>CM051623.1:10345000-15345000 GCA_028020825.1 Podargus strigoides | reverse complement strand
AGGGAAGAGTAACAGTCAGCAAGAAATCATGTCTCAAAAATCTGCCTTTACGACAGGATGAGATATCTTGTGGATGTAGAAGAGCTATAGATATGCTATGTCTTGATTTTCAGGTAACTTTTCCTGTGATTGGCATAAGTGATTCAATAAAGTGTGTTCTACATTGACCTGCAGCTGGGTGCATGCAAAGCTTGTTGGAAAACCAGAGTAACAGGGTGGTTCTCTATCAAAATGGAAATGTGTATCAAATTGGATTGCACAGATCCAGAGTCAGGTGACCTGGATGAATGCTTATAAAATGGAAAATGCTTATTGAATTCACGTATGTATCAGACTGGGAAGGAGTAAGTATGCTGGAGAACAGGGACAGAATAAAAAATGATCTTCAATTAGAAATATGAAAAAAATGGGAAGCTAGTCAACCAAAACAGCTGCAGACCTAGGTAGGAATAATCAGCTGGTAGGGAAAACTGGTTGGGTAGCAGTTTTGTCCAATAGTGATTCAGGCTTTGACTGGTCATGGGCTGGGTGTGAGTCAACCATGGCTTGTTATTGCAAAAAAAGATAAGTGTCCTGCTGGGATGTATTATGAGTATTAGAGTTTGCAAGACTTGGCAAGGAATTCTGCTTTGCTTAGCAGTTGTAAAGCTAGTTTTGGATGTTGCATGTGAAGAAGGACGTGGACCACCTGGAGAGCAACCAGAATGTCAAGAGACCTAGAGGAAATACTGAATTATTTCTGATTGGTTAATTAGGGAAAAATAAGATAAGTAGGAGAATGACAACAGTCCACAAATGTGTGAGAAGTTACTGATGAGATGGGAATAACCTGTTTTCTATGTCCACTGGGGCAGAAATTGCAACCAAGATATTTTAGGTTAAACATTAGGACAAATGTTTTTCAAGGGTAGAGGTACTGGAAAAAAGATTGCCAGTGGTATGGTCAGGGTTTATCACTGATGTGTTTAAGAACAGGCTATGTACGTATTCTCCATAAACAGAAATTTAGTAGGTATAGTGAAGCTGCGTGGAGGCAGGGAGACTGTCAGTGTGACTTTCTGAGGACTCTTCAGCCCTATGTTTCTGTTGTTGCTAATATCACAGAATCATAGAATGAATGGTTTGGGCTGGAAGGGACCTGTAAAAGTCATCTGGTCTGAGCCCCCTGCAGTGAGCTGGGGCATCTTGCAGGTCAGGTAGCTCAAAGCCCCAAGCAACTTGACCTTGACACTTCCAATGATGGGGCATTGCTTCTCTGGGTGACCTGCCCAATGTCTCACACCCTCATCGTAAAAAAGTTCTTCCTTATATCAAATCTGAATCTACCTTTTTTTCAGTTTGAAACCATTGCTCCTTGTCTGGTCACTACAGGCCTTGGTAAAAAGTGGATCCTGTCCTCCACTACACCCATTGTTCCATCTCATGTCCTGGACTCCATTCCAATTGATATTAGTTGAAGGTTTCAATGTAAAAATCCTCCTCATAATCCTGCTCCTGGTTTAAGTTAATTTACCTGTGAAACACAGTGCAACTTCTCTGGTGTAATCCCGACCTCATCCTAATCCTGTTTGTTGTAAATAAAAAACTTGTGCAATGTTTTGGAGCTGTCTTTCTACATAAAACCACATCTCTTTTTTTTTTTTTTTGACCTTAAAACTGATGTTGTAATACACAACTCATCAACAATCTCCAAACATCTGCTATGGGTAAATAAAGGAAGTTTCTTGTGGGTATTGTACTTGGCATCTGGTAACCTCTGAACCTGAGAATTTCCAGTCAGTACTCTTGAAAAATAATTTCCTACTGCAGGCTTTATTTTTTTTCCTAAAAAGAATGATTTTCAATACTTATCTATACTTGAAATAAAATAAGAAATTCCTAATGTTTTTAACCAGATACATAAAAATAACTGATAGTTTTGCAGCCATGGTGAGTCCCAATTATCTATGCGTCCAACATGAGTAAAGAATAGTTACCTTTACTAGTAAAATCTTTTTCTTTTTGTGCGTGAAGAGAACGTTGAAAACAATATTTGAAGTCATTAAACATGTTTGGTTACAATTTTTTAATTGTTCTTTCTTCTTTTGAGAGAAATTATTCTTCTTTTGTTCTCTTTTTGATAATAAATCATTAGGGTTCAATAAGGCAAAAAGAAATATTTATGATTTGTACTGCTTCTAGCTGGTAGAAAATTGTAGTAGTAAGCAGTAGTAGAGTGGAAAATACTTCTTTCCTTGGAGTTTGGCCTTTTTAACGTAAAGATCACTTTTGTAAGGCAATTTCAAGATGAGTAACTGTGTAAACTCACTTTAAAAGTACTTTTTTCCCCCCACTTTATAGCCTCTGTTGCTGGCCAAATTCAGCCTTACTAGTTTGTTTTTTGTTTGTTTTTTTTTAATTAGGAAACACAGTGACAGGAAGCCCATTATGTCTGTGGTGCACTGTTTTTATTTATGAGAAATATACACAAAGTCCTATTTCCCTGAAAAGAGGAAGAATAAAACAACATGAAGCAGATTGTCTGCTTACAGTTTGTTCCTTTTGCCTTTCTCTTGGTGACATACAACTTGTTGCTTCTCTTGCTCTCTGTGGCTTTTTTTCTGTTTGCTTGCTGGGTGCTCATGACACATAGATACACACTGCCCTTCCAAACTGTACTGAACCTTTGCATTCACATTCAAACCACAGTGCTACCCTTTATACCACATATCTTAGTTCCTACCCCAGCCTTGTCAGGCTTGTCTGAATTTCAGCCAGTATTTTTTACTGTGTCGGTTATTGATAAATGATGGCAAATTTAGCATGATTAGGTAATTCTGTTCTGCCCGCTATTTGCCGCACTGCCCACAGTCAAAGTCAGTGGCTACTTCCAGAGACAGCAAACCTAGAGGATGAAGTTATATTCAAAATAAATAAGTATTTTTGTAATCGTAGCATTCAAAGTGCTGTGGTATATGGCAGCATGTATGCTGCATTTGTGTCTTTTTATCTTTTAGATGAAAACATGCTATTGCTTCTGAAGGGAGAAGGCTCTTTCTCCCCCCTGGTATTTACTGCAGGACTTCAGGAGAGGGCTGGCTTTGGAGCTGCTGCTTCCCACAGACACAGAATGGTGCTGAACTGTTGCTGTGAGAGGCAGGGACCCCCAAGAACAGCTCCTGCTGAGTCTTGTGCTAAGTAGGAGGAAAGGACAAAGTGACCCTGCTGCTCATGGAAGCATCCCTTTCCTTTCCTGGATGCTGTGAATCTCTTAGTGCCAGCTGAGGTCCTAATTCAGCTGTCCTGCAGCTACTGCCTATCATGGCTGCATGATCTGCCTCTGTTCAAAGGTGGGAAACCTGCAGTTCAGCAGTGGGAGAAATGGCTCCTGTGAATGGCGGAATTGGTGCATCCGAGGTGACTCCACAATTACAGCAAATGCCATCCAAGAGCGTTCAAGGATTTAACAAGACAGTCTCTGAAATCAGAGTAAAAATCCTTTGGGGAGGAAGAGAGTATATATTTTTCCTAACTGGTTGTAGAACAGAGTTATTCTTTCAGTGTTACCATGTCTGTGCCTGAAGACAGCTTGCTGTCACTCACACCTCCAGGTAAGTTCCTTGGTGAACAAGTTCTTCAGCTGAACTGACTAGATCCAGATGGGATGCCAATGGCAGCTGTGGACACACCTTTTCATTAAATCAAGCGTATGATTCTGTGTGATGTAGAGGAATTTTGTCATTGACCTAATTAGAATCAAAAGCAAATCTTAATGGCTGCCTGCAAGACCCTGTCAGTAAAAGTTTTGACGTTGTACATTTGTAGCAATTTCTTAACACATTGTGACTTCCATCTGCATGTGCACAGAGACCCAATCAACTTGAGCTCTTATCGAGCTTCTGGGATAAACCTGATTAAAAGTAAAATACTGGACCAAAATCTTCTTTGAGTTATTTTGTGTTTCATACAAATTTAACTCCATTAGTTGTCATGGAATTTCTTTTCAGTTGCACTGTTGCAACCAAGAGCAGAGCTTTTGCCTCAAATGTCTCCCAGCTTCAGAAAATGTTCTCATCAGGAATCTTTTAATTTCTTTCATTTTTCTTGATGTTGAAGTTATTTCACTAACCCTTCTTTATCTTTGCTGCTGAATATACATTTGATTACTAAATTTAGTGCTTCTCTTCACATGACCTATTTCGAGACTTAATGCTGTTGCTTGGATACGCTTCTCTCTTCGAAGTAAGGCAGCTGATTTCATCTTGCTTTTTTCTGTGCTTTGGGTGATACAAATGGATTGTTATTGAATATTTTTTTATTTTTTTAAATGTATTTGGTTTGTCTGGCACCTTGGTTTCAGCAGAACTTTTGTCTTTGATTGCAGATCTGTGGTTTCAGGTATAGTATATCCTGTGTAACATTGAATATCTTGCTATTCTTGCTTTTCTTTATAATCAGTTACAAATATGACACCATTATGCCAACTAAGGCCAATCACTACACAACTTATCAGAATATCAATCTTTATAGGTCAACAGGGAGATACTCAATTTCCTTTTTGCAAGTTAATTCCTGGAGCACCTTACATGACTTCTTCTTTTTGTTTTAGTCCTAGGATAGTAAAAGTGTACAACAGGAATAAACTAAAGCATATTAATTTGGGCTGAAATATTCTTACTCCTGTACGGAGTTTTGCTTATAGCATTTTGAAAAAGGTATAGAAGACTAGAAGAAGAAAAAGTTGAAGGAAGGGTGGCAGAGACTTTCAGAGGTAGAGAATAGCTACCATGTGTGGAGAAGTTAAACATGTAAGATTCTTGGCCTAGAAGGGTGACGATGGACAGCAGTACAGGAAAAATATTTAAAGCACTGGATGGCGTGGAAAGGTAAAAAAGAAGCAAGCATTCACGAATTCTCACAATACAAGAATTAGGGGCATCCTATGAATCATGTAACAGATGATTAAAAAAAAATCAGAAGGAAGTACTTTTCAATGTGACAGAAATAGTAGAATGTGACTGAGGAGCCAGTACTATAAAGAAGCGAGTAGGTAAGGTAATGGAAGGTGTCTGTTGGTTGCCATTGAAGATAGCAGCCAGGTACAAACTCCGTCTCAGCCCTCTGGTCACTGATTGCTGGAAGCTGAAAAAACATTCAGAAGGTTGAAAGCATATAGCTAGATTTTTGTATGGGCTGTATTCTGATTTATAAAATGTGCTGTCTAGCCTATGCTCCTGCAACTTCACTGCTACTCGTAACTGTGCTAACTGGATTAAAGATAGCACACGTATGCCTCCCTAGGCTACAGGCACATCTTGATGTTGCTGTGTAGGATGTTTCAGACGTGTAGAGCAATTCTGAGAAGAAAGGGGAAACTTTTAAAATTTACTCTTGTCAAAACATTCCACATGCTTACTGGTATCCTGGCTAGATGATGCTGATAATCTGTAGTTTTACAGCACAGTGTTGCCAAGTGGATCATTACCTTCAGTGTGAGGCACTGTAATTATATCCATCTAATATTGCCAGTACTTATCCTAATTTTGCCATTTGCCAATCTCCCTACTTTTAAGCATGTTAAATGCCCAGAACATTTTAGATTGGAGTGTTTCAAACCTAGGTTAGTGAGAGTTTCAAACTTCTCTGAATTGATATAGCTGTGCAGCTGCACAAGTTCTCAGAGGTTTCAGAGTACACAACCGTATTAAGCAGGAACAAGGCCAGAATAGCCTGTTCTACCAGTTGTTGCACAGATCCTCATTTCCAGCCATGCAAAGATCCTCATTTCCAGAAGGTCCTACCTTTCTGGCATGTGGACAACCATCTCTCTAAACATGGTTGTCATATACCACCAAGGGCAGCCTTTCAATCCATACCACCAGCCATTTGTAAGTGGGTGAGGGAGTGCAGACTGTGTGTGCTACCTGTGTGCTTACACGGCTGTGGTGACTGCTTGTGGACACCTGAAACCATCTTATTTAGTCTGGAGGTGGGATTTAAATTTAAATTCAGACAGGCTGGCTCAGCTGGACCAGCCCTGCTTCTTACTCTCACTCTTGTTTGTAAGCTGCCAGCTTCAGAGTGACAACATAAATGAGTGTTGACAGTCACCCAGCATTTCCAGAGTGTCCAGAAAAGCAGACAAGTTCTCTCACAGTTAAGTGAGAATCACAGATACTGTTGCAGGTGTAGATTTAATAAAGTAATAGAGGATTTAATCCTCCCACACCTTGACTCAGCCTTCACCTCCTAGCTCCCTGCTGTAGTACACGGAACTGGTGCTGATAGTATAGCACTGCAGCTTCTCTCAGAGTCTTCAGTCCCCTGTGCCTAGGAATAAGCTGTGGCTGTCTCTGTATCTCTGCCCTCCCTACTGGTTCACACCATTGTGTGTCCCAGCCCAGGGGGCCTGCCTATGTTATATGACCTCAGGGAGAATATGTTCTTGCCACGTAGTCCAATATGGCCAGGGTGTGCACCTCCAGTGCACGGCCCTACAGAGAATCCTTCATCCGTTGTCTTCATGTAAAGCCTCTGTCCACCTCAATACTGCAGTAACGTATAAATCATTATGTTCCCATGAGTTCTAGGGCCTTACATGTGATACTAGTGGGACTCACTGTGACTCACATACAGCTTTAAATACGCCCACTCACACCCAGGCTGGAGTAATTGAGATTGTCTGTATGCAGGCACCTGTCACTCTCATTAAATTTGAAGTGAACACAGACTCTTGGTTATATAACATAATACCAAAATACAATGTTATTTTTCCTGAAACAGAAAGAAAACCCAAACAGAACTTGCATTCCATGCAACGTTTTCAGTACATGACTTTGGATCCCCCAGGAAAAAGATTTTTAAGGGCAATATTAATTGTTAATCTTTTCTTGGCTTTCACTTGACCTGACATTTGATATTAAGAATGGAAAATCCTTTTTTAATTTAAAGTTTTGCTTAGCTTGTTTCACTGTTGTACTAGCATGAAGGAGCAGTCCCTTCTGCGGCTTAAAATGGGGCAAATACTACACTCTTCTGCCATTCCATCTTGGCAAACTCTAGACATCTGCTTCAGAAGGAACTAAATGAGGGTAGAATAGGATTCCTGTTTTCTACCACACTACATTTCTCATTGCTGATTGGAGATGATATTCACTAAAATAAAGACTTTTTAAAATTAGGTTTGATACATCTGAATGTGCTTCAAGTCAGATTATAGAATTATACACTACAGAAATAAAAGACAAACTGAATGACCATGATAAAATGAAAGTTTTTCTGTACAGCTTACAGGACTAGATTTTAAGAGGACCACTTGATATTAATAAAGATAATATACTAGTCTCTAATTAGAATTTATAGATTTTTTTTTTTAAATTTACAAACATGCCTCTGGTATTTCTGAATGTATGACTATAGCAGAGAGGTCATGTTAAATATATTTTCAGTTTCACCCAGAGTGCCTCATGTTCCCCTGAACTGACAGAATATACCATATATCTTTATTACCCCATGCTCTGAACGTTTGATGACAGCACTGGGACCCACATGGACTGAGATAGTGAAAAACTGTACCAGACTTTGCAATCATGAAACTAACTAGATACCAAAAGTACATGTTGAACTAGATCAGCACATGCAGTCTTTTAACAATAGCATACCCGCCTCTCCTTGTTCTGGCAGTACTTTGCTTGCCAGCCCTGTAGAAGAAATCATAGCAAAAGACTTTCTCTTTTGACTCATCCAGTTTTTCTTTAATAGCTAGTATTATTTCAGTGACTGCTTTGCAGTATTTCACTGATTATTTCAACTAGTACTATTTTAATAAGTCAAATATTTTGTTCCTGGTGTTGTTGGGACAAGCTCCATAATTTTGCAAAGTCCGGTGATCACATTTATATTTTTGTCAAGAAAATGAAGAGTGTATTATTCAAGGCTTGCCATTTTTATTTCTGTTTTAGAGTCTTGTATAAGTATATAAATATATACCTGTATGTGTCAATTGGGGGTCATCTGAAAATGAGGGGGAAGCTATGTTTCTGAGTATGTAATCTTGACTGACATCAGCAGTAATGACAAGCTTGGGCCCTTAGAGAGAGCAATGAACAGAACTAGGATATCTGCCGTTTAATGGATTTAACTAGTTTTATCATTTTCCAAGCAATGGTGAGAGCAGTCAAATGAACAGACGTACAATTCATACTAGGGCATAGTAAGTAAACAAAGAAATTATATACAAGCTTGCAAATGTATCATACAACACAACAGTGTATAATGTATGAAAGTAAAACAGATCTCAGAGTCTTTAGATGGAAAACTGTTGGACAGCTGTCAAATCTATGATTGTTTTGCTAGCAGTATGCCAGTGCTACAGCCTTTGCCTAACAGGATAAGCCAATGTGTTTCCCTAGAGAAATCAATTTATGACAGTTTGAAGAATCAGTTAGAAGAAAAACTTACACAACTCATCTTTTCATAATCAAGAGTTCCATGAAAGACCAGTTCCCAAGTTATGCTTCAAGTTTCTTAAAAGTTAGAGAAAAATAGACCATATAAAGTAAAGATGTGGTATCTGCATTTTATATAGGTACTTTCATGAACTTGTCTGTAAGAACACATGAAATATTTCGTGAAGCACAATAAAAACCATCCATGTGCACATTTGGAATGGCTGATGGTATTCCTGCTTTCTGATTTTGGCTTGCCTTAAAGCCTCATGCTGTGGTTGTCCAGCAGCTGAACAGCAGCTGAATTCAGGCACAAGAGGTGAAAGATAACCAAAATCATTAGCTTCTTCAGCCTTCCTGCAGCCACTCCAATTCATAATTCAGAGTCCTCAGAGTAGGACTGTAAGGGGATTTATCACATCGTTATCTTCAGTGAGTGTTACTTTGAAGGTAGTGGCTGGAAGGAGTTTTACTGAATTTGCTTCTTTGAATTCCTGAACTTGCTTCTCCCAAACCTTGGTTAAGCTCTTTCTGCTATGATGATAATTTAGCAGTCTAGTCAAGAGTTAGCATAATCTCTCTTCAGTTCTAAATCCAGGCAGAGGTATTATTAAAACAGGTCTTTGAAAACCACAATCTACTGAAAGGCTGCATCAGACAGTGCAGTCAGGGGCCTCTGTGAGGCACAGCCCCAGTCATAGCAGCATGGCTACTGATGAATCCAGTCTCTGCACGTTTTGTTAAAGCATTTTAAATTCTGTTATCTAATAACTCATAGCAAACAACTAATTGACTGTGCAGTACTGTTTCTAGCCATGGACTAACAGATAAACCAAGTATGTTCTGTCCAGGTGCAATGAACTTTGAATCTTGATGGCTTTTAATTCATTTCAATTAATATATAAATTATGATTAACATCTTCTGCAGATATTTTGCCTTTTACCTGCTCCTTCTGGGTAGTAATTGAAGAGTGGTTTATCTCACCTTTCCCAGTGTTAGGCAGGCTGATCTTCCTCCTCCTTTTATGCTGTTTCCATTTTGTTTGACACGACAGGATTTTCTGCTCTTTGATGACCTAATTTGAGAATAGATACCTGAGATAAAACTGGATGTTTCTAATCAGCCAGACACAGTGTGAAATGGAAGAGATGTTTCTTCCTACTACCTTACAGATTAAAATTGATCAGCTTCATTGCTCTGTGTTTATGAATCAAAGCTTCCATGCTTTGATCCCAACAATGCTTGGACTGCTTGAACACACTTACATGACAATTCCTGGCAGGATGTAAAAATTGTGTCAGATGTGACTCAAAAAATATTTTCCCCTCCATTTGCAGGAGGTTGAAAACATTTTAGTAATATGTATTACACTGTTGGAAAGATCCTGTATAATCCTGTATAATTTGACCAAAAACACCACTGAATATTGGTAAAATGTCACTATATCTTACTCTGACAAATAAATCAATTTAAATTTAATTCCAAAAAAAGTAATGTAATTACCATGTTAGCCTTAAAGTTAAGGTGTCCCATCATCCATTTTACACTCAAACAATTATGTCATTAACTTGTGAATTGAAAGCGTATTTACTGTTAATTGCTCCTTACTTTTACGATAACGCAATGTTCCAGTATGCCTCAAAACCTAGGATAAGGTAAATCTGAAGAGAATGATTGCTATTATGTGTGTCTTCAGATAAGAGCCAATATTAATCTCATTTATGTGGCTATATAAAGTGTGGTTGTCATACCATGCATATGTATATGTGCATTTGAATTAATAAGGTTTGCTGTATGGGCAGATGCTTACCTGGTGCCAGCTCTTGATCTTGTCTAGCCTTTCTCTGAGCTTATTTAAATAACTAGAACAGAACAAAGCAAAACCAGCCAAAAAGGGGTAGTTTTCTGTGGAGCTGGTAAATTGAATGGGCTCAGAGAAGGATCTGGTGAGTGCCAGAGTTCATGCAGGTATGGGCAGAACCGTGGAGCTTGGCAATGAGGGCACAGGGAGAAGGAAATGTTAATGGTGGACTGGGAGTGAGATATCAGCCTTTTAGTAGCAGTGAGATGCTGGATGGGCACAGCTAGCCATTCAGCTGTACCCAAAATGTCAGCACAGTTTAATCCAGGGGTAAGAGAAAATTTAACTTTACAGTAGGTTAGTGGCTTGTTAATTAAGTACTGTGATAGCTATTTGTCCAGGGAGAAGAAGGTTAACCACTGAATTAAAAAATCCTCTGCTCTTGAAATTTTGATAGATTCTTTGTTGTCTCTCTTTTCCCCCTGTCTTACTACAGCTCATCCATTGTACTCTGGCTACAGCAGTCTGCACTGTGACTGACAGAGACAGACTGTGCAAATGCTATAATCAGCTAACAGAATCACAAGACTGGACTACAGTCACAAATGGACGTAAACTTGGGCTTTATATTTAACTATAGTGATAGTGCAGTTTGCAATTTAAGGTGGGCATACCTGATGCATCTTTAAATTAGCTAATCCTCCTAACAGAAAATGTCTAGTCACTACAGCACTCTGCTCAGCACAAGGTAATTCACTTTTTGCCATCATGGTCAGACTGTTTCTACTGTGCCAGCAGTGTATGTGTATGTAGATTACTCTGCAGACACATCCACCATCTACTTCTGTTTTCCTTTTGTGAACATGAGATCATGTACTAGCCTTTACACACAGTTAGCAAAATGCGAACCTTTTAGGAAGAGAGTGTAACAGTTAAGAATTTATTGCATAGCAAGAATGTGACACCTAGTGGATAGACGACATTGAGTAAATGTGACAGTCCCATCAAGGAATATTGACATTCAGTGACCCTGTCCAGTAGAACAATGAATGTGATACCAGAAAGGACTGAATGTCAGTCTTGAATGACTCTATGCACAAGGCCAAAGCAAATGGATAGTGGCAAGTCTCCACTGAAGCTCAGAAGTGATGAAGGTGTCAGAGATTGTTTTAAAAGGATTTTTTGTAAACCACTGGCAGAATGAAAATGTCAGGCCAAGGTGGCCAGAGGGCTTCTAAAAGGCAGAGACCAAAGCCCATGAAGACATTTTGGGTACTCATGAGATGCATTGGAAGTGGAGACTTGCAACATGCAAAACACAAGAATAAAGTATGTCTAAAAGACCCCTTTTTGTTAAACCCACGTCTCTGTTATTGCCACATTATCTCTTCAGGAACTGAGAGTTTTCACAGTCAGAGATACTCAGTGGCAAATAACTAGGTGGTTAGGCCACTGTGAGCTGGACAAGACTGAGACACAGTTTAAGTGTGACTAATACATTCTGCCCAAACTAGCTGATAGAGACTGTGTCTGCTACTGCAGTCTGTAGTGTCTGAATTTCAGGTGTTCACATATCTCCATTTTCCGGGGTGCTCTAGTCCCTCATTAGCTATAAATAATAGAAAAACTCATAACCAGAAACTGGTATTTTATACTGGGATACAAACCAAACTTTTCACTATAAAATTTACACGTTTTAAATCTGTAAGTATTTCCAAATACACTGGAAAGTGCATGTTGAATAACAGCCAGATGCTAGAGGAAGGACAAAGCTTCCTCTGTGGCAGATGTTGTGTTTTGAAGGGAGTCTGTACACTGGCTCTAGAAATCCTCCAGCACTGGGAACTTTTCCGTGCGGTCAGTCCCCAGTTCCAGTGGGGAAGCCAAGATGAAGTTGCCGTGCGGCCAGTCTCACCTTAGCTGGTAAGCCGTTATGAACGCACTCTTGGTAGCTCAGAGCCATGTGGTGTGAGGCAGCGCGGTGTGCGCCCGCTGGGCACCGCCCGTGGAGGCAGACGCTGTGCAGCTGCCAGCCGGTGCCTGCCAGGCTGAGGGACAGCTTCCGCGACCCGCCTCGGTCTGCACGCACTGGTCACGCCTGTAGGTTCGCCTCATTTGTGAGAAACACGGAAGGCCCTAATATTGTCCTAATCGGAAAACATTCTGAGACCTTGGTCTGGGGAAGCTTCCCAGGGCGGCAGCCTCCCCTCAGCCTCCCCTCTCTTCCCAGCGGGCACGGGGACGGGGCGGGGCAGCGCCGCCACCGCCCAATGGGAGGAGGAAAGCCCGTCGCGGTGGGCGTGGCCACGGGGCTGAGGGGCGTGGCCAGCGGCAGCCAATGGGCGGTGGCACGTTGGGCTGCCCCGGCGCCCCCGCTGCCCGCCCGCGGCCGCAGCCTGCCTCCCGCCCTGCCCTGCGGACGTGGAGCCGGCAGCCGCCGGTGAGTGGGGACTGGGCGGCCGTCACACAGCGGGAGGGGGCTCTCGCTGCCTGCGCCGCCGCCGTGAGGGGAGGAGCCTTCCCCTTGCCCGCCCACCCTGCCCTTCCCCGCCGTGGCGTGGAGCCAGCGGCGTGCCGCCCCTCACCGCCCAGGCACGCTCGCCCCGCGGTGATCGGGGGTGGGAGGATACCGGGCCCGGGGGCTGTGGGCCGGGCCTGGAACCGGCTCTGCTGCGGGGCCCGGGCCCGTTTCCGGCGCGGTGGCCGCAGCTGCTGTGGGCACCCTTACCCCCCGCGGATGCGCGTGCCCGCCTCGTGCCCACCCCGTGCGGCCGCGGCGGGGGGGCAGGGAGGGGCGGCGCCCGGTGGCGCAGCGCAGCCCGTCGTGGGGAGTGAGTCACCGGCGGTCCGGTTCCGGGGAAAGGAGGAGGAGGCGCAGCGCGGCGGCCGGAGGGCGCTGTCACGGGTCGCCACGGAGCGGTCACGGCGAGGTGCGCTGCCGCTTCGGGCTGCCCGGGCTCGGAGACCGCCCCGGGCCTCCGCCCCACGGCTGCGTGACCGGGAAGTGGGGTGTGGGGGTCAGGAGTCCCGTGGTCTCTGCTCCCCGCGCTTCTGGACTTGTCCTAAGTGACTCTTAGGACGTAAATAGGTAAATTTTTGTCCTCATACCTCATAAAACAGGTATGAGAGGAGAGGCCGAGCTCCATCCCGCTGGGTCTGTGCCGGGCTGCTCCGGGGCACAGGAAACTGCAAACACAAGTTAGAAGAGTGCTTCAGACCTGTTCTAGTTTTTGGGAGTAGTGAGCCTAGAAATAACTATTTCTGAACCAATTATAGGAGCCAAGTTTGCTGAGTAGCACGCTGTCTGTACAAAGGCTGTTGTTAGGTGATAACTATATCCCTTCAGAGAACCATTAACTAGCAGTAACTAGTGCTTTTCATTTGTTAAGTTCCATGGAAGTTGCAATATGCACAATGTGACAGGCATTATATATACATATTTTTTAAATAAAACTGATTATGGAAAGCGATGCAGTAAGGTGGAGTGACTCGTCAAGGCAGTGTAGTCAGTCACTGGCAGTCACAGTTGCAGTGCCTAATTGCCAACTGTGTTATCCTTTAGCTGATTCATCCTGCTTGTGTAGATGTGTATCTATAATGTTATAGAATACTTTATTAGTCTGGTGTATTTCTTTTAAAAACACGTGTGCTGGGATTCAGAGCTGTAAATCCAAATGCTGCAGAACTGTGTGTTTGAACTGGCAAGTGAAACTGACCAGAAACTCCATTGAAATTTGGCTTGAAAGCATTTTTTTTTCCCCAGTCAAAAGCAAATAGACTTCTGTATTATGATATGCCTATGTTTACAGTATCACTGTATTTTGTGGAATAATTTATATGAAATACTGGAGATAATGATTTCTCTGTGATTTACACAAGTATAATTGTCATAAAAGCTTAACTACATCCTTAGAGTGAGTAAATTAGAAATTAAGTAATTTCAGTCTTTGAACAGGAGGGGGAAAGCTACTAGAAGTCAGTGGGTAAAATCCTTTCTTCAGTGAAGTTAATAGCAAAAAACCTCCAAACCAGCCAAAAAAACAGCCAAACTTTCCCTTCAGTTTTAAATTCAGTAAGTTCAGTCTGCGCTAGGTTTTTTTTTTTGTTTTCTTTTAAACTGAGTAGGTTGGTTACCATATTTATCTTTTTATATCAACAACTCTAAGCTGTTTTATGAAGTGGGATATAATGATCTCTGTAGAATCGTTTGTATAAGTGTTGAAGGCACAGCGTCAACAAAGCCTTATGAGGAGTGGCAGAGGGAGCTGGGGGTGTTTACCCTGGAGAAAAGGAGGCTCAGGGAGACCTCATTGCTCTCTACAGCTGCCTGGAAGGAGGGCGTAGCAAGGCAGGGGTCGGTTTCTTCTCCCAGGTAGCAGTGATAGGAGGAGGGGTAATGCCCTCAAGTTGTGCCTGGGAAGGTTTAAATTGGATGTTAGGAAAAAAAATTTCACAGAAAGGGTTATCAAGCACTGGCACAGGCTGCCCGAGGCAGTGGTTGAGTCACCATCCCAGGAGGTATTTAAAAGACATGGCATTTAGGGACATGGTTTAGTGGTGGACTTGGCAGTGTTAGATTTGTTTGGACTTGATGATCTTAAAGGTCTTTTCCAACCTAAATAATTCTATGGTTCTGTAAAGGTTCATTTAGATCATTTGGACTACATATAAAGCTGTGCTGATGCTCAGCGCTTTGCACCTGGACGTTGTACAGAACACTTGGTTTATATCTTTCAACAAGTCATTTAAGTGCTCTGTGCGTAGTTTGCCTGTCTATGTGATACGTGTTCTTCTTGCGTACCCAACGTAGCATACATTTCCTTGGTATGGGTAAAGCTTCACCAGATTAACTGAGAAGATTCCTCCTTAAATCTATAATGTGTTTGCACACTCTTACCAGGAGAAGCTTATTGGTTTTAGATGTGTTTGACTGATGGTCTCTTCTGTTAATGTTTTTATTTACTGACAAATAAATACACTGTAGCAAGTTGCAAGCTGTCGCCTTTGATGTCACTTTCTCCTTTTACTTTATTTTTGTTACTTTATTAGCTTTTTCTATCACTGCTACTTTGTTATACAAAGTAACAACAGTTTTCCTACTTAGAGAGTAGGACGTAAGTGCCACAGATGACTGGTAACATCTTTCCAAGTGACAATTGGAGAGGTTACTCAAACTGTTCTCAGTAGGTCCACAGAAATGGGCACTTGTCACTTCGCTAGGCGCAGATGCATATAATTCATCACGGTAAAGTTTTGTGGCTTTTAAATGAATGCCAAATATATTTTTAACAATGGCATTTTTGTTTTGTTTTTGTATTTAGCAAGCTCTCAAAACATGGCAGAAAGCTGGTCTTTCTTGGATACTTTTGAGTCTAACTTTAGGCCTCTGGTAGTAATTGAGCTTGCAAAAGGCACGAAAGAGGAAACCATAGAATGGTTCACTGAACGAATTGTGGACAAAAAAGCAAACGGCGGTGAGTACAGTATGATCTTCTGTAACACTTTGAAATCAAATTGGCTGTCATTACAATATGAAGACATATGGGAGATTAATTTTCAGCTAATTTGTGACTTAATTACTGTTTAGTCAATCCCACTCCATTTTGCCTTTTTGAAGTTGCTTAATTTTATGTAAGAGTAGAGTTTCATGCTGGCTTTGTGAAAATGGAATAACTGAACCCTGTTAACCTTGTGATTAATGAAAACATTGGCTTAGGGTCATTCACCCATTGAACTCTAGAATCTCCCTATTTTTGTGGTGAAACCCTTATAACCTCTCCTTCAACATAGTGTTGATATCAGTTTTTATATTCATTGTCTAAAGAACGTTTCTTTTGTTGCTTATGAGAACATGGTAAACCTTGCCGAAATGAAGATGCATTGCATCTACTATCCTGTCCACAAAATGTGGTGCCGTGTTGTAGAATGAAATTAAGTTAGCAGTAAGCAATTCAAACTTGCTAAATTCATTTGGCTTTTAATTACCTTTTTGCTAGCTTGTAGGCTCTTGCAAAGACAGCATTTCATTACTCGTTTTAGTATACTTCCAGGAATTGAAGTTAGGCTAATTAGTTTGTAATTCTTTAGGCTTTTTTTTTAAAAAAACCCCATTTTTTAGGAAGTCACTATTTATGGCTGTTGTAGCTTATGTCTTATGGTCAGTAATATTTCTGTGGCTGTTGGATTTATGACTGCAAACTTGCTTTCAGGCCTCTGTTAGGTAAGTCAGAGATGTTTCTGTTTCAAAAGTCTAGTTCCCTTAAAATGAGTTTGCAGAAGCACTGTTTGCTTTTTTGATGTGAACATGATGGGAGTAGATCCAGACTGTTTCTGTTTTTCCAGTTCACTGTCTGTGGGCGCATCCACAGAAACAGGGTTAAATCAGGGGGTGACCCTGCAAGATTCTGAACACTAAGTGTCAGGTGCCGTTGAAGCCTTAATTCTCTGTGCCCTTAAACAGATACAGCTTCAACATTCATGATAACTAGGTCCAGTATGGATGCTAAAATACTAGGGATTTGAAATTTATGCTTTTTATGTATTGTCTTCCTTTTTTTGCCTTTCTTTAAAGGTGCACAACTGCTGGTTAAACCATTGGTCACAGAAAATGGAGATGAAAATATTTATCTGGTTGGAGCTTCCCACTTAAGGCTGTTGCTGGGAGCTGAAAGTGTGGGTTTGGTGAAGGAATGTAATGATAATTCAATGAGAACTTTTACATACAGCAGTAGAAAAACTTTCAAAGATTTTGCAGGTAAGCAATTTTAAGGGTCTTTGTCATTGCAAAGCTGTGGCTGAAGATTATGAGCAATTACACTGCTAAATCTTTCATGGTCTTTCTGTTCCTTGGAATGTTAACAGTGAACAGAAATAGGAAGAATAAGCTGTGAAAAAAAAATACTCATTTTTACCTATGGAAATTCAGATCGTGTAATGAAATTATTTTTTTTCTTTCACATGGCTTTTGTTTTTTGCTTGTGTTTTTCTTTATGCTTTTGTATGCTCCAAATAGTGTCTTATTTGTATGAAATTTTTTGGTGAAAATAAGAAAAAAGTTGATAAACATGTGTTAATGTTAGGAATTAACATGGCAATTTAATTTCTTACTAACACCTGTGAGCCAGTGTTGAGGCTTATCTTTAGCCTTGCTAATACTTTTCACGTGCATGTTTCAGTGATGCCTTTCACCACGTTTTCAATACAGAGGTTCTTGGATCTGTTTGAAGCAATAATACAGTTTTGTTGTTTGTTTGGTGCCAGTTTATTCAACACAGCTGCTCTGTTCAGTAATCGTTGCAGTGTCTTTTCTTTTGTGCTCTTGCTTTCTTGGAATTAGGAAACCTTGTTATGAAAATGCTTCAGTAACTGCATGACAGAAAGGGGTGTGAAGATTCCGAGATGGGCAAATAGTGGATGCCCGAGTAAGAGTCTTTCAGCAGGACGAGAGTACCTAGTACTTGCTGGTATACTAGCCCAGCCTCCAGCAATTAGTACTGCAGGGCTGTCTTTGTCTCTTGAGTGATTTGTTCTCTTAGCTCACCTGGGTAGTCAAAAATGCAGTGGCCAACGTGTGGCTGTTAGAGAAAACTTCTTCCCAAGATGTTTATTTTAAAAAGTGGAGTGGTTGGCGATAATTATCACTTTTTTTTTTTTTTTTTCCCTGATTCTCGTAATTTTTGGTAGTTATTTGCTGCCAGGGTTGTCGTCCTATACTGCACAATTTCATTCTACCTTCTTTTTGATTTAGATGACAATCACGATTTCCTTACAATGGCAGAATGTCAGTATATCATCAAACATGAACTCGAGAATTTGAGGGCTAAAGATGAAAAAATAATCCCCGGATATCCTCAGGTAAAGCTGTATCCAGGAAAATCAATTGGTAAGTAAGCAATGTAGTTTGTTGCTTGTAACTTGCTGTGTTGATGTAGGATAGCGTTCATGGTGAAGAAAACTTAATTTTCCTGCAAGGAAGAGAAATCCTTTAGACATTTAAGTCCCACTATTTTTAATAAACTGTTTTCTCACCGTGCCACCATGATAGGAGAAGAGGCAATGGCTGCACAGTACAGGAGAAATTCTGAATAGATACTGTGAAAATTTTTTTTCACAATGAGGGTAATCAAACATGGAACAGGGTTTTAGAGAGATTGTGGTAGCTGCATCCTGGGAGACTTTTAGATTTTCACTAGACAAGGCCTGGAGCAGCTTGATTTAAGCTGGACCTGCTTGGAGTGGGAAGTTAGACCAGATGACTTCCAGAGGGCCTTCATCTTGAGTCTTTCTGTGAGGCTGAGGTTCTGGCCTTACATTCTTTTCAGTTGGATAATGTTCATGTATATTGATGTCATCCATTATTTTCATAATTAGTACCAAAAATATTTGTTTTTAAAAAAATTACATAATGATATACTTGGATTGTCACTGTATAAAAATACTGGAATGAGTAACAGTGTTTCAGCGCTATAAATTTCACAATATGAAGGAAATAAGTTTTATTTAACTCATTTGATTTCATTTATCTTCCTCTCTGCTTCAAGAGCTCTTCCTTTTCATGGGAGAAAGAAGCAATGAGAGCTAGTGCTGTTTTTATGGTACCTGAAACTAGTTAATTGGCAGAAATGCTGCAGTTTCTTAGAAGAATTTATCTTAATATTTCTATGTCTTTTCAATAACAGTGTCTTTATTCATTAGTGTTTGTCATCAGAGATCTGTGCATATCAGTAGTTCAAGAAATGTAAATAAATGTAGATGTCAGATGAGTTAGGATTTAAATGCTAGATTTATTTCAAAGGAACTTTAGGCTTGATAAGTACATGATGTAATCTGTTTGTTTGTATCAACTTCACTATGCTTTGAAGGCATATTTGAAGTACTAGGTACCTTTTTCCCCCCCTCTCTTTTTCCTTCTAGTGAGAAGATTATTGACCAGTGGTATTCTAGTTCAGATTTTCCCACTACATAATACAGAAGAGTTGAAAAAGCTCCGTCACAGCTGGTATGGCCGAGTAAAAGTTGGCTATCAACCTTTAGGTATGTGAACACTTACTTACTCCGCTACAAATAAAGTGCAGGGGTTTTATGGACAAATTTTCTCTTCAGTTTGTATGAGGAGACCAAGGGGCCTTCCTAATTCTACTCCAGCATTTAGCCTCTAAGAAGTGAAACTCCTGTGTGGAAGGTAAGTATTGTACCAAGAAGTCTGTTCTTAGTCACTAAGAGTTTACCTTTTCACATCCCTAATTACCCATTGCAGTTCATCTCCTCTAACATTATCTTTCTGCACAAGTTGCTTTGTTGGCCATTTTGAACCAAAGTCCCCGTTTTACCCAGCCTTGTTTTTACTGGTCTTGGAATCAACAGAGTGGCTTAGGCTCTGGTTAAGGAAGCATCTACGTTTCCAGGCCTGCTGATGTGCACTCTTGAGTTCTTTTCGTTGAGTTCTCTCTGATTCAAAGATGGCTGTAGGATAATCTTTTGCTATAATGGCTCACAATACAACTGTTCCGGAGTGAAGCACTGGATGTGCGGGCTGCTGTCTCTTGATTTTCTTTGACGTGGCTGGAGGGGTTTCGTATATAGGCCTTTGGTTGTAGTTTCCAAGTCGGAGTGAAGGGGTAGTTCAAAGGCTTAGTGTTTGTGCTGTGATCATTTAGCACACAGTCCTGAAATGGGACCATTGCTCTTCTACCAGTTAGCTAAGTTTTTTCTCTTTCAGCATTTCCTGTGAAACCTCCTGAAATAATTCAAGACTTGAAATTTTCTGCATAAATACGAGGAAGAACTTCTTCATAGTGAGGGTAACAGAGCACTGGCACAGGCTGCCCAAAGAGGTTGTGAAGTCTCCTTCTCTGGAGACATTCAAAACCCGCCTGGATGCGTTCCTGTGTGACCTGATCTAGGTATTCCTGCTCTGGCAGGGGGATTGGACTAGATGATCTTTTGAGGTCCCTTCCAATCCCTAACATTCTGTGATTCTGTGAAACTGGTGGCTCAGAGTCTGCAGATTGAGTGCCTAAAATCTTCCACATAACAGTCTGCACACTGTAAATTCTACCTATTCATCAGTAATGCAGTAATGGACAAAGCCAAGACTTTTCTCAGACTGACTGTGACAGGAAAGCTGCTCAACGTCTGGAATTCTCAAAGCTGTTTTGAGTTGTAGGCAGGTCAAAAGTCCGTTTGCAACTGTTGGTTTTAAATTCATTGCCTGTATGAAGACTGTATGTTGTTTTGTGCCAGTGTCACTTCAGTATATTTTACACACTGAATAAGCTTAAAATGAATTTTTAATCTGGCAATGTGGAAAGTTAAGTTCTGAATTCTAAACCTGTAAATGTGTCAAGGTTTGGGGCTGGGCTGGCCACAAAACAAATGGCAGATGCTTTCTGTTAATCCCTCTCCCTTCCCAGACAGGGGAGGGGGAAAAAAGAAAAGGGAGAGAGACTTATGGGTTGGAAAAAAACCAACCCCTACAATGGCTTTGATGAAACAATAACAATAAAAAGAAAAGATGATGATGATAATAATAATAAAATATATAGAAACCCAATATCAAGCTCCCCCTGCCAGTCGCACTCTCCCCCAATGATGCTCATGTCACCACTGGTGCTGCAGGGCAGCTCTGGGAAGATCCCGGGCTGGACTCCTGGACGCAGCAACATAGAGGAACTGGATTCAGGAATGCATGGCTCAGGACCAAAGGCTGAAGAAAATGGACAGAGTCCTCCCAGGACACCAGCCACAGAAGAAGCTTGCCTGCCTGTGATCCCTCAACTTTATACTGAGCTTGATGTATATGAGATGGAATACTTTGGTCAGTTTGGATCACCTGTCCTATCCACTCCTCCCTGCAAGTGCCACCCTTTTGCACCCTTACGCTAAGGGGAGCTCCAAGGCCACACTGAAGGAATTCAGCAGTGACCTTGGTTTCTGTAAGATTAAGTATGAGCAAGAACCTTTCTGCAAACCATTGTACTGTGAGCTCAGTACTAAACATTGAGCGTTGTCACTTCTAGGAGCAGACAGTGTCTGAAAAACATGTTGTTCACTTCAGAAAGTGTAGTCTTAGACTTCACTGAAGAGTAAAATCACTGAAAGGAAAAATTGGTTCTGTTTTAGCCAAATCAGGACAAAACTTTACTTAAAAATAAGAAAATAAACATTTGGGAGTTTGCCTGATGATTAATCTTTGGTTCTGCATTTGCTTGCAATTCTTTCCTGAGCTACAGGAAGTTAAAGATCTGGCTTGATAATGCCTGCCTCCAGAGTATTGTGTTAGGGGTCTTACTGTATGCTTGTCTTTTGTTGATGCAGGAGAGGGTTGGGGTTTTTTTGACTGACATTGAATACACACAAAATTTCAGAGTAAATCCCAGGAATCCCGTTATGGATGTTCTAATTTAGGGATGTCATTCACGTTGTGTGTTTGGAGTGTGAAATGATGCTAATGACCTATGCTTGAACTTATTTGTTTATAAAGCTTTGATTGAGAGGGATGTTGGAGAGGTGATTCTTCTGTCTGTTTGGCTTTCCTTCTTGCTTTCAGAGACTTACCTGACTGGCAATTGCACTGTAGTGATCTGTACACCATAAGCCATAAGAATATTCTGGTATTGCACATGAGGTTTTGATGTGCTGGTCTATTATGGAGAGTACATCTACAGTGTCAGTTTGGAGGTCATGATGTCATGGCTGATTTCTTAAGCTGGTGAATACATAGCAATGGCATACAAGCAATCTGGCCTTCCAAGCAGGCAAAGATGAAACAAGATTTCAGCATTCTAAACTCAGTTTGCTAGGCATGTCTATATCTTATTATGTGGGGCCATTTCCAGGTTATGTTGAATAATACTCCTACATTTTTTGTTAGTAGTAAGATAAGTAAGATCTTGACGTCATTGGAGGTAATATATCTGTCATGAAATATATCCATTAATAGTGCAATTTTCAAGTCTTTACAACACCTGAGCAGACAACCTTGGTGAGTACAGCAAGTGTGTATTTCATGTACCAGTTGTCTGCTGAAAGGAATGTCTCAGCCTGGGTGTGCTGTCATGTTTAAGAGTAAAGATTTCAATATACCTTTCTATCTATTCCTTTTGTTCCTTGAGGGCTGACAAAGCACAACTAGTTATTTTTGGTCCTGAGCAGGCTGAAACAAATTTGTTTCCCACGTCTATGTATGCCAGTGAGAAGCTCCAGAAGTTAGCTGTTACTTGCTGTTATTTTTTTAATATACCAAATGTATTCTGTGCCATCCTAGCCATTCATTGATAGATTCTGTTTTCAAGCATGCTGGTTGGTTTGGGTGTTTTGTGGGTTTTTTTTTTGTTTTCCTCTGAATATGTGATATTGATACGGTATGCATTGAGTTATAGTCTTCCCTAACATCTGAATATATGTATATATGTTTTTGTGTGTATGTATATATAAGTTAAAAACCCCACAACCTTCTGAGTTTTTGGAACATGAAGAAGGAAAAGCAATAATATTCATTGTGTTATTTAGGGAAAAAAAAAAAAAAAGTAGACCAAAGCATTCATGTAAAGTCAAATTTGATGTTGTACTGACATCTGTGTTAAGTGTAGTATTAATTGATTCTTTTTTCTCTGCAGATGAGATCCGCTGCTACTTTGGCGAAACCATTGCGCTCTACTTTGGCTTCTTAGAGTACTTCACATTTGCTCTGATTCCAATGGCTGTCATTGGGATTCCTTATTATGTGTTTGCATGGGAAGACTATGACAAATACGTGATGTTTGCCACATTCAATCTGCTCTGGTCCACTGTGATACTGGAAGTTTGGAAGCGGATTTGTGCCATCATGACATACCGTTGGGGGACACTGTTGATGAAACGACAGTTCGAAGAACCAAGACCAGGCTTCCATGGTGTCCTGGGCATCAATCCCATCACCGGGAGGGAGGAACCAGTGTACTCGAGTATTAAGAGGCAGATACGGATTTATCTTGTGTCCTTACCATTTGTGTGCCTTTGCCTCTACTTCTCGCTGTACGTGATGATGATTTACTTTGACTTGGAACAGTGGGCTCTGGATTATCATGAAGAGAATGAATCTACCTTCAGCAGCTTGATGCTGTTTGTGCCCAGTATCATATATGCTGTTGTGATTGAAATTATGAACCGTATCTATCGGTATGCTGCTGAGTTCTTAACATCATGGGGTAAGAAAGTTGTTTATTCTTCCTTAAAGTTAGAATCCCAGATGTTTAGAATTTGTTTGTTTGTAGAATATGTTACTGTGAGTTCTTGTTCAGTGGAATGCTAAAGAAATTTCCTGAAGATTTTTACTGCAGTGTAAGAGAGATGGCCATTTTAACTTCTTACATTTATTTTGAGTGTTCTGAGACTGCAGTTTCACGTTTGGTTTAATTTGATTTGCCATCAGAAGAGGTAATCTTGCCTTCCTCCTCCACCTCTCTGTCTTTGGAGAAGTCCCCCTTCCCACATTTATCTCTTTGGCTCTATCGACCATAGTGCTGGCAAAAGGGATAAGGTGAGATCGTGAGGGTGGGAGCTCAGAGGTGGGTGGCAGGAGGGACTGTCCTGGCAGGTTGCATCCACAACCTGGGTTTGCTGAGTATGTGTTACTCTACTGATATATGTGTGCAGAGGACAGAGGCACTGAGATAATGGAACAAAATCTAAAACCACCAACTAGATGTCATGTGAGAGTATTTTTGTGTGTGATATATATATATAAAACAAAGACTGAGATGTCACATCCTGCTTTCCTCTGGGCACTCTCAGAAGAGGAGGAATGTTATAATAGATTGCCTTTTTTTCCCTTACTTAACAGATTGGGCCTTATGTTTTGTAACCTAACATAAGGATAGTGAAATACTGGTGTTTATTTTGAATTTTAGCACTTCTACAGACATGTGCAGTCACTTTCAGACAAAGTTAATTGATGAAGCTAATGGGGAGCTGAGTGGTTTGTGTAGCTCAATATGGCATATGTTTACAGGACAGAATCCAGGTTACTAAAACTGGAGACCTGGAAAATTAACCTAAGAAAGATTAAGCAAAAGGGATATTGATGCAGAAGACAGGGACATAAAGAGGTGTTGAAGTGGGGATTGGTTATGCATGCCAAAATTATTTGCTCAGCAAATTCAACTTGACAGCAACAATAGTAAAAGCAAGGAATTTCTTGATTTGAGTGTTCAAGGATTTATTTAAATAATGACTTTTAAATTCATATTTAGGGTTCAGTTGACTATTTTGTTTCTTTTTTTTTCACTATACTGCAAGAAAAGCCTTTATGCAAAATACCCAGTTGTGCTGATCAGGTAGACTAAAATATCTTTAATGGGTAACCCAAGTTTTTTTGTAACCCAGATTTTTTTTGTTTTAAGCTGGTGTTTCATATTCAGCAGCAACAGTATTTATGTAGCCTGCTACTCTGATAGCTTGCGCCTTTTCAGGGCTAGCCAACGTGTTTATGCTACCATGCTGTGAATAGTATGAAGAGCTCATCTGGCTCTCTCCTACCTCTTCTCCTACCAGGCATGTTTTCAGCTAGTATCTGACTTAAAAAGCTAAATTAACAAAGCATAGGAAACAACCTGGGTTATTTTTAAGCACACCTCATGCACCCATTTATTATGAGAACTGATCATTTAGTGAAAACTAAAAGTAAAAATTGCATTCAGTCAATTGAGTGCATCTTCCATGTGTCAGGCCCAACTTCATGCCCCTGTCAGAGCAGAACTTTACTGTTTTGTCTTGGGCAAGGTTTGTAGGTGACAGTATCTCCGTTCAGTCTTGCTGACACAGCTCATGCTTAGTGCACTGCCTTTTCAATTACTGCTTAGCCAGGGCTTTAAAGGTGCAATCTGACAAATAGCAAAAAGAAATGGGAAATCTCCCATTCACTTCTCTTTTCTCCCTGCTAGTAACCAGCTTCCCTCAAACATCAGCTTCTGATAGTTTATCTTGGATAAACTGAAAATATTAAGTTTAGAATGAGTAATGCATCTATTGAGCCTCATATACTCTAGTCTTGCTTTAGAGTTTAGGGTCTGATCTAAACTCCTCCTCTGGTTTTGAATCAAAACTGGTATTGTTATTTTTCATAATATATTCCAATTTGCATTTGCTTTCAGCCAAAGAAAAATCAATAACCAAGTACATTTTATTAAGTGTTTAAAATGATGGATGGTTTTTCTGTTATAAAACAGCTCTTCTAAGGAAGAAAGATGTAAAAGGAAAAACCTTTACAGTAGAAAAAAATACCCAAGCTGTAGCCAAAAATATGTACGTCAATATCATCAGATTAGCTTCGTAGGTTGTGAGATGCTTGTACAGTATAAATTCTTTTGCCGTGAAGTGCTGGAGGAACTATTCCCTATAAACTATTAGTTAAGTAATTTTTAGGTGGACAAAAAAATATCTGTTTACTCTTTGTATAACAATGTCTAGTATAAGTGATTCTGCTGTTTGCTAACCAATAATTTTGTTGTTATTTTAGAAAATCACAGACTGGAGTCTTCATATCAGAATCATTTAATTCTGAAGGTTTTAGTGGTAAGTATGTAGTATAAGCTGCTTTTAAGGTTATTTAAAAAGAGAACTTGTCATGTGTTTTATTAGTGCTTTCCTAGCCTTAGCTCGCTGACCTACAATTTTGTTCAAGGCCAGATACTAGCACAAATATCAGAGTAAACAGGATTTCTGTTGTGGTTGCAGTAACTGCTAGACTATTTCAGATGCATCTTTTTTGTAGTAGAGAGTTGGGGCTTTATTTGTATTGATTGTTCTTTCATTAGGATTCTGTATATGTAAGTTTTTCTGTTAATTGATGTGGTCCTGTCTCAACTGGGAACTATTCCTTTCACTTTTTGCAAGACTTTATGGTAAACCATATTTTAAAAAGTTCATGTATTAACTTCCACCTATACTAACCTTCAGGTAACTGGTTAGAGGAGCCTGGAGATACATGTCCATCGATCTGCTCCTATGCAGATTATAGCAAATACTGATCTATTTACTTTTTTTTTTTTTTTCCCTTCAGTATACTTTTTTTTTTTTTTTTTTAATCTGCGTGTTACTGGTAACAGAAGGTTACTGGTAACCTCTACAGGTAAAATTCTTGTATGCATCATTTATAGCTTTGTCTCTGCCTTTCTCAAAAAGCAGTGCCATATGTTTTTCCCCATAGGAAATTTGTAGGTACAATACTGTGATTATGTCTTATTTAGAAGTAGGGACTATTTCTCTTGGCCATAAAACTTCTTGAAGTGATTAAAAATGAAGCTCAACTAACATATATTGAGGAACAGTTGTGCATTTTGAGATACGTCATCCAACACATATATTTTGATAAAGTATTTCTTTGAAAAAAAAAAAAAAATCGTTACCCTGAATTAAGATCAATATTTCCCTTTTATCGTGTTATCTATGGGGAAACTGCCAAAAGATGGAAGTTAAGTAGAAGCTGACATGTTTTTAATGTCCACATTTCATAATTGATTTGTAGTCCTCTTTGTATGCCATGCTTTAGGAAAGCAATAGACCTGTCAAATGAAAATCTGAATAAGACCAGTATTGAAAATGAGGTTTTTAGGACCTAAGTTTTAAAAATAGTAAAGAAAATTTTAATGAACAGTTTACATCTGCATGGAGGCTGTTTAGTCAAGGTAACTCTTAAGTTAGATGATATTCTGCGTTTGAACTTTTGCTTGAGTATTAATAAGAAATATTTTTATTTGCAGTTCAACTTCCTAAATTGTTTTGCATCTCTCTTCTACATTGCCTTTGTGCTGTTTGATATGAAGCTTTTGAGGCAGGTGAGTTCCAAGAACATCTTAAGAATATTGATGAATCTAGGAAAATATAGGAGTGATTGAAACAGAGCTTCAGTTTTGAATTGTTTGTCTGAAATATTAACTTGACAATAAATATATTCATACATATTTCCTTAGAAATCCAGCTTCCATATTTCAGTTCCTCTAGCACAGCTGCAGAATCATAACAGAGTGGAGCAATTCTTTCCCTCCGTATAAATGAGGAGCTGTTTTCAAATAAATTGATTATTCCCTCACACAGATGAGGCTGGAAAATTCTCATTTCCTTCTTCTTTCGCTTTATGTTATAAAATTATTTTCTCTGTAGTGTTCCTAATGAGAGACTGTTGAGGATAGCAGCATGATTAAGTTTATGACTGCAATGAGGATCTGAGAATAAATAAAAGCAAAAATAATTTGTACCTGGTATTTTAAATCAACTCTCTGTTAATATCTTTTGCACTCAAATGCATGAAAATCAGATAAAAGGAAAATGTTTTTGCTCTAAATATTATGAACAAAACATCAAGAACTTCAACTCAAGATCTCTGTTCCTCTGAAGAGATCTCTAGTGAAACATTTGACACATCTATACCAGACATGACATTTGTGACATTTCCTAAACTTCAAAATAAAAAGCAAGAAAAAAAAAGTTCTTTGTTTAGCTCTGTGATTGGCATTGGCATATATTAAGTGTGTGTCTTTACCCTTCCTTGAACTTTGTGTACTGTCTCCAAGATACATCCAGATCCACAAAATATTTAGACATCTAACTCCTGTTTTATCCTTTTCAGCATATAGCAAAGGATGGGAGCTAGAGCACCTATACTTCTAATGTGCTATTGCTAGTTTTGTTAGGCTGGCCTACTTTTGTCATAGGATAACAACTTACAATGTTACTAGAATGCACAAAATTAGAACTGATCATAGGTTTACCACAGTTCTGTTAATTTATTTTTCTTTTTTCTTTTTTTTTTTTTGTTTAAACTTAAGAGCTTGGCCACTTTGCTGATAACTTCGCAGATCCTTAATCAGTTTGCAGAATCCTTGCTTCCTTACTGGCTCCAAAAGAGACACAAGAAGAGGCTGAAGAAACGCGTGTGTTCTCTCAAAACAGATACGGACCTGTCATTAGTTGAACAAGTCAACTTGGAGAAAGAAATGGGCACCTATTTTGTACGTTTTACTGCTGTAAAAGAGTTTAACATTTTCTGGGCTATAGTTGACAGAGACATCAGCCAGTGCAACCTAAAGTATGCCTGACAGCTTCATCAATTTTGCTGATAGTATTGTTTATGCAGCTCTGTGGTACACTGGATCAAGAAACTGATACAGTGAAGGATCCCAGTTACATCAGCATGAAGGGGTAGGAATGAGCAGCTGGATCTGGCGCTACCTAACCTCATATGACTGGAAGAAGTATTTGTGTAATATGCCCTTAATATCCAAGGATAGCCTGAAGACTACCACGATGAGTAGCCTGGTGTGAGGAAGGGGCAGGCTGTTTCTGGTTTAGTTTTTCTCAGTGATACTAGTTTAAACTGTCAATTGACATGAATGCACTCATGTCTGAGTGGGGCCAGAAATGGAGAGGGGAGAAGAGACCAGCTCTTCAGTACTACTGCTGGAAGCTCTTGCTTCTTGAAGTACAGCTTTGGCATTCTCTGTCTAGACTAGAAAGTTCTGTTCCTGACCACCTCCTGCCCAGTACAATTTTTAATTGTATTAAACTTCATGTGATTCATTACTTCCAGTTCTAAATGAATTTGCAAAGTAGACATCAGTGTGTAGGTTAAGGCCTTACAGACTGGCTGACAACTTGCTTGTTCAGCTGCTGTAAGCATAGTCACAAGAGTCTTAATACTGTGTGATTTATGCTTTTATAGAATCAGAATTATATGTAGACAGTGTAGCTTTTGTGTAAAAAGTAGAGAATAACAGTTTGAAATTTGATATTAATGCCATATCAGATTCCTCTCTGCATAAAGTGCCATGAAATGGGAAGATGAAAAAGGAATATGACCTTTACAATTGAAAAACTGTACAAATGTTAATATTTGCATTCCTCTGGGAAGGTTGATATTTCCCACATTTTACATGAAGGGAGATAGACTTAGAAAGTATGTCTATCTTACAGTGGTGAAAGCAATAGAAATCCCCAAGTTAGTGTCTGAACTGGTAAATCAGCACAGTCCAGCACTGTGCCTGCAAATAGGCCAGCACAGCTCTGAAAGCTGTTCTGGCATCAGGAGTTGATATGCCTGACCGAATAAGCTCTATCTCTTAGTCCTGAGTTGACTTCTGATTCTCAGCTGACATGTACAAAACCTGTGTGGTGTCCGAGTCATGTTGCCCAGTGCTTTGTGTGCAGAGCTGGGTCATATGTATCTGCGCCTGTTGTACCATTCTGCCCTGAATAATTTTCCACGGGGACCCAACAGATCAGTTGTAGACTTTGCATTGGAGGTGTCCACTGCTAGCCTCAGTTTCAGTTCAAGGTACTGTGTACAAGGCATTAATTTTATTGTCAGTCTAAAGATTTTAATTGTGCTGTGTTTGTGAATATACGATATTAGACCCTGATGTGTTTGCAAGCAGTGAGCTGTCAGCAGTCAAGGGTATTTCTAAAATTAAATCTGTCACAAGGGGGAAGCATTTGACTATGTTTAGTAACTGAGGAGTTTAGCAGGCGTCTTGACAGAATTCTGTTTCAGGCTCTTTTCTTTTGCTTTCCTTCCTTCACTTTAACATTTATTTCTCTTTTTTGTTTGTCCTCTTTCTCACTTTTCAAATCTCTAGCCCTTAAACCAGTTTAAGATGTAAAAACATACTGACATTTTAAAATTATTTTTAAAGTATTTCTGCTTCTCTTGTTCATTTTCTCCCTGAATTTCTTTGCTTCTGTTTCCTTAATGCCATAGTTCAC
This sequence comes from Podargus strigoides, assembly GCA_028020825.1. Lineage (NCBI taxonomy): Eukaryota > Metazoa > Chordata > Aves > Caprimulgiformes > Podargidae > Podargus > Podargus strigoides. The sequence goes on along the minus strand of CM051623.1, from coordinate 15,315,035 downwards.
GCTCTGCTCTTGTGCGTGAACAATGGCACACTTTGACGTTTCTTTAACATCATCTCAGACTCCTGTTTTCCTGCACAAAGTGTCATAAATTGAATAGGAGAAAAAGAAATACTCCTTTTCATAGTCTGCTGTTCTAAAAGTCGATAGGTACTGGGCAAGGAAATGAGAAGAAAGGTGTGAGGAAGCAGTGGGAATACTGTGCACTTACCCGAAGGAGGAGCACAAAGGGAAGCATCACTCCCTGCCTGCTACAGTTGCCTGAGAAAGAGGTAGCAGAGACAAATACATGACTGCCACTCTAGTGTGTGATCCTGCACAAACGTTCCTAAGGAAGACCCGACTAAAATTCAGAGTTTATACAAAATATTTCTATACAAAAATCTCAATGGTTTTAGAGTTAGGTAGGTCGTCATGGTCTGGCCTGCAGATCAGTTTGTCAGATCCATCTATACTGTGCAGCCTGAAAATGAGCTCAAGTGAAAAATGCAGCTAACAATCACCCTGTGTTGATTTCTGAGCTGGCAGGCTTCTACTGCTTCTCTCTCTTTGCTAGGAAAAAAAGAAAAGCACTAGGTGCTAGAGGTTGCAGTCAGCTTAACAGCTATAATCAACAAAAAAGATTAGAGAACCATGTGTCTGATGCATGGAGCCAAAACCGATTTTATGTGGTTCCTGGAATAATCTCACTGTCGAGTCTTTATTATTTCATTTTTCAGAGAGAGGACAATATGTGGGTCTCAGAGAGTACAAGATAACTACATCCCAGTTTAACTTGTGGTATATCACCATCCTTTGTTTAGTGAACATTTTTTCTTTAAAAACGGTTGGTTTGGTTCTTCACTTTCTATGATCGCAGCAACTATTTATGAAAATTATTATTAATCCTACAAAACTAGTATGCAAATACATACGACAATGTAGATGTGAATACTTAATCAGCATTTAAGTACCCGCATTCTTGGTTTAAAGATCAGGTGATAGATGTGTTGCAGATTTGCCAAAGTAGGGCTTTTTGTTTGCACTAATTATTCTTTTCAGATATCAGTGCTGCATTCTGTCATTTCAGCCTTCAAATGGGCCTCTAATTCTGACTTACTCATTTTGAAATAAACAAGCAGAAATACCAGAAAAGAGCTGCCTGTTTGCCAACCTACATTTCCAGTTAGGTGTTTCAGGGACACTCTGAAATACCAGGACTTTTCTTGTCACAATGCTCTTAGGACAATGTTCTGCCAGTTTAAATGCATGGTGCTTTTTTCCGATCCCCCACTGTTCCTTCTGTAACTGTTTCACTGAGATAGTCAGGAACTTGAACGGGATGAATGTGTTTATACAATTACTTTATGTAAGGCAAAAGGGAGAACCTTGGTCTCCCCTTATTAAGAAGTTTTGAGTAATTGAATAATTCCAAATTAACTAGGTTTTTGTTGTTGTTTTCTATTACCAGTCATTGCCAAACAGCCAATTTGGGATGAGGAAGCATGTTTACAACTATTGTTAATTTTGTGTTTCTTCATATGTTTTTTTTTTTCTTATTTTATTTTGTTTTTCAGGGTACTTTTGATGATTACCTAGAGTTGTTCTTGCAGTTTGGCTATGTGAGTCTTTTCTCCTGTGTTTATCCACTGGCAGCTGTCTTTGCAGTGTTAAACAACATCACAGAGATATATTCTGATGCCTTAAAGATGTGTAGAGTTTACAAGCGTCCATTTGCAGAACCCACAGCAAATATTGGTGTTTGGCAGGTAATTTTTGTGTCTGTCTTTTTCTATTAATTTGTTTTAAAAGAAGTTTCAACAAATATATTTAAGCTGTGTGTTTAACCCATGAGCCACCAGCTAGTTTGGAGCCTGCTGAGTATGCTGCATCGGTAAACTGATTCTGATTTAAAAAACCCCCCGTAAAACTCCTCCAAACCCAGAGGCTTTTTTGAAAAGAAAGGAGGCTATTAAGTCATATGCAGAAACTTTAGCATTCTGTAATAGCAGAGGCCTGATAAGGAGTGTGAAGTAGGTTAGAGGAAATTTCTAGGGGATAATCCAAATTCTAGTTTTATTTAACAGCTTTTCTAATGATATGTAGTGAAGACAAAGGGCATTATAAACTAGTGGATTGTTTAATTTGAAGGGGTTATAAATGTTGGTACCAGATGAAACAAATGAGAGGTGAGAAATGAAATCAGTAAACCTCGAATGAAATATATTGTAAAAACATGGAGATCAAGTATTCTGAGCAATGTTCATTACACACATAAGTAGGTAGTAATGAAGTGGACTTAGAGGAGAAGTTTTTTAATATTAAGTCATTAAAATGTGTAAATTATAATCTGATTATGTTTTAACATTTGATGCATTTTCTCAGTCCAAGTCTGTGCTGCCAACATCTTGATGGCATAGCTACGTTGACCAGAGGTGTCACCACCAGATAAATGAGGCTGTGGTCATAAGTCCCAAGCATAGCTGCAGGTGTATTGATAGCATTTGGTTTTGCTAGAATAGTTTCAGTCTAGGGGTAGGCTGAAAAACTATTAACACTAATGATACAGTCATGTTGGGTTTTTTATAGTGTAGGTTTTTAACTAATAGCAGAAATGCATTTGATTTGTGAATTAACTAAATTTTTAAGTCATTATTTTTATCTGTTTCATGTGGGAGATTATAGCATTGGCTGAAAGATTTCTGTTAAAGGAATACGGGAATTATTTTGTCAAGGAGAAAGTTACTTCTACTAATTCATTGTGATAATTGCCACAATTCAATGTCAGTCTTTCTCATTCCAGAGAGGACCTTGGAATAAGTAACCACTATATTGCAAAAGTAATTGTTGCACTGTAGTAATATTTTCAAACATTTTGTGGGAGCTCTGTAGACAAGAGCTGCTTAGACTAGTGCAAGTGCTTATGGTTAAATATAAGTCTGTCTTTCAACAAATTTCAGCTTGTATAACTGGTTCTGATGTAAAAAATGCATTCTGAACCATCATTTTCCTATTACTAAACATTAAGACAAAACCTTTCAAACCACTGTCTGGACTGTTAGTTCATCTAGGAATTTTGCATTTTTACCTTTACCCTGAAAGAAATTTATGTTCAGGAGTACAACTGTAGGTGAGTGCGTACTCTTTTATGTGTTCAGGTTATGAGTCATGACGATACCAGGGATAAGGCTGCTTTCTCGTCTACTTTTTTCCTTTAGGATTATTCTAAATTTTTCAGGATGTAATGTGGCATTACCTGCACCTGAAATGTTGATGCTCTCTAAATAGCTTCTAAAGGTCTTTACACTGCTATGGAATTGTGGAATGATGCTGTTGGACTTCTTCACAGCAAACACATGTACACACACATAGAGAAATCAAATTGGAGGAAAACTTAAGGTTGCCAGGTGGTCTCTGTCATATTGCAGACCTTGTTGTGGTCTTGTCCTTGCTGTAAAGCTGATGAAGTCTGGAGTGCTTGCCAAGTAAGTCTTATGTCATAGAATTCAAAAGATGAAGAACAATAAAAAGTTAAAATAATGGGTCTTCTGAGGATTTAACGAAGAGAGAGATATTGTCCAGAGCAATTTGGGGACTGGTAAATTGGAGATAATGGTCATAACTGTAAATATATTTGTGTTTTATTTCAGTTGGCATTTGAAACTATGAGTGTAATATCAGTTGTCACTAATTGCATACTGATTGGTATGTCTCCACAAGTGAATGCCCTTTTCCCAGACTCAAAAATGGACCTTATTCTGACTGTGGCATTGGTAGAGGTAAGTCTGCCTTCAAACAGTGCATATGTTTTAGTAACAAGTAACATGAACAATAGTGGAAATGATACCAGGAAGCACACTTCCCCCCTCTGCCCTTATATTAAAAGGAAATGAAGGTTTCTCTGTTGAAGAAGTGTTTCAAAGTCTTGCTTTTGACTTCCTTCTGTGTGTTTTCATGTACTGTGAATGTTGTTGCCATACTTTGCCATACATTCCCAAGATACCATGTATTTGCTCCATGTATTTCAAGAATTTAATAGTGCTGTTTCAAGAAGCAAAATAACCTTGGGTTTGTGAACTGGTTATTTCTCGAGATGGCTTGTGACCCCAGCATATCTTATAAAGACCTCCTACATAATCTTTATGGATGTTTCCTGTAAGACTTCTCTGAAACAAGTTTGTATAATAACTATAAATGCTAGTGATTGTAACTGCTTTTGGGTTTCATCTTTTCCTAATTCTATGTAGTAAACGCTTGAGTGTTATTCCTTTTCAGACAAGGAGGGATGACTACGGGCATTTTATATAATAACCAAGATTGTAGAATTTTGCCTTTTGTACATTTCTTTCAGAGCTTTCTTGTATTGTGTTGCCTTAACTTTCATTATACTATTTTAGCTTTTAGGAACTGAATTGCTTTTCTTATGGCAAAAAGTCTGAGTTGTCTGTGTACTATTTAAGCTCCTTTGCTTTACAGAGGTGCAGCAAGAGCATGTACTACTTTGTTGTTTTTATAGGTGTTAAGCATTATGCATTGAATTATGAGCTTGCTTTGAGTTATGTTTTCCAAGCCTTAAGGTTTGCAGTGTTAAGTCTAAATATGACTTGTGTCAACTGATTTGCTGAAGTTTGAGTCTACAGACAGCCTAATGTATTCTTCTATTACGTATGTGTGAACATTTGCATTAACCTCAGTAAGTTGCTTTAATATAAAACTAATTTAGCAATTTAACTGTAATGCTATAGTTCATTACTGGAAAACATATCCAGAGAGATCATATTATGAAAATTGTATGAGTAAATGTAAAGTATGGATTTATGGCAGCTTAAAGAGATGGGGCTATTTTTGCCTTTGCTTCCTGTGTGTTTATCCCCATTTTATCTGTTTTAATGTGAAGCTGGCTACATGGTCTCTAGGCAGACCTCTGTTTCTGTGTAGGCCATAGGAGAATGCCAATATTTTTGTCTCTGAATTTAAATTCTGCTTATATGCAATCCTCCAGATGACAGGAATTGTAGCATGGTAATTAGGTAGCTCTTGGAATTCCTTTTTAACAGTGTGTCTCAAATTATCTGTAAATGCTGTGGAAAGGGAGATTAAGGAAAAAAAGGGAAGAAAGTTTGAAGAGAGAAGGTAAATTAGTCCTGAGGGGAGGAAAGGCAAAAATGTTGTCTTACACTGAGAAGCAACTTTGGCAAGGACCACAAATCTATAATTAACTACATTGTATGAAGGGACTGATGGAGGCTAATGCTGGATGAGCCAGAGGAGATGAAAGGCAACCATTTGGTTAATGAGAAGTCAGATTTTCTCTTAATGTTCTTCTTAGTAAAAAAAAAACCAACCCAAAAGCACCCATAATGTACTTGTCAGAAAAGGTATATTTTAAAAAATAGTTTTAGTCACACGAATTCAGTATGCTTGGTACTCTTAAGTATGCTGGTCTGTTTGGTTTTGTTTTTTTCTGGTTTTGTATTATTACAGACTATCGTCTGAGAAAACACGAAGACACAAAACCAACTTACGAGTCTTAGAGTACTTTGTGCAGCATAACAAGCCATGTGATTTTTGGAATGTTGTTGGTTAAAACTTTTGCAGTCTCCTGAGGGATGGTCTTTCAGTACATGTTAGACAATATTTAACAACTTCACTGGTGTGGATTTGGTTGTGGGGGTTTTTTTGTTGTTATTATTGGTTTGTTGGTTTTTTTTGGTAAGGAGTCAGGGAATAGCTCAGATTGTACAATCTTGCATGAAGTTTTGTAACATAAGTTGTGAAGTTTCTGGAATCCAAAAGAGTTCTCCAAAGTGAAACACGTTTAATATATCGATTTTATTTTTTAAAAAAAAACTATGAAAATGAACATAACAAACATGATTTTCAGTTCTGTTGATTACAGTTTCCATTGTGTTGACAGTTGGTTACAGAAAAAGGATATATATTTTTTTTAATCAGTAGTTAAGTTGTACATATTTTGGGTTAAAACATTGATTACAAAGTGTAGAAAGAAGGGAGGATTACGAGATGCTGTGGGACTGTGAACAGCAGCAGTATGGATTTATGGCAGCTGAAAGAGATGAAGCTGGTTTTGCCTTTGCTTCCTGGGTATTTATTCCCATTTTATCTGTTCCACTGGCACTTTCTTGTATCTGGTGCGTGATGAATCAGATTAGGGAATTGATCTGGGAGAAGCTGTCTGACCTGGTTCACTGGTGAAAGGGAGCAAGGCAGAAGCAACTGTGTGTCGAGGATGTGCAGTAGTGCTCTAGGTTTGTGTTGGATTAAATTCATGGGACTTCTGCACCACTGAGTCTCCTGTAGGTATTACTTCATTTACAGCAAGATCCCTGAACTACAAGAGGATCACAAGTCTCATGTATTGGCAGTATTCCCATGCACTTATACTATATTTATTAATGATTAAACTGTGCATTTCAGTTTTAAAGGAAGATTCAGGAACAGAATATATCACATTATACCTCTAGGACAAACCTGGTGCATCTAAAGTACATTGGTGTCACAATAGGAAAAATTCTGTTAGGTATGTCAGGGTTTTGATAGAAGAGCATTTTAGATCAGCTAGTAAAGACTCAGAAACACATGAAACAGGTGAGCTATTTTGCTTTCTGGTGTTTACTGCAGGTGAAGATGAGAATTTTACGGTGTGTTTCTGCTATTTTGACAGCAGCTTGACAGGCAGTGTGAAAATGTTAAGGAACACAAGAAATTTCTTTTAGTAGACTAGGTATGCTTTCACTTGTTCAATTGATGGGGTAACCTACTTATACCTGATAAAAATATTTAATGACAGCTAAGATTTAAGTAATTGAGACTCCAGCTGAATATTTGCATATCTGTTTGATGCAAATCTAAACAGAAAAAGGACTGTTCTTAGCAAAGCCAAGCACAGACAGGTATTAGCAATGCCCTGCTTATTCTTTTTCAAAAACAAACGTTAGTGCTTTTTTTAACAATAATACTAATCCTCTTCAAATGGGAACATGTTTATATGGCAACATGTAACATCATTCAGTACAGACACAGTGAAGAACTGAGTGTGGTATTCTTGTAAGCATTCTGTACACCACCCCTACAGATTTATGCAAAATAATTTTTTTTAATTAACAACAACTCTACTGCTGTCTCTACTTCTGGTGGGAATATGTATTGTATCAGCAAAGTAAATACTTATTAAATATAATAAAATTCTAAGCATTTCATAATAAATCATGGTAAGCATTAAAATAAGAACATTTAAACCAAATTTTGAAGTATTAAAACAGTGATTTTTAAGTATTAAAACAGTTGACCTATTTTCATCAATTCAACATCTGCTTCCATGGCAACATGATTTGAACCAGGAGCAGAATCACGAAGCTCCCCTTTTTTACTTATGAATGGATGCTGAGTGCAGCAAGTGCAGTTTTCAGACAATAAGAAGCAGGTGAATGTCCTTAAAACAGGAAATAAGCCCTAATTAACATAATTTTAAAATATTTGTATCCATAATGTGTTTAGTTCTTCAGGCTTTACCATAGACGCACACTTCTGGTATGAACCAAAGGTGCAAAATAAGACATTCCAAGCAAGTGTCTGTGCTCATGTGAAACTGTTCCCAATCACCTCTGACTTCTTACACTGATTTGAAAAAGAGGAGAAAATTGCTCTAAAGAAACCTGGTGAATAGTTGGGGAAGTGGTTTAAAACAAGGTGTAACCTTAATTCTGCAGTGCTTTTTTATTTTTCTTTGAAAATTGTTGACAGTTTTGTTCCTGATGACTATTTCTTTTTAATGTAGACTGTTTGACAACATTTTAAGAATAAAGATGTGCATTGTATTTTGCAAAAGATTCTTGAAATTTTGGGTTTAGTTTGAATACGAAGTTATGAAATAGTTTAGAGAAGTTATTCTGAGTAACAGAAGTGAGAGTTTTAATCTTTTGCATGGTGGGAGGATTTATGGATTTGTCTATGTAAAATTTTATAAATGCTTGGTGCTGAACCAGACTCTTGGGACTGTATCAATAATGTTAAAAAAAACCCAAACCAATTTTGCTAGTTGTGCATTCATATGAATTATGTTTATTTCCAAAATAAAAATTTATCACAAATCATTTTATTGCCATCTACTGGTTCTCTTGAGATACTCATTCTGATGTAGTGTAGATTTTTTTGTCACTTTGAATAGTAAAGATTAATGGCAAAAGCTTGTCAGAATGAAAACAAACATTAAAAAATTTAAATATCTAAGTTAGTTTGTGGTTGCTGCTTGTATTCTGTAGCTTTCTGCTAGTACAGAAATGAAAATGCATTTTAACATCTATCTATTCTTAATTAGCCCAATTGCTTTTTGAAAGTTTCAGAATTTAAAACTGTATTTGTGCATTTTCCTGTCTATGAGTAATTTTAATTTGTTCCTCCTTATTTTCTAGTCTTTTCTCAAACCCTCCCTGTTTCAGATTTTCAATTTGCTGTGTTGGAAGTTGAAAAATAATCACACGTATTAATGAATTGTGCTGTCCAAACCACGTACAAACACTGAAATGTGTTAAACATGTGGGTATGTGTAGGACAGCAAGAAACAACTGTATTGCATCAGGTTTCTCAACCCTTATAAGCTGAAATGTGTTGGTATATTTTACTATTGTGTCTACCCCAACTGGAGCATTTTATTTTGAAAGTAATTTTCATTCCTTACTTTAGGGTGGCACAATTCAGCATATGATTTTTATCTTTAAGTAAATACATGTCTTGGTTGTAAAGGACAGATTTGGTGTATGAAACAATGATAGCAAAAAGGGAACACTCTCTTGCCATCAGCTGGGTAGTGGTAGGAACAAAGAGCTGCAAAACTATCAGATGTTAGTTAGCTGAAAGACCTGAACTTTCAAGAAGGATCACAGCAATGCCTTAACTCGTGTTGGGGTCACTTCAGTAAGAAGCAGAAAGAGGTGTGTCTTCTGGGATTGTGCCATTCGTCATGAATTTAACATTATCTGGTAGTTACTACTGTTTTTTTAAGCCATGCATGTGCTAGGAAGGTTGGATGGGGGAAATACCTTAGGAATTCTTCCTTAACTATGCTAATAAGTGCTTCAGAAATGTCAACTTAGAAAAACAACAGGAGAAAACTGAGTAGGAATATTTTTTCTATTCCTTCTGGGATTGTGCAAGGCTGCCAAATTGGCAAAACTTCAAAAGGGAAGATGACTAGAGAAACAGGTCTTTGGAGACAATTACAAGACATTCTAAAGAACTTCATAACAATCAGACTTTCACATCTCTTTAAAGCACACTTAGCTTAATATTTCCCACAAAGAAGTTTCCTTTAATGTATAAATATGATATTTCCAGCTCAGCCCTCATCAGGATGTACAACTTCTTTGCTGGCAGTTGGAAGTTGAACAGCCAGACAAAACCCAAGTTAGTATCTATTAATATTACTTGTTTACCTTCCACTGGATTAGTAATTGTTTAATGACAAGATAGAATATGAACATTCAAAACCTCCCAGCTTCACAACCATTCCAAGGTTGGCTTAGCATTTCATGGAACTGAGTTGTTTTGTTTTTTAAATAGCATATTAGTTTATTTAGTTAAATTATTTAAATAATTTTCTGCAAATGTGATATCTGTAGCTGCCAGCACAAGCCTGAATAATGGTGTTTCCTAGAGAATAGGTAGAGCTATAGAATTGAGATACTGTATTTCCATACATCTGTGATGCCATTCGCAGTAGCATTTCTTTGTATCGTTCTTACTAGAAGCCTTCCTTCTCAGGGACTGTGATGTTCTTCCTGTCTTCAAAGTTTCATAGAATTTCTTTGTCTCAGGTGTTATGTTTTGGCTGATTTATAAACTGTGTGTAGCATTGGAGGATAAATCCAGTTTGTCATTTGTATCCTCAGATAATTGAGAGTGAGAATAAGTGTCTCTGAGCAGGTAAGGGAATCCAAAGGTAGAAAATGTAGAGTTTGCAGCTGCAGTTGGAAAAGAGAAGAACAGGAGATCAGTAAAACTCTCTCAAAACAGCAGGAAAAAGCCAGTCATATGTGTGTTGGAGCCTCTGTATTGTTGATTAGATATAAACACCACTTTTCAGAAAGTCTTAATGATGTAATATTTTTTGTAATATTGTTTAAAAATGAGCTAAATTTGTTGCGGTAGTTTTTCCCCTCCTTGACCCTCTTTAGAAGAAGTTCCAAAGCGTCATTTGCTTTTTAAAATCTGAGTTTATGAAAAAACCCTAAACCAACCAACCCTTTTTTTTTTTCGTTCAGTTGCTTTGTTTAAGTGCTGAGAAGCACCTGGCACACTTAACTGAAAACTGGTTTTGGAACTCAAATTGTGAAAGAAAATACAGTACTGGACTGAAAGGCTGTAGTATAATTTTTTTTTAGTAGTCTCCGTGAAAACGATTTATTAAACGCAGACTGAAGATGGTCGTGAGTCATGCTGTAAAGTAAATGTCAAAAGAAGTGGGGCTTAATTACTTCATTTTTGCACTGAATTTTTATATTATACTGGAGGGAAGTGTCAATCCAGAATTTCGCTCTTCTGATCAGAAGAAATTAGTGCAATATGTGTAATTTTCAAAGGGATTTTTCATTAACTGTGGCAGTGTGAAAGCTGCCTGGAGTGCTGCTGCTTTCTATTCTGATACCTTGGACAGTCCTTTTGAAGTCATGGGAGATTTCTAATGTGGGCCTATAATCGACTAAATCTCTACAATGAATAATACAAAGGAGATACAGTTAGAAGCTGCTGAGAATTCATAAACCATAATATGTTTGATCAAGGTTAGTTTTAGTCAGAGGATTTGTCATAAAATAAAAAGTAAGTGTGTGTGTGTGTGTGTGGTATCGGGATTACAGATAAACCAGTATCAAATATACGGGTATATTTTATTAAACTTGAAATGTAGAGTTTGTGATGCTTGAGTTTATCTGCATCTCAGTGTGGTTTTTTTAGAAGTTAATAGCCATTGCAAATTCTGAGTGAAACTGGTTTTAAAATCCAGTGAAATGGGAATAAATACTTTATTAAAGGAAATGTTTTAATTTTTTACTGTTATAGCTTAGCAAATAAAGTTATTGAATTCGAGTACTTTCTTGTTCTAGCTTCTTAAAGGCTTCATTTTTAAAAAAGATGGTTATACTAGGAGTAGTTTGTAACAGATAAATTATTAATGCATCTTGAAGAACAGTATGTTGGGAAAAAAATAAAGTATTAGTTTATTCTAACAGTAGTTGCATTTGATAGTCCTGCTTTATTTCCTATGTAACTATAAGAACTGCAGGATCAAGCAGGATAAATATAATGAGTCATGACATATAATGACATAAATATTATGAGTGTGACATCTTTTCAGTGGTTTTCATGCCAGTTTAACAAAATAATTCTGGGGAAAGTGTATTACTTTTTTTTTTAAAAAAAAGAAAGATAAAGTGTGTATATAGGAAGGATTTGAGGGGAATTCCTAACATGTGAATGAGGAGTCCACAACCCAGACTGTAAAGTGTTCCTGTAAGTGCTCCTGTTTCAGTTTCACCCCCTGTAATTAGAGAAGACTAAAATTACTTTTAAATTCTGACTGCAAACTGTCCTTTGTCAAAAGCATATCTGGTAGCGAGAATGGAATGTGGCCATATTCTTCCCCATGGAGGCAGCAAGGTTGAAAAGTGACCCTGGTACTATTACATTAATAGGTTCATGAATTGGTCTTCCCTAAACTTGGGTGGTTCTATTATGGCCAAATATAATTGGCTTTGGATATGTCAGGAGGAATGAGTGAATCTGTCTTTTTAGGTCTTCTAGTCTGGTGTATTTTGGTGAGTATCCTGAAAGCCACACGTAGCACAAAACGTAACTGCTGATTTCCTAGGTAGTGTTGAGACTGCAGTTCTGTCACAACTGCATGGTCTTTGTATTGGTGTGATTGAAATGGCAAGATTGGAATTTGCTAAGTATAGGTTGAGCCTTCTACCATTTTGGTTTTCTGTTTTTAGGAATCATTCAAGTTGCTCAGGCTTTCCAGGCAACTGCAGGTGCCATGATGGTTACACTAAGGCCTTAACTACCCAGAGAAGTTAACACTAACAGTTACTGAAGAAGAAAATGTTAGTATTATATACTAGTAAAGTATTATAATAATTTTATTCTGGTAGAAATGTTTAAAGTGAGAGGTTCAAAATCTGCTGAGTTTTTAGTCTGTCTTCCACAGTCTGTTTCTGAGGGTGGAGTGAGTAACTGTAATGGCAGCTTGCTCTCTCCTCCTGCCTTGCCCCCACTGCCAATGTAGATTAAACTCTGAGATCTGTAGTTGCATTATAAATGAAAAATAATTTGTATAGCAGTGGATCAAAAGCTGTATGTTGTAAAATGTCTTCTAAAGCTGAAGTGTAAGAGTACACACAGCTGTATGATATATTTCTCAGATTTTAGCTAGGGAAGCTATATGCAAGAACTGCCTTTCTAATAGAAACACTGAAAAAAAGGAGGAGGGAATCCAGCTTCCTTTGCAATGTCACATTGTATTAATAATTGCAGCTGTATCTTGCATCGCTCAGCTTCCCTCTGAAGGCATCTGAGCTGCAGAGATATGGAGAGTGATAGGAGCATAATCTTACAATCATAAAAGAGACAGATGCTTGTTTTGATCCCACAAAGCAATTGTGGCTAATGTGCAAAAGTTGTATTGTGGCTTCTTTTTAAAGTTTGGGAGAATTACAACTTTGACTCTTACTTCAAAGAAAAGAAGCCACCTGTCTTGTCGTTTTCCATTAGTGCATTGCCTAGAGATTTTTGCCTTGGTACAATAATATTGATTTCTGCTCATGCAAACATATTCTTACGTGTGTGTATACAATTTATAACATAAAATGATAGCTTAGTTGTTGTTTTTTTGGGTTTTTTTTGCAAAAAGTGGAGAGTTAAAGATAAATTCATGTTAGATTCTTTGTGCGTAGTACCGTCTATAGCTATAAACTGCATCTGAAAAATCAGTGTCGAAACTGTGGAGAGCCTGAGAGGGCTTATGTAGTGTTTGGTGTCTACCTCAGACAAAGCTTGATTTTTGTCAAGGTGGGACTCAAGTGTGCATCATTCTCCCTCTGCCCCTGTCTATCCTGTTTTTCATCAGGAGAAAACATGGGTGGTTGTTGGAAGGTGAAGGAGCTGCAGTACAGTGTGACAGCTCCTTCAGTCCTGTTGGTTGGACAGTGAAGATTCAGAGTGTTTTGTGGATCCTGCCCTAAAGTTTAACTTATCTAACTCTTCTTTCCCTGCTCTGAACCAGAGTCGTGTGTATCTTGACCAGCCCTAGGAGATGTGAGGTTCCTGACATGGGGGTTTTCAGCCTTCCGAAGTAACCTATGCATGAACTTTCTATTCTTGTAGTCGGAAAGCTTTTAACTAGAATCTTCCAAGTCCAAGTGAAGCTGACTGCTACTTGTAGTACAGAAAAATAATTGATCACTGCTTCCTTTATGAGACCGTTGGACTACTATGATGTCCTTATTGTCCGTTTTCTAAACTGCATGAACTGCAAAAAATCTTTCAGCTCTTCCTCACAGCTAATTTTATTTCAGAAGACTTGTTTTTGTTCTTACCTTTTATTTTTTTAACATTATGATACCTGAAACTAGATACAAGTGCATAATTTTTACCACTTCTGAGTTCAGAAAAGTTCAACATCTTATGTTGTATGCGATGCTCTTTCTAGCATGTCATTTTTTTTGTCTTTTCTGCAATGACCTTATACTGAGTCTTTTTTTCTGAATTGGTGCTATACATCTTTCAATGTATAGCTGTTTGTGTTTGTTTTTACTGAGTCTCATCATGTTCATTAAGACTATTTCTTCAGTTTTGCATCATTGCTGAGTTCTAATCCTGCTCTTCAGAGCAGTTGGCTTTCTCCTTGCTTGATACCATATGCACAGTTCTTAAGCAGATTTTCCTGTTCAATCACCAAAATTGTTAATGAAACTATTGAGCTAGGGTCTGATCCAGCACACACATTTGTAGGCCCCCATGGGATAGTCTTTTCAGCTTGACAGTTGCTAATGATTACTGTTGGAGGGATTTTCTTTTCCAGTCAGTTATGTGCTTCCCTATTCACAGAATCACACAGAATCACAGAATGTTTAGGGTTGGAAGGGACCTCCGAAGATCATCAGTAATTTGATTTACAGTGTTGTGAGTGTGACACAGCTACTATCAATCTTGTCAGAGTAGTTACATTTACTTTGTACTGTTGCTTACCAACCCACAGTTGAGTTCCTATGCATTTCTGCACTATGGTTTAATTTGTGAATAATTTTGCAAGGAATTTCAGAAATATACATTGATTTTTAGAAATTGGTTTCTAGCTATCAAACAAATTCTAAGAAAATGTGTCAGTTATCCTCTGCCACTGTTCTCTGAATTATAACCAATTAGTGTTATATCAAGGCGTGGGCATGTCTGTGTTAAAACGTGCATGATAGGCAAAAATTACACAAAAAAGGTTTACATAGGTGAAAAAGTTAAATATTTTTTGTGTTCGTAGAGTCTTGTTGGCACTTGGATTTCCAAGGAAGTTTTCATTTTAAGTTCTACCTAGTAGGCTGCAGGTTTATCCTGGTGGGAAAAGACAGGGGTCTCTTCTGTGAGCTGATGCTGTGCTGTGGTTTCCTACCCTCCCTTCCACTCATAACAGAAAGTCTGAAGTGTTCTTAGGTATGCAGTGTTTTGTGGAAGTTGATTAGTGGAGTTTATTAATTATCTATGTATTAGTATACTTTCTAAAAATCAGTAAAATCTGTAGAATTCTGTGTCATTACACTAAATTAGTTTTGTACCTTTGTTGATTATTATGTTTTTATCCCTGGATTTCATAACCAAGCCACATACTCATGCTTAAGATAAAGTAAGCTTGTCATTTTCAATGAATAGCTTTCAAAAGAGGTTGGCCATTAGTGGCTAAACTTCAGTGAGGAGATATTACAAGAGTAAGATTTTTATCCTGGAGAGGATGTGCATAGAAGCTCTGAATATAGTACATCTCAAGATTATTTTACCACTAGAGGGCTTATTTGTATAACAGAAAAGATTGCCTTGAGACAGCTTTCTGACGCTTCACACTGCCCCAGAAAAAGGGAGAAAAGCACCACATGCGGAAGTGTAACATTGAAGAGATGGGTATCAGACTACAAAGTTAGTAATATTATGAACTAGCAGTTTGGTAATCCTAGTTCTGCTAAACTCAGAAAATGAAATGAGAGATCTTATCTCACTCTACAACTAGATATAGAGGCTGATTAGGAGTAAGAAAAGATTGGAGACAATAAATTAAAACATCCCATCAAATTATGTTTAAAGAATTTTGCTGTTTAAGCTATGCTTAAAGCACCTCTTTGATAGCACCAAGCATTTTTTGGCATCAGTTGCATTATCTTGATTTCTGCTTTTCTTTTGCTTTTCATCACAACTGAACATTTCTTCATTTTTACGGTCCACACTAACATGCAAGATATTTCCTTGGAAATCAGCTTAGTACAGAATGTGCCTCATTCACAGTGCCAGTGAGAATCCTGGTGCAAGGATCCTCTCTTTCCTCTTCATGAAGCTTGAGTTGTAATGGTAGAATATAACATCTCTTTTGGCACTTTCCAAGAGCCTCTCTTTTGTTTTTAAACATTGTTTGGCAGTTGCTTGGCTTGTCAGCACAGAATCTGTGGAGACAGCTTTCCTGAAAACTGCTACTAGCTCTGGGTTTTTGCATGCATATGCACTTCAAATTAATTTTTTTGCAAAACTGGAGTTATTCATCTGATTCTATGCTTTTGTTTAGAGATCCTGCAAATTCTATTTAATGAGTCTTAAAATGTGCAGTTGTCATTCTGAGTTTTGTGTTTGTCATTAGCAAGTATGGATTCCCTAATGTAGACAGTGCAGCTTCATATTTTCTGAATAATCTCTAGATATGTTGTTTTGGGTGGTTTTTTTAGTTAAAAGTACATACAATTTGGCAACAAAACTGTTGAGTTCTTGCTGTTGCTGGTAGTAATGATACAATGAGGAGTTGTAAAGGAAGGTTTGCTAGAATATCCCCCTTTAAAAAAAAAAAAGATTTTTTTTTTTCCCCTTTAAAAAGTGTATTTTATTTTTATGTATAATTTTTTTTTTAAGGGAAAAATTTTATATATTGAAACACACAAAAAAGCTGCTGTCTAGTTTTTATTTCCATCTTGTTCACTGATACTTCTTTTCCAAAAGAAACCCCCTCTTTGAAAGTCTAACATTCCACGCCACTACAAAACTGTATTTGTCTGCAGATAATACTTTTCTCATCTGGTGATTATCAAGTCACCGTTTGGTGATGGTCACAATGCTGTGACGAAACAAAAGGTGGCTTGTATCGCCTTTGAGGACTAACTTGGCCCTTAGTAATTGTAGATAAAGATTTGAGGGGTTTTTTCCTCTTCCTGTTTCCCAACTGTTTCCAAAAACTGTAGAGAACAGTGACTCCTCTCACGAGTGTCCCTGACAGCTGTAAGACCCGGATGCCAAGTTCTGGCTCCTAAGCCTTCACCTCTTCTTTGGCTTCTTTCCTGGTCTCTTGGCTGGCTCCTCTGCCTGTTGCTGTGGCAGCTGTGAATCGTCTCTGGAGCTGATGGATGCAAAGCTAGCTCATTCGGATTCTGCTTTGTTGGTGGTGATGCCACTTCTCTTAAATTTAGCACAGTGAAAATTATCCATATGTTTTTAATATACTCTAAGAGCAGGAATTCTTAAAATTCTTAAATTTCTGTGATACAAATACTGATTTTTTTAAATTTCCTTACTGTAAATAGAAAGTGGTTCTGCTTTGCTTGGAAGTTAAAACAGGCTGAATATAAATACACAGCACAGAGAACAGTAATCTTCCATCTCTGATGTTTGTTTGGCACTAGCTTTTTGGATAAAAAGAATGACAGTACTTTCGTTGTATGAAATATTTCAGGAACTTTGTAAACAGCAAGTATGTATCAGACATGTTCAAAATGGCTTAACAGTGATGTGCTTATAATTTGAAGGCCAGCATGTACTGAAGGTGTTACCTATTCATGCATTTAATATCAGTAGCTATGCATGAAGAGAGTCTAATCTGGTTTGAAACAGATGCAGTATATTTACTAGAGGGAAGAGGAGAAGCAAATGTGTGAATATGGGGTGCAGAGCTAGGTGGTGTGTCTAAACCTTGTTTTAGACAACTGAAATTTATGAAAAAGGAAACGAAGTACAATATCATCTTTATTTTTGTCTCAGCAAGAAGTTTTAATGCCCAACAAAACTGTCCATTGAAATGCCATATCATCAAAGTCAGACTTACAGTGAGTAAATACAAATAAATGTCTAATGATGTTAGAGGTGAAGCACTATCCATGTCTTTAGCAAAACTATAAAGCAGGACCAAAACCAGCCCTTCAATAAGGATTACATGGTTGCACATTGGCAGACATTGTGCAGGGTTTTAAGGAAAGCTGCTGGAACTAGATAACCTCTTGGTATGTTTATTGCAGTGCCTGTGGTTGTATTTCAGAGCAGAAGAGACAGTTATAAATACCAAGTCGAAGAATGTAAACTGTTTGAGTGTTTCAATAAAAAAGATGATGGGAGGGAAAAAACAAGTTTGGCATTAACTACTCTCAGTATATTATAACATAAAAATTCTTCCTCAAACCGCTCCAAAATAGCTGTGAAATAAACAGAGAGATTCAGAAGGGCCAATATCCCATCTTGCTGGAAGAAAATGAACATATCCTTATATCAAGGGTCATGCATATAAGTGATAGTTTGGATACTGATTACAGGATGGTTTTGGGTAATTCCATATGGTTGTGTATTTCAGTAACTCTCAGCATTTTGAGGTAGTCAGAGATTGATTGCATCCACCAAAAGATATAAAATGCCAGATCCTTCTGTCTTATTGTGACCTTGCATTCGATGGGTTCGGCCACCGTAGTTTATGAACCTGATTTGATTCCTGAGGAGAGTTGCCCCATCTGAAAGCTCATCTATTTGTCCGAGAGAAAGGTAGCAGAACAGTGCCAGGGTGGTTTGGAGGAGAAAATGCAGAACTGTTGGAATGTGTAAGAATCCAAACCAGCTCCAGGATGCAGAAATACTAGCTCTGGGAGAACCAGAATCTGTTCATTTGGGATTTTCATTCTCCCAACAGTTTCTGGCACTACTGTGTACTGAGTTAATACTCCCTGCTTCCATGAACTGGAGAGCTTATCATGCTCTCAGACTCAGCTGTTTGGGGAGGGAGAGAGAAAATTTAAAAAAAATAGAAGTTCAAAATGAATCGTGTGTATGAGCCATTTCAATACTTGGGAACTTTTTGTAGATAGGTGCATAACTAGGTGCATCACTGTACAAAGGGTAGGAGAAAGAAAGGACTAGGTCAAAGCCCTTCTGGTTGGAATTATTAAAACTTATTTGCATATCAGTTAATAATTAGCCATAATTCTTAAGGCATATATTAACTATCTAAATCTCTCCAGAAATATATGCTGTAATTTACACAAGAAAATTAATTCCATGCTATTGCCAATTTTAAAATTTTACTATTTACAGTTTAAACATTAGTAACAAAAATAAGAATAAAGTTAATATCGTAAATGTTAATGCCAAGATTTTACTCTAAGTGCAAAGTAAATCCAGAACTGATTTAATGCTACCAATTTGTGTCTCTTAATGAATAGATAATTTTGCAAGACCTTGATGTTAATTTCAAACACGTTCATAGTTTTCTTTTTATTAGCCAGTTGTAAATATGTGTTTCCAAATAAAAATTCTGTCCAGACCTCCAGATCCAAGGTTCCAGGTGTTCCCTTAACAGCCTAAATCTTCATCCTCTGACTTTTGGAAACCCTTTAAAGTGATTTCAGGTTTTGAATCTCTGTGTTGGTGCATATTTGAATCTGGGTTTCATCTCTGCTGTGAAGACATGTAGCAGAACACCGCCTTTGTTTTGCACAGAAGAGGCCTTTTTAATGCTGGATGCTGTGAATGCTGGGCATTCTTTGAAGACTTCTCTTGTCTCTGAGATATAGGGGGAATGTTACTTTCCTTAAAGGATTTTCTTATGTTTTTGCTTTTTCATCCCAGTGTTATTGCCTTCTCCTGCTTACCAGAGAGCATTGTCAGCCACTTCCAAATGTATGCTTTCCTAACTTTATATAACCTCTTCTGCCACTGTGTGCGCTTTTTGCGGGGGGTTTTGATCAGTGCTCTCAAGCCCTCAGTGAGCTTGAAGCCATCCTGGACGTGTGCTGATCTATTTTTATCTGATAATTGGTTTTCCTGGTTGAGGAATTCACATGTTGTAAATGAAGGTACTGATTTGCCTTATTCCTGTGTGATGTTTTTGTTTCCCGGTGAATTGCCATGTTGCTTGGTGAAACTGGTTTGTTTTAGAATATTAGCTTCAGATATTTTGAATAAACTAAAGTGTAACTGAAGGAAAAGAATTAATGTAAACACTTCGTGAACTTGATAATCACAAAGTTTGATAATTAATTACAATATGCCCTCTTGTGTGCATAC
The DNA here is from genome assembly GCA_028020825.1 of Podargus strigoides. NCBI lineage: Eukaryota > Metazoa > Chordata > Aves > Caprimulgiformes > Podargidae > Podargus > Podargus strigoides. The sequence goes on along the minus strand of CM051623.1, from coordinate 15,295,484 downwards.
AGAGGAGACTGTTCAGTCTAAGGATGTCTCCATACAAGGACATCTCTAATTTATACAAAAATAATCAATTGATACGATATGTATCCTTAAAGTTCACTTAAACCAAAATCAAATTTCAGTATTTGTGAGTTAGGAAACTGGAGCTGAGGGATGGGGCTGCATTAGTCTGTGTATTGGTGGAAGAAAAATGAGGAACTGAAATTCCTCATTTATCTAACTTACGTAATGGAGTAAGTATAGATATCTTTCTTGGGAATTGGTCAGTTTACTGCAGCTAATGCTGTCCTCCTCCCATAGAATGGAATTCCTGCCCAAGGTGATCAATGTTATTGACCCCCTGCTCAAGGTGATCGATGTTATTGACTCATAGCTCAGGCTCACTTCCCCTAGCAATACATCTATAGGCAGATTTCTTTTTCTGGATCTAGCTGCATGTTTCCAGTCATGATTTTCACTTCTTTGTCTGAGGCAACATCCCTGCTAATTTATTGTGAGAGTACTCCTATATCTGTAACAGTCAAAAGGAGTAATTATAAATCATATATTTGCTTATCGAACTTGAAATGGATCAGATGCCCATGACCTTCAAGTTCTATAAAGGTCATCTTGGAATAACTAGAGTTAAAATATCCAAATACACTTAGGAAATTACTCTAAAAAAAAAGTTTGAGAAGGCTAGAATGCTGAAATACATGGAAAATGTATAGCTATAATCAAATGAGGCACTATGCAGTGCATCACCCAGGTAATTTCCATCACATTAATGACTGTAGGAGCTGCTGAACAGAAGCAGTGTCATGAATTTAGTTAGCTGATGTATCTTTTAAATTAATCCTGAGAGCTGAAGTTTGTTGTTGCATGGAAATAAAATATTACAATACCCTTTCCTATGTAACATTATTTTGTAACTGTGTGTCGGATCTTCATATGCAACACTTGGACAATGTATTTATTAGAGAAGTAGTTTGCTTGTGTATGTTTAATTTAAACCTCCATACATTTACTACAAAGTCACTTATTTCCAATATTGGGTCAAATTAATATTCAATCATTAAAGCATTCTGTAGTTCCACTTCTAGTATCATGGTGATATGGATGTTGATAAAATTCTGTTTGTGAAAAGTTCTACATATATAGATCAGGAATGTGTTTGTGTTGAATAAAATAGTAAAAAAGCTTCCTACAGTTCTGTATATTAACAGTTTTTCAAGCTATTTTTTCCCTAATCAATAAGCTTTTGTTTCTCATTTAAAATTGTGAGCATTATGTTAAAACTCTGGCTAACCCAGTTGCATAACAATGATATTATTCCAAAGTGGCATACTAATGTTAGTTTGTTTAAACTGCAAGAAAAACATCTGTAAGACAGATGTATATGTTTTCAAGCCGATGGTTAATTAGCCAGGGTTAATAAAAAGGAGAGGTAGTATGTTTACAGCCTGTTAGCAAAGTGAAAATATAGCAAGTGGGACTGAAGAGCCATTTTATGGGACAGAGCTAATTATGAAAATGGAGTTTATAATGGGAAAGATGATTTTATAGTCCATGTGAGTTATCTCCCTAAAATATAAATTGGTAGTATTTTTTTTTAACTGTATCTTTTCATCTTTTATTTTCTGAACGTGTTGACTCAGTAGTTTTTGGGGAGTTTTTTTGTACTTAAAATGTTCTAAGTGAGTAATGCACATCCATTACTGCATTTAATGCTGTTGTGCTGAGTGGTGGTTGCCTGCACAAACACAGGCCATCTTTTCACCGACAGGGTTAAATGGAAAAAAAAATTAAAAAAAAAATGCATTCTCAATAGCAGCATGTTCTTCTTGGTGGTACTAAACAGTCATCATTCAAAGGAGGCTTTTTAACAATTTTGTGAAGCGCTAGTCCATCACTTCACATTGATAACTTCTAATGTGTGTTACTGTGTGAAAAAATGAGTCAGATTTTGTTTGAATGGGGCTCTATTTTATTAAATATATTTTTTATGTGTTATTTTGTTATAGCAGTTTTCTCATGTATGAGGAAATCTGACTTCTGCCTGGAATACTTTTGGTTCTTTCTGAACAACTGTATATACTTATAGCTGTGTTCCCCATTAGATAGCTAGAATACGTGCCAAGAAGTTAGTGACGTGGGTTTATGTTACTCAGTTTGTTAGGATACATCCAGGAGTATGGTATCATTATCTTCACTAGGCAATGTTACCCTGCACAGGATCGTTCATGATCTTTGCTTAGTAGAGGGTTATTTTTTCTTTCATCTAGAGTTATCTCATAGCCCTTTTCCAAAATAACTTGGAAATGCAGGATGTGTAAAAATATATGGTTAAGTAAAAGGAACTTGTAGGATTAAGTTTGTTATACTGCTTCTTTTTAAATAGCTTCTGGTATTGGATAAATGCAAATGTTACATATATCTGTAGCTCCAGAAAGAATCTTGGCATGAGAGAGAGAGAAAGGAAGTTTGACTGGACAAATACTGTTACCTCAAAATGTAGACAGCTTCTTGTTTTTGTTTTTGATGATCTGTTTTCTTTTTTTTGAGTTTTAACCTGAGAAAGTTAATAAGGTACCAGTATAATTATTTGGTGCATTAATTATATCAGTATACTGCATGAACTAAAACTGTAACAGACCACCAAAGCAACATAATCTCTTATACTAGAATGAAAATATCTGCAAGGAATTATAGTGAAATAACTCTAGTTGTATGAATGTACATGTTATCCCATACTGATGTCACTTCTTGATTAGACAAGCTCTAAATATTTATAATGTGCATTCTGTTATTTTGGAAGTTGCCCTTTCTCCCCGCTGATTCACCAAGGTACTGAGAACTCAAAACAGTTTCTGCTTGTTTAGTCTTAGAGCTTTAAATTCCATCCACACTAGCGTTTTAACTGTATTCAGGATCTACATGAGTTTTATACGTTCCTTTTAAATTTTTGTGAGGTAGGGATTTTAGTCCAATTCAGCACTAAATTGGAAAATGTATTTGAATTCTCATAAAGGGTAATTTTTGGAGGGTTTTATGAAATTTTATGCATTTATACTAAATGGAGGAAAAAAAACAACCCAAAACAACAATGCCAAACTGTTTCAGTCTTGCAGAACTGTGGGACCAGTCTTCAGAAACATTTTGATTTTAGTGTTTTTGAAAAACAAAGGCAAATTCTTGTACTTTTTTCTGTTATGCCTCCCCAGACGTAATTTATCATTTGCATTCCTGCCTACAGATGTTTCCCTAGTGACAGGATGTTTGGGCTGCAGAAAATAAACTCAATGAAAACTGACTTAAAATAGTTTTAACAGGTATCTGTTTATGATCAGCAATAACATAGGTGTGATGCTAGAATAAGCAAAATAATGATTTTGTTCGATGGAGGAGAATGAGTCTGTAATGACTTGAAATGAGTCATCTGAGCACTTAAACAATTTTTGACTGAGTATTGAAAGCTTTTTAATAGTGCACACAAAACAAGACCTGTTTTATTATCATATAGGCACACTGTTTTGCAGTACAGTACAACTCGGTTGCTGATCCTTTGAACCAATAAAGCATTTCAAGTGAAGAAAAATATTTTAATCCTGTGTCAAAGTAGGTAGTGATCACGCATACATTGTCGTATTATCTCAGCAGTTGGGAAATTTGCCTAATAAATGGTCTGACAAAGATCAGTGTTCTGTTTCATTTTCCATTTGCAGGCATGTTTTCTCCTGTTGATTAAAAGTATATGGAAAAATGTGTAATGATGGGTTTAGAATTTGGTACAAGTGAATTCATTTATTTTGTCTCATCTGATGCATACTCATTTTCTGGTAAATATTAAGATTCTTGTGAACTTACAACTCTGCTTTTATAGTACAGCTAAGATGCTATTTTAAATCCCAACTGTGGGAAGCAAACTTTGGAAAAACTATTACATAAGCAGACGGGATGTCATTTGCTCTCCTGTTCCTCTGCTTGACACTGAACTGGCTCTGCAAGTCTCCTGTGTATACTCAGGAGTACTTTGAGCCAAATGTTTCAATATTTATATCACACACAAGCAAACAAAAACAAAACAGGCAAAACAAGAGAGTCAGGAACCCCAGTGGGGTTAATTTAGCTGCTTTCTTCCTCTGCAGTTCAGATTTAATGTATTTATTTATTAAAGCACAGATTAGTCATCTTAACATCTAGAAGATATTTTGAGAACAAAATCATTGTTGTGCAAGTCCATCTCTTTTTAAAGGAAGCTAATGATGAAACGGAAATGCTAGCTTTGATCAGTGCTGTCCAAATTGTTTTGCAGTAGTTACTTAAAGTTAATTTATTTTTTTTTTTTAAGATACTGTTAGGATGGATCCCACGGTCAGGGATGTGCTTCATCCATGTATAGAGTAAATTCTAGGGTTAAAAAAAGCCTTCTGATGAAAACAGCTTATTTGGTCTATTTCTCTCCAGCAGTGCTGCACAGTGATCAAGCTGCAAGAAGTAACTGATATGTTTTCAGTTACATTTTCCAAAATGTTTTATGAATGAAAGGACTAACCCAAAGCTACAGATAAAACCTATGGCCTGAGGAGTCCTGAAGCAGTGGTTTGCTTTAGAGGTACACTGTGGGAAGCTATCATTATCCACTTGTCTTTTCCAGTTTCTTCCAGGGACAGGATGGTGGATGTTTGTATGTTCTGTTCTCAAGTAACACAATAGCATTTATTCATAACCTCCCAAAAGCAACTTTCACATTCTTCAGTTTTAAAACCAGTGTTGAATGGTTACAGCAAAGGAAGAAGGGATAGTTTGAGGAGCCTTGGGAGGTGAGGGCAAAGATACAGCTTCTCCACCACACGTTTTCTGGGTAATCTACAGTATGACTCTGCTGTCAGCATGAAATTCTTCAGTGTATTGTTTTAGGCAAGGCAGGTGTTGGGTTTTCTTTTTCTGTGGAGAACTGAGCAGGCAGAACAGAAAAGTTACACCTGTTTCAGTGAGCAGAAGCAGACTCAAAAGAAGAATGAACTCGGAGTGAAGGACAAGAAGTCAGGGGAATGGCTGCTGTGCTTCTGCAGGAGTGACTGCCTTTTCCCAAGCAGTGCCATGGAGCAGAGTCTGAGCACTATAGGTTTGAGAAAGCCTGAGCACTGGTGTAAAGTGCATGATGGCAAGGGGAGAGGGGGAGTGCACAGAGTGAGGTGTATCTGAGGGCAAAAGAGAATTTGGGCTCTCTGGGGAAGGTGCTCGGAGACTGTAGGATCTGAGTTGGATGGCATACAGAAGTGTTGGGTAGGGGCCCCTTCTGAAAAGGTTTGGCGTTTGTTTGCAGTTTTGTACATTTAACACTGAATTCCTCGAAGTGCATGAGGTTCCTCCTGGGACTGGAGAAAACAGACCTTCAAGCCATTTTCTGGTTTCTGGTATTTTCTTCTTGATTTTTGAACTTTGTTGGAATGGCTCTGCTGCTGTTTCCTGTCAGATAGTGGCAAACTGTTGGTGGTTATCTACCCTGTCCGTGCAGTCAAAGGGAGTAATTCAAGAACAGCTTGTAATAAAAGCTACACAAAGTGTTTAGAGGAACTGCTCAAAAAGAGTATTCTTTATTTTATCAGTATGTGATTAGGAGTTATGCATTGGTGGCTTTTTTGGGAGAATATAATTCTCTCCTACATCTCAAAGTTTGTATTTTATTTATTTTATTTTTTTTTAAAAAAGCCACTGTAAATATTTTAAAGTGTTAAATCGTGCTAGATCCTGTCAGATGTCTACCTTACAGTTTGTTTTCTTTTTCCTGTAGTTTGACAATGATCTTAGGGAAGGGGAAACTTTAAAAACTACTACTTTGTTACTAAGAAAACCTGTCTTAAACAGAGTGGGCAAATGCTTATTGTGACACTGTTTGGTAGCTTACATCTGAAAGGATATGATAAATAATTACAGTGGAGTTATTCCTCTTCAGCTATTACTCTGTAATAAATGGTGTTTTTGTGGCCATGTTTTCTCTTGTGGCTAACAACAACATAAACATATTGGTTAATGAGGAGTCTGTATGTATATTAGCAATCTTTATTTGGTTTTGAAAGGAAAAATCCACGTGTGATAGTGTTAGAAATAATAAACTGCCTTTTAGAATGCTTGGTCAGTCCTGTGCTTGCTCATGTTGTCTCTGTAGCATGTAGTAAAATCCAAGGCAGGAAAACACATGTGGCTTTCTTGGGCATGCAGTGAAGAGAGAGGACTGGATCTGTGTAAAGTGGTATTGCTGGGGCTTTGGAGAGAGTGCTATAAAGTATTCTTTAGTCAAAAGCATGGTGACTTTCTGCAAGGTCTGGAAAGTGAGACTGATACTACTAAAACTTATACTGAGATAAATACATTGAAATTAATTCCAAAATTAAATCTTTAATCTCTTATTCAGTTACCTAAAATACATTTTCTTTTAGGGTAGGTACAAATGTTAAATAGAAATTTATGGTACTTTCGTATATGAACTGAAAATTTCTAACTTTAGAGTTGCTTCCTTCCTTGCGGAAAGCCCTAAAATTAATTTCATGCTTGTCTATTCTTATCAAAACTCTGTTAACAATAATAACTCCCTCTAACTTTGCTTCATGATTTTTGTTGAACTTGTGTTCCCTTCTTCCTTCATGATGGAGTTGGACTTTAAATCCCTCTTTACTTTGCTTCCTCCCTCTGTTCTCCAAGTGACAGCTGCCTTTGTTTTTGTGGCTATTTCTGTATACAGTGCTTATATATCTTAGCCTTCATACCTTATCTTATCTGACACACAAGCTTGCTTTCCTTAAATCCAGAGAGCAATTTTATATACTGCTTTCTCAGGATTAGATTATTCTGATTAACACTTGCCACTTGCTCTACATATAGAGTGTTACAAGAAGGGATCTGGTAGAAGAGCTTTGCAACAGCAGTACTGGCTATTGCCATATCTTGCTTAAAATTCCTGTAATATTGCCACGGAACTGGCTGAGTGTCAGTGAAAAACAATGGAAAATGAGCTTTTTGGAGCTTATGCTGTCCATGGTGAATAGCAAAAAGGAACAAGGTCTTACAGAGTGGTGTAACTTACTGCTTTAGAGTGCATTCATTACTTTTTTTGGGCAAACATGCTGCTATTGTACAGACTTTCTGCATTATATATTTACAAATGTGACATAATTCAGAGTACTGATACATACATAAAAAAGCTTTTCTTTATATATGTGTGACTTTTCAGTGGATGACTTTTACTGAACTGTATTGCCTTTTTTCTTTGGAAGCTAAAAATTAAGATCCAAATGATCTATTTGTGGCATCTGTTGCTCAAGTAAACAGGCACAGGATATTGGGCAGAGACTCTTGCGTGATGCTTGGAGGAAGAGAGAACAAAATGAGTTGTTTGGTGTCTGTGTTTTGTGAGCAATGCAGGGGACAGTCTTTAAGAATTGCTCACTTGCTAAGGTACCAGTGAAATAGTTAAGTAGTAGTTTTCAGAAACAAGAAACTATGATTTCGTTATTTCGTGGTTTCTTTCTTTTTTAAATAGAAAAAAATAGCATGATAATTTCCTTATCTACTTGGTGTTTTGTGTTCTGACATGCAGTATTTGGGGTTTTGTTTTGAAAAAGGGACTAGCCAGGCAGAAAGTTGAATGAAATTAAAGATATTGGATTGTTTTAATTTCTGGAAATGTTTATATGCTTCTTACATAGCACAGCATGCACTGTCAACCTGAAACTTTTCTACCTCTCTGAAGCATTTAGACCATTGCAACAACTATGAAACTGCTGAATTGATGGATGTGGATTTTTTTAGATTGAATATTTTACCAAAACAGCAATAAAACTTGAGTTTCAATAGTTACAATTGCAATTTAAACTTAATTCCTGTGTGTTGGAATGATGCGTTCACATCTTGGGCTTCACATGAGTTTTATCTTTGCAGATGGTGATTATTTTTTGCTTTAAGTGTCTATGCATTAATTTAAGAAAAATTAAGAAAAAAAATTATTGCATGATGTGTATCTTTAGCGTGAGGTCAATTGATTTAACATTCTTATCTAAGTATGCTACAGTGCTTATTAAAATATAAAGTGATTTGGCATAAGAGCTAACTTGTGCCTTATTAAGGGCTGCATGGCTATTTTGCAGCTCAGTATGATTGCTTCATCTTGTTTAAGAAGATTATCTACTTTGTTTTTAAAACTGTATCATCTCTCCTAGCTAAAGATAGAAGGAGGACAATTTAAACTTCTGATGAGATAGTGTGAGGACTGTTTGGGAGTTTAATATTAATTTAGTTGATGTTAATTAAAAGTCAATAGAATCAAGTGCATTTACCCACTTTAATGTTACTCCTTTACCATACTGATAATTTACAGATGGATCTTATTTCAGTAGGAAAAAGTGACTAATGGAGGTTACAAGAACTTCATGGATTTTTTAATGGATTGTGCTCTGCTTTCAAAAACAGACTAGCATTGAACCTGTCAATCTTTTAAAGATCTGAGCATCTCTATCACACAAATACAGTTACTGTGAGTTAAAATCTGAATGTTTACTCTTAGCAGTTGATAAGGGAACTGTTAAATAGTTTTTCCCATTCTAAATTTACCAAATGCTGGGAGTTAAAATGAGTGCACTGAGTGAACATGCTTGGGTAGCCTCATTCATGTGTGGTGTTGGAAGGCTCTGCCTGTGGCTTGTGCCTGAGAGGTGTCAATCACTGCATCACCCAGCAAGGCGCTAAGAATTGCATATATTCGACATTTCTTCATGGTGCTGCTTTTAGTGAGTTAATTTTTCTATCTCAAAAATTTGCATTATAGTTAAATGGATGTTTAAAGATGGATAATAGGTAAGAAGTTAGGAAAAGAAAAATACAAAAACTTGATTTACATATTTACTGGAATCATCTGTGTCATGCATCCGTTTTTGTTACTATTTATTATTACCTATGAATTTAAGGAAGTTATCCATAGGAAAGTTCAGCTAAGGCTTTGTGGTAAGTTTTAAAGAAGGTATGGTGAGTGTGGATAAATCTATGGATTGTCCTATATGAAAATTAGAGAAAATTTTCAAGAGAAAAAACTCTAGTTTGAATCAATATATAGAGGTGTGAGACTTTTGAGACATATGCATTTTTATTTCTGTACAACTCTGCAGTGCTATGTGACATTTGAATGAGCAGCTAAATTAAATGCCCTTGCTTTTATTTTTGTAGACTTTAGTAGCTAATAGAATGTAATAGAGGATGCTGATAAAAAGACACTGCTGCAGAAGGTCCCAAATTTTATTTGAAGTTAATGTTAGTAGAAGCAACAACTCCCTGTTTAGTGTCTGACTGTTAAACTGCTTTTTTTTTTTTTTTTTTTTTTTTTTGTAACATTGGTGATGCCTATGCCAGATCTTAAGAACCCCCTTTACAAGTTCATGGCTTAGAAGAGAGGATGAATGGTTACTAGAAAATCTAGATCCAGATCAAGACCTTTGTACTGCCAACAGAAACCAAAGATGCACAGGAGTGTAGACAGTAGTTAAACTGGTCAAGAGAAAGCAATTAATAACAAGATCTTGTTTATCAAAATAAGTGCAATGCTGCATCTAGATCTGAAGGTTGATGATTTCTTGGAAGGAAATGATACAGAAAATACTAGAGTCGTGTGTTCTGTGACTTGCAGATAGCTCAGTGTAAACTGTTGGGGCAATGTAACAAGTGATTTATGCGTGTGTTAGATTGATTTCTTGCATTGCTAGTAGTTATATTTTATGAAATGGTAATTAAACAGCCTAAAATTGTTGAATGATAGAATTAATGAACATGTGAAAATACTTGCAAGAAAAAACTGAACAGATCTCTTAGAACTTTTTATAACTGTATAAGAAAAGAGGCTGAGTTCTAATCCAGATGGAAAAATAATAATACTAGTCTATTTAAATAGTGCATAATGATTATATGAGCTAACCTCTGGAAATTTGCAGTAAAAGTATCTCCAAAGGATTGAACAGTTCCAAATGTTAAATCATTTTGTGTGTGTCTCCTTTTACACTGGCATTTCTATGACTGATTTATTCCGCAAACCTGTTGTTGAGTTCTGAGAGTATAGACAAGCGATAGTACAGAATAGCATGAACCTGTCAGGGGAGTACTCCAGGGTGCCTGGAGGGAGAGACTGACCCCGTAGTTTAATTTTCTTACTGGGCGATTTTCTTTGCTGACCTCATAGAGTTACTGTGACACTTCATGTATCAAATACTTCTAAGGTGTCTGAATGATCCTCCTTACACTAAACCGAGGAGAAAGGCTAAAGCTATTCTTGTGCTAGTTGTTTACTCCCATGAAGTTTGTTGCTAGTTACTTTCCTATTCTCAATGTAAACGTGGCAAGTCCTGTACCGTTGTGTAATGCCACTTTTAATGTAGGACAGAATGGATGACTCTCACTTGTCACCCACTTCTGAAAGGAAAAGATATATTAGTTTCCCTTAGGCATTTTAAGGACAGTCCTTGATGGCTTTATGCAAATTCCAAGTCTTTCACAAAACGTTTCTATCTACAGAATAATCTGTTCATGGAAGCAACATTTGCAAATTATAATTTTCATTCACAGATGCTTTCTTTCCTATTCTTGATTGCTGTCAAGATCTTCAATTCATCTCTGACAACAGTGTCACATTTCTCAAGTTAAAAATAAAATACCTTCACTAATTATAGCTCCATGCAATACCACCTGAATTCTGGTAGGGAGTTCCAGTCTCTTCACTTTTCTTTTTTCATCTCTGATTGTATATTGAGACACAGTTCTGTATGTTTCATAAGTTGCTCTCACTCCAAAGTAGGGAAATGTTAGCATCCCTTTCTTCTAACTAGCTACGTTTCCATTATGTTGGTTCTCGGGTCTCTCAAGCAGCCAGCTTGACCTGCTTGCCAGTTAATCCTACAATGGGAGTATATCACTTCCCTTAATTGGGGGACTGTTGAAAGAAAGGATGTATTGTTAATCTTGTCTCTTTTAAGGCATTTTAGGTGCTTATCCACTCACGTTTTCCTCCTCCTTGAAAACATCCTTTATTGCACTGTTAGTAAAATGTGTAGAAGAATACTGGGAAATGTCAGATCCCTTTGCTTGTTAAAATGACTTTAGGGTACACCTAAATATTTATTATACAGAAGCATATTAACTGCAGTAAGGTATATGATACATTAATAGTTTTCTTATGTTAGTCCCCTTAAACCCCACACATGCAATCCTTGATTTTTTTGGTGTATGTTAACATTACATGAACAGGTAGAATTTGAGTTTAGATCATTTTCCAAGCCCCTCCAAGGTAATTTCATTTTACAGGGGCTATATAATATCTGCTGGAGAGTGACACCTTCTTGAATGGTTTGATAAATTTGGCTTCCTTTGTTACTTTTTCTTGGTATTCAGCCCCTCAGTGAAAGGTTCACCTATGCTCAAGTTCACAGTTCATCATTTGAAGTGTTTTATCCTCTGTATGAGTGCTCTCTGCAGATTTGATGTCCTTTCTTTTGAAGTTCTTTTCAAATGCATTCGGAAACTTTTTTCCTTTTAGAGGGTGATAAGCAGGAACAAAACTGGACAATAAAAAAAATCCCACCACTTCCATTAGTCAACAGCTGCCTGTTTCAAAATAAACCTCTGAAATGTTGCTGTTGGGTGCTACAACATTCTTGAGATTTGACTGAAAATGTGCTTTGAAAAACTGTTTTTTCCCAGATTGGTGCAGCACAGGGTCAGCTGTGTTTGTTCTCTGAACAGCAAACAAAATTCTGCATCATCAGACTTCAGTTGAGATAACAGGATTGCTAGGTCCTATATCTCATTGGAAAATTGGTTTTTTGTTTGTTATTCTTCACTTTGAAGTAAAGAAAATATATGCTTTATACATTTGGCTAGTACTTTAGTTAGTACTGCCATGCTGACCTGTCGAGACACTTTCAGCTCATAAAATAAAGGAAAATTCCAGTAAAAGTACAAACCTTTTTTTCACTATTATGGAGAAACTTGCCTGGAAAAAGAAATTATGCAGCTTTGCAGTTTTAATTTTCTGTTGCTGCTGCTTGTAGAGTGTCTAGTGAGTGAGTATGCAGTATTTGGTGTGTTGACATAATGGAGTTACAGTAGGTTTCAAGTAAGTTAGAAGTAAAATGAGATTCCTGGAAAGGAAATTGAATAATCGGTGTTTTTCTTGGCTTAGTCCTTTGGGACTCAATTTTGTGTGTAACATGGCCTCTTAAATCTGACTTCCAGCTAAACAGAAATTCATTGACTGATACATAGGTGAACACTTTACTAGTTGTTTTTCAAAATGTCAGTTCAAGTTCTGCTGAAGATGATGTTACTTTTTGAATTATTCTTGTTGGTTTAAAATTAGTTCTTTGCCTTATGTTGGCCAGCTTCTGTAGAACATTTTTACAAGTATTGTTTATAAAGCAGTCTGAGAGTTAATGGTTTGAACTGTTTTATCACATTATAAACAGGGTAGACTATAAGACTAGCGATAATAAGAACATCTTACATGATATCAGGTTTCCTTTATAAGTTTATAAGATTGCCAAATGACATTTGCACTTGTGAAAGTACTATGTGTGAGGGTATAGGTGTACCTTGAAAATGGGTGTTTTGCAGAGAACGCTTTATGCACATAAGAAATTATTGTTCAGGTAGCTGTAGTTTATTTGTACTGAATATTTCTAAAAATGCCAGGTTTTAAAGTCAGTAAACCACTCAAATTGTCTTACTACTGGCATGACTTTCAGCATATGTTTGCAATTTTTGCTTTTTAAAAATTTGAGCTTGTCATATATTTTCTTTTTTTAAAAAAAAAACCTAACTGGTTGCTTAAAATTATGCATTCTTGTGCACAAGTTGCAAAAATTGTGACCCTTGGTACTTTGTTTCAAAGTACCTTGCCATTTAAGTAAAGAAAAATCACCTATTTTGCATTTGACTGCCTTCAATATCTTGTCATTCTTCTTCTTTGTCTCCTTGAGTTTAGGACCCTTCTTTTTTCTTTGTCTCATTTGCATAATTTAATCAAATTACCCTTTAATTTTCTTCTTGGTGAATAACGGCTTCTTTACTCTGTCACTGTGATTCTTTAATCATTCATATGTGGTTTTTTCCTGTGAGCTTTTCCCATTTTTTCAGCATTGTTCTTGGAGCAGGGAACACCAGATTCCCTATGCTTTTCCAGTACTAGTCTCATCAGTACCAGAGGCTTTTTTCTTCCTACCAGTGTCCTATCCTGTTTCACTTCCTATCTTCTCTAGATTCCTTTGCTTACCAAGTCAAGTACACTATTGCTATGCTTTTCAAGGAATAATATTCAAATGATGATTAATCAGTGCCCAAAGCTCTTTTTGGAATTACTGCTTCTGAGTACAGTGATCCCCCATTCTGTACCTGATCTTTGTGAACATTTGTAGATACAGCATTTCACTTGATTACTCTGAGAAGTTTATTTCTTGGTTGTATGCAGTCAGTGAAGAGATGCAGTACCTTTGCATCAGCACCTTGATCTCTTCTGAATTTATCACTGCTTAGGCACCGTAGGTTTTTTTCCAGAAACGATTTCACTTTTCTCCAAATCATCAACAGCTGAATATTCTGATGAGTACTGAATGGTTATGAGATGGTACATGTGCTGCTACAGAAAAGGTGCAACCATACTAGGATGGTATCTTTGACCTCTATCATGTGTCTCATTTTTAAAGCCTATTTAATTTATGTCATACTGGTGTGTGTACTTAATCAAAATATTCTGTAAAATCAAGTCTCGTGTTTTCAGAAGCTGTAAGTATACTACATCAAAATGGTTGCTTTTTGTCATCCAAGTTTTATAATGTCTTCAAGAACCAATATCCACTTAATGTGATACGTTTTATGCTGATGCAAGTTGATTGGCACTAATCGTTGATTGATGGTGGTGGCAAGAACTTATGACTCAGGCATAAAACAGGTGGTGTGGTGCTCTGTGTCTGTATATCAGATCCTTCTTGGGGTAGTTTTATTTGTATACTCATTCTTTCTGGTCTTTTTTAGGTAGCATGGTGTGTCATAAAAACAAACAATTTGTTCAGGAATGAACAACTTAGTTGTGATTGTAAATACATGAAAAACAAAATGGCTCTGTTGCAGAAACAAGACCTGGTCTAATAATAGAGACCACCATGACAGAGGCAATCTCCTCCTTCCTTCTGGGATTCGTGAATTTGCATACAAGAGGGTTCTGGGATTGGGTGTGGCACACAGAACAGGATTCTTTATTATTTGTAGATACCTACTATTGTGATGGCCACACCAAGTTTACCTTTATAAGTGGAAGATAATTGTGCTCTCCAGTGACTGTAGGACTCCGTTAGAATTCACTGATGGTAGTTATTGAATGCAGAGTACTGTTGACAGGTAGTCCTTCATTTCAGTTCAGATAGTTCGGCCTTTTTTAATATGCCATTGTACAATATATGGCATTTCTGGTTTTGTAATTTTGTACTTTATATTAACTTGGAAAGATGCTAAAAACAAGATTACATTTATATTGAAGTGGATTATTAGAAAGTCAATAGAAACACAACAAGAACTGTAATGACTGGAAATTGTCAGCATAAATCTATCCATCATTGAGATCTCAGCAGCAATTGGAACTGGGGTGTGGAGCAGCGAAAGCTTACCCCAAAGCCCCAGAAAGCAAGCAAATAAACCACTGTAATTTTATCCCTGTCCAACTACCAAAATGCTCACAGCAGCAATGCACCATAGTTTTGCTACTCTATTTCTGTTACATGCTAATTTATTTCAGTTTAGCTTAATGTCAGCACACTACAAGAACATGTTATTTACGGATGTAAAACTACGTCCTTTGGATATGAGTTAAATAAGTGACTTTGTAATACGCAGGTGAATTGTAGACTGGTCCTTTGACTCGTGTTTAGATGAAGGATAAAAAGGATTTTTTTTCTGTCTCAAACAATGTAAGCTGTTTTTCCTTTGTTGCATGATGGGGTTTTTGCAGTAGCAGGTATATGTGCCAACATAACCAAATGCAGCAGGCTTTTTCAACATTGTTCAGAAGTTGTTACATAGTATTATAAAACTACTAAAAAATTTAGGACTACTTTAATGGACAACTTCTCAAGAAAGTTACTCATATGGTAGTTCTGTTTGCTATCACTTTTTTTCACTAGCATTCTTCACTACAGTTTCTTGTTAAAAAATAACAAATATGACATTGTCAATAGTTCAGTTTATGCTGTGCACACAGAGCAGGACTGTCTGGAGGTAACTATTCAGTGTCCTAGTAGGCTCAGAAACCTTGGACTAGTCTCTTTTGTGACAGTGAGGTCGATCAATGCTGCTGTTAAAGCTGCTGAGTCCGTTTAGGCTGTAATGATGTCTGCACCATTATTTACCAAAAGACTTCTGGAAACAGATTGTACAAGGTATTATTTGGTAAGGCTTCATATGTTTGGTGTGTTGCTGAATTTAAGGAAAGGGGAGAGGGGAAGCACTTAGGAAATGAAAGTTAAATGAAATGTCTAGACTCTTGTCTGCGGGAATCAATTGGCTCTCACCTATTTGTATATTCATAACACATCTCTGGCATCATCATTTTTCTCAGCTGTCACTTCATGGCAACAACGCGGCGGCAGCAGTGCCTTAGACATGGCATTTATAACTACCAGAGCAGCAAAACAAAACAAGCAGTCATTCCCTATTGTACTGGGTTTCTTTTGTCTTTCTGAAGGAAGAAAGGGACCTTCAGCTTCTTAAATACTTCTCCAAGATTAAAGTATGTAGATGTTTCTGTTCTCCTTCAGTCTGGTATGTTTTCACTTATGATTTTACGCACACTTCTCTTTGTTGTTTTAAAACCTGCTGCACTGTATTATTTTCTAAAGACAGTAACTCTGTCTGCACTGTTTGGTTATGCAACTCCTTTCATGACCTGTATGGCTGCTAGTCAGACTTGATTGACAGTGTTTCCTCTTAAACATCTAGGATGTGGATGCACAGGAGGCACTCTTATAAATTTAAAGTACCTTCTCATGCCAGCCTCAAACTCTTTGGGGAAAAATGAGTCCCAGTAGCACTAATGCCCTTCATGGTGAGGGGAAGTGAAACTGACACAATATTTTGAAATGTGAACTTCTAAAATAGTTTTAGGTGACTGATGCCTGTATGTACAAATGAATTGGAAAAGTACTCAGTAGATTGTATCCCATACATGCATTTCTGTAGTTGTTTGTTCCCCCCTCTAATGTTATAAGACTTGTGTCGTGAAGCATCTGTAACACTTAATAATACATAACACTTTATGTAATAATTCATAAAGACTATTCTCTGTTATATAGCATGTCAACAGTTTATTTTCAGAAAGCCCTAGTATGTATATTTACCTCTCCATTACAAAAGAATGAAGTAAAAGCAGATGGTAGATGCCAATTCTTATGAGGAGTATTTTGATTTGCTGGTAAACACATGATAATGATGGTAATGTAATTCCCCACTGGAATAAAAGCTCCTTTCTCTGCATCTTCCCTGAACAAAGCCCAGACCCTCTTTTCAGCCAAGACTATTCCAGGAGATAGTGTCATTAGCTTTTGAACTGGTTTTAAAAAAAAAAATCTCTTTTATGAAGAGCGGGCCATGCTTCTATGGCTCCAATAATCTTTTGTATGGTTTTACTTTCATGAAAATCTATGAATTTTAGCTTGATTTCATCAAAGGTAAAGATTTTGATTCTGCTACCAAAAATATCAGTGAAATGCTGCATACCATACAGAAGGTACTAATTTGATGGATCAGGTGTAACATGAAACCTTCATATGTAGTTTGGGATTGCAGTAGAATATCAAACACAGTACAATGGAAGGATGAGTATATGTATATTAACATAGAGTATTTTTATAGTTAGGAAATATGTCTCTGAAATACTTTTTTTTTTTTTTTTTTTTTTTTTCCCCCTTTCCTCTTTTCTCCTGTCCTTGAAATACAGAACTTCTTAGTTAATGGACTGTAAAGTGGATGTGTCCTGCAGGGCAATTTTTTACCTGAGAGGGCTGAAGAGCAGTAGGTGGTGTTTGGACTACAAATTAAGCATTTCTCATCTTAGTGAGTGCCTAACCAGAACACTTGATCTCCTGAGTGCTGGCCATGAGTGCGTGGCCATTTGACTTGTATTCAAACTGGTCAGTGCTTCTCTTCTCTTCTTAATTTTAAAGATTTAAAAAAATCAACAAAACACCCCCACCCCCCCCAAAAAAAAAAAAAAGCAAACCATAAAATTGAAATGTTGATAAGAAAATAAATAATCCTTATTACTGCCATACTGCCATTGGTGGGATATTAATTTTTGTTTGGCTTTCTTGACCTGTAATTTTATAATATAGACCTAATAAATAGTGATATTATATATCATGTCTAGTAGAGATTAGTCTTTCGGTTTCTGCTGAAATGGAATATTGACAGTTTAACTAGACTGAGAGGAACAGAGATTTATTTGTGAGCTTCCAGAGAGGGGAAGACGATGACTTCATGAGAGGAACAAGAGGCAAAGTTGGTTAGTCATATTATCCTATACAAGGAAAAAGTCAGTACCATTGCTTCAGGAGAGGCAGTGCTGGCACTTGGGCTTAATTAATCCTGTTAGAGAAGCATACATAATGAGACAGAAGATGAATTATCAAAATGTGTGAAAAATAATTGGGTTCTTGGTCTTCACACCTATCAATGTTGATTTGCTATGCTAGGCAACTTTAGGAGTCCAGGACTGATCTTTCTTGAGGGTTATCCTTGTCCTGGAAAGTGTCAGTCGCATGAACTAGCTCACTGCCCTGGTTTCTTGAACTGAAAGATGCAGATAATGATTGCAAAACACGGGAATCAGCGTGTACGTGTCTATTGCACATAAGAAAGTCAGTATATGGGTGATTGCTGGGTGTACAAACAAGTCAAACAGATCACACATAATAGACATCAACCCCAGTGACCCCAGGAATGACACAGCATGACCAAGAATAGGTGAAATAAACAAAGAAACAAAGTCTCCCGTAGAAGAGATGGGAGACAACCAAGTCAATAGGCTGATCATATAGGATAGAAGTAGCCCCATATTGTTCCCCCACAAAGCCCGTGTTTGCAAATGCCAAACCTGACTGGGGCCCAGTTGTAGGGAGAGTCAGGAGGTCCTTCCCCAACAGGGAAACTCTGCAAAGTGCATCCACCTCACAGACAGACACTCTGCCCTTCCTGCAAGTGGTCCCAGCTTTTATGCCCAAAACAGGACACCTGGCACTCATTTACCCAATGCAGGGCACCTGGGGCTTGTTTACCCAAGGGCTTTCCTTGCAAGGCTGGCCACACCTTGGAGGAAAGCCAAAAGGCAAACTCATCCCCTCCTTTTGAAGGACCATGGGGACCACCCATATGTCAACCTTAATTCAGGGCTTGGGGTTTAGACCCCAGCACTTCAACGTGTGAGTGGGGTGTACCATGTTGGTACATTGTGAGCTCATGCTGTAATCATTTGATTTCTCACCATCTCATGAGAAGGTTTTAAGATGAAGGTCTGGTCTTTGCTTAATTCAGATGCTCTCATTCATTTTATTATAAATGATCAAAAGCTGCTGGTAGTAGGATGTTAAGTTAGATTGATCTTCTTGAGGACGGCGGAGGTTTTTGGGGTTTTGTTTGTTTGGGTTTTTTTCCCCACAGTGAAGACAAGGCCAAAGGGATCAAAGTACCTTCTATCTGTGGTATGTAGTTCTGTCTTGTGTGATGTTCTTTTAAGGTGTTTGCTTTTGGTTGGTTTTTTTTTTTGGGATAAATCAGATCATAAATATCTGCAATTATTTAAATCAGTAGGAAAAAAAATGCCTCTATTCTCAGGTCCTCTGGAAGAGGATGGAAAGACGTTGCTGAATTCCCCATAGATTGGCAGAATTTGTATAGAAGTCCTTTAACCAAAAAGCATTCATTTTACTGTCTCAAACTGAAGGAATAACTCAGCATTAAAATGAGCAATAGAAAAAATGATTGATTCTGTAATACAGAAAAAACTTGAGCAACATATACACTTCTCTACTCCCCCCCCCCTTTTTTTTTTATAAGAAGAGAAAAAAGATTTAGACTATACTTGTGTTAGTGCTATGGTATCCAGGTTACAGTGACTTATTTATAGCAGGGTTCAGAAGTTGCTTTGCTGTCCTAAGATGGTTTCTTTTGTTAAGATTTGTCACAACTGAGGGAATATGTTTAGCTTTATCATTAAAGGGGATGTACCACGTAACAAAATCTTGGAGATGCTTGTTTACCGTTAAACACTAAGCCTGAACAACTGCCTTGGAAATAATTAAGTCTTACAGCTGTATTCAAATGAGAAGTTAATGCTTCAAAAATGTTGCAAGTGGGAGTTTAAATTACATTTATCGAAGAAGTAAAAGACAAGAGCAATATAGTTCTGTGTACTGTGCATGTATGATTTTTTTTTTTTGAAAGCTCTTGCTAGGCTGCTGCCATAGGAGATAGTTGATTTTTACCAAATTTTACAGTAACTTTGATCTGGAAAAACTAACTTGTTGAGTTGCTCCTTGTTAACAGTAATAATGTGATCAATGCATTGTTACTGATTTCTTATCCGATAAATTTCATTACAGGCATGTCCTTCGTACACTCATCAACATTGTCTTAGTAGTTTAACAAGTAAGGGACCTTTTGAAGATGTTAAAACAAGCAATACAGTACTGAAATCTTGGGAGTATCAGTAAATTCTAAAGCAAAAATATTCTATTCTGTATCTTTAAACTTAAACTCCCTTATTAAAACACTTTATGAGCAGCACAGTGAATGAGACAGAGTGCTGTACATTGCTGTAGTTCTGGTAAACCAGAAGGTCCATGTGTGTTAAATCTGCATAGTTTTAATCAGCATATAACTGGATAATTTATTTACTTTTTTAGCCTTGAGTGGTCTTTGTTCAACACTAAGTAAATGTGGTGGATAAAAGCAAAAATATTTTTTCAAAAGAGAGTTTATGTGTTAAAGGCTTGGTATTTAGCTAGTTGTGAGTTCGGACTAGAAAAAGGCTTTCATTTATAATATGGGAGCAGTCTGGCTTGATCCTACAAGGTATTAGCTGTTTGGTTTGCATCATCTTTTTTTCTGTCAAAAGAATCACTGCTGTCTTTTCAGAATTATGTGTCATAGTGTGTGTAGAGGAGAGCCTAGAATTATTGATTGGAGTTTATTGTAGAGATTAGGACAGACAGAAAGGTATTTACTCGTTAGAACAGTGTACTGGTTCACTGAGCTCCGTCTATCTCATAGGAATTCTGTCACACTTGGATACAGCCATGGTTTGATTCATGTGTAGTCACTGTAACCAGCGTTATAGCTCTGGATTTTATCACCACCTGATGGCATGTTCGTATTCCTCTGAGAGCTACCTGTGTTAGGCAAACTGAATATGCAGCCATAGTGAAGAACAAGATTTTAAAGTGGCTTGGTACTTTTTAAGGGGAGATGCCTTCTGGACATTATATCCATGGAGTTGCTTGTATGTATGCGTGACACTCACATACATTTGTTACAGGATAAGGTTGTGATTACATTCCGTTTTCTTATGGTAGGGTAGGTAGATCTTAAAAAAATGTATCTATTGAGGACAGTGCATGGGTGAGAAAATGAGATGTTTACTTCTCTAAGCCTTACCTCGCTTTTTTTTTTTTCCTGTGCCTATAATTGAGAACTTCAGTATTTTTATTAGCTCTCACTGTTTTTCATCATACTGAAAAATGCATACTAAGTCTTAAAGTGACTTAACTAGAATTTAATTCTTCAATCATTTGTTTAAAAAAAAATGAATGCTTTTTTTCCTCTTGTAATTTAATGTGGAATTGTGGATATATTTTTTTTTTCCCTTGAACTTTTCTGGCCCAGGAAATATTTCAGTTTTTTCCTCTTATTTACAAATTTTCTTCATCCATAAATTGTAAATGATAAACAACTTTGCAATATGATATAAACTAGCTAAGAGTTCCATTTACAGGAGCAAAGCGTGTGTAGTATTTCCAAATTTTGTGGAAATGAATGAGTGGGCCTGAGCCCAGGAAAAGTCTTTGCTTTGGCCATGACATCCTTCTTTTCCTCCTTCAACACAGTAACTGTCCACCCGAGCACCTGACTGGAGCCACTCTGTATTGAACTTGAATGTAGGCAACATTTTTACCTGTTGTCTTTATTTTATTCTTCTGTATTTCTTTTCATATTTTTAGATACTTTTGTTTGTGCTCAAATACAACATATTCTTATAAGAAGGGTCCTACTGTTGCTTTCTAATCCAGTGTTTATGACTTCAGTGTTTATTATCAGAAATTGAGCTGTGATGGGAGAGGGAGTTTGGCCTGAACGCACTGTCAAAATATTTGCATAAGAAAATAATGAAATGAGAAAATAAAATATACACATTTAAAACTATCTTACTCTTTATGTAGTAAGCTTGCTGTTTTTAATTTGGGTATGAAAATTAATTTATTTCTAAATTTTGATTGCTGTATTCTGCAAAGATTAAGATGGCAGTGTAGGAGTGCCATTTTCCTGCTGGATGTCTGTTCAGTTTTATTTGAATAGTCTCCTAGAATGCAATTTATTTTTTTTAGTGGGATCTGTGGTGTTAGGTAAGGCAAAGAGCATGAAGGAATAATTTAATATTTCTGAAGTTATTGGTAAAACCTCATGAGAACTCCTGGCCTCATTTACAAGAGTGCAGTAGTATTGGCTTATTGACCTGAAGCATTTGAAATAACTGCCTTAAACATCTCACACAGAGGCTGGATTCTCCAGCTGAACTACCTGGGTGCTGAAGTAATAATGTTATAGCTAATAATATATAATTTTTTTATTTTTTTTTTTTTTTAAAAAGTGATTTGTAGTCCCAAGAAGTATAGTCCTCCATGCAACTGATATGCTGGGGTAGTTGTGCATCCAGTTTCTTGAAAAGATAACACAGAGTTGTCATGAAATGAAGAACGTTAGATTTCAGCATTTTAATGTAGCCTGCTCTTCCAGTTTGCTGCACAGCATTGGGAAAGTGGATTAAATTCAATTTTTTTTCACAGCTATATAGCAAGGAGAACAGTTTTGCTCTTTTATAACAGATGGTATGAATAGTTTATTTTATGATGGAAGTTCTAAGTGATTTTGTAGTGCTATAATCCTTCTTCCAGGTTAAGAGATGGAGTAGTATACAACAACCTAGTAGGTAATCAAGAAACTGGCATTTGGGATTGCTGAAGGCTAATGAAGCTTAAAACGTTCTCATTTAACTTGTTGATGGGAAATGTTAAAATGGAAATACTAATGGCCAGGGGGCTTTACCAGTAAATTGACCTAAATTTTCTGAAAAGGTATGAGATTCCTAATTTAATGTGTCACTTAAAAGCACATTAGGCTGCACTAGTCTGCACTGGGAATTCGTAGAGCGGGTAGAGTAAAGGGAGGATAGGTGGAAGTGTGTGAGGGTATTGCGAGTTACCTATTTTGTTCTGGAGTTCCTGGACCACAGCTGACAAGAAAATTATCTCTGAGCACCTACACAGCAATTTCAGAATATTGCTTTTACCTCAAATTCCTTTGTCTCTTTATTGTTTTTAATTGGAATGAATTTCTTGTTACCTGGGCCTTGGTCCTGTGAAGGCAGACTTTTGGGCATTTGATTTTCTGTAATTCGAGTTAGTTTTCTTTAGCCATGTAATTGAGGGGTTGCTCAACCAGTAAAACCAAGATTAAACGTTTGCTGATGGGAGACTCACACACTAGTGGGATGAAAATTCACTTTTTTCAGCTAGAAAAGACAGTTATTTCCTCAGCAGTGGAGTAGCCTGCCAAGGTGGGTGATGACGAGGGAGATCCAGCAAGCCAAGTGGTCTTTATATTTTGGGTAAGTGAACAAAGTCAGCAATTGTATTGTACATGAAGTGTTTGATAATTTCATCCCAGAAGCTTGAAAACAATGCATCCTTTCTGATTTTCTTTTGAGGTGCATGTGCAAATGTTTGGGATGTGCTACGGTCTTGGCTTACAGAGCTATGACTGACACTGTCAAAATAACATAGGAATTCATATAAAGACCTCATAGTTAATGACTGGTGCCCAGTTAACATCACTATGATAGTGTTGAGAGCAGAAAGGCTGAATTTTGCTGCATTTAGCCAAATGGAGCCATGAGGTTACTGAAGTTACAGTGCTTCTGATTAATCTATATGGCCTTCTGTTGCTGTTAACTATCCTTTCATTCCTAAGAGAGGGTGGTTTACTTGATTTTTACCATCCACCTGCCATGGAATAGCATCCTATATCATATGACCTAGTATTTTATTCAGATTTAAGTATCCCTTCACTGGAATATTCGGTATGTTCTTTCGGACTGCCTCTATTCAGTAACTGATACGCATTTTTTTCTCTCTCATCTCTCATCAGTTGTAAAGGCTGGAATTAGCATTTCCTGCAAAAACAACAACAAGCCGTTTGTACTGTTAAAATTTAAGTTAGTTTTTTTCTTTGTGTATTTAGTATTACTGAGAATGGTGTCCGAGTTAAAGATACAGCTTTATGTGATTTTTTTTAAATTATTTGTTTTTCCCCAGCAAAGGTCAGAAATTAAGAATAAGACTTAACTCCTGATAATCCAGTGATCTTTAATTGGAATACAGTAATTTTTAAATGATTGAGACTGAACACATCAAAATATGTATGAAGACCTTTCCTAAAATATTCTCCAGTATTGTAGTCTCAACATTCTTTATCTATATAAAAATAGTTCACAGAATTTTCTCTAATATTCTCTATTTCATTTACAGGTTAAAGGTTTTCTGAAGTCTTACTTATACTTATTAAAATATTGAACATGTTATTTATGCTATACAAAACTCCCAAGGAGCTCTGTGTTACAAAAGTGAGACCTCTGTCTGCAGCCAATGCATGTGAATAAACCTATTAACTACAACACTTTGTAGCGTAAACAGTCTTAACTATTTTAATAGTTAGCTTCAGTAATCAGAACAAACTAGAAACTGTACCTCATATTTCATATTGCGTAAGTTACACTTAGATATTTTTTTCATGTTTTAAAGTGACTTTTCTGCAGAAACATAGTATCATAAAAAAGTTTTGGAATATTTCTTCTACTCAAGCACTGCTGCGTTTATTTCCTGCTGAATTCCACTGGTGAGATTTTTATGGCATTTAGTCTTAAATTTATATAAATTGGAAAACGTAAGTCTCCCCTACCCTTTAACTATATGAAAGCTAATATCTGTCTGAAGCTAGTTGCCTGGGCTACAGTATTTGCAAGGGGGATATATAGGCACCTGCAGAGATTCATTCCTGCCTTCGTTTGGAATGGAACGATTTGCCATCTGGGGATGTGTAGTCTGCTAGCTTTGACTATGCTCGATTTCTTCGATAACTAAAGATTAGATGAAATAAAATCTCATACATGATTTTTAATTACTTTTGATCAGGAACAACAAAAAATCTTGATCCAACTTTGCATGTCTAGCCTTTAATTTCAGGATAATTATTAATAGTGCTTGTTGGTTTCAGTGACCCAAATACTTGGGCAAACTGCAAGTGTTGTATAGTGAGACAGAACTTTTAAAATACAGGTGTCTGATTTCAAGCATCTGCATGTAGGTACCAAAGTAGTATTGATCCGATTTTCAGAACCAGAGCACTGCTGGTTGTGCCAACAAAAATACAGTACACTGACACTTTCTCAGAAACAGGTTTTCAGCGTATGATCTCCGAACTCATGCGCTGTGTGATGGTAGGTGCATGTGTGTGTGGTGACAGGGGACATCTTTAATTTCCAAAGTTATTGTCCCACCTTGATAATATTTGGTGTTCTATTATATGGAGGAAGACATGTGTTCCACTTTTGGTCTTTTTCTGCCTCTGTGCTCAGAATAAGAATAAAGAGGTGGCGTACAGGAGTTTTTTTTCTTGTCCTGTGAACTTGGTAGTTAAATGAGTTTTGCAGGAAAAAAGAGAGACTGCTATTCGTGTTAAAGTTTTTAAAAGGAATTTATCAAGATGAACTTGTGTTTCACTGTTCAGCACTAATCCTTCTTTTCTAATGGTAAATCTATGCCTTCTTTGCTTTGGAGTTGACAGTTAATAGCTTTGTGATTGATCAAAACTGGTGTTTGAAGGATGAGCTCTTGGTCTGAGTCATCCCTCTATATGGAGTGTGTGGGAGCAGGGAACATGCAGGTATCTAGCTGGACTGATTTAAAAAGGCTGTGCTCAGAACCACATTAGGAATTTTATGTCAGTCATGCTGCCTTATGTTCCTACCCATCTTCATGCAGCACATGACCCCCCTGCACACTTTCCTATGCTTAGTGGGAAGGCTGCCGCTCTTCGGTGGCTTGCTTCTGCACGGAGTGTGTGCTCTGCTGATGGACTAGAAGCAGCAAAGGCTAATCACACTGTTTAAGCTTAAGTAGTGTTAGTGGGGAAGGGAATGCAAGTCTACCCCCTCATGATTGGGAACTGTCTTGATAATCATTCAATATAAAAATAAAGCTAGTGTTCTTGAGAATGCTTTTAGTCTGTTTAAAACCTGTGCTTTTATAATAGGGTTGTATGCACAGTTGTATGCACTTTCTGATACAAGGAGTTACTTTTCAGGTGAATGTTTAAAAGCAGAATTCTTTATACAAAGCAAAGTTACTTTATTAAGATCTTTTATTTAGAAAATTGTAACAGAAGTTAATACAGGTCATTGATACAATACGTTGTCCACTGGGAGACATCTAATTGCATAAAAGGAAGAAATGTAATGCACTGCAGAGGTAATGTAGTTTGTGCAGTCATCTCTCCTAGACCTATTATTGACTGAGGGTAACATATGCATTTCAGATAGCAAACCTGGTTGGCATTTCTAACCTGTGAATCTATTGAACATAGTCTCATAGCACAGGAAAAGAAAGAACATTAAAACAATCCCAAAGCTGTGATCAGCATCATGATTTTTAATCATTCACATTTAGTTGGAATTTTTTATTGGCAAAATCAGGTTTTGCAACTCCTTATTGCCTTATGGAAAAAAGCAAGTGATCCCTGATCTTACCACCATTTTTTCCTCAGTGACACAGTCTAACCAGACTTACTTTGAGAAAGCAGATATAAATGTTGTGTGTAAAGAAAATAGGTATTAGATTTGAAGCAAATAATGGTTCTTTCCTTTATTCCCTTCTCTTCATTTAAGAGGGACAAGTATGTGTTCTGAAAAATGGATCCATGTATAATGTTACAAGCAGCATTATATGTTCAGAAAATGGTATGGTTTTAAATGGAGCTTTTTTAAAATGCTACTGTTGTGCAAATATCTAGAAAGAGAAGAGACACGCACAACACTTGAAAACAATGTGTGCCACCACTCTAGGTTTCCCATTTATAGTAATTCCTTAATGGTTGAATCTTTATAGTTCTTGTAATAATCCTAGATGCTAAACTGTTACTCTTTTGTGTTTGGAATGGGCCAGGATTGCTGTGTTGGATGCAAATGAGTGGCCTTGTGCGTCATTCTTTTGGATTACACTGGGGTGGCACATCAATTACATGAATGGTTATATTCTCACTTTAACATCAGGTATAGAGAATGGAATCGAAGGCTCCAGAAGCATAGCACCTTAGGAGCTTTGGCCCACAACAGAAATAGAGTGCATTTTTAAAAGCAGTATGTTGAGAACTGGCTGTGCAAGTTACAGATTCATCAGAAGTAATTCATCCTGTTAAGCATATCCTGTTGCTGACAAAAGACTAGTTTTACTGTGCAGCAGCATGTTTACCTAGGTAACAATTTTGACAGTATTCTAAAAGTATGAAGGAGAATTTAAATTAAAATAAAGGTCAACTGTATATGTTTGAGCTTTAAAAAAATAATCAAAGGACAAAAAAAATTGAATAGGCTGTGTGAAGATAAGATTGCTGACATGGTGGGGCATAAAAGGAAGAGAAAGAAAGAGGTGAACTTTTAACCCAGCCACAGAGAAATGAAATTTGTGTCTCTCGAAAGCAAAGCATTGTCAGAAAGATTACCCCTGCTAACAACCAAGCATTTCCTTAATGAGATCAAGGAATCAAACCTCTGACAGATACAGTTGCATTGATCAGAGAGGTGTTTTGTTACCCTGTTCCATCTTGTTTGTTTTGTAAAACTAAGCTCTGTTGTATATCCTTTGGTGTTACAGCAATAAAATTAAGTAAACCTTTCTGTAATTACATTCTTTCCTTTAGAAATCATATTTTAGAATTCTAAAGCATGTTTTTTATTTGCTTCAGGCAACCCAAGTTGACAAAGGAACTCTCAGAATTTACCTGATTTCAAAGTCTAAGTGTTCATTTTGGAAGAATAATGATGCTAAAGACTGGTTTACAGCTTCAGAAGATGCTTCAGTGTCAGTGGTCCCCAAATGTTTTTTGTTTTGAACCGTATTATCTAACACTTTTTGTCTGTGTGAGAGAAGTTAGTCAAAAATAAGTAAATGTAACATGGAAAGACACAAAGTTAGTTAAAACAAAAAAGTCCCTTCCCCGCAAAACAACAATAGGCAGAAACCTAACCAGCAGCAGTACAGCGTTTGGTGCTTGTCTGGTTTACATTTGGCATCCCTGCAAATTCTGAAAAGGATCCAGATGCTTTTCAGGTTTGAGGTGACAGGGTAATATGCTTTTTCCCATTGGAAGTGAGCAAAACAAGATAATTTCATCGTATATGTCTGCTGACTAGTTAAGACATTGTTTCAGGATTGAGAGCACTAGGTATATGTGATGCTAAAATGATTCATCATAGAAATGGATTTTAAACAGCAAAGTCATCTTGTCTAACCCAGAACCATTCAGTACTGTCACAGAAAGGTAATGTTCTTCTGGGCTGAGAGAAAAATACACTTAATTTTTTTTTTCTCATAATACTTTTATGTCATGCTAGAAAGTCTTACTTTTGAATATGTTTCAGAATTTTTTTCCTATGCTTGAAACATATTGATACTTCTTCTCCCTGTAAAAATGCTAGGTGAGATGTTAGGAAGAGAGTGTGAAGTAGCTAAACTGATTTATAAGCCTGTTATCTGACGTGACTTTAACCTTTTAGGGTTTGTGTGACAGTTTACTACATTAGAAGATAATTCTTTAATTGTTATGTCACAAAAACCCACACAACTTCAGGTACTACCAGGTCCCTTAAACATTCCAGGACAAATTGTCCCATTGTATTTTTTTTTTTTAACCTTTTTGAGTATATGGGGAGTATTTCATACATAAGGATGTGTGTGTTTGGGTTGTCAAAGAACACTTGGTCAAGGCTATCAAAAAGAAAAAAAAAGTAATATCTAGGCCAAAATATTTTAGTGATTTCTTCTGTCAAGTAACAGTTCTTAAAGGACCCAGATTCAGGAAATAAATATTTGCTTTTTGTTAGTTTATCTGTGCAGACCCAGGACTGGTTCAAGACTTAGTCTGCAGGATACATACTTCTGTAACACCATCCTCCTGGTTCACAGCAGGGCTAAATCACGACTGCTAGAAGTTATTCCTGTAGTGAAGTAATGCCTCTTCACAGGTTTCTATCATTCCCAGAGTGAGCTTCAAAGCTGAGACACGGTTGGTTTTGGTACCATGTTACCCCTTTTAATTATGAGTAGCAGACCAGTCACAGGTACAGATGACTTCTTCATTCGGTCCCTGGAATTTTCAGATTCCTGCGATAGCACTGGTTGGCTCTGTTAAGATTCATGTGTGAAAAGTCTCAGCTTCCCCTCTGTCTCTGCTTGAATATATATTACAGTTACTTGAGGACCTGTTCAGATTTAGTCACTGGTCCAAGATCTTGTCTGACATCTCAGCATTGCCCATTTGAGATGCTCGAGGCATCTTTCAGAACCGTGTTCAGAATTGCTTGTTAATGCATTTCAAATTTAAAGTGGCCTTCTCAGCTAAACTCATTTCAGCCAGAGAATGAGTCAGCTGCAGGTTTTCATGGCTGATTATTCCTATGTGATAATGTTTCATAGCAACAAAGTGATGCTGAGCCCTTGCTGCAAGTTGACTCCCAAATGGTCTTAAAATTCTTATTGAATCTGTAAGTAGTGCTTTTTCTCTTTCAGCCTTGCTATTTGTAGGGAGATGAGAAGTTGTGCTCACCACATGTTGCCAAAGCTGTTACTGCTGAGGTTAAACGGTTGGTTTTCTGTTCTGCCTGTAGTTACAAAGGCCAAACTACCAAGTCTCAAAAAACCCCTAAGTGAATAAGTGAATAACAGTCTTTGTTGCTGTACTGTCATTTTTGCTGGTATTTCTTTCTCCTCATATGTTGGAATTCAATTGAGAGTCTCTTCCTGATTCAAACGTGATGGATTTTGAGATGTCCCAGATGCCCACTGAATTTTTCAGTCAGTAAGCATTGGATTATGCTGATAGAAGTCTACTTTTGAACAACAGTACTGCACTGGTGCAGCTGCCTGTATCACAACGTATAGGAGAGATACCATTTTCTAGTCTTTATGTTGGGATTCACATTCTCACTCGCATTCTCAGCTGATAGAATGTCTTCATAGAATTGCTTACTGTCACTGTGCAAAACACAGCTTGTTCTTCCTCTCTTCCATTCTCTGTTTCCTCCCACCTCTTTTCTGGATTTGATGGCCTTTGCATTCCTTAACAACGTAAGCAGTTCTTGAAGCATTTTATGTGAGTGCATGGGGAGCTTAAGCTGGGACGTGTGTTCTTGTTAAAAGACTTGATTGCATGCATATGACCTACAAAGGGATCTGCATTATCTGCAGTATTTTGTCTCAAAAGTGAATTTGACTCATTTAAAGATTCTCTTTTAGTCAGCTTGAACAGACCAGTCATGTTCCCAAAAAGTTGAAGCAGGTCAGCAGCCAAGGCTAAACTCTGGGCTGTGCTCTGTTGCATAGATCTGCCATAAAAGTTGACATGAGAATTGCATGGCTAGCTTCCAACAGCTTTGATGAAGAGTTCTTTATAGCACGGGCAGGTACTGGTGTTCCAAAACAGAGAAAATTGTATGTAATTTTGTAAATATCCATTCACAGAAATGACAGATAAAGGGGACTTGAGAATATACAGGTCTTTATCTTTTTTAAAGAGACAGTTTTTATGCAAGCTTTTCAGGAGTTGGCAGCATATCCAAACACCTGCTGCAATGTTTAATTAAAATACTCCAGCTGAATGGAAAGCTTTTCTTCTGACCTTTATTGAAAAGCAAAGGATTATTTGACTTTGCATTGTTCTGATGAAAAAAAACCCTCTAGTTTTTCCAGGAAAAATGCAAGTGATGAGTTTCCATGAAAACTGTTAATTTAATTTTTCCCTACAGAATTGTTTCAGATTAGCTAGTTTTATTGTCCCCATTGCAATTAATTTAATTAAAGTTGCACAGGAATAGAGACAACAATTAATCTGCAGTTTACTGTGTGATATATCGCAATTTTTCTCTGATGACTCATGGCTGTGACATTTTGTTCTTTATTTAACATTGCATGAGTCACCTTTAGGTCCAGATTAAAATATGTGCCGTGTCCTACAGAATTCACTTACAGCTTCAAACAGGAGTAAAGCATGCCACTTAAAATAGAGTGAATGCACAGAAGAAAGCTATGCTTTACACTAAATTTGTGAATCATTCAATGGAGATGCATTTGAAGCATGGTGAAATATTCTGTGTTGGTTTAATTGTGTTTATTCAGATACTGTTCTTACCTTGGTGTTGTGAGATAAACAGCTTTTTCAGCAGGAATAATGTTCTTGTGAATCAGCTTTGAAAGCACTGTAAGAGAGTTGTATGTAAAGCCAAGTAATTGTGGGAGAAATAAGCAAATATCTGCAAGTACAATGTGATGCGTTTAGTTGAATAAGGCAAAAATTTAGGTGTATATCATCTTTGAAGAATAAGTGGCTGAAACTTCACTCTTAAAACTAAACCCCAGATATTGTCAAGGTGACAGACAAAACCATCAACTTCAGTGTTTAAAATAGTTTAAATTGTAATACAGATGCAACATCACCTTTTCCTAGCATGAACTGAAGAAAAATGTCAGATTGACAAGTCTGTTAATTGTCTCACAGTCTCCAGAACTAACACAGATTTTGGGGAAAACCATTGTGAGGCTTGTTAAAGCATAGTGGTTTTTACTTTCATTTGTGTACATTTTGATATCTTTGCTGAGTTTGTCCCAAACTCAACTGGGAGTTTTATACCTGTCTATTTTGACTTGGATTATGAACCCATGAAGTTTGATTGAGGCAGGAACAAAGAGTTCTCAAAATCTGTGTTGCCTACAGTAGGTGACAATTTCTTTTTATCACTGAACTGATTTACAGTAGCTTCAAACCCCTGACAGAAATAATGCTTCGTATCTCCTTGCTAATCCCAGGTCATCCAGTTGTGTAAGCGAGGGGGAGTTTCCAAGTCCTGACAAACAGAATTCCTTACAATGTGTAATTACAACGACATGTGCTGTGATTTGCTTGCATCTTTTTTTTTTTTCATAGAGAAAAATGTGTGGCTTAAAGGTGGAAAGAAGTATAAGTTTTGAAGATTAATAGAAAATAGAAAACTTTTTTTTCTTTTCTTTCCTTGGTGTGGAACATGAGGGCATTTTGACAATAAACCATACCTGTCAGAATGGGAGCCAATATGTAATGTTAGCAATCAGCTAAGAGGCACTTCATATGGCTCAGTGTTAATCATACTGTCAATTTTAATTCCATGGTCATCCTTCTTTCCACTTTTCACTTAGAATTTATTTCAGAGCATGATCAAAGCTCTGCTGTTCATTACATTCAGCATTCGCTAATTTGGCTTTTGGCAACTCTTACCCAGTTACTATTAAACACAGGCCATAAATTGAGATAAGGCTTGTGCCAAAACATTTCAGGATTATCAAATGGTAACATAGAGATGGGTACATAATCATGCTGCTTTCAAGACTGTTGGGTTACTGCAAAATTAACCATTAGCAAATACTTAGAAGCTCTGAGACAAATTTACACCTACTGTGCTTTTTTTTAATGTCATTTGAATTGACTACAGGATGAAACAAATATGAGAAAAATCATGTCTTGGAAACTTCTGAAAGGCTCATTTGTGTATGTTGTGTTTTTATAGAGACTTTTATAGAGACAGCTTTGCAAGTGTGCTGTATTATAAAATATTTTGGTCAGAATATGCTGTGTTTATAAAACAAGATTATTAAGGTAACTGTTTTTTCCCAAGCTGCAGTTAGTCAGAAGTCTGCATACAAGATTGGTATCAGAAGTTCTTCTATTTGGAATTTTTTCTTTCAGCAGATGTTTC
Organism: Podargus strigoides; assembly: GCA_028020825.1. Taxonomy (NCBI): domain Eukaryota; kingdom Metazoa; phylum Chordata; class Aves; order Caprimulgiformes; family Podargidae; genus Podargus; species Podargus strigoides. Next base: position 15,263,104 of record CM051623.1, on the reverse strand, counting down.
TAGAACCTGCTGAATAGTTAATTTCATGTGATGGACCTAAAAATGGCAATTTGCCGGGAGAGATGGGAGAGTGTTCCTTGGGTATGTAAATAAAATGCTACTTTATCAGCCCTTGCCCCTGTTTTTTCATGCTTCAGCATCTCAAAAGGTACTTAAACAATTCAGAGAAAGTCCTGAAAAAGTAATCTGAAAGTAGGCTTAAAAATACCACTGTAAATGATCTGTAAAAATCTTGAACAGATATGTAAATGCTGAGAAAGAAATAACTAGTGGCTTTTTTTTTCAGCATCGAATAAGTCAGTGACAATTTCTATAGATTTCCAGGCTGCCTCACATCTTAATTGCTATTGTTGGAGAAAATTATGGAGGACAGTTGGGCATCTAAATCTTTCAGAAAAGACTAATAAAACAAGATACTGCTTCAGCTGAGGTTTAAACGTTAGTAAGAAATAATCTGTAAATAATTAGAAAATTTGTTTTTAAAGAATATTGGATTACTAGAAACTATAATGGTGCTGTAAGATGAAAAAATTGTCACGACTGTGCAATTGATCAGATCAATTGTGCTTTTAACTTTAATAGCATGTGCATTGGTAGAATATTTATTTATTTAAGTTTGCCCCTGATGATTTATGTTTAAAGTTGTATCTGGTTTGAATACTTCTAAAGGCTTTCCAAGGGCAGGACTAAGTTTCAGAAAGTAGTACTGGCTTGCTTTGCTTGCTTTCCAACTGGACTCCCAGGGCTTTTTTGAAGACAGGAGGAGAGTACAAAAATATGTAAGGGCAGAAGAGACCAGCTCTCTCACTAGGAGATGATGTTTGCAATATTTTATTTTTTGCTTTACTTAACCCATTGCTTTTGTGATTACTTCCTGGAAACATGAACAGAGAATCTGCTTCCTTAGTGATTATCTTCTTTTTTGTTTTGTTTTTAATCTTTCATGTTTTCTTATATGTTAGTCTCTTGCTCAGGAGTACTGATCTGGAATTGGCTTTTTTTCAGTAGTGATAGTTGCATGAAGCAATTGTAGTATTTGGAATAAATTTACTTCTGAAAGAAACCAATTTAATAGTCTTGAGGCAGAAGGCCAAGACTTAACTGGAAAGAGGGGTGTATGGGTGCTACTAGAGGCCAGTGCTACGCATGTTTGTGTAACAGTAATGAAACAAAGCCTGTTCTCATGCCATAGCTTAGTACGTGTTTTCATGCTTGGGATATTCCTCAAAACTGAATATTAAGCCTGGTATCTTTTTCAGTGTAGATTTCTATTTGTGAGGTTTTATAGTGGACTGGTAATAAAAATACAGACTAGGATTTCTGCACTAATTACACTCATGTAAAAGTGTAAACATAAGGAGACTGCAAGCTGGCATTCATCTCTTCAGACAGGTGAATTTAGTACATGTCACATCCTACCACTCCCAGGAAAAGAATAATCCGTACTGTGATTCAGCCATTGAATTTTAAGACCTAGATTCAGGAAATGACCCAGGCATTATTTTTTAATCTACTTTTAAGACAAGGCTTAAATGTTTTTCTGAACATAAATATGTTTATCGATGTGCTTAAAACTAAACATAAGCTTAAATACCTTGTTGAGTGGGGCTAGATTTCAGAAATGTGCAGGTATGGTCAATGGGAGATTTCAGATCTACTCTTACCCTTCTAAAGGTCTGTGAGATGTTCGGTCAGAAATGCAGCTACCAATTTTCCTTGGGCAGCCTTTGTGTGTGTGTAGGGGGTGTGCATGTGTGTGTATTCACCTAAGAGGAAGAAACGGACGTTCTGTTACAAGTTATAAATGGACTGGATAATGCTGTCTCTGGTTACGCTTCCTGACACATTTTGTAATGACCTTCTGTTTAGTTGCGTCTCTCGGCCACAATCTCATGGGGCAGACTGAAACTCTCCCTCCTGGATGGGGTTTGGTCAGTTTGGAGTTTTGAGGGTTTGCATTTTTACGTAAATGCCTTATTTTAAGAAAGGAGAGTGTATAAATACAAAATAATCTAAATATAGAATATTTATAAATATATAAAACCAAGATTACTATTGTGTTGAGAAGACGCGTTCTATCTGTGTTCTGAAGTAGCAATGTGAAGGCTGACAGAAGGCTTACTGTGATGTAAAGAACATGCTTTATGATGCTCCTATGAGAAAACTGCCCAAACTTGGCAAAAAGACAAGTTTCTGAAACATCTTTGTTTGATGTGCTTTGTAGAGACTTAAGGAGTACAGCAGGTGTTAAGTGCTTGAACATTTCACCTGTATGGAGCATGTTCCAGCTGAAAGCAGAGACAGACTTCGCTGTGCTGGAGTGGCACGAGGCATTGAATCCGAGGCAGGCAGGCTGCGCTTTGGTCCTAGTGTTTCCCTGGACTTTTGGCAGGGAGGAAGAGAAAGCTTGTTCTGGCTGGAATGAGGGAGAGATGGGTTGTGCTGGTTTGGGAATAAATGGGGCAGATGGAACATGCAGATTGCAGCAGGCATCTGGGCTGTAAGTGTGTGTGTGCATACGTCTGTGGGAAAAGAGAAGACAAACTCTCAAGCTGAAAGGGAGATGTGAAGAAGCCTTGAAATAGCACCAACATGAAATAACAACTTTTTAAATTGTTTCCCGCACTCCCCTCGGCCCCCAGGATTTTGGACATATCTATGGATAAAATGAAGTTTCAAAAGGAATATCAGGTTTTTACTAAGGGAAATTCCATTCCCGTTCTACAAAAATTCTGTAACAATAGATGGGCTATGAGGTTTTAAAAGCAGCATTTAGCAGAGCAGCAGAAGAAAGGCCCTTTTTAATGTCCCTCAGCTGTGATGATTCTGCCCCATTAGCAAGACTCTGTGATGAAGCCAGTTCAGTCTAAAAGTGGGAAGGAAAGTTTACTCATGCTTTCTTTTTATGTATATTGCAGAAACATGTGCTTATAGATTTATTTTATTGCTGTCTATTAAAGACAATTTAATTTAATTTAACTTCCTGAGCTTTATGGAAATTTTTTTTTGCCTGCATTGCTCCTTTGACAGAATTATTTTTCACTTTCCTCCTGCCTTTTTCTACTCTTAGAAAGATGCAAAGACCCTCAAAGCTAAAAACTGTTGCCACAGAAAGACATATATATATTTTTTTTTGGTCTATTCTTACTGTTTGATCTTAGCTTAGTTTATTGTCAGAATACTGTGATCTGGAGTCCCAGCAAAGAATCTAACGATCTCCTTGCCTTCTGCTCTGAGAGCAACGTGGTCTTGCAGGGATACTTTCCTTTACGTTTGCCAAGGCATTTTGCATGTACCAGTAGAGAGTAGAGGTTGAAAGTGTTGTGCTGTTCTCAGGCGCTGGCTTTTGTGGAGGGTTCAGTACATATGCAGAATTAGTAACCAGTGACCATCTTTTTCACAGTATGTACTGGTTCTAGGCTGGACTAGGTCCAGATTTCTGATTTTAATGGAAAGTTTTTATAAATATTAGATTCTAAAATATGCTTTTGATACAAAATTTTATTAAAATCTCTCCAAACTGACATTTGTCATGCGCTTTATCAGCTAACCAGCAACATTGCTACTGCTTATGGTCTTTTTTTTTTTTTTTTTTTTTTTTCAGTTGAGTAGATTCTGACAGGAATTGCTGCAGTAAGACCACTATAGAAATCAAATTAGCTGTTCAAAATTCCAGGAATTTCACTCTAATTTGCATTTTCTGTTTTAGAAGAGACAAGGTTGGGGACCCAGTGCTGCAAAACACAGCTGCTGCTTCTACTCTTGTCGGTGGCTTTGCAGAACAGAATAGTTCTTCCGGCTCTCTAAGCACCTGGCACAAGACCACAAAGAGTTTGATGGCACTGCATTTATCAAGGGAGAGAGACTCATTGCTGTTTCTCTCTGTGCCCACTTGGCAGATTGCAGAATGGGGGGGGCTTTGCTGTTGGCATTTGAGAGCCTGCAGCTTGTGTGAATGTTATCCTGGGTTTTGCTCACAGTGAAATAGTCCTCTTGTAATCATGAAGGGCATGTTCTTGGAAAGAACACCGCTTTTTAATGGTTGCAGTTAGAAATAATGGCTGAGTTTTTAACCTGATTTAACGACAAAAACCCACCAACAATATACAAAAGAGAAAACCAACTCTATGAAGAAATGTTAGTATTGGACAAATAGATTTGCACTAGTTATATAGCACATTTGGATAAACTTTTGTCTTTTCTTTTTATAATATATTCGTACTAGTGTTAATATACCTTTATACTATGGAAGAGAATTTTGCTGTCTATTCTGGTGATTCATACTGTACTCTCAGGACATTTCTTTTTTGAAAGCAGATGTCTCTTTTTTTGTGGCTCTGACTTGCAGGAATGATACTAAAACAAGATTAAGAAATCAGTATGGAATAAGAATGATACAATGAATGCAACTACTTTTTCCTTCACTTTCTCTTGAATACCTACTTACATTCCTTAGTCAAATGGCAATTCCAAAATGCAATATAAACTTAATAAAATTAGATACATTTTCTTTTAAAGAGATTTCATGAATCATATTACCCACATTCATATTTTCTGCCAGTTACCTTCCCAATTTTATTAGTATTACTCCCAATTTGCAAATAGGAACAGCCGGGAAAGATATCCGAGGGAGACTGTTGCTCTGATGTCTTTTTTTCAGGTTCGCTGGGAGTTATGAGGTGAAACTGAACTGAATTTGCAGTCTCTTAAGTCCAGTGTGTTTTCTGAGGCCACGGTCTTGCACACAGGGACATCCCATGCAATTCCGAGCACTTTATGACTAATTAAACTTTATTTCAACGGGAGGGAAAAGAACATAAAAAAGAAATTCTGAGAGGTAAACCAAAGGTGTGCTTCATCCAGTCATCTTTTTTTAGTGTCCCACAGTAGATGCCTGGGAAAGAGAATGACAGTAGGGCAAGCAAAAGTAGTGACTTTCCCCATCTGTAGTCCAGCTTTCGAGCCCTCTCTAGCTTGAAGTGTTTCTGAATCAGAGGTTCTGCCTTCATGTCTATGGTTCTATCCTTGTATTTACATGCTATGAGATGTGCTAGGCTGAAAACTTAACTTCTTTTCTGACGAACAGCCAGTTTGTGTCAAAGGCATTTTTTCAATACATGTGGGTAACAGATAGCTTATTGCCAAAAAACCCATCTCTGGAGTATTGCTGAACTGCTGAACTCTGGTTAGTTGATACAATTAAACTCTTCATATGATGAAGTAGTTAAAACATGTTGCCCCTCTAAATCTCTTTTTAAAAATACAGTGTTTTCCAGGGTTAACTGTAGCATTTTTGTTGGGTTTATTTCTAATTTCCCTACATGTCTCTTCTATTCCTTTCTCACCCCTACCAAAAATGAGAAAAACTTAGTCAATATCTATCTACCATAATATTTACATTTTCCTGAAATGATTTTGATTTGTTTTCTTAAAAATTGTTTGGATTTGGAGCTACTTTGAAGTCTCTCTGTAAAGTTACTAGTTCAGATTATGTTTTCAAGGCTCTTCAGGAGGCAGTGGCTGAAGAATTACAGTTCTAAATTTCAATTATCACTCCTTAATATGATGAAAAAATAAGAGATTTTTTTTTTTCCTTTTGTTTAGCAAAGTGAGATGTGAACCCCAGTCCAAAGAACTTTGGGCAGCTAGAAGCTATATTGTGTAATGCTGAATGTTTTTTTTCCAACTGAAATGTCCATTGTAACTTTTCAAATTCCTCTGTTTCCACTAATTCTGTCAGTTATTTGCCTTAAGTGTAAGATATTACCCTAATCCTGTTACCTAGTTTTGAGTTACTCTAAATTTGGGCTCCTTACTTTCCTGTTTCCAAAGTAAAATCTTATCTGTAGATAAGTTATTCCCCTTCAACCTCTATTCTGCTTAGGAGTATTGTTTGTCTTATTTTTTATTATTGTCTTCAATATGTTACCTTTTTCCATTTAAAGGATTCTTCAAATGCAAGCTCTGAGACATCTTTTATTGTTACGAATTTCCAGCATAAACCAGCATTGTTGCTACAATCTTTTTTTTGTGCAAGAAAAGTTCCTTAGTAGCAGACACTATTGAGTGGGAAAAGAAAATCTGTATGAGTGGGAGAATGTTTTACTGTTGACATTTTGGGTTTTTTTTTAATAATGTGGTATTACCCATTGCATTACAGCCAACACGCTAATTGCTTCATTAACCTCTTAATCTGTGTTCAGGTTTTCATTCATGATGTATTAGCATTGCATTAATATTCAGCCTGCCTTTCACCTCTTTAAATAAAGTATTACTCCTTGCAGTAACAATTTGTTTCCTTGACCTACTAACTATTTTTCTGTAACACATTTTAAAAAATAATTTCATGTATGACTGTTGTTGTTCTCTTACTTCTTAATATTATCTGATTTCTTACTTGAGCTCTTATTTATTGAATTGGTTTACTTAGAGTTTCACTACTACTCCTGCAAAGTCCGTGGTGGTTTTGCTAGCTTCTTGCTTATGTAATTCCAGAATCTCAGGGATTTTTGGTCTGCTCTGTTGTTATTCACCTGCCCAAGTGCATCAAGATCATATAGTTCAGCAAAATGTATCTCAGAAAGGAGCACTGATCTGTCCCATTTTATAAAAGCATTGAGGAAATTTCATAAGTAGCTTGGACATGCAATCTAAATTTAAGCATGTCTGAGTATCATCGTGTCTGTGGAATTTAAGCACGTGTTAAGTTAAGCCTTATATTGGTCAGGATTTTCTCAGCTAGAAGCGAGTTCCTGCTTGCAAACATGCAGCATACTATTAGCTCAACCCTTGAAAAAATAAGATTTAACAATTCTTGTTTACATTATGTTTATAGTTGATGTAAATGAAGAAAAAAAAACCACTGACTTGACAGTTTGGCACTTGTTTTTGGTGAGATGAGCGGAATGGTGCATGTTTAAGTGAAATTTAAAGACTGGTCAATGACTAGGTTCAACAGAACTTCATGCTTGTTTTCTCTTAAATAATATTATAATCTTCTGTAAGAAATTATGACTAATTTGGCGCTTTATATGTGGAATGCTTCCCCATTTCCTGGAAAGCTTCTGTTCATAAATGTGTCACTTCTTTAAAGACCATGTTTTATTTTATTTTGTTCTCTTGTGATGCTTTCTTAGGAGTGCTCTTGGGTTTCAATAATTTCTCTAATACAGAAATTCTGTGTTTGTTCATATTTTTTACAACGTGCTTGATTTATTTGTGTCATGACATACATATACGTGTGCGTGCACGTACGTATGTTGTTATAATTGCATCTAATTATATGTAGTTATATTTTTATATGTTTATATACATATATATATATATATAAAAAAATTCACTAGGAACCTATATGTGCTGGGTGCCATAATTCAATTTCTGTGCACCAATAATATGTTTTAAAAGCTATTATTTTATCTGAAATCACAAATACAAAATTGAATAAGAAATTTGTAGTACATAGTGAAAATAGGATTATGATGAAAATAAGCCGAACTATATGTGTTTATATACAAATTATGAATGACTGTAAATAGAAGAAATATGGAGTAGCTGAGGCTCAATGTGGTTATGGTATGCTGTGTTGTACATGTCACAAGAAATAATTGTTTATAACTTTATTACTAAAATTTGGAAATAGTATTATGCTCTCTGTAATTCAAACTCTATAAAGAATGGTTTTCTTTTTGCTTTTTTTCCAGCACTTGCTGCTAGCAATAAAGTTTATCATGGCATTTGTAATTCCGGATAAACCAAGAGATATCCAGATAAAACTAGCCAAATTGGAATTTGAATCTCTAGAGGCTCTCAAACAACAGGTAAGAGCAACTGACATGTAGAACAGTGAAAAGTGTTGGTGACCTGAAGGAAAGATAAACTAGGGAGATTCTGCTTTTGCTTTATGTGCATAAATACATGAATACTGGGGGTTTGAAATTCCCATTTACATTGTATTTAGATGAGCTAGCTAAAGTTGTTCCATCTCTACCACACATGCTTTGGTGGCAGAGCTGGGGTGGCTGAACGGGGTGTGGAAGAGTCACTGGGAGTACAGCATTACAGCACAGAGTATTAAATAAATAGAAAACTGTGCTGGTTTACTTGTACACGTTGGGTTGTTAACTGTAGCATTTCAGATACTGCTTCATTTTCTGTTAATCCATCACTGCTTTAGAAGTGGAAATTCTAACAGGTTGACCTATTCTTTTAACCCACCAATGTATATGAGTCAATACCAGGAAAATAGTCTTCCTTTTCAGACAGCTTGAAATTCCTGGTATAGTTAGTAATGTAGCAACTTATAATGACTCTTGTCCTTGTGTGTGCAAACATACTTTGTTTATTTTGTCACTTTTAAAGGACTCTATGAAATGTGGTTTCATCCCCTAGAGGTGTTTGTTGTTGCAACACTAGGATTTCTTTCATTGCTGAAATACCATCTCAAATAAACAGTTAACTTGGCTCTAATATAAACAGAAATTGTAAACAGGCTGAACATGTTTGAAATAATTGTGTTGAGAACTAAGTTTGTCTGAGGGAATGGTAATGTTGCCTTATTTTACTGTCCATAAAATATTCTCATTTTATTCCATAAATAAGGTATATTTTACAATATGCAATGTTGTACATTTAAGAATATGGAATATAATATACACATACAAGAGATGTGTATCTGTATGAGATTAGCTTCAGTAGGATACAGAGATTCTACAGAGCTGGTTTTGCAATGGCAGCATTCTTCAGGAGTTTCTGACTGTGCCATGCTAGATAGGATTTGAAAGCTAGCTTACATATCAGAAAAAAAAACCCAAACAAACAGCATGGAGCTGCAGAGGCTGGTTCACCTGTTTATTATTAGCTCACATATATTTACGTTGCAGCACATGGTTTTACTTACGTATTCTTTGTGTGCTCCACGTGCAGATGTGTAACCTCCTCTATACTGTGTTTTTTATGTAGAATGGGAGGTTACTTTTTAAAAACATCTACTATAGCCGCATGTGACAAAAGGATCTCTTAATTCTGGACAAACTGAGCCTGTAAGCAGTACATTGCCTTTTCTAGTTAAAAAAAACACAGTTTTGTGTGATACTAGAACATTGCTATTGAGGTCAGCACTGTCTCCCATAATCAGCCATAACAAACAAAATCCAAATTACAATTGAATCTAATGCCTGATAGTTTTGTTTTGCCTTTCTCTAGTATGTCAATGTGAAGCTACCAGGAGCTGGTCATGGATCTCATCTACTTCCTAGATAGTATTAAAAGGAACAGGACTACATTCCTATTTTAGTTGTTCATTCTATGTTTTCATTTTGTAGACAGGCAAAACTAGGTCATCAACTGGAACCTTAAGCTCAAGTGAATATAGTCACCTTTGGTTATAATGTGCCAGCTGGAACAAATATGGAGTCTCTTTCAATATGAATGTGCATGTCAGCAGTTAGGACTTCATCTCCTATTCTTGCATCTATGCATTCCCTATAGTAATGTATGCCTGATTCCCAGTTCTTAAGGGTTGTTTCATTAAGTGAGTGGTGAAAAGTTAATCTGAATTTCAATAAGAACTAGAAACCTAGCACATCTCACCTAATACTTTCAGGATTCCTGCAGGATGCAGGAAGAATACTGTCTGATTTTCAGGTGCCTTGGTAGGTACTTTAAAGTCAAGTGTCTACCATCACCTTTTTAGATTTCCTCTGACTGATACTGTGCTATCTATCCCATAGACATGTAGAGATTTGGGCTTTTTTTTTTCCTAGTGCCCTAGTTTTTTGAGTGAAAAATATCTGCTTTTAAAAGTAATACATGGGCAATGCAAAAGGATACCAAAGCAATTATTTTAGAAGCACACTTTCTAGTTTTTCCTCTTGTTACTGAGAGTCATGGTAATTTGTGCTGAATATCTTACTTTCAAGCAAAAAACAACAAAGTTCCCCGAAACAACTGTTTAAAAAAACAGACATAGAAGTCTGGGGCAAATGTGTTGTGGGATCACATATTATGGAGGAACCGGTTTACATACAGGTATGCATCGCATTCCTCTCTTGATGCTATCCAGACGTTGTGTTTTACCATACAAGCTCTTAGAGTACTGATGTCTTGGGACGTAGCTATTAGAAGGGTATTAACACTATCAGACTGTAAACCTCGAAGACGCCGAAATAGATTATTAGGCTCTGTATATAGTGCATGGAGTGAAAATTTCCTAATACAGCTGCTTTGAGCAGTTGTATTGATTATGCTTGGGATCCTTAACTTCAGACAGTGTGAGCACCTTTATGCTTTCATTAATGCTAAGCTAATTGCTTTTTAACCTGGTGCAGTGGGACTGTAACTGTTCTGTATTCAAATCCATTTGAAGACTGAATTAGTGTCTATTTGAAAGGGATTTTGGGGAATAGAGTGTCTCAGCTCCATAATAGAGATGAATGATCATCATTAGAGCTTGTTAAAACCTCTTACATGGTGAAAAATGCCATAATTAAAAAAAAAAAAAAAATTATATTGGAATGACAGTCTTGTTTTGAAGTTCTCAAACTTTAAGAAAGGTTTTTAGGAAGTTCTGAAATGTTTCTTTGAAACATTTCTTTACATAGTTTGTGTTAAGACTGTTGAAAGGGAGTGGGCTGTTGAATGGGTTGTGATCTATTTTGAAAATACTTTGTCGTGATACACTTGAAATATCATAACAAAGTTGACATAACTCGAGGCAAAATACTGTAACCTTTTTCAATCCACATTGTGGAATATGCTACATCTGTAGACTGCTTCAAATTTCCCTGATGTCCTTCAGTGTAAAGAATGGTAGAGGTGGCTGGTTAGACTCTACTGGGGGAGGGGGTCAGGCTGGGGCAGAGTATAAATTAATGTGAATTCTTTAATAGAGGACTAAAGAGAATATGGATCAAGATTTTTGTAAGAGGAGCAGGAACAATTCCATTAGCACTCCCTAAAGTGTTGTCGGTTTCTTTGTCACATGGAAGGAAGCCTGGATGTTGGACAGCTAGAAATGGATACTCTCTCCTACTAGTGATGGACTCTTTTCTGGTGAACATCATGATCCTTCTTAGGGAAGTAGCTAGGCAGTAAAATGGGGTGAAGTGCCCATGACTCCTCTTGCTTCTTTGCAGTACTTTGTTGTATCCATTTCTTACAAGTACAGAATCACACCATGCTCTTCGGTCTAGTTCCTGTTTTAAGGAAGAAACACCAAGTGTAGGTGTGCCTGCAAGCAGCAAGGGAACAGTCAGTTAATTATACAGTGGTTCAGGATTTACCATAGGCGTAGGTGAGGACCAATGCTGTAAAACTAGTGTGAAGACACTATCCAGCATTTTCGGGGCAGTGATAGTGAAAACTACACTGATAAACATTTTAGCTTCTGGACTGATAAAAGCTTAATGAATAGACAAAAGGCCTCCATGGTTGGAGATGGGTCAGCAGTCTATCCTTATAAAAGGTCTAAGTTCCAGAAACACAAGGCAACCACGGATAAAACAGCATAAATTGCATTTTGTGGGCTAGGTTACGGTCATGTTTTCAGGCATTATGAGATCTTCCCAGTATTGCCTTCTTCCAGTTGAGGCAAACATCAAATTAATACCTTCTTTCTGCACCAAAACTAGACTTGGGCAAAGCAAATGCAAGACAAATTGGGGCAGAATAATTATTCATGCAGTTATTTTCTGCACATGAAATAGAGTAGCTACTCCAACATGATGTATAACTAGTAGCCATTTTTCAAGGAAAAATAGTTTTGAATGGTGGGGAATGGAGTATCTTTTTTTCACAAAGTTCAGCTACCTAGACAGCATCAGTATTAGCTCTGAAAACAAAAGCTTATTGATGTAAAAATGCTTGTGTTTTTTATGGTACTTTTGAATTAAAAAAATCTGAATTATATAAATTGGATAAATATGTTTTTCCTTGTAGCATCTCTTTCACTATCAGCAGAATAAACATAGCCCTGATAGCAACAATAGAGAAGTAAATTTTAGTGCAATAATTTGCTTTTTCAGAGGAGCTACGGGGGGAAAAAAACATGTTCTTAAGCTGGAGCAGAAATGCAGATGTGGAGGATTTTTTTTGTTCTGTGCATCCCTTCCTAGTTCCCTCCCCAGCCCTTACCTCCAAGGGGACCTACTCTGTCAATGTCCCATCATCCCTGTGCTCTAGCTTCCTTTCTTAGTGTTCTAGTCATCAGTGGCCAGTATCTTTTGACAGGAATGCCTTTTCCTTCTGATAAGTGAAGCCTTTCAACTCCTACTCTGACGAAGCACATCCATCTGTTGAATATCTGGTGTCCCTCTGTAAATGTTCCACCAGAAAAAGACTCCAAATAGATAACATGCTTGTGAGCAAAGGGCCTGGTCAGCTGACTGACAGTTGTCATCCTTCCTCAACTGCCAGTAACGAGAAGAGTCAAGCTTATTGAACACCAGCTATGAAAATATGCCTCCTTTATCCTCCCTGGTGTATTTTTTTTCAGAGTGAGATAAAGCAATGTAGTCATTCAGCCTGGGCCAAGTGGAGAAAGACTCTTTCATACAGTATCTCCCGTGGTGGTTATACCATCTACATAGAATTGCTTAGTGGTAATGGTATAGTCTGAATATCCATGAACAATTGCTTCAGTTGTTTTAGAGTGATATCTAGGTGTTTGTAAGTCAGTAGTTCTCCTTCTTAATGATTTCCATCAGAATAACAATTTTTACAAAGCAAGAATAGATGCAACATTTACTAGGATTTCTCCAGCAATGTCATCCATTTCCTGAAAATGGATCTCATGTGTCTCAGTTCCCTCTCCAGGAAATGCAACAAATGAAGAATACTGTGACTGATCTCTGCATCATCTTCATTGACCAAAAGCTTCTTCAAAGCATAATAGCGTGTCAGTTAGCTTCTTTCCAAAAGGGATGGTGAGACAATTACAGAAAGAGGCAGGTGTCTGTTTGCCTAGGTGCAGTTATATGGAAATTTTAAACTCTTTCTCTCTCCTTCTGCAGGTATTCTGGCATGTAAAAATTGCTGTTCTCTCCAGTAAAAACCTTCTCTAAGTAATTTTAGTGCTTTAGCATTGCAATTCACTGCAGCATCTCTAATAATTGCAAAGCTTTCTGGTTTCCAGCTGCAATGGCTGGACCTTGCCATTTCCCCCAGGAATAGTTCCCATTAGCACTAATCATGTCCTTTCCAGAAGGAATACACTAAGTTGGAGTGTGCTGACCCATCTGGCCCCTGTCCTGTTAGAGTGCTTAGCCTCTCTGAGACCAGCTTTCTGTAGCTCCGAGCAAAATAAAGAGATACTGCTAACTTAAGGGTCTTCTGCATAGGGCAACATTTCTGCTTGCTCCTTGCACCTCTTCAAACTGTTGTTCTTGCAGAGATTTTTGATTTAGTAACATGTCATGTGTACCAGAATATGACTGTGGGTATGGTGGGCCACCATAGCTGCTTGAACTGCCAGCCTCAGAAATGACCCTCCTATTTTGGCAGGGGAAGGAAGAGAACAGGATCTTTTCCTTTTTTGAACCATGCAATATTAGGAGAGCGTGAGCCATTAGTTCTTAACATCCTGCATATTTATCTTGTGGAATGGAAACTGAAGACACTTTTTGTGAGGCTGGAACAAACTCAGTGTTCTGCCTCATTCAGTGCTATAGTTAATAGAATTAGAGGGCTCAGAAAAGGACTACCAGTAATTTCAGGACTACCCTCAAAACACCACTGATAATAAAAGCAGCAGCTCGTTCTGTGCTCACTGGCAATGCTAAGCAAATACAAGGCTACAGTCAGACAGGAGGAAAGGCAAGTAACTGAAATGAAAAGATTTCATTCAAATAATCAAACACTTGCAAAACAACTTGTAGGAAAGACTAGTGAAACTTGAGCTCAAACATTCAATGTAGGTGAAAACAGAATGAGATGAAATAAAACTCTTGCTTTATGTTTTGCCAAAAAAAAAAAAAAAAAAGAAAGAAAAAAGCCTTAGAAATACTACTGTTTCTAAAGAAAGGTATTTTTTAACAAAAATAACATTTTTTTCAGCAAAAGTGTGTGGCTGCACTTTTTCTGATAGGCTCCACTGGTTTCTGTAATCAGGCATAACTCACAGGTGATGTTAAAATAGAACCATTACTAATCATTGTTGTTTGCTGTAGGTTTTTTAAAAGTCCAAACCTGTTCATTCAAATTTGCAAATGCAGTTTTTTCCTAGTGAATAGTCAGAATGCTTTCAGATATGTCAATATAACATTTGCATGTGTTTGATAGCAGAGGAGGTATAATACACGTAAGATTCATTATGTTTTCATAACACAGTTCTTTAAGCATAGAAAGACTTGCACCCAGTCCTAGGAGAACAGATTGTGTTCACTGTTTTGCCAGTGTATTTTAAACATGAATTCCTTTAATGCTAGACTTTTCTTGAGAGTATGGTTCTGAAAATCACTTTCAATATAAAAGTGTTAGCAAAACCAAAATAAACGATGATCCTTTAAGAAAAAAAAAAATGTAAAAACAAAAGCCCATTAATTTGGGAAGAAGGTTTTTGTGTCCCTGTTCGTGACTTCAACTGAAGGTGAGATGACACCAAGTCTGCCTGGTTTGCAGATAAGTTAGACTTATAAATATGAGAGCCTTGAGAGCTAACAGTATAAATATAAACTTTTAAAGAGATATGAGTGTAATGTGATGGTAGCTGATGCTTTTGAGTGCTCTTAATGGGAACAGAAACAAACAGTGCACTAACTTCCCAGCAGGTGTAATGTTCTTTTAAAACAATCCATTCATTCTCTGCAACTATTGCCAGTGGTAAAATTGTCCATCAAGTTATGTTTCCATAACAGCTGAGTGTCTCTGGAAAGATAACCCATTTTACCTTTCTCAAATCCTGACCTAGAGCCTGGTCTTGGAATGAACAACAATCAGTTCAGTCCTCTCTTTTTACCTGACATCCCAGATCATTGACAAGATATCTTCTCAACAAGGAAAACTGGAGTAAGGGGATAGGATAAAAAAGAGGTTAAATTGTTCCTACTGTAAGAATACTGCAGCTACATCAGGCTTTCAGAGTTTCAGAACCCAGAGGGGATCCCAATTATATGTGAACTATTCCACTTCCCATACAAATGAGAGTAAAGTGCACACTGAGAGTTGATTTCAAGAACTCTGGTAACCAGCTTTCAACAGGACATTCATGTGTCTGTAGTTACAGACTTCTAAGGAATGGTCAGATCTGATACTGAGAGGGTGAAGGACTAGAGAGAGAGAAAAAATAAAATCTCTTGTCTTGTTAAAATTCCTGCAAAAGAAAAGAATTCCAAAAGATTATACTTAACCATGTTTCGATAATGGAATTTTTTTTTGGAGTGAATAGAAGTTGATGATTAAAAAAAGCAGTATTTGTTGCAAGCAGCTCTGGGCTCCTACATGCCTATCACATTTTAAATATCCTTTTCTCTATATTACCTCAAAAGATCCCAGTGAAATCAATAAGCCTTTAAAGGAAATGCTGGTTTAATTGAAATAATTAAACTTGACTCTGGAAAGCTTTCTCTACAAGCAGGAAGATGGCAAATAAGATATATCTCAATTTTTTCAGAGATGATGATTGCAGTCAAATTTTACATATTAAAATATTACGTGATTACCCCTCTAACCCCACAAGAAAATCTCTGTCATCCTGTCTACAGGGAGAACTCTTTCTGTGACTAACTGGAAAGCAAAAAGCAGGAACCCACAGAATTCCTGAAAAAGAGACAAAAATTTAGAAGTGGCTTCATGTCTGTGTGTTGCTAGTGGGGTTTTATTTATTTTGACCTTGAAAAAATCTCTATGCCTGCTGGTGCTGCCTTGAATACTCATACTTTTTGTTGTACAAGGTATATCTCTGCCATTTCAGTAGGGTGGGTAAGACACATGACAAACAAGCAATTCCTTGCTGTATGCATGGATTGATATTTTTTGTTCTGAAATGAGATGCAATTCCTTGTCTGAATAATATAAAAAGAAAAATAAGGGGTTTATATGTGTAAATTTTGTTTAAATTACACAGTGTCCATGAATACTTTAATATGTTATATGTACAACTTAAGTAGCACATGGGTTTTGTATGTTTGAGGAGTCCTTATGCAAATATTTTCAAACTTCCATCGTGGAGTACTTTGTAAAGGTGCTTTCCTGGACCATTGCTTCTTGCACTTTCCAGTATCTATTTCTGTACCTTCCCTCAGCATGTAAAGCATTGATGTAGTTGAAAATGTACTAAGACGAGTGTCAAAAGACAAGATAAAAATTAGCACTTATGTTTACTCTGTATTATTTTCCCTATTTTTCAGTCTGTTGACCTGAACATGTAAGTTAAAATAGTGCAGTATTTCAATGGGTAGGCAACTGCTTTTTTCTATAATCACAGATAGGTACAAATAAACCAGATATAAACAGTGTCACCAGTGTATACATAGGCACAGAACATTTTTGCTTAATTCACAAGAGAAGGCAAAATCCCTCATTACAGTCAAGGACTGTGTTGCAGAGTGAGAGAGGAGACATGGTCTACTGACATATTGATCTGTCCCCTACGGAATTTACTCCCAGCACCCTCTTTCCTGATACTTTCTGCTGCAGCTATGGCTTGAGATTCAATCTGATAAGGGATTTTTATTGCAGAGACAATCCTTTGACCATCACAGATTGGACCCTATCCTGCATGGCTTGGATCTCTGTCACACAAGCAGTGACAATTTGTGCAGTTAGCTTTCCAACTACTGCTCTGCACTAGTGATGTCCATTAAGATGACTTTTTTTTTAAAGTGAACCCTTTCAGTGTTAGCAATGAATTATCTTAAAGCATTCCTCTCCCTGATCCTCTCATCTAGTTGTAGTTGGGGATGGGTGGAATTGTTGCTCTTTCTTCTCCAAAGCTAGACAGAGGAGGACTGCATTGCAGAGGGTTTCAGGCTTTGAATGCCTCTGGTTCCTGACATGTCTTACTGGGGACACCTGCCTGGCAGGTGGTACAAGTGATTGACTCAAATGACTGTCCTATAGGAGCCAGAGCCACTGAGGTCCCACAAGCTGGGCAACATATGGCAGCATTTGGGTTTTGGCTTGGGGTTTTTGTGCCACTCATAATTTTCTAGAACAAATTACCAATTCATATTTCATTTACATTCTTTTAATTTTTGCATGTTATTTGGCAGCTCAGTTTTGTCCACTTGCTCTCTTTTGCTGCTTCTCAAAATTTGTGATAATTCACAAATTTGAATGCAGTAAAGTTTGTGCTAAGGAAAATCTTCCAAGTGAACAGACGGATGTGAAGCAGCTTGGTCCAACAAAGGTGGTTTTATTTGTTTAAACTCCAGTGCATTAGAAGGCTTCTGCAAACTCTACATATGTTCATCTATGTTAGCTGAAAAGTAATCATGTCTAACATAGGTATCTCTATTCTATCAGACACTACCCACTTGTTCATAGATAATTAGCAAATATGTGTTCTGTGTCAATACCCATTTTCTAAGACTTGCTGTATCTATAACATAAGGAACTTCGCTTAAGTAATTTTGCCCTTTACCAGTATCCAGACTCATACCTAGACTACATTTAAACATGACCTTTAAAAGCTGTGATTTCACAGAATCATAGTCTGGTGTAGGTTGGAAGGGACAGCTGGAAGTCATCCAGCCCAACATTTCCATGTTGAGCTAGCTGGTATAGCTGAAGCTCCTTGTGGACCAGGAAAGGTCGTATTTTTAAGACAAACACTTCCTCCAGAGGGGCACTTTGTCAGAGAGGTTTATGGGTTATTCTCCTATTTGCTTTGGAAGATTAAAATAAACAAAATTCATTATTTGTTTTCTGGGACGCATTGAACTGTGAGACTTTTCTTTGTGAAAACATGCCATGCATGCGTGAAAACAAAAAGGCCCACCTCTGTCACTGGTAGAAATGTAGGCACTCTAACTCCAAATTGAATATACATGTGTGGCAGGACAGCACCAGTAAGATTTAGTGTATTTAATTCATAGATATTATAAGTGAGGAAAGTGTTTTCACAAATTATTGTGTAACCATGGTGGAGATACCTTGTTCAGTGATGGGCACTACTTGGCTGAAATGAAACTGGGAAATGATGATGACTGAAGAAATGTTGATCCCTTAATAGAGCATGACAGGATGTCCAGTGTCTGAGGAAGGAGCAGAGTTGGCCTCTGCATGTGCAGGGGAAAGGGATATTGAGTTCCCTTTTCTCCCTGTGCCAGGTCAGGCAACAGAACCATGACCCTGTGATGAGCCACTTAGCTAGAAGCAGGCATGGGGTATGAGTCAGAAAGAAGTTTTAACTTGCTTTTGTCCATTTCATGTGTATACCCCACCAAAGCAACATGCTAGCTTCCATAGGAGGGGACTGATAGCGCTTGTATTCCCAAAGGAACTTGGTTTTGGCCTTTTTTTAATCTGGTATATAAGATAAGGAAATCAGAAAGGAGCTGTGATGCCATACCAAGAATTCAGGAGATGAGGATGGGGAAGTCTGCAAAGATTTTGTTCTGATAGTTTGTCTGACTAATGCACATTAAAGATGTGTGTGTGGGAAGAACTCTGTATCTAGTATAGGTACGTTTATAAGCATTTTGTCCCGCTCTCAGCGGGTTTTTTAATACATGTACAAATTATTCTCTTGAGTTATGTGACAGTTTGAACCAGCAGTTTGTAACCTTTGCTGCCATAATATAGGAGACATTATTTAGTGATGTGAGTCTTACAAGACTCCATTTATTTAGCTTGTCAAGAAAAGGGTTGAGAGATGCCTTGTTATGTGTATATATATATATATATTTTATTAGCACGTTGAAGAATAGCAGGAGACTACTTAATCTTCCTGATGAAAGCATAATGTGGCCCACTGGCTGAAATCAGATGTTACATAAAGGAGGCACAATTTTCTGTCTGTGAAAATAGGTGAATGTTGGTCCAGATTAGAAATGGAGTATATCTATCAAATGTGGTACACCGTCTCCATCAGCAGCCACAAACAGGTGTCTAGGGAAGAGCAGGAAAGCATGGCAACTAGGTGTTGTGCTTCCTCCTAAAACTCTCCTACTTTCCAGTAATTTTTAGCTCTGATTTTTATTAAGCCTGATGCAGTTTCTTTGGATTTAGTAATCTTTGGTGAGTTTCTATTCTATGTTGGTGTTCTGTCTCCCTTTGAACCATTTTTAGCTTTAAGGTCTACAGTGTCCTTCAGCAAGAAGTGCTACAACTCATTATTCTTGGTGCTAAGGACACAGGTTGATTATTTGCAGTCATCTTAATATATTCTAATCAACTTTAGTGGAAAAATTCTTTAGCTTTTACATGTGAGAGGAAGTATTTGGCAGAATTATAATGGAGGTCATTTTGGCTTCTGGAATCTATGAATCTGAGTTTCCATAATTTTATTTTACGGGCTTTGTGAAAAACATGACGTCCTGGTTTGCTTTTAGCTTGTTAATGATGCTTGCAAATTTGCTTTAAGACAGTGTAATCAAATCCTGTGCTTCAGGGCTTTAACTAACTCCTTTTTTCCTCTGTGTATAGATGACCAAATACATGTGAATTGGTGCAGGGAGTCCCCTTTCTTGGAGGCCAGGTTAACATTTTGGTAACACAATGAGAGGCAGACTGATTACCAAATTTGGGAAAATTAATGTATGCAAGTTTCTTGTGGTTTCTGGTCTTCCACTATGGTAAGGTACATGAATCAACTTACCTGTCTGTTCCTTGCCACTATAGGGGGTATTAGGTGCTGAGTGTACTTTCCTGTCCTTTTCTCATGGAAAATTGCTTAATCTGCCAAAAGTTGAAAAATCTGAGAACTGCCAGTTTGGTAGTTGCATTAGATGAGATACGTAGGAGTTGGTGGTGGTTGATCTCACTGCCTGTTGTATCTTTGAATTGTGCCAAGCCATTATACTCCAACATAGCAAGTGACGTTGTTTGGTTTCCTAAAATAGCTAAGGTCATTTCTGCCACTTGGGATTGGGACACTTAAAAGTCTGTCTTCCAAACTCTAACTTTATAGAAGAAGAAAATATTGCATTGATGAGGAATAGGATTATATTGAGTAATATATGTGTGGCTCATATAAAATTGTATTGTGCATCTCAAATTTTAATTATAAATACAAATTTAAAGTAAATACTCCATTAGTAATCAGCTATATTGGCTTCCTTATCAGAGACTTTTATGTGTAGAAGAGTCAAGCATTTGTTTCATGACAGGAGTGCTCAGAAATGCTAAGAGGCTGAATCTTTCTGCTGTTTGGGATCTCCTATGTTTCAAGGGGGACTTTTTGCTTAGGGAGTTCTGGCCAGCACCTTTGTAATGCATAGTCAGATTTCTGCAGTCTGTGCTTTCTGCCTGACAGTTGAGTTACATCTTTCCTTTGTAACTACTGTATGCCTGTGCTTATTTTCTTAAAGGCATCTTTATAGTCACAATAGGCAGTTTTTTAGAAGTTCAGCTGAATATAGGCAGCTGCTTTCCCTGGAGTAGATGCATTTCAAAGTTACTGTCTTTCTGCTCATATATTGTGTGCATGTTTTCCAGCAAACGCTAATCATACCAGGTAGCTTTGAGGGCAAAACTGTTGCACTAAGATAAACATTTGAGAGTCTACTTTAATGCCCAAAGCCTCTTAGCTTTTTTAGGTCAAATTATCTTGTGTCCTCTGACTGTTTCTAGGCATACTACTGCAAAATGCTACTTTTAAAATTCAGATTCTGTGTTCAGATTTTTGTGGACAAGATTAAAGGGAGGATATCTCACAATTAAGGTCCCAACTTCAATGGCAAGAACAAGATAGCAGTTCTACTTTCTTACAGCTGGCACTTAGGAATGCTAGTTGTATTATGCTTAAAATATTATCTATGTTTTTTGTATTCTGCCAGTGTCAATATTATAATACTGGTGCAAAATGAGTATGTTCTGTTACAAGAGTGTGCTGGGAGTTAGTTTTTGTTGACCAGAATGCATGAGTTCAAGTCATTTATACTTTTAGTTTTCCAAAAGATTTTATTTTACAAATACTAGTTTTTGCAAGCTGTAAATAAGTATACTTATAATGTATAAGTATAAACATTATGTACTGTGTAACTATCCTGGAAAAGACAAATAGAACTAGTTTTCTTAAGAGCAAAATGCCTTGTTTTTTTGCATTTATATCAGCCAAGAAAAATAACTCCATTGATAAGAATTTTTTTTTTCACAAGATTTCTTCAAAAGTTGTAGCTTTCTTGTTAAGTAGATGAATACCACACAACAAATTTCCTTTCCCTTCCTTCTCAATGAATGCCCTCAACTAATATTTGCTATCCACTCAGATAAAGATTGTATTGTTGGGGAATGAGAAGAAACATTTTTTAAAAACAGGGGTTTCTGTTGCTGTAAAATAGTGGTTGTAGCCCATGCACAATGTGATTTTTCTAAATTTGGGTTTATTTGCAGGAGAAAAATGTAATCTGGGGAGCCTGGCAGGGTGGGGAGGGGAGATGGATTGTTAGTAGGTTTTTAAAATATCTCCTTAAAAGCCAGATAGTGAGAGAATTGAAGAGGAAGAGCTGTCGGATAGCCAAATATCCGGGAGGTGGTTTGGCTGTCACAGTATATGGAAGTTATGTAAGGTGTATAAGCACATTGCATAAGTGCTCCCTGGTGCTCCCGGTCACCGGCTGCTCTTCCAAAACTGAAACCAGCCCAGAAACGCAGAGAGCACACTTGGAAACAGGCATCTATATTATTTCTGCAGCAGTAGCAGCGTGTTTGTATGAGGTTATGCATATGAGTATATTTGAAAGTAATAGAATAATTTGGAAAAAAAATAAAATCAAATGCCCATAAGAAATTAATTGATTTTTAGTTTGGCTGAATATCGGTTTAAAAAGAGCAGATCATACACAAAATCTTGTATTGCAGTGGAATATGTTTCAATACTGTTTGATATGATGGGGAGTTTTTAGGTCCAGCAGAAATGACCTACTGTTTATATACAGTCCAAATAAGCATTTCTTTGCATTTGGAAAAAAATAATTGCAGATCAGCTTGTGTTAGCTTTTTTGATACTGACAGTAAAATCTTCTGTAGATTTAACTGCAGTTCTCTTGCAAATAGAAGCATGAATAGCTCTCTAGGGGAAAAAAAAAAAGAAAAGTGGGGGAAAATCTGCTGAGGCCTTTTTAATCCCTCACAGTTTAAGATCAAGACTGAAAGGTGTTTGATAATGATGAACCTTTTCCACCCTCTGAAGCACATTTTAATGGTAGCAGTAAGAGCTCAATTCTTCGTGCTTCAGTCAGATAGCTACAGCATCTTCCTGACAGTGTGCCAGATTTAATTTATATTACAGGTTAAATGGTTGAAATCCCTGTATTCAGTAACTATAACTGATAACAGATGATACCTCTATGAGATGGATTTTTTTCTCCTTAAGTTATTAGAAAGATTGAATTCAGCTTTATGAAGGTATACTCTTTTTCATCCCTTAGCATTCTCTCAAGAACTCACTTTAGAGGTGGGGAAGATGACAGAATACCTTCATGCAAATGGCATTGGGTCTTTGCAAGGAGCTTGTTTTCATCCAGGTATTCTGGAACACAGATGGCATGTCCTCTCCATGGGTTCCAGAGGGCCAATGCTGACATGGCACTACGATAGTCGCTGTCCAAACAAGCCAGGAATGGAAACACTTTGTTTTGGACATAAGGTCATCACTGCATTAAGCTGAAGCCTCTGTATCTGTCAAACAAGATCTTTTGTCACCTCACAGTTGCTAGGAACTCATTGACTAGTTTGTGAGCCACTCCTTTTTAGTTTGTTAGTGCAAACTGAGTTCTGTGTCTTTTCCTTGAAGAAAATCTCTGTTCTGATTTCTTCTGTCTAGGAAGATTGCCCCATGAAGCCATCCTCCAGTCCCTCTTCCGAATGGTACATTTCACACACACCTTCTGTCCACATAGTAACTCATTGTTAGTCACTGGGAGTGAGATCTCTGTTCACAGTTATTTAAAGAGTAATAGGTTGTTTTTCAAGATGTATAGCCTATGTGCATCTTATCCTGTGCTTTAATTCTTTGCCTCAACAGAGTTTTATATCTTACTGATTCCTTACTGATAAAGAAATGGGGAGCTGGTCATTCCTTTTCCAGCTGGGACTTCAGGACAGCCAGACCCAATGATCATAGGTGTCAAGTGTATCACCAGCAAAATTCATAAGACAATATAACTTAAAGAGCTACTTAAAGTAAAATAATGTTTCTTTAGCATTTAGTTTGTGGATAAAAAGGGGCAAACAAGTTAGCTCAGTGTTCTATTTCTGTGCATCAGTCTGCAGCTAGTATGAATTAAATGTGGCTCATGGGGATTGTTAAATATAAAAATGGTCTCCTCCCCTTTCTGCCCTATTCTGTCACTTTTTTTTACCTGCTTTTCAATCTGTTGTGCTTTTTTCTGAAATGGTTTTGGAGTGTAGACGCTTCTGATCTTTTCAGTTTTGCATTTCTTTGTTTTACTTATCTTAATGTTTATAACCTCTATGGGAGAGGCATTGTCAGGCAGTGATGCAGTGAGCTTCATGAGCCTGATTTAATAAATGTACTCTTTGCCTTGTTGCAGTTCACCCTGAACTCTCATCAGCTGTTAGGCATTTTAAAGTCCCCGTACAGTGAGTATTTGAAAACATCCATTTATTTGCCACTGTGAGTGTTCCATAGCTCTACACAGAGTCACAATGGAATTAATCCAGGAAAAGAAACGAGCTGAAAAAAAGTCATTTAAGTACCCATGCCAGCCTTGCTCCACTAGGCAGTTTGTTTACATTGATTTTATTAGGACACAAACAAAGAACTAAGGAAGAATGTATTCTGAATTGTGCTGTTCACTCATCACAATATTCAGTATTTGAACAAAATCTCCAAGCCTCTCAACTAGATAAAATTGCATTTAATTTACCCTCATTATACACACAATTTTGGTTATAGCACTCAAAATACTCTATTCTCGAAGGCCTTCATTTCAATGAGAACAGAATGTGCTGGTTTGGAAATAAAGCCTCATGCAAACAAAACTGAATGCTGAAACCTGAAAATGAAAGTTGAGGGAGGTGGAGTAGTGACAGGAAAGGTAGTTGCACGTGGTACACTCATCAGATGTTCTTTCATTTGATTTTTAATTTCGCATTGATACCAAAATCAAGCAATTTCATTATCCTCACAGTAGAAAAAATAACGAGCAATTCCTGATTTCATTGTCATGTTGAAGTGTACATGAACTGTGAATTCTTTTATTTCTATTTGAAGTGCATCTGTATTTTCCTAATACACTAATTTCTGTGCATGTATACATGTCTTTACACACCTGTATGTGCATATGGCTCTGTACATAACCATATGTCCTTCATAACTGTTTTTTGGTAATACTGAATCAGCATGTCAGTGACAATTTTGATAGTAATTGTGATACTGAATCATTCTGTAGCTGCTTTATTTAACTTCTATTTATTATTTCAGGGGTTTTTTTTAGGGTTTGTGGGTTTTTTTTTCCTGTGGGTATATGTGCAGCATATGGCCCTGATACTGCATATGCTTATGTGGAAGTATAAGTTTACCTGTGTGAGCTGTTCCACCTCTTGTAAAATAACTTTCTCTTTCCTGTGCCTTTGACACAGAAGTTTGATTAGAAAGGCTAGGCTGGTCATGAGAAATTTTTACCTATATTGGGCCCTGGAGTATTGGAGTAGAGTCTGGTTTGATTTCACTGACTGTGAATAAAGAATGCAGATTTAAGAAGGTCAATCTAGTGATTCTTTTGCAGCTGAGTGGAAACCACATCTTCTGAAGGCTGGATTGATGAGCGAATACTCTGGTTGTGCTTTGTAACTACTCAACTAAAACCCAAAAAGATTACAATAGTATTGTGAATCTGTAAGCAACATGAGATAATATAATGTTGTTTTCCAAACGTGGCTTGATTAAAATAAGAAAGGCATCATTGCACAAATATGATGAGCTCGACATTTATACTGCTTTGAGAAGAGGCACGCTGCTGGATAAACTTCATGCACTTTTATACACTCAAGATATTAGCTACTTTGGTTCTTCGACAAAGGACAATATTTCTATACTGTCTAAGGATAATCCTAATGCCTGTTATATTCATGTGTACCGATACTTGCCATGCACCTTAAATCATTGAAGTCAGTGGATAGGTATAGAAGTTAAGGAACCTTGTGCATGTCAGGAAGAAAAAATATTTGTACAGCATAAAACTCCTATAACTAATTGGAGGTATTTGCACAGTACTAGCATTTTGCAGTCATAGCTAATATAATTAAAAGTAAAATATCTGCACTGAGTATATATCTAGACATATATAGACATTGTGTGAGAATTCACTTTAGGTATGCTAGTCTGCCCTGCTCCTTGAACAATGCAGAAAAAGAGGATCCTCTGGAAAATAATTCAGAACAGGAGCCTAACTTTGAGTTATGATCAATCTATGAAGGAACCTACCTCTCTCTGTCAAGTGTACATGGAGCATCTCAGGACAAGTCTCTTTTAGGATAAAGCGTGAGTATCTTCATGGATAGACACCAGCTAAGAACTTAGTCCATAATATAAATCCTGCTTGAAAATTAAATCCTTTGTATTTTCACCAAGTAAGGGACAAAATTAGATATATCACAATTTACTTGAGGGTGAATAATGGGGTCCATTAACACAGGCTTGAATTTGGGCTTCAGAAAATCTGAGTATCGTCCATATCAAAGATCATACTTGGTAGTGTGTATTCGTGTCTTTTATTAGGCTTTATTTAAACAATATGGCTTAACTGAAAAGGATGAATGGAATGTCTTTTTAAGTGGTAGTCTTTGTTTTAACAAATACTTTACCTAAAGCTAGATACATATAAAATTGTATGCGTAAAAATAGAGCATAGGGTATTTTTACTTATCTTGTTTATTTTTTTATAAATATCTTAGATCAGTTCAGAGAACACTAGGACCAAAGTTATTTGTATCCACTTGTTTGTTTATGCCTAAAGGCCTTTCCATTTTCACTTTTAGGTTTGTTTCTGCCATTATCATAATCACCCTCTTGCGCAGAGGGAAAATATACAATTGATTTTTCTGCAGAGTGTTACAGTATTACACAAGAATGATGTAGTTCATGAAGGGCAGTGGGGGGGGGGGGGGGGGGCGGGGCGAAATTTCTGTGCTAATCTTAAGAACTTTTGCACCTGCAGCAGGTATAAAATTAGCAATTGGAAATTTGGCTTCAAATTCATTGAATCCCTTGAAATGAGCACACTAGACAGCAGTCTTTGTTTCCAAGGCAGCAATCAGTTGTCTTCCTAAGGACATGACAGGTATTTAAATTACAAAATTGGACTCAGAGAACATCTTACTAAATTTAAATTTTCCATTCATTCAGAAAATCAGGAACTATGAAACTTTCATAGTGTAGAGTACAGCTCTCAATACGTCTTTACGCAGTCATGAGAAGAACTAACTCCTACAAAATATATTCCCTCCCCAGTACCATCTTCTAAATATGTTAATAGTTCATCCTGCATTTCCAGTTTCTCACTGTGACTATTATAGGAGACAAGTAGTAATATCTATAGCTAAGGTTATCTAATACTTCCTGTTACATTAAACTACAGTATTGGAATGACAGCAAAACTTGAGCTCCAGGGGACGTGGTAAAAAAACCCAAACCCCACAGCTATTTTGGCAGATCTAATCACAAATAGATCTAATGAAGAGCTCTTAGCCCCCCAGGAAGACAGGATCACGATGACTCATTAATTCCTGATCATGGTTTTACAAAATGTTCTTCATACATCAAAAGTGATTTTTTTCAGGATACTTTTTATGGATGGGAGGGAGAAGTGTGCTAGCAAGGAAATAAAGGTGGCATTTCTTTGGCAAAGTGGTGAGAAGAGTAAGCTCTCCATGTTAGAGTGGAGCAAGTGGATGAGGAGCAGATAAAAAAAATCTGTAAATCAGAAGTTAGTTTCATGCAAAGGAACAATAAGCCAAAGAGAATGATAATAAAGTCAAAAGGACAAATTAGAAAGATTATTTTAAGTGACACTTATGGTCATTTTTTTAATGGAAGAGAGGGAGGGATGAACGCAGGAGTTATAAAGACTCAGAAAAGATCCAACTGACATGGAGACAGAGGAGTTTGGTGCTGGGACAGGTTTCACGTTTGTGAATGATTCTTTGCTCTCTTAGTTACAGGCTTTACTTCATGAATCTGCAGATTAAAATTATTAACTCATTTTGGATATTTATCTAGCTTGTTGCAAAGTGAAGAGTAGATTTGGAAAATACTGATCCTGAGGCAGTACTGTTGGGGAGAAGTGATTTACTGAATAATGTAAGTACTTCTGCAGATCCTTGGAGACAGAATTCTGAAATTACAGTTTCTAGTTCCATGGAAATATATTAACTTGAAATTTTAACCTATACAATTCACTTTATACAGAAAAGATAAGTGTGTTTTGGATGTTTATTAATCAGCAGATACACTTCTCTGAGAGCTATCATTATAATGTTTTTGAAAGCCTCAATTGTTTTCTAAAATATAGGTATTAAAACCTGCATAGCTTTCCTGTTGAGTCTCAATGGTGAAATGTACAAATCTGTTTCACTTCATTACTTTTTACAAGAGTCAAGAAGCAGAAAAGTCTTCAGCTGGAATAATTAGCCCAACTCCATTAGATTTGAGAACCTCTTCCTCTCAAGAGATCTAGCCCAGAGGGGTTTTTTTGGTGATGTTTGATGCTTAAAATGCCTAATGTTTTGAAAGACCTTCTAAAAATTAAACAGCATTAATTATCAATACCAAAATGGGGACTGAAGGTTTGTTAATGATTGTATAGCAGGACTAAAGTGAGAAGTAGTAAATTGAAGGGAACTCACCAAACCACAGTTCTGCTCCTTGTGCTCTGGATCATTATTCAAGGTTTCACTGCAATTTTTATTCCCCCCAATATTCCCAACCAAGTCTGTGATAAGTTAGATGATGTTTAGTGAGTGAGGTTAGTTTACCTAAATTTATTTTTATTTTTACCATTTAGTGGCAAGGTAAACTTTCTTTACTGCTTTCTTCTTTCTTTACTAACTTTCTTCTCTGCTTAGAACCTAACTGCTGTTCCTTCATTTATATGCTGCTTATTATTCAGGATACACAGTTCCTCCATACACAGTATAGAGCACAATCTATACTTAAGCAGTGCAAGAATTGTCAGAATTCTCATTTGCAAATAAATGGTAGTTCTACATAAGTGTTGGATCTTCAAAATTGTAATTACACTCACTACTTTTTTGTTTCTCTGTTGCCTGCTTAATGTATTCTGAGTTGTGAAGAAGGTAGGGATTTTGCAGAAATAATGTATGATAATGTAATCAAAAGCTGAAAGTGGGATTTTCAGAAATGGTGGTGGATTAAATATCTAATTTCTACTATCACCACAAATTATGTGTGGCCTTCAGAAATTTTTGAAAAGTTCACCTTTCCTTCATTTCAGCTGCCAAATACAAAACCAAATCAATGCTATTTATAATTCTTAACCTCAAGTAACTTTTATCAGACTGGCTAAGGCTAATTTTGAGGTATGCATCCTTCATAACAATCCAGGTGTTACTCGTAACTGCAAATAACTGGAAAGCTGTTCACTTAATACAGCAAGTGAAGTACTGTCTTGAACATTGCTAGACTGGAGAGAATAATTTGCAGTGGTCTCAGAAGAGATAACACGTGTTTCTGCTTTCCTAAAACTAGCTGACTAGCTCTTTCGTGGTGTGATCATTTGTAAATGAGTTTGCAGTATAAATCTTGTTTTATTACAAATTTCTTCTGTTTTGTATGTTGTACAGTATGATTATTTGCAATATAAAGAAATCAGTAAACAAAATACTAAATTACTTTCAAACTGGGAGGTGAGATTCCGTAGTAATTCCAATTCTGATGAAACAGCTATATGTTTAATATACTCTTCTAAAGTGTTTTCTGTAAGACACTTGTCTCCATTGAGCTGCCTGGTGCTCATCAGATGCTGCATTTGATGAAAAAAGTGGTTAGGTACATATAAAGTAGGAAGATGCATAGTTATTTATTGAGGTATGTCATCACTTGATTTTTCTGTAAATTCAAAATAGCATGAAATGCATTAAAAAAGACTCTAATGCTCATTTATGTGGCAGTCTTTCTGCTATCTGTTTATATATGATATTGTAAAATTTTTTGTAGCTTTTCATGCTTTTATGTGTTTCAGATATTTCAAAGTTGTATAGTAAAAAGGCTTACAGTAGCTTCCAAATATAAATAAGCTTAAAAATAAATCCTGCAAAACTGCAATGATCCATTTAATAGAGCACCCATTTTTGTAAACACCCTGAAAAGAGTGGGTGAAAATAGTGTGACACATCATGTGGGCTTAATCTGTTTCGTATAAATTTGCTGTGAAAGCTCTAGTTCAATATAGATAATGTGCAATCTGTTCTAAACATCCAGTTGTACAATAAGGGTAATTTGTGGGAGACAGTTATGGATCTCAAGAGCCCTTTCATCATTTGGAGTATTGAATTAATCTCCTCGTAAATGCTCATTCAGAAAGTGCCAGAAGACTGCTCTGTTTGGTTGCCATGGCAGATATTATTCTCCTGGCTCCTTGGAGAGCTAAATTTCTATAAACTGTGAGTGTTTTCAAGTTTGTCAAAGCAGTAAGCTGTAGTTACTCTGATTTTTGTTGTTGTTGAGAGCTTCCTTCTGTCATATGTTCACATTAACTTTATTTGTTAAAAAAGTCCTAAAATTTCTTTACCTGCTTGCTCTCTCAAATAGAACAATAATTTTCATTTAGAGACAAAAGAGGGTGAAAAAGTATTTTGCATGTAGAGTCTTAGCATCTTTTTTTAGATAAAAATAAAAGAAATCAGACAATTCAGTAGCTGTGTGCAGAGAGACTAGTGAGAATAGCAGAGGTCTCTGATAAATGCGGTCGTAAGCAGGGAAGGGAATGAAAATACTTTTCTCAAGTCTGTATGGGGGCAGATACTGTGAAAGAAATCGGGCTGATTTTAACTTTTCCATTTGCATGTTTTCATGTTACACACAATATGCTTGTGAGTAGTAGAATTAATAAAGCCTCATTTCCTCAGGATTTATGTTCTGTCTTTCTGAACCTATATACAGCTGTGGGCATGTCTTTATTAAACATCTGGAAGCCACTTGCTGGATGGTAGGAATTGAGTTGCCATTGTGTTTTCAATGATAGGGTGTTGGTTTGGATTTCCCTTCATACCAAGCTACTAATTTTCATAAAACGCAGAGGCACTTAGTATCCTTGAGACCTCTGCAAATTGATAACTTCTGTTGAAATTGGCTGGTAGCTGGAAAGTTACTTCATGATCCCTTCCTCCACAGCCCATGCCCTTTAGACATCTTGATTCAGGTGATTTTTTGAAGAGACATACTGTCACTGTAGAAGTTGCAGATTTTAGGGGAGACAGTTGTTGGCCACTCCTGAAATTCAGAGACTAGCTTGAGCTTTAAAAAAGAAATAATAATTATTCTGTAGTAATACATCCTGTGGGGTTAAGTAATAACATAGTAATACATCAAGATGTGGGGTTATGTTGGTTGTTTGCTTGTCCAGATGCATATTACAATGTGGGTGTATGCGTGCTTTGAACACTTGAGCTTGAGTTTTTTATTTTATTTTGATGTTTTGGTTACTCAGGATAATTATGCTCAATAGAAAATTATCGCTAGGGAGACTAACTGGATAACAAAGTCATCAGAGTTTGCAGTTATATACTTGCCTGCAGTTACCCAGGTAAACACATTAGTGTTCAAATTACAGTGTCGACTTCACAGGAAATTCTGTGGTCCTGACACCTGAAAAGTAACCCCCTTGCTTGCTGCCATAGTACCAAACTCTTCCCTTTCAGAGAGATCCAGAAGCAAAGCTGTTCTTGGCGGTCCTGTGTTAACTGTGCAGCTGAAAGACTCTCAAATCTAACTCCTAATCAACTGTGAATATGTGGGAGGATACCGCTTTGAATCAGTGACAACGTGAATGATCGTGTGGACAGGCATTGAAGGGAGAAATAGAAGCTACCCATTAATAATTGGAGTTGTCAGAAGTGTTTTGTCCATATGCAAATTTACCATTTACCTACTTCCAAGTCCTTTTTAGTCTAGTGGGGAGAAACAGAGCATATGTAAACTCTTTGGGTACTGGATAAGCAAAAAGTATTCATGATCTACTTTGTTATGAATATGCATCCACAGTGTGAAACTGCGTAAGGATAGCACGTGTTGGCCTTTCTGGAAGGTGGCATTTGATGTGTGTACAAAATGTGAAAATATTAAGAACAAATCTGAGGGGAAGGCAGATAGTTAGAGAACTGAGAGACGCAGGGTAGGATGATACATCATAAAGGACTTGAAATAGATGTATAAAGTGCGTTCATTACCACTGCATTTTCTCTTTAAATCAGATTTGTTTCTAGCACAAGACTGGGGAAAATGCCATTCTGGACAGAACCTACATGTAGTTCAGACTGCCAGCAAATCTGTTGTAGACCATCTCATTGGAACAACAGCTGAACTAGGAAATTACTGAATTGTGAAGTGATTAAACAAAGAAAAATGAATATAAGAAGGTTAGTCACACTAATATGAGCGTCTTTTTCAATGTGTAAGCAAAATAGGGAGCACATCAAGTGGAGCAAATGAGGCCTGACGTGTTCATGAAGGACGATTTATTTAATTATTTTAACCTGTCTGCAACAGCATGTGAGCATTGCCTGTTCTTTGTCTCATTCTTCTGTGGTACATCATAAACAGAGCATTTCTGCTGTATTTGAAGTCTCATATGGTTCTGTGGAAAAGCAGCAAGACTTGACATTTGGGAAATGTGAGAAGTTTTGCATTCAAAGAAAGATGGTTAGGATCAAAGAGCAGGTCACTCTTTAGTACACAGTATCCTTTTCAGTTAGCATGGGGAATATTTTAGATTCTTATTGCCTAGCGTGTAGCTAATTCTGCTAGGAACTTTTTGAAATCTTGGGGTATATACTGTGGCTTTCTGTAGACAGGCATATATACATCATTGCATATGTATCAGACCTGGTATTGCTGTGTTATGGAAGAAATGTTATGTTGATGCTGTGTTTATTAAATAAGAGACTGAAGTCTCTAATATTCAGAGGGAAATTTCATAAAGAACAAATTCATTTATGTACTTGGAAAGCATCATACCATTATATATATAGCTGTATGCCTAAAACAAAAGAATAAGTTTTCCTGTATGTATTTTCAGCATTAGTTCTCTCTGATGTGCAGTTATATGTATTACAAGTAACATGGCATGCAGTGGTAGGTAGCTCAGATGCAAAAGAGAACAGTGTTTAGAGCAGGCCTTTTGGTGACATACTGTCTTTTGCTTCTGAGAAGCAGGCTGTCAGGAGGTTTCAGTGGTACTGTTTGGCTCTGCATACCAAAGTATGCTTTTTAAGATGCCAGCTCATATAAAATGGATTAGAGAAGCCAGGAGGAAAATATCTGGCAAAAGAACTAATTTCAGACAGATGCTTTTTAAAGCTTTGTTGTATTTTAAAGTTTAAGTAAAATACAGGAAAATTAAATGGAAAAGCAGGGCTAGAAACAAATAGATTATTTTATAAGTTAAGGTACTATAGTACTTTTTTCTTTCTTTTTTTTTTTTTTTCCCCCCCTTTTCTATTGACAGAAATCATTTCAGAGCATTATGCTCCTCTGTAGTTAACTAGGTTATTCACCCAGCAGTAGGTGTAATGTGCACTGCTTATGGCTATATATCCTGTGAAATGGATTGAAAAGAGAAAGATTTGCTTTCCTAACAAGGATTTGGAGAATCTAAAGTTTAGTTGCCCTGTTTGGGGTGGTTTGGTTTTTTGCATGTACAGCCTAGGCTCTCTTGCCTTTTTTTTTTTTCCCCCCTGCAATTGCTTTAGTTCTTGAATCGTTGTTAGGGCTGCACAGTGAATATATGAGTTGTTTGTCTGAATCTCTTCTTTTCTTAGGAGAGTCTTTTTTTTTATCTGCTTCCTCAGATAATATAATTCATATTCCAGTGTACTCTTTTTTTCTACTGCCTCAATTTTTGTTTCACCTGGAAGATCTAGTTGGAATACATGCAGAGAAACAAGCAGTACATAGTAGATCATTTCTGTGGGAGCATTGCCTTGGGCTCAGCCATAGCTGTACTTTCTACCCTGTTATCTTGGGGCCAGGGTGTCCAGAGCAATATATACTGCAATAGTACACATCTCAATTGAGGAGTCTGCTGCAGTTCTGGGTCCTCTCCTTGGTCCCTCGGGACACAGGAGAAACACTCAAACCATGTCCTGTTTGGGCAGAAATTCTTGCCTTGTCAGACACTGAAAGTTGGGTAATTGTCTTGTTCTGGAAAAAGAGGGCAATCCAAAAAGGAGCATGTCCCAAATAAAACTCTGAAATGAATCAATGGGACAGTTGAGCAGAAATGATGGAGAGGTGCAGAGAGTAATTATCTCTATTTAGGGGTGAAAAAAGAGGGGGGGGGGGGGGAAACACCCCAAAACCCCAGAGAAAAGCAACAAAGACATTAAAGATGATAAAGCAAGGATTTTTCCTTTCAAAGATGGAAAGCCAGTTTTTGATACTAGAGCAAGTGCTTTCTTTAGAGATTTTATATAAGGACAGAGGCCTATTACATTTGATACCCAGATAAATTGAGATAATGCTAAAACCATTTCTAAAAAGAACTAAGCAAAAAAAAAATGTGGTGCTATTTTGAGTGATATTGCTCTAATGATGTCCAAACTGGTTGATTAAACTTTCAGAGATGTGACCAATCGTAGTTCCTTCAAAGACCTGTTAGTAGGAGTTTAAATTTCAATGCAAAGAAAATGTTTTGAAGGTTTAGCAGACGTGCATGCATGCTGACTCCATAGCTTTTGGTAGGAAAGAAGTGGGGAAAAGTTGCAGGATTTAAAAAGTCTTCCTCACTACTTTGGTATTTCTCATGTAGGAGATGGTACATCTGCCAGAATGGCTCACTAAACCCCAGGTTCTAAAATTTGGGTCAGACACTGAGACAAAAGTACTGTGTGTGGTAGGTAACTATTTATACTGCAGCGTTTATATAGTTGTAGCACTTAGAAAGCTTACACACGTTAGGACTTCTGTTGTATTACCTCTGTATAAAAATGCACAAATATGAAGTTCCTGCCCCAGAGATCTTTTTGGACATCTGTGCTACAATATACAGGTCACCGTCTGCTTGACTGTGCAGGTTCCAGAAGCTTTGTACAATTCTGCCTGTGAACTGCTTTTGGTTACCTAGGAAGAAAGAAGAAGAGTTGAAAAAGCCTGAGCAGCAACACAGCCCTAGATGTTTAAGGACAATTTTACCTGCTATTGGAAGAGAAGGGCTGCCTGAAATAAAACAGGGATTGCTGGATATTTGTTGAAGAGAAGCTCTGTGTTGGTGCCCCTTTTTGCTTGCATAGTTCGAAATAAATTGAAAAACTATGGAAGTCTGTTTCCCTGAAAGGGCAAGGTTTCTTGACCAGCCTCTTCTTAAGCTGATGGATTTTTTCAAAAAGTAAGAGTACTCCTACACATATATATATATATATATATAAAGGAGTAGTAAATTTGCTAAATAGGTACATTTCTTGTGACTCTTGGTCCTTCTAGTTTCTGACTTGAGAGGTGCTGTCAAGTTAATTAGCCTGTCTCTTGAAGAAGGCTTGGTCATCTCTAGGGAGATGAAAAGGTCTGTTCTTACCACATTTTCAGCTAACATTTGGTAACTAGTGGTAACATGTTAATGAAAATGAATGACAGATGGGTTTGGGTTGATGGAGGTGCTATTGAGTGAACTCAGAATTTAGCTGGTCTGTTCAGTTGAGAAACTGTGAGTGACTAAATGAGGCTCACCTGTGGAAAGGAGCCACCTTTCTTCACAGGTGGGACACACCCAGAGTTTCCCTAACTTGTTTTTAACTTGGTGATATTGAAATTATCCGACCAAACCATTAGTTAGTTCATCCAGTTACTTCTTCTCTGGGAGTGATCAGTCCTGTTGTCTCCATGAGAAGTGTACGAAAGTGTAGTGAACACTTTGGAATAACTCTTAATGGGAGCAGATGCTTACTTTCTGTATCAATTAGTATTAAGCTTATCTCATGTATTGGAAATATTTTCACATCTGCTTCAAAAACAAGATTGTTTTTAATGACACTATGGAGGTTCCAGTTTGCTGCATAAACATCTAATATAAGAGCATTTATATGGAGCGTAATAATTGTGAGTTGTATTTTATTTTCACTGATCAGCAGAAATAAAGAGATTCACTTATTCACTAACACAAGACCAAAACTTTTTTCTTCTTTTTAGTCGACCCCCTGCAGATTCCACAAGAGAAAAATTTGTTAAGGTGTTATTTATATATTTTTTCTCCAATATTATCTATGATTATTCCCATGTCAGAGAAAGATCAAACAAAGCCAAGAAGCAAGTTCAGCAGATGGCAGTTTCAATGGGATACATTTCTTTGATCGAAAGTTAATAAGATTTCAAAATTCAAATATAATTATTTGAAGGTTATTTATATATGAGATTCATACTTGGCAGTATAGAGTAAGATATATAATATATATTTGAAATCAATGCTTAATGCTAATTGGTCTTTAGAGTATCCTGTCTGCTGAAGGACTCCTTTGCCGATCCAAACTGTGAATTCCCCATGACGTTATGATTGCAATATTGGCCAATTTCCAGATTTCACAGGTTACAAATGAGGAAGGTATCAGGAGGAGAATTCTCAAGGTGACAAAAACCAAAAATGTCACATGGAAACCAAAACCTAACAGCTTCCTGCTAATATTGTTCATAATGCCCCTTTAAATACAAGCATTATACTGACAATGCTCATTCCTGTAAAACTAGCACTGTTAAAATCTTCTTTATTTGTTCTTCTCTCTGTGTATGTATGCATTTTCTTTATATTTTTAAATGTGTCTAGGTGCAGTAGTACAGAGAGAGAGAATGAGAATCTGTGTGTGTATGCTTCCGAGTTCCTTTTGTCAATGCACTCTTATACTGGCTCATTGTAAACCACAGCCTACAATTCCATTTCTTTTTACTGGACGTACTTTCCTTTGATGTATTTTCTTACACCACTACTAATTACTGTTATTTCCTATTAATATGGAAAATTATGCACTTTTTAAAATATATGTGAGAGGCATTTGTTTTAGATTATTGAATAAATATTTTGCTATGGTTGTAAGTCATTTTAGGAAAGGATGTAACTGACTGCCACAGGTTTTGCAGTTCTGTTGGTCCTATCATGGTATATGGAATTTTCACGTTTTGCTTTCAGATTGTTTCTAGTGCCAAAAAGGAAACATGAGCATGTGAGCACTGACATATTATCAAGCTCAAAGTGCAGAAAATGGATTTCTGCAGCTTGTTAATATTTTGTAATTATTTGTCTTGTCCCAACTTGCGTATTTGATTTGCCCTGAAGGATCTGTGGAAATGTGTGTTCACCTTCCGTCTTATACCATCACATAAATTTACAGTGAATTAACTAGGTGACTCACTGGATAATATTAACTCACTTTACTGATGCAAAATCATATGATGTCTTAAACATTTGTTTAGAGTCTTTGGACAGCACTTACTGGTGTGTTTTTTAAAATCTGTTTTGTTTGACAGATGTAACAACTTGTTTTGTAAAGGTCTGACTAAAATATATAAGAAAACCTATATTTTCTGCCAAATGGCAATGTTGTATGGTGTTTCTATAGCAATAGGACAGGGTTTTAATGTGCCACAGTTAATGTGTTGAAGAAAAATTATTTTAGATATTTGTGGTTGTGTACTGGATAATATATTACCGTTGTGATAGATTAAAATTGAGAAATAGGAATGTGATGGTACTGGTAACCTAGGGTACCCAGTAAAAACACTTTGAAATGTATAAGAAACATTTCAAAGCAAAAACTTGAGGTCTGATAGAATTAAATTAGTGTGGCAATTTAACATGCATCACAGTAGTTAATCCCTTGGTGCAGGCTGGAGCTGGCACCATTAGCTCTATTGAAGCTAAAGAAGAAGGTCAGTCTGGAACAGAGGCTGGACTGCAGCAATATATATCTGTTCAACACATTTATTTCCAGGCTTCAGTTTGTTGCCAGGCTTTATGCAGCCCCTCAGAGCAGAGCAGCAAAGCGAGGCTGTGCTAGCAGTACTTTGTTCTTCCTCTCCCTCCCACCACTCCTGAAAAGCAGAGCAGGAGGAGTGCAGAGATCTTCCCACCCAGAGCTGCTGGCCTTCAGGGCCAGTCATCTGGGCAGTTTTCCTGCCAGCAAGTTTGACCCTTACTGACCAGTGAATTTAGATGCAGAAGGGAGCAATTTCTCAGTCTGAAGAAATTGAATGTGAAAATCTAAGGGAGAGGGTGCAACTAGGACAGCAGAATGCAGGACAGGGAATCGGCAAGGAATAAATAAGGGAGTAAGAAAGAAAGCAAAAATACTTGACAGAAAAAGTAAGGAGGAATGTTACCAAATCCACAGAGACACAAGGTTCAGGTTGGAAAAGTAAAAGAATATTTTCAGTATGCTTACCCTTTTTCACAATCATTGAAGATTTGTTTAAAAGGTAACAGTTTTAATACGCAGTTCTAAATGTAAAAATTACAGTGTTAGTAAAACAAATTCTTACAGATTTTTATGTATTACATAACACAAGCAATGTGCTTATGCCTTGATGCATTGTTTTGCACATAAATTAACAGAGAGAAACTGGGTTTATAGGGTTGGCAAGGCTTGAAAATAATAAAATTAAGTAGTTAGAAATCATTCTTACATTTTTTTCCAATCTAAACCTTATCCTAAAATCTTTTTTTGTAACTGCTCAGTTATATAGTGTAGGGTGTTCCACAGCACTAAAGCAGGTCTTAGAGTACATGTTAATATTCAGCAGATCTACAGATCGCTGTTGGTCTTCATGTCACAAAGCTGCTTAAAAATTCACATCTCTTCAGCCTGAAAATAGTAGCTATTATGTAGTTTTAATTTTTCATAGCTTGCTCTTTATTGCAAAATAATTTCATAAAGCTTTGCAGAGAAATTGCTGATAGTATTAGAGGCAGAAAACCACAAAATTATATTAGGGTATCTGAAAAGGGGGAGAAAGAGCATGTAGGGCATGGCAGTACTGGTGAGTACAGCATCTCATCGATGTCACTCACAGGAGTACTTTGTTTTTCTAGTGAAAAAGCAGACAGACCGACAGGAGCTTTACCAGTCTTGCACTACATCTCCTCACTTCTGAACAAATGGAGTAAACAAATGTGTAGCAAAGAGGGTTTCTTCCCACTAATTTGTTGGAAAAAAGGAAAAGCGTTTTGTTCACTCATAGCCTAGGAAGCACATAAAGGGAAAGTCTGGCTTCACTGAAGTAAACAAGAACTTTGCCGTTGCTTTCAAAGAAACTAGACCTTTACCCTTTGCTACACTGTTTAAAATAGCAGAGTACTTGTTATATCTATAATTTAGGACTATGCCAGCTGTTATAACTTTACTCATTTTGAAGAAATGCCAAGTTGTAAACTTTCAAACCAACCTTTTATTCATTTTCAAAATATCTGTCCAAGCTAATTCAAAGCTTATTCTGACTCTCCTACAGGCTTATTAGACAATCTTTTGTAGTTCTCTGAATAACGCTTCATGTCCAGTTGTGCTTCATAAATGAAAATGGCAAGTTTAATAAGCTATGTGTGTCCTTTGTGTGTGTGAGTATATCTGTGTAAGGGTTGTGAGATCAAGGGTTGCTCTAGCCCCAAAGTGGCAATAAGCAGATGCCTAGGACAGAGCAAAGAGCAGGGCTGACATCTATTTCCCCATAATATTTTCCCATTCTCTGCCTATGCTCGGCTCAAGAACTTCCTGAGCCAGATCAAACCATAAATCCACCATAACTGATATGAGTAATTGACTTTATCTGAATAGGTACATGACTTTATCTGGTCAGATACCAATCAACTTAAATATATTTTTAAAAGCAAATCAATTCCTGTAATTAATCACAACTTATGCTTAGCCCAGTGTTTAATTAAGGGAAAACAAGTTGCCTCTTTTTCCGTGTGTGCTTAGTTTTCCCAAGAAGCAGGGTGCCTAGCAGGAGGGGAATTTGCCTTGTTACAGGTCTCTGGTGCCAGAAGGAGTTCTGTCAGTTATGCCATTGCTGTTCTGAAAGTATCTGCAAAGGGACCTTTGATACACTTTAAAATTGGTAGAACGGATTTCTTTGGAACATTTATAAAATGACTGCCACTAGTAATTGGTTACCAGCTCTGTGGGGATTATTTTTCGCTGGGCTATGAGTAGGCAACAGCAGGTAATAGCAGAGCCTCCACAGGAAGCAGAAGAAAGTATCTCTTTGAAAAGAAATACAAGAATGAAAATATTACTGGAAATAATACTGTGAGGACAGTACTTGTGGCAGGAGAGCTTCTGCTGGGGAGGAAAACAAATAGGGTGACCTGACAGGTCTCTTCTGTTGCTGATCTTGGATTCCTTGCTTATTAAACTCTTGGGTAGAATTGGGAGTAGTTCTTCTTCACCAAATAATTTAAACATTGAATAGGTCTGAATGTTATTTTGTGAATACTGTGGTAACAATAACTTTAGAATTGAACTCGCTTTCCTTGCTGATATGGCAGATAAACAGAGACAAATTCCTTCTTAAAAAAAAAACACCTTAGAATGGTTGCTTTTGCTATGTATCTGCCCAGCACTTAGCGTGGAAGTCTAATTTCTTAACACGTGGTTTATACTTGAAATATATTTTAATGTTCTCTACTTATACTGTTCAGTTGCTTGATTTTTCTGGCGTCATTTGATGTATTTGTTAGGATGAAATTTCTTGCCTGCCACAAGACAGAAATTTTGTACTTGGGGCATTTTTGCTGGTGTGCGGTAGCAGGACAGAGCACAGCCATGCACCCTCCCTGTTTTTCTGCTTTTTATATCAGATTTATATCACAGATAGAAATTTCAAAAAATGGTGCCTGAAGTTGGGATCTTTGTTTCTTATCAAGTCCAATCTAGATTATTTTGTTAATGTCCTGTATAGAGTAGTAACTTCTGTTGTTGTTATTACTGATTTTTGGGAACTGAGCAGGGCTTTGTGTGGTTCCACAAATTAACAAATTTGGAAAGAAATGTGGGCTTGGGATGGGGCTGGGCATGCCTTTGTGTTTGCTGGCAGAGCCAGAGGGACAGGGTGCTGGTGCTTTGGGTGCTCAGGTCTTGGGCTTTGTGCGCCTGGGTTCCAGTGATGGATGGATCTGTGGCCAGAAAGTAATGACATTATGGAGGATTTTTTTGTCGTCTTCTGAGGGCTGGGAGTAACTCATTTTGAGAGATCATCTCGGCTTTTCATATAGTTTATTCCCTGCTGTTGCATGGATTACAAGGAGACACTTTCATGCTCTTAATGTTTCCTCTGTTCTTTTCGTGGCATGAAATAGTTTAAAAGTCTTTTGTACAATAGAATTTGTTAAAGGATATTGGCAAGAACTGTGTGGGTTTTGGCATGTGTAATACTGGAATAGATGTTGTGTGGTCTCCTCTGGGCTAAGCCTCTACCACGTGGGTTCATGCACTCAAGGGAGGCTTGTGTCTATAACCCAGCTGGTCCCTTCCAGCCTTGAGTTTCTGAAATGGAGGCACAGAGCTCATGTAGCTTTGCTTGTCTTGGAAGTGTTAAGAGTTCAGAATCTGTAGTGAGCTGTGCGTTCTTGCCATCACCTGAGCGCTCAGTCGTTCAAACCGAAGCGTGAGGAGGAAGGGCTGTTGGCTGTCTCACCGCGGTGCCTTTGAGTCCCTCACCACCGCTGCTGTCGTCTTTTCAGATGCTGGTTTCTCTGTTTCTCCTGACTCATGAGGCAGGGTGAATGCAAAGCACGTGAGCTTAGGGAGTAAATTAGTGTATACTGAGCAACGTGGTTCTTAGCCAGGCTGTTACTGCTGTTGCAGTTGGTGTAACTGTTGGCTAACTCAGCTCTGTCTGCAGTTACACTTCAGTGTCAGGCATAGCCATACGTGAGGGGTTTGTTTCCAGAAGCCTGGTTAAACTCTTGGTATTTCTCTTTCAAAGGGTAAGTGCATGCTCGGGGCCATCCTGCTTAGTGCATAAACTTGTTAAACTTCAGAGAGGAGGAATGGTTTGTTTTACCCATTTTCTCTTTTTTGTTAACTAGTAACTGCAAACTGGTAATTAACATTATCCAAAACTCCTGGGAAAATGAATTTTATCATAACTCACCCTGAAACCATTAAAACATTGTTAACGCAGGGATAAACTGCACCCTTAAACTGTAGTGAAGTCTGTTTCACCCATGTCACAAAATTAAAGAAACATGACTGATAGGCACAGATCTGGAAGGACTGTGCTGTCCATGCCTCTGCTCTGAGAGACAATCAAGGTAATGTCACTTTGGATATTTTTGCATCATTACTTTCATAGCCACTTAGTAGTTTCTCACTCCAAAATCTATTGACTGACTGCTTCTGGGGTGAGAGGTAATTGCATTTGCTGGGCTGGGCTGGCATCCTCTGAGTGCAGTTAGAGCATAGGCAGTCAGATATATTGTTTAACTTGGTGTATTTATCTTTCACTCTGTGACTATATGGTCAGATACAGAGAAATAAGTGAACTTTTAAAAGTATGAACTAAAATAAGATAAAAATAAATGTTCTGAGGGTCAGAATACGCGAGCTATACTTTTGAAGAAAATACTATGATACTATCTAATGTGGCTTCTACTATTATTTCCACATTTTTGTACATCTGCTGAACTAAAATAAGGTTCAGCAAAGGGTGACTAACACAGTAAGAATATTGTAATGAGTATTAATTAATACTTTGCAATTTAAATCAGAGACAATATGAAGTAGATCAGAAAAAAATCTTGGGAAAAAATCTACTACAAATGGGGTTGCTTTGTCTGCTGTGGCTCACAGCACTATTAATCAGGCACAATACTCCATGGCATGTATTATGCGATCTTGCAAGTTTTCCTGACTCTGCACTTACTAATTTCGCAAACTTACAGTTCCTTTAATATTAGCTTTTTTTACTTGGCATTCTGTCGTGAATTAGGCATACGAGAAAGGAAATAAGAGAATTATTCTTTTGCTGTTACCTGTTATTAGTTGTAGCAGATTCTCACTCTAGATCTGTAGAGTCCAGATAAACTTATCTGCCACAATTCCTGTAGGAATAACAATAAAAATAGCTTAGCCTGGAAAGATTCCTCAGAAGGCTTCTAGACCAACCCCATGCTCAAAGCAGGGTCAACATCAAATTCAGACCAGGTTGCTTGGGACTTTTTCCAGTCGGATCCTGAAAACCTCCAAGGACAGAGATGGCAAAACCTCCCTGTGTCCCTGATGCAGTGCTTAGTTCCTCGTAGATCCTTGTAGTGGGGTTTTTTTGGTCTTATTTCTTTATGACCACTTTGTTCCTTGTTGTCTTGGTGTGTACCTCAGCAAAGAGCCTAGCTCCAGCTTCTTGCTAACCTCCTTATAGATACTGGCAGGTGTCTCAGCCTTTTCTCACAGGGCATGTGCATCAGCTCCTGCCCATCTTGTGTCCCGTGGCTAGACTTGATCAGTATCCTTATACTGGAGGGCCCAAAACTAGACACAGTATTCCAGATGCAGCCTAGAAGTAAAGAGAATAATAGTTGCAGTGCTCAGTAACTTTTCAGTCCTCAAAAAGTTCAATTGTTATAACTGCTTACAGAGTCCTTCTCATTTGTTTATTTTTTTCAGTTTAAAATTCGTCTCACCTCCTCATCAGAAATCTGCATTTGGGTGGTTTAGTGCTTATGTGTGGCTTTTCTTCATAGAGAGTTGTCTTCACTGGCTTGCAGCATCACAGGGCCATTGGTCTTAGCTCTGCTAAATAAGGAAGTTGCGAACTTGTTCCTACAAGTCTTGAAGAACAAGTCTTCTGTCATATTACTTAAGTAGGAGAGAAACTGTATTCTGGAAATCAGTAGCTTTCATGAAGATTTAAGGGTTATACAGGATGAGTTACTGAAAATAAGCAATCAGTGTTATATTGTGGCTGTGTGGATTTATAAACAGCAGCATACTACTATAGAAGACGTTTATTGTTGCTGTAAACAAGCATCAGTTCTCTCTAGCTATGGCTACTGGAGGTTGTTGAAAAACTGGTCAGAGTCAGAAATGAGGCTTAAAAATTACCCCAAACCTGAAGTCCCTAAGCTCCGATCCCTGCTGAGAGTGTTAGATGCCACATGTGGAAACCTTTAGTGAAGGTTTGTGGTTCTAGATCTAAAGTTACCACAACTTTCCACCATTCACAACAACCCCATGCAACACTACAGGCCTGGGGAAGAGTGGCTGGAAAGCTGCCTGGCAGAAAAGGACCTGGGGATGTTGGTTGACAGCCAACTGAACACGAGCCAGCAGTGTGCCCAGGTGGCCAAGGCAGCCAACAGCATCCTGGCCTGTATCAGAAAGGGTGTGACCAGCAGGAGTAGGGAGGTGGACGTACCCCTGTACTCAGCACTCGTGAGACCGCAC
This sequence comes from Podargus strigoides, assembly GCA_028020825.1. Taxonomy (NCBI): domain Eukaryota; kingdom Metazoa; phylum Chordata; class Aves; order Caprimulgiformes; family Podargidae; genus Podargus; species Podargus strigoides. Next base: position 15,219,388 of record CM051623.1, on the reverse strand, counting down.
CTTGAGTACTGTGTCCAGTTCTGGGCACCACAGTGTAAGGACACTGAGGTGCTGGAGCGAGTCCAGAGAAGGGCAACGAGGCTGGTGAGAGGTCTGGAAAACAGGCCTTATGGAGACCGGCTGAGGGAACTGGGGTTGTTTACATCTGCCTTTATGTCTTCCTGTATTTAATTATATGGCTATTACATGTCTGTTCTTCATATATACAAATGTGTACGTTGAGTATGCATATGGAAAAGCACCAAACTAGTGAGTCACTAACTCTCGGTTTAATTGATTTTCATTTGTAAATGCTTTTTATTTTTTAAAAGTGTTTTCTCAGGTTGTGGTTGAATTGTCAGTTGGTCTTAACACACAGTGGTAAAATTAAGAGTAGTTGGAGGCTGGCTTACTGAGACCAAGCATAACTGGAAAATAACAGTGTTCTAAGCATTTGCCACAGAGCTCAGCAAGTGCAAGGAATCAATATTAAACAGACAACCAGAAGTGAGGAAAGCAGAGACTGTTAGCCACCTGATAAAATGTGGGTGTCCCTTAGAAACCATATAGGAAAGCTGAGAGTGTTGTCTTAGATTATGAGCGTGTGTGAAATGAGCCCCGGTAACAGCAGAAATGCTGGGTTATCTCTGTCATCCTCTCATGCAGAAAGAAGGTCACAGATGGATTTGCAAGACAGGGTTTGTGAAAGGCAGCGCACGCCTCTCAGCCGCAGGGGCAGAACGGAGCTTCATGCCGGGACATGCAATGTTCCTGCTCAAAGCAGCCCTGCTGCGCAGCGCAAGATGCATGGCATCTTGTCGTCCATCCGCTTGGTGCACGGGGTTTGAAAATGACAGAGAGCCATGGTTCTCCTCACACCATGCAGCAGTGACCTGGATTTCCAGTGAGGCTGTGGCTTGAACGAAGCCCTCGCGCTGCTAGTGATAAATCCCTTGGCAACTCAACTGCCTTTGCTTTAGTCAAGGTCCGTGGTGTTAGCGTGTATTTCTGTTAGTTAGTGTTTGTAACTGTTTCTTTTACTTGCATATATTAAATAGTATTTTTCATAGTGCTAAATCACAAAATCAGACTTCATAGACCTTCTAACTGGAGAGGTACCTGTCGTTGATAACTACAGTTAGTACCCTGTGTACTAAAAAATATTTTGTTTCTGGTTATGAATACACAAAGGAAGTAGCCTGGTTTCCAGGCTTGGTATGCGATTGTTTTTGTGGTTTGAAAGTATCAGTCATGTTTTATTGAAGTGTTTTCAGAAAATTTAATGTTGAAATGTAGTGAAATCTAATTAATTGGTAAAGCCTATTGGTAAACTGCATTGAAGAGTTTTTTGCTATTTCTACTAAAAGTACTGTCTAATTATATGTGCTGTAGAAAGAAATACAAACTTAATAAAATGGAAATACCAAATGTATTGAATTATGGCAGACAAATATTTAGAGCAGTTCTTAACTGTCGAATTTTAGAATGAACTGTACTTAGCCCCACTACAATAAACTAATATTAGTTTAAACATGCTTCACTCATCATGTATTGCATGCACAGGCTACTGTTGCCAAGCGTGCTGCGTAAAACAGACCGTTAAGTTAGTACAGCCACACAGCAAGAGAGAGACGTGGCTGCTGAGGAGCAGGACTGTGCCATCAGTTGTCATGCACCAGCCTCCTGTTTTGCAAAACAGAAGCATAAACATTTTGCCAGTAATTCTCAGCTGATAATAAATGAAGAACGGTTTATGGAGCTAACTCATTTCTGAATTGTGACTCTGATTAGTTTTCACAGGCTTTTAATACCCCTCAACTGAGCATTGTTTTAATTTGTCATGTATCTACTAGGTTAAAAAGTAGAATGAGGACTTTTTAATTCCTCTTTTTCTATATTTTAAAAATACCCCTTAAAGCTTAAAGAAGTGTCTTTTTGATGGAAGAGTAGTTAAATCAGTCCCACAGGTTTATCACTGAGCCTGTTGAGGCCATCAGGGGCAAGGTGATCTTAAAATAAAACGTTTCTTGTTAGTTCCCTTTCTTAGTATCAGAAAAAAAATCACGCTCCCTTTCCCATATCATCCTAGAGGAATAATTTCCCAGGAAAAAGGAACATTTCCTTTCATGGTAAAAGAAACAAACATTTAAAATTCTTCAGTGTGAACTTGGCAAAGAATTTCACTAATGGTGTCACCACATGTTGCTCTTAGGGAAGTCTGGTGCTGCCAGGTGCTGCAAAATATGTTTTGGTATTAGAAATTATAAAGAAGACATGAAATCTGCAGCTCTTGGGGTTCTCACGTTGCTCATGATTCATTTCCTGGAGCACGCGAGTGGTTGCATTTGGACTGGTTTGGCCCAGGCAGCACGTGAAGCTATTTTAAGAGGTTTTGCTACTCACTGAAGAAGCTGGGAAGCTTGTTTGTTCATCATATATTTTAAATATACTGGCACAAGATCGCCAGCTTAAGAAAATACTAGCCTAAGGTTAGCTCGGTTAAAATTAGGAGGGCCTTTAAAAATGAATGACAGTAGTCCTGCTTGTACAGAATTTTTTGACAGATGACCATCTAGTCATCATTAACAGTCATGTGCTTGGGTTTTTTCCAGGCTTTGGTGAGAATAAAAATACCTTTCCAGTTTTCTACACTCCTGATCAATCCCAGTATGATTACAACAGCATTCAGAATTTAAGAAAACCATTCTAAAATAAGGCAACTAGGTTTGATTCTGATGAATCATGAACTGAATTAAGTTGCTGTCTTCTGTATCTTTTTAGTGTTTTTACAATAGGGGTAGAAGTGACTTTTAATTAAGATACTGTGGTTTTATACAGACATTTACTGAAATAGGTGAATCAGGATGCAGAAAAGGAATCTATTCCAGCATTTAGCTGTGGCTTTTTTCCTCCACTGTTGCTATGGAGAAGCATATAAATATTTGTATTACAAACTAATTTTACTTCCCTTATAGATGGCATGGAAATACAGATAAAAATGGTAAAAAAGTGTTATTGTAGGTGGGTTTTGTCATGCAGAGTAATGTTTTGGAATGGATTCAGGCACAGACTAGCAGCAAAGTTAAGTTCGAAGGTGCTGTGTTAAAGCAGTCTGACATCTTCATGTTACGGGACAGAAGTTGAATGGAAGTGTCCACTGTATCTGCAGGGGTTTTTTCTAATTTGTTTTATAGCATTATTAGGTATTTGTCTTTCTAATAGTTTGCACGTACTGGGCCATTTGTATTAAATCAAGTACAAGCGTAAAAGAAAGACCTTTAACTTTTTAGAAGCACATGTCCATCCACTGCTGGGTGGATGATATGGAAACTACACAGCTGCTTAGGAGATGGAAGCTGCATAAACTATTTCTTCATATGATCACTCACATTTTTTTGTGTCCAGCCTTTTTCTTTCCTTGTCTGCCAAATTGCCTTGCAGGCGGCAGTCACTCTGGAAGCCATCACAGCTGATGGCCTCCTGGGTCCAGCACTGCTGTGCCTCTCCTTGCCTTTGCCCCTCACCTTGTCCTTTGGGCTGGTCTCCATCTAATTTCCTTCCTCTGACTGTTGCCTCTCAGTCTTTTTCTTTGGGGACTTAAGTCACTCTAATATCTTAGTATATCAGGGTGGTTTCCAGCCTTCCAGACACTGCAAGACCCTCAGCTGGTAACCCCAGGTGCCTTTGGTGCACTTTAAACTGCGCTCTTACTGCCTCTGTAAATTCTGTATTATGAAACATCCTCTTTAACAAGAAGCTTCAAAGAATGGCTCTGGTTTCTCTTACTCAGCAGATATTTTTGACGCCTGGAACTGTTATTCTGGTTTCACATTGAGATCTCTCTGGTGACATCCTAAGATAAAGAAAACAAAGCCAGTTAACAAGGGGACTGGAAATAACACATATCAACAGTCAGTCTGCTGACTTTTTCTTATATCACAGGATGTTTTTGTTTAATTCAGCAGCAAAGAAAATGGGCAATACTGAATAGCAGTCACAGCTTAACATTTGTGCAGTGGGAAACTGGGGACAGCGTTGTGTCAATAGTTCAATGACCTTTTAAGATCCCTTAAAAACTTAAAAATATGTAAGGCTAAATTACTTTTATGATTTTTCTAAAAATAATTTAAAAAAAAAAACTCTGCAGGATTGAAGAATTCACAGTAAAGTAAAATTTTATATCTGTAAAGAACGTACCTTAAAAATGTGCATAACACTTGGTCAATAGGAAGATTCTCCCACTGACTAAGCAAATGGCATTTGTGTCTTCAGAATGAATATCTGATATAATAAGGAAAAATTAATAACTTTTTTTTTAATACCCTTTGTCTGAGATTCTGGTATCGCAGTCCTTCATTGTGGTGAGCATTTTGCTTATCTGAAGTTATCTCCAAGAACTATCCTGTCTTTTAATAAATAAATAACTCTGTGATTCAGAGATGAGCATTCTTAATTCCACCCTGGTATTGATGGCTTCCTAAACGTAGGAGTGGATTTCCAGTGATGCCCTTCAGCTGTACCTGTCTCTGCTTACTGCCATTGTTTTAGAAAACCAATACCTCTGTTAAAACTGCGTCATTTGTAAAAGTCAGATATAACAGACTTGCATTTTTAACTACTGAAGCTTGAGAATTTTTTTAAATGTTGCTTTATTACTCAGTTGGATTCAGAGGTGTCCTGCTTTCAGATTTTGCAGTTTTATGTAATTCATCATGCTACCACAGCACTTAGCATACCTTTTTTTTTTCTCCCTTCTCTCCCAGCAAATGAAGCTTGCGGCTGAGTCACTGAAGGAGTAAACATGAAGGAAGGAGGATGACTAAAGCAGTCACATGTGAATGTGGGCACTTCTTCAACGTTTGTTTATGATGATGTGTAAGCTCTCAGAGTGTGCACTCTACCATCTATTCAGTAGGTGGCACCTGCTCATATGATAACTTGGTAAATATTCTCTGCCTGACACACACTGCAAAAGAAGATATTCTCTCCTGCTCTCTTCGTTTCTTATCTGCAATTGGTGAAGTTAATGCCAAATAAAGCACTCCAGCTTACGCTGGGTCTGGTTGAAATCTGCCAGATTCACTGTGCTTCAAGTGATTGAAAACAGATTCTATGAATAAGCATCCAGAAGCTAACTAGAGTTTTCAACTGTAACTTTGTAAAAGAAAACAAAAGAAGGTAGACTAGCATTTAATTCAGAGTGTACTGTCCCTTTGGGGTTATTGCCCCTTTAGTTCCTTCATTACAATAGCTAATCAATCCTGTATTATTTCAAAAAGTGCTTATTAGCTACTGTTTGCACATAGCAAATTAAATATTTTATATATTGCATAGTGAAACACATGATTGTTTCCTGTATGATCTCAGAAATATTTGAACGTAAATACTATGAAGTATGCATTATATACTCCTGTGTGCTCGTTATCTAAGTAAGCTCCAGATAAAATCTTTTCAAAAGCTGGGTAAAAAAGCATTTGGTAGGAAACAGATTGCTGATCAGTAATTTATGAAGTGTATTTATTTTTTAATTTACATTAGATTTTGGTATCACTTCCCTGGCTCTTGAACTGCAGTATTGTATGAATGGGTCTTTTGGTTAAATTAACTGATAGTAACAGATCAATTAAACTTGATACTTGATATACCAGTACGTGTGTACATAGTCAATATCTGATTTTTTTCCTTGCATTTCATAAAAAGGTAATTTTCCTAATGTTTCATTCCTTTCTGACAGTAATAAGACCAAAATCTACAGTGTTTGCTCCTGTGACATTGAGACAGTTTATTTTCTCCTGCTGTGACCTTCATCTTTGGTAGATGTAACTTACCTACATGTGATACTTGCTGGAGTTCTGTTTGGAAAAATCTGCTGTTACATTAATTAAGGTAGTTGCCTACTTTGCACATTTCAGATTTCTGCCACAGAGTCCCCACAGCAGAGTAATATAACTAAGCCAAAATAATGTATTCTGTCTGGAATTTTAAAATAGCATTTCTCAAACTCTGCAAGCATGACCCAGTAGGAACGACTCCGTTCCCTTGGGAAGAGGAGCAAAACCATGCTACAGCTGCTCCCTCTGTTCTTGCTTCTCCCACCATGCAACCCCCACGCTGCTGCTGTTTCAGGGGTACCTCACGGGCTGCTGATGTTTCACAGCCTGTTCCTGATGCCGCAGTGGGGTTGTGGTTGCACAGACTCTGCCCTGAGAAACCAGCAGGGATCTCAGAGGGAAACACATCTCCCTTCCTATAGTGCTGTAGAGGTCCCAAAACAAAGCTTTTTTGAGGAGGGGACCAGCATGTTCTCCGTGAAGGCTCCCCAGCTTTGCAGTTTGTTGCCCACTTAAGTAGCTCATGTTTGTTCAAGCCTCGTCAGTGTTTTTGAGTGAACAGTTCAGGAGAAGAAAAATCTGTGGGATGGGTTCCTGGTGGAATATGTTCTTGTGAGCTTGTCATAGCCGTTTTGAAGGGATTCTCCTGGTCTGTTATTTGTGCTGGTTTGTGAGTGTGAGGTTGGAGTGTTTTGCTGATGGCAACTGTATCAAGTGTCTGGAATAATTTTCTAAGATGGGCTGGAAAAGGAATCGAGTTGTGTCTTAGCTGTGATCATGTGAAAAAAACAAGTAATGACTTGTACAAGACTGACTTTGCAGTTGTTCTTGTCATCCTTCCATTCTCCTGTTTTCTGTAGACTAACACGGAAATCACCAATAAGGTTTAAGTACCCAGTGACATAAGTGACATTTGCTGTTGCCCTTGCCTTGGGCAAATCCCTTCACTTCTGCTTAGTTTCCTTACCTATAAATGGGGTAATACTGTCCTTTATTATCCTTCACCTAAAGCTAACAGGTATGGAGGAATTATGACCTTGCATAGTGTGAGTGAGTGAGAAGTATGATAATCCTTTGTTTTCTAGGAATTAGAATTTGTTCTAGATACAGGGAGAACTCTTGTTTTGGCATCACAGCAGGTATGCAATCATGACAGTATTTCTGTCCTAAACAGCATATGTTTTAGCTTACTCAGAAATGTTACCTGGATATGCCAAGTAATATTTTGTCACTGAACTGAAATTTAGCTCCTGTTTCTCTGTATGCTGCTCTTTGTCCTTTTACTGGCAGTTTGCTGTGTTTCATACTGTTTGATATCGGGTTTTGGTTTGTTGGTTGGTTGGGTTTGGGTTTTTTTTTACATTCATGATGTCATCTGTTTTCATTTCTCATTTGAGAGAAAAAGTGTTTCTCTGCTTCCACGTGTCTCTGTATTGTTTTCTTTCTCTCTCTTATCTTTCTATATGTAAAAATTGTGGAATGCTAGGGATGAAATTTACTGACAAAAAAACCTGTTGTCAGATGAAAATGTTAGACAGAATAAATAAGATATTTACCAGTAACTGCCATTCACAGGCTGTGTAATCTGTATGTCTGTTCCTAGTCTGGGTAACTGTGTCCTCAAGGCACACACGAGTGGAGGCTTTGTTTTCCCGTCATGCTCAGGCCAGCCCCTGGTGCAGAGCTGACATATGAGGCTGTTGGCCTGTTTTTCTCAGCATGCAACAGAGAAGGGCACAGTGCGCTACAGGGGAAAGGGGAACATGCACTGAAGTGAAAAGAAGCAAAGCCACCTAGATCAGAGGTGTGTGGTTCCCTGTAAGTGTCTTCTGTCTCCTTCCTTGGGGTCATGGAGCAGTTTGTATACGGCGAGAGCTGAAGCTGCAGCTCAGGCCGTTCAGGCAAACGGTGGTGAGTTCCTGCAGGAGCTGTGGAAAGCACGAATGGGCTCTGAGCAGCTGCCTTGGGGCTGGACACAGCCCTGTTTAAGTTCTGCCTGTGCCCCGACTTGCTGTGGTTCATGGCACAGCCCATTACCCACCTAGAGAGAGCCCTACAGAGACAGCCTTGGATCTTCTGGACCTTTCAGGAGTGCAGGCAAAGACTTGGGTCTGTGACAGTTCCTCTAATGCCTGGGTCTGGGAAAAAAAATATATGCATCTCTGGTCTTAAAAGATTAGCCTGGAGGCATCCTGTTTGGAAAGACAACTGTGTGGGGGTAGCCTGTACCTTTCCATATGGCTTGAATTTTACATGGCTGTTTAGCAGCAGCAATTGCAACCAAGCAAGTTGTTTTTTAAGGAAAAGGGCAGTCTTAAATAATTTACTGGTGATACAAAGGTTCTCTTTCAGGTACATTGTGAGCCACAGGGCTAATTGCATGGCCCAGAGGGATCTGCTGACTCAAGATCTCTACTGTACTTGCCGGACAGCAGCACCTCCTGCGAACAGTAGAAGGAGGAAACATTGGAATCATTACATGAGGAAACATTCCTCTGTGAGCAGGCAAGCAATTTTCAGTATTTCAGCCTATCTCAATCTGAGGGAATTGATCTTGAATCTCATTCAGGCCTTGCACCAATTGAGAATTTACTTCCTTATTCAAATACGCAAAGCCAGTGGGAACCATGCCTACTGCCACCGTGTGCTTTCTTCAGAGTTGGAGGGGGCAGGGCCAGCATCAGGCTGGAGCTGGCACCAGAGCCTGATGACTTGCCTGTCAACCTGGCAGACTGATGCCCTCAGAGGAGGGGTGTCTCTGCACCCCACTGCTTGATATAAAACACAGTGATGATGGCAGCTGTCATCACTGGTGTGATGAGGGCAGTCCTGGGCATGGTGTAAGAGAGCTCATCAGCCCTCCCAGGGCTGCAGCACTGAGCTGAACCTCTCCCAGGCCTTGGGCGCTCAAGCTGAGTGCATGTGGCACACAAGTGCCCAGAGGAAAACAAATCCTTCCCTCCTGCTTCTCCCAGCCCTGTATTTCTCAAGAGAGAGTAGTGAAAGGGAAAAAATAGGAAGGTGTTACACAAGGGTTTGCTGAAATTAATTGCTAAGGAGATATGACATGACATGTCTGAGAGCTGAGTGAAGTCCTTATCAACCCCCATGCTTTTCAAGTGCACTAAAGTATCAAGTATACTTGCATTTTTCACATGACATAATTCTTCTACCATCTGAGAAAGCAAACAGAGACCATCTTTTTATTTCCCTAGTATAATAGACTTTATCACTAATTCAGGGTTCTTGACTTCCAGAAATTGATATAATTTGTAATACACACAGACAGGCCAAACTGAGTCAACTTGTTACAAGTAATTATAATTTTAAGATTAAAAGAAAAATAGCTACAGCTTGTGCAGGTACGCAGCCATTGCTCCCAAGAAGAGTACTCCAGCTGGCCCTCGAACACCGTAGCAATGTGACTTCAGCCAGGGAGCCTCCCAGGCTTTAGTCAGTGGGCAACTAAACAGGTGAGTCACTGTTACGCTTTCCCAAGCACAGTCACGTCAAGGCGTTACTACTCAAACACCTTTTATTGAAAGCAAGTCATAATCTGGAATTAGCAACAGACAGAGCTGTTCTGATTCATCTACATAAACTTAACCATGGGAAAGGGGGGGGCTTGGTTCTCTCTTGGTTCTCTTGGTGGCAGGGGGGCTTGGTTCTCTCCGATGTTTGGGATGTTCCATTTGTCTCTGTTCTCTGCTTATTGCCAGCCATACATGTTGGGGTTTCTCTGTAACTGGCTGACGCATTTATTTGCTAATGAAAAATTCACGAAAAATATAAATCTAACCTTTGTGTACCGGCTACTGAGATGTTGCTGCTTGGCCTTGTCTTAAAAAAGGAGAGCAGTACAAGATTTTTGAGGCCTTTCTTGCCAACGTATGGTCAGAGCCCCATGAGTTCCTTAGAAGCTCATTGCCTGCTACTGCCTCCACCCCACTGCAGAAGACCCTGAGCAGCTTGTGCTGAACTACTCCAACCACAGATCACCAGAGACATCTCTTGGGGTGAACTGTTACACCAAGAAATAACACCAGAAACCGTCCACTCTCAGGCAGTCCGTTGTACCTCACTACAGCAAAAGGGACAGAATGTGTTCCAGGAACACTGGGGAGCTCTGCTACCTCCTCCTCAACCTGAACTGCTTTTTGCAGTACCTTGGAAAAAAATACAGCCAAATAATGCATTATTCTACACTAGCTACATGTTTGTAAGTGACAGCACGTCTGGATTTGAGCTTAGGTATTGCAGTTGTTCTCTCGGTTCTGTACTGACAGACTTAATTTTAGACTAAATGTTGAGGAACAGATGTTTTCCAGGACGTGGCAGCCTAAACACTGCAATGTGGGACACAGTTGTAAAATGTACACTGTGAAGCAGTTGCAGTAAATAAGTGGAATTAACTCCTGAGATCCTGTTACAGGTGACAGCAGACAGAGCTGCATCTGACACAGTGGTTTTAAATCTTGGGCGGTTTGGGTGACAACAGCTTTGCCTTAAGGCACCCTTCATTTGGTGCACAGCCAGCAGGCCCTGCTACTCACTTCTGACATGTATTGTTTTTTTTTTTACTAATACCCATTTTACATTGCAAAGAAGAATTTGGATTAAAAACATTTAATCTCTACTAGTGAAACTTTAACTCTTAACAAGAAAAAAAACCCACAAACTAGTTTACACTGCACCTATGCAGATTTGGCAAACTGGCACACAGCCAGTCCCTTCATGTAACAAGAAAAACCTGCGACAAGTAAAGCACCTTATTTTTGCCCAGAGTGGTAGCAGGGGTGGGTGAGGCATCCCCTCCCCTATGCCTATCGTGGACATGCATTTGACCAAGGTAAGACTCATCCTGACGTACCTGGGCACATGCACAGCAAATGTTTTAAGTGAGATATGCAAACCCATTGTACTCTGTACAAGAGCTAGGGGCTGCCAGGACAGCACCAGGCATGCTAATATGGTTAAGCGGGACAAGTATATTACAAATGTCCTCTAGCTGAACAGCAGCTGCTAAAGTTTACTAAACCATTTCAGTCATTCTGTCATTCTGAAGTTCTGCCTAAGAAGCCACTACTTCAGTCTTTAAACAAAAAGCTGTTTTAGCAGATGCCAACTATGACAACCTTTGAGCCCAAATGAACAAGTTTGATCTGTGCAAGAGAGTAACTGAAAGTTTGCAAATCTGCATGCATCCAACACAGAAAGTCATATTCTTTCAAGGCAACTGAGCTTACCTTTTCACTGCTTTCTATTTTAATTTATTACTCTCTGTGAAGTTGGTCAGCTATTCAGCATCTGCAGCACCAAGAGCTCCAGAAGGTCTGACCCTCAACTTGGCCAGGAGCTTGTGCTGCCCTTGCACAGTGAACACCAGGAGTAACAAACTGCATCGACGTGCACATCATAGGTTATGCATCAATCAAGATACCACTTTTATTAACTGGATTTTCCATTTCTGTCACACACCATGAATGTTTATACAATGAAAAAGCCAAACATTGCTGGAAGCAATAAGATCAGCTGATATTTCTGTACCCTCTTAACACACACATGGATTCTTTCTTGGTGAGAAATTTTTATATTTCTGTTCATTAATGCTGCTTATTTATAATGCTACTCTTAAAATTCTGTGTCAAGATTGTCACATCTTAAATACAGATTAAGTTGCTAGAGGTACATTATTTTTTATATATATTTATATACACACATACAGAAAAATACAAGACTAATTGTTTTTCCACAATATTTAATTTATACACTACTGTAACTATATGCAACTTTTAAAGACATGTTAAGGGGTACAAGAAACTGTTTACTTGCTCTAAATAGTTTGGTCCAATATTATCGTAATGTAGTGGTTATTCTCGCCCTTCCTTTTACGTGACAACATAATACAACATACACCACATGCACAGTCATTCACCTATCAACAAATGGATAAAAGACAGCACTCAGACTAACATCTGTACACCCAGAGGTTCAACCAACCACACACAACTCTAAGGCTATAATACAACTATGCAGCATAAATGGCCAACACTGCTGTTCTAAAGTGAGCACCATATATACAGTTGTATATAAAAACATTGGAAACAAAATACACCTGGGGTTAGTTAAAAGGTGCCATTCCAAGGCTGTACATAGTATCAGGAAAGAGTATTTACAATACTTGGAAAAAAGCTGCAACAAATAAGTTTATTGCCAATGCCCTTTATAAACTCATCTCCTACTTGGATGTTACGCTCACCATCCGTGAACCACACATCTCGTTTCTGGCCCTTGGTAAGATCCCTGCTCAAAAATTTCAAGCAAATATGTTCTATGGCTTCACCCACACATCTATTCTTGTAGCTTGTGATTTATAAATATCACACTGACTAAACTGCAACTAGAGTTTAAAACTTAGAGAAGGAAAACACTTATCCTTTGCCTTGCTTAGGAAGCAGAACATAAAATTCCTGGCTAGGCTAGCCAGTAAGAATACCCCACGCAATTTAGACTCTCTTAGTAAAGTCTTTTACTAATCAAGAAGAGCTGTCACAAGCTGCAGACATGATGACCAATGCAGTTCTTTGGTGCTCCACTCACACTGCAGTGGACATGAAATGCGCTGTATTTGACCATTCTGCAAGTGTTACAAGATGCTCAACAGTGTAAACTCCTCTCAGACATCCCATGTCTGCCCAGGGCGCTGCTACATCATACCACCAGTTTCACTAGCATTGCTTAGAAGACCCAGTGCACAGCATGAAAAAATAAAACATTCTTACCCTTCCCCAAACTAGGAATCTGCAATATATTTTATTCTAGGTAATAAAATTCCACAAAGTTAATTCATCTGGTCAAAAGTATCCTTCTGTACAGAAATACTCTGCATCAAGACCTTGCCATGGCAATGGGAAACCCGACAGAAAGGCTAAGAGCTGTGAAATACATACTTTCCTATATGCTATTTTTAATTGACTTTATGAAAAAGCATGATTACTGAGGGAAACTAAGTAAGTGTTACACGTGTGGAAAACAGCAGTATTTTAAAGAGAGTAATAATGAGAAAAATGTCAATGACAATAACAATTTCGATTTGAGTCCAATTACCTAAAGGTTTTCCATCCCTTATTGCCTTTTGAAATCTCAGGGAGGGGAAGAAAGGATAGGGGAGGGGGTTTACAAGGTAAAAACCTAAAATATTAAGTGTCATGATATTCTAATAACAAAAGTAATTCATAGAAATACTTTATTTTCAGTTAGCATGTAAAAACTCAGAAGTAGACTTAATAATTTACCTTTGTTATATTAAAAAAGAAGATTGTCTGCTTGTAACATATTTCTATGGGAGAAAGCTGCCTTACAAATCTACTTGCCTTGTTTTAAAAAAAAAAAAAACAAAAAACATAAAACAACAACTGCCTCTAGCAAAACAAGATCTTTTCAGTTTGATTTTTGAGCCACAACTTTATCCATATCATAGCTTAAGACAAATAGGTGTGGGTTTAAAATCATATTTCAAGATCGCTAATTTTCAGTGCATCTTTGCTTTGTACAAGCCTTGGAACATCTGAAAGCTCCCTGAAGAGTTTTCAGCATCAAAACATTATTGCTTTGGTTCTGTTTCAGACACATAGAAGTATGCCACATATCACATATTTTAGATATCACAGAAGGTCAGAACAAGAATTAACATTTCACAAGCAAACAAAAGCTTCTGTCTCTAGTTTAAGTGCAGAACATGAAACTTCTAAGTGCTCCATTTACATTAGGATCCAGATATTTATTTTAATTTAATCCAGATCTTCCATAGTGAAATTATAAATGTAAAAATTTACACAATAAAATATTCTGTTTTGTTGAAAAAGAAAAACATATCGGCTAGCAGCATGCAAAGACCATGCATTGTCATACCATCAAGCAAACACAAAATTAAAGTGTAATAAATAACTGCTCAAAGCCCACTTAAAAATCTTAAGACAACAAAAGGGGGTCCGGTGACAAGGTGTTCACAGCTCTGAACAGGAAGAATGATGCTGTCAAGTAGATCGAGCTATTAAAGCCAGGTCACTGTCAAATGACATGACAACAACTGGTTTGACTGGAGGTACACAGCAGCCCCTCCTTTGGGTTCCGCTGAATATTCACAGATATCGTCTTTTCACAGAGAGGTAGTTGTAGCACATTGTTTTTCAAGTTCCTGTTCTTTATGCGTTCCAATTTGTTTGCTGCATCTGACATGTGGTCAGAAAAAAATTTTAGACTGCCCAGCGATGAAGCCTGGTTTGTGCTTCCGCTGGAACTTATGCACATTTTCCATGTTGATTTCTCCTGTACTTTTACACTGGAAAAGGACAGATTGTTTTGAGGATCAATAATGTATTTAGTGCTGCCGTGAATCTGTGAACCTAGGCAAAGACTCATCAACTTCAGGCTTTCGACCAGTTCCCCTGCACTTCTAGACGATAGCTGCATTGAATTTCCAGATCCAGCACATCTCCGAGTGGAACCTGAAGTGTTGTTGGTGCTACCGCTGGAGCTACCGGAGGGACTCCCCCCCCCTTTGTTGTTGTCACTGGGGCTCGTTTTGTCTACTCCTCCGTTTCCATTACTCGGTTTGCTTTGTCCACCGCCATCTCCTTGGCTGCCAGGCGGCCCTTCACTGCTATCCCGCCTATGCCAGGAGTACGTAAACCCGCTGTCTTTGTCTAGGCGTCTCCTACTTTCTGAGTCGTCATCGCTTGTTTCTGAGCTACTGCAACTAGAGCCCCGTCCCTGGCTTTTCCTCCTGTGATAGCGTTTATGCACTGTGCTAGGTGAAGCAATATTCATTTTTAACCTGCTGAGCTTTGGGGGTAAGTTCTCATCCATGTCAAACTCATCATCCGACTCACCCTCCTCAAAGATCTGATTGAGGACTGGGGCACTCTTCCTCGAAGTAAGACGATTTGTAACTGAAGGCTTACGGCGCAGAACAACTTGAGTAGAAAGAGAAATAGGTTTCTTATCTTCTTCATCCTCTTCTTCATCTTCTTCTACTCTGAACAAGCACTTCCGGCCACTTGTAGTGGGTTTTAAGCTCACCGATGGGACTGCTGACAGTGCTGGTCCAGCTAATTCAGGGATATCTTCCTTCTTTGCTGAATCACCGAGGGCCTTGCTCCTGTGGCCGTTGAGAACATTCTCAGCTGTGCGAGCTGGTGACTGAGGAACAGTTGCATGGGAGAGAGGAGTAGCTGTAAGGTCATCCTCCAGATCTTGGGGGACATCGATTTTTGTTGGCCATGACTGCCTACATAAACAATTATAAAGGATAAAAGGAACGTTAGATCATGGCAAGCATTTCAGAACACGTAAGAAAATGTAAGATCTGCACAGGAGAAGCACAAGTACTGCCACACAAACGGGCCTGAGTGGCATGTTTGCAGATAGCAGTACTGAGTACCTGAGGAAAAGGAAACATACTGGGAGAATGCACATTCCTTTAGAAATGCTGTTACTTGAAAGGAACATCATATGTACAAAAGCATAGTTTAGGAATTATGTTGGTTACTGTCAAATGAAATCTTAATATTTCACTGCTCTCACAAAATGAATTAAGCAGTAAAAAACTTCAAATAATTGTGTCTCAAAGAAAATAATCTGAAGTAGGTATAGAACCACAGTACCTAGACGAAGATATGAGCTGATTCAAGCACAACTTCAATAAGACAGTATTGCAAACTACTTTTAATATGAAGCTTCTATTATTTTTTCCCCACTATTTATAATATAAAAAATAAGTTAGAACTAACATGAGTGATACTGAAAAGCCGAGTCAGAAGAAACATTCTCTCATTTTCACTAAGTCTCATTCAGACCAAGCTTTACTCTACAAAATCCCCTTTAATTTTAAAGACATGAATTGAGATCATACATTTATCTGTCTTTAGCTGAAAAACTGGAATAATACAGCTGCATAAATTCAGGACTCAAGCTGCTTAGAAATATGACACTGGAATAAACTGTAAATCAAAGTTCAAAATGTACAATTAGCTCAAATCAAAATGAAAGTAACACTTAGTGTAAATCAGTTTTACAGTTAGCAGCTGATGTCTTACCTCCTGGATCTAAGCTAGTGTCTAATGGTTTGTATTTTACTTCAAATACCAATATATATTGTAATTTTCCCATAATGCACACAGAATTAAGAACAAAGACACTCAGTCTTCCCCCTCTCTCTGTATTTTGAAAGCCTAATACAGAAGACCAACACCTTAACACTAAATCATTCTTCAATTGTTTCACTCAGCATAAGCCCCACATTTCTTGTGGAAACCAAGATTTTTTGTCTAACTTTTCAAAGAGTTACCTTTAATTCTAAAAAATTTGCCAATGATTTAACTTTACATAACTCAAATACTCTAGCATACTGCATGAAAACTGTAGCAGAGATCTCTGTTCATATACAGATAACACATTACAAGGCATTGCCAACCATATTTTGGGTATGCCAAAAGAAGGGGCTGCATGACTTTGTAGCCCAGTTTCAAAGCAAGGTGTAGGCGGAAAGGAGGAGAGGAAGCAGAGAATGTTTCGCACCACGCATCACCCCAGATATCTCCTTGGACAGCCTGCATACAAAGATGGAAGGATCATACCAACTTCCTGATCTTGGCTGCGTTAAGCGGTCAGGCTGAAGAAACAAGGAAAGCTCAGACACCTCTCTGCTATTCTAATTCTAAACATGTTTTTTTAAGCGTTTCAACTTAATGAAAGCACCTGCACTAGGACTGCATCTGCTCAAGGATCCCTCTGTAATGGCTGGATAGAAAAGATTCTGAAGTGTGAGATGCCTGTCTGCACAGGAACGACTGACAACTATCTTCCCGATGGTACGAACTTAAAAGAAGAGTACTTCTTATCAAGCCTAACTGCAGACTTTGTTTTGAAGTGCTAGCTTTAGTTTTGCTTTGCAAACCAGTGATAAAACAATCCACCAGGATCCTCTAAGAGTAGAACCTGGCTGCCAGCACACCCACATGAGCCCATGTAGTCTGTTCCCTGGGAGGACCCACACAGGCTCCTTCCTGTCTCGTTGGGCACTGGGAGCTGCTCAAGGTGCCATCCCACCAGTTCTCCTCCAGTGAGGAGCTCTGCCACACAACCAGCAGCTCTGACCCAAGCTGTCCACACGAGAAGTAAAGCTTAGGCTGTGGTTTTCCTTGGTTTGACACCGGCATCCTCCCTCAGGCCCCAGCTGACTCCAGAAACGCTGGAAACCACTGACCTAGTTTTCTGATGACTGGTGCTATGCTATTTTATACACAAACAACTGATTAACAAATAGGACTTAAATTAGAAATGTAACTACAAAAGTGACAGAAAATGAAGATCTAAACATTTCAAGAATTTACCGTGCTTTAAGAACAGACTAGTTTGTCAGCAAAAAAAAAAAAAAAAAGGAGAGTTCTGTGGCTGTCATAATAAAGGGTAAATATAGTATCCAACAGTACTGTAGTTTCCAGGCAATAAACCTCCTCACTACAGTATGTTTATCTCTCATAGCAGCCCATGTTTGCCTCCCTTCCCTGCCTTCCCTCATTCCCAGTAGGCCTGAGGGGCGCGCGGGACAGAAGGGAAGCTCCAGGTTGCAAGTAAGATTTGTTTGGGTTGATTTTTTTAATCTTTTGAAGTTTCACAATCAAAGTAATGCAATACTTTGTTGTCTTTTCAATGACGTCATTCTATATAAACACCATCGTGAAGACCTGGGACCATTAAGGGTAAGAGTTCCTGAGTTTATGCAGATGCCTTTGTCATGCGAAGAAAATCCCTACTCATGAGGCAGGCTTCAACTACCCCATTCAATTTTACAAATTCATATCAAGACTTAGACTCAATGAACTTGTTTGTTGCAGTTCCTCATATAACTGGAGCAGCTCTTCTACTGAAAGAGTGACACTGATGCAAAGAAAAAAAAATGAAACCATTTTAAAGTAGACTTTGTAGTTTTAGAATTTTCATTTGAAAGTAAACTCAAAGTTTTCTTCTAAAGTTTTTTTTTTTTTTTTCAATACCTAATACTTAGTATTAGACACATTTGATGCTCTGCTTGGATTTCTTTTTTAAAAGAAATGGATGTAAAATAAAGAGGATGATCCATTAAGAGAACTGCAGAGTGAAAGTTGCAGTATTACCCCTGAAGAGAAGTAACTTCTGTAACACTGAGCTCCAGACCATTTCGGTTCTGTAGGCAACCCTAGTTTCCTCCAACAACAACTCTTCTAAAGTACTTGTAACCACGCAACATAAGATAACATTTCCTGCATAAGTGACCATTGAGTGAATGACCTTTTAAGTGCACACCACAGGGTGCAGTCTCATCCAGAGATTACAAAGATGTTGAAAACCACTCTAAGGTTCACAGAGAAACAATTCATTATTCAGGGAGACAGAATGGCATTCAGGAGAAACTCCTCAAAAAGCTTCCAAAATCTCAGCCTAAATCTAATGTAACAACCAATGGAGATGACGAATCTTTCACTTATTTTCCAGATCTATCGCAAGTGCCCTTTTTTCTACTGAGGTAATAATATCTCACTTTTATCAATTAGGCCAAGGAAAATATGGATATGCACCAGAAGGACACCATAGCATTTATGTCCCTATTATCATTCCTATTAAATGATTTCACATGTGACCTTGCATGAAAGTTGCACAAGGAAACCTTTGGAATGAACAGGCTATTTTGTCTTTTTCTCTAAATCCTACAGACAGATTAACACTGAAGGTCGGCAGCAACTCTAAACATCAGCACAAGCACTTAATGTTCTTCTCTCATTAAGAGATTAGCTACTAACAACTACTATTGCTAATAATAGTTACCAGTAATATTTTAGCAAAACCTAAAAGGCAACTTTTAAAGAAAATGGAGGTTACAGAACAAAAATTAATGGAAATGCCTCAGCACAACCTCCATCTTCACTGGAAAGATTGTCAAGATGGACCAATAAAGATTTTTTTCACCATCAGCAGATCCCTAGTCACAGTCTAATACTTAACTCAGGAAATTAAAAACCAAAATGTTTAAGAAAAATAACTGTTCAAAGTATGGATCCTCCAATATCAATGTGCAGGTAGAAACTACACTATTCACCTTGTGTTTGTTTTTTTTTTAATGCAGATGCTGCTGCAACTGAAAATATGGGATGCTTTGATAACTGGTTGCAGAGCAAATGCACTGGTTGAACATACCGATACCAACTAGATGACACAACTTCCCCCTTTTGTTTTTGTGTCACAAAGCTGTCCTGTGAAGGTTCTAAATATCTCAGGGAACCTTTCTATAAAGTTTTTTTAATTATGTTTTTGTCAAACTAAAAAAAAATTTTAAAAAATCTATTGCAATATCTTTAAATGGGTGATTAAAGCAATTAATTCAACAGTTTTCCTCAGACAACAGGTATATCAACTGATATTAAAAAGAACATAACCTACAGATGTTTGCTCTAAGCTTGATTTCGGGGATGTTTGGCCCATTAAAATCAAAGCTAACAACTAAACCATAACATCAAATCCAGAGTGGTTTCTCATTTATGACTAATACCCCATCAGCATGTTTTTGGATTATGCAACTAATTATTTTCCAGGGATATTACATACACAATTTGTATGAGGAACTGAAGGTCAACGAACGTACCCTTTCGTAGCAGGTGTGAAAACTTACTACTTCAGATACAGACTTCAAACTGATTAGGCATTTTCTGGAAACGGTAGGAATTGAAACTATTATTGGTAACTGATTTCCAAACAGCTTCTGAAGCATCCACAGCACTTTAAAGACATTTAAAATTTGCAATGAACTGGTATTTTACTGTTTTTAAAGAAATAAGTACCTGAACAATTCAATAATATTCTCATTAAGCCAGGTTAAAAATTTAGATTCCTAAATTCTCACCTGAACTGAGCTTTGATGTTGCTAGGGCTTGCAGAGCGGGTCTGAATTTCTTTCTCTTGCTTTTCTCGCAGAATCCTTTCAGCTAGTAAGAAGTAAGTAGCAGTGATGTGATTGTATTTGTTAGTTTCCAAAGCCCTAAGGAAAGTACAAAACATGAAATAAACCATACATCAATAGTTTTCCCAAAACTGGACAAGTATCTCACACAACTTGCCGTACTTCTCATAGCAGAAAGAGTGCCTGAAAGCAGAACTGTGTATTTTTGATGTTGTGACAAGCATGTCTTGGTTTTTTATTTAAAATAAGGAGCTAACAAGTCTAGTAATTTCAACTATAGTTGGACGAGGACATCCTCAGAATATCACCCCAAAAAATTAAGGAACAGGTCCTTTATTGAACATTCATTAATGTTATGCATCATTTATGGGCTTTCTCACTGGCACATTTAACCACGATGTACTAATATTTGTTTAGGTAACAACTAGAGGAAAAACCTTCATTATTTTAGGGCTGTCACATTAAGTTTACAGTAAAAGTAAGTTCGTAAGACAGTAAGCATCATTCAGGCATTCTAACAGAAAGGATGCCACTGCTACGCAGCTGAAAGCTTAACAAGCAAGACTGCTGCTTCCCCTTGTCCCCACCAACAGTAACAGTTTTTCCAGCTTAAACACAAACAAATAGGAAAAAAAAAAGTTAAGTCCTCTTTAAATTTTGGGAATATTTTAGAAATTTGAGGTTTTTATGAAACTATGTACAAGCAGAGCTCACTCAGTGACAGTGATCATTTTGTATTATATAGGCAAGGGGAATAATATCTTAAGTTTAAAAAGACTCAGGTATATGGGAGAAGAACTAAGGGAAAAGTGCTAGAATTTATCACCTCCAAACACACATGAGATATGAAGCACAAGAAAAAGCATGGATTTCAAAGCAGTTAAGTTTACTCAACATAGCAAACTACTGCAAGAATCTAACTCTGTTCAACACATTCTCTTGAAGTTTTTCCTAAGGTTGGGTCTACTTACGTATTTCTCATCCTAGAATATCCTATCACAGAGGAAGACTGTAATTCAGTTTGTTAACTGAATGGCTTGGTATTTAAACACTGAAGTGCCCAGGTTCTCATTACATTCTTGAATCAAGAATGACAGATGCCCAAAACAAACTGCATATAGAAAAATGACAACTTACTCCACTATTGTGTCTCGGTCTGCTATATCACCAAGAACCATGCGTTGTATTATACTGTTGTGTTCCTCCTCAGAGAGATTTTTATATGACACAAGAGGAATGTTGTACTTTGTTGCTGGAGATGGGTCAACTCCTTGGAGCCACGCATGGTTTTCAATCTCTTCCAAAGATGCTCTTCGCTTTGGGTCTCTCTGCAACATCCGTGTAATCAGACTGTGAATAAAAAATAAATCTAAACAAAATGCACTCACATGTTTAAAAAGCAGCCATTGTAAGAACAACATCAGGAAGGAATTTTCTGGTGTCAGTCCACATAGATCTTCAGAAGACTGTACAATAAACAGTGTGACAGGAAATTATCTATTCTCAAAGACATTACAAATATTGCTGAACTGAAACAAAAAATTTACTTATTAAAAACTAAAAATATCATACACACTGGAGTTTTCATTTACTTTGCTTAGATTCTTAACCTGATTTTTCTGGTTTGTTTGGTTTTAATAGGTCTTATAGGGAAACTGTCACAAGAGGCCTACAGGCTGATCTGTAAAGTTAACAGAAATATAATTTTCTGTTACTGCTGATGTCAACAAGAATATGGAATGACAAAGTAAGTAGAAATATTTTATTCTGAAATAGCTATCAGACATTTGATTCTTCAGTATCCCTTAAAGAACAGTGACCTGTTCTATCCATAGTGTTTTGGTTTGGTTTTTCTCTATCTGGGATGATGAAGTGACAAGCCTACTAATGGGCTGATACTGAGTGCTTACAAGCCAAAAAGTAGTGCAGAAATTCTCCAAATAGAAAAAGACTACTTGATTAGTGCAGCACATCTTTGTTCACTTACTATACATGAAAGATTCTTGGGGGAGGTATTTTTGGCTTTGCACAACAACCAGAACATGGATATACAATTTTAGTGGCAAGGTTTCAATGAAACTTTATTGCTCCAACATGTGGAATGAAAGTTCTGTGGTTTTCATATAATGCTTTTTATTGCACTAACTATACTATACCATGAGCTTCAGACTGCAAAGCCACACAAATCATAAAGGTAATCACAATTTTTTAAATTATTATTTAGTGTGAGATGATATATGGAATTAAAGATGGAGGTTAATTCAAGCTTCTTAAAATTCTACTATAAAAAAAAAAAAAGTTGCATATATACTTAGTAGCTGTGGTCTCTGCCTTTACCAAAAGGAAAGGCGGGGTGAGACATGGGAGCCTTCATTTTCTTTGCTTTTGTTAATATTACAAGAGAAAGGGAACAAACTGCTTACTCATTTGACTTCTTTAAAACTCCACCTGTAGTAAAACCACACAAATGTACCACATGCACCTCCTGCTTTAAGCTTGTTTATGCATCCCAAACCACCAAGAACACTTTCACTCCAAGCAGGAAGTTCAAACGTTCCCACAGTCTTTTTCCCTAAGAAAGCCTAACCTATAGAGGGCTTGGGTAACTGATTGTACATTGATGACACATTGCACAGAGAAAGCAAATCTACTTGGGCCTTTAAGCAAATTAGTGTTAGCCAATATATTAAGTGAAAAGCTAAAAAAAAATAAGTTTCCTGGCCTCTGTGCAACACGCAGAATCTCAAGACATTTATTTGATGGAATTCACTGATAAGAGCTCTCTTTTAAGCCTCTTCCTGTGTTGTATTTTAAACCTCTTCCTGTACGTAAAGCTCTTCAAGCTGTTGAGAACGCTGATAGCAGCTGCCATGTTACTGGAAATGCCAGACACTAATGACAAGACATGAAAACCAGCTATGGCATCAGGCGATGTGTTAGATTCCCAGACCACACAGATGACAGAAGGAGAGGGGAACAGTCATTATGACCACGGCTATAACAAACTTCCTTCTGGTGTCAAACAACAAAGTCCTAGATGCTGCTCTAGTTTCTGGACTGGACCAAGCACATTTTTCAAGCATTTGTAAAGGCATCTGGACTGTCATATTGAAAATGAGAAGATACTCTATTGCAGATTCAAAAACCCAGCCAAACATTGTAAAATAGCTTAAGTGATGCAACTGGATATTACAAGGACTGAAGAGGTCATGAACAGATAGGGAAACATGGGAAATACTGGAGCATATAAAAAAAATAAAGCTGCAGTGAACACTGCAGAAAAACAACACATCAAAATGAGTCATGATTCCCAAGTGGCATATGGTATTTGCAGACAGAATATTTTTCTCTCGATTGCCTAGAATGTTGATTCGGAGTTGCAATTTCAGTAGGAGACGAGCAAAACTTGCTGTGATATACTCGGGTTTTGACAACTTGTAATTTGAACAGGAATCTATAGGAATCATTACCTTTTTAACCCCTGCCACAAAATACTCTCAGCAACACCTTGTAATTTGTCCAGCAAAGGTGGTGGCCAAGGCCAGTCAGTGGTGAGCAGCTTCTTCAATCATTTATAAAATGCATGACAACTGAGACACATAAAAGAAAGATACATTGTGTAAAATCAAAATGAAGTTTCACACAAGTGTGGGAAAAACCTACTGGCAAAAAATATCAGGGGATTAACCTCAGTAAGAAGAAAAAAACAATTTTAAAAAAATGCAATACTGGTGCCCAAGAACCTATTCAATCAATGTGAAGAAATACTAACAACTAAGCAAAAGCATCAGGCATAATATCTTATTAACAGGCAAGGAATATTCCACACAGTGATAATACGGTATGGAGAACTCCCAAAGGTAATGAGAGTTCACTTCTATGAATGCTTCCGAGTTCTTTAGTACTCTACTTACTCTTTACATTCTTTGGACACATGAGGTGGCACTGTGTATTTGCAGTCCATTATCATAGTCAGAGTTTCACTGTCATTTGCTTCTTGAAATGGTGGTTGTCCACAAACCAACATGAAGAGGATCACCCCCAAACTCCATATATCTGTAAATATATAGTACATATTTTAAAATAACTGTAAGGGAGCAGACAATTACCATCAAAACTGTGAAGCATTCTTGAGATGCATACTGAGGTTACTATCACACTCCTGGTTATCAGTGTTACTTACAGAATTTGCAATTCCACTAAAGTACAAAACACAGTAGCTTCAGTGGTTGACAGCTCTTTATAGAGTTTTAGAGGAAAAACATATCAGAACTCTTGACTTCAAGGATGCTTAACAGTTTGAGATACATACCATCTTTGACAGCAGTGTTAGATAAAGCTGAAGATAATCTGGTCACTCAGAAGACAAGAATTCATTACCCTTTTTTTCATAGGTATGCACAGATTATTAAAGTTATTTGTATTCAAAGCACGTTCCTTTCTGAAGGACTAGCACAAACTGTTCTCGGTATTGTTTATATGTTACTCTATGAAGTAAGAAATTACAAAGAAAGTCACTTATTTCAATTAGACTGAAGTAGATATGTTTTTCCTTCAGTAGTGTTGCTTTTAAAAATTCTTTGCTACTTCTAATGGTAAATAATAAATAATTTATGTAGAACTACCTTCTTACACCAATCATATTACAAAGTGTGGGGTGTTGAGGATTTTTTTAAAATATTCATCAAGCATAACACAATTAACAGTGATCTCTACTACACTGAGATTCTTGTTTCCTTCCAATTCCTGCTTGTTTTCTTGCATTTAACAACTGTCTTGTTCCCCAATGAAATAACATACCAAAAGATGAAAAAGAAGCACTTCTGGGCATGAAGCCCTTTAGTTGGTTTCTACTTACTGTAAAAGCTGTTCAAAATCTTTAGTTCAAATCTTTATTAAGAAAGAAAATATTTCACAAGTCTCACTACATTTAATACAGGAAGCTTAAATATTGAGAATAGATCATATTGCACAAAAATAAATACTAATTTCAATATATGCTTAGAGAAAAAGCCATGCTCTTAAACTTCACCTACAACTCCACACTCTGGAAATTTCAATGGCAATTTGGGGTCTTGCACCCTAGCATCTCACAGATGTGTACCCAGGAAAACCAAACACAGAGCTGCAGTGGGAGCAGCGAGCAGGCAGATGGCTCCTGAGCAGCTGGTGGGGCCGGGGAAGCAGAGCACACCAGCTCAGCCCTGGAGGGGCTCATAAGAGGGAATCACACTAAGTAGGTACCCAACTGCATCTTACTTTCTCTTCCCTACTCAAAACACTTCATGTAT
The DNA here is from genome assembly GCA_028020825.1 of Podargus strigoides. Classification (NCBI taxonomy): domain Eukaryota; kingdom Metazoa; phylum Chordata; class Aves; order Caprimulgiformes; family Podargidae; genus Podargus; species Podargus strigoides. Next base: position 15,194,294 of record CM051623.1, on the reverse strand, counting down.
TTAACACTGAGCGAAGGCTACAGCTTTATTAAATAATGTAAATCACACACATTTATCCCTAGAACAATTACTCATTTTGCTAGTTACAACCCATTCTTCATATAGTTTAGCTGACAGAGGAACACAAACACTACATGGTAATTTTCTTTTGAGCTCTAATTTGTAGTAAGCGTGTGCTATTAACTCAGACAATTATTTGATTTCTGTTATGCTTACTAGGGCCTCAATCCTGTAGGTACTCAGCATTTTGAAGCTGGTACACCGTGTCATGTATACCTGCAAATTCAACATGACTATTCCCATGGTTAAGATTCAATAAGTGCTTTAATACTTTGATAGCCTGATGCTAGAAAGCTGAATGTTCTGGCATACGAGACTTTAAAAAGCCTCACAAGACAGAGACAATTTCACCGAAAAGATACACCTTTAATTTTGTAAAGCTACTTATGCCTTTCTCCTACTGTTCAGTTTGAAAGTTGCCAAAAAGTTTTGGTGCGTTATCTGTCTCGGACCTCAAAACAGATTAGAACAACTCATTTTTGCAAGCACATAAAAACTGTGAATTTATGCATTTCTATGAAGTCATCTTTTGGATATCAATGTCCTTTTCCAGATTTTACCTTTGCCTAAGATCTGTTTTGCGATACAATCTTAGTATATGTATGTTCAACACTCCCCCTACAATAAAAAATAATAGAATGCTTCATGTCTCCTTTCAGCATGAAATATTTTAGAATAGTCCACATGGTGTTCATAATTACAAACAAATTCCGTTTGTTGTAATAAAGCAATACACATTGGCTAAATTTAAGCCAAGAGAAAAATATTGGGGAGGGGAGCAATATAATAAAACCACAAGTTGCAAAGTATATAAAGCATATAAAAAGTTTAAACAGAAGGAAAAGCACAATATTCTAAGAAATCAAGCTTAGAACAGTAAGACAGTCCTGAGAAAAGGATAGCAACCAGAGTAAGACAAAGTTGCATAAAATCATTGTATGTAGGAAACTCTAGCAGACCTTGAAGTTTCAACTGCACTGAGCAGATATGGAACATCCTTAAAGTATTTTCTTTCAGAACACAGTCTCCTAATCGATTTTCTATTTTACACACATAGCTTCTTTTCTTGGATACACATACACTTTTCTGTATTTCCACTTGAAAGGATCTGTGATAACAGATACTGTTTTACTTTTACAAATGTTATTTGGATAAACATGTACGTACATTTACTTTATAAAGAGAATTTAAGAAGAACCCAAACTTTTTAGAAGCAGAATCCAACTGATCCTCTGAATGCAAAAAAAAAATAATTACAGCTTGCTGTAACACAACGTCCGGTTAGATATCAACCTATATATTTTGACAAATTAGCCAGAAGATAATGGAGAATTTTGTGTATTTTTCTTTCACAAGTTACTGTACTCTGCACTCCATATTCACGGGTCTTTCCAGATAAGAGCAGCTGCAAATGGTGAAATTGAACTTTTTTTTTTTTTTTTTTTTTTTTAATGCAACTGCATGGAAATAGAATATAAAATCTTGTTAACAGTGAAATACCAATAATGCACTGAACTGCTACTGTATTTCATTGTATCATGCATTTTGTATTACTAAAAAGGCATGCATATGCCGAAAAGTTTTCTTGGAAACTATAAATGGTGCTTAAGACCTTTTGACCTTGTGGTATTATCTAGATATTCTTATGCTGTCAGTGAAGAGCACTAGGGCAGCAACAACTACACTTTATGTCATTTTTACGTACTACAGGCAAAGCTTACTATTACACTTTCCTCACGAATGCGTATTTTGTTAGCCTGCCAGCAGAGCAGACACTTAACTCTGATGTGGTCAAGAAATAACAGTGGACAGAAACAATTACATGGCTTTTATTCTCTCTGTATTTTTCAGCTGTGGCTGAAGAACGACTTCATTGCATCTGCAGTCATGGCTACTAAAATGACTCAGCTCAGAGTGTCAAGGACACAGCTGAGCAGCCTTAGCAGAATTAAAAGTATACTAATAACTAGGAAGCAAGAAAACAGTGTGCCTAAGTAAGCCTAATCTACATATGAAGACTGAAAAAAATCTCTGGAAGACTTAGTGCAGACCTTATCAGGTCATATGATAGATGTCACCTTGGGATCATCTTCACAAGCCCTTCAGTTAACACATTACAGCAAGTCTCTCCTCATTTATGGAAGCAGAACCAAGTGTTTGGATGTCTGTAGGTACATTAAGAGGGCACATTCAAGAGTTCTGTCTTGCCCCTTCATTTGCAGACTTGCACATCAAGGGTTGCTCCATGGTCTATTCTCTATGCCACAGTCTAACCACCCAATCACTTGTTTGCAACTCCACACACAACTAAAATAAACCAACCAACCTGAGGAATGATACAATTAATAAGGCTTTCTTTCTTGTCAACAGCAAGTTGCTACCTTATTAAAGGCAAAAGGCACAATGCAAAAGTGTACATGTTGCTATAGCCACATCTAAGAAAAAAAAAAAAAAGTGACAAAATTTACTTGGTGAATCCTTCAGCAGCTTTTGTCCTACATACAAATGACCAGATCAGTCTCACAGCCCTTGGGTCACAGGTGTTTGCAAAAGCTTTTGTGGTTTTGTTTTGATGGGAAAAGTAGTGTGATGGCCAAGCCACTCCTGTTTTCCCATCCAGTATCTCAGGCAACAATCTATAGGTGTTTATATTAAAAAAAACAAAACAAAAAAAACCCAAAAAACCCCCCCACAACCAAAAAAAACCAAAACTCCACACTTAATGAATCACCATAATCATGAATCACAATAACTAGGAGCATTGCCAGGAGGTCAAGGGAGGTGACCCTTCACCTCTGCTCAGCACTGGTGAGGCCACACCTGGAGTACTCTGTCCAGTTCTGGGCTCTCCAGTACAAAAGAGACATGGACGTACTGCACAGTCGAATGAAGGGCCATGAAGATGACAAAGGAACTGGAGAATCTCTCCTACAAGGAAAGGCTGAGTGAGCTGGAACTGTTCAGCCTGGAGAAGAGAAGACTCAGGGGGATCTCATCAGTGTGTATAAATACCTGAAGGGAGGGTGCACAGAGGACGGAGCCAGGCTTCTTTCCAGTGGTGCCCAGTGACAGGACCAGGGGCAATGGGCACAAACTGACACACTGGAGGTCCCTCCATCTGGAAACACTTCTCCAGTGTGAGGCTGGCTGAGCACTGGCACAGGTTGCCCAGGGAGGCTGTGGAGTCTCCATCCTCAGCAGCATTTAAAACCCTCCTGGACACAGTCCCAGGTAACTGACTCCAGGTGCTGCTGCTTGACCAGGGGGATTACACCAGATGACCTTCAGAGGTACCTCACTGGAGTATGTAACACCAACATGAAAACTATACTTCCTTTTGCCCATCAGAAGCAGCACATGGTAGGTGTTTAAGAAAATGAAAGCATGACACACAGCACAGTAAGAACTAAATTAATGTTGATAGTGTGAATATACAAAACTTGAATGCTCCATTTAAACCAGCATAGGGTTGTCTCAACTCAGCTATAAAACACAATTATTTTTCATTCCTCACACCAAACGCAGTGTAAAAGGATGGTAAGTGTGAAGGAAGTGGTAAAAAAAAAAAAAGCTGACAAACCAGGAAACAGTAAGCAAATTTTCAAGGTAACTTCATCCGAAATACGCAAACCCTGCAAGAACAATGAAAAAATGGAACTGGTATATAAGAAGTGGATTATTCACTGATATTTCAAACTACCACAATTATTCAGATAACAGCTGCCTGCAATCCTAAACAAAATAAGAACAGTGACAACAGTATCTTGCCCTTCTCAACCTACCACAAAATTTCACAGTGGCATTTTTTCTAAGACACACACTACATTTGATGAAATTTATAAAAAAAAAAAAGGGGGGGGATTTTTTACTGGCAGCTCTGTCTGCAATTAAGTTTCCAGGACAACAGAAATCCCTGCAGATTTTGCATTATAAAGCTTTTATTTTGCATGTTTTGAAGACGCTTCTAGCTTGACATAGGTAATACTACCAAAAAGGGGAAATTATCTCCTCTTTGTAAAAAGGATCCACAAACTTCAGGTTTAAAAGTCTTGGTTATTCGTAAATACCTCTTCTAAAATTTAAAAAGGTAACCTACACCCCCAAGATGCACAGGTAAGTTTATGTATGTTGGTTTGCTAGCTTTCAGTGTAACTTGAAATCCAAGGTTTAGACTCTGAAGTTGTCAAAGCAGACACTCCAAAATGAGTTCATACTCACATGTAATTTTGAAATATTTAAAACATGAAAAGTTAAATGACTATGTGGTACTATGCTGATGTTTGTACCCAATTCATAAGTCTTAAGCCATTCTATACATTAAATAAAAACAACAATCCTGTATCTGTGCTTTCTACTTTTCTCCACTGGGGATCCATAGCTGCATATTTTTTCAGCCAAATTCAGAAAACATACAGTAAAAAAGACTGAAAGAAATTAAAATGCTTTCACTTTAAATATACAAATCTTGTTCACCCATTTAATGTAATAACCATGGTACATTTTGGAAAATTCTTGATTTCCAGAACAGTGCCATCTGGCTGAAAGGCGAAATTCAAGCATGGCTGGGTTTGAGAAACTAGTAAAGGAGAGTCAGAGATTATTATAGTGCTTATTTACCAAATTTTAGTATTTCCCCAAACAATACAAGAAGCCATACATTATTCTTTCCTATTAACAAAGAGAAAACTCATCTGTCCTCTGGATCCCAAGGAACCTAAAGAATATGGAGATGGTTACACTCAACTGATCAAGTGCTTTCATCAACACTCGGTCAACACTGCCTATTCTTGAGCCGTACCCTGCTATTAATCATTTCTGCTCACATATTAGGTGTAGCAAAGGGGGAATAACTGCTTCTGCTGGGGAGACCACTTCCACCTGCAAAGCAGACAGTGGCACCTTGATCTTTCATTTCTAAATCCCAAAGAGTGTTCTTACCCTATTACAAAACGTGGTTTCACTCAAACTGAGTGAAAGCCTCAGTCAAGATCTAGTGACCTGATTTGGTCAAAAGCATCAACTTTGACAAGACAGTTGTGTGAGCAGATTAGAAAGATGTTAGAGCAGCAATGAAATAAGAGCCTGTCATGTCATCAAAGTAAGGCTTCTAAAAAGAAGTAGCATCTCCTATTAGACCAGCTAATAACTGGGGAAAGGGGGAAGAAAACTCAAAGTTTAAAGGAACAGAAGTTTTTCTTTAGATCTCCACATACTTGTGAAAAAATGTCTTTCTTTTTCAGTCAAGGCAGCCCTTATAGTATGTTCTCATGCCAACTCAGGAGAAAAATCCTAGCAGAGTTTTTCCTGCTTTCACACATTATTAGAAGCTGTAGATACACATTTATAAGCAAAGATGACAACTTCTATTTACATGTTAACCCATTCACTGAATGGCACTAGTTCACTAAAGGGTTGCAAAAGCATCAGAGTCAAAAACAAAACAAAAAAACAAACCAAACCAAAACAAAACCAAAAAAGCAGAGTGTACAGAACTATAAGGGCAGGACCTGAATGCAGAGCAAGACTGCTTTTTTGAGACCTGTTAAATGGGCTGTGCCATTTAAAAAAAGAAAATCTCACCTTCAGTTCAATGCAAATATGGTTTGACATACAGTATACACAGTAAACAACTCTGCAGAGATCTGCCTCTCCACCTTCACATCCCGGCGTACCATTTTAATGCAATATACCAGCTATGGTGCTATGTTAATGCCTAAAAAAAATAATCAGGTTTTAGACAAAAACTTTAGGTAATAAACTTACTACCGGATAGTTTAACCAGATAAAGGACCAGGTTTTGTAAGCTAAACTCCTTGGCTTGGGCCAGTGAGTCAGCATACGTTTGCAGCTATACTCCCTTATCACAGCTCAGAACTCAGGTCCCAGTGCCAATTCTAGATTTGAGACTCTTAACTGAAGGAGCACAGGGTTACAGAGACCGAGTTTTAGAAGAGCTGATTTAAACAATAACTTATTTTTCAGTTTCAAGTTTTTTTACTAATCTTAGTCATTAGCAGTTGAAGGCTTCATGGAAACTGCTGACTTCTCATCTCCTCCCCTCCAAGGGCCACCTAATTTATTCTCTGCAGAAAATGAACGCAAAAGTAGAATTTAGGCTTGACACACTGCATGCATTTAGCATACTTAATGCCTGTAAAACTTCAAATGAGCACAGTGAAGGAACGCACATTTGTATACTGCAGTGGCCAAAATCAGGGTCTTTCAAAAGCACAGTGAAGATCTCAAGATGCAATTAAGCCTTTAAATTGGGTACTAGTAACTTGAAACTGCCATTGCTATAACAAGAATAAAGTAAGAGAGATTAGGACTTTTAAAAGCACTAGTAGCTAGCTGCAGTAAATAATATTTTACTGTTTTCAAAGCCATTAAATAATGTTGATCAGGAAAGGACTGTTCAAGCAGGATTCCCAGAACCATGACAACCAGGGCTGTGTATACGCAACTTCCTTACATAACATGAAGTCACTGCCATAGAAACCAAACTACGTCATTAGCTGTCTATGCTATGCCTGTCTTAAACACAGGGCAGTCAAACATCTGTTATGTTCCAGTCTGTACACTGCACAAAGCATATCCATATTCATCTGCTTAACCACCGAGCTGGGCTTCACCATTTCATTACCCATTTACTGCTTACTGAAGTTCCTGATTTAATCCTAAAATAAGCACTATGGATTTCAGAAAGTTGCGATTGATGTGACATAGGGGATCCTTACAGCATAAGATTTGCTCAAATTTCTACCATTCCTCAGAAGACAGACACTTGCCACACTTTATATATGCTATATGAATTTGTGATTTTAAGCAGCTAAAAATCCATACTTATTTAGGAATATATACACTTGCATGCAACTACATAAAGGAAATTGAGTCCATTTAATAAAGTTATTTATTTCAGATCTTTATGGGGAAGAGATTTATTTTTTTTACTCTTAACTTAAATGTAGAACTGCTTAACAATTTACACAGTGTGTATTGTACAGTTGGTAAGACAGATCTTTCTATAGAAAGTCTGCTTCCTCAGAAGTAATTTGTAATATTGAGTCAGGTTTTGTAACATTAGTCAGGTTTTGTAACATTAGTCAGGTTTTATGCATATCTCATTGGAATGTTTACCGTAACAGCTGAATACAATAGTTATTTTCTACTAGAAAGCACTTAATAAGCAAAAAAGAAAACAAATCAACTTTTATGGAGATGACAGAACTGTTTACATGTTTATTTTGCCACTGCAGAAACATCAACAGACTGTGGATATGTGAAGGATGGAAATGGATGCTGATTTCCAGCATTATGGGCAATTACTCTAACCACTATCTTAAGAGAATGTCATCACCACTGCTGCTACAAGCTTTTCAGAGCAGATTTGTGGAAGAAAGCCCAATCCATAGCAAACCTGCTGAAGACAAGCCTTGAAAGAGACTCAGCACTTCAATATCAAGTTCTTCTACGCAGAGCTAACTGAGAAAATCTAAGGTAAAGATCATCAGCACCTCCGTCCTCTGGGCATGTTCAGGCCTAGGCTGGAACTGGGCAATATCTCAAGGCTGTTGTTTCAAACTCAGACACAAACCCCATCATGAACTACTTCATTTGAATTGGAATTTAGGGGTGGAAGCTTCACTGAGCTTAGGAGGAGGTAACAGGCTGACAACTCAGGAAAGTAACAGTGGAGAGCAGGCTTATTACAAGTTGATATTTAAGATCCTGGTCACAGTATAGGCTACGGAAAACAGAATGAACACTCAAATTCACTCAAAACAAACTTTAAGAATAAAAATTCATATGACAAGTCAAACACTGCAGAAAATGAGACTTCTCTTAAAATAGTGATGAAAAATTACATACTACAGTATAAAAGGATAAAAGCTAGTATCATACTGCTGAATTGTTTGAATGGTGTCTGTTAAATTGTTGATACAGTCATGCTTCAAAAGGAGAATAAGAGAAGTATTTCCACCCCTGTTTCAGCTAAAAAGCTTTAAAAAGCCATATCCATTGTACAAGAAGTCAGTAGCAAAACAGAGTAACTTTATGTTAAAAAATTCAGCATTTCTATGCATCACAAACATTACCAATTGCACAGACTGCTGGCAAATCTGGAAGATGCTCAAACTGGACCAGTTGTAAAGTTTGAAGAATATGGGTGAAGAACAAAGATCACTTTTTTCTATATATTTGATTTTTAGCTGATTGAACTATTCTTACATTCTTTAACTTTTCATTAAAAAGGCTTTGAATAAACTTTGGAAGTGATTATTATTTTCATTCAATTTAGCAACTAGTACTTATTTTTCCCTGCAGACAATAGCATGGGTTTAGCTGGTTGCATAAAACTATTAAAATACAGACAAATAGCTGTTCTTTATTTTTCAGCAACTACTGCATCTCAAATTTCAGTAAGGATATTTTAACAAAACGCACCACCATTGAAAGGTCTTACTGAAAACACACCCTGCTTTTATTCCAAAATAGTCTGGTTTACTCTGATTCATCAAATCTGTATTTAGAAATGCATTCTTTCTCCTTTGGTTTCTGTTGCTTAGCCACATTTCAGAAGTTACGGAATCTACATTAAAAACAAACAAATCCAACATTTTCTGCTTGTACTGACTTTCCACTACTACTACTCTAGAAAATAATTAGCCAGGATAAAAAATAATATTAATTAGTTAAACGTAAAAGGAAGTTTTTCTCTGTATAAAGCATGTTCTTGAAATCATTGGACACATCAAAGTCTATACAGAACATACAGCCTATACACATTTTACTGCAATGTTTTTGGTCTTTTTTTATATATAAACACTAAAGACAATTTGATCCTAGTATCTAAGTCTTTCATATTTTCTGATCAGTTATCTTTTCCTAAAGGTTTCAGCTGTAAAGTGTATAATTTGTACTTTATTTATAAAAATTAACACCATAGTAACAGCTTTACACATCAATATGAAACTTAAGCATCTGGTTTATAACTAAGTAGTACACCATTGACTTAGGTCCCACCAGATCTGTGTTGCCAAATTAGTCAGCCATGGGCTGATCACAGACTCCCACCCTTCATTACAGCCTCATCACATCATAACTTCACTTCTGAATACAAGGCTCTGATACCTGTAGCATAACACTCTCAATTTGAAGCATTAAAAGTATTTTCTTGGTAATTAGATTGAGGGGGGGGAAAAGTCGAATCAAAGGACAGAACACTACACATAAATTGGACTCTCACTAAAAATAAATTGTACTACCCGTACACAAATTGCCACAGAATGGAAAAACACATTCTTAATTAACATGACATCAATATCCTCCAGATTGAAACTTTCTGAAAGTACTCTACAACCAATTCCCTACATTTGCCCCTTCTAAAATGTCTAAAAAGCTCATTTCTGATAATTTTTCAAGTTTTTTTCAGCAGTGTGAGATACACAACACAGCAGGGAGAAAGCAGAGAAGCATGGACACCGGCCCAAGTACACAGGAGGAAAGCACAGCACAGAAATACACAAGGTACTTGCTTCAATTCCTTCTGTTTTGCTTCAAAAAGCATTTGGAGCTGAGAAGTAGAGCACACAATTTTCCTAAAAAATGCAATCGTACTTGATGAATTTCAGTCAAATGAGTTTTTCTTACACAGCAGCTGAAGGTAAGTGAACTAGGTTGATTTGATCTAACATAAACTTGCGAACACAAAAGAAGGGCAGGTCCCACCACCTTCCCCCAGGACTCCAGTCCAGGCTGCATACTTCCTTCACCTCCTTTGCACCACCTCTTCCACTCAATGCTAAGGGAACAAACAGCTCTGCTAACCTGGCAGAAGCTAAGCCTGCAAAAAGTGAACAGTTTTCTGTCAAGTTAGCTGATAAAATCAGTTCATCAAATAGTCAGCCATGCAACAGAGTGCAGGACATGAGAAGGGGTAGCTCTGCACTGATGCAAGCAAAACGGAAGGGGAAAACCTCTTACGCCAGAAGCAGCTAAGTATTACACTTGTAGCTTTCTGCACCCTTACGTCTTCAAGCTCATTCTATAACTATAAATCTTCAAAAGTATTACAATACAGCATTAAACAGGGAGATTTTCAAAGCAAAACAATCAGTGAGAATTCCTTTTGTAGGAATTTTTGCTTTTCATTTCCGTCAGGTTTGGCTATTATCTGATTTTGAGCATATCGAAACTCCAAGATGCGGTCAAGTATGCTAAATGATTCAACACTGTATATGGTTTGCAAGTATCTTACCACTTTTTTGACAGACTTGAGTTTTTAAAAAAAACAACTTATATTCAGCTTTTTTATGGTGTGAAAGGTTACCTTTTTATGGTGTAAAAGGTTACCGTACATACCCACTGGCCATTATGGTTACATTAGACATTTAGTTTGTGAATAAAGTTCTGTACACATGCAGAAACATCAAAACTAGCTCCAGACAGGCCAGATAGGGTCATTGGGGCTACTTAGCTATGCTTAAGCAGCAGGTAAACACAGCTGAAGCTCTGAAAGACCAAACACACTCCAGCAACACACTATGCAAGTAAGAAGCCATTGCAAATGACTGAAGCAAAACAAAATAATTTCGGATCATTCCAAGTGAGACAAAGTGGGTCTAAAGGTATTATCGTCAACTCAGGAAAGGGAAAGGTATGCATGACAAATCCTCTGTTTCCTTTAATAATCAAAAATACATGACTAGATAATGAATATATACCTCTATTATCTTAACGTATTGTCATAAGATATCCAGGTCTGAGTTGTGCAAGAAAGCCATCATCTAACTACTAAAGTAATGAATGTTATCCAAGTGGTTAGCGCCTGCAACTTCCAAGAAGGTAGCAAGTTGGATTTGGACTACAAACTGCCAGATGAATAGCAGTGAGCTACAGTAATTGTAATATTCTTGTTAGTCATGTCTTCTATGAGGAAGATGTTGCCACCATTCTCTTGGTGTCACTGTGAAGACAGACCGCAATGCCAAATAACTGTGATGGTACCTATGATGTTAATTGTGCATTACAGTACCATTCTAGAGGCCTCTGCTCAACTGTGCTAAATAGAGAACCCCAGTCTTACAATCTGAATTTGCCCACTTCTCATCCTCAGAAGGATGAATTTACAAATGTTTCCATGGATCTATGAAATAACACACAGAATACCCAACGACAATAATAAAAACCTGTCAGAAGTGGCAATGTCTTCTAGAGTTACTGTAGCCTACACAGCACTTAATACTTTGTAGAGATGTCAAGCAGTTAAAACAGAACTTGCTCCCCTCTGAAAGAATCAACTAATCTGAAAAACTGTAATTAAACTTTATCACCTAGGAAAGACGATTTCTATTTGTTTAATGATCTTGTTGATGCTGGTAGAACAAAAAGGAAGAGTACTACCAGAAGCATGTTTTATTCTTTTTCATCTGTAGTTATCCACTTTTGAATATTGCTGGAGTTCACTGGGTTGCACTACTGCTGTAGACAGAACTCTGACCTAAAATAATATGTCCATTTGATTTACGAAATGAACTTTATATGCAACAATAGCCCTCTCACTTGCCTCTGACTAGAGCAAATTTTAATTAAGTGTCAAAAAATACATGGGAAACTACAAGCAATAGAACAACTCATTATCTAACTCACTCAGCTTTTTGAAAAGCCCTGGGAACTTATGATTATTGCTTAATATTCCTCTTGCATCATTTTAACTACCGCCTTAAACACAAAAGGAAATGAGAGACCGAAATTAACTAGTCTCTTTTCAAGTGTGAAAACTTTTAAGTAGCATCACAAAGGGGAGATTAATCTCTAAACTAGCTGAAACAGTTACCTTTTCATAAAGCAAGCTTTCTCATTATATATATTAAGCCTATAGCTTAATAAAATTATTTCAGTCCTGAATATTTCAGCTCTTTGTAGCAAGAAAGTGTAAAGTCTTTTCCTTTATATACTCATTTTAATATAATTCGTAAGACATTAGAAAAGACATGTTTGTGGCAAAGGTCTTTGGCAAAAAAAAAAAAAAATCCCAAATTGTATCTTATATTAGTAAAAAATACTGCAAGAAAAATACAACAACAATTTTGGATAAATCAAACAGGTGGGGTTTTGGGTTTTTTTAAATATTATAATGTATGCAAAAGTACCTTAACATGCGCACAGTATAAGCAGGGCAAGCTTTTTTAATTTGGTGTTTTAGTAAATTGAGTTGGTTTTCAAGTGGTCAGATGCTCACAACAGGGCAGGACCACATAGTCACACTGGAGAAAGTATGACCTCCTTTCTCCTAAGCAACTAGCTTTACTATTGTTTCAGCTACAATATATTTTCATCCTAACTGGCAAAAAATCTTCACCATTGTCAGTCACTATTCTACTGTACTGAGCATACTTTAGAGATTTTGTAGTGCATTACAAATTGATGAAAACTGTGCCACTAAAAAAGTTAGAATACAAGCACTGCAATCTATCAACTAGGATAGAAGAAGTTCTAGTATCCAGTAACTGAGTATCCTAGGGAATAAGAGTAAGAAAGCAAAAACTAATCACTGATGTGTATTTAAATATTCTCAGAAACAGAATTTAACTAGCATCCCTTAAACATCATCTAGAAGAAACATTTTTTCTGCTATTCACATCATTTCGCTCTCTATTAGCCTGCTCTCCTCCTCTATTAATCCATTCAACCAACTTGTTCTCATACCACTCACAAGTTTACCTACCTAATTGCTTACAAAGTCCTCTAAGAAACATTTTATGTGATGTCATCATTCTTATATTTATCATTAAGAGGTCCAAAGTGTGCTTTGTTAACTATATAATTCTATTTGGACAATCTGGTCATAATGCTCCTAATGCGGCCTACCCCCAACCCCATACATCATCTTTCTTCCAAGCATCTTCAGTTGGGCAGCAATATCAAAACTTCATTTCTGACTCATCCTCCAAAATCTGTCTGCTACTCCATTTTTTCAATAAATAATTCACATAAGATACTGTACAGAATATTTAACAAATGCACTTGTCCATCTAGCTTGGGAGGCCAGTGCAATTAGTTACATTAATGCTTCAGCAAATGCGAAATAAAAAGACACAGAACAACACAGGAGTTAGGATCTCTAGTTTGCCACTAATAAACCAGAACATCTGACCCTAAACAGAAATCATTTTGTCAAGCATCACTGTAGCATCAACATGGATTTGCAAAAACCACAAATAGCACAGACATCTAAAATTCCTAATTATAGTACACTTGAGAAAGTACTTTCAAGTCCAGAAAACCCACATTAAAATACCTATTCAAAGTTAGAAGCCATGAAATGACATTCAAATGTTTAAGCAAAGACCATAAGATCTACTATCTAAAAATATGTATATTAAAAATAACTCAAGAATTTTAGTTCAACAGTGTGCAAGAATACCTTGTCAGCATAAAAAATTAGATGATCAGTTATTTGTGGTAAATTAGCAAAAAATTGGACAAGTCAGTCTTAAGCCATCACTACAGCCACTACTACAACCATAGCAAAAACACACATAGAGCCAAGTACAGAGTCCCAATGGGTGTTATTAAGACAGTAAAAGTATCAGATAACGGGCACACAAGTGGCATTTTGACTACAAAAAGCTATTTTTGAAGCATCACTTGGAATTACATGTACCTAAACTGGTTGGAGAAGCAAGTTCTACCTCAACTAACAGATACAAACAATCTGTATGACTACAGGACATTATTCAGTGACTATCTACATTTACAGCTATTTAAAAAAACCCCTTTAACTTACTTCTACTAGCATATGCAATGGATCTAGCAGAGAGAGTAAGAGAATTATCTGTAGTAGTCTGTCTAGCACACTCCACTTTCCAGCTAGAAATATCCAGCTAGAAGACTAAGTTACACATTACTATTTCTCTTACCTTTTAAACAATTGGGAACTCACCCCTACTTTCAATTCTCAGAGGAGAAAAGGGCAGACAATGGGAAGAGGATGCTCAAGCCTTTCTTAATTTCCTCCTTTGATAGCCAAGTTAGAACTTACTAAAAATGGATTCCTACCACCTTGCAGCAAAACATGTAAGCAGCCTGGGCTCACAATGTCCTCCTTACGGGGCTAAACTGAGCAAAGAAAAATCACTGGGCAACTGGTTTTTGTTTTTTTTGGGGGGGAGGGGAAGGCAGAAAGGGGAGTGATGTTAAAAATAAATTGAAACTAGGCACTTTTCTGAAAAGGAGATGAGCCCTCTCACAAAGCAAGTACAAATATACACAACACATTCACATTATTAATAGAAAAGTTAGTAACAATGCATACAATTGCATCATTTCATACAAAAATAACTTTTAAGCGTTTTTTATAATGTTTGAGTATCTCCTTCAAACAGAGCTGCTTCAGCATTAACTCATCCAGGTTCTAATACTATTACTTGCCAATTAGCTGGCTCCCACATATGGCATTATCTTGAAACAGAAAACAGAGTGATACAACATCATGGTACTTAAGTTTAGCTTACAGGTTGAATTCAAAGAGGACATACCGACTGCTGGAGCATCATACTCGTCCCCAAGTAAAATTTCAGGAGCAGAATAGGCAAGAGATCCACAGCTTGTGGTGAGCTTCTTTCCAGGTTGAAATTTGTTGCTGAAGCCAAAATCAGTCAATTTCACAAGTCCTTGCTTTTCAAAGAAGACCACATTCTCTGGTTTTAAGTCTCTATGAACTACGTGCAGTTTATGGCAGTAGGATATAGCATGAACTATTTGAGCAAAATATTTTTTGGCCAGATCCTCATTCAGACCTTCTTCATGTTTCATGATGTAATCAAACATATCTCCTCCATCACCTAGCTCTAAGATAAGATAGAGCTTAGTCTGGGTGTCAATCACTTCATACAGCCGTACTATATTGGGATGCTGCACTAGTTTCATGCATCTAACTTCTTGAAAAAGATGTCCAGTGGCTAGAGTGTCCAGTTTGGTCTTGTCAATTACTTTTACTGCTACTTTTTCACCTGTAAAGACATGCCGAGCAAGTTTGACCACAGCAAAATGGCCTCTTCCCAAAGTTTTATCCAGGTCATACAATCCTGCAATTTTTCCATCATATCCTCGTTTAAAACCAGCCATTCTGTTTCAGAAGATGAAATAATATTTAAGCTCTTTGGAAACGTGATCTTTTCATATAAGAGTGTCTGATGCAAATAAATAGTCCATTGTCACTGCCAAGCATACCTAAAAATAAAAAGTCAAGATTATATATTCATTTAAAAATAAGCAAAATTATTATCCTGTAATTCTCCAAAAATTACACTGGCACATTATGATGATTACTTATGAAATTCTTCAGGGGGTCTTGCGAAGGTTTTGATAAGCCATGCTGTGGTAACCAACAGATTTCTGAAATCACATTATCAGTGTACTTGAAGAAAGTGAATTTCAGCAGTGCAATAATCAAAATTTCTTTGAAACTCGGTGGCCTTCATGTTCTTGAGTTATAAACCTTGCAAGCAACACTTGGAAGAAGTCAGGGTTATAAGGTCTGTTAAAATTGGCAGAACTGAAACCTGTAACTTTTCTAGCTGCATTAGAAATCAGCTAGGAAGCACAGAATACTGACAAGAGGAACATGCTTGATTTATCTTATCTTCAAAATATTCCTTCTCGTTGCAGCACGAAACAGCTCTAATAAAAAGTTCTGATGATATAACTTTGGATTTTTACCTTCTTCTTTTTAACAGCTTCCTGTTTAGCAAAGCTCAGACTGACATAACAAGACTTAATTTTGTTACTCTAATTAGTTTGAGCATTATCAATCAATACTGTAATTACAACAAATGAACAAAGCTTTACAGGCTGAAATGAAACATTTGGGTTGGATGTACTCTTAGTGCTAAATAAAATATCTTGTTAAATATTTTGACTGGAGTTATAAAAACCGGTGCTAAAAAGTTTGCATGTAGGCTGCATATGTTCAGCAGTCCTACAAATGAGTCAGGAGAAGAGGAAGAAGAGTGGGAAGGAAGGGGAGAGAACTCAAGAGTTCAGCTTATTTGTGTTGAACTCTTGCTTACCAGTTAACTTGGTATTTAAATAAACCAGATCCAACTTATAAAACATTCATATTCAAACCTGGTTTTGAAAGTCTATGTCCCATTGCCATTTTTTTCCACACACAAAACCTCCCAAAAACTTTTCCTGCATCTTTAAGTTAGAGTTAGGTTCAAATAAAAATCTGTAGCTATCAAAAAGGTACCCATTTCTCCCACTCTGAGCATAAAGTAGCTAGCAATATGAAAATTAGATGGCTTATTGCCAACTCTATAAAATACAGAAAACAGCTCTTTAGAATATATTTTCAGTTTCAAAACTCAACTTCAAAAAGAAAATCTTTGAAAGGGAAGCTGGCAAACAAACAGCCCCTTACATGAGTTATTCGCAAGTTGAAATGTAAGCATTAGATTAAAAACACTCCCTGCTAAACAAGTTATTTCACAGGCAGTGAAACTAATGAACCTGGTTTCATATGGATTCAATTACAAGGCTGGGGGTCCTATGAGGATTCTCTGATGTTTAACAAGCTCACCTTACTGCTTCTCTCAGCTGGAGCCATGGTATAACCTCTTCTCTATCCAGCTGTCTACTTCCACAAAGTCCGTGGGAATTCAGTTTGAGACCTCCACCCCTGTAAAATTTGAATGAAATCAATCAACTTCTTAAGCCTCATAATTTAGACAAGGAACAGAATAAGTGTAACAATCATATAAATATTGGCATTGGG
This sequence comes from Podargus strigoides, assembly GCA_028020825.1. Taxonomy (NCBI): domain Eukaryota; kingdom Metazoa; phylum Chordata; class Aves; order Caprimulgiformes; family Podargidae; genus Podargus; species Podargus strigoides. Next base: position 15,177,454 of record CM051623.1, on the reverse strand, counting down.
GTTTGTTTTTCTTTAAAGATAATAATGAAGCTTTACAAAACTTATTTGGCTTTTGTGTTACTGAACCCTTTCGTTCTGCTACTAAGCACTATGCTTCAGATACTCTTCCAAAAACTACTCCACTTCACTAGAAGATGCCATAGGATCAAAATTGAGGTTGGCATATCTGCTTCCCAACATATCCCATACCACTCATCTTACAAAGTTTCCCCCACCATTCGCAAATTAACCATGTAATACCATCCCATTCTTACTGCAGACAGTAGTAAACTAGAGAAGAGCATGCTACATTAAACCAAATGCCCATGTCAAACACTCTCCTACCTAGTAGGTAACCATTAGAGGATGAATAAGGAAGAACATAGTACAATGGCAAACACAACAATAAATAATGAAACTCTCCTTATCTTTAAGAGATTCAAAAACTTCTCTACATCAGAGGGCAGTGGCTTTGTGTTTAATAATGCTTGCTGGATTCCACCCCACCACTCCCTGTGAAACTGGGCAGGTGCTTTATTAAAGCATGTGAATTTTTAGTATTAAGAACATCTTGCAACAGGGACTTTAATAGCTTAACGATGTGCTATGAGAAGAACCACTTCCTCTTGTTTGTTTTTTATCTTCCTATAATTTGTGCATCTTCTCATTCACCATCTGTTCTAAAACAAGAACTATCATACTCTATTTACCTTTCCTCAAGCAACTCAGTTTTAGCTTCCTCCCTTCCTAGCTTCAGTTCAATCTTGTTCAAATCCTACTCTGTTGCTCCTTTTACAGAGGTTATCCCACAGGCTTTACCATTCCTCTCACCTTTCCCTACACATTTTCTGGTTTATTCTATACTACTGTCTTTGGAAAACTTGGTTGGTTTGTTCTTTTTTAACTATTACTGAGTACTGACATAATGTTTGCATGTAATGCTTTATTACAGTTGTATAAAGTTCCACCATACTGACCTAACCCCCAAAATGCTGGTTATTGAAAAATAGGCCATGTACACACATAAAGTACCCAACCTTAACCTGCATGAAGCAACAGGGAAAATACTAGTCAGATGTGACTCCAGAGTCTCAATCCTAAAAGGATTCCAAGCACTTAAACCAAAAAACAACAAAATCACCCCACACAAACACACTTTACAGAACTGCTGTCTCCACATTGCCCTAATCAGACTCTTCACTGCTTCTAGATTAAAGAAAAAAGAGCATGCAAACTTTCAAAGACAACCTTCTTAACTGCCACTAGGACATCACCCCTCCTTACAAATCTGTTTTACCCATAACACATCCAATAGTCAATACCTTCTTATGCTAAACTACTTAACAGTTTCAGAATCTTTAAATTAAAAATAAAATTAAAAAAAAAAACTCAAAAGCATAAAAGTAATGTCAAAAAAACCCCCATAAAATAGCCATTCCCTATGCCATTGAAGTTACCAACAATGCAAACTCCAGTGCTCAAGTTTTTACAGACCATTTCTTTCTTGAATGTTTAGTCAAATCTCAAGATTTACATCTCTGTTCACACAAATTCATCATATCTTACAAATCTGGCCCAGATCATGAAACACCTTTACCCTCCAAGGAAGAGATGTCTTAAAGATAGATTTTCTGTTAATTCTTGGATTCAAAAACAACACCTGCACACAAGACAGAACTTTCTCAGTGCATGGCAAAACCAAAGTTTTGTTACTGGAAGAGGTAAAGAAGATGGAGGCAAAAAAGCCTCAGTCAGTTTTGACTTAGCTTTTCTTTCTTAAGTTCAAGAAGGTTCCATCCCTGGCAGAGCAAAAGGGAGAAAGCAAACCCAGCCAGATGTAACTTGTCTGAATTTAAGTAACTACAACACTCAGCAGTAAGGAAAGACTTATATATAATTGTTTTGTTCACTTGGCACATTCTCAACCATCTTTGTACAAACTCAACAAGCAATTTATCTCTAAATGACAGAATATACATAAACAACAACCTGTCAACAAAATTCCAGCAAAAATCTGTTATGCTTAAACCATTGAGAAATACATCAGACTAATCAATAGGATAAAAGCTTACAGAAATGGAAGATAAACTACGCTTACTAATGTTGCAGCCCCATTAGCTGAAATAAAATTAATGCAGATTCACTAACAGTTTAACATAAAGTCTCCACAATAACAGACCAACTAACTTAATTCCATGGTTTTAAAATAAACCTTCAGAGACAAAGCGCCCACAGCCAAACACAAGGATCTCGGATGCACATATAGTTAGAAGTGAACACAGCAAAATCAAGAATTGTTCAGTAGTAGCAAACGGATGCAAAACTGTCATAAAGCAAACAGATACAAGCCTTCATTACAATTTAAATGTGCTACCTAAAAGACTGCAGTTGCTATACCAATACTTTTCAGAGAAGTAGTTTTTCTCAGTTTCTCTCTAGAGTAAGAAAGCAGAATCTGGAAAGCAGGAAAGGATCAACTAAGAATGCAGTTCCACAAGGTACCAGCTTTTGAGCAGAGGCCTCTTTGTGACCCTTTCTTTGCAGTTGTCTCCTTAGTTATATCAATAAAACTTTTGGGGATAACTATACATGGAATCACCTGAAACTTCCAGATTTGACACATCTACTACCATCACACTGCAAAGCAGCAATAGTTTTAATGACAGATCATTTCAGTGATCCAGTTTACAATGCAACTTCTTGAACATTTTTACCAAATGAAGGAGTTGCAAACTGCAGCATGGGACAATCAAAATTTCAACCAGTCATACTTTGCCAGCAAGCCAAACTACAGCCCAAGGAAAACATTTAAGAGACAGTTATAGCAAAGAAAATATTTACCAGTCTGTCTTCTAATTCGCATTATCTCAAGCCCTTTATAAATTCATTTTTCAGCACTAGAGTCTAGGTTTTCTAGTCAGCAATCTTACTAACCATTAGCAGCATTTAATCCATGTGGCTAATTAAGGTTTTAAAAATGCAGTTTTCCCTAACTATGCCAGAATTCAGCTACACCCCCGATACTCATTTTATGCAATGTAGACGTTTACCAGTAAATAGATTCAGAACAGATCTTTCCTTCCATAGAAGCTCATCTATCCCATCCCACAAAATACTGCAAACAGCCTCTGTAATGGAGATCTGCAGAAGCTGTTTTGTAATATCACATGCATCCTATTAAAAGGCTTAACAGTACTGTGATTCAGCCATCTCTAAAAGGTGGATGAATAGATCTCTAATAGATCTGTTCAGAAAAACAGCATGTTTCAGAGACACTAGGGTTTTTTTAAGCAATTCATCCTCTCCAAAAAGTTTCATGTGATTATATATTACATGCAAGACCAGCCTAGTTCATCTTACCTTAATGTGTGTATTAGCTTCTTACTTCAGAAAATGAAGATTAAGGCCCCATTTCAACAAAATATTATAACACCATCAATGCAAAAACTTCCTGCATTATCAGGCTAACAGACATAAAAGCTGAAATAATCTTCACTGGGACTCATCCGTCCACAGACAGCTAACCATTCCTGTCTCCCTTCAGGATAAATGGAGATTCAGTCAACACAGATAAGAGTCTATGATAACACAAATTGCACCCTAAAGCAGATAGCTAAATAGATCAGATGAATCATTTCTTTAAAAGCACACATTTTCATTTTCTGTAACAGGAGTTTAGGATGACTAGTTCAGTAGATGTACATATTACACAGTTTCACCCCGTTTCTCCTTTTGCTCTCTTTTGTCTCAGATGAATAACAGCATCTATACCAATTTACTACATAATTATACGGCGAGACTTATGTTGCTATTCTTCCAAGAAACAGAACACCAAAATCTGACATAAACTGATCACTGAGATCCAGAAACATTTTTTTTTTTACTCTGAAAGCAATTTGTACAAATCATTAGTATCTGAGAGCAAACTAAAGGAAATATCAACTCAGTATACAAACTGTGCAAGTATAATTTTTCACTTTGTTTTTTTCAATATTTCCTATCCATTTTTATCTGCTATCCTACTGTAAGATACCTTCACAGCCTGATCCATGAGCCTTTCAAAACAGTCTTTGTTACTATATGAGCCACTACTTACATGTGATGATGTGATACCTTCACCAGTGTGTCAATTTGCTTTCCCTAAGCAGGCTTTCCATCACCTTTCCTTTTCTATAAGGGAGAGCCAACACACTCAAAACAGGTACAAAACATTGCAAGAGCAAAGTGTGAAGAATCATAGAATGGTTTGGGTTGGAAGGGACCTCAAGGATCATCTAGTTCCAACCCCCCTGCCATGGCAGGCACACCCCCCACTAGATCAGGTTGCTCAAGGCTCCATCCAACCTGGCTTTGAACACTTCCAGGGATGGAGCATCCACAGCTTCCTTGGGCAACCTGTTCCAGTGCCTCACCACCCTCAGGGTAAAGAACTTCTTCCTTATATCTAGTCTAAACCTACCTTCTCTCAGCTTCCACCCATTACCCCTTGTCCTATCATTACAGTCCCTTGTAAAAAGTCCCTCCCCAGCTTTCTTGTAGAACATACATACTTAAATACCACATGTCCTGAAAACTAGTCATGATTCAATTCCTCCATAGTATTCAAAACTTTATAAGCCTCATACTATCCAATATTCCTTGGATATTCAAGACACAATATGGGACTGAAGATGCCAAGAACCTGTATTCTCCCTCTGCTTCCACACACAGATGTCACAGTGCAGCAAAGCCCTTCCTCCCCCATCTTCCTGTGGCCTAAGCCTTCACAACTACCATTCAGAGGTACTCAAAGAAACAACACCAATCTGTACCTCCTTTACAGCCAAACACTTTGCAGATGCAGTATTCCTGGAGTGGGGAACAGACACACACGACACACAGGGCAGTGGTGTTACAACTCAGCCCTTATGTACACGATGCTGTTTAATGCTTTATTTTCCACTTTGCATGACTGCACCACAGGATACATGCATATCTTCCCCTTCACTGATGACAAACCCCATAAAAACACTCCTGCTCCTGACAAGTTCCACAACAAAACACTAGAGTAGATTTTTCAAGGTGTACGAGTACTTTTTTTTTTTTCACATGAGGCCTCATTGGCATCTCCCACAGTGTCGGCATCCACCTTATACCATGTTACTAAAATATCAAGATATATCAGCACATCTCTCTACCATTCAGCATGGCTACACCTAGAATGATAAAGAATACATAAGTAGTTCTATGTTCCAAAAATAAAAAGAAGAATTAACCCGCACGATTTAATGGTATTCCCTAGTTTTAAATAGTCTTCAGAATTTTGGTCTGAAAAGATATGAGAGCTGCCAATTGATGATGAAGTATTGCCATTAAACATCAACTAAATGTTAGTGTTTCATTATTATAGAATGTATTGCAGGCGTAATAGTTGCCAATGCCTAGCCTTAATTCTTCTAAGAATCCAGAAATAAAAACAGAATGCTAACAAGAATGCTTCAACTCTAAGGTCCATTATTCAGTGAACAGCCAGCAGCAGAAATATTTGGCAGGCCAATAAACTTAATAAAACATTGCTCCTGGACCTATAAACAAAAGGTTGGGGAAGTGAGGGTAGTATTATAGATTTCAGGAGAAATAAAAGTTATTAACATTATTTTGTAACAGAAAATTACAAGAGCCTGCATGACCCAAGATCTAAGAGCAAGACTTGGAGGCAGCTCTGACACATGAGAAAAATTAAACTTAAAAATGATATCATCAATTAAAAAAATACATTTATTTCTTAGACAAGAAATTCCCAAACTTTTAGACCTACAGGCTGCTGTCTACCATCCTATTTTCTTGAAGATAAGTACAGTCACATCAAGCATAGGAAGCTTAAGCTTTTCTCTTTCACACAGGTTTGCAAAGCTGTGGTAAGTGGTTTGCAGAACACTAGTAAAGAGCAAAATAGAATCTGAGAACTGTGTTGTAGAAACCCCACTATATAGCTGACATCTTTGTGAGAATCATCTTCACTACAGACAAGTGAAAAAAGCCACCGGATCTGAATTGGTCCTCCAAGGCCCCCCACTTCAAAAGTCAAGAATGTGTGTTTCCTTTTTCTTTCATAAGTAGGTGAATAAGAAAAAAAAAAAAACAAATACAGACAACACTGAAGTAGGTATATATTGCAAAGCAACAGCAAGATAGTAGTAATAATAGCAAGATTATGATTACAGACTAGATGCCAAAGCTATTAAGACAGACGTGCTAAGAGTGATCAAACTATGATCCACTGACAAACACATCATTATTAGTCACTGGCATTGGTTCCAGCTGCCTCTAGTTGTGAAACGTGTTAAAAGCCCAAGGTACTTTCACAACCACGCTGATAATCGCTGTAGTTCACAAGGCACTTTCCATTTCTGAGAGCAGGTATTACACAAGACAAATGCCATCTGCCCTATGGATTTGAGAACTCGGCAATAGCTTTACACTATTTAAAGTCCTCACATCAGCCACAGCTCCAAAAGCAATTTCATATTGTCTCTGTTTTCCTCTTGTGCCTACTGTCAAAGTCCAGTATGTAGCTAAACAAATGAAAAAAGTAATACAAACAGACACCACCACCCTGTTCACATATCATATGCTTCAGCAACACACCACTTAAGATCTAAAGCTGCTCTTAAAGCATTATTGCAGAGGAAGAGAAGAATACTAGACCTTCCCAAATGGCCACATCCCCTAAATTATCTACTGCGAAGTAGTAGGTGATAACACCTTTTAAAAAGACTTGCTCCAAATCCTGTAATATCTGCTAGTACTTTCTTTTTGTATCTGTAAATCAGTTATAAAACTTCGTTCTGATCCTGTGATGTCATGATATATTAAAAAAAAAGAATCAGTGTCAATTGAAATGATCATGTTTTTCAATTCCCACGAGAAGAAAAATTTCTCCCCAGCTACAGGAAATTAACATGGATCTCCTAATTACAAACATTCATAAACTGAACCAATCAATATCTGGTATCAAAGAAGTCTAAAGAGAACAGAAGCCAACAAGCTTTTCAGTCAACCATCTTATACGCAACAGAGAACTCATGGCAGTTGGACTCCCTAGCCTAAAATTATACTTATCCAAGCTTGATAAGCACAGACTCTTGAAGGCTTTAATATTCTAAATCTCATCACATTTTCCTTTTTTCTTCTTTTTATTCCCCCCCAAAAAATAACTAGGAACATGAAACTGATGAGGAAACACGGTACATATCAGACAGAAGTCATATTATTGTGATTCATAATGGTATCACTGTCTTTTAGACAGGACACTACGGCTTTATTTCAGAAAACCTAGTGCAGGAACTTTGCACAAAATGGACAACTCAGATTTCTGTTCCACCAATCTGGACTCTTTTAGAGGAATCACTTCAACTACTCCATGTTTATGCATTCTCAGAATTGTTTCACCTTTTTCATATGACTATTTAATAACATTACCAAACAATTTTCTTACAGCAGTACGGCAAAGATAACTAACAGGAGCTCTGAATATTCCACCATTAATCAATAAACATTTCAGTGTGGCTTAACACTTTAATAAGTTACCACTGTTGTAACACCCAACATCATCTTTGTTGCATAAATACACAATCACAAACATTATTTTTATTCTGTATTGAGGGAGGCAAAAGCATCAAATGCCACCTCCAATATGAGTATTCAGATGCAAATATGTGCACATATTGTTAGTACTTATTATGAGCAATAATAAATTTCTTAAGAATTATCTCTGAGCTCAAATTTGAGATAGCCTCATTTATTCAGCAAGCTCTCTGATAAGTACTGAATTAAGTTTTATGTCAAGCTGCCTCTCAGATATCGAGACTTTCCACCTAGGATACAAACTACTTAAATCTTAAGAAAAAGCACCTACCCGAACCTACAGTTACTAATTTCCAATACGTTATCCTCATTTATAGCATCCTAAATCAGGTAGGAACTAGCAGACACCTGAAATACATCATGCTTCAACATGAACTAAAATTATAAAAGTCTAGGCTATCATCTTTCAAGTAAAGTTGGTTTAAGTCCAGCCAGTAACTAGATAGGAGACTTCTGCAGAAAACACGCAACGATACATGAAAAGTACAAACCAGCCTGTCAGATTCAGCGCAACATTCATGCCCCAGCACTGTTGTAGAAGATCACTGTATAAGGGGAGATTCAGCTTTTCAGAAAGTGAACATGCTCTGGTTTATATTTCACAAGTGTTAGATCTACACAGAATTTTTTCCTCATTAAGTTCTTAACATTGGTGACTTAATCAACTTATGTGTACTAGACCTCTGCTAGGGTAAGTTATCCTAGAATTGTCAGTGAATATACAGTTTTCAAAATCCTCTTAAGCTCTTACATAATACTGTTATGTGTATTAAAACAGCAGCTACTTTACATTACTACAGAAGCCGTAGCATTCCAGGTAACTGCTTGAAAGTAGTGTGACAAGGAAGATGCACAGAATCTCATACGTTACAAAAGTCAAAGGCTTATGCAATTTAATATCAGTATACTCATCATAAACTGCAGTTCAGCCCTATGTACAAAAGGCATTGTCCCTGATCTGAACCATGGTTCACTGGTTTCTGATTTTAAGACCAAATTAGAAAACACTATTAAGTAAGAATGGACAGAAGTTCATCAGGAAGTTTTACAGCTACAGCATTTCAATGGAATTTTGAAAGCAGACAAAATCCAAGAAAAAAAGTGCTTTTTTTCATGACACACACTTTATGAGGAGGAAAACTAGCTGCACCAGGAGACTGTGCCCCTGAAAGCAAGGCAGACAACAAAGCAAGTTTGGCATTACAGTTGCTAGCAGGACAAAAAGGGCAATGATACATGGAAGGTGTAGACTGCAAAAGAATTACTCAAATATGATACTGAAGGCAGGGAGTTAGAGACTTAGAGATCAAGTTGGTCAGAAGAGTGCACAAGGAAGACGACTACTGCAAGTACAAGAATATCTGCAGTGGCATCTTAACATGCACACTCTTAACATGCTATCTGTTCAAAATAATCAGAAAGCAGCTTATGTATCTACAGTGCAGCCACCCACACCGCACGGGAACATTAGTTCTCAGAGCAAGATGATTCAAGGCATATCAGTAACCTGTACAGAAATTTCAGTATCCAAAATTTCATTTCTACTTCCTTGCTTCTCAATTGTGTAAGAAGAAAAAAAGAAAACAGTTTATCACTAAGTACAGTTAGATGTCATCTTCCCTCTTTCCTGTTTTTGTTGGAATCCTCAGATGTGGATCACAAAGATACCCTTAAAAGAGCCAGATGAATGTGATCTCTTAGGTGATACCTTGCCTACCAGGCACTACTCCAGCATTCAGGTGAGCTTCTCTTCCCAACCACTTGAAAAACCATGTCATCATTCTATCACTTTTCTGGTGGTTTAGAATACACAGGAAAAATGTGAGACAAGACCAGACTTTTTCCTCCTTAGATTTTATTGTTAAGATCTCAAATCTGGATTTTTTTCATGCACTGTAAGTTAAATATGCTAATATTTGCCCTTTTAAGTTAACATTTCAGTTAACATTTCAACATTCCAGGTAAAATTTGATTGCATTATGCAGCAATAACTGTTAGAGCTTGTAAGTTTGTTTCAGATTCCTTCTTTCTAAGGGTCAGCAATAGTACAAAAATAACTACCAATTGAATTCCTACTTTCTGTAATATAGCTATGAAAAAAATCCTGACCATTCATTAACCCAGTTCCTAATGGTGCATGCCTTGCAAGAACTGCTTAATTCAAACAAAATAAACATTTGCTTGTAAACACTTTTATACAGACTTCATTTTGCTGAGACTCATTAAACTGGGCCTTCCCCAGAGCCTGAAGATCTAAATATATCCATAATAAACAACTCCAAAAAGCAGCCTATATGACTAAGTAGTGACTGCACTATAGAGGGCAGGCGTAAGCAGATTTGCATGCAATTCATTCATGCTAGATGGCTGGAAATCATACAATACACTTCAGCTGCTCCAGGAACTGCAATGGCACCACTGAGGAAACCACTTCTTTGCATATCTACTCTTAACACGCTCTTGAAAGCGAGATGATCAGTAAGAAACTACCTATGCATAAACAAAAAAACAAAGCTTTCTTTATTTCCACAGCCTGTGTAGAGCTGTCTCCTTCACAAGTGTTCCAGCATCACTTACCAATAAAAATATCCAATTTGAAAATAGGTCACATTTGTCACCAATCATCCCCAGGCCAATATAGCTTTTTTCCCCAGTGGGTGTTCGCTGTTACTTTATTCAGTCTACTTAGTAAACAAAAAAAAAGCACCAAAACCAACCACACATATCTGTCCTTCAGCTATTACCAGGACTGTACATCAGCCACAAACACCCTTAAAAGTCACCTGCCATGAATTTAACCAGCGGAGTACCCTCCGGGTGCCAAAACCCACCCAGCAAAAAGCACACAGACCTCCACGGAGGACTTACTGACCGATCCGAGCGCTCTCCGCAGCCGGCAGTAAATCCGGGGCGGTAAGCGCACTGACAGGAGCGGTGCGGGCACTGACAAAGACCGGGGGACACTCGTGCTCCCGCAGCCTCCCGCAGGGGCACGCGTGTGCCGGGCGAACCTGTTGGCTGCGACCACGATTCCGAGGGGCGAGATGCACCGTCATCCCCCCAACGGGCGCCCGTGACCGGACCCGCTCTCTAACCGCGGCGCTTTCGCTTCGTTATTTATTTCTTTATTCCAAGCGACAGAGACGAAGTGGCGGAGGTGGGAGGGCAGGGGGGTGCGGAGGGGGTCCGACGGCAGCGTGGCGGCGGGGAGCCGGTCAGAGGCTGCTTCGGCGGGGCCGCGGTACCGACACTGCCGCGGAGGGGAGAGGGCTGGCGTGGAGCCTCTGCCCTGACAAGGGGGCTCCCGCCGTCCCCGCAGAACACCCGCTTCTCCCTTCTCCACTCCTCAACCCCTCTGCTGGAGCCCCGGGCTGCACCGACACACCGACCTTCGGCGCCCGGGAAACGTCCCCTCATCGCCTGCTGGGCCGAGGCCGCCATTGGGCCGGCCGGGAGGCGCTCGGCGGGCGAGGCCAGCCCCGGGAGAAACGGAAAGGCGACGGGAGGGGAGGCAGGGAACCCACCCCACCCCACCGGGCCCAGCCCCAGCCGAACCCGGCCCAGCCCCGCCGGCAACTTACTGCCTGCAGCAGCGGCGTCTCCTCGGGCCGCCGCGCCCCGCGCCGCCCCCCGCATGGGCAACATCCGCCGCCGCTGCCCGCGGGACCGACGGCGGGGACCGGGACCGCAGCGGGAAGGGGGAGGAAAAGGTCGACGATCCCAGCGGGAGATCTCAGCTGGGCCGCGGGAGTCTCGGGGGTGGCAGCTGCAGCACCTCCTGCCCCGCACCGGGCTGACAGGCTGGCGCTCCGCCGGGCCCCGCCGCTGCGGCGACTCCGAGACGCAACTGACAACAACGGCCGCGGCTCACGGGGAGCCGGGGGGGGGGGGGGGGGGGGCGGAGGCGAGGCGAAGCGGGGCGGGGCAACGGACACCCGCGCCAGCCCGCCAGCTGGGCGCTGCTGCGCCTGCGCGGCAGGGAGGCCGCGCCACTGCCGTCACGGCGGGCCAATGGGGAAAGGGAACGCGCGTCCGACGGCGGGGCGGGGCGGGGCGAGGCGAGGCGGGGAGAGCAGAGGAGAGGAGAGGCCGCCTGAGGGGAGGGCAGGAGGGGGCAGGTCAGGGGACGCGGGTGGGCCGGCTGGCGGCACTCGGGGGCAGGGCTTGTTCTTACCCGCCCTGAGCTCCGGCTTCTGAAAGGTCCTGGGCAGTTCGCCGTGGGAACGGCATAAATAAGAGGGGAGGGCGAAGCCCACGGGCCCGCCACCTCTGCCACTCGTGAGGCGATGCCGGTCTGGAGGGTTAATTAGCATGGTGGAATAGTCACTCCTGTGTTTCCTGACTGATCAGATCGCAAGCGAGGAGGGTAGAAATAATAACGTATTAATGACAGTATAGAGGTGGTGCCCTGCGTGACCCGGGCTGCTGAGGCAATGGTGTGTGACAGTGAGGCACGCTGCCGCTGGGTTGCCCTGTGGAGAGGAGGACAGGGTCAAGGTAGAAGGTGGAGGTCAGCCTGCAGTAGGGGTAGTGAAAGGAAAGGATGACATTGAGACTAGGAGGAGAAAACAGGCCAGGGAATGAGCCTAGCGGGTGTTTCTGAGCGAAACAGCTGTGTGTGTAATGAAGGGGACAGAAAACCTCGAATGACTGTGCTGCAGGAGCATTTGGGCTCCTACGTGCGAAGGAGTACGAGCAAGTGGTTGCTCGGAGCATCAGAAATAACACCAGACTTTCCTCTGAAGATCAAGGAAAGAAAATCTTTGAATAGCCAGGGAAAGGAAAGACAAAAGTGGTGCTTTGCAAAGAGCTCTATTTTTTCAAATAGAAATGGCCAACCAAGATACATGGAGAGTGAATACAAAGCCTCATAATAGTGAAAATCAATTTTAAAAAAATGTTTGATAAATGCTTTTTGGTTTTCCCCATGCTTTGACAAAATTTAGATGTTGTTTCTTCACAAATAGCTTATATTACACTGTACAGCACAGACTATTGAATTAACCTGGAATTTCTCCAGTGGAAACCAATAGTTTGCAAATAAACTCAACTAGAAAATACCATTCAGGAAATGACTAAACTGAAATAGTGTGATCATATGTAATAAAAATTTCCTATTCTAGGGTTTCAAAAGAGAAATAGAAAAAAAATGCATCAAGATTTCAGGATATGTTGATTCTGATCACTGCTTCCTAACAAGAATGAGAATTTCTTCATTGTGTCATCATTTAGACCATTCAGTAGGCCTGATTCTCCACTCTGACACCAATTTGACACCAATAAAATATAACTGATTGCTGAATTTACAAGACGGACCTGATGTAACAGATTGCAATCACCAGTCCGTCACCTCTGGCTGCCCGATCATCAGTGATTTCTCAAGTCTGTTGGAGAAGGCGCATTCTTACAAAGACTGTGTACATATGAAAGTTGTAATGGTGTTTCAGTTCAGTGCTTTTGCAAAATATTTTGGACTAAAGGAATTGTTTTAATATTTGCTAGAAATCACATTGTCTGTGATGCTGTCACACAGGGTATCGTGCTTTGTAAATGAGTATGTGTTGAGACTAAAAAGAAGAAGAGGGTCAAGGATAGGTGCAGCACTTTAAAGGGAGACAACAGGGACTGGAAGGAGTCTGGCAGTCACAGTGGGCTGGAATTCAGGACAGGCTGGTTTACCTCTTTTCAGGCAGCTTTATTACTACTTACACTAGATTGCATGCTGCTGGAGTGAGACTGATACCATTGCTCCAACAGGCTAACGTAAATCTCCTGTTGCATATACAGTCACTTACACTGGGCTTTGTTTGCAGTGGCACAAGGCCTTGTTTTGGTTTTGTGCAAGTTTTTTGCAGTGAAAGTTAATGTGGTAGCTACATGCCTGTAAAATCAGACAAGCTCCAGCTAGGTTGCTACAGGAGGGCAGCACTGTGCTGCTCCTTTTAGTTGGCCTCACCTGATTTACTTCGCAATAAAAGTGCCGTGCCTTGTCTCCACGTCGGTTTTAAAGCAAGATAGCTAATATGCATTAGCTCTGCCACAGCAAAACACGCCTCATCTGTCTGATGAGGTATAAGAATGAGCCTGAATGTATTTATCTAGGAAAGGTGACAGCAACAGCCTCATGCCTTTATTTGAGGGATGGCATATATGCATCCAAATCAGACCAGACAACATTCCTCTTTGCTAAATCCAAACTTAGTCTGCTAGAGAAAGAAAATGGTAGATAACATTTGTTTTTACAGAAATCTTACTGGCTTACATTAGAAACCACCTTGTTTTATGTAAGATACTAAACGTGTAAGCCATTTGTGAAAAGTATGGAGTATATAAACACACATTAAATTATTAGTCTACAGTAGTTGAGAAGGGATATGTTTTTCAAAAGATGAATCATTATAGTTCACCTGTTTCAAAAATTAGACTAATACTTAATGTAAATTACTTTGCCCCTTTCCAATAAGATGCGTTTGAAATGCAAAATAATGAAAATGTTGGGATGTTTCAAAATGCATGAGGCTTAAGTAATGACTTTGGACCAGCCTCTGTCAGTCTCTCCATTCTCCCTAGTAATTCCCAAACCCACTGGCCAAATCTAAATTAAAAGGGTAGATATCTCTAGAATTACATGTTTTCATAAGTGCCATGAAACCAGGGCTAGGTACTGGAGAGTAACCTTACCTGTACTCTCTGTAGAGCAAAAGCTGCAGTGTGAGCTCACACTTTATTAGTCACAGGAGAATCCGCATGGATGAGAGTGGCTTTTTCCCCTCAGGGTGGAAAAAGCTTCAGTCAAAATTCACACTTCATTAGACACTGGATAATCTGAGCATGAGGCTCAAATCCATAGGCCTCATTAGTTCCCTTTCGTTATTAAATTATTAACAGTTTCCCTGACAAAGCAGAACAAAGCAGCTGCCTTTGGACAGATATAGAAGAGTACAATTTATACTGGAGCTTATGCAGGACATTCAGATATTACATTTCTTAATAGTCTCAGCACTTGCATTTGAACATTCCGTACATTTCCACCACCAGAGTAGCTCACTCAGGTTTCTGGGCTGACGCAGAAACTGCTGCAAATGTCCGAAGGAATCAGACACAGCCTTTTTTCTGAGGTCAAAGCTCAACTAGCATTAAGGTTAGCAAGGGATCTCAAGGGCAACAAGAAGAGCTTCTGCCACAACTCCAAGAGTAAAAGACTGAAAAGGAAAATGTGGGCTTCTTCCCGAATGGGGCAATCAATCTAGTAACAACAGAAACAGATAAAGCTGTGGTACCCAGAGCTGTCTTTGCCTCAGACCTACCAATAGAGTCTCCCAGCTCTCTGTGCTTAGGACTCAAGGAGGAGAACCATCAGCAATGGGTGAGGATCAAGTCAGGGATTACCCGGGAGAACCTGACTCATAAACATGCACTGGATCAACTGAGTTGCATCCAAGGGTGCTGAGGGAGCTGGCTAGTGTCACTGCAAGGCCACACTTTTTTCTTTGGAAGGTCATAGAGAGAGGTCCCCAATGACTGAAGAAAGGCAAATGTTGTGCCCATCTTGAAAAAAAGGCCCAAAGGGACACTGTTGGCTGATCAGCCTCACTGCAGCCCATGTGGAAATCCATGTCCTCTTGGAACACTTTGCTGGGCACAGGAAGGAGATCAGGAACAGCCAGCATGCATTTACCGAGGGTGAATCATGCCTCACCAACCTAATTGCCTTCTGTAATAAAGCAACTGGATTTGTAAATGAAAGAAGAGCAGTGGATATCATTTCCCTTGACTTTTGCAAGGCTTTTGGCAGTGTCTACCACAATCTTGTATCCAAATTAAGACATTATGGTCCAGATGGATGGACAACCATCTGGGTAAAAAACTGTTTGGATGATAGGGCTCAGAAGACAGAGGTTAACGGGCTATACTCTATCTGGAGTCCAGTAAGGAGTGGAGTACTGTAGGGGTGTATTCTGGGGTCTGACCTGTTTAGCATCTTTATCAATGCCTAGAGGAGATGACAGAGTGCCCTCTCATCAAGTTTGTGGATGACAGCAAATTGGTGGGACTAGTCAATATGGTCAAGGGTAGAGCTGGTGTTCAGAGGGACTCAGACTGGAGGAATGGGATGACAAGAACCTCATGAAATTCAACCAGGACAAATGGACAGGCTAACACCCTGCAGGGTACTGGGGTGGGGAGCAGCTCTGCAGAGAAGGTCCTGGGGGACAGCTGGGTGAGCCCGAGCCGGCAGAGCCCTGGCAGCAATGAAGGCTAACAGCACCGCGGGCTGCTTCAGGAGCACAGCGAGGAGATGGAGGATAGCAATTACCATCCTCTACTTGGCACTCAGACCACACCTGGAATACTGTGCTTTTCCACCACCACATAGTTGCTACACTGTGCTACAGGTCTTTCCAAAATGTCTCTCCTCCCTCCAGGAAGGGGAGAGGGTCATAACACCCACCCACACCTATACTGGTGGAGGAAGGACACAAAGCAAGGCCAGAGGTGCTTTAGTGCTGTGGAGGAAGAAGGTGTGTGCTTCCTGCCATGGGAGGAGAGCAGCATTTCCCGCTGGTGCCAAGGACAAGGAGAGTTTCTGCCCACTACAGAAATACAGCACGTATCGTATCCCCTAACTCCTCACTTATTTTTTAGTCAAAGCAACCAATCCAGCTGGTGACACAAATAGCAGAGGCAGTGATGCAGGCAACAAGGGACCCTTGTACTGTCAGGAAACTTGGGATGTGGCACTACCTAACTTACCCCAGGCAAGGAGGACAAAAATGTCAGACTGAAACCCAGCGTGCAGCCGCTCTGAGTCCTGGTTAGCACAGCAGTGGTGCAGAAACTTCACCTTTCCTGTGATACCTTTGTCCCACATCTAGTTCTGGTGAGGTGACGACACAGTTCACAAGCTCCTGCTTCACTCAGAAAGGAACAGGACATTAAAAGAAAATCAGGCATGGAAACGATGAATGAAGTCAGGTATGATGTGACCTCCTCAGTTGGAAAAGATAAAAATATGTGAATCTGGAGGGGAAGGTAGAGGCACAAGGTCTGTGGACATGCCATTAGTGTTTTAGGTGATAAACTAATTAAACATAGTAAAGTTAGGAGTGGTTCTAAGGTTGGTGATTTGCATTCCTTTTCACTTACAGTTTTGGGCTTGGCCCAAGTTATTTAGGGATTCCCAGTAACTCTTCTAGGAGAACCGGGGTAGGAAAAAGTGAGTCAGCTCCAGAAAAAAAGTGTCCTTAGTGCTAACATGTTACTTCATAGTAGTCATGAGTTTAACTCAGAAATACTCTCTGTCTTTCTCCATTCTAGGAAAGATTGGGAGGCCTTTGTGTAGGACGAAGCGCCAGGTTTCCCGATGCTGGTGTCATGCCGACTGGAGAAGACTTTGCATGAACTGGATTCTCAAAATCCCCCATCGCCAGGGTAGAAGGTAGGGTTTAGAAAGATTGTGCTTCTGAAGAACAAATCCATGGTGAGAGACTCTTTGAAAATAAACGCAGAAAGGATTCTTTCAGTTTCTTCATGAAATACAGGGTTGAAATATGCTAAATGGTAGGAAGTGTAGAAAAGCAGTCATATGTTTGCTGCTAAAGGAAACAAGTACACAATTCATTCGTGTTAAAAAAAAATTAGAATTCTGATCATGTGACAGATGAGTCGACCCCAATGTTTGCTACTGAAGTGGAAGTGCTAATGGCTAGGATATGACCTATATTCCACAGTGCCTACTTTAATGAGTGAAATAATACCATCATGTCCTAAAAAGCAAATATTTAAAAGTTATATCATTGTTACTTATTTTTATGTATGGTCAAATATACGTTACCTAATGAAAGGTCCTTAAGAACACACACCCCTGATTTAACAGCAATAGTTCCTTCCATGCACTTACAAGAAAATTCGATTGCACCCAGTGCATTGCAGAAAATAACAAGATGCAATGTAGAGACCTGTAACTAAAGACCTGTAAAACCCCATCTCAATGCAACGATGCAGTGCCATGGATTTAAAAATAAGCAATTTCTTGGAAAGAGAGTTTGAGAATTGCACCTTTGAGGGCAATTGTAGCCATGGAACAGCAGTAACCATATTTTACACAGCAAAATATGTTTCCATGGAATAACTGATGTTCACCTAAAAGGACAGTGTTGCCATTTTTATAAGTACAACATTTTAGTTTTGAAATGAACCAGTTCAAAAATTCATGTCAACAAAGGATTTAGGGATGGAATGGTTTTTGTTAGATTTATTTTTTTTTAAGCCAATGGTTAAAGCTGTGTAGTTAAATTCACCCCCTGTAACGAAGAGCGAAGGGCAAAGCAGCTTTCCAGGGTTAGCAGATTTTAAGCTGCACATTCCCAAGAACTCACAGCTCCAGCCCTGGCCTGCGCTTCCCTACCAGCGCTGCGGAAATTGTATCCACCTACACTTCATCTTCAATCTGGCCTGTGCCTTAAAGCCAAGGAGGCAGTTCTGACATTTTGTTCAGGTTTTTTCCTTTCATTCAGTCTTTCTTTTTTGGACTCAGTCTTCCTTTTCTTTGAGTGGCCTAAGAATGCCGTGCCTTTAATTTATCAGATTTCTGGTTTACAAAGTTAGTGGTGGATGTATAGAATTTCTCAATTCGGGCTGGAAAGAAAAAAAAATAATTTTTTTTTTATAATGGCTTTGCTTTTGACACTGAGTGGGTGCGCCAGATATTGAGGTCTCCGGGAGAGATAAAGAAAGGAAAGAACCATTTTCACAGCAAATGTATCTTAGAAAAAGGAAATAGAAGAAATACAAATGAGACTTCAGAAATTTCTGGTTTATAAGATCTGTCACATAATATAGCAGTTGGAAACTCAACGCAAAACAACTGTGCTTATACAATGCATGATTATTTGAACAACCAAGAGGTTTACCATGTTTTATACAATCTTCATGCTGTTACAGGCAGCTTGGATATGTTCTTCAACATCCTTCCCATTTTACAAAGAGAAAGAATATTGGAGCCACATTTTCTTTTTTAAATCTCCAGGTTTAACTCCAAATTAAAGGCAACCCCAAACATAATTGAATGCAGAACTTTAAATTCCATTTATATGTTTAAACAATAACATTCTCTTGCTCAACCACTGGTAAATTTACAACCAGGATATTAAAAAATAAGATGTCCTGGTTCCTAATTAGAACATTCATGTGGAAGGGTTGCCAGTCTTCAAGATAAGCGCATGGCTTTGTCTGTGTTTCTGCAGTAACTGTTTTATAGCAGAGATGGATTTGTCACTGCCATCTCTGAAACTACGTTGACACTTTCTTGAAGTCCTACCTAGCCTGTTCCTGCAGTCTGACTGAGAATCAAAGGGACTGGATTCTTTGAGGGCTGAAACTGAGCAAGTTATGTCATGAAGCCACTGTTGTGCTTGTTCTCTGCTCCAGAGGAAGACCAGGATTAGTCTTTCTTTAGACCCACAACAAGAAAATCTACGTTGTTTCAACTCCATTCATTCCACCAGTCTGAGGACTGGAAACTGAAGGGAGATAAAAAAGGGCTGAACTTTTTTTCTCTCTGTTTGATCACTGCCTGCAAAGCAGTATTTGTCCCGTGGCACTATAACCACGTTCATAGTAGGACTACTTTAGAAAATTATCAAGACTGTTTATTTAATACTATTATAATGCATAAATG
Source organism: Podargus strigoides (assembly GCA_028020825.1). Classification (NCBI taxonomy): domain Eukaryota; kingdom Metazoa; phylum Chordata; class Aves; order Caprimulgiformes; family Podargidae; genus Podargus; species Podargus strigoides. The sequence goes on along the minus strand of CM051623.1, from coordinate 15,158,169 downwards.
AGTCTATATTACTCACAGTGAACATATGCTTAGCTGTATTTTAGTCTCATGTCAATGCAACCCCATTATTATAAATCAAACCGAGGATTTGATTTGACAGACTACTTCAGTCACATCTAGCTCACTGCTCCCACTGTTCACTGTAATATACACAATGTGCCATTTGTAAAATGAACAAACCCCAACAGATTATTTTACTTCATTGAACAGCTGAGCACATCTCAGTATAACATCAAAGATATTTTACCTCTTTTGCTTTTGCTAACAAACTTGTTAATGTTTGTGAAATTATAGTGGATTGTTAGAAATGTATTTAAAACAGTTATAATTAACTAATATTCAAGCTCTTCAAAAGGCACTGCCCTTATCAGCAAGAACTAAATACTCTACTTGAGAAATAAGAGGTACATTCCTTATCTGTTGCTTGAACAAAGGAAGGGTGGGGAGGATTCTCAACCAAAGGCCCATTTGAAATGTTTCTAGATGGAATCACACCTGATGGTTGTACACTGAAGAGTATAAATTACTGCAGTGAAGTATATTTCATAATGGAGCAAAGCAAAAGCTACTTAAATGTCAGCCTTGGTGACCAGTAATACATTCAGTCATAATATCTTTTCTTTCACATATCAATAAAATAAAATTGGGGTGCAGCTTGGAGATTTCTTGAAGACACAATTTTCTCAACATTTGTTTTAAATTACTCATTGCATTTTTTAGTTTTTTTAGTGCTTGTTTTAAAATTACTGATCTGTTTGTTTTATCGCGTCTCAAGGAAACACAAGCATGTACATGTAATAAAACTGTTATGATACTTGTTTGTGCACTTTGCATGCTAGCTGACTAGGCAAGCAATTATGCTAATCTGGCTGCTAAATACATTTATTACTTGTGCTGGAGTTACAGCCACACCTGTCTGCCCTATCTCATACCAAGGCACGGGAGTTCAGGAACAACAGAGCTTCTTCAGTCTATGGAAGACTCTGTAAGAAAGTTCATGCATGGCAGACCCTTTCCATTCCAGACATCCCAATCGCCAAATATTTGATCTTCAGGATATTTGATCCACAGATGATTGGGAAGGACTCACTGCTGAGTCATAGACAGTGTTTTGAAATCGCTTTTCACTCTTCAGTGGATCCAGGGGCTCGTGCTAAAGGAGTCAGAGAATTGCGACTGGAAAGTTGTTTAGTTGTGTTGTATCTCCCATAGTTGTGTGGGGAAATTCCACTGTTCAACCCTTACTGAAAGGGTCTTCTTGTGGTAAGAGGCAAAGGATCTGCAAAGGCTTGGAAATCACACTGCCAAGGAGGGCAAAAGTAATTGTTTTCTTCTCTTCACATTCCTCACTCAGGTTACACATATGGTCTTGGCTCTCTCCTGAGCAAACCCAGTGAAGATGGGGTTGGAGGTGCTGGGACACAAAAGAAGAGTGAGGTTTAGGAGAGGTAGTAAGTTGTATTTCCCAAGTGATGCTAAGTTGGTTGTTTTGCCTAAAAGTCAGAGGAGGCAAGGTCAAGCACTGAGTCTGTAGGCAGCTTCCTTCATAAACACCTTGGAGGTACAGTCTAGTCCTAACGCTCAGTTTTGTCAGTACTAGATTCCACATAAATCTGACAGTGTTGACCACCAGTGGATACAAGTGACTCTGCTCAAAGTCTTACATCTCTGGAATAATTACTCAGAAGCCTTTGGGGTGCCAGCCAATGGAAAACAGTAGGCACAGAGATTTAGGTGGAATTTAGGCCAGGAGAATCTGGGACTAAGATCAATATTTAGATTAATTGAAGGTGTTATTCATTCCTCTCTCCCCCTCATTTTGGATAACTAGCAACCAGTCTTTTCTTCCTTTTAGAGGTCTGAACATTTATGCAACCAGGAACAAATCCATCCCAACCCCCTTTAGGCTTTCCACAATTAGTCCTACCAACTACACTCTGGAGTCGAATCACATACCTTCTAGCAGCGATGTTCGGAGCACAACTGAGTGGCTGTCAGCTGGCCAAGCTTCCACATGCTTTGGAGTGCATCTCTGGTTTCCTAGGGAACCTCGCCAGGGTCCTCCTGCGATGTTACAAGGCACCCAGGAGACATTTCATTACCGCCACTGTTCATGGTTTTGTACATCCCTAAGTAATCAACACATCAAAGGTGCATTTGCATATTTTATTCTTAAGTTTCTAAATGGTAAAATGAATTGCTGACCATACAGAGCTGATTGTACTTCTAGCTGTAAAATCTATAAAATTCGAGAGCCTTGCTCGGAAGTTTGGAGTGGAAACTTTAGCTTATTCACCTCACCTACACTGCCAGTATGGGTTACTGACTGGTACTGATGTTTTCCTTCTTGTTATGTTGACCATCAGGCCACTGTTCATCCCAGCAGCTACCTGTGACTCTTCTCTGATTTATTTATCTGCAACTGATCAGGACTAGTTATTCTTCAAAGATCCAAATCTCTCTCACAGCCCATATTTCTAATGTCATCCTGCAGCCGTTAACAGCTTACCTCTTACCTTCCACAGTAGGCCAACTGAACTTTCTCCAGGGAGTCTTTAATGTGTACACAGTATCTTTGCTCAAGAATGGGCTATTTATTTCTTAAAAGAAAAAGAAGATAAGAAAAAAAGCATTGGGTATTAGGGATATTGGCTAAATCTTTTTAGTGAGCTTTTCCTTCAAAACAGAAAATATTCTGTAGAGAAAAAATACTTCTGGGGAAAGCAAAGGTTTAATTAGAAGATTTTCAGTCAGTCTTCATCTGCATCCATTCATCTGTCTCTAGAGACTCCAAGACCCCTGTCACAGATGTAGGTTTGATATGCACCTTATCTTCTCTTTTCTACACATACCGGTCACAGATGTCTGCATACTACATTTTCCATGGCAGGCTGTGGCTTTAATGCTTTCCCCTGGAGGAGCGATAAGAGCCAGAACACGTGTAGACTGCATTACATTTTCATTTGTAATCAGTGATGTGTGAAGTTTCTGAAAGTTGTTGACACTCATATGATATATTCTATCTCCATTAGAGGGGTAGTGGACAGAGATACATGCTCAGATACTATTTTGCTTACAAAGAATTTGCAAAAATTCTTTACAAACAAACAAAAAATATTTGCAAATTTTTGATCTCCTTTTACCAACCCAGAACCATTCTCCATCACTTCTGTCTCATGTAATGAAATACACAGCCTTATCACTTTCCAGTCCTATTCCTCTTTCTTATCATTCATATTTAATGTATTTCTACCTTCTATTTTGTAGCCGCTTACATTTTATTGATTCTTGGGTGCAGTTTACAAGTCAGTGATTTATTGTCTTTCACTTCTCTTTGTGCTGACAAGGAACATGGCTATTTTTCTACTTCAGATGTAGTACGAGGTAAAAATATTTGTGGCTGAAACCCATCAAAACATAAGGGACACATTTAAGCTGTGCTAATTTTTATTTCACAGATTTTTAGAAAAAGAGAGAAGGAAATTCATGGTTAAGGGTGACACCCCATTTTCTGCTCACGAAACTTGGTATTGCAGCATCTGCAATGTATTAACTGTCACTGTTCAGAGGGCTGTGCAATGTCTGAGGGAGGACATGAAGGTCAGATTTTTTCAATTTAGGTGCCAGAAGATGTGTATCCAAGATTTTTGAGACAAAACTGAATACAAGAGCCTCCAAGTTTAATAATTGGATTCAATGGCATGTGAGCATAAAAATAAAATGTCTAATTTAACAAAAACTGCTGGAAAGTGAGCCAAAATATCCCCTGCACAGGGTGGGGTCTGGAGCAGCATTGTGGCCTGTATGACTTAGCAAGTGGAGATGCTCTGGAGGGGTAGGTGAGGGGCAGCAGCGTGAATAAAACAAGAGTGGGGGACACGTGACATGGGATAGGGACCAGCTGCAGGGTACTGCTTGGTTCCCTGCTGATGGCAGCAGATGGGAGGACTGGCATTAGAGGTTTGCCACTCCTTCCACACTGGGCATTTCCAGAGCAAGGGTCAGGTCCTCCTGGGCGCAGTGTCATTTGGCCTGCCCTTTGCTCCTTCTGCTTTGTAAATTAGGTATTTTGGGGACAGAATAGGAAAAAACAGGCTGCAGTACTGCAGCTGTGTTGATAATAACCAGTCCCCTTTCTCTGGCTCACCTGACAAGGCTGATGCTGTTGAAAACCTCACAGAGTGTTGGTGAGGGACCAAGGTCATGATGAAATAGCTTGGCAGAAATAACACCTGGCAAAAGCAACATATTTGCTTAGGAAAAATAGACTTTTCCACTCCTCATGGAAGATGTGTGCCTGCCATTCATTGGTTTGTCACACAGAGGCTCTAGATGGGTTCCCGTTGCACAATCACAGATCAGCAGTTTCTAGGAAGTTTCTCATTTTTTTCTGGTTGGGATGTTGCAACAGGATATTTTTTTCCCCATAGCGGGCCTTGCTATTGCGATTCAGTTACTTCTTGCTCCACAGCTAAATTGCTGCAACATGCTCATCTTTGGACTACATCTACAATCAATCCAGGAGCTGTGGGCAGCTACTCTCTTACTAAGCAAGGTATTTTACCATGAGCAGCAATCTTACGAGATCAGCTGTTGGTTGTGATGTGGACAGCTTGCACGGGATTTACTTACCACATCCCTTTTGTGCTGTCGAAGAAAAAAATAGCGCACAGATTGGAGCTCAAGATAATGGAAGGACACTTTCTGTGAGGAGCTCTCAGCTTTGACATTTGCTCAAGGCTGTTTGGGAACTGCAGGGAGGGGAGTGTTAATGATCAGGATAGGATGCAAATATCTTCTATTTTCCCAAAATTTGAGGAAACATGGAGGCAGACCTCACAGCTTTCCCCATATCTGCTGTGTTTGGAAAGATTTTTAATAATGTGACTGAAATACAATCCTGTCATCTCCAGCCCCTTACACACACTAATGTGGCTCTCTCCAGGATTTTATGCCTGGTCCCTGCTACATTGAGTCTACGAGAGGCTCTTCAGGTGCTCTAGATCTGAGCACATCACAGCACTTGCCTTTTTCTCAGCCTCTCTCGCACATTCCTTGGCCACAGGTGGTCTTTTCCCTAGAAAAACGTGGGACTTTGTGTAGAAATCATATGTTCCAGGCCCATGGCTGCTCAGCAGCTTAATCAAATTCCTTCCATGAGCTCCAGTGCTGCGAGTGCTCCGGGGTTCCCAGCTCACCTCTCTGGCCACACAAGACAGAGGAAACAGAAGCAGGTTTTCGGGCTATTCCTAAATTAAACTAGCATACTTGCCTCTGCCTGGATGGTATTTCTTACTGCCATAGTCAGAGATAGAATATGAGTCTGGCAAGGCATTTCTTGTGTTCTTGGGTTCTACATCTAGCAAAAGAAATATGCTGCTCTAGAAAAAAAAAAAACACAACCCCACACACCACCAATAAGCAGCTATACATATTTCAGTCCTTAAATTTCCTCACCACTTGATGGTGTTCTTTGGGTTTAAGTCTAAAGCTTCCTGAGTACACAGGATCCTCCTCTCTCATTCCTCCCCAGAGTTTTCTGCATCCCTTTCTCAGCTGGTTCAGCAGCTAAACCAAATTGCTCCACTCTTCCTCCTTCCTGTCAAGTTCCCCCACGCCTCTGTAAATCTCTAAGTCTCTCAAGCTTTGCAGTATTTAAGACCCTAAGTTAATTCCTAATCTCTTTGTCCTGCTTCTAGTGGAAGGCTTCTCTTCCAAACATTCTCCCTGCAAACGAACTAGTTTTCCCAAGTCACAGAATCACACAATCATCTAGGTTGGAAAAGACCTTGAAGATCATAGAGTCCAACCATCAACCTAACACTGACAGTCTTCAACTGCACCATATCACTAAGCGCTATGTCAACAGGACTCTTAAACACCTCCAGGGATGGGGACTCCACCACTGCCCTGGGAAACCCATTCCAATGCCTAACAACCCGTTCTGTGAAGAAATACTTCCTAATATCTAGTCTAAACCTCCCCTGGCACAACTTGAGGCCATTACCTCTTGTCGTATTGCTTGTTGCTTGGTCAAAGAGACTCATCCTCACCTCTCCACAACCTCCTTTCAGGTAGCTATAGAGGGCAATGAGGTCTCCCCTCAGTCTCATCTTCTCCAGACTAAACAACCCCAGTTCCCTCAGCCACTCCTCATGAGACTTGTGCTCCAGACCCTTCACCAGCTTCATTGTCCTTCTTTGGACACGCTCCAGCAGCTCAATGTCCTTCTCAGTGAGGGGCACAAAAGTGAACATAGTACTCGAGTTGTGGCCTCACCAGGGTCAAGTACAGGGGTAAGACCACTTCACTGCTCCTGCTGGCCATGCTATTTTTTTTTATACAAGCCAGGATTCCATTGGCCTTCTTGGCCACACTGCTGGCTTATGTTCAGCCATCTGTCAATCAACACCCTCCAGTCCCTCTCAGGCTGGCAGCTCTCCAGCCACTCCTCCCCAAGCCTGTAGTGCTGCTGGGGGTTGTTGTGGCAGAAGTGCAGAACCCAGCATTTGGCCTTATTTAAACTCACACAGTTGGCCTTAGCCCATTGAGGCCAACCTTACTGTGCTGTAGAGCCTTTAACACAAGCATCAAAATCCTCTGTCTGGGAAGAAATGGTGAAAGACCTTCAGGAGGAAAGAGAAATGTTGATGGTGCAGCTGCAAACTCAGGAGCAATTGGTGAAAGATGTTCAAGAGCAGAAAACAGCTTCTGATTCTGTAACAAGTCTCACCACACCGTCATCTAGCTTGATGACTATATCAAAGGAAAAAAAATCTGTGGATAGATGAATTACCACTGCACCAGTCCTAGAAATCTTAAAATCTATTGCCAGTGCTGTATTTCTAACTAGCGGATGAAGCGGGGGGGGAAAGGGAGTTTGATGAGTTATCCAGAACACTGAAATAAACAAACAGAACCCACTAGAAACTGGAGTTTGTATGGATCATATGCAATTATTTAAAATAAAAAGAAATGTACCTCCTGGTGAAGTAACCTAAATACCTTGCCTAAATCTTGCCATTGATTTTGCACTCTGAACTGACAGTTGTTGAAAGTCAATATTGTTCTGGCTCTAGAAATGGAAGGAATCTTTTGGTGATCCAGCAACACTCCATTAAATCCAATACATTTTAGCTACAAACACTAAATAGGGCCCGTGTGTCTGTTTGTTCAGGCCCTCTTGAACAGCAAGAAAAATGTGGATTTTAGAGCTAGATGGGAAAAAAAATTAGAAGATTCCTTAAGGCATCTCAAGATGGGAAAAAAAAATAAATTCAAGGCACTGCTGCTCTGTTACTGAATGAGGTCACACTTCATGCTGTATGTGAATAAAAGACAAGACAATTTCCCACTTCCTATTTCTGTTCTGTATTGCCAGGTTAATTGTTGTCATTGTATTCCCCACAAGAGAAGCTTCAGCAGTGGTGCCAAATAAACCAGATTAGTGTTCAGGGGCATTTGCTGGAAGTGATGCCAAATCCATTCGTGATCCTAATTATATGAAATATGCTCCAATAATTTTCCACAAGGTGAATAAAAATAATGCCAGAACTGCCGCTTTCACTAAAGCTCAATTAGGAGGCGTTCACTAATCCCAAGACATATCATGGCTTCTTCTGTGCAATTATATTCTCCTTTTTATAAACTGATGTTTACCTAGAGAAGATGAATATCCTAATTCCTGGCACCAAGATGAGAGTGATATCAGGAGAGAGAAAAACATAGACAAGACCTGGCCCGTGTCCCAACGTTAGGCAAACTGACCTTTGGTTTCGATCTCTGCAGACAAGCTGTTGCGTCTGTACAATTTCAAGCAGTACACACAGGAGATACACGCTCAAATGCAATGTCCATTCCTGAATCTAAAAGAAGAAATAAAAAGCCATTTAACTTAGAAAATAAAATCAGATTAAACAAATTATCCTTTGTTAGTCACGGAACGTTTCCCGTGGCGTACAAGACCTTGTTCTGCAATGAATTTCCGATTTCCTGATGACTGATTTGCAGCAGCTGATTAAGAAAGAGGTATGTGTCAAAAACAGGCACTCACTACCAACAGTTGCAAATTCGGACTTTTGTTCAAACTATTGAAAATTCATTGTAAAATCAACAGGCGTTCTCCTAGCATGTAAGCACAATGAAAGATGTTTTGATTGCATTCGGAAAAATAAATTCCTTTACAGCTGGAGTTGAAAGAGGATGGACAAACACACTTACCGAAACAATATGATCACAAATTACATTCATAGTCTATAGCTGGCTTATATAATAGTATCATCTTTCAGGATTCTTAAAGCACAGAACATCTTTATTGTCCATTTACAAAAAAACCTCCAGCTTTCTCAATTTAGACTATTTTACTAATATGTGACCTTCCTGTTCTTTCTTCATGCTTTTGCTTTTGTGGGCAGTCTCACAAACACCAAAGCTAATACTACAGAAATGGCTTTATGTTTCATGATTTAATTTACTTCTTTCAATTTCTGAAGTTTCTAAAACTGTTTGGTAGACCATATTTATTGATTGTCTGATATAGAATCATAGAATATCTCAAGTTGGAAGGTACCCATAAGGATCATCAATTCCAACTTTCTGCTTCTCACAGGACTACCTAAAACTAAACTGTATGACTAAAAGCATTGTCCAGATGCTCTTTGAACTTTGTCAGGCTTGGTGCCACGACCACTTCCCTGGGAAGCCTGTTCCACTGACCAACCACCCTCTCAGTGAAGAGCCTTTTCCTAATCTGAATTTCCCCCAACGCAGCTTCATACCACACCTTTGCTAGTCCAAACTCTGACAAATTTGCAGGATCATATAATGGTTAGTGTACGACAGAGTGAAACCTGACATTTAAAGAGGACAACAAAATTGTTCAGGTGAATAAGTGGCTTCCTGGTCAGTGTATTCATATGCTCATAGCATACTCTGCTGCTGTCAGAATTGATCTCTCATCTTCGGCTGATAGTCGCAATGGTATCTCCACAGCTCCATCCTCCCCAGTGGGATAATAAAGTACATTTGGATTAAGAAAAAAGCAGATACACATCTCTCTCCTCTCCACATACACTGAATTCTGATTATACTCCCCCAGCCCTCTCACAGGATTTGGCTGAGCAGATGATGCACAACAGCTCGCATCCATTCAGGCTGAAGTGCTCAAGCAGGCTATTGTTTTCCCCTTGGCAAAAATCCAACAAAGATTTCATTAGAAGTTGCTTATCAGGAATAGGGACAGGAAATTGTTGCGTCTCTGCTTGAAGACTGGTCCCTAAAATCCAACATGACAGGCAAGCCCTTGTACATACACTGCAGAGTGTGTCCCAATATTCAAAATGTAAAGGCTTTCTCAGTTGCTGCTGCTGGATGGCATAATGGATTTTGATCCATTGACTACATTATCTCCTAGTACAAACTGATACCCTTTTTTCCGCAGGAGCACTGAAAACTTGCCAGCAAGTCAGCAAAGCTAAAGAGGTGATAAAAGAGGGCTTAAAAGGTCTCCTGGGTGAAGTCTGAAGGAGATGCACCAGAAAGCTAGAGCATGAGGAGAAGGGGCTGAACCAGGCTCTAGATTAAGGGGTACAGTTCTCACAGCAGATACCCCTTGAACTGCCTGTTTCCCTTCCTTGCCACAGGTGGATGCCCAGGGACTTCTAAAACATGACAGTTAGGTGGAGGGAAGCCGCATTTCAGAAAGGGAAGCTTTCAATTCATTCTGTTTTAGGATGCCATGTAAAAATCTAGCTGGGTCACTGTATTTCCTCAGTTGTTCCTCACAAAATGTTAACTGGCATATGGGAGATAAGAGATATCTATAATCTCTGGGCTGAGACTCAGGAATCAATACTCGGTCTTGAGGGAAATGTAGGTTTCAGGGAGGAAGCTAACAGAGAGAGGGTCTGGGGGGAAGGCTCTATGATCAACCAGCTGTACCTCACTTCCACCTAGAAATTCACTGCTGGGACCCCTGTTTTATAGTAACCTAGTGCATGTGCAAGGCAGGTATGTCCCTTGTTGCTGTCCCAGTGATAGAAGACATCAGCACAAGGAAGGTAGCCAGTGGTGACAAACAGGTCCATGGCAATCTAGCAGCAAGCCTCCACCAGGATTGCATGCATTGAGAAATGTTCACCATGGCTTAAATCTTTCATCCCATCAATATTCTGTTTAGTTAGTGTCTACATTTAGCCAGTACCAGGACTAAACTGTAGCAGTTACTCTACCACTCAGTGTCCCCTCCCCAGCTGAGAAGGGGAATCAGGGAAAAAAGGGAGAAACCCCACAGGTTGAAATTTAAATGGATTAACAAAATAACACAATACCAACACAAAGTGCACAAGTTTATACTCAGCCTGGTCCTCGGGAGCAGGAGGCCAAGAGGAATTAGCCACCCTCAGTAAACTCCCTCCTTTTATAATGAGCTTGATGTCAGTGGTATGGGATACACCTGTGAGTCAGCTTGGGGCAGCTGCCCTGACTGAAACTCCCAGCTGACTCAGGGCTACTCATGGCCTGCCTGCCATGGCTGGGCTGGGGGGCTGTTCCTGGGAAACCAGGACAGTTAGATAATGATGGTAAAGCTGTTCCTGGGATCTGAAAAACATACATGCATGAAAAGCAGTATCAATATGCTGCGTGATGATATTAATGGAGCTGCCCAAGCGGCACTGTTGTGTGCCTCTGCAAACTGCATGATGTGACTTGCCTGTGCTGATGGAGTTTCCTGGAAGCTATGCTAGAATCAGAGTACAAAAATTTATGCAGGCATAAGATGAGGCAGTTGCATTAAGCATGTTCTCCATTGGAGAAAACTCAGGTGATTAATAGAGCTGTCAAATGACCGGGGATGAGGAGACTGTTGTGTCTTTCTAGAGCCAGGAATGAACATTTTCTAGTTGCTGAGATGGAGTGTATATGTCAATTAATTACCATTTTTCAATTAATTGTTACTGTGACATACCTTTCCCCGAAGAAATTATTGAGCAATACAACCAGAACTCAAACTGGATCTGTCACACAATTTGTAATTCCTCCTTCCTGGGTGTCCCACAATTCTTCAGGTAATGGACAGAAGCACAAAAAGAGTAATTCGAGACAGACATCTCTGTTCCCAGGTCCCACTGACTGACATCCAGCTTTCTTCTTATTTTGTCAGATTTGCTCAGTGTGATGCTGATGGTTTTGTTGCTCAGTGGTCTCAGCGGAGCTCGAAAAGACCTGAATGTTTGCCTGGGCTGTGTATTTGCAGTGCGATGGCCACTAATGGAGGCTGTCTTTACAAACACTGCGGTGGTCATTGGTTGTGTTTTAATCACTCCTAATGAGCAGCTCTTGCAGGCCCGTTAGAGAAATGGCCTGCCAAGAGTAAGCCACTTTTTCATGTTGCAATCACTGTATTTATTTTCCTATCCAGAATACAGTGCTTTATTTCTCCCTTCAACATCCTTCAGCTTGGATGTTCTATCATATAAATGCAATATTATTAATTTCTGTAAATACGCTTTCTCCCTGAAACTTTTTGAGCTACAAATGCACTCAGTGGGCCAAAATGACACTCTCCTGTTATGCTGTGTCATATGTATATGTACAGCCTTACTCACAGCACCAGAATTCAGCTTTTTTCTGTTTACCTAGACACCCATCTTAAGAGTGGGAGCAAATAACTAATTGATTGAAGTTCCTTGCAGAGTACCTGGTAGAAATAATATTTAGCTTCTTCTATTAAGCAGCAAAAGTTGCTGGAAGAAAATTAAAGCCGGAAGCACTCTTGGTTTGGTTTTTGCTGTTTCAAACTATTTTTGAGTCTCCACTAACCTTGGAAGACTTCTCAGAGGAACGGTTGCCTAAATTAGAATATCTATTTCACATGAAATATTGGGAAAGGAGAGGAAGGGTTATATTAGTTATTTCATTAGAACTAACTCTCGGGGTCTGTATCCCAGCCTGCAGCAGAAATGTCAAGAGGAGCAGCTGGTACAGCACACAAGCCAGCAGAATATTTCCATCTCTGAACAAGGCAAGGGGGAAAGCAGGCGGGGGGAAACTGAATGAATTGCATAAGACAGTGTTGTAAAGTAGCGATGAAGGCCTGTGTGTCACCAGAGATTGAGCTGAACCCTTTATCTGTCTATTTCCAGAGATTAAGCTTTGTGAAATGTGCAGACCTTTGATAGTGCAAATGTGCCATTGCTTTTGGGCTTTAGTGCGGTTCCAGCAGGATACATTGTCCACCTCAACTCTTTTTAACACTAGTCATTATTGGCACAGCTTTTTCTTACCTCTCTATCTTCACTAGATGCCAAATAAGCAAACCTCTTACCCTATTACACTATTTAGTGTTACCAGACAACTCTTGCCAGCATAAAAGTAGAGCAAATGAACTGAACAGAACAAAGAGGACAGTCTTTCATGGGTCATTTCTTACACTTCAGTCTCACAACTGCTCCCTGACTAGGTGGGCCATCAGCAATGTCATTAGTATTTATCTTTTCTGTCATGTATTTCTTTGCTTGCATAAAGACAGAATCCAGGCCTTCCTGGGAACTATTTTGCCTCATATTTCTTCAAATATTGCTTAACACTAACACATTGTACTCGTAAAGTATGTGAAAGGGCTGGGTTGTTGCTATGCCTTTTTAGTTGATGTCAGCATGTTGGACTGGTGTCTCACTGTAAAACTGTCATGGTAATATGCCAAGCTTTGAGGGGAAAAAAAAAAGAAGAAAAACATTGGCACTTTAAAAGACATGCAAAGCATATAGCAAACCATGGTGCATACTCACTGCCAGTACATACTTTGGTTCCTCCCAATGTCATTCCCCCAGACTTGTAGAAGGATTTGTTAATAAACAACATGCAAAGGGGAGAAAGTAGAGCAGTATGTTTCTTTGGGTGTTTTCATATACTTCCATGTGACTGACTGAGCTACTGCTTTTTGACAAGCTAGGTTGTGGATCTTCTTTTGGCTGCCTTAAGAGGTCACCGCCTGTAGCTCCTTGTTACTCCCCACATGTCCTCTACCCAGCCTAGTCTGCTTGCTGAGTTGGTTGTCTGAGCATTTCATATCCTATTTGGGCCCAGTTAAACCCATCAGGCTAGTCTCTTCGGTGGGAGACCTTAGCAACTATTTGCCTGAGCACCATACCAGGAGGTGTGAGGGGACAGTGGATGTCAGCAGCAAGGCTGTGACAGAGCTGGGCTGGAAATTTTTTCCTTCAGCTTAGCTGTGGTAATAAGAGGTGGCATGGACGCAGTCTTGCTTTTGAGCTGAGCCTTGCTCAGCTCCTAGACCATTGCAGTTGAGAAGCAGAACGTTAGCAGAGGATCATAATTCCCATGGGCTAAAAGTGTCCCTGTAGCCATTTACCACAGCTCAGGCTAGTTTGTAAGAACTCGTTCATGATCAGATGACCTGGTTTTTGTTTCCTCTTAGGTCTTGGGCTGCTTTCTAGGTACATTGACCCCTGCCTATTCCATTTGTATTAAATATCCTTATTGAGCTGCCAGGAGTCCAGTGTTACCCATTCAAAAGTGCAAGAGCAACGTCATGTAGGAACTTTTCATTTTACAGAGTGAATTTGCTTAAACTGAGAATTCATATTGCGTTTCAGACTTGCTGTACCATATCCAACATTACAGCGAGCCTTCCCTGCAGCACATTGCTATCACTCTGTGTAAAGTCCTGGTGATTCATGGTTGAGTGACTGTAGAAAGGCTTTTGTTTTTTATCTAAATTAAAGATACCTGTAATATATCTTCTCTGTTCAATAAACGAATTACTTTATATTCAGTACAAATATAGAACTGGGAGGGCCACCTGGGCTCTTTGACTGTGGTTCCACACAGTCTCGGGCAACCAGGTGACAGACATTTATAGTCCAGAAAGGTCCACAGAGCATTCACTTTTCCTATGTGTTATCTGCCTTTTGTATAGATCAAATTGTTTGTTATTGTAAAATGAGTACCTAAATAGATACTAGGTCTTAGAGATGACAATCATTTAGCCTGACTTCCTCATAATGCTCATCCTAATGCTCATTCCTGCAGTGGAGGAAATTAATCTTTGCTATTAATATTGTCTATTAAAGCCAGAATTCAGATCGGTCCATTTGCAGTCCTTATTAAATAAGGACTCCTGCTGGTCCTTATGCAGATAGCTGAAGGACCTGAGTAAGGTTCCTTGTTACTTAAATGAAACCCATGTTTAGCAAAGCTGTTAAATCACAGCTGAAGGCAGACATCTTGATGAATAAATCAACATTCATGAATAAATAATTGACATGAGTGCTAAAATGGGATTCTCGTTTTCATGCTCTTTCTGTCCTTGGCCAAAAATTGAGACAGTCTGTGTGAGCAGCACTGGCGGCCCTTGTGGTAGAGACAAGTAAGGTCAGGTTTCCAAAGTGTAGATGTGGTTCTAGTAGGACCAACAAGAACATCTCAGTTTGTTGGAGGCTCCAGCTCCTTTGGTTTCAATGGTTCTGATGAGTTAGGGAGCTGGAATGAGCCTTACTAGCACGTTTCCCATAGGACATCAAATAATGTGAGTCAGTGCTACTCCGGGACACATTCACACTTTGATCTAACAGTTAAAGGCTCGATGTCCCATTACCAGTTTGTTGAAGATGGCCGCCTTTCCCTGTAATTGGGCTGGTGATTCACACCATCTTCATCAGCCACACGATTCGCTTCCCAGGGACAATTAGTTCCCACTTTGCATTACCAACCTTAAGTAGGTTATGAGTCTTGTAGCATTTGGTGTACAAGGAAGTGAAAAGTTTCAAGAAGAACAATGCTTATGGAAGAGTCTTGGTGGGTTTGTGAGCGTGGTGGCTTTGTCCTGCCTGACAGAGGGGAGGAATCGCATCCAGTGCTCATCCTGCACAGAGCTGACTCTGGTATTTTTTTGTCTCCTGCCTAAGCACTACATGGGACCCATAAGAGCCATTCTAGCATGCCATCATATTTTGCTAAATATTTAAAATACCTGTGGTTATGGGGAAATGCCAATTCTGAAATCTGCCACTTTAATAATGTAAGTGGTTTTCAGATGCTGGGGATAAGGATGCAGCTGCTGCAAGAGCCCAAAGTGCTGGTATTCTTAAGAACTGCAGCCAGGCACTTACAATGCTCTTGTGTCTTAAAGCCACAGCAAAGGGCAGGAGCCAGTGCCACCCGGGAATCAAAGGCTGCCATTCGTGCCTGCGCAGAGCGGGCAGGCAGAGCATCTGGAATACCCTAAGTATCAAAACAGTGCTCAGATGGGACTAAAGCAGTGCCAAGTTCTTGTTATTGTTGCTGTGGTTTTCTCCCTCTCACCTCACACCATGCCTTTGATAAACATTAGTGCCATTTGCTGTGTGCGAAGGGCCAGCACACGGCACACCATGCAATCATCTGCAAAAATACATTGCTAGTACGCTTGCAGAGAGAAAAAGCAGGACGGTGCCTTATTACAGGCCATTTTGGGGTTAGGTCTGTAGTCACATGAGCTCCTCACCTAGCATAAACCAACCCAGCTCCATCCGAGTCAGTGGAGCTACATTTGCTTTTCAGTGAGACAGGAAGCTAGAAATTTGGACCTTGACCCAGACTGCCAAAGCTAGCAGTGACCTTGCTCCATGGCCTCCATCATCCCACAGCCTCTTCTTCACAACTGTTGCAGCACCAGAACTTCCCTTGTCAGCTTCTGATTCTCCCACCAAATCTTGTCTCTTGCCAAGTGTCCCTGTTTTATTTTGGGCATGAAGCACCTCCCCAGAATAGAATCTGTTATTCAGTAGTTACGGTGTGTATCTAGGACACACATATTCCTACTCTCTTAGAAGAGGAATTTGTGCCTGGGATTCCCATGTTGTGGCTGAAGATTCTTGCTGTAAAAGGAGTGGAGAAGCAGAGTGAAAGAAAATTGTTTTACCTATTTCACTTTTAGGGAGGGAAATTAATTGGCTACATGTGTGGTGAGAACACTTCCTAGATGAGGTTTAACAGATTACCTGGGCAAAGAAACCCCTAAGTCTGGATCTCGTGAGCCCTCCTGTCCTTAGCTATGCAGCACCATGAAAACTGTGTAGCTCAGAGGTAGCTGCCTGGGTTCCTAGCAGTGCTGGCTGGGCAATGCTGGGGGGCTCATGGACTCTCGCAGCCTTTTGCAGACAGCAGCTCCCCAGGCAGGGTTTTGAGAATCTGAACAAATCAGTGCTGAGACCTGGCTCACCCATTACCCAAACTGGTGGCACACAGGCCTGTGCTAAAATCTGAGCAGAAGCAAAGGACATAAGGATATGCTGTGCCATGCATATCTTTTGCAGCTGAGCTTGGTCTTCCCTAGGGATGCTGCCCTGTGGGTGTTCATATCCAAGCTATGCTCTGGCAGTAGACAAGCTAAATCCAAAAATGTGGGCAGCATGCAGGCAGGAGTGGGCCCTGGGTCACCTCTGACCTTGCTCTTTCAGCACAGAAGCGCCTAAATACTGAAAGCGAGGCATCTGCACAGGAAATTTGGTGGTACAGGTGCTGCATGGGGAACCCATGGGCCAATATACCAGTGTGTTCTGTATATCCTCAGCCATGGGTTTGCTGTAGACGACACTAAAATACATGTGAATGTGGGACTATTGGAAGACATTTGGCTTCATAACGCTCTGTTCCTAAGTAATGCTAAAGCTGGCTCCAGGCTTGCCAGATCCTGTTAGCTTAGAGGCCTAAGCCAGCTGTGCAAGGCTCAGTGAGGTTGGTTTAGACCTTCTTCAACCTTGAGAAGCCAAGTTTACTGGAGAAGTCACTCCAGTAAAGTGGAGTGAAATGGAGTCTTCACTATCTACAAATGTTCCTAGTTAGCATTTTAATTTTAATTTTTTTTCTCTTGGTTATCTGAGATGGAAATGCTGTTGTTTTGACGTTGCCCATAGGACTTTTTATAACTTAGTTCAGTTGCTCCAGGATTTTAAAGTTGTGATGTACTGACATTTTTGCAGTCACCCAAAAAAAGCCAATATTTTGCAGAGGAGGCCCAGAGGAAGATCATGCTCATCCAAAAATTCTTGCAGGAAATGCTGGTTTTCCCTGAGAACTTAAAAAGTCAGAAAAATACCCCTGCTTTTGTTACACACTCCCTCGTTCCTCAGTGTTTGGTAACAGCAGATAATGAGGATGGAGAATGGCGTTTGTTTAACAGAAAGGCAGGGCTAAAGTGGAACCGGCGTTCACCTGAATCAGCTATGCAAAAGTCCCTCTGACCCAGCTCAGAGGCTGACGTGCTGAAGGAGCACAGGGTGCTGTGCATGGAAGGTAATACGTTTTGCTCAGGTCATCTCCCTGCCCCGAGCAGTTTTGGGAGCACGCATCCACAGTTGATTTCAGAATCTGCTATATAAAGCGTATGGCTGGATGGGTTTTTAGTTGAAATGTTTAAAAAATGTTTTTTGATTTTTTTTTACATATTCTAACATTTTAACATATTCTAGTCAAAACTGTGCTTTTATAAAACATTTCTAAGGCTTTATTCCAAAATTTCCATTGACTGCAGCAGGCTTTGGCACAGACTCTAACTGTACAAAGCCTAGGACTATAAATATAGATTCACGAGGACTTGACTGGAGGGAGTGACAGATGTATAGCTTGACTCTGAGATCTGCCAGGGCAACATTTTCCAGAAGCAAAAAATGAGAATCATCTGTGTTAAATTTATCCACACTTGGACTTCTTTGGTACGTGCGGGAGGAAATCACTAGGGAGAGGATGACTTTTTAATCTGCCAGTAGTGTAAAGTTTGTGCGCCGTCTTTGCGGCGATACTGTTTATTATGTTCCTTGGGTAAATTTTACCTCTGATGCAAAGGATATAAAACATCTTCACAAGGTAGAAGGGAGGATCAATAGCATATGTTGAATAACTCTCTCTTCAGCACCCGCTCAAAGCGTTGCCGTATGCTCTTATGACACAGTTTAGATCTCGGATCCATATGGCCGGTCTTGCTGTCGATGATATGTGCTCCCTGAGGCACTGATCCTGACCCACTGAAATCAATGGAAAAGCTCTTCTCGGCCTCAGTTGCTTTGGAACTAGGATAAAATGCATTGATCTCCCATTGACACCCCACCATCTACCAGAGACTTTCTTCCTCTTGGGTCTGGAAAGGAATCTTTTGTTCGGTCTGGCTAACAGTTTGAGAGCGGGGTTATATTTTTTCCTCTGTTTCTAGTGACCTTTGGGGCTGGAAGCACATTTTAGATGCGAGCTCTTGAGTAGCAGAGTGCTGTGTTTCCTCTTGCTGTAGCAGGGCCGGAAATGTGTGTTTAGAGGGAAATTCTGAATAAGATCATCAAAGCGTTTCCTTTCTTCAACTCAAACAGACCTGCACAATGCCAGTGCTGCAAGCCAAAAAACATGATTCAATGGTTCAATCATTATGATAGGTGGTGGAGATAGAAAGGAATCGCTCATTTTTCGAGGTGTACTGGGAAGGAGATGCTCCGTACCAGTCTTGTTGGCATAGCCTTCCTTCACCAGAGTTGGGGTACAGTGGGGGGCAGGACACTGGCTTAACCCAGTATTGATGTACTTATGATTTTGTCAGTGGTTTGTGGCAATGAGCACCAGAGGAAGTTTGAGCCAACTGGCTGGAGTGCAGGGCTGAGTAGTTCATGCATTTGCAGTGCAGGTTAGCAGGAAGACCCTGGGCAAACCTCGTCATTGCTTCTCCTCTCAGTTTTCCCATCTGTCAGAGAGAATAATAACACTGACCCCGTGTCCTGGTACCCCAGGCACAGACCCATGGGCCAGCCATGCAGGCAGGCCATGAGTAGCCCTGAGTCAGCTGAGAGTTCCAATCAAGGCAGCTGACTCACAGATGTATCCCATACCACCTCATCATGCTCATTATAAAAGGAGGGAGCTCACGTGGAATGGAGTTCCTCCTCTCCCTGAGGCTCCTTGCTGGTGGTCTTCTATTCCTGCTGTTGGCATTGAGGACTAGGCAAAGTAGAACCCTCTCTACTTCATGTTGATTGTTTCAGTTTTGTTATTCTATTAAATCTGTTTACACTTCAACTCACGGGCCTTCTCCCTTTTTTCCCCAATTCTCCTTCCCAACTGGGGAGGGAGCATCGGGTGATAGACTAAGTGCTATGGTTTAGCCCTGAGCACTGGCTAACCGTAGACACCCTGCCCGCCTTGCAAGGCCTGAGTCATCTGGGGTGGGGACAGGCTCTGCTTGTTGCCACTGGTTCCAGCACAGTTGCCTGGTGGTTACTGAGAGGACACCATGGCCAGCTGATAGTAAAGAGCTTCAAAAAAGGCCAGGCCTTACACCATAAGGCTTGACACATCTCCGCAAAACCTGTACTTCAGTGCTTCCTGATGAGCAAGGGAAAGCGAAACACCTCTCTGGAGGATACAAGCTCAAGTCCCTCCTCTGCCATCCCCAAACTGACGCTTCTGTGCTGGTAGGAGGAAGAGGCTGGCGGCTGCTGGCCGGCTGGCTGGGAGTTGTTACAGCAGTGGGGAGTTCTCACCTGGCAGCACACTGACAATTTGGAGCTGGGAGAGTGTCCTCTGGGGACCACCACCAGATGGCTGGGGTGAGAGTGTCCCTTGGGTGGTTTTAGCCCCTGCTGGAGCGGTGGAAGGAGCTAGGGCTGGAACTGAGCAGGACAAAGATGCTTTGCACTGGTTGAGCTGCAGGGGCTTCAGTAGAGGAGGAAATGTCACCCACTGTGTTCCTGCAGCTGTTAGGCTGAGATAAGGCAATAGCTGCTTAGACAGAGAAAGGACCATTGGTGTCAGATACCACACAAATACTGAGTTTGAACTACTATGTGTGCAAATGGTATTCTTGGGTCAGTGATGATTGGCCCTGGAATGTATCATAGCGAAGCAATTTTTAAAAGCACTGGAGACTCATTTACCAAATGTAAGGGTAGTCTAATTAAAAGGTACATGCTGAAATATCTCCTCCACTAATCTCCACTGTGCTGCTATTCATGGTTTTATGTGGAGAAAGAAGTTTCTGTGGTGCTCTCCGCTCCTTCCGTGCTGCGATTTAGCCTCTGTTTGCTGGACCTTTGTATGAAGAAGACAATGGAGCTGCCTACACGGCCAGCCAGGGCCTCACCCCTGCCTTTTCCCTACCTTGGCGCTGGGCTCCAGTGTTGGTTCATTGCTCCAATACTCAAAAGCCACATCCCACAAAAGACGTCCTTTCTTATGATGCAACCCACAGACATACTCTCTGTAGAGGTGAAGGCAGCTGTGGTGGACCTCGGTGCACAAGCTGGTGCAAGAGTCTGTCTCACAGGTAGCTACAATCTATATAGATGAATGGAACTTTTTGGACACATACCTATGTGATGGGTGGCCAGAAGGAAAGGGCTGGTTTGGGGACTGAGGTCCTGGTTTGGCATCCAGAAATTGTTTTGCTGCAGCCTTGCTTCACAGTGTCAAGCGCGCTGTTTACTTACCAGGCTCCCTCTGCCCATCTGTTTTGGCACAGGAGGTAGAGAATGAGAAATCTGCTGTTGAAACTCTGGGCTCCTGCACAGGGTCACAGTTTTCAGATATATACAGTGTGATGTGATGATGAGTGTGGATCTACTAATGGAGGGAGGAAGAGGGACTAACAGGGCTGAAGCCTTGCCCCTCCCAGTGCTGCGCATGTGTTTCTGAATCCTGTGACACCACCATGGCTGCCTTGCTTGTGACAGCACGGTCACAACTACAACCACTGTGTTGGGAACTATTAAGTTTCTGGACAGAGAAAGACAAGAACATGGGCTTGAGGAAAATGTCACAGCTCTTGGCAAAATACCCTGATCTTTTATAGCCAACACTGATGTGGTGAGTGAAGAAATGGCTTCACTGGAGAAATATGAGTTTTAGGGAGGCGTTTAGGAGAGCTGTCAGAAGCAGCCTTGCATGGAGAAAAGAGGGCTTCCAGATATGAAAGGCACAAAGAAGAGAGTGGGACAACAAAGGGATGTGATGACTGGGTGAGAGGTTTCGCAGAGCAAGGAGAGCTTAAGGCACTGGGAAGATGGAAGGGTTTATTCCCCCCTGGACCTGTTCAGACCCTGTTGCCTCATACAGTCTGGGTAGCAGTGTACCAAAGGCTCACAGCTACTCAGGGAAAACAAATGCTGCATAAATGTGGGATCATTATTCACTCAGCACGTCGACTTGTTTAAATTTCTGTGAGGAGAGCAAGTATATTATGGTATTGTTATCCTATGCAGAGAGTTGTTCATTTTTAATTATAGTTCATGAGAAATACAGACTCTTACAAGGTGTCATCTGTTCAAACAGATATATACATCTTAGGGAAAAAAAGAATAGTGCTATTAAATACTCTTCTTATAAAGTGTCAGAACAAAGCACATGTGCACGTCTCCTCATATCCAGCAATAAAATAAATGTAGAGGACTAAACATAGAAATGTATCCTACAACTATGTAGCAGCTAACTGTGAGTCAATGGGACTGGTCTGTGCAAATCCCTCAGGTATCTCTATGTAAATAGATACCCCCATACCCCAGGGCTGACATTCATGAAAAAGCCAATGTCTCGTATTTTCTGATTTGCTTCCTCATTCTTCAGAAATCACTATTCCTGCATTTGGCAAAAGACAATTTAGGGATAAACTGGGAGCCAAATATCCGGTGTGATTCAGGGGGGCTCTTCCTGCCCACCGTGGATGTTATTCACATCACCTCTCTGCTGACTGCTGAGAACTGCAGAAAATGAAGTGTTGCCATCATCCTTTGTCCTGCAGGCAGCAATTTTCTGCTTGCCTGTGGGAAATAATCCTCTTTTAATTTAATTATTCATTTTTCAATTATTTAATGCAGTATGCTGGGATAGCAGCAAGGCTTTTGGTTAGTTTTTAAATTGCTGCCACCTCAGACAGTAGAGCACTGGGATCCAGCTCCCTGGGAGAAGGGATTTGTTTTCTTTGAGCTGCTGCTTTCATTAGGAGGGGTATGCCCTCTCCTTTCTCTGGCACATCCCTCGGGAAGTTTCCATGTATCCTGCCAGCCTGCTTAGGTCCCACAAAGGCTTAATCCTGCCTGGCCAGAGTCAATGGCTCTGGATGAGGACAGCTGAATGGGGCAGCATCAGGAGTCCATCAGTGTTTCTCCTCTTGCTGGCAAAGAGGCTCCTTGGAGGGCCCCAGGAGCACCCTCCCTGCTGCCAGTGCCTGTGCTGTGCTTTAACATTTTCTAGCATAGGAAAAGCAAATGCTGGCTCTCCATGGAGGCCCTTTACATTGCTCTGTGCTGGCCCCTCGAGCTGGCGTGGGGATCACTTCTGGTACAGCTGGAGTCCTCACTGAGACTGATTTTCCACTCTGAGCTGTATCCATGATAGTTCCTGAATGTCATTGGCTCTGGTTTGTGGTGCAGGAATCAGCCCTAAAAGATTCCTGCATCAAACATAAAAGGTGTTCATACAGCATTGAGTAGGATGAAGTTTAGAAGAGGTCAGTTCTGCTGTCACTCACACAGTTTTTGTTATAGATGCAACTCCATTAATTTCTGTGTAGCTAATTTGCTTTTGTGCCAGCATGAGTGAAAGCAGTCAGGCCTTCCTCCTGCAGCAGCTAAAGCGAAAAACATTTATATTTTTAAAGCTGAAAGCATTTCTTTTATTTATCATGTGTCTCTTTGCTGACAGTGACCATGTAAATGGCACAGAAAAGTTAAATGAGCTATTGTGGCACTGCTTGTGACCCTAATGCTCACCATCATACCAGCTCATAGCAGCTTCTCACAGTGCCTTGAAGGCCCTCCAAGTCTCTCTCTGAACAGCACACGCCCCACCACACCCGTGTGTGGGACAAAGAGCTCCTTTAGTTGGTCTTCATTCATCTTTCTAACACCTGAATTGTGCACAGGAAGGCAGGATTGAGGCCAGGGGTGAGGGCTGCTGGTTCTGGCATCCTTTTTACAGGTGGGGACAGTGCAAGGATGGCAGGAGATAAGTAATGCACAGCAGGCTTACACTGACCCTCTCTCCTCAGGGTGATGGCAGACTCTCCCCCTGCTTTTGCAGGCTTATTGGAATACAAGATTATACTTCTTCCCCTCTGTGTTGTAGTAAATCCATTGTTAAGGTGTCTCACAGAGACATTTTGTCCCCTCTCACAGGAAGAAATTTCCCTCCAGCTAGGAAATTTATTCCCTGTAAAATTGAACAGGAGAATAAGATTTCCAGAGAGAGCCTGCAGCTGTAATAAAGGATTATTGCCAATTTCTTAGGCTGTGCATGCAGACCTGGGCACTCATGTAGCCAATTTTGTACCCCCCAAACTCCACAACCAGGGGTACACAAATGTCAGGGTGCAAAGCCCTCACTGAGCAATGACTGGTGATTTCAAAGATGCTTGTCTCCAGATGAAGGGTTTGTCTGAGGTTCTGTGAGGCTTCGCCATGCTGACTCATGAAGCAAGTCAGTGATATGATGTTAACCTCAGACCTCTGCGTTGTTCCCTGAATTTCCTAGGTGGCCAAACAGCTCACCTCCCCATCTGGAAGGTGGGGAGAGGGACACTTTTTTGTCTCCTTCACAGGAGGGTCGTTACACTGATTACATATAAGATTGCAACGTGCTCCAAGGAGCCATACAAGTACTATGGGCTGAGATAAATATAAAATGCTGTAATTTAAAGGCTCTTGTCTTTCAGTTGCTAATGGCTTAATTAAACAATAACATTTAACAGATGTGCTTTTTCTCCTCCAATAATTCACTCCATCTGTGTCAACATAACTAGGGCCAAAATTAGTGCATCAAAATTAAATGTTAATGTTTTATTTCAGTTTTTATCTATTGATGTACATTTACATATATATTGTTTCATCTTCTGATGTGATGAGATGAATGCCTCCTTAGAAGGAGGTATTGCTCACTATGGAGTTTAAAGAGCCTCTTTTAGTGTGTAAAGTAAGAACAAAAAAGCAAAAAAACCCAGACATACGCAAATACAGATATCTTGAAATGAAGGTAAAACTGGGCACATGTATATTAAGGGTGTTACATACTGAACTGCAGAATCTGTGTCTCTGTGCTCTTTAGGGTAGTGAATATTTTGTGACCTTTTGTTTCTAAAGCAATTTTTCTCCTAGCTGCACATGCTGAGAAAAAAGCTTGCCTTGCTGCATGTGAAAGCAGATGACCATCTGAATCCCTGGGTTGGAGGACCAGATAAGTTAGACATATCTGTAGAGGGCTTTGTTGTTTATGAAATACCTTTAATAGAATTAGAGATGAATATAGCTCTCCCAATTGTTGTTGTTAATTTAAAACACCCTTACTTGTACTAAATGCTTTCTCAGAGGCGCTTAGGAGTCCTTGAAGACCTTGCGGGCTGTGACCCAGATCTTGCAAACCCTCCTGTGCGATGGATGCTACACATGGAGGTACTTGCACTGCTGGGGCAGCACAGATGAGTGCAAGGAGTGCAGCAGTACCCACTGGCTCTGTGTTGCCCTGCTTCCTAACACGTACCACCTCCCGCACGCTGCTGTCTCAGCCTGCCTGCTAGTCAGAGCGGGATGCTGCAGGGTACCAGGCACAACCCGTGACCTCCTGCGTGGCTGTGTGACAGGTCCCACCACCAGGCACTCCCAGTCACGCTGTCCCCCGGGGAGTCTGCAGGCTGTCCCAGAGCCAGCTAAGGCGTACAGCGGGGCTGATGAGCGAGCTGAGACTGGTCTTACAAGCCATGTGAACTGCACAGCTGAATCCAGCTGGGTGATGCCTGGGCAAGAACACTCCCAGGTCAAGATCCTTTGTTTCCATACAATCTGAACTGCTTCTTTTTAACGCTTTTGCTATGAATTCTTATGAACTGAGTTGCTTGACTTTCCCCTAATTTAATTTGGATTAATTTAATTTTAATCAGTATGCCTTCTCAGCATCCTATTAACCTTCCAATGAACTCTTCCTATAAGGGAACTGGGGAAGGAGGCAGTCTACATCTGTTAAAATATTAGCCTATTCTTTGGGTTGCAAAGCATTAGACAGCCGAAGATTTGACATAACCAGAGGTGATGACCCAACCCTGCTGTCACTGAAGACGCCAGCAAAACTCATCTAGTGTCTCCTGGGGTCCCTTTGGCCCAGCTCACCCTGGCAGTGGTGTGGAAAGCAGCTAGAGCTGTCTCGGCCCTGGCTGGAGAGCACCAGACTTTGGTGATTCTTCCCTTGTCACTCTGAACCCAAAGGGACATTGGAGACCCAGAGAAACAGGTGGTCCCTAGTAGGTATAACCCATATATAACAGGATTACAGTTCTATCTGCCTGGTTTTCCCTCCTGTCATACTGCCCAGACTGCCATCTGCTTAAAAATTTGTTCAGACTCTGAACCAGATTCAATAATATATATACATATGATAGATTGGCCTTAGTGTTAGCACCTGCCCAGGTAAATTTTGCTGACAATCAGCCATGATATCCTCACAGCATTGCCTCAAAGAAGGAGAGGTGAACTCTGCTGAGATTGACAAGGTAGCAGAAAGACTTTCCTCTGAACCACCTCCCAGTTCAATATTTTTTCAAATGAAACAGGGTAGGTAATAAAGCAACTTTGCTAAGAAAGGTCTGGGGGATATGTCATTACTTTGGATTTTTCATGATCTGTGGGTAGTTCCCCACTCACTGCCAGGAGGAGAGCAAGGTGGCTAACTGTGGGTCATCAGCATCACAGAAGTAAAATGTTGCAGTCTTCTCATTCTGACATGGAAAAATTCCCAGCAACTGCGTCCAAGTTTTGTCTGCTAAGGACTGACATGTTGGTCACTTGAGTTATTGAGAGTCTATTTCATCTCTTTAAAAATAAGTATCCAATGAATGTGTCCGTCAGCTATTAAAAGACTAGATATTTCTGAAAACCAGTGGGGCTCTGCCAGTGGTCCCTGGAAAACTCGTATGCCATTTGGCTTAACTAAATTTGCATTCAGCCTTGTCAGGATTTCTCTCCTGCACAAGCAGCTGATGCCTTTGCCACTAGGGCTGTTAGTGCAGCCATGAACAGGAGGAGAAAGGCTTTGCATTTTCACAAATAGGATGGAGAGTCCTTCACAAAACAGCGTTTTTATTAGGATGCTATCAGTAATCTGAAGGTGGGCATGGAGAGACAGGTGGCAGATGCATGCCAGTGCCATAGCCCGATGCAGTGGTCTGTGGGGACATCTGTACCGCAAGGCCAACCTTAATCTCAAAAGTAAAGTCTTCCCCTGCTTACTAAGGATAGTCGGCTCTGATCCTGCTAACACCCAGGGCTCTGACAGATGGGCTCTGGCAGCCTTAGCTGTGGGGCTCAGGGTGTCACGACCCCCCTGTTTTCCCATGCCAGGGCACTCCCAGGCTGCCACGGCAGCTCTACCGGGTGATGTGCAAGGGCAGTGCCTTAACACACTGCCAGCAGCGCCGGCAGAGCCTGCTGCTCATGACATCCCTTGCTGGAGTCACTCCAGGCTCAAGCAGCATTTTACCCACGAGCAGACATTTTCAGGACAGGGCCTCAGAGAACGCAGTGAAGCCACGGCATGAGGACAGCCGTCCCTTTTGCTAATGACTCCTCTAATACCTGCTCTAGCTCAGCCTGGCTTTGTGATTTGTGTACTAGCTTGTTTGCAGAGATCTCTGAGATGAGTTGAGGTCTGGTGTCGTACCACTCTTGAAGGATTAGAGCTCAGTCAAGAAAACAGCGCTGGCAGAGCATCATCGCAAAGTCAACCCTTTGGAAATGAAGAGCTGTTAAAAAGGACATGGGTTGTGCAACTTTAATTGAACAGCTCCTACAATACTCAGACTTTAATTACTAATGTAATTGAATGCACGTTAATCCCAATCTATTTTTTTTACGGGACTCTTGCCATCATCGGTGCATAGGACAGAAATCCCATTTGGTAGCCACTACAGAATACAGTATTTTCCCGTTTCCTCTTCTTGTCCTTTCCTTACCTTTCTGTCCAACTTCATTTCTTTCAGCACAAGCAATCCCAGTTCTTATTCCATTCTTCATCAGCTTTCCCCCCATCACTGCCTGCCTGCCACCTACAACCTCCCCAGTCACTCCTAGCATTTGTGGCTGTGACAAGCTTTTCTGCATCCCTGGGGGATCAGGTGTGCCCATGTTAATCTGCTCCAGGCCAAGTAATCCCCCTGACTAAACCGGGTCACTGAATGTCTCTTCCGCCACCCACTGGTCTGCATCATCTGCTCCTGGGGTGGCCCGGGTAGGTCAGTGGTACACACAGTGCTGGAGGAGAAGCAGGCTGGAGCCTGGAGGGATGGAGGACCTCAAAGCTCATCCTCTGCCTCCAAATGGCCCACCCTTAAGCCAAGCACACATAAATTAGAAGCAAACAAAAAGTAATTGTTTGCTGTCTTTGAGAGCATCCTTCACTCAGGCAGGAGTCATCAAACCACCTTCTGCTGTTGCTCACCCCTCCGGTTCAGTAAGGCAGATATCCTGTGGGTGCAGCTCAAAGCCACTTTTACCTGTCCAGCCAGAAAACAGTGTCAGCCAACAATTTCTCAGAGGCTTAATTAAACTATAAGCAAATGACTAATCTATTGTGAAGCAAAACACTCTCTTCCTTGTCAAGGCCACACAGGCAGATCTCAGACAGAGACCTTCCCTCCCTGTGACCATATACATGACAAAACCACATAACTGGGATTATTTTGCTCACATACTCACATGCCTGAAGTTAATGCATGTGGCTCATACACAGCTTTGGTCCGAGAGCAAGCCAAAACCTCCCAATCTGAGCCGGAATGGGCTTGTGAGGCTGTCCACTGGTGCTACCTTTTGTGGGACGTGGTGACTCACGGGCACCTCAGTCCACCATCTGCTCTGTGTTTTCGTCCCTTCATATGGTCACTCTGAGCATCTTGCTCTGTGGTTGTTAGTAGGGTGAGAATAGGGAGCTCTGAGGAAACTATGCCCCTGCTTTCCATTCCAGTATCCATACTGGGACCTAGAGATATCCAGATGGAGACTCTGGGGCCAGGCAGTGGCACAGAGCGGGAAAGTAGCATGAGACTTGGAGAGGATGAAATTATTGGGGAATTCCACCCAATTACTGAAGTTCTTACATGTATCTTAACTTATGGTCTTGTTTTCCAAAGGCTTTTACCTAGCCCAAATTCGGGAAGATTTTCACAGGAACAGCAGAAGGCACACCCCAAAGGCCTCTTGCACCTGCCAAATTTCACAACTCTGCTCCAAACCATGGAAAAATAGAGCTCAAAAAGTCACTGATATTTTTAGCCTTCCTTTGTAAGGAAATAGAGCTATGCAATCACACCACCGCTCGTGCCCTTTGCAGTCCCCACTATTACGTTGGAATTGTTGGCTGGCCTCAGCCAAATTTGACAGAGGAATGGAAGGTGCAAAGATATTAAGTTCCTACAAGCTTCATGGAAATAGGAACTGGGTGAAGCAGAGATCCCAGTAATGCCAGCAACGAGAAGGAAGCAGCAGGCGCACAGCCTTTGCTGGACAATGGATTAAATATCATTTTTCTGCTTTGGCAATAGGTTCCCTCTAGGATATAGGGGATGTATTTCATTTGCATCGTATGTTAGCACCTCATAATCTCTGGGGCTAGAGCTGAATGGCTCATGGGGAAAGGTCCATGGGTCTTTGTTCCCCTTATGAGACGTAGCAGCCAGAAGAGTCACTGTAGTGATGCCCTCAGTGCAGCTTTGCAGATGGTGTTAGGATGATCTCCTCTCACCCAGTGATGACATTACCTGGATGTAGTCAAATATTTGGGTGAGCTTGTGTTAAATAAAATGTCTTCTGTGATCTGTAGAACCTGAGGATTTTACTAGTGTATTAATCAATAGTTAAAATGGGATGCCTGATATTTGAGTAACATAATTTATTTGCATCCCTTAGTGTAAATATGGGCTAATTACTTTCCCACTTTAACATTAATGACCTCTTTCATTTTATGTTGCATATAACATCCTGAGAGGGCATAAAAGATGGCACAAAACCATGAGGCTATTAAGGCAAAGATTTATTTGTAACATTTGAAGGAAGGACTGTAAGCAAGACTGTTTTGTGCCTGGAAGCAAGTCCCCTAGAGATCCCGGATCAGCAGCTGCCCAAAGGCACAGGGACAAGCCAGGTGAGCACCTGTGCCCCCCCCCCCATCCCCAAGAGGTGATCTGGCCACATGTCAAAGTTGAAAATGACTGCAGTCCTACCTTCATAGGGTGTGCAGTGCCTTGAAACTGGATGTAAAGAGTGCTCTGCAACTACAAGGAGCCTTTAATAGAGCAATAGGCAGGTCAACGATCAGGAGGAGGAAGAACTCGGGAGGCATCCGAGTGTCGAGCTGGTCCAAGCTGGCTGATGCAAATACCTATGGGGCTCTGCCAGGATCTTCTAGGGTATTAAATTGCAAATAAGGGTCTTACCAAACTAGTTAAGATTGGATGTGGGCACAGGCTGCCTGCCTTGTCAACATCTTCTGGTCCTCAGATGTATGAGTTTAAGCTTGGCTCTGCTCAACCCAGTATTTTTTGCTCAGGTGGAGGTAGCCGGACGATGCTGATCTGTGATATCCTTTCTTTGTTCCTGGTGTATCCCCAGCATCTGTGTCACTCACAGGCTATATCAGCAGTGATACCAGATTTTCTTCTAAGAAGTTATGAAAAAGTATTAGCTGTAATGGAGACAAAATAAATGATGTCTGAAGTGGCCCGCATGCAATGCACACAAGAGAAGATGATTCCTATTCACAATTTATTTTAAGATGTAGACATTAAGCATCTTGTAGTTGCTTAATTTAATTTAATATAGACACATTGATGTCATGCCATTCTAGTTTCTAAGCCAATGTCATGCAGTACCAAGTCCAAAGCTTTTTATCTCTTTCAGCAAAATATATCATCTCATCAAAGGCGTCCGGTTAGTTTGAGAAAGTAGTTTTTACGTAAACCAGTGTGGACTGACATTGTTTTTAGTGACCGCCTTTAGTTCTTAGAGCACTGTGCCAGCTGTTGCATTATCTGGCCTGTATCTTATCTCACATTGTTAGATTGAATCTTAACCCTGTCCCACAATAGAGCCTGGAAATGGTTAATGCAAGAGTCATGTCAGCTTATATAGAAATTACCTGCATAATTTCCGTTCTTGCAGTTTCCTCATTTTATTCCACTACTAATCCAAAAGTAAATGACAAATTTTGACATATCCCTTGGAATTAAAATTCAGTTTGTAAGTGTATTTTGATTTAATTGAAAGGTTTTCAATAAAACAATGGACCTGTGATGTTTTACTAAGATGGGAACACTTTGCTTAAACAAAGAAAACTGTAGTTTTATCAAAATCAGTACACAGGGCATTTTAATTTGTGTTAAAAGGCAAACTCTACTAGAAAAACATTTGGTCAGAACATTTTTGATCAGCTCTGCATAGGGTGAGCGAGGAGAAGATGCACAGCGATGCTTCCCAAATTATTGCCTACCGCAGTCTGATGCTGTGTGAAGCCCTGGCACATTGCGTGGTGCCCGCAAGCTCTTTTCCCCATTTGGTTACACTAAGTCCCACCAAAAGAGACCGACCTGCTGCGTGTGCTTTCCCTGTGAGCGACTGACAGAGCTGTGCAGTGCTGGCATCCCACATCAGGTCTGCCCTTATACCTGGAGCTCAAGGGAAAGAGAAGGGTCTTCTCAAGGGGATTAATGATAAGTAGGAAAGGAGACAAGCCTGTGTGTTTGGTGTTCATTACAACTAGGGAAGTGTCAGTCTTTCTGTCCAAAGGGGAAGGGGGTAAAGAGGATGACTCAGTTTTCCTGAGTTGGCCTCAGTTTATACCACCAGAAGAAGGGAATCAACTTTTTAATTCAAGCTCTAGTGGTTTATATGTTTAAGTCTGGCAGTTGGGGCTCAGCCCTCTGTGTTGCCTGCGACGGCAGTGGCAACACGGGCTCAGTGGAGGTGGTGGTGCCTCGGAGCAATGCCCGTGTTCAGATATCAGCCACTCCACAAGGAAAAAATATGTCTTAGGAATCCCTCTTTTACCCTTCTTAGCCAAAGGGTAACAATTTTTGTTGCTGTGGCTCATCCTGTGTGGAAGCGGGGAGGTTAGCGGGGGGTTGGTGGAGTGGGGAAGGGGGAGTTGGAAGATTTTTGAGGTGCATCCCTGAACCTTATGTGGTACCCCTGGTTCCAAGTCCCAATGACATTTTGCTTAGCTGGTGGTCCACGCCCATGACCACCACATCCTCAGTGCGAGCAGGAATTACCTTTTGTACTCAGATGTCATGGATGGGGAGTACTTAATTAGACTTTTTTGTGGCTGTTGTTCTTCTGATAGAGGAAAATATTCTCCCCTCTTGTATTTATATTAACATTTTCTATGGAGGTAGCATATCTCGATCTGTGTCTCTGTCACAGACAAATGCAAAACCCACTGTTTTCTGTTCTTACTGTACAAACCAGACCTCTACGAAAGGGAGGCAAACCCTCTCGATGTACTATAGAAGATTTCTTGCAATTTTTTCTTAAAAGCAACATGTATTTCATTGAATGTCTATCGTATTAGCACTTGGCCTGATAGTCTATATACTTCATCTCCTTGACAACAGACAACATCCAGCATGGAGTATCCCACTGTCACCAGATGCTGCAGGAATCTCGCCGCCCCGGCAAGCAGGAGGGCTCAGCCTGGAGCAGGAGGCGTGGAGCCTGGTAGCAGGGTGCCTGCAAGGGGAGGGAGGCAGTTGGTAGCCAGCCTGCTTTCATCCCTGCTCTGCTCAGCCCCAGGTAAGTCTGAAAAGCCACGAACCACAACAAAATTAACTTTTCTGCTTTTCAGAAATGTAAAAACTCAGTGCACTAGAATAATTAATGCAGCTGATTAAAGGCAAAGATTACACATCAACAAAGGAAGATAAGAATTTAATTTCCAGCCTTATTGCAATTCAGACTTGAAAATTGGTTCCAAAGGTGGCTGCAGACTTATTTGCCTTTCTATATGTGTATGTACATACTATACATATGTACGATTACTATCTCCTGCCCTGCTTTAGTAATATACTTAATTGCTTTCTGGCCCCACCTCAAGCTGCCTAAATTCATTTCACAGGGAAAAGATTATTTGCTGTTGGCCTTTAGCAAATAAATTGCCTGCCATCCTTAATCTGGGTAATAGAAGGTACTGCATCAGCCTGCTTGCAGTTCTGCACGTTGCATCTGCTTCCACACAAAGTATTACTGACAGCTATTTTCCTTGTGCCATCCCCAGCAAATGGAGTGAGTACATAATGTAAAATATAAACCCAACAGATTTGCTGAGAGTTGGATTCCTTGTCTTCCATTATTCTTGCTGTGACACTAAGTAAATTATTTGCATATGACATTTGCATTACATATTACATCTACTGTGCTATCTTTTAAAATGCCATGCATTATAATAAGTGATAAATACACAGGTGCAATACTTTGATCAACTCTCATGTTTGCATATACGCATACTTACACATGAAAGCATACACCCGCACACAAAATACACCCCTACATCCACCTATTTGCCATCACAGAAACCATGGCTATGGTTCACACTCTTCATGTCAATAGGCTTTTCCCCCAAAGGATTGTACAACAGGACACAAAGTGGAAAGGAGTGAAGACACGTAAAAGAGAAGGAGGGTTCAGGTAGTATTTTTCCATCTGAGAAGGAGTCACTGATGTGATACTTTTCATTACAGGAGGGCAGCAGGAGGCAGGATTGATCCAGGACAGGGGAACACGCAGCCCTACACTCTTACTGCTTTCACATGGGGAACTGTGGGGATGTAAAAGGTCCACGGGAGTACAAATGTCACAGCCAGGCAGCTCCCAGAACATCAGGCGTGAGCCTGCAAAGGTGAGAAGCACGTTGTGTTCTGTAGAAGTAATCCAGCGGGAGGAAGGAGCTCCTGAATATACCATAATCTCCTCCTTGAGGTGCACGCTGCACATCTGTGGTTAAGACTTCAGGCAGCTATGTGTGTCTTTGGTGGAAGAACATAGGGCCCTGAAAGCTTCCAGACTGCTTTTCAGGAGGAAGGGGTAGGAGGTGACATTTTTTCTCTGATAAATATCAGACATGTTCCACATTTGACTTACCAGAAAAATAAGGACAATGCCAGCAAACGTCAGCGCAAATTTTGCCATAGCCTCCTTTAGCACTGGTTTTGTTCAGCTCCCCATCAAGTGAATAGCCAGAAAGGGCATGAAATTGCAAGAAGCGGGACGTGGTCGGGACTGGGACACAACCTGCAGCAGAGAAAATTGATCAGGGTTGGTCCCCAGCCTTGGTAGATGCAGAGGAATACAGGATACATTGTGCATGGGTTTAGTCCTCAACTTCACAGCTGCTCCCCATGTAAAACTAGGCAGATATGGAAACATATGGGATATTGCAGGCCTGCCTGGTTTAATGATGATGAAATATCATTCCTCACTCATGCAGTGGGGGGTGGGCAGTTTCTCAAAGGCAGGAGGTAAAGGCAGCAATCAAAGTAAATTGAAACACACTGATAAGCTGAGGAACAGAAGGCGAAGAGGGGAGATGGGTGCTCAGCAGGGGAGTGCTCCCTCTGTTCCTCATGAGAGGGGAGAGCTGTACTCCCCCGCCCTCCTGCCCCAGGCAAAAAAAGGCACTGCTTGGTAAATAAAGTCAGACAGAGGTAGGGAACGGCTTCTGCTGGAGGATGGGCTGGATGGCTGGGTTGTACCACCTTGGAAGAGAGATGGCTGCAGGACAAGGGTGAGCATGCAAGAGGTCTGTCAAAGAAAAGGAAATGGGAAGGAAATTTAAATCCTTCTCTCCAGACTTAGAGTCATAACATAAATGTATTAGGCAGCAGGTTTAAAAGAAGCAGGAAAAAAAAAGGGTCCTTCAGCACTTAGTTGCCCTTTGAGATTGTTGGCACAGGACGTTGTGGGTGCTGGGAGCTTTGTAAGAGGTCAGAAAGCAGCCAGACAAATTCAAGAAAGCAAAATCCTTCAAGGGCTGCTAAATACACGGAGGTCACCTCCAGCGCATAAGTTCCTGAGCCACTAGGTGGGATTGCCTTAGGTCAGGCTCATGGCATGCCTGCGCTTTCCTTACACCCTCCCCAGACATCAGCTCAGGCTGCTGGGTAGGGACTGGCTGCCCAGGGTGGCTGTTTGCTGTTCCTGCAGCCTGCTGTGCTGTTTGGACATTCCTCCAGAGTGAATCACCTTGGCCAGCTTTGCCTCCTGGAATGTGACATTGCAAGGGCCGAAGCTGCGGCGACCCGGCACGCTCAGCCCATGGCCAAGCGGGGAAGTTCGCCCTGTGCTACTCGAGTCCCACTCTTTGGGGAGGCCCCAGTGCATTTGCATCCCTGCCACATATGAAGGCTGCAGTCAGGAACAGCATGCTAATGAATGGCTCCTTCCCAGGTTGCAAGATACTCTAGAATACATTACACACATTTGTCACAGGCTCTTAATTTGCCCTGGCCCTTTTTTTCCCACTTCAGAAATAAGGCAGCCTCGGTTTTGCAATGGAATATTTTGCTCCTTGTGAATATCATGAGCAGAAATGACTTTTTTTTTAAAAAAAACCAAATTAAATACGAATTTCAGAGTTTCTCATCTGGTGTCTTTCGATGCCATTTCATTCTGCAGCTTGATGACACTTAAAAAAAAATTTTTGTGAAAATTTTCTGGCATTGCTGCAGCTCCCCATTCCTGTAGCTCTGGGCTTAGAAACACCAAGGCTACAAGGAGCCCTGAGCTTGACTAAGCTCAGAGGGACAGAAAAATAGGAAACTCCGTAGTTTGGTGCTCAGACCTGCTGCCTGCTAACAGCAAGGAAGCTAATTTTAATTTTAGAGGTGCAAATTAAACTTTACGGGAACAAATTGCAAACAAAAACTAAACCACGCAAGTGAAACTCCTAAAAATTAGAGTGTAGGGAAGGGAAGAGAAGGGAAGGGAAGGCAGGCTGTCTGGGAAGAGGCTCCCCAGAGCCTTTGCTGCAAAAGCCCCTGGAGACTATCCCCAGGGAGGTCCCTGAGGATGCTCGTGGGCCAGCCAGGGGCCGGTTGGCTCATCAGATTCCCAGCGGCTTTAATTGAGCTGAACCTTGAATTTTCTTCCTTCCTCCCCCTCTTTCTCACAAAGCAAGTCTCTCAGGACACATCAGGGGTCACAAGGAGAAGTGTGCTGCCTCGGCAAGCCCTTGCAGAGCCTTGGAGAGCAGAGGCAGATGAGTGAATCTCTGGACTTTGCCTGTCACCTCTCCAGGTACCGCAGTCATGTCTGGCCAAGGGCTGGCTGAGGCATCATTTCAAAATCATACTGGAAAGGTAAAGGTGCTGCATGGCATAGCCCTTGCCCGGGGCTTGGCTGTCTCCTCTGGCTGTTGGCTCCGTGTCCGGGATGGCAGAGCAGGGCAGCAGTATCCAGTGGAGGAGGGGGGCATGCACGCTCCCAGCAGGCAGAGGAGACCCAAGAGAACACCGCTTGGTTTGGGAGGGGAAGAGGAAGAAAAGGTGGTGGGCAGAAATCCCGGGCAGCCTCTCCAAGGCAACCTGCACGAGGAACAGCAGGGGAGGTGGGCTGGGGTGTAACCTGTGTGGTCACAACATCCCCACTGTCACACGTGTCCCCCACTTGGCCCCGTCAGGACCTCCCGTGGGAGGGGACTGGAGAAGCTGAATGCAGCTGGCTGAGACATGACCCCTCCGCATATTGCTTCATCTTTAAAATCTTAAAATGCAAGAAAAGCATTTTTTCCTTAAATTTCTGTTGTAGGTGGGCTTGGACTGAAGCCCTGGGTGCACACTGCCTCAAACTCAATATGCAAATCCAGGGTTCCCAGGCTCCGGCATCATCCAGGGCTGCAGCAGCATCCTGGGCGCAGGCATTGACAATGCTGAGGGAGCACCTGGAGCTGGAGAGCCATTTGAATCTTTGGTCTCTTTACTTTATTCTTAATGAGAGCTGGAGTTGCCCCTGTATGTAAATCACGCTGATCACTGTAGTTTTACTACAGCACCATCTGCTTTCATGGGACTTTGTGGCCATAAAGATAGTTGTTGCCACAAGTGTGCATGTGTATATTTACACAGGGTGTATGGATCAGGTAGCCTCAGCTCTTCTCAGGCGTCAACCCCACTGGAGCCTATATAATCCAAGAAACTCTGAATTTGGAGAATGCACACGTCCGTACACAAGGCAAGTGAATGTCCTGGTTTCCCAGGAACAGCCCACAGCCCAGCCATGGCAGGCAGGCCATGAGTAGCTCCGAGTCAGCTGGGAGTTTCAGTCAGGGCAGCTGCCCCAAGCTGACTCGCAGGTGTGTCCCATACCACTGACATCAAGCTCATTATAAAAAGGAGTTTACTGAGGGTGGGGAGTTCCTTTTCCTGTGGCTCTTTCCTCTTGGCCTCCTGCTTCTTCTTCCTAAGGACAAAGCTGCATATAAGCTTGTATACTTTATGTTGGTAATTGTATTAGTTTCATTATTTCATTAAATCTGCTTCTACTTTAACCCATGGGGCTTCTCCCTTTTTTTTCCTCGATTCCCCTTCTCAGCTGGGGAGAGGGCATTGCATGGTAGAGCATACAGTTTAGCCTGTACCTTCTGCCCCAGATACAGGCTAAGCGTAGACAGTGAGGGACCTGAATTGTTTCAAGACAGTGACTGGAGTATCCGTTAAAAAGAGTATCTGTTTTCCAGCACCCAATGCTCAGAACAAAAGCACCTTCTGTAGCATCAGTAGCCTGATGCCAGGAATTTTTCTGCCCTGAAAGCCTTCTATTTTGATGCTTTTGAAATTTACTAGCATAAAAGAAGGGATAGGTATTTTTTCCCCCAGTTTAGGACAGATTTTTCTTTAAAAAAAGTTTGCTCCAGCCCAGGCAAGCAGGTTTCCGTTCCTGAAACTGGCATTTGCACCAGGGCTGGAAGAGCAGCAGGTGACTGACAGAAACACTGGGGTGCACCTGCGGCTTACAGCATCCCGAGCAGAGCTAGGCAACATTGGCCCTGGTGAAATGAGTGAGCCTGAGACACCAGAGGTGAAGCACAAAGACCTGCCCTTGGAGACAAATGAGAGAAAAGTGAAGGGATAAATTTGTTAAAAGAGCAAGGGTTTGTATATCCAACAGAAATAACATTTCAGACCTGCAATAACACAGAGCATTAATTTGAGCAGTTTTCGAGCTGCTAACATATCTCATTGTCATGTTTCTTTTAGGTTTGCTTTGTGCCGAAGGGACGCTGCCGGAGAGACAAAGCCAAAAACTTTGAGTTTATAAAACAAAAGGGTCTTTAAAATTTTTTCATTATTTCAATAAAATAAAATGTCTGTTGCTTGTTTAAACAAACATTCCAGGCTGCTCTTGGGAATAGAAACAAACCAGGGCTCTCTGACGCAAGAGGAGCAGAAGGTGTCAATGACAGCTGTGTGTCCTTGTCCCGGCCAAGCAGGACATGAAGCATGAGCCCACTGCCTCAGCCCTGGGGACTACATTGTGTCCTGGAATGGGCTCAGATAAAAACACACCTTGGATCCAAAGGGCAGCTCAGGTGAGAATAGAGAAAAGGAGTTAGGGGACTTTCATCCCCTCCCCAACTTTAGCAGGAGGCCTCTGTGTTTGATAAGATATCAAACACATTTTGTATCTCATTTGTATCTCAAAATGCAACCGCCTTGTTGAAGTTCAGGGTTATTTTTCAGCATTTGGGATTGTTTTTTTGTACTCAAAAGCTCTTTCCAGGACTACAAACAGCAGGCCAGCTAGAAAGCTCGTGGTTTAGGTTCACTTTGGACAGCCAGTGCTTCCTGGAGAGCTTGGGAGGGTTTGCCCTAGCCCCTGGTCCCCCAGCAGGGCGGTGGCACCAGCAGTAGGGATGCTGGCAGTGCAGGCACCATGCATCATGGGGATGGGGCATGGGGCCACTGCTGGCCCCAGGGTCTGGAGAGGGAGCAGGGGTGGTGCTCTGGAGCACCATAGCGCAGGTACCAGTGTGGCAGCCCTGCCGGCTGGGTGGTGCTTTGGAAAGGTGAGCTGCTGCTTTCCCTGCCTCTGCTTTCCCCCCTGGTCCCTGAAAGGACCAGGAAACATCCCAGTCTGAACTTCTGAGACTTTTTGCTGATTTGTTTCCTTTTGACTATACTGGAAGGGGCAATGTCCGTCATGGGGGCTGGCTTGTGTCTGCTGGGGCCATGCACGCAGCCTGTGCAGTGTCTCAGAGTGATGGTTGCAGTGCTGTGGGGGTGCCTTATATGAGAGCAGGGGAAGCCATGTTTCCCATCTGCACGTCTCACAGTGATTATTTATGACCTTTTGAAGAGATTACAAAGATTTTTGTAAAAAATGTTTGAAGCCTTTGGATTGGAGCTAGACCTCTGAAAAGCCAGATGCTACCTCTGGCAGGGCTTGTGAGCTCAGAGCAGGAATTGCTGGATGAAGCTTTATGACCGAGCTGTGAGGAGATAAAACCAGGTCATGGTAATAGTCTCTTCTGGCCTGGGTCAGCCAGCAGAATAGCGCCAGGTTTGCAGGGAGCAGGACAGAGCCTGGCTTGGTACAACCAGGGCATGGGGGCTATGCAACCCTGCAAGGTGGAAACAAGGATGTCCCTAAAGCTGTACACCCTCCCAGGGGTCGGCAGAGGACATCGAAGATGGGAGCTGCGGGATGCTGTGCAGTGTGGCCCTCCTTCATGCTCCTCTTCAGCTCCTCTTCAGCTGAGCTTGACGCCGTGCTTTGCCTGTCCTGCTCAGCTGACCTGGAGTGTGCAAAGAGATGGGTGGGAGGGAGGAGCTCCAAAAGTCTGTTGCGGTGGGCCTGCTTTTACAGACAATTAATAATGAATCACATTTGAACAGGCTGCAAACTGAAGGTAACAGCATGGCCAGAGGAGGAAAACCCAGCGGGAGCAGGTGGCAGGAGAGCTGACTCCAGGTACTCTCAGCTACACCGGCTTGCAAGCAGATGGCACAGTGAAGTAGAGGCTCTATATTAGTGAGCTTTGGTTTTATTTTAAGTGTGGGACAAAAAGCACTATGAAAAATGGACCCCAAAATGCATTTTGCGTGATTTTTCCCTGTGTGTTTCTGTCGGGCTGCACTAGGTTGTCACCTCCAGTGTGGTGCAGGTTCCAGCTCTATATTTATCATATGGGGAGATAAGCGCTGTGCTGCTTCTGTGTTACACCTTCTGCTTTGTGGTTACTACCTGCCAACAAGCAGGATGTTTGTTATAAAACAGAGCTGTTTTTAGAGCGGGAGGCTGATTGCTGGCTGTCACTCAGTTATCTCTGGAGAGTCAGGTGGCCGCACACCAAACTCGTCCCCAGCCTCCGGGGCGAAGGGGAATTTTTGCCTTTAAACTTTTCCATGCACTGTTCATAGGTAACTTGCAGCAGTAAAAGCTATTCCCAGCGCTGGCTGGGTGAGGATGGTGCCAGCATTGCTCCCTGGCAGCCCATAGCTGGCATAGCTCGGCCCCACAGGGAGCATGTGACTCCAGCCCCGGCTCCTGCACCAGGCATACTGCCCCACACTTGTCCTCACAGTGTTTGTTTTGTCTATAGGCTAATATTTTCCATTTGATACATCCAAAGAAATTCAGCCCACCTGGGTCAGAGTCCTCTGCGCCCTCACACCCCAGGAATGTAAATATCCCCCCTTCAAGCAAAGACCTGCATCCAGGGCTCTGTGCTCCCCACCGCCCTGGGAGATAGCTCCCACAGTCAGTGACAGCTTTTTTGCCTCCTGGCACCACTAACACTGGCTCCTTGGGGTGGCTGGATGCTGGGAGGAGGGATTGCCTGTCTCTGGACGGATGGCTGAGACCTGAGGTGAAGGCAATGGCCCAGCTGGCTGTGAAGCTGCCAGGTCGCTGCACCAGCAACTGGGAAAGGTGGTAGAGGGTGCAGGCGCCATCTGTCCTGTGTATTGAAGTACGAACTCTCTGACTGGGGTTGTGTGCCTCTCTTTACAATGGCTGTTGGACAGAAAAGCCATAATCTGAGGCTGACTTTGGGCTCTTCTGCCTCCGCAGGGCTGCATCCCATGGTGCATTTTTGGAAAGTGTGGTTTTGCATGAGGGGAGACAGGTTC
Source organism: Podargus strigoides (assembly GCA_028020825.1). NCBI lineage: Eukaryota > Metazoa > Chordata > Aves > Caprimulgiformes > Podargidae > Podargus > Podargus strigoides. The sequence continues at coordinate 15,118,046 of CM051623.1, read as the reverse complement.
TCCCCTACCATCAGGTAGGAGGAATAGCTCGAGGTGCCAAACAAAACCAGCACAGTGGTGATGGCCTTGCTGAGTGGGAAGGCCACAAGGCCACCTTGACACGCACAGCAAAGAGAGCAACCTTGCAGCAACGGCCGGGACGCGCAGCAGCAGCAGCAGCACCCGCTTCTCCCCAAAGACTCGTGGAGGAATTGAAGCCCTGATTCTGTGGAAGACACAAGGAATCCTGATTACTAACACACCTTGCATAATCACAACTGGGAAATCACCCTGTCACATGAAGGAAAGCATGGCCATATAGAGATGGAGGCAGAAAATAAGGAGCTGGGATTGGTTTTTGTCAGGGTAGCTGTAGGAGTGATTTGCAAATTCGTTAAGAAGGCCAATGGTGTTTAATGCATGCCTTAATGAGCTGGAAAAAGAGGTGAGCAGTGAGGTGGCAAATCTGCAGATGGCCCCAAATTGTTGCAGTTGTTCAGGAAGAGGCTGTGAAGAGCATTTTTATGGCAAAACGCCTGCCCAGGAATTTGGCCCCCAATTCAGAGTGGCTGGGGGGTCCTGCTCATTTGGGGCTTGCTGGTGGCACCCCTTGTATTCTGGCTAAAGCGCACAAGGCAGCAGGGCTTCAACTGCCCCATCTTTCAGATGGGTCCCAAAATAAAGCACGTAATAGCAAATTTTGGACTCCTCCTCCAGCTGGAGAGTGGGTGCAATGCAAGTAGAGTAACAGGCATGGGGGGCAGCTGTGCAGGCAGATTTGGAGCTAGGAATGAAGAGATGGGTAAGGTTTTCTTGAGGCACAGCCTCTCAATTGAGGTCTGAATGAGGGGGCTCCTGTGCCCTTATCTCCTTAACTCTGCCCCCATAAATCCACCCTGCTTTTATCAAAACCGAAGGAGGTTGCTGCTCTTTTCTAAAAATCAGTGAGACGTTCACCCAAGGCTGAACTTCAGTGCATCACTGGGAAACAAACAGGCAGTTTTGCTGGGCCAGAAAGCAGCCCCTCGGAGTGGGCTGCATCCCTTCACCCATGTGCCTGCAGTGCCCCCTGCCAGGGCCCCGGGCTTTATCTGGGATGCATGTGTGCCTCCCTCACTGACAGTGAGTTGCTGTGTTGCACCTTGCCAAGTCCAAGGAATGCATAAAGTCATGTGGGAATATAATGCATAATCAGAGCTTGGTTGTATATATATACATCTATATCTGTAACTAATATATTTATTTGGAGTGAATATAAGAAACAGTCCTGAAACATTGGAGAGAGGAATCAAACACTGTCACATTTTCTTTGATTTTTTTTCAAAGCCTGTGTATAAAATGGAGACAGTGCTTTATACAGTGGTGGTCTGCTCATCAGTGTTTGTGAGATGCTTGGACATTGCCAAGGTTGTAACCACACAAGCAGGCAATGGAGTGGCCTTGTGATCCTTTTAGTAAGAGTCTCATTAACCTAAAATTAAATATAACATGTTTGGAATTTACTGTGAATAGAATGGAAAAGGAGAAGAAGAGGAAGAAAGGAGAAGAGGAGGAAGCTTGATTTCTGCCAGGAACAGATGCCAGAGCCTCCTCCTGGAATAGCCACAAATCCTGAGGAAGACGGCGTCGTAAGCCACTTCCTCTTGGATCAGAAAACAATAGCTGTGTGCTAAGCCTCTACTGCATCCAGGCACAGGCTTAAATGAGCTGCACTGAAGGGCAAGGCACCAGCATCCCCATGCTTCCTAAAGATCTTGGTTGCCCTGCCTCAAATTCAGGCCTGGCTCAGCAAGACAGGGAATTTATACCCACTGAAATCCCAATTTCAATGGGTTTAAATATGTGCTCAGCAGCACATGAGCCTGGTGGACCAAACTGTTAAAAGCAACAGTGTATGAAGCTGTGGAAAACACTAAAGCTCGGTTTCACAGTGTTTAAAGATGTTACAGTGTGTGTGCTAAGATGCTCTGCTGAATCAAACCTGAGAAAAGCACCTTGTAATGCCATGGTCGGTATGTTAGATGCTATTATCTTGTACACAGGGGGAGCTGTCAAAACTCGGGAAGATGAATTGTGTATAGCTTCAAAAAGCATGCCTTACCTTCACGTTTTCACGTATATAATAGTGTTGTGGCAGCAGTAGTGAAGTGATAAAGCAGAGTCTTGAGGTAGCTCAGCAGGAATGAATAAATCTTCATAATTGACAGGCTGTAATAATAATAAATACGTGAAAAGTTTATTTCTCCCTCTATCCAGTTAGAAAATGACTACATGGGAATCCTTGCCAGCAATTGGGATTCTTCTAAATAACTACCAAGTCAATCCACTCTGCAACTGCTGCCAGCTTCAGCATCTCAATAATTAAAAAGGTACCACTTGTAGCTAATGGTAAAGAGAACAGATGTTTCTCCTTGGAAGCTTTTTCCTTCTTTGCCATTATTTCCACTGCCTTAAGCCATACTGTGTCTGAGGATCTCCCAGTTACTCTGGCACACCTGTTTCAGCAGGTCTCAGAGGCAAAGCCCGATGTGATCCCGCACCCTGTAGCACATGAGGGATGTATCTGCGGGAGCAAAGCTACATTAATTGTACTGAAGGTGATCGCTGTCATTAGCTGGAGGGTGAAGCAGCAGCATGTTCTCAGTAGGTTGTCTTAATACCTTTATCCATTTTCCTGCTGGCACCCGTCACTTGAATGCCAGGCAGGATGGAACACACAGCCATGTGCTCAGGCTGGCCAGGGGAGGAACCTTCAAAGCTTTTCCCACCTTAGTGTGGAGGTAGTTCATACACAATACTTGATTTGCTGTCTGCTGAAGTTTTGTACACTGCCCTTATCCCCAGCACTGGTCTGGGCTGTGCTCAGCTTCTGCGTTCTCCAAGTATGAATTTTGAGGGTTGCTCTTCCAGATGTGGAATCATCTGCTCGATGGTGCTGTTTTGCTTTCCTCTGATATTATAGCTCTTCAGTGGCCTCGTTTGCTTTGCTTCCTACTACAACCACGCAGTATGTTATCAGTGCTCAATAAATGCCTCCACTATCTCGAGGTGAGATACAAGATATGAAATATGAATGCATCACTGTTTTGGTATTTTTTTTGGTTTGGGGTTTGCAGGATGCTTGCAAATGATGTTTGCAAACAGCATCTCAAAAGGTGGCATGTTTGCTGCTGTTTAAAATCTGTGTTTTACCCTGTGAAATGAGATCATTGCTGTTTGCTAGCATTTCACACAGCAAAAATGACTACTGGAATGCTGCAGGTCACTAAAGGATGTTGGCAACAAGACAGCAAACATTTGCCACTTCTAAAAGGTTTCTTTCCATTCAAAGCTTAAGATTCATGATACTGTAGTATTCTGGGTTTGCACGGAAGATAAACAGAATTGCTAGTTTTGGTCTCAGCAAAGCTCAGTCCTTGTGCACCTGAGAGATAGCAGTGTGGCAGCGCAATTGACAATTTTGTGCTCGGTTGAGCTATTGGTGACTCTGATCTCTGTTCCTGCATGATGCCCAAAGCACAGTCTATCCCCTCCCCTTCAGGGGGCAAATGTGAGCAGGTTCAAATTTAGGCTGTCCTAAGTCAGCCAAAGCCTAGCTGGCTTGTTGAGCTAGAGTAGTTAAGGAGCATAAGAAGACAGTGTGGCTAACATTATCTTCAGCTGCCTTTGACTCCACTGGCCAGACATGCATTTATAGAGGGGCAGGTAGAGGAGGTGAAGGCACAAATGAAGCATAGCAGTTAAAAGCCCACGTGGTCCAATTCGACCTTCAAGTAAAGCTGTACAGATGCTTGCATCCTTCCTAGGGCAATGAGAGCCTGGGTGAGGCAGGAAAATCCTCATTTCCCTTTAATTGTTCAAATATCCTTTGCCCTGGAGGGGTTGCACAACGCCTGCCTGCCAGGACAGCTGGATAGTATCCATCAGCCTGCCTTGGCTGTGCTGTGGGGAGTATTTCCAAAAGCAGCCGGGTGACATAGGTGCTCGTATAATCTTGCAAGTCAGCAGGATTTGTGCTCCTTTGAAAACTTTCACGCTGCATGAGCAAAGGCCTTTAAATATTTTTAAAGCCACTCAAGAGGCACGTAAATATTTGGGTACAGTCAGCCCTATTTTATACAAATAAAAATACCTACAGGGACCTTCAAAGATGCTTACATCAAAGATCAGTGTGGGGCTGATGTCTCCTCTGAATGTTGCTTGTTTAATCCATTTACTATTCTGATCCCTCTTTCCTCTTTTTCTTCAGCCCCTGCAGAGAAAAGTGGTGACATGATTTACAGCCATATTTCAAGGTATTTGAATATTTCCAGTCAGCTACCTCGTCCCTGCTACCTATTCTGACAGCTGCTGTGCTGAGGGCTCCCTGAACAACGACCCAGGATAAATGAATCTTCATCTTCACTCTTAAGAAAGGTTTAAAAAGAATCATCTCGTTCTATTATTTCCTTGTCTTGTTATTTTAATTCCCCCCCCCCCTCCCCATTGCAGACAGCAGCATTAAGCCCACTAGAGAATGAATGAATATCAATGAGACAGGGCAAAGATGGAATATGCAGCAGTTCTTTCGCAAAGTTGTAATGAAAATGCCTACAGGGAGGTGGCATTGCAGCAGATAACATACGCACACACCCAAACACCCATTTTTGGGAAATATCCACGTTTACTGAAAAATACCTCCTATGTGGGCAAGTTTCTATATGTCCATTCAAGTTCATGGTGTGCATGCTCTTTTAGCAATTTTACATAGCGATCGACTCCTTTCTGTTACAGATGTGCAGCCAGAGCCCAGGGATGCAACAGACTGGGAACAAGTGAGGCCCAGGCTTTGCTGTGAACTTCCAAATCAAGGGCTGCTTCTAATTCTAAAATGCATTACTGGGATATTAAAGCCATTGCTTCCTTGCTGTCAGGGAAAAGAAAGAGAGACATGTTTCTAACAGAGGGCAGAGGCAGAGAGAAGGAGACACAGTGCGTATCCCATCAAGAAAACTGTGTCAGCTACATCCTCCCTTCAAGACCTCCCTCCGTCTGAGCCCGGCCATTTGCCCAGGATGGCTTTTGGCAGTCTCCCCTCCTCTGCAGCCACAGGGATGTCCTCACAGCTCTCCAGTTTTATTAAAAACCAGGAGGGAAACAAGTGTTTTTGTGAGGCAGGGACTCGAGCCCAAACCTGGGGCATGAGACCAGTGTCCACAGCAGGAGCTGGTGGCTCTCCAGATACTTTCTCTGCCCCCACTCCTCTCAGCCCTACTTCTTTCTATAGTCCCCCAAAACAGGGGAACACCAGCTGGGAGTTACAGGACATGTTTCCCTTACAAGGCTGCCCAGGCAGGACCCAGCTCTGGAGGCTTTCATAGGCTTGGTAAAGGAGGAGTGGCATGTCCCCAGTGAGGGACAGACAAGAAAGCAGAATTCTTGGTGAAGCTGTGAGCAAAGAAACCCAAACCTGCCCTCCTCCTACCAAAATATTCACAAAAAATAACGAAGATAGTTTAGTTAAAAGCTACTTGATAACATTTTTTTTAAAAAATGTGAGTGCTAGGCTTTTCACTGCAAAGAAATGGCTTGCAGCAGAGAGAACATCTTGCAAGCATCACGAGCGTTCCTTGCGATGGAAAAAACATTTCCCGTGGAAATTTCTGATGGTGAAAACAGACCTTTCTGACAGGGAAGCATAAACAGAATTGGCTTCTGGTTTCGTTTCTTTGCAGTCTGCTCTCTGCTCGCCAGGCACAGGGCTAGGGTCGCACCCAGGGGGGCTCTGCAAGGGCTCATCAGCCCAAAACTCTGCACAGACGCCTCCTAAAAGCCACTGTGGGATACAAGGGGCAGAAGTGGTGGCACAGTGCATCCCATTCTGGCAATGCTACATATGCAGCAGGTGGAGACATGGGTACCATACACGTGTAGGGTTTCAGGATGCAATGGGAAGGGAGGGCTGGGCAGCCATGGGCAGATGGTTAGGAGACAGCAATGAGCTGGACTACCAGGAGAAGGAAAAACATTAGGAGCTGCGAAGCACACCACAAAAATTTGCCAGCGGCTGGTGTGAGGGGTAAAAGAGCTGCTGGGGAAGGGAGGACCAGCAAGGAAGCCCAGGAAATGATGGAGGAGGCTCTGCCAGGGTGGCAGCACACACAGATGCTCCTGCCAGTTGGTTGTGCTACTTCTCTCATCTGAACACTTGCTGCCATCACATCTGCTCTAAGTGTGAGGCCGGTAATCTGGTGGCTCCAAGTAGAGGCGGAGGAGGCTACAGGAGTGTGACAGAGGGCTAGAGGAGTGCAGGAGTGCGGGCAGGAGATGCTCACTCTCTTCCAAACCAGTCCACATATTAACTCTGCATGGGCGATAGTCTACCAGACTGCACATTTGTGCAACTAAGCAATGTTGGTTGACTCATGCTGTGTATGTAAATACTTCCCCTTCTCTGACAGTGCTGGCAGCCCTGCTTTGGGGTCGTCTACACCTAGAATACTTCCAACATCACTGGGAGCAAAGAGCAATATCATGGTTGCTTCTGTCATGACCGCAAACCATTTTCCCTTCTTCTTTCTGAACTGTGTCATCACCCGAGAGCTAAGAAGTGATTTTTTGGGTTTGGTTTATATTTTTTTTGTATGATAAAAAACTCAATGCTGCCCTCTGTCAGAAATGCAGCAGTACTGGTCTTAAATTGTTTGTCCTTAACAAGTACAACGTGCTCCTTCCGTGGCGCAGCTTTTCGCCATAAATCCCCCTCATCACATCCGAGCCCCGCTCATAAAGGTGAGGAGGCAATCAAATTGCTTTCTGCTGCGCTATTTCATGTGCTAAACATCTGACGGTGATTAATAATGCAGCTCAACTGCTCGGCTATTGACGGTGATGGCTAACCTAAGGATGACTTAATGAAAAGAAGACATATTATTGCCCAGGTGAAAAAAATAAATAGTGCTGTTATTGCTTGTGTTTAGTGCAGCTGAAGTGGAAGAATACACGGGCTGTCTTTTAAATGCTGTTTAACCTAGAGTGCAGGATAATTTCCGTGAAGGCCAAGTTGAGGGCGAGCCCCCAGGTATACTGGGAGAAAGACAACTCCCTCTGTAGCCTGGCACAGCCCCCCCCCCCCGCCCCAGCTGGTGTAGCTCAGTCCCATACGGCATGGCTGTAAAATGTGTGTATGGCAGCAGTGTCCATCCAGCCTGCCCGGAGCACAGCTCTGGTGCCCTCTGGACCTCTGCCCAGGGGTGAGTTTAACACACCAGGAAAAGCGATTGCCTTTAAAGGGATAAATTACAGCTCTCAGCAATGTATCTGTCAAATAAATTACTAAATCCAGAGTTGTTTGGTCCCAGCAAACTGTGCTGTAGTAGAGAAATCAAATAGCGAGTGCCCTTACAAGGGACACTGCCTGGCTCGGCAGGGGCTGGTGACATTTACACGCTGCAGACTTACAGATTGCTGCCTGCAACCCCCAATGAGCGGGATGCATGTGCCAGGCACCCCACAGCTGCCCCCAGAACACATCCAAGATGCCTTTTCTCTGGCACTTTGTCCTACAGGCACATGAATCTGTCTCTGCAAGTGCATGAGAGCCATGGAGGGGATCAATGGTATCCTCGGGTGTATTAGAAGGGGGGTGGTTAGTAGGTCGAGAGAGGTTCTCGTCCCCCTCTACCCTGCCCTAGTGAGGCTGCATCTGGAATATTGTGTCCAATTCTGGGGCCCCCAGTTCAAGACAGACAGGGAACTGCTTGAGAGAGTCCAGCGTAGAGCCCCAAAGATGATTAAGGGAGTGGAACATCTCCCTTATGAGGAAAGGCTGAGGGAGCTGGGTCTCTTTAGCTGGGAGGAGACTGAGGGGTGACCTTATTAATGTTTATAAATATGTAAAGGGTGAGTGTCATGAGGATGGAGCCAGGCTCTTCTCAGTGACATCCAGTGATAGGACAAGGGGCAACGGACGCAAGCTGGAACATAGGAGATTCTGCATAAATATGAGGAAGAACTTCTTCACAGTGAGGGTAACAGAGCACTGGAACAGGCTGCCCAGAGAGGTTGTGGAGTCTCCTTCTCTGGAGACATTCAAAACCCTCCTGGATGCGTTCCTGTGTGACCTGATCTAGGTATTCCTGCTCTGGCAGGGGGATTGGATTAGATGATCTTTTGAGGTCCCTTCCAATCCCTAACAGTTTGTGATTCTGTGATTGCGATGGCCAGGAGGGCAATGAGAGCCTCCCTTCTCCTTGCACCCCAACATGAGTCACCTTTGCACTCTTGCTGGGGCCACCAACATGCATACCTTTCACCTCCTAATGATGACACGCTATGGGGGAGCCCACTTTACAAGCACCCTACCTGGAGCCAAAGCAGGTCTGCCCTCAGAGACCACTTCAGACAGCATGGCCATGCTCTCCAGTGAGGGCTGGCAAGGTAAGCAGCTGAGGAGAGAAAATCTGTGCTTGTAAAACACCACATCTGGTCAGGAGCCACAAGCACAAAGCACCAGGATGCATTGCTTTTCAGGCAGGTGTTGTCCTCAAGAAGGTGCAGAGGTCTGGGATGAATTTTCCTGACTGAAGATGCTGCAGATTTCACTCAGTTTCATGAGTCAGTGAAACTCGAGAAAGACAATTCACTGGGGAAATCAAACGGAGTAATTAAGAGAACACAGTAATTAAAAATGTATCCTAAGAGATCCTGAACGTGATATCCGCACCAGATGGAGAAGCATGCCTTTACCCACCCCAGGTTACACAAAGTCTGGGGAAAGCTGCAGCCACAAAGTTGCCATGGTTACAGATGCACAAAACTGAGAGTGATGAGATGTCCTGCTCTGCCACAACCACAGCATGCATCTTCGAGCTGCAACTACTTAATTGACCCTGGATTATGCAATTTAAAAAGAAAGAACCCCAGAAAGTCCTAATATATTCAGACATATGAAAGTGGGTAGATTAGAGAAGAGAATTTAATATATGCACATTGTACAAGGCGTGGGGAGGAATAGATAGCATGTTATTGGACTGTAAATTGAGGTACTCATTATGCAGTCCTCATTCCGTGTCCAAAATTTCTGCTTAGATTTGTTTGTTTCACCTTCCGTCCTAGAGATGCCTGCATTTAGCACATATATTATGTGTGTATTTGTGTGCATGTATACTAAGATGGAGTTGTAATACATCATAAACCCTACATAGTAATTATCACATGCTAATGCAGCGAATTAACTATACATTAGTTTCGATCAAAAGCAGATTTCCTTTACATTCAAGGTGCCAAATACAAATGCATGTTGCCCCATCAGAGTGGAAATGATGGGTGTATAATAACCACTTGAATACACTTTCCATGCTATTTTGCTGACATAAATCCTAGTAATAAAAGCATAAGAAACCACTGAGGGTTTTAACATCACAGCACATGATAAGGAAGCTGAATTTCACCGTCTGAATGCATTCCCAAGGGCACACTGATACACAGACATGGTTTAGGGTAGTGGTAGTAAAATCCAACCTCACTTTTCAGGTTTCTTAAGGTGTCATGAGATTTTTCCAAATGCTGTCTTTATCTGATGCTGAAGAGCTGCCCTGAGTTTACATGTAAGCACTGCCACAGTGAACTTAGTGGGGAGTATCTTGATTGTATAAGCAAGTCTACAGGCAGGAAGAAGCTGTCTGGAAACACAGGCTGTGTCTATAGTAAGGAACAACTCACCTAAGGGTAGGATCAGAACAAGATCCTCTCTCTGGCCCTGAGGGTCCCAGTCCACAGGACTGTATTGACCCACCTTGTCCCAGTCACTGGAGAGCAAGCAGCTTTTCTCTGGCAGAGAGGAGGCTGTTCCTCCTTCCTCAAGCACGGATACACATGGGAATACCAAATTACATCCTCATGCTCATACTTGCACAGATGTAGCTCCTAGCTATGATTTAAGGCTTGCTGAAGGTGGATGGAGGTACAGCTGCTTCCACTGAGCCACAGGATCGATTGCATCTCTCCACAAATTTACAGGAGTGCTCTTCTGAGATGAGGGTGGCTCTCAGCAGATGCAACAGAATAGCTGGCCTTGTACCTTGGAAGAGGAGGAAACTAAACAGCAGAGTTTTTGCTCAAAAATCTGAGCTTTCTTTTAATTTTAAAAATTCAGGTTTGTAATTTCTAAGCTACAGATATGCAGTATAAAGGTAAAATGGTTTTCTTTGGAAGCACTGGAAACACCTGTTCTATAGATAATAATGCATCATGACACAGAGCAACCCAAGTTTCAGACACCAAATTTCAGTAACCCTGTTACAAGTAGTGGTTTGTAGGCAATGAATTTACTGGCAGCATTTGGCTGTAAGGGTTTATAACTGCTGGGCTGGTAATAGGACTCAGACATTACAGAAGCCCTGATTAGAAAGGGAGTCATTTGCCTACCCGTGCATGATTATACCTTAGTCATGTCACACTGCTGTTTCGGCTCAATTTCCCTGGAAGTAAGGGAATCAGGATCTGTAATATTTACTGTGACGTGTGTCTATGAGTGTTTTGGTGTGAGCTGTGCTGAGTGGTGCCCCTGAAGCTCCCATGCAGCCCATGCACACAATTCTCTTGGCCTAGACAGGACAACCCATGGGCTTCTGTGGCAGCTGAAATGGGTGCTGAAAGTTTAACTTTCAGCTACTGGGGCTCCTTCACCCTAAAAAACAAGGTCTTAGAACCAGCCTTTTTTCAAAACCTGATTTTTTATGAGCAGTTACTTTACTCTGTGCTACCCAGTCATTTGATTGTCCAGGGCATCAAGCTGTCTGTCTGTGCTCCTCACATAGGTTCTTGCTGCTTGTGTCGATCTGCCTCTATGCCTTTGCCAGCTATTTGAGACATTGCCTTCCCCTTGAATTGTTCAATTATCAGTAGGGGGCATTATTGTCTGTGGCTGCCTAGTCGCAGAGCGCTGCCTGTGATTCCTTATTTTATTCTGATGAAGACTGTCTGTGAACAGATTGTGTGGCAACTAGAGAACTAAGCTCACTTTGTGGGTAATCCTACCAGGAGTTAATGATCCGAGTACCAAAGCCACAGCTGAGAGGCTGGGACCATAACTATCATACTCACTATCTATTTGAAGAAATGATCTGTAGCATAAATTTGTCTATAATACTTCCGTCAGTAGAATCAGATGTTTATAGCTCAGACGAGCTTTGTGGGCATCTTCTTTGCTGTGTTAAATATCACTATGTCTCATGAGAAGGAACAGAAGAGGAATATAGTCTGCTGCAAGTTAGATTCAAAGATGGGAACATGTGTCAAGGTTGCCCCGTAGAAGAGTGGTATTTTGCAGTTTTACTTTTATAACATTTAGATTTTTAAAAAAGCCCAGATCCCATTCACCTCCAAATGTTCACAATGTGTCAGCACTCAGAGTCTCTCCTCCGGTCAGATTTTTTTTCCCTAATCTTTGACTTCAGAACTAATAAAGTCATCTTTAAACATGACCTACAGCAGTGCTGTGACATGAGCTTGTGCTTGTGCCTCAGACCCAATTCATTCATGTACAGAAGAACTAGCAGAGGGATCTATGTGCCACTTACACTCTGAAAATAGGACTTGCAGAGTTGCTTTGCATAGTTTGGCCTGGAGACCACTAAGGGGGGGGGCAATTTCAACTCTCAAAATTGGACTTCATCTTCAAGCTAAAATGTGATGTTCACGCCTGGGCTTTACTTACTAAAGATTTTTATTACAGCCCCAGGACAAAACTGCTAATACAATAGCTTTCATCTTTCTAGAGTCTCTGCCCCATCTCATTCCACAGCCATATTCTGGGGTCTGCTCTGGGTAGAACGATATGCTGCAAGGAAGGCTGAACAGATGGCCTGGTGTTTCTTTAACAATTGTGTATTTAGCCACTAGCCACTATGAAAGAGTTGGAAATCATTTTACTGCATAGCCTTCTCTATGGAATAGCTCAGTCATTTGCTCCAAGAAGGAGCAACGACTCCTCCTTTCCTCCATCCCTGCTCCAGTACTCAGATGAGACCCATTAGATCTGCACCACGCACAGTGAAGAAGTGCAGAGGATTATTCTGTCCCTTAAACTGGAACTTAGCTGGGGGCATCGGCCTCATCTAGGGCAGCACAGGAATTGCCATCAGGAGTAACCCCTTAGGCCATCTCATCTGGTGCTTTTTCCAAGAGAGAGACCAACACCATCTGACTTGGATAAAGAAGCAAGAAAACCTAATAATGCTGCTACAAAGGTTAGCTTTGGTCTCAGACCATGAGTACTGGCAGCTTCTCAATGCTTTGAATGGTGCATTGCTGGTCAGCGTAATTCTCGGCTGTTCCAGCTCTCCATATGGCAGCGGCTTCTTTCGGACCGATAACAAAGAAAGACAACAGTAAAGACTAGGCAATACTAGAAAGCTGCAAACAATTCACATATTTCAATCAAGCTCAAGCGAAAGAGGCAATTTCCAAAGTATTGGTTTGCATATTTACTGTATTGTATGCATCCCATACCAAGAATTACTCATTCCTGGCAGCATTCTTGCCTGGGAAGCATAGTAATTATGATTACACTTCCTAAAGAAGTCCAGCACTTAACCTTAACCAGCCCAAACACCTTTTGCCAAACTTACCTGTAAGGAAATGTTTGAGAAGCCATGACAGCTGTCAGGTCTGACTTCAGTGCAAGTGTCCCTTCACATGACACATCATTTTTGCACATGGAAGAAGAAGATTAAAGCTCTTTCACCACTGTGTGCTACTCTATAAGCTAATCACTACACCAATGTGCAGATGTTCTGTTGATATGACCTTTTTTGTACTCCACACAGCGGGCTGTTTAGGTTCTCTGTGAAGAAAATGGAAAGAGACCCAGTGGGTGCCTAAAGTACTGAGTGTTTGTTATTATCCACCTCATTCATCATAACATCATATGAGCCGATGTGCCTGTGATTTCTTTTTTTGAACACCTAACGCAATCACTAGGAGCTGCCACTGCAGCAGTACGGTCTGTGGAAAATAAAAGGATCGAGGAGAGAGGAGAGATTTAAAATCTACAATTTAAATCCAAATGGCACAGAAGGAAAAAGCTTAATTTTCTATATCATTTCAGGCGTGAAGCAGAAGGTGACCCCACAGGAATCATTTTAATAATATATATGAGATGGGATGTGTCATCTGTAAGTGACGGAGCAGGGGGAAGGCAGCTGCAGTTCACAGTGGGCTGTAGCTGTGGGGAGATAGAGCAGCTTCAGCCAAAGACGATTTTTCTGTCAGCACAAAGCACAGAAGGGGAGAGCCAGGGCACGCTCACAGACAGCAGTGCTTTGAGAGAGGAGGGAAATGATGCTGTCTGAGAGATGCTCTGCTTTTCTGTGGGATGAATGCAAGGAGCCAAATTCCCTGCCCAAAATACACAGACAAATGTTATATGTTTTTGACTAAAAAAAACCAACCAAAAAACAGAAAAGAAAAGAAAAGAAAAGAAAAGAAAAGAAAAGAAAAGAAAAGAAAAGAAAAGAAAAGAAAAGAAAAGAAAAGAAAAGAAAAGAAAAGAAAAGAAAAGAAAAGAAAAGAAAAGAAAAGAAAAGAAAAGAAAAGAAAAGAAAAGAAAAGAAAAGAAAAGAAAAGAAGAAAAGTAAAGGGAAAAAAAAAAAGTCCAGGTTGCTGTTGCCCTGGAGACTTCCCATCCATCAAATGTATAAATTCTCTGGTAAACAGACAGGTGCTGCATTCGTATTATAACCTTGAGGTCCTGTGTTCTCAGTGGAGCGGAGCCTTATTCTTTGTCTTGTTTTCATTTATTTTGCTGTGTTAGTTAACAATTGAGCTCCTAGGCACATACTTCCTGGGGCAGGCAGAATCCAACAAGGGGAGCCAGCTTTAATAAGAAAACAGGCATTAGCTGGCCACAGCCCTCCCAATTCACTGTTCTCTTCAACTTCTGTGATACCTAGGGATGTCACTGAGGGCACTGGTCTAGTAAGTTGCGTGCAGCTCCACAGGAACCAAATATTCCCACTTTAAAGCAATGCTATGCAAGGATTAGCAGGGGGCATGCTTGCCTTCTGGCTGGCCTGGATCGGGATCACCCAGATGTCATACCTTTGCTATGGAGGTGTAAGACATAAAAATCTTTTCCTTACCTCTGAAATGACTCCTAAAAATAGGATATGCACATCCAAAATGGTACATGAATGAAGGGCATCATAGCTCATTAGAGATGCAGAAGGGATTAAGAGTGAGGATGATGCAGAATAAATACTCTTGAAAGAAAAAAATCAAAATTCTCTCCTGTGTGATTGCTCAGTACCAATGTCAATAATCACTCAGGATTTCAGATGGGTGACCTGGAAAAGATGGCTGAAGGAACGCTCTCCAAAGGACTGCTCATCTCAGTGAATTTCAGATGTCATCAGGGTAAACTTCAGCATCTCACCTAACCAGTGACATGATCACCTGCTTGAATTGGGCATCCTAAAACACGTTCTCTCTGCAAGCTCCCAGATATTTTCCTGAGAGGTACAGATGGGTACTTGGGAGACATAACACAGCCTTAAGAAAACAAAAGAGCACAAATATTCTGCTAACCACAAGTTGGCAGAAAGAACTGCTACAAATCCTGTTCCTGAAGAGCTGAAGAATAAAGGAAAGAAGCTCTTTGGAAAGAGAGACAGAGCACGTGAAAGCTGAGGTGAATCACATCTTTATTTGTTATCACCAGCCTGGAGAGTTAACCACTCTTATTTTGTTACAAACAGTTACATGTAGAAAAAAAAGGAAACTACTTCTCTGTGAAGACTTTGTTTTGTTATTTTATTAAAGAACAAATGTCATTTCAAATTACCACTTGCTGGTGTTAGCTTTGTTTCTTGCACAGCAGCAGGAAGCCCTGTGGTACTGAAACCTAGCTGATACATCACCCTGGTACTTTTAGCAGTAATGTGTAAGTGGTATTTTATTTAGCTTACAAAATCAGGTGCTTAAGGTTTGGTGAAAGCAGATCTGCAGCCCTAATCCATTCCCTTGTGACTACAGAGTGGAATCAGCCTTTACACGTGCAAAGTTTACAGGCAGAGGCAGAAGGAATAGATGGGGCATATTTATTTTTTGTAAAAAAAAAGTGAATTGATATATTATACTTCATGATGTATAAATAAGAAGGTAAGATTGGCTGTATCAGGCCAAATCAAAGGTCCAGATTTATTTCACAATACTGGTTGCAACAGCCCAGTGAATACACAGATACCTTGCACATTTTCAGTAGTGTCTCTTACCACGAGTAATTCTCACAGAAGCAGGACACAGTCCCATGATAGAGGAATTCCTGCCAGCAAGGATGTGAGGATGAAAGAAGTTGTGGTGATAGGAGCCCCTCTTCATGGAGAGTGGCAGATGTGAGAGTGTAAATCAAGGCACACAGGGCTGTGGACTACCAAGAGGCAGGAATGTCATCAAATATAGGGGTCATTCTCAATGACAGGGACACCAGGCACTGAAGTTGGAGGACTTGTAATGACAAGATGTGGTTAGCAGGTCTCATATCCATCCCATATGGAAGAAGAGCTATTAAATGCATCCCATTCCCCCTGCATTCAAGTGATCCCTCTCTCATGCCCTGCCAGTGGCAACAGCCAGCATCATTCCTGCCACTTCTAAAACTGCCTCTGGGTTGGACATTGCTCAGTGCAGAATGGAACTGGTCTCTTAAGACTGGTGTGATGCTTCTCACGGGATCCAGGCTCACATTCTCCCATTTTCTGCCGGACAGCTCTCCACCTCAGCAGTTAAATGCTTGATGGTGTTGTCATCTTAAACAGGCAGATTACAGAGCACCAGAAATAGCAGAGCATCATCAATTCAGTTGCTGAATGACACGAGGTACTAAGAGTGATGAATCTTTCCTACCCGGACAAGAAATGATTGATCTGAATAATTGCCCGAGAATATTCACATGACACTTGAACACAGTCGCTGTCATGATTACCAATGTCTCTCTTCCTCACAGCAAGTCTATAATTGGCAGGAGTGTCTCAGATAATTTATACAGCAACAAGATTTTCACACATTCCCAGTTCTGGATAGTTGCTAATATTTCATGAGACAGTCACTTTTTCATACAAGGGAGCTTTCACAAGCTTTTGGCACATCTATTGATGACGACTGTCACTGAATTTCTCCATTTTCCTGTCTTTTTTATTCATTGTCACTAGTAACTACCTATTTCTTCTTTGTATTGTGGAGGTTTGTATTTAGTCATGGTGTTAGACTACTGCAAGCCTTTTTCTGTATTTAAGAAGAGCATCTACTTACAGTCCATATATTAATCCCTCTACAACCCTGTCACAAGGGAAAATTCCTTATTTCTCAAATTCCCCAACAGCTTGCCTGTACCATGTTGTTAATGAATGGCTAAATAAAGTGCTTGCACATCTAACTGTCCTGCATTCCATGCTAAGCAGACCACACCAAAACCAAGCAGACGTTGTCACCACTCCACAAGGAGCTAGAAAAGAGCTGCCCTCTCTGTTGCTTTGCTGTCATGCTAGCACAGATTGCCACATGCTGCTCACTTCGGCAGGCAGCGGGATCCAATTGCTAGCTGCAGAAAACAAGGGTCAGTGCCCTGGCTGTGGGACTGGTGACTCTTTTTGTTCTCTTAATACCACCATGGAACTACTGTAGAGCCTTAACTGACATTCTTAAAAGTTTTTTCAGTATCTCTTTCTATAGAACAGTCATATTTGCTTACCTCTTCAGCAGCACATGTGCTCATTTCACCTCATTTTACCTGCAACAAGAGAAACAAAGCCTTAACCTTCCTTGGCAACACCAGCAATTACCCAGCCCTTGGGCCTGAGGAGCAAAACACTGGGATCAGAGTGGCACTTCCAGAACACTGAGTGCCTGCATAGGAACAGTGGCAGCATTGCTCAGCGGCAAAGGCAGATTTTTTTATTTCTTTTTTTTTTACTAATGTGCTCGACATCAGCATGTGAAAAATTGATACCAGGGGGTAGGTACTGATGGTGATACAGCTATTACTGGCTGTCAGGTACTCCAGAGAGTGGGGTCACTGCTTGCATTTGCCAAATGAGAGACACCTTAATGAAATCTTGCTCTTTGAAGGCAACGAAGTGTCTATCCCCTCCAAACAAATTCATACACCTGAGGTATAGTGATATGAATATGTATAATTTCTTTAGTGAATTATATGAATTTGTAAGAGAGGTTTGAGGCATGTAGCACTTTCAAAATCCTTCGTTCAGCTCTCTCTGCTGCCCGCAGTTATAATATGCCAAGTCAATATGCAGAGAGCTACATGCTGCCTTTAGTCCCAAATGGCTTCACTGACGGTTTTGTCTGAAACGATGCTCTTTGACAGGATGATCAGACAGCAGCACACTCCATGGATGTCACTTGCTACCTTTTACAAGACTGGAATCACTGGTGCTCAATCAGTTTTACATACTGGCTGGTCAGCCCACAAGCTCTGCTGTGCTGTGACTACTCCACAGCCAGACTGCCACGTACCCTGGGCTTGTGTCTACCCTGTCCCCACCTAATAATGTTTACAAAGCTGACATTTTAAAAAATCTAGGTGGCTCAGTCCCAGCAAGACACTGCCAACAACTTGTGTAGATGCCTCTGTCTGCCCTGGTACAGAAAGGTTAACACCAAATATTCATTTGCACATAGCAAAAACCAAGGGAGAGCAGAGGCATTAAGTAAACAGACAAGAGAGCTGAGGCAACATCGCACAGAAACACACAGCAAAGAAGGTGGTGGATCTAGTTGACTTCAGCTGAGCAAGGCTTGGAGCGCTGCAGTCCAGCGTGTTGATGTTCATGAGCAGGCATATCAGTGGCTCTGCCGGATGGGGGCAGCTTCCAGATCGAGCCCACTGACATTTTCTCATTCAAAGAGGTTGCACGTACAAGGGGAGCTATAACTCAAGTGCAGAAGTTGAGGTGAGGACATGTGAGGTGGAAACATTTTAATACTTGCTTGGAGCTGGAGATACAGCTCTGTCTATTGGGCTGTAAAAGGTGTCTCAGCAGTTCTAGCTCCTAATTCTGAGCCCATCCTCTGCCCATGCCTCTAAAAGCTGATATATCCCCTGAACAGTCACATCAGAAGTGATTCAGGCAATATAAGTGTGTGGTACCGTGTTGAAACTCAAGTTTGTTCCATTACACTGTTTGAGAGTGTCTTAAAGGTCCCACATCATGCCAACGAGCCCTGTGCAGTCATCTTGGGCAACCTAAACTGTCTGAAATGGCACTATGCACCCATGTCTGGGCACCTATGTCTCCGTCGTTAGCGTATTCACAGTGCTTTCTCTAGGTATCCCCTGCAAAACCTTATATTAAGGAAAACCACTTCCCTACCCCTTACGGGCGGTAGGCTTAGACAGATGTGGGTCTACAAACTTGTTACTCCAGGAATAATGAATGAACTATTTTGCATGAAAAGTTTATCAGATTATGCTCTTTTCCCATTGCAGGTTATTCTGAAGCAGACATGACAATAAATCACAGCAATCCTATGAATATTTCATAGAAACACATTTCAGCTTATGGGTGTTCTTTTTTTTCTTGAACGATTATGTCTGTGTCTTTAGCCATTCATTGTCTGTGATACGTGACTGGCCACTTAATTCAAATTACTGTAATGTCTGGCTTTTTGACTGTTCATTAAATATTTCATAACAAGGAGGAAAAGTAGCACTGCAGATGACATTTATGTGAATATGCAAACAGGTATTCACGAAATCTTAGTCAAGATTTCTACTCACAAATGCTTTGGGAAAATTAATAGAGATCTCTAAGCATTGTTGAAATAAATAGTGACTTTTTATTCCAATAAATGTTAATGAAAATTGTGACCATGGTGATTATTTTGCATTGTTGCTCTAGTTATTAAGATGCGGGCTCAGCATCCTGAAGTTTCTCTGAGTCTGGATTATAACTCACAAACCTAATAAGAAATGGAGTAGATGGGAACTCTTGCAATGGATTTCATTAGTGTAATAGCTCTTGAATGAACTCTGGAAAAAGAATCTCAGAAGCCTGACATTTGCCTTATCAGTCCATGGGAGCTCAACAATAAAATTCATAGAGACCGTGACAGAATTAAATGTAGAGTGGCAACGAGCATTTCTGAAAACCCTCAGTTCTCATGTGTATCTCTTATAACACAAGTTAGCTTTTTGGCTCATTAGCTACAAAATCTGCAAGACAGAAAACGAGGCTGGAGGAAGGAGTGCTAAGCTATTAAATTTGATTTGCCCCAAATGACTATCAGCTTTTCAGGGGGAAACATTTCAACGGTTAAAGTTTACATTGATTTTCTGCACAAATGTTTAGCAGCCCTGTCACTCGGAGATCATTTTGCTATGCATGCAAACACCAGCTAATGTGAAACCATTAATTGTCCTTCTCATTGACTGAGAGATCTGTGTGGGTGGGGAAGCGGAAATCTCCCGTGAGAAACCAAAAACCTCAGTGAAGTGAATAAGAAAAACCCCGCTGACTTTGGGAGAGGCTGGGGCAAGCAGAGGTGCGGTATGGACATGTGTCCGTGTGCTCAGTCGATTCGACCTCGTGTAGTGGGCTCAGCATGTTCTTGGTGGTTTATTCACGCTGTAATAATCTCAGGGTTCCTCCGGTAAAGTCTGACCTTACCAAACCCCGCCACATGAAGGTGAGCTCCTGCTGCCACCATGGTTTCCCTGGTGGGAAGGACCTTCCTCCAGTAAAGATGCAGATGGCTGTTGTCTGCCAAGTTTTTCTGGTAGATTTAAAGCCATGTACTCAGAGTAGGGATGGTTGCTCTCCACTTTAGCGTGTACGTTCCGAGTGGCCAGAGAGTGTGGGCAGCAAGCAAGGGGGCTCAGGGGCAGAGAAGAGCTGAGGGCCGGGGTGGGACCCTGAGGGCCAGGGGAAGGCGGGTGCGGGAGGGCAGCGGCGGGACAGCAGACGAGAAGGCTGAAGGACATCTGGGGAGGTGGCGAGGGGCAGGGCTGAGGAATGCAGGCGGCTGGGAGAGGCAGAGGGGTTACGGACAGTGACTGGAGGGGGAGGCGAGGGCTGGGCAGCCTGGGGAGAAAGCTGTGAGGGAGAGCGCTGGGCTGAGGCGGGAGCCGCGGCACGCCGGCACCCGCGAACTACACCCCCCAGAGCGCCTTTCGCCCGGCACCGGGCATGCGCAGTGCTCCCCGGCACGGCGGGCGAGGGGCCGTCCGCTCCCCTCCCCGTCGCCACCCCCGGCAGCGTGGGGGAGGCGGTGCCGGCCCGCCCCGCCGCCGCTACGGCCCCTCGGCGGACAGCGCCCGCCGGTGAGGAGGTGGCGGCGCCCGCCGCGGGCGGGGAGGCCGTGAGGAGGCGGTGGGGGCGGCTGCTGCGGTTGGCGCCGCGAGCGGCAGGTGAGGCGGGGGCGGGCCGGGCCGGGCACCCACCGTGGGCGGTTCGCGGGGGCCGGCGGCTGCCGCCTCTGTTCTGAGGGGAAGGTGGGTGAAGGGGCAGCGGGGCGATGCCTCCGGTGGTGGCGGCGGCAGGGGCGGGGGTTTGTATGGGGTGACGCACGGACAGAGCGGAGCTGACCCCGGCAGCCTGGCAGCCTTTCTGCTCCCGAGCCCGGGAGCGGCCCGGCCCGGCGGGCAGCGGCGCTGTGGGGTGAGCTCCGGTAGGCAGCCGTCTGCACCGCAGGAACGCGGCTCAGTTAAAACTCCGATAACCTCCCTAGAGGTCACAGACACTGCAGGTCTAAAGCCTACCAGGGCAAGTAAAGATGTAATTATGGTCTGCTGACAATTTTCCTCGATGGCTGAGTGCCTTGGGAACCCCCAGACACCTGTCTCCAGCTCTGGGAGCTTACCAGCCCTCCTGAATTTGGCCCCAGTGGGTTTATCGCCTCTTGCCCCTTTTAACTGTTGTGTGCTGGCGATGGGAAAGTTTCTCTTCGGTGTGTCAGCTCTGGGTGCTTTGCACATGCATGTTCTGAGGTCAGGCTTACCGGTGTGCTTGTGTCACCTTTCTTCCTACCAGCCCCTTTCCATTAACCCAATGGTTAAATGGGTTATTGAGATGATGGCTGCTGCGTTGAAAAAGAAAAAAATGAAAAAAAAGTGAAGAGGCACACGCCTCTCTGGGGATGAGAATAATGACTGTATCTGAACAACTGGTAACGGCAAGGGAACATATTGGTGTTTTCACACCAGTACCATAGTTGGATAACTATTGACAAATGCTGTCTTCAAAACGGTGACTGCTGATTCAGGAGAATCTGTTGACTCTGGTAATAAAACACTAACGGCTCCTTTTAATAGTGATCTCAAAACGCTTGAACTAATAGATTGGCTTGTTAGCTCAAGCCTTGACTTAGCTGAGAACCAGAAGAGCTCTTCTTCTCAGGGACGACCTTCTCCAAACAAATCTGAGGTACACTAAACACATCAACTGTAAGACAGGGTGTTTGTTTTGCAATGTCATTTTCAAAAACGTTATAGATACCAAATGCGTGAACTAGATAGAGGAAACCTGCTCTGCGGTCTGCTTTTCTGCAAGAGCGCATTTTGAACAGTTTAGATTGCTAGGTGGCAATTTTACCTGGAGTCTCACTTTTGTGTTTTAATTAGCTGTCATCGGAGCTGGAGTTCAGCCTCCGACACTTGTGAAGTGTGCCATGAACATGCACTCTAGGTACCTGGTTAACATTTTGGGACTAATTACCTACAGCCCATTCTCTATGAAGCAATGTACAAAATGGATTGACTTATATGGAAATCTTTTTCCAGTTAAATTTCCAATCTCCTGAGCCAACATCTCGCTGTGAACTTACTGAGGTTTGCTTCAATCATCTGAAAATCAGGTATTCTCATTCCCCTTATTCTCGTCCCTGTCTATTAAAAAATGTTGCTTTAAAGTCTTCAGTAAGTGCTGTTGGCTTAAACAGTTCCCTATGACAGCAACCCACACTTAGTTACTGTACCTCAGAGTTTTTAACACATTTATATCTGGCCTGTGCTTTAACACAGCAAGGTCTCTAGAAGGTGCTTTGTAACATAGAGGCTTAAAGATCCTCTATTAGTAAAAGTATCATTTTATTCAAATAAACAGAGCCATAGATTACTCCTCTCAGCAGAAGACCTGCTTTCTATTTAAAATGTCTTTTCCAACTGGAGCATATCTAGGCTGTGAAGGAGCAGATTTTTCTAGGAAATAGTGGGAGGCAGGAAGAATCACAGAAAAGAAGGTGGTGTAAAGGAGAGCGTTAAACGACAGAGCTAGAACCAGTCTAACATTCTCAGCTGCGCAGACAAAATTTTGCCTTCTTGCACTGTAGGACAAAAATTTCTTCAATTGTTATCCAGGATGGTCGCGGAATTCAGTTTTGTGGTTCAGAGCAAGGGGCAGAATGGGTCTGTGGGTCCATAAAGCTTGAGGAGGAGTGGACTAGGAAGGGGTCAAAGTTTGTGGCTGGGCCAGCCCCAAAACAAATGACAGATGTTCTCCATTAACCCCCCTTCCCAGGCAGGGGAAGGGCAAGAAGATAACAGAGAGGGACTTACGGGTTGGAAAAAAACCCTAAAAGAGCTTTAATGAAACAGTAGCAATAAAAAGAAAATATAATAATGAGAAGAAAAATAACTAAATATATACAAATAGATACAAAACCAGTATCGAGCTCCCCCCAGTGATGCTCACATCACCGTTGGTGCAGCAGGGCAGCACTGGGAAGATCCCAGGCTGGACTCCTGGCCACAGCAGCAGATGGCAACTGGATTCAGGAACGCATGAATTGAGATTGGAGACAGAAGAACGGACAGAGTCCTCCCACGTCACCAGCCACAGAAGAAGGCTTTCCCCCCACGATCCCTTAGCTTTATACTCAGCTTGACATATATGAGATGGAATACTTTGTTGGTCAGTTTGGGTCACCTGTCCTGTCCGCTCCTCCCTGCAGGTGCCACCCTTTTGTACCCTCACGCTAAGGGAGGCCCCAAGGGGGCACCGAAGGAATTCGGCAGTGACCTTGGTTTCTGTAAGATTAAGTATAAGCAAGAGCCTTTCTGCAAACCATTGTACTGTGAGCTCAGTACCAACTGTAAACATTGAGCGTTGTCACTTCTAGGAGCAGACAGTGTCTATAAAACACATTGTTAACTTCAGAAAGTGCAGTCCTAGAACAGATATAACTGAAATGTGAAATCACTGAAAGGAAAAAACGGTTCTGTTTTAGTCAAACCAGGACAGGTGGGTAAGTGGAGTTTCAGGGAAAATGGCTGACGCTTCCCCTGTTTTGCTGGCCACCTTCCTGGAGAAACCAGTGGCTGTTCCTAAGGGACTTTGCACAGTCGGCACAGAGTGCTGACTGAGAGTTAGCATTGGTTGGTGGTTCTGCTGTGCTGGATGGTTGTATAATATGGGACCCTCTTTCTCCTTTTAGGTCTTCACTCCTTTCCTTCACCTTCTGTGGTGGGACATGTTCCCTCTTCTTCCATCAGCACGCCACCTGCTCTGACACCGCTCTGCCTTCTTCCCCTGGCAGCTGTCTCTTCCTGTCCTGGCAGTGAACTGGTAGGTGTGAAGTGCTGAAAGAAAGTGGGTTTCTTTCTTTGCCTTCCAAGCATGCAGACTGGGCCTGATGGTGCAGGTGGTGGAAAGGTGGCTGCTCACATTTGGTCATGATAGACAGTCCTCAGCTCTGCCCGCGCTTGGAGCGAGCCGTGAGCGAGGCATTGAACTCAGTGTGGTGGAATTTAAACTGCAAGTTTTCAAAGCAAATTACTGAACGCAGTCTGTGTCTGACAAGCTTCAGTTTCATTAGCTGCCTCCCAGGAGTATCGAGCTGTGCGGCTCACCTTTGCAGAGATCAGATTCTCCTCTGTGATGTTATTAGGTGTTTTTAAAAATAGCTTCATCAGTCCACTTTAAAAGAGCTGGTCTGCTCTGATAACACTGCCTGCTGGTGCTTTTCCAGATAAGGGACTTGTCACTTTTCCTGCTGTCATACATGCAGCTTCTGCCCTATTTAGAATATGGCTTAAAGAAAGACTACAAAATAACCACCAGTCTTGTGTAAAGATTTATGTGTTTGGTTTAGGAACAACTGAACACTCCTTATTTAACTGCTTTGGACAGTAATGGTTCATGAAGAAGGTAGGATCAAACTAAATGCAGAGTTAAAGGTAACACTTCATATACCTGTGTCTTGAGGAAATCTTTATCATAAGATCTCTTACATAACAAAGTGACAACAGGCCAAAGATCTCTTCTTTTTTTCTTTCAGTCCCAATTAGGAGTTCATTAGCTTTTAAAAGGATCTGAAGTACTACTTTGCGCACATATGTGTATGATCTATATGGTGGTGGGAAGCAACCAGATGAAGGAAACAATTTAAATCTTTTTTGAGGGTCTGAAAAGTAGTTGTGTGCTTACGCGCACCAGGAGTGTTGTGCGGAAACTGCAATTGTGTGACATACCTGGTAATTCATTCTGTAATGGTGTATGCAGGAGCAACATTCTAATTTACTCATTCCTTTGATGTTTTGTGAGCAGATGGCATTTTTAAAAAGGTCTATTAATTCTGTGAGAATTTCATAATGGCTAATTGCTGGCGGATCAGGAAAGAGGAGCAAAGTGAGGCTCCTGACTTCTCTGCTCTCCAAGGAGAGGCAGCTCAGCGTAAATTGGGAACTTGTTGATCACTCTTGATTAATTGAACTGCGCTGCATGAACCAGTTGCATACTCTTAGAGGAAAAAAGCACCAGAGATGTCATGGCTTATTGTAGGACCTAGCACACTGTGAATTTTCGCAAGAAAGCCCTTTGCTCTTTCCTTTCTCACTTGCCTCTCGATTCCTTTCCTTTTTCTTTTCTCTGTTTCTGTCTCTTTCACCATGCCTTTGACTTAGGTCTACTCAGGTACTTTTAAGCACCTGCCTAAGTGTTTGCAGCATAGGATGTAAGTACCTATTTGCACTGTAATATCAAAGGATCACATTTTGAAATTACAACTTTTCCTTTGAACAAGAAGGTAAAAAAAGGTTCCTGGTTGCTATGGTGATGAGCACTATATAAATGTCTATAAATAGATAAACAGCTGATTCTTAGACTTTGATTTGCAGTATTTTTGCTTTTCTAATGAGATATAATTAAATATCAAAAGGGGAGGAGGTGATATTTTACCAGTTTTATTAAATACATATTATTCTTATGCCTTCAGTTTTACAGTATTTCTGGTGAAAACAGTCAAATAGTAAGTTGTTTATTTTTCTCTCTGTATGAAGTTGATATCTTGAAAAATCTTAGTCTAGTATTTATAGAAAATCTTTTAGATGCCAAAAGGCACTCCACCAAAAAGGTGGTGTCCACTTTAAGTTTAATCAAAACATACATTTTGAGCTAAATGCCTATTTTTCTTATCTCTAAGAGACTATTATCTGATTTCACAACATTTAAGTTCCAGTCAAAAGTGTCTGTAAATCTAATTATGTTCCTCTCCAGTATTTGAAACCACACTGGTGCACAACAGCAAAACTTGAAAATGTCACTGACTTTTATGTTAAAATGACAAATGCACAGTAAAAAAAGTTATTCCTTGTTGAAGTTTGAGGAGGAGGGGAGAATTGACTTTTTTTGTAAGCCTTTTGTTCTCAGGTCCATGACGTAAAAGTAGCTTCCTTTCTGTGCTAAAGGTGATAATTGTAAAATGGATTGGATGGAGACAATAAAATGCTTCTTCAGAAGTCACCGAATAGCCATCAGCCATTGCTAAAAAAACCACTTTTCCTTAATAATCTCGAGCCCAGTTCACTCACTTGCAGTTTCTGAAGAATGACTGCAGCCCAGTTCCCCACCAGTGCACTGGAGTGTTCCCCCTCACAGGTGTTTCTCACTCAGAAAATGGGTGCACTTTGTTTAACAGCACAGGAGGGTTTATAATGGAAGGAGCTTTCCTTAGGGGATGGAAAATTGTTATTTATAATAGACAGAAATGCTCCTTTCTGAAAGGCTTAATCTAGTTTCTTGATGGAAACTAACTTTGCCACAGAGACCCGAAGAGAGATTTCTTCAGTCCTGAGCTGTGGGGTACAGCTTGGGTACTGGTAGAGAGTGGATTTGCTCTCTGCCACAGTCTCAGCTTTGTATTCAAAGAAGCTCTCAGATTTCCAGAAATGCTGTCCTGTCCTGTTAAGTGTTTGGTAAAATAACACCACGTTATTCACTGTCTTCATTCCCTCTGTGCATTCAGATTCATATCTACTTGCTTTACCAATTTAAAATACGTTTGACTAAACACATGTGTAATTAGGAGGACAGGGATTCTTTTTTTTTCCAGTTACGCAAAATTAGTTTCACAGAGCAGAACCTGTACATCTGCACACAGCTACTGAAGGTAGGGGCAGAACAGGAGCAAGGAATGGTTTCCCTGAAGGTCTCGCTTGAGCAGTGACAGCCAGCACAGTTTGATATATGTTTCATGGGCCTGTCACTTTTGTCCCAGCTGAGTTGCTGCTGTGGCCAGGCTGATGATGCTCACCTGAAGAACGGTGACAGCTTCATTGTTTCCCTGGCAGTGAATTAACCCCAGAGCTGCCTCCAAACCTGGTACTTTGTGCCATGGGGCTGTGCTGACCTCCCAGAGGGTGACACAGAGTCCTCGCCCTGTGCCTGCCTCGGCACTGTGTTTTGTGTGGGCTGGAGGCCAGAATCAGGAGCAGGGTGTGCTCTCTACTTGCTGGAAGGTGGTCTGAGCTTCACGTGTATCAAAGGCATTTTTACGTGCATTGAGGTTATGCCTGGACAGTCGATGTTAGACCTGCAGGTCTCAGCCATCTTTACAGGATTGTGTGGCTGCCAGCAGACAAGGCGATACAAGGTCCATCCCAAAATGGCCATTGCAAAGGCTGATGAGGTTTGTAGGCAGCCTGAACCCAAACAGAATCTGTGCTGCAAACAAGAGCAGCAGGGAGATGGGAAGGGTGGCAAACAGGGAGTCATTGAGAGTTTTCTCTGTTGGAAAGCACCATTATTACTAGTACATATTGCCTTTTAATAGAGTGGTGTCTTTATTTAGAAGCCTTTTCTTAGGGTAGGAGGATGAAATACACATATTAATCTTAACAACAGGATGAGCTTATGAGGACAAGAGGTGGAGCTATTGTGTGTCTCGTTTTCTGGCATGTATAGGATAAAGGGTGAAACACTATATACCAAATTCTTTTTTTTTCTTTTTTTTTTTTGTCTTCAGAAGTTCTGCTTTTCTGTGTTGGTTGGGTTGGGTTTTTTTCTTTCTTTCTTTCTTTCTTTTTTTTAAAAATGCATGGATATGATCCAGGACCATCTGGTGGAATTTGCTGTCGTTGTCACATCTAGGTTTTCTGATGTATTGCCTGTCAAGTTATATTGTATGTTCAGATGAGTTTCTCATATGATGTGCTGACAACTACTGACAGCCCTGAGATGGGAAGTTGGAAGCTTGGGCCAAAGAAGAGAGGGGCAGAATTAGCTTTAAAAAAGTAACCTTGATTGCTCTTGATTGGTGGGATTTCATTTCTGGTACCTATGGTTGACTATTTTAGTACAGAAAGATGAATGAGTGAGCTTTCAACCAAGTGCATCTAAGTGCACCTAAGGTACTGTCATTAAGCTTGGAAGGTTTATAGTGCGCTCCTAGTTTTGCTGTTATTGTTTTTTTCCTGGATTCCTCACTTAATCTTTCTCTGTCTTCAGCTCTCCATCGGTAGACACTCTCACACTTATTTAAACTGCAGCCTTTCCTTCTCCTTTCTCAGGAGGGACTGGGAAAGGATTGAGGATAAAGGAGGATCTCAAAACGCTTCTGTTTTTATTAGGATATCACCAGGTATCCTAGTAGTCATAGTATCCCAGTATCCTAATCCTAATACCCTAATGATTCTGTAGTAAAATGAACTCAGATTTTTGGCAAATTAGTATTCACCTTTGCAGACAGATCACATGTATGAAAGCAATAAGCAACTCTGTAATAACTACAGTAATTCTTTTCTTGATGGTTTAATACTCAAATAATTAATTAAAGCAGGTTTTTTGATGTAGAGGTCCACAGTGCAATTGCATTTCCTCACACATTGGCAAAGATAATGCTGTACTTTGTAAACAAGAATCCAAAACAAGCTATAAACAGTTCAGTTTTGTTCCTCATTTTTTTCTGCCATAATTTGAAGCCCCAAGTAGCAATCAGGCTGGTGACAAGATAAATTTCACGACTTGTTATCATTCTTCATTTTTTAATTGGCCAGATCAGTAAAGAAGTGATTGATGTTTGAACTTTAAAGGTTCTTATTTTGTATAGTACTGGTGGAAAGCATTGTACAGGTACTTATGAATGGGTTGGAAGGAAGCCTGTTTGTAAGCAGAGATGGGATTGCACTGCAAAGACTCGTCCAGGTGTGGTTCTGAACACAGACTTTCCCCCCTCTCCCTCTTAAAGCTGTTGTGGTTGTAGTGGGCCTCCTGCTTGTTAGATCCTGCCTAAATGTTGATGAAGTTGGAAGTCACCCTTGGAAAGGAAAAAACTATCTTCCATGCGCGTCTGAAGCTGAAGGTGACAGCCTCTACTTATTTCTGTCTCCTTGATGCTACTTCCTGGCTTGGGGACTGCAAGTGCGCTTCTGTAGCTGTGGAGAGAAGCGGTGTTAAACTGAGCGGGCTGGTAGAGCCAGATATAAGAAAAAGTAATCACTGTTTCATACTCTGATCATCTGCAGTTCCTTACTTTGTAAGCATCAGATAAGGAGACCTGGAAATAATCCAGCTCCTGTGCTGCTGTAGGGGAGGGACTGGGGTTTGCAAGGGTCATTGTGAGGGTACAGCAGCTCTCCGTGGTGGTGGGTTGTGTTGCATGGAGCACTCTTCTTGTACTGATCAAGCATCAGCTCAACTATTGTCAGAAGAAGTGGACTTCGGAGGAAACCCTATAGATGGAACATGGCCAGATTCTCTGCCTGTCACGTGTTTGATAGCTCTGCAGGGAAGCGAGTCTGGTCTTCAGTCCTTAAATGTGTTAAATTAACTCCAGGCTAGCTTGCTGGGAAAAGGGTAATGAAGCAGGTTGGAAACGGGATGTGTGTGCTCAAGCACATGCAGTGGGCTTAATACTCCAGGCAGCATTCCCACAAGCATGTGGCTGGGGAGCAGCCAGGTCGCGGAGCACACTGTGCTGTTTAAGTGTATCGCAGTCCACAGTTGCCGCTGAACTTACTTATCCACGCATAGAAGATAAAGTCAGTTAGGAAGGAGAGCAATCCCGTTGGGAGAAACTTGTGAGAGGAGCTAGATGCAGTCTGGTGTAGCGCTGGCTGTGTAGGGCATGTACTAGGCAGCACCCTCTCAGGGGCTGGCCGAGTCCATTGCAGTGATAGTGGAGGCTGATGAGGATCCTGACACACCTATTCTCTTGTTTCAGGTAGAGGTGGCTGGTGAATGGATCTGCAGTGTGACTGCCATTGTGCGATGCTTCATCTTTATTTCATGTGACAAGGAGGTGGGAGGGTGGAGATTACTTGGAGTGCCTGGCTAGAGACAGAACATAACTTATCAATGTTCATTTGTCTGGAGGGATACACAGCCTATATATAATTTAGAAATATGTTAAAAAATAGGGATATGTCTTTCAAAATCAGTGAGCACTGAAGTCTGTTGGTTTAAAATCTTGTTTCTGTGACAGATAAATGCACTGCTGTACATTTTATAGTGTCTGTACAGTATAAGCTGATAAAACTAAGCCCTTCATAAACTCAGGCTAATGTATATTTTCCATATTTAGGCTGAAATACCTGGAATGGCACATGACTTTATCCTAATCAGTTCTGAGATCACATTTAATATAGATGTTCTCTTCATATGTGATCTGCAAATGGATTTGTTTCTGTTGCAGTAAATATCTTTTCCCCCACTTTTTTTCTTCTCCCTTTGAGTCTTTTTCCCTTTTTCTGATTCAAGCCTGGTGATGATATGTTATAGCTAAATTATCAGAGGGGGAAAAGGGATATCAGTGACATCCACCTTGCTGTTGAGAAATCTGTATTTTTTTTTCTGCAGTGTAGTGAGAGTAAGAGAAACAAGCAGGTTGTTGCCATCCTTTATCACAGGAAGAATGATAAATTACATGTCCTGGAAGGTTTAAAGATGTGTAAGAATGCAAATCCATGGCCCACAAGGATGTGTGGTTGAAAGTGCTGATCCAGCCAGGAGTTAAGCATGTGCTTAAATCTAAGCACAAGTGTTCCTTCCATTGCGTGTATCTACCTGGCACCATGCTGTGTGGGGTAAGCAAAGCTCTTGCTATGAAAGGAGGATTGATTTGGTTTAGTGGCTTGAAGTAGGAAAAAGAAATGAATCTTTCCCAGTCACCTAGAAGAGCAATCTGTGAGTAGTGCAGGTGTTACTCTTGTGTGTTGCTGTCCTTGACTCTACGGTATCAACTGATGTAGCTGAAAACCTTAATGGTTTGGTGTTTGCTGCCTTACAGTGCATCTTCCCCTCCTCACTTTTCACACTCTACCCATGTCTGCTACCCCTGAGCAGTAGAACACCTTGTCTGTAGTAGCTGGTACAGTAGTGTGGTGCTTCTGCATAGCTGAAGCATTAGAACAGACTGAAGATGTTAAAAGGGAGAAGTGCGTAACTGTTCCTCCCTTACAAACAGGGAAATACATAGAAATTTTCAATAATTTACAATTCAACCTCTTTCCCTCCTGCCCAGTGTACAAGCCTTTGGACCAAAGCTCTGTACACTGGTTTGCTCTCCGCCAGCCTGAGAAAAGAAACTCTTGGAAAAGTGGCTAAAGGAGAATTGGGTTGTTTTTTCTGGCTACTGATGGTAGTGTGCAGTAGGCAGAGAGGTCTAGATCTTTTCTTCATCTGATTCTTATTCTGGTAGTCCTTTAGTGGAAGCACTCATTTTGGATCTGTTTTGTTTCCTCTGCTTTAGTTCATTTTCATGCCATGTTTCTTGCACCTTTGAATTTGATGGCGCCATGTGCTTTCTGAGGACGCAGTGTATTCTCTGCTCTGGGTGCTGCCTGTGTGTTCCTGGTGGTATGAAGCTGTCCATCCCCTTCTTGCTGGATTTGAGCTTGCATTTAGACTGGGAGGAAAACATCATTTGTGTGTACAGATGGAAATGTTTGTACTGGGTTTTGTGGTGCTGAATTAGATGTCATCCCTCTTGCATCCTTGAGACTCTAAAAAAGAGACGGGGACTGAGTTTTCCTGATGCACCGATTTTATAGCATTATTCATTTTCACTGAATTACTTCCAACTGATCCTGAGGGGATTTCATCAATGCTTATAAATATATAAAGGATGGATGTCAAGAAGATGGGACCAGACACTTTCAGTGGTGCCCAGTGACAGGGGCAAGGGGCAATGGGCACAAACTAGAACACAGGAGGTTCCATCTGAATGTGAGGAAAAACCTCTTTACTGTGAGGGTGACAGAGCACTGACACAGGCTGCCCAGAGAGGTGGTGGAGTCTCCTTCTCTGGAGACATTCAAAACCCACCTGGCTGCAATCCTGTGCGACCTGCTTTAGGTGAACCTGCTCTGGCAGGTGGCTTGGATCAGATGATCTCCAGACGTCCCTTCCAACCCTGACCATTCTCAGATTCTGTTATCATGTAATTAGCAGGGAAAGAAGTCTGATCTGCCTGCTACTTTGTTGCTCAAGGAGTAAAGATAAGCAGAATTCTGGGATTTGGATCCTTGATTGGAAGTTCTTGTTGTGTAAATTTTGCATAGGCTACTTCTGTTTCAGAGAACCATCTTTTCAGCTTAGAGCTGTGTAGATGCTAAGACCATGCTTGCACGAAGGCAAGGGATTATAATGAGTTTCCTAATCATACCTCTTGTATAAAGTGCACTTGCACACAGATCTTTCTTATTCATCTGGTTATGCTCTCTGGTACAGTAATCAGCAGACTATATAGTTTTTTAAAGATTCCTTAATGAAGTCATGTAGCTAGCATTGAAAAATAAGCTTTGCTCTCCCTTCTCAGAGTTTCCTGTCTTCAAAACCAGCCTTTTTGGGGTGTTACTGCTGCGTTCTTCTAAAAACCATGCTGTGAGTTTTTCATTGCTTTTGGAGCTAAAATTTCACCTGTTCTGTTTTGGGGGCCACTTTTGCATACTGTTCTCTGAATAACACTTATTCTTAACAATTCGGTTCCCTTCAGCAGTGTACTAGCGTGAATGTGTTTTGTTCTGAGAGAGGGGCCCAACTGAAAGTTTAGACTCTGATTTCTTTAAGCTCAGAAACCCATGTGTAGTTTTGGATCACTGGTGACCAATGAAACATCTAAGCACAGTCTGTGTAAAATACCTTGGCAATTGCAAATGCCTTGAAGGAATTAGAAACCATCTGCCTCTGTCCCTTTTTTTGTCCCAGAGAACCCCCTCGTTAGTTTGGGTGTAGGGGCTGCACTCTCTTCTGAAGAGGAATGCTTTGTATCATCAATGACTTTCTGGATGTGATGGGGTTTTGCATTTGTCTCTGGCAAGCAGACAGTCAAATGTAGTTACAGGATGACCACAGTCCATTGCATGGGGCAGTCACTGATGGGCCTTTGATGCATTGGAAATGAGTTGGCTGTGAATTGCTTTGTGTCCTAGCCTACTGTTGGTTTCCCCTCTCCCAGCTGGCCACCTGTAATGTAAATTGAGTGGGATGTTGTGAATTGATATCCCTTTGCACTGGCAAGATTAGTTTCCAGTGTTTGTTTCCCAGGCAGATGAACCTTTCACCCATACCTGTGTAGACAAAAAGCCCTCTCCAGAAAGGTGTGTGATGCCAGTTTCATGACCTCTTTTTTTTGGCACTGACTCACCACATGGTAAACTCACTTGTGTGAGCCAAACCAGACTCAGGCTGTTCCCGCTGTTTTGAATTTATTTCAATTTTGTTATGAACCATCCATATTTTCCAGCTTATCTTTCACAGTGGATGGGAGGAGTGGAGGGAGGGAAGAGGAAAATAAAAAGGTGCACAAAGATTAATTTGCTGTGTAATTTCCTCTTTCAGAAGGAGAGAGAGACATGCTTGGGAAAATAGGTTATCAGACCTCTAAGCACATAGATGAAATACTGTCCTTTCTAACAGACATTCTGGTGTCATGCTGAGGCAGTCACTTACTCGGTACTAAAACTATATGACCAGATTAATTTTGAGGAGACATGAGGTGGTTTCCTCTGTGTGTGCATTTTTACTGCCTTTAGCTAAATTAGGGCCCTTGGTGCTTTTCACTTTTTAATGATTTGTTCTTAGCCCTGCTCCTTGCTTCTGGCTGTTTGTTCTTTACTACTTAGGTTATTACTCATTTTCATGCAGAGACCTGAGAGTTCACAGAAAATGAAGACTGGACTTGCGCTCCCCTTCCCTTCTCCTGTAAGGTTATCTGGGACAGCTTCACACACATTTATATATGGCTTTGCTGCTGCTTGGCTTCTGACCGTGTTACGATTGTGTCAAAGGTACAAAACTAATACTGGGAAGCTAGCAGCTTATTGAAATTAATTTATTTAAATTTATAAACCTACTGATTAATCATCTTTTAATGCAAGTGTGAACTTAAGAGCAATATATAGTCTATATATTAATGTAATCTTATATATGAATTTTGTAGTACTCATACATAGTTATTATATACCTAAATGTATTTAGCACAGAGGTCACAAAGTCAAGTTATTATTCAAAAAGATCTCTAAGTCCTTGCTTAATTTATGTGCATGTCTTTGTCCCGTTGGAACACAGGGCTCTTAGGTACATGTTTGTCTTTAAGCATTGAATATATTCAAATAAATTAGAGAAGAGAGGTTTTATTTTAATATATTTCATCAATAATAGTAAAGAAATGGTGGTTGTTTTGTGTTGCCTTAAGTCACTTAGCAAGATAGCTGTTTTCTGGTCGGTCCTCAGCCACCAGTTTGTGTGCTTTCTCCTTTCAGATACTTGCTGCATTAATACAGGTGCAGATTTGAGTCTTCATAGTTGCAAGAGGAGCTTTTTATGGCTGCAGCTTTAATCTCTTTGCCTGGGAAGAAGAATTGGCTACCTCAGCAGGCTGTTCCTGCCAGCCTCCAGGACAGATTATAAGCACATCGTTCTGCCATGGAGAGGATGGAGTTGGATGAGCCAAGGCAGGAAGGTTCTGCCTGGGATGATGTATGTCATCCATCTCTGACCCCTCCAGACTTGCAATGGGTCTCACTGCCTGTGGCCATTGTAGATGTATGTTTTAGTCTTGTCTTTTCTCCAAGGTCACAAGAACCTTCCTCTTCGAGGATGATGGGTGTGACAGCACATATGTTTTTCTCATCTTGGGAATTCATTGCAAGTGAGAGGGTTCAGACCTGCTCCAACCCTCCCTGTGCTTTGGTAATGCTGCAGGGCTTTCATAATGGCTAGATGGCATCTGTGGGGAACGTCTGCAGCAGCAGCAATGCTAGCGGAATTCTAGAGGTGGAGCTTGATGTAGAATGCTGCCTGCAGCGCCCTTGATGTCTTGAA
The DNA here is from genome assembly GCA_028020825.1 of Podargus strigoides. Taxonomy (NCBI): domain Eukaryota; kingdom Metazoa; phylum Chordata; class Aves; order Caprimulgiformes; family Podargidae; genus Podargus; species Podargus strigoides. The sequence goes on along the minus strand of CM051623.1, from coordinate 15,083,535 downwards.
ATACTATATAAAGTATTAAAAACCCTATATAAAGTATTCTTGGCTTTGCAAATGTCTGCACATGGATCCTGAGTAGATGCCCCCTTCCCGGGGGCAGATGTTTTTAAGTGGTGCTGTTTTAAACAGCGGTTGGTTTATTGGGCTGATGTTGCTCTTGTCTCAGTGACAGTCAGGTTGCACTTCAGCTATTTGAAGAGATTTTCATTGCCAAATACTTGACTCAGCATTTGACTCAACAGAGGCAGCAGATCTTGCTAGGGGGAAGGAAGGGGAATAGAAATGAGCTGCAGCAGGGTTGGGTAAGGAATCTCCCATCAAAAAAGGGCCAGCAGTGAATAGCAGCTCTGTCAGTAGGTTTGCAGATGTCTCTCTCCCAACAGATACTTTCTCCTTTTTCTCTGATACTTTCACCTTCTTGTGTGTATTAAATGTAATATCAGCTATTTATGGGCATGTTGTAACCTCCACAGAGGTGGGGTGAGAAGGAAGAATGTAGGGGAATGATGCCCTGATTCACTGGTGGGATCTATGGGGCAAAAATTAACCACCTTATTTTTTATTACTATTCAAATAAATATAACAGCAAGTCTTATACAAAGAAAAACCCACCAAAAAACCACCAAACGCAAATCAGGCTTGAACCTCTTACTCTTGCTGCTGTGCCCTTGATAAATATGCCTAGATTCAATAGTCCTTCCATGAATTTTCAAGCTGCCAAGGGCATGAAGAAGTTCTTCCTAGCTATTGAACTGTAAATTGTTGCATATGACACCTGGAGGAGTTGGCATGGTTTTGTACAAGTAACTCAGTGTATTCATCACACTTTCCCTATTGCGTGCAGTGGTTCATGTTGAAGCCGAGACAGATGATTCATATTGCTTTATTCTCTTCCCTCTGTCAGTAGCAGCAGTAGCCCTCAGTGCAACATTTGAAACAGTGAATGCCTGGCCCACAGCCATGTGTTATTGCTGCTCTGCTGGGCCCTCTGATGATACTGTAATCAGATGAGAGACAAGGTAAGAATTGTTCTTTTCCACAGGGGACATCAGACCAGGGTATTTAAGTACTAATTGAAAAACAATTTTAAGGAAATGTTTAAATTGGCCAGCAGACATTTTTCAGTCCTATGTGCTATGCTGTCAGGAAACACTCGTGTTTGGTTTTTTTTCTCCAGTATAAGTTATTTTAGATGCTTTGTTGAGACCTTATGCTCTGTTCTGAATTTTCATGTGAGTATTGGCACCCCTGGGATATGCTGCCAACCCAGAACAGGGATGTTTTGTGCTCCCTTAACATCAGTCTAAGTAGTTAGAAGGGGGGTATCCAGTAATACTGTGCCCCTGTCAGTTGTTAATATTACACTACTATCATATGGATAGGGTTGAGTTATGTGCCAGCTGCATCCCTTTAAAATGCAAGGCTGTGGTGTACAGGTGTGACTGAAGGGGGCATTGGAGGTAAAACAATCCATTTGCAATTTTGGGGCTCAAAACGGCAGTAAACCTTTTTGTTTCCTCTGGTTTGATTTAGATTCTCCTTTACCTTGGCTCTGAACTGCATTCCTGTCATGCTGCTGTGCTAGGCACCTCCAGGCATTTGTCAGAGACTGGCTAATTGAAGCACACGCTCCAGCTTGGATCGAAACTGCTGTTTTGATCAAGTTTGTAGGTGCTGCTGCTGCCTCCTTGTTGAGTTCTTTCCACGAAGTACTAAGGCTTTGGTCTGTGGGTTTTGGTTCTCCAGGGTTGCTAAGAAAGCACAAAGTCTCTGAACATACCAGAAAGTGGAAGCTTAGGGCAAAGGCAGCTGCAGGCAACGGTCCTGCTGTAATCCTGCTTGTGAACTGAGATGTCTTGTCAGTTACGGAGCAACTGCAGCCCACTTGCAAACGAGTGCATAATCCAGTCAAGGCAGTAAAATGCTTGGACAACTTAAGCCCTCTCCTTCGGATACTTCCACGCATTTTTTGAGCCCTACAGATCTGTCAAAGTGCCTGACAAGCACTGTAAAATGGGAGATGTGTTTCTCCAGGTGATGTTGTGGTGATATTAAAGTGTCGTCTGAGAGAGGGCAGGTGATCTTACTGCTGCCTAGGCAAAAGTAGTTAACAAGTAGTGGGCTGTGGAAAGCACCGTGGCGAGGCCATGAGTAATACCCAGGGGTCTCACAGGCAATGTTTTGCCTTTGGTTTCCTGTGTTAGTCTAGGTGAACATCATTTACTTACCAAGCTGCTCTTATGAGCATGAATTATCTCTGCTTCCTTTACAGACACATTGGCACTAATTACATTTGCAGGTACACAATTGGCATAGCTGTATGAGAGGGAACTGATTTATCTGTGTCACTCTGCTGACCAGTTGTTACTGATGACAAAATAGGAACCTGAAAGAGCACAAGTGACACTTAGCTTGGGTCAGAACAGGTACCAAAGCCATCTCCTGCCTTGGAAACTAGCAAGTGACTCTCCCATGCTGTTCATCTGAACACACATCACATATAGCTGCAGGAGCAGGCCAGTATGTCCTTGCAGTGCTGTTACGGTGGTTCCTAATGGGGATGAAGGGATCGTGTGAATAGTTTAGCATATGACAAATTCAGATAAGTAGTGTGCTTTCCCATAACAAGTATGTACTTTATAAAATACGCACGTGTCTGTGGAGGAGAATAAATATCTATGAATTTGTCAGATTGATGTAGAGACATGTAACCTAAGTGTGTATATATGTGAAATATGTTTGATCATACGTACACCTTTGTAAGCCTAATACTTATGTAACACTTGAATCCTACAACTCTTCAGCCTCGAAGTATGTCATGCTTTCAGTAGCTGAGCAAAGTGGGGTTTGGCCATTGAGATACTCTTCAAAAAATACCTTTTTCCCTGTCAAAGTATATTCTTGCTTAGGAATTTTCAATATTTGGCTGAAGTTCTGGGCCTTTTGACATCCATTTTAATGCTAGCTTCTGCAGAATCAAAATGCCATCCTCTGTGTATGGAGTCCTGATCTTTGGTATCCAGAAACCAACACTTCCTTTGTCTCCTTGTGTATTTATCAATACAAGGACTCATTTTTTTCAGTTCACGCATGAAATTTTTTTATGCTTTCCAATTGAAATGCACTTTTGGTTGAAAATCACTGCAGGAAGAACTGTTTCCTATAGAGCACACTTCTGAGCCTATAAATAATAAATGCTGTGACTTGGAGTGGTGCAGCATGTACATGCAAGGCAAAGATTCCGTTAATAATGTTTTACCTGCTCTTTGTCAGTCCTAAACCAAGAGGAGTCTATTCAGGTTTCTTTGCTAGCTTGGTGAGTATTGTTTGTGCTGTACTGCTTTTTAGGAGTTTGAAAAATGTTAACTGATTTTCTTCTAGGGCGCTGATTTTGGAGGGTGAAACTTTATGAGGGGTATTAAGTATTTATCAAGCTCTTATTTCTGAGCTGAAACAACCTATTCAAACCTCACAGACCTGCAGCAGGCTGGTGGTGATGACTCTTCAAGAAGAGCTTGGGGCTGCTACACTTACTGGCTTATGGTGCAGTAGTAATAGACAGTTGTTATTTCAGAGTTGTTGGATTTATTTGATTATGGTTTTTTTTCCCCGTGTAACGATATAGTTTTGTTCAGTTACTTTGTGGTGTGGCAGATTGACAATAAGACCCTCTTCAGGACTGGGATTAAAAGGTCCAACTCCATGTGATGTGATAAATTATACCTTCAAAACCCCTGAATATACCTCATTCCAGGGGTAGGGAAGAAGCTTATGAATAAAGAGAAGACTAGTCTGTAAATATTGTACTTTCTTCTCCGTTAAAATCAAAGCTTGATTAAGATAAGGAGTCCAGCATGGTATCTCTCTGTTATCAGGGGTCCCACTGGAGGGGAAGACCTGTGCAGTCAGTGGAAAGGCTCCTATTAGCATCAGAGGCAGCTAAGTCATGCAGTGGAGTTTTCCGGAGCACAGAGAACACAAAGTCAAGATGTGTTATCTCAACCAAAGTCAACTACAAATCTAACTTCACTCCTCAACTTTCAAAATTCCAAGGAAAAACATCTGGCTTGTTCCACATGAGACAGCACCTTTGCATTCATAGGGGCCAGAGGGGAATGAGATGAGCTAAAACAAGAAGGATGACTGTGGATATCCTTAGTCCCAACAGGACACATTGGGAGACACTGGGTGGTCCTGCCAAAAAGGGGATTTCTTCCATTTGCTCTTTTTATTTATTTATTTTCCCCAAGCAGCTCTGACTGGCCAATAGCCCTTTGGGATCCTCTCAGGACAGGAGGGACATAGGCTCATGCTGTAGTTCAAAGCCTACCTTGAGCTGGTGGGAATAGGTGGCACAGGCCTGGAAACAAGGGTACTGAAGTAGATGGCACCTTGTCCTGTCAGTTCAAGTGGTTTATAATGTTTTCAGGTGGGCCAGAACCATTTTTCTTGTTCTGTACAAGAAGGCAGAGGTGTAAAAGAGGCACTCCAGAGCAGGAGATGAGGAAATGCCTGTTTCAGTTCTGTGATGCCCTAGTTTAGTAGATACAGCAGTTGTGTTTATTCATCATGTTGGCAGGCTCATTTTTGGAGGTCTAGCTTTGTCAAGAACCTTTTGTCATTTTTGCAGAATGTTCTTTGGGTTTATTCATTGTTTCTTTCAGCTTATTTTTCTTCTGTTATTTGGCTTTTAACTGGAACTCAGAAACCCAAGGTTATAAAAACCATGGTATTACTGCATTTCTAAGTATGTGTGGCACCCACATTTCTCAGCTCTGACAGTGGCTGTATTCAGGCTAGTGGTCTCGGATGCTGCACAGGACAAGTCATGATCTTCCTGGGGCTGCTTTGTGCCTCCCAGTTCTGCCAGATCTCTGCCTCAGGGCTATCCTGGTTTCACCTTATATCAGAGAAAGTGCTACCTCTGCCACAGCAGGAAGGAGAAGCTGGATGAGCAATGTCCTTGTTTTGAGGCAGTGGATCAGTGTCCTGGGAGGGAGGAGGAGATACCCAAGTGCCGTCCTAGATTGCAGGTTGTCCCCATGCAGTGGCCTTACCCAGGGAAGAGTCCTGGCTTCGGGAAAGTCAAGGTGTAATAACTTGAAACACTGGTGGATCCTCACCCCAGAGGTTGCAGGGTGTTGCAGTACTTAATATTGTGCTCTGTTGCTACTGTGATTCAAAGTGTATTATCATGCCTCAGTGCCCTGCAAATGCCTGTCACTTAGCGCAGATTAATTTGACAAGACTGCTTTGCCTTATTGCATGGAAACAGAAAGTTTCTTGGGGCTGGGGTCCCACAGTGAGCAGGGGGGTTCGTGGACAGAGCAATCGCAGGCAACAGTAACCAGCCCAGGCAGCGCGACTCCATAGTGCAGTGAACCACCACAGATGTTGTAAACCTGTTTATCCCCTCCCTCAGATCACTTCCAGCATGATTTGGGTAGGGTGAGAAGCTGGAGATGCCAGCTAGTCTGTGATGTGTATTTGGAGTGAGAGTTTAGGTGACATGCTAACCCTTGTAGCTGCCACGCTCTCCTAGTTGAGAATTTTGAATACCCTGTATGTTACCTAATTGCATTTTTAAATGCAGAACCATTTGAGCTTCTACATTTTGGCAACGAGGATAATTCCTGTCATGAGCAACAACCTAGGGATGATTTTCTCTTTTTCCTTGTGTAAAATGGTTGCTCTTCATCTGAGAGTATCTGTATAGACATGTGTGTACACGTGGGCATTAAAGAACTTTTCCTCTTTTTCATCATTCGTATTTCACCTGTTAGGTCTCGCTTAAAGGGAAAAAGCCTCCCAGATAAAATACAGACAATACATTTGCAGTGAGCCTCATGTGTTCGCTTGTGATCTATCTATAAGTATGTCCCTAGAGGGCTGGGATCTCACTCCTGTTGACTGTAATAGTCTCACCTGTGTTTCGTGGTGTGACTTCCCACCATGAGCCTTTTGGTGAGTGCTGTGAGCAGAACTGGGCTGCTCTTTTGATCCCACATGTAGATCCAGCTGTGGAATGAGGACCTGAAATGTCTCCAGTCAGTGCTGCCTAGTTTGTCATCTTCAAGAAGCTGCACAGTCCTCACAGGTTCAAGCTCTGCTGAGAATATTGGTATAAGACACTTTTGCCTTCGTGACCTTCAGCTTGGACACAGTAAGATACTCTCTTAAAAGCCCTGTCTCATTTTCGTGCCTTTTTATTTAGTAATTACGTTTCCACCATAAAAGATGATTCCCTGGATCTCTGAAGGAGGGCACTCACAACCTTAACTGATACCAAGCCATTTGCTGACCATCACTGCTGGGAAATCGCTTCCCTGGTGCCGAGGGAATTGCTAGAAAGCACGCCGAATGGCTTTCACATCCTCCAGCAAAGGGCATTTTTTTTACTTTCCCTCCTATTGTTTTGTTCTTTTGTGTGAAGTGTTTGGAGTAGAAGTGGCATTAATAATACCTAAAGCAGGATTTCTAAAATGTGTCCCCCCCAAATCAGTTTGCTGTCTGTCTCCCAAGACACACTCAGTGTTGTGAAACAGCACAATGGTGTTTGTTTCAGCGTGGCCGCCCTTTGGGGATTTGCAGGAATACTGCAGCAAATCATCCTGCATGCAAGGCTGACCTCTGGGAGGCTAACAAATTGAGGTGAGCCAGCTGGAGCGATAGGACACTGCTGACAGATAGAGCATGCTCAGACCTGGGGGAGAAAGGTAGTTCAGTCTGCAGATGGTGCACGAGTTACTGTGCTGAGAGCTGTTAGATATGATTTTTTTCTTTATGGTGGTGGGGAGAGAAGAGGACTGGAGAGTGTTCATTCCCCTGCAAACCGTAGCTTTAAGGTGTCTTTTTTTTTTTTTTTTTTTCCTTTCTCCTCTGAAAGAGAGGCACCGGATAGCATTTCCTTTTATTTAGCAACACCAGGTATGCGTGCATGTGCTGAAACACTGATCTACCGGTGATAATACTTCCAAGATTAAAAAGAATGCAGATGCTCTGAATTACTATGTTTCTTTGCTGGGTATTACTGTAACTGTGCTCTTTTTGCTGTGCTGATCACATACGTCTCTGGATTCAGTTCTGTTGGCACTCCTGGCTGCAACGTACTTCAGGGTGGGGGGTAGCATGTTATTTGATGCTGTCTCCTTGCTCCCCCCCCCACCTCCCACCCTGCAACTTCACACTGAATATCTCCTCTACGGCTGTGCATGTGTGGGAAGGAGGTCAGTGGTTCATTTGTCATCCCAGGTCTTTGTAGTCCCTCTTTGTTTGACTGGTGGTTTGCTTTATCATTTTTAAACAAAAGTCTCATGGGAAAAACATCTTTGATCTGGACTAAATTCTGTAGGTTTTCAGAAATATATTTCTAACTGGACAGGTGCTGCTTTGGGATTACTTTTTTTTTTACCCTCCCCTAAAAACACGCTAATGTAGAGCTTGTGGTAACCAAGGAGGGATTTTTACTGTTCTTATTGGCTGCACTGTGCTCCGAACAATTTCAGCTTCTACTTAGAATTTGCAGCACACAGGAGCAGTCTCAGGCACCATGCTGATGGGAAGCAGGAGGAGCTCAAGCTGTAATTGCTGCTAAGCACCACTCCCAGTATCCAAATAACACGGGTACTCTTACCATCGGAGAAGGAAGAAAGTAAGGATAGGTAAAATACGGAGAATAACACATGGCAGCTAAAACCCAAGGGCATATCTGGAGTGGCTGAAGCTCATCTTATTCAGTACTTTGGGATTTCGCATCATATTCTTTTAAATTCACTTTTGCAGCATTAGTAAATTTTGCCTTCAGGCACCCCGACTCTGTCTCTACTTTAGGTAGACCACTGAAGTAAGGTAAACGCACTGCTCTCTGGCACGTTCTTGTTTCTGACAAGGGTATCTTGCTTACAGACTAGACCAGGCATGAGGAGAGAGGTTTTTTTACTCAAGTGACAGTGTTGTAGGTTTTGATGGGATACTGGGGCAAACAAAGATTGGCTGGCATGAACTCTGTCTGTTAAGCTTCCACCTCTGTCAAGCCATGGTTATCTTGAGTACCTTGGGTTTTCATCTTTAGGCTTGGGACTGTCAGAAGGTGAAGACTTGAGGGCTGAGATAAATACTTTTGTTTCTTTTCCTTTTCTAGCTCATTTTTCTTACATCTCCCGCCTCAGGCTTGTTTATCAGAAGTGCATCTTATTTAGGGGAATTTTCTGGATATCAGGGATTTTTTTTCTTTGGGGAAAGGATTTAATACTTCATGTCATTCTCAATGGAGAAAAGATCTTGGAAATGTGGGCCTTAAAAGCCCAAGAAGTATTCTTTTTAGCTTCATACTTTTAGCTCAGTTTTGTGGTTTGTTTATATGCATTGACTGCTTAGTGTTGAATTTTAATTTTACCTGTTCTTTTGTAGATCGAGACAGCAGTATCAACAAATATTAAATCAATGGCTGCTGAAAATCAGGTTGGATCTCCAGCTCTCACAGCCTCTGAAATTAAATGGAAGAAAACTTAGCTTTTCCATCCATAAGCACAACAGGAAGGTGTCCAGTAGCCACCAATATTCTCCTGTTCATATTGGAGGTATGTTTGCCAGAGGGACCATTGCACAGAGCATTCATCTCCTTGGTTGCAGTCTTGTATAGAAAGACTTAAGTTTTGATTTCTATTCCTGACTTATGCTAAACCATAAAAACTGAAGATAAAGCTAATTTTGCTTACAACTGTCTATAGATACCTAAAGTTTTTGTTTTAAAATATATATATATTGTTATGTTTTGATTTTATTTTTTTCTGAATGAAGTTCTATATTTAAAATTCCACTTGAGGCTGCAGAGTTAAGGTATTTTCATATCCCCATTTTGTATCAGGCTTCATTAATGATATTTCTCTCTTTAACTGCTGGGTTTGCTCCCTTCGAGAATCTGCTCTTTTCCTGTTTAAAAAGTCAGCACTTCCATACATGGCTGCTTTTTACAAAGAAAACATTCCAGAATATCAGTCATTCAGTGTACCATCCTTTCTTTAATGTGATATGTACTGTGAAAGATACGTATATCTCATTAAACAAATACAGTGAATAAGATGATAACAGCCTTTTGGGCTGTGGGGATTGACTTGCTTGTAGTTATGTGGGAATCTGTGACAGAGATGAGAATAAAAGCCAGTTCTTGGCTGCCGAATCCTAACTCCCCCTCCTTCCAATCGGGAAAGTTGCCTTCTAGCAACTTCTGCTGTGAGCATGAATGAAGTAGGTATTTAAAACTGCATGTATTACATATACTGCATCCTTATCTAAGCCTCTTGCATCCGGGATTGGGAAGAGATGACATTTTGCAGGGGGAGTGTGAAATGCCATGTTTGCAGGTTTTACTTTTTCTGTGCTGGTCCTGGAAAGGCAGCTGAGCAAAAGACAGATCCGGGGGCAGGGAGAGCTAATGGGAAAAATGTCCTGGAGGAGGGAATATCTGCTCCCACACCTCCCACTGTGTTGCTGTAACAAGAAGAGTCAGGGTCACCTGCCCATTTTCTGCCTGTGCGGCTCTGCCCTGACTCCTTCCCTGTCCTGTGGCAGGAGCAGCCTCAGTCCACTTCCAGTTGTGCCACATTTCTAGGAACTGTGGAGATGGTTCTGCTTGGATATCGCTGCCACAACTGGCAGGCTCTGTGGGGAGCTGGTCAACTGGACCAAACCCAAGTTGGCCTCCATGTACAGGCAGTTCTGTCAGTGCACAGAATGGTGATGCTTTCGGGAAACGTGTGTCCTTCGTGCTTTTTTTCCATTTTGTGAGGCTTTTTAGCCTGCTGTAGCTCTGGAAAGGTGAGCATTGGCTTGGAAAACACATGGGCAGTTGAAAAAAAAAGCTTGGCAAGGCATAAGTAGACAAAACCAGCACTTCTCATTTTGTTAATACCTGCAGGACTAAGTGGTCCCCCTTTAGGTGTGTTGTTTACCCCGGTGACCCTTGTTCTCCCTAATCAAGCTCTTGTTTTGTTCCTCTGGGGTTCTTAGTAGTGCGTGTTTGTGTCGTTTGTTTGTTTGTTTGTTTTTGTTGTGTGGACTTTGTAGCTTTTCTCCCAGTTTCTTACCTAGATTGTAATTTTTAAAATGGAGAAGAGATTTAAAACATCGTCCATCATATTAATAGGTTTAAAGTAGTGATTCATCCTATCATAGCTTCATAATTAAAAAAAGAACAACAGAACTTGTCTCTTAAATGAATCCAAACAGTCCTTTATGCCAACTGCCTATTAGTAGAAATTCATCTCTCCCATCCCACCCACTCTCATCTCCTCTACATGTTAACAAGAGATAACAAACAGCCTCCCCATCTATGCTTCCTGCTGCTTTCCTGCTTCCTGAGGATATTCATAACATCAGGTGACCAGCATCTAACAGACAGAAGGTGTTACTGTGTCCAAAATTCCAGCCGAATATTATGGGCTTGCAGGATGCTTGAGGTCTCTGCCAGTGGTGCTTGCTGAACACACCAGCTGCATGCTCCTGTAGTCTTTACCAGCTCACCAGTAATCAGTGCTAGTTAGAGCAGCAGTCGCTGGGTTGCGAGGATGAAGCTGTGACCCTTTTGCTAAGTTAGTGAGGGTGGATGAAGGGAATGGGGTAAGCTCTTCATGCCTGTGATCTCTTTTGGAAAAAGAGGAAAGGTAAGCTGACCAAAAATAGAGTCCCTCCCACAGGTTTTTAGCCTCTGGAGCAGCATCCTTTGTGGCTGAGCTGCAAACCTCAGGACACGCTCTAATTTTCCTTGCAAAGTCTTGAACTGCCGCTATTCCGGTGTGTGTGTTGAGCTCCGCATCTTTGGCCGTGTGGTGCTCTAAGTCAGCTGCCCTGCTGCCCTGTCAGCATTGCTGCTGGGGAAGTCTGCTGCTTCTGTCTCCCTCTCTGACTCTTGCTCGTCCCCTGCAGCCCACTCCTGTCAGGAGTCCTCAAGGGTGCATCCCGTCCCTTCCCATGGGGCATCGTTGCCCTCTGCCAGCTTGGCAGCAAGAAGCTCTGTGCAGCTTTTACATGCACGTCTCTCCAGCTAGGCTCTAGTCAATCAGCTGTCATGTCTTCTGTTGCTGAAGGATGGTGCTTGAGCACTTCAAAACAGAAAGTTAAAAAAAAAAGTCAGTCCACGCGATTTCCTTGGTAACTGGGGTGTATTGCTCACATGGAGCAAAGCTGTGGTTATCCCAGTGACACTGGGAAGTGAGAGGGTGGATGAGTGTGGTAGGGATGGGGAGGAGATACTCTGTGGGCAACTGGGGCTCTGAGTGGTCTAGATGCTGACCTATATGTAGAAAGAAACGGCACAGAGGACTCTGCTCTTAAGAAATTAGCAATGTGTCTGCCCTGTCACTTCTGCAAGTGTTTTTCAGTTCTTAAGGTGTTCTCTGATGACACCGTTGGAGGGGAGAGGCAGCTCCAGACCCATTTTGTGAGGGAGATTTAGTAACGAAGGTTTCTTTTATTGCGAAGCAGCTCTCTTCAGGTGGAAGACTAACTGCTTTCACCTATTTCAGAGTTACTTGCTGCCTCCTGGGAAAGTTTCCTATCCCAGGACTACTGCTGCTGACAACACTTAATGACTGATCTCAGCTTGGGGGACTGAGGAACCAGGGGACATGAAGAGCAATTGCTTACCTTTACCCCTTGATTCAGCCTCTCCTGCTCTGTAAAAACAAATAGCAGGATTGTTTGTTACTATTTGTGTTCTGTCACTCCCTGAAGACCCAAAGATTTTGGTTCTCTAAGGTCTGTGTTCACTGAAAACATCAGATTGAAAAAAAAGGTGGATGATAAAATGTAGGAAAACAGGCAAAGAATCAAGACTGAGTGCCTGTGAAATTCTCCTTTCAGTTCTGCCTGCGACACCCCTTCCTGTCCTCAGCCCCTTGTTCACATCCATCAAAAGCAGCTTTCAGCCAAGCAGCATGTACCAGGATTGGTTCATGAAGATGGATTCCTTTAGCATTGCTAGCTTTTAACATTCATTCTTGACACCTGGGTGGCTAAAGCACATACACTCACTTCAGCTAAGTGCAGGGAAGTGAAAGAGCTGCAGTGAGGGAAGAGATGGAGGAGGGCCTTGCAGGTGATTTTTATTAAAAAGCTGAGTTGTTCATTTGTAGCCATTTAGCAGATATTGCTGTAGCAGAGTCTGAAAAGAAAATTGCTAACCTATGAACGTTGGCTGCATCCATCAGGCTGCGTCTCTGAAGCACCTCTTACGCCCTTCCCTTGGGGCTGGAGGGGAGAGAACAAATCAGTTAAGGGTGAAACATTACAACAGGCTGTTTCCAAGGAGGCCAGGGGGTTTGTAACGGTCAGCAGAGCTCTCCACCACTGAGATGCCTGTAAAATGCAGGTGGTATCAGTGGTGTTTTTATGGATTGCTGGCTTCTGATGCCTTTGAAACACCCACACATACACGCTCTCCCGGCCATACTGGAATAATAAAAAGGCCATGTGGTGTTCCCGTCTGCCAGGTTCTTGCAATTTGTGTTGACTCCATTGAACTTGTAGGTGCTTTGTTCTTCTGGCTTGCAGTAGTTAACTTTCACAATGCCTGCAGATTGGCCTTCATTTGAAGCATGTGCTTCTGCCAGAGGACTTGATTGTTAAAAGTCTCCTTCATGTACTGACTATCAGGCTTTGCACATGGCTGCTGGGGCTTGGTCCTTTCCTCCGTGATGCTGCTGAAGTAATTTAAAGTAGTGTTCACAAGATGAGAGGTTTGTAGTGGAGAGGTTATGTGGAGAGTTGGATAACATTGTTAGATGTCTTTCAAAGATAGTGAAGAAGTAAAATGAGGCTTTGGAAATCTCATACCTACAAAATAGCTTAAGATCTGTCTCCATCAAAAATTTATTTTTCTGAAAACTGCCTTGGTGGCATTAGGAGTGCCTAACCAAGTGATGTACCGCTGTCCCCAGTAGGTTTCCATTCAGGTTTCTCCATGGAACAGCCATGGTTGAGAGTTCCAAAGCCATCAGGAGTAGCAGTCATTCCCTGTTACAGAGAAGGAAAGATTGAGAGGTGATGAGAGCCATTGCTTGTCTGTGCAGGATATTTGGGGCACCTGGGACAAGACCAGGTTTAAATTGCGGTGGTGAAACAAAGGCTGAGTGTTAGGAAAGAGCTTATTGTAGTCCTTCATGCCTTTATGGCTTCAGGCTGTCTGAAGAGATGAATAATTATTAAGAACGGGGTAGATAAGGATTTTGCGGGAGTGGTTTAGAGAGAGCATATCCTGCCCTGGTAATTGGATGACAAGTCTGAGTCCCTTCCCATTTCTTTTTCACAGCTGAAATCAAAATAACACCTTTTTAATTTGCTGCTTGTTTTTAGGGAGTTGCAAAATGAGACAGTTTTTCAGACCACTTGCCAAAGGAGGTGGACTTCATTTCTGTTCCGTTTGAGTAGCTAGAGCTGCTCTAAAATTGAAATGAATTTGTTTCTCAGATCCCCAGAGACCATCTCTTGAATCTGTGTGGCTCACAGCTAGCACTCATTTCTTTGACGTGATTCAGTCTCCCACACAGCTTCAGTTCTTCCTAAGACGGGGATCCCGCAGGCTGTTGGGATCTCGCGAGCTGGAGGGATCCCTTCTAACTTCATTGAATTCTATGCATGATTCTCCATTCATTCTTCATGAACCTGACTGCAGGATTGAACTTTTAGGCTGAAATGTCTCTTTTCAAAAGAACTCCCTTGGCAGTTGAGAAGGGTGTCTGCATTGGTCCTAAATATGTCTTGCTGTCTTCCTCCGCTGCAGCATATAAGAACAAGCATCTCTGTGTTAAAATACTAAGAGATTGTTGTTTGGGATGTCTGAGCATGTGCTCAAGACATAGATTTTTTTTTTTTTTTTTTCCCCCTCCCTCCAAACTTGCATCAAAGTAAATTGCTACCTTTAAAAACTGCAGTTAGAAACAGTCTAATCAGGTATATACTAATGAGGATTTTCCCTTCCTATAGTTCCCCATGAGTCATGGCTGCTATTATTTACAGCCTGACTAGCAGTGAACCCTGATGCATAATGAAAACTGGAGCCCATAAATACTGTAGATGAATCAATATCTCAATTGAAGTTCACAGTTGAATAGATAATCAATACTCTGATAATAAGCCAGTAGTGTTTCTACATAGAAAGAAAACAGTGGCAGGATCTCTCCTGTAACAGCAAATGAAACATTGAGGCTTTGGAGCAGCACAGGAGAGATTCTCAGCTTGGGGTGGGAAAACACCAACACTGGAAACACTTTAAATGTATTACCTTCCTGTTCGTATAAGGGTTTGCTGTGCTGATGGAAGTCAGATTCTCACTAAATGAAGGTTTGATTGTCTTAATGAAACATCAGTTCCTTGCATAAAGAGCAGAGGCTCTCCTCTCCCATGCCAATATTTCTTTTGGAAGATGATGGCAGCTCCTAGCCTTTGAGCCCGGATTGCAGCCAAAGAAATGACTGAGTGACTTGGGAGTCTCCCACAGCGCAGTCTGTAGACCTGCAAGTCCTTCCCCTACCCCCCAATAGAGTTAAGTTGAATGTTATATTCGCCAGGTGACATTTCATATTGGAATGGAGTGTAGCAAAATCTATACTTGGCAATACTCCTTGTACTGTTGTTCCCTGCGCAGTCAAGGCAAGAGGCAGAGTTGGGTACTTGTGGCCATGCAAAAGGCCTATGTAGTGAAGAGAAGGAGCTAGATCTTCCAAGTCCTGTGCGAGTGGCCCCGTGATTGCAGTGCTGTCTTTCCTCTTGCTGTTGGACTGGTCTGCAAAAAGCAGAGTCCCAAAGTCCCAGGGAACATACCATTTTTTCTGACAAAGCTTTGTAGAGCTCATCCTTAAACTCTTTTACTTTTTCTTCTCCAGAAGGGTAGAAATGAAAATGAGAGAGGAAGCCTTCCTGTAGAGCAGCTTCCGGTTCCGTTTGCTTTATTTTTTTTATAGTTTTGCGTAGTGCTTTGGCACTCTTTCTTCTTTTCCCTCATTCCCTGGAAGGGGGAAAACTGCTGAAAAAAGCCTGAACTCTCTTGAATAGTCTGTAAAATGTGATTTACGGTGGAGCTGTAAACCTGATGTTTAAATGGTTCCTTTCTTGGTTTATTTTCCGCAGGTCTTCACCCTCACCATGTCAAGGAGTGTTAATGATGTGTTCCCTCTCCATTGCATTCCCCACCTGTCATCTTGCTAGGATCTAACTACAGAATGAACATAGCAGCTGTGTTCAATGCCCTGCTCGTGTCCGTCCTCGCTACTGTGCTGTGGAAATACATCAGACTGCGAGAGCATGTCTTCATGGTCGAAGAGGAGTTGGTCCTCGTGCGTCAGTCTCAGGAACTCTCTCAGGTTCAGATTGACTACCATGCAGCTCTCCAGGCACTGGTGGAGGACGGTACCAGGATGGTGTGCACTGGCAGGATGCACACCGACCGTGTCTGCCGCTTTGAGTCCCTCTGCTACTCTACTGAGGCTGAGGAGTTTGTGTACTTTCACAGCAACTCCTCGGTCATGCTGCCCAACTTGGGCTCCCGGAGGTTCCAGCCGGCTCTGCTTGACCTCTCCTCGGTGGAAGATCACAACACCCAGTACTTCAACTTCGTGGAGCTGCCAGCTGCTGCGCTGAAATTTATGCCAAAGCCGGTCTTCGTGCCTGATGTGGCACTGATCGCTAACAGGTTCAACCCAGACAACCTGATGCACGTCTTTCATGACGACCTCCTCCCCATTTATTACACCATGCAGCAGTTCTCTGATCTAGACCTGGAGGCACGGCTCTTCTTCATGGAAGGGTGGAGTGAAGGTGTTCATTTTGACCTCTACAAGTTACTGAGTAACAAGCAGCCACTCCTCAGGGAGCAGCTTAAAACGCTGGGCAGGCTCCTCTGCTTTACTAAATCGTATGTGGGACTGTCCAAAATCACCACCTGGTACCAGTATGGATTTGTCCAGCCACAAGGGCCGAAGGCTAACATCTTGGTTTCTGGTAATGAGATCAGGCAGTTCACCAAATTCATGATGCAGAAGCTGAACGTCAGCTTGGAGGACAGCTCCAGTGAGGAGTACATCGTGGTGTTCAGTCGAACAATCAACAGACTTATCCTAAATGAGGCAGAACTAATCCTGGCTCTCGCTCAGGAGTTTCAGATGAAAACCATTACTGTCTCTCTGGAGGAGCATTCGTTTTCTGACATTGTCCGGTTGATCAGCAATGCATCCATGCTGGTCAGCATGCATGGGGCCCAATTAGTCATGTCTCTCTTCCTGCCAAGAGGTGCCACAGTGGTGGAGCTCTTTCCTTATGCTATCAACCCTGAACACTATACCCCTTACAAAACCCTGGCAACCCTCCCTGGCATGGACCTGCAGTACATTGCCTGGCAGAACACTGACAGGGAAGACACTGTTACCTACCCTGACAGACCTTGGGATCAGGGTGGGATTGCTCATCTGGACAAAGCTGAGCAAGAGCGCATCATTAAGAGCACAGAGGTGCCACGGCACCTCTGCTGCCGCAACCCTGAGTGGCTGTTCCGTGCCTACCAGGACACGACGGTGAACATTCCTTCTCTCATCCATGTCATCAGGCAGACTGTGAAGTCTAAGCCTGGACCCAAGAAGCAGAAGTTGTCTGGTAGCCTCTTCCCTGGCAAAGTGAGGGATGCCAAGTGTCAAGCCTCTGTCCAGGGCACGAGCGAAGCTCAACTTGCCGTGTCCTGGCAGATCCCCTGGAACCTGAAGTACCTGAAGGTCAGAGACGTGAAATACGAAGTGTGGATACAAGAGCAAGGGGAAAACACTTACATGCCTTATATATTGTCCCATCAGAATCACACCTTCTCAGAAAACATTAAGCCCTTCACAATATACTTGGTGTGGATACGCTGCATCTTCAACAAAAATCTCCTGGGACCTTTTGCAGATGTGCTCTTGTGTAGTACGTAACCTGTTGCTCTACCTGTGCAGCTCTGCCCTGCTCTCCACTCCATCTGTGGTTTAAAACTCCTTGTCTTGTAGTTTGTAGAGGGCTGAAGAGGACTAGACTGTACCAGTGCCTCAGTGTCCATTTTATTGCACTCTATGTGTGTTCTTTAAATGGTATTTATTTCCAGTGAGTGTTTTAAAAAAAAAAAAAAAAAGAAACCTCTGTGTTCTTCAGAGTAACTTCCATAGATTAAATTACATGCTGAATACATGTAATTTCAAACAGAATGGGAGTGAATTGTGTGTACCTTGGTCGTGATTTAAATTCGTTTCTATGGTGTGGTGAGTATTTAAGCACAGCATTAAACCGCAGTTAATTTCATGGCTAGGTGGGCAATTCTCATCAGCTTTTTCATTGTAAGTTATTGTCTTCAGTAACTCTTGACTGTATCTTTGAGTTCAAGATTTGGTACGAGAGCCTTCATTAAACTGCTGTAAACCTCTTTGATATTTTTTTGCTTTTTATTATCTGCCAAAATCTTTATTGTGATAGATCTTATCACAGCAATAGATAAATCTCTATATGGGTAGCTTTTTATTTTTCATATTTTGGCCGAAGAGAATGAGACTATAGCATCAGCTTCATGTTTAAAATCAGATTTTACTGCACACCAGTAGCAAAAGGCTGGAGTGGCAGATGGGAGATAGAAAGGATGGAGTGGATAAAATAATTTACTGTGGTTTTAAGATGTTTTCATTTTGTGAGTTACGTACAGGTTTGTGGAGGAGGAAGAGGATGGTTTGGAAAAGGAGATGCACTTACAGCAATCTGCTCAAGAAAATCCCGTTTTTGGTGTTTGATCAGAATAATCTGTTGCTAATAGCTGCGAACAGGTACTTGCTTTGCTAAGTAATAGGCAGGTGGTCGCAAGGGGAAGCTCTCTGGGCACAGGTTTTTCTGGATGATGGCAGGCAGGGTACAGGTAGGTGGGTGCCACAGCATTGTGCTGGACTTGAATGTGTGGCAGGGGTCAGATTGGTGACACTGGCGCCTCTTGCTCCGGTGAGGGCAGCATTTTATTCTAGACTTACACTCATTTTCTCTGAGATCAGAATCTGGCTTCATTGCTGGGGTAACACACTGACTACTTAGGACCTCATCCTGCACAGTTCTCCTTTAGGTGGAGACACTAAATGACACTGTCTTTGAAAAACAGCTCTGTGTCAAAACTGCAGCTCTTGGGGAAGAGAGGAAAACAGGGACAGGAGTGAGAGATGTTTCCCTGGTAGATGTTAGCATGTTCCATAGTTTATAACCAGCATTGAAGCAACAGGAAAAGTGCTTCTCCTCTTCCTCCCTGGTACCCACCATCCTCCCCAGGTCTGAATGGATGTTTGAACAGTAGGATAAATGATTTGTTTTCTGAGTGATGGGCTGATAGATGAGCGTCTCCAGGCAGGACTGTAATATGAGTTGAGAGAGGAGGAGAACATTGGTGTACAAATCAGACAAGAAACAGGAGGGTTGAAAAATGAGCAAAACAACTCAGTACAACACTGGACCTTCAGGCGAGTGCTACTTCTGTATATTCATTTTCATTGTGTCTCACTGTTTCAAACACGCTTATGATTTAAAGGGGGTGGAAAGAAACAGAACAACCATCCCAGCATCTGTGTTTGCTTTGCCATTGAGCCTTGCCAACTAATAATCTTTGCCTTGACATTTTAAAGGGGCGCATGAATACTCGCACTGTTTCCTTAGGACAAAATGGGCTTCTTGCTGAAGTGAGTATCTGAGCTGTGCCCTGAAAGTCTCATGGCTGCACATCAGAGCTGAGGTAAGCAGAAGAACGGGCAAAATATGTGAGAGCAGGCTGCTGGAAGCCACCAGGACCTGTATCTCCCCAGGACCTCACTGGCATGAGCTCACACTCACAGAAGCGTTTTGCAGCAGCCTCGCGTCCCCACATCCGTTCAAGTAGAAGGTAGCCCTGTGGCCAGTGGCCATCCTTCTGCTGCCTGTTGCAAGAGTGGTAATGTTGGCACCCTACGAAGTCGGTACTGAGTGAGCTTTCGGAAGGCTGAAGTTTAGTCAGCATTCATTTGCATCAGTTCCGAGAGGTAATTTTCTCTGAGTGTGTGAGCCACCCATGTTCTTCAAACCACCCATTGTCCTGGGCAGGGTATTGCTTTGTGTGTTGCTTTCCTGCCTGCCTTTCTCAGAGCCTTTTGTAGCAATCCTTTGCCTGTAATTTGTAGACCATCCCATTTCACTTAAAATTAGTTTCACACGATTGCAGGTTTTCTAACATTTGCAGATTGGTTACAGCACATTAACTATTTTCTCCTCATATCCTAATGATTCTCATCAATAAAATTGGCTACAGAGCAATGAAGTGTCATATACATGGGTTTCCGTGCTCTTAACTCCAGCATGAAATGGTCTCTTGCATTCAGAGAATTCAGAGAACTTTTTCCAGAAAATAATCAAATGTGCTTTCCAAAAATATGCATTCAGGTCCTGTCTTCCTCATCAGGGCTATGACTACTTTACAAGATGGAAACAAAATTAAAGGATTTTTGCTTTGCAGATTCTGAGATAGCTGAACACTGAAGCTGTGGTGGTGGTGATGTGGCCATTTGCATCCTAACACCTGCTCAGTATAAGAATGTCTATTCCAGAGCCTCACTGCTATACCCAAATTCCTCTGCTGGAGCATGCAGCACTGAGTATGTGGCCCAGCCTGTGGCTGTCCCAAATTGGGCACAATAGTGTTACACTGATTTATACTACTGCAGATGCAGACTGTCTGTGTGCAGGGGCTGGGGCCACGTCACGCATATGCAGGAAGGCCGGGCTGGAGCTAGGTTACTGTATTTCCAAACCAGCTCGTTCCTCAGCCACGGGGCTCCTTTTGACAAGTTGTGTTATGCAAGAGACTCACACCTTCCACCATTGCATCATTTCCTTTTGCTCCCAGAGCAAATACATTGCGCTCTGTAGCGCAGTCTGGCCCCGCTGTCCTGGGAGAAGAGAAATAGCTGGGATTAAATCCAAAACCCTCTGGGGGCAGTGCAGGATGCACAGCAAGCTGGTCTTGGACATGCTGCTGTCGGGCTTGGCCGTGCTTACGGAGATGGATCATCTAGGAAGATTTCCTCTGGCGGCAGTTTCATCTCTCGTTTTGATTAGCCAAAGCACAAGGAGCAGCCAGCTGCTGCAGGAGGGCTCTCCCTCTGCAGAGCCAGTGGGGCGCCTTGGTGGGACACTGGGACAGGGGAGGGAAGTAGTGGCCACCAGCTGATCCCCCTCTCGCCAGCCAGAGATGCTCCAGCACTCATGCAGTGCACTTAACCCTTGACAAGTACATAGAATCCTCAACTTCATCCAGAAAAACCCATGCCTACCATAAATTATTACTGGCTAGCTTTTGCTTATGGCCCTATGGATTTATTGTTCCAGCTTTTGGCTTTTTTCTTCTCCCAGGCTGCTGGTGGGTGGTAGGTGCAGGCAGTGATGTCTGACCACCCGGTGCAGGTTTTACACCTCCAGAAAGTGACTGGAGATATTTAATCAAAATACTTGGTTTTGCAGAGTTCAAATTGAGATTTTTCTATGTCCTTCCTCTCCCCTCCCCTGATTCTTTTGGACAGAGTCTTTTCTGGAGGAAATCATAATTCTTAAGGGCAATAATTTGGGACTTTCAAGAGCTATTGTGGAGGGAACGCAAACAAAGAGGAAAAGGAAAAACCAACCCTTTAATGACAGCTTAGGACATACGTTTGCAGGAGAAACTGGACTGTTTCTTAGAAGATATTGGTGGGCAATAATGCAAAGTGCCTTTTTCGGCTTCATCACCTCAGTCTCTAACAACTAAATATGTTACTGGAGGTACACGTATGACAAGAATATTTATCAAAGCTGTCTACTGATTTATTTTTTTTACTTTTTTTTTCCATTTCAGACCACCTTTTTGCTCCCACCTCTAAGGTTCAGCACACCCACCACTCTGGGATGTGTGGATGGCTTGTACCGAGACACCAGCGCCTCACATGACCCAAGTTA
Organism: Podargus strigoides; assembly: GCA_028020825.1. Lineage (NCBI taxonomy): Eukaryota > Metazoa > Chordata > Aves > Caprimulgiformes > Podargidae > Podargus > Podargus strigoides. Next base: position 15,062,541 of record CM051623.1, on the reverse strand, counting down.
AATTAGGACACTTAGGAAGTGTTTCATTTTAAGCCCTGGCAGGCAGTTGGTGTAGATGGCTCGGAGGCAGAGCCACATTCAGAGCAGGTGGGCTGGCAAGGGCTCTGAGCAGAGCCTTTAACCTCTTTAGGGCAGAAGTTGGTCCATCTGCACAGCAAGGAGGTCGTTGCTCTCCGGGATCCCTAGGTGAAAAGGACTCTCTAAGCACAACATCACTTAATTTATATTAAACTAAGGGTGACTTCAGCATCTTTATTGCTGTATCTCATCTGATGAGCCATATAAATAGCAGACTTATTTCTACAATATTTTTGCTTCTGGTGTCTGTGTGATGTAACGCGGGGTAGGTTTGGTGGATAAAAGAGCACTTAATTTTTCCCTACTGGACTTGGAGTAGGCACACTCTTGGAATGACTTTCAATGTGATGACTGACAGTCCATCTGTGCTGTGGGTGGTATAAGAAACATCACCATCTGCACGTGTGTGAGGCACATCACCGTCCTTATGTAAGAGAAGTCACCACCCCCAGCATGTCCCCCCTACGGGGGCTTGAGCCAAACCCTCCGCTGGCACGGGGCTGGCTGCGGGCGCAGCAAGCTGGTGCAAATTTACACTGACTGAGGGCCTGGCCCTCCTTGTCACCCTTCTCAAATCATCCCTTCAGACCGTGCTGATTACTAAATTAATTGTTGGCACGTTCAAACAGATAAACCCAATAGCCTCCTGTTTGCTGGAAATAACTGGCAGCAATCATCACCTTTAAATGCTGTTTAGTCCCACCATTTGGAAATGTGTTGCCTTTAAAATTTAACTGAGTTTCCCTTTGTTCGGTGTTTATTCAAACAAGCTCGCTGGAATTGCCTGATTTACCTTCTGGGTGAGCCGTGTCCCTGTATGCAAAACGTAGCATCCACAGAGGCACCTACCCAGTTTAGCATCTCTCTTCTCTGTCCTAGGCACTGCCTGTTCTTTTCTTCTTCCTTCCTTTGAGGTTATTCTGGTTATAGGGGCCACCTCTTCCAGCTCAGCCAGCGTGGGGGTAAGGTGGACGGAGGTGGGACAGCCTGTAGACATACCATCGCCGGCAGCAATGTTATTTTCCCACTGCATGTGGATTTCCCACCGTGTTTTGCTGTGGATGTTTCTATCGGTGTGACATTTCTGTGATGAGTCAGTTCCTCCCGCTTCTGCAATCCACCCCGCAAAAACCTGCCAGGGCCCTGTTTCCATCCACGAACAGGTACTAAGGCAGCAGCTGCTGCACGGACCCTGATAGTTCTCTTGTTTTGGGGTGATTTCACCAATATTGAAAAAAACAGAGCTGAGTAGTGGGCTCCTCGGAGAGTGGCATATCCAGGTCACAGGCTTGAGTGAGCGCAAAGCTGTGCCCACTGTGGTGGCTCCCCCGGCCCCGCCACAGGGGACCTGCCTGGAGGCAGAGGGGAGCAGGAGCCAGTGGTTGCCCACCCCGCAGCACCCCAAGAGCTCCATAGGAAGACACGGTTGTGTCTCCAGCTGTGGCGAGGGAGCCTCTGATGCCATCGCTTGTGCAGCCTGATGGGAGATGAGTGCAGTCCTCCGTATTTCATAAACTTTTTTTTTTTTCATCTATTTCTTCTGACAGAAAGGTGCTTTCTTCCACGCATGGATACCTTTCTCTTTTAGAGCCAGGCAATTGTGAAAAATCTCTTTCCTTTCTTCTTCCTCCAAGTTCCTCTCCCAGGATTATGGCAGTGCTTCAGAGCAGCAATTTGAAATGTGTTTTGCTTGAGGGGAAGAACGGGATTCAGTTTGGAAATATTGTTTGGGAGTGAGGGTTTGCAGGTGCTTTGGGTTCTTTTTCTCTTCCCACCTCCTGGTTGCTAAATTTTGGCCAGGAGGTGACTCTGCAGGACATCCTCTGGTTTATGGTGCCCCTTGGAAGATGCTGCTTCTTTGGAGAAGAGGGACAAGGAGACACTGCTGCTGTAGCTCTGAGGGGCCAGACACCACAGCTGCACATCCCCACTGCTTCTGTGAGAAGCTCTTTGTTTCTCCGACAATTTTTCCTCCCTCCCACTGCAAAAAAGCTCTATTAGGGACAGAATCACTTTTTAATGGAAAAATTTAAATTCCAGTGCTAGGTTCCCATTCACAACTAGTTTTGAAACAATTTTCAACAATTCCTTAGGGGTTAGAGTTTGCTTTCTGACTAAATAGTGTTTTATGTAGACCATTTTCCTTTCCCAGGCTAGAGGGAGGGCTGAGAAACCGGTGGGGCTGACCTGAGAGTCCCTGCCTGCACTGCAGAGAATTTTTGGTAGAAATCTCAGGGCAGCCTTTTCCCCCAAAGCTTGGGGGCGCACCCATGTATGCAGAAAGAAAACTACCAAAGAGCAGTTGGTTTCATTGTCTATATTGTGTGTTCCCCTTTCAGAGCAAGGACCTAATTTAAGCATGTTCCCATCCAAAAAGACGGGATTTCTTAAAGCCCAGACTCAGGAGGTGTCTAGCCAGCGGATTATGGTTACTAGAGCAGTGGTGTAGGTGTGGGTGGCAGGTATATAATACCAGGCTATTGCTGGACACAGCTGCCCATGTGTTTTTTCCCAAAGCAAGAACCACTAGTCTCACCCTGTGCCTGCTGAGCTTGTCCTTATCTTGTAAGAAGCAAGAGCACAGCGTGTCGGTGACCATTTTGATGCATCCCCACCAGCAGCTCAGATGGGGGCTGTCTAGGTAAGTGCAGCACACAGACAAGTCACCCAGTTCTAGGCAAGGGTTTTGGCTCTGCTTTCTCAGCTTTCTTTCAAAGCAGTAACATTTCAGGGGAAAAAATAATCACAAAACCCAAAATTACCCATGCAGAGCAGTGGCACCCCTCTATTGCTGCTGCTCCAGGCTAGATAAGCCATTTACCTGGGAACCCTCTCTGCTTGATGGAAATAAAAAGAACCCCTTAAAACCAATCCCATATAATCTTTAGGAAAATATTACCACCATCAGGTGATCAATAGTTTCAGGAGCATGCAAACATGCCTAAACCCAACCAGGTGCAGTCAGTGCATCCAACTGCAGCTCCAGGGAGTTTTTCCTTTATTTTTTTTTTCCCCTGTTCTGGTTTGATAGCTTTTTTCATACCATTTGCCTTCATGTAAACAACCATGTGAGTTGCAGAGGAATAATCACGAATCAGGCCCTTAAATGCACTTGCTTACAGGGAAAAAGACCAAAGCAGAAAGCCATGAAATACATGTATGGTGTTGCAGGCACCGCCAGGTTTGCCAGGGCTGTGAAATAGGGGGGGGTGCGCTGCTGCCTGGGGTGTCCCAGAGCATACTTATCCTTAAACCGATTTACGGCAGAGGGGGAAATCTGAAAGTAGCTATAAAGGGATCCATTTGTTGCTTAACGATGAAGCTCCCTGATTCACAGGGGAGCCCATCCCTTGCCACAGACTCAAAATGCATGGCTTTTTTAGCCTGACCTTTTATGATTTCACAAGGAAACACTTGGAAAATGCAAACTATCTCTAAATGCAAACTAACTGCACATCGACACCTTGAAGCAGAGGCAACAAGAAGCATAAAACCAGTGCCATTTATTTTAATAGGTTTTGTCCATTTCTGTTTAAATAACCACACCAGTACCTCTAGCAGAAGCACCCACCCGATGCGCATCTTGGCTACCCCAGCACAGCTCTCCAGCTACCAAGAGCTCCAGGTATTTTGGACCTTGATGTGCAGCATTTCCCTTCACGTCCTGCCTACTGAAAGCCAGAGTCTTGCAGCGTGCCCAGCAACGAGGCTGCTTCACTGAGCTTGGTTTAGTCGCTTGAGACCAGGCATTGCTGAGAGTGAGCTGCCTGTCGTTCACTTGGAGGTGTGGCTCGGGGTAATTAATTTCCCAATTTAGCTAAGGCAGCAGCTCAGACCCTGCCAGTCTGGGAGGCCAAGTGTAATGGCAGGGCTTCAAAGGAAAATGCTGCTGCTGGTGGGCTCACTCTGTTCTCCTGTTATCTAAGCTGTCTCCGTGGTGGTGCCAGGGTGATGCTCCAGGGCCCTGGTCAGGACGTCGTGGTGGTTTTCATCTGGCATCCCTCGAGCACCCCGGGCCACCTCATCCCTGAGCCATGAGCTGTTTTCTCCTCAGTTAACTCAGTGTGACAGTTCCAGCTGGTCCCAAGCCTTCTTAATTAATGCCATGTCTTTCCAGTTTCTCTCTGGGTTTCAGACTCGTGCCCGGGCTCCTGCCAGCTCTCATCAGCTGCCCTCCCTGTGCTGGTGGGCCAGCAGCAAGCAGGGGGAAGGACCAAGGGAGCTGCCAGGAAATAGAGACCAAAAGGAGAGTCACTGTGGGGAAGAGGCTGCAGGAGAGAGAGATCCCCTTGGCCCCCTCCAGTAAGCCATCCCCAGGCTTCATGGTTCAGATGCCTGAGCAGCCACGGAGAGCAGCACAAACCACCCCTGGCGCTGGAATGCTTGAAGCTTTGGGACTCAGCTCCTGTCGAGTCCGCTCCTCTGCTTCCTCCTCTTTTCTACCAAGCCGAGCAAGCTGGCCGTTGGCCTGAGCCAAAGGAGAATCAGGTAACCTGTGCCCTGGGAGCCCACGAAGGTGCAAGGCCAGGCTTTGCCAGGCCACACTGGGACTGGTGCATCACCCTCCGCCTTGAAAGTGGGATTAAAGCTCTTGGTACCAGAAGTCTCTCCGCATTTGGTGGCAGCTTCCCTGTCCTCTCCCACTGGCTGCTGGTCAAGTCAAAGGGCTGTGGAGCAACATGAGTAATGAGCAGCGCATCCTGTGGGTCTGCTGGCCCATGAGTCTTTCAGGCTCTCAGTCCAGAGAGGGGACCTCTGCCACACAAGATGGTATCTCAGAGGAGCAATCCGTGTCCCCTGCTATTCTCCATCTTCACTTTCTTTCCTCCTGTCTTGAGAGATCACATGATGAATAGCAAAGCCATGGATCTGCCAAAGGGGACTGTAAAAAAAAATTGTGAAGCAGACACTGTGTTTTGCTCCTATATTGCTAAAATGTAGATAAAGGTTGTCCAAACCCATGCTGCACCTGGAGCTGAGAACTGCTGATGACTTCTCTGCAGGAGATCAAAGACCTGTTTTTTAACTGCCAGTTCTTAGGTGAAACATTTTGATTGACATGATGGCAAAAGGGAAGGAACAAGCCAGCTCTTCAAACCCCAGCTCTTCCCATGCAAATTGGGAAAACAGACGTATTCTTCTCACGTTTGGGGGGGCTGGCATTTTGGTGTCGAGTTCAATGCTTGGATCACTTTGTCATCATCTTGCTGGGCATTTATTGGGGTTGAAAGGCAGAGCTTCTGAATGTTTTATTGTCTGTTCCTTTACCTTTGAAGAGAACATCTATCATTTATTAGTTTAAGAGAAGTACAAAGGATATATTGAGTTCTTGTTTAATAACTTCCGCCAGTGCTCCAACACAGCAGTGGCTTAATCCCAGTGCAGAGTCCTCTCTGGAGTGAGAGAGGATCCCAAAACCACAGGAATATATTTGGACAAAACCTGTGCAAACCTCCATCTCCCTGGGGAAAGGCGAGGGGCAGGAGACACCTGTGGCAGGGACAGTGGCAAAGAGGCTGTGGACGAAGGTGGAAGGGGGATTGCCTTGCAGGGTGACCAGCAGCAGGGCAAAATGGAGTCACATGGAGTGTCAAAGAATTTTGACTAATAGCTGACTATGTAAAAAAACATGTCTAGGTCTCCTCATGGATAATTCACAAGCAAAAGTAAATTGTTTGCTGGGAACATCTCGCCTAGTTCTCTTTATCATATGTATCTTGTATATGTCACTGCATTAAAAGCAACATGAAAACTTAGTTATCTGCATGTGCTCAGTACAGGCTTCTCTATAAAATCCAAGGAAAACGAGCTGTGAAGAGCTGGAGAGCTTTTAAAGGAGGAATGCTTTACAGATGGAAAAAAATGGGCATTGAAAAGACATCCAGCAGATACTTCTCTCAGGCTAGTTATGTTTTAAAATTTATTTGTTATGGGAGGAGTGAAGCTGGAGCCAAAGATATTAATCCAAACCAGAGGGAGAGTCTTCAGCTGAGAAATATTTTCCTACCTGCCAAACCTCCCCCAACATGTAGGAAAGCTGTTTCCCCAGTCATGCGTTTGGTTGTAACTGTGCTTTGTGTCTCACGGGACCTATGATTTTTTTTATTTCTCAGCAGGGTTTAATCTTTAAATCCTCTTCCTTTGCAGGGGGAGAAAGAAGGGAAAAATGGAGGTGTTTGTGAGAAGGGTGTGAAGGATCCCATGGAGGGGTGTAGGACAAAGCCAGCCTTGGTGATGGCTCCCCAGGCTCCAAGGTTGTGCTGGGGTTGCCCTTGCCAGCTCCTTTGCTGTGGAATTATTTTGTCCTTTCAGTTACAGCTGGAGATCAGAGTTTGGAAACAAAACTTCCCTCTGTTCAACTCCTCAGCAAACCCTGCGAAGTTCTTCTGGCTTCAGACCCTAGGCCACCAGCTTTGTCCCCTTTTCTGCTCAGGACCCAGTGGCCCCTTTGCCCATGCTAGCTGAGAAGGAGAAGCCAAGCAGAGGCTGGTTGGTGCTGGTTGTCTCCCTCCAATGCATCATCTCCAGCTCAGGGGTTTTCTGCCAGCCTGCAGGGATGCTGGTTAGAGCCTGGGGGGCTGGGAGAGGTCAGTGATAGCCACAAGGCCAGGCAGGAACTGCTGTCCCCATGCCAAGAGAAGCACAAGGCTGCCCTGCCAGATAACCTGTGGTGTCGTGGTGGGACCCCTGCTCCTCTGAAGGGAGGATGAACTCCGGGACCTCGCACCGCATGGTACCTTGTGGCAGCACACGTTGCATAGTGCTGCTGGGTGAGCACAGCATCCCCCTGCACCCCAGGAGCTGCACCCGAGGTGTATGGCAGTGTGTTAGACTGGTCCTAACACCTGCACTCCTGGGAAATGCTCTGATGGCCCCAACATCCTCCAGACACCAGGCAGTCTCACCTGGAAATAGGTACGACACCTCAATCCCAGCATCCCTGTAACTGAGCCTGGAACTGGGCATCTGGGTTGGGAATAAGGATTTCTGGGGGAGCGTAAGGCCAGGAAAGACTAACAGAGCTTGAATGGAAATGTTTATTTTGCCCCAGAATTTTAATTTCTTTGATCTGCCTGGTGAAGCTGCAGCAGGCTCATTAGAAATCAGCTCAACAATCAGTTTAATCTGTGGTTTCCTTCCGTCCTCTGAAAAGGGGGTGTCCCACCTTCTCCCTCTGCCAGTCCTGCATCCTCCTTCCCTCTTCTCCCACCCAACTACAGGCACTGTGCCTCCTGCTTCCCCCTTTACCCAAATCAAGGGGCAGCAAAGCCCCTCACTGAAAAAGGCCTAAACCACGTCCTCAACATGGGATTAGGAACGGGGTCTTAACTCCAGGCTTGCAAACAGCTGGGGTCCGTCCCCGTGGCAGCCATCCACCACATCGCAGCAGGGCTGCAGCTGCAGGAACAGGACCCAGGGTAATGGCAGGAGGGCTGAACTGCTAATTCCTGCCTCCCTGCATCTCTCGCCTTCTTCCTTAAGTCACTGCTCGCTCTAGTTAACGGAGTTTTTTGAGGTTTTTAGGGTGAACGTGGTGCAAAACTGCCAGGAGGTAACAGTAATCATTTTTGACAGCTATCACAGAGGGTGTCCTGGGCTGAGATGAAGGTTTTTTTCCCTTATATCAGCTCCACAACCACTAGCTATATAACAAAGGTGGAGGGGGTTAAATATTTAAATTAATTATTTTTAAAATGTTTGTTCGTGACACATCTGTTGGTAAAGGTGTGTCACCAAGGTGTTGGTGGAATAAACGATTGAATCTTTATGGAAAAGGAAGGGGAATATTTTCTTCTCCTGTCTGATATGTGAGCGCTGATTAAAATGCACCCCAGGGCTATGGAGGGCTTCCACAGGAAGGGCGGTGCGGGAACCAGCCGAGGCTGGGCTCTCCCTGTTAGCTTTGATGCCCTTAGTTCCAGAAGTCGCTCATCCAACACCTCGTAGTATCCTTGTGAGCCCTGCCCAGACCTTCAGAGAGCTCCATCACAAGCACCTCCATGGAGACGCCCTGCGGAACAGCTCTCTGGGGTGGGGGTATGGGGTTGGTGGGCATTTATTTAAGTGATTCCCCATTAAATGGCTTCCACACAAGCTATACTGTCTTTGCACTCACCACCACTGCTGTGCTGCAGAGGTGAGGAAAAAAGATTTGGTGCAGAAGGAATGGCAGCTGCCCCCGCCCGTGTGAGCCAGGGGTGTGGGTTTGCTTCTGCAGCATGTTGGAAGATGCTGACGCTGCGTACCTCTGTTCTCCTGTATCCTTTTGGAAGCTGAAACTCGCACGTGGCCAGGTTTTAAAAAGTATTGGATTGGATCATTGTGACCATTAGATCTTTCTCAGTCTTTTTTTTCTTCTTTTTTTTTTTCCTTCTGACAAATCCCCCATGGCAAGGATGGAGGAGAAGGAGCAGAGGTTTGTCTTACAGCTTCCAGCAGGTAATGCTGGGCTGCATCGGCTCTGCCTCTGTGTTGTTCAAAACTTGGCCGTGCCAACTAATAAATAACCATGTTTTTAGATGCCTCGCTAAGCTCTGTTTTTAAAAAATAAGTCCACAGAGGCTGTGGAGAAGAGAGCTGCATCTCCCCACAGGCAAGCTGTGATCAGCCTTGTCGTTTGTCCTCAGGGGGTACTGCCTTTTTAATAAACCAATATGATTTAATGGTATTGTTTTCATACAGGGAAGAAGAAAACAAATTATTGATTCTTTACTCACAAAGAGGGAGCTTTGTAGCCTCCCTATAATACAGGCAATGATTTTTCAATATATAACAATTAAAAAAAAAGGGACAAGGACAGCTCACTGTACTTCCGAGCATCCTCGGCAGCCCATTTCGTTGTTTTAGGAATACACCGTTATAGAATTGTGTAAGGCAAGACAAAGTCTGACCTTGTGCCACTTCTCTTCCTGCCACTCTCTTTCCCCACCCACTGTAACTTACTAAAGCAACGAGCAGCCCTCCAAACAAATGTGTTATTTGCCGAGTGAGCCGTAGCTGGTGTGAATCAGCTCCCTCACAGTGCCCAAAGGGATGGCGACACCAACACCGGCATCTCTGCAATCTGTTGCTTTGGTTTTCGTGGAGCAAAACCCAGTCTCAGTGGTGCCTCTCCTTGTCCCAACTAGAAGGTGGCCTTCATCAGGAGCCCCCCTGCCTGTGCTGGATGCACATGTGTGCGTACTGCGGGGAGGGAGATCAGCCAGGAGGTGGAACCCAGATCTGCACTTACCCGATTAACAGAGCCATGGCCTAAGTCACTTTCCACCATCAGCCAGGAAATCTATGAGAGGGGGAGAAACTGAATTTCAGCCTGTTCAGTAGAAAGCTGGAGCCCTAATCACTAACACATCTCAGAAATGTAAATTTTGCAGAGTAACAAACTCCTGCAGACTTGGTTTGCAGCACACGGCAGGAGACAGCCCTCTCCCCGAGACAATTGAAATCTGATTTACGAGGCACGGTGGACAGATGGCATCTGGTTTTTGCAGTCAGTGGTCCCTACGGAATAAAAGAGGCAAATTTCAAGGCCGTACCTCTGCAAAGACAGAGAAATTAATTTATTTCACACATCCCTGCAGGTGCCTCTATTGACATCTCTGCTCCCACCACACCAGGGCTTGAATCCGCCAGCCCAGTAGGTACCTGCTTCCCACCCTTCCTCTGCCTCACAGCACCCAAATATTCCCTATTTCCCAGCCCTTCCACTGCCCCACATCCCCTTGCCAGTATGCTCTGAGGGCTGGCAAAGTCGTGGGAGAAAGCAATTAAAATAGACAGTGCCTGGCTGCTTTGCAGAGCATGCAAGAGGCAGCTTCAGCACGCAGGGGCAGGGAAGTGATAATGCTGCAGGCATAAAAAAGGCAATCTCTACCGAGAGCAATCAAAATGCCTCGGGAAGATGAGATTTTTTTATTTTTTTTTTAAGGGCATGTGCAAAAGCATCACTGGGTGGGAGAGGCAGGGAAGGACTGAGCAGCCTCTCCCTTCGCACAGCTCTGGGCCAGGCAGGAGCGGAGCCCCAGAGAGCAAAGCCAAGCTGCCGGCACAGAAATATACATGTTCTGGGGGCTTGGCACATTTTTTCTGCCCAGCCGAAGCTGAGACAGCTCCCACACATGTTGTTTGTTGCCCATTTCTAGAAGAGGAGGAGAAATGAAGGCAGGGAAGAGACTGCAGTGGGTATGATGCCCCTGTATGGATGCCAGGTGCTGCCCTCTTCCCCTGGCACAGCACTCCCCGAATATCAGCCAGCTCTGCCCAGCTGCCTCCAGACAACGCCAGCACATGCAGAACGCCCGCTTGCTGTGTGCTACAGTGTAAAAAGTGGCCTCGTGTAGGGACGGGGCAGGGGCCTGGGGTTTTCCTGGCGATGGAGGAGGGGGGTCTCATCACTGCAGGGACCACAGCGGAGCCCTCCGACTCGGGTTTCCTGTCTTGTACTAAAAATCCCAGCTTTCGCCAGGGAATGTTGAATCTCCAAGGACGCCTCAAGATCACAAATGATAAGCTCTAATACTTTCTTCTATGCATCTGCTCACACAGGCTGCTCACTTTTGGCACTCTGTTCTTCCCCTTTATTTCTTTCCTTTCTTTCTCAAAGTGCCTTCAAAGGAAGATTAAGCAGCAGGACTTTCTGATGTCCTAATCCCGCCTTTGTGGAGGCAGAAAGCAGGACAAATATTGCCTCATTGCTGCTATCAAAAGGCTTATTTGAGTGTTCTCAATGTACCTGGCTCCCAGGTGCTGCTGGCATCTCCACAGAGCTTACAGAGCACTGTGGTGACATGGGGACTGGTGGCACCACGTGCCCCAAACCGCCCCTGCGAATCAGGGCTGGCCCCGGCACTGTGTGGAGGGATAGCTCAGCGGGCAGGGTGGAAATCTCCCCCATGAGTCACCTCCTCTCCCTGTAAAACCTCAGGCAAGACCCCGCTGGCTGATTTCACCCCTCCACAGTTGTTGCCTGCCTCAGTCTAAATTTCTGGCTGAGCAGAGGCTGATGAGGGAGGCTGCATTTCTCCACTGGTGCTCTCTCTCAGCCATCCTCAGCCCTAGTCTCTGAAGTCTTAAATGCTGTTTGCTCAGGAACATCTGTGTTTGATTGTATTTGGCCACAGATAACAACAGAGCTGTGGAATGTCAGCTAAGGGGTTTCCTAAAGCTGCTTCCTAAGGCTGGAGACCGCAGCAAGGCAGGTAAGCTGGTCTTGTGCCACCAAAGCATTCTGCCTCGACCTGCCCCAAAGTCCCCTCTCAGCTCAGGGCTGGAGCTCAGCTGTGCTCTACAAGCAATGGTTTTCTGGCTATTTCTGGCATGGGAGAGGCAAGATGCCTACACCTGACCAGCATTCCCAGCCTCATTCCTGAGCCAGGGGCACTGAGACCACTCAACATTACTTTTTCATAGGGTTGACTGGCATCAGCCCTTCCACTTCATCCTCACTTCAGCCAGTGAATGCTCTCCAGCACAGAGCTTGCAGCGACCAGCAACTGGATGGAGACAGCAAGCACTGGCTTCTCTTCTGCTGTGTGCTCTGCAAATAAAGAACTAGCTGTATTTCTTTTGGTGGGTGTGCTTTTGCTCAACTCCACTACAGAAACCACTTTTCTTAGTGCTGCGGCCAGCTAGAAGGGGCTGAAGGCACACCAGGAGTTCCCAGCGTGGGGTGACCCCACTGTATAGATCCTCCATATGTAGGATGAAAAAATGAATTTGCAAACTTATGTCTGCAGAGAAGGTCCTTTCTCAGACCTCCGCGGTGGAGTGGAGATGGGGAGGGCTGCTTGCACTTTGCAGCAAGCTGCAGCACCCTGCAAAGCCTCCCAGCTGTCCGTGGCAGCTTTGACATAGAGGAGAGCAGGCTCCTGCATCTCCTCTCCTTGTGTGCTGTGGGCACACGCCTACACGCTTAACTTTTTTGAGACCAGTAAGGGTTGCTAAAGGTCCTGACTTACCTGGAGACCTTCATGTCTTGTCGAAGGCAAGGAAGAAGCAGTGCAAGCTATTGTGTTTTAACCCTCCAGCTGGACCCCATCCTCCTGCCCCCCTTACCCTGCAGCTGAGGATGGCAAAGACCCAGGGACAAGGGCATAACTGGGGGAAGGGATGGAGAAGGGAAGAGCGCTCGTGGTGTGCAAACCCGTCATGAGCTGGGCAGCAACCTGGCAGGCAGATGTCACCAGCTAGGTGTAACAACCAGCTTCTGAACAGCTCCTCAGGAAATTGCTCTGTTCTCCAGTGGAAGCAGAGAGGAAAGAAAGACCTCTGATCTCTGCACCCTTAGCTTTCAACTTCACCTTGAATGGCCAGGATTAACTCCTTCTGTATGCGTTACCATGTGTGGTATGTGAGATGCCAAGTTGCACACTCAAAGGATAAAGCAGGAAGTATCAGACCTAACCTGACCATCCTGTGCATATATTTTGTGACACCTCTCCCCCTCACACCAAATCAAGGAAAACTAGGCTGAATTGCCTTAAATTGAATAAAATTACCTGCTCCCAGACTATTTACCATGAGCAAGGAGCAGAACTGGCAGACCCTTGTGAACTGAACAAAAACCATTAAAGAAGATTTCTCATCCTCCTGGTATCCCACTGGCACCTAGATGAACTTCCTAGAAGCCCAAATCTGCTGCTGGGCTTAATAGATCCCCCTTTTTTCAAGATTTAACTCAGGGGAGCCAAGAACTTGTTTCAGGAAAGGTCAAGGCAATAAACCCCAGATAGTTTATGTACATAAACAGCCCTGGGACAGGCTTTTCTTCTCCAAGCCTTCTCTGATGCAGCCAGAACAGGCAATTAAAATCAAACACCTGCAAAAATATGGCAACACTTGCAGCAAAGCCTGCGCCACTGTATCTGCTAGCCTCATCCTGCAATAAAAACTCCATTCCTGCTTGGATGTGGCCAAAAAAAAATATCCAGTGGAACAAAACTCACCCAAAAAATAGGACTAGAAGAGGTAGTGTCATTCCTGCTCGAGTAGAGAGCTCGGCCAGCAGCACCCCAGGGAAATACCCTCTGTGTGAGCATGTCCCATCCCATTTCCATGCAGAGCCAGAACTTGAATTTTTCTTGGGCTCTTCCCTATAACCTGGTTCAAAACCACCCGTATTCATCTGGCTGGACTGGGGGGTACAGAACTGAACTATCCCTGGAGAGTCTCCCTCCACTTTCCCAGGGCTGAATATCTAGTGGGAAAAATCTTCACTGCTTTTGGGTGCTTTCTGAAGGCATTGCCACCTCCAGACAGCCAAGGAGAGGTCAGGCAGCCCATCTGCTGATTTAATACCCCCATGGACTGAAATACTGCTTTCTGGTATCAGTTGAGAAAACTCAAGGATCTAAAGAAAAGACCTGACATCTCTGCCCTTCCTCCTCCTCGCTTCTCCTGCTGCGTGCTTGTGGCAATGATGCCAGGGATGCCACAAGCCCCTCTTCTGCCTGGCCACAAAGGACAGCCTCCCATCCCAGAAGGAGGTGAAAAGGTGAGCCTGATTGCCTAAATGGGAACCTGGACAGGGACCTGGGTGGACTGGGAGAGAGGAAAAAACCTACATGGCACCAAACCCAAGCAGCTGGAAGCACATGTACTGCCTGGCTGCTCCATGCATGGGGGCACGAGCAGCTCCATTTCCTCTTCTGTTTTACTTTAAAATGTTTTGTAGGCAAGGATAGACCACAACAAATGTTTGATTTAAACTTTTATCGCAGAGAGCTGCCCCTGCCAGCTTGGTGGGACTAACCCCCCCCCGTGCCCATGGCACTTTGTGCTGCAGGAAGAAGAGGCACAGCAGGTATGAATGATGGGCAGTACCAATGAGAATTCCTGATGCTCCAGCAGCTTGAAATTTGCCGGTGCAGAGAGGAAACTTTTAAGATGCTCTTGGCAAGCACAGGGAAAAGACAGCCTGTCAACCCAATGCCACCTGCTGGAGACAGCACTGAGAGACTGAGATTCATGGCACTGTTTAAACCCATGGTTTTTGGTCATCCTTCTGCCCAAAGCCTCTCTTCTGCAGCTTGAAAACTCAAGCCCAGGCAGGGGTGGGGGGGCAGAGACCTCAGACATCCACAGACGCGGCCCCTCCACCATCACAGGTAAGCTTTCCTTTCCCCCAGGCTGCCGGTCTGCCTTATCTGATAGCTAATTATCATTCCACAGGTAATTGCTGGAGGAGCCATATGGGATCCATCAAGCGCTAATGTTGGGGGATTTTTTTTCCCAAAGAATCAAACGACCTGAGAAGTCCATTAGATTATTGTTGTTGTTATTGGTATGATTATCACTGCTGCAATAGCAGTCAAAACAAAGACAAGGTTATCATCCCTGAAGCTGTTACAAGTCTAAGAGGTTTTTAATTGGGAGGAAATAATACGTTCATAAGCTCTAATAAGAGAGTTACAGAATAAACCCAGACCTAAGGGGAGGGAAGGAGGAAGGAGGTGAAGCCTCAGTGCAGAGACCCCCCATGAAGGGACGATTTGGGGAGCAGCCGCTGCCCGGGCAGTGGATCTGGGGGCGGCTCAGTGCTTCTGCGTGCATGTACACGCCAGTTATCTAATAAGCCATTTCTTAAGCTCCAGTGATACTGCTACTTATATCATAAATTCCATGATCTTGCCTCTACTGGTCATTAATCTGCTTCGTTCCCTGACAATTTTATACTCTTTTGATAAACCGTTTGTCTAACTGCTTGGAAGAAACAATATCAAAAGCTGTACCTTAGGCGTTTGCCCGGCTAATGAAGAAAATCCATCACAGGGAGAGTTTATCTATTGCTTTGCTGGATGTAAATAAAATGTCAGGCTAATTTACTTCCATTAATCTTAAAGGCCGTCGCTACAACGATAGTCTTATGTCGAAGTGGACTTTTTTTTCCTTTTCCGCATAAATATTTAAGCAAGTACTGAAAGCATAAATAAATTGCTTTCTAAAAGCCAGATTATTTTTATACCCAGTGATTTAACAATAAATTTGGATTTATTTGCTAGCTCTTGCCTTTGAGGCAGCAGCCAGCCCATGCTTCACCCGGCTGGGCATGGAGCCGCTTGGGCAGCTTTTGTCAAGCATCTTGTGGGGTCTCTGAGTGCCACCCCTGAGTGCCACTCCACTGGTCTCATCCCTGGCCAATGAGTGTCTTCAGTGAGTGCTTGGGCTGCTCTGCGAGACATGTACAGGGCTGCTGCAAAGGCTGTTTGGTGTCCTGTAGCCACAATGGGCAGCTCAAGAAGTGGCCCTTAAATGCAGCAAAAAGGCATTTAGTTTATGGAGGGTGAGGTCAGCAAGGCACCACCCTGCTTTTCAAAGGCACAAGTGACTCAGGGTGCCTCGAGTATGGAGGCTCCACCTGTAATGCTGGAGAAATGGAGGACTGCTCCCTGAGTCTCCTTTAAAAAGCCTTCTCCTGGTGGCAAACCATCAGCTTGAAGGTTAGGAGCTGACTACTCCTAGCAGGCAAACACTGACTGCATGCCTCAGCTGGCAAACATGCCATGGAGAGTAGGAGAGGGTCTGATAGAGCCCATCTCTGTATCTTTTTTCTCTCCTGTTCATTTTGCTTTTGGATTTTCCCTCTGCCCTGACACTTGAGGATTTGCCTGGCTAGGATGCTGCTGTGCCCCGTCACAGTTGGATGCTGGGCAAGAGCAAACGGAGGTGACAGGAGCGGAGTGGGCTCTGTTGGAGGTGCCAGCATGCTCAGAAAGCTTTTTGTGCTCGATTGCCTTCTGCTGAAATATCCTGGCATTTTTGTTAGAAGACTTTTCTGCAAGCCTTGGAAAGAGTTTCAAGCAGGCAGGAGCGCTTTTCATGAGCAGCAAAGCTCAGGGTAGGTTTGTCTTTTAATCCCTTGACAGCAAAGGGAAAGAGTAAGTGAGAGACTGAAACCTTCAAATCCCACATTGAAAATGCACCTTGGCAGCAGCCCAGTCCTGCTGAGGTACAGTGCATGGCACACAGGGATGGCACTGCGGGCTCTGTGATAGCAGCCACTGCCAAGCTCTGCCTGCAGTCCTGCCTGGCCTCAGCTTCAGGCAGTGATTTACACCCACTCCCAGGCACACATCACCTCCTCCATGGGGGTAAGACAGAGCTCAGCTTGGGTGATTTGTCCCTGCTTAATCAACTTAGAAAGCTTCCCTCCGCCTTCCCCCAGGCTGCTCCAGTCTCTCTGTCAATAATGTTTTGGAAACAGCCAAGGCATCTTCAAAAAGCCCAGTGCAAGCCATGGAAAGGCTGCCAGTGACTTCCCCCAGCCTTGAGCAGTGCCTCTCACCACTGCTTTAACCCTTCCCAGGGTCCCTGTAGGCTGTTCAGTAGTCCAAGCTTCTAGTTTTGAAAGTTGCTGGGGGAGGGAGAGGGCGAAGGCACCCAAGACTTCTCATGGATGTGCCTCCTTTGAAAATCCACACTGAGACTGTTGCTTGATAACTGTTGCTTAGTGCCTTTCTCAAGCAGTTATGGGTTATTTCATGAGACATCTCCTCCTTCTCTTTCCTGCTCCCTTCGATCCTGCCTCCTTCTCCAGGGCATCCTACAACGGGGGGACACACGCACCTTTTGGAGAGGTGGAGAGGTGAACAGAAGGCCGGTTCAGCGTGGCAAGTCCCCAAACACTGTCAGGTTGTGCTCCTGGATGTACCGCAGCAGGACACGTGCCCGCCTGTCGATGGTCTGAAGCAGGGGTCTCAGACCCTCGGCACCACCCTGGCTCTCCCAGAGCTCCCGGTCCAGGTGCAGTGACTCCAGCAGCAGGCTCTGCAACCTGCCCGACCGCAGCGTGGCCACCGCCGCTGCTGGGAAGCTGTAGTGGAGGAGCAGAAGAGAGAGGGAGGGAAGGGGTTACCCAGGGAGGAGGGGAGCAGCAGGGCACCCTAGCAAAGGCCACCCCGGTGCTTCAAGAAGAAATGCAGGCCCACCCAGAGGAACACAGGATGAGGAGCCTCCTGCTTAAAGCTCTGTCCACAGCAAGCGTGCAGGACAGCTCCATCAGAAACGGATTGAAATGAGCTCCAAATCAAGGGGCCGATAGCGTGCTAAATGCCTGATGGGCAACAACATAAGAAATGCCAAAATACCTGATTATTTTGGGGCAGCTGCCAATTAGAGAGGGAAAAATGAGCTTTTGGAGACGTGCCCCAGAGAGTGCATTGCCCTTCCCACCTGTCTATGCCTTGCAGGAGCCTGAAGTTGAGCTTCTCCTCTGGGTGCTGTGGCCTGCCTGCATTGTCAATGAACACCAGGCGGGATGGCGCGCTCCTCCGGACCTGTCAGTGGAGTGGGAAGGAGTTCACTTACTGCGGGGAGTCACCAATTTGGGTGTTTAGGCTGTTTTTTTAATGCATTGAATAATCCTGAGAGCATCTGTGGGCTGTGAGCTGCCAAAGCCCAGGTCCCTCCGTGCCGAGGCACACCTCCCACCACAGACCCTGCATCACCATGGGACTTATGCCTCCCTTGCTCCAACATCACCTGCAAGGGTCTCCCGTGCACCTTCATCTTAGCCCCAGAGTAGCCTCTGGGGAGCCAAGCGACGTACCAGGATGTGGACCAGGACCAGCTCCGCTGGGTTTCGGCACTTCTCATGGAGCATTTCCTCCACACAGGGCTCAGAGGGATCAGGCTGAAACCCACAGCAGTAGCGGTCCAGGCGGTCGTGAACCTGCAGGAGACATTTGGGGACCTTAGCAGGGACAGGCACCCAGGGCACGGAGGTTCAGTTGTGAATTTTTCCCGCACAGAGGAAAATCAAAAGTTTCTAAGGATTCTCAGTAGACATGAAATGGAAAAGCTGCAGACTCTGGTGAGCGAGCGGCACGCGGAGCAGAGAGCGGCGGCTGTGGGAGCGGTGGGGCGGCTGCGGCTGCGGTGAGTGCTGTTGGCTTTTGCTGAGGCTTTGCGAAGGAGCCGGGCTTCCCGGAGACGGTGACCTCCATTTCTGAAGGATGCTATTTCACTTCTGTAACACTCTGCTGACTTAGTGCCTCTTTACTTTTACATGACTTTTCTGCATGGGAGGATCCTGTTGGAGTTATTGAGGAAAACCTGTGGATTGCCCTTGGATTTATCATGCGCTGCTTTGGCCCTCCAAGGGAAAGTCTCCTTAAAACAAGATACTTTCTCCTGGAGACTCAGCCTTTCCATTGCTCTCAGTGGTATTTTGGCCTGGGGAAGGGAAGGGGGTTGGTTAATCTTCTCATTTCTCTGGCTGTTTCAGCTAAAATATTTCCAAGCCCAGCCAGGACAGCTCCACCTCTGCCAGCCATAGTCTGAGGTTATAAAGGATTAATGGTCAGGCTTTGCCAATAAAAAAAAAGAGAGAGAATAATGAGAACATATATTTTAATGGTATTTTTTTCTTTCTTTCTTCTTTCTTTTTTTTTTATTTTAATACTTGCCCTTTCAGGCGGTTTCCCCTTGTCTGATAATCAAAACTCTAGCTTCAAGGTGCCTAAACAGGCTTTTTTTCATAGAAATCACTTTTGCCTCCTCACAGCTGCCCTTTAAGAAATGATAATTCCCTGGGACGCTGTCACAATTCCTCGTAGCAGCAGGATATGATTTTCCAGACAGAAGATTAAGCACTACTAATCCTGAGGAGGAGGAAAGCAGTGTCATATGAAGGGACAAGGCTCCTGATTTCCAACACCAGCAGCACATCCCTGGAGTTGGACCTGATGGGGATGCAGAACACACCACTTGTCCCTAGGGTTGCCCTGTCCCAAGCCACTGCTGCTATCCGTGTGAAGTGAAGCCAACAGAGCCACGCTGGGAGAAAGCTTAACCACACGAGAGGAGACTCGCTGTGTCCGAAACCTGCCTGTGTTTCCCTGCAAGTCCCAAGCACGGACCGTGCTCAGGCCGAACTGCTTCTGCACAAAGCTCTGCTGCTCCCCTTTAGCTAACAAGTAAAAATACATCCCAAGAAACCACAGCCTATGCAGCCCTGCAGAGAAGGAGACCATAGTCAGACAAGACAGTTCAGGGGGACCCAGGTGGTCTCCATCATCCCAGCCCTACCTGGAGGAGAAAATCAAAGAGAGCCAGGCGGCTCCACTCGCCACGTGGGATGCTGGAGCAGGGAGTGTCCCCAGTGACTGATGATGGTCTGCGGGGCTGCAGCATCTCCTGGTACTGCAGCCACCCCAGGGCACAGGAGTTCTGGTCGTTGTTGGCATCTTCCAGGTGCTGGAGGTCAGGTGCCCACCAGATGATGGGTCGTGGGGAGCCATCGGTGTAGCT
The DNA here is from genome assembly GCA_028020825.1 of Podargus strigoides. Lineage (NCBI taxonomy): Eukaryota > Metazoa > Chordata > Aves > Caprimulgiformes > Podargidae > Podargus > Podargus strigoides. The sequence continues at coordinate 15,043,215 of CM051623.1, read as the reverse complement.
GTAGGGCAGGAGGTGGCTGGTGAAGCGCCGGGCCACGGCGGGCAGGCTGCGGTTCAGCCCCAGCACCCTGTCCAGATGGAAAGCCAGAACCTCATAGAGGTCCCCAGGGCGCTTGATGAGCCCGCAGTGCCCATCCTGGCAGTATCCCTCCAGGCTGGCTGGGGAGGTGCCCCCCTCAGCACCCCCAGTGGCCTGCAGCCCCACTCGCAGGACTTGTCCATGGGCTGGGACGCGGGTTTTGGACACCACCTGCCCGTCAGCCAGCAGCCGCATCTTCTGGAGGTCATCGTCAGAGAGCCATGGAGGAGCATTCCCTGCCGTCCCCCGCCGCTGCCTCCTGCCACGGCTGGGGGACTGGTCCCGCCATGGGTGTGCAGGGGGTGCAGGGAGACTTTTGCTGCGGGCTCGTCCCCTGGATAGGGGAGCGGCTGCCTCCCGCCAGGGACCTAGAGAGGATGATGCTGGCAGCAGGTGGGGGGAGTGGGCTGGCAACGGGGGCAGGTGGGCCAGAGCCAGCAGGGCCAGGGCCAGCAGCATCCCAAGGGCTGTCGAGGCAGGGGGCTTCAGTCCCGTCCTTCGCCACAGTCGCTGGGCCTGCAGGGAGAGAAAAGGAGAGCATTAACGGGGTCCTGAGGGGGTGACGGGTGCTATAGCCAGGGTATCCCTGGACATGCGCACCCCCCAGCACTGATGGGAGGCTCTTCATAAACTTAGTGGGGTTTGCGTTGGGCGTGTTGCTGTATCTGCAGCAGTGATGTTCAGGTCACCTTACAGGTGATGAATTCTTCATGGTCAAATATTTTGCTTTAAAAACCCAAGGAATGAAAGAAAAAAAAAACAAAAATAGAAAGAGCATCCCTAACAGTATTCCCCTGGTCTTCTCCAGGTGACCTTTTCCACCCAACCTGAGCTCCAGTTGTTTTCAACTTGTTCCTAGGCAAACCAGTCTGTGATGCTGGTGGTATTTCCCACAGAGAGACATCCCTGTCACACCTTTCACTGGCACTTCAGGAAACGGATGGATGGTCTAAAGCTTCTGCGCAAAAGCTGCTATCGTGCAGAGGAGAAACAGCATTGTGCACAGTTCCCTGTCCTCTACTGTCATTGTGTTGCTGCTGCCAAAGACCCTCCTTCCCAACACCAGCATTTGTGTGCTGGAGCAACTGCACCATGCGAAATTAGACCATGCAAAACCAGAAACAGAAAATATTCTTCTTTTCTCATGATTGAAAAAATAAAAAGGCTGGATGGCTTCACTGCCTTTCCATCCACCATGCTTTGTAGTTTGCCATGGTGTCCCCAAAAGCAGCCAGCTCTGCTGCATCCACCCACTGCTGACCCCCAGACATGGGAGGAAGACCTCACAGCAAACCCTGCTAAGGGCCTGTATGGTGCAAAGTCAATTTTACCACTCAGTGGGAACCTGAAAATGTCTGTATGAACTGAGGTGTCTGCTGGAAGCTATTCTGTGTCTCTACCACCCAAATCACACAAACGACCCTCAGGCTGAGGCAAAGCACTGCCTTCCACTTCTCACACAACCGCATCCTCTTGCAACTGGGGGTCTACGGAGCTGAACAAGCACTAAAGGAAATCAGGGAACAGAAGGGGGAAGTAATGTGCACAGTGATTTGGGATTGCTGCACACGGATAGGTGGGAAAGGCTACATTTTCACAGCACCTTTAGTGTTCTCGGCAGAGACAGGCCAACCCAAAGCAAATTCCTGGCTGGATGCAAATGCTTTCCAGTTCCTAAGAGAGTCTTATCTTCAGACCTGACCCCAGACACCTTCAGTGCCTCCTACCTCGGTGGCACACTCAGCCCATCATCCAGATCCCCGCACCCTCCTTCGGAGGATGTCTCAACACGTGCCCACACACGGCCTCTGGAGCTCTGCCCTCTGCTGCACCCAGCAAAAGCAAGGCAGCTCCCAGTGCCAGTCAGGGGCTGTGACAGCCTATTTTTAAAAAGGATGCAAACTGCTGTGTCTGAAACCTAAAATACCAGCACCAAGGAATTGCCTTTAGATGGGTACTACCAAGTTTTGATGTGTATATCTATATACGCAGCTTTGGGGTTTTTTCCCCCTCTTTTTGTCATACTTTCTACTCCGAAGAGACTCATAAAAAATTATATAGGCTGGAAAGGCAGCTATGAGCAAACACTGTGCAAGTCTTCCCATATTGCTAAGCCAGCGTAGCTCTGCTTTGGCCTAAAGCAATCCCACACGTATAGCACTGGCTCTGCCCTGAGCACAGCACCTTCCTGTTCAGGAAGTGCGGGGCAGCTCTGGGAGATCCTCCCAGCCCACCCCATCCCCAGGCAACGCTGCAACCCCTGCCATGTCCACCCAGGCTTGGGCGGTCTAACATGCTTCAGAGGGCTGGAGTGGCAAAAGGCACCTTGGCACTGCTTTACAACAGACATTTCCAAGTGGCTCGAACCCACATTGGAAGTCAAGGCAATGTTCAAGTGGTTACATTTTTTTGCAATTATTTATTTTGGAAGCACAAGTATATCCATGGCAGACACAGTGGGACAATATATTGCCAAAGAAAGGATAAGAGATTGTTTATAACAGGAAAAGCTTGGGGAAAAAAGAGCTAAAAAGCTGGGGAGGTGAGAGCCAGCAGCCAGAATGACTTCCAGAAAGCAGCTGGGCGAGCAGAAACATTTCCAGCCACAGGGCTTTTAGGACCGCAGGCTCCACTGGCTGCAGGGACCCACCACCAGCACCACCCCAGCCCACAGAGGAGCTGCCCCAGGTGACCCCAGTGTCTAAGCCCATTTATAAACTGATCCAGTACTATCCTAAAATCCATCAGGCTTCATGCCCTCACTGCAGGGAGACTGCTTCAGATGGCCCTGTGGTGAGGAGCCACATCTCTCCCAAAGACACAACCTCAGCCGAGGCGGATGAGAAAAGCCACAAAGCGACTAACTCGCTGGCAGCAACCATGGGGGTTTTCCTTCAACATCTGCTTCTCAAGGACTGAGCAGATTTAATACAGCTTATAGATGTAGCAATGATGCATTTGGAGTGATTCAGCTTTATAGCTCTCATTTAATTCTTTCTCTCCCAGGAATACAATGTAGTGCAGCAAAATATATCTGCTGGGTCAAATTCTTTGCTCACACACAGCTTACACCAGCCTCTGCTGGGAGCTGGGACTGCCTGGTGCAGGGCTTCAGGACCTGCCAGGCACCCCCTGTTTTAGCTCTCCCTTAAAGCTCCAGAGTGAAAAGGAGGTAGTCCAGCGTGAGACTGTTCAGAGAATGATGTCCTGTCCTAAATTACGGGCAAGGTTATTCAAGCTTGGTATTAACTGTCCCAAGCATCATACTACATGGCTAAATTATTGCCTTAGGCCCCTCTCTCTGGACAAGGGATGAGCATCAATACTCCTGAGCTGCCCTGAGGGCAGCAGAACTTCTGGCAAGTGGCTGGTTGCGATGCCTCCCCAGCTCTCCCCAGCTTGCACTGGATAATGATTTGCTGTGGAACCATGGCCAACACCAACTAACAGTGGCAGCACCCAAGCTCAGCTGCCCAAAACCTTCATGCCTTGGATTTCAAGCAAGTCCTGAAGAGTGCAAACACACTTCTATTCCCAAGCACCCATAACCCAGGTCTGGCATCCTGGCCAAGAGTTTAGGGGAGGCACAATGTCTAAATTATAGTTAACCGTAGCAAAATAATGCTGTGGCATAAAAAGACCAGATCTTGATATTCTGATATCCATACTCCTTTCAAGTCATCACTGTAAGTGCTTCACAATCTGTCCCTCCAACCTCAAAGTATGCTAAATTAACTGCAACCACATCTATGGAGTTAATCCCAATGGACAGGATTAACTGTAAATCTCAGTACTCCCATCTGTATCCAGTCGAGTTCCCTTCCCAATTCATGCTTCCCTGGGCACTTGTCCCAGTGCCTCCCCAGTCCCACTCCTCTGGAGAGACACAGCCCACCCCACTCTTGCCAAAATGTCCCATAACCCTCTTCTTCATGGAGGATTTACAGGGTGATCTTTTTTGTTATCTACCGGATGATAACCCTTTGGTCACTTACACCACCCCTGGGCAAGCAAAGAGCCTGGCTGCCAAAAATCCAAGTATCCTGGGGAAAGGGAGGTGCATGCAGGAGCCATTTGGAAAACCTTGGAAACACTACAGGAAAAATCTTTTTTAATCCACAGCTGGAGAGCAGTGGATGCCAAATGGATGGCAATGATTGCCATTTTTTTTAATGTCAAGTCCATTTACAGACCAAGTAGTTAAAGCATCATCACTGTCCAAATCGACTTTGTTTTCTCTGTCAGCAAGCTTGGGTTTGGGCACCGCAAGTTAGAGCTTCATTGCTTTCCCATCTCGAGCTTGAAATCCTGCGCTGTGGTGCTGGGCAAGGGCCACCACAGGCTCCCTTCCCCAGCCCCATTCAGGGTTTCCTTGCCACATCAACAATGAAAAGAAAACAAAAAAAGTGCAAGTACAGTCTCTGTGTTATTTCTGGCAGTTGATACTATAAATTTAAAAATAATCTAGATGATAGAACATTGGAGAAATAATACTGTATTTACAAGCCCAGGGTAAATAATTTTCCAAACAGACTTTCCCTGAGCCCATGCTGTAAAAAAAAACCGCTGCAGTTTAAGCTATGGCTTCAATTCAGCCTGAAATGCAAACCATACATACAGCTCTGCTTTGCCAGTCTGACATACTGACAGCACAGCACGTCTTTGCTAGAAATCAGGTCCATTTCCCAGAGGGCAAGCTACAGGCAAAACCCATAAAAAGGCTTAAGAGAGGTACTGCTTGGTCCAGGATGCCAATAAGTAAAAAATATATCCTAGCTCATCAGAGGGACATACAGCCTGGGCTTCTGAAGGCATGGTGGAGAGTCTGTGCAGCCTGGCTGCTTGGGGATAAAACTTTCTAAGTGTGGTTAAGAGGGTTTTATTCTTGACATTGTATTCCCAGGACACTTAAACCTTGGCAAGATTTGAAGCAGAGAAACCTGGTTTCAATTTTTTTTCTTTTTTTTTTTTCCAAAGTGCATCAAATTGGCTTTCTCAAGCTTGAAAGAAAAGAAAAACAAACCTCAAACTTCATTATCTAAGAATGTAAGAAACAGCCCTAAAACTGGAAAGATATCATGGAAACACCTGGGCTTTAAAAGTGGGTTTTATCCCTGCTTTCCTCTGGCATCCAGAAGTCTGCTCCTGTCCCTGCACTGCCAGACCCCTCCAGCAGCAAGTCGCAGCATCCCAAAGAGGTGTCTGAGGGAGCCGGGATGGCTCGGCTGTGGCCATGTCCCTCTTGGCTGCCTGCCTGCCCCAGGCTCCCCAGCTCAGAGGGTTTTGCCACAGGCCCCCAGTGAGCAGGTTAAAAGCAGGTATGTGCATTTATCTGGATGCACACCATGCAGGGCATTTTTTGTGACACACAGAGTTGTGCTTACCCTCCCAGCACTGGGCTCACCGCCCACCTCACTGAACCACAAAACCATCTGGGCAGCAGGAGACGCAGCCCACCATGACCAGTTTTAACAAAGACTGCTTGAAAAGCACCTGGGAAACCTCCTCTGGCTGCCCACCACCTCTGGGAATGTCTCCAGAGCCTTGTGCCCAACACGTGGTGCTCACAGCAGCTCCCAGTGCATTAGGGAAAGAGGCTGAGATAGAGTACATCAGCCAGTTCTGGGGGGGAACAGGCCCTTCCTTTTGGTTTTATCCAGGAGTTTTTTGTCTTGTAAGGGGATGGCACATGGGCTAAGCTCACTGCTGGGGACCCATAACCTTGCTGAAGACATGGAAGGAGATAAAACACTTCCAGAGCGACTCTGGGCAAGCCTGAGCAGAAGGAAATCCTTGGCAGTGGCCGTTGCCCATCATTCAAGTGCTTAATTGCCTTCCTATATCATCCTGCTCGGGGAAGACAGATGGCTTGCGGAGTGGGAATTTACTAAAGACAGCTATTATACGGGGGCTGCCAGCCTCGGAGGTAGCCCCAGCTCAGAGCAGCTGCTGGCGGTGGGGAGGTCCACTGTGCTCTCTAGATGCTACAGAAAAAGGTCCCATCACCACCCATCTGCATCAGCATCACCAGGGGGTATGAAGAAAGGACATCCCTTCACACGGCCTCATGATCCACCAAAACAGCCTTAATTCCTAGCAGACCTACACCAGCTTTGTGCCTGCAGTTGTTTCCACCAGGAATGCAGGTTCTTTCCTCCAAAGTGCTCTTCAAAGAGGGAGGACCATGACCTCACTGCATTTCATCACCCTATGGACACTCTGGAGGTCACCAAGCCCAGCACCAGGGCAGGGATGCTTCAAGCAGGCTTTGCCTGCCTGCCCAAGGTGCCCCTACAGACCCCCTTCTACGCGTTGCTCCCCACGAGTGGCTTGGGAAGCTCAAGCTAGGCACTGCAGAGGTGGAAAGGGGGACTGTGCTCCCACAAACCACATGCACAGCAAACGCTGGGTCGGCTGAAGCCCAGGAGATGGAAACCTGATACATTGCCACATTGTGCTGGGTCCTTCCCTGCAGAGTCAGCAAAGTCCTCATGGCTGGTACACAAGCCTTCCCACCAACATGTCCAAAACCAAACCAGAAAATGACCAAGTTAAATTGCCCAGGATAAGACTTTAAAACATGCTGTACTTTGCTAAATTTTGGACAGTCTGCAAAGCTTCTGCCTCAAGGGGATAATGTATAGTCTCATTGCAAGACAAGCATGCTTTGTACTAGCATAGGACAACACTCCAGCAGCAGCACAAAGGGATGAAATGGTGTTGATACCGTTCATTCCAAGCACTGACTTTAAAGGGATGGTGCCAGCGTGCTTCCTTTAACTTCTAAAATAATGTTGCCTTCACATTTCTTCTGTTATTGCTATAGCCTTGGGGCAGCAAACTATAAAAACCTTGAAACCCTCAAGCTCCACAGCTTCTCTCTAGAAGGGAGTGCCTTCAGCTCCAGGCCCTGTGTCAGCCTCTTGAGCTTTTTGCTTCTCAGGAATGAAACATCCCTTTTCTTGCTTGATCTCCCCCACCCAGACCCACTACTTCTGGTTTTGGGAGGTCCCCTCATGCTGGAGGTGCTTCTCTGCCCTGGCTGTTCCCACACACCCTGTCATCCAAAAGACCATTTTGAACAAAACCTTCAGTCAATGCTGGAAGCTGCTCTGTGTAACAAGAAAATCCCAGCACTTGTACACAATAGTGCCATTCCCATTGCACTGACTGGTCCCAGCTGACTTACAGACCAAACAAGTACAGCCAAAACACAGGCTCATAAAACTCCCAGGAATAGCCTGCAAGAGAAACAAGGCTCCCAACATTCCAAACATTCTGTTCAGCATCTATACAGAGGACCTGTGACAGGAGACAGAGGACACCATGGAGGACATGGGTGGCCACCACCTGGGTGGAGGACACCACACTGCAGTTCATGCAGTCAAGGGCAGAGCTGCTGCTCAGGGGGACCCAGAGAGGACATATGCTGTGTCCTGTATCTGGAGTGGACTAAAGCCCCGCAGGGTACCAGCAAGGACTTGCTCTTCCTGTGACAATACTGTCCTTATCCCTGAATTTTCTGATTTTCACTGAGAAAAAGGAAATACTCATAATTCTTGTTCCTACGGTGTAAATCTTCTGGCTTGCAGGAAGTTAATATTCAGCTCTGTGAGGGATGGACAGGGCACTTTTCATCCCAACACTGTGTACAGAGCAGCTCAGGACCCCTCCAGTTTAGTCCCAGAAGTCAACACAAAGCACCACAAAAATAAACAGTCTCCAGGATGCCATACTTCTAAGCAAACTAAAAACTTTCAGATGCTTCATCCTTTTCCTACTTAAGTTCAGAGTCAGGGCTTTTGATGCAGACTTTTGCACTTTGCTGGATCTTCTATTTCTTGGAGACGCATCTCCTAAGAGACTGCTGCTTGTCTTTCAGGATATGTCACCAAGACGCACGGGTCTCTTGCCATTTACATGTGCTAACATCTCTATTACTTTTCACCACTAAAAGCCTTATATTAAATGACACTAACCTGCACCAAAACCATCCAGGTCATTGCAGTCCAAAAGAGCAGCTCATGTTCACAGGAGACCATGAGTACCTGAGCAGCTCTGAATGCACGACTCTCCTGGAGCATCACCAGACAAAGGAGGTCCTCCTCATCTTCCCTCCTCTCTGTCTGCTTGTTCCTCTGACCCTCACACCTATGTGATAGCAGTACAGTCTAGAAATCCTGGCAGGAACAGCAAGGAGGGAGAGCAGCAGGTCTAGACAGCCATTGCTCCCTCGCTCTCCCTGCTGCCATGCAGGATCCCACTAGGTTTCCCTTTTCCCCCTCCTCTAGTCCCAGTTTCCCCGCAAGCCTGTTGCACTCAGCTCCAGAGGTTTTCAGAGCAGCTTTCCCATCTGCCTGCTGAAACAGCAAGAAGGAGGCCCCTTCCCCAACGAAACAGATGTGGCTTGCCTTTGTGCAACATCTGTGCCTCATGCCCCTGTTCATTTTGAACAGTCTTGCCTTTGTGTGGCTCACGCTAATGATTCCTGTGGGATTCCCAGCCTGGGGAAGAAACAGCAGGAACCTGGGAGCCACCACTGATCCCCTTCCTCGTAACCCCCCTCACCCCAAACAGCTTCCCTCGCTGTACCTCTGGGCTGCTCACCACCTCTGACTTGGCATCACAGCAGCAGCAAAGGGCAGAAGTGCCGGAAAGCCACATCTCTTTTGTTTTGGGCTGTGTTTGATATGGGGAGGAATACACTAAAATAAAACCAAATTTTATTTCCTTCTCTCTCTTGATCAATTTACCAATCCTGCTGATGAGCACCTGAAAAACTGCTAAAACTCTCTTACACATTTTGGCACTCAGTCCCATTTTGTTTCACTGGGGGTCACGTTTCTTCTACATTTTGAGTGGGGGGTGGATTTTGATCCACTTATTTTCAGTCTTTGTTTCTAACCAATGGACCAGCACCAGGGAACAGGAGTGCTTGCTTGGTGCCCGGTGGGGGCTCACTAAACAGACTTTGAGGTGCCGGCAAGGGGCAACGCTGCTGGATTCCCTTGTCAGCCTTTCACTGGAGGTTGCCCAGGTCAGCCAGTTGGGTTTCCCTGAGCTGGCTGTCAAGTCTTTTCCCTTCCTGGAGAGCAGGAAAGCGCATTTGTGGGATTCCAAAGGGGAGGGAGGAGGAGGACAGTGGGGCCTTTCAGCCCTGCGGGCTTTCTTCAAGATAGAATTGTTCCTATGTGTCTGGCCTCAGTTACAGAAAGGTAACCCCATTTTTCTCCATTTAAGCCATTTCTTTTTAACGAGAAATAAAAGGGGGAGCAAGCTGCTCGCCGCTTAGCTCTGAGTGCCTCCTGTGTCCCGTAGACCCCATCCTGGGCAAAGCCTGCCAGCAGCCCCCCTCCAGTCTGCTTCTCCTTCTCCCAGCAAACCCCATGGGGTGAGCAACCAGAGCAAACACAGTACGAGCACCAGTGCAGCCTGGCTCTGAAAAAAGGGGCTTTTCCTTCAGGGCAAGGCAAATAGCTGCAGGCAGACCAGAGTTACTGAGTGTTTGAAACAGAAGGGGTAATTAAGGTATTTGGCATCTATGCCAGAGGATTAATAAAGTGTGATCAGTCCCTCTTCTTTAGACTGCCTCATGCTAGGTGAATGACAGAGCAGTTGGAAATTACTCGCTGGCAGGTTTTGAAACCAGAAGAAAGAAGATGTTTCTGTAATGCAGTCATCCCTCAGCCCTCGCTGCTCCGCCAGGTCGGGCACGTACAGCAGCAGGATCTGACCAGCAGCCGGCTGCGAGCGCCTGCTCCGTACTAACAGTGAAGCTCACAGCTGGGACCTCTCTGGCTTTCTGCAAGTGGTCACCCTCCTGGTGACTTGTAAAGAAGTCAAAAATTAGCTTCAGTATTTCGCTAAGGGTTTTGCTGCAAATGAAGCAACAAGACAATCAGCTAAGGGCACAGCCTGAACTTATCCCTCGTGACCATCACTACACTGCCTATAGGTAAGCAGTGCTCAGATCAGACCTCAATTGCAGGTGAAATCAAAGCAATCAATACAGGAGCTCACAAAGGGGAAAGGACTGCAGAACCAGACCTTCCCTTACCAAGGCAAAATGGAAATTCTGGCAAAAACTGAATACCCCTCTCTCGCAGGGGAGACTACACCAGGTACCTGGCACAGGCTACACGCTCTTTGAAAGGCTTCATACAGGAAAGTGTTAGTGTGGATGAAAGGCTGGTGCAGGGTGAGCTGCCTTGCTTTTTTGCTTTGACAGGGAAGAGTTATCTCCCACCCCAAAATGGGTGAAATGAGCCCCAGACTTGTCTATTTTTCTTGCTGCTGAAGCTCATTAAATAAGAAACTCAAAACAGCCTGTGCAAACTGTAGGATGGGAAGTATAAAACACATCAGTGTCCCCCATGCAAACACACACTCTTGGCAAAGGCTGGCACCGCTCCATCACTCCCAGAGATGCTCTGAGTCATCACCACACTCTCGAGGATATAAAAACATGTCAGCAACACAAGTGACACCAAAGCACCAGTTTCTGGCAGCAGCACCACGCGCTTCCTCAGCTCATCCATCGCACACGTCTGCAATCCCTGCCCAACATGAGCTCTGCAAGGGCTGAGGTGGTGGGGCAAAGATGGAGCCCCCTACCCCGGTGTGAACCGCCTGGTGTGATGAGACAGCAGTAACAGGGAGTGGTGGGGGCCCCATCCCAGCTCAGCTGGCTGGTGCTTGCTCAGATGGGTCTGGAAACCGGTTGCCAAGGGATGTCCCAAACTTGAGCACTAAAACTAGACTACAAAAAAATCCCACCCTAATGTTTGGAACATGCTGTGGATGCAGGGAAATCTGCTATTGCCAGGGAAACATGACATTTCTCAGAGATGGGGAGTTTTCCCTTGCCAAACCAGCCATTTTTGTTGACTTTTTGATGAAAGTGCTGTGCTTTGTGGGGACCAAATGGAAAGCACGGAGGGGCTCTGTGCTCTCTGAGTCTATCTGCCTTCACCCCATGCTCTTCTCCTGCCTGAAGCGATGCTACTCGGACTCTTAAAGAAGGTGAGTTTTGGCTGAGCAAGCATAATCACCTCTCTGGCCAGCAGCAGTGCCTGTAGCTACAGCAGCCCCAGGCACTGCCATTACAGACATCCTTTCAATCTGCTTTGTCCACCCCTAGTGCTATTAAAGACAGACACATGCTGGAGCGGGTCCGTGCCTTGCTTGACTCACCATGCCTCAACCCTCTGAGGGGTCTTGCTCGACGTGCCCCCCACAAAGGACACAGCCGGGACACAACCTTGTACCTCATCCCCTGGGGCTGGTGTCCCTGAGCAGCCCCAGCACCACTTCCCACCACCAGCTCAGCAAGGAAACCCCTGAACCCTACCATGTCTCGCAGCACTCCTGACACACTCCTCCTCGTGTGCTTCACCGCTCGCGGGCAACGCAGCACGCGGTCACCTCCTGAGCCAGGCACCCGCCGCCTGCAGCACTTCCATCCAACACCAGGAACCCACACAAATTACAAAAATTAAAAAACCAGCAATCATAAAAAAGAAAATCCTCCAGCAACTAATGTGCAGTGCTGGGGGCTGCCGGGTCCCTGCCGCAGCACACGGGTGGGCACCTCCGGTTCCCCCGGGGCAGGAGGACACCCTTCAAACTTCAGCTGCGAGTTTTCAAACTCTGCCACATCCCAGACCCACCTCCCTGTGGGGAGGGGAGCGGAGAGGCTGCGAAGGGGGGAACAGGCGTTTGAAGAGTCTCTTTTTCACAATAAAAGCCCTTCTTGTTGCTTTTTTTTCTTTTTTTTTAATACCAAGGGCCGATTTGAGCCAGGAGGCACAGGTAGAGGGGGCTGAAGACACACGCGCTCCTCTCAGGAGAGGGGTGACCCAGGGGCTGGGGGAAGGAGACCCTCACACCCACCAGCGCCCCATGGCAGGTCTGTGGCTCTGTAAGCCCCGCTAGTCCCAGTACCCCAGTTCCTTCACATCCCCTTGGTTCATCAAGCGCATCTTATTTTTAATATGGTACGTCTCCCAGCACCTTTTGTTGCTACTTAAAACTATAGCTATGAAAAGAAATGGACTGCAGGTTACACACAAAAGCAGTGAGCCTGATTTCAGCTTCAGCAACCCCCTAACAAGCCACCCTTGGGTGTAAGGAAGGGGTATGGAAACCAAGACCTGTGTCCCCCCATTGCTGCCACTGAGCTCACTGACCCTCAGATGTCCTGGGCACTACAGCATCCAGCATGTTCAAACAATTTCCTTGAGGCCAGTCCCCCAGGGCAGCTAATAACCTAATGTTTCTAATATAATCAGTAATATTAGGTAATTAGCAATAACCTAGTATTGGACTTGGTGCAGAGACGGATGGAGCCGGTGGCTGTTGGGCAGGCAGGGATCTGCAGGGCTCCTGAGGCTCATCCCTGCGCATCACCACTCATCGGTGGCACCTCATTTCGGAAGCGTTTGCTTTCATCTCCCTTTCTTAATTTTGAGATGATTCAATTTATATGCAATTTTCTGTCAAAATGATTCCTGTGGGTGCAGTGGCGTTGCGAGCCTTGACTGACAAGCCAGGCGCTCTGGCTGGTCTCCCTGGATTGCCTCTCTGTACAAATCACCCTTTAAAATGCACGCCTGACATTTCAGGAATTTGCCATCAGAAAAGGCCTGGACAGCTGCTGCAGGAAGCAGACTTAAGGGATCAGTGGTGAAACCAGTATGATAAATACACTGAGCCTCGAAACAAATGCTCTCATCTCAGCATTTTGAAATTTGAATTTTATTTCCCAACTCCTTCCTCTGGAGAAGTTTTTTAATGACGTTCACAGTGCAAAAACTAGATTTTAAAAGGCATCAAGACCTGAGAACCAAGTGCATTATGAACCAGTTTCCTGAGGAGGCCCAGGAGGTCCCCCCAAATCCACAGGGCCATGCCTGTGTTGTGTCAGAGCTGGGCAGTGCCAAGCCCGTCAGCACAGCCTTGGCCCACAGTGGTAGCATTAGCAAAAGCTGCTGGTATAACCCTGCCTCTGTTTCACAGACTAACTCACCTTTCCCCTTACTTGTCCTCATAAAGAAATACCTTTTGCAAAAGGATGGAAACAGGCTGATTGATTTTTTTTTTTCCCCCCAGAAGTATTTTTTTTCTTTCCCTTTCTGTCCCAGTGGACCTACATTCATTTCTCCTTTGGGAACTAAAGGCAGGCAGCAGAGAGGGGACAGATTTCAAGAGCTGACAAGGAAGAGAAAGCTGTTCTGTCTCTAAGAAAGTAAAGTTGAAGGTTTTTTTTTTCCCTTTTAAGAAAAATGTGAGGCTCTAATGGGTTTGAGGAACTATGAATATGACTTTCCACATATGCCAAGATAATTATAAGCTTGAATGGATTTCTGAGACCCAAATCCTACCCAGAAAAATCACTGTCTATCAACCACCGATTACAAATGAGCCACTCAGAAAGCCTTCAAATTTCTCTTCCCTCCCCCCACTATCTCTTTGTATCTGTTGGTAATGGGCCTCGATGCTTTACTAAGGAATAAACTGTAGATGAGACTCTGATACCTTTGCAGCAGCTGTGAAAAAGATGGGAAATTAAGGCTACAGGAATCAAGCAGAATGGAGAGAGATATGGGCTCCTGCGTCTGGGTCTGGCACTGGGACCCAGAAGATGTCAAGAAGCAAATGAGCTGCAAAATTGAGTTTTGCATCTGCTTTCAGAGCATAACATGTACCCATGCCCTGTTTCTCCAGCCACTGTCCCTAAAGGGGACAAGCCCCAAGTCCCTAATGTAGAGAAAATGCTGGACGTGGGTGACTTCTTTCAATGTGTTGTGTGTGGGAACAGACTCAAGCTTTCCTCATTGTTCAGATGGAAATAAGCCCACTCGGGTCACTTACGGAATGCACTGAATTTTCATAAATAGGCTGAAGAAGCTGCACACCTCCAATCCAATAATTAGAGTAAATTAATGCTGCTTAGATGCTTTTGTCATTATTTGTCTGACTCAAGACAAAAGGCAGGGGGTCACATCCTGAAGGAAGAGAAGTCCTCTATAAGCAGTGTTTAACATGCCAGAGAAAACAGTAACATCTGCAGTTCCCTGAGTGTGCGGGCTTTATGCCTCCCACAAATACCTATTGTATCCTCCTTGCTATCATGACTCAAACACAAGTACATGGAGGAAGAGACAAAGAGTTATTAAGTCCTTCAGAGGTGATTACTCATTCCTCCAGCTTACATTTCAGATAAATGCTAGAAACTCTGGATCACTTGTCAGACCGCAGCATTGTTTTTGCAGGACATGAACTGTGAGGATTCAAATGAGTTAGGGTTTTCTTTTCATTTTTTAATTTCTCAGGGCTATTTTTAAAGCTCTCCCATCTTCAGCCAGGAATAGTTCTTACCACCCATGTCCAAGACATTTACTGTGTTATTAGAGAAGCAACCATTTCCTAGCCTGCTCCCCCAAGAAGAGGCAGCTTTTGTGATCCCTCTGCATCGTCTGTTGGCCTCCATCCTCCACCAGCTGTTGGTAACAACTAACTTCAGCCCTGTGTGAAAGTGGACAGCTGCTGAGAGCCCACCCATGTTGCAACAACCTGAGCCCATGGGAGAAGGTGAACCCACCAGGGCAGCACAACATGGGTGCCCCATAGGACATCCATCCCCCTGGGTTCCCTCACTCCCAGCAGCTGGTACAGCAACTTGAACTTTGACATTGAGTTTCTACCTGTATCTCACCCTAGACACCTCTGTCCTCTTCAGAGCCTGACCTTCCCAAGGCAAAGACTGCCCCATCCCCCCCTCAACACAAGCCTTGTCTTTCCTTCCTCTCTCTTTCTCCTTTCTAGATAGATACAAACTATAGATACAAACCCCAGCACTCGGATGAATCAGAAACACCATTTTCTTGGATTGACACCATGTAAATCAAGGGATTCAGATCTCCATTATTTACTATCCCACTAATCCTGCACCATCTGCAAACCTTACTAGCAAATAAATGTGTGCATATGTCTGTGTATCCTTAACTTGGTCATTGTTTGAAAACACTGGATGTTGGACGAAGAACAATTCCACCCCACAGCGTAAAAAAGCTTTAGCACTGATGTCTCATTTTGAGATCTGTTGTTGAAACAGTTTCTCATCTTATATGTAAAGCAGCCCCTTTGAATGATACCATTTTCAAAATCAAAATGGCATATGGTGCTGTGCCCGTTGCCTTGGAGACACCCAAATGTGCCCTGCCGGCACAGATACCGGTCAGTTTGTCTGACCATGAAACCAAGTTAACTGGCGATTGTTACACTCTTCACTCCTCCTTGACAAAGACTTTGTTTAGCCACGCACCCATGCTACCAAGGTGGCTAGGAAAAGTCATTGACAAGCCTTGGAAACCTCCACTGGAAAATGTGCATAGCATCACAGAAAATAAAATCCTGAGCAGTTGCAAAATCACTGTTCAAATTATTTGGGCTTAGAGGGGCTAAGAATCAGCATTGGTGGCTCAGAGAGCTGCCCAGCTCATTCCCTTGGTGTTTTGAGCAGGAGTTATCCAAGGTCATCTTACTCAGGAGGTGCTTTGGGAGAGGTGAGGAGCTGCGGTGGGGCTCTGCAGGGGACAGCCCAGCTCCTCCCCACCTGCTCTCACACCTTGCAGGCAGGGCCAGGGTAAAGCAGGTTTTGCTGCACCATCCACAGCTCCACGCATGGCTTAGAATTGCAGTCGAATGACTTTTAGGAAGCCTGAAAGGGAGCACGGATGGTGCCAGGCAGGAGCACAGAGCAGCACTGCCTGCGATTCATGTTAGCACACCACTGGTGCAGTTTGCACGGGTGCCGCATGCCCTGGCTCCCCACAGAGCATGACTGCAGCTCTCTCCGAGACCTTTCCAGAGACAGAAAACTCGCTTCCTACCTCTGCATGTGAACAGGCCAGACACTGGGGGCAGAGCCTGCCCTCCTGGATTCACTGCAGATGCACTGGTGTCCCAAGGCCAGGGGGCATCGAGCTAAAATATGACTTCATTTTGCTTGGAGCATCTCAGCAAACCTCCAGTTCTAACCTGTGGGATCAAACAGAAACAAGAAAAACATGAACACAAGCTAATGGACAGGACTTTTCTCCTCCCAAAACAAAGAGAGAGAAAACAAGACAGAAGCAATCTGTTTCTTTTCCTGGAAGGAGTTATTGGCATATGCTTAAGTTGGATCCACAAAGACACTGTATTGGCTGGTTATATACCTTTGCATTAGGGAGAGTCCTCTGTCACCGTGATAGTAGGATGGAAGAAAATATATGCATTAACACATGGGAAAATCAGGCAGTATTTAATCCAAACGCTTTGAATTGTGGCTGCTGAAAATAGAGCCTGACCAACATGTGGGCTCATGAGTCTTTCCTGACAGCTCTGCAGTTACAGGAGCAAGAAGTGGAGTCTCCTGGTTATAAGTTGCTCATGAATAAATTTAGGTTGACAATTAGAAAGTTTCTAATAATCAGATGAATGAAGTTCTGGGAACTTTCAGACAGGAGATGGATTGGGCTAGGAACTTCTGTCACAGCCCTTTTGGGCAGCATAGGAGAAGAGAGAGGGCATCGTGAAGGCTCAGAACATCCATCCTGTCCACGCACCCATGTGTATCATCTCCTAATGATACAAAGCAATAGCTGTGGAGCCAAGATCTTCACAGGCTTTGAATAGAATGGTCAGAAAGGTCGGTCAGATTGTCAGGGGCTACCTTGCTCCAAGCTGTAGGTCCCCTTCCATAAGGACACCAAATTTCCTGCTTAAGCAGTGACCCAGGGCTGTTGGCAGTGCCTGTGACCCTGGGTGCTCTCATCCTATGGCATGGCATTGGAACTTTCTTCTGCCCACAGTCTGAAGTTTGCTATAGGATGCTAGAAAGCATTTTGCACCATGCAGCATGTGGGTACTCTCCCACTGGAATAATTGTCCTATGAACAATTGTCCACATTGACCTTTAATGGTGGCTATCATGGTCATTCAAATACCAAGTCATGACACTCTGAATGAGGACACAAGATAATTCATCTCCTTTCCACGGACTCCTCTGTGAAATAACATTTTCTCACCGTTATCCCCAAGCTTACAGCTGGTAAGGACATCTGCCAGGCAGCATGACGAGCCTGGTTAGCAGCTCTTCTCTCAAACACTGGTTAGTTGCCATAGTAGGAGACTGGTTTAAAACACTAAATAGCAGTTTTCTCCACAGTGGCAGTAAATTTGCCTTCTGAAGAGTAACCCAAAACCACCCAGGGAGCAGGGGGGACCAGGATGAGTGAAGGGAGCCAGAGGACCACACCACTGTGCCATGACAGGGACTGTGCCCCACTTCTCATGAAGCTACGGGTTGGAGAAGCACACTGTCCCCTATATTTCCTGTTTTCTACCTGTAGTACCCTGACACCTGCCTCCTACCCAAGCAGAACCATGTCACCGCCAGCAGAGGCCAGGTATATCCATTGTGTGAACATTCCTTACAAGGTCATGTTCAGGTGGCTGGGAGTTGAGGAAGCCTGCTCACATCTGGGATGAGGACCTGCATGAATTTCCAACAGTAGCAGCTTGCCAGCCTCCCTCTGGACCTTGAAAAATGCTGAAGCAACCAGAGCAAAACTGATGCCATTTTCAGGTAGTCAGACTTAATTTACTTCATTGTGCCATAAATTGATTTTTTTCCATTATTCACAGAGACTTCCAGGATGAGCTAAGACTCACATGTGCAATGTGAATGAGACAAGCAGTAGAAATAAAAGACACACAACCAAAAAAAAAAAAAAAATCCCTTTAAAGTTATTCAGGGGCTCCAGGGAGGAAGAGAAAGAAGGAAAAATCCCACAAGTCTATTTCCCATCCTTTCTTTACATCACCTTTATACAGCATCTGACTGCAGTAACACAGCTAGCAACGGCCCCTTCTTTTGTTTGATGGCTTTTGTAAATATGAGGTTCAAACAGTGGCTCTAAAAAGTCTTTACTGCTGAGTTATTGTGAAAAATATTCAGATGTTGTACCCTCCCACTGTGTGTCCTTAGGTAAAGCTCCCTCTGATCTTAAAGATAATATTCTTCCATGCTATTTAAATACGAACACTATTAATTTTTCGAAGCATCTATCTAATCTCATCAAAGCAGAACTTCCTGATGAGATCTTGTCATACAAGCCTTTATCAGCATCACAGTGCCCCAAAACACCACCTGCACTCCACAAGCAGCCCAAAGCAGGCACAAGGGAAGAGCTCAGCTCTGCTGAGGGCCACAATGAGCAGGTCAGGTCCTCTCCTCACAATGTGCAAGGAACAATGCTCCCGAATAGTTACAGATCAAAATATCATGAAAAACACCCTCATCCCAGGAGACCACTGGGAGAATGTTAAAAAGGACTTCCACTGTAATAAGAACTAGGTCAATGCATCTTATGAAGGAGGAAGTAGCTCTATGCTGGTGGCAATGACATAATTTTTAGGCTGGTGATCAGCACAAGTAGCTGAAGACTTCTCTAATTCAGATGCACATAGTGGCCTGAAAGCTTTTTGGGGAAGAAGGGGAGCTTGTTACCAAGACTTACCTGGAGAGTGCTCAGACTGGGTTATGATCGCTGAAAGTGAGGTGAGGAGAAAATGACCAACTCTTCATTTATTTAAAACAAGAATATGACACAGGGGTCAGCTGCAAAAGTAAAGGTTGGGTCAAATTCCCACTTAAGGACACTATGAACTGGAGGTTGCACCGCATCCAAGAATAAAGCCTGTTATGAGTTCAGGGAAAAAAGAGAGGGTGTGGGTACATCACCAGTATCCACAGGGCCACTGCCTGTGCCAAGGCAGGGCCAAGGACCACAGCACTTCAGCACAACTAAGGCTGCAGTGCTTGAACAGGTAAAAGCAGATCTTTCTGCTTCAGAGAAGGAAATCCCAGTACAAACTCAAAAATAGTGCAACAACAGTACATGCAACTTCAAGCTCAAAACAACATTAAAAACTATTTCCAAATTTAAAAAAAAAAAAAAAAAAAAAACAACAAAAAAATACAGAAATTATACAAAGGAAGAACTAAAGCTGAAGACTTGCAATGAGTAGAGCCCAAACCACACAGCCACCCCTGTTATTTGCTCCACTTACTTCTTGCTTGCAAGCTGTACTTACTCATATACCAATAATGCTGTGAATAGAAATCAGCACCTTTCCATCTCGATGAAGGGTGGAGTTTTCAGACACCTTATCAATGTGGGCAGGGGGAAAGGACAGAAATATACAGGGCTGGAAACATTTAAGGGGCACTACAAGTGAAGTAAGACAAAATAAATAGAGGGAATCTAGCTGTAAACCTGACCAGATTTGTCACGAGCCCATGGTCAGCATCAGTGGTGCAGAAGGAGTTTGGAACAAACAGTACTATCTACTATTAATGTATAGGTAACTGCAAGACCAAATGATTTGAAAATGTCATGGTCACCAAACAAACCTCGACTGAAGGACAGTCAGAATATTGGTATTTGAAAATGAGGAAGATCAATAAATCCAGAGAGTCCTCTTTCAGGTCAATTACAACTCAAAAAAAAAAAAAAGAAACACACAGAAATGCCAAACACAGCAACAGACACGTTTAGACAAGAACCAAAAGCACTTAAATATAGCTTTTTTTTTTTAAGAAACATGCATCACCAGCAAATCACTCAGCCCAGAACTGCAGCTGGTTCACAGCAACAGCAGATTTTATACCTTTTAACTCCAGGTTATGCTAAGGGCTCCCATCCTACTCCTAGAACTGCTCATGTATCCCAGACTTCGCAGCACAGATTAGGACTGGCTTCACCAACTATCAGTATCAGTACAGGAAGTAAGGCAATCACCTGCTGACCTCAGGAGTAACCTAGGATAGGGTACATTTCCTCCTCTGCCCCCAGCAAACCCCTTGCGTGAGTGGGGGTCTGCATGAAGTAAGATGAGAAAATAAACTCTGGAACTTCAGTTTAAGCTTTTTCTAGACAGCAGATCCTATTTCTTTGTGCTCAGCTCCATAAGGAAATTAAAGTAGTATGTCCTTTGTCCAGCAAAGTACATCTTATTCAACTATAAATGCAAAATAAATAATTGGATAAGCACATCCATTGCTCTCAAACGTTCGTGCTATCCCCTTTGGCACTGGAAAGGCAGCACATCCTGCCATGGGTAAGCCTTAGGAACACACTTGTAAAGAGCTGATGTTGCCATCGTGTGGTAACCTTCAGAAACAAAACTGTACTCTAGTTTTCTGTATCCCCGTATCTTTCAAAAAAAAAAAAAAAAAAAAAAAAAGGACAAACCAGGACACATGGTACAACACTCATGGACTGAAAAGAAGGTGGACTACCAACAGTACAGAGCTGCAGGCTGCAGAGAGGCTTCATGAGTTGCTAGAAGGAACACTGGATACTGCTCAGTGGAACACACTGTCAGAAAGACACAGACACGGCACCAGTACCAACGACCAGTATATTCTAGCATTTTTCTTCTCCCCTTTCCTCCAAACTAAAAAAAATGGTGGTTTCACAGAAGCCGTTGATGGCAGACACGGTATTACAGAACCAAGTTTTCTTCTAAGTCACATAACACTCCCTCGCAGTAACAGCACCTTAATGTTTTATTCCCCTCTCCCCCAGCACAGCCCTTTCCAGAGTGCAGTGCTAGGGCACACAGGTAGCCCACAGGTAGCCAGCCCACCCTCTAGGCGTACTGTAGGGTTCCTGTTCAGGAAAATGAGAGCTGCTGGGCAGCCTGGCAGGTTACAGCACATCTCCCATCACCAAAACGTTTCAGACACCTCAGTAGCTGCCAAGTGGTACTGGCGTGAACAAAAACAGCAGACAAATTGCTGCAGTCGTAGCCTAAGTTATTCCTTAGAAGCAAGTACCTTTAAAAATGAGCAAATGTAGAAAAAGCATTTGGGAGTTCATTATGATTGAAGGCACATCTGTTTTTTCTCTACAGGCACTTTTACAAATTTTCGCCCAGTCTTACATAACTGAGCTTCACTGTAGTACATAAAAAACCCCGAAGAACCCTAAGGAACAACTCACCTTAAAGGACCTCCAGGTTGATACTTTTTTAGTTACTTTCAAGCTAGAGTTGCAGTTTAATCACTTAAAAATTCAATTCAGAATCAAGATCTCCAGATGCTTGAACAAAGGTTTTAATCCCAGTTTGCATAATTTCTGATTTTTTCCCTTAGCTGTTATATTCATTCATATCTATCAGGTGCTTGAACTCAATTTCCAAAGGTATGCAAGTAGCTCAAGACAACACTGTACAGTTTAAAGTGTTTATGTAATCAGGTTCCTAATTCTACCTGAAATAAGCAACACTAGCCATGTAACTACTTATATTTGACAATATAAAGGTCTTAGAACCTTCATTTTTTAAGATATATATTCTCCCTCCTCCATTTTATATTTGACTGTAAAAATAATTTGTTTCTCAGTTACAAGAGATCTCAGACTTCGACAATTTCTTCATTCAATATGAAGAAAATATATCCCCTGCCAACAAACATCACAGGAGAAAACACAGGAAAAGATGGATGCTGACATTCAGACATGTAAACATTCTGTAGTGCAAAGACTAAATCAAGCACTTCAGTGTTTCAGATGGATCAAGTAATTTTTAGGTCATGTCCCCTTTTACTTGTTTTAATTAAAAAGTGGGAATTATGTGCTGCCTAATTTAAGGAACTGTAATTAGGCTCAGGCCTTGACATAAACTAACTTTGAACATTCTGAGAAGCAAGCATGCTTTAATGTAAGTCACTAATTTCCATCTTGTTAATATGTCGCTCATTATTGTAACTGTGCTTACCGGGCAACTGTGGTGTCAGGCATCAGGAGTATGGAAGTATCCCACGTCACTACTTAAAGAATAGTGGAAGTATTTTAGAAAAAAAATGGAGTAATTTAAAGCATTTGAACAACAATTTGTCAGTCTTTCAAACACTGACATATTATAATCGGAACATGTACTTTCAGCTTATGCCTTCATTCATACAGAAAAATTAGCGTAATTGATTTCCCACCTTTCACATGCAAGACTGTGCAAGTAATTTTGTTCATTCCCAACCATTTCAATAGCAGTCTGCTTTAAAATGCCAGGATCCCACCTACTTCAAATAACTGGGCATGCAAATATTTCAGTTGGCATTGGGTATGGAGTACTGAGCAGGAAAACACCAGAACCTAACACTTGGACATTGATAAATGAGACAGACAACAATTCTTGGTCAGAAGCAAAAGTGAACTTATGATTACAATTTAAATCAGATGTTTAACCATTTGTTAATTTTCAAGAATTGGAACAAGGACACCAAGTCATACATAACTAGAAGTTCATTTTTATTTCTGCGCCTTCTGTGCCTTCTGCGCCTTCTCCGACTTTGGCGCCTTCCCTGGTTTCTCCGACTTCGGTGCCTTCTCTAGCTTCTCTGACTTCTCTGGCTTCTTGCCTTTTTTAGAAGCCAACTTCTGGAGCTTCTTCATTTCGTGCTTGATGATCCTGTTTCTCTGTAAAAAAAGCAAAAGGTTTACTATTTATCAGAATGAAAACAGCACCAGCTCAAGTATTATGCCTTAATTTCAAATCGAAGCTTTCACATTCTGCCCTTTTCGATAATCACCCTTTGCTAACCAATTATATTTATATTATACAGTCAAAAGATTTACCACGTATTGCATTTAAAATGTCAAATTCCACCTAAAACTGATGTACCAGCAAGAATGATGATGTCCACTTGGTAAGCTGGGCACCCCAATATTTCATGTGTAATGATCTTCATTATTTTCATTATATTAACCCATCAAGAACATCAGATTTTATCAGCAGGTAATTCCTTCCTCAGCTATAACTCAAAGGACTGACACACAGATCATGTGGGTTCAAGTTTGATCAACTACTGAGAAGAAAGTGGCAGCCAAAGAAGCATGAAAAATTCAAGGCATTCATGTACTTTTTGTTACTCCATAACCCAAACCAGCTATAAAAGTAAGTATCTGTACGTGGCTCTAAAGTGAAAGCTACAAGCACTAAACCCCATAAAGAAGCAACACTTAAACACTTACCATTTTCTTGGCTTTCATAACCTTGTAGCGATCAAAGTCAGTCATTTTGGCTTTCTGTTTGAAAAGAATCAGTCATGAAGCTCTGATATATACACATACAAGCAGTAAAACTCAGTGTTTCAAAGCATTTCACAAGTAACTCTGATCATCTCCACCTTAGCTTTAGTTGCATATCTGGAACTAGTTTGCTCTTTAAGGTCTTTACTGGGAGGTGATGGTGCATGAAAAAAGGTGGTCATAGAAATGACTGAACAAACCCACCTTTACTGTTAAAATACAAGAAGTTCAAACTGAGAGGCAGGAATTTTTAAAAATCTATGCCTTGCCTATCTTTAACCTTCGGCTGCAATTGAAAATACATCTTATTAGATTGCACCTGATTTTAATAAGCAGCAGCAGTACAACGTGTATTACTCATCCAGTGAAAAACTGTACCTTTTCTCGGGCTTCAATCTTCTTTGCCCATCTTGTTGCTGCCCATTTTTCATTTATATTTTCCTTCTGCCAGGCAAGTCGCACACACTTCTGACGAGCACTGCATGACAACAGTCACAAAATTATAGTCACAGTCTTTAATAAACTAGTTCTCTCTGTCGCTGGCCCATCAAATTTCACAGAAGGAAAGATCACCCTTCTACGTTACTTCAGACACTGACATTAAGTCAATGCCACATACATCTCTGTGGCCTAATTAACTTTTTTTTTTTGTAAACGCTTTGCCAGGACTGACAGGCGAGACTCGGAGAGGCATACTCACATACTATTCCTAATGCTGCTTCAGAATCTGAAAGCCAGCAATTTTTGGTTCTGAATTACAAACTCATATCGTTAACTAAGCTAGGAAGAACTGAATGAGTTCACCCTCCTGCAATTCCAGTATAGTTCTGACACAGGAAATGTATTTTAATGTCTGAAGGTGACCTAAGCAGTAGCAAAAGTAAAGCTGCACAGTATTTACTGCAACTGTCTCCCCCTATACCGTCCACCCCACAACTATCTGCAAGTTGCCTAGGCCTGTGTGCTATTTCCTTTGCTCCTAACAGCAGTTATCAGCCAGTATTGGTAATGAAAACTTAAATGTATTCAACTATGATAACATGGTCTGCCAAATTTTTTACTATGCACACACGTTAATCCACTGACTTAACACTGTATGAACTTTCTAGATTTAGCAAGTATGAGATCACATAACACAGTCATGAAGTTACAACATGGTTTATACACAGGTCAAAAAAAATACCAACAACTCACCTGTGTGGGAACTTAAGAACAAAGTCAGTCAGCTGCATGCACTTGAAAGGCATAGCCTGCCTTCTGACACCACTGCAGGGGCCATCAACTAGTGCCTAAAAATGGAAAATGGGGGAGTTTTGTAGCAGTTCTCCCATCACACTTAAGCAGCAGCTTCCAAATAACGTATGAACAGTATCTTGACAATAATGGTCCTAAATTGCAATAAACATTATACAGACAAAACTCAAGATTGTTAAGTCTTGCACACACAATCCAAGCTTTACAGAGAGAATTCTAAAGGTCTATCTCTGTCTTCAGAAAAAAAAACCCACAACACTGAACTTTTAAAAATAAAAGCACACACAACTAAGATGACATATTTCATCCTTCTTTTTTCACCAGCTATTTCAGGAATATTAAGCAGAGTCCCCTAAGCCAAACATTTGATTTAAACATATATTAATGCCATTCCATTCATAAGTTTTAGGCTCCAACTGACATCACTTGTCCACTTCTACTCCTAGGAAACACAGCAGAGGAGAATACATCACTTGCTAGTAAAAAAAAGCTTGCTACTGAAAGTTTCAAAGACAACAACAGCTGTTAAATCCTACCTTTTTGCCAATTATTTCTTTGAAAAAAAACATTCACAGAAAATTTCATTTAAACTCGATACACTCTGTCTTAGTACGCAAACTTCTGTTAAGGCAGAAAGGGAAAAATAAAGGTACAGAACTCATAGCTCACCCTATTTTGGTCAATTACATCCACAATGGCCACCAGCTTGCCAGCGTGTGGCCCGAAGGAAATGAAGGCAACTCTGCCGATCTCGACGAAGCGTTTGAACACCTGGGAGCAGGAAGGATCGACAGGAGTTAGCTAAGAACGCATCTAAGGCCATTGCTAGATTCAAGGCCCTCACAGCCTGTGGAACAGATTCCCAAGCTTTCGATAGGCACAGAACCCCTTCGCTTGAGGCAAGGGCCCACGGTAACGCCTCAACAGCTTTGTGCCGGCGGGGGCCGCAGGCGGGCGGTGGAACAGCCGCCGGGGGGAACCGCTGAGCCCCGTGGGCCGCAAAGAGCCAGGAGCGGCCGCGCCAGGCGCTGTCCCCCAGACGCGACCCTGCCCGCCCCGCAGCCGCGCCCGCCCCATGGCCACACGCAGCGCCCGGCCCCTGCTCAGCACGAGTGAGGCGGCCACGGCCTTCAATCCGCCGATCGGCTTCCCCCCGCCGCCCGCCGCCACCACGGCCACGGCCGGGCCAGGCACAGGGAGACACGCGGGGAACAGCACAGGCATGGAGGCAGGACGCGGGGAGACCCCCGTGTCGCTGGGCCGCGGAGGCCCCGGCCGCCCGCACGTACCATGATGGCCGCCCGCGAGCAGAAAGGGAAGCGTGGCTACCGCGGCGGCCGGAAACCGCCTCCGGGTTGCGAATGCGCATGCGCGGAGGCGGGGCCCCGGGTGCGCCGCGTGACGGTGCGAGCCCAGCAGCGTGCCAGTGCGCATGTGCTCCACGGCAGGCGCGTGGAGGCGGCGGGCGCGCGTCGCTCTGCGCATGCGTATTGCGGAGGGCGAGAGGCGTACGCACCGTCTCCGCCGCTCGCGTGCGCGGCGCTGGTGCGGGGCTGGCGCGGGGAGCTGGGCGCTGCCCAAAGCCGGTCCCGCTGTCTCGAATCAGCGAGCTGCGGTTCTAGCCGAGCCCGGGGTGGGGGCACGGGCAGCCTCGGTGCTCCCAGCGGTGCGGGTTCCGGTGGCACACTGCTTTACTGACAGCCTTTCAGAGGTTGCCTGCCCCTCTGGTAAGAGTAACTTGTCTGCCAGGATGAAAATATTGGGGAAAAAAAGATACACATTGGCTTAACTCTTCACAATTTTATTAATCTTCATAAGCAGACAGTAAGGAGTATAAAAAGATAAATACCCTACAGTTGGTACACATGCCCAGGTGCTGCTCGCTCCCCTGGCTCTCCCGGAGCTCTGCTCATTTCCAGGGGACAGGACAACCTTACACCCGCTGATCGGGTCCTGGCTGCGGCCGGTGCTGTCCCCATTGCCTTCCAGCCAGGCTGGCCGCGTGTCCCAGCCGGGATTTCTTGTGGGACACGGCGCTGCAGCCGCGGTGCTGGCCCGGGAGCAGCTGTGAGCTGTGGGGGCGCAGCTGCCTGCCTGGAAGTGCCGCGGTTTCAGCTTTCCCAGCTGAAACGGATGGGAGAGGCAAGACTGAGCAGCTGGGTATCCTGGTGACACGGGGAGATTATATACACAGGGAGAAGAGGGAGCTACTGAAAAAGGGAAACAGAAGGTGATTCAAGGAGGGAAGGCGCTCTTTGCACAGATACTGGCTCTGTCCAGGTACTTCTGGAGGTCTAAATGATCTTTGAACAAATCTACTTTGTTCTTTAGCTGCCCCCTCTAAGGAGGCTAACATCCAACTATGTTCCATTTCTGCAAACCACGTCTGAATGGAAGGGTTTTGTAGGGCAAATAAATATTCCAGAATACTGTTTTCTACAGAAATTTGGCGACTGAAGAAAATATTTTAATGCTCTCATCCGTCTTCTTTTTTTTTTTTTTTTTTAATTTTACCCTTAACTGCAGCTCCAGATCCATCACACAGAAGATAAAGCTTTTGTCTCCTGCCAACCTCTGTAATGTCCATTCTGAAATAAATGTTATGTAACTTGGGTGCCATAGAGCACTTCATCATCTTGTAACACCTTCTGCCTTATTTTAAGTGTGGCTACTGCAGTGAGACTGACAGGACATACACCCTGCATCAGCAGAGAAGGGACAAAGCCCTCACTGCTGTTCCTCTTAAAAAATCACTAGCTTTTTTTTTATTATTATTTTTTTCCATTTAAAAAGATATTTAGTTCCTTTCAAACATCTATCAGTCTGTGAAAAAAACAAAGAAAACAAAACCCCAACCCACAACCAAGCCTGAAAGTAAGAAGCTGATGGAGAAACAAAAGACAGAAACTGAAAATACTATTCACAGGTAAAAATACTGGCCGCTGTTCTATCTCACAACCTAATCAATACAGGAAATAGATGAAGTTGGGATGCAAAACACAGTGTGTGCCACTGGAATTCATAGTCCAATGTTATCTTGACTTTCAAGCGTTACATACAACATACCTATGTGGAAACCACTACCCAGGCGGCCTCACAGGCGTTAGCTGGTTAGCAATAGATGCTGAATATGGTAATCACCCTTCCAGTTTTTACTTTCTCACACTGAAAAACTCTGTGCATGAGATGTGTAACCATTCCTTCAGAGAGAAAGGATGCAAACAAGGGAAACTACACACAGAGGGAAGAACCACCAAGAAGAGGGAGGAACGTGTTAAAGTGATTGAAAGTAGCTATTTGTAAGACATTTGGGGAAATACGGAGCTCCATGTACGTACAGAATCTGGGCAAAAGGAGATGGTATTCCCCTTGCAGCTGCACAGCTCATGTTACGGCAATGTTAAGAGGAATTAGCAGAAACAGAGTACGAAGGGAAGAGATGGCAGATGATGTGGCAGGAGGCTTTTTCAAGGGTTATTGCAGAAGCCAGCTGAAGAAGACCAAAGCTACACAAAAGACAGGCAGGTAAAAGGGGCACTGACTGTGAAGAACTCCTTAAGCAGTTGTAGCATTACGATTTAAGGGAAGGAGAGGTTTGGTGAAGCATGCCTGGGCTTTCAAGGAAGTCAGCTCTTTGGAGCATGAAGGTAGCAGCACTTCCAGGAAAGTTCTGGAGTTAATGCGTTTGACAGAAGCATCTGCTAGTTAGATCCCAGTGCTGCTGAAGGAACACTGAGGCCAGCACAGTGCACAGGCTGATCAAGGCACTACAGCCATGACTGCAGCTCCAGCAGTGTCCCAAACCTACTAGAGAAGGGGTGTTCTGCTGGCCTGCACACTGGCTCCTGTTCCTCTTGGCCCTGAATGAGGGGCTTTACATGTTAATGCTTCACAAGGTCCCAGGTCTGAGACTCTATCCAGAGTTGAAATAATATGTACATGACAAGTCAGTACTGTCTGAGATCAACAAAATCTGGGGAATACAGGTCAATGTTTCAGTATGAGAACCTACAAAAAGTATTTCTGTGAAAGTTAGAGAAAAATACACTGAAAACTCTAGTGGGTTCTGGAGGCAACTGTGAGACATTGAAATTTAGGTTCAGTTACTGAAGTGTGAAAGCATTTTGTTCCACCTTCAAAGCAAATCTTATGTACCACAGCAAAGGCATTCCAAGATCTCCATGGTACCAAAAGATACAGCTCAATTTTAAAACAGGCTTGAAAGTCCCAAGAGGTGCTGGCAGTTCATTACACCTTTATGTGGTGAGGATCAATCAGTTTGGAATAGGAATAAAAGCAATTCTATCCCAGCAGTTCCTGTCAGTTCTTGTCATTACCCAGTGCTTGTTCCAGTTTCAGAAATCAGATTATTTGGGGGCTTTTAGTATCAGCACTGCACACAAGAACAGTTACCATGTTCCCGCACCCCACAATTCCTGCTGACTTGTTTAATTTTATCTTAAACAACTGCCACCATGATCAAATCCATCACCACTTCAGTTCACCCGTTAGTGCAGAGTTAATGAACAAAAAAAATAATACGTACCTGGCAGGAAAAGGCTATTAATCCCTTATCAAGCAAGGTGACACATCTGCCCATGTTTTCTCTGCCGCACACTGGACACACTAGTTTTACAGAAACAATTGCCAAAATATCTCAAAAGCATCCCAATTCACCATATCACAGATTCCTTTGTGTCTCTATTTATGTGACTGGTCCTGAAGTCTGTTTGCCTGTCTTTATTTTGCCCTCCATTTTTCAAAAATAAAGTCCTACTTAAATTAATAGCACTATAAAATTTTTGTTTGGTCTCCAGTAAAGTTCATTCATTCTGGAATAAACACGTGTTCAACGTGACTGATGTTCTTCTGATTATGTGATACAATACACAAGTAAACCAGGAAGAGAAGACACATCAATGCCGTAGCTGTGAGGAAGACGACGAGCCCAGCAAACAAGGAAGGTTTCAGAGGTAATTGGATCAGCTTGCCTTCTGATGGAATCATGTTCGTGAGGCTTAACATGTAACCGAGTGACCATGCTATACTGCTGTTACCAACCTGAAATAAAGACAGGAGAGTCCTATTCCCATGGACTTTTCAGTCAAAGAAAAGAGGTTCCAAACGCTCAGCTGCTGATGCTGGCAACTGCCCTTTAAGTTAGCAAGGAGAAAACTTCAGTGAAGGATACAAAGAAGATTAAAAAAAAAGGATAATTTAAAATAGTTCTGTATCCAGAGGATGCTAATAAAACTGGTCAGTGGGGTAAAGAAGTGAGACACGGGTATTAGATGGGTACAAGGATGTACGGCATATATGCAGACAGCCAATAATGGGATTTTCTGTGCAAGAAACATACTTAAAAAAAAATAATCAGCACTACTGTGCTAATTTCTAGAATTAGCCCCTTATCTTAGTCAAATCCTAGGATATTATTTAGTTCAAGCAAACAAAAAACCCCACAAAAAGTCCCACCAACATGGACAAAGAGGAGGCCAGGATAAAGTCCCCAAAGCAGGAACTCCATTTATCATCTCTTGTTCCGTGGCTAGTTCTATGCCTGCAAATGAACCAGCACTAGGCACTCCCATTTAAAAAATAAACATAAGTGGAAAATTACTTAGGGATAGGTGAAACAAAAGCAAAGGGGGTACGTTTGTATTTGCTCCATGGTCCTCCTGCTTTGCTGTCTTTCCCCACTTCTAATTTGAGCTAATTTGAGTTTACCAATTTTCCACCGTTTTTTTGGTTTCTTTTTTTCATTAAATCATCATCCTGCCTGGTAAGCACAGGATCAAAGAGTGAAGACAGAGTGTCCCTTGTCCTCCTCCCACATGCCCAGGCTCCAATAATGGTTTGCCTATTCTTATAAAACATGTAAGTATACATCACTGCCTCCTACAAATCAAACCGAATTTTTTTTAAAAAAAAAAAATCTATTGTTAAACGGAGTGAAAAAATAAAGTGTGGGGCGGTGGGATTTCAAGATAAATCAGTGGAACTCACTAAACAAGGGCTATCTCAGAGAGCTATCCAGAGAGCCAGATTACAGCACAGATGGATGTGCCAGCTGAGGATGAAAACTGCCCTAGTTGTTTCATCACCCCACACTGACTACAAACCAGCTCTGCCAGTTCCCCCAAGGCTCTGCCAGCAGACAGAAAAGCAGGAGTTCTCCTGTCCAGCTCAGTGGGTTTAGCTCAAACTGACCTTGACTGGCGAGATGTTTCAGGCAGATCACTGCCTAGAACAAGCCATTACTTCAACAAACTGGGGCAAGGTTTAAAACACAATTATTTGTTTCTTTGTCTTGAGGATCTAAAGATTATTTGTCTTAAAGCTCTTTAAAATAAACCAGGCAGCATCTCCAAGTAATGCTGCAACCCCTGGAACCAGGCTGAAATTGCTACTGAGACTTCAAAAGTTGCTTTGTCTTAGACAAACATTTAACAATCATTTACAAAGGCTGTTTAGAACAGTTATATTTTTGTATGCTGCTGCATCTTCTGTCTCCTTCTAAGCTTCTTTGGATTAAAATAACAGTAAGAGGAAATGGTTGTTACTCACCTCCTTTTGAAAATGTATCTGTGGCCAAGTTTCTGCATCAAAGTTGTAACCATGTACAAGCAAGTAATAAATGAAATTGGCTGAAAAGCAGTAGGATCTAGCATATATTTCTTCAAATTTAGGCAGCATAAACTGGAGCTGAAACCAGAAGTTTTTTAAAAACATGTAAATTATGAGACAAATGCTTTTGGGTTTTGTAACTAGAGAATACTTTGGATTCTAATTAGGATTTGTTAGCATTTTTCAGAAACACCAAGTAAAGCCGTGGACAACTACATACAGAGATTTAGAAAAAGACAGACTGTGGCAGTGATATAGCTTATGTGGTAAAAAAATGAAAACAAACATAAAAATGCACATAAAAGACTGAGGATGTTATGGTTCCTAAATTTTACATGTCCTCTTTACAGCATGCTTAAAACTATGGCAGTAAACCACAGCCACAAATCTCTTTAAGAGGACCACAGACAAAGTCAACCTTGCACGTGGCAGTCAGCTATCAAATGATGACAGTAAATTACAATAGGAAATGCTAGCAACAAAATGAATGCAAACAGGGAGCCAGTTTGGTGATCTGAGGTACCTTCCTGCAAATTTAAAATAGCTCTGTCAATTTACTCGAGGTTCATAGTAACAGAGCTGAGATCAGAACAGGGCATAAGGAATATGGCAGAATTAGAAAACTACAGAGTTAAACCTCCATTAAATAAAGATGCCTGCCAGTTACACAGAACATATTATATCTTAAGACCGCTCCTTGGATGTCAATTGTGACCTGGGGTGTTCATTTGGATCATGAATATCAGCTAGAAATCACAGACCCAAGCAAAGTGCTTTGATCCCCCAGTCTGATTGGAAAGTGCTGTTGAGTGTCCCAGTGGTTACAAGATCAGGACCTGAAAATCACAGCAGACACAGACAGACAGATCAAGCAAGCTGGAAAATGAAGAACTGCTGTTTGGAAAAGGTCATGGATTGCCAGTTGGGGACAATTTGCTTTACTTAGCATGAGTAATAGCAAAAAAAAAAAATATGAGACTATACCTTTCCCTCAGATGAACTATGTGAGGGCAATAATGAAAAAAAAAAAAAAAATAATTTGCCTTCCACCAGTAAAAATTCTTCAGGCAGCAGTGCTAATTCTACATCAGCTTCAACTGTACTGCATCAGCTCTGCACTACTGTGCACTCACAGATAATGCAGGATACAAGGCATAAGTACTAACTGCTTTGAATATATACTGATAATGGCATGTGATTGAAGTGTATTGTTAATGAACGTCAGTCTACCAGAGTTTTTAAAATTTAAAATGACCTGTTCTATCAGCCTTTTAGAATAAGTTCCGCCAGGGCAATCTCTAATTCCCTGAAATGCATAAATTTGCACCCACATATATTCAGTTGCAACACCCCTTACTATCTTTGTGACATCTCAGCTGTACAAAGGTCAAAGATAAGAAGACGAAAATGAATGCACTACTTGGCCTCATTTCAATATAGGCCAGAAACTCAGCTTAGAATCAGGAGGAATGACATTTCCAAACTTAGTCCAAGTTTTAAGCACGCTAGAAATACTACAAGGTTTTATGCACAGTGGGAAAACAAACATTGAGGCTGATACAGACCTTCTGAAAAGTTCTGAATACTTGTCCAGTCCATATTCTTTTTATATCACCCTTCTACAGATACAAAAGAAAAAAAGAAAAACAAAACACCAAAACCAAACAACCCACTTACCTGCGCCCAGCTCTGTGAACAGAAAAACCACATACTTGAATTGAAGTCAGCTAAGGAGAAGTGCCCAGATAAATTCAAAGCATTAATTGTATAGTAGAATCCTGAGAAAGCCTATGGAAAAGGAGTAGATGATAGGCCTGTCACTTTCAGAGCTACAGAAATCAAAAGCAAGCAAGCTCAGAAAGAAATGTGTTTGCAAACCTACCACAAAATTCCCTTTAATTTTTGGCTGATGTATTCCACTAAATGGACAATCTTCTATGTCTCTGCAAGCAGTGAAGTTAAACAATAAAGAAACCATCTCCTGGCACAGACCCGGGTCTCCTGTTCCATGGAAGTTCACAAGCTGGTTTGGGTAGTAATTTGCTGGTCTCAGAGACTCTGTACAAAGGCTGCCAGAGAAGTACTTCATCGTTAATGCAGTATTATAATTCTGAGGGTAACATGGATTATCCACATTAGAACTGGTGTTTGATTTCTGGGAAAGAAAGAAACAAACAAACCTCAAACAATAAAGACTACTCAAAAGCAAGCAAGACCTAATTTGACATTAACTACAGGAATCTTTTAAAACCATGTATGTATGTATTTTTGTCCTCTGTCATGCCTGATCAGTACAACATAGCTGATCACTGTAATTCATAGAAACTCCTTTCTCAAAAAATCATTGGCAAGATCATCTGAACACTTACAGGACAGCATTTTTGTCAAATGGTACAAAATTCTCACCATTTTTAAACAAAGAAGTTCCTTTGTGTGAAACTTAAGCACATTTGTCCACAACTAAGCACAACAGGGCTCTTATTGGGGTCTCCAAACTCCCCCAAAGGGAAGTGAACACAAGCCTAAGAACCTGCTCAGACAATTACTGAATGCCTGCAAACAACAACATAGCAAAGGGTCTTAAGCAGACCTGGAGCAGCAACGCCAAAAGCCTTTTTTCAGCTTCATCTCTCCCATAGCACGGGAAACTGTGAGTGTAGACATTGTAGTTGTAACCATACAGCTTCACTTGCAAGGTGCTATTGAAGTTCTCCTGAGAGTCCTCTGGGATAAATGAAATTTGCGTAGAAGCTCCTCCAAGATCCAGCGCACCCGTAGTCTCTTTTCTGTAAGGATGGACCCATGTCCTCCAAAGGTTTCTCTACAAGTAAAAATAAAAACAAGGCTAATTAGAAATATCATCTTATTGTTCTCCCTTCAAGCTTTTGTACTCTTAACTTTAGATTTCCTCCCCCCATATGTCCTGCACCCTTCCCAGAAAATCTTAGCTCTGATGAAAACATGCAGCTGTTTTTGCATAAGAGGGATGTACTTTCACGGAGTGAAATGATCTTGAAAGACGGAAAAAGGAATGTGGCATAGCTTTCAGCTCAGAGGACAGCACAATGATCAAAGCGCAGGACCAGCCTCATCAATATCTGTACTAAAATGCAGGGAATTGAAGTCCCCACTGAATACCATGAGATCTTGAACAAATCTGGATGGAAATAGTATGGAGATTTGCTTGTTTCAAGGCAAGAAGAATTATTAAAGGAATATAATATTAAGAGATCACACAGAAAAAAAAGAGTGAAAATAGAGTGAATAACTCAGAAAAGTCAAATGAAAGCTCCATCAAAGTCAAAAGAACAAGGACCCCTCATCTGTACATTTCCTTCACTGAAGCTGCAGTGGCAATAAATCTGATCCATTCTACTGGCATTTTTCCCTATTACCCAAAACATCCCCCAAAATTTGTATTTGATCTACACAGTCACAGTGCAGAATATAGATTCTGTATGATTATCTATCTCAATATTTACTGTAGTATTATCTACTGAGCATGATGATATGAGTCTATACACAAGAAGGGAAAAAAAACTTTATGGGCTAGTAAATATACTCATGAGAAAATTCTACAGTGAAAGATTCCCGTTAACAGCCCCTAGCAGAATTTGACTCTTAGCCCACTGGTGACAATTTCTCTCTCCTACTAGTGATATTCCACATATAGGTCTTCACACAACTCTCTATACTAAACTGGCTTCACAGCATCTTGTAGTCCTTATGAATCTGCCATATGTAATTTGATATTTGGATTATTATTAAAATTCATGTGGTAGAAGACTGACACCACCCTGAAGTTCATGATGTCTTTATTTTGCATGAAATGCACACAATGAGAAAAACTCTTCCAGAACATGTGATTCTGATACCGTTTTTTTAACTATGCAAGAATCAACAACACATTCACCATGAACTATCACTCGGATCACAAACAACTAATTCTTGCTTACTAATCACCATGATCTAACAGGAACTCTTCAACCAGGACAGCTAACAACACTCAGGGGTTTGGTTGAAATTTCTTTCAGCCTAGTGAGACTACCTGGAAGAAATGCAGTTACTGCTAAGGGCAGCACGCAGCTGCCATGAATGCAGATGAGTACCTTGGTACAGTTGTTACTGGGAATGAAATTACACTGAATATCTATATATAAAAAGGGATCATCCAACACATTTGACGCCCTCCCTGCTATGAGGCTTCTGCCTGACCCTATTCTGAGTTCAAGGACAGCATAACTATCTTTATCAGTATCGCTTTGTCTGCACAAGACAGTTGGTATCGCAGCCCACTGCTCATAGGCTGCAGCTTTTCAGCAGTACTGGAATTAACTGTGTATGAGTGATTTCTCCAGTGATTTTCACATTTGGCCACATCAACTTAACCACCTTCACTGCTTCAGATAGTCTTGCCTGCTTAAGACAAGTGAGCCAACACTGCCAAACAATTTGGAGACCCCTAAACTGTGCAGATCCTTCACCAGTAGAGCTGCAGGGACAGCAACCACCTGAGGAAGTCACAGAAAAGCAGAATAAAACATCTTTAATTGGCACCACTGTCAAGACAATCAATACCTGTCACTTAACATATCAAAGCATTTAAGAGCAATGCAACTTCTGTTTCTAGGTAAGGCATCCAATGTCATTTAGGGAAGAGCCCTGTTTTGTGGATCAACAATTTTACCTTTGCCATATCACATTCCTGATTTATGTCTGCTTTGTTCTATTACTGCCATAAAAAGACCCTGTTATATGTTTCAGTGCAAAATGGAAGCCATAGCCATAATGTTTTAACAGGCATGTCCTCTCGAACTTCTCATTTGTAAGAAAGAAACAGTGAAAAGCATGCAGTTTTTTCCACACACCTCTAAGAAATTGCCCATTAAATAGTTGGCTGTTATCCATCCATACACCCCTTCCTCTGGCCCAGTTATGATTTGTGCACCCCTAAATTCAAAAGGTTGTGCTCTGAAGTAGTTTTGAATGCTTGCAAGGACTTCGTTGGCTGCCGTTTCATTTTGCAACCTAAGCAATTCACAAAACATGAGACACTAAGCATCTGGAAAGGCAATTTCATGTTTATTGTTCACTGACTAGCAATTCAAGTGCCTACAATCACCTAATAAAAAATCGACATTGTTTTCATAAAGGGGAGGCTTATGATAGGGACAGCCGAGTATCCAACATCATTTCAGCAAGCAACTCCCCCACTACGTACATAATTCGCTCTTTATCATACAAGTTCATGGGTATTTTGTTTCTCATATATACTTTTCTTTTTAGTGAACTGAGTGCTCGTGTGACAGCTGCTGGTTAAAACAGTCCTGGAGCCTTTCTTCCCACTCTGTTTAGGCACAGAACAAACGTAAAAAAACAGTTTGTGCCAAGGCTAAAGCCACAGATCGACCCCAAAAGCCACGTAACAGCACATTCACACACACAAAACTCTGCAGTGTCTAGCTTTAATCTGCTTTTGCTGCCCACAGATACGCACAAACACTATCTGTTTACATAACAGCAAATTAAGACAGATATGGAAGAGGAAATTAAACTCTTGCCTTCTCCAGAGTAAAGCAAGCATTTCTTTTCAATACAGCATAACAGAGGATTTTTATATAGCACTACTTTCCCTGTCAAAAAAAGTTAATTAAATTAAACTGGCTGGGCTCCATTTCCTTTCCAGATGGCTGATTTCCAATGGATAAAAATGCATCCAGCACATTTCTAACGTTCTGTTTTCACAGACTGCTGTGCCAGTTAGTACGCATGCAGAGGAGTTCTAGTTTCTGCCATACCTCAGTAGTCTCATGCCAGCTGTAGCCCCCAGATAAACAGAAGTGTTTTTATGCAGATAAACCGGTATTCTCTCCTTGACTTTATTCAGACAGTCATCAAAAGGTTTGGCAAGAGCTCCAGGGTTACTCTCATAGCTGGATATACCAGGGCCTAAAAGAGAACAAGTAGATTGATTTCATTCTGCTTTGTCAACTACAAATTAGCCCAATTAGCAAACAGGTGTTAAGAGAAAGAGATTTTCCCCTTCACTCCTGTAATTGCAAACAAGGATAGAATGGCTGAAAACTACGAGTACTTAAGGAACAAAAAATGTAGTGACTGTCTCAGCTGTGTGAGACAGAGATGATACTTGCAAACTGCTTGCCTGCATTTGTGTACCATACCTAGAGTAAGACACACAGTATAACCATAGATAGGTACAGGCTTCCAGATAACCTTTTCTTGGAGGGTACAAAGAAATAAGGAACTTCGTTTGAGCTCACCTTTCACATTGCACTTGAAGGTTTGGCTTACTACTCCCGTGTTATTTTCTTTTTCTGCTGGCCATTCATAGACATAGACTGTAGTCCGAGAGGATCCAGCATCGAGGACTATTCCATACTGGGGGAGAAAAAAAAAATACGTTAGATCAAGAAAGAAACAGTGACAGCTTAAAAACCCATATGCAGCTGCACTTCTTTGCACCATCAAACACGTCAGAAAATGTATGTAGAGTATATTTACAAGAGAGATTAATTCTAGTGTTAGGCGCTTAGGCATGAATCGAACAGCCAAGCACGGAATCAATCTGGCTGCAAAACAAAGAATGTACTATGTATCTTCAATAATTAATTCAGCGGAGATGCAGAATGCTCATCTCCTTTCAGCATCAGGTTCAAAATCCACACTGACACATAGGTAACACTGTTAGGACTTGATCTTGCAGCAAGTTCATTTTCCATTATACCAGCTACATCCCTGGATGCTGAAGGGTTTGATACCTAAGCACAGGCTTTAGATTCAAGGATGCACAAGGGATCCATAAAGCTATGAGCAAAGAGGTAAAGTACATAATAGTCCAGAGTGAGAATGATATAACAAGTCCAGTTCTTTTCTAATTGCCCTATACACCTCTGCCTTTGAGCGGCTTAGGCAGTTCACCTGGGAGCTTGCCACTGAAAACAGGCTGTGCGAGAGTGGGGGACAACAAAGAGGGAAAGGGAATCAATATTATCCCATGTTTATTTATGAAATAAATGAGAAGTATTTAAGTGACTTGCCCCAGGTCACTTGGACTCTCTGTGGGATGAAAGCACAGGTTTCTCCATCCCATTCCACTGCTCATCAGACCAGTCTCTCCCCATTGCCCATCTGTTATGGCAGCATAAGACTGTTGCAACTGGGAAGGCAAACTGCATGAAGGGAAGAAAACTGCAACTTTGCTTATCCTCTTTATGATCCCTGAAAGTATGTTTAGCTGCTTCCCCTCTTCCTAATTGGTAGGAATCAGCCAGTGTAGGGTTAATTTCTCTGACAACTTTTTTTCTTTTAGAACAGACAGATGCCCAGGAGCCTGACAATACCACAAAATGAGAGTCTCCATCTGGCTGCAAAGCAGTGAGAGCGCCTGCAGCAGGCTGATAAATTTCATCCCTCTCCCTCCCTGGGGAGCTTCAAGTCTGACCGAGAAAGACCACCACTTCAGGTGGCAAAACATTCAGCTTGCATAAAGCATTAGTTCCCAGCTTTCACTGTAATCCTATAAACTCCTGGCCTCCAAAGAACTACCAGCAATACTAGTCTGTTTCCTAGAGGACTGTTAGATAATGAAAATTTCATTTATATTTATCCAGATGATATTTACCCTGATCAACTAAAAGGTGAAAGGCTCCACAGATACTATCAAACCACCAGGTTCTGTTCAAGGAATGACTTTAGCAAAGACACTTTGACTAGATTCCCTCTCCTTGAGAGATGAGCACTCTGGAGACACATAATACAGTAACAGTCAATCTGCTCAAGGGCTATTAATTAAATCTAGTCGATCAGCTCAAAGTGCCAATGATAAGCTTTTAACTTAGCTACTTTTGGACCTAACTATCAGGCCTAAGTAAAGCTGGAAGATAATGAAAGTATTTTTACCTCAGCTAACTGTGGGGCTTTTTGACCTAATTCCACCCTCCCCTGCGTTTCCCTGCCTCCTTCCTGAAAGTAACAGATTCCCATCCCAAAGAGCACTGGTGCACTCATCAGAGCCAATGCATGACTGACAAGTTTATTTTCTTCCTTCTCCTATTTTTCCTATACAGCCTCTTGATTCCTTTAAAAAGAGATGCTCATTTTTGGAAAGGACTCTTGGGTCCATTTCAGGGTAAGGCTGCTGCAAGCAGGGGGCACAACAGGGAGTAAACTTGAGGTCCCTATGCAAGATCCCAGCACACACACCTGCCAGATCACACAAACACATAAAACTGGTATCAGAATACAGTTTTATCCCATTGTTTGACTTATACACCAACAAATGATTCAGACAAAGCCAAAGGTGTTTATAATCCCATGAAGTGTAATGAGGTATTAGCCTATCGCTATCAGTATGTGAACATCCAGTTAAATACATACACAGAGGGAAAGGTTGAAAGGACTTCAAAGAAGGATCTGACAAGGTTTATACGCTTGTAGCTGTCATGGGAAAAAACAGAGAACTCAAAATGCCAGATGGCACAGGTTCTCTAGGCAGCTAATTTCTACAGCTTTGTCCTCAGTTGTGTACCTGTCTCATTGAGGGATCTGCACACACTCCAATAGCACAAGGCAAAGCCTCAATCCAGAGTATTTCAGTTTGTTTTTTCCAGTTTGTTCTGCCCCTCCTTATGAAGCTACTTTGCTTCTGTTAATATCCAGCAAATCCCAATATGTGGTAAATCATAAAGTGTACACTTAGAGCCCAAATGCTTTTGATACATAGGAGTATCACAGAATAGCCTTGGTTGGAGTAGTTTGCAAAGATTTCAGCATAAACTTCCTAGCTGTGCTTGGGGGCAGAATTTAAACCCCAGTTATTTCTCACTTCAAAATTATTTTAAAATTGTCTCTGGCAAAAAAAAAAAAAAAAAAAAAAAAAAAAAAAAAAAGCAGTGACATCTTCTGCTTTTTTGGCCTTTCAGTCTTAGAGAAGACATTATGTGATAGGCATCACAGGCAGAGAACCAAGGAATGCTTTTCCTGCTTTGCCACTGACTCCGGGATCTCGACCAATTCTCTTTCTCTCCACATCAGTTTTCCCATGACAAGGATGTGATTAAACGTGCATTTACGGCTGTATATTCATTTGAATCACCTCACAAAAATTAGTTTAGAATGGAACATTATTAAATATCAGTTCAAAACATTGGTCTCCTCCTTTACATGTTCTAAGACTTACCTTAAGTCCTGGGGAGAGGATCTGTTGCTGATTTATCTGAATCACTGCAATAGCAATGACAAGGACTATGCTTAGAAGAAGGAACACTTGGGCAACAACACTTGGGGTTCTGGTGAGCATCCTGAAACAACAAAAAAGGAAATACTTAAAGCATGTGAAAGGATTCAGTGATTCTGTCTTAAGGCCTGAAGCCCTGAATCAGTTAAGACTCCTTGTAAAATCTCATTTCATCAACTTGATTACCCTACGGGAAAATTCTGTGTTCTCCTCAAGAACTACCTGGTGTTTTGCTACCACTTACTTTTTATTGTCTAGAAGGAGTGTGTCTATATTGTCATGACAATGAATGCCAGATTTCACCCTCAGGTGCCAGTCTGTTTCCCACAGTGCCTACAT
Source organism: Podargus strigoides (assembly GCA_028020825.1). NCBI lineage: Eukaryota > Metazoa > Chordata > Aves > Caprimulgiformes > Podargidae > Podargus > Podargus strigoides. The sequence goes on along the minus strand of CM051623.1, from coordinate 15,002,520 downwards.
GTAGGTGCATGCTGACCATCTCCCATTGCCTCAGGAAATGAGAGCCATGGGCAGGCTGGAACTAGCGCACACTCAACAATCCCATGTACACCTACAATACAGACAGAACCACAGCCACGTAGACACAATGCTGGCAGCTGCTGAGTACAGTTGGGTGTTTCTGCCAGAGATTCAAGGTCAGTGTCTCAAACAGACACAGGCTGCTTCAGCAAGAAATAAAGGAGGTTTTAGGAACATTAAAGTAGGCATCTTTCTTCTAACTGCTGACATGTTCATGAAGTACGTTTGTGTGCACGTGTGTGTGCATATTAATGTGTGTGCCTGTTATTATCACTCTGCATTACACATAAAATACACAGTTTAACTCACAGATCTTGCCATGAAAACCTGCTAAATCTAAGTAAATCTAAAGTGTAGTTATGTTAGACAATCCCAAAGGTGACATGAAACATGCACACTGAAGATAAGGCTGTTTATATGTTCATATCCTCTAGAAAGGTTTTTTTTAGAATTCAAACGTATTTTAGGTTTCCTGTACTTTCTGCTCATCCTTTATTTTTTAATGTCCCTGGCCAGACAGCTCTTCACTCCAACAAGCCTTTCAGTACCTCCAAGTACTGACAATCCCCGTATCAAAAATTCTGATGCTCCACAGCGTGTTGAGGAGGAAAGAAGTGGCTGGTGGGAGATGGCAAGCTTGGAAGCGTCAGAGGAACACAAAAAGGAGAACTTTCCTGCCTTTCTCATTTTCAGAAACCAGTTACTTGGGCATAGAAATACTAAGTTAGCCTGGCATGATCTGTCCTGGCTCGCATCTCCTAATTCTTTCATACCGATGATGGAGCATACCAGTGCCCATTCAGGGCTGCCTTGCTGTTTCAGCTGCAACGTAACTGCAACACATGGTGTTCTCCTTAGCTCCAACCAGAGCCAGATGGCTGAGGGAGAACGCAAAACAAATGCTTCTTCACACCATTTCCATATTCTAAACCCCATGGGTTCTTCTGCCTGCGTACCCAGGGTCCAACATCTATGTTCACATTCTAAAGAGAAGTTACTGGTTTTGTTCTGGGACCAGCTTCACTCTGAGCTTTGGCCACTGCTGCTGCTTTCATTCTTTGTTTTCTGATTTCTGTTGTGAAATCTAACTCAGATTGGCTTTTGGAAACTCTTCATTGCAGCCTGACACATCTCACTCCTGGAACATCATTTTTTACACTCATTAACCCCCTTTTCTAAATCCACGTGGGCTCCTTGTTTACTGCCTATCTACTCTTCCAATGCTTTATTTTCTTGGCTTGGTAATAGCTTTATTATCTTAATCATCAGTCAGTTTTAAGAGAAAATTACCAGCCACAATAATGATTTATTTACTGCTGTGCATCGCTTTACTATCCTGAGGCATTCAAACATAATGTACACAATGCATAGATGACAGAATGAAATCTTATTTTTACTAGTAGAAAATATGTTAACATCTAAGATGAGTTCTCACTGTGGATCACATCAGGGCATACTAATTAGAAGTATTTATACAGATCAATTCATTTTTGAAAAAAGACAGCAGATTTTAACTATGAATAACCATATGGATAAAACACTTGTTTTTAGGGGGAGAAAAAATCTTTTTCTTCAGCTTTCAGCTGTACATGGAGTTATCTATAATTGTAAACTGACTGAAAGAGAACTATCTGCTTGCAACCTAATATAGTCACTTCTGGATCAAAGCACTCATGTTCAGCACTGGAAAAATAAGTCATTATCAAAGAAAAAAAAACACTTGGGGCAAACAACTCTTTGAAAAACTAAAACATTACTAAAGAGCAAAGCAATAACCACTATTATACTATTAACACTTAAGAACATCCATGATGACTGCTGAAATATTTTCTGCTGTATCCATTTGTACAGTGGAAATTGAAATCTTGGTTTGTTGAATTTCTCATGTGCTTCCCTGGTACTGGGATTTGTCTTCATCAGAGATGATTTCTCTTTTCAAAAATCTTTTTTGACAAGGAGCATATTAGGTAAGGAAGCATCTCTTAAGATATTCCTCGTACGGTCTTGTCCCACTGGCAATCAGGACCATTTCATCAGAGAATAACCTGTAAATCCTGATTTAAGCAACAGCCTCTGTGTCAGAACACCTTACACTCCATGCCTGCTTGAAGTCACCACACAGTTGACATCTTCACTGTCTGAATTGTGCAAGACGCTGCAAGATTTCACATAACTGGACCAGAAGCACAGGGCTGTGTTTACTTTTAGCTACACTCATCTGTGTCTCACACACATACCAGGCAATACAGTCATACTTGCCCATTCACTGAAATCTGTAGAGATACTAGGGAAGAGTTCATTCACTCCACACTTTAAACAGAATCGTAGCATCTCTTGCTAACATTGCATGCTCATTGGCAAAAAGCCAAATAAAAGATTTTAATGAAGTATCAAAAAGCAGTTGCATTCCATTATTAAAACAACATCATCCTGAAGAAGGGAACAGCACAAATACGTATTTTCCACACCCAACTCAGCACACAGGAGCGTTTTGGGAAGGATCACCTTCTGCACCTTCCTTCAAGCAAAAGGAATTCTTTCCTGAAAAGGAACTAAACTTCTTCATGCCACCATAATGGTTAAATACACACATGTATGAATGACCGTGCAGATTATACATTGAAATTCCTTTTCCCAAGTTACCCAAAACACCAAACCCACTTATTTGAGGTACTGACCTGTTTGTTCACAGGGTGGGCAGGCAAGTGCCGTAAGTGTCTCTCTTCACACTGTAACCGGAGAGATAAAAACACATTAGCATTTATTTTAGAAGTGGTCTGCAAGTGAATGTCTTCTATCTGCTGAAAAACAAACAAACGAGAAAACCAACGCCAAAGCCCCCACACGCACAGCATTTTAAAACCTGCAATGAAAACCTGTGAGGAGGTTTCACAGGTCTTCCTTCAGAGGAGAAATTGAGTAAAAACAAGTGCGTGCACCCAAAATTAGCGGCAGAACCTCAGCTCACCGTCCTCCCGGGAGAGAACGCTTCACACAACGACTATGTCGGCGAGAAAGCACAAAGTTTTCCCCTCAAAAAACCCGCAGAGACGCGCCCCCGCCGCCCGCCCCCCCAGCGGCCGCTGTTGTACGCGCCTCAGCGGGGCGGCCCTTGGGCGCGAAACCGCCCCTCAGCCCCGCTGCCGCCCCGGCTCTCCCCGGCTGCGGTCCTCCGCACCCTGCCAGCCCCCCGCCGCACCCCGACATACCTCCGTGAGCCGCGGCTTTCCGAGGGGAAGAGGGAGCTCCCCTCGGAGCGGGGAGGCGGCGGTTGCGAGCCGCGTGAATCGATTCAGGTGGAGGAAGGCGATCTGCGGCGAGTCGCGGCACCCGCAGCGTTACCGCAGGCAGGGATGCGGAGGGGAGCCGGGGGTGCGTGGTGCCGCCGCGGGAGGAGGGGGCAGTCCCTGCCTGCCAGCCCGACTCCAGCGGCGGGGGGCAGGTCGTGCGGGGCCTACCATCCGCGTCCGCCGCACGGCCGTGCCTCGCCGCTTCCCTCTCCGCCGGGTGCTCTCCTCTCCTCTCGCAAACGCAGCGCTGGCTTTGCCCGCAGCTGACACAGCAGGATGTCGCTGGCTGTGCCTCAGTCGCGTTCCTCAGTTCCCTCCCAAAGCACAGACAGACAGAGGTGGCAGTGTGGGTGAAAGGGTGGTATATCCCTGCCTCTTCCGAAAGGAGCGAGTGCTTCTCTCAGCCTCAGAAATTAGCAGCCCTCCAACCTCAGGGCCACCTTTCCATTCAAGCTCAGGTGCGCTGGCGCCACTTGTTTTGCAGCTTCACTGGAGTTCTTGCCAAGGCTCGACAGCTCAACGCCAGCGGCTGAGATCCTGCTCCCGTCACCTGCCCGACCTGTGGGATCGGCTGCAGCCGAGGACCAGCCTGCAGGGCGGGTTTGCCACAGACAGCTCTGCGACCGCAGTGAGACGCTACAGCCGCTTCGCCACCGCTTGCTTATTGTTCTACGATTCACATTCACATAATGTAAAAAAAAAACCACCAAATGCATCTCTTGGATTCCTTTTCTCATAATGATCTCGGTGAATTACATTATCTCTGGGTTTTGAATAAATAAAGGAGAATAAGAAACCAGCTGCAGCCTTGTGAGCCATCTATAAGCATCCTTCCATAGTCTGCTCATTTGGGGAGTGGAGGCGATTTCCTCTTTGATGACAACACATTATTAAAGCTGGTTTAAGATGGTCTTGGTGGATCAGTTCAGGTATTTCTAGCATGTGAAAACAAAGCCTCACACCCCTGCTGACTCCCTGTCTGTTGCATGTAACTCCTTTTTTTTTTTTTTCTGTATCATTTCCGTTCCTGCAGCATCTTTTTCTTCTCCCATCCAAATGTATTTGTCTTAATGCATTTAGTCCAACTGGCTGTATTGGTCTGCTCTGTTGCAGCAGAATCTAAGGTGTCCATTTAAAATGACAAGCTGGATTGCTTACCCCACAGAAAAGCATATTCTTTTTGCTACCATCAAACATAAACATTTTGAAATAAAAAATCAAACATTGACACCCACTTCAAACAGTCATACAAATAACCCCCACCAGTGACTAAAATGTAATGATTGCACGGAAAGCAAACCCTACCTTCTATATCACCTACTTCTATAAAAACAGATATAAGAGATTATTTTTCTTTCTGCACCATTTCCAAGAGCTGGGCTGTTGCATAAGCTGCTTTTCTTGTGACATTTATTGCCATGCTAAAGCCATGATAGCAGTATAAGTGCCATGGGCTATAAAATCCCCCAGCCGCTTCAAAGTCCAGCACACTGGTCCTGAATCAAATGGACTAGAAATGAGATTCCCCTCCAGGCCTGCCCAGTGTCTGTTGCATGATAACTGGTTTCTTCAGTTCCTCTTTTTTGACCCTGGGGACCTATCTGAGATCCACTATTTTATGTTCTTTTGTTCCTAAGCCTACATCTTTGGCTTTTCTTCAGTTTCCTCCTCAGCCCTATCCTCACTTTTATGTTTCTCTTCACCTGATCCTCAATCCCTTCCTCGCTCCCAAGGCATAGATTAAACTTGTTACCATTTTCCCCACCTTCGCCAAGCCTGTAGCATGCATACCTCTCCTCTCCATCATTTCCTTTGCTGCAGCACCTTTTTCTTCCTCTCCTTCAAGTATCTTTGTTTGAACACATTTAGTGTAACTAAATCTATTGATTTGTTTTGCTTGGAGAGAATCTGCCCCAGGTGTCCATTTAAAAATAACAAATGAGCTGGACTGCTGACAGCCCCAAGGAAAAATGTATTGCTTTTGCTACCATTGAGCACGCATATGTGGAGTTAACAGACAGTGACTGATATTGGCAGATTCATATATGAATACCAGTTGCTAGGATCAATAGCAAATCTCTAGAAACTAAAATATTATGGACATAAATAAAATGTTTGTTACAGACACATTTCTGCAATTTATGCTTTATGGTATCACATTTACACAGAATACACAGTAGATACTGCTCCGTTTCCCTACAGAGTGACAGCAGCAACATCAGGAGAGGGGATGAATAATCATCTTAAGAGACCACAGAACTGCTTCTGCTCCTTGTGTAATGCTCATACAGCATTTGATTCTGGAAGATCAAGAGGCCTCCAAATATCCTCTGAAGAGGCAGCAATAGGGTGAAATGGAAATAAATGTTCATGTAGAAGTGGAGGTAAGAAGGCACTGGTGGCTGCAATAAGATGAGTCTTTTCTTGCATGGTACTTTGCCAGCTCACAGGAGCAAGATCTGTCCTCTGTTCCTGCAAAGTCCAGTAAACAGGCTTCTGTTCCTCCTAAGCTTTCACTGCCTTTTTCACCATTTGTGTTGCTGTCAGCAGATGGGTGTGTTGCCCTTCTTTAGCTGAGTTCATCACTTCCATCAATTTTCCTGGACGCTTTCTTCCTGGGACTTTTTGTCAGTGTTGACAAAGACCCTTCATTTACTGAGTTTCTGCTCCCAAAGACCTCCTGTCTTCATGTTCATCTCCATACCTCAGGATCAACTGTGAGAACTGGCAATGCAGGCAGAGCTGTCGAAAAAATCTGGGACCCTCTGGGCCAGGAGTCAGGACATTTAAATTAAATAAAGCTTCTAGGCCATTTTCATGACCAATATTTTATTCCAAGTCAAAAAGCACTTTTTCTATTTGTTTCAGATGAACGTTCTACATATTATGCATGCAAAGAAGAGCAACAAAGCTGGTGAAGTGTCTGGAGAACAAGTCTCATGTGGAGCAGCTGAGGGAACTGGGGCTGTTTACCCTGGAGAAAAGGAGGCTCAGGGAGACTTTATCATACCTGAAAGGAGATTGTAGCAAGGTGGAGGACAGTCTCTTCTCCCAGGTGTGACATGGTGTGGAGTAACAGTGTCTGCTCCCATCCCTCTTGCTCTGTGCCCTTAAGCTGCAAGCCAAACTTACAGAGCTTTACAGCAAACTCATTCAGTTCTTTTTTAGCCATGCCTGCAAACATATGTTATATCCTGACATATATATTCCATTGTCATAAAACTAACCACAGGAATCTGATAAAGAAATACCATTCTCTTACAAGAAAGTTACTGCTGTACTGAAAGAAATGTACCCTCTCCAGTGAATAGGGATAAATTCCAGAAACTGCTCCTTGGGACTTAATTCTTTAAAAGTTGCTATGTGCAGAACTGCTCAACATGGAATATTTCTGTGAGGCTGACAACTCTAAATGAATAATAGTTCACTTTTCATGGTTCAGAAGTAATTGCTGACAAATTGCTAGCTCAGGAGAAGAGATTCGTCCCCTATGTTTTTAAAAAAAAAAATGAAGTAGTCACTGTTGCAACATTTTTGTCACCTTTTTGTGCTTTTCCAGGAATGGACCGAATTGGCTGAGTAACTCTAAAATTCCTGGATAAAATCCTTTCCATTGCAATTCTATGCAGGTCAGGTTATCTCCTCGAGTACAAGATCTGTGGATGAAAAACATTCTATTACAACTCTTTCCAAGTCCACCTACCAGTATTGTTATTCAGTGTTGCTTTGCTTCACTAACTCTGAGTCAATGTAACAAGTTCTTTTTCATTTTCTATGCACTAACACTAAACTGCAATTGTTTGGGCTCGTTCATAGGCTCAGAAATGCAATTATAGCCATTAAAGTCAGTTGTACAGAACAAGAAGCCTGTGGAGGAAAACAACCAGTACACAAAGGAGCAGAATGACCCCTGCAATAGTGATTGTAAAAACCGTTTCTAATTTGCAGACTCACCCTTATGTAGTTCCTGCTTGAAAACAGCCTGACCTAATTAGCTTGTTTGTTCACCAACTGAGACTAAAACCACAGTTTTGATTCTAACAGATTGAAAAGCTTTTTCTTATCCAGTATGGGGGAAGAGAACTTCTTGCTAACTGGAGTGCAAAGCTGGGTCTGGTGGAAGATGTGAGGTGCACGTTGATTGGGATGTTCATACAATCTTCACTGTGTTTTATCTTCATTCCCCTTTGCAGTCACAAGTATGGTACCATCTCTCCAGTTCATGATAGTAATGGTAAATAATACACCTGATGTGGGAAATGCATCCAGTTTTGGTATATCTGTGATTTTTCCTTTTGTTCATTCCTTTTGTCTCCATTTTGGTGTCCTGAATATTTATGACCCGCGTAAGGGCACATCACACACACACTGTTTCGGCATTGGCTGATGGGTTTATGAATCCTGTCAAGGCAGCACCTCTGGCTTATGTCACGCAGGTTTGTGCCTTGAGTCAGCCCTAGGTGTAAGTATGAGTGTCAGAGACAATGTAAAATCTAAGTGACAGAGATCCTGCCTGCAACTTGAGTCTGTTATGTCGGTCCTAAGCAATAGGCCCTGTCAACCATAGGATTCGTTGTAGGTGCAAAGTAAAGCCAGACACATTAAAGGTAGTTGATGTAGGGACCAGCCACACCCAAGAGTGGTCTCTCTGTCAAACGCTGCAGTTACTTACTTGGCCATATCAGCAGTATAAGCACAAAATAAGAAGGGTGATAATTTCATGTGAATACTTTGAAAGCTGAGTGTCAGTCTGCTTTGGTATTCATTTCTTCCTCTGTATACTGTATTTTTCAGTTTGCTTCTTTCATCATCTCAATAATTCAGCCCTGCTTTCCCAAGACTAACACAAAAGAACTAACAGATGTATGGGATGGGACAGAAGGTGGATGTGTCTTCTTTCTAAACATCAGTAGGAGCAGATGCCTATGAGAAGGCTGTTGGGACTGGGCTACCACACGTGGGTAATTCCTTTGAAATACCCTCTCAGCTGCTGCCATCTCAGGCCTTAGAGACTTCTTGAGCCAGATGTCATATCCACTTTAATAGCCCCTGATGGACCTCTCTGCCCCTGAATGTATTTGATGGCTTCTGGAGCACAGGCATGTGCAGCAGTCAAATCCACAAGGTGCCTGTCTGTTTCTTAAAAGTTAAACAGCAGCTCTAATGCCAGAAGTCGTCTGGTTTAATCAGCTTGGCTCTCTCAGTAAGTTCCATACTTGTCCAAAAATGCCTTTTTCTTATATTTATCCAGTGTTACAACTGTTGGGGTTTTTTTAGGGTATATTTATGTTTGCCTACAGCTTATGATTAGGTTGTTAGTTTGAGCATAATGATGAAAAATGAAAACATGACATTCTCTAATAGTACTGCTTCAAATTTCTAAGTCTGCATGTGTGAGCCCAAATAGGACTAGAAAAGCCTGGGCAGAAATAATGGTAATAATAACAATTATTAAATTTACAGGCATCCAGCCTTTCATCTGGTTTTGCACCAGGAGGTGCAGGGCCATTATGATAATAGTAAAAATGGCACACAGACTCTGTAAGGTATCATTTAAAATGCTATTTATTATAGCTAACTCTATAAGGAGAGAAAGGTTGAAGGTCATGGGGGTCAAAGGTCACAGTCCACAAGGCGAAAAGGTCATGGGCCAAAAGTCATGGGGGGTCAAAGCTCATGGGGTCAAATAACACAACATCACAGGTCACTGGTTCAAAGGTCATGGGGTCAAATGTAAGCAGTCATGCTTACATGTAAGTCATGCTTAAATGTAAGATGTCAGCAGTCATGTGGCCAAAGGTCACAGGATCAGAGGTCAAAGATCACAGGGTCAACGGTCATGGCGTCAAGGGTCACAGGTCAGAGATCATGGGCACAAAGGTCATGGGGGCAATGGTCGAAGGTCACCTTATCTGCTTTGTTGACTTAATGGACCAAAATCACTAATCTGGAATGGTGTTTGCACAGCAAAGTGTTCCCAAGGGGAGCATTTCTCCTCCCTCTCCCTCTCTAAATCAGAGCAGACTGGGGTACTCTCCAAAAACACTGCAGGAACAGAAATGGGATTCTCATGTCCTGATCAGTCAATAACTCTTTATTTGTGGCAGCAGAAAAAATGAGTGTTAGAGAAAGTATCACACAAACTGGGACTAAGGACCTTCATGACCACTCTCATTTAGTACCAATTGCTATAAATGATCCATTGGATCACTACAATCACTGGTGGAATGGAGAATTAAAAGGATGGTAGGGTCACTCGTTTGAGAGGTAAAAGGTACATAGATTCATCAATTTGGTGTTCCAGGACATGCACTGAGAAGTGTTGTACTGCTTAATTAGAAACAGACTCTGATCTTTTTCCTCAATTGCAAGGGTGATTAAATTCTGAGCTAATTAAACTGGATAGTAATTACTTTGCTTGTTTTAATGTGCCCTCTAAAAACTGTCTACCATCATAGTCATCAGACTGATGAGTGCCTATAAAACACTTCTCTTTTTTGCTGTTGGTGGTCAGAGGGAGCTCCAGTGTTCACATTCATCACTGCTCAGACCCACATCTGTGGGCCCAGACATCCCTGGGCAGCAGAGAAGCAGCCAGTGCCAGACATTCAGGAACAGAGAAATCCTCAGAAAACCTGAAGAGAAGGAAGCTCAGTGACCAAACAAAATTCTCATGTTCAGCTGGTGAATCCAGAAACAGCAAGTCAAGAATATTGTCTCCACAAGGAGGCAAGTACAGGAGTCCTGGTGTAAAGTCAAGCGTGTGGCTTCAACTGCCTGGCCCACGCAAATGCAGGGCTCACATGGGATTATTTGGGTGGCACCACTGGCCTTCACACCCTGTGCTCAGAGCAGGTGTCTGAGCAGGTGAGGGACATGGCTTGCTCCGGTCCTTCTTGTTGTCTTTGACCCAACTGATGACCAAGGGGCTGGAAGGGCAGAGGGGAGGATGCCAGCCACTTCCAGTGCATCACCCTCTCGCTCCTCTGGCAGGGAAGGGAGTAATATTGCCTTCACGCTCTCCCCTGCTTATATGCCAGCTTGCGCTTCCTCCATGAGCCATCCCACACAAAACCAGCCTTTTCTCGGGTCACACCACTCTACCTTCAGCGGGAGTTTGAGTGGAAATGGAGTAACAGTGAAGATTTGGGTTATAGGTATGGGAAAACAACTTCATCCTCTTGAGAGTTTGGTTATAACCACATTTTCATATTAGCAAGCTATTTAAAGCATTAGAGAAAACATCTCTCTTCTGCTCAGCTCTGCTATCTTAGTCTGTGTTCCAGCCAAGGAGCACCTGATAAAGACTCAGTATTTTTCCATTAAGATGCTTTAAATTAGATAGCTAATTTAAATTAGTTCTAGGAATAGGTATAGCCCTCAAGAGAGCGGAGGACAATGACTGCAGTTAATTCAGAATAGTTTGAGGGAAAGCTCCACTTTAGGAAAGGCATTCAACCAGGTAGACCAAGGCATCATTGGATGCACAGATGGTCTCACCTGGACATGTTCCTGTGTGACCTGATCTAGCTATTCCTGCTCTGGCAGGGGGACTGGACTAGATGATCTTTTGAGGTCCCTTCCAATCCCTAACATTCTGTGATTCTGTGATTCTGTGAAATGCATCACTTTTAAGTTTATATTTTTGCCTATTGATCCTTTCTGGAGTTACAGGGTTTTTTCCCAGTGATGTGATCCCCGCTGGATTTTTGCCTGGATGAAAAAAAAAAGATACTTTTAACAACCCTGTATTACCTTCACACATCATCAGAACTAGAAAGAACACCCTGGCTGTGTCTTTCCAGTCATGGCATACTGCATTTCCCCCAGCTCTGAGACAATCAGGCCATTAGCATTTCTTTCCATTACAGCCTTTATTTCACCACACTGAAGGACCATGCCATGTGAAAAAACAACACGCTGATGGCACATACCAGGGTTGGCTCACTCCACTTGTTAGCACATGGAGCAGGTGTGGAAGGGGCAAATTTTGATCGGCTGTTGTGATTATTCTAGCAATAGCTTTGTATTTTAAACTCCCTGATGTGTTTATGACTGCAGGAAGAACTTGTTCTGCAGAACACGTAGGGCCTTCTGCGAGTGCAGACAAATCTATAGATCACTGTCCTCTACATTTAAACACGCCAGTAGGCTGGCCTGTGGAAGGATTGTGACAATAGGAAAAAAAGTGTTCACTGAAGAGTGAAATGTTCTAGCTAACCAAACCCTGCCAGAGCCAGGACAGAGTCTTTATCACTGGCACAAGATGTGCAGATTAGAGCTGCTTCCAAATCCAACAAAATACAGCTATTTTAGAAATAGCAGCAGCTCTTCATACTTGTACAAACAGCTGCAGTTGGACCTTGTTTGCAAGGGCACAACGTATTTTCTTCTCCTCTATGCTGACATGAATCCTAGAATCATAGAATAGCCTTGGTTGGAAGAGGCCTCTAAGATCATCAAGCCCAACCATTAACCTAACACTGCCAATTCACCACTAAACCACGTCCCTCAGCATGTATGATGTGAAGCAGGATCCCAAGCCAGCAACTTGGACTTCTTGAGACTGTGCTTCTTTTTTCCCAGGAAATACTACATTGAGCTTAACAAACACATCACCTTGTCCTAACAGGAGCATAGGTTCTGCAGGACACGCATGTAAAACATAAGACAGCATATTAAATTTGGTTCTGCAGATCAGCTGATCCACTTTCCTCTGGTGAGCACACAAGAACAGGGACATGAAAATATGCTTGCAAAAGTGTCCATGGAGTTAACCACCCTACACTCAAATAAGGGTGTTGCATTCCCCACTCTCCACCCTGGCAAACGTCATAAATCCCTATCAGCCCTATATGAGGTACCTCACTCACCATTTGAAGAACCTCAAAGAGCTGGCCAGCATCCGTGTGAGACTGCCTTTTTTCAACACATTTTTCAATTCATAATTTTTCCAGGAGATATGGATTTGTTTGAGGGTTTCTTTGTTGTTTGGGTCTCCTTTTTTAGCTCTTGTGGTTTAAAATGGTCATCTGTTGAAAAACCTGATTGCTACTAAATACACCAGGAAGGCCTCTTCAAGCAAACAATGATAATGGAAGATATGAAAATAAGGCTTCTGCAATATGATGCAATTGATTTAAGAGGGTTACAGGAAGCTGGAGCCTGCTGTTCTGTGACAAATGATTTCCCTGAGAAAACCCAGTAAGTGAAACATAATCACATAATGGAATTGGTCTTGAAATATCACTAGCTCCAGGGTTTGGAAATCAGCAGCCCCCAGTGACCTTGTATTTAACATCTTTATTCATGATCTAGGAAAAGAAAAGGTAAAAAGCATAAAGGATAAACCAGTAGTCAAGAAGGGCCTTCAACTGAAGCAGAGGCTGCCAATGTCAGGTTTGTTTAGTCCATGGGGGACTCAAAAGGAAAGAGATATGATTAGAGAACTCATGTGAGATGTTATAGGCTACATCAAAACCCAAGTCTGACAAGTCATTTAAGGGCAGGACAGAATGGAGGGTTGTGGAATGGGAGAGCAAGGCAAGCAGAAGAAGAGGAAAAATTGAGGTTATTGATGTGATTTGGAGTCACGTGAGAAGTACACATGGTGCCCACCTGAACCTATGAGGTCTAGAAGCCCTTTGCTTCTCAAACACTGCTGCACTCAAACATCAGCCCAGATCACCAAGATCAGAAAATCAAGAGTGAAAGTGCAAAATGTGCCTTCTCAGTCCCTTCATCTTGAAAAAATGAGAGGGGTTATGACCCTCCATCATGAGCCATCCCCTGGGGCCACCAGTAACACCAGTCAGCCTTCAGGGCAACTCTTGTGGTGGCAAGCAGGTAGGAAAGCCTGCTTCTCCCCATGAAAACCAAAGTGTACTTGGGGCCCCAGAGAGTCAGGCAGCAGCTACGGCTCCAGAAGGGATTGATTTCATTCACAAGTGAACATGAGGACCAGCAAATGCCAGAACCCTGTTCCCTAGGAACAGAAAACTGTGGCCAGAAGATGAGCAAAACCAGGGAGGCTATGTTGTGAAAACCTTACGCTTGAATTCCATGGCCAAAACTGAAGGGGTAACTGTTGTGCTTAAAGCAACTACAAAATCTCTGTTCAGTGCTAAATAACACCATTGGGTGTTCATCCCTTCCGGAGGGGACATGGGCTACACCAAGAACCAACTTTTCCCATGTACAGCAGAATGAAGAGATGGTGAAAGATGCCACAGCCTTCCCAAGCAGAAGCTCTGCCTACATCCCTCCCTCCCTGCTAAAAACTCTGTTGGCAGACTGAAACTCAGACCAGGGTGAGCGGTTTCCACGTTTTTCCAGTGTCCCCGTTACTGGAGCGTGGGGAGAGTCTGCTCTCCCGGCTATAGGCTGTAGGAAAATCCAGAGACGGACAAAATGAGTGGTTTGGCTTTTCCTGTGAACGATGCCCAGCCTTACAGCCGCCCTGTATTCCCTGTGGAGCGAGAGTGGCACCTGGTGGTCACATCCTCCTCGCACTAGCCACAAACTCACTTTTTTATTCTTTTTTTTTTTGCGTGCTCGGTACAATGGAAATGACGGGGAGCTTTTTGTGTAAAGCAGCCCTGATTAACTAGATCGGTGACAACGGCCGGCTGTAACTCACTATTTTCCTGTAACTCACTATTTTTTGACACCCCTTGTCACGCAAGTAGCACTAATTCACAATCTACCCACATCATTATGCTCCTTTGAGTGGGAAGGAAGGAACGAGGACTTGTCCTAGCTTGCTGAAAACATGTATTATTTTTTTCCTGACTGCTTAAAAAAAAAGTAATCTGAGCCTTCTATGTGGGCAGAGATAAAATAAGCCTGGTTCCAATCAGCTACCAAATGTGCATCCCTAGAGATGCTTAGGGCCACATGTGCCTTGGAAGAAAATGTTGTTACTCTCCTGTCTCTGAGACATTCTGTGCCTCTGCAGGACATGATTTCTGTAACTCCCTGCACTCTGCAAACCCTGTGAATAATAGATGTGCTCTGAGGCAGAACTTCTGCCCGGGGTGCTCCTCACATCACTGGCTTGTCTGGCAAGCCAAATTTTTGGTGCAGAGGGGCTCTGTCTGAGAGATGAACAGAAAAACAAGCTCACACAAAGCACTGACCCTGAGACAGCCTGGTTTCATTGAATTCAGATCTTGCTGTTGTGCGATTTTTGTACGGCTGGAGCGTGAGTGCTTCATTAGAGACCAGAGACTGAGATGTTCTCTATCCCCTTACTTCTGACAAACATAAATTCCTATTGGAAGTTTTCCTGCAGCTGGGCCGCTGTCTCTCTCCTGGGCAGGGCATTTGGTGTCTAAGAGCAGCTGTACTCAAACTTCTGCTTTTCCCTGTTTGAGATGGTTTTTGTCCAGCTGCCCCCTTTCCTAAAATTCAGAGGAACATACGGTCTCAGAGATTGGTACCTCTCTGCAGGATGTTAGGAATTGTCCAATGTGTTCAGCAGTCAGTAGGACGGGCAGTGAAGGAAGTGCACACAGTGGTGTAGACACACAATGCGATAGCACAACCTGTGCTTTCTTAGGAAAACAGACTACAAAGTCTGAAGCTGCATGAAACAAAATGCAGCTTTCTATACCTGTTTCACAAATAAATGCTTGAGAGCAAAGATGAAGCAATTATACAGAAACTGCCACAGAGCAAAAGTCACCAGGGCTGGCTTTCTTATGTGCCAGGCTCACCTTCCAGGGCACCATAACTGCACTCAGAGAGGGAAATTCCTGTTTGGCATTGCACCAGCACAGGCAGAAACTGAAGAAAGGGTGACTTCATGTGAGCACTGCAATCAATTTTAATGAAGAACGGGATCTGCAGGTGCAGCTTGTGGATGGCTTCTCCGGCTTTTTAACCTGAGACACTCTCAAGGTGACAGAAATGTGATAGCACATGATGCCTCTCTGATGTATCCTGGAAGGTTCAGCGAAGAAGTACAAGCACCCTTCCCTCCAGCAAGTTTTTTCTCCTGTCCTTCCCCAGGAGTTGCATCCCTGATGCAATGGCAGGGGCTATGAAAGAAAGAGGCAAATGAGGGGAGAGAGATGGTAGGCAGAGTGCTCCATCAGTGGGAACAAGTGCTAAGAATATGGTCATTCAAAGACAACAATGTAGGAGTGCAAGGTAGAAAGAATCCGCTTTGAGGGACAAAGTATTTTTTTTTTCTTCTTTCTCCTTGAGATCTGCCCGCAGATGGCAGAGGAGCATTAATATTCTTGCCCCATGTTCTCCAGAGATACAGAGTTTGCCCTCAGCCTTCTCTCTTCCCCTCCTGGTTCTGCATCATATAGCCAGAGCAAGGAGACCACTGCCAACCCCCCTAACCACAGTCAAGTCCTGTGCAGCTGGGCTGGACCAGGTCTTGCTGCTGGTTCAAAGATCTGCTTACACAGGACAGCAGACCAGTGGTAAACCACAGTGCGGGCTCAGACTGCTGTCATCACCAATGCAGTGCTGAGGGTCAACCTCTTTTTCTGACACACAGGGATTTTTCTGGTTTAGCTTATGTCATGCTGTAATTTGTTTAAAACAAGAGGAAAACAAGTGCCACTTTTATTCCACAACAAAAACAACCACACAGGCCATCAGCCTAATGGAAGGACTGAATTAAATTTACCAGTAACTGCTAAAACATTTCTGCCCAGAATCACTCAGTGGGGACCTGTACCATGTTTTTGCAAGGTCAGTGCAGAACTAGGAGGAAGGGTACAACCAGGGCCTCTTTTGGCATCCATGTCACATGCTTCTGCCACAGTGCTAACCCTGCACATGCAAACAGGGAAATGCTACTGCCTTTCTCCACCCCAATACCTCCCAGGCCAAAGTTGCCCTCAGAGCACAAGAAGGGCAACAATGCTGCTTCTGGGAAAGCACATGGCCATGAGGTATGTTCCTGCACAGTGGCTGGAGCTATGCGATGTCTTCTGCAGGCTGAAGGTTAGAAGCACAGAAATGGTTACAGAAGAAGTACCAACCTACTTCATATAAAATGCACTGCAAGGTTTAAATGTAAAGCCATAGGGTTAATACAGGACTGGAAAATACCACCTGGAACTGGATTTATTTGATAGTTTTCCTGTGCTGCAAGACAACAAAAGGAGGAAGAGAACAAGAGTGCTCCCAGCCTATAGAAGATAAAAGGATGGGAAGAAAACAAATTAACATTAAACTGTAAATAATAATGAACATTAAATATAATAAAAAATCAAAAATAAATTGTAAATGGACACTAAGTAGCAGGGCTGCCTAAAGACAGCAGGCTACATCCCTTTCATCTGTCAGTCCACATTCAATAGCCATAACATTCATGGGCAAAAAAAATTCTCAAGTACTTGACAGCCTGGAGAGACAACCTGCTTGCTGTTTGGTGAGACACAAGTCTCAGCAGAGGAGGACGGTGATACTAACTGGTCCTGTGAAAGGAGCAATCACTTCTGCAGTGGGAAATGCCAACGCACCCTGAGACAACAGACCACAGAAACATCACACTGACAAAATTCTCTTGACAGAGCAAACCAAGAGATTTCAGTAACAAGGGAAACTATTTTGACAAAATCTGTAACCATTTGCTTTGTATCACTAGAGAATTGTTATCATTCAGAAGAGCTTTACAGTGAGGGAAGTAAAATACTAGGTCATAGAAAAGAAGCTTGATTTTGAATTGACTTGCAAAAGATGAGCAGAAATTCAACATTAAGCTGTTCCCACTGTACACTTATATACAGGATAAAAAACTGCCTCATGTACAGCCTGTGCAGGACAACCCAGCACTCTTCCTTTGAAAAACGATGCAATATTTGGTGAGATTTTCAAACCAGTTGCTGAAGTCACACCCGCAAGTACCTGTAGGTCTGTGAGCAGAGCAGATGCCCTCACAAGCCAAAGTGACCAAAGCCAGCTGCAGGCTGGGACTGAATGCACTGGAATCTGTCTGCAAAAGCTCTCTCCCACTTTTCATGCTTTCAGATTCCACACATCATTTTTTTAGCTGCCTTTTAAAAAAATAAATAAAAAACAGATCCCATACGTTTTGCCCCTCCAAGAGAAGATAGGAGTCCAGGCGACAAGAAGCCTGTCACAGTCTGTCTGCAGAGACATGGGCTCCAGGAGGTAGAAGCAAAGATACACACCCTCCTCTTTCCAATATTTGATCTGGAGGAGGGATTCACATGCTTTCCTTACCCTTTGCCACTTCCTCTACCCCAAGCAGTACACACCACGCAGTGACATCTCAGGACCATGCTGAGTGGGCAGCAATCAGCAAGAGCTTGGGGCTGCCTCAGGAAGGGCATAAAACTCACTTTGGCATTGGCCAGAGCCAAAGAAAGGCAAGCATTTACATGCACAGACACAGACACAGCCACTTTAATAGCTCATCTCTCCTAAATGACTGCACATACTGTTGGCAGAAACATGTGAAAACAGAACTGCAAAATGAATGGTGGATGATATTCCTCCTGGTCAGCGAGGCTACGAGCCCCATGGGCCAGTGGCTGTTCTGTTGGGCAGGGCAGGGAAGAAGGCTGGGTTTCTGCAGGACATCATGGTCCCTATTTTGTAGGGAAGGAACAAGCACTGCAACACCAAGAGACATTGTAAAATCATTTGCATTCATTTGCATGAACATGAAATCTCTGCAGACCCCCAGACCTTGCACACTATATTAAGAAGCTACCACCAGCTGTAACCATCTTGCAGCAAAAAGGTATAATTTCAATGAGATACTAATTGCAGAGCACATCCTACTAGGGCTCCTCAGGGAGGAGAGGAAAGCTGTGGGGAGGACTGCACACGCAGTTCATTTGCATCAGTTGCCCTTATTATTTCTCCAAGTTCTCTTTTTTTTCCTTCAATATTAATTAAAGCTCATGCTGTGACAATCATGGGGCAGAGAGGGAGTGATAGGGAGACACACTGAGTGACTGGCAGACATTCCATTAGGTTTAACTTATCCCACGACATTTTTTTTTTTCCTAATTCCTTATTTTTTCCTAACTTCCTTTATTTTTCCCCTAAAAACTTAAATAGAAATATATTGCATCTAGGGATAAAAACCTGATGGAATCAAATTCCCACTTTCTTTGCATAAATAACCCTGTTGATCTCCTCCATATACAATGCACAAATGGCTGTAGATATCCAGAGCTTTCCCCCATGTTTGGGAAGCTCTCGAACAGGAGGCGTACTCCTGACTGCTTACTCTGTGCAGGTTTTATCGTTACATCCAAGGGGAAACAATGCCTCCAAATTGTTTGGGGCTTCAAACAGGTTAACATAGGTCTCACGTCAGCTGCTCTGGAGATAGCCTGCAACTCCAGAACTGACTTAACTTCAAAAAAATCCAGGGTTTCATTTAACACTCTCCTCTCCAGGAGAGTTAATTGTTACCTGAAAAGGTCAGGAACCAGCAGAAGTGTGAAATCTAGTAGTACCACCAAACCTTGCAGGTTTCCACTCAAATTGCTACAGAAAGGTCCTCCCAACCCTCCACTCTCTCTTATCAACTGGAAGTGCCCAAGTATTTCCCTATACACATACTGCCATTTGGCCATGGTTTGGACATACATCCGTGGAAAGGCCTAAAAAGCTTTTCCTCCAGACCAGATTCGCTTATCTCCTGTGCTGCCTCACCATCAGGCTGGTCACACTGCACTAAGGGTACCAGGGAGACCCAGACTGGGACCCTTCCAAGGGCCTGCAGCATGCCTCAGCAGCCCTGCCCAGGCCTTTCTGTCCCTTTTCTGGCTCATGGCAGAAGCATTTTTCTTCCGTCAGGCCTGAGAGTATAAAAACAAAGAGCAATATAAGCTGTGCCACTTCACAGTGCTATGGTGAGAAGCTACAGACAATTAAAGGCTAATTCCTAATAAGCACAAACACTGGCCTTTGTGTCTTTGGATTAGCAATGGAAACCTAGTTTTTTCTGACAGTAGGTTTCAGAGTTAACTTTTCCTCTTTAAAGTATGCTTTGCGCTCTCCGTAGGCTCAGGAGGCCTCATTTCTATGAGCTACTCAGTGTTCTGCAGTGGACATTAGCCATCTCACTGCCCACTGGCTCAGAGTACAGAGTGCGCATTTGGATGCTCTATCAGTTATATTTTTAATAAAGGCTTTAATTAAAAAACGCTTCAGAAAAGCTGTTGGGAGGAGAGGTTTATATTTCCCAGATAGTTTAAAGCCAAAGCTTACTGCAAATTGACCCAGTGTTGGCCCTTCCAATCCAGCTCTCGGGTCTAGCACTCTCATGAATAGTTGAGAGGCTCAGTGTGCTGCTTTAAATTGCTGTAGGCTGTGCTGGGGAAGAAATGGACTTCAGAAATGCAAATTTATTGACTCAGTTCAATTAAAAATTAATCTAAACACCATCAATCTAGGTTTTACTTCAATAGCATTTGAATTAGCGTTATGCTGTATCTACCTAGAATAGGTAAAACCAACTTACACCACACACACCAAAACCACACTCCTGGAAATACTGACTACTGCTCCTTGGTCATAGAACAGGCTTGGTATTCAGTACAGACAATGAAAAATGGGAATCTCCAGAAATTTTAATTTGAAAATGCCTTCCTGAGTGATCAAATACTTAGAATTACAAGTGGCAGTGTTTTAAATTAACTCCTCTCCCCTAAGTTTGACTGTAATTTTGCTGACAAAGGCTTTCACATGCACAAACCCAGCTATGAGACCAGGGACTTGGTCTCCTATGTCTGTCAATCATCTGACTTTCTAACATTTAAGTCTTGATTTGAATAGCATGAAAAAGGACACAAGTTTAAGAGTTTCTGCTTGTTCAAAATATACATGCTTTTTGAATGAAAAATCATCAGAATTGCTGCTGAAATTCTGAGTGTTGAGAAAAAAACAGCATTTTTTGTGCAGAATGTCTAGAATTTTAACAATGTAAAAAGTGTTACAAAATGCTGGTTGGGGATTTTTTTTTAGAAGGAGGTCATTTTGAGATTAAAAAGTAACAATTGCTACCATGCTTCATTCCAATTCCTACATAAGATTTTTTCTGTTTAGAAAGAAATGTCAAGCTGGGCTCCCAAGGGACAGCTCACAGCAAACCCAAATGCATGCACCAACGCCTGGAAAACCTGCCCTCTGGCAGGCTTGGTCCCTGGGGCCGGCTGATTTTGGGGTACACGAAGATGTGAGCTTTAGTCAAAAGCCATGGGCCCTCAGGAAGCCTCTCCCATGGGGTCCCCACCATCTCACAGCCCTCTCTGCCTGTTTTCTTCAAAGTGGCAGAAACCCTTGCTTTCTGTCACCTCTGGTTGAATTAACGAATAACAAACTGCTGGTCATGAAGGATGAGAACCACATTTATCACTTCAAGTGTTTTATGATGAATCCAAGTTTGCTCACACTTGTGTTGGGAAAACTAAAGCCAGGATTCAAACGGAGTGCTGCACACACCATTAAAGGAAGGAGCTGCTTCAGCTCTCCCACTTGGTGCTTTCCCCTCTGTATTGCACCGTTGAGGATGTGTCCAGAGACCAGCTGCTGCACTGCCAGGGTTCCCCTGCTGAATCCTGCACGATCCTCAGGAAGCTGACATGGGCCGAGGGCTACTGTAACAGCATTAAGGAATGGTGCCTCACCATTAATTGTTATGCTATTGGTAATCACAGCCTTCTGTGGCTGTTTTACTGTATTTTATATATTTATGCATATATTGCTTTGGTGGCTTATATGCTTAGGGGTAGCTAGCGATAAGGCCTTCTCCTGCCTCGTTCGAGCATCGCTTATGTCAGGGCACACGAGCAAACAGCTCTGTGGGTCTGCAGCTCTGCCTGCCCATGCCTTCTCGCCTTTGACTCCTCTATATTCCCAGCTTACTCTGCTCTGCTCTGAGCACTCCCAGCTGGAAAATGTCACATTATTTCACTTCTCGTGGAATATACCTAAAATTCGATACTGTCTAGTTTCTCTCGGAGGTGGCTGGGCAGCTCACACTCAAAATGCATTAGCTTGAGATTAGTAGAGGGACTCTGACCCTCCTCGTTTTGGCCCAGCAGGCCCAGCGTGTTCCCCCTGCAGAGGATGCCTTTCCACAGCGAGTGGCTGTGCACCGCTCCCCGCCACGGCCGCAGGGCAGCGTCCTTTCCCCCCCCGCCCAGGTGGACGCCAGGAACGCGCCTCGCTTGCGTCACTCCCCTCTAGGAGCCCGCGTGACGTATGCCGAAGGCGTTCGCCGCTGCTCCTACGTCATACCGCCGCGTCTCACGTGGCGGCGGAAGTAGCGAAGAGGGGTGTGGCGCGCAGGCGGTGGCCAATGGCGGGCGGCTCTGCTCCGAGGCCCCGCCCAGGCGGCCGCCGGCGGGAGGAGGGCGTTAAAGCAGCGGCGCGGCGGGGCCGGGCCGGGTTCGGGCCGATGGAGCTGGCCGGCGGCTGCTTCCTCTACTACGCGTACGGCAGCAACCTGCTGCGGGAGCGGCTGCTGCTGAGCAACCCCTCGGCGGCGCTCTGCGCCCCGGCACGCCTGCAGGTGCGTGCGGGAGAGGCGCGGAGGGAGCGGTGCCACGGGTGGGAAGCGGGGGCCTGTGGAAGTCCGCTTGCCCCGGTGGAGCCGCGCCTGGGCCCGGCTCTGCTGCCCGGCGGGATGTGAGCTCCCTCCGGTACTGCCCAGGAGCAGCTGACACCTCGCTAGGCCCTGGCTGCTCACTGCCCCGCCAGCCGGGTTATTAAATGTCAGGGTTTCAGCTGGGCTTTGATGTAGGCTTGGCCATTAAGCTGGGGGAATCCTTGGAGGAGCGGAGCATTGATTGATGCCACTGAAGGATCACTTGAAGGTTCTCTTGGGGTAACTGGCAGGAAACGATCTACCTTATAGTACATGAAGAAGTTCCAAAAGCTTGTAATTAATGAACTCTCTATAGCCAAGATACTTGGTGTCTCTTGGGAACACCAGCCTGGCAGCTGAGGCTCTCTCCTGGAACGTGTGGGGCAGCGAGGAGGAAAGCGGTAGTGGTGTGTGCTTACCTTTGACTAAAAGGAAACCCTGTGCTTCAGCTTTTTCTCTGGGTCTCAGGTAGGTTTTGTTGCCACGCTGCAGGTTAGCTGTTGGAAGTCCTGGCAGTCAGGTGCTGGCATTCCTAGCTGGCCTCTGGGCTGCTGCTGTGCTCCCCGCTCACACCCAGTGGCTTGCTTCAAGCTGGAAAGTCACGGATGCTTGGCAGTGAGGAAGTGCACAGAGGCTGGAGCTGATTTCTGTTAAAAAAACAAACAAACAAACAAACAAAAAAGAGTGTAAACGGAGTACTTCAGATGCTAAACTAGAACATTACATGCACTTCCCCGTTTTTATTTTTTAAACTTTTTTAATCTTCAGTCAAAAGCTGTAAGAAATGGGATGCATAACAAGCACAGAAACGGTATTACGCTGGTACTTAGAAGAAGGGCCACAGACCAAGCTCCTGACCCAAGACAGAATACAGTGTCCCATGTGTTTGCTCTCTCTGCCCTGCAGTGCCCGTTCCAGTTGCCCGCGTGGCCAAACAGTGTTTCCTGCTGCCAGAACCGCAGCTAACCACACTATGTCTGTATGGTCTCTCTTGCCCTTCTCAGGTGGTACCTGATGGTTGTGTGTACCTCCTTGCAGGTATCTGGTGTGAGTCAGGTCCAAGAAAATATAGCTAGAGGAATAAAGTAAAAATTGGCACTTTTTTTTTTTTATGAGACTGCTCTGAGTGTATTTGGCTCTACGAGAGCATTTTGTTGGGGCTGCCTTTGTCCCCATCTCTAACTTCAGTCTGCAACTTGACTGGACTTGTGCGCAAATTACTTGGGCTTGACTATCTGCAGGGTCCAGCCCAGAGTCCCCATCACACGGTGATCCAGTGACCTGGGTGCTGCAAAGCCATTTTGCAGCAGTTTGTCGAATGGTTGATGACTAGTGTGTCTAGTTTAATGGGGGACATTTTATGGGGAAGGAAGATGACTCTATTGATGGAGTGAACAGTATGGCTTTGCCAGGCTCCTGATAAGTGCTGTTCTGCGTGTAAGCCTCCAACCGCTCAACTTTTGCAGCCTTTTCCCCATGTGTTAGGACATATTACAATAAGATCATGTGTCTCAGAAAGTGAATATTAATACATACATGCATATATTTCAAATCAGAATTGTAGCTTAAAGAGGGTGATGAGAAATAAGCAAAGCTCTGGGCTCATGTAAGTTTGGGTTTTATTTTTGGTTTTGTTAAGTAGGTAGTCTTCCTTAAAGTTATGGGATGTTTGAGGTTTTTTTCTTTCCCTTCTCTGCTGCTAGGGAAGGATCCACAGATGTTAGCTAATGTTTAAGCCAGCCTACTAGGAGGTTTGGATATTGATCCAGGTCTCTGCAGACTTTTACTGATAGTGCTCTCTGCCAGACCTCTTTTCCCTTTGTCCTAGGGCTGCTGTTTCTCACAGAGAGGTGGAAAAGGCTGACTTTGGTCCCTCATATAATGGGAGCTGGATCAGATCTTGCCTGTCCATGCCTCCTTCCGTGACTCCACTGACTACTTGTAGAGTCTGCTTTAGCTGCCCCTTTCATGTCAAGAACAGCCAACAGACCTCAGCTGAAGTGGAAATTGATTCTCTGCATTGGTTTCATTTGCAGGATTTTAAGCTCGAGTTTGGCCATCATCAAGGCAGGATGAGTTCTGTCTGGCATGGAGGTACAGCTACCATTGTTCAGAGCCCTGGAGACGAAGTGTGTGGAATAGTGTGGAAAATGAACGCTAGCAATTTAAGTTCACTGGATAAGTAGGTGACTTAACTTTTGCTGTCTTCTGCTATTTTAGAGAGCAATTGAAAAGTAGTAGTTAATTTTTGGTAAAGAGCTGTGTGGAAGCTTTGGTGTTGGAATCAAGACGCTTTGGATTTTAATATATGAATTTCACTTCACAGTACATTGACTTCCAGCACATTTGTGATTAAAACGGGTTTGTTTTCAAGGTAAAGCTTCTTAGGGATATTTTAATAAGGTGCAGTCCTTGATTTGGAGCTGATATATAGGTCAGGCTTCTTTTTTTTAACCCCTGTCCTCACAATGTCCTGTTCTTTAAATTACTCTAAACTCTGTATTTGCACTGTGACACTTTTCCCATTTCTTTAGGGAAAGTTTCCTTTGAAACTGACATCAATTTCTGTCTCTATACATCTGTAGATACCAGTTGTAGTGGAACAGGAAGGGATGAGGACAAGACCTTGCATAAGAGAAGAAGATCTTTAATACAGACAAAGGGACCTTTTGAGGAGGTTATTCTAAGGATTCAAACTTTGGCAAACTTGAGGTAGATCCAAGTAGGGAACTGGGGTGATTTTATTTTTCCCTTCAAATGGGAGAGGCTGCCTGCACCACTACACTGCATGGTGGAGAATGTTCTGCCTCTGCCTGATAATAAAAAGTTTAAGGCAACCCAAGCAAGTCATTTCCAACCTGTATCCAGGCTGAAGTCTGGAGGACCACCTAGGTAAACAAATCAAGGAGTAGCATAACTTTCTGCACGGTCCAAGGCAGGACTTGGAACTTCATATCCAAAACTTTGGCCGGTGTCATGTGCTTATTGCAGCTTTCAGGATACGCCTGCACAGCACGGTGCTTCTGGTACACAGGGATTGTTTGTTCAGAGCAGTTCATTACTGTCAATTAATTCCAGTAGAAATCTGGGCTAGTGAGGCTAAGGAAGCAGGGCACAGTAAACCCACTGAAAGCATTATATGAATGCAGTTCTCCTGCCTCTGGTACTATTGCAATATTCGTAATGGCTGCACTGTGCTGTGCAGATATGTCCTCATAACCTTGGCCATGAAACTTGAAGTTCCAACTTGCTTTTCATTGCCTACACTGAAGCTGAAATACAACAGGAACTGTTGCCCAAGTTTTGTTAGCATGTCATGGGAATGGGCACTCTCAGCACTCTCGCTTCCTGGCTGGGAGTGTTAGTCCCAGGCAGGAGGGCATCTAGCTGGTATGCTTCTGGTTGGGGAGAGCTTCACGTGTCCCTGCTTTATTATCTCCTCAGTTCCCCCTCTGTTGCTTACCTCCTGGTCCCCTTCCTGCTGACCTTTATTCAAATCTCCTCTGATTTACTACATTTTCCTAAAGTGTAAACTTCAGAAGTATAAAGATGCTCTCTGGCAGCATCTGTTTTGATAGTAACACTGCATTCCACCTGTGGGGACAGCGGTTTGTATTTTAACTTCTAGAAGTGTTGTTTACATACTACAGAGTTGCAGATCCCTGGCATGCTAGAGACTTCAGTGCTGTACTCTCACCAAAAACTGCAGGATGGACACTAGCATTAATGATTGCTTTTTCCCAGCTGCCTCATTGATGCCATGAAGGTGGACTGGAAATGGTGTTCTTGGAAGGTGGCTTTTATAGCCATAGTGTTGTTCTAAAAATTGCTCCTAACCAACTTGAAAGAGTTTGCGCATGTTCCTGCTGAAGATCTTGAGATTCTTTTGCTGAGTGCAAGCAGATATATTTGTAAATCCTCAACGAAGTTATTTCCTGGAAATTCCATGTATCAAGAAAAAAAAAATCACAAATACGGGAGGGGAATCTTCTGCTTAGATGGCTGAACTTTTTGGCTTCAAATGCATTTTGGTGCTGTCTCGTGGTCAGATATTATTTTTTTTTGTCCTCTGCACTTCATGAATCTATAAGTTACAGACTAAATAATGACTTTTCCTGATATATCCTACCAATGGACATTACTTAACAAACATTCTTCTTGCTCTCACACACCCATGTGACTTACTTTGCAGTCTGCTGGCCTTCAACCTGCAGTTAACTTCCAGTCTCTACTTGCATTTAACCTAGTTACTCACATAACATGGCCTGTGTTATGTACATTAAAGAACTTGAAATAGTAGTAAGTCTTTGAAAGAAAGATAAGTTGTCAAAATGCTATTTCGCCAAGCAGTGTTAAAACCCATGTTATCACTCATATCTAAAGCACATCTAAAGTTAATTGTGCTATAAAGTGTCTTGCGTTGCCTAAGCTTCTCGTTTATGTCTTAGTATTTCCTTAGACTTACATTGGTGGCTAAATGCTAATGGTTAAAGATAACAAGGAGCTTTGGGTTTGAGTTTGGTTTGTTTTCCTAAGACAGCATGATTTTGCTAATAAAAAATAGTAAAATGTTTTTGCCCTGATGTAGCTCATTGTTGCTGTATACGTCTTGCGCAAAGTAAAGGGTGTCTTGGATTATTCATTGGAATGTGCGTCGCAAGAGTTGTGCGAGCTTCCCCTTATTCAAATGTAACACAATGGGCAAGATAAAACTTTGCAGTTGTTTCATTATCTGAGTGGAAGGTAATGAATGATATGTGCCTGGCTCATTAATTCTCATAATCTTGGTTGTGTTTCTCTTTCAGATTACTAGATGTGCACAGTAATTAATTCACAAGGAGTATTCTCTCTCTAGCTTTGCAAGTTAACCACTGGTCATCTTTATTACAGAGCTGAAATGACAAAAGTGAATGCTGCTGTTTCTTTAGAAACTTATTTTTGGAGATGAAACAAGTTTGCACAAAAAGTACTGTACTATGTTTTGCTTTATTTGTTTTTCTTTAAGTCTGTTAAGAGCGCAGATCAGTGTCCTGCCTTGAATTCTGTTATAAGAAATGCATACATTTAATTGCACAGCTTGTTTGAAAGATGCTTCAGTTATTTGACCTGAAAGGAATATATGTCCTTCACAGGCAAGAGGGAGTTGAAGATGGCATTTATGTCCCCATAGAGGTTAATGTCCACACTCAAACAGGACAGGTACTGACCTGTCGAAGCTACCAGATGACGGACTATGTCTGTGGTCCCCCTTCTCCTCAGTATAAAAAGGTAGGTGTTGCCTAACTGTAATTTTGGAGAAAATGAACAGAAATATATAATGCAGTACTTTTGTCCTGTTTAATAAGTACTTTATATACAGTGGATGGAAGGCATGAGTAACTCTAATGTAAAGCTATAACTTAATCCTTGTGCAATGTTGTAGTGTAATGATGCTCGCAGATTACTGCTAGCTCTTAAAGGCCTACTAAATCAGTTTTATTTTCTGGCTTAATTATGCCTTACATGAAGCTTTTGTTCAACTCGTGAATTAGTTATGACTGACATAAGGCTTTCTAAAGGATGTTGTTTGCATATATGCAGCAATTCTCTGCTTGAAAAATTGATGTACTCCACTAAAAGGACAGAGGGAAGCTTCTGTAGGGAGAATACAGCACCTGGCTTGTAGTCTCAATGACATGGATTATCCCTATTGTTTTATATCTTACTATCATTTAATACACCTGCCTCCTTTTCCTAGATGCATCATCAGTATATCACAGGACTTCAGCAACATTGCAGAGCGTTGCGGGGTTCCCACTTGATGGCTGATGAAGCAGAAGTGTTTCAACACGGTTCTGCAACACACTGACTCTATAGAGACACATGATCCAGTCACGCAGCAGGCCTGACCTGCTTAGCATGTGAGATCTGATGCGAGCCTAGCCTCAGGTGGCGTGACTGCATGTCTAGAATTGTGCAGTTATTAGCAGTCACAGATAGACATCACTGTAGCATGTTGACTTTTTCTACAGAAAGCAAAGAAACAGGACTTGAGCGTGTTGAATCCCAAGCATGCCACCTTCTCTTAACTGAGGAACTTGTTCCTTTGAATCAGCTTTCAGGAGCGTGGCTAAGGCCAGCTGCTGCAGGACTTCTGAGGAGAAAGCTTGCTTAGAAAGCAGGCTCTGCTGCTCACAAACCTCCTCCCTGCCAACTTGCTTCCTGTCAAGGCATATCTTCAGGGATTTTCAGGGAGTTAATACATAGTCTGCTGTGGTGTGTCAGCTCTTGCTAGTATGCTGTAAGAGCAGACTTCCAATATTGGCAACTTTATCTAGTTAAACGTTCCCTCCTACTGTTGTCAGGGTCAATTGTTTGTTCTCTTCTCCCTCCCCACCCCCAGCTTTTATTTATTTAAGTTAACCAAGCAGGAGGGCTAAAAATTTAGTACAGGTGACTGCATCAGCACACAGTGACCTACATCCATCTACTGTTGTGTACTTCTTGGGGAAAAGTTCATCCTTTCTAGACACCTCATCCTTGAATTTCCTGGCTATTGATTGCATGAAAGAGTATTTACGATATTGTCAGCTTTTAAAGTCTGTATATTTATCTGTTTCTTCAGTTCTGTATGGGAACTTGCTGCTGTCTCTTTCAAGCCTTGGCTAATCTTTTCCTCTCACTGTCACTTGTTTTCTCTTGCACCAATACTTAAGTTTATTTTGTACGTAGAATGAAAACTACAGTAGCGTACTCTAAGGAATCTCTGCTTTTTCACTAAGCTAAGTCTCTGTTTCTGTTACTCCTGTAACTTGTCTATATACTCCCTGTTGTGATTTGGATTTGAAGAGCTTAGTTTTAAAAATAACTTCAGTCTTATATGCTGCTTCTCCCTTCTCACTCAGATGCAATACTAAGGCTGGCTAAAGGCATAGAAAGTAGTTCTCATCCTTGCTGGAAGAAAGAATGGAATAATGAATAACAGCTTAATTGTGCAGTCTTGTGCATGTTAGTAGCATTTCAGAATCTTAGAGGTATGCCTTGGTAGTTACAAGCCTTTTCAGAGTAATTTTGTTGACACTTTTAAGGTCTTCAGTGGTCTTCCAGAAGCCTTTGGCTATCTTCAGGTACAAATAGCATTATTTGGGATTAATTCTCTTGTTACCTTAAGTGGTTCTTCCCGTATGAGTAAAGGTTTGGAGTAGTCTGTCCTTCCTAGCACTTTATTGAAGGCTTTTTTTTTTCTCCCCTCTTTTGCTTATAGGTTATCTGCATGGGTGCAAAACAGAATGGCTTGCCAGCTGACTATCAGAAGAAATTAGAAGCTATTGAAACTAATAACTATGCAGGGCCGGTGCCGATCATGGAAGAGATTGAAGCTGCTGTTAAAGCAAAGGAAATAAATTCTGCATAGAATACCTCTGCGCTTGCTTGGCCGTTCACCTTGATTTAGATACCTCTTCTCACTGTGCTGATCAGCAGTTTATTTATCAAGAAAAGATGAGTTTGCTGTCCATCTACAGTAAGCTATTAGACATAATTTGCATTCTGAAGACACACTGACATTGGTAACTTCTTTGTTTGTCTGTGTAGCTTGAGTACATGCTGAAGTTTTTGCAGATTTAGAAATTATCTTTCTGTTATTGTCATGCAGTGCTGCATGCAAATTTATGCTTTGTGTCCTGTTCACTGACCTTTTTAAAAAGGCCATCTTGATGAGTATTGGTATCTGTTGCCTTCTGAGGAATAAGGGCTGCAGGATCAGGCCCTTTGTTCTTAAATGTTGTATACACCATTATCAAGAATTTCAAACATCTGTTAGATGCAAAGTAGACTCAAAACTCTAAATCAAGTCTAAACTTTTTCCCCTCTGCTTCTTTTAGTGGTTTAAAGCTCAACTTATCTGAAGCTCTGGAGTTTCTGTTCATATAATTAACAAAGAAATACAAGCAGTATTTTTTTATTATCTCAATGTTTTTAAGTGTTAGTCCAAAAGGCAACCCAGGCCTGAAGACAGCATTCAGCAAAGGATTTCATACGAGGCATAATGGCCTCTTCCTTTCTATGGCTAGTAATCATCATAGGTGAACTGGTTAGGTATAACCAACAGATTTTAAAGAATTCATTTTAGTCAGGTAATTCTATGGTTTTTTTAAATGACCTTTTTAACCAGATTCTTGCTTATCTAGGTCCTGGTCTCATGTCCAGCGAAATCAGGAACTCTCCTATGAGTCCTGGCTCCTTTGTTTTATGGTTTTGCTTGTCTATTAAACCCCAGATGAACAGACTTGGCCTCTTTTTTTGCACAGCTTTGACAATCTCCTGTAAAACTGGAAGCTCTTGTAAGGTTTAGAGTACTTATCTTCATGGTACTTGGCAACCCCTCTAGTTAATCTCTGGGGAACAAGGAAAAATTGACAACCTGGAAGATGTCAAACAACTGAACTTTGGCTTATCTTCTGTGCAGTGTATTTTTCTTTTTTTCTCTTGATGTACAGAGGGGTGAAAGATACAATTGGTGTCACTGTGTGACTGCTTAGATAAACATATGACAAAGTAACAGACTTACCGAGTCATCTCTACATATAATTTTTCTGTAAACTTCTGCCAGGGATGTGTAGGTGCTGTCCTGATGTCATATGCCTGTTTCCAGAGTTGGGCACAATGCCTGCAGTAAAACATGGTACTTTCTGTATTAGCACCGTCTAGTCTGAAACTGAGACAATAAAATTGTGATTACCACACCTCTCCCATGTCCGTTCAGTGCATGCTTCAAGAATACCAATGTTGCTTCTGTGAGCAAAAGCTGGCAATGGGGAAATTTATCTGAAACTTACATTGGTTGTTTTCACTTTTAATGGATGCGGTTTTAGTACGGAGGGCAAAACTGTGCATGAACGTGCTCATTTTAGACACCAGCACCGCTTCTTCTACTCTACCCTTACCAGGCTTCTTTTTGGGCTTTTGAACTTTTACATAGATATTTTACTGTTGCAAGGTGAAAACAGAAAATAACACCCTGACAGCCTCCTCGGAGGGAGCTGAGGCGAGGTACTGGGTGCCTCCCGTTGAGGAAAATGGTGGGAGCACCTGAGGGCCGGGGGAAGGCCGCCTCCCCTGAGGCGGGACCCCGGCACCTCTCCTGGGGGAGAAGGCCTTCGGCTATGCCCGCGTGGGGAGGGAAAGGAGATGTCCGTGAAGGAGAAGAGGGTTTGGGCAATGCCTGCGTGGGGAGGAGCCGCTTCCCACCGGGGAGGAGAGACGGTCCGTGGGGCGGGAGCTTCTTCCCGGCGGGCCGGGGGTGGGGGGAAGCACCTGTGGGCCGGCTGCTGCCCTGCTCCTCCCCTCGCCGCCGTCCCTCCACCGTCGGGGTGAGTGCCGGGGAAGGGTGAGGGGCGGAGGAGGGTCGCCGGGGCGCTGCCCGCCTGGCCCAGCGCGCCCACTCGCGGGCGACGGCTGCGTGTGTGCGCGGGGGCGGCCGCCCCGCGGCGAGGGGTGGGCGGCACGGAGGGGCCGGGGGCAGGCGGGAGGGGGCAGCAGGGCGGCGGCTGGCGCCGGGAGAGGGTTGGAGGGCGTCAATTCAAGTTTTGGGTTTTGTCAACCAAAGTTTTCCTGTTACCGCGGGGAGGGGGCGCGCTGCGCCCGGTGGGTCACGCCGGCCTCTGCCTATTCGAGAACTTGCTGCGCTCCCGAACAATTCTGGGAATTCTTGGTGTTTGTTTAGCGGGAGCCCTTCCCGCCCGTGGGGCGGAGGCTGCCGGGGCGGAGGCTGCCGTGTGAGCGGCGGTGTTGGGCGGAGAGCGAGGAGCGGTGCCAGCCCGCCGGCCGGGACACGCAGCAGTGCCCGCCCCAGCGAGGGAAACGGCACCTTCCCGCACCAGACAGCAACGCCACCGCAATAAGTGCTGTTAGAGATGCCGGCCGGCGGTGTCGTGTCCCCGGAGGCGGGGTCCTGAAGGGCGGAGGAGGTGGGAGGGAGGGCTTCCGTACCGCTCGCCTCGCCCTGCCCGTCAGCGACGCGTGAAACAGTAAAAAAAGCCATTTACGTGCCCGAAACCTGACTGAAGATCCGTGTCCCCGCGCTGACTCACACGGGCGGCGTTTAGGCTTCGGTGCTTTGCTCGCTTAGCGCGAAAGAAGCGGAAAGGGACAGGGGAGCGGTTTTCCAGGGCAGAGGGGAGGGCATGGCAGGGGGTGGTCCTCCCCCCACTATGGGCACCAGCGGTGAACGCTGTCCCACCGTGATACTTAGGCACGCCCTGCTCAGGGCCATCGGATGGATGGATGGATGCATAGGCACAACCCAGCGGTGGTCTTCGGCAGGTGAAGTGACTGTAGCTAATTAGGTTTGCTGTTAATGACCCTAACAACGCTCGGGAGATAGAATTGAGAGAGCTGTGAATGTGCGGTTCCATCAATTGCAACTTTAAGTGTGGAATTCATTGCAGGTTGAATGTGAAAATAGTAAATAATAATAGAAAAGCAGTTCCATATTTTAGATACACTAGTAAATTGATCCCCTTCTCCTCCATCTCTTAAAAAAAAATCCCCAAGATTTCCCTGACTAAAATTTCTTTGCTTTTTAGTAGTGGTTCCTTCTTATTTATTGAACTTTCCCAACAGAAAGGGGTTATCGTGCAGCCACATAAAAGCCTTTTCACAGGGGCTTTTTAATTCATCCAAGCTTTATATACAAAGTTCTGTTTCTTTAAAAGTAAGCTGTTAGGAAATGTAGCAGCAAAACCTGTGAGGGACATAAATATTTCTGTAAAAACCTATGCCTTTTAAACAAAAGCTTGTCTGTTTACTAAGTGGTGGCAGAAGTAATTTCTTCTGTGTTCTTTTATCTCCGTTGCTCTTCAAACATAAGTTACAAAAGCTTATGCTACAGTCAAAGGAGAGAGGAGAAGGGAGGGGGGAAAAAATCACTGAAAGATGTTGATCTCAGTGACCCCAGAGCAAAGCAAAATCACATGAGTTGCAATGGATTTACACTTGTGTGATGTTAGCGTATGGCTCTCATTATTAATGAAGAAGCATGGCAGAGTCTTCAGTTCTCTTGTGGGAATGACTCTGCATGGGGTGGCTGGCACTGTAAAATAGATTTTTTCAGGAAACACATCTGACTTGGAGACACAAAGGGCACAGATTTTCATGTGAAATGGGGTGCCATTTTCATACAGCCATGTCTTGAAGAGGAGTTGCATTTTGAATACTATGGACAGAAGGCTATGCCAACAGGGACTCCACTAGCCCTGGGCTGGCACTGATGTTTGTGTGTTCGCTTTGCCGTTGTCCTGCCAGAGCTGCTTACTAGGTGCTGTGAAGATCCTGAAGATACTATAGTTACTGGCTGCTGACAGCTAGCTGTGTGGCATAGGACTTCTTTTCACAGGCAATTTAGTAGGACAGTTTTGTCAGAATAGCAAGACTACAGAAGTGGTCTTGACTGAACTTTCAGCTCTTCAGAAATATTCTAGTTTGGTCTTAAATCAGCTGCTTTAAGGGACAACTGTGAATTAATTTGCTCCTTGTATTCCCTTTACTGCTTCATACTACACAGTCTCCTTGGGAGCAGCCAGCTCAAGGAGGAGTGAATTCCCTAGTTCACCAAAACATGGAAATGTTTTTCAGCTATTCTTTAAAATCCTTCAGCCCCTTTATCTACAGTGTTTACATTTGGCAAGATCTTGTTGTGATAAATCAGCGTATTCTTCACTGCCAGAGGACTTGCAGCACTAAAAGTTGAGCAGGCATAGCAGTTTTGCTGGAAGAAAAGCAAGGAGATCTTAGTGGAAAGAGGATGTGAGAAGGGCAGGGCCAGGAAAGATATAAATGTATATATGCTTGCATAATGCTGAGAATAGAGGGAAGTCAGCAGACCAACTAGATAAAAGTGCCAGCTTACTGACATAGATTATACAAAACCTTGCTGTAAGCACCGATACTTTTACTGTACCTCTTACCATGACAAATTTCATTTCCCTTTTTCATTTCCTTCCTTACCCCTGGCCTGATCCTCATCTTGCTTCCTCTTTGTTATTCTCAGTTATGCAGGCTTATAATGTGCATCTCTTCCCACTCTTGCTGTTGCTTCTCACATCACTTCAGTCCCCATTGACACTTCATTTGGCCAAGGTCCTGTCTTCTCTCTCTTCTTTGCCTTTACAACTGATGGATGAGCACTCTATTCTCTGGTCCTTCTTAATTTCTGGTAGTCTGTTTTCTGTCTTCTTCGCTTGACCAAAGCTGCTGTCCTCAAAATGGCTAACTGAATTTCCTCTTCAACATCATTGGCAGCCTCTTGAGCAAATCATTGGGGTTTATTTTTATTTTCAGGAACAAGATGTCCATTCTGTTCCCAGATAGGAAGCTTTTCCCCATAAGCATCTCTCCTGTTATCTCCCCATACTAGACTCCTGCTTTGCTCAGGTATCATTTCTCTTGGCTCTCTCCATTCCTTCATTTCTCTAAATAGATGTGTTCACAAGCTGTTGCTGTCTTTACTGTAACTTAGTGATGGATACAAAGGATTATAAAAGGCAGTAGTTCTCAACAGTGGATGTTCTTAAACCTTGATCAGTGCACTGAGGTGTCTCACATTAACATATGTACAAGTCTTTTCTAACAGCGTCCCCATGACTGATGCCAAATCGGTTGCAATTGCGCTGGAATTGAATCGAGCATCTGGAGTGCCCAAGATAAGGCAAAGAACACTATATGCACTCTAGCAGGGAAATGCTTTCAATGCATGTTTGTAAGCTGTACAAACATTTACCTTTAAACACACCAGATGTGTAACCCAGCATTATAAAACTAGTAGATCCTTGTAACAAGAGACAGTACTTTGTAACCTTGTGATCCCTCACTGATAAGACTCATGTTAAAGTACTATGGAAGCTGGGACTCTTTCCAGGAAGAGAGGTGATGGACTTGCAGATAATCTGGAGAGCTCACGATGTCAACACATTGGCCTCATGTGTAAAAAAAAAAATAAAATCCAAACACCCTAGCAAAACAGAATTGTATATGTCAGAGTCTTACAGGCAGTGTGTTTCGCTAAGAGAACAAGCAGTTTTCTCATGCTGATCAGGACTGCTACTGTAGAAAAATTTCAAGGTGTTCAGCTGCTCATCTGATGTGGCATTTTCTTACTCTGTGGATGGTGGAAATTTCCATTTTTTCTTACTAGAAGAGACTGTTTTCTCTGGTATTGGGTGGTGTGGGGTTTTTTGCCTTAAATTTAATATTGCCACTGAAAATATCGGTGAGTATGTTATCACACGCAGAATTCATATTGCCAGCTCTGACTTCCCTGCTTGGCATTTTTGCTCTTTCTCCTTTTCTCCCCTGATGCTTAGCCTGACTTTATATTCTTTTTAGGTTGCTCTCTTGTTTCTCCACTCTGTTGCAGTGTGAAAGGGAACATGCTCTCTCCTGCAGCATACATACGCACACCCCTTCCAGTAGCGACCAGGTTCTGTATTGACTTGGACTTAGATACAGGGCACACGTCTGAGACCTTCTGTTCTTTCATTATTTTCCATGTTCTTGTATTTTTGCTGTATTTCTTCTTTCTTTTCTTATCCTTTATGTAGCTGGATCTGAAAGAGTGAAGAAAATACTTCTATTTGTTTTGTGTACATGACAGCACTTTGGTTCATTATTATGGTTTCCTGGATGTTTGTCTCAGTTCTTCTCACAAAGTAACAAGTAAGAAAATGCATTAGGATAATGTGGTCCCAGAATAAGCAAAGCGAGCAAGGAACATTGGGTAGATGCAGTATCTTGAAAGAAAAGGGTTAATATTTCTGTTGCATGTGGTTCGAGGTGACTCTATGTTCAACTAAAGCTTGCAAAAGCTTTAGAGTAAATGATGTTTTCAACATTGTTTGGTCTTTATGATAGAGTTCATTTATGGAATGAGCTTTCTTGAACAAAGAGATGTGCCAGCGTGGCTTCTAGGAAGTTGAGTGACTCAGAAATCAGCCACTTCATCTGGTGGGTCATGTGAATGGTGTAATGAAAGGTTGATTTTTCTGAGTAGATGCAGTCACTTACTCATGTGGTAAGAAAGTCAGATCACTTGGTTACATTCCCTTTGGTTGAAAGAGTTTTGCAATTTTGGAGCTGGCTTTGATCCAAAGCAGTCATGCTGGGTAATTGCCTGATCTCAGCCTTTGGAGGGCTCAACTCTTAATGCAGTTATTTGCATCTGTGCAGGTCATCAACTGTAAGTTAGGAACTATTGGTCTTCTGAAATTGGAGAAGCTAAGCTGGTTTGCCCTGTGGTTTTATGTGTAGTTAGGTAGCATCACTAAAATGCAATAGCCTAAACTGTGTCTTTCTCCAGCATTAAGCAGGAGAAGCTACGCTGATGCAGGCTGCAGCTTCTGGTATGGAAAACACATAGAAATGAGTCTTTTCTGGTAGCAGGTCACCCAGAAGAATCTGTGAGCTGGCAGGACTCAGTTAGAGCTTGTCAGGTGAGTGCTGGGGAGCATTTGGAAAGTTTGCTGGCACCATAAACATCTTGGGAAATGGTGAGAATTCTGTAACAGCAAAGCTGGCACCTTTACAGAGTTGTTGAAGAAGTGCTTTGTGTCTGTTTTTATTAATATGACTGTACGCAGAATCTAAGAACATTCTTCCAAATGTCCCTTGACCTGTTGAAGCAACAGTACGTATCACCTGTTACTGGAGGATGCCAGTAATTTGTATCGATTATGCAAATCCTCATTGTCTATGTGGAGGTGATTTAGTTGTGACCTTGCAAAAAATCTGCTTTTTGCTTGGAAAATCGAATGTGCAAGGTTCGTACCTAAATAAGCTTACTGTTGAATTGTAATTACAATATAAATTCATGCCTGCTATATGGTATATTAACTGCAATTCAAAAAACCCTTTAGTGATACAACAGAGAGCAGTCTGATCCTGATTCCTCCTGGTTTATGCCTTGTAAAGAAAAATGGGAGTAAAAGGCCTTCTAAAAAAGAGATATAGAGTATGATGGCATCTCCTTGTAGACAAGAAGAAAGCATTCATGCTGAAGAGTAGAGTTTCTCAACAACATCTCTACAGCAATGAGAGGGTTTCCTGAGCCCGTAGCTGTCTGAGTTAATGATCATGTTGTGTCTCTAGGTGTACATAGAGGGGCTGGGGTCAAGCATTCAAGCCTAAGTGTTTGCATGGGCTTTAGATATCTTCATTACAAGCTGTATTGTGTGCAATCTCTTCCTGTTATGAAGATGGAATCTAGCAATGAATCCAGTGATGAATATGAATTGTGATGTCATCTTCCAGGCCTAGTTCATCATGTGGGAAAAGAGCCTGTGAATTCAGTTATTCTGTGCAATTCCTGCTCAAGGAGAGGTCCAGATTTTGTGTGTGAATCACTAGAGATGGGATCTGGTATATTTACAATCACTTATTTCAGTCCTTTCTGTAACATTATTATTTTTCAGATTCTGAAAAACTTTATTTTTCACTTTTATGGTTACTCTTCTGAATTTGATAAGATAAACCAAATTAAGCCAATGCAATGATATTTTCCCTGTTTTATACACTATCTGAACCAAAAGCTTTAGGTGTGCAGTGGTCTTTGCCCCTAAGCGATGTATTAGCTCTGGAATCTGCAGCAGCATTTTCACTGTTAGCATCATTTTACTCTTGGCTTTCTTAACAGAAACATCTGATCAGTGGTTTTCCCACATTCTCACTACTGCTGCTCAAACCTGGTGCCCTGGAGCTAAATGCTTTTTCCTAGTTTAGCTAAAACTGTCTCAGAGTTCACAAGGCCTCACTTAGAGGGACAGTTACCATATTGGCAACGCTTTATACACTGTCTGTTGTTGTAACAAAGGAAAAACAAAGTTAAATGCTACTATAAATTAATTCCTCCTACAAAATTAATTGTTATGAAGTATAATTTTATTCCGTTTATTTTCTTGTCCAGATATGTTTGGACAGATACCCTGCTTTGTCTATTGAAACATGAAAAGCTAATAAAAAATATTAAATTATACACTAAGACAGGCAGTTAATAAAGCAGATGCCAGTGGTGGTGTTTGAGGCAAGCTACAGTAAAGTACTGGTACAGATAGGAGACTGTAGGTATTTTTTTTCCAAAACCTGAATTAAAAAAATGGAAGTACCTGGGGAAGAAACTTTTTAATAAAGGTGGCCATGATATTACACAGTAGTTGGAAGCATAGTTTGATGGCTAATTAAAGATGTATCTGTATGGGATAAGGTTTAAATTGAGGTTCTATACAATTACTTTTTACAGGCTTGGTAACGCGAAGGACAGATTGTCTGTTTTCCCGAAGTTAACTCCAAGCTGACTTCTCACTGCAAATGGACACTTTGTCAAAGATGAGGCTAGGGGGAGCAGCTTCTTGCTATCTCAACTATGGAAGGCCAACTCTGTGCTAACGTGGAGATTTCTGTAGAAAAGCCTCCAGGAGCAAGTCCTCTGTCCTTCATTGCTTTGCTGAAGGTGTACCGAGAACTTCTGGTCAGCCGAATCCGAAACACGCAGTGTTTGATTGACAACTTGATTAAGAATGACTACTTCTCCACTGAAGATGCAGAGATTGTTGTCCAGTTTCCAACTCAAGCAGATAAGGTATTCTTTCTATTTCACTAGCCAGCATAGGATTTTTGTTACTTTCAATTTACCACTGGGTTTTATGGACTTATCTGGCAATTTTATGTCTAGTGTCTTTTCTGATCTTTGTTTTGGAGTTTCCCCATCCTATCCCTTCTGGACAAGTGTCTCCAGTACATCTCTTTCCAGCACAGCTGGTACTGCTTGTAATGCCTGTTGGCAGCTGTAAGAACGAGCAGGGTGATAATTGCTGTTCTGTCTCCCCAGCTGCAGCTTTGTCCTCTGATAAGGAGGTGACCACAGTGGCTGTTAGAGTGCAGCTTCCTACATGCAAGCCTTCATTATTGTGTAGAGTATTGCAAGGAAAATCTACTTCATGATGCTGTGAGACAGATCATCCTGCTTTAGAGGAGGAGACAGAAATGAAATACTATTTTAGAAGTTAATGATTGTGTGTTGTCCATGTGCATGCCTTCCCCTCTCTTTAAAGACCTATGTACATTGTAAATGTTTGTACAGAAAATTGATATATCCTGACACATCTGGGGTTTTTATTCCTCTTTGGATATCAGTAGCAAAAATTATTTCCTGGGGGTTTGGTGGGAGAAAATTATCACATGTACACAGTTACTCTTTGCATTATGACTTAAAACAAACTCCTGATCTGTTTCCCTGACCAACCATTTGTGCAACTTCAGAATAGTGTCACAGTTAGAGGCAGGCAAACTATTAAAAATTCAGAGACCTTGGACTTCACTAACTGCAGATTTTCATAAAATAGTAATTCTTCCTGGCAAACTGAAATGGTAACACAGTGCTCACTCTGTGTGTAGGGGCAAAGCTGAATAAATGCATGCTGTATGATCATCTCCATTTCTTATTGTTCAGCATATATACATGACTGTTGTAATAAAGCTGAGGAGGAGGCCATGCATCAGGAGTCTAAGCAGAGACAGAGGGCAGCCCGCAATAGTAAATGAAGTGGTCTCTGTGGGAGCTTCCCTAGAAGGCATAAAATTGCTTTTTAGAGCATATAAATTGTCAAAAAATACTGTGCTTTTGCTGTACCTCACTCTGCTTTAAGCTCACAAGAGATCACAGTCTCTAGAAACCTTTGTCTGGTTTAGAACTGAATTCTTCATTCATTTCCAGCAAGAAGAGGATACAGACATTCAAAATGGGCCTGCAAATGATTGCTGTGTCTTGCAGAGGGTTTTGTATTAGGGTTGCCCAGTACTGATTGCACAGAGGTCAGATTATGCCTTGTCTTTAGAGGTAGCGCTTAGTCTTGAACTTATCCAGCTACTACCCAGTAGCCATTAGTTTTAGTAACAGTCGCAGGCAACTAGTCCATTGTACAGAGAGAGCCTGCAGTATTGAGTTGATGTGTTAGAAAGAAGAGTTGTAGGTTTTTGAATCTGCATTAAGATCCAGAGAGAGATTCTGCCTACCCTGCTCTGGATCTGGCTGGATCCTGAGGTAGGTCTAATTGTGACTGGAATATTTACAAACCAGAGGGTGAATTTAGGGCACTGAGAAACCACTCCTTTCTTTTTTATTTTAACCAGCATGGGATTTAAAATATACTATTTAGCCAGGCTAAGGAAATCCTTTGGGTTCCCTATTGAGGAGTGGTATTTATCCATTTTGTTTCTGGTTAGTGTACGATTTAGCTACAAGTTCAGACCTTAACTTGCAGACCCAACTTTCTTGCAACATCCAAATACAAATGGTCAGTTCTGTGATGGTTCAAATTCAGAGCTAGATTTTGAATTCAAGTTTTTGAAGCACTAGTTTTGATTTTGGTGCCCTTTTCCAGTCCAAAAATATCCTAAAGCAGTCCACAAGTGTAACTGTGATGAAGTGCTGTGCATCAATGATCTTCCACGTGGTGTTTTTTCAGGTTCGCAAAATTCTAGACTTGGTTCAGAGCAAGGGAGAAGAAGTCTCAGAATATTTCATCCGTGTCCTGCAGAAAGTCACTGATGCTTACTATGAACTTCAGCCTTGGCTGGATGAAATAGGTTTCGAGCCTTCAGAGAATATTTGTAGTAAACCTGTGGTAAATACAGATCCAGGTAAGTTTGTGCATCTATATCCCCTTCCTTAGAACTACTCTGCTATGTAGGAAGTTCTAACCAGGTGATGGGAAAGTAAGAGCGTCTGGGCAGGCACAGCCAGGGAAAATAAATGTGTGCATACTGTGCTTGCTAGCAGTGGTAGCCAGATAATTAAAAAGTACACTGTATAACACAACAGTCATGCTGATATATTACGTCCTGTTTTGCTAACGTCAAGCTCTTTCTGCACTTGTTTGTGTATATGTAGCACTTTGTGCCAGTTGTAGTATTTTCTAGGCTTCTACTACCATTTATTAGCAACACTCTGATGTTTTGGCAATGGAATGGCCAGTATTTCATGGTGAGGACAGTCAAGCAATGATGCAGTTTGCCCAGAGAGGCTGTGCAGTCCCCATACTTGGAGGTTTTCAAGATCCAACTAGATAAAGCCCTAAGTAACTTCATGTGATCTCCTAAGTGACCCTGTTCTGAGAAGGAGGTTGGACTCAAGACCTTCTGAAGTCCCTTCCAACCTGAATTATTCTGTGATCCTAATTGATGAGTTGTACCAAAAGTCAAAGTATTGCAGAAATGTTTTCCTCTTGTGAGGTTTTTTTTAATTATAAAATACAAGAATTACTTTGCCCCCATCTGAAGCAAAGTTCCTGTTGCAATAGAAACACAAGCCAATGTTGCACAGTAACTGGGACTCACTTTTTTTTTTGTCACCTTAAAAAAAAAAACAACTTCTGAGGTGCCTGGAACTCATTTTCTATATCGCATGCCCTCTATTTACACTAATAAAAATTACCAAACAAGTTAGGAAAGATAACCACTCACCTGATAGAAATCGCAGGTAGAACATAAATATAGTGAAAAGGCAGACACCAAAACTAATCAGTGACCAACAACCCCAACAAGCCTTTGCAGAGAGTAAAACAGCCTTTAATGAAGGGCTTGGCTTTGAGTCTCAGCTGAAAGATAGCAGCCCCATAAACCAATGCAGTGTCAGTACTGGCTTTCAGGAAATGGTGGTTCAGACATTACCTTTCATTAGCACTTGAATTTCCCAAGAGAATGATAATGGCAGCACAAATAGAAGTAATCTGCCAAAGAACCAATTTTACATTAGAATTACCTTTGCTTATTACCCACTCTCAAAGAGGTGGGTCATTGTATACATAGGCTTTTTAATATTAGTCTTTTTAATAACAGTTCACTGTCTTTTTAGTTAGCAGATATTGCCAGAAACTCAGATATGAACTGGGACGGGACTCCAAGTTTGTTATGTCGTATGCTCAGAGGGAAGAGATGCTGCTTGAAGAAATCTACTCTAACAGTATTATGGAGCTGGTCAGTTTTACCAATGAGAGTCTAGGAAAAGTGTGTCAATTAGAAGCCCTTTTTGATGATGCAGTTGGGCTAATTAATGAAGATGGAGAGACTATTTATGTCTTTGGTGATGCAGGAATTGGGAAATCCATCTTGCTGCAAAAGATACAAAGCCTTTGGGCTAGAAAAGAATTGGACATAGGGGCCAAATTTTTCTTCCGTTTCCGATGTAGGATGTTTAGTTGCTTTAAGGAAGATGATGCCATATGTTTGAAAGACCTACTCTTCAAATATAATTGCTACCCAGACCAGGACCCCACAGAGGTGTTCCATCACATCTTGCAATTCCCTCATACAGTTCTTTTCACATTTGATGGCTTCGATGAGATCTATTCCAACTTTGATCTCAGCAGTGTGCCCGAGATGTGTTCACCCAATGAGCCCATCCACCCCCTAGTGCTGCTGGTAAGCCTTCTCAGAGGAAAGCTGCTTAAGGGATCCAAGAAAATTCTT
Organism: Podargus strigoides; assembly: GCA_028020825.1. Classification (NCBI taxonomy): domain Eukaryota; kingdom Metazoa; phylum Chordata; class Aves; order Caprimulgiformes; family Podargidae; genus Podargus; species Podargus strigoides. The sequence continues at coordinate 14,960,079 of CM051623.1, read as the reverse complement.
ACAGCGAGGACAGGAACTGAGATCCAAAGAAACATCATTAGAAAGAAAGTGTTGCTCCGTGGTTTCTCCAGCAATAACCTGAAGGAATACACTGCTATGTTTTTCAAAGAGGAGGGGCAACGAACACTGGTATTGAACCAGCTGGAAGCTAATCCAAATCTCTGCAGTTTGTGTTCAGTGCCTTTATTTTGTTGGATTATCTTTAAATGCTATGAACACTTCCATTCCATGTTTGACAGCCATGAGCTTCCAGACTGTTCTGTTACATTGACAGATGTATTTTTGCTCATGATTGAAGTCCATCTGAACCGATCTCTGAAAACAAGTTTGCTGAAGAACAACACCAGGAGCCAAGCAGAGATGTTCAAATCAAGACGGGAAACTCTTCTAGCTTTGGGTAAAATAGCATACAAAGGGATGGAGAACTCTTTCTTTATCTTTGAGCAGGAGGAGATCTCAGCGAACATCTCTGAAGGAGATTTGCAATTGGGCTTTCTGAGGACAGTTAAAGGTTACAGTGGCTGTGACAATCAGTCCACTTATGAGTTCTTGCACTTAACCCTTCAGTCTTTTTTCACAGCTTTGTACCTGGTTATTGAAGAGAAGTTAGGTGCCAAGGAGTTACTTCAGTTTTTCAATGAATGTTCTTCCAGTGAGACTGCCCAGGCTACTTGCCTTCGTATTCCTTGGTTGAAGAAACAACTAGCGGGGGAGGATCCTTTCCGAAATAATGAACACTTTCATTTTACCAACCTGTTTCTTTGTGGCCTGCTTTCTAGATCCAAGCAGAAGCTCTTAAGACATTTAGTTTTGCCTGCAGTCATTAAGAGGAAGAGAAAGACACTCATCGCATACCTTGGGGAGAGCATGAAATCCCACTTGAAAGGCCTCACTCGGTCCAGGCTTCCAAACTACAATCAGGTCCAGGTCCAGCCCAACTTTGTTTGGATGCTGAGGTGCCTTTATGAGACTCAGAGTGAGAAAGTGGGGAAGTTAGCTGCCAAACGCATGCACGCCAATTACATCAAGCTCACATACTGCAATGCCTACTCTGCTGACTGCAGTGCTATTTCCTTTGTTGTACATCACTTCCAAAAGCGCCTGGCTCTGGATTTGGACAACAACAACATCAATGACTATGGAGTAAAACAGCTGCTACCTTGTTTCAGCAAGCTTGCAGTGATCAGGTAGGAGTCTGTGCAAGCAGGTCCTTGCTTATCCTTGGTTTATTCCACAACCTGCTGTGCTGGAGGAATTGGTCTCAAAAGTGGAGAAAGATGAGGATTCTTACTGCTGCTGGAAATTAAAGTTTCAGATCTTCTGAAATCTTTGTTCAGCCAGTCACAGGAGCAGGGACAAGCTGTGACTTTGGAAACCCAAGTGGAAAGAGTGATAAGAAGTCTGTAGAAGCTAGGACTGTTTAAACCTTTAGTTTTAGTTAACTCTGTCTCAAATAATTTTGTCTCAAAAGAGGGTTTTTATGGGAGAAAGTGCTTAAGGGAAAAGAAAGGAAAGAGAAGTGCTTCCTCTATTATCTGAAGATTGCCTGAGCCTATCTCTGCCCTTGGTCATATGGGGTAAGAGAGGATCTACTATTCACAATAACCCTTGATCAAAAGCTCTGAATTTCTTGCTTTTACATCCTGCCAAAATGTCTGTCTTTCACAGAACAAAAGCTAACATTTAGTACTCCATGAAAGGATGTAGTTGAATTCTTTAGATGTGGTGTTTCCCTGAGGTGATGTGGAGGGAGGACATGGCTTGGTGTGATCAGGAAGAACTAACTCCACCTCTAACATCACAGGCCAGATTGCTTCTCCTCCAGTCCTTTGAGGTTGTGCCATGTAGCTAGACCTTATTTGTCCAAACATTTAGGTGCAGAAAACCAGGAACTTCAAATATATACTTTTTTAAAGCTCCTTCAGCCTCTTGAGATTTCTTTTTTAGTAAGTGGATTTATTCCTCTTGGTTGGCTGTGCTCTGCCTTTTTTTCCTCTAGGACTAAATCAAAGCAAGTGACACTTGTTTTTTCCAGATAGTTGCAAATCAACTGACATCCCAAGAGAAAGCAATAAGGAAACTTGGGGGGAAAATACATAAGTATGTAAGACAAAGAAGAATAAGACAGACTTTCATTCTTTGTCCCTGTCGTATGATCATGCCATACACAGTGTGATCTTAACACCATCCCCAGCACCAAACCAGTCTGTTAGGTTGCCTTTTCGCCTTTATGGCTCTTCTGATGCTAGGATTTTCATTTATAGTGACCAATTTTTGCATGTCAGGAAACATTTCTAGCAGCTTAACCATTTCTTTCAAAGAAGCAGACTGTTCTGATCCGTAGAAATTGGCTCTGGTTTCTCCTATGTGCCATTGCATTCCAAAGTGACCAAGTTACTAACTAGGAAGAGCCAGGGAGGCTGTTGGTGATAAGGGACTCCCAGCAGTTAATATTAAGCTTCTCAATTTGTGTAGAAAGTAAAGCTGGTCAAAATGTTTTCACAGGGACAGCTTTACCCAGAAAATGTGATTCATCAGAATTGGAATGCTTCATGGGAACCTGTCCATTTAGGCAAGGTGAAAAAGCTTGAGAAGTTTAAAAAAAACCCAAAACAACAAACAACCCAAAACAACTCAAAAGAAGTATTTGTATTCTGTGAATGACTGACATTGATTTGTTTTGTGTCTAGTTGGGACAGTAAAATTAGAAACATCTAGCACACCCATAGGACTGCGGTTCTGTTTCCTGGCCAAGGCTTTCACAACCTTTGTTCAGTGGAGCCTGAATGTGTTGTGACTTTCAAGATGCCTGGCTTTCATGAGGTACTCAGAGAGAAGGTTGCAAGAAGAGTAGTTTGGAAAGCTTGCTTTTGCTAAAGCATCAAGCAGAATTTCTTCCTGCAACTATAGTAAGCACAGAAGGAGGATGAGGTGTTTGTCTCTGGTTTCTGACTTACTACATTTTATCTTTTTCAGTTCTGTGGACAGCTTCCAGAGCATTACCTTGGAGATTTGCGGCTTTTTGTTTTTCTATTGGTTTTGAAGTGAGCCATATGAAACTGAGCTAATATTTCCCTTAATGGCTTTTAATATATGGCATAAGGTCTTGTTAAAATATCAGAGGAAAATGCTTAAACCTCCAATCATTCATTAACTCATGGATGATGAACACTTGTAATCTGTATTGATTCAAACTTTTTCTTTCCCCTTGTTCCAGGCTCAGTGTAAATCAGGTGACAGATCACGGAGTAAGGATCTTGTATGAAGAACTCTCCAAGTACAAAATTGTGACCTTCTTGGGGTATGTACCAATGGGGAGTAAAATCCTAGATATTGACAGGCTAGAAAATAAAATTGCAATGCTGACAGTACTGGCATAGCAGAGGTGGAAACCACAGTTATCTCCTCATTTACTGAACATAAGCAAAGCAGCATTTTGTGTCAGAAATGATTCAGCTGCTGTCCTGTGACAGTTCACTGGGAAAAGGAAGATGGCTTCCTCTCCCATCGTGCTGCCTCACAGAGTGACCTCCACTAGCATCAAGCCCTTCTGTAACACAGTGCAGATCATTTTCAGGTTACTGAACTGTGTGGGCATGCTAGTTTTACACCTAAAGCCTTCTGCTAGCTGTGGAGGAGGTCGAGAGGGCACAAGCAAGAGAGTGTGCACTTTATAGCTAGAGCCTCCTGTTTTCTGTGCTGTAAACTGATTTATTTCAAATATGCTAAGCAGATGTTTACAGCTTGGTAGAGACTAATACCATAGAGACTAAAACATACATTTCCAAGTGGCATTTCAGGGTACCAATTTCTTTAAGACCTTAATTAGTTCTTAATCAAGTTGAAGCTGGAAGGCATGTTAGCTCTGACTTCCTGCTCTTGGTTAAGTAGCTACATAAAAATGACTTTTTGAGAAGTGAACATGAATACCAAGAATCACCTCCTTCCTCCAGTGCCGTAATGTAAGTACATCTGCTCAGGTATCTGATCTTCAGTAATATTTGCAAGGGGATTTTATGACTTTTAAAAGATGAAAAATACATTCTTCTGGTGTTTTCTCTCTGACTTGTGGCAATATTGTTTCTGTTCTAACACAGGACTAAAGGAAAACTTTGTTTGCTTGGGGAGACCATTTATTAAAACTCATGTAAATATTTTCCCATCTGGAGTCTGGTCTCCTTGTACTTTTTATCTAGCCCTTCACAATATGAATTGCATATCAAAATAAAAATACAAGCAACTGTGAATGTGTACAAAGCCGTACAAAAAAGATAGATGCTATGTGTGCATTATAAAACATTCAGGGTATAAATATTAAAGTAACGGCAGGAATAACCTATTTTTACCAATGTGATTTTTCTTTAAGCTTATACAACAATCAAATCACTGATGTTGGAGCCAAATATGTTGCAAAATTAATTGAAGAGTGTTCAAGCCTTGAATACGTTAAGTATGTTGGATTTTTTTATTTCTTTTGTGAAGTAACCTAACTAAGGTAAAGCAACTTGAAACGGGAGGGAGAGTGGAGAAAAGACAAAAATTATGTTTCAGATAAAATAATAAAATATAACTTAGGTTTCAGTTGTATATTCTTTTACAGTAGTCTAGCAGTGAACGGCAGCAGGTGAAACTCTTGAATCTGTAGTCTTTACTGGAATATAGTAGTAAGCAAAAGGAGAACTTGAGACCTGTTCTTTACCTAAATCCAGTCTGAGCACCTGAGTGAGGCTTAAGTGATGCATGAACCTTGCTGCCCCTTGCAATATGCTGATTCACTTGGATTTAGTACCAAGTTGCTCTATATCTTGTCTTTCACTGGCCATTGGAGTCTCTATATCTTGTCTTTTACTGGCCATTGGAGTCTCTATATCTTGTCTTTTACTGGCCATTGGAGTCAGGCTGTGCTGGTGTCATACCTCAACTCTGGAATTCCCCAAATTCACCTGATGAGTTGTTCCCTTTAATTCCTGGAACTTCCCTAGATAAGAGTGTCTGGCCATGCACAACACTAGTTTGACATAAAGGTAGATCATTAACAAATGGTTTAATTGTGACCATAGGAGAAAATAGAGGTAACTACAGCAATGGCAGCTGCTGGTATGACTGTAGCAACCAGCAGCCAGGGACTCTTCAGTTCCAGTCCTTGTTCTACCACTTACTTGCTCTGGAACCCCACACTAGCCACATCCTTCCCACTTGAGATATTTGCAGAGATTTGAAATCCAAGAGCACTCTGGTCCTTTCACTGCTTTGACACAGTACTTTGCTTATTTAACTAACTTTCACAAAAAAATATGTGGGAAGATGGTTACTTTTCAGGCTGCATAGTAACCCAAGAGCTTATTTTGAGATAGAATGCATATTCATGTGCCTTAAGTCAGTCAAACAAGCTAGTTTTACTTTATGCAGCTGTAGTGGGTTGAGGGGTATTTGGTCTGTTGTTTACATCAATGTATATGCAATTGAGACTTATCTCTTCCTTGAATTCCAGCCATTTGCTGTCCCCACATAGGCCAAAAAAAGAAAAGGTCTTCTGTAGAGTGCCAGCCAGAGACACGCACTGCTGCCTTGACCTATGCCACTACCTATACCCTATGCTCAGAACAGAAAGACTTGAAATTATTACAGTCTGTATGTATCAGCTGCAGTCTTCTCTGGAGCCACACAACCAAGAAATATTCTGTTCCCTGTGGCATCATAAAACATACTGCATGTAATTTGTTTACTCTCTAGCAACTGCTGATATTACGAATTATATTGAAAACTAGGCAGGGGGGATTAGCTCCTAAGGCTCATTTCTGACATACGTAGCACCAAAACCAAGACTCTACAGTAATACTTCTGATTCAGAGGGCTGACATGCAAAATATGTAAAAGACAACATAAAATTACATCTTTTAATCAAAGGTCCAGTGCCTGCAGTATTTTTTTACTCTAGGTTAATCTTTGATAACTGTAGCTAGCCTTCAGAGTTAATTAGGCTTAAATACTTGTATTGCTTTCTGAGCTGGTGTTCTAATAGCTGTACAGTTACAAGTGATGTACCTCATCAATTCATGTATTTTGTGCAGAATAGGAGCAAACAAAATAACGAGCGAAGGAGGGAAGTGCCTTGCCCGGGCCATCCAGAAGAGCAAGACAATGTTTGAAATAGGGTAAGTTCAGTGCTAAGGAGCATTGCTCAGGGCTTAGTCTTGCAAGGCATCTGTAAATCCCTTAGGATTTCTTCTTTCCTTCTTAGCTTCTTTCCTTCTGCCATTCCTTCCTCCCCACAGTAGCACTAGAATAAACCGGTGCAGAAGCACAGCCGCATTTCCCACTCAGATGGAAAAGGAGGCTGCTTTATTGTTCTCCAGTTCACAACATGTTTGTTTTGGGTGTTGGGTTTTTTTCCCCTGTTCTGAGAGAACCTTTAAGGAGAGACAAACTAACAAGATAAAGATAGCCTCTCTCCTTACAGCAACACAGCTGTTTGAGAGATATTTGGTCATGTTTAAAAGCCTGGGTGGTTTTATGACTGTTGGCAATGTACCTAGTTATTGAGTGTCATTGTTATAATTGGCAAACCTTCTGCATTGAGCCCTGATGAAGTTGTGGGCTAGGAGAATAAGACGGTATTCCCATCATCCTTGTCTCTAGTCTGTCCCAAACTGGAGAGTCTGCTATTATTGGAGAGAGGTCTGAATGTACTGTAAACCTTTAATCCCTGTCCTTGTTCTCAGGAGAGATGCTAGACTTGAGGGTTTGATTTTTTAAATTATTTTTTTAACCCCTTTGGCAAATCCCAGTTTCTCTTTCCACGCCAGAGGAGAACGTTTTTGTCAGAATCTCATACTCATATACGTGGAAGTAAAACCTATGTTTGGCCATTGTGAATATCACAATCTGAAGTATGAAAATCAGATTTGAATAATCAGATATTTGGCCTTTAATTTTGTTGTTCTACAATATTTCACACGTATAAGCAACAGCATGCGCACTTCCATTGTCCTATAGCTGGGTCTGCTGTGCTGAACTTGCTGTAATTTCAGTGAAGGACTCCTGTTTTCTCCTGTGGAGGAAATAATCACTCCAAATAGACTTAGAATGTCTTGGACAGAAATGTTTAAACAGATCTATTCAGCATTTACATAACAAATTGCATTGGGCCTGAAGGACAAGGAAATTCTATGGAACTTACTGGAAGTGGATGTGTTCAGATACCACAAAGCTCAATTGATTTTAAAAGAGCTGCCAACTAATTACCCATCAAGCTGAGTGTGGCTCTGAGTCATCAAGCCATGATCCCCGTAAAAAAAAAACCCTTATACCTCAGCAGAGGCGCTTTCAAGCCTCATAATAAAGGGTCAGTTTTTAAAGTGGTTTTGCCATTGCAAATACTATAGGATTTAGGACTTAGTGTATTTCTCATGGCAGCTCACTGTACAGGAACACAAGACTCCTTTACCCCATAAGGGTACAGGGCTGCAGAGGGTTTGCCTAGTGCAGCAAGGTGTTCCCAAAAGCACTCCTGCTGCAGCAGGCTATCTCCTAGAGCTGCTTCTGTGCTGTGGCCCTGGGGTACTGGTGAGTCAGCAGAGGCTGGTGGTGTGGTGTGCAGGGAGTGGAACATGCCTGGCTCAGCAGGGAGGGTACCTGCCAGGTTTCTCACAAGCCTGAAAGACTGTGAAATAATCAGGGGGAAGGGAAGAGAAAAAGGGATAATGCAATGTGGAGGGGCAGTAGGGCAGCACACCTGATATCTCCTGGTTTCCTCTTTTCACCAGGATGTGGGGTAATCAAGTTGGAGATGAAGGAGCAAAGGCATTCGCAGAGGCCCTGAGGAACCACCCCAGGTTAACAAACGTGAGGTAAAACACCAGTGGAGAGAGGCAGCTTGGCACAGAGCTGACTTTCCTATCGTGCTTTGAAGCAGTGGCTTTTCCCACCAAGCATTAGCTTGGAACGCCATCTGGTACTGCAGGCTTCACTGTGTAAGCAAGAGGCCAGATTGAACCAAAAAGCCCTGTGCAGCCATTCAGCAAGTTAAAAAATATTGCAGGGCTGGCATCCTTTCATCTGTCTGCACCTCCTCCCCTCATGCTGCACAGTTACTGGCATTTGTGAAAGCACATGGTCAGTGGGTGCCATTTTGATCTGGGAGCATTAGCAGAAGGATGCACCAGCTGTCACAGAATCAGGCTCCCAGTGAGCTCAGTGTTAACAGTTTCTGGTGTGAAGGTACAGCAGCTTTTACCAAAGTAATTTTTAGATGGTAAACTGTTTAGGTAGGGACTGGGGCATTCTTAAATTCAGGCTCATCCTGTACTCCAGTGGAGCTATGACACCACACAATCAGTGCTAATGAGATGTAGTTCTCACTGGAGTTCAGAGTGTTCTCACTGATGTAGTTCTTACTGGAACTCATGAGAGTTCAGCTCGAACCAGCCTTCTGGAAGCCCTAGCATGGGTGAAGTTGATAGCACAGCATGGGGAGAAGACAGCAGCGTAAAACAGCCCATCACCTGCCAGACTTTCAAAGGCTGGCTAAGGATTTAAAGATGCATATTGTGGTGGCTGCTGCAGTTTTGGAGTCCCTCCACACAGCTGGAGTATTTGGTTCGTGGTGATCCTTTCGCTGTGTCTCCCAGTTTCACTGGCCTCCATGGTGAGGAAGCAGACAAGGCTCCTTGGTTTCCCCACGAGGTGGCACATGGCACTAGTTTATTTAGAAATATGGTACTTGGGGGAGTTAGGGGATCTCTGGAGAGCTTATTGCTGCCACTTCAGACACAGGGATTTCAGATCTGGTGCCCTGTCCTCCCTTCTATGAGTGGATAGCTGGGCTTAAAAAATTAAAAGCTGAACAGGTGCAGTGACCTAGATAAACATAAAAGCTGTCTGAAATAGCCATCTTCCCATAATTGCAGAATCTATCCAGATGTATCAGACTTGAAAGAAAATATTTTGAACCTGAATCAGAGCTGGGTTACACCTGGGATTCTCAGACTGGAACAAATATGCTGATGAACGTGCTTGCAAAAATAAGGAGGAGTAACTGTGCTGGCTAGGGATGGGTTTTGCTGGCACCTGTGCAGGGTGAACATTCTGCTCTACAGCATACTTGCACTTGGGTTCATTTCTTATTTTCTACTGGTTAACCTTGCTTCATGATTTGAATTCATAGTTAGCACCAGTGGTAGCTTTATGCAAAGATTAAGGGAAGATAGTCCCTACTATATCAGTTTACTTTAGCATTTTTAGGCCCAGTCACAATGAACTGAGAGTATCTGGTTTTAGCTGCAGCTAGGAGAGACTCATGCTAACATATATTTGTGCTATTGCCCTACTTGATCCCTCTTTCTACCTTTTTTTTGAGACCTTGTGCTATTTTCAGGCTCTGGCCTGGCTTTTGAGGGGGGAAAATACTTTTTGAACTCTCAAAGCCTGGAGCATGCCTTTAACTGGATGATTTTGTCAATGTGTCTATTCAAAGAATCAAGGGCAGACTAACAAATGTTTGTGGTTCGTAATGGAAAGCATACGTTTACAAGCTCATTCTCTCAGAATGTGTTGTGTTTGGAAGAAGAATGAGGTATTCGGGCGTCTGAAGGACAAAGTGACCAGTTTGTACAGGGACATGGGATGACAAATGCATGTAAAAACCTTTGTACTGCTAAGCACAACTCTTTGTCCTTGTTAAAAGCCTTTCCTCTCAAAATCACTGGGTGCATCTACTGTCAGTCCCAAGAGTACAACTCACTCGCAGCAAACCTTATAGCCTGTATGATAGACTGCACTCAGGCTGCAGCCTGTGAACTAACTAACTGTTCTCACTTGTTCTCTTACTGGTTTGCAACATATGTGAGCCTTTGAAACACCCAAATGCTGAACAGTACACAGATCGTCCAGGGTATTCACTAGTATTTGGCAGTGGAAGGGTCAAGTGATGCTGGCTGTTCCTTACACATTTGTATCTTTACTTCACAGTCTTGCATTCAATGGCATCACAACAGAGGGAGGCAAAAGGATTGCTGAGGCTATGCAGCACAACAACTCGGTGAAAATATTCTGGTAATTCAGAGTGTGGTCTATTTTTCCTCCTCTCCTTTTTCTAGAGAAAGCTGCAGCCTAATTTTATTTCCTCCAATCTCCTACTCTGCTCTCCTCCTTCTCTCACTCTTCTCATCCCCTATGCTTTCACTACCAGCAAGCTATAAGAGATATCACTTTGGAAGAATGTGGACATGAGTAATGGATTAGCAGCACATGTCCTTTAGGACACATTCCAGTGTCCCAATGCCATGCTTCCCTCTGCTTCCTCCACCTTGCTTTCCTCATCTTCTCTCACTTCCATCATCTGAAGTCAAGTTCTTTGTCCTCAGTTTTTGCACCTCTTCAGTGTTGTCTCTACCCCTCTACCTTTTTCCACCACACTTCATCCACCTTTTAGACACTAAAACATCATGAGAAAGTATAATTAGAACATTGCTCTGAGAAATAAAGATCTGATACTCTTGTCTCTTTTACCTTCAGGGCTTCTCTTCAGTATCTCTTTGTGTCAAGCCTTTAGAAATTGCTCAGGGCAGGAACAGCACATCCCCCTTTGACTGTCTAAAGCTATATCACAGACAAACTGGAAAAACAGGGGGCTGAAAAATAATGATAACATCCTAAGTGAACATTTTCTCTCCCCCTTAGGTTGACTAAAAATGAGCTGGATGATGAGGCAGCAATGAGTTTTGCAGAGATGCTGAAGGTCAACAAGAAACTGGTGCATTTATGGTGAGTTACATTCCACAGAGGCACAGGCTCCTTGGCAGTCACTGCATTAAAGCTTCACCTTCCAAGTCTATGTAGGTCACAGTAAGTTTTCTGTGCATGGTCTGGATGCAGCTGACTGGTTGTAGACAGTTCTAATGGAAGTTAGTAAAGCTGCTGTCTAGCATTTTGAACCTGCTTTCATACAGGGACAAGTTTAAGCTGTTTGTGTGTACTGCCAACTTTTGAGCTACTAATTGATTTCATCTTAGGGGAACAGTACTGGCCTCAAAAGTTTTGAAAAAAAATACAGGCAGACAGCTAGAATAACCTTATTATGATTCTTACTATTTATCATCATACTATGAAACTAGCAAGCTCAACTCTTCCTCTTCAACCAAGAACCTGGTAGACACTTAAATACGTCCCATTTGCCTGATGTTTTCTTCGAGGGCTTGCACTCTCACTCAGGTAAAACACTCATCTATAAAATGTAAGTTTCCAGGAATCCCAGGGATTATTACCACAAAGAGACTTGTTAAAAATGCAGCATTGACTGTTCTAATCCAGAGGTTCACAAGAATTTGTGCATGGATAGGGTTGGGCAGATGTGTGCTGTGAAACAAATAGCCATCCATTCATTCCAAGTGATCACGAGAACATAATAAACAGAGTCCCTTTCCAAAGACTTTGCTAACCACACTCTAGCATTCCCTCTATTAATCCTAGTTCCCGCCCCTTAGGAAGCGTGCTGGTTGTAAGAGGTGCCATGTACTTGTAGCCTCTTTTGAAAGCAGTAGAAGCTCTGGTGTCCATCACCCTGAAAATAGAAAGTGGGGGGGCTTGATTTCTTTGTGCTCAGCTGCAGATATGCTTCACTGAGCAGTTTGGTTTGAATTCATAATAAAACTTTCCCCATGCAAAGCAGGCATAATACTCTAGATACAGGTCTTTAACATGGCTCAGTATTGTCCAAGGGTTCCTGCCAGTAGATAAATATATATCCAACTTTGTTGGTTATACCAGTGGATACCTCCAAAAGGTAGTGACTTATATAGACAGTTGAACTTGAGGCAGAATTAAAGTGTTTTTCCAGTAGCTGAAAGAATCTACTGGATCCCTTTGCACTGACTCATTTACCAAGTGTAGAAAGTCCTTTAATGGCAATGCCTCCCTGCTTCCTTCCTTCTCTCCCTCCCTAAGAGATTGTTCAATTCATTCCAATTTTCAGCCTCATCCTGAATCCCGTGGGATTCATGCAGCCAGTCACATGGAATAGTACAGCTATGGGGCACACCATGGTAGACTGAAAGATAAGTATTGAGTTAGGCTAGGCTGATGCGTATTTTTATACTGATGCAGATGGAGGGGCGGTTTGTTCATTTTTAGCTAGGGGCGTGGTCTACAACGGTTAATAAGAGTTACCTAATGCTTCATCAGTTGTGCTACTGGAGGATCTTTTGTATCCTTTTTTTCCCCTCAGCTCAGATAAGACACACTTTACAGATGCTAAGGTGCTTCACGGGAACTAGTACCTGCTCATACCGGAGTCAAATTCAATGCCTTATATTTCAAATATTTTGCTGAACAACACAGGAGGATTTGGCAGATACAGAATTTTCTGTATATCACGTAAAAATGTTTGACAATGTTCTTAAAATAGAGCTAAGAGGTTACTCTCATAAAGTCCAAATATCACAATCCCATACCAGTAGTAAACAGTTATTAGCAGAAATTTGTCAGCTATGTAATTAAGTTCTGTATCTCCAGAATGCAACCACATGCAAGATTAAAAGGAAAAGACTGATACTCTGGGCCCTGTTTCTGGAAATGCATGTGGAGCATTTGACCAGTACTGTGTACCATCCTCACAGACAGAAATCACAACTGTCTTCTTGTGGCAAACAGACAGCTTTGCTCCCTGACATCAAGCTGAGCATAGGCTGTGTGTGTGCTGTGAACTGGTTTGCATGTTCGTTTGACATGAAGCGCTTTCTTTTTAGGCTTATCCAGAATCAAATTACAGCCAAAGGGGTGAAGTACCTCAGTGAAGCTCTCAAGGAGAACACAGCTATTAAAGAAGTCTGGTAAAGATCCCTTCCTCAAAGGGTCACTGTGTAAACTTTCTTTCCCTTTAAAGCACTTCTGGCATTACTACCTCCCAGCCTAAAAATTTCAGAGCAAGTTTATGTGAGGCAGGGGTTGTAGTTCCAGCTGTGGGTTTCAACTACGTAAAAAGCGTCTGTCATTGAAACACTTCCCTATGTGTTACCAGTGTCGAGCAGTTTTGTTAGTTCACATCTGTCTGTACCACTGATTCACAGAATGTGTGTGTTTGCAGAATTGGGGCCTAAGGTTATAGACCAACTTTTGCTTGCCCTGATTTATTTTTAACCACCTGGACATGTTCATGCTCTTCAGGAGCTAAATCCCAACAAGCAGGAGATGGTTACATTTAATTAGCATTACTAATTTGGTTCATAGAATTTTTACTTGGATTTTCTTTGGGCGGTGCTCCAAACCCCCTGAAAGTGCTAGACTAAAGGAAGATTAACTTTTTGTAAGATTTGCTTGTTTTAGATTAGCTAGGCATCCCATAGTCACACGTGTGCATTGTAAGGCACAAAGCCAAATACCACATTCCTTCCCTCACCTCAGGGAGCTCAGGAGTCAATAAGCACTGTGCTGGTTTTAGCACCGCTGCTTTATTATTAAACATGAAATTTATTTTTAAATATATATATATTTGTTTTAGTGAAAGGACACTGAATTCTTGCTTAGAAAGACAATGACTCACCATCTGACTAGTGGGTCAGCTTTCATCTACAGAAAAGGCATCAATTCCCACTCAAATCATTCTGAATCGTCAGACCAAAGTCCGTCTTTTGATTCTTGCCTGAATTTTCAGAGGTGTTCATTAACCTCAATAATTTCATAAGTCTAAATGGTTTAATAGATTTCAACATTTCTGAAAGCTGCTCTTACCAGGCTGCTCTTTTTCAGGGGTGTAAGTATCAATGCAGATTAACTTCATGTAGCCAGATTTGAAAATTTTGCCATAAGTCATTTCACATTGATAATGCCTCAAGAAAACAGAGTTTTCTTCCCATGTTGTCATGGAAGACATGAAACCCTCTGAAGACTATTTAAATTTCTTTAAACTACCCCACTGCATGGTAAGAACTTTTGTCAGCTATATGCTGCTTGCTGAAATGCAAACAGCTGGATATCCAACACCAGTTTTTAGTTCAGTGAAGTTTAGGTGTTTGTTCAGTTTCTATTTCTGAAGTAGCTTTCTTCCTCAAATGCACAGTGGGAACAGCAGTGCTGTAGCCTGCCTGTCTGGGACCAGTTCCCAGCTCTGTGCCCCTGAGGAGCATGCAGCTCACACGGCACTGCAAGGCTGTGACCTCTGCTCCAAAAGCCTTGGAGAAAATAGGGTAAGATGGGCAATAGTCACTACCTCACTTTCACATCCCTTTTCTTTTTCCCTTCTAGTTTGAATGGGAACCTGATAAGCCAAGAAGAGGCCAAAGCTTTTCAAAATGAAGAACGGATCATTTGCTTTTGAATGAGGACTTTCCCATTTTGACAGGCTTCATGTTACAAAGGTGACTCCTACACTTGGACTGCAGAGTTTATAAAGGTGTAAGTCTGCAGTGCTCATGGCAGGAGAGAGATATGCGATTAGCTGCCTTCCTATGAGCGTGCTGCGTTCCCCCAGCTCTATCCTTACCTTGCAGGTTAATCCTTTTGGTGAGTGGGAAGTTGCCTGGGTAAATAATTCATCTTTTTGTGGTGCTTTGAAGGTGAAATAGGTGGTGTTAATAGACCAGATCCACTGGCAGGTGTATGCATTTTGATAACTGAGTTTAGATTTATTCTGTAAACTGATGTAAATAATCTCTAATTTATATACATAAATACATACACAGAGAGATATATGTGCAAGAAAGTGCTAGATGCACAAACTCCACAGTATTATAATTATCACTGAAAATGAACATACGGAGCTTTACTGGAAACTTAATCCATCTATAATAGTTGCATATTACCAATGTTTTCAGTGTGAGTACTTTTTTCCTGCCTAGAAATTAGGCCCTTATTTCCCCACTGACAACAGACAGCACTGTAGACACTTTTTTTTTTTTTTTTTTTGAGAAAGGGATGCATCAGGCTCAGATTACTTTCAGTAATCTTTTTTTCCATATTGAACCCAATAGATTTTCTTTTATACAACCAGAAGTCCTTACTGCCATCACTGTACAATCATAAGACTGGCAGTAAAATACTTCTGCTTACAGTTTCCTGAGGGCTGCACAGAAACTGCTGCCTCCTGTTTTCACAGTGTTTGTTCTGGGGAGGGGGTCTGGAGATAAATGTAAAATATTAATTAGCAGGCTGTTCATTGCCTTGGCTCTTGGCCTAGACACCGTGCTGGTGGCAGTACACCAATATTAAGTTAGCTTAGCGGGGAGAAAGGACAATTGAAAATCAATTGCATCAAGTAGAAATCCCTTCTCCCAGCAGCATGTAAGCACAGGGAAGGACTGAGGTTTGCTTGGAAAGCTTTTACTCTATGCTTGAATTAGTGGAAAGAGCAAGGCAAGGGGCAAGTAGCAATGATAAGGACCAGCAAGAAAACATTATACTCCCCAAAGTAATCAGTGTTCAGGAGTGTAACTTCAGATGTCCTTAAAAGAAACCAATTTGTGAAGGAATGGGGCATTTGATAGAAGCATAACTTAATGTTCATTATTTCTCAATGGCTTTTCCTTCCTGCCCATGGCATCAGAACTGGTATTTCACTGGGAGACAGATGAGGCTTTTAGGCCATGCCCAAGGAAAGTCAGCTAACTTGAATGATTTCTATACCCGAGCCATTTGTTTACTGAAGCAAAAGGGCACAAAACTACATCTGAGCTATACTGCAGCTGCAAAAAACATCTGCAAGGCCTTTAAAGACTTCTTAGCGACTTTAACAAATCAGACACCCATGCACCTTGTCCAAGTGTTGTTCCCATTTTGCTGGCCTGCCCTTCTGGAGGGGAGTAGAGACTGGTGCAGAAAGAGCCTTCACCAGAAGTGTCATGTGCCTCTATTGGAGGAAATAATGTGCTCCCAGTTTGCTCTAATCGCTTAATTATTTGCTCATTTACCAGGCAGAAAATATAGTTAAAAACTCCAGCTCCTGTCCTCGTTTCACCAATAGACCAAAGCAGTACCAAGTGTCCCTGACAGCTCCCTCAAGCTTTCCAATGCTGATACTTCTGCCCCCCAACCCTTTTCCTTTTTTTTTTTTTTTTTTGGTTTAGAACAGCCTGTGAAGCTATTTGTAGCATGACAGCCACCTCAGCCCTGCTGCCAATCCTGTTAGGTGCCCAGCTGTTCCAAGCCAGGCATCCAGGGCAGTTTTCAGGGACAGAAGCATCTGCAGGGCTGCAGCAGCTGAACACAGCCTCAGAGTAAGTGGTGGCAGAATCAAGCTCAGCTCCACATAGGACAGAGTTTGGCACCGATTACAGTGCCAGCAACCGTGCCAATTATAGCCAGTCATTTCAGAGGTGATCTCGGACTGTGAGCACTCATTCAGGCTGGGCTGAAGGTCTGAGCACAGCTCAAGCTGGCTTTGACAAAACCAAGGGGTTTCACAGCATCCTGCTCCCAGCTCACCCAGGGCAGAGGGTCTGCTTCATGCAGCACATCACGGCTTCAGGAATCGTGCTAGGAAACAGGTTGCTGCCCTGGGAGCAGCGGGGGTTTCCTTGTTTATTGGCACAGCATTTCAGGCTGCAGTTGTTTCTTTGTAGTCTTACTAGACTATTTGTAGAGCACAGCGGAGCAGCACATTAGCAGCTTGCAGAAAGAGCCTTGTTTACTGGAATTCACACACAACTGTAACTTTAAGACTTGTTCGTAATTTACTAAGACATTCCTTGTATGCAGCGTTGTGTTTTTTCCACTTGTCCACTGTGGTAATAAACAGCTTTTTAAAGAACTTGAACAGGCCGCGAGTTCTTTGGCTTTGCAGAAGCCCTGTCAGGCAGACGCTTGGCTAGATGGAGCGGGAGCAAAGGTGTCAGAGCCAGGCCAAAGGCAGCGAGGGTGTGCCATGGAAAACGAGAGGTCACTGCAGAGGCTGCAGTTCAACCCGTGGAACAAATAACCTTAGCAGCAAAAAGCTGCAGCTGCGCAGAAAGGATTTGACTGTTGCTTGAGTAGGTAGAAACAAAATAACAGGATCGTGCTCGATGAAGACAGAGGCCAGGTCAGGAGCTGCCTGCTGTGCTGGAGGACTCCCAGTTTACTCACAAGAGGTGGTTTCTGTTCGCCCGCCGGGAGCACTCAGTTGCCCTGTGGGATGTGTGAGGCTTCTAAAAACATGATATGGTGACAGCAGCTTCCTCACTTCCCCAGGTGGGGAGAAATGGCATGAGGCTGCAGGGAGCAGCACCGGTGCTGGAGAGTCCCATCTTTCACAGAATCACAGACATTTCATCCTGGGGAATTCATGCTTGGATCCCCCGTGGATCAAAACGTGGCTGAGGTTAGTCGGTGTTCAGTCTCCGCTCCCAGAGGTAAATGAGAGGTGAGGGCAGGAACTGCAAAGTTTTGAAATAACTTGCCTCAGGTACGCAGTGGGACTTGAAAGGAGGGATGATGGCCACCGTGACCCTGCTCAGAGGGTGGCAGCCCCTCCTGCCAGCCCAGCGGGACTGACACTTTCCCCAAGCTTAGCACCCTTGGCCAGTGACCACATTGTGCAAGCCTGGATTTGCACACCTTTGCTGAGGAAGATGCTGGGCTTCCCCCGTCCCAGCCTAGGCAGCCAGCCCATGAGGTGGCTGCTGGTGGCACAGCTGATGAGCCACTTCCACACCTGCAGCAAGCAGCTGCACCCGAGAGCAAACGGCCCCGGTGCAGAAATGTCCCCTTTGCTCCCAAGGGGAAGAGAGCCAGAGCTGCAGCTCTAGCAAACCCTTTGCAAACAACTAAATTATGCCCAACCTCTCTTGTCTGGGGATTCATCCTGCACACTGAAGGCAGCAACTTAATTAGCTGCTAAAGCCTCACGAGCCAGGAGGCTTACACCTCCTGGGCTGGAGCAAATGAAGCTGTCAAGTTTTCATGCTCCCATTACCTGCCAGACTCTTTAATCTTGTGTTTAGCAGATGTTAATCCTGGCCCAGGTGACTCGTGGAGACGAAAGCTGCTCCGTTTAGAAGGCACTGGGGTCCGGTCAGACAGGAGAGGTGAGGAGACCCCACTGCAGCACGGCAAGGACAGCCCTATGGTGGTCTTTCTACTCGGTGCCAGTCTGTCTGGGCCTAGACAGAAACTTTGGGTTTTCCTTTTCCTTCTGTGTGAAACAGGCTTAAAGAAGCAACTAGGAGGGAAAAAAAAAAAAAGTCTTTGTTAAAATTTAAACCTATGTTCAAAGACATCTGTAACCAGGGTGAAAACAAAAAGCAGGTCAGGAACTTGATGGAAAACAGGACTCAAAAGATAACAGGCCAGTCCAGCGAGGCACCAAGCACCTGCAGTTTCCACCAAGCTCAGCTGAGGACCCGTCCCTGGGCTTTTAATATCTGCCTCCTCTATGCTCTTACGCTCTTGCCTTTATGAGGAGTGAGTCATCTTGCGTCAACTGAGGATGGGCTTTGCACAATTATTTATTTATGTCAAACCCTCCTCCCTGCCCCCATGCATCCCTGATCTCATCCCCCTCAGAAAACAGATGCTTTATTAAACGAGGGCTGGAAAACTCCGTCTCACTTGGCTTTTGCTGAGGCTCCTTGTTGTCCAGCAGCTGGCTGCCGAGGAGACAGTGGGCACGAGCTGCGCAGCGCCTTGCAAGCGGAGTCCTCTGTGTCCTTGCTTGGCCTTTTAGACACGGGCACCCCTCTCCCTGCACGGTGGGATGGAGCTGGGAACCTCCTCAGCTAAACGACCACACTGGGGGATGTTTGCAGAGATGGGCAGGCTCTAGCCCGAGCTCCCCAGGCACAGGCATTGCTCAGGTCCTGTAGCCTCAGAAAGAGCGTGAGAGCTTCCAGCACTCAAAAACCAGGGGCAAAACGCCCCCATTTAGCTCCAGTTGCTGCAGGGGACTCTCCCTCCCTCCCTCCCTCCCTCCCTCTCTCCCTCCCTCTCTTTGCCACAGGCTGCGTGTTTTGCTCCGCTTCCTGTTTAAAGCAATGCAGCATCCAGAAGCAGACATGAACCACTGGCTGTACCAAGCAACAGCATGCAGTAGCAGGGCCAGACGCACACACATGTGGCATCACCCAGGGGATAGCCCAGGGCTGGCACTGCTGCCCAGTTCACCCCCCAGGACAAGCAAGAGGGGCAAAGGTGGCATGTCTCCTGTCTCAGCTGTAGCCAGGGCAGGACATGGTACCAACAGATGCCACTAATTTAAATTCCACACATGAAATGCTGTAGCTACTGAACTGGAATGATTTCCAGCAGATTTTCCTGATGCAAAGCCAAATGCAGCTCTAACTAATTATCAATTGCTTCCATAATATGGCTCGAGAGAGGAGAAAAACACAAGAATTACTGGCAGGGAAGGAATTCAAGCTTCCCAGAAGGTGACGGGGGGGGGAGGAAGTTACACTAGCAAGAGATAATGAACACGTTCCTTAGTAATTACATCCAACTGTCTCATGGTGCAGACTTGAATAATTCATGCATTAAAACTATCATCTCCCACAGGGAGAATTGCAAAGGTCGTAGCTGTCGCCGTGCTTTAACAACAGGTTCAGCCACCCCTGCCTTCTCTCAAAAGTGAAGCAAGCAAGGACGGACACCCAGCCTCGGAGCAACCTGTGCCATAAAGCCTTGCATTGCATTCCACCAGCGGCTATTTCCAGCCTGCTGGCAGCCCCCAGCAGACAGCAGCACCCTGTTGGGTTGAGATGCAACACACCAACGCAAGAAAAGGCATTTCCTGCCTGGAAAGTGAACTCCTTTTATTTTCCCCACCCGTGCTGCACA
This sequence comes from Podargus strigoides, assembly GCA_028020825.1. Taxonomy (NCBI): domain Eukaryota; kingdom Metazoa; phylum Chordata; class Aves; order Caprimulgiformes; family Podargidae; genus Podargus; species Podargus strigoides. The sequence continues at coordinate 14,940,339 of CM051623.1, read as the reverse complement.
TAACCTTTGTGTATCACACTGTGGTTTTGCTCAGAGCACTCACAGCTCCACTCCCAACTAGTGTAGGGGATGGGGTGTAAAATAACCCACTCCCCCCAGCGGCCTTACACCTGTGTGTCCTCAATAGCATGTGAATGATTTAATGCCTTCCATGAAATGGGCAGAAATTCCCTCCTCCAGCAGCAAATGCCTTTCTGCCAGAGCCTGGTGTAGTAGCCTCCTCCCAGCTGTTTAGGGACAGATAGTGGAGTGTTGGCAACCATCAGGGATGAGGAGCTCCATGCACTGCCAAGTCATGGGTATGCTTGCAGGGAGTCAGTTTTAAGGAGAATACTATGAATCGTTTTAGGAAGAAGCTAGAGTGGCATTTGAATAGAGGAAACTGAAGGAATGAGCAGTGTACTAAGCTTAGCTTGATGCTTTGATGGAGCTTCCCAGTCCCTAGGTAATGAGAAAGGGCTGTTTGCCATCCCCTTCCCCTCATCCTTTTTCTTTTTAAACCACCCACATGAGTTTCCCACCTGCAGACCTGGGAGCTCTAATTTATCCTAACCTTGAAGGCCATCAGGTCTGCTGAAGATCAACCAGAGACTCCTCACCTCCACCTACCACCCACCCTGGAAGAACTGCAGTGCCATCATCCCTGCTCTGCCAAGACCATCACTGGCCAGCTGGATGAAAACTTGTCACAGAGACACTGTGCAGAATCTGCGAAGAGCAGAAGGGGCTCTGAGAGGGGCCATAGGCTGGCCCAGGGGGTCTGCTCTCCTACCTGTGGAACTGCAGACAGCCAAGATACCAAGTTGCTTTTCTAGCTGTGACTATACACAAAGGATTGCTTTTTCCTTCCTCTGCCTTCAGCTTGGTCTGCAGCACAGACACACAGAAGCTCTGACACACAGCGATGTCTCTTTCACTAATATTTAAAAACAAAATAAATCATCTGAAAGTGTGAAGAAAATTGTGCTTCAAAAGATTTATTACATATATTTGTACATATTTTACATGAATGGAATGTTAAACATACAACCTAAAAATCAATAAAAAAATATTTTCATTCATGATTATGTACGGGCAGACCACTGAAAAGAGTACCTCAGAACAACTTAAGTCAACTTGCAATCATTCTGCTCAATTTAAAAAAAAAAAAGAAACATGTTTTACATTAGACATTGCAGATTACATTCTGATTTCTGCTCCAGGTAATGAAGGAAGACATCTTGTCCATTACCACTGCACATACAGGTGGCAGTTCAGAAGCTAGCAGAGAGTTCCCTCTAACTCGTTGTGGGCAGGGTTAGCTCTCGGGGAAGAGGTGTATTAAAAAAAAAGGGGAATATACACTCTGCCCTACCAGCAAGTACCTGCCAAAGGGTAGGGACAGCCAGAATGAGATTCACAATCAAGTGATAAGGTTAATGCTGGATCACCACTCATTCAGTGCAATGCTGCAGCTTTGAGAATTAAGTAGTTCATTAAAACATCCCCTCTACAGCTAAGCCACCTCCCTTCTTCCTTGCAAGTTATAGTACTTTGGCAATATCAGCTACGAGAGAATCCGTGACTGTACGATAATGAATACTTCAGCTTCATCATAATAGGTACAGGAAGAGTACAGAATCACACTTTGGTGTCTCTTCCTGTTAGCATTTCACACCTTGAGAGCCTGCAACCAGGCATGTTGAGAAGTATTTACTATTAAATATAACAAATTAGCAATAAAAAGGACAGATTTGAGAGAAAACAAGAGGAACGGGATTCAACAACAGATTATGTTCTTGTAATGTCGGGTTACTTACACCTGAAACTCTGCCAGAATCAAGCAAATCCTGCTTATCATTGCAAAATCTTTGCCAAAGCACACCCAAGGGCAAAAGTCTCTCAAACAAATGTATACATAGATTAAAAGCTGCCAGAAGGATCAGCTAGCGGGCACGCTGCCTTCTACTACTTGTACACTGGCAACTTATTAGACCAAAGACAGAACCAAGTCCAATCTTTTTCAGGTGCAGGATATTCCTACGATGGTTTACCTGAGCAAGTCTTCACCAACTAGTAATGCCCCACAGTGAGGTCATTGTACAGTTTATCCCACCATCAGCTCTGATGTACTTAACTGAGAAGTGACTTTACAGAACATGATGCAGTAGCTTCGGAAGCCAGCCGAACTGTGTAGAGTACAGCAACCGTAAGAGAACCAAATGTTTTTTCTTCCCCCCAGCCAAGAGGCTAAAACATTTTAATCTGATTTTAGAAGCAGGTTCATTTATCTGGAGAAATGTCACAGAAATTTTATATTCAGGAAACAAAAACTGGACACAGTTGTATCGTTAATTTCTCATGCAGAGTATTTTGAATGACAAGAAGTTAAGTGGTACGAGCTGAGGACACCACTGCAAGAAAAAACACATTTTGCTGGGTTGTAGCAAAATCCCTAACAGGTCTTCTTCTACCTACAACATCTTATGTTACTTTTGCTGATTGCCAATGGAAAGCCTGACAAAGAATAGGGGGATATGGCCTAAAATGTATCATGTCTTCAGCTAGAAAGAGAAGAAATTGATACTAAAATTACTTTTAAGCTTTAAAGGGTGGAAAGTGCATCATGAAACATAGCACTTACAGAAATAATCCTCCACTGGTGAAGGTGAGCTGGAAGACCCGTAGTAGTACTTCTGCGTTCCTGGGTATATGGTAGTCTCTCAACAGGAAACTCCCAACTGTACAGCAAAATTAGTAGGTACAGAACAGCAATACCAAATTTGCTCTCTCAATATTCTCTTTCAATATGGGAAAGCAGCTAAAATGCTTAGAATCTCAGAGAGATCATGGCCTACATCTAAACCAACATATGCTTAGTTGCTGTTTACATACAGATCACAGCAACATTCAAGTGCCCCATTCTCTGCTTTTGGTGGAACACAGAAGAAATGGAGCAAATTTCTGAAGCCCTCACATAGCAAAGGCAGCATACTAAAAGTGCCCATAAGCACATCTTATGTATTAGACTTTATCCAACCAGAAGCACCAAAGATCCACGTTTCTGAATTAAAAAAAAAAAAAAAAAAATCTTTCCCACATCTGCTGAGATTTTAGTCTTCCGAGCGTCAGTTTTACCAGTTGTCCAACCTTCCAGCAAAGACTTAATTAAAAAGCCAGTACTCCTAGCATTAAGAACTAGGATAAATGCATAAATCTCAAGATCAAGCCAGAAAACCCCCTTCACAACATAAAGGGGGGATGAACAGGGGGAAAAAAGGTCACACCTATCCACCCACATCTTTGCACCTTACCTACACATTTTCCATTTCAAAGGACTGCACTCCACTTACCCTTGAATATGAAAGTTAAATTGATTACAAATAAGACAAACTGTTTTACACTTCGTTCTTCCCCAAAAGAAAATACCACAAGTTTTCAGCATGCTTTGTATTTTTGCTTTTACGTCCCACTGAACGCACCGTTGAATGTATGCGTTGGAAGAAAATTAGCTACCTCCTTCAAAAAGAAAGTGTTATTATAGGTACACGGCTTTATAAGAGACAGGACAACGGGTGCCCTGTGCTGACAGTAGCTTGGCTCTCTTGGTATTGTATGGAGTAGGGTTATATACAATCTAACTCATAGCCACCTCCACTATGAACTTCAAAACACAAGTTGCTACTCAAGATACATGGGTATGTTACAAGTTCAGAAAAATCTCACATTTCAAGACAGCACTGAGTCTACTCTTCCCCTTCTGGCAAGCAGCATGTTTATGGCAGACCTGAGTATGGGAATCATTTCACACCCTTACATACTTAGGGAAGATATAGGCCAGATGACAGAAAATACTCTGAAACAGCATGGAATTGGCAATCTCAAGATATTTACAGGCAAAGAAGCGTATCACACCGTAATTTAAGTTATTGCTTCTTGTGGACAAGTGTGGTATTCCTCAGTCAAGACACAGGACCTGTTGGGTGTTTATTTTCCCCTTCTGAAGCATGATGATTCAGGACCACTGTGAGGATGTTTTTAAAATCAGGGTGTTGCCTATGACTAGAACTATGTCTACAGCATGGTCATCGCCAACTGACCAGCGCAGCTGGTGAGAGAAGGCTTATGTAGGTGAGTTTCCACAGGTGTTTTCAAACCCAATCATCACTCTCATGATTCCAGAGTCATTCTAGGCTTGGTCTATATTACAGGTTTTGATACAAGAAAACCTCCCACAGCATTTCAGAAGAGATTTATGGATACCAAGAATGCCAAACTAGGATCTAAGGCATACCTCGTATCAGTTCCTCAAACAATCCAAGTTATTGCTGCTCTGCCATGCTGACAGAAGCAGCAACGGACTCTTGCCCGCAAAACCACGCATCAGTGCGATTGCTAGTGGCAAACACTGGTCCTAAATGTAGGACAGCAGTGATAACTGCTGGGTCTTTAAACCAGCTACTTGCATCTGAAAACAGAAAATTAAAGCAGTAAATGAACTAGAAGTAAGAACTACCAAAACTGAGCTTAAGTTGTAAACAGATTTATAATATTTACCTACTGAATCTTCAAGCCAAAGACTATCTATGACTTCAGAGCACAGGACACCGCAACACTTACCTATCCACTTTTACATTATTATAGGTGAATTTCTGTAGGCATGAAGCCAACAGTAAACATTAAATCAATGCAAATGCAAAATCTTTACTTTCAGAAGACAGCAGGAATTTAAAATATTGGAAAAGTGGGCCTGCAGACAATACCCCTATTGGAGTATTACAGGTGCCTCATCCCCTCCCTCCCCCCATCATACAAGGCAACACAAATCATCTCGGCTAAAAGGGAATCTGTACAGGGATTGACTGTACGTTTTATGTGACTACAGAATTGAAAGTGTGACAAAATGACTCTGCTCCCACTGAAAAAGAGAATACAACAGGGCCCCACAGTTACAGGTTCAGCTGAAACCAGTGATGCAAGCCCAAAAATGTAGAAACTGCACCAGCAATTACGACAATTATCTAGTTTGGACTCCTTTAGATTCGCAGCATAACAAAGGCATTTTACAGAGCAACATTCAGGAGAAAATGTTATCCAGACAAGAAGTGCTCTGCAAGCAAGATAGGAGAGTTTAGTAACATGCACTGCACTTGTTCTCCAGATAGCAGCAGTTGCTCCTGTTCTTTGCCCTTTTCAATATGAATCACAGTAGCAACAGAGAAAAATATGTCCTTAAAGAAAAAAAATGAAAAGCAGAATTATGTATGTACAAGAAAAATATTCAAAGTGTTGTGCAATTTAACTATTGAAACCCACCAAAAATGCTGTCACTAATAAGTATTCATAAACTCTTCCCTGTGCTGTGAAATTCAGAAACTACTATGATTAATTCTTGATATAAAAAGTATGCTTCTAAGCCCTGATATCTGTTCCAGTTTATTGTCTTTCTGGGAGCTAATACTTATCCACAGTTTGACTTGGTGTACCCCGCCAGAGACATCCTGTGTTTTGTGGAGCCCTGGTTATACCAATATAATACAGTAAAATAATAATAAATTAAACATATGCAGGTGCATATTAAAAAAAACAAAAAACAAAAAACGAAACAAACCAAACACACTGTCATATGCTGGTTCTCCACATGAAGAAACCAAGGATTTAGATGCAAAGTACTACAGATCCTGCCATCAAAAAAACCATTCAAACAAGGAAACAAAAACTTACATGTTTAAAAGTTACCGCAAATCCCACCTCGTTGTTATCTCACCCATGCCTATAAAAACCTCTTGCTATGCCTACATTTGCAGTTATTCATTTACACCTCAGGAGGCAGCCTGGAGATGAGAGTAATACAATAAAATAATTACCTGAAACGTTTTTAAAAAAATACCCGTTAAACAAATTACCTTAACTGGCAGCACTTAAAATTGGTAATTCTTTTTTATTTTTTCCTATTTAAAAAAAAAAGTTGCATAGCTGTAAGATTTTGCTTTGCTGCATTTTTTTTTTTGTTGTCGTTTTTCCTCACAAGCAGTAAAAGAGAAGTTTTAGTTACTTAAATAGCAATACAATGTGCAGATTTCAACAATCCCTATAGCTCGATCAATATAAATTAGTTACCTGTCTTGGTTTTACTCTTTGGACTGCATTGTGACAAAGGTTTAGTTACAAAATTTTGGAATATAGTATTCCTATGCAGAGAAGTTTGTGTTTTCTGTTCTTGAAAAAAGTGAAGAACGTAAAACAGGGTGTGAATTCAGTAAATTAAGGTCACACTGTTAGATTACATTTAGTTTGCCATTTACTCTTCTTCAGCCAACAAGAAGGTGAACATGTTCCCACTCAAAACCGGGGCCATCCTCCTGCAAGGGTCTCAGATAGCACGTATCGAACGTCTCTGCTTCCACTCCAGGCAGTGGGAAACACGTCCAATAACCCGCTTCTTCACAGAACCAGAAGTTAGGCTGAAATTAGGAACTTTGGCCTTCGATACAAAATAGTGTCAGTAATGTCTGTGGGGAGTCGATTGTTACAGAATGTGCAGCATTTTCAAAATCCCTGTGTGTCCTTTACATGAGTGTTTGGTATACAGAGCACTACTGGCAAGTAACCAGTGTCTGCAATGCTTTTTCCATGTCACTGTCCATCTTTGCCTTTTTCAGCCACAAAGAACTGCAAGTCTCAAGCCAGGCACGCTGTGTTCAGCAAGGGAACCTCCCGTCTCCTATGTTTTCTGATCAGTGGAAGCAGCTGTTGAAAGAACAGAAGACAAAGTACCATCATTTCAGCTATTTCAGTATATAACACTCTCAAACAGCATGAGCACAACCACTGTGTTTTCCTCCCCCTTTTCCCTAAGCCCCCAATTATCACCATCTCTGCTGTCAAAAAAAGCAAATTGGATTTAACATGAGGTTAGACACCCATGAGCACATATAGAGACAAACGTGGTTATGAACAGCATGTGGGTTTCTTCCACAATTCAGTTGTTTAGGACAATACAGGAAATGTGTTTGTTTATCAATTTCAGCTAGCGTTGCCCTGAGGTTAAAGCAATTACCCCTGTAGCAGGATACCTTCCTTCAGGTTTTCTCTGCTAGCCCTGCAACAACCACAGCCCTGCAACGTGACCTGCAGGGCAGACTCATGAAGCAAGATGAAACAAACGAACAAATACATGCCAACGATGAAGTCTTCAGATTACTTTTTTTCCAATTTCCATCCAAACAACATAACCAAATCCTCAGGTACCAGCCAGAATATTCAGATATCTCAGTTTCTCTAAGAGTTCTCATGATTGTTGGTGTGTTTTGCAATGCTTAGGGGCAGTAGTTTTCAAGCTAGTCAACTAAAAGAATAAACCTATCCTTTAAACTTTGACACTGATTGCAGACTGGAAATCATTAACACAAAACATAAGCTGGAAAAATGTGAACCTCTGTCAGATGGGATGGATAGAAATATGTTAACATTTCACCCACCCCCCACCCCCATTAATTGTGGAATGCATTAACATGAAAGTGGTTCTGAAAATACCTAGTTTCAACTTTTTCAAAAGCTTTCCATCAAAAATAAATGTCGGTACTCATGGAGCAATCCAAAATTGCACAACTGTATTATTTTAATTTTGTTTCATTTCCATGGAAAAAAAATACTCTTAATGCTAAAGCTTTATTGGCACTGATTTGCCACTTTCCAGTACTAAAAGTGGAATATATCATTGCACACCAGGCTATACAAGGATGTAGAAACCTTTTATGTATTGTAATATACGCCAATACTTACTGATTAATATTGTAATTCTGAGACACCATAGCAAATTCACAAATTAAAAAACCCAAACATAAAGAGTTATTTCAGATAATCAAGGTATTTATTGTTGAAATGTATGCATCTAAAAATAAACATTACCTAAAATCATGAATCTTGTCTTAATCTGATGGATGCTCAGGGCAAGATCTATTTACTTCAAACCATTCATCTATGCAGCTGTTGGATGCAAGACAAAAATGAAAACAATTGACATTAGTATCTTAGTAACATTTAGTAGGAAGATATGAATATGAATTGGTTTCTCATAATTTCAATGAATAGTAGGATTTTATATTAAACAAAAAAGTATATGTATATATACACATATTTCAACATTCATTGAAAATGTAATAACCCCAAACCATAGTGATATTTGGATATTAAACATGGTTGAACAATATCTTAAATGTTCAAAATTTTTAAGGAAGCATTTTACAAATTACTTTTATACACAGGTTACTTCACTACTAACACTTGTATCATTCACTGACATTGTACTTTCTGTAATTACAGACACTTGTGAAAGCAAATACAAAACAGGTTTAAAAAAGCGTTTCCTCTTTTCCCTCCAAGTCTATTAGCATTTGACAAAACTTTTATTATGTAGGGACACACAAGCTAAGCTCTGTAGCTGCAGTGTGCACTCCTTCCCCATACAGGTGATTTCACCTTTTTTTTTTTTTTCCTCTGGGCTTTACAGCAGGGAAAACTGACTCCAAATACATCTATGGAGATGCAGAAAGATGTCATTTTAAAAACATCTTTAGGGTTGCTTCTGTTGTTCTCTTAAACATAAAAAGTGACTAAGTTTTAGTGCTCCTTTAAGCACCCCTTAGAGGAGTTACCCAATAAATGCAACCTTCTGGAATTTTATATGTATGCTGAGAAATACTTGCCCTTTATGATATATGCAGAGACAAGGCAGCCGTGCTATAGTATCTCCTTGCTGCAGCTCTTCCAGGCATATTGCACACTCCCCAGCATCTTTACTCAGTACATCCTCTGAAGACAGAGCACAAAGTTAAATGGTTAAAAAGCAGACTATTACAATCAAAAATGTCCTTTGTTCAGAACATCAAGGACAGCTACAGAAGATACTATTTGTCCTGCAGAAAGTCTTGTCAAGGTGAGGATCAGCCACATGAACACCAGCTAACTGAAGATTCCTGATGGGAGACATCTTAAGAGCTCAAATTAAAATATGGTTACGATTCAGTTTCTTGTCTAACCACAGCCATAGGTCAAAATGAAGTCCCGTAGAAAGATACCCATACGGAGAAAAGGGGTAGCCACAATCAACAGCCAGTATCCTTTGGAGTTTATACTCTCCCAGCAGATCCATACCCCACCACACAGTCTGCTCTGATATGACCTCGGAAACCTGCGCTCTGAACCACGCAGACGCAGCAGGGACACGCTGTGCTGCTGACCCCAGGAGCTAAGCATTGGAGAAGTTGGGTTCTTCATACAGATGGTACGTAATGCCTTTCGGGCTTTGAGGATTCATGCTGGATGGGTTTTTCCTAGCTGTACCTTCTTCCCCATGCTCAGTTTTCACTATGGAGGTCAAGTTCAAGCCTGAACATAACATTTCTCTGGACAGGACACTGCAGATAATTAACTAGGGAAAGAGCTTCTTAACTTCTATACACTTAGCTTATCATTTACTTTTTCTACTCTCTTATTCGTCTCTCTTCCATACATCTGGCTTCCTTTTACCAGCCTTTCTGGTACTCATCTTTCACACATTCAACCTCCTCTTCTCACCATGTCAGCATGTTCTACCACATCCCATCCACCTTTTCCTCAATGTAAAGTATGCAACTGTTAGCAACAGGAGTGGGAGTTTTCCATCGGGGAAAAAAAAACAATCAGTGCTGTATAGCTCCAATGACCCTAAATTCCTGGAGATACTGAATTTTTTGCAACATTACCAAGTCCCATAACAAAGGGAGAGAAAGTAAGTTACTAGAAATGCACAAGAGCTGACTTTCAGACAGAAGTTTCTGGCAAAATATTATTTTTAATAAAAACCTTCTCTCTGGGGCACTTCTCCTTATCCAGAACATGGGATGTAGAATTCAGTCGTAGCACAAAGTGAAACAGGAGATCATGTAAGGATCAGACTGCCAGAAGCAGGTTAAAAGTCCCAGTTAGACACCTCACACAGGGCACAGAGCATTCCCAACAAGGGACCAAGCAGCAACCAAACTGGCAATCGGCAGATCAGACAGCTGCATGCTTGGCAACATAAAGCCCACGTGTTCAAATTTCCACAATGTGGAAAGCTTCCCCTTCTTAACCAAAAGGAGCCTAAAGGGACTGTTTATGGAGAGTACAGTTCCCAGATACAACTGAGAAGCCACCAGCTCTAAGCTATTCTCTCCAGTGGCTCCAATACTCATCACTACAGCATTCCAAACACAGAGAAAATGACAACCAGACAACTAAAAAGCTATCATTGCAGCAAAGAAATGAAATTAAATTAGGTCTACTTTTTTTCCCTTAGAATAACAGCAAGCTGCCTTGCAGGTACTTAGGTTTCTAAGAGAGTGCTCACTTCAGTCTCTGCTATATTCATTGGCAATAAAAATACTGTATAATGCCATGTCTGTGGCATCTTCATGAGGATATGTAAAGAACATATAACATGAAGTGAACTGTTATAAAGAAAAATATTCAAAACAAATTAATAAACAACATACACCTACCAAAATGAAGAAAATAAAAATGTATTTTACACATGGTAATATCATAGGCATGCATTAAGAAATCGCTTCTGTTGTTCTAGCAGAAGCTACATTAGAGGTGCCTAAGAAAGAAAGCAATTTAAAACAATACATCTTAAGAGCTCTTAACTGTTGTTACAAAATCCTGACACTAAGAACTTGCCCAGAAGAGGGTGCTAAGGATAAATACTTCCTTAAGATGTTTGAGGTTTTTTAATACAGAACGATACTTTAGAACCTGACACCAGGAGGCAAAGACTCTCCAGACAGCATTGTCCTGCTAGAGAGATACTAATTGTTGCCTAAGGCTCTCAGACACTACCTTCCTACGCCACCTCTTTACACAACTACTTTGCCAAAAGCCCTGTGAACAGATCTACTCTCTTCCCACAGTTAGGTTGTAGGAAGAAGCACCATCATAATTCAAGCACATATCATATATGCAGAGCATACTTACTAAAAGTCATTTTTTTCATGGAGTCACATTATCAGATCAGCAGCTGGTACCCAAAACAAAATGACACTAAGATACCTCCAGTGAATTAATCCCCAGCTTCCCTCCCTCAGTACTCTCAAGAGGGAAGCACTTAGTTAAGTTTTGATGACAAAAATTAAAAAGCTGTCCAATAAAAATACAATTTATAAAAGAAAGCATTCCTGTGAACTGCTTTCACATCACTCGCTATTGCACGTCTGTCTGGCTTATCGTGTGCTCCCCAGACTGTACGACACGTGCGTCTTAACTCCGGCTGAGCGATTTAACAAGGTTCTGCACCTTTTGGCCAACGTTAGGGCGAGATGCCAATTTAAACATTTGTATCTCCCACCAGCCTTGGCATAAGTGTCTGATACTCCCTTTCTTCCCTCCAGTGCTCCCGTACTCTCCCCAACTGCCATCAGCCTCCCTCTTGCCAATACTGACCCTACTGCACAAGTCCTGGGCAAACAGCTTGCTGCCCTCCCTGGCTTCACTCCAGGCTTTCCCACTGGGATGAGCTGCCGCCAGGCATGCATCAGCTTTGCCCAGTCATGCCAGAGGGAGCTGGTGTGAACGCTGACGATGGCTGGCGTGGACGGGGCCTCAGAAACACAGTGGAGTCCTGCCACCCTTGCAGAAGATATTTTGTTAGTAGGTTTCAATGCTCCTCTTCCTCTGAAATAATGAAGAGTCGGCATTCCCTCCTTCTTGTGTTAACCTTATGGATCCTACCAGGCTCTCGTGCAAGGAGAAAGCATGAGTTCTGAAGGAACTAGTACAAACTACCTGATTGCTATGTATGCCCACGTGCAACTTGGCACTGCACATAACAGACTCCAAACCCACGTAATAATGCTCATAACTGATTACACATGTAGAGTGACGACAGCAGAACCAAATCCTTTGCAGAGCTACACCACTTTGGGTCTGACCCCCTTTTGACCATTTTAGGTGATTCGGATCATCAATCCCAGATTAAAAAAAAAAAAAAAAAGGAGTAAAAAAAACCTGTTAGACCTGGATCTGGTCAGGATTTGTTCTGTACTTGTTTCATACTGCACTCCCCTGTACCAACACTGGCTTATACCAGATGGAAGTCAGTTTAAGGACCATTTAACACTGACTTTTAAACGTAACTGTTACGGAAAAATGTGTAAATCATTTCACACAGAAGCACTGCAGTCTGAACAATTTTTTTTTTGTTTTCATATTTTCCTGCAGTACAATGATTCAGCAGATACATAGTATTATTTTTCTTTCTCTTTTCTCTTTTTTCTTTTTTTAAAAAGAAAAAAAAAAGAACAGTCTGAGATCTCATCAGTGTTATGATTAAAACATTTATATGAGTGTATTACCTAAATGGAAGTGGGAAGAGGAAATAAGCAGAGGCCACATTTTTCCATTTCACCCACACATGGGTACACACGCAAACACTCCCCACACCCCCACATCCATCTGCCTTGCACCAAAGAGGAGGTAAACACTCCACCTTCCCAGCTATTTGAACAAGTACTCACTAGCCAAAGACTGGTGTCAAAGATGAAATCTGGCAAGAGAGTATAGTATTTCCCTCCTGTGTCTGCTCAAGTACTTCTTCCTCCTCTCTTCTACCCCTGGTTAATACTACTACTGTTTTAACTTCTGGTTGTTGGTAATTTTTCTTCCTAAAATTCTGCTTTTATCTTTACTGAAAAATAAATTCTACTCTACTGTTGCGTTTATAGCAAAATAGGTAGTACTGAATTAAAACTCAATCATCCTGGCAATTTTGCACACACTTTACCAATTAAAAACTTTTTCCAGAACTTCTGAAAAATATATCCAACAACTATCGAAGCCACCAACTCAGCCATAGTTAAAGTTATAGGCAATGCCTGAAATAGTCCATCTTTAAACTGAGGACTGCAAAAGCACATGCAATACATACCTTATGGATTAAGTCATTAAAATCTGTGCTACTGCTTTTTGTTTTTCTTTTTAAAATGCAGATAGATATAGCTCTGGGTTCAGGAAATCCCAAGTCACAAATCCTGGAGACTGCGACAGTATTTGGGGAGAGATCACCTTATTGCTGCAGTATTTTATTTCTCTCTAGGCATTCACTGGAAATGGAACACCAAGTTAGAAAGACCTTTGATCTCATACAGTATGACAATTTTAAAAATACCTTTTTTTTCCAAAACTTAAAAGCTTAAGTGTCCAGGGAAGCTGCCACCACAGCTAGCTCAACAGTGAAGAATGACACAAAAATGCACCCTTTCAGGAATATGACTGAAACTTACTGGAAACATACCCTCTGAACAGTATCTTATCAGCACTAAAACTGGTAAAACAAGAGCCACAACAGGTTAAAAAATGCTGATGAAACTTCACTAAATAGTACCTTTTACCATAGGTCTGTTACACATCCATTCATTTTTGTTGCCGATTACTAAAAACCTCCGTCAGTTAAGTAGTAGAGACTTGCTTTGCTTGTTTTTAAACAGAGTACCTCAAGCTGTAGACACCGAGAAACCAACGTATTTCCTCACACATATAGCATGAATTCATCCACATTGCAAGATTTATTCTGCACTATTACTGATACCGCCTTCTGGGATGATTCAAAAGTTTTCCTTACACCGTTAGAAAAAAAAAAGTAGACCAGCAAGACCTGCACTTTCCAAGGTAACTATTTGGTATCCAGTAAGTATGTGTGGACTTCATGATCTTAGAGGTCTTTTCCAACCAAGGCTATTCTATGATTCTGTGTGATTAACATACTCTTATTAAATGTTACTGACTTGATTTGCTAAACTTTTCCAGATTCTGCTGCATCTGTTCTTCTCCCTCTTCATTCCTTTCCAGCTATTTCCTTACTATGTTTTCCTTCTCTTCGCACCCATTTTCCCCAAAATATCATTCTCTCTAGATCAACTTTTTCTACCGCTCCTCCTAACCCTCATCATCTCATTTCATTTACTGTTGCATTGCAGGTGCTGGAGAAAAGAGATTAACATTATAAGCAACTATCTGATACGAATAATATGGACAGCCTTCTCATTTGGGGTTAATATCCTCGGGAGAAGTACACACTGGAATGGAAGGAGGAGAGACCATTACGCAGGGTGTGTTCCTCTCATGTAGCTCAGTAACTGTCTTTGCAGCCTGGCACTGGCTGCTTGCTCTCCCAGTCCATCCTAAGCAGTAGGAGAGCAAGCAGTTTCTTCGGCATTCTCCCTGTTCTTCAGTGTTCTGGCTCCCACAAGAGGAACATGCTTGATTCAGCATGCTCCAGCTAGGGATTGTTCTTGGATGACCAGGTCAGCCCTCCACTGCTGCTCAAAAATTGAGGCAGAAAGACACTTTGAAGGAGACATGATTCTTTAGTGCTCAGAGCCCTCAATAGCAGAAGAAAGATCATTCAGTTGTCACTGCAGAAGATGCCTTTTTTGTCACTTGGACCCTGTAGCTTGGAAAGTTCCATCAGCAGACTGAGCAAAGCAGAGCTAAAGCCACTAGCTTGGTTGACCTGTGAAGACTTCACCTTCATAGCCAGAAGCCAAGCTTGGACTGCCCTCAGCAAGGAACTTGGACTACAGCTAAGTGGTTTTGGAAATTCACAATACCAGAAAGGTGAGCATGTGGAATTCAGAATTCAGCTCTCCTGAGTAACTTCAATCCAAATTTCCTTTTATACTGCTGAAAAAACTAATACCCATATGCTAATCACACATGCACACATTGCAACTTTTCGTCCATTTCCAACAGGCACAATAACCCCCAACGCTACTGCACAACTTGTGCAGTAATACTTAGAACTTTACCAATCTAAAAACACCTTCCCCACCACAATACACAAAAACATAACCTCTCTGAAACAGACTAACCAGCTACAACGAATGTGACACTTCCTCATATACTGACAAAGCATGTGGTGAATTTGAGGGGGCGGGGGCTTTGTTTGGCATCTCACTCTTTACCCCTTGCAACACGGCAGCTCGTTACAATTTCCTATTCGAAGTCCAAGCATTATCCTTGTTTTCCCTTCCCTCTCACCTTGCCCAGTGTTGGTCCAAGACCGAGATATCTATATACAAACAGATACCCATCATGAAAGACTTCCTGCGCAAACATTGCCTACAGTCTTTAGTGCTCCCTTCTCTTAAAACACAAAGGACATGGAAAGGGAGCACACCAAATAAAGTGAAAGTTGCACAAGAAAAAGTATTTGCAGAATAAGGCTGAAGTGGCAATACTTGTACCACAATACCACACTGAGCTAGAGGGAGGTGGCTGCAGAAGTTTCATTGTTTCTCAGGTAACCCAACGTTTGAAGAACTGGATTTATATTTTTGTGGCACATTCTCAGCTTTCAGAGGCTAATTCTGAGAAATAGCTACATGCTTCCTGCTCAGACAGATAACGATCAGGTGTATGGTAGACAAAATACTTTTTGTTGCATAAAGATCAAAACCGAAGTAGTAGTGATAGAAATATGTTTTAGGGAGCAGGATGAGTACAAAAGCCTGTATAATCCTAGCTGCCTGGACATAATTCCAATTAGGTAAACTAAATAATATAGAGGGGAGAGGGATTTGTGCACTCAGGGACAGTTATTTTGTAAAGAGGTTTGCTTCAGTGGCCACAATGGAAATTTATCTGCAACTTTAAGATACATGGTGTCAATACAAGCTACCTTTCTTCAGAAAAAAATAATTAAATAAATCAATCCCTGGTTCAAATAACACAGCTTTCATACAATGTCCAACTGAGATCTTGCTCATAGACAAAGTCAAGTTTGCATTCCAGGACTCCCAGTGAAAAACTAGGCTTTGAATAAGAGGCCAAGCAGTCTGAGAAATAACACTCCTCACTTCCAAACATCATCGTCCACAGCCGCTCCTATGCTATCGTGATCAGCATACCAACTTTCTCAGTTCATATTTATGCTTCTGGTAGAAAGCACTGGGGTGAAACAGGTACTCATTCAAGATAAAATTTATCAACCCAGTTGGACATGAAACGTCTTGTGCTCCTGTCTTGAGATTTATTGCCAGAGTAACTGCATTTCCACAGTGATTCAAGATTTGCTCTTGATACAATTATCTGATTGACTGAAAATTTTGCTTAATCTAGTCTTTCCAACTTCTGTTCAATCAGTTTGAAGTGCCCTTGAATGTTAAATCATGTCAAAACAGCTAAGCAACTTTCTCCTGTTGTACTGACTTCTAAAGTTCCATTCACCACATTTGTAAGTACCACGTCCTTAAACTGCCAATTTTTAGTCTAGATACGGACCAAAGAGCTGCACCTGTTCACAAATAAACCACAAATCAACAGTCTCGTCCTCCTGAACATGATGTAAAGAGACTTTGTGCTAGCCTTACCCATCCTGTACTAAGTGCCCGTTCCAACTGAACTAATGTATGTTTGAGTTTTGAACGACCCAAGGGGTAACTTTTTCCTTGAATAGTGTTTCCTTGGGATGTTGTGTTTGTCCCAGGGCTTCCACCCCTCCCCTTCAGAAACACTATTTCTGGGTGATGAAAATACTTCTAAGTATTTTCTGATCAGGAGGCAACTGGGTGAGAAAACGTTGAATGCAGCAGTACCAAATTAGTGCTCCGCTGTGCAGCTCTATCATGAATACTGCACCCCAGCACAAACCATCTGAAACAAAAGCTGCTTATTGCAGCACATTGAACAAGGAAGATGCCTTTAGGCTGTTTTCTTGGGTTTTAATCAATATTACATGACCTCTCAGGTTATCGGGTATTAATCTTGAATGTCAGGAGTTAAATAAAAAGTATCATGTAAAGGGGTAAACCCACAAGAAACAAAACAGCAGCAAAATAAGACTCTTTATGAAACAGTAAGGAACTATCGCTTGGGGAATATCTCCTCCTCAGAATGATTTACACTTCTCAAGGCTGAGTTTACCATCAAAGAGAATCTTACACCACAAATATGCTGCAAAAGAAGGAGTGGTTGAGTAAGTGGCCAGGGGCAACCAGCATGTATTGCTGACAGAGAGTCTGCTGCAGTTAGAGAGGACTGTTTCTTACAGGGAGCTGGAGATAGCTGGGATGAAGAAAACATAGAAGTAAGCAAGCAAGAAAAATATTAATGTGGGACCCATGCATCTTCTTTTTATTCTTTGCTAAACAATGTTTCTTATTTTTGAGAAGTAAATGAAAGCAAAGTACTTAAGGGCTACTTATATGTACCTGCCAATCTGTTCCAGCACTAAGAAACTGACATGATAGGTGCAAAATGAGTTTAGGCACATTGAGAACTTGGGTTTGCAATCCAGAGATTCAAGTCCAAACGTGGCTGAACCACGTGGTATCCCTCAGAGCAAGGAGCAGAAAGTTTTGTCACCAAGGAGGACACATTCAATAACAACAAAGAGAGGCCTGAGGTGCAGCTTGCCTTGTGTAGAAGATGATTTCTTTACTAAAAGTAAAAAACCAAAACAATAAAACCCATCCCAAACCAAACAAAATCAAACCATCACAACCAATCAGGCATAAAACCCCAAGATTATTTATCTTCAGAAGCTTCTTCTGGTAGTAAATCACTCGGGAATCTAATTTAATGATTTAATGTGGAAAAGATATTGCTGTGGCTAGGAGGCTGAAGAATTCCTTTCGTATACCCTGCAGAGACAGTTCTCGTCAAATAGCTTTTCGGTCAGAAGGAAGATTTAGCAATGATGCTGTAAGCCAGTTAAAATGAGCAACTTTGCTAAATCAAGACTAGATACTATTGCCAATAGTGTTCACAAAGACTGGGAAAGTAAAGCAGAAAGTGGATGTGGCAGAGTAGGTACCTCCGAAGATGGTTGTCTTTGATCAAGCTGAAGGTAAGATCTAAATTTGAAAAGATCTTGTGAATGTAAGATGTTGATGTGGCTGTACAAAAGGATCCCCACTGAGGTTGGGAAGTCCCTCTTGCTCAGGCAGCTTTTTCAAGTGACTAAGCTTAGTTTACCCCCAACACAAAAGGAGACCAAAACAATTGCAGAAGGCAGTTTTTCCAAATGCCAAGGCTTCAACCATTCACCGCCACTGAAACTACAGTCAGAAGCCAAAGAAATAGCTTTGTAATGATTTGCAATTAAGAAGTTTCATTCTAGTAATGGTCTGCAAGGAACTGAGAGCGTCATGGGCACCTGCTGGCCTCATGAAATCTATGAGAACTCTCACTGACACAAGGTAAGTGAAGGGGGTACGTTATAAACCTTCATGGAAGGAAAGGGTAGAGGAATAGTGTCCATGGAGAGCAGAGGCAAAGAGGGAATGAACAGAGGAAGCTCAGATGCAGTTAGCTAGCCTATTAATCTGGGCAACATAGGTTACTTTAATGGTGACTTGTTTTGAAGTTGGATGTAGGATTTAATTCAGTGTTTTGTTCACTTTGTCCTTTTCCAAGTTTCTATTCCAGGCTTCCTACGGGTGCCCTGAGCACAATGGGTTTTGCCAAGTCCTTTTTCCAGTCTTTTAACATTGGCCAAATAACTGACTCATTTCTTCGCAAGCTTGCAAAAGAGTTTGGTTTGATCTGATGCAAAATGAATGCATAGGGAGCATTAAGAAAGACGGCATGAAAGATGAAACTCTGAGCCTAAGCTCAAAACAGGAGGAGGGGAGAACAAACAGGTGTGTCTGACTAAGATGGTATTCTTAGGGAAGATGCGATGCATTACTGAGCAACACACAATGAAAACACTGGTGCCAAAACTCAGTGTGCATGAAGTCTGGCTTATTAACACCAGTGCCAGGTGCTAGGCCTACAGGCTGCTTTTCCCAGCAGGCTTGAGATCAGCCTTCTCCAAGTTAAAACTGAATGTCTGGTGTCAACATGCATACACAGGACAGGGATATAAATCTCTGCATAATTTTGTCTTTTCTGTTCATGGCAGACAGGCTGCTTTTGCAAGCTATTCCTATATTAAATTGTATTATCCTTGTGATATAGATGGAATGCAAAACATGTCTTAATTCAAAAAGTTATGATAACATCAAATATTGAGTCAGAGTTTTCAAAGTTCTCAATTTTTCTGCTCTACACTAACCCATAATCCAGCATTATAGTTTATTCCAGCAGGCAGAAAGATACAGTATTTCTGGTGCTAACCTACAGTTCTTACTATCCCAGTAAGATTCTGTGTATATGGGTCTTCAATTTCAAGACAAGGAAAAAAACAAAACAAAACAAAACAAACAAACCCCACAACAAACCTCCCTTTGTATTTTAAAGCAAATAGCATCAATTTCTAGATTCTAGCAATTAAGTCAAGACACCCACATAATTTCAATAGTATTCAGCAATCATGACCACTCACAAATAATAATATAAAAAGAAATAATACTATAAAAAGATTAACATGGGAAATGCATTTCAAAAAAAAAGGCCCCAAAGACAATTCTCCAGTATTTGTTCAAAGCTTTATGCACATAATCTGGTGGTATATTTCTACAGCCATGTTAAAGTTCTATTTTTCTCTTCAATTTTTAAATGAACAGGCTATCAAAATTATTGCACACCATTATGACAATAAGATTTTTCAGCTAATAAAGCCAAAGATTGAAATAGACTTCCTTGGAACTGAAGGGGAAAATAAATAAATATATATATATACACACACATACAAGTGTCAACCAAACAACTCCTTCCCCATCTCTCCACCTCAAATAAACAAACATTATTTATGCAATAAAAATTGTTGAATACTGCATTATTGCTCTAGCTACATGAAGGCTATGCAATACTTTAAGACTATCAAATTAAACATTGCACAAGAAAGGAGATGAGGAACATGGTCAAAACGAGGAAAGTTTGATACGGCTTATAAATTAAAGGTATCTGTTAGTGCAGGGTTAAAATGGAAGTTATCTGAGGATTTTAGGAGGAAACTTTAACAAGGTTTCATAAGTGTTAATATAGTTCAGCACTAAATACAGCAATAATGAAGTTTTTCATGTTTCAGCTGTTAGAACTTTGGGTTATTCTTGCAGCTGAACAAATCTGTAGCCACGTGAGACAAAGTTACACAAACTTCAGGGGGCAAGGAGGTTCCTCCAGGGAGGACAGCCAATCTAGTATTTTGTACCTACGTCAGTATATAATCAATGTAATCCCTCTCAACAGACAACGTACAACCTGTTCTAAAAGCTGGTCATTTTTTCTCCAGTGTAAGTAGTGATAATAATCCCCACTTTAGAAGTGAGAGGACTCTTATCCTGTTAACAATGTTTTCACCCAGCTGTTTGAGAAGAGTTCAGCTTATTCTACCACTGAAACCCCCTGCAAAAGCTGGGCTGACTTCTTTTGTCATTGAAGGGCTGAGTCTGCAACTCAGAAGCACGAGACTATCTAAACAATCAAAAAAAGAGAAGGTTCTAAAGCAAGATTTTCATCTGAAGAAAAAAAAAATTACTAATGACATTTCAAGTGATTCTTTTAGTTGATCTGCCCTTGGGTTAGTTTCTGACCAAGAGGAAACCCCTCTTACTCTTTTATATTTCTTTCGAAAAAAATCCTGATCTGCAAATAATCTGTTCTAGTTCCTGCAAAACAGTGAGGAATTTCGGGAAGGAAATACCATGAAATTCCTACACAGATCACTCAGCCTCAGTGAGATGTAGTTTGGCACTTATTTTTAAAAACCTGAAGATTTCAAGTAGTTTTATTTCAAAATCCAGCCAATAGATTCCTGTTCTGTAAGATTAGAAAAAACTCTGTGGAAACAAACCCCTTGAATATACACAGCAACTACAAAAAAAATGTCAGTTTGCTGCTAATGTTGCCCGGTCCGAAGAAACACAAACAACCGAAATTGTTTATGTGGTGCTTTATTGAGGCCCCGGGAGCCTGAGGACTATTGTCCAAAGTCAGAGCCCCATCTTTCAGTCAAATTACACAGGTTTATATAGTGTAAAAACTGCTTAACAATACAAAACTACCTCATTAGTTACTGATAATGTTTGACAGATATATTGCTGCCGAGATATCTAGTCATTAAATTTGACATGGTCCAGGCCTCGACCCAGGACACAAGATATCCTCTCATTAAATTTGACATGTTCCAGGCCTCGACCCAGGACACAAGATATCCTCTCCAGTTGCATAAGATAATAGGGTACACTCTTAGGGATAAGATAAAGAAATACATCTGCATGCACATATTTTTAGGTGTCTGCTAAATTACAAGATTTCTTTCCCAAAAGCAGGCCCTAAGAGCCTTAGCATAACTACTACTACTATAAGATACACATAGGTATGGTAACAAGTCCCCCCTTTTGAGCATTCTT
Organism: Podargus strigoides; assembly: GCA_028020825.1. Taxonomy (NCBI): domain Eukaryota; kingdom Metazoa; phylum Chordata; class Aves; order Caprimulgiformes; family Podargidae; genus Podargus; species Podargus strigoides. The sequence continues at coordinate 14,919,043 of CM051623.1, read as the reverse complement.
CAGTCTTCTGCAAGGATGCTCAATTTCAGTCTCTTTAAGTCCTGGATTTTCTCAGCTCTCGGCTTCTTCATGTTTCGGCGGCAGAAAGGATGTATTCGGTATGCTTGCTCTTGCTATTGCTTTCAGCAGACCTCGATTCCGCCCGGTTTCTCTGGTAATGATACTCAAAATACAACGGTAACATAGCCATCCGACAAAGATTAAAATTAGAAACAATAACAAATATTGCAGGAGCGATGAAATCCATCCAGAGACCCGAAGCCCCAAGGATTCAAATAAGGCTCCTATCCAATTATGCTGAGCCTCTTTTTCAATTTCTTTCGTTCCTGATTCTACTGATTCCAATTGTGAGATGTCTTTTTCCACCTCTAATGTCATATTTGGGATATGGATACAGCAATGGTCAATTTTGTTTTTTAGATACCCACAAACCCCGTGTTCCTTTAGAAGCAACATATCTAATGCCATTCTATTCTGCACAGTCATTCTAGTTGTGGCTTGTAATTGGAGATTTAGATCTCTAAACCCCTTTTTCGTGGCTGCAGCTAGTCGCTCTGTCTGTCCTAAAAGATTATACAACATTTCTCTATTTCTATAGGACGCTATAGGATTCAGGAGAGATTCTAATACCCATCCTATTTTCACCCCTGCTCCTGGATCCTTCCAGGTTTCATCATCTTTGTTTCCTCTTTCTGATCTTTTTAGTCGTGTTATGTGCAAATTTTCTTGATTTCCCTTGAAGGGAGCCTTTTTCCATATAGGGCATAATGTGGGTAATCCCAATGTTATTTGTTTAACTTTTCCGTCAATGTTTAAATGTGTGGTCCAGGTACCATCACTCATTACCCAGACTAAATGCCCAGGGCTCGGAATTGCATACCTTTGGCAACTAACCTTCCAGAGACTAGTTACATTCAAATTATTTTCTAGTCCCCGGCATAAGCACCCAAATTTTAGAGCCGCTGCTAGAGGGGGTATGCGTTGAAATGCTTGGTTCACTGTACTACAATTGTATATTTGTCTACATTGCCACCGAGGAACTACTTTTTCTTTTTCCCTTGTAGATGTACTTTTATCTATTACAATTGGATTTGTTGACAATTTTAGTCCATCCCATGTAAAACACCATGATGTCTCTGCCATGTACTGAAATTGTAAAAGTATGCTTGTAGACCAAATGGATTCCCACTTCTCTTCTAGTCCTGTGGTTCGGTTAGCTCTTTCGCATTCCCATTTCATGATTGTTCTAGATACATTTCGTTTTATTTGTTCATCGTAAGAACAATACCCTCTATTTCTACCATCACACGTTGGCCCACTACAAACAAAACGCACTTGTCTTGTTGGCTCTCTTGATTCAAAAATAGAATTTGGCAACTTGTGACAATCGTCTTTATTCCCTGGAAACTTCCATTTTTTTCTAATTTTCTCTACTTTTTCTTGCCATTCTACTACCGGCTTCTGTTTACAGTGGGTAGTTTCATTTTTTTTTTTTTTCTACTGTAGTCAGATTCATTGTCGAAATTCCCCATGGGATAGGTTCTTCCGCTGCCTGTGGTAACGGCAAACATGCTGTAATTTTGAGACATTCTGCATTTTTCCAAAATCTCTTATCATTCCTACCACTAAATTTTCTTGCTCTGCACTTCTATATAAGACTGTGCTGACATCTCTGGTTCTGCGCTGCCCACCTCGACTTAACTTTGGTCTGATCCCTTCCTTTTCATGTGGCCAAGCTTTCACTGTTCGAATACCATAGTCTGCAGAGTCCCCATAAATCACCAAGCATAAGTATTTTCCTTCAGTGCTTCCCAATAGAGGGTCTGTAATATTTAGCCAACCTATTCCTTTTCCCCACTGTCCCCACCAACTGACCCCAAGTCTTCTTGCGTCCCATAAAGACTGATTCATCTTCCACCACTTCACGGTTAGATCTAATCCTGGCCTGTCTCTTGAAGTAAATGAACAGTTAATTTTTACTGGAGATCCATCCCACATATCCTGCAAGGCAAATCGTAAGTTTGCGCTTACCTTATCCTGTGTTTTGTTTTCCCTGTCCCAGGGGATCGTTGCTAGCTTTAATTTTTGATAATCAAAGCTACCATATGTTAGTACGATGCAGGTGTAATTTCCCTGATCATGCTGAGTGACATTTTTCAACTGTAAGGTAGTGCTTCCCTTTTGCTGATCCTTATCCCAATATGTAATCATTTTTCCTGCAGGGTATTCATGTCCCTTGCGCCAATTTGCCTGAACATCACGGGCTTCAGCTCTCTGGTCATCTGTGAAAAGACAAGTCAGATTAACATCCATCCCTTCTAATGCCCCTGATACGGGTTCTGGAGTGGTGACCACAACAAAACATTGGGAGAGAGTTACTTTTAACAGGACTAAAAACAGAATAATCGAAAATGCTACTTTGCGCGAAATATCATTCGAGTTGGAGACACCATTTGCGTTTCCCATTGGGCTGGTATCTTCTTGACGCGAGTGTAGTGGATCCAGGTCTCGATTCCTGCGACCTTAACGGCGGTGAAGGTTGTCAAGATCACCTGGTAAGGACCGTCCCATGTCTCCTTCAGCGGATCGGTGAACCAGTTCCTCACGTAAACGTGGTCTCCAGGTTGGATGTCATGCACTGGGTTCTCCAAAGGCAGCGGCCGATTCCACTGCAGAGCTCCCCTTAAATCATTAAGAGTTTTATTCAGTGACATTACATAGTTAAATATTATCTGGTCACCCTGAACATGCGGATCTCCTCTCAGAACAGTCGCATGGTATGGTTTTCCATACAGAATTTCAAAAGGACTTATTCCTACCTTTTCTCGGGGTTTAATCCTAACTCTTAGAAGGGCCAAGGGTAAAGCTTGCGGCCACTGTATCTTTGCTTCCTGACAGATTTTCTTTATTTGATTCTTTAAGGTTTGATTCATCCTCTCTACTTGACCACTAGATTGTGGTCGCCAGGGAGTATGTAAATCCCAGGCAATATCTAACATCCTGGCAATGGTTTGCACAATTCCCGCCACAAAATGGGGACCCCTATCTGATGACAAACCCAGGGGAACCCCGAATCTTGGAATAATTTCTTTTAGGAGAGTTTTCACTACTTCCTTAGCTTGATTGGTTCTGCACGGGAATGCTTCAGGCCAACCTGAAAAAGTACACACATATACCAACATATATCGGAAATTTTGTGCTTTAGGTAGCTCTGAGAAATCTACCTGCCAATAATCTCCTGGCTCCGGTCCTATTTGTATTTTTCCTAGCTGAATTTGCTTCCTAACAATAGGATTATTCTTTAGGCAGACTGGGCACATAGCATTCACCCGTTTGGCCAAAGTTAACATCTGGTTAGAAATTATTTCTCGTTTTAAAAATTTTACCATTACCTCTGCTCCCCAATGGCATTTGTTATGTTCAGTTTCCAGGATTATCTTCATAATCTTCCCCGGGACCACTATTTGCCCTGTCGAGGTTACGTACCATCCAGTTGCATTTTTCTGTGCTTTAAGCAAATTTGCCAGCTTTTCGTCTTCTGCTGAATATTTTGGTGTCTCTGTTAGAAACGGGGTAACTGGGCTTACCTTAGTAGGTATTAATGCCATTTGAGTCCATATATGCCTGGCTACTTTTCGGGCGGTAGCATCAGCCAGACGATTCCCGTCGTAAATTTTTCCTTCGTCTCTCTGGTGTCCTTTCATATGCATCACCGCCACTTCCTTGGGTTTGTGCACTGCATCCAGTAGCGCCAGTACTTCATTCCGGTGTTTAATAGTTGTTCCTTAAGAATTTAGAAGTCCTTTTTCTTTCCAGAGTGCCCCATGAATATGGATCACTCCGAAGGCATATTTTGAATCAGTCCAGATATTTACTTTCTTTCCTGTACTCAAAATTAAAGCTCGCACCAGTCCTATCAGCTCAGCTTTTTGTGCTGAGGTACCAGTGGGTAGGGCTTTAGCTTCGATGACAGTACTCACAGTTACAACTGAGTATCCTGCGTATCTGGTACCGTTTTCCACAAAGCTCGATCCATCTGTGAAAAGCTCCCAATCAGGATTTTCCATCGGGACATCCTTCAGGTCCGGGCGACTGACATAAACCTGCTCAATTACTTCCACGCAATCGTGTTCTAATTCTCCTTCATCCAGCTGGCTGCGGAGAAATTCTGCTGGGTTAATATGATTAGTTATCCTTAGTTCCACATCATCCTGCTCCCTCAGTATTGCTTGATATTGGAGCATTCGGCTTGATGAGAGCCAATGACCCCCCTTTTGTTCCAGAACAGCTATTACCATATGTGGCACAAACACTTCGATTTTTCTTCCCAGGGTTAGTTTCCTTGCCTCCTGAATAAGGATTACTGTAGCTGCTACTGCCCTTAAACAGGACGGCCACCCAGTACTTACAGTGTCCAATTGTTTTGAGAAATATCCTACAGGACGCTTCCATGACCCAAGTTTCTGGGTTAGCACTCCCAAGGCAAGTTTCTGCCTCTCATTCACATAAAGTTGAAAGTCTTTGTTTAAGTCTGGGAGGCCTAAAGCAGGCGCTTCTTTCAATGCCTGTTTTAGTTTTTGGAAAGCAGTTTCTCGTTGTTTGTTCCATATTAATTGTTTTTCTTTCAGTGCCTCATATAAGGGTTTAGCTGTTAACCCAAAGTCTGGGATCCACAATCTACACCATCCTATCATTCCCAGGAAGGATCTCAGTTCTTGGTGGTTTCTCGGAAGAGGGATAGCACAAATAGTTTCAATGCGATTGACACCTAATTTCCTCTGCCCTTTAGTAATCTCACATCCTAAGTATATTACACTACGTTTTACTAGCTGGGCCTTTTCTTTCGAGACTCTATATCCAGCCTATCCCAGCATATTCAAAAGAGATACTGTCAAGTTTAAACAAGCCCTTTCTTCTTCTGTCGCTAGAAATATGTCATCAGCATATTGCAACATTAGGTAAGAGAAAGGAGATTCCCTTACCTCAGTAGTTTTCCATTCTTCTAATTCTTTTGCCAGTTGATTTCCAAAAATCGTTGGGCTATTCTTGAATCCTTGTGGCAGTCTTGTCCAGGTTAATTGCCGCTTTCTTCCAGTTTCGGGGCTTTCCCATTCAAAGGCAAAGTATTTCCTGCTTTCAAATGCCAGAGGGATGCAGAAGAATGCATCTTTCAAGTCAATTAGAGTAAACCATTGAAACCTTTCCGACACAGATGTTAACAAAATATATGGATTAGCAACCACCGGGTGAAGGTCTTCAATAATATCATTTAAGCGTTTTTCCATATATGTCTTTGTTTAAATTTGGGATAGGTGCTTATAGGCCTACACAACACATGCGCTTTTGGACTGGGGGCGTGGAAATCTATTTTCCTGCTGCGTAGCTAGACCCCCCGACTCAGGCGATCCAGACCACCATTTTCCTTAACGCCATTAACCGAAATGCAGACGCTTCTGATACTTAATTTTTTGGCGGTCACTCTGTTAGCCTGTGCAATAATTGCTCTCGCGGTATGTATGTGCTTTTCTTGTAAAAGTCCATGTAAACCGTCTTGTAGCTGTACCTATTCTTGTAACCCACCATCTCCTTCCCCTCCCCGTCCCCGAAGGCCGAGGGCACGCCCCTCGACCCAGCCTGAGACAAGTGTTATGTTAGAAACCGTTTGTTAATAATGTTATGGTTATCTTTTTATATGTTTGTTTAAGAATAAGGGCGAACAATAGTATTGTTTAAGTTTTTTGTTTGTTTGTTTGTTTTGGTTTTTTTTTGGTTTAATTTTAAAACAGAAGTTTCTAGACCCAAATGACGCATGCGCTTTAGGATAAAAGGTGGGTGTGGAAAGCTGTTTTTATCCCCCCTGCGCATGCTGACCCCATTCCAGCGGCGGGAACAGCAGACCTTGCGGACTGCTAGGGCCTGGAACCTTTGTGGTATTTTCGTTAAAATTGGGAGAGAAAAAAAAATGGATGTTGTATTAGCATTGATTGTAGTTCACCTTGTAGCCTTGGGTCTAGTAGCTTCTGTTTTAATTATTCTTTTGATACTCGTTTTTTGCCCTGATAAATGTAATCGATGTAAACTGGGGTCATGTTTTTCTGTTGATTGGTCGGACCCTCAAAATTAGTTTCTAAGATGCTCTAGTTTATAATGTTAATAAGGTTTAAACATGTTATACTTGTTAGAGATTTGTTATGCTCTAGTTTATAATGTTAGTAAGGTTTAAACATGTTATACTTGTTAGAGATTTGTTAAGAATATTGTTAACAATAAGTTTTGCTTGTTATGATTGCATTGCTTCTTGTTTCTAGCTTTCCTCTCTCTCTCTCTCTGTGCTTTCATACCACCACGAAGACAGCAATGTTGAGCCACGGGGTGGTGTAGGGAACTGTACTTTGTTTGTCTCAACATTGCTGCCTCATGACCACCATTTCCTGGCCCCAGCACCCTGTTTTTGTAACACCTGCTGAAGGAGCACCCTTTGAAGTTCCAGTACGAAACCACGACTTCCCCCGGAGACTGAGACAAGAACTGCCTTAGCGGTGCCTGCATCTGCGCGCAAGCAGGGTGAAGAAACCGAGGGGAGGAAGATGTGCAGACGGCACTGTGGGTCGACCCCCCCCCCCTGCCAGCCGGACGCCTGGCCTGCGTACCACGGGGCGGACAACGAGCTCCGTGGAAATGGGCGGACTCTTCGGGGAAATCGTGGGGACTGGAACGATAAAAGGACTTGGTGCTCCTTGGCGTGTGGGGCTGGTGTACGTAGCGGCTGCCAGCTACGCTTTGCCGGACTTGGACCTGGGGCCTCAGCACGGCTTGGAACTCGGGATACCATCACCTGCACCGGGACTAAGCCGACGGAACATCGCTGGATCCCTGGTGGTGGTGGTAGATAGTTGCACCTCTACTGTTCTTCTTGCTTAGGGATTCTGACTTTCTCTATCTTTTCCTCTCTGTCCTATCGCTATTATTAGTTGTCATTGTTAAATAAAGTTCTTAAGGTTGTACAGCATCTGACCTCGTTTGTGTCTTAATCTCGCTCTTGGGATCGTTTAAGAACCCTCCCCGATATCGGATCGGGACACCCATTCCTCCCCGACCATTTTCTCGATTTCTCCCAAATCCTCTGCCACGTCCTCTGCCTTGCTGTATTACTGCTAAGATATCAGCTTGTTGTTTCCTAGAAGTTTCTTTTTCTTTATTATTATATACTTTCCAGGCCACTTCCAACATTTTATCCAGATTACGGGTGTCCTCTCCCTCCAGCTTTTGCAGTTTCTTTCTAATATCCTCTTGGGACTGTCCCATAAATAGCAGGGCTAGCTGCAATTTTCCAGCCTCTTCTTCCACATTCAAATTGGTAAACCTTCTGGCTATTTTTTTTTAGTCTTTCCAGAAAGGCAGATGGGGACTCAGTTTTATCTTGTCGTACTGAATACAGTTTTGACCAGTTCAAAGTTTTCGGGATGCCTGTTCTTACCCCTTCCAGGATTAAATTCTGATAATTTCTAATGGCTTGCATGCCCCGAACTGTATTAGGATCCCAATAGGGGTCCTCGCTAGGCACCAAATCATTAACCGTACCACCATACACTTGCAACCTCATCCCCTCCCGAGCCTTTTCTTTAGCTGCCCGCAATACCATATCCTTTTCAGTCGAGTCCATCAGGGTGTCCAATAGCACCTGTATATCATTCCAATCAGGGTTTTGAGTTTTCATAATCATTTTAACCACCCGTGCCATTCGTTCGGGGTCCTCCCGGTAATTTATGTATGTATATATATATATGTGTGTGTGTGTGTAGAGTTTAAGAAAGGTATTGATTTGGGATGATGCAAATGGTAATAGAATAAGGGGTGGATAATGTCCTGGATTGCAATGTATTCTATTACCATGAGCCGTTGAAGCCTGGCGCCGGTGTTCCTTGCCCCCACCCCCCGGGACTATTCTTTTGTTAATGCGCCCATCAGGGCCTTGCCCCAGGACTCACCATCCCTTTGTGAGATGCTCCGGCCAGGGGGGAGGGGTGGAGCCAAGCATTTCCCGCCGGAGATAACTTTGGGGTTTGGAGCAGCGCTCGGGGCCTTACCCGCTGGGATCCCAGAGGACAGGGACTGCACCGCCGCCGGATTTTCGGAGGAGGACCAGTTTTCTTTTTTTTCTACAAGATCACCGCTTCAACGGGATCATCTAAAAGAGAACTGCAGCTGCCACCGAAATCGGATTGCTCAGACTTTTTTTTTTTTTTTTTTTTTTTTTTTTTTTTTTTTTTCCCCTTTTTTTTTTTTCTTTTTTTTTTTTTTTTTTTTTTTTCTTTTCCCTTTTCTTTTTTTTTTTCTTTTTTTTTTCTTTTTTTTTTTCTTTTTCCCCTTTTTTTTTTTTTTTTTTTTTTCTTTTTTTTTTTTTTTTTTTTTTTTTTTTTTTTTCTACGGACCACCGCTTTAACAGGGCCATTTCGGAGAGAGCTGCGGCTGCCACTGGATCGGACTGGTACCAGCACCCTGCCCGGCAGGGGCCAGGTTGTATCCCTGACTCTATCGGGCCTGTAACCAGTTTCTCTGTATTATAGTTTTGTTGTATACATTAGTAAAAACTGTTACTCCCATTTCCTCATATCTTTGCCTGAAAGCCCCTTAACTTCGATTTTATAACCATTCGGAGGGAAGGGGGTTGTATTTTTCTGTTCCAAGGGGGGCTCCTGCCTTCCTTAGCAGACACCTGTCTTTCAAACCGGGACAGATTTTGGCCCCCAACAATTTCCCGCAGATTGTTTCCAAATTATCAAGTCACCTGGGGAGAAGGGAACCTTTACCAATACCTTCTCTCCCTGGGGTCCCATCGCCTCCCTTAAGGGGGCAATCAGCTGGGGTTCCCCGAGATTTTTCCGCCCTTGCCGAGTACGAGCGGCTAAAGGTGTTCTCTGTACTCCCCGAGGAGCAGCAGGGGAGGGTGTTGGGGGACGGAGTGAGATTCTTTTAACAGAATTCCCCCCTTCAATATCCCCGTCCTCTTCCTGACCTTCACTCTCATAATTTTCCTCCTCATTGTCACTTTCAGGGGGTGCACTCGGGGATATCAATAAGGACAGATCTTCCTCTGGCCGAGAGTTTAAAGCCAAGCATTTTGAACAGCCCATTCTCCCTTTACATTCCCCACATCTCGTATTCTGAGCCTCTAACAACAATATGCCACACTCTCTCTGCCATTCCGGTTTCCTCCCCAAATACCGAAATATATCCAAATAAGGTATTTCATCCTACTTTTCGTTACGATACAGAAAATGCATTAGCGGAGTAATTACACCGGGGTCTATTGACCCATTTAATGGCCACATTGGACCTTCCCTGTCTGTATACTCAGGCCACCAGTGATTACAAAATTCAATCATTTTTCCTTTTTCTAAGTCCTGATAAAACCCTTCACTTTTCCATCGTTTCAGTATACAGCCTAGCGGCGTATTACCCGGTATCCTATTGTTAGATTGCAACATTGCTTTCACAGTTTTAAATGACATCATCTCAGTTTCAAAATATCTCACGCACACTTTACCACAATCACTCGTTACTTACTCACAAATAGCAGCAAAATAATAACAGCAACAATAAACTCACCAACACAGCAAAATAGACTTATTAAGACAACGTATAGATACCAGAATAAATACCAAACCAACCAGAATAAATACCAAACCAACCAACTTGCCGCTTCTCGTCGCCGCGAGGGGCAAGTGCCGGACTTGCGCAGCTTTCGCCGCGTCTGACAGCCGGCGCCTAGGCTTACCAACCAAGACGTCTTAGCCCAACCTAGCGAGGATCGCCGCCTCGTCTTACAGGCAGGCACCCAATACCAGAAATAATAAAGCACCCCGGGCTTACCTTTCGCAGTTGTCCGCCAGGCGCGGGGGTCGGGCGCAGACCGATGACTCCCCGAGAATCCCTCGGTGCCGGCACGGAGTGGATCAGAGTGCGAACCGCCCCAGCCACCTTCGGAGTCCTGCCGCGGTCGCCAGAAAACTGTTGCCCGGTCCGAAGAAACACAAACAACCGAAATTGTTTATGTGGTGCTTTATTGAGGCCCCGGGAGCCTGAGGACTATTGTCCAAAGTCAGAGCCCCATCTTTCAGTCAAATTACACAGGTTTATATAGTGTAAAAACTGCTTAACAATACAAAACTACCTCATTAGTTACTGATAATGTTTGACAGATATATTGCTGCCGAGATATCTAGTCATTAAATTTGACATGGTCCAGGCCTCGACCCAGGACACAAGATATCCTCTCATTAAATTTGACATGTTCCAGGCCTCGACCCAGGACACAAGATATCCTCTCCAGTTGCATAAGATAATAGGGTACACTCTTAGGGATAAGATAAAGAAATACATCTGCATGCACATATTTTTAGGTGTCTGCTAAATTACAAGATTTCTTTCCCAAAAGCAGGCCCTAAGAGCCTTAGCATAACTACTACTACTATAAGATACACATAGGTATGGTAACACTAACAAAGGAACAAAATCGCAAGGTTTTAGAGGCATCAGCTTTAATGACTGCAGAATTACCATACAAAACTAGGAACATTATTTCCCCTGAAGCTAAATTCCCAGCAGTCACAAGACTGCAGCAGTTGCAGACACGATTTATGACATCCTCCGAATGACCTCTCGAAGCTAAAGACTGATTAAGTGTAAGACATGGAAGGTGGCTCCTATCTGCCCGCATCACATGACGCAGAGTCACAGCACACTGAGCGTTTGCTACCAAGCGAACAAACACAGCCCTTAAGCTTTCTACTGCATGCAGCACTGCGCTGCCATTATGTAAGAGAAACACAATGACGTACAGCAAAATATACCGGGGCCTCTTCTAACTTGATCTGAATCATTCCTCGTGTCACCCACAGCTGTTCTTTGCAGCACTGGTTCACAGGTGTATCTGTAATTTTCTAGGACAGGAGTTGTGACTTGACTTTAGCAGCACTGTCAGTACCAAAGAAAGACAACAGCAGTATCTTAGGTTAGGAGTAGCTTCTAAAGAAAAGAAATAACTTGAGCTATTCAGCACATGAATGATCCTATTCTCTATTTCTTTCAGAAACAAGCAGGCTTGTTCAATAGTTATCAAAAGCTTTACTGTATTTATCCAGCGCTGCATATAAAACATTCCTGTGGTACATCTATGCATTTCTATAAAGGCGATTCCAATGTACTGAGGGAAAAAAAAAACCGTCCCACTCATAAGAACTGAAGTATGAGGTGACATTGCAGCTATTTTGGCCAGGAGTGATTTGCAACGGCTCCACCACAGAAAGTTTCGTCTAGCAGATTGAGGCCTTACTCAAGAGAAAGAATGCAGAGAATCACCCACCAAATACCCTTCTCCCCCAAGGCTCATTAAAAGGGTCAGTCCCATTCACAACAAATCAGAAAAAAGTTTAAGATATGAATGAATGTGAACTCTGTATCCTGATGAGGAAGACACACTGCATGCATGTCAACTTGACTGCACTACAGCAAGAAAATGCAGCATCACTTGTTGTGCATCCCCAACTGCACCATACAAGTGAGCTGTCATAGCTTCTTTACATATGTATGCCTCCCTTTCTCTTACATGAAGAGTAAAATAGTAAACAATGTTGATTCTTCAGCCACCAGCACTAAACCTCCGAGACTATATTTTACTAAGGTAAATGAGGTAGTCTACAGTTCTGGGAGCTGCTGCTCTAGACATTGGAAGCACTTCCCTCTCAGTTACACTGTGTTCCCATTTCAGGAGCTTTCTTCACAGCCACACCATTAGAAACACATAGCTTGCTTTTTTGACTACATAGCAAAGGGTTGACAGTTTGTGGGTGTGGAGGAAAGATAAGAGACTGCAGCCTCTAAAAGTGCTGCAACTCCATACTATCACAGACTGACCCAATTCATCCACTGACTGAGGCTGAAACGGGGTCACCAAAGCAGGTCCTACTACCTTCGGAAGGTAGGTACATGTTGAACTTCAGTGTGGTTTTATTTAGTGACATTTGTCAGCATTACTCTTTAAAATGAACAACATCCCTTCCAACAAACCCAAATTGTAATAGGCTGCTTTTGCAGTGATGCTCTTCTGTGGGGTACCAAGAACTGTCGAAGGAGAGACTTGGGATGGCTGGAAGGAAATACAGCTTCACTGGACAAAAGGGGGAAGAGCTAGAGTTTGCCACTGTTCCTCTTAGCAGTCTGCTTTGGACAAGTATCTACCCATGGTCTACACCAGTGAAAGCTTCCTCCTTGTTCAAACATTACCAACAATTCTCAAAGGGAAATAGTACAAACTAATCAATATTTTAATCAACTTCTTCAAACACAATATCCCTGCTTAAAATTGTAACAATGATTTGCAAGACAAGCTATGAAAAGCCTGAGCTGACATGCCAATTATAACAGTTGAGCAAATGTCTGAGATAAAATTTTATTTACTATAGTAGCGTACTACTGTTACCACATTAAGCAAAATATCAAAAGTTCAACAGTTGTTCAACAGTTTAATTATCTTCAAGAACTACTGAAGAAAACAGTTTTCAAGCACCAGGGAAACTGAATGAACCTCCTACATACTCTGAAGGATGTTCATGAGTACACAATATCAAAACAGGAGTAAATGTCACTATTTTAACTGCAAGCCCGGCATGTCTGCTTACACATCCTGTTAAACTAACTTATGAAGTATGCTCTTCTCCTCTCCCAGAAACCCTGAGGACAGAGCATAGAACCATCTAGGGCACAGCAAGAAGCTAGAAACTTTTAGCCAAGAATCTTGTTAAACTCCAAAAATAGAAGAATTGAGAAATTCTATGGAGAATTTTATACCTTGGATAAAGTGGAATGAAAGAACTGGTTTGCCTTAGTATTATTTTGTAGTGCTTTGCTGAAAGTCTAGTCCTATTAAAGGATGAAGAGAAGGAGGAAGGCTTAAGCTTTTCCAGGCAGACTGGCAAGATGCCCTTTTGCAAGGTCTTCTAGGGTATGATCTCAGGAACCCTGGCAGAGAAGTGAACTTGAAGTTAGCAATTCTTTTCATTCCAGACTGAAGTTTTGAGTACATCAGTCAAACCAGTTGACAGCACCAGCCCTGCTGAGTAAAATACTCTCCATTATTTTTTAGGCACAGTAGTGACCAAGGAAATGAAGTCACTACAGGGGATGGAACTATCACAGTCTCAGTGGTCCAAATGTTAGGTTAAGATATGCTATTTTTCTCCCCTTCTACTGAGCAATATAAACTAAGTTCTGGCAAAAGTATCTTGCCCCAAACATGTTGCAACAGCCACCAACCAACAAAGCACATAACTTGTTTTAGAAAAAATTAGGTCAGTCCCATTCACAGAAAATGTTTCCAAAATATTTTTATTTAGTCCTTTAGGCGACTCATACCAATCTTCAAGATTGAAGCAGTACTTTTGATCAAAATGCATATGTTACGGCTGTCATTGAGACATTGACAACTCCTCTAGCAGGATTATTGCTCGTACAGATTCCAGCTCAGGATTCTGACACTCGCACGCAGGTCTCAGCATGTGGCAGTACAAGCATTTCTCTTTCTTCACAAGACAAACCCCAGTAACTCAAACTGATTTAGAATAAACAGTGTATTTAAATCCTTGTGACAAAACCGTGCTTTGCATCCTTGCTAATCTAAATCACTGTTGTGGCCCAAATCACTTTGAATTCGATTAGACAGTATGGGAATATTTGGGTGGCTGTGCATAGCGTTAGATTCAAATACCCCAGACAGGAAAAGCACATCAAGTTTCGTGCATGTTTTCTTTGCAGTACACCTACCTTAATTTTCAATATTCTGTTTATAAGTCTTTTCACATACTAACCTCTCCATTCAAAACAGAGCTGAATAAACTCTAAATACAAAATCATATATGTAATCCCTGCTATCTGTGATGTTTGATTCCCTGCACTCTTTTGGTGTGATAAGGCTAAAAAAATATACTTATTGTAATTTAAAACGAATCATTGCAAAGTAGTTACCTTTAGTAAGGAAAAAACCTCCAGCAACTCACGCACTGGATGTCTCAACATTCTCCTTCTCCAAAATTACACTAGTAAAATCTTTTCCCCTGAAAATGAACCTCAGTAAATATGTTAGCCAATAACAGACCCACTGCCATATCTGAATTAAATGCAGAGCAGTCTGAGTGAAAGCAGCACTGATGTCAAAGCAGCAGCACCCCTGAGCAAGCAGCCTGAAGGAAACCCGTTTAGAAAGTTTCCAGTAGAACAGCGTTCCAACACAAAGTGCTGACTTGATGAAACCCAAAATATTCCACAGGAATGTGCTAATTCAATCAAAACTTTTGAAAGAGGACAGGCCGGCTTGCCGAGCCAGCCAACCAGTCTAGTGAGCTGAGTGGCTCTGCCCAGCTCTCCAGGGTCACTGGCTTCCCCATCTGGCCAGGCGCCAGTCCCTTCTCTCAGAGGGGCCTAGTAATAATAATAATAAATCTTACAAAGTGTTCTGAGAAACAAACAAATTTTAAAATGAAAACCAGAAATACTTCAGAACCAACTGCAAGGTTTCTTCAAGAGGAATTGGTTGCAGATGCAAAGCATCTACAACTTGTGCCCTTCAAGACACAAGCCTCTCCTGTCTCTCTTCTATTTTTATAAAACAACTTTCAGTGGAAAAAAAAGCATCAATACTGTAACAACACAAAATGAACAATAATTCTATTCGAAACCTGCAAATCACCAGGTAGGTCTAATCATCGGCAAGGAGTTAAAGGCAAGTTACTTCCAAACCATGGAGTGTTACTGAAGTAAGTGCCCCTGCATGACCAAAACACAGGGCTTCCTTGTAAGCAACATCTTGTACAGACTAGTCCCTAAGTGGTCTCCCTGCCTAGCTCACCATGGCAAACTTGAATGAGCTGGTGCAAGGGGCCTCATTTAACACTTAGGAGAAGCTCAAAGGAATAGGTATGGCTATATAACATTTTAGCAGTGGTTTTCAAAAAAAAAAAAAAAAAAAAATCTGTCAACTAACAAATAACCTACTTTCTTCATAAAACTGGCTTTTGGCAACCAGTGCCTGGGATCTACTCTGGCTTCTCAGCAGCTCAGCAAGTAACAGTATGAAAAGGGTTTTTAATTGCTAAAAACAGCAAGGCTATTTAAGACAGTAACACCAACCACCACAATGTTTTTGCACAATTCCTTCATTTAACCAGCTTTTTTATCAAAACGCCTAGATATCTGTTCATGGGTGAGCACCACAAATAGTTAGAACAAAGTTCCACAGAAAAAAGAAAGACCTCTTTTTACGTGCCAAATTGAGTCAGCAATGACATCTCTGTTGCAGGCGAGTCACATGATTTTGAAAGAATAAGGCTAATAAAATGTACTGATTTATTTATACGAAAATCAGCACAACTTCCATCATAGAATGGGGACAAATTTGTGACCAACTCTCTTTCAGAAAACACGTGTAAATCAGGCAGCTGCCAGAGTTTGCAGTTCACTGACCCTTCCTACTGCCAACTGCAATTCACAAAGATAGCTCAGAAAGCAATTAGAGACTGGCTGGGAGGACTCATTAATTTTTTTTAAACTTCAAATGACAACTGAACAGTTTTATAACATTTTTCTGGGGAAGACTGTATGCCTCAGACTCACATTTTAAAAGAAAGGTTTGTCTTCTCAGAATGACAAAATACATACAGTTTACTGCCTGTTGTTTCTTAGAAAGAACAACTAATACATTTACAGTATCATGAGGAAACACATCTAGAACAGAACTAGCCATAAGCACAGTTCAAGTCAACTGCTCAACATTTAAACATAGAATCACAGAATGGTTTGGGTTGGAAGGGACCTCAAAGATCAGCTAAGTTCTAATCCCCCTGCCATGGGCAGGGACACCTCCCACCATACCAGGTTGCTCCAAGCCCCATCCAACCTGGCCTTGAGCACTTCCAGGGAGGGGGCAGCCACAGCTTCTCTGGGCAACCTGTTCCAGTGTCTCACCACCCTCATGGTAAAGAATTTCTTCCTACATCTCAGCACCTGCAAAGTAAAAGGCTCCCTTCAACCACTTACAACACAAAATTCAGAGAGAAAAGAAGATGAGGGGGAAAAAAAAAATAAATTAAAAAAAAAAAAAATCTTTTTCCTGCCAGTGATAATAGAGCAGGAAAACCATCAGCGACAAACAAACAAATGATGCCTACTTGGCTCTATTTGAGTATGCATGGTGTAAGGCCAAGATAACAATAAGAAAGTGGAAAAAAAAAAAAGGGGGGGGAGGAAGAGATAAGGAGATGCCTTCCATTTTGGAAGAAGGTATCAAAAGTTGATAGCAGCATCTTTTCTTCTCTCAAGCAAAACTCAAGATGCCCTTCTTACAGCTTATGACAAAAAGGCAGATCCATCACCGATCCCCTCATCAAGGAAAACAAGAAAAAAAAAACAACACCACCCACGAAAAAATGCATGCATATAGACACCAATATGCAATTCTGGCCCTGTAATCATGGCAGCATTAAGTTACCAATCTGCTAGTTAATTCTCTTTCAATTAGCCTCATTAAAAGGATCACAAGCATACCACAAAGTAACAGCTGAGTGCTGCACTATTCAAACTATATCCTTAATTTCTTTGTGCTGCAGTAACTTAAATAACCAACTATAGGCTATAATTTAAGATTTAGTCCATGACTGCAGGAGCTAACCAGCTGGAGTTACAAGGATCAATGCATGCTTCCATTAAGTGTTTATGAAAATGAGACCATACTTCTAAGTAAGCATCTCTCTCAAACCAATCTATGTAATTTAGCAGTTTTCTCCTTTCAAGCTTATATAAACCCTTTCCTAGAATGAGTATCAGAGGCTGTCTAAACAGTATACACACTCCCAAATTGAGAAATTACATGTTGCTGCTAACACCTCATACTGCATTGTCCACAACTGCTTTTGCCATGTTGCAGATTACCAAGAGAGTGGCTTCAGGTGCCACTCATAGGTTTTACTTCTGCTTATTTATATGGAAGTTTAACTTAATGGACTGCACCAAAGGTAACAAGATGGCCCAAAGGAGCTCCAACCAGCCATGTGCCAGCTGAGAGAAACCATGCAGGGAAAAAAAAAAAAAGTTGAATATGGCACCATTGTGATACAAATGAACATCACAAATGATACCAAGAGATTACGTTATGTAATTGCTGTTTCTCTGAAAAAAGAAGTTAGTCAGCTGAGTACGCTCACATGTACATGTAAGAAGCAGCAGGGGCAAAGCATTTCAGTCAGTCAACTCGTCATTTATGCACATCCCATCAGTTGGATTACTGCCAGAGCTTGCTCTCTGCCAGCTTGCCTCCTCCTGCTCCACCCTAACTGCTCCCAAGTGCATTAATCCCTCCCTAACTAGGGCAACTAGCTTGCTTCTCCCTAATGTTCAACATCCCTCCGTACACAGGTTTCTAACAACCTATCCTGGAAAATGCTTAGTTCTAATTTACAAAAGGCAAAACAAAGAAAAACAAAGCTCCGTCTGTTATATTAAGTCAACCTTCTCAAATATATGTGTGGCAACACCAGGAGAAAAAAAATATTTACTTTTCCCGAGTGCTGTGCTTTGAAATAAATTTCACAACTCTAAGTATATGATTTCAAATTTTTTTTGCAATTATGGCCAAGCCTTATTGCTATCCAGACAAAGAATAAGGTGGGCCCAACCACCCTTCAAGACTTGTTCCAATAAAAAAAAAAAAAAAAAATCCAGTGTAGGATACCATAAGAGCAAGGGAGCCAGGAGGGACAGAGAGCCCATAACACTGCAGGTTATTTACACAGTAAATAACTTATGTTGGAAGAGACCTCTGGAGATCTTCTGATCCAGCCCCTCACTCAAAGCAGGACCAACTTAGACTATGTTGCTGAGAGCCTTGTCCAGTCATTTTCTGATCATTTCCAAGGGCAGAGGTTGCACAGCCTCTTCAGGTGTCTGGTACTGTGTTTGACCACCTCATTACGAGGGATTTCTACTGTACATTGAATCAGATTTTTCCTGGATGCAGCTTGTGACCATTGACTCTCAAGTTTTTGCTGTGCACCTCCAAAAAGAGTCCGATTCCCTCTCCTCTACAGCTTTTTTCTAATTGTGTTTTGTTTTCACATATTCCACGTCTGATGACTGTTAAGCAATAAGCTCATTCAGGAGGCACTGCAAGATTTCCTGGTGGTAGGGCAGCTCTGTCAAAGGCATTAAGATTTCAGTAAGATTTCCTAATTCCTAGTTTCCTGAAACCTTTTTGTGTGCTTGCCGTAGAACTGAGTGCCAGCCTAAGCCTCAGTAATAGAAAGGTTTGATCCCAACAGTGGCAAAAGTCCTGTTTGCCTTGTGTCAAAGGTTGCCTTGAAGGAGAACTTACTAGTAGAGGAAAAAAATAGAGCTACCACAGATGATTCATGTGACATTGGCAAGTCTCACTGAAATCACGAAAGCACACATCTACCAGTCTTTATGAAGTATCAGATATGCAATCAGCTGAAGGAGAAAGTTCTTCAGCTCCTTCAAGAAAGGGTCACTTTCTTGAATAAGGTACACATGCACAGTGTGTCAAGTAACGGTCCTTCATAACATCCCCAAAAGGAGGCTTGATCAACCTACCTCACCATTTGATGCCATTAGACAAGAGGACATTTAAGCTACACATATCTCAAGTGGACAACAAATGCACACTGACCAATATCTATTCTATTTTTTTGACTACAAGATCAAACACTCAAATAACTATAATTTTATATTTGCAGAACAAGTTAACAGTGTAAATTATATTGGCAAGCAGTGTAAAACAGACCAAGTTCTGAGGAATTGAAATAAAAAAAAATAAACTACAAGCAAAAAACATACACCATTTCCGAGTCCATTGAATTGGTTACCAGAGTATCTCATAAATGAAGAATATTATAACTCTAATGTTTAAAAAAGAACAAATAATTATGAGCTTACTTCTTTCTTACCATTGTAGGTTATCCTTGGTTTTGTCAAACACATCACAAGATGTAAATCCATTTCATCAGAAGATACAAATTTTGAACATACAGGGCACTTGAATCCTATGGAAAATAAAAATATGTAAGTGTGAGTACACTCAACCACGTTGCAAATACATATATTCAAGCCAAAAAAACTATTCTGCACACATTAAAAGAAGAAAAAAATATGTATCTAGCAGCTTTTCCGTTTTGACCTGACATTTTTTACATTAATATAATTCCCTTAATTTCAGAAGATCTCAAAATTGACCATTGTTTCAGGAAATTAATCGGTTGCCAATTGCAAACATGTCAGCACCTCTGGAATGCAAAGTTTCACAACAACTCTAAGAACGTTTTAAGACAAGTGTAAGAGATAACATGACTCTGTTAAAACAGAAATTAGAAATGTATAGAGAACATAGTCATTAAAATCTGAACTTGGGCAGGAGCCTTGAATAAACATCTGCACTTTTACTAGGAATAGCATTGCAACTTTAACAAAGGATCTTGGTTTACCACCTCATCACACAAGCTGCAGCATCTTTTACCAGTATGAGGCACAGGGAAAACACTAACTCACCTACTGACTCACTAATATTTCCTGTAGCACTGAATTTGTTTGACTTCTCTCATCCCAGCTATGCATGACCTTGTTTAGCTTGTGAGGTCACAGCCTGAGGCAATATGGGGTAAAGAATAATTAAGACAGTCTGGATTGTGATGCAACTGTGTAATAGTCCATGACAAAACTGCTTAATACTTTAATTTATGTCATCACCAAAAACAGCAGTCTTCCAGTTAAAGGACAAGATTGGCTGGACAAGTTTTACCATCCACAGAAAAGCCTGAGAAAAGTCTGACTGATTTGGATCTGCTGAATAATTAACACACAAGTGAGAGACAAAAAGCCATCAGTAGGGTTCTCTGTGCCTAACAACTGTTGAGTATACCTACAGTACAACATACAGCAAAAATATCTAAATCCATGCGGAGTGCAAAGAACAACTTTTTTGATGCTGATGAAAAGTAATGATGCAGGCATGTGTAAGTGGCCACTGTACCTTCCACCAACATCCGCATCTGGACCTGCTCCCGCATGTTTTCGTTTGTTGCCCCTTGCTTTTGTACATCTAACCTCATGAGTCCACAATGAACTGAGTCAGTCAAGGATGACAAGCGACTTGATGCTGCACTTCCAAGTTAGTGATGCCTGAGAATTTTGATCTTTACTGTTAATTATTATCCAGATGTAGATCAAACAACTAACTTGAAGCATTAGCACTTGATAGAAATAATGCACTTCATTTAGCAAGACAATGATTTTTATTTTTTTTAGTGCAGCTAATAAGAAACAAGTCAAAGCAGACAACTGGTAACACCCATGAGGAACTCTGAGCAGCAGCTGAACATGTACTGGAAACCACTTCCTGAGGTGAAGTACAGTTCTGATTCTTCCCATTTTAGTCATAAGATGTTCATATCTACTTCTTCTTGTGTCAGTCTTACACTTCAGTTTAAATATTGCTCTTCTCTCCTTATTTTTAATCCTCCTCCCCCAAGCTACATCTTTACAAACAAGTGTCACAACCACAGGTTAATAAGCATACAACAGCCAAACACATCTTTTGGGAAAAAAAAAAAAAAAAGTTGAAAGGATTAATTTACTTGTAGAAAGCTGTGTAGCCTCCCTCCCCCAGGCTGCATCTCAACATGACTAAAATCGAAATTAGTATCACAGTCCTCCAACCACACAAAACCACCCATGACTGTTTTGTTATGGTTTTCTTTAAAAACTGACCTGGGGTAAACTTTCTCAACCTTTATCAGCCTAATCCATCTGATTACTGCCTACTGAGACCCACGCATTAGTCTCATTTATATGCTTCTCTAAGGCATGATTGACAACATTTTTTGATGTGAAAAAGCACGTAACTCCTTACACACTGCAGACCGAGTCCTGCTGTGCCAGAAGGGAGTGTTTGCATTACAGCAAGTTAACAATTATGTTCATGGATAGTTAAGCACCGGGACAGTCATTAACAGGTTCCCTCTACTTTCTGGACAGAACCCTTCTGGCTAATTCCCTAAAGTCATCAGCACGTCTAATTGGGAGTGACAGGGGGTAGAAAAAAACATCAATAGGTCTTTACAACCATTCCTAAAGTTAACAGTGTTATTAAGAAGGTGTATATCCCAGGAATGCTTGGAAGGAATGCTTTAATCCAAATAAAACAGTAGGGATAGTTTGGGTAAATACTATTATTACTACTACTGTTTTACTTTAAGCCATGACTAGAGATAGCTGTGAAAAATCTTTCTGGTTATCCACCTGGAATATTCAGCTGAATGTGGTTATACTACTGTATGCCTGCCCCCAAACCTAGTAAGCAGTCCACATTTTAGCAATATAGTAAGTCCACATTTTAACAATATAGTATCTTGTGGCTTGTCCAGTGTCAAGGGGTATTGAAGGTAATAGTTAAGCAACTACAAATACTCTCCTGACACAGCAAGTCTGGGATATCAGACTGTTAGTGCTCTACTCAGCACCCAGAACGGTACACTGAAGAACCCAAGCAGTAGAAGACACTACATTCAACTAAACCTTATGGACCAAATTAGCAGCCAGTGGTAAACATATCTTTGTGGAAAAGATTTTTCGGTGACTAGCATCAGCTGCATGCCAGAGACTAGCAGTGCAGCCGAAAAGGTGCCTTGAGCTCGCAACACCTGCTGAAACATTTTTCAAACGCAAGGGAAATCCAGCTTCTCACTCCTTTACAACATTCTGCTGCAGTAACCAGCTCCTGGATGTAGCCATCTTCCCCAAGAGATTCAAAGTGTATGTTTTGTGTGAAATTACCATTTCCAACTTGTTTAGTAACCCCAAAGAACAAAATATTTTGACTGCAGACACAATATTTACTTTACTTTTAACTATATTTGAAAAATACAAGTGAACAATCAACACTGTCCACAAGCCAGTTAAAGGTCCTTTAAAAAGCCAGTATTTTCCCACCTTTCCTCAAATCAGAAAGCAAGTTTCATGACCCAGTTTACAATTAAGTACTCTGTAAGAACAAAGGCTCTATTGTACCACTGCCCAGCAGGCTAACAACACTAATAGCCTATGTTTGTTTTTACCACCAGTCTCAAGGAACGACTCCAATAGCTTTAAGAAAGTTCCACGTGACTTCAACAATCAGCAACAGATCAAAAATAACTTGCTCCCTGCATGACTTGTTTTGCAGATAAACAATGCATTCAGAGACTTTTGGACAACAAGATGGAAGTAGTCATCAGAATGGGTAGCATCATGCAAAGTGTCCTCTAAAAACTATGAAATTCTATTTAATACTTTCTCACTCTCTTTACAAGGAGAGTGTAAGTGATAACATATACTTCTGGATAAAAATCCGGCTGTTATGAAGGTGTTGGTTTCACAGCATCCGTTATCCTCATCCAAGACGAAGCATTATCACTTTTGTATTAGGGTCACTACTGTTTTTCAGCACATCACTGCAAAGCTGTCCTTCCTTCTCCCAGAACAGAGAGGACATTGCCTGCGACACAACCTAAGTCAGAGAAGAACCACCTCTCGCCCCACTCTCTTTCTGTACAGCAGGAGCACCAGCACTGAGTAAGCACACACCTCTAGCTGACTTTTAGAACTGTATGCTTAAGAGGCAAGGAGACAAATTCTTACAAGCTCCCATCATCTAGATTCATAATCCTGACTACAATACTTCAAGTACCATGTTACTTAAAACCATAATCCTGGAAAAAAGTTCAATTACAAGAAAAGAGAGACAGAACAGAAAGCTGCAGTAAAGCTACTAGAAAATTCTAAGGTGGCACAGAAAGTTTGAAATAACTGTGTAAATAGCAAGACTAAAATATTCAGAGGTGAATTCTCTCTCTCACTCTCTCAAATGTATCACTTCCTTCAGACTCTGTCATCTTTTGCAAATGAATCTAGAGTTTGCCAAGAAGTCCCATCTTCTCTCACAACAATCTACCAAGCTCAGAACTTTCATCATTGGCAGGCTTGGAAACAATCCACAGGGACAGGTTGATGCATACCAACATCAACCTCTTACTGGTATCTTACTGAGTTTGCCTTGCAAATATCAGACTGTTTAACTTGCAGGTCGCTGCACAGAGAAGCAAACAAAATCCACCCAACACAACTCGTGGACCTCTGTAGTTTTTGCAAAATCATTTTGGCCCTCATTCTGGAATATCTACTTCGTAATGGGGAAAAACCAAACAGCAAAGAGCTTTCAGACAATACAGTTCAGAGTGCACAGAACTGCACATAAAGGAAACACATTAAAGCAGTATTAGTCTTGCACAGAAGAATGCATGTTCCCTTTGGTCAATATTAAACAGTAGCAGCAAGAAATAACCACAGATAAAACCTGCACCAACACAAAAGACTGCCTCAGCCTGATCAGAGTAACCCTTTTGGCACAAAAAGTCTGAACTAGGAGATCACCAAAACCAAACTGAAAGTACAATGAGACTAGCCGTCCATTTAAAAATAAGTATCTAACATATTAGTATTTTAAGGGTTTGTATGCTGGTGTTTTCAAATAAGATGGATTTATCCATCTTGGTTTACATGTAAAGAAGTCATAAGCGAAGAGAAAGCCTCGCATACACAGATTCTGTAAAATGTATTTGACAAGAAGAAGCCTGACAAATGTTACCTACCTACTTGTACTTGTTCTTTGGTACTTAGAAAAATAAGTATAGACAATCTGAAAGTAGAGCATCCAGTAAATACAGTGGTATGCAAGGCTACTGTCACACAATAAAGCCTGCATAATGATGCTAAAATAAAACGATAAAACACACACACCCCCAGTAAACAGAAAAGACCTCATATAATCAGAGAAACATGTTAGAAAGGACCTTAAGAAGTCACCAAGTCTATCCCATACCAGGAAAATGTACTTAAAGGATTTAATCCACCCTTAAAAATCAACTAATGAAAGATTTTACAGCCATCCTATACAACCTACAATGCTTATCAGCTATTCCTAGAGTTAGAAAAGTCTTCCCTTATCTCTAATCTGGCAGCCTTCACTTACAAAAATCGTTGATTACTTCTTATGTGTCCAGTAGACAGGGAAAGTAGTTGGTAACTGTCCTCAGTATAAAAACATGTTCACACTGGAAAATGTGTGCCCTTTGTTTTTTTCCCCTAGTCTGATAACAACCCGAGTTACTGTCATCTTTCCTCACAGGCCCTGACGCCTAAACCTTTAACTCCTGTTGCTGTCCTCTGGATTCTCTTCAACCTTAACATATGGCATTGCCAAGGACTGAGCAGAGCTTTCAGGCCTAAGCAGAAATTAATAGTTACCTATCACATTGTTCTGTTACACTAGGTGTTCAATATCTATATATAGATGTATCTATACATAGAGATATCTCATTTACGTATGTGTATACAGGTATGCATATGTACATTTTAAACAAACCAAGAGATTATTGGCTCGTTCCTCTCATGACCCATAACAAGCCCTGAATCTTCACCAGAACTGTTACTAGCCAGGCCCCATTTGGTAGTGATATGTTTTATTTCTCCTCACATTAAGACAAACGAGAATTACTAAATTATGAACCCTTTTCTAACACATTAAAAACAATTATGAACTCCAATTTTGCCGTCCATAATGCTTTCAGATCTGACAAGTTTGGCATTATTATATGTCTTTTTTTGAAGTGCCCACCCTCCAAAACATGATTGAAAAAAGACCTAAAGTAGACTACTGTGATACTTGATTTGTGTTGCTCTACTTGAGCAGCTACAGGATTTCTTTTCCTCACTGTTTCAGCATCCACCTACTTTTTCACCTCGAACATATTCTTTAAGTTTGCTAATGAGATTATAAAACAGAATAGCATAAACATTTTATTAAAGTCAAAGTATAATGCCTCTACTTCCATTACTTCCTTTTATATTCAACTGTGTAGAGCACTATGAAGCGAGACTGTAAGAACAGCAGAAAAATAGATGGAAATAATTCAGGTTCTCGGTGAAGTAACAACAATCCTGGTCAAGTCAAACTTCTGTTACTCCCTTCTTCTGTAAACTAATTCTTAAAACTTCAGAAGAAGGAAAGAAAAAAAAAAAAGCTCCAGTAAAAACTACACGGTCTATCAGAGTTACATGGCCAAAAAATACTCTCTTCTTCTCAGACAGATGAAATGGAAAGACAGAATAAGTAATTCCTTAAGCTCAAAACCATGAAGGTTTGTACGTGAACACATATTCTTTTAACATAGCTAACATCTTACCTGGCAACTTCACCCTAACCATCAAAGAGAATATGAAGATTATTTCACACTAAATTCATGAACAGAGAAATTAATTTTTAAAATGTTAGTTAAGTTAGAAGGTAAAAGAAAAAAGAGCATTACCAGTTTCCAGGGAATCATCTACAGGAGAATTTCTAGGTGCTGTAGCTCCCCATACAAGTGGCTACTTGGAGAAATTTTGCCATTTTATGTACAGAAGCTTTTTATTAAGGGAGAAAGTGTCTCAGTGAAAAGATACATCCAATTCTCTAGTTTCCATCCTTCCTTATGCTGTCAATGGTCTAAACTGGGAGAACACAGTACCATCTGGAAATACTTCTGGAGATGAAAAGGCATAAATAAATATTCCTCTCAATCTGGGAGAGAGTAGGAAATCAAACAGAAATAAGTAACACAATACAAAACTTCCAAACTCTCTCTGTTCTAGAAAACTGAACTAGGATAAACACAAATAATTTCTTTGTCTCTGCACTTACTGATTTTGTGCTCATAATCTAGAGGGATTTTCTTCCCCACTTTTGTGGGGAAATGTAAACACATTTGTGGATTCCTTGAGGGAAAAGAGGGATTTCTGTCTTGTATTTTCCAATTTAAAGCTCCCACAGGACTCGGTGGGAAAGGGGAGGGTGTATTAAATGGAGAATAAAAACAAACCTGAAACTCATTTTAGTTAAGGAGCCCATGGAACAATTAGAGAAGATATGTTTGGATAATACTTCATCTCCTAAGCAAAAAAAAAAAACGATGACAGACTCTTACTATATAACTTCTTTAGCTCCCTTCATCTTGGTAATTGGGAAAATGAGATCTTCAGTAGCAATCACTGAAAAATATAGTGCAGAATGAAGATAAGAAATTGAACAAGACAGGTTTTCCTATTCATAAATAAAGCCTTTATGCACAACTTCAGGAGTCTAATACCAAAGTAAAAGTAACATGTCATGATGATTATAATTGACAGATGCACATTTTAGAAACTGAAGAACAAAAAAATACAACTATTAAAAGAGAGAAAAAAAAAAAAAAAAAGCTCCATGCTAAAATATCTCGCAAACCAGAAGATGAAATTAGAGGTGGAAAAGACCTCTGGAAAGATTGATTTCACCTCTGAATACAAAAATAGGAAAAGCTGTTATTAGAGGAACAGCTTCGTAAGAGTGACATTTTTAATCCGATGCAAGCACCCACCAAAGAAAGGAGGAAAGACCTTCTTAGCTCCACCTGTGTTTGGAGATGCGTGTTACCCCCCATCCCACCATCCATAGAGATCTGTAGTCAAGGTAGATGAGAGACTGGTCAAGCCTCCTTCATCCAGACTCCTAAAGCCTTTGCACTTTCAAACTGCCAAGCACACAAACATGAACAGTTTTTAAACTGACTTGTAAGCAACTAATGCGCTCTTTAACTTACTGCTTTATCAACTGTATTTCAGACTTTTCACTCCCTCAGCACAGATCCATACCACAAGTTTCTCAACAGAACCGAAGCAGCTGAAGACAGACAAGTGTGAATATAAACTGATGTGGGGAGCTGCACTTGACAGGTTAAAAGGCAAGAGGAAGCCTCAGTTTTCATGTAAAAAAGGCTCCACCCACATCCTAAATCCAGATGATTTTAGTTTACTACATTTGAGAAGTGTTTGTTTCAACTAGCAACCAAAAACTTCTCAACGAGACCTCCCCTGGAAGAAAACCATTAATTTCCATAGCACCTTTTCCAAGGGAGGGTTGCAGGGGGGAGAACCCAAGGGAACACACTTTCTCTTACATATAGGTGTAATGACTCCCTTCCAAAATCTGAATCAAGAGCAACAAAGGAAAGAAACTTTCCCTCTCCCTCATGTCTATTCATCATCACATCTCTAGCAAGCAGAGACAAGAGCAAGGTCCTCCTCTAGCCACACTGACAGAGTAACACCAGTAATATGGGAAGAAACTAGCCTCCTCACCATTTCAGAGGCTTCTGTACGTAAGTGAGGCTCTTGCCACTTTGGTCAAATATTGTGGAGCTATGTGGAGGACAACAAAGTTGTCTGAGTACAGTTAAGTCAGGTTGGACACATTTTGGAGCCCTATCAGCTACCTTATTCAGAAAGCAAGGTCAACAGTTTGGGGCACAAATGTACTTTATTTATACACAGCAGGCAAGATTAACCTGTCAAACAAGCTTAGTTCTTGCATTACCAGATGATGACAAATAACTCACTGCAAGTCAGCTTGGAGGTCTAAAAACTGTATGCAAATGAAATGCTTTAAACCTCCTACTTTAGAGATATTACATATTCCCATTGCTTTTTTTAATTCCTAACTCACCTATCACAGTCCAAGGAAGAAGACTTCCCTTGCATTCCTAGTCTCTCCTGAACATAAAATTTTTTTTTTTTTCTTTCTTCCTTAGTTTTCCTGCTTCCTCAATTTTCTCTCATTGCCTAGAGCAATATTTTCCTCAAACACCTGAGAAGTCTTTCCACTCCTCATTTGACAATGAAAATTGGGGAAGACGGACAAGATAACAGTGTTATACTACCAAAAGTAGGCTCTTCTGGTGTAACTGAGTAATTGGGCAAGATAACTACAAATTTTTAAGTAGAGGGGAACCAGTTTGTCTATACTCCCCTCCCCTCCTTCACACTGTCTAAAAAGTCACTGCTCTCAAAAATAAACCAAACTCAAAGAAAACCTTTCCATCAGAAATCACATCTTTTTAAAAGGAAGTACAGGAAGAGCTGCTCCACAATCAGAAGAAGGAATGAAGTCCTACTTTTTGAAAACGCACAGATGTAAATATCTTGAAAACTTGCACCGTACAATGCAACAGATCTGATTAAAATTACATGAAGCATGATAATAAGAGAGAAAAGGGCAGCTATACCATGCTGAGAGTATATTTAACGATAGCTAAGAGGGAAGAGGTATGACGTGAAAACAGCTGAATAATGGTTGACAAGGATGACTAAACTGAATACATGAAACAGAGCATCTTGTTGGATGCAGAGAAGTCTTCTGAGCAAACTGGCCAAAATGCATACGAGGTCTTATGAAAAAAAGAAACAGGGGAGACAAAATAAACACTGCACTTGAAACGCAGCAAACAGGAACACAGGAGCAAGCCCCAGGAGAAGGCAGCATCGTAGAAGACAGCACAGATAATGATGCTGCTTGAAAGCATGCAGAAGACAAAGTCTCTCCAAGAATCTGAAAACTATTACTCTACCACACAAACAAGGCGATAATGGAGACCTGAGAAAGCACAGCATTTACAGACAATTAGTCTGTCGTCAACAAAGTTTTTACCAAAGTAAGTGAGGGTAAAAAAAAAGAAGTCCTCACTAAGGCAAAACTTTGTAAAGTCTCATTTAGTTGAAATACTTACCAATAACCTACTTGTTCCTGCAGAAATAGAGGTAGCAGTGACAAAGAAAAAAGGGGAAAACCAATCAATGACAAAAAAAGTCAAGAGTACAAAATATTAAAGATTACAACTGGGAAGAATATATGTAAATAAAAAGTTAATTATCATGTGGGATGTTCTAAGGAGTTTAAATATTAATTCTAAACACAATGATGTTTAATTTTAGAAAGCAACATTAAATTATATATCAAAAGTAGTTATAATTACATTTATCATTCAGTATAACAGAAAAATTATAGCTATTGAAAGTACAGTTTCAAGAAAGTCGAGGACAAATGTTTTAAAGCATACTTGTTCTCCTGTGCTTTTCATTTCATTTTTTAATCCAACATACAAGGAATTTAATTACCTAAGCACAACAGCAGGCCTTCCTACATTATTATACTTCATATTTTACCTCTTTAGCTCTCAAAATAGCAGATGCCCCCACAGAGGGCACCAATTTCTTAATTCTGCAGGGAAACATCTAATCTATGGACTATTTACTTTCATTCACTTGAAATCTGCAAGAGTAGATTAAGTATGGTTTTGTTGGTTTATTTATTTGTTGGTTGGTTGTTTTTCCCAGAGTAAAGGTATGACTTACGAATAAGGACTGAGCTTCATAGAAAAGTACAGGCTGAATGTATACACAATTCTGAGTCTTTACAACTAATTTAGAAAAAAATCTGATCTCAAATGTATTAATGTATTAATGTGGACAGCTATAAAGCACTTTTTTTTTTTTAATAGGCAAACAGCTTGTACACAAGCAGTTTATAAAAGATACAGGAACATCTTCTAAAGCACCAGTTATGACACTTTTATTACCAATTCCTATTCCCTTGGGGACAGTTTTACAGAAAGAAATTGAAAATAAGGCAAGAAAAAAAACCTTATAAAACTACTAGCTTTTGTCTTATACTGGCTAATCTGTTAAAGTAGGTTTTAAATTTATTTAAATGTAAAAATACATGGTAGGTTCCACCCCCAACCATGTCCCCCCCCATCCAAGCAAATATTAATAGTGTTTCACTCACTATCCAATCTCAATATATTGCTGTAACTACTCAGGGAACAAATCGTTCTTATACCAAACCTAAGAAATCAGAATACCAGGGAAATAACTTCTAGAATGTGACTTCAGTAAAAAACTTTTGACTTATAAATGAAATCATGTTATATACAATCTTTCCAGTGAAGCAAGCTTAAGAGGAGGAAAAAAAAAAAAAAGAAATATAGAAAAGTGGAATGCAACCTTGGAAATAACCCAACAGTTTGCCACAGTTCCCACATATATGGCAGAAGTCCAACCTAAACAAAGCAAAGTTACCCATAAGTTAGGGACATCTGATCTGGAAAAACAGTTTTTCCAGGACATTGAGGAAACTCTAATACTAATTTTGTTTAACGATGGAATTACCATTTTTCATTTAGAAGTGTAAGAAATGCATGTGGCTTCCTTTTTCATTTGTTTAGTAGAAAACTGAATAAAGCTGATGCTGTTCTTACAGACACGAGTGTAATGGTATGGTGGCATACCAAAAGGTCCTCAGCATCAAAATGAATTAATATTTACTGAGGATTCCCATCCCTAAGAAAAATCCTGCAAGACATTTGTAAAAAGGTAACAGTAAGTAGGAAGAAAAGCACAAACTATTTTAAATAAACTGCACTTAACAATAGCTAAAAAAAATATTCAAACCACACAGCTCTCTACAGCAGGGTCATAAAAAGAAAGGAAAAAAGGTCACCGCAGTATTTATAAACCCTGTTTTCACACATGAATCAAAGTATTAATGTGTTTTCCATCTTGGCTTTGAAAGCCATTAAGTGAAATTAAATATTTACATGTTTTGTTCTTTTTCCTCCACAGAAAAGATGTATCTTACCTTGTTACCTCAGCATTACTGGATGCAAAACTATCCCTTTTGAAAAGTAAATATTTCAGAATACCACCTTCTAGATTTTAACCTCTTGTCAAGAAAAACTAATGTTATTCCAAAAGGTTAAACTTTCAGTGAGCCTCCTACTGTTCAAGGCATCCTTCTAATATTAGTTCAAAACACAGCAGAAGTTTCTCCAGGTTTTTAAATATTTAAGGTTAAATGTTTTAATCATCTCTTTTTAAAAAAATAAAAGTGGTGTCACACAGTGTCAAAGAAAACCAAATAGACAGTGTGATAACACAAAGGATCAGTATAATCTACTTTTTCTTTTTGTACTTCCACTTACTGGAAGGAACCAAGCAGGGAAGTCCAGTTGAAACTACAAGACTAACAAAATTTGAGCAGAAAATGAGAACTAGCTCCAGAAAGTCCTTAAATCACGTGGAGACAAAAGTAAGAACACGAAAGCTAACTTACCAATGTTTGGGAAAGCTGTGACAAGAAATCTAAGTGGACAAATAAATGAAGACTGAACTTCTGAAACCCAAATAAGATTAAAAAAAAAAAAAAAAGGATCAATACATAGGAACTGTAGATGTACAAGTCAGAAAGAGTTCTACACTCACAGAATAGCCTTGGCTGTCAAAGCTGCTTTCAGTACCACATGGAACTGCGGCAAATGGCAGTCTATTGCAAACTCTTGGGCTTTTCAACACAATTCAGTACCCCAACCAGAAAGCTTCGGGCCAGTATGAAACGCCCTGTTCTTGGAAAGCACCTTGTTGTCTCTCAAGGATGGGGCAGGAGGGCCAGGGGGTGCAGAGGCTTTGCCTGAGCTGTCCGGGGTGCGGGTGCTGAAGGGGCTGCTGGGCTGGAGGGGCTGCCGGGGGAGTTGGGTTTTCCTCTTCTGGGCTTCTTCAGAGTGTGTATTAAACCCTGAACAATTTATCCATGATTATTAGTCTCCTCTTAATCCCATTATTAAGTGCAGTTAGCCAAATACCACAACAAAGACACAAATAGATATATAAATACATGTCTGTCTTCTGCAGCCAGGCCAGAATCAAACCCTTCTAATGGCTTTTACTCTTGGTGCTCAGCCAACATTCATGGCTTAAAGATGCAAAGATACTACTTTCAGTTTGCGTAAAGGATGACGAGGTATATGCAAGTGTAAAAAAAAAAAAAAACCCAAACCAACCACAACTGAAATGCCCCTCTATTTACACAACGTGAGTGCCAATTTGTAGACAGTCACAATTGTACTTTTGCCGGTGTTATGGAAAGGTTTTTCACAGCCCAATCCGATACTTGGAGTTTTAAAGAATAATTACAGCTGGCTTTCTTGTTTATACAAGAAGAAACAGCTAGTAAACTCGAAGCTAACACAAAGAGTAGTACCAGATAACTCTCTACATCAGTCTGCTTTTAATGAATTCTCTCACTAATCCATCCTCCTGAATCTAGCTAGGCAGACAGCCACTGACAGAAACAGCAACTTCAGTTTTTAAAGACAGTTATTTTATTGTTAAATCTTGTCTGCCTCATTACCGCCCTGGTCCTTTTTTGTCAGACACATCTAACAAATTAGAGCTTTCTACAAGCTTAATTAATTAAGAGGATATAAAACTTGAGAGATACTAAACCATAACAGTGCAATACATGCCCTTTCAGTTACATTTCAAGACTATATACATTGTTGAAATTCTAATAGCCAGAAAGAGTCATGAACAATTAAAAAGGAAAAGAGAACCCTTCACATTTGTAATAAAAAAACTCCTGCCCATTAATAAAAATGTATCAATTGCAAATTTCTGCTTTCAAAAATGGGAATGAGTTGTGAAATAGTAATTTGCTTATTAGTAAGATTTCCAGAGGTAAAATTAGTTGTCACATAAAACACCCAAGAAAATAGATGGTTTTCCATTAAGAAAGACCAGATAAACATAATCTGCTCAGAATGGGCTAAACTCAGCTGATCCCACGTTCTAGTGCCAGGAAGGAACTGTTAACCTCAAGGTCCCTTCAAGTGCTATAATCACCAAAGAGACTTTCACTCACACATTTAGAATTAGATCTGTTCCTGAAACCACTTTTGTGTAAAGTTTTTGGGGAAAAAAGCATTTTATGCCTACTAACCTAAAAATAATCATGAAAATTCACTTATGTTGAGAGCAAGGCCTGTTGTTTT
Source organism: Podargus strigoides (assembly GCA_028020825.1). Classification (NCBI taxonomy): domain Eukaryota; kingdom Metazoa; phylum Chordata; class Aves; order Caprimulgiformes; family Podargidae; genus Podargus; species Podargus strigoides. The sequence continues at coordinate 14,886,215 of CM051623.1, read as the reverse complement.
CCAATACAGTGTGTGAGAAAGGAAAGTGCAATGTTTAAGTCCTGCATACAAGAATAACTGACTGGAATAGCTGACAAAGTATCTTTCCTCTACACTTACCCCTCTGTGGACAAGTACTTGTGGTGGTATTCCTAATCTTTAGTTATAGGGTTCAATTGTCATACCATTCACTGACTTTCAGGGTTAGGAGAGCACCATAAAAATTAGCGTGCAGTTGAGGAGTTTCTGCAGAGGGCTATAAATCTAACAATTTAAAGATGTGAATACTGAGATGACAGAAAGAGCTCCTTTCTGTCAGCAGAGAAAGGAATCCTTGGCAGTTATACACAACTCCTGACAAATGGGATTATGCTCTTCAAGGCAGATTTGCAAGTATACTAAAAGTTCTACATGTGTAAGACTCACTGGCTTAAGTTGAGCTGTCCTCATAGTATTTCAGCTGTACTAGTAGCTTAAAAACATTGTACCTAGTACACTGATCATCACTGTCCAAAGAAGCACACAGCTAAATACGTCAGAGAGAAAGTACAGTTCGGAAAATGCAAGTAAAACAAGGCACTGGCTTGAAGCTTTTCTTCCTTTCCTATTTCTAGATGAAATTTCACATGCCTGCAATTCAGTTAAAGTGTGTAATTTTATAAAATTACAAATCAATACGACAAACAGAAAACTGATAGGATTAGAATTTTTACATTGACATTTAAGTTCCAGGCTTTAATGCCTTGTGCTGTATGAACAGCACGTTTACCCAGCTGGATCTTTGAGGAGGTAAGTTTAATCAGTTTTAACTTGTGTGTGCTTCAAAATACTGCTAACAAAAAGAATATTTAGCCAGTAGTCAAAATTACCTTAATCAAAGAATACAGCTAGCCAATTCCTAAAAGAGAATACTGTCCAGAATTTAAAAACTAGAATGCTTTTTACAACCACTCCATGACCTTGGGTTCCACGACAGCATAAACCTGCCTTATATGTGTGGATAGGAACAAACAATCTCAACACCACTGTCAGCCCAAGCAGTCTTCATAAAGCTTCATAAAGTTCTAGTACACTTTTCACAAATCAACAGCCTCTCCCAGGATATTAAACTTATAACATCAAGGAATTATATTATCCAAGCTTAAAACTCTTTTGATCATTTCTTCCAAATAAAGCTTTAAAGCAAAGCGTACAGTCATTAAATACATTTAAAAGGTTGATTGCCTGCACACCTGTAGAGGGAAGTCACATACATTCACCCAGTCCACCAGAAGGAACTCTTGCCTTCCAGCTCCAAACATGTTCATCATTTCCATTTGACTTCATCTGCTGAACACAACTGTGTGCTTCACAGCTGGAGAGGCACAGTGGAGACACAAAGGAGAATAACCTGGGCTGAACACATCATCTCCCTCCACCTGCGCAATAAAATCCATTATTTGTGTTAGCCGCCTTATTTCTTTGTTTGCAGCAGAAGCAGTCCCACACTTGCAAGGAACATTTCCACCACTTCCTAGCTGTATGCTGTCACTGGATTTTGGTCTTACCAAGTGCATGAAAACCAGAGTTTATTTTAGCACACGGTTTATTACGGAATCTATATTTTCTCCAAACTGGAAGCTATTTCAGTACTGTATTTCACTTCAAAAGAATTTTCAACACCTCGGTTTTTCACATCCATTGTTGCAAAGAAGCCCAGTATCATCTGTCTTTGAAAAATGTTATCACTTACAAAACACACAAATTCACGGAGATGAGACATTCAGGTATAAACTAATCCATGGCTGAGCTGTAGCAAACATACAATTAAAGCTAACTGAAGAGTAATACAATTCAGTGCTTAAGAAGCAAGGCAATGCCTGTATGCTTGTCATCTAGTAAACAAGTGTTAGGACAGATGAAATAAATATTCAAAGAGTGCTAGCATGCAACCCTTTTAAATATGTGAATTTCATGCTGTTTTCAGTCATGTGCTGCTCTTCAGCCAGCAACAGTCTTATGGCTCTATTGCATGGGTAGAGAAGGTATTTTATTTCTTTACATAGCACTTTAAAAATATGGAAGTAGGTTTGCAATTCTGTTTCATCATTTTGGAATTTAATTTGTTAATAGATTGATAGAGCTTTAACAAAAAATGGCGTATTCTTTGTTTTGAACTCAGACAAACAATCTAATTGTCATCTCTTCAGTACTACGCACAATACAGAAATGAAACAAGTATCTGTCCACACTGATAGGACTACCTCTAATGATTATACCCATATGTATAAGGCAGGAAAAAAAACACACACTCAAACCAACCCTAACTGACCATTAAGGTTGCAAAACCATAACACTGAAAAATAAGAAAGCTCTAGAAGTTGTATAGGCAACCCTGAATTGGGGCACTTCACACCAGAACTCAGTAATACTGCCTTTTGGGATACCTCACACCTGAAGATGAATCATGCTTATCCAATTTAAGCAACTGTAGGAGCCCTGAGCCACAACATGCCTTCCAACATTCAGAATGCGGATGTGTGATTTTCAACTCATTCTTCACCAAAGAACAGCAAAACACCCAAAAAAATGGACAGCAAATCCTCAAGTCCAGCATCTTAAGCTACTTCAGTCATTCTTGCTTTAGGCTACTCTAGGAATCCTTGCTGATGCAGCAAAGACAGTGGGAAGAAAGAGGACTGCCTCATGGTGAAAGCAGTTAACACCCATAGAGAACTGCATTTTACTATTGTCACTGTTCTTTATATTCTGGAGATTGTCCACTATTATCTCTCTCAATTTTGTTAACTGATGATGCTCTGGTCTATCTGGTAGGGCCACAGCATTTTCTCAGGACAGGCAAGATTTTTCCCCATCCTGGAACTTCAATCCATATTCATGCTCAACAATCAAAGAGGAGTGATGTTCTTCAGTTCACAAGAAGTAAAACTGATAGCTGCAGGGAGTCAGGATTCAAAAGCAGCATCATTTTCAGGGAATTATCTAGGATTCTTGGCAGGGACACAGTTTACTTTGTAAGTTTGCTGGAAGACTATCACCAGATTGGTCCAGATTTTATTATAAAAGAATTTTTTTTAAGATTCTCAAAATACTGCCCGTGTTCAGGCAACCTGCAGAAAGCACTTAGAAGCAGACCCTTCTGCTGCACATGGAAAACTTCACCAGTTTTAAATTTATTTCATGAAGGCCACATTTGTTCGTGCACACTGTGACAGTTTTTATTTTAGCAGTACAGAAGAACTGCACTTAGGTTACACTCGGCACAATTCAGCAAGAACCCATCCTTCAATTTCGTGTCAAATTCAATGCTAAAAGACAGATGCATCTGTATTTTAATAAGACACAGGTCCCTCCCTTTTTGCATTGAGACCTACTAATTTCAAAAGTGTGGTAGAGTGCCTTAACTATATTTCAACTCAAGAAAATGTACATACACCTATACTTCATGGAAAAAAAAATCTAGGAGAATCATAACAAAAGCTTCATTTTTCCCCACAGAACAGCCTTTATGCATGTTCAGGCAATGTGCTAGTACTGACACAACAAAGTAAGTAATTTTCTAGCACTGATAATACTCCAGATGCTCAACTAACCTCTCAAATCTAAAAACTCCACCTTCAATTTTTAAAGCCATAGTGAAATCACAGTATAAAGCAATCTGACATAGGGACTAATTATGGTAGCCCAACTAGGAAGTGTTTTGGAAGACCACTAGTTTTAAAAGTCATTTACAGTTAAAATACTGCTAAATAATTGCTTTATATAAATGATATGATGTATAGAAAGCCAAATAAATTGTAACAGCTCATTTTTTCTTTCTATTATTCTTAGGTGAAATTATTACAAGTTACTAGAAGACACGCGAAGAACATGCCAGATGAGAACTCTGTATTTATAGCACACTAAGTCAGCAAACAGAATCTACTAAAAATATCCACAATGGTATGCAGCACACCCACCCTTTGGGGACTATTCACAGGCTGTGGTGGTCTCATTTTTAGACAGAGCAGACAAGGAAGAAAAAAACCACCCAGGTAGGTCAGTTCCTGAAGACAAGTAAGAGTAATGGAGTCCAGTCCCACACAACACTTTGTATTCTCTTTGGCAGGCAGGCAGACAGACATCCCAAGCCCTACAAGATTTTCCTGTGTGCTTCCTGACCACTCTGGGTCAATACGATGCAATTTCCATGCAGGGAGCAGAAGCACATGCTAAGTGAAAGTGAGAACCAGCCCCATTCTTACCCCATTTTTGCAAGCGTCAGGAATTTGAAGCCTATCAAAGAATAGACACCCAGAGAGCTCTGGATGCACACATGGATGGAGACATCCTCATGAAAGTCATGATAATTATTTAAAATGGAAAGATGGCCTTGGGAAATATCTAACCAGAGATTAGACAGCAAAAACACCTTCCTAGATGCCTATAAATTGCTGTTCTGGTTTTACTCAGGTAATTGTAGTTTTTTTACACAAACTGCTTTCTTTTAATTTATAAGATGCATGTCCTTAAAAATATTCTAAAATAGAAATTCAAGAGTATTCAAACATTTCTCACCGTTTCTTTTCACAGGTTAAACATCTGCAAGAACAACATGTTCCACTACCACAGTAAATGAACACAATCTGTAAAAATGACCATACATCTCTCCTGAAACTAACTAAATCATTAAATGAGCAGTAGACACACTGCAGAAAAATCTTGAAGAGATCATCAATTTGGTTCATGCATCTGCAAATAGCATGAAGGGTTTTGGGTAGGCTTTCCATAACTTTTTTCAAAATTTGCAAGGCTAAGATGGCAAATCAAGAACATTTACATGCTGAAGTTTTCCAAGAGCAGCTGGCAAGAACAGGAGAGAACTTACCCAAACCGATGGGTAAACAACATGTTTTAAAAATGGTTTTGAATCTCTAGCAGTGACAAAAGGCCTTCTTTATAAGACAAAGAAATGACTCGGGAGTTTGTTGGAGACTAGTCTGCAATTATGTGACAGAACATGAGGAGAGGCACACTGTCAGGATATCAGGGTTGGATTAGGTATGCAGAAGACATTAAAGAGGAAGGCTGTGTTTGAACTGGCACTGCATGGGCTCAATGAGGTATTATCACTGTCTTGATAGCCCAAAGAAATATTTATATATGCCATTACAATGACTGTTTCCTCCTCCTCAGAGAGTTAACTATTTACATTTATCCCCTAAATGCAATACTGCCATTTTTATTATTTGGCTTCTCTTAACCCCTTTTGTCTACCAGGCAGGAGAAGAAAAAGAAGCCCTTCAAAGATCCTCTATCACTTGCCCCAGTCTTTCCCCCAGTGCCTCAAGCCTCTCATCATCACAGACACCCGGTGTCTTCTTCAACCGAAAGAAACTAAACCCAGCTCCCAGGGACTTCACTAGCTCCACCAGACGATCCAAACAGTGCTCATTTAGTTCTTTTAGCTCATTTGTCCAAATATGTAACATTTGAGACTAAAACCAGCCTCCTGACTGAGCTAGAGCAGGTGGTGGTGGTGGACTTGTTCCTTCTTTTTCCTGTCCCCCATTCAGTCCATAGAAGAGTTTACGTCTCTGCTGCCAACAAAGGACTGTATGCTGCCCACTATATGTATGCAGGAACAGAAGAGCTCACTAAATACAAGAACACCAAGACTCTGAAAAGGGATCGGATTCCTCAAACTCATCTGTCAGAACACCTCTTCTGAAATGCCCTATCAATAGGCTTTAACCTTGGACAATGTGCTTTCCTAGCACATTGGATTTTTCAATCTGGATTCCAGTTAATGGAATGCTAACACATTTCCAAACCCTCCCATATCTTCAGCAACTGCTGGAGTGACTCTTCTCTCTCAGTCTGGAGTCAACTCATAGGTATAACTGAAGTGAAAATGAGTGACACATCTATCTTCCCCCCAGTCTGTGGCTGTTGTGAAGGTATATGTATGTGTACAGACATATTCATATTCCTCTCAGTTCCCAAACTGGTCTGCACCTTAACCTTCTCCTACTATCAGAAGACTTCAGCCAGCCTCTCATTGTTATTGCTCTCATTTTTCCAAAGTGAACAAACATGGATATGATTGTGTTTCACTGGTGTAGCCAAGTGAATAGAAACAAATCAAAAGAGAGACAGCCTCTTAGTTTTCACTGTTCTGCACCATGGAAGACCTACGAACAGCAACAGCAAAACTCTCTGAAAACACACGTGGGGGTTTTTGTGTTCACCACAGCAAACAGTAGTGTTATCATATCTCTAAAAAAAAAGGCAGAATTTGTATGGGAAAGTTATAGCTTTTATTAGACTAAATCTAAGTCTGAAATGTTTAAGAGTTTCATAATTTCTCAAAGTAATAGTACTTGTGTGATACTGGGAGAGAAGGGCATGGAAGTGATCAAAAGATAGTCATACGCCCCAAAAAAGGCATGAGAAAGATGAAGAGAACCTCAAGAACATATTCAAATGCACCACATAACTAAATAGATCAGATGGAAAACAAAACAAGATGCAGCTTTCTAGGTAGTTTGAGAGACACCTAAAAAACTTTTCTGAGATTATATATCATTTTTGTCTCCTGATATCTGCTTCTCACAATCCAACAAGTAAGTCAGGCTATAACCTAACGCTTTCATGAACTGTCTTCTACAGAATGAAGAACTCATTCATTACTTCTACCAGCTATTATTACAGACAAATGCTACTGTAACATACCTGGTAAGGTTCTACCCATGCTGCATTATGTACATGCAGAAGCTGGTGATAAATCCTGCACTATGAAGTACTTAATAAAAAGTCTGATCATTATTTGGCTTAAGAACAATGTAACGAACTTCCTTCTCCTAGCAAAGTTTAAGAGGTACAATTTAAATCTCCAAACTGTTAATCCAGGTCTTGACATAGGCCTGAAAACTGTCAACAGTTGTATTGACAACACTATATATTTAACAACCTGTCTATAAATACATCATATAAAATTGTGTATGACCATATACAACCCAATCTCGGATTCTGTATACTACTTGTACGTTCTTTGCTCTATCAACCTGAATGAAGAACTGACACAGAAATTTAAAAGACCCAGTATGTAATAGCTCTGCTACCTTCAGTTGAATTTTTACATATTCTTCCCTGCGAGACTTTAAAAAAAAAAAAAAAAAAAATTTAAAGGCTTTATTCTTGTCTTATAACCACACTCCCAAGAAGAGATTTAAATTTGAACACCAGAAGGATAGTTATGCTAGGTGTCTTCACCAAGAATCCTCCCTGTTGTGACCACCCAGAAACAGGATCACAAACATGAAGTGGGTACTGAGGAGCTGTCAACATTTTGTGACAGAAGTAACACATCAGCAGTTACCCAAAGCAAAGAAAATTCCAAAATATCATCCATTTTTAGCTAAACTAATTACTGCAAGCATCATTGACAAAAACGAGTTGTATTGTAACTACAGCAGTCGCTCTGCTGCAGTGCTGACAGCCTACACAAAAACACTTGCTGCCTAAAACACACTGGAAAAACTAACTGGCTCTCAAGGCCAACTCTCCTACAGGCTGTTTGTAACAGAAGGTACGAATATTTACTTTGGGGCTGGGAGAGAGGGGAAGTCCCGTTCACTGAGGAACAGAACGGGAAACTACTGGTCAAAATTCCCGATAACAGTGTTATCACCTTAAAGGAAGCTGGAGCTCGGCACTGTGTTGCAAGAAAGCTCTTGAACGTCACGCGCAGGTTTGGCCTCTGCACCTGGGAGTGCCCTAAGATCTTATGGAATTTGGGTCTCACTCTGCTTAATGATCTAAGCCTACTCCAGGCATGCTCACAGCACAAAGTTAAACACATACATATTTAATTTTTTGTGAGACCAAGATCCCAGTTATTCAGTGAATTGAACTCTCCAAGATGAGACACAAGGTTACACATATTTACTCAGCTATATTTGATCATACAGGTGCACTGGCCTGAGGTCAGATAGGAACCTCAGACCCTCACAGTCAGGAAAGGCTGCTCTTACTACTGTTCCTATTAAAGGAATATAGAAAATAACTGATCATACTTTTCCAATACATTAACATATGGTAACGTAATACTTTTATATTCTAGTTCAAATGGCATATTAACAAGCAAAGTATGGATTTAAGGACATTACATTAGAGAGTTAATATTTATGCATTACTTCAGCATGTAAAGCTGCTCAGTAAAAGTGACAATGGAGCATAATTCACTAATGGCAAATTAATTACAGTAATTTAACAAATGCAACACCCACGTGTCACTGATTGATGAAGCCAAGCAGTATGCCTAAGAACACAAATAGCTGGAGATTCAGATCAACTATGGAAGTTATTCTTGTTCTTCTTTTTAAATTTTCACAGAATTGCTATGCTAATCCTGAAAATTAATTGCAGTAGTTTTCAAGATAAAAAGAAACAATTTGACTAATTTACAAGTTACAAAACAAGGGAGGGGACTTCAAGCATGCTTATGATACACAAGATAAATGCCAGATACCACACCTAGACAAGCTTGAGCTAGTTACCAACAGGACAAAAACAATGCTTCAAGTTATTTTTCATGATGCTGAGATGCTACTAATGTGTGATCTCTAGCGGGGCTACTCATCTCAAGCATCTGGTTATTACAATGAATCAAGAAAACACAAAACATGTAAGTAAATAGGAATGCCAACATTCAGTGTGATGTGGAGTAACCTATTGCTGACGTCACAGAATATTTAAATTGCAAAAAAGAATAATGTTCCAAGTGAGGCCTCCTTCACAGGTGTTACACTGTTATGATTAAAGAGTTATTCATCCCAATAAGAAAAACTAACATTTTTAGAAGAGAAAAAGCAACTAGATTCATGACCATCTTGTGACCACTTGAAGACAGCAGATTTTGAAACTTGCTACTCAGACGCTGTCTGCATGTAGCCAGTACCCAGGGCTAAACTGTAGCAGTTGTTCTACCACCCAATGACCCCTCCCCAACTGAGAAAGGGAATCAGGGGAAAAAGGGAAAAGCACTGTGGGTTGAAGTAGAAACAGATTTAATGAAATAACAAAACTAATACAATCACCAACATAAAATGTACAAGCTTATACTCATTCTCATCCTTAGGGTCAGCAGCAGGAACAGAAGGCAAAGAGGAAGAAGCTACAAGAAGAGGGGCTCCCTCCTTTTATAATGAGCATGATGAGGTGGTATGGGATACATCTGTGAGTCAGCTGCCTTGATTGGATCTCCCAGCTGACACGGGGCTACTCCCAACCTGCCTGCCACAGCTGGCCCACAGCTATGTTCCTGGGAAACCAGGGCAGACCCCTAACTCATGGCATTTCTTATTTATTAGTGAATAGATTAAGAGATCTTACCCCTCCTGGCACATTTCCTCACTGGAAAAGCAACAAGTTTTGCATCATTTCGGCCTATATTCTCTTTAATATGCCAATTTCAGAGATTTGCAAAAGACAAAATATGGTGTAGTACAGCAATCTATTACATCATTACGTGTTGTAGAACAGTGCGATCAAATTCAGAGTTATTTTGAAGAGACCTTCCTGCACCTGAATAAACCGGGTCTTAGGTTATTGATCCTCATCACTGCATTTGCATTTAATCCAGTTCCTCCTGGCAGCAAGGCAGGTTGCAAGAGAATGTTTAAGTAAGGAGAAAAAAAAAAAAAAAAACGGAAAGTTTTACCTTTGAGCAACAACTTGCTACGTATTTCAGTGATTCCCTTGTGTTTAGCACAAACTGCACAATACTCCGTGGTGGGGTATCCTTTCATCAATAGAAGGAAGGCATGCAACTTTTCCCCACAAGTTACCATGACAGTATAACGAGCATTCTTGCAACAAAGCACTCCCATTGAGCAGCCTGGTACTATGAGAATAGTGATGTTTTCTTTCTTAAGGGCAGATATTCCTTTACTATAACAGGGTTTGACAGCTTTCCGTTAATGTTCAACCACTGCGCTGGGAGAAGGCAGTTTTACGTCTAGGAAGTCACCCCTATGCTGTTTGCAGGTCAACACACCAACAGCGTGTAGATGGCAGGACGTGTCAGAAACCTCCCGCACCCTACGAGGGTCGGCCGGACCGAAGAGAGCTCTGCTTTGGCTACCAACAGGTCACATTACAGGGAAAGAAGAAAACCCAGCCTGCTACAAATAGTACTCACAAACAGGTTAACTAGAATATAGAAACATGGGTCTTTTACATGAGCCTCCTCTTCCCCAAAAGAAAGCTTATATAACCCATCAAAATACTAACTTCCCCAAAATAAGCTTTATTTTTGGGGAAGTTAGTATTTTGATGGGATATACAATAAATATATTAGAATTATCAAGAGAATGAATGCATTTTAAAAGTCACCTTGCACCTTAATGTTTGACTTGCACAAACAGCGACCTTTAGAATAAGCAGCCCTAACAGCACTCAGCAACTTTGAAAGCAGTTGGCACCTGACAGGCAGATTTTTAAGAACACAGGCAGTAAAACCCAAGCCCTATACCAGCCCTGTTCATCCCAGTATCGCAGGAGACAACAAACCGTGACAATTTGCTCCACGTTTAGTATGCCTCTTTAAGGGCCTCAGCTTTGGGGTTAGTGCAGAGTTTAGCAGAGTGTATTTTCCTGCCTCGAGAGCACATGTGGCCATCCTCAAGGCGATATGGTCCCGGACAGCTATCCATCCGGCTCACAGACAGAGAAACTTTAACTTCTGCTTTTCCGAATCGACCCTCAGAACCGAGGGGTTCAAGAGGTACCAGCATCAACCACGTATTAATCCGTACCCACAGAGGGTCCGGTTTTAGGATAAACGGTGGCGATCCATGATCCAATTAAATTCCAATTATGTAAGGAGGAGGCAGGAGTATTTACACAGGCACTGATGACAGCTATTAGAGCCCGAAGTCGCCGGCCGGGGGGAATCTGCTTCCCCTCCGCCGTCCCCACCGCCGCGGGGTTCCTCTCATTTTTAACCTCCCCCCTGCACAGCTCTCGGTACGAACAATGGAGAGGCTGGCCTGAAAACATCGTCCCCGGACCGTGCCCCCTCCGCAGGCACATTACCCGCCCCATTACCCGAACCGTCCCCCGGCTGGGGCAGGAGCCCCGCAGCCCCGGTTAACACCCCCGCGGGCTGTCCCTTACCTCCGAACAGGTGCGGCGAGAGGTGAGCGGGCAGCGAGCCGATCACCAGCCGGGGCCCGCCGGAGGAGCCGCCGCCGCCCCCCGCCGGCCGCTCCCGGCCGCCCTCCTCCGGGGTGCTGTTAACCGAGTCCTGCGAGCCGTAGGGGCCGCTGCTGTGGGGGATGTTGAAGGCAGACTGCGCGGCCCGGGCCCCCGAGGCGGTGGCCCCCCCTAAGGACCTGCTCCGGGGGGCCGACCCCGTGGCACCTCCCGCCGCCGCTCCTCCTGCCGCGGCCGAACCGCCCGGAGCCGCATGAGGCGCCGCCGCCGCCAGGTGCGAATACCGCCCGCCAGCGCCTGCCGAGCGCCCGCCGGTCCCGTTAGCGCCGCCGCCGCTGCTGCTGCTGCTGGAGGAAGGCAAATCCCCGCCCGAGTACGCCCGGGTGCGGCCATTGGCGGCGGCAGGGCTGCTCTGCTTCGCGCCCATGGTCCCGCCGCCGCCTGGCGCTGCCCGGTGCCCTTCGCCGCCGCCTGCCCCGCGGCACCCGGGGGCGGTAGGAGTCCAGCCCCGGCGGGGGTGATCCGAGGCGCGGGGCGCGCCGGGGAGGGGACAGAGGGCAGCGGGTGGGTCGGTGGGTCGGTGTGGAGAGGGGAGAGCCGCCCGCCGCTCTCCGGCTCAGCTGGCGGCCCCGGCGCGGCCGCTGCTCGCGGGTCTGGGGCGCCACCATGAGCTGCTCGGGACGGTGCTGGCTCCCGCCGCGCGGCCGCTCGGTCCCGCCGCCGCTGCTGCTGCTGTGCCCGCCGCCGCGGCCTCCGCCGCCATCCTCCTCCGCCGCCGCTGAGCTCTCTGGGGGGCAACGGCGGCACCAGCGCCGCCGAGGCCGCTCGCCCGCCCGCCGCCGTGCCAGTGCCGAGGGAGGCGGGAGGGGGCGGTCACCCCGGCGCAGCCGCTCCTCTACCGTGTCGCCATACTGGGGGCGGCACCAGCGGGCGGGACGGGGAGCGCTCACGGCGGCAAGGGCCGCCGCCGCCTCTCTTTCACCCCCCCGCGACGGTGAAGGACCGGCCCCGGCGGCGCGGCGCGACGGGCCGGGCCTGCCCTGCCCTGCCCTGCCCGGCCGCCCGGGCCCGCCTCCCGCCCCGCGCCTCCCGCAAGGTGCGGGCAGCGCCAGGCGGCAGGGTCCCCCCGGCGGGGCCGCTCGGAGCGCCGGGCTGAGGCGAGAACCTGCCGGGGGCGGGGGACACGGGGTGGCTGGCTGCCTGCTCGGAGAAAGGGGAAGCCCGCGGCCGCCCCGGCGAGGAAGGCATTCGGGGCCGTCCTGCCGCTGTAGCGCGAGGGGCCCGGCCCGGCGGGGCGGTTGGCGGGAGGGCCGCGCACCCCGCGGGAGCTCTCCCCTCAGGACTGCCGGGCCGGCCTGTGCTGCGGGCCGCGGGTCTCCGGGCGTGAGCGGGGCAGAAGCTGGACAAGAAGGGTGGAGATCCCTTAGACCTTTGGTTCACAAGCAATAGAGGAAAATACTGTAGACTTTGGTCTCGTGCTCAGAGAAAAACTGTTACTATTGATGAGAGCTGTGCACAAGGACTGACAAGGTTCACACCCGTGTGGGTAACAGGCTTAGTCTGCTGGTGACAAAGCGATCAGAGACATAGCATTATTCTGTTGTTCAAAGATACGTGGTCTGGAATGTCACATACATTGAATTTATACAAACACAATTCCTATGATCGGTCGCCCAAGGTAAACCGCTTGTTTTTATGCGTCCTTGTCCAGTCTACAGTAAGGTGTGTCACTGGGAAGCAGTGCTGTACTCCACCTTGGCACTGTCTGTCAGACCGTCTGGGTAAGCATTCCAGCCACACTCGTGCCTGTGCCACCACCACAGAGTGCTCAAGCTATTTTACAATCAATATGATAAAACAGGCAAACCCTTAATTGATACACAAAGTACTATGTAACTTTTCTACTCTATGTTATTACATGTACATTGTTACATGTACTATGTATATGTAATGTACAATGTATGGTATCTTTCATACTCATCCTTGGATGGGAATAGGTGCAAAAGTCGCCCTTTCCCTCCTTCTTTCGCCATCTGCGTTACAACTGCATGCAGTTGCTTCCTGGCATCAATGCAGCTCGCAGCTGAATTTACAAGAGGCACCATAGCTTGGGCTGGCAGAGAAGGTTACCAGCCCTAACTCTTTGTTCCAACACCGCTTTGCTGGATAGCTGAGCTACTCTGAATAATCTGAACCCCGTTTAGAGGATGCTGCTGTAAACCATTCCCCGTTTCAATAAGAGACAGTAATTCCACAGCTGTCTCATGAACAGCTTGGTCTTTTGTCTGCTGGGTGCCGGGCAGACAACTGGGGTCGATAATCTGCCGTCCCAACCTATGCCATCCCCGCTTTTGAATGATAAGCTGCAGTCTCTGCTCGCAGTGGCAGATACCCCAAGGTAGATCAAGTATGAGCACTTTTTAGCTCAGTTTCCTACAGAAAGAAAATCAGTGTGATTATGCTGCCTGCTCTGTCACCAGCTACTTTTGGAACCCTTGGCCAGCTTCAGCCAACCCTGTCAGAGACACTAATGGTATAGAAAACAAGCTGTTATGTAGAAGACTCTGAGATCCTATTAACATTCCCACAGAAGGAAAAAGCTACCGTAAGAATTCCTCTCCTGCTAGATTCCAAGAATCCGCATGGGCAAAGGATGCTGCAGACATGACTCATAATTTCTGCTGCTCACAGAATGCCTGTGGCACGTTCAGCCCTATCAAAGCAGGTTTAGAGGACAGCATGCTCAGTGTTCTATGGAGTTTTTAAAATTTCCACTACTTAGTACTCCGGGTCAGCTGCTGGAATAAACAGCATTTTGAAAATAGTACATTGCTACACAGTACCACAGAACTTTCTGTAATTTCTTTATGGTGGATCTAAGAGCTGAGCAGGTATTAAATACAGATTATATTTGGCTGTGAATGACCTTTTTTTCAATTTTGGATTAAATGATAAAGTCTATCAGGAAAAAAAAGCCCTCAAGAAATCCGAACAGTTACTCAGTCTTACAATCAGAAAATTACTTTAAACAACATAGAATATTTCACAGAAAGGAAGTCACAACAGGACAGCCTACGTTCCCTTCTCAGAGAGCGTCGCTGTGCCCAGTGTGATGTGATTTTCCTTTTTCTTTTTTTTGGGGGGGCGGGTGGGGGAGCTACAGTCTTTGTTTTGCATCTAGGGCATATATTTGCAGCTCCATCACCATCAAGCGTGAGTCTAAACAGGACACATACCTCAAAGAACACCTACCTTTTCAGAAAAGCAATGCAACATGCTGCTCCTGAGCAAGCTTTCTCTCCTCCATCCTTCTCCATCCCTCTTATAAATGGGTGAATAGAAATTTTTCTACATACAGATATTTGCTTTGTATAGACAACAGTACAGTTAGGTTTTCAAGCTAACATTTCTTCTAACAAATGACTGTCTAACAGCCGTTAAATCTTGTAGAGGCAAGTACCTGGTCCTGTAACCTCTACCCATTTGTTCATTAATGCACTCCAGAAGTAGTTTGCATAAAAATTTCAATTTTCCTACCCAGCACAGAAAATAACCAGTGGTAAGAGGAAACAGTACAGAGAGAAATGGTGCTGCTGACCGTATTTCCTCAGATCTCAAGAACTCGGTGGAAAGCAGATAACTCCATAAAAATTTACTTCTGTAAGCCTACATGGGTGAATGCTGTTATTATTCCTGTAGAAACAGATCTGGAGAATCTTATTCATAATTAAGTGAGCACAAAATAGGAACTAACCTTCTTGTTCCTTGTCCAGGATAATGGAAAAAAAAACCAAACTGGTTTAGACAGGCAAATATAGTTGCTGCTCTTTGTTATAAGCTGCATACCTCCCGTTCAGTCTTGGTTACACTACCTTGTCTATCAGCAAGTGAAAATAATGAACTTGTTCTTGAGCAGTTTCCTTAAAAATACCAGGTGGCAGCTGTGCCCTAAGCATAAAAAGTTTGCTGTAAATTTGTAATATTGCACATTTTTGGAAAATGTGTGCTGATAAATGGAACGGGGCTCTGAATTTTGCTCAACGGTGAGCTATGCAGGAAGATCATCCTCCCTCTCCCCTCCTGCCCCCTTTGGTGGCTTTTACAGGGACGCTCAAACAAGGTTTCAAGCAAGGTTTCATCTCTGACAAAAACACCTGACCCTGAACTAATAAAGCCAGCCAGAGGTTTACATTCTGTTCAGAACTGGTCAGGCACTCAATTCTAAAGAAGAAAGGTTTAACAAACAACGGCACACACTCATGACGTACAGCTTAATTTTATCACAGCTGGTGTGGGCCCCTAATAGGGTTTGGGCAACTAGATTTTCTGATCAGATACCAAACTAGGGTTCACACTGTGGCTGAAGGAGGTCAGTGCAGTTTTTACATTACTGTATATTTCAGCTGTTTAAAACAAATAGCACTGCACACCAGTTCTTCACAGATACCGAAAATAGAGACTTCTGAAGTTTTCAGTTGCTCATAGAGAAAGCGAAACAAAACTGTTTTATCCCTCTAAAGTAAGATGTGTAGAATACACATGCCTTACATCTGTAGCTAGAATAAGCCATCCAGCAGATGAAACTGTTACATATTCACATTGGTAAACTATGGGAAATAGGTCCCGTATTGTCCCTGACAGTATGACTATGAATCATACGTAAACCTATTGTAGGCATCTTTTTAGATGTATTTTGGTATCAGTGTATCTCCAGCTGGTAACTGATATTTCGAGATATGTAGGAAACCCTATTATCCAGTATCTTAGATTTATTATTTTTTTTCATTGAATAATTCTTTCTACATATTGACTTCAATCCTATGAAGATTTATGCATATGCTTACACTGATGTATGAAAACAGTCCTGCAATATGTTGTGATCAGTCTTCGTGGAATAAAAAAAAAAACAAAGCAGCTCAGAAAGCTCCAGGTTTGGGTCCTAAAATTATTCTGGAAATGTGTGGTGATGCTTACAAGTATAAGGAAGTTTATCCTTGCTTTATAAAAATTCTGTTTAAAAACAACTATCTTTTGTTTGAAGTTGATGATTTTCTGCAGTTTCTGTCACACTGTAAAGAATATGCTGTATTTTGTACACTGGAGTTACCCATAAACTGTTGTTCACAGAAAAGATAACATAGTCTTAAAAATAAACTGACATTTTGACTGGAGTTATTGATTGACC
The DNA here is from genome assembly GCA_028020825.1 of Podargus strigoides. NCBI lineage: Eukaryota > Metazoa > Chordata > Aves > Caprimulgiformes > Podargidae > Podargus > Podargus strigoides. The sequence continues at coordinate 14,869,852 of CM051623.1, read as the reverse complement.
ATTTTGTACAGGAAGAAATACTTGGAAATAACTTACTTGAAGAAATGGCAATTTGTGCTGTGTACTCCATTACCACATGCTATAAAGTATTACTATAAGAAATATACTTTAACAATTTTGATAGGAAAGAGTATTCATCATAATGATCTCTTAACTATTCTCCATTCACTGTTGTTTTATCGGTAACCAGATGTAATACCATATGTCATTCATATGAATTTGCCATTTTAGTGCATAATCAGGCCAGTGTTGTTACTGGTTCTCTAATCAACTGTGTTAATTTTACTTGTTGGTGTTTTTGTTGTTATCAATCACCTTTGCATGAATTATCCCATTGCGTGGCTTCCTGACCTTTCATCCCTCTATAGCACCCCCCAGTGCTATCTTTCTTCAGAAGCTGTCCTGCAGACCATTGTTATTATGTGCTCAAGAAATAACTGAAGACAAATAGTGTCTTAGACTATGCCCATATCTACACCAAAGGCATTTGCACCAATTCATAAATGAAGTGACATCAATACATGTTTATCTGGGCACAGCGTAATACACAGATCTGTGGCTATGGGAGTCTGGGGGTAGATGAGTTGACATATAAAGGTCTCATCCAGCTAATTTTTCTGTTTCTGTGATTTCTAAGAAGAGGGGGTGGAGGGCAAACTAACAGATGGGAAGTATGTTTACTCTCTCTTGTTTTCAGATCTTGTGTATCAGCACCCAGCAATGCCAGCTGAATGTGGATGTGGGAGTTGGGGAAGGACTGTTGATCGCCTCAGCTCCCTTTAGTTCTGCAGAAGTAAATAACGATAGTCTTTCAAGGTATATTCCTGAATTACACTGTTTTGTCTTGCAATGTAGAGTGCGAGACCGTGAAACCCTTCTGTACCCAGAGAGACAACTGGCTTTACAGAGAGCCTTATCTGAGTAATTCATGATAGTTAATAAAGAAGACACTTCAAGTCTTGACACAGTGAATATTACACAGGTAAATCAGTCGTCAGCAGCTGATTGCAGACAAGCTCTTTTACAGCATACATCTTTCATTAGCAGTACTAATTGCTTGAATGCTAGACATCTATAGCAGTAGGTGAGTAAATGGAAAAAAAAGCATAACAGAAACAATAACAAAGTGAAATATGTAGGAATGATAGCAGGTAGTAGAGCCACGTGACATTAGATTTGCCAAGTACAATTTGTATTCTCTCAGGTTCTGTATTAACTGCCAAATATTACCTTAATTTCTCAGAATCCAGGGGGAAAAATACCTTTTTCCTTATTTTTGCACAGTATTTGTTAATCTTTTCAATCAATAGTTATAAGCGCTGTTTCAGTATTCTATAGCCTCCGACTTACAGTCTGCTACTGATACGCCTAATAACGAGAAACAAAACCACACCAGGTAGTTACTCCTAGGGCTTTCAAGCCCAGGTGCTTGGGCAGTCCCGCATGCATTGCAGTGACTTCTTGTCACAGAAGTCAAAGGGACAGTAACAACTGTAAAGTTTAATAAAAGCAAAGCATACTAGTATATGTGAAGGGGTAATACTTTATTAGTTAGTACATAGTGAAGAATACAAAAGCACATAACTGGATTTTTCTGAAGGCCTAGGTCTCAGCCACAACTATACCGAGTTGGGAGGAATGTCAGAGAGATCCGCTTTGCGTTCTGCGTTTTTGGCCTTGGCTTCTGTGCATACCGCCTCGTGTAAACCAAGCACGAGGGTGGTGTAAAAGGCTCCATCTGTCTTGTTGGCTCAGATTCACTTGACAGAAGCTGGAACCCGTGAAAGTAAAATATGAGAAATCAGAATTGTGAACTTGCTCCCTCCTCTCCCTGCTCTGCCCTTCCTCAGTTTGTACTTCTGCGGGAGCAGGAGGGGCACTTCTTGTTCTAGATTGCTGCTTGCAAAATGAGGGGAATCAGAGTGCTTCACACACCTTCCTCAGCCCTCTAATAACAACACAGGGACCACTCATAATTTAGACTGGGGGACTTAAATTTCTTAAAGAAACAAAATGTCTTCCAAAGAGTGATAGAAACCAGTCATTTCACCAGTTCAGAAAGCCAGCATACACTTCCTGGCTGATTGCCCCCGGCTGGTTTCAGTTCAGTATTCAGAAAATGCCAGGCAAGTAATAAATTGGGTTCAAGTTAGAACGATCCTTGTAGCAGTCTGGGGTAGCAAAACATTTCTAGATGATGCAATGTCTTTCTAGATGGTAGGAATGCAAAGACTCGGTCTTATCTGTAGGTTCTTGCTGAGATGAGTACTGTTAGTTACAGGATTAACCATCCCTGTGGAGCACCTGTGCAACGCTACCTTAGCAGGTCACAACTTAACAAGATAATTCAGAACCATTTCTTTTTCTATTGTTTTCCGAACAAAGCTTTTCCTCCAGAGTCATTGTGGTTCCTCTTTACCTCAGACATGATATGATCAGAAAACGAATAGGGCCCTTTTACAGCCATCTTAATCCCAATCAAGGGTAGAATGCAGTTCTACACTTTACAAGTAGAGTTCAAAGAGTAAAAAGAAGACCGTTTTGTAGGAAGCACATCATGAGGCTGGAGAGACTTGGATTCATTCTGGATGGCAATTCTTCCTCCCTTGTTAAAGGAAAAATACAGAGCAATCTGGTATCGCAAGTCCACACTGACATCTAGTGCTGAAAAAACTGCACTAGCCAGTGAGGAAACAAAGGAGGAACAAGGTGTTGGGCTGGAACGAAAAAAATCTAAAAATACAGCTTATGTGACTTATTTTAAATTTGTTTCGTAGCCACCGTTACTGTAGGACTTGGTCTGGAGTGGCATAACTGGTAGAGCACTGCGCTGCCAATGGCCTGGTCATCTTGATTTTACAAGGATGAAATGTTCTCACCTTCCAATCTGAGAATTCCTCAGTACATTGGAAAGATTCCCTCGCTAAGCTTTTCCTGGGGAAAGGGGTCATTTGTTTAGCAATGGCTTTTAGTTGTTAATGTTCTCCTACCTCCCATTTCAATACAAAACATTCTCAGCATTTTTACACACACACACACAAATTTGCACTTTGTAATACTTTGCCTTTAAAGGCAGGGAAAGACTGTAAAACAAAACATTTGTGATTTTGCATTGTAATTTTTACCTTCCATGGGGAAGTGAAAAGTAATGATAATGTACAGAATGAGTGTTTTTAGTGTCTTAGCTACCAGCACACTTCCTTCCCTGTCACCAGGGAAATGGTGAGATTAAAACCATGTGCTCTGTGCGCTTCAGAAGTGAGATCTGCACGTCAGTGTTGTATAAATCATCAAAGGATACCAGCAAAAGGACAGACCTAAAGCCACTGAGATCAATGGACTTTTTTTTTTCCCATTGAATCCCATGAGCTTTGGATCAGGTCCCAGTGGATGTCAGAGCTCTGCCAGTCACACTGGGAAACTGTAGTCCAAATGCTGGCATGCTGTTTGGCAAGTTGCAACCATAAGGTTACGCAGAGGTTTGCAGATGTGTCCTCTGTGAAGGGAATCCCTGTGTTGGCAAGCAGGATTTCACAGTGGGACCCAGCACAGGGGGCTTCTTGTTTCTCTGCATGGAGGCAAAGCAGGTCCTAACCTACCAGCCATTGCTATGTGTGAGGACACCCCCTTCCTCCAAAAACCCTGCTCTGTGCACCAGGGCACACTGAAGCTAAATCTCCTACCATTTGATACTACCTGGAAAGAGCTCTTACCTCCTCCTCTTTCACAGCACAGCAAGCAAAAAATGGCAGAATTTAGCCCTTGCTGCCTGTGTGAAAGCCTCAGAAGGAATTGTGGCTTTTGTCCCATCCATAGTACCCTTCCTCCCCTTATAGTCAGAAAGCCCAAGTACTCAAATGTAATTTCTTTTTTTAAAATTTTTGCAATTCTTTATTTTCCTGAACAAAAATCATATAGAAGTAAGCGTGTTGTCACATCTAGGCTGTATTTTTTTTTCCTTGTCTCTTTTAATCAACAACAGTATGCAGATTTTAAAAATGTTTCAGACACTTGTGTCTTGGCTGGACAGATTGGGATGTATGGGGAGGATTGGCAGGTCCAATTAGACAATGAATAGCATAAGTAGCTGTCAAAAAATAAGGCTAGAGCAGGAGAAAGCATGTGGCATCTCTCACTAGATAAGCTAGAATGATTGGCATACTCAGTCAGAAACATTCATTTTCTGATTTAATGGGGGCTTAAGACAAATTGTCTCACAGCTGAGACCATGCAAATCAGTCATTAAAATGTAGGGTTGGAGTCTGATGTCAGTTTAAATTCCATTAATATCAGTGGAATTACACCAAATTTATCCACCCAAATGTATAGGGTGCAAAATCTGGCCTATAAATATTATTAGGAGCAAAAGCGTGCAAAACTGTATCACATGTCTAGAATTTTCTTGAAATAAAAAGTAGTAGAATAGTAAAAACTCAAAATGTGGAATAGACTAAAGTAGAACAGAAAAATAAGGAAAAGGGGAAGGAAAAGAACAGGAAAAGGAAAGAGGGATAGGAGAGGAAGAGGATAAAGAAAAGAAGACAGGAAAAGGAAAAGAAAATGAAATACTGAAAGAAATGCCAAGAAAAGAATGCAGAAATTTAGGAAAATTCCCTGATGAAATTTAAAAACATGGAAAAAAATTCCACATGTGTAGCAATAACATTGAATTAAATCACTTCACCATTTGTGTCATCATATCGTGTTCTTGTCCATCCTTTCTCGTGACAGCAAAGGATTCAAGAAGGTGCCACTAACATTGTAACGGTGACTAGTTTCCTCCTCAGCCTTTTGGAACATAGCAGAGTGTATTAAAAGCAATTTTATTTTCAGTACAGTACTAGGTAATAACAGATATAATCCTAACAAAGGGGACTGACATGCTTTGTGCAGCACACAATCTATTTTAATGAAATTTCAAATATATTTTGGGGAGCTGTGAGTTAGGTTGAATGGTAATAATTTAGTGTTCTGCACTTAAAATTAAGTTCCCCACCAGATCCTCTGCTTTGTGTTTAGGAGTGTGGTTCATTGAAGGGAACACTTCTGTCCATACAAACAGCATGAGTCAGGGCTACTTGTCAGCAAGGGCAGCAGGATCACAACCTGAGTCAGAGAGCCTCTGTGAGCCTTTAAGTGACTCAGGACTTTTTGACAAATCCTCAAGTTAGGGTGAAGGAATAACTTTTGTAAAGGAGTCAGAGCTATTGTAGACCGGTTTTACAAACAATTGCTACCCCTGAGAGAGGAATGACAGAGCTTTGGCAGCGTACACACCCATGCAGCAGCAGATTAAGCTAGGGTGGCTGAATAACGAGCAACCTTTCTCTTATCTTAGAGGCTGGCATCCCTGCCTGGAGCTGACAGAGGGATACAGACAGCTTGATGCATTAGAGCAAAGCAAAAAATATGTCAGTCAGGAACAGCAGCAGATCAGGGGCCCTTCGGCCCCCTCCCGTGCCAGGCTAGGGGAAGGGGTGGAGCAGCCCTGCCTTAAGCCATTGCTATCCAAATACTTCAGAATTTGTCTATGAACAGCTTCTAATTCAAGCTGGCTATCCTCACCAACAAAGAAAAATGTAAATGCATGATGACAGTTATGGAGTGCAGTGCTTTAGACAGCAATAGTGGAGGAAAATAACGCTTTAGAAAATTCACAAATACATGAAACCCCTTGAGATGAAGAAACTGAAGAGCTTTTTTTTTTTTTTGCAGCTCCTTCCTGATATTTTGAGTAATTCTCCTTGCCTTTACCTGAACATGGTTCTTTCCAGAATACTTTCAGACTTCATACTTCAATTAAAATTGTATTTGGTCATCTGATCATTTGCTCTGTCCGACAAAATCACAATGCAGTTTTCATCGGCTGTAACTCACCTGATCCGATGTGCCTCTACTGAGAGCACTCAAACCGGGTCTTTGATTCAGGTCCCTATTTGCGATGGAGACTGAAGGAGAAATCTTAATGACTATGAAGGGCATTTTGTAAAGGGAAGAGAAAAAGTGAAACTAAATAAAGATGCTAAAAATATTTAAAAATGTGTTGTAAAATCCAAAATTATTCACATGAAGAATTCTTTCCCAGTCACCGAAACTGGAAAAAGGGTGCAGTGCTTGGAGAGCAGCAGCATAAGGTCACAGGGAAACTTGTCCTTGTTTTTCAGCTATCTGGCTTGATTATTTGGGCAACTTATAAGTCACTTTGTCTCTTGTTGATTCAGTTCCTCCCTTTCTAGTCTCTACCTCTTTATCATTTTGTCAGGATAAAACACATTACAAATTGCAAGAAGCTCAAACAGTAAGTAAAAGGACCTTAATAAGCACAGAAGGTCAGCACATTTTATGCTAGATCCCTATGATAAGAACAACTTTGGAAACACAAAACTTTTACTGAAGTCATGGTATCCAAGTTATGCAAATATCAGTCACAAAAAAAAAAAAAAATCCACTAATGCTAGCCTGCTAGGCAGAGTCATGAAGCACAGAACACATGATAAACATTTCTGCAAAAATACCCAGTAGGTTCACATACAGCAGGATATATCTTTAAAAATGAGTCACGGGACCACTGTATCATGTAGACATTGTAGTGGCTAGAGAAGCCACTTCTGAATTCATCTGGGGATTTACAGATATGACCTGTACTGGAAGAAAACAGATAAATATTTTGTCAATCAGCAGCTGACATAAAACAAATGTATTTACTGTTTATGCTGCTGTCACAATTAATCACAAAATCCCAGGAATCAGGTGCTACACACCTACTGTTTTTTGTTAACATCACGGTGGGGTGCATATGAGGACTTTCTCAGGTAGGAAATTAATTCTTATTAAAATGTCTTGTGGGTGTCAGAACTGAAGTAATAAGACAAGAATGAGCTGGGAGCCCAGAGGTAAATGGGGTGGGGGACAGTGTATTGTATAAAACAGCTCTTAATAAAAGCTCATGAGATAGGAGGAGTATGCCAGATGGAAACAGCTTTGCCTGTTGCCTGAATAGAGCCTTTCACCTCATTTTAGAGAGGTAGGGGGAAACACTGTCAAGGCTGATCAGTCCCACAGACAGGCAGTAAAGCATTTGGACTGTCTATTATGGTTTGCTAACTGAGCTAACTGCCAGCTCAGACCACTGGTAGAAGTTTAGTTGTCAGTCCTGTAGTTTTCATTATAAACTGCTCTTCCTTGGGGTTTTATCGTTTCAGTTCTTAAGGTCTTTCTGTGGGTGGTTTGGTCACAGACGTAGCAGAACTAGATTGATTTGGAAACAGATTTAGCCAGACTAGTGCTGAAATTGTGGTTAAACTAGCCTGACATACCTTTTCACCTCTTTCTGTAACACACATGCTAAAACTCCTGCTGTTATTTTTACCAGAATCCAACATAACTAGAACCATGTCAATAATCTTTGCAGAAAAAGCTCACTAAAATGCCTTTCTGAGACTATGATTAATCTGGAATCTCTTAATGGCACATGTCCAGTGGGCAGGTCAATTGGTCAACATTTGCAAGAAATCCTGAATTAGATTCCAAATTTTGGTTCTCACAGAGCTCATAAGATCTTTCCCCTATCCTCTTCTTCCAGCTCTGGGATATGCCAATCTCCCAGTTCTACTGGTTAATAGAGGTATGAAAGCACAGCTGTTACTGCAAGGCTTACATGTGTTTTACATACCAGCAAATGGATGTGTCTGAAAAGTGAGAATCTGAAAGGACAGAAAGCAGATTTCTATAGACTGAATTGCCTTGTGCTGATTTTCAAAGAAACATGGAGGTTAGAACTAGATGATCTTTAAGGTCCCTTCCAACTGAAACCATTCTATGATTCTATTATTTATTTATTTATTTTCCCCCAAATCAAAGAGGATCTAGAAAGAGTGATTAGTTCCTCTTCTTCTCCACAGCAGGCCTTCCAGAGTACTTGTCATCAAAGTATTTGCTACCTGACTGTTCAGGTCTTTAGAGGACTACAATATATTATTTTGAAAGGTGTAATTTTATGGTTGCAAATCCAGCATGTTGTATGTCTATTTGTGTAGGTAAACACTATATAATGCTTCCAGAAAATATTTCCACAATGGCAAGAAAGAAGTTGGAACTGAGGAACCAAGTTTTCCTGGGCCAAATTGTTCAAGTTTAGTCCCTCAGGATCTGTCTCCACTGTAGGTTTAACTCAAGTGAGCAGCAGATCCAGCCAGAGCACACACTACCATACTGCAGGGCTGCATTCAACTGCCATCACCCAGCTCCATCCTAGTCCCCCTTCTTCTGTGAGAGGAGGACAGTCAAATGGAAGTAGAACTATGCAAGCACCTTGGTTGTTGTTTGTGTTTGGTTTTGGAGCTGCTGTGAGTATATCCCACAACCCTCAGCACTATACTAACCCAAGCTGCTCCATCATTCATTTCCAATGGACCATGGGCCATAACTAGAACTAGAGCTATCGAAATGGTTTTGCTGCAAAATGTATCTCCCAGGTTGCCAGTGTGACTGTTGACAGCAAAAGGATTTAGGGTTATAAGCCAGTCTAGTGCACTGCAAAGGAGATGCTCAGATGAGCTGGTCCGTATTTGCGGACACACCAGAGATTGAGATAGCACCCGTCTAGGACCCCAAGTGAATCCGCAGGGATGACAGCCCTTTGAGCCACACATACTTAGACAAATGGGAATCATCTCAAGTTGCCTGTCCTCATCCATCTTCTTGTCACAGCTTGCTGATATGTTACTGCACAGATATGTCCACCATGCCCCAGGCAATGCTCCTATCTCAGGAGACATCTATAAACCATTTGCAGATCCTAAGCAAATCCAATTTAGCGTATATGGATATGTGTTATCCAGCCTGCCCAGGATGAATTTTAACTGGTGCATAAGCGCTGTGTAATCATCGTTTTGTGTGGTATTTATGCATGCTTTATAAAGATACTGCCCTCTGCATAGCTAGGGTGCTCCTCCATTTGCATGGTAATGAATCAGCTTTCAGGGGGCCTTTTCTGTGCTGCTTCTTACCCTGCCCCGTTTCCTCTGATATCTGAGCCAGCCCCCCAGCAGCAGAGCTGATAATGAAGGTAGGGGAAGATGAGGTCAAAGAGCCCTCCATACCTATTGAGGGAGAAATCTGCATCTGAAAGTGCCTGCTGGAAGTGGGCAAGGTGCCAAACAGCAGGGAAAAGGGTGATGCTCTAAAGAAGGGCGTACTGTTATGTTTTTCTATCTTTAAGTCACTGGTTATTTGTTAAAAAAAAAAAAAAAGGAAACAAATGAGGGGAACCATTACTTTTGGCAGCAGCAGAGTTTCTATTCATATCCCAGCAAATGCAACACCCTTTCTCTCCCACAGACCTGCCGGCTGCTCTGACTCTTCTCTTAATGTTACAATGGTTCTCCTGTCCCACCTCTCATACCAGAGCCTCTCTCAACAACTGAAGAATGTGCGGGATCTGCAGCTGCCCCAGGATGTAGCAGTCAGGGCAGGGCTATCTGAGCATGTCGGTGACATAAGTGCTTGTTTTCAGGGATCACTGCCTTTTTGGGAGTGTAGGTTACGCAGTGGAACACATGATGCCTACACCTCAGGTCACAGCAACAACCAGGCTCAGCAGCCGTCACTGTTCTAGTTGAATGGGTTTTGGTTTACTGTTTCTGAGCAGATATGCTGCCATGCTGCTTTTGCAGTTCTTTTGCTTCCACCCATTCTTACTCTTCTCTCATGGGGAAGGCACCTATGTCTTTTCCACTATAGTCCCTTCTCCACGCCCCACTGCCTCCCAGAAGAGAAAGCTTTCTCCAAGAGAACTTGGCCGCCTTCAGGTCCCAATGTTTAGTAGTATCTCCTGCTGAATAAAGGTCAAAACTCACAGCTCGCTTCAAAAGAGAAAGTGAGAAGCATCTCAGCAGCCAGTTACAACAGCAGGAAGTTCTTCAGTACTCACACTCACAGGGGAAAAACTGCAGCACGAGCTTGAATGACATGTAGAATACCCAGCCAGCATCATGGGGTACTGCAATGCTGGAGATGAAGCCTACAGTCTCCCTCCCCTACTTCTTTTTTCGGTAGCTAGGCTAGTGTCTATGTTTAGCCTGTACTCCAGGCTAAACTGCAGCAGTTGTTCTACCACCTGATGCCCTCTCCCCAGCTGAGAAGGAGAATCAGGAAAAAAAGGGAGAAGCCCCCTAAGACAAAGTAGAGACAGATTTTATGAAATAACAAAGCTAATAAAATCACCAACATAAAGTATACAAGGTTCTATTCAGCCTGGTCCTTGAGGTCAGGAGCAGAAGGCCAAGAGGGAGAAGCCCCAGGAAGAGGAACTCCACCCTCAGTGAACTCCCTCTTTTTATAATGAGCAGGATTAAGTGGTATGGGAGTCCAGCTAGGAAAGACAGTCTTCCCCCAGCAGCCCATGAATTATGCTTAGCTCTAAACCAGGTGTTCAGCATAGTGGGAGAAAAGCTTCAGGCCTCTCGGTGCAAGTTTGATAACAGTGTGTGAATCACATGCCAGTGGACCTGGGCTGAGAATTTGCTATCTAAATCTCAGCTTCCCCAGTGCCAGAAGCATCCCAGTTGAGGCTCATCTGGGATTAATCTACAAAGACTAAGAAAGAGAAGGAGCAATGATTGACATGGTAATACAGCATCTCCCATGCAAAAACGCCCGCACCCCCTCCAGCATTTTCATAACCAAATACACACCTTGTTTTGCACTATAAAGAGCATGGGAATGAAATGTGATAATGAGACATAATGAGATGCATATATAAGACAAGCTGTGGACAGGCAGTGAAAAAGAGACTTGTACACATGCACATAGGGAAACAAGTGGCAGATAGGCACTTTCTTATAATCTAGCAGCAATAATCATGACAATAATTAAGTTCTGTTTTCATTTTCCATCCTCCATGCACCTTTGTGTATCTGGAGAAAAGCAGCAAATAAACCAGGCTTTCTGTTCAGATTCTTGTAACAAGGCTCTAGTGAGCACTGTCAAAAATGTCCATTAATACCCACTTCAATCATGAGGTAAGTTTACTTCAGCTGTCTTCCTACCCCTTGCAGTCTGCGGTTTTCTTCTTTATTAACAAGGAGAAAGCTGCATGGAAAGCCTACAAGAACGCATTTTACAGAGAATATTGGAAAACATCAGTTCAGAATTCACTTTCCACAATCCATGGCACATCCAGAGCTAAAAGCTGCTTTCACCTCATCAGGAATTAGAAGCAATGCCAGTCCTACCTCTGTTTCTCACACTTGCAAAATTAATATCAGTAAGCTTCAGATCAGAAAGGACTTGGAGAGACAGTCTGGCAAATATTTTCAAACAATGAATAATATGAGGGAAATAAAACTGTCTGGACAGTGCACCAGCAGAAAAAGAGGCAATATTTGTTCACCAAAGTCTCTTCTAATTATTGACATATTGCAACTAATCAGCATTAGAGGCAAAAAGAAGCTGTAATCTATGCATGTCCTCCTCTTTTTGGACTGTTCCCAGTACTAATTGCAGTAGCGTTCTGGACTGGAATCCTCTGGCTTTTCTACTCATTGCTTAGAGGAACTCCATGCCTGCACAAAACATTACAGGTTTTCTGACTGTTTTGCAGTAACACTTTTGTCCTTTTACCTTTTTGTGAGGCCACGGATCCACAGGAACACCCCTTTAGCTGAAAGCCTGTTGTAAGCTGAACCAACAGTAGCAGAACCAACAGTAGCAGATGCAGAAACAGATTTCCCTTGGGAAAGAATGTCAAGTCAGTCTGACAGCTGTAGTGGCAAATACTAGCAATGTTCATTGCCCTTGTAAATCTGGGGGATAAACATCCCTAAAATGTCAATGACTGATGGTGAAAATTGAGTAGAGTGTAATGATTGAGTTGTAATACACAATATACATTCCTATGCTCTCATTGCATAAAAATGGCAATGAATGATCATTCATATCAGGCAGGGTGTAATTGCCTATGCTGTGTCTTGGAGCTCGTGGGCAGGCAGTGCTGGGATGGGTGAAGACGCTTCTAAATGAACATGTCATGATGATCAGTGTTCATTGATTCTCTTAGTCCCTTACATTTGTTACTATCCAGGTGGATGCTTCCTCTTCCTGAAACAGAATTGTTTATGAGTAATGCAGTGGCAAGAGCTGTGCAAACATTAAAATGTAGATATGATTCATTCCTGCTGATGGAAGCAAACCTCTTGGCATAGGAGAAGCAAATCATTCAGTCTTTCTTCACCATGGCATGGAAGTCTCTATATAACAGGCTTGGGGGACTTCTAGTCCAGTTTTGCTCCGTGTTCAAAAGAAACATTTACTTTGCTGCCCACGCTGCAGCATTGCAGGAGAAGTTGTGCTGGCTGCACACCCTCTTCTGGACTGGAAAACTTGCCTGTCTTATGACACTGATCCACCCTTTAGGCAAATTTTTCTTCGTAGCCATCCTTCCAGATACTATCTTTTTGCCCTTTGCACCCTAGGGGGCAAGCAAATTACTGGTGGGCCATGAACAATGAGGGGAATTTCACTGGTGAAACCTGCAGCCTGCCTATCGTTGTTAATTTTTACTAATGCCTGGATCATCCTGCAGTGGTTTCTATGACAACAGAAAAATTATTTCTTAACATAAATCAAGTTTGTCAGACTTATGCTTGTGCATAGAACTTGCTGAGAGCTAGATAAGCAATTCTGAGACCAAAAGCAGGCAAAGCTACCAAGGATCTGAAATAGAAAAGATCTCTTGTTTTCCTAGGGAAATTTGCTATGAGTATTGAATTGTGGTTGTTCTTCTATATTTTGAGAAAGAAAAGCATGAGAACAGCGAATATCATTAACTAACACACTTATCTTTTAAATGCAGAGACTTTGGGACAAATCAACTGTGTTTCTAAGAAAAGAAGTGTGAATATTCAGCACAAAAGCAACATAGAAAGAGGAAGAAAGGAGAAGATTCATAGAAGCTCCTCTTCAGAAAACGTGAAGGGATTTGTGGAAATCACATTCTGTGCCTGTTTGATACACAGGTAATGATAATAGGTCTTGGTAAGCTGGTCCACAGAGTGCAAAATCTTAAGTTTACCTTTTGTTTGCACATTTTTTCTCATCTTGTCCTCTGGCGTCTTTTCATTAGACCTTAGATTGGAAGGACTGTTTTGCAGACAGTTCATCCCTATTGCATGTGTTTCTGCTACATAGTGATGAGCTTTTTAAAAAAATAATAGATTTCTTTACAGCCTGAGTGATGAATGATAGCATCCCATACCTGTTTGATCTAGAATGATGATAATTTTGAGTTATGACAAAACCCTTTCAGAAACAGTGCAATTTCTGGCATTGATATAGCTATTGGTTTGGGCCACTGGGTTACTCTTGTTAATCTAAAATAGGTGGTTAATGGGCTGTTTTAATTAAGCTGTCTCTGGCTGAGAGGGTATCCTGTTCATCCTGTGGAGGAGAGCAAACTCTCCTCCTGGGTATGGAGGGTGGGCTATGGTATGAATACAGAGGAGCATATTGCCTTCTGTCCACAGCACAACTGCTCGTCTCAAAGGGAGCTTCACAGAATGAGTAAAGGCAAAGCTTCGTCTTTTGCTGCAGAAGATTTGCTGCTCCACTGTTTATTTTTCTTTCACTCTGCTAGTGCTTGATTCAGCAGAACTCAGTAGGAGTGATTTCTCTTCCCTTCCTTCCCATCTTCCTTTCTCAGTTTCTGCTCTACTTCCTTCTTGGCATATTGCCTTTCTTCATCCTTCTCCTTCCAGCAATTCCAAACCCAGCCTCAACTGCATCTTGGCTTAATTTCCATTCCTCTCCATCTGCTAAAATGTATTCATGTATTATGTATCAAATGTTGACATTTATAATGGTGTCAGTAAGGCTTTGAGTCAAAGCCTGAATGGAAACAAGCAGTTTGAGCAGCATTTAACTCTCTTGTCAGTATGGTTTCAGGCTATTTTCAGACTCAAGAAAAGAAACACTGCACACTTGGGTCCTACTAGGAAGATTTCCTGAACAACCATGATGGATAGGAGCAGGTTTTTTGTTCTTTAATGGAAGTTTAAATGCCAAAATATATGGTGGATCCATGTGGTTAACTCACAAAGCAAGTGGACTTGGTGTTTCAAGAATCCTATATTGAAGTAAACATATGCTACTGCAGTAATGTGAATGTGTAGATCTTTTGAAACATCCACATACACACATATGCATGACTGGGAGTGGGGTTGTGTGCTTAAAGCTGCGGTTTCACAGCAGGTTGCCCTCCTTAGATGCACTCACCATTCTTCTCTTCAGTGATATTTGTCTAATCATACACTGAGCCAGTTAAGGGAGAGAAACTAGCAACTCATTTCATGGTGGTGGTGGGGAAGAAGCATTTTCTTCCAATTTAGCTCTCCAAACCAACCCGCTGCAGGATTAGGTATGGTTTTGCCAGTGTGAGGAAGAGCCAGAAAATCCAGCCAGCAGCGTCATGGGGCAGAGGGGCGGGTAGTCAAGAGGTAACAGCAGCCTAGGTCAGCTTAGACTCTGTCAGAACTGCAGCTTCAGTGGGGATTTTGAAAATCTCAGGCATGACTTTGGTGTATCCATAAAAGCACCAGAGGTCTGTCAAAGTTGCTTCAGCAGTATTGTGGCATTAGGCATGCTTAAATTTACAGCCCTGTTTTTCATTTCTTGTCTTCAATGTATTTATTGCTACTCTTTATCCAAGTTGTTTGCTATGCATCATACTTTCATTTTAGTAGAGGTCTCGGACATTTTGTCAGCTCTGGATATCTGGATAAGACAATTTTCTCCTGCTGTACAGATTTATTTGATTTATGTTTATGGGATGCCCATATCTGGCTATTTGGATCTGAACTACATATACACTTGAATAACTTGATTGCCAGTTCCATAGGTCTGCCAATTACAAGACACTATATTCAGATGGAGGCAAAATATGAAATAGGACCAGGTACAGGACCAATCAATCGTTATTTTTCCCTAAGGGAGATTTTTTTCTATTTCACCCAATAAAAGGTTCAGCATTTTGAAGGAAGGAAACAAAAAATAATAGAAATCCTTAGGCTTGTTTTCCTCTTGGTAAAGAACAATTAAAATGAGCTGAAATTCTGCACCTTGATTAATGAGATGAAGTATGAAAGAACTAGGCAAGGTAAACTAACAAGTACATGGCTAAGTCTAGAAGGAAACAGAGGTGAAAAGAGATTAGAGATGCAAAGAGAAAAACCAATGGTTTTCTGAAGGCTTCAGGTAGTCAAAGCCCTGCATGAATGCCCAGCTAGGTGAACTATGTCCTCTTTACTCTTTGATCTTGGTCTGCAAATGATTCATGGCATTTAGTGATCCGCTACGCCAGCTTGCCAGTCAGTTACTAG
The DNA here is from genome assembly GCA_028020825.1 of Podargus strigoides. Classification (NCBI taxonomy): domain Eukaryota; kingdom Metazoa; phylum Chordata; class Aves; order Caprimulgiformes; family Podargidae; genus Podargus; species Podargus strigoides. Next base: position 14,854,478 of record CM051623.1, on the reverse strand, counting down.
GGAGTCATAGAAATCAGTCACAGCTCCTTTTTTTTTGCATCCCATCCTTGTTTTTACTTCATTCAGTTAATCTCCTAGCAGCGTATTTACAAGTGGGAAGGCAGCACCAACAAAATGGAGAAGAGCTCTCTCTGTATGGCCCTTCTGCCATCCCTGCCTTTCTGTTTAAGTGTTTTCTCTTGTGTTTGGCTCTTGCTGCTCCTGATCTTTTGCGATACATCTCATTTTCTCTAATCATTTTACAAACACAAACGGAATCAAAGGACACCTTCCAGGGGAAAAATAACTTGTCTTTTAAGACCAAAAGTTTGGCATTGTTTGCTGTTAGAGGTCACCCACCCTGCATATTACATTCACTATTTATTTTTGAGTTGATGTTTATTCACTCTTAAGTGGTTCAGCCAATACATAACATCCTAAAAAACCCCTAGTCTTGAAACATGCTGAGGACCACCCAAGAGCTGCTGAACATTTCCCACTCCCATGAGAACTGAAGGTTCAAAGTAACTCGCTGTGCTGTGCCTTAACTCTTCTGACCAGAGCAGCATTGAAAAGCTTCACCCTGATGCATCTGCTGCTCACCTTTCTTGTTTGCTAACCATCAGCTGATAGGTAGAAACCAGAGCAATGCATTTCTTCAGGTATGTCTCAAAGAGAGAAGAGCTCTGCAGCACTTTTTGATACATAGAACTTTTTAATATATTTTCTGTCTACTCAGTGGTATCTATAGGAAAAAAGTAAATCTATTACTGCAGTTGTGTGATGTGGGAGCCATGACATGCTGGGCCTGGAGAAGGAGCTACATGTGGTTCACAGGAAGGCGTGTATTATTTAGTTTCCCTTTATTATTTATAGTCACCAGGATCCCTTAAAGCTATAGAGCAGCACAAAGGTTTACAAAACTGGAGCTATATTCTTTTAACCCATACTGCACCTGGAAACACAATACAACATTGCATAATAGACACCTGAAGGTGTTGCCAGGGGGGGAAAAGGTTGTGAAGCGATTTCAAAAGGAATCAGAAGTGTTTAGTCATAAAGCTAATATTTGGCAAGGGAAAACTGACATATGTATGCACAACACAAAAGATGTTTTCAGAGGATAGTGAATGGAGAAGGATATAAGAAGGCTGTGCCAGATGGCAGAACCAACAAATGAGAAAAACTGTACTGCTCACAGTAATTTTACATGTCAATGCATAATCTAGTGGACTGTATTCTCAGCTGATGTACATTGGAATAACTCCACTAAAGACAATGAAACCAGCAAGTCCAGTTGAGGACACCGAGAAAGATGTTTCTTTATTAAGTCTTTTCTGAGTAAGCTGCACTTTGGTGCTTTCCGTGCTATTTGTTTCCCCCTTGTAACACACTAAGGGCCCAATTTAGCTTACAAGGTTGTCAAGCAGCTTGTAACACCCAGCCCTATCAGCATCATTACTGCCACTTTCAGAATGAACACATGGAGAAACGCTGCAATGTGCAGCAAACAACACTCTGTGGACCGAAGCAAGATGCCCATGCTGGGCCATGGTAACAAATGATATACTGGCAGGAATAGACTACAGCCTTGAAAACAGCCATCTGAGCTTGCCTGCTCTCACCAGTGTACAGCCCAGGACTGGCAGGAGCAGAGATGCTTGGGCAGTCAGCACTCCTAGACAGATGTTACACTCCATCTCCTCTGCATGCCAGCTGCTTCTACTCCTCCATTGTTTCCAGAGGAGGTAGGAGCAAGCAATTGCAAATCTGTGCACATACCTGCTAATCTCTTGTCCTATTTTGTCCCTAGATCTGCCCTGACTATGTTTAGTGCAGTAGTGAAGTCAGACACAGGGCACTCCATGCATTCAAAGTCTGTGAGCAATTTTAAAGGAAAAGCAAAGCCCATGACAAGGGGGAATTTTGAGGGAACTAAAAATTGTATTCTACAGCATGTGATGAAATGACAAAGTCTTATACAATAGATAACTTGCAGAACACCACCAGTGCTAACCACAAAGCCATTTGTAGGGAACTAGAAGGCTCCTGTGAGGTTTTGCATTTTCCTTTAGCAGCATGAATGCAAGAGAAGAATACACCACCTGATTGGTTTTCCCTCCAACTCATTTTCCTGGACCTCTGCAAGTCAGAATCCTCCACAGACAAAGTTTTGTAACAATGACCAGCTACATCAGACCTTCAGTGAAAAGGGTAGAGAGTCTTGTAGTGGCTCAGAAAGTTCACTGTTCTCAATGTGAGTCACTCTGTTATTTCCTCCCTCAGATAACAAATGGCATTTCTTGAGGTTTTTTTTCTCTATTTTTTATCCATCGTCAAATGCCCTTTAGCCTTGTGGACGACACCAAATAAATATGACCCTGTCATATTATAGGTTAAGAGGAAGAGCCTTGAAGAAAAGCAGGGGTTTATGTAAGTACAGCACCAACCAGCTCATGTATTCATCAGCTAATCTCAAGCAAGCCTCCTGAGATGTTTATCAAGTTAAATGCTCACTTTTCTTTCTTTTTTTCCCCATTTTCTCCTCTTGTCTTTGTTACCTATTCAGAATAGTCATTAATTCTTGTCCCAGCAAATAGGAGTACTTTGGAACCACATACTGGCTCTTCTGGGTGACTTTTCCTGAGCAGTTCAATTCCTGAGTACTGCAGTTCAGTAGCAAGGCATATTGAAGCTTCATGAGTCCATTATGCAACTCCTCTCTAGATACAAGATGTCCTAATTTCTGAACTATATGGACAGTTGCTGAGATTTTTTTGACATGAAGATCTCTCTCAGGTACTCCTCACTATAGTTATAACCATAAAAGCACAAATATTAAGGACCTGTTAGATTTCCAATATTTTCCTGCAACCCTCTCAGAGCTCACCAGAGCATCTATTTTCCAATCAAAAGTCACTTGCTGCTGTCAATGGGCATGAATGACTTATTTTTCTGACTTGACAGTGAAAAGAGACCTATAAAGCCAATTTAGGTATTTTTCAGTGCTCTTTGGTGCAATATAGACATATATCCTGTATGTCCTTTCCCAGTTGGCTATACCAGTTTGTGTTCATGCTTCAGTATAGCTTATACATACAAGCCATTATTTAACTGAGAGAATACAAAAGAAGAGCCACTGCTGGCAAGTTGTAGCCTGAGCCTCCAGCCACCTGCCTGTGACTGCTGCACCAGCAGTAACCTCAGGAGCAGGATGGAAGGCAAGTGGGTTTCAAGAAACCACTTTCCTACCAGTGTGGAAGTCCATTTTTGGAGCCTGTGGAGAAGAACAGGGTTGAGCAGGCTGCTCAGCCTCACTCCAGTGATACTTGGGAGCCTCATAAATACTTGAAAGTTTGAGCAGAAACTGAAGTTCTTGTGGTTCAGGTGATTTTGAAAGGCTCTGGGCAAGAAGGCCTCTTTTGCAATGTATTCTCTCTTCTCTACAAGTGCACTCATCCATGTGGTACAGACTGGAATAATAAACCATAGTCAGAAGAGTAGTCTTGTGAATTAGGATCAGTCCTGGGACTGAGGAGGAAAAGGTTGGCATCCTCCACTTAACCTTATCTGATATAGTTAGTTGGGCTCTCTTTATAGTCAGTGGTCGATGATAGGTATCTTCCAAAAGTCATTCAGCCCACCAAGCTTACACTCCTTTATTAGGATATGATAATTGCCCCCAGTGGTGGCCAATATCCACTGACTGTAGAGAGGCTCTGTAGCAAGGTTAGCTTAGATGCTTGATATCTAGAAGACTAAATTTAGTTAAAATGAATCCCTACGTGGTAAGATTTGGTTAGTCCTTTAGGCATGACCACCACAGACTACACCCAGTTCAGTGGCTGTAACCCCTCATTTGGTATTGCAACCTCCATTTCTTGGGCACTGCCTTTCTCTGCTGACAATGTAAGAAGCCAAAGGTCGGCCTCTGTGGATCACAGCAGTCAAAACCTGTATTTCCTTTCTTCCCTTCAAATACCAGAGCTGTCAAACTTTACATCTGCAGTAGCATTTAACTGCAAAATAGTTTTCATTCCTTATTTATACATACATTTCTTTGCCTTTGCTCAAGCTGCCTGAATGTCAGATTTTGGCAACCAAGGTGGAAAAAAAACGGGACTGGAAGAGGCTACTGTCTCACAGAAGAAGTCAGGAGTATCTTGGGACAAGTCAAGCTCTTGGAGATAATGAGGAGATTTGATGAACTAGGGTCCCTAATTCTGCTGGAACACAGTAAGGCAAGGATGTGTGTTACCAGCACTCAGAGACGGATTTGCAACATATACTTTGTTGCAGGATGCCCAAGCTTCATTTGCCATTGAGAGGGACCCTGCATAGAGCGGAGGACTTCCAACAGATGATTTTTGTCCATCTTAAAGACTATATCAGCGTATATAATTTGTGGGTTTGATGTTTATGGCCCAATTTTCAGACACAGCTCTCACCTCCATCCCCAGTGACTCCAAGTATACTTCGGGGGATTTACTTCCTGTGAATTCTTAACTAACATAAATTGCCCTATTGATTACACAAGGGGGAAATATTACTGCTCTATATAAGAGATGTGGGGTTGGACTCTTGAGGGTTAAGATTCTCCTGGCTATGGACCTGTTTGTTCAGCCTCCAACAAATTGAAGACAAGCAGAGCATCAGCATACAATACACAATTACATTTCTGACACATCGCATCTTGATGTGCTATCTCTTCTTAAATCGGAATCTGTTTTCACTCTTATAATTCAATAAAGCATGATATGAAGCCTTGAATAGAGAGCCTTTCTTTTAAATATTACTAAAAAGAAAAGCAAGCTTTCCTTCCACAGTGAGCTCATGCCTTTTTAGTTTATCTTATGGTCAGTTGGCTTCCCCTTCATACATACACCTGTTTTATGAAGTGGATTCATACAAATTAGATATCTAAATTATACATTTACTTTGTGTTTTATTTTAATAGTTTTCTGTTATAAGAGTCCTCAGAAAAGGAGTTAGCTGTCTTGCAAATGCACATTTTGCAGCTGTAGCATCTATTCTTGTGCATACTCAAACACAGTCAAGTATGTACTCTTATGCTTGTCATTTGAAAAACAGTAGCTTTAATGGCTGCTGAGGAAGAGTTTGCATACTTTTGTCGCCTTTGGCTTTTGTTAATCTCTGTAAATTTGTACTGTAAATTTGCAAAATAAGTTGTATAAATTTGTTGATCAGACACAACATAAAGCCCTGTTCTAAGTAAAAACCGGGCCCTCTTCCTGTTGAGTCAGGTACCTGGAGTGAGGTTGTGGGGAAAGCCCTATCTTTTATTTTTCCAGCCCTCTAAGGCAAGACTGAGTAGCTTCAAGGCTGTGCTACATTATCTTCTGCTTTCCAAGGTTTTCTGTTAACTCTGAGAAATGGACATCTGGCTGGGAACAGTGTTCTCAGCCACTCATTGCAGGAGAACTTTTGCATTAATGAAAAAAGGAAATTAAAATTGGATTCTGCATTTTGGTGCTGTAGAGTTGTAGTTAATTAGCCCTGTGCAAGTTTTAAGAAGTTGAGTAAAATTGCCTTCTTTGATCCACCATTAACAAAAAACTTCTGCATGGTGCAATCCTAATTACTCAGCCTAGTAGCATTCATACATGTACAATTTACTATTCCTCTTGATTTTCTTTTGAGCATTTCTACTAACAGAGTACTAGACATAAGTAATCCATCAATCATATCTCATAGTAGCTCGGTAACTTTTCTTTATACCTTATAGGTTGGGTCAGAATGAGGTAGCCAAAAGTGCTTATTATTTGGAGTAACTTTTGTTCCTTTTCCAAAGAGTGCAGGAAATAAAGTTATCTTTATAAAGTACATATTAGCAAGAAGAGCACACTAAGCTGCAGATAGTTTACATCTATTGCAATCTTGGAACATGAGTTAGGATGGTCTAACCTCTTGGCAACTTCACTCATGTCAAAAAGTGTGCTTGAGTGCCTTTCTATATGCAGTACAATCAGGTTTCTTGTCCCAGCATGTATTGTCCATTTTTATGCTTACACATTACAGTAGAAAACCTGGGCATTCTGGTAGGCAAATGTTCATGAAGCACAGATAGTATTTTAAAGTGAGCTGTATCTCTGGGCCAGAGGTTCTCTGCCATATCTGTAGAAAATCAAATTACTTGAGGACAGGATGGTAAGAAGGGAATTCACTTGCCCAAAGTTCAGTCAAATAAAGCCCTGCTCATGCTGCCTCATTAGCCTGGCATTGGTTTGCGGGACCATGTGCTACCACAGCCCATGTTTGTTCAGGAGAGCTGCAACTGATTAGCAACATTGATGTGACTGATTACTCTGAAGGCCTGAAGAGACTTGCAAGGGGATTAACACTCGAGAACAGAACATGCTCTTGGCACAAAAGGCCTCATTAGAATAGATTTGTGGAAAGAAGATAAATTTGAAGGTGACGTTTATATTCCAAGGAAAACCTCTTTGTGATAGGTTGCTCTTGAAGCAACACATTTAACATATTTACTCTGTTAAGGATATTCAGGACCAATGCATTAAATGTGGTGGTGAAAATTAATAAGGAGATTTAAAAAAAGACAAGTGAGAGCCAAGGTTAGATTGCATGCATGTTAGAAGCTGTGTCTGTTGACTCAAAAAGCTGTAATATTGGTTAAAGGGATCCTGAGCTTGTTGGAAGGAGCATAAAATTTCAACAGACTTGCAGAAGTCTGAAATATTAGTGACATTAAGACAACTGGATTACACCTCACTAGGTCAATGTGATTTTTCACAAAGCATTTGTTACAATGTCCAGAAATCTGCTGAACAACCAGATTCAAGTATTTCCTCACTCTACTAGCCTGCTATGACTGGAAAAAAAGAAGAAAATTAAAGTACAGGGTCCTGTGCAGTTTTGCAAGGTAACAAAAATACAGCTGGCAAGTGTCAGAAATCCAGCAACAGATTCCCTTGTCTTAGTCAAAGGGGAAATAATGGGAGGAGATGTCCAGTTGCACTACCACACAGGAGCTTGGTTTGGTACTTTGCACTTGAAACAAGAGACCTGGTCTTGATCTTCGGGGTAAACCTCATCTCCAAAGAGACCAACACAGAGGGGATAAGCACTGAGAACTTCAAAAACCTAAACCCTGCAAGCCAGTTAAGATCATGTCTAATTTCATAACACTGTGATAGAGCTAGTCTGTCAGCAGCACAATTAGCAATGTGTAAGTACAAAAACAAGAGTTTGTTTCAGCCCTCCTAAGCAATCCCTGCCATAGACCTAGTCAGAAACACCTCAGGAGGTGAGAGTGTTACAGCTGACTCAACAGCCTGAAGCTCCATCAGCAGGGACTTCAGAAGGTACTGAAGTGCTGGGTCCATTGAACTGCTGTTAAAATTAAGAGCATGGGTCTCCTTTTAAGAAGGACCTGATTGAAACTTAAGAGAAGACCTGTTTCACAGAAACATCCCATCTAACATTAAGGAAATGGTACAGAGTATCATGATTGAGCACCATAAATGTCAGCATTATAACCTTAACTCTGCCCCTAGGTCCATCACAGTACCAATCTGGCAGGGCACACCTTAGGATAAGCAGCTAGCTGAAAGGAAATCCTGGAAAGCCTATAGCTTCCATTAACATACGTCTTTAAATATTTCTCTCTGTATCTCTCAAGTCCCTCCCAAGCCAGGGATGTGTCCCCCCCCCGACTAAAGCAGCAGTCTTTCTCTTCTGATACCTCTTTCCTGTGGAGTCCAAGGGAGGGGAAGTTCTGCTACTGCTCTGTGAATCCCCTGGGTATTCTGAGAAATACTTGTATTAAATTTACTATCAACTAAGCATTACCTAGTTCAGGTAATTCCTTCAGGCTATGGGAGGTGACAGTTTAGTGAGCAGCCATGCCTCTACTACCATGATACTATATCTTTTTCCTGCTCCAACAGGCAGCAGGAATGTGGCACAAATGTTCTTTCACTGTTGTTAAACTGTGACCAAGAATGCTACAACTGTAAATTCATCAGCTTACTCAATATTAACAGTACTTGCAAGTATAATTTCTGCAGGTTAAATAAGAAATGCTTTCACTTCAGATGAAAGCCAGCATTTCAACCATAAAGTTGATGTCAGTTGGTTGTTCATAATTTTGTCATATTCTAATTCTCTGTTATAACCAGGTTATATTTTTTTGAAAAGAAAAAAAATAGAAAGTTTTCCTGTTCCTAGTGGTATGTTGCTGTATGGCTTGTGACATTTAAATGTACATATAGCCTACCTGAACAGTAAGAGCCTTAACAGAACTGTGCCCAGTTCCTCAACAACAATTAATAATGTTATGGTTAACAATACCTGACCACTGTATCATAAAGCATGTGCTGATTTTGACTTTGTAGACTACAGATCCACGGTATTTGGGAAAAAAAACCCCAGGTTTTATGTAGGTGACTATCTCTATTAAGCTATTCAATTCCAATTAGCTTTTTCCAGAGGGTACTTTGTCATTTCAGTTCTCTCAACTTAAGCAGTAAAACAAACAAGCAAAAACTACAAACACAATCTCCTGTTCCTAATGTCACAACGAGTTTATGTCCTGCTCGCCAGAAAGCAAGCAGTGATGCTAACACTCCCAGTCAGGCATGCTCTTTGCCTTCATCTAAGCAGGGGTGGGGAGCAACTCTGATGTTCATTAGAGACACTTACCACTGTCACAAGAGAGTGGCAACTCATCACAACTCTCTGCCTACACCACAACAGCAATAGCCCTATACAGTCCCATATTCCAGCAGCAAGCAGCTTTTGGATGTAACTTGCCTTTGTGGGCAACCACAAGCCTGGCTACTGCATTTGAAGGAGAGGTCAAAGTTGTGATCTTGACTCAAACAGCACTGCCCATATGCTGATAGTGTAACATGTGTGAGGATTTCCAGGACTCAGGCTCAACGCAGTTGTTTCTCACACAGGATTTCACCCAGCCATGTGGAAGTGAGATGCTACCACACACCAACTGGTTTCGCCATCTGGACACTGCTGGAAGGATTCCACTTCTCAAACATACTGAGATCATCTTTCCTCATTAGCTAGGTCATTGTCTGGCTAGCCAAGTTCTCATGCCATGTTATAATATGCACACTTCAATGCTTAATCACTTCCAACCAATAGCCTTCAAATTACAAAAATAAGGCTGGATCCTTGTTTTTTAGGCTTCTTTGCTGAAACATGCCCCAAACTCATGTTCAGTGCTACTTGGCAGTGTGAAGGAACACCAGGACATTTACTCAACACTGGTACCAATTGACAGCTCTAAGAGAAACACCTAGATGTTCCTGTTCATTTGTTGCCACCTTGCAGGACTCTGGCAGATTATTTTAATCCAAGAGAGGGCTCATAAAACCAGAAAGAGGGAGAAATAGAGCCCAGATACACTGGGCAGCCCATGAGGCCAGAGAACAAGCTGTTCAGCCAGTGTCTCAGAAGCAACCTCCTCCCTTAGACAGCATTATATGTTTTTTTTTGTTAAGAGGGCAAGATTTCAATTAATGAGAGACTTGATGGATATAAATATCATCATCGCTGCTTAGGAATTTGCATAGTCAAGAAAACTGATCCAAACAATCCGAGTGCTCATAAAAATTGATAGCCCCTGAATTGAATCAATGGAATACTTGGCAAGTTAGATCTCTAACCCTTTTGTCCTTAGCAGGTGCGGGTACTGGCACACAGCTGGGACTCAGTAGTTGCCAGGGATGGAGTAAACCAAGAATTGGGTTAAAAACTGAACATCATCAACAAGCCCAAGACAGAGAAAACAAATACTCCAAAGTGATTTTAAATGTGAGGATTTCAAAACACTTGTTAGTTTTATCAAAAAAGACAATTTGACACACAACTCCTCCTCTGGTCTTTGAGGCAAAGCCTTTGTCTCTGTAGTGTTATGTTTTACCATATTGGATTCTGCAGTGGTGCAAAAATCACAGGCCATGACCCTTTCCTTCATCCTGTCCTTCTTCCACAACTGGTAAAATTTCAACCTATATGGATAAACAGTGATTTAGATATCAGATCTGTGTAATCCTAGTTTCCTTCAGTGCGTGGACTCCAAACAGCATCATAGAGACACCATTACTTTATCAGATGACCTTGATGGAAACTGGGAGTGCTGTGGAGGGCATAGCTGAAGGCTGATCAAGGGAAATAGGACACAAATCTGTAGGAATTCAATATCCATTTGTTCTGCTGCTCATAGAGCAATGTGCTTACATGAGACAATGCTTGCAGTGAGCTTCAACACCAGGTTCTGCTTTGTAATCATGGCAAGAATGGGAAAACAGGTCTTGTTTCAGAAACTAGAAGAAGTATGACAAGTATTATTATGATTAATGGGTGGTGTTATACTGCCCGTTTCCTAGATGTGTTGTATCTAATTTTAGCCAATGCACCAACTCTTTGGTGCAGTCACATGCAAACACACCAGGCTGAGGAATGTGCGCAGCTACAAGCTGGACACTGAATTTTAGATGTCTGCAGAAGTGGCTGATTCTCTTTAAGCAACCTCTTCTCTCTTCTGCCTTCCAGGTTGGCCTCAAAAGCTGTGGCAACAGCTTTGCCCCTAGATGCTTGTGTTCAAAGTTTTCCCCTCCCAGTTACTAACTTTGCTTGGCCCTGCAGGATAGTGCTTTCAAGATATCCTGAAAGCACTGTCTTGGCCACTAGCTGTTTTTTGCCTCCAGCAAGCTAGCTATGAAAGTACTGATCAGGAACCCAGAGTCACCCATCCTCATTGAATGCACATCCCAATGCTGTTGAGATCTTAATAATCAGGTTGTAACACTGAGGAAACTGGCAAGACAGAGCCTCAGTGTTAATGACATGTCTATGCAGCACATAACTAGAGCCCAGTATGGGCAGCATTTGCAGAAGCTGGGTTAGGCAATTCTACAGAGCCCAAGATTACCATCCAGAGAGGAGAGCAGAAATAACAAGCATCAGACACAGCAGTCATTTTGGCTGAGCCTTGAATCCTTCATTCATTCCAAAGACAACTGTCTACATTTAGCCTGTACTCAAGACTAAACTGTAGCGGTTGGTCTACCACCCATTGCATTGACCCCTCCCCAGCTGAGAAGGGGAACCAGAGAAAAAAAGTGAGAAGCCCCATGGATTGAAGTAGAAACAGACTTAATGAAATAACAGAAGTAATACAATCACCAACATAAAGTGTACAAGCTTACACTCAGCCTGGTCCTTGGGAACAGCAGCAGGAACAAAAAGCCAAGAGGGGAAAACCCCCATGAAGAAGACCCACACACCCTCCCTAAACTCCCTCCTTTTATAATGAGCAGATGAGGTGGTATGGGATACACCTGTGAGTCAGCTGCCTTGGTTGGAACTCTCAGCTGACTCAGGGCTACTCATGGCCTGTCTGCATGGCTGGCCCAGGGGTCTGTGCCTGGGAAACCAGGACACCAACTTTGTAGATGACTAAATGACAGGTTTGCTTTTGAAATGCAGCAATTACTACTGATTTGAAGGAATGGTACCAAGACTGATAAGCTTGCCAACAGCTATTTAGCTGGCCTCTCAGGGAGATTGTAACACTGGGCTGGAGGAAAACCTGCTTTTTCAATGCTTATGTTTGGGCTGAGCTCCTGAGTGATGCTTCCTAAACATGCAATGGTGCTACAGTCACCAACAGGAGTTTCAGGATGATCTCTTCAGTGACCTTTGCAGTTGGATCTCACCAGCTGTGGATGAACCAGTGGCCACTGTCACCATTTGTCACAGTCTGAGAAGGACAAGGCAAGATGGGGGGTTTGAAAAAGGGGATGACTGCTTGGTTTTAACACTGAAAACCTGCTGCTTTGCTGTCATCCATGTTCCTACACTGCGTATTGCTGTCTGTCGGCATGGTTCTCACGGATGCTTAGACTAAAATTGACTGCTACAGCCACTTGGTCTGAACAACCGCATAACCTGGGCCACAGGGTTTAACCCAGACCCTCGCCTCTGCTAAACTGATCCGTGTTGTCATTCCTTTGGGGTGGGAGTGTACCAGAACAGTCCTGTATGAGTGGTGACTTTCTTCTCCAGCTGGTGTTCATGCATGTGAGAAAGCAACCAGACACAAGATTTCTCATCAAGTCACCAATTAGGGGAACATACCATGCAGGTACTAAGCAGTCTGCATGTGGTGTTCTTTGTCTAACTTTGCATTTTGCGTCTTACAGTAGTCTGGCCAGTGAAGGTGGGAGTCTCACCTGGCATCGAATGTCTTCATCTGAGCTGGCCTTTATCATCAGTGAAGAGAAGTAGGTACTTGTAAGGTATGAGTCATCTGCCCTCTTTTAGATGTCTGCATTGGGGTGAGATGACTCATGCTCTTCCCAATGACTACTGAGGAAGTTAAAACCGCAAGCTCAGATAAAGACATTTATATTGTAAGGTCTAAAGTTAGATGAGCACAGCACTCTTAATATCTTGAGGTGTGTCTTTGGCCCAGTCTCATTCCTGATCTGTCATTTATAAATAAAACAATACATTTGCCCTGAGAATGATGTGTCTAATCCCCACCTACTTAAGTGGGCACTCTCAAACTGGAAATAGCCCAGTTTCAAATAAAGTGTTTAAAATATCTTATGGAAATGCCCCTGTCTCTGGCTTCTACCTAGCCAGATTCTATCTTTTGCTGCTGTTTTACAGTCATGTCTTGTAATTATTTTTTAAATCATACTCCTCCAGCCTTCTTCTACTCCCGATGAACCAATGGGAGACCAAACAAAGCATGCAAGGAGTGGACACAGCAAAGAGAGAAGCTAAGACATAGCACTGATTCTGGCAGCTGTATGAAATAAAATGATTAACCAAAGGAATTTTTTTCACTCCACTCTCTTTTATATTTAAAAAAAAAAAATTAGTAGTTACTTATGACAGCAAGCCAGACTTCTCCAACAGAGTGATCTTAGTGGGCACTGTCCCTTTAAATTAGATTTTTCTAATCAAATAACGAACTTCATCAACCAGGCAAAATCAATGCTTTGTATTAAACATGGACCCAAACCCATTAAGGCCTTATTATTCAAGCATGCACCTCCCTTCAGCTTTTATCTCCCCTCAAGGGTTTTCATAGTAAAGCAGGCTTTTTTTCTTTTTTTTTTTTTTTTTTTTTAATTAGCCCTTCTGCCCTGGAGTCTTCTATTTGATTTTCCAGTACCCAGGGAAGTATTTAATTTTTTTAACTACTCAGTCCTTGAATAAAAAATTTTGCCTCTTAGTTCTTCATTACCAGTGATAATAAAGCTTTGTAGAAGACATTCTGATAGTGCAGAGACAGAAGTGTACAAAGGCAAAGCCACACTTCAAGGGGGCATCAGCTGTGGTATTGGAATCTCATTCATTTAACTGTCTCCTAAAGAACAAGGTCGCAGCTCGCAGGGGTAAACATGAAGTGGCATGAAAGGCCCTTCAGTTCAGCAGAGCTGCCTGATCCCAGTGCCTTTGAGTGTGTGAAGCCTTATGAGCATTCTTGTATTTTTACTTTTCATATGGAGAACCAACGCAGAGCAACCTGTGACTGCTGGCCAGCCAGCGGCGTGCAGTGCCATGACTACCCAGGTGTACACTTCCGTATCGCGGATGCTGTGCCTTTGCAACTTAATCATGGTGTATCTCATCAATAGTATAACCAATGCAGACATAATCTGTGTAGTTAATCAATGTACATGTATTCAATGAGCATATGTATCGTGTATTGTCTTATTCACTGGAAATATTACATGCACATATTCAGAAACTGTAATTTTATTAATGAGATAAGGGCATTGGCGCATATTGTCCAATGGACTCTTCAAAGATAAGGCCACATGGTGGATCCAATAGCTGTCAGCAGCTGGTGAATCTGTATCATGAGCACCACCCTGTAAGAGCACTAGTGAACTCAGAGCTGCTCACAGGGACTCATCCCAGCGTGCTGTCATCAAGGCAGAGGACTTCATCCCATGCTGCAGCAGCCAGGGCTCCCAGCAGCAGAAGGGGTGTAAGATTGCTATCTGCTTTTCTATCATTTCCAACCTTTACACAATAAACCGGTGAGCCAGCCTTGAGTGCACATGCAGATGTTGCACTTCCATGGTGCAAAACATTGTGGTGCTGAGCTGGGTCAAACAGACACACCCTCAGTAATTTTCCATTCTGGCAGGTAACTAATGCATCATCCTCCTTTCCTTTACCAAAGGCTTGCACTAACTTTATTTCTGCACTCAGTTGGCAACTGCCAAAGTCTCTGTACCTTGCTGAAAAACTGGGATGTGGAAACTGAGACCAAGAAGCCAAAGCTTTCAGCAAGATAGAAATTCAGGAGCCAGTGGAAGTGAGTGGGAACAAGGCATTTGGTAAAGTTTTACCTCTGTTGTTTTCAAACTCGAAGAACATTCAATGTGAATTGCCAGCAAATTGTTTTCCAGAGCAAGCGGCAGTTTCAAGCAGTAACTTCAAAAAGAAACTGTTCTCCTTTTAGTGAAAGAAGAGATTTGCAACCTAAAAGTAGCCATTTAAACGTCTATGCAAATCATTTCATTCAGTGATCATTTTGCTCCTGCTAATGAGCTCATCCATATCCTCCCCAAATCCCCAAAGCCTGGGAACTTCAAGGTTGCACACAGTTTTGGGGAAAACTACAATAACAACAGCTGAAAAATGGGATATGTTGAAATAGTGTAAAAGAACTGAGATCACCTGAAATGACTATCAGACAGAAAATTTTGCCTTGCTTTCTTAGTCCAATAGGGTCATTTTCACATTTAATTGCTTCTTAGTGTAAGCTTGTCAGAAGCAAGCCCCAGAGCAGTATGGAGGGCTCTGAACTGCATATTAATTTTCATATTTACTCTTTACGTTTTCATATTTAAATTGGGTTGCCACAGAATCCCTGATCTGTCCCACCAGGGCGCTCCCAACAAAAGCAGACTTAGAGCTTAGCTGGGTTTGGAGATACGTTTTTCTTCATTCTGTGCCACCAGCATGGGAAATAATTTCCAATATAATTGTGTGTGCTTCTCTGCCTCGCAGTCCTGCAGGGTCCACACACATGGAGCTGGTCCCGCATGTACTTTTTTCTCTTGCAGCTCTCTGATGGGGAAGCAATGTGAAGCAGGCATTATTAAGATCTGTGAAGGATGTGTGTTACAGAAGAGTGTGGGGGAAGACCCTATGTAATGACAAGGTTTCCCTCTGCAGAGACCCCAAGTCCAGCACCACAAGGGTTAATGGAAAACTGGGGTGTTTTTTGCAGATTGCATCAAGAACTGGTTGACAGCTGCTGCAAAACCAGTCTGTATGGAGGCTTGCCTGTCACCCACAGGTGGGCACGCCATCTCAGCTCGTGGTGTGCTCCATCCTCAGAGAGCAGGTATCTTTTTGTCCTTTTCTTTTCCATGGGTGTCAGTCTAGCAGTGGATTTTAGCATGTTGCCTCATCTGGGACCTGTGTGTTTCTGGTAAGTACAGCAGGCCAAGCCAGGTTAGCTCACACTGTACTGGAAAGTAACTGGGAATTCCCTGAGCGGAGTGTCCCTGGTGCTTGTTCCAGCCTGTGCTGGGGGTTCCCAACCCCTCTGACCTGACATCTACCTGCTTCTGTGAGTGCTCCCAACCCTGGTTGAGCCCAATCAAGGCTGTTTATTGTCATAAATCACAGATCTTTGCTAATTTAAGGAGGACATGGGGACACAGGTTTCATAAATGTGTCAGCCAGGGATTTTGTGTGCTCCATATCCTGAAGCTGGCTGGCTGGCAAGCTGATGAATACTCTGCTCTGAAAACTATGTCATGAGTGGCTTTTTTAATACAGATGATTTGCTCAGGACATTGCTAGCTGACTGAAAGAGAAGTTCCCATTTGTAGCCAGACCATGGTTAAAAGCGTGTCAAAGATGCCTGGTACACTACGTATTAAAAACAAATGCCTTGCTCTTATGAACTGTTTAGGTCATTAGCACCTCTAAAAGCACCTCTGGAAACAGGACTGCCTCCAGCCTTCAGTAGCCACCTAGTCTATCTTTCTGCTCCAAGGCAGAATCAATTAGATGTAAACCATTTTTGGCAGGCGTTTTCCTAGTCTGCTTTTATAAACCTTCAGGGACAGAGATTCAATAAGCACCCCAGGCAATCTCCTCCAGTGTCTCACAATGCCTAGAGTTAGAAGGCTTAACTTTCTGGTCTAAGTCTCCCTTGCTGGAGTTTAAGTTCACTTCTCCTTGTCCTGCCTGTGGTGGAAGGACTATTTCCTGCACATCATCATCAGCATGTTTGAGGGCTGCAGTCCTCGTTCTTCTCAGTCTTCTGTTTTCCTTTCTTGTCTCACTGAGCACTGTCCATTTGTACAGTCTTTTCTCACCAGTGGTGTTATCTAGACACTCCTCCCCTTCCAAGTCATTGCTTTCCCCTGAACTACTGAAATATATCAGCTGCTTTTTTTGGTGTGCTGTCAGATGCCAAATACAGGACTCCAGCAGCTCTGTGGTGCTCACAGTGTCTAATGTATGACACTCAATTATCTGTGTGGATCAAGTGTCTCCCATTTTTCACTGCAGCATGGTATCATCCATTCAGGGTAAAATGAGAACCATTACCCCTAGGTCTTTCTGTAGAGCTTCTGGTGGGTGGGAAGTCCAAGAGCTACAGAAGTAAAATGGCTTGTGTGGTCCACCTCTGGATCAGAGGCAGGGGTGGGAACAGGCAAGAGGAGGTTGCTTTTGGAGAACTGTGTGAAAAGCAGGGAAAGGACATGGGAATGCAAGTGGCAGGGGACCAGAGGAAAGCCTGCCGGCTGTCTGTAGGAGCTCTCATTGTCAGAATTACAACCAGTTCCCAAACCACCCTCTTGCATCCCAGCCCAGCCTGGAGCTTTCACTGCTCCAGACAAAACCAAAACAGCTATTCCAGCATTTGCAGCCTTAAGAAGTCTGTGAGGTGATGAAGCCTGGACAGTGTCACACTAAATCAGGATCTTGGCTCACTCAGATACACAGCTGGAGTCCTCCATGGGTGGTTTTCTGCCATGCTGGAGTGGGATTCAGAAGTGAAACCATCTGGCAAAGCAAACGCTGCCATGCCACAGGGGCATGTCAGCCCTGACTCGCACGTCTCTGCTGTGCTGTTGCAAGATGCATGGCTGAGCGCAGCCCCCTCCATCTCTCACTGACACAGCACTAGGTCGGTAGGCGCAGCGCTGAACTCAGAGAGGTCACAGCAATGTGATGATAGTGCCAGCACAGGGTCTGCACGCAGGAAGGATGCTGACGAACGCAAGAGCAGCAGGATGGGGATGAGAAAGCATGACTCGGAAGGCTCTGAGCGCATGGCTCCCTTGTTATCAATTCCCATTTGCATTGAGAAGGCAGCTTTTTTTTTCCTAATCATTGACAACACGGGGCATATTTCCTGACTTTTTCCTTCTCCCTTCACACAGCAAGGAGTGGCCCAGTCAGGTAAACTGCTCTCATTGAAAGCAAGCTCACTTGAAAATGAGAAAGTCTGGGTTTGAAGAAAGCCACCTTTTATTTTTCCTTAATGCCCTATTGTTTGGCAGGCTCTGACAATGCTCAGTCCCATGTGCACAGCATCCACGTCTGGAAGGAAGGCGTACCCTGGTGAAAAGACGCAGGAGGCTGTCATCTTGGCTGCAGAGAAACAAAAGCTCCAGGAGGCACTGCTGTCAGGAGCGGAGGGGACGTGGAGCCTCGCAGCTGTTACACTCCAAGTGACGCTCCCTATTCACTCACGTCCTGCCATCCCTGCTCACTGGGGCTCCAGATATTTCCCCCTCCCTCTCATTGTCACTGATGAGCCCCCAGGGATACTAATGCCGTACCCTCTCCTCTGCAACATGAACAAGAAGCTCTGCTCCAAGCTCAGTTTAGTAGGAAGCTTCACACCACTAATTAGGAAAGATTTGGGGTTTTGTTGGGGTTTTGTTGTCTGGTTTGTTGTGGGTCTGCAGCAATGAGCTGGCTCCCATGCCCCCAGCAGGGTTAATTATTTATGAATGTTCCACAGAGACCAGGTCCTGTTGAAAAATTATTAAGCCAAATGCTCGCCAGCTGCACTGCTTGGTTGTTGTGGAAGTTGTTCTCACCGATTGCTGACAGAGCAGAATACAGCCCTTATTAAAATAGGTAGACTACCTAATTGCCTCCTCTGGGAAAAAAAGCCCTTTTCCAAATCCTCATCTCCTCAGAAAATAGCAGACCCAAAATAGCTATTTGTATCTATATAAAAATACATGTATATCTATTTACGTGACTGTAGTCAGTGCATATGCACTAGCATGTGCACACAGGCATTAGAGAAAGATGATAATGATATCTTGAGTATCTTCTGCATGGTGTGAGACAGTGGGCAGGCAGTGCTATGGTGGTAGGTGGATCTCACCAGGCGCCATGGAGAAGACAGCTCAGTATAGAAGTGCAAGGGGAGGGAGCCAAGTAGGTGATTCCCTTCGCACTGGGCCCTGATGGATAGTCCCTGTCTTGCGGCCCCCTTTGCTACACCACAGTGCCACAGACCTTCTCCCAGTCTGTGGTCTCACAGGCCAGAACCTTTGGGCAGGGGCAGGAGAGACGCTGATTGCTCTGTATTTGCAATATTTTGCAGTATTTTCACTCTAAAAAAGCAGGACCCCAGTTTACCGCATGTTTTGAAGCACTGTTACCAGTTCTTTGCCTCCTGCTAGTTTCATTAAGTGGCCCTTACCTCCTGTATCAGCGAAGAAAATGAAAACCTTTTACCCATGCTCTACCTCCACATCACTCATGACTTTACAGGCCTTTATTATCCCCCTTTGCACTTTTTTTTTTGCAGGAAAAAGAGTTCCAGAAACATTTATCAATGTTCAATTTTATCCACCATTTTATTGCCCATTCTCCTTTGCAACTCTTTGCATTTGGCTTTCATTTTACTACATCTATCAACTTGAACTTTCAGAGCCAAAGAATCGGTATATCCTGCAGCCTCAGCTCATGTACACTACAAGTGAGAGTCCTTCTGCCGTGTTGGAAAGCCACTTCAAAGCAGGCAGCCTTGGATCTGATTCACAATGTCCCCAAGGAGAGCTTAATTTATAACTCTCCTGAAAAGAAATTCCTAGAGATTTTGGAAGCAGCTGGCCCCAGTCTGCTGACTGAGTCTCGTGCCTTAAAACAGAGAGGACCCACTCCTGGTAGCTGATGCCTTTGGGAGAGGTGCAGGGCACTGACCGACATAACTGGATGCACATTCTGCTCTGCTGCAGAGCAGGGACAGAACTAAGTGATGCATGCAGGGTCTTGCCTTACTCCAGTTTTCAGAGGAAAGAGGCTGCTTTCTGCACTGCCACCACTCCATGGTATTTAAAAGTGTTAAAACGCTGGTAGCAAAATGCATCTGTCCCTGGATTAGGTAAAAAAAATAATTTGTTTTGACCTGGAATGCAGTTCCTCTGTTCCTATGTTTACAGTGTCATGTGCCACCGGAGCTAAAGGAAGATGTATTTGTGGAAGCCTATACATAAAACATTTACAAAAAAAATGGGACAGCTACACTTAACACGAGCCTTTGCTTCTCTCTGCTCTAGATATATCCTTTACGCGCCCAAAAGATGAGTGAGGTGAATGAGGTAAATGCTGAGCTGTGAATTCCTGAGCCACCCAGCCTGTTACTAATTACCATGATTAAATATTGACACAGTGCCTGCACACAGGGTTCCCAGGCAGAGATCAGTACCCCTCTGTGGTGGCAACAGAGAAATCCAGACAAAGAAATAGTTCCCTGAGCACTTACACTGCAAGACCCTAATGCGTCCTACGATTAATGTCCCCTGGGAGACTGCCAGTGTATGTGAGAGCTTGCACAGCTCTAGTAAGGGGCTGCTGGGGGTCAGCAGGTCCAAGATCATTGCCTTTGGGATTCCCCTCGCTGCAGTCTCCAGCAGCTGGTAGGGTGAGCGGGATGAGGCAGCACAGTGGAATCTGCTTCCCCACAGTAAAGAAAGGTTGTTACTCAGAAGAAGAGTGGAGTCCTGCTGCTCTGGCTGCCAGTCCAGAGGCGTCCTCGGGGAAGCTCCCGAACAGAGCTCACAGCCCTGCTTGGCTACCTCCCTGTATTACCTGCACAGCCTCATAAATGTGTCCCTGCACATGCTCCCTCAAGCATCTTATACTCCACTCTTTTGAGGGTCCCAGGTAAGAGGTTTGGACAAAAGCCTATAAATATACGTTTGAGATTGCCCCTATCAGGAAACCATTTAATCATATGTCTCAAATGAAGAGTGTGCTGCACAGTGATGCACAAACTGGCCCAACATGGGAAGATTTTTCCCCAAGAAAGACTTGCCGCCAGAACGACGGAGGCTCCAGAGGCTGCAGCTCTTTATCCCCTCCTCTCCTCCTCCCCAGTGCTGCTGGTTAACATGCTGGGCTGTGTGCCAGGGGAGCAGATGTACTACTGCATGGTTTTTCCTCCCCATATTGTGGCCGTGTACAGCACTGATTTTGCCCATAGTAATTTTATAATACAGCAACTGACTTGGCCACGAGTGAAAAATGAAATGTGATCCCTTGCATTTGCAAACTGCCCAAAGCCCTCTGCAGCCCTGAGCTCCTTCTCCTCCCTCTGGGAACAAGGAGCAATATCTGCAAAGCTCTCTTCTATCCAGTGCGTCCACCAGCCAAAACCCCACTCTTCATCTCTTCGGGGCGGCCGCCAAAGTCAGGTGAAGGTGCAGGATGAAGGGCTGCAGCTGCGGCAGCCAAGGGGGGGCTGAACGGGACCACCCTGCCTCCAGCTTCCCTCTTTGCTCTCCCAAAAGCAGCCGGGATTTGGGGAAAGAGGGAAGAAGTTATGCTGCAGCTGCTTTCCTCATGCGAGGTCAGAAGCTGTAAAGACGGATGGAGATCAGGGGCCAGAGACAGGACCACTCGTGGTGGTTTTGGGATGGGGAGAGAAGTCAGGACACAATGTATTTATTATCCATCCCAAACATAATCAACAAGCTGTTAATTATCGAGCTGTAGCATATACAGCTGTAGCATACATGGTTTATAAGAGGAAACAGCTGTGTAAACAAAATATCAAGGCTGATACTCCTTTGGCTTACGGTTTTCCTGAGCTTTAGTATGAGCTTGGTACATTTCCAGTTAACCAGAGCTGAGGTGCTGCTCCGGGGGAGAAACCTGAGCCCCCCAAGGTTTGCAGGTGGGTTAGGCGGGGGTCAGGGAAGCTGGGTCTTGTTCCTCTTCATCTCAGACTTGTCCCCTGGCTCCAGGGGAGCTGCTGGGGCTGAGGAGGTTATTCTAACCCAGACGCAGGTCCCACACAGCTGGCCTGATTTATCTGTTTCTAGCAGCCAAGAGCTGCTCGGTGGCCAGCAGTGGGAGAAGAGCTTATCCAGTGGGAATAACAGGGATGGCGATGTGGGAATTTGCAGGGAGGGAACACACTTTGCCCTGATTTCTCCAGGTCCTTTTGTGATCTTGAGACAACCACAAGGAGCTTCAATTCCTTTCTTGCACTTTTAATGATATCTTAATATTCATTAATTAACACAGCTCTGAATTAAAGTACTTGAACTCTTGTTGTTCTTGTGTCACCTCATCCAGCACTTCAGGGTTAGCTGCACTTTGGACCAAACACCCTTCCCCATGAGCAAACAGCAGTGAAGCACATACAGGAGGAGTGACACACTGTCAGCTTAGGCAGCCATTTGACTCAGACTTCTTTCAGCAGTGGCTTCATCCTTTGCTATTCATTGCCTGTTAGAAACATCCCCTTGTTGTTCCATCAGCTTCTGTTTTGGGGCCAAAAGGTGAACAAGCCTGAAGAGCCAGCCTGGGTTAGAAATAACCTCATCTGTATGGGAGGTTCTTTTTAACACAAATAAAGTCTGTAGTCCTGCTCATTGCAGCCCCTGACAAAGATTCTCACTGGTACAACTGAGAGAGCAGGGCTGGAGAGAAATGAATGGCCAAATGCAGAATGAAGTGCCTGCCTGAGCTAGACTGCCTCCAAAATTGTGCATGCCATCCAGGTGCTCCCATCTGCTAACGCTGCTGCTCCTATGCACACAGGGGCTGCCTGTTACACACCCTCTGCAAAATCTGTTTTGGCAGAGCAGTGGTATATGCACTCTAAATACTGAAAAACAGCAACTGCACTACATCTACGGGAGAGCTGAATGTGTAATGGAGAAGGCAGCAGTTCAAATGATAGTCCCAAGCCTCGCTGCTGCATGATCTCCAGTGATTCTTTTCCCTACTTACCATTTTCTCTAGCTGTATTTCCATTTCATTTATTAAAATGCATAACAAAGAACTTCTACCCTTATTTTTGCAAATTTGTAGCCACAACTTTAATTATTGAAAGAATAGCATGGGCTTAAGTACAACTGGTCTGAATTTTCTGATGAAATACACTCAGATTTTACTCTCTTCTTGAGAAAAGCTAAATATTTGGCAGTAACTTACACCTCTACAAATTAAGTACCTATCATCCACTTGAATTTTTTCACCCTTCTTTGAAATCACCTTGCTCTCCTGTTTTCCAGTGGAGAAACTTACAATGCTTAAGTTCAGCCTGTAAAAGCTGTTGATGCATTGGCACAGGGTGTGAGCTGAGACAAATGTTGTCCCAGGCTCTCTGTCACTTCAGAAGCCATCAGTCCAACAAAGCCAGAAGCTGGTGTTACATTAAGGCATCTACAGCACGTCCACTCCTATAAATACATCACTTACAGCGCAGATCTCTATGGGCTGTCAAGGGGCAGGTTTGTATTTATGGCACTCATTGAATAAAAAGAGGGAAAATTAATTTCCTGTTTTGAAATGAGTCTCAATTTTATCAAAGGGGAAACTACATCACAAAGCTGACTAGCTGCTTGCAATTTAACGTACACAGCTTTCCTATTTAGCCATTAAGCAGATTATTCTCTGCTGGATGGATGTGTCATTCCTGTTAATGTTAATGATAGTCCCACATATGCTGTGACAGAATAAATGCCAAACTCCGTGAACCATTTACTCCCTAAAAGGAAATGCAACTCCTTCAAGCAATGTAGGAACTTGACAGCAGAGTGATGGGAGCCCGGGAAGAATAGAGAGAGCTTCTAGAGAGGCTGAGATGTAGGGATGTTGCTTTGCCAGCTTTGGCAGCAAAGCCGATGGAAGACATTCCCACCCATCCTGTTCCCATCCCTGTCCCCTTGTGCTGTTGTCCCCTGCTCCCTGAGCTGCTAACATGACTGAGGTTTAAAACAGCCCTTCAGAAGAAACCAGAAACCTGTTTGCTCTCATTGGTTTTTGACCCAGCTCATTTCACAGTGCAGTCTGCAGATTGTTGTACCAGAGGCACCAGGAGCAGCAAAGTGTGGCTGGAGGCCAGGAATGAGCAATTAGGGCAGGGCTGGGCAGAAAGCTTCCCACACTGATGCAGGAGGGAGCAGGCGAGCCAGAGGATGTGGAGTCATGCTGGGGTGCTTGCCTTGGCACACCGTGTGTGTCTGTGCCACCTCTGCTCAGTGACACCAGCTCACGGAGCTGTGAGTGAGCTCTGCCTCTGCAGCAGCTCGTCCAGCTGCTGGCTCCAGCAGGGTTTGGTCAGCATGTGGCTTCTCACCTGAGCCTTTGCCCAGGCTTTGAAGGAGGCTGCCCAGTCCTCCTGGGTCACAGCCAGATCATTCAAGGTGCATCCCTGTCATCTTTCCTCCGAGGCCCCTCTGGTGGTCATGTACATGTGCCAGGGCAGCATGACACAGGACTCCATGACCCAGCAAATCCTGAACACAGAAGGAAAAGGCTTCACTGGAACATCCTTAGGATTTCTCTATGCAGCCATAAAGCAGTTGGTTAGATGGGCAAAAAGAGCAGGAGCTGGATGAAAATCTGCTCTCAGATTCACTGATTAAGCTGAAGAGGAGACTGGGATTTTGCTCTTCTAAGAGACTCTTGTAACCACTGAGCTATGCCACTAAAATCAGCTTTAACCATGTGCTCTTTTCACATAGATTTCACATCTTAGCAAGTTTATCAGAAAACAAACCCAGTGGCACTACTTAATACCCTGAGTGCTGATTTGGCCAGGGGGTCAGAGCCACTGCAGAGGAACTTGTGGGAACAAGTGTGGGAACAACGGGATGCAAACCCAGAGGGTGTCCCCAATAACAGCCCACCTACAGACCTGAGATACTTCCACTCCTTGCACTTTGCCACCAAACATGTTAAGAACTAAAGAAGGTGCTTGCATTTCTAAGCTAAGCCTCATGGCATGAATACAAGAATACATCATGTGGCATTGAAGGAATGCAAACAGTCACAGCAGAGGAGGGAAATTAAACCAGGCTTTTGCTGCTTCCACATAGAACCATTCACTGGATTAAGTTGTTTCCTCTCCACGTAGGGTTTTCCTCCATGGGTGAGTCAGACCTGATTCACATGGAGTCTCTCATATGGTACCAATAGGATATGAAAGAGAAAATAGCCAGGAGGGTCCACATTGCACGTCTGGCAGGTCAAACTCTGCACGACCTGCTTGGTCTCACATGTTCCCTTGCTTCTCAGGGACTGCCAGGGACTTTGCAAAGTCCTGATGTGTTGCTGTGGCCAAGACAGCCACAGGCACAACATTGCTGCTTGCTGGTTGCAGGCAGTGGCTTCTGCAGATGTGTTTGACCTGCTCTTCTGGCTGGCTGTGGCTTAGTGAGCAACTGTACCTGAGGGAGGGGAAGAGGACAGAGGACCTTTCAAAGGAAACTTCATGGAGAAATGCCCACCTTAGCTAGGAAGGGCTGTGCTGTTCGTTAGGGATGCTGTGAACTGTGATCATTTCTTGGGGTTGACAGTGAAGGTGACACTAGAGCATGTAACTCTGAGAGTGTGGTTGTCCATTCAGAAGCATGTGGTCACCACTGCCATGAAACCCACAGGTCCAGCTGTGCATGGCCAGCGCTGGCCAACTTCATCTGTGCAGTCTGGCTGCTGGACCGGTGAGTACTGGTTGTGTACTCTGCTGTTACCACATGTTGTAAGACTCACCAGTCACCACCAGTAGCAATTACTGATGGTTAGGACTGCATGGGAGCACCACAGGGCATCTCCGTTACTCTTAGCTGCACTCCACACTGACCCTCAATGGTCACCTGTAGAAACAGCAATTTTCTCATTGTGCCCTAGCGTAAGTTCAACATGGCAAAATGAGCTCAATCTGGAGACATTCAGGCTGCTTGAAATTTTTCAGGAATTCTTATCTGTCTTCCTTAATGTAAGAAGCTCATGTGCCAGCATAGCTCATATGGACATTGGTGTTATCAGCAATCTTCTCTTTCTCCTTGGAAGCTCTTCTCTGTTATCATGGCTACTGAACCATTTTATGGGATAGTGGGATTGCAGATTGCCACAGTTTAAATACCGCTGCTGGCTAATAGTGGCACATGCATTTTGAGAAATGAAGGGTAGGTCACGGGCACTGACTGGAGGCTTTACTCTGCCAAGCAGCAGCTGCAAAGACAAAGGAGAACAGAGGTTCAGGGACCTGCAAGACCACCTGAGCTGCCCACCAGACATGCTTGCTTCAGTGATAATAGTAAGAAAAATGTTATTCATGTCTTCTGTATAATTTGCTTGCATGTCTAAATGTCCAATACAACAGCACATGTCGCTTTGCTGTGGTTGTGTTAACTCCCAACATCATCATTCCATTAATTCTCAGGCCTCAGCCCATGTGAGCATAGGGACAGCACAGGGACATGCATGCCTGGGCAGGTCCCTTGTCTATGGGCAAGGCTTGCCATACTTTGTACAAACAATCCTGCTGCAGGGCCGGTGGGAGGAAAGAAACTTCATTAAGAAGGAAAACATGATTTTTATTGTTCTGAAAGAACAGTTGGCGGTGAAAGCGCCAGCGGTGTGATAACATGTACAAAAGTTTGTGAACCGTACGATTTTGTGAACCGTGCAAACGGATGTGGTGACAAGCTGTGCCAAAGGTATGCTTCAGCCACAGAGCTGCAGAAATGCCTCACACAGCAGCAAATAGCCCTTTCTGATTGTTGTGCTGGCTGGCTGAGTGTGGAGCACCGTGACAGCAGCCTGGTGCTTAGTCACAAGAATTTTGGGTCTTGCTAATGCTCCTTTTGCAAAGGCAGAAGCCTCTAAAAAACAGGGGAGGGGGCCAGGGGTGGGCTGCAGCTACCAGAGGCCATGATGGCTGGTGCAGGACTAGGCACAGAGCACCTCGCTGGGAGACAGTGAGGAGGAAGAAGTGCAGTGATTGCTGCTCACGGGCACTTGCTATAGCAAGGTTTCCCTGCATGTTTTTCCATGAGATGCCACTAGGTCTCCATGTCCACTTCTCTTGCCTGCTCTGGCCGAGCCAGGCTGCACTCAGCTGTCACAAGGCCTCCTCCAGTCCAATGGCAGGTCACACTGGTCCTCTTCTCCACCAGTCCCTTGCTATGATGCCCTCTTCCTGGTCTCAGTCCCCTCATATCTCCTCTTTACCATTCCCTTGTCTCGGGTATGCTGACAGCTCCTGAACCACAGTCCACTTTGAGGCTGGGTCTGTGACCTCCCAGACGCCTCCTCCTGGGCTCTTCCCCTTTGCCTAGAGCTGCAGCCTGTTGGCCTGAGGTCAATGCCATTGTTCCTCTGGGGCT
The DNA here is from genome assembly GCA_028020825.1 of Podargus strigoides. Taxonomy (NCBI): domain Eukaryota; kingdom Metazoa; phylum Chordata; class Aves; order Caprimulgiformes; family Podargidae; genus Podargus; species Podargus strigoides. The sequence goes on along the minus strand of CM051623.1, from coordinate 14,827,848 downwards.
GACTCTGTCAGCATCTCTCCTGTGAAGCAAGAGAAGTAACAAGCTCCTGTTCATTGCTTGGTTTCCACAGTAATAAAGATGGTTTGGTTTGGGTTTGTTTGTCTTTTTTTTTTTCCCAAAAAACATGCCCCCTGCCCCGGTTTTGAGCTGCTTTCTCCACCACCTCTTACACATTTCTGAGGACCCCAGAGATGACAAGTCTATCCCTAATTTCCCTATTGCTCTCTTCTGTGCGCTGACACACGAAAGCAGGTTCCCGGGGCTGTTGGTGCGTGCCTCTGCTGATCTGCTGCTACGCTGCAATCTTTTACAAGGGACGCTGCATGGGGCCAGTTACCTAATTAACCGCTCGTGTGTGCTTGGGAGGGTTCAGGGAGCACTGATGCAGCCCAGCTACCGATCACATTACTGGTTCTGCAGGTAGTGCCCTCCCTCCTTGTTTTGGGTGACACGACAAAGAAACTGCACATTGAAATAGCCTAAAGGAATTTAGCAAGAGCCTTGCTGTGGTGGTTCCCAGAAAGGTGCCTCCTGCTATCCCACAGACCTGGAAAAACACACAGCCATGCACTGGGACTAGGGGGAAGTCAGTCCTGCCACAAAGTTTGAGGGGCTTCAGCAAGCACTTCATCATCCCACTTTACATCTCCAGCTCACGGGTTGCTGCATCCATTAGGCTGTCTTGCCCTCAAGCTCAGACTTTTCACGGAGGTGAGAAAGGTTCCATGGGTCTGTGCTTTGTAATTTAGGCTTTGCATAAGTAATTCTGTTGCAGTCTGCTACACTGACTTCAGAAGGCTCAAGAAGGCTCAAAACCAGAGCTGGACTCATCAAGGTTAAGGCATACATTTTATGTAGCCAGCAGTACATGGAGGAGAGACAAGACGGGCATCATGCCTAGAAGTCCTTTGTCATGAGACATAAGCAGGGCACAAACTCCCATGCTCAGCTCCCACAGCTCTGCGCTGCCACTCCCCATTGCTGCTACATGACTCACAGGCAGTTCAAAATCTTCCCTGATAAAGGTTTTGCAGAAACAAAAAGAAATATAGCAAAAAAGAAGTAAAATAATAATAATAATAATAATAATAATAATAATAATAATAATAATAATAATAATAATAATAATAATAATAATAATAATAATAATAATAATAATAATTCAAGAAGAACCAATATAAAAATTTCCTAACTTTTATTACCTAAAAGGGACAGTGTGATGGGATAAAACCTTACACTGTTTGTGAATCACTGTGTTTCCAGTATGTGTCCTCCTGAACCAAGCCTGCAAGTCTCAGCTCTCATCAAATGCCTTTGCTGGAGCTGAGTGTATGGTCCTTATGGCTGCAGAGAAATGTGGAGAGCTGTGCTTGGAGGGTGGCCAGCTAAACAACAGGCAAAAAGGCAGCCTCAGTCCTGGGCACACTGAGTAGGAAAAAAACTGGGGAGGAAGAGGCCTATCTTGCCAATTACACTCCCAGTTATTTATTCTGCAGCTGGGGAGGGCGAACAGTATGTAGGGCACGTGCAAGCTCACATTCACCCAAGGTAACTCATTTTCTCATTACGAAGAAATGTAACAATGCATGTGCTGACAGCGCCCTGCAGGCAAATGCAGCTCTGGTCTCCCCAGGCAGGGCTGCTTGCTGCAAGGCTGTGTTTCCAGGGGCTGGCAGCGGGAATTCGGGTCTTGGTTTGGGGTCTGGCCCAACTCCTGGATCGCTGGCACATGCAGCGTAGGACTTACAACTCAACATCTCCTCAGCACCTTTTAGCCTACGTCTGTGCCAGTGCCTTGTGCCAAAACTCTTGTCCCTCTCCTGGTACTGTGGAAAGCTGGCTGGACATGGAGTGGCTCGCTGTGACCGGCTTGTCAGCCTCAAGTCATCTGAGCGTGGCACAGCTTGGCTCCCTTACATGACCACTCCAACCCCAGAAGCTGAGAGGGTCCAGGGAAAATCAGCTCCACCTCTAGTCCCAAGCACAGGTGACAGGTGAAACAATTGCCTGTGCAAGGTAGATTTGGATTGCGATGCCACTGCTACACTGGAGCATAGCTGCAGCAGAGCTTACTCTGACATGACATTGCTCCTGATGCAGGGCAGACCAGCTGCAGCACCAGGAGGGATGGGTACCACCAGGGCCAAGAGGTGTAGGCACCAGCTCCCAATTTCAGCACCCATCTTCAGGCTGCTTCTGCTCCCTCCTCCCCATGGTCTTCATAGATAGCTCGCAGCTCATCTGTCTCCAAAGCAGGACTTTTTGTCCCATGCACTGACTCCTTTTTTCCCAGCCTAACCCTATCTCCAGCAACAGCTGAAGTTGCAAGAGAGCAAAAGCAGGGTCTTGCAAGCCAGTAGCAAACTCTCATCCCTGCAATGGTACCATCGGCTCGAGTTGCTTCAAAAGTTAGGCTCTGCTGACCTCTAGGGGACTGCTACAAACCCAGAAGCATAAAGGCTTCAAAGCTCATGTCTCGCTTGCTACACAGCCCTTCACAAGCTCTTCAGGAGCCCTGTGGTGGGTATAACATCACTGACACCCACTTCTGGGCCCTTTAGCACTAGTAAAGGCTGTAAATAAAAACCTTCCCCCAAAATTGCCTCTCCCATTGCACCATTACAGCAGCAATACCTTAAGAAAAGTGCACAAGCAAGGTAAGGTTGTTGCGGAGAGGTATTACCTGCTATCAGACTGCCCCATATAATCGTTGCTTTTATTTCAGTGTGCAGAAGCACTTTGGAGCTTGACAGCTTGTGGCTTTCACCCCCTTCTGTATCAGTTTTTGTAATAAAACGTAGAAAAACCTTGCCTTGGTGTCACAACTACAGCACTACTCAGTGAAAAGCATGGATGCATACACCTAGGCACTGGAAATAAACATGCATGGTTTTTTATGGCATTTCATCACACCTTAAACAACTGGTAGAAGCGAAAACCTTGTCACAGCAAAGAAGGAACACAAAGACTTGTAGAAAGCAAGCGTAAAATCTGAAGCGCTCCTTAAAACAGCACATGGAGCTGCTGAGAGGGGAAACTGTATTTCCCAGCTGACTCCACTTGAGGACAAGCTGTGATGGGAGGCAAAGCATTAGACAGGAGTCTACAGAGGCAACCCAAACCACACACCTCTAATGGATCCATTCTCCTGATACAAAGCCAAAACTATCACAGCCCTCAAATATCCCGACTTCTTGACTTGAGGAAAGTGTGACGTAACTCTGGAGAGCTGGAGTGTGGACAGACCCGGACTGGGGCAAAAGCTGTGCGCATGGCAAAGTGCCCCCAGCTGCAGCCACTGCCTTGTGTGGGAGCTCCCCACCACAGCAGGGCAGCTTGTCGGCCCTGGGCTGAGGTCCATATTAGCAGAGAGTTGCTGTCTAAACTGTTTAAGTTCTCTTGACCGTTGGATGCAGGAAGAAGTCCCTCTAGCAGACCTGAGCTGGCAGCGAGCTCCAAGTAGCTGAATACATGCTGGGACCATCACCTCTTTCACATAAGCAGCTGTATCTGTAGCCAAAGCCTAATTGTCACAGTGGCTTCCACCATACACAAAGGTCTCTCAGGAGGTTGTGGGGCTTATTTTGCCATGACCGTGCACCAACATGAGGGAGTCAGTCCTGGCAGGCACTCCACCACCCGCAGGAACAGCTTTAGAGCCAACATTGAGGGCTCCAGACACAACATGGGGCATGTAATTGGCACGTTCCTACTGTGCCCTGGGAAGTGCCAAAAATACAAGGCAAAGTGCTAACTGTTAAGCATTTGCTCTTCCACAGGCTGGAAGATGTTCTTCAACCCACAGATAGAGGCTCACAACAAAAGGTAACAACTGACTGTGTTCCTTCAACTAAATCAGGCTGAGAAGATGTCAAAGCAGCAATTAAAATTGCAGTGTTTAAAGAAAAGAGACAAATTAGTTGAACAGAACTACCAATTTTCATTTCAGCATCGTTACATGTCTCTTAATTAGAACAGATGTCTCCCTAATCTGTGCAAAACAGAAGAGGACCTGGGAGGTCTGAAATACTGGCTCATCCACAAATATTACCACCAATTCCCATCTTCTGACAGCAAATCCGCTGCCTCAGACTGCGCCCAACTGAACCACCTGTCAGTTCTGGGTCCTGTCCTGCAAAGCAGGGCTCACCCTGCAGTGCCCAAAGCTCAGATGAAATCCTTTTCTCCTCCTTGCACCTGCAAGCACCGCGTTTATCCCATCACGCACCGGCACTGACCAGGAAATGCAAGCCTGTTGTTCCCTTTGCCGCATGCAGTGTAGTTATGCTTTAGCCCCTCAAAATCCCCGTTTAGTTGATTTTGCTGACAGATAAAAGACTCCACCAGTCATCAGAGTTTAGTAAGCTCTTTAATGGCAAGCTCACGGTGTAACAACACTGCCGGATTTGATGCGTTGGTGGTGGGAGAGGAAGGAGGATCAGAAGAAAGGCAGGGCTCCACTGAAGGCTTATACCTTTTAAAGCACTGAACAACAGGGCAACATCTTTTGGTGACCCATTTCACAGCTGTGTAAGCCCAAAGACAGGGACACTTTCCCGCCAGGAAAATGGTAGAAAGCACACCAAAGACAGCCTTTGCATGGCACGGCGCAACATGGTTGCTCCTCCACGTGTTGAGGTCTGACTGGTCCCTGCATTGGTAAAGGAAAACTTGACAATGAAAAAAGAATTGCATTGACTGAAATCCAGAGCTGTAGGTTCCACCACCACTCCCGAAGATGAAAGCAGACATCCTTTACATGCAGTGTTACCACAGATCTTTGCCTACATGAGCAACAGTGTATCGGTACAGAAAGGGAATTTCACTTCAATGTATTTTACATGAAACCAGTGAGCTTTACTGTAGCCAGCAGTAACTAGTTCAAAGAAGTTTTTTCTGCAGACATATGAATACCCTTTCTGTTAGTCTGTATATTAGTTTATGACCAAACTCGCCCTGACAGTGCAGTGCTACACGGCTCTGTAGAAAGTGGGGTTTGCCTTTAGAGATCGCCTTTCTTTAAAAAAAAATCAGCAGTGAGAAAAGAAATCAAACATACAGCATGTAAATGGTAATTTGGCTCACTGAATGGGTGATTGTAGGTAAGTGGCTTTCTTCGCACACCTGCCACAGACATCAGATACCAACAGTGCAACTAAGTGAGTCTCAGAAGAAGCCCGATAAAAACCTGAGGTGACAGGGTCTGCCCTCAGAGTCTTTCCTATCAGAAATAAGGACCAAATTTAAGGAATCTCTTTATTTTAGTATCTGCCTTGGAAGTGACATCCCTGAGCCTTCAGCTGCCTGGTGACTCTGCAGGGATCACCTCCAGCCCAGCCTGTTCCAGGGTCTAAGAGCTGCTGCCCTGAATCACTCCTGCCTGGCTGCCACACAAAGGCTTCCCCGCTGCAGCCAGCCGCAGACAGGCTGCCGGGCAGGAGGGGAGATCCTGCCAGAATTAAGCACATAAAACAAAGCATTTCCCTCTGCTCAGCAATTTACAGAAAGGGGCATCCAACTAGAGCCCCTGAAGGGATCCTTCCCAATTTCCCATGTCAGACCGAAACCAGCCAGCACTGAGAAAGAGACCAGGAGGCTGGGCCAGGCTCCCCAGCCACCAGCAGCCAGAGAGGTCTCATTTTCTGGATTCCCACCCTGGAAAGCCGCAATGGCTCATGATTTTCGTGGATTAAGCAAGCATCGCTCCCCATGAAAAGATCTTGGGTTCGGCACCTAAAATGACTGCTCTCTTCTGCATAACCCGGGTCCAGCATGGACTCCTCATGAGTCCTCAGAGGATAACACATATCCCTCGTCACCTCATCCCCCTGTCAGAAGGACAGCATGGCTCAGTAACACACTGCGCTGAACTGTGGCTCTCGCTGATGCCATGAGCTGTGGGAGGTAAGAGCTGTTTCTGTCCCCTCTCCTCTGCTTCCCCTCTTCTGTGAGTGGGAATTTCTAAGAAGAACAGAGCAGTAAGGATGGAAATGAGGGAAGGATGGACACAGGGTAAGGATGGACACAGGTCACAAGTGGACACAAGGATGGATGAACTGGTAACCTTGCTTCCTGCCACAGCTAAAGCTGACTGTGAGTAAAACAGCCAGGGACTTCAGCCCTGGGTCACAGTGAAAGATCAGGAAACATGTTGAATCTGTCCCATATGGCAGCTTTCCAAAGCAATGTCCATAATGTCATTGCAATCACTTCTACTGTCACAGTCTCACATCATACCTTCCAAAGAGGGAATGGGCAGTCACCTACTAATCAGTGCTGTAGCAGAAACTCCTCTCTGCTGTCCCCAGCCACCATCTCGCACCTTGCATGGGACACAGTGCCAGAACACAGCAGCTAGCATGCAGGTCTGATACAGGAAAAGTAACTCTGGCTATTCCCATCAAAAGTGGCTTTCTTACAAACAATTTGCCTTTTTTTTTCCTTGCATGAGCAAGTCCTTTTAAGAGATTTAACTGTGCACCTAATAAAGCAGCTTAATGCTCCCTGACTGCTGCTCCTTCTTACTCACACAATATCATAAATAACGTTGGGGAAGAGAGGAGGAGGCAGCTTTTTAGTTTGCCTTTTCTGCATCCCTTCATCTCTCAACCACCTCAAGGCATTCATCAGGCAGGACACTAGCAGAAAAACATGACCGAGCTCAAGGCCCCAGTAATGTTCAGAGCAGCTTTTCTTATAAACTGCATAGGTTTGATAAGCAGATACATGGCAGGATGGTTTGGGCTGTCTCAGGAATCCCAGCATCACTCTGAAAGAGGCCGTTTTCACTCTTGCTTCTGCTAACCAAACCCTCTGCTACATTTCTGAAATCTGCTCTTCCCTCTGGCACCCCATGTATTTCTCATCCCCCAAGCAGCACTCTGCTCACTGCATTCATGCAACTCACATTCAGAAGCGCCAGTTCTGCAAGAGGATCTGCTCTGGTACATTTATACTTAGCTAGAGCGTGAAATACCAATAAGAGAACGACAAGGGAGGAGAAGGGAGAGTCTTCTGTGTCCTTTCACTAACGGCTTGCTTTGAGGATGAGCAATGATAACACATACCTCTTTTCACCCACAGACCTAAAAGCACTTTATATGCTGGTAGGCAAATAATACTAATGACCCCTTTTACAAAAGGTGTAAGGTTGGACTTTCAAACAAGTTACCCTGCTCCCACTGAATTTCATGGAAGCCTGGATGCATAACTGGAAGCCTGCCTTGAATTCCCAGCCGCTGAGATCCACACAAAGCTCAGGTCAATGCAGCGGCAGAGCTCTGAACCCACATTTTCCCACCGAGTCCCCAGGCTTGCGAGCATTTATGCATGTGTTCACAAATCGTGTGTCTCAGTCCGGCAGCCCAGCCACTGGGTCATGCTACCCCTGGTTAATTATTGAACTGCTACTAACCTCAGTATGTGGTGGGAGTGAGGGAAAAATAAAATACAGACAAAATATAAAAATACTTAGTAATACAACTAAACCAGTTCCGCATCTCTTGTATCGTTTGGTAAGTATGGAACAAGTAACATGGCAATACAGAAATGTATTTGGTCAAAGTAAACAATCAGTATTTTTTGATAAAATACATTCTATATTAATGCTCATTCACATTTAATACATATGTAAATTAAATTTTCCATGTATAAAATTCCAGTTTATTCTCAGTGCTGCCTGGCCATGCTTCAGTTCAGCAGCAGGGCTCAACACATTTGGCTCCCAGAAAAGTCAGAGGGGACAGGAGCACTCAGCTCTCTGCAGGACCAAGCCTCGCACATCCCTGGGAGCGCCCAGTCCTGCAGGTTGACTTTGGACAAAATCTTGCTGGCTCCAGTGGGAATTTTGCAGGAGTGGGAGCTGCAGAAGGGGGCCCCCCTGGCTGTCCAGCGCTTGCAGTCTGGTATGGAGGTCACTCAAATATGGCATTCCAAAAAAAAAAGTGAGTTAGTGAATACAGAAAATATATCTACATATTTTACAGCTATATGTTTGCTTGTAATCACATTAATGCTCAACTGCTCATTAACAATTCAATCAATATGCTGGGAAATGCAGCAAAGTACACATTACAACCTCCTGTATGCAATTGCAAGCACTGGATCTTACAGTCTTTCCTCATTTCATGAATTCCTGCCTATCCCACTGCCATCCAGAGCCTGATTCTTCACCAAGCCTTGTGGAGCCAATCCTTTACAGCACTCAGGCCAGTTCAGATTGCGCCCGTGCCTCCGCCACAGGCCCCTAACACCACACAAGGGGTGCAAGGCGCCTTTGGCTGCGGGTCCTCAGCCACCACCCATGTCCACCCCTGCACCCTCCCCTCTGTTGTGCTGGCACTGCTCTGTGCAGCCACGTGCTGAACCAGATGGTGGGACTGATCCGGCTGGAAAACTGCCTGTCCGTAAAAAGGCAGAGGGTGTGGGTGCACGCACGTGCACGTGGGTGCCAGTCACCTGCACCTAAGCAAAACAGGTGCAAGTGGCTGTCAAGTCTGAACAGCAGGACTTTGCCTCCAGCTTGTGCCACTGCAAATTATGTCTTGCATTATATTACAGCAGAGGAAAGTCAGCCCCAAAAGATCCACTTGTGCAAGCCACAACCAAAGGACTGGATGCTACGAAGAGAAAGGCTCTCCCAAACCAATTCTCTGTTTAAGGTTACAGCATCTGTTTTAGCTGGGAAAAAGAACCCTTAGGGACTTAAAGCAGGGATGGAAACCACTGGTCTTACACTTTATTTTAGTAAGCAAAAAGCCTATTGCTGCTGTACAGTGTTATACAATGAACTGCCACGGTTCTCACGTCACTAGTCCATAAAAATGTGCTGCGACTATCATGTTTATGCCTGCATGCTGAAAGAATGTACAAAGTTGTGTTAAGCTCTGTTTCTCTTTTTTTTTTTTATTCTTAAACTCTGACTTTTACAGTGTTGCAGACACTTCTGTGCATACTGAGGTACCACACACCATCCCAGTTTGGGAAAGTCTTTGCCCCAGATTGGAAAAATCAAGTGGTACGCATCTCTCAAGCCATCATCAAAAATGTAAACCACCAAGAAAACTTACTCTCTTTTAAGTAACCTTGAAAAAAAAAGTCTTTAAAAAAATCTATCGAAAAGGAGACGTCGCTAACAACAGGGTTTTCAAAATGAGTATAGTTGTTTCTGGGAGTTGTCCAAGCATTCTCTCTTCACTCACTTTTTGTTTTTATAAAGCTAGTTCTGTTTAAAAGGGCTTTAAAAGCGTGTGACCTTCGTTTCACAATTTTTTAAAAAATTGGAATAAAGAAGTAAATTTAGAAACACTTTGCTCAATTGTGGAAAACAGAATCCCCTTTGCTTCTTATATTTTCAGTACAAAAGGCAAGTAAATAAAGAGACCCTGCATCTTCATAGTCTGGCACTCATCTGAGTCACTTAAATCCATGCAAAATAGGTATACAATATGAAGGGCTGTCTTCTCCTTTATACCAAGACCCCACCAAACCCCTCTGGGGAGCAAGACCTCAGCTAAGTCAAACTTCACTAGTTTTTATATCAGCCAAAGTAGTAGTATTTTAGCTCCCCTCCCAAATGCCTGGACTAGCTCAAAGGCATTTACACAGGAGAGGAACAGGTCCAGCATAATTTTAAGAGCCAGGTGCTGGTTTATACCCTTATGGCTTCAAAGTTAAGTTGCACTTTAATTCATGATGCCGCAAGGTCTGAGTAATAATTTAGCAGTGTTTAAAAAACAGCAAAGCTTAAAGTTGGTTGTCATGCAGAAGTGGGATAGGCGATGGCTATTTTTTAATTGATTTGTACAAAAGCAGCATTTGGCTGAGGATCAAATGGTATCAGAGTATCAGGGTTGGTCATAAAGTGTACTGCTGATACCAATTACTCCCAGTTATTAATGCGGCACTTGTAAACTCAGGTGTCAGTAAAACAACGTTAATACGGCTGACACCAATACTTCCCTGGATTTCCCGCTTCCCATTACTTTTGTTACGCCTTCATGCGCACTTCTGCAGTACTGACCACTATTAAACTAGTGTTTTTCAGGAGAAATCTCTCCAAGTTTGGTACTTTGTCACAAACCATAGCTGTTGAACTAAAAGGAAAAGCGCAGGTTGTGTTTGCTCTCTGCGCTGGTTTCCTCGGACAGGTCACCGGTGAGGACTCGGCACTCTCACCACACGCTTCCTACGTTCTCGGTACTCTACATTCATGTCAGCAAACGCTACTCTCAAATACAAATCGAAGAGACAAGTCAGCGACAAAACTACTTCTAGACTGATAACAGCAGATTGCTACCAAGACAACTCCATAGAAAACCCACTGAAGCAGGAGCAAAATTCAGGTCACTTCTTAGCAAAGCTCATCACAGATTATTAATTTATTTTTTTAAAAACCTTTTTGTAAAACTGTTATCCTGTGAGCCAGATATCCCCATGTGATGTGCTAATTCAAACAGGCTAATGTGGGACCACCTGACCACACCTGGTACCAAAGGCTTCCAAATTTTTTTAGCTTCTCAGAAAATCACTGCTGACTGACACCCATCTGTTGGTGATCGGCTTCTGGTTCCTCTTCTTCCACATCTGCGTTATATTCTTCAAGTTCATCATCATCAACATCTGGAAGCCCAAGTAACTACAAAGAAGAGAAAATACTGTGTAATAGCGAATTACCCACTTGTGCAACTTCGCTGCAAATCTTCACACAACACCTAGGTGTCACTTCTTGAAAACCTCAAACCCTGGAATAATAGCATTGCCCAACAGTCTGGACTCTCTTCCTCTCCCTTCTCTGATACAGAAAGATGTGAAAATGCATCCTCACACCAATTTAAGTGCTCAGAGACCTGAAGATAAATAAAACCAAAGCAAAGCACTTGCAAAAAGCTTTGCATTCTTCCCTGAGGTCATATCACAAATTGTTGAGTGTTTAGACTTGGCAGTGGTTTAACTTCAGAAAGAACCATGATAATACTGTAGCAGTAGTCATCTCTGTTTAAGATTGTGTCTGGCAACCCTATAAAAGCCAAAGAAGAAAGCATCCTCATGCAGAAATGGCTAGTATGGAGTAAGCAGAGAGTCCCTAAAAGCCTAAAGATCCCACCATGTTAAATGCTCCTCTTGAACCCTTCACTTCATCACACCAGATGAAGCCCTGCATGCTGAGTGAAGCTCTTGCAGTGAGAAATACTGTGTATTCAACTCAAAATGGTCTGAGTTCCTTTAAATTTCTGCAAATCAGATTTGGGCTTGTGAAGAACCACCAGCCCATCTTCCTTGGACAACGTTTGGATGCTTCCACCTGATGGCTCCCATCACTGCAACGACACTTGTTCACTACAGGAAAAGGAGCAAACAGCAGTGTTTGAACTTTTCCCCTCTCCTCCAGAAGACTGTCAAGCCAAGAGAAGTCAGGAAGACAGACAAACCAAATAATAGTCAAAATAATGCATCTGTTGTGGAAATTTCATATTAGCATCCTACACTAGCTGCTATTAATAGCCACAAAGCAAAATCGTACGCAGGGCATTATGGGGAATGCCATGTATTTAGCTTGCCAGGGATGGAAGATACATGCAACACACTGTTTGGAGAGTGACGCAGCCGTTAGCTCTCAAAAGAGGCAAAGCCTGGAAAAATCGGGAGGAGGGTGACACTCACTAGGCAGTAGCATGAAAATGAGAAGGCTGCGATGAGGCAGATTTTTAAGGACCTAAACTAGTTTAGTCTGTGATCAACATTCCGAATTATTCAGTGGATATAATACAATGCACAGAATTAGCCCCTGAGTTCATTGATGCTTGTATTCCTCACTGTCACTGGGAGGAAAACAGTTTTTTTAGTTGCAGGGTTTCTTCAGCAGGGAAATGAAAGGAGAATTTGCTGACTAAACCCCCTCCTTCGCATTTTAAAAATACTTCTGGAGAGACCCCAAGCTGAAAATGTTCTTGTTTTCTGAGCAGAACAAAGAGTAAATATTCCTATGCATACTTATTTTTCAAATCAAATGCTTAACTGAATGTGAAACTACATGGTTCATTTTCAGGATGCGGGGGTTTTGTTTCATGTTGAAGCTAAAATTAAAATACTTGGGTTTTAAAATGCAAAAGCAAGGCCTCTAGGCTTTCTTACCTGTGTATTCAAATGAAATGTGAGTGTTGTACTGCTCCATTTATATCACTCGGAGAAAGAACTTTGATCACATTATTTTTTGCTCAGCTCTGGTTATAATTCCTCCTTGATTTGCACGGAAATGAGCCACAAGCCTTCATTTTATGGGGCATTGTAAGCCTTCCTTGTGCAAAATTAACATGGAAAACACAACACACATCACGAGAATCACAAAGACACACAGGATCCCAAAGGATGGGGAGCACATCCTGCTTTCCACACATCCCCTCTCCCTTTGTCCTGGGGAAACCCAGCTCTCCTCTCCCTGGCGCAGTGTAAATCAGAGTGATGCTGCAGACATTAGGGGTTTTATGGAGCGTAGGAAGGATGGGGATAGGATGGGATGCTCCTCCAAGTGAGGCACAGTTTTGTTCTCTCACTGACACTAGTATCTTCCAAGGCACCAAGGACCTCGGCCATGTGGTCCCACACTGCTGTTAACCTCTTACAGCTCTCTGGACTGCAGTGACAAATCACCCAACATCTTGACCCCAAGAAGGAAAGATCAGGGTCCAAAGTGCAGGGAGCTCTACAAACATTGGGCCAAAGCAGAAGAAGGGAGTTTAAAAGATGAGGACAAAATAAGATGATGAATGTGGCCTGAGCTGACCCTAGACCGACTCTCACTCTGTCCTCTTTCAAACACACTAGTTTCTGCTTCTAGTCCGTATCTACTTTATATATTAAAGTATCAGCTGTGTGGCAGACTGGAAAGGACTTTAATGGAGAGCAAAAAAAAAAAGGAAAGAGGTAAAACAGGAAAGAGATGTAGAAAGAGAGAGCTGATCCATCAGCCAAATAGGCAAGGGGAACAGAACTGCCAGGTGGGGACACGTGGGGAGAAGGACAGGAGGGTGGTGAGGAGGGAGGGCAACAACCAGCAGCAGCACTGTCTGAACCACACCCATTTATTCCTGCTGACCAAACTACCCATCTGGAGGTAAAAGAGGGGTCACTGGGGTGTGTATGAATTAAACGCATATTGGATAAATGGCTTTTATGCTGCAGACTCCCCAGTTCGGATGTAGGCTTTTTAAGCTGAAGGTGAGCTCAATGTGTGAGCCCTGGAATTTGCTGCTGAATTTAAGTTGTGGATTCCTCCTGCCTGGAAGTGTTCAAGGCCAGGTTGGATGGGGCTTGGAGCAACCTGGTCTGGTGGGAAGTGTCCCTGCCCATGGGAAGAGGGTTGGAATGAGATGATCTTTGAGGTCCCTTCCAACCCAAACCATCCTATGATTCTATGATTCTATGCTTTGGTTCTCTGCAAACTCTGCCCGTTGGTGCAGTGTCCCTCACGCATTTTTTGTCTCTTTTCTTAACTCTTTCAAAGTGCCCTGATTTGACACAAATAACCTAGCAGTTTTTAAGTTGCAGACTCCTGAAAGCAGAGTGCCATTGCCTCCTCCCAAAAGCTTACACACAAACATGCTGAAAAATAAACCAAGTACAAGACCAAGCTTTAGTGGTCCATGTGATACTACATTAGCGATACCGTAGTTCTGTAGAATCCCAGTGTGAAGGGCTTAGTCTCCAGGCAAATGTGCTTACAAGCACCAACATGGACACTTCTGGCACCAGAGAGACGAGGGCACTGGAGGAGCTGGGATGCTCTGAGGCAAATGGTGGTATTTGAGCCCAGTGCTACTGACTGCACTTTGTGTACCTGCGTGGTGTCCGGCACTGGTGGATGCTCCTTGAATAAGTGGATAATAAGGCAAATCAAGGAGTTTTGAGGAAACCGACCCAGGAAAGCAGTAATGGGCAGAGACAAAATGCCCACCATCCCCTTCAGCAAAGAAACAGCTTGACCTTGTCTAGAGCAGGACTTAGAGATGCAGGTTAGCTGTCGAGGGTTAACCAACACTTTTTAAAAGCCTCATCTAAATAAATATCCTGCCCTGGCCTGTGTTTATACCCATAAGACATAAAGGGGAGATGCCCAAGAGCAGTGAGGGCTGGTGAGCAGTCCCCAGAGTGCCTTCATTGCCTCCTGTGCCTGGGGAAGAGCAGCAAGCAGAGGGAAATCTCTCTCTCTCACTGAGAGGAATGACGACTGCTGGGCATCCCTGCTCTCACCGCCTCCCAAACACAGGGCCCAGCAGCGTAAGCAGGCAGTCCCTTCTCATGCCACAGCCCCAGGGTAAGCCTGTGGAGGCATGGCTGGGCTGGTATCACAAATGTGCAGAGCACTTCTGAGCTGAGTTACTGGGCAAAAAACTGGTCTGGGAGCCCTTGGTTAAGGGAGGGAAGGTGTGTGTACCATGCACGAGGGCATGGAGAGCTGCAGGTGCACCGCTGGTGTCTCCTCCTAACCACGTCCCTTAGAGGGACCCCAACAAAGACTTTCAAAACTGTCTATTAATCTTGGATGTCCAGCTGGAAACACCAAAATGGAAAAGACTTTCAGACAGTGCTTATCAAGCACATGCTTAAAACCCAGCTCCTCCTCAGTGCTTCGGACTGAGTACCCAGGACCATCAGACATTTCAGAAGAGCCTGGTTAGACCTTCAGCAGCAGTTTTTCCTAATCTGCCATTTTTAAAACGGAAATTTGCCAGACTGGTCTCTGACAGAGGACTTGGTTGGGATCATGGAGAAGAAATACCCTACAAATGCACTGTTACCTCCTAGCTGACAGCAAGGTGGTTTCATCAGCAAAACAGGTCCAGCAGAGAAAGGATGGGAGACAGCACAAAGTAATGCCAAAGAAACAATTTCCCAATACTGATTAAAAGTTGGTTTGTTCTGGCAAAGGCCTGAGGATGCAAAATAACTGTTTCCATACACCTATTGTAACACTCTTCACTTTTAACAATCTATCCTACCATGCATGTGCTATTTTTAATAATTACAACAAGGGAAAAACATCAATACATGCATTACTAGACTTGTCTACACCCAACCATACCTCCAATGACAAACCCGTTTTTGTTATGCTGATGCAAATCTCCCAATAGTAGGTCAAAGGAGAACCTGAGAAACTTAATCTTTGTGGTACATCCAAGAGAAAATAAAGAGGTACTTGATTACAGTCTGCAAGATGACTCTGACAACTGAGGACACCGTTTTTGAGCAGACAAAGGTGTAATGAAATTGAGCGGGAAGCAAAACTAGCAAAATGCAGACTGTAAATAAAGGAGTTTTTCACAGGAGCATAACTAACGACGAGAAAAAAAAGAACCCAGCAGTGTTGTATTCTTTAAGGTACCTGAAGACTTTCCATCAGGACTGGGTGTCTTTGGAAAAGACACACTCCAGCTCAACCACAATTTAGGTGCTCAGTTGTGGGCATCATGGGGTGAAATGTGATGTATTAACAAAGGGCCCGGATTAAATGAGCATAATGGTTCCCCTTGCTTTGAACCTTTTTATTCTGAAGAGTATCTTAACTCAGATTGACTGAAGCCAATTTCTCAGTAACTTAAGCTATGCTAAAATAAATGTGGTTTAAATTAAATAAGTGATCTATACCAATTTAATTAAGTCTTTTTGAAGTCCTCTTTGGTTAAACCAATGGAAGCTTCTCCTCAAAGATACAGCTCTTCTGAGCAGGACAAAACAGACACGAAGATCCAAGAGCAGAATATTGTTCTGGGAAACATATTTATATTTTTGTATGTTTTCACAATGACAAGCAGCTGTACTGACAGATCAGATTTCCAGTTCTTTCTAAGAAAAGTGTGCATCTGTTCTATTTATTTCCAGTCTCTCAAAGGATTCTTTAAAACGATGCTCTTTTATGTCGACCAGCTGTGGCAGTCCGTGGCAAGGCAATGCAAGGGTGTAACACAGGAGGGCCAGTGTTTTCATATCGGTGCTCCAGGCCCTCCCGTTTACTCTAAATGCTTGGGATACATTTTCAATCTTCGCGATTAGTCAGCCAGAAAAAGAGAGGAGGGAAAAAGGTCTACATTTTCAGTTGAGAAAAAAAATGCCCATCCATCAGCTTTCCCATGGACATCAGGGGAGCATGGTTCTGGCAACAAACCTCCACTCTGCATTGCACCAGACCCAGGAACTCTAAAGGAGAGGCTGTGCAAAGCAAGGATCTGGCAAAAATGAAGGACAACAGCCACACTAAGTCGCCTCACCCTGATGAAACTCAGGCTTTGACTCAAATCTTAGTATTAAACCAGGACAGAGAAAGCTGAGTAGCAGTAAAACAGAAAAATACAGTCCCACTCCTCGCAAAATCCAGCTTCTGCTCCAACTTCTTCTCAAGCAGTGACCAAACTGCTCTTTGCAAATATGAAGTGGCAACTGTCCTAACAGCAAAATCAGGACAACTTGGGGTGAAAAAAAGAGCCAACCTTAAAATAAAACAAACCACTCTAAGCAGAGACCATACTTCCAGCTTCCCAGAACTTTACTCTTGCTACTCAGATCCTTGCAAAACTCCCCAGTTCCAGTGCCAGGAAACAATACTGCCACAAAGTCCCGGAGCGCTGACTCGCATCCCGTTCCTCGGAGTCAGCGCTGCATCAGCAGGATATGAGCCCCTGCCCAGCTGGGATGCCGCTGCCACCGGCTGCTGCACCAGTTGGCCTCCCACCCCGCATGGGAATCTCATCCTCTCGAACACAGGGATGGAAATAAAAAGGCAGCTGGCTTCCAAGAAACAATTTCTAGTTGCCTGAGAGTAGCTTACGTGCTAACACCCTTGTGCCCAGACAGCTGACTGGAAATGTACATCCCTGCAGAAGAAAAACACCTTGCTCCATCCAGTGCTGTCACAGGTAACTGTCAACATTTAGAAGTACAAAAGAAGAACTTACGGGTCTGAAGGATTTGAAGACTTTTTCCAATATTTCACGGAGTGTCTTTTTCCCACAGGAGGAGATGTAATCCTGTGCGAGCTGCAGAAAAGGTAAGCAGTCCTCACTTTCGCTCCACACATGCTAAAAGCCAACAGCAACACAAAAAAGAAAAGTCATTAACAGGAATTCACACCGGCCTTTCCACGTGATTTTATAAGGTGACATGTTGTAAACTTCTGGTGAAGTACACTGGGCCTCCTGCAGTTCAGACCCACACTGGGGTCGGGCACGGCAGGATGTTTCAGAAGCCACGCTTCTGAGGAGGAACCTTGATTTTATTAACACGATGCATCAGAAAGCAGGGAAATCAATCCAGAAAAGAAAACGCCTTATGACTGCACCAACAATGAAGGGTATGTACACCTTGCACACACCCATGGTACGAGGAAAGGTGTTTTCATCTGACATCGGCTCTGCTCACACCTGGAAGTCATGCTGGGTTTTCTCTTTTTCTGCATCATCCACTGCAATGAAGCCCTCAGGAAGAGCTAAAGCATCTCTCTGACTTCCTGGCGTTAGTGTAAGTGTGGTGTGACTCTGGAGGTGGAACTCCATGTGTAATTGTCTTGACGATGCAGAAGGAAAGATGGAAAATATACATGCAGGTTAGACACAGAGCCAAGGAGAGACACTGGGGCGCTCACAACCTCCTGACGCTTTGTGCCTCCCTCCCTGTTTTGAGGTTTACTCCTCCTAGACCTGAATCTTCTCTTCCCAGGCAGGTACATTTAAACCCATTTGGGATATTCCTCTCACCTTGCTCTCGCTTTGCAGATGCTGGCTCCCCAGCCTGGCTCTGCGAAGCCTCTCCCAAAACTGATGCTTATTCTGCTGCTATGAGGTTGTTTGAAACAGAGCTGGTGAGTGACGGTGGAAGCACTCAGGCAACAATGCTTCTTGCACACAAGGGCAGCACAAGCTCATGTATACTTTTAAAGACCACCTTTTTGAAGACTTTGTGCACCGGACTCTCTTAGGAAGTCTGCTACACAGAGAAGCGTAATACTCCAGAATCGGTTTGAGATTCTTACACCTTTGTTTTTGCACAGCAGCTCTTTTCCCCAAAGTGCCATGCAGCTTTTTACTGTGCTATAAACAGTTGGTTATGCTTAAACAAGGAAACAGGAGGGTCTCTCTGAAGCTTAACTAACATTCAGGGGAAGAGTCAGAATGACAGATGTTTCAGTCCCTAACACAAGGCTTGCATGTTGCCTCCCTGTTCAGAGGTGAGTACCTGCCAGGGATGCAGTTTTATGCTCATCGAAAGAAAACACTACTCAACATCACGTAAGCTGCATCTTTAAGATGAAAACTCTTAACTGCTTTGCTATGAACCTCACTTGACCTACATTTTCTTTGCTGCTTGTTGCATTTTACAAGCATAAACATAGTGAAATGTTTTGTTATGAAAAGAGCCTTACTGAGCAGGTTCTGCTCTTTCCATATAACCAGTCATCTCTTAACCAGTCCAGCAATAAAAATAAATTCTTTACAGTCTTGCCAACTCTCAAAGGCTCATACCACAAGTCTCATGATGCTTCATGCCATCTTAAGAGGCATGGGCCTTGTAGTCCTATAAATAGACAACCAAATCTCAGCTCCTGTTTACAAAAAAAAAAAAGAAAAAAGTGTCTGCAGTTTGTGATTTCTATGGCCTAAAAAGGGAGAAGGTACATGAACTGTACTCAAATGAACCCCCTTTAAAATATTAAATGAACACTTTTCAAATCACAGCATTCTAAGAACAGCCTTGAGATTCTGGACGTCTGGCCCACGATTTCTTAATACTCGGGGTTAGCAATAACTGGTTGGTTACTTGTAATCTTTGCATCAAACTTCAGAGCTGGATGTAGCAGCTTGGCAATTCATGGCTCCTGCTAAACCTGTGGTAATTGTTCATATGTATAAAACTATTATGACTGCTAATATCCTGATTCTTGTTTAAATTGTGGCTTCTTTTGACTACCGGAGCTATACACAGGAGCTTCCACACAAATGAAAATCAGGCCTTGCCCTTTAATAAATAATAGCTAGTTCATTCCCCAGGTGAAGTTAACCCCATGTTGTCCTGTCATGTTTTTACAGTCTCTTTTCAAGCTGCACCACGTTTTAGACTCCAGTGTGCATTTGTCAGCAGCAGCACAGAAGAAGATGATCTAGCACGAGGGGAAAACCTAAATGAGTAACTTGATCATTGAGAGAACTTTTTGCATTGCATTGTAAGGCAATAAGCAAGTAAGGCTTCCAACAATTTCCACATCTGTAAATTTAAAACTTTGGGTGTCACAACAAACATGCTGTGAATGGTCTCACGTGCCATTAGTGCATGCATCTCATTCAGAAATGGCTCAATTTCATCTTCCCCCTCCCAGAAAAATCCTTCATTGTAAGAAAGGCCAGGGTTATAACACCTATATATTCAGCTGCATCTACAGTTCTCTGTGGATGTTCAGCTCTGCACCATGGCAGTGCAGGAACTGAGTCTCACCACTGACTCATGCACCTCCAGAGGAACCTGCAAAAGGAACACTGGCCTCTCAAAACAAAAAATGTAATTTGAGGATTCAGCTCTTGCTTAAAAAGTTAAAGCAGTGAGTGAGGCTGCACATAGAGAGATGCTGTTCCTGGAAAAACCCTGATGCCTAAGATCCATTTTGCAGTAGGAGAAGTGGGCTGCTGGCAAACTGATGGACCATAGTGCTCAGCCACGGCTGAGCAATTAAAAAAATATTAACCTCACCATCGCAGTATGTGTTTTCCAAGCTTGCCCAATTTTGCTCATGGTAGCTTTGTGTCATCAAAAAGGCACACAGCCACTAACTTACACTTCAGCTGACCGAGGATCATCATTGAATTTAGTCCAGCATCTACACACAGCACACAGCTGAGGCAATTCATAGGGCTGCATCTGGAGGGGTTCGCTTTTCCTCACGCCTTTAGATGATTCAGTATTGCTGGATGTCAGAGTCACTTGCTGGACCACCTTTTCCTAACCAGCCCCCCTGGTGAGCACAACAGCAAATTGTTTTCTTTGTGGGGATAATTTGACTTGCAGAAAATATTCAGACTCATTGACTCTGTTCCAAACTATTTTACAGGAGATCTTGCATCAAGGTGGCATCATATTTTTAATTGCTTTATTGGTTACTTTGAATACCAGCATGAACACAGTGACAAAACAAATGACAGACTATAAGGCATAGCACTGCAACCCTCACCCTCATTGGTCATGGCTATACAAACCCAATTAATTTTTTGAGAACACCACAAGCCTCAGGAGCTAAATTATACATAGTTCAGCTATCTAAAATGCTGATTCAGGGAGTTTTAGTGTCCAGCTGGTACTTAAAATGCCAACAGGAATCTAGATGGGTCTTCTGCATCCCTAGCATTTTAAAAACCTAGACCAAAGATACCTTTACAGAAAATTAAAATTACATGATTGCTGTGATCTGGAATCTCTGATTTTATAGAAAAATCAGAATTATTCTCCCCCAGATTGCATCTCGGCAACCATTCCATGTTTTTCTCCTCTTTCCTTTGAAGTTCATCATGCTCATCATTTCCTCCTTAAAAGTGGGTTATCATGGACTTCTTTGGCACCTCCTACATACCTTGTAAAGTTGCATTATTATGAAATGAAGACGTAAAGAAAGAGAACAAGAATGCCAGGCACCAGATGCTGATTAAATGTGAGGCTCCTTTGTAAGAGTCAAAGGGTGCAAAAAGGCTGTAAAGTGTGAATTCTGTTTGTATTTACTCACTTTCACACTCCATTGTGTTACTGGAGCCATGCAACAAGGCTCAAGTGCAAATGAGAATCAGTCCCCTGGCTTGTATTAAGTCTCCTTAAAATAAACTTCAGCCTGTAATTGCATGTAGAAAAGGAACTTATCTTCTGGAACATAAAAAAAATTAAAATGACTGCAAAAACCAAGAGAGCCAAACTGGGAACAGAAATGAAGCCCCACAGTGCACTAAGAGCAGAAAACACGATGCTGGTGAATCAGCTTATTAGTGGTTCTTAATCTCACTAAAGAGACACTATCAACAGGAAAAGAGTTAAGAATGACACCTATATGCCTCTCTTAAAACTATTATTACTCCAAAAAGTGCCTCAAGTAATTATGCCAAAAAAAAAAAAAAGACAGAATAAAACACTGCCTCTAGTTTTCCACAGTTTATGTTCTGCATTTGACAGCAGTTGGCCCTTTTCCTCAGTTTTACTACTGGCAGCTTTGGGCAGAGTCCTTCCCACAGCAACCCTGGAATGAAAAGATTTGCCAAAAAAAAAAAAAAAAAAAAGGGTAAATGTGGTTACAAATCTAAAAAAAATGGCCAGTTGGAAGCATGGGCACAGGGTCTGAAAGCGCTTAAGGTTTTTTTTAAAGTTGACTAGATTTTGTTTTGAGAGAGTTCGCTTGATTATTGAGCAGCATATAAAAAAACAATACACATCTAAGGAAAATAATGAGTTTTCTTTGCAGTTTCCAATATCATTAGCATCCAATGACAGCTCTAGCCTAGTCCTGCATTGGATTCATACTTATCCCTGCTTATGAGTCCAGCAGGCATGGCCCTTTCTGGGCACAGGCATCTCTAGAAAGCAATGAGCGACAGGGTTTGACAGGCTCATGGGTGCTGGGAGATGGGTGCACAGGGCTCATCCCATGTGGACCGGGAGAATCCACACCCAGTGATGCTCCACTGCCACAGCCATGGACCACTCCAGGGACGGCAGCGGTTGGAGGTCTCGTGTATCCCTGGACAGATGCATAACTAAGCTTCAGGTAACTCCTTTCGTAATTCAGCATGACCATCAGCCCGGCACAATAAATAAAGGTCCTGCCTGCTGCGATGCGTGGTCCTGGGGAATTCACTTCGCTGCTCTTTGTTTCCATGAACCCATCGATCAATGGGCTCACACTGCACTTACCTGTTGGAAAGGGGACTAAGGAGTATTTGCCAAGCAAGTGGAGGGATGAAAGTTCCTCTGGGAATGGGAAGGACCTACAGCATTCCTATAATAACGGTCTGTGCTAGGAGCTTTTTTTTTTTTCCCCCAATAAAATAAAATCCTTACATTGCAGTTAACTGGAGCTTTGCAGGTTGCAAACCCCGTGGCGAGGTGACGGTAACTCCTCTTGCACTTCTGCTCCGCACCGGGAGGGCTGGGGGTGGGGAACATCCCCCCCATCCCAAAGCCACGGGTTGTTTTGCCAGTGCCTTTTCCGCACAAACTCACCGCTGAACCGCGCGCGGGGCGGGGCGGGGGTGCGGGGGGACAGGTCCGCACCTGCCCGGGTCTCCCAGCCCCTGGGACCGGAGGGGCGACGGGACACACCAGGGGGCGAGGCCCTCCTGTCATCCTGACTCCATTTTATCCCTGCCCATTCTCCATTTGCCGTGACAGCCCTGCCAGTCCCTGCGCCGTGCCCCAGCACCCCGGGAGGATGGAGGGGGCGGCGGGGGGGGGTGCGGCAGCTGCAGCCCCCGCGGGGTGTGGGAGGAGAAGGAGGGGGCTGGCACCCCTCCCGCCCCCCCGCCGGATGCCGCAGCCTTCCCGGTCCGAGGTGACAGGAGAGGCGGGGGGGGTCCCTGCCCGCGGGGCCGCCCCGCACCGGCAGCGGACTCCATTTTGCAGACCGTGGTGCGCGCTGGGGAGGATCTCCCCACCCGGTCCCCCGCCCTGCCCCCGCCAACCCCGGCCGACAGGCCGGGCGCCCCCGCAGTCCTCGGCACCACCGCCCTCCATCCCCGCATCCCTCCGCCGCTCCGGGGCACGGACCCGGCTTCCGCCCCGCCTCCCCAGCGCTCCCCCTTCGGGTGCTCCCCCGGGCACCGCAGACCCGCACGGACGGCGGAGGGGGATGTCCCAAAGCGGTGCGTACGCACGCGGGGATGCCCACGCACGCCCGTAACCACCGCCCTCCCCCCGGTCCCCTCCCGGGGCACTCACGAAATTGTCGCCGCAGGCGGCCTCCGGGCACAGCACGTAGAAGGAGACGCCGGGCTCGGCGTAGAAGTCCATGCGCCGCTCCGTCTCCTCGGCGGCGATGAGCTGGAAGGGCGTCCGGGCGCACCACCGCTCCGCCGCCTTCGCCAGCGCCTCGAAAGCCATCGCCGCCGCCGCCGCCGCCGCGATCCGCGCCCGCCCGCGCACCCCGCGCGCACCGCCCCGCGCCCGCCCCGCGCGCCGCCCCCGCCGCCGCGCGCACCGCCCCGCTCGCCTCGCGCCTCGCTCCGCGCTCGTGCGGCGTCCGGCCCCGCCGCCGTGCGGCCCCCGCGGCGACTGTGCCGCCCTCCGCAGCGACTGTGCCGCCCTCCGGGCGTGCCGCCGCCCGGCGGCCCGGGGAAGGGATGCCCGCCCAGGGACCGCTGTCAGCCGGAGCTTCGCCGTGCTGCGCCCTCCCGCACCCGTGGACCTGCGGTTCCGTTCCTCTGGTTCCCCCCGGCGTGTCCCGAGGGATTATGTCCGGCGAGGCGTATGAGGTCTGACGGCTGGTCTGCATTTATAAAGGGCCGTAGATTTGCGTCGGTGTTTGCTGAGCCACGAAGGAAAACAAATCCCCACAGACCTGAGTGGGTTCTTGGCTGGAAGGCTGGGATCTCGCAGAGGTGACCAGGTAGCACAGAGCCCATACGTGGCAGCAGGTAAAGGAGTTTGCATGGACAAATGCAGCATCGGCTTCCAAATAACGCCCGGCAGCTGTTACGTGTCTCCAGAGCGGTGCTCAGCTGATGGGGTCTGTGCTACGCATCGTACACTCCCGTCGTGCGTACGGTGCATAGATTGGATATTAGGAAAAAATTAATCATGGAAAGGGCTCCCCAGCACTGGCCCAGGCTGCCCAGGGCAGTGGTGGAGTCCCCATCCCTGGAGGGATTTAAGAGCCGTGTAGATGAGGTGCTGAGGGACATGGGCTAGTGGGGAACTGGCAGTGCTGGGTTAATGGTTGGACTCAATTACCTTAGAGGTCTTTTCCAACCAAGACTATGCTGTGATTCTGTCAGTCATTTGACTGCTGCCAAAGTAACGGGTGAGGTCACAAGCTGCAGAGGCCGAGCACCAGCGAGGCTGTGGCAAGAAAGCACCCACCCTGCCTCTGGCTGGCCCCGGGCAAGCTCCAAGCACCCACACTGCTGCGCTGGGCCCCACCGCCATCATCTCCAGCTGCGGGCATGGGCGCAGCGGAGCTGGGTGCTAATGATACCACAGAGAAAAACCTCCACTGGCATTGCAGCCAAGCACTGAGTATCAGGAAATACCAGCGACATGAGTGCTCCTGCAACCGTAACTTGGCCCCTTTGCGCGCGGAGGATGTGATCGCCTGCTGTTTTTTCCACCAAAGGACATTTCATTTATTCCATGCAGATATTCTGGATATTGCCCTCGTTCCTGAGGCGGTATTAGAGTGACAAATACTGAGCAGTCCTCACTGTACTCTCACTGTGCAAAGCATGGTAAAAATGACAAATGTGCCGAAACTCCTGGCCCAGGTGCCTCCTTACCCTGGTCCCACTGCACCTCCCTTTGCCAGGGGAAAACGAGGCCAGTAACATCAACCTCCTACCTACCACACGGGTCTGGGGCAGGTAGGTGCTATAATACCTGCAAAGTACTTGGTGTGGGGGGCACCTGTGGAAGATCTGTGGCTTTGTAGGCAGCCTGGGGCCGGGGTGGTGAGTTCTGAACAGCTGGAATGGAAATCCTAAACCATTTCCCATTCCCTGATAGAGGCAGGAGTCCTGCAGAAACCCAAACATGACCCAAACAGGCTGCCGGGGGTTCCAGGGCTGCCGAGGCTGAGTCCTCTGCAGGTCTTTGCAACTTCAACACTCTTTCAGTGATGGGTGTTTAGTGTTTTTTCCCAAATGTATTTACATAATTAGCATGAAAATAGGACATGGAAAAATACAGCTCTTTCTCCTAAAACATGACATTGTCGGCTCTCTTGCAACTGGCAGGCAGGGTGCCACCACCCTGGCACACATCTCCCCCGCCACAGCGCCCAGCCCCCAAGGCTGACCACCATCCCACCGTCTCTTTGCACTTCCCTAAGATCCGGCCTCATTTTCTGTCTTCCCCAGAGCTGATGTCGACGTTGGGTAAGGAGGCGGCGGTGGGAGTGAAGCCTTGGCCTTCTCTCTGGCAGGGCTGTGCACGGGGTTTGGTACCCAGGTTTGGGGCTGCCTAAGGCAGGCGGCTGCATCCTCCCAGCCCACAGCCCCCTGGTCTGTCACAGCAAGGGGAAGTCACGGCTGCATTGCCAGCAGCCAGAATTTCAAATAAACAAGGTCTTGGTGTTAACACCTATGATTTATGTGCATTTTCAGAGCCCCTCGTGAAAGTTTTTTTTAGTCCTTAAAACGTCGCTTTGAAGTATGTGCTGTTCCTTATCTCCCTTCTGTGGGGTAGGGAAGCTGACAGCTTTCTAAAGAGATTTTAAATATCTTATAGCAGCACGCATTGCAAAATCCTTTGTCACGTCTGGCAGCGTAGCCATTCAAACCAGACAGCCGTGCTGATTTGTTTATTTACATGTGACGAGTCTCTTTCCCCTCGCACCTGTACCCCAAAAGCAGATTATAAAAAGAACCCAGTAAAGGATGGTATTTGGGCAATGCTGGAAAGCAACCTGCAGAAGCGCTGCAGGGAAGGGAGAGCACGTGCACTTGCTGAGGCCATGCTAGTTAAATCAGAAATATAAATATTGGCATTTCACAGGTGACTTCTGGTTTTATGCTTCTCCACCTTCCCAGAAATTAAATTCTTGGGTCAAAGGTGAATGACAGCGTTGAGCGTTGAGCGGACAAGCCAATTTTCTGCCATTTGCATGGGTTGGAGGGGTATGGAAGGGAAAGTTTTTAAAGTATCGGGTACCTGGCTCCCAGGAGTTACCTTTAGAAAAGCCCTTGCCTCCCAGACGCCTGGTGATGAGTGTGGTCTAGGAGGCTGGAAATGCGACAGCTCTGTCCTGAAGGGAGGAAGGGAAGAGCACTTTGCTAGGTGTTTACTATTCCCCTACTCCCCCAGGACACAGTGACATTACATGACATGGGGAAAAGAGACTCGGGGGACAGGGAACGAGAAGCTGTGGAAGTTGGAGGAGCACAGGGATTTCAAAATGTGTCAGACAAAGGCAACTTGCCCACGACTGTGGCATCTCTCTGAAACACTGAACCACTGTTCTCCTCTACAGCGGGTTAGAAATCTGACAAATGCAGCCCGTGGACTGGTCACCTTCAAGAGCTGTTTCTTTTTTCCCCTCTTTTTTCCTTACGAAGAGCCCTCATTGGTCTGCTTTTGGTGAACTGCCAAGCAATTCGCATTAATTTGCCTGACCAGCTGTAAGAACCCGATTGCCCTCCCGCGGCCCTCATTACGCGCCCTTCCTGCTGATCTAAATACAGAAAGGTCAGGAGGGTGAGCTCCAGTAAATTATTAGAGATACACCCTTAATTGCTGTGCTGTGTCGGCTTGTTCTCTTGCATCTCTACACTGTCTCCATAGTTTGGTCTCCAAAGGAAAGATTGGTTCCCTTGCTCCAGAAGTGAAAAGGATTAAGAAATCCTAGGGGGATAAAAATGGGCAAGGGGGCGCTGATCACCTCATGGCCAACCCCTCATAGACCTTCTTTACACCATAGACCTTTAAAAAGAAAATATATCTTATTGTTATCAGTACCGGCTCATTTGCAACATGCATTTCATGTTTTTAACTGCTGAGTGTCTACACTGATATTACTAAAAAGTGAAAAACTTCTGGCTGCTACGACATTTCCAGCCCACCCATCGGGTGCTGCATCCTCCCCAGCACGCAACCCAAACCACAGCATCCCCTGAGGCTGGAGTCCAGGAGCCAGCACCTTGGTGTCTTGCAAAATGTTCCCCACCTGACTTCCCCCTCTTGAGGATACTGGGCTTTCCAGAGTCTAGACAGCAATTTGTGGTTTTCGTCTTTAATGAGGAATGCAGCTGTGGCTGTTGTCTTTGCTTTGGGTTGCTTTTTTTTTTTTTTAAACCCATTGCCATGGTAAATGGCATTGAGGAAAGAGCAAGAAAACTGTGAAGGGTGATCTAAGCCAAGATGTTGTAGAGGGAGGGTGAAGTAGAAATGCATGGTTTCTCAGTTAAGTTTTAAACTACCAAAAAATCTTAGTTCAAAATCTATACAGAATGAAGAGCCTGCCACTCACACATCCTGACATCCTCCTTTTGAAGTCAGTAGTTGACCATCCTGTTACTTTAGCAGTAAGAAATTAGGCACATAAATAGTGCTAAAGATCTGGGCTATGAAAAATCCACTTGCTAATTAGCAGCTTTCCCTGGTGGCATTGCCTTCTTCAAAATAGGAACTTAAATTAAAAAAAATCATCAAACAACCCCCAAATCTGTCCTCCTCCAAGTCCCTGCTTTTTAGGAACAGGAAGATCATGTGCTAAATGTGAGGGAGAATATACTGATGCACTGTCGTCTTCCTGGTCCTGCAGGCAGGCGGTTGTGAAGTCTCTTATTGCTGTTCATGCCCAGGGCAGCGGGATCACACCACGCTGCTGGGCGCTGCGCAGTAACAGTGGAGTGTCTCCAGGCTTGACAGCACTATGCATTTATTAAACGTATGGCATGTTACATTTGTGAGCAGTGTACTGAAATGCAATGGAAATATTTGATGACTCAGCAAACTGAGGGTGACATGAGAGGCTGGATTCATCGTGGATCACTTCAGGTGAAGTTTTGTAGGTATTTTCATCCATCCTTCCTTTATTCTGACCCTCAAAGCCCAGCAGAAAGCTGTCATCCTACTGCATGCAGGCAAAAGCACTGCCAGCTCATTTTGAAAGAAGCTGATTTTCCTTGAAACTTTCTGAAGCACAGGCTGTATACACATTTCATATTTGGTGCCCTTTTGGAAATGGTATGACTCATCTCAAATATAGACGTGACAGTAGGAATGAAGAGTTATGACCTTTGTTTAGGGCTAGCCAGCTGCAGGTCAGCAAGCAGCCAGCCAGACACGGCCAGAGATGAGGCTTAGCAAGCCCAGGCTGGAGGCAGGGATGGGAGAAATGAGGTGGAAAGCACTGGACAGCTTCTGCCCTTCCATCTTTTTTGGATGAAGAGGTTGACGTGCCACAGCTCCAGCCTTTTGCACCTTTTTCAGGAAGCGTCTTCCAGCACTCTTCATCACTGGACCTGTATAGTCATGAGCAGGCCATGTCACCAGGCAAGCTGAGGGTGAGATACATTATGAATTGGTTTATTAAGAGCTAAAAGGTGATTTTGCAGAGATCTGAATGTCATAAGGCACCATGATCTCTCCAGGCAAACAAACAGGATTTTTTTTTTTGTCAATTTGCAATCCTTCATGATATTGAAAGGGCACAGAGCTGCAGACTGTCCCTGATTTTCAGATGAATTGCTCCACTAGTATAAAAGATATTCTCATAATAGTCCCAAATTAGTTGATTGCTTGAAGTGCCAGAATCCTTAATGCTCTGCTATTTTAAACATATGGAAATGGATTCAACACTTATCATCTATTTAGAGATGTAAATTTATTGAAAAAGATGCCACTTCTATCTAAGCTTCAGGCAAGCTCTGATACTTAAGCTTTCTGGGCACAAGCAGGTTTTTATGAGGACTTGTGATTTTAACTACAGTGATTTATTTTTCTTCTAAAGGTGGGGAAAAGCAGAGGAAAATTACCTGTATTGTCTACAGAGAAAAAAAAAAGATAGTGGTACAAGCACTGGTGTGAACTGACACACATACCGCAGTATCTGGCACATCGTACCCTGAGGGTCTTCTCCCAAGCACAGACACTGGGCCCAGACCTTGCCCTAACTTCTGTTGCAAGTGCTCTGTCAGGAGGTCCACACTGATGTTCGAAGCATCACTTATTTCTGTCACACTCACTTGCTTCAGGGGAAGAGCAATGAAAAACTGAGCGCAGGCAGTGATGGCAATGACATTGGTCAGGTCAACACCCCATGGCAAAGGAAGCTCCCCCCGCTTCTCTGATTTTCCCTAAGCTTCCAAACGCAAAAAGCATTGATCGTTCACCTGCAATTAAAATCTCTCCTCTGAAAGTCAGACTGGTTCCCACCTTCAGTCTGTTGGGATGCCTTCCTGCACAGGCAAACCCCACCTCAACGTGGGCATGGGGCTGCTGTTAGGATTAGATGAGAACAATCTGCAGCCTGGTCCTAGCTGTGCTGCTGACAGCCATCTTTTTGATTTGGCATAGTCATTTATAAGACAGAGATTTGTGTGCATAACATAGGAATGCTGTTCATGCCTTAAAGCTTGTGAAAATATGAGTTTCTCCTGTGGAAAAAGTTTTGGTTTTTAAATGTTTAAGTCTCAGCTATTTGATCATGTGTTATTTAGCATGATTCATATATTAATACCATGCTGAGAATGTCTCTATAAAGCCTAATATTATGCTTCTGGGATTAAGCAATATTTCTTAATGTGTTTCTTATCCCAGTATTTTTGCAGGGAAGCTGGAACAGGGCCAGTTCATACAAAGTGCCTACGCATTCATGGTTAGCTCAGGTCAGGAGAGCACTTAAAAAGGGAATTCCCCAATCATCCCCACTTACCCTGCTGTGGTTTGCATCACGGAGAGAGGGCATGCGGTGGATTCCTCTCAGATGAAAGGTGGATAGTGAACACATTGCAATCTCAGCACACTTCTGCATTATCAATCTGCTCCCGGGCTGTACTGCTTGCTAGTGTAGACACAGCTACAGCATATTTACTGCACCTTAAAATCTCTTGATGGCATTTGGGAAGTGAGTTGACTGGCTGGATTAACTAACCACCGAACCTGCTATCTTGGCTGGCTAATGTTTAATCAGGGGCTTTATTTTCTTGTTTATACCATTTGTTTATGATGCCGAGTCCATTCTTTTTGGAAGAAAACTCTACTTCTCACAGCCAGAGGCCAATGGTAGCAATGAATTTTGTGTTTTATTTACAACAAGATCAAGTCTGGCTAGCTCAGGCCATGGCTTTGTGAGAGAGCATCCTCAGTGTACGCAGGGATTTCACCCTCTCGTGTCTCACTGCTTGCTTGTTTGCTGTCCAAAGGAAATGTTTAGTCCCAGTAAAGGCAAAGCCAAGGAGAGGAAGATGTGTCCATTTATGAGATTTTTGTCATTTACAATAAATTTAGAGCAAGGGTGAATACAGCTAATACATTCATAACAGTTCAACACCCACCCCCTTTCCTGCAAATTCCTGCAGGACTTTGGCAGCTGAAAGCATTCATGTGCTAGAAATAATGGAATTACAAAAGAAAGAAAGGAAGGGAGTGTAAGCAGTGGGAATGGGAAGAAAGAGCTAAACAGATAACCTTTCAGTTTATATACACGCGGTTCTCACATACACCAGAGCTAGTTATCAGCTATTAGTTCATTAATCAGCTTATCTTTTGAGAACAGGTTTTGGGCATACAATATATGTAACAATAACTACTTGAAATTCATCTGTCCCAACATCACAGCTTTTGTTTTTAAGGCAAGGATCAGCAGTGCTTTTTTTGCCTTTGATATTACAGGTATTTGTGCGTGCATAAAAAACTGCAAATAGCCAGGTTAGGAGCTGTGGCCAAGGCCCTGACAGTTATCAGCAGAAGCCTTCATCCCATGAAGATGCCCACTGCAGGGCAGCTGTGTTTTCCATAGGCTCTCTGACTCAGCAGCTAGCAGGAAATGCATAGCAAGCCAAACAATGAAACATGGGCAATTACTGAAAATAAGTGTTCTCCATTACAAATAATTCCAGACTACAGTTCTCTCTTTTTTTTTTTTTTTTTTTTTTTTAATTTGGAAACTAAAAGAAAGAAAGAAAAAAAAAAAGACATGCATGGATTGTTGAACTTCATTTTTTTTATTCAAACGGAGTCTGAAGGAGGAAGACTATAAAGCTTTGCACAGCAAACTGTTTCTACACATAGCTATAAACAGGCGTATAGCTAGTCAATTATAAAGCAAACTGTGCAAATCAATTTAGGCAGATTCTTGAAAATAGACGTACTACCCACAGTTAAGCTCTGCGCTATTCGAAACAATGCAGAAGAAAACAAACATTTTCCTGTCAGTCTGCCTTCTCAACAAAATCAGTTCAGCCAGGACGTACAGCAGGAGGGGGAAGCTTTGGTGGAACAAGAGAGGGTTGTGCTGCACGCTCTTACAAATGTGTGACTCTCGTGAGGGGACTGGGACACGTTCTGCCCGGAGGTGTCCATGCCTGTGGTTTAGCTGGAGTGACTCAAGCCCTGCTGCTCATAGGGCTCGTCAGCCCTCAGGGTGGAACAAGGGCTGAGGTGGGTGGAAGTGTTTCTGCACACAGCTGGAATTTGAAACACCAGCTTGGGCATTGCTGCCAGCGTATTTTAAGGCGTCCAAGGTGGACAAGCAGGTGACTGAATCTGTCCTTTCTGAAAAAAACCCCAACTTTTTATTTTAAAAAAATTAGTAACTATAGTTGAAATGATGACAATCTAACTGAATACATTTACATCATTATTGACTATTACTCCTACAGCAATTTTAATTATGGGGAAAGTCATAAGCAGGCCATGTTTGTTGCTGACGTTTTAAGCCAAGTCAAACCACTGAAATGGAGTCACTGAACAGAAGAAACCATCAGAAACCAAAGCTGTCTTGAACTGCTGACCGCACCATAGCCAGCAGGCAGCTTCCCCATGAATGCAAAGAAATATTTACTTAGTTTCAGTTCATTCAGATAATTGCATTCCATATGCACTGTTAATTCACATTTAAACTAATTGGCAAATAAATGATGTTCCTACTTTATGTGGAAAAAGTAGCATTAAGATGGTAAGATCTGCTAGTGCTAAAATCCTGCAGGATTAGAACCTACCAGAAATACTGTTTCATTAACAGGTTTAATCAAAACATATTTTAGTCAACTTACTTCTCCAGCATGTTAAAGATATTGCCAGCTAATCAAAAGAATTCTAAATAACTGCTTTTCAGCAAGTAATTTGAATTCCAATTTCCATCTGAATAAAATTTGCCGCAAATCATGAACAAATGAACAACCATCTAATATGAATGGATAGACAACTTTTACTGTTTCTTAATATATGAAACACAAACTTTTAAGACCCCCAGTCAAAACGTCAGGCTGGCAATGGCTTTCAAACACACTCACTTTAGAAACAGGAAAAAAAAGTGGCAGTCACTCTTTCTGATCTTCCGAATTGCCTACTGAAGTCTCCACGAAACACGTGCCACGTACCTGTGAGAGCTGTGGGAAAGGTGGAGATCCCAGAGCGCTTCTCTGGCAGGAGGTGCTGGGAGCCACTTGGGACACAGTGGCAGGGAGGGGACAGACTGGTCACACATGTGTAGGAACTGTCACCTGTGAGCAGGTTGTGGGCCGCCGTGTTACTCACCAAGCCCTGTGGATAGCCAGATGCTGTAGTCTCTGTGCAGGATGTGCAGCTAAACAGCTCATGAACAACAGGCTGGCCACCCTTGATATGACGCATCTCCAGGGCACACAAAGGATGGCCAAATGTAGTTTAAAAGCTGTATATAATTGTGGGAGAAAATGTCAATTTCATTACCAACAGAGAGGGGAAGAAATCTTTTAGGGAGGGATAGGAGGGAAACATGACCTAACGTACAAATACAAAACAAGGCAGAAATTGATTATCTGAATGAAGCTTTCCCACTTGCTGATCTAAACCATAATTAAATTGGGAATTCAAATCAATATAGCCTGGTACTGTCTTATACTCTTAAGTTTCATATATTTTATTTACACATCATTAGTAAACTTCCTATGACATGTCCCGCATTTTAGAATGCATGAGCAGTCAGTGATAAGCAGTGATAACACTGCACTGCTGCTTTTCCATTTAAGTGCAAATAATGTCAGCAGAACCCAGAAATAAGCGCCAGTAATGGGGAAATGGCATCAGAGAAAAGTCTCCCTGCTTATTCAAATCTTAAGCTGGGGAAAAGTCGGGAGCAGTATTAGCATTAATTAGACTGCCAACTACCATGCACAATTCCTGCACTAAAGTATCAAATCCCAAATTGGTACAAGCTTGTTAGAACAGAGCACTTTTACTGTCAGAGGAGGAATGGGGGGGAGGGGGGTGGGGGCGGCAGATAAAAAAAAGGAGAGCAATTGTGGCTTTACATCAAGTATATTTCATAATTGTCTGTTAAAATATGTACCCACATCATAAAACACTTTAAAAAAACCAAGTATTTTTAAACGTATGTACAATAATGCAAAAATATGCCTAAAAATGTATCTAATGCAAAAAAATAAACCATTTAATAAAATCTCCCTTCCAATGTCCCCTTGCTCTTCAACACCTTAAAAATAATTAAAAAAAAAGAACTCAGTAAACAAACAGGAGTTAAAACACAAACTAACTGCCAGCCATAAGCAGTGCAAAGCACACATAAGAATGAAGAGGCATCCGATTCAGCTTCCTATTCCGCTGGATTACACCACAACTACAGAGCCACTTGTCCTATGCCAGTTGAATTTTAGTTTTTAAAAAGTCAGCCTGGTGTTCAAGCTATAAGAGGCTGCTTGTGGCACTCATTCTCCATGCAAGCAAAAAAAGTTAATGATAATCCAACTAAGCACCCTTTAAACCCCCTTAAACAGGGGTGAATTTCACCCTAGGCAAATATTTCATGTTCTGTACAATCCTGCCAAGCACAGAGATCCTGTCCAACAAATGACATGAACTAAAGTCTACCTGGACAACTGTGGTGGGAGACAGACTTCTGCTGTTTCACAATTGTTTAGTCATTTCTTCTTTCTCTAGGAAACTGCAAACAGGGCTCTGGTCTTACAGTTTCAGTAAGTCCAACACCTTGCATTTGTTGATGTTGTGATTTCACTACTAATTGGACTCCTAAAGTATTTCTGAAGACTAGGTCTGAATGTCCAAGTTAAATGAGACACTTCAGTTGCACAAGAAAATGCTTATCTGGTTCTTATTTGGGTGTGTTCAGGTGACTGATATATATCCTTTATCCTGCTGGAGTAACTACCCTCCGAGCACAGTTGGCTGTACCAAAATACAGCTCTTGTTTGCAAAAGCAACCTGAAGAGGTTTCAGTATTGCTTCCTATGGGAAAGGTGGCAGGAACTGAAGCTCTGTTTAAAACAATCTGCTTATAAGGCACTGGTGCAGCAAGGTTTGTGACGAACATGGTTTTATGATTTCTCTTTTCCAACTGTTTAAGACTATTAAATCAACTATAAAATAGCAATAAAAAGACATTACAAAAGGCCCAAACCAAAGAAATCAATTTAGCATTGAAACTTAATTTACGACAGTCCCACTTCAGTGCACACATTAGCTCCTGCATGTTTTTTTAAACTCGTTGGCTCATGCTCATCCTATATACAAAAGCCCCCCCCCCCCCCCCCCCCCCCCGCCAAGTCTTTCAGTCTTGATGGGCTGAATATCTTCTACAAACAAGAAATTTTTAGATGACATCATAAAATGACGCATTAAACTTACAGATGATAGACAGGAACATAGGAACATATACTGGCTTACCCACTGTACATAACAATTTAAAGCTTTAAAAGAATAAGAATATACACAAAATATACACTTAATTCACAAAGTAAAAGAGCCCTCAACATCTGCTATTTTGTAGGGCTATGCGTTTCTTCTATTTAAAATTCCACACATGGAACTATCCCTGTGCCAGCTCCTCTTCATAAGCAATAGGATCACTTCAAGGTAAATTAGTTCTTCATGTATACGTAACAGAAACTGCAAAAGCTCAGCCTCTAGTCATCACTGTCACTCCCAGACTCACTCAGCTGCAAGTCATTTCCTATGGAAAACAAAAAACCCAACAAAACACAACAAGTAGGTAGGCGTTAATTCATATTTCACGGCAATCAAACTAAAGAACAGTCACATTTACACTGGAAGTTTAAATAAGAATAACACAAGAAATGAATGCAAACATCATCTTGTCATTTAATGGAACTACTCCCCATGGCCAAGAACATGAAGAGCCACATGGGGCTAACACACGACTGGATCCAGGCCAAACCAAGCATCCTTGGCTCCACAGCCACCAAAGCTGCTCCGTGGTGGCAGAACAGCACTCCGCATGCTAGCAGCTGTGGAAGGCATTCCACAGCCTCCACCCAGCCAGGCTCCTGTATATGGCTCTGGGACAAGGCACTGGGGAATTCCTTGCCTTTCTCAACCCTTTTGTAATCTCTATTTTCACATTAAAATAATTCCCAGATCCTCCTGCACTGATGCTTTGCTACCCATTCATTCCACCTGGAGGTCTAAATCAAGGCTCAGCATGGTCAATGGGGGCCATTGCACTGATGCCCATCGGCTCTAGACCAAACTAAAGCAATCTCCACACCCTCCGACAGGTCTCGGGCTTCTTTTCAAAAACCCAGCCCACATTATTTCAGCCAGTGCAACTCCCTGGATTACTATTTGGCAAAATGCACTTCATGGAGTTAGCCTAACATGCTAAGAAAATGAGTGGTCTCAAGCAGCTTCCCACAGCAGTAAGACACAAGTCTTTACTTACGGAGTGTGTTCATGAGCTGATTGCTTCCTTGTGGCCTGCTGGTGCCGTTAGCTACAGCATTCCTATTGTTATACTGCTGGTGTGGTGGCTGGGAAGGGGAAACATGTGCTGGCTCTTCCCCCTCACTGCTGGAGCTTTCATCTTCACTCCCAGATGAGCTTTCTGAATCCGATGAGCTGCTTCCACTGCTGCTGCTCATCTGCTCAATAATTTCAACCTCTGCTCTCAGCTCTGAAATAAAAGGACATTCATCTGGTTGAAACCATAAACAGGGCCCCATGGAATTTTGGAAAAGAATATGAAAATGCAATAGTTTTGTCAAGTATAATTTATCACATCAAAATATCTCACATGAAAGAGAGAGACAGGAAGGAAAACAAAAAAAATCTGAAAACTTTTTTATTTAGTTGTAGCTAAATTTAAAGCAGCAACAGCATAGGTTAATATTATAAAACCTTCACTTCCACTATTATTATTTATATATTTTATACTTTCTGCTTTATTATTTTCGACAGGTTGCATGCTCTATATACAAGGTAAGTACATTTCCTGATCGAGTTTTACAGGCCAACAGCCAGCCCATGTTTTAAAAGCATCTTAACGTGGAGGAATCTAAACTGTTAAATGTCACTGACATTCAGGCTTTTGGAAAACAGAAAAAGTGCATGAGGGGCACATGATCACGACAGAACCTGCCTTGACTTCAGATAATGTATGAAACTGCTCCAGCACAGTCACACAACTCATTTTAAACAAACTTCAGAAGCAGACGGATGACATCAGATAAATTTGCAGTGGGGCAGGTAAGAAAAGATGAGAACATTCACATGTTGGGGAGTGGTAATAATACTTTAATCTGCTAGAGAACTTGCAAGTAGCCAGGAAAATACAGAGACTACTCTGAAACTGGGAAGTTACTCAAGTCAGGCACACCCCACGTCAGAGCTTCCAGTGTAAAGAAACACTGGAATACCATGAGAGCCCCACAACAACCGCAACAGCAACAGCTAGTGTTGGCTGAACAACTGGTTACTAAACAGCTATTAAGGTAAGTCACCCCAAATCATACCACATTGTTAAAGTTGTCATAATTATAAGTGGCTTAAACACTATCAGAACACAATTCTTTTGTATCCACCCACAAAGTCGAGTATCTAATGACTCACTTGACCTAGGCAGGTTTCCATGAGAGAGCAATATTCACACATATGTTAAGCATAGGAGGTGAAACCGTCAAAATGTAGGCTTTTGTGGTGCTAGCAGTTCTACACCCACAGGGTTAGAACTCAGTGCTTGCCCTGGAGAAGTCACAGGTTAAAGGGACAAGAATGAAAGAAGGGGGAGATGAGGTATTGTCATCTCTACCTGAAAAATGGAGAACTGATGCCAGGAGTAATTCTCCTTACATCTGAGGTGTGTCAGGTTGAGATGAACCCCAGCTCCTCAGCTGGGGACACCCTTCTTGTGTATAGCATATCCAGATCATGTAAAATGAGTCTTTCCTTTATGTAAAAATGGCACAATTTTAATGCTTATCTTTAGCCCCTGCAGGAGTAAGTCCGAGCAACTGGAACCACAGTCCATACTGCAAAAAGATTCAATAAACAAGTCTAATAAAGTACAAAAGTCTGAGAATCATGCACGTATGCTTACAAAACTAGAGAGTCTACGGCTGAAATGGAGCATTGGCACACAGGCCGAGAACATGCTCAGAAAGCAGCATATAAAATAGACTGAAGATGGTGAAGCAATCTAAGAGGCACTGGTGCCGAAAGGGAAAAGAACTAGAAAAAAAAACAAGAAGTTTGAACATTATACAGTAGGTGAAGAGATAACTAAAGGAAGTGATGTAGTCTGACACATGGAAAAGGAAGATTAGCCTGGCTAATTTAAAATAGAATTAGAGATTAGTGTCAGATTGAAAAGCGAGGGTTTTCTGCTGGAGAGGCAGAAAACTAAGAGCCCATAAAAGAGTTCTGGTTATGAGGAAGGAAAGAGAGAATGCCTTGGAAGAAGTGGCAAGGCCAACGATACTAAATACAGGCAGAGAAAGCAAAATAGCACCAATATCACAAGTTTCAAGGACTGGGAAGTTAAGGGTGTTATCAGTGACAGTGGTCACTGGTGGAAATTTGATCTGAGCCTATCTTCTAGTCAACTTCTCAAAGGCTGTCAGCTTCGCCTCAGGTCTCTCATCTTGTAATTCCTTGAGCCCACAATTCAAAACATCTCATCTCTGCAGATGAGAAAAAAGTAATTGTTTTTGCTGTTTTGGTGGCTGCTGCATTGCTAAAAGTCTGTCAGTCAGAACTCCAGCAGGACCACTAAGGAAGTATGTTCAAAACCCTCTCGTGGCATCCTGTCAAAGATGCTAAGCCAACAATGACACCAAAGCCTTGTAGGAAAAACACATCTGCTTTAAAATTGTCCAATTTCGCATTTTCCTATTTGCCTGTTATGCTTAGTGCAGTTACAGGTACTGAAGCCTTGGCTAAAGGTTTCCTTGCGGTGCCTCCAATTAAAATAGTTGTGTGTGTATATGTGTACATATACGCTAAGCTGAACAACGAAAGAGTCAGACCTTTCTTAGATCTTTTTGCACCATAAGATCAAGCACTTCATGTTGATTCACCTTTAAGGTTTAAAACATGACAAGAGTCAGGATGTGCAGCAGTTCCATACAGTATGGTTTTGAACACTTGCCTTAATTGAGTCTACATCATCTGAAAAGGCTGACATTGCTAGGGGAACCTTATCTTTTGCACATTTCATGTTACAACCGTAGGCTTTCCTTCAAGAAAACAAATCTGCTTACTGTTTTATACTGGCAGTCAATGCAGTTTTTAGAGCTAAAAAAAAAAAAAAATCAAGGTCAGAAATCATTATGCAAACAGAACAGCCTTTCCCAACAGGCCTGTCTTCTGTATATATGCCGTATCAAATGCCCTAATTTCTTTCTATAATCATATCTAAGGTTCTTACCTCTTCTCTCAATTCCAATAGGCTATGCAGAATTTTTAACTAAAGCCCTAAGCTTGGGCTGCAAGAATACCAACGGCTTTGGAAATAAAGTAATTCAGCTTTAGGGAGGATAAGGTTGTATGCCCATAGCAGAATGCTCACTCTTAATAATGGTATGCAAGGTGGAGAGAAATTAACTTGATACTGGTACTTTGAGTATGCAGAGACTGCAGCTAGAAGAGGCAGTATTTTATACTGAAGTGCAAAAAATTTGATGGAGATGTTCTTGAGAGACAAACACAGTGCTACGGCATAATCTGTATAGACTACAGCTGCATTTTAGGTAAACAAGGACTGCTCAGATATTTACGCACTGAATTTACAGTCTCCAAACCAGAAGTATGTTTCTGTGGGTTTTTCTTCCAAGTATGGCATGCTGTAATTATGTCAATGTTATTAAAAACATTTCTGTTGTGGTCAATTATGTCTGATAAATGGTGATTACCTCATGCACATAAATGGCTGTATTGTGGTACATGTGTGCAAATATTTACCACTTAGTGAAATGTTATCAGATGTGGCCGAGTATTCAAAAGAACAACTCTTACTCCCTCTTTTGCTCCCTTCAGGCAGGAAGACAATATACAAGCCTGCAGAGGAAAAGATTCCTCTGGTGCAGGACCCTAGACACAGCCTCCCAAAGGCCTCTCTGCATGAAGGAAAGGACTGGTTCAACTCCCACATGCTCCGACTCTGTCCTCAGGCACTGTTGTTTGGACAGCCGTGTGATGGGACAGAGAACTGACCGACTTGTTTCCCAGTTCATCTGTAAGGGGAGCAATGGGAATGCACAGCTGAGGGTACCAAGGGAAAGCAGAAACTTGTACTGGGGTTACCTTAAAACTATTGTTAAACATCAACGAGGGCTGTATGTCTTAGCACACCCTTAAGTAGGGCATCCTGGGAGCAAGAAAGTGTCACAGCACCAGAGATGCTTTCAACCATCTCCTTGGGGGACTGTAAGTTCTGTACTGTGTCCATTAAAGAAAAAACACAGAATATCATCTTTATCTTTCTTTCATACAAAGGGGGTAAGCCACCCAAAAGAAAAGCTCCTGCTTGAATGGAAAGAACACAGTCTCTTCAGAACTTACAAGTCTTTAAGTTCTATTAATTATTTTCTTTGTATGATGGTGTCATTTTTAGATCTACCTTTCCCAAGTAGGTTCTTATGATATAAATGGCTTAGTAATGCTGATGCTCTAGATAATCAATGCTGGACAAAAGTTATAAAGTACATATACTGAAAGCAAAAAAAGCCCTGCCCAGGAATTTGTGCTCTCTCTTTTTAGGCCTCAAATGACTCTCTCTATAAAACACCAAGTCCTATTTCTAGTACAAGTCAGGTGTTCTTTTGCTTGATTTTGGAAACAAAACTCTACAGGTTATATATTTTGAGGTACTTTCCAATAGAAGACGATCAGGTGGCAAAAAATTACTAAGAGTTCTAAACAACTTGACTTGTATCTTAGACCACTAGAAAATGGTCTTTGTAGAACAGACGTCAGATAGACAAATGTAATTATTTTACTATAACATGACCTTTACAAATTGCTGTATGTATACAAAAGAGCACCCCAATAGTTAAGTAACTTATTACACATCACAAGACATTTAAAATTCACAACTGATTACATTTTTCAATTAATGTATCACCTGTTATCTTTCTCCTTACCTATTATACAGAAAATAAAAATGGCAATGCAGCTAAAGGAACTGTAGCTAACAGACTCTCAGACGTTGATTCTGTCTGCTGACCAGCATCCAGGTATTGAAAATACTACTGCTGCGAAAGAGTGAGACCAGTCAGCACCTATGCAAACACACAGATAGCTTAGCAGTAAAAACGTCACCTGGTGATTACCATGAACTGAAAAAATACTCTGCTAAGTAATTAACATAGTCTGGGAAATTAACATAGGCTAAGTCTACAGGCAAAAATAGTTACAATGGACAGAGAAAAAAAGAGAAAGAAAGAGACCCAGAAAGAAAAAAAACAACCAAACCACTAGACAGAAAGAACAATCTTAAAATAAAATTCTGTCTGGTGCCAGATAAGTAACATGAGAGAACCAAATAAAAATTAAATTTAAAGTCTTCCTCATTCCGACTGTGCTAGCCACAGCAAGACCAGGTATCACACCAGTATGAAAGGAAGGACATGGGCATAGAAAGTGCACCCTGCCCACAGTGAAAAACTGAGCCAGTGTTGCTTGAGCAGGAGACTGAGTTGAGCCAGTCATCCCTTCAAGGTACTTTACCAGTAAGCATAGCTACTATATGGCAGATGTAATCAAAGCTGCAGAGGAGTGGTTGTGGTAAAGGGGAAGCTGCAAGGTTATTCACACTCTCATCCCTCCCCTACTAGCACCACTTGGTACAGCACAAACACCGTCTTGTGATGGGGACACGGCCACCCAGCCCTCCCATCCCTCTGGCAAATGGCTCCAACCTTACTCAGTGCAGGAATAACTTGTTGTCCAAGTTACTTGATTGCATAACTAAATCTTGGACCATTAGCTTTTATTATTGTTGTTGTTGTCGTAATTGCCTAAGACATCCATTCAACCCGTCTAGCACTCAGCTGCAGGTCTCTGAATTCACACTTATTTTGTCTTCTTTGCAGAACAGAGAAATAGTTTGGAAGAGAGAAAATTATCCACGAAGAGGAAGTTCTCTCATGCCAGGGAAATATCTATGCTGGCAGAAGAGAATAAATAATTCCCTAAGATGCCTTAAAACGAGATATAAAGATGACAAACCAGCTGTCAAGTACCATCTTTTAATCCCTGAACATTCTAACATGTTTTTATAAATTGCACAGTCACAGTTTTTATTATAAAGAAAAAAGACAAAACTAATCAAAACTAGGGAAACTACAAACCCTTCTTTACCTCTCTTAATGTCATCCAGCTGAGGCTCAGGTGAAGGATTATCTTTCAAAGGAGAAGTTTTAGGTCCAACTGCTGGCTTGGTTGGAGCTCTGAACTGTGAAGGAGGCTGAGATGCTCGGGCAGACTGTTGTTCTATTCGGGCTTGGATCTTACTGCTGCCCTCTGCTCTGAAAAAACAACCAGAGATATTCAGCGGTACTGCACAACTGTGTTCCACTTTTTCGATATCCTTGTACTAATGCATCACCTGTGACTTCCTTTTGTACAGATCTCTGCTTTGTTTTATAAAGATAAGCAGTGAATTACAGCTTTCTATATGCAACACTTGCTTTCAATAGCAAGTATGCATATACAACTACACTGCAACACCCTTACAAAATGTATTTTCAAATCCAGATGTGGTTCAGTGGTGTCAAATTCTCTACTTGAAGAACAATTAAGGCCTTAATTTAGCCTTAATTTGTATTTTTAAGAAAGAATAAGCAATCGTAGTAATTTAAAGTAACTACATGATAAAATAAATCCACTCATAACAAAATCCTGCTCAAAACAATCACAGCAAAAGAAACAATTTTTGCTCTTGCAATTAAATCATGTCAAACTGAACTCTCTTAGAGGTCAACCTGACTAGAGCAATCATTCTTACTGCTAAACGCAGCATGCAAGCACTTAATTCCTGTTTTTCATTCATTTGCTATTATCCCTTAAAAATAGTTTAAGCCGTTTCCTTAGTGGGAAATAGTCTCCAGAATAATGCTAGGCCTAGCTGTTCAATTCTAATCAGGTATTGCTCCCTTTTACTAAATCAATTTGATTTACTGAATCAATGATGTGATTCAGATTGTAGGACAGTCAAGTACCCGCAGCATAAAAGAAACCCAAAACAAAATACGTATGCAATTCCCTCTGTGGTACACCATAATGAGGTTAAAACATGTGGTGTATTTATCACATAAC
Source organism: Podargus strigoides (assembly GCA_028020825.1). NCBI lineage: Eukaryota > Metazoa > Chordata > Aves > Caprimulgiformes > Podargidae > Podargus > Podargus strigoides. Next base: position 14,785,395 of record CM051623.1, on the reverse strand, counting down.
ACCAAAGCCTTCAGGGGTATGGCTTTATGTAGCGCAGCACAAAAGCAGCTTATGTCAATATGAGAGTTCCGTTTGGGTTCTGGGAGGGTCCCAGCTTGGCAATGTGACACTTTGTGTCCATGAGCTAATCCCACTGACAAACAAGTTAAACTAGCCCAGGCAGAACTTCCTGAGACTTCACCTAAACCCCTTCTGGTATCTGAGCTAGTAAATTTAGCACTAACTCTGGTATCTCTGTGCCCCACTGAATTGTAGATGCAACCTCAAAAATTAAGCACAGAACCACCTCTTCATTCATCACTGAAATGCAGCTATTAGATACCACATCAACACAGCTTACACAGTCATTTACAACAGAAGCGAGGATTCAAGAATGCACTTACTTTATCAAGTGAAAGGTAAAAGCAAGAGATTGTTTCCAGTATTAATTATGTTCATGGAACTACAGAAGGTTTTATGTAGAGTAAGTGCAATTACTCCCCCGCAAATGTCATCAGGACATCAACACTAACAACACTGCTCCCACAGAGCGTCAACAGGTTGTTAAAGATCAAAGTAGACATGGGGAAAAAAACACTTCTGATCTAGAAAACTGAATGACTTTGCAAAGCACTATTCCTTAAAACAGGAATCTTCAATATTTTACTACCCTGCCTCTGCTTGACAGAAGTTGAAACATTTTTCACCTCACCAGAGCCAAAAATCAGTGGATCCAAACATCTAACTGAACCTAAGCCCTCCTGCACTTTGCTCCTGACTTAAGCTTCACCTGGACAAAGTTCAGCAGAACTTAAATATCTGGAATTCAGATCTCATCTATGACGTGCTCATATCCACTGGACAAGATGAATGCCACAGGGATGAGTTCTCACATCGCTGATTCAGGACTGTTACAGTCCATTCACCTTGAATTCAAGGTGTTCCTGGCAAACTTCCAGCCAACTGCTGATTAACTGCAACTTGCATTTCTAGTAGTTTAAGCAGCTAAAAGTTCTACACTGCAATGAAGTGCTTTTTCTTTTTTCAAATGTAAAACTTGTAAAATATTTAAGAGCTGGTTCTTCATGAGCCATTTGAAAACCTGCTTTCTCTTTAGATCTCAGTAGCCTGTGGTCCAGTGATGCTGAAAGAATATGATCAAGTACTTGCAGAGCAGCAAGACTAAAAGTGTTCCAACTGCACACTTTGTAGCATTTGTGAGGTAAGAATATTGGGTCAGAGATGACTCCTGGTCTCAGCAATCCTTCTAGGCAAAACCTCACAGCCGTTATTTCTAGTTTTCCCTTCACCCCAGCTGGAGGACTTGTGTTCCACTTTATGTATCACTGACTCAATACAGGGATGAGTGTTTCTTGTTCCTTAGGAGTATATTATTAAAGCATCATGACTCCCACAGGAAGCTGTAGGGAACAAACCTAGAAAGTCTAGCAATCCTCTTGACAGCCTAATATTTCCATGGTCTTTTTCACCTAAGTAGAAGTTCCTGAAACACATCTCACCCTTCAGCCAGCTTCCAAAGCTTCGAATCATCAGAAGTGTTTCAATATAAACTATAATTATGTCCTTTCAGCAGTGGAGAAGTTACAAAGTCTTCACTCTTGGATTCACACTCCTATTTGCATTTTTAGGCAAGATAATTGGCCATGTAAAGCCCATAAGGCTTAGTAATAAAACATCACCACTAAATAAAACTGAGTTCTGGTTCAAAAGACGGTCTGAAGAAGAAACTTCAGCAAGAATTAATCCTATCAACAGCCCTGTCCCCAGCTTTACCTTGTTTTCTTGACTTGAATGCTGCTACTTAGTTTTTCCAGCACATATTCCCCAGTGTCATGATTGATAATAAGCACACAGTCCTTCTGATATGGCCTTTTATTTCCTTTAAACACAGTCATTGGTGGAGTTGAGCCCTGGTATCAAAGAAAGAGCACACATTTTTCTGGTTATATTCTCCTACCCAAAAGTTTACAAACACTAAAAGAAATGAATACATAACTGAGAGCATAAGCAGTTAATGTTTAGTTAATACAGAAAATGTTCATTCATGAAAAGGGAAAAATACAGTTATATGCAGATCAGACGTTTCCTCATAGCAATATTATGCCTTTCATTATTTTAAATGCCTCTGCAGTGACAAAACACCTTCTCCACGGTTGCCATTATTTACAGTTCTCATTCCCCAAGTGGTAACATAGCTGAATTTGCACAGCTGGCTCTGACAAGTGTCAGAAATCTTCTTGACATTTCTGCTCTGGAAATCTTGGGCTTGGATAAGAAATAAAGTTCTAATTATTTGTGTAGCAGAACTGTTACCAAAGGAAATATGTGTTCAATTGAAAAATAAAGTGCTTTGTATTTAATCTATCAAAAAAAAAAGACAGTATTTTCACAGTGGATTACAAGCAACAGTCACAAACTACATAAGAAGAGTTGTCTTCTTCAAAGTCAGATTAGCATGCAGATACCATACAATTACACCAAAATGTCTTCTCAAAAGCAAACAGGGTATTTTGACACTTTCCAGAAAATCCCCAAGTCCACACAATGCTGCATAGAGCCATAAAAGTCTAATGGCTTAGACTGAGAAGCAATAAAGACAAACTTCTGTGGTGGTGCACACTGGCTAACAGATACTGCTGAGGTCATGCTCAGCTGTACTGCATCCATGCACAGGCTGGCTCATACACCTGGCTTTGGGGTTACAGAAAGCAGGATCTGTGGTCTGTCTGCACACAGCAGCACAGACACACACCTGGCCATGTCCAAAAAGGACATATTACTCAAAGGGGATATACAGAAATATGTTCTCAGCTGTGAAACCTTCTCAGACTTCTCTGTAATGTATAGCTCCTGCACAAAACAGATTTTAAAAAAAAAAGTTTATTCACATGCAACTTTCCATATGCCACAGGAAAGCAACCAAAATCAGGGAGAAAAGGAAAAAACACTCTTCTACATTTTATTCTGAGTAGCAAAAATGAGCAATTATATTTTAACCACTCAGAATGCAATTCCTGTTCTCCATAATCCTAGTAAGTAGAATATGTTTGAATTTAAAATGGCTTTGGAAGAGTAAGGGTGAAAAATCAGAATTCCCAACAAAGATAAAGAGATATACATAGGATTCAGAAAAGGTGTCTCAAGAAAGTCTAGTCTTCAAAGGCATGTTACATTTTTATCATTCCTACATTTAAGAGAAGAAAGCAACATTTAAGAGAATAAAAAGCAAGCTGAAAGTCAAATTCTGCTTGCTGTTGACAACTAAGTCAGGAAATGCACAAATTTAATGAAAATTGATCAAAGTTTGTTGGCTATCATTCTGCTACCCAGAAACCTCCTAACCCAGGAAAGACTGTAATTTTAGCTAAAAAAACCCCAAAAACGCAGGTATGGAATCCTGCTTAAGCAAATTAACAGTCCTATCCTTCTACTTAAAATTAAATGTTTAGGTTTTATGTTAGTGCCTAAATAACACCAGTTTACTGATTCTGCTGATTACAGGATAGAAGGAGGAGGTAGGTGAAACAGGTGACATATAATCAATTTGTTTTCACGTGTGAGGGTTTTTTAACAAACAGAAATTCTTCACTTCCCTAACCAAGAGTGTTTATCAAATATTAAAGCCACTAAACCCACATGTAGAAATAGCACTTCAATTTATCCAAGCAGCAAGGGACACCAAAATGCCTCCACTGAACAAATTACCAGAGATGTCCTCAGGGACCAGGCAATTTCAAATAAAACAACTTCAAATCGGAATCCTATCCAGCTTCTGAGCAACTGAGAACCAAAGCAAGATCCAAGAAATTCAGTAAATCTTGTCAGGATGAAACGATCTCAAAATGTCTCAGCTCTCTGTCCAGAACAGAGGCAGTACTGCCTTGGAACAACATATACATGGTGGTTGCGTATAGAGCAGTTAGCTTCCCAAGCCTCTGAAGCATACTATAAGCTCAAAGCTATTCATACGCACAGGAAGACAATCAAATTAAACTCATCAGTACAGAGATTTGGAAAGGGACATTACAAGTGTTTTTCAACACAAGATGAATGAACAACACTGTTCCCAGTCAATCCAAGATGAATGCCACTGCTTTTAACTGTATTGTTACCTGCTCTCAAATAGCACTACCACATTCATCATTTTTATAGACAAAAACCAGTATGTGACCTCCTGCAGCACTAAAGGTGACCAAAGCCGTATAAAAAAAGGAGCAGGAGAAGCAGGCTAAAGCCTCACTCAGTGAGAATTATCACAGTACTGTCACCTACCAATTAAAATCACCAACACGCTAGAATAAACAATACCAAAAGGATCTGACACATGGCTGCCAAACTGCCTGGTGCCACCCTACAACCACCAAACTCATCAATGTCTGTGAATTCTGGTTTATTGGCTTGACACACAGCATTAGCTTCAGCTAATAAACAAATCCAGTTCCAGCATGCCAGCACTTTCTTTTGTTTTGGTAAGAAAACCACTGAACCTTCAATTACAAAACAGCTGCACCTATAAACAGTTTGATCACTTGTTTTATTGCAGTTTGACCATCATCCTCACAGAGCTGAGCTTTATGGCATAATTTGAGGAGGAAGTGAATGGGAAACCACTTCATTGTCACTCACAAGAACCACCCCCCTCCCTTCCACTGACAAAGCAGGGAACCTGCTATGCTATCTGTACATCTTTTAGTAATGGGAAGAATATGCTAGCAGGCCTAACTGTGGCTCCTGAACATCAAACCTTGACTAAAGCCCGCATCACTCTGCCTTTCTTCATTAAGCCCTAGTACTAAAAATGGATAGAAAACAGGTGTAGATCTTGAGCTAACAGTAAAAATCGTCTTAATAACAAGGAAGAGTAGGAAGGAAAGAATCAAATGTAAAGCACAGACTGGAACCTTACAAATATAACCCTTCACAAAGATTGAATTGTATAGTACTTTCCTAAGGTAACACGCTACAAGTCTGGCTGCTCAAATATGGAACCTGCTTGTATTAACAAAGATGAAAGTGAAAATAACATTTACATTAAACTGTACCTACAGTGCAAATTTGTTGGAGAGTAAACAAGGACACATACATAACACACTTACTGGAATATGTGGCAACGTGATTGTTACATCATCTCCTTTACCAACTTGGAGGTCCCCCTCACAAGATGTATCAATCGATGCGGGCTTAAAATCATCTAAAGAGGAAAACAATTGCAATTACATTTCTTGGAGTCTTCAGAAGTGTCATCCCCCCCTGCAAAGAGTCACTGCACATTTACTGTGATTACAGGGAATGCTAAAATACATGCTAGTGCTTACAGCAGCGGTGGAATAATGCATCAGTACAATGTGTCTGTGCTCAGCACCTCGGTCATGTGAGGGTAAGGGATTCTAAACTTACTTTTTGAAATGGAAATAAGGTTCTAGACCTTGTGTTTGAAGACCAAAAGCAGAATTCTCCAAACCCCAGGTTTTGAGTGACTTATTTTGCAGGCAAGTGTAAAACTGTACCATGCATCTCAAAAGAGTATCAACTTTAAGACCCAAGTGGCTCCTGCCAGTTCCAAACCTGAGGACTCTCTGTGGCAAAGACTAATTTAGTGACACCAACTCATTTAGCCCTACTGATATTTTTGGCTATTTAACAGCCATCTTGTCTCCATAATACCTCCTTAGATCTCACCTATGAGGAAAAAAGAGGTGCTGATCTTACTTCAGCAGGATCCATGCTAGTCCAAAGCCACTGTGGATGGAAAGTGTGACTAAGGTGAGACACTGTAATAAGCTTTGAACTAGCCCTAGTTTTAAGTATTTTTGATACATTGTATAGAAAGCTTTGTCCTGCAAACAAGGTGCCTCTGTTTAGTGTATTTATTTCAACTAAGAACATTTTAACTTAAAAGTTTTTTCCCCTCATTATTCTGTCATGCTGATGTGCCATAGAAACGAGAAAAAACTATCAGAACCTGTAATATTTTGACAGAGGATTTAGACAAAGCGAAATACGATCAGACAAATGTTGTTTTGTTTTTAAAGTAAGCCTCCATTCAATTCTAGCATCTCTAAATATGAAGAGCTACAATCATATTTATGAGCAAGGCTTTTAATTACCGCATTAGTTAAGAAATTAATATCTCAGAACAAATTTAAAATACAATTTCACTACAAAAAGCACATTTGCAGGGAAAAAAACCCAACAACAAAACAAAAAATCCCAGAACACAAAAGCCCAGCTTGTAATAAATTCTCATTAAGAGGATGTTAACGTCTAATTGAGTTTTACTTGGGCAGCACAACAAGCAGAATCAGGCACACTTGACTTACTCCTCATGCCTTACCCTTCATTTTCATCTGAACAATCTATTTCTAGCTATTGTTTCCCACCTACTTTAAGTGAAATCTTTCTAAATAAACCAGCTGTACAACAGCCAGTGTCTTTGACAAAAAAGGGATCAAGAGTTTCAAGAGCACAGTCACTAAATTAAAGGGAATATCACTATCACACTTCTTTCTTAGGTATCAGCAAAATATAGTTACTCTAAACAAACACCCAGCAAAATGTTTCATTTGGTTAGCTTACTAGGTGCAGTTGCTTGGCTAATCTTGCTGTAGATGGAGTGCACATATGTTCCTCCAAATGTACCCACAGTCCTTTTTCCAAAAGTCAAGTGTTTTTAAGATGTATTTTCCAAGGATAATCCAGTTTTTCAGTACAGTATTTCATAAATATTCCGGAAAGGAATGAAGTATTTTAAGAAGGCCAAAACAAATTTAGCCTACAAAATCCTTTTATTGTAGTTTGTGCAAAGAGGATTACAGGAACAATACAATGCTTGGATCCCAGATAAATCATTCCAGATCAACAGTTAGAAAAAAAAAATTATAACCAGGAAGTGAATAGATCTCACTTGAAAGTCATGAGTGGAAAACACAGCACTCAGCTCTTTTGAAATAAAAGTGCACTCTTCCAGTTGTAGTCTGAAGAGCTTGGCTTTGCAATACCTTAAGAAACTGATTACTGAAGCACTTTCAATTCTAGAAATCCAGTGTGTTTCTACCTGGATATGGCTTGGGTTTAATTCATACACTATCAGACAACCACCTCATTCATTTGACAGTTGGGCTATTGTAAAATTTAGATTTATAATTTAATACTACTGTGTTAGTGCTGGATAAAACTATGCAGTGTTACGTATAAATGGTTAGATGAACCAAACATATGGTACGGTATTCTTTAGCATGGTGCAGTTACGTATAAACAGAGGGGTGAAACACACAAAATTTAAGTGTTAAACCACCAGACAGTGTTTCCTATTGAGCAAAATAGCTTTTCCTCAATCATTGACCATCTGCTTGAGTAACAGCTCAATCTAGAAAGCTGTTCTTTCAAGTCACACTTGGGTGAATAACATCACCAAAATTACTTACTCGTAGTGTATGAATACAAGTCATGAGACTGGGCCGAGGATTATGCATCATAAACCAAAAATCCCTACTGTTAATTGTATAAATTCCCCACATTAATACAAAGCCACTGAAATAACAAGTTTTACTTTCATTTACTCTTGGTGATTTACTACTCATTTTAAACCTTGGACTCGTTTAGGGGAAGAAAAAGCAATTTCTTGCCCACAGAATTCAAGTGCAGAGATACAGCGAGCTCTTCTTCAAAACAATCTTCTAATGTGAAATTAAATCTACCCAGTGCTGAATAGAGCAGCTGGAATAATATCTGTTGGCTTTAAAAAAAGCCAACATATTATCCCACATCTTCATAGCTGTTCAAGACCCTAGCTCAGGATTTATGTTACACTTATTATGCAGTACTGTATGTGCCCCAGTCATTTCTGCTCACTTTCCTGGGAAGTGACTTGGGACAGCCAGGGACGGGGCTGCTGCTTACGTGCTGCCTCATCTCAAAAACAGCGGGTTAAAAATCAAACTGCGGGCCGGGGCTGCCAACCTGCCATGCTCCTCTCCAGGCGCTGCTGCCAGGCCTGGCCTGCAGTCACCTGGCCTCCGACCGCCATTAAAAATAATTAAAATAAAGTGGCAAGCCACCCCCCCCCCCGCCCCCCCCCGAGCGGTTCGCTTCATGTTCTTCTGCAATTCGCGTGCGTTTCGTAAGAAACTCCCTAAGTGCTCATCCGCCCCGGCCTGCCTCGCTCAAACCCCCCAGCCAACACCCGCCCTCCCCTTCTCCCCTCGGGCTGCCGGCCGGGCGGGCACCGGTGTGGGGAAACACCCGCGGGGCGGCAGGGAGGGCAGCCGGGCGCCGGGGGAGCGGGAAGGGGGCAGCCGGGCGCCGGGGGAGCGGCGGGAAAAGGGAGCGGCGCTGAGGGGGCCCGACGCGCTGGGGCGGCGGCGCGAAGGAGGCGGTAAGGAACCGCGGCAGCCAGGGGGAAAGGAAGGCTTCGTCGCGGCGGGCCGGAGGCCCCCACAAGCGGCGGGGAAGGGACGGCCCATAGCAAGTCAGAAGCCGCGGCGGGACCCCGTGAGGAAAGCTCGGTGAGGATGGCGGGGCGCCGGGCAGGCACTGTTCCCCGCCCTAGGGCCGCTCGGCGAGAAGGGGTCCGAGGAGCGGGGGCTGGCCGGCTGAAGCGGTGGGTGCGGGAGAAGGAGAAGCGCCGCCGGGGCGGGCGGCAGGGGGACGGGACGCGGGCAGAGGAAGGGGCGGCCGCGGCGAGGCCCGCCGAGAGGGAGAGGGGGTGGCGCTCACAGCGGATGGTGTGGAAGGAGGCCTTGGGCCGCCGCTCGAAGCTCTCGCCCAGCTGCAGCGGGTGCTCCTCCTTGTCCAGCAGCGAGTTCGCCGAGCCGTTCATGGTCCCGGTCCCGTCCCGTCCCGCCCCTCTCGGCTTGGCCGGTCCCTTCCTCTCCTCCGTGCGTTGCCGCCCGGCGCCCTTCCGGGGGCCGAGTGCAGCCGGGAAACTGCTCCGGGGCTGGCGGCGGCGGTGGCGGGTACAGCGGGGCGAGGAGGGGGCGCCGGGCCGACCCGAGTAGGGGTTGCTGTCCCTGCGGAGGGGGCGCGGGTCCCCGGAGGGGCGTCCCTGAGAGGAGAGGTGGGAGCGCGGCGCTCCCCGCCCCCGGCAGGGCAGGGCAGGGCAGGGCAGGGCAGGAGGGGCCTCCCCTGCCGGCATGGTCAGCGCGGCGGCCGCGGCCCTCCGGAGGGAGCAGCTGTGGGGGGAGCCGGGTTCCTTGTGAGGGGACAGGGGGCTCGCACAGAGGTGTGAACTGTTTGCAGTTTTAGGACGGGATTAAACGTTCTAAAAGGCTGTTTTAGCCTAAGCATAGGCCGTTAAAGCCGCGTTTGTCACCGTGTTAGCTTCCCACCGCAGCGTTTCCTGAGTGCAAGCGGGTTACTGAAAGGATTAGCTTGGATTATTTTTCCTTTATCTTGTCCTGTGAAGAAGTATAAACGTTCATCTTTTTGTAGCTTGCCAGGCACATGGTAGAAATTTTGCTGTTTAAGATGTTGAGAATATACTCTTCTAGAGGAGACTTTTTTTCTAAGGGAGCCTTTTCTCTGTAGTTTTTTCTGTTGTTTTTGAAGGAAAAAGAGTGTCATCCCTCTCCCGTGAAGCTGGACAAAATTTTGACAGTTCTCTATTTCATTTGCACGTTTGTATTTTATGTTCCTGTTTGTATCGTGTAAGATAAAATATGCAAGTGAAGTACTACTCTTTTTTGCTTAGGGTGGGTATTGTTGGGTTTTTCTCATTTCCGTTTGGTGGTCTCTCACCATTTTGGTGAGATGACACTGACACCTGGTTCTGGGTGCTGGCCTACACAAGCGGCACGCTTTGGCTGCCTGCGCTTCCTTAGGAGTTACTGGGCCGTGCAGGGTTTGATTCACATGTGCCATCATCCAGAATCTGGATGTTTGTGGCAAGGCAGAGATCAGAACTAGTTGAGTATCAGGCAAGAGATTTGGATCCCTTCCCAGCCTACGCAGAAGTCTTTTCGTTGCTCCATCAACCGGCAGGCATCCTCAGGAGGAGGCTGTGGAAGGAGTGCTAACACAGACGTGCACATTTTGGCCACAGTATTGATTTTGCTCTCTGAGTAATGAGATGTTATAAATGCTGACGTTTTCACCAGTGTTTTCTCACAGAGGTGAGAGCAGGAAGGAGAAATGGTAACAGGAATATGGTTTGTTTCATCAACTTTAATGGGACTTTTAAATGTCATGTGTTTTCCAGTTGTTTTTTCTAAGGTGTTCTAAATGGGGTTAACAAGAAACAAAGCCCTTTTCAAGTCAGTTTCAGTGAAAATAAACTTAGAGCTGCACTCCTCTTGTTAGGCATCTTTCTAGGATACAGAGGGACGACCAGCTGACTGTTAAATATCTGCTTTAACTTTGACACCAGTGTGATGTCATATACAGTTGTTAGTTTGGATGGAGGATTTCTGAAATTAAGAGGAATCTGGTGGCCTTGCAGTCCAGCAGGTAGGACAGATCACCGTAAAATTGTAACACACTGTAACTCTTTCTCATTTTTTGTTCTGCTTCTAGATCTTCGGTTATTTTAACTAAGTTAAGTGATGGGTACCTATAGTAATTAAAAAAAAAAAACCTCACCCTTGGGTCTTTGGCTTTTATATTTGTGAAAGAATCTACAATGTTTCAAGAAAACACATCGGCCAGTTGCTTAAGCATAATAACAACATCTACTGAAGATGGTGCTTTGCAAAAAAAAGGCCACAGTGCAAGAATCCTTAGCCCAAAAGAAGCTGAGAGACTGGCAAAAGATCAGGTTTTGGTGTCTGAGTTCAAACAACTAAAACTGGAGAAAGAGGCACAGAAGAACTGGGATCTATTTTACAAAAGAAACAGCATCAACTTCTTCAAAGACAGACATTGGACAACCAGAGAGTTTGAAGAGTTAAAAGCATGTCGGGAGGTGAGATCTATAATCTTCCTCTGTAAAAGATGGGGATTGACTGTTTCCAAGTGATTTAATAATACTTATAACAAAGCCATTAGGGTAAGAGTTGTCACGTTATGTTTTTAGTGCCCTGTGTAGTTTCTCTTAATATCAAAGGTACCTCCTCAGAATCAGATGCATCAGTTTGGTTTCGGTTTATAACTGACCCATACTGGATAGTAAGAATGAAATCTGGACTGTGTTTTGTGTCCTAAATAGACAACTTATCTCTCTGTGATGTGATGCTTTCAGATGCAAGTTGGTGCACTTCAGAACACTACTTTAAAGAAAAGCATCCAGAATTACAGGCTAATTGCAAAACATTGTTAAGGGGGATAGCCAGATGCATCTGTTGTTCGTTATAGCTGAATGAAAGACAAGACAGAAATGGTACAACAATCTGTTGATTACTTAAGGAGTAGGTGATTAGAGAATTAGTAATGTATTCTAAAAATATTCATAATTTTTCAGAAATCAAGATTTCGGTTTTGTAGTGTCAGATTATCCAGTGGCTGCCTAGTTCAGTTTTTTAATCAATGGTAATTAAAATTGATTATAACTTTTAAAATGCTGATTCAATAGTGCCTGTGCTTGTATCACGAGGAAAACAAAGATGATGTGCTTTATCTTGGATTTCTTCCTCCCCAGTTTGCAGATCAGAAACTGACCATTCTGGAAGCAGGCTGTGGTGTTGGGAACTGCTTGTTTCCACTCTTAGAAGAAGATTTGAATATTTTTGCATATGCCTGTGACTTTTCTCCTAGAGCTGTTGAGTATGTGAAGGTTGGTGTGATATTTGGAACTTCTTTTAGAGTGTCTTCAGAAGCTTCTGAAACTACAAATGACTGGGAAGACAGACTTCTCTTGCCTTCCTTTTTATAAGAAAGATAGAATAGCTTTTGCCAAAAAATAGAGACTGATCCATTTCAGTGGAGCTCCAATGCAAGAAGCCAAATCATTGCTCAAGATCTAGTTTCTGAGCATCAAATTGTAGCATTATGGTAATATATATATATATATATTACTTTACTTGAATGATTTATGAAGACTGTGTTTGGGAGCGCTATTATGTCTCTGCTGAATGTGCAGTACAAGCAAAATTTGTTTGGGATGGAAGCTTGCCTGTGATATTTGTGGGGCAGAGGGAATCCTAAGGAGAATTTTGAAAACATGGCCAGGAAGGTTTTTGTTAAGGAAATTTGTAGCCTGATTAGAAATAGGTATGTTTATACTTATTCATAGGTAAGTGGTACTGCAGTCCGAAGTTAAGTTTTCCAGCAAGGCTGGTGGGGCCTTTGAGCTTTAAAAGTCTCCTCGTTTATTAAGTTTGTAATTACAGATAAATTTATATATACAATGTGTTACTTGAAAGCATTTGCTTGTGCAACGTTTGTGACTGAAAACTGCAAGACACGCAATATATACTGCATGGGAAAGATGGGAAGAAATACATGTGGCAAACAGGAGAGGACAGCAGCTCGGTGGGATGCCACAGCTGCACTGCAAGATGAGGTTGGGCTGAGTGTGTACCCTGGGGTTTGGATGACTTAGCAGTGTCTGCTTCGCAGCTCTTGCTGACCTTCTTTCTTGCTAAGACCAGGTTTTCTTTTAGCCAGCAAAACTGTGGAACAGCCCAGTTGCAGGTAGTGTGACATGAACCCAAACCGTTTACAGCTCTTGAACTACAAGTAGACTGCACTTTGATCACCTTGTAATACAGAATTTCTTTTAATAATATTTCTGTGTTTTTAAAGAGTAGAAGCAGCTGTAAAACAGAAATGGTATGTTTTCTGAACTGTCTTAACATGCATTCTCAAATTCCTGAGAACTGACTATTCTAGTAGTTGTAGCTTCACTGTGTGAAGTAGTCTGCAGCAAAGAATTTCTGATCGCATTAGTCACCTGTTGGAAGTTAATGTTCTTTTGCCACCATGTTTTGTGTCACTTTGTTGATTAATTTCACAGGTGTTATACTTTTTTGCAGTAACAAATGCTGCTAATTGCCACTGAAAGCATGCCCTGTTCATTTCCCTAGAAAAATGCCTTATACAGTACTGAAAGATGTAAAGTGTTCCAGTGTGATCTTACCAAAGATGATCTTCTAGAAAATATACCAGCAGATTCTGTGGATGTTGTCACACTTATATTTGTGCTTTCTGCCATTCATCCTGACAAAATGCATCTTGTCTTGAAGAACATTTACAAGGTAAAACCACCTGATTTTATAGCCTTTAAAGTGCTTTTCTTCTTTTTAGCTTGAAAGTACATATTTTTTTCCTTACAAAATAACCCATATTGTAATGGTGATCTGTAGTACTATATTCCATGGATGTACTTACTTAGTTCACCTAAAATATGTTTGGCAATGTTATTTTCCTGTCTTGGTATTGTGAAGTTTTGATTCTGGCCAAATGCATGCCATCAACATAACAATATGGTATTTTGAACCCATGACTTGGGCTCCTAGGTTGTATGCTAGAAATGTTTATGGATTGCAGAAATGTCTGTGTTGGTAAGGTGTGAATGACAGTGAACCAAAACTGGCTTCTGGAATATACAGTGACTTGCAATTGGGATGTTGCTGTTATTAAACACACTTGATCTGTGGTGATTTAGAAGTGGGGTATTGAGAACTCAACATTAATCTAGAGAGGCTCATCTCACTGGGCTGCCTTTGTCAGTTAGACTAGGATAGGCCCATCCAGAGGGTGGTTTAAACAGTCTGAATCGTGATTGTTCTGAATTTCCCTGAGATGTTGTGTATTGACTGCAGAGGAAAATAGTCAACGTACTTTTTATTTATGCATATGTGTGTATTTGGGGTTATATGTTATTAGATATCCTGTCTGTTTTTTCATCAGTAGTTTGAGAAGGGAATGTTAGATTTTATGGTAGATCTCCACCTGTTTTCCAAAGTCAGGATTGATTTTTAGCTTGTGCACATGAAAAGGCTAATTATTATTTTCTCTATGGAGATGCCTGGCTCATTTAACTCGCTTGTACATTTCTGCAGAAATTTCCAAGTGGCAAGTACTCCTTTTCTCGTCTAACAAATATAGCTGGTATTTGCTGAGCTAGGAAAGTGGCATGCATCAAATGTCTAAAGTCAGCATGGCCAATTACCATGGATTTCTAAATTTTAAACTATTTATGGCTTGATTTCTTTACCAAAGAGCAATTAAAAAAAAACAAACCCAAACAACAAACCCACAAACTATTTTCTTGAAATTGTTCCTTTTTTAATTTCTTATTATATTGCAACATTTTTCTTTCTCATATGAACCAAGAAATGTCACAGTGTTCTAAATTTTATTGTTCAACATTAAGCAAAATCGGGTGCTAGACTGTATGCTACTCAACAAAGAAAATGCCCTGTTAGGACTTGATTTTTTATTCTTAAACTGCATATTTTCTTCTTTCCTCTGTATTTAAGAGTATTGCAAAAAGCTTTTTTAGCTGATCAGCACCCAGACAAGTATCTTGAAACTATTTATAGTCTGCTGTTCATGGGGAAGCACTTTTAAGAGTGGACAATTCAGTTTATATACAACTTTTTTGTTGCACAGGGAATGAATTCAATATATATATCACTTGGGTATCAAGTGTGTTGGGATACCTTGTCTTAGTTGTATGTGTATGTACACGTATACAAATAAATATATATGTATGGCTAAATATATTTACCTTATTAAAGCATATATGTATTATGTGACAGGTATTAAAACCAGGCAAGTGTGTCTTGTTCAGAGACTACGGACTGTATGATCATGCAATGCTCAGGTTTAAATCTGGCAGCAAACTTGGAGAAAACTTTTATGTTAGACAAGATGGGACAAGATCGTATTTTTTTACTGAAGGTAAGACATACTGTACGGTGCTTTCTTTTCTGTGAATCTTCTGTTTAAACTTGCTTCAGGGATTTTCCAGTGTGCCCATGGAAGTTTTGTTTTACACAGATAAACTATTAAATTGTGGTGTACTTCATTTGCCATCCTTTTTGGGAGGAAGGGGGTATTTAGACTGGCAGGACTTTTTGGAGCACTTTCTTGTATACAAGCTTGTATGTGCTATGATGTGCCAAGAGCAGCAGTTTCTGAATTTGCTGAATTTCATTCAGATTTGTTATCTAAGGGAAAAAGACCAATGTTCGATAACAGAATTGACCATATTCATGAAGCAACTAAGCAGTTATCTTGGCATTGTCCTTTTTGCAAGGCTGTTCCTGGTGTGCAAGATGAGGTCTACTGAAGAAGTCAATGAGAATCTTGTGCACAAATCCTGCTGAGATAGCAGTGGCTAACTGTGGCCACTGTGTCTTCTGGTTTTTTTTTTTAGTAAAGATGATGTAAAAAACATTTCCATGTGATAGAGTATTTAAACAGTTTATCATTCAGTGCTTGTAATGCTTTAGGAAGGAGGGTAACTATTGCAGTTTACTGGTCGAGAATTCGAAGCACAAAGATGTGAAGGAATTTGCTTAGACTCTCACGTTGAGTTGGAATTATAGCTCATCTTCTAACTCCTAATTTCTCATGCTAAGCTTTAGTGAACCATTACTTCCTCCTATCAATTATAGAGCATTGTGTAATAAGAGCTGTGTGTTTATTTCTGTGGGGCTCTTTGTTCTTAGTCTAAAGCAAAATACAGCCACTGAAGAGACCGATTTGGTGCCAAGTAAATGTTATTCATATTTTATGACATAACGTATTACCTAATTGCTTCTGATATATAAAAACCATTAATCTTGTCTGAGCTCTCCCTATTCTTTATAGGACAATGATGAAAGATAATGCAGGCTGTGCCACAGCTTCATTGAAGCATTTCGAGAACTGTTATTTATTGAGTGATTTTTAGTTCTGTTTAAACAATTAGCTCTTACAAAGAGAATGGATGCTAAAGGGAACAAATAAGAGACTGTTCTAGCTGTGGAATTTTAAATCCCATTTTTATTGTGTGTTGGAATTGTTTCTGAATGAGAAATTCCTTGCTAGTATGCATGTTTGCTTTGGGGGAAGAATTGAATTAGGGAGGAAGGAAGGGGAAGGAAGGAGAAAAGAGAGAATATATTTTGTATTGCTCGTATTAGCAATTGTTTTGCCTTGGGCTGGTCTGTGACTGTCTCGTGGACCACCTCTGCTCCCATTTGTAATTGTTATAATCTCAATCATCTCACTAATTTTCATATAAATATCACTTAATGCTTGAAAATTCTTTTGTTACTAGAAACATGACTCCCATCATTTCTGCACAGTTTGCAACCCATGCTGTTTTTCATTTGTTCAGCACTACACTGGTACACCAAGTAATCACTGCATGGAATGATTTGCATGATGTTTATTTATAGTATGTCTGTCCTCAGATAACAACACTGAGCTTCTTCCATGGAAACAAAAATTCCATTTGTCCACTGTTTGAAATAATATTAAATTTGTGAAGGAATGTGTGGCTGTGATTTTGTGTTATGAAATATGTGCAACTTCCTCACAATGAGATTTCAGTAGATCCACGATTAATTGCTGTTTATTTATGTCATTGATGTGGGTCCCCCATTTTATATGAACACGTGATGTTTACAACCAGTGCACGTGGCTTTATCATAGGCTTAGGTTGACAGAAGCCTGCACTACCACCAAAGTGGGTGGTCTCATCTTCCTTCCTCAACACACCACCTCTTCTAGTGCTGGGATTCTTGTACCCACACAGTCAGCCCTTTCATCGAGCTGATCCCCCTGAGCAGCGAAAGAATGGCATGTCTTTGTTTTCTATCAAGTAGCGCAAGTTTAGAATGCCTTAAATTTACTGTGAAATCACCATCTAAGTAGATGAAACAAGGTGCAGAAAAGGAAAACTGATGATTTTTAAATTAACGTGACAAGTCAATAGCATGAATAGCCCTCTCTGCTGCATAGGACACCCTGTTTGTGAGGTACTTCTGCCTTCCCTAGGGGAGATATGCTTTGAGTAAGAATCTTTTGTTAATGGAAAATGCTTCCAGTTCGACTCAGTGGAGGCTTGGTACCACCATATCCACTTTGCCACTTTGTCCATTTTTCTGTTGAGCAATGGCATGTGAATGTCTGGTAACATAGGATGGTCTTCCTCAAGCAGAGATGCGTCTACAAGGCTGGATTTCCTTTGAAATATTTAAAATAAGTGTATTCAGCTAGCAAAGGTCAGCTGCACACAGTGAAAATGCGGTGGCATCAGTCACAAAGAGAATGACAAGGCTCAATAAAAATAAGAGATGTGGCAAATTTTGGAAACTAGACTGAGTAACAAGCTTAAGCCCCAGTTTTGCAAGCTGTTTTGCTTAGGTTGGTGTTTCTAAAGGAGATCTCTATTGATCTTTATTCAGCAGTCTGCCTGCATGGAACAGCTTGAAATCTGAAGGCCTGTGTGACTTTCATGCTGTAACACCCAAGAACATATGCTTATATAAATGCTGACTGGTGTTTTAAAAATAGCTTAAATGTAATATTTCATCTTATTTTTTTAATTTTCTCTTCCAGAGTTCTTGTCCCAGCTTTTCAAGGCTGAGGGATATGAGCAAGTGGTCAATCAATATGTGCAGCGAGAAACTGTGAATAGGAAAGAAGACCTGCGTGTTCCAAGAGTTTTTCTTCAAAGCAAATTTCAAAAGCCTTTCAGTACGACACAAGTTCTTGCTGATTAGCAACAGCATTGCTTGTTTGAAATGGAAGCTATCTCATAGTTTTTTCCTTGTGTGTGCTCATCTTTCTGGTAAACCAGAAATGACTGCATCCAGTACCTCTTGTTGGTTTTCATCCTCAGATATGAAGTACGAATGCTATTTCTAAATCAAATTTAGGATGGTTTAGTGATGCAGGCAATCTGCTGAGTATCTGTATGCCTGCTTCTGAAGTAAATCCTGTGCATCATTGTTGGAGGATCAGGTAAAGCACACTAAATATGGTTAATTTTAAGCACTAGTTTTCATTAGTTATTTTCATAATTGTTATTTCTGTTTTTATTAAAAACTATTTTTTAAGTAAGTATCCTGTGTTTTCTATCACTTATGTTTTTTGTGGCCTGTTACAGTATTTCATCTGCTTTCAGTATTTGTACTACTTCTGCATATAATTTCTCAGATACAGGACTGAAACAGACTCAGTGAGCGATATGTCAGCTAATTTGGTATTTTAGTAATGGTATCTTTTTAATGTGCTCAGCATTTAGATATGTAAACAAATGTTTACATTCTAAATAAGATCCTAATTTATCTGATTTCATGCTTGAAGAAAGTTGTTAGAGGATCATTTCAGACTTTCTTCGTTTGATGAGCAGAAATAGTTGAGGTTTTGCAAGTCAGTTTCCCATTTGGAACCGAAATCAGCGAGTCAAAATTACTTTCTTTTCTATCAGGTGTAGTCAGCTGCTTCTTTCCTGAGCAGAAGTCTTAATTCTTTCCAGTCGCTCTCAGGAAAGGTGTTGGTCTTTGCTGTTCCTATCACAAAAAGCCACTGTATTCATGCTATGACTCATAGCCTGCCACAGACTTAACTGCTTGAAGGAACTTCATCCTTTCCCTTCAACAGCCCTGGTGCTTTGCTCTGCAGAGCCTCTTTGTTCTTGGATGATACAGTGTCAAAAACATGTCTGGATCTTTAACCTGCATTTTGAACAGCTGCTCTGCAGCAGAGGAGGCTCATAGTATCTGGTGACTTGTGCAATGGGCTGTGCTGATCTTGTGTAATGTACACGAGTTGCACCAAGGGAAATTCCAATGAAATATGAAAAATTTTTAATTTCTTTGTGTGTAAAGGGAGGTCAGATACTGGGACAGGGCCCAGAGAGGTTGAGGAACCTCTGTCCTTGGAAATGCTTGGGAATAGATTGGGCAAGGCCTTTAGCAGCCTGTGGCTTTATTCTGACTAGGGATTTCATTTCTTTCTGTATGTATTATATGTGATTGATTGACTCAGGCTGTCATTCCACTGGACTTGTGTGTTGCTAGATGACCCAGTCATACACATCTGATGTGGACCAGAAGTGAGTATTTGCCTCTGTTAATGGCAAACTAGCCATAAGATATGATAATGATTTTTTTTCCGAGCACTCTTAATGCTGGTTGTGTGTGCATGGAGGGAAAGAAGTAATAACTTTTCCAGCATGAAGCCTAACGTTACAAAATTAACCAGTTAGAATTTTTTGAACAAATTGGAGCTGCCAGAGGTCTTGTTTGGTTGATATGTTTATAAATAAATTTGCAGCAGATCATTGCTTTGAGTCAGGGCACCACAGCTTCTTTTTGGTCTGATGAGCCCCAAAGCTGGGTTTATTATATCACCAAACTTTGGCCTCAATGAAAAAAGTGATTAAACCGCACAATTCTCCTAATGACTCTTTGAGGAGGGTTATTATTACATGACATCTTTTTTTTTATGGAGAGTATCATCCTGGGGATTTATGCATTGCTGACCCCTGCTGTGCAACCCATTAGCACTTTCTGCTGTACTAGTAATAAATATCTGGTAATGTTTATAGTAAATGAAAAAATATATTAAAAAGGGGTATAACAACGATAGCATTATTCTAAACTGAGCAATCATCATTTTGTGGCTTCTCTCAGAAAATGTTCATTTTTAGTACAGCAGTTCTGCAATGACTGCATGTAGTCTGAGCTCTGTTGATTTTTAGTGGAGTTTGAACCCTGCAACACTTAAGTGCCTTATAGGACTGGATGTTTGGTCCTTTTAGAATGTACAACGGGTAAATGAGACTGAAGGATTGCCTTGTGTGGCGCCTCATCACTCTGCTGTATGTTTGTCAACATATGCAATGGCAAGTGCACTGAACTGGGCATCCCAAAAAGGAAATTAAATGTAGGTAAGTATTAAAAATGTTAATCAGGAGGTTTGAGTCAACCTAATAGACTGAGCTGCAGACAGCCATTGACTCCACCTTTATGCTGAACTAACTATTGCCTGAACAGTAAAACACCTTTTTGTATCTAGCTGTAGCTTCTGTGTTTCTGTGCATTTCTACTTCAGGAGCTACTGTCACTTTTTGTGTAGCAACACATTAAACAGAGAGCAGTATTTCTTTTTTTTTTTTTTTTTAATTTCTCATTCAGTCTCATATCCAGTCAGACCTGGAAAATAAAGTAGCATGCATTAGTGGCCCTGCCAGAAAGGCCTTCAGCTATAGTTGTCATAAAGCAGAGGTTATTTTGAGATGAATGATCAGAAAGCTTTATTTGATTTCTGTGCCTCTGCTTCTATGAACTCTAAATTGCAAGTCTTTGTAACTGTGGTAAAGTTTGAGGAAGTTGAGTCAGGTTTTTAAGAAATTGTTGCCTCAGCATGTGAGACATAACTGATGAGGTGCACATGGTTGTTGGTAGTGCTGAGTAAAGTGGATATACTCCCCTCAGCCTTTCAGCCTTTCCAAGCTCATGTAAGCTCACCAGAAGAAGCACATGCCAAGGACTCTCATACCTAGTATCCTTATTTGAAGAACTGTCCTTAGGGAGATGTGGTAATGGGGGTAAATAGTATCAAAAGGACTTGGAAAAAAAATATACATGCACTGAATACTCAGCTTGCACAACCTACTATGCTGTAAGTGTAATATCTTGATTGTTCTTTAAGTTGTCTTCAACCAATGGGAGCTGCTGAGACTGAGTCAGTTGTCTGTAGAAGACCATCCTTTTGTTTCCCTTAAGCTAAGCTAGCTGCTCTATCTGGCAAGCATAAGTGTAAGTTACTTACGCCATCACCCTGTTCTGAGCAGTATTTCAAATAGGAGGAAATAATTATTGAAGTAGTGGGACTAAGAAACCCCAATTTATATATATATATATATTTTACGGTTTGGTGTGATGTGATTACATTTTCTAATGTTTGATAAAGTATGAACTCTGGGTTCATACTTTGACTGCCCCTTCAACTGCAGGAAACTGCTTTTCCTGCAGTTAGGGAATCTTAAATGTCACTTTCCAGTGTGGGATTCTCTGGTATCTCCTACTGGAATTAAACAGCATATACTACGGGATCATGTTAAAGGGCTAGTGCCTCAGTGAGGACATGAATAAGGTCTGTCTGTTGGCTATTTTCATCAAACTTACAGAAATATAATGTCTTCTGAAATTTCATGTCCTTTACTGTTCTGTCAAATTTGGTTGATATTCTCCAATGTGTTTGACAACAGGCTAAGACTAGACAGAAATCTGCACGTGCATTGTGCATGTGCTGTATGCATAGGTAAGCTTTTTTCCCTTAGAAATATGGGCTATTGAGAAAGAAACATTTTAACTTTAAAGTAGTGGTATTACAGCAGGTTTTATGTGGTTCATTTGATAGCTAAAAGGTTATTTCTGTGCATCTTTCAGATACCTGAAAGTTCCTTGGGTTGAAAAGGCAGAATATTTAAGCAGTTAATACACTGCTATCCCCATGGTTAATTGTGCATCATTTCTATGAAATAAAGTGCTATAAAAGTGGGACCTGAAGCTCTAGTATCTATAAGCATCAGCAGCCATTTGTAAACATACAGCCTTGGTCTCATAGGAGAAAACTGGTATATGAAATCTGAAAGGTCGTTTATAGGCCTAACTGATGTTCTTGTTTTTTTCTTGATCTGTTGTACAGTTTATATATCTGAATATATCGAGAGATACAAATTATACAAATTACCAATTAGGAAGTGTTTCACTGGAAGAGTTATTTGAAAGATATAGATACATATTTGGAGAGGATATCAGTGTTAAGAATCAGTATGTGAAGGAAAAAGGGTAAGATTATGTTTGAACTTCTGGGAAAATTCCGAGTTTCACAGGCCAGGGATGACACACAATTAAATGAGTTCTTCATCTAGAAGGTGAAATTTTAGGAATGAAAACCTGCAGCTTCCAAAACTAGACTAATGTTACAGGCAGGGAAAAGGGTGACATCTAATTGTGTGCAGTATTAGTAATACACACGAGACTGGGAAGCGATCTGGGAAGCAGAATTTTATATTGAAAAGATAATGTTAAGATACAGTTAGTGAAAATAGGTAAGTCTTTGTTTATGGATTTTTACCTCCCACAGTGTAGCTATGATGAATTTTTCATTGGTTATGCTTGTTGTTATTAGAAAAGATTGTGAGCCATTTCAAACATTTGGGAGCAAACATTTCCATTTGGGAGCAAACATTTCCTAGTTATACATTCTGCAAAAACATCTGGCCCTCGGGTGCAGTAAGTTCAGGACATGAGTATGTTTGCACTTTGTATTTGTAATGCGAGTTCATTTATTAGAACAAAGGCAGACAGTGAGCCTACACCATGGGGAGGCACATGGAGGCATTGCTTGCAAAGATAAAAGCTATTAGCCAGGTAAGATGTTCCATTAGAGAACTTTTTTAATTTCCACTTCCCAGGCTGATGTACACCATTCGTTATGTTTGCAGCAGGGAGAAAATGCTGCTGCTGGGAAGACAAGGACACAAGGAAAAGACTACATGATTGTTCCAAATGGCTAGTGATTTTGTGTACCTCTACTTAAATAATTTTGTTTGGGAACATTTTGCCCCTTTTCCAGGAAGTCTTAGGTCTTATCTTTGGAAAATTTGGTTGCTTTTGAAGGTCTTTGCCAAAGACACAGGTGTAACCAATGCATGCTTGTAGAATATATGAAGTAAAAGATTTGGAAAGGCAGCCATGTGACTGAAAAATCTAAATCCAGGCTTGTTTTTCTCCCTTGACTTGTAAGAAGCTTTATACTTCACTGTGACCTCAGTGCTTTTTCAGAGTTCCCACTCCGGGATGTCTGATGTTTAAGTTAGATACTGTTAAGTTAGATACCTGTGTTTAAGTTAGATACGCCCAGTCAAGTCCAGCCTGGGTTTCCAGTGCCCCTAGTATCCAGAGAACTCAGAATGGGAGTAACTGAGGGTAGTTGCAGGGAAAACTCAGAGCAGACAAGTCACAGCCTGCCTACTATTGAGGCTCCAGTCAGTATTTTTCTACAGTCAACTGCACTGGACCCTTGGATTTCTGTAGTAGATTTTGAATAGCAGAGAAGCTGCTCTCAATAGGGTAATGATATCTTATTGCATGTGGGGTTGTTGTGCATCTGAAATTTAAGGAATTTGACACGCTTTTTTTCTGTTTTCGGCTTCAAGCTTTTGTGTGAAAGATGACATTTAATTGGAATTTTTATCATCTAATAGAAGCTTTTTTCTTTTAAGTGTAACAGACCTGTTGCTGTTTTGCTAAAACCAAAGTATTCAAAAACAGGATGGAAGAGGATGGGGGAGAAGGAAAAGAGAGTTACTTTTTGCACAAATACAGTAAATGTTATGTTCTACTTGTTTGATTAGCAAAGCAGATTTCATAGGAACATAAAAATACCTTGAAGAAGCCACAAAACTATTACCACTGTATTTTTCTGAACTACCTTCAGAAGGATAGTTCTGAAGTCCCGCACAACTTCTTAGACTTAGCTGTGACCAGCTGGCTGAAATATCTAAACACAGTTTTCACTTTCAGCGTTCAAGGATGCTCTGTCATGTCCTTTAGGACCTGGCCCCAGGGAACATCATGTTTTTAACCTCTTGGCTGGATGAATGCGAGTCACTTACTGGAAGCTGAATACACAGATGTTCTGGACTCTCCTTCTGATGCAGTAGCATACCCTCTTTGCTCCACAGTGCATGCCACTGAAGACTTTTGCTAGCTTTGGTCAGTTTCCAGTAACAGTTTCAGGTTTTGGTTTTGAAATAATAAATTAAGGATCAGCAACCATCTGTATATTCTTGATCTGTACTTGGCTGGTGCACAAGAGAAAGCCTGTTAGAAATAATAAAGCTCAGAAGAGAGAGGATCACACTTTGAAGTAAACTGAAATGATCAAGCTGATACAGAGCCAGAATATATTTTAGAATACTGAAAAACCTTCCTCTTACAGACTTTCCTGTATACCACATATTAGCCTGCCCTTTTGCTTAAGGTATCCTTTCCAAGCCACTAAATAAAGGCTTTAAAAAAGAACATAGTTTAACCTTAAAGGAAAAGAAAATAGCATGAACAGACTCTACAACATGAACCACATTTATCTTTTAGAGTAGGATAGTGGTGTTCTCAAAAGCCCACTGAAGGCAGGGTAAGCTTGTCAAGTGGTACAGGTACTGAGAGCTTTTCCCTTGGTTCCATAATTCCATAATTCACAGTTTCTATTTCGTTTATACAGACTTCTTACGGGACCTCTTTTATGGTCACCAATAGTAGATCAGGGAGATGATAGAGCGGTTTTGAAGTTATAACAGATCTTCAGATGTATTCGTACTCTGTAAAAGAAAAAAGGTTTCTTCTGACTGACTGATGAATTGAAGGAGCAAGACCATTTTGTCAGTGCTAGCAGCAACATGGTTTGTTCATGCGCCAGACTAGCCCATCGTTTTGGCAGGAAATGCAACGTCAGGCAACATTTTGTAGTACTGCAATAAAAATCCAATGATGAATCTCCTTTAAATTTTGAAATTTTTAATTATTTTTTAAAAGAAGCAGCTTTCAAAAATGTAAAGAGAGGGGCTAGAATGTGTCTGGCATGCTCAAAAAGCATGCAAGTAAAGCTGTAGCTGCAGCAAGCAGCATTATTCATATTTAAATACCAAACGAAGCTGTAGATGTGCAATGCCAGGCTTTGCTTCAGGGACACTCAAATGGCTTTGCAGCACAGGTTGCAGTAGGGTAACTATTACGTGATGATACGTTTTTATTTCATGTAGCCTTGTGGAGAGTTGGGAGTATGTTACCGTTGACTACACTCATAAATATGAGTAAAGTATGAGAAATTTTGCTTTTGTGGCTTGCTTTGACTTTTCCTGGAGCTTTTAACATTGTACATCCTTACGTTAGCTCAGTTTTTATTGCTATTGATTTTTATGGTGCATGTGTTGAATATTACAGGAGGTGGAAAGAAATATAAAGTGCTGAAATGGTATATTGTACAGGACTACAGAAGAGTCTCTGAAACCAGGGTGAATGGAGTCCAAATGTCAAGTTTAACATACAGTGTCTTCTGAAGAGGATTCTTTTGAACAAATGCCTTTAAAAATGTTCATTGCATGCTTGTTGTGGTGGTATTTGGAAACCCATGATTGGGGCAGCATTGTTCTGGGTGCTATAGACACAGAGAGTAAGAGACAATCCCTGTCCTAAAGATAGTAACCATTCAGTTATGGAAGATGGGTAAGGAGAGGAAGGAAGGACATCCCATTTGTGATAAGACAGAGAGATTAATATTTTTCTCTACTTCAAATTTAAATCAATAGCATAAGCCCCTTTATATTCCATAGTTTTAGTGCAACCTTTTCTTCCACTGCTGTTTGAAGCCCAGGCACTGAAGAAACAGATTTTTAAAAAGTAACTGACCTAAAAAAGGTCAATATTGGTTAGCAAAGTCTGTGGCTGATGTGATTTGTATTTCTTGAGTAAGGGTAACATTAGGAAGTATTGTTTGCGATGCAGTGAAAAAGGAATAGCTTCTCTTACCATCAGTTGTATTGTAAAATAACTTTCCTCTCTCTAGGCTGTCTCTACTTTATCAAGCTCTTATCTGGCCTGGTTGGAGGCTTAGCCTCATGTTTTGTGCCTAAATATGGAGGTCTTACCATGAAGTTACTTATTTGTGCAAAAGTTGGATTTTTTTTTTCTTCTACCCCGCTGCATAGGTACCGTTTGACTAAAAAGGGTGAAGGGAGGGTGTTTGGAATTTTGTTCACAAGATGGCACTAGCTGCTAACCAGTGCTACCTTCCTTTTAACCCTAGCACTGAATTATCTACATCTTTAGCACAGTGGTAGGGAGCGCTGGTAATGATAAGACACCTAGAGTCTTTTCTTGTATATAGTTAAGTCATCTTTTTGTCTACTTAAATAGCTCTTGGATCTTGAAGAAAGAAAACAAAAGGTTTTTTTTAAAGAAAATACTGTTGCATCTCAGAGATTTTTTTATTTAGAGGGAATGTTCTTAGCACATTGTGAGGGAGAATAGGCTGAAATGTTAGTACTGTTAATGGCAGCTGGGATCCTAATTGCCTGTATGTGTCAGGCAATCATTTGTTGCATTGACAACTTGCAGTTTGTTTGAGTCCCACTAAACTGTTACCTTTGAAACTGCAGTGACCTAGGATACAGATTTCAAAATGCAGTGCCTGAATATAATATTTTTTGAACTCCTTAAAAATATGAGACAGATTTCTGTTTGTATGAACTGTTCCTGTTTACTTCCCACTTCTTTTGTTTTATGGATGAGCTGCTTTTCAGTTGAGCAGCCACTCAAGCAGAGCTGCTTAAGATGCACACGACCAGAGAGGCTGTATCTCTCTCATTAATTACTGTGTAAAGTCCACTGTAGTTTAGTTTCCATTTTACAGTTTCTTCTGCTCTAGTAATTACATTTTGTCTCCAGTAAGCCCTTCTCATTTCCAGGGAAAGAGGAAGAATAGAATAAAATTACATTTACATCTTGCTGGCTTTATATCTCACTTTAAACATTGTATGTCTAGTATAATCTTTTACCAGGCAGCGCTAATAAGCTGCATGTAAAATTGCCTCAACTGCATGCAACAGTAATTCTTTTGAATATTAAATATCTGAATTTGTGTAAATGCTAATTATCTGCCAGCGCAGAAACCAATTTGTAAAAATGGAGCTCCTCTCCTTGCCTTTCTTACACTTTCCCTCCTCTTTATTTAGGACTGGCTTATCCTTTTTTGCACAAGTGAGGGGGATCTGCCGAAATGCAGAGCTTCATGGAAAGGCTTCTTGGAGTAAAACCTGTCACCAAGCAAAGCACAGACAGAGGCTGTATCCTAGATGGTTCCTTCCCAGGAAATGGATGATAGGCAGAAACGGAGCAGACAGAGATCTGCTTTTTCCTGCTTCCCAGGACAGTGGTGAGTGGGACTAATGAGCGTGTTCGGCCCAGGAGAATTGTTGTAAAGGACTCTTCCCAGACAGCCTCTCCTCAGGCAGAGTTTTCCTGGTTCTTCTCTAAGCAGTATGCCTATCTACTAAGTCATCTTATGGGCTTTCTTGCTCAGAGCCTTCTTATTTATTACCAAGGACCTTATCCTACAAAATGTGCCATCTGTTTCTACTGACTTCTATAGAGGGCCCACAACATCCCACAGGTTTGGGCCTTGAGGCATTCCAAGAAAAGGTTACTTTGATGGGGAACTGCAGTAGGGGTTTACAAGTGACTATTAATAGCGAGGTACTGGATTCCTAGCGCATTGTATTATTCTTCCTTCCCAGCCCACTAAACTTGCCCTGATTTCCAATGTGTAGCCTAGTATCTGGCCTATCACTTCCTCTCTAAATAGCCAGTGATCATAATGAAAACATGTCATTGTCATGTCAACGTTCATGTGTCTGGCAGGCTGAGCGAGCAGCAGATCCAGAGACAGCATCAGCTGCGACTGTACTGGTGTAGTTGGGCAGGACGAGTCGTCTTCCTTTTCTGGTTAACACAGGCTGCTGGGGTGTCACAGAGCCATGGGACTGTGAAGTTTCCCCATTTAGGCCAGGACTGTGTTCAGCCTTAGCACCAATTTTCAGAAGACACTGAAACAGCAGTGGACCAGGGATGTTGAGTGATACCCTGGGCTGTGGTGTTTCTCTTGGCAGGTTGGTCTGTGTCACTGCCAGTGGCTCCAAGGAGCTGTGGCAAGCTCACAAGGGAGAAGAATGAGACTGAATGCTTGCATTCTACAGTGCTTGCACCAAGGCAGATGCTCATAGCCAACAGCCATAGAGCCTGCAAGAGGGGTACTAAAATTGGCATCTGCCCTTTGTTCAACAGGTTAGATGATCCTGGCACATACTTACTGAGGCTGCACCCGATACACAGCTAGAGACAACATCATAATCTCAGCCTTCATGCTTCCCACTCCTCCAGTGCTCTCTAGCACCAGGCAGGACAGTAAAATCAAACGTGCAGTGCTTTGCTCAGCTCCCAGCCTCATGGCCTCTTCCTTTCTGCCATGTTCCCAGCATGAAACTGGGAATAAAAGGCATCTGGGGGCCTACAGAGTGATCACTCCCTCTTCTCTTCACAGAAGTTGAATGGAAGCATGACTGTTCTGTGTTAGAACTAATCGGTGGTCACAGCTGCCTCTGAGACTGTGCTGAAGCATTGTACTCCTGAGAAATTATGGCACAAGCAGTTGGAGTTGGATGCCGTGCTACTGCGGTGGCTCACGTTGTGCCAGGCTAAGCAATTAGGGCTTGTCCACTGAATAAAGCAGACTGTGGCCAGGCTTCTTGGCAGTGTGTGACTATTGTACGGCAGATGGTACACGGAGTATAATGGACTAAGAAAATATTCTGAGTGGGGAAAATGTCACAGCTAAAAATGCCACCACAGATGATGTTCTGAGGAAAAGCAGAGGCCAACTAAAAAAGCCTTTTATGCAGACAGTGGGTACCAGCAAAAATGAAGACAGTCATGAGATTTTTCTTTCTCACTTTCTGAATCAGTCAATGTCTCAGACTTTTGAGGCATGCTTCACCCTCTGTGACATTGACCAAATAAAGGTAAGAGGGGAGGGTGGGTTTTTTTGTTTTGTTTTTAACATGAGAATAGAGAATGAAAATGCAAACTGAGGCACCAGCTTTTCCATCAGGGGAGTTAACATATTCCCTGATGAATTGCCATATGCTGACTGGAATCTGAGGCAAAGCAATCAGAGAAAGATTATTACTAGAGAACACAAAACCAACCGGTTATATTGATCAATTGTAATTTGCAAAGCAGTGGAAAACACCCAGGCTGGTTTATGAGATTTATGAAGACTGAACAACTGTCCAATACTGTGGAGGTAGTAGAAAATGAAAACTACAGACTACAAGTAAGGAAGTCTAATGCAGAAAGGCATGCCAGAGCTCAAAACTGGATTCAAAACTTGGTTCAGGGTGATTTCTGAACCAGGAAATTGAGCCCAAAAGCAAGTCACTTCTTATCCAGCCTTTTTCTCCCTTCTCTGTAATTCTTTCTAATTCTCCTTCCCTTCAGTAACTGGACTTGTCTGACTTCTTTCTCCCTTCAGTGATACAAGCTACTGTGTAACTAGCATTTGCCATTTGTACATGATAAGCATTTCCTTCTTCCTCTAGTTTTATTGCCTCAAGATTGCACATGTTTGGGGGCAGGTTTGACTTCCTGTATGTTTATGTAGTACTTAGAACAGTGGAACCCAAATTTGGGCTGAAACTACCAGGATTTAGTCACCCCTGTTCTTCTATATATTTATAGAAGAGAAGCTACTGGTAAATGCTCTGACAAAAGCACTGCTTTGTCCATTCGTCCCAGTTCCTGCTGATCCTCTTTTGCAAAGAGGATGTGCTGGAGGAAATTGCTCTACATCCAACATGGGGTCAATTGCTCCTTATTATATCTTTATACAACATCTCATTGGGTTTTTTTCCTTTTAATTTCTCCTTTTTCTATTAAGCGCTAACAAAAATGTTGACAACTGAGATTGTTTTTCTTTCATGAGCAGTAACAGCCTTCTCTGGCTCCTTGTTATGCTGACTAGTGAGTTCAAGCAGTTTCACATAACTCTTCACATACAGCTATGCAGAGTTATGTTGTCCAGCCTCTCCCCTTCAGTTATTTGGTCCCATCTCAGCAAGCTCTTGGGCTACTGAAGATCCTAAATTGCATTAATTGGTCTATGAACCTACATGTAATGCAGCCTGGTTTGTGATGCTTCACAGAAAGAGAGGAAACCTCCTTCATTGTAAGCTTATGTTCTAATTTCTTTTAGCCAAGTGGTGCTTGCAGACATTTGTGCAAAGAAAGTACCTGTTCTCTGTAGAGCCAGGACCAGTGTGTATTTCCTAATTTTGGGTCATGTTCCCTTCAGAAAGCAGGAGTGAGAAGAAGTAAGAGATTTGAGGATGAGCTGCAGCTGTTTGGCAAAACAGAGGAGAAACCTGTTTGAATTATTGGCTGTGGCATGTATGAGAAAAAGCACACAAGCTGGTGGGCTTCTGCTTTGGTTCCGAAAAACAAAAGTTGTGGGATCTTGTAACCACCAGAGAGGCATGGGTAGAGCTAATTATTACCTAGAGAGCTGCTTCAGGAGAGAATCTTTACTATAACATGAGCACAGACAAAGTCAACAGCAGTGCAACACAACTTAAGTGCTACTGCTAGCTGTGTTCTAAGCAGTTTGCTTTGTTCCTAAGATTTACACTGGCCAGGTAACTCTTGCCTAGCTAACATAAAGCTGGCTAGAAAATGGATGGTAGTGCCTTACACACAAATGCTTGGAGAAACTTAAATAGCAGCTCCTGTTTCTTGAGGCAGGGGAGGATTAAACAGTAGAGAGTGATGGACCAGGTACACTAACAGGTGAGTGTCATTGAGCTTGTATACGGAGACTAGCTAGGGCTAAATGGCTGCCAACTGTGCTGCCCTGCAAAGACATGGACAAGGGAGAAAATGCTGGGTCAAGCAGCCCTGAAGGTATTTTGACTGCTCTCGCAGTCCTTTAAGGACATGAGAAAAGGAGCAGAGGGAGGTAGGCTCTGGTTTTCCTTGAGGCTGGAGTTTCTTGACTGCTTTTTTTTTTCAGCTCTGTCTTGGCTGCATTTGTTTTCAGCTCTGTAGTTCCCTGTGTTCTCGGGCAGGAGCCTAGCCTGGTGTCAGACTGGTCTGAGACCTGCAGGCAGTCAGAGGTGACTCCCCTCTTCTTGTTTTCCCAAGCATCTCTAGCTGGCTCAAGGCTCTTGGTACACATACCATACAGTAGCATGAGGCTCAAACTCTTAGTTAGTCTAAATAGTGAGGATTGCTCACTCAGCAAGACTTGGCTTTAGCTCTCAAGAAAGCTTTCCTGAGTTCCTCAGGTCCCTACAAAAAAAATAATTGTTGTTCAGCTGGCCTTAAAGTAGGGAACAAAAGCAGTACAAGAAAGACAAAAACCCACTTTGGACACCATTAGAAGGAAAAATAAGCAAGGAGTGGAAATAAGCTTTTGTGTGCAACTTCAGGTCTCTGCTCTCTGCTGTCTTCCCAATATGCAGCCCACTTTCATCGTTTTCCTTTTTCTTTTTTCTTGGAGTCCTGGTTCAGGCTGTTGTATTACAAACTCGGTTCTTGTTACTAGAAGTGCAGTCTCAGTTTCCAGTCCTCTGAGTTACAGAGCTTGAAACAATGGCATAAATAAGATATTAGGACCCTCAAAATGAGGCTGTACTGTAAATCTATTTTAAGCCATTTTGTGGGGAGGAAGAGGATTTGACAGGAGGAGGATATTTGGCTACACTATGCAGCAGCTGCAGAATTCCCTTCCCCTACTCTCAGTTCTTGTAGGTGAAGAGCTGGGAAATGTACTGACGTGAGGAAAAAACTCTATAACTCCCAAAAAGTTATAAAGTAGGGATGTTTATTCAGCACCGGGTGCAGGGGGATCGCTCCTCCTAACTTGCACACCTAGGGCAAAAGTGTATTTCTTTCTATAGCACTAAGTAATACATATTGATGAGGAGTGTATCATAAAACATTACATCATTGCATCAGGTCATTATAATATTCCACGCCTCTTGCTTCGCCTAGTTGCGCCTGCGCAGTGTTCCCTGGTGGTCCTCTTCGGGGGTCTCAGGAGGAAGGCTCCGAGTCTTCCTCTCATCTGAACTTTTCACCTCAGTTGGCTGTGCATGCTCTGTGGGCCTCTGGCTCTTCTCCAGACCGCGGGGTCGGTTCCCACCAGTTCGAATGCTGAAGAGGTGGGAATCGTCCTTCCTCTTATCAGAAGGAGCAGGAACAGTCCTCGCTTTTCTCAGCGGCCTTCCTCGCATCAGTGGCCTGTAGCACCTGTTTCATTTAGCAGGCAAGGTTACATACTTCCCAAGCAAGAGTTGCATACTTCTTTAGTTAAACTATTGCTATTAACTCTTTTGCCCCTGTTAGCAGTACTGCGTTCCATGGAGTTGACGGGGGAAACCTATTTAGGATTTCTTGACTTAAAAACTGCTGGAATTTTTGTATATTTCATGAAAATGCTGTATTTCATGTGTCCCTCTTCATTGCTTGTAGTTTTCAAAGGAGTTCTAGGTATAATGCTGAAGTGCTGGGGTCTGAACCCCAAGCCCTGAATTAAAGTTGACATATGGGTGGTCCCCATGGCCCTTTAAGAGGAGGGGATGAGTTTGCCTTTTGGCTTTCCTCCAAGGTGTGGCCGGCCTTGCAAGGAGAGCCCTCGGGTAAACAAGCCCCAGGTGCCCTGCATTTCAGTAACAAGTGCCAGGTGTCCTGCTTTGGGGATAAAAGCTGGGCCCACTTGCAGGAAGAGTTGGAGTGTCTGTCTGTGAAGTGGATGTACTTCGCAGAGTTTCCTGTTGGGGAAGGACCTCCTGACTCCTCATGCAACTGGATCCCAGTCAGGTCTGGTACTTACAAATGTGGGCTTTGTGGGGAGGCAACATGGGGCTACTTCTGTTGTATGTGATCACCCTATTGACTTGGTTGTTTCCCATTTTTTCTATGGGATACCTTGTATCTTTGTTTATTCCATCTATTATGGGTCATGCTATGTCATTCTTGGGGTCACTGGGGTTAATGTCTATTATTTGTGATCTGACTTGTTTGTACCCCCAGTGATCCCCTATATACTGACTCCTCTACGTGCAATAGAATCTGCTTACAGGATTGTTTTTCTGCTGGCTGTGTCCTTTGTACTAGGCCTAGTAATTGGCAAAACAAACGCACATAAAATATATTCTGGATACTGCAGACAAGAATGCACGTGTGTAATGACTTAGTATTTGCAGGATAGGAATCTAAGTCAGAAGGTGTGTTAGAAACACCTAGAAGAGATCTGCTCATTAGAGAAGCCACACAGGACTGTAGTCTTGAAAGCAAATTGTGTGGCAGATAAAAGCAATGACTGTCTTTTGAACTTCTCCCTGACTTTTTACTGCTTGTCAGCCTATGTGTAAAACAGGTATGAGACCCTTTTAATACCTCCTTTAGAACGAAGAGTAGTTTTAAAACTCAAATTTTATTTCTTTCTCTGCATTTATTTTTTCTCTTCAGGGCATACAGGTGCTTCCTTGCTGTCTCTGTGCATGCTCATATTGCAATTTTCCATTTCAGTGCTTGAGGCAGGGGTGGCAGCAGCAGCCTGGCTCTGGGTCAAGCTGTGGCAAGCACAGGAGGAGGTATCTGCAGTTCATACATTCATTCTTCACTTCTGTTTTGAAATGGGGAGTGGGATGGCTCTAGCCAACAGTCCTCCAGTTAGACTGTGAGGATTTGTGAAAATACCAAGTTAAAATGCCTGGCTGAAAAACTATGATTTAGTAAAAAAGTATTTCAGTGCACTTACTAAATTATTCTAACATAAATAATTCTTGCAGTTCTAAGAATAATCTTTTTTAGGCAGCTTAAAAAAACCCTTACTCTTTCTTTTCTACTTTTCATTTTCAAGCAGTTTCTCATTGTAAACTATAGAATACAGCTTTCTTGGAGAAAGTGTTTCTACTTTTCTACTGAATAGAAAAATCGATGTTCTTTGTTGTGAAATCAGACTGTAAATATGTAACTCCTGAAAGTTTAAAGTTTATCTCTTGCATGAGAAAGCAAATTCAGGTCAGGAGTCCAAATTTCAAAGTTTATGTGTATTTATCATGGTTTAACCCCAGCCAGCAACTAAGCCCCACACAGCCACTTGCTCACTCCCCTGGTGTGAGGGGGGAGAGAATTGGAAGGGTAAAAGTGAGGAAACTCATGGGTTGAGATATAGACAGTTTAATAGGTAAAGCAAAAGCTGTGTGCGCAGGCAAAGCAAATCAAGGAATTCATTCACTGCTTCCCGTGGGCAGGCGGGTGTTCAGCCATGCCCAGGACAGCAGGGCTCCATCACGCGTAACGGTTACTCAGGAAGACAAACACCATCACTCCAAACGTCCCCCCTTCCTTCTTCCCCCAGCTGTCTCAGCTGTGTCCCCTCTCAACTTCTTGTGCACCCCCAGCCCACTCACAGGTGGGGTGAGGAGCAGAAAAGCCTCAACTCTGTGTAAGCACTGCTCAGCAATAATGAACACATTCCTGTGTTATCAGCACTGTTTTCAGCACAAATCCAAAACACATACCAGCTACTACTGAAAAAATTAACTTTGTTCCAACCAAAACCAGCACTTACCTTGAGTTTTAAAGATCAGGACTGTAGAGAAGTAGGACGATATGGACTAATAACATTCCAGAGGGGAGACTTCTGAGCTCTGAATTTGGCATTCATCACTAATGTCCAAGTTCCTAAAGTTTTGCTTATTTTTAAGGCATTTATTTGCTTTGTCTGTAGTGAAATGATCATAAAATTAGGAAACATGTTTGCTACTGATCTGTTATCAAAGTGGTTCCATCAAAGCCCAATTACAGTAATTTTTAAAACAGATCCTGTAAGTGAAGTCTGTAGTATCTGTTTTCACCTGGATAAAAAGCATAACTCTGAAGAGGAGTTGATCTGAGTCTGCACACTTGGATACCAATTAGGAACAAATTACCACTGTAAAAGCACAAGGAAGAGTGGGTGGAAGGCTGTACATCTCTTTAAAAAGGAACTGAAATAATACCCTCTTCACAGTCATGTTAACCTTACCATATGAATCGCAGAATATACAGTATCTGGAACACAGGCTTCTGGTTGTGGGGAAGGTGCACCTGAAAACAAGCCATAATTGATGAAAGGTGCTGTGCTGCTTTGCTCCAGTGATAAGCATTAATGCAATGCATTTCTTATAGGTGAAGGTGTGATATGCAGAATTTTTGTACCCATTTATTTATTTTTCGTAGACAGCCTGTTTCCTCCCTAAACAGCTGCAGTTACTGTAACCCTGTGTACATGGCATCGTTAGCTTAAAAGGAGCTTAGAATGATGTTGCTGTTTCCCATATGAGTGTAAGGTCAGATCCATTTTGTACATCCTGCATGAGACTTAGGTATTTGAGTCTTGGGCATGCTCTGCTGTGTTGCCTTCATATCCAGGCTTGTGTGTGACTGGGGTGGAGGAGAGGCTGCAGTGTTGTGATGCAGCTGGGGTAATTTTTGGAGCCAAGGCACCTCTTGCTAGAAGGTGATTTTCTATCAGGAGTTTCATACCATGACCCTTCCTCCATCCTGCAGCTGAGAGCCAACCTTGTGCCCTGCCATATGATGCAACCTGTGAAGTCTTGTGTGTTGGACTGAAAGAAGCAGGGGAAGGTGTTCATCTTCGTGCCCATGGGCTCAGACAGGCAGGCAAGCAAGCTATAGTGTGAGTGGCCCTGCAGCAGTTGTCTGTGGGCATACTTCTGTCCTTGGGGAAACACAAGGAAATTTGAGCTAACTTTCCCCTTCTTCTAGGTGTCTTTGTACAAAGAGGGTTGTACTACATTATGTCAGGATTTTTGCATGTAGTCATGTGACTAAACCCCTTGCTTCTGTATTATAACATTGTCCTCGCTGCTGACAAGGCTATGGGCAATCCTTCCTCTCCATAAGTGACCCAAAGGAAGTTACTCTGCATTCTTTGGGGCTCTTCTGGCCTCTGTCCCCCCAGCTGGGGAAGGGGCATAGGTCTCTTGAGCTCAGTGGAACTCTGCTAACCTATGTGAGTGGCAGATACGATCCATTATTGTTAGTGTTCCCAGGAGGTGTTATACATCCAGATGCTGTTACTGTAGGCAGGGGATAAGAAGCCACAGTTTTGCCCTTAATCTTTATCTTTGTAATGCTATGGTGTGGGGAAAAGACGAAGAAGCATCTTTCCTCTTCTCACTTCTGCTAATGTTTACTCATGGATGTGACAAGCTGTCATTTTCTAGTTTGTGTGAAAAGTGACACTTAATTTCCCTCCCCCCCCCATTGCAACCTTGCCAATGTATTTGCTGCATGCAGATATAGATTTCTGTTCATTTCCCAAGCAGATGTCACAGTGATTCAGTGCAAAATCTCCTTGGGGACATGATTATAATTGAACTGTTCTCCAGGAAGGGGAGATGAATGTATTGGTATTTTCTGCTTGTTTCAATACTAGAGCTTTGCATTTCAGATCTGTGATTCAGAGTTTTATCTTTCCATTTTGACAAGAAAGAGGCAATGTGTGCAATTGTTTTAAACACTTCAGAAATTCTGTACGACCAAATATAAATAATGAAAGTATCTGATCCTAAAAAATAACTTAGATCTATGCCTAGTTCTACGATGAGACTCTGAACATCCAGGCAGTGGTATGTAGTGCAAGATGCTACTTCTAAGGTGTTTTAGGCAGGGCTGGATGAGATGTACTGACATACCAGTGTGAATTGATGTTTGTTGCGCATTACCTAAAGGTGTTTAGGAACCGACTTTACCTTCAGTGCCATTGTGAAGTGATAGTTGTTTGATATTTAGATGCAAGAAAGTGTCTATGAGTAGAACGCGAATACTACTGTTATTTCAAGTAAGGTTTAATTAAATGCAGGCTCCTATTACTCAGAATTTTACTGAGAATGCTTATCTCCTTTCACTTCTGCATCCAATTCTCTGCTGAGGAAGTGGCTCAAGAAGGTTTGGCATTCTTGTAATGACAGCCCAGGAGCACTACTTCCCCCTTCAGAATACAAGTTAATTGTATAGCTGCAGCAAAATAATACAGGAGCCAAAGTTAAAAATAATAAAAGGCAATTATTAGCTGCTCACATGGCTGCTGCTATGCTATTGTCTGATAGCTGTGTAATTGATGTGTGTGGCTGTGATATGCCATCTCTAGTTTGTATGTACGCTTGATGCCTATATATCCTTTCAGGAGCTCCCAACTGCCTGCTATTTTCTGTCATTACGAGTAAATGCTTACATAGCAATGCATTTCCAGCTGGCTCTTGACCAAGCCTTCTTAGGGCTTCTGGAAATACCCCTCCTCTAATAAAGTTAGTATCAGCGGAGATTGCCACCTTCAACTATTTTGATATCCTTGGCACAAAGGAAATGCTGTTTCCTCCCTCTGGAGGATTAGACAACATTAAAGCTGCTCTGTCTGTGAAGATTAGCACACTGCTGGGTGTTTTCTTTTTCTCCCCTTCCCCTCTTGAAGGAATTACTGCTCCAAAGGGGTGCCCACAAGAGGAGAGCTGTGCTGCAGGCCACCTGACTTCTGCTTTGTTCCTTTTGCTCTCGCTGCAAAACACCTGCATCTGAAAATCAATTTAATCTCCTGTTATTTGGAGAGGGCATTCCTGTTCTTGCATCTGTGCATCCCTAGCACTACGTGACGGCAGTTGGAGGACCGATTGCACCACTGCAGCTGTTGTTACACTGAGACTCCCTCCCAGTCCTGCTGGCTGGAACTGGGAAGCAGTAGGGATTCCAGACTGAGCTAGAGCAACTTTCGTCCCTGTGTGTCAGGACTGCATTTGTACTGTTGACAGTTTTCCCAGTTTGCTTGGGAAACATCAGAGACAAGCTGCTGGGTCCCACAGACATGTAAAATCCCACTATCCTACCCAGAACCTGCCCCATGTTTCCATCATGCCTACTATTTTCAGGGAATTCAGATACTTTGTGTCACAGGAGAGCTGCTTGTGCCTTGGCAGCTCATCAGAAGTGTGGGTGCAGGGATGTATGGCTCCTGGTGCTTATAGCTCACTTGCAAGGAGTTACCCTGTGGGAGGGTAGGAAATGAAAAGATGGGAGGAAATTGGGGGAATGCCCAAGGGAGCTAAAAGAGAGGCTCAGGGGTCACATTTTAGATCAGAGGAACATAGTCTCCAGTGTGGTGTGATTTGTGTTCATCTGCATGTTAATGAGGGACAATCTGTCAGGCTCCTCATGGTCCTCTTGGGTGGGATTACTTTTTTTAGTTCTGTAACTTGGGCTATGGAAGTCTTAGTGAGGTTTTTTTAAAGACTGTGCAGTAGGGCATGGCTCCTAAATAGGTGATTATAGTTCAAAATGAGAAAAGGCCTTTTGCAGAACTAGAGGAATAGAGCAAGGATGAAGCGTGTCAAAAAGGAGAGTCCAGAAGAGAGGTTAATATAAAATTTAAAAAGTGACTCTTGGGGTCTGCATTTGAATTTTGCTGTGAGATTATTACGTGCCTTTTTGGAATTATTTAGCCTCTTTATATCTTTGTGGCTTTGCCTCAAAAGTAGATCTAACAATAATGTTAGTACAAGTCTTTCCCCAGTCTTATCCAAAGCTACTTATAGCGCTTGCTTTTATCATCCAGGAGAGACTATAGCTAGCCTGGCCTTGGGAACAGATTTTTGCTGGTGTATTGAATTAATATTTTTAAGCCTGGGTCTGGAACTTGTCTGCACCTGATGGTGAAAGAGAAAAATCTGAAGCAATTCAAGTAATAGTGAGACCAGAAGTGGATGGTGCAGGTATCTGTAATCTGGTAACTCTAAAGGTGTGATCTTGTGCCTTCAGAGCTCTTCAGGCGATGGAGATATGAACCACTCAGTGTCACGAAACTCTGAAGACCGTTTTTCCCCCCCTGCTCATCTGTGCTGTACTTTCCAGACATAATGTCAATTTGTAGAAGCTGTAAGGATATTACCTAAGCCTCAGAAGTCCCCAAAGCAGTGGGCAGTTTTGCTTTCATTTTTTTTTGCAGAACCTACACTTTGTCTTCTTGCTGCTGCTGCTGTTCCTCCCCAGGTCCCTGAGGCAGCCCCAGCAGCCTCTGCTTTATGCCTGTCTTGTCTGTGTGACTGAGGGACCTATGGGTAAGAGGTCAGCCTGAGGATTGGTGTCTAGACTGGGTTGCAATGCTGAGAGACTTCTGGTGGTGGGAAGCGAATGAGAGATGGGGTGAAACAGAAATGAGAGGAAAAATTTCATCTGCGGAGATTGAACAGCAAAT
Source organism: Podargus strigoides (assembly GCA_028020825.1). Lineage (NCBI taxonomy): Eukaryota > Metazoa > Chordata > Aves > Caprimulgiformes > Podargidae > Podargus > Podargus strigoides. Next base: position 14,746,635 of record CM051623.1, on the reverse strand, counting down.
TCTGCCTCTGGGAGAGGGATGTAAAGTTGGGGATGTCAAAAGAAGGGAAAAAGAGAAAAGGACAAAGACAAATGAAGAATGGAGGGTAGCAATGGGTTAAACTATATTTGAGATGGTAGAAAGAAGGGGAAGGTATTAAGACAATGGGAAAGAAGAGGCTGAACCTGGATGGTGAGGGTGAAGTAGAGATGACAGAGCTGAGGAGTGGGGAGCAGAGGTGAGAAGGCAGAGCCTGTATCTGGAAAGCCTTATATCTGCATTACAATCCAGAAGTGCTTATTCAGCTCTAGGAGATGCGAGGCACTTGGTCAGATACTGCTGGCAGCACGATTGTGGCAGCAAGGCTTCAAAACCTGCCCTGTGTGAATGACTTGGGATCGGGGCAGGTTTCACAGCCTTGGTGCTGCTCTGGGCTGCTGTTGGGCACCAAGGTGGAAATGCAGAGATGTGGCTCTGCAGTAGCATGTCCCTGTGGGTTCTGACATGGGAGAAGGCAGGAAAGGGAATGCAAATAATCTCTACTTCTTATCCTGATATATAAAGTTGGGTGCTGAAACAGACTCCACTCCTACACACAATGTGCTCAACCGCTCGATTTTTATGTAACGGGATGCACTGAAGAGCATGATTCTGCCAGGCAGTGGGTGGAGGACAGAAGATCTTGCTATTAATGGTAGGAGAGAGGGGAAAGGGGCTTTGTACACAGGAAGCATTTCACTGTTACAAAGCTGAAAGGTATTTTTTTTTATTTGAGTATTTTAAAGGCTTATGGATTTCCATACATATCTGGAAGGAGATGTTTGAGGTGTGCACACTTAGGATCTTGCAGGCATCAAACTCGAATTTGTTAAACTGACAGTTTCTTCTGTGTCTAGTTACTTGATAATCTCATGTTTTCTGGGCAAGGTAAACTAGGCTATATTGGGCCTGGGAAGGAAACTAAAGAGGAGGGTAGAAAAAACATTTCCTGTTTCTCCTGTCACTGCTTATGGGTCAGCCAAATTGGTTAGCAAGCAAAGACACAGTGCAAAGACCTTCCTTAATACCTTGCTAATTAGGCTTGGCTGTAGAAGGGCCTTTCCCTATCTCTGGGCTTCTCAGCTGTTTCCCTCTTGACTGCCAGTCTGCCTTCACAACTCAGAGGCAGGAGTTTGCCTTTGGTTGCCAGCCCATCTTTTGTTTCTGTAGATACAGACCAGGGTTCTGCCTTTTCTCTTTGCACTTGAGCATGATGACAATGAGATCCCAAATCTTTCTGCAGCTACCTGGTCTACTCAGGCCCCTGTTTGAAAGCTCATTTTGAATAGGTGTCTTTCTCTAATACTCTGGGCCATCCTTGTACTTGGAATGTCTGCTGTTTCCCTCTATTTAATCCATTAGCACCTGTAAGAAATGGGATTTGTGCAGGAAACCAAAGGGAAAGCTTCCTTGGATAGCTGATGCTTGAAGAAGTGCTATGAGATCCTCTGATGAAAGGTGTTCTGGAAGCTCAAGGTGTTAATATTGTGCATTTAACAGCTTAAAATATAATATGGGTGAATTCCCTGTCTGATAGCAAGTTTACTAAGAAGCAAAGTCTGTAGTCAGATTGATTTCAGCAGTCACCAGGCTGCTTTTGCAGAGAGCTGTGCTCCAGCTTGCACTCACAGGGTAGCAAGAGATGCCTCACTGACAGCAAGAAGGTGCCTGTGAACAGTGTCACAAAGCACCTCTCAAGGAGCATTGTCTGTGACCAGGAGGCATAAAGGGTCAGTATCAGGCTTCAGAATAAGAAAAGTAGCTCATGGGATATAGATATATATGCAGCAGAAATTGGCCCAGCAGGTAATTTTGCTAATAATCATTGTATTTAGATTTTATGCAAGATGTTAAGATTAGTGTGGCTAGAAAATAGATTGTACCTCTTTAAAATGAGCATCCTTTCTTTGTAGCCTTGTGAAGCCTAGAGGGTATTTTTAATCATCCTTAAATAGTGCTTGTTAAGAAGAAGTGAAATTAAAGAGTGTTTTGGGATGTAGCTTTTTCTTTAAATACATTCCTTGTAGGTGGGGAAATCTACAATTGTTTATACCAGATACTCAGGCTCCATTAATGTCTCTTTGTGTGCATTGTTTGTATGCAAGTTTATAAGGCGATAGCATCTTACAAACTGGTGTAAAAAAAATAACTGATTTTTATCGCTTCCTAAAATGCAGAGCACAAGCATACTGCTACCATTATGAGTATGGAAGCATGAAAATTTGCTTGAGAAGTAAGTCAGAGGAAGTTTTGATTCTGACCACTTCTTAAGTGTGTTTAATACCCTGTGTGTGCATCCAGGGAATTTAAAATCTTTCATAAATGCAGTGCGTATCTGTCTCGGTTCCCCAGGCACAGACCCATGGGCCAGCCATGCAGACAGGCCATGAGTAGCTCTGAGTCAGCTGGGAGATCCAATCAAGGCAGCTGACTCAAAGGTGTATCCCACACCACTTAGTCATGCTCATTATAAAAGGAGGGAGCTCAGGGAGGGTGGAGTTCCTCTTCCTGTGGCTCTTGCCTTCTGCTGCTGTTCTCAAGGACCAGGCTGAGTGTACAAGTGACCTTGTACACTTTATGTTGGTGACTGTATTAATTTTGTTATTTCATTAAATCTGTTTCTTCAACCTGCAGTGCTTCTCCCTTTTTTCCCTGATTCCCCTTCTCTGGGGAGGGGGCATTGGGTGGTAGAACAACTGCTACAGTTTAGCCTGAGGTACAGACTAAACAGAGACAATATCTTCAAAAAATGTATGTGCTTAGCCTCCTATTAAAGATTAAGATATGAAGAACTAGATCTTCAAATCTACTGTGACTGTGGGCATGATCCTACTTAATGTTTAAAAATGTTTCAAACATGTGCAATATACTTCTGAAAACCAGGAAAGCATATGGGGTCTGAATGTTGATTGATCAATGTCTTTGAGGCAGTTTGGATCAGGGAGATGGTCGCTTTGTATTTCCATGAGGCATTCCCTGAGCTAATCTTAATTTCTGGTGTAACATGGCAAAAGTCAATGTAGTAAACTGATCTTCAGGATTACTTCAGTTAATAAATTATGTGGAGAATTTTATGCCCATAAATGTATTTTGGGGACCATGTTTTATATACTTTCTTTCCTCCTTAGAATTGGAGTGTTTATACTTCTGTGTTTGTTTGGTAGGAAGTTATTTAGAACCAAATTGCACAGTGCTTTGATATTTGAAACCCATTGGAAGTTAGCCTTTAGCACTACAATTGATGAAAGCAGAATTTTTCAGAGCAGAACGGTTTCTCTAGTCCCCTTGATGAGAGAGGCAGTATTCTGTAAGCAAGGCTCTGTCTGCAAATGTGTCTTCAGTAATCAAATGTGCATTAATTAGTCCTGAACTCTGCTCAATTTGCTATCGGTGTTCAAAAAGTAGAGATGCTTCTTTCTGAGGAAGGAAATGCAACTTTAATTTGTATTTTAGGTCCTTGCCTCTAGTGCTTGGGCAGAAGCAAGCTTTGAGGGCAAGTGTGAGCAGATATTTGAATGTAAGATGAGATTTGGAAAAATTCCAGCCCTACCTTAAAATCCATTCAGAATCTACCATTATCAAATATATGTAGAATTACACTATCCATTCACTTTGATTTCCCCCCCCCCCGCCCCCCTCAAATTAACTACAGTCATTAGTATGTTTCCCCAAGCTATTCTTCAATGATGCATGCTTCTTCCCAGCTGATTTTATTTAAAATGCAACTTCTAGTTCCCCAATGTCTATTCAGAGGTGTAACACACACTCTACAAGCCGTCCTGCAGAACGAGGGAGAGAATTCCTCTCTGTACTCCTCCTTCAAAGTACGGACATTTCCCGCTTTCCCCTGCCAATCACAAAATTGTGATTCCCCCTGGGATCACAAAGTGGGCTTATCTAGGAACTTCCTCCAAAAGTAAGAGTGTAACAGTGCTCTTGGCGAGAACATCACCCTTGCCCATGAATTTCTGTGCTCCAGGATCTGGTGTTAATGATAAAGTTGTACCCTGAATGACTGCTGTCATGTCACAACACAGAGGTGCTGCCTGGTGCAGTTAAATTGGTTGTCAAAGTAACTTGGATCGTGCCTCTCCTGCTTTTTAGGTGAGCTATACCATCTCCAGCATAGCTTGTGCCAAGCTGCAGCCCTGCTCTCTGCTGTGGCTCCTCTGGAATCCCATTAGTGAAAGAGTGAGCTGTTTCTTCCTGCCTTAACTGCACAGTGTTTTGTTCAAATATTGGATGTGTGGGACCAGGGTTTTGAAATATTGATACAGGAGAAAGCACAGGCTGTCTCGGTCAAGCCTCATGCAGGCTTTGCCTTGGAGCATGTGGGACCTGTGGGGGAAGCAAAAAGGTCAGTGTGACTGGCTTTCTGGGAGTGGGATGGGGCTGGGGAGTTGTCTGGCTTTTAACTGCTCACGTAGGAGAGATTTGTTGGGATGAGATCAGTCGTGACTTGGCAAAAGTAATATCCAAATGCCACCATCCACAGATGACATCTTGCACCGTACTGACTTAGCAGAGCATGAAGCCCATCTATCTGCTGTGCAGGATTGTTCCGTAGATATTCCCAGGGCTCTGCCACCCTTTGCATGTGACAGTGGTTTCAGCCAAAACTACTTCATGGGGAAGAGAAAAAACTGAGCATGCAAATAATGTTCTTGAGTCTTTCATTGATCTTCATGTGTACTGAATGGTCCCCCTTTTCCTGTCAAATCTCTCCCTTAAGGCCACTTTTCTCTTTATGGCTTAGTGATGTCTGCAGTGATGACAACTATTTCATCCATTTTTTAAATATAAATCTGTCCAATGTATTGCTTTGATATAAAATGATCCCAGTGACCCTGGGGATCTGTGTGAGATTTGAGAGCCATGGGGAAAGGGGCCTGTGTATTCATACTGTCTCTTGCATAGTGCTAAGCTCTGCAGGCGCCTCTCCCAACAACCTAATTCCACTGTACCACTGAGGAAGGAAACAGCTTGCTCTGCTTGGATGGTAGCAGACTGATGAAGTTGGCTGGAGGTTTTTTGAGCTGTGACCATCACAGGGACTGTTGTGGTGGCAATGGAGGAACAGAGTCCTCGCTCAAACATTACAAATCCCTTGGGAAAAGCACAGTCTGTGTAGGAGTATTTCTGTACCCCGAGCAGTGGGCAGTGCTTTGTGTGACACTGTTGTGGGTCAGGCTGCATAGGTTTTGGCAAGCTACAGCAGCTGTTTTACATAGCCTCGTTTTCTGGAAATGTAAGTGATAACAGTGGGGTTGCCGTCATTAACTCTCTGTGTGCTGCTCTGTGTTTTCTTTGCTCTTTTAGGTTGATGAGAACTTTGGATGTTTGACCTCCACGGTCTCGGCATGAGCCACAGGACACCGGGGACGAGAGACGCCAGGGCCCTGGGAACACATTGAATTCCCTTAATGGACAGCAGTAAAACACTTGGCTTTGGCTGATGTCTTTTTTTCTTCTTACATAATTTCTTCTGCTATGAGAAAAGAAGATGTTGCAAACAACCCATCTGCGTTTCTGCAACACCTCCTCTGTTCCTTGATTATTTTAGTTTGTTGGTGTCACTTTGCATGTTTATAGGATTTTCAAATATTTGTGCCAGTCTCTTCTTCCTCACATCTTTTTATTCGCACACACACACACCGGTTGCTTTACAGTGTTTGGAAGAGCTTGAATGCTCCTTTTCCACCTTAGGAACCTGAATTTTTATCTTGTGCTTTGCTGAGATTTGTTTTAATCTTCAGTCTCTCAAAGGAAGCTTCTTCACCATGTCCAAGAACTTTTTTTTTAGTTCCCTATTTATTTTTTATTGTTACCATTTGAGGAGTTTTTTAACAGAAATGGGGTTAAATCAAAAGTGATACTTTTAAGGTAGAGATATATTCTTCATCTGTTTGAAAGGACTTGTTACCCACCCAGAGGGAGTGAGGAAGCAGTTCAGTGTGGTTGGTGTGATTTGAGGAAGGGCCTTGGCTCAGCCTGTTGCCACTTCTTGCCTTGTTTTTCCTATGTGAGTAGCCTGGCCCATGTTTTCTGGTGGGACTGTCTTCGCTGTGTCTTGAGGAGGGAAAAGACAAAGTATCTTTTTCCTTTTTAATGAGGTGGGAATGCGCTGTTAATCTCTCTCTGGGGTTACTGTGAGAAGGAAAGAGAAAGTAATTGTTTAAAATGTTACTTCTTCCCTGCAGCCCACATTTGAGCTGTGCCTGAGGCCAGCGAAATGAAAAGGCGCTGGAGCCCGTTCCTGCTGGTACCCTGCTAGTCAGAAGGGTTGCCCACTTTTTCCCGTTAGCGTTCTCGAGCTAGTTTGGGCACTGCCCCCATGATTAACGTGAAGTGCTGTGCTAACCAGGGGCCACGCATGGGGGTGTAGTATCAGTGCTTCTCGCAAGAAGTTCCTTTTTACTGACACCAAAAGGACATGTCTTTAGTATGTCGTCTTCTGCTGCATCCAGTAGGTACAACAGTGCCACACAATAGAAATCTGGGTTTCATTTGAATTTTCAAGGTTGTTGAAAGTGCCTTTATTATTTTTATCTCCTCTTTTCTTCTGCATAGACATGTTAGCTTCCCCAGCAGAGCCTTTCCCAGAGGAAAGAAGAAAAGAAAAAAGCCACGCAAGGTATGGTTAGCATTTCCCTCCACTCGAAACTACTCATTTTGGTTCCATGCGCTGCAGTTGCTCTGCCCGGCGGGAGGATGGCATAACACAGCCTTAACACAAAAAAAGGACGGTGCGGGGTGGGAGGGGGAAGAGGGTTAAAAAAAAAAAAAAAAAAAAAAGGAAACCCCGCAATTTTGTGCTCATTTCCTCCTTGCGGTGCGAATGCACAAAGAGACGGGGGGCGGTGTAGGGAGGGAGGGGTTCCCCCGGAGGCGGAGCAGGAGCCGGAGCTGGAACCGGAGCAGGAGAAGGCAGCGGCGGAGCGGGAGGCGCCGGGAGCCGCCGCCGCCATGGAGCCGGGGGGCAGGCGCGGCCGTGCCGCCGAGGAGGGCCCCCGCCCCGAGGAGGAGGAGGTGGACCCCCGCATCCAGGTGAGACTAATATGGATATAACGTATATAATAATTGTTATAATGATTGCCTTTTTTTCTCATTTTTGCTTTTGAACGCACACGTACCGACAGATCTGTACGCTCGGATGGAGGCACACACGCACACATATATGTACGCGTTTGCCTGTGCCGGGCGGCGATGCAGAGCACCCCTGGGTGTGGGGAAGTAGCCCCGGGGCGCCCCAGCCTTTGTTACCCCGCGGCCCCGGGCAGCGCTCTGCTCCCCTTTTATTTTTGACCATGACAGCGTGACCTTGCTCGTGAAACAGGGCTGATGCTCAGAAATTCGTAAAAACCATACATTTAAATAAATATTTATTTTAAAAAGGGGCTTTAGTGGAAGATGGTGTTTCCTCTTGATGAATGCCTTCTGAAAGGCTTTTTATTCTTGCATGGTTTCTAAAAAAAAAAAAAAAAAAAAAGCTTTTCTCCCCAAAATCATGTCGTGACCAGTTGCCTGGTGCGAACTTCAGCACGCCACGGTCACTGAAATGAAATGTATTTTTAGATCTCTGCAGATTTATGGCTTTTGCCTCCAGCATTGCTGGGGCTGTTTGTCATGAGTGAATATAAGCATGTGTGTACATTGCTGAGAGGATGGATCCTTGGCACAGGGCCCTCCTTGCTGTAATCGTTATTCTTTTCTCCATCGCGAGCGTTTCTTTTCCAAGGCCGAGTAGAGCAATTGCAAAATTCACAAAACATGGTTACACAGAGCAAGGCCCTCAGCCAAAAGCTAGGTTGTTACTGCCCTGATTTTGAGAAGCTGAGCTTTGTTAGTGCATATTGATCTAATTTTGGCCTAAGGATCTTCAGCTTGCAATGTGTTTCTACATACCTGATTGCAGGTTGCTGGTAAAACAGTATTTTTGTTGAGTTTTCCGTTTGCTTGAAAAAACAGGCTGCTGTGTCTGCCTCTGGGAGAACCATAATGTTCCCAGCCTTGCAGTAAAAGGCAATTAGGTAATTTCTGTATGAGTGTCTGTTGCAGAAAACATGGATATGCAAATATGTATCTTCCAAGTCATAGGACCTGGAAATGAAATCTGACCTCTGAGGATAAGAAAACAAAACTGTTGCAATTAATTCCTTTCTGATCGTAACCAGAGTCATTCTTGTAATCTAGTGGGAAATCGCTCAAGTGACAATCAATTTACAGTGTTCGGTTTATACAGCTAAACATTTCAAGGCGGATTCTGTTACACTGGTTGAAAATTAAGTAAGATTTGAGTAAGAGAACACTCCTGTTGAAATCGTGGGATCTCACATGGTGTAACATGTTGCTCAAATAAAGAAGACTATGGGAGTCTGCTGCTGAGGGTTGCTTTTTGTGTTAAGAAAGTAATTAAGAATGAGCTTTGTTTTTACAGTAACTTCATTCATGCTTACACCACCTCTAGTAAATATTTATTCAAGGGATTTAACACCTTTGTTTTTGCTGTTAAGAGATCAAAATGTTGGCACGAAGGCAGATTAAGTAAACATAATCATACTTCCCATTGACTGGTTGTGTTATAAAATGGTTTGCCAAAATCCAGAGTAAAATGCCTCTCGTGCTGCAAGACATGTTTCTTATCAATGCTGTGCTTTCACTGTATGTCTCCTGTGATAGTATTAACTTTATCCTTTTGGGGGGCATATGTGTATCTCACCAGAAGCTAGCAAAGACCGACTATATTGATTAACAACACAGAACTTACTGTACCTTATGTTTATTTTTAATAGTGAGGAATAAGCCACAACAGGAAATGTACTGCCTTAAAATAAAACTGTAGAGCTTCTCTGATTATTTTTCTTGTAAGCAGCAAAACAGAAGACCAGTGGCAAAATTATTCTAAACATCTCAAGGTTTCCTCTTTTCATTGAATTTGTAAGCCACAGCCTTCGTGAGCTTTCAGTGGGGATGCTGAATGAGGATTCTCAGACACTTGTTTTCCCCCTTGGTTTCTTAATATGTATTTGACTTTTCTTTCTTTTTTTCTAGGGGGAGCTGGAAAAATTAAATCAATCTACAGATGATATCAATCGCAGAGAGACGGAGCTGGAGGTAGAGAATTCATCCTTGCATTTTCCTTTTGTGCATGTTGGATTTTGTGAGCAGCAGAACAGTATTTTTGAGTAGGTTCCCTCCTGGACTGTGCCATCCTGAATGGTAGTTTGGCAGCAAGAGAGTGGTGAATGACTTTTTAAAGGTGTGAACTGAGCTAACAGCTGGAACAGAAAGGGAGAAAGTAGAGGGGTGCTGACAGTGTAAAAACCCTAAGTGGAGAACCCCACCCCCGACACTACCAAACCCTATTTTTAGGTTTTTGAAACTAAACTTAGAGAGTTCTGTTTTTTCAAGTCCCTCTTTTGGGTTTGTGTTCTTGTGATTATAGACAGTGAAAGTTTATTTAGTTAAGAGGTCTCTGCCATATAATTACCTGCCAGGATCTCCTCCTTGGTGGCTGTTTTTTTTTAGCTTGTTAGTTTTGCTTTTTTTTTTGGTCATTTCTTTCTGAGTAAGGGAAGTAATGAAGGCAAGTTGAAGGAAAAAACTTCCTAGTTGGAAAAAGAAGTTTTCTTGGACACTTAAAAATCTAGTAGAAAGTTCTGAAGAAATTGTTTCTAAAGGTCCAAATTTGAGCTTCAGCTACTTGGTAGTTATTCTGGAAGGCTCAGCATTATTGATCTAATAACAAATCAAAGCAAACTGGCCTACTTGTGCGTCTAAATTTTCTTTTGTTAACTGTAAAACTAAGAAGATAAAGCCAGTTGAAGTGTAAGATGAATATGTTGCTAAGGGAAAACTGGCATAAAACACTATTTTACATCCCAAATAATTTTGATAACATTACAATATTTTGAATACTGTATCAAAACATGCTGAGATTGCTATGATGAACATACTCTAAGAGTACATCTATAGATTTCTGTTCTGCAGCTTCAAAGTGTCAAAGTCTGTATTGAGGATTTTTTTTTTTCTTGTATGTCTGCTTTCATGAGATGGTGTACCTGGAGTATGGGATGGTTCCTGGTAGTATTTTAAAGTATTGGAGTATCCACTGCGTGCACCAAACAGAATATAGGGTTGTGAACTCCTCTGGAAACAAAGGAGCCTTGTCACGTGTCTGTTTTCTTCTCCCTACTTGTTTGCATTTTCTGTGCTTTGTGGCATGTAGATCATGAATTTATTGGCAAATATGCAGTGGAATGGGAGACTATTTGTTATGCAAAATTAAACTATATTTCAGCTGCAAAAACTGTTCTGTGTCACTAGCTTGATTTAAATTTTATGACTGAACTTTAAAAATTAGTATCCTAGTCTGCAACAGTACCAATTAAATGGACTTCAGGACTCTATATACATATACTGGAAAAAAAAATTCATTGTATATCTCATTTCAGTCTCCTTATTTCATGCTGAGGTACTGAAATTGAAAGATGGTGCTATGGATAGTTTCCTGGATTTCATTAATCTTGTCATAGCCTTGCACTGAGGACATATTATGAAGCAGATAGAATAGTAATAATAATGCAAATGCATACTCATGGAGTAAGTCCCAATGAGTTAAGATGGGATTTTACTGCTTGATTAAAATTATTCATGTGTTCAAGTGTTTGTAGAGCCTGGAGATTTGTATCTACTGTGTGTGTGACACATGCTGAGGCCAAAAGGCTCCTGAATATATAATTGTAAATAAAAGAGCAGTGTTTCCACGTTAGCTTGATCTTACGTTGTTGCTTACTTTACTTAGTATAAGAAATACTAGGTGTCAGTGCAGAGAATGATTATATGATGCTTTCAACCTCTGTCATTAGAAGTTTACTGCAGATCTGTCTGTAGCACTTACTGTAAGCAGTGTTTGATGGAATTAAGTTGAAATATCATCAACATTATGCTTTCATGAAAGTTTCCTCTTTGCTTTTCATCTGAAAATCTTACTGGACTGAAGCCAGTTTGTGGTATCATGCAACTGCATAATTTTTAATCCAGAAAGGTTTTCATTACCTTTGATCTGCTTAAATTTTGAGGACAAATGCAGTTGGATGATGTAAGCAAGGCTTAATTTATATACATGTTGATAAAAGCTTTTTAAATGTACTTAAGACCTTTCTAGAGGAAAGATATTAAAAAACAAGCACTTGTGGTTGGAAGAAAATCTCTGCATTCATACTCTGGACAAGAAAGCTTTGCCAAACACCTCTTATAGGATAAATCCAGAGTCTGGACGGAGGAGTTTACAACTGGGATCATTCTGCTTCAGAGACTTCGAAAATCCTTGAATGCTGCTGAAAATGTGGGCTTCTGGGAGAGCCATGCTCAGTTTGCCTTTGAAGATTTGCTGTTTTGGCTGTTATTAGCTGCTTTCGGTCTCTCTTGCTACCCTTTCCTGGTTTGTGGTGTTGCTGCTATTGCAAGATATTTCATTAGAAGTATTTAATTTTTTTTTTTAATGAGACAATGGAGTTATATTTAGCCTATTCTTATTATTTTCTTCATCTTTTCAATATCTGAATGTCATTGACTTTAGTGGGAACACAGTATCATTAGACTATTTACAGCCCAAGATGCTGATTGCCAGCTTCCTGTAGTGTTACTTTGCGGTCCATACATTCCCACTGTTTATTTTTTTCCCCGAATAACCTGGAAAAGCAATGGGAGCGTTTGAGTAGAAGGTATACTTCTCCAAAGGAAGTTCAGAAAAAGACACGCGTGTTTTTGTGACTTGATGTACTCTCTGATAAGCAGGAAGAATAACCTTGTGGTATCTAAGTACTGCGACTGTTCTGGGCTTCCTGTAGCTTTGCACAAGTCGCTCTAAACGGGGAAAAAAAGGCTGTAGGTGTTAAATGCTTCTTGACTCCATGCTACTGTTCTTGCTGTGCCTCAGGTCTACATCAGCAAAATGGAAGTAAAAGTGCTGCTTTACCTGATGGAAATGTTCTGGGGCTGAAATCAGTAGAGGCTTCAGGGACTTTGAGGCTATACTTGCTTGGTGTAGCCACAGATGTGTCCTTGTTTGAATGATGTAGAAAACATTGACTTTTGCTGCTCATACAGGTGATAAAATGAGGAATTCTGTTTTAAGTTGGTCAGCCTGCCATTTTTCTTTTTTTTTTTTTAAAAAAGAAGTTCTGCACCCAAACTGCCATGTGATCTGTTTTAAGTTGATCAGTCTGCATTTTTTAGATCTTTTGAAATAAGTTCTCTACCAAAGCCACCTGTGAGGGAGGTGGATTTATGTGTGGTATGACTTGAACAGCTAAGTTGAAATTGCCTGCATTTTACTTGATATGGCTACTCGTTTTTCTCTCTTTTGACCTATCCTATTAAATCCTGGAGAAATGTCCTGAGCTGATGATGCTCACAGCCCGTTCAGGAGTTGCCGAGCTGCTAAAGGGCACTGAATGGCTCGTAGTTATATGTTGTGTTAATATATTGCCTGTTAATGAATCTTTGATTAGGCTTGATTTAAAATCCATAATGCTGCTCATACTAAGTGCAACAGTGAGCGTTACTGACACAGCAAAAGGATGATAAGGGTCCTCTGAGGGATTTAACACTTGGCTTCATTAATGTCCCTGTTTATGTTTGAAGTGTCTGTGAAGAGGTGGGGGGAACATCTTGCAGTGGAGATACAAGTATGTTTTGGCCAAATGCGAGTTACAGCGGTGCCTTGCTATTTGAGCTTTTTTTCCCATTTATTGGAAATGCATCTCCATCTGAACTCGCATCAGGAGTTCCAAATGTACTTAACAAATGTGCATGACTCGCCTGTCCAGCTAACTCATACATATCTTTGACTCCTGAAAGTACAAATTCACCCAGGGACCCTCTGGCAGCATTGCAGGGAGGGGAAATACAGCACATACCATTAAAGTTACCACTGGAATCCCAGCTATCCCAAATGTGGTTTTTGTTAGAGAGAGTTTTTGTGTTGCTGGAGCTATGAGTTTCCCTGTGTTTGTTAAGGGGAGACGACTGCACATGAAAACTACAGCTGAACAGTGCTGCTTTCAGCCATGCTTCTTAGAAGTACGGTCTGGTTAGGATCCTTCTTGTATACTTGCCTATGTCCTCTAGTCCTGTTCTGCAATACAGTGAGTTACTTTTAGTCCTGGATTTATCCTAAAGGTCACCCTGGGCTGGTGTTGGATAGAGTCAAAGGAAAGGGATGTATCAGCTGTGGTGCTCTTTCACTTGTGAGCCCTGTCAGCATTTGAACCCCTCTCAAAAGAGGAAGGGCTTCTTTATTTAGAGTTGCTCTTACTTCCTCACTAAAATATTTGGTTTTGGGGTAAAGCTCAAGCTTTTCACCCTGTCACACACAAGAATTTTAAGTAGATTTCAAAAAACCCACCTCAATCTTTAAAGTTTTAGAAAAATGGCCTGTCAGTGGCAGGAATCTTATTCTGAGTGTGCCTGCTTGGCCAGGGCAAACTTCTGTCTGTAGAAACACTTGCTGCCTTAATCAGCATCCCTGTGCAGCATTTCTCAGTGTCCATAAGAGAGTACACAGATAAGGGAGAAGCAGCTCACTGGCTGGTGTTCCTGCTGGATTTTGCAGTGCAATATATATGCATGATGGATTTGTCTAGCGCTAGCAGGACAAATCTTTCTGTATCTCTTTGTACTCAACTTGTTTCTACAGGAAATGGCTCCTGCATGTGGATTACTTATTGTTTTGCCTTCTGCTTTTATCCATGGATAAGGAAAGGCTCATTCCTCTACTGTAGCTCTGGAAAGATTTTGTCGCCCATGTGAGACGAAGGGCTTTACTTGATTCACGTTCTTGAATCAGAGATGACTTTCTAGCCTAAGAGAGAGAGGAGGGGTTAGGCAGAGAAACATTGTTTTGGAAGGAGCACCCAGTGCCTTTCCCTGCCTACTTTCCTCTTCCCTCTTCTAAGAGGACTGAAAATGCCAGCGCACTTGTAGTCTGAGTCTGTAACTGTCTGCAAGCAGAAGGTTAGAGTGACTTCCAAATACCAATTTTTATTGTTCTTGGATGGCAAATTAGTAGCTATGTGGAAAAAAAAAAACTTTTCCGTATGCTTAAAAAGGAAGTGAGATGTTACTTGACTTCATCCTTGCACTTAGTTTATAAGGTTTGGTAGTCAGTCTGGTTTATTTGAACTGCTCAGGCACCAAATAGATGTTAAAAATGTCATTAATCTGATGCTATGAGACAGGTTTCTGTGCATGTGCATCTATCTGGTGTGTGTATAATTGGGAAGCCTACCTGCTTTCATACTTGGAGGTTGTTGATACTGATGTTATTTTAACTTAGAAATGAGCTTTTGGAGCTGGTAGGTTTCTGTAGCAGAGGAAGGCAGGCATGGATACTACCTGCCTCTTGGAAATAGGTTAAGCCTGTCTCTTAGTCAGCAATTTAATTTCCCACGCGCCTCCCAGGCTGTTGTGAGAGGTTCTGCACATCAAATTGTCACAAAGGTCATAGGATAACCTTTGTAAATGAAATTTAGATGTGCTTGGTACTAAGATGCTTCAGCCTGGTTGATGTGTTAAGTTTATTTTTAAAAGAAAATTGTTTGAAAATACACGCTTCATTTGATGGGCAGAAATAGTTATTTGCCTGTCATCTGGCATCTAACATCAGCTCATCACCAACACTCATGAGAAAGGAAAACAAGCATACTTTATTCTTCAACAGGAGCAGTGTAAGTGTAAAATTGTACTTTACTTTCTTTCCACATTTGAGGGTTGATCTCCAAAACGCCACTGGATGGATAGCCTGTCATTAAGTGTGGTCCCTCTTCTGGTGCAGTAGCAGATAGCTGCCCAACAAGAAGTTACTGGAAAGGGAGTCTGCTTTTAGTAATGGACTGTTGCAGCAAAAGCGTGTATTACTAAACGTGCTTTTGAAATGTTGTCTGGGTGTTTGAGATATCTTTTGTCAGAAGGAATTGCACTGCTTCTGTTATAGCTTATCTGGTCTCTGTATGTATTCAGTGCAGTGATGAGAAAAAACCATGTGTTTTTTTTCCAGAAGAAGAAAGCCAGAACTGGTGAGTGTGACTCCCAGGGTTTGTAACTCAGGCTGCATACTTGTTTTTATCAATAACTAGCGTTTCTGCTGGAAAAACATCATCTTTCAAGGACCTGAAATGCAAAACCTAGGAATTGAGGATTGTATTAGAGAAGTTTCATGGCATATGCTGCACTGTCCTGGTTTTACTCACAGTGGCAAGCTGCAGGAATTGTCATCTTTTCCATTCTCTGTTATCCATAGGTGCTAGGTAAAGGTCTGAATGAAGCAAGAGTTCAGCAGTTAAATAGTAACACTTGTAGGGAGGCACATCACACCAGGGATTATAAGTAAGTTGAAGGTGGTGTCGTTGTCTTCCTAACTCAGCTGTAAGGCTTTGCTTGTGCTGGGGACCTTGGATGATGTGCACTGCTGTGCTGTTCCTGAGCCTCTGAGTTTTTCATGTGAGTGTTCTTACAGAAAACACCATTAAGAGGTTTTATAGGTTTGAGCCACTTCACATGTGGGTCAAAATGTCTCACTGACAGTAACACAGGAAGCTGGACATAGAGAAAGGAATTAAATTGATTCCCAAGTTATTGCCTTGACCACAGGTTCATCCTTCCTGTGTGAACCACAGATTTGCTTTTCATGCCACTTCAGTAGCAAGTGCACCAAGCCTAGTGCTCCTGGTGCAATTGCTTTGGTGCTTCTGACCTCCCCAGTTTCACATGAAGAATATAAATAGCTGCTGCACCTGTATTTCTTGTTTAAACTTCCCCAGGGGAATTTTGCGCTGTCCCAAAGGTGATGACTTTTACAGATGCCCCGCCAGCCCATGGCAGAGCTGACACACTGAGCCGATGCACTGAGTACGGCTGTGTGTTTCTCATGGGAGATAATTCCCATAGCTCCTGGACAGGAGCCACGGCCTCATAGACCATGAGAGCTGAACTGGTCTGGCTTGAGGAGGCTGGGTGGTGTGAACACACTGGGTTGTTGCAGGAGCACACACGGTGTAGATATAGAATGTGGGTTTGTTCACTTCTGTAGTGTAGTTGGGGCTAGTGGAGAGTAAAAGTGGTGCATGTAGTGCAGGAGAGGGCATGGGTTTGACACTACACCTTCTCAGGGACCTCAGCATCATGTTGCTGCATCCAAAAGGGATGGCTGGAAACCTTTGATAGGGGGACTGATCCCAGCAGAGTACAAGCATCTGCATTTTCTCACATGCAGAAGATGGCATCCCCTGGAGGCTTATGTTCCTGACAGTCAGGAACCTGAGAATAGATGTCATTTAAAATAAGTCATGTGTTGGATGACATGGATGTGAAGTTCTGGGGTGTTTTGGTTTTCGTTATTGTTATTCACTGGAAAAAAATGAGGATGGTTGGACCCAAATAAAGCATCAAAATAGGAAGCAGGCATCTTTTGGGGAAAATAAACTGGAAGTCCCCACCAGTATATTCTTCAGCTGAAGCTTCCTATTCTGTGTAACTAGCTACTGTGTGAAGTGGGGTGTGCCCATGGATAAATGTGTGCTTAACCATTTGCAAGACCTGTGCCTCATGTGCCAGTTACAGGATTAGTTACAGTTTAGTAATTTGTGTGTGCTTTGTCTGAGTTGGTGGGAGATTAATGGGTACAGAAGTTGCTGTTAGTTTGACTGCCCTCTCCTTCATGCTTTTTGGTCTGTTTTTTCTTTAACTCCAGGTAGAAACTAGTCCTCTTGTCTCCTATAGGATAAGAGTGTACGTAATTATTAAATGAATAAATTTGGGGTAGGTCTTTAAGCACAAACATAGGAACTGAATCACTGCATAGGGATTTTTTTACTTAATGCTTATACATTTATGTTTTTTCTTTAACTATTTGCTTTTCACAACTAGTATCCTAATATGCAGCTTTCACAAAGAAAGTGAAAAACAAACTTTCAGGTGCTCTCATTTAAAAACGAGTTTTCAATTTTGTACCTGCAATTGTAGAGGAAAAAAAAATTTGTAAAGTATACTTCAGTACTTAATGTTTTTCTTGTGACACAGACATGGTACGTGTAGTTTTATTTCTGTTACTTGTGAAACTCATTTTGAGCAGTGAACCACATATCGTCCAGTACTTTAGTTGGAAATATTAAAATTCTTCTCACTGAGATTGACTCGATACATGTTGTTTGGATGATACATTTCAGGCTTTCACTAAGAAATGGAATTATTGACTGGATTTGAGTTAATAAAATAATAAGTTGATGTGCATTTAATTTTCTATTTTTGACCTTGTTATCCATTTGAATGCTTCCTTAGAATAAATTGGAGTACTATAAGAATCTAAAGCTATTTGTGTTGGACTAAAATATTACCAATGCTAGTTAAGGTTTTAGATAATGCTACAAAGGAAGCAAAGAAGCTTTTACTGAAGTATGCTGCATTTTCTGTAAAATCAAATGTATTGTTGCAGGTCTGTTCCACTTCTGAGAACAGAGTGGTAGGTTCCAATGTATTTTAGTTCTTCCAATGAATAAACAGTTGTACATTCTAGAAATCCTCAGCAACAATGAAAAAAACCTCCCAAATTAGAGCGCTTCTTCAAGCCAGCTGCTTCCTGATAATCAACATGTCACTCCAGTAGTCTGCATAAATCCTGCTCTCTAATTAGAATTACAAGGCTTGTCAAGAGCTCACATGGCCGCCCTTCTTCATCTCCTTAAATCCTGGGCCAGGTCCCAGCCTGAATTTCTCTCTCTCTGCAGTAATTCCATTGCTTTAACACCTGTGTTGGATGCTGAGACCAAAATCAGAATCACTGTGCTTAAAGGTATGGAAATTTCAGTGGAGCAGAGAAAATATTTTAATTGCTTCAGCTAATCATGTAAAGAGAGCAACTCATCTAGTTTGGAAGTAGCTGGAATTTAGTTTTCTTAAATGTCATAAATAGTAACAGTCAAATGGAAAGTAGGTGTCCTTACCCATTGATACAAACCATAGCTGAAAAGATGGACTTGTATGGCAGGAAGTCTTGCCATGAGGACCTGCAAGCTTTTTGCTGCTATTGAAGTAAGTAGGGTGTGTTTATAAAAGGAAAGAGGAGCTGACTTGAAAATATACTCTGTGGGGAGTGTCCATTTCTTCCTGGAGAAAGCAGATCCTATCCATTCTTGTTTGCATTGTGAAATGGTGTCTCTGGGGAACAGTACTAAGAGTGTGACACGCTGAGGTTCAGGAGATGCTGATTCCAATTGATTTGCCAGCCTGCTGTGGGGCTTTGCCTGCCTGCTAGCCCCATTCTAACATTGTCCAGATGAGATGTCTTTGCCATTGAACTCCTTCTCAGCACTTGTTAAGCTGCTGTTTGCCTCCTACCAGAGTGAGTAATTTACAAGCTATTTCATTCTGAGAAACCCTAGCAGAGGTTTCTAGCATCTAGCTAAGCATCTAGCACAGGCTATTTGTATGCTTTGTATAAAAGCTATCTCTGAAAGATAAAGATTTGGTGTCCAGGATGCTAGCTTTCAGACACAGTTCTGGGTTCCTGTTATTACCTCTACTGAAGAATTCTGTCTTAGTCCAAATGCCAATAACTTTTGAATGTGTCAACTCGTGTGTGAATCTACAGAACAACTTGTAGGTAGGAACAAACAGGTAGAAATAAGTTTTAAAGCTCTAATCTGTCATTGTCCTTTCTTTCCTTCCTGCAACATTTTGAAGGATGCACGACAGAAGTTCCGCTCTGTGCTGGTTGAAGCAACAGTGAAACTGGATGAACTGGTAAAGAAGATCGGAAAAGCTGTAGAAGACTCTAAACCTTACTGGGAAGCTCGGAGGATGGCCAGGCAGGTGAGAACTTTCTGCCTTGTAAACTTGTGCTGGTAGTTGGAGAGCACATACTGGTTGCATTGCTTTCCTGCTATTAATAACATATTAAGCATATGCACTTGGCTGACACTGTCTATGTCTTGAGCTGCATGTCAGCTGTGTGAATCGATGGCAAAAATGTGTTTCTTCACAGCCACTGCTGTATATGTTCTTCAGTCCAGGAACAGTGAGAGCAGACACAAATGATCAATAGCAAAAGACTAGTTCTGGTCTCCTCTCATTATCAATGGCCTTTCAGAGCCTTGCTCTTTGAAAATACGGTGTAGACTTCGTGTATCTGCCTTGTCTTCTTAAAGCAAAATGCTGGGCTGCAACTGGAAGCTGCTGGGAAAGAGGCTGGAGTGGGGCAGACTTGGGGGAACTTATAGGGTTTGGTGCTGATTAGGTTGTGCTGAAGCAGGAACGTGCTGAATGTGTCTCTAAAGTGTGTTGGTTTGGGGAGAAACTGAGCTCTGCTTTCTGTACTGTCATCTGAAAGAGCTCGCCTCCTTTGCCCCAACTATACTTTATTATTGATAAGCCTGTGTGGCTGAGGCAGGGAAGGATGAAGCCTGGAGGTAAGTGTGATCTACTGGCTTCAGAAAAAGGAAGAAAGCTTGTGAGATGTCAGGCATCTTCTCACGTTAGGGAAAAAGCTGAGAGTGGAGCGTGTGGTGACTTTGGCAGTGCTTCTGCTTGGCGTCTGTAGTGGTGTTTACTGATATCTGAGGCTTTTTGGTTTTTCCCCAAGGGACAGGCTGTTCCTAGGTGCTACTTCTATTTTCTCTCAAGGCAGGGAGAGGCAGAAGTAGTGGAAGAGTTGCCTAGAGCTGCTGCTTCAGTGCTTGACTGGAAGGATGTGGGGGGTGGCATTTGTTCCTGACTAGCCAGGATGTGATTGTGTTCAAGGGGAGAGTGAGAGATGGGGTGGCATGTGTCAAATACATGAAAATTACAGAAGGATTTTGTTTCTAAAATAGGTAGGGGATGAGGTTGAGGGATGAGAAAAGTAGTTGTAGGTTTGTGCCGGAAAGGCAAAAAGTGAACTCGAAGGGTAAGAGAAGGGGAGAGAAGAGAATACATCCTCAGAACAAGGCACAGGAAAGGGAGGCATGAATGCAAGCATCATTGCTTTGAAAGTTGAAGCAGGAATTGGGTTGATGGGATGTGGCATGCAAGATAATATGTGACCATGGCGATCCTTTAAATTGCACGGCATTGTTTTGAAGCCATTGTCTCAGGCAGTGGGGATGATGTGTAGGAGTTATTAAGCTTAATCCTTCAGACTAGAAGCAGTGTGTGAAGTAGGTAAACTCTGCTTCAAAGCACGATAAGCACGGTATCTACTACTCATCTGTAACTGCTCTGAAAGCAATCACAGCACATGGAACCTCTGGGATATGCTAGAGATAAACCAGTAGTGAACTAGAGAAAGAGAGGAAGTGATTGACAAAATAAGATCAAGGAATTGTTTATCTTGTGTTAATTAGTATATGCAATTAAAAAAAAAAAAAAATCCCTAAAACCCCACCTTGAGTATGATCTTGTTCTTCTATTACTATAAATAGCTATGTAAGGCACAGTATGCATTGGACTTCAAGAGTTTTACTTCAAAAAGTCAATAGTAGAAATGCAGTACAACAAAAATCGGATGACACTGAGATTTGTAACATCAGGCACTGAAAGCAGTGAACTTTGTCCTCTGTCCTGAAGTTGGCAGCAGATTATGTCCTGAAAACGGAATTTTTTTTATTGCTGTGTCTTTGCTCCCCCTGAAATCCATTCAGTCATGCTGGTTCAAAGGTGCTTTGCAAGACCACTAAGAAACCCAAACCACTGAAGGTCCTTAGATTTGTAGAATTGCAACTCAAATATTGGGCTTGTTAAAGAGAACCATATTTTTCTCTCAATCCATTATGTCATTAGCTAGCTTTAAGTGCTATTTATCCCAGATCTGCTAATTTGCTACACACACAATTTTCTTTTAATTTCTTGGTAGCATTTTTTGTATTTTTTTAGATCAGGGATTCCCCTTCTAACTGTCCATTTCACTTTTTTCCATTTTGTGTTGTGGAGTTCCTTCTTTCTATCTGCTCAGCAGACAGAGCTGGAAGATAGTCTCTTGTTTCCCTTTGGCTCTTTGTCTAGTAAAATCTTGAAATAGAAAATGTGAGGGCCAAGAGGAATATTGGCATTGAAGGACAGCGAATCTGTATGGAATCCAGGAGACTGGAGAGGTTAGTACCAATCATCAGTGAAGGGTCTGCCTAAAGAGGTTTTCTAGCCTTAATTTAGTCTAGAAAAGTTTTGTGTAACTGGGAGCAAATTTACTCTATTAAACTGGGAGGGGAGGAATGGATAGGGAAATATAAAACTGGAGGAATGTACCAGAATATTAGTATGTTTAGTGCCAGCCCACATCTTTCTTCTATACTTTGATTTGTAAAATTGTAGAGAAATCATGATAACAGCTTGATATTTTTCTCTTCAAATTTATGAAAACATCTAGCCTCTGAAGACTGTCTTCCACCTTCTGTCTTTACGGTTATTTTAGAGCCATTAGGCTGCCTCTGAAAACATAGGCACAAGGTTCTAAATGGTTGAAACAGCTTTAATTAAACAATAAGGGGAAACAAACACAGTCATGCATTAAGAGAAAGGGAAGTGTAAATTCTTATTTGTTGTTCTCAGTAAAAGGAAGTAAAAATATGACCTATAAATTGAAGTCTTCTGGGAACAAAGAACTGCATAATTAATGATATCTAGTTTGGCAGAGATACAGGAGTTGTCCAGAGTTACATTGACGATGTCAGTTGCAGGGTGAGCTGGCTGATGCAAGCTGTATTTAGTCATACTGAGGAGCTTGTTTTTACTTGGCACCAGAATGATTTTCTTCTGAAAATACATGTTTCATTTATTAAGATAAAACCCATTAAAATGGTATGAGGGCACTGATGTGGGGTCAGCTAAAACAGGTCCTTGAGTCAAGTACTTCCCTGGAGAAACTTTAGGACCTTGAGCTCGTAACATCTCCTCACCCTTACCCCCATCTTGTGCAATGCTCTGTTACCAGAAAATGGTGAATTCAAAACAAATTAATTCTCCCATGCAAGAGTCCCGTACCATCTTGCTTGTGTGTAATGTATGCCAAGAGAATTTCAGCTTGGCCTACCTCAGGGTGAAACTTTGCTTTAACAGAATAGTGGTCCCTTAGCATTAGGATTTGAGTGCTTTGTCCTCTGAAGTAGTGGCACAAGGGAATCGGGACGCTATCTGTTGGCACAAAAGCAGTAATATTCAGCTTTTGGTGAGACTGAAGCAAGAGCTGGCCAATGTTCTTGCCCCTGTAGATTTCATGCAACTTCTGCCAAGACAATTTTGTTGTGATTCCTCATTTAGTATAGCAGTGGGCCTTTTGTGTTGCTTGCAGTGCACCTTACTGTTTTGAAGCATTTTGATCCCAATTTGTCATTTAATCAAATTTTAATGTATTTCTGCTGCAAGAACATTTTTGCATTTAGCATATTGTCTTTTCCTGTTGTTCTTTAACTTATGCCGTAATGCACATGTTCAGTGGAAGAACCTTGCTGTATAGTGGAGGATTGTGTATATACACAAGCAATGACCGCATTACAGCAATATGAAATTCCTATAATCCAGAAGGTGGTCCAGGTTCTAAGTGCTGGGAAGATCAGTCTTCCTATGTCTGGGGTTGGTTGGTTTGGGATTTTTTATGCTAGTAATCTGCTTCCCTGGTTCACTAGTCAGAGAATTAGACTTTTCTTGCCCAAAGGTAATAGGGAAGAAGGGTGAAGTTGCCAGGAAACATTAATAATGTAAACAACGGTGTAGGTCTTGAGCCTCTGAGGTAAGGAGTGTCCTAAAGCCACTGTTGACTTAGCATTTTGCAGGGCTGGGACTGGAAAGTGCCTGCGCAATAGTGTCTGCAATACTGTCTAAGCAGATGATGGAGTTTGAGAAGTGTGTTGCCTCCCTAGTGACAGCATGCCCTGGGACAGGATGCTGTGTGAAAGCAAGTGTGGTCTATTGCATAAATCACTGGGCTGGTAGGAGCTGATTTTGTGCTGCTGCATGGTGTAGATAAATTATTTTGTCTCTTGCTTAGTTCCCATGTATAATGGAGCTGTCAAGCTTCTGTGAAGTCGAGTTCATTAAGAGAAGTAAAAGCACTTGAGGGTCATTGGGTGAAAGGTGCCATTAAAACAGTGTTATCCATACGTAATTGTTTGAACCCAGGGACAAACTGAACAGAAGGAGTTGCCTTTCTGCTTTGCTTCTGCTGGGAAAAAAATATCTGATAAAAATGTGTTCCCAGCCTCCCCTGTAACTAAAACAATCCATGCATTTGTAGTGACCCCAACCTGAATAAAAGCCATGGGAGTATTGCTTTTAATTAAGCTTTAGCTCCTATTACTGAGCAGTTGTATTTTGCACAGTGAGGAGTTATGTTTTAGTCCTCAGGACTGGTTCAGGTTGGGAGTAGATGCATTTGCTTTGCTCATCTTTAGTACTGAGCTTATTTGAGAGGGATGTGGTTTTGCTTTGTGATATTCCCCTCACCCCCTTGTCATATTCCCTTCCCCTCCCCATTTAGCTTTTACAAAAATGTGTCAGAGAACTTGCTTCAGGCAAAAATAGGTGAAAGGTCTATGCTAGGTCATATCTATATGCATTTCTCATTAACACTTGTAGCAATATGTTGAAGGGTGTGCATGTTCTGCTTCCTCTTGGGTCACTCTTCCTGGTTCAGCTTTACAACTGATTCTTCTTTTCATGTTGTTGGCATACTTTCTTAAGCAGCACCCTTTTATCTGAAAAGACTTAGAAAAACAGGCTGGAATCGCTATGTACAACAGTTCTTCCATTCAGCAAGGACAGCTAACCTGTCCCGTTCACTGCAACTTTTTTATGCAGTAGAGCTCCTTCCTCTCACCTCACTAGTAATCTTTCTCTCATGTAGTATTTTATACTGGATTGCCACATCTGTTTGAAGAAATCGGGCAGGATAAAGAATTAAGGGTGAACTTTCAGATATTCAGACCCTAGGTCTCCATTCTACCAGTCTTCACAAAACTTAGGGCCCCTAATTACTGACTGTAGTCAGTAGTGAGAGGTAGGTGCATTTGAAAAGCCTTCTGAGGTGTGTATGTCTTCCTTAAGTGCAGAGGGAGTTAAGACATCTCATCTTGGGTTGTTTAGCCGTTTGAAAGTTGTCAGGTGAATCCTACATCAAGTGGTTCAATGAATCTTATATCCAAAGTGAATCAGGATGAAAAGTAGCTGCTCTAATCTTGCAGAACAGGAACTGAGGAGGAACTGAACCACTTGATGGTGAAGGTGGGAGGGGTGTAAGCAGATAAAAGCATGCTTACCTAGTTGAAAGACTCTTTCTCAGCAGATGAGACTGATACCATTCTTTGCAGAAGTCAGGACTGCAGTGCCTGTAAATGAATGAAACTTTCCAAAGTGGCTGTTGCATCTCAGTTTCTAGGTACTCAGCTTGACATGTCTGAAAGTAGTGTGGCAAGTGTGGAAAGTCACAGATGGTAACTTTCTTAGCTCAGGAGACAAAAGCTTTTTAAATTAATGTAACTTGGCGGTTCAAAACTGCCAATCACCCTTAAAAATTAATTAGGAACTAGAAACTGTGATCTTGCCAGTGTTGCTTCCTGCAGCACCCAAGTTTCCCATCCATATTTGCTCAGGAAGTGAGAGCTAATTGGATCACAGCACCAGCTGGCTGTGCTGTGGACAGGAGGGCAGCATTGAGTGTGGGTGACAGCTCCTGGCTCCAGATCCAACAGTGGTGGATATCCAGGCCTTCTCCTCTGGTTCCCAGGCATTTGATGTGTTTCCCTTTGGTGTATTGGAGGTAGCCATGTCATAAGGAATCACCTTTTCAATTCTTTTATGAGCTCAAGTCTTCATGCTCATATTTAAGACAACAAGGAGTTAAGACTGATTTGTATTATCTGGTAAGCTTATCTTGGCAAAAAAGGTGGAGGGAGAGGGAACTTGAGAGGCAAAAATTAAATGTCAGCAGAACTGTGACAGACTTGCATTTCTGTTTGGCAGCTTGCCATGGACCTAGTAAAAAGCAAAATTACTGGCACAGTTACAGTGGAACAACCAACTGACCTTGGCTGGCTGAGGGAGTGTTTCTAGTTAACTGTTTAGAAACAAAAAAAACCCTATTTGATGGAGTCACAGTTTCAAAGGAAGGCTATAGAAAAGCAGTAGAAAACGATGTGTGCAAAAGTGTCCCTTTTATCAAATGAGAATACCTGTAAATGTGGGGTCAGTAACTGTCATAGGCTCCTAAGAGTGTTTCCATCCATGTTTGTGGTGGTGGAGCAGCAGAAGGTGTTTTGTATGATTCTTGCTTCTCTGGCCACTTGAAATAATCAGTCTAGGCTGGCAATATAGGTTATTTGTGGTCTGCCTGCACTGATTGTTTGTTCTTTTAATTGAAGATGCTGCATTGCAGCTACCCTTGTGGCTTTTGGGGAGCCTCACAGTAGTGTGAGGATAGAGAAGGGTAGTGATTTGTGGTTTAGGAATGTAGGGTGAATGATGTGAGAAGCGGCTTGCTTCCCAGGTGTGTAAATCAACCATACAGAAATGGCTGTGATTTGGTTTTGGATTACTTAGGCTGGTGGGGTGGAGAGGCTACTCAGGCAGGGGAGCAGCACTGGGACCTACCTGTCAGTGGTCAAGAAACTTGTCTGTGGGGTGATGGCCTCAGTTAGTGCTGGGACAGGCCAGGCATGGGAGAGAGGCAGGCAGGCAGCACAAACCTTGCCTGGGAAGAGATGCCTTGGGTGCTCCGAAGGGAAAGTAGACATGGAATTTGCCAGGTGGGCAACTGGGGAGCCCAGTGATGTAAAGAAAAGGTAAGGAGGTGAAACGTAGGTGAGCTGTCCTAGAAGTGGTGCCTGGAAGGATAAAGCATGGAAACTGTGGGTTGTACTGGCTGGCCTAAGTTTTATGTGTCCTTTTTCCCTGTCTGCTCCCTGTGGACCTGCTCTAGACCTGAACCCTTTTTTCCCACCAACTCTTTCACCTTTTGTTATGAAACTCATCATTAAATCTTGGGGAAACAGTGTCAACGTGACGTCAGTCCTCTTGTGAAATGTGGAGTTCCCATTGCTGTGATCCCAGGGGGCATTGTTAGTATATTTCTCTCCCTTTCCACATAGTGCATGGCTGGTTGTGGGGCCAGGCACCCACCTGAAGAGGAAATAGCTAAGCAGGAGAATCTGACTTCAGTAATTTTATTACTGAGGGTGAGGAGTCACTTCCCACACTTCCACTAGGGAATCCACTAAGTTTTGTCACTTTATTTATAAAGCAGGATGCACTTTGGGTTAAGTAAAGAAAATGTTTTGCCACACTCAAAATTTGATGGAGTGCCTCTTGTGCTCTCTTGTCATGTTTGCACAGTTGTGATTAAAACCGTGTGTTCAGGTAGGTATGGCTCAATGTTTCACTGCTGCTGGATGGAGCTTGTGTTCCATGTGTTCAGTTTGCTTCACCTGAATGCTTAAAACCTGAAAACTGTATTATAAGTCTTGCATTACGGTTCTTTTGCGTTTTCCATCAGGCCAAAATTGTGACAAAGCCTAGGAAGCAGGGAGCTCGGGGAGACTTACCTGGGTCAACCAGCTGGGTTTTGTCTGGCTGATTTATTAGTGCTGTTATTTATTTAAACTTTAAATCTTAATTTTACATTTGTGTTGTTGCTCTGTCATCTGGTTGAGCAGTGTGATATTCGAGTGTCTCAAACTGTCTGTCCTTAAAGTGCTGGGAAGATAAGAGATGTTTCCTTGGTTGGATTTGGAAAGTTATGCCGAAGATCTGATCTGTGAAGGAAAGCTCCTGAACGTGGTGTTCTTCCCATCAGCCCTGCTAATGCAGGATAGTAGGTCAGTGTGACTGGCATGTTTCTGCCATCTTAATTCTCAGCAGCTGGAAATGTGCCCCATGTTTGAAAACACTTAACAGCTGCTACTTGACAGATGAACTGAAAAAAATCCTCACCTGATTCATATATAGTGCTCTATTCTATTTCCTGCAGACTAGGTGGCATCTGCAGCAAAATCATCTGCAAATATTATGTTGCTGGCACTTTCAGATAGTAGGAACTATTTTTTAGCCACTTGGTTGTTGAAATACCTGTATCAATACATTCTACACATATATGTGCCCCCTCTAACAGTTAGACCTTCTGTGTCTATCCACTTTTGATGCCTCAGTGAATGGATCTAGTTGCTTTGGATTGGTATTTATACATCCTATATTTTTGTTTTATGTGAGCACTATTCTATTGATGGATGATTAGTTTGTATAAGCTATTGCTGCAAAAACTGTAATCGGTCTTATCAGTAGTAAAAGATGTGCCTTGGAGGGCTCCATTATTTAAATTTGTTAGCTGTGCACTGTTAGAGGTCTACTGCTTTTCTTTGCAGAAGTAAAATAAAATACTGTTTTCATCTAAGTGTTTTGAAGAACTTATCTAGAAGACATGAAAAAAATTACTCTCTCTTTTTTGGTGTTGGTTTCTCCAACCCCACAAGGCATCTATCGGTTCTTAGCTATTCTGGATGGCAGCCATACAAAGCCAGCTAACTGTTCAACCTCCTCTCCATGAGCTGTCAAGAATGTAATGACCTAATTATTTTCCCTACCCTTCAAGAATGTCTTTTCTTGTTCTTTTTCTGTTGTGAAATACTAAAAAGTTTGTGCAAGTAGGTCTGAAATACTGGAAATAAGTTGATGTAGAAATGCCGTCCGTTCTTTGGAGTAACAAGGAGAGAGCTAGGGCAGGAAAGTTTAGGGTTTGGGGTTTTTGGGGTTTTTTTACATGTTAGCTGATTTAGGCAGAAAGACGTAATACAGGTAATCTGGCTGTTATGCTTAACCACAGATGCAATGGCAGATGCTGGAACTAGCAGGAAGGTGTAAGCAGTTCTCTAAGGGTGTTGGGATGTGAAGATAGGTATTTCTTTTTTTTTCTTCCCTCTGCTTTTTCTTTTCTTTTCCTCCTGCTTTTTCCTCTGCTGTTGTCTGAAGATCTGATTAACATTATTTTGCATCCTCTTCAATTTGAAAAAACCTAAGAGATTTAGATTGTGGGTTCCTTTGCATAGCTGTAGCACTTCACATAGCCATTGCTAAAAGGCAAATCTACAGCATTTGAAAAAATGATAATTTAAAGGAAAGATTGCCTTACTTAGCTCTCTCTTACTATTCCCCATCCCAGTCTTTTCTGGCCACTAGTAAAGGCTATTTCAAGAGATTGTAAGCCACAGACAAGATCATCTGTTAAAAATAGTAGCTGGCATTTGAGACTAGGTGACTTGAGGTTAGGGTGATACCCTATGTACCTGCTTTTCATGGTACTTGCTCAGGGATGACTGCTAAAGGCAGCACAAGTCTTGCAGCTTTGGGGAAGTTGTTCAGCTATCCCAATCTTTATTGTATATAGTGGTCTAAATAGGTGGAAGTTTATTATGAAGTGATAAATGCTCATGCCTAGGGGCTGCTGCCAAAAGAAATCTGATATGGATGTTGGTTATCTGCCTTCTGGGTGTGTTTCGCTATGACTCTTAGTAAAACAGTACCAATTTATGAGCTTTTGTCTGTTCTTGCAGGGAAAGATTATCTGAAGAGTCTAATTGGGAATGGCTCTGCATTGACTGTTTCTGTAAGAAAAATTTCTCTTAATTGCAGCAAACTTGCAGTTCTACTGTTAAAAAGAAATTTCACTACCAGGTTGTAGAAAAAAATGTCTTTTTTAGCTGTGTCTGCTTCTGATCATTTGCTTTTTTTGTCACTTGGTAAAGCGTGCTAATGGTTTGTTCCTAAACAAGGATTTTATTGCTGTGAAGTGGAAGTGAAATTTTGTCTGTTCCTACTGCTACCTGGACTTTTTCCTTCAAGGAATGGACTTACCCCTTTGTCCAGGACACCAGCCCCAGCTTTTCCTTTAAGTGAAGCAAGCCTGTTATTCACATCTGCTATGAAGTCATAATTCCCCTAGGAAAAATTTTGAAGGGTTAATAGATTAATTATCTTCAACAGGTCCCTTAGGAAAATGACTGTCTCAAAAGTAGCTGTGAGCATGCAGTCAAAGATATGCAAGGTCAGCCCAGGTCTTTCCTCCAGAGCATGTCCTTGCTATTGAGAGGGGCAGATGCTGGTTGGTGCGAGGCTTTCTGGGGACTAGGAGAACATGTCCAGAACAGCTCATCACCCAGGTGAAATTCCCACCCATGTGCCTTGGCTTTATGTCGGTATGCTTGCATGCACAAGATGTACTTTCAGAACCAGGCTGCCAGACCCTTGCCAACCCTCTGGAAACTTCTGCTTGCAAATATTTGCGCTTTGGTGGCAATTAGGTGAGACAATGATCCAGTGTTTCTCCTGAATGTATCTGTTGCATCTGTATGTACTGAACAATTATCTTGGATAATTAGCAAAATCCACTAAGGCAGGCAGTGTAAGTCTTGCAGCTTGTATTTGTGGGCGTTTGTTCCTTGCTTCTATATTTGATTTCAGCAAAGGAGGCTGCTGCCAGGTGCAGATGAGCATGTAGAGCCTCCATAAACCTAGAAGCCAGCTGTAAACCCTAGACTCACTGAGTCACTGCCTAAACTCTCAGAAGGCAGGTGCATATTGAGAGGAGGATTATCTTGATATTTTTCTCTCTTAATAAGATATTTTACCTTACAGAGAAAAAAAAAATATGGATGTATTCTATGATCCTCTCTTCCAGAAGGCAGCAGCTTTATAATTTTGACCACAAACAAGTGCATGACTAACAAGCAGGTGGCAGTGAGTGACCAAGAAGTCTGTGTCTGGATGGTATTAAGATGAACAATTTGTCATATTCTGGTGCCATAGACTCATTAATTAGTGTAACTCCAAGCAGACCAGCATCTCACAACAACCTAGTGAAAAACGAGAGAGGTCCAAAAGGCTTGGTGGAGTATCTCCCATATAATCTCTGTGCCCAAATGAGCATCATCTCCCTGTTCCTGTGAGGCAAGGAGCTAGATCAATTGAAAACAGCAAGGAGTCCTGTAGGTTTCAAATAAGTGAGTGCACAGTGACAGTGATCAGCTCAGAGATGATATTTTTGCCCTCATTTCACAAGATCACAGCCTAGACAGGAGCCACCAGAGAACAGAGAAGGGCTGACAGCTGATTGTTCAGTCCAGTCCAGGATTGGTCTTAATACATTTAAGGAAACTGTATGTTTAGAGATTTTCTTTCTCATTTCCTTCCATAGCTCCTCAATTCTGTCTTTGATTCTGCCTTTGAGGAGACCAACTGTCTGTATGCTTATAACAGAAGGAGCTAACGAAGTGAGCTGCTGGCTGTGCCCTGAACTTTGTCTCTTGGAATGTGGCTTGTGATCCTGTCTTGTTACACGTACTGCCTAACTTTAGCACAGAGCTAGATGTCTCTCAGAACATGCTTTGTAGGTCTGCTCTTATTTCCTGGGTCTTTTTATAGACTACAGGTTTACCAGGAAAATAAAACAGAGCCAGGAGTCAGGTCAGTTGTATAACAAGCTGTTAGGAGGAGTGGATGAACGGATGGGACCAAAAAGCCCAGCACAAGAGC
Source organism: Podargus strigoides (assembly GCA_028020825.1). Lineage (NCBI taxonomy): Eukaryota > Metazoa > Chordata > Aves > Caprimulgiformes > Podargidae > Podargus > Podargus strigoides. The sequence goes on along the minus strand of CM051623.1, from coordinate 14,716,077 downwards.
AAGACACCTAATCAAAAGCAGAGGCTAAGGGACATCTGGTTGTTGTAATCCACAGGCATTTCATTAGTTATGCAGCAGGGAGGAAATGGTTTGTGCTCCAAAAACCTCTAGCAAGGCTTATTTTCACCTTCTCCACCCAAATAAAAACCTTCAAATCTGTTTTTGAAAAAGCAGATTTTAAGCCATGTACAATTTTATAGCTTTTCAATAAACAGCTTAAAGAATACAAGGGTGTTTCAGATTCTTGAGAGACTGTTTTCTGTCAGTAATGCAAACAGTCATCACAGATTAATATATAGCTCACAAAGCCTCATAGATCTGCCAAAATGAGGTCACTCCCAAGGCTTGGGATTTTGCAAATTGTTTATAAACATCTGTACACAGCCTATAGCAAGAAGGGGTTTCTGGTTTTTTACTACCTCTCAGATCTGGTTTGGCTTGGAGTTTTTAGTCTGTAGGGAGAGGGGAAAGGAACATTGTGGTCCCTAAAAAAAAAAAAAAGCAAACAAAACCCTCACCCCTCAACTGCACCACTAGTCTGATTATTCAAGAAAATAAATGCATGGGTCTGAGACACTAAGAAAACAGTGAGCATCACTGAATTTTTTGCAACTATGTTCTTTGTTTTTTGAGAAACGAAATAAAAATGGTGGTATTTGATAGAAATGCTGGTTGCACAGGGCCTCTGGAGGTCATCTGATGTCAACCTCCTGCTCCAAGCAGAACTGGCACCATTTCTGGGTTGCATCAATCATAGCTTTGTCAAGTCTAGAAAACCTCCGGAGGTGGAGATTTGTAACTTCCCTGGGTAACCTGTCTGTGGCTCATACTGCCCTCCTGGTAAGAAAGAGTTTTTTAATGTGCAACCTGAACTTCTAAGCTGCTGTCTGTGGCTGTTGCTCTATGTTATATCATCCAGTACTGCTGAGAGGGATTTGTTTAAAACTGTCATCTTTGCAACTCCCCTTCAAATTGTAGCTGGCAGCTAATTAGATTACTCCTCAGTTTCTTCCTTGCTAGACTAAAAAAGCCCACATCTCTCAGCACTCCTTGTAGGAATCGTTGTAGGCCTCTTGACCCTGTCTTGGCATCCCTCTTGAGCTGGGGGGCCTGTATGTAATAGCATTTGGTGTGCAACCTCATCAGCACTGAGTTGGGAGGAATGATAACTACCCATGATGGCCAGCTGTGGTCCTCTTAATGTAGCCAAGCACATGGTTTGCCTTACTTGCAACAAGAGGGTACCTTTTCAGCTTGACACTTGTTGTAATGTGTGGGTCCTTTTGGCAGGGCTGATCTTCCTATCTGTGGGGTTATTCCACCCCAGATGCAGGACTCCAGACTTGTTGAACCTTCTGTGGTTTCTCTTGGCCCAGCTGAGTTTCACAAGGTCCATCTGGGTTGAGGTTCTACCATTTGCCTTTTCAGTCACCTCCTCTAACTTACTATCATCCATAGATTTGCCAGGGGTGCAGCTGTGCTGGTACCAAGATTGTTGTTAGGATGTTGAACATTATGGGCCCTTGTGTTGATGTCTAGGCTGCTGCTCTTGTTACTGGCTGCCAGCCCCCTGCATTGAAAGAGGTTGAGGAAAACTGGAGCCAAAATAGCAGCACTCAGCAGCAAGCTACTCTGAATGCTACAGCAAGAACTTAACTGCCTTCACATTGTAGGCTTCTGAACCCAGTGCAGTTGTGGGCAAGGCAGGTACACCCTGGTCAAGGAGTGGTGATCCTGCTATCCTTGTTCCTGCCAAAAGCTTATGCAGGATGCTGGAAGTGACTGCAAGCAGAGCGATCCCTGAAGACAGGCAGAGCTACGGCAACTCTGGTGGGCAACTGGTGGAGGAAAGTTCCTGTTTTAAAACGTGTTCCTTGTTGTACTTTGCACAGCAAATTAACCGTGGGATGTTGAAAGACAGTGGGACAGAATGGAAACGTCTGAAACTTGCTTCTTTCTGAAGAGTGTGACTAGAACACAGTTAATCATCTATTTGGTAGTAAGCAAGTACGTGTTTGCTGGTAGCAATTAAACTATTGTTTTAAAGATTAATGAGTGGGAGAGACATTGGCTTCACAGTAACAAACAAGCACCTTTTAGAGCAAAGGCCTTGGGCCAGCATGTAGTGTGCCGGTGCCTTGTTCTGAGCAGCAGCTGTGTGTTCCCTTCATGCCCCAGCTTACAGTGATTTTATGAACAGAGATCATTTGTGCATTTTATTGGCAGTAATACAGAGATGCTGAAATAAAGTGGCTATCAAGACCTTGACAGTGTGGGATGAGAGGTTCACCTGGGTAAATGAGGAGCCATTTTTGTAAATACTTGAAAATAATTGATCTTTTCTGACTGCCATTTTTAATGGGAAATTTGCTGGTTGTGTTAGTGATGCCCTTTTCATGAATTTACCAGCACTTGTGGTCTGGTCCTCTGGTGTGGGAGACTGGCCAAGGGGAGAAGTTCTATAGCAGGCTTGGCCCTACAAAATGTACCTGCTGCATCTATTTCTCACAGCTTGGCACGGCCGTTCGATGTGTGCACACGTGCTCAGGGGGCAGAAGCTGAGCAGTGTCTACCAGGGTCACATGTCAGCTAACCTTGGAGGAATGCTATAGCTGTGTTGTACCATGCTTCGGTGTCAGTGATATTGTGCAGTCCCGTGTAACTAGGTAGGGAGAAACAAAAATTGGAGGTTAGATGAAATGAGGAAGAGGAGGATTATATGTCTTGGTTGATGTTAATGCAGAGGATTCAAGCTATGTGCAGGAGAGTGGGAAAAATCCTCTATTAGGTCAGTTGGGCAAGGGCTCTGACTACAAAGGGGATTGGGACAATAAAAGCTGTGTGGACTAAGCAGAAAATTGTATTTCATAATTAAAGAGTACAGCGTTTTCTGCTTTGAAAGTGGTCAAGCAGATGTGTCTGTGCTGGCCTGAAAATCTGTCTGTCTATGGCTGCCAGTTCCAGAATAATGATTGCATTTTAAGAAGTGCCTGCTTTTGTCGTCTTCTATTAGCTTGCTGTGGCCTAGTGTTTTTTTCTTCACTATTTTTAGTTAAAAGCACAATCCATCTGATATGTTCCCTTCTGTGCAAGACCCTCTGTAGCCTACACAGGATTGCCCATGAGGGTGCAGCTTTTATCCCCCCAAAAGAGATTTGTCAGCACTGAGCTCCTTTCAGCAATAAATTAATGGCTTGCAGTTACAAACCCTGTCAGTACCCCTTTAATTTTATGTCATTGTTTATTTCAAAAATTGACATATTTTATATCACGGTGCTCCATTGCTTCTGTGAGTGCTGCTACTGTGTGTCACCTCTGAGTCTTTGGGAGCTGGCTGGGAAGTTTGAGGCTGTGTGTATCAGAGCCAGAGAGATCAGCAGCAGATGAGCTGGTGAGATCACCTTTGTGGAAGGGTGCAGGGTGAATAGTGGTGAAGAGAAGGCTCTCAGCCATGAGGAGAGGTAGAAAGGAGGGGACTGAGTGGCCAGAGCAGGACTCTTGGGTGTGCTACTTGTTGTAGGGAAGGGGTTTATTGTTGTGGGAGGCTTGTTTGTAGCGGGTCACTTGTAGAGTATTGAGGTACAGAGGAGGGATGAACGCAGCGGCAGAAGGAGTTGGTGCTCTGTGTGGACAGTGCATGACAGAGACTGCTGTGATGGTGGGATTCTCTGTAGCTGAGATCTGTGTGGCTGCTTAATTGCATTTTTCAAGGGGTCTCATTTTATATTTTATGCTAAGAGGGGAAGGGTTTGCAGTGGTGAAGACATTCAGCTGAGTTTCCTGGCAGAAACACAACAAGCTCCCAGTCACTGTGGCAGTGGGAGCTGGGGCACAGGTTCCCAATTCCCAAAGTGTCAAGGCTTTCTCCTCTTCAGTAAGTGGTTTCACTGGCCTAGCTTCTTCTGACTCTTTTTGAAATAGATGCTCACTTTTATATGGGGTAGAATCCATCAGGCGCTAGTGATAATGGTTGACAGGCAGAAAGTTGACATCTCATTCATCTCCAGCCTCCCTTGGAGATTTGTTTGTCCTCATCCCTGGTACATTTTCCCTCTTGCTGTCCTAGGGCTAAACCTCTCTCAACTCAAACACCAGCTTTGCTTGAAAGCAAAATAACTTAGTTTTCAACCATTCATTTGAATCTTGAATTCTGGTCTTCTAAGATAAACAGCCATTGTCTAAAACAATGAAATTCATACGTTCATACACAATGTCAGGAGACTGGATGAAAATGTGAGCTCCTGCTCTTCTCTGTGGCTTTAAAAGCACATGAAGAACATGGCTGCTCTCTCTTCCATCAAACTGCGTGACCTGCAGACTTGGGACGAAGAGCCTGAGAGCAGTCTGTCGGTGATGGTGCAGGACAAATTGTACGTTCTGGAGGGAGTTTTAAATGATGGCTAATTATTGAGTAACTGTACTAACTAAAAAGTGTTTGAATATCCTTTTCACATTGGCAAAACCACAAACCTGTTGGTGTTTCTCTAATGTTTAATGTATTGGTCTTTAGCATTTGGGTTTTTTCTTTCCGAGACTTTCAGTGAGTTACTTAAAATGAATGACTGCAGACTGACTTCAGATAACTGTTGAAGCTAAATTGCTATTTGGACTAACTCTTGCTTAAACCAAAAAACATTTTGTGCTTCCAAACTGCCATTGCAGAGTAGCATTCAACAAATACAGCTGGGAGACAGTATTTAAGTATGGTTTTGTTGTAGTTTTCCATTTGCTCACACAGTTACAGGGCATGAAGCTGAACATGGCCAGAGTTATGGGCTTGCCTGTTAACAGCTTCAACTCACAGGTGCAGGTGCAAGTAGAAATGTAGCTGAATTGTAAATTTAGCTTCTGGTTTTCTTAAAGAACATTTTCCTGCTGTGCAGCCAATTGTGCTTTAGAAGCTTCATCAGAAGATCTACTGGTACTGCAAGCTACCACTACATGTTGTTTTCTGTGGGGATTTAGTAGCTCATCTCCCAGTACTCTGCAGACTTTATGCTGGCTTAGATGTGTTGATCCCTTACCCGGGTACCTGTGCCAACAGAAACTTTCAAGCGCTGATGCAGTTATGGTGAGAAAACCGAACTTCTCCTGTGCTCACATTGCCCCTGGGATCTGGTTTTACTAGTGTTTCGAAACCAGTTACTTGCTGGTGCAGTTCTGCCTGTGCTCAGAATGGGTCGCCAGTCTGTTTTCATGTGTTTGGAAGTTGTTTCTTGTGCGGGCAGGCCCGCTCCTGCAGCAGAGCAGCCATGGAGCTGAAGCCCTCACTGAGATCAGGCTTTGACGGCCTTATTGCCTGGAAGTTATTGGAACCTGGCTCCCTCCATGAAAACCAGTCCTGCTCTTCCTCCCAACATCCTCAGCACTGTTCTGCAGTACTTGGTGCAGGCTCTTCCCATCTCAAACTGTTTTTATAGAAATCTTTTGGCCTTTATTTGCATGTTATCTCTTTACTAGCAAAGGTCAAATTTACTGGAAGAAAAAAAATGTTGTGAATTTTCAGAGTATTCATCAGACGATATTTTGGGGACTAAGATTCAGGCTTCTTGCTGTGTCCTTTGTTGGAAGCTTAGGTTGAGCCTTGTTTAAAGATCCTCAGATGACTTTCCTGTGTTTGGTGGCTACCATGCTTTAGGTTGGTTAGTGGCTAAATTAAAATATTATTTAGTTAAGCTTATTCTGAATTTATAAAATGTGTTAATACATTTGAAACAGGCAGCTGGTGACTGGGGCAGTGAGAAGATGTAATGTGTGGGTTTTTTTCTTAGACTTTCTATGAGACTGTATTAACAATGAATTTACACAAGGATGCTGTTCATCCACTAATATTGGCCCGAAGTTCTGTGCTGCTTTGGGGTGTGCAGTCCTGCATGGAAATCAACATTTTAATGCCCTGACTCTTCACAAAGGCTTTAGGCAGGGCGGTGTGGTGTAAGCTGCCTTAAAGCAGCAAAGAGCACAGTTAGATGAATTTCTCTTTGGTAGAAAACACCAGCAACCACACCAGGAGGAAATGCATGAAGGGCCTTGGTTGGAAGGAAATTACTGCCGCTGATTGTGATGACTTTGATTTCCCTCTCCAGCTGAAAGCTGAAGGACCTCTGACACATAACTCATTTTTCCACGGTCACTTTGGGGTGAAATACCTCTGTGTGATAGGGGGAAGGAAGTAAGAAGACCTTGCTGCTATTTCAGGACATTGTGAGGGAAACTTAGTGTGCTTTATTTCCTCTTGAGAATTGTGTTTTAAATTCAGAGTCTGTCTCCCCTGCCACAGGACAAGGAGAGAAAGGTTTTTTCCATTACCTTTACAAATAGCTGTGGTGTCTCAAGTGTAAAGATACTGGATGCAGCTGGTGTCGAAGAGCTGTAGCAAGCTGTATGATGGAGAGAAATGTACCGTTGTTCTATTTATTTCCCATTTTGTATCAGGGGTTTTTAGCTACTTTCCAAATGACTAAAACCTCTTGATTTATGAATAAGACTTCATCTTCCTCAGTTTAGTATTCTGTATGCCAGAGTCCTTTCCTCTGTTTCAGCCTCAGACTCCTTCTCTATATATCATGACATGTGAAGTTTTATTCATTATTTTGTTCTGTCAGTCATGTCTGGTCAAAGACATTTCCAAGGTATTTGTGCGTCAACCACAAAAGGACTCTAGAGCAGTAATCACAGAATCACAGAATGTTAGGGATTGGAAGGGACCTCAAAAGATCATCTAGTCCAATCCCCCTGCCAGAGCAGGAACACCTAGGTCAGGTCACACAGGAACATGTCCAGGCGGGTTTTGAATGTCTCCAGAGAAGGAGACTCCACAAGCTCTCTGGGCAGCCTGATCCAGTGCTCTGTTACCCTCACTGTGAAGAAATTCTTCCTCACATTTATGTGGAACCTCCTATGTTACAGCTTGTACCCATTGCCCCTTGTCCTATCATTGGATGTCACTGAGAAGAGCCTGGCTCCATCCTCATGACACTCACCCTTTACATATTTATAAACATTAATAAGGTCACCCCTCAGTCTCCTCTTCTCCAAGCTAAAGCGACCCAGCTCCCTCAGATGTTCCACTCCCTTAATCATTTTTGTGGCTCTGCGCTGTACTCTCTCAAGTAGTTCCCTGTCCTTCTTGAACTGGGGGGCCCAGAACTGGACACAATACTCCAGATGTGGCCTCACCAAGGCAGAATAGAGGGGGAGGTGAACCTCTCTTGACCTACTAACCACCCCCTTTCTAATGCACCCCAGGATGCCATTGGCCTTCTTGGCCACAAGGGCACATTGCTGGCTCATGGTCATCCTGCTGTCCACCAGGACCCCCAGGTCCCTTTCCCCTACACTGCTCTCCAGCAGGTCAGCCCCCAACCTGTACTGGTACATGGGGTTGTTCTTCCCCAGATGCAAAACTCTACACTTGCCCTTGTTGAATTTCATTAAGTTTTTCCCTGCCCAACTCTCCAGCCTATCAAGGTCTCATTGAATGGCAGCACAACCCTCTGGTGTGTCAGCCATTCCTCCTAGTTTGGTGTCATCAGCAAACTTGCTGAGGATACATTCTGTACCCTCATCCAAGTCGTTGATGAAGATATTAAACAACGCCGGTCCCAGTACCGACCCCTGAGGGACTCCACTAGTCACAGGCCTCCAACTAGACTCCGTCCCATTGACCACAACTCTCTGGCTTCTTTCCTTCAGCCAGTTCACAATCCACCATACTACCTGATCACCAAACCCATACTTTATCAGCTTATCTACAAGGATGCTGTGGGTGACAGTGTCAAATGCTTTACTGAAATCAAGATAAACCACATCTACCTCTCTACCATCATCTATCCACCTAGTTATTTCCTCATAGAAGGCAATAAGGTTGGTCAAACATGACTTACCCTTGGTAAAACCATGTTGACTGCTCTTAATGACCCCCTCATCCTTGATATGCCTAGAGACAGTGCCAAGAACAAGCTGTTCCATCACCTTTCCAGGGATGGAGGTGAGGCTGACCGGTCTATAGTTACCTGGGTCCTCCTTCTTGCCCTTCTTATAGATTGGAGTGACATTTGCTATCCTCCAGTACTCAGGCACCTCTCCTGTTCTCCATGACTTACCAAAGATGATGGAGAGTGGCCTAGCAATGACCTCTGCCAGCTCCCTCAGCACCCTTGGGTGCATTCCATCTGGTCCCATCGATTTATGGATATCCAGATTGCTCAACTGATCCCTAACCCAATCCTCATCTACCGAGGCAAACTCCTCCTTTATCCTGACTTCTTCTGGGGCTACAGGGATCAGGGGCTCTTGGGGAAAGCCTGCAGGAGTAAAGACAGAGGCAAAGAAGGCATTCAGCACCTCTGCCTTCTTTATATCCTCTGTCTCTAAGGCACCCCCCTCACTCATCAGTGGGCCTATATTGCCTCTAGTGTTTGTTTTATTAGCTATGTATTTGAAAAAGCCCTTCCTATTATCCTTGACCTGACTTGCAAGGTTAAGTTCCAAGGAGGCCTTAGCTTTTCTAATTGCCTCTCTACATCCTCTGACAACTGTCCTATATTCCTCCCAAGTGACTAGCCCCTCTTTCCATGATCCATAGATTCTTTTTTTCCACCTGAGCTTGCCCAGCAGTTCCTTGTTTAACCATGCTGGTCTCCTAGCTCCCTTACTTGATTTCATACCCATTGGGACGCTCTGATCCTGAGCTTGCAAGAAGTGGTCCTTGAATGTTGACCAACTGTCTTGAGCCCCTTTACCATCTAGCACCCTGTCCCTTGGGACTTCCCTTAACAATTGATTAAGGAGGCTAAAGTTGGCCCTTTGAACCCGGAAGTCCAGGGTTCTGGTCTTGCTAGGTACTCTATTCCTCCCACACAGGATCCTGAACTCCACCATCTCATGATCACTGCAGCCAAGGCTGCCATTGACCATCACTGCTTCAACAAGACCCTCCTTGTTGGTGAGTACAAGATCCAGCAGCGCTCCTCTCCTAGTCGGCTTATCCACCATTTGCATTAAGTAGTTATCATCAATGCACTGGAGGAACCTCCTAGACTGTGAATGGCTGGCTGTGTAAGTCTTCCAGCAGATATCGGGGTAGTTAAAATCCCCCATGAGGACCAAGGCCTGTAGTTGCGAGGCTGCTTTCAGCTGCCTGTAGAAAGCCTCATCAACTCCCTCGTCCTGATCAGGAGGTCTGTAATAGACCCCCACAACTGTATCACCCATGCCTGCCTGCCCCTTAATTCTTACCCACAGACTTTCAACTTGCCCCTCATCAGTCCCTGGACAAAACTCAATACATTCAAGTTGCTCCCTCACATAGAGAGCAACTCCACCACCTCGCTTCACTGACCGAAAAAAAAAAAAAAGTGTTGATATAGTTAAGAGACAGTAAATGAATACAAAAGCTTCAGAAATTAAGGATTTCTGCTGAAAGAAAACAATGTGAAACCTACATGTCTGAAAGCCTGAATGTTAAAATTGCCTGTCATTCAGTGGTAACTATAACATTTCTACATTACTTTAAAAAACCGACCAGCCAGTGCAAGCCCAGCCAACACCAGTAATTTGTTTATGGATATTCTTTGTCCGTTCATTGTAGAGTCACCTGTTTTGAATGGTTAAGACTTGTCACTGGTACTGAAGTGCAACACTGCAGACTGCTGAACTCTGTGCTGACTTTTGTGACCATGGTACTGCTGAAACCTGCAATATGACTGGCATTATTTTTGATTTATTGGCTGCTCTCCCTTTTTGGGCTGAAGAGGCAAGGACTTGCTGCTGCATTGGGGACCCTGGAGGGCTGATGCTCAGCTGTGAAATTGCTCAGATTGCTGTAGCCTGTGAGATCAGATGTGAACATTTTACTTGAGGACTGTTCAGAGTGGGATTCGGATATCATGAGAGCCTTGTTAAAACGTTCAGGAGGGATGTAGGTGGTCTGTAAACGCAATGTCTTGGATATTATTTTTTTTTGTGTTCTGGAATAAGAGAGATCACAGGTCATTGATTTAATGGCTTCTAAGTTGTGCCTGCTTTGCTGGGAATATTGTATGTTTTTTTGGAGGAGTCTTTGCTCTCACAGCAAGAACCACATCTTTCGCCATAAGACTGTATTCTTCCCTGCTCAAAATTTTTGCTGTTTTGCTGAAAAGAAGCAGCATTTCCCAAAGGACATTAGCAGGGCCTTTATCCGAGTTTGACATGTATTGCAAATCCCCTTGGTTACCTTCATATCTGTGTACTGGAGACTTGCTGCACCAGTTGTGTCCTAGCGATAGTAAAGTGGAACATCCAAAGAATTAACAACCACATTCTCAGAAAACTTGTTTATGCTTTATGGCAATGTAATACTTCCAAAACATTTCCTCGGTGTGATTAATGGCGCACCAGATAAAAATCCACCATGACTAAACTCGGGGAGTGCCATTCACAATGTGTTCTTGACCTGCTACAAGTTTGCTATTGCGTTTTCTTTTGTTTTGTTTCTCAGTGATTAAACCTACATTATAAGGTGTTTATCTCTCATCCAGGTGCTTATTTGTAGGCCATCAGCTGTGGATTTCTTGACTAAGTTCTTTGCAAGTTACCTGTTTGGTGGGAACTGCTGTCTTAGCAGTACTTCAGTGGGGAAATATGTGTCACTTCCAAGTGAAAGGCTGGGAAACAGTAATGCTGGTGTGGTGGTTTTAAAGTCCCAGGATTAGTGTGGTAGATAATCTAAACATGACCATGAGGGTTCCTTTGTCTCTGATCCCAACTTTTCTTTTTTAGGCACAGCTGGAAGCTCAGAGGGCGACTCAGGATTTTCAGAGGGCTACTGAAGTGCTGCGTGCTGCAAAAGAGACCATTTCACTTGCTGAGCAGAGGCTACTGGAAGATGACAAACGTCAGTTTGATTCTGCCTGGCAAGAGATGCTCAACCATGCTACTCAGAGGGTAATACAAACTTGCTCCAGCATCTATTTCTTCCATATTTTGTGTTCTCCTGTGATGTATGAGGCTTAGTTTCTGAAAGACCAAATTTTTGTGTTGGTCCCGATACATGACGTGTGAAATGAAGCTACAGAAAATTACAAAGCCTAAGGTTAAATGATTTGGGCCTTGGGCTGCTACTGGGGCAACTGTAGTTCTTTATCTACCTGTGCTAGTAGCTAGTGGAGTAGCTCTCTAAAGAAAAAATTTACCATCTATGTAACAGGGATAAACAATATCTTAAGGCATATCTACATTTGGAGTTATGCCAGAATAATTACATAGGGATGGCTATTTCTGAATACACGTGTTATGGAAACTCTTACTCTGGAAAAAGAGGGACATGTTCCAATTTTAGTATAACCTGTTCTCAGCATGGAGTAAGTTGAACAAGGCACTTCTCTTTGGAAATGTGTGTTTGAATGTGGAATTATTGAAGAATATATGTTGTATTTTAAGCTTGCACACTGCTCTATCCTGAATTAACATTCAAATTTAGACAAAGTCTTATCTCCTTTGTGAAGTCTTTTTAAATCTACAAAAGATGTGCACCATCTAACAATGAAAGGCAGTATTCATTTTAGCAGCTGACAAAAAGAATTTTCCTGTCATTTGCTATGTCTCTGTTTTCCTGTTTAAAAAAAAATAACAGAAAGGCTTTTTTTTTTTTTTAACATGAGAGAACCAAAAAAATTGAAGTTAAAAGCCTTTGTTCTGTCAGAGACGCCTTAATATGCCAGTGAAGCTGAACTTGCTATTCGAAATATGCTAGCGTGCCTTACAATGCTCGTATTGTCTTGCAGTCCTCAATGCCGTGGCTCTGTTCTGTTGCAGAAGCTTCTTGGTTATAAGAAAGCCTCTGTGTCAGAGTGAATTGTAAAAACCAGCTGCCTGATAAAGAAACAGGCAACAAAAAGGATGTTGGCTGTGTGTAGGAGGGAGAGATGGAAAACCGGGTGTATATTAAAAAAAGAAAAGACAAACTCCAGGGTATTGTTTGTGGTTTTGTCCCTGTTATCATTAGGTATTTGCAGATCTGGTAACGTCTGTGTGTTTCTGAAGGGAGCCCCACATTTGCACTGTGTGTTTGCACCAGAACCCCAGCAACTGTCACCTTCCCTCGTTATCCCTGTTCAATACGAGCAAAGTCTGGAAAGACATACACAATTTTTTATTCTTTCTTTTTTGATTCTATCAGCAGAGATAGGTGAGAAAACTGGAAGCATCTAAGGAGTTACTTGGAGCTCCTGACTGCTTAACTACTGAGATCTGGTGGAGAGTGGTATAACCATATATCAGGTGCCTCTCTCTAACTGGCATAGCAAAAATTTGTGTTGGGGTGGGTGAGGAAAGAAATGCTAGCAATTTTGAGAGTTCAGGTGGTTTCCTCTTTTCTTTGGATATTTCAAGGGGATCCCTGTGTCCTCTTACAACCCTTAATCCTTCCCTGATCATCTGAGAGAGGAGTGTACCTGAGATGGGCAAACCCAGTGATTTAGAGCAGAAGATGGCTGCTGACAGTGTTTGGTGACCCCATGCTGGTGGTGATACGTGTCGTCATTGAATGCAGAATATATGCTTGTTGGAGGACTGATTCAAACCATGCCTCTGGTGGCTGCAGCTGAACAGTAAATAGAAACCTTAGGTTTATTTACTGCAGTTATAAAATCTCCTAGGCACAGACTGAGTTGTATAGAGCAGCTGATGGCTCCTTGAATGGAAAATGTGTTACCCAACTCTGCGTGGTGCTTAAGATAGTCTGGGTAAGCTCAGTTCCCAGAAAGCACCTATCTGCACCTTTCCAGGGAACAGCAGATTTTGAGAGTTATGTGGAAGTGTGTCTCATGATTTTCGTTGGCCCTGCTGGAGGCCTTAAGGCTAGGGCCAGAGCCAAGAAGGATGAAAATGCTGTTGGAAGTCCTGACTGAACAGACTGAGTATTAGTTTACTTGGAGTGCTTGACTGAGTTTTATAACTTCTTTAGGAGCAGACTGAACACTTCCTTGGTTTCAGTGCATACAGTTAGTGAAGTGTTTAGTGTTCAGTGAGATAAACAGAATAATTGGGGTCTGGAGGAGAAAAATCCATCACAAAACAGGTTGGAGGATTAGCTCTACTAGAACAAAAGTTCTCCTTGACTGCCACATTCTTGCTCTTAACTCAGATCATTAACTATTAATTAGAAATTATTAATAGAAAAAAAATGCTTCTGAGGGTTAAGAAATAGAATTCCTCTACTTCCACATATAAAATCACTCTTGGAGAAAAGTTTTGCACTCTAGTTTTTTGGATTCGCTAGCTTTTTTGCATGTATTTATAGATGATGGTTGTACTGGGCAGAGAATAGTCTTGTGCTGGGCCTCATACAGCAATGAATCAAGTGCAGAAAAGTACCTCTGTGCCAAATGTTAGAAGTGAGCTACTAATTCATTTGTTTCCCTATTGATAGAAATGTCAGGCCAAGAGTAAAGTGTTTTTATGTGCTATTCTTGGGCAGAGGTAGCAGGCTCTATTGAATTAGTCTGAAACTTGGAACAAAACCAGAGCCCTGCAGCAGTTTACTACCTGACAAACAATGCAAACAGAGAGCATAAAGGAAAAGACTAGGCAAGAGAACAAACAAAACACTTTTATTTTTTTATGCAGGCATGTATGGAAATACTGCCAGGTTACTTTTGCACTTGACCCATTGGATGTGGACAAAAACTTGAGTTTGAGTGCATGAAACAGGAAATGCTTTTTCCAGAACCTCACTGTGAGGAAACAAAGATAAGAATTGCATGTTGTAATTGCTTTTTGATGTCTTCATAGACTGAAAAGTTATTAACACTATTTTTAATGTGGCAGTTTAGTGGGTTAGTGTAAACAAGGCTTTTGTAGCCACTGATCTGGAAAATCATGTAATTAAACTGATGGGAAATGGCAGAGTTACTGGAATTTTGCTTATCCTGGGTGGCCTGGAAACATAATGTGGAAGATGTTTTTATTCGCGGTGCAGACAGAACCAGCATGGCTAGGTACAGGGAGTACAGGCTGTCACTCAGCAATTTTTTCACCTTGCAGTCTGAGCTGTTTCCAAAGGAAGCTGGGTGCCTAAATAGGAGCTGGATGCCTGCCTGCCTGTGAGGCAACTAATCCCTGTAAATGTCTGTGCTTGAGCTAATGTCTGTACTTGAGCTGTGTGTTGACCACAGTGAAGCGCAGGACTGTAAGTGATCCTACAAGGCAGGCAGATGCTTTACCTGCTTCTGCTCTTAACTTGATGTATATTTTTGGGTAAATTCCTGCGGGTTTTTCCGAGATACCCATTTCTCCATGGATCTGAGATAAGTGTAATGACACTCAGGCTGGGATTTAGCTCATCAGTTTCGGCTGTCTAGAACATTACTTTGTATGTCCTGGTTACTTGCCTAAGCTTCCATTATAGTCAAAGAAGGTCTGATCAATAAATTGATGGTGTCTGGAGAATAATTCATGTGACCAGAGAGGCAAGCTCATTGTAAGGTGAATTCTCTGTTGATTATAATGGAACCTAGGTTGGATGGAGACAGGTTTGATGAGCTCTTAAGCTGCCTGGAGAAAAGTCCTGTTCAATGTTAGCCACTGGCTTACCAGGTTTTGGTAACTACAGTTTGTCTTTAAAATTTGGAGAAAATGTTTTTGTGAGGTGCAAGTGCATTACCTGTCTGCTTTGTGAGAGATAACTTGTGTTTTCACAAAGTGTTGTGAGAAACATATTTTTGTAGAACCAAGAAAAACACCAAGGCCTTGTACATCCAGGTGCTAGATAGCATAGAAAGATGTGAGAACTGACTGATGTTTTTGTGTGGCACTACAGAGCGAAAAACCAAGGCCTTGTACAGAGATACCAAACTAGAAAGGAGCCTAGTATAAAGACCATCTTGTTCAGTACATCCTGGTACCAGATAATGTAGAAGGACAAGAGCTATGCATGACAACCTTTTTTTGAGAATGTTGTGTCTTACATGGATCAGGAGATAGGGTGCACCTGAGAAAATATTGCCATTCTGACTGAACAGATTCCACAACTCTGCATAAACAGCCGGCTGGTACAAGAAAGACCTATTATGGAAACCGGAAAAATGGAAACTTATTGTAATAAAATGCTTCGGATAGGCTGTGAACCTGGAGTATCCAACCAATGGAGAAACAGGAGAGAATAACCCGCGTCGGGATAAAATACTATAGAAATGCCTTCTTTCCTTTGTAAAGGCGCGCGTCTCTACTCCGGCCATGGGGTGGCGCGCCCGCGATTGCACTCGCGAATAAACGGAGCTGCTTCACCGTGATCCTTGCCTGAGCAAACTTTTTCGGCCTAAAACTTCGTTTCTCACAGCTTGTACCTTGCATTATAATGTTGCAGTTTGGAGTGCAGAGAGTGGGGCTGTAAAAGGGCCAAAGGATGGAGAGTTTTGGAGAGATGAAGGAGAGAGATATTGACACTTATAGTCCTGTTGAAAATCATTCTTAAAATGTGTACAAAAGGAAAGTGCTGACAGATGTGTTACCTCAAGTTTGAGACAAGCTGGAGCAGAAAAGATCCTTCATGAATTTCAAGAGAAATCGTTAATTTCTAATTGCCAATGCAATCTGCAATCTTAAAAAGGTTCTGCTTTTACAGTCTTCCCTGAGATATGTTCAGTTCATAAATTCTGGCAGGGAGAAGAAATGTTTTGGCTCTTGATCATGAGACATTTTAAAAAGGAAGGGATGAGGGGAGAGTGAAGAGGGAGGAGGCATGCTCCCTCTTGGTTTAATTTGGCTTGTGAAGCTCCCTTTGATATTACACAGTGAAGTACCATCTGTCAGTGTAAAATGCGTGGGTGCTTTCGTGATGTAGAGAGAAGAGATACTTCCTGCAGATAGAAATACTTGGAGGAGGGATGAAAAGTCTGTGAAAGACAACAAAAATATATCCATATCTTCCCCTGCTCTAATTTCGCTGTCACTTCAGCCTGAAAATATAGGGGTTAAACGCAATCCCTTGTATTGTTGATTCTGTCCTTCTAGCTTACTGATCTTGCATCGTTTCTTACCTCTTTTATTTCTAATTTTTCCCCTAGAAGAGCCATCAATTTAATTTTTTTGGGGAAAAAAACCCGTTGTCCAGAGTAATTCTCTAGCTTCGATGGTTAATTTCACTGATAAATTTTTGCTTTGCATCTGTTATTACTGAAATTTTGCCTGGAGTCCATCTTTGACTTCAGATCCTGCAAATCTTTTTAGGGGAAACAAAGCTACTTGTACAAACTTACTCACTAAAAATATATATTCTACGCTGACCTTCCTTTCCCAGGCATCTGCGTTAGAAATAGAGGGAAGGTAAGGAGAGAAGAGGAATTGATCAGTATCTGTGTTGGGTTTTTTTGTTTGTTTTGTTTTCCAATAGTTGTCTCTTGTAACCTGTGCTACCTGGGAGAATGAGTCCTGCCTGGAATAGGTGATCTAGTAATTAAGGACTGGGGTGGGCTACAGAGATGTCCAGTGGATGTAGGGGCATCCTAGAAGTTCACTCAATTTGGGTGTTTTTGTGTAAGATTACATCCTCTGCTCTTCCTAAAGGTATGAAGGGCAGGTACAGTGTAAGGGAGAGAAAGGTGTCTTGAGCAGTCTCAATTCGAAGAGGTGTCATCCTCACTTTTAACTCTGTTTTTTTTTTCTAAGCGATGCTCTCACACCTGTGATGGCCTAGGAACATCAACAAGGCAATATTTGTTGCTAGAAGCACAGTGAGTTTTATTAGACAAAGCAAGTGTGACCAAAAGCTTGTCTACAAGTCCATATAAGACTGCTTTTTCCCCAGCCACATTACTAGGTCTAATATAAAGTACTACTTTCCCACACAAGCCTTGTCTGTTTTCTACTAAGGCCTTTTTAAAAGGTGGGGAGTTCCCCCAGCTGGTCTTCCGTTGAGCTTCACAGACGTAAAGGTGGCAGCATGGTTTGCAGTCTGTTTCTGCCCATCTGCCCTGATGGACAGCTTCTATATTTAAAGGCTGTCCAGCTTTTGTGGAGTGGATGATCTTTTTGTTCCTTCTTGTCTGAATGAAGTGCTTAAATGCATCTTGGTAGGTCGTGAATCTCCATAGAGATGCCTCAAAATCTTCCAAGTATTGTTCTTGGCCTACAACATGCACCTTGAGCCACTGTCCCTGGAAAAGGGGACAGGCTGTCTCTGGCCTCTCCACAGATGTGTGGGTAACATGAGCACGATGACAGAAGACCCATAGGAAGACAAAGAAGCAGGGGAGATGGTTTTTATTACATCACTGATTTCTCAAAAGGATGTAATATAGAAACTTTTTCTTTTTCTTTCTGGAAAGGGTAATGAATGTGAGTATATATATATGGCTGACAGCAAATTCCATATTTTTCAGATATTTTGAGGTGTTTACAATCTGTCATCCTCAAACCCTAATTTTGCAGGGTTCAGCATTTCCTGTGATGTTTGATATGAAAGATGTGAAAAATCAACATGATACTGGACACCTAACCTGCTTCACAACTCTGGTACTGGTAGTACTTAATATGTGGTTGATACCGGATATCAAAGGCAATGCTAATTTTGCCCCAAGAATAGATGTGAGGGATTGACATTTAATTGAGCATTGGCAAATTCCAGACGCTCCATTATTTTGTAGCTTCCAGCATTTTTAAATTACCATTTCCTTGCCACACTACAAAGAATGTGAACCAGCTTCTGTGCAGTCTTTGGAGACTGCGTTTTAATTTGAGACACTTCCACTCTAAAGCCAGCCTTGTCTGACATATTTCACTAGGGAAAGTCATTGCATCAACCTAGCTTTTGAACAGTTGTTCAAGATAAGAGGCTGCAGTTTGTTTTCAGGATGCAGGAAAGAGCCTGCTATGAATCCAATAGATTATCTTTTTTCCCCTGACCTTTCTTCAAAAGTGGGCACCTTATTTGTATAAAAGGCCAGGGAGAACTCCTGTGAGAGAACCAGGAGGGGACAGAAATCACGCTGTTAAAGGTAACTTCTGCTAACACTGCTCTGCTCCTGAATACCTAACTGGCGTACAAAATGGATAATCCCAAAATTTGAGGCTTTTCTGAACTTCCCATAAGAGATACTGTGTGAGAAGCTGCAGCACCTCTGTCATAATTAACACAGTGTTTGCAAATCTGACATATTGCTGCTCCTTTCGGGAAAGACTTTTAAGTAGGTTTGTTGAAAGTAAGTTTTTTCTATACCTTCACTTTCCTGACATGAGCTGATTGGAGAGATTATGAAGATGATGTTAATGAAAATGATAAGAAATGGATCATTGTGTCTTGCTGCTCAGCCTCTGTTTTTCTCTCTTGAAGGTCATGGAGGCGGAACAGACCAAAACGAGAAGCGAGCTGGTTCACAAGGAGACTGCAGCCAAATACAATGCTGCCATGGGAAGGATGAAACAGCTGGAGAAGAAGCTGAAAAGAGCCATCAATAAATCAAAGTAGGTTTTTTTGTTTGGAGACGAGTTTAGTGGTAGAGTCTGTTTGTAGGAGAGACCAATTCAGTGGGATTTTTTCAAACCTGTGAAAGTGGGTTACCTTTTGTACCTCTCTCTACAGGCTCCTGTCTCCATGTGACAGCCTCATGGCACAATTGGTACTGGAACATTTGTCTTTACGTTTGTTGCCCTTCTAAGTGTCTTTTAAAGCACCTGACTTGATACTTGATAAACTGGTGAACTAAATGGCATAAGAAGCCTTTTCTGGGCATATTCTTAGTCTTGTTCTAGTGCATTGAACCCTTTGGTGGCATGTGACTTGATAAACAGGCTTGTGGGATTCATATAGATGCTGCCTACGGAGCTGCAGAGCTCTGTGGGTGGATGCTTTGCAACTTAGGATTGTTTACAGTTTAGTTCTTATTTTTAGTTAGGAGAGCAGCAAAGCAAGTGACAGAAACCTGAAAGGTGTGAGACTCCATCAGAGTAGCATGCTGTACATCAGACTTGTTTACTTCCTAATGCTGCCGTAGCAAAGCTGTGTGAGAGCTGCTCTTGGGGAAGGAAACGCACTTCAGAGAGCATAGCTTAGCAGCAAGTGTCATTAATAAATGTATCTGCATTTGGTATGCAGTTTTGCTCTGTTGTGGAGTAATGAAACTGCTTTTTGCTCTGGACTTGTTTAAAATTTTTCCCGTTTACAATCAATTCTTAATCCTCTTTATATTTCACAGTTGTTTTCTTTATATTTCCAGACTGCAGCTTGTCTAAACAATCTGCTTGCTGTATTTAGCTTTTAATCCCTCCATCTAAAAATGACTTTTTGGTGAAATTGGTCAACTAACAATCCATTTTGATAGGTGTTTGCTCAATTCTAGAAAGGATTAGCACTTTTCAAGGAAGATTCAAGCATGTTTGCTTGAAACAGTGTAGCAGCGTGGCATTGTAGGATGAGCTGCATGCTGTTTGTTTAGCATTGCACAAGGGCTGTGGAAAACATCATCAGATCACTAAATGACAGGTTCCTCTGGATAAGAGTAATATCTAAGAAGCAGTTTGGCTGCTAGGAGTTCCTTCCTTACAATAAAATTTAAAATAAAGACCCTGATAAGTTGTCAGTGGGGTCCTACATACCTTTATATATCAACGATAGTGCTGAGCCTGATGTCCCAGTTGCCTCTTGTGTGATTTGCCTTCCGAGTCTTCACTTCTTTGCTGAAGCTACTCTTGTGGGGGTTTTATCTTGTCTCATTCTCAAGACAAAGCTGGTTGTGGAAGGATCCCAACATATTCCTTTTTGTCTCACAGCAGGGCTGACTGCAGCATAAACCACTTAGGTAGGGTGTTTTGGAGATCATTTAATAAGAGGTCTACAGAAATGGCAGTTCTACCCTGTATTAAAGTGGAAGATGCCTGATGGCACAAACAGGCTTATCGTGGATGTATTTGAAGTCGTACTACATAGGGATGTTCGAAAGGTCAGTCATCTCTCAACATTGCAATTTTCACATAAAGGAAAATTGAAGCTGAGCTGAAAACAGTAGTGCTGTCAAGTGGCTACATAAAGCTGGGAAATGAGGCTGCTGAATTTGCGTCTGGTTGTACTGTCAGGTGTAACTGGGTATTAGCTGCTTTTAAAGAAGGATTTGACACCACCAAACTGCTCTGTCCATCTCCCTGGGTGGTGCCAGAGGGTTGGCTGTAACACCCAGGCCTTTCAGGCCCACGTTGTCCATCCTCTCTCTCCATAACGAATTGAACGAATTGCCGTTTTCCATGCAAAAAATGATGCACATTTGCTCCTGACTTCAGTCTGGATTAAGATGCTTAAAGCATTACTATTTGAAAGTAAGACTGGGACAGCCTGGAGGAAAGTCATTTAGATGATTTGCTGTGTAAAGTTGATGAGTGGATGATTATTGGATTGTTTTGGTTTAGTTTTGCTTTTAATTTTGTTTCTGGGTGCTTACTTGCTTGTAAGCTATGAATGTGCATACGGCTGCACGTTCTTAAGTCACCAGATCTTCTGGCTCAGTGCCTCTGAGCTGTAGGATAATGAGCTCGCCCGTGTTAGCTGGTTTTTGGAAGTCACTTTCTGCTCCGGTGACTTGGGCAAAGTGCTTTTCACTCTTCCTGTTTTTTACTTAAAAAGCACTTTGACTATGCAATGTCATGGACTTAGACAGCTGATGATGTAGGACACTGCTTGCAGCTGTGAAGGATTCGCCAGCCCTGCTGTCATGGACCAAGTGTCAATAGTTACAGGGTCATGGATATAAGAGGATGAAGTGACCCAGTGCCCCAAGGAGAGGCAAGTCCCTACCCTGCCAGTGCATTGCTTTCTGCTGGCATCAGATGACCGGCAGTGTGTTAGCGATGAGTGAGGAAGAATGCTTATGTTTGAGCTCCTACACATCAGGCTGTTGGTATCCTCTTCCTGGCTTAGGTGGCATCTTTCTTGTCTGTTACCTGTAAACATGTGTTCATACATGCAGGTATATGTATTTGTGTGTACGCACACTCATACACGAATACATATATTATTGTTTGCACACCCCACAAATGCACATGTGCTTGTTTGCTGGTAGAAAGGGGACTTTTGCCCCAGGCTCGTGGAAGCCGATGGGAGGTTGGGATTCAAGCCTGGTTGTTCCCTCCCAGTTGGTACCAAACTAAGGAAAGGAGAGAATTGGGTCATTTGAGGTGAGTGGGTTTCACTGTTTTCCCTGCAACACCGTTTTGTCAGTGTCTCTGCCCTCCTATTGCTTTGGGGTATGGCTGTAGGAGTCCTTTTAACTGTTGGATCCAGACTCCCAACTGCAATGTTTTACCATGCCTGGCAGGTCCATCTGTGTCGGCTTTGGCAGGATTACATCCCAGCGAGGGAAGGCAGAGGTGCAGTTTTGGATCAGTGTCACTGGAAACATCACAGACTTAGCTGTGCACTCCGAGTGACGGTAAAGGGGTTGATTAAAAACACAGAAGCTGTGAAATAACCTAGTCTCAAGGAAATGCAACTTGGTTATTTTGTGTATGAGTCTGTAATGAATTCAACCCTTCAAATCACGTAGGATCAGAAAGCCACAGGTTTACACTCCTGAGTTCTGGTGCACAGTCCAAAATGTAGCTGCAGTAGGACTTGCAGCTCAGAAGAGGTTTGCTGTCAGGGTGCAAACATGACAAAGGGTAGTTAACATTCTATTTAATGTAAAATTGTATCCAATTGTTTATCTATCCCATACTTTCCAGGAGAGGTGAGGAGGGTAGTGAGCCCTGCTAAAAAAAAATGGTTTTTTTTGCTGCCCCACATCTGAACACGAGGAATTCTAAGGTGGGGAATTTACATGTGCTGTGGGCTCAGAAAGGAGATAGATACAGAGAGGATGCTTACGCCTGAAGCTGGACATTGCATTTAAATATCTTGCAGGATCTAGGCCTGAAGGAATTATACTGTGAACTCCAAAAACTGGAATTTTGCAATTTGTATTTAGGTCAAAAGACCCATGAGAAATAAGAGGGGAAAAGAGAGACATTGCAAGCACAAGTAGGTGTTCTGTCATCTAGGTAGCAGTCTCTGGGGATTACAGCGAAACACAAAATAGCTATGCTTATGCTACAAAGAGAACAGCTCCCACTCCAGTACTCTGCATTCAGTCTCAGTGATTGTAAACAATTGTTCTTTGTTTTTCCACAGACCTTATTTTGAACTCAAGGCAAAGTACTATGTCCAACTAGAGGTACGTATGTAATTCACATCCATCTGAAACTCTTTATTGCTTACGGTAAATACTGAAATTACACTTAAAGTGCTCAGACAACTGTGTTTCTGTACAAAACCAGTTCAATTCAAAACCTCTCAAGCAATTTGCTAAGCACATTTTAAAGATAAAAGAATGTGAGGCTTTGTGTCCTTGTGTGAAATAAGAGTCTTCAAGCCCTGTCGCTTACTGCCAGAAATGAACAAATACAGTTGGACCATTTTTACTTCTTTTAGTTTGAAGTCTCTGGGGGTTTTGTTGTTTTCCTGTGTTTTATGCATCAGACTGTTTAACTGTGCTTGGGGTGTTCTTTTCTGTTCACTGGTTGGGTCAATTAACAGAACAAGTAACCTGCTTGTAGAACTCAAACATCACGCAGATGTGAATTTCTGATTTTTGGGGTTGGTAGAAGTGGGATTTTAGGTTTGGCTGGGTAGGCTTCCAGGGCTTTTTTTTGGCATTTCTGCACTGCACTCTGTGTGGTGTACTGATGTCAAGCCAGTGCTTAGGCACAATGTGCACCTCGCAGGGCACAGTGGCCCTGGGGTGGGCATGGCTGTTATGAATAGGATGGTAGATGGTGGGAGAGCAAAGATGCCAGGGGTGGGAGAACAAAGTCACACTAAAAATTCAAATGCAAGAAATTGCTTTCTTTCTGATTGACTTTTGCTGCATGTGGCCCCCAAAAACTGAGAGTCTGGCTGCTCTGAGTTCAAGGGTGGTGGCTGGTACTGTAGGTGCGTGGGATGTACATAGGGTCTAAGTGGAGCACCTTGCCTTGCACTGTTGGCCATGGGTGCCAGAAGGCTCCAGCGGGGTGCTAGGTCAGCAGGAGCCTGGCTAGAAGAAGGTTCCCATCCCTTGCCTGGGATGCAAGGTATGTCCCATACCTTTTTTGTGAGCCCTTCCCTGGGCTGCATGAGGTGCAACAGCTCTTTGTAACCCTCAGACTCTTCCTTGCCAAGATCCAGGCTTGGGCTGCCCTCTGCTCCTCTGCCTTGCCTGCCTGTGTAGCCATGGTCAGCAGCTGCTGCTGCATGGAGCTGAACCCTCGCCCGTCCTGGGCTGGGTGCCAGACCCATAATCCCTTCTGGCTAGAGACATCTTTTGAGAAATTCCCTTTCCTCTGTGGGCAAAGGCCCACTGTTTGGAGATCTGTTGCTTTTCCATGACAGCTGCTCAGTGCCTTCCTGAAAAAGGGCGATTAGGTAAAATATAATACAAAAGACAGCACAGATTGCTCTTAATGTACGATATAAACCACAGCTGAGACAGCTTCAGATACACAAGGAGGGTTTTACTTTTGGGAAACAGGGTGTACAACACTTTTGCCCTTGCTGTAGAGTGAGGTTTGTGCCTGGGGACACAAACAGCTGTATTACAGCTGTCAGGGATTGAGGCTTGCTGCTCTCTGGTCTGCAGGTTTAGTGACCAAGAAGTGATGGGCTTGGTGCTCAGAGGAGAGTGAGGCTTAGCCCCTTTAAGGACAACCCACAGCCATTCTGTGCCCTGCAGGCAGGGGCTGCCAGCAAAAGGGTGGTTGTGGGATATGGGTGCATATGGGATATGCAGCAACATACTGTTGAGAGCTGCGTTCATGTTAACGAGAGATGCTGCATGTTAATGGGGGGACCCCTGCTGTGTGCTTTGTTCGGGGCCATTGCCATGCTCCAGAGGCAGTCCCAGCCCCTGGCTCCCATGGTTTGCCTTGCTGCTGTGTCCTTCACAAATGCCACTGCTTGTGCTGGGGTGCTCTTGAATTATGAACTCTCTGATCACCTTGATACCAACCCTGATTTATGCTAGCTTGCCTGTGCAGAGCCAAGTGATGTGGATACATAACAGAGAACTGCATACTCTGTGCCTTTTTTGTGATGAAAGCATGTCTAATGCCTGTCTTCCTTGTTAGCAACTGAAGAAAACAGTGGATGACCTGCAGGCAAAACTGGCCCTGGCAAAGGGAGAGTATAAGACTGCCTTGAAAAACCTGGAGATGATCTCAGATGAGATTCATGAGAGGAGACGGTCTGCTGCCATGGGGCCCCGAGGATGTGGCGTAGGTGCTGAAGGGAGCAATACCTCTGTGGAAGACCTGTCAGCAAGTAAACCAGAGTCGGACACCATCTCCAGTGAGTACAGAGTGCTCCCAGGCCTGGGAATATCCCACGGGCATCGTAAGAAATGCTGAGATGAAGGTTGCTCTGCATATTCTGCAGCTTGAAATTTGCTGGCTGTTGCAGGACTGTGGCTAACTTGTTATGCTTCTTGTTATCACAGGAGTTGATTGTGTTTTTAAGAGCCAGTTTTCACGTGGAAGGGATATGAGTTGAAGTGCATCAGCTGTTTCCTTAGCATCACTGTTGTTCTTTGTATAGTGCTGTATGAAAGGAACAGAATTAATACACTTCAAAGCACGTTTCTAATTTAGCCATGCTGCTGTCGGTGACTTGCCTGGGGTGGTCGCAGGCTGTTGCAGCTCATTCAGCCAGTTTGCTGAGGCTGCAGTGCTGTTTGGAAGCAGACCTTTTGGATCAAGTGCTTGTCTCACAGTGCTGGGCCTGTGGCAGAGGGACTAAAGCTGCGACTACAGTAGTACAGAAAGGCGTGACCCTCACACAGATGGGATGTAAGGATAAGCTCTTTTGCACTGCAGAATCTTTTGCCAATATGAGATTTCAGCAAAGCATGTGTGCTGTGAACAAGGGAAGCGAAGAAGCAGCAATATTCTGATAAGAGGCTTTGTATGAGAGACATTTCTCTTGGGTGACAGCAGCAATCACTGAGCCAGCTCCCAGTGTAGGTAACCTCGGCTTTCTCATGGCACATGGGGACCTTGGGTTGCAAAGACTGGAACAGTCTGTTGTATTGTGAGTTTGCTTTTGTCCTGGCTCTGGGTGAAAGTGGATGGATGGATGTTGCATGTGGCCTACCTTTTCTTACCTCCTGATCAGTTTGTTCCCTTCTTGATGTAGCAAGTCTTTTTTTTTTCTGCCCAGTCCTACAAATCCCAGTGTAATTTATACTTCAGCTCCATTTCTGCAGGGAAAAGTCTAGGTAAGAATTGCAGGAGTTCATAATTACACAACCCTAGTGCCCAAAGGCTGAATGTGCTGTTCCCTTATAGACACTGGTGCGTGCCGAGGCCTTGTAGGTCTGTGGAACAGTCAGTCTGTGCTGTGGGAGCTGGGAAGCAACCCTGGGCTGGCCTCCATCCTCTGCAGTAGCAGGAGGTTTTGCATGATGTGCTGGAGCTCCCTTGCTCAGTATCCCTCGCTTAGTACCATGCAGCTGGGACCTGAGTTGCCATGGCAAGCGAGTGTGGTGTCTGGGTCAGCTGATGCAAAGGGGTTTCGGTATGGCTGCATATCTTCTGCCACCCTGAGGTCCCACGGTTAAGCCTTTCTGAGTTAGGCAGGGACTGCCTCTTTGGATCCCCACGAGTCCCCTCTCCATGCACAGAAGGCCCCCCGAGAGCTTTAGGCATAACTGAGTTGAAGGTTTTCTTGTGCTGAAGGAGTTCAGGGGCCTGGCATGTAGAAAGAGGCAGGAAAGTTAATGCAGAGCAACCAGTTGCTGGCCCTCCTGGCCACTTCTGAGGCTGCAGGCAAGGACTGGCAGCACAGGCTCATCCCTCTCTTTGAACTGCACAGTCTGACATAGGTAGAAGGACTCCAGGTTGCATCTAGTGCCAACACAGAACTGGTTTACGACAGGGCAGGACTAGACATAATAACCAAAAGAGCCTCAACAGGTTAAACTCTCCTGCGTTGTAACATGTGGGGGGTTTCCACGAAGGCCCTTTTATATCTTGATTTCTGTCTACTGGAGTTGAATAAAACACATCATCATCAGTAAGAGGTTTTTTTGCCCTAGCAGATGTTCCTGTGTGTTATGGCAAACTTAGACGGTGATAAATAAGCTGCAGTTTAAGTGGTGCTTGTTGTAAACTGGCTGGTGTCAGTGCTTCTTGCCAAGTAGAAGACTCCTGTAATATGAAACATCTTTTTTGCCCAACCTTTTTTTGTGTTCACCCCCTGCAAAGTCATCTGTATTGCTCACCATATATTGATAAAGGGGGAGAAGAAAGGCCACTCTGTAGTCTTGGATTTGACGTAATTAAAAACAAAACTCAAACTACACCATACTGTCTCTGAGCACAAAGTGTCCTGGAAGGGGCTTGGGAAGGTGGGTAATGCTGTTATCCATTTTATGTTTGAAGCCCTTTAGGTCAATTCTGCAATGTGTAGGTACAGTTCTGCAATCTGCAAATACAGCAGAAAGAGGCTGAAGATGTCTGCAGTAGTCATGACAGTAGCTGCCTCCATTGGCACCCTTCGTGTCCGAGTGGTACATGTGAGCCCCAGGCTGTCAGGGTAACCAAAGAACTACTTTGAAACTTCTTCTTTGAGCTGTTTCATTAGCGCTGCTGCTTTGCTCCAGCTGCTCTTTGAAGGCGGTTCTGAGCCTCTCTCTCAGTGGCAGGAATCGCAAGGAGACATAATTGAAGATAACCTCAGGTCACTGTAAATGTCTTGCTGTTTGTGGGACTTCTTCAGACCAGGGTGATTCCAGCACACACTTCTGTTGTGCAGAGGCTGATGCACATAAAACCTTCCGATCCTAGTGGGACTATTTGTGCGCAGAAGTCTTTAGTTCAAAGGTCCCCATCCCGCAACGAGCCAAGATTGAAAAATGTTCCATTTTAGCAAAATCTACACTTCGTTGTTCCACAAAATGGAACCTTCATTAATGGATTCCACCTCCTGTTGCTAACAAAGAACCTGCAGCTTCAGCCAGCCAGCCAGTTTGGAGTTCGTTTGCTTTAATCAGAATTCAGATCCGAGCAAACATGAGCAGAGCATGAGATGAGGCAGCCTGTGGGTTAGCAGTGCATGCACATACAGAAGATGCAAACCTGGGAAACTGCTGTTGCCTGGGAAGGGGCAGGAGGAGGGTGTAGGTTTGCTAACTGAAATATTCTTTGAACATTGCAGTGGCTTCGGAAGTGTTTGAGGATGACAATGGCAGCAGCTTTGTATCTGAAGAAGATTCAGAAACTCGGTCGGTGTCCAGCTTCAGCTCTGGTCCTACAAGCCCCTGTGAGATGCCCACCCAGTTTCCTCCCACAACGCGACCTGGAAGGCTCGATCTTCCCAGCCCTGTATCCCTCTCCGAGTTCGGGATGATCTTCCCTGTCCTTGGCCCCCGAAGCGAGTGCAGCGGGGCATCCTCCCCTGAGTG
Organism: Podargus strigoides; assembly: GCA_028020825.1. Classification (NCBI taxonomy): domain Eukaryota; kingdom Metazoa; phylum Chordata; class Aves; order Caprimulgiformes; family Podargidae; genus Podargus; species Podargus strigoides. The sequence goes on along the minus strand of CM051623.1, from coordinate 14,688,637 downwards.
TGAAGCTGAAAGAGGTACGCACAACTGGATACACCCTGGGCCGATATTTTCCAGCTTTATAAAGGGAGCAGGAAAACCTCAGCCACCCTAGGCTGAGCTGCATATCACCAGCTTGCTGAGCTCTGACCTGCTGGCCGCTCTCTTGGGGAAGGCAGTTCTTGAAGGCCCTGTATCCCACAGTTAATGATGACATCTAAAATGTTATAATTATTCTTCTCCTGGCTGAGAGGGTTCCCCAGTTCTGTCTCAGTGGAGGTGTTTGAGGTTTCTCACTAAATAAGTGATCAGTGGGATTCTGATGATACATTTATTTTAAGGAAAATCTGAGTTTAATTTTTTTTTTTTTTTAAATTACTGTCCCGCTTGCTGAAAACCCTGATTTCCAGGAAAAAAAATAAATGAAGTAACATACCAAAAGGAACCTCTTGCAGGCTCTGAGCCCTTGCTGGCACACTCGGACTAGAGGATTACCACTGCTCTTGTGTACTCTGACCTAAGGCTGTTTACACTGTAGTTTGCTGATGCAGTGTACAAGACGAGCGTGGCTTGGAAGGCCAACTTGAGTTTCGTTAAAGCATCTTGCTCCTGCTCCCATTTTTAATTTTTTTTTTGCATGCTTTGGCAAAGGAAGCTGCAGAGGCACCCGCTTGAAGCTTAAGCTGCAGTATGAAACCCAGGTTTAACATTTAGTTTAATTCTTTCTTTGCAGGGGATAGGGCAGAAGGGGCTGAGAACAAGACAAGCGACAGAGTGAACAAGACTAGGAGCAGCAACAGGAGCAGCTCCACTGAGGGGCTGGCTTTGGATAACCGAATGAAGCAGCTCTCCCTTCAGTGCATGAAAATCAAAGAGGGGATATGTGCAGGCAGAAAAGCTGCCCAGATTGGCTGAGTCCTTCTTGTGCCCTGTCCTGATTAATGGAAGTATAAATATTTATACATGAACTTCTAAGTGTTTGAAGAACATTGTGCCAATAATATATGCCAAATCTTAAGCGTTTACTCTAAGAATTTAAAGCTGCACTAAGAAGTCTAATTGATGTGGAGGGCTGAAGTTTTTATTCAGTAAATCCTTTATAGGCTGGATGAGTTATCAAATGTTTAAGCTGTGCTCCTATTTCACAGACTTTGTAAATTGTTTTGTAGCAGCCTGGCTGAAGCAATAATTAGTAATGTTCCCGTGTAAATTCATACCAGTAGGGGGTCTGAAATTCAAGCCAGGCATTCGCAGACTGCAGCTGGGCTTTGGTTTTTAGAATGAGATGCTCTTTAGATACAGTGGATCTCTTGAGTATAAGTGGCATATTCTTTAAACATCTGTATTTGTCTGTATTATGCTGAAACTGTAGAAATATTTTGTATACAGGAAAGGTGTTGCATGTGTGGGGTCTGAAAGCCTTCACTCTTCCCTTGGTGCTCACAGAAAGGATAAAGATGAGTCATGCCTCTGAAGACTGGTGTTAAGAGACAGACAGAAAGGGGATGGTAACGCTTAGCGGTGGTAGGCCCTATCTAGCCACCTTTCCAAGTCTGGCTTGGACTCTGAGGGTGATTCCAGTGACCAAAAAGAGTTGATTGGCCCCTTTCCCTCCCTGAGAAGTGAAGTATTATTTTTCAGCACTTTAAGTTTAGGGGTTTTTTTGCTCGAAAATGGGAGCCATAGATGTGTTCAGGACAGTTATGATAAGGGATTCACCCTTGAAATATGCATGAAGAAAAGGAATTGCCAGTGTAGATTGACAATGTGTTCTTAAGCTTCTCTGTAGGTTGTACTGTGTGGGGTTTTATAACTATTAAAGGGACTTTGGATTTTAGTATGCCCTAGAGAAAGCGTTCAATAAAACTAGAAAGGGCACGGGCATGTTTTGCCAGCAGCTGTTAGGCAGTAGTAGTGTCTGGTAATTATGCTAATAAGTGGTAGTAAAAATCCTAGGACTCTTCAGTTTTGGTGGCTAAGCATTTCTGAAAGCACCATTTTATCTAAGATGTCAGTTTATATTGTTAATTTGATGGGAATTTTAGTATTGCCCCCAAAGTATTTTCTATTCTATGTTTTTGCAGTCCTGTTGTATTTTGTCCCTGCCACAGCTTGTGTATCTATTCTCAAAGTTAATGTAAAATTCTTCACACTACAGTAAACATTTTTGTTTTCCACATTTCATTTGGAGTCTGTGCAAGCTGAGTGTATCTCAAGTGCTGAGAACCAAATCTTCTCCTGCAGCAAGTTAAGTCTTTAAATATCCACTTCCAGTCAAAGATTGCAGCCCGGTGTCACTCTGGTATTAGAATCCTTTGCAGTACATGGACATCTGTTACCTCTTTACAGCTTCCTGAATCCCTGCATACGCCATTCACTTTTTGTTCTGAACTGCATGAGACTGGAGCTTTAGACAAATTTTCCAAAATTCCTTAGTATGCTGCAAAGAGGAAGATATTCTTTTACCCAAGAGCTCTATCCTTAATGCTGCTGGGATTTGTTGTAAGGCCATGCAGAATTGGAGGTAAAGAAACCTGTTTTCATAAAGTTAAATTCAACACATTATAGCTGTTAAGCTGTAATATTTATACATTTGTGTCTTCCAAAGACCTTTCCTGGGTTGTTTGGGTATTTGGGGTTTTTTCTTGTTCGTTTGTTTTTTAAACCTCTCTTGCTATCAAATTTCCTCTTATCTTGCCCATTCTGACTGGAAACCCAAACTCCCTGCACTTAAGTAATGAATTAATTTTATGTTCAGCAGGATATAAGAATAGTTGTGTGCACTGCCTTGCATATGTTCTGAGTGCATTCAGCTCCCAGCAGGGGAAAACCACTGATCGGGAAGTACGAAAGGGAACACCCTTACTTTCACACTACGCTTCTGCAAGATTTGTTTCAAGTTCTTGCTGCAGCCTTCTTCCTTTGGCAACCCCTGGACCTGGCAGGTAAATCACCTTCAAATGTGAAATTGAACAGGCAGAACTGTGTGTCTAATAAATTAATGGAAAACTCATTTTATTTGAAACTTCATAAAAGCCATAATTATAAATGACAAACTTAAATGAACATACATCATTATGGAGTACAAGCAAACAAACAAGCTTTCTCCAGTTGGAGCTCTTTCTGCATTTTGAAGTGTAACATTGATGGTAGCTGCCTTCATGGGTATAAAAATAAGCCTCTGGTGTATCAAAGTATACGTGACCACTTCAGTTGCCCTGAAGTGAGAATGTATAAAGTAAGAATTCTACTTCTCTTTGGTATTATCAAAGAATTTAAATGTCCTTTTTGACTAAGAGATGAAAACCTCTACTATATGTACACAAACTTAATTCTAAGTAGCTGGCTGTTCAAACACCACATAGATTGTGTGGTCAAGTACATAATAACTGTACAAAAGAGTTACATGAAACTTGCATCAGGAAACTAGGACTGAATCATAGGGCAGATGGGATAGAAGCTGTTGGTACCTCTCAGCCATGTACTACTGAGTCTTTGAGAACTGATGGATAACATTAACCAAGGACTCATCTGTGTTTTCCTAGCAAAACAAATGGGTAGGTGTGTGTCTGGGGGGGTGGTATCTCATCCTGAGCTATAAACAGCAGCATTATGGAGTCTTGTATGGAGCTTTAAAAATCCTACCTTAAAGAAAATACACAAAAAAGGCTTTGCAATGCATAAATAAGGAGAAAGTCAAAACTGGAGATAGCCTCTTCTGAAGTTATCCCTCTGCACCACTGACAGAGAATTAAAAATCATTTCTTTGTGGTAGTCTTCCCTTAGTCAATCAAAGAAAGTATAAATCCTCTTAAAGCCCCTTACAGCAACTGGCTTTCATTTTGTCTCATTCTGTAGCTCAGAACTGTACAGCATGTGACAAACAACTTAGGAGGGTGGGACGCTTGGTGGTCTATTTTATGAGGCTTTGTATTTTTACGTTTAAAAGCTCAAATTGCATATTTACAGGCAGAGAAGACTTAAGGGTCAAGAGCTGCATGGCTGTCTAAGTGTAAGTAAGGTAACATGACTGATGTGCCTTTGTTACAGTCTGAGCTGCTGTGCAGCTTTTTAAATTTCTGCACATGCAGGCTTTATGCCTTTCTAAAAGTCTTGCTGCATAGCATTTCCATGCTTACATCAGCATCTAATATTCTGTCACATGTATCAAAAAATGCTAAATGGTATAGGAGAGAAAAGCTTAACCAAGATATTGGCCTGAGGCTGTGTTAAAATCTAAGGATCAGTTCAATTTTCAATATTTTTTTCCACATTTATTTGTGGAAAAAAATACAGAAGTATGTATTTGACAAAAAATATCAAAGCAAATCTTAAGTGCTTACCCAAACAGTTTTTTTCAAAGAAAAAAAAAAAAAGGGCAAGAAAGTTTGTTGTAAAATTACTTTGCCACAACCAGAATGTGCAGACTTATTTTAAGAATATTTTGTATTTCCTTTTAAATACTCTACCTGAGTGTTCTGTCCTGTATCTGAAGGAAAACATACAGTGATAGTATTTGAGTAGCTTGTGTAGGTGCAGTGTTTGATTAGGACTTGCCTTATAAAGGACACGGATACTAAACTTAAATCCTGTGCAGTTATGGGGATGAGCCCAATCTGCTGACTGTATTGTACATGTAAGAAATCTTAGTGTATCCTGGTGGGGACAGGATCCTTTGTCCTTAAAGTCTTTGTCTGGCATTAAGAATGTGAGTACATTCCTTTTAGTTTAGCACAGTATGGAAGCTAAGCCTCATGCTTGTTTCAACCAGCATAAGCTTTGGCACTAGCATGTGCTTGGGGTTAAAAATAACAAGAAAAAACCCTTCCTGCAGAGTAGAAACCAACTATAGAAGAACAACATATTTTACTTTAGGGAAGTCTACCAGCTTATCTGAAATAGCAGAGGGTGTGCAAGAACTTTGTACTGAAAGCTGGCAGTTCTGGCCACAGCCTTTTGTGCTGTCAAAAATATACTCAGTTAAGAGTATATTTAACTTCACTGGTGATAAAATAAATGCAGGACTCCCTTGACAGTCTGGGTTAGCCTGAGCTAAAAACCTAACATAAATTTGTAGGGAAGAATGTGATTTGAATGAAATTTTAATTTGCTAGGGATGAAGCAGTCCTTGGCACGTATTCCCAAAAGCCAAGGATAGCCACGAAGAACCTAATTTGTTTTTTGCTGAGCCCATGCTGTTCCCTGTGCTGTTTTGTTGCAACAATCATCAGAAACTTCCCTGCAAAAGAAGGTAAGTGACACTGTGACAAACTTATCACAAGTTTCCTAGCCCAGATGGTGTTTGAGAGAACTGCAGTCAGAAAGGCATGTGTTTTCAGTGCCCTTTTAAAGCTAGACATTTGTTAAGCAGCTGTCTGCTGAAGGACATGAAAGAAGGATCTTGTACTTTCTGGAGAGGGCTAATAGCAGACTTCTACAGGAACAATTTTAGCCCACAGATAATATTTCTGGTGCTCCTGTAGCACATGTGCTCAGTTTTCTAATGACCAAATGGCATCTGTGCTCTAAATTAAGATTTAAATGATGCCAAGCCAACCTGAATGGCAAAGAACTTCCTATGGCTGTTTTAAAAACACCCTCTCCCTCAGTGGTCAAATATAGTAGAATTTTAAGTCTGCCATTTGTAAAAGGACAAAAAAAAAGCATTTTGGGATGAGTGGGGCAGTTAGTATTTAAATTAAAAACCTGGTCATCTTTAATTCTCTTCAGATACAATGTATCTCATCTAGATCTTCTAGAGGAAGGGCACATATAGTAGGCTTCTTAAAAAAAATCTTCTGCACTAATCTCATGTCCAGTATTTTAAGAACTCTGACCCTACTCCTATTAATGACACTGGCCAAGCACTCAATTCATTCACTGGTTTCAACTTACAAGAAAAAGGGTACATTTTCAAAGATGTCTTGTCTAATGGGATCAGCAAGTACATTTCTTGCAGCCGTGGTTTATTAGAGGCAGAGGTTTAAATGACCCTTTCTCTACAGACTGAATACTTACAAAAATGTTGAGGATAAAACACTCTTTTGCTGGGCTGCTAATGGTGGGTAGTTCCCTACCCCCTCTCACACCAGCAAATGAGACTCCCGCAGTAGATGCAGAGAATCTTACAGTGCACCTTTAGATGAAAGCCTTTCACACCTGGTAAGTGAAGAATGTGCTGCACTGCCTGTATGCTACTCCTGGCTAGCCTCCTGATTTTACTGCTGATCTGGATCAATGTAGTGGGAAGGAAGCTAGAGTACCTTGTGCTGTAATATTACGTATAAAGTAATACAGAAATGAAATAAGAGCTCTCAAAGCACACAGAACATGAGCACACAACATCATCTTTTTCCTTTACTCCTATATACATATTCTAGCTAAGCTGAGCATGTTAGTCTGGAATACTATATGCTCAGCAAGTAGTAAATTTACATTTAGATGTGAGAACTAGTTCAATGCTGATAACATTCAAAGATAGCAGCACAAATATGTAGTAAAAGCTATTTGGTCCTGAGACTGAATAAGCAGAATACACAAGAATATTTTCTTACATGTTTACTTTTAAGAATAAAATCTTAAACCCATATACCCTGAATTTTGGGAGGAGAGAGAATTTCAGTGTTAACTTTTAACTTGCTAGACTCTGATTTGAAGTGTGGAAAAACTGCAATAAATTGAGTTCTGCCAGTTCATTTGAATATAAGCATTTGAGCCTGTCCACAAGCCTGTCGAACAGTGCTCACTCCAACACCATAGCAGCAAAACCCACAGCTGTCTACCACCAGTAACTGGTCAATCAGTGGTTCCACGCTTTTGGCTCTAACTTAGAACATCATAATTTTCTTTTATGCATATGTGTAATAAGCGTTATTCACCTGTTCTTAGACTGTAGGACAGATCAAAGACACCTCTTTAAACAGTAATGCACAGATCTGTCTCTTCACTGCAGCTGTGATACCTTAAGAGGAGTAGTACTGTTAAAATCTAAGAAAAAAGGACCCTCTTGTTGAGGCAGGAAGGTGGTGGGGATAATGTTGTAAACTCCAGCAAATATGTTCTCCACTTCCAAGTAGCAAAATCCACACCTGTGATAAAAGAAGCCACCTGTTAGAACTAAGATCTGAAGTAGGTTTCAGACCTCTAAGACATCATTACGTGAGCGTTACCTGTAGTCACCACTGCTCTTTTTCTGAAAGCCATGGGAACCAGGATCTCCTACTGTCGAGACTGTGAGGAGTTCAAAGCCAACACTGTACTGCCTACAAGTGACATGGCAGACTGTTACTTTAGTTATTTGGGTCATCAGGATTACCATGAAGAGAACTATTTATTAAAAACTACACAATATAAGTGGAAGACATCTAAAAGTTTTGTCACATTTGTGGCAGTTAAGTTGAACTTGGCATGACATGAATGAAGAATTTGGAGGAAAATGGAATGTGTTTCAGGTTCAGAACTAGACTAAATGGAAAATGCCTGCTAGAAGTTTGCCTCTGCATTTAAGCAGACTTCAAGTAGTTAAACTTGTGGTGACACACTGGTGCCACATGGCACAGATCCTGGGGTGTCATCTGATTGTTATCAGAAGAATTGGTGTTGGTGATCTCAGCAGAATTTGTGTTGCAGTAACTAGGGACAGTTTGTCTACTACCTGTTAATGCATGTGACAGGGCACCACTGCCCCTGTCATTCACACGACCCAAATACCATCTACGATTGCAGAAAAAAACCGCATACAGAAACCCAGTCAATTAGTGGAACAGTGGAGCCACACCTTTGCACTTAATGAGAAAAGGAGTTTCCTCAAAGAGAGGAGGATGGATACAGAAGTGCTGCCATTTTGTGGGGCCCACTGTAAAGCTTTGCAAAAGATAAAGACTGTGGGGCAGGAGATGTTGTTATTTAGAAGCACTTTATACTGCAATTTTGAGGTAGATCATGAATTTTGCCAAACGAGATTGATCTGTGTACTTTATAGGGCACTGACATCTACTACTTTTCCTGGCCTGCTGGTAGTGGCAGAGTATGTGTACTTTCAGAACTGACACTACTGCAAAGGCCATTGTTTGAGAGCCTCTAAGGGTTTAGTATCCTTCATATTAGCTCTACTACAAAAGAAAATCCAAGCTACCTCCCATACCTCATCTTCTGGATTCTCAGGGAGTGTCCCACCCTCCCCACAACTGACAAAGCTTTATCTTTAGCATGCAATACTCTTGCTGTGTTGATGCCACTTGTTCTCTACAAACCTTGGTCCCCGTAGTTCAATTAGTAATGGCCCATTCTTGTCCATCTGGAATTGATAAATGGGGTTATTTTTGTAGGTGTCTCTGAAATTCCCACATCCTCCAGCACTGTGACCTTTCCACTGTCCGTTAACCTGAAAGAAGTCAAAAGTACAGAAAATACTTTATATCCTGAGGATTTGTATTGCCTATTTATACACACACATGATACTTTAGAGGAGACTGACTTTAGTAATCTCTCCTAATTTTTAAAGTGCAAGTGAAAGACTGAGTTAAGTATTCAGAAAGTTTCACTGCAGTCCTCCACCCACCTTGATCAAAGCCTTAGCTCCCTTAGAGGTGTGCTCTATTTTTTCATCTTCTATTAAATAACTAATGACTGACTATTCCTGATGATGACAAACTGCATCTAACAAAGAATCTCCATTGCCATCTGTCCCATGACTACTGGACTATGTGGATTTATTTTTTTTCCGCTCGGATACTCCTCTGTTGCACCAAATGAGAAACAACAGCGGTACAGGAAGTATAACACTACTTGTGTTGTAATCTTTCCTTTTGGAATTGCTGCCTCCAGCACTGTCCATCCACCTCTGTGCACTCTTAAGAACCAGCATTACCGGCACAAGATGATATCCATGAGAACAGACTCCACAAGGACAAAGACATACAAGAGGAAAAATGCTGCTCAGATTGAGAAACACACCATCTGTTCACAAGTTCCTCCTGCTAGTCATTAAACTGAAAGGTTAGACTTGTAAGACATGCCAGGCATTCACACAAAGTTATAGCTGAGATCTATTCTTCCTATGTTACTTCTCTCCCCTTTCTGTCAAACCAGCAAGGAGCAACATTTTTTTTCTTGTGACTTAATTTCTTTACTCACCAAACCAAAGGTCCAAAAACCCTCAAACATGGCAAGTTTGGAAGCAAGGGGGATTTCTCCCCCCACCATGCTACTACCCGGGAACCTAACACTGCCGTGTGCTGTTAGCTTTCCAGGCCTTCTCCACCTCTGCTGCATTTACTTAGTTCCAGGAATCCCCCTAGGGTTTGGCGAGCTCCAGAGGTGACCACTCAACTTTAGTGCAAGACATCTAACACAACTTGCTTTTACTGGTAAACTGTGAATTAGTTATCTGCATGTTTTTAAGTGTGATGACTGCTAAGCAAGCACCAAATAAGCATTAAACACAAGCAACTAACTTACTTATTGTATTTAACCATAAAGACAGAGTTGGCCTTGGATAGATAGAACATGTCTTTTGTTTGAATACTAGACAGACATCTTCAAATAATTAACAGGAGGTTTCCACATACTTAATTTTCTTTTGAAACATAATGCAACATAAAACATGTCCTGCCTTAAACAGGCTGGTCATCTTTAGTGAGTTTTTGATCTCTTAAAGCATTTCGCCAAACTAAGCCCAATTTTTAAGAGCTAAAAAGGACAATGGTTTCTGGAAGAACTAAGCAAACTGTTTCACTGTTCCCAGGAATCTCTCCAGCCACTTACCATTCTCCAGACCAAGCTAGCTTCAGGGGGCTCTTCCAGAAGTAACAGATGGTACAAAACACTGTCTGAGCTCAAGAGCCTACTGCAAGCCTACACATCCCCCTGACCACACAAAATAATATAATCCTTGGTTTCAGGCATGAGCATCCTAGAAAATGGACTATTCCACTGTGGCTCAGACTAGCCTTGTTTCTCTCTTCCTGAAGAAGTTACTGTTTGGACAGAAGACTTCTGCCTACAGTACGATTCCCCAGGGTATGCATGGTAGGTACAAAGATTAAAGTTAACAGCTGCTGGCTTATTCTTTCTTGCCTTGATTCTGTTTGGCAATGATGTGAGCACTTATCCCAATGGTTACAGACCTTTGAGATGTCTTGGCAAAATTGGGGAACAGTGATGTACTGTGCTATTCCTATCTTGCTTGTCACAGTCTTGCTACTGGTGCCTTTGGTTTGCCATTGCTGATTTTGTCCCATCATGCCAAGAGTTTTTCCAAGAAAATCATGCAATTCTCTCAACAGAAAGCAAACACCACTCTTGCAGAGTTTTAACTCTGCAGGAGTACTAGCACAATCAGATCTCTGTATACCCTAATTACATATTAGGATACAGATTGTTACTCTAAAGGCTGGTCTAGTCTACGAAGGCTTTACAGCAATGGTACAGCTATAACAACACAATCTGCAATGAAGGTGGAGTTTATATACCAAGTGCCAGTGAAAGTTAAGCCACCATCCACACAGAGGGGTGTGAACAGAGTGAGCCAGCCTGAGGACTTCTATGTTGGTATGAATTATGTTAACAGCACAGCTAATTGCTTGGCAAAGTATATGTAACTCAAGTACAGGATTGGTCTTGTGCTCACGATGCTTAGATTAAGTTTTGGTTGTTTCATCTGTTAGAAGACGGCCTAAGATGGCCTTTTTGGGCAGTAATATAAAAATACATTTAAAAACCTCATACATCTCAACTATGGAAAGTCAAACCAGAGTTATTATCCAGTGACCCATAAAAGAAAATATTTCTTTACCCGTTTGGAAATGGTGTAAGGTGTAGGAATCTTGGAAAAGGTGAACTTGCACAAGGAATATACCTGTGTTGTAAAAGAAGCAGCTGGTCACTTCATCTTGCACTTTTCATATGAAATTATAACATGTTAAAGAAAAAAAGCAGAATTGCCTGCACATCATTTTTAGATACTTGTTCACTACATGCCTGTATTACTCAGTCAACCTCATCTACAACTCAAAATCCACAACAGTGCTGGGACTAAAATTTTAACTTTCTTAAAAAAACCAAACCAGAAACAATCTGCAGTTTACTTTTTTCAGTGACAAAGAGACATCTAGCACTGATCATCACATGAATCAGCAGCTACAGAAAAACCCAAATACTGAGTCCAAGGACTTAGAGAAGTCAAAAAACTTTAAATCTGAACTGGAATCTGAAACAGGCTCATTTTGGATACACAGAGAGACAATGCTCTGCTTGAACACAGATACTAATTTTTTATTCTAGGAAATGAAAGTATTTTTCAGCTGATTTCATTACAAAAATTTCATTACTAAAAACACACACACTATATTGCCTTAACTACAATGGAGAACATTATCATGTACTTCATCCAGTGGTTCTGCTCTATCATTCATAGCCTCCCGCTCCAAAAAAAAAAAAAAAAAAAAAAAAAAAATCACAATATTGATCCAGAAGTACACTTTTAAATCTAACTTACAAATAAGGGGCCCTTTATAGTCTGTTTACATTCATTATGAAATCAACACTACATACCCTGATGGTGTAATGGATAGTGTTCTGTTTCTCATACTGGGACACCACTAAGGTAAACGTATGGGGCCCTGGAGAGGTCAGCTTTATCTTGGTCAGATAGTGAGGACTGTTGATCCGAATACCATCAATATAAGGAGGAGGATCAGCTGAAAAGGAAAAAGAGAAAAAAAAAAAAAAAAAAGGATGAACACTTTTCCCCCTGAACAAAAAGTCCCTCGGCTTGATAAACTTCTTAGCCATTTTATGTCAGTGAATTTTGCCAGAAGTCAGATTGTTGGTACTCAGGTGAGACTGTAAGCAGACGTCAGTGCTCTCATAATAAAGCCTTGAGATTTGCTCATCAAAAGGACATGTCATCTTAAGAGTAACTGTCACTTTCAGGAGAGGTACATCACACACGACAGGACACAAATTCTGCACTTGACAGTACAGCTTAAATCCCATGACTTTCAAGAATTGCTTATCTGTCTCCCCCCAGTATCACTACTCAAAGACGACCTACTGTGATCACGTTGACATTTAAAGAGAAAGATAAGGAATGTTTGAGCACTCTAAAAATCTGAGAATGCTGGTTCCTTCTCCGTTGGCCAGACAGTTCTAAAACATGAGCTGCCAAAATCCTTGGCCACTGGGTAAGACTTTAAAACATGTTGATTTCTTTAACTAACACACATTCTCTCTAAATCCTTGTGATCATTACATGGATGTAGTTGCACCCCAGTACCAATGCACATGCAGTATTTATTATAAACATCCCAAATATTTGCTTCTACAATTAGACAATGTAATTTGTTATTTGGCCTCTAATTGGTTCTTTCCGGACTTCTTTTAAGTTCAGTGAAGCAGGAACAAGTCTAGCCAATTATTTCAATAGGCCCAGGATCAGGTCCTTTAATTTTCTTCCACAAAGCGACATGGGAGAGGGGAAAGGATTAATATAAAACAACGAGAAGCTTAGGAATGGGAAATCTCAGCCTCACTGCCAAAGGATTAACCTGCTTTGTTCTGATCTCATTTTAACAGATGGTAAAAATAATACTGCAGCTTGACCAATCTATTTCCACGGAAAAAGGTTTTAAATGAGTTTGAGCTCATGAGATTAAGTTTATAAAGAGTTTGGGTAGCGAGACAAAACATTTGAATCATCCAGTTCTTGCTAGTGGTCTTGCTGGAAGACTGTCTCTGTCAAGCACAACTGAACAATTCCCTCCACTATGCAAATGTGTTTGGTTTGCCTACTTAAGAATGTTTTCAGTAAGACAGCATGTCAATTAAGCACTGCTACAAGTACTAGCAACACGAGGAGCATGTCTTGGGCTGTAAGGAGAGGCAGATGCTTTAACAAGATCAGCTTCTGCAAAAACAGATGATTTGGTCAGGTCTCAACAGATACTTCCCACAGAAAGCCAGCTTGGATTCTAGGGGAACTGGTTGGCAGAGTTCACTGAACAAGACCAGAAATGAACAATTCAACCCTTAACAGCCATTCCAATAGGAAAAAACCGCTTATTCCACTCTTTGGTGAAAGGAGCTTTAAAAACTACTCTTTAATTAACTGTTGCTATTACCTGTTGCACAAGCAGCTACCTGAATGCAACCCTGCTTCTAAAGAGGTTCTCTATCTGTACAAGCAACAGGCCAAATCCTACCTGCCTTAGGATGCACCTTCACTGAATTATTCCAAGGAATATTTTTAGAGATCTCTCACTTCAAGAATAAATAAAAATATGACATTAGCTCTACCTTAAAGCTGCAGTCTACCCTTGCCATTCAACCTGTGTTTCAGATCTGCTATCTGTCTTGAAATAAAGCGTACATGGATTTTTTGCAGCTACAAAGCAGCTCCAAAAGCTAAGCCCCTTCTTCTCAAGCTGAGTAGAACGTGACCTATAATATCAAGAGTAGTACTTCCATAAAATTTGAACATCAAATATTTCACACAGAATCACACAGAATCACAGAATGTTAGGGATTGGAAGGGACCTCAAAAGATCATCTAGTCCAATCCCCCTGCCAGAGCAGGAATACCTAGATCAGGTCACACAGGAACATGTCCAGGCGGGTTTTGAATGTCTCCAGAGAAGGAGACTCCACAACCTCTCTGGGCAGCCTGTTCCAGTGTTCTGTTACCCTCACTGTGAAGAAATTCTTCCTCACATTTATGTGGAACCTCCTATGTTCCAGCTTACACCCATTGCCCCTTGTCCTATCATTGGCTGTCACTGAGAAGAGCCTGGCTCCATCCTCATGACACTCACCCTTTACATATTTATAAACATTAATGAGGTCACCCCTCAGTCTCCTCTTCTCCAAGCTAAAGAGACCCAGCTCCCTCAGCCTTTCCTCATAAGGGAGATGTTCCACTCCCTTAATCATCTTTGTGGCTCTACGCTGGACTCTCTCAAGCAGTTCCCTGTCCTTCTTGAACTGGGGGGCCCAGAACTGGACACAATACTCCAGATGTGGCCTCACCAAGGCAGAATAGAGGGGAAGGAGAACCTCTCTTGACCTACTAACCACTCCCTTTCTAATACACCCCAGGATGCCATTGGCCTTCTTGGCCACAAGGGCACATTGCTGGCTCATGGTCATCCTGCTGTCCACCAGGACCCCCAGGTCCCTTTCCCCTACACTGCTCTCCAGCAGGTCAGCCCCTAACCTGTACTGGTACATGGGGTTGTTCTTCCCCAGATGCAAAACTCTACACTTGCCCTTGTTGAATTTCATTAAGTTTCTCCACGCCCAACTCTCCAGCCTATCAAGGTCTCGTTGAATGGCAGCACAACCCTCTGGTGTGTCAGCCATTCCTCCTAGTTTGGTGTCATCAGCAAACTTGCTGAGGATACATTCTGTACCCTCATCCAAGTCGTTGATGAAGATATTAAACACCACCGGTCCCAGTACCGACCCCTGAGGGACTCCACTAGTCACAGGCCTCCAACTAGACTCCGTCCCATTAACCACAACTCTCTGGCTTCTTCCCTTCAGCCAGTTCACAATCCACCTCACTACCTGATCACCAAACCCATACTTTATCAGCTTATCTACAAGGATGCTGTGGGGAGACAGTGTCAAATGCTTTACTGAAATCAAGATAAACCACATCTACCGCTCTACCATCATCTATCCACCTGGTTATTTCCTCATAGAAGGCAATAAGGTTGGTCAAACATGACTTACCCTCGGTAAAACCATGTTGACTGCTCTTAATGACCCCCTTATCCTTGATGTGCCTAGAGATAGTGCCAAGAACAAGCCGTTCCATCACCTTTCCAGGGATGGAGGTGAGGCTGACCGGTCTATAGTTACCCGGGTCCTCCTTCTTGCCGTTCTTATAGATTGGAGTGACATTTGCTATCCTCCAGTCCTCAGGCACCTCTCCTGTTGTCCATGACTTACCAAAGATGATGGAGAGTGGCCTAGCAATGACCTCTGCCAGCTCCCTCAGCACCCTTGGGTGCATTCCATCTGGTCCCATTGATTTATGGATATCCAGATTGCTCAACTGATCCCTAACCCAATCCTCATCTACCGAGGCAAACTCCTCCTTTATCCTGACTTCTTCTGGGGCTACAGGGATCAGGGGCTCCTGGGGAAAGCCTGCAGGAGTAAAGACAGAGGCAAAGAAGGCATTCAGCACCTCTGCCTTCTTTATATCCTCTCTCTCTAGGGCACCCCCCTCATTCATCAGTGGGCCTATATTGCCTCTAGTGTTTGTTTTTAGCTATGTATTTGAAAAAGCCCTTTCTATTGTCCTTGACCTGGCTTGCAAGGTTAAGTTTCAAGGAGGCCTTAGCTTTCCTAATTGCCTTTCTACATCCTCTGACAACTGTCCTATATTCCTCCCAAGTGACTAGCCCCTCTTTCCATGATCCATAAATTCTTTTTTTCCACCTACGTTTGCCCAGCAGTTCCTTGTTTAACCATGCTGGTCTCCTAGCTCCCTTACTTGATTTCATACCCATTGGGACGCTCTGATCCTGAGCTTGCAAGAAGTGGTCCTTGAATGTTGACCAACTATCTTGAGCCCCTTTACCATCTAGCACCCTGTCCCATGGGACTTCCCTTAACAATTGATTAAGGAGGCTAAAGTTGGCCCTGCGGAAGTCCAGGGTTCTGGTCTTGCTGGGTGCTCTATTCCTCCCACACAGGATCCTGAACTCCACCATCTCATGATCACTGCAGCCAAGGCTGCCATTGACCATCACTGCTTCAACAAGACCCTCCTTGTTGGTGAGTACAAGATCCAGCAGCGCTCCTCTCCTAGTCGGCTTATCCACCATTTGCATTAAGTAGTTATCATCAATGCACTGGAGGAACCTCCTAGACTGTGAATGGCTGGCTGTGTAAGTCTTCCAGCAGATATCGGGGTAGTTAAAATCCCCCATGAGGACCAAGGCCTGTAGTTGCGAGGCTGCTTTCAGCTGCCTGTAGAAAGCCTCATCAACTCCCTCGTCCTGATCAGGAGGTCTGTAATAGACCCCCACAACTGTATCACCCATGCCTGCCTGCCCCTTAATTCTTACCCACAGACTTTCAACTTGCCCCTCATCAGCCCCTGGAGAAAACTCAATACATTCAAGTTGCTCCCTCACATAAAGAGCAACTCCACCACCTCGCTTCACCGACCAGTCTTTCCTAAAAATGACATAGCCATCCATGACCACATTCCAGTCATGTGAGCTGTCCCACCATGTCTCTGTAATTGCCACCAGGTCATAACCTTTAGACCGCACACAGACCTCTAACTCCTCCTGTTTATTCCCCATACTGTGTGCATTGGTGTACAGGCATTTCAGATAGCAAGCAGAGCGCACTGGTGGGACCCCTGGGAGGCAGGAGGCCTTGTGGTCAGGGCCTAAACATCTATCCCTTCTCTTCAATGATCGAAAATCCTCCCTAGACCACCTTCCTTCAGGCCCTAGCATATTGCTCTTGGGCTCGTCCCTAACAGACCCAGTTGTCTCCCCTTCCCCCTTCACATCTAGTTTAAAGCCCTCTCAATGAGCCCTGCTAACTCCTGCCCCAAAAGCCTTCTCCCCCTCTGGGACAAATGCATTCCACCTGTCACCAGGCCAGGTGTCTCATAGAGCAGCCTGTGATCAAAGAACCCAAAGCCCTGCCTTTGACACCAGTTACGTAGCCATTCATTTATCTGTGAACTCTTCCTGCTTATCTCTTCACCCATTCTTGCAGGAGGTATGGAGGCAAACACTACTTGCACTCCAGACCCCTTAACCAGCCATCCCAGGGCCCTGAAGTCACTCTTCATAGCCCTTACACTTCTTGTAGTAATTTCGTCCCTGCCAACCTGAAAAACCAGCAGCGGGTAGTAATCGGAGGGCTTTACAAGATTAGGGAGTTCCCTTTTAATGTCTCTAATCCGAACCCCAGGGAGGCAGCAGACTTCCCTGTGGGATGGGTCCGGTCGACAGACGAGCCCTTCTGTTCCCCTCAGAAGGGAGTTGCCCACCACAATTACCCTCCTTTTCTTCTTAATTGAAGAAGTCCTAAGGCGTCGGGGTGACTGACAAGCCTTAGGTGATTCAGTAGACTGATCTACCCCTCCAACTTCACTTACCTCTCCCTGAAGTTCCAAGGCGTGGTACCTGTTACTCAAGGGCAAGTGGGAGGGTGAAGGGGGTTGGGAGGGTTTTTGCTTGCCTCTCCGCGGATGGACCACCCTCCATTCCTCCCCGTCTCCTGAACCCTCTGCTACTGTCTGACGACAGGAGGGGGGGGGATCCATCACTTGCCCACCCTTTTCTGACTGCCCTTGCCTCAGGGTGAAGCTCCACCAATCTATTTCTCTTTCACAGTCTCTAATAGTTCTAAGTCTTCCTACCTCCTCCATCAGTTCAACCACCTGCCCGAGCAGATCATTTATCTGCTCGCACCGCACACACGCGGTGTCACTGCCTCCCTCCAGTACCAGTGCCAGGCTCAGGCATTCGCTGCAGCCAGACACCTGCACGGCTGCATGTCCGGTCAGAGGATCAGTCTGAGTCCCCATATTATTTTTCCCAAGGGTTTTCGGGCGCGTTGCAACCATGTTCTATGCGGTCTAAGGTCTATCTAGCTAATCCTCTCCTTGCGACGCTCTCCGCGCGCTGTTCTACTCGCGCTTGCCTCTCGGGAGACAGCCGCCCCACCGCTCCCACAGCCGCCGCTCTCTGCTCCGCGTGCCGCTCGCTCTGAGGCAGCTGCCGAGATGGCTGCTTTTAAAGTTTGCCGCGGCTCTCGGTCACGACCCCTGCCACGACCCCTGCCACGTCAGCCTTTCGGTATCTCTCGAGTTTCCCTCAGGATTCCCGCTCAGACTCGGGTTTCTTTGCTCTGCCCCGGCTTCACCGTCTCCGGGAAGCCCAGCTCCTTCGCAAAGCCTCAGCAAAAGCCAACAGCACTCACTGCAGCCGCAGCCGCCCCACCGCTCCCACAGCCGCCGCTCTCTGCTCCGCGTGCCGCTCGCTTTTAGGGAGCTGCCGAGATGGCCGCTTTTAAAGGTTGCCGCGGCTCTCAGTCACGCCCCCTGCCACGTCAGCCTTTCGGTATCTCTCGAGTTTCCCTCAGGATTCCCGCTCAGACTCGGGTTTCCTTGCTCTGCCCCGGCTTCACCGTCTCCGGGAAGCCCGGCTCCTTCGCAAAGCCTCAGCAAAAGCCAACAGCACTCACCGCAGCCGCCCTACCGCTCCCACAGCCGCCGCTCTCTGCTCCGCGTGCCGCTCGCTCTGAGGCAGCTGCCGAGATGGCCGCTTTTAAAGTTTGCCGCGGCTCTCAGTCACGCCCCCTGCCACATCAGCCTTTCGGTATCTCTCGAGCTCCCTTCAGGATTCCCGCTCAGACTCGGGTTTCCTTGCTCTGGCCCGGCTTCACCGTCTCTGGGAAGCCCGGCTCCTTCGCAAAGCCTCAGCAAAAGCGAACGGCATTCACAGCAGCCGCAGCCGCCCCACCGCTCCCACAGCCGCCGCTCTCTGCTCCGCGTGCCGCTCGCTCTGAGAGAGCTGCCGAGATGGCCGCTTTTAAAGGTTGCCGCGGCTCTCAGTCACGCCCCCTGCCACGTCAGCCTTTCGGTATCTCTCAAGTTTCCCTCAGGATTCCCACTCAGACTCGGGTTTCCTTGTTCTGCCCCAGCTTCACCATCTCCGGGAAGCCCGGCTCCTTCGCAAAGCCTCAGCAAAAGCGAACGGCACTCACCGCAGCCTCAGCCGCCCCACCGCTCCGCGTGCCGCTCGCTCTGAGGGAGCTGCCGATATGGCCGCTTTTAAAGGTTGCCGCGGCTCTCAGTCACGCCCCCTGCCACGTCAGCCTTTCGGTATCTCTCAAGTTTCCCTCAGGATTCCCACTCAGACTCGGGCTTCCTTGCTCTGCCCTGGCTTCACCGTCTCCGGGAAGCCGGGCTCCTTCGCAAAGCCTTAGCAAAAGCGAACGGCACTCACTGCAGCCACCCCACCGCTCCCACAGCCGCCGCTCCCTGCTCCGCGTGCCGCTCGCTTTTAGGGAGCTGCCGAGATGGCCGCTTTTAAAGGTTGCCGCGGCTCTCAGTCACGCCCCCTGCCACGTCAGCCTTTCCGTATCTCTCAAGTTTCCCTCAGGATTCCCGCTTAGACTCGTTTTTCCTTGCTCTGCCCCGGCTTCACCGTCTCCGGGAAGCCCGGCTCCTTCGCAAAGCCTCAGCAAAAGCCCACAGCACTCACCGTAGCCGCCCCACCGCTCCCACAGCCGCCGCTCTCTGCTCCGCGTGCCGCTCGCTCTTAGGGAGCTGCTGAGATGGCCGCTTTTAAAGTTTGCCGCGGCTCTCAGTCACGCCCCCTGCCATGTCAGCCTTTTGGTATCTCTCGAGTTTCCCCCAGGATTCCCGCTCAGACTCGGGTTTCCTTGCTCTGCCCCGGCTTCACCGTCTCTGGGAAGCCCGGCTCCTTCGGAAAGCCTCAGCAAAAGCGAACGGCACTAACGGCAGCCTCAGCCGCCCCACCGCTCCCACAGCCGCCGCTCTCTGCTCCGCGTGCCGCTCGCTCTGAGGCAGCTGCCGAGATGGCCGCTTTTAAAGTTTGCCGCGGCTCTCAGTCACGCCCCCTGCCACGTCAGCCTTTCCGTATCTCTCCAGTTTCCCTCAGGATTCCCGCTCAGACTCGGGTTACTATGCTCTGCCCCGGCTTCACCGTCTCCGGGAAGCCGGGCTCCTTCGCAAAGCCTCAGCAAAAGTGAACGGCACTCACTGCAGCTGCAGCCGCCCCACCGCTCCCACAGCCGCCGCTCTCTGCTCCGCGTGCCGCTCGCGCTGAGGCAGCTGCTGAGATGGCCGCTTTTAAAGTTTGCCGCGGCTCTCAGTCACGCCCCCTGCCACGTCAGCCTTTCGGTATCTCTCAAGTTTCCCTCAGGATTCCCGCTCAGACTCGGGTTTCCTTGCTCTGCCCCGGCTTCACCATCTCTGGGAAGCCCGGCTCCTTCGCAAAGCCTCAGCAAAAGCGAACGGCACTCACTGCAGCCGCCCCACCGCTCCCACAGCCGCCGCTCTCTGCTCCGCGTGCCGCTCACTTTTAGGGAGCTGCCGAGATGGCCGCTTTTGAAGTTTGCTGCGGCTCTCAGTCACGCCCCCTGCCACATCAGCCTTTCGGTATCTCTCGAGGTTCCCTCAGGATTCCCGCTCAGACTCGGGTTTCTTTGCTCTGCCCCGGCTTCACCGTCTCCGGGAAGCCCAGCTCCTTCGCAAAGCCTCAGCAAAAGCCAATAGCAGTCATGGCAGCCGCAGCCACCCCACCGCTCCCACAGCCGCCGCTCTCTGCTCCGCGTGCCGCTCGCTCTGAGGCAGCTGCCGAGATGGCCGCTTTTAAAGTTTGCCACGGCTCTCAGTCACGCCCCCTGCCACGTCAGCCTTTCGGTATCTCTCGAGCTCCCTTCAGGATGCCCGCTCAGACTCGGGTTTCTATGCTCTGCCCCGGCTTCACTGTCTCCGGGAAGCCGGGCTCCTTCGCAAAGCCTCAGCAAAAGCGAACGGCACTAACGGCAGCCTCAGCCGCCCCACCGCTCCCACAGCCGCCGCTCTCTGCTCCGCGTGCCGCTCGCTCTGAGGCAGCTGCCGAGATGGCCGCTTTTAAAGTTTGCCGCGGCTCTCAGTCACGCCCCCTGCCACGTCAGCCTTTCCGTATCTCTCAAGTTTCCCTCAGGATTCCCGCTCAGACTCGGGTTTCCTTGCTCTGCCCCGGCTTTACTTTCTCCAGGAAGCCCGGCTCCTTCGCAAAGCCTCAGCAAAAGCCCACAGCACTCACCGCAGCCGCCCAACCGCTCCCACAGCCGCCGCTCTCTGCTCCGCGTGCCGCTTGCTCTTAGGGAGCTGCTGAGATGGCCGCTTTTAAAGTTTGCCGCGGCTCTCAGTCACGCCCCCTGCCACGTCAGCCTTTCCGTATCTCTCGAGTTTCCCTCAGGATTCCCGCTCAGACTCGGGTTTCTTTGCTCTGCCCCGGCTTCACCGTCTCCGGGAAGCCGGGCTCCTTCGCAAAGCCTCAGCAAAAGTGAACGGCACTCACGGCAGCCGCAGCCGCCCCACCGCTCCCACAGCTGCCGCTCTCTGCTCCACATGCCGCTCGCTTTTAGGGAGCTGCCGAGATGGCCGCTTTTAAAGGTTGCCGCGGCTCTCAGTCACGCCCCCTGCCACGTCAGCCTTTCGGTATTTCTCGAGTTTCCCTCAGGGTTTCCGCTCCGACTCGGGTTTCTTTGCTCTGTCCCGGCTTCACCGTCTCCGGGAAGCCCGGCTCCTTCGCAAAGCCTCAGCAAAAGCGAACGGCACTCACTGCAGCCGCCCCACCGCTCCCACAGCCGCCGCTCTCTGCTCCGCGTGCCGCTCGCTTTTAGGGAGCTGCCGAGATGGCTGCTTTTAAAGTTTGCCGCGGCTCTCAGTCACGCCCCCTGCGACGTCAGCCTTTCGGTATCTCTCGAGTTTCCCTCAGGATTCCCGCTCAGACTCGGGTTTCTTTGCTCTGCCCCGGCTTCACCGTCTCCGGGAAGCCCAGCTCCTTCGCAAAGCCTCAGCAAAAGCCAACAGCACTCATGGCAGCCGCAGCCACCCCACCGCTCCCACAGCCGCCGCTCTCTGCTCCGCGTGCCGCTCGCTCTGAGGCAGCTGCCGAGATGGCCGCTTTTAAAGTTTGCCGCGGCTCTCAGTCACGCCCCCTGCCACGTCAGCCTTTCCGTATCTCTCGAGCTCCCTTCAGGATGCCCGCTCAGACTCGGGTTTCCTTGCTCTGCCCCGGCTTCACCGTCTCCGGGAAGCCGGGCTCCTTCGCAAAACCTTAGCAAAAGCGAACGGCACTCACTGCAGCCACCCCACCGCTCCCACAGCCGCCGCTCCCAGCTCCGCGTGCCGCTCGCTTTTAGGGAGCTGCCGAGATGGCCGCTTTTAAAGGTTGCCGCGGCTCTCAGTCACGCCCCCTGCCACGTCAGCCTTTCGGTATTTCTCGAGTTTCCCTCAGGGTTTCCGCTCCGACTCGGGTTTCTTTGCTCTGCCCCGGCTTCACCGTCTCCGGGAAGCCCGGCTCCTTCGCAAAGCCTCAGCAAAAGCGAACGGCACTCACTGCAGCCGCCCCACCGCTCCCACAGCCGCCGCTCTCTGCTCCGCGTGCCGCTCGCTTTTAGGGAGCTGCCGAGATGGCTGCTTTTAAAGTTTGCCGCGGCTCTCAGTCACGCCCCCTGCCACGTCAGCCTTTCCGTATCTCTCAAGTTTCCCTCAGGATTCCCGCTTAGACTCGTTTTTCCTTGCTCTGCCCCAGCTTTACTTTCTCCAGGAAGCCCGTCTCCTTCGCAAAGCCTCAGCAAAAGCCCACAGCACTCACCGCAGCCGCCCAACCGCTCCCACAGCCGCCGCTCTCTGCTCCGCGTGCCGCTCGCTCTGAGGCAGCTGCCGAGATGACCGCTTTTAAAGTTTGCCGCGGCTCTCAGTCACGCCCCCTGCAACGTCAGCCTTTCCGTATCTCTTGAGTTTCCCTCAGGATTCCCGCTCAGACTCGGGTTTCTATGCTCTGCCCCGGCTTCACCGTCTCCGGGAAGCCCGGCTCCTTCGCAAAGCCTCAGCAAAAGCGAACGGCACTCACTGCAGCCGCAGCCGCCCCACCGCTCCCACATCCGCCGCTCTCTGCTCCACATGCCGCTCGCTTTTAGGGAGCTGCTGAGATGGCCGCTTTTAAAGTTTGCCGCGGCTCTCAGTCACGCCCCCTGCCACGTCAGCCTTTCGGTATCTCTCAAGTTTCCCTCAGGATTCCCGCTCAGACTCGGGTTTCCTTGCTCTGCCCCGGCTTCACCGTCTCTGGGAAGCCCGGCTCCTTCGCAAAGCCTCAGCAAAAGCGAACGGCACTCACTGCAGCCGCCCCACCGCTCCCACAGCCGCCGCTCTCTGCTCCACGTGCCGCTCGCTTTTAGGGAGCTGCCGAGATGGCTGCTTTTAAAGGTTGCCGCGGCTCTCAGTCACGCCCCCTGCCACGTCAGCCTTTCGGTATCTCTCGAGTTTCCCTCAGGATTCCCGCTCAGACTCGGGTTTCCTTGCTCTGCCCCGGCTTCACCGTCTCCGGGAAGCCCGGCTCCTTCGCAAAGCCTCAGCAAAAGCCAACAGCACTCACCGCAGCCGCCCTACCGCTCCCACAGCCGCCGCTCTCTGCTCCGCGTGCCGCTCGCTCTGAGGCAGCTGCCGAGATGGCCGCTTTTAAAGTTTGCCGCGGCTCTCAGTCACGCCCCCTGCCACATCAGCCTTTCGGTATCTCTCGAGCTCCCTTCAGGATTCCCGCTCAGACTCGGGTTTCCTTGCTCTGGCCCGGCTTCACCGTCTCTGGGAAGCCCGGCTCCTTCGCAAAGCCTCAGCAAAAGCGAACGGCATTCACAGCAGCCGCAGCCGCCCCACCGCTCCCACAGCCGCCGCTCTCTGCTCCGCGTGCCGCTCGCTCTGAGAGAGCTGCCGAGATGGCCGCTTTTAAAGGTTGCCGCGGCTCTCAGTCACGCCCCCTGCCACGTCAGCCTTTCGGTATCTCTCAAGTTTCCCTCAGGATTCCCACTCAGACTCGGGTTTCCTTGTTCTGCCCCAGCTTCACCGTCTCCGGGAAGCCCGGCTCCTTCGCAAAGCCTCAGCAAAAGCGAACGGCACTCACCGCAGCCTCAGCCGCCCCACCGCTCCGCGTGCCGCTCGCTCTGAGGGAGCTGCCGATATGGCCGCTTTTAAAGGTTGCCGCGGCTCTCAGTCACGCCCCCTGCCACGTCAGCCTTTCGGTATCTCTCAAGTTTCCCTCAGGATTCCCACTCAGACTCGGGCTTCCTTGCTCTGCCCTGGCTTCACCGTCTCCGGGAAGCCGGGCTCCTTCGCAAAGCCTTAGCAAAAGCGAACGGCACTCACTGCAGCCACCCCACCGCTCCCACAGCCGCCGCTCCCTGCTCCGCGTGCCGCTCGCTTTTAGGGAGCTGCCGAGATGGCCGCTTTTAAAGGTTGCCGCGGCTCTCAGTCACGCCCCCTGCCACGTCAGCCTTTCCGTATCTCTCAAGTTTCCCTCAGGATTCCCGCTTAGACTCGTTTTTCCTTGCTCTGCCCCGGCTTCACCGTCTCCGGGAAGCCCGGCTCCTTCGCAAAGCCTCAGCAAAAGCCCACAGCACTCACCGTAGCCGCCCCACCGCTCCCACAGCCGCCGCTCTCTGCTCCGCGTGCCGCTCGCTCTTAGGGAGCTGCTGAGATGGCCGCTTTTAAAGTTTGCCGCGGCTCTCAGTCACGCCCCCTGCCATGTCAGCCTTTTGGTATCTCTCGAGTTTCCCCCAGGATTCCCGCTCAGACTCGGGTTTCCTTGCTCTGCCCCGGCTTCACCGTCTCTGGGAAGCCCGGCTCCTTCGGAAAGCCTCAGCAAAAGCGAACGGCACTAACGGCAGCCTCAGCCGCCCCACCGCTCCCACAGCCGCCGCTCTCTGCTCCGCGTGCCGCTCGCTCTGAGGCAGCTGCCGAGATGGCCGCTTTTAAAGTTTGCCGCGGCTCTCAGTCACGCCCCCTGCCACGTCAGCCTTTCCGTATCTCTCCAGTTTCCCTCAGGATTCCCGCTCAGACTCGGGTTACTATGCTCTGCCCCGGCTTCACCGTCTCCGGGAAGCTGGGCTCCTTCGCAAAGCCTCAGCAAAAGTGAACGGCACTCACTGCAGCTGCAGCCGCCCCACCGCTCCCACAGCCGCCGCTCTCTGCTCCGCGTGCCGCTCGCGCTGAGGCAGCTGCTGAGATGGCCGCTTTTAAAGTTTGCCGCGGCTCTCAGTCACGCCCCCTGCCACGTCAGCCTTTCGGTATCTCTCAAGTTTCCCTCAGGATTCCCGCTCAGACTCGGGTTTCCTTGCTCTGCCCCGGCTTCACCATCTCTGGGAAGCCCGGCTCCTTCGCAAAGCCTCAGCAAAAGCGAACGGCACTCACTGCAGCCGCCCCACCGCTCCCACAGCCGCCGCTCTCTGCTCCGCGTGCCGCTCACTTTTAGGGAGCTGCCGAGATGGCCGCTTTTGAAGTTTGCTGCGGCTCTCAGTCACGCCCCCTGCCACATCAGCCTTTCGGTATCTCTCGAGGTTCCCTCAGGATTCCCGCTCAGACTCGGGTTTCTTTGCTCTGCCCCGGCTTCACCGTCTCCGGGAAGCCCAGCTCCTTCGCAAAGCCTCAGCAAAAGCCAATAGCAGTCATGGCAGCCGCAGCCACCCCACCGCTCCCACAGCCGCCGCTCTCTGCTCCGCGTGCCGCTCGCTCTGAGGCAGCTGCCGAGATGGCCGCTTTTAAAGTTTGCCACGGCTCTCAGTCACGCCCCCTGCCACGTCAGCCTTTCGGTATCTCTCGAGCTCCCTTCAGGATGCCCGCTCAGACTCGGGTTTCTATGCTCTGCCCCGGCTTCACCGTCTCCGGGAAGCCGGGCTCCTTCGCAAAGCCTCAGCAAAAGCGAACGGCACTAACGGCAGCCTCAGCCGCCCCACCGCTCCCACAGCCGCCGCTCTCTGCTCCGCGTGCCGCTCGCTCTGAGGCAGCTGCCGAGATGGCCGCTTTTAAAGTTTGCCGCGGCTCTCAGTCACGCCCCCTGCCACGTCAGCCTTTCCGTATCTCTCAAGTTTCCCTCAGGATTCCCGCTCAGACTCGGGTTTCCTTGCTCTGCCCCGGCTTTACTTTCTCCAGGAAGCCCGGCTCCTTCGCAAAGCCTCAGCAAAAGCCCACAGCACTCACCGCAGCCGCCCAACCGCTCCCACAGCCGCCGCTCTCTGCTCCGCGTGCCGCTTGCTCTTAGGGAGCTGCTGAGATGGCCGCTTTTAAAGTTTGCCGCGGCTCTCAGTCACGCCCCCTGCCACGTCAGCCTTTCCGTATCTCTCGAGTTTCCCTCAGGATTCCCGCTCAGACTCGGGTTTCTTTGCTCTGCCCCGGCTTCACCGTCTCCGGGAAGCCGGGCTCCTTCGCAAAGCCTCAGCAAAAGTGAACGGCACTCACGGCAGCCGCAGCCGCCCCACCGCTCCCACAGCTGCCGCTCTCTGCTCCACATGCCGCTCGCTTTTAGGGAGCTGCCGAGATGGCCGCTTTTAAAGGTTGCCGCGGCTCTCAGTCACGCCCCCTGCCACGTCAGCCTTTCGGTATTTCTCGAGTTTCCCTCAGGGTTTCCGCTCCGACTCGGGTTTCTTTGCTCTGTCCCGGCTTCACCGTCTCCGGGAAGCCCGGCTCCTTCGCAAAGCCTCAGCAAAAGCGAACGGCACTCACTGCAGCCGCCCCACCGCTCCCACAGCCGCCGCTCTCTGCTCCGCGTGCCGCTCGCTTTTAGGGAGCTGCCGAGATGGCTGCTTTTAAAGTTTGCCGCGGCTCTCAGTCACGCCCCCTGCGACGTCAGCCTTTCGGTATCTCTCGAGTTTCCCTCAGGATTCCCGCTCAGACTCGGGTTTCTTTGCTCTGCCCCGGCTTCACCGTCTCCGGGAAGCCCAGCTCCTTCGCAAAGCCTCAGCAAAAGCCAACAGCACTCATGGCAGCCGCAGCCACCCCACCGCTCCCACAGCCGCCGCTCTCTGCTCCGCGTGCCGCTCGCTCTGAGGCAGCTGCCGAGATGGCCGCTTTTAAAGTTTGCCGCGGCTCTCAGTCACGCCCCCTGCCACGTCAGCCTTTCGGTATCTCTCGAGCTCCCTTCAGGATGCCCGCTCAGACTCGGGTTTCCTTGCTCTGCCCCGGCTTCACCGTCTCCGGGAAGCCGGGCTCCTTCGCAAAACCTTAGCAAAAGCGAACGGCACTCACTGCAGCCACCCCACCGCTCCCACAGCCGCCGCTCTCTGCTCCACATGCCGCTCGCTTTTAGGGAGCTGCTGAGATGGCCGCTTTTAAAGTTTGCCGCGGCTCTCAGTCACGCCCCCTGCCACGTCAGCCTTTCGGTATCTCTCAAGTTTCCCTCAGGATTCCCGCTCAGACTCGGGTTTCCTTGCTCTGCCCCGGCTTCACCGTCTCTGGGAAGCCCGGCTCCTTCGCAAAGCCTCAGCAAAAGCGAACGGCACTCACTGCAGCCGCCCCACCGCTCCCACAGCCGCCGCTCTCTGCTCCACGTGCCGCTCGCTTTTAGGGAGCTGCCGAGATGGCTGCTTTTAAAGGTTGCCGCGGCTCTCAGTCACACCCCCTGCAACGTCAGCCTTTCGGTATTTCTCGAGTTTCCCTCAGGATTCCCGCTCAGACTCGGGTTTCCTTGCTCTGGCCCGGCTTCACCGTCTCTGGGAAGCCCGGTTCCTTCGCAAAGCCTCAGCAAAAGCGAACGGCACTCACTGCAGCCGCAGCCGCCCCACCGCTCCCACAGCCGCCGCTCTCTGCTCCGCGTGCCGCTCGCGCTGAGGCAGCTGCCGAGATGGCCGCTTTTGAAGTTTGCTGCGGCTCTTAGTTACGCCCCCTGCCACGTCAGCCTTTCGGTATCTCTCGAGTTTCCCTCAGGATTCCCGCTCAGACTCGGGTTTCTTTGCTCTGCCCCGGCTTCACCGTCTCCGGGAAGCCCAGCTCCTTCGCAAAGCCTCAGCAAAAGCCAATAGCACTCATGGCAGCCGTAGCCACCCCACCGCTCCCACAGCCGCCGCTCTCTGCTCCGCGTGCCGCTCGCTCTGAGGCAGCTGCCGAGATGGCCGCTTTTAAAGTTTGCCGCGGCTCTCAGTCACGCCCCCTGCCACGTCAGCCTTTCGGTATCTCTCGAGCTCCCTTCAGGATGCCTGCTCAGACTCGGGTTTCCTTGCTCTGCCCCGGCTTCACTGTCTCCGGGAAGCCGGGCTCCTTCGCAAAGCCTCAGCAAAAGCGAACGGCACTCACTGCAGCCACCCCACCGCTCCCACAGCCACCGCTCCCTGCTCCGCGTGCCGCTCGCTTTTAGGGAGCTGCCGAGATGGCCGCTTTTAAAGGATGCCGCGGCTCTCAGTCACGCCCCCTGCCACGTCAGCCTTTCCGTATCTCTCGAGTTTCCCTCAGGATTCCCGCTCAGACTCGGGTTTCTTTGCTCTGCCCCGGCTTCACCGTCTCCGGGAAGCCGGACTCCTTCGCAAAGCCTCAGCAAAAGTGAACGGCACTCATGGCAGCCGCAGCCGCCCCACCGCTCCCACAGCCGCCGCTCTCTGCTCCACATGCCGCTCGCTTTTAGGGAGCTGCCGAGATGGCCGCTTTTAAAGTTTGCCGCGGCTCTCAGTCACGCCCCCTGCCACGTCAGCCTTTCCGTATCTCTCAAGTTTCCCTCAGGATTCCCGCTCAGACTCGTTTTTCCTTGCTCTGGCCCGGCTTCACCGTCTCCGGGAAGCCCGGCTCCTTCGCAAAGCCTCAGCAAAAGCCCACAGCACTCACCGCAGCCGCAGCCGCCCCACCGCTCCCACAGCCGCCGCTCTCTGCTCCTCGTGCCGCTCGCTTTTAGGGAGCTGCCGCGATGGCCGCTTTTAAAGGTTGCCCTGGCTCTCAGTCACGCCCCCTGCCACGTCAGCCTTTCGGTATTTCTCGAGTTTCCCTCAGGGTTTCCGCTCCGACTCGGGTTTCTTTGCTCTGCCCCGGCTTCACCGTCTCCGGGAAGCCCGGCTCCTTCGCAAAGCCTCAGCAAAAGCGAACGGCACTCACTGCAGCCGCCCCACCGCTCCCACAGCCGCCGCTCTCTGCTCCGCGTGCCGCTCGCTTTTAGGGAGCTGCTGAGATGGCCGCTTTTAAAGTTTGCCGCGGCTCTCAGTCACGCCCCCTGCCACGTCAGCCTTTCCGTATCTCTTGAGTTTCCCTCAGGATTCCCGCTCAGACTCGGGTTTCCTTGCTCTGCCCCGGCTTCACCGTCTCTGGGAAGCCCGGCTCCTTCGCAAAGCCTCAGCAAAAGCGAACGGCACTCACTGCAGCCGCCCCACCGCTCCCACAGCCGCCGCTCTCTGCTCCACGTGCCGCTCGCTTTTAGGGAGCTGCCGAGATGGCCGCTTTTAAAGTTTGCTGCGGCTCTCAGTCACACCCCCTGCAACGTCAGCCTTTCGGTATCTCTCGAGTTTCCCTCAGGATTCCCGCTCAGACTCGGGTTTCCTTGCTCTGGCCCGGCTTCACCATCTCTGGGAAGCCCGGTTCCTTCGCAAAGCCTCAGCAAAAGCGAACGGCACTCACTGCAGCCGCAGCCGCCCCACCGCTCCCACAGCCGCCGCTCTCTGCTCCGCGTGCCGCTCGCGCTGAGGCAGCTGCCGAGATGGCCGCTTTTAAAGTTTGCCGCGGCTCTCAGTCACGCCCCCTGCCACGTCAGCCTTTCGGTATCTCTCGAGCTCCCTTCAGGATGCCTGCTCAGACTCGGGTTTCCTTGCTCTGCCCCGGCTTCACTGTCTCCGGGAAGCCGGGCTCCCTCGCAAAGACTTAGCAAAAGCGAACGGCACTCACTGCAGCCACCCCACCGCTCCCACAGCCACCGCTCCCTGCTCCGCGTGCCGCTCGCTTTTAGGGAGCTGCCGAGATGGCCGCTTTTAAAGGATGCCGCGGCTCTCAGTCACGCCCCCTGCCACGTCAGCCTTTCGGTATTTCTCGAGTTTCCCTCAGGATTCCCGCTCAGACTCGGGTTTCTTTGCTCTGCCCCGGCTTCACCGTCTCCGGGAAGCCCGGCTCCTTCGCAAAGCCTCAGCAAAAGCGAACGGCACTCACTGCAGCCGCCCCACCGCTCCCACAGCCGCCGCTCTCTGCTCCGCGTGCCGCTCGCTTTTAGGGAGCTGCCGAGATGGCTGCTTTTAAAGTTTGCCGCGGCTCTCAGTCACGCCCCCTGCCATGTCAGCCTTTCCGTATCTCTCAAGTTTCCCTCAGGATTCCCTCTTAGACTCGTTTTTCCTTGCTCAACCACGCCTTCACTGTCTCCGGGAAGCCCGGCTCCTTCGCAAAGCCTCAGCAAAAGCGAACGGCACTCACTGCAGCCGCCCCACCGCTCCCACAGCCGCCGCTCTCTGCTCCGCGTGCCGCTTGCTCTTAGGGAGCTGCTGAGATGGCCGCTTTTAAAGTTTGCCGCGGCTCTCAGTCACGCCCCCTGCCATGTCAGCCTTTTGGTATCTCTCGAGTTTCCCTCAGGATTCCCGCTCAGACTCGGGTTTCCTTGCTCTGCCCCGGCTTCACCGTCTCTGGGAAGCCCGGCTCCTTCGGAAAGCCTCAGCAAAAGCGAACGGCACTAATGGCAGCCACAGCCGCCCCACCGCTCCCACAGCCGCCGCTCTCTGCTCCGCGTGCCGCTCGCTCTGAGGCAGCTGCCGAGATGGCCGCTTTTAAAGTTTGCCGCGGCTCTCAGTCACGCCCCCTGCCACGTCAGCCTTTCCGTATCTCTTGAGTTTCCCTCAGGATTCCCGCTCAGACTCGGGTTTCTATGCTCTGCCCGGGCTTCACCGTCTCCGGGAAGCCGGGCTCCTTCGCAAAGCCTCAGCAAAAGTGAACGGCACTCACTGCAGCCGCAGCCGCCCCACCGCTCCCACATCCGCCGCTCTCTGCTCCACATGCCGCTCGCTTTTAGGGAGCTGCCGAGATGGCCGCTTTTAAAGTTTGCCGCGGCTCTCAGTCACGCCCCCTGCCACGTCAGCCTTTCCGTATCTCTCAAGTTTCCCTCAGGATTCCCGCTCAGACTCGTTTTTCCTTGCTCTGCCCCGGCTTCACCGTCTCTGGGAAGCCCGGCTCCTTCGCAAAGCCTCAGCAAAAGCGAACGGCACTCACTGCAGCCGCCCCACCGCTCCCACTGCCGCCGCTCTGAGGCAGCAGCCGAGATGGCCGCTTTTAAATTTTGCTGCGGTTCTCAGTCACGACCCCTGCCACGTCAGCCTTTCGGTATCTCTCGAGTTTCCCTCAGGATTCCCGCTCAGACTCGGGTTTCTTTGCTCTGCCCCGGCTTCACCGTCTCCGGGAAGCCCGGCTCCTTCGCAAAGCCTCAGCAAAAGCGAACGGCACTCACTGCAGCCGCCCCACCGCTCCCACAGCCGCCGCTCTCTGCTCCGCGTGCCGCTCGCTTTTAGGGAGCTGCCGAGATGGCTGCTTTTAAAGTTTGCCGCGGCTCTCAGTCACGCCCCCTGCCATGTCAGCCTTTCCGTATCTCTCAAGTTTCCCTCAGGATTCCCTCTTAGACTCGTTTTTCCTTGCTCTGCCCCGGCTTCACTGTCTCCGGGAAGCCCGGCTCCTTCGCAAAGCCTCAGCAAAAGCGAACGGCACTCACTGCAGCCGCCCCACCGCTCCCACAGCCGCCGCTCTCTGCTCCGCGTGCCGCTTGCTCTTAGGGAGCTGCTGAGATGGCCGCTTTTAAAGTTTGCCGCGGCTCTCAGTCACGCCCCCTGCCATGTCAGCCTTTTGGTATCTCTCGAGTTTCCCTCAGGATTCCCGCTCAGACTCGGGTTTCCTTGCTCTGCCCCGGCTTCACCGTCTCTGGGAAGCCCGGCTCCTTCGGAAAGCCTCAGCAAAAGCGAACGGCACTAATGGCAGCCACAGCCGCCCCACCGCTCCCACAGCCGCCGCTCTCTGCTCCGCGTGCCGCTCGCTCTGAGGCAGCTGCCGAGATGGCCGCTTTTAAAGTTTGCCGCGGCTCTCAGTCACGCCCCCTGCCACGTCAGCCTTTCCGTATCTCTTGAGTTTCCCTCAGGATTCCCGCTCAGACTCGGGTTTCTATGCTCTGCCCCGGCTTCACCGTCTCCGGGAAGCCGGGCTCCTTCGCAAAGCCTCAGCAAAAGTGAACGGCACTCACTGCAGCCGCAGCCGCCCCACCGCTCCCACATCCGCCGCTCTCTGCTCCACATGCCGCTCGCTTTTAGGGAGCTGCCGAGATGGCCGCTTTTAAAGTTTGCCGCGGCTCTCAGTCACGCCCCCTGCCACGTCAGCCTTTCCGTATCTCTCAAGTTTCCCTCAGGATTCCCGCTCAGACTCGTTTTTCCTTGCTCTGCCCCGGCTTCACCGTCTCTGGGAAGCCCGGCTCCTTCGCAAAGCCTCAGCAAAAGCGAACGGCACTCACTGCAGCCGCCCCACCGCTCCCACTGCCGCCGCTCTGAGGCAGCAGCCGAGATGGCCGCTTTTAAATTTTGCTGCGGTTCTCAGTCACGACCCCTGCCACGTCAGCCTTTCGGTATCTCTCGAGTTTCCCTCAGGATTCCCGCTCAGACTCGGGTTTCTTTGCTCTGCCCCGGCTTCACCGTCTCCGGGAAGCTGGGCTCCTTCGCAAAGCCTCAGCAAAAGTGAACGGCACTCACTGCAGCCGCAGCCGCCCCACCGCTCCCACAGCCGCCGCTCTCTGCTCCACATGCCGGTCGCTCTGAGGCAGCTGCCGAGATGGCTGCTTTTAAAGTTTGCCGTGGCTCTCAGTCACGCCTCCTGCCACATCAGCCTTTCGGTATCTCTCAAGTTTCCCTCAGGATTCCCGCTCAGACTCGTTTTTCCTTGCTCTGCCCCGG
Source organism: Podargus strigoides (assembly GCA_028020825.1). Taxonomy (NCBI): domain Eukaryota; kingdom Metazoa; phylum Chordata; class Aves; order Caprimulgiformes; family Podargidae; genus Podargus; species Podargus strigoides. The sequence goes on along the minus strand of CM051623.1, from coordinate 14,656,237 downwards.
CTTCACCGTCTCCGGGAAGCCGGGCTCCTTCGCAAAGCCTCAGCAAATGCCAACAGCACTCACGGCAGCCGCAGCCGCCCCAACGCTCCCACAGCCGCCGCTCTCTGCTCCGCGTGCCGCTCGCTCTGAGGCAGCTGCCGAGATGGCCGCTTTTGAAGTTTGCTGCGGCTCTCAGTCACGCCCCCTGCCACGTCAGCCTTTCGGTATCTCTCGAGTTTCCCTCAGGATTCCCGCTCAGACTCATTTTTCCTTGCTCTGCCCCGGCTTCACAGTCTCCGGGAAGCCCGGTTCCTTCGCAAAGCCTCAGCAAAAGCCCACAGCATTCACCGCAGCCGCAGCCGCCCCACCGCTCCCACAGCCGCCGCTCTCTGCTCCGCGTGCCGCTCGCTTTTAGGGAGCTGCCGAGATGGCCGCTTTTAAAGTTTGCCGCGGCTCTCAGTCACGCCCCCTGCCACGTCAGCCTTTCCGTATCTCTCCAGTTTCCCTCAGGATTCCCGCTCAGACTCGTTTTTTCCTTGCTCTGCCCCGGCTTCACCGTCTCTGGGAAGCCCGGCTCCTTCGCAAAGCCTCAGCAAAAGTGAACGGCACTCACGGCAGCCGCAGCCGCCCCACCGCCGCTCTCTGCTCCGCGTGCCGCTCGCTCTGAGGCAGCTGCCGAGATGGCCGCTTTTAAAGTTTGCCGCGGCTCTCAGTCACGCCCCCTGCCACATCAGCCTTTCGGTATCTCTCAAGTTTCCCTCAGGATTCCCGCTCAGACTCGTTTTTCCTTGCTCTGCCCCGGCTTCACAGTCTCCGGGAAGCCCGGCTCCTTCGCAAAGCCTCAGCAAAAGCGAACGGCACTCACTGCAGCCGCCCCACCGCTCCCACAGCCGCCGCTCTCTGCTCCACGTGCCGCTCGCTTTTAGGGAGCTGCCGAGATGGCCGCTTTTAAAGGTTGCCGCGGCTCTCAGTCACGCCCCCTGCCACGTCAGCCTTTCGGTATCTCTCGAGTTTCCCTCAGGATTCCCGCTAAGACTCCGGTTTCCTTGCTCTGCCCCGGCTTCACCGTCTCCGGGAAGCCCGGCTCCTTCGCAAAGCCTCAGCAAAAGCCCACAGCACTCACCGCAGCCGCAGCCGCCCCACCGCTCCCACAGCCGCCGCTCTCTGCTCCGCGTGCCGCTCGCTCTTAGGGAGCTGCAGAGATGGCCGCTTTTAAAGTTTGCCGCGGCTCTCAGTCACGCCCCCTGCCACGTCAGCCTTTCCATATCTCTCGAGTTTCCCTCAGGATTCCCGCTAAGACTCGGGTTTCTTTGCTCTGCTCCGGCTTCACCGTCTCCGGGAAGCCGGGCTCCTTCGCAAAGCCTCAGCAAAAGTGAACGGCACTCACGGCAGCCGCAGCCGCCCCACCGCTCCCACAGCCGCCGCTCTCTGCTCCGCGTGCCGCTCGCTCTTAGGGAGCTGCTGAGATGGCCGCTTTTGAAGTTTGCCGCGGCTCTCAGTCACGCCCCCTGCCACGTCAGCCTTTCTGTATCTCTCGAGTTTCCCTCAGGATTCCCACTCAGACTCGGGTTTCCTTGCTCTGCCCCGGCTTCACCATCTCCGGGAAGCCCGGCTCCTTCGCAAAGCCTCAGAAAAGCCCACAGCACTCAGCGTAGCCGCAGACGCCCCACCGCTCCCACAGCCGCCGCTCTCTGCTCTGCGTGCCGCTCGCTCTATTTCTCTTAAACATTCCCTATATGATACTTGGATATATGTTGAAGCATTCAGCTGTATCTCATAAGCTTGCTTAGGTACTTTGCTAAGCCAAGTTCATAGAACAATTAACCTTGATTATTTTCATTTAGTGGAAGCTGTAAACCTTCAAATAATTTCCAAAGTCTAGGAAATAATTATGTTATCGGATAAACAGAGGCATTAATTACTGCCACTACAAAATCAACAGAACAATAAAGAAAATGCTGTGCCAAATTAAGCATCAGCAGGACTACGTAGACATCTTAGCGTGCTTCCAACATGTACAGCTTGGTTTGTTCCTTCAGTGTAGACTGTCGAAGCTGGTCAAGTAGGGCTAAATGACTGTTTCAGAAGATTGACTTCTTAAGGACAAGCATCTAATTTTGAAGGAAAAAGCAGTTTTCGTCTCCACAAAATCCTTTGCAATTCTTCATTTATTTCTAACATCATCTTCTTGACAATTAAGGTACACTCACCTGGATAATAAACCTTTTTGCCATCAGTCTTGTATACAACCATTGTAATGAATTCCCGATTGTGTGCAAAGTCATCCTGTTAAAAAAAGACAAAACCAAACCACAAATCAAGTGGAGTTGTACACATCTATGGAATGTAACTAACGCTTAATCAGAATCAAGTGCATATTCTATCATCCCCTTTGATCACAACATGGTATGATCTTTATATTTATTGAGACACCCAATCCAATTCTTCTTAAAATAATTGAAGAAAATAAACTGCCACTAAATTCACTTATAACAATTCAGGCCCCAGGATTCAAAGTTACTTCAGAACCTTTATGGTGGAATATAATCACTTACCTCAATTTTTTACTCCGGATCTATTTCAACAATCTTGTATACAGTTATGTGTAACTGCTGAATTTAAAATTTATATATATACATAGGTGTACATACTTGAACATGAAAATATAAGCCGTAATACACTAATAACATATAAAGAGATTTACAGAAGTTATTATACAACTCATAATACAGAATAAGGAAAAGAACCCGGCACCTTATCCGTGATGTGCCTGCTAAGCAGAACCCAGACGGCAGCACCACCTTGTGGGCACTGGACCTCTAACTTGTATTGAGGATTATTAGCCAGGCTGTAGGCGTCTTTCACCGGCCCTTGCTTCGCGTCCCAAGTACTACAAGTAATACAGAGATGTTTTCAGGTGAGTAAGATACTAATTCTTACTTGTTTTATAAATTACTTCAGTGCAATACAAGTGTGATGATAAAAAATGCTAAATACAAACAGCTTAGCTGTTCAGTGTGGTGACTGCAACCGCACAAGGCACAGAAAAAGCAGAACCATTCAAGGAGCCTGGGCTACCTGATTACAGTCATATTTGCATACACCAATATCAAGTGAAAACCACCTATGCTTTTGTAACTGTACAAATCCATATATAATCTATGGTTAGTTTCTAAAGCTTGCCATTTCCCCCCCGCCCCATCCCCCCCCCCCCCCCCCCCCCATTTTTTTATTGAGTGGTTGGTTTTTTTTTATTTTAAAATTTGATATGTTTCATGTTTGGAAGGATGTCTGCATGAAGTGTTGAAGATCTTTGAGGTACCCTATTGCAAAATCTGTCTGCTGCCTCATGAACTGTCTAGACAGGGAAAATACAGTGAAAAACCAAAAAGTGCTGATGACTAAATGCGAAGCGTGGCACGCTGGAACAGAAGTGGATAAAGCTCTTCATGAGTCCCTCCCACACTTGTACAACTGAACAGCATGTGTGGAAGGCTGCATTATCAACTAAGCTTCAAATCATCACCATCGTTACTCCAGTTTTTATGGCAATTGCCACTGTGCTAGGCATTTCCCTACACAGAGGTACAACAATCACTAACAATATAAGGAAAGACAGACTAGTAGATGAGCTTTGAGAGTAGCATACACATTACCTCATCTTACTACATCACCATAGTGTATTTTGGAATTACTTTGAACACAAAGATGGAAGGAGCCTTCACAGATAAGCTCAGCAGTTGCACTATGGATGAAGGAGCTTGTGCAGAGCTAACATACACAGAAACAGGGTGGATGCAGTGGCAAAGTGCAGCAGAGTGCTTTCAGAAAGTGAGACACACATCCTCAAACTGGGTGACAAACACACTGAATGTGATGGATACAAGGCAGAAGACAGGTATTGCATTCAGAAAAGAATCAGCAGGCAATTACTTATGATAACCATAACAGGCAAAAAACAGTTAAACCCATTCTGACATCAGTGAAAACACCCTGTGAAGACAACATGCACTGCACAAATTACTTAAAACTGGCAAGGAAAAAGAAATTCCAAATAAAAACTAAGTCACTCAAACACTGCCTCGTCACTGCTTAAAGACAGACTGCACAAAAATCTGATTTCTGATAGATGTGGGACTGAGGTCAGAATCTGGTTAGATAACCTTAGGTCCACAGCATCATCAGAAAGGTCACTGGAGTTTCACCAACATTACAGAAGTAGTCAAAAACAAAGCCTGGGCTTAGAATTTAAAAGCATGAAGTCAGGCTCAAGGGAGCATGGTTGGAGTCCAACCTCTTCAGCTGTAACAAGGAAGAATGGAAGGAAGGAAACCCCACAATTAGAACATTTGGCGAGATAGCAACACAAAAGGTTTATCTGTTGAACCAACCTGTGAATACATGTAGATTCTTTAAAGAGACTTGGGTTCCAACTCAAATAAATAACATCATAGTACTGGCACAGGTCCTCCCAGGCAATCCAGAAAATGCCTAAAAAGGAAATGCCATTATTGTTTCTTTACCAGACACCTTGATTTTACTTGGCTTTCAAAAGTCTCTTGACAGGCAAATGATCTAGCTTATATAAACCCACATTTCTGTAAAACTTAATAGCAACATCTGCATTGTCCAAATTTTTAATTTTAAACTTAATTCCCAAAACAAACAAGTTAAACCAAGAAAAACAAGTTAGTCTCTGCTTATCATCAGGGACTTTCTGAAGCTGTTGGAATGCTTTTCATTCTCAAGCACTAAGCAGAAGGCATGAGAGAATCAAGAAGAATCATAGTCAAACAGGTTTTCCCAATTCAACAACTACTTCAGTAGTCATCCAGCACAATCAAGTATTCAATCAACATGTGAGTATGTTTGAATTTATTTCCTAAGGTACTTCATGCTTTAGCACCCTGAATCTCCTTCATCTTTACCAAATTCTCATGCATTTATTCTAATTCTCTATAGCTCCATTAATTGCAACTCCAGCCAACAACAATGCCTGCAAGCTGACAGATCCCTGATGAAACGAAGCCTTTAAGCCTCTGACATAGGCAGCTGCAGATCTTGCAGCACTAAAACAAAAATGCAGTCAGAATAGGTACACCTTTAGACAACAAGATCAGAATGTAAATCCAGTCAGAAAAAGCAACTCCCTTAAAATTAATGTAATTTTATATAAATTTTAACTACAGATATAAATTCCTTACTGAACGAATCAGTAAATAATGAGCTAATCTCTCTTAACTGTCACAAAGCCAGGACTGCTATTCTTACATTTAAATATCAAAAGTTTTCCTACACATCTGCATGAGGCTCATCATTAAAGGCAATAATTTAATGGGTTTGGATGTGGCACTGAACAAAGGGCTCCCTCACAGAGACAAACAAGCAGCAACTAGGACACTATGAAAAGAGCAGACATCTCTTTCTGAATGCAAGAGGCAGCTTCTGCAGGATTTCTAAACTGTCAAACACCCACTGACTTTCCAGATGCTACACTGCTGCTCCCACAGGAAGATTGAACAGCACTGGGCATCATTCCAAGTGGTTTCTCTGGACAGTGACATAGTGCCACTGTCTCAAAGATGGATCTCAAGCTACTCTTACAGCTGGAAACATAATGTATGTAAAGACTTGTTTACAGATATATTAATGTAATGCAAGGAGAAAAAAAAAAAAAACAAACCAAAAAAAACCTTACCTCCAGTGCATAACCTCAAATATAGGCAAGACAAATTTAAATACTAATTACAGTAAGCATGTTGATACATATTTGCAAATGTTGGGAGGAAAAAAAAACCAACACAGAGTCTATTCACATATTAAAAACCAGCATTACACAGCTTATTGTCAGAATGTTATCTTTGCACTAACTCCTCCAGACCCAGATATTCAGATAGCAACACTTAAGCAAAGAGATAGCGTCATGTCAATGAATTGAGATACATTAAACAGTCCAGATTACTTAAACCCCAGACAAGTCTGAAATTAGTTTTAAATACACAAATAAGTCCTAAACTTTTGGGCTATTCAGTTTCTAGTACTTGTTTTATTCCCCCTCTCCTCATGGTTAAGCATTTCCTTCTACCTTCCTGCAGGGATACACCACAAAGATCTACATTATCTGAAAAGATAGTGACTTTATAAAACTTATTACCATTGTCTATTTTCTGAGCTGTTCTGGGATCAAAGTTCAAATATTTTTGTAAATCTGGGGTCCAATTTCTTATGTCGTTTTCACTGTATCGTCCCTTCCAACGTAAGTGACTCCAGGGGTTTTTCAACTGAAGAAATCGAAGCCCCTGAAGAAATACAAAATGTAATTGTTAACAATAATTTACAAAATAACGTATCTTGTCAAGGTAATTTTTATATTTGTATTAACACAGTATATGGACCAATAGCTAGAGAAAATACAGCATCATTAAATTTTCTGGAATTTCCCAATGGAGCTCAAGGCAAAATAAACCATTAGAGCCAAAAAACCAGTAGCTACCCATTGCAGACACAGGTTTCAGACAGGCATCTGAAAACATCTTCAGTTTTACTTGATACCTTATATTCTCTTATATCCAAGACTGCATACGCATGGGTTGGAACTAAACCCCATTTTTCTCCCTCCTCTTCAGACATCACCCCTGTTGCTGTTGTAATAAGGACATCTCCCTTGTGAAATCTGCTCAAAAAGAAGTGAAAAACAGCTTAATTGAAATTTCACAAGTTGCAAACTAACATTTGCAGACATTGTAATAGTGTGCTTTCACACTGCCCATTAGCGTGACCCTGCTTTATAAAAACTAGAACACCTATTTTTTTTTTTTTTTAAGCAGAAATCACTCCTGAAAAAGCTTGAGAAAGAGGAATTATTTCCTTTCAGTTTTTAATTATAGGCTTTAAGTGAAAAATTATTTGCATTATAAAATAAAAATCAGCATTTATCAAGCTGAAGTTCAGTCTGAGTCACTTAAAGATACTCTTCACAGATCTTCAGCTGAACGTGAATGTAATTTCATCAACATTCAGCCAATCACTGCACACAGCAAAGTACCAACTCTTGTCACACCCCCAGGATTCTGAAGGAGCTTCCCAAAACCTGAAGAATGAGAAGTTCCACTTCTATACTTTTGCAGATGTTTACACTGAAGTTTTGTGTCTCCCAGCATAGGCCTCACAGGGACTGAATTGTCAACTCAAAAGTAAGTTCTGCAATTATTCTGAATGGCAATTGTTAATTTCACCACAATTATTGTTGTGAAGACTTATTAGCATGTTTCCCAGCCCACACTAAAATCCAAGTACATACTCTGTCCCTAGACAGATTACAGGGTCACTGGACTACAGATCAACACATTTTCAGTCTAGAACAGGAGAACACCAGTGATGCTTTAGCAGCTAGATCCCATCCTAACTGCAGTCACGCTCTAAATGGCAACACAGTAGTATCTGAAAAGGTGTTGACAATCAACTGAGAGCTCCCAACCAACCAAAAAAGCATGTTAGAAAGAGAGTCACGCTCTTTTATCATGAATGCAGATGTTTCAGTCAACAGAACATCCCATTTCTACTGTATTGAAATGCATAAGAAACTGGTTGTACAAAACTGTTTTGAAAGAAATCAAAGTACTTGCTAGCTGACGTTCATAAATTACAGATGTATCTTTCACCATAAGTAGAATTGTCATGGTGGGTCTGAAGGTCAGTATTGCAGTTTTGACAGACTTTTGCTGCTCCTCCAGCAGATTTACTAATGGGACATAATAAGCAAGATCTTGTGATATGATTAGAAATACTTCATATATGTGCTTGCTAAGGTCAGCAGATCAATACCAAAGTTCTATGTTCCCACACAGTTCCCCAAAACACATTTCCTTCTACTTTTTAAACACTTAACTTGTATATGGGTTCCAAGCTGCACTTCTCTGACTCGATATTCTATTTTCTTCATCAAGAAATGGTGTGGGTTTTTTTTCTTCATATATAAAGAAGAAAAATCACCTCAAACAAAATCCCACAATATTTCACTCTTCTGTTCTACCAAAGCCACTAATACCTCAATTCTTCTTTCAGAAAACATAGAGGTTTTATAAAGCATGATTTGTAGTAGTACCAAAATGCTATCGAAGGATCTGCAGTGACTCTACTGTTTTTTCAGTGGTAATACAGCTACTACACAGCAAGCATTTTAATTACTTAGGAAAGAATAAACTTCTACCTCTGATAAAGCATTCTGAAAGTACTGTCTTTATTGAAAGCTTGATTGTCAGAGTGCATAGCAATTCTTTCGGGTATCCAACCAGTCAGTGCATGGAGATCAATATTCTGAAATGCAAGCATTCAAAAGAAATCAGAACAGATAATCCATCTATAAGCATACGATGTCTGTACGCAAGTTATAAAAGCGCCTTGAAAGAAACCAAGTACACAAAACTTACAATACATCTCTATGCATAAAAGGCTCAAGATTAAGACTATATGAAAAATAACAAACAAAAACTTATTTGATTCTTTTAAGACATTTCTGAATGGCCTCCAAGAGAAAAAAAAAAAGGCTGGAAAGTGAACTGATGAAACAAACTGGAGTTTCAGAGCAATGGAAGCATAAGAGAATGATCAATCATGCTCAATTCTATGATGTGTTCTATTTTGTGGATTCACAGACTTGTAAAGCACAGTCTCAGAAGCACTATATGCTATTATAAATGCATTTAAAATAATTTAACTTTTACTTCTAAAGCTCAGGGTTTGGGTTTTTTATTCTTTTTGGCAAAGTGTGGGAAAAGGACAAGAAGACATCAGCCTGTCAGACATCGGCCAGCAGTGAGGCTTTGATTGGAAGCAGGCCCTAGAAGTGAAATAAGAAGCCACAGCAAAGCTGACACTGACATGTATTTCCATAAAAAGACACTTTAATCTCCCCATTTCATCTCCTTGAAATATTGCTTATTCCCTTTTCTTTTGCTTTGTACTGCTCAAAGCAAAAGCAGAGACTATAAATGCCTGAAGTGTCAAGAAGCAGCACCGGTGGGTGGGAACTTGAGGACTTACAACACAGTCAGTAAGCAATCCTGATTCTACAAGGAAGCTATAATACAGTCACAAGCAGAGGGGATGGGAAGGGTGGAGATTAAACATCGTAAGTCAAACTGTTTTTTCCAGATAGCAAGCTAGAATATGACAATGGGAATAAACCACAGCTATTCTCACCAGCTTCTGTCCTCCAAAATAAGAACAGCCCAACACTGATATAAACATACATTGAAACATATGCTACATTTACTCCTTACAAAGCCATATTTGTCTCTATAATCATTTTTCAAAAGGTGATAATTATGATAATTGTGTTCCTGGAGGATATACAAGACAACAACTAGAATGTGAACAGCATCATGAAATCAAAAATATACTGTGAAAGTTTTAAAGAATTTTAAATTAAGATCAGAAACGCTTCCTAAGTAACAAATGAAGATTATGTGGGCTACTCATTGCAGTAAACCATCCCTCTTTAGAAGAATAATTTGCATGTCAGCCTAGCTGCAGTACGATGACTGTTCCTTTAGTAACCACATTACAGGAACCCATTACATCTTTATGTAAATGAGTGGAACAATCTGATAATTTTTCACAGATCAAAGTACTTGCTCCCTCTATAGACATGTACTAAATGACTAGCCTGTTCCTTTTCTAGCTGACTCTCTTATCTAATGAGGGAGAACTGTCCTATTTATCAAACAACAGCTAGAAACCAAAATCAGCAGTACTGATATGGTAAAAAAAAAAAATAATAAAATTATGTCTACCCAACACTTTCATTTATACTCTATATAAACACGTATACTTCCCAACTGCAAGTGCCAATCCTGCAATCAGAGAACCAAGATTAACTCTGACCATCGTGATGTCATGCTCATTCTATTTTGATGGAATAAATCTTACCAAGTACAGCTAAGCATATTTGTGAAAGAAAGTAATAGAAAAAAAATCTAAGAAAATGTCAAACCCAATACTTGCCTCCCCAAGCAATTAATTTATTTCACTAGAAGGAAAGTTTTTTTGCCTCCTAGAAATAATCTTAGGTCAAATATTCCCTTTAGATAATCTAGTACTTACAGAATTTGATCCAGGAAAATCATATCCTCCCATGACCTTCATATAGGCCTTTTCTATTAGTGATACCCATAATTCATTCTTATTGTTAGAATAAGAGCAGAGAAGTTCCCCACTATGATCAACAGGTAACTGATCATCTATGATTACCTGCATGAAATAAACAAATGAAAAATCACCATAAAGCTAATAAAGTATTTTGGAAGTATTTAAAAAATAAATCCAAACTCTCATTAATATACAGCTTCTCAGACAGCCAGATCTGACCATCACTCTCAGATGTGGACACCTATATCAAACCTGCAGCTGCCCAAGTGAACAAGAAATTCTGTTGCCAGCTCTTACTGGCACTGGGCCACTGGGTGACCTGTGATCACCTGCCTCGCTTTCCCCTACAGAAAATGGGGATGATGACAGTATGCTGTTGTTAAGTGTCTCATATCTATTGAAAAAGGTAGCCAGAGAGAAGTTCAGTGTAATTACCAGCATTAGAAAAAGGAGAGAAAAGCCTAACAATATCTGTCACCCAATTAGGAAATGGAGCATGGACTGTGCTTGGTAGCCAGTAGAAAAATTAACAGTTATTTATATACAAGGAAATGAACTATGTGTCACAACACTCTCATAGTCTCTACTTCAGGTTTAAATTTCTTCTCTCTGGAAAGGAAAAACCCCCGAAGCAGCAGCTGTGAAAGTATTAACATTTCTTCTTTAAATTAGGTACAATATATTTGTCATTGTTATAGATTTTTTACTGCAGTTATTTGTGGTGGTCTGAAACAATGCCCCAGAACAGATGTTTCAGTTTCACGTTACCAATGCAGGCTACCAACACAGCACATTTTTGGTCAAATCCTGTCTGCAGAGGAATGAATAATCCCTTTCACAGAGGAGCAAATGGCCATTCGTGCTAACAAAAGGCAGCAATTAGGAGATGTTTTGGAAAGAGTATTAAGAGCAAGGCAAGCACATAAATAATACTTCCCTGAAATGCTCATTCAGATTCTGAAATTTTGCAACTCAAGAACTTCCTGACCCAGAGGTTTTATCTTCGCAATTAATAGCCTTCGAGGACTCTCCCCTTACTCCCCCACCCTGTGAATAAGACCACTCACCTTCTGAACTCCCATAAACATTCATCAGTCACTATGATCCACGATAATCAGTGCTTAATCAGTTCAGTACTATATGAAGAAATACATTATTTTATGCCCTTTTTTATTGCATAGAAAGAAAATGAAGAAACTGTTTGTGGGTTTATGAAAGTCCAATTACGTGTCTTCAGGCATCTCCTCCCCTTACTCAAAATCTATGGTCAGTTGAGTTATTCCTCTACAGTTATTCCATGTCTATACTCTTCCTGCGTGTCCCTCTCTCTACTTTTTAGTTCTTTAACTTCTTTGTAAGATGGAGTGGAGAAGTGGATTACTTGCACTCCCTATTCATAAATATGGGATGCATAATTTTGTTCCTGTATGATTTTTATAATTGTTTTAAGTAATATAAAGATTTTTTTAATGCATTTAGTGCAAGTAAGGCTATTCTCATGAATGTCTGTAAAAGAAATACCTACACGACCAAAATGAATCTCAAAAGGTTTAACAAAAACCACTTTCCAACAAAATGTATCTAAAATTTTTGCTATGCAAGCACAGCTTTACAGTGAAACAGAACAAATCTTTAAAATATATGACTTACAGTAACAGTACTAAGTCTCCCCAAAATCACTTACCTTTCTAGGTACACCATTGATATGAAGCTTCACCATGTATTTGCCACATGGATTATACTCTGGTTCTCCTTTCTTATTCTGAGGGTAAATTATACTGTAAAAAACAAACAAACAAAACAAAAGGAACTGTGACATAAATGACTTGGCTGTACATACACCAATAACAATAAAAGGGGGACTAACAGTCTGTTTCTGGAATTTACATTGAACATAAAAGTGGAATTTTTAATAAAAGAGCAACTCAAATTTAGTAAAAATGACAGTGATGTTCAAATAGATTTTATTTTTCAGGCCTGGCTCTTGCTGCAGTTCTCTGCTTAATATAGTAACGAAAAGAACATAAGTAACCTAATTGTTTCTTCAACTGAAGCAAGGCAAACAAATTTATCTTACTATTAAACAAATGGTATTTACATACCTGCAGTATAAATACAGTATTTGCCTATAAAACAAGTCAAACATTTGAAGAAGGAGAAGACAGTGCAGAAATTGATGGTCTTGAAGAGAATGCAAGCTCAGTTCTAATGAGTATAAGGTTAAAAAAAAAAAAAATTAAAAAAATAATCCAGGAACAATGTTTGCACGCTGGTCTGACAACAGGCTTCCAGCACAGTCTGCCAAACCTGAGCCAGATTTTTTAATGTGGCACCAGTCAAGTGGAACTGAGATAGAGTTGTTAAGATTAATTCTACAATGAGATGCAAGATGGACCACCTGTTGCACAACAGTTGGCATAGCAAAGTAGGAAAATAAGCCTATAAAGCATTAATTAAAATCTTTATTAGAAACCAAACAAAACCTTCCAAACTATTCCTCCTCAAAGCATGTCTAAAATTGAACTCCAGTTTAAATGCTAGTTTGAATGCTAGTTTTTACTGTGTCCAACTGTCATAGAACGTATTGCAAAACCTTGGCAGTATTAAGTCTGAAAAGACCAACTGCTGCTTACCTTGTGATCAATTTTTTGTTATATCTTCTTTCATATGCTGCACTGATGGCTAGTGATGCCACGAAAGAACAATCTGACACTATCGTCTATAAAGAGAAGAAACACAGCAAGGACACTTACTAATAACTTAGACAAACAAACGGGGCATGCGGAGGGAAGGAAAATCATCAGTTAATAATTCCCTTCAAAAGGGAAAGGATTTGGACCAAGTGAAGCAAAGTTACTACTAAGAAAACAGGAAACATATGCTTGCTCAAAACGAGGCCACTCCAGAGCAAACCAGAGTTAGAATTACTCATGAGTCAGAGGCAAGTGCAGATACCTCAGCATTCACTCACGCTTACTTCCTCCTTCCCAAAACACACTGTGCAATATAAACCACATTCAATGGCATGACCTATAGCTGATCTCAGAATAGCTTGGGCCATCTTCAGCTTAACCCTAAACAAGACACTGCCACTGTTCTCAATGGGCCACTCTGCTTCCTGCCAAATAAAAATTTAAAAATCTTGCTTATTATTTTTTTCATGTAGTAAATTAAGTGAACAATTTGCTGCGGAGTACATCTTGCCTTTTTTTCATACTAAACTTACCACTACTTCTGGAAAACAGGATTTTCAGCTGGAATTCAAATTCCGATTTTCACCTCCACTACTAACACATCTGTTTATTCTCATGACTAGAAAATGCCTGGAATCTGAAGTGATAATACTTATTTATTTAATCTCATGAGAGCCAAGGAAAGCACTCTCATATTTGGGGATTCCTTTTACAAGAAGAAGGTTGCCTGCAATAAACCGCTAGTAGTACACATTTCTCTTTGGGAACAGTTTACCTGCTTTATGCTGAAACTTGATACAGTATAAATCATCGTAGGGTTATTTGTTATGTCATCTGGTCTCACCCACTTGGCAAACATTGCTTTCTGTTTGGGGGATAATGGTAACTTCCCACATTTATCACTAGATTTAAGAAAGAAAAAAGTAGAAATAAATCAGTAGTAGAAATAAAACAATGGCAGTTTAGAAAAGCTTTTCTGGTATGTCCAGTCTTATATATGTCTGGTAGATGGTGCAAAATATGTACAGAGCAATTAGACAAATTTTTATACAGAGCTGTAAAACAATTTCAAAGACCACTACTCCTAAGTTTGTGATTTTTAGGGAGAAAAAAGCAAAAATATTAAAACCATGGAATGAAACCCAAGAGATTCCTTCATACAGGACTGACCAGGAAAAGGGAATTCCAAAAAGCCACCTACAGGAGCATAAAAGCTTACTTAAAAGCCTACTGAAACAATTTTAATCTCTGAAAAAGAAAACACAGAAATATCAAATATGGGAAAACTTCAGAAATAAACACAAAAATAAAGCTCAGTAATATAATCACACTTACGAAAATGGCATAGGGAAGGCAAAACGTTCCCTCAGATCAACACTCATGAAAGGTACATATTCAATGCCATTAATTTTTGAAGTCTTCCTGCAAGTCAAAAGACAAAGGAGATGATAGTTATAAGCCTATCTATCATCTTCTAAAGACTAAGTTCCAGAAGGTAACAACAAAATCGATTTTTAAAAACTAACATGACACAGTGCTTCTGAAAACAAGATGACTAATTCTGGAAAATGAAACAACCACTGTATTTATATGGGTTTGAAATGTGCAGTACTTGATGGCTCAGTCACTAATTCCGCAAGTACATACCTGAGGACAAGTCACCATGCCAGGATATAAATGATTATCAGTCACAAACCTCTTCATAGCTCTAGAAGTCACATTTAAAACTATATTTGTCTAAATAGAATTTCTCAGGTCACTTAAGCCTTTCATTAAACAGAGTCTTAGGATAAGTTGACAGCATTAACAATTAACAACACTTAGATTTCATCTAATTGGGGGAGTATTTAGGGACACTTCATCAAAGAACAACAAAAATACTGCACATATTTATTAGTACTTTTTTTGACTAAAGTACACGTAATACTTTCTAAAAAAAAAAAAGAGAATCATTAAAATGTGAATGTAATTTAAGTTTCCAACAAAGAATTAACTGAAAAAGGTATGCAAAATATTTTAAAATCAAATTATGATTAAAGATGTGGAACAACTTGAAGTTCTCTTCTAAGACTAAAACACAAAAAAACCCCAACCCAAACCATACACAAAACCAGGAACATTCAGTGCACACACACTACAAGAAGAAAAAAAGTGAAATTTTAATAAGGCAATCTGTAAGGTACTGCAGCTCTCCCAACACATGTACATTTCTATCTTCATGACCATTTCCTCAGTCAATTTAATTCCTCTAAAGTCAACAAGCAGATTAAATGTTTTATGATCAAACCCTGGACAGTCTTGAGCATTACCTCTGTCATTTCATTTTTTTATTGCATGGGAAGGAGGAGGAAGATTGAAACACCTATCAGACAATGCATTTTTTTTTTTTTTTCCATAGAATCACAGAATGTTAGGGATTGAGAGGGACCTCAAAAGATCATCTAGTCCAATCCCCCTGCCAGAACAGGATTAAACAGACAAGAAAAAAAGAACATCCCCTGTCCTCAACAACAAGGAAACTTCTAAACTAACAAAAAAGCAAATGACAGAAAACTGTATTTAAAAAAGTATATTTGATAGCTTTCAAAATTTGTGATGTAGGCTAAAAGTTTTATGGATTATTTGTAGCTTATTCCACTTGTAATAAAAATCAAAGCAAAAGGAACTGGATGTAAGAGGAGTCAGTCCTATAATATATTAAGCTTCCTCAATGTCCAGTGAAGTAGTAGTTGTATAATCTATAAAAACATATTTGTACCTTGGCTTCTCAGAGCCAGATATCTCATGAGCTCATTCAGGTAGGTGACGTATAACATACAAAAATAAGGCTATGAAAAATAATCCTGGCAGTCAGTTACAAGGAAGTGTTTTCTAAATACAAACTCGAAAGTAAGCTCTGTGAATAAAAGAATTACATTACCATAGAGAAGACAAGAATTCATTAGTGTGCTGGTAATACAAACCCCACTGCAGGTAAGACGTGGTTTTCCAATCCTCTGTTTATACACCAGCAGTTTCAATCTACTGTGTGAGATGCACAAAGGAGGTGAGCAAAAATGATAACATTTTAGAAAAACTTCTCTTCAACTTACCTGAGTACTTCAATCTCCTCTGCAGTGTATCTCTGACCTTGCGGTTCACTAGCTTGTACGGCTCTGATTGTCTGTGGTTTATCGTTTAAAGAAAAATCAGGTCCCAATGGAAAGAATGTCCTGACTGGCTGATTTGGTTTAACAGCACTTGACTTCTCCTTCTGAGATGACTTTGACACAGATTCCTTCAGTGCCTCTGCTCTAAAGCAAATAAAAATGCATTTTATTTATAACAGTGATAAAAATATAGTTATGGTTCAATTATTGATTTGCTTGGTTCATGTTCCCACATATGTTAAATAAATGCACAAGTTGACCAGCACCACTTTTCCTATGAAAAATCAATTTCTCATGCCAGTGCTTCTTTATTTTCCTTAGAATCAATTAAAATACAGCATTTCCAGCTCATATATAAGCTACTTTTGGCAGAACTCGTTAGATTCTTGTTGCCTTTAAATTATGCTAATAGGACAATTTGTGTAAGAGTTCATTATCTCAGAACATAACCACTGAAACAGAGAGAGAGAAAACTGATTTGCATCCTCTCATACCTTCATGATTTCTCTAGCAGCTACAATAGCAATAAAATGCCACTAGCATTCTCACAACCCAGCATTTCAACTGCTTGAAGACTGTGTACTCAGGAGCCATATTTTGTTGTTGTTGCACTAAGCTGCTGCACATATGCAAAATATGGGGTTTGGTTTTTTTTTGTACACAGACAAAGAAGTGCTGCAAATCAGCTCACACTGAAACTTACTCAACATAGTCTGTTATTCATCATCATCCAGCTGATTTAAGAGGAGTTACATTGAACTTACACTCTTGTAACTTGTTTCAGATATAGACTCCACTCGACTAGATCCACCTGTACAATTAGATTGATATCATCAAGGTAAGTACTTCCCAGTTTCCAAGCTGTCTTCCTTACAACAGGACACTGACATCCTGACTTAGTGCTGGCCTGAATTCAGCATTTTTATAGAAGCCAAAAACTGCAGCATAGCACTCTGATCTGTAACTCTGAGGACTGAAGTAATGCATTGGTACTAATGAACATACAGTCCTTTCCTAATTCTGCATGTCCCAAGATTCCCAAAAGGTTGGCACAACAGCTAGTATATTCAGCAGTATAGCAGCTGGCAGCTACCTCCAAGGAGAACTCTTCAGGAGCGATGCTTACCCAGAATCCATACTTTTTGCAGTACAGATCAGACACACTAGATTGAGAATCCAGCTCAGAGAGTGCACTTTGACCTGGCAGCCAGTGCAATTACTAACCTTGGCAACACTCACCTATCCAGTGCTTGTCGAGCCAGCTGTTTCAGTTTTGACTGGAGGCCTGCTTCAGAAGTTTCAGTCGCCTTTAGTGCAAAATAAAAGAAAAAGCTACACATCCAAAAAACCCACAGGTTTTATAGGCTCAGTTTGTCAAATTCCACACTTACAGATTACAGTAAACAGTAACTAGCTAGTTTTTTCCAATTCCCTTTTGAAATGAGCAAACATGTTTTTTTAAAAATCTCAGCATAAAAAGCATACTAAGTAAGCAAATATCACTTTGCTGTTACAGTGAACATTCATGGAATGAAAGTGGTATTTAAATTTCTTCAGTACACAAAAAATTTGCTAGAAGAATTAACCATATGAAAACACTATGGGCAGAAAGAAGACAAAACCAAATGTCAGGTATACTACTGAGCTTAGACATGTTCCAATTCTCTTCCCGAAATGAGTCAAAAATAATGATGGTAACCTAGGAAAAAAATAAATTTGAATGTTTACTTTCATAAAATACAAGCAAACAAGATTGCTTGCAAGTTAAAAATCTTGTTCTTGCACATCTAAGGTATAAAATAATCCATGACCAGACACCAAAGTAGATTATCAAGAGTGCTAACTTCTGTTCCCAGTTGGGAGGTCAGCTATGACAGTTCACTCATACAAGAGACTTATGCTTTTATTTTCTTTACAGATGAAGCACAGCTACCACAGCTATGCAATCTGCAAGGGAATATCATGAAGTGTGACTTCTCCTGCGACACCTACAAGCAGGTTTCAGGTTCTAGCTTTGTACCTTGACTAATTCTCCCAGGTCAGCTAGGCCTACTGAGGAAACAAAAGGCATGTTACTTTCACCTCAATACACATAACTAGAAACACCCTCTTATAAGCAACTATTTTAATTTACAAATAAATGACATTCCAGAGTTCCTAGCTGGAAAAGACTTGGAAAGCTGTATGAAGGTAAGCAGTGGAGATAGAACACCAGCACCCTGTCTAGGAGTTGGCCATAAAAAAGGAGGAATGGCTGCTCTCTGAGTTTTTCAAGGGTAAGGAAGAAACAAACCTCTCCACCTGAATATACTGAGGAGAAAGACAGAAGTAAAGCTTCAAGATAGAGTTCCTTCAATCTGCTTTCATCCTGGGAAGAAGGCACTTTTTGATCACCCCAAGGGATAAAGCCTACAGTCATCTTAACAAAATAACATGCTAGTCATGATTAAAAGAAACTTCAGCAGCACATGTACCTAATGAAATACCTGATAAAAGTAGCTGTTACTATGAGAGAATTTCAGACTAACTTCCATATATATAAGTAATAATTGCATGCACTGACACAACAGAAGGAGGAACACATCAGAGGAAAAACATTATGCTGCTGCAGCAAGTTTTATGTAATAGACTGAAGATGTTCTGCTCCAACAGCTCAAGCAGAAAAACTAGAGCAGTTCTACCAACTCTTGATCTGATTACACCGTATCATCAGGGTTTTTTTTAGCCTACAGAAAACCAGTTCACAGAATTCAGAGAAAAGAAGATTTTACTCCAGCATGTAACAAAAGTAACATTCCCCTCCCAACAACCCACATATATTTACATTATGAAAAGGGAAGAGAAGGGAAAAAAGGAAAACAGACTTGGTGGAGTTACATTATGATGGTGAGCTCTTCCTGTAATGAGTTAGTTAAGGCACTGCACTTAAGGGAAAAAAGCAGTACCTGTAATTATATTCTCCATCATTTATGTGAAGGCCAATTCATCCCTATCATTAATTTCAGTGTGAACTGAATTCACTTGTAACAGCTTTAGTGTTGAGCACTGAGTAATCAAGTAATATTTTTACTAGTTTTTTGGAATCAGTAGACCACTATGTTTTCAGAAAGCGTTACACACAAAAATTTCCCTTAAGTTACTTCCTCTAATGTAGTCAGAAAGTAATATAGCTGACACATTAGCAAGTCTTCTTCAGTTTTAACTGCTTTTAAATTTCTGTTTTAGTGTTGCATTTGTTCCAAGGCAAAAATTAGCATTAAAAAGTTCCAGAATATTTCTAGTTTTTAGTGTAATCCAGTTCAAAGAAAATACACAAATCACAAGTCTCCATAAATTTACAGTGTTGGATAGGAGCATAACATACAGACTGGAAGAAACACTAAACAAACCCCAAACCAACAGTGGAAAAAGATTTAAAAATAGATTTTAGAAATACAGGTACTCCATTTTTAAGCCAGCCTTTATGGATCAGTCACTTGTGTAAGTGGAAGAATTTCTTACCATCACATAATTCCACCAAGTTAACCTGTAGCTTAACATACTGTTTTCAAACAGAGTTCCACCGCTTCTGTGTACAACTCTACAGCTTCTTCTGCATTGCCTTTATCATCTTCATCAAAAGCCTGCGTAACTAGGAAGTGAGCACGCTCCAAGTCCAACTGTTGTTTTGACTTCAGAGGGTCTGTGTTCTGTGACTGAACTAAATAAAAAAGAAAGTATTTAGCTTTCCACAGCAGCAGACATGTAAAAACGTCCTTAGCATGATACTGAAACACCAGCAGTTCTAATCAGATGGGTAATATCTATTTTTCAGCTGGAAACCAATTTTTTCTAAACTTCACTAAAAACATCTCTGCAAGGACAAGAAAACACCACCACCACTACCCCCTCACCCCACAGAAGCAGACATACAGTCTCAGGATATTTCACATGTCAATATAAATAAAATCTCTTTCATACTACACTAAGGAGAAGATGGTTTAGTTACTTAAAACATTGCATCATTTGTGCAAACACATCGTCTGTTGCAATAAACAAGTTCCTTAGGTATCCATCTCATTTAATACCTTTATTAATGACCTGGAAGAGAAAATGGAGTGCCTCTTCATCAAGGCTGCAGACCCCACCAAACTGAGGACACAGCTGCTATTCAAAGGGACACAGACAAGCTGAGGTAATGGGCTGACAGGAACCTCAGGAAATTCAATGAGGACAAGTCCCTGTGTCTGGGACAGACAAACATCCTGCAAGGTACAACTCTATGGAGAAGGGTCTGGGGTCCTGGGGACAGATGGGCAAGTCCAATCCAGCAGGCCTCTGGCAGCAATGAAGGCTAACAGCACCCTGGGCTATGTCAGCAGGAGCACAGACAAGGGAGATGGGGGTAAGCGAAAACCATCCTCTACTCAGCACTTAGTAGACTGTATCTGGAATACCACATCCAATCTTAGGTCCCTAACAATGTTGGGGCTGGAGGACTTTGCATTTTGAGAAGAAGCTGAGGGAGCAGGGCTTGTCCAGCCAGGAGGAGAGATGGCTTTGGAGGGACCTAATAACAACCTGGCAGTAACTGTGAGGTTATCAAGAAAATGCATCCAGGCTCTTCACTGCAGTACAGAGAAAGGGAATGAGAGCCAATGGCTATGAACTGAAACAGGGGAGAATCCAAATATATATATAAATCGCTAGAAAGACAATTGTACCCTGGAACAGGTGCCCAGAGGCACTGGGGAATTTCTGTCCTTTGGTGATTTCAGGACCTGACTGCATCAGAGCAACCTGGTTCAAAAATCAATGCCTACCCTGCCTGGAGCAGGAGACTGGTCTGTAGATCTTCCAAGGTCCCTTTCTAGCCAGGTGATTCTATGTTTCTAACTGGAAACTGCAGGTGTGCAAAAATTTGAGATTTTGGTCTAAGCATAAACACTGAAACAGGATCAAACAAGGAAACCCTTATGAGAGCAAATAGCTCTTTCGACCTCTCAAAGTTAGTTATTTTACATAAAAACCAGAACCCATTTGTTTCAAATGCATCATGCAGCTGAGGCTTAGATGTGAGTTTTGATTTGTTCCTGATCAATTTTTATTGCTATATTTAATTACTTTCTCAGGTTTGCTCTGCAGACAGAATTCCTAAGAATATTTAAAAGAAAGAATACCCACATCCAAGTCCTTTGGAAGTAAGTCTCCATTTCTGACGTATTTCAGAATTCAAAACACTGATATACTCATTGTATTTGCGGTCCTTCACAATGGACAAGAAAATCAGAAGAATGAAAAACAGAGCAAACATCATTGATACATACTTCACAGCATCAAAAGGCTTTCCACTCAATTAGTTTAAGCAGAGGTTTAATTAGAAAGCTCCTTACCCACCTGCTGAATGGAGAGCTTGAACTCTCTCCAAGTACTCATTTATTTTTTCTTGAATATTTTCCAAGTTGGATCCTGCCATCCCAGCATAAATCAAGGCTTGTGCAGCTTCCTGCAGGGAGAAGAATTTGAGACAAAGTTAACATTTGCTGCCTGGAAAATTACTTTCCATAAACAGAGGGCCTACAGCTGCCATGAGTTAGTTGCATGAAAGCAAGCGCATGCATGTGCAAAAAGACTCAGTGGCTGCAGGGGAATCCTGCTGGAAAGAACAAGTTTCAAGCTATAAATGAGATCACATTCAATTTCTCACACATGGGACAACCTATAGGACTACAAAAAAACCTTTTGAGATTATCCAAGGCCAGATCTTAGGTCCGTCTGTAGAGTAATGCATGGAATTAGGAGACTAAGTAAAATTTTTCAAGCATGCACTGAAATCAGTTAAGCAAAGCTCACAAGCCATAAACTGCCTTTTATTTTTAAAGCTGCGGATTTAAGGTTAGGGAAAAAGAAAAAGGCTGTGTGCTAGTTATTTGCATTTAATCTGATAATAATGAAAGTAAACCAATATAAAAGCTTTTCAAAATCAAATGCATAGAATTTTGGTTTAGAAAGTCTTTTCTTTTAGTATTACTCACATAAAGCTATCAAACCTGGAAAGTCTACAAATCTGAAGTTTCCTCACTCCTCAAACTTTGTTTTTTAATTTTGTACCTACACAAACCACTGGATATTAATGAAAGTCTACTTCCAGGAGGGAGCATAAGCCTCCAGCTCAGAAGCACAGCACGTTATCCGCATTAAGGCTTTTTCTATACTGCGCAAATCTATTACGAAAAAATGCCTTCAGTTGAATAAGCTGCCTATCCATTCACTAAATTTATGAAAAACATGCAAGGTTTGGCAGGGTTGTAATAAATGGGCAGAGCTGACACAGTCTCGGAAGCATATGGAGAACTGAAATTTGTCATTCACAAAACTGAGGATAAAAACCTTATTTTGTCCTCATTATTGGCACAGAAAAAATCCCACACTTTTGTGGCAGTGCTTATCCTCCCAGCAGCAGTAGAAGAGAGAAGGAGGCGGTCATGTAGCAGGCTGAGTATGTAGGAAACAGAATAATAACTATTAGAGAGCTGCTCCACAAAGATGGTGCTTCGAGAGGCTGCTGTGCATTGGGCAAGCACAGAGCCATGGCCAGAGGGCCTCTCGCGTGCTTTATGGCCATGATTTTTGCCAAGCTTTGCAGCTCGCTCCAATAGACATCTGCCTAGTTTGCCCAAGCTTAAAACTGACCCTGATACAGCCCGTACTTGTTATCAGGAAAAATTTTCACTGACAAGCACCACAGAACCAAGTACTGCATACTCCCTGTCAACATCCATCACCATACTACAACACAAAATGTCTACAGCAACAGAAAGGTAAATAGGAGTACTATCACATTTATATGTAGCAATTAACTACCATTTAGGTTTAACATACAACTATTTTATTTTGGGAGGGTGGGGAGGAAACTACAGATATCTATTCTAAGGATGTATGTATTTGTCTGTGACATACCACAAGCACAGACTGACAAAACAGATGCTGTATCATAACGATAAGTTGTCTATACATGACACAAAGAACAAATGTGTATTTTCAAACTAGTGCTGCAAAAACAATGCACAATTGATGTTGCTTCTGTGATTTCAAGCACAACTGTTCTGCCTGATGTCAACACAGTGAAAACAGACTTTTATAAATTAAGGCTCTGAAGGACTGAAGCAATTGCAGTTGCAGAACCAGCATGTCAACTGTCTCCAGTGACAAGATGGACTCGCAATTTAGAGTTGGTATTTATGATCTCTTCAATGCCACCACTGTTCTTTGGCATGAGTAGTGTGCCAGTCGCACTAAACTAACTACTGATCATCAATTTGCAAGCTGCTAACTGCTGGTCAGCAGTCAAACTTAGCAACAGTCTTCAGCACTTTTGCTGAAGTCATCAGGGGCCCAAATATGTTCCTGGTATTCCTGTACAGCACCATTAGCAAATTACTCTAAGCTGGTTCACATGCAGCCCTCCTCTAGGCATGCATCAAAGTTACACGACAGCAGGAAGCGAACAGCACTTGCTAGCCATAGGAACTCCATTCAGACAGGTCTGGCTCTTGCCTATCGGTAACAAATAGTAGCATTTCCCACACTTCAGCCTTAATGTCAAGTTCCTGCAGAGTCCAGTTCAGCACCTAATTTTTCCACATGCTTAGTAATTGCACCAGTGGGCTGTGAGCTGCTTAGAGCAGTTGATAAGAAAGCTGATGACGGGCCAGAGCTTATTTGCACTGTGCAAAACCCGCAAAAAGTCCCCCCAAAATACAACATGATATTTTGTAACTACTCTTGTTTAATCTAACACTGACAGTGATTCTTCAGGCAACATCTGGAAAGCCAAACCTATCTAGGCTAAATCACACATAAATATTTATGCTCTTACAATACCTGCCGAGTTTGCTCTCACTCCTTCTGATTACAACAGGTTTGAATACCAACATCTTCACATACGATCTGACACGAGTCAATACCTAATCTTGGACTGCCAAGAGTCACCTGTCTGAATACCAAAAATCGTAGCTGCATAGTTTTGATTCAAAGCTTTCCTCCCAGCAAGCAGTGTCCACAGTCATGCTGCTCTGTGGCCCAGCTTTTGCAAAGCGGAAAACATTGTCTAGATTACACTTTGTCACCTGTAGCTTGAAGGGCACCAAGACTGCTAGGGATGCATTCTTGCACCTAGCAAGAATATCAACTATATGCAGCAAGAGAAAAAGATTTTCCACATGCTGTACAAAAGCATACAGGAGTGATTATTTGCACAAAAAGATGGTCTTCTTCTGAAGAGCTTTTGATAATTTCTTCCAGAAATACTGAGAAATGCACTGTAATAAAGCAGTACTGCACATAGCTATCAGAGCATGCACACGCGCTACTGCTGAGAAGCACAGAGCTTGTCAGCATTATTATGGGTAACTATAACTTTTGCATAAACATACTTTACATACATAAACTTAGCTCATCTTACATTAACAGCCAGGCTAAAAAAATACTCCTCTTCCTATCCTATCACACTTAGATGCCACCGTGATAATAACACTATGCTTTTTATACATTTCAAAGACACCTAGTACTCAGGAAGTAAAGGGCCAACTACAGAGCTCTTAGCAACTTAGTCGAAAAGAATTACTTTGGCAGGATAATGGAATACGTGGAATCATTACTGCAACAAGAATAAACATCAGCTTCAAAGAAATGCCTTCTTGCAGGTTATAAGTAAAGTCAACATATAACTTCAATGCAAGTTTGCAAAACATAAATCGGACAAAATGACACAACTTAGGCAGAAAAACACATAATGGTTGCACAGCAGCTACTAAATACCAGTAGTAAATCTGCAGATACTGAGCAAGACACTGACCAAACCTCATCACACCCGTGGTGACACCAACCTGAAGCTGTACAGAACTATTAAAGTCAGATCTCTAACAGAAAGAATATTCACACGTGGTTAAAAACATGTCACAGGCAGGCTGTGATGTGACGCTGTGTCCCCAGCAGCAGGGGGAACCCTCCGTACCCCTTCCCACGTCCCGCAGCCGCAGAGGGACTCCTAAGCCTGGCAGTGAGCAGCAGCTCACGGGCAGTGCTTGTCCCCACCTAAAAATAAAACGCGTTTCGCAACCTGCCCCGAAGGGCGCTGCTCCTCAGCAGACAGACAGACAGACAGACAGACAGACAAACTTCAGAGGCGCACGCCCGGCCTTCCGCCTTCTGCCCGGCCTGCCCGAGCGCAGCAGCGCTCCGCCCGCAGGGCGCACCGGGGCATGGCTAACCCAGCGCACCTCTCCCCGCCGGCAGGGCCGGGCCGGGCCAGGCCCCAGCGGGTCACCCCTTCCTCCCCGGCCCGCTGGGGGCTCAGGGGAGAGGCTCAGACCTACCGGTACCCCAAGGGCCTCAGGGTGGCGAGGGGGAAGGGGACACGGGCGCCCCGGGGGAGCCGGCTGCCGCACCCACCCCTCTACCTTGTAATAGAAGACAGCTTCCTGGTAGCGCCCGCTGTGGTCCCGCTGCACCGCCAGCTGCGCGAACTTCACCGCGTCCAGCTCCAACCTGGCAGCATCCATTGCCGGTTCCCTTCGAGCCCACTCCGCCACCGACCCGGCGGCCGCTTCGCCCGCTTCCCCCGCCTTCCTGACCCCGCCACGGCCGCCGGCCCCGCCCCATCCCCCGCCCCCCAAGGGCACGCCCACTTGCCCTGACGGCGGCTGCCCCGGCACCCGCGGTCGGCCGCGCCCCGCCCGGGGCCGCGGGAGAGCAGTGCGCATGCGTACAGGGAGTTGCTTTGGTGGTGTGGTTTTTTTACGCTGCGGGAGGACGGCCTCATGCCGGGCGGGCGTGAGGGCTGCACCGCTCATGTGCGGGCATGCGCGAAGGGCGGGGTTCTCGGGTTTGGGAGCGTGCGTACACGGCGGGGCGGGAAGAGCGAGAGAAGGTGCCGCGTGGCTGCTCGTGGCGGTTGAGGCGAGGGCGCGCGCAGGGTGGCGGCCCCACAGCCCCCGCTTTTCCCGCCTCTGCCAGCCACCGGAGAGGTGCGCCGCGCCTGAGGGTGTGCCCCTGGGTTTGAAAACGGAATGCTTTTGGTTATTTTTGTCTTTCGTCACTTTTTAATGGAGGTGCTTGAAGTCCTTAGTAGCGTGTTCGAAGCCCTAAGACGCAGCGGTGAGTGTTTTAGTCCTTGTTCAATGTTTTACTCTTGAGGATAGTTTTTCTAGCCTTAAAGAGAGTTTTCTACTTGATATGAGGTACAGTCCTTGGGGGCCAGAGTCCTTGGGAGGTGGGGTGTCTCCATAAGGAGCCACATGGTGAAGACAAGGGGTAATGGGTACAAGTTGCACCAGGAGAGGTTTTGTCTTGACATAAGAGAGAAATTTTTTTATAGCAAGAGTAACCATTTATTGGAACAACCTCCTGAGGGAGGGGAAAACTTCCTCAGTGTTGGAGGTTTTCAAGATGGTGTTGGACAGGGTGCTAGATAATTTTATCTATGGTTTGTTTTCTTTTTCTTCTAATATGGGAAATTCTGTGATTCTACAGGCTTTTATTTCTGTCTGAAAACACGGCTTATTGCAAGGCATTGTTTTCATGAGATGTAAAAACATTGCCTGGCAACTTATTCTGAAGCTCTCTTCCAGGAGTGTGTGACTTTTCAAGCTGTTTTCTGATGATAGATTTAGTAAGAAGTGCAGCTAAATGTAGGAATTCTAGGTACTGAAATACGAGAATCTATGATTTTTCCTCTCTGTTTTTTCTAAAGTTTTTTGGTTGTGCTACTGATAAAGTTTGTTGGTTTTTTTTTTGTCTTCTGGAGTATGTTTTATGCCACTTATCTGAGCATAGAAAAGATCCAGATTAAAGGATTTTTCTGAATAAAGATGTGCTGGTTCAATATTTACTTAATGATACCATGAAAATGAATAAGGAATTTTGGTCAAGGTTTGCTTCAGTTTGATTTTCAGACATAGTGGCATAACTTTAATTTGTATATCATGGCTTCAAACTAAACCATTTACAGATCAAAGGCAATTTTGAAATATCCAGAATGATGTACATAATGAAAAGGGGATTCAACTGGATAGAATGGATAATGTTATTCCTTATTTAAATCTACAAGTCAAAAACATTTACTCTGTAACATAAACCGAGATCTCTTTTAGCTAATTGGGATTCAGAAATGTCACTTGGGAGAATTAATTTTTCACTAACTAATGGTCACTGGTGATTGGCCCTCTTCAGATAATAAATGGCTTGTTTATTTCTTAATAATCTACTGCATATTCTACCAGGAGCTTTTAAGTGTACACAAAGAGTAAGTTAGTGGAGTCTTGACTGTGGCTAAGATTTCATACATATAAATTTTTGCCTTTTGTTTGTAGTAGCATTTTAGTTTTTGGAGCTATTTTTTTTTAAATTAAAATTAGCTCCTTTTGTTTGTAGCTGAAGAAGCATCAGTTTTTTCCATTTATGTTGTTGTATCCCAGACACTTGTGTTTTTATATCTATGGTTAACTCTTGTCTTCCAAGACAGTGTGCAGAAAATCGCTTCCAGTTACTAAGGTGGTTAAATATCACATGATGTTATTATTTGTGCAGAAGGCAGTAACAGGACGTAGACAAACCTTATGGCTACTGATGATGGATAGAAGTGCCATTGTACTGAAATTCTTTACTGTGAGAGTGGTGAGGCACTGGAACAGGTTGCCCCAAGAAGTTGTGCCTTCCCTGCCCTGAAAGTGTTCAAGGCCAGGTTGGATGGGGCTTTGAGCAACCTGGTCTAGTGGGAGGTGTCCCTGACCATAGCAGGGGAGTTGGAACTAGATGATCTTTAAGGTCCCTTCCAGCTGAAACCATTCTGTGAAATAAATATTTGGTTATAAAAATGTTCTTTTCAAAAGCACAAGCGCCACCAACTTTCTCATGCAGAGCACCCACACTGTCAAATAGTTAAGGTTTTCAATGGCCTTTAGATTCTAACATCACCAAGATCTGTGGCTTCTAGTAGGATAGAAACTTGTCAGTGCAGCTCTTTGGGCGACTTTGTCCTGATCTTATATAGTATATTCAACAAGGAAAACATACAGCTAGAGAGGAAAATCAGCCATCATCAGCATTGTTTAAATACAGGCCAATGGAGAATGCAAATGCGAACTGAGTTCAGAATTCATTTCATAATGCGTATATGGAAATCCTGCTAGTGTTTATGGTATGTCTATAAAATTAATGAAGCCACTTGATTTGCCGCTATTCTTGGATAAAAGGCTAAGCTTTGCCAAAATCATCTAAATTCCACAAAACTAATGAATTTTGTTACTGTCTCCTGAACAGTTGAGGACAACAACCCACCAGAAGAGCTCAAGACAAAGTGTAGCAGACTCTTCTTCCAAAGCCAAAGACCCGTATGAGTCCATTTCATAATTGTTTGAATATTGAGAGTTAATTGTGAGTAAGATTTGTTTTCGGAGCACTCTCCTTATTGCGTGTTTTCAACAAGGTGGGGTTTTTTTATTGGTTAAAAATCTGCTTGATTAGCAAAGATAGAGTGGAACCAGACCATAATAAACACATTAGAAATTGACAGCAGAACATGCTATATATAAATCAATTTTTAAGACTTACTTTTTCAAGAGAAGTGACTGCAAGCAGTCAGGAAAGAAACCATTGTTCTGATACTAAGAGAAAATATGTGTTTTCTTGTTCTGTGTATAAAGAGGTCGCAGTTCTCTTAAATAGCATCTTTTAAGCAGGGGGAGAGGCAGGAAGAACACCATACCAGCTGAAAATTTATTCTTTTTGCTAGAAATTAACTTCCCTTCTCATTTAGAAGGACTTAAAACGATTTAGAAGGATCTCCATCTCATTTTCTCTGACTAAACTGTCCAAGAAAAGCTGGCCCAGAAGTTTGTTTTATAATTTGTCATATGTTAGTAAACTTGTGGTTCTGGATCTTTGCTGCACTTCTGTGGGACCAGTGTCAAGCAGCCCAGTGCTGTCTTCGTGTTAATCAGCTCGTTACTTTAGCAGAAAAAGAGTTTGTGATACGAAGCCTGGGAAGAAATTAGTACAGATAGAAGAAGAATTTGAAAGCAAAAAAAATGTAATGGAAAAGTGTCATTGAATGCCAGGGGCTTTTTCTTTCACTGAGTTTTTTTATGGCTTAGCACATGTCATGCTGTTCCTGAGCTTGCTTCTTCTTTGGAACGTGTTAAACTTGGGGCAACATCTACCTGCTACACTAAATCTACACGTTTAATTACATTCAAAGTAATGCGGTCTCTAATGAAACACAGGTAGAGTTGCTAAAGGTGGTCATCCTCAGTCAAGTTTCTTTTTCCACTGAATTCTGAGACTTTTTTTAAACAAGTTTCATTCTTTCATGCACTGTCTTTTCAGAGAACCCAATTCAGAAGTTAAGAGCATTCCCTGCTTCCAGCAGATACTGTAGAGCAGTAGGCTTCTGTTGTTTTTTTTTCCAGCTACACTCCAAAAATGTGTCTCAAGCTAGTGCTGTGTGTTGTCAGTGGCCTTCTGAGTCCATTCATGGAAAAGGGGGTGAATCACTTGTTTTAGGGATAAATAACCTTCTGTCCATGTAAAGCAGAACCTGGAAATGCAGCTAAGGAATAAGTTACAGCATTAAGGAATAAGTTAAGCATAAAGCTTAAGACACGGAGACTGAAATTTCGGAATAAATTTGGAAAACTGAAAATCTGGATCAGACAGTGGAAAAGTGGTGAGAAAGTTTGCTGCCCCTGTCTGACCTCCAGAACTGCCTTGTATGCAAACATTGCATTATGAAAAAAATGCTTCCTGCCGAAAGTCTGTGTTTTGGCTATTTCTGATATCCATACTGAATGACAAAAACCACCATCCTGGTGGTGCTGCTTTAGGTTCCCAGGACAGCAGAGTTTACCATTAGACTCAAGTTTAAAGTAAGCTGAATGCAAGGCATGAAGTACAGTTGAGGATCTGACACAGAGTTAAGCTTGTCTCTAATGACAATTGACAGCCCAATGGCTCCAGCAGCTGAGAGTACAGAATCACCGCAGAGGAACAACAGATATAATGAAACCCAAGTACCAAACAGGGAAGCTCAAGTGGACTTTATTATAATTAGAATGTACATGGACATTAGTGCACTGGTTCTTATTTCTCGGATTCAACACAGGTGAAGTCAGACACTGAAGTGCTTGTACCAGCTCTTTGCTTTTTGCACATCTAGAATGTGTAATGTGGGACAGCTTTAAATCATTTTCTGAAAGATCCTTGAAAAAACAGTGTAGTCAAAACCAGGCTAAACAATTTCTTCATAAACTGCTTGGTATTTTAAGGAAATGCTATAGATACCAAACATCTTTAATAAAAGAAGTGATTAAGAAGTGCTAACAGGGTGGTAGGATACAGATAACCAATTTTATCATCACCTTTATAGTCTTTAAAGTCCATTCTATTCCATGATCTGGAAACAGTCCTTGAAAACTTCATTATAACACTATTTCTTTATTACAAATATTTACATACTATATATTAATACAACTTTTATTTCCACACTTTAACAATTCCATCCCTTGATGCAGTTACTATAAACCCTTGCGTGGTCTGGAAAGTTGCGATATCTGTGATAATATCATGATGTCCGACGGGGAGAGACTCTGGACCCTTCCGAGGGGTCTCATCAGTGGGCCCCAGTTTTTGCTTGTTTTGA
Source organism: Podargus strigoides (assembly GCA_028020825.1). Taxonomy (NCBI): domain Eukaryota; kingdom Metazoa; phylum Chordata; class Aves; order Caprimulgiformes; family Podargidae; genus Podargus; species Podargus strigoides. The sequence continues at coordinate 14,625,590 of CM051623.1, read as the reverse complement.
ATTTCCTGTACGGAAACAAAATGAGAAATATAATTTACAGAGAGCTGAGCACTTGCAAAAAGGAACTGTCACGTATTACTTTGTCAGTGTAAAAAGACAAAAAAACCCCTCTTAAAACAAACAAAAATTCCAAACACAAAGCCTCTACCTCCCACCCTTTGATAATTTTCTTAGGATTACTCCCTGATTCATTTCTTTTCATCACACACAACTTAATCTGAACTGACATTACAGCTCTCCAATTAGGGAAAGAATGTGTTTTTTCCCTCATATTTATTACAATGACACTAACTACCAAGATTTGATATTCCTGGGGGGGGGGGGGGGGGGGGGGAGCTACAGCAATACATACATCTTAGCTCCCCAAGGGTTTTATAAAAACTGGTTCAATATCATGAATTGTTTAAGAACTTTAGATGAAAACTAAAATATCATAGAGCACAGGTAGACTTTTTTTTCTTTTTCAATTACCTTTGAAGTAGCATTCATTCAGTTGAACTGAAACAAAACATTGTGCTATTCAACAGCCCACAATGCTGCCAGTTCCAAAAGTCACTCTGAAGGATGTAATAAAAACTGCGGAGTTCTGCTACCATATTATTTTGGTGCCAATATATCTCATATTGCCTCACTAAGATCCTACACCAGAAACATTCCCAAGACTGATCAAAGTAAAAAGCCTTAAAACATTTGATTTCAACATCCCAAAAGAAGCATACGACTGGCTGCTGCATGTAAGTAGTATTTGGTAAGTCCAATTCTGTCAAAAACAACTTTTTTTTTTTTTTTTTTCTTTTAAAATAACTTCTTCCAAAATGCCTGCTGTGCTGACACCATCTATAAAAGTTAAGAGTGAGACAGTTATAATTAAAGCCATCGTGTAATTAATATAAACCAGGGGCCATCCAAAAGGCAAGCAAAATAGATGTCTACCAAACAAAGCACAATACCTGAACCACCTCCGTGCCCTCAATTATCTTCCTGTAGTAGGAAACAGATGGGCAATTAGAACTTCCGGCAACAACATACGATCTCTCAGGGTAAGCTAGATCCCAAAACCTAAACACAAAGAAACAAAATCAATCTGAGATATTTTAATTTTATCAGCTTAATGCAGCTGTTTAAAAGCTGTCTTGCTCTTATGATGAAAACGAGTGGGCACAAACACTATATGCCATCTGCACTTAGTGGAAGAGAGTGATGCAGAAAAATTAACTCATGTATAAGCTTGATATGAATTATTTTTTTGTTTCTTGTCATGCAGCCCATCAAGAACTTTACAGAGGGGTACACACTGTGTTTCAGAGAAGCACCAAGTTTTTCACTGCTTTCACTGAGAAACAATTCTCTTGGCTCACTGATGCTTACTAACCAACACATCTTCAGCATTATTGTTTTGATTTCTTGTGGCTCACTTAGGCAGTGCTTGGCAAAATTTAGGACACGAGCAGGGGTGGAGGGGAGAGGGTGTCAAACAAAAAGTTGTTAGTTTTATTACCTTATTTTCATGTCCGAGCCTGCTGTCAGTAATATGGGATTACCAGATGCTGGACTACAGTATATTCCATGGATGCTGTGAGGAGAAGGCTGGGAGGGAAAAAGGATATATAAAAATAAATTATCACCAGTAGTTGTTGCCATGCTTCAGGAAGGGAATGCATTCTTTATCACATTCATCCACCCAATTTCCTAATAGTTCTGACAAATGCCAAGTTACTTTAACAGCCCAAATCTTAATATATTAAGGTAAATTGCTTCCTTACATTTCACAGAGCAATGCAACAGATTTAACTCTCCATAATGTTTTGTGTTTGTTTGGGTTTTTTTGAATCTTGAAAATTACATTTTCAATGATGGCAAATAAGAGAGATTATTTCTAAAAGAATCAGGCAGGCAAATCATGCTGAACATGGATGCTCAAATTTTTATGCTAACAAGGCACTAAGGAACAGATATAAAACAGAAAACTAGCCTGAATCAGAGTTCCATGTGTGCAAAGTACGTTTCCAAAATGAACTCAACCTGCAATCTTTGTAGCGTGTACAAATTCAAGCTTAGGTAGATTCCAGATCTGCATTTACAACATTTATAGAAGCTGTTGTGATTATTTTTGTGTATGTAATTGTATTTTAAGGATGATATCCCAGATTGTTCCTTTCTCAGTCACCTCCTTGAAGAGCAACTTCATGCTTTAAACTAGCAGTTAAGTGCAGTAGTGGCATTATATTACAGAAAGAACGTGCAAAGGAGATGCTTACAGAAGTATGCACAATCCCAGAAACAGCAAGTAAAACTAAGTACAAGATGCCACACCATGAATGCCCTAATCTTTACAGGCTTGACTGGCTCACTGGTTTTCTAAAAACAAGACTGGATATAGCAAGTGAGTGTTACAAGTAAATTCCACAGATAATGGAAGATACCAATGAAGATACAGGTTACACTGTTTTACAAAAGAGATTTCACAAAACAATTATTGTGCCAAAATAAATCCCAGGGCAAGTTCCTGGTGCCAAACTGGCACAGCCGTGGAGACAGGCAACTGTACTGATGCACAGCATGGAGTCTGAGGTGGTTCTAGCCTCAGCTACACAACAGAAACTGGAAAAGACAGACCAGACCTGCAGTTCTGAAAGAGGCGGCGCACTGCTAGCCCACAAAGTGAAGCGTCGATCACCAGTTTCCATATCCCACATGGAGACTTCATTATTGCCTTGAACGGCTACAGGGAAGATATTGCCAAAATATCAGACAGGTCAGTTGGCTCTTGCTACCTGTTCTGCTGACATGACATAGACATATGACAGAGACACGCTCCCCACTTGCTCTCTGCAGCATTTATGTTAGTTTTACTTGAACAGTAAAGCCATGCATGAGCCTTGTTTGGTTGCTTGGAAGCAGTTTCACTACAGTTAAAAATGCCTAAATTAAGAGAGTTTAAATGAAACCTGCTTTAATCTCCAACCTTTTTAAAATGGTATTAAAACCTCACTTTCCTCCCTAGGTAACTTCTCATCCTTCTTTGAAAAGGACAGATGGTCGCTCAGTATGGTCATCAGGGACTTGGAGATTACTCCTGAGCAGGTAAGACAGCAATCCAAAGTTACAGAGTTCACTAGGTACAATGAGGTTCTACACCCATGTTTAGTGTGGACAGGCAAAGAATTCCATTCAAGGGATTGTTTACATGCCTGGCAGCAAGGACTTTTAAATAATATTCTAAAGTGATGAGCTTTGTCACTCATTTATTCTTTAGCAGGGAGGAAACAAACTAGAAGGTGAAGACAAGCTTCCTTTATTTGTATGTTTTTTCAAAAGATTTTTTATCTCCCAGGGTGGTTAATACCCAAAATAAGTGAAGCCCAGTAAGCAAGTAGAATATGAAACTCAAGTTGCTCTAATTTTACTGCAACTATATAAATATTGTTCTTGTAGGATTAGTTTAAGCTACTGGTCCATTTCAGAATGTGTTCCGGACACACACACTTACAGGTATGACAGTGCTACATGCAATGAGAATGAAACAGCTGTGAGCATACCAGATGAGAAATCTTGGGGGATTTTCAAAAGCTCTAACCCATGGCACAGCTGGGACTATTTATAGTGGGAACTGGAATGGGACAATTGTTCAGCCTCTGCTCTACAGAGGCACTGAAGGCAGTGGCAGAATTCCCATCAACTTCAATGTATGTCATGAGTTTGGGTTTTCTCTCTTACAATCTTTTGTCGTTAAAAAGTGATGTGCTAGACAGCGCACAGAGAGGGACTCTTGAGAGCTGTAATGCTCAGAAGATGAGAATCATAAAGGCTGTCTGTCTTTTTCATGATGGCTTTTTCCCCCCCTCTCCCTTCTCTCTCTCTTTTTTAATTTCAAAAAGCCAGGAAGAGTGCAGTGGCAGAACACAAGTATGAACCTTGCCTTTTTCCTCTCCCCAGGCAAAGCAGAAGAAAAACTTCAAGGAAGAACAAAATAACCGAACATGCCCCAGGGCCTGTAGCAGAAACTGAAACAGAAGCTCCTTTATTCACAACCTCTAGCAACTGCGAGGTAAGTTTAAGGCATCTTTTACCTGCAATTACCCAGGACTGATAGACAGGATGCATGAGCAGGCGTCTGATTCGGGCCTTGGAAGGGTGAGAATGGCTGGAGATAGGTAACTGAAACCTCATGTCCCAGCATGCCATGGTACCATTGCTTGTTCCTGGTGAGAATATACAGAGTTTTGTCCATATCCTTATACACTGTTCCTAGGGAGATAGACTTCAGTCTCAAGTACTTAGAGGGCAGAATAATTCCCAAAAATAGATCAGGAGGTATTTCCTCCTTTTGTTTGAGAAAAGCATATTCTTGTCAAACCGGATCAAGGAAAATCTCAGAGTTGTGGTTATTGTAAAAGAAAACCAGAATGGAGGGTTGCAGGAGACAGAAGTTAACAAGAAATACAGGCTTACCAATACACAGCCAGCACTGGTGTATGTCCACAGCAAATGAAGTTATGAGGCCTAACTTCAAATCATGTTTCAGTGTCCAAGCGTTGCTGCTAGATCGCAAATCCCATCCAACCAGAGATCCATTAACTGTACTGTAAGCCAGTACTGACTGGGCTCCTGAATTGAAGTGATGCATATCTACCACACAGCCATCATCCTTCAGATCTAAGGACCTGGGTTAAAAGAATAATTTAGAAACAGATAGACTCCTCTTTGTGTCACTTCTCAAGGCATCTGCTAGAAGCAGCTTTCTGATTTCGGTACAACAGATGCTTATACTCTCAAATCTCTCTGCCCATAGGACCTGCAAGCCTTCTACAGGCTAGTAAAATGCTGTCAGCAGCTCTTTGCAAACAAACGTAGCTCTGTGCTTTGGCTCTCTCAGGGTGTTTGATATTTCTCTCCCATTCATGCTCCACATTTCAGATATTCTTCTACCCAGACTTCATGGGCAGGAGCACCCCTCTCCATGTTATATACTGCCAGCAATGTCACTTACAGTGTGCGCAAATGGACACCTTCAGGCACAAATGCAGTATATACCAAAAGAGAAAACCTGGTTTGTAGTTTCCATCTCCATTAGATTTGCCTTATTTCATTTCTGAACAAAATTGCAAATAAGAGAGGACATTCGAGACAGATATTTTACTTTTTCTTTGGACAGAAAAGAGGTCTTTGACGTGATTGCTAGTTTGGCTGGGGTCCTGACAAGTTCCTCACTCAAGTCGGAAGCTTAAGCTGTTGAATCAGTGACAAATATTCAAAAACTGCTCATATGGGAACAGGTAAGAAAGACCTAACCATCCCCAAATACTTCTCTAAATAGTATGCCATCCACCATATCTTTACCACCTTACTCGCATTAAAAGACTGGGAGAAAAAATTGCAGGCCTTTGGCCAAACGGCATTTACATTTGTAAATGTTTATCTCATGACCTGTAAAAGAATCTCCAAAATTACTTTATAAGTATTAACATCATAACAGAAGAGGTAAGAAATTACCAATTCCAGTGCATAAGTAGAAGAATTGAGAACTGTTCAGATGGACTGTTTCAAGCTCATAATGAGTCCAGTGACACAGGAGTTACCAATAACCTACAGCTACCAATCCTCAGCCCTCCATGGTTGCCTTTCAACCCTTCTTTATGAAACAGGATAAAATCATGGATCACAGCCTTACAGTACAGCCTGGGTTCAGCCAGCAGGAAGCCTGGAGCAAATCAAGGGATACAGTTGAGGGGTATACTAATAGCTTGAGCTCTGCAGTGAGCTTTAGCTGCTCTAAGTACGTACCTGCTTTGTATTGGATGAATTTTAGGAGATTTAGGGAGCTTTGAAGCTTCAATACTAAGAAGCTGAATGGCACCATTATCTGAAGCTATAGCCAAGTAATGTGAGCCTTGGCAGAATGTAAGTGTCTTTACATGTCCTCCAATTCGAGAGTACGTCAAAATTGATCTAAACAGTAGAGAGAGAGAGGAAAAGAAAAAAAGAGGATTTTTTTGTGGCATGTTAAAAAAAACTACGTCTCTTAACACCTACTTCAAACCAATGACTTTTGAGAGAGCTCTCAAAATAACATTTTCTAAGTGTTCCAAAATCGGAAAGCAACATAGCTTAAGTTGCCTCTGCAAGCTTAACTCATCTTTGAGCCTCTAGGTTATGACAGTCTCCAACTGCAGATGCAGACATTCATCTACCAGTAAAATAAAAGTCTAACCTAGATCTTTATCAAAGTGGCATACTGTAGGTACTGTTTTTTTTAACCGACAGTGCAGTCCACTACATCTTTTTCAAAGTATTTTGAGACAGATATCCTCTTCTCTCAAAGATCTCTCTCACAGAGACAGTCAGCCCCATAGCACCTGTGTTTCTGCCAGCAATACAGTTTTCCTGCATCAAATATCAGTGGATGAGACAGTTAAGCATAAAGCTAATTTGTTCCAAAACCCTCAGATGGCTTTAATCAGCAGCACCTGAATATATTTATGTCTGTATAGAAATGAAATCAAAAAGCCTGTAATTACTAAAACTGCAAAGCAGTCCCTTTGCATTTCCTAGTAATTTTTTTTTTATTAACTAATTGAAACAGCATTCTAATATTTCACAGTTGCAGGCAAAGAGGAACACCAGTATATCTCATTATTGAAATCTCCAGGAACACTATAAGTGATTCGTATTTTGCTCTCTGCTCCAATTTATTTTGCACTCTAAAACAGCAGCCCCCATATTCTATGAGCTGTAAATCTACCTGGTTGTAGTGGTTTTTCCTTCCATTTTTTGGCTGTTCCAGATTTTCACAGTACCATCATTTGAACAAGTGGCAAAAATGGAGTGTTCATCAGAGACCCTAATGCGGTTCACCGCAGACTTGTGTTCATGAAGGTGAGCTACCAACAATCCTTTGGGACGCCATCCTGCAGGGAAAAAGAAAACCATAAAGTTTGGTGTTGATTTAATAACTTTATAGGAACATGAAAATCCCCCTGATCACATCCACCAACAGCTATATAGGGATATTGTCATTACAGCTGCAAAGCACAGAAGGCACTGAAAATGCACAGCTAATGTATTTTCAATATAAAAGGCAAAAGCCTATTTGGTCAATTCTAAACTAAACCCTATTGGCAGATCTGGGTAAGCCTTTTCTTTTAGATGGGTTCCATGTACATTCAGTGAAATTACAAAGAGCTCTTCTGTGTAGACTTTGTGGAGATACTAGTGCATAGATTTCCTGCTGTCAGCCTATGCAGATTACTGTGCTGCAAATGGCAGTCCCATAAACGCCCAAAATGCACATAATGAGCAACACATTTGAACAGAGTTTAAGTTCCTGCATTGTCTGTAGAATGCCTGAAGTGACAGGCTCAGTGTTGCACTGCATGCTACATTGCCAGCCTTATGTACCTAATAAAATGAAATAACAGCTCTTCTAAATCCCATAGAAAATTTGTTCCAGAACCTCAAAAGTAAATTGAGGAGTGGAGCTGCCACGCAATAACTCTTGCCAAGAAATTTCAAATATTTTTGTGATATGTTTCTTCCTCTGAAATAAGCCACACAGAAGTATCTGGCTGCACTTCTAACACACATCTATTATAGTGAAGGATTAATAGCAGATGAAGATAATAAAGGACAGACTGCACCAAATATCAGAATAAGACACAAACTTTAAATATGAACATTTTTCTGGCACGTGCTTGTGTGGCTGAGCAGGTCAGCTGCTTGTACTGGGACATGTTATTTCGTAAGTTGTAAAACTCTCTTCAGAAGACAAACGCAGCTTAGCCAAGCTCAGTCAAGATTAGCTGTATCTGGTTGGACCATTTTCCTGATGATTTTCTGGTACTTCCCTTAAATTGACGTGGTAGCTGTATATGCCCAGGTGTGTGCATTTATGCAAGATTTACCAAAAGACTTCGGCATCAACATGTTGATTACTGCAAGCCTAGTTGGTACAGATTTGGCTCCCAGCAGCTGGAGTTTGAGTACATGAACTGCCATTAGTAGAGGACAGTCAGGAATCTCCATATGGGACACCCAGCAACAAGTGCAGAGAGTGGAGAACACCAGCAGGAAATGCTGAGAACTGATCTGGGTAAATCCCAATCTCACTATGGAACTTCAGAATTTAAGTTGGGGCCATAGGAAGATGACTGCAATTGAAAACCACGTGTTTTCTGCCAGAGCCCAAATTAGCAAAATGGGGGTGCTGCTCCTTTCTGGTAAAGAAAATGGAACGAGAGGTAAAAATGTGTCTCCTTCTCCTCTGAAGGCAACAGTGTAGTATGGGAACATGCATCTCTCTGTGCCTGGGCACTGTGTCTCTGTCACCACTGCTGTTGGGGACAGGCTCCTTTCTAAACAAGGGCAGCTCAAACAACCCTCCCCAGTAAGCATGCCACTGGGTAAGAAAACCTGGCCAAGAGGTTACAACACTCGCAGGATGGCTGAAATGAAAATCTGGAGCCAGCCCAGGCAAAATACCCTCATTTCTCACATCCCAACGCAGTGTTTCTTTCTCCTTGCCCAAACAAAGCTACAGGCTGTTAAAGGATGGCAAGTGGTGGTTTGGGTCTGTTACTGCAGAGGTGGAGATCTTGGGTCCAGACCTTCTTTCATGGGTCAGGTATGTATTTTGCCCAATAGGTGTTCTGCATAGTATGCACATTTCTTAATTTCTTCATATTTCGCATTTTTTTTCCTTGAGGTGATGTTTTAACTCATATATACATGTTTATTTTGTATGGTAGCCTCTATGGCCTGTGATTTACCTGGAGGTGGGGGCTTGCTCTCCCACTCAGCATTCTCCATCATCTGTTTGGCAAGTCTCTCGGCATTACACTGTTCTCGCTTCTGCTGGATCAGCTGCTGAAGTTCGGTTTTGCAAGTGGTGATGCGTAACTGGTGTGCAGACGGGGACGCTGTACTGCTCAGTGCCTGCATGGTCGGCTTCCTGGGCTGAACAACTGTTCCATCAGATGCCTGTAAGAGGTAAGCACTGAAAGATATATGCCTTACATTCTGCACACAGATAAATCCTGCTCTTAAGATTACTGGGTCACACTGAAGAAAAGTGGAAAAATCTTAATTTAATCAGTTAGCAATGAATTAGCATTAAAAAAAAAATTATGCTTGCATGAAAACAATTAAAAATAGTAAAAATTGCAATTTATAGAAAAGCTTCACCATTCACTTATTTTACCCTGATGCTTGCCTAGTCTATTTTGTATTCTATTTGCAGAAACTGTAACGTGCTGCGCATACCTCTTAGTGGTTATTTCAGATGCAGTTATTGCTTTCAAGACTGACAGAATTACAGGTTAGCTCTCAAATTATTATTTGTTTTTATTTTTAAAACCCAATATAAGGGTGAGGTGAAGTGTTTCCTTCTTAGTTCAGAGTGGACACTCATTTAAAGAAGTTAATCTCCAACTAGAAACAGAATAGAAAGAAGTGTTCAGTGTCAAGAGATGCATCTGTAGCCTGCAGGGCTCCCAGCCCATCTTTCTGTAGCCAGTACTATTACAGTACAGGATGTCTAAATGCAGCTGTGATGTGATACCCCAGTTCCAAGTTAAAATCATGACATCTCATCCTCACAACACATATCACGGCATGCGATTTGAGGAAAAGTCTTCCCTGCCAGAATAGCTTAACCAGTAATTGGCTAATCCACAAAGCCCCATCTCTTCATGCGAAGCATCTATTTGTTAGTGAAGCTCTTCTGTTCAATTGACTAAACTTACTTCTATCCTCTCTTAATCCATATTTTAAAAATAAGAACTTGCAGTCAGCTACTCTGCTGGAGAAGACACCAGGGAATAGCACCAGTGTAAAATAACCTCCAAACAAAACAAGAACACCACATCCTTATAGTCCACTTGGCTTTAAAACAATTGAATAATTTCAGTTTAAGATGCGAATACAGTATTTTTCAGCAGTACCTGTGGGGAGGATGACAAAGTGGCACAAATGCCAGCTGAGGACTCTGAACGAAGTGGTTTCCCAGCCTGGATGGCTTCAGGATCAGTAGTTTGCCCGTGTCCTTTGGGCACTGGCTGGGAGATGTTAGTTGGTTCTAGGGACCCAAACATGCTTTTCCATTCTTCATTTACATTTGAATCTTGCTTTACGTGTTTTCTAGCTATAAGCAATCAGGACAGAGGAGAGGGAAGGAGAGAAAAAAACCCCATGACATTCCTTCACACTGATCATTACTTTCAGACTACATGCAAGTCCAATGTTTACAAGCCAACTTACTATTTATATAGTTAATAAAGAAAAACTTATTGCTAGGTTGTTTAAGCCAGCTGACATGAATTTGAGGCAAACAGAACACACGTGACAAGTACTCTGTTTACACCTTCTTAATCCTACAGTTGACCCATGCAATAAATCATTCCAGTCTAGGGAAATTTTGCATTTAGAAGGCTGCAGGATTAGACTCCATGTGATAACTTTTTCTTATGAGAGCTACTCCATTACTGGCATGAAACAGGGATAAATTCCTAATAGCACAATATTTAAACTATTGTCAGTGTCAAATACAGTCAGTTTTCCATCACAATTGCAACATCACCGTAGAATCATGAATGTTATCTGTAAATAGGAAACTTATTTATTTTCAGCATTCTTCTGGAGTCACTTAAAACACATAGAAAGCAAAATGAAAACATGGGACAAATTAAATTTGGACAAAGTGAAGAAGTTAAAGGTGTGGAGTACTTTGCACGTGACAGTTTTGAGTGAAGTCAGTTCAAATACAGACTTCGTATACTAACTTTTAAATCCTGTCCACTCATGACTCCACAGAATGCAAAAAAACCCCCTGAAAAATCCTGTACTTATGCACTTTCCTTTAAAATCATATGCAAAAAAATTGCAGACTAGCATCTTAATTCTGTAAATAAGATGGCAAATAAGTGGTAAATAAGTTTGCAGATATTTTTGTATTTTTACATCTGAAAACACAGAACCTATCAGTGATGTACAGAGGAGAGCCTTACAAGCTTGACAAAGCAAAGAGGAAGCTCACTGTCTGGAAACAGAGAATAATTTTGAGGATACAGAGAACTGGAACAGAATTACCATCAAGTGGATTTCAAAGCTGGAAATTTAAGAGGTTTTTCAAGCTGAAAAAGGAGCAGGCAACAAAGTAAAACTGGAGTGGATGAGTAGCTGAAGAACCCTAAGGTCAAAAAGTACGTACTTGGTGGATGAGCCGGCCTGTTTCAGCATCACACCTAGGCCATAGTTTTCTCCAGGCTACCTCAATAAAACATGCTGGATTTTCAGTTTAAGAGCTTATCACTTCTTGAGAGGAAACAGCAGAAATGTAGTCTTTATAATTTAAACTGTTACCATGGGTCACTAGAGTCCCATTTGTCACAACCATCTGAATAACCTGTGCATATTACTACTGCAAATGCAATCAAACTAATTAAATACTCTCAGGGGCAAAATATCCCCATCCTTCACTGATCCAGAGAGCATTCCAGGACCTCCACATTTCAAATACCTGCAAGCTTCAGAGAAGCTATGCTGGATTTTCTTACTGCAAACTTAGTGAAGATGGTGATAGTTACATAGGCTGCGTTACTGAGAACACTTGCTGAGTAAATTAAAGACTTAGTTCTCTGACTCTGTAGGAAAGGCTAGAGTTTATCTATATAAACCACAAAATATACCAACCACGTTTGTCATCAGGCTCTTGCTTTGTTTTAACAAGATCCACTTGTCTCCCAGTTATTCCCAGAGCTGACAAGTCAATCACTCCTTTCTGACTGCTGTCATGCAGGTGGCTCTGGTCCACAATATTGGCTTTAGCTTTATTAGATTTTAACATGAAGTCTTTCAGTGCTAACAGTTTGTCTTCTTCCTCCTCAGTCATCCCCTACAGAATAAAAGAAAATGTTATCTACTTTTAAACAACATGCATCAAGGCAAGAAGCAGTAAAATTAATGACTGGCTCAGAAGTGGAAGGAGAAAGCACATCCCCAGAATTCAAGACATCAGTCAATCACTCATACAAGACTTTGGGTAAGCTGCTGTAGTGTGTGTGTGTATATATATGTATATATGTATATGTATATATTTCCTCCTCAAGAACAGGGCTAGGAATTGTGAAAGGGCAGAATAGCATCTAATATTGGATCAGTCTGATGCAGTCTGCTTAGTTGCCACCTAGGCTATGCTTAAAGCCCACAAGCCACACAGAAAACAAAACCAACCCCCCCCACACCCCAGCTTCAGTCCTTCCTCTTTCCAGGTCTCACTGTTTTGTGTGGGTGATTCTTAGCATTCTCGTCTTCACATATAAGCCTCAACACTTTCAAGCTCCCTTTGGCTTTTGCGCTGTTAGTTGCATGTCTATTTCTTCAACAAATGCATACTCTTCTCCAACACAATGCACAGCACATTCTGTAACACTAATACATCATAGATGTGTCAGAAATCTTGAGACATACAACTGAAGTCTTTAAAAAGAGGATATACTTGGGAAATCCAAAAAAAAGGTTGCCCTATTTCTGGCAAATCTTTTAAGAATCTTCAACTTCTGAATTCTGTCCTACAAGCATATACTGAAATCAATGAAGTCAATGGTTTGCAGCATCAGAACCTCAGCCTGGGAGTCCCTCAGAGGAGCAACTGCAAGGTTAGAGTCTGTGGAAACATACAGAGCCCAGGAATCTCAAGCCTGACTTTCAAAGTACAAATAAAAAACAATCACTTGTGAAAGCAGTTTCTTCAACAGCTGTGCAATGGCAGGGTCCTCTGGGGGTGGGCAGTCAGGGAGAGCACCATTCCTCTTCTTCTGACGCATCTGAAGGTGTCGGAAGAGGCTTGTGATATCCTTTGATCTTAAGACATAATCAAATATGGAACGGCTGACAGGCTCTTTAAGTACACTTAGCAGGACTATTTCTTTATCTATCTGCAATTCAAACAGAAAAATCAGTCAACATGGAGGAGGATGATATCCATACAAACATGGGGAAACCCAGCAGTAAATGCTGTCATCTCATATCTACTTTGCACTATTTTACGTATAGAGAAGCTGCAGCACAGAGTAAAAGCAGCTTTACAGCATCACCCAAGCAGGACAACAACAGGGCCTGGAATATACCAACCATGTTGGTAATCAGGCTCCTGCTTCGTTTTAACAAGATCCACTTGTCTCCCAGTTATTCCAGAGCTGACAAGTCAATCATCCCTATTAGTGAAGCTACCACCCACACGGTTTACAAGAAAGTGTTTAACACGTGATGCACTTTTCAATGTAAGAATGGCAACTGTTTCTTATCTGCTTAAACTATACTGCCTTGAACCTTATTGAAACAAAAAAAATTCTAATATCCTTACAGCCAGGACCACATCCAAGGCAAACTCAAGAATTATAACTAGTCAAGATATATTCACATTAGTATTTGAAATATTACCTGTATTATTGGTTGTGTGATAAAAGGATGGAGGTATGGCATTAGCTTGCAGTAGACATCAGCAATATTTAAATACTGTGCTACCACTGTGATAAATCCAACTGCACCGTAACGTATCCAAAGATTAGGATGGCACAGGAAAGGTGCTGAAAGAAAATTAGGCTGTTAAAATACATCATTCATATTAAAGAGAAGGAATTATCCTGCATATGGCAGTCTGTGCTGTCATTTCCTTCCCCTAGAATTACCCCCAAACTGAGCCTTCCGTCTTGCAGGGGAACAAGGTTAAAGCACCCATAGTAAGAAGATTGTTCCATGAACTTCACTGGATCTGTGGTGCTCAGCTTCCTTGCTGTTGCCAAACATAATTTGCCTATTTATTCATTTCACTCCCTAATTTTCAACTCCAGTTGTGCAAAGCACAGTAATCCAAAAACAAATCCCAACCTCATCCTGGACAGTTATGGAGAATCCTAATACTAGTGATTTGGGTTTTTTTCTCTTTAAGTGATTACTTTATTCCTTCATTTTTCCCCTCTCTTCCTTGAAGAGTTACTATTTATATTGTAAGATTATCAGTAGGTTTTCTTGTCAGGCTTAGAAGTGCAGCTCAATTACAAGGGTTTTAAGAAGTTGTAATTAAGGGACTGTATGAGATACAATCACAGATCACCTGCCCCAAATTCTGAGTGCATTTGAAAAGCCATAACATTAGGAAGAAGAAGAATACATCTCAAAAGATCAGTTGGTCTTTTCCATAAATAGCTGGTAAATTAAACTGATAAGCCTGATGAGGAAGGAGAGACCAACTCTGTATTCAAGGCTCTACTGAGTTAAAGGGGATTTTACGGTGTTAGAAATAGGATGAAAAAGGATTATGTATTGTCTGAAGGAATGGGTTGCCCTCTTCCTCAAAGGCCGATGGGTAAGAGTTTGCAAGTTGTATGCCTGATCAACTTCCAAAAGTAACCAGGACTTTTTCCTTACAGGAGGGTGGCATGAAGAACATGGAAAGATCTTAAAGCAGAAGGTTTTTTTGACTCAAGGGTGTTGTTTGCTGCTATCCTATACAGATCCAGAGAACATGCTTCCAATTTGTACCACCAAAATATTATTATTTCAGAGTTTTGAGCACTAATATGGTCCAGCTAGCAATAGTTCATTAACAAGATTTTGTGTAGATTCTGAAACAGTACTATAGGTTTACGTATTGGACAGCTAAGCTGACTGTGAAGCTTTATGTAGTACTAAAGTTTCCTTTCTCAAATAGGAAAGCAAGGTATTCTCCAGTATTCCAACTTACCAATATCACAAGCAAACTCATAAATATGGGGCTTTTGCAAGAGTCCTAACTGGCACATACAAGTAAGAGCGTTGAGTGCTTTATAAATGACAAATTCTTCAGCATCACTGAGACCTTGCTGAAGCAGAGGTTTCAGTATTGATGAGCTTTGCCAGCCAACATAAGCAGCAACACCTGAAACATAAAAAGAACACATAAAAATCCAAAGTAACACTTCCTTGCATTTCCTCAGGAAAGTTTAAAATTCCTGTCCTACAGAGACATCTCAAACCAGATCGTTAGTCATTAGGAAAAAAAAAAAAAAAGCTGCTTTCTATGCAAAGTTAGACCAATATTCTGAAAGCTGTTTGACAAAAGCAGATCCCTGTGCCTGCAGAGGTCCTTCCAGATGCTAGGCATAGATGTCACCACACAGCTGGCCAGCAGAAGTCTGAAACAGCAAGGCAAAACCAGAAACGGGGTGGGGATGCAGTGCCTGCATTTGTACGTGGGAAGGACAAAGGAGCAACGATGAAAGGTTCTGTTAGCAGGATTTTTCTTTTAACTTAGCAGTGATGGTAATTTGAGTATCATTTAGATTCCTGAAGAGACTGAACTGGATACTGGACTAGTTATCAGCAAGGAAGGTCTACAACATACATTTATTTATACACAAAAGAGAATCACTAGTAGACAAAAAAGGAACTCCTAGAACAATCTTCTAAAACTCTTCCAGCCTGAAATGGCTGCAAGATTTGCTGTTAACAAGTCTCAAATTATTTGCCATAATGAAGCCACCTTTTCCCTAGCTTCAAAAACAAATCCAGTTTTAAAATGTATTGCAAAATCTTAGAAAGAAGCTAAGATGAAAAGCAAAATTAAAGTAATTCCTTTGAAACTGCTGGATGAAAAATGTATCAACTGCATTGCAGTAAAAGAAATTGCTTTCCTATTCTTCTTCCTTTCTCACATGAAAACCAGCCAGTGTCCACATGAAACTGTCACCTAGAATTGCTTGTTTAGATTAGATAACCCATTTACGATAATTAATCTCTGGCAATGGGCAGGGAGATGGACCTTGTTGAATTTCTGAGCTTTGCTCTAGCTTTACATCCATCAATCCAACATTCCTTCCCACAAATAACTGGACAAGTCCTCTGATTGTTCTCAAGCAAAAAAAAAAAAAATTTTTTCATTGAATAGCTCGCGTTTATTGTTGCTGTTGCCATATGTGGTACCCAGCACAGACCTTAACTGCCTCTGCTTCTAACCCAGTTATTTGGGATTGATAAATAACAGAAAATTCAGTATCTTTGCATCAGAATGAAGATTAAACATAAAATAATACTTAATCACTTCTACTCTAATAAGGTAATAATCAATATACTTGTTCATGTATTAATGCTGGGCTTTGCAACCAGTTGCTAAAAGGAAGAGAGAGAGAAGAGAAATGGCACAGGTAAGAGAAATCCCCTCAGTGCCACTGTTAGAGGGGTATCTGCCCACAGCCACAGGCAGCAGTGTCTGCACATACTTAAAACATGAGTCAGGGAGCTCAGTTTTAAAGATGTGCAAAAGCTTTAAGTAAAATTTTATCCGATTTCTTCTGTGGAGGTTTTGAACAGATACTGGGAGAGAAGGGAGTTAACAACACATCTCTCTGCATGACTTTTGCAAGAAGCCTGTGATCTGTGCTTTGGCTACCCCATTGCTCCTTCTAAACTAATTCTGACAAGTTACCAGCATCGCACCTTGGCAGGGTTTGCCAGCACAGCATTTTGTGGCTTCCAGTCATAATGGAACATCAGATGCAGTAAGCTGTGATGTCACTAGTAAGATTTTTTAAATCTTTATTAAGTTTTCTGAGCTGACAAGAATCTTTAAGTGAGGTTTTAAGGCACTAAAAAGAGTTTTCAAATTATAATTTTAGCCTGTACAGATGCATAGTTTTCATTGTAAGAACACATCTATCGAAGTTAATGGGACATGCACACCTGTGAAGTGATGCATCTACTAGACAGCTTGCAGAAATCTTAGCATTTTTTGTCATTAAACGTAGGCTTTTTCAGTTAGTGGCTTTAGGAAAGATTAAAAAAAAACCCCAAAACATTTAGAGTTTATTTTTGATGTTAATCTAACCTATTCTTAAATGCCTCAGTCTCATTTGTATTAAATATTTGGACTAAAAGAAAGATATTTGTATTTACATTGTTTTGTCTTCACTCCCTAAAGAAACATTTAGACCCAATAATTCAGCAAAGTCTTTTTCTATAAATCACAGAAATCTTTATATGAGCGGACTTTTATATGACTGTTAACAGTTTCCATGAGATGCAAAAATTAATTTATTTATGTTGTTATCTGGCTGGCTGAAACAGAACACTTACCAACAATGCTGTCAAAGAAAGCTCCTCGAAGATGCCAGTCATTCTTATCGTTTAAGAAAGTGATCATATGAGACAGAAGAACATCATTGGCTTTTTGACGTCCAAAGAAGACACAGAGACGTGTTATTCCATTTTCCATCAGTGTTTGCTTCACAATATTCTCTGGGTCGCTTAGCAAAGTCACAACTTTCTGCTGGACCATTTCGTGCAAGGCTTGCAACTCTGCAAGAGACAGAGCAAATGCTTGGGTTGGCGAAAAACAACATGTGCATGTGTACTGCCTGCTGCTAAAGGAGTTACACTGATGGGTCATCCTGAAGAACACCCGACTGGGTAAGATGGGCAATGCAAAAGAACCTCAACACTTACTTCCAACGACTGTCTTACCAGAGACTTCAGACTAAGCACGAGGTGGTGGCAAAGCAAAAGAGTATAGAAATGTGAGACAGTCTTACCAGATCAAAATATTCTAAACTTGTGATAACTTCAACGAAGATGATCCAGCTCATTTTATATACATATATATATGTAATGTAGGTGAAATGCAGATGTGAACAAACATCAGCATGAGTCAGCAGCAATGTTATAACAATAAACAAAATGCTTCAAGGCAACTCTGGTTTGTTTGACTATCAGTTTTAAAAGCTGGGAACTGACAACAGATCAAGAGTATATTTTTAGATAGATTGGCTCCATTAAGGATACAGAGAGGAACAAACAGTACTTGAAAAAGTGAGTACTTCCAATTTCATTAAATATCAGCAGGCACCTTAATGATACCAATGAAAGATTTGAAGATGAACTTGCCTATGGCTGCTATGCCATGATGCAACTAAAAAAAAATATTTATTAAATGGAAGTAACAGAATTGTTAATGCACTGGGTATGACTAAAAGCTGTATGAGGGACGTTCTCCAAGTAGCACAAAAATTTTCAGCTATTGCTGTTCCAGCTTTGCAGGGGTGATTACCATTTGCCTGCAGTCAGAAGACCAGCTAATTTGCTGTCTATGGTGACTCTGTCTGTCACATGAAAAAGCTGCCTTCTGGGTTCAAATTTCTCATGCTTGGTTTCTAAAAGGGCAAAAAGAATAGAACTAT
This sequence comes from Podargus strigoides, assembly GCA_028020825.1. Lineage (NCBI taxonomy): Eukaryota > Metazoa > Chordata > Aves > Caprimulgiformes > Podargidae > Podargus > Podargus strigoides. The sequence continues at coordinate 14,607,387 of CM051623.1, read as the reverse complement.
TCAAACTTTTTTCTTCCTTGATGACTTCCGTAATGAAGCTATTCTGAGGAACAGTGGATGGTATTTCTTGGAAATACAGCCTGTACAATTGGGCTTCCTTTCTCTCACTCCTCAGCAATTCTGAGCACCCCATGCCTTATGTGAAGGAACTTGAAAGGGATTTTTTATATTTGGTTTTAGTAGTTTGTTTTTTGGGGTGTTTTTTGTTTTGTTTTAAAGTATCATCCTGCAACTTGTTAAGAGATAATTGAAACATCCCTTTTTCCCCTACCAAATGGAGTAATGTGGGATGTTTACCAATTATGATTAGTCACAGACTGATCTACTTAGCACAAAAGAGAAATGAGTTTTTAACCACAAACTCTTCCCAGCTTAGAAGATTTCCCCAGGATTGCTCTAGAAATTGGCACATCTCTAAAAGGCACCAGAGCTGACACACAGGTCACTTATCACCATCCTTCCTTCCCAAGGGAAAGGGAAAAAAACCCCATGCTTAGGATTTTAAGTCATTCTCCATGCTACAGTTACAATAGCACAGATGGCAGTGTTACTGCCCAGTGGCATCTGTACAGTCAGTATCTGCAGGCAAAACAACAGACAAGAATTTCCAGGGATAGGACTAGAAGAACGACTGAAAAATGCACTACTATGACTACGCTAGAATTTGTCAGGTTTTTCAAAGCTAACGCTGCCTGGCACTTCATTGGAAGTGGTATTTGGAATACAGCCATGTTTTTGCAGCTGACTTGTTTACGGGACCTTGAGTGAAGCTAACCAGGCAGCCAGCAACACAGTCAACTAGCTTGAGAACTTTGGAGAAGAAAAGCGTGCTCATTTATATACTTTTTTGTCTTTCACAATGTTCAGAACAGAGGTGTCAATTTTCACATGAAGCTGTAATATATACGCTTTCATACTGGTCGAGGCAAAGCATTCTTCCCCTTTCATAGGAAGTCTGAGAGCTTTAAGAGATCAGTGCTAACTGGGAGCTTTGGCTCATGATTTGCTAATATGAGCAGCAAGGTAAGTAGAAGTGGCATTACCTGTGTCATAGTTATCACTAGGGTGAGATGTTTCATCCATTTCTTCACCATTTGGTTCGTTTTCCATATTCAGGTTTTTCAGCTGTACTAACTCCAGAAATCTCAGAGCCGTTTCTGCCAACAAGGCTATGTTTTCTGCGAAGGAAAACATTTTGGTTAAGAATTGTTCTACTTTGCCAATTTACATCAGTTTGGTAATCCCCTTGATAAGAGATTATAGCCACTGACAATACCAGTCATGATGGGCAAATGGGATTGAAATTCTACATGCTCTCCTCAACCCACTTCGGCTTTAACTCATTATGTCCCTGGCCCCAGTGAAGCTACCAAGTACATCAAATCACGCAGCACTTTTGTCACATAAATGAGTGGAAAAATTGTAGGGACATCAAGTGTAACAATGGCTAATTTCAGTCTTCTAGAACTAGCCCTAAACACCACCTAATCTCAGGCTAATGATTAAGTAACTTAATAGAGTTTAAAGGCCAATTAACCTGACTTAACAACATGCCCACGTGGTATTCTGCAACAAAACAACAACAAAGCACCACACCAGGATATCTATCGTAGGGAATAACACCAGGGTTCACTTCAGGGATGGCTTCCAATTTTAGAACATTTGTCTCCCTTTCTGTCTACACAGTTTGGCCCCGTTCTGCACTGTTTGGAAGCTGCTGAAGCAACTCTGGCTACATTATATGGGTCACACCACTGCTGGCACAGCAATAATCCTGTTGAGGCACAAGTCCCTCTTAAGAAGCTGTCATCAGTCTCATCCAAGGTAACAGCAGCCTGCCAGTGGAGCCTGTCCACAGCCCAGATCAGATCCTGTAAGTCACCAGTTTGACCACTTCCAAAAAGTTAACTCAGGTATTAGACTACCTTTAAATATATCTATTTATATTTATATATATTTATTTGAAATTTAAATGCTTTCTTAAAAGAAAAGCTATTTGGAATTAAGGCAACTTAATCAGACTTAACCATATACAGTTCAAATAACCTTTTCAAATTTCAGAAAATACTCTAGCTGTACTCAGTTTGAAAGTAAAGTCAAACCACTGAACAGAGAGAACCTCTGTAGGCAGATGCAACTGAAGTCTATAGGTACCGAGACCTGCAGCCTTTTTGCACTTGCAGAGGAGGAGAGCACATTTTGTTTCTTCCATTTCACCTTATTTAACAAGTTAAGCTTTATATTATGTAATAGACTAGAAAATTACCATATTTTTTCATTTTCTAATCTACAAATAAGTGAGGCATGAGAAAATAGTTCTTTTAGAAAGCCCTAAATGTGGATGACCAAGGTGACCAAAAGCAGTTGGTTCTATTCATTAACTATACATTGTTTTCAATAATCAGTTTTATCAGCTTACTTAGTAAGCAAAAGAAAAATAATCACTTGGGGCATTTTCAACTGAATTCTGCAATTACAACTTTAAAAAAAACAAACAAACAAAACAACATACTTAAAAATGTGCTACTTCTAGCAAAATAGGGTACATGGTAAATAGTAAACATGGACATGACTACGAAGCTTCTTCCTGAACCAGGCAGAACTCGTGTATCTGAATAACAGATGAAGAAAATATCTGCCATGGTATAAGCCAGTCTATTATACAGCAAAGAATGTAATTTCAGCCCCTGAAAATCAGATTTCATTTTGTGGGAAAATAACTCTGAAGCTCAGCAACACGCTGATGCTTGAAGTTAGTTTTTTATTTATTCAGTTCAGTCAGGCTGCTTTAAGCAAACCATCTGAGCTAATAAAATGTCAACTAAGATAAATTAATAAAATCAGCAAAGGGTGGGCAAGCTCCGAAACCCCTGTTCACACACTGAGCTACGCAGTGACTGCTCAGACAAGCATTTCTGCTTGTTATGCTCTTGCTTATGCAGGAAATAGAACCAGGGCTGCTTCCCTGAGCATAAGGCTCTAAACTCCGACCCCTTACCTTAGCTGTGGGCAAACCTAATGTGTGCTACATCCAGGCCCCAGCACACAGTACATGTTCTGCAAGTTGCTTTTACATGCAGAACTACAGAGAAGAATGAATGTTAATTTAAGGGGAAAACAAGTTTATTCATCTAGCCCATGATTTGGAATTTTGACTGGATTTCCTCTTACCAGCATATGCAAGTCTCACGATGGTGGCTTCATCCTGGGCCAAGTGTGCAATGCCTGGCAGAATGTACTCTGGGTATATGTTAATATCATTGCGTGGCACCTCTTTGACGAGAGCAAGAACTTTAGTTAGTGTCCTCACAGATTCTGCCCTCACCCTGGGCACAGAGTCGTTGCTGAAATGTAACAGATAAGGAGTAATACGATCCAGAAGAATCTCTACACTTAATCTTGGTGCTAAATGAAGAATCAGTTCCAAAGCAGCCAGTTTTGAATCACAGTATTTGAGAGTCTGTAAACAGGAAGTTATCACAGACACTAGAATAACGAGCCCATTCTCTTTTGTCTCTCCCTCGGCTTTCTCTGTGCGATCATGCCCACAGAGATTGTGAATGATGTTGTCCAGATCTTTACGTATGACCAATATACGCTCATCTGCCGATACAAACGTTTCCTTGGCAAACTGGGCCATGTAAGGCTGAAGGAAAGTGTAAAATATTTCAGGAAATGCATTGTTACGTTGCTGTTTCAAATAATCTTCCGCTGCTAAACGTTTATCTGGCTCGCGATGGACCATCTGAGTGACCTTGAGAAAGGGAGAAGTAGGAGGGAGCAGGAGAGAAAGATTAAAGGTTTAGATATTTGTAATACAAAAAACCTCAAAAACCAAAACAAACCCAAACAATAAGCAATTTGTCACCAAAGTGGGTAAAATAAACTGCAAACAGGCCATACAAATGGTTCTAATGCTGTAGTCCATCCTTACCAGTTCTCTGATACTGCGGTCTTCAATTTTGTTTAGGACTTGATCAGGGGAAAAAAGGCCATTTCTGTAAGCCAAAAGCTGAGATAAATCAAACAAGGGTACGCCTTCTGTGAAGAGCTCTGCTATTACACAGCCTGGGAAACCCAAAAAAGAAACAAGTCAGATGTCAGAAGATTGCAAACAGACACTTTAACTTTGCTTTCTGTATGCAGACAATAACAAAACCTATGTGACTCTTAGCTCGATTAAAAATAAGGCAAATGAGTTGCCAAATTAACATGCGGAAAGGAGATAGCATCTCAAGCTCCAAAAACTGGCTTTTACACTTGATCCCTGAAATATCTCCCAAGTATTTTATTTCAAACATGACAACAGCTGAGGAGTTTGCAGTTAGGAAACATGAGGCAGTGACTTCAGCCACCTGCCAGCTGGAAAATACACCACCAGAAAAGGAATCCACATCACTGTCACGTGGAAGAGTGCCAGTAAGTCAGCATGGATCGAGCAGTAGGTCAAAACTAAGCAGCCTTTATTTGCAGAAGGTAAGGAAATAACGTCTACTTCCAGAATGATGCTGGGGGGCAGCATATAGTCACTTACAGAAGCTCATAAGCAGTGAGACATAAGAAGATTGCCAAACACAGCCCCCCCTGTTGTGTATGTGACACATTCTCTTCAGAGGTCCCACTCCCGCAGTTGGCTCCCAACGGTCAGCATCTTGCTTTATCAGTGGAGTGCCCTGGAAGTCTGGCTATAAGAGCAGCTTGTAAAATGAAGTAACCATTACCTTTAAATTCAGATTTTCAATCACTTAAAGAAAAAAAAAAAAAAGGCTGGACATATGGTTTTCAAACTGCTCAAGACTCAAGACAGGCTCTCACCGTCAGACTCAAGTATTTGTGAGCAGCACTACGACAGGAGCTTGCTTAGTTATCCAACATCCTGCCTGTGGGGAAAACAAAATGGGATGGGGCTTCCAAAGCCAATATTGCTAAAGTGCCCTGAAAGCTGGCTTAGTCCCAAGGCAGTAGGACCTTAAGTGAACCACTGACTGATTTCTCCTCTTGGGTCCCATGGGGCATATGCTATGCATTCCCGGAACCTCAGCCGCAGTGACGGTCTGTGGCTTGCAGAACCATCTCCTTCCCATGGCAGAGCTGAGCCATAACTGAACAGTCTGTGATTTCCCTCATCACATTACATGACGATGCACTTAAGTTATGTAGCTTACTGTATTGTGTCTATACTTTTTCTGTGAATGAAAGGTTTGGGGTTGGGTCTTATGCTTAAAAATAAACAAGTTTTGCAACATGCTGTTCTCTAAACCCACTGCAAAATAAAGAAGCAAAAAAAAACCCCAGATAAGCTTTTTTGCATCCCAATACACAACGATAAGCATGCTAGTCTCTCCTGATGACTCCAAGTACCTGCAGAAAAGATGTCCATTGCACGTTTTAACTCCCCTCTTGTTCGCTGATTGCTATTTGTCAAGTCTACCAAAGGAGTCGAAGGGTCCCGCATGTTTTCCAGCTCCGTAGCAAACATACTGCCATCGACAAAGCGCTCGGGAGCAATGTAACACGTTCTCCTCCGTGACGTGTCGAAGAAATAATTGAAGTCAGCGGGATTGTCTTCAGGAAGGTAAGTTGGTTTAAAACTGGCAAAGTCAGTGAGAAGAACCCAGTTCCAGCTGGTCACCATGATGTTCTCTGTTTTGATGTCCCCGTGGCGGACTCCAGACTTGTGTGCTTGGTCCACGGCGGTCAGGATCTGGAACGCGATCCACCTTTTTTCAATGTTGTTCAGGAACGGCCTGGTACTGATGCGATCATACAGGTTGTCCCGTACATACTGTCTGAAAAGCATGGCAGCCTTCTCGGACAGGGTGGCTTTCTGGAAGGGAAGGCAGTTCTGCGCCGAGTGTAACCTTATCTTCAGCTCCTCCAGCTCCTGCTTGTAGCTTGTCAGGGGTAAGGTGGGATCCTGAATGGCAAACACCTTCACCACCACCAGCCCTTCCCGGTGCTTGGCTCGGGCCACCTTGAAGAAGCGGGTGCTCCCCAGGCTCTTGTCGTACTCGAAGTCGTGGATGTCAGAGAAGTAGCTGTCCACCGAGAGGATCTGCGAGGGGGCGATGCCAGCCAGCTGGTTCCCCATGGCGGCACCTCCTCCTCCTCCCGGGCGCAGGCACCGCGCCGGGGCTCTCCCGCCTCAGCCTGGGGAAAACACAACGCCTGTTTCACACCGGCCGCAGCTACGGGATTATTCCGCTTTCCCCCCTTCCCAGGCCCCCGCAGCGCAGCTCCCGTTGCCCCGCGCCCCCCGCCCCGAGCGGGCCCAGACGCTGCCGCCGCTCCCCAGGCCCCGCCGCCGGGGCAGCGCTGCGCGGTGCCAGGCCCGGGGGAGCGGGGCGCCGCCGCGGCGGGTCCCCCCTCCACAGCACTCACCGGCGCGGCCCGGCCGGCCCAGGCAGAGCCGGGACGCCCCCAGCCCCGGCCGCGGGATGGAGCGAGGCGGGACAGAGGGCGGCGGAACCGGCACCATGAGGCGGGCGGGGGAAGGGGCGGTGCCGTGAGCTCACATCCTGCGCCGCAGCCCGGGCTGAGGGCATCGGAAGCCCTGTGTCCCGCGGGAGTCCGGGCTGTGTCCCGCGGCCTGCAAAGAGCAGAGTTTGGAATCATGTCTGCTTCAGGGACATAAATTCTGACTTTTAGCTGGGGAAGGGTCTGGAGCACCAGTCTGATGAGGAGCGGCTGAGGGAACTGGGGGTGTTCAGTCTGGAGAAGAGGAGGATGAGGAGAGACCTCATTGCTCTCTACAGCTCCCTGAAAGGAGGGGGCAGTGAGGCAGGGGTCGGTCTGTTCTCCCGGGTAACAGTGATAGGATGAGGGGTAATGGCCTCAAGTTGTGCCAGGGGAGGGTTAGATTAGGTATTAGGAAAAAAATGTTCACAGAAAGGGCTCCCCAGCACTGGCCCAGGCTGCCCAGGGGGGATTTAAGAGCCGTGTAGATGAGGTGCTGAGGGACATGGGCTAGTGGGGAATTGGCAGTGTTAGGTTAATGGTTGGACTTGATGATGTTAGAGGTCTTTTCCAACCAAGGCTGTTCTGTGATTCTGTGATCTGGGCTGGTTTTCTTCTAATGAGCCTTTTTTTGCCAGTTGTATTCCCTGGAAGGGCAGCTGCTTCTTTTGTGCTTTGTGATGGCAGAGGAATGACGGTAGCAGCAACAGTGATGTGTTCAGGCAGTCTTTGTCCTATTTTTGTCTATTTGTTCAGCAATGTCAAGGAAGAGCTAAGGGGAGTGCAGTGTATCTGCTGTGAGCTTGGTGCTGAGGCAGTGCAGGCTGTGCGGGTCAGGAGATCAGGTGTGTTGGTAGAACCGGCCTTAGGTGTATCAGTCAGGACCTTCTCCTGGCTGAGCAAACAGGAGAACAGCTGCCATGCTTCCTTCTCCTGATGCTCAGCCTTATATGCCTGTGAAGAGAAGGTTTTTTTAGATGCTTTCACTTCCAAGTCTGTCCTGACAGGGTTTCACGTATCTGAAATATGAAAAAAAGGCCTTTCATAGCAAACTCAGAGTGAAACTAAAATGGGGCCTTCCTTAGTTTTATCTGAAAGTGCTTGAGAGCAAGGAGATACCCAGGGCAGAATTTGCTCATCCTTCCCTTTTTGCCTTTGCCATGTTGTTTCTTTGCTACCTGTAACACATTACTAAAGAAGTGATATTTGGGTCCCCTACACCAGTGCCTGTACACTTGAAACTTACCCAGCCATGATATGTTTTCCACCAGCCATATATGAAGTCACTTAATCACATTGTCTCCAAAGTGGTTCAGGTTGTGCTAGTGAGGGCTTCCTGCCAGCAGGACTCTCCCACCAGCAATCCACATTTGGAGGGTCAATGTGTCCCAGGGCAGAAGGGTTATGGCTAGGACTAGGGGAGAGCAGTGAGAAGTAAGAAACAGAGGCATTAGATTAGTACCTAGGTATGGTTCCTTCTCGAGTTGTAACTTGCTGTTGTGCCCTTTTTTACCCTTGGGATCTGGACATAGTTGTTTCACTCACAAGACCTTTACCTGTGAGGCAAGCAGGGTATGCATCAAGTGCTGCCAAAGGGGATCTGAAAGAACGAAAATAGAGTCAATTTTCTGCTTGTGGCTTGGCAGGTTGGCTTCATGCTGTAAGACTGATGCTCTTGACCCCCAACTGTTTAGCTCCTGTCATAGTGGTAGAGAAGGGAATGTGGAATCGTGACTTCTGCTCTCCCTTTTTGACTTTGAAACAGACAATGAGGCAATGGTACCCTGCTCTGACTATTCCTAAGCACCTTAAAGTTCATCCACTCCTTTTAGGGCATAACATGAGTGGAGACAACTTTGTAGGGAGAAAACTGAGTGGCTGCTGAAAGTCTATGGCTAAGTTGGATGTTGACTGTCTTGTAAGTCAGTCAGTGGGTAATCAGAAAATCTCCATTGGCTTGTCTGCAAAACAATTATATAGGGGTTGCTCTCTCTAATGGAAAAAGTTAACGGACTTAAAGCAGAAAGATCTTCTCAGTTGAATCAGATGCATGGAGTGCAAGTTCAGAAGAAAGTATCTGAGGCTGTTCAGTAAACATAAATCCCAAGAAAACAACTTCAATTATGCTCTGGCTATGTGCTTAGTGAAGAACAGAACCTGTATTTGTGCTGCAGCTTACTTCCTGCTCAAATTATTGAACTATGACTGTAGCTGCAGCAGCCCATAGTTAAGGCTTTGAAGCTGTCAGGGTTTGATCAGAAGAAGGCCAGCCCGCCCTGGTGATGTGCTTCTCCTGCTCTTTGAACAGAAAACACATTACTGCTAACAATGTAAGAGACTACACCTCCCAAAACAGAATGCACAAGTGCTTATGTTTCCCCTGTGACTGAGCACCCATCTCAGTTGTGAACGGACACCAGAGACTACATAGTCAAGCTCCAGACTTGGCTGGAGAGGAGCATCTGTCAGCCCCTGTGACATAGCTGTGCTCTCCTCCCTTTGCTCATAGGAGCTAAGTTCAGTTTTCAAAGGTAAGAGGGAAAGGCTTTTTAATACTGAAGATTTTGTGTAACTCCTGTAGGCAGACTCTGCTCCCAGCTAAGCTGTTAGTTACTGCCTCCTAGCTAGGACATATTGTCTGTGCACTTGGTCGTGCTGGGCTAGAGTCACAGTGCAAGCCAGTTTTTCAACCACTTGTCTTATAGTGAGAGCCTCTGCAGTACTGCCAGGCATACAACCTGGGTGGGCAGAGGTGCTGAGACAAAAATAGTGGCACATTTTCATGCACTGTAATTGGAGTTAATTCTAGTTAAGCTAAACTGGCCATAACAAATGGAGAGGATGCATCTGTGGCTTCATAGCAATAAAATAGAAAAACGAGCGACTTGTGTGTGTGCTCTCCTCCTGCCATTCCTCCCCTTCCTAAGGTATATACTGTTCAGCAGCTCCTCCAAATGGAAAACTAATAGAAGGGAAAAACCTATCATTGCATTGCTGCACCTTTGGTCTGCATTTATTCAGATGTCTATAAGTAAAAAAGAGACACTTAGCAGTAGCTGTTAACCATGCTGAAGTTAATGGAAATGAAATATTCTGCCAAATAAATTGCCATCTTTTTTCCCCTGTTTTCCAAATCCAGTTCCCTTCTAAAGCAAACATTCATGGGTACCTATGCAAACTATTTTGTCTTTCATCATGCCTGGAAAATGTCAGAACTTTGCTGCTTCTACAGAGCTGAACTTAGATACAGGAGAGCAAAAACATTATGGTACTGGTAATCTCATTTAAATCATGGATGAGGATTGGAAATACCCTGGAAACTCACTATGCACAGTGCTGTGTCCTATGAACCTCCTGCCCGAGTACCAAGAATTTACCCCATACGTAGAAATGAGTGGGAAGGGGTCAATATGCACATTCTTTAAAAATAGCAGGTTGTCTGTACCAGTGGGAAGAATTATGTCTGTGAACCAGAAAAAGTGCTAGTGCAAGATTAGGCAATGGAGGAAAAGATACTGAAAAAAACAGTGGGGCTGTTGTTTGGCAAGCTTAAAATCTTTGTCATTGTGGAGTGTAGAACTGACCAAAAATGCCTAATGAAATGCTTATTAGCCTACCCTCCTATAGATGAAAGGTTCAAATTAATCACACTCAGCCAGATTGTTTGTGCTTTGGGGTGTTTGTGTATGTGTCCTTTCCAATTCTTGAACCTACTAGCTGATTTCTGCCAAAGTTGAGAGAGATGCAGTTTCTAAAAATCAAATTTCTTAAAATGGGAGAGGAAGACAAAAGAAACACACTTCTGTAGGTGGGCACCTGCTGTGATTTCCTAAGTTTTTGCTGACAGAGAATCCCCAGGGCAGACGGATCTTTTCCATGTCTCAGCTATGGGAAGAACTTCAAGGAAGCACGAACTTCCCCCATTTCACTGATTCTGGGATTTATGGATATACTCATGTTGTCTGAAACCAAAACTGCTTTGGAAGACAAAAATAGATTTCATTAATCTCCACTCTCAAGCATCTTGGAATAAGAACAAAGCTTTTGAAACTCTCAGATTCATATGTTTTACTGAAAAGGGCTTGGGAGGTTTTCATTTAAATGATTGTTTATGCCAGTGTTCTGGATAATTTAAATGCTCTTAAAAAGGTTTATTAATATATCATTTGCCTTTATCTGGATGGCGCTCTTTTCATTACTAGTTGGTAAAGGGATTCAAGATTTGTGCATTTCACCCCATACTAGTATGTGTAAACATTTTAAAACCTTCTGCAGCGCCATTCTGCTCTATGAAAGCTTCTGACAGTCTGTCCTGCTGATTTAGCACGGCTTCACCGCATGCGATATGGCAGTGATCCCAGGGACTGAAATGGGTGAAACAGTTTATAGAATACTTTCTTTAAAAGCACCTAAAGCAGAATTGCCTGAAATTTACTCTCCAGACTGACATACTGACAGATTTGTTCCTTAGTCATGTGCTAATTGTTTTGGAATGAGAATCACTCGCTCCCGAATGTTTCTACCAAAGCAGCATGTACAAAATTAATTTCACAAAACTCGGCAAGAGACCATATGGAAGGAGAAAGTTATATTTATTTTAAACAAAGTTGATTTCAGTCACTAACACATTGTGTTATAGATGTCACTCCCTTGCACTCCCACACCATGTACTTGGAAGCATCAAGGCATGTGTGATACTTTCATACGTGCTTTTCCATTAATGTTCGCTCAGGCCAAGTTTAGTATTTCTGATATAAATCTCTACAAGCCACATAATAAGTTAAATTGCTCTAACATACATCCCCACTGTTAGGTTATACTACTGCAATTTTCTTGTGCATCTGTGGCTACTTTTAACTTTGGGGATGAAAAAGGGAAAGCAGGAAATCGTAAAGCCAAGCTTTATTATACCCTAAACATACCTGTAAGCTGTTGGTCATGCTTACTAACCACCCCCTTGCAGCCAGAGGAGAGAAGGAAGAATGCTTTGCTTTTTATTTTACAGAAATATGGAAATTCATGGAGAGGAATGTCAGCCCATTTTAAGCTTCAAGTGAAAGTTTGGTAACTCTTTAACATCAAGGGCTAATCTAGGTAATTTTCTCCCTTCCTACACGGGATTCCTCTGCCAGAGACTCAGAAATGGCTTTTTCAGTATTAGCCACAAGTCAGGTCATAGCCCTCTTTTCTTGGCCTAAGTCAGCTTCAGTGCCAGCCAAACATCTTATGCATTTTACTTTATTTTATTTTATTTTATTTTACTTTTTTGTTGTTGTTGTTTTTTGGGTTTTGTTTTATTATTTATTTTTTTAAAGATTATGACTGTTTGATTCGTCTTAGAAATCCTGGGTACAAAACCAAAACGGTGCCCTCGGGCAGCGCCTCCCTGAATACGTATTTAACGTCTCTTTCGCTAAAAACACCATCCCTCTGCTAAATGAGCAGGTTTTAGCAAGATCTGAATGCGGGGGGACAGCCGAGCCGGGGATGCCGGCGGTGGCCGCGGGGTGGCAGCGCTCCCCCTCCGCCCGGCGCTCGCTGGAGCAGCCGGTGCTTCACAGCACCGCAGGGCTCAGGGATTCCGCTCTAGCTATGACCTCTCTAAAATACTAAGTATTTCCAAGGAAGCAGATCTGATGGAATCATATTTTTTTATGCTGATTAGAATTTGGGAAGGACTAGCACATTTTGGAAGTCTGTTTGTATAGGCAGATTCTATGGAAAGGGGGGACCTTCAGAAAACAACTGTACCATTTCCAGGGCTTAGGCTTCCCATGACCCCACTTGTTTCTGTCTCAGCAGGAAATAATTTTACTAAGAGACAGAGAGGGACTGTTCAAGCATCTAATGACAAAAGGCTGAGTATTATGTTGTAAATGCATGTGCTTATTAAACTATCCTTTGCTGGAATTTTAGAGGTAAAAAATAGCATAGAACTGGGGTTGAACATAAAATTTCCAGCAAGCATGTCCTGGTTGCTGTGAAATCTGGATCAAATTAAAAGTGGTACCTTCCTTGCAAGGGTGATGATGATATGAGTGTGAGCTCTTTGAGAACTGGTACAATTTGGAGAAAGCCTGCTGAGATAACTCAGGTGTTAAGCAGAGTTAGCTTGCCTGGCACACAACTGGCAGGAGAATTGGAATGGCAACATCTGGGGAGGCAATGCAGGGCAGGGAACATCTGGTTGCCCAGTGGTGTTAATTATGGGAATGTCAGGGAAGAGGGCAGTGAAACAGTTATGGCCAGTCCCATAACTGAGTATGGCAGTTGCCCTTCAGACCCATGTGTGAAAGCAACCTCTGATACTGGGTTTGTCCTAGTGAGAAAAGAGCAAAAACAGAATTGCTGCTCTTCATGATCTCTTCATGTGGGCATACAGTATTAAAAACGGTTGCATCTTGTTCTTTCAATGACAACTTCCTGACAGAGACAGAAGCGGGAATGTTTATACTGTGATATCAAACAGTGCCCTTTCTCCTCCACTCTTACCCTTCCTCACTGAAACACTAAAATATCAGAGAAATCCACTCCTAGAGTCTTCTGTCTCGCTGGAGTCAATTATTACATTTAACTCTAAATCCCAAACTCTAAATCCCAGTCTGAATAGAACATCTAATATTGTCAGCAATTTCGGTTATTCAAATTTGAGAGGAAAATGGTTGATTCAGGCCCAGCTTTAGTGAATGATCTATTATCAGATGCCCGGGATAGTTAGACATATCAGATGCATAATTACATACATCAGTGCAACATTAAGTTACTAGTCATTCTTGCTTTATATTGAGATACAAGGCAGTTTCTATTTTTGATTAGCATCTCCATTACCTGCTCTCAGTAAACAGATTGTTGGCTTTTTTTTTTTTTTAGTATAAATTTGCATGTGTCTTCACCTTCCACACAATCTAGTTACCCAGCCTGCTTTAATGTATGCTGCAACTTATAAATGAGCAGCTGCCATGGCTACTGTAGCCATACAAATCCAAAGGAGAGCTCTTCAGCTTGTAAGGAGTGGCTGGAGGCAGGTAATTAACCACAGTTTCACTCCTTGCACACAAAGTGCCGTGGAAACGCACCGGGCTTCCCTGTGGGTTTTGCTTTTATGAGCACGTACTTCAGGGATTGCAGCATCGCTGCCATTTCTGGGCACAGCAAGAGAGAAAGAAAGAGCAGGGCTAAGTGCTAGAACGCTCCACAGAATCCTTTCTAGCAAATCCAGTTATAATTAAGTTGGCGATAATAAAGGGATCTTAAAAATAATAGCTGATTCATCTTTGGAGAACTTCCTTCTCCTGCTTCCCTTCCCCCCATTTTCAGGCTTTTCTTCTTCACTCAGTTCTCTCCACTGCTTCCAGAAAAGCACCTCTCATGCACCCAGGACTGGGAGGGTGTCGGGTGTTCACCAAAAGATTTTGCAGCTTCTCTGAGCTCTCAGCTTTTTTATATCGATGTATTGTCATTTACAAATCTTAATACGCCAGTCCTACATTTTTAAAGAATCCCGGATATTATAGACCTATTAAAAAATCACTTTTTTAACATGCAGGGTAAATCGCATTCTCCTGTGTAGCAGATTAGTATTTGACTGTCAGCTCACAGTAAGAGGTCTGATTTCTGTTCACCGACTTCACTGGGAAATTCTCAGTTGCCTATAATGAGGGTAAAATTGGGTCCAAGAGTGTTAAATTATATCTTCTCCAGCATAGAAAAGCATACCCAGGCCTTCAGGCATATCACCCTATTTGCAAACACCAGTGAAATTCTTTTTGGTCTAACTGAGCCGTGACAATGTGATAGTCTCTTAGAGTTGTAGATTGGATTTCAGGACAGAAATTGCTGCTGCCAGCTAGTTTGAATTTTTGTAGAGAGAGGCAAAAATTCAGCCAAAAACTAGCTGCAAACCTGTACATCCTGGTTGAGCTCATGACTTGCAGCCTCTTTGTCTCAATAAGAAAAAACACTTACCAGAAAACCTGTTGGTATTGGTTTATTGGAGGATATTTTCTCTCTGGCTCTCTCATGTCCCATTCAGAGCATACCGTTCCTTACTTCACTTCTCTCTGAAATTCAAACCATTTAGTGGTTGCTCTATAAAGGACAACAATAATTTAAAGTTACTATAAAATTAATCTGAAGCTGAAGTTGCATTTTTATTCACACTTTTACTGTTTATCTAGTATATTTTAAAGTGTCTGAGGCTTTGGGCCAAGCATTGGTATAAATCAGAATAAATACTTGGCTGACTTACTTGGGTATCTTCCTTCAGCAATCTGTTTCTAGCTCACAGTTTGGCTTCCTTTGCAGCTGGGATACCTGTTTCTTTTCCTGCCAGCTTTTGTGTGTGTGGTTTGCTTTTTTTTTTTCCTTTTACATCTTCTGTCTGAAGCCAAAAATATCTTGGTTTAGCAGTCTGACATCTTATTTTGTGATTCCTCAACACTATTTCCAGTCAAGAGTCTTCAAGCTTCTTTGACTTCTGCCCACGCGATCCACCTATTTAAAAAAAAAAAATACTGCTTATTACCTAACTTATGTAGTTGTCTATAATTAGTTTTTCTGAGACAACAAATAAGAGTATGATGATAACTGCTGGCGCTGACTCACAGAGCTGTTTGTGCCCAGCCTGCCTATCTGTTGACTTCAGCTAGTGTAAGATTCACAAGCCTCCAAAAGGAAGTATGCACAGCTCTGTCTTAGTGGCCCTTCTTTTAAAAGTCCCAGTGGGTTACTGTTCATCTCCAATCTCTCCCCACACCCCTCCTGATTCCCCAGCTGTGTTTTCTGTGGCCTCTTGCCTAAGGCATGTTTGGGCCTTGTATAATGCCTAGTAGGAGAGGAGGGAAAGAGTGGTGACAGCCAGTTCCCTCAGCTGGCTGGGGAGCCGAGTGCTCAGCTTAAGAGGAGGAATCAGCTTTTGTCCTTGGTCTCCACCATCCCCTTCTAGACCAGCATCGACTGTGGGAGCCAGCTCAGTAACTGATGAGAAACTGCAACTGACTTGGACTGACTGGATGCCGCTGGAGGGATTCAATTCTAGGTGTCTTCTGGGCTTCTGCAGTCTTTAAAAAGGCTGAGTAGGATGTTTTGTTGTCCTTCTGTGGCTTTTAACTGATTTATGTCTCTTTTAAACTTGAGGACAGTATTCAGGTAGCAAGTGAAGTGAAATAGTCACAGAATCACAGAATGGTCTTGGTTGGAAAAGACCTCTAAGATCATCGAGTCCAACCATTAACCCAGCACTGCCAATTGACCACTACACCATGTCCCTCAGCACCTCATCTACACGTTTCTTAGTCCTCTTAGCATCTTTGGAAAATAATACTTTAAAGAGCAGCAGAGAGCAACCTAGAGGGAAAATATTTCCTGTGGGACTTGCACGCTTTGGAGTGATTGTGTTTGCAGCCCTGGATCATTTAGAGAATCTCTCAGCATGTGCACTGCAGACTACCAAAAAAAAAAAAAAATGCAAAATGAGAAGCTGAAGAACTGGATTTTCTCCTGCAGGAGCATCCACTGGCTGACCAATAATGTCACTTTGAAAAAACAGCATATCACAATTCATCCTGGTCAGAATCTGAGTAGTAAAAGAATAGTGAGAGTGAGCTGGGGGTAGGAATCGCATCCTGGCATGCAGCACATGGCTCAGTGCTGGCAACCTCACTCCGGCTATGAGGCTGGAAAGAGACTTCAAGCTTCTCTTGGGCCATACATTTGCTGTGAAGCCAACTGATGGCAAAAATACAGTAGGAAGGACCACTTGGGAAGTTATGGCAGATTATTAATAAATGCATCTTTGTAAGGAAATGCCTTTTCTTTGCACCATGGAGCCAGGCACAACCCTTTTCCTTGGACTCTTTGAATACGAGGACAGCTTCTGCCTCATACAGGAGCAGGGCTGACTGTCTCAAAACATCTGCAGAGGAGCAAAGCACAGGCAAGACCCACTCTCCTACGTGTGCTGCAGCTCAGCTGGCACAGCAGCACTGTATGAAGAAAACATATCTTCTTCAGTAAAAAGCCCATAGCATTAGAAGCAGCAGGATGAATTCCACTATGCTTCCATTTTAAACTAATTATGAGTTGGGGCATCCACAAGATAATTTTAAAGCAAGATTTTTCATTCCCAGCCTGCAAAAGATTCCATTTTCCAGCTGCTGGAAAACATCATGAGCTGATCCCGTAATGAACTCTCTCATGTAAGAATTGCCTCATTACCATTAAATGTTGCCAGCTCTTAGATTTGTGTTCTGCTTCATAAATTCAAAAAAGCAGCTCAATGTATTTAGGAGCTATTTCCCTGTTTTTAAAGGAACTAGAGTCTATTCCAGGACCCAAGCCAGATCCCTTACAGTTTAAATGAAGACAGATTGACATGAGATTATTTCAAAAGATGAAGAAAAAGTTTTTGCAGAGCAATTTCTTTTTTTTTTTTTCTTTTTCCTTTTTAAAGGAACAAGAACTTGTCCTTTTTGTGTTTTTGAAGAATGGTGAATAAGCCCAGCAAAATTACACTATTGTATGTAGTCAAGAATTAACATTATAATCAATTTTTTCTCTTGGCAGAAGGCAATAAAGGGCCAGAATCCATTCTCTCTGATTCTACATACCAAGTCCATAGGTTTCAATTCACCCCAAACCAAGGTGGAGTTGCTTTGGAGGGACTAATGGTGAGGTCTGGAGGATTTCTCCCTTCAGTTGTTAATTTGAATATAGTGCAACGGCTCACCGTTGACCACTTTAGGTCAGCTCCATGTTGCCTGATTTCTGTAAAACAATTCTAACCTCTTCTAAATTGTGATGAGTGGTTAGTGCAACTTTTCACTTTTATTGGCAGCCTGAAGTACTGAATAGGAAAAAGAGACAATTTTCTTTTCTAGAAAGGTATAGGCAGAGCAGCACAACAGATTTGTATTGTTATTCATGTTGCATATGCCCATAAGAAATAGAATGAAATTTGCTACAGGCTGCAAAAGCACTTGATGAAAAAAATTTGCCAAGGAGAACATCAGTTCTGAACTGTGTACCTTCCAAATATCTGGGAAATCTGCCTGGGCAACACAGTATGTTGGATCTTAGCGGACAGTGTTACATGCATGTTGAATTTAACTTAAAAATCCTTACCAAAGGAGCTGGAGAATGGAAAAAACTGTAATGCAATTAGGCATTTGTCATTTTCTGTTAAAAGCTGTCTGCTTCCAGCATGTCCAGGCAGATTTAAACAGATGAAAGGGTCAACTAAACAGTGATTGTAGATATACATAAATTAAGACATGAGAGCTTCCAGTAATTTATTTTATCTATTAAAATGCTGCTGTGATTTTGACTTTGAGAAAGGAAGTGTCTTAGAAGGGTCAGAAGACAGTATCTCATGGCAAACAACCAAAATTGGATGAGTTCAAGGATGCAAGAGGATAGGTATTCGGTCTTTTCAAGGGGAAGCTTGCAGCTGTGTTCTAATAAAAAGAAATAATTGGATTTATTTGATCTCTTAGGGTTGTTTCCTTAATAATCTATGCAAGAGAGCATTTTATAATTCTTTTTTTCATAATGTCTTTTGAAAGAAAGCCCAGTGTCAAGAACCTCTTCTTTTCCAGCCTTAGCCCTGACATTTGAGCATTAGTGTATTCATTACACAGGATCCCTCCTGCACTGCTCCTGGAGAACTGCAAAGCAGTCGGGACAGCAGACCAGCCTGGAAGGCCATGGCTGGATCTGGACTGCGTATTTCCCATGAGTACTGGGTAGAGGTGTACAGAGAGGGAAAGTGCCAGGTCTGACACGACAGTGTTGGGAGAAGCTTCTAGTCTAGTTAACACTTGCAGCAGCAAACCTTTGACTTTCTACAGGGGCTTCTTTTATTATCTGAACCAAAAATACAGTTTTACTTGTCATGTCCTGACTAGAAGTAGTGTCCATACAGCATGCTGAAATTCCAAATGTGGTTATGTCAAACATTTAACTGTTGTATCCTATTCAGCCATCTCTTGGTGTTCCTCTCAGGTGAAAAAGAGAAAAAAAGTGTTTTTTTTCTTCCACCTTTTCCTCAGAAAACTTGTTAACAATTATCATTTCCTATTGCAAGAAGGGCTGAAAAATTTGGCATCTGAACATCATCACCTTATGGCATGTTGTACCTGAGCAAAAACTTACCAACAAACTTCACAAAAGCAGAGTCCATGGAAGGAAGAGTTGTAGCACTTCAAAATGTGATTTGTGCTGTCAGTTCTCTTTCCATAAATGTTTTTACATCAGGGATTTAATTAAGCACTCACATTAATCACTCTCAAACTAATCAGTGAATCAATTCCAAATCTGGCAGCCAGTCAGTGTTGATACAAGATTTGCTGCACGGATACTCCCAAATTTTGTTTGCACAGTATTTTATTGCAAAAATAAAAAGGCAATGCAGTTGTCAGTTATGAATGAAATTAAACCAGGGTAAACTGAAGAATAAAACTGGTGTATATACCCTCAGCAACCTGTCAGTATGGACAAAAATATCTGTGAGCTGACATCTAGTACTTATTTGCTAGATCTTCTTGTAAATAATAAATCACCTTTTCTTTCTGCAAACAATGTGAACCATGTTCATCATTTGAGATTCTTTACATTATTAACAGCTTGGCAGGGAGTTCAGAAACTCAGCTGAAGAAAATACTCAGGAGATCCTATATAGTTAAGGTTCTATGCTGATCTTTTGCCTTCCTATTTACCAGAAAGTTTCCATAATTTTGTGTTAGACAGGAAAGTCATGCTTTTCTACTTCTTTGAGTTATTTCCATAAGTATTCTGAAATATGATTTGAATAACAAGAATCATAGAATTGTAGAATGGTTTGGAATGGAAAAGACCTTTAAAGATCATCTTGTTTCAAGGACCCTGCCATGGGCAGGGACACCTCCGACTAGACCAGTTTGCTCAAGCAGCTCAAAGCTGGTTACTTTCTAGCCTCAGCATGCATCAAAAAATTATTTCTATGATTTAGCCAACAACAACAGCCCATTATCTGATAAAGGCAGTGGTATTTTAAGAACCTCACTAGGTGATCCAGAGCTGGGCCTGCATGTTTACTCCAAAAAGTGCCAAAAGACAGGACGTCCCTGTGTAGAAAGGAAATTCCATATCCTCACTGGAAGAGTTTAGTGGCCAAAAAGAAGAAAACAAAAAATCTACCATGAAAGAAAAGAACTCTGAGGTTCAAGTAGCACAAAACAGTCTTGATGCTGTATCTCTTCTTCTCAGTCATTTTTGTTATCTGAAAGATACCTTCACAAATCAGAAACCTTGCTAGAAATTTTTTTTTTTTTCTGCGTAAAACCCCTACTATAGGTTCTATTCTGTTACTTCTTGTCCTGGGCTGGCCAAGTTTATGCAAGAGAGAGCATACAGCACAGGCCCCTGCTTTGAGAGCGGAGAAGTGGGTAAGGGTCCTGAGCACCCTGGGGCAGGCGTGTTTCAAGAAAGATGAGGACCATCCTGTTCCTGCACACTCTATAAATCTCCACAGGAACAACCAGGTTTGGCTTTAGGTCCTGAAATTACATGCATGCTGCTGAAAGTAAAGCTACTCATTAACTGTTCATTAATTCACTTCTAGAAGTAATTTATTCTTCTTCCTCTTTCCTCCCTCCCCCCCCTCCATCCCTCCAGTAGACATCTCTTCCTCTGTTTTTGTGGCATGAAGATAACCTGCAGGGATAAATTGAAATTGGGTTTGTGCCCTTCTTTCTCGAGCGTTTGGATTTGTGTTGTATCACTGGAAAAAAACAGCCATCCAAGCTGCTAGGCATTTTTAATAATGATTTAGCCACTTTTCCCTTATTTATTTTGAACTTCTTGTCTCAGTTTTTAATTTCTTAATTCTTTTCTTACTTGCTTTTTCTTAATCTTCACATCCAGTTACACATATGTAATCATTTAATGTAAACAAAAGACAGGTTTTTTCCAGGAGTGATTTTTAAGTGATGTAAAATTGAAAAGGGAAAGTAGTCTGGTACACTAAGAAACATGCAATATCTGCAGCATATCTTCTTCATTGCTCTAACCTATACTCTTCAACATATAAGCCTTGTTTTTCTAATTGAAAGACCTGCAGGAACACCACACCTGCACATCTGATTAGCTAAAGCTAAGCAAATCTGAATGTTAATTCAGTAGGATCCCCTGAACTGGTAGGCAGCCAACTCAATTAAACAGCTATCCTGATAAGGAGAGACAAAAATGTTTCTAAAAAGTCTTGCCATGGGATAAAGTACCCACCAAAGTAAAACTACAGCACTAAGGAGATTATTCACAGCATTTCATTTTTCTTCAGCATTTATTTCCTTATTATTACTGGAATCTCTGTTTGTGATGGAAGTGACGTTTGGCATTTCATGCTGATTTAAGAACTTGCTAATACTTAGCTCCCTGTGTCACTGAATGACTATATCCCTGTTAAGCAGTTTCACTGTCATTAAGTATAATTGTGCTAAATTAGCAACCATGGAGATGTCCTGGTTAAGACTATCCTGGTTAAAAGTTTCATACTATATGAGCAATTATATAAAAATAACATAATTCTGACAGAAAAAAACCCTGAGCAATAGCTAAGAGAAGGAATTTATAGTTGCTCTTCAGAACAGCAGGCAGGGAAGGGTCTCCACACAAGCATCTCCTGGGGCAGGGAAGATTGCTTTTCTCAGCTAAGTCAGCAAAAGGATCACTGTCCCTGGGCATTGCTATTTTATACAGGTGTTTCTCTAGAAGAGATGCGTGCCCATTGCAGGCTGAGGTTTGGCAGAATACCGATTTTCAGAGTGCCCGGCTCAGTGGGAATTATCTGCAACGTCGGTGTTTCTCTGGCTTCCTTGGAGCATTGTGCACAAGAACAGTTTGCCGTACAAATTCTTCAAACGATCCTCTTAAGAATTAATGCTGGAAGAAGGCTTTTTCCTTTTTTGAGCTGTTATGCTTAACATTTAATTAGCCCATGGTGTCAAGGCTAACATGATAATTCTGTAGGCCAGACATTTCTCATGAGGAGTAAGGAATAATTTAAAACGGTCATTAGGAGCTGCATGGTCTTGAATATGGAAATTATTTTCACTTTATCTATAACTTTAGATAATTGTGCTACAGTATTCCTTCCAATTTAGTGCTCGTTTCTGGAGTTACTAGGTAAAATAACAAGCTGACATCTGTACTGTATCATATGCTTGACTACCTGTATGTAGAAAGTGGCCAAAGAGCAATTTCAGATAACCAAGTGATTTGATGCTTGAGGGAATTTTCAATATAATTAATCAGCATCTAGGGATGTTAACTTGCTTGCTTAAGAAGGATTTTTGGTTAATTGAGGTTCACAAACTAAGGTTACACAGTATGCAGAGTGACCTTTAGTTTAGTCTGGAAGTCTTGTCCTGAAGGGTGTTTCAGAGGATTATTTGAAAAAAATTGTTTTCATATCTAATAATTTGCCTCTTAACCATCCTTAATTACTAGCCCTTTGATTATCTTTCATCTCATGGCCAGTAAGCAAAAATCACAGAAAATTATCTTCCTTTTTTATGTAAAAGGAAGAGAAAGAGTTGATTCTTACCTACATACAGGGAATCTTTGAGTAACAGATCTTTGCTTCCACTAGTGCTGAAGCATGCTGAAAGATAACTAATTCATATTCATGTGCACACAACAAACAAACATATATTTTGAAACTCTACTGATATGATCTGCCTTTCGCAGCCTGCTTCAGTCAAAGCACACAGTCGAAGACTCTGTTAGATGGGAAGAAAGAATTAATTCCAGAAGGAGGAATCTCCACTGCTTTTGCCCCTTCCCAGCCTCTAGATATTCAAACCTGGATACCTCCAACCAAGAACTTCACAGCTGATTTTGACAATTAGCAAAAAGAGTGATGGACTTTCTTAGGTAAGCAGGCAAGATGAGCTATATTCTCTGGAGAGTAAGAGATTTGGTTTTATAGCACAATATTGCCTCACAAAGATGACCATTTATGCTTTTACTGCATTATTACAGGAATAATATTACCATATAGCAAATTGCTTTTTGACCAGCAGCACCTATCTTCCATGTACCACACCTTCATTTGCACTTCTTGGCAACCCTTGCGCAGCAGCATGCTGATCCCCATGTTGGCCTGCCATACCAGATGGGACACCTTGGCCTGTGCTTAAGACTAGAAGGCAGGTTTTATAACATTTTGCTGCACATTTTCATGTGCTAGTCATAGGAGCACGTGAACCCTAATTCCTGAGGTACAGCATCACTCCTACTCCTGTGCCAAGCCTTTTCTGAACAGGCTCGGCCAGCTTTGCAACTGCAACAGTCATTTTTTGCTGATACCTACAGACAGGGACAACAATCATACCATCAAACCACCTTTCAGATCTTGTGAATAATGAAGGATCTGCAAATGTGAAAGGCTAGTATCATAATATCTTCTAATGCCATAGTATCATGTCATGCTTAGTTCCTGGGTATTTGATTTAGCATCCTAGTACCACAACATTTCTGTAGACTTTCAGGGAAGCTGTAAGGTCATTGAAATTGTCTCAGGAGCTAATGACTTTCAATATTTCATTCTGTTATGCTTAATTTTTAATTATTCCTTGTTTAATTCTCTCTGAAAATGAGTGCTCTTTTCCAGCAAAGAATGAAAGAACATGGGTTATATGTGGGTTTTATATTCTTGTTTTCATTTTCTTAAGAAATTGCTGGATGAGTGAATCACAGGGGCCACATTTTGACCACAAATTACTCAGTCAGCTCAACTGACCACTAGATTGGTCCATGTGTCACTCATGGAAGTTGTGTAATTTCTTTCCCTAAAAGTCTTTGGTAACAGAGCAAACAAACGCTGTGAAGAATAACATACACACAATTTAGGACAGAGCAATAGACTATGCTTCTCAGCCTTTTTTAGTTGAAGAACAAGCTGAACTTTAAGCAAAGAAAGATATAACATTTGTTTTTTTCATAATTGTTTTCTTGTATAACTGAACAACATGTGGGCAGGAATGGGGTCATGCATGCTTTAGGATTTTTTTGCTGTCATTTTTATTCATTTGCTCACTTATATTTGGCTGTATATTTCACTAACATTATGGGGTTTTTTAAAGTCATTCGGTAAATGTGTCATCTAAGATCTGATAAGCCAGTGGTAAAAAACTGTTGAGAAACATTCAACTAGGTAACTTCTACAGGTCCTTTCTATCAATTTTCTTTACAGCTCTTTAATATGTAGGCATTTACAAGTAGGTGTTTCCTGGCACCCAACTTGCACCATTCACTCCAGAGTAGTAAAAGTAAGGAGGCAAGATCTTCCCCTGCATTCCTCTGGTCCTTTTACACATACTGTTAAGCTATCAGGGCAAACAGAAATGTTTACTGCTGCTGTCTGCATTCCATTCATCCAAATTTCATTCTTTCCATGACCTTTTTTGCAGTAGCTGTGTGTAAAGTTTGTAGAAGCAGCAAATTTTGAGGCAAGGGATTTGTCTATAAATTCTCATTTACTTTTACCTGGTTTATATCTGATGAAAGGTCCTGATTGACAAAATGAAGTGTAATCTGTTTAAAGACCAACCTAGACATATATTGCTTTACAGCTAATATTTTCTGAGGTTTTTGTGAACTCCAAGTCAGTATGAATGTCAGAATGGGAAATTTATTTAATCTTTCTGCACAGCTGTTTTTATCAGCCTTCTCCTCAAACATTAACAAACAGCTGATAAAGCTCTCAGGGGAACTTGCCATGATGCATACTGAAATTGGTTTGTCAAACCTGTCCCTTTTGTTGCCTAGTGGAAGGTTAATGCTTTAAATTGGTCGGAGAGTTTGAGAAGACTTGGAAAAATTCAGGAGTTGTTATACAGGTGGTAAGAAGTCTGACCTTAGCCCACCATCTCATGTGAGATGAGAAGACAAATCATTTCACTGGAAGCGAGACCACTTTCTTAACTCTGGGCTGAATTTGCTAATTTATAACAATAGCTCAGCTGCTCCAGATGGAAACTCTGACTCATGACCTGGGGGGCTGCAGGTGAAGTGCGGGCAAAGCACTTCCCACCCGTCTGCAAGCCCCAAAGGGAGGCTGCAAGTGGAGTAACTTGGTAAATGCTATTGTGGACTAATGCTTTAAAAAGACTGGGCTGAAAGCCTTCTCTCAGTAAAATCGATAAGGGCATTTCATTTATTTTCAGTACAATCAGAATCTCATGCTGAAGAGGGAGGAATGTAATTTCAGAGTGACTTCCCTGACAGTAGAGACGATATGCCCATGATTTACCTAGAAAGTTATTTTTCTAGTGCCTGGGAAATTCTGCTTCTCATTTCAGTCAAAATTACTCTATATTTGTTGACAACATTTATTGATGACACATTGCTCTATAGGATAGTCTTTGCTGTGTTTACCTGACAGAGGTGATTCAGCAGGACAATTGTACCATTGGGAAAATGATATTTAGGGTAAAACATTTGAATTTTCCTTTGACTGGAAAAACATGTGGGCATTGCTGATCGTTGTTCATTGTGGCCATTTTAGAACTTAAAAGGTACTGAGGGAGTGCTTCCATTCTAAAAATACTTATGTTTTTCAGTGAAAAAAGGTTAGTATTGTAAGTGAACTTTTGTATCGGTGTTTTGTGACCTTGAAAATGATGTCACAAGAGTGACAAGTGTTTTCCCGTGAATTTATGGCCATGTTCATAAACAACATCCTATAGTCTCTCATTGTAAACCCTTAGAAGCCTGACACGACTTTATTGGAGGTATACTGGATTTGCATCAGAGAAAAGTCACTGGAAAGTGTCTTCTAATACCTCTAGTTTGAATTTTCTTGTTATTTTATAATTCAATATGGTAGTTATACAAAGGGGCTTTAATGTCAGCTGTAGAAATTAAAGCTTTTTATTTGCAGGCAAGATGTAACGTGCAGTGCTCTTGTAAAATGCCTGTTTTTTCCTTCTAGTGTCCCTTCAGCCTTTGGTAGAAAGGATCACAGCTGAATCTAAGAATTGGGGTAAGGCTTGGTTTTCATGCTTTTCATAGAAAATGCATGTACTAAATACTCCTCTTAAAACTGCTTCATCTATGCTACCTGTATGTACGTGCTCATCACTGGACAAAATACATGAGATAACTGCAGTGGATAGCAAGTGGCTGAAAGATAGAAGCAAGCACATCCTGTAATTTAATCCTAGATGTTTGGAATTATTTGTTTTAAATGTTTAATAACAGATGAAACTATTTATTAGATCCTTACAACACTGCAGGTTTGTTTAATATCCCATCTAGTCAGTGTAACCATTTTGTGGTTGCTGAGTGGTTATTTACCCGGAAGATGGGTTGACAACCAGAAGAATGAGAGCCCAGGTAGCAGGTCTGGGAGACATGCCTATCCTGTCTGTGTCCTACACCATACACAGAAATGCTCAGTTACCAAATATTTAATACTTCAAAGTTAGAATCTATGCCAGTGGGCAGAAAATATTTTTATATATGGCTATTCTATCATCAATCAGCAATGAAACAGTGGTGGCAAAATCCACTTTATAGAATAGCAATGTTCACTTTATCATAGTGGCCATGATGAGCCTGACTGGGTACTGGAACTTAAAGAACCTCTTACCCTTGGGTGAAATTTGGCCTGTATTTCCAGCTGCCTGAGCTTCTTGCTCTTGCAAGAAGAGAACCCTGTGCAAATGCATTGGGTAAATTATGCACAAATACTCTACCTGAGACACAAAAATGGGTATAAAGACTGCTTTCCTTTTTACCAAAAGTGCTTGTTTCTATCCCCACAACTGTCTCCTATCCCGCACAGTATATTTCTATCAAACAGGCACTCTGTAGATCCATTTAATCAAGGGAATGAAATAACCCAGTACTGTTGAATCAAATTCTGATACAGTAAAAATAAATACAGATGTTTCCTATATGCAGGTTTCCCAGGTGGTTAATTGACAGATTAGGCGAATGTTATTTGCTTGCACTGTTAATCATTTTTTAAGTGTGTCATAATACATTTATTTGCAGAACCTAGCGTTGTATTGACAGCAGGGAGTACAGTGCGCTTTTTGAAAAGTCAGCCTGAAGATTGTTATTTAAAGCATAATCAAAGACTTACGAAGAAGATAGGGACTTAGCTCCCATGAGGTGATGAGGGAAATTGCATTGAGACAACAGAGCAGGAGGTTAGCTTCCTGCACTCTGGAATGGAGAGATATGAGAAGCAAAAGGGAACAGTAGTAAATCACAGGGTAATGGCATTACATTATTTCATGGGATGCCCTGGAAAAACAAATGGAAGGAGAATAGTATTATGTCTTACACATGCACTGTAAGCATCTATAGGGTGACTGAGTGACCAGTGTGCTCAAGATGGGCTTTAAATAGAAAAATGGGGAGAAGAGAGGGGTGAGATGCCCTGTTTACTCCAGAAGTGACACCACTAACTCCACTAGAATCCCTGTCTCCTGAGAGCATGAAACGCAACTCTTTATTCTTACACCCAAAAATCATAGCAGCTCAAGACCATTCAATAAGTTGGTTGTTCTGTGTATGGGAAGCCCTTGAGGTGACTCTTGCAAGGAAAACCCTGAAGTGGAGATATGAGGAAAATGGAGGCTTCCTTTTTCATCACTGTTTTAAAGCCAGCAGAGCACCACTGACATCAGATGACGAAGTGGGTATCTTTTCTTACAAGATAAGTTGCTGTCGGAGAGCAGCAACAGCCTGAAGTTGCTTGGAGCAACCTGAGATAGGCTGGAAGTGTGCCCGTATGTGACACCTTCAGCTGGGCCCTAGGGCATATACACCCAGCTAGCTTTGGCAACAAGCTCTCAAGAGGGCTGTTTGAAAACCACTCCTTCATTTGAATGCATGTAATGCCATGAAAAAATATTCAGGGATGGAGCGAGTTTTCCTGCACTTCAAAAGGCAATGCGACAAAGGTATAACAGCACGTTCCCATTGCAGAGGCATGGGGAAAAGTCCCCGTGTTTGATACCAGCAGTGGGTGATACCATTCTGCCAATGTCCTGATCTGTTCCAGTTCTGCAATATTACTTCTCAAATTTTCTCCATAATCCATAAAGTTAGTGAGCATTTGCCAGTTATATGCTGCAGTGAGTAACCCAAATACAGTATTTGTATGGTAATTTTCTTTTCTGACTGACAAATAGTGTACTGTTTCTCTATCATGAAAACTCAGCTGAGTCTGGAAGCAGCATTTGTGCATGTTTGGTGTATCATATTGATCATAACGGGGAGACAGCCAAGAAAAGGCCTTCTCCATAGAAACGCAAGGTTACAGTGGGAACACTGAGTCTTCTCTCGGTGATAAATGGCACTGACACTATGAATGCTCTGCTCGTTTAGTCTCTGTAGGTATTTCTATGCAATAAAATTTTTACTAACGTGCCCTTTACTTTCCTTTTAAATCTGCTTAACATTTTAGCTGCCAGATTTTACAAAAACAAAGCACACTGTATCATTCCTTCCCAAGAATTCTTTTACTAGTATCACTAGGCCTGGGATTTTATATTTGCATGTGAACACAGTAGTATCAAGTCATTCAAAGCAACTGGTACTTCTATAGCTATACCAGATCAAGGTCTGTTTGCAGTTACCCATAAGAATTCAGCAGTAATTTAGCTAGATGTATATATAGGTTTTTGCTTTTTAGAGTGATTCATAAAGGAAGTCGAAAGGCAGAGGAAGGCTAAGAAGGGGAGCTTATTGCTACAGGATGCTGTGGGCGCCAACAGTTTATATGGGCTCTTAGAGGAACTAGACAAATTAATGCATAAAAAATTCCTCTGGGCTCCTACACCTAAAGGCACCACTTCTGGTGCAGGAAATCCTTGACCTGCAGATTGGTGGAAGCTGATGAAGTGTTAGGGAAGCTGGGGAAGTGACGTTATGTGCCTGCTCTGTTCTTGGTTCTTTGTGCATCTGCTACAAGCATTTGCAGGAAGCAGGTCTCAATGGACATGCACTCTGACTGGGTATGGCTGCTCTTACGAATTGGTTAAGGCAAATGGTGGGACCTACCAAGAGAACCCCCAGAACTGTAACTTGTGATACAAGGACACAACAATATTTTTTCTGTTTGACATGCTGCTCAATGAATTCCAGCAATGATGGTAAAGGGTCTAAGATATGTCTTGGCTGGGGTCTGTAGAAGAAGTTTGCCAGGCAGTTCTTTCAGCTTCACACAGGAGAAGATAATAAAATGGCGTGCGCTGAAATAGGGCTTATGGCACACTTGTGGCCATAAGCTAGGATAATGAAGATCACTCCAGCTACCAACAGATTGTCTATCAACATATGCAGTGTTCAGAGTTGATAGAAGTTAATAACACAGCATACTCTGCAATTGGAATCTGTTTATCTAATTTGCCTCATGAGACAGAAAATCGGTGGCAGGTTTTCTCTTCCTGCCTTCCTTCCCTGAGAATTCAGTGTCGAAGGAAGCTAATGTCAAACAGCCCTGACTAATGATCATTTCTGTGCACAAAACACATAATTCAAGTTTCATCACCCTTTCCTGTCAACAAGTTTCAGTACTGTTGGGGAACGATCATTTCTATGTTATCTTCTGCTTCTGCAAGAATTGAACCGTGTCCAGGCTCAGGATGAGAAAGTACATATAGCAAATCATTTAGACAAATTGCTTCCCTCAGTAAAGCATCAACTTATATTAACAGAAGTTTTTAATGTTTAATATTGCATCTGCTCTGTAATTTGATTCAATGTAATTTTTATTTTAATAAAAAATCCATTTATTAATCTCTTCAATATGCCGCAGTTCTGTTTCACCCTCTTTATAACTGTGATGCATTTTTCTCTTCCACTCAAAATTTTGGAGCACTTTTCCTGTCTGCTGATATATTCACCTTACTGGGCCTGACCTCAGAACCTCTCTCTGTTTTTCTCTGGATGATTAATTGATGTTTCATCATTTAATCTCTTTCCTTTTTCTAAAGAGTAAATTGTGGTTTTTCCTCTTAAGTCATCACATTTGTTTTGTTTGTATTTTTGCTAATTCTATTCATATTTCCTTTTGTGTCTATAGCCTCCCCTTGTGTTTTGGGTCAAAAGCATTATAAATAAATTAACAACTCTTTCCCTATCTGCCAGGATAACTGCTTATAAGAGTCTAGTTTCTATTTCCTTGGAGTTGATGAGGGATTTATGCCCTCAAGCATAAGTTTGATATCCCAGCCTGTACCCTTTCTAATGAATGTTCCCATTATATGCTTACTTGTCCAATCTGCTTTTGAATCTGAGTAACGTTTGACCCCTGAGATGACCTGCAGGGAAAAAAAAAAAAATCCACATTTTAATCACTTCCTATTTTATTCAAAAGAAAAACCTAAAAAAAAAGAAAAGAAGACTTCTTTCCTGCATTTCAGATGTGCTGTGGCTTGGTTATTCCCGTGTAGGGTAAAAGCAAATAAGAGCTCAGCCCTTCTTTGCTGTACTTTGTTCTTCTGTACTCTTTTTTATTTCCCTCTGTGTCTGTCTCCTGCCTGCTCTAAACAGTTTGCATCTTTTCAGTCCTTCTTCATATGAAAGCTGTTGTATGACTATTCATGACCAATGTCTGTCTCATGTCTTTGTACTTCTGCAGCTGTTTTTTTGTGAGATGATGATACATCTGGCTATGGTTGCTCTCAGTCAGACACATCCTTAATTTCTAAAATATAAAGTAATACTGCCTCATCTCATTCTCTAGGCATACTTTTTTGATCATCCGTTCATAATGTGAGCAATACCTTCTGCTTGATGTCTTTAAAGTGGCTGTATATCGTCTCCACTAGAGATCCAGGCTATCCAAAACTGACAGCTAATTCAATCTTAAAATAATTTTTAGAGTGTGTACAAAGCAGAAAGAACAGATTGACATGCAGCTATTAAGAAGAGTGTCCTTTAATATATAAACAGATAGATAAAATCAAAACCAGACATAATTTTCCAGAATCCATTTTCTGAGTGTCCTTTTACTTTCCAGTACCATTCTTCAAGTCAGGTGCTTGCCAATTTACTACATCAAATTCAGAGCCTGTTGGCCAAGCTTTTATTCTAAATTATCATGCTGATTTTTTCCTTTTAGTTGTATGTAGGTTTCCAACACATTCTTCTTTTTGTGTGATCAATAGAGAAATGAACCAGCCAGGGAGGCAGACCTTTTAAAAAGGGAGTCTTAGGGTATGTTTTCTTTTCAGTAGATGCTAAGCAGCTGAACTATTAATTACACCTGGAGTTTCAGGTGCTCAGCACTTGGTCCTTACCCTCCACCAGCTTTCAAATTACATATATGCTTTCAATTAGATCATTTATACCCTGTCATTGGCAGGATCCACATTCTCTGCTCCAGGATAAGTCACATTTCATGCACTCACAATATCTCCTCTCCTTACTCACTTACTTCACCAGCCTCAAATCTGATATCTTCACAAAGACAAGAGGAAAAAAATCTCAAATTACCTAGCAATACTCTCCTTAAACCACAGTCTAGGCTAGGTCTCGTTAAGTGAGAGGAAGGGGTCCCAAGGTGAGCCCTTATAAAGCCAATATTGCAATCCCCTTACTTTCTTCTGTGGTGTGTTAGCAGTCTTATCAAGGGATATGTTCCTACGGGAACATTTGGAAGGGCTTCGGAAAAGGAAAAGAAGAATCACAGACCATGAGAAGATGGGAAAAAAGGTTAGTTATTTTTGGTTCTCAGATACTGAATTATCTTGAGAATGGTAACTACATTTAGAAAGAAAAAAGTTTTACAGAAGTATAAAGCCATAAGGAAATACAGCAGAGTATATTGCGCAACAAGTTTGAGGAGCAAAGCTGGGTTGCTAGAAGGTGCTACTTCTACTGTAATGAAATGTCTCCTTAATTTCAAGGAGAAAGTTGTATGTCACATCTGGCAGAATGCATGTTGAACTTCCCTGTTACCTTTCCCTAGTCTTGTGTGAGAAACATTTTGAAAAGCTAGTGCCAAGTGTTTAAGGGTGAATTGCTGGAATTGGACTCAGTTTGAGAAAGACCTTTTTCTTGTTTAGGTGTGAAGAAGAGGAAGGTATCTCAAAAGCAAGCAGCACTTACTGTAACTCTTCTGATAAGATTATTTTATTTTTTTTTAAAAATAATAATTTCTAAAGACTTGTATGGAGCTCCTAGCAAGAATGAGTCTTTTATCCCTAAGTATATCTGCAGATCTAGTCCTTGATGTCCAGTATGCAATTTTTGTAAAGCTTGTACTTAAATAAGAGAGGGCTTTCTTGATAATCTGACCTTGTATGTCTCCAGTTATGTCTTAAATAAGTGGGCCCATTAAAGACTAGGACTGCACTATTAAGTGTTCTCCACCTGAGGCAAACCTCCTGTGAAAGTGCCTGAGCATATGACTCCTCTGAGTAAGAGAGGGAAAACATTCACAGAATCACAGAATGTTAGGGATTGGAAGGGACCTCAAAAGATCATCTAGTCCAATCCCCCTGCCGGAGCAGGAATACCTAGACCAGGTCACACAGGAACGTGTCCAGACAGATTTTGAATGCCTCCAGAGGAGACTCCACAACCTCTCTGGGCAGCCTGTTCCATTGTTCTGTTACCCTCACTGTGAAGTTTTTTTCTCACATTTCAGCTAAGTCCTCTTCAGAGCTGGAAGATTTGTGTGTCTAAAAAAAGGAAAGCTAACCAGAAGAGGCCCCCTTCATTGCAATACTTCTTTCCCCACTCAAGCATTTTCAGCTAGCTAGGACCTTAGTGGGTTTTTGGATAGGCTACCTGATTTCCTGTGTTTGAAGGCAAATCTGAGGACAGTTACTGCACAACTGCAGTACTTGTGTTAGGCAGACAAGACTGGGGATGTAACGTGTTGGACCCTGGATGAGAGAGAGTTAGAGGTGAGAAGAAGCTTAGCTGGCTGCCAGGTTCACAAGCAGCAGATTTCAGCCTGGCCTTTCTAGCCCTACTGCTCTTTCAAGCACCCTAAAAATAACCCAGAGTCCATCAGTACAGAGAGAAAGATGTTTTCATGCTCCTTTGAGACATATGTGAATAATTAGTTGATCTTTTCTACTCAGACAAAGTTAATAGTCTGCAGTATATTATGTGTTTAGTAGACAAATAAAACGTGATGGTTTTCTGTTATCTAACTGTACCGTGGCTTCTTGTTGCTATGTGTGGGAAGCTCCTTCAGGAAGAATTGGTAGGAAAAAAGCCTTTCTCTGCTTCATAATCCTGTAATATGAATACAGAATTGCCTGGGCTACAATGTCAGAATAATTAACAATGAAACCAGTAGCGAGGGATCTATCAAATAGGATATCTCTGGATCAGTATTAGGTTTGGTATTAATTAATGCAAACACTAATTAAGGTTTCTATTAAAAAATCTGGAAGATAAAATGAAGCATGCATTGATCAAATTTGTAGAGGCCAGTTTCTAGCTAGAGAATGATTGATCAAGAGATTTTGGAATAACAGGCAAATTTTAAATAGGGTGAGATTTTTAATTTAGATAAATGTTAAACAGTGCACTAGAGGGTGACACTTTATAAAATGGAAGGCTGCTGATTAGAGTTTGGTAATGTAGAAAAGAACTTAGGAGAGTGGGTAACAAACGGGGCACAAATCCCAGTGTCATGGAGCTTTAAAAAGACAAATAGCTTTCCTGGCTGCACAGAGAGTACAAGGGAGGTTGTTTGTAGGATACTGGCTGTAAAGTTATCTATTCTGTGTTTCTAGTGTGGCAATGCAAGTGTAAAGCTTCAGCCTGTTATCCACGTGAATTAAACTCTTTAATTGTGACCTCAAGGTTGGATGGAATAAAGTTTCTGAAAGCGATGTAGAGCTGATAGATACGTTTATACAGGCTCTGAGAGGCACATGAGCATAGCGTGCTCCACTGGCAGTCTGTCTCTCAGCCTTGTGGCACCTAATCAGGCACCCTGCCTATGATCCATTAATGCTAACTTCTGCTGCATTCCTGTACTTCGCAAAATGCAATGGGAAGAAGCTGTTTTGGTCATACAATATGTAGGGGGACATAAGTGTAGAAGTCTCAGCCTCTGTCTGCCATCTATCAACCTGTTCCTACCTACAAAACTGAATTAACAGTATCTTCTGATTGGTGGGGAAGGCTGGTGAACATGAATAACATAACCAAGGAAAGAAGTTTTGAGAAATGGGTGCTGGTTTTTTAGAGCTTTGATCTTTCTTTTCTAAGAGTGACTTCATCTAGATTGAGGCCCTGGCAAAGCAGAGGTACCATTGCAGGCAGTTGCTTCTCATGATTTGGTATTCTTGGGAAATTAGATGTCCCTAGGAAGAAAAGGGGGAAGTCATGGCTTCATTGGCCCAAGGAACTTTGAAATGAAAGGTTTAGGAAGATGGTCTCTGAGACACCAGGATGACAGGAGAAAACAACAAAACAGCTTACAATGAGCAAAAGTTATATCTTGCTACCTGTCCAGCTGCTAGCAGCTTGCAGGGATAGTAGGACAAAGCCTGTATTTGTTGATCAGCTCCTTATAATAAGTGTTTTCAGAGTGGGAGTGTTGTGCATATGAATCTATATAGCTATACACATATATCTATATAGATGCAAATAGATCTCTCTCTTTTTTTTTTTTTTTCCACTTAGTGAAAAGAGAATTATTTACCTCTTTCACAACAGAATCTGGATACTGTTTGTGGGTTTTGGCTGCTAGTGATATGTTTTATTACTGTAATTAAAGTTTTTTATAATAAGGGGCAAGGATTATCTAAGAGCTGTGTGGGAGCTGCTAAATTCACCTTGACTGATACCACATGTGTTAGTTGAACAAATAGGTTAATACTACTCTTGTTGATACTGGATAGTTGCCATGCCAGAGCTGAGGGGTTTGGTCTCTGTTGTTTGCTGTTTTCTGAACACAAAATGGATTATTATTTTAGTATAAATTGGGTTCATTCCTAGGTAAAGCTAAAGTGCTTAAATTTCTTTCTTTTCCTTTTAAATATATTGTGGCAAAAAAGCCAAGGGATTTCTTCAATAAAAACACAAGGCACAACCAAAAGAAACTGTTCTTTCAGGTGTCAGAATGCCTGCTTGGAAATTTTTTTAAACATTATTTTAAAACAGAGAATAGATAATTTTTCACTAAAACTCTTGAACTAAAACATTCTGACAGCTGATATGGTATGTTGAAAGCTTGTCTTTGCTTTCCTTGGCTTGTTAATGCCTTTCTTAAAGGGGGGCGGAGGTGGGGAGAACATGAGTGATATGTACAACTAACTTACTCTTGTTACTGCAAGTTTTTCTAGTTAAGAAAGCCAGTTTAATACTTCACTATTTCATCTCTGTTTCAATAAGGAATTTAGTGGGCTATTAAAGAAAACGTAGAATTCAGATATTGGCCAAGGCCAAGTTACGTAGGAACCAGATGTCCTCCTGCACTTTTGAGGCTCTAGCCATCTGGATTACTGCCGATGTCTCCCTTTGTGCTCAGTAAATACCCATATGCAGCATGCAAGAGGTGGGTGTACACGTGGCTGCTGAAGCACTGATGTTAGGTTAGCCTGAAACAAGCCTACTGACAAGTGGTCCATTCCTCTGGAAGAGCTTGGTCATGCACTTCAGAACCTTGCAAAGAAGCATCTTCAGCCTAGTATGATTTTTCAGTGAATGGCATAAACCACAACACTGTAATCTTAGATAAAAGTTTGAGGTTATACAAAACAAATACATCCTAGTATTTGTCCATTTTAAAGGAACCATTACAGGAAAGTGGAGCTCAATGCTTTCACCTGCTTGAATCTCCTAGGTCTGTGGCTTGTCTCTTCAGTTTTACTATCCTTGTCCTTCTGCTTGCAGAGTGCTTGCAATTAAAATTCTCGTGCT
Source organism: Podargus strigoides (assembly GCA_028020825.1). NCBI lineage: Eukaryota > Metazoa > Chordata > Aves > Caprimulgiformes > Podargidae > Podargus > Podargus strigoides. The sequence goes on along the minus strand of CM051623.1, from coordinate 14,572,038 downwards.
ATGACTTCTCACTGATCTTTATAACATTCCCTGGTCTTCACAGCAACAAGTGTACCCCGCAATTCCCAGTGCTGGTAACTCCAGTTTTCTTCCTCTGCTGTTCAGGTGGCCAGAGCCACACAAGTGCCAACAAATTTGATAAAGCACAGGAGCAGCATTGCTGACTCAGCAGGGCTTCATACCAAAGCGAGGGCAGGAGAGGTATTGTGCCGAGTGCCCAAAACTGGCTGGCATCTCTGGATAGGAAGTGAAGTGAAACTGGAAGATCACCTTGTAAGCAGGCCTGGTGCCATCCAAACAGATGGGCTGAAGTATAAGCAGCCAAACAGCCATTTAGGAACACAAAAAGGATTTGTTGAAGGCAGATTTCCAAGCATGAAATGTCAGAATGGTTGCCTGTGTCAGGCCTCCAAACCTGAAAGGAAGGATATGTGTGAGTAATGTGGGAAGAGCTAACACTGAAAACAAATACAAAAATCTGTCTTGGATCCTTTCCTGGATCCATTGAAAAATTATTTTGTAGCTGTGAGACCTAGAAGGGATGAGTGGGAGAAAAGTCCTGCAAAGCAGTATTATTTCCCTACCACATGGATCACTTTCCACAAACTGTGTTGACAAGGTAAAGAAATTATTTCTTTTGCCTCCCACAGATGGTGATATGCGGGGCACCCATAACATTGCTGGTTAGTCTTTGGCAGCTGTATTGGCTTCAGGACAAACTCTGTAGTATTAGCCAAGCTCTAAATAATTTATTATAGACAGAAATATACCTTAATAAAGACTTAAAGGACTATTAGTTAATCTCCAATGGCTATGGAATTGTAGTGAGGACTGAATTGCCCTGCTGTAATAAGAACCCAGCTCTTCTCTGGGACTTTTCTGCTTAAAAGATCAACAACAACAAAAGGGAGGAAAAAAACCAACGAAAACTTCCCTAACTCTAAAACTGAAGAATTTAGGATGATAATTGATGGATATGTGCTTTGCTACTTTTGCACCCACTACAAAAGCAAGCAAACACTTATTACTTGTCTGTTGATCAAAGACGCAAAGTAGAAAAAGGCTCACAAAAAGAGAAATGTGATCACTTGAAAAGAAATGAGTTTGCAGGTAAGATTCAAGGCATCAGCTCCAATTGCAAGCTAAGCTTTATCTGAGCTTACATTGTTATGCCCTGTAACTGGTGCCTTGCAGTTCCAGTTTAGAAAGTGGAGAATGAAAGAAAGCATTAATCTGGCTGAAATCCACATAACAGGATTGTGTGCGAAACAAAAGTGAAATCAGAGAGTGCAGTCGGTGTAATACAGCTTGAGGAGGAGGGGGGAATATGCTAGAAACAGCAGTTTTTTAACCTCTCTGCTGCAGCTGAACAAGCTTTAAGAGGCATTAGGATTTATTCTTTGCAGTGAGAGGGGTAGGAAAAATCAGGACCTACTTACTGTTATTTGATTTTTTGCAGCAGAATATTCTTACCAGAAGTAGGGCTGTTGGAACATGCTGTCAGGGAAACGATTTGCATTTGGTAGAACTGCCCCTCAGTTCTTCCAGCTCACAGTGCCCTTGTGGCACTTCAACACTGGTCAGTTGTTGTAGGCTCTGCATTTGATGTTTTGATTTTCACCAGTTTCTCTGCAGAAAAGAATTGTGCAACAGTCGAGGACAACCGATCTTTGGGAAGAGGCAGAAAACATGCATTCAGATCTCAAATTCCAGAAAGGGAAACCTCTTTAACTGTGCAGTAACAGAAATTGCTTAAATTATGGATAGTCTGCTGCATAAGTCTGTCTTCTCCTATTTCATAAAGCCTCCTACCCATGCAGTTTGGAAACTTGTATCGACAGTGAAAGACAAGAGGATTCAAGAGAAGGTAAAAACAAATTAAAAAGAAAATTTTCCTTCAACTGTAACCCTGTGGGTGACCTAGCTATTTCTTAAAGGGAGATGATCACAAGTTTAGCTGCCCTGATTTTTAAATGTCAGTATCTGGGAGTAATGGCTACATTTAAGTTTTTGTAAGAGCTTTGTGACTTCGAGAAAGTTGGCCCTGAGAACAAACAATTTTTGATTCTGAGGAAATTACTGGATAGTTAAAGCAATTGGGGTCTGAGATCACAAAGCTTTAAGTAGTCATCTGTCTGTTGAGGATCACAAAAATCCATATTTCACTGCTGTAATGAGCTATTTTCAGTGTAATTCCATCTCCCTTATCTCCCCCCAGCTGGCTGAAGAAACTGTTAAACTTCTTTTTATTTTTGATAGTCTTGAAGCTCCTAGTTACACTACAGAGGGTGTACTTGAGAAAATTAGTTCCGAAGTGTTTATACAAAATAAACCAGGCTTTCCCTCTCTTAACTCTTCTGTTAGCCATAAACATTATGCTTTGCTGTTCACTGTGCTATAAGGGCTTTATCTCTACTAAGAGATGTTAATAAGTCTGAGATCAGGTATAGGGACTGGTCAGTATTTGGGCTCTTTGTCATGTAAATCTGTGTTAAACAAAAGGTTGAATTCTTGACAGTAGGGCTTGTAACTTAGTTTCTTAAATGTTTTGGTAGATAATGATTAGATAATGACTTAAAATGCAACATGAATATCCTTCTAACTGAACTGCGAAACAGCAACGACTTCAGCTAACAAGGAAATGGAAGCTATTTAGCATGGGGAGGAGAAGGGGTGAGTCTGGAATGAAGCCATCTCTGATGAGTTACTGTTCTTTTTCATCCAGTATGTGCTCAATATTAAGCTATGTGATGAGCGTTCAGAAGCAGCCTATAACAAGTGCTGAAATTCTGCATTCCTTTGAAACAGTTAAACGTCTTTGCTCTTTGCACATTAATGATGTTGAATAGCATACTTCTCTAAATAAGAGGTCAGTGGGCAATGAAAGGCACATTCCTTTGACATGATATATTTTGGAAAAAATGTACCAGGGCTATAACTGGTGGGAAGTGGGGGTGAAATCTGCTTTTCCTGTTTTGATACAGTAATGTTCATTATTTTCTTTCTTACTCTTAATGTTTTTACAATGGCTAATAGCTCAAGCACTACATGCTTAAAGAAACATCCTATTTGTGCTCCTTGGGTTTGTCCGATGTTGGCAGGGCTGATATTCACCAAACACTAATATTTGCTTCTTTGACTCTACAAACACTGACAGGGGTGGGAAGTGCAGTTGAGCTCAGCAGGTTGCCCTGCATGGTGTTGAGAATAAGCTTTTTATTTCTGAAGGATCACATTCTTTTATGTAGCAGGGTAAGTCCTTGGGATTGTTTGCTTAATACTGGCTCAATGCCTTTTAATATTAACAGTAGAGGCCTGACTCCTTTTTCTTGACTTTTTTTTGTAATTGTTTTCTCAATGTTCACCCATTACTGATCTGGACAGGTATTGCATTAAAGCGCAGGAGGATTGATGGATCCATGCTAACAGTGCTATTGCCATGTTCTGTTCAGACAAGTTTTGTCTGATGCTCATAGTGCTGCTTTTACAGTCACAGAGGCAAAAAATCACAGAGAATGTATGCAGGGCTAGTTGGCTAGTAACTTTGAGTTGGTCAAGGTTTGTCCTTACAGCTAAACTTCAGCAGATGCATAGATCTGTTATAACTTGAACATTAATTGGTGAGATTGAATGGTTTAGAGAGCAACCTGTAACTTGATGCTAAATTAAATCATTCTGTATGTGTAAGGATGTGAATATCTTCAGTGCAATATACTTCTGGCACTGCTGCTCCAAACTGCTGGAAGAAATCCATTTAATCAAAACAAGCATTCATGTGGTTATTAGCATGTTGGTCCCAAGACACAAAGCTTTATCAATATAAAATGAACTGAATGTGATGCTACTATTCATTCTCTTTACATTGCCTGATATTATGCAGTGAATGTAATGAGGCTTGTTGAAGAACTGCTGTTCACTGTGATGTTCCAGAAAAGATATGTATCCTAGGAGACTTGTTCACTGATCAAACATTTTAAATGAAATGCAACATTAAAATAAGTGTAATGGCATCAATCTGAGGTCGGCTTTGTGTGCTCACTTTAGCGAGTTGTATTTTACTCTGGAAACTAGACAACTAAAAATTCTAGTTGCTTAGAATCTTTACAGAAACTGATCATCAGTAAGAGCATTAAACATCAAATATTTCAGTAAAAGCTAAAGCTGTGAAATAAATGTGCATTGTTCAGAAAAGATAGATTCTGGAAATTACCACAGAATCTTATGAAGTACAAGAGATAAACAGATTATAAGAAGGACATGTATATAGATAAGAACATCCAGACTTATACTAAGAAGGATAAACTTGCTTGCTTCAGATATGCAGTATGGTTTAGGAAGGCTATTTCCCTACTGGCAGTGTATTAAATAATTGTTTCCTTTCTTGGACCACCTTTTGGAATCGTTCCTTACTGATTACTGAGCATATCAGGCCCAGAAGAATGGACTTCATGGAGTATGGGTATGAACCAATAATAGAATTATTTATGATCTTTAATATTTTTCTCTTCTCCTTTTAACTTAATCTTGAGTGTCTTGAAGCACAAAAATCTGGAAGCTTCTTGACAAGCTTTATAGAAGTGGTCTGAAAATGTGTTTTATGGCTATATGTAGAGTTTCTTAGAGAGTAAGTGACATTTTCACAGCATAGATGAGTTTAGGAGGTAATTCTGGTTAAATGAGGCTTTTATCTAGACCTGTAGAACTATTTCTTATGGGAATATGTATTTTTTTAAGTGTAATTCTTATCTAATTCTGTACATTGAATTTTTCCATAAAAATTATTAAGTTCTTGGAAGGTATGAAGTATTTAATATTAATGCAGCCTGAGTAAGGAAATGATTGAAACAATGTCCTACGATGTGGAACTGTCATTGACAGATGAAGTAGAATATTTTTCTGAGAACTTAAAAAATAATTTCCAAATAAAAATTACAATGAAGGAACTTAGAAGATATAGAAAGGAAGATACCAGAGAGTAGGTGAAAATATAATGTATGTTTTGATATGGTTGCGCCTTCTTTTGGGCAGCTGGAAAATCAAAAGTCTGGTGAATTTTAGCCTTGGAAGTAACTGTAAGCAGTCCTGAAACAGCAGCTGAGTAGCCCTGGAAATGAGTTTTCCTCAGTGATTATGCAACGAGTTTGTGGTTTTAATGACATGGCCGACTAATCCCAGTCAACCCCATTTCTGACAATGTAAATCAGAAAACTTTGTTTGCTTCTGCTGATAAAGCCATAGTATAGCTATAAACATGCCAGTTATTTTTGTCAAACATAAAAGACCTATTATTTCAAGGTGTTTAAGAGGCATCTCTAGTTAGATAAAATACAGTTGAAAGCATGTATGCAGCTTGTTTAATGGTGCATATGCTGGGAAGGTTATCTCCTTTCCTTGAAGTAATTTTTCTATTAATTTGACAAAGCAAGAAATAAATTTTGCTTTTGCTGCTACTTTGTGTATACCTGAATTGACATTTGAGGAAATGTCTTTTCAAGAATATTGTAAGGTTGCCTTTTTCCAAAACATAGCTATAACACTTAAGACTTCCTGTTGAAAAATGCCAGTTGAACCTAGATAAAGCTTTTTCCTGAAAGAAATGACAGAATGCTTTTTTCCTTTACAATCAGCTTCCAAAGGACATCTGACTAATGTTAAAGAAAATGGAGGAACCATCATTTTGTGCTAGGAAGTCACCAGCCTTCCTTCTGAATCCTGGCAGTAAATAGACATTTCTTACAGCCTCTCCAGGCAATACTACTTTAGAATTATTTTTGAGCTACACAACAGCCACAAGATGAATGCTAAAATAATTTCTCTAGCTAACAGCTCATGCATAAGAGTTATACCATCAAGGAGCTTCTATACATGAGCATTAACAGATGGGGTTTGATTCTTTAGGGAAACCACCAAATGAGCTCTGGGATCCCAAAACTGAGGCAGGACAGAATTATTTGTACATTGTGCTTGGCATTGAGAGTATGCATGTCTTCAGCAATTAATATGGCTGCTTTAGCAGAACCCTTTTTAGCCTCTTTTCTGAAGGAAGTGAGCTGTATCTGTCCCTGTCCCCCCAGTAACTGTGGAACTCAGATAAGTGTCTCAAAGATGTGAAACACCCACACACTTAATGAAAGTAAGACTGGTAGAAGGGGAAGCATCCTATTAAAACTGCCTTTAAGAGCAGCATTTCATCAAAGAGATCACACAGGGGAAAACAATCATAAGTACTTCATGGAAACACTACTGGAAAAGCTCCAGTCAGTGTTGGCACCTCTCAGGTATTTAAAAACACCCCAAACCCTACCCTGGAGAACATTTCTCAGAAAATCCTTAACTCAGATAATCTGGTAGTGGCTGATTTCCTGCTGCAGTTTAGTCAGTTGATAAACTGATCAACTAGAGGACACCAGATTGCTTGAGACCAGGCAGGATATTCCTGTCACAGGAAAGCTATTCCCTGCCATGAAAACATATTTGTCTTTCTCAAGTTCACAGTTCAATCACTGCTTTCTAAATTAATTTGATTAGAGTTGGATAATAGCACCTATGCTGAGTTGCATCAAGCTGTCTTTCCTTCAAATTACTGTCCTAACTGTGACTGGACAGGATTTGTAAATTACTCTAAGGTCTGAGTAGGAACGGAGTACAGTTCCTCTTGTGAGGATGTTCTTGTAACAGAGCTTATCAGATGTTTGCTTGTGTAGTGCATTGCTCTTTTTGCCTTACCTGTTGTTTTCCTCAAAAATGGCAACTCTGCCCAGTTTAAAAGTCAAAGTCTTATCTCAAAGTAGCTGTTTGTGGAAGACAGTGCTCACAAAGAATGGGCCTTTAACCAAGGAGAAAAAAGCTTAAGGACTGCATGCAAATAGGAAATAAGGTACACCCTTCAATCAGTATTTAACCTTTAGAATAATTTATCTGTTGTCAGCCCATACTCTGAAATTTTGGTTAGAGGCACTTAGAAAAGATTTTATATAGAGGAAATAGAAGTTATAGTCTCTGTGCACAGTTTGCAGACAGAAGTTCTCTGTTACATATACAGTTAGCCTGGATAAGAGAAATGATTTTAAAGCTGTGAAGAATTTACATTAGTTGAATCAAAATGTCACTGCTGAACTTTGTCTGTAAATGTAGTTGCTATATGCCAACCAATATTAGCATGACTGAATCAGTCATACGTTTGACATGCAGTTCCTGAAATTATGGGACTACAGGCATTTTAAAGGACACATTTCATGTCCTCAAGTGACAATCTAAGACTCTTGCAAGAACTGGCTTTTCCAGGTGGGAAAGATTTGAGACCTCTAGTCAGCCTGGAGATGAGATATGGAGGATGTAGCTAAAGGGTCTGAATGGGACACGTTACCCAGTACAAGATCTAGCAGCTTTTGCTGTAATAGCTGGCACTTGATCTTTGTTCTAAGATTAACAGTACTTCCCATCACACACAAGTTAACCTCTACCTGGAAATGATGCTGTCTCTTAGTGTGTAGAGGAGAGAGAAAATCTATTGTTCCCACTGTTGTAAGTGATGCTGCTTGCATTACAGCTGTGGTAGTCCAAGTGCTACTATTGGGTTAAAAAAAAAGAGGGAGGCACCTGTAGTCTGGCTTTGTTTTGCTTTTCTAAAGATTTCTGTATCTAAAGATGCATTTGGCATAGCTGCCTCAAGTTTCCACTATAAGCGCTCTATGAAATATGCAGGTATTACAAATGACTTAGTACTTCTCTGCTAGGACAACTAAGAAATCTACATAGCTATTAAAGGAAACATCATTATAATGTCTTTAGACATGTGAAGTTAAGTTTGTTTAATAGTGGTATACTTCTTGGTACATAAAACCCATGCATATGTTAAATTTGAGGTAATGTGTTAAAAGTGCTGCTTGCTTTGAATGACTAAGGTGCTATGATTTTTATGATTAAACAGAGGCTTGACTCATTTCTCTAATGACACATTTTCCCTAATTTCTGTTGTTCTTTGCTCTGAAGCATAAAACGTGCTAACTGATTGCTGTGTATCCCTGGGGTGGCATGTCCAGAATCTGAAATACTTTGTAATTCTCTGGGGTTGATGGGTATTATGTTGCTGAATATTTTATGCTTAACACCATCATGTCAAAATGATTCTTGTGTCCTAACACTTCATGGAATCACAGAATACTCAGAGTTTGAAGGGACCTTCAGAGATCATCTAGTCCAACTTCCCTGCTTAAAAGCAGGATCCCCTAGAGCACATCATCAGGACTGCATCCAGGCGAGTCTTGAAAATCTCCAGAGAAGGAGACTCCACAACCTCTCTAGGCAGCCTGTGCCAGTGCTCTGTCACCCTCACTGAAAAAAAGTTCTTCCTCATATTTAAATGGAACCTCCTATGTTCCAGCTTGTGCCCGTTACCCCTCGTCCTGTCACTGGGAACCACTGAAAAGAGTCTGGCTCCATCCTCCCTCAACCCAACCTTTAGGTATTCATAAACATTAATTAAATCACCCCTCAGCCTTCTCTTCTCCAGGCTAAAGAGTCCCAGCTCTCTCAGCCTCTCCTTATAGGGGAGATGCTCCAATCCCCCAGTCATCCTTGTTGCCCTCCACTGGACTCTCTCTTTAACTGGGGAACCCAGAACTGGATGCAATATTCCAGTTGCAGCCTCACCAGGGCAGACTAGAGGGGGAGAATGACCTCCCTCGACCTACTGGCCACACACTGCCCTGTGCAGCCCAGGATGACATTGGCCTTCTTGGCAACAAGGGCACATTGCAGACTCATGGATAATTTACTGTCTACCAGGACTCCCAGATCCTTCTCCTTGGAACTGCTTTCCAGGAGGTCCCCCCCTAATCTATACTGGTGCATCTTCTAATAGAGACTGCTATCTCTGGTTTCCTCTTTGTCACATTAGCTTCTTCTAAGCTCAATTGGATCAATATTTAAGAGACTGCATCAGAAGAAATCCACATTTGCTCTGGTTTGGCTTTATGCTAGACTTTCTACTGTAGTTGCACAGAAGGTCCTGTCAGGATTGTATGAAGTTTTCCAGGGATGTGCAGATTCTTATTTTTCCCCCCCTAAGTAAATTTTCCTCTTGAATTATGATTATTGGTATTGAAGCTTGGATGTTTTGCCCCTTCAGATAAACATCTTTGTTGAATTACCATCTTATGATTGAAATATAAACTGGGTCTCCACTGCTTTGTTTCAGAAAAGACTAGTCAATTTTTCAAGCACAAGCTATGTCTACCTATATACACACCTTTTAAAATGAGCAGGTTTTGGTATTGTGTCCTAGTTCCCCAGGCACAGACCCATGGGCCAGCCATGCAGGCAGGCCATGAGTCAGCTGGGAGATGCAATTAAGGCAGCTGACTCACAGGTGTATCCCATACCACTTAATCTGCTCATTATAAAAGGAGGGAGCTCAGTAAGGATGGAGTTTCTCTTTCAAGGGCTCCTCTCTCTTGGCCTTCTGCTTCTGCTGTTGACTTCAAGGACCAGGCTGAGTAGAACCTTGTATGCTTTATGTTGGTGGTTGTATTAGTTTCGTTATTTCATTAAATCTGTTTCTACTTCAGCCCATGGGACTTCTATCTTTTTTCCCTAATTCCCCTTCTCAGGTGGGGAGGGGTCACCGGGTGGTAAAATAGCTGCTAGTTTAGCCCCAGGTACAGACTAAATGTAGACAGTATTGTCATAAGAAAACAGTAACTAATACAAACTACTGGGAGGAAGCACTAGGCTAAACAAGAATCTTAATCTGCCTTTTTGACAACAGCAAAGAGAAGCTGTGGTCCCTTAGCATCTTGAAGAACTTATCTAGCCACTTATGGACTGTGGCAGCTCTTGACTAATGGTTTATACTATTCAAATTCTTATTTTAAGGAGCTGAAAATTTACTAATCTCAATGGTCGATGCTTATTTATTTTTTGGAGTTTAAGTTTATGAGATGGTCTGCTGAAAAATTCTTACATCATTGTCATTCAAAATAGGACTGTATTACATTTCCTGAAATATTATGTTTCATTTTGGCACTTTTAGTGACACTGATATGATCTCAATCAGGTATAGTCACGTTCTTTACTTAAGCCAGTATCATGACTGAATGGCTGTTGAAGACACCTATTGCTTGGGGAGGTGGGGGCAGAGGGCAGTGGAGTGGGCTGGAAGCCACTTCTGAATCTAGTAAAATTAGAAACCTTACCAGGATAGGGAGTGCAGTAGAAAGCTTAAAGCTTAGAGAGAGACTAAGCTGGACTTTTACAGCATTATTTGAATAATTGGTAGAGCAGCGTATGTAAACACAAGTATTTCAAGGACTGAAGGCTAAGAGAAAAGATTTCTAAAACTAAGATGCATTCCATTACTGTAGCTTTATTTGCATGCAAAAGAAATGTGTTATTTTTAATTTAAAAATTCTTTGTCCCATCCCATTGTTTACTCCCTTTTTAAACTGTGAATAAGTCTGACAGATACAGATGAATTTGATTTAATTTACAGAACCTTCATATTAGCATTTCTAATGCCACAGAAAGACAAGAAACCCCCTGAAATTTAGGTAGCATTTAAAGTTCTGAGACAGTAAAACAAAACAGATGCTTGTGATTCCTGTTTTCTCAATTGAATTTCTTCAGCTGTGCCCTGTCAAACTAGTTTATCACACCATCAGATGTACTGAACATGTGTTAATTACAATTAAGAGGTACTAGGCTCATGTGCACTCAGTAACACATGTATAGATTCACATTTCTCCTCAGGAAATTAGATAAAAATATAGAACCTATTTTTTACCATGTTTTAAAATGAATTAGAGCAGAAAATGCTCAAGATGCATTTAAAAAGGCTAGTTGAAAATGCTTTTGAAAGCTAGAAATTCCATGACTGTCAATCCCAACAATTACAAAAATGACTTAGCCTTTCAAATTCTGATTTCTTTTCAGAGATATTTCATTGGTCTCTATTCAAGTCCTGAGGTTTATGCTTTTAAGCTTTTCTATGGAACTGAAAGGATTAGAAACTTTTTTCAGCATAGGCAAACATCTTTGATATTGCACAGTTCTAGGAACCAGCATGTAATATCAAAGAATGATATTAAAGCCCAGGAACTGCAAATGCTATTAGCACAGCAGTTTTATAGGAATTGAGTTTTTTGCATGTAGCCTTTCTCTGGTGTTCATGCCATGCCACACCTTTCCTCATGGTATTTGCTTTGCATCCACAAGGAGTTTGTTATAGGCTACTACAGCCTGAACTCAGTTCCTGGGACAAAGGGAAGGGCCTCCTGAACTAGTGATAGCAATCTTAATAGTAGCTGCCTTTCGTAGTAACGTGGTATTTTCAATGAGGGCTAACATAAAGAAAGAATATATTTTCAACCATCCTATATGTAGGAGGCAGAACTGCTGGCATTGCTGTTAAAAACTTTTAGTCCTAAACAAATTTCATGCAGTTGCTCCTTCAATTACAGTGCTCCAAGAGGCACTGTGTTTGAGCAGGGCTAATTTTACGTGGAAGGACAGGACGTCATGCCACAGCTATTGTAAAAGGTTGGATGGAATTACTGTCACAAATGACTAGGCTGGTTCAAAATCGTGTAAATGTAACCAAAAAGAAGCTGCTACTGCTTATAGATAAGTGTTTGTGAAGCTTGTATACCTGTACTAAACCTGGAACTCACTAGAAAACACTTCCTGAAAAATTCCTGTTGGAATCGGAAGCCATTGTGTGAAGGGTCACAGAAATGTATGAGGACACTTGTTCTTTTATTCAAAACGGGTGCACTTCTTTAAGTGGCCTAGGACTTGGGGGGAAAAAAAAATGTGGCTTTCATTTTGTCACAAACTGCACAAGAAAATGTAATTTTAAAGGTTTTGACAAATACAAAAATGTACCTTATTTATTCCCACTGATTTTTCAGTTTCTCTGTTACAGTTCTGCATTCTTTATGCTTTGACCCTGGAAGTAGGATCTTGAATTAGGATCTAGGTTAGACTCTGGAGGATGCAATTGCTGCAAAGCTTAATTTCTTCTAACCTAGCTCTCTCTTCAGATATTCCAGTGAGACTATGGCTTAGGATATAACAGACTTTATCAACAGGAAAAACTGAAACACTAAGGTTAGCTTAATTAAAATCCTTTGTAGTCTGTCCCAGGAAGTGAAAAACAGCATCAGACTCTGTACGTGTTGAAAATGTGAGGCTGTAAACAACCAAAGATCAACTTTTCAAAAAGGGAAACGATTTGGAGTGAAAATTGTGGGAGATATAAAAGACAAATTCTTAAAAGCACCTGGTTTACTGGAATCTATATCTACGGAAGAAAATTCTCTAGGAGTCCTGTTCTGCATCTTCACAAGTAGCAAAATCAAGATTTTGGTTCCCACTCCATACACACTTAAGTAACTTCTAACTAATCCATGTTGCTCCTACAGTGTCAGAGGGTTCCAATGATAGGTGTGTTTTGTTGTGGTTTTTTTTGGGTTTTGTTTTTTTTTTTTTTTCCCCTGGATGGATGTTTTTCCACAGGTCAATGAGTGATGAATCAGAAATATTTACAGCCTGATATCTTTCTAGTTCAGCCATATAGCTACACTTTATTTAATGTGCTGGATAGATACGTGATTAGATATAACCTAATGATAGGTAAACTAATGACATATAAACATATAGATTTATGATTAAGTAAATCATAGATAGAATAGGAATCATAGAAGTATACAGGATATATTTGATGTGATATGATAAATATGATTTCATAATAATACCTTAATGCATCTTATAATATGATATTATAATATGATAATATAATATTCTGACCTTAAATATATTATATGAAATATGTAAGATATATTATAAAATCATATCTCTGATTAGATATAAACAGATTCTGGGCAGTTTACAAATAGTATATAGAATCTTTAGGGTTATAATTTACTTTAAGTGGAATGTCAAATAGGAAACAAGCTTTGCACTGATTTATCACGGCTAGTTTCTGTAGTCTATAAATACAGTTGCATCCTCAGAACTCCTCCATAGATCTGGATTACGTTGGAGGCCCTTAAAGATGGAATGGGAACTGCCTAATATTTTTACTGAAAGAGAAACTTCTTTTTTTCCCTCTGAATAGGCAGTTGGCTTGCTGAATTTGTACAGAATGTCCCCACTAGCCAGATGGTGGGGAGGAGGGCATACGGTAGAAGTTTCAACTCTTTTTAAATTAAATCCTCCTCTAGTGCTTCTTGGCTTGTTGCAGATGCACAGAATAGAGCTGACATTAGTCACTGGTTTACTGGAAGGGAGAGAGAGGGGCACCTTGGGGCACTTTTAACCCTCCCATTGCAGCAAGTTGGAGGAATATACCCTCCCAATTCATATGATGTAGCCATGGGGTTTGTCCCTCCCATATCCACTCCTGCCAATTTCAGTTGGGGCTGTATCCAACCCTTGGTGATGTATGAACATGCATGTGTGATCTATTATTTAATGTAAGAGTTAGGCTAAAAATGGTGATGTTGCTGTAAAATATTCTAGCACCTATTTCCAAGGCACACAGGAGCCTTTTTGTGCTGCCCTGAAATGGATGTTTATTTTTTCAGTTCCCTTGTGCTGAAACTTGTTCATCAGCAGTGCTATGGGAACACTTCTGAGCAAACTTGCCCCCACCTCCACTTTGTCCTAGCACAAGCTTGTGTAGCTGCGTAGGGAATCAGGTCACAACAACCTTGTTGAATTTGGGTATTTTTACTAAGTGTACTTCACTAAGTTTCTAAGTGTTACATAACCTGTGCGTACAGTTTTCACTCCTCCCCTTGCAGCCTTATTGTTGGGGTCGATTTAAGAATGCATCTGAATACAGATTTAGTCTTTCAATTTACCACTTGGGGTTACCTTAAGGTTAGGGGTCTTTTATGCCAGAGCACATAGTTGCAGTAGAAGCACACTACATTAATTGCTTTTATCTGTAACCTCTACCAGCTTTACAAACGTGACCTCAGACCACTTTTGTTAAGACATAAGGGAGGAAAAAACCCCTCTGAATACTTTATTTCCATTTACATGCACATAGTAGTAATTCTGCAAATAAAAAGGAAAGTGGAATGTGAGCTCTTCTGTAAAACAAAAGTTTGTAACGAATTTCTCCCAACCTGGAAAGCTACTGCATGCTTTCACTTGATAAAATTTTTGGCTCTGAGCCTGAATAAAATTACACAGTCCAACACATTACACTTAAATGTTTTATCAAACAAATTATCCTATTCTTGCCAGGAGCTGAAATCTTATAAGTACGTAAACATCTGTTTACTAACTGCCAGCTCCTTACTATTACCTTCACCCCATTTTACCCCCACTAATAATCTTGAAAAAGAATTTCCAAGTGCCGAGAGACTTGGCAAGATTACTTGTCTGTAATATATGCAGCATTCCTGAAATTCTTGGCACATTAGCCTTGATTCAATTCAAACTAAAGTACTTCACTACTGCTGTTTTTTTAACTGTTTATAGCTGCATTGTTGAAACATCTTTATTCTCCACCACAGACATATTACTATAATGTAACTGAAATATTTTAAAAGTATTTGGGTGCTTTTCTTTCCCATTTAATGAATTGCAGTAATCCTTTGGCAAGACATAAACCTTTACTCGGGAGCAGTTTTCCACCTTTTGCTATACTCATGCCATAACGTGAGTGTAGCTGTAGCTGATGGTGCAGAGGAGTGATGCCTTTGGCTGGCAGCAGGTGTCCTAAGAAGGCATGTTGCCTGCCTCAGCTAAGGTTTCCAAGAGTAACTTGCTTCACAGCATATTCCAATTATAGAGCACAATCTCCTTGGATATGTCTCTTATAGGCAACAGGAAACTAGCTCTTTACTTCACAAAATGAGTAGGATTGTCTCTGGAAATGTGAAGCCTCAGTAGATTGGACAGAGGCACTTCTGAGAGCATCCACTTTAGTAGTGAAGCTTTTACTGGAATAGTGAGCTTTGAAAACCATCACTGGGAGTAAACAGAAATGGCTGAAGAGCTCTGTATGCCCTAAATGAAGGGAAAGAAACTCTCTATAGAAAATACGAAATTAATATTTTTAACTATTTCAAAATTGTGCAGCTGAAGGAAGAGGATGGCAGGTGAATGGAATATGTGGGAGAGATGGAAGGTCATGGACTTTCTTGAATCCTTTGGGAGTGTATGTTCACAACTGTTCAAGCTGATTTAAGGTTGCAGTTCCCATAGTCCTGCCATTGCCCCAGCACTGCCTTCCTGTACCAGTTCTGGGTGTTCAGTGGTAATGCCTTTTTTGAGATAGGCTTTCTTCTTGGCTGGGTCAGTCCCCCTGAGTTGGGTTACCAGAAGATGACAGTGCCAGGGCCAGCACACAGGAAACACAGAACTGAGCATCAGCAAAAGGAGACTCACAAAAGCCTGATTTTATGTCAACTTAAACTGCTGTGGTGCTGCACCCCTTCTCTGAATGTGGAATGTTAGCAGGGACGCTACTTAGGAATGGGATGAGAGGGTTAAATTTAAGTGTTTTAAAAATCAGTGAAATCTAATTTAAGACTGCCATCAACCAAAGTTCCTTAATTAGCATAATTGCACAGTGTCAAGACAGAGCTGAGCGAAGGTAATTTGAAAATGTAGCCATGTTTCTTACATCTTAACATGCTCAGATTTATAAAGTGAAATGTGTACTTGTTTCCTCTGGGAAAAATGTATCATTTATCATCTTTTAAACTTAGTGAAAGGATTTTTTAATATACATATATGTATGTGTGTCTATATATACACACATATATTAAAACATTCAAACTTTATGTAGAATTACCATGGATTTTCCTCAGGAGAATTCTATTCAGAGATGAGATGTTTGCTGCTATCAGTTGAACAGCATGGATGGAAGGGATGTAGGGAGGAAATATGCAATGCAGGCTTTACAAATTATACATACCATTTAAAGTGTATAAACAAGCAGCTCTAATATCGTCCTTCCCCTATCCTGACTCCAGTCATACAAGCACTGGTGAGTTTTTGACATCCAGATGAACGGCAATAACTAATGAGATTAAATCGAATTAAAGTCCATCTTAACAGAAAGTAATTTTTTTCTTCCAGAAAAGCTAATTTGTGCTCAGTCTGTTGAGGGTGGTTTGAATTATACCTAAAGCACAGTTGAGAAGCCTGTCCTGACAGAAGGATCACATAGTAACCTTTTCTGCCCCAAACTCTGAAGCGCTATAGAAAGATTTGTCTACATTGAGATACTATTGATGTTATGATTCAGGAAAATGTTTCTCTTATTATAATGCATAATTAAAGTTCTCATGAAATTAACAAAATGTGTTGTAAATTTCATTAGCATTACTCAACACTGACAGAATTGAAACAAATGCATCTTTAACAGGGTCCTTTAAAAGGATCTGGAAGCTCACTTCAGAACAACAAATATTTCAAGTGTCATAATGGTTGAAGTAACTTTTCAGACAGAACTCTGTATAATAGATCTCCAGTCTGTGAACCATTCAGTTACAGGTATCCTTGGTCGTGGTTTGTTTTTTGGGTGGGTTTGTTTTGGTTTTTTTTTACTACTTCTGGTAGTGCTGTAGCACAAGGGAGAAGCTGAGATGAAGCTGAGTTGCTTGTGATCCTGAGGACTAAACCAAACTTAAAGTTAAGATTGTTTATAAATTTGCTGCAGGTTAAGGCCTATCTGTTTAATGCAGTTAGACTGAATTCTCCTTTCTTTTCAGCAGATGGATGGTACTATCTGGAATGTCACATATATTACCTTTTAATTTTTCCAAGCCTTCCAGAGGCTCTTAATTCTTCTGAATATGTAGGAAGGCAACTCAAAGCAACCTTTTTGGTTGCCTTTAGATTCATACAGAAGCTAAGTATGCTTTTTTTACAGCTGACAAAGAAAACCCAAAACAAAACCCAACCAACCAAACCAAAATCACTAGTTTTCCCTAGAGGTGCACAAAAAGAACTGAAAGCTGCAGTGCCTATTTCTGTTCCCCATTCCTGTTCTGCCCTCTTGGCTGTGCCAGAATAACCACTTCTGATTCAGTTTGAGAAGTCGGTATTTATGGTCTCCTGGGCTATTCTGGACATGAATCAGTTCCCACATCAATTTAGGTGTTGGTCAGTTTGAGGCTGTGGTTCTGGGATAATCTAGTGGCTTCCTGTTGCTGAAAGCCAGAAGGAAAGGTCAGACTTGGGCATCAACAGGAGGTAAATTTGGAGACTTATGTGAGGAAAAGAATGGGATGGGGAGTGGAGTGTGGTGAAAGGATGACAGGAACTCTTTTTGGGGGATGCTGAACCCTTAAGTGGAGCGCTATGGTACATAAACCTGACAACACACCAAGGGAAGGAGAATGCCTGGGGCTGGGGGCTGCTTAAATGGGCACTGAATACTCATGAAACTCTGCTCTCCTAAATGTAAGCCTATTATCAGCAGGTTCGCTTGTTTTTAGAAAGTATTTTCAGGTCTGCAAACTAGAAAGAGAAAAATACTAATCTAACAACCACTAGGGTGTTCAGTCTTTTTTCCCTCAAAACCTATCAGTATTGCAGATCCTTTCAAGTACTGTTTTTAAAAGAGATTCTAACTGAAGTTTAGAGATTGTTTGGACTTTTATATTTGAATTTGTAATTGTTTTTCTAATTTGTATATATATTTTCACTGGAATTATTAAGTTGTGGCTAGACATGCTTACTCATTGGATATTCAGATGGGTATTTTATTGCAAGATTTTTTTTACACGATTAAAAAGTGTAAAACAAATATTATTGTAATTTGTGAGTACAGCTGGTTACTGTAAGCAAAACCTTTTTAATTTCAGACCATCTCCACAGTCATATTTTAATAATGTTGCTTTGGTTCGCCAGTAATGCCTTTCCCACCCTCTTTCATGAGGCTTCCTGAAGATATTAGGGCTGTCCAAACACTCTTCTGTGTTGAGTTCACATTAAGGTTGTTTGTTTGTTTGGTTTTTTAAGAAACAATATTCAGCAGCAGATAGAGATACAACACTGAGCACTGTTTATTGAACAGCCACTTTTTGTAGGTGTAGACTATGGCAGAAACAGTAATAGAACACTCAAGGATGGATATAGTCCTGGTATAATGCAGAAGAGGCACTTCCCAGCTGCCTGGCAGCACCACAGGCATGTATGATTGGCAGATGTATGCTGCTGTGAAAGAGATTAAGCCCCAGAGACGAAGGTTTTTAGTTCTCACTACACCGTAGGGCTTGCTTTTGAGTTTCTTCTCTTTTAAGACACATGAACAAACAATGTTTCTTAGTAGGCAGACTTTCTCATTGAAATTTAGATCTCAATAGTTCCAGCTGTGAACAAGCTCAGCAATGTTCAAGAATTCCCTTCCAATCTTCTCCCCAAAACTTCTCATAGCATAGTGTAAAGAAGTTCAAATATATTGATTATTAGGACCTATAGGCTTTGGGTTTTTTCCTTCATGAAAATATTTACATAAGTTTTTTTATATTTAATGGTAACATCTGATAGTGAAAGCAAGAGCTACCTGTTTTAACAAAGTAACAAATATTTTTCCTAATGAGTTGTTACACATCAGTTTCGTGTTGAAGTCGAGGCATTATAACAAACATCGCAAGTAGCTCAACATGGCTCTTTGCTTGCTTTACAAACAAGTTAACAGAAGCAGTATCTTAGAGAAGAGTCACTGCTACAGTGACAGTGCTACCTACTGTAGTGGGACACTTCATGGAGTGACCACGGAGATAGAGTAACATGGCAATTATATGGGACAGGTCTGAAATTATGCATTAGGTATTCTCAGACAATTAACCTGCTTGTTGTCACCTTATTTTCCTGAATGCAAATATCTAGAGCCTGTACTTTAAATCGGCACTCAGAACTCTTTGCCTCTCATAATATATTGACAAATTTATATTTTTGCACTCAGATATATCTTCAAGAGCTTCAGAAGAGGAAAGTGTGCTCTTTAACTTCACCTTGTTTAGCTGAGGAATTCAAGAGGCATGCTAGTATGTGCTGGGAGATTTAATTAAAATGTTTAAAGTTTAGTTCTGTTAAATGCTGCTTATGAGCTGACAGAGACTGATTTTGGTTTCTTCTGCTGCTTAAGAAAAACAAAGCCAAGGTGACAGGTCATTAATCATGAGGTGCCAATGCAATTGTATTTCTTGGACCATGTTGTCGCGCTCCTTTAGAAACGGGGTGTAAAGCCTAAAACTAGCATGTCTCTATTAGATTGTGACCTTGAAAGTCAAACAGTATTTTGTTTTTACTAGTGCTGTGCATCATATCTTGAATATAAAATTTATTTTCTCAGTGGAAATTACCTTTATTTTAAAACTTTCCCAGCCTTGGAGCTCAGCACTGGAACTGTAGTGACAAATAATATTTCTTTGGCATCTAGGTAAATGTAATTTGATTGGTAAAGCATTTTTTTCCCTCAGTACTTACCATTGACCCTTATCACTAGTTTATACATGACTGGGGGCTAAAGCCTGGCTTTAAAAGTACTCACCTGACGTGCTTAAGATTTTGTATCGAGTCATTTTTTTCCCTGACCCTTGAAAGAACAGGGTAATTCGGTGATTTGGAACGAACTGTACTACAGGTCTTGCCTGGGTGTACTGTGACTCTAAAAATAGTGGCACAAGCGCTGCTTCGGAGCCACACGGTGTGGACGGCGGCCATGAAGGGCTCCAGAGCAGCGGGTGTGAGGGGGCTGTTTTCCCAGAGGCAGAGGCCGGCGGGGCCGAGGGCGCGGCGGGGGCTCTCCCGCCCAGCGCGGGCGGCAGCGGTGCTCTCCGCTCCTCGGCCGCTTAACACTGCTCACGCTCCGTGCTCCTCACGGGCAGGGAGCCGAGGAGACCTCGCCGCGGAGGTGGGCGCCGGGGGCACCTCCATTGCTCCCAGCTATGCCCGGGGCGTTTAAAGGCGTTTAGTGTCGTGGCTGGCTGTGCTGTGGCGGTGCTCCCGCAGCCTGCGGGGCCCGCCCGGGGCTGTGCATGCCCGGTGCCGGCGGGGGGTGGGCATAACGGCCGGGCTCGGCCCTCCGCTGCCGGTTTGGGGCGCAGGCGCTTGTGCGGGTGTGTGTCGCGGGGGAAAGGGGATTTGCCCGCCCTTCCGCTGCCGTGCCCCGCCCCGTCCGCCGCCTCTGCTCTCCCCCCGCCGCCCGCGGAAGTGAGCGGAGCGGGGATGCGGCCGTGCAGCCGCCGCTGCTGCCCCGAGCCACGGAGGTGAGAGGCGCGGCGAGGCGGCCGGGACCAGGCGGCGGCGGTGAGGGAGCTGCTGCTTGCGCCTCTCTCCCCCTCCGCACCACCCCCTCCTGCTTCCCGCGGCGGCCTGCGTCACAGGGTGAGCGGGCGGGGTCCTGGCGGGCAGCGCCGCGGCCGGCCAGCTTTGGGCAGCCGCCGCTTCCTTTCCCTCGGCCGTCTGCCCTGGCGCTGAGGAGACGGGGTGCGAGCGGAGGGGCGGTGCGCGGGGGTCACTCGGGGTGAGGGTTTATTTTTAGGTGCGGGGCGTTCGTTCCGTGCGGGGCCCCTCCCCGGGCGGGACGAGGCCGGTGGCGGGGGAGCGGCGGCGCTGCTCGGTGTTGCTGTGGCTGCTGGGCAACTCATCCTCATCCTTGGTGGCCTCTGACAGCTCTGCGGGCTCCCTCTGTGCCGGCTCCGCGCCGCCGTGGCGGGGGAGACCTGCAGGGCTCGGCTGGTGGTTTTTCCTTTGTATTTTTTATTTTTTTTCCCCTCTTTTAGCGCTGGTTTCTCTTGCAGATGTTGCTGCAGGTGGGGGCAGAGGGAGCAGTGTGATTGCCTGGGATTTTGGGGCGCCTCTCTCTTCGCCTTTCAGCTCCCGCTCCAGCGCTGCTGTTGCTAAAGACTTTTTGTAACTATCGACTCAAGTGCAATTTCGATGGAAAATGAAGGTAAAGGTTTCATCAGAGTCACTGACTTCATTGGAGCTAAGAGGATTTTTGCATGCAGTTTGGTGACATCCCCTGCTGGTGCGTGTGTCTGTTCCGCTGCTCCGCGGGTCTGCAGGGCTGCTGCTCTCTTTGTGCTCGTCTCGTGGGAGGAATTTTGGGTTTTTAAATTTGTTTTTCTGTATTTGTACTGCTGCTTGTTGAACTAATCAGAAGGGTTTTATTCTTGGTTGACAGATATTCCAAACATCTACCGAGTGTCTCAGTGCTCTATGTGTTCGGAATAGAAATCTCTTATTTAGATACAGGGGCTTCTGAGCATTAGTTGCTTGGTATTTATTTAGATTATATAGTTTTGTTAAATCTTTCAGGGTGAAATTGAGAAGCAGTAGTTGCATTTTGTGTTGAAATGTTTTCGTGCCTATTCTGTGTTCTCAAAAGTGACTCTCTTGGACAGCATTTAATTAAAAAATGACACCGAAGTTTCGAGTTCTACCCTTTGAAAGATTGATATGAAGTTGTAAACTCTGCGTACTGAAAGAAGTTGCTCTATTATGCTTTCTCCTTCTTGTCTAGTCTGGAAATGACTTATTCTAGGGAGTTATTTCAGTATTTCCATGTTGGGCTTCAGTTTATGCTCTGGGAACCTTGAAAAGCCCCTTTGCATTGGTGATAGTGACTGAGCTGCACTGATTTTTTTTCTATTTGGCTCTGGGTGTTGAAAATCTCTGAAATGTATTATATTTATTGCTCTCTAGATAAGAAAATAACTGTTGTTTTCTCCCACCCCCCTTATGTCATCAGTATTCTTTGAAGATATGGGATGGATTTTTTTTTTCAGGTGGCTCCTGGATTTCCTTTGCTATAGGTTGCTATGTGAGACTTAGGAGCTCCCTTTCCTCTCACTCCATTCTGAAAAGAGAGATGCTTTTTAAATAGTTTTAATTGAATGAAGAATTGGATTGAGTTTGTAATATAGACTAACTAAATTATTTCCTGTGGTTGGACATTGCCCTGTTTTGAAATATGGTTTTCTTCTGTTTGGAAAGCTGTAGTAACTGTGGAGTCCAACTGTGTTGAAAACTGTATAGATTAGTGTAATTTGGCATTTCGGAACTCTTTTCCACCTGTAAAGTAATGTTAGAATTTTGTTCATTCTATTAATCACGTCTTCCAATTGAATACTTGAGCATGTAAGTTGTCAGGTAGAAGGAATTGTAGGAGGAATTTTGGAGTGTGGGGGAACGTTTCTTGAAGATTGATCTTTGTTTTGGGAAGCTAGATGTCCTATGTCTTTGCATTTCAGTCGTTGTGTCGCAAATAAAAGATTTTTGAATGGGCAGCACTGAGGGGCAGAGGAAATATAGCGGATATAAAGCCATTGAGTAGAAATACACTTGAGAGAGGGGCAGAATGTAGCTGTCTGACATTTGTGTGCCAAAGCTAAAATGGCATGAAGACTTTTAATGCCTTTTAGTTCTATTAACAAATAAATAGTATATCATAGATGTAGTTTATGATCAAGTTGCATGTGGTAGTACGGCACATTATAGCTTTTCTGAATTCCAGTAGCACAAAGGTGGCATTTCTTAAGTTTCTTATGAAGTAAATAAATTATGTTTAAAATACAGTAATACCTATATGATTGAAGTAATATAAAAAGAGCTTTATCTAGGGGAAAAATAAAATATCAGATATATATTTCAAAGGGAGAAATAAATGCTATGGTTTGTTGAGGGCTTTCAAAATGGAGTAGGCTTCTAGGGGTACAAGGAAAGCTAAACTTCAGTGTGAATAAAAAGGCTGAGTTGGTTCTCTTAACATTTCAATTACTTCCTCTCCACTCAGCCCCCTCTCCCCTCCCACCCCCCAAGCTGAGTCTCCAGACAAGCATATATATTTTATTTAAAACCGCCTACTGATATATTTACAACTGTCTACTCTCTCTTTTGGTGTTCTTGGTATTTCTGAGCTCTTCTTTTTCTATCCATTTGACACTTCAAGTCAGCTAGACGCTAGCAGCTTCCGTATTGGAACTTTTCAGCACTCTTTGAGAGGATCCTTAATGCTTTTTCTCCAGGAGACAGCTGAAGAATTTTTGTAATCTCGTAGAACAAAGGTTGCAATTAGAATATCTTTAAAGTTTTTTGTTTTGTTTTGCAAGTTTGTGTCTGGAAGGTCTCTTTAGTTTGGATAATGAGGAAAAGATGACACATTTTCCCCCCCTGTATTTGGATGAATATTCAAGATTGGGAAGTGATCAGATGGTTTGGTTCGATATTTTCCTGTGTTAATTCAGTTTTCATAAGCGGTATTGTATGTTTACTCTAAGCTAGTTAATGTTTTGTCCCAAGCCTTCATGGTTCCTGTCTCTTGTCTTGGAATGATTAAACTTCTGGAAAAATTCATGTGTCTCATGGTAACGGAGAAGAGAGAATTTCCCATAGGAAAGACTTCTGCTTAGCTCAATAAAACCATGACTTAGAGGAATGATGTTTGTGTATCTGTTTGGAAAGAGAGATTTTTGTGACTTCTTTCCATAAGCAGAGCTTGTTCTTAAACTGTAGGCAGTCAAGAGAACTTGCATAAACAAAACCTAACTCTGTGTGCAAACTATGCTTTGTAATTTTTGGATCTCTCCATTGATGCCTTTGGGTCATTTTAAGTAATTTTCTGTAATTGTAGTCTGATACATATTTTTTTTCTTTCTTTTATCACTATCTTTTATATTATGACAGGTTCTTTGTTCTACTGAAGATTGTCTTGTAGAAGACTGCCTTTTAGTAGAAAAATAAATGATACAATTTAGATTGCATCAGCTTTGATCTTTTCTGCTCTGAGGTCAGGCTATGATTACAAATACAAATGGTTAGATAGGAGTACTGTTTTGGCACCAAGGCCTTCTGTAGCATTTGTTTTCAGATCATTAAGTGCCTAACAGAAGAGGTCAGAGTAACATTTTCCCACCTGTAAACCAAAAGGATTTTCCCAAAAATCATGTAGACGGATGGTACAAAAACTCAGACCAGAGTTAAGTACTGTAAGTAGTAAAAAGGTCATGTGGTGATTCTGAAATCCTCGCTTTGTTGTTTTGAGTCAATTTCACCTAATCTTCAAAGATGACTGTTAACTGCAGCCAGTAGTCTGTCAGTAGTAATTTCAGGATCATTTTGATAACTGGATGAATAGTGAGATATAAGTAAAGAATTTTTTTCCTTTGAAAAAGATGCTTTAGTTCTTCACATAATCCAAAGATGACAGATGATTTGTTTTTGTTTGTTGAGTGCTTGAAGTGCAGTTGAATTTCCTAATGGAGTTTCATGGGTGTTTTTCTTAAATGGTAAAAATGGGTTTAGTTGCTAAACCAACAGATTGAGGATCAATTAATAGATTTTGGGTTTGGAGTGCAGTGAGTTAGCACCTTGGACTTAGATCATCATGGATTAGGCAGCTGTATGTACTGTTGAACGTGCAAAGGGTGCCTACATGCAACTGAAAACAGAGGGGGGGAAGGGATGGCTGTGGCAGCAGTGATTTGAAAACAATTTAAATTGTTCCAGAGTGGCATCATCAGTTGTTTCATGAAAGTAATATCCAAAATAATCAGAATGAAATTTGTAATGGAAAATGTTAGAAATTCTGAAATGAACTTGGTGTTATTACAGCAGTTCATGTTCCTTTTGACATGTAGATCGTTTCTTAATAAACTTATAGGTGAAACAGGAATTTTAATATTGATTACTGTTTCTTAAGATCTGCAGCTTGCAGAAGGTTAGAACCCAGTACTTTACACTTAATGTTGGCAAAAAAGTCAAATCTCTTCTGTTTAACTGGGAGGTGAGAGGTTTGGGTTTTTTTTTCTTTTTTTTAAAAAGTGGAGAGTCTTCACCAAAGACCAGTTCCAATAGATACCTTCCTGTCTTTTAACAGTGCTTTGATAACTTAAATAATTACTAAGTTAACATAGCACTTATCTTGCATTAGAAACATAGATTTTAATTGAACAGCATAATATTTTAATCTGTTGTTTGTCTCGTTGGTGGAGCATTAGATAGTCCTCGTCTTTCCTTTCCCCTTTTTTTTTTCTATGCAGATAAATCAGAAATGTTAATCTATAATAATCTAGAAGTGGTTTTACATGGAGTCAGTTTGAGTCCAGATGTCTCAGAATGTATGTTTGTTTATTTGCTAGCTTTGTAACTGTCTATGGCATAATCTCTGCTTAGTGAGTCAGAAAAAACAGCGGTGTAAGGAAAATGCAGACAGTTCTCGGGGCAGCTAATTTAACAAAAGAAAAACATTTTCCCTTGCTTTTTTTGGTGAAGAGTTTGACAAGTGTGTGGTGATCTTGGGATGCTCTTCTGTAGGACTGCATGAAACCGTCTCATTACAACTGAAAGAAGATTCTACTCTCAGTTGTGTTCCAGCTCTACGTGTTGTGTTGGCTGTCACAGTTAGTGAGTTTGTCTGGCTTGCTAGCTTGGTGGAAGGTTAGCCCAGCCCTTCTTTCCCTTTGCCCCCTCTTGGACAGCTTTCTGTTGAATTAGTAAGTTGAATGGGCTCATGAAGTGTCTAGTTCATGTTGAAAACAGTGAGGGACAAAGCAGTGAGACCTGTTCCTTTTAGCATAAGCAGACCGTTAGCTTGATGTGCTTCTTTATGTAGCTGTAACTTCAGTTCAATAAAATTCACCTATAGATCGTGGTGGACTTTTGCAAGAGTGGAATAAGTTAATAAGTAGATTTTAGTTGAGACCTGCTTTTGAATTGGTGAAGAAGTTCGGGTGATGCCTAATTGACACTGGGTGATAAAATGGGCATTTACAGTGTGGTTTATAGAAGCTAGAAGGAATGATAAAGTTACAATGCAGAGAAGAGAAGAAAAATACAATAATCAAGGTATAAATTCAGGATGAGCATCTGTTTCCAGTTATTTGTTTTGTAAACATTCTACTCTAAACAATTGGAAGAGATAAAATGGGATAATGAGTTAGCAGATGCAGCCTACAGAATCTTTTACAAAGGCTTTTAAAATATTTTTAGGTTATAAATTTTCTGCAGCACTTTTTTCTGCATACATAATTCACAAAAAAAGCTTGGTGAATACAATGTTGCTGCTTTCTTGATACTAATTATAAGAAAACTTATTATTGTAAGTAGAGTAATTGTGCAGTGAGTTATGTTCGCATTTAAATTGGCACTGACACTAGCTTAGTCCTGAGAACTGTTTTAAATGATAAGTTCAGGACTTTTTTAAATTAGAATTTTATTTTGTCACGTTATGAAGTAACTGCATAGCTGTCAAGGGTATGATCAACGATTGGGTCTTGGAGCTTCATTATTTTAAACAAATACTGAACAAATATTTCTATTGGTGTTTTTGCTTCATACAGTTATATGGCAACTGAAGTCTGCATATGTCATGGATACATTAGTAGTATATCGCAGGGCGCTAAAATTCTTTATTGATGTTTGCTGTTCAAGTGGTGTCCTTCATTTTGAGAAACTTGGCACTTCAGAGTGTTATGAGAGAGAAGCAAACTATTGGAGAGGAGCCATGTGATCTTATTTCTAAGCTTAAATGGTCTCTTTTAGAAAGTTAGCAGCTCTCTGGCAAGATACATGACTGATATTTAGACCCAAAGTCTTTTGGTCTTCAACTTCTAAAAGGCTTCGTGTGAGTCAGGATTTAAGCAGAGGTGTATGCTATTTGGAGTCAAGTGAGATATGGCCATCAGTGCTGTCTTCCTTGGATGATGAGTTTCTGAACTGACCCAACGCTCTTATACATAAACCTTGCTTTCATCGAGGCACTGGCATTGATTTGATCATGTTAGTATGTGCTTAGGATTCTGTACCTTTTCGTTCTTCTGTTTAATAAGTAATGATAAATGTATGAAATGTTCAAGTGGACTTTTCCAGTGATCAAGGAGTTTTTTTGAACAGGAAGTATCAAAGCTGAGCATTTTGGCCAACCAAATACAGACTGATCTGGTGTGTTTGGCAATGCATTCGTGGTAACTGATGCTACCTCAAGGTTTTCACCAACCAGGCTTTAAATTCATCATAGTACATCCTCCAGAGTGTACAGAAATGCTCTAAATGATAAATCTTTTGTAGCAATTGAATACGAAGTTTGAATGTTTGGCATTCTTAAGTTTTAACTGTATACTGCATAAGTGGGTTAAAGGAAGATAAGGTGGTTTGGACAGATGTGATGTTGGGGGTTTGACCTGAATTTTTATTGCCACTACTCCTGCAATCTACAGCACCGCAGTTAGGTTAAGGTATCATTATTTTTGTGAAATATTTTGTCTAGCTAGAGAGTGGGCAGTTGTCATTCACAAGGCTTGCAAGATAACCACATGGAATATACCACAATTACAGAAAATTGCTCAGCTTTACTGTTGTGCTGGTAGCCTCAGTTGAACTAGGTGTCCTACTTTCCTTTCTGTTTTTTTAAATTAAAGACATGGTGAAACATCCTGAAAGAGTAAGATGCACTTCAGGTTGTGGAGATCTGTTTCTGAGTGTTTTTTTAGAAGGTATTCTTAGTGCTTGAAAATGGTTCTTGAGCTTTATAGACTACTGTAGAGTTAATAAGGTGGATGTTAAATGGAGCATCGTAGTCTTTATTACATTGTGTCAAGTAGATGGGGTGGGGATAGGTCTTTCCCTTTAATATTTTACAACTTTTAAGATGGGCAAACCTTGAGATGTAAGATGGTCGGTCTGTTTTGTAATTGGTCAGAAACGAGGAAGTGTTGTGTGCCAAGGAGTGCAGCTCTGCATTATGGCTGATTATTGGCTATGGTGAAAGTCCTAAGCGTTGCTGAAATAGTAGCCAAATACAAGGCAGTTTTTTCTTGGGGCAGCTTAGCAGGTTGTTCTCATAATTTGGGTATTTATATTTCTTTGGTTAATGGGTTGTGTCTGTGCCAGGTTGAATATTGCCCCTTTTCTGTAAAGTCTTATGAAATAACACACAATAGCAAGGGGCTGAAACTATGTGACCTCCCAGAATAGAGATTACTCTGCAAGGAGAACTCATTAATGCAAATTAGTGTTTCATTTTCCTTCTGGCTTTTTTAGAGACAGAACTTTTTTGTGTGTGCTTCCTTTGATGTGTGGACTCCTGGTAAAATGTTTAAAGTAAAATACTGTTGAATAGGAACAAATTTCTTTGAATATTAGAATACAGGGCTGCTGCAGCTGTTTCACCAGAACTGAAAAATCACTACACTTTTCCAAAGGAGTCCATTCAAATGAATACAGTAGACAGTAACTTCAGAGTTTTCAAAAAAAGTATTTCTTTATCCTGAGCAAACAGTGCCTGGTAGAAAACAAGCAGCTCATTAGTCTGCAGACTTCAACCTTTTGGAGGTGGGAAGGGACAGCTCTTTGCAGTGGCAAGTAATATACCTTTTTTTGCAAATTGTTTGCGGATGTTTGTGTTGAATGGCACTTTACTTGTTGCTCCAAAAAAGCAACATTGTTTCCTGTAAAGGTATTTGTCAGAGTATAATACACTCTGGCCAGATTCTTTTAGATAATCCATGTATGGAGGGTGTAATGTGTGTATTTGAAGATATATAATGTTATGTGGGATTTCTTATTTAGAGCAGTACATTCATACTGTGTTTTCAGTATATTTTGTTAGTTATGTTGACAAACGAAGCAGGTGGAAGTAGCTGAGTGTGGTGGATGCACATTTAGTAAATCAAATAAAAATCAAGTTCACAACTTGCAACCAAGTTCACAAACTATAAATGCAGGCAAGCTACAAACTTTGATTAAGTAAATTCCATTATTTAGTGTCTTATTCTCGGCTTTTGAACTAATTTTTTAATGATATGCAGAAAATTGAAGCCTTCCTGAAAATAGCTTCCATCTATACAGACTGTGCTGATATAGTTTTTTTGTACCTGATTACATCACGAAGGCCAATTGCTTCCTGTATTCTCAACTAGCAGTTGCTTTAAGGAGTCTCAAACCCCTGTAAATTTAGATATGAGAAATACTCAAATACTGTAAGTGACCAATAAACCCCGGTGACCGCAGGCTCAGAGGAGATGGGCCCATGGAGCTCAGGAAACAATGTAGGGTGTGACTAACCACAGAGGCTGCAAAGAGGCAAACTTTACCTCAACACAGTGGGGACTGGAGAGTGGCTTTTGCTTTGGGTAAACAATTATGTCAGCTGAGTGGATCAACTGGTGGTGTACATGTTTCTCCCTGATTTCATCAAAAGAATGTGAATGTCTGACCATCATGGGGGGGTGGTCGTATGTGTGGCTCAGCCCAATGTATGCACTGAACAACCAACAATATTTCAGAGAGCAAAAGGCTTGAGCTGGATTCAGCCCACAGACTCCTTTCTGGTGACTGGGGATGCCCAGCATCATGCCAGTGAGCATATTTGTAGAGACTGGTAATGGGAATCACAGTGGTATTGCGCTGGAACTGTGTATTGCAGTGTCCTAGTGAGCAGGAGAAGACTTTGCACTGATGCTTCATATCCAATGGAACTGACAGAAAAGAGGATTTCTTCCATTCTGGGTAGAGTCTTTTCCATAAGGATACCTTTCACAGCCAAGAGTCTTTGCCTAGCAGGAACCATTTCCAAAGTCCATGTGCACGCATGTGGAGACTCAGGCCCCTGTGCCCATTGGCATCTAGTTGGTGTCTAGCCCTGTGTACTTTCAGGATGCCAAACAGTACAGAAGAGCAAAGCACTTGGTATTTTGTAATGTTATCGTTTACACTGATGTCTACAGCAGTTGATCTGTCTGTCACTACCTCTCTGGAACCCCCCATCCTGACTCTGAATTGTACAGAACTGGAGAAGAAACGCTTAGTAGGATCTGAGCTTTCTAAACCTTTCAGTATACATCATGTATAGTTTGATCATACAGAAAATAAAGGAAATGAGCAGCTTGTAAGTTTCAATCTGGCTTGTGTTCAGTGAAACACCTTTTTATTATGTTGTTGAACACTTGTTTTTTTCAGTGTGGTGAAGATAGGTAAAAAATGGAACCTAATGCTTATGGTGGGTGAGGAAGTGCTGATTCTTTCGGTATCCCAATAAGAAAGGCACAAGCACTTGCAAGGGAGGTCACTATTAACTCAGAAAAGGTGATAGCAAGGTATAAAATCATATGTCCTTTTCTGATGCGGGGAACCCTAAGATGATACGACTTTGGATGGATCTCTGGTCAGGGAATGGCACGTTGTAGATCCTGCCTGCTTTGAGTTCACTAGTACTGTTACGGAGTTTTACTCACAGTACAGGCTCATCAGTCATTGATAGCATTTGGAATGTAGGCTTTGAAGCATCCCTTGTACAATGTGCTGCAATATCCTTATCTCATTAATAAAGCTGCAGTTCCTGTGCAAGTAGACAAGACAACATACCGTACATATACGTAAAATTAAATGCACGTTGATTAATTATACATTGATTATGCATACATTCACTATTTTTACTATAGGTTAGATGCAGCATGATTCAGTAGCAATCCCACATTCTCCGTGATACAGAGGCGTATACCTGGATGTGGGTCACTAACTGCTCGTACAATAATAGTCTTACAGGTTTATCACTACAAAGAAGTCAAAAGGTTTTTGTAGTACTTGAGTTGGCCTGATAGGGATTCAGTTTTATGGGGACTGATGGGATAGATTCAAACTGACCGAATGGTCTGTTCAGGTGGCTGGGAAGATTCAGAAGAAAGTGATAGGTATGGTTAAGAGGCAAACATTGGAAAGCATGCAGAGTCAATGCTTCCAGTCATCTTTTTACATTTCCAGTTGTACCACAGTGTTTCCCGAGAACTGGCTCTACTAACCTGCAGTTTGCCAGTGAGACTTCTTGTGTGGTAGGTTAAATGGATCTTTCCAAGAGTAGAGTGCCCAAACCCAGATGCATTCTTGTCTCTCGGGTTTCTGAAGAAAGAATCAGCTTTTCTCTTTAATTACATCAACTTTAATTTCACGTTTTTTTTTAAACCTCCTTTTTTTCCTTTTTTCTTCATTTTTACTGTTCTTGGCACTTTTGTTTTTACATCACCTTTGTATTTTGCACTTGTAGGTCAGTTGAGTAACTGCACGTAACATTTACAGGACTTTATATTGGCTTATTAGCCAAAATGTTTTGATCACAAGTTTGGCTAAAAATAGGTTTTGCTATGAAAATATTCTAAATTTTTAGACTGCTCTCAGTGAATGTACGTCCTGCCATTTGCATTCTCTGAGGAAGTAAAGCTAAAATTTCCCCTTAAAAAATAATCGTAAAAGTATCTCAATGTCGATGAGCGCTGCTAATTGATAATGGACTGTTCCTGCTAAACAGAAAACGCATGGTAGAGGCAGGTTGTTTGTACTTGGTATTGGTCATGGTAGAAAGAGTAGGCAGAATTTTGTAGTGCATGAGGAACCAGAAACAGGAGTACATTATTGCTAACTAGATTTTTCTTTAGAGGAGACAGAAGGAAGCTGTGAATTTCCAGCAGTGTCAGCCTTCCAGACTAATTTGTATTAATTTTGATAAAACATACTTTGGTCACAGTTCCATGGTCATAGGATTGATGTGTGTTTCTTGGTCTAGAAATGATGGTGTGTACCTTGGAAGTGATCCAAGAAAAGTCCTTCCTGATGCAGCTATTTATTTTTGTTAGTTGGCATCCTGCTGCTTTGTTCCTTGGTAGAGTTAGCTGCAAGCAGGGAATGGGAAGCTGTGGTCATAGCCCTAAAAGATTCAGCAGTCATGTACTGATATAGCAGCATAGACCAGTATCATTTCTTAGCTCAATTATCCACATAAAAACTTGGTCTGCAATGAAGTACTGAAGTGTTTTAAGGTATCAGCTTGAAAATTAATTTCAGCATAGGATGGGAAGACATCTTGCTATATGTGGGCTGACTCCTTTGATATAGAACACTCTGGTTTTGGGTATAGCTTCTGTTGGATATGCTAAAAGGTGTTGCAGAAGCCCAGATCTCCAGTGTGCAGATCTGGGTAGCAGTGCAAAGGACTGTAGAGCACTTGCTGACAGAATTGAGTAAGTAATCTTTCTCTTGCTTTGTGAAGTAAGTCATAGTAAAGGCAAAAATATTTGCTTGAATATAGTTACTGTGTTCCAGCAGATACGAGCACTTTTTCCAACTATTTTTTTTGGACCTAAATCTGTTGGTGTTAACCCATTTTATATTTTGGAAGGTAGTGATGAAGGGAACAGCCACCAGTTGCTCATTGGCTAAGCAATGGAATTTAATTGGTGGTGAAGTGTTAGATATTTGAAACTGAACTACTGAACTACTATTTTCTGAACTACAAGTGTAGTTTAATCTATACAGATTGCAGAGGTTTTTGAGAAATCAGATGAGGATCCATCCAGAATTGCCTTATGATATGTAATTTTGCTCTAGAGAAAGGAGCTTGCTATAAAAACACCTTCTGAGCCTTTATTTTTCTAATCGTATACCAGATTTTCTCTGTAGAATTTTCTTTTCATTGAGTACAGTACAGTATTCTTCATAAAGGTGGGAGGTAATATAAATTAAACACCCATTCCAAATCTATGCCTTTTTTGAGTCTGTCACAAAAAGGTTGTCAAAATAGGCTTTGTTGTGGCACAGTTCTTCTGTGCTAATGACGATTTATTTGGAGGAACCTGATCTCTGAAAGTACTTTAATGTTTTTGTTTAAGGATATTTAACTTCTTAAAATATCCTTAAAAAGCTTGTTGTTAAACTTTCTGAAGTCTGAATTGATAATATTAGGGAAATGGTCAGTTATGTATCCTTTTTTTGGAATTATTATTTCTGTTTATTTATTATTTCTGCAACCATGTCAGTTGGTATAGGGAAAAAGATTTTTCTTGGCATTAAAGTTTGTAATGGCTCTAAATTTGTTTCCTGCTGCTCTCACTGGAAAAGCTTAATTGCTCAGCACTTGTTGAGAATGTGAAGTCATCTTGGTCAAAGTCATATGTTTGTGGGTTTGTTTTGAAAGAACACTTAGGCTTAATGGTTTTCAGCCCCAAACTGGTGTTTGGTAGCTAATACCATTAATGTGTTAGCTATTTTCAATAAAAATCAAAAGCTAGTACATAAGATGGGAAACCTTAAAGAGAAGAACATGAGCGATTAATTTGGTAGGGTGTTTTATCAAAGAGGGGAGATCGTGGCAAAATTCTGGTGAACGTTTGATTTAGAAAAGTGTGTAGTTCAAGAAGACTGAAACAAAAGTAAGGTTAAAATTCACAGAAAATTAAGTATAACCATTAAGTATGAAAAGTCAACGTCTCCAATGGCAATTTCCTGAGAACTTAAGTGATTTAACTTAATATTGGTTTGTATATGTAGGCTTAGCAGCTGTAACTGGGTGTGTTCTTAATTACAGAATAAGTGAATTTGAATGAAACTCTTTCTTCCTGGGGACTGAATCTTGTGAGCATCAAATGCTTTATGGATGCTGCTAAAAGTGGTGTTACACTTCGCTAAAGGCGGTCTGTCTGCATGGAAGACTGAGTGATCATTATGATGCGTCACTTCCCTTGATGAAGTTTCAGGGAAATGAACTTGTATATACCAAAGAGTATTTTGTAAGGCTTAGGATTATAGTGTCTGTATTCTTCCTAACTGAAATCCCACTGTTCTGCTGCGGTGATGGTCAGCTTAAGTTGCTTTAATAATAGTTCTGAATTTTAGAGGGAGTATTATGATTCTGTGTTGTGAGAAGCCTTAAACTGTGCAGCAATTGTTTGCCCCTCTGGTCCAAAATAGTGTAACCTTGTTGATGTAAGGGCTTTTTAGCATTGGCTTTTGGTAAAAGACCCCTTGTTAGGAACAGATTTATACTCATGATTTTGTTTCTCTTCTGATGTTGTAAGTAATAGTTCTTTTAAAATACTTCAAATATACATATGTTGAGAGAGAAAAATCTGTTATTTTGTTGAACCATAGCTGAAATATTTTGACTCAATTTCTTGTCTGATTTGAAACATATAAAGGTATTTGGAAATGATAACTTGCTAGATATAGATAATTTTTGTAAATGTATATATTTAATGAATAACATGTATTCACTGTCAGTTTTAAAGAACACTTACATCAGTGCATATACTTAAGGTTTCAATAAGTACCTAACCAATGCTAAAGCATATTTAAGTTGTATATTTTTTAATACTCTAAAAACGTTGGCCACAGACTTTCCAATTCTGGTCT
The DNA here is from genome assembly GCA_028020825.1 of Podargus strigoides. Classification (NCBI taxonomy): domain Eukaryota; kingdom Metazoa; phylum Chordata; class Aves; order Caprimulgiformes; family Podargidae; genus Podargus; species Podargus strigoides. The sequence goes on along the minus strand of CM051623.1, from coordinate 14,537,886 downwards.
TTGCGTAGATGCATCATTAAAAGGACAGTAAAGAGCAAAACAAAGCTCTTTCAGTGGAATGAAATGTGGGAACTGGAGTGGAGGTTTAGCAGAGTGTAGCTGAGCTGTGCTCTGGCAGCCCAGCTGCTCACTCCTGCTGGCTTCAGGCTGCAGAAAGCTGAGTGGGGTCCAAGGGGTTTCCCGTCTTTGGAGGCCAGTAAAAACATTAAGGTGCAGTTCTTTCATCTGCCAGACCCCCTACCCAAGAGCTCAAACCCATGCCCCATATCACCCTGTTTCTTATCTTAGTCTCTAGACCTACTTTCTTCCAATTACAGTGAAGGAGCAGGTCTTGTTGGTTTGCTGTTTTGCTAGAAAGTACATGGCAAATTTAGAGAGTTTCCAAGGGTTTCTCTTGAAAGTGAAAGCATGTGAGTTCCAACTATAGGACTTTCACCTATGTCCGTGGTTCCCTTGGGCCCCTAGGGTGAAGTCTTTGTGGAGGGTATTTAGGTAAGCAGCTAGAAGAACAAATATTGAGTTGAATTTATCTCAGCTGTCATATCTGAGTGCATGGCAAACGGCATGCAGTATAGAAAGTAAAGATTGCCATACCTATTTTAGGGCATAAAAATGCTAGCATCTTTTAATGTGTTGTCATCTTGAAGTATGTTATCTTATATTTTAAGTGTCCGGCATCCATAGAGGAGATTAAACAATACTTACTGTCTTGTATAAAAGCATAAAACTGCGTATTCAAGTTCTGTTCAAGTATAATGGGAAAACCATTTCTGTGGTGTGTGTGTTTGCATGTCAGGTGTCTTCCAGTTAATGGGAGGGGGGATGTGTGTGTGTGGCAAGATGGATGCAATATTAATCGTTGGTGCAGTGAGGAAGAAGAAAGTATCACTTAAGCTTCTCATTTAATAAGCAAGAATTCAGAAACTCTGAAGCTTCATTAAATATCAGAGCAGTGCTGAGCTGTGCGATCAATGTTGTTATTGCTCTATTCTGCAGATCACAAAGTTTTAACTTCCTAAAATTACAGGCAAACATTACTTTTTATAGCAATGACTTGAAGCTTTTGTACCGTAGTCAATTTTTATGACTTCACTTGCAGCTGTGCTCTTTTTTGAGGTTGTCTTAATGTTGTTTCTCCTGTCTTCGTGTACCAAAAAATGGAAATAGGCCTGCTTAGACCACCTTAATTAATGAATAGAAAGTAGAGGCAGGGAATGAAATTTATATGGAGTCATTACTTTCTGATGAGGTATTGATGATAGTGAGATAAAGATTATGAATATACCGAACTGCTAGGGTCTTTGTTATCACTTAACACGTTGTTACAGAAATCAGTCTTCTCCATTGCATGGTACTGCATGAAAATAAGCTGAATTGTAGACTTTTTTTATTTTTAAAGTGCAAGTGGTTATCAAAAAGCTACCTTTTAATGACATTAATACTGCATTGCTCTGGTATATGTTGTTTAAAATGAGATGTTAGTGCTTCCTTTCCCTTCAGACTTCAGTTTTGTTTCTTAGGTTGCACGTCTTCAAAAAATCCCTGATGGTGACAATGAGACAATGATTCCTGTACTGTCTTCAAAAAAAGCAAGTGAATTGCCAGTTGATGAAGTTGCAAGCCTTCTGCAAGTAAGTGGTTTTGTATCTCTTAGGAATGCACTGACGTTACCACACAATGTTTGATATTTCTTAGGGACAGATCTTGTCACTGAAAGTCTATGCATTATCATGCAGTTTGATACAAACTATTGTTGACTTCTAAAAGCATGTTGATTTTTAAATTGCTACTTGAAATGCTCTAATAGCTAATGTTTTCAAAAAAACACAGGTTTTTGGAGGGGGGATGAATTTCAGCTTGAAAATGGTCACATTTCTGTATGCTTTGAAGATTGCTTTTTGTTAAAACTCCTAGAGTCAGTCTAAAAAATTCTGTTCTGTTTTTCATAGCAATTACTTCCATTTCTTTAAGGAATCCTTAATATCCTTAATTTATTTTGGTAGCCTCCATTTCAAGTGGAGGAATAGGATTGATACAGCTACCCATTAACAGATTTATGAACCATTGAATCTGGGTTAATTTTCATATTAGGTGGTCTTTTTTCATTTTCTGTGTGCTTGACTGCTTGAGGAGTACAACATGATAAATGTTGGTAACTGATAACTCAAGACTGTGAAGCTATTGCTGTGTCATTTGGCCAAGTAACTGAACTCCTGACATAATCCTCAAGAGTCTGAACTGTGCCCACAGTTTGGCTTGCTGAGGAGTTTTCTGCAGGGAAAATCAACAGTCATTTAGAGATGTGAAACAACATCTGCTTCTGTAGTTCTTTTGTGAATTTCTTGTTGAATTGCTCTTAAGTACTGCCAAATTGAGTTTTAAAATAGTAGTTATTTAGCTTTCATTGTCGTACAAAGATTAATATCAAGCTTGTCTTTCTGATGGTGGCCAAATTTCTATAATGTAAGACTATATTTTGATGTTTAAATTTATTTTGAAGTCTATCTTATCAGTGTAATTGGTGACTGTGTTATTCTTTGCATTTTTAATAGGCTAATCTTCAGAATGGCTTAAAGAACTGTGAAGTTTGTCATAGACGGGCATTCCATGGATGGAATGAATTTGACATTAGTGAAGATGAACCGCTGTGGAAAAAATACATTTCCCAGGTTAAGTTTTTTGTCCTTTCTGCTTTTTGGTTTTAATGCTTGTCAGTAGTTTTGCTTTTTATTACTTAGCTTTTATGTGCATTAACATATTGTGATAAAAGTTGGGAAACTCTAGTTGAATAGGAAATTGCAGCTTCTATAATTTGTATCTAATTAATCTGTTGAAAAAGCTTTTATTTAGGTACATGCCAGTATTGTAGGTACATGATCTGTTCTTGTATGTTTGTAGCTAGCCAAAGGGTATGATTCATAAGTAGCCTGAGAGGGCTGCAGAAGCAGAATAAAGTTCCCTGTAGGAAAAAAACTTGAGTATGAATCGCACTAAGGTCAGGCACAAATGCATATGACTAGTAAATGTTTAAATGGAATGTGAAGTATGAATAACTTGGTAGACAAAGGAAACTTCAAAAAAAAAAAAACTGCTGCCCTTGAACTGAGGGTGATGCCAGCCTTGATTCTGGTGTTAAGCAGAACTAGCAGAAGCCAAATGTGAATTTTTTCCTATCAGTGTGATTTATTGTATTTAAGCCGTGCAGCTTCTCAAAATGATACGGAAGTGTCGCTACTTCTTCCTGCCCTCCCTTGCCACCCAGCTACACGAGCTGTTTACAGCAGCTTTTTACACAGAAGATTTTTCTAATGGATTTGTAATGTTAAATATTTTGGTCAATGTTTCCTCCACCTTATCTGAGTACCAGTGTAATTAAGTACTAGTAAACACTGAAGTAATAGATGATTAATTCTAGAGAAACTGTTTTACTTGAGAGTGACTGAAAAGATACTCTGCTCTGCTGAAAGCAGAAACATCACCACACTCTTGCTGTCCTCTGGCGTTGATGCTTTTTTTCCAATGTGTAGTGTCAAATTAGTCCGATGCATCAGAACGCTTCTAAAGCATGTTAATCAAGTCTGTTAGGTAGGATTTATTAAGATATTTGGTTTAAATGTGCTTATCATGAGTGCTTTTAGAATGTTCGTCACTTTAATTGTAGGAATGTTCTTTTTTGTAACACTTCTCAAAAGAAGGACCATGTTAGCAACCAGCTGTTATGTAGATGCAAGATCATTTATTATTTTAGCTTTAGAAATCTGAAGAAAGCGTATGATCTAAAAGGAAAACTTGCATCTTGTAAAACAAGAAATTGTGAATCAAAATTAGGAAATATATTGCTGCCTTGGTAGTGATCAGTTTCTGGGAACAAGATCAGCCTTGTTACCTCAAAGACATTTTGAATATATTTCAGACTTCTTTTTGTATGTTTAAACAAATACAGGAGATTATTCTTTTTGTCTTAAAAATGTGAAACAAGAAATGTAAGAAACGGCTTTCTCTTGTTATGTATAGAATACACTCCATTTAAGGTCTTTGATACTTAACCACCTCAAGCAGAGTCTGAACAGGGGTCAGATTTTGCTTGCACTGGTAGGTTAGAAATATTTTAATTATAATATGTTCCAAAAGCGGAGTTGTGTTTTGAGGGGCAGATAAAATGGTCTTTCTGTCAAGAGTATTGCTGAATTGCTGTTTCTATTTCATTTCAGTTTAAAAATCCCCTTATTATGCTTCTCCTGGCATCTGCAGTCATCAGTGTTTTAATGCATCAGTTTGATGATGCCGTCAGTATCACTGTGGTAAGGAGCCAAAATTTTATCTTTGAGAGTGCTTCAGAATGTGTGACCACTTGTACTTTCAATATCGCATGAATACCAATGTGGGATGGGATCACTTGATTCTAATTAATGAATTTGATTTGTATGCTGTCATTAAATCTGTTAAGTTTGTGACTGGATTTTGTTGTTTTGTTGGGGTTTTTATTTGCTTGTTTTTTCCCTTGACTGATAGAAGTAGTACATATCAAAATACATTAATGAATAATTATCTGGCTGCATCTTGCATCTTTACTCTTTCATTGGTCGAAACACCTGTCTTTAGACATTTGTTCAGAGGAACAATTTTTGGTGTCTTCTATGTAATTTTTATCTTAAATTGTGCTCTAGTTTCAAATTGAAACCAACATAAGCCTTCTGTGAATTTACTTGAAAGATGTCATCTTTTAAAACGTGGAAAATAAATCTAACCTGAACTGTCTAGAACTAGCAGAAGGAAGATAGAAGCTGAAATAATGATTTTTTTTTTTTTTTTTTAATTTTTTTTTTTAAGTTTGCAGTTAAATTGAGTGCTAAACTAGTGAGCAAGTATAGTGCTGCTAAACACTTGTCGTTGCAAATGACACAGAAAAGAAAATTATAACCCCTGCACCTTTTTGGATTGATAGGTGATAACTGAACATTGGGATTTTCCTATGATCAGATGCAAGTTCTAGCATTTTTTTTTTTGGTCTTGGCTGACCTCTGCACTCTGTGTTGAGTTTTCCTTTTGTAATAAACTCAAGGTAACTGGAGGTTTGCTCCTGACTCCTGTAATTATCTGGAAAGAATAGTTTTCTTTGGAAGATAAACTACATGGCTTCTTTAAGAAGAACCATGCAATTTTGTATTTGTTAGTTTAGAATGGTCTGTTGTGTTCATAAGTTGAGTTTAGGTAAATTATTGTATTACAGAATATATTTAATTGTGGCTGAAAGTGGAATTATTTCTTTTTTTTCCTTGGTTAGTGCTCTTAAGTCTATTTCCTTACACTCTTGAGCAAGGCAATGAGAGGATAACAGGGCAATTAGTGTAAGGGAGTATTAATTTCTGCATTCTGTGCTATAACCTGAGAAGGTATCTTTAACAGCCTTGTGAGCATTGGTAGAGGTGTCTTAAAGTACAGAGAAAATGTATGGTCAAGTTAAAGTTTATCAGTTGTGTTTTTTGTATAACTGCTGACTAAAGTACCATTTAGTCGTGTTATTAATGTCCACTTTTTCAACTAGTGAACAGTTGTTTTGCTTCATTTTCAGATGATAGTGCGGTGTTTGTGACTGTACATTTATTTGTGCTCAGAGCTTTAGCAACAAAACTGATTTGCTGCTAAAGATCAATGACGTACATTTCTGTCAGAGGCAATGCTGGCTTGGGCAGTTTTTGCCATCTTTTTAGCTCTGCAGATACAAATGTATTGCAAAGCTTTTTGATCTGGGCTGGGAACTGATAAAGATTTAAAAAACCCAGACAAAACATACTTTTTCCCATCTGGAGGATACTGGCTTCTTGATGCCAACCATTGCATGTAGACACAAGCTAAGAGATTGATGTGAGAGTAGGAATGCAAAGCTGTGTCAGGTAGCATGAACCGTAGAGGGTAATATTGGCTCCAAAAGAAACGTGTAGCTGTGGTGGAAATATTCTATGGAACAATGCAGTATGTATTGTTATTTACTAGTACTCGGTGAGGCTAGGGTTAGTATTACAAATAAAACAGATTTACTGGGCTTATCCTTGATTTAGTTATGAGTTCTTCAAGCAAATTTTTCTCTTGCAAAATGGTAATATCCTGGTTATTTTTTAGCAGCTGTTGTACATTTTTAAAGGCTTAATTAATGGATGTTGTGTTATGGTTCTGTAAGAAATCAGTGTAACAACTCGATTTGAGTAACAAATTCAGTTAATGTAACAAAAGTTGATTTCAGAGTGTATGGAAGGTGAAGATGATACTTGCTTTACACAAAATTGATCTCTTTTACTTAATAGATGTCTTTCATTCACTGACTTTCACAACACGTGGTTATGAGCCCGATGATGTTTATGTTGAAGTGTTGTGACCAGAATTGTGTGTGATATGGGGGACTATGAAGGCTTTCTATTGAGGCCTTAAGTACTTATCTTGGATTATTCCTAATGACCCATTTTTTTTAAGCTTTTATCTCTGGGATCTTGGCTGTTTGGGTGTACTCGGTGTCCTGTCTCACTCCTTGGGAGTCTCGGGCAGAGTTTGAGTCTCATCCTCATCTTATTCTCCTTGCTGGAATATTTTATGGCTCCAGAAGTGTTCTTCAGCTTGCTACCTGATCTCTAAGTCTTCCTTTTATTCTTAGTCTTTCTGTTACCTGGCTATTTGAATGAAGCCATATCTGTGATGCTCAGTAGCAGTTAACACTTCATTCTATTAAGTTTTGTTCTGTTCACAGAGAACACCACTCACACTTCATTCAGACTAAGTTTTCTACTGGCCATGGATCTCTCTCCACTGCTGTCTCCTGCTCAGTTTAGATACATGGGGAAGTCTTTCTTCAGGATGGCTATCTAGTAATTAATCTTATTTTAAGTGAAATCGGGTTATTGAGTTCTTGGACACCACTAGAGCAGATGTAAATAGATAAGGGCATCGTTTTTATAACAGACCCAAGGGATACTGAGTGATTTTTGAGCACAAGAAAGTCAGAATCTGTTGTGGTTTGGGGCTGGGCAGGTGGATGACAGATGCTCTCTGTTAACCCCTCTCCCTGTTGTTGACTTCAGAAAGTGTAGTCTTGGAAGAGACTTAACTGAAAAGTAAAATCGCTGAAAGGAAAATTGGTTTTGCTTTAGCCAAACCAGGACAGTTTCAAAATCATATTGTTAATGTGTAGTAATAACTATGGCTGAGCAAAACCGAGTATTATCACTTACTTTCATGGCCATTTGCAATTCTTTTATCTTGCTTTTGTTTTCTTGCAGGCAATACTCATTGTTGTTACAGTTGCCTTTGTTCAGGTAAGATAGCTGTTGTCCAAATAAGATTACTGCTTTTATGTAAACTCTTCTATTTATAAGACTGAAGTAGTTGTCTTTGATGCATTGTGCTGTGAATGGTTCAGTAAAGAGCTCTGTGCTTTCATCCAAGTCTCTTGCCTTTCCTAAATTGAGTGATTTGTCCTGCTTTAACTACATTGACATTTATGCATCTGTACATATATTATACTCAGCCATAGAAGTACACTTGTAAAGAAGCACTCTGAGTAAACAGTGTTGAAGTACTTTTTAAATATTTACCTTTGTATAAAATAGATTTTGAAAATGTAGCTCTGGCTTCAATTTTATACCAAAGTTTTACAAAAAATTACAAAAAAAGTAATTTTCTAAGTCATTAAAATTTTTCATTCTGTAAATACCCAGCTTTACTCAGTGTGTGCCTAAACCAAAATTGCCTTGTGTTTGTGCTCTCTATCTTTGTTTACCTTAATTGTGTAATCTGTTTATTGAGTTAGAGTTGTGAAACCTTAGTTTTTCTGGGACTAGGAGCATGAACACAGTATTTTTGATACAAACATGTTAAACTGTAGCACTTAATCATGTGTCTGATCCTTGAATTTAGAAGTATTACTGAAAGTATTGCAAAGACATGAAGATACTGTAGGAAAATGCAAAGGACCTCTGCTGTTCTTTCACAAGAAATGTGTGTAGACAAATTCTTAAATCTGGAAATCTTTCAGTGTTTGGACCGTATTTGCTTTTTAAAGTGTCTAATATAGAACTGCTGAAGGGCCTCTCTTATCTGATTGGAATATTACTGTGATACAACTTTACTAGTATGATAAGTTTCAGTAGATGTGGATGTATCTTGTTCAACTTTTCCCTGTTTTAAAAATATTATCTGCTTTATTTTTTTTTAATGTCTCTGCAGGAGTACAGATCAGAAAAATCTCTTGAAGAGCTTAGTAAACTTGTGCCTCCAGAATGCCATTGGTATGTAATTGTCTGTCCTGTCAGTCCTAGATTAAGTCATACTAAGTTTCATATGAAATGAGTACATGAAAAAGATTTTACTGAATTTATCGCCTTTGTATCAATCTCTTATGCTGACATAGAACATGCTTTGCTTTTGCTTATTTTAAAGATTGTTTTATGAGCCTAAAAATTACTTCACATTATTGCCCTTCTGCACACTTCAAATTATGTTACTGATGCGTAGCTTCTAAGAAACAAACAACAAATTAGAAATAATGTTTTGCTGAAACCACTAACATTACAGTGCGTAGTCAACAGTGTGAATGCTTTTCTTGGACAAAATCCCAAAGAAGACATTCTTACTGCTCTTCATGTTTTTACCTACAGTGTGCGAGAAGGTAGGGTGGAACATACACTTGCAAGAGACTTAGTTCCAGGTGATACAGTCTGCCTGTCAGTTGGAGACAGAGTCCCGGCTGATCTACGGTTATTTGAGGTATATACCTAATACTACTTTAACTTTTATTTTGGTGGAACAGAGGGGAAGAGAAGTTAGCCACTGAATACGGAAGTGCAATAAGTATTACTGTTTGGAATGCACAACTGTTTGGATAGAAATTTTGAAATAATTAGTTTTCAAATGTGATTGTGTGTTCTTAACTATATATATGTAGATTCTTATTGTAGGACATGAGAGTAAAGGATTTTCCAATTTTATGTAGTAATGCATTCTTGAAAATTTTAGTTGAGTACTTTTTCCTCAGTGTTAAACAAGTTGTAAAATGATTGTTTTTGGTCTGAATTATAAGATATTTTGACAGCTGGTTGCTGGTGGTCTTGAGTCTTCATTTGCAGTAATCTTTATGGTATAGTTTCAGTGTTCTCTGATAATGAAATATTTAAAAAAAACATCGTAAAAGTGCCAGTGTAATCTTTTCTCTCTGACACTTTTTCGTCAGTGTGTGTTATCTTCCAGTTTAGTAAATACTTGATTTGTAATATTAGCACTGCTGGTAGTGCTCGAGTTGAAGCAATAACACTGTAATAGTACTTACAGATTCTCTAGAAATGGAGTGTGTATATATATTCATCTTGCTTATTTTGATGGTTTTGGTTGAATAATGTCATGTTAGTTTTCTGTCAGTTTGGGTGTCCTAAGGTTGCTTAATATCTGGGCTGTTTCTCATGTTGAAGTAATTTCCAGCTGTAATGAGCTGTATATATCCAGTGTATCCACGGTTGATACTGGATTAATCAGTGCTCATTTCATAGACAAAGCCTAAATGAGCTACTTTCTGAGACAAATTTGTGATGCTTTTGAGAAACGTGTCGGGATCTTCTGTTCTTAGCCCCTGCGATATAGTTAGTACTTGAGTGGGTTTGTTTTTGTGACTGCAAACACTTTCTCCTTCCCTCAGCAATTTTATAGTCTCTACATTGGTATGAAACTACTGTTGCAGCCGTATCTGCTTTCTTGCTCATAAGCTCGCAGCATGCTATGGTAGCAGCATTCTTGGAACTCCTACTAAGGAAAGCAGAGAGGGAATTAGAAGTTTCTCAGCTGCCTGTAGCTCTACACCAGATGAAAATTTGTGCTCTGTTTATCTCAACTACCCTTGTAGATAATCTGAAAACAAGAGCATGTCATCTTATTTTCATCTTGTCTTTAGTGGGCATTGTTATGGGGTGGTAGGTTTTTTAAAAAAGTAAAATGGAGATAATATTTTCCGATAAAGAGATAGATCTGCTTGATGCTCTCCTAGAAAGTCGTAGGAGTAGTAATTGGGCACTGTTTACTTTCTGAAGCCTTTCATATATGTGAGAAGTTGTTTATCCACTGTCTAATCTTGTGGGGCAATCTTGTTTTCTGGCCTGACTTTTCTGTATGTTACTGAGTGGTCCAGCAAGTTTCATGGTAATTTTCTCTAAAGTCAGAACATTGCATCAAGAGCTAACATACCTATGACAGAGTAGGCTTTGAACACAATTCCTTTTGGTAGTGATGATAAATGTTTCAGATTTCATCGCTAAATCTGAACAGTAGCAAAGTGGCATCTTCATCCTGTTTCAGCTTGGAGTCTGAGGAATATATTGCAAATACAAAATTACTATAGAACTTTCTGGAGTTAATAATAATTCTTTTTGGCTTTGATTGAAAGATGCATTGCAGTTTTTGACAAGTGTCCCTTTTCCTTTATTGATACATCATCCATATTTTAAAAATGGGTACTACACTGGTAACTATTTGAGAGAACAGCAGGAATTAGAGGGATTTGACTGATCAGAAAACACTTCAGTAAAGGTACTATCCTCTTTTAACATTGACTGAATTATTTTCGATCTAGTAGCCTGTGTTCATTTTGTTGTCCAGCTAGAACAGGAGCGCATCAGAGTTATCATGCCACTTAAAAAAACAATAACAAAATGCAGAAAAAAAAACCCAACTCAAGTCTTAGAGTGATCTGCTATAGTACAGTGGTACTGAGTGTGATGTAACTGATTCTTTCTTACTCTTTGTGAGTTATATCCTTTGAAAGAGTTGTGGCAGTTGACTTTTATTATGTGTCCTTTAACACTGTTTTTCTTGAGAGGTTATATTTAAATTTAGTGGTATGGTCACCAGTAGTTGCTTTATACATTTTAATAATGCAAAATTATTAAATTTTGTGAATGGGATTTTATGATGCAGGCTTTGGTTCTGTTCAAGAGTCATTAAAGTCAGTAGATTAATATGTAAGAATTGATGTCAGTTGAAGAAAGACATTTTTTCTTCAATTTATATTTTGATAAATTATTTTTTCTTTTGGATTGTATTTATAGAACACAAGCTTTATTTTCTTCATCTGTCAGTTGGTTAATATAGAATAATTAATTTTTACCTTCTCTATCTGCACTCACATGCTATCAGAAAACCCACACAAGCAAAACCTAAAACAAAAATGCACCTTCTGTTTCTCTAGTCTGCTTGGCTTTTGCCTGAATAGCTTTTTCCCTGTAGAGACGTTGTGAACAACAAACACTGTATGAAATATGCTTTTTGTTAGCGAGTTCTTAATGGGCCATGATAGGAGGAAGTGGAGAGGGGAAGAGTTGAGAGGGTAATATATACGTGCATTTGCATTCTCAGTTAATTGTTTTGTTTGGTGACAGAGTGCATGACAGTTGTGACTTCTTGAATGCTTTATAGAAAAACAATCACGAACATAAAATCATTAGTAACTTTGACTCTTCAAAGTGAGACCTTGTTGCATTGCTGCAATATTCTGTAGGAGTGCTTGTTGCTTTGTTGATCCTTAAAAATATGGTTGATATTGACATGGCTTCTTACCATATGAATAAATTAGATGTGTTTTTAGTGGTCATAATTGGGAAACTTGTGGTAACACTTCCAACTACTTACGCAAGATTGTCATGTTTCTACCTAGTCCATGTATTTTGTTTTCAAAGGCTGTGGACCTTTCTATTGATGAATCCAGTCTCACAGGTGAGACAGCTCCTTGCACTAAATCTACAGCTCCTCAGCCGGCAGCAACCAATGGAGACCTTACCTCTAGGAGCAATATTGCTTTCATGGGAACATTGGTCAGATGTGGAAAAGCAAAGGTAAAATCATTATTAATAGAGAAGAATATTTTCCGTGCTTTCAACTATTTGAAGGCAATTCTTATTTTTAAAGTTTATCTATCAATTGAGAAATGTACTTTAATGACTACATGTATTTTTGAGTTTTCTGAAATGATAGAAATAGAAGCTTTTACTGAAAATATGGGAGACTTTACTGTAACTGAAAATACAGTTTTGACTAGTGTTAGATAGGTGTTGCCCTGTTTGAGTTTTGTTACTGATAGTTACTAAATACCTTAGCACTGCACAGAATAGCAGTTTGTTTCACAGAGGCAAAATGGTTTTTAGCATAAATGTTTCCTGCTTGTGCCTGGAATTATTTTTATGAACAAAGCTAACAAAATCACAGCAGACTAAATGGCATTTGCCCACTATTTGAGTCCAAGCTGTGAAGAGCAACCATTAACATTGAAATTAAACTTCAGATTTGAATTGGCTTTATTTTTTTTTTTTTATTTTTTTTTTTTTTTTTTTTTTTTAGGGGATAGTTATTGGAACAGGAGAAAACTCTGAATTTGGGGAGGTTTTCAAAATGATGCAAGCAGAAGAGGTAAGAGTGTATATTTAGAAGCAGAGACCTATTTTGTAAGTGTATATTTCATTCATTAAAACCTTTAATTTATTCCATAGGAATTTAGTTAAACTTTATTACATTGCTTTTAATATTTTTCTTTCCTCTAGTGAAACAAATCTTAGCAATTGAACATGAAAGCAGTAATTGAATGCAGTGCAACCAAATATCTATAGCTGACCTTAAAATATTAACTGTGAAAATAGTATTCTGAACCTGTTCAATGGAACAAATGTCATTGCAATTTGTGGAAGTGCATTTTTTTTTTAAGTGGAACTGTGTTTGTTGAAAAGGGGTTTGTATGACAGATATGTGCGCTGCATGCACAGGACTATGTTTTCCCTTGGTTAGCAGTGTACTTTGGTGTTATGCATGTGTCTCCTGCTGCTTCATGATCTCCAACTTCAAACTTTTATAAGCTCCCTTTGTCTCCTGTGTACCAAACTCCCACAGTGATTTTATTTTTTTATTGCACTGATCCACGTGGGAATTCAGACTCGAGTTCTTTGTGTATCTGTGGCCTTCTAGCTGCTTCTCTGGCTGCCTGACCAATGTAGGATCATAAGGAGACAGTCTACCTCTGGCTGTCGGGACATGATCAGACATAGTGTAGGCAGCACTTTTCTTTCTAGAGACATTAATTTCTGAAATCTGCCAAAACAGAGCTACTAAGGCCATTAAATGCATCAGCCAGGAGTGCATCACCAGTCTCGTGTTGTTGGCTGCAGTGCCTTACTGTACCTTTCAAGGGAATGCTGCTGTCCAGTCACCAAGGTGGAATGCACTTTAATACACATGTGAGGAAAATATGATCATCAGTTCAATACCGTTTAGCTTGTATTGTAACAAGTGTAATTATTAATGGAGAAAAAACAACCTATGTAAGCATTCTACACCAACAACGTTCCGAAATATCAGAGTATTGTAGGGTTATTTTTGATGTTTATATTACAGTAATCTCATTTTAAAAGTAAATTTTGAAGGTACAAGTGAGTCAAACTTGATATCAGCTTTCTCGTAGAGTGTATGCAATTTTTTCATTAAGTTTTTCAACAAAGATCATTTTACAATGACCCTGTCTTCCTTTTTTGCCAAGCTTTCTGTACTGTATTCTACCGTATATTACTATTAAAAACCCCAAACTTCCTAGCATCCAATGTAAAAATCCAGTTTCCTGGGTTTGTGTTTTTGTTTGGTTGGTTGGGTTTTTTTTAGATTAAAACTTTTGCATCATGTCCCCTCCTCCTTCTGTACTTCCCCCCCCCTCCCCGGGAATTAGATTGTCTAAATATTTCCATAGTTTTCTATTTAGCTAGATTCAGTTTTCTGCAGATGATTAACAAATTCCTTTTGAGATAATTGGCCGCCTAGAGCTGTAATGCCCGTGTCTTGAAAAGTCAGTTTTGGTCTTGTTATGAAGAACTTTTTGGTCTAGGAAGAGTGGATTTTAATAAGCATGATTGATTATTTTTTTTTTTTTAAGTAAAAATCTTTTATATGCCCTTTTGTATTAGATTTGCTGTAGACATCACGAAGCTCCCCAAAAATATTTCTAATAAACTTTTCATTTCATTGAAATGTTCTTGAATTCCACACAAGAATGGAATAGTCTGTTTTCGCAAAGTAAACATATGGAAACATAGGGTATAACTGCATCTTATTCACTCATGGTGTCTTGACATTTGCATATTTGAAATGGTATGCAGTTCATGCTTGTTAACTGCTGCATGTTTACTATTCATCAAGGCTCCAAAGACACCTCTGCAGAAGAGCATGGATCTCTTGGGAAAACAGCTCTCCTTATATTCCTTTGGTATAATAGGTAAGAGAATTGATGTAAAAGAATTACAAACTAATATGTGAGTCTAACATGTAGGCTTGGGGAAGTGGAAGGGCTTGATTTCTCTATTTTTCAATATTTTGACTCCTCATTTGATTGGTTGTGTTGAGTTCATGCCACTAATCATCTGGAGATTACTAATACAACATAACTTTCATCATAAGGGTGTTTACTTGCTTCTTCCTGCAAACATACTTTTCTTACTTGCTTTTTGTCCTCTAAATGCTTCCTTTTAAATTGCAATGTGTCTTGTATTTGGATTCAAGGTACCTCACTGTTGGTGTGATTGGGTGACTTGACTTTCTTCAGAGACTTTCTTCACCTTTGCCATACTAATGGAATAATGCTTTGACAGTGAAAGTAATAGTAGATTTCTATAGGTAGCACAAATATAAGTTTCTTTTTGGCTATTTGAGTTTTTTCTTTTCCCCGTGAGGCTACAGTACATGTTGGTTTTGTATTTATCCTGGCGCCTGTTTTCTTTATAGGAGTTATTATGCTGGTTGGCTGGTTGCAAGGAAAGCATATACTTGATATGTTCACAATTGGTGTGAGGTAAGATTTTTGTCTTTAAATAGTGTAGACTGTGCGTTACAGCAAGTGTCTGAAAGCTAGTGATCTGTATTATAATATGCTTGCACACAGACTCGCTTTTGAGTTCACATAAGTAATTCAAAATGAAAATAGACTTTGTGCTGTGAAAAAGCAAATTCATACTCATTTATTTTTAATGACACAGTATGTTCTTGTCAGTCTCTTAAACTGTGCATTTGTATGGCGACTTGCGTGCCTTGTGGAACATCTGCAAACAGATGATAGAGTTGCATGGTTTGAATTTCTGTCACTGAGTAAATAAAGAAAATGTCATTTTATAAGTGGCATCAGACAAAACTAAGTTACTACAAGCCTTGTGTCATGTAGTTCATTAGCTCATTTTCTAACATATTATGGAAACTTAATCCTCAGGGGTTGTCTGCTGAGAATAACACTGACTTTAGATGATCTAATTCTGTACTCTTAGAAAAGTTGCTGAGTTGATAATTATGTAGACAGTGCATAAGGGAGAAGTGTTTCTTTAAATGACAGGATCAGATTCTGGAGATCTACCCTTTGGGGATGTCGGGGGGGGGGAGAGCACCAGGACCTGCATCTTTGAGCATTGTGTAATGAACTATTGTGATCTTGTTTACACTGCTATCAGGTGGGATTTTTTTGTTTGTTTGTTTGTTGGGGTGTTTTTTAAGTTTGTGTGGTTTTTTGGTTGGTTGGTTTTGAGATTGTGGGGGTTTTTTTAGGGTTTTTTGGGGGTTGGGGGTGTGTGTGTGTGTGGTTTTTTGTTTTTTGTTTTTGTTTTTTTTTTAAATGACCTGCTGTACCATTCCATTACTTAGCTTGCTGCCACATCATGATCTGGAAGTACCAGCTGTGGATCAGTAGTCACCTAAAGTGGTGGCATTTCCCAGTTCTGTTTAGTGCTGACTACACTTATTCTTCACAATTTGGGCTGATTTGCACAGTCCTAATTAGTGTTTTGTGTAGGCAAGAGAGATGTACAACTGGCTTCTCCCTCCCCCCAGCTTCTCTTCATACTTTTGCATAAATAATGAGTAGAAATATCTAAGTTACTCCATTTTCTTACTGTCTTTAGCGTGTATCTTATAATGAATGATACACAACTAAATGGTATACAATCAAAATCACATGCCAGCTGCTTTTCACTGTTAACCTCAGTGAAGAGATGGCTACAGGAACAATGTTCTGCTGTTTAAATGCATCATTACTCTGTATGAATGTACAATGTCCTAAGACAAGATTTGTATGTTTACTTTCGTTACAGTTTGGCTGTAGCTGCAATCCCTGAAGGACTCCCAATTGTGGTAACGGTGACGCTGGCCCTTGGTGTGATGCGAATGGTGAAGAAGCGGGCTATTGTAAAAAAACTGCCTATTGTTGAAACTTTAGGTATGACTAGACTAACTTAGAGCTAGTATTTTGATACAAATGATAGAAAATCAGTACAAATATTGATGTCTTAAAATAATGCAGATATTCTTGTTTTGCCAGTAATGTGACGGTGTCTTTAAAATGTTTATAAATTGAATGTGTTTTACACTGTTAGAATTCAAGTGTGTTTTCGTGGGCCCTCTATCTACATTTTTTTTAATTTAACTGAAATAAACAGTCTGTCAGTTAATAACATGCCACACTAGCAATACTGTAAACTGTGTGAGTGATTGAATGTATGGAGTACTCTTGTTTGCTGCAAGATATTCTTGTTAAATAAGACTTGTGAAATGCTTTTTAAGCAAAATTTTTGGTGTAAATTTAGGTATGATGTTGACAGTTGGAAACAAATCCAAATTTGAATGCTAAAAAAATACAATGTATTCATAATGCACCTTCAGGTTATTAGGCTGCTCATATTAAAACTTAAATAATTTAAAAACATTAAAGCTTAAAAACGTTCTGTACGCAGTTTCAGTCATGAAACACGTAAAGTACAGGGCATGGAAAAGAAATAGAAATACTAAGTTAAATAATGCTGCAGCATTTGAATTTCTTTTATGATCTGAAGATTTGGAAATATTTTTTCCAATGCCTCTAGGAGAGTTTCATGAGTGTTGTAAGGTTTTTTTTTTGCTTTTGCAATTCCTGCTATCATGTCCACAATGTAAAGATACTGCAGCACTCTTTCAAAACAGTCTTTTCGTGAATTAAAAAGACCCATACAAATTTCATATTCTGTAATCTTTTCAATCTTAATAAAATTTGCAGGTTTATTAGTAAGTCACACTTGTGTGACAAAAGGGGTGTGGCTAGTGTTAGATAGATGTTGCACTTTTTGATAAAGAGGAAAGAGCTGTAAAGCAGGCTCTTAGCTTTCTTCCTTACCAGGTGTCAGAATTGAGATTTCGGTGATGTAGTTTGAGATGCAGTGGAATAAAATGAAGAAGAGGTGGTGAATGGAAGCATTTCAGACAAGTTGTGGATTTGAGATTTTAATTAAGTTTTTTTTATTTATTGGACAAACTTGTGAGGAACCTTGTACAGTTAATAGTTGAAAATTGGCTATCTTTGTTAAATCTCATTTTATTTTTTCACAAAGACAGCTGCGGTATTTCTAGAAATTTACTTGTCTTGAATACTTTTGTTCTTGTTAGTTATTTACATTGTTCTATACAAGCATTGTCTTATAAATGTTAATTGGTTATTTCAGGCTGTTGCAACGTAATTTGTTCAGATAAAACTGGAACTCTGACTAAGAATGAAATGACTGTTACTCATGTTTTTACTTCAGATGGGCAGCGTGCTGAGGTATGTAGGGAGACTCTGGTAGCCTTTAATTTTACTTTGTTGTGTGTGTCAGCTGAAATGTGCTTGAGTACACTGTGGGTAAAGCATCAGTTAAGAAAGTGTAAACTTGTTGCATCAGATTCCAGCTAATTCTGTTCTTCACTTACTATTGCAGCCTTTGAGCTGTGTTATCCAAGCCTTCTCTGGTTACAGAAGAATTTTTTGTATAGTATGTTAAGCTCTTAAATCTGTTGACGACTGTAGGCCACAGGTGCTGAGATACAGTACAAAGAGAAGTTGAGAGATTGTGGGTTTTTTCAGTACAGAAAGTTGAGGCTATTTTGTTGTTGCAGGTGTATAAAAATAAAGTTTATATGTTACAAACATTTAAAATAGGGATATCCAGCTTTTGGCTAAAAGACAATTTCTTGTGTGAACTCTTCATACCGAGTAGGGCTGTCATTCTTGCTTTTTCATAACGGAGGGAGTTGGAAGCAGGAGAAACACATGAAACAGTGGTGGTTGAGGTTGGGGATTTGCTGCAGACTGAAGTAAATGCACGAAAGAGAAGCAAAAGCAGCAGGAATGGAAAAGCAGCAAGGTGTGGAACTAGATGTGGTTTAATGGAAGTGTTTTAAACAAGTTCTTAAATTCTCAAACTCTTTTTCATCAGGTTTTTTTTCCACATTATAGTTAACAGAGGGTCTTGTAATTGACTTTTGCAAGCCTAAATACTGGCATTTTTCTTATTCTTTCCTGTTATTTACCTATGTTTGCTTATATATCCTGGTATTTATTTTTCTATCCTTTGAATTCTATAGGAATACTGTAATTGCTTTTTCTTTACTACTAGCAGTTTGTTTACATCTGTATTGAATCAGCTCCGTTTTTGTAATTGAAAGAGAATTTCACATGGCTATAAAATATATTAGCTGTTAATGCTGTAGACATGAAGACTTTTTTTAGGATCCTAGTGGGATGCCTGGGTTTTATGTGCTAAAAATACAATTTTAGTGTTTTAAACACCTCTCTGAGGTCTCAGCTGAGAGGCTGTTCAACTCTGATTTTTTTTTTTTTTTTTTTTTTTTTTTTTTTCTTCCTTTTTACTGGATGAAAGTAGGACTCTGCTCTGTACTTCCATTCCCCTGCAGGGGATATGCATTATTAACCAAGATAAAGATGAATAGGAGGAAAAAATTAGAAAGCAAAAGAAAGAGGAAAAAAAGAAAGCATGCCTAATCCTGTAAGGAAACAACATATGCTCCATTTATTTATGCTAAGGAATAAAATTTCTAATTTTTTTAAAAAAAAATTAGTCTCTAATATATGTCATTGAACTGACTTGCCCTCAGAGTTTTTATTCCCTAATCTAGTACCTGCTACACTAGAAGCTGAGCAGGATAATCCATTCACACTGAGTAAAATCAGTCATTATGAATAGCCTTATAAAAAATTTTCTGTACTTTGTAATAAAAGTCTGAGATTAAAACAGTTCATGAATCTGATGAACATTACATTGCATATTGCCTTTGGCTGTTTGTCTTGCAGGTTACTGGAGTAGGTTATAACAGGTTTGGAGAAGTGATGCTTGATGGTGAAGTTATTCATGGTTATAACAACCCATCCATTAGCAAAATTGTTGAGGTAAGATCATGGCACACACTGCTGAGCTTTAATTGATGTAGCACAAGAGCTTTGTATGGTATTTACTTTGTGTTCTGTTTTCTCCACTTTCCTTCCTCAACTTTCAGGTGGGTTGTGTGTGCAACGATGCTTTGATTAGAAACAACACGTTAATGGGGAAACCAACAGAAGGGGCTTTAATTGCGCTTGCTATGAAGGTGCGTACTTGATGCATTTTGGATTCATGGCAGGTGGGAAGTGTGTAGAAATAAGTTGTGGGTTTGGTTCTCCCCCCGCCCCCCCCCCCCATTTTCTTCTCCTTTGGGTCTCTTAGATTTGTATTGCAACTGCTCATCTCCTAGGTTTCTAATCTGTTGGAAATCTTTGGGCATTCTGAAAGATGAGAGATAATTATTTAGAACTGAAGTAAAATCTTTATTTTCATCTCTTTGTGCTTAGTACTGTCTTTTTACCTGCCACAAACTAATTTACTTGTTGAATATTGATTGACCTGTCTCTTTCCCAGTTCTCAGAAGCAGTAAGAAGTTGGTAACTGATGTATTCGTGACTGCAGCATTTAATTGTGCCCTTTTAAGTGTGGGGCATAGGTAGTTTGAATTGTGGACACTGTGATTAAATCCTTGTGTTTTTTTAATAATGCTGTGACACACCCATTACAGCTACTGAGAAATGTGGCAAGGCATCTTAGCACTTGATTTTTTTATTTTTTTTTTTCTGTGATAGTGAATAAACTCAAAAACATTGAAAGATGGATGTGTTATGATCTTTCTCTCCCTGTGTAACTGAGGCCTGAAATGTATTTATCTTCTTGCTGAGACTCATTCCAAGTCCCCAGTCTTTGACTGGAAAGAACAGAGTGATGTTATTTCAGCAAGAGCCCATAGAAACTGAGAACAACAGGAGTCTTTCACATCTGTTGCTGGAAAGGGAAGTAGTGAAGGAGTTCTGAAGCTCTAGAAGTACTAAAAATAGTTTACGGCAGGCTGCTGCTTCTGCATCTTATTTAATCAGCACTTTCTCTTGGACTTGGTTAAGGGCAGAGCATGGAATGCTGACAGTTGCACCAGGGGTGTGGAGGGACCAGCATTTGAAACAAAATGCATTTTGTCTGGAGTCTTCGTGGTTAGTTTCAGATTAGAAGTTTGGGCTATTCTGATCACTAGAAAAAAAGCCATTTCAGCTTGGATCATTCAAGCTTAAAATCAGAGACTTGCCTTCTCCAGACTTTGCCACAATGTTGTCTTACAAGTTTGTAGGCCCTCCTAGCAGAGAAATTATGTAGGAGTTTGGGGTTTTTTTTAAAAAAAAAGGCACTGGGGAAATAGATGTGTTTTGTCAAACCGAGAGCTACTTTGCTAGCCATTGCAAGACTTGTGTTTGTGCCTGGTCATAACCAACAAAGTTTTTTGAGATCCTTGAAACAAAGACTGTATATAGTGTTAAATGGTCTAACTTACACTGAAGTGTAAAGGAGCTTCTAGGTTCTTTCAGTGCTAGTTTGTCAGAAGTTTGTCTAAACTGGAACAGTGTGCTCAAAATCAACTTTGGAGATGAAACTGGGTTTTAACTAAGTAATCATTGTTAACTAAGAGGTTTCAACAAGTCAACAAATCATATAGCTGTTTAGAAAGAAAAGGACCTGACTTTGTGTTGATACTTCTCTTTTTCTGCAGATGGGTTTAGATGGACTCCAGGAAGACTACATAAGGAAGGCTGAATACCCCTTCAGCTCAGAACAGAAATGGATGGCTGTTAAGTGTGTTCACAGAACACAGCAGGTAAACTTCAGTCACTGTTTCCTTGTGCATTGGCTCTGTAGAACGGTTATCTATCTTATTTAATATCCTAATTTTTCACCTCAGAAGTTATGCCAGACTGGTACTAGTGCACAGTCTTGGGAATATGGTTTGATAATAGACACGGTTTTAGTTTCAAGCTGTGAAACAGAGATTAAGAATCACAATAAATTCTTTCCATAAAAGGGGTACTGGGAAATTATTTGAGTATTTAGATATCAGAGACTTTGAGGCTATTTTTTCTTTCTTCTTCTCCGTCCTCAAACATCTAAAGCAATTCTGCCAATCTGCTGCTGTTTCAGTGCTATGTAGTTACATAATGAATAAGAGCAACAAGGTGCACTGATGTTCAATAGTAAAATTTGTTTTGTTTGAAAACACAGGTTTTCTGATATTAATGCAGACAGCATGTTCCCCGGTGCTGACAGATTTTATTGACGTCAACAGTTCCTGGATTATCAATACAAACCATTCTTTAACCTCTTGTTCTATCTTCTGGTGCTTGCACATACATACTTACATTCATATTTCATTTAGACCAATCCATGTTTTTGTTACAAATATTGACATAGTCATTGCCAGTCTGATAACTGGAGCCTTCTAGATAATAAGTGCAACAACAGACTTTATCTTGGATTTATGGATAACTTCCGAGTACTTCTGACCAAAAAAAAGGCTTGCTGACAGTGTTCAAGTATCACAGTAAAATCTTTGCTTCGGAAATAAAACATTTGACTCCTTTTATCTGTATGGGTAATATGGTTGTATTATCCTTGTCTGTATGAAGCGTGGTGAGCAGGAATTGCTTGTGATTTTCATCTGTGTAAGCGTTTCCTGTGTCTGTGTTTTGGTATCAGCATTTTTAAAAGATTGTTGAAAAAATGGTAACAGCTTTAAAGAGAGCATAAATTATTTGAAGGCTCAGAAAATGTAGTGGGAGCTCTATCAGTTAAGCTTATCAAAAAGACTAAGGTAACGTGACTACTGTGCGCAAATACCTTCACAGGGAGAAAATAGATGTATTAAAAAAGAGCTTTTTAGTTCAGTGGGGAGCAAAGATGAGAATCATGATTGGAAATTGAACCGAGGCAGCAATTCTTAATGGAAAAGGGGGGGAAGGGATGAGTTAATTTAGCATTGGAATTAAGTGTTCGAGGTAGGTGGTGGATTCTCATTCCCTTGATACCATCAAGGCTAGATGGCTATCTGGAAAATATTAGAGTAGTTAGGTGTGGTACAAGGATGCAGGTGATGTTTAATGACCTGTGTAGCTGGTCAGGTGATGAGCTAAAGGTCTTTTCAGGTCTAATGTTCTGTGTAGGTTTAATTTCTATCCTTTGTGTGGCCTCTTTAGTCTATAAACTCTGACCCGCAGTATCTAATGTGTATGTCTACTGGAATGAGCTGTTGATTATTAGCTTGGCTCTTTTGACATTGCCACTCTGAACATACACTGTATTAGAGAGATGCAAAAGAACAGATTTTTAGGTTTAGAAGTGTAACGTTGATTTGCATTATGTTCTGAAGCCTAAGAAAAGTACAGATATGCCATTCTTACGTGTGCATGTGTATGTACTTGTGTGTGTATTTACGTATACATACACCATGTGCACACAATGATTCTTTTTCTTTTTAGGACAAACCTGAAGTTTGCTTTATGAAAGGTGCTTATGAACAAGTCATTAGGTACTGTACATCATACAACTGTAAGGGGCAGACCCTACCTCTCGTTCAGCAACAGAGAGAGCAGTACCAGCAAGAGAAGACATCTATGGGCTCTGCAGGACTTAGGGGTAAGGCAGTTTCAGTGTTGCAAAATAACCGTTTTTTAAAAATGGCACTACTTATTTTTTAAAAAGCCCAAGAACAACCAAAAACACCAGTTGTTTTTTTTTGGTTTTTTTTTTTTTTTTTATTAAGTGCCACTGGGTTGTTTAGTTTTTCTTTAAAACGGGAGAGTAGAAAAACTGATGCTGTTGGCTAAGGCCTATATAGTAACATGATTAAATTGCAAAGGGTGAGAAATGACACTACTGGTTCCTGTCATCTCTTATACATGACCATAACTGAACAGTACATTGCTACCTTTGTGAGTTAGGCTAGCACAACTGCTTGCGGGTCAGAAGAGATTATGCCAGGTCAGATGCCATTAGAATTACCTTTTATATTAAAAAGCTGTGTAGATTTTTAAAAATAACTGAAAGTATTTTTCACACAATGATTGATAGGAGGTGATTGTGGGCAAGCATTCTACATGGCTGGCTTGCTTTGACCTCTGTAAAGAGACCTCTAGGCTCTTAAATCCATCCACAACTTTTTAATTGTTTAATTTTTTTTTTGTTTCCCTGAAGGTAGGGGTACTGTATGGCTCAAGAAATTCGTAAGATGCAAATTATTAGAAACTGAGAGAATATGCTAGAAGTGGTATCTCTTTGTGCAGTTTTGTTTAGACAGTCGTTCTTTGTGTCTGCTTCAGACCACTGTCAAACAAAGAAATGTAGGGTGATGTTTTGAAAAAAGGGAATTTGCTTTTCCCTTACAACTCTAATGTCACTGAATATATTTGAATTATTTGAAGATTCTTACATACAAGACATTCCAGAAGATACTCAGCACGTACTCAATGAAATCTACCTCTTTAAAGAAAAAAAAAAAAAAGGGCAGAAAATAAAAATATGTTAACTGATCTTCCCTCTCATACTCTTGCATAAAAGACTGTGTATGTACAGAGAAACCACAAAGCTGGATGTTCTCTTTCCACACAGTAAATGTATAAACACTTTCATGTGAGAAGAAATAGGAAAATTATCTTTAAAACCTGGAATATGCTTCGTAAAAAGACTACCATTTAGAAGAAAGGAATATACATAAGCAGGCTATTCTGAATACTCATGATAACAGGTGTTGCTACGAATGCAGCCCTTTGTTTTATGCTGGCCTGCTAGTTTAAAACAGTTGTTTTAAATTCTCATATAAATGTTAATTTGAAATCTTAACTTTTTTTTTTTCCCTTTGTCTCCTAAAAGTTCTGGCCTTAGCTTCTGGTCCTGAGTTAGGACAATTGACTTTTTTGGGGCTTGTGGGAATAATCGATCCTCCACGGACTGGAGTAAAAGAAGCTGTTACTACACTTATCACATCAGGAGTTGCAATAAAAATGATTACTGGAGATTCACAGGAGACTGCAGTTGCCATTGGTATGAATAGTCCACTTCCTTTCATTTTTAAACTTGTTTTCTGTTTTGGCAGTGCCTAGCTAATTGTTGTGTGGGTATTAAGTCTTTAACATTCGTGAGTTCATATGGAAAAGTGGAATTAAGAGGAAAAAAAAATGAAAAACAACCCACAAAAAACCCAACACCCTAGCGTGGAGTGACACTTCAGGCATGAGCTTAAACTGTAGGGTTTTTCATTTGGTTAATGTATGACTTTTGCTGTTCGAGACTATGTATTTTCTTACTGTGTTCGGTTAGGATGTATGCTTCATTTCTGATTCGTTTTCTTTCAACCCTGACACTACCCTCAGCTTTGGATGCTTGTCAACAGGGAGAAACTTTGGATGGAATTGGCACTTCAATACTATCCAATACAGTTTTGTCCATATAATTAAGTTTGAAGTCTAAGTACTATTAATATAAACAAATTACTTAACTCCTTTTACATTGTAATACATTAAAGTACAAGTAGTTTAGCTAGAATATGAATTTTTTACATACAAGATGATGAACAATAAGTTGAATGTGCACATTAAAAGTACACACTCAAACTAGCAGTACTTTCTCAGAAGTTTTTTTGACTTGTCTCCTCTATGTAATTTTAAATTTTCTATCTTTTTATTTTTGAACTGTGAATTCTCTAGAGAGGACTTAGCTCTTGTGTTTGTGTGGCACCTGACACAAGGAAGTACAGACCTTTAGACCTAAGAAGTTGAAGGAAATAAATATATGATTAGAGTAGACTTTGTAGCATGTGTTAGTTACTCCAGGGGTCCAGATAATTTACTTGAGTGTACTGCATCGATAAGGTGTTAAGAAGTTCTGGTCTAGGCATTTCAAATCTGAAATGCTGCAGAAAATAGTAGGCTTATAAAAATAAAATTAGGTACTTCTCTAAATGGTAAATTTTTATAATACCTTTATTATTTATTTCCAGCTAGTCGACTAGGATTGTATTCCAAAAATTCACAGGCAATCTCTGGAGAAGAAATAGATGATTTGGATATTCAGCAGCTTTCTCAAATAACACCAAAGGTTTGTTTTGATATGCTACTTAACTGAAATGCAGTAAAGAATGTATTTTATATTGAGAAATGCTTTTTTCTGTAGAAAACTAAAATTTAACTTTTGTGATACAAACAACATGGTTCTAATAGAAGTGATACAGTAAATTGAGAGGCTTTTAGTACAGAAACAAGGAAGCTGTCCCAGATCAAACTACTATCTTTGTGTGACATATGACCATTTTTTTTTTTTTTTTCAATTTACATGGTTATCTTTTCAGTGAGTTTGTTACTTTTGTCTCTCTTAATGATTCAGTCTGTTTTTTACCTTTCAATGCCTATATTGGAACTTTCATATTGCCACCTCTCACTTTGTGAGCATCATCACTTTTTTGTATTGTTATACCATTTTATTTCTTTTAGCAGCTCAGCTCATATAACCTTACAGTTTGTACATTCGGACAGTCCAGCCTTTTGTAATTCATAAGAGGAGCTGTCTGTATCTTTAATGATTTTTTTTTTTTTTTTTTTAATCGATCTGAGGTCACTGGTTGAGAATTTTGAAAGGGTCTTTTTATGAAATTACTGCTTAATACTTTTTAGTTATTAAATAACTGAATGTATTGGTCAATGTCAAAGTTGTAAATGTGAAGGCATAATCAAATGGAATTGAGGTTCAGGCTTGGCTATGTTGCAAAATGTCTGCATCAAAATGCTGCTGTTAGCAAAACACTGCAAAATTAGACTGCAGCATGCTTGTAAGCAAGCCAAAAGCAAATATTTACAGTCGAGAAGTGTGCATGTCAACTTTGTGTCTTTCCTTGATGTCTGACAAAAACAAACTTAGGAAAAAAAAGAATTGTGTGGCAAGTAGTAATTTTTGGCTTATTTGGTATTACTTCTTCTTAAGGCTGTCCACCTTAAATCACTGAAATAGCTACAAATTTACTTTGTTCATGTTTGACTGAGACCAATTAGTTTTCTAGGCATTTATTTAAAATCTTATTTTGAATTATTTAAAACCAGCCCATAAGATTGATATCTGTGTATAGTCTTATGTGTCTGTTGAGGATTCTAACTTCTTGTCCAGCTTCTTAAAAAGGAAAAGTAGATGTGAATGCTAAAAGTATGGAGTTTATGTGAAACTAAATTCCACGTGCTCAAATTTCAATTTGCAGAGAAGACTAGAAAAAATTCTGACAATAAGTAATTCCTTCTAAGATGGAATCTTCATTAATTAGCTTAAAAACTTCAATCTGTTAACAATATGTTACATAAACTAGTAAAATCGGAATGTCTCGAGTAGCTTGCCACCAGTGCTGACAAGGGAAAGGGATATTAATTGTAGAGTCCGTGTGGCAATCGCCTGCATTAATTTAGTCAGGAAGGCCAGCAGCAAGCCATTATAACTCAGTTGCTTCATAACTTTGAAGTTTCTAAGTTGCTTATTCTGTCTTGAAATAAGTAGCACCAACTTTGTTTAACAGAACACACCTTGAATCTTCTCTGAATTAAGGATTTCACTCTATTTAAAACACAGCTCACTGGTGCTTCAACTTTAGAGCTAACAAGAGTACAGTTGTCCTTGGATATTAGTTTTTTATCCTCTAGCTTTATAGAATCCAGTGCAATTCTTTACATTTCTCAAATTTTCACTACTTCTTCATTGTGCTTTTAACAGGTTGCAGTTTTTTACAGAGCCAGTCCCCGACATAAGTTGAAAATTATAAAGGTATGTCTTACTAGAGGCTTAAATCACAGAATGGTAGGGGTTGGAAGGGCCCTCCAAAGATCATCTAGTCCAACCCCCCTGCTAGAGCAGGATCCTAGAGTAGATCACACACGAACACGTCCAGATGGGTTTTAAATGTCTCCAGAGATGGAGACTTTACAACCTTTCTGGGCATGCTGGACTATTTCTATGAGTACTGTTTGTGGTGCCTTTACTTAAGTTATAATGTGCTACAGTGTGTGAAGATGAAATCAGAAATGTGTTTGGTTTGAGAGTGAAGTGTATTTGAAAAATATTACCTAGAAAAATGCTTAGTGCCTACAAGGGATAGGCAGCTGCTAGTAGGCAACATGATGCTTTCTTCTATGTAGGGAGTTGGGAATTGGTTGAGATTGTGTCACATTGCAGTTGTATTGACTAGGAACTTGAAATAACAGTATTTCTGATACTTCTCAGAACAAGATAAAAGGGTATGAATTTCAAGCCATGTCTGAGGTAATGCTTCAATTCACAAGTTAACAAAAGAAGGTAGAAAAGAGGGACATACTCAATGTAGCAATTGGAACAATCAGAAAAGCAACAATAAGGAGAGGGAAGTAAAACATTGAGACAGTTGGACTATACTGAGAATCACAAGAGGGTGATAATGTTAAAAAGTAAATACAGTATCTTCTTTCTTTCCCTTTGAGCTTTTTGCTTTCTCTTAAAGGCAAATTTTATGTACCTTAGCTTTAAAATTTAGGCTGCCTGAACATATGAACTGAAATTTAACCTAAAATCTTGTATAAAAATTCATTAGAATAGAAACAGCTGATTTTTTTTTTTTTTTTTTTTTTTTTTTTTAACAGGATTTTAATATGAAATTATAAGAAATGGGGGCATGGGGTCAGTGAAACTAACCTTGTATCTAGAACAATTTTATGGGGTGGGTTATTTTAATGACTGATTGAAGCTCTTTTCCCTTTCTTTAGTCCCTGCAAAATAATGGTGCAGTAGTAGCTATGACAGGAGATGGAGTGAATGATGCTGTTGCTCTGAAGGCTGCAGATATTGGTGTAGCAATGGGACAAACTGGGACAGATGTTTGTAAAGAGGCAGCAGATATGATCCTTGTGGATGATGATTTTCAGACAATAATGTAAGTGACATTTATGTACATACCTTGTACTGTACAGTTTTAATGAAATGTCTGAATTATAAACAAATTCCCTGAATTTCTAAATGTAGTAATTGTTAGACAGTTTTCTTGTAAGTCAGGAGAATTATCTTTATGGTGATTACTGTATTATCCTCTTAAAATAGAGTTGGAAACATAATAGTACAAGGGACAACTAAGCATTTCTGTCTTTTTAATTACGTTAATAATAATATAAGAATGTCTTTACATATTTGGACCTTTTGCAACTTTGGTCTTGCACATAGATCTGATGTAAGTAACAAAGGAGGTTGTGCATGTGTGTGCTATAAAAACTAACCCGTATTTTTGCTTCTCCAAGTAGAATTATGGTAGTAGTATATTTGGAAATATAACTGAGGTGAAATTGCAAGTCTGTTAGCTGTCAGCAAGATTCATCTTCATTTAATTTCTTACTTCAGAAGCATAAATCTTATGTAAAAAATGAGAGGGTGCATTCCTCTCAAGATTTAAAAATTTTACACAATGCTGTGTTTGTTTGCAACACTTTAAATGTGGTGGTGTTTCAGAAAAAGGAAAAGAATATAAGATATGTAAATATCATAGGTGAAAACAAGTTACCAACTTCTGGTAATGAGCCATTTGTTACTTACTCCTTTTTTTTTCTTTTTTTTTTTTTTTTCTTTTCTCCATACTTGAAAGAGAAACTTACCTTATATTGAATTTAATCCATTTGACTTTCGAAGGTAGTGGTTGTTGGAAGAGCTGGACTGCTGTATAGTGAAATAGCCTTCATTTTCAAATTACGCATCATTCTCAGAATGCTTCAGTTTGTCTGAAAGTATGATGCTTAACCCTTGGGAAGAAGTGAAATGTAGAAGTACGATATAAGAAAATCTACCTAGGCAGCAGTATGTCAGAGAATGATCTGAGAGTTAAAAGGTTTTCATACTAACTCAGCCTACAGCAATGTGCTGTTGTGGAAAACCAGAGAAGGGAATAATTTTAAGATACTCAGAAGAGTACATAGGAGGGACATCTGTGGTAAGTACTTAACTTTACTTGAGCTTGATGAGGCTTTTACTGAATGCTTTATCCAGTTTTGCTCACTTCATCGGGAAAGTGCTCAACAGGAGAGTGAAGAGTGGTGAACTCTAAGGGAAAAAAATTGTATGAGCTTCCATAGTTTTATGTTCTTCCCCCAACACCTTTAATCTTTTTGTTACAAAAGGTATGCTGATTAATTGCTCTTGGATATTGGGGGAATGGAAGAAAGAAATCAGTTTTATTTACAGCAGAGTAGGCTTGATTTAGGTATTAGAAAACACTTTCTTACTGCTAAAATTACAATAATGTGATAGGCAAGTTGTGGCCCATGCTACAGGTTGAGAAGATGGTCTATACATATTTCATTCTGGTGCAGTAAGAGTACATGATCTTCTAAAGACATGCTATATTTCTGTGGTTTTGTAAAAATGTATGTGGTTTTGTTTTGTTTTAAATTATCTAACTCGAATGAGAAGGTCTCATCAAGGATGATGGTGAATCTTGAACAAGGAAGAGATTTTACTATTGACATTTCATTTTGAAAGTTAAGTTAAGCAGCTGGAAGAATAACTTGTGATTAATCTCATAGTCAAGTTGGAAAACAATGTCTGCCAAAGTTATAAGAACCCCAAGTCCATTTGTTCCTTAATATTTGTATTGCTGCTTAAAGTAATAGCTTTCTTAGTTTGTTTTAAGCTTTTTTGGTAGTAGCCTCATTTGTGTAGTGATGTAATCTTTGTTTTTAATTGCAGGTCTGCAATTGAAGAGGGTAAAGGAATTTATAATAACATTAAAAATTTTGTTAGATTTCAACTGAGCACGTAAGTTTGAGAAGTTCATAATATAATTCTAACTACATTGTGAATGAATCAAAGCATCATGAAGCAGATGCTGTATCAATTCTTGTGAACATTGTAAATTTCATGTATGATGCTGATATGCTCTGCTTTTTTCAGTATTGTGTATTTGGTAGCTTCTTTAATTTTTAAAGAATCAGAAAATAGTGCAATAAACGGACATCTGACTTTGTCACGGTTCTTCCTGTTAAGATGTGAAAAAGGCAGTAACTGAGAGGATGGGGAGAAACAGCATAGCTACCTTTGGGTCTTTGTTTAAAGGAGAAGTTAGTAGTCATTCCCTCCTTAACCAGAACATGTATATCAAATGGAGGAAACCAGGGAAATGGGAGGTTAGTTTTTCTGTAATCCATATACTGTTTTGGAATGAGTTAGTTCTGTGAAGATGACTTCCTTTTCTGGAATGTAAGGATCTCCATGCTAGCTATATCGTGTGTACATAAGACAACAACAGTTCATTAAGCCTTAGTTTCAAAAACGTTGTGAGTTTGTTATTGAATCTGGATTCAGGAACAGGGTTTTCCTCTTCACACACTGTTCATGCACTTTTTTGAAGCCTTCATGGCATTTCAGAGTAGTTGAATAATGTTGCAGAAATTTAAAAAAAAAAACAAACACCAAAGCAAAACACAAAACCCACCAAAACTCCACCAATGCCAAATAGCCCCCCAAAAAAATTCCCACCAAAACAACAAAATCCAGAAAACACTAACCTCTTAAAACTTGCATAAAAATTGTAAGAAGTGTCATATACTTTGAGTCGTTACTAGTGTCCTGCATTGGTAGAAGACTGGGTACCTGCTTCTGCAAAATAACTAAGCATAGATATTCTAGGAAAGTGTGCTCGCCTGTTAGCCTTGGGAATGGTAGCCTCAAGTTTTTGAATGAGTCATCCTTTTTTTTTCCTGTCCCTCTTTGCAGGGAGAGCATAACAGGGTTCAGTAGAGTGTGAAATTCAGAATTATTACAAGAATTGCTCTCTTCTTGTTGGTTATGAAACCATTTAATCTTGCACTGAAAGCAATTAGCGCATACTTGTTTAGAAAGGTTTCTAATACCAAGCCTGCAACCAGCTAATCTGTTTTCAGTCTTTTGCCTAGTCTTGCTATCTTGCTGATAACGAGGGGTGGTGTAGGTATTTTTAGGGAGCTTGGGTAGTACCTTGCCTTCATTGATTAGTCAAACTAGTGACAGGTGCACAGAGTGATGGTGTTTACGTCAAAAGTGTAAAAGCAGTTTTTCAAAAACATGTTTAGAAGTTCCACTTCTGGCACAATAAAAGTATAGGACCCAGTTCCCCAGGAAAAATATCAATTAGGTAAAGGTGAGTGATAACTCTGAAATGTTATCTTAACGTTTGAGAGGTTTTTAAAGATGCAAATTTGCTGTCTTTTTATTGCCAGAACGTCACTGTTTTAAATATGGACTGTGTCAAGATGAGCATTCTAAATGAATTCATACTCTACCTTTAAAGTTAGGCTTACGTCAGTCATGATTCACACTGTCAAAATCTGTATCTACTCTTATAACAGTTGAAGTGTTGATTACAAAGCAGTTCTCAGTGGATCTTCAGAAATGTTCCATGCTGACAGTTATAAAAATGGATTCTTTCAACAGGAGTATAGCAGCACTGACTTTAATCTCACTGGCTACATTAATGAACTTTCCTAATCCTCTCAATGCCATGCAGATCTTATGGATCAATATTATTATGGATGGACCTCCAGCTCAAAGGTAATTAATTACTTTAAATTCCATTAGAGGTCTGTAGTCCTTTTATTTCAGCAAGGAACATGGTTGCTCATAAAGGAAACTCTGTGAAGTGAAATGTTCCTGAAACAGCAAACTTTTTCTTTGAATTAGTGTCTGCAGTATAGTTCTATGTTTATTCCTTTTGGTTTGCTTTAGTATCCAACGAATAATTATGGGGGAGCATGGATACCTAAAGATCCATGGATATGCCCATGAAACTTGTATGCAGGATTCTGGCTTCCCTCTGGGTTCTTCCTCTGACCCTCTTCACTGCAGATAGATGGTGGAGAGAGGAACTAGTCAAAAATTCTGTAGCTAGGTTGATCGTGGTAACAGAAGTGGGGATCATAACTAATATTGCAGCTTCCCTTCAAATTAACATCTGGTAATTTTAACACTGTCTGATATGTATTTATGGACTCTCAAACCGCAGTGTTAGAATACTGCCTGTTACACGTAACTGAGTTTTCTGAAAGTGAAAATATCGTGTGTTTATTTGATTGAGATTATTCTTGGGCTGTAGAGAGATTAAAATCTTTCTTTCAACTCAGAAAATCTAGTCCTTAAGTTAGAAGCAATGAATTATTTTTATGATGATAAAAATCGAAGATGTTCCTTTAATTGTAAGTCTCGGGGTGGAGCCTGTGGACAAAGATGTTATTCGGAAGCCTCCAAGAAATTTGAAGGACAGCATTCTGACCAAAAACCTGATTGTTAAAATACTGGTTTCATCAGTAATTATCGTGTGTGGAACACTGTTCGTCTTCTGGAGAGAGGTATGACAAAAGCACAAACCTTAAACCAGTAACAAACTAATTTAAAGGAAATCCTTTTTATACCAGCAGTTGGACTTCAGAATTTGTATGAACTTAGTTGGAACTCTTGTTCATGCTTACTTAACAAGGTATTCAGCTAGCAGATTAGAGAGGAAGATTTTCAAAGTAGTTGTTGAAATGAGGAGTACAGTTTTATTCCTCAATCCCTATTTTAAGAGACTTTTTCAGGTCCCAAATCTGCTTGGGAAACCTTGGCCCATAGAAAGTAATTGTACAGATCTTCCAGTCAGACTGTTGTGAAACAGCCATTTGACTTTCTTTTCCCAGTAGAGAAAAATGTCATTTGAACTTTTGTTAGTGCATCACCGATTTCTTGGTATTCCGTGTGCTTGCATAAATGTTTGTCAAGAGGCTTAATTTAATCACAGCTTGGAATTACAAATTGCTACAAGTTACAGGCGCATAATTTTTGCTGTATGATTTCTTAAATCAGCTTGGAGCAAACAAGTTGCTTTTACTTTCATTTTTTACTAGCTAGTAGAACTTGAATTATTGTAGTAACTTTGTTTCGTTCTGGAGGGATTAAAGCATGCTAAAGCCATTTCATTGTCTTTTGTTGGCAGTTAAGAGACAATGTAATAACGCCTCGAGATACAACCATGACTTTCACCTGTTTTGTATTTTTTGATATGTTCAATGCTTTGAGTTCTAGATCTCAGGTAAGTGATTCGCATTGTCCATTTACACACTATTTAGACAATATGCAGAATTTCCTTTGAGGGAGGATCTTGCTGTGTTTGTTTCAAATGTTTTCCTGCAGATTTACTTCACATCTGTTATTAAGCTTCAAAGTTTCACATATTTACTAGGTAGGATTGCTTAAATTACATATAAATATTAGTTTCCTTAATTTGTTTACATGATGCAGAGCTGGTAGTAGTGCTTCTGTCCTGACAGGAGCAAGGAAATCTTTATTAAAAGCTGAAGTGTGATAGTCCTTTGTATTGTTGTGTACGCTTGGTTGTTTTTTTTTTCCTGAAAGTTCTGTCAGTTGAGCATCCTTGCCAGAACCTGAGCCTTCTTGACAGCCTTTTTTAACCCATAATATGAGGAAAATTTCTTAAACTGTTCTTTTTGTCTGTATTTTAAAGGAAACAAGTCTGAAATTTTATGCTAGTTGGAGAAGTACATTACATTAGTATAGTATAGCTAGTATACATTACTACACTTACTCTAATGTGCAGTCTGTTTTCTGATGTGAATTGTCAGGGTCAACAAAAACACTTCCTTCTAGTGTAGAGGGCACCTTCTAATGCACTGTACTTGCAGAAAGGAGAACTCAATATACAAGCTGTTGACTATGAAGGCAAGATTTGTACTCTGTTTACCAGAGAGGAAATGCAATTAGCCTGTTCAGAAACTTGTTCTGGACTATCTAAAAGGTCAACAATATTTTTTTTATGTTTTTCTAAAAGCCTGGATGAAAAGAAATTGTAGTTATTATTATTTTCTTGTCTAGCTAATTAAGATTACATGTACAGTGTATTGTGTTGTTTATTTTACAGACAAAATCTGTGTTTGAGATTGGACTTTGCAGTAACAAAATGTTCTGCTATGCTGTCCTTGGATCTATAATGGGGCAGTTATTGGTCATTTACTTTCCTCCACTTCAGAAGGTTTTCCAAACAGAGAGCCTGAGTGTCTTGGGTAAGAACACTTCCCTTTTCAAAACTGTATGTTAAGGATTAATTTTTAAGTGCATTAGCTGATGGTTCTATAAGAGCAATTTCTGGGTGTTTGGATATAACAGGAATATAAAGCCTTTTTGTTGTTTTAGGAAAAGAAAAATCCTTTTAGATGTTTTCTTTGGGAACCACGATTTAAATGCACGTGGTATACAACTGATTAGTGCATTCTTAAATTTCTTAGGTGCTTATGAATATCAGGTTTTTAATATAAATTTTTATGTATGCAAAAATGAAGCATGGAGTTTATTGAAGTTTTTAAAGCTCTATTAATCTTGCTATTTAGCAATTTTTTTCTCTAAACACCTTATTTATAAATCTTGATCCTTTATTAAATAATCAACTGCATTGTCGTAGGATAAATAGACATGAGGATTTTAAGAAGCTATAGATACATAATGCTGTTGGCCTCATTAAGATGTATGTTTATTACTTTGGTTTTCTGGAGTTAAAGATAAATGATTGTCATGAAATACGTGTTTTTACATAATTCTATTTATTGTAGTGTCATTTCTGGTTATATTCATATTTTTTCAGTATGAATTTTTTTATATTGCTTAGTGTTCTTTGTTTTGGGGTTAATAAAAATAGGGTTTCAAACTTTAAAAGTTTGAAATGTCATGCCTGTGCTTATGATTTGTGCATAAACTAACCATGTTAATCTCCTGGTCCTGCAAAAATGGATTCTTGCTTCATTTCTCTTGAACTTACCCCAGTGACTGGGAGACAATTTGAAAGTCTTGCTCTTTTCTAAGTCTGCCCTCAGCCTTAAACAGCAAATTTAAAACAGGCTAATTATCTCTTTCCAGATTTACTGTTTCTTCTGGGACTCACTTCCTCTGTGTGCATAGTGACTGAGATCATAAAGAAGTTTGAAAGAAGCAAGGAAAAAATCCAGAAACGTGGAAGTTCTTCTTCATCAACTTCGTCTTTTCTTGATGTATGATGCATATTGCATTCTTTTGTTTGCAAACTTTGGGATTGCTGTCTAAAGATGTGGGAGAAAGCAAAATAAAATTTGGAGGATAAAGAAATCCTGAGGGCTTTTGACAAGTCCTTTGTTTCGCTGGCTAATGAGGAACATTCATGTTTCAAGACTGTTCAGAATTTAACTTCCAGCTGTGGGAGTAACAAATGAAATTATGCAACTTTGGTAACATTTTTCCTCAAACATAAATCTACTTTTGAGATTGAATGGGATTTTGTGTGGGGAGGGTTTAATTTAAAGAAAGATCTAAGCCCAAGTCCCATTTTCTGCACTTAAAAGATATAACTGTGTAAAATCCTTCTCTTAGATATAAATATTTTAGTTTGTTTTTATTTAAAACATTGTACTATTTTACTTCTATGGTGGTGGGACTTTGCTACTAATACAAGGATAAAAAAATATTTCAGAGGCATTCCACTGGGTTTAGAGTCTGTCACAAGAGTGCCATATTCTAGCTACTGTATTTATTTACTTTATCCTGCAATGTGTAAGCGGCTCAAGTACCTTGTGCTACAGGTTTTTTTTGTATCTGGATTTTTTTTTGCACAGGATGTGACCGCTGTCAGATCACTGTTTTTCTTTTTTTTCTTTTTTTTTTTTCTGTGATTGAAAAGCCTATACTGCAATTTGAAGTAAATGTTTGCTTTTCTTAAGTGTGTTGTCTCTTTGTTTTAAAAGAAACTGGCATTTACACCACATATCATGCTTGTTTTGATATAATTTTAGACACAAGCTTTGTTTCATGTCTTGTTCCATATTTACTTTAGCTTATGGCTGTTAGATCACTTGAGTGATCATAAGACAGTACTGTTATTGAAACGATTTGTAGTGTATTGAATTAGAAAATTAATGCACTAATCCTCACTTTAATGGCAAAAAAACCCCCACTCCTCTTTCAAAGAAGCTTGGTTTTCCTTCCTTTCTTCTTCCACCCTGATCATAAAAATAAACTTTTTACTGGTAGTGTAACTTTAAAATTTTAACCTACAGAATGACTCTTTGTGGCTAGAAAAGCAAGATTCTTGTCTTGGTATGTCAAAAGTATTTTTAATACATGATAATGTCTGAATATGCCGATACTCAGTAATTGGAAATGGTATTCTTCCTCAAAATAGACTTGCAGCGGTTGTCATCAGTGTCTTCTCATCAGAGTAGGTCTCATCATCCCTTGAGGAAATGCAAGGAACAATCACCTAGGGAATCTTGAAAAGAGGATATCTAAGATCTCTGTGGGGAGTTGGAGACATAATGGTATCTCTTTTGCTTGAAAGCATGTGGATACACATCTTTTCACACTGTAGCCTGAAAGTGTATGATTGGTGTTGGCTCTGGGCCATGCTGTCACAGTGGTCACCCCTCAGTTAATCAGTTGTCCTCGTAAACAGGCACTGGGATGTTTCTGCACTGACCTTTCTGGCTTGCCCCATGTGCCATGCTCAAAATCTGAAAACCATAAGGAACTACAAGCTTGGTAAAAGGAAACACGTGGGATCATTAGGATGACTAAGGATTTATGAAGTTTTTAGTTATAAAATCAAGAACTTTAAATGTAACCCCTTTCAATTTAAAGTCACCTGATGGAGATGTGACTTTGCATACTGCTACAAATTGAAGTCTAGAAATTAATGCGTTGTAGAGTTCTAGGAACTTGCTGTATGTTTGAGTGTAGGTGCCATCTGCTGGTAATAAGTAGCAGTTTTGTACTGGAAGACATGTTAAATACTCTCTCAGACTGTATCTCAAAAATAGACTCATTAGTTTAATAGATGTTCTAAGCCTATTCTTTTATCATGGAACATATGCCAGTATCAGGACTCAGCTGTAGGCTATCAGAGGCCCTTCCTGAAATTAACAAGATCTAGTGAGTTCCTTCAACATGGATAGCTGTCAGATAGGGGACAGCAGCAGGATTGAAAACTGAGCACAAAATGGTGCAGGAATCGGACCTGAATTCTGGTAAGTAATGGTCAAAACTTTAATGATTAAAGGTATGTGGATTCTTGAGGAGGGAGAAATGTTATTAAATTTCACATGGGGAAGGCACTGGAGAAACAAGTTTTATAAGAAAATAGTTTATGTAAATTGACTGATTTTGCTGGAAAGTTAGCTAATACAAAGCACTGAGAAATACTGATGATGTAGGGTTTTTTTAAAAATTAAACTGTTTTTCAGTATTACCATGTTGATAGTAAGGGTTTGTCAAGTAACTTAGTGTACACCAGAGCAAGTTAAGCAGGTCTGTTAATTTTATAGCCATTAGAGAAAGTAGGTTAACTCAAATGACAACAGTTTGTTAATGGCAGAAGAATGTACAAAATTATGCAAAATTAGCAAACCTGCTGAAACTTGCTACCACATAGCTTTGTGTATGCATGAAATGTTTAACTCCTACTTACCAAAGCGGATGAGTTTCTCCCTGACAACAGCTCAGTACCTATTACACTGCAAGGACAACTTAGTTGTCACCCAGTAAAGCTCTCTCTCACCTAAAGTATAAATACTCGTAAAAACTGATTCTACAGTATTTTTAAACTTGTCAATTTCAGTTTTAATCTGATCTGTAGAATTGTAATCACTGTTTCTCAAATTTCAAAATCAGATTTTTTTGGAAGGCAGAAGTGTTCAGGAAGATGGAGGGGGATAGCCAACTATAAGTGTTCAGGGAAAGAAGTCTTTTCAGGCTCTGAAATGCTGAATAACCTTGCTCTCATTTTCAGTTAGACTGATACCTTTAAAGAAAAACAAGACTACAACTTTTATACAGCACCTTCTTTATAAAAAGTGTTAGTCACCAAAAAAGTAAATAGAAAAAGTTCCCTGAAGCAAGAACTGTTGGTAAAGATTGGATCAGGATCTTGTGTAAAAACAGCTGAGCAAATTCCAGTAGTCACATATTAATATAATATCTTCTATCTGCATGGCAGTAAAAGCTATTTCAGGAATACTGCTTTCAGTCATCCACTCCAAGTGATGCAAACTTATTAACATTGCAAAAATGCTGAGTTTCTGGTATAGCACACCTGGTGGCCTTCTTTTTCTTACCAGATGCTTTCTTCTTTTTGCAGGATTCAGATTTGGTCTTGGTCATATTCTGAAAGAAGTCTGGAGATACAGTTGACTCTACCATATTTAACAAAACCTGATAAAGATGAGTCATTTTTTGAGATGAACTAAACAGATTTTCTACTGAAGGTGTTGATTTAAGCTCTTGATACAGGCTGTGCACAAGGGTCCCACTGTAAAGCCTGCTCAAAGGAAGGAGAATCCTCATTTAGAATTGTACCTCAGCAGGACAGGTACAGAAACATGCTGCTCAGTGAAAAAACATATCTTAACTACATACAGGATCTAACAGTGGGTTCTTAAGGGATACTTAAGTATTTTTCTACTCAGTATTTTTCTCCATATCAGTATCTTTAAAGAAGGGAGTTCAAATGTAGCAAAATCTGCCAAAGGAGTTTGACACAGAAGATAAAGCAACATTGGGAACACATTTCAATCAAGGACTTCTCTGGAAAGCAGATCTCTGAAATATCCTTACCTACTTAGGTCTGGCTCAGAGAGAGGAGTGCAAAGTAGCTGGTTGAGGTACAATCCCATCTGAAGACAGCACTGCCACTGGCAAAAACTGTGTGCAGCATCTAAGTCAAAGTCTTTACTTTGCGATTTCTTTTCTTTCCATTTTAGAAATTCGTTATATGCAGTACTGTCGTCTTCAGCAACTGTGGGATCTAGGTTATAAATGAAAAATGACATGCAAATAAATGTTCTGCTGTGAACAGTATGAAACGTGTCTGCAGTGTATAGGGTCTTCAAACCTCCAGTTCTATTTCAGGAAGCATGAGTAATGTTTTCAAGTGTCTCAAAGTGAACTTTAAGACCTAAAATACAGTAAAAATTCAAGTATGAATATCCATGAGAATCTCAAACTCTGAAATCAGGAATTCTATTTGTTATGTAATTTGCTATGCTGTTCTGTGAGTGGATCAAGTCCAAACAAGATTTCCATCTCGCTCCCACCCACTTAGGCAGCAGGTGGCAACCAGATCAGTCCAGTTTCTATAAACCAGAACCTAAAGAAACTGTATAACCCTGGCATGCATCATCTCTGCCATCAAATGAAGGACTTCTAGAGGAAATGCCACCATAACTCTAATAGGTATAAATATTACTGAAACAGTTTCTGTGATAATTTAGTACTTTCAATGCACAGTGCCTGTGCAACTCAGCATTTTTAAGTACAGGTGAAAAGATTAGAAAAATTTTGAGGGGGGGGGGAAATCAATCTGAATGCATCAAGAGTAGTTATTCTCTTTTGATGCATAGGTACGTTAATCTTGTCTTTGGTAACTTTTATATCTAAATTGATCTTTCAGTCATAAAGCAAGCATTTATAAAGTAAATTAATGTTTTACAAGATGGCAAAGTGCTGGTTTACCTATATAAAACATTAAATTGATGGCTAGCACTGTTTCTCTGCTCTGGATCAATGGAAAGAATGTGACACTTCAGGATACAGTGTAAATCAATGCTAATTCATCTGAATTTGGACAACTTGCCATAAATGAGGAAAAATGAATGATGGTATAGACTTCCATAGTAACTGAACATCTAGAATTGCATACTTTAGAGACATACCTAGTTCGTTTGTTATCCTGTGTAGTTCTCCAGATACTATCATGAGAAGTAAAGCCTTTAACTGATGCAGCTTGATTTTTGGTTCTGAACAACATACCCAGTAACACGTTACAGCAACAGGGAGTTGTAAGTGACTGGGGACAGATTCTAGGAAACTCATTTTCACCCCTAGAGTCTCCAGCAAAAGCATCTGACGGTGTAACACAGGTACCTGAAAAAAAATTTAAAAATGGGAGTGGAAAAATAAAGGTAAGAGACTTTATTTGCTGTGAACAATTTCCAAAAGGCAAATAAGCCTGTGTTTAAACTAGCTAGTACTTCATGTTTTTGATTAAAAAAATCTTAAGTTTCATAGATATTCTGAACAGGAAGTATTTTTAAAATACTACTTAAGCTTTAAAAACTACACTGTTAAATATTAGGTAGAAGGATAAAAGTAATTTTTTTTTTTTACAATTGTGAGTAGATTTTAAGAAATTTCAGTGTCATCTTCAAATCAGGTGACTTAACGTTTACACAGGAGTTTAAGTTGACTTGCTTGAAAAATCTTGTAACCATAATGCATTAAAATTACTTTGGTATGGCTCTATCTATGCATTATAGTTACAAGATTTTTATATAATTTATATATATATATATATATATATATATATATATATATATACACACGTATATATAAAACTTAATTTTCTGCCTCCTAGAAGTTACCCTTGTTTTGTGAGATGTAATGGTGATGTCTACTCTTGATATGTTCAAAACATGCTTACCTGTAATCACAATGAAATCATAATATGTTGCAGGTGAAAAATGCAAGCTTCACACTTAAGTCCTAGCATGTTACCTCTTTGTGATATTTAACTTCTAAAAAGTGGTGTCGTAAACTTTGTCCAAAACTTCATGCGTGCAGCAGAAAGGAAGCAGGCTGTTCAACTGAAATTCAAGTGCTTTATGAACCTTGGTTTAGGATGTTTTTTTGTATTCTTAGCCAGACATCCCCACAGCAGAAGACAAATCAGTTTTGCTTAGAACACTTTAAATGCAGAATAACCTTTCTTCTTCTAACCTTCTATAATTCCCATATATTTAGTAAAGAGAGTAGTTACAAAAGCAGAAGCTCAAATTCATTAAACAGCATACATACTAAGACTAAATTAAGGTGTCATTAATGTTTCTTAAAATCCCCAAACAAGATTTTTCAAACTCTTAGCCACCAGCAAGTGATAAAACCATACAGCACAGCCCACATGCAGAGATGTGTTAACAGTTGATCTGAATGGCAGAATGGAATAGAGCATGT
This sequence comes from Podargus strigoides, assembly GCA_028020825.1. Classification (NCBI taxonomy): domain Eukaryota; kingdom Metazoa; phylum Chordata; class Aves; order Caprimulgiformes; family Podargidae; genus Podargus; species Podargus strigoides. Next base: position 14,496,673 of record CM051623.1, on the reverse strand, counting down.
GGCTTAAATATGCAGTATTAAAAGATGCATTTTGTATTTTCAGATGGGTTCAGAAATTACTGCATATAAAACTCGGTTATACAACTTTCGGAATGCGAGATTACTTTCCATTCACAGCAAGAGTTACAGTCTTGATCATTAGAATTTAAATATACATAATTGCTAATGGTGACTGGAACTAACCTAGTACAGTTTTCCTTTGATTACAAGCTGTTTTTCAGGTGCTGTTCTGACAGGTCCAGATTAGCAGGATGCATACTTGCAGCAGGTAAAATAGCTGGTCAGCTGCAAGATTCATACATGAAATAATGGTGACTTTTAGTAAAAAAGCATGAGTCAGATTTTGTTTCAGAACATTCCTCTGAAACATCCATAGCTTGATCAAATACAAGTTTTGTAGGGTTAAATTGCACTTTTCTGAATGTCATGAAACTGAGTTCCTATACTTATAAAAGCAAGTATTGCTGTGACAGAAGACAGAGGATGAAAGAAGGGCTTAGGATAGAGAATTTAGGCAATACTACATACACACACAAGCAACTTTTCGTATAATTTGTCGTGGTATGCTTGGAGGGAGGAGCAGGACAGGAAGAAGATAAAGGCAATCTATGTAGCTTCTCAAACATCACAGGTGAAACTCAGAGCCCTGTAAGTATTTCTGTATTAAGCAGTTACTTACTGAGCTGGCTTAGTTCAGGCATTACATTTAGAGACCAGTTGGCAAACATGAGTCCGAACTATTTTGTCACTCGTGAAACACTGTTAACTGTGATCTGTTGTGACAACCATTTACCTCCGTTAACTTGTCCAAAGGAAAATGATCATCACAGAACTCTGTGGGTAGGCTTGCTGCTTGCACAAAGATTTTTTTAAGTGTCTTTTGGAGTCTGTCAAATTCACATACGCGTGGCAGCTCGTTGGTCTGCTTACTGGGGGAAGCAGCGTCAGTATTTTGAGATACTTTCAGCAGCAGTCCATAGATAACTTGTCGAATGGGCAAAGCTGTGCTATGCGCGCTCAGTCTCTGCATGTTCTCCACCTGAACGTGGAGGAAGGTACTTCTCAGTATCAGGGCATCGCTGACGAACGGGGCCAGCTTACCTTTTGCCAAAGCATCGAGTACCCACCGCGGTAAGTCTGCTTTCCTCGCAGCCTCGCATTCGTACTTCCCAGTCCGAAAAAAGTCCTCAAGGTTCACGTCGGACGGAGTATAATCCTCCATCGACGTGCACAGCAGCTCCCTGATTTCTTCCCTCTGGTGTTTCCTAAGGTACTTCAGCACGCTGTCGAGAGCCTCGGCGGGCCCGGCAAACTGCGAGAGCCAGCTGAGGAGGCCCTGCAGGCGGCCGTGCCTGCCCCCCTTCGCCGCCGCGCACCCCCTCGGGAAGCGAACCTTGCTGAAGAACACCTCGAGCGCCGCCAGGCCGATGTAGTCGTTCCCGTGGATGACGGCGAAGAGCGGCAGCAGGCTCTTGTTGAGGTGACCGAAGTGCCGGCAGAACTTCTCCACCGAGAAGCAGCGGGCGGGGACGTAGCAGCCCTGCGGCCCCTCCGCCCCGCAGACGCTCCGCCACTGGAAGTGGCTCAGCGGGCAGTAGCCGCCCGCCAGGTCGAAGACGAAGAAGTCGCTATCGAGGGAGAGGACGGGGCAGCCCCAGCAGTTGGCCAGGCCGGCGATCTCCCGGTCGGCCTCGGCGAAGCACTGCACGAAGGGGACGCCGAGCCGGCCCAGCGCCTGCACGAAGGCCTCGCGGGTCAGCAGCGGCACCAGGCAGCCGCCCTCGCCGCGGGACAGGCCGTGGGCTGCCCGCAGCCGCTCGGCGGCGCGGCCCCGCAGCGTGGGCAGCTTCCTGTCCTCGGCGCCGCGCCCGCCGTCCAGCACCACGAAGGGGGCGACGCGGCAGGCCCGCAGGCTGCTGAAAAAGTCGCCCACGGCCGCCGCGAAGAGGCTGTAGTCGCCGCCGCGGCGGAAGTCGGCGGCGGAGGCGAAGCAGAGCTGGTGGTAGAGGCTGCTCCCGTCGATAACCAGCTTGGTGTCCCGCACCCGCAGCTCGGTGAAGAACGCCCCGCGCTCCTCCACGAAACCCGTCAGACCCTGGATGCCCATGGCGGCAGCCGCCGCTCTCCGCCGCCGGAAGTAGCGCTAGGAGTGACAGGCGGAGTCCTCCAATCAGAGCTCCTCTTCCTTTTCCCGCCTACTGGCTCTCAGTGCACGTGCGTGAGCCGTCTCCTAGCGACGGCGCCGCAAACGCGGGCCCGGGGGAGCGGTGGGGGCGAGCCAGCTCCCGCGCCCCCTGGTGAGGCTCCCAGGCCAGGCCAGGTAGGGGGCTGTGGCCGCTTCTTCTTTCGTCCCGGGCTGGCAGCGCCCTGCCTCAGGCCTTACCGAGGGGACCAGGCGCAGAAACCGGCGGGGAAGTCGCTTGCCTGAGGGGTTCGGGGGAGCACCGCCTTCTCCGGGGGGTGAGGAAGGGGTCCGGGCGGTGGCACGCTGCCCTCGCCCCGGGGTGTGTGGGTAGCTGGGCGGGAAAGCGGGCACGCTTCATACCCCTGTGAACCTCTCGCGTTCTGTTAACAAGGCGGTATCACCTCTGAGGGCATCCCAGGGGATCCCGGCCTCCCAAATGGGCGTCAGGCAGGTCACTAGCACCTTCGACAGCCGAGCACATTTGACCTTGTTTTACCATTTCACGCAGGCTTCATTGCCACCGACACTGCTAATTTTTCTTAGCTGTCCTTTCCCTGGGAGGAATAAAAAACTGAGCCAACTGAGGTGACGTTACTTTAGACTTGGGTAAGTTTTTAAATATGTTGCGGAAAATAAAAACAGAGCTGGTGTTCAGGAGTTGTGTTTTTTTTTTTTAATGGAGGAAAAAAACCAGGAATATCTCAGTTTATTCTCAAAAGTTTTAAAGGAGCAGGCCAGTGAAGTCATTGACCAGAAAAAAATCAAGGTATTACATACTGAGGATATTTGGAGTTTAAAAACTCAGGAATTTGCACTGCCAAGGGGTGAAGGGGGCAGCAAGTGTTGAAGTAGCACAGGATTTCTCAAGGAATAAAAAAAAAAACCTGACAGGATTGGAAAATGGCCTTGATTGGCAAAGAAAGGTTTATCTTGGAGGTGGAAAGTATCAGGGTACATTAGCCATTGCTAAAGAAACCCGAAAGTTATGTAAATTAAAACCAGGAAACTAAAACCAGTCTCTTCCTTATATAAGCAAATAAAGGTCGGTGAAGAAGTGGAGGTACAGCACACGCTTGGCATGTGTAGGTGGAACTATGAAACCCTAAACCACAAATCTGCTTTAGCTTATAACAAAAAAGAGGAATGAGATTTAGTTCTAGCCAAGGAAGAAGGAAAACTAAAAAAGTGATTCAGACAATGTAATTACATAAGTTTGGCATTAGCAGTCTGGCAGGCTCTGGAGAGAGGCTTGAAGGGTTGGGGAGGGGGGAAGAAAATTAAGAACATAAACTGTTTACCAGAGCATTACCAGATTGGGCATACTGAGAATTTTGAGGAAAAGGGAACTGAAGAGTTGATTTGAGTTATCTCTAGTTGTCCTGAACTTTAATGAAGGAATTGATGTACTGCTGCTTAGGAAATACTTGCTCAGTGTGAAAAATGCAAGGAAGGTTGGGCCAAAGGTCTGAGTGAGGTGGGGGAGGCTGCCAGCTCATATAGGTCTCAAAGAATCACTCAGTCTTGCAGTTGAGTCAGGCTGTAGAGGCTATTGACTCTCACAGGTATTTCTTTCAATCCACCTCAGCAGTCATTGGCCCCTGCCTTATAATGTTATTCAGCAGTAGATATCAAAGCGTTTCACAAAGTTATAGGATAGTTATTACTATTATTATATATAGAGGGAAACTGATGCATAGAGAGTAGCAGGTGAGAGGCAGGGTTGGAAATAAAGCACAGCATTTAGACTCAGTGGGCTACTTGATCTCAAGTGTGATATTGTGATATAAAGGATTGTGATATATTCCTAAGGTGCCAAATAAATATGAAAATTTGAAGGTGAGCAGTGTTCAGTGACATTTCTCCAGGAAAAAGGAATAGATCACTCAGCAGTTTTTGTAAGTGTAGTTATTTCTGAAGGTTATGTATTTCAAAGCTACTCTATTTGGAATTTATGAAGGTATCCATAGACCAGCAGCCTCCTAGGAGAATAGAATAGCAAATGAAAAATATGTAAAGTTTCTAGAGCTGGCAATGTAATATTTTATGGAGTTCATCTTCCTGCCCTCACTCCTCCCACATCAATATGACACATTTATGCTTCTTCAGACAGACTTGGAGTTACAAAGGAAGTAATTTTCTAGCTGAAATTCTTTGCTTGGCATCTGCGTTTCGAAATCTTTGTCACTGTTGCTGTCTGAAAGAGAACAGAGAAACAGTATTTCAGAAGTGCTTTTGTTTAAAAAACACACAGGATTTGTATCATTGTTAAGATACATTGTAATCTTTAGGCTCTGCATTTGTTTGTTGTGACTTGGAACCAGCAATCATACAGCTTTTAAAATTAAACAATGTGTCCTTTTTTCTTCCAAAACAAACGAACAAAAAAGCATTTTGATGTGCCTGCATTGACATTAAATGCTATGGTGAGCAAACTTATTGTGTGTGCAGGCAGTACTGATAGGTAGTAGTATTAGTTGCACTGATTATAGGATCTTGCAACATCTTTATTTGTTCCAAAGGATCCTCAAGCACAAATGATGCAGACAGCATTATATAAAGGCAAGGTAATGAAAACATTATTGTTTTATTATGTGCAGTGAAACACCTACCTTTTATCATTTGGAATGGGGAAGGTTGAGTAAAGTTATTCTAAACTCATGTTCAGTAACTGAAAACCACAGAAACACTAGAGGTTTGCCTTTGCAGTCCCTATGTTTGCAGAATTAGGACCTCAATTAGACAAGAATTCCGAATAAGAGTTAAATTGTTAGTAAGGTGGGTCAAGTAAAAATTATTACAGCGAAGGAGAAATGAAGAAATTTTTGGAAGAATTAGTTTTTATTGAAAGTCTTGTAGGCTTGTGGGTAGCCAGAAAGCTCTAATTTTCAGAAGATATTAGCAGTGAATCACACAGAAGTTGTGAGTTCAGCACTGAAACAGATGGTGAAATCTGAGGGGCAAATGAAAGAGCAGGGAAAACAGCTTTGTAGTTATTGATGGGAGAAAACTCAAATTATGGGTGCAGATTGTGCTTCAGTATATATAAAAATCATGCAAAATCATCCTGAAATGCAGATATTTTTGATGTCGGTTGCCATGGTCATATAAAGACAGGTGGTGAGGAGGAGTGCCATATCTAGGGGAACTGTCAGGTGAATTACAGGTGTAGTTGTCCTTGCAAAAAGCACTTGAACTTTTAAATAAGTTAATGTGTAAGCACCTGCATTTCACTTCCCCTGTGTTACCAGTTCAGTGAGTTCATTTCAGGTTGATTTAGAGGAAGGCTATGTCACATCCTGGAGTTATTATATATCTGGAGTTTCTTTATCAAGTCTGCTGCCCACAGCTTGACAACTAATGATTTCACTTAGTTTCTGTTTTGCTGCAAGCTGGGCACTATAATCACTGCCACAGAATTACATGAAGAATTTAATAAGAATAATACATTGACAAATCAACCTTTTTTTTTTTTTTTTTTTTTTCCTGTTTCAAGTGTTTTCTGTGAACATCCATGAAAAAATAAAAGGATATGAAATCTACATTCTAGAGAAATTTGTGTAGTTTCTGTTACACAGAGAAATGCTGAAATTTCAAGAAACTACTAGGCATGTCACTGTTGCCAGATTTGATTCTGCTTGCTCAGATGCTATGATTGCAAGAAGATACACTATTCAGAGGAAACTTGGCAATGGAAGCTTTGGAAGTGTGTATCTGGTTTCTGACAGGAAAGCAAAACAAGGAGAAGAATTGTAAGTATGCCCTTCACATCCTTTAAATAAAAACGTTTGGAACGTATTTCTTGCATTGTAGATGTTTTCTTTGTATTTGTGTCTCATCTCTCAGTTTGGTGTTACCTTGCAGCTTTAACTGTTTAACTTTAGTGAGACATAAGATAGGAGCAGACTTTATGCTGACTCAGCATTCCAAGTGAATCTGGTTTTGTTTAAAATAGTTTATCTGATATGTCTATCTTCCCGTGCTTTTATCTAAGTCATTTTAAATTTGCTTGTGCAAGACAGAGTGGAGGCAGATGATAGAAAATCTCAGACCCTCTTCTCCATAGTGATTCACACCTCAGAAGCTTTGCAACAAATAATAAAACCAGTAAAAATACAGCCTATTCCTCAGTGTCATACCTTGGACAAGTTGCTAATGTAAGATACATGCTTGGAAAAGACAAGGGTCTTACTCAGAACTGAGGTAAATTTTATCATTGTCCTGAGAAGAAGCAGGGCAAAGGTGTATGCCAGATTTCACAAACTTCTATAGACTCTTCGTCTTTGTAATGGAATTGTAAAGGCTTGAAACATAATTTATAAGCTATCATTTCATAATTATGTCAATATATAATATATACGTGTATAATATAGTTGTATAGTTTATTTTTTGAGGTATTTGTATTTTATAAATAAACTCAGTTCTTGAAGTTCTTTCTTCGGAACACTTACTGAAGTGCTGGGCATTTGCCTTCCATCCAATACTTATCCATCTTCATGAGCATAATGTTTTTATTTAAAAAAACATAGAAAAAGAGGATCCTTAGTCTAATCAGGTCGAGCAACTGCAATATCTAGCTCTATAATGCTTCATTCAGTTACACAAGTCCATTAAAGCATGGAATATTTAAAGGAAGCATGAAAATGTTAGAATTTCTGAATGTGTATTAGTGGTCTTCCCTCTTCATTTTGGATTATTTATTTATGTACTGTAGGTAAGTTTTGTGATAATGGTCAATTGAATGGTTTCAGGAATCGATTCTGAATCATTGTAAGGACTCAGACTGTTGGAGGGAGCTCAAAAGAAACTGTACTATATTGATGTCCTGTTTTTTTATAATTGAGTTGTCTAAATGAAACTTAAGAAGGAATAGTTACAGAAATTTCAGTAAACACCTTTCCATTTGCTGTATACCTTACCAATAGCAGATTTTTTTTTAATTTGGTAGCAAATCTTGATTTTTTTTTTAATTTTTATTTTTTTAATTTTTTTTTTTAATTTTTTTTAATGTGCCTGAATTTGGAATAGGTCTCATCAGTTTTGGTTGATAAACCCTTTAGGATTCTGAAGCCACAGAGACAAAAGAACATTTTCAGAGTGCTGAAATTTCTGTGTGTGAGTTTGAAGTTGGGTACCTGTGTTTTGTTAGGGAGGAGGCTGAGTGTGTCCTCTGCTATCCTCACGACAGAGGCTGAGTATCAAATGACATGTTTTTATTTTGTTTTATCAGTCTCTCTGTGACTACAACAATATTTAACAAGCCAAAGTGCTAGTGCAATACTGTAGTGAAGTGCTGGGGTCTGAACCCCCAGCCCTGAATTAAGGTTGACATATGGGTGGTTCCCACAGCCCTTTAAGAGGAGGGGATGAGTTTGCCTTTTGGCTTTCCTCCAGGGTGCAGCCGGCCTTGCAAGGGTAAACAAGCCCCAGGTGCCCTGCGTTTTGATAACGAGTGCCAGGTGTCCTGTTTGGGGATAAAAGCTGGGCCCACTTGCAGGAAGGGTTGGAGAGTCTGTCTGTGGAGTGGACGCACTTCACAGAGTTTTCCTGTTGGGGAAGGACCTCCTGACCACTCATGCAACTGGATCGCAGTCAGGTCTGGCACGTACAAATGCGGGCTTTGTGGGGAGGCAATGTGGGGTTACTTCGGTCATATGTAACTGCCTTGTTCTCCTGGTTGTCTCCCATTTTCTCTGTGGGTTATCTCGTGTCTCTGTTTGTTCCATCTATTATGAGTGATACTGTGTCATTCCTGGGGTCGCTGGGGTTGATGTCTGTTATTCGTGATCTATCTGACTTGTTTGTACCCCCAGCAATCCTCTACATACTGACCCCTTTACGTGAAATAGAACCTACCTACTGCATTGTTGGTCTACTGCTGGTTGTGTCTTTTGTACTGGGCCTACTAATTGGCAAAACATGTAGTTCAGCCTTCCATCACTAGGGGGTACTTGTGTATCACAGTTATTCATTCCTTCTCAGCCACAAGCGTAGATTGAAGAGCAGGTTTCCCTTTTTATCACTTATTTGCTAATAGTTGACAAAAATACTGGCCCAGGTGAACATGAAAGCTCAGGTAGCATAATGAGATAAAGTGTAGACAATTTCTTCTATTTAAACAATACTGATTTCTTAAGGTGGTAAAATATACTAGAAGTCACATTCTCAACACTACTTTCAAGTTGGAAAATAATCTCTTATGAAACTCTACTGGTTACTACTTCTGTTATATTTTCTATTGGGAAAGATATATATATACTTTCAAATTAAAATATTAGGTGGTTATATTTCTTATTGTCTAAAAAAAAATAGTCTTAATACAGCTTTAAAAACACTTTAATAGAAAAAGGTTTTGAGATATTTAGGTCCCAAATGACCTCAGCAGAATTAGAAGTCTATTTTTGTTGTTTCAGAGATGATCTAGAACATGCTGAGACAAATATTATGTACTGCATGAACTCAGCCACAGATAGTTTCCTGAAAATTCTTGCAGTCTAAAGCACTGTTGAAAGAGCATAGGAATGAATTGTAAGAATACAAATTCCCAGGAAGAGTGACATCTTGGATATCAGTATGGAAGCTGTATAGGGCTATCTCTTTAAATTTTCCATTAGCGTAATGTCTACAGAATGAGTTAATGCAGAGACTAACAATGATTTTTGTGTAATTTCATGTATGGTCAGCAAAGCTTTTGCATGATTTTAGGAATAGTTTTTGAGTATGCCTTGAACTTTGTTACCCCTAAAGGATCTTAGCTGTGGTGAGTGAGTATATACACAGTTACTTCAGCTGGGAGGGAGAGGGTTGATTATTTAGGGCATAACTCAAGTTAACAGACTTGCTTACTTCACATCAAACTGTCCATCCAGACAGTAATACCTGCCTCTTGTAGAACGACATGCCAGCTTCATGTTGTTCTCCAGTTCTGTGTATGGATGGGATCAGGATTTCTGACTTTCTGAGACTGTACTAAATCAGAGACATCCAGTGTGATATAGCTGAGTTGCATACTATATAAATAATAAGGTTATGACGTATAGTAGTGTATGTAGGTCTCTTACTATAAGTTCCTCTTAAGTGTTGCATTGTACAACACACTCCTTGCCTTTTGCTTTAACTTTCTAATCTGTATTTTTTTGTAAATTGTATTTTCTGTTAACTTTTTATATTCATAGTCCTGTGAGATTTCTATAATTTTGCCACCTTCTTTATTAGGTGGCTCTGCAAACCTTTTTCATTTTAATTTTGCCTTTCACTCTGTCTCAACTAGAAAATGATATATAGCTCTAAAGAGCTGTCAGCTACAGACATAGATAAATACCTGAATGTCTACACCAGGAAAATCTGTAGTCATGCGATACATCTTCTTGTGTCAATAAACTCCATTTTTCCTTTAGAAAATAATAGTTACAAGTCATTATATATTATTAAATACGCTTTCAAAGGTTCTGTTCACATTTAATTTTACTGAACAATAGCTTCGCTACTTGTATTGCTTGTGTTTTATGTTTTTCCAAGATATGCTATCCACAGTGGGGAGGGAGAAAATCAAACCAGTGATTAGTATTCTGGAGTGAGATGGTGCCACTGTGGTGTTATTTCAGACTGGCTCTTAGACTTAAAGATCACACATACCTCATCCTGAGATCTGCTTTGTGCAGACGTGATTAATAACTTTTCCAAATTTCATAGTAATTTCCTAAAAAGAAAAATATAAGTTCTTGATTTTAGATTTATGGCTAGGTAAGGTGACTTTTTTTCTTCCATGTTTATATAGAAAGTTATGCCATACACTGTACAGCATCTACAAGAGCTTTTGGTCCTGTTGGATGATTTTCACCAAGTATGACTGAGGGTTAAACATAAAAGAGAGAAGTTCCTGTAATTTGTGTGAAAACAGACAGCACAGCAGAGAACAAAATGAATGCCCTCATAAGGAGAAAGGCCAGAACCTGGGAGACTTTCAACTATGAAAGAAATTTCTCATGTACTAGAGAATCCACACAGGAGCGAGAGATCAACAGTTTCCCCCAGTTTTGGAAGAAACTAGGGTCAGAATTTATATCATCTTAGACCCTAAAATCAGTTAAACACAAGAGACATGTTTGTACAAAAGCTTCTTAGTTCCAGTTTGCACAAGAATAGCTTGGTATGTGTATTTGATATTTTCCCTGTTGGATATTTGCAAATCATCTGGTTTTGAGCCAGCTGCTGTACATTGACTAAAACTGAGATTGAATTGCTTGATGTTGACACCATCTTTACATTCTATTGATCTCTAAAATGAGCTTTGCGAAATCTTTACTTCAAATTGCAAACTGATTTAGCTAATAGGTTACTAGAGTTCAAATAAGGATTGGATGCTCCTGCAAATATTTGCTGTGTTCTTTAATCTTTTCCAGGGTTTGAACTGAATTTAGGCATGCTAGATGGGGATGCACATCACTAGTTGCCCATTAGTGTGGTTTGACAAATTTTAGAGGCTCTGGGTTTGGCTCTTTTAAGAAGAAAAAATAGTAGCTTTAGTTTGGGTAAAAATTACTTCTTATACATTCTTGTTCATTTTTCTCTTTTTTTGTTGTAGAAGTTACACCAGTAGTGAAGTTGGACTTTTTCTTCACATTTGTATAATTTAATGTTACTAGCAAGGGATAAACAGTGCTACTCAGTCGCTTTTCTAGACCCATGTATGCCCACTATGGAATACTGTCTATTTAGAATGACCCTTTGCATGTATTTAGCACCTTTTTCATTCTGGGACCCGAAAACATTTTTCAGAGCTGTGTAGTATTTTTATCCAGTTTGTAAATGGACAATAAGCAGGGAGGTTAAACAGTTTGCCTGTGTTCATGTGGATTGAGAACTGGCTGAATGACAGAGCTCAGAGGGTTATGATCAATGGCACAGCCTAGTTGGAGGCCTGTAGCTAACGGTGTTCCCCAGGGGTCAGTACATTAAACTATGAATTCTTCTGCAACTTTCTGGTGCACTTGATCTTTAATATCTACCTTCAGTTCTTTGCTAACACATAATATGTAAATGCTTTGAAGCTTATTAGATCTTATGTGTAGGAAATTCAAGTCACCTATGCGTGAATACAATGCCAATTTCACTGGCAAAGTTACGAGTGAAACTTATTTAGTAGCTCAGAAGTTACCAAGCCAGTACTGTCTTATAAAACTGCCATCTCAGTGATCTGCTCAAATACGATCTCTAATAGCAAAGAGAAGGAAGGCATTTCAATGTTGTGTTTATATGGATTTTTGTAAATGAAGTGTCAGTATAGCTTTTAATTTACTAGTACATTCAGAGAAAATTTACTTTAATTTACAGATCACCTTCAAACACATTTGTAGGTGTTTGATTTTTTACTTTTTTTTCCCCCCAGATTCTTGAGTCGTGTATGATTTTGCAAAAGTCTGTCTCTGTTTTTGAGGAATTTGCTTTTGTTTCTAGGCATCATGGACCTACACCTACCCAAAATAATTAGATAACTTGGTTTGTATAAAGTAGCAGGATTGTACCAGCATTTTTACAGCAAACAGTAATATCCCTGCAGTCACTTCTATCTCAGTCGTTGTGTGTAGTTCATCAGTTAATTGTAATAGGTAATTATAGTTAAAGACAAAGTCTTTTAAAGTAGAGATTTACATTCAACAGCAGTCTTGGAGGACAGTGCTATCACTTATAGATAATGAATGTCCTAATCAATTGTGCTGAGTGAAGCTCTGCGTTAAGTTTCACTTATTCATAACCATGCATAGGCAAGCAGCTGCAGTACACAGTAGGCGACAGGGACTTCTATTTCATAAATATTCACAAGGTACTTATATGTCCCTGTGGTGGGAAACACATGCTGAGAAGCGCCAAACTCCCTGGACTGCTCCTGTGTGTGGTAATTGTGGGGTGTCAGCTCAACTTCTGTGTCTGACTTGCATTATACCATTAATCCAGACTCATGCTATGACTCCTTGGAAACTGTGCACTTAGCTGAATAATTTATCACATGACTTTCAATTATTTATGACTTCTTATAACAAATGAAATAAAATCTAAAGGTGGAAGAGTTTTGTAACTTACTAATGTCTAAGTGACAATCAACAGATTGCTGTCATCAAATCTGTGTTTGCTGCCTCTTTGCTTCTCTGAAGGTATTCCAAAGGAGTGATAATTTAATACTGAATTGATTAAAACGTAACAAATGACTCCTTGTCAGTTGTCATGTGCATGTTCATCTAATTGTACTGCTTTCTTTTTTTCTTCTCCTTCATTTAATAATAAAAACTGGAAATTAAAACTAGAATCCATCAGGTCACTATGGATTTGTGAACAGATATGCATAATCTCCTTGGAAACTGAACAAAGGTGCATTTCCTATAGGACCTTCCTGATTGCTACTTATTTTTAAATAAGCTTTTCTCAGTGAACCATCTTTTGCTTGCCTCTGCTTTTTCATGTAAGGCTCAGGCTACTGTGTGTCAGCTGAGCTGCCATGGCTGCTAAGGTATACAGTCATTCTTGATTCCAAATAAGAGAAAATAAGAACATTGACAGAGAGATCTGCTGATTTAGCTTGAGCAGTTTGAGAACCACTGAGTGGCTGAGCATGACCTTTGTAGTCTGTGAACAATACTACCAGAGTCAAGACCAAGGTAAGCGTTGAAGTCCTTGCTGTAACAGTGGCTGATGCTCTTCTGCCTTAGTTTAAGAGTATACCTGCCACTGGAGGCTGCCAGCTGTAAATGTTTTGTTTCAGCGTTGGTAGGCAGTTGCAGCTATGGCCATAGTTGTTACAGAGCATTTCCAGTGGGGGCCAATACTGGTTCAGAAACCAGTTTGCTAACCCTGGACTCATTCAAAGCAGTTCTCACTGAGACTAGGTGGGAAGGTGCTTTAGTTCCTACCTCCGACACCCTTGTCAGTGCCCTGCTTTTCCTGCAACCCAGCGTGGCACTGTAGGGCTCCTCAGCGGCCTTTGGCACATGGAATTAAGGACCTGCAGACCTCCCTTGCAGTGGGAACGTGACAGTGCTGAAGTACAGTACAGGCACAAAAGGCAGGAGCAACTGTTGGAGCCTGCTACAGCTCTGTGTTCCTCTCTCTGGTAAAGCTGTGCTTTTACACAGCTACCACCAAGCTACGTGAAACAGACACAGGCGCATCTTTGCAGAGGGATGCTCTGCTAAAATTGGTACAACAACAGAATTGATTATTAGCACACACAGGAATCCAAGAAATGGACCATCTGGAACAATTTGTGTAGAGCTCAGTATAAGAAAGTTTGGAAAATCCCTGTGCTGGATGAGTCTCTAGTGGGGGCTGCAGGATAGCTTGGCATTGGAGATTTTATACTGCTGGGAATGGATTTGGCAATTTAAAGCTACAGTCATGCTGCAGGCAATTCCTCTGTCAAAATTTCTAGTTCCCTTATTTTCAAAAAATATAAGACTTGATATTCTGTGGGTTCTTTGAAATCAAATGGTGAGTATTCAGAACATCTCAGGATCTTTTGTTCAGCTGGTATAACATAGGTGCCTGCGAAAGTACTCTGCAGCCATATCTGATAAAACTTTTACATCTGTGCAGCCATCTTTTTGAGCTTTGGTGGTATTATTATAAATTTTTCTTTTCTTTCTTCCCCTGCCCCCTCCCCCCATTTTACTTTTAATACACCTTTCTTTGACTAAGTAGCCTATTTACTCATTTTCAGTGGGATTTGTCCATTTGATTGGACTTATTTATTTTCAGTGGGATTTGTCCATTTGATTGGAATGTATTTGAACTAGAACCTTAATTTATGTGAGTGGAAGGCAGAATTCCTTAAAGAAAATATTACTTAGGTTTACTCTAAATCTCATCCCCCACACAGCTGAGCTCCTGGGAGCTCAGTGCTGCAGCACCCACCACGTTGTGATCTTGTGTGCAGGCAGTGAGTGGTGCTGATGGTTAAGTTCATTTTTCAAAATATTTACAAGCATTATTTTCAACGTTAAGCAGAGAATTGTGCTTAAGGCATTGTTGATAAATTACTGGTGCTTTGAGGTGCATGGCAGAGACAGAATTTAATGATTTTGTAATTAAGGAAATGCCTTGAGATCACTTCTGTCTCATCCATTTTGTTAAAACAGCAGCTTAGTTTTTATGCACTTGTAAGCTAGCTTTAGTAAGAAAATGGAGAGGTACAGCGTTGTTACTTTAGGTCAAACTGTGACCACCTGCCTCAAAGAAAGCAGCAATATCTCAGTACGCCTGTCTATTGTATCTTGTGGCAGTTTACCCTTGTTGGCAAGGTGTTTTCTCTTAAGTCTGCGTCAAGGATATCATAGTTTTTTTCCATGCAGAATGAACCTTCTGGCTCTTTGTGGCACTCAGTACATTGTAATAAGAAAACTGCTGAAGCGAGTGGAATAAGTTCTGGGTTTATTGGACAGTCAGTATATTTTTCCTTCTTTTATTTCTGGTGTTTTTTTATTTTTGATTTTTATTTGGTTGTGCTTATGTGACACGTTAGTAAATGTAATTCCTAGTTCACGGTTTCTCTTACACGAATGGTGTGCCCTTCATGTGTTCTAAAATAACTTTTCAGTGTTGCTGGGTAGTTGCTTCATTTTTGAATTGCACATGTTTCACTGATTTCCAAGACCATGGTATCATACTCAGGAGGGCTAGAAGTATTAAAAGGTTTTTATCTAAAAATAGATGCTATACACAAATAATTCCATCAGCATTGCTTGATTCCCTTTGCCTTTGATTGTAGACTATTTAGTAATATGCTTTTGTAAAGCTATAAACTGTCCTTTACCTCTTTCTCCCCCCTGTTTTTTGGTTGTTGGTTGTTTTATTTTTTTTGTACCATAGATAATTCAATGCATATCAGAAATAAACATTGAAGGAGATGCCTGCTGGAACGAGACATGTAGGAAGAGTGAGTTTTCTCATTAAAGTTGAATCAATTAGTATTTAAATTACTTATGGGAATTAGTTCCACTGAAGGGACAATACTGTTGATATAAATATCCTTGCAATTTTGAAAGGAACATAATTCTGCTTACAAATATATTTACATTCATGAAAGAACCAATTAAACTTTACATGAGGAAATGTTTTAGTTTAGTTTCTATGGAATGCATTCTTATAGCAATTATTAGTGTGGCTGGTTTCCCTTTGCAACTCCTGTTCTTCAAAATTGTCTGTTTTCTGTCAACTGATTCATATAGATCAGGTGATCTGAGGGTCTTTCCTCAAAATTTCTGATTGAAACTAATTTCAAAATTTAAACCAATCTCTATACTAGCACAATTCTTTTTGGCTGTAGCCCATGGCTGGAAGTTGAAGAAATGTAACATGGCAATTGTGAGATGTTTAATCATATTTTAATGCTTGAAAACAAAATGCTGCACAAAAGCTTTATTTCTCTAACGATATCTCCTTTTTCTGAAAGGGAACATTCATTAGCAGAGAGCAGTTGATAGTGAAATGTATCGAGTATGTGTAATGAAATCGCAACAGAGAAATGCCTGCTTTAGATGATTTGGTGTTTGATGGAATTAAGTCTTCGAAGATAGAATAAACGAATTATTTTGTCCTTGTCACATTTCTCTCTCAAATTCCATTTAGGTTAGTGGCAGCATGACATTTAATTACGTTCTTAAACAAAACTAGGCTGTAGAATAAAGGATGAATGAACAGTAGATGGTGATAATGCAACATGTAGATATAAAGTATTGCTTAAAAAAAAAAAGTACATTCACAGGCATTGAGTCTGTACCCCATAATATTTTTTAATAGTTTTCCTGAGTAGGCACAAATGTATTCAGTTCAATCACCGTCTACTAGTATTTGATTTACAGGTAAAATGTATGAATAGACTGTAAATATATTTTATTTTTTCATTTCAGTCAAAGAAAAAATTTCAAGGTTTCCAAAACATGGCATTAGAGAAAAATTTTTCCTTTATTAATCAATGTTCACTTTTATATTGTAATTTTAACCAGTTTAGATGACAACCCAAAATGTCCCAAAGAATTATTCAAAAGAAATAGATTTGAGTGATCTAAATAAATAATGTTAATGATTGCTTTTGTGCAGTAGTAATACAACTTATTCAGTTCTGTAGAGGATAACACAAGTACTCTTCTGTGCTTTATAATTATTGGCTTTTTTCCAATGTTGATACATATGGTTGTCCAAAAATAATTTGAAGCATGCCCCTTTGTATATGCGAGATATATGTACATATGTATCTTCTGCTCAGTGCAGAAGAAAACTATATAAACTGTATTTCTCGGAGCTAATTTATTTCAACAGTGTTCCTTTTCATGATCTTTTCCCAGAAAATATATTCTCATCTCTTTGGGATACTAATTAGGAACTCTTAATTTTCAAATAACCATAAACTGTTTACATCATGAGCTGTACTGTTCAGTATTAGTGCACATGTTAGAACATTTGAAAATTAGGCATCTCGAAAAATGTTTGTAGGTGCTATAATTGTGACTTGCTGATGGAAATGAAAAGTGAATCATTCTTTTCACTTGTAAATTTATGAAATCTCATCCCCATTCAGAGATATTTAAGCACTGTTAAATTCTTTAAAGGGCTTATTCAGAAAATGAAATTATATGTAATACATCTAGTCCTTATTCAGAAAATGAAATTATATCTAATACATCTACGGATATTACAGTGCTCATACAGTGATTGCATTCTTAGTGGCTAACTCGGGGATTAGTTCTCGATGTTTACGAATGTTTGTGAACAGCACGAATAGACTATTTTGAAGGATAGTAAAAAACAATCACTGACAACTGTTATGGCTTTACTAATAAATTGATAGAGTCCATGGGGCTGACAAAAGGAGCCCAGTATGTGATTTAAGTAGTTGTGTAGCAAAACTTAAGTTTGAAATGGGTTTATGGTTCACATAATAAATCAATAACAGCCAAGGGAATGATAAAAGGAGCCCAGTGTTTGATTTAAGAAGTTGTGTGGTAATACTCAGACTTGAAATGTTTCAGCTGATGAGTAAACATATATATGTCAGTAGGAATAGCAGACAAGCACTCATCATTTATTTTTTATTAGAAGTGTGGTAATCGTCTTGATTTTCCCACAGAAATCAAGTGCTCTTAATTTACTGTGAGTGTTTCTTTCCTTAACTAAAACCAAGTATTCCTTCTAGTTAGGACTGATTTGTGCATGCTGACTTTTTGCGTTTCATGGTCTCACCAGCTCCTTCTTTCCCTAGCAGATAGATGAATGTCTTTAAATTATCTGAGCATGCAGATACTGGTGCTCTGAATACAATGGATAAAATGTAAAGAATGATTATCTGAATTTTTGAATACTAACCTGTAAACTGCAGGAAAGCCAGTCACTGATGCTAGGCAGAGAAATCTGGTTATAGTAACAGGATAGCTGTATGTATGATGGATGAAAATGGAACTAGAAGACCAGCCTAAGTGAGGGAAATAGATTCCAGGCAACAGGGTGCCATATAAAATCAGTAAAGTATCTTAATTGCAAATAAAAGCTGGATGTGCAAAAGTGCACATGTGAGAGACCTGAAAGGAAATGTGAAGAAACTATAGCACCTAACAGTGGGCAAGTAATTTTATGAGTACCTCATGTGCACGGGGGAACGTCAAATCAACGGGATCCTGTAATATCCAGGTGTAAACTCTACAGGAAGGACAGTGTATCTTGGAGATAGGCAGGACTATGTATCAAAACCCAGATTCTAGTAATAAAATATTTTCAGTGTGGAAGTTATTAGAAATCTAAAATTATGATTTTAGAACTACACTGTCGGCTGAAACATGCAAATCTCATCAACTGTGCGATATTCGAGAAAGCAACTGACTGTGAAAAGCAGTAATGATGGGTGACTTCATCTTGTCTGTATGCAGATGGTGTCCTTGTTACTGAATTTCCCAAACAGTTTTAATGATATTGTGGAAGCTGTTGTGCAGACATAACTTCCGCATGAAGGTTGTTGTTTCTTCTTCATTTTGATCCCCACTTGTAGTACCATACTTTCTCTGTTTTATGTTTGATAAATAGAATTTAAGACATCATTAAATAGACAGGAACTCCTTTAATTTTATTGTTTATGACCGTTTTCAGATCCAGTTACAGAGCCAGTACAAGGTGATACATTTTTACAGAATTGCACCTAGTCCATGTACTGACGAGTTAGGGTGAAGAGGCAGTCCTACAAATGTCAGTGGATAGAAACACAGTTATGGGTTATGCAGCAACTCTCCATATTGATAACTCAGAAATATAAAATATATGGAATGATAAGTTCCCAGCTTTGCACACTGGTTACCTGCTAGCAGGTCTTGCTAATCTCAGGCTGCAGTTAAACAAACAACTGCCTGTGTATAATGAAGTTTCTGTTAAAAACTTCAAATTTTGTTCATATATTCCTAGGGCACACCTTCTCTGTAGTATTTTATAACACTTTTAATGTCAAGAATAAGTAGGTCTAATATTTCTTTTACTTCATTATCAGCAAGCAAATGTACCTGATCAATAATTCATGTTGCAGTTTACTCAATAACCAGAGTGAGTTTTGAGAAAGGCTGTCTTAAGAATTGCATCTGATCCAATAAACCAAATTATATAATAATAAAGTATGTCATCAATGTAAACAAGTACCAGATGGGTTGTAAAACATTTAATTTTAGATCAGTGCAAATAGACTGAGATAAACACTGCTGTGGCATATTGTCAGTCACTAGTAATGCTCAAAAAGGGATTCCCACTGGGTGTCCGTATCCTGGAGGATTCCACCTCCGTGCTTGTTTTTCTCTTGTTTTAAGTCTTGCTCTATTTATCCTCATTTGCTCCACTTTATTGCACTTTCAGACATGGTGTGCTGGCCTGGCTGCCTTTCAAAGCGTGACAATGCAAGCCAGCAAGGACTTGCTGATGAAAGCCAGAAGGTGTTCCCAGGGAAGGTCTGTGAGCCTGTCGAGGCGTGGGCATTGCAGAGCAGGGCAGCTGCTTTCTCTGTTGTGGGGAGTGGGCTTATCTCGCATGTCATTTTCTACCCTGGGGGGGGATGGATGCTGTTGCCTGTACCAGACTCCGCTTCCTCCAGGATGGATGTAAATAGTGACAGCCAGCACTTTTTACTCTTAAGGTGTGAATGCATTCACTACAAGACTCTTTCAGTTGTGGTCAGTTCAAGATCAGGTTCCAAGTGTCTTTGCACTATTAAATTGCAAGGCTAGGGTTTTTTTCCCCACACAGTTAAAATCTTTTATTCTCTATTTACGTTTCAGATATCTGGTAGCAATTCTGTAACAAAATTTTCCAGTTGTGTGTTCACTGACATTTTGTCTTATCTTTAGGGGTATAGTTTAGCGATGGACTTGGCAGTATTGGTTTTGCAGTTGGACTTGGTGTTCTTAAAGGTCTTTTCCAACCTAAATGATTCTATGATCTGCTTATGTGTCTGTACTCTAAGTAAAATTTACAATAATAAATAAATTTAAATTAGTACATCTTTTTTAGCATTATATCAAAATGGGTAGTTTTAAGTATTGCATTTGGAGGGCATCTGTGCTGTAGTGGTTGTAACTGTTTTGCTGTATGTGCCTCCTAAATCTATGATTTCTTAGTTCATGGAATAAATCTATGATGTATTAATTCATGCAAATTGTTTTGGACCTTTTAAATCCTGCTTAATAATTAAGCCTCAGTGTCAGAAAACATAGGGACAAGTTTTATGAAAAAAAAATTGACTTTCAGATAGACCTGTATACTTCAGCTAGAGTCTTGACAAAATCTTAACAGGTGAGTCTATTATTCCCAATATCCATAAAAAGTGTTCATGTCACATGCTTCAAAAGGTTTGTTTAAAATACTTTGTTACCTAACTATATGTTTCTAAACTGTTCAATGCATGCCAGTTTTCAGCAGATGATACACAAGTACAATGGCTGAATTATGAGCAGTGATAGCTTTTTATCATAAGCCAACCTTAAAATGCAGGCTGTATCATATAAAGAGAAACACTGTCTCCTTCGAAGTGTAGAGCTGGGTTCTGTTGGTAAAGGGGAAATGCAGTCAGGATTGTTTAGATAAGAAAAGTTTGTTGTTTTCTTAGGATTACTAACATTTTCTTTTTTTTTTCTTTTTTCTTTTTTTTGTATGGGCAGAAAGACTATCAGCTTATGGACCTATCAGCCCATTTGACATCACCAGGGATGACAAATTTGAGTTATTTTAGGAGTCCTGTAAATCGCAGAAAGTGCCCATTTTAGCTGCCTGTTAGGGTAGAAGTTACTTGTGTAAATACTGAAATAGATTAAATTTATGCACTTTTTAAGTGCTTTATATATTGAAAAGTATAGTTAATTTACATAGATGAAATTCCAACTGAAGACTTTCAGCCTCATTGTTTTTCTTCTAAAGTTATCAGCAAAGAGCCACTTTAGAAACTATTCTTCACTTTATCTTTGAGACTTCTGAGACTCTGACATAACTTCTTTGTCAATACTTAATCAATGTAGAGTTTTTTAAATGTGTATTTTTAATTTTTAAGTGCATTTACTAAAGTAGATATCAAAAACTTTGCAGAAAGTATAAAGTCCAGCCGTCATCTTAAACTCAGTAAAATCAAACCTTATCTACATATAGAAACAGTACACACATATACTAGTGACATGCAGATATGCTTCATCTCAATTGCATCACAAAAGTTTTCTCTCTAGATGCAAATGACTTCCAGTTCTGGATATGAATTAGCGTTGTGATGCAGAAAACCAATACCTTATTTACAAAAGTACATTATCTTGATTTGTTCTTCTGGGAATGAGTTTAAATAAGAAAAAACACCTGACTTGTTGTCTGGCAGCTGATGACAGTATCAAAATCACGGAGTGACTGAGATGACAAGCTATCCCCACACATCAACACAGGCTTTTATTGCTGTCTTGGGTATACAAGAAACTTGTATTTAGTAGTGTTTAACAAGGACTCATTCTGTTTGTCAGTTCTGTGACACGATCTATATGAAGGAAGGAATAGTGTCCCCATATCAATTGAAGATGAGAAGATTGCAGTAGGTATTACCTGTCTTTATAACGTGAAGCTTGGCTGTAGAGATGCAGACAAATCAAATGGCATGTTTTTTTTTGTCACGTTGCCAGGTGGGGATTAGGCAAGTTTATGTAAAAATTCATGCATTGTTAGTCAGAAACTGATGGTTGAGATTTAGGAAGAAATTTTCTTATGAAGAAATAAATTTTTTTTTTTTTTTCCTTACTGTGGTTTTATTGCTGTCATGTTTAACTACTGTGACTTTACAACCGTGCAGTATTGAATGGGAAATTGCTAAAAACACTGTAAAGAAATCCCATCAGTGTGGAACTTACCTTCTATGTATTCAAAAGTTATTGGAGATTTGTCACTATTTCAGTAAAATACCATGATATCCTCTAATAGCCTCAAACAGCTCCTTCAGACATAGACCAGTGATCCATTCTTCAGCGCTCATAAAGTAGATGGAAATGACATGCCTTTGTGTGCTGTACACCTTTTTTAAACACTTAATCAGGAAGATCCCAGAAAAGTATCCTTCCTCGTAGTGCCCTGCACTAGTGGGGTTTTTTTGGGACAAGCTGTCAATAAACTCCTCTGCTCCAACTACCTAGTAGAGCTAAGTCTGAACCACAAATTCTGCAATAAGCACATTTGCATGTTAACATTCAAGAACATGAAAAATCCCTTTAATTTTTCAGCCTTGGGGGGGGTTAGCGCCTCCCAAAACAAATATAGTTTATCAAAAATGTAGAATTAGGTTTCAGCCACAAATCCAGATTTGCAGTTGCCACTTAGGTTTTCAAGTGAAGGACAGGCTGATCTTTAGAAAAAAAATTGGCATCCTGATTTTATCACCAGAAAAACAGTCACAGAAATACTCCACTCTGTGTGATTTTTCTTGTGCTTCCATGGAGATACTTTGGCAGAAGCAGCAAGAAACTAGTTTCTTGCGACTCCTTATTTCATGTATGAATCTTGAGCATATGCTCTGAGTGGGTTTGAAATAATTTAGATTTGTTTTTTTATTTATGTTTATTATTATTCACTAATCTATAGCACTGAAAACATGTCACGAAGAAAACAGTACAATAAAGAGTTAGTGGGGAAAATACTTCAAAATAGTATTTTTTAAATGTTGCTTAATCTCTATGGTAACTAGCATATTTATTTGCATTTTAATACATTCTCTTTGTTTACCCATATTTGCCTCATCATTTCATGTTGCCAAATACTTGGTTAATGTTATTATTTTGCATTTTATGAAATTATGATGAGTTTCTAAGCATTAGATGATTTTTCTATTTTTGTTTATATAAAGATTTCTTGTTTTCCTCTAGAAAGGTTCTAAAGCAAATCTCTGTTGGAGATCTAAAGCCTAATGAAACAGTTGAAGCAAATCTGGAAGCACAACTACTCTCCAAATTAGACCATCCAGCCATTGTCAAATTTTATGCAAGCTTTGTGGAGCGAGATAGTTTCTGCATTATCACTGAATACTGCGAGGTGAGACTTGTTGATTACTTTGAAGAAATTTGATAGAATGCGTGCATTAAAACAAGGTCTTAAAAGAAACCTAGCCCAGATTGTTTTAATGTTTTATTTTGAATTTTGTTCTTATTTCTTACTTGTGGTATCACCTTGCTACCTGATTCAAAAAGCAATATTATCTACTCACCAGAGACTCATAGCTCATAGACAAACAAACCAGAGGAGAGGAAATCTTAAACACAAGTTCATTTTGTTCACTATAATCAGTGTTACAAGAAAGACTTAAATGCAGACACATTACGAGGTCTGTGGTTGAACTCAGAAAGGTTTTATCACGTATGTATAAATTATAGGTAAGAGAGGATGAAACTGGGAGTACAGAGGCATGGTCTGAAATCTGATGTAAATGAGGAAGGGAAAACTCTCTTGTGATTTTGAGGTGATTACAAGAAGCTTAAGCCTGATCATATGCATGATGAGTTTGGCATTGACTTTATGAAGTGGAGAATAGTGTGAGTCAAAGACCAGAGTGTAGGGAATACAATAGATATTAAAGCAGGATATACTACAGTATAGTTACCAGTTTTTTTTCACTCCAGCATTTGGTTTAAAAACATATTGCTGAAATCTGTTTTAAGCCTTTAAATAAGAATTTATACATATTAAAGCCAGCTTTTTAGGAGTTTACATAAAACAAGTTCCTACTTTGTATTAAATATAGATGTGCTGTTTTAAAAAATATAATCTGTTGTACATACAGTAATCTTTTCATGAAACTATGAAGCAGACTTTTCAGTTGTGCACTGCTAGACATTTGAAATGTTTTGGAAGCTAATGACCCTGGACTACTGGGTTACCTGTACGCCAATCAGACCTGTATAAACTAATCACATTTCTTCAGGCATTCATCTTTGGTGTGAGTGATTAAAGAAGTACTATTCCTGCCAGTCATTGCTTCCTTAGGAGCTTTCTTTGACAGTCAAATGCCTGTTTATTGCCAGGATTTTAAAAATTAAATCTGAAATGTTCCATTCTGTTATGCAATTTGAGTATTTGTTCACATATTATTTTAACAGTCATGCAGAAGCTCTTTGCATCATTCCCTGAGTGTCTGACAGCTGGGGCTTGATGGAAATTTGGTATTGCCAACTCTCTGTGGAAATCCAGGACTCGTAACTGAAGATTTATTCTAACTGCTCAGATACTTCTGTGCACTAAGATTCATTTTCTCTCTACCAGTGGTACAAAGTGCCCCAACACCAGATCAGTTAAACCTACAGAAATAAAGGAGCATCTTTCAGCAGCATTGTAGGGCTGGACTAGTGGCTTTGGTGCACTGCTTTTTTTCTGTCTTTCTGCGTTGACCGCCCCATCTGGAATAAAGTTCTATGTGAATAAAATAGAGCATGATAGCAATTGCCATAGTAATCACAAGCTGCTGCAGCACCCCTTGGAATTTTTTTTTATTCAGGCGATGTAAACTACCCTGCATGAAAATATTTTGGTGCAGAGTTACCCTAGGACCTGGGAGCCATGTACACAAACATGATAAGGTATTAGAGCAAGGCAAATGAAGGAGGAGGAAATGGATGCCTTGGTTATGCATCTGAATCTTTTCAGTTTGGAATCTGCTAGGTCAGGCCAGAATTACAGTGGGTCCACTAGGATGTGCTTCTGACTCTTTCCAAAAAAGTATGTACTGTGTAGTATCATTGCATTTAAAGAATTAGGATGTACTTAATTGAATGTTCAGACAAGGAAAGTGTAAAACAAAGTTTCACACAGTGCTACAAAATTTATTTTCTATTTTAGTGGGACTATTTCCAGAAGGTATACTTTTGTATTTACTTCTCTATAACCTGCCTTTGTATGTGGTGGGATTTGGATCTTTTTACCTGAAAGATGCCTGTTTAAATCACACATAAATTGAGAATGAGAAAAATGTATCACTACCTGATCGTTGTTTGCAAGCCTAGTACATTCAGGTTCTCATGCATAGAATAATTACCAGATGGGCAGTAATTGGTACTCTTAGGCAGAACTCAAAACAAAGAATAAACATTAAGTTGCATGGAAACAGAACTACCCTCTGAGCCTTATTCTGTTTTCTCCAAAGTACTGTGACTTATTCATTAGCCACAGTACTTTGTTCATTCTTGCATGAGTAGCATAAAGTGAGCTTCCAGTGCAGCTGCCCTGTGCTATACCTGTCCTGTGAACAAAAGAGAACATTGGTCTCCATTGCTCAGCTCAGTGTCTTTTATTATAACTGACTTAACTTAAAATTATAGAAAAGAAGTATATATATGTACTGCTTTGATCTTCTTGTTGAGCTGCTTTGGCAGTTTTCCTGATCAAAATCTCACAGGCATTGTCAGATAAGTCAGATTTAAAAAAAGGTCTTCATGAACCTTGTATTTAATTTTGTAACATAAATTGGACTTCAGTAAAATACAGTTTTTACAAAGTAATTACTTTAAAAGTTGTATCATTTTAATACATCATAAACCAGAACTAGTTGTACTTTCCCCCAAACAATTATTTCTGTCTCTTCACTGTGGTCTCAGCTGTAATGAGAATATAAATATACTAAGGAAATCTGCGCAAAAGGAATAACTAAAGCCTGTTCACTTTATCAGCTCTAGATGCTAAGCTGTTTTAAATAAGTTACCGGTGTATTTGGTACTCTTGACATTTAAATAGAAACTGCAGCTTGGAAACTCCCTATGTGTTTAATTTGTTAAATTCCTTATAAATATCATTATACTGACCTTCCAAAATGCAAAATTGGGTTAACAAACTTCTTCAGAGTTTCATGGCAGCACTATTTCAGCAAATCTTTTATGATGCACTTTCCCCCCTCTTTTTTAGACACAAAATCAAGGTTAAATTAATTGTAGGACATTGAGACTAGTCTTCTCTGCTTAAAGGTAAAAGTCCATGTAGTTACTTGAGGGCACATGTAGTTCTTTATTCAACTGGTTTTGTTCTCCTTAGACCTTTTGAAGGAAATGTCCCCTAACTTAAAAGAGTACCCACCAGCCTAACTCTGTAGGTCCTACAGTTCTTTTCTTTTCATTTTTCATGGCAATATGTGATTGATATAGAGGACACATTGGAACAGGGAGAAATAGTGATTGGAGCCTGCTACACTTTGTCTGTCCTCACCTGGATAGCACATAGTCCCTCGTGGCCAGTAGCCAGCTGACAGATGTTTGAACAGCCCCCGGAGTCTTGCTACAGTTGACTCTGGGTGGTCTGGGGCAGCTGTCTGGAATAGGTGAGTCATTATTTTTAAGGTGTATGAGTAGGCTCAGACACAGCCCATGTGGTTGCCATGCAGCAGAGTACCCAGCAACACTTTTTCTTTCCTTCCTAAACTCTGCTGTAAGCAACCAGGGGGAAGCTTTTGAACATTTGGAGTTGCAAAGGGGAAGCAGCTGCTGAGAGCTCCAGGTTCCCAGAAGAGCTTCTCTCTGGGCTGCATCAGGGAGGCAGATGGAGAGCTGAAGCCATAGTCCCTTCCCTAGTGAATGAGATGATTCAGACATTTCAATTAGAAAATTGCAGGACATTGTCAGGGAACACATTTTTCATATATGACAAAACATTTTCTTTCTTTTTTACACAGTCACTCTTGAATGTTGTAACTTAGAACCTCAAGTACCACAGAAGTTACTGTAAATTCCTGCCAAGGTACAGGACAAAAATGTATGGATCTTCAGGGACAGAACCTGCTTATTTTGTAGCAGCAGTATGGAGCACTGTGGTGTTGGGAACAGAAAAACAAGAAATGTTGAAGAGATCATAAAATGTTGAGGCTCAAGAGTGCAGAGAAGGTTGATGATGGGAAATGGTGGTACAGGTACAATTGTACAGGTTAAACTATTTTCTTGTATATGGCACATAAAACTTCTGATTTTATGCAGAATGTATAATGTAAAAATAATGATTTATGGAGGATAAGCAGTCCTGATGTAAGGTACTTAGTGACTAGAGTACAATGACACAGTCCCTTTGCTCTGGGATTAGTTACCTTCACACAGTGATTGCCACTAAAGTGTATTCTTGTAAACAAAATCTATTTATTTTATAAACTGGATAAACAACCAGCTGACAACCATCTGTTTATTTTTTAGCAAAAAGAACAGTTTTCTCAAAAGTCTCCTCAAAAACCTTTTTCATCATGCTGTTGTTCAACTGATTTTTCCAAATGTCTGACTTACAGTTTTCAAGTAGACTTTTTCTGTATATATTTTCTGGTTTATTTTCACTGCCTTCTGTGTGTCGTATTGCTCAATTTCTAGTGTTGCTTCAAGATCAATTGTATTTGTAATGAAGTATTTACAATAACACATACCACAGATTCTTGAAGCTTTAATTATGCTTTGTTTCTGGAAAAAGTGAGTTTGGAAGAGGGACAAAGGATCATAATTAAAGAGACTGTATTTTAATTCTTAAGAGGATAACATGGTTTCTTTGATGCTGACATGATTATTTTAGCATAATAAGGAGAGTGACTCTTGACTGTGTAATGTTTGACTTAAGT
The DNA here is from genome assembly GCA_028020825.1 of Podargus strigoides. Lineage (NCBI taxonomy): Eukaryota > Metazoa > Chordata > Aves > Caprimulgiformes > Podargidae > Podargus > Podargus strigoides. The sequence continues at coordinate 14,469,398 of CM051623.1, read as the reverse complement.
GGAAATGCTTTCCCAAATTTATAAACTTATTTGGACCAACTGGGGCATATGCATTTTATTTGATTTAGGTGTCTATGTATTAGCCAGTCAATATAGGCCCTCATCATAAACTTCTGCAGAGAAACGGCATTTCTACAATATGATCCATCCCTTCCTAAGGAAGACAGCTAGATGGCAGAGGTAATTGCACTATACAGGTGCCTGCCTGTTCCTTTGCGTTAACTATAAAGGGAGTTTGAGGTGACGAGAACATGTCTAAAGTTGGGTGACATGAAGTGAGAATGGTTGAAAACTTTAGTGATATTGTATAACACTGAGAGAAGACTGACCTACTTTCCCTATGCAGCCAGACTGCTTAATCTCATTTTGATCCTCAGTTGTGTATGCTTTTGGTGCTGGGAGAATTCAGAATTCATGTGCTAGCATTAATTTTACAGACTATGTGGTAGGGAGCCTGAAGGTCTAAGAAAGTGGATTCCTGTACTTTGATGAAGAGAAGACGTTTTAAAAACTTACTTTAAATGTACAAATATGTTGTGATGTTTTTCAGGGTGGAGATCTAGACTTGAAAATTCAAGAGTACAAAGAATCTGGGAAGATATTCACTCAAAGACAAATAATAGACTGGTTTATACAGTTGTTACTTGGAGTCAACTATATGCATGAAAGGTACAATCATTTCATACGAGAGCATTTATCTTTGGGAGGGGAGTGAAGTACACTTACTGACATGCAACGGCATGTATTCAAACAGAAACAAAACTGATTGTCTTGTATTGGTATAAAGTCCTGTTCACCAAACTGCTGTAGTATATGTTGTATACCTAAAGTGTAATTAATTATCTATCCTGCAAGAAGGTTTTGTACGATAGCTTTTAGCAGCACAGTGGTGAATTCTTTCAGCATTAGACACACTTTTTCTAAGAGCCAAGTGAAAAATTTAGCACAACAGAAATAGTTAAGTATTGTTAGAAGAAAATGGATTAAAAGCTTAAAACAAAGTCAGCTTTTAAAAGGGGAGTCAACAAGGATCTCTTGCAGTTATTTAATGTGAATAATCCAGTATACATGCTTGATGTACTCCTACTAAAAGCAGCGAAGTTACATACCTACGTTCTTTGAAAACAGACATTACTTCTAACAACACATCAGAGGTTAACCTAAAAAATTGCTGCAGGTCATCCAGACAGTGATGTGTGGAGATCACACTTGGTTTGAGCAGGGGTAGAGACAGGTGATCACCTACTGGTCATCTCCATGGGTGGAGTTCTTGCCTTCAATGTGATTTAGGAAGGCTGATTTAAACAGTTCCCTTGTTGCCAGTGTACCGGACATGTGCATGAGCCCTTCTGGCATTATCCAGTGCTGTCACCTTTGAGGTAGGTGGGACTGTTTAGCATGGTATGTGAGAGACCAAGTGCTGTGCTGAGCCAGGAGCAGAAGGCCCTGCACGCTGCCACCCTCATTGAGAGCTGGAGGAATGGCCAAGCAAACGGGAATACCAGGCTCCAGACTCCTTTCCTAGCAGCTTTTCAGAACAGTGAGTCAGTCAAAGTTAACCTGGCTTTCAGCATCTTCTCTTTTCCTGTGTCCCCTCCCTGTTGCGTTTGGCTATTGGCAGCTCTGAAATGTCACATTAATGAACATGACACCAAGATCAACCATTTCCAAGTTGAGCTGAGGTAAAACATGTGGGATACATTTGACCTAAACTGATAGGTGCCTAATGAGTTTTTGCACCTTCAGTCTCAGATTGTAGAGGGGAAAGGGCAGAGCAAATTGCTGTCTAGGATGCAAGAGCATTTTACTTCCTAAATGCCAATTTATCTGGGCATTGTACATGAACTGCCACCCCACAGACTGCAGTGATGGGAGCACAGTAAAGAGAACTCTCTTAGGATGCTCTGTTCTGCATCATTCACCTCAGGCAGAAAGGACAGAGGGAAATGGAAATAAAAATACTGACCGTTTAACTAAACTAGCAGTATGAGGGTTTTTTCCCCCTCTCAAACTCCTATTTAACAATTTTTCATTAAAAGTTTTGATAATCTGGAAAGCACACTTTTAATGAAAACCTGTCTTTAATGTGTCTGTTTAGAGGATTCATTTTGCAGACTAATACAGAATAATAATAACATTGCAGTTGGACTAGATGATTGTTGTAGGTCCCTTCCAACTGAACTAGTCTAGTCTATTGTATAAATTATTCTTTTTGTCTTTCATTTTCTGCATTTCCTCATGCCTCTTTTATCTCCTCTTTTCCCACATGTCCCTTTTGTCTACTCTTCTCTCTATTTTTGTTATCTTCTACTTGTTCTCAGATAAATATTAAAAAAAAAATCTTATAAATAAACTTTCTTTGGTAAATGTATATTAAACTACTGGCTTTTCTGAAAAGTACAGTTTAATTCTCCAGTGAAAGCAGCGATTTGATTTTCCAAACAGTATTTCATTTTCTCTCTTTGAATCATAGCTATTTAACAGCACCTCTCTAGACACATACAAATGACTTGACACTTTTATTTGCATTTCCTGTGCTGTATTCTGTGTTATTTGACTGTCTTTATCTTATTAGTTTAGGACCAAACAATATCTTAAGTGGAAAATGTTAGGCTTAAAAGAATTTAAAACTACTTTACAGAAATTAATTTGAATTACTGAAACATAATAATGGCCCTCTGTTTGTGTATAGAGGGGTCATACATGATTTCTTCTCTACTGATATGGAAAAAACCTGCAATATAGGCTTGAACTATGTTCCAATGCAAAGAAAACTTTGCCCTAGAATTAGAATCTTGAAGTGTTAATTACCTGCGGGCTGTACTTCCTCATGCTGTTGCTTAGAAAATCCAGCTGCTGTGGCTGGGAGTTTTTATTCCAGAGCAGCAAAAATTATTATTTCTGGTTTTAGACGTAGACTATTCACTTGGACCTTCTTGCACAGTTTTAGTTGAACTTCTGCACTCTTTGAAAACTCTTATGCTGGAAACTTATTTTAAAATGGGACTTTTTCACTGCCTCAGGTTGTTTTCCTTTTCCTGTGATAATAAAGATTATACAGATTAGACATTCATGTCTCTTCCTTATGCTTCATAAATCCCAAAGCGGGCATGAATATCTTGTGGTCATTATGCTATCTACTGACTGTTTTGCATAATTGGAAGGAATTTTAATTTTAAACTTGAAAGCTAAATTATCTGGAATTAAATAGATTGAGTCCTCATCTATCATTGATACAACCAGGGAGAGAAGTAAAGGAGCGGCAACGTAGTTCAGTGGTCTTGTCTGGATGGAGACAGGTAGCATGAAATCATCATCTAGTATCTCTAGCATACTTGTGGCCCATTGCACATCACTGCACAAAAATGATCCCACAGCAATCAGGTAATGAGGCCATTAATTCATTCAACCTCATTTTGAATAAAGCTGACCATTGCGCTATCCATCACTTTGCTAATCTTTATGAACAATACATCAACACAGAGATTTTTATAAGACTACCATTTATGCAAACAAATCTGTTGGTTTCAATCTACAGGACAGCAGGCTTTGCGCAAGTACTTTACCTGGATTTCATGTTGTCTTCCCTAGTACAGGATTCAGGCTTACCCAAACTCTCTTACTTCTCTACTTTCTTCAGATAGAGGAAAGATAAATTAATTGCTGAATATTTCACAGCAGTAAACTATTCCAGCTTCAAGCAGCTTCACTTGCTGGTATGTTGCAGGGGAAGCTTTATTCAAAGAGGCTGGCAACTGCTCAGTGCTCCGTGCTGCTTTTTTATGACAGTGAGACAGCAAGCAGTACTCTATAGAATGTATATATGGGTAGATTTATAGCCCAAATTTGAAGCTATCCTTAAGTGTCAATTTCTACCCAAAATATCAATAACCACTTCACTGACTGTCAAGTTAGATTAAGTTTTGCTGGAGCCCAGTTAATTCATGTTACCTTTATAGGTCTGTCTCTTGCTACAGCAAAAAGTCGCACACTTTCTTAAACTGGATTTATAGTCCAGGCTCTATATTTATTTCTTACTACAATTAAACTAATTGTTTCAGTTAAGGTTTCAGCTTGTAACTTGTTCATCTTCTGACATACCCTGGATGAATGAGGTGGCTTGCATCAAGGGACATCATCATGGGAAGTTCCAAAGAATCACCCCAAGTATTTCTTAGTCAGATTAATATATAAAAGTGTCTTATAATTATTGTTAATGCAAATAATGTGCATAACATTTTCATCGCTATGTTGTAAGCTTATATTAATATTACATTCTTATTCAAACTAATGTGACCCAAACATCTCTTTATCTCCTTTACAAATAATACGCTATTGAAAACTTCCTGGATAGTTTTTATACTTCAAGATACCTGTTAATCAAATCATAGATATCCAGGAAACTTTGAGGTTCAAAGAGTCTGTGGTTATATTTCTACAAAGTAATAATAAAGAAAACGGTTAAAACCTACTGATGCTCAACAACATGCAAGAAAAATCTAACTCAGTGAAGTCAAGTTCTTTCAAAGACTCTGTGTGATGAATGGTAAGGACTTTATGAATCTAAATTAACAGAGCAAGATTTATGTAAAACTATGTGTATATATAGGCTAAAGAAATAATAATGACTATCACCTTAGCTTAATTTCCTTACTGATGTAATGTATCATGAGTGTACATGTATGGCTCAAGAAAGTTGCCAAATAGAGAACAAATTATTTATAAACATCAGTGGAGGCACACTGAATAAAGCTTTCATTTTTTCCAATGTGCAAAACTTTCTTTACAAGCATTACTTTCAGGACAAAAACTGGAAAGATCACCATAAGAAGCATAAAGAACTCTTTATGTCTCATAAAAGTAGAAAAGTTTCCTTTTCATGCTCAGTCTATGTGCATACTACAATGTCTTCTGGAGTTAATTTTCACATTTTTTTCCCCTTTGTGAACTGCATATATTGAATTTTTTTTTTTTCTTCTTGCAAAAATTATTTTCAAATGAGTTGTGGACTAGTTTGCTTATTTAAATTGTGCTGTAGAATATGTATTTTCTACTCTTAATGTGGAAACTATTTTGGAAATAATTTCAGTATCTCAGTGTGTAAGACTTTAATAGTTCAATGAAATTAGAGAAAATTCTTGAGGACTGCTCAAGAACAATTAAAAGCTATTACTATATTTGTTTTTCCTGCCCACATCTCAAGAACCTTAGAGCATCAGTTGCTTTCTTTACCTGTTCTTGAACGAATACTGTATTTGTATTAGCCAATACCGTTTCTGTAGCCAGTATGTAGCAAATGCTATTCTAACCTCCTCCTGAGCAGAGCTGGTATCTAATACTGTTTGTTATCAAGCTATTTAAAAGTGGATGAGTTCTAGTTTACTTGAGGTTGTAGGGAACTCTTTTGAAAGCCTTATTAACAAGAATTAATTGCAAACATGTTTTGTATACTGTAGAGACATTTTATTTTCCTAAGGGGCTGGAGAGTTACTGTCGCACATTGAGAAGATGCTGTTTGTCCCCACATGGTGTGTAGCTTAAGATGTTGTTTCAGTCTTTGATGGAAAAATAAATCTGTAAAAGCTAGTTGTTCTTTTTATTTTCCTTTTGATCTCTGTCTTTGTAAAGATCTTTAATCTTCCACACCATTACTGTAAAAATTTGAACTGCTATCCTAGTCTACATACATATTTGTCTTTCAAGTAATACAATTTCTCAGAAGGAAAGTTCCCTGAGCTTTGAGAATCTCTAGTTGCTGTTTTTCTCATCCCGTATTCTATCGTGAGACATCTCATTCCCCTGGCAGAAAATAAGATGTAAGGCTTTGAAGAACAGCCAGATAGGAAGACTTGCCTTTCTCCCTTCCTCTGCAGCTCATGTTAAGCCTGTATCTGTATTCTCAGGCTGGGATCCCTGGGTGCATTTTTATTATCCTGGCTTCTTAGGCTCTCATCCTGCATGTAGGTGTCTGTGAATGCACCTCTGTGTTTATATGAAGCTCCTTAATGCCGTCGTCTGTGCATTGTCACTTACAGGGTTAGACTGTAGCAGTGGTGGACTGGCCTTCCTAACAAGGAATGAAGATAAATACTTGAGATACTTGATATGTGACTGTGAATACTTCAAGTTGGATGAGATTTAATTTCCTTTTATATTCCAGGCGGATACTTCACAGAGATTTGAAAGCCAAGAATATATTTTTGAAAAATAATCTTCTTAAAATTGGTGAGATTTCCATGCTTTTTAAAGATATATTTTAGTACGATCGAACAGTCCAGCATGCATTTTGTCAATAAGGAGATTTAATTAAAGTCATGTCTGATATAGCATTTTGATTTGACATTTATTTAACAGGCAGACACAGGAACAGGGGCCTGAAGGGGTAGTGTAATCTCCAGCCTTGAGGGTGCTCCAAGCTTGGCTGGACCTGGACCTGAGCAGCCTCATGCAACTTTGAAGCTGGCTTTGCTTTCAGCCAGGGATTTGAATCAGATAACCTTTTGAGGCCTTTTCAAACCTACATCATTCTATAGTTCTATGCTTTTGTGGTGGCTTGCAGAAAGTTGTTTATTTCTTCTTTTAAAATACCGGCTGTTTTTTCGGCTGTACAGTCATTGTGTCATGTCTAACAACAAACACAAAGAGTTTATATTAATAGGTATGGATTTATATTTATACTTTTAGGGGACTTTGGAGTTTCTCGTCTTTTGATGGGTTCATGTGATCTGGCAACTACATTTACTGGGACACCATACTACATGAGTCCAGAAGCACTGAAGCACCAGGGATATAACACAAAATCTGACATTTGGTAAGTAGTCAGCATGCTCTTTTTGTTGGATTAGTCATTTATTCTCTGCGTCAGCATTTGACATTACTTAGGAACTACTTATTTTTTTACTTTTTTTTTTTAAATGATGTTCTCAGTAGGGTGTGCTCACACTACTCCACTAAAACTATTCCAGGACATTTGTATCTTATGTTGTAATTGGAAGGTTTGCTCTTTATGTTAGGAAGCATGTAGATTGCTATTATTCTGGGTTGTCTTGGACTACAAAGGAGAGTAACATTCAGGCCTGGTCTCTGCTGTCACACAGGATGATGGTAGACCAAGTTCAGGTTTTGCTAGGAGGGAGGAAATATTTTTCTTTTTCATACTGAGATAGATGAATGGAAAAAAGCAACTTTCTGTGAAATTTCCAAGTGGACAAGGAGTGTTTCCTGGCTGAGAGGGAAGCAGAAGCCCCTCCTTAGGAACTGAATTAAAAAACATTGGCAAATGTGAAAAGGAAGAAGGTACTTGGAAGGGGAGCTGAAAATGAGAATAACTGGAGTGTTAGGGCAGGAGCAAAAAGGCACTTTGTTTTAGAAAAGGCTCAAAGATAAAGAGAAAAATGTCAGTTCTGCACTTAGAGGGTACAAATTTTTGACATCAAAACTTCAGAGGTGATGATTAGAGAATCAAGTTGAGAAGCTGAGATCTGTTGAAAGACTTTAGGAAACCTGCAGGTATTCTTGCAAGCTAAGATGGAAAATGATTTTTTTGGAATGGGGAAAATATCTGGCTTGTTTATGTGTATATCCTAAAACATTTAGTGTTTTAAGATGATAGTAAAAACTATTGTGTTTTTTAATTCTATCATACTATTTTTATATAAAATGGACTTTGTTTCTTCTCTTAAGAGGTGTTTTTTTCTGTAGGTATGCGTGTCTGAAGATTCGTTTTCTATGAATATTTCAAATCAGGAAATTTCCTTTGTAAAACATTTGGCCACTGGAATGTTGTTTGTTTGCTTGATAATTTACTCTAGTTTCTGCTCAGTTATGCCTTTTCAAAATATACTTGTGACTGGAGGATGTAATTCTAAAAGTTGAGAACAGTCATCTGTACTTTCAAATGGTAGCAAGCATTTTTCACAGTTATGTTCAATCCAGTCAACGGATATATCAGGTCATGGTCTCTAACTGAACTGAGATGGATTTGATGTCAGATTCTCTCTTGCTCATCTGTATCAAAACAAATATCAGTTCATACATGTAGTCAATAAAAATATATTGAGGAAAGGTTTCAAAAGATGTCAAAACAAATGCATAGAGAGGGAAACCTGCCTTTTGTGCTCATTTACTGAAAAGAATAATTTCTTCTGTTGCAGTTGCAATGGAATATAAAATACATATGTAAGTTCTATTTGTGGTTACAACTGTCAATCCATGTAAGTCATTCAAGTTGTACAGAGTAAATGAAAACAGAGTTTGGTCCATTATTTTTGTAGATGATGTGTTGATCAACCTTTTAAAATTTACAAAACAACAGAAAAAATCCCCCCCCACCCACTAGCTATTAGTATTCTGCTATTCTGTCTTCAGTAGGAGTATCTTGGCCTCAATGTAGGGGCACAAAGGAGGAGGTGTGCCCTGACTCACTAGACCCCCTGCCCACAAAACACCTCTCTTTCTCAGCCAAGAAACTCAGGACTTGTCGACTACCATGACTCATATGTTTGTTTGATACTTCCATGATTTCATCTCTTCATTTAATATTTTAATAATGATTCTGTTTGATTTTATTGCTTTTGCCCCTTTTAATAGGGGCCAAAAGATGAGAGGTCTCTGAGCACTCCGTGCTGCTCACCCTGGAGGTTCCAGGTGAGGTGAAATCCTTGTGCTGCTTTGCAGGAAGTTCAGTTGCTCATGAAGAACTTTTACGTGTACCTGAAGTGACGTTCTCTCTTCAGACTTGTCCTTCTGATTAAGAGGGATGCCTCTGTACTTTCCATTATTTTCATGCATCCTAGAAAGCTCAGGCTTACCTAACAGGGCAATGATAACTCCTGCAAATGGTCCTGGAGCTAAAGGGTGCTGTTTTATCTTCCTCAGAGATCTTGTTTGTTCCAGAAAACTGGTATTCCCTTGGCACAAGGGCTCGCAATGAGTTAGGTGCTGCTTTTTCATACTCGGGACTGAACATTACTCTTGCCCATCCCAGAGGAAATGATTTCCCTGTTTGGCTCCTGAATAACATTACTGAGATTTGCCTGGCAATAGTAGTTAGCATTGTATTGCATCCGCAGTTTTTTGCAGTTTTTCTAACTGTGAGAGCCTGGAGTTGCTCAGATGAGGCTTTGAAATCTGTACTGGCTCGGAGTCAGCCCAGGATCAGTATAGGTCCTCATGTGCAAATACCGAGTGCCCGTCTGTGCGGTGGCTGTTCTAACTAGATCTTATTTTGTTTCTGAGTCCATGAGATAAAGTGCATGCAAACAGTTATCAGCAATATAATTTCTTTCTTATTTTCAAAGCTATGAGTGTTTAAGGCGAACTCCATCCAGGAACTTCTCAAAGGATTTGTGCATAGTATTATGTTATAAATTATCTCAGAGGCAGAAATGATAACAGAAATAATTTGGTTGAAAAACAAATGCTTTTTTTCTCTCAGAGACTTAGCAAATTCTTTATAAGAGAGTTATAAATAACTTCCTTTTTGTCTTCCAGAGACAAAGCAATGTCACAGTCACGTGTAAATCCATTGTACTCTGTCTTTCATCAAGTACTGTCAGATTTTGACAGATGGTTTGTCTGCAGGGTTTGGATAAACTGGTCTCCCTACACCACAGATCCTTGGACTTTCATTTTAATTGTGCTTGCTTGTCTGTGATTTTCCCCCAGTTTGTCTTTTTCTATAATATTAAGAATCCAAAATTGGATTTATTTTTTTTTTCACTGCCAAATTTTATGTAGAATAGCTACCAAAAATATCAGTAAAAACAGTGGCTGAGATAGTGGTGATGGTATATGTGTATATGTACATATTCAGAGAATCATCTAGGTTGGAAAAGACCATGAAGATCATCTAGTCCACTCTGGAGTTAGCAAATTCTTAAGACATTCTGGTATGATCAGACTGAGAGATTTAATCCACAAAGGTATATGCATTTACATTATCTGGCATTTTGAGTTTAATTTGAAAGCTAACCTGGGTCTTACAGCCTTTGAAGAGCTATAACATAGTTTAGAAAGATCTATGAAAGATCAGAAGATGATAAAAGGATGGCAATGCTTATGTAAACAATTGGCACCAAAAAACTCAGGGTGGTTTCTCCTGAGAAGGATGAATTAGAGGTCTGTCAGTTGATATTGTAGAGAATACACTGAAACCTGTCCAGACACTCTGTTTTTTGATGTAGTTGAGCATAAGTATCTTCAACGTGAAACGGTCATACATCAATTTTGCTGAAATGAAGTGCTGTTTCAGACCTTGTCAAACCTATTCATGAATATAGGGAGCTGTCAAACCAAACGTGCTGGCTGGATAGTTTAATGACCATTTTAGAATTTTATAACACTGGCAGTTACACAAGCTGAGATTATAAAAGTAATTACATTACATGTTTGGGTCCTGTGAAGATTGCTTATGAGAATCAGAAAGCAATTTTCTCTTGCTGAATATGCACCTTTCAAGATGCTTAGACCAGAACTGTAAAAACACAACTGAGAAATGAAGTTTTGAGGCAAAAGCTTGGGGGTAACTCCCTCAGGCAATTGCAGCTCAGCAGCTGTCCTGGGGACAAGTAGCCTTGCTCTGAGACCCAGAGCAGCATTTCTCAGCTTAGGAAGTATTTATTTAATTTCAAAGAATTATATCCTACAGTAAAAACTTTATTCTCTTTCTTTTTCTTTTTGCTTTTTCTTTTTCCTTTTTCTTTTTCTTTTTTCTTTCTCATTCATGGGCCAGATGGGGTTTTCCCTGGGTAGCCTGTTCATGGCCCTGGCTGCAGCAGAATGCCCTGGGTGTTCTTTTCATCTTCCTCCAAAGCCTCAGGTGTAGTCAGAGTACTAAACTAGATGAATAAATGGGCTTCCCTAATGTGGCAAATCCTGTGCTCCTAATGGCTCATTAAGCAATTTCTATCTGCCAGAATCAAGCAGCCTCCGAAACAGATTGATTCTGCATAAAAGCAGCTATAGTACATTCTGTCAGGTTGGGGTTTTCCTTCCTTTTTTTCTTCCCTCTGATTGGTTTCCATTTTTTGTCATTTTCAGATGCCATGTGTGCAGGGTTTTTTTATTTGTTCTTTTTGGTTTTAAGTGTTTTCTCATGTATTAATTATCTTGTTTTGGAGTTTGAACATGCATCATAAATATAGATCATCATCTGTGTGTTATTGTTTACCGATTTTGGAAATTTGAAAGCCGGTTGACAGTTAAATCTTTAAAAAACCTAGGCAATTATTTATGTACCTCAGTAGTTGGTCTTTATGCAGTTGTTAGCAAAAATGTTCTGCTAATTGTTTTCACATACTGCTTGAAAAGTACCAGTGAGGGAGCCCCCCTATTCTCTCTCCTATTTCTTGTTTGCATTGTATTTAGAACCTGGATTTCAGCTTTAAAGTTATTTGTTCTTCTTTCATTGCCAGACGGACCGAATCAATTCCTCTTCTTTAACAGAAATGAATAACTGAAACTTTATTTGCTTTCAAAGATAATGCTTATACCCTTTTCATCAAAGCCTATGCGTACTTCTACTTATTATCACTATGCTTTATTTTCAAACTGCTTCAGTAAATTATAAATACCACAATCAAATACTACATTAAGAGTTAAGTTGCTCAGATATTTAAGTGGTTACTTGGATGAGTCTGGTCCTGTAGCTGGATCTCACCAGCATTTTCTGTGACCTTGATCAAGTCACTCACCAATGCCTCAGTTCTCCTGATTGCAAACTGGAGGTAATGCCGAGGATCCTTCAAAGCCTGGAAAGTTCAACTCCCCTTTTTTTAAAAAAAATATTTGTCAGACAGAATGCAGTTGAAGTGCAAGCTGTTATGAGTAGTCATTTTATAAATTATCATGAGAGTGCTTATGTTAAAATGTTGAACTTGGTTATCTTTTATGATTTCCATTTGGAATGGTGAATAAGAGCCTTGTATGGTAAACCAGAAGCCCTTTTAAAATTGTAATAATTCCTCCTGGTTTTTAATGATTTAAAACTGACTCTGGGTCTTAGATAGGTCTCCAGACGTACATGTTCAGATTCCTTTTTTTCTTCTCCAAATAAAATTTCGAGAAAATTCAGTTTTAGATGTTGCAATATGATGCTCTCCTGTAAAATGTGGTATTTCTTTGAGTATAAACTGATTTAATAATCTGAGTAAGTGGCTAAATGAGTGAAATCACATCAGAAGACACTTCTGTTATTTGAAACTGGCATTATATAATTTGAACTTGAATTTTAGCCTCAGTTTGTTGTCAGGAATTAATTTGCAAAATCAATTTAAATGAACCTATGTTCAAACACTACTAAACCATTTTTTCAGTCAGTCACTAATTAAAAAACTTCATTCTTAATTTAATGACTAACCACTTAACATAGTTCATATAATAGGGCTTTACTTTCTTTTTATATATATATGTGTATATGTATATGAATACACATTATTTATATACAGAATTTAAATTTGTGCCTGCACTCATGGAAATAGAATGCTGATTTTTCCTGTTTTTAAAGTTACTATTTTGTGATCTGAATAAAAATAGCTCAGATGAAAAGGACAGCTTGATAATGAAAGACCCTATTCCCAAGAGAAAAGGGCATACAATTGTGATTTTACTTAGTGTAATGTCACTATGCATGCTACTTTCAAAAATATTGTCTATACTATTCCTATTATTTTATTTTTCAAGGTCTCTGGGATGCATTTTATATGAGATGTGCTGTATGAACCATGCATTTGCTGGACACAATTTTTTGTCTGTTGTGTTAAAAATTGTAGAAGGTGATACACCTTCTCTTCCTGATAGATATCCAAGCAAACTGAATGCTGTACTGTGCAGGTATGTTATTTTCTTGTTTAGCAGGTTTTTAAGTTAATTTGGAAAATTGGTTAATTGTGACTTTTGTTTTTTAATGTTTCAGCATGTTAAATAAGAATCCTTCATTGAGACCCGCAGCAGCAGAGATCCTAAAAATCCCTTATATTGATGAACAACTAAAGGTATATAAGAAAAAGTGATAGCTGCACACTTACTGTTTGAGTATGTATTTTGGAAAAGCAGAATGGAGGCAGAGAAAATGTGTTGAGAAAAAATAATTAGATAGCAGTTCATAGGAACATTAATCCAGAGTTAAATTACAAATATGACTGATGTAGCAAGGCAGTGTGTAATGAAGCCCTTGTCACTTTACATGCTCAATGTACCCCATTTTAAATGGGATTAATATGAGCAATAAGGAGAATGGGCATTTATGTGTAACAAGTGCAGATCATTTGGGCCTGGGTACATATAATCACTAAACTGTTCTGGTTAGTTATAGTTTCAATGAAAACCAGTGCATATTGCTCTTTTGGTTCTTGCTTCAGTGTATGTTATTTGGCTTTCTGAGAAGGTGGGGAAGGAAATTTCAGTCAGTTTTTACATTAGGGCTGTATAGGGTCATAGTCAAAGAGGCTGGATCACTTCAGCCTCAAGTGTTGATACCACTTCTATTTTATTTCCTTGCAGAATACACAGTACAAGTTCACAAACATGACTGTGAAAGACAACTGGCAGAAAGAAGCTGCTCCCATTTTTGATGCTGTGTAAGTATTCTTAAGTGTTTTATGGGCAGCAGTGTATGAAATTACGATGTTGCCAAATAATATCATCTTGTAAACACTTGTGATAATCTTACAGTGCTTTATATTTAGAGGGATCCATTCCCCAGAAATACAGAAGAGCAACCACATTAGAGGGATGCATAATTGAGATTTGGGGGATGCAGATTAAAATATTTTTATTATATAACTGTGTAAATTGTATATGCATGTGTAGTATATGCATAAGTTAATTTAGTACCAATTGGTATGTAAATTATGACCTTTGTCTTTACATTTTGAAGGTTTAGATCATCATTTTAGTTATGTCATGATCATTTATAGTGATGCTGTTTGTGTACCTACTAATTAATGAATGTGAAAGCTGTTTCCTAAATGACACCAAACTAAATGCATATACACTAAAACTAATATTCAGCTAATACGTCTATAGGATACTATTACATTTGACTTGTGACTATAGTGAGAAATTAAGGCTAGTTATGTTTCTTGGTTCTTACATCAGTAGTGCCTTCTTACATCACTAGTGTCTGATCTATCTTTTAGGCACTGAATATATTTTAATTAATTGCATTAAATTACAATGCTGCAATGATTAAAGCAAATGTCAGCATGGGCAATTTCATTCTGCCTTTGTAAATTAGCTTTGCAGTTTCGATGGCAGCTGGCCTTCCCCTTTGCTTCCAGTCCCTGAGTTTTCTGTACGTGGTTTTGCTCTGTTAGGAGCTAGAATGCTAAAAATAAGGAGTTCAGGATCCTGTGTGAATACAATGGACATCCCTGTTTCTTGTTTCCTCTAAATAACTGTCAAGATTTCAGATATCTGAAATTTCTTCTGAATTATTATTAGCTAACAGCAATAAAAAAGCCCGTGCTCCAATCCAGGATTAGCAGTGCCTTTGGGGCAATAGGTCTTCCCCCTTCATTTTCTGTGACCTCCACTCTTGGAGAGGACCCGCAGTTTTGCATCTGTGGTCACTTTGCACATGCTGCCAATTCTGCTGCTTGCAAACATCCCTTCAGGAGAGGTGATCAGCTTCAGCTTTTCTAACGGAAGTGTTACTTAGTATCAGCAGTAGGAAGAAAGTGGAGCAAAGACAGTGGAATTCAACACAGAAAAATCTTCTGTACATCTTTTTTACCCAGTTTAACTGTAATTTGGGTTTCCACCCTGTCACTTCTATTCTTGTGGTCTCTTGTTGACAGAGGAGTCTCTGTCTTTTTATAATACCAAAGCTCTCTTTTGGTATAAACAGGTACCTTTCGTGTAAGTAGGGTGTTCAGATTTGCAAGCATAGATGTGAAATGCAACAATAAATTGTACTTGTATTGGCTACTAATAAACTTGTATTGGCTAATAACAACTACCTAATAGATAGATAAATAGAAGGTCAGCTTCTTCTGTGCAGAAGTCTAGAGATCCTAAAAACTGGGAAACAATGGATGGCAACTATTTTTGTTTGAGCACAGAAATTTACCTTGAGGTTTTCAAATTCAGGGCATCAAGCTGAGAAAAAAAAAATCCTGAGAGGCTTCATTATAAACTATCTTCAAATGTGCTACAGTCTGATTATTTTTGGCTAAATGTTTGAAACATGCATAAAGTCATAATCTTATTATGACTTTCAGTGTATTTATGAGCATGTTAGCTGTCTGTATTGCTCCTGGTAAGCAAAATGTGAATTTCTGCAATCCTGGATCTGAAGAGGTAGGACAAAATGAAATAAAAATAGCTGGAAAATGGTAGAGAGCAGAAAAGTGGAGGAGATATAACTTAAACACAGTGAATTTCACACATCTGCTGTAATGAAGCAATACTCTAGTCTGAGTGAGTGTACGGGAGCTGCTTGTTAGGGTGCCCTCCCCAATCATTGCTACTTTATATTTATGATTTTATTTTCTCACCAGGAATTATTTTTGCCATGTACAGTTGAGTCTAGTTTCTTCTAGTAAAGGCCTCTAATGGCTTACTTTATTTCAGTCCCATGCAAGTCATAAATTTTAAATATTTAAGTAAGCATAAAACTGCACAAGTTCAGTTTTGACTTGGATGAAAAATGGCTTTTCCCCCCAAGAGATTCTAATAATTTAAATTAGAGTTTTTTACAGGGGACAAGAAATATGTCTACATTATTCATACTTGAAGAGTTAGTTCCATTCTTATGAATAATTAAGCTCTTCTTGTCTTTGCCCTTACTCTTTTATATTTCACACTAATATTCATATCTTTACACTATTTCCCTCTGTAGTTAACATCTGAAAATCATAATGAAGACTTTTCTTCTCATTTATTAAAATCCTGGTCCAGAAGAAGAGTTGCAATTTATATGGTTAGAAAACTAGGCTCTTAGCTGATAAGAAGTAAATCTATCTCATAAGAGCAAAAATAGTAATTTGAAATGAATGCTTGGTACTATAAATATAAGCAATATAAAAAGTGATGTAAGCAAAATATGACTTCCGAGGAATTGCAAACTATGAATTAATTTTTGTAATTACTGTAGGATATGAGATAAAAATCTGATATTAATATCCTTTTTGTGATATAGGACTAATACTGCTCTCCTGTGTTGAAGAACATGTCTGAGGTACACATGTCAATAATTCATACTCAGCTTTCAGAGGTGGTCTGTGGAGACCATTTTGCCAGTGAATTGTTATAATTGATTAGGACTAGAAATTCAAGAGGACAACATGATAATCATCAGTGTCATTAAAGGCATTAATATTCTCTTCTTCTAGACAGCTTGTAACAATCGATGCAAAATGTATAGGTGATACAGCTTTTTTTCTGTGGTTCTCATTTAAAGACTCCCTTTGTACTTGGAACATGCTCAGTAATGAAGCTTGACAGGGTAAATATTTCACTGTGCTTCAACATTTATTCTTTTAAGGAGCTGAGCTTACCTTTTTCCATTTTCACCTGAAATGGTTCACATTATTCATGAATCTAAGCCCAAATTTAAATATTTCAAAGAGGCATTTGCTTTCCAAACTAAGGTCTAGGTTTTTTCCTGTTATAGTTCCTGTGATTTTCTAATTATTCCATTTGAAATGTCAGTATGTTTCAATATCAAATCAAAATACTGATATTTACATTTTTATATGAAGATGGGTTTGCATGCATTCAATTTCAGGCAGAGGAAAGTTCATTTGCAAACTCTGCAGGAACTGTCTGAAGTACAGAAAATGACACCACGGGAACGAATGAGGCTGAGGAAGTTAAATGCTGCAGATGAGAAAGCAAAGAAGTTGAAGTAAGTTGAGCATAATATTAGCATCATGTCCTAATCACGCAGTTTTCCCCATCCTACAGTCCAACAAGAGACTTAGAAATGTCAGGATAAAAAAAAAAAATAGAAAGGGTCCTCAGCTACTCAAAGTGAATGGGGATTTTGAATGACTTAAATCACAGAAATTATTTATGTAGGAAAAAAGTCAGAACATTAGCCCAAAACTGGTACTTCGAGCACTGTGTTTCAGGTTAAATAAGTATATGAGAGATGTTTGAGAGTGTTAAAACAGGAGATTTTTTTCTTAAAGACTTGTCATTTTAAGGATTGCATAGTTTGAGAAGTTGGATGTTTAGTTACAATCCAGCTCTTGTCAGTTGTTTTGGCCGAACAGATATGCCAACAGAAGTTAATAGCTCAGAGGATAGTTTTATCAAATGATCAAACAGGGGGAACAGACATGTTATAAAGGCTTTATGATTTATGTTTTTTTTATTAAGTGAGGCAGACATAATAAAAAGGGGGATTTGAACAAGAATAAGTACCATTTTGGAGTGGAATATGAGAATCAGCTGGAAAGATATGTGTGTATGCATGGATTCCTTTTTAAATAAAAAGAATATACTGTTTTGATGACCAAGTTGAGTTTTTCCCCACTTAAAAATGTTCAGTGTTTTATTTGGTATGAAAGAAAAGCAGAAAAACACCACATTCATTTTTAATTAATTTTTAATGTTTTCTTTAAAAGCATTTTGCAAAGTACAATGTAAATTAACAAATGTTTACTCAGTTATTTATAGAGGATAACAGAGGGAATAATTACTTTTCATCATGAGAATCTGCATCTTAATCCTGTTGTGCCAAAGCAAGTTAGCAATTAATAGAATCATAATCATAGAATGGTTTGGGTTGGAAGGGACCTCAAAGATCATCTAGTTCCAACCCCCCTGCCATGACAGGGACACCTCCCACTGGATCATGTTGTTCAAGGCTCCATCTAACCTGGCCTTGAACACTTCCAGGGATTCAGTTAGGACAGTGACGTCCTAGTGCAGAAAAATATTGCGAGGTGACATGAAATCTGAATTTATGGCCTCAGAAACTCTGCAGCTACATATACCTGAAAATCAATAGCAATTGCAGTTGAGTCAAAACGCTCAGTAAAATCACATCCTAGCATTACTTGTGCCAACTTATGATGCCTGTATCCAAAGGCTACAAACAAAAAACTGCAGGCCTTCATCTTCTTTCGGAATCTATGTCTTATCAACATGTATGTCTGTCTGACAATCACCATTACATTTGATACTGGAGATGGTATGTAAATTTATTCTCATTCTAAAAAGATCTCATTGAATTGAAACAATTTTATAAATTTAATACCTTTTCTGCATGATGTTTTCAATAATATGGTAAGCCAATTTTTGTGCTTATATGAAATTTATAAATAGGAAGTCTGTCCCTTTGACTTTTTAAAAATGGATGGAGTTTAGGAAATAATACTAATCACAGGATAGCTCTAGTTTGTTTTTCATTTTCTTTACTTTCTTGCACTTTACTGTTTTCTATTTTGATTTTTTTTTTTTCCCCAGCAACAAAATTAAATAGATTTATTTTGCAATATAAAGGCAATATATTAATCTTCAAATCTTGTTCTCAGTTGTGGATCTTTAAAATGGATCTATATTCAGCTCTGGGTTATTGCCAGCTCACTCTCACTGAAAGTATTTGAAAAAGTGCAAAGCCAGTACCTTTTCAGACTGGAGATCTGCTTTCAGCAGTGCAAATCTAGAGGTGGATGGGGAGGGATTATAGTAATGGAAACTGGAAATGCTGATTAATATAGCACCTGGTTTAAGTAGCACAGTACAGAAAAATGCAGTTACCAACTCTCCCCCCAGGTGAAGTGTTCATAGCATGCAGGTGTTGCATGCCTATCTTCAGCTGAAAGGTCCCTGGACTACATGGTGGAAAGAAGTCCAAAGAATTTAAGATCTTTGAAAGAAACAAAAAAGATGGGGACTAAGAATTTACTATTTCTCAATTATATTCTACAGGTTGTGAAAGAAAAATACAATAGTGTTTGGAAATAAGGCCTGAAATCTATTTGTGAGTTCACTAAAACTAACCTCACCTTCATTAGATGCCTTAAACATTTGGCACCATGGGAGTCTAACTATGGAATTTGTTTTTCCACATCTACTTTTAGAAGATCCCTTTGTACAGTCCCTGATACCACATTCTAAACACAAGTATTCTATATTTACAGACAGCTGGCAGAAGAAAAATATCAAGAAAATATCAAAAGGATGCAAGAACTCAGGTCCCGTAATTTTCAGCAGCTGAATGTCAATGTCCTACATGTAAGTATGGGCTGTTGCTTTGGAGGCCTCATTTATGCACATTCAGTGTACACCACTCTTCTGTTTTCCATGAGCTTTCTTCAGCACTAGAGGCAAGTCCTGTTCTAAGACTAAGAATTTGGAAGTGCCTGGACCGTTTAGCTGAACCTGTGGATCTGTGATGCAGGAAAATTCATTCAGTTATTCAGATATGGCTCAACAAGCTCTCTATTCATTGTAGAATTTTCTTTTAAGTCAACCTTAAATCTAAATCTTCTTTCTGAAATGTACTTACTGACAGTCTGCATGGCATCACAGTTCAAAATACATTCATTTTCAAGGTAAGTTTAGAATTGTAGTCCTTTAAACACTAATTTGGCATGCATGTGGGTTCTTTTCATTTGATTAGTTAAGAATATTAACATTTCAACTGGCTTTTTGGTAAGAATGAAGACTTGGAATGACTCCCAGTGTAAGCTGTCTTTTGCTTTTAAGCTAGCTGCAACAGATGACAGGCTTGTTCAATTCTAGCACTATGACTTATTGTAGAGAGAACAGTTTTAGTTTGGGAATAGTCAGTAAAAGCCCCACAGAAATAATGAGGTTTTTGTTGGTGCTTTGTCTTCTACCTTTTCTTTCACATGCAGTCTAGTTTCTATTTCCCATTGTGTCTGGAGAAAAAAATGTATTAAATCTATTTCTGCTTATGGCTGAGTCACTACTGATCAGTTACAAAAATGAAGTTAGGATTTTTTTTAGTGTTTGCCTAACACAAGTCCCAGCAGTTGTGTAGATCAGGGCAACCATTGTATTATGTTCCTTCTGAAAGGTCTAACTGTACCTGTTTCTCCATGCTGCTTTGTTCAACTAAGGAATCGGATGAACAGAGTTCAAAACCCCTGATTCACTCTCAGCCAGTCATTATATGCAAGTATGTGTCCATAGGACATGATGAACCACGTGGAAATGAAACAGCAAGTCAGCTCTGCACATCTGAACTTACAGACCATGGTAAGGATTCAAAATTTGATGTTGAAATTAAACTTACTATAAACAAAGCAAGGTTTGATTTTGTCCCTTGTAGTTAATTAATGGTGGGGAAACTGCAGTATAAAAAGTGGTCAGATTTGTAAAGTTGTCAAAAAAATATACAAAAAGATAAAGAAAAAAATCTAGGTGGTTGTATGTACAGCAGATATACAGGAAGGTTACATGGTGGGAGGTCTGTGTTCCCAGAGTTTGAGTGACCTGTGAGCAGTGATGGAGGTGAACATACCTTCTCCAAATGAGATGCTGAGTTAGAAGGAAATAGTTTTAACTTTGCACATATGAAATGACTGGTGTTAGAAAAGCATTTCCTTAATTATCTCTCCAGTGCAAAAATAAGTACAAGACTCCAGAGCATTTGCACCTTTGGTACACTTCGAATCTGGTTTTTTTTGCCTATAACAATGAGAGGAGCAGATGGAAACTCTTTAAACTGTGCTTATTTATACTGTTCTCAAATACTAAGCTACTGTCTAAAGAATAAGAAGTACTATATAACATGTACTTTTCTGTAGTCAGATGAACAAATAGTAAAGCTTTTCAAAAAGGGTCAGTTAGTGGAAATGTGCTTAATGAGGAAAATATTTTTAAGAGTATATTTATATGGTTTGGTTCCACAATGTTCTGGAGTACAATTGTTGTATAAACACTATTATGGTGAAAGATTTTTAATCAGATTAGAATCTTGCAAATATGCATTAATATACTTTTAAGTATGAAAACTACTTTTCTCTAATAGCTCTGCCTTTCAGTGTTAGTTTATGTACATTTGTGAAAGTATATGTCATTAAATTAAAGGCATCAAAATCAGTTTGTTTGTGGCAAAGGTGAGTTTTTAAAATAGCAAATGGCTTTTTTCTTTCAGTGTAGCATCATTTTTGTCTCTGGTTGGCTTGCTATTTCACAGTATAAGGAGGGATGATCTGTGTAGGAGAGAACACAGCTGATAGAAATACATCCTGGGGGTAGGGTTGGGAAGTTTGCAAATAGAGGACCAAGAGAAAGCAGTAAATTTGGGTGGGAGATGTACCTGGGGAAGCAAAGACACTTAAATAGAAACAGAAAAACATGCATGAAAGAAAAGAAACTGATGTTTCTGCCTCTAGAGTTCATTAAGCTGTTAAACTATAATGACAGAAATTAGATGCATTTATATCTGTGATGCAAAAGTTGGGTCAATCCATTGTACAAAACCAGATGCATATTTGATTGCTATTGCCAGAGTCTGTGACATTTAAGTGGTGGGTTCATGAGGGAAAGGAGTTATGGCTAGACAAGAGAAATTACATGGTTACTCTTCTTCATTTTCTGAATACCTTGTTATTCCTGAAGATTATGTCAAAACTGTTACTTACTCCATTCAGTATTTATACTCTCCCTTACTTTAAACATTTCAGTGCAACCATGCATGTCCTACATGTCTAATTATTAATTAAGTTGTTAATGGCACCTTTGTATTTGAAAATGTAGAAAAAGTTCCAGCTATTGATTTTTCAATAGAATTTTGTTCTTGATCATTGGACTATACAACAGAAAAAAAACAAGAAAGCTAGAAGCAAGGCTTTAAAATGGTCTTATAAAGTTGTTTTACATGTTAATAAATCTTACTAACACATACTAGTTTAGCAGAAGGTAGACTGCAAATACCAGACTATCAAACTCCCTAGTTATAACTAAAAACAGTTGAGGAAAGGGAGAAAAGGCAGGAGATAGTCTGTTCATAAATGCCAAGGAGGAGCAGCAGTAGCAGCCTTCAAGTTACTTCAGAGCAGACCAAAAAAATCCTCTCAGGAATGGGAAAAGTTTGTGGGGAACAGCTAGGGATAGTACTCCAATCCCAACAAGTAGGGAGGAAAGTTCAAACTATGTTTGGCTCTGTCTATGGTTAGCCAGTACTCAGGGCTAAACCGTAGCAGTTAGTATATCACCCAAGACTCCCTCCCCAGATGGGAAGGAGAATTGGGGGAAAAAAAAAGAAAAGGCCCCATGAGTTGAAGTATAGACAGATTTAATAGAATGACAAAACAGAAAACAACAATCAACACAAAACATAAAGGGTTCTACTCAGCCTGGTTCAATGCTGATGGCAGAAACAGAGCACCATCAACAAGGAGGCTGAACCCCACCCTCACTGAGCTCCCTCCTTTTATAATGAGCAGATGAAGTGGTATGGGATACACCTGTGAGTCAGCTGCCTTGATTGGAACTCTCAGCTGACTCAGGGCTACTCATGGCCTGCCTGCATGGCTGGCCCAGGGGTCTGTGCCTGGGGAACCAGGACAGGCTCATATCCTGCAATCCTTAGAAAAATTTGCAACATGAGCAGAAGAGAAGAGCAGGGCTTGGAGGATTGAAAGATCAGGCTCCTAAAGGGTTAGGGTGAGGCATAGAGAATAAAACATCATACACTGCTTCCACTGAAAATTGTCTAAAGCATTATGAAACACAGTTGTATGGCATTGGGAAGGTGTCAAATGCAAAGCTCAGGGTTTAACTTTAGTAAGTAGATTTAAAACCCACAGCATCTTGATCCAATTTTAGCAGTGGTAGTTATGTTTACTGAAGGCTGGGAAAAACAAGGCTGTGTAGTTAGAGAAATGAAAATCATTATGACAGTTTGGGGATTTGGACTTCATGGGGGATGAGTTTCAGCAATATCAAGAATATTTAACTCCTGTAGACTTTCCTGGGAAGTTTAAGCTTCTCTCCATGTTTATGTAATCTGCAATAATTTTCTGAACATTTTTCATTCTAATTAGCACCCCTGTGTGTTTGAGAAACATTTAAAAGAGTTGTCTGAAATCACAGATGGCTGACCAATTTGTAAGTTTTCAGGCAGGTTGTATTTTTTTGGAATATGAAAGAGATCTGAGTGGATTCTGTGCTTTTGATGTTGAGATGAACTCAACCTATTACTGAAAAGGTTTATCCAGATCATTGGCAGTTGGTCAACAATTTCTTCAGAAACTTAAAGAAATAATCTGACTATTATTCTTACAGAGAAATGCTGCAAGCAATGTAAATACTATTTTTTAACAATAAAATTCAGTTAGTTCTTCAACATCATGTTCTTTACTGTGCCATCCAGCTGTACTATGCAGATTTATTATTTTCTCATAGAGACTGGGAACACTGCTGAGTTCTGTGGGACTTACTGAGAGCGTGGTTTTTAATTCTGACTGTTCAGATGTCACTTGCTGAGCCAGACCAGCTTGTGATGGCTGGAGATCTTGGCATGCTGTTGTCTTTTCTCCCTGTTCACTTCTGGGATTCTGGGCATGTGTTCTGCAGCATCCTCCATGCCTCAGCAGAAAATGAAGAATTTGGGGAAGGGGGAGATCAAATAAATGTGAGCTTTTGCACACAGAAATAACTTTAAAAATCTTCTGTGCTTGTGTTACTTAAGCTGAAGATGAAAGGGATCCAGTTTTAACCTGGGAGTGGGCAGCAGTGAAAAATTATGTGAATAGCAAATTGTGCTATTTTTGTTTTAATGATCCAAGAGAGGAAGCTGTGCATTAAACACATATATTCCAGAGCCATTATCTTGGCTCCTGTTGTTGCTCTGCTAGAGAATGCCCTGTCCCCCAATCCCACCACTGTCCACCATTTGCTTCCATTCCATGGAAAGACTACACATGTCAATTTGACCACTAAGTCCAGACTGTGGCTAGTATAGACATCTACTTGCACTGCCCCTTTCCTAAAGAATTTGACTTGTTTTGTACACTCTAGAAAGTTCCCCCTGCTTCTCTGCATAGAAAGCTATTCCTGGGCCAAAATATTGCAGTGCTTGTGAACCTTCTTATTTCTCACTCAGGTTTACTTCTGGCTGTTTCATGCCAACATCTGTAAGATGCATAGCTTTATTGCCTTGCAGTTAAGTAATTCTTTTCCTTCCTTTGCTTATTCTCCTCATGTTTTTATAGGCAGCAGTAATATCCTTTTGTGTAATACCTCTATATAACACTTCCGTATTATTCATACCTTTTCACACTGGCCACTTACATCATACCTGAACCTTCCCTATTCCCTCCTTAAGATGCGGAAGCTGTTATCTCCCAATTTACAATAGATTATTTTGGTTTTAATGCTTAATCTCATGACTCTGTTCCATTAATTTTCTCCATCATTCCAATTCCCAGAGTCACCCAGTGTATGTTCTTATGCTCTCTTGGTCCTTCTTTGTATTGGTGATGCACTCCATCTTAGCTTCTGGAAAGCAGTGCTGTGCATGCTAACTCCAGCAGAGCAGACCTCTCCCTGGCTGGCTGTGCAGTGCTGCTCTCTGTTACCCAGTGGCTGTTGCTTCTGCATCCTTCCCACCCTCCTCATGGTCCGCCCACTTGCAGCGATGGGAAGCACTTGAAGAGCTTCTCTGCAGTAATGGGTGAGCTTGAAGGGAAATCAAGTGTCTTTTCATAAAACATCAGTCTTGTTGGTTATGAGAACTGATAATCACACAAGCACAAGACATCCTCTTGGCATGCAGTGCCAAGGCACACTGGGTTATTAAGGAATATCACAGAATCATCTAGGTTGGAAAAGACCTTGAAGATCAAGCCCAACCATTAACATATCTCTGTAAATCTTCAGATTCTGGGGCTTTGTGTCTCTAGTTCCTTGATTTAGCTGCATTTTGTATGCTTGCAAGAGCATCTAGTAAATGGCTGAAGTGGTATGTTGAGTGTATCATTAGAATAGTATGTACTCTTACTGTATTGTTTCAGCTAATTAGACCACTAATGCATTCCTTGGAAATAGAAACATTTGTAAATATAAACCAATGTAAAATGGCTTTACTAATTTGCAACTATTTTATGTATTAGTTTTAATCTGCTTTAATTTTTTTAGATTTGATAATTGGAAACAAAACTTAAAAGAAATTATATTTTAATAATAAGATATTTATGGAAAGATATTTTATAGTTGTGTTTAATATTCATTGAAAAATGTTGATGTCTGTCTTGTGTGTCTAGGAATTTATGGAACTGTCATCATGAAAGTAATTTAAAAGTAGGATGGACAGAGCAGTTAAAAATATATTGTGCTGCTGGGAACAGTTTTGCTTTACTACAGATATCTTCATGTCTTTTCCATCTCTAGTTTCTCTAAGTAAAGGCAAGAGACAAGTTCTTACAAGAAGTAAGTTTTGTACAGAGATTGTACTCAGAGACACTGAGCCACTCTCAGTGTTAAATGCAAATATTTTTGTGTCAAAAATATATATGTATATCTGTACACTTCGTTTATTTTCAAGGAAGAGCATAAAATTATTAATGCTTAACAACTACATTCTCTTTGTATTTTGATTTCGATTTTTAATTTTCTACTAGATTTCTCCAGCTCATTTTATTGATTAATTATTTCTGAATATTAAAAAGTACATTTTGCAAGTCATGGCAATGAAACAGGAATGGGCAATGGAAAACATGCCAGGATAAACCTGTATCTATATTTCCTATTTTGGTGGTACTTACTTAGGAAATCGGTCATTCGTCCTCTCTGAGTATCATAAAAAAGAAAAGCCACCTGTCAATGAATTGGTTAATATCACTCCCGCTGCCTCCCCGTCTCTTGACCCATTTCTTTATAGAAATTATCTCTGTTTGGTCTAGGGTAGATATGCCAATGTACAGTTTTCTGGAGATCGCTGTGTCTTCAGTGCATGTACTTGCCTTTCAATAGTGGTTTTGTGAAAATAATGGTGAGGCAAATTATATTGTAGTGCTGGCAACTAGAGATCAGTTTATCTATAAGAAGACAAAAATGCTGTAAAAACGAACTGTCCATATTTAACTGCCGTTTCCATGAATGATAATGAGTGCAGCTGGAATAAAATGATTTATTTTCTAAAGTATGAGCAAAAGCTTTCCACCAAAAAATAAAAGTATCCATGAGTTACACCCAGCCTTGATTTTATGGATGAATATGGTCAGTGCCTTCCTATGCCAGCTAGAACAAGGCTGTTCCAGCTAGGCAGGTGGATTAGATGTTTAATGATGTGACCTCCTTCTAAAGAGCTACTGGAGCCGTCATGTAAGTAATGCATTGCTTTCTAAGATAGCAGTATAGTTTATCTTCATCTACTAATTAACTTTATTGAGCTTGTAGTCTACTTCTCTGATTATAAAAAAATTAACCAGAGGAGCAGATGCCCATTTTTCCAGAGAACTGGATATTGAGAGGTTTCAGATGCTGAGGGTCATCTTTTCCATGGGATTTTTAGTACTGGTAGACCACTGTGACTTTTCTGCATGGGCTTCCACACATTGGGCTAGGTAGGATGGACAATTCCAGCTGTCTCTACATCACATGAATTATTTGAGTGCAGGTCCTTTGCTTTGGTAACAGTGTCTTCTCCTGAAGCCAGATTTTGCAGCATAATTACTCTCAGTTCTGTGTACAGCTTGATTCATATTGCTTGGCTCTAAGTTTGCAGGGGTATTTAATAAATAGGAAACACTAGTTATGGGGGCTTACTTGTGAAGAATCCAGAGAAACCTTTATCAGAGCATGCATTGTGCTTATCCACGTGGGAAATTAGTGTGGAATATCTCAAGTTTCTTAGTTTACTACATAGAAAATCCTCTAGGTAGACAAGCTCAGTCTTTGCAGTTAAAAACAGCATGAAGAACAAGGCATAATCCTGTTATACAACTGTAATAGCTAAATGTTCAAGGTTTCTGATTCAATTTCTACAGTAGAACTTGCCTTGAAATTGGCTACAAAATCATAAACTGTGTCTAAAAGTGCTTCCAGGTAGCTCAGTGCAATTACAGATGCAACAAACACTACAATTTCCTTACCATCATCTTTGATCCTTCTGATTTGGATCAATTTTTACAGTTGAAAGAAACCGGGTTGAAAGCTATCTCCATTACCAAAACCCCATACTTTTTAGAGCAGCCATAAGGAGCATTAAATTCAACAAGCTACAGTCTAACAGGCATGAAAACTTAAAGCCATGCACTGGCATTCATGACTAAAAGTCCCACTTTATATTCATATCAATTTCACAGTTGATGAGACATGGTAAACAAGAGGGGGGAAGATATTTTTATTTTAAGTATTCAACAAATTATATATGCAAATACATCCATATTTCTAGGGGCTTGTCCTCATTGCAGCACTTAAGTGCCAGGAATGAAAAAGACAACTCAGCAAAACAACATTGGATGTAAGGGCCACTAGTAAAATATTGTATCATGCCTTTTGGATTGCTAGTACATTACTAGTTGGGGCTTCACCTGCATTCACATACATTTCTGAGAGCCCCAGGTCTGCACAAACTGCTACTCTGCTCTTAGTAGTTTTATTTGTGGGGGGGGAAGGCGTCAAGTTAAAGGAACAAAACTACTTGTGTTATTTAAATTCTTCGTACAGAAAAAGAATATAAAAAAGTAAAGGCATAGAAATTCAAGGGACATATGATGTGAACTCTCTGATCTGTATTATATTCCTTTTTATTTCTGTATACTGCAAAAATTATAACACGTTAAATTCCTTAGCTTAATACGTTGCAGTACATTACATCTGGCAACCCCCTGATTTCATTACAATTCCAAAACAGCTAAGTACATGACAGCAATTGCATACGTTATTTCTATATTTTCCATTGCTAATTGTAAGTTATGAGTATATTGCTTTGAATTTCAAGTGGGCAAAGTTCAGTTGACTCTCAAATAGGAAATGTTCATTTGTCATAAAATATTGTGGTTTTTTTCTACTCTGTTATTTTTACGAGCTTTGTTGAAGGATTTTCAAGGTATTTTTTTAAATCTTGGAAGGTTAAAAGCCTGTAATATTTTTGAGCACATCTTTAAGCATCTGTACACGTGCACATCTTGTTCAGTGCCTGTACAATGGTATTTATGCATACTGAATGGGTAACTGAGTAACACTCTAAAATATGAACATACAGGCAATCACATTGCTCTAAGGCTTTTTAGGAAAAATCATGTCTTGTTTTGGTTTTCAGTCTAGCAAGTAAAAATAGAATAGAATTAATATTTATAATTAGTGTCATAACAACACCTTTCTGCATCATAATTGTAATAGTATCCTTTATAACCAGAAAGACTTGTCTCAATTAAGAAGATAGTGTTGTAGTGACTTCTACTGTGGGTTACCCATTGGACTCCTTTTTTGTGTGGTTACCCTGCTTCCAGAATCATAAGGCATATTCCCTGACTTGCTACTTGCTGAAATGGTACCGTGGGAAGCAGTTACCAGTTCTTCACTTGTCCTTGGCACATGGGGGGACAAAACTCCTGAAACTCTTGCAGAGTTTGAGGGTGTAGGCATGCTGGGAGTGTGCCTCTCTGCCCTGCTCATCTGTATTGTGTTTTCATTGCTTGGTTTCACACTGAGATCCCACCTTGCCCCAGATTCAACTAAAGGAATAGTAAATCTGATTTATTCTAACAAAAGCAAGGTTTAACAAAGTTTGCAGGTTTTAGCCACAAAGAGGAAAATGAATCTGTGCTTTTATTTTGTGTGTTTTTAATTGACTGAAGTGTTATTCTTCTTGTTTAAGGAGTTCTTCCCTAGAAGTATTGCCTTTGGAGAGCTGATTTCTTGCTTTGTTTATAGCAATTTAATTCATGGGAATTTTATGACGTTTTGGAGTCTAGTGTTTACCTCTGTGTATAGGTTTCTATACATTGTCCGTTATCTTCAAGTTCCTACTCAAATTCTTTAGCTTATTTGAAGGCTACCAGGAGCTGAACTTTACTCATAACCTCTTCAGGAAACCTTTTCCAAAGCTCCATACTGTTCAGTATGCCTAGCTTCTTAAATCTTTTCACAGCTTCACAAAAATTCACAGCTTACTTCTTCCAAGAAGTCTTGATCTTACAACTTCCCAGAGGGAAGTTTGCAGAATGAAGTCTTTACACAGCAATTATTGAAAAATCCCAAACACTTTGAAAGTATGAGGAGAGAGCAAATTATGTTACTCTATAGCTTCTACTTCTTTCTATCTATTTTTCATACTGATTTAGTTTGGCATTGATAAATAGAGCCTACCTTAAAATTCACCTTGGTCAATGATTCTGACCAAGTCTTATTAAAACCTACATGGGAAGTCCTGTCACTCCTTCCAAAACATTATGTTAAAAAACATTTACAAAACACTGTGTGAATTTAGGAAGCACTTACAATCAAATGCAGCATACTGTATATGTACAAAAAATACTATATACTATTCTGTAGCAGATACTTTCAGATAATTTCAGTGTTTTAAATCCTCCTTAGAAAGATACTAGATTTTATTCCAAGTTGTCCTACTTACAGGACCATATAACTTTACACTGCGCTTTAGAATCAAGATTAAATGATTGTAAATAAAGACACACCAGGCATTTACTTGCAAACAATGTATCTGTGAACAGGATGGTGTTGCAAAACACTAGGTAAGGAATCCCAGTCCACCCCCCAGTTGCAGCTTTCTGGCTCACTTATCAAACTGAACAGTATTTCTGGGGAGCTGGGCCAAATTATATGGTGATGTAAGAAGCTGGAGCCAATTCCAAGTAAAGGAGAATTTTCTCAGAAAGTAGCTGTACATACTGAATTAGTTTGCACTTTCTACCAGTTTAGCTTTCAGTGCATGTGACTGTCA
This sequence comes from Podargus strigoides, assembly GCA_028020825.1. Lineage (NCBI taxonomy): Eukaryota > Metazoa > Chordata > Aves > Caprimulgiformes > Podargidae > Podargus > Podargus strigoides. The sequence continues at coordinate 14,439,559 of CM051623.1, read as the reverse complement.
GACAACTAGCTGGAGGAAGTGAGAAGGTGACAGCAATGAAAGAGCTTGATTTACGTTCTCCTGCTATTCTATCTGCTCCACGGAGGAAATTATGCCCTTGCTATTTAGCAGATATGTTGACTTTCACCAATTAATTTCATCTATGTGTCTAAGATCTCAATACTTTTTTTCCTAGATTTACTTGGTTGCAATAATTTACTTGTTTTTGTACTTGTCCAACAAATAGCTTATATCCAAATTAAATGTGTTTTACATCATTGCTACATCCAGCCTCTCATGTGCATAGCTGCTTACACCAATTTTGGATGTGAACTGTTCCCATTTGTTTTCTACTCTTTTAGTAAGTTCTAGTTGTGAAAACATCCCCAATTTATGTCTTAAAAATTGAACTCTTGAACTGAATCTTGGGGAGAAGGAAGTGACTGTCTTAAGGGGCAACTTTTTGTATTAACACATGGAATCCTTCCTTCCCAGTGTTGTCATCAGACTGAAAGGGAAAGTATCAGGCCACCTCTGCCATATTCAGCAGGAAAACTGAGTTTTTATTTGAAAGTATGCTTTGACTGATCAGAAAAGTTTAAAATAACTGAAGGACTAAGGTAGTTTTAAATTGGTGTTGTAAGGTAGCTTCATGGTCATTTTTCCTTTAATTTACAGCTCCTGCTCTGTTCCTGCTGGAAACTGTGCAAATAATAGGGCAACATTTACAATGATAGGGCCTCTTTGTGCATAAAGGAAATGGCTTCCAAGGCTCACTAAGTGCTCCCCATTATTGACTACATCGCTATATTGTTCTTTCTCTTCATTCATCCATCGGTACTAAAAGGATTTCTGAATAATTGGAAAGTTTTTAGATCTGCTGAACTTTAAACTGTGCTTGAAAGGCAGCATGGTTTCATGTTCATTGCCACAGCCTACCAGAGCTCTCATTTCTGTATACATGACAATTAGAAAATCAGAAGACAAAAAAATCCCCCAAAACCAAAACTACTCATAAAAATAGGGAAAAAATGTGACAAAAGTGCTCCTTCTTGCTGTTCATTTTTATTTATAACTCCTTTTAGCAGCTCCTTTCTTCCTCTCATGCTTTGTCTCTGTACATACTGATAAAATACTGGGAGGTGGAAAGTTTGGGGGAAAAAACAGTGTCCTTCAAATTAAACATTTTTCTTGGGAATTTCATTTTGGTTAAAAAAAGTGCTTTTTTGGGGGGAAAAACATTTTGAAACTAGATACTTCCTTTCTAACATCAAGTAGTGGAGGATCCCCATAAGGCTACTCTGATTTACATTCTCTTTATCTCTGTTTTTCCTAGACATTTCACAATAGGTAAATCATCACTCAGTGAAGCCCACAAGTGAATTGAAGCTTTTTTCCTTTCTAAAATGCTAAAAGGAGAATGATAAAATATTAATGTTTAACTTTGGTTTTATTTCTGGTTCTCATTTAGAACAACCCATTTTACTTTACGCCTGTGCTGTACCTGGCTATGTCAGAAGGTAATTCTTTTAATGACTCCATAGTCTTTTTGAGCTTGGCCAAAAGGATCATATAAGACTTTAATGGGCACAAAAGTCCTGTTACATCCCTTAGCTCATTTCTTAAGCAAGGTATTTTCTGAGTCCTTTTCAGCCTAGTTTAGAAGAGCCGGACAAAAGCTTCCACTGACTTTCTGAACAATGAAGCCTCAAAGTTTAATAATGCGTATCCTGTGTATAGCTGACCAAACAGTGGCGATTCTCTTTGATGGAAACTATTTTAAAGTTGAAGTTTTTTGTTTTGCACTGGAAAAAAAAGACCAAACCGTTTTGAGTGAGCTTATATTATAATAATGGAGTTAAATTATTTTTCCTGATTGATGAGTATTGAACTCCACTGCAGACAGGTGCAGAGCCCTTGCTCTCCTTTGCAGTAAAATTTCTCATTCAAGATTATGTTGCTCAGGGAAACACATCTCTATGTTTCAGACCTCTTTCCTAGTGACAGTTCTTTCTGTTTCTCCCTTGAAGTAAGCTCTGTGATAACTCATGCACTGTTCTGAAGAATGCTGGCCAACCCTTTTCACCATGTCCTTTTGTTGGTGATTTGTGAGAATGTGTACACGTTGCAGGGGCGTACGGAAACACACACATTTCTGCTTAGCTTGTTAGCATACATTAAATATGTGCACACAAACAAATACACCTAGGGTAATTCTAAACAGTTTGTTAGTGGAGCATCATGTAACCACAGAACCTTAAAATAATCTAGGTTGGAAGGGACCTCTGGCAGTCTAGTCAAATCCCCTGCTCAGAGCAGGTCTGATCAGATCAGATTGCTGAGGGCTGTATCTGGTCAAGTCTTGAACTCCTTCAAGGATTGAGATCCTACAGCCTTTTTAAGCCCTGTTCCAGTATTTCACAGAATCACAGAATGTTAGGGATTGGAAGGGACCTCAAAAGATCATCTAGTCCAATCCCCCTGCCAGAGCAGGAACACCTAAATCAGGTCACACAGGAACATGTCCAGGCGGGTTTTGAATGTCTCCAGAGAAGGAGACTCCACAACCTCTCTGGGCAGCCTGTTCCAGTGTTCTGTTACCCTCACTGTGAAGAAATTCTTCCTCACATTTATGTGGAACCTCCTATGTTCCAGCTTACACCCATTGCCCCTTGTCCTATCATTGGATGTCACTGAGAAGAGCCTGGCTCCATCCTCATGACACTCACCCTTGACATATTTATAAACATTAATGAGGTCACCCCTCAGTCTCCTCTTCTCCAAGCTAAAGAGACCCAGCTCCCTCAGCCTTTCCTCATAAGGGAGATGTTCCACTCCCTTAATCATCTTTGTGGCTCTACGCTGGACTCTCTCGAGCAGTTCCCTGTCCTTCTTGAACTGGGGGGCCCAGAACTGGACACAATACTCCAGATGCGGCCTCACCAAGGCAGAATAGAGGGGAAGGAGAACCTCTCTTGACCTACTAACCACTCCCTTTCTAATACGCCCCAGGATGCCATTGGCCTTCTTGGCCACAAGGGCACATTGCTGGCTCATGGTCATCCTGCTGTCCACCAGGACCCCCAGGTCCCTTTCCCCTACACTGCTGTCCAGCAGGTCAGCCCCCAACCTGTACTGGTACATGGGGTTGTTCTTCCCCAGATGCAAAACTCTACACTTGCCCTTATTGAATTTCATTGTTTTTTCCCGCCCAACTCTCCAGCCTATCAAGGTCTCGTTGAATGGCAGCACAACCCTCTGGTGTGTCAGCCATTCCTCCTAGTTTGGTGTCATCAGCAAACTTGCTGAGGATACATTCTGTACCCTCATCCAAGTCATTGATGAAGATATTAAACAACACCGGGCCCAGTACCGACCCCTGAGGGACTCCACTAGTCACGGGCCTCCAACTAGACTCTGTCCCATTAACCACAACTCTCTGGCTTCTTCCCTTCAGCCAGTTCATAATCCACCTCACTACCTGATCACCAAACCCATACTTTATCAGCTTATCTACGAGGATGCTGTGGGAGACAGTGTCAAATGCTTTACTGAAGTCAAGATAAACTACATCTACCGCTCTACCATCATCTATCCACCTAGTTATTTCCTCATAGAAGGCAATAAGGTTGGTCAAACATGACTTACCCTTAGTAAAACCATGTTGACTACTCTTAATGACCCCCTCATCCTTGATGTGCCTCGAGATCGTGCCAAGAACAAGCTGTTCCATCACCTTTCCAGGGATGGAGGTGAGGCTGACCGGTCTATAGTTACCCGGGTCCTCCTTCTTGCCCTTCTTATAGATTGGAGTGACATTTGCTATCCTCCAGTCCTCAGGCACCTCTCCTGTTCTCCATGACTTACCAAAGATGATGGAGAGTGGCCTAGCAATGACCTCTGCCAGCTCCCTCAGCACCCTTGGGTGCATTCCATCTGGTCCCATTGATTTATGGATATCCAGATTGCTCAACTGATCCCTAACCCAATCCTCATCTATTTGATCACTCTCCTTGTAAAAATTTTTTTCCTAATGTCAAACTGGAATTTATGATATTCCAGCTGATGTTCGTTTCCTCTTGTCCTGTCACCATGAACCTCTGAGAAAAGTCTGGTTCCGCCTTCCTTTTATCCTCTGAGCAGATAGTCATAGGCAGCAATAAGGTTTCCCCTTTACCTTCCTTTCTTAAGGCCACTCTGCCAGGCAATCCTTGCATGCCAGGTGCTCCCTGTCCAGCTTGGGGACTGCTGCGGCATTTGCTCCAGTAGGTAACACCTTCTCAGATGGGATCAAACTGGAGTTTGCTGATGAGTTTCCACAGAAATAAAGGATGAGGGGTACTTTTGCATTACTGGTGAGGTCCTGCCAGTGGGCTGTCTTGCAGCCCAGCACAATACAGAAGCAGAAGGCAGAGGAATGTGTTTCTCTGCTCTTGCCTCAGTCCCCGGTGTGGCTCATGTACACCGCCTTGCAAGGGGGGCAGTGAAAATGTCTGTGTCCCAGCTCACCCTCTTCATTTTTCGAGCTCTCTGACAGTGTGTGGTAGCAGAGACGTGGTAGCCTGTATCAGCCACTGTACAGCACCTCTTTTCAATGTGTTGGTTCATGTCACCATAACACTAAGAGTGCATTGTATCTCATGACAGTACATGTTTGTCAGAGCAGTGGAATGCTTTACTCCTCACTTTGCTGTCTGTAGGACTGCGCAGATCAAGAAGTGTAGCTACGTGGAACTATAACAACTCTTTTCCTTAAGGTGGGAAAGTGACAGCTGAGAAAATTTGCCTTTTTTCAGAGATGGAATGAAGCTTTAGGGACAAAAGCAGTACTACAGTCCTGAAGAGCTAAGTGTGACTTTATTACTGTGAATACAAGTGGTGGAAATGAACTGTTCTATTTTCTTTTTTTCTTCTCCCTTTTTTAAATAAAAGGGGCCTTACTTACTGTCTTCTGCAATGTGAGAATTCTGCATCAATGCACCAATTATAAGTATGACTTCAAGGCAAGAGAAAATTAAAGATATTTATCAAAATATTTTCATCTCTTTGGAGAAAACTGTTGTTGTTGCCAAGTTACCATGGTGCTTGGAACAAGCTCTTGGTGAATTTAAGCAAAATATTACAAGTATCGTATTCCTTTGTTTTCTGCATAGCTTGTCTTCTTGGGAAATAACTGTGCTTTTATGATATTTTTAGATAATGGGTTTTTTACCCTTCCTTCCACTATTAGCATCATGTTACTATATAGAAAGAAATCTAAAGAGGAATGTTATTATTCAGAGCTCATTTGCTTTTGAATATCTAATAGCAAATACTAAGTGTCTCAACGCTGTACCTAAACCGCCTAACAATACAGAAGCAATAGCTGAGTTCTGAATGAAGTGCTTTGTAAGCAAATAAAAGGTACCCTGGCTGGCCTTAGTGTAATACGCACAGCTAGATAAAACACAATGTATTTTCAGAGATAGACTGGGGGGTGTGAGGGGGCAGAAGCAGGCATAGAGACCTTCCTTTGTGCTCCATATGGAGCATATAAGTAGGCTGTATCAGAGGGACAACAGGCATGACGGGCAAGTGTATTACAGTGGTGTTGCTGCCCTCAGACTGCATGTTTCACCAGCTGGCATGAGATTAGAAAACTTTTATTGGATGTTACCATCACCTCTCTTTTTCGAGGGTCTGAGAGGAAAGCAGAGTCCCTGCCTGCTGCATGTATGCTGCACAGGGTGACTTTGTCACTTGCAGGGAATGGGGCGATTTGTACTCATTGTGCTCGAGCAGGTCAGGAGGTGGGGTCCAATGGGCTGCAGACAATGTCAGGACCTCCTTAAGTGTGATACTGTTCTTCTCCCAGTCCAGCTATCAAAATGAAGAGACAGGGCACCCTGGGTTCTGCAGCAGCGGTTTTGTTTCCTCTTTTGATATGATAGACCTGACCTTCATCTCACTAGCACCACTTCTTCAGCAAACTACTTTCCAGGTACAAATAGGATTCATTTCTATTTTATATCAGAGCAAAGGACACAGTCAAGGTGCTGGCCTTAGAGTCTGTGCTAGACTCTGCAAAGGTGTGTAAACAAACGTCAAGCAGACCTACCCAAAGAGCAACATTTTCATTAAAACTACTCCTCTGAAAGTGCAAACCAAGGAGTTTTCTTCTGTGCTATGTTGCTGAGCTGTGCAGCTGCATCAATAATGTTCAGAGATGGTAGCAGTAACCGGCCTTTTGCTACCTGGGTAGTGGAGATTGTAAGTGTGTGTGAAATGTCCAGGATTGTGGGAAAACTCGGGTAGCAAATATTCTGGAGGATGGACTACAGACATGGAAATGGAAGCATATGAGGCCCATCCTTCCCTGAAATTGCCTGTCCTCATGTGAAAACACCAGATCACTCAAGTTATCTGCACTTAGACTTTACCAGGCCAGCACGGTTACAGCTTGCCATGTTGATTGACGGTATCCGCTGTGCTAAAGCCAACTTATGTGTTCTTGAAGTTTGGCTGATCCTGAGTCCCAACTAAATAGGCTGTTCTGTACTCAGATTAATTCTGCAGAGAACCAGAGATGTTTCTCTGCATCTAAAGTACGTGGAGGACTGGGAGCTGGCTCTACTTAGTAGGACTCAAGGAACCATTATATGGAACCAGATAATCTAAATGAATGTGTTGATGGTTTGAAGGTGCCTTCTTTAAAGATGCTTGTCATAAACCAAGAAGTTTTAAGAAGCTGTATTAGCTAAATCCCAATTTCCCATCCACTGGACATACTGTCTGCTTTCATAAATGTCACTTGGAATAGTTTCTGAATTGGGGCCAGTAAACTTGTGTACCGTAGAACACGTCTAGTGTCTGAACTAGCATTTAAACTTGTATTACTGAGCTGGGATTAACTATCTGTATATGAACAGCTGTCAAAACAATCTCACAAATGGTGAAGTGAGCAATTCTGACAAGGATGCAAAAGCTGGTGTGGAAGTGGGATATGACCAGTGCCAGCCTCTTTGCGTAGTTTGGAGGCATTAGCAGTTTTGGATGGTGATAGGCTACTCACAAAGTATAGAGCTTTACTCTAGCCAAAGCAGTCATTTTGTAGTTATAATTATGAGTAAAAAGACAGATTTTGCTACCTTGTTTGGCTGGGGAGGATTGCATTTTTTAGTACAAAGTAAACAAATGCAGAATGTGGGAGGAGAAGACGACTCAGAAAACACTAGTGCACCCCAAGGTTTGTATTATAACATAATAAATAGGCTGTTTCATTTGTATATGAATGCATACATACACATAGATAAAATGCAGATGAACCTAATAAAATTATACTAATTACAGAAATAGCAGCCTCTCTGCAAGAAAGAAAAATTAATGTTCACTTCGTCCGGAAAAGGAGACTTATCTTCATTTTGTAGTGTTCTTCCCATGTAAAAAGGAATCATATTTAAGACGTCTTTTCTTCTTTAAACAAAGTGTTAGGTTTTTCTGTCAAATGGCACTTTGTAGAACTCAAACAGCTAAATGCAATAATAAATGCTTTCTTTTGTGGGGAAAAGTTTTTGGATTGGGGGGTTCTCCTGGAAGCCCATGTATTGATTCTCTTTTCTTTTTTTTTTTTTCCCCCCCCAAACTAAGAAAGGTGAAAAATAGAAACAGGAAGGATTAGAAATTGTGGCAGTGGAGCATGGTGCTATTATGCAGCCTCCAGAAATATCTCAGAACAGAGAAACCTGAATGAAAATGTGTCAGCATTTTGGAAGTAAATCAAGTTTATAAAAAAAGGAAGTATTTTCTAAAATACTTTGGAGGCAGTAGATAGTAGAGATCATGTCTCAACAGGACAGCTTCAACCACCTAGTGCTGCAGATAAATACATTTTCTTCCCTGAGTTCTCCTTCTTACTCCTTAAAGATTAGAATTATTCCTCCTGCCCAAACTCCAAAGGATTTTAATTGTTTAAATCCCCTGTTTAAATCCTTTTGTTTTTTTTTTTTTATACATGTGAAACAAGCAAAAAAAAAAAATCTATTAAGCTTTTTTAATGTCATATTGTTTGAATGTAATTTCTTTTAATGCAGTAATATTTAAGATAAGTTGGTTCATATTTATTTAAAGTGGTAGATTTAACTGGGGAGGATGGCAGAAATCAGCATTAGCTGAACTTGGGACCATGGTGATTTAGAACAGCTGAGTATTAAGCATTTTTTATTGTCAACTAACATTTCTTGTAATAACACCAGGCAAAGATGGATACCAAGCATTTTCTTTTTGAAAACTGCTAGCATAAAAATATTGCTGGGCTTGGATGTAACTTACCAAGAAAAGTCAGTAAGGGACTGCTTAAAATTAAAGTATGGGGGTTAGCTCTCCTGGAGTTTCTCTCTGTGAATGCTTAGGGCTACTGATGGGACAGCTGGTGAGCCAGGCTCCCTTGTCTTCTGATCCTGTCATCATGCTGCTGAGCCCTGTCTCCCATGGGCAACTCTGTCTTGCACCTTTCTGTCTAGAAAAGCGGGAATTCTGCTTTTTATTCAAATAGTCACCACAGTTCAGCCTCTGCTTAAAATTCAACACATGCTTAAGTGCTTCTGCTGAGAAAGGACAGCTCACTGAAGCAGGTGCAATCCGGCCTCAAGCCGTTTCACTGACTCCTTACTTACAGAGTCTGGGATGCTAAAGGATTTCACCTGCAGCAGAGTGGCTCCATGCTGTGATGAATATCTTCAGTTTTAATAGCAATTATTGTACTTCGTAGGCTCATTGGCCATATTGATGTTGCACTCACTGCTATTACTGAAACTTGTGATAGTAATAAATTGAGAGCGCATGACACTCAAGTATGTGTAGCTTGGCTTTACACCAGCTTCTTTTATTTTGTTATGGTTTTGCTTCAGGAAAGTTTGGGAAAAGATGTAGGTTTTATTTCTTTTATCTTTTAAATGTGTGCCTGGTATAGTATTATTTTCCAGTTTAGCTTAGCAGTTGTATTCACCACAGGTTATGTGTATTTGAGAAAACTAACGTGGGGCATAATTTCAGCTCACAAAAGCTGGATTCAATACAGTGCTGACCCTGCTTTGACTGGATCATCCCATGAGGTCACTTCCAGCATGAATTATTCTATAGTTCAGTGATTTCAACCCAAAATCAATATAGATCCTTTAAGGTCATTAATTTACATATGATGTGGATCTGACCTTTTGCCAGATACAGCTTTAACACTGCTTATCACGTCATCAAAGACGAACATTTAATTCTGAGAACCTATACAGAATACATTGCTGAAAATCCATTTTATCTTTTTAAGATCATACATTTTTTCTATATATATGCTGTAAACTCATAATTGCCTTTAGAGATCCCCGAAGACCCAGAAGTTGCGGAAGAATATTATAATGATGAGTTTGAATCCTGTTCAGAAAGCAGTGAAGAGGAGGAGGATGCAGAAGTGTTGCAGACTGTCTCTAAGACAACCCACCAGGTATATGTTACCTTTGGGAAAACAGTATACACTCAATGCTTATTTTCCATGGGAAAATTAAACTTCCAAGATTTTGCCCTGCTGACATTGCTGAAATTTGTTTTTGTTAGGAATCTGCATGTATATCTATACCATGAATTAATTATATTTGTATGTATATGTAATTCTTCTGAGACATTGGTGAGAAAGATTCTTACATTACTTCATGATTAAGAGTAACAGTCCCATGAATGCCTGAAGGTGGATCATTGGCAGTAAACTTCCTTGTGACTGTAAAACACTCAGAGTTGGGTTCTCTCATGTGTTAGCTATGGGTAAATTAATTTAAAGCTGAAAGTATCCTTCAAGCATGAGATCTAACTTCCAGCTCTAATTCCTGGGCAAAGATAGGCACCTCTAGTTGTCACTCCTTCCTGCCTGTATTAGATATATTTTCTAGGACAACATGATGAACTATGAGCCTAAACAACTGCAAGATGTGACCAGGAAATCTGTGGACTTTCCCGAGAATCTCGGAAAGTATAGGTGAAGAGAAAACTTATTTAAAGGCTTAAAGTAGCTTTATCAGGTGAACCTGCCACAAGAAAGTCTTAGGGACTGCAGTGTGAAGAAGGTTGAAGATATTGGAAAAGGCACCTAATTTAGATCTGACAAGAATGTGTCGAGATGAATCTTGTCTCCAGTGATCAAGCCTCAGTGAAATCAATGAACTTAAATGCCCAAGTCAGTTCTGAAAATAGATCTTCCTAAAGTATTCAGGAGCAATTCATTTTTCCCCTGGGCCACCAGCTTGAAGTATTATGTCGAGTGCCTCTGAACATTCTGGTTCTACTTAGGATCATATATATTATTCCACATTCATGTGCAAATTTTGCAGAACTGAGTGTGATCTGCATTTCAGGGAACCAACCAAGTATACTAATACTCCACTAAATTATAATGAACTTTTACTGATTTTTGAAAATTTTAAACTAATAGCTCCTTTAAGAAATAGTTTTTAAGGCAAAAAGAAAAAGTTTCTGTGACAAATCAGGACTGTACTTCTACCACTGTAGCAGGGAGTCCTGAAATTCTCTTACCAGTTAAACTTGAAGTTTACTCAGAGCTTCATTCAATCTAGAAATATCTTCCTGGCTTTCAAACTAAACACTCAGGATGCTTTAAAATTCCTGATCAATTTATACAGTAGTGATCTAAAGAAATATTAGTGAATTGTAAATGACAAAGGTTTTTTTTCCGTTTGCTGGGTCTGTGCTTACACACAACACACAGACATGCAAATTCTCTGTTGCCAAGAAAGTCTACCACAAGATACTCTTGAAAATATATTATTACTCAATTTTTCTTTTTGGAATGCCTTTTAAAATTCTCATTCATCTTTCATTGACGGTATCATTAAGTGTCAATCTATAGTGTTTTCGAACAGGCAGACTGCAGCTTGGAATTAACAAAGGGCAGAAGATTAAAATAGGTTTCTCAATAATGCAGAATAAATTAGGTGTTGGCAGTGAGATCTGAGTGGTGACAGTCCCTCATTTTGCAGGGACTCAGACTTTGGCGGTGACAAGCTGGCTCTGTGGGCTGGAAGAGCTGTCCCACTGGCACCTCTTTTCTCTGTCCAGCCCTAATGAACATGTGGCTTTGCTCTACCAGCCATCTGTGTACACACAGAGCATTAACCCTCTGTGAACTGGCCTGCATAAACTGCCTGGGAAGTCCTCCCTGTGAGCATTTGCCTTTTGGGAATTCCTCTGTCAAAGAAATTAATAGTTTGTTTTTGTTTTTTCTCATGTTGACCACAGCACCATAGATAAAGCAGAAGTATATTTCTGGGTATTGGTGCAATCACCTTTTCTTTTGCTTGCGAAGTGAGCATAATTTTCAATTTTCCCTTTCTCAAGTGAAAAAATCTGCAGGAAGTCCAAGGTCAAAGCAGACTGAACTTGGCTGTGCAAATCTGGACACCTATGTCTGAATTAACTGAATGGAAAGCCTGTATAGTAGGGGGAAGTAAGCAAGCATTTTTAGGGAATAATGTTATCTTGGTATAAACATCTAATGTAGTTAGACAGAATATGCTGAGAAGTCTCTCTGGTGATTATAAAGAGATCTACAGTTATTAGCATGCATAGGACCTCTTCATTCTGGATGTCAACAGTTATGTGAGATGAATCCCACTCAAAGGTAGGTGGGATCAAACTCAGCATTAATAATAAGTTTCAAATCCTACCAGAATAGATTTGATCTTGCTAGTATATAGCAGGGTTTTTTTCTGCAGTCATTTACTTAATACCAAAACTCCTACTCCTATTTCTATGATGGGATTCATACTCTTAAATCCTTTCTTCAAAAATACCTTCATAAATTAAGCTTTCAGAGGTGCATGCTAATAAAGAAATCCTTCCATGGCAACACAGGGTAAGGACTTGTAAGATATTTACCTTCCTAATCTGTGCAAATCTCTCAATTTTCCAGTGCCAAGATTGCTTTACTAGTTACTTCTGTGCAGAGTGTGGAAATGCTGCATCTGGTGGTGCTCCCTGGTGACCCCATTACTTCAAACAGCGATTAAAAAAATTCTGGTGTTCATGCAGTAGCATGGGGTCAGAAAAGTCATGTAATTGAACAACACATTGGGGTGCATGATGTAGAAAGAGATCTGAGCTATTTATTCAAGCTATATTAGGCTGTCACAGATGTCAAGACAGACTGAGAAGTAGTGACCTTACGTGGGATGCAACACCTCTTCAGATAGGAAGGTAGAGTTAGGCACTGGAACAGCATAATTTTAAAAGTTTAGGATGGGAGCTGTAACAGCTATTTTCCCCAAGTTGATAGCTTTCCATGTAGCCTGTGGTTTTCAGCTATTGCCAGTTGGAGATGTAGAGCTACCACCAATTTCAAACCCTGTGCACATCTGGACCTCTCATCTTGGTTGTAGCATTGGAGTTTAGTGTCCTTTGTCCCTCCCTTTTGGAGCAGAAATGCAGATTACCAGATTTCAAGCAGCAATTTGCCAATTACTTTTTCAGACCTCTACCTCTTCAAGGCAATAGTTCTTTTCCACATATTTTTTTTTAGGAACACTGGTTTCTAATTAGGGGGAAAACATGAAAGACAATGAGAAACTGTTTCTAAAAAGATTAAAAAATATGAAGCTTAGGAGAGGTTTAATCTTGAAAAGTTAATGTACAGTGAAGCTTTTGTTGGCTTTGATGTAGCTGAGATGCTAATGGATGCTTTTTACTGCAGTTTATCACTTTGTTCTTTGTGTTTTGTTTTAGTGACAGTAATATCAGAATTTTTAAAAATACAGATTTTTGACAGATTTTGCAGCAAGGTCAAGATCTTGACTTTCAGTTTTAAATAGTCAAGAAATGCCGTGTTGTCAAAGGTGATATGGCAGCAGCTTCTAGAAACTCAGAGACCAAGTTTCTCTTGGACTTCAATAAAATTGTGATCTACTTCCCCAAGCACAATCATTGCTTAATAGCCAGATCTTTGAATTTCATCTGTGTACACAAACAGCATTTCACATGAAAGATATAGTGACAAAAATGTTGATCATCTGTCTGATAACTTAATATTTGAAATAGAATAGTGCTAAAATCTCTTCTTAATTATTTTTTTTTCAATTAGTCATTGTTACTATTTATGTAAGTAGATGCAATTATATGAAACATAAGTATTAATTTGCAGTTGGCATAGTTAAGAAGTACATACTTGCCTTTTCCAATGTAATACTGGTTTAGATATTCCAGGACTAACCGATGATAAAATGCAGGTGTATTTCTGAGATTGCACAGCACTCTCCACAGTAAACACATCTGCTTTAAAGTCCATGCACACTTGTTCTACACACTTGTGTTCTGCAAGGAATCTAATGTAAACAATTGTTTGTACATAACATCATTCCAGAGCCTGGTGTTTTAGAAGAAAACAGAAGTTCTGAGCAATGTAGACTCTTTGTAGTCTGCTGTTGACACTCATTGGTGTAGGTGATATCCTTTATGTTTGTGGGATCATACTTCTGGTACATAGTGTTTGTATTTAAGTTTATGCTCACACTGATGCTATTCCTTATTTGTTTTATCCACAGGACAGTGATATCTAGGCAATGGTCAAGTATTTGGAGAGTGTCCTGAATAATAGCTCATTGGGTAAGGTGATATCTTTTCTTTAAATGTCATAGCAGCAATTATTAGCCGTCTGTATTCATCACAGTCCAATTATTTCCATTTTGAAACAAAATAGCGAAAAAATGTGATCTTGAAAATTGCTTCCTTAATCTACTGCACAGAAGCATAAATATGCAAAAAGAAAAGGCATACACAGTTAAGTGTTTTTGTTGAAAATAATAGAGCTATAAAGCATAATGGTCATAAGTGTGCAATGTTATAACAAAAGCTTTTAAAAACTTGGCTTCTGCCATCTTTTCTCCAGAGGAAAATATTTAAGGTTATGTAGGTTGTTTTAAAATTTCTTGTACTGGTAACAATCAAAGAAAATGAGTTAAAAGATTTTAAAAAAATTTTAAAATGGTGATTCAGGTTTGGATAATATTAATTTTATTTTACAGTATCTCATTACAGGCACAGAAAAATCATGGAGAATTTAGGTTTGCAATTTAATCCTAAATTCTCCTGCAAATTCTATCTATAAATTAAGAGTTTGAAAACCTGGTTTCTCGTGTTCTATTTCAAAGCTAAAACTAAAACTTATATGAAAGAAGGCTATTTACTGAGGCTGGTATAGTCACTGTCCTTGAAGACCACTGGGCTGAACTTTCCCAGCAGCAGCCTGCGTGTGTGTTGCATGAAAGCCCAGCTGAGTTCCCTAAGGCTCCCGTGGGAGCTGCAGTCTTGTTTAGCTGCCTCATTTACACTCATTCAGTTGGGATAAACCTGACACAATGTTATCTTGTGGCTCTGAATGTAGAGGAAGCCTGGGAAATCCTCCTTGTAAAGGTTCCTCCAGTACCGAGTTCTCTTTCATCCCTGCTCATGAGCATGGACTGAGGAGAAGAGAAAGCCTAAGAAAAAAGATGAAAGGTAGTAATCAAAGCTATGGCCTGCATAGTCTTGTAGCCAGTGAATTGTGTCTGGTCACCTTCTGGGTTGTCCATCAGGGAGATCCTTAGAACAGAAGGAAGGAACTTTCATATCCAGTTTGTCTTTACACTAATGGAGATCCCACGATCTTCAAATTCTGCACTCATTTGTGCATTTCACAGAATCACAGAATCACAGAATGTTAGGGATTGGAAGGGACCTCAAAAGATCATCTAGTCCAATCCCCCTGCCAGAGCAGGAACACCTAGATCAGGTCACACAGGAACATGTCCAGGCGGGTTTTGAATGTCTCCAGAGAAGGAGACTCCACAACCTCTCTGGGCAGCCTGTGCCAGTGTTCTGTCACCCTCACTGGGAAGTTGTTCTTCCTCACATTTATGTGGAACCTCCTATGTTCCAGCTTACACCCATTGCCCCTTGTCCTATCACTGGATGTCACTGAGAAGAGCCTGGCTCCAACAGGCAAAGCTCCATTTGCAACATCATTGTTTGCAGTGGGTTTACAGAGGTGGAAATACGAGCAAAGTTTAGCTGTATGCTTCAATATTTTGTTATTTTAATGAAAGAGAGAAGTTGCTTTGAGGGCTTCTGGGAGTAACCCAGAGTATTAGTCAAACAGTAGTATTTTTAAAAAATCTTAGTATTAAAGGGACTCTTGTCTTCCTCTTTTTCTTTCAGTATTGAGAACAAGAAGATGCCTTTTTAAATTATAATATTAAAGAACTAAGTTGTGCTTTAATCATTAAAAAATCTCTGACCAGTCTGTGCTGAAACTTAAAGCCTTTCTCCCAGCTGAGTTAGTAATTAGGTTTGTATGATCAGTTCCAAACAAATATATGTGATGATAATAAGGGAGAAATCTGCTAGGCTCCCTTTTATCTTTGTATGCTCAGTGTCACTGAGGGAGTTTAAACATTTACAATTTTAAGTTCTTCTAATGTCAAGCAACAAAGTTGATGTTGGGGTAATTTTTATGTGTTTGGTAACATTCATTTATACATTGCTTTTTCTTTTCTGGGCTGCAAATTCATGTTACATCAAAATTTTCTGTATATGCTACATTTTACATAGGTTAGATACTTGTTCCCTTTGTTCACCCTAAAGCTAGTTATGTACAGTTGCTGGGTTCATTTTGGGTTGGCTATACAGTTCCATGTAGAGTATATTTGAAATAAGGTAGTCCATGCTGATAAAGTTTGAAAAATTGGGAAGATCCCAGGGAAGAACTGCAAAGTGAAAGGAAGTTTGAAAACTTGGTTTTACATTTTACTCAATCTACTTAGCTCAAAGGAGGAGAAGGTTAGAGCCAGTTGGGTCACTTTTTATTGTTTATAAACTCAGGAAAGTGTATCTGATTCTAAGGAGCTTTTTAATCTTGTAGAAAAAGGCATTGTAGGATCTCATATGTAGCCCTGAAAGCTGAAGAAAGAAATCCAAAATCCAAAATTCAAATAGAAATCTATGATTCAGTGGAGATAATAGCTTCACAACACATAATGGTTTACCAAGAGATGCAGTAGATGTCTATGACCAATTATTTGGCCGTTAGCAGAAATGTTGGTAGAAATGCCTTTGGGCCATATTGTATAGAAAATCTCACCAAATAGTCATAATCACCCATTTTAAAGGTGAGTATTTGTGGAGAAATGACAACTGGAGGATTTGTTTCCCTTCAGATCCTTTCATCTTCCCTTTCACAGAGTAGGAAGGATACAGTGAGAACCTCAAACTGGTACTCCATGACCTGAGAGGACAAAGATCTTTTGCCTTATGTTGTTCTCTGCAGTACTGGGCTAGAGTTGGGGAGAATATTTGTCTTTGAAATACATTTAGAGAGCCACAATACTTATTTTTTAAAAGTTGGTGCTCTTGTTGTTTAATTTGATTTTGTTTAATGAATCAAGAATGATATATTGCATTAAAAATGCAGTTATCTGGCCACTTTTTGAAGAAGCACAATTCCTTGTTCTGTGTTGATATATGGGTAGGCAAACTGTTCAAAGCTGGGTGCAAAATATACTATTAATCAAGTTATTGCTTCTAAGAAAATACCTCTGATCTAGAAATTGGTGTGGATTATGAATCACCCCAGGAAAAAAATTTGCGGCTTGTTGTAGCAACAACGTGAAAAGCTCTTAGCAGTTTTCATTGAGACCTCATTTTTTTGATGACTAACCACACTTTTGCAGTATCCTACAATCTGTAGTCCTTGCAGCTGCCTCACAGTACCCAGAAAATCATATTAAATGGAGAAGAAAATAGATACTAGTTTGCGTGTAGAAAATAAGTTTTTCTTGGCCAACTGCCAATGTGAAGAGTAAACAAAGTACTAATTATTTACCCTGAAATCCCAGAAAAAAACAAGACGGATGTATTTAATAACAAAATGTTGGGGGAGAAGAAGATATTGTAGCAATAAATAGATTGAGCCCACTAAGCAGGAGTATGCCCGGCTCTTCCTGCAGTGATACATCCTGTAACAATAGAAATACCAGAATTTATCTATCTGGAGTGTGTGGTTAAATGTACTGTTTCTTAAGAGAATGCAAGTAATATATTTTCCTTAGACCACTGGTGTTCAGGGTGCCAATTTTTTATTGCTTTTGAAGCCCCAAAATCCCATATCTGAACTTTAATTCTATACCAACTCAAAGAGGAACGTGCCACCCAGTAAGTCATAAGTATTGCTTTGCACAGCGCTTGGGATTTCCTCAGAGCCACTCTGAGGACAGCTAAATTTTCCAGTGTTGCTAAAATAATTGAATGCTTACAGATCCCATGCAAAAATGCATGGATATGCATGTGAAGTGTTATAGTAAATGATCAGGAAATGGTTTTTGTGTCAAAGTTATTGGTTGCTATTAAGAACTGAGCTTGTAATTTTTTCATCTTTTAAACTGTGTTAACTATCCCTCAGTTGTAATACTTAGGTACCATACAACTGTTAGCCATTAGGTGTAAAGAAAAGTTAGAAAAATGTTTTAAAAAGTCAAATTGTTTGTCCATAGTCAGAAAACAGGATAGGAACCCATTTCTTCTGTGGTCTCTCTCCATGCCTGCTTCCTATCTTCTGAATCCAGCAAAGCTCTGAATCCAGCAGACACTTAGCGGTGAGCGATTCAGTAGGATCCCTCACGATAACAAATTTTTATCTCAGTATTTGACCTTATATGGTCAGGATCCAGAATCATGTAAGGCATAGGAGCTTAACTATTGGAAAGCCATGATTACGCATTCCAAGGAAGCATTCAGTACTCTTTGGGGGTGTCTATACTGTTCATAGCAGGACGGTAGCTGCAAGCTCCCTCTGACTGTATGTCATCAATGTTAATGCAATCCAAATAAAACCCCAGCTGAGACCAAGCTAAAAACCCCTGCTAGGAGAGGAGTGTGTGTTCATTTAGACAAGGCATTGTATTAACATGTTTGTGTTACTTTTGGCTAGTTCATATCCTATGCAGAGCCCTCCTGTGTCTATTCAGAACTTGGATGCTGTGTGCCACAGCCCACACATTTACGCAGTATGTAGTTCCACCATGATACATATTTTCCTCTTTTGGAAAGTGAAATCTTAATGCCAAATATTTTGCAGGAAGAAACTAGACCAGCTGCTTTGTTTAGCTTAGCAAATTGAAAATTAAAGTAAGATCTCTTCCAATTGTAAAGAAATGAAAGGAGCATGCAAAAGCGAAGGGAAGAATTGAGTAAGGTGAAGAAAAGGACTGGCTTGGGAGAAAGATGAGCATGAACTGGTCAATAATGTGTTTTTTTTTAAAATTAGAGATTTTAGCCACCAGGTCACAGCAAGGCTCTGGAATTGTCTTCCAATGGAAGTAGTAGGGGCCATAAATAAATAAATTTTTTAGGTCAAGCAGGGACTTCTGTGATGGAATGGTAATACGAAACTGCAGGGTATTTGAGCTGACAGCCCTCTGTGATTCAGCACTTCTGTGTTCCTGTGTGTGAATACCACAGCAGTCTGTGAACATTAGGTCCTTAAATACTGCAACAGCACGAGGCCTGTAAGCAGAAAGAGTGTGTATGTTTCTCGCATATATATATGTATTTACATATACAGATATTTTTAATATATATATGCATACATAAAAAGAATGCCTTCATCTGAAGGGGAAACTGATGTCATAATTGAAATACTTTCAGTTTACAGTAATGATCAAGCTAAAGCAGAGACTTGCCTGTTAGGAAGAAGGTTCTTGTTCTTATAAGTAATGCAAGAACAATTGAGGAAAATATGTAGTGTCTAAGCAAATTTAATTTTGTTGAATATTTACCTGTCCCAGCATTTCTTCAAGTGACTGTCCTTTCTGTTGTAATGTAATTCCCCATATGCTACACAGAAGGAAAATTGTTGTTACAGTTCTGGTGCCTTTAAGCTATAAATCTACTTGTCCCTCAGAAAGGAGTTGCCCTTAATGTGCATTTAATAATCTAATCCATCTTTAATTAATGTGGCACTACCTTGTGAGAAACAGGAATAGTCTTCCTCCTTCTGACTGCCTTTGACTCTGCAATAGAGCTCAGGGGATGAAGGTCAGTAAGGTCATGTGTCTGTGCATTGATTTGTAGGCTCGGGGACTGTCACCGGAGTGTCTCCAGGGGCGCACCAGGCATTCAGAGCTCTCAACAGCACTATGGCTGAGACCAAACTGAAACGCATGAGGGAGTAAGTAGCATATTTGTGTGTTAGCAGTATTCAGATGAAGGGGATGGATTTGAAAAACTGCGGAACACAGCAAAGAAAACCATGTGTTTTTTCCCCACCCAAAAAACTCCGTTCAATAAAAAGAAGTGGATGGTAAGTTATTCTTTACATACTGGATTCCTACTTGCCTCCACAGAGGATGAAGGCTTACTGTTACTTCTGATCATTTTCTAGTAATCTGTACAATCACTGTCATCCTTCCAGGATCTCATTTGCCTTCACTACTGTTGGTTTGTTATGAACTTTGCTTTCTTTATTAGATCAGCACATGTCCATAAATCATCTGCAGATATCCGTGTTCCCGCCATATTTGCTCCCTCAGCCACACTTCATTCTTACCTGGAACAAAAGACTACTGGTTTTGTTTCCCATGATGATATGATGATTTAAACCAAGCATGATTGCTCTTGGCTGAGATTTTCAAATGAGACAAAAGAATTTACATGTGCAGCTCCCTCTGAAACTCATAGTCTAATTGCTTTCAGCATCACTGAAACCCCAGCTTTATTAGTAAAGATTGCAGTGTCTTAATAAAACAAGGATCTGTGCTTCCTTTCTAGAATGTACTGGTTAATGTATCTTGAATTTTTACCTTGATTCAGTAATTTCTGGCCTTCCAAGATTTCTCATGCCCTAATTTAAGTACTGATCTGATAATCATAATGCTATGTATTATTTCTGAACTCAAATTTTCTTTGCAGTGTTGCAACATTTAACTGACCTCAGATTATAAACTCTTTTAAAAATGGCAGTTTTCTCTCATGGGGGTGGACAGCACCAACAATATGGTGGATGTTATCAGAATGCAAATATGTTCAAACATTTAATACTGGTAGTTACTTAAGTGAATCCCCTATAGAAAATGGATGCAACCACCGCAGCCTTGATGCCAATCACTGTTTAAAATAAATTAGAGTGCCAAATGCATTGTGTATTCAAGGGAAATACCAATCAGATTTACTCCAGACAGAAGTTGTTCAGTTTTATAATATTTCAAGATGCAGCAGCTATTAGGGTTTCACTTCATGGCTTAGCCTTGATTGTGCAACCAGTCAGCGGGTCTTACAGCTGGCCACTCTGATTACTTTCCTTTCCCATTTCACGGGAAGTACTTTCAGAAATAAAAAAATGCATCATGTGCCAACTAGTTGCAAGGTGAGGTTGTTTAGTCAAAATGCCCACTAATCTTACAGCCTTCACCTTGTGTTCTCATGGTTACAGGATAAACCTTAACTATTTGAACTTCATGGTCATAGCCTTTGAGGCTGAGGTGTGATTGGATCTCTTGCTTCTTTCAGATTCTGTATTTCCAGTGCTTGCGCTATTCAGTTTTACTCACTCAGGAAGCCACAGACTTATGGTGGGGTCTTCCAACTGACAGATTCTAATGAAAAAGAGAATGTGGGGTTTTTGTCTTAAAGAAACTGAGTAGCTGGAGTTGTTCTGAGGAAACAGAAAAGAGCAGTGAAGACAATGTGGAAGTGTAGTGAAATCTGTCTAGGTGGCAAGTCTCTATAGGAACAGAAGTAAGAAGGTTTGGGATTGGTGCAATTTTCAGGTGCTAACAGCATTAGATTCTGATGAGGGAGACTCTCTTTTATGCCATGAATTGCTCAGAATGTAAGCATTGTGCCTACACATTACAAGTAACTAATGAAAGAAACTCTTTCATTAGTTCTGAAAAAAAAGGTAGGTTTATGTAAAATAACACAGAACCTAACAGTAAAAAGTCCTTTTAGCCATTTTTAATTGACACATGTGAATGACATGAGCTCGCAAACAACTGCAGCAGGACAGTCACTTGACAAGATGTGATGTGCTCACTGTCTGAGTCATTGCAGTGTGCTGTACTGAATCCGTTCTTTGACAGTAGAGTGACTTGCTGTTTATCAGACTGCCAATTTAGGTAGCTCCTACTGTATTTCGCTGCAGGGTTTTGTACCTATATACATGTGAGAGGGAAGTTGTGCTACAAGTCCTTACAGAAATTAGAAGGAAGGCACAGATGTTCTTGAATACGGTAGATAGGGGACCTTTGTCTTCTCCTATTTTAAGAAATTAAAAAAAGCTCAGGGCTTAACCTATAGACAGCCTGATAGTGTTTGTAATTCAGTCACCAGCTTCCTTCACTAAAGTCCCTGAATATTTTCTCTGGCATCTTCTTTCCAATTCCCACTGCACTCTGTTCCAGCATTTTGAATTGCTGTCCTCTCAGTAAAAGTCATGATAATATTGCCTATTTCAGTGACAACAATTTCTAGTGTGTTATACTTGGTATCAGTACTCATTATAAAGTTTAAGGCAAGAGATTTAACTTTACCTTTAAAGTGGAGTTCATTCTCTCCACAAAACCTTCTACTTCAGTGCTAAGCATTTCAATATTGGGATCTTCTGCAGTGTTGATTAGAAATCTCTATTTCTTGAACTAGCTCCCTCAAAGGTTATCTGAGCTTTTTCTCATTATGCTGCTTCCCAGTCTTGCATGCTAACAGTGGGAAGTCAAGCAAATATATAAATCAGAGTTGTGTGACTCATATTCCTCATATTGGGATTTTAAGCTGGGAAATTGTGTTAATTCAGGAAACAGGAGGAGCTGTTTGTTGGTACTTTGTCGTGGCCACCATCTCATTCTCACGGTAGTTCCCATCCATGGTACTGGGTAACTTGGTGCCTGCCTCAGCCTGAGGAGCTCTACTTTCACATGCTGTCCACAGCCAAATTATCTTCACCAGAGAGATCCATGAGGAAACACTGATGTCAGTTCCACCGATGCTCCCGTATAGAGACTTTCCAACTGTGTGTCTCAGAAGAATACCATGCTGTTCTTCAGAAACAACTCCTCAACCAAAGCTTTTTTTTTCATGATCAGATCAAATTGTTATACCACTTACTTACTCCTTCATTTTCCCCCTGAATTCCATATAGCTTGTCAAAGTCTTCTTTACAAGATTTCACAAGTTTTGGCAGTATGCATTGCCTGAAGGATTGGCATTGTCCCTAAGGAAAGGCTTTAGAAGAGTCATTGTGGCAAATGCTAGCTTGTTTTATGCCAGCTTCTGAAAAACTTGGTAGACAAACCCAAAGCTTTCTTTAGGCTTGGACTAACAGCACTGGTAGCTTCTAAGAGGCTAAAGAAGTAAAAATCTACATTAAAAGGGACAGACCCAACTTGTTAGATCTCTAGCTGTAAAAATTTTTCTTCTTTTCAGCTTACTCTTATTCTGAGTCCCTTCTTTCCAAGTTTTTGGCCACTTCAGCCACAGTTTGACCACAATGAAGGGCCTGGCAGAAGCACAGAACCCTGTGGGAAGTCTTAAGATGCATACTTGATGTCTCAAGTCTGTGCAGGGTTCCGTTATCTAAAATGGAAAAGTGAAGGTGAGAAATAAGACAAATGTTTGCAGAAATCTGTGGAGAAGAACAAGCCTTATTAGGGGTTTTGGTGCAGGTGGCTGTATTTAAAGTTACACTTCCCTATATTATGTAGTATTTGTATCCCAGGTGTCCAGTGAGTGGAGGCTTCCCCTTGAAGCCTCTACAGCACTGTAGTCAAAATTAATTTCTTGACTTTGTAAAATCAGGATTTGTGTTTTACAGAGTAAGGCTGGTTTTTGAATACTGGAATAGCTATGGAATAGAATGTATATCTTGTTCTCTCTTTCCTGAAAATATAAAGAGAAATAAAAATGTAGGAAATGGAGAAAAAAAACTTAGTACAGAGTGTTTTGTGCTCCTTTGTGGAGGTATCCATGAATATCTACAATGAGTCACTTTAATAGCCATGAACTTTAATATGAGTTTAGAATTCAATAAAATGTATGTCAGTGAAAGGAAAAAGCTTTTATACCCCAAATTTTAAGTAAATTAAAATCCTTTAGCACAGCAGTAAACACCTCTTAGTCAGTCCCTGAAGTCTTGCACGCAGCAGCATACCATGATCAAGCAGAAGACTTCATCATCACCTGCTGAGTGTAAGTAAAGCTGTCTTTCAGAAGTCATGGAGAAAAGGCATTTGGTGGTATTTTTATTCTATTCCTGTGAATGCTTATAAAACTATTGGTTTAGACTCCTGAGCAGTATGCATATATGCTGCTTGTGCTTGTGGCATTGTCGTCAAATGTATCTTAAAAATTCAGAAAGAAAGGTCATACTGAAGTCATTGAATGAGCAGTGGATATTCTTACAAATAAGTAGTCCTAAAAATACCCAAAGTATAGAAGACTTTTTGTACATTTGTTTCTGCACATTTTTTAACTACTGCAGTAAAGAAACATTATTTGATTTAGTGTTTTATTAGATACTGGGTGGACCTTCCCAGGGGCCAGTTCTGAGCCTTCTGAAACTGGTTTTGTTATTGACTTCACTGAGGGCAACTTTAGGTGAAGAACAAAAGCAACAAATATAGAAAAGCTAATCAGGTTTTTAGACTTCCATAAAAAAAAATTCTTGGTGTCCTTTTAATTGTCATTGACTGTCATGTTGAAGGTGTCACAATGTAGACATGCATGAGGAATAAGATGTCTTCTCATAGGCGAAAGACTTATTTGATAAGGACATTTATTGACACTGTCTGAGATGAAAAGAGGATATTATTCTTAAGAGTATTGATCCTGGAATGTTTCTGAGCATGATATTTCCTCTTACACACGCCACAGTTATTCTATTCATTGCTCCGTTTTCTGATTATGATTTCTGTCTGGTGATCCCGAGACATCTTACAGCATAACTGTACCTTTTTGCTTCTGATGGGCTAAGCCAAAATATTACTTACATATCCATCCTCCTTGTCACAGTCTCTCACATTTCATTTTTAAAGGCCAGACACCATCTCTTAATTGTTGAGACCCAAATGATCTCACTATGGAAACACATTAAACATCTTAGCCCATGAGTTTCTCTTTCAAGGTAATTGCATACTTACCTTCCAGACCCAGATTTGAAGGTCTGAAATATTTTGGTTTTACTATTTGCTTTACAAGCAAGTTCAGTGAAAATACAGTAAAACTAACTAGGAACACCAGAAGAGTTGAACCCACTTTTATGTGACCAAGCTGGGAACTTGTTCATATTTCCTATCAGGGAAAAGTGAGTGAACGCTCCCAGCTTGTGAGTCATTGCTGTCCCAACGCAACAAGTGAGAGAGAAAGTGGGAACGGGAGAATCATGGCCTCTTCCTGCCTAAGAAGAAATGACGGCGAGCGAGGCAGTGGCTACTGCTCAGGAGCATAGGAGTCCTCTGCAGCAGACACAATAGTCCTCCCTCAAGGCTGAACCTGGAACTGATTGTCTTATTCCCCAGGCATTTTCCATGGGTCTTCATTTACCTACTTCCCATTGTCAATGCTGCTCTCCTTTACGCAGCAAGAGATGGCTGCCTCTCTTTTTGTCTTGGCCCTCTGTCTCTGCCTTCCTCAGTTTGGACTGTTATCATCCAGAAAGGGAAAATGAGGCAAAATCTCAGAGCACCCAAAGAGGTAAAGTTCCACTCAATTCCAAAAGGACTGAGGCACCCTGGAGATGGTTACCCAGTGAATATCTTCCTGATCATAGTTTGACAGCTACTGATCAGTTCCTAGTGGAGTTCTAATCTCCTGCACTCCTCTAGGGTGCTATGCTGGTTCTCATTCGGACTTCATCCACATAGCATTTCATCCTTATATCAGGACCAGTGTGATCCCTGTTATCCAGATGCATCAAATTACATCTTCAAAATTAGATTGGTAGGTAGGGAGAAGTGTGAAAATGTGTGAATCTTGGAAAATCCATTGTATTAATTTTGACCTTGCCTGGCTTTCACACAAGAAATAAACTAAAATACTTGGTAAGGTCCAGTTTTTCTCTAGAAATAGTTTGTTACTAGTGGCTTCTCCTTTTCTGCCTAGTACATGCAGAGTCACACAGAAAACAATGGCAATGGAATTAACAGACCTCAGATTTCACGCTTGCAGGTTGAGTCTCTTTTCCTGCTGTAACAGGACAGAAGTTCTGTACATTTGAGTTGGAAATGATGACATCCTTAAAAAGGACAAGAGCATTCATTCCATATGCCCCGAGTATTAGAGCAATTTTAGTGGTTGTTCAGCTTTAGGGTCTCTCTTATTCTTCACAACAAGCTCCAATACGCCTGAGCTCAGCGAAAGTTGCAAGTGATCCATAATTTAATTGTTAGATGGGAGTGTACTGGTTATATAGATCTTAATGTGCTGTCCTGTGAGCTACAAGCAATGTAGGAATTGAACAGCTGCTATGGAAAAGTATTTGGAAACAGCAGTATATTTTACCAATTATTTTTCTGTTTGCTTTTGAAGGTAGTGCGTATGTATTGCTCTAGCCCGATGATTATGGAAAATGGAATTACACATTAAAGTCCCAGGTCACTAATCCAAATGTTTTTGGGTTTTCAACCAGTCTGTAATATAGAACACATGTTGGCTTCTCTGTAGTCTCCAGTTTGAAGCCCCCAGCTATGTAGCCTAAATTGAATCAATACTAGCTTATTTGCTGTATCTCAGCTTAAAACTGGCCACAGATATTGAAGTTTAGTTGCTGCATTTGTTGTCCTAGTAAAGGTGCCAAAGATTAAAGCCCCAGTTCAGCAAAGTACTTCAGCATGTGCATTAATGTTAAATACAAGTAGGCCGTTGACTTCAAGAAGACAGCAGATGCCTAAGGTTATGTAAATATTCAACTGCCTGTCTTAATCAGGCATTGAATGCGGTTGCTGTACAGGATGATATTCACACAGCCCAACTCTAGCAACCTTTTCTAGGTGCCTATGAATGCCTCTGGGTTCTCTTTGTGGAATGACACAGGATAGTTCAGAGCATATGTTTTAGCCTCCTATTCTGAATTTACCTGTAAGAATTTTGTTTCTCTCATGCTGGTGCCAAAAGTGGTAGCTAAGGTAAGTGTATAAAGTTAGGCTGGGTAACCATTCACTTTGCTTTTGCCTGTACTTGTATTTATTGCAAGTCCTCAATTGTTCTTTGAGAAGCTTATACTGCTTCTTTCCATCCTGCATCTGGGGATGGGAAAAGCATGTCACCTGCCAATGCCATCATTTCAGCAGTTCTTAGCAGCATTACTTAGCACTTTGGAACGAATAAAGTGAACAAATTTGGTATCTATTAGCTAACATATCAAAGGGCGCCATTAAACTTCGATGCGTTTTCTTGAGATGCTTACCCTGGTGCTCATTTTGTGTTACTTAAGCCTCATGTCCAATTGTTAAAGTGTAAGATTTTTGTGAATTTACTTAGATATGTCAAGAAAACTCAGACTTTTTCAGCTTCTTTACTGAGCCGCATGTCATAGATCCATGAGCCATTCTGTTATCCTGATTTTTTTAAGGATTTTTCTTAGAGTGGACAGTAATATCATAATTGCTTTAGCACTAGAGTGAGTTTTTATCTAGTAACAAAACACATAAAATTATAAGTATAGACTCACTCATTTTAAAATGTCAGGTAGCTCCAAACGCTCAAAGCGTTAGGAGAATTAGATGAATACATCTTTTTGTTTTGCACAAGAATCATGATTTCCCTAGTTTCTCGTGCTGTGTGTGCATAATACATAGATCGAGCTGTGCACTTTTCTAGTGCCTTGATTTTGTCAATAGTTTGCAAATGTTAGAATGCTCCCACAAGGCATCAATTATATAGTCTGTTTTCAATACAGAATCACTTGAAGAATCTTGACAGTGTTTACTAGATACAGCATTGTGTCATTGGGAGGTTTACAGAGGCATTTGGGAGAAATACAGGTAGAGAATACACAAAGGGCGTTCACTGAACCCTTACCAGGGCTACCAATGTTTACTGTTTCCCATATTGCTTATGTATTCTTCTGGTTGCTGCTCTACTACTGTACCTGTCTGTAAGAACAATCTGCCCTTTTCCTTCTTTCCTTCACCACGTTTTTTTCTCAGTCATCACATAGTGATTTCTTTTCTTTTGTATACATAAGTCATTAAGGTATACATCTCATATTCCCCAGGTTTGTCTCCTTCTGCAATGAACCTCATTGCTGAGCAGTTTGTTTTCATAAGTTGTTGGGCTTCAGAGTTTGGAGATACCCAACCAACTGTACTGTGTCTACAGTAGCACACATACTGTGTTTATGTTAACCAGACATGGTTAAGACTAGGACAAAACCAGAGGATACTAGTACTAGTAAGGCCTAACCCTGCTCTTAGTTTTAAGGTAACGTCTTAGACATGTATCTCAATTAACATTTTTCTGCAGAAAAATAATTTTGATCCTGAAGAGAAGAGCTGAGTATTGCAAAAATACATATAGCTTATTCGTAATTTTTCTGGTTCAGTCGGGTTTCAAAGCAACCTTGGGCTTTATCTGTGAATCTACTAGCTGAAAAAAACTATTTAGATCCTAGATTATGATTGTCATGTTTCTGTAAACGTTAATACAAATCTTAATTAGTCTTTTATATGCCATATTTTCAGGCAGCTAGATAGAGTATTAGTTGATTTTCCAAAAGACTTGAGACAGAGGAATGACCAGGGTCCTATTTTGAAAAGTGTTTAGGTATTAAAAGTTTATTCTTTGGGAAAAAAAATAAAAGGATGAGACTTCTTATCTGCCTATTTAAATGCCAAAATAACTCTGTGAAGCTTGTCTTGTTTTGATGAAGAGCCAGAAGAAACTGAATGCATAAACCTTTCTAGGCCGTGCTGAAAATCATAGATCTACTGTCCATACTTGGTAATTGTTTTTCGTTCTTCCTCTGCAGTACAGTGTAGTTAGTGTGTAGTTCCGCCAGAATGCCAATTGGTCTTAATCCTGTTTTGTGCTATGAACTTTTTCCAGAGCTACAGATGTGGAAAGGGACCTGAAAGAAGATGTGGACATAATCCCCCTACCTTCAGGCCCCTTCCAGTGAATATAGATATAAACTAAGCCCAAATGTTCAATGTCAAAAACTTTATGCAAACATTTATGTCTATGTTAATGTATATTTCTATGTGCACATACATACATGCATATAATCCTGTCATAACTGCACATCTCAGGATCCACAGCAGTTGTTTTTATTTTTAACTTTTAAAATGTCTTTTTGATTGGATTACTTTAAAGTATTACTACTTTTATGATAACCTCATATCATTATTTATCATAACTCATTGTTTGAGTGCTACTTCATCTCCCTCGTGCTGCACAGTACACAAACCCAGCTGAAGGTTTCATTAGTAAATCACTGTGAGGCTTGTAATGTTTCTATCAAGAATTGTCCAGATCCATACCAGATGATTACATTAATCTCTCCATCTACATGCTTGACCTGTTGACAGACTTCTGATGGGACTGGTTTATTGGTAACTCAGAAATGCATTGTTTTGCGTCCAATATGAAAGTTTAATACAATATAGCTAAAGACAATGCTCTGGCTGACCAAAAATATATGTAGTAATATGTAATATTATGATTGTTTAATTAAATTGCATAAATCTGTATCTTTTCCTTTCTCTGATGGACAAATTGTCAGGTTTTTAACTGCCATTTTGGTGTGAGACCCTAAAAAAGACACCCCCACTCAAATTCAAGCCATGTAAAAGGAAATCGGCATTAATTAAATTAATTAAAAGAGGTTGCAGTTACATTCCTTCTCTTAAACTCTTATGAGAACTGTATATAATTATTGACTTTTCAGAGATAACTATTGTATCCTTGCATGGCCACATTCAAGAAGCAGCAGTATATTGTGCTGCTCTTCAGACACATTTATCTAAAACAAATACATTGATAAACAAAGCAGGTGGCATCGGGTATGTGTTAAATGTGCCTTGAATTTTTGCTTGATCTTGATCAGTGATGCTGAATGAGTTGAACTGATGACTTTTCAAAGACTCTTTGTATGCCATGACATTGTTAAAAAACAGGATGTTGCTTAAAATAATTTTACCAAGGCTAGGAAATCTCGGAATGTGTATAAAGAGACTGCAGCCTGGGGAAGTGTGTTTCAGGTAACTCTTCATGGGCACTAAAAGGTATCATTTTCACCTGTCTTACCTCCTGAAGAATAGCTCTACATAAGCAAACTTGTTTCCTCTCTCATTTTTAGTATGAACAGTAATTTTATTAATATAGGAAAACTTTAAAATTGCGATATTCAGATTTGGTTTAAATGACAATGTTTTGTTGTGACTTGTTTGTTTGGGTTTTTTTTTTGTTTGTTTGTTTGGTTTTTTTCCTGTGGGAAAGCCTAACAAAAATCTCTTTTTATGACAAGCTATATTCTAAATTAGTAGTAGCTAGAATTCAACTAGCAGCTCTACATTCTAATTCACACTTCTTCCAAGAGCAAATGTCAGCTTCAATTACTATTTTACAAATTCATTTATCTCCGAAAATGAGATGCATGGAGAATATTATTGTTGATATTTCTTCAGCTGTTTATCTATAGCTTTTAATAATAAGATTCTGCTTAGCTCATGGGAAAACATGTCCTAAATATGCTTTAGATTTTGCTGGTCTTTGAAGTAGAACATCAGAGAGTTTTGTTTGCAATCAAATTAAGGTGCTTTAATTCAGAAATTATGAAGTAATTAAGGATGAATTATGAAAATTATTATTGTGTCTTCAAGTGAAGATATTTTCATTCAGCAATAATGTAATGAAAGTCAAAGTCCACTGAGGCTTGAAGGTGAGGGTAGGGGGTAATGTTAACAATTCAGATTTTCTTTTACTAGTTTTTAGATAATAATTATTTATTTTTATTTTTATTTTAATAAGCCTTTTTCTTAGACATTGCCATACACTTCATGTTCCCAAGATTGAACAGCTGTCAGAACTAGAAAGGTGTTGCCCTACCTTTAGAAATAAGTTCCTAAAAATTAAATCATGGAACCTATAATGCAATTCTCCTAGCAGATCTCAAAGAGTGTCTACAGAGCAACAGACAAGCTTTTCTGCAAACGCGGTTTTGAACCCAGAGCAGTTTCTTTCAAGTTTCAGAGAAGTTTTAATCATTCATAGTCAGTAATGCCAACATACTGAAAGACAGGAATATAACTTGAGAGGAAAAGGACCTTTTGTGTTGTAACTGAGATAAACCTGTTTGTTTACTGAACCATGAGATGCTGTAGCAGATATCCTAAGATTTTCTGGTACAGTTAGTTAGAAAACAATATTTTGTATGAGATCAAAGATGTGTAATTTCCTGATTCCTTTGCAGAGTCATTTCAAGAGATAAATGTAACAATCTTTTTCACCCAGATTCATGTCACTACTGGTTAGCTGCAACATGCTGCAATTGCACTCTGTTTTAAAGAGAGATGCAAGGTTAATAAATAAATGCTTAAAAATAGCATGTTCAGGGACAAATCAAAGTTAGATGTATTGATAGGAATCCTAAGTAATGCTACTGGACTCCATAGGGATACCCTTGGGTTACAGAGAACAGAATTTAGTGAAATCTGCTGAAATTATTCTTGCAAAGATCCCTGCACTTGCTTTTATGTCCCATGAGCCCTAATCACAACAGATTTGCCTCCTGCTTTACAATGTGCTTGTTAGTGTAGGATGCAGGCAGCTCGGCTGCATCCGAAAGGATAAATAAATGCCCACTGGAATGGATATTTATGTACAGAAAGCTGTTTCTTTAAGTTTTACTTTGAGGTAGCTGTGAATAACATTAGGATTTTGAAATAACTGAATTTTCTGTGGTTGGCTTAGGAGCCATGTGTTTGTTGTCTGCTATAGCAGAAATGAGATGTTTTTGCTGATGCCTGATCCCCAGGGACTTTCATGGTGTTATTCTGGTGTGCTCAGCAGTGACTTGTGCAGACCGTGGTGACTCGGCAGTGGCAGAGCCTCTCCTTGCTCCCAGCACGGACCACACTGCAGCTCCCTGAAGGCACAAGTGAAAACTAGGTGTCTGTGAGCAAAAAGTGCTGCTTCCCTTTGGGGGTGGATGAGGGAGAGCATAGTGGTTTTAAATGATAGTTGCTATCATGCTGAATGACATTTCAAAGTGAGAAGCTGAAAGCTCCCTTAGCTGCGTATTTGTGTCATAGTTATCCTTCAAGGCAGGCAATGACAAGTTGTTGAGAGATATTAACCCAGCTGCTAACGCCCACTGAGGAGCACAAACTTAAGCATTAATCTTGTTTTGTGGCTTTTGTCAGTGCTGCATAAAGGTAGGTGTATTGTAATTGATCTCCAGACCAGAAAGGAAACGTTAATACGTAGCTAGTAGCAGAATAGTCAAAATAAATACCCGCAGGATAACAGGGCATTCTTTGTTCACCCAGGGAAAGATTTACAACTTCCTCAGCCAGCTGAGAACACAACATTATTATATTGTCAAATTTTAGTAGTTTTGCACTGATGCATAGGAAATCAATGGCAAATCACCAGATAGCCTGATAAATTCATTTGGGCCCAGATCCACTAAATGACTTGGAACATTTTTAGATGCCCTGAGTATAAAATTGCAGTTCTCAAGGCTCCTGTTTGGCTCCCCTCTAATGCCAACAGTCAGTAAAAGCGATAAGTGCCTATGATTTTGGTGATATTCATACTGCTTCTCACATGTTCATAAGCACCTTACCCTTGACAAAACACCATCCCTATCTCGTGTCCAAACCTCATCATTATCCACAAATCAGATATCTTGTCTGACTCTATGGTCTTTGGGGCTTGCTCCAGTTATTTTTCTCTAGGCATGGATTGTGTGTTTCACAAAAGCTGGCAGCAAGAGGCATTTTATTTTAAAACATGGCTTCCATGGATGGCAATGTGGGGACTAGCAGTATCTTCTGTCCAGACAGTTGGTTGGTGGTCAGAGCATGCCTCTAGGCTATTGAGGTCCCTAGACCTATGCCTCCTCTGGCTGGAGCATTGTGACTGCCCTCTGCAGTCAGAAGGAGTGAAGAAAGTTGGACTCACTGATGAATCTCTTGTAATTTGCAATGAGGACACTTAAATGTGATAACCTGGATTTCAGTCCCAAGGACTAAAGGACTCCAACAACTGCTCCAACTATTTTATCCAGGGACCATTTCACAAAAATAGTATTTACATATACCTCCAGTGTTGCCCTTGGTCCTCAATCTATCCAGAGTTAGCCTCCATCATTGCTCATTCTCTTTTGGCCCAATACCTCTGCTTTCGTACCAATTAGAATGAAGATAAAGGAGAGCCCTTCGTCCCCCAGTCTGATGGATGATGATGGTACTGCTCTGGGAGGTGTGGGTTTGAATCTCCTTCTATCCCCAGGTTCTAGCTCTGTGGGTGAGTGCTCTAACCATGGACTCTAGGATAAAAGGGGGCAAATGGATACCTATGTGGTCCTGTCGAATTTCTGTCAGTCCTGACTGGACAGTGGTTATTCTCAACTTTACTAAAACCAGACAAGTGATAGATTTAGGATGTACCTTTCTTCAGTTGTGGAGTTTGTGTTGGGTGGATGCTTTTTTGGGTGACTGCATTGTGCAGGGAGAGTAGGGGTCAACCACAGAGCTGTAAATTTAATTGCATGAACAAGGTGCTGAAAAGTTAGGAAACACAGTGCTCAAATGCCAGCAATGAATTCCTCTGTATATCTAAGCCTTTGTAACACAGTGAAACAAAAGAAAGAACAATCTAAGATACCACACTGAAGCTTGTTAGTGCATATCACCCTGGATCAGACCCTTGGCTGGTAGAGTCTGATGTAACTACTTTGATTTCAGCATAGCGAAAAACAATTTAGGGGAGTGTGGGATGGGGTTCTGGCCCACAGACTTGTCAAAGTAATGAAAGCCCAGATGCCAGCTATCTCCTTGGCTTGTGTAGTCTTGGCTGAGAAGGGATGATGGCTCATTTCTGGGGGAAAATAGTTTGTAGGTGAGTGAGATACAAGACAGCAAAAAGAAAGTAAATGCCAGTAAATCAGAAAACATGGCCAAATGGGAGCTCTGTACTTGTTCTCAGAGCACATTTGGTGGTAAGACTTTTAACCATTTCAAAACTATAAATGTAGGTGTCCCAGATTTCACATGAAATAGAAGTAACTATAAACAAAACTTCGCAGGCTTGGAAATATATCCCCTAGCACAGGATCAGGACCATGGGCAATGGGCAGACCTTACTTTCCAGGAAGACACTTCCCCCCTCCCTCTGTCAGGATGATATATTCACTCAGTAATGTCTATTTGACATTTACTGTCTTAGATCCCACATTTCTGCCTGGCACACAAAATGCATGATGTTGTAGCAGACTCAGATTAATGCAGCTCTCAAGTCCAAACAGAGCCTGATGTCTTCTATTGTAAAAAAAAGCAGGTTATAATTTTTGTTACCTACCCCTTAATTTTCAATCTAGGAATACTTTTCCCCTAATTCTATTGTATCAGCTACTATACAGATTAGCTGATTTGCATATTCTGCCAATCTTAACTGAATAGATTCAGGTGTGCAGGTCACATTTATTAGCAGAAGCAATACTCCTGAGGTATGTGTTTGCTTAATTTTTCATCTTTAAATAGACAGGACTGCCAAAAAATTAAGCATACTTGTCTAAGAGGGAGACAGGAGTCATTAAAGGCATTGATGAAGTATCAGTGATTTCAAAATAGCTTTTCATGTATTGATTTTTAAGCACTGGAGAGAAATACTGTGATATTCCTGATGAAATTTTGTGAAGAAATGTACATTATTTGCCAAACAAATCCCTATTTAGCTTTCTGTGCTAATCTAATCCCTAGGTTTCCAGTGTCTGAGAATTAATCACTTCGAACAGTTCTAGTTTTCCCTAAACAGCACTGTCAGTAGCAAAAAAAGGGCAGTTTCTTGTTACAGGATGCAGGGCTGAGTCAGGTGTGGACCTGCAGAGATTCCATCTTGGCCTCATGGCTTCTGATCCTGGGTCTCAGCTTTTCTGCCCCAAGTTCCCGATGTGCCTCTGTCAGGAGCCAGCAGGAGGGATAATGTATAGCCGAAGGGGGTTCACAGCTGGGCATGACCGAGCTGCAGAAAAGCAGAGAGCAGGCGAGCTGTGAGGAGAAGTGTTTCCTCCTTGTGAGACCAGAGCAGTCATATAGGATATCCTTCAGGCAAAAAAAAATCCATATTAGGTGTATTGTCCATTTTTACCAGCAGTAGGTCCTACTATATATAAAAACCCAGGATTTTTCAGAAGTCCCTTATATGCTAATAAAGTGGTTCTGTATTACTGAGGAAACTGTGTGCTTTCATAACAAATGCAGTTTGAGAAACAATAAAGTAAAATTCTTCACAATGGTTTTCTAAGAATGAAGGAATTTACCTAATGTGGAAATTCTACTGGCTGTAATCTCACTATAATGATGTTATTGCTCAGCAGTAACAGGATGAGCACAGATGAAAAGCAGCTACCCCTTTAGGTGAATTATACTATTGGGTTAGAACTGTTGGCCTTGCCCTGGCATCAGACATGTAGTGAAATCAGTACAGAATCAGAAAAAAAAGTACAACTGGAGTATGTGATGTTGTCAGGGGGCAGTGTGCAGATTTAACAATTCAAACTGGTTTTGGGAAGTCCTGTGCTTTCAGTCCATCTGAACCTACATGCAGAGCCTTAATGCTGGCACCAGGAGACAGCTCCAGTCCCTGTCTCTGCTCCTGTACAGCTCAGAAAGGGCGATACCTGGTGTGGACAGATAGGGAGACGTGCTCTGCTTATGCCTGAGGCTGTGCTAGCAAGTGTGCTGTGGTCAGAAGTGGG
The DNA here is from genome assembly GCA_028020825.1 of Podargus strigoides. Taxonomy (NCBI): domain Eukaryota; kingdom Metazoa; phylum Chordata; class Aves; order Caprimulgiformes; family Podargidae; genus Podargus; species Podargus strigoides. The sequence goes on along the minus strand of CM051623.1, from coordinate 14,404,611 downwards.
GAGCAGCTCAAAGCCCCGGTCAGAAACAGTATAGACCAACCTGTAAGACAGAAAATACTGTAAAGGCATACTAATCCTTTATAAATAGTGGGCAGCTCTCTGCTGGGGTGCAAAGTGAGGCAGTTGCCATCCTGGGACAATTCTTGTGGCCATCCTCCTAGTTTACCATAGTCTAAAATTGTAGAAAGCAGTGTGTGACAGAGATTTAATGGAAAGGGAACATGAGTGCAGGTATTCAGGCTGAAATTTTGGAATACTTTATGGTTCACTTCCTAGTACCTCCTATTTGTCTAAAAGAATTTCCACTAAGAGAAGTGTTAAGGCATGAAATATTTTAATGCGCTAGAAACACAATATATGTAATGCTTGAGAAATATGTGAGAGCATGAGCATGGTAGACAGGTACAATTAGTTTATTTTACTATGTAAGAATAATTTGTCAGAGAACCCTTGTTCAGATATGCTAAGGAGGTTTATTGAAGAGTTCTTCACACCACAATGGATTTTCTGAAAAAAGCCCACACCAAACCTAAAACCCCAAATACTTGTGAAACCCTGGCAAAATGCTAGTGGGAGAAAAGGCTGCTTACCACAACTTTACCTCACCAAAATAAGACATTTTTTAATGCAAATTGCTCATGTTTCTACAAGGTGATCCCAATTAGTCCAGCTCAGTTTCTGACTAAGTGAAAGGCAGCATTACTCCTGAAATGTGCAAGTTTGAAGTTAAAGGCAATCAAATCTCAACTGCTCTGACATATAATAATTTGGTGAAAGAGAATAAGAAGGATGAGGCTGCACGTCCAACCATGCTCAGTGTGTCAGTTTTGCACTGGGGTGTGGTATCATCACATTTGCCAGCTCCACTAATCAACTTGTATCCTCAACCTTCCTTGACAAATGGCACTCAAGGAGATGTTTTTGAAACCCATTCAGCCCCAAATCATCCCACCCACTGCTTCAAATTCTTCTAGATGAACACCCTGCCAGGACTGAACACACATGCCAGCAAACTCTCATGCTTGGTGCCATTCAGATCCCAGTCCTGCCATGGGCATTGTATGGATGGACCCCATTGAGTTTTGGCAGGAAGCTGGAGGAGACCTGACTTCTGGTGTGCGTGATAAAGCAGTTTGGTTGAGAAACAGTGTGGTAAACACATTTCCTGTGGCAGATGTGTGCAGAGCAGGCAGATAGTTCCTGATATGCTGAAGGAAAATTACTCCAATATTTCCATCAAAATATTATGCACCCATCACTGAGTGGAAAATTTTGTTACCTGTGGCTTGTGATACATGAATTTAAAGATGTTTGCCTTTAGAAAAAGAAGTTCTGTTCATTGTCTTGCAGTTCGCAAATGGTTCATCTTTATAAATTAACATTAAAATCCTGTGAGTATATTCTTTGTCACTGAATTACAGTTCTGTCTTCTGATAAAAGGAGAGTGGTATAGGAAAAGAAAAAATTGTCAGTTAGCTCATGCTGAGCTTGCACAATGGTTTCCTTGTTATTTGATAGAAGCTAAAATAAAGCAACGAATCCTGAAATGTGTTTGTTCACATAAAATGCCACTGGTGTGTGGTTGACTGAAGTTGCTCCTTTTGGTTTTAATGAGATCTGGAGGCAATAATACATGTGCGTATACTGGGGTTGCTGTATATAAAATGGTATGTCAGATTTGGCATGAAAAGGAATCTTGGTTTGTAACAACGAAGATGGCCATGCTTCCCACGACTTCACTGCAGCCAGTATTTTACTCCCAGCCTCTTTGTATAACAAACAATCATTGAGAAATTCCCCAGAAGATTTTAGTTCCTTGTATTGTCAGACAAATAAAGTGCATCATTATATCATTTTAATCAAAGGTAGCTACAAAATTTTAAAATATCAGTAGTAGCTATTGCTTGTATTAATATATAATGTGAATTGACTTTTACTCGCTCTTTATGTAATATTTATCCCCAGATCTGCCATTGGGAAGCTGGGAGAAGAGGTATTTGAGGCTGTGTACAGCTATCTCAAGCAAGCAAGACAGCAGAATGCCAGTGAGGAGGAGATCAGGAGATGCCTGGAGAAACTGGTTTCCAGAGCAAGTGACTGCTTTGAAGTGGATCAGCTTTTGTACTTTGAGGAGCAGCTACAGGCTTCAGAAGCCTGTTTTCAGCTGTAAAGTCTGTGTCGGTAATAGGGATGGAAATGGCAAGGAGGAGTGAAGGTGCTGAGCTGCCTTCTTGAGGCCAGCAAGCAAGTGCAGCAGGTGTTTGGAGTCTCCTTCTCTGGAGATTTTCAAGACTCACCTGGATGCAGTCCTGAGTGATGTGCTCTAGGGGATCCTGCTTTAAAGCAGGGGAGTTGGACTGGATGATCTCTAGAGGTGCCTTCCAACTCTGACAATTCTGTGAATCGATGAAACTACTGAAGGTAATGTAGTAGATAAACATGCATTTGAGATTCCAGACCACAGTGAGAAGTGTGTAAATTACAGGAGCAGGAAGAAGAACGAATGTTTGTGACAGTGGAGGGGGGGATTCGCTGTTACCAGTGTTCCTTTTTCACCAGTTAGGGCATAAAGAATGGTATTGTCCGGGGCCTGAGCCAGGTGTCGATCCTGCAGTCAGAACATCACTGGCAAAGCTGTCTGATGGAAATGGTGCAAGATTAGATTCCAGCTGTTGTTGATTCCTGCATTAACTGATCCTCATGACGTCAAAATACATATTTTTTGTACTTTAGCAGACTTACCCTTGAAAATACGTGTATATGTAATGACTACTCAGTCACTAATTGTCTTGTTATTATTCATTGTTCAAAAGGACTGCATTTAATCTCTGTGACTTTCAAAGAAACTGTGAAAAAGGTGCATACATGCATATTTATATACATATATACATACTCACATACACAGGGATAAGTATGTATATCCATAGAGGCGGAAAGATGTCTGACCATACACCATCTCTGTGTGCATGTATAGAGACAGAGACATGAGGCTGGAGCTATAGCTGACTCTGGTAGCTAGGAATCCCTGCTGCAATTTCTGAGTTTTAGATCAAATTCATTGTACACAGATGGAACAATAAACTGTCTTTTTTGGCTTGTTATTGTTTGTTCTTAGTGTTTATGTTCTCTCCTTCATATGCATTACACTTCTGATTTCAACTGTATATCATGCTTTGATTATGTACCTCGTGTTTTCCTTTTACCCCTTCCTTCTTTATTCTGCATTCTGAGCTCCTTCACCCGTCTCTGTAAACAATTAAAGGATAACAAAGTGGTGCAATCTATAGAGAGATCTCAAATGAGATTCCAAGTGAATTGTGGACCAAATTAATTTTAGGCATTGAGGCATTATCATAATCCTTATGTTTCCTGCTTTTGTGCCACAGCTCGTAAAGGACTTGGGGACTGAGTTAAATAACCTAAAATAAATTCACAATATGAATATCTAAAAGCATTGCTATTTGACCTAGGATGAGTTATTTACAGCTAAGGATATTGGTATTGATAGTAAATTAAGCAGTGGTACCTATCCATCTTTGTGAGATACTCAAAGGGAAAGGTAAGTAGAGTCATCTCAACCTATCTCAGCAGCAACACAAACTGAGGAAGCAAAGGACATGTCCAGCTAATGAAGATGTGGCATTACACTTTCAACTCAAAGTAATAGGAGGTTCTGGCATGTCTGATTTCAGCTGTTGTTCGGAATATATGGTGTTACGGCATTACAAACTTGAGGCTAAAATGCACTGTGATGTTTGCTGAGGTAGAGAAACTTTTCTTGTGTGTGGTGGTTCAGATGCAGTAGGCGGAGAAACAGTCTGAAGCACAGATTCTCAGTCAGGTTTCAGTACTCCCTGAATACTTCCCATCTTTCTCAATGTTGTGTTTATGTACTTGTTTGCATATTTTTTGCACACAACTTCGTTTAAGACCATTTAAAACCAGAAATGCCAAAATCCAAGATAAAGGAGGAGTTACTGGATGTTGCAGGTGCTAAAATGTTGACAAAGCAAACAACATATAACTAACACACGGTGAGAATAATGTCAGGTAATCTTGACTACTGCACTTACCTCTGGCTGTGATTCAACGTAATTTATCACAAAAACTTCAAAACCAGCCTCTGTAAGCAATCAATTCCTTTTTATAAATGAGGAACACCTCATCAGACTTTTTTTCCTACAGCATGCAAGAAAAAAAACAGCTGCATAGGAATGGATCAAGCTCTCTAAGGCTGGGGAGATCATTAAAGGGCAACCTTTAAAGCCTAGAAAACACGGTTTAGCCATGCAGATTACCCTCAGGGAAATGGTTGCAGTTTGATGAGCAGTACTTTTACTTGTTGCACACAGAAAAGAAATCACAGTGCCTTTTACAGTTACTTCAGTTGCTTTCTTCTCTCTGCAGGATATGACCTTCAAGTCATGTGAATATCTGGAGGTTACTGCTTTACTGGTTATATGTTTTAAACTACGTTTTGGTTTTGTTTGTCAGTCACACCACAATTAGGCAATGTGCTATACATATGAAATGTTTTGTCTTTGAACTGTAGTAAAAGCAGAGATAAATCCCATGGATTTAACGGAAATTCTTACATCACTGTTTCTATTGAGGGTCACTTCAGAAAAGCATTAGGCTGCATTATATGCCATTGTCTCTACTTTTCATTTTGCAATAAAATGCTACCTTTTTCAGATCTCGTCCTTTCCAAAATTCTCAGCAAATTGTTGGGTTTGAAATGGCATCATCCAGACTAGTACTGGCTCTTACTGTAGAGACAATGAGGTCTGTCCCCACCAGAACTTGATAAAACTCAATGAATTTTTATTCTGCCATTCTGCCTTCTGTACCCCAGGGGAGGATATGCATCAGGAGTCAATCTCTGTTCAACAGCTCTTTAAAATCTGTTTAATAGGTTCCAAAAATCTGGCTTTTGGATTGTTTTCACAGGTGTTCAAAGGCCTTTGAGTGTCCTCCTGCACTTCTGCAGCTGCACAGTAAGTAGCCTTCAGTGGGGATTTTGTGTGCTACCCTCATGTTTGCAGAGATGGGCATGTGGGTATATATACTATAATATATACTATTTTAGATGAAAGAGATTAATGAAAATTTTATAAAAATGTGTATAGACACATGAAACAAAAATTGTGGCAGAGAACAGCTCACATACCCTGGGGTAGAAAGGCTGATGATGTAGTGCAAAATAGACTGTCTCTGCTGAGTTTAGGGAAACTGCATTTGGTGCAGTGGTATGAGTATTAAAGGTAAGTGTTTATTGAGATGCTATATTGATAATCTCTATATATGGTTATCAAATTGGTTATTTTTCTGTAATCAAGTTTAGTATAAAAAGAAAGTATTCAATTTTGAATTAACAAAAAATGTACAGTACTGAATCCTTAGAGATCACTGCGTCCTTAGAAATGCAAAAAGACAAGAAAGCAGGAGGTGACAGAAGAGTCATTGTATCATAAAGTTCATTAAACAATGGTCAAACCCAGTCAGGCTTTTGGCAGGCCTTACTCTTCCACAAACATGTCAATGTACAGAGAGAAGGGCAGAATCCTTTTCTAACCTAATAAAGCATTGATGGAAGGAGAGGAAGAGATCAAATTCATTTCATTATCTATTAGACAAATACAATGAATAGTCTTAAAAGAAAAAAAAGTCTTCTAAAAAGATCAGATCTTGTATAAGATACATTTTATTTTTCAGATCTATTCTGCTAGCTGGGGAAAAGGGCTTAAGATAAAGAAAAGAGTGAGTCCCTGTCTTTTACATAAGAAATGCATTTCATATATGAAAACATATGAAACACAAGCAAGTTTGTTTCCAGCAGAATCCCATTGCTGGTGGTCATAAGCAGAAATGTAAAAGGAAGGTGGAGGTTTGTTAGTATCATGGATCTTCAGTAATAAAACAGCAAGAGCTGCTGGAAGTAAATGTGAGGCAATAAGTGTGAAGACATTAGATTGCTGTGTATAGGGCTTCATGAAAAGTCCCATTTGACTTACCAAAAAAGTACTAAAAAAGCTTCACAAGCATCAGGCAACCTCGCTGCTTTTTTATTGACTCTAAAAGTGTTAGAAGCTGTATGACTTGATGTAGAGCTATTATAAACAAAGGAAATGAGATGAGTAATTTCTTAATGCTTTGAGGCCTTGAACCTGGTAAAAAGGTGCTTGAACTATAAAGAGAAAAAGAATATTTGAGGTTTTTGATAAGAAGCAGAGCTGTCAATGTCTTGTTCACAGTTGCATTAGGAGGCAGACCAATTACATTTATCACAGCAAGCAAGAAGTAAATCCTTTCTCAGAAATGACTGGCCTGCCAGGTAATCCCTAGAAGGCATCAGAGTCCTCTCTTTATATGATGAATTATTAGAGTTTTATACTGTCTGAAAATCCTGCCCGCAGAAAAGGACCATCCTTCCTACAGGACCTGGCTCTGTGGGTGCTGCCTTGTGATGACCAGCTCTGAGACACCCTCAGGGCCAGACCACAAACCTGCAGCTGGCATGGCCAGAGCTCACCCCTGAGCACTGCTGGCTCTCCAAGTCCACACATAGCTGGGATGATGGAGCATTGAGCAGATACAGAAGTGAAAAAAGGTAGGAGGCAGCAAAGTAGCTTACAGATAACTCTAAGAGTGACCTTTCAGTGCACTATAGGTGCAGCCAGTGTTATCTGAAGGAGTTCACTGGACAAGAGAAAAAAGGCTCAAACAGGACATTTGTTTGGAGACAGGAGCAATAGACACGTACGCATGCTTGATTTCATGTTTTGTTTGTAATACGTGTTCACAACACATCAGAAACCAAAAACCCTTTAGTCCCTCTTCTCTGAAAACTTGTGTTTTTCAGCAGAGAGAGAGGTCCAGCAGAAAGTTTTCTGCATATGATTAGCTGTAGTAAGTAGAATCTTTATGAAAATACTGTCCCCAGCTGCTGATTTGGCTGTCGATCATTACTGCTTAGGAATGTGATTGCCTTGATGATAACTTAACCCAGATATGCTGGGTGTATGTACATAAGAAGGGCTGGGAACAGCAAAGGCAGATATGTTTATGTACAGACTTGTCAGGGATGAGGTGAGGAAGGGACAGAATGGGAAGAAAAGGCTGTTAGGTTCCTCCCTCTTAAATGTTTTTGACCTGCTGGCCATGCTTCTTTTGATATAGCCCAGGGTATGACTGGACTTCTGGGCTGCAAGAGCAAATTGCCGGCTCATGCTGAATCTTTCATCAGTCAACACCCCCCAGTCCTTCTCCTCAGGGCTGCTCTCAAACCATTCTCCTCCCAGCCTGTATTTATACTTGGGATTGCTCTGACCCAGGTGCAGGACTTTGCACTTGACCTTGTTGAACTTCATGCGGTTTGCACAGGCCCACCTCTCCAGCCTGACGAGGTCCCTCTGGATGGCATCCCTTCCCTCCAGCGTGTCGACTGCACCACACGGCTTGGTGTCATCGGCAAACTTGCTGAAGCTACTGCACCAGGCACTGTACAAAACAGCCCCAAGATAATCCTGATCTTAGAGACCTCACAGCTGCAGTACCAGGCAGGAGGACGAATGGAGGATGGCTCAGAGAAGTAGCCTGAGCATGTGCAGCAAAGTGCATCAGGCAGCCTACAAAGTGGAGTGCTCCTCTTGCTCCTTGCCTGACACTGTGCCAGGCAGTCAGTGGTGACTTGTAGGTACCAGGGGAAGGCAAAGCTCAAAGAATGATGCAATGTTTAGTGAGAAGTAAAAAGAGTTTTAATACAGAATCCCATTATTTCATGAAATATGGCTCTCTGGCTGTGCAAGCAAGTGCGCAGGTGATGGACTACCAATGAAGTGATTCTGTGCCAGAGCTTTATGCCCCAGAGGTGACTGAGTGCTACAAACAGAGCTGGGAATCTGAATTGCTCTGCTGATCCCTCAGGGACTGCCTTAGTGTACCATGGCATGCAGATATTCCCTTGGCCTGTATTTTATTTCCCCTCAGCATCTCTAATATGAATTCTTTTTTTTTTTTTTTCATATTGAAGCCTTCTTTTTCTGGCAGAGGCCACTATATTGATCTGCATCTATGAAGGGTCAGAAGTGTGAGGGTAGTCTTAAATAATGGATTGGGGTTTGCTCCTTCTGCTCTCAGTGAGATCCAGTGAACTGTTCCTTAAAGCACAGGAGCCTGTGGAGCCTTCCCAGCTTGAACTGTCTCAGTTGTTGTGTCCTCTCTCCTCCCCGCCTCCTCAAGGATGGAAAACAAAGCAAACTCAAGATACTCAGAGTTTGGAGAACAGATGCTGTCATTCATTGTCCAAAATAAATCCTTATAATTGAGAGAGGCTGCTTCTCTTGTTTGGTAAGACAGTTTTTGAGTGTGATAATTATTTTAGTGATACCTTTATGCATCTGACAATCAGTGCATACTCCTGCCATCCTATCTCTGCCAATGAGTTTTTCTACCACCTCAAAATGAAGCTTGCTTGTTTTGAATGCTCCTTTGGCAGGAGCTTGGCTCCTGGTGCTGACAGTGAACGCTTCTAACTCTCTAGAGGCCTGATTTACCCAATTACTCATGCGGAGAAGCATGTCCTACGAGCAATTGGGGGCTGTGTTTCTGGGAGGGGCTGATATTCAAACCAGTGTAAGCAAGGGCATTGAAGTGGTCTTTGTATCACATGAGGAGGATGAGAATCACTGCCAGGGTGCATCAGTCCCAGCCAGGGGCATCTCCCCAGTGCTGCTGGAGGAACCCCAGGGGTCTGCTTCATCCGAGGTGGTGGGCGTCTGGGAGGCAGCAGAGCACTTGTGCCTGGGCAGGAAGGCCCATGAGCCCCTCTGGATTCACATTCACATCGCGCTTGCTGTTTCAAGCTAATACTGTGGTGAGGAGATTCAGGGAGAGCGAGAAAACAAACTCTCATGAAGACAATGAGTCTCCAGACTACCTAATGACTACTTAATGAGTGTCTAAGCACTGTGCCATTATTGAATTTTAATTGCCTTCTTTCTGGCTCTGTGCTATAAAATGAAAAAGGAGCAAATGCTACATGTAATGAGGGTGGATGATTAAAAAGTAATACCTAAGAGACACCCAGGCGTTTGTGGAAAAGACCACAAGAATAATGTAACGAGAGAAAGCACTGCTGCTGTGTGCCTACCACCTCTTTGGATAAAAGGTACATTTCTATGATTGTTAAAAATTAAAGTTGTTTTGAGCATCATCTAGCAGAAAAATAGATTATTGTGTATCGGTGAGGTGATTAAAATTATACTGAATGAAATACTTGTTAATTACCAATGTATCGAAAATCCAATCTACATCACCAGGTCAGTGCAGATGGGCTTTTCAGAGGTTGCTCTTTAACGGTGGGCCCTTAGTGATGCCTGCTTAGGTTATTTTCCACTGTATTGAATGAACATGCATTACTTTGAGCAGTACACAGCAGGAAGACCCAAATGAAAGGAGACAAAATGTGCCCTAAATCCATCATGTATCTAAATATGTGCGTAGTTTGGAGTGCCAGGTCCAGTGCTGCACAATTGCCAGGGGAGTAGGCAACATTGGCATGTAACACAGTGGCGTTTTGCTCAAAAAATAAGGTAGGTCTTCAGAGCTCGAAGCCACAGCTTCGAAGCAACAGGTCTGTGAAGACCTCCAGCTGCTGGAGACCTTGTCAGTGTCACAGCCTGGTGATCCAATCAGTTGAACTAAATTAATTTAGATTTATATAATCAAAAGATAAATTAAATGGAATTAAAATTCACTTAGATTAAATGGAGTCCTATAAACAGAGATGGATCTCCCCTGTTTAATTTTTTTGTACGTTCATAATATGACTAAATGGAAATTGTAGCCAAGTCCTGAAGAGCAGGCCAACCTTCTCAGGTGGGTTAGCTCCCTTTGGCCATTTCACCTGCCTGGGCTGCAGAGCCATGCATTGCAGGCTGAATTTTTACCCTCTACTCTAACAAGCTGTAGTGTTTGATGGTGTGACAGTGGGGACTCTACCCAGCAAGCAGCATTGGTGGGACTAGGAGCATCTGTAACTAGTTCCTTCTTAATGCCAGAAAATGAGCTAACGCAGCACTTGCCCATAAATCAAAACAAGTTCCCATAAAGATAGATGGCAGAAAATGTGGTTTTGAGGGGACATGCAGCCTGCAGGCACTCCCTTAATTTCACTTTTTTTAGCTCCAAAGGGTATTTGTGGGGTATTTTAACCTGAACCAATGGAAAACTCTGGCCTTGTGTCAACATCTGTGACTATACCCATTTGTTTTGATTGTCTCTTTCTCTTTCCATGTCATATGTTTTGTGACCAAGCATTAAACTGACAGGTCTCTCTGGTGCAGCTTCTCACTCAGCTTTTCCTCTGCTGGAGTTTCTGATAACTCTTAATGAAATATTTTGGGCTCCAATATTTTCTTAAAGAAAATGAACTATTTTCTTTTCCTTCCTTCCTCCTTTCCTTTCCTTTCCTTTCCTTTCCTTTCCTTTCCTTTCCTTTCCTTTCCTTTCCTTTCCTTTCCTTTCCTTTCCTTTCCTTTCCTTTCCTTTCCTTTCTTTCCTTTCCTTTCCTTTCCTTTCCTTTCCTTTCCTTTCCTTTCCTTTCCTTTCCTTTCCTTTCCTTTCCTTTCCTTTCCTTTCCTTTCCTTTCCTTTCCTTTCCTTTCCTTTTTCCTTTCCTTTCCTTTTTCCTTTCCTTTCCTTTCCTTTCCTTTCCTTTTTCCTTTCCTTTCCTTTTTCCTTTCCTTTCCTTTTTCCTTTCTTTCCTTTTCCTTTCCTTTCCTTTTTCCTTTCCTTTCCTTTCCTTTCCTTTCCTTTTTCCTTTCCTTTCCTTTCCTTTTTCCTTTCCTTTCCTTTCCTTTCCTTTTTCCTTTCCTTTCCTTTCCTTTCCTTTCCTTTCCTTTCCTTTTCCTTTCCTTTCCTCTTCCTTTCCTTTCCTTTCCTTTCCTTTCCTTTCCTTTCCTTTCCTTTCCTTTCCTTTCCTTTCCTTTCCTTTCCTTTCCTTTCCTTCCTTTCCTTTCCTTTCCTTTCCTTTCCCTTTCCTTTCCTCCCTCCCTTCCTCCTTCCCTCCCTCCTTCCTTCCCTCCTTCCTTCCCTCCTTCCTTTTATTTCTGCATTTGTTTGGCTTTAAGAAGCCTTCTCATGGGTGAGTTTCGTGTACTGGGTGTCCACATCCCTTTAACATCTCAGAAAATTCTCCTTCCATGCTTCTGACAGGCATAAAGCTTACAGGTACAATTTTTCAGAAACTTTGGATCAATTCTTGCATTTTCTCTTCTCTTTTTTTATTAACAGCTGCCTCTTAAAAGGCACCAGAACTATATTTCTGCCACATCCCCTTTCCTTTCCTTTCCTTTCCTTTCCTTTCCTTTCCTTTCCTTTCCTTTCCTTTCCTTTCCTTTCCTTTCCCTTTCCCTTTCCCTTTCCCTTTCCCTTTCCCTTTCCCTTTCCCTTTCCCTTTCCCTTTCCCTTTCCCTTTCCCTTTCCCTTTCCCTTTCCCTTTCCCTTTCCCTTTCCCTTTCCCTTTCCCTTTCCCTTTCCCTTTCCCTTTCCCTTTCCTTTCCCTTTCCCTTTCCCTTTCCCTTTCCCTTTCCCTTTCCCTTTCCCTTTCCCTTTCCTTTCCTTTTTCCTTTCCTTTTTAAGACATGAACTTTTCCTTTACATTTTCCAAGTGTTCCCTACATTTAATATTAGTTTCAAACTTCTGAAATAATTACAAACAAGAATTCTTCCTAGGATTGACAGGCGAGCATCAAGCAGTACTTCAAAGCAAGACAAAAATGCCGTTCCAGCTAAAGAGACACCACAAAGCAAAACATCAGAGAGACAAGTCAGAAAAAGCACGAGGTTTTCAGCTACCAAAAGAATTTTCAGAATTCTTGCCATGTAATGAAATATCTGAGAGGCTATAAGAAAAATAGGAAGCATGATTTAGGCATTATTCTTACAAAATAAATCTACAGTATTTTATTATCAGCACCTGAATCTAATTCTTTGTCATCAAAACACTTTTTTCTTTATTACTGCATTTATAGGCAGAAGAGACAGGAGAAAGGTCATCCTTTTATTGTCACCTAAGAAAATACACAATTTTTCATCTTATTAATCAAATGTTTGGCAGCAAAAAAAAGGTAAGACTCTAAAACCCTGAACGGATGACATTGGAGAAAGACACTTTTCTTCAGGATTTATGTCTTTTTTCTAGAAAAGTAAAAAGGATTTGAAAATGTCTGAAGTGTGAGCTGCATCAGTTGATTGTGTGAAAATGAGCTTCAATCAAACAGGCTTTGATTTCTCAAAGAGAACAAGGCACACTTTCAATATATTCATTTGCAATCAAAAAGACTAGACAGATTTGACTTTTTTTTTTCTTCAGCAACAGATTCAGGGATATGCAGAACCTGAGGATGTGTTGATTTAATGACAATTCCCATGAATTATAATGAGTGGTGTTCTCACACCTAGAAACATTTCCATTTCTCTAGGGTAGAACACCAACTCACATAAAGCTGCCCAGGAGGAGGGAGGAATTATTCCCTGTGCAGTCACTAACTGGAAGAGCCACAAACATCCTTGTGTGGACCATGTCTCAGATCCATGGTGGTGGGACCCGGTACAGATGAATAACAACAGGATTTTAGGCCAAAAGGTCTCATCTCCACCTGTGAGAACTGCAGGTGAAATGGTGAGATGAATGTGGGACCTTGCATGGGCAATGCTACCACCAGCAGCAACCCTAAGGTAGAATATGATCCTGCCTCTGCTGGAAGGTCTTGCTGTAGAGTCAATGGAAGGAAATGATCAAGGGAAATGCGGTCCCAGGGGTGCAGGTGGTGTGATTTCGGTCAATCGCAGAACAAGGAGACTCAGGCACCCAGTTCAGATGGTGAGGATGGGGTGAACCACTGCTTGAGAGCACTGAGTCAGGCGGAGCAGGTCTGTGCAGCCTGGCATCCTGGGCTGGGGCTGGCCCAGCAGTTTTCAGGCCAAAGGGTGAAACCTCAGTGCTGGTGCTACTGATTGACTGCTGTGTGGTGCCTGACTTTCCGAGCTGCTAACATCTGTCCGTAATTCCAACAAGGCAACAGAGACTCATACAAATGAAGGCAGAGCTAGGACTGAGATGCGAAGGGTTATTGTTGCTGTTTAGTGCTAATGACTTTCTGTATTATTATAACCATCCTTCTCACAGATATGAGTTACTGCCACCGAAGACTGGAAGCAATTTGCCGGTGCCACTACCTACGCACAAGTTGCTAATTATAGACTAGGAGCAAGCGGAAGGAGCCAGGTACATTATGAATCTGTTTTGATTAATGAGCAAGCAGCTAGGCTGAGGGTTTCCAATTATGCTCTGAATGTCGACAGCAGATTTGCTTGTATCCTGGCTGCTGTTTTGGGAACCAGTACAGCAGTCCTGCTGGGTAGATGTGTGCTCCCAGTGGGAACTGGACTTGCATTGATTAGTCTGCAGGTACGAAGCCCTAAAAGCAGTATATGGTGTGCTCAAATGCTGTGTGCTGTTGCCCCCTGATTTAGTCTTTAAACACCCATTAAAACCCACTAGCCTCAACAGTCACTGTGGAAGCAAGACAAAAACTCTTTTGGTGATGAGGTGAGCTTTAGACATTTATTCTCTAAGAAAGCTCTTGCTCTTGGATTTGTAACTTTCCACTTTTCATTCCCTGCCTAAGCACTGCGAAGTTGCTAGCTGTCCAGGCAGAGTAGTGACTTCTTTGTCACTGCTGCTGGTCATGCAACCACTGTCTGCTGTGAGTCAGGTGGGAAGGAATATTTCATTCCACTTAGGCCATGCAGCCCCCCACCCCGTCTTGACTCAGCAGACTCTTATGTTTCCAAGAATGGTGTGGTCTTAAAAGGTCTTTTCGAATCAAAACAATTCTGTGATTCTGTGATTCTATGGAACATAATAGAGCAGACTGCCTGAATTCCCTTCCTGGGTTAATAAGATATGCTGAAGTAGGAACAATTCTTTTCATGTTAAACCAAGTGCCTTTCATTGCGTTGGCACCATGAGGAATTTGAACTCAATTCAGAATAAAGCTCTTGATCTGGCAGTGGCCTGACTGTAGGCTGCTTTAATTACTCCTTTGTTTTAAGAGTTACCAGTGTGAGGGTGAAGCTAGTGTTCTTCAGCAAATGGTTGTCAATGAAATATCAGCTGGTTCATTAAGGGAAATTAGGGAAAAGGCACCATGGATAAACAGTGCACTCAGATGTTATTCTCACTAAATAAGCTTTGTGTTATGGTTTTACCCTGAGGCTGGATCACCAGCAGTGTATCTATTCATTCCATAGATGTGGTGTTTGGGACATGATTTAGTGGTGACTTGGTAGTGTTAGGTAAAGGTCTTTTCCAACCAAAGTGATTTTATGATTCTATTTGGCAGCAGAGCCATCTCCAAAGGGTGTAGAGGTGAAAAAACAAGTTATGACAGATGGCCTGGACAAATGAATGGGAAGTGAGGTGGCAAGAGAGCAAACCAGCAGGATACAACAACACAGGCAAGCCCACATGCATCACCCATCTCCCAGAGAAGCACTGACTTATTACCAGATGAGAGCATTTAGTGCACAAGGATGAAGCTGGGGGAGTGAGAAAAGGGATGTTTGCAATAGAGAAAGTCAAAGGTGCTGGCTGGAGAATCAGACAAATGTGATTATTCTCATCAACAGAGAGAGAAGGCATGAAAATGAGGTGTTAATGGAGGAATTGAGCTGAATTCAGGAGTTCTAGAAGATGAGGCTGGAGTCTGATGTACTTTACAGATTTGATAGGCCAAGAGATGCAGAGAATAAGTTCTTCAGTCACTGTGTGTGGGTGTACATCATAGCTAATCACAAGCATGGTTTGACTTGGAAAGAGTTGCACCAAATATGTCTTTGCCTGCTGACCTGTGAGTAGCTCTGTTTGGTGTTGACTCAGCTCATTTCCTCAGTGAGAAATTTTGTTCCCCACTTGAAATTACGCGTCAAGACCCTGTACATTGGTTGTGTTAGGCTACTGGAAGTGAGCCACCACCACAGTATGGCTCGGTGGCAACTGAGATGGCAGAGGACTCTCAATGGCATTTTGTAGTCTGTGAGTTTAGCATGGTGACCATCCAGTGCAGTAGCTCTCAAAATGGGGAACAAAGAGAGTTTTTTTCTAAATCTGGTGTGGAGAGGGAAGGAGAGTGCAAGCTACCAGGTCATAGGGGAATGGAGTTTTGGGGTGGCCAGAGAAGATGGCAAGGCAGAGACGGGGCTGGCAAAGGAAGCCCCATATGAAGGTAGGGTGGTCGGTGTCCGGGCACAAGCAGACATTTCTGTGCTGAGCCAGAAACTGATTTTTAGTTCTCCCCCCACTCTCCCCACTGCCTGTCTCAAAACCTCAAGTCTAGTTTCCATTCCCACTGAGATGACCCCACATTAGCCACTTCCTGAGACTCTACAGAAATCACAGGAGGTGGTACTGAGCAGCATGAAGAAATGAGCAGTTTGCAGTATCACTAAAGCACCTGTTAAGCGCTGCCTAACTGACAGCTCAAAAACTACCTGTCAGTGGGAAATTGTCATCCAATTGGGTTTTCTTTTTTTCTAGTGAGGTTTGCAAGTGTTGGCACAAGGCCAACACCACTCTGTGTTTCCATCAGCAGTCTGAAATTGAGTAGAATTGCTCTGCTGACAAAACATGACAGCACAACAATTTGTAATGGGTTGTGGTGGGAAGCAAGATACGCCTGACAGAGGCCAGTTCCTGGGCTACAGTCAGCAGATGCAGAATCATGTCACCCCTGGAAAGGTTCTTGGGCCTCTACTGAGCCAGCAAATGAACAAGAATTTTTAATGTAGTGATGTATAAAAACTTTACTAGCAGAAATTTTTAAGGTATAAGTAGAGGATTGGACAATATAAATAGGAAGGTGGAGATACTGACTGACTGTCCTTTGTGTATTGCACACCATTCTGTTGGTCTTGTTTTGAAAATGTCTTTGAAGAAAGTGGAGAGGGGCAGAAAGATTCATGAAGGTGTTCAAGCATGTATACTGAGACACATAGCTCAGACAGGTTATTTTAACAAAGATGGAAGGTTAAAAGATGACTTATTGATTCCTCATTGTTGAGGAAAATACCAAGTACCACAAGATCTCTTGTATCTTGAGACAAAACACGTATCAAAACCTCCAGCTGGCAAGGACTCCAGCTATATTCAGCTTGATATGTTTAACCAGGAGGACCAGGGAAGAGGCTGATTCTCAGCCTGTGGTGGTCTGAAAATCAAAAACTGAGAGACAGGCTCTAGCCTTGCACTGGTGTGGGTATGAATAGCCACAGCTACAATGTTCAAGTCACTTGGTTCAGTGCAGAGTTCAGTAGGTGAAACAAAAGGATCTATACAGGGTAGTCTGTATATCACAGTGGCAGCCTGTAGTAGCCTTTCTGGCTTCCCAGGCAGCTCTACAGGGATGTTTTTTATGCAGCAATACAAACCAGAAGCAGTTATTTTCATCAGCAGGGTCTTTTCTGTATTTGAAAGTGCTTGGGCAAACGTTAGCTGATTGGAGAGATGTTGTCTTAAGGAACATCTCACTGGGAGTGTCAACCATGTCTGTTTTTCTTTTCCAAGCAAAAAGATGCAGACTGACTATATCTTACTGAATTTTGATACAGTGTCTTTTAGGTAATCAGGGAAAAAAAATAGGTTCAGATGTTTTGGCACATCTGATTTCAAAAGTAGAAATCAGAGTCTTCTCTAGTTTCAGTGTATTCGCTTCTGAAAAAATGATCGCCTCTCAATGACAGTGCAACAGAATATGAAATACTGCAGTTATTCACTTAGAAACAACTTGCTGCTGCTCTGTCTGTTTAGTTTCCCCCTCCTCAGCTCATGTCACTCAAAAAAGGACTTCCATTGAAAGGAGGGGATGCCTTGTAAGCTTGCCAGATTGCAGTTTAATTGGCCTCATTCCCCAGACATTTAGATTCAGAAGAAGTCATTTCAAAGTTGAAATGACAGTGGTGCAAGAAATGGTTTCCCCTTTCTCCTTCACTTTAGCATCCCTGTGTGTGTATCCCCTCCCTACAGAGCTCCCAGCAGATTTGCTTGAGAAGACCACATGCTGAGCAGCCTTAAATCCAGGGACATGTTGGGAAGGGAAGGCATGCAGAGATGACAACACGTGACAACGTGCATCCAGGGAGATGCCAACACTCTGGAGAGGAACAATTCCCAGATGGGACAGGAAGATGTGTCTGAGCTTGCCCAGAACTGAGGAGAGAGGCAGGTGAGTTCAGCAGGGTGCATGCAGAAAGTCTTCTGAGTAGTTGTCCGTTGACAAGCTGTCAGAGACAGTATTCCCTTACTAAATACAATATCTCTAGAATCTATGCACTGTGCGTGACTCAGGCTTTGAAAAACATTTCAAAGCCACCAACTGGATTCAGATATGCAGTTCCTATTACTTTCTCATTACTTGTTTTAATTATCTGCTTCAATTAATTTGTATTAGTTGATTAGACTGAGTCTATTCAGATTAAGACAGTGTTTCTTATGATATCTTAGTTCCAGTGATTCAGACCAGCTACTATCTACAACTGTCCCTGGCTCTGTATGGAAACAATGGAGGAAGGATGGAGCATCCACTGTGGAGGCCAAAATGGTTATTTATAATATCTTGCTAGAACAGACCCACTGCTCATGGGCAGGCTGAGAAACTCCGACTAGATCCACAATGTATGACTATTCCTTGAGGTAAGGTCTTGACCACATTCTGGGAGCTGAAGTTGTTGCTAACCCCCAGCATAGGCCAAGCATCTCCTGCAGCCAGGGACAAAGACTATCATATCAGAGGGCTAGGACATAGGGATGTGTGGGAAGTGAGCAGTGTCTGGAAATTATACCTTAAGCATTGCAAACATTTGCTGTCTGTACTCTACGTGTACATCAGGCTACTGGAGGGAGCCCAGAGCAAGCTATTTATCTGCTACCTGTCCTTTCTTGAACTGTGGGCCTTTCAAACCCTTCTCAGCTCTGTGATTCTAGTCCAAAGAAAGGCAATAGGTGTCCATCATTTCCTGACTGCCCAAGCAAGGAGGCTCTGTGTTGTAAAACACACAAACACTCCTCCTCACACTGCTGCCTGGGTTTGAGGCAGCACATTTACAGCTTCCTCTGAGAGAAGCAAAACGGCTCAGGAAAGCAAGTGTCTGACCCATCAGATTATCTGCTGTCCCTCTGTTTCAGACTGCAGAATTGGGAAGTGCTAATTCTTGTTGCTTGTCCTTTTGCTTCATTTTCATGGAAAGTATAAGCCACTGTTGGAAAGAAATGCAGTTACAGCTTCAGCTAGGTGACACTACAGACTGGATAGGAAGGGAAAGCTGAGAGCACTGCGGCACTGGCACTGCTCAAGTGCCATATTGCTCACAGACCCTGAGAAGGATTTGTTCAGGTCTTGACATGCATACACTGTAGGTGCAGCAGCTTTTTGCCACAGGTATACTGGAACAACTATAAATTGCTACTCTTCACTGCTGATATGTTCAATTGTTCACAGAGGTGTGGTACTCACAGTATAATGTCTTCCAAAATCTATATAGATTATCCAGAATTAGCAAAACTATATCTATTTTAGCATACTTCGTGCTCTCTTAGTAGTCTGTCTTGGGATGATAGTGCACACCCTGGTTCTCATGGTTTTATTACAGTAGATAAACTAAGGCACTGCTGAGCATGCCCAGCAAGCAGAAAGTCTGCTGTTGATAGCTGTGCTGCTGGGCCCTATGAAACCCCTTCTTCTAGCCGAGTAATGGGCAGTGGAAAAGGCAGCTGATAAGCAGCTTTGTAAAGTCCTGGTAAGTCGTCTAACTGAGCTTTAACAAGCCCATAGGATTTTCTGCTTGGATTTGGCCAGCCAGGCAGGCCACCTGCTGCGTGTCTGGTCTCCAAGAAACAGTGTCAAGTTCACAGCCTCTCACACTGCTCCAATAAAGAGATAGGCAATCTTGAAGAGCAACATCTTCCAAAAGATTTAGTGCCTGATTCCAAATCTCAGTATTCACACTCCTTCTTCAGCTGCTGCTTAGTCCAGGGAAGCTCAGGTTCCAAGTGTAACCCATTTGCCAGAACTCAACTGGCAACAACAAACTTAACAGTGTGAGCCAGAAACAAGTAAAAGATCTACTAGGTTTTCTTGTCCTTTGTGATTTTATGTTCCCAACTTGCAAAGAGAAATCAGATGGCCTAATGAACATTATTTTCGTTAAATGGGACAACAAAACTCAAGCAAGATAGGTAAGCAGTAACCATTACAACTATTTTCTAAAGTAGAGCTAGAATTTAAACACTTTTTACTGTATTTTCTTCTGGTGAGGTAGCTTCTAGGCCAGATGATTGCTTCCCCCTGCTTTCTTGTACTAACCTGAATGAAGAAACTAAGATTCACCCTGTTGAGTCACAAGACCTGCAATGACTTGTGCAACTTGACTCTGTCAGCTGCTCCTTGATTTGCCAGCACCCCTGTCTGGCCGATCCACCCTGATACATGTGCAAAACAAGTATGTCCCAAGGCTGCTTGCTGGTCCTTCTCACCTATCAGTCTCTGCTTGAGCAGATGTCAACAGACACCTTCTTCATGTTTTCTCCCCAGTGAGTCCTGGGGAAGCGGAACTTTGGAGGGACGAGGGATGCCAGGCTGGAGCTGGTGTGGAAAACAGAAGGGATCTCAGAGAGCTGTGCTGGTGTGAAGTGCCTGATCTCTGTGTTGCAGTCATGTGAGGAGGTTGGTGCATGGTCAGCACAAACCTCCCTTCCTAATCCATAGGGAAAGATAAGCACTCAGTTCTCATCTGATGAAAACAGTCAAGTAATTAAGGACAAAGTGCTTGGGCGGGATGGCATGTACAATTAGGTGGATGTATTAGCTCTATTGGATTTATTGGAGCTATTGGAAATTTCCAAGGAACTATTTGGCAAATTCTCTGTGTTCTTCAACCCCTTTTCCCACCATCTATTTTCCATGGCAGCAGTCAGATGTACAAACTGTTACTCGCATTGTTGCACTTCATCTGTTCCCGAAAATACAGAAAGAATTGTGAGGCTACAAAAATCAGCAGAAGCCTAAAGCATTTTTTCATCTGTTTCAGGGAAGAATGGCTTGTCCCTTTAGCTGCGTCACCATAACATCAGCTTTCAACACTGGAAGAGCATCAGCCTTTGCTGAACTACTTGCTGTTCAGTTTGCTAAAATGAAATTATACTGTTCCTGCTCTCATCACTCTTATTCACTGCAATCCTCATATTGCTTTAGCCAGACTCATTAGCTGGATTCCTTCTTGCATTAATGAAGCCATTAGCTGCATTGCCCAGCTCCGCATCTGTCTGTCTTGGGCTGCTTCCCCAAGACACTCCCAGAGATTAAGGGTGCCTCTTCCAAGGATTTGGAGAGGCCTTTGCAAGAGCAGCATTTGTTCCTCTGATCAGCCAGAAACTCATTCACTGATAGTATAAACCTGGAGTACCAGCCTTCTCCAGCAGCACTGCTGGTTAAGTAATGCCTGCTGGGGAAAAGAAGAAAAAGGGGGAAAAAAGGTGATGAAAACAATTAACAGGTGCCATTCTAAACCACATCAATCCTGTTACATTGGTAAAGGAGGCTGGATGACTGAAAGACTGTTGTGGTATGGATGTCCTAGTAAGTAACCAGTAGCTTTTCTACCTGTTTACCAGAGAATATATCTTTCACTCTCAGGTACGTAATAAACCAGGTTCTTCCTGTGGACTGTAAACTGTGCCAATGTAACCCAGTGCAAATCCACTGCCTTCACTGAAGTTTTACTGCTTTATGGCAACTCAAGATCTGGTTGCACCACTTACTGACTCTACAGACAAATCCCAGAACTTGCTTGACAAGGTTCGTGAGTCTGCAGCTACTTAGAGTTGAGCCTCAAAACAAAACCAGAGTGCCACACCAGCACAAATGATCTTTTTCCAAATTTCAGGGCTAAGTCTGGAGTTACTGCACAGGTCAGGGTATCATAGGCCACCTTTTGTTTCCCCAAGGCTTCATGTAGTATTTGAGCTGGAAATATTCAGTCTTGCCATTGCCTAAACAAAACTATTTCCCTGCATCTCAGACTCCCTGGGGATCTGAAGTGTGTGCAGCACTGCAGGCCTGGGACACAGAAATGTGGAGGTGTGCCAAGCTGAAGGGATGCTGTTCTGGGCCACAGGTACACACAGCTTTAGGTCTTGCAGATGGGTTTAGCCTGAGGCCAAAACAACAGTGCTAGAGATGTCTTTCTCTTGACATACCATCTCTGCATGAGGCCAGCTGCACCTACATCCCAGGAGCACAACAGTTGAGCTCTCTGAAGTTACACAAGCAAAACTTCCTTCCATGTGCTGCACCTCACTTGTAGCTGACCTTAACTTCCCTGTACTCAGTACCTAGCAGCATTACAAAATACAATGAGGCTTGCCGCGGGGAGCTCTGAGGCCAGAAAACAGTATCTGAAAGGGCCACCAGGTCATCACTGCAGCCAGGGATCTATATAGAAGAGCATAAAAGAGCAAAGAAGAAAATAATAACAAAAATAGACCTGCAAAAATGAAGCCAAAATTGCGCAGGAAATAGCACCAAAGAAGAAAAAGTGTTTGGAATAGAGTTGCTGCAAAAGGTCATTGCAAAGGTCAGGGCAGGCTCAGGGAGAGAGCAATGACAGGAATACTAAACATGTCAGGAAATGTAAATACATTCTTTTTCCAGTGTTCACAGAGGGATAATGAGAGCAGCACTGGGGACAGCTATATGCTTTCAAGGGGAGTGAAAGAAATAATGAAGGTACTCCAGGTAAAGCTAGAGAGAGTGATAAAGGACTTGCTCTTGTTGCAGGTTGTTAAAGTTTCAGAGCAAGGCTTCACCTGCTGAGGTTCTCAGCAGTGAGCTGGGAGAATCCAGGGCTGTGCTAGACAGACGGACCTGTTATGCTGCTACTGTGGTCTCGTGGCAAGGTCAGGCAAATGACGCAGGTAGTAATGAATCAGGATCCTTGAATTCAGCATCTAGTGGGTCCAGCCGGATGGAAAACACCTGGAGAAGTGTAATTTGATTAAAAATAGTCTGCAAGGACTAACAAAAGAAAATCATGCTTAACAAATTATATGGAAACTTATTGTTCCTGAAGTGGGTGACATTAAGAGCTGACAGGCAGATGCCGTGGGTGTAATTTACCTGGCCTTCAGTACAACCTTCAGTCTAGAATAAATGAATATGTTAAATTTGCATTTATATAGCTCCTTTTCATCCACACACCACAGCAAACTGCTTTGCAAACATCACACGGGCCATACAAAAGATGCATCTATGAGAAATTGGGACAAAGAGATTATTGGGAAAGCGGGTCCTGAAGAGGCTGTGGATTTGAGACATGAATTTCTCTTGTTGGAGATGCGTGTCTGCACTTGGGTGCCCATAGTCAGTCCATAGGGAGTTGCTTAATGATGGGGACGTAAGTCTGCAAATCACTTGGAAAACTATAGAAGTGAATGCTGCTGGCCAACTCACACAGACTCTCCCTCTCTCCAAGGGGAATCCCCAACGAAGGGGTGTCTGGGCTGTCCCCTACCCTCTTTTGGCTTTTAGGGTGTACGTTGGCCTGAAGCAGCCTCATATCTCCCAAGTCCTGCAGCAGCAGGTGGAGCAGTATTAGACAGTACATCCTGCTCCTGCTGAGGAAGGATCAAAATGTACAAATCCCCTAGCAAAATGCATATAAAAGCTTCGTTACTTTTAAGTGGCCTTTGCTAAAGCAATAAGGTAACACGTTGCACTTTATAGAAGCACCTAAAAGCCTCATTTAGAATGTATCATAGTATTTTAATAGGTGATGATCGTTGGGTTTTTTTTTCCAGTGAAAAACAGCAGAACTGTTTCCAGGTAGTTGAGATGTGGTTTATAACACCTTATCAAAACAATACTACTTATTTTTTAATTTTATCAAAGATGTTTGTTGCACAGTTGAAAATATTCCTGCAGTTGAACCCTGCTAGCAATCACTTCAAGGCTATGCAAGGCAGGAGGATGGCTTTCTTCACACTAAAAGTTTCAAAATCATAACTATTATGGAAGAGCTAAAGATGACTTTCATGGTTCACTAGTGAAACCAGCGTGGAATTTCAAATTGTGATCTCAGAAAAATCACTATTAACTGCTCCCCCAAGCCTGGCACTGCACCAGGGAATCTGGGGCTTGTCCTGGTGCTGCATCACCACTAATGAAGAGACAGACTCTGCCGACCATCTCTCAAACTTAATGGCCAAATCATGAGTAGAAGTTTATGGCATGTACAAGAAATGGACACCATGGATTTGTGAAAGTTTTTTAGCTTTACTTTAGCTCTACTTTGAACACTAAATGTCACTGTGCTCGTTTTACTGAGGAGGGACTGTGAAACAAATGGGAGAGAAGATGAAATGGGGGAGGTCTGGTCTGTCCCCTCCAAGCAGTTTCCTGAATCCTAGGAAAACAAAGAGAGGTGGCAGGAAGAGCCTGCCGTCTGTGTTTCAGGATACAGCCCAAGGACTGCAGCTTTGTGACCCCAGCTCCAGCAGAGAGGGACCATAACTTCGTCTCCCTGCACTTGGACCCAGGACATTGTCATGTGTACCGTCAGCCCCATCCAGTCTGCTCACAGTCTCTGCTCTCTTCTGTGTGATGCAGCCTTTGTTGCTTTAGGTAACTAACTTGACAGCAATTGTGTCAGCAAGGATTTTAGCAGCGTGTTGGCAAGAGGGCTGCGCTGTACTTTGCAGTTCCTCATTATCAGTTTATCCTGTGGGCTTACAAGCATTTCATTAGCTCCAGCACTACCCTAGTCCCATGCTAGCACAAGGCTACGTTCCTCCACAGCTGTTTGGCACTGCAGATGTACATGAAGGAATATCCATCAGCAACTTAAGTGCCTCTAACTACCTACTTGCTATTTTTTAAAACAAAAAGACTTTTCCCCTGTTCCTTCATAACTTGTAACCATTTTACTTTTCTTTTTTAAAGCCATATAAAAGTACTTTCCAAGTATAAATAACAATAACTTAAAAATCCATCTCAAAGTTGTCTCTTCTTCAAACAACTCCTAACTTATTCCAAAAGCATTTTCTACATGAAACAACGATGAGAAATTGAACTGGCAGCCAAAGACAAGCTGTCTCCAGAGTTTGATCTTAACAGATTATTTTTATTAGAAAACACCGGGGAGTGTTAGTGAATGACAACTTGGAGAACTGGTTTATGGCAGTCTTTTCAACAGCTATCTCCACACTTACGCCACATCAATCTTAAATGAGTATCTCCTTCAAGGCTTATCTCATCTTCTCCAGTTTTTAGAAAGAACTTAATAAAGTGCATTTATCACCTCTTCTCCACATGGAAGCTTGGCTAGTTCTGCCTTTACATGGCTCTTACGTGCATCTCAACCTTGATCTCCCTTTCCTAAAAATATGCTCATCAGCCATTTGATGAAGTGCATTTGCTCCTCTTTTTTCACTCAAAGCTGTCATCTCTGGGCTGTACTCATGTTGTTGCACTAAACTGTTCATTTTCCATAGTTCAGCTATTAATGAGGGTCAGTAATGGTTGCAGCAAGGTGTTTGTGATTCCACTGCCTTCATGTTTCAGTGCTGTGAGGCATGAGGCACGGTCAACACTGCTGTTTTGCAGCAGGGCAATGTGCTTTTCTACCAGGCTTCCAGTACCAGTCAACATATGTGCATTGTGGCTTCAGGGCAAGCTCCTGAGATGGAGCTACAGTCTGCCTAAAGTCCCATGTGCCACATATATATTCATTAAGATCAATGTTGTTTAATGGTACCCAGCATGCATTTTAATGAGACTTGCCCCTTAACCTGTGCCAGGCTCTGCTCTCATCTGAAACTCCACTGGAAAGATAAATGCACCTTTTTGAAGGAAGAAAAATGTGTTTTGGCACAATGCAAAGATCCACCAGTGTCTTCCTTCTGCTTTTCATTATTTTTCAGTGGAAATATTGATATTCTTAGTGATAAGGGGTGTAATTCAGACTGACTTAGCTTCCAGGAGCTTTTTATACAGCCTGCGGGAATTTCTTAGTAATTCTGTATTATGGGCTGGCCAGGAGGCTCCTTCTCTCCAGTCCTGCTTTTGTGAGGGCCAGCTGCAATTTCACCTTCCGTGCTCAGTCCCTGCCCTTCACTCTGCCTCTTGGGAAGAGGACAGGGAGAGAGGGGACCCACCTGCATAGAGGGGAAAAAAACCCATAATCTGCCATTTCTGCGAGGAGCTGAGCTCCCCCCGTGGCTGCCTCACAGGGAGGACAGGACAGTTCCTGGGCCCTCAAGGCACCACAGCCTGGATGACTCGACAGGCTCTGCAGGGTTGTTCCGTGCAGCTTTAACTGGGCTGCTTTGCCAAGTTTGTTGTTTTACGCTTTGATTTTGCCTCTCAGATCATCATGGTTACTGGTTCTCTGCTCTCATATCCGATATTCCACTATTAGTATTTTATATTTGGCAGGCTCCCCACAGCACAGCAATGCTCCCCTCGCTCCCACGTAACCCCTTTGCTCCCACTCAAACTCAGTGTGCACTGGAGGGTTCATATTCTTCCACCCTGAATCAGGTCTTGACTCGCGTCCATCTCAGCATTGCCTCCAATTCTGCCAGCCCTTCTGTCCCCTGGGATCCTGGGTGCCTTCCCAATGACACACATGTTTGCACATGCTTGTTGCTCTCCTTTTTTTCTGATGTCAACAACTGTCCCAGATGTTGCAGATGTGTATTGAGGAACCCGTTCATGTCTAACATAGTTAAATGATTCCGGGAATAAGCCATGATTGAGTTTTCAGGGGTCAAAAATGGTGGCATTTCTTTATTATACAGTGTAAGCCTTGCTTGGTGTGTGTTCAGTTCATTGTTGAAAGCTACTAATGCATGCTGGGTTTGTGTGGACTTGATGGTATCTCTAGCATTCATGTTTTTATGGACTGGAATAATTTCTGGAGTGACCTTTTATTAGCCCACTTATTGACCACTTCTAAAAGAACAATGAATTTCTCTTGATGAACTAAAACACAGTAGAGCGTGGGCTGCCTGGTGGTGTTAGCAAGATGATTGAACAATCAAGAGTCCTTTTGTCACATCGATGGGAAGGAGGGATGAGCAGGAGGAAAGAGGTAAATTAGCTCATGTTGGAATAGGGAGCACGCAATAAAAAAGAAATTCAGAAATAAATGACTGAGATGGCATTTAAAACAAATCGAAGATACATACACACACACACTTATTCTCACAAAAAATCCTGCATGAATTATTTGGCAGAGAGGGGACTGGTTTTGTCCCCTGCTCACCACTGGGAGCCATCATTTACCTTTGCTTTGTTCTCACCACAAAGATGCAAATAGGGGTGAGAAATGGCTTGGCAGGAATCTAATCTCATGACAAACAGGAGAGTAATATTGGGCTGCTTTATAAATGTAGTTCAGCTTTTTCACTGTTCCTGCTTGACGACGCTCAGCACTATATGCCCAGGCTCTCCCTCACAGGCTGCCTTTCAAGGACAGTGCATTGGCCAGGAAAATATTTTCAGAGAATATCCACAGAGTTGTCTGGATTGGACAACTGGCTGGTTAATCTCTGCAATAGCAAAGCCTGGAGAAAAAGCACTGCAACACTTGCAGGCCCATGGGGCATTGTGGTTCATGGGGACCATCATGCTCCACTGCACAGATGCAGACATCTGCTGGACATCAGAGTCCAGGCTGCAGCTTGTAACTGTGGGGCCACACCAACCTGAGCTGATGGACCCACCCTGTCAAGCCTGCCCAGGGATAACTCAAGATATTTGGGGTACTCAGTGGCAATACACATCTCTTTTTAAACTCTACCTCCCCTAGTTACCACTGCTTTGAAATATGAATTTATTTAAAAGACAAGACACAGCTGCTCAGGTCTTTTTCTACGTCCTGTATCATTCCTCCTTACAGAGAAATGGAAATAGGTAATTGTTTGGAGGATCCTTCATTTTCTACTAGTGAAGCAGATACTTAAAGCAGGTAATAAACCAAGCAGTGTGTTTTCAAGTAAATCCATGAAAATCACACTACCAAACCAGTGATACTGGTGTCCAAGTCTTGGGAAGAAAATGTCTCTCCTTCTGCTTCCCTTTGCCTTTCTCACTCACAGTGGCAGAGCCCAGTCCCAGCCCTCACATGCGTTTTTCTGGTTTGATGCATTGCATGCAGTGACCAAGGGAAGAGTACTAATGGCATATTGGCCAATGCTTTTCCTCTTAGAAGTCTAAAGCCAGAAACCAAAGTCCAAAGCCAAGTGTTTGGGGCAAAATTATTTTTTCTTTAGATTTTCCAAATTGCTGAGTATTACAAATTTAGCAGATGATACCCATGGTACTGCAAGTCCTCAGGAAGCATGTTGCAAGTCCTCACAGTCAATGGTACTGTAAGTACCTTAGTCCTTGGGAAAAAATATCAAGTCAATTTTATTAGCTGTCTGAAAATGCACAAGAGACGAAAATTATGTCTGAAAATATCCTGGTCTTATCATTGACCTGGCCTTATCATGCCACCTGAGAATCTTCATTCCATTTCTATGCCTACTGATCTATTAACATGTGTATCCTGAGAGTAGAAAGGTAAAGATGATATAAAATCTTTCACCTTTACTATTTGAGTAAGAGAACTGTTATCTAGCTTGTCATGAAGACTCTGCTGTGCACAAGGAGCCAAAAGGAACAAATCAGTGGAGGAAAGGCTGTGTCTACATTACCAAGTAATGCAGTGCAATAGGAGTAGATCTGTAGAGTGATGGAACTGGAAAATCAAGGACTAAAGCTGGCACTATCCGTCAGGATACTTTACTTTGGAAGAGCTCCAGTCTGGTCCTGTCAATGGCCATTAGAGACTGGAACACATTAGAGACATCCCACATCTTCCAGTTTAGTTTCATCCAAAAAACCTCCAGTTTGTGCACTGTGTAGTCATGCTGTGATGCAAACCAACGTGTGGGAAGTGAAGATGATGAGAAGATTTGCTTTAAAAGTTCTCCCCTGATTTGAACTAGATTTTGAACCACAGCAGGAAAACCCCCACACTGATTAAAGAAGCACATCACGTATTCCCAGTCCATACTCAGCTCTCACAAGCAGAAAAAAAAGTGAGGAAAAAGAAAATTCACAAGTTTGTTCAGCACCTGTTGCAACATCTGTGTTTTCTGATGCATAGGTGACGTAGGAAGCCTTCACTTAAAGAGGTCTCGGGGAATTGCGCACACGTAAAGCTGCACACTGAAGTCCAGGACCTTGTGATATTGCACAAGCAGGGATAATCTGTGACTTTTTTAGCTTAAAAGCATGATTA
The DNA here is from genome assembly GCA_028020825.1 of Podargus strigoides. Lineage (NCBI taxonomy): Eukaryota > Metazoa > Chordata > Aves > Caprimulgiformes > Podargidae > Podargus > Podargus strigoides. The sequence continues at coordinate 14,376,205 of CM051623.1, read as the reverse complement.
GTAAACACTCAGGAGGTCTTGCTCTATGATATGAAATGTGTAATCTTGTTTCAGGTTCAGCATTTGTATTATAGTTTTCCTCTAATGTTCCCATTCCTATTACCATCCATCTGATCTCCAAACTGAACAGGTGAAGATGCATTCCTATTTCACGAGACTAAAGTAACACGTATTACACTGGTGAGTATTAAATACCAATCTTCGTATGTCCTTGAAGAAACTCAGAAAACCTCTGCCTGTTAGGACATGAAAAACTGTTAAAACAGAGAAGATAAATTGTGGCTGACAAGGGGCTGTAGGATGAGGCCTCTCTTTGAGGAAAGACCTAATAAATTAAAGGTGACTTAGAAAAGCTTTCCTTTTGAAAGGAGATAAATTCAGAGATCTGTCTCACCAGAAGTGTGTGTACCAGGGAACTCAAAGAGCCTACCTACTTATGATGGCAGAGGCAACCTGTCTCCACCATCCTGCACTTCAACTTCTTGCAACAAAACTAGGCTCATGCCCTGGTGAATTTTCCTTGCATCCTCATGTTTCATGTGACAAAACATCCCTGGAGGAGTTGACTGTTTCTCCAGTGTGGTTTGTGCTGTAGCAGCAGCTCCTGGAGACTAGGTGCTGCCCAGTGCTCAGGCAGGCTTGCATGCAATGGAGACAGCAAATCCAGCCTAGGTCAGCTGAGGAGGTCAGCACATACTAAGTTCCACAGGGCTAAAAACAGTTGAATTTTAAGATGAGCCAGCTAAGGTACAGCTTTGTGGCCTCAGCCATTGGAGGGTAGGTGTATAATTTGGTCAAAATCTGTCTGAAGCACTTCAGAAAAAGCTTGACTCCCTGCACAGCATGGCAGAGAGGGGAGGAAGGTCAAGAGCAAGGCTGAACTTGGCTGCAGGCTTGTTGGGTGTCCGGGTCTGTACCAGTGCGTGCAAGTACTTTCAAAGCAATCCTGTAGCAAACAACATAAAAATTCAGACTCTGCACATATTTCATGGAATAACAGAGGTTGGAAAGGAGCCTGGGACCATCTGGTCCCCCAAGTCAGAGCTGGTTAGTCAGGGCCTCATCCAGCCAGGTACTGAAAAATCTCAAAGGATGGAGGCTCCAACAGTTGATCTCTCCCATGGTGAATTTTTTTGCTTCCTCTGTCCAAAGTTCTTGCAGCAGCCTGTGTCCATTGATCATAAATTTTGCAAGGATGCACTTATGCCTTGCATTCAGCTGCTACTCCACCACAGACCTGCTCCTCACTGTCAGCCCCAGCCCCAGGGCTGTCCCAAGTACAGGATTTTGCATTTGTTTTTGCTGAACTTCAGGCTGTTACAGCCAGGATGTGGTCCCACAGGTCCCCAGCCAGCCTTTTTTATACCAGACCTCAGCTAAAACAGCTAATGAAGGCTTACTGCAATCAGCAGCCAAACCATTAGGATCTGTCTCTGAATTTAGAGGAAAGCACTAATGTCAAGGCAGTCCTCTAGAGGACAACGAGAAAAAGGACATGAAAGAAATAGACTGTCCCAGTCCCTTCAGTCTTTTCTTAGATGATGAGACCTCAGACCCCTTTGCACTGGGTACCAATTTCTAACAAACGGTGGCTGCACACAAATGCAGGGGCCTGAAGCTGTGAAGCCTGAAGCAGAGACCTCTAACACTTGTGCTAAGAGAAAACCACTTATGCCTTGAGAAAAGCTGTCCACTGTCTGGGACCAACCGCTTGAGGGAGCCAAGACAACGTCCACTAAGAGCTGGCAGATTATATAAGCAATTTTGGAGTGTTTTAGCTAGAATTGCTCTCTTTTTCTGCAATGCTAAACCTGTTGGGTCAGAAAGCTCTGAGAGCTCCTGTCTCAGATTTAAATGCTTTTTAAGATGGCTTCCTAAGAAAATCTTGCATAGTTGTGCTGTGCTTGTGTTTTGTCTGTCCCCCCTCGAAACCTTTGATGGTGTGTGTCTCAGTTTCCAACAGATTTGTTCAGAAGACTTAACATTAGCTTTCTACAAGTTGCATGAAAAGAGACAGAAAACAGTCATGAAAATAGGTAAAGTGAGGTTTTTTTATGAAATCAGTTAATATAGTTGGAAAAAGTACACAACTTCTTGGCCTCCAAATTTCCTTCGGGTCCAAGTCTACTGTCTCTATTTTAAATATGAGAAACTCCACAGAAGAAAAACTTATAGGACAGTTATAGGAAAGCAGTTATATGCCATAGGAAATCAGGATCCAGTGGTCGAGGAGATACTAATTTAGATATCACTCAGTGACTTTTTCAATATGGTTCCCTTTTCCCCCCAACTCCTTCCCACAACTCCCTCTGGCCAAGACCCAGGTACTGTCTTCTCCCATCTCATGAAATCCAACTGCTACCTTAATGTTAAGCCATCATTTTCAGGAACATTATAACTCCAAGGAGTAAGCTCAAAGGCTTAACTTGTCCAGTTGTTTTTATCCTATGGGATTTACCACACAGTGAAGATTTCTCCATGGAGCCAGAAGACTTCTACAATTCTTTTGGATCACACAAGAAATCTTGCCTCTCCTAATATGACTTTGTACTACCCGATTCAACAGTTTCAGTCATGGTGCATGCCAACCACCTCAATGACCCTGCATGAGGGTGGTGAGACCTTGTACCCACGGCGATCTTGTCCCCGAATGACTACAATCTTCTAGGCATGACATGATCGAGGAAGAGAGAAAACTGTGAGTCAACGTAAGAAACAAGGGGAGGCAGGTCAACCTAAAGAGAGGGTTACATGCAATGTTTACCTAGTCCCTACAAGGACCACCACATCCCTCCGCCTCCCCAGTTTTACTAAGTAGTATTCTCCTATGGGTGTGTTATGGACAAGACAGGATTTTACAAAGGCTCTTAGAGGAAAATGGTAAAACATTGTTCAAGTTATGTAAACCATTGTTCTAGTTTCCTTTAAAATGCTGTTCAAGTTTCAAAAATGATTGCTACAAGCCTATGGAAAGTGACAACACAACCCTTTGATTTTACTTGTAATTCATCTCCACGCATACTGGGGAATAGTGTTGGCATTTTGGCAGCAGTGTTACATTATGAGCTCTCATTTGTGTTTCTTTTTTACCCCAGGTGGATTTATTTCTTGTTCACATCAAAATGCAGGGACTGCTCCATCCATCAGGTCCATGGCATGCAAAGGAGATTTTATCAAAATAGGTCTTACATCCTGGCAAGGAAAACTCGTTGTCAGCAGAGGCATTCAGCAAGTGGACAGAAACAGATGCCTAAAACAAAGTTTTCATATTAACAGATACTGTGTCAAATAAATTAATAATAATAAAAAAATAACGATTGACAGCAATGACATCATTGCTATACACTGAAAGACAACAGCAGCAAGTCCAGCCTATAATGCCACTTGACTGTAAGAATAACCTTAGAAAGACTCCACCTGAGGCTACAGATAGGATTAACACATGACAGAAGGATGAAAATAAACATTGCCCTCTTCCCAGCACAAAACTTTCTTCTGAATAGATAGAAGGTATCAATTCAATGGCATTAAATCCATGTGCTTTTAAAAAACATCTCATTTTGTAGCACATGTATGTATGTGTCTCTTTCTGTCTCTCTTTATATACCTATATATGTAAGCACACACATATATTTCTTTCCTCGGTGTCATGAAAGATGGAATGGCCTATAGGTAAAATGCCCATATGTGAAGCTTTGTGGTACAAAAATCTGCCTCCTTCCAGCAGTCCAAGTATATATTTTGTAGAAGCTGTTACAAAGAAGTAAGCCTCAGTACCATTCACCTTATATTGTCTTGTACTTGTATTCACAAAAAAATGTGCCTATATTTAGAAAGTAGAATTAGCACTGAAGTAATTTTCACATCAGTGGTCCTTCAACCTCCTCAAATATCATTTGTGGTATCTGCTTTCATGCAAGAGGATAGGGCCACATAAAAGCAAGCACAAGGATGGAAATGTTCTCAGCAGGAGGAAAAGGGATTATCAAAAAAGCAGAGGAGTAAGACTTCTGAATGTTTTGTAGTCCTGGGCATCCATATGCCATTTGAGCTATGCAGAGCTTTAACAGACAGATCTAAAAATAAATAATACATTATTTACTAACTTATCAAGCTTTCAAAAAAAGGACCTGAGTTTGGCTAATAAGCTACATCAAATCACATTCATAGGAAGACGCATGGATATAAATGCCAATGGATGTTGCAGGCTGCAAGCTAAACTTAGCTTATCCTAGGGAAAAGGGCTTTACCTAAGGCACAAAGTCTTAGTACAGGCTTCATACTTCTGCTCAAGGTATTACTTATTTGTTTTATTAATTCCTTTTATACCATTGTCTTCAGATGGCCAGAAACTGGTGTGAGATGTAACTGAAAGAAAAACCATTACTTGTGTTTTCAAAGGAAATCCTACCAAAAAAGAAAAAAAAAAGAAAAGAATGAGTTTTGTTTTGAACTCACGGGTTTTATTTTTTACATTAAAATAGAAAAAGAAAACCTTTTTTTTTTTTTTTCTATTTTACCTGTAAAATTATATTACTTCTTGGTTTTTAAAAGGTCACATCACCTGATGTAGTAATTGCATGCAGCTGTTATGTAATTGTTCCTCATATTTCTATAAAAAGGCAGTAATTGGTAGAGTTTCTTGGATGTCATTATGTGGCAGGTACCTCCCGGGGACAACAACAATAGCTATTCATCTGGAGGCAACAGTCCCCCATAGGGAGCTCAGAACTGCCTGCAGGAGCTGGCGTGGACCTAGGGAAGTTATGTGCTCCAGCTCTTCACCCTGGAAGACAACACCAGAGTGTGGGCAGATGAACTTTGTTGGCTCCATCTGTCTCACCGGCTCAGTGAGTCAGCTTGGAAAGCAGCACATGCATGATTCCGCTGTCCAGGACCAGGATCAAAAAACCTCCACTTGCAAGGGCCAAATGCTGCCTGCAGTCGAGCAATCGCAGCGTGGCAGCTCGGCTCGCTGCTCGATGATGGAGAGGAGCAGGGCAGGTGGGGAGGACAACAGGCATCGAGTGCGAGCCTTGCTGCCTGTAAGAGAGATACGGCACACCCCACACCGCCCCCCCCCACCCAAGGGAATAAGTGCCAAAATAACTCATCTGAGGAGCTCCCCCACACTGGAGTGCCACCTAATGAAAACCATCATGCCAGAGTTAATTGCAGCAGTCAGCTGTTGTATTTAATCTAAGAGTCCTCCTCAGTTTAATTAACCTTTTGGGAATTAGCATTTGTTGACTTACATTACCTGCTTTGAATTTCTGGCAGTGTTATAGAAATGCTGCCTTGGTTGCAAAGTGACTTGTTCACTCAAAGGAGGGTGATGCCCAAAGGCAATGCCTTTAAAGAACGGTCCCTGGGCAGCAGCAGGTTGATCCTGGGTCTCTAGAGCCTGGAAGGAAACAGACCATACCTCTACTGGTTCCTGGCTCACACTGCACTATGCTGGAATTGCTCATTCACCCTTGCCACATGGTCAGGTGCAGGTTCCTTGCTCTTCCCAAACTCTCCTCAGCACTCTTCATACTTTTTCATCACTTTGTGTTTACAGTCATTTCCAAGCAACTTCTTCCAGTTGGCAGCTGCTCTGCCTGCATTTACCAAGTAACATTCGTGTTCTGTCTCTGAAAAATCAACAAGCGACAACCTGCTGGTGCAAGAAACAATGTCTATCACAGGCAAGTGCAACTCACTGCCATACCTGGGATGGACTTCTCCTGTCCATATGCTCTGTCTCCTGGTGCAGCGACCTGCTGATAAGTCCAAGGAAGTGTCTGGCCAGGAATGAGACATAAGTTTGCCTAAGCTATGTGTGTCTTGGGGCTTGCAGCTACCCAAGAACCAGCCTGGCCTTAGAATAGAGTTTTGTTCAGGTTCATTCAATCAGGCGGGCTAGAACACCTTCACCAAATGTGTTTCCAGTCTCTCTGCAGAGGGCTATACTGCCACTTTCTCCCAAGCCTCACCTTTTTGACCTACATCTAGTCTGTCGCTTTTCCCCTCTCTGCTTCTCTTTGGGTGACATCTGAGGAACCACTATGAGGCACAAGATGATGCTACTGCAGGGGGCCAAAGGGAATGACAGTCATAAGGGCTGAAGCAAGTAAGACTGGTGCTTGGGCTGGAAGGGACTGCTGCAACACCAGGGTGCAGGAAAGGGAGGTAACATTGACGTGGCACTGGCTGGTGGCAGGCTGGGGAGAGTGGACATAAGAGGGCTGCAAAGGCTGCAAAGCAGGGGGCATACTGGTCACTGCTGAGTGGTGTCTACACCAGCATGACTGACTGCTCCCATTTCTTGATGTCACTCACTATTTGTCCTGTTTTTTCCTGATACAGCCATATCTGAGTGGAGAGAGCCGCTGGCCAAGGTGTTTATCCCAGAAGCTGGGAGAGCCCAGCCCAGCCCTGATGCCTTGCATGCACCTCCAGCAAGGGTAGTTGGCCTGGACTTGCCAAGAGATGACTTTCTCCCAGGGCTGATGTAACAAACCTCATACTGTGAGCTGACCTCCTACCATTCTTTATGCCAAATGATTCCCATGCTGCTGGCCTGGGGATTAAACAGTGCCTGTCTGGACCTCTCCTCCTTCCCACGAGTCCGCTGGGAGGGCGTCTGTAGTGTGGCAGAACCCAATGCACTCTTATCAACTCCCTCTGCAGCAGGTTGACCCTGGCCTCCTACCATGTGCTCTGTGGCTTTCTCCTCTGCCTTTGGAGAGTGCTGAGAACAAAGGAAAATCAATGTGGCTTTGTCAAATAATTGCGGATTGTGTGCTGGGCAGAGAACTGAAAAGGCACATTAAAGATATCTTCGATCGATAGGATTCATGCAACAATTTGAGCTTCTCCTGTGAGCTCTCATACTAATGTACGTTCATCTTTAGCTCTGGTTTGGTGTACTTTAGTGGGATCTACTGTAAAAACAGTTTTGTGTGGAAAAGGTAAGAAGGGTTCTTCATCATCCATGAAGAACAACGGTAAATACTGCTTTTCCCATAATCACACATAATTACAAAAAACCCTCACCACTTTCCCTTCCTTACTAGAGATCTATAAACTTCTTGCTCAAAGTCTGACTGTAATTTAAGAATATAAATAAGAAACACAAAAGACAACATATAAAAAAAGATGGATTCAAGTAATTTAGAAAGATAATGCACAGACATTCATCCATTTTCTTGGTAATTTAGCAGTCACTTCAGAAGACAGCATAACATTTACACCCTTTTCAGCAGAGAAAAAAAAAGTAAAGTAGTCCGCTATCAAAGGAGTTGTCTCTGGCACATTTTCTGATTGAGTTTTGGAGGAGTGTTTTATCCCCTCTCCAGGTGTATCACTATTGGCGTGAAACAGAATAATTACTGCTGGTTTGTAAGGAGAGGTGATAATTTGAAGCACATTCTGGACTCTTTCTCAAGTGAATTTAGCTGAAAAACTTCTTTTCAACTGCAGTTCTCAATATTGTTAGACTACTACACCATTCAATGCACGAATGATTAATTTGCTGCCATGTTGTTTGAGACTACATTTACCTGACTGCTTATGTATTTCCACTTGGAAAAATCTTTGGCAGAAAATGATATCATTAATTTCATACCGATTTGTTATGAGAAAGTGAATAAGGCTCAGTTTGGCTGCTTCTGTTCTGCATATATAGGGGATGAGGGTTCAAAAGGGCCCTTGCTTCATCTAGCTGATATGTTTCCTATAAACAGAGCTAATCACAATTTCAGAGACTGAATTTGCAGTGATTACTTTGCCAGGGAAAATATTTTATCATTTTGTTGTTTTTATAAATAAACATAAGGTTTGATTCACCAGTCCACCTACACTGTGTTTTGTCAATGGAGTTACAACAGAACATCTCTGGTTTTATAAAGGGAGAATCATGCTTGTTATAGTCTATTACTAAGCAACACTTTTTTTTTTTTTCAGTACTTCTACCTAATACAATATTTTAGGGTATTATTCATCCCTCCCTGCTCTCCTCCAGTCCAGGCTATTTGCCATATTAGCCTGAGTAAGAGTGGAGGTTTGCATCTTAACAAAAGCAATGGGTCACTTCTCTTCCAAAATCCGGATGAGCTGAGACATCCCACCCCAGTCCATGTTTATTAGTAAGACGCATTTGGCTGGGCTGTTCAGGCTTTAGTTTTTCACTTAAAGATGCAAGGAAATTCCCAGCTGAGATTATAGTGCCATCTACATTATTTATGTACATAATTCTCATCGCTCTGGAAGGAGAGACAAACCCTGAGCTCTCTGGAGTTCAGTCCTGTTTGATGTTCATCTGCACTGGCTCCTTCTGCTCAGCTCGCTGCGACTCTCACCCTGCCAAACCTCTCCAGCCCGGTGGCAGGGACCAGGCTTTCAGGAAATCCTCTCTGAACATCAGCCATAATACAAAACCCCCAACCATTCGTATCATCCTTGGTTGTGCCTGCTTGCGTTAAACCTCTACCTTCCTGAAACATTTTATTTATGACCTTTTGCATTTTATTTTACATCATCCTTCAGTTAAATAACAGCAGAGAGTGTATGCAAGTGAAGGCTGCTCTGGAGATAATGGATGAGGCTGCCCACTGCTTGCAGCCCATGAGTCATTTGCTAATTTCCTCAGCTAAAACTGACAGACAATTACCAGGCATTTCATCACAGCCAACCAGATTATTTTTTTTCAGAGCTCGCTGTCTATCTTTTGATAGCAATGACCACAAAAACTGCTGCCTACAACATTGTCTCTCAAAGCTTTAATATTTTATTGCTGTTGCTTTGAATTCTTGCTCTCTTTCCTCTCACAGGGTTAAGAGAATTTAAATATAATATTGCACAATATGGTGCATCTTGCATCTTTGCTGCTCCAAGTCTTTCTTATGTACCCGCTTCTTTACAGCGCATTACTCAAGAACGATTCTGTTAACTGCTTTTTTATATTGCAATATATCGCATCACTGGTGGGTATTTTTAAAGGGTTTTTGTAAAAGGAACTCAGTGGATCTCCCAATTGCTTCTTTATTGCAGAGTATGATGTTTAAGATAAATTTAGTGTATTACAGTTTAGTTCAATATCTAACAAAAATCCCAGAAGCCCAAATGCCAGAGCGTCTTTTGACCCCGGAAGTAGGAAGGTCTTCTGATGGTTTAGATCTGCAGTAAAACCTCCCTTGGCATGCCTGGTGCTAAGGTACAGCCCTGCGCTCTGTCACCTCTGGCCATGACAGCACCACCAGCAGATCCTGCCAGCTGGTCACCCAGATCACCCGCTCCTCACGACCCCAGGGCTGGGCTGTTCTCTGCTGGTCACAAGGTGACTAAGTGCGTGGCTGGGATCAGCTTCGGAAACTGCTGCCCCAAACCAAGGAGCCCATATAAGCAGGGCCAAAGCTGCAAGGAAAGGAACCCGTATTCTCCCTGTAGCTGACATCGGGGAAGATATTTAGGGCCACTCTATTTCAAAGAGCAGAGGACAACTGGCTGGTGATCGACTGTAACGAGGGTCGTTGGATGTTTCATGCTCATTCAGAAAGTCTTCAGTCACCCAGTCCTTGTAAGGGCTTTTAAGAGATTTTATAATGGTCCTAAAACTGGGACATCACAGCCGAGAGATTGATTCTTTTCAAACTGATCAAATTCCTCATTTTAAAATGCATGATCTTTCCTTGCTGAGGATGCTCCAGTTTCAGAGAAATTTTTACCACACCATTTTAAAAGGAAACATCATTTTTGTTAGGGAAGACAACTCGTGCAACCAGCCAAAGCTAAAATGATCTCAGGAGCTGGTGATACTTTCCTTTCCGAGGAGAGCTCCAAGAGTACCAAGAGTACAAAGTTCTGCAGTTTGATTTCATCATGTTCTCTGTATGCTGCCATCTCTCTCTCAGATTTTTAACTGTTTTGAGATGCTAAATCCACATTATTCATACAACAGAAGTAGCAGTGGTTAGCTGCGAACACAGTTTGGGAAGAGACCACATAGGCCTGGTAGCTATCCTGGTAGCCACATGACCAGGTGGCTGAAAAAGCTGAGTGTTAAAAATGACAAGTACTTCAGTCTCTACCACTCAAGCCTGTTTCAGGCTAAACTTTATCCCTGGCCACCTTAAAACCATTTTTATTTCCTAGTGTTTATTATTTCCCTACTTTCTGTCATAATTGCTAGAGAACAAACATACCTCCTTGGTAAAATGGCCCTTCTCTTCGACGGCAATGTCCCCATCCCTCTGGCTGTCTTTGTGGCCCCATCTGCACCTGCATCTACTGAACTGCATCTTCAACACTGACAGTCAGAGCTGCACAAAATACTCCAGGCTTTGCTCTCCCTACTGGAAACACCTGGAAGCTAAATCATACATAAGGCGTAAAATGTAGAGGAGTGCAAAAATTAACCAAAATCAGGCATAATTTGGGAGCAAAAATATGACGTTCATTAATCTAGCTTCAAAACCTACACACACACACACCCCCTTCTTGCTCTTGGTTAGATCTTAACAGCTAGCAAGAACTCAGACTCTAGAAATGTTTCCTGTTCTTATTTACTCAACTAAAAATAGCTGTTAGTGTTAAAGTGTCTTAGCGCTTCAGCCTATCACTTTTGCATTCTGTAGGTGTGCATATATATACACACATATGTAAAATGCATACAAAACACCTACATGGACATATAAATATGTGTGCATACATACACACACATATAAGTACATAAACACACATAAGCACTTCATAGTGCTATTTTACATGAAGTAGAACATGCAACCAAGAGCAGCCACACAACAAATTCGCGTATAATGCATCTTATACTGGGGAACTACCTTGCAGAAGTAATGGCTTATCTGTATGGTGTTCACTCACTCCAACTTCTGTAGCTTTATACAAATTGAGCTGTCACTTAAACTATCTGATACTAAGGTGATTAAATCCTATCTCTCCACCTGCAATTCCAATGCAGCACTTGGTAATCACGCATGGTTCCTTCTCATGAAGTATTGATGTCACAAGCATTTATTGCTAGGGTAATCAGAGGAGGAAAGGTTACTGCCTGTGTATGTGCACATTCATATGTATGACTTCTGCCTGTTCTTTGTGTCTTCCCCTTTGATTTCCCAACACATCAGAAGGCTTGTGAAGGAACCAGCTGAATAACCACCTGCGATGAGGAAGCGCTCCGAGATAGTTTGCCACCTTATCACAATGGCCCAGAAAAGGCAGGTGATCTTCCCAGCCGGGCTTTCTGAAAAGGACTGCCTAAAAATTCTTTAAATTTCAGCACTCCCCAGGAAAATGTTGAGCTCTTCCTTGAACGTGCCTGGGTTTGTTAACATGCTGTCCCAGGCTGGTGAGTGATGCCAGCCCTCTGTTATTTTGCACAGGCTCGATGCTCTTATACACCTGCCAAGCACGAGTGGTGGCCAAGAGCAAGGGAGAGGGACCTGGTCCCATGTGAGCCAAGCCTGGCTATGGCTTGGAGCTCCTATGGCAGAGCATCTCAGTGGATTTCTGCCTCACTTTGCCTTCATTTGTCCCATAAATTTCTGGTCTTTGAGAATATACTTGTCCCTTCTGACCAGAATTGGGCCTTTTTATCAAGGGAGAGCATGACAGATCCTCAAGTATGATGAATTCACCTAGAATCATCTCATTTTGTGGGTATCTTAGACCAAATATAGGCACAAAGATATGGGGAGCATGAAGGTGTCAGGGAGAATAAAGGAAATGAGAGGGCTTAATTTCTCCATCGTTAACATCAATCAGTGCAAATCCCTCTTTCATATGATGTGGTCCAATGCAACTGCTTGGCCACCCCAGTCAGACGGGGACCACATCCTTTTCTGTCTCTTTTTTTCTTCCTGAAGCCTCTTTTCATTTATACTGATCTATGGGCTGTCTGTGCATTTGGGACAGATCCACAAGGATTGCTGCTGATCCTGGCAGACTTGAAGTGGGAGTGTGCCTGCACTCCAGGGTGAAAAGAAACCTTGCCTTGACAAATACAGCATAATGAAAGAAACACACCGCCCCCCTCCCCGCCCCAATCCTGTGAATTTGGGAACTGGCATTCTTTTGAAACTGATCTTCTTGGAACTGGCTTCAAAACCACTGGTGATCAAATCCCTCAAATTTGTAACTGTAAGTTATGAGAATAGAAAAATACTTTCTATTTCACCAAGCCCTATTCTCTACAATGGTCTAACCTAAAGGCCCCAGGAATCTGAGGGAAGTTTTTGCTGACTCTAATAAGAGGAAGGCAGAAGCACTGATTGCTATAATTTTTTAATTTTTACTTGCCCAAATGAAGTTAGAAAAACAATTACTTTTTCTCTGCAGGAGGAAATGTATTCATTGACTGACATGACTGACTCTGAAAGCTGAGATCGGAACTGTTCTGATCACTGTGATCAGCACCAGTGCCATTATTAGTGACATGTATAAAAATCAAGAGTATGAAGCAGAGACATAATGCTCAGTGCTTTTTAAAGGCAACTGTGACAATAAATGTATGGACAAAAACTAACCAGATGGACTTCAGGAGTACCAGAAACAAACAATTATTTCAAGTCCTGTAGAAAAAAAATGTTGTTATATTTAATGAAAAGTAGTAACTTTTCAGTTTTAGAGGGGAAACACGCAATAGCCTCCAAAAGTACATCCTCACTATTTAAAAAAAAAAAAAAAAAAAAAAAAAAATCTATAAAATAGCTAAGAAGCAGATGGAAACACCAATACTACTATATTCATAGGCGTTGTATGGATTAATACGGCACTTGAATCACAGCCCTATACAAAAGAACTCTCTTAAAGAAAGACCTTCAGACCAGTGGGCATTGCCCTGGCTTTGTGCCCATTTGGGTGATCCTCTTCAGCAAAGTTTCTGTCAACTTCTGCCCTGAGTGGGTGGGTTCCTAAAACAGGGCTATTGGAAAGAGATCTTTATAGGTCTCCTTCATCTGAGCTTTCCCAGCTGGATCCACAGTAGTGGGGTCAAATGCCATTTTCAGAAAGGGAAAAAACAGGGCAGAAGCCTATTTAGAAACACCCAAGCTCCTTAAATTCTGTGACTGCACCAGCACCAACCCCACTTTTTCAGTGATCCAATAACATTGAGTTTTCACTATATCCTTTCCAAACATCACAACGTGTCTCTAATTTCAGCTTTGAACACAAGCTAGCCTGAGTTGCCATTAAAGGATGCAGTAAAATCAACCCTCACACTAAACAGGTCAGTTCAGCACAGCTAAAACACCGGAAAGGAACATCACCCATCTGTTTTGCCAGTTACTAGGCCTGGTACAAAGGATGCAGCCAGAAGTAGAACGAACCAGTAACCAAATTCTATTGCACACAAAAGGGTCAGGACATGAGTGGGTACAAACAAGTCAATGAGGTTACACATAATAGACATCAACCCCAATGACCCCAAGAATGATACAGCACAGCCAACAAACAGAGGAACAAACAAAGCAACAAAGTCTCCCATAGAAAAGATGGGAGACAACCAAGTCAAGAGGCTGCTAACATAGGACAGAGGTAAACTCATGCTGCTCCCACAGAGCCCGCGTTTACAAGCACCAAACCTGACCAAGTCCCAGCTGCAGGGAGAGTCAGGAGGTCCTTCCCCAACAGGGAAACTCTACAAAGTGCATCCACCTCACAGACAGACACCCCACTCTTCCTGCAAGTGGTCCCAGCTTTTATCCCCAAAAGCAGGACACCTGGCACTCATTTACCCAAGGGCTTTCCCTGCAAGGTCAGCTGCACCCGAGAAGAAAGCCAAAAGGCAAACTCACTGCCTCCTTTTGAAGGACTGTGGGAACCACCCATACGTCAACCTTAATTCAGGGCTCAGGGTACAGACCCCAGCACTTCACCCATCATAGCAGATACCTACCCAGCTTCCCCAGATACATCTGCGTACAGACTCCTCCACTGACAATAGGTAGAGTTTTTAGGCATTTTCAGTGCATGGAGGTGACAGCTGCTCATTTTGGGATGGATGGGTGAAACCCTACTCTCACCTAAAGGAGCCTGGCAAAAAACTTGCAAAGATCCTGCAGAGCATTTCTTCCCTTAAGGTCCCATCTTCAGACACTTCCCCACAGGAGAAGGTGGCTCATGATGGGAGGAGAGGAAATGACAAAATCCATGGGAGCACACAGAGCAATGATAAGTGCAGCACTTACTAGCAATGACAAAAGTAACAGAGAAAATTAAAGACATCTCTTCAGAAAGTTCTCTGCAGTGCAATTTCCTACTAATCAATGCAGCAAAAGTGTTTTCAACATCAAGCTTTGAACACAGCCATAGTTTACTAACCTGTAGTGTGTAGAGTCACGCAGCATGTAGAGAAGTCACTGTTTCACCATGCCAGGGCAGTGAAGAAGCACAAGGCATCTGGTTTTTGCTTACGTGTTGATGAGCTTCCTTGGTAGAAGGAATATTTCTGCACAATGGAAAATTAGACCATTTACTCAAATGTTCACCTCACATCTAATGCTAATAAAAGGTCTGGCAGTGGTACAGATGTAACAAATCAAGTGCACATATGTAGGGGCAAAGAGAAGGAGAGACTAGTCAGCTCCATGATCTCACTTTGGCAGTGTCTGGAGTAAAATGGCAACCATGGCACACACTAGCCCCAGTGCACAGCCAGATCATGGTACCAGGACTGGGTAGCCTCAGAGGGCTGTCCCTTGAGGCTTGTGCCTTGCTGGCACAACTTGAGGCTGTTTCCTCTCATCCTATGACTTGTTACTTGAGAAAAGAGACTAACTCCCACCTCGCTACAACCTCCTTTCAAGTAGTTGTAGAGAACGAGGAGGTCTCTCCTCAGCCTCCTGTTCTCCAGGCTAAACACCCTCAGTTCCCTCAGCTGCTCCTCCTGAGACTCGTGCTCAGACCCTTCCCCACCTTCCTTGCTCTTCCAAAGGAAGGACTGCTCTCCTGAGGAAGGCCTTTCGGGTGCTGGCCCGGAGGCAGACCCCATGCCCAGGAGGCCCAGGGGGCTGTCCCTGCCCTTGGTGGCCATGCGCTGGGCACAACTGAAACCACCTGGAGATGGTGGTCTGCTGAAGTTACCGATGGGGTTATTCAGGTGCAAAGGAACATATTTTATTTTTTTCTTTTACATCCATCAAAGAAAGGATGAAAAAAAATCCTCTAGCAGAGGCTTGGTAATTAGTTGGTCTGCAAAACTGGGGCACTGAGTGCAGAAAACTGCCGGACTGTCTCTTCAGTTACAGCATCTCACCAGGGTGATGCCAGCTCCGTGAGAAGCCACAGGCTCTTGCACGTGTCCAGATGTGGCTCTGCTGGATCCACAGGCAGAGGGAGGCTGGAGATGAATTCCCTTGCCAGGAGTGCCCCTGTCCAGAGGGCTCTTAGGACAAAGACAGCCTGTCAGCAGCAAGGACTTCAAACCCTGTCTGATTTACCAGCTACAGCCTGGGTTTGGAGTCATGCTTGACAACAAACCGGTGGCCAGTGCATTTTAAGGCCGTGCTGTTGTCTTTGCAAAGGGCCCTGCAAGGCAAAGGGATGCTGAAATGGCACATCCTGTCATAATTACCTCTAGCTGTGTTAATTGCATTCCCACATAGTGCTGTACCTTACAACAGTGCAGACTGGAAGTAGTGCAATTCTCAAGGAATTCCATGACTGTCACATCAAAACAGGCAGGCCATGTCTTTTAGCCAATGTAGACAGATAACTTTTTGGAAGTGCAGGTGTAACTTGGCTGTTTTCTTGCTTTAAAAATCCCTTTCCTTTTCCCTTTTCTTTGCTTCCTATGCCCAGATCTTGCTTTAGGTCTCCTCCTAAGTGCCTTGCAGTCAACATCATCCAGAAGACATGGAAAACCTCTCCCTTTGATTCCTCCTCCCACCTCTCCAGACCAGTCACACAGCTCTGTCTTTCCCTCCCTCCAGATTGCCAGGCACTGTTTGAATGCTCATTTAGCCTTTACTAATTACATACTAACAACAGATGTCTTTTCCACTTTTACCTGGAAGTAGAAAGGTCTGTCCATACTCTTTGAGTAAGAAAAGATGCTGGAAAAGAGTTTCTAAAGAAAGCTGCAACAAAATCGTTTAAACTCAGCTTGTAAATAGGTGTTAAGCGCGCTTGCATGGGGATTTGCATGTATAACTACTCAAAAGTGAATGGTAACAGATACAGGCCAGGATGCTGTTGGCCTCCTTGGCCACCTGGGCACACTGCTGGCTCATATTCAGCTGGCTGTCAATCAACACCCCCCCAGCTCCCTTTTTGCTTGGCAGCTTTCCAGCCACTCTTCCACAAGCCTGTAGTGTTGTTTGTATTGCATTCTTGAGGTTCAGGTGAAAGTCTACATCTTATAAGACAAGGTAATACCCCAGGTTTTGGCTACTTGTCCTTGGTGCCAACACAGGGAACAACTCACCCCTTGGGTGGCTAAAAATCTTTCCCCCATATGTCAAGGAGAGCTGACAGAGGCAGCTCCCCCTGGCAACTGAGCAGACCTCTCAGCTGAATTGGGCTGCTGGGGTCCAGGGATGGGTGAAGGCTGGCAGCACAGAGATGAGGAGCAGCTTCTTTCTCCAGAGCTGCACCAGGTCCTTGCCCAACACCCTCACCTCAGGCACCCATCCCACCAGGCACAAGCACTTTATGTTCCCTCAGAGCTTCATTTAGGGGCTGCGTAACACGCAGAGAGTTGTGATCCCCTTCTAAATTCTCCATCTGGACTTGGGAGTGAGTACATTTTCCTGCAAGACTTTGTACCAAGCACTTTTATAATGCAGGAAATCAACATTATTGCTATGTACAGACAGACCAAACTGCAGAGGGCTTTTATGAGCAACCGAGGATGAAAATACACCCACTCCAAAGTGTTTGTGACTTCAGTAGGAAAAGATGAGCTGTCTGCAGAGGGAACCAGTGCCCCTCCACTGGGACACAACATTTTGGTGTACTTCAGGGAGACTGGTGGACTGTGGCACTCAACCTATGGGGTCTTTCATACAGCATCTTCCTGGGCTGCCCAGGTCTGCTCCATGGGCTTGAAAACCAGCCCCATGCCAGGCTGCTCCTCTGGACAGGTTGTGGGGACAGGAGTCTCCGTACCGCCAGGGCTACCTCTGCCCCCAGCACCTGGCAGGGTAGGCTTTTACTGAGACATTGAAAGCATTTTTGGTAATAGCAGGCACAGCGATGATTTGGACTTCTCTTTCTGTACCTCCAGATTGTAAAGCCTAAATTGTATCTTGTTCACCCTCTTCTGCTCCTCCGAAAAGAAACCCAGCAATCATCAGCACAATGGCACTTTCTATTTCTGATGAGCCTCTAGAGAAAGCTGAACTGCAGAACGAATGGAATCCCAGAACCCAGGCAGAAGAGTTTCTCTGCTTTTTTAAATATTAACAGTATTCTGCATTTAGTATTAACTGTATTAATGCAAGTTGATCTGTCCCCCGATCGACAGGAGGGTGCTGAGCTGCACCAATGGAGCCAATGTGCAGCAGATGCCTTCCTGTTATTTTCACCTCTTTAAAGCCTCCCACTACCTCTCTCACAGACACCCATTTGAACTCCACTTAATTCACGAGAATAAAAGGAGGAAAAAAAAATGGATTTAGATTGATGCTATAAATAATTCACAGCTGGTTTTATCCAACATAGGTGAAAATCAGAGACCAAACCTCCAGCCTCTGTATGTTAAATCAAAGTAATCTTGCAGGAAATGGAGAAATAAATCATATTTTTGGGGAGGAGGAGAGCAGAAGCAGATGGACCTGCATGATAGAATCAGTTCACCCTTCACTAAAGAGGCAGAGAGAAACATCTGGGGCTAGAGGCTTTATCAGGGGACATTCTCACTTGGAGGCATTACTAGAGCCAGGACAATATCTATCAGCTAAGGCTGTATCTAATATGCAACATCCCCAAATGATTCACCCAGGCTTTGCCATCCAGCCCCACACTGCACAGTGCAACAGGACTGTTTGTGATGGGTGTCAGGCTCTCCTCCCTTGCGGGCAAACCAGCTGCTTTCCAGGGGGAAGAAGCTGGTGAAGTTTCTTGGAACAAAAAGTTGGGAGGCTGAACACAACTCCGTGTTCAGCAGCTCAGAGGTGACACCCTACCTAGGGCTGCCATAGGAAATGATATCAGTAACTTTTCTGGGGCCATCTCGCAAAGAATCACATGGTTTGTGACCTCTATGAGTGCAAAATCCCTATTATCTGCCCCAGCCCACGCATGTCCTCCCTACCCACAGCAGGAACTCACAGCAACACCACTGTTCACCTTCGCTCTTTCACGCTGCAAGAGCCTGGCTGAAGAGGACTAGTGAGAAACTGAAATGGGCTGATCCATCGAGTGTCACTGAAGATTATTGGCAAAAATAAAGATAACTTTATTTATGTCCACCCTGAACCTCCTAAGCCACAATTTGTGGATGTTACCCCAGTACAAGTAGCAGAAAGCAAAGATCTAATTCCAACAGAGCAGGTCAGAGCTTATTTCAGGACTGCCTTAAATTTCTTACATCTAAATTTTAGGTACCTAAATAAATAGCCAAATAATTTGAAACACCTAGTTAATGAGATGTCCATAGTTGGAAAAGAAACAAAACTGAATTTAGGGGACTAAACTTAGAATCATAGAATAGCCTTGGTTGGGAGAGACCTCTAAGATCATTAAGTCCAACCGCTAACCCAACACTGCCAATTCACCACTGCACCATGTCCCTCAGTACCTCACCTACTTGTCACTTCAGTCATTACAAACAGAACATGAAGTGCATTCAGGCTCTTCGTTTTTACTTAATCTTTCTTTTTCACAGTGTTCAGTCTTTTCATTCCCCAGACTGATAGGGGTTTAACTTCAACTACCCAACTTCAACTACTCCTCTTCCAGGTAAAGATGGCCCCGGAGTTACAGCAGTGAAAGCAAAGGAGAGGGCTGCTTTGCAATGGGACTCTCTAAGGCCTGTGGTGACATAAACAGCACCTATTATTGTTGCTGCAGCTGCTAGTATTAATGATAGTAAGTAGTAATATTAGACTCTGAATAAGGATTTGCGGAGTCTTCTTTCAAAGGCTCAAATCTCCTCATATAAGTCTATAGTAGCTCCAGTGATGTGGTTTTGCTAAGGCATCAGCAAAAATTTATTAGGTTTTCCTTGTGCCCAAGAGGCTGCATCACTCCCTGCTCTGCTGAAGGGATTTGGGGTCCAGGGCATGAATACAGACAGTGGCACAAGCCCTCGTAGCACAGGTAATGCAGGGTGAGCTGTTCCAACCTGCCCTCAGGGAGCTCCAGCCTCCAGCCTGGCCTGGAGCTGCTGCATAGAAATCTATTGGAACAGCCCAAATGGTTTGGTTGCCTAATAGCTGTTTGTGCAATGGGCCTGGTAAATAAGATGGTACTTGGCTGGTGTAATGTACTAGTGAACCTTGAGACAACCTGCGGGGCAGTGGGAGCCATTTGTGGGCTGCATGGAATGGGAAACAGCTCTGAGCTTGGGGCAGACTTGCCAGCACTCCCCATAAAGTCAATAACTGGCAGCAGCTTCAGTGCAGGGGCAGCTCGGCAAATACCAGCTCCTGAATCATCACATGCTGCAACACTAGGCAAGATAAAACTCATCTTGAAGGGTAAAATGGAGGTGAGGAAAATTTTCCAGTGAGCACTCAGGCTCCTGCTGTCGCTGCCAGTGGTGCACACCCTGTAATTAGATGACAGGAAATTTTTCCACACTGAAGAATAGCTTGCTCTGACTTTCCAAATAGTAATTCTAAGTCCCTTGGGACTCACCTGGCTTTGTTGCTTTGCAGTCTGTGCCACTGCAACTCATTTGAAAACTATGCTACATGGCTTCAGCACACAAAGGAGAGCTGAACCGCATCTGTCCATGCAAAGTACATACATAAGGTCTCCTGCTTTTGTTAGTCATATATTATCAGCAAGAGAAGTTCGTTTGTTCTTTCTTTCTTTCTCACAAAGGTCTGGCTGGTTTATAGATGGATGAACTTATTGAAAATCCAAACACCTGAGCTCTTAGTTCAAATTAATATTGTAGCCTACAGCATTTTGCAGTTACTGTATGAAACTTAATGACAGGAATCACTGGAGGGAGGCAGAAAAGTACAGAGTTTTTTAACATAAGAGTTAGGTAATTTTCCTGGATACAAACAAAACTTTTTCAGGCTTGATTTTTTTCAAGCCTTTATTTTTTTCCAGCCTGAATTTAACTTAAATTCTCTATTGCACACACGCTTTTGTGGGCATAATTAATAGCATTAAGGGCAGAGACTTCTCCAAGGCACTCAGCATCAGCTTACCTGTGTTCCCATGGAACCAATGAACATTTGACTGACCAAATGGAAAGAAAACAACGCTGCAAACTCTCCTGAGATGCAGTATCCAGAGATCCATCTTGCTCAGCGCATTTCTAAAATATAAAGTTAGCAAACATGCAAAATAGCAAACAAAAGGGGCCAACAGTCTTCAGCTATCCATTGGGAGTGAGACTAAGCAGACGCCGTTATATATATATTAACCTTAGTAACCTGAGTATGGGGAGCTGTTAGGAAACAAACTGCAGATTTCTATAAGTTGATAAAATGCTCACCACATCGGCAGAACCCTCAGACCAGAGTTATATTTAGGTCCAAATGCTTCCCTGCACTACAGCAGGGAGGCACTCCCAGGATGTGACAAGGCTTGGGACATGATATTTGGCTCTGCAGGGCTCAGCGGTTGCCGCACTGGCATCAGTTTTGAGATTTGGAAGCACAGCCCTGCTGTCACCTCCCAGTGACACAAAAGCATTTCGCTGAAGAGGAGCACATGTTCTCCAGAGCTGGAAGCACATGTGGTCCTGCAGTCCTCCAGTACAAGCCATGTCTCACACTCATTGCTTTCCCAATCACCCCCACTTATCCCAGTCCTTCAGGTGATGGGGCTGCCTTGCAAAGCCTGCCCTCCACTTTCTTTTGAGTTATTGTCACTGTGGAAATTCTACACCCACATTCACTCCTTTCACGCCGGTTCCCTTGGGTCATGCTTTGCAGCAGAACATGCAAAAATGTGTATTTTTATATTCAGGGATTTTAATTAAAAATTGTGGCTTTGCACTGAAATTATATCAAATTAGGAGTTATATCTACAAGGTAGATTTTAGTTAACTTTGACTATTTGGTTATGCAATCGGTGAATCTATAAAATCTGGAGCTAGAGTTTATGGGATCTAATCTCTAGTCTGTAAACTGATTGACCTTGGAGGATTTTAAGTTTTACTTTTGAATACTCAAGCCGACAAAGCACAAAAACTGTCAGATCCTGCCCTGCTGTTCCCTGTTTTAAACACAAAGGAAAACTGAATGGAGAGGGAAAGAGGCAGCTGAGGGAAAGCAGGTTAAATTAATGTGAAATAAAATCTTCTCCAGCAATCTGCAATGAAGGGGCCAAGCATCCTCTGCTTTGCACGGGAGCAACTCAAAAAGGTGGATATTTCTGTGTGCAGAACCCAAGCACTCTTGCTGCAGATGATCAGGGTTTACAGAGCTGGCTGGCAGTTACAGTGAGGTACTGGGGAAAGAAAGAAAAAGGAGGGAAAGAAAGAAAAAGAAGGGAAAGAAAGAAAAAGGAGGGAAAGAAAGAAAAAAAAAAAAAGAAAGAAAAAGGAAGAAAAAGAAAAGAAAGAAAAAAGAAATATTAAAACAAGGAAAAAAAAAGAGAAAGAAACAAGAGAGAAGAAAGCTTAGCTGTTATTAAGATATCATCACCTTTTAGGACTTTGTCTGTCAACAGCTTTCTGGAGATGTGAACATAATCTATGCTGTGTAAGAACCGCTGGGAAGGCACAGATGTGATCAGTCACAGAGCCTGTCAGGCACATGTTAAATTTCAAGCGAACCTGTCGAAGTATCAGGAGTGGAACTCTAAAACCTGACACTCCATAGACTTCAAGCACCAGGGGTATAATTACATCTATACCTGATCCTGCATTCCCTCCCCATGCAAATATTTCACTGTAGCTAATTTTGGGTATGTATGAGGTGCAGAATGAAGCCTTTTCTCTATCCATCTCCTTCCACAAAACTTTCTCTTCCTCTGCCTATCTAATGTGTTGCATCTTTCTTCTGTTTCTTGCTGGTGGTTGCAGTAAGTTTACTGGCCACAACACACCCAGTAAGTCACCAGCAGTAATTAATTTTGCTATTAAATGACCGACAGCCACTGCCACAGGGGAGGCAAATAAAAACAAATGAGAGTAAGGCAGAGGGGCAGAGGCTGATGGACACCTCAGCACAGACCATCCTCGCACTGGGCTCAGCTTTCTAAACGTGAGGTCCATAGGTCCTGCTGGTCCCATACCAAAATACTCTGAGTACCAAGAGTAGACAGCAGCCAGCACAGCAAGCAGGGGACTACTTAAGACAGCGAATAGGAATCACCAAGGATGGGGCTTAAATTTAAATCCTGCCCTTAATGAGGGAATGAAAGCCTAGCTGTGGGTGACTGGCAGGCATTTTCCTCAGGAAATAATTCAGTGCCTGGATTCTTCTTCTGAAGATTATGTGCCTGAATTTCTCCTTTCAAGAGGGCTGCTTATCTTTCCTGCTGGGTTAAAGCAGGCTCACAAAGGGCATGGGGCATCTTTATCCTCCCATCTTCCTCCAGCCTTGCCCTTCTGAGAGTTTATCTACCTGATTCTGTTGGGTCATTCTCCCAGACGATACCCAGCAATCCTTTCAACACAGCGCTTAGCTACAAACACTTCCTAGATTTACTATCCACATCCATCCTGGCTTTACAGTCTCTTCCTTTGCTCCCACCAACGTGAAGCATGAAGCCATGTTTCTCTCCTGTCAGCTGAACTGCTCCTCTGCAAACTCCTCCACTGGCCCTCAGTATCTCCTTCCTCATTTGCTCATCACCACACATTGCTTCCCCGGTGCCTGCATCACTGGGCTCCTCATGCTCCTTACACATCTTCCTCCTCATTCCCTCATCACTCCTCTCTCCCTCTCCATCAGCTTTCAGGTGTGGTGCCCTCAGTACAGCACAGCTGTAACAACGTGCCCAGTCCTCAGCTGCCAGATGTTTACGCTCTTCTCTTTCAAATCCCTTTTCTGAGCAGCCCCTGCTTTCCTGGGACCTCAAAAAAACACTTGCCCTGCTTCATTTAAATTCCACAGGCTGTGGCATGGTGGATAATCTTTGTGGTTTTCTGAGATCTCACAGACTTGTGCTCTCTTGAAGCCATTGCTTACCAGCATAAATTTAAACACATGTAACAGCATTTGCAAAGATGATGATCTATGCTTGCAAAAATACTTTATAAATAAAGAGCTGGGCACTAATAATTCATTAGGTTTCCTAAATGTGAATTATCAGATGAGTTACTTATATGTTTATAAAACAGCAGTTATTTTAACTTGATATTTAATAACTATGAAATTGCTTTGTCAAAATCTCTCCATGCTTGCAAATAAGCAATTACTTTTAATCATCCACAATAAAGCTCATTAAATGATTAAGAGAAGATGACCAGTTAAAACACTGGCTTCCATAAGAACAGATGACATCACCCGATGATATTTCTGATACAGGCTGCACTTCAGACAAGAGAAAGTTTTGTGTTCACATCAAAGCACACATTTTGGATGTCAATAAACACAATAGATCCGATTGTGGGGGATGCATGATAAGGAAGAACACCAATGCTTTTGCCTACACATCTACACTGAAGTTTCAGGACTCCATTTGATTTTTTTTTTCTTCCTTCAAAGAGCACAGAGAGCAGACTGCTTTGCCAACCGGAGCAGTTTCACTGAACTGTAAACAGGCGATGCTTGAAAGCCTGTCACTGAGTCTCCTGATCAGAAAAGAACAAACAGCAAGTGCTGGAGGACAGGCACGTACACACACACACAGTGTATACACCATGTTGTTTGGATTATTTACTTACTAACTCAGAGCTGTAGAAGTCCACAGCTGTAAGAGCCTCCACCATGCAGGGTACTTGACAGTGCTTCCAAAAGCACTCCTTGGCTTTTCACTAGCATGAAAAGACAGCCTCCCAGAAACTCCTTCCATGCCCCACGCATGTGACAGGGGTGGGCAAGTGTCCTCAGTGCACCCTGTAACAGGTCAGCTTCAGCGGCTGCACCATTGAATTGTCAATTCGCTTCATATAAGAAAGCTGGAGGCATTCTGCCTCTGGCACTTGATGCTCCTGCAGGCTGATACCCTTTGGGCGCAGAGCAGCAGTCTTACAGACACAAGACAGGGTGAAAAAGAGCTGTAGGACATTTCACAGCACCTTCTCCATGGGGGTGAAATAGTAGTTTAGAAATCAACCAGCAATTTCACAGAAAACAACTGACTTTCTCTTTGAGTAGCATTAGGGGAAAGCAGTTCTCTGTTGACCTGTGATCGAGCGAAATGGAAGATGAGGGAAGAGAGATTAAGTCTGTTTCTTTTCTCTCAGGCTATTTCTCCATATGCTGCTCTAAAATTTCAGGGCAAATAAAGGAAGGTTTCAGGCTAGCCTAAGGAAGTACATGGAAACTCCTGAGGAAAATTTCCCTTTGGAAACAGGTCGTGCAATTTGAGAACAAATCAGCAGAAAAAAATGCCTTTCTTGGTAACTGCAGAGAAAGGCACTGTGATTTTGAACTATCTGCACCATGTGGTATGTCCGTCATCACCCACTGCCAAATTCTCTCCTATGTATTTTGTGTGGTGCTGGGCAGATGCATTTTAAACAAGACCGAGGCACCAAAACCGTAATTTGTGCTGCAAGTCCATTGCTGCACAGAGCAACAACACATTTCAGGCAGGATTTGGCACGGATCTGTGGAACACTGATTTCAGAGAGGCCACATGCAGAAAAGCCTCTGCTTCAGCAATGTTAAACTTTCCTCTTGATCTTCTAGAAATAAAAAAAAAGAAGTTCTATAAAATGTCCGTCTTGCCTATGAATCATACTGCTTTTCAATGGAGCAGCAGGTTGCCAAGGGACCCTCTTCAAGGTTATTGTTTTGAATGCCTGCAAAAAAAACCACGTTTTTTAAGGTTTTCTACTACTTGGAAAGGAAATGAGGAAAGAGATGAAAATGGACAGGTGAAAACTTGACCTGGCTGACTGTAAGACTTTGTCACCCAGGGAAATGTGAAGCAAATTATATAGTGCAATTTGAATATGAAATTGGTTTAAGCCAATTTTTTGTTAATGACTTCCCCTTGCAATCCCACTCCTCCCAAATCCCCAAAAGCTGGATTCATCCATAGTTTGACTTCAATATGTACAGCTTATGTCAGAAGATTTCACACACTGGAATTAGACACACAGCAGTAAGCTCCAGAGCACAGAATGGTCCATCTCCAGCACATACTCATCAGATCACAGCAAATAATTCAAGCCATTGTCTGCATTCACACAGGAAACTGCACTGGCTTTCTCAGCTGATTGCCTCTTTTGGGTTCTGTTCTAGTGCTCAAAGTTACTGCTGTGAAAGTAAATGTTAGCCCCAAAACCAGATTATTCATAAGCAGTGATTTTCAATTCATCATGGGCAGTAGCTAGGCAGGAGCTCTGATTCCACAAATTACCGGTTTCCTGCTTAGATCAGAGAGCAAGAACATACCTCAGGTCTGCAGTATTCAAACATAAATAAGTCTATGGCATGTCAACCATACACGAAGGTGGGAACCCACATGTGCTATCCTGCCCAGCTCACATCACACAACCTTCTGGGAACTTCATGAGGTAGGGCAGCAGGCTGCATTCATTTGGAGACTACCAGTCCTTTACTAGCTGACACCACGTCATGCTACAGCATAGCCCCCGGGAACAACTGCCCACTTTCTATCTGTTTTGTTGCCACACTTCAAATGCAACAGAGCTGCATCAATTCAAATTAATTCTCTTTCTGGTGTAATAACGTTAAGGCTATATGTAATCAACTTAAATTCCTCCACCAGAAACTGCACGCTTTCTCCAAAACCAATAAACACCCCAGATGGAGGTCAGCATTTTTGCATGTTTTTACAGCTGTTAAGTGCCATCAAGTGTGTTATACAAATAAATCATACCAAGGTGTGTAACAGTGCAGGGCAATTTGCTGCAGGCGAGAGATGCTCATTAAATGCAACTAATAAGCACTATCTGTGCACTGAAGGGCACAGGAGCTAATTATCAGAAGTCACAGTGTACAAGTAATGCTTACAGTTACGAAACCCAGGCACTCCCACATGAAATTTCAAGGAGATGTGGCAATGACATAAATTAGAATGAGCCAAACCAAGTGACAGTGTTACAGACACAGTGCTCAAAATGAATGAACCCCACCACTGTCCTCACTGTGGTTACTAGGACAGGAAACACCCCTCTATTAGCCAGACTTTATGAAGCATCCTAGGACTGGGCCAGCAATTTCTTTTAAATAGCAATTACCTTGGCATCATGTGGGAGCCCCATGTGCTCATGGGTATGGTGGTGCAAAGCTGGTGGTTGGGGGTGTTGCACTCCCTGCTGCTGGGCATGGAGGAGGCAGCTGGGTTACGCAGGTCAGCCTCACTCAGAGTTTACACTGTAATCAGTCTTCTTTCAGTCCTCCAGAATTTTTAGACTTCAGCAAGGAAACAGTAATTTCAGGAAAAGCTTGGGCCAACCCAGCCTCCAAAAACCACAAGAAAGGTGAAGGAAGGTGAAATCCTGCATATAAACTCCTGTCATCTCTCTTCAGCTTACTAGAATAATATTTGTTAAGTGCTAACAGAACAAACCACTTTTTTCCACATCAGGTGAAAATCACAAAGCAAAATGTTTATTGGTCTCAACATAATGACAGAGCAATGGTTATTTAAAAGTATGGATTCAAGAGAAATAAACTCTCCTTGTTTATCATCGATGACTGCAATTATGTTGTCAAGCGATACATGAGTGTTTTGATTTCCTCTTCCTGCTGTCTTTTTACCTTCAACTTAGACTGTAAGCTTGCCACTGTTTATTCATGTACTACCACAGAACCACTGAGAGGGGGTATTAATCAAGAGTATTTATTTTTCAATGCAGTCACACCATGAAGCCATGGATACAGCTACAGCTTAACCCTACATCCTCCTCCAAAGCAGCATGTTACTGATGTTAAAAACACCCCACTAGCCCAAACAAACAGAAGAGCATAAGGAGGGGGTAACGTGCTCCTGAACATGCAAACCCCAGCTCAGCACCTGGCCCACAGCCCTTGCATTCACAAATTCCTGCAGAAAATGGACTCAATATTTGGCCTCACCATTATGGGCAGCTCCAGGCACAGTCAAATTCCCAGGGCATATGGGCACCAGTGTCTGCTAGAAAACACAAGAAAAGAAGAGCTGCACAACAGGTTTCCTGCTAGGATCGTAATAAAACGGAGGATGCAGTAAACCTACTCGCACTCATGGTTTTAAAAGCACTCATGCTTTTCTCTGGATCCTCTTATGATTTCTAAGAATCACAAGGCAAAGCAGTACGTGCTAGGGAAAGTGCAGGTCCTTTACCAGCCCAAGGACACAGAAGCAGCTGAGGAGAGAGTGCATGACTTCCAAGCATTACACTCCCAGAGGAGACCAACACTTTGTTCTCTCTCTGTGCTGGAACAGATATGCGATTCACGGCAGGTCTCAGCTGCTTCACAAGTTACGGCAGTGGTAGCAGAGCTTGCCAACAATTACTTTCTCAGACAGCAAAACTGACTGTGATGTTGGGTAGGATGTTGCCCTACAGGATTCAGACTCCTGGTTAACATGTTCAGCTCCTTCTTCTTTAAAAATCTACAGGTAATATGGAAGAGCAGCTTCTTTTTGTTGCTGTTGGTGCTGGTTGGGCATACGTTCCCTGATGGCTCTAAACTTTCAGCACTCGGGAACAGCAACAAAACACTTAGATATCTGCT
Organism: Podargus strigoides; assembly: GCA_028020825.1. Classification (NCBI taxonomy): domain Eukaryota; kingdom Metazoa; phylum Chordata; class Aves; order Caprimulgiformes; family Podargidae; genus Podargus; species Podargus strigoides. The sequence continues at coordinate 14,348,267 of CM051623.1, read as the reverse complement.
TGCAACAGAGCCCTTGGTTTGCCTTAGCACAAGAAACTGCTGGCTCATCTCAGACACAAGGACTTGATATTTGCCTAACTTTGCTTTTATTTGACTTTTAAAAGCACATCTGCCTGATATGCCACAACCATCTCCAGCCATGCTGATGGAGTAAAGAATAAATATTCAGCTCCAGCACCTCCAATAAAATCTAAAAATGCTTCAGTAAACATCCTTAGACTTTTCTGTTACAAACTTGTAGGTGGCCTTAAAGCATTTGATGTCATTACACTACTGAACAATTTTGCTCCTTTAAATAAATTCACCCTGCCTTTCTCCTGCACAAAGGCCCTTTATTAGTTAGAAGAGCAGAAGAAAGAGATGGGGAACGTATGAAAAATTAAATAAAACACACCAAAAGTCTTCCAATGCCTGATGGAAGAACAGGTCTAATAGATGTTTATGTTCCAATCTAGGCTGCACTACTCTGAGCTCACATCAACAGATCTTACTCATCTCACTCTGCATCTGCTCTACAGAAAATACTTCAGGACATCAGTCTTTACTTGAGCTATGAAAGCTCTTGCCTTTAGTGTCCAAGCACTCTTGATAAACAAAGATGGAAAAAGTTTCACCCGTACATCTCAAGAAAAATGAGACCAATACCTACCCACATAAACAGCATCTGGAAAAATCACACAGCTCACATCCAGCATGCATTTCAAAAGCACAACTGCGGAGACTACTCTGATAGTAGATAGGCTTCAACAGAAATTTTAAAGCTAAACAAATGGGAAGCAAAGTCAACTACAGAATTCCCTGAATGACTGCAGTCATTCCCTGGACAGTAAGCTAAAAGGTTACATGATCAGATCATTGGAACTTCACTGTTTATGCCAAAAAGGGAGAAGTTATTCTCTTACCAAAGAAAGAGGAATTGAAGTAGGTTGTCGATTTCCCCCCCCAAGCTGAAATCTCATTTGATACAGAGCTGATCTAAATTTACTCTGTGCCTCCCTTTGAGCTCACATTTGATTCTTGGTGCTTTTCAAGGCATAAACCGAAAACAAACCCCAAATATAACAACTTACAGGACAGGATCCCACAGTCCTGGAACTTCTGGCTGAGAAACCACGTAGGAGAAAGCATCTCTGTGTACTCATCTCAGTGATAGTCCAGGATCATTACCAACTGAGTAAAAAAACCAAACCAAAAACCACTACCACCAAAGCTCCTCAAGGCAAGCATGTGTGCCAGAATTATCCCATAGACCAGAGCAGAACAGCAGGCTATGCATCTGGACACACCCTGACATGTGTTCAACAGCAAGTAAACTTGAAATGGTGTAACTTTTAAAATCTATTTTGTAATCAGGAGATTGAACACCAAACACCTCTTCAGGAAATGGCAACTATCTGGTGCAGCTGACAGGTTGCACTCGGTACTAGTATCATGGCCAAACCATGACACCTCACCGTGTATTTGCTAAGTCTGTGGGCTTTTCTGCATGGCATGTGCAGTGATGTCTGCACTTGCAGAGCCTGTGTTACTGAAGAAAAGGGAAAGCAGGAAGGTGGTGCTGTTATTCAGCATTCTGATGCACTCACTTAAATTGCATTTTTAATTTGACTGAATCTGGCTAAGACACCCTACAATGTAGATATTTACCAGTTCAGATTTTCATACCACAGTCTCTAATGATCTCTCCCAGTCTACTACAAGCCAGTGGTTATATACAGCCTCTTTGAGATAGCACATGTCTTTTTCAAGCCAATACAAAATAATTCAGAACATCTTCAGTGACTGACAGACCCCACAACGACAAGGACATCACCTTTTAAATTGGATAGTATTAGTAGTTTTTAGAAATCTCATATTTACTTTAGATGTTTGATGTCTTGTGAGGAAGCTGCAAAGATGAGTAGACAGCACTACCGCAGTACAAATGGGAGATTAATATACGCAAATTCTTCAGCTACTGCAGGGCTTCTAAGTAAGTGCTTAGATTGCACTTAGAGTTATGCAGGTACTTGCTTCTGTACACGAGAGAATTTACAGCGTTCAAAAGATCAGACTTATAAATAGTAAATCATGTAACATGAAAAATGAAAGGAGTGCGTTGATTAGAGCTGTTATTGGAAGGTGGGGCAGAAGAAAAGCGTTATCATAAAGACAAATGCTTCACATTTGGCCCGTTTTCTTTGTAATAGCTCTCCTGTAACAGCATAAGAATCCAATACAGAGACAACTGTAGATGCAGAGATATTTCTCCAGACAGCGTGCAAGGGATCCTCTGTGAAGTTCAGAACAAGCTGACAGCGAAGGCGACAAACAGGTGGTCACTGCAGTCTTAGTGCTGCTTTGTTACTGAACATTTCCCCTCCGAACACCCCCTCACCGTACACACTGCCAGAACTCTCTGAAGAGACAGACAGTGGATGGCATTATCTTTGCTCTAGAAAATTTGTTGGGAATCTGCGACATTAAACTCAACACAACATTAGAGCAAAAGGAGAGAAAGAGGAGTGAAAACAAATTAAGCTCATGCTGCTACAGAGCAATGTATTTTCTTGTTTTATTTTGGATTATTCTTCACGGATCCCCTCCAGATGTCAAGGCAGATTTGGAAGGCTTTTTGATTGATCAGAGTTGGACAGAATACTTTCCACAAAAAAGAAACAGAGTTTGGTAGCGTTCAGAAAATTAAATGGAACCATCTTCAAAACAGCAGTTTTTCAGAAATGTGTAAGTTTTCACAGCCTGAGACAGAGGACATACAATCACTGAAGACAAACTGTTTGGTGAGTTTTACAACCTGCCTGTCAGACTCACCTGCTGCTTTAAATACAGGTTTGAAAGTGACAGTGGTAAATCTTATTATCTAACCAAAATGGCAATATCTGAAGTGTTCAAGTCAGTTGGCCAGACTGCAGTTCATAGGTTTACTTTCATATGGCAATGCAAAGTTCATGAAAATAACAAAACTGTATGTTTTCAAAGATGTGAAGAACATTATGCATATGTGACAGATGGATCCGTGAACTGGAAAACCTCCTCATCATACAGATCTTCTGGTAGTTTTTCGTCTCCATCGGCAAAAAACGTAGGGAAGGGAGGGTTTTTATTGCGGTCCTTGTAAGTAGGCAATTTGCTATCTCTGACCTAAAAAGCAGAAGGGGGAAGGGTGGGGTCAATAAATCTTACAGAAGACTTTCGGACAGTGGTACACTACAAATTAAAGAAATCATCTTGCATGTGTAAGAAAAAAACCAAACAACAGCATTCACATGACACCTGTTTATCTGAAGAATTCTAGGTATAATCATCAGTTATTTTAACATCAACCCTAGCTACTGAATTTAACATTTTCTACCCATCATTAAGGAGTTTTTTTTAAAAAAAACAGCAAACTCCAAACAACTTCAATCACTCGTGTGATAAATTTATCACTACTGTGAGAGAATCAAAATCTACTCTAATGAATTCATTGCTCTGTATTTTAAAATGTTATTGAAATAAATGTAAGTATGGCTTGTTTAAACTGTGTTTATATCCTACAGTACTTTCCTGCATGACATACCAAGTTATATTATGCAGTGTAATCACCTCTTCAACAACCAAGATGTGCTTTTGTATTTGCAATACAAACTAATTATGGCAACTAATTTTGCAAAGATATATGCATGTGCTGTATTCAGTCCCTCTGGCTATTCTGAGCTATTCAGTGACTGCAGAGTTAAGCATCTAAAATTCTTCACCCAGGAATCAGTACCCAAGTTTGTCAAACATAAGTCTTTAAGAAAGTTAATTTCCAAGAACTGTAGCGCCACAGAGAAATTTCTTTCCTTTACTGATCTCTCTACATGTGGAAAGACTTAAAATCTAGCCCCTGGAACTCCAATCTGTGAAGAAAATTAGCTAAAATTATCAGCAAAAGGCAGTTTGTGTGCAGTAGAAAATAGAAAGCTGGTATCTCTGAAGAAAAAAAGAGATACAAATTCTCAAGTGATGAGCTTTTTATTTAAAATGAAATTCTTCATTTCTGTATTGTTACATATGATCTTCCTCCTGAGCTGTAATAATCCCTTTCAGCCACTATACTCAACTGGATTTAAAAAAAAAAAAAAAAGTACAAAAAGTACAAATAGATTAGACAAAATTTTACTATAGAGAAGATAAACTCTTCCTCTTTTTTTTTTTTTTTTTTTTTTTGTGGGCTTTTAAAGAACAAGAAGCTTGTTCTTCCTTGGTTGGACAAAAAACTCACACAGGACAATTGTAATTTATACCAGAAATTAAATAAACAATCTTATGCCCTTTGACAGTTCTGTTCTGACAGCACTGTAATTACCAGATTCATATCTGCTATTACTTGAGCCTTTCCCAAAGTCCATGAGGATTCCTGCAGATGAAGTGCACAATAAATTTGACTTAACCTTCAGCTTCTGAAAAACAGTTGTTTGCTTGGGTTTTTTTCCCCTGAGGAAGTTCCAGCAGTTGTCTAACTGCAGGCTTGATAAACAAAAGAAAACCTTTTGCTAAGAATGAGGGTGTGAAGGACTCAACATGTGGTACTGGTTAGGATCAAGTAGATCATAAACAAATACAAATTCAGAAATCTATCACCATGAAATACTTAAGATGGTCCTAAACTGGCATTAAAACTTGATGCTCAAGTCACAACTCACATCTGTAGTTTAATGGGGCTTCCAGGCTGTGTTAGCAACCACAGCAACAAATGGAAATTGTTTGCTAAACAGGGAAATGTGTTTAAATATACAGAATGTTAAAAACAGTCTCCTCAGGTGTCATACATTACCTAGCTCAGCTTCTGTGCTATTTTTGAAGCTAGACAGAAAATTGATTTCAGGAACTGTATCAATTTCTGAGCAGCTTTATTTTGTCCTGAAAAAACAACCCATTAAAAAAAACCCCAAACTCCACACAACCCTATTATGGGGCCCAAGGTACAGGACAGGGAATGCAAAAGAAGTGAAGGTCTCACATTATTCCTGCATGTCCTTAATTTGAGCACAGCACACCCAACTTGGGCATCAACAAGTTTGTTGACAATATTACAGACAGTAATACTGGCAAGTGTGAAACAAAATAAGTAGGATCTACTACTTATTACCACTACAGGCTTCTCTAGGGAAAAAGAAAAAAGGAAAAGGAGGGAAAGAAGGGAAGAAAGAAAGAAAAAAAAGGGAGGAAGGAAGGGAGGGAAGAAGGGAGGAGTAGGGGAAGACCAAGAAGTTTATTAGCTCAAGCAGAATACTGTACTAAAGCAACTGTATACTTCAAGTTTAACTCAATTCTAGCACACAAAAAGGACAGTTCAGTATCTAACTTGCTAAGGAACTCCCATGGATTACAAGATTTGCCTGAATTTCTGCTTTCATTGCAAGTGATATATTCAAAGTGATCAACATGGACTGTCCTAAGAAAATCAGGTGCCATAAAATTATAAAAAAACAGGTATAAAATATTATCAAAGATAAACTATAACATCCTGAATTACAATATACCATATTACAGTATCCCCTCCATTATAATGCTTCTACTTAAAAAGGCATCACCACCACAGACAGTAACTATAGGCCCTGTGATCTAAGAAGATACACCAAGAGAAACAGGTATTACCTGAGGCAGGCTATCTCGACAGGCATAACAAACACATTTACAAATGCTTACTCTGCGATGTTACTCTTGCAACAGAAAAATTCCATACATTCTAGCACACTGCTAAAGTTTCTTAATTTTATTAAACCTTGCCACTGAGAAAGAAATCCATGCTAAAGTAAGCTTTTTTGAATAGTCTTCCAGTTGGCTAGAAACATTACTTATGTCAGTTATTTACCTGCATGCTTCACTGTGCAATATCAAATGAAAAGTGATTGCTAATTAAACCAGGAATCCATCAATCCTAGTATTCTGCACTTTTATTCTGCTGAAAATGAAACTTGAAAAATTTAAGTGCTTCATCTCTGTCCGGATATGGTGCTGATGCACTAAGTTTCCAAAAATACATAACATACAAAATAAATATATGCTTTAAGGTGCACTGTGGTTTTAGTGGTTACCAAGCAACACAGAGTGGGTACTGAACACAAATGCATTCCTCTTAGAGACACACAAAAAGTGCGATATTCCACTTTTTGAGCTCAAAGATAGACAGACCCAAATCCCCTAGACATTAATCCTCCCTAATTATAGGCAGGTATTTAGTGGAATGAACAGTAATTATGAAAGCCAATATCCCCTAATTTCTCTCCCCAACTATAGATCAAAAAAAAATACACAACAATGTACAGAAAGTCAAAGTCTATATATGCAAACAAGAAGACATGCTGGAAGAAAGGCGTAAGACCACAAGCTAAAAACACCAGAGATGGGTGCAGCAAGATTAAATGGAGAAAGAAAAAACAGAAATTAGAGAACACATGCCAAATAGTACTGCTTTGCATGTTGTTGTTTTTTTTTTTAATTAAAGCTTTCTCTACTCTTCAGAGATGTGTTTGAAAATAGAAGGGAAAAAAACTTTAATTGCTACATGTAATTCATATGGCTTATGGAAGAAAAAAACCCCACAACAGAATGGATTCACCAGCTTGAGGAACTGGTATGAACTCCTGCTGACTACATACTCCCTCCAATCACCAAATATGAGTGGAGGCAATTTTTAAAAATCTGTTTCTTAATAGTAATAATACCTACTACTGTGCCTTCATCTCAAATAGTGTTATTTATTACTAAAAAGGCATGAAAGTTTGAGTCTGGAGCACTTTGGTAAAGATCTTTCTAATGTTGTATTATGTTAATCAAAAAGCTCTAAGGGACAAAATTCTTCATTTTTCCCATGGATCCTAACCCTCATAATGGAATTAGCTGCAACTCTGCAATGCGTATGCCAAAATGCATACTTGAAGATAGTACAGTACTAAATTATAGATTACTATGACTTGAAACATTTTCAAATACAGGTAAGTTACAAATACAATTAATTCTGTATCTTGTAGACATCATGTACAAGGATTAGTAAAGCAGTCAGAAAAGTGCCCTGTGCCACTCAGTTAATACTGACAGATTAAGTTTACTTGAAATAAACGATGGAGCCATTTTAACTTTTAGTCTTGGGATAAAGTTCCAATCATCATCCATGGCAAGTGAACTGAACAGAAATCACTCCTGGATATGGCAAGCACTTAAACGGTATGCAGCAGACTGCCATAGCAATCAAGGTCCATTATCCTCTTCACATCACAGTTGTCAACACGGTTGTTTTACTGCATACTCAGATGGCTTGGCCCAGCAGCCTCCTGTTAACAAGGCTGTTGACTATGGCAGTACTGCTGCCTCAAGGATCTTTTCAAGCTAACAGCAGGACTGCTTTCAGAACAAAAACAGTAAATCCACGGTGTTAAGGGGGATGCTTTCAAGCCTAAGCAAGAGTAACATCTGAGTAAAGAAAAAGAGGAGGTGGAAGTGACCCAATCATGAGCGAAAGCATGTAACACTTCCAGTAGATTCTTCTCCAAGCAGAGAAGCGCAGTGTCTGATTAGCAAGGGGACACTGATGTGTTTAAATGAGATCTTTCAGGTGTACATATGCTTATGTGGTATTAACACACAGCTTTGCTTTTAAAAGCAGTTTACCTTACAGGTGTTCAATAAACATTTGTTTTCTTAACTCACTTAAAACCAGAAATCAAAAAATGAATTTACCGAGTCTAGTTAGAATAAACGCTATGGGCTGGTAGAAATATGTACTGTATTCAGAGTCTCAACGGCTTCATAAAATGTGTTCTTGCAGACAAGACATCTGAGATGACAGAATGACAGAATGGTAGGAATGCGTACATGCAGCTGCCACTGAACCATTAAGCGTGGATTTTAACAGTGTGACTAGAATAAGATGCACAACCTTTTGCAACACTTAGCTCTTGCTGAAGAGTACTATTAAGATCAAAGAATAAAGTCTGAGCACCTAGCTTTACTCATTTTTCAGCTACAATATGTTGCTTGTATACATACATTATAACTTAAAAGTAATATCCTACTACAAATTCACACTTAATTAAACCTCAGACTAACAAATAACAACCACGTTCATGGTTCAGGATGAGAAAAAATACTTAGAACACAGCTGAAGATGGATGAAAAGTCAGTCAAACTGCCAGCTTAATTCTATGTCACTGCTGTCATGCCCGATAATTTTGCAGAAGTTATCCTGAAAACTGCTCCTGGATATTGTTAACCGATTTTCACTATCTTGGGAGAGAAATGTGTAATATACTCTCCAAGCTTGGGCTGAACATTACAGTCAAAGCAGTTTAGAGATAGATACCTTAGTCAGAAAAAAAGGCCTTATTTCCAGTGAAGAGAAACACAACAATAAACTCCATTCTTCTGTGTGCAGAACACCTATTTAAAAGCTAGGACTGCTTTACGTAATGGCCAGTAACTGTGGAGTTCTGTAGGATGCCACAGAAAATAATGCTGACAAATTTATACAGATTGCAAAGGGAACTCATATAATTATTGTGAACTTCAGCTGTCTCCTCTACCTCAGCTGCTCCTTGGAAAGGGAACTGCTACTGTGTACAGGAATGCTTTGAATAACCTTTAAAGCAGTGCTTGCTGTGTACTTCTGTTCATGAATATAGCCCTTAAATAATATTCTGGAAATCTCACCATCACGTTATCGACTCAGATTAGTGTTAAAAGGAGACAGACCAAGCCCTGAGACACTTGCCACAGGGTTACAGTGACTGTGTTGGTTTATCATATGCTACATGGGTACATAACCCCAGTGCAAAGCTAAGAATGAACCGTTTAGTGGTGACCTTCTGCCCCTAGTAATTGCTCTCTTCTACAGGACCGATGCTATTGTCCTTTAATTCAGTAGTACAAGATGGGACTCTGAAGAAACGAAGATCACATTCAATCAGTGTTTTTCCTTTCGTAAGAAGAGAGCTGTAGAAAACTCAGGCGTCATTAATACCACGAAGTTGAAACTGGAAACATACCTTCACCAGACAATTTTTGTGACCTGGAACAGACCCATTTACATAAATAATGTCATGTTTTGTGTTGATCCTCCACACCTAGGAGACAGAAAAAAAACAGACATTGAGCTTGTTTTAAAGATTATTCCCAGTTTTACAAACAGGAGTCCAGCAAAACACAAAGTAATTAACTGGAGGTGGTACTTTGGGGGAAGAACAATGTTCCACACAGGCCTAAGCTTGCCACACAACTCACATGCTACCCTGAGTGCACAGCTTTCTCATGCAGGAGTCTATTAAACAGTTTTAAAGGGCTTCTGAGCAGGCTATATGTGCGAAGGCAGCTTTTTGTTCAGCATAACACCAACTGCAGCTCCCAAGTCTCTTTTCCCTCTAACAGCAACAGCTGTTGAAAAATATCACACATGACAAATTATAACAAATATGCTTATGAAAGCACTACTGCAACCATTTGTTAATTTCTTAATTCTATGAGGTGCACAACTGAACGTGCAAGTTTTCTGTTACAAAACATTAGTTTTAGCTAGCAGAGTGCAGCAGCACACTTTTTTTGCAAACGAGAGGCTAATAATGCTTTTTGTGCAAACTGCAGAGGTTGCCTTCAGAGAGAGAGAATAGCAGCTGTAACAGCCCACGAACTGCTGCAGTTCTGTACACATCAGAATCTAGACAGAAAATATAATCCCCTTTTTGCACATGAAAGTGAAGGACCATGACAAAGTTAGGACTTCAAACTAATCAGACTTGGGTCGGGTTTGAACAAGTGGAAGAGGCATAAAAACATTAACTGAAGGTCACCAAAAGCCTGATTGTTTTTCCAATTCAAAGGCAGAATTCAAGGGACACAGTGAAAACCACACGGAAGTATCACCTAAAATCCAGTTCCCAGGGTACAAAAGGAGATCAGATCACTTATTTGTAACTCACAAGAAGACAGCAGCACGCATTTGCTGCTCCTTTCTTTCCAGCTTGCTTACTTCAGGATGTTCCTGTCTGGATTCTGACCGACAGGACAAGGCTACACTGCTACATCCATGTGGTTGCATTGCCAAGCACTTATACGCATTCTAATATATTCAGAACTCACCCTTAATCCAAAAGATGTCCTATAGATGTTACCCATTTTACCAGGCATTTTCTTTCCACGATAAACTTTGCCAGCTTTCTGGATAAAAACAGGGCCCAAAAAAAATCATGTTAACTGCAAGAGGTACATTTAAAAACTCAAGAGAAGCACCAAAGAAAATACGCTGGTATTTCCAACGTTGGAAACATATAATATTGAAAATATCTAATATTGATTAGCATTTTAAATACGTCCTACTGGAGGTTAGGTGTTACTCTACACATTATCTGAAATGCTTGACCTCAATCGTAACATTACTATAAATATTGTTATTTCAACAAAGGGATTCTAGCTTTGCTTAATACTTAATGTGTATAGATTCAGAGCAAAATCTGCACTCATCCCAACCTTTCAAGAAAACTTTTTACTCCTAAAACCCCTGTCAACACAAGACTCTCACCTACATCCCAGACTTTAGCAACTGGAAACCTGCCTAAGCTACTTATGGATGCTACCAGAGCTCCAGAGCAGTCTTGTCCTGGAATGCAGCCAAAATGAAGATATACTGTAGCTTCTCCCCTCTCCCTAATCCATGAATTTTATACTGATGTAAACTAGATTTTTTTAAAGCATGTATTTTTGAGAACAGAATTTTTAATTACACTCCCTGCTATTGCTTAGTTTCTGTATCCCATTTTTGTTTGACTGGGTATAACCTGGAGAGCAAAGGTGAAAAAGAAGTGGCAGGAGTAAGTGCAGTAATTTTCAGTTCTACAATATTACCAAGGGATTTGTCTTAGTTTCCTGCATCACTCTGTTATTTATTTATAATGTTTATTTTTTTTTAAACTTGTGTGAAAATCATGATTTCACTAAATCAGCAATGAAGTTCTACAGACAGGATGCTGTACTAAACAGTGCAGAATTACAAAAATATCTGAGGTGATCAACATTAGACTGGAAAATAAAACCCAAAGCATTGTTTTTCCCCTTGTTTCCTTTTCATCATACCTGTTGCCAATACTATTTCCCATTCTGTATACTTTGTGAAATTACATCCAGCATTACTGTTTAGGAAATTTTAATTCAAAGAAAAGTAAACGAGTTATTTTGTAATGGTGAATGCCATCTGCTAAAACAAAGCATTGTACGTTCAAATATTTATGTTTTTCAGTCTTCACAGAAAACAGTGCCAGGTGTAGAATTCATTTTCCAGCTGAAATGAAGGACTATAAATCAGTACTGTATGCTTTTACAGTCTCACTCATCCTAACTTCATTGCCTGGTGTTTTTTTGCTTTTACTATTCTCTTGAGCATTATTAATCCTTCTCACTTTTTTTTTAAATTACCCTAAGAAAATTACAGATAATTCAGGTTCAGTACTGTGACTTAGTTCGTCTTAATTCTGTAGAACAAAGCTAGCTTGCAAAAATCCCTCTTAGTTCAGGCTAAATATTGTGCAGCCTTTGCAGGGACAAGGTTTTAAATGAATTTGTTCCAAAGACCTTTTAAACTAATATTATATATAGTTTGAAACTTAAAAATATTACTCTCTACTCTGCCTAAAAATGCTTAGAAGCCAACAAACTATTTGGGAAATTGAGGAGTTCATTAAGCAGCTACACAAGCCAGGCAAGGTGATAAAAGCAACTAAGGTTCCAAAGAATAGTACAAAATCTGCAGTATAAAATGACAGGTAAATCCTTTCCAATCTATAGATGCTGTGATAAAAGATTCTTAGAACTCTCTTTGAAGCATTAAGGCTATTTCTCTCAGCTATACTACAAAAGATCACAATTTGCTCAGTTAAAATATGTTTGCTTACTTACCAGCAATATAGAATATTCATAAACCAAGGGATAAGAGAACAGCTATCTGCATTGCTCATTACACAGGTTTCTGAACTTCCTTTGAAACAGTTGGGTAACAGCTCGCTATTGTGAAACTGTTAATTTTTAGTAAGCACTTCTAAAAATACTGAAGAATAATTAAATGGGAAAGCAGAATCCTCACATTGGTAGATATTGCTCCAGGACGCCTGTGAGTTTTTGTCTGGCCATGGCTTGCAGGCTGGCCTTTAAATCCCCACCTTTTCATGACACCTTGAAATCCTTTACCAATTCTGAAAAGAAAAATAAAATTAATAAACAAACCTGTGTTAGTCAGACTTAAGGTTTCTAGCAATAACTAATAATTTCAGTGAGGTTCATGACGTTTGCACCTTTAGCAAAGCTCAGCAGAGAGAATATATATATATTTTTTTAAAAAAAAAAAAAAAAAAATCTGTATTTTGTACCAGAACCATATTCTAATGCAATACTTAAAGGCTGCTTTACAGAATAATAAGCACTAGAAGAGAGTCAAATAGGCAAAAAGACTAACAACGCTCCTTGATGTGATGGTCCTCAATACATGGTACTGTAATGAAGTTTTCACCAAGTGGACACCAGAACAAACAAACAAAAACCAACCAAGAAAGCCAAATAAAAAGCAACTGTATAATAACACATAACAGAACTTAATGACAGGCCCCAGGCATCAAGAGAGGAAAGAAATGGCTTCTTAGATTAGATTATTATAAAAATAAACCAAGGAACATTTCTTTTCCAACTACAATAAACTCATCTCTTGAAAACAATTTTATGTGTTGTGAAAATACTTAACTCTTTTTATCTGTGCGCATCCGACAAATAAGGTCTAAAACATTAGAACAAATAAAACATATTTTCAGATTCCATGCCTTAATCTTTGAAGCACATTCCTGTATTACTGGCTTTGGAGTTTTCTGTTTACTGCAGGGACAGACTCGACAGGAAAAACTGCCTCACCACCGCACAAAGGAAAAGCTGATTAAAGTGTGCGTTTAAACTGCCACTGTCTGTTTCTAAAAGGAAAAGTCTGACCACAACAAGGTTTATGGCTGCACTGATTGTTTAATTAATCTAACAAGATGATCCTTTTCCTCCAATTTACAGAAAACCTTTCTCTGCTAATGCACTTGCAATGTCATGGTCCTATTAGTTCAAGCATTAGAACCTTCTGACCAAACACAGGGAAATAAAACTGGCTATAAGCATGCATACAGCACACTGTATATATGGATATTTTGCCGATTCACCTAATCAGAAAAGCACTACTATTAAAAACTCAAGAAAATACACAAAAATTCACAAAAACTGGATTCTTTCCTCTTCCACTTGAATAATTCTCCCAATTGCTGATGTAGTTGCCTAGAGAAAGTCAAACTACAGTCAAAACCAGCCACAAAAGGAAAGAGTCTCTAAAGCCACAGAACCATAAAGGAGACAGACTAGTGCGACCATCGTGTCTGTCTCTTGGTTTTCCCTTCTCTTCTCAGAACCTTGTGGTCAATTCCAATTACATTTGGCACAGAAGAAAGATATGTAATTGCTTGAAGTCAAAATTATTGGTTGGACAGTCCTGAATGTTTTTTTGCTCCTTTCCTACATCATGCTAAAACATGATTAAAGTAGTGATCTGTTCCTTCAGCTTGCCTGCTGGCCGGTCATGCAAGTGGTTGCCACCTGCAAGAAGAGTCCTTCCAAGCCAGCAGACAGGGGTGCAACACAGGGATATGAAAGGCTGCTGAAGAAATCAGTGGGAGGGAGGACCTAGGATACCTGGGATCAGGAACACAAGAAAGAAATCTAAAGGATGAAAGGCTTTGTTACACCAGCTTCTCATGAATCAGCTTATTTTAAAAGCTTGCAGTAATGAACAGTGATAATTATAAAATAACAGTTTGAAAAATACACTCAAAATATGTCTTCTCCTATGTCTGCAGATTGCTAGGGGATTAATAACTTGGAAATGCATAGCTGAAACTAAGATATAGGAAAACTCATACCTGTTCTGCTAAAACGCCTTTTTTCCTTTGAAACTATCTATTATTGGCCATGTTTTCCAAGCAGACTGCTTCTGGCATCTCCACCCGGAAAATGGAATTAGCAAACTCTCCAAAACCAACTGCAAGTGGGCTGCATAACAACAGCTGTGCAGTTACCAAAGCAAGCAGACTGGGGGAATGATTAATTCTTCAGCTGCAGAAATGTACTTGCAATTCAGAGAAACACATACAACCACTGGAAGCTACCACTTCAAAAGAAAACAGTACTGTCAACTTTAACCAAGGATAAATCCCTGATGTCATGAAATCACTTCAATATTTCATTCAGATGGTTCATTTTTAGACATGAACAATTTAGAATACTGTAAATTGTACTTTTTAATAAAATATAAAAATATAAGAAATAGTTAATACTTGTTAAGAGATGCATTTTGAAAAAAATGCTTATTTCATCAAGTACTACGTCTTCAAGAAGAAGTGACTATATCACAAGAGAAAGTTGCTAGTGTTTAATGATTTATGCAGTGGACTCACACAATGCAATATGCTCATCTACTTCTTGGTCTTTCCAATTACACACATTTTCTGTGAAAAAAGACTCAGACTTTACAATACCGAAGCCTTAGAAAATTCATAGAAAGTGTGGCCAGGCTGAAAAAGAACACTCTGGTAAACCTGAAAATTCTCATGCATTTGAATCTGCAATAGGAAAACAAATATCCAACATCTGAATATTCTGGCTAAAGTCAAGGAAAGATATCTCAGTGATTAAATTCAAGTATTTCACAATGCATAACCTTAGACTTATAGACCTATAACTCTATAAACCTATAGAGTTTAATTACACATCATTATTCTAGTATCACCTGCAGGAAAGCAGCTGTTCAGGTCAACCACCTAATTGTGTACAAAACCTCATTTTCCAGGTTTGATACAAGTAAAATGCCAGTACCTAATGAGCCAACTTTCATTTAGAAAACTATTGGAATAAAGCACTCTAATTAAGCAACAATTTAGTTTGCTGCTAACTCTTCAAACTTAGCTAATTTAAAAGACAATTATTTAGATGGTGTAGAGGAAAAGGATTCCAACTACTTCGTCAAATAATTTCAGACAATTGTAGAACATACTTTTGGTCTCAGATTACACTGTTAATCTAGGAAATCTTAAATAAACCATAAACACACCAGAATCGCCACTTAATCTGGGCACTTTTCAAACAAAACTACTGTTGGCTTTTTCTTTGGAGTGACAAAATTTCTGATGTTCCAAAGGCTTCCTGTAACATGTCATGAAGTGGCAGAAAAAGGAGGTATAATACAACTCCATCTCCACATAGCATTGGGCTACCACTGTCAGGCATGGTCCCACCTCTCCCCATCCCCATGTTTTGGTCATCTTTGTACTAGTGCAGAAGCTCACTTGGCTGATCAGCCCGCTGGGGCACGCAATTGATCCAGCTGAAAACTAACCCAGTGAAGAATACAGATACCTCACACTGATCTTTTCCTTGATGCAACTTGGGATGCCAGTACCAGCAATAGAAGGTCGATGGGAACTCTGTGGGAGTAAGCACCACCTCCCTTTTGGGCAGCAGTCTTTGCTATGCCAGTTTAAAGAGGTCACAGAAGTGCAGCCTGTGAAAGAAGCGTTTCTGGATGGTGTTATGTATTTTATCCCAAAGTATATCAGGGCTAAAACAGACCGTCTGGCCAGAGGAATCTGAAGTTTACTGCTGTCCCAAAAAGGGCACTAGGCTTTACATGTTTTTGAAGCATACCTTTGAAGCACCAAGGAAAAGTCTTGTCATTAAAGACTGCTATAAAACTTAGGGATTGAGCTTTTAAATTGTGGAAAATAAGTAGCAAGGAAAAAATTCAGCACTAAAGAAGACTAACAGCATGCAGATGCATTGCCTACTGTCAGTGCTCTAAAAGATACTGTGCTGAACAAATTACCAGACTTCAAATAAAAACAAACTGCATACATCTTTACCTGAACCGTCTCCTTTCTGTGAAAGTGTTTTTCTTAACAAAGGTCTAAATGAATCAAAACATTTCAAAAGACTTCAACAAAAACATTTGCAAGGAAACTTTAGAGGCAGACAGTCCTTAAAAACCACCCTACAATTGGTAACAAAATAAAGGTGCTAAGCAAGACTTCTGAAATGTAGTGCAAATACTTTGTTCAAGCTACAATAACTAAGAAAATCTTGCTCATTTTTAAGGGGCGTATTCTTGATTTACATCTTGGCAGAAGGAAGCATAGAAAAGGATATCTTGCTCATCTGAATCATTAAGAATTGGTAAAAAATTAAGATATCCTTTGTATTCCACTATATTATCTCATTGAAGTGACATTAGTTTTATTTCTTTCCTTTTTAAAGGAACAATTAGAATAATCATGCTATTAACAGCACTGCTATTTTCATCTATATGATTTCAAACATTCTTTAATGTTTGAAGACAATCTTTAAAAATCTAAAGTACATGTTCATGTACAAATATTTCTAAAAACTTAACTAGTGGTGATAGCAAGTTTTTGGGAATTACTTTTAAGTTCATAATGGTTTGAATCAGGAAGATGGAAGTTGCAGGAAAGGAAAATCTAACTGCTCACTACTGTAACCCAGTATCTTTTCAAAATGCCCATATAGCTTAGAATCTTTCAAGAGCCTATATCACTTCTGAAAATGGGACTTAGAGAGTAATGTACAAAGG
Organism: Podargus strigoides; assembly: GCA_028020825.1. NCBI lineage: Eukaryota > Metazoa > Chordata > Aves > Caprimulgiformes > Podargidae > Podargus > Podargus strigoides. The sequence goes on along the minus strand of CM051623.1, from coordinate 14,331,604 downwards.
CCTGTTTCAGTCTGTAGACCAAACCTCCCCAGGCTCCCTCTTTGTTCAGTAGGGAGAAGCTGGCTCAAGGGGGTTCAGAACACAAGCCTAAAACGAAGTATGTTCTCATTTTTCCCCTCGCAGTGCAGCACAAATGCTACAGCTCAGTGCTATGACCATTCCCTTTTTGGCCCTTTACTTAAACATTTCTTGGATATTTTGGTGACATTGTGAAATCTGTAACTTGCAGGCAGAGTAACTAAGAATGACGGATATAGTATTCCAAAAAATTATGAAAAACTGAACCCCATCCAAGTATGAGACTAAAGAACATTGGGTGAAATTGCATGGAATAAAGTAAAAGACCCAAAGAAAACCTGAAATGTAGTAAAATAATTTAATTCTTGCCCAAGAGTTAAGGGAATATGATAAATACAGCATTCCAGCAAAGTGGAAATTAAGAAGAAATAAACATTAAAAGTAGCAATCAGAATGTAAGTCATAGAAAAAGGTTAAAAAGCCCTGGATATAGAAAGAATGGAATGATTAGAGAATCATATTGACAGGAAACCCATGATAAAAAAAAGAAAATCTGATCTTTCTCCCTCAGATAAAGAATTTTTTCTTCACCTCTATAGTAGGATTACAGGTAATATGCTACCAAAATCAGCAGTATAAGCAAAAAGCTAATTTCTGAAACGAGATCACACAAATATCTAGAGAAAACAGATTAGAAATACTGAACTAAAAGACAGAATGGATTCAGTGAATACAACGAAGACTCAATCTATTTTTAGCTTGCTAGTATTTTCAAGTACATATAGCAAGATACAAATCAATACCCTGTGGCTGCTTACCAGTATCTTTTATATTGCCAAAAAACCCCTTTCCTAGTTCTTGAAATACTTCTAGAGAAACAAAGTTTTTCTGCATTAACAAAGAGTAACACTTAATCTACATGAAATGACTGTACTGCTAATGACACTGTGCTGTGCAAACAAGATTTTCTCTTACAGGCTGTTCACTGAATGCAATTTAGAAGCAGAATGAATAATATACCAGATCTAAATATTACATAAGGAAGTTTGACATAGAAAAACACCAATTCCAGTTGACTCTCCAACCTCCTTTTCTCAATAGGGTGCCCTCATAGGTGTAGTCAGGTGTAGCTACAGTAGAACCTACTACTCGGCTGTACTGATATGGTCGGTTTCCCCATACATACAAATTCCTGTGAATAATATTAGACGTTTATAAGTATTACACATATGTGAGATAATTACAATGGATAATATTTCAACAAGGAGAGTTAAATATTACACATTACACAAAAAATAGAACATAAAATAGAAAACATTATCTTTGTATCACTACACCACAAAAAGACCACTAAAATACAGAGACAGGAGTTCTCAGTTCTCTTGGGCAGTGGAAATCATGGATGTAACAGAAAAGGCATGACTAGTCTTTGCTGCAAGATGCCAGTTTTTCTTTTGACACCTCCTACCACTTGAGCTCTAATTTGGCATTCACAGTTGTCTGAGAGGAAATCATTCCTCCTACATTAAAGTAAAAGATCATTAGCCATTGCTGGCAAGGAGATGAGCTGGAATATGAGAGAAAACAAGAAAAGGAATTTGACACCTCTGTTGTCCTGCTAAATGTATTCACTATCTTTCTGCTTTTCTTTCGGTCCACATGATACATCTCTCTTTGCATCTCTTCACCAAATCAAAATTAAGCAGTCTTTCTGGGAAATTATGCACTTCAGCATTTATTCCCCACTTCTACATACCACAGATACTGCACTGTAGACCTCTTCACCCATGCTATGCATGAGCACCTCTTTTCTCAAGATGTCTGTCAAGCCCTTCCATGCTAATCATGTTTGTGGAATAGACAACACATGTTGAACCATAGTTCTAATAGTATTATTTGTTTACCTACCATGTTCAAAATCAAAAGCAAGCCTCGGCAAAGAAAGATAATTTGTTATTTTTGACCCAATGGCTGAATGGACTTCTATTTCCTGCCAACACCCTTGCAATTGTATTTCAGTTTTTGTAAGCCCTGAGCTCAAGCCAAAGATGCGGGGATGAAAACAAAAAAAATCAACCAGTCTATTTGAAAGATGAACAGTACATTAGGAACCTACGTTTTTGCAGTAACGTCCACAAACTGCCCTGGACGGAAGTGAGCAGCATACAAAGGAGTACCTTCAAAAGAAGAGGAGAGAACATGTTCAACTAAGTGCTGAAATCCTCAAACCACTATAGAGTCATTACCATTCAGGGTAGATTACAGTCACAGGTAAGGAAACAAAACTTTGTTTTTATTCACATATTATTTATGAACCTTAACGACTAAGATGCTTTGTAGTTACTACTTAAGCACACTTCTCAGTTCCTAGCCCAGTTCCAGATGAGCAGGAAGGAAGGGTCAGGGCTTTACTCAGGTATGTTGTACTTCAGACACCAAGAGAGACAAAGCCCAAAATGTGTAGTTAGTTAAGACTCATGATAAACAAATTTGGCAAGAAAACAGAACATACTCCACTTATTACTACTAGCACTTGACAAGGTAGAAGGTTTATTTTTTAAAAATTAAAAAAAAAAAACCCCAAAACACTTCCTACAAAAATGAGGTTAAGAATAAAAAAAAAAAAGTAGTTTTGCAATCCTTCCTCTTTGTTAAGACACCGTGTTTCCAAACTAAACACTGTGGCAGAAGCACAGTTTAATCCACTGGGAAATTACCTATAAACCAGCCCTAAGTAGAAGCAGTGCTACTGTCAGTCAGTGACATCACTCACCTGACTTCAGTTACACTCCTTCCCCTAAGTGCTTGTAGAATCAAGATTTACATTTTAATTAAAGATTTATTTTGTCTTCAGAATTATTTTTCATCAAAGTGCAATATTCTTTTATTAGCAGCTTTAAAAAAAAATAAATTGATAACTTAGTTCATTATAAAGAACTGAAGATCCATGCAGCTGCATCTCTTAATAGTTTCCAGCCTGTTTTAAGTCAATTTAAAAAATGAAATTTTAATTGCTTCCTGTCCACACCCCTTTTCATGCTGTTTTCAAATCTGTATGTATGCAAGCTGAAATGGTGTAAGCCTCTCCTAAGCCTCAAGCATAAAAATCCTCATATTATTTCACAATATATTTATATGATCTGTACACAGCTGGGATAAGATGCCTGTCAACTGACAGAAAGTCATGCACATGAAGGATGTTATGTACAAAATACATGCACTGTAAAATCAATTTAGTGAAAACTTGAAATTCTGCTTTAGCTCAAGCTTTTGCTTCCATTTATCAGTCCAGACTTCCTCTTTGTGTCAATTTGATTTTTATCAGTTACCGCACTGTCTTAAAAAGTTCCTGCAAACACCTTCTCTAATGGCAAATAAAGATGGAATACATTAGAATTTCCTACCCTACATATTTCTTGGGAAAATACCTATAACTGTCAAAAAGCACAAAAGGAAAGCAAGCTAAATACACTAGCTAATAAAACCTTAAAAACATAAAACTTTTCATTAAATCTCCAAATTTCTAATATTGATTTGCAGTGAGAATGTTTGTTATCATGTTTTAATGAGTTTTACTCTGCAAGCTGCCAGGAAAAAATGCTACATATGACAGCCATCAGTCCTACTTCCGAATGCAGCAAGAAGGAACAAACCTCAAACTGCTATTTTAGGCTCCTGAGAAACATTACCACAAAATTCATGGTGCCCCTCTCATAAGGATAATCAGAAAACTTCCTGCAAATGCATTCATATTTATTCCCAACAAGTCAGTCAAGGTTACCTTTATTTATTTATTAACTCAGTATTCATATTAGCTAGTTTGGATCAGACTTATTTTCTAATCAATGAAAATATAATATCCAGGAAAAAGGAAAAATCCTACTTATCATCTAGAAAGTAAAATCCATTTTATATTTTTCCCTAAGAAAAAAAGTTTGTGGTCAATGAAAAAAAAAGAGAATTCACCAATTTCCATACAAAACAAAAATAAAATATGTCATAAATTGGCTTAGGTCTACAAGTGGTAGACATTAAATGATTATACATATAATATTCAGTAGCTGAAGAAGATTACCTGGTTTAATTATGGCATCATCTGTTACATTAAATGCTGAAACTTTCTGCTTCCGTGGTACTCCAGCTTCTTTAAAAATTTCCATTTCAGATTCTGATCTCTGTAACAAAGCACAGACATAAAAAAGAAATGATCTTAAAATACCCAAAGATCATTCTAGCACAGAAAGTGATTACAGACTGTCACCACCACTCAGAGAAATAGATATATCATACTACACTTATATTGAGACTAGCATTTTAACTCTATATAAAATTAATTTAAAACTCCTGTGTCTGCAGTTTATTTTGTGTCAACTAGTCACCCTACAGCTACATCATATAAACAAGAGATAGATGAAGATTTCTAAGATCAGAAAAAGGAAACCAATCATTTAGAATGTATATAAAATATACTACTGCTTTTTCATTACTTTCAAAGAGTTCTGTAGTAATTTAAAAGCATTTTATCTTTTTTAAGGCTTCTAATTATTACTTCCATACCACTATAAATATAATTTATTTGATTTAACTAACAAAACCATAGAAATAAAGCCTGGTCTTGCAGATACTTCTAGAAATGCTTAACTTCCCACAGAAGAGAATCTGGAGTCTCCGGAGAAAAAAAAAAACAATGAAGAACAACAAGTTTATGACTCGTGTATTTTTAAGATATACCAAGTACACTCAGTGTTCAACCACTACTGATTTACTCAAGAAGGACTCTTCCTTTTAGAGGAGTCTGACAAAGTTAAGAGTACTTAAAGTTGTTCTCAGCTGTTTTAAACAAGGTAACTCACAGAACAGCTGACCACTGAGATGATACCAAGCAATGGAAACACTGATGCAGCAAAACTGTGGCCAACAGCAAAAAACAATACAGCTGATTTTTCTTCAAATGATTTCTCCTAGAAAGCAATTTAAGCAACTGATAATACTGTCTTAATTGGATAGTCACACCTCTGAAGTTCACATCTCAAAAGTTCTGTGCAGTACCCTCTCTAAAATAATTTTATGTATTTTAAGACAAAATAACATGAATAACTTCAAAATCGTTACTTAGTTTATTTTGAAAACCTCCGTGTTGCCCTTCCTTTTGTTTTTAAGAATCTGTTTAAAAGTGTTAGGAGAACAGAGGAAGTTTTGAGAAGAATAAGAAAGCGAGACAATAAGGATCTCTGACTTAGATACAAACCAGAAATTTTAACTTCATGTATCTGTCGTTATTTGAGGAGAAGTGTGGATACAAAGTCTTTGATAATTAACAAGGTTTTTTTGAGTGATTTGTTAACTTAAGTTCATAGTACAAAACACTTCAAATACTTTATTTTTTTTAAAAAAAGTCATCAACTACAAAATTTCCTTGTAAGACCACAAAAATCTGTGGCATCAGTGGAGTGCAACTGTATGAAACAGTAGCACAATATGTAAGAATTAAAAAGGAGAAAGAAAAGAAATCCTCTTTCTACTAAATGCCGCTTTATCAATCCTTTATTTCCACTGTTCTGTAAAACTGCTGCCTTAGATGACAGCAAAGGAAAAGCTGTGGAAAGAACTACCACAGCAGAAGGAAAAGTATAGTGAAGTCAAAGGGGAAAAATTGCTTATATCTCAAGAGTCCTATTACTGCCCTGAACTGTCCTACTCCAACAAGTTTTCTTCAAACAGTCAAGTCAGTCAAGTTCAACCAAATTAGTAGGAGCTAACTTGGAAAAAGTTATGTTCAAGGGAGTCTTTAACTCAAGCTACTAAAAAATCCTTGAGTTGACTTTCTAGGTAGTTCAGCTTTGAAGAAATTTTCTTAGTTTAAAAAAAAGCTGTTTAAGTAGAAATTTTCTATATACCTCTTTGCTTCCTGCACATTTTTACTCTGACAGCATATTGAATCACTGATAACATCACCTTTATGAAAAGATCAACTGTAAGGAGTCCAATGTGCATAATACAACTTGAAAATTACTATTCACATGATTCTTTCACGTCTTAAACCAAGGTAACAGGAAAGAAAAAAACACAGCTATAATTTCTCCAGAAAAAATGTCACACCTGAAAAGTGGAAACAGACTACAGTGACAGGATAGACACCAGAAAAGTAAAAGCAATGATGGTGAAATATGGCATAAACCCACTGAATAAAAGATACGTTAAAATATAAGCCTGTTCAAAATCAGAATATACTATAAAAGCCAACAGACTTATCAAATGAAAAAAGCTCTTCTTTCCTCACCTCCACTAAAGCAAAAACAAGTACACAGATTGAGGACAACATTCTGTTTCAAAATGGGAAATATACATCCTCAAAAAGCCACAGTAACCAACTGAGATAATCTGCTTAGTAATCATGAGTCCTTTTTTTTTTCTTTTCTGTTTTTTCACTTCCCTAAATCAAATAAATGAGTGTCAGGATACTGCAAGAAGTGCAAAGTTTATATTTATAGATATAATGGATCATAGGAATTGCAATCACAGAATGGTCAGGGCTGGAAGGGACCTCTGAAGATCATCTGGTCCAACCTCCCTGCCAGACCAGGCTCACCCAGAGCAGGTTGCACAGGATCACACCCAGATGGGTTTTGAATGTCTCCAGAGATAGAGACTCCACCACCTCTCTGGGCAGCCTGTTCCAGTGCTCTGTCACCCTCCAAGTAAAGAGATTTTTCCTGCTGTTCAAATGGAACTTCCTGTGTTCCAGTTTGTGCCCACTGTCACTGGGCACCACTGAGGAGAGTCTGGACCCGAATCCTTTGAGGGAAAGCTTTGTTCCTGCCTTGATCTGAAAATCAAATTTCTTCCTCAGGAATGACAAGTCTGCTAGAGAACCTTAGCCACTGAAGGAGTCTGGGAATTCCACATCAGACATCTGGGGTGCCTAAACAAGTGAGTGGTTTTGATATTGCTGTTGATGATCTATAATCATGAACCTATCTTCCTGAAAATTTAAGTCTTTAACTTATTTATCAGTAAAACTATATGCATATTAAATAATCTCAGCAGTTCTGTGGAAAAATTACAACTGAAGCTAATAAAACAATATGGAAGAGCAAGCTAGAGAACAAAGTCTTCTAGACAACCGATGAAGCTGAGTAAGTTTACAGGAGGCCATTAAAGCATGTATCTTGCAGTCGTCATCTCATATAGCATCTCCACAGACACGGAGAACACATCTATCTACACTACTAATGGCCCTTCAGACCCTTTCATCAGCATGGGACACCGCTCATCAAAGCAACTTCCTAAACCCACAGCTTTCCCAGAGATTCAAGAGGCAAAGCTTTCAAAAAATTATTGCTATTCTCTTAACCAAGAATCAACCCTAGCATTAAGGAAATATGCAAAGGTGAATGTGACAAAAGATCAGTTCCAAAGCATGCATGTGTGCCAATGAATCTTTTGGAGAAGTCTATCCATCCTGTTTTTGTACTGTAATCACAACAGAAACAACTATTCTAACAAAAACACCCAAAGCGGTTCACTTACAGAAAAAGGAGATACATTTTTGCCTCCAACCAGTAGCTTAGATGTTTTTCCACCTGCCTCTTCCTTTGAAATGTATTTTAAAACATGGCAATCTTGCACCTTAAGAAAAGAAAAAAGTAGTGTTTATTTGAGTATAAGCAGATGTGCATGCTTTGAGACCATAGTAAGAGATTATCAAAACAAATGAAACAAAGTCAGTCTGTTTTCATTTGTATCTATGTAACAGAAGATACAGCCTACAAGTAGGGGAGTGTGTTACCTTTTTACCATAGACATTCTTTTTCCAATCAATTAAAGGCTTATCTTAGAAAAAAAATATTAGTAGAATGCAAACTATATTTTCATAAATGCTCTAGAAATTGAATAAACTCTTATAGTCATCTTCTGCCTGCAAGACCTGCAAAATCCCTACTGTTTGCAGTGGCAAAGCATGCAGTAAGAGCCCACATTTTAGACTCTTGTCCTTTGCCTCTGTAAATCTGATGTCCTTCACAGCACTAGTTCATCATATGGCAGCAACAGGTCAGTGAACAGCTTCATCAGAGGAGTAGTAACTGCCAGTGAATATGAAGAAGTAGCTCCGGAGCTAGAGAGACTCAGAAACCAAGGTGAAAATAATCCCAAAGTGCCTGCAGGTGGCAAAACAACAAAAAAATAAAGCTAGGGTTAACTACCCCACTTCACGTTGCCTCCCATCTTCCCTCACCTAGGTAACACTATGCACAGTTCTGCAGCACCTGAATAGCTGAGGCAGAAGGCAGACCACTCCTAGAAATTTTGGGACATAAAAAGAGAATAGGTGCGGTGTACTATGCAGGGCTGAAAGAAATCTTTCCTTTCTTTGAGGATTTCCTACTCTGTACAAGTGGTAAGTTTCACTTTTGCCAGAAACTTCTGGTTAACGATCTGAATACAGTATAGGAGATGAAATTCATTATGATTTATTTCACCTTAAGTAGTGTGACAGCATGTTTTTTTCCTGACTTGGTCCATATTGGCATCATTCCCAGTTTTACTGCAACAACACCAACTCTGATGGAATCTGTAGATCAAAACAGAACATGGATGCAACTCCACATTTAGTATTTGAAAGAGCCTATCTCATAACCATTACCTTCGATCTTTCCTAAGGAGCTGAAGAAGGAGAGAAAAGACCACTGACTCCCTGAGGGCAGGCTGGGAATAACCTGTTCATTGTTTTTAATCCCACTAGCAGTTCTATCTCTTCCAGCTGTGCTTGATAAAACATGCAAATTAGTTCCTCATTAAGATTAGAACAACCAATGCTTCAGACTCACATTTTTAGAAAATACCAGATGCACGCAGAATGTTAGAGCCAAACTAACTATTGAAAAGTTTATTGTAGGAGGTTCCTCCCACCCCAACCTTAGCATATTTTTGTCACTGTAACTGTACAGCAAAGGCAACCTGTCAAGTCTGGCTTCTGACAGTCCATGGTGTGAAAAATAGAACACTTAAGATGAAGAATAAATGCTTTAAAGTTTGAAAAATGCTCTTTGTTCCATTTTCCACTGTCATACCTGAGGATCTTCTCATGGATTTTCAGACTGTCAGGTTGTTTGCTGTCAAATGATGTGACCCTTTTGAAGTCTCAAAAACTTTATATTGTGTTCTAGTCCATAAGACTTTGGAATCACAGAATAGAAGTGGGATGTATCATATATTACACTTTTTCTTTAGAGTCCAGCAATATTTACAAGAACATTTTCAAGTTCACACACTTTGTATTCTAGGGAGTCTTTTTTGATGAATTCTTAGTTTACTATTTTATCATTGTGCAGCAGTGGGACTGGTCAAGTGCTGATTTGGACAAAAACCAAAGCTCTTGCAAGGTTCTTAACACCCTGGAATATTTTAAATGCTTTTTAGAGAACTGATGTATTACATTTACTTATTTACTAGGAGATGTATTGGGTGATTGAGGTAAAAGCAAAAAGGAGAATACGTTACAAGACACAATCCTGGTGTTACTGAATGCAACACCACAATAACAGTAATTTCAGCATGAGTTTGGTATTTCAGAAGAGGTACTTTCTCACCTGGTTTCCACTCATTCAGTGGCCATGGCTCATCTTTCAGAGGGCACAGCTTGCTGGCTGTCTGAGCTTTGTATTCCTCCGCAGTTATCTTCTTGAGGAACTCAACATTCTCTTCAGAAAGATGCTCGTGCCACCACGTTGCACTGTTAACGTGCCTGACTACAAAGCCCAGCTGCCCCCTTTCCAGTGGTGGGGAAAAATTTTAAGTGTCTTATCAGTTCAAATAATGTCTCATAACACAGATATTCACAATGTAATACATACTACACATCATGACATTATACAGTCATAAAGACCAAAATTATACTAGCAAGCTATTCAACCACTATCACTGAAATGAGCCACCCTTGACCAACACCACCTAATTGTCATGCACTCATGTAACTTTTAAAGTATTCTAAAGTACACCAAAGGGGAGCAAGCAACAACAAACCAAACAACTGCACCTTCTATGATAAAAAGCTAGATCTGTGAACGAAGAGATAGCCGTATGTGTTGTCTACTTTAACTTTAGCAAGGCTTTCAACACAGTCTCCTCTGGCATCCTCCTGTCCTAGTTGGGATGTTATGGACAGATGGGTGGGCTATCACATGGGCAAAAACCTGGCTAGATCATCAGGCTGAAAGAGTTGCGGTTAATGGTCTGCACTCTACCAGAAAGCTAGTTACACATAGAGTTCCTCAAGAGTCTGTTCAGGGACTTAACCTATTTAATATCTTTACTGGTGACCTATAAGAGGGGATGAGTGTAGCTTTCTTAAGTTTGCAAATGAAACTGAAGGGAGTAGTTGATAATCCTCAAGGGTGTCCCTCTGCCAAGCAGAGGGACAAACCAACAAGGAATCCAATGAAATTCATAAAGGAGAAATGCAAAGTCCCACACCTGGAATGGAAAAACCTCTGGCAGGGGTACAGGCCATGACTTCAGCAGGGTTGTTCCCCAGTCAGGCAAAGGACCTGGGAGTCCTAGGTGGTGAAAAGGTAAAAAAGGAGCCAGCAGGCTCCTGGCAGCAATGAAGACTAACAGCAGCCTGGGCTGTATCAACAGAAGCACTGTCAGGAGATCAAGGGAAGCAGTTATCATCCTTTCTTCAGCACTCCAAGTAGACCACATCTGCAATACTAAATTCAGCTTTGGGTTCCTGGTACAGCAGGGATGTTTATAAATGACTAAGACCAGCAGTGGTACACAAGGGGCTGGAGCCCTTGCCCTACAAGGAGGATTGAGGTAACTGGACTTGATTAGGCTGGAGAAAAGGAGGATCAGGGGGGACCTGACAGCAGCTTTCCAAAGTCTATGAGAAGGTGACTGACAAGACAGAGCTGGGCCATGTTTAGCAAGGTGCATGCCTGGAGAATGAGAGAATTGGTATAAACTGAAAAAGGGGGTTCTGATTTGACATAAGGAAAAAATGTTCAGCCTGAGGACAGACCAAGACTGGCACAGGGGCCTGGAGAGACTGTGCAGACTGTTCTTGGGGGATCTCAAGGCCCAGCCAAAGCCGTGCACAGCCTGGTCTGCCCTCAGAGCAGGAGGTCAGAGCAGAAAGCTCCTCAGCTCTCTTCCAGCCCCAGTAACTCTCTGCTTTTACATTCACTGCTAAACAGCTCACTGTACTACCGGAGTTTTTGTGAGGGCCAAGAAAAGCCTGAACGCTCCTCAGTCCTCTGCAAGTACAATGAAACAAAGTCTTTAACAATACAACGCACGTGGCTACTTGTAACAGCAGGCCAAGAAGACTCAAAACTCAGTAGGTCAAGTCACTCACGATGAAGCAGAGGTGCTCTGCTAACAAACACGTACGTCCTGCCGCAACTCCCGGGCAAGCTGGGGCTACGACCAAGGCGTGAGCGCCCAGCAGCAAACGGGACCCCTGCCACCTTTGCCTGTGCAAACTTCCCGGGCGCTGCCAACGGGCTGCACCCAGAGACGCCGCCAAAGTGTCCCTCACCTCGGGGCTGCCACAGGGGCCGAGCCCTCCCCTGCGCCGCTCTTCCCGCCCGCCGCCCCGCGCCTCTGCCCTCCCAGCCCCTTCCCCTCCCAGCCCTTCCACTACCTGCCACCGGAAGCCCCCGCCGCCGCCAGCAGCCTCCCGAGAGGCCTGCCGGGCGCTGCCGCCCATAGCCGGCCCAGCAGCCCCCAGCCCGCCATGCCGCAACCCCTGGCGGATCCGCCCCCGGCTTCCGCCGCCGCCTGGTCCGGCGCGGAAAACCGCCCGTGCTGCCTCGGAACGAAGGTTCCGGCCCGCGCCCCTGCGGGACAGGGCGGGTAACTCCAAAGTTAACGTAAAAACTCCCCAACCAACCCAAAGGCGTGGTCATGTGTCAGCCTCCCCTCACACTGCTGGTCCCAGCGGCTTCCCAGACCCGCCCAGAGGACGGGGTTACTCCCCCTCGGCCACAGCCCGTGTCCCCCAGCACCGCCTGGGCCGGCTGGCGGCGGGTGGGCTTCCCGGTACCGGGGCGAGTGCTGCCCGAGGGCTTCACGGGTCAGGGCTGCAGCACCTGTGGCTGCTGGGGCTTCTCTGACACGGGGGGAAGAGCTCATGTAAGGAGGTGCTGCGAGAGGACATGCAGGAATAGCCATGGACACCCTTCTCCCCCCAGCCCTCCAGCACTGCCGTTGCTCCGGTGGTGGCTCCGTTCTGGCCGTGAGCCGGGGATATCCAACAAATAAGTGTCGATAGTGGAAAGCGTCAGCGGCGGGTGAAGCTCCCGCTGGCAAGCACCGCTGAGGCACAGGGGGCTGCAGGACCCTTGCATGGTTTCAAAACCGTCGCCCACCATGCAGGCGTCGGGTGGGTGCCTGGGGGTTTCGATCAGAAGCGCCTCTGCTTTATCACCCTTATTCACCCTTTTTTTTCTAAGCAGGGCCCCAGCACAGCTGCAAGTGCACTAGGTAGGATAGTGAATCATAGAATCGGTTAGAAGAGACCTCTGAGATAATCAAAATGGGTATGAACCCAAGATTCCCTTTTCGTATCAACAGAAATATCTTTTTTTTTTAAAGCTGCATGACTATTCAGTGTGGTCAGCTGAGGTCTGTCGTTGCCTGTCACTCCGTTTTCTTCCCCACCGTGGTGTGCGTAGGTGGGTGTTGCCTCAAGGCTTGTGGCCAGCTAACCAGATCAGAGGGAGGCTGGAGGCACCTCGGAGTCGGTAACTGAACAGAATTTTGGTGTTCACACCCAAATCACTATTCAGAAAACTACCTGCAGCTTTCACACACACTCCTTGTCCTTGTGTTTGCTTCTTGTCCTTTTAAGAAGTGAACACAGTGTGTTCAGAAATGCATCTCTCAAACTCAAAATCTAACTGGTATTCCCTCTCTGAAGCTGGTTAATCATTTCCACTGTCACAGTGACCACTGCATCTTTTTGTTCTCTCCTTGGCGTCAAGAACCGTAACACTGCAGGGGTGTTGCTAAATTTCAGGTAGATGTTTTTTCTAGTGGGGTCTATCAGTAGCTTATGCTGCTGCTCAGGCAGGAACTTCTGTACCAGGAGGAAGAAAGAATCTAAAAATGTTAAAAGTGATACCTCCCAATTTCTAAGCACCGTGAAAACCCCACAATGATATTTACCCTACTGAAGTCCCCTGGAAGTAGCAAAATGCTATTTATCCCCATTTTAAAGGTGTGGAACCGAGACACACAGCAAGATTAAGTGACTTGCCAAGTCATGATGGATGTTCGCAGCTAGCGAAGAGAGCTCTCTTGATGCTAGCCAGCCTTGTTGCCACAGTACGACGCTTTTCTCCTTTAGCATGCTGCACAGCTGAGGTGATGTAGGATTTCCTGTACCAGTAACTTGGAAGTAATACATTGGGGTGTACACATTTTGGAGAGAAAAGTTTTAATACTGTACTTCTTTGCTCCTTTTTAACATGATGATGCAATATCAAACCTCTTTATTTTTCCTTTTTCTTTTTTTTTGGTGTATGCAGCTTTTCATGATTCTAAAGGTGCGTGAACTTTTTTCAGTTTGTGTGTGTGTGTGTGTAAGTGTGTGTAGCAAGATGGCTGCATGCAATCAGATTGCAAACTGCCTGCTGTAATCAGTGGGACAAGAATTCAAGTGCCTCCTGAACACAGCAGTAGAAGACTTTCTGCACAGCAGTAGAAATGACTAGCACTTTTTTTGGAGAGAATAAAGAGAAAGAAACAGTGCCCATTACAAAATAGCCTTCCCTGCCAGTCTGCTGCCTTGGATAGTCCTCAGAATTGCAAGAATGAGGAAAAGGAAACATCACTTTTGAACTGGTAGCCTTCACAAGAGAGAAGTCACCTAGGGTTCACCTGATCAATTTGGAGGATCTCCCCAACTATGCAATGAAATTGAAAAAAAAGAAAAGAGGGGGTGTGAGTGCAGCCAACTGATGGTTTGCACTGAATGTTGCAAGTGTATGTGTAGCTGGGCTGACCAGTATCGCTCATAGAGCTCTCTCATTGTTGAAATTGCCTCCGGTAAAGTGCAACTCCTCAGCTGAGGACTGCAGGTACAAGTAAGACCTATGAGTGAAGGAGGAGGGACGGTGCTATAAACTGTATTTCCTTGTGGCAAAATGTCACTTCCTGTAAACAAAGGGAAAAAAATAACCCGAGAAGTGCAACCTCATCCTAGGAGCCCTCCAGCTCATCCTTCCCATTCAAAAAAAAGTGAATGTACCAACGCTTTGTGCCTGAAATGTCCATGCTATATAGGAATAAAGGGACTTTGTCTAGTACCTGTTTCACTCTGGAAAGGCTGGATATAGGTTTAGATTTACATAGCAGGTGTGACTGCAAGACCTATAATCCCAAGTGAGAAAGGTCAATCTGAATAACTAGTTGGGTTCTTTCTGGGAGTAAATCATGTCCTGTTTGTGCAGCCAGAGCGCCAAGCTGAAGGAGATAGCTCTGTTTAACTTGTCAGCAAAGATCTTACTGCAATACAGTGATGAGGCTCACTAAGCCACACACCATTCTATCACAGTATTTGGCACGTGGATAAACCTAAAGGATGTAGTTGAGTGTTGCAGAGCTGCAGGGCTCTGTCATGCAAATCTGCTCAGAACTCGGGCCTTCCGCCTGCGTATTTGTTGGAATATCACTTCTGCAACCTGCAGCAAGCCTTGGCTTAGACCACTGTTCTCCATTGCATTCAGCAGGTCTCTAACAGATCAAACTGTAAACCTTTTTGCTGTCATCAGTTGTATAGCTTTGGTATTGGAGACTAAAAGAAAAGACAAGTTTTAAAGCAATACTATTATAATAATTTCATTTTCATTTCATACCTGTAGAGTCTTTTGTCAAATGCTATAGAACACTATATTGCCTATCATAGTAAGAACTTCACATGGGTGGGTTTTACCTTAGGGTAATAAGCAATTAGCAGTGTATTAGCGCTTTTAAAAAAATTATTATAGCCTTAGTTTCCCCATCTCAACTGAAAATACAACTCAGCTCAGTATCTGGCTCAAGAATGATGGATGTTAATGTATTCTGGGCTAATATGAATCATGAATATTTTTGAGTATTCTGGAACTTTTAGATTTTGAATCAGATTTGAGAGACAGTAAAAAGGAAGGCAGGATTGCAGTTGGCAGAGAAGTTATTTTAGATTATCAATTACCTAAAAAGGACAAGATGCAATTTATTTTACTGGAGTTTGCAGGATTTAAAATGATCCATGAAAAGGCAGTAGAGGTTTAAATTTGCATTAAAAAATTCTGTGAGAGAAATTGATGGTGGTTCAGCCTAAGGCAGAATGGCCTTGCTAAAACCCTAAGTAGATAAAACAGGAGAAAAACTGCAGTTTCAGAGATATATTCATCTGCTTAATGATATTACCCTGCACAAAGCCCATACTATCTTATTGCACTGAGTAATTTGGAGCAATGGAAATAACATTCAAAGCCTCATTAGAAAGTCTTTACCATATGGCTAGTTTTGTCTTCTGCACATTCTCCTGTACCAGCTCACCACACTATTATGTGTTTGTTTTACATGCTGGGGTCTGTATAGATTGAAGGAGATTTCCATTTGATTTTTCAGTATCACAGAGGAGTCTTTTCAAGTAACTTGAGGGCTACTACAGAATTGCTCATCTATATTACCACTGATAATGATTTGTTTTTAAGTAGACAACATTTACAGTCTGGATTGTGTGAAGTAAACAGAAAGATCTGCAGCAACTGTGATTCTCTGGAGACATTTATATAGACCACCTACATACATGAAAATGGCTAATGATTTTATAGCTCAGCATACAATAACCTGTTGATCTCTGCATTTTATGTGATGCTACATTATAGAAGCACCTTGTAACACCTCTGCTAATGAAGAGCTGTAACTGCTCAATTCTATGTAACCATAAACGCTTCAAAAATCAGCTTAGCCAAAGATCATATGTACCAGAAGAACAGTTATCCGATTCCTGATTTTTCTTGCTGAAAGCTTTGTTTTACTTTCCTTCAGTCTGGCAAATACTAAAGAAAAGGCTTAACCCCTCCTCAGCTGTACATTACATCCCTAAATCCATGCTCCAGGATAAAGTAATACTCTTTACATGACGAGAGCACTATCATGCCTCTGAGGATCTCAAACCACTTTTCAAATATTCAAGAATACATGGTAGTGACCTTCCTTTTACAGAGGAGGAATCTGAGGTGCAGAAAAGTTAAACAACTTGGCCAAGATTACAAAATAAGATATTGGAGGAGCAAAGAACATGGAGTCATTGATTTTTCAGTCACGTGCTTCAACAGCTACAAGATGCTCCTTCTGAGGACAGTGAAGGAAAGAAAAAAGGGGGTAAATGGGAATAAGAAACTCGAGATGTTGTAGATAAGAATTGAGATACATTGGCAGAGTGGTGTATGAGGTATAGAGGAAAATCACAGCAGGTTCCAGCTGAAATACATCCACAGAGGGAGATGTGCAGCCTGCTGGGGGAAGCTCTCAAAGGAACAGTCAGCCATTAAAAGGAAATGTGGATTTGAGATCTATCAGTTGGGACAACTTCAAACAATTTATACCTATGACCAAGCAATACTGGCTGCTGTTCAATATCCGATCAGCTGAAGGAATCTTTACTAGCAAACATGAACGATTGTGCTACAGAATATAGATGGAGCAGAACTGAATGTACTGTGGAGACAGCCCCATGCATCTTGGCTGGCCCATTGCCTTCATTTTGTGATACAAAATCATCAATCAAAGCTGATCCCATGGAAGTTACTTCTAAAGGAGAATCAGGGAGCTAGAGTTCTACAATACCTGAAAACTCATTTAGAAATACACATTTTTGAAACAAAACCACTTGCTCACAGGTGAGATTTTCCAAAATATTCAGCACTGGCCCAAAGCAGCTTCTTCTGGAACTAGCAACAAGAATGTTTTCAATTCAGTGGAAGCACAGCTTGTCCAAAGCTGTGCCCTTCAGACAATCCCACACAAATTATTTTTAATTAAATTTTATCCTTCTAACAAGTCACATCTTTCACTGTTGTCTTTTAGCAAATGAAGAAGCTAAAATTCAAAGACTAACAATGATCTAATTTCTTCCTTTATATACATACATAAATATTTTAATGGAAAGATCAATCTACTGCCAATCTGTTCTTGTATATTCTCTTTTTTTTAAAAAAAGGCGTCTTGAATATTCTTTTGGTACAAAATCAGCTTTTCTATCACACAACAGTTATCTGTGTGTCCATGAAGTTACAAATCACTGGTTGTCACAAAGGAAGGCCGTGCAAAATTCCTTTTGGAAAATGTGTTACGCAAAGTTGGATATTGTGTGTGAGATTAAAAAATACAAATGAAACAAAATAAGAATTCCCAAACATAAGAGATTGTAAATATAGGTAGCCAAAATACAACCTGTTTGAAAGCCAGCCAGATCATTTGGATGAAGTAGGCATATTGTAAGACATGCAGTCCTGATGGATCATGCCCTCCAAGCCAGATCTGAGCCCTTCGTAACAGCTGGATGTGTCAGGCTTTTGAAAAATTGCTACTCAGGCCACAGACTGAGTGGGAATGTTTGGGTGTCCTTGTTACAAGCTGCTAACATTAGAAATGCCCATGCTTCAGGCCAGGTATCTCTTGAAACATTTTATTACCCTTTTCTTGGAATATGGAAGTTGAAAACAGGCAGTCTTGTGACAGAGAAAGAAATAAAGACAACTGCAAAACTGTGTTGTTTTTATTTTAAACATGCAAAATACAGTTCATGCATCTGCCATTTTGAAAAATCTCTCAGTTCATAGCAGATTAAACCAAAGACATTTTGGCTATCGACTCTCAATAAATATTTCAAAATGCTTTACAGTGTAAAGATAAGAAATTTAGCAAAATTTCAACAAACCTGTATAAAAACCAGATACAGATAACTTTTTATTTCAAGGCGACATGCTGTAATGTAAAGAGTTCACTTTTTCTTTTTCTGGATATTTTTTCCTCATAAAAAGTTTTCAACAATACAACCGCTTAACAGATTTAAGCCTTTAGGCTACACATGCAAAAAAAATGGTTATTTTAGATAAAAATCACCAAAACGTGCTATTTTTTTTTTTTGTTTCATTTTTAAGTACAGTAGTTGCAGATGGTAGAATTTTTCTTTTTTAATTTTGTAAAAGAGTGCAGGCAGGTTCATGGAGCTAGTGTCCTGGAAGACTCGTACTCTGACGTACATTTTGGTTTTATCCCTTTGCCATTGTAATAGTCCACGACTTGGTTTGGAACTTCAGCCAAAACGCTTTTTGCTAGAGCAGCTGGGGATGCCTGCAGGAAATGGTAGAAAACACAAGCGTTAACCTGTCTCTGCTAGAAGTGCCATGGGTTTTAGAGGCATTGGTGCCATGAGGTCAAGGCAGGAAGTATGATACAGAATTGGAAGGCAAAAAAGACTCAAAGTGAGTGGCGCTATTGCTTGAAACTCATTTTATGAGTCAGTTTGGGCATTGAGTTGTAGCTGCCTGAAAGTACACTAAAGCCAAAAGTGCTCTCTGCATGTTTTTCAGGTCTGTTTGGACTATTTCAAGTTCAGGGTAAGTGAACTTCCCTGCACTCTGGGAGAGCACTGTATCACAATGAAAAGGACTGCAAAGATTTCATTCATCAGTACTCAGCGAGGAACCCTGCAGAGCTTCATGTTGAACATGAATGGACATCACTGTAAAAGGGAGGCCTTCATCACCATTCTGCTCTTCAGGATCTGGCATGCTGTTTTAGTTGCTGGGGAAGTTTTTAATTCAGTAAAAATTATTTTGTTTTCATTGGAATTAAACCATGATCAGGAGAAAGCTTCATTCCTAGGCTTTGTGGAGGCTTTAAAGCTCTTCCTGCAATGTATAAATGGTGGGTGTCAACTGGACTTAAGAGCTGATGACCCTGAAATGTAGATATGGGTATGTAGAGATAGCCACTGGCTTTTGCCCCAGGCAGGGAGGAGGGCTACCCCTCAGTGCAATGGGAAACCATGCCCTCCATCGACAACAATACACAGTTGCTGCCTTACCCCTGGCAATGCTTCATTTTAAGCAGTGGGGCCTGTGGATGTTTTGTGGGCAACCTGCATGTGCTACAGGGATTTTCCTCAGCCCCTGAATTCAGCAGTAACAAAACTGGACTCCTGTTGTCTCATACAGCCTAAGAGTATCCTCTTGCCCTATGTTTTGGATGTGCTTGTTTCTAAGTATTTGGTAGAGCTGATTCTGAGTCCCCTGGAGCCAGCCTAGCTGACCATGGTTCCTCTGAGCCCACCACAAAAATGCAGTAAAAATGCAAATGCTTAAATGTCAGTTTGAGAGGTTTAAACTAACGTATTCATCTCCAGATAGAGCACACAAGGATCACACATTGCAGCTCAGGTGGTGCGCAGGAACTCAACTGGTGGCTGGGTCACATTTCTTCTGCACACCAAATACTTTTTCCCACATTTATGAACACTGTCTTCCTCACTGTCTGCTATATTGTCAGCCAGGTTTCAAAACTACCATGTCACAAAGTAGTTGTATTGACTGCTTATTGCCCTACTCTGTTTCATGGGGTGGGATCCTTATCCTTCCAGAGTCTTAAAATTAGGCTTATATGGGACATAAATGGTAAACTATTCATGGGCAAGCTAAGCCAGGAGTGCAGAAAGCCCCTGGGCTATTATAAATTCCAGTATCAAATGTTACAATACTTCAAATACAAAGATAATTCCAGCAAAACCAGAAATAAAACTTCCTTTTTTTCTTTAATATTTTGGTATTGTGAGTCACATATGTGACTAGTAACAAGAGAAATGAACTACCTTTGCTGGGTTTTTAACACAGATGGTATATTAATGTTTTACTGTAATGTTTTCTCCACTGTTTCACTGCTATGCTTGAAGAACACACTAGCAACAAAAACCTCAGGATGAATAGTTCTCAACTGATGGCTAATACGCAACAATCAGATCAGGCAGCTGCTGGAAAATAATCCCCTATGATGATAATTGGTGTATATTACAAATGACTGTTGATTCAGTTCTATAGCTTCACCATGCTTAATCTTTAATTACAATGCATAGTGCAAAACATTGCTCCTTGCAGTGGTTAAGAGCTGTGCTTTCCACACTTATTTGTGATGTATGTGTTATTAAGTCACAGTTGTTAGCCTTTATGATTAAATACAATGCACAGTGGAATACAGTCTACCTGTGGCATCAGATTTGAGCACAGTAAATATATCATGCATCCTAAAGGCAGAGAATTTCAGCTCTTAAAATATGACTATGAATGGATTGAGACAGGTGATTTTCTTCAACTACATTTCAGTGACTGTGAGCATCACTGTTCTACAGTTTCAGGTGAAGGACACTCACATTGCTGGAGTGGTGATAACTATAGAGAGAAGAAATTCACTTGGGTTCAGGGAAAATATGTTCCCTTTGTTTGTTATGTTCCCCTGTAGTGAACTGCATGTCACCCACTATAAAATGGGACATTTTTTTAAGCAGTAATGGTTATCTTGATTATATCAAGTCTCTGCAACTACAGGATTTGCCAAGAATCACTACAATTATTATTATTATTTTGATAGCTTCAAAGATAGTCTTTAAAGAGAGAGTCAAAAAGGTAAAATGCTTTACCAAAATACTCCCAATACACTACATCATGTAGGAGATGAAACCCCTCTAAAAAGGCTTTCTGCCTTTCTGGGTCTTGAGCCAGTAAAAAACTGAAGTTGGTATAAAGTTTTAGGTATGTGAATAATTGTAACTAATTGAAATATGTTAAATGCCTGAATGAGTGTTGTGCAGGATCAGAACTTTCTCAGAAGTCAAACTATAAAATAGAAGGAATTTCACTCTGTAGGTTATTTGTACAACTTCTTTCTCCCTCCTTTCAATTTTCTTATATGGGCAGCTTTTGGATAGATTATTTTTGATCTCTTTGATATGAGATTTTGAGTTCCAGGCTGACCTGACAATTGAAGTAATTAAAAAAAATATTGTTTGGGTTGACTCCAAATGAATTTTGGTTTACTCTTCCAGGAAAACAAAAAATAATTGCTCACAAATAACATTTTCTTCCCTCCTTTCATCAGTAGTGCAGGTAATATAGATTTAGGCATAAATAAATACTTGATTTGTCAGAAAAACCTATAAACCTTACACAACTTGATTTGTAGTCTTTCTAAAAATACCCTTCAACTTTTTTTTTCTACTTAATAGTTGAACAACCTAAATATCAAAACTAAACACAAAGTGCACTGACAAAAGGGATGTGATTTTTAAGTAAATACATATTTTACTTAAAACTGTCAAATGTAATATGCTGATTTCTGGTAAGTCTTGTGTTTGACCAGAACTATCTGACAAAAATCTCCCGAATGTGTTAAATCTGTATTTCTCTGCAGGGAAAAATAAGTTTGAATCAAAACATCACATTAATTTCTCCTACCAAAAATTATTTCACTAGTTGATTACCTGAGGATAGGTAAGCCAGATAGCTGTGAATGTCACTTTGTTCAGAGAGAGATTATTTGGGATATGACAATAAAGAAATTCAGTCAGAAGTGGCTATCGTTATGGGCACTTCCCCATTACACTGACATTTGTTGAAATGCTGAAAGCTTACAATA
Organism: Podargus strigoides; assembly: GCA_028020825.1. NCBI lineage: Eukaryota > Metazoa > Chordata > Aves > Caprimulgiformes > Podargidae > Podargus > Podargus strigoides. The sequence goes on along the minus strand of CM051623.1, from coordinate 14,309,896 downwards.
AACAGACTAAATGTCAAGTTGCATAAGATATATTGACTTTTCTGATACAGCAAATACATTATCTATATCTATATTATCTCTGCTACTGAGAGAAAGGGGGAGAAAAATACCACTATTTAACAAAAGCAATAAATTTTTAAGATTGCTATCCTCTCCCAGTACTGGGGAAGTTAATCTAAAACAGCTAAAAATAACATACGCTTGTCATTTGATCAACGCTAGCAATTAAAATCACACATAGACTCACTTACAAGTTAACACCAGAGGCACAATATATTCAGCGCCCGGAACTGCAACTGTCAGCGTTAATCTATTCAATTGAGGATGATTTCAACTTTGTTATAAAATCACAAAATGAAACTAAAAATAACAAATGCAGCTGGCTTTGCCAATTCCTTGCAGAAACATGTTTTCAACTAATTAAAAGTAAGTCTAGCACTAGGTCATAAATAACTTTCCTGTTGACACTTTTACAGTAGACTACAGTGCAGCACTATGCACTTGTGATTATCTAATGAAGGAGAATCATAAGCTATGAGCAGCTCGTGCTCATACTTTGTTCCAGCAGGTCGGTGATAGAGTGGCACTGTCAGCAAAGAAATGTATGTATCTACAGTTCAGTGGCAGATCTGCAGCCATTTGGCATGGTGATACCAAACTAGCATAAGGTGAGTTCTAACTCCTGTGAGGATCCATTGTTTACATAAAAGTAGAGGGAAAAGAGGAAGAAGTTTGTTTCTCTTACTCCTCAGTAGAGTTTCTGAAAGCAAGAAGTGTGTCTAGATCTAAGACAAGTATGGCAAAATGGTATTTTGAAGTGAGAAAAAAGAACAACTCTTGAGAAGAGGAAAACAAAATGAAGGTATTTTGGAAGTAGCAAACAGGAAAAAAAAAAATCTCCTGTGGTAAGAAAAAGACTGGAAATAATAAAAAAAATGTAAGCACTGCAAACCCATATGCAGACCAAAACCAACCCGGAGTTGAAAACTTCTGTGTGACATACCCAGGTCTAAGGATCATTAGCGTATGGGAACAGATTGGAAAGGCTAATTTCCTGAGGAGAATGAGACAATTACACTGTGGGGTAAAGAAATTTTCAAATCAGACACTGAGGTGATCCTTTCTAGACACTGAGGTGAGCAAAAACAGCCTGGAGAATCACTTAAATAGAAGGAATGAGGGGAAGGAAGGGAGAGAAAGATGGAAACACAGAGGGAAAGGGATGTGATTGGCACTGCAGAGGAACACAATGGCCATTCCTTGCCTCCACTGAGGAAAGGGGCCCTGAAAAACCTGGCTGTGTGTAGGAAAGGTGCTTCTGTGGGTGAACACTGTCCCTACTTAGCTGCTGAAGAAGTCCCTGGGACAGATGCTGCAGTGTAGGGCAGGTGACAGGAGAAAAGTACATGGCCAAGGCACTATTTCAAATTTGGAAATTTAATGCTGGGTCTGTCCCTTTCTCTCCTACAGAGTGTCTCTTACACCACGCTGGGATCAGACAGGAACAGCTGGCTAAGGACACAGGGAAACTCTTAGTAACACCACTTTCTTAGTTGTGTTCTTGTACAGAGTTTGGGGAAAGGATTTGGAGGCAATCAAGATGCTTTGGGTGGATTAAGGACCTAAACTTCAATAAGGAAACAACCTCCTGGGGAACACTGTGAGTACCAATTCACAGCCATTTCAGCTGCCTGTAGAATGAAGGGATGGAAAGCAGAATACGGTAGTCCTAACAGAACAGATGCAAAGAGAATGGAAAAGAGACACCAGGAAAAATAAGTCTGAGAGGGCAACCAAACTAAAATCAGGGAGAAAATGGAAGTAAGGGATGGCACCACAAGAAGCACATAGATTCTGCCCCATCTTTTCCTTCCCCACTCTCATCATCTCACTAATGGAGCACGTTTCATTCTGTATTCCTTTTTTGCTCCATTTCTAACATAATAATGCCATAGACTTACTAAACATTTCATGCTTATCCAAAGTTAGGCCCAGCCCCAGGGACCATGCACTATATGTTATATACATTCACCCTCCTGCAGAATAGATGGAAAAGTCAGCTTACATGTTTGAAGTTCCTAAATGGCACAAACTGGACAATGTCTCGAAGCACAGGCTCGCCCTTGGGAGACCTCAGGATCCCGTCATCACCATCCAGCATCTGCATGTCACTAAAATCGGCGTTCCCCACCCCGACAATGATGACTGACATGGGAAGGTGAGAGGCATGGACAATGGCCTCTCTGGTGTCAGCCATGTCTGTGATGACGCCATCCGTCAGAATCAGCAAGATGAAGTATTGCTGAAATTTTTAGACAAGAAGTGAAAAATTGTGTCATTAGTTAATCTTCCAAAGTGGCTTGCCCTTTTCCAATATAAAAGTGTTTCTGGTAACTCACATATGGACTTTTTAAAATAGAAAAGAGCCTTTACAGTGACTCAAAGGTTAAGTGTGTTTCCCATCCAAACCCCCTCAGCTACTAATTTCTCCTCTTCTAGAGTTTAGCTCTAGTTCAGGTAATTTCCAGGAGCTCGAGGGAGTCAAGGGATCCACAGTGCAGAAAAGGGGGTTTCTAGCTGCTAGGGCTGGAAGATTCAGGACTCTGGCTGGGAGTTCTGGAAGAGATCCTTGCTAGCCCTATTTTCCATCTGCTGCACAATCACTTCTGCTGACAGTTTCTGATTACATTTTTTTCCCCTTTGGGAGCCAGTGGGAGGCAGGGAGGAATGGGGTATTGAAGCGTTACAAGCCTGTAGCGGAGCTGTCAAGGAGGTTATGACAGCACTTTGCAGAGAAGCTTCGCTAACAGGCAAGTTGGATGGGTGCAGCCATCTGCAAACTGGAGGGTGATCCACTGGTGGCTGTGGGAAAGCACCACACCATGGCAGTCTGCTGCATTCTGCAGAGTAATGGTGTCCCTGAGGAGAGCAAGGGCATGTGTAGGGAGGAGTATGTCCATTTTCAAACATTTCATACAGAGCCCTGAAGAGAGTTTTTCTCATTCATCAAACTCCAAAGCCCAGTGGACTGGGATCATGGGCTATGACATCTTCACTTGGTAATCAAGTGACTCTCACTTGGATCCTTAAGGAATTGTTAGGCAGCTGGAGTCATTTAACAAACTTGCATTAACAGGAAAAATGAACAGGTCACAAAATTTGGTCACTCTGCATGAGCAATACCAACACACAAAACATCATTAAAATTTATGTATACACAGCTATATAAACTCACACAGAGTTCTGTTCATCACCGCCTGTCATGAATAAAACAAAACATACAGGGAAAAAACTTTATTTTGAAGACTCATGCTATAAATTAATTTGTTTTTCAAATAGAAAGAGGGGAAGCTTAGATTTAGAAGAATGAAGCAACTTATTCAATATGACATATGATGTTCAGAGGCAGCACTGGGAACAGACTGAGCCACCTCAGGATCAGGTGGGTATGGAAATTCAAACATAGCAGTTCCCCATTTTAGGACTGGGACCCTAAATAATATCAAGATCTTGGAAAAAACAGTGGAGTGACAATCAGAAACCCAGACTCATGAACACAAATGTTTGGGAACTGCTGCCTTAATAGGACTTAAAAAAAGGCTCAGCACATGAAAAAGCTTACAGAAAGCTCCAGGCCTGGTGATGAGATGCATGCCAATGTACAGCTCTGTTCTGTTCCTATACATAAGCATTTTTCTTGCTGCAGTACACAAGTCCTCTCTCACATCCTTGACTCCCACAGCACCACTCTTGTAAATGTTTCAGACCTACTCGCTCACATACTTTCTCCAATTCTCTCATTCTCCTTTTCCCCTATTCTGTCTGGAAGGCAGGAGAAAAATAAGCCTAATCCATTTTAAAGATGTACATTTAAAACACCATCTATGCTTAAGCCTTTTAGCCCAAGAATCTGTCATGGGTTTTGTATCAGATGCAGGCTAAGAGGCTTGTCTCCTGTTTTCTAAAAGGCACGTAATACTTCATGTCAGTGATAGCAAATTGAAAACTCTATCACTGTAGTTTTCAAAGGAATGGTTGCAAAAATCCCCTAGTTAAACAAAAATGTTTTAGTACATGCTCTGCAAGAGACTTGAAATTGGGTAGTCTATGTAGGGAATCATTTGAACTCATCTCCTTATATGACCAACACTTTAAGGGCTTGATCCCTAAATGTTTGTAACCTTAGTGGTGCCATTTGTTTCCACAGTGAAGAACTAGGTGTGTTACAGTAAAACAGCTCTAAAAGCAGGAAACAGAACAGTGGGAGAAGAGTTTTAAGTTGTGACTATCGAAGCTCTAAAGGCTTGGTACACAGCTCCAGCTGACACAGACTCAAGCTGCCTTCTGTGTTAGTGAAAACTGTGAAGGCATGATTCACATACACGAAAAGGCCTTGTTTTGATGGCCTACAAGAGATAAATCATCATAAGACAAAAACACCAAACACAGCATTATGCCCTTACCGAGGCCTCCTTGGTGTTGGTCTCCTCTGATGCTGATTTTGCCACCTTCTGGATGATGGGAGCAATGTTTGTTGGCCCATACAGCTGCAGCTTGGGAAGGCAGCTCTGATAAGCCTCCACAACACCTTGTATTCCTGGCATGAAAAGCCACACAAAAGGCAAATAAATGTGGAGCACATTACTCATATCATGCTTTTTAAAATTGCAAATAAAAGGTGGGTTCTTAATTAACAAATTCAAAATATCATGATTAGCAAAGACAAAAAACTTCAGATAATTTCCAATATACTGTCTCTAGCTGCCTTGAATCTAGTTTGCAATTTAGAATCACAGAATGTTAGGGATTGGAAGGGACCTTAAAAGATCATCTAGTCCAATCCCCCTGCCAGAGCAGGAATACCTAGATCAGGTCACACAGGAACACATCCAGGCGGGTTTTGAATGTCTCCAGAGAAGGAGACTCCACAACCTCTCTGGGCAGCCTGTGCCAGTGTTCTGTTACCCTCACTGTGAAGAAGTTCTTCCTCATATTTATGTGGAACCTCCTCTGTTTCAGCTTGCACCTGTTGCCCCTTGTCCTATCATTGGATGTCACTGAGAAGAGCCTGGCTCCATCCTCATGACACTCACCCTTTACATATTTATAAACATTAATGAGGTCACCCCTCAGTCTCCTCTTCTCCAAGCTAAAGAGACCCAGCTCCCTCAGCCTTTCCTCATAAGGGAGATGTTCCACTCCCTTAATCATCTTTGTGGCTCTACACTGGACTCTCTCAAGCAGTTCCCTGTCCTTCTTGAACTGGGGGGCCCAGAACTGGACACAATACTCCAGATGTGGCCTCACCAAGGCAGAATAGAGGGGAAGGAGAACCTCTCTTGACCTACTAACCACTCCCTTTCTAATACACCCCAGGATGCCATTGGCCTTCTTGGCCACAAGGGCACATTGCTGGCTCATGGTCATCCTGCTGTCCACCAGGACCCCCAGGTCCCTTTCCCCTACACTGCTCTCCAGCAGGTCAGCTCCCAACCTGTAATCGTACATGGGGTTGTTCTTCCCCAGATGCAAGACTCTACACTTGCCCTTGTTATATTTCACTAAATTTCTCCCCACCCAACTCTCCAGCCTGTGCAGGTCTCTCTGAATGGCAGCACAGCCTCCTGGTGTGTCTGCCACTCCTCCCAGTTTTGTGTCATCAGCGAACTTCCTGACAGAGCACTCTATTCCCTCATCCAAATCATTGATGAATATATTGAATAGTGCTGGTCCCAGTACCGACCCTTGAGGGACTCCACTAGATACAGGCCTCCAACTCCCAGCAGTTTTTAATCTCTGTTTTCCCCGTATCAGCTTGCAATGCACAGTGTTCATCCTTCTCAGTTCAAGGTGTAAGTGATCACTTCCTGATCACCAGCTAAGATTCATGCTAAAAGGGTAGGCACAAAATAAAAACACTTCAATACTTCTTTCTCCTGGTCTTCAGATAAAAATTTATTTCTGTTTATCATGGTAGTTATCACAAATTTGCCCTTTGTACTTACAACCTAGAGCTGTCAAGGAATTCAAACATCTTTTCAAATACCTGACTGCCCTGTGCTAAGAGAATAATTTTTCAGGGTGAATTTGCATAATTGCTCACAGGTTGAATTCAACTATGACCAAAAGCTGTAAAATCTTGGAAGAAACAGCAGGATGCTTTGCAGTCTACAGAAAAATTAGCTTTAGTCAAGAAGTTTTGATGGAGAACTAGCTATTTTTGGCTTTTTTCATTTCAGGATATATAGCCAGACCAAGGAGAACAGACTTCTGCTGACACACTTGACAGATCACAGAATGGAAATTGGTGTTTTCAATCATTGAGAAGAAGGATTTCTTGAAGTGAGGCGCATTAGCCTCTGCATTCAGAACTCCCAGCTTACCAGACCTAAAGGATTAGGAAGGTCTCAAGTTGGAAAGAAAGTGATAGACTCAAGAACTTTGTAAGGGATGCTGAAGAATGAAATTACTTCAATTAAGACCCTAAGCCAGTTTCAGTTTGCACTGTGACTAGTTCACTCATGAGGTTTTACTCAACCATGTTTACAGGATGTGAGTGCAGACTCGTTGCTAACAAATCACAGGACGCTGTAATTGCTTTACAATGGTAAGCCTGAACCTCCTATAAAAAAAATGGCAGAGAACAGAGTCTTCTCTCTTTAGAGATAGTTACAAACACATTTTTCTGTTGCAGTGCTCGCAGACAAAAGAACATGCTCCAATTATAGCTATGATTGGCTAAAATGTAAAGTAATGTTGCAAAATTTCCCTCGGTAATTCCAGTGACTAAATTACATATTGCAAAACTGACCTTTTGTTAACTCCCAATTTTAAACCTGCTAAGGATTTCATTACATACACTTACTGATCTTGCATGAAGGCCTCATAAATCTTCCCTAAGATGATGACAAGATACACTGTAGTTTTTTTCTTATGCATTAAAATAGTATGAGATAAACCTTGCTCCCTGCATTCCACACAGATTTAGAGTGGTTCATGTCAAAAAGTTGCTTTCATCTTAGAAAGAAACATTCTAGAAACGCAATTTCTTGTTTGCTATCTCAGATTAATATCTTCTAGAAATATCCACTGTCCTTATACATTCAAATCCAACAGGGTATGAGTGGCTTACTTTGTAGCTTGCTTTTCTTGGCCTCCTTTATTTTAGGGACAGCCAATGTACCTTTTTCTTCACAATTAAACTCTTTACATTTTTAATTGGAATCCACTTTCAATATCTCTGATGAAATACAGTGTATGCATATACATGTAGGTTTAAGATATATCCAAAATGCGTGCATGTGTAGAGGCATTCATTCAGATTAGATGTTGTCACTTGCTTTCTTCCTCAGGCAATAAAGTCTAAATACCAAGCATAAGACTATAAATATAATATACTATAAATATATACTAAAATTTTCAAGAATGGAAATGGTAATAGGGGAGGAAAGGTGAGGATATTGTATTTTATAAATTCCAGTGATCTTCATATCAATAGACAGTCCTTATTCAATGGAGCATGATGCTTCACACTACCTTGTGCCAGCAAAAGCTCACTACTTCCACAGAGAAAGGGATTTCATTTGTCAAAAACAAATTAGACACATACTTTTTGTATTGGATCCAATCTCTGTTTCTTGGTTTAAAGCAAGACACTCTTCAGCCATTTTCCTTTGTTTTCTGGAGAGTATGCTAAATATTACAATGACAAATAGTGTGGTTACTAAGCACTTTATCTTAGTCTCACTCTTGCATCCTCTCTTCACATGATATGCTGGTGTTACTGCTCTCTGTGTCACCTAATATAGTGAGAGCATCTAGAAATCATCACAGAGCAATTGGCAGTAGAAACTAATCAAACATCCATGACAGGCAGGTGATGAGCAAGCTGCAGCAGATGATTAAACAACACTTTTTCTGATCTGTCTCCCTTTCTTGCTTTCATCCAGATGGGTATTATTTTAAATGGTATAACTTAGGGCAAAGAAGTGCTTTGTATATTTTGTAGATGCGTGTGCAAGTGGTGCAAGATTTCTTCCTTGGCCTTCTTTTGTGCTGCAAACATCTTTTTATGTCTTCTTAGCCCTAAAACTCCTTTTAGGTGATGGGTTAACTTATCAGATAACTGAGTCTTATGGAAAGAATCATCAATAAAGTTTAAATACATAACAAATACTAAGTGACATAAGCCAACACAAAGCTCTTGGAGCAACCCCTTCCTTTCTTTTATTTTTAACCTCCTCTCATTTCCTTTGTTACATTTTACTTTGCATACATAGCATTGCATGGATAGTAAGTTCTTTACTTTGCAGAGGGTTTTTCTGCTCAACCTCTGACCTGCTGCTGGCACTATATAGATGAAACAGTATTTTCACGTACCAATCAATCAATACAAATCATTGTGCAACAATGTCAGTGTGATAAAAGAATTAGCCTTGCACACAAAAAAGGCAGTAAAGGGGAAATAAAGAATGTGTTCTTTGCATAGAGTGCTAGGATTTTTTTGGGGTTGGTTTGTTTTTTTTTTGGTGAGGTATGCAAAGTCCAGAAATGTTCTGCATTTAGACTGGGGAAAAAAAGCTATATTTGAACACTGCATGCATAATGTGTTATCACCTAATACTGACCATTGTTAACCGAGATGTTTTAAACAGATCAGGGCCCATGCAGATGTCAATGTGTCTGTGTTCAGAAGCAGGCAAGGTAACTACATTTTAAAATATGGTGGTCCAGACAAAATTCTGAGGTCTGTTCTGCTCCCTCACCTCAACACCACACTCTCAGTGTGACTAAAACCTCGGTTTCAAGCTGGCTCACAAGCTTACAGGCACATCCAGATGCATACATGTAATTTCAGCTTCTTTTAACTCCGTAAAAGCAATGTAAAAAGCTCTGTGAACACATCGAGCAGCTGTAGGACTTATGCCCAATTACATTTCAAGCATATGACCTGCAGAGGCTGGGGCAGTCCAACAATCCAAGCGCAACAACAAAGCAGAAATGCCCACTGAACTGAAATCAGAGGTCTTGCATTTAAGATGCAAATACTCTGAATTATTTTAATGTCTCTTTCCCTTGAATTGCTTGTCCTCTCTTCTTTTCCTCACTTAATTTCTTGGCATCTTAATTCTCATCCTGAACATATTCTACTGACCATGCCTGAACTAATAAGCCTGAGAAGGGCTGAAAGGAGCAGCTAGAAAATTTGAACAGGAAGAGCATTTTGAAACACCCTTTTCAGTGTTTGGAAGGTAGCAGAAGGACAAGGAAGAGTAACAGCCTGTGGATTTTAGGCAGGAATGTTCATCTGACCAAGACTCTCAAATAAAGTGTTAGTCTGGGATTACTTCTTAGACTGTTTATAGAGATTATTATCCTGTTATTCACATCTTTTACGGAATGTGTGAATTGTGGCAGGAGATTCTAGAAAGACAGCATCAGTCACTGCAGATCTCACAAACATGAGACATACAGCAAAATCTGCTCCATGAATCTGGCTTCTGTCTACTGAGGATTAGAGACTGTTGCTAAAACACACCAATATCTTATGCTGTGTTAAAACAGCCTCTTGCTGCATTTGCTGTCATGAAAGTATGCTTCCTTCTATCGCAGCAGTCCTGAGTTGCTTCCCTGACCCTTTGGTGCTGGACATCACTGGGCTGACTTGCAGCAGGCTGCTGTTGCTATAGGTCTGGCCAAAGAACTGGCTCTACACAGAGGGAGTCTTTGATAACAGAGGTGCACAGCTGGCTTTTGCATGTTCTTAGCTGCACAGCCTATGATATTGCTGTAGCTGAAGGTCTGGAATGATTCTAGAAAATGTGGCTGGTGATTTGGAGAAGTCCAAGAGCTGAATGTCCAACATGGTATACTCTCAAAGGGACCTGTTTTTCAGGAAATTAAATGTGTGGCACTTTCTAAGGTTTCTAAAGCTAAGCCTGATGGCTTGGAGTCTGTCAGGTTTTGAAACTCCTGGCTGCTTTCTTTAAAAAACCACTTTCAACACTACTCAGGAGTTAAAATAAAAAACAAGCACATTTTGCACATAGCAGAAATAGGTCAATCTGTCCTAATGTGTTACCTGCACATTCTGGGTTGTCTTCATTGAAATTGATGGCAAAATCATGAGACACCTGCAGATAAATGGAAAGAAGATGAGTGTAGTCAGAAAAAGTATTCCAAGAGGATTTGTAGTTAAACACCCTTTATATTCTTTCTGTGTTAAGCCAGAGATCTTTCAAGCTTTCAGCCATTAAGTGTGAAATACAGTCTTGGCTGGAGCTCCCTGCAGAAACCAAGTAACAAAACTGGAATCAAACTTGTCAATAACAACCACAAAACCAAGAAAAAATAGCACAAAGAAAAACCACCAAAGTGCATGAGAAAACACACAAATATAGTGTCAGAACTGGGCTATCGATGCCAGCCGCAGAAGAGGGATCTATTGCTGAGGAGATTTAAATGCCAGCTCTCCCTTGCTCAGCATCTCAGGTTGCAGGAGAGAGACAGCAGGTTGTGATACAGCACTGACAGCACGACCTCAGTCCCCTTATGAATCCTGCATTCCCAGGGGTGAACAGTTCCCCTTTTGAAGGCCATGGGATTACTGGGAAAATAATTTATTCTCCAAAGAGATCAAGGAAGTCACACAGACCCACTGTGAAATAATAATGTAAAAAATACAAGGAGTCTAAACTGGTTAAGAAATTAGATTAGGCTGAGGGGGAATTAATAAGAAAAAACCTAAAGACTCTTGTTTTTCCTCAAATTTAGTGAATATCACATTCTCTCTCTCAATCTGCCTGTAATAAAATACCACAGAGCTATTTTCTAAGTTAAATGACTGTGAATACAAAGAAGTTGCTGGTTTTCTAGTAAAACACTGTATTGTATCTTTAGTGACTTGAGGAAATAATACAAGACTTCTGCATGCGCAAATAATGCAAGGCAATGTAAGTCTCAGGTTCCAGGCATCCTCTGTCACTTAGAGGTCTGCATCCACAGCACAAATCTGTTGGGGCTGAAACTTTCTTCAGATGCTCTTTTCTGACTTTAAGGTTTGTTCTTGCCAGCATCTTTTCTAGATTCCTTTTTCCTCCTTTCTTTGATCACTGATCACTTCACCGAGAAGACTTGATTCCTTTTAATCTCTTCAGCTCTGAAGCTCAGTCTCTTAATTCTCCTGTTTGTCTTCAATTGTCTTGAATGAAGATCAATTTTTGTCTTGCAATGCACAACATATATATATGTATTATACATCTCTATATATTTTTTGGTTTGCAAAAAGTAGATATGGCTGAGAGTTAAGCAGGTGATTTGCATAATTTAAAGTACAGGTATATCATCCCGGATGCATTGAGGCATTTATACAACTAACTCCAATTACACATCTTTTAGTATTTATAGATCTCTGTAGGACCTTCGGAAATGCCAACAGTCCTAGTCATATTGAAAGCAACCTGTTTACTCCCTGTAGAATGGAACCTGGATTATTTGCAGAAAGAGATTTGTTTGTTGGATGTCACTGTTTCATTTGCTAGTTTAGATGACTTCACGGCACAGCACAGAAATTGGTCTATGGCTTGTAGACAAATAGATCAAATATGTGATTACAGACAAGCTTCTGTAAAAGCAAAGTGGTGTGACTTGGCTAATCACTACCAAAGTGTGCTTCTCATAGAGAAATCTAATTTCCCCATCATATGCTGGCCTTGCTAACCACAGTGATGCCTACCACTACTTATTAAGAGGTTAAATAAAGCAGGACTTTACTATGATAGGAAAGGACTAAAGGAAAAACTCATTGAAGAGTCTGCAGTCAGCTCAGCCCAGCCAGGAGTTTGCTATGTCTACACCAAGCATCAATTGCCTCTTACAAGGGGTTTTATGTGGGCCAGTCAGGCTACCCTATTCGGCCATGAAAGGTGATGCAGAAAGTCATGACGTATGTTCCTCGCTAAGCAGGCACAGGAGAGCAGGGCTGTCAGATACGCTTCAGAGGTGCTCCAGAGCCTTCTGTCTGGCTGCTCTGTATGTCTCTTGGCACACTTCGCCCAGTTGGTATCTGCCAGTCTCATGACCAGCTGTAGGCCAAAGGTAATTGCAGCTGTCAAGAACGGTTATGTGAGTTTTCATTCACTGATGATTTTTTTTTTTTTTTCTCCATAGCCTTTCTCCTTTCTTTAGGCTTTCTGTATTTTGTACCAACTGCATCTCAAAAGCAAGAGGGATGGTGATACATGTTTATGTATTGCAGACTGATTCTTCCAACACTGTGCCTCTTCAGTGACTTTATTTCTTATTCCAAATGCATTTGAAATTGTAGCAAAAGGAGTATCACAATGCTTTTCGAGAGCTATGAATACAGGATTTTAATCTCACATGCAAGCATGGGCTGGATGCTTTTGTTGCTATACCTCTTTCAGTATCATACTATACAAACAATTTATCTGGTTCAGAGCTATGGCACCCAGGCTATTATTAAAGAAAAATGTAGTCAGCAGCCCAGTCCAAGAGGGAAATCCCAAGTCTGGAAAGTATGTACAGTGATCCAAAAAATAATACTTTCTGAGCAGTGGCTGCTGCTCTCCAAAAGCTAGCGGCCCTCATACATTGTCATCCTTATTCACCAAGAACAGGATTCACATTTATCCTTAAGGCAGGACAAGAAACACAATGAATGCAGGTGTATCTGGTTGTTTCCTATGCTCTCTAAACAATATATCACAATTTAAACAAGATTAAAATATACTGTGAAGGAGAGTAGTTCTTTTAGCAGTTCGGTGATGGTTCACAAACAGGAAATCATCACCCGAGGCAAGACAAAAGCAGATATTTTTAAAGCAGTGTTTCTCCAAATGCCTAGAACACATTCCCCACTCAGGTGAGTAAAACCAGCTGTGCTTCAATCTGCTCCTGTGCTGTCTCCCCTGTGGCAGCCAGAATTCAAGAGAGTCCCAGACAGCAGAGACTTCAGGCACATGACATGTACTGAAGGCCTTACTGAACTCCTACCTTATAGGACTCCATGTAAAGCCCACCCACGTCAAAAGGTGGTTTGGATCAAATATTCAATGCTTTTGTTTTCAGAACAGTGCCAGGTAATTGCCCTCCCTCCTTTTTTTTTTTTTTTTTTTTAAAAAAAAAAAAATTGTTAAACATGCAAGGACTTTTGTGACTGAAAAGCAAACTGCTGATGACAGAGGACCAACAGCTGGTATACTAAATAGAATCTTTCTGATATTGAATATCAGAAATACCCTTCACTCACTCCCAGAACTGATAAGCTAATGGGGAAAAGGAGACAAAAGTGGGAACATCTAAGATGCTGAAGGCTGGGAATCCTCAAGTGAAACAAAACAGGACAATTGGCTGTTCAGAAGCAAGCTTGTTTATACAATCTACTAGGGTCATTTGTATGACTGATCAATCTAACAGTCAGGAAATCCCAGAATATGTCAAGCCACGCAAACACAGAATGACTGCTTACACTGGTACCTGGCACAGAGAGCTTTGCACAGAACTGCAGAATGTTGTCTGTGGTGGCAGTCAGCCACACGATAAGGAATGTCCTTGCAGAACTGTGACTGTGCAGACTCTGGATTAAGTTTTGAATATGTAGCTGGCCCTCGTCACAGCCTTCCTCCTCTTTCTTAACACCAACCCATAAAAATCAACCCATAAAGGGAGAGAGAAATTCTGGAGTGCAGAGGTGATCACATATGATCAGCATGGCATTAAGAGGGTTGCTGCACAAGAAACCACTCAAAGGCTCCAACTAAGGATATTTACTTGCACTTGGCTATGAAAGAAACATAAAAACACAAACAAAACCCGTATCTTGGAATCAGACAAATAAACCCCACAAAATCATAAAGCAAATTGTTGGTAACCTTTTGAACTATGCAAAGGCATTTTATTTAAGTTGTACTGAAACATGTCATTCTATTTTGGCCTCCACATTTTTAAACGCCTTTTACTCTAACTAAACTTCCATTTTTAAAATAAAAAGCTTCTTTGACTTCACTCATTTTGCAGATGCAGAATATGGCTGCCTCAATTCTGAAAATGAGTAATCTTTCCCCCCCCACCACCCCTCCCTCTAGATTTTTAACTCATTTAAATTAACCTTCCTGCCCCAAATAGCTCCAGCTTTCCAGAAGCCTCTATGGTGATGGTACTGGAACTGCTTGACTAACAATCTGACAAATTCAGCCATGTTTAGGAATGCTTTCTTACTAATTTAAATAAAGATTGACAAAACCCCATGAACAAGAGATGCATACAAGCATAAATGCTGAGATGCACAATGTCGAGCGCTTATCTGTGAATAAATTGAACACTATTAAGCCACTGCCAGTCTGGAATATCTGCATATTTTGCAAAAGCTTAAGACACTAATGAATTTAAAGAACCATTTCTCAAAAACTATTATTTTCAGAATGCTCATTAATCAAGTAGTTTGGGAGCTGGACAGCTGTGTCTCTGGCTAAGACCACATTGTAGACATTTCTGCTTGGTAAAGTTTGGCCATTTGTTTTTCTTTGTACTTGATTTTGAGTGTGCTTCCCAGTTTCCATGTCTAAATCCAGGTTGTTTAGTAAGGTGACAAATTCTGTTTTTTTCTGTTAGTCTGTTACACATCCTTCTGTTGGTTCTGCATGTATTTTTGCCCTCAAGCTCCTTTAAAGGGCAGGAATCATAAACCTCACAGCACTTTTCAAGTCTCTTACCTGTCCAGCAAACCAGACAGTGCAGGTTAGGGTCATAAAGATGCTGTACTGTTTCTGTAACTGCAGTGAGGTTCTCTCCAACAACTCTTCCCAGCATAAGCAGTGAACGAAGCTTTCATTAAAAATTCAGAAATAACCAGGACTGTCTTAAAACAACAAAATCTATTCATGTGTCAGACTACAATTCTTCTTTGGGAAAGAACACTTCATTATTGACAATACATCTGTCACAGGGCTGACACAATTCTAACTTTCTTTTCATTTTAACAGCAAGTTTTGTGCTGCTGTGTGGTTTTCCAGCTCTTTTGAGTTCTGCCTGCTAAAAAATTACTCTGTGTGGTTCAGCTTGCTTTCCTCCTCTTCACTGTGACCTTTTGTAGCAGTGTCTGAGTCTGTGCGATTTGCCACCTCTTCACTTTACATCAGACTTTTCACGTACTTCTCGTCGAAAAAAAAACAAACAACCAAAAACGGATGGGTTGGAGACACTGCTGTGGAGTAATCAGCATGTTCTGCAAGTTTCATGTGTTAGAAACTCAAGTGAGGAATATTGCTCTCGGAGGTTTACTTAGATCAGGGAGCGGGGTGATGTACTTGTCAGGCCTTGGGGAAAAAAGATTGTATTGCCGAATATTGAATGAAAGATTTCTAGACTGATGAGGAATGTTATGTATGGCATGTCATGCTTCCTTCACTCCCACAGATTCCTTATGCCACTAAGAAACTGCTGTTTTTCTGCTAACAGCTGAAGTGTTTCATTTGGAGCCGAAATGAGGGAAAATAAAGTCAGCATAACATAGCAGTACGCTCTTGAAATGGAAATTCTGTAGAAAGCATATATAAAAACATGTTTTTAAATGGGTTCACCCTGAAGACATTCATGAAGAGCCTGCAGAGGTAGATATTGATATTGTTCTGAAGCACTACTGTAAAATGGGGGGTGTATTTTTCCATGGGGAATAATAGTTGGCATAGCAAGCGTTGCTTTTCTTGTAGAATATAGAAGGATGTGAGGATGCTGGAATCTCACTGAACAGACAGGTGGATACTGCCCTCCAGCACCCATTCCAGGCTACAAATGGACACGTTTCTCCCACATGGTCTAGTGCATCAGGGAAACCTTATCAAAAAGATTTAAAGCTTATGGCCAGCCTGCAAGCAGCAGCCTTCAGCTGTTCCTAAATAGCAGTTGATCATTAAGTGGATACTTGCTACCATTGATTCATGCTGAATACTGACTCACAGGCCTCATTTTTCTACAGCTTATGACTGAGCATGACATGACATCAGTTAGACCTGAATCCACTGGATCCACGTACATTGCCTACTGTTTTTATCAGGCTTCTTACCTATGGCCTTCCCTCACTGTATTATTGCCATGCATACGTTGGTTAGCTTTCGTTTAGACTTTTAAGGAAGCTATGTTGTTTTAGTTGTGTGGAGGCTCTCATACTTACTTAGAAACCCTTGGCAGTGGGAGTCAGTTCTTCCACAGCCCTAGCAATTTGTTGTCTACTGGAAGAAATAAAAGAGCAAAGAGCAGCTGCTGGTGTACAGAGACCAATGTGCTATGATCAGTTTAGATCACCTCATTAGGGCTGAAGACTCGAAAGCAGGCACTCTAAATTAAAATGAAAAGCCGATTTCTCCATATAATGGGGTCAGAAATTAGAAGCTCTCATAATGATTTGACCTAAATTTGAAGATGTAAATTCTTACAGTTATGACACTGCTGTCCTTTAATAAAACAAAGATATGTATGACTTGTAATACATTTGACTGAAAGCATCAAAAGAACATTTGAATAGCATGAGATCTGCAGTGTTGCTATGGTGTCTATACTGTTACCCTATTTTTGCAGCAGAAGATAAGAAGTTAGGGGAGACAAATTAGGAGCACTTTTTTCTACAGTCTTTGTTACTTTTAATTACATCAGTTTCTTCTCTGTTTCCTATGCATCTTGGCTCTGTTCTGCATCAAACACTAATCATTGTTGGCTTTAAATTAACTTTGTGATACCAGAGTAGACTAAATTACTGAAGGATTTTCAGGTCTGTCGGTCTTGACTTA
Organism: Podargus strigoides; assembly: GCA_028020825.1. NCBI lineage: Eukaryota > Metazoa > Chordata > Aves > Caprimulgiformes > Podargidae > Podargus > Podargus strigoides. Next base: position 14,293,094 of record CM051623.1, on the reverse strand, counting down.
TTAATGCATCATAATGAGGCTGACTCGTCACTCTCTTAGAGGGTGTGTCTTTCAATTTAGAAGTGCAGCCAAAGCCAAGCAGAGACTTGAAAGTGTTGATATCGTTTATTTTAAGAAAACAGATACCTGTACGGACTGTGTAGAGTATCACAATGAGGGACAGATGGCTGTTCTTAATCCAGTTCCAGTTGGATGTGCCCGTGATAGGCACCAAGCCTATTTGTCCCCATGTATTGCACAGAAGGAGTAGTCCCTCTGCAACATGTTTCTTCTCTTCTTCAAAGTTCTATTACATTGTAATCTGATGTCATGTTATTTTGTCCTTGGCATTTTCTGTCACAATTTTCCATAGTGAAGATTAAAGATGTTTTCCTGGCCCCTACTTGGGTCTCTTTTTACTTTGGAACTTGTTTTCTTTACTTACACAAGGAAGTAGCCCCATTTTCTTAAGTTTACTCTTACTTTTCCTGAACTTCTCAAAATCTGAAGGTCCCAATTCATCCATTTCTTGCTTTGAGAGGTTAGTAACATACAGGCTCTTTAGGTCAGCTAATATTATTGGGCAAGATCCTTCATAATGGGTGGGCTACTAAGTTCAATGCAAGTCTCTGACTTTCTTAAGAGTACTTGTCAGGAAATTATCCAAACACCAGTTCTGCCAAAGCAGAAAATCAATTAGTGTTGGTGATTGTAGGAATATCTGGCTCCAAAGTCCACCTGAAATCACTTTCTGGCAAGACATGTTTTCAGCTGGCACCTGAGATGTGCTTTCGTGATCAGGTGAAGAGGCTGTTGCTTGGGACTTACAAAACTGGCATGTTGCCACTGTGCTTTTGTGACTTGAGACATCAATGCTACCAGCTGACTAATTTGGCTGAGAAGGAAGCAGTCTTGTACTGTGAATTTTACTTTTCTGCCATCACCAGCAAACAAGTGAAAAGACGTCAGGTGGCACAGTAACATCTTCCTTCAAGCAGTACTTAGATAAATATGGCTCTCTACGGCTGAAGGAATTGCAAGTTTTCCCCCAAGCAATGATGGTCACCTCACAGATGATGAAACAACCAGCCCCTGGCACACCACCAGGCTGGTACCTTTGCTTAGGACAATAACAACAGTACATGGCATTGTCAGTGATGGCCACAACTGGACTTGAAAGAGCTATCTGGTTGCAATATGTAGATTGACTCTCACAGTCAACACTGCTATACAGCCATGGGTAGGGAGGCATGTAATCCTGGCAAAGGGATGGACATTTGAGAAGTATCTACTGTGGTTCACTATTGTGTCTGGTGGTAGAGTCTGCTCAGTATGTTTCTTCTCCAAAACTCCCCCTTATATAGCAGAGATGGTTGTCAGCTGCGGCAGTTGGAACAGATACACAACAGACAGATATTCTGTGTGCATTTACCACATTAAAATCTGTATCAAAGTTCTGGAAGCTGTCACTGATTTTGGAAAGCATTAACACTGGTGTTACTTTTCAGGAACAGAGCACTGCAAAACACCCTGACATGCACAGTCCACTTTTTTATAGTGCTTTTTAGCTTAGAAGCCAATGTTAAGACTTACGTTGACTTACCTAAGAGACCTGTTTGTAAGACACTTTGTACATCACTACTGTTATTTGTATGCAAGTATTAAACCTACAAGCCATGAGGAACACACTGGTACATTTTTTTCATCTGCTGATCCATGCTTTAATATGCTGAGTGACACACGATCCCACTCTGCACAGAACTATTCTCACCTGGCCAGCATTCACTGCAGTACTGCAGCCATAGCTGAGACACAACCCAGAGCAGGGGACATGGGGATACTGGATGAAGCCTGCAGGATCAGCAGTCCAGCGCTGCTCTTTCCCAGACAGTATCTGAGTTGCAGAATCCTCAGCTGGTTTTTGGTTACTTGTTTGTGCAGAACTACTCTTCTGCCCACACTACCTCTGCATATGCAACACAGGATTTGAACTTCTGCCTATTTATTCTTAGGCCTTTCTCTGTTGGATGCTCCTTCTTTTACTCCACTGTCTTCTCTCCAGCCCTACCAGACTGCACATTTACACTCACAATTGCACCATCACTGTGCATCACTCTTATTTTGTTTTGTTTATTAAAAACACTTCTCTCTAGGTTGGATATATGCTCTTATATTTCTCTTCCTGGTATTGAAGATGTCTACCATGACACAGAAATTTGCCACAGAGCAAAACTCTTCTAAGGTCTTCATTTTCTGTAATATGTTAAATCTCTTCATCCTAAAGCATAGACACTATGCCACTCACTGAACCACATCTCCAAAAATGGATTCTGTCAAATCAGGGCTTGCAAAGCTTCAAAATATGCCTGGCAAGTGTTGTTCAAAAATTCAGTTCTCCTGCTAGACTGTTCTTCTCTTACTAGACTAGCATCCATTAACAAAGCTTTGCCAATATCATGAAATATTTTGAGTATAACACAACTATTATAAGTCTAACTTCAAGTTCTAGTTTCAGTGAAGTATCACTGAGTGAGAAAGCCAGAAGAAAGAAAAGCAATAGGAACTGCTCCCCACAACCCTTGCCCTGCACTGAACCACTTCTCCCTTATTTTATGCCTCATAAACCAAGGAAACTAAAAAATGTCATTTATGTACCTACTTTGTATTCTGGGGGTATCCTTGCTCCAAATCCAAAGGCTGGGAACATTTTGTCACTGGAAAAGAATAAAAAAAACAGAAGAGTTCCCACAGAGAAATGCATGTTGTTACACTGAACATTTATTTTTCTGTAAGTATTCATCAAAAATGCAAAGCAGTGCAACGGTACAGAAAAGGCTTTTATGTGAAGAGTGTTAAGTGGCAGACTGGAAGGGTATTGGATTAGAGAAGGAGGGGTGTGTACTGACCAGATGGAGAGTGATACGGGAGATTTTTCAGATGGATCCCTAGTATTTTTGGGAAGTTAAAATAATTTGGAGAATACTGAGGGGTCAAGATATCTTGCACTTTGCCCGCAAAAGCAATAACAGGTCTCTATTACCCACTCTTTTGCACTATCAGGCTGCAGCGTGAGGGTGAGTTGTCTTAACAGCCTGTAATAAAATTTATTTCATATAAATATGGATGTGCTCCTCCAGCTCCAAAAATGGGTGTAGTGAAGAGATAACTGTAATAAAAGTGTTTGCAAATTTGGGTTCTTACACTGGTCCAGGTGCTAAAGAGAATTCCTAAAATATCTGAAAAGGGGCAGCTTCATGCCCCAAAAGCTGCAGGTTCTGTAAAGCTTTCTACCTGCATCATTAGTAGACCCACTAAAACATAAGATTATTTTAATTAGGCACGGGTTGACTGACAACCTAGCAAATGCTGCAGCATGGTCAGTGTGCTTTCAAACACTACAGTGAGGTTGTTCCACCATAGTTAGATCTTTAGAGACAAAATTTCCTGATTCAGAGGACCTGGAAACTTCAAGGCTGTTCATAACCTTTCAGAAACGCAATAATGTCTCACACAGCCCACGTGCTGTCAAGCTGCCTCTTCCCAGATGGCAAAGTGGAAAACAACAAGCTGTAAGGAATGTCTTGTCCCTGAGTCAGCAAAGCACTTGATCACACACTTGAGGTTAGCAATTCACCCAAACATATGCTTAACTCTAAACACATCCTGAAGCCCCACTGAAGTCACTGAACTGCACTCCAGTGCTTCGATGAATCAAACCCCTTATTCTGCTTGCAGGGTTTCAAGGCCTTTGGAAAAGTTGAGTTCCTTGTACCATTATTGGCACTTTAAAAAATTCCCAAGAGAGGCCAGCAGATTCAATTTTCTTTGTGCAGTTCAAGACTTTGCCACTTTGAGTATCAAGTAAATAATTTGCTGCCCAAACATACTCAAGAAAGATAATAGCACCCATTAAAGTTGCTGGGCTATTCTGCCTGGCAAAGGCTGTGAAAGGCACCATATATTTCTGATACAAACTAGAGAAAAATGGGAAGTTTTTAAAAGAAAGCAGAAATAACCACCTCAACCCCTGCTGAAGTTAGATTTGCCACCATGAGATAGAGAAATAATCGCCAAATCATTGGGAAGCAGTGATGACTGCCATCTGATGGCTTAGCTGTCACAATTGCTGTTCTGCTAAGAAATTTAGTTGCTCTATAAATCTTGGGAGCACAGTTCTGTGTACCATATGTTACGCCATGTGACAATGGATCTTGGAAAGGAAGACTAACATCATTTGCATGGTAATGAAACATTTTTTCTAAGAGATGTCAGAAACGAAGTAGCTGCTGACATTTGATGCTAACCACCTGCTGATAACCTTCTCTTTGATTAAACACTCCTGGAAGCGGGGAAGCCCTTATAAATAGATGCAGAGAATTCAAGTGCACACTTAGAGGGCAAGAAATAAGAAGCCATTAGAAAAGAGTCTGAGGGTAGAAAAAATATCTTGTTTTACATCAATGATTAAGCATGCCTGGATTAGAAAATCAAACCTTGTGGAGCTGCAAGTTTAACTGATTTTGGACAAGAGCAAACAAAGACCATAAAAGAATTTTACTTACATAAAACGTAAGTGTCTAAGTTCAATAAAGCAATCCAAAAAACTGATGTTGGCAGCAATTGCCCAACCTGGGAGATGCCTAAATGCATACAGTGCCTGCATTTGTACTGCAATGTTTCTCGAGTGTAAACAAGCATAGGCACTTTTGTATCTGTAACTCCATCTTCTTCTCTGCAGCAATTCAGAGACAGCACTAAATGATACCTCCAGCAGCCTGGATTCTCCTGATGACGAGACTCCACGTTCCCAGTCACACAATGGCACAGCCCCTACTGTTATTCTGCACTCAGAATAACTTGCCACAACAGGCAGGTCACCTGCCTTTATGTCTGAATCTCCCATATCTCCTTTTTGAGCAAGTGCTAGTTACCGCTGCCATTGCCTTGTGAAAGAGTAAAGCTTGATCATGTGTACCCTCAAGATGGGATTCCACACGGCTGCTTTTTAGAGGGAAGTGCATGATCTCTAGAGAGGATGGGTATCCTGGGGTCTGCTCCTGTGCTTAGTACTTTCTCTTACCTCACTCAGAATAGCTCCACACTCTCCATACGAAGATTCTAATTTTCCAGAATTTAGGTAGCTACCTCTGGTATTCCAATTCAAGCTGCTGGGACCAAGGAATTAGCTTTCATGTGCTTCCAGAGCTTGATCTTTAAGGTAAGAAGGGAACCTTATTATTATCAATCATGACATCCTTTGCATAAAAGAGATGGTCATGTTATTCCCTGGCCACACCTCAAAATTTGTGGCTGATAGCTTTCAGAATAAAATAAAATTTTAATGTAAGCAATATTTTTCCTCCTATCACACAAAACAAGGGGTTTAGCTAATATAAAAGTCTCGCTCTTTAGTAAGTATGCAGTTTAATGGCTTAGTGATATTTTAAAAGTAACCCTCTCTAGTCTTCCCATTCATCCCTCGCTTTGTCATATAAGAAAACCCCCCCAGCAGCTGAGCCTGCTGCCCTCATTCTGCTTATCCTGCACTACTGAGACACAGTAGGGAAAAAGTGACCCAGAAGGGCAGCCAAGGATTCTCTCGCTTCCAGGACAATCCCTTATGGTAAAGAGGCGTGACAGAGCGGCTCTTCCAGACCTTGGGCTATCATGAAAGCAGAGCAGCTTCCCAGCTATGGCAAGGGTTAGGCCATTGAGGGACTGAAACTACAGTCAGAAAATGAAAAGAAGGTTTCCTCCTGCCTCAAGGGTGCACTGCCTGCATCAGAGACTCCAACCCTGTTTTCTAACCTGGCATTTCAGTAGGAAAGGGATCTGCTCTAATGATTTTTCTTTTCTTCCTTTGTAATTTAAACTCAAAAGAAGAAAAGTGAGAACCAGATTTTTCTTCCTTTGTGTTGCTTGCTCAGGCATTTGAGCTTCATTTATACTAGGAAATAGGCCTGGGACCCTGGCTGAAGCACTGGGATGTGGCTATAGGCATGGTCTGTTAGCACCCTCCCTGGCATAGTGCTGGTCCCTGCCAGCCAGCAGCCCCCAGAGACCTCCCAAGGACAGTGTCAGGGACAGCTTTGCTTGAGACTGCTCCCAAACGGCAGTTTGTGTATCACCAGTTTGTGCTGGGAGGAAGAAAGCTGAGATACAAGGACATGGGCAGTGTCATGTCCTTGGCCTCAGGTCACATCAGGATCTTTGATTTGGTTTGTTTAAACCTGTCCAGAGAGTCCTTGACACACACAAGGAAATTGCCTGCACTGTCCTGCTGGAGACAGATTGCTAAAGGGACAGGAGAGAAACACAGAAGTGGAAAAACAAGCTGGTTCTACAAAACCTGAATTTTACAAAATCAAGTAAGAAAGAGAGGATTGTGGGTTGGCAGAATCTTTACAAAATTACTCTGTCACATCTACTTCACATTTTATATTGTTCTTTGTTTTACATAGGTTCCCTTGAAAATTACAACTTGGCAAAATTTTCAAGAAGCTGAGGTACTTGACGTGAAGAGCAAAAAGCAAAAGCATCAGACTTTGACTTTTATACGTGGTTATATAAGGGCCATGAGCAGTCATGCAAGCACAGATGTATACTGCTTCTGAGCACATCTAGGGTATACCCTACAGGTAAAATCAGGGAAAGGGTTCAGGTTCAGTGTTCATATTGGTAAATGTAAATTAAAGCACACAGAATTGTCAGGACTCCAAGAACAGAAATGCAGTCTTCTGAACAGAAATGAAACCAGTTAAAGTCCCCCAGTAACCTCAACTTTAACATAACGCATAGGAGAAACTAAAGTCTGAAAATTTCCCCTATTATCCTATTGGAACAACACTCAGTTTTAGTCACCCATACTTCAAGCTATCTAGTGGAAACAGAGGAAGTGCAATGACAAATCCATACATTAATAAGGGCACAGAGGAGAGAAATTTCAGTGAGCTGTACTGCACAGAGAGGAAAAGAGATGAACAGAAGAAATTGTAAGGTATTGTAAATTAGTGATACAGATAACGATACCTTTTTCTGTTTCACTAGAATGCCTAGTGTTACTGGAAGGTAAGAAATATGTTTAAAATAAAGGAGACAAAGAACATTTCAAAATCTTGTCTCATTAACCACTGGTGCCCTCTGACATGTAGTATTGAAACCTGGAGTTCAGCTTTATTCTGAAAAGGATTTGCTACTCCTAGGAGGAGAATTCACATAAAACTCTTCCACTGGGTGAGATTAATTACACAGACATTAGAGTCTTGCAGCTTCCTCTGAAGCTGCTGGTATAGACAATGCTGGAGACAGAGCTAGATATTCACCAGTGTAGCAATACCTGTGTTCAGAAAGGAAAACAAGAGCTACCAGTACTATGTTCTCCGAAAATCAGTTACTTTTAAAAATCTAAATATGGAGTCTAAGTTCTTAATTGTATGGAGTAAATGCAGGGGGAAAGAAGGCCTAAGTCATTCTATAAACCATTTATTCTTTCTGAGGGATTAAATTCTGGTTAGTCATTTATCCAGGTTATTTGGGACTCATTTTACTGGTGCTTATGAAAGCCCTTTGGTACATAGCTATAGATGTGCTTACCTTTAAGCTCCTGAAGTCAATGCAGTGATTTGCGTGGATGCTACTGAACTGACCTTGGAAAGCCTCAGCATGTAAACCTGCTAACTTTATGCTGGAGCAACACAGCAGCAGTAGTGGTACTACTGATGCAGTGAATGGGAGGAAAAGAAAGAAGTGGGGCCAGGTGGGTAGGAGGTGGGAAGAAACATTAAAAACCCATTTTTGGTTTCAAATGGCCAAGAAACTTAAATTTATAGCTCTTTGAAATTCTTGCAAGGAATATACCCGACTAGAATCCCTGGATATTAAGCTGTCACTTGTAATTTTTGGTTTGGGTCAGATCAGAATTACCAGGGAGTTGTTTTTAAAGTACTATGCTGGACACACTAAAATCAATTACTGTGCCTTTCATTTTGAGTTCCAGTCTTAAAGAATAAACTGTGAATCTGCTCTGCTCTACATACTTTTCCCAATGTAAAACCAGATATTTTTCCTCTGTTAAAAAGAAGTTTGAAATTGCAGAAATAAAATGGGAGTGTCTGTTACGCATGTAATTGAAAGAAAGTGTGAATGTGTGGAGGGGAATAAGAAAGGGGAGGGGGCAAGAGGAGAGGAAGAAGGAAACGAGAGGAAAAGAGGAAAGGAGAAGAAAAAGGAGAAAACAGGACATGCCACAAACAAAATAGAGTTATTGCTAAACTCAATTAGAATTGTAATCTTTCATGTTCAGGGAGTGAACTGGAAGAATATGAGCTGAATTAAGTATTTTTTTCCCAAAGCATATGAATGAATCATTTTCCTGAGTGTATTACTTAGTACTCATCTGAGAAGGGCTTGATGCCAGTAAATTCTGAATCATAACAGCTTACAGGGATTAACAGCAGTTCCGAAGAAAATACAGAAATCATTTGAAATATTTAAACATTTTCAGTTCCTGCTTTGCAAGCAGAGCTAGGTAAATAAAGGACATGATCTGTATGATCGAAGAGGGCTAAATAAAATCATTTCAGTGGAAGGGACCAGAGCCCATCCGCTTCACCCCTTGCATTCTTGCACAGTCATCTCTGCTCCTCCAGGATGGGCAAGGGGTAGAGCCAGGCTGTGGTCCAGTTTTCAGCCTGCCCCAGGACTGCAAGAGTTCAGCAGCGACAGTATTCTTCTCTGGGGGACTGTTACATATTCACTGTGCGGTTGTGCCTGGTTCAATAAAGCCACATCTTTGGTTTTGGCCAGGTTACCATGTGTTTAATCAAACCTGCACTGTACCTAACAAGGCTTGGCATACAGTCCATAACACACAGTGATTTTTAATGGAGCAGTAAGAATGAACTGATTATCATATATCTTGGTTACAAAAGACAGCTGGAAGCACAAAAATCAATGGTAAATCACTGCAACAGCTACACTGTTTGGTCTGTTGCAGACAGAGATGCTACACAATCATGTGCAAAATCCTGACATTAAGATTCACTCACTATCTTTAATTACAACTCTTAGTCACGTTAGGGGAGCTGGAATCTGCCAAATACTGAAAAATAGATATGGTCATGTAATTGGGCTTCAAGAATGAGAGGAAAATGCCTGCCTCACCTGCAACGGAAATAATTAATGAAGCAGGGGAATACAAATTCCCTGAAGCTAACCACCAAAAGGCATCAGCTCATGAATTAACTAACAAAGCCAAATCTAGGTACAATAGATTTAAACTTCCTCTTGTTAACATTAAAAGAATTGCAAAAGAAGCTCTGCAGGGTAAAAATATCAAGTGAACTCAGAAATTCCTAGACTGGGGAAAAGTAAATACCCACGATAAAAGAAAAAAAGTTATCAGAGCTTGGGGGAGGAGTAGGTTAAGAAAAATGAACCGGCAGTGAGATATATAACTTGCTAGAAGGATAGCCTAATAAAATGGCATACTCAGGAAGGTGAGATAAAATGTCAAGCTTCCCTGCAAGATGACAAATAAATTGCAATGACCTGATTTATACCTCCATGAATGACCCAATTCAGTAAAATGTATCTTGGAAAAAAAAAAATGGACTTTATAACTGGAAATAAACCAGGGAAGGGGATGCTACAAGAGGCTACAGAGAGTTACATTTAACTTCTCAATTTCAGGCAGTTTCCAAACAGTCCTATGTACTTTAAGGGATTTCACGTCTGTCTCTGTACCTTACAAAACCTGAACCTGTGGTGAATTGGCATTATCTGTGGGATTATACATGGAAAAGTGTACCACGACAGAAAAAGTCATTCTCACACAGACTGTAATCTTAGATGTTTAAAACTTGACATGACTTAAAGATGACACTGAGGGCAGCAGGCTCAATTCCACCATGTAACATGTAGATTTTGAAGAACCCCAAACCCAAGAGTGGTGGGGTCCTGCCCCCTTGAAACATGAGTGTGGCTTTCAAGTTTCAGGGTATACTGCACTAAGCAACCACAAGAACAAAAGCTTTGCTACGTATGCACATACTTTTGTCCTTTTTTACGAAGTACAGTGGAAAAGCTTAGTCAGAGACCTTCCTCTGCAACAATTTTCTATCAGAAAATATCTGTCTTTAAGGGGTGTGCTGGGAAGAGGCGAATACAGGACTGTGTTGGCATATGGAGAGAAATTTCTCATCAAATGCTCTCAAGATACAAACGAGACTTCTAGGATAAGCAGGATAAAACCGTGATAGAGATTATATTGTGATTTAATGTGACTGAGTTGTTGATATAATTTTACAAAATCAAAATGACATTAAGTCAAAATGAAGAACACTATCAAAACAAGTTAGAGCAAAATTTTAAGTGAAATATACTGATGACTAAATTAGAGTCAGCTAGGCACCACTGAATACGCAGGAGGGAACGGGCTACTACTCTCTGTTCATCTGCTGATTTGGAATCCTGATCAAGGTTAATTTCACAATAATTCCAAGGGGACAGGAAGATAGTGAGTGGAACCTAATTCACAAGAATTGCCTAGCTTTAACTGCAAGCAATTTGACCCACAAACATCCTGTTAAGGTCAACTGAGGCAAAAGGTGTCCATTTTCTGTAAAGGAGGAAACTTGCATGAGAAGATTTAGAACACAGTATTCATTTATGGATGGCTAGGTTTCCAAATGGAAGTCATTTGCTTCTCAGCTATATGCAAGTATAATGGAGTGGATGACTAGAATAGATATATCCATAACAATGCAAGGAGGAAATTCACACTTCTGAAATTGTGGAAATAAAGTGGTTGTGTTGACCGAAGATGTACCAGAGCAGTATCAGATGGCATCAGTGAAAACAGCAAGATAAATTGCTATCTCCTTTATTTATGCTTATTCACTTATTAATACTTATTTATTTACACAGATGTCTAGTCTCTTCAGCAGTAGGTGGTATGCAATTTCAAATAGAGTTTGTAGGGCTTTGTACTTCAAGTCATTCTCTTCAGAAAGAAATGCTGACAGAGAAATCCCAACAGTACCAGTCTGCACAGTCCCAAAGAAGTGTCAACTACTGCACAGAACAAAGCTCTGCCTCAGAGGAGATTTCACGCTGAATTGAAAAACAGTAAAGACTGCATAGAAAAGCCCTGCAGAAGGTTCAGATTTTGATGTATCTACCAGCTGACAGAATGCAGCAGAGGTCTCTGAAAAGCACGTGGAGGAAGCAGTTGTTTTGCTAAGAAACTTGGAAGGGACTGCTCATGCATGACTGCTCTACTGACATAGGAACTTAGTTCCTGGGAAAAGAGGTAGTGTAAAGAGGACACAAAGATGAAAACTTGTTAAGGGAAAAGGCAGAGCTGTAAGAATCGACAGAATCTGCCCAGATAAAGGGCCTGCAGATACATAGTTGTATATAATATATAAAATACAAATATACATACAAATACATATACAGATATACACATATATATGTATGCACTTATGTATACATGCAAAAGAAACTGTTACGGTCACCTTCCCAACACAGTTGTTGTACTAGACTAATTCTCCTGCACTGATTCTTGGGATAAAAAATGGTGATTGTAGAAACACCTGTGTGGCAGCAGTCTGCAAATACATGTTCTGCAAGGGCAAAATCTAGGTGTATGTATATATTATGCAATTGTGCCAGCTGTGTCCTCAACAGTTAAATCCAAGTATTTTCAATACAGTTTGATGATTAAAAGTATTAGCAATTCCTTTTCCCAAGTGCAGTTCTACTCTTGGGTATCCAAACACTTCAGAATAAGTTTACCCACACCTGAGCTTATTGATAAACATAAGCTACAAGTTTTTCTGTATAGGTTACTGTTTTTCTATTTTTCTTCTGTTGTATGTCTATGCAAATTTGGTCCTATTAAAGCACTAAATAAAAAGATTCATGTCTTTTCCCCCATGGTTTTAAGACTTGTTTAGATATGCTAATCAGCTTTTTTGCTTAATAGCCTCCAAAAAGGTTGTTTCTGTAATTAAAGTGATAAAGAGAGATGCTTAATAATTAAGCATATTTTAATTTATTGATCTGCACGGGTAGATTAAATTTTAACATCTATAGCTCTACATAGGGATTTCATGAAATATTAAATGTTGCATATAGTGCAAGTTATTCTAGGCATCATTCTTTCGCCCCAGTTTTAATGAACTACTATTATGCTACTCAAACAAAACAAATTTCTGCTTTTCTCCTTGTGTCTGGTAAAATTACCTCAAGGTATTTAATTCAGATCCCTCCAGCCAAACTAACTCCCTCAGTCTTCATCCACAAACCCAGACATAGCTTCAGGATGTTAAGTAATTCTTGGGGATGAGTCTCTGATTAATAAATCAGACTGCAAGGTGTAAACTCTGGGATCTCTTTCCCACACAAAGCCACAATCCAAAACACAGCATTAAAGTACATACTGATCACTGTATTTGGGACCAACCGCACTGATTTATATATGACTACGGTAACATGTACTGCATTATACATACCTTGTCCTCTTTCTCCCTAACTGCCTTCTGATGGGTACCTCAGGAAATGTGTTTCAGGGCCAGATGGACCTTTCCTCTGCCTTAGTTTGACTGTTCATAAGTTTTTGTCCTTCTTACATCTACACTGAAAGGGAAGTGCTGGACTGGGAACCCTGGTCTTTTCATTTTATCCTTTTATTTTTTCCCTTCTTAATTTTAAAGTGCACTTTATTGCACGAGGAAAGAATGGTTTTATAGATGGTTTTCAATCAGAGTGAAGGCACTCGCTCAGGCATAAAATACCAAAGAAGAAAACTTAACGAGGAATTTTTGCATCTAGTAGGCTACTACTGCAATTCATTGATTGCAGAAGCTAATATTGAAATGCAGAGTGACTTCAGAACTTTGTGTCTTTTGTGGAATGTGGCCCAGTTTTTAAATTTTGACTCTTAAGTATTTTACAGAGCTCTATACATAAATAATTTCTGCTCTTTGCATGAATAATGTACTCTTTGCTATTAGTGGCCTTTGGGGAGGTTGCTAGACAAGTGTGTTTTACACAAGCAGTTTATTTGTAAACATATGATCTGTGTGAATGTCAGTTTAAAGGAGCTACTTGAGTATTTAAGGAGGCCATTTGCCTAAATGAAAAGGCTGTTAGTGTCAGGAAGCAGAATTTAAAAAATCTGCAGTATCTTTAAGAGTGAATAAACACACAGAGATATTTAAAGAATTAAGAACAGATTTTTGAAATAGATTTTGAATACAGATAAAATGAAGACCCATTTTATGACATCATTTTACAAAACTATGTGGCCGAACACATGGAATCATGAGCTGAGTGCATAGATCAGAACGGGGATGGCCCATCAAGAATGGGAAGTCCCGCACATATTCAATGCAACAAATGCTTAAAGGTATTTGATAAAATACATCTAACCTTTGTCCTTTTCAAAGTATTTATTCGACCACACAAAAGCTGATTCTCAGACATTTGTGAGCCCTTTTTATTAATCCAGTGAAGAACTCTGAGTGTATGCACAAATATAAAACTATGTATAAAGATTAATCATAAAGATCACCCAGGTACATGGGAGGCACTGAATATTTGGGTTTTGGGTGAACAATTAACAATAAAGTTGAAAATCAGTACTCTGAACTCCATCTTAGTGCCATCTATATTTTGCATAATACTTCAGTGTTTGCTTGAGTCAGAATGAATTCATTGGGATTAGATAATAAGCTCTGCTGTCTTGCTGAATCAGAACAGAGGTTTCAATGCAAAGATAAATATTTAATGTAATATAATGAGATTCATAATAAGCAGAAGAGAAAGGAAAGCTACTAACTACAGAAATCATATTTGAAACTGAGGAGCAGATTTGCAAGTCCTGCCATGAGCTTCACTCACAACATCATCATTAAAACCTGTAATAATGCAAGATCATTTAGGAAGTATTTCAGCCTTTAGCATTGCATGCGTGTAAAAGCATTTATCCTTACAAACAAGCTATTTACAGCCCCATTCCAGCTCTTTTTCCTTTGCCAGAGACAACTATCACTGCACAATGAAAGGTGAGCTACACTCATGGCTAGTTGGTTGTATTCCAGCACTGGTAAAACAAATCATTGCGATCAAAGGACCAGCCATTTTAATAAACTGTGTGCACTACTGTTATTGTGACTTATGATTTTGCTCTGCAGAGAGGGAAGCTATAAAACAGCATAAAAGAGAAATTAATTTTTTTACTGTATAGATAAGTGTTAACCATATACATTATATATATATGTATATATATAATGTATATATATTATATGCCTACCTACATATTTATACACACGAGTAAAACTCTAGTTATATATATGTATGCGTGTGTGTGTGTGTCTAAGTGTATAGTTCCAGATGCTTATATGAGAGGTTCACAGCATACCTGCACCTATCTTGGGAAAAGTACTTGTTTTATCTATAGATATGAGTTTTCCTAGATGTTTCCAGATTATTATAATGACAACAGACTTGTCAATGTGCATGTATATGTGCTGAGGGCATGTCTCAATACTACCTGAGTGCTGGTTCTCACCTACACAAGGCAGCTGTGTTGGGCTGTGCGGCTCACAGGTGCACTCTCCCCACCATTATTCAGACTTCTGCAGAGATGGGGACTCCTCCCTGTCCACATGCCTCAGTTTCCATTTGATGGAAGCCAGGATGTGTGAAGGGGAAGGGAGAAGAGGTAGATCAGGTCCTGACTTGCAGTCAGGACGTGGCCAGAACTTATGTTGGAACACAGAGGGAAGAAAACGTTCCCCGATTCTTCAATTTAGCCATAGGCTTCTCTGGCTTACACAGCAGTGTTGTTCCATACTGAGCAGCAGACAATTTCGTCATACAAATGAAAAGTATTTGGGGAAGAGTTGCCATGGGGAATAAGACATTCAAAATTATTACTGTATAACTTAAAGAGTTTCATGGCTTTTATGACATAAGATTCTGGATCACAGGTCTGACATTTCAACAGATGAATGATTTTCTCTTTCCTTATTATCTGGTTATTCAGCCAGCAAAGACACCTGTCATCTATTCTCTGAAAATAGCATTCCCTTGAAGGAGTCTTCACCAGGCTCCAAAATAAAAGGGTGGCCAAAACCATTGTTCAGAGCTGGTGAAGGTTAGAAGTCCTAAGCTAGCCGTTGTGCACAGAGAACTAGGTATAACCTCATCTGCCTTAGTACTTAAGCACTTGTTAACTTAGTGTTCAAAACATGTAGAGAGAATATACGAATATTTGGTAGTGATGAACTGATTTTTCAGGATCCTGGCTAGCCTAGTATTGCCAGTCGTCAGAAACCACTTGATCTGACTTCTGATCCAGACAACTCGATACTGAAATTACTGAGGTAAAGAATAAATATGGAATGATACAGAAGCAGGTCCTTTTAATTTTAAACATTTCAGCACCCAATGATTTTTCATCGTTTTAATTTCAAGGTAAAATTATACCAGTGATATGATTCTTAACATAAAAGAAAGCTTGTGAAAATATTTAAATGGAAATATATATTATCGCATCATGAGGTCATCTTTAAACATTCATGAGTCATTTATCTTAAAATAAATTATTCTCCATAGCTGTCTGCTTCTTTTACCAAATATTTTCAATAATCTGTTTTTAATGTGTTTTCCCCTTTCCAGTATTTCTAACTACATTTTAGAATCTAATTCCTAAAAACTAATGAACGTTTCTCCTTCCTTTATGATCCATTACTGCTGTTGCTTAGCCACTGATTATATCCCATATAAACTTTATCTTCTCTCTTATGACAAATGTTGTTATAGCCTGAAACAATTCCACCATATAGATAAAGTATTAAGTCTTTTGTGCAGGTGAACAGCTCTTCCATTTCCCATACCATTATCAGATTGGCCTATTCCTACAGGACTTCAGCGTTTCTACAATCAGGAGAGTAATCAAAGTCTATTTCTCATTCTCTGAATATTGCTGATGAAAGAATGAATCTTATTCTTTCACGCTTAACTACGCAGAACGGCACTATTCATTTAACTGTTTCAGGAATCTCTGAACCATACAGATAAAGGGGCTTTTGGATGAGCAGAGATTATTCCACTGTATCAAGGGATGTGAGGCAGCACTTAATTCAGAGCATTAATTACTTAGGGATACGTTATGTCAGGCTGATATGTACAGAAATCTAGATTATGAGATTTGGCTTGATCAACAGAGCTAACCAGACTATATGAAAGAAAATTTAGGATTTTAGTGTAGCGTATTTGCCAATCCAATTCATCCCAAATTGCAAATAAATTTGAATGTTTCCAATTACAGAAGTATGTTAGAGTAATAGCCATAGACTTTTTTTTTTTTTTTTTTCAAATATAAACCCCCAATCTTTTGGTATACAAGAATAGCCAAAGTACTTAGCATTCAATAGCTGTGCTACTGGAATGCAAACAGCATTGCAAACAACAGATTTTACTTTGTTCCAACTATTATTTCGTTTGATATAAATACAGTAATCCTGAGACCCACAAAAAACTACTCCATTTTCTTTAGTTTAGATTGAAATCAGTCAATTTTGCCTATTTGAAATAATTGATGGGTACAAACTAAAAAACTTCAGGATAGACCACAGCCATCTTTGTGGTCCTGTACTTTAATCTTACTAAAGACATGTCCCTATGCAAATGATGACAGTCTGGCTCTATAAAGCCCTTAGATTCAGCAGGTCCCTCTCTTTTCGCTCCTGGCTGATCTTAACCTGGAAACAGAAATCCCTCTCCAGTATTTCAGCCACAACTGGGCTGACTGGAGCAGTTATGGATTTGTGCTACATTTCTGATTTTTACTGAATTTGAAACTCTTTTTAAAAAAATTGTATATACACAAGATTTGCTTTATAGGTCATATATGCTCACAAATCTCAAGGCTGCATCTAAACACAAGAAGAACTCCCATATAGAGCCAGTAGATTTTTGAGTGAAGGTTTGCTCCTCCTAATTTCTTTCATTCCTTAGAGAAATTTTAAGTTTTCATTTCTGGTTTGCTGGATTCAAAATATACATGTATAAAGAAGAGACCCTCACTTGACATTTTGATCAGAAAGCCCTGACCATATTGAATCAACTTGCCCATGGGAATATGTTTATAGTGTCACAACTTGAGAGTATGTAACAGGTCAGACAGGTGACATTTCCCTGGGAAAAGAAATTCTGGCTTTTGTTCAGCCCTAGTCCATAGTTCATACAACCTTAGTTGTGCTGATTAGCATCAATAGGCATTTTCTGCAGCACAATAGAAAAGAATGGTGCTGCTGATTTCATTTAAAAAATGAATGGCCATTACTTTTTGTACTGATTGGGATATTCTATATTAAGAGAAGAATCTTGATCTGGGATTAATATCTCTCTACAGGAGGGACTGTGATACTTACCTATTTCATTTTCTTAAAAAATACATCTTAAGTGATAAACTAAAAAAAAAAATCTGTGTGCATAAACCATCCCTTTTTATTCCTTTCCCTGTTCTGAAGTACATTAATCCTCTGAATTATTGCTAGCAATTATTAAATTACTGGATAATCATTGAGAAATTATCAGCTCACAATAAAATATTAATTTTCTCAGACACATGGACTAAGTTTGACCATCAAATTCTTACAGAAAATATGTCAGGGCAGTATTTTCCTCATTCTGCTTTGAGAAGACATTTCATTACCATGCAAATGACAGCGTCTCTGAGCAGACTAATTGGTATATGCAACACGTAACATGTAAACCACAGTATTAAGTCACTCCACAATTTATACAGAAAGTATAATTCAAATTCGACTGGAAATACCATTGTTTTTTGAGATCTGGTATTTACATTTGGTAAAGTGGTGGGTGGATGTCTATTATACGCACAAAGATTAGATAGAATAATTGTGTATGATACCATGCCTCACAAAGAAAGAACATTTAAAGGAAATGGACTTGGAAATTAGATTAATAATGGGTAATTAATTTGATAGAAGCAGGCAGCCTATTTGAAAGCAACAGAAGTACATAATGTAATCAAAGCATATTTGGCCCAATTACTTGCATTTGTTTATGTATTTTAAGGCATGTTATGTGCACACATTACCACTATCTTTTACTATTTATTTTAGAAAAGACTGTAATATTCAACATGCCAGGACAACACTGAAAAAGACCACACATGAACTTCTAACAACAGACATGGTCACTAAGCATTTTAGCCAGTTACAAGTTTAAACGCAACATCTCGGGAACACTTTTCTGTAGGATAGGACAGAACCGGACTCCCAAGCATATTCAGAAAGGATGCTATCAGCATCTGCAAAACAGGCTTCAAGTTTAACACACATGAAAAATCCACTCAGATGTGCAATATTGGCATGTGAATACAAATCTGAAACTTAACACACAGCCAAACAGCCAAGGCCTTTAATCACCATGAAGTTAATGTAAACCCACTGTCACTCTGTCTATGGTTAGCCAGTAACTCAGGGCTAAACTGTAGCAGTTAGTATATCACCCAAGACTCCCTCCCCAGATGGGAAGGAGAATTGGGGAAAAAAAAAGGAAAAGGCCCCATGAGTTGAAGTATAGACAGATTTAATAGAATGACAAAACAGAAAACAACAATCAACACAAAACATAAAGGGTTCTACTCAGCCTGGTTCAATGCTGATGGCAGAAACAGAGCACCATCAACAAGGAGCCTCAGGGAGAGGAGGCAGAACCCCACCCTCACTGAGCTCCCTCCTCTTATAATGAGCATGATGAGGTGGTATGGGATACACCTGTGAGTCAGCTGGAACTCTCAGCTGACACGGGGCTACTCGAGGCCTGTCCGCATGGCTGGCCCATGGGTCTGTGCCTGGGGAACCAGGACACACTCTCAAAAGCATGTTAAGGTAGACTAATCTTTCTGACATGCAGTCATTTCTCTTAAGTGACTAAACATGGAGCTATTGGGGCCGGCAGCAGGCAGTCATTGATTTCACACTGTGAAAACACTTTCTAAAGACAACTCTGTTATCAAATGTGGTTATTTACCTGTCATAGTCTTGGCAAATCTCCCCGACAGCTACCAATGCTTTCAAGTACTCATTGGGTTGATAGGGATGGATGTAGTGCAGTGAGCAGCTGTTCCTAGGATCACCATTTGATGCAGTGAAATCTATAGCAACCTGGAAAAGAAGAAATGTCAATGTGTTGTGGAGCTCTTCTGGGGATAAGTATACCCACACCAACCATATATCTTTACCAGAAAGAGTTTTCTGTGGAGACTGCAGCCTTAAAACAAAGGTCATTTTACAGTGTACTTAATCAAATTTGAATTAGGATAGTATTGATAAATATGTCTGAAAGTAAATGACAGCTTATAAAATAAGAGATAATAAAACTAAAATGGCATAATTAGGAAAAAAAAGGAACTGAATTATTATTCCATGTGGAAAATTATGTTCTAATACAAATGAATCAAATTAACTGTCTCTAGGTTCTCATACTTAATTAAATTATTCCAGCTCAGGTGATGTTCAGGTCATAAAAGCTTTGCAGCAAAAATGTCCTGAGAGAGTTAAAAGTCTTACTAAAACTATAAATTAAAACTCCAGTTAGGGACATTTCTTAGCTATTTTAAACCTTACTGTGGCTGTGATAACAGCAGTAAATACTGCCTGTCTGGTATTTTTTATCTTCACAACATCTAAGCATTAAATAATTAACCCTCCCGATTTCATAGATGATAAAAAGCTTAAAGGTGAGCTGCAGAGTCAAAATAAAGCTTGAATCCTGCACTGATTTTTGTGTTGAAAAGGCTTAGAGAAGATTGTGGGAAATATTCAATGCAAAAGCGAATATAATGGATATTCTTAAAATAAATTTCTCCCTTTTAAAATGCTCTTTATACTTCTCACTGAAGATATACTCTGGAGTGCATCTTCCTGTGATACGACTATCATGGCCCTCTTCTGAATTTGTGATGCTGCTTTCTAGGGATTCCTAAAATTAGCAACAAGAAATCTAAAGGTCTCATAGCGGGAACAAAGCCATTTACAAACTTCCTTATTACTTTGTGCAATGACTTCTTCCTCCAAAAAACTCATTGTATATACCTATTCAATAGACAAATGCACAGAGCTCAGTTTTCAGTTTTACAGTGCAGCTGACAGGTAAGTGCCTTGCTGAAGGTTGCAAAAAGAAATCTGAAGTCCCAGCTTGCCTCTGCGAATGTGCAGCTTCCCCAGCTGGAGGCTCTGCTTGGCACAGGGAAGTCTATTTTATGCAGCTATAAAATGAAAATGAAACATGACATTTTCATCTTCTCTTAAAAAAAATGCACGGTCCTCCTGAAAATTATTTTTTGTTGATAAAAACTAAAAGGGAAAAATCATACTGGGTCAACCCAACATGGCTTTTCCCCACTGTTTCTGATTTTTCAGCTTTAACTCTTAGCTGAAGAAAAATATTTTTCACTGCCCTCTAGTTAGCTTGGAAATCACCTCATCGCCTTGATCAACTATAACCCCTGGCACCTCACCACATTTCAGACCAGAGACATGAGACTGATTTGGCTTGCAAATAAAGTAATCTTTCACCTCTGCATCCCTGCTCACTGTTCACACATTGAAGCTGTTCCACATAGACCTTTTTCCAAAAATTATAGCTTGATTTAACTTGAATAAATTAATGGGAAACCTCTCATGTTCTCACTTGCATGCATGTATGTAACTGAGGAAACAAGAAACACTAGTGGTTTGTGAAACGTAAGGTAAATCCATAGATACTTGCATGGATTAGCTTAGTTTTGGGACACTTATTTTTAAAAAATCTTAGACAAGGTGTGTATATTTTCTTATAAAGATGTACTTTTTTTCCCTGACATTAATTTTAGTTTTTTGTTCTGACTATAGAAAGTGTAAAAAATTTCACTGTATGATAGGGAAACAGAGGGCACTCCTGTAAAATTGTTAAAAGTGAGTGTTTTCACTGATAACCCCAAAACAGACATCAAGGAGGCTGGAGCACCACATCAGACAGAACTGGACAAATCTTCCTTCGCGTCTGTTAGCCACGGCTAAATGCTTTTTAAACTGAAAACAAGAGCACAGTGTAGGAATAAACAGAGGGTTTCATGAACTTGGAAGAAAGTCTATGGCTAGTGTTTGGGAAAGAAAAAACCCTCCCCAGAACAAGCTTCCTTTTTGGAAACGGTCCTTGGAGTAGAGATCTGCTGATAAGCAAATAATATCCTAATTTCCTATGGTGAATATTTGTATTTCCTTTATGAATATTTGTACTTGGATGGACTGTACTTGACTTGGATCCAAATCTCTGTTTGATTCCCAAGGGGAGGCCTTTTAAGAAAGATGCTTGCTGCTACTTGCCACAATTCCAAAATAACAACGTAGAGCTCTACCCGGCAGAGCATTATCCATCAGTACCAAGACCTTGGACAAATAAGTAGGATAAGAATTTGTAAAACTAACATAACACAGAAGTTAGGCTAAAAACACAACTGAGCTAATCTTCTGGGCAGCAAGTAGGAATCTTTCTTACAGTGCATATGTTTGATTTTTATCAGTGTATCTTTAAATGTATCAGTTCAAATGTGCCAGTCATCTCCCCACAGCTAAATAAGAACATAACCTAACAATAAGTACACTCTTAGTACTTTTTTCCCTCAGCCTTGTAAAAGGGCGATTTTTGTTGCACTGAAAACATCCTGCATAGCTTGGACCTCGTGCTAGATCTGTCAGCAACATATCAGCCTGCCCAACACCATGACCTGCCTAAGAGAGAATCTGTCCAATATATCTTTCTATTACAGTTCCTTTTATGCATGTTACAGATCCTTTCTGCTGTATTTCCTAAAGTGATGAAAATGTCTTCTGACTACAGACCCATTTGCACTGCCAGCTTCTGAATATTTCTTCTGCAGTCGAGAAAACACTGTCTGATAAGAGATACAGCGTTTTGCAATAAGCAGTGCATAAAAGTAGCAGACTGGAATCAGCACTATTGATCTCTATAGATTAAAGCTCCTTAATAACTGGTTTTAAAGTGAAGGAAAAGTTTACTTTCATTTTTCAGAGACATTCTTTTTAACTACAAACTCTATTCCTACAATAGATGTACAAAGTATCCCAAGAACACACAGCATGATGTTCCCAAAGCCTTCATTAGTGCCTTAAATTAGCAGGTGCATCATACTACAGCTTTTTGTTATCAAATGTATGCTTAGCATCCCAGTTTCCCTCCCCCAGCAAGTGCCCTTTCAAATCACAGTTGTATTGTACTGCCTGTACACAGCATGAAGTCAATAGAAATGCCATTAATATTAAGGCAACAACAACGCTACATGTACCAGGAGTGTTTCGAACAATTCCAGATCCATTCCAGTTAAAATAAATGGAAATCTGGGAAGGTGGAAGCAATAAGCCTCTTCTATTTCAGTGGTCTGAAATGACCAGATTAGGGCCATGTGAAAGGAGATGATATGTGTGCAGAAAGCAAGGGAGCATTGAATATCTCCCCTGTAGGCTGCACCCTTTTGCTCCAGTGCCCACTGGAGAATCTCTGATACATTTCTGGAAACAGCAACACATCTCACAAACAATCTGTGGTGTCATCACTGGGGGCTGGTGCAACTGAGGCGGGAGAAAGTAAAATATGCATAGAGTCAGCTTGTGATGAAGTAGAACCACGACGTTCTGCATGAACAGAGTGATAGGCACAGGGACATCCACAACGGCTTTCCCTGAGTCCACTTAAGTTGAAAACTTAGTGATGAGTCTACACAATACTGTTGCTGGTGGATTTACCATTGAGGTCAGCAGTAATTCAGGGATCTCTGCAGTTCACACTATAATGGATCTTTCATTTCCTTTATGTTCCCACTGCCTGTCCTTGAGTTTACCTAAGTTTCCTATTATCAATGGGTTTGTTTCATTTCAGCAAAATGAAATATTAAAATAATAAAATACTGTAAAAGCAATACTATCCATTTTAGCACAGCAGTTTCCAACTTGTAGTTCACAGCCTACTAATAGGAAATCTGTGACAAGTAAATAAAAGGCAAGAAAACTGCCACCACCCTTCAGTGTGCTGTTTAAGGACTTGCTCTTTCACTGGAAAACATTTAGGAGGAATCAAAGAGTCTGAAAAGCACAGCTGTAACATAATAATATGTATATCCCTAGACACTTTCTAATGGTTACAGTGCTCCTGTGCTTGAGCTGGAATTGTGGGAAATGCATATTAACTAGTCTTTGAATGTGCTTAAGTACCTGCCCTGATTAGAAAAGGCTTTTAAATATTGCTGTCTTTATGCTAATAACCTTGAACACATTTGATAATTGACTTCTTCCAGTTTCATTTTTAGGGAGGAAATGTCAGGAAAGATAAATTAACATGGTTCCCAGGGAATGGCAAGTTTCAGATTTGAAGGAGAAATGGGCATTGCAGCCATGTAGGGATAACAGATGAAGAAGCCGGATAAGGCAGAGAGGTAATTACAGAGGATGCTTTGCTTGAAAGAAGACAGCTATAAAGATATTTGTCCACTACAGTAGGTATTTCCTTCAGAACCAGAAACAGGTTAACCAACGAGTTTGCGAGGTATATTGGCAAAGTTTTCTACCTCAAAAAGCTGATTTGTACACAAGAAGACAGTCCACAGCTGTCTATAGCTGCTGCTCTTGCTGGAAATTTCTGTTGGGACAAAATTTTTCTTTTTTTTTTAAATCTTTTTGGAAAATGAAGGCTTGTCTGGAAAAAGTGAGATCGAACATTTCCGTATCATCCAATGTCTGATACTTGATACATGGGAGCAGAAACAGGTCAGGGTGCTGCAGGAAAAGAAAAGATCTCCAGAAGAAGAATATTACCCTGGAGCATTAGATTTTACCCCTGTAACTGGCATGAAATTAGAAGTCACATAAACCAGACCAGAACTGATAGAACTGAGCCACAATCTGTATTGCTATGCTGTGGGAAATACTGATGTTTTATTTTATTTCCAAGATTCAAAATAAAAATTTAAAAAGAAAATAAAATTCATCAAAACCACTCAACATTAAATGTTTCTAAAAATGATTATTTGGAAATGCAAAATATTGTATCTCTGTTAATGGAGAGCTCTGCAAATTATTTTATCCCCTGTTCCTTGAACTGAATAGCTTCTGAATTTTCTCTGAATTACAACCGTGTCCCCCTGTAGTGCCATTTCACTGTTGGTAGCTACAGCTGAGGTATGAAACATCAGCATTTACCCTAGCATTTACCCCAGACTGATAGAGAAAGGTCCCTGGCTGGACTGTCTCTCTGCCTGTGACTTTCTGTATGGCACCATTAGAGGGGAAACAACTTGCTTTAATGGAGGACTCCCTCTGGAAAGGAAGGCTGGCCTTTGATGAACAGGACATCTAACATTTAAGTGGCTAAAGGCAAGTGAGATGAAATCTCTTCCTGTGACACAGTCTCAGCAAGGGAATTAATTTGAAACTCTTGTCAACAAACTGAGGTTCAAAAGCCAAAGTCCAGTCAGCACTGTCACGGGGGCTAATTCAGTTCTCCAGCTTTTGGGACTGGATGTAGCTCAGATGGGACTGGTGGCACTACACTAACTTAGCTGTATGAGGCTGTCTTTTTTTTTTTTACAATGTGGTTGTCATTGCTGCAAAACATAGGAGTAAATCAATATGTGCAAGAAAAATCTTACTGCATTAGCACAGTTTTATTTTCTGGGCTTAATACATTTTGCAAGAAGACCTTAATAATTTACCAAGGAATGGCATGTAAGAATCACTTCTCTGTGAAAGTAATGAATCAGTCTCTAAGGGGATTCCCTTTCTTTAAAACGAGTTAGAGAAGTAAGACACTTACTGTAAACTGTATTTGGCAGCCTCCCATGATATAATCTAAGAAAGAATGCATCTTGTGGATCTGCAGACAAGAAAGCAAGACATTCAAATTAGCTGTGTGCTGATAAAACATCAGAGAACTGCCTGAAAAAAGTAAATTGGAAGGAGGGGAGGGATCAACTGAAAATAAGGTAAAGGAAGAAAGCTCTAAATATAGTTTGAGATGGATACAAAAATGTAAATAGAGAAAATATCGAAATCCTAAAACTACAGAAAGAAGAATTCACGTTAAAAGTAGAATCAAGCTCTCTGCTCCTTCTTAGTGGAAAGTCAATGGAAATTTTGCTATTGGTTTAGGAGGAACAAGAGCAATTTTGTAGAAATGATGGAAGCATTAGAAGGTAAACACACAAGAGGCAAATTGGCAAGCCTGTAGGTGTAAGAGTTTAGTACTGTCAACTCCATTGCACAACAGCAGGGCTAGGGCAAGAGAAATGAAACAGGAGAGTTGGGAACAGTGAGCTTTTGGGATTCAAGGGATTCATTTTGGGATTCTTTACTTTTTGTAGTGGATCAGTTTACATTGCTATTCTATAGGCAGTTTCACTTTATTGTCTACATGTCCAAACACCACTAAAACATATTGCTGAGAGCTTCGCGAAGAAACAGGCAAAGAACAAAACATGTATTTACCTTGCACTGGTTAAGGATGACAATGCCTGAGTTCTTATAATTCTTCTTCTTTGCTTTGTACTTGGGGTTAATGCATTCCCATTGTACCTGTGAAAAACAGCAGTCACTGCTTGAAGGAAAATTTATGTACAAATAAAAAATTTAACAAAAATGGCACAGTCTGATTTCCACAGTTGACTAAATCCTATCAAATAATGGTGGACATGGAAGAAAAAGTGAAAAACATTAACTATGCAGGGAATGATCTTAATAGAAAAAAGCCCAGGGTAAACATTGGTCTTCAAACATAAATGTGTGGACACAGCACTAAGAGAGATATCCAGATTCATGCATTGTTGTCTTCCAGTCTTGTAGGTTCAGGTCTTATATAAGCTTGAGGATCTTTTGAGATCATTTAAGAGGATAAAAAAAGAGAGAATTTAATACAAATGAAAATACCGGAGGGAGCAACCTGATGCATTGCGTTAACTACAAAACTGAGTACGCAGTAACTGGCATTTTGTATTAAACTCATGATCAGAGAAATTCTGATCAGAGATTACCTCGCTTTCTCTTGAAAGAGAACAATAGTTTCTCCTGTAAGTCCAATAG
Organism: Podargus strigoides; assembly: GCA_028020825.1. Lineage (NCBI taxonomy): Eukaryota > Metazoa > Chordata > Aves > Caprimulgiformes > Podargidae > Podargus > Podargus strigoides. The sequence continues at coordinate 14,266,941 of CM051623.1, read as the reverse complement.
TGAAATAAAAAGCTAAGAAATCCCTAAAAAAGTACACAAAGATGTAGTTAATTAATTATTGATATACTTGAAAAATATCCTCAAGAAAATATTAAAATTCTTTTTTGAAAATGTTCTGATTAGTTTTATTTACATATAGTCAATTTTACAGCAAAACAGTCCTACCTTGTTACTGAAATACATAGTCTTGTTCTCATCATAACATTTCCCAGAGTCTTAGTGATTTCCACTTCAAATGTTCTGCTTTCCTCTGGTTTCAGGCAGATTGATAAGGCCAAGCTTTCAGATCCTTACCTCTAATCTCTACAATATCATTCATACTTCTTACTACAGAAGTAAAACGTACAGTTGTACGTGCAAGTATCTATTGGCATTTGTAAATCCAGATTTGTATGTGTAATGTGTTATTAAATATGGCTAGGAACATTACTATTTTCTTTCAGGGAGGTATTTTGAAGTTCTGGGAGAAAACATGCCATGCTGGGTAACATAAATATTTTATCTCCAAAGGGAACCAGGATGACCTATTATCTAAAAATCCCTTGATCTGTTATCTAAAAATCCTTATTATGACATTTTGAAATGAAACATATCTGTCTTAAGTGTTACAACATTATGCCTATAGTGAAGACTTTCATAAGTGTTACAATATGCCTGTCTTCACTACAAAGTATAGGATCTGTCTGAGCAAAGGGAGCATGCAAAACTATTTTTACCTTTTGAACAGCCCTAGCAATTTCACTGAGCTTCAAACTATTGCCTAACAGCAATTATTTGGATGCCTCTGAAGTATTTCAAACTTAGAGCTTTTGTCAAATGTCAAAAAAAGGGAAGGCAAAACATATGGCTTTGGAGCAATATGAGAGCTTTTCTGCACAGGGAAGGAGTACTGTCGTCAGCATGTTACTGGAGACAGGTGACAAGAGTGAAGACTGGGAAAAGACAAAAAAATGTTCCAACTGCAGGAAGCACATCTGCTGGCTCTCCCAGTTAGCCTACAGCTCAATTATTTGTCTTGTGAAATGAATTTTCTAACTGAGAAGACAGGCAGACACAGGCTCATATGTTGAGGGGAAATACTCCATAAACATTTTTTCTCTGCTCAAGAGAAGCAGTCAGGCTTAAGAAATGAAAGCCCTTCTCTCCAAGTAAAGAGAGCCCTCTTTGACACAACACTGGAGTGCAATAAGATCATATTTGGGAAAGCAATCTGGCAGAGAGGCAAAAACACTGCCTACTTGCATCCTGATATGCTGCTGTCTGGCAAAATGGTTTAGCATACAGTTGTCTCCAAACTTATTGGAAGTGTTTCTACAGAGAAATTGTGCTGTCTGTATATTATAAAGAAACTGTAATATATTGAATAGAGAGAAACAGTAAATTTGTGTTCCTCCCTTTGACTCCGTGCTACACTGGAGAGACCTCATTGCTTTCCCCTGAACTTTCAAGGTGTACTTCCTCAATTTTATCATCCTCCAACAAGAACAGTTTACAATATGTATGTTTAAACAAGGCCTGACCTATTTGAGCCCTTACACTATGCACATAATTCCTCTCTTTGGGAAAAGGATTATTTAAGCCAGATAAACATTATGTCTGTGCAATTGGTTTCTGGAAGAAGTTTACACTGTTTAAGGACCAAAGCAACATAAAACACTACTTCAGGGGACAAAAATCTGTGCCTGTGGCTGGCCTCTCAGCTTCTGTGTGCTAACTGTAAAATGCAGCTAGGAATGTTCACCTACCTTTGCAATGCATTTTAAGATGTAGGGATAACAATTCTCAGCAGCTATCTAAAAAGCTCATTAAAATATTCCATGTGCAGGTCACTAACATGTCATTGGCTGATGTGGATAATAAAGCAAAGGAAAGAATAGACTAGCAAATTCCTAGAAAGTAATAAATCAGCAAGAAGAACAACTTTACACTTATTAAATCTGTGATGTTATAGCATAAAGAAGGAAAAGGAACAGGAAAGGAGGAGGAAGTCCTTTCCCAATTCATAGGCTTAAAAAACCCAATAAGACTGTTTTACAAAAATTCCATCTTCACTTACCCACCAAGATCCAGTTGTGACCTCGGCAACTCACACAGTTAGAGCTGAAGATGTGACAAGTTTCATTTGAAAGAAATTCCCTATACAGGCCTTGTCATATCTCCAGCTCTTCTAAAGGGAACAGAGTTCAGAAGACAGCTCTAAGCAGGTAAGTAATAACGAGAAACAGTTTTCAAGTATTTTGCTTGTACTGCAAGGCCAATCTCCATTTTCAGTCTCTTCCTACATTCCCAGTATTGATTTGGTATGTGACACTGGTTTTTATCAATTCATTTTTGTCTCTTAAATTAACTTTCCGGTTGAGAGGAAACTAATGCAAGAGTCTGCAATCTGACACTAATGGGAAACATTGTGAAGTTTGGATTCATCATTCTGGAAGTCACTTAGCATTTCCTCCAAACGCCTGGCAGCTCCGGGCTACACAAGCTTTTTCCCTGTCAAACAACACAGTGAATCTGAGACAGAAAGTAACCTGATTTTAACTGTCTCCTGTTAATTTAAGTACTGTTGCAAATGTTGATAATGAACCCTCAGACTGTACTGCTTTGGTGTTTCTTTCGTACCCTGAGACTTAAACTACCATGTGGAGAATTTCTGAATGTAAAACTAACTCCATCCAGTTATTCTTCAGTGAAAGCCAGCAAACAAATGCTGACACTTGTAAAGTCCTAATCCTCTTGTTGCTGTAATGAGAAGACCAATGGGAGATGTTACTCTCTGCAGTGAAGGATGCTGCCTTCCCAAACATCCTTACCCCTTCTCCTACCAAACCTTCAAAAGAGAAGTGCAAATAGGGCAGCCACTCACACCACACACCAGTGAAGGGAAGGGAAGGTGACAAAGGGTAGGCAACCATCATAAAACCAAAATTTGAACAGCGTGTGGCTACCAATAGCGCAAGTTATTCAGAGAAAGAAATGAAGGTGTGAGGAGAGTTTCATGTACACTGAGGCAAGTGAAATCATGATACAGAGCAGTTGTTTTCTCTGGGAAACTGTGCTTGCACACCAGGACATCAGGTAGTCCTGTGAGGAAAGGGCTGGAGAGCTATGGCAAAACTTGTGTTATCATTAGTATGTTCTCTTGTCTCCCCTGCAGTTCTTCTGTGTCTCCCTTATTCCTTCATGTACAGCTGCTGCAATAAATTGCATAGTTTGTAAATGACAAAGGAAGCATCACAGTCTAGTGGACAGGGTGAAAAAAACCCAGTCGATAGCTGGCAGCATTACATCCTGCATTATCCCCTTCTGATGCCTCAAGAAAAGTAAGTCATTTTTAAGTGAACTACAACTCCTCCTGCCCAAAAGGCTCATTTATTCCTGCTGTCCCTTCAGGCAAGAGGACAGAGTGGGTTTTTTCTCTCCTTCTGTCCCAGAAAGACATCCACAATGGGAGAAGAGCTCATTTTAATCACTATCAGAGGTTTCCTTTGCAAACTTGCACCTGGGGAATGAAGAGAAAGTGTTTCTTGTCTCCTCAGCCAAGGCTCCCAGCTTCACCCGCGCTCCTGAGGTTGCACCACTGGTTGCCTAACCACGTGGATGCGGCAGGTGCCTGACATGGCTGCACCCTCCTCTGAGGCCTCTGTTGCCTTCTCTGGGGCCAGCAGCAGCTGCTAATGTTACAGACAGTCCTGGATGAACCTGCCTGTCTCCTGATAAAACTAGACATGGCAATGTCCACTGGTGTCAGTAAACTCCTCAGCCAAAGGCTTAAAGGTCTAATCCATGCTCAGTTATCTGAAGAGCTACCTGATGCAAAGGCCCTGACTTAGGATCATAGTCAGCTATCAGGACAATTGGAGGAACCCAGCTCAGATCCCCTCAGGACTCCATCCAATCTTGTGCACCTCAGCAGCCCTCCTGACCCCCCTAAAACCATGCTGAACTTGTGGGAATGTCCGCAGAGTTGATAACACACAGGAGGGTTTCTTCCAACCCTTTCCCTTTTGTGTATGTTTACATACACACATGTCCATTTTTATGTAATACGGGAACAGATTTTTCCCTTATGTAACTCCTGTGGCTGCATGGGAATCCAGGTGGTTTATGTTTCTATGAGTTTTTTCCCTCCAAATCCCCCTGGTTTTATATCCTCCATTAAAAAAAACCAACCAACAAACAAAAACAACTTAAAAACCCTAACCTGTGACTTTTTTCTAATTAGTGGAGGATTTCTCCTTTCAACTATGAAAAGCTTTAGTAGTCGTTTAATTTTTATCAAGATTTTCTAATCTTGTTTTTAAATGTTTAATAGATTAATATTAGAACACCTTATAAAACTGCTACGGTAAACACATACTAAAAACATATATTATACATTTATATATTAAAAATATAAATTATACATATATTATAATATATATTATACATATAAAAGCACTTCTTGTTTCCCCAGCTAAGGCCCCAGCCTCACCCATGCTCCTGAGGTATGTGTATATATCATAATATATGTTATAAATATTTGGAACAAATCCTAAGCATGCACTAAACTCAAAGTATTTACTAGTATTTCATTTAAAAAAACCCCCCACAACTGTCACAAATAGGGATGGACTTGTTCTTACTGTGTTCTCTTGTGTCAAGATTATGGTGAAGGAGTAAATGATTAATTTTGGAATGGTGGAAAACGTTAAATAGAAAGTTTAGAAATGCCCCCTTCAGATGTGCGTTTGAACAACAGGATGTCTTTGTGCCATTTTTTATTGATGGTCAGCATGAACACACTAGGTGTCAGAATACAGTAGTCTGTGACAACAAGGTAGTTATTATAGAACAGAAAAAAGCACCAAGCTGTTATCCTGAGGTTGTTCATGATCAGGATGTCTTCTTAAACAGCATGAATTAATTTCACCTGTACCACCAACCAAAGACCAACAATCTTGCTCAGAATTCAGTCCTTTCAGTCACTGAGAGGCAGCTGTCACTCTGAAGGAATCATAATACAAGACTTGTGAATCTCACCCAAGACCTGCCACATTTAGGAAAAATTAATAAACTATTCAAGCCATTCCTGGTCAAAACAAGTGACCGATCATTCAGAGAAGGAATCTTTTCTCCTTCCTTCACACACTACTGGTTCAATCACTAGCAAGCTGCCAGTGCTAGATTCACAGCATTTATCTAAATGATGCCTGGTCTCAAAGACAAGTTCCCAAGAAATCTCACAGTGAAGGCAAGCCAGCAAACCAAATATAAGCTCATCTGATCAGAGGATGACACTCCAAACTTGGGATAATCAGTATCCTGCCTAGGGATAAAAACAAAACTATCTTAGAAGCACTACCACCTCTTTTAAATAAGTAGGTGACACATATCCATTCTGAACATCTCAAGTGGTTCTGTAGCAGTTGATAGATTGGCTACAAGATACTTTTATCTTGTAGCTAAGAGGGAGAGATTGAAGAATGGGTCAGAATACTCTGTGCTTTCTGGAGGACTAACTACGTACAATTAAAAGGCAACTTCAAGATCCTTGTCAACTCCTCCAGAGATGAGGTGAGCTGATTAAATGGTGGGAAGTACTAGCAGTTCACAGATGACACACAGTTCTTCCTGCTCACCAGCACAAACTACTACTGCTTAATGCTTACCCTTATTGCTTAATGCTTTTATGACAACTTGTGGAGCTGATACCAATACCGACTTTGCTGACAGGCAAAGGAGAGTTGTGCCATTGGTATAGACTTCTTTTAACACCACACATATTTGCAGCTGGTGCTTAAGGAGAGTTCCTGGATCCCCCATCAATGATAAATATTTCTTCCTATTCTCTCTGGTTGCCTGGGAGAGTGATAAACCCTGGCTGACAATCACTAGGGTGTTCTATTTTTTAATTATCTTTCGACAGAACTATAGCAATGTACTGTAGCTGGCCATAAAGTCTACTGCACAAAATAAAATATCACCAGAATACAAAGTTTCAATGTATCTCCTTAGCAAATTAAACAGGAATGTCAGACTTGAGTTCTGCTCCTTTCACTGCCTTCCACATCATCTGAGCTGAAATTCCAGGTTTTGGCCCTCATCTTCAACACTCACTATTGTGATGCTATGTGAAAGAATGCTTAACGCCATGGGCTGAAGGATGTAGCTGGCAGTTTTATTCCTCTACCTGAAAGGAGTACTACATGGAAAACAGAACCATTTTCTGACCATTTTCTGGTCTGAGGCTATGAAAAAGCCTCTTCTAGGAATGAAGGACTATGTCTAACCTACTCATCTCCTCGCCCACACATAATTACATTTCTCTGATGTGGCCTTCCTTGTTAGAAATACCTAGTAACACATCTGCTTGAAGGCAAACCACCTTCTCTGCCATTCCCTCAAGGTTTACTAAACCCCCTTTACTCAAAGCAAACACTCCATTGCATATGCTTTTTCTTTGAGAATAAGACTAAAGAAAAAAACTGACAAATGCTAATCATGTGACTTAGTCCTGCACAAAGGATGTTGAGATAAACTATGCACTAAGATGTATTTATAGAGCCCACAGCTTATAGCATATATTGCCTTTAGCAGCAATAGTTATTTCTGAAGAACAGAGAAGAGATAGACTGAGGAGGGGAGGGATAGAGAGAGAGAGAGAAAGAGAAAAAATAGAGAAAAAGAAGAGAGTACAAGGGAGGGAGGGACAGAGAGAGAGAGAAAGAGAGAAAGGGAAAGGGAAATTGCTGTCTGGCTCCAGCCAAGTGACATGGCCTCCCACACAAGTCACTTCTCCTGTACAATATATGGTTACAATACTTTTTCCATGATAACTGTATCATTTTCACCAGGATCTGTTCAAACTTCCTACTGTTTGTTCTTGCCTATCATTCCATTAGCACTCACTGAAGCCTGCTTTCATCAGGTGCAAAAGCTGGCTATCATGTGCATATATATTTTTGGGGCAATACTTATTAGCTACTTTAATTACTGCCACCTACTATCTTATCCACTAAATCTCGTTTTCCTCTAGAATAGACTACAAAACAAGGATTAGAAATGAGGAGAGGGGAGAAGGACAGATTCTCACATTGGTGGCAATTGTGTTTCATGAGAACTGGCTCTAACAACGGCATTGGGTTTTGCAGGTGCAAGCCCACAGAATAACTGCACAGTAAAAACACCGTGAGAGCTGCAAGGAAGAAATAATGCCACAATGCCTTAGGTATGTGGAGGAGAAAAGCTGTGCTTCTGCAGTGAAAAGTAGATTGCAATCTTCCAGGTGAAAGGCAGCCTGCTGAATGGCAAATGTCAGGCCCTTCACAAGACAAAGGTTCAGGCACTTAAAGCATTTTGCAACATTAAAACATTCCAGGGTGGCACTCTGATACTTCAGTGTCAACCTAGAACAAGAACTGACAAATGGTTGTACTAACTTCTTATGCCTCTGGAAGAGTAAACATCCTTTTTGCTAGCTAAGGATGAAAAGAACACAGTTTCTCCATCATAATAAAGAGTATATAGTTTATCCTTCACAGCCATTCCTGGCACTCTGGATTGTAAGTCTCTTGTCTTGGCCAACAGACATTTACATTGGAAATACACACCCTTTACCACTCTCACACAGTCCCTTTCCCAGCCACAGGTATTTGTATACAAAATTGGAGTGTTATCATGTCACTGGCCCTGTTAATGTTACTCACTCTGGAATCTGTTCACCTCTTTAGTTAAGTTTTTATTTCCGCTCAAATTCAGTTTGGTTTAAGTTTTGATCCTCTGACTTAATTTGAGAGAACAAAACAGGGTTTCTTTTACACTCAGGTTTTGTTCAGAAGTTATATATAATGGGCTGATATATATGACATATATATCTACAGGATCTTGCACACACAAGTAACATTTGTTAAACTCTACATTGTTCTAAGAACATCAGTAGAAAATATCTAGAAGAATCATAACTTCTTAACCTACGGAGTAGCCCGACTGCTTACCATTTATTAAACACCTTTTGACTCTTTATTAGCTTTCTATTAACACATTATAAACAGAACCTTAATACAAAACTCAAATAGGCATTTGGGTTTGGTTTTGAGATCACCACGAAGCACTGAATACAAATTATCAGCAGATTAGAAAGTCAATATTTTTAACTCCCCCTCAGAGAATTTATCAAAACTAACACTTTCTGGAGTAAGTAAGAATAGGAAATGACAATTTCTGGAATTAGATAGGCCAAATCATTTATCATATTCAATAATTACCATCAACTTCAATTTGAAAAGATCAGGCTGACATAAAGAAGTAAAATTATTAACAAGCTAACAATTTCCTTTTCCCTTAGGACTGTAATTCACGAGCTATTTAGTAAATGGATTAGTTTCTTCATGATGGGTTCAAGTTAGAGCTGGCAGCAATGAATGCAGCAGATAAGAAAAGGAGAAAGAGGGAGAATGACCCTCACCCAATAAAGGCCTTTAGGCCAGTAGGGAAATGCTTTGAGTAACTCAGACTGTGCATCTGCTTTGCTGTAACAGCACAGCACCTCATAGAAACCATGTGCTTGGGCTCAAAGGAAATAAATCTTAGCAGAAAGAAATGCCTGTAGAATGTCAACTAGAAAAAGACCGTAAGTTTTTCAGGCATGGAAGTACAGGAAAGGCTGCTTTTTGCATTTTCAGATTATCATGTCCAGGTAACAGTAAAACCTATGGGAGAGGTCAACACAGCAACTAACTTCTGAGAGACAATGAGGCAATGTGACTTTATTACGGGACTGTCTGAGGAACACTGCTCTAAAAAGCTTACATATTGAGATTGCTTTGGTGGTTTCCACTTACCTGTCTTCCTTCCATAGCTCCTCGCATTTCCTTGAAAGTTGAGCTAAATTCTCCAATGAAGTCATGCTTTCCATTGGAATCCCAGTCCCAAACTATGCACTGGGGAGGCAAAGGGGAAAAGACCAAAAGAATACATTTTTCTTCAGATAGAAAACAGGTTTGATTGAAAAATACTACAGGAGAAATTATGCATTGGGTGGAGTGTTTTATCTAGAAGGAAATCACAAGACATATTAAAAACATATTCTTGTTCAGAGAACAATGAAATGACAAGTGGAATGTCAACACAGTTTGCTGCTGACAGTTGTGTGTTATGGAACTGGCTGATGAAAGCAAGTTCATGTATTTTAGAAAGAAAGGATTCCTTGACTCCACCTTTTAGCTAAGTATAAAAATACAGAATTATGTGTATTTGCATGTTCATGGTCAAATGGTATTCTGAATTAAGGTTAACTTACCTTATTGAAGTGCTTTACAAATATAAATTAATATTCAAAACACTAGTTGCCATGGGCAAATATTGCCATTCTCATTTTTACAGTCAGTGAAGGTGAGACAATAGTTAGATAATTTTCTGAAATGGCTTTGAATCTATACACGTCAAGGTTTGGTGCCCATATTTTGGCTGTTTTCCAGTATTGCTCAACAGTGACTATTCAAACCAAACCTCACTGGTAGTCATTCCTAAATTCAGGTATAAGCATGAATATCTCAATGAGTTCAAGCTGTGAGAATCTTATTTTACAGGCATTGTTAATACAATTCAGCTTGCCAAGACTGAAACACATAGCAATAACTACATGCTTTGCTAAATATTAGTTTTAAAACTGGCCCAAAGATGACAAAGGGGCTAACAACTTTAAAGAACAAAATCCCAAATTCAGCCTCATGGCTTCCCTAGGTAAAGCTCAGATACACTGACAGAATCAGCCTTAATTAAGGCTGACAAAGTCAGCCTACATGGGTGATCATCACCTAACACCCTCCCACCACAGCCATAAGTTCTTCCACACAAATGTTTGTCCATATAAGGTCCATTGACTTGAAGCACAGGTAGGAAGATACTTGACGTCTACATCTAAGCCAGTTACTTCAATTTATTATGCTGTTAAGTGCCCAGGCACCTTATCTACCTTTGTGGAAGCAACACAGGTGGTAATTGCACTGAATTCATACTCAGGACTCCTCCAGGCAGTATACCACCACACACATAATGACATTTAGGCTACTTCTTAAATTTTTTATAAATGACTCTAGTTTTCTTTTGAACTTTCAGTGCTGTTCCACTTAGCCACAGGAAGAAATTTGGTTTGATGCAAGGGGAATTTCTCTGATCCATATAGAAGATGTGCAGCAGAGGTACAAAGGACTATCCATAGGGAAAGAATACAAGCATATTTCTTATGTTAACCAGTTGAAAAAGTTCACTGGTCAGACAAAGACCTGGTTCTTGAGCCCTCTGTTACTTTTCCATCCTATCACCTGCAATTTTGCAGGAAGACCTCTAGAACAAAAAATGAAAATATTTTGCTCCAAGACTTTTTAGCAGCTTTGACATTGGGGGTGGGGGTAAAGGGTACAGAGAAAAGGGTGGGGAGGAGTTCCTGTATGTATTTGTTTATAGCCTTAATTGTATACAACAGTAATCAAATGAGAGTGGGTTTCTGGTTTTGATAGTGGTACTGTTGCCTGGAACAAAACTAGACACAGTATTTTCATCACTAGCAGCCCTGAAGAATTGTTTATGATGAAATCTTCACTGATAATCACTCTGTGCTTATTATCAACTGCCGTTTTTAGATGGTCTGGTAATATAATAAAATAATCAAAAAACCCCAACTTAAATTACAAAAAACCTCCCACCTGAATCCATTTTTGCTTCATACAGCTTGAAACAGCTTTCTTTTCTTTTTCTGTGAAATTTCTTGTTTATATAAATTATTCAATTTTTATTGAAATTACTTTCTAAATATTTCATGAAAAATAGATTTCATAGACGAAATATGACTTTAAATGTTTTTTTTTCTGTAATGATTGTGAAAATGATTTAAGATCCTAAAAGTAACACTAAGTAAAAAAAAATTGTCAAAGTATCATAGCGAAATTGTTATAAATGTGCAAAAAGTATAGTTTTAGTAATGCTGGCAAAATGTTTTTGAAAAAATGACAATTTCACAAAGAAGAAAACCAAGTCTTATTACGAAATTTTCCAACCAGATTTACTTTTCAGGTTCTGTCTTTAAACTCTGTTGAAGCGTACATACAAGAACAGACTCCAGGTTATCAGATACCCCCAGGAAAATGTACTTTGAAAAAATTATGTTAGCGTGCTAACTCTTATGAAGAGGCAAATGCTCTGAGTGCTGATTTGTGGTTAGAATTTTAACTGGAGATGAGCAAAGCTAAATTACATTTAAAATGGCCACCGAACAGAGATTCAACTCCTTGTTTCTTTCAGGCTAGAGGTTTTCTAACTTTAGCTTTCGGAAAGCCAGATGGCACTTTAATCTTCATATTGGGTTCACGGAAAAGACAAACAATTGCAGTATTATCTCAGTGCCATTTGCACAATTAGAGCTAAGGGAGAAAGGGAGTTCCTGCAAATACATCCATTACGACTTCTTTTTTTTTGAGAGTTTCACATCTGGCCATAGAAATTAATTGTTACTCTCTGAAAAACATGTACACAGTAATGATGCTGCATTTCAGCTGTCATGTGAAAAGTATTTCTGAAACATATAAATACTGAGGTCCGTAAGTTTTTTATAAAAACCCTCTCAGACAGGTAAAATAAGTAGAGAAGGACTTTTGCAAATAATCCAGAATCAGAGAATCAGACCAGAGGTCCAGAGGTGATAATCAAAGGATTATTTCCCTACGAAATATTTCATACTTTATGTTTATGGAACATTGGTGGGTTTTTTGTTGTTGTTTGTTGGTTTTGTTGTGTGGTTTTGTTGTTTGTTTGGTTTTTTTTTAAAGAAGACTCTGTGTGCTTTTCAAATCAAATCTTCCATAAATCATCCTTTATCTTTAGGCAAACCTAAATGTGTTTTTTGGGTCTGTACTCTTACAGGTTGCTTAAGCAGATGATTAACAGTATACCTACACTGTATTAAAAGTCTCAATAATTTAAGGAGGCTTTCCATATGCCTAGTTTGGTAAGTCATTATTCAGATAACTGGTGAAAGAATTCAGTCTCCTACCTATTGGTTACAAACTCAAATGCAGGGAATAAAATCTTCTCTCTAGTGTGGCATGGTGATGGAATACTGCTGACTGGAATAATGGAGAACATCTTCCAGCCCTGCATGGTCATTCCTCCCTCCCTAAAATACCTGCTGACTGCAGGGACAGGGCGCACTGCTTCAGGCCCTCCCAACGAGAGGGGCTGCACCTGACAGAGCTAACCAGTAGACTGAGCTAAGGGGACATCAGACAGAGGATCACTTCTGGGTATACACATCTTCATTTCTTCAGCTTTTCTTGTAAATGCCACAAAATGAAAGATTTCCTTTCAGTCTAAAATTGAACTTTTCACTGGAGAAAGGAGGGAGGAAGGTCCATTTTAAAAATAAAAGGATATCTCAGGTGGATGCAGATGGAAATTTTCTCTGGTTATATTTCTGTTCAGCTTTTTCACCAAGCCTAGATTTTGACAATACTATCACTACAAAGGGAAATTCTGAGCAGTGTACAAGAAAAATTGCATTGGCACTGGAGCTACAACAGCACAGACTTCTCTGGCTGAATTTTCTAATGCTTCCCAGAAGGTGACAGCCTGATTAATCTTGCTATCTCTGCATGAGCGAAAAAACCAACTTGCACAATTTCTGATTTTAATTGTATTTCACAAAACTATAATCTGGACCATCCTCCAGCTCCAGCCATTACTGATATTCTGTGATGTGATGATGCTCAGATAAGAAATAAACCAATTTCTCTATTCAGTGTCTCCCACAGAGTGAGGCAGTTTTCCTGTTTGATAATCCAACAGCAAAAAGAGAATTCTTATTTCAGATCCAGATCATCTGATCCAAACTCAAGCATTATTTTTTTAAAGTTTAATTTCTGTGATATGACTTGAGATGAGAAAGTGGTGTTCCAAGTGTCAATATGAGAGTCAGACACGTTTTCACTGAGCAAAATTCTTGTACAATTGTCATAAAATAATTCTTCCTATGCTCACTATCCTATCTAGCTTTAACTACAGGGAGAACTAAGTATGAGAAAAGACTGACTACTGTAAGGATGCATTTGTGTGTGGGTGTCTGTAGTTACTGAGAATATTTTCCCTATATATCTTCGAGTGAGTTGTCCCCATTAGATTGTCATGATGAGAGAACTATTATATACAGCACTTTTGGACAGGGGTAATGGAAAGACTTGTAACTTAATCTTGCAATTTGTGAACCAGCCCAAAACATGCTCCGAAGGTTCATTTTTAAAAGACTGGCAGTGAGTCTCATGACTAAATCCTATCTGGAGCCAGCTGACATCCAGACCATGGAAATGTACTTCCTGAAAATAATCCATTAAAGCTTCCCTCAGATGGCCAGATTATAGCATGCACAAAGCCAGCAAAACCTAGAAAATTCCCAGTGTTGCCAGCCTGAGTTTCTCCAGCTCTGCGTATGCTCAAAGTCCAATTATGAAATGTTAGCATGGCTTGTGATGGTACTACCTTGCCACCTAGTTGGAGGGGTAAGGTGCTGGAAAGCCCTCCTGACAACGTAAGAGCTTTCTTAACCTAAAATAATTCACTAACTTGCCACCAAAAGATACTGGCTTGGGTCAGAGAGAAGACAAAATCCTTTGTCCACTGTCCAGATGCTCTATGCTATCGAAGGAGCAAAACAGCCAGAAAGGCAGCAGCCTCAAGCACCCAGAGTAGTCCCTTGAAGAGGAGTCCCCCTACTCTGTTCTGGTGAGGTGAGATCCTAGTTCATATATTGCATTAAAAAGGAGATTTCTCTGTGTGTTGTTACTTCAATATCTATCCCCTGACATTCAGTAAGGAGTGGACAGGATACCTTTCAAGGAAGATAATACCTTTGTCCGTTAATTACCTGTAGTCCCTAGCTAGGTGTTAGGGGAGCAGTACTGAACAATAGTGGTTTAAAATCTGAAGAGAAACTGTCTAGGATGACTTTTCCTTGCATTTCAGTGAAACAGGGTATCTCATGGCTATGCAAGAAGGAGAATGCCCATTTTCGGACTTGAGTGTAACAAATTACAGCCCAGTCAGTTATAGAGTTTGTACTGTTTAACTCTAAACTAAAATAACACTACAATAATTTTTAGGTGGAGTTTATATGACCCTTGCTATCTCTCAGAGAAATGAAGTCTTGAGGCAAATGTCAGTGACCTGCTCTACTTCTAGCATCTATCTGAGCTGCAGGTGGTATGAGGTGGCAAAAGGCTACAAACAGAAACTCTTCTTTGGTTCATTCTCTAGGATCAGTGACAACATTAAAAAAATTTTACTTGATCATCAAAGTGATTTTTCTGGAACACTCTGTCTCTCATCAGGGTTATTATTACTTGATAACGAAGTAAACCTCCTATTGTACCTCCCTGAAGTATATGTACCCCACCTGGATTACTTCAAAGAAGGTCTTTTTATAGGAAGGCCTTTTTATCCACTACCTACCCTTTCTCCTCTCATACTTAGGTATGAGAAAAGCTATGCAAACCTTCAGTACAAAAACTAAACCACTTCAAGTTACCCGTCTCTGTAGTCAGGATGTTCCAAGGCCAACTTCTACATCATACACATCACAACCCTGGGTTAGGTACTGGAGAATAACTGTATAGAAATTTGGTCTTTCCTGCTGTATATTAAATTCTTCACTTTGTTGTTTCGGGTTTTTTTTCACCCAAGCTGGTCATTACAGTTTTCTCTTTTCACTAGTTGCGCTTCTCCAGAAAGTGAAAATAAACTTTTTATGGCTCATTTCAGATTTCTTCTGGAGTTGGTCTCCAGTGAGAATAGTGAACCAGCTGAAATGAACCAGTGTTTCTTGCAAGCCTCTCACTAGCTGAAGTAAAGCCTTCTTCAAAGCACTGTAGAGAAAATATTTGACTTTTTCCTCTCAGAAAAACTAATTCTTCAAACTAAACTGCTCAAAAAAACCTGGACTAAAGGAAAAAAAGAGCTCATACACTACATATTAGGTCATGTGCAGCCTCTGTGAAGCCAATCTAGAAATAACTTTCAAAGTTTTCTTCTCTGATACACAGCCTTATTCTTTTTGAAAACTACATCTTCTGTTCTGCTGAATTTGAATGGACTGATACTTATCAGTTTACCAGCACAGCTGAGTTTGCTCCATAAGAATTAAGTGAAATCCTGGCTCCATTGCAGGCAATGAGACTTTTCCTATTAACTTCAATAAGTGCCAGGATTTCAATACCTTTGTGCCTCCTGTGTATAGTGGGTGGTAATTCATTTTTTAAAACTTGACAGGGTTGTATTGGATTCAGGTACTTTGCCTACTGAAGGAGACTTGAGACAGACACTCATTGATAGCTTCCCCTTGGTTAATAGTGATTCAGCATTCCCTTCAACATGCTGCAGTAAGTATAGCACCCAAGACACAGTCAAAACACAAAGGAAAATAATCTTCCTGTGGATCTAAACACAGGGAAAGTTTGGTTTTAAAATTATCTGCTTGGGAGTGAAGAGTGAAGAGAAGGAGAATTCTTATTTTTCTACAAAAAAGTGGCAGATCAGAGTGACTCATATTGTATTGACGGCTGTGATATGACATTAGACTAAGCCTATTTCACTTCTTGCCAAATGAAAGCAAGGACTGTTTACAGGACCATCATCACCAAGCCAGTCTCTCTACACCATCTCTGGAGATCTGAGCACATCAGCAGTGGTTCAGCAATGACAGGGAGCCTCACAGTTGGATGTTGCCTCTTCTTGACAGCTCACAGCAAGTAAAAACCATCAGAGTCATTTCAAAACCAATTACTAAAAATGATAGCGTATTGATTACCCTTATTTGTACTACAAGAGTGCCTAGGAGTCTCAAACATAAATCTTTCACCCTGTTCAGTGCTGACAAATGAACCCCAGAGATTCCTCTGAAACAGAGAAATATGCTATAATAAGTTACATCATTTGAGGGACAACCTATAAGTGGATTTTAAATGACTCTGTAGGTTTTGATTGTGACAACATAAATAAGGTTCTACTTTGCAGTCTCAGTTGTTTATACAACAAAATCCTCAGTATATGTACAAGAAACCAAGCAGTTACTAATCAGGATCATCATAGATGTGAATGCACACCTTCATTTGTGCACTGGCCTGAAAATAGAGGTCTGTGTAGTTGTAATGCATGCCTATAAATTTCTTAGAAACTACACTTTCTTTATGTTAAGGATGAAGAACTCCATGTCAATTACAACAATTCTTATTTTTGTATTTCCTTATCCAAAACACTCCTAGCAACTTAATATGCAACACAGAAATGGGACAATTTTTCAGTGTCCTGCTTGTGTCCATGAAGACTCAGTTGTCCAATGAATGAAAAAGCAGGCTGGAGTATTTTTAAAACAGATTTAAAATTATATAATGCATATCTCAATCAATGAGATTCCAGTTTTTGAGCCTACGTCTTTGGCCTAATATTCCATAATGTAATGTGCAACTTTTTTCACATATGATATGATGAACACAAAACCAATAGCAAAACATCATGACAGCAAAAACGTCTACAAACACTACCCTAAGGCTCCTGTTGTGAGATCATCAATACTTTTCAGGTAGTTTTCTCCATAAGTATTCCTCCTTTTAGTTCACAATCTGTTCAGTCCCTATACAAAGGAATCTGTCTTCCAAAACTTCTGTGAGAGGTGATGAACTAGTGTACTGACTCAGTAATGCCTCCTCTAATTACCAACATGTATCTGAGATTTCTGCTTATCCAACTAACAGTTCCCTCCTTAGCAAAAAAAAAAAAGACATTGCTCATTGGCAGGCCTTTCTAATGTATCTATTGAAGAGGCTGCAGGCACAGCAGCAAAATTTATCATAATTCATCAGCACATATCAAAAAGCTCTGAGACAGAACAGGACTCTAGCCAGTTCCCACTGTCTACTCTCAGTTCCTAAAAAAAGCTCAAGTTAGCTTTATCTTACACTCTGAAAGTCAGAAGATAAAAATCAACCATTGCCTTATATCTCGAGCAGGAAAGCACAATGATGATACTTGGCAGAAAGAGTACAAAATGCTCTTTCCCACTAGAGCAGCACGAATCTGTCCCCAAACACCACTTGTAATAATGATGAGTGTTTATATAAAGTGACTGATTACTCTGTTCTTTCTGTCGTCAATCAGTGGGGCAGTTAATTACATGTCTCTTGGATATCATTCCAAAAGAATGACCTGGCAAAGAGCATTGGGTTTAGTGGCCCAGAACTGGTCACTCTATTCAGTGGATTATACTACAGCATAAACATCACTGGAGGTGGATCTTCCCAATTATGGGTTATTTATAAAACTAACACTGGCAAAGGTTTCAAACATGGAAAGTTTTAGTATAAAGTGGGCAAGTAATCAATTAAGAAATGTGAAGCAATTCTAAATGTTTATAGAAACAATATTCTAACTCATCTTTCCTACTGAAAATGAAAAGACTAAATATTTAGATTTCTAGATTATGTAGAGGCACAGTGAATGTGTCACTATAAGTGAAATGGCTAAAGTAACATAAAAGGTCAAGGCTGAAGGTTAAACCTAAGCTTAATTTAAGGTGAAAGTCTGAGAATAAACGTCACAGATCCTCATCTACATTCACATATTGGACTTTTTAAATCTACCACTGTGAAACTTCTACTGAATATTTTGCCCTTGTTATAGCAGTCATCACTGGGTGTAAATGGTCTCATTTCCGGGGGGATTTTTGTGTATTTTGTTGTTGTTGTTGCTGTTGTGAGCTTCAGCTGGTGCCTTCACACAGATGCACTGTTGCTTCAAGGTGAACCCTCCATATATATCCTCTTCATTAGTGCAAAATGATATACTTAAAAACAAAACCTCCAGCACTGCTTTTAAGTTAGTTTTCTGGCCAGAGACTTATTTTATCTCCTACGTTGTATTTAATATTGAATTCACCTCCCGTACGGATGCTGAAAGCATCTCTATGAAGAATCTAAAAACCTGCACTGCCACAAGCTCCTGTGGCAATGTATCAGTGAAGACTTCCAGTAAGAGTTAAATTAAGATCATGACATGGTGTCTGGATCTTTCAAAAAAGATTACATATCAGCTAAATAGCAGATATTTTCTTGTTTCTTGGAAGCTTATGAACAAGCTAAAATTGTGAAACCATACATTTTATGTAACTGTGCAGATCTTTGGGTTTTTTTATACACATACAGTAACCTAGTTTCTGGTTCTTGTTTTTGTATTGGGTAGAAAACAAGACTTTAACTACCTGTCTAAATCTATGCAGACTTCCTTTCCTTTTTGTATTCCCCTTGTATCCATTCAAGTGTTTAATTAATGTTCTCCATAATTGTGAGTTCTCTGTAACTGCTCTATATTTTCCAGGTTTATCTCTTTCCGTAACAACGGATGTGACACTTTGTATAAGCAAATATGCTGTATGGTGGGGCTGAAACTTGAGGTTGAGCTCATTAGGAAAACTGGCACACGAACAGGGAGCTCCTGTGTTTGCCAGTCAGGCTTGTTTCCAACAGCTCTTGAAGATCAGGAAGGAACAGAGTGAAAACACAAGGTGCCCAGCACCCCAGTTACACTAGATGACTGGCAAACCCGAAAGTATGGGCATATATAGATGGGTTGAAGACAGTAGCCTCTTCTGAAAGAACATTTTGTGAACATAAGGGCATGGAAGGGAGGAAGAAAAACTGCGGCAAAAAATACAGTGAAGAAAATAGAACCACTGAGGTTTCCACATGGGTGAAATGGTCTAGAAACCAGATAAAAGCCTAAGCCTAATGAGGTAACTAAGTGCTTTGCTATAGCATTTAGTGAGGCCAGATTCTTCCTCTACAGACAAGATGAGAAACTGTGGAATATACATATATAATATCATGTAGCATGTTATAATTTTGTATTCATGTAAAGCATATAGAATTTATAAAATATAGTATATATAGTACCATATATAGGACCACATAAATTATATAATACATATTCAGTCCAAATCAACAGTTAAAATAATACATTAATCTTGCTTGATATGAATCCTTCCCTGCTTCTTGAGCAAGGAAACAATGTTGTGTAAACATCGACTCATAAGTAAACTCAGCTACAGATACTGGAACTAAAAGAAGGAATCTGACAGATTTCTGCAAGTTTAACAATATTTCTAAGAGACAAATAGTCTGCTGCACACAGAATGCTCTAGAAAGTAGTTGCCTTAAATCATTATTGTGACTTTTTTTGCCAAATATGCAAAACAAAGCAAACAGTAATATATCGGATTAATTTTGTCTCCCTCCCTCTTCTGAACCATTTACAAACAGATGATGATTTTTATGAAGCGATACATTTATTTTGAAGAGTTTCTGTGCTTATCTTGTTTCTCACTTGTGAGCAATTTGTTGTGACTAAGTGGGGGTCCAAAGTTTCAAACTAAACAACCTCAACAAAATTCTGATATATTCACAGAGCAGTGAAGAGCCCAAAGTGCCCAGAATCAGTGGTGAGAAGTCCAACTTCAAGATTTTCAGGAAGAAAATACCTATTCAAGTTCTGTTTCTTGGCATGTTTTCCAGTGACAGTAAAGGGTAATGTTGTTTAGTATCAAGTTTATCTTTGGGATTTCTCTGTTTCCATTGAACTATCACATTTCTAACAGATACTTTGCTGTTTTGAAAATAATCCTGTATCCAACCACCTTTCCTCCTTCAAAATAAGCAAATAAAGATTAATGCCAAATGAAGAAACAAATACATGGCTATCATCAGTGGCATAAGAATGAGGTGCCAGAGATACACCTTCACTCTACCCCAAACAGCCAAGATTTTGGCAAAAGTTACTAGAGAAAACAGACACTCTGAGCTGGACTGTGGCTAGCACCAATGTTTTTTGAGTGAAGCCTTAGGTAACAGGATTACAGTGTGGGTTTTTTCAGTACAGAGACCCTCTAGATTCAGGATGGCATCAAAGCTTGCTGAAAAAAAATTCTGTTGCAACTCCAAGTGCTGCTGCCGCATCTGAGATGTGCCAAAGTACTTCTTCAAAGGACAAGAGAGCTGACCCTGTTTACTGGCCTGATTCCAGCACAAGCAATTAAATTTCTACCATCTCAACAACCCCTGCAGTTCTGACTGGAACAGTGTTATTTGCTGTTTCCTGCCCTGAACTGTCGCAGAGTGTTTCTGTATCCTCTTGAGGAGCTGCTGCAGTTCACCCCCAGAGATGGTTGCCAAACAGCAAAGGATGAAGCCCTGCTCGTATGCAAGACTGTGCAATTACTGTATTGAAAGCAACTAAGAGTTAAGACCTTCACTGATTATTGTTCCATCATGATGTCTCATCAGCTGAAGAAAACCTAGGTCTAACACCTTTTTGTTGTTAAAGATGACTAAGTTGCGAAGAGCAACTTAAAATACCTACATTTCCATGTTAAAGCAGCATAGAAGAATAAAATTTAAACATTTGTACATATCTGCCCATTTTCTGTTTCCTTGTCTGCACTTCAAATCAGCTCCCAGAATGTACAGGAGTGATGAGATTAAATGAAAGAAAAGGGCTGACTGTCTGTGAAGTTTCTGTAGAAATAAAGCCCATACATTTCAGTATGCCTGTTCTCAAGTTAGAACTACCCACTAACAGACCCCAGACTGAAGAATACTGCAAAGCAGAATGGGAGAAAAAGAGTATGATTATCATGCTGGAGTATTTCATAGCATATAAAATTAGCAAACAGTTCTGGAAAAAAAGCAGCAATGCCTGTTACTGTGGGGTTTAGCTGAGGGCTTAGGTGTTTTGAGAATGCAAAGAAGTGCAGCATTTTAGAAAAATAAGATCTTCAGTAAAGAGTGTAGCTAGTACCCTAAAACCAGACTTTCAATAGCTGAGTTCTATGGTTGTACTCCAAATAATTGGTAGGAAGTAACAGTGCTCAGATATCTAAGTAACTTCTCAGAATATGGAATCAGGTACCCAGATTGCATAAATGACCAAAATTATGCCACACATAACTGGAGGTGAATAAAAAGAGGCCTGGTTAAAACTGAGCTGATAATTCATTCCCTAATGTCAACATTTTGTCAGATTAATGTGCAATTTCCTTTGCGTTCAGGAAAATGATATAGGTGTGGACATGCTTTCCTTACTCTGCTAGGTGAATTACAAAGCTATCATTAAAATAATTACCAATGCAAGAAGAATCAGAATCAAACATTTAATTCAATGTAATTATAACTCCCATTTCCTCCTAATGTAGGCGATTTATCTCACTGTGATTAAAGGAAGTAAGGACACTTAAGTAAAACATGTGCCTGTATCAATAGGACAGCTATTAAACAACGTTCACATTTCAGTAAAAAAGACGCCCTACACAGAGAAGAGTATTCAGGCAGAATAAAGTGATTTCAGTGGTCGGCAGGTATTCTCTGAAGACTACCCACAAAGAAAGCAGTTGAAAAAAATCCAAATCATAAATACCAAGTTCACCCTATTAAAGAACTGCAACTGGAACTAACAGGATTTTTGAATATCTTCTCTATTTCATAGTGTTCCTTCTCCTAGTTTCCCAAACCATGTGGCATGTTTGCATGCTGGCTCTGTACAGGTTGCCACTTTTTAGAGATATATTTTTATACATTTATGCAAAGCACAGCTGTACTCTATCTTCAACAGCTGTGAAAAGGAGAAGGAAGAAAAAGCACTGAAAAACAGGCCAAAATCCACATATCAAAAGGAATAATAATAATGAAGAATTCACAGCAAAATACTTGGTAGCTGGGCATCCTTTGGCAATAGGAGACAGGTTTCCCTATAAAAAAAATAGAAGAGAAAACCCCACTGGACAGATGAAAAAGACATAAAAGAAAAACATTAATCAGTCAGTCATTCTGATTTTACCCTGCTACTAAAAAGAAAAATATCTCTCAGGTTCAAACACAGTTTACAGGGTACAAAGCTTTTCCTCCTGGTGATGGGTGCACAGGGACTGACATTTGCAATAAAGTGTTTTAGCAGGTTCCAGCACACTCGGTGTTGTAAGGAGCTACAGAGAATAATGTTACTGAGCTTTATTGGATCCCGCTGACAAGTCAGCAGTGCAAAGATTTTGGTTTAATTTACTTCATTTTCAAGGAAAATAGTGAGAAATTCAAGCTCTTATTACAGCAACAGAAATAAAGCGTCTCTTCTTAAAATGCAGTGACTTCTACAAATGACTGTTTGTTCTTATCCTTCCTGTAAGTGTGTTCAATGCTTTTATTATTGTGAACCACGTTATCTGAAACCACTTGTATAAGGCTCTGGACTGCAGGTGGCACCATTATGTCATTATGAAATGAAACAACATTATTCCTGAGACAAGCAGGTAGCACAGAGGAGTCTAACCTACTTAGTGAAGTACTCTATGAATATAAAGTATGCAATCTAATAGTAGTCATATATAGGAAAAACAATTCTTTCTGAGGCAAAGATTAGGAGGTCTCATCTGATGAAAACTATCAACATTAGCTGAAATAAATGGAGCTGTATCATTTACACTGGCTAAGAATGTCCCATTGACCTTCAGTGGCCTTTGGATGGGGCTCTCAAAAGAAAGACCCGAGAAAAAAAATCTGCTAGCATCATAGTGTGAGATCTCTATCTTTAAAACAGCTGATCAGGAGTAAAGCAGATGCCACAGTGCAGTTAATTCTGCTATGCATTGTGATGAAATGAGGAGCAGATATAACAATGAAAAGAATCAAGCTGTGACATTTTCAGGAATGTTATTAAAGTGACCACATTGCTTACAAAGTATTGATGCAATCGTAGAAATATTATATTCATGTTTTACAAAAGGAGGAAGCAGTGTACCAGGAACCCATCTTTTATACAGTTACCATCCTCCCAAAAGCTGACCCTATCCTATGTACAGATAACAAGAAGTTTGTGGTGGAGTTGGCAGGAACAGGATGATGGCTTCACAGAGCTGCCTGGAAAAAGAGAGAAGTCTAACACCATTTATCTTCTTTTGTGCTATGATGTATGTGAAAACTACGCTAGACTTGTGTCTAAATCTAAATCACCTGATGCAGCATGATAACCACGGAAGTTCTGCAGTCAGCACAGACTTTTCTCCACCTTTCATGTGCGTACACAGAAGTATTTCCTATTTATGATGACTCTGCTGTGTACAGAAACACTGATTCCCAGGAGACTTCTGTGGAGTGCTCGCAAGAGGTGCCTTCTGCTAGCAAGGAGATCAGCGTGCAAGGTGTACAGCAAACAAAAGCATTCCCTTCCACTAGGTGTGCACCAGCAGGTCAGCAATTAGCTTCACTGTCTTTCGGGTTTCCGCAGTATCATGGGGAGGAATTTTGCAAGTCAGTAATGGCTGCCGATCTCCCTGCAAGCTAGCCCCCACCTACTGGTTTGATCAATTATTCCAGAGCTATAGAAACTGTCCCAGGGAGACCTCCTTTGGATGTAGGGAAAATACTGTTGCTTAGCAGTCAGTCAGTTAACAGTCAAGATATTAAGGTGAGGATGAGCAGTCAGTGGGGACTCAGAAGTGGAAAGATGAAATCTAGGGTAGAATCTCTCAGGAAATATAAAGAGAAATAGGTAAATAATTTTAATATGAATGGACCTGAGAGTACTCAAGCTCAGAGAAATCTGTATTCCAGACAAGTATAACATCATATATGACAAATATTGAAGAAATATCTGTCATACACTTTGCTTTCTGGCTGCTCATAGGCTTAATTCCAGTAGTGTATAAACAGCTGGCATAGTCCTTAATGGAGATTCAACTCACTGGAAATTGATCTCAGACTGGAAGTGGATTGCTCATTTTGAAGTCATAATTTCATTTCAGGATTGCACTATGCAAGTATGAGCTGAAATAAACAATGAAATTTGCAGAAAGATGTAAACTTGTTACACATAATTAAATTCTCACCATCTTAGTGATGCATTCAGTTGGAAAGCATATGTACAAAAAAATGTTTCATATTCTGAAATGTCCTGTAGGCACCTAAGCACAAGATGCAGTGTCTGGAACTCTTAGAATAATCTGGGGCCAGGAGTTAAATGAGTAAAAAAAAAAATACAGAGATATTAAAAGGAGGTAACAATAATCAAGCTGGCTAAATACTTTTTTTCAGATATGCTAATGAAGAGGGCTCTAAGAGCGAGTTGCTACTCCTTTTAAAGTGAATAGTTTTTCTTAAACATTGTTGGCTTCTCACACTATATTCTAATTTCTTTCCTTAGTCAACACCTGGCTATCCTGCGTATCTCTAAGATCCTGCCTGATACACCTGCCAAGAAACAAGCAAGAAAGCTTTTTTCTAATGAGACCATGGGGGAAAACATTTCCCTCTCCCTAGGACTTTTGGGATTTCAGAAATCTCCCTCCTTCTGTATCAGGACAAACACAAGACTTCACTTCGGGACTGAGGGAAGGAAGAGAAAACAATGTTTCTGCCCTGTCAGTAGGGCACTTTTTACTCCTCCATTTTCTCCTCTTTTCAGTGATGGGCTTTATCCACCAAGATAGGAGCTATTCTAGGCTTCTGGTCACTGCCTCTCTCTTATTCTTTTCTGTTGGAGCTACTTCGCTTTGTGTAAATCTTTAAATATTTATTAATGCAAGGTTTTGAACCAGAGTTTCCCACATCAAAGGAGATCATTTAAATATCAGATGATAGCATCAGTCTCTCTCTTGTTCATTCCTCCCCAGTTCAATTATACAATGTGGATCTGCTTCAATGGAAAAGACTGGTAAAATCAGCTTGCAATTAGCCAATATGCGAATGACTTCTATTCAAATAGCTTTTCCCCGTCTCAGCCAGCTGCTTTAGGCCATGAGCTCTTGCAGTGCTAATCACTCTTTATCATTCTAACCAGAATTTCCCATTCTTCTTAAAATATTTCTAAAGGATAATTTTTGTCCAAATTGGCGCATTTCCATGAATTTTCAGATGCAGTTAAACCAAACTTTTGTGGTGAACAATTGTCTATGGGAAACATCTATTGATGTTTAGAAGCCATCTTATAACACTGGTGAGTGTCAAGAACAAGTGGCAGTGCCCCCTGGTTCTAATACTGAATCATATCTCAATCAAATTATTTACATACACATTATCACTCTCCCCATCCACTGGCACCAGGAAAAAAAATGGACTTAAGGTGTAGAATTTCTTGGCTATGCTGCCTCTGTGATGATGTCCCCACATTAAACCAGGAGTGTGTTGTGACTTGTCCCAGGTATCGTAACATTTTTAAGCTTGACCTCCTGGAGTCCCGTGACTATATCTCAACTCATATCAAAAAAAGCGAGTCTCTGTACACATAAACAAGTTTGAAAACCTGAACAGAAGGTAAGTAATAGTATTTAAAAATGTTATGCTTTTCTTTCAGTTGTGTAACTTGCTGAGATCTGATTCATTATTTTGAACAATGGTGCTTAGCAGTATTTTCTGAGGTAATGGCAGTGGCTAGGCTTTACTTTCTCTAGTTCTATTATTATTAACGAGCTTCATGTCACAAGCATATAAAATAATTCTTTGTAAAGTATTTCAAAATCCTTGAAGAAAATCCTCTGAATAAATACCAAGTATTAAATCTATTAAGTAAATTTGTAAAGAAAAGATACATTAGTTCCACACATTGAAACTGTGAAATAAAGAAATGTATTTCATGAATGCACAAGAAATCACGAAAGAAAAATAATAGCTCCTTTCAGTGGTTATGACTCTAATCTTTCATTCACTTACATAAAAATGGCTATTTATTACCACAGCATACTAGCTGAAGCTACAAAATCAAATCCAGATAGCAGAAGTGTCTTTTAGTGATGTGCTCACTCTGCGTTAGAAGATCCTGTCTCAGAAGTACTGAAAAATACCATAGGAATTCATCAAGCACGACAATTAACTGGCCCCTACCAGGAACAACGATCCCTACCTCTGTTTTGTAAAATTTAACAAGTCAGCCAATTAAACAGACAGTTTAGTACAGAGGGGGCCTAGATGTATATCTAGACAAAATAATACACATAAGATAGAGAAATAACTTCACAGGCCACAATTTTTCATCAGAGACTTGTGATTTTGATCCCTCCAGCTTAAGACCCTTCAAGAGATTTTTCAGAAAGTGCTGAGAATGTACCCCTTTGAAAAGTCAAACCTTCCTAGACTGCCTCAGGTTAGGTGCACAAAAATAATTGGTACTTTTTTTAAATCCTAGCCAAAAATCTCCAGTGTATTTCAGTTAAAAGCACTTGAATCAGACTTATGTCACATGGTTTCAGTTTACTTCCAGTTTAGGTACAAAGCTTGGAGATAAAAATTCCTTTCATATTTATTCTCTAATTCTACGTGTTCCTAAGAGAAACACTATTAACAAGGTCATTTGAATTCAAAATTTTAATGTGCCTTCCAGGATAAATCATTCTATAATTTTGTAATCATCTGTGGCTATCAAAATCTAAAATATTAGCAGAAGGTCATGTAATTACTCTTATTTTTCCCAGGGGATGACTCCTGAAACTTAGGGAGGTCTATTATCCAGTGACTCAGTACAGACCTTAAACTACAGTTCAAGCCACTTCACTGATATGCTTTATTTATGCTATTAATATAGTGGGTATAATAAAATATTTAAGGACTTCTGAGGGGGCTTTGGAAGTAAATGTAACATTAAAAAAATCTGTAGAAAAAAAAATGCTTTAGAAGTGCTGATATTATGTTGGCTAACCATGATGTCAGAATTGAAACAGAAACAGCTAGAAAAAAGTTAAGGTAGCATTCCTGAATATTACAGCATGTTATCCTTTTTGGATACATGATTGTCCTCCTTCAGTTATCAACGGAGAGAAAAAACCCCAAAACAACAACAAAGAAGTGACGCTCAGACGTGTATTTGCTTTAAAGCAGGTTTGATATGAAATTCAAGGTAATGTAGGAAGAAGATCAGACACAGATATTAAAATCAAATACTTCTTGACAGAAGAATCCACCTGTCTCTCCTTAACCGAGATGTAATAGCCATTCTCAACAACTGAGAAATGTATGAAACAAGCTCCTTTTTGGAAATCCCTAAGAAGCAATGGAGACTCTAAATGAAAAGGAGACTCACACCACCTCTCAAAAAACACCCTTGAAAAAATCAGCAATCTCACTGAAATGTCTCTGGTAGACATTTCTGCCTGTCTGTGAGATAAGTAAGAATAGCAGAGGAAAAGCTGGACTAAAAGCACTGGAAAGCCAAAACCACAGCAGGAATATGATTTTGGCTCAGCAGAAAAAACCTTGAAAATACGAGCAAAGGAACTGCCTGCTGCTTGACTGTTGTGTTCAGAGTAATGGGACTTTGCACATTTTTTGTTGAAAAAACCAAACCATAATACTAAGACTTTATCAGAAACACTTCTGAATTCTGAAACAAGTGCTGCTCTCCAAGATGCTTAAGTACAACATGGGTCAATGAGAACAAGTTTTCATTAATTGCAATGCACTGGAGATGGGTCATAACCCAGAAAGAAAGTAGAAAGCAAGCTAGCGACCATTTTATTTCAGAGCAGTTTTTTTTCTTTTAATTAGGGCAGAGAGGAAGGAGAGAAAATAAGCTGATAGGCGCTTTTTTTCCAACTACTACTAACTCTTTTTTATAGATAAAATCACTGAGGTTGGGAACAGGAAAAGGCACTAAGGAATTATTACCAGCATGGCAATGCCACATGAAAAATTGATTCTCAAGGAGGAGAAGCTTTAGGCAGCTTGTTCAGCCTTTATGAAATCCAAGTGGAGTGTCAAAGAAGACATGTATTAAGATGTTTTCATAAAATCCAAGCACAATTAATTTCAAAATACCAGCCTATGTTCATTGAATAAAAGTATTCATGCTCAAATATGGTTATGTTTCTCTGTTGTAAGAAATGACAGTAAACGGAAAATGCAGTTGCTCCTTGCAGTGCTGTTAACATTAATTTTAATAACACTGTCTCCTGTTGAAGAAAACAGGATTTTATCACAAAGACAATGGTAGTGCAACTTCTCACCTACTATTCCAAATTTACAAGGTATTTTAAGATTCCCAGAATATACTCAAGATTCTTCATTTACAAAACATACCAGGTAGAAAATTAAAATGACTCATCGGTGGTCTCTTTTGATACATGACAGTTTGGAAGTGCAGATACTGTCTATATGAAATGTATTCCTCTGAAATACGCTTTTCTACAGTCTGTGAGGGGGCTGGAATCAAGCACCTGAACAGCAAAGACGCTGACTGCGTACTGCCTGTCCCCCAGGAGTGTCCTCCTGGGCTCACTGCTATCCAGTCTCCCTGCTTAGGAACAGAACTACTTGGAACACTATCTTTACTGGAGGTTGCAAAACTTATTACACAATCTTGCCCTGTTTGATCCAAAACAATTTAATTTTTTTTTTTTTAAAAAGGAAAAATAATAAAACAGAAAAGTCATGGGCTTTCAATTCCCAGTTTTAAAACCAAAAGTAAGAGAATAAAATTCATCTATGAAATGATGTCTTGAGCAGCAAAAACTAAACACATTTGGTTTTGAGGGAACTTCTTTTGATGCATAGTCTGGCAAAACTGTCAAAGATTCAAATTGCTTCAGCGAAGCCAGCAGGAGATTTTGGTGAAAAAAGCTGACATGAAAATCCTGACAAACTTTGTTTGGCCTTTTGTATTGATGCTGCTTTTGGAAGACGTATATTAAGCGCAAAGATGGTATGTGCAGAGGGATGGATAAAAAAGGGAGGAACACACTGCTGTCCCGAGGCTCTCCTTCAGCACAGCATTGTGTTGGCATAAATAGGCTATTCACTAAGTGCTCTTGTGGGATTGCCTTTGTAAGGCTCTGTTGCAGACTGGCATAGACATTTCTCTCTGTCCAGAACAACAAGTGGAAGCACACACCTAAAAGTCACAAAAGGATCCTGGCGTCACTGGAGTTTATGAAAACTTTGCTAAAAGATACAGGACAATCTTTTTGAAAAACGTTCAAGAATTCTATGTGTTTCTGACAAGTCAAACTTGTACAATGGTAAGGTATTGTAGTGCTGGATATCCTGTGAGCAGCATAAATTGATGGACAGAAAAAATAGGGAAGGTGAAGCAAGGAGGCCTTTCTTGGCAACTATTAACAGAACAGTGCTTACAAAATGAGCATCTCTTCATTTTTCCCAGCCCTGGCAAACAAATAAGGGAAGCTTTCAGTAATAAAAATATGCCTCTGTTTTGCAGAATTCACTGGAATCTGTAGAATTCGGGGCTGTGAAGGATCACTGCATCTGCAACTGAGGGATGCACGCCCTACGTCTAAAATATCACAAGCAGAACTGATTCCATTACTGGTCTCTGCTAATGCTGTACTCTTTGAAACATAAATATTTTAAAAAAAAATATTAACCATAGGCAAACCTCTGCATGCCTTTTAAGATGAAAGAGTGCTTTAAAGTAACATCCTGTAGAAACAACACTTGGTTTTACAGAAAACTTCAGCTATTTGTCTGTAAAGGAAAGCCCGCCTATACAAGACTAACAAAGAAGCATCTTTGGCTTATTCCTCTTCCCCAAACTTCACCTTTACCTCCTATGCTCCTCTGAATATTTATCCTGTAACTGATCTTAAACTCAGTGGCAAGTCCGTCACTGTGCACACAGCAATGACGGTTACATAGCGGTGATCAGAATGATGTGTTGCTTTCTGTAGGAAGGCAGGAAATTAACAGTCAAAGAAATCAGCACAAGAAGCTGTAAGACAGATCAAGCCCTTTTTTCTGTCCCATTAAAGATAGGAGGAAAAAACTCAAATGTCAACAACTTTACAAGTACATGCTTAATGCTCTGAACAGCCAGGAAAATGGGAGCAAGTCAGCCTAGGAGAGCATTCAATGAACGTTACATTATCAGGATCCTGTATTTTACTTCTGCAGGTCACCTTAAAGCTATGTAGTGTTAAGGATTTAAAGCTCTTAAGGAGATTAAGGGTTCAAGTGCTTTGAACAAACAAATTTAGGCTACTAAAATCACAATTCTAAATTTTAAAATGTGCATGAGATGATTAAAAGTATGAGTTAGTGATTTTTAATTATTTTGTGCAAGTTTTACATATTCATAAGTCTGCTTGGAGAAGCACACACTGCATTCTGATGAGGAACGCCATTATCTCACACTCCAACACACCTTCGGTTCAGCACGAGACAAGGTTTCAGGAGCAGGACATAAAATAACACTGCAGCAGAGTCAGAGTTTCAGATGTCCATAGTATCAGTGTGCGGGGGTGATACTATCACAGCCTCAATTCTAATCACACAAGGTGCCTTCTGCTGCCCAGCTCTGGTCTCTCTGCTCTGCTTCATCTCTGCCCTCCCCAGGGCTGGAAGGCTTTAATCTGCGTGAATGCCCCATACCCAGACTGACAGAGGGAATGGCCAGAACCAGGCCAAGCTTCTGCTTCCCCCATCTCAGCCAGCCCTGCCAAGCGTCAGAGCCAGGGCCATCTAGGACTCCCAGGAGAGAGACTAGGGACGGAAGAAGGGCTGAATTGTAGCAGAGGGATCCCATACTCAAAAGAAAGCAGGAAGGTGCATAGGTTTTCTCACCACGCCTAGGACAACTACAAGGTGAAGTCCCCATGATCAGACCCTGACTCTTCCCAGATCACTCAGACAGGTCAGGGGGTAGGCACCTAGGGAGCAAGGAGACACCTTTCCCACAGGAACCTCTGTCAGATAACCTGGTTGTGTTCTGCAGTCTTCCTTTCTTAGTGACAATATCATGAAACATTTAAGTGGTAACTTTCAGCACTCCTTGGATCAACATAACTCATTTATTAATAACATTTACCATGAGCCTGCAGCAATATTCCCCTCCTTCCCGACAGGTTCCCTGTTATTCATGAATGGTTGCTTGCAGTATTATGAAGAAAATACCCTTGAAATCTGACAATAAGCAAGTTTTTTACTCCCATATTTTAGCCTGGTCATGAATTGAAGACTCATTTCTGACACAACTCTAACAAAATACTTCCAATATTTTGAAGAGCAGGAGTATGAAACACTGTTGTTGTCTAAGAGAGGAATCGTGACTGCCTAATGTGAGTGGCCTAATTTTCATTAGTTAGTAAAAATAAGTCTGCCTTTCCAGACATCTAATCATCAGATTTTCAGACGTTTTGCTTGCAACTAGAAATGGATTCATTAAAAAACAGAAAGAGCTGATATCAAACAGGGATCCTGTTGAAGGGTAGTATTTTCCTGAAAAATGTGTAAGCTGATGTATACAAGAAAGAAATGCAGCAGAAGGCTGTGCATGTGTAACCAGGGTCAGGGTGAGTATTTGAAGGCACACAGCAGAATTCCCTGTGCTCCACTGCAGCTGCCACAGAATAGCAAAGAACAAGCCTGGCTTATCTATAAATTTATATACAGCAAACTGGACACACTTCAGCTCTAAATAATCCTTTTACCTTTCATGTTTTCATGAAGTTGTACCAGAGGAGAAGAAACCTTGCACCATGACCCACTAGCAGTACATGCATACCCTTGCTAGGAATATGCACTATTTCTCAAATAATCAAACCCTAACCATTTAGAGCTTTCTTCGATGAAAATCAACAGTTAAATTTCACCTTGAAAGCTACAAGCATTCATGATAAGAAAAAGTTAAAAGTACATGGTACTTGGATTGTCTTTCTGTCTCATGCTAGTGAATACTTCAAGAAAGACTGTATAAGACAAGGAAAGGTGTAGTCATCTTTATTTCAACCATATTCTCCCAGTTACTGGCAGTCAACAACTTGACACTCTCTTAAAGCTGGAGAGAGCATCTAATACATGCTGTTAATAGCCAGCCAAGGCAATAATCATTCATTAATTTCTCTAGTCCCATTTTTAGCATATTTACAGGTTTTGGCCTCCTGACATCCTTTGACAACATAGCCCACAATTTAACTGTGTTGTATGGAAATAGAACTTCCTTTTTTTTTTTAAGCATTGTGCATGGTCATGGTGCTTATCAAGTTCACGTACCCTAAGGACTAATAAACCATTCCCTCATCATTTCCCCCCAGTCATTCATTATTTCAGAGCTACCTGTACAAGATTATCTTTAATTCCAGTCTGAATTTAGTCTCTTTGCAGATGGGAGCCTTCCTACACTCCTGATCATTTTTGTAGACTTTCTTTGTATCTTTGTGCCAATCATAAGCAATACAATCCTTTTGTGACATTTTGAAGTCAAAACAATCCCAGATGATTCTGTAACCTACAAATATTCTCACCCTATTTTTCCATTTCTCCAGGTCACTTGTGACTACCTTAAACAATATCTGGTCCTAGCAGAGATAATGAGAAATCTTTCTGATAACTTTCTCCATTTCTTCCCATCCTCTGTTTCTTCCCTTCCACAAAAATGCTGTCAACAGATACTATGTCACTTAGTGCACATTTAACTGCATTCTGCACAAATGTATGACTGGACCCAGTATTTACCCTCTTTAGGAATCCAATACAATGAACTAGTATCTTGGCTGCTGCAGTTACTTCATTTCCATTAAAACTGCAAATGATACTCACTCTTCAGATCTCTGAGATGCTGTTTTATAAAATGCTGCGTTATTAATTTAAGAGATGGGTATGAATGACAGAATGTGTCCTACTTTTGTTGCCATTATTTAAGAGGTATCGCAAAATCCCTGTCTGTCCAATATTCCTCCTCTACTGCTGAAATACTTGTTAAATATTGGCAAGCATGTGAGACTACACAGATCTTCCTGGCATTCCATAAGGAGATTTCCTAGTATGGAAAATATACTGGCATCAGTAAATCCTAGAATTTTTTCGAAATGAAAGAAATGGGGAGGCTCAGGGGGAACACTAAGCTAACAACGCAACGGTCAACAATGTAACAGGTGATTAGTGGATCTGAACAATCATTAGGCAACTGATATCTAAGGAGTTGTCTAAGACATCAAGAGATGCTGCTGCTTCTCTTCCTATATCGACCAAGGCAATTTGGAGTGTAGGAGGCAGGCCAGTCACAGTCTTTTTTTATGATCTCTTCTGCAAGCAGACTAGAAAACTCATTCTGTAATACTAGTAATATTGAGAGATTATTTCTAACATTACATACCTACTCTTTCACTAAAGGATTTACAGACAATCTATGTGCTTTTCAGAAGGGGAAGGATTAGTATGTTTGTGATAGGAAACACTATCCCTTTGTTAATCTCAGTTAAAGCAGACACAATGGCTGTCATGCTGAGGACATGAATCTGCTCTGCAGTCACAGAGAAGTCTTATCTCCAAAGCAGCCTGCACATCCTTCGAGGTGTTCATCAGCAGCAATGAACTAGATATGCTAAACTAGCAGCCACTTTGAACAATTCTGTTCAGCAGGAATTTTATGAATAACACGATGGAAATAGCCCCATAAAAGGGGAAAAGGATTGCTGCACTGTGCTGGCTGGAGGCAGTGAGGAGCCCTAAGGAGCATAACAGCCAGAGCTGCCTGTTTTGCCAGTTACTAGGCCTGGTACAAAGGATGCAGCCAGCAGTAGAACGAACGAGTAACCAGATTCTATTGCACACAAAAGGATCAGGACATGAGTGATCGCTGGGGGTACAAACAAGTCAATGAGGTTACACATAATAGACATCAACCCCAATGACTCCAAGAACGATACAGCGTGGCCAAAAACAGGTGGAACAAACAAAGCAACAAAGTCTCCCATAGAAGAGATGGGAGACAACCAAGCCAGGAGGCTGATAACATAGGACAGAGGCAAACTCGTGCTGTTCCCACAGAGCCCGCAAGAACCAAACCTGACTGGGGCCCAGTTGCAGGGAGAATCAGGAGGTCCTTCCTCAACAGGGAAACTCTGCAAAGTGCATCCACCTCACAGACAGACACTCCACCCTTTACTGCAAGTGGTCCCAGCTTTTATCCCCAAAGCAGGACACCTGGCACTCATTTACCCAAGGGCTTTCCCTGCAAGGTTGGCCACACCTTGGAGAAAAGGCAAACTCATCCCCTCCTTTTGAAGGACTGTGGGAACCACCCATCTGTCAATCTTAATTCAGGGCTCAGGGTTCAGACTCCAGCACTTCACTGCCATACTGGCAGCTCAGAGCAGATGGGGACAAGAGGACGCCTTCCTCCCAGGCTTCCTGAAAACACACTGGTGGCATTGCTCTTGGTGAGCAGACCATTAAAATAACTCCAATGCCCCTAGTGAACGAGCAAGTCTTGATTTCTCATTGAGAGGGGTTGGGATGCAGGTATGGAAAACAAGTTTTATCCTAACACTGAATCCTGCCCAAAGCTCAGAGCTAGTGGTGACCAATCCTATGGTAAACCTTTCCTGGCATGTTTTAGCAGCAGTATCACACAAACAGAACAACAACTATCCACAAACACACAGAAGTCTCTGATCCTAAAAGCCTTGGTTTCCACAAGGAGGACTGTGATCAGCTAAATGCATTTTCTTGGGAGTCCTGCAGAGCATAGCTACTGAACATTTTCAAAATAATTTGGAGATCGAACATAGACGATAAACATGCTTAATTTAGATTTGGTAAGGGAGATAAAACATTTCTATTACAAAACACAGCTCTATTCATTAGGCAGATGTATGTACACATTACAAAATGTATGTCATCTAGCTGGGAGGAAATATGTTTTTGGCAAACAGAAAATGCAGATCTAAATTATTTTATCAGAAGGTGTGGTAGCTGAGATCACTGTGTACAGAAGGGCTAAATACATATTTGCAGTGAGATAAAATTCACACTTTTCAAGTGATCCCTATGTACTGAGACATCTTCTAAAATATTAAAGTTTAGACATGCTTAATAGTTACTCCTGCCCTAATGCTGCCTAGATTATCACAAACATTGATTTACAATTAGATCCCTGAAGATACTTACTGCAATTTTTAAACAAATACATTATTTTGCCTTAAATTTGACTTTGCTATGTTCCCTGAGAGTACTACTATTTAAAATACACATATTTTATTTTCTGCAGTGTGTAATCATTTTTGTGTTGCAGTATGTTAATATACAAAGACTACAATTTATGAGTAGAATTTTAAGGTAAGCTTTCTATTCAAGTAGCAAAAATATATACTTCATAGTAAAGAACACATTTATTACAAGATTTAAGAAGAGAAGAATTTGCATGAGTGTGTAATTTTCAATTTACACCATAAAAAAGACATCTGAAAAGAAACCAAGGGTCTTTATAATTTAGTTATATGTCAGCCAATGTGAGGCTTTGCTACTTTATGAGAGTCTGAAATGAGATTGTTTGGAAATTGCCTTCACTATTCTTTCCAGTCTCAACTGAAAGAAATAGAAAAAAAGAATATGAAAAACTAGTTACACTTTCATTTTCTCTCATTTTTAATATCATGAGATACTGTAAGTCACACAGCAAATGCCCTGTAGGCACAAAGGTATGAGATTAACAAATTTTCTTCAAGATATGGAACACTAAAATTCTCGCACTACAGCATTTAGCTGCTTTACAAGGCTATAGTTAAGCCTTAATCCTGATCTGTTTTAGTGAAAGCAGAGTTTCATTTTATTCTTTTAAATCAAAATGGTAGCACTGCTTTCAAAACTTCTACAGTAAGCAGTTCTACAGCTAATGCTGGGGTCTGTAGGGTGTTCAGTGCATTATCAATACAGTGATCTGAAAATCAGGAAGAATGTAGAAGTCATTTAATACATCAGCAGCCCCTGTGCCCCACCTTCCAGTGTGGAACTGATCGTCATTTCCAGGACTTTGCTTTGTCTTATTTTAAATGGTCCCAGGTATGGGATTTAGTACTTTACCAGCCATTGTCCTGTGAGGGAACCAGATGCCACTGATTTGGATTATAGCTAGCAGCACTTACAGGAGCCTCTGTTTCATTTCAGGGGATTAAAACTCACTTTCAAAGACAGCCCAAGAGAGGCAAAAGAGAGCCCTTCAGAACATTTTTGATACTGATGACTTGCATAGCAAGGCTGCAGGAAGCCGTATTTATTTGTCTTGGGTTGGAACCACACAGGCAGTAAGCAACTGGAAGAAAGTTCACAATAAATGTAATGTACTAATTATTTGGAGGCATTTCTCCCTTATTTGCAAAAGAGTAACAGAGAAAACACTGTTTGTATTCCCTAATCCAGACAAACAAATTCACATGCAACATTTTTACTTGTTTATTGTCCTCTCTCTGCCCTTGTTTCACACAATGAATGCCCCTTGCAACGTCATGGGGGAGTTTCTTCGTTTCTGCCCAGGGGCTCATGGAACTGGGGGCTCTGGTGAGGAATGGAAAGTAAAAATCTGCTTTTAGAGGGTGAACTCTGAAATTCAGTCTGTCAGAGTCACCCAGTGGGTGGAAGGAAGATTCCTGTCTCTCAGTATCCTTCCCATTTTTCTCATAGGTACCAGCTCCTCAGCCACTTATACCACCATCTTTATCAGCAGCCCAAGCCCTTGGAAATGTGAATATCAGCTCTTTTCTTTTAAACTACTGTATATCAGATGATCTCTCCCTTGTGCAATCCACTTGCACCCCTAATTGTTGTGACAACACTTGTCATTTAGATAGCTCTTTTATCTACAAAGCCCTTCACAAACATCAATTAACCAAAATCTAGAGTAATTAATCTGACAATTAATTTGCTATATATCCAACAGTTACAATAATGGAGAAGAATCTAGTGCTTGCTAAAGTCATCAGAATGAGTTCCTTTGACTCTAATAAAAATAGAATCAAGCTCATTTCTAGAGTCTATTTCTCTCTCCTAAATCTTCATCTCTCCTAAATCTTCAGTGCAATGTGGTGTTTTCTTTCCTGGCATCTTCAACTGCTTTATCAAGAATACAGCCAAGGAAAGGGGAGAGAAAAAAAAGGAATCTGTGAGCTGAGACCACACACACCAGGAGTTAATCAGTTTTATTTTAAGGGTGATCTTAAATCTTGCACCCCACCTGCACAGACTTTATGAAGATTGATCAGTTCAGTCCTTGACATGCTCACACAGGTCAGGGTTCCAAACACACTGCTGCGATTAATGAATTCAGGAGGCACTCATATTATAAACCGATTGCTAAATTATAGATTAACCCAAACTGACAAAACAGGGTGAGCAGTTGCAGCAAATTCCCCACAATCACTGTAGATCTTGTGAAGTAGACCACTTGAGTTTTTAGTAGTCAGTGTAGTGCCTGCAACCACACACACACACACACACACACACACAGAGAACAAGGGGAATATGAGAGAAAAAGCAAGAGAAATACTTAAGATTTATAGTATTCTCACGAATCATTTACTGGAAAAGTATGTCCAATGGCATTTATGCAAGGAGGTCTCAGAAAGTGGATTTTACAGTGTGTCATTTACTTTAATTTTATAATAATCCTCAAAATAATGTATCATCCTCTCAGAAGACTGTTTTAAAACTCCTACTCTGGTTAAGCAGTATGCACTTATATCAATATTTCTATTAGCTTATTAAATACACACCACACCCCAGTATTTAAACCTAATTTTTTTGTGTTTCTTTTGACCACCAAGAAGAAACTTTTTATTACCTAAATTATCAGCTGCACAGTCACTTTTACAAGAACTTCTCTGGAAATGCACAACACGATAACATCCTTAAAATGACTAATAAACAGATACTATTCAGATTATAATGAAAGATCTGCACCCTCCAAGAGTGAGGCAATTATTCTAAAAATGCCCTCACCTAAAGGAAAAGAGATGACTTACTGAAAAAGTCATTTGAAGGCATCTTTTGATTCACATTAAAGATATGTAAAGGTTCAGTCCCCCTTCCTTGTTGTTGAAGACTTTCCACAAGAAGGAATCCATATGCAAATACCTCTTCAGCAACATCAGGGGAAGCAAGCAGGGAATGATTGGCTCCTCTGGCATTAATTTTGCGAGTAAAGTGAAGGGGAAAATGTAGAGCTGTGCAGTTAATCAGGTATGACTGAAATCACCCAATCAAGTAAAAAACCAGCAAGTCTAGCCTAAGTCCTAATTCGTTCTCGGTGTCAGTTTCTTTGTACATTGAATTAAAAGCCCAAAGAAAACAGCAACAACAAATGAGTCTTCTCTTATGGAACAGTATGAAATTCTCCAGTTTATGCTTTTCTAATAATCATTTGACACTTCTTGAATTGTCCTTTATGCCACATGCTTTTTAAATCCTGCACAGATTATTGCTGCTGACCATAAACTGTATCTTTCCACATTAGTGCTTCAAACACTCTATGACAGCTAAACTGTAAAACAATAAAAGCACTAATGGATTTGTCTGAATGTATTACTTATTGCTTGTCTCTTAAGCTTTACTTGGCCTTCTTCACAGGTTCTGCTCAGTTACTTTCACCACTGGCTTTCAGAGATACTGAGGACTTATTGAAGGATTACAGTTTATAATATACCTGTATAAGCAGAGCTGTAGTCAAGTATTAAAGGTCACTGAAAGCTTATTGATCTAGAGAACATTGCAGCAATAACTCAGAGAATATCAAAATAGCCACTGCTATTTGCTTTTCCTTAACTCAGAATGTAGCAGCCAGTTTACTTACAGACCTTTAAGAAACATTTTTGATGATCAATCATTTTGCATGAAGATTCACCATTTAGAAGAAATCAAAAGGAAACATGGTTACAACTGTTTAAGGAAGACCCAACCTTCTACCCCCAAGAATTCCGTAACAAACCCTGGGGAAGAGATTATTAAATTAAAGTATTTTTTAAAGTTAATGTTTTTAATTAAAGAAATTAAAATAAAGTGATTGACTATTTCTACCCAGCATAAAAGCAAAATCTTTCTTGTAGGTTGTGGAGCTTCTTCTATTGGTATTGTAAGCAAGGATCACATTGTATAACAGTATCAACAAGGCAGAAGAGGTACTGCATAGATTATTAATTTAAGCAAAGTGCAGATCTCTCAGGAAGATTTTTTTAACAATGATCTACCACAAAAATGTAGAAAATTCATGGCCTATGAAAATTCGCATTGGAAAAGCCAATGTATTGCTTAGTATGGAAATGAACTGAAAATCACACGAGCTTTAAACTCCTGAATGTATCTCACTAGCACAAGATCATATTAGATATACTCAGGCCTACAAGCATATGCAGATAAACCCCTCAGCAGAAAAGCAAATAAATAATTTGTGTGCTAAGACACAGATACTCCAACAGATTGGATGGAGAGAGCCAAGGAAGTCGACTGAACATAAGAGTGCATGGGGAAGAATGGCAGAACCAGGTTTTAACCTCATTAGAAGTGCACAGGAAGACACAACCTTCTCATCATTACACAAACAGTAATGTCTCAGGGCTTCATGCTGCAAAGAGCTTTTCATATACATAGAGGCCTCATGACCTGATGTATGTAATAGCCCTGGTAACCACAGCATACAAGCATAAATGTCATCAGGATCATCATCTGTAATCTGGGCTAGGCAGGGATGAAACAAACTGACAAAGATACAGTTGCAACATACAGATTTTTGAAAGGTAGAAAATATATAATGGACATTCTTCTTTTGAAAAATTCCCCTGTAGGGGTGGAAGATGGAAAGGACTTTCTATAGAGATATGACACATGCTGTCCCCTCTCCTTGCAGCTACGTTTATTACTTCTCCTGCAACAATGTTTTTCTTCTGTTTTTTTTGGTCTCTTCTTACTTTTCCGTATGAACAGAATTTCTTTCATTGAGGTTATCTGCACAACCTTATCAGAAGATATTCTTACTCTATGCCATGTGCAGTGTGGCCTGCACCTCTACAGAACCTTGTTAGGTTATTTCTTAAGTATTACTGTATCTAATACCTAAACAAAAAGAGATTATTTTTCAGTATACATTACCAGGACTCCTCTAGAAAAAGATAAATCCTACAGCTATTAGAATGGATGGGCAGTAGATGATCTCTACCGGAAGATACTCACACTGCAAGCCAGTATTTCAGATAAAACTGATGGCAACATACCTCACATGCTGAAATCAAACCTAAGTGCCAAAGTTCCACAATTTATAGGACAGACTAGGATAAAAACAGCTCTCAGAAGGATTATATCCCTCACTCAGATTTGTCAGTAATTACCATTGTGAACTGAATCTCTTTACATATTAGAAAAGCAATGCACTACTTCTGGATCAAAGAGGTATTTTGTTCACTTCAATGCATACACAAATTTTCAGTACTGTTAGCATTAAAACAAGTTATGACTGCCACTGAAGTGTGACCAGACTTCTCAGATGGTTTCAATGTCTGGGAAGAAAAGCTCAGTAGGTTCATAAATCTAATATAACTTTTTCATAATAAAAGCTAGAGCAGCTATAATTGCAATAAAGTTTTACAAGGTGTCCTGAGAGGAATAAAAAAAATAACTGCTCTCTGCACCACAGCTAAATAAAGCAAAATTAAATTTTTTTTTAAAAGTCATTAGGGAATTCAAATTAACAGACTCTGTAAAGGATGCTAGCAAAACACTTCTGAGACAGACCATAATTACTGGTTTCTTTGATTTTAGTGACCTTGCTTATCTTATCTTTCCAAACAGACATTTTAAACAGCAAAGTTTCAAATGCCCAGACAGTGTAAAGGCTGCTTTGGGTGCAAGACTTACAAAGAGCAAACTTCTGTAAGTTAAACTCAGTTGTTTTAGGGTAATTTTGCCATGTTAATCCTCATTCCTCATAACACAAATCTCAGTACCCATGTGATTTCAGTGGCAGAGATGAAAGGCCAAGACTTCAGAGCTCCAAACTCTACAAAGGCAAGCCAAAGGTAGTGATGGTTGCAAGGTGTCTTCTGTTGGTAAGAAGTCTCTCTATTTGCAGAATTTCCACAAGCTGACATTTCCCTCCAAGCATTTCTGGTGCCTCCTAAAGCCCTAACTAGCTTTCCAGAGTATGTAAAAAAGAAATAGTAGGTACAGGTACAAAACTACCCAGCCTTATGTAATTACTGTTCCTAGTGATCAAGCAATCCTGGCAAGAAGCTGGTGCTCAGGAAGGCAGCAGGAATATACTAAATCTCCCCACGTTAAATATGGCACAGGGAATTCTTCCAACACTTAGCAGTAACATATTGCTATATACTTTATGAAGTGAAACAAAGCATCTGAAGTCAAATCTTCCAAAATATGATAGGGTGCATACTGGAATGCTTAGTCAATGTAAATCAAAGTATAAACATTCGTGTCCATCAAAGACACTTCACCTCCCTAATTGTTATATTTTCCACTTTCTGTCCTTGCTGCCATTAAATTCCTAATTAATCATCCAGATAGAAAGCAAACAGAATAATCATCTGACAAGTACTATATGCTACCTGTCAAAAGCAAGTAATTTTGGGGGCTGCTCTACCATAGCAGCCTTGTCTTACACTCACCAAAAGGTATAAAGGGCCTGAATTTTAAAGAATCTTCAAGCTTTTTTCTTATTTTACAGCCACAATTAATTTTAAAATATTTTTGCACTCATGAATGATCTGGAGCAGATCTTACTACTTGTGGCTTTTATGCAAATGTCTGAACTGCAACCTCGGGCAAATACTCAGATACCTAAATCAAGGCCTGCAAACAGATGCATACACAAATAAAAACATGTATACTCCAAAAAAAGGGAAAAAAAATAACCTACAGAATCAAGACTATTTTGAAAATTGTCATTAGGTTTCACAAGATCTGTCTTGCCCTGTTTGTCCACCCATTCCTTCACTGACTTTCCTTCTTCTCTACAGGCAGTCCTAAAGGACTATTCTCTTTCCTCTTCACTTCTTCATCTTTTGGCAGCAGCATCTGCAAACAAATTCAACTACTGTCTCTCTGCTCATACGTCAAAGACCCCTTTATTCCCAGATCTATCTTTTCCTGCCCAAGCTGAAATCTCAGCCTTTCTCATACCTTCTCACCTAAATTTCAAAGAGATTAAAGCATGTTTCTCCTCCCAGAATCGCATTTCTCTACCCTTATGGATTTGCTACTTGCTCTGACATTCTTGGTATCATGTTTTGCTTGCATCTCTTCCTAGGTTTTCTGATCTGATTTAAGGGCCACATATACACAATGTGGTGAAGGCAGTGCTTGTGCTAAATCTGATTTTCATTTGAGCATCAGAAATCTCATCCATCTTTTGTCTCAAACCTATATGGTGGCATTACTATGGGATATTACCCATTTCAATTTAAGCTACTTCAAGAAGCAGATCCTGTAAAGACAGGCACAATTGATTGCTCTAAGTGACTGTGAGACAAGTTGGACCAGATGATCCAGGAGCAAGTACCCAGGAAGAGGCAGGGTGCAACCTTCTGTATCTGGTTGTGTAAGGTGCACCCTCAGAGAGGCTGCATAACACAGATAGTGTCACATTACAACTCTTCTTCAGCCTCTCAACATCTCACATTTTGAGTATAACGTGTTCTCTAGCATTGCCTCCTTCAGTTCTGTCCCCTTTCACCTTTGCAGAATGCTGCAGCAGCTACAGTACTCCCACTTGCTTTAACCATGTCACCTCTGTCTGTATGTCCCACCAGTGGCTCACCCTTCTCTAGTACATCAAAAAACTGCTCACCGTCCCTTTCCAAGACTTTCATGGCTTGCTTCATACAAATGAAAAAGCTCAGCTCCCAGCTCTGCATGAGCTGTGATGTGAACTCATTGTCCAAACAAGCCCCTTCTGTGCTTTTTCCAGTGCTTCCCTTCTGTCATGAAGTAGCAGCCCAGGCGTCAGAGGCGCCAGTGGAGGCCCCAGCCATGACAGCCCTCCTTGTCCCTGACTGTCCTTTGAGTCAGTCATGTTACTACCTCTGGAGGGTAGCTGCTCTTTTTTTTTTTCTTTTCTTCTCTTGGAGATCTATATTGCTTATAAAACACAGTAATTTGCTTGTCTTCTGTATTTCAGGCAACTAACTTATAGGTATTTAATCTACTCAATAAATTTATTAAATTGCAGCCTCCCGAGATAACAAAGTCATTATCCTGACACTTCACATTACTGTCATCCTACACATGCTACAATAAATAACTCCTCTGCATTTCTTCTTTTGCATTAGAAATTGTTTGTAGCCAATACTGTTAATTTTGTTTGCAGCTTAAAATGAAGGCTGTTCTTTCCCTACATTTCATTTTCTATTTCGTCTGCCACAACTCTGTTTCAATTGCACTGGACATACCAAATACAACTGATTTGACCATTAACCGACTAAGGGGCAGATGGAATGACCTTTAACGGCTGCTTCCCTGTACCATCTGAGGTGCTGAGCTTCCTTCCAACATCTCAGGTCCATCTGTAACAAACACATTGGTCTGGCCTCCTAAGTGTCCTGTGCTCCATCTACTTCATCCTTCACTTTTCCTTGCTGCATTTCTTATTGTTTCTCAAACTTTTTCATGCTTTTGGTACTACTGTTGCCCTTGGACTCATATTGTTTGCCCAGCAGTGCCACAAGGGCCACAAACAATATATAAAGATAGCCATTCATACCCGTGTCTTCTTCATGCAACCCCAGTACTATACAAACATTGTTGGTTCCACTGTTATTCCGTAACAACAGTGCTGATTTTAAGTTATAAATGACAATCAGCATGACCATTATAAATCCAAGCATTCATAAGACTCCTTTTAACCTTCTCCACCCATTTGTGGCATGCATTGTAAAAAGCAGACACCAGGATTTTTTTTTTTTTTTTTCTATCTGCACAGTACATCCTGCTGTATGTAATGAGTGAAAAATGACAATACTGCTTGTGTAGTATTCTTCAGGGCTGTGCAGCCATATTGATGAAAGAGGAAAGGTTTGCAGGGAGAAGGAAATTTTTTTATTAGACAATTTAGTATGCTAAGGAAAAAAAAAAGACATACTTTTGGGTCCAATGTCCTTTCATCAGGTTCAAGTGGCTGAATATATAATGGGGACAGTGCTCTTTGTTTAACATTTTAAAATTTAGTATTAACCAGAAATCTGATTAGAAGATATGAACAGTTGCATTCAACCTTGATTTAAGCCAAATT
Organism: Podargus strigoides; assembly: GCA_028020825.1. NCBI lineage: Eukaryota > Metazoa > Chordata > Aves > Caprimulgiformes > Podargidae > Podargus > Podargus strigoides. Next base: position 14,222,886 of record CM051623.1, on the reverse strand, counting down.
AGTCACAAGAAGATGAATTTTTCTATACAGAGCTCCAAGTTCCCAACCATCAGTCTTTCTGCTCACAGTAACACTGTCATTACTATGGCACATGTCTTTTTGTGGCCACTCCATTCTTCATATATAATAACTGATCTCATTATTTAGTGTTTCTTTTACAGAGGATCTCCAGACATAAAAGTGAGGAAATAGTAGTTAAAATGGTGGCAGGGCTGCCACTTTCCCCGAGTATACTTCCACCAGTTAAATGATGCTGGGTTCAAATTATCCCACTGATTGGCAAAAACAGCCCCATCATTTTTTGAAGTTACTGTAAGAAGTATAGAACATAATCTACTGATTACAGTGGATTACCACTTCTCTGCACTCTTAATTTGATTGTGGTAATCATAAAGCAGTTGTATGATCATTTTTTCCATCAAAGAAGAGGGCAGTGCAGAGTAGCAATCGTCAATTGGAAAAGAGAGATAAAATTTTGTTCTCTATGAGTAAAACAGTTCAAAAAATAGGATGATTTCTGACCTTTAGCCTGCGGTCCTGGTCGCCACTGCACAGAGAATTTACAGACACTTTAAAGGTCTTCCAAGCTGGATTTAAGTTATTCATCACAACCTGTGAGTGAAAAGAAAGGAAAGGAACCCTTAACATTTGCATATCTCCAAACAGAATGCTAACAAGAGCCACTATTTTCAATATAGTACTTTCACCAGAAACAAAGCAGAGCTCAGCTGGAGGTTTGCAGAACAACATACATGGGATATGTGCCCATGAGCAACCTGCAGTTAGCAACACTCATCCTCTGGAAAGCCCCAGAGAGAACTGCAGGTAGGAAATGGACCTGTGCAGAGGTTGCCCCAGCGCTTCCATGACTTAATGGGGGCCTAACTCACATGTGAAAGGTTGTGGAATACATCCCTGAACTGGAAACCATGGAAGAGATGTAAGACTGGGCAATGGGGATGGGCAGCATCAATTTACAGACACATGGTCTGTCTTGCCAGGAAGACTATGGGATCCGTAACAGACAAGCTTATAACACCTAAATGCTGTTTTTCAAGACAGTGCCAGTTGTTACCATAGAATGGTAATTGCCCAGTAATGTTACTGGGACATAGGAAACAAATGTAAGGCACCCGGATTACAATTCTCTTCAGCACCAGCAATCTGGGAAGAGGTAAAGAACGTGCAATATAGTACTAAAGGGAACATATGATATTGTCTGTAGTATGGTTTGGGCTAAACATAATATGTATGACTCCTGACCTTCAAACAGAGTACCTGCCAGTTTAATTAACCTTGGGTCTTTGGCTTCAGTACCACCTTCCCTTACTCTCATGTACATAAGTCAAAACATGATACCCATTAGTCAATAATTACACAAGAGAGAGAAGTGTTTTTAAATGTGGGTGTTTGCAATACCCTTTGTGACATAGGATGCATAAACTATTCTTCCTGACAGCCCACCTCTGCCCCTGGAAAGTAAATCCAACCCTATTCTTTACCTCAGTCCTGTGAACAAGTTGTTGGGTTGCATCATCATTCATCCGGAAAATCTCCAGAAAAGGATCAGATTTGCTGAAAAAATCCTAAAATAAAATATAGGACAAGTTACTCTTGAGACTTCATTTTCTTTGCACTTTTCAGGCACAGTAAACTGGTGCTTCACTGACTGCTAATGAAAAAGGAGAGCCAGTGTGGTTTTAGTGAGACTTCTTGGTGTCTCTCAGCAGTATTTCATTCTTCTCCTCGCTCCACAAGCATTTCTGTGGTGCTGCTATTGTTCTCAGTTTTACTATTCAATCATGGCAGGCAGAACTGTAAAATTCCATTTTACAGCCTTTTCCCTACTTACACCCAGTCCAGATTCCTTCATCCATCTAGAGCTTGCCTCAAGGCCCTGATATAGATTTACTAGCTGTACTTCATTCAGCACTTAAAACTACTAGTATATAGGGGGCTTTGGTGATCAAATTCTGTCAGATTACTACTGCACAGGAAAAAGAACAAGCAGAGACTGAGGGTGCTAGTTGAATCATGACACCAAAATCCAAAGTGCATAGAGTTGAAAAAGATCAAGCTGCCTGTTCTCACACATAAGTATACTGATCAAAGCTGAGTATAAGCTTAATGTTAGCAGATTCTTTCTCAAACACAAGTTTGATAAGAAAAGTTATATGAAAGAAAACACCTCAAAATGATGCATCCAAAGAACGCACCCTGGAGTGCAGAAAAATTCAGAAAGGAAACCAGGATTTTGTGTAAGACTCAGAATACAGTACCATTCCCAGCTGAGTATCATGAAAGCTGAAACAGCAAGGGAAGTAATTTTTAATATCTGGTTTTAACTACCAAGGCAATACCACCTATAGGGAAAGATTTTATTATTGGATGATATATCACTCCCCCTTCAATGCAAAACCAAAGCCTAATTCTTTTCAGAATGAAAGTAAAAACAAAACCACCTTTAATATTGAAGATGCTTCATAACAACTCAAAAATTATATGCTGAAGAAACATTTTATTTCACAGCTATTAACATTTCCAAATCTTTCTGGTTGTTATGCTGAATCCAACAGCTTTGTGTTATCTCACAAGAACATCCTCTGAAAGAAGAATAGCAGCAATAAAGGTCTAATGTTTTGATATTTTAATAATATTTAAATGATTAATGTAATATATTTGCTAGTGGTATAACGCGCATTGTTCTTTCAATATGTGCAGCAGTTGCACAGTAATAACACAAGCACATGGTTTAAACTTTAAAAATTTAACTACCTCAATTTTTGAGCACCTAGTTTAACATATCTAGTACATTAATTTTCAGAGCATGACACTTTTTAAAATTCAGGTTTGAGGATCAAGTCAAAGGTCCCTCAGAAAAGGGCTGAAGTAGCTAAAAGACACTAATAATTTTGAAAATTCTTCAGCAGTAAGACGGGGCATTTAAAGATTTTTTTTATTGTACTAGTTTAGTACCAGGGACTTATGTAAAAAAGAAATATTAGTTTGTATTTTGGAGACATTTGCTGGAGAATCTTTCCCAAGCAATGATAACTGCCTCTCTTAGAACAGGAAAAGCAGTTTCCCTGCCTCAGTGCTTGTAATTTATTATAGCTATCATAAAAACGTAGCTGCTTGTTATGGTAATCGTGACACAGCTATTAATGCAACAGAACCTTTCCAAAAGTTATTGTTCCACTGTGAAGTGTTCTCAGTGGAGCTCTTGAAACAAAGATATGCCATCTGAGCTGACTGGGCTTCAATAAAACATAAAAATGTGGTTATACCTTCCAAACAAGCACTGCAATAAAAAATACAACCTTTATCTCTGCAAAGTCAGTTAACTAAAGGAAACTTTCATACCTGTGACTTTCCTATAATTTTTCACTAAATGTTTCAGCCACACCTCCAGGAAAAATTGAGTAGTCTTTACTTCTTTTGTAGCTTCTCTAAAACTCTTGCAGTTTTATATGGAGGTAGTAAAAAAGACCCCACAAACATATCCTGCCTGATAAATTCTGTTTAATCTGCCAAAAATGTGTTGCATACATCTTTTTTCTTAGTGGAGGAAACTCTTACATTTAAGAACCACAATCTGGATCCTCTTCAAGGATTTTTCATTTTAAGGATGGAGGAAAAAACTTTTTGTCAATTCAAGGTACTACTGGTGTTAATGGATAGAAAGAATTTATTTCTCTTTTTATCCTTAAAGCACATCTAGAACCTCCCCCTACTCCTTCCTTCATCCGCAAGTTGTGAGACATCAGGGTTCAACTTATCTTCTGCCACCCCCACAGCTACCAGTGAAGGAATCCCTGGGGTTACAAAGGTGAACCTGCATAGCAGAGCATGAACGATTGCTCCCACAGGCTTCCTCTGTCTTTCAGGAGACTCCAAGACCAGATCCAGCCCTGAGTCTGCTTCTCTGATGTCACATCTCAACCTAGATCTTCATTTCTCTGAGTAGGGAGAAGCATGCAAAACCATGGTTAGGATTTGACAAGATGGGCTCTTCTCAATTCTCTGCCATTTTTTTTGGACCTTTATATGACATCGGACCACTCATATTTTTTCATCAATGGCTGACCTATGCAATTTAAGTTATTTCAAACCTTAATAACCTTAATAATCACTAATAATGCTTTGCATTTACTGACATCAAAGCACATTATAAGACATACCCTTTTTTTTTTTTTTTTTTTAAAGAGTTACCCCAAGGTTCAGCCAGGTTTAGAACTACATCTCTAGCTGGAGGAAACTGAAAGACTTCTTTGAACTGTAATAGGCTTCCAGGGATTTTCATCAGCTGAAGACAGGAGTTTTGATTCAGATAATACATGATGAGTCATTGCCTAGGTTGCACACTCCATCATCCAGGAATTTTTTATTAGCCCACCTTGACTGGACATGTTAAAATGGCAAGAATGACAGTAGTCTTGCAATATATCAGAATGATCCTCAACTTATCCCCATGAAGAGTTTCAATCTCTCTTTAAGGCTGTTGCACAGCAACACTGACCTAGCTCAGAAGAGCACTCTGGCAGTATCCTTTTAATTTATACCAACAAAAGCCATAAGCAATCATAATATTTATACCAGATTATATTTTACATTTGTGGAAAAGGAATGACCAAGAGGATTCTTATTATGCTGTATATATTCTTTCCTTTCTCCTAGATGTGACAGCATGTGGAACAGGAAGAAACTTGTGTACAGCTTTGGAAATCACATATAAAGATGGCTGTCTAAAAAGAAGTTGTTAAATCTACATTTTGGCACATAAATAAATTATGCAATTCAGAAACACTGAGACTCCAGAAACTCTGATGGAAGAGGTAATTCATCTTTCAGATGAGAAGCAAATTCAAGTTCTGATCATTTATGATTGTTAATGATCCTGAGCACAGTAATGTTATTTACCTGTATGTTATAAATAAATTCCAGTACTATTAATCTTTCTGTATACTTTCTGCTTGCCTGAGTTTTTCTGGCAGTTTCGAACGAAAATATTATTCATCAGTTACGGCCTGAATTTTGAAAATCTGATGTATGTATCCAAAAGTACTCTCACTGATTTGATTTTAAGCTACTTGCATGACAAATGTTTACAAGCATACGCTTGGAGCATCAGAATTGTAAACTTTTGTATAGTGTTACCATATGATTCTAATTAGAAGCAGCTTCATATATAAAAAGGGACTATATACTAATGGTAGATATTGTGATCCAGCACAATTGTAATAATCTGATCTTCAATTATATGTAAAACCCTATTATCTAAAAAGGGTCATAGTCTTATGACATCTATTAATTAGAAAGATATTCCCCAGATTACCTCAAATAAATATGTGTCTGCTAGTACACTGAAATAACAGAGAGTGTGCCTTACAAGCAGTCACCTGGATTTTTTGGGCTGTGTGTTGCTTGAGGTGCTTATTATACATATATTGCTAAACAACAATGGATATTTTCGGAAAGAGGTAGTCCTTATCATGAAGAATAGTGTTTGAGTCAGTCAAAAATTTTCTTATTAAAGAGGGAAAAAAATTTTAACAAATGTACAAGAGTTCTCTCACATTCAAGGTACGTTTTGTTGAACAAAATGTATATCATGACTGAGCTGTTCTGAAATTTTCTAGCTTTATTTTAAGACGCTTACTTCAACTATAGTATCTTTGTCTAATGGAAAGCTCACTTCTCTAAGCACTTCTGATCTCTGGCATTTTAAATAATTAAATTGTCTTTGTTATAGCATGATTAAATTGTCTTGGTTTTAATTATATTCCCTTGAGGTTTTTTTTTTTTAATTACTTTGCAACTTGAAGAAAGCCTCATTGTGAACATTCATCTGAAATCTCTGATGTGTTTAATAATATAAGTTAAAAAATATCTGCCAGGGAAAATCTTATCAAATTATATTTGCAGGCATTCTTATATCTTTCAGTAAGGTTAATATCAAGCAGCTTACCTTGTCATCCAATTTCCGTGCACTGAATGAAAGTTCAACATAGTCGTCATTGCCAGACAACTCCTCAGCAATCACCTAAATGGAAAGCTACATTTGAGTTTTGCATGGTCTAATGAAAGGGGAGAAAGATGCCATTTTCCAGTGTGAAGACTGCAGACCCCATTAGAAAACTGAAGTGTGGTACAAGTTAATATGTTTCTCTTTGCAATCAGGAAGAGTCAAGAGCATTCAGTGAATCCTTTGGTCAGTTGATGGGTGACACCTTGTTTAGCTTACAAACCCAAATCACTCTGTGTCGCACAACTGTGCCTTGTCAGTCACCTGTCAATGGGCAGACATCAACATCCATCAGGGATCCTTTTCCTCTGACTAAGCACTTTTCCTCAGATAGGACAACAGAGAATTCCAAGGTCTCACAGTGTCCAAAGGGGACAAAAAAGCTATACAAGAGTTGTATTATCTGAGTCTAAAGCTTAATTATTTTTATGCTGCTTCAGCATCATTTGGCAAGCTAAATGAAAAAAAGGAGTGAAGTCATCTGGCATTAGTTGTCATGAAAGGCACATTTACAGTAGGAGAGTTCTCCTGGTATAGTTTTTCTGAAATACATTGGCAAAACCATTTACTGTAGATTGAGTCAGGAGAAAGTAACATGAAAATGGTGTTGTGTAGTTCTTTCAGATGGTGTAAACTATGCTGATAATAATGCCAGTCACTGTCCTGTGCAATATTGTTAAAAAAAACCCCAATAAACCCGATCAAAACAGCCTTCCTGACTAAGCCATTAAAATGCTTCAGTGGAGAGAAGGTATTAATCAGACCTGGGATATTTCACTGAAAAACATTCTTTGAAACAAACCACATTATATTCTGTTTGACAGTTATAAAATCTTTCAGTATTGTAAATAGTCTCCTCAGAGATTAAATCACCCAAAAGAACCTATTTCCTGGGTGTTTTTTGCCTATGGCCACACACTTGGCAGCCATGTCAGCTCCCCCAACCAGGCACAGACTGTTTTCACCACATGGACTCCAGGTCCTTGAGGAGCCACTGTGACACCCTAACTATTCTTCAAACCAGCAGAAGTCTGCTGAGGTGAGAGCTGCAGCCAGAGCTCTGCAGTGCGCGATGCTTTCGCTGCCCACATATTCAGGTCCCAGTAATTAGCTAGGCTGTCTACCACCTCAATAAATTTCAGTATCACTGGGATTTTTTTAAGACCTTTTTCCTTTCTTTGATAGAAACTCACTTAGGCTCTACATTGGGCATAACTGGCAGGGGTTTGGTAGCAGGGATGCAGGGGTGACCTGTGTGGGGAGGAGGCTGTGAACTGCCCTGTGTTGGTCACAGCTGGCTTGGCAGTAGGCAGCAGCTACCAGCTGCACCCCAAAATGTCAACCCATCAGAGGTGCACGTGGTGCCTCTGTGTGAACATATTTAAGAAAGGGTGGCAAGCTGCTAAGGGCAGGAGGCACAAAGGGATCCAAGAGGAGGCATGGAGAAGCAGATGTTCTTTGGGACACAGCTGGAGGTGCACTCTTGGAAAGAGGTGCTCCATACCAGAGGAGGTATCTCTGAGGATGTGCTGGAGCAGGGATGCCCCAAAAGGGACTGTGGCCTGACTGTAAGTCCATAGTAGAGCTAAGAGAATGAGCAAGCAGGAAGCAGCAGTGGACAAAAAGAGCAAGAAACAAAGAACGGAAAGAAGCAATCACTGTTCTTTGATCCTGACCACCCAACACCTCATCAAAGGGACTGAGCATAACATGTAGTGAAGGCAAAGGGAGTGAAGATGGTGAAAGGGGCAGGAGAGGTGTCTGAACTGAAGCTCAGCCCAGGGAGGGGAAAGAAAGATGTTTTCTGTAAGAGTTTGCTTGTCGTATTTGTTTCTCAATATCCACAGCAGTAATTGAAAGTCTATGTTAATTGGCATAAATTACATAAAATTCCCTGAGTCGAGACTATTCTGGCTGTGACACTTCACAGCAGTAAACTGTGGTATTTCCTCATGCAAAATATTCTCATGCAGCCACACAGGGGCACAAGTGCTTAACTGTGCATTGAAATACCATCCCACAGACGTGTGATGTTTCACATGTTCCAGGCAAATAGGAGCTTGCTGGAAATTTGGCTCATAGAGTCTGATGCAACATTTCTCTTCCATATAGTTTGATGGTTTAGAAGATCATAAGCTGCATATGACCAACAGTGCTCTGGGTTTTTCACACCAAGTTTCACAAATATTTTAAAATGAAAATGATGAACCTGCCCTTATAAAGGTTGATAGACTTCCAACTGGAGAAGCTGAACAAGGTTCTGTTTTTATCCCACAGTTATATAATAAAATTGTATTGATGAGACTTTACACAGTCAAAGGGATAATAAAATTCCAACAGAACACGCTGAGACAGGAATTTTCAAAATCCTACAAAAATCTCATAATTCACTACACTGAATGAATTAGGAAACTAGTATTTGTAACTTCCATACTTGACAGACACCTGGTATGTACCCCAGGTCCACAAATAATGATACATAATCCACTTTCATCTATTCTGTTGAGACAGCAGACTTCTCACACAATATTTTTTTGTCTGAGTTCAGTTTTCTCCTGTTTGAGTAAAGTCGACTTGCTCTTTATTACCACTGGCCAGAATCCAAAACAAGTAACTGAGGTCCAAGTTTTACATTTATCATCCAGTGTTAGGCCAGCAGGGACTACTAAATCATTTTCTCTCATCTTCTGTATATCACAGAGCATTAATTTTTGCCAGACCACCCTACTAGCAAGCCTAATGACTTTAGTTGAATTAAAGCATTTGTGTTTTCACAACACTAAACTACTTTGTGTCCCTCATAGATCAGGAAGGGAGGTCCAGAACATTACGGGGATGGATGAGAGAAAGAATGCCCAGATAATCCCAGTGGGCAAACCACACCAAGTTCTTCAGGGAGCAAAACTCTCTCCTGGTTTCATTCAGTCAGAAGAGCAGGGAATTCCTTTCCAACCCTAGACCAAAAATAAGTTTCACTTTATGCATTTAAGGAAGTCCCTTCCCAGCCAGGCATCAAGGAAGACATCTAAGAATGAAAACTCCCAGGGCTCTCAGAAAGCATTAGTTCTCACAGTCTGCTGTCTCTTCTGTGGCTGAAGGCAGAAAAAAAAATCCAAACAATCAAGACAAAATAAACCCATCTGGCTAATTGCACATCAAGGAAAAAAAATCCTTCTCAACCCCATGAGGCAACAGAACAGAGATCCCCAAAGAAGAATATTTTATTATATTGTCTCAATGCAGAGCTGCAAATGTCACAAGGATGCTAGGTTCAATTCAGACAAGCTTGATCTCCCAAACAAACCAGCAAAGAGAAAGATGAAAGAGAGGTAATACACTGATTTGCAGATTTCAAGATACACATGGGGCTGCTATAACAATCCAGTCCATAATTGTATTATAACACAGCTAAAATACCTAATCACATCAGACTTCTGCATTTGATGTTGCTGGGTGCATCTGTCTGTTTTCTGAGGTAGGTTTTTTGGTGGGTTTTTTTTAATTATTTTTTTAAAAAACTGGGAAAAACTCAAAGGTCGAGAAATATCAGACTCTTTCCCGTGTCAAAGTGAGTCAAAATGAATTTCTGAAGTTTCCAGAGCTTCAACCAAAAGTAACTGAGCAGCACAACTTTCTTGCTGTCATCAAAGTACCTTAAAAGTAGTAGTAGCAAATGTTGTGGCTTTTGTAGAAATCATACATTATTTGTTGCCATTTCTTTACAACAAGCATTTGTCAGAAACGGTACAAGTAATCTGCTAAATAAACAATTTAAATACATTTCTCAATCAAGTGTTGTTCTGGTGACTTAGCAGGATGCTTTAGGGAGAATTAGTCACATTAGATGTTTCTAAATAACAGGAAAATAAGACTTACTGTTATAGATGACTTTCCTGCTGTGTTCCCGTGTTTGAGTAAGGACTTGGAGAGTTTCCTCTGAGAAACAATCTGCACAAAAATAAAAACAAAGGGAAAAAAAATAGAGTCTGTTGTAAATACATGGGTTATTGTGATTTCATTTTTATGTTGTCTTTTTTTTTTTTTGTACCAAAGTAGTACCTTAATCCATGATCAGAGTCCTAACAGAGTAAAACCACGACTGAGAAAAAAGGTTCCCCAGGAAGCCTGCAGGAGGATGCAATGGAAGGACAAACCAGGCAGACGGGGTCGAGCAGAATGGGAAGAACACAATTCACTGAGTTGAACAGAATAGTGGAAACTGTACCTCAGATTTTCCTCGACTATCACCATGACGGCAACAGCAGGACAGAAGAAAGCTTTAAATGGACAAGTATGTCCTGCCCATCAATCCGCTGAATTGAACATAAAAGTGGAAACAGCACCTCAAATTACACTCAGCTACTGCCGTGATTGAGGGCAGGACAAAAGCAAGTTTTAAATGGGCTTTAAATGTGAGATAGGAGAGACATCACATGGCTGGATCACAGGCTTGTCACAGGACTGGACAAGACATCCAGAATCATTTTGTCCAGCTTCTCGGTCCTAATGTAGGACCACTTACCCCTGGGGTCAGCTATACCTGACAGATGCGTGTCTAAAAAGTTCTTCAAGATATACAGAGGCAGAGGGAAACATCCTCCTCTGGAAATTTATTATGGTACTCATTATCCTTACTGTAAATATATTTTCCTAACAGCTAACCCAATTCTATGCAGCTAAAGCCCATTATTTCTGTCTAATGCACCATGAATAAGTAAGACAATCTTTTTCCCTTCTGCTTTCAGGCAATCTTTATATCTCAAGACTAATATCAACTCTACACAGTCTTCTTTAGGCTACAGGACCCAAGTTTGTCCTATCTTTCCATTTCTACCAAATTTTCTAGCCCTCAGACCATTCTCACTGCTCTCTGCTAAGCTCTGACAGACTGGCCCATATCCTACTCTTAGAATAATGCTCAAAATTGGACATAATACTTCAGATCCTTCCTACGCAAGAAGAGCTTCTCCTGTCTTGCAAGCCATGCTGCTGATACACTCTAGAATTGCATTTGACTTATTTTAAAAACATTATGATACTGTTAACTAATGTTAACTTTATAACCATTTCAGATTGCCAGCTGTTTCTTACCTTGCATTTTTGCAGCTGGCTGTTACTTAAGTGAATAATTTACCACTTGTCCTTCTTGGACTGCGTTCCATAAACCAGCCTGCTGCCGTCATCTCACTCCTCCAAATTAGCTTTTGGATTTCACCACTAGTATTGGTCAGCGGCAATAGCAGACAGGAGTACAGGTAAGATGACCAGTACTGCCAGGATTTAGGTGTCTTTATTCTTCCCTGGGATCTTGGAAAGATTGTTTGCTGTGACCCTTTAAGTCACCCAAACTTCTGTTTTCTTACCAGCTAAACAAGTTCGAGTCAAAATCTTGAACTATTTTTGCTCCTGTGAACTATAAGGTGCAACTTAAAAAGCCTTTTTTGAGATTCTCAGATGAGAGGTTATACAGAAATACGACAGATTATTCTTAATATATCATTAACCTATGGGTTCTGTACCAAGCTGACAATGAATTATGACAGGTGGGGAGCAGGGTCCATTTATCTCTATGACCTTTCCTGAGATGCACAAACAACTTTGGAAAATGCATTAAGCTCTTTCAATGAAAGCTGTGGGTATTGTGTCCCAGAAACCTTTTCAGACATATTACATATATATACCACTGGTATGAGAGAGAATTTGGATGGGAATCTGTCCTTCAGCTTGCGTCCTTTAGGAACTGCAGGACTTCTTCCCCTGGAAAACCAAAATTCCTACAGCCCCCTTTCCTGCTTTGGAAAGCAACCCAGCTTTCCAGAGGCATTGGGCAGACAGAAACTTGAAGCTTGGGAGCTCCCATGCAGGTTGCAGATAGATAGCTGGCAGTTCCAGAGAAGATAATTTATTCTGACGTTCCCATTAGAAGACTGCATTAATAAGACTCGCTCTCTAAGCCATTAGCATCGTTGTGACACAGTAAGCACCCTGCATATGTAAATATGTGTATCTGGGTGCAATCATTTACTAGCTGTTAATTAAGTGGCCAGAAAAATGAATCTTCCATCTGGCAACAATGTGTCAACATCATTGCTTCTGACTGTAATCAGTGATTTAGGATCAGCAGACTATCACTGCAATAACTGTCAAGGAATCTATTTTCCTTAGCAGCAAATTGTCCTTTTGGTTCATGCACTCTGCAAAAAGCAGCTCTCATTGATTGAAAGAACCACTTCTAAGGAAGTTGCCATCAATTATATATCATATTTATTGTTTATGTATAGGTGTAAATCATCTTCTAAACATTGTCATAAAAACATTTGCTGACCTGATTGCCAGACAGCAAGTCCTAAATGACGATAACTTGAGGGCCTAGAAAGCACTTGCCTAAGTTGAGAGTTACAGAGATGGCTGAACTTGCAAAATGGCTCACAAGAAGGTAAATAACTACAGGTCTTCCATTAGTCAGGAGTCTTTGGTTTGATTCCTACTTCAAGAACTTGCAGTTTAACATTTCAGCATCAGAGAAAAAGGTGTTTTGCTCAAAACTGATGTGAAGAAGTGCAGAAAGTAAATGTCTCTCTTTCTTCTAAAACACAGATAGTAGAATCTAGTTCCAGTAAACCTCATTACATTTGCAGAACATGATTTTCATGAACATTTTATTAGAAGCAAGACCTACTGGTGAAAAAAATTGATGTAGAAACATCAGAGGTTTAAGAGGTGAGGATAAGAGAGACTTATGAAGTGAAGTTTATTTGCAGCTACAGCCACATATGAACTACTACCCAGTTCTGGTCTGAGACAGCCACATGTCCAATAGCACATATCCTACTGAATATGCTTGCAAGAGGTGGGAATACAATGTAAAAGTTGTTGCTCTGTTTCAGAGAGGGAAGATATGCATATTAAATGATTCCTATTTATCAAATATGCAATCAACTCAACAGAAAATCATCTCGACTAGATTTCTGGTCTGTGGTGCTAAGGGATATCAGCTCCATGGTAAGACAAGGGTGGGAAACTGCCTTGAAGATGATTTACATTTGCTTTATTACATACAAACCCAAATAGGTTAAGGACGGATGTGAACAGATGCTCTATATTGCTGTAATTAAATCAGGATTCCCATGTTGCCCTTTGATCCTATTTTCAATTTAAAATATATAAAAGGTGCTTTGCTTTTTTAAAATTTTAAAAGTATGAACAAATTCTACACTTTGAATAAAAGCACAGAAGGACTGACACTAGCTGTGTACAGTGCATTGCTCAGCAGTCACTGACAGACAAGGGCTCTGATGAAGGTTTGCTCTCTCCCATGTCTGAGTCGTGACTAATCAGCACTGTGTAAGATGAGCTGTGAAACATAATGACCCATTTTACCTGTCTTGTGTAAGAACCTTTTAAAATATATTTCTCTATGTGGTCCTTCCTTAACCAAATATAGGGATAACTTTCAATAATATACAGAACTCCCAATGCTTATAAATCAAACTAACAAGAAAATGTTGATATGGCTTTTTAACCTGGCGATTTAGCATTGACAGGAACAGATAAATCCCATATATCATTCTGAGAAGTCCTGTTTATATTGACAGCTGGGGCTGGTTCAAATTCTTTCAACAGCATTGACTCGGTTTTGCAAGATGCCACCCTGAGCCAGAGGCCTGAGGGTCACGCTCCACTTTTCCTCTGGGATCAGAAAGCTGTATGGCTTTTGTTTATTAACTTGTTTAAATTAAATGGACTTGTATGATATCTAGCTCTGGACACCATACCAATATTTTTTTGTTAAAGGTTTCTTGAAACATCCATGGATAATGGCCATAGCTCCTTTTCTACTTATGTGCTATGACACCTGGCTTTTGTTAACTCTTGTGACATGTGAACCACTGGTCTCTGATTTTGACAGAATCAAGGACTGGGCAAATACTCTGCTTAGTGACTCATAAGAGTGTACACAGATTAGCTTTGTGGTTTCAGGGCTGCAAAGAGCACCTACTCACATTTTTCTAGCATTTTTACCTTGGTCCAAATGCCTTTTACACAGACTGAATCTTCACTATCAAATGCATTCACTTGCCCAGCACAGAGCCCTTGGTGCCACACACAATGCAACCTTGAGTCTAGAGGAGCAATTTCCCACCAAATGGGAATGGTACATATAGAAACAGATTTTTTGTCTAACTTTTCACTAGAACTGTGTTGATCTATCAAGCAAAGTAGCTACTGTACTCTTTCAAAAAATGTCTCTCTTGAACCTTTAACCAACCCTTGCAAAAATCTGCAAACTCTTCTCTAGACATCTGACTGCTCTCCAGTGGATGTTCATCCCTGATCAGCTCTGTGGCTTGATAGGTCTTCTAACTCAATAAGCATTACTTCCCCCTCCTCCTCTAGGCACTTCTTCGATTTGTGTCTTTCCAAATGGCAGTTGAACTACCTCTCTAGCTGCAGAATGACCACTGTAAGCTCTCAGGCTTGTCTACGGTTTTGGCATTGCATTAGCTCATGCATCAGTGTCCAGCTTAAGCCTCATGAACATTACAGTTGCTTTTGGACTGCTAACCCATGCACCTTTAGCTGTGATTCTGCTTACTGATCCTCTGCTGAACATCTCTGAGCTAATTTTTTCATCATTTTGCTCACACTGTGCATGTACTTCCCAAGTAGCATATTTCTCTTGGCTATATCTTTTTTTAAACATGGCACTACTTTGTTAACAACAGCATGTACACCTCCCTGTGGTGGTGTTTGTGAGACCAGCTAGGAAGCACATTCTGCCCAAGCTGCATTTCTCTGTGATATAATGATTTACACTTCAGAGTACCACAGCTCTGCTGCTTCCTCTCTCCTTGAAATTCAGTAAGGGTTAATTCTGTGCCCTGCAGTTGTCTTTTTCAAGTGTTTTGCCTCAGTTGTCACTCATGATTTAGTGTCTTAAGAGGGGCTCAGTTAATAGCCCAAACTGAGAAGACTGAGTCTGCAACCTTATATCACCCTTCCATATTTTCATTTTGTTTTTCTCAATTTAGAAAAGTGAACAAACATGAGCCTTTTCAAAGGAGATTCTTCAAATTCTTGTAGTACAGTGTCATAGCTGTCCTGCTCCAGTTAAATTAACTAATAGTGACTAAACCATTAAATACTTCTAACTCACTTCATAAGAAATCTGTCTCTATCTTACTGTCATCCTCTTTGTTTGCATTCCACTGCTTGAAGAGAAAGGATGAATGCTGGAGTCTTTCTAAAGCAACAGTTGATTTGAATGAGGTTTTCAGAGCCTCCTGAAGTTATAGCTTTTTGAATTGTTTGCAACAAAAAGTGCTAAAATGCACAACTGGCCTAGCCTAAAGCATCTTTTTTTCTCAGTGCTGTCCCTTTCTCAACAGGCAATTGCTGTCCTGCCAAGTTGGGGCAGAGATTTTAACACATACAATTAAAATGACTTGACCATCTTTCCAAAATCTTTTTTAACCTCAGTGTATAGCAAGAGAAGGATTCTGTGTTATGTAAAACTCAGGACATAAATATATCAAAAGTATTTAGGAGCTATAATATACGCTCTCAAGCTCTCCCCTTCTTACATAAAAATAAGTGCAATCCTTAAAGCACCTTTTTCACTGCAACAAAGTCTCCCAAATGAAGGACTGCAATACTTTCACGATATTGTTGTAAGTAGAATGATACAGCTAGAGTGGCTAGACCAAGGACTGGAGATTTAACACTTGTAAATTGTGTATTGAAGCTTGTCAGTTGAAAGATTAGTGTGCTCTTACTATAATCCATTCAAGTCAAATACTGTAAGCTTCTAAGCATCCACAAATAAAATTATAGACTTGACTGACATTTCACCTGCATGGATAAATGACCAATTCAAGCAAGGGCAGCAGAACTGAGGTAGCCTGGCTCACAGTGTAAAAACTGTCTCTCCTTCTGCACACATTCATCTTTAGCCTGTTTTTTGAAAAAGCAAGATTTGTACAATTCTGATGTGCTTGTGTTTGTCTTGCTATCTGTCTCTCAGCCACTTCTGAACCCACCAAATAATTTCCCTGAATGGTGGCAGATAGCCAAAGATGCATCAAGCATGCTACATTTCAACATGAAGAGGGACCAGACAGCAGGTAGATGCCAGTTACTTAACTCCACTCTCATAAAAAAAAAAGTTTGGGGGATAAGTTCACCCCTTCACAGATACCAAGAGATCCCTGAAAAAGAACAAGTTCAGATGTGTGTGTTCATAATGAAGGAAATGTCATTCTGTCTAACTGCTCACAGAATTCTTGTCTCTTGGTAGGGCCAGTTTTATTGCTATAATCATCGTCTCTCTATGATGCTTTCTGTACTATACTCACTACTCTCCGATATTTCTTTTGTACCCTACAGTACTGATCAGCTCACAGTCTATTTACAGCTGAATTACGCCTCTCCCTGTCTTTGTTAAAGATCTGTACCTGAAAATAGCCAATCAAAACAGAACTGAGAAAAAAAGATATCCCTACCACAACAGGCAATAACATTATTACAGGAAATAGCTTATCAATAGCATAAAAGGTTTTTGAATTTCATTAGCATGTAATGTAGCAGACTTTCTATAATTAGCCATAATAAAAACTCATTATAATAATAAACTAAATTTTAAATTACTTTTCTAAGGACTGCTACAGTAATTCATACAAAAAGATAAAGTGTATAAAAACAAAGCAGTACAAATTGTACAAATAATTCCATTAACTTCGACTGGCAAGATTCATCTTGAACTGAAAATCATGCTGCAATGGCAAACCAAGAGCTTCCTGGGGATAACCAAGGTGTTTAAATGGTTAGGTAAAGTCAGAGAGAGTGCTGCATTGATGATGTGCTTGTGCTCTGAGTCAGCCCTAGCAGAAAATGACATTCCTATCTAATAAAGTACATTATTCATTCCACTAATGAATTGAGCAACTTCATTTGGAGGAGATCAAAGGCCAAATATTTAAAGATATTTAGATACCTAAGGAGGCATACAGACATCTAATGAGATTTAGGAATTCAAATACCTTGAAAAAGCTGGTCCTATGTCTTTTGCACCACAGAAGCAGTCAGCAGTCTTTTAAACAAATATTCTCACACAGACTATTTAAATTTAATTAAATCGGGTGCAATCATATCTCTTTTAGTCTTTCTCCAATTCAAGAGCAAGGGGATTTGCAATGGCTGAGAATGAACTAATAATCAGTCAGTATTTTCAAGTGCATAATCTGCTAATGGCATATATTGTTAAAAGCACACAAGAAACAATAATACTCATTACTGAGAAGGAAGATTTTTAATCTAATTTGTACATAAATGCATGTATGGGAAATATTAAGTCTCTAAATAATACTTGAAAAGGTTCTTGGCAGGAAAGGATGTGCATCTCTGCAGTTTTCTTTACTTGTGCTACTAGTTGAGCAAGTAAGGGAGCTGTGAATTATAACAATATTTTAACACCTCTGTAAATGAAGAGAAACCAAACAAGGAATGGAATCATAAATTTGAAAATGGCAAAGATCAGCCGTAATAAGTAATGAAAGAAAAGCCACAAAGGCTATTCCCACACTGCAGAGCTGGGATGGTCCACAGCATTTAAGAAAAAGCAACTTTACTGGTTCCTATAATATAATGATGTTGCAGGCACATCTGAGCAGTAATCAAGAATGTCTTGGCAACGTAAGTTTGTTTAGTTCTTGTCAGAAAATGATTATTCATTGAAATAATTTTTGTGAATTCTTAAAGATCAGGATGAGACTTTTTGGTGAAACTTCAGAGGAAAAAAGTGTTCTTAAGACACCCTTTTGATATTCAACTCCTGTGTGGTTAAGAAGTTAGCTTTGGCTATTAAAACGTTTGAGCCGTTACTGTACTAAATGATGTCATTTCAATGCTTTATAAAGTTTATGGAATATAAAACAGGACAATTCCAATAAAAGAGAGTTAGAGAGGCACAGAACACATTAAGGCACTAACACACAAAGAGAAAAGGACCTGGGTTTGAGGTTTTGCCATCCCAGCTGAATACCGTGAGAATTAGGCTATCAAATTTCTGACAGCAGTTGTCCATCTAAGATTTTTTTTCCAATTGCTTTTTGATGGGAAAAAAATCAACAAACAAACCCACTAAATAAAAAAATAATAACTCTATCTCCTGCCCCTCAAAACAATCACAGTTTCTGTCAGCAACCAAAAAGCAACAGAAATACAAAACCTTCAGTGATTAGATGGGGATTCAGTTGGAAGTTATTAGACTGAGTGCCTGAACATTTTAGGGATGGGGAAGGGGAAAGGGAAAAACAAAGGGAAAACAGAAAGATAAGAATCTACTCTCCTTAGTTACAGACATCATCTGTAAAACCATAACCAAGGATAAACCGACTGATAGCACTTAAAGCACCTGTAGGAAAGTAAGAGGTTACCTTTATACAGCGGTGCCCCAAAATGACAGTTAAAGTATTACTGCTTTTGATTTCACTACTTATCACATGATGGTATTATTAGTTTTGCACTGTTACTTAGAAATGAACTGTAAAATTAAAAAAAAAAAAAAAAAAAAAAAAATCTGTATTTTCTAATTATGTACCTTAACCTACCATTTAACAGCACCACTTCGTTTAAGTAATATAGCATGGACAGCTTAATTGGTTAGAGTATGGCACATTCTCTGGATGTAAAGTTCCTTAAGAAACTCCATTTTATAAACTAATATAATTGCAGACCATATTTTAACATTATGCTAGTAATTGAGAAAAATTTGTTTGAACTTTCAACTTTAGTACCTTCTCTAGTATTTTAGGTCTTGTTCTGACTGTCGTTCCAAACACACAGAACAGATTTGTTAACATTCTGCCGTTGAACATGTTACCAGGACACCAAAGAAGCTGGGAAACTGAAGTGTAAAAAGAGTCTTTCTGAGTGGAAGGAATAGATTTTTAGTACTTAAAATCACACCAGAAAATCCCTCCACAAAACCCTTCAGTAAACCTCCTCTCCCTCAAAACTTTCAAGAGATAATCTGCTATAGTTTTATTTGAACAGCAACTCTTGAGCATGATGGGCAGAACAAACCACTTTGACTTTTCCTTAATTACACTCAGCAGGTATCTGTCAACAACCATTTGTTCTACTGTGTTTAAATACTGTGGCATATGAAATGCCCATTGATGCATCTACTCCCCACATACATGCCAGGATCCTGCTAACCAGTAGAGGCACAGAACTGGCTTGTCTTGACAAGAGCAGTAGAAATAAGTCTAGCTGAAAATCCAGTGAGATGTCACTAGACAGTGTATGTTCAGAATTCAACAGATAGATTCAATCTATCCCTCTCTTGGGACATAGATTCATTATAGCATTTGGGAGGAGGCTATTAATAATAGTCTTCTGAACTTCTGAAGGAACGCATTTCTCCATCATTTGCATCCAAGACCCCAAATTTCCATAACCATACTATTGCCTTTAGCAGTATTTATTATTCCTACTAGTTTTGTTTTAGTTAGGAGTATTACATGATTCACACAAAAATGCAGGTGTATTACACGTCTAAATGATGATCTACAAACAGGTACAGGTAGCAGTGAATCTCTTATAGATCAACTATTACCTAGAACAGAGCAATAGAAGTTGGTACATTTATAGGGGACAGGGGTGAGAATTAGTCTTTCAGACTACATGTAAAAATTTGAAGCTTGCCTGGATGTCTCAGATAAAACCTACTTGCAATGGGAGAGTGAATTGATAGGCAGGCACACAGTCGCACACAAAATCAGGTTTTATGCAGCCATTAAAATGATGTAGAGAAACAAATTCATGTAAAAATTATCTCAAGAAAAGCCACAGCTCTATTATAATCATTAAAAAAATACAGTAATTACACCAAACAGCTAAGCATGAGTGTAAACTCCATATGCACAGTCTGTGATACAGGATTTTCAATGCTGAGCTCCTCAAAATGCCTTTGCTAGGATGACATTTCCAGGGCTAACATGTTGAGGTCTTATATCAGTTGAGGAATTATGTAGTTAAAAAACTAGAAAGAGGGGGGGCAGGTAAAGAATCCACCAAAGAAGTCTAAATATGAGATTAGAGTCCTCAAGGCTATATTACTGTGAACAGATTTCACACTGTTATTATTTTTTCTTGGTTCCCACTAAAATTACACTGCAACCAACCCAGCTGTGTGCTATTTATAGAGATCAAATCATTATGAAGATGTTTATGCTACAGGCAGCAGCAACGACACTTTTTTCCCCTTCATTTTCAAGCCAATTAAGCAAGAAGAACATCGTAATAACATTTTTCTTTGTTTCTCACTCTCTTTGGTGTTACAGGATAGCTTATTTCCACAAGAAGTTTGTCAAAAAAGAAAAGACTTTATTGTGCACTGTAAATATCCTGAATACCAATACCTTCATGTTGAGCTTTCAAGCTAGTAAATACATATATTTCATATTAATTCTCTGAGAGGACTTTTCCCCTTTCAGCATGTTTGGCCAAATGGTTTGGGGAAGAAAAACAAAGAGATTCATGTGCAGTGGGGCTGAGGGAGCAACAACAAAAGTTGAGAAAATAGGAAACAAAAGCTTTGCAGCATCTTCCATGCAAAGCTACCACACTGAGGTTACAAACTTATGTGGAAGCACTGCAAAGGATAATCTAAACAAAAGTGCTGCCTGGTTTCATCACACAAGGTACCACAGAGTGGAGAGCAAATTTATACTCAGTCCACTGAAACTGAGACCATCCTTGGCCTTGTCATTATGGACAGAGCTGAGATCTGTGTTATGAGACCCTGCGCAACAAAAAGTCTGCCAGCTAGAAATAAACTGTGATACCTGGGACACTGTAGCGTGCTATCAGTCAGCAATATAGGAATCCACTGCAGACCTGGCTCTGACAACTTCTAGATATCGAACCAGTGGGCAGGACTCATCACTCTTTTAAATTTAGTCATCTAAAAAGTTAGGTATCTACTCTAAGCCAGCTGTCTAGACTCTCTTGATAACTGATGGAGAAAGACAGGTATCTCCTGAAGGTGATTTATACTGACCTATGATGGGTGTCTCAGGTGGAATGAATCAACCGCTGGAACTGTCTTTCTCTCCACTGAACTAAAGATGGAAATCAGAAGAGTAACTTAGTCTAGACACCCAACTTTTGGATGACTGAGAGTCGGGGAAATGAATCCAACCTTATCTCCCTATTTGCTCCATCACCAGGAACTACCCTATGTGAGTAAAGTGTATTTATAAGCATTCTTTGGACTTGCAACTTGCTTTAAATACCGTCTAACATTAGGAACAATACCTCTCTCCCAAATCAGTCCATTTCTCAACACTGGTGTGATGAGCCTGGAGCCTTACTGTACAAGGCCAATCACTGATGCTCAGTTTCCTATAGCACTGGCTGACTTGAAGCTATACTACAGCAGTAAATCATCTCAGCAGAAGTTCCTAATTATCCTGTTCAAAGCACTAAGAATTTGTTCATGAATGACAAATCTCGCCCATCAGTCATTTTACAAAGCTATATATTTTATATACATACAAACAATAAGAGACAAGGGGGGAAAATGGCAGTGATACCTACTTGTCCAAGAGTGCACTCCATGCCACCAAGAAAATCTGCTTCCTTCAGCCCATTGTGGTTGCTGCTAATGTCATGGACTTCAAACCGCAGCCGTTGCACCTCTTCAAAATAGAAGTCCACCGTGAACAGCTTGGAGAAGATGGGATTTATACAGGTTCGAATCACTTCTGTCCTGTCAACCTGCCAGATGGAAAAGAGGTCATGAGTGATTTCTCTTTCTAGCAGTGATAGACTACAATGAGCTCCTCAAATACAGTTGGCTCATTCATCAGAACTGACAGCTGTGACTGTGGCTGCAGATACACCCATTTGTATGGCAGCAGCAGCTGACATTTCTGTGTGGAACTGGACACATGCACAAGGTAAGGCCAACTTGCTTTGCCTCTCTTCTAGCAAGTCTTTGGCAGATATTGGTAGGAACATGGGGCACAATCTGCAGCCTTCTCTGCAGGGTGAGCAATGACTGTCCACTATTGGGTATACTAGATCAGTCAGGTAGCAGAGTCAGGAGCTATGCACTGGCAAAACAACTGTGTTTTGTGTTGGGCTGACTGGGACATTAACTATAGAACGGCTATAGAATTTACATCTCCAGCAGTACCCATCTATCACTACAGAAAAGCAGCAGAGCGATACAGCTTTATCAAACTAAATGGAAAAGCAAGCAAAAACCCCAGTAATTACTCATTTTGGACAACTTGCATGATTAAGGAGTAGAGAAGCAAATCCACAGAAAACAACTTTTCTTAAAAATATATTATTTTTTCCACCTTGCTAAGTTGCATTACAAGAATCTGATGGATTATACACTTACTGCTACCTCTGAGCCTCACAACTGCTAAAGAAACACCATCAAATCTAAATTGCTACTTCTGCAAAATAAGTGCTCCTAGAGTACTTTCTAGTTGTCTTAAAATGTAGTACTTGGGTTTCCTATTTTTGAGGTAGGCCTTTGCTACTTTTCATTGTGATGCATTATTAGTGACACCACAAGCAATGAAGCAATTTCCTTTTTTCCACTCTCTTTGCTCTGGTGCAGAAAAAACCCTAATAATTCTGTAAGATTAAAGGAACTGATCCTAAAATGAAGTAGGAGTTGGGCACGTCAGTCACTAGACAGGAGGTGGCTGGTGCACCATGGAACAGACAAATTAAATTGCTCAGAGGAAGAGTGATGAGATCCTTTGTCTGATTCCTGATCAGGAACATCTGTTGTGCAAAAAATGACAGCCACTTGCTTCACTTTTCAGAGTTTATAATGCATTAGCCTTTCTAGTAGTTATCGGCAAGGACATGAAGAGTCAAGTAAATCAAAAGCAGGGGGGAAAAAAAATGAGCAGTTCCTGGTAGCACAGATTTATTCTAGTGCTCATCAAAGGTGTCAGATTGACAGCTCTAACGGCTAAAATCCTTCAGTTAATCATCAAACAGATGCTACCAGTCATCAAACAGATGCAAACCAGTGCTACCATTGCTGTCTCCTCACACAGCTGTGTCAGTGTACTCCGACTATGCCAAGAAGAGACCATCACAAAAAGGAAAGCAGCCTTACTTACAAATTTAATCCTTAACCTCTTTGCTTAGACAAGCTAAAAATGATGGTTCTGATAACAGCAATGAAAAGCATAATAAGAATAACATAAGTGACAAAGGATACCAGCTACCTTCATTCAGGTGCTCAGCTATCTCAAAAACTTTTTGGTCTCCACTTGCAATCAGTGTGACTTGAAATCACCATTACTGCTACAACATTAAATATTCCCTATGTCAGATGACCAGTCAGTTCAAAGGGATGTCCCTGAGATGTCTTCTAAGCGGAAAGTGATTCAAACCACTGGCAGAAAAGCAGTCACCTCATGAAATAGTGCATCTGCAGATCCAATTATCAAAACTTTTAAATGATTAGTTTTAAATCTTCCTTCATAGCCACAGAAATCTCCTAAACTCATTACTTGTAAGTATATAAACTGTATATTTAATGGCATCGTTTTAATTGCTTCATTGGTATGGCAGATCTCCTTAAGCAGTAACCAAAGTCTCTCTGTTATTGTTTCTCCTCATCTCTACTTTGCTGCTGGAATGTGGGGAAATGGTTCTCCTCTGTGAAATGCAGCAAGATTTACACTTGTGTTCAACACAGTTTAAATACATGACTGTTTGAGGGAGCGAAGTGCCTGAAAATGGAGGCACAGGTCTGCACACAGGGACATTAAGAATTTCAGTCTCACATAGCGATAAGACCCTGTTTGCTTTTTCCATCCTGTGGTTGGCTGGCATCCTTCCCTTGACAGACACAGTACTGAAATATAGCCATTTCACTGAATTTCCTCAGTCTTCCCACATTATTGAGATGATACATCAATCCAGCATGTCAGAGTATGGGATTATGTGAGAAAAATCTATATCGAAAGAAACAATGCCAACAGCTCCACAAATGATATAAACCTCCTCATGCATCTCAGCAGTCAGCAGCATGCAATAGCATTAGCCCTCTTAGTCTACCTTGTCTTCAGTCTGCTTTGTCAGCGCATTTCACAGTTCCCCTACTTTTTGACTAGAAAGTCTGGCAGGGTCCTCAGCATGGGAAGCCTCGCTCCATTCCTTTGCTTTGATTCCTGTGCAGCAGGGCTGAGTGCTGATAACCAGCTGGTGTGACTCGTGACGAATCAGTGGCGAGCAGAACAGTCCAATAAATTCACTAAATCTCATGGAACACTAGGTTAAAAGATGCTATATAAACACAAGGTATAATCTCCATTTGACTTCTGCCACTTACAAGAGGCTGTTCTTTCTTGAGTATTCCTGCTCTCTTTCAATTGTAAAGCCTTAACACTCATTAGAAATGCTGAATGAGCGTGAAACCTTAATGAAAACTGGTGAGAATACTATTGCTGGGTGCAGTTTCATGATGATAATCATCAAGGAAGTCATGATCTACACTGCTGCAGACACTTCAGAAAAAAAAAAAAAGGCTGACTTGTTTCTGACCGTATCAACTCATCCCAATAAGTGCAGGACCTGTTTCATTTCAAGGAAAATCTAATGGCATGTTCTATGCTAACCCAAAACACAAGTCCACAGTAGTCTGACAAGACTTCAACCTCATGACATATATGTCCTTAATCTTGTTGTCACCCAAAATCACAGCAGCACTTCTGCTTGCATGGATGATGAATGCTCAAGTGCTTAAAGAAAACCCACTTTGGCTTTGCCTAGCCTCGTCAACTGAACTTTCAGAAAGGGGGAACTTCTCAGCGTGAATGCTCTCCAAAACACAAGTAGGAACAGCAGCAATCACATTAAATCTCCATTACTTTTGTGGAAGAGAGCTTTGTAAGCATGTAATAAGCAAGTGGAACTTACACTTTTGGTCTTATTACAGAAAACACCAAACTCTTGGGCAACCTAACCCTGAAGGCAGGTAGATTTCTCAACAGGACATGGACAGGGTCATGCCACAGCTTTAGGATTTGCTGATGCCTCACATTTGAGCCATCTGCTATTTCTGGACTTTGCTAGAACAAGGAATTTCTCTAATCTATTTAAGCAGAATGAATTTTCAAAAGAAAATAATTGACAGCTAGATGCACCTTTGGGCTGTGTCAACAGTTAAAATTGACCTTAAAAAGAGCAGTGCTTCAGCTGACACCATGGTCTGAACATCTGCTTCATGGCACAGCTTTACCTGCGCTTTCTCTTCAAGGACAATTTATACAGAGAAAAGGACTTGCATCTTCACCTCCTGGGATGGACTCATGCTGCTTTCCCTCTTCATCTCTTTAGGCCCTTGTCACTCCACAGAAGGTGGCACCCTGCTGAGCAGCCAGGATTACTTAGCAGGCCCATCTGGATGCAGACACCCTGTGAGATTCCCCTGGGGTAACTCTGAATGACCAAAGTAGGTCTCCACAGTGTAAAGCACCATCTCAACAGCAGGAATTAAAATATAGAAAAGGACTTCTGTCTTTGGGCCTTCTGAATCCTCTCGTCCAACTGGCTTTGAAAGTTGTTTTCTCTCTGTTCTGCTCACTGTGGATGGACAGTTAGCAGAAACATCTGCCTGCTTTCCTGCTGAGCCACCATCGCTGCTGAAAGAACTGCAAAACTGTCTTTGCAGTCAGACAGCATACTAGAATTCAGGCTTCTTATGCCATTTGCATCTTTTGCCTGTGAGCTATAGAAAAGCAGTGAGCTTCGCAGAACTGTGATAAACATGGTAAATCCAGTGAGGAAACAATTAATCCTAGCTAAAATTTCACTGACAAAGAAGAAATTCAGTGGTGGAAGTACAGGCTGAGGATCTCCTCTTCATCTTCCATCATTAGCTGAAAAGTGAGGTTGGGCAAAAAGAGCCAGGCTGAAGAGGATTTTTATTTCTATCAAAATTAGACAAAGTATAAGCTATTGCATATACAAGGATGAACAAGTAGCACCTCACTGTCACCTGGTATCCAAGGCTTTCAAGGGATCATAAACACAGCTTTCTCAGCACGCCCTTGGGAACCAGAGAAACAGAGAATTATCTACAGCACCTGAAGCTCTGCACCTCAAGGCCACGCTTCAGTGTTTAGCACAGATCAGCTGTGTGGAGAACTTCATGTCACACAGAGATAACTGGTGGCTCTCTGCTCCCCACTGTATTTCTAGCAACACATAAATAGCACAAAACCAACATATTTGCAGTGGTTATTACTTGACATCTTTGAAGAGCAGCCAAGAGTCAAAGGGCAGTGGAGAATTCACCGTCTGCTCACCAAAACGATAATTATTTGAGGGAAATGTTAATCAGGCTCATGAAATAGATATAGTCCATTACGGTATAGCTGTGTCATGAACTAAGGAAATCTCTGGTCTACAGAACTATGGTCTGAAAATTTATACTGGTTTTAAAAAACTAGTTGAAAAGCCAGAAACATGCAAATTGAATTAAACAGAGAGCAGGTGCTGCTATTCAGCCCAAACTGTGGGTTTTGTAGCTGTTACCTTTTTAGCAAGTTCTGAGACCAAGAAATAAACTCACTGTTCCCTATACATTTTACAGGCCAACAAGGGAAAACCAGCAGGCTGTATTTTCAGTAAAAGTCATTATAAAATGGTGATTAAATCTAGAAGAATCGCATTTGTCAGCTGAGATGACAAAATGTACAGAGGTGAAGGGGTAGCACTATTTTTAGGTCACCTGAATTTTAACAAGACTGAAAATTTCCATGATACACTACCAAGCAGAAAGCAATTTACACTTTGCTCAGCAGCTCCTGAGGAAGATATTAATATTATTTTTTTTTATTATTAACTGTGCTTTCACAAAATCACCTCTCCACCACACAAATGAAAAGTCATTGCAAAGGTCACCATAATTTATAGTCCTTGTTTTCAGTTTCATTGATATTTGAAAATAGTGAAAAGAAACCAGTGGGTCTTTAACTCTTTAGCCTGTAGAGCTCAAAGTTAAGCATGATCTTGTCAATCTCGGCAAAAACCATTTGGCCGCAGATAGGCTGGAAGAGAAGCATTTAACATAAATGGTCAGGAAATTATTTGCAAGTAGTTTCTTTTATTTATGTGACATAAATATTAGATAGCTTGTAAACTCCAAGTCATAACCATGAAGACCTGCTTTCAAGCACTGGAAAAACTGACACATAGAAACAGCCCAAGCCTCAAGGGGCTCCAGTCTAAGTGCCTAGAATTACAGTAAAACAAGCATTATTATTTCTTAGTTGAAAAGTTCTTCATTAAGAAACCCCAGTTCTCTGTTCAGGGCCACTGACTGTCCTCTGCTTGATTATTTTTACTTTTCATTGCTCTGAAGCAGGAAACAGATAAATTACAATATATACTATGTATGAATTCTTTGAGAAGTTCCTGGATGGAGTTTGCCTTAAACACTCATAACTTTTAAAGGAAGAGAGAAATATGATTGTTGACAGCTACTTGCACATAGTTTATCGCATGGACTTAGAAACAAAATAAGATATAGTTAGAACAGCCACTGCACAGACGGGCACTCGGTATTTGCATGCAAGGACCTATACTGATCCTGGACAGACTCCGAGCCAGTACAGATTTCAGAGTCTCATCTGAGCAACCCCAAGCTTTCACAGTTAGAAAAACTGCAAAAAAATGTGGGTGCAACATAGTGCTAACTACTAGTGCCAGGCAAATCTTGGTAACCTTATTCAGAAGCTGAACAGGAAGGTCATTTCAGCTGGGATGGAAAAGAGTGATGTTCAGTCCCCAGTATGAAGAAAGCAGGACCTAAATTGATTGGAAACCTTTGTGCCAAGGGAATCCCTAGTTTTATGGAACAAGACAGCTCTGGGGAAGCTGCAACACTCCTCTGTAGCTTTAGGACCATGTGCAGTTGTCATCATTGACCTCCTTGGCAAGTCTAGGTCTTCTAGGTTGCATAAAGATACTGGAAAGTACAAAGGTATCCCCTACTCACTGTCATTTAGGAAAGCTCAGATATGAGAGAGAAAAAGCAAGTGCTCAACTAATGCACTAATGTGTAGTCACACTGTCCCCAAATGCATTAGATACCCGCTTTTAGTTTACTCTCCTCTGGAAAGAAATACTTTCATTTTATTCCAAGAGCTCTGGGAGTTAAAGAACACTAAGACTTCTCAGCTTAACGTCATGAAACCCAAATCTTTTGGGCTGGAATGATAATTTTTAGTCACTGTATGGACTGCAATGAAAGCAAACAGATTAAAATTATTACTTTTTTGAGAGACTTTCATGTAATCCGCTTGGATGTTTAATTGCTTTCCCGGTAACACTGCTGATGGGTCTCCATCTGCATTTGTCACTGCTGCAGCACCTGTTCTGCTATGATTCTGTGACAGTTTTAGTTGGATGACACTGATGCAATTTGGGTAGATTCTGACCCACTATTTCCTACCAACAATGTTTAAAAAAAACCCTCCCAAATAACAAAATAAAAAGCACGTAAAATATTAAAAACACCATATACAAAAAATTAAATATTTAAATATTAGTATTAATGTTAATTAAATTGTATCAATATATTAATGTATAGTAATAAAATATTAAATTGCATAAAATATTAAATCACACTTAAAATATTTGGTTTTTACAAAGGACTAAAAGGATAGTTTGTTGATGATCTCCAGAGGTCCCTTCCAACCCCTAACATTCTGTGATTTTGTGTGATTCTGTAATTTGGCCTAGTGGTAAACTGCAAAGCATGTGATATATACACAACTAACAAAAAACTACACAAAGACCATGTGGTTGTATCACAGCGGATGAATCCTACTTGTTGTGTCCCTGTAGGTACAGAGATGGTCAGATATTTTCCAGGGAAAGAGTGTGTCACTGGAACATGAACTTAGGAGGCTTTGTCAGCCAGAGATGCTTGAAGAAACTTTTGCCTGGAAAGGTTTGAAAATAACCTAGCTGCTACTCCTGGACATCACAGGTTCAGAACAAGATCTCTGCTCTGTCCAGTTCAGACCAGAAACACTAACTTTGGTCCCTCACACCATCAGGGACCATCTTAGCCACCAGGATACTGGTTATTTCACACAGCTCCGTCTGTGTTCTGTTTTCTATAAATTATAAAATACTCAACGTATCAGAGAAGAAGATTACAACCATGTCCCACCACATGACTTCACCTTTCCTGTCACTAAGAAATGCCTTAAAAGGACTCATCCAGTCTTCAGTTTGCTTGACACACAAATTCAGTGCCACAGCACTGGTGGTGGCGGAACACCAGCCGATCCCAACAGCAGCGCTGGTCCCACCATGCAGTACCTGCTGGGTCATGCTGTGCCCATGTAAAAGTGAGCCCCAACTGCTGAATGTACACATGCACATCACTGGCTAATCCCTGACCTGTCCTGGCCTCTTGAACTAGTCACTGTCTCAGCTACGCTACCAGCACTGCACTGACTCTTCTCCATTTGCTGGATCATTCAGGGGCAACATCGAAGGGCAGAGGGGTCACTGAACCGCTGAACTGAGACCAGCTCCCCAGGGAAGCTCCTCGCCTGGAAAGGAGGAAACCCCAGTCTGTGTCACCTGCAAAGGCTTTCACTTTCTGCCTGGTCAGTCCAGGCTCAGGGATGGTAAGGAAAATAGGTGTGCCAATTTTAATTTGCCTCCTGTGAATTAAGATTTGGCATAAAACATAGAATACCAAAGATCTCCAGCCCTGAAATTTTAACTGGGTACAAATATAAATGCTGCAGCTTCTCTGAGCCTAATTGCAGAACTTCTGATGTATGTGAAAACTGTAAAATGTTAAGCTTTTTACATCTATTGACCTTGGGTTATAAAGGACGATACTTCTTGCACCAGCTGCTGCACTGTGAATATTGAAATCAGTTGTAGAACATTCCAGTGAACCTGAAAAGCACAATGTCTCTTAGAACACATCATTGTCCCTCTGATTTTACTGCCAGTTGCCATATACAGCAAATTACAACAGCTTCAGAGTTACCTTTCTGCATTAACATCTGACTGAAAGGGATGAGTATGAGTTAAAGTTTTCAAAAAAGATGCAGCAGCCCCACATACACTCTCAAAGTGAGGAAGCCCAGCAAACTCCCCAAGGGTCCCTTTGCACAAGGCCAGAAGCTGCAGGAGATGACATTCTGGAGGCAACTCCTTCAATGTGACTTTCGCCACGGACTGAGTTGTTTTGGAGAAGGCAGCAGTAAGAGTGCTGCACTCTTACCTGCACTAACTTACCTCCTGCAGAGACATTAAATAGAGACAAGTAATGTTTATGCTACTCCTGCTAGAGGGTTCAGACTGTAAATGAAATTACAAACGTCAAAGCCTTTTATTTTATTCTGGCAAGACCTTCAGAGTCTTAACAATCATATAAAATTGGCAGTTATATGAACTTTGGTATTAGAAGAGTACTTCTTCTGAGGTAGTCAACACATTCTGACCCAGACATAAGTACTGCAGAAGGACCTCATAGAAATCACTTGGTGGCAGGAGGCTGCCATGTGCTGTGCTCCCTGCGAATTAAAGAAGCGTTCAGCAAACATCAACACAAGTGGATAATGACCCACATCAACTCATGGGATAAGTTGCTGTAACCCACTCAGATGTGATTACACTGTCATAAGAAAAAAGATAATTCAATTTTTTTCACTGAAAACTCTTGAACACTACCTCAAAGCTGAGCCCTGAAGCCTGGATGCTAAATCTTCCCTTACTTTATATTCCAGATACAGCCCAGACGTTCAAAGACTATGACGACTGCTGCCATTTATTATCCTCCAACCTTCATTTGGTGTTGACAGTTTCAATCCAATCTTCTTAATTTACATTACTAAGGATGCGGGCTTTTTGTAGAGGACAAGACTAGTCCTTCAAAGTGGCAACAAAAATATTCACATGTTATACCATTTAGCTCCACTCTCAAGTAGTCACAACATGCTAGTAAGCAGTGCAGTGCCTGGCAGCAGTCAGAAGTCAGAGTACTATGCAGCCATCTGAAAGCTCTTTAGCCATGTATTCTCCACACAGTTTCCCCCACAGATTAGAAAGCAAGCCTTAGGAAACTCCTTCACCGAAGGAGTTTCAATTACGTTGTTATTTGCTTGCTCATTTTTAGTCTGTTTGTAGGGAAAAACACAGTTTCGTTGGTTATTTTTGTGTAAGAAGGGATGAGTTCTTATCAAGGTATGTATTGATCACTTGACTGCTTTTCCTCATACAGATATTTTAATGTCTCCTGATCAGCTAAATTTTAAGTTGTTTACTTTAAAAGGAAATTCTGTTTTGAATAATCTTTTGATTCACGATGCAATGCATGACTGTGCCTGCATGACTGCTACAAAAAATGCTACAATATTACTAGGTTTTGGAATATGATTTAAAACGTGCCGGGTACCTGAAGGTTGCTTTTTTCAAATATCATTGCTTGGGAAACCTCAGTTCATCACCAGAATACTGTACTTGCACAACTAGATTCTGCTGAAGCACTGGGCTACAAAGAGATGAATTCAAACTTACTCTAATCAGGATTCAAAGTATTTATTTGCTAATTACACCTTTCATTATTCCAAAATTGATTTCCAGAATTAATTTGCAATATTGCCATCTTTAGACAGTCTCACATCATGGGCACTAGGCTTCCACAGCAACTACAGAGGTGTTTCTTCTTTGCCTGATATCCCAGAGGGCAAGAGATTTAGAAGATGGGCAAATGTGTCGTAGTGCCAGCCCATTCAAACAAAAGTGCAGATGTTTGCTGCTGTTGAGCAGCCATTCAGCCTGCAAAGAAGCCTCTAGAGGGGTGCACGGCAGCACAGCATTGATCAAGGAGAGAAATCCTGCATCATACCATTTCTCAGGAACATTACAGGTAATTGAGAACAGATTAAAAATGAGTAAAGGGACGAACTTTTGCTCACTGAATATCAGTGGGACTACATTATACTAAGTAGGAAATCTACACTGCTTCAGTAATTTGCTCTTTAATTAACTACTATAAATAGTGATTTGATAATTTATTTATACTGAGAAAGATCTCCTGCCTCATACATTCAGGTAAGTTAAGCATAACTAATATGGATTCTCATATGGGTTAATGAATTATGTCAATTGATACAGGTCTAGTCAAGTTGTTAGTTTAAGAAATTAATTTGCTATCGAAGTACTCATAATTAAAGATTTATTAATTTACTTTTAATATTTTAATTCAACAGTTAAATCAATTATATCATCGAGGCATCAGCAGCAGGAAGGCAAAGCACTATTATGCAAGATGCACACTGCTTTACCAGACTTTTCTGAACTCCTATACTAGAAGTAACAATTTACAGGGCCCATTTAAATGAACATCAGTCTTTCCACACAACTGGGGAATTTGAACCATGTGTTGGGATGACTTCCTAGAAAAATAACAGATTTCTTGTGACTCATGTCCATTATAAGCAACTCACATTCTTTCTTTTACACACATATCTTATTAAGTTTATCAATGGGCTTGCCATTTGCTGGAACCATAGCAGCCCAACAGTGTGATCCACTACTCAGGAAGAGCAGTGGAAGCCTTTCTGTGAACTACCACAAAACCCAGGAAAATAGAATATGACATTATTTGGTTTTCAGCTCAAATTACACTCACAAGCACACATTCTGGCTTTGGATAGTACACAACTAACTGATTAGAAATGGAGAGCAAATTCAGCTGAGCTTATTACAGTTTTGCAGACAGCATCGTATCAGACTCCTAACTCAGAGGCTGTTTGGTTTGCACTACTCTTGAAGAATCTTAGTGAGTTATAGTTCCTGTATTTATCTGGGAATATCTATTCCAAAATGGAAAACAAAAGCCTTGTAATTAAGCCTGATATGCATGCATGCATGCTACCCAAAGATATACATGCTTAATCTGAGATGACCATGATTTTGCCTTCCCTGAGAATGATTGCAGCCAGGGACCATTTTTCACTTGATCTGACGTGCTTATACAACCACTCTGGGCAGTAAGCAGTTTCCTGTAACAGCTGCAAGCTCTCCTGGAAAGTGTTATGCCTCTCAGTTGCTCACAAACAATATGACCGACATGTCCAGATACACCAGATAAATACATCACAGATACACATTGGTCCCTCTTACATTCACAGTGATTTATAAAATTTGTTGGTATATACATAGCTGTGAAGCAGGTTCAAATGTGCAAAGCATAACAAATCCCTCTTGGTAACAGCAGGGATGCCAAGCGTTGAATTTTTCAACTAGTGAGCACAAGACTTGATCATAAAAGACAAGTGTTAGTCTTCTGTGTACTTCCATTAAGTGAAAGTAGTCCATGTACCTAATCCTATTTCCTACTATCATATTCAACATACTATAAATAAGGGCTTATTGCTTTAAGTTATACATGCTCCATAGTGACTCAATATTATATTGCTGATCGTATTACTTTAGAGCTGGAATTTTCAAGGGAGTTAGTTTCTCAAAAGTTTTAGCACCTTGTTCTTTGAGGCCACAGGGACAGAAAAATTAGAAAGTGCCCTTGTGCACAGGAGAGCTTTCAGCTCAGAAAGGAAGTTTTCCTCATCCATGATATATACCCTTCTGCAGCTGATTTGCTACTTTATCAAATGCTTCAGCAGATTCAAGACAGTACACAGAGTTATGTCATGTCTTAGCAAAATAACTTTGAATTCCTTCAAAATTTCATTTGCTGTAAAGAAAAAAAGCACAGTTCAGCACTTACACCTGCATTTGCAAGAGCATCCTAATGATATCAATTAATTAAATATATCATTCCATTTCAGGGGGCATTTTCTTTATTCTTGGTTCAAGAAAGAAGATTTTTAACAGTATTAAGCAATGTTTTTACAATGGTTTCTCAATTTTAATTTTTTTCTCCAAACTTCATTTAACTTCTATGCCGTTATAATTAACCACTTTCCTATTTCTGCACGTTCTCTCTCTATTTCCCAACTAATCTCATTGTCCTTCAGATCATGTCAGTCAGAGCCATTATTACTTCCCATTTTATAGCACAGACTTCAGATGTGCAATACCAAGGCAAATCAAGCCCCAAACCAGCAACGAGCTAATTAAACCTTTACTTACTAACTGAATCTGAAAAGGTGATAATTTAATCGCTTGAACAGAACTCACTTCATGGCTTTCCTGTCTTATTTAGGCAGTAAGATTAAGAAAACACAAGTCTAATAGCATGAAGAGAAGAGCCTAAGACAAGGTCCATTCAATCATAGTGAAATTATACCTGCCAATTTCTTTCTTCATCTCCTCACAGCACACCATAAGGGAGAAGGAGTTTGGGGTTTTTGTACCAGAGTATGAAGGGTACAAAAGAGTTCGCTGACCACTTTAAAGAAGAACCATTTCATGATGCAGAATCTGTATACTCCACCATGAGCTAATTCAGCCCTGGCACTCAGGGATTTTAAGACAAACAGCCAACAGACAGAACACAATGTCCTGTGGAAGGTTCTGCCTATTAGGAGATCGGTCAATATGGCTATACAAGAAACCTAGGCCAAAAATTATCACTGAATAGCTAAAACAGAGCAACCTTCAGGTAAACCCAATGGAACTCCTGGTAAGCCCCATGAAACTGCAGACACTAACAGTCACAATCAATAAGCAGTGTCAGCAGGATTTGGTCTTCTTGGTAGACTTGAAAATTTAGCTATGACTGAAGCTGCAGAGAAGCAACTTGTAGCAATGCAGGTTTTGATGGAGAATTGTCCAGGCTCAGTTAAGAGCTGCCCTTCTGAGGCTTGTATTAAGTATGGCTATAGGCACAGGCAGACATGCAAGCATAAGAAAACAGCTTCAATATAAAAATACTGCCCAGGTTGCTCTGGCTTAGAGAGCAGAAGCCAAATATTTAGTACAGCCAAGCAGTTCAGCATGCTGAGACCATGTAGCAAGATCCCAGTTCTCACCTAGTTTGCATGCATAGCCTGGCTGGGGTAATAACCTGATCGCCCAGGAGGAGACAGTCATGCCCAAGGCTGTTCACAGCCCTCACACTTCCCTGCCCCTGGCTCCCATACTGCCCTGGGGGACTACTGCAATGGAACTTGCTCAATTAGTTCCTAAGTAATTCATAACCCACCTTGTCTTTATGTGTGGAGTCCAAAAATTTAATTTTGCTGACACTGCTGAAAAGTGATGAGCTGTCTCTGGGATGAAACACATCACAGAGACATTTTGGCTAAAATGCCCTGCATTTTATCCACTTAAAAAAAAAAAAAAAAATAGAAGAAAAATGAATGAAACTAAATATGATCAAATATTTTCTTGTCCCAAGAGGCTGCTATGCTGGACTCACACAGAATTACCACATCTGGCAGTAAGGCTCTCCTGCCTTCACCTTTCAGTCACTGTAAACCTGTTATTTATAAGCCAAAGGAAGCTTTGAGTGGATTTCAGTTCCCTCTCTGCATATCTGAGGTCTTTGCCCGACACCAGTAATTCTGAAGTCAACAAAACTCAAATATGTTTTTTCATGTCTTGCTAAACACTGGAAATGGAAAACAGTGGAAAACAGTAGCACTGCTGTTATGTATCTGCAGTGTGAAATGCATTCAAGTTTTTTTTTTTTTCATAATATAGAAGATGTTTTCAAAACTGGCTGTTCAGCATAGCAATATATTAATATGTTTCAAACACTCTATTTTTCAGTTCATATATTCAGAAAGCTTATCCAGTGCTGCCATCAAAAAAAAATAATTTTAATACCTGTTCTCCATATATCTTATAAATATGCTCTCCATATATCATATAAACTGATGCAAAAATGAGAAATGTAAATAATGCTTGACAGAAGTTCATCTTTAGACCTGGAAAGCTCTAGAAAATTGTTCCTCTTGTGCAGGGCTGGGCAGAAGAGAAAACACATTCCTGCATTCTGTTCCAATTTCAGAGACAGCAATGCAATGAGTTTGTCATTCTTTTCCTGTACTGACAATCCAACCCCAAAACATGTGATGGTTGAGAGAGGATGCTCTCAGTGGTAGGTTCAGCTCAGAGCCTTGTACTGACCACACACTGACCTCATGAGGGCTAAATTTAAACAAGGATGAGACGGGTTCAGGCACACTACATGTATCCTCATTGAGGTGCACTTTTGTGAAAACCTCCATCAGGCTGTCACCTACATCATCATCCCTGGTGTTAGGTACTCTCAGGTATGGTGTGGCAAATCCTTTAGCACCTTCCAATGATTGGCAAAGTCAAAGGAACACTCTCCCTGTAGCAACTGAGTACATGAGGGATCACAGCTGAACCACTCAGTGGAAACTAGGAACAGCATGTCAGGGCACAAATTGCACTGATACAACTACTGTAAGAGTATTGCCTGTGTGTAGTTATCACTGATAGAGGCTAGGAAAAAGTGACAGCAGTAGGATAAAACTCCCATGATAGAATCAGGAGTGGAACATTCTTCATCCTGCTATCTTATTGCCATTCCTGCAGAATAAAAAGTGGTATGAAAGAATAATTATCAAAGACACACTGCTCTCTTCAGCTCCAAATGAAGACAACAGGGTGAAATAGATACCAACCGTGACAAAACATGTCAATATTGAGATACAATAGAGACATAACTGGTCTTCAAACAACCTTCATCTCCAGAAGGCCAACTTGTTCTAAATGAAGAGCTACACCTTCTAATACATTCCTGCTGTTCTTTTTTGATAGGACAACCCTTCTATTTAATCAGAAGAAAGTAGCTTAAGGTGAATGCCTTTCTTTACCAAGACATGTTGAAAAACATGAAGAAAGTAGTACAAACAATTAATTATTCACTTAGTTCTACAGTCTTTACCCCTCTCTTCTTTGCCTACTTCAATTTTCTACGTTTGCTTTTATTTTATCAATAGTAAAGCATGGCTTCATATTTCTACCAGCTAGCAGATTTTATTTTGTCTCTAACATCATTTGCTGCATTTGCACAATGCAAATCTCTTAGGACTAAATGTATTCAAAATGTATTCAATGCCTGTCATTTCAGGCATCTTTGTTTCAGGGCCTATCCATTGAGATATGTACAGTTTGATTTTTAAGGCTGTTGTGCTCCCAGTGCTCCAACTGATTCCTGTGAGGACTGTAAGCGCTCAGCATTTTCAAAGGTCACATCTAAACCTGTGAGTAGCAGCATAGTCACAACACTTCCTGGGAGGTTTCCCACAAGAGAATTCTGCTCCTCTGAGAAGTAGCAGAGCACAGAGGAAAGAAAAGCGAAGAGGATTGCATGGAATTTAACCTGGAAGTTACACAAAGTTGTGCTGGGATGCTGCTGAGAGTGATGGGAGGAAAGCAGGCCAGGGAATTGGTAAATGCCTTGAAAACTTAGTTTCAATAACCTTTTCCATCCTTTCCAGTGTTGCAAATAGCCTTGATTTTGCTGCAAGTATCATGAGTTTTGACACCTCTTGTAAAGATGTCAAATGACAAAATAGCAGTTTTCTTAACTAAAGTTCTTTGTGTTTCTGGGAAAAGTTCTGAACTACAAGGAGAATTAGCTAGC
Organism: Podargus strigoides; assembly: GCA_028020825.1. Lineage (NCBI taxonomy): Eukaryota > Metazoa > Chordata > Aves > Caprimulgiformes > Podargidae > Podargus > Podargus strigoides. The sequence continues at coordinate 14,185,243 of CM051623.1, read as the reverse complement.
AATTTGAAAACTGGATGACAGCAAACGACTAAAACAGAGGAAACATTGATTTTTCTGAATCCCTTTCTTTTTTAATGATCTCACAAGCTGGGAGAGTTGATGCAATGCCCTGAAACGTGTAAGATTGGCCTTGTCAGCCTTTGTAATCCCTGTTGTAATAACATGATTTGTTGGGTCTCATGTAGGGAATGAGTCCAGGATTTCATGCTTTTAGATATTGGTATCTTAGGTTTGAATCTCTGTCATAAACTGCCAAAGCATAGCATCCCACTTGGTCCTATGAGCAACAATATCTAGGATGAGCATGCAACCATCAGCAAAAATTAAAATACAGAGCTGGCAGTCATTATAGCTACAGAGTCCTGCCAATACATGTTTATGTATTAGGGCCTCCTCGTTATAGATCAAATGGGTTTAATGCTAGCTACCAATAAATCTACTGGAAGTTGCGTGCAACCATCAGAATGCCATTAGTGATCTAATTCATAGTAGTTTGATGGTTAATGAGCCTTTTGGAATGTAAATCACTTATCTCAATTTCAGAATCAGTTTTGGTGCAGGGAGGGGCACTCTTCTGCTAATTCAGCTCAGCATTAGAAAAAGTTGGGGCTTTTTCCATTAACTATGTAAAGATATCACAGAGAAACCTAAGTGTTAATCTAATAATTGAAAACAAGCTACTGCCACAGAATTTTTAAGAGGCAAGTGTACCATAACACAGAGGGCACCTCAGGAGAGAATATTTCAGCCATGATCCCATTAGGGATAATGAGCTGTGATCCTCATGAAGCAAACTGATTTGATGAATCAGACACAGAGGACCCACAACAGAATGAATATAGGTGTAAGCATTGTTTATGAAAAACAAAACAAAAACATCCCACTTCAAACTGAAAAGCATAAAACAAGACACATGAACGATAAACCCAAGCAAACTGCTGTTTTGTTTCTCCCCATCACCCCAGTTTAGCCTGTATATTATCTTATTTTTGTCTTCCTAATCTTGAACACTTCAAGGCAAGAACTAGGTCTTCTAAGACATGGTAGGGATGTTCCTATAATATAATTTAGCAGCAGATTATTTCATCACAGGCACTGACACAACAGAGGTGAGAAGACTTAAGGACATCTGTGCAGCTGCACCCATGTCAACTGATGTGGCATTGCAGATCACACACACTAGTGATAATGTGGCCTAAAGCCATTTAAAACTGTTTCCCTGCCAGTAAAACCATGCTTGATATATCAATATTCAGAATCCATGGAAATTCACAATGCAGAAAGATAGTTTTCAGTCATCGCTAAACTTTTCAATGTTTCTACAATTACAAGAACAGATTTGTTGTCATATCTTTTTTCCAAAAATGTCCTTTTATATTCACGTGCTGCTTTATTTATTCTAGAAAAAATGTTTATCAGTGTATATATGAAATCTTCCATACCTTGCTAGCATTATCAGATAAGTTTTCACTTAGTAGGAATAGTAAGTAGCGCTGCTAGTTTAACTCTGATTCAATAAAGCATTTACGTGTCTCCTTTCATGTAGGCGCAGAAGCCTCCCAGTTTTAATGGATGACAAGACTGTAAAAAGGTAACGAAGCACCTAAGTGTTTTGTGAATTGGGACACTTCATAACACTTTAATTATGTAGCAATGTAACTCTTAAAAGTCATCTCTGCTAACAGTTACAATATTGCTGTTTAAATTGCACATGGGTCTTGTTTTAATTAGTTATTGCTAGGTGGAATTTTAAAAACCTCTGTGAAATGACAAAGACCTAACAATTATCTGAATAGTTCAAATGAAACTTATCTTTGCTTGCTACAGTTATAATTGGGCCTTCAGTTATTAATACTACACACAATGGACCAAATATTTTCCTAAATGTTCAGGCATTATTCAGTCGTACAGTAAAGCTTTGCTGTTGCTTATTTTCAGACACTCACCATCTGGGGCAAAAACTACTGCAGCGAGGCAGGGCGTGTGAATCCTGGCTTCAGCACTCCAACCAGGATGGGCTAGGAGGCAGAGAAACTCAAAAAGACCTGGGCATCCCTGAGGGGTGGCAAGCCTGCTTTTTCTCTAAATGACTGCTATAAACATACCCACGAGAAAAAAACCATAGATAAACCACCACAGATTTCCTCAGCAACAGAAAGTTACAGTTCTTGACATCTGCTCCTGCTCCATATGGAAGCAACAGGATTTTTAATCTCAACTTTTAAAAAAAAAACCTTTAAAAATCTCTCACCTGTATTCTAGAAATACTGTAACGCCCTACATGGAATTGGCATCAAGTAGAATATCTTTCACCATTGGTCTTAATCATGACACCCACCTTAATGAAAAGGGGCAGTGATTTCATTCCTTTATCTTCTACAGGGAACACTTGTATTTTTAAATGCAATTTGTTAATTGTAATGCGGCATGGAATTACTGAAAGGCAAAGGTGTAAAACCACCACCTAATTACAAATTCATCAGAGCATTATCTTGGATTCTCCCCCCCTGCAACATAAACCCACCGCAGTGTACACCCAGACTCTTAATATATCACTGAGCTTTTCACAACGTGACATAGCTTTGTAAACAGCTAGTCTCAGAAAAAGAATTTAGAAGGCCGGGGTCAAGTTAATTTTTAGAAGGTAACTTATGTAAAAAGCTCCAAATGAAAGTGTACTTTCCACAGTTTTTCTCAGCTATAAAACCAATCACGGAATGAAAAAGAAAGGAAAAAAAGCCATCATCTCTAGAAATAATCAGCAAGTTTCTGGAGTGGGTGTTTTTCTCATGCAACTCATTTACTGAAACGTTCCTAGGTTAAAAACTGAAATCCAGACTTGTTCTACTAGTGCTTGGATGAAGCCCTGGATTCATTAGGGAAAATTGCGCAAGGTCTGTCCAGTCCAGATTTCAGAATTTAAATTGAAACTGTGCTTAAATTCCAATTTCTGTGGATAAAATGTCACAGCTGACTGCTATGGTGACTCATCCAGGGGCTTGAGATTCAGACGGAAGGGAGCACTTCAGTGACACCTGAAGAGATGTACTCCCTAGAGTCACAACAACAAAAATGAGAGATGTACCTGTGAGAAACAACAAAACAAACCATCAGGACTGTATGGCATTCTCTTGTTCATAGTACATGTACATTACAACAGAGGTAGCTCAGTGAACACATATCCAATCCAGCATACGCTCTCCAGCACATACAGTCCTGCTGGCTGAAAGGATGAAGGTGCTTTCAAACACACACTGGCTTTGACAGCATTTCGTAAAACTCCTGAAGAGCAGGGGGGCTGAATGCTCTCCTCCTGAGTACTAAACAACTACCCACACCTTCTGTCAAGTACATCTGTTATTACCAACCAAATCGTCAACACCTCTATTTACAACTTAACACATTTTGAATTCATATCACTTCCAAACTGTGTGCACACTCTACTATTCCCACCTGCTTCCCAAAAATCAACTATATGCAACTCATGGAAGAGTTTCATGTGAAACCGAAGCAGATTCTTGGGCAGTCTGTGATGGAGGCCACAATGACCCGGGCTCCTTTACCTGTGCTCCAATCCAGGCAGCTGTTAGCCAGTTCTCATCAAGAAATCCAATCTCTACCTTAAGGGTCCTGTAAGTCTCTGACTGACAAATGCTGAGAATCTATACAAAAGAACGCATTAGCCAATATTTGCCTTGTTCTCAGTACCTTTATCCATGCAACCCATCATTGGCTACTGTAGGAGACAAGCTGGTGAACAAGGTAAACCTTTGGTCAGACATTGGTCATTTTTCGTAGGATCAGTCAGTACCATAAGGCCGTGGTGGCCAATCATAGCTGACTATCTTTGGAGAAAGGAAGGCAGAATCTGAGCATGTCCTATCAAAATGTGACTTGCTCAACAGGGCTCCAGGCAGCTCAGAGACAGAAGGACGTGCACTGACACTAGGGTGGAAGACTGTCCATCCCATCGTTCTAAGCTGCAGGCCTACTCTGAACACACTTCTACTACAGGTTTTACTTCTCACAAAGTAGTAACAGCAGACAGAAGTCAGGAGAGGTGGAAGAGCTGCTGTAAATCCATATGCACATAGAAGCATATTTAGATATGTCTCTAGATTTTCACACATGTAAAATCTGCTCTGAAATCTGTTTTCCTGAACAACTGCTAACAGAAGTGATATTAGCCATCCAATAAAACACTTGCTAATTATACACACTGTTTAGCAACATTGCGTCTAAACATTGAAATTTTCTTCCCATTTCTTCTTTATGGTTGGAGCCTCCTATTGCCTTGATAGATGTGTACTTTTGTAAGCACCCACGTAATATGAAGGAATTACATGAGGGTAAGGGTGGCATTGTAAGATATCAAAACAAAACCATATCACTGCTCAGTAACATGCTCAAGAGCAGATGACAACTGTCCTAAAGAAGTGGTAGTAAACCATAAACCTCCTTAGTGTTCAGTGGATGTGTAGCCCACCTGCATTAAACCCAAGATCATTAGGTTTGGTTTATGTTTTAAATGGCTGTCTCTGTTGACTTTGTGAACACAAGGACCTTTCTATTCAATCTTGTGTTAAGATTCCCTTTCTGCTTTAAGAGTAATGTCTTGTCTCACAGTGGTAAGGGGAATATAAGCCCGTCGTACACATATTAAGCATACAATCATAAAATTCATGTCAACATATTATAAAATATTGCTCCTTGTCCTCATTAATCTTTAAGGATGATGATTAAAAAATATTTGAGAAGTCCTTTAGTCACAGAGATTTGCTCTGATGCATATCATCAGTTAGGGAAAGAAATGGACCTAAATCTAGATGTGAACACCATGAGCAACAAGGGCATCAAGAGTCAGCGCTGGATTTGAGTGTTTAGCTTTAGATGAAGTAGTTAAAACAAAATCCAGAATTTCTCTAGTGTTATAAAACACTTGGAAAAGCTACACCTCAGGATATGTGTGGTGTAGCTACTATGAACTTCCGATTCCTCTGCAACAGAGCCATCCCGTTCGGCATGGAGAATTTTGCCTCCAGTAAGCTAAGAGATACATTGTGAAATAATAAGCAAGAGTCATTAGAACCAAAGAGCAACTCGGAAGGAATCTGTCTTTACCTTCCTCCTGATTCCAAACACTGCTCCTATGAGAATTTCTTCCATTGGACTGTTCCTGGTAAATGAGGAGGAAATACTGTGTAATAAAATACTACACGGGCAACAAAATGCCTATCATTGTAAGGGAAAAAATCCTCTACCACTTAGAGTGATAGAAATAAAAAAACTGAATCTCTCAGGAAGCTTTAAGAAAATGTAATATGGAATACAAGGCTGTTTTAAGAAAAATGAGGACAGCCTCAGTATAACTCTGGTTTACATGGTTATTGAGCTAGGGAGCTACTGAAAGTGGCTGCTCTTTTCTAGTCTGTATATATCAAATGACAACTGAAAGCTTTTTCTATGCAACTTCTTTAAAAATATATGTACATACATTATCTATATATATGCCTTTAGAAATAGGTACTTTAGTCATGTTTGCGAAGGACTCGAGCACTTCAATCAGAAGAGGAAGTTTTCGGTACCTCTAAACCAAGCCATGCTCATAGAGCTTTTTCCTTCTTTAATATTTCTCTCCAAATCTACATTCTTTCTTACAGGAATAAACTTCACTGGAGTGCCCTTACACAGTGCAGGTTATCGGCCCTTCCCAGGCTCAATTCACCCAACGCATTTACATTTCAGTCAAAAATGTATTTGAGATACCAACAGAGCTCCAGATACTGGTTTTTAATCATTCAAGTGTGCTACCATCCCACCTGAAAGATTTCCAGGAATTTTCAAAATCATTCAGAGAAACATACATCAGCTTAGACAATAATTCAGAAGTAATCAAAACACAGAGAGGGCCAAAGCCAAGCTTTCTCAGGGGGCTTAAAACCTTTTGCCTATTGTTTTCCATGCAATCACTCACCTCTCAGTGCTATTCGCATCTTACTTATCCCGTGCTGAGGGAGGAGAAAGAAATAGCAAGCTGTCCCGTCCACCATCACCACCCATGTGTGGACCACGACATCTAAAGTGAGATTATGTCTCCATGGATTTGTTCTCTCTTCCCATCCTGTCACATCCAACCGCAAAGGGCAACAAGGTAACAAAATACATATAAACCTCTTTAGCTTCAAGGAATCAAAGGCAGGGTGACAGGCAGAGAAGGAGAGGGGCATTTTTCCTTTTCCTCATTCTTCCAACCTAGCAAAGGTACTATCTGACTCCCACGGTGTTTCCATCAGCTGTCAGAAATATCTCACATATCTGACAGTTATAAGAGATATTAAATAACAGCATGTTACCAAACTTCTAAGTACTGATTATTGATTTTTCCATAATAGGGGTTTAATGTAAAAGAAATATTCTTGGTATATAGGTTCTTGAAAAGCCATTGAAATATTTGTTACTAGAGATCTCAAGAGGATTTTGTGCCCAAGAAAAAAGATTTCCCAGTTTTGGAAAAGTGAATGACACAGAGAAACTAAAAGGGGAAATATAATGGAAAATTTTGTAAATAAAACTACTTTTCTCTGAGAGCTAAAGGGAGAAATGTTATTTCCTCTCCTTCTGTTCCCCTCCCATGTCAGGAGGAAATTGATTTAACCTCATTTACTGCTCTCTAGGAAGAAATCATTCAGCCATGAGCCTCCCAGGGAGTTTCCGTTTGCTGTACAAAAGCTCAAAATGTCACTTCATTTACAAACGAACGGATTCTCTTACTCAAAAGGCTTCAACAGAGTCACCAGGAAGAGCAGTGGCCCAAAGGTTTCTTTCTCTCAGAGTGAATATTTCATCGACAGGATAATAACATAATGACATACATTATGTGTCCATGAGGTTATACAAGATCAAACATACATGGTATCAGTTTTGTTGGAGATATTTCTAACAGCCTGAACCTTCTCCTAAAAGTGTGCAACAGTTTACTCTCAGTCCCCTGGAGTAACAGTGTGGTGGGACCAGGTCACTCAACAAACCAGGACACCAAATGGTACTGAGCATCCAAATCTTCTCCTGGATTTGAAAATCTATTCCAGTGTATATATTATGGTGTCACCCACCTACAGAGCTGACAAGCACGGGTGAGCTATGGCAGTGTCACAGACCCCCCTATACACACACCTGACTTGCACACATAATGCTTCCAGACACCCTTGGATCTTTCTATTACCTCTAGTCCCATATAAATGTACGATTGGAAGCAATGGTCAAGCTCAGCTACTGTTAGCCATCCTTCTCATCACTCAGCATCTCTGCCCTTGTTATCACAGCCTTCCCCATGCATGCAGTCTTTTCTTGAAACTATAGGAGCACGTAAAATGGTGTCACAAAGTGCAACCACTGGATGCTGCCTGTGGCTGTTTCCAGCTTGGTCTAGATACATATGTGGCTGTTTATTTTGTTACGGGGACAACGATATTGGTGCACCTAGCTGGAGAGACATTCAAAGGCTACTCAAACCTTTCTGGGAAACATAAAAAAACAAATCCACCCTTATTGAATTTTTGGTTCTTATCTCACTTTCCTTCCTTGATCCTTTGGTGACACCTCTCTGCCCTGAGCTTCTGCTGATTTAGCTGTATCAGGTGTCACTCCTGAGTAACACAGATGGATCACCAAGTCCACCAAATAAAGTTCTTCCAACAAAAATGTTCTTTGCCAATAAGTTATTTCACTTAGGATGTTGTCTGGTTTGCACAAGCTTTGCCAGCCAAGGGGTAATGTTAGCTGTACCTCCTAGGAGCTGTTTGGTGGTAGGGCTACTCAGGCAAAACACTAATTACATCAGTCTGGCCTGTGTTCATTCCCTACTGACATTGCTTTGCCTTGAAATGGTTTCGCTGGGGATGAAGAGCAAACATATGTTATAGCAATATCACTTGCAGTGCTACACAGGTGGCTAAATCCATCATCATATGGCATCCACTGCAGGCAAACTAGCTGTGAAAAGGCACAATGCCAGCCAAATACAGACTTGAATAGACAGAATGAAAAAAGAAAACCCACACAACAACACTCTATATAATCCAAGGCAAGGAAATACACAATTCATGAACAGAATGTTTATCGTATGTGAATTCAAGAAAGGGCTTGAATGAGGAGGGGCAGTGAGATGGGGATATAAAATTCAGAAGGTGCTTTCTGCCACTCCCTGTTCCAAACTCCCAGCACACAAAAATAAATGACCAGCCTTAGCTGTGCAGTTTGTTTGTTTGTTTTTTTTACTGCATGTATATATGCATGCATGCATGGATACAAAGGGCACATATGGGTGGGCATTTAGCATTAAAACACTTGTCAATCTAACTGTGAATTCTCCACAAACTTGTGCATGTATATGTGTACACACATTAATAGTGTGTGCATACTTACAGAGAACACACACTTTGGTTACTCGTGTCTTTGAAATCTAGGAAGTCGTGTACTTGGTGCTGGGCTGAAAGTAAGTGCAACTGCCAAAGGTAAATGGTTCACACAGAAGACAATAAGAAAAAATGCTTACCACTGCCTAACAAAGTCTCACATGACAGTACTTCTTAGCTTTCCTTCTGAAGAATAAACAGAAGATAAAAAATTCAATAGAAATGTAATAGAAAACAAAATGAGGCTTTGAACCCTCTTCTATTCAAATTATTTCTCAGTTGGCTGATATGAACATAAAAACAGTCCTCTCTTCACATATCCTTCTCCATGAGGTTCCTCTACACATGCACAATGCCATTTTTAAAAGTCCCACTTCTTACCAAAAAGAGATCGTTACAGCAGAAGCGCACACCTAGAGAGACACTTTGCACTGAACTGAGAGACTTGCTGAAAACCTGCAGAACAGTGTCAGTCATGAAGAGAAATGCAAAATAGTTACACTTTCTTTTGTATAGCATCTAGTTTAGCAACAATAGAACATTTCTATATTGCCTGCTTTCTTACTTTTAACATGGATGGTAATTCTATGTACATTTTAAGCATGCTCACTGGTATTTTTCAGCTGACAGACAAATACTGCCCCACAGGTGTCTGCAAACAGCTTTTGTTTTCTGACAAAAATAAGTGCCTCCTGACACCACTCTTGACCAACAGGGAGATTGTCAGAAAAGTAGCAGAAACTCTTTCTGACAGGTCTTCTGCGCCGAGTCCTCAACAGACAATACAAGGAGAATGATTCATCTAAATTGTAATTTTTCTAATCTACTTTTGTGTCCTTTCTTTAAAATGTGAGAACCACTTTTCTCCTTACCTTTCTCTCAACTAGAAAAAAAAGACAAAACATCACCCAACTCCATTTTCTTCCATTATTTACACTTAGTGGAGTAGTTGCTGCACGTATGTTAAGCACCAAAAGTGTAATTCAGATGAGTACATGCCCTGTTCATACTTTAGTGTAACGAACACCTAAATTAGTTGATCTTGTATTTGAATTCTTCAATTTCTGCCAGCTGGTCCTCAGTGTTTCTGTATGGGCAAAGTTTATTGGGCTTATCATATCATCTTCCTTCAACAAAAATTAAACTACTGTTTAATTTACTACAATAGACCCTATATCCACTAGAAGACTTGTGCTCATACCACAGTGTAATCTGATTAATAAAATGATGTAGGACTGGAGCATGTAAGGACTTTATTCAACAAGTTCAGTCTCAAGCACACCCTTAAGATTGTCCTGATTCTGCATGGCATAAAGTCAAGCCCAACTGATGCTCAAGAGGTTTAAATGCATACTTAAATTCTTTATGAAAAGAAGTTGAGGGAAAAGGTATTATTTAATTAGAAGATGAATTACTTTTCAGTTCAGCCTGTGTTCCCAGGGGTTTGGTTGGGATAGTTGCCAGCTCCATGTTGAAAAAAATCACACTACTTTTAAATACAAAAAGCACTTTCTAGGTATATTCAAGAAAGAGTTGTTATCTTAGTTCACATCTTAGGAAGAGGAAGTGTACATACACCAGCAGAAAAATACCTTTGGTAGGTCTGCTTTCCATCTCTGCTAAGGGATTGCCCTCTCAGAACTCTGCTGCCCTACTCTGCTGCTCTACAACTATGCAGATTACAGGCTCCACAGGAGTAGACAAAGCCCAGCTTTTCACTGCAATTCAACAAAAAGAAGGGGACAGATGCATCTGCCAAGTCCTGAAGAAATTTTGGTCAATGTTGGAAAAATGAAATCCACAAGGATAAAGAGATAAAATCAGCCCCATTCAAACTGCATAATGAAAATCTGGATTAGAGCTTTATACAGAAAGACAGAATTTAAGTGTCTTCTCTCTCAAAGCACCACTGAGTACAAATGAGATCAAACCATAAAAGGTTCAGCCAGGTCACATTTTGAATTTAAATTGATCTTGTTTGGTTGGCTTTAATAATAATTGTCTCTGAGGTATCCTGGGAAGATATTACCTCAAAAATTTCATATTCATTCATTTCCTTATCATTTTACTTTTGCAGTTTTCTTAAAGGAAACTCACTTGCAAAATTTATGCTGCGTAACCCATCTGCTAGGCTTTCACAGCATGTGCTTCCCAACAGCACTTGAATCAAAGATTATGTAAAAATGAACAGATAACTGTAGCTTCCAGTTCCTTAGATTTTGTTAAGACTGTAGCCTGAAATCAAGAAAAAAACCACTCAAAACCCCCATATAAATAGAAATCAGTCTCTGCTTAAGCCCCAGTTAAACCAGGCTTCTAAGCTGCATTTTAATGTCTCTTTCCTCAGCAAAGCAATCACGTGCTCAATAATACAGATAAGTCCCAGTAATAATATTTTTAAGCCTAAATGAAACCAATGTGGCTTAATCAGCATTTAAAACTTAGTGTATATTATAGCATTTTACTAAATATAGTGACCAGCTGAAACAGATTTCTCTCCTAAATAAATACAATTTGGCTTATATGTTATTTACAGACAGCTCGCATACAGTAGCTATGAAAAACCCTGTTTCTATTAAGACCACTAGCAATGAGTTAAATAAAGACCTCCATTATATAAACATGAGGTATTGTCATTTAAATGTCAATGAAATCAGTTTCATAATTTTACAGTTCTTGGCAAGCATTTTTCCTTCAAATAACCTCCATCCTAAGAACCTGGTAAAACTGTTCTTGCAGAAATGCCGTAAATCAAACACTGTGTAAAGCTACAGCAGGGATGTATCAAAAAACACACGTACCCTGAAAGAGATATCTGACTGCAAAACAAAAACCTCTCAAACATTTCCGGAGTGTGTGTTTTGGCCAGATGCGCCGAATAGATACCACTGGTTTTCTCTTAGCTCCTCTCCTCTCAAAAGCCAAATTAAACTGATCAAAAAAGTCTTATTTGAAATCACAGATTTGATTCAGGCATGGCTGAGCACCTGACAGAACCCTGTTACAAACTACATTATTTTTTAATAAATGAAAGATGAAATATTTATTCCATCTTTTCCTAGATCTGTCAGTTGCACTGCTGGATGACTCAAAACTCAGAGAGACGGTGATATAATATTCTCAGACCTGAAGGGAAAAGAAGGCAGGGAGGTAGAGCTGCAGAAATTGTAGTCTTGCCACAGAAACAAAACACAGAAAAGCCTGGACAACATTTCCAAGTGAACGGACTGTATGCATTATTCTGTGTAGCATCTGCTATTCCATTAGGCTAATAAAGCCAGTTCAGAGAAGCTTCTGTCTCATGTCACAGAGGCTCTCTGAGCTGGTACTTTTTAGTATGCAATAATTTAAATACTGTATTAGCACATTTAGTGTATGTTCCTTGATTGGTAGCAAGCCATAGATCACTGGAGATTTCAAGAACAGGAAAGCATAAATGGTTGCAACTTTGTTCTAAGACAACATATCCACAGAATGGGGAAGGATTCACAGCCCCTACACGAGCAAAAATAGTGTAACTCATGAGTCAAACCTCTTATCTTAAGCTCTCAAAGATTACTTTGGTTTAAAGGACTTAGTGTCAGGCCCTGGTCAGGAGACCTTCCCTAACTCATTAACTGCATCACTGAGTGTTCAAACAAAGCCTGCAACGATCAGGTAAGGTTTATTACCATTAAAGATCTTCAAAGTGCCCAAAGGGTCAGAGAAGCTATAGAGAAGAGTAGCCTTTGAGGGGAATGATTTCCACAAACTTTCATAGTGTGGGATGCTACCTCTTCCCTTTCAGGTCACAGACCTTCGCACGACCAGGCAGGTGGGTGAGTGCCAGTTATCGCTCTGAGCAGAAGAGTGCATGGACCCCACTGCAATGGAGCAAGCTGCACCTGCAGTCACAAACAGCATAATGGAGAAGAGATTCAAGGATAGGTCTGAGTTGCCAGCACATGCTGAAGTCCCTGTCATCCCTCGCAGGTTATAGCTATTACTGCTAAGCCAGAAGAGCTGTCAGAGAGAGTAAGACTGAAAAATGGGTCTCATTTACACCAGAAAATGAGTGCAGTACAGAGACCCATTCCTCCACTCCCCCAATCTAGTGGATACCCCATCTGAGATGTGTATGGATATACCAGTTCAGATCTGAAATCTATAGTGTCATGCTGAAGCAGTGGGGCCAATGCTTGGGTGACTACATTGCTTTCTGATACAATCTGTCTTAAAACTGGATATCTCTGTATTACGGATTAATTGGCCAGAAGTGGCAGCTGCACCTATGTACCAGAAGACAGGGAAAAGGAGCAAATAATCCCAGTTCTTACAGTTAGCTAAGCAGCAAAATCACAAGCCAAATCCCACTGGAGGGCCAGTCCCTGAACTGTACTTTCTCCAGGATACCATTTAAGCCAATCTGGCAAGACTCTTAGAAAAATAAATGCTTATTCTGCAACTGCTACTAGGTATGCAAGAGTTAATAAACAAACTGGTGGGTAGTTACCTATCATACTTGTGATAAGTAGAGCTAAAGAGCATCAGGAAACATTTGGAAAGTTCAGAAGCAACAAAAAAGTTTCTCTTAAAGCATATCTGATTACAGCAATATTTGGGAAACAGTGAAAATAATAAGAAAGTAATCCAGAAAAGACTGGAAGGTCCTGTGGATGAATAAAGTGGGGATGCCTCTGAATGTCATGGTACAATCCAAGTAGAGTGAGGAAAGGTCCAGCATGGCATTTTGGCACTGGAAATTGCCATATTCACTTCACTCTGAACATCATTTAAAAAAAAAAAAAGCAAAGCAAAGCAGTTATATCCTGAAACTACCTTAAAAACTAGGTGTACTGCCAGCCACAGCACTTTGGGGCTGAAGGCCTCCGAGTGTGGACCTACCACCTGAGCTCAGAGCTCCAAAGAAGCCTGGGATTTCCAGGGTCCAAGGCTCATGGCAAATCCTGTCTGAGGAAAACGTCAATATTAATCATAACTTTTAAATGAGAATCATAACTCATTCACTTTGAGAGAAGTGACAAGCTGCTCTGAAACAAGACTGCCATTCTGAGCCCCATCAGCCTAATTCATGGCAGTTCCAAAGGCTGCGTTATTCCGAATACTGCGCTCTTGTGCCACAATTTATGTGATTACTGGAGCATTGCACTGCACAAAAGAACCCATGCAAAGCTATGCGATGCTCTTAAGAGAAAGATTTTTTATTATCTGCAGTGTCTTTTTTAATCAGTACTAAGACTTCCAGTAGACTAAAACTAGGGTAAAGGAGAGAAAAGTGGGCAAAAAGAAAAATTGCACAGGGTAGCACAACCCATTGTTGCTGTGTAGTCTTGCTCTTCTGCAATACTTTTCACACAAAGATTTCCCTTGTTTCCAAATGTTAATCAGCGGGATTTACTCTTACTTTTAAGTGTACAGAACTGAAAGGAAATTAGCAGACTGTGATGTAACTTTAATTGCATTAATATGCAATAAAAGTATGTTCTTGGCAGAAAACACTACCACTGTACTACTTATGGATTTAAATATTAAATACAATTCTCTTCTTCAGAGCTCCTCTTCTAATTACACATTTTATTTTCTACCATATATTTGTCTTCTTAAAAGCATTTTGGAAACTAATGACAACTTTCAGGTTGGCTGGATTCCATTTTTTTAATACAGCCAAGTGAGATTTAATTTGAAATCTGATATCCCCTTAAAATATTAATAAGATCAGAGTAGTTTTACAGTGTACATTCATCTCGATGATTGAAAAGAGTCTGATAAAGTTGGTGCAGGCTTTAGGCATCTTGAAGTGTAAAAAAATCATGTGCAAGAATCATATCAATATGCAGATGCATCTAAATTCCCTGTTAGTTGAGAAACAAGAATAACACAGATCAAACTGAGGAGCTAAAGCGCAGGTTTTGTTGCCAATTATCACCAAAGCCAGCAATTCCTTGAAAGCTATCGAAAGGGAAATGGTTTGTGGAACTCCCCATGAGAGAGAATAGATGTCATGTCCTCCCATAGGGATGTCATGCCCTACCACCCAACTCTCGCAGCAGCTACACGCACACAGCTACTGCTATGCCACACCTTCAATGTCAGCTCCCTCACTGAAAAAACTAGAGCTGGCCAAGGCCAGCCTCATTAGGTACATGTCTGTAATCAACTCAACTTGTTGGCAACTCTCTTCCTGGGCAAACAGTGACATTTCCAAATCACACTCCTATTTGAACCATTCCATTGTCATTAAATTTCATTTCAGTGGCTTGTACTGTAGTGGACCAGTGGTTCAGAAGAACATTGTTAAAGCTGTGGCACAAAAGCTGTTAAGTCTGGGGAGATGTTAAGCTCCTTTTCAGAACCCTACATGTTTTAACAATAGGAGCCCCCACACAAAAGTGGAGCCACTACATAAAAGCGGAGCCAGTGTGCAGGAGCAGCAACGCGAGGGTGGATGGAGCTTCTCTGAATGGCTGAAAGAAAAGGCGAAAATGGGTTTTGCTTTGGTAGTAGTGTGTATGTGAACACTTATTGCCAGGAAAAATAAAAAAAAGAAACCTAGACAGGGCAGAAAGCCTAGGATATCCATGAAAGCACTTACATATCATGACCAGGAAAGAGGAGCTGAAAACAGCTTTTTTCCTAGAGTGCTGGTAGAGAGAGAGCAGAGTTTTAGAATCTGAAAGAAGGAAAATGCCTGCTGTTATGTGATTCCTAGTGCATCTCATGAAACCAAACTGGGCATACATTTTTTCACATAAACAAGACCAGACCAAAAATGTGCAACACACATTTTTTTTCTCAGAACAACAGATACCAACAGTGCATTGCCTTAGAACCCCTACAGTGATACACAGTGCAATGCACTCAGTGCAAGGCAAGAGGGATGGCCACGGCAAGTGATGAGATATCCTGAGACTAGCAGGGTCAAATCCCAATTCTATATTAATTATTATAACCATGTACTGTGCCAATCCAAACCATCTTTAGAGATGATGGTGCTGCTTAGTTATTACAAAGCAGTATAAAAGCTATTATTTGAACAGGGTAGCCAGATGTGTAGAACTTTGTAGGGTCTTCCCTCAATTTCTGGAGAATAGATGTTGCTTCTTTGCCTGAGCAAAATAGAACACAGTATTTCTCAGAACCTCATGATGTGTCAGTAAAACTGTAACAGTGCCCCTCATCATGCTTAATTTCAGTATCATACAGAGCAGTACTGAAGTTCCATCTCCCCAGTCCTGCAGTCCCTGCAACAAGATGATGAAACAAACTCCGAGCTAACCTACAAAAGAAAAAAGGTAATGTTTCCCATGTTACACGTCCTGCTCCTGTAAGAACCTGCACAATGAAGCGCTCTGTTGTAACCATCTTTATTCTTTCTTGTTATTATTCCTACTTCTGATTCTGCCTCATCTTTGTCGCTCAAGGAACAGAGAGCAAATTAGTCTGTGTGAAAAATACTAGAGAAATTATAACATGGTGCCCATTGTTACCACTGAAAACTGCTAACAGTGCAACAGTTCTGAAGGGGAATTATTTAAAATACCAGATTTATATAAAAGTAACCAAATCCAGACTCCAGGTTAGCTCAAATTCTGAGTACTATCACATGCAGTGATGACACAAGGAATCAGAAATTCCAGTAGAAAAGCAGAGAGTGGATTAGCCACAGCCAACAGAAAATGATTAGCAAACCTTGTTTGTTCTTGAATCTCATTTTTTCTTTTTTTAGTGGTTGCCCACTATTGACAATTACAGTTACTTTAAAGGTACTAATTGCCTAATTTATTACACTTTTATTCACTTCTTTCCTCTTGAAAAAAATCCATAGACATTTTCATGCAAAACTTGTAAGCATCCTTCAGAATTTTTCATGTATCACTACTTCATTCCTGAAATTTTTTCCAACATTATTGTCAACAGTTTTTGCCTGTCAGAAAAAGGGAAAAGGAAGAGGTGTTGGTATATTAGAATGCTTCAGTGGTACCCAATTCTTCTTTGAGGTAAAATCAACTCAGAATTACCCTAACTGCCCAAAGAAAGTAAAACCACTAATAGTACAGTACTTCTTCCTTGCACCTGCTGCACTAAAGCAAGAGATCTGAATCTAGAAATATTGCTGGCAACCTTTCTTTTGAACACTTTCTGTTACCTGCTTAGCTGAAGTTCATATAAAATCTATTGCCTTAACATTTGATAATGTAGCTGACTTACTGTTTTAAAAGTGGGAAAGTAAAGGTACTTGGTCTTAAGAAAGTCACTGCAATAAACATGCTATTCCCACTGAATGCATAAAGAAAGACAGCACAGATCTCATTAATTTCATCTAGATATACACAAATGGACAGAATGTGAAAGAGTAAGGCTGCATAGAAAGAAAAAGTCACTCATGCAACCTCCACTTTATGAGTTTTTGCATTAAAAAAAAAAAGCACAGCTCAGCTGATCACTCAGAAAACAGAGTATACTGGAGATGGATGAGAGAACACCAGTGATGTAACACCTCACCCTTTCTATTTAACAACAGCGATACTTAATTGCTGTTAGTTGTTCACTTTTCACAGATGTTTATCAGACAGAAGCAGGTAATTTGTTTTATTTAGGATGATTCTCAGTTTAGCTGACCAAAGCCAAAGATACTAGTAAGCACCCAAGAAGGCAATTTACTATTTAAAAGCAACAAGTCTATCTCTAAGCATCGGATTATTTTCTATGAAGGACTGTAAAAAGCTAAATCAGCTGAAATAAAGACAGGAAGGTTTCTCACCCTTCCTTCCGCCGGTGTTTGTCATTTACATGACTTTTCATTGAAGATAAATGCAACTATACATGCTGAGGAGAAAACAGGTTCAGCATTGTATGCCTCCTTCTAAATACATGATTTGGCATCAACTACACAAGATCAGCATCTAGAAGCATGAGACAGTTATGTGCAAAACTGAATGATCTCCAGAAATTGTAGTGCAAACATTACTTAAGCTTAGGTGTGTGTTTTACAATAAAAACTGCTTATAGTCAGAACCAACTATTTTAATGGTATCATAAAAGATATTTTCATGGGGCCCTGTCAAGACTGTCTAAACAGAGGTGCTCAGGAAAGTAACAGTGACTCTTGAAGAGGCAGGAAATTGTCTGTGTAATTCAAAGCTGTTAGAGATACAGTTTGTCTGTAGGGAGGGTCTGTACCCAATGCCACCATTTTTGGTTCCCATCAGTGGATTATCACTTGGGATGGTACTAAAGAAAGCGCTTAGCTGAAACAGATCTTTCTGAGCAGAGATACCTTCCTGAACAGAGACCCAAAGCCATAAACAGAGTTAGGAGCAAGAGTCCCACTGAAATTAAGATCTAGGTTTGTGAGTCTTTATGCCCAGGACTGTTCTGGTTTGTGAAGCTACCATGAAGCTAGAGTGAGCAAAGTGCAAGAGCTCTGAAAGGCCAGAAGTGCACAACACCCTCATTGCAGATATCCCAGGCCCACGTGTATAATCAGTATCCACTAATTTAGCTGCTTTCACCACAAGAGAGCAAGGACTGCTAAACATCGGGGCCAAAGAACTGTCTAAGTAATCACTATAGTCCTGTTTTGCCTGAGGAAAAAAAAAAAGTGTATGTTGTCTTATAAATTCATCTATCTATATATTAATTTAAACTTTTAGTACTTTAAACATAAATGCCTGTACTCATTGAATGTAAATATTCATAATACAAGGAGTTTATTTGATGACAGTATTTAAAACTACAGATTTTGTTAAACTAGGAAAAAATTAAACACCCTGGGATAAAATGTCCTATAACATTATGTGTTTAACAGACCCCATCTGGTTCCAAAAGTGCGTATATACAGTATTAAAAAATATATTTCCTCCCTGAGGAATGCCAAACAACGTTCTTCATGAATATGTATAATTACATGTTCTCTGTGAGTGAGAAGTAGTAATTAATTCAGTGTTAAACATCACAACCTATTACTTGAACTCCATGGCAACCAACATTGCCAAAAAGAGAAAAAGAAATTTCAAAGCCTATTTTAAAATTATTACAGATACACATTTCCCAAAATTTCAAAGCAACCTTGTACTATTTTTAGATACAGACAATTTAAGCTAACGTCTCTAATTGGTAAAAGATTGAAGAGACAACCAATGATTTTTGCTTTTATTTTTAAAATGCTTGATGGCAGTGAATTACTGCTCCTGTGATACTCAGAGATTTGAAGGCAGAGAAGAGGAAAGGTAGTAGATATTCACAATAGACACCCTGTGGTATGCACAACTCTCCTAGGGATGCAGTCCCAGAAGTTTTCCTAGTTTCAGACTGGTTGTTCTCACTGACTGCTCTACCATGCAGGCAGGGGCTTTAGGTTCTGACCTTAATGCTTGAGCCAGTGATTTTTACCTCTGAACTAAGGATGAAAGTAGGCTGAGGAAAGCCAGTGTATCTCCAAAATCTGAGTAGCCTGGTTTAAATGTGGGTGTTTGTAGCTTTGCATTCTATTTCTACCTAAACAAAGCCAACAGAGACTACAACAGAGACTACAACAGAGTTCACACTCATTGGCTTAGGAAAGTGGGAACAGCAAAACAGAAGATAATGGCATTCAGGAAGGAAAATTCCAGCACACAGAGAGATGTGACTACAGATCCCTAGGAATGCTGGTATAAAGGAAAAGGGTAGTGAAAAGTGACATTTCCTTAGAGAAAAAAAATAGTAATGGCAGAAATACAAATCATCCTGTGGGTAGAAGTAAGATAGGATACGTAGATGGAGGATGGATTTGACTACATCCTGAGCTCATCCTGTACCTTAAATTCAAGAGAGATTAAAAGCACCAGGTCAGTCTGTTAAGGACAGGTAAAAGGTACTGCAAAAGATAATTTCAAAGTCAGAAAAGACAAGGCCATAATCAGATGCAATTAACAGAGACCGTCAAGAATAACAAGAAACTGTTCTGTATTTTAACAGAAGAAAACCAACAAACATGTCAGTCTACTTCTCAGTGAAACTGGGACCTTGCTTCGGGATGTCACCTGGAAAGTTGAAATTGTGAACGCCTTTTTTGCATCATCATTTCATTAAACATCAGCTAGCTCTTATAACTAATGCCAGCAATAGATGGTGAGACATCAGTGTCTAATCAGGAAAGAAAAGAATTAGAGAATACCTTGGTAAATCAGACATTTTCAGTTTGGTCTGGCTTTTCTTGAATAGCTTCTTGATGAGCTGTTGGTATTTATCTTGGAGTTCCCCTGGGATACAGTAAGTTACCAGGAGACTGCAAAATGGCAAACGATAAAAAGGAGGAGCTACAGACCCAATATAAACCAAATGGCTTAGCTTCAATTCCCAGAACTGTAATAGAATAAATAATCAAACTACTTGTAAATACCTAGGAAAAAAACCAAGATGAATAACAGACAGAATGTATTTGTCAGGAAGGACCCCCATCAAACCAATCTAATTTCCTTCTATGACATGATAATGACGTTTGAGGATAGAGAAAAAACAGTAGCTGTCATATTGTTTTAGTTAAGTAAGTTTGATTTCATGTGAAATTCCCTTAAACAAGGTGGAAGTACTAGGAGGCTCTAGAAATGGTTGGAAAAGGCAACTCGGAAAGAAAACATACATTTCTCATCACAATTAGAGAGATGCATGCATTCAGTGATATTCCACAGGGAACTGTCCTATGTGAGGCACTATTGGATATTTTCCTTAATTAAATGAAGGATGGGGGGAAAAGAAAAAAAGTTTGATTAATAGCACTCAGCTGGGAGAGACTTTAAGTATGTTGGAGAACAGGACTTCAAACTATCTTGGCAAACTGGAGATTAAGCTGAAAATAGTCAGTGCATGTTTGGCTTGTGAGAAGTACAATGCTCTATACTTCAGCAGGAATAAGTAGGTATATCAGTGCAAGTCAGGGAATACCTGGCTACAGGAAAGGCAACCTGTCAGTCAGCAATGAACATGCGACAACTGTTCCATCATGCTGTTGGGAAGAAGGCAATCATTTTACAGCAATGCATGAGGAAAGGTACAGCTTGTGAGATGCATAGAGTAAATCTTTCCACTCCACTTTACCCAGCTGGAGTACCTGCTCAGTTTGGTGCATTGCATTTCAAAACAGGAATGACCACCTGAAGCATGCCCACAGGCAGAAGAGTGAAGAACAATCATAGGACTGGAAAATACTTGTGAGGAAAGACTGAACAAACTGGGCTTGCTGTCCTGAAAAGTCTGACAAAAATTTACAAACAGGTATTTCAAAAGAGAAGGAAAAATCTGTTCTTTGTGCTCAGGGGATTTAAGTGCTGAAACTGAAAAAAAACCCAAACCCTAAGGTTAGATGCAACAGAAAGTATAATGAAATGAACTTAAAGAGTGATACAGTGCTAGAATAGGATGCCTGGGGAAGCTTTGGAGTCTCTGTCACTGGAGGTCTTGAGGGAGGGGCAAGACATACATCTGGTTTTAGAGCATGGAAAAAGGACAAGGTCCTTGGCCCTTTCCAGTTCTGTGAAGGACAGACAAAGGATCCTTTGCAAGGGGGAATAATGGGGAGAGGTATCCAGAAAAGGAGAAAATCTGGATGACCTTTTGAAACTACTCAGTATTAGACATACCTTGGTCCATACCAGAATGTGAAAGGAACAGGCACAATCGCACAGCAAAGAGAAGTGCTTTCTTTAACACATAAGTAAGGCTAAACCAGGCAGCACTGGGCGCCTTAGTGATGCCAACTGCTACAGTCAAAACACTTTTTGTGTGTCAGATTGCCAGATGAGGTTTCACTTAAGAATCAGGCAGAGTCAGAGAGAGGAACTTCATTAGACACAGGGAACAGGTGAGTATGTGAATGAGTAAAACGCCACGTTACCAGGGAGCTCACACCATCTGCCGGATGGCTGATTCTGCATCCTGAGCAAGCGCTGCCTGACAGTGGCAGAAGCTTCTGCCTGCAGTGATCTGAAGGTATTAATGATCCACTCCCAGTGCAAAAAGGCAGCTCTTAGGTCAAGTTCTCATTGCACTTCTGTTCTTTCTGTAACATTTCTCAATAAAGTTTAAAAGACCATTTTCCCTCCCATGTCACAACATCCGTTTTCTCAAAGAAGAGAATACAGAGGAGTTTGCCTTGGTAGATGAGGATTGGGTTAGGGATCAGTTGAGCAATCTGGATATCCATAAATCAATGGGACCAGATGGAATGCACCCAAGGGTGCTGAGGGAGCTGGCAGAGGTCATTGCTAGGCCACTCTCCATCATCTTTGGTAAGTCATGGAGAACAGGAGAGGTGCCTGAGGACTGGAGGATAGCAAATGTCACTCCAATCTATAAGAAGGGCAAGAAGGAGGACCCGGGTAACTATAGACCGGTCAGCCTCACCTCCATCCCTGGAAAGGTGATGGAACAGCTTGTTCTTGGCACGATCTCGAGGCACATCAAGGATGAGGGGGTCATTAAGAGCAGTCAACATGGTTTTACCAAGGGTAAGTCATGTTTGACCAACCTTATTGCCTTCTATGAGGAAATAACTAGGTGGATAGATGATGGTAGAGCGGTAGATGTGGTTTATCTTGATTTCAGTAAAGCATTTGACACTGTCTCCCACAGCATCCTTGTAGATAAGCTGATAAAGTATGGGTTTAGTGATCAGGTAGTGAGGTGGATTATGAACTGGCTGAAGGGAAGAAGCCAGAGAGTTGTGGTTAATGGGACGGAGTCTAGTTGGAGGCCTGTGACTAGTGGAGTCCCTCAGGGGTCGGTACTGGGACCGGTGTTGTTTAATATCTTCATCAACGACTTGGATGAGGGTACAGAATGTATCCTCAGCAAGTTTGCTGATGATACCAAACTAGGAGGAATGGCTGACACACCAGAGGGTTGTGCTGCCATTCAACGAGACCTTGATAGGCTGGAGAGTTGGGCGGGGAGAAACTTAATGAATTTCAACAAGGGCAAGTGTAGAGTTTTGCATCTGGGGAAGAACAACCCCATGTACCAGTACAGGTTGGGAGCTGACCTGCTGGAGAGCAGTGTAGGGGAAAGGGACCTGGGGGTCCTGGTGGACAGCAGGATGACCATGAGCCAGCAATGTGCCCTTGTGGCCAAGAAGGCCAATGGCATCCTGGGGTGTATTAGAAAGGGAGTGGTTAGTAGGTCGAGAGAGGTTCTCCTTCCCCTCTATTCTGCCTTGGTGAGGCCACACCTGGAGTATTGTGTCCAGTTCTGGGCCCCCCAGTTCAAGAAGGACAGGGAACTGCTCGAGAGAGTCCAGCGTAGAGCCACAAAGATGATTAAGGGAGTGGAACATCTCCCTTATGAGGAAAGGCTGAGGGAGCTGGGTCTCTTTAGCTTGGAGAAGAGGAGACTGAGGGGTGACCTCATTAATGTTTATAAATATGTCAAGGGTGAGTGTCATGAGGATGGAGCCAGGCTCTTCTCAGTGACATCCAATGATAGGACAAGGGGCAATGGGTGTAAGCTGGAACATAGGAGGTTCCACATAAATGTGAGGAAGAATTTCTTCACAGTGAGGGTGACAGAACACTGGAACAGGCTGCCCAGAGAGGTTGTGGAGTCTCCTTCTCTGGAGACATTCAAAACCCGCCTGGACATGTTCCTGTGTGACCTGATCTAGGTATTCCTGCTCTGGCAGGGGGGTTGGACTAGATGATCTTTTAAGGTCCCTTCCAATCCCTAACATTCTGTGATTCTGTGATTCTGTGATCTGACAATAACTGGACAAGGGTCTGAGTTCCCCCAGCAGGTTACTGGAGGGATAAGAAACCATGGAGCTAGGCAAAACTTCTGCTGATTTCCCTCTCAAGCAGATGTAAGAATAACAAGCTGCAGTAATCAGTCACATATTTGTATTCTGCTCAAAAGTGAGACTTCAAAAATAAATCCTACCAGCAGAGGTTTAAAAGAATGACCTGCATTCTCTCCTTTTTCTGAGATGAAGCCATTTAAGGAATCCAGGGTTGAAAGTAACTATGTTATGGATGCACTTCATATATACAGTGAAACAGCAAAGCATACTGATCTGCAACTTACTGATACTCCAAGGCTGCTCCTCAGCCGATAGAGAACAGCCTGGCTCTGCTTGCTGCAGGGGAGCTATGCAAGTTTGTATCGCTGATGATTTGCATTTACATTTTCATTAGACTACTGAGGAAAGGAATCTCCAAAGTCTGTAGGGGAGTAATCAATCAAAGAATAAACATGTTGAAAATGCTAAAATACAGCAGAGGTTGATACTGTACTGAAAAGAAGTGAATGAAACACTCATCCACGTATGTCATTTGTGCCATGATCAGCATTTTTTATTCTTTTGTACCTAATCTTCTCTCAGAGTTTATAGAGTAGGGAACACCTCCAAAGTGACTGATCTCTTGATGGCTAATCCCGATGAAGATATTTTCACACAAATGAAATGCATTGTGTCCACTGAAGGATACCATTAAAACTATTACCACTGTTATCAAAGTGTTAAAAAACCTACCAAAACCACAGGAGAAGCAGATGGAAAATGGTGCCGTGCAGGGGCTGGCAGTCTGCTGGCAGTGCTGGGGAGAGACAAGTATGGCAGCATAAGAACACCATCAGGTGAAGTGTGATGAAACCAGTGGGATATGTCATGAAGATTTTAACATCACTGCTTCTGATACTTACTCTTTCACATCTGTGACTGGCTATGTAACAGTGATCATACTTCTTTCCCATAGCGTGAAGAAGGAACACTTAAGTACATAACCGGAGAATAAGTGCTGCATGCCATAAACACACCAGTTTGAGAGCGACACTCAAACGTAACATCTTTTTCATGGTCCCTGAGCTGCAGTATTTCTGACCAAAGAGCAGTGTACCCTCTACAAGTGGCTGCTACTTCTGTGACACAAACCATCATTTTCATAAGTGGATCCTCACTTTCAGTTACCCACTGCTACATGAACATTTAATTGGTATGACTCAAGTTACTTTTAAGAGAAGATCTTATAACAGTAATAAGATGTCCTGTAATAAAATGTCATTAATTCAAAAAATGTAATCAAAACCACACTGGATGTTTTGCAGTCATATCCCAGGTCCTTAAGAATTCTTTCCCCTAAATGCCACTTCCAGTCTTACTGCTTGATTTTTCACTCACCTGGGTGGTTGGGACATTTAGGATGCCTGCGCTACACAGACTGAGCAGCCAAGCCTTTAAATCAAGAACAAGTCATTGCATGTACCACAAAGGCAGTCAGATCACACAGCTGAAAGGGTAAGCTCCTACTCTTGATAGTCATAAGGTTTATTCTGTTTATACAATTCTTTCTCTTACCATGTTGAAAAAATAACTCCAAATAATTAAAACAAAAAGAGTCTGCAAAAATTGTACTTGAAGGATACAGATAAACTCTGAAAAGTCAGGGTGGGTTAATAAATCTTACTAAAATCCTTACCATTCTCTCCAAAACCCACAGAAGTCCTGCATTTTAATGCATGTCTCTCAAACAGTTCCTGATTCCCCAAACCAGTTTGAGAGTTATTTTAAGGTTAATTTGATATTTTACTGCTTTTTAATGACCACATGGCAATTTGGCAGGAGTGCCTAAAGCAGTAAAACCATTTCTGAAGTCAGGAAAAAAAAAAATATCAAAAATTGGAGGGTGAGAATACTCCTTTAAAATAAATAAATAAATAAACATATATATATATAAGTTTCTGTTTCCTCCCTGAAACTAAAGAATGTTCACTGAT
The DNA here is from genome assembly GCA_028020825.1 of Podargus strigoides. Lineage (NCBI taxonomy): Eukaryota > Metazoa > Chordata > Aves > Caprimulgiformes > Podargidae > Podargus > Podargus strigoides. Next base: position 14,160,086 of record CM051623.1, on the reverse strand, counting down.
GGTGCAAGGTACATAATAAAAAGCCATTTATTACCATACCACACATTTTTCAGATTCTTTCTGTTTTTTTGTTCTGAAATACCATGCTACAAGGTGTAGAAATAAGTGACATTTGCTTAAAAGAAAATACCTCTTGCTGAAAAAAGTACTGAGAATACCACAGATGGGCGAAAAAGAACACAACACCAATTTAAAACTCTTTGGAAAGTAATTTTTCAGTTCTTAGTTCCAAAGATGATGTCTCCAGTCACAGAAAGCAGGATCCCTGCATCTGCAGGGGTGGGATTTATCCTGAGGTTGAAGACAGCTCAACCTATGTGTGAGCTAGATGTCTAATCCTCCCATTAATGGAGACTAGCAGAGCCAGAAAGGCCAGAGAGCCATCACTTAGCCAAGCACCTATCGAGCATCTCTCCTTTAGGTTGAGCTGGAACTGCATCTCCTTGCTTTCAGGTCCGAAGAAGGCAGGGGAGGAACACAGTTAAGCACAGTCAGAAAAAAACAAAATACAGCAACAAACCAAACAGCCAGCAGCTACGCAGGAATCCCATGGCTGTTTAAAAACCCCTGCTGTCACAGCTTTGGCCCTTTCTGTAAGTGCCTCTTGATCAACACTGGAGGAGTTTGGTCAGTTTTAACCAATGAGAAGTGACTTCCTACAAGTTTAATGAAAATTAGAGACTTGAAATAACACTGTAAGGGTCCAGAACAGCAGGAACATAAGTATTTGGTTTTCTTTTTGTTAGTATTTCCATTTGATATGATGCAGAGTTAATATCATGTAGCAAGAAAAAAATTTAATGGAAAAACATCAGATAAAGTACTCAGCATTTTCTGATGTGCAATAGTGCTACTGCGATTTAGCTATTTTTATGTAACACTGTCACACAGCTTAAATAAACACCCACCCATCCTTGCATTAGAAAAGCATTATTAAAGTTACTACATAAAATACACTCCTCTGCTTCTCAGGGTTGCCTGTAAAACTCTAATTTTGGCCCTTTTGTCCAGATGCATTATGATACAGTTATTAATTACATCCTCACAGCCTCTTTTTTTTTTCCTATCTAACCCTTGCCTCATTCAACACCAATAGATGATGCTCACTTAATGAGCAGCTATTCATCTTCTTCTCTTTCTTCCCATTGTTCAGTGTGTGACCCCTTATCTTATCCAGTATATATGATTCAAACCGGGCTCTCAAAGCAGCATTAACAATTTCATAGAATTTTCTGAGCTGTGTATCAGAGTGATATATAAGTTCTCTACAATCAGTGATGAGTTTATCCACTAAAATCTAAGAAACCTTGACTAAACATAAGCTTATAGTTTAAAACATGCTAATTTGTTAAATTTGTGCAGATTTTTCTAGCAACAGCAATGGGCACCCCCTATCACTGAATTACAGGTAGCAGGCACTGCCTTTACCCCCAAAAAAGTGAATGATTCTTTGAATACAGGCAGCAGAACAAACTGCATCATTAATTCCCCCTAATGGAAGGTTTGATGAGAGCAGAGATGCAGGCAGTTGCACTGTGTTTAGGCTGGTACAGGTTACATCATGAATATGCAGCTCAAGTTTGATTCTGAATGCTGGTTTCATAACAATATTACTTTACTCTAGTCTAGTCATTAAACGGCTGAGCTTCTCTGGCCCAAATTTGCAGAAGAAATACTCCACTAGGAGACTTATACCTGTCTTATAATATGTCAAGCCAAACAAAAACAGTTTGTCAAAAGGATAAGCATCTGAAAAAGAAGTTTTTAGCATGGAAGCATCAAAAAGTGTTGATAGTCCTAGTGGTGCATTCATTAATACAGGAGTGTGCTGTTATCAGTTCTTGGTGAGCTGGTTACAGTAGAGTACCACACCACTGTGATGGTGTACTGAACTGTGAAGCCTTCTTGTAACAGAAGCACCAATAACTAACCCAAGCAGTGTTCATCTCATCAAATTAGAAATTGAATAGCTGCAGCTGACAACAGAAAAGGCAAAGGGAAGAGCAGGCCACAGGAAAGTCTGACATTCAGAGAGCTGAGAACAAAAAGGCAAAGCAAAAGCAATTTCTGGTTAAAGATACCAGCTGTTACCAAATCTTGCTTGACCAGAACATCAAACAAATGGAGAGCTGAAATTTGCTCATCCTTTGCTTCACTAAGCTGAAGTCTGTAAAAAATTGCAAGTCAGTTCTCAGCATCTTAAATAGCAATGCTAGCTTCAAAATTCATGAGCTGACTTTGTTGTTCTTTTAAAATAGGTACGTATTCAACAGTTCTAGATTCACGCTCTCTTTTTGTGACCTTATGGATATATTCTCTCCTGTTTTCTCCACACAAAGCAATCCACTCATTTTTTCAGAAAAAAAATAATAATGCAGAGAGTCATTATGCCAGGAGGTCTGGCATTAAGAAAAGCAACATATTTTATGTGATCTTTTCCTGTGGGGCACAACACATCCTTTTTCCTAATTAGCTGCTCCTTGTTATTAAGTTAAGTTGGCCTTTGCTGTAACATACTGTTAGATACGACAGTGATGAGGTTGAAGAAATCTACTGAAAGATTTAGTAGCCCATTTCTTCTGGCCTCTGGCCTGCTTTCATAAAACTCTGAACTATGTGTGTCTGCTACAAGACTGGCTTGGAAGGGAAGCACAGGCGTCAAGGTTCAGCCATTGCACTTCTGAGACTGAAGTGGACGCATTAATCTAGAAACATGGATGAATTTGAATCTGAACCATTAAAACCCTGCCCACAGCAGGAATCTCCTGTATCACAAAGTAAAATTTGGGAGAATTGTATTTCATATTAATTTATATTTCCGTAGTTATAGCATTGTACAATGAATGGTGTGTTTTCCAGAGAATATGTCCTGGGAGACTATTCAAGAAGGAACGATAAACAGATCAGTGAACTGATATTTCCACGTCAGTAGGAGGAAGACAAGCGAGACATCGGGCTGATGATATTGCTGGGGTGATAAAGGATATTTAATAGTAACCAAGTATAAAACTCAAATTAAGGATTTGAAAGCCAAGTCAGCTTGACAAATACCAAGATAGAGACATAACTGTAAATCATCCATTACTCTCATTTGTTAGGGGAGCGAGAGCTTATCTGATTTGTGCATCCTCTTGGTAAGACACTGCCATAACAGCAAAGTTAGGATTTCTAAACAGCCAGAGCAGCACATTGCATGAGTAATGGCAACAAGGCACTAGACCAGCTGCCCAAAAGTTTGCCACCCACATTGCTGCAGCCTGCTTGGTTAAATCAAGTCTCAGACTGGGAGGTCAGAGAAGCATTCCTGCCTTGTCAAGCATGAACAGCTGACTTTACACTGCACAGATTACAGGTCTTTGACAAACTGTGATTTCTCAAGCTTTTTCAGTGCAAAAGATGCAGCTGTAATGCTCTGGATTCCCACTGAAGTTGGCAACTGCATGGTGCTATGGTGGGGTGAGCATGGGCAGCTCACTGCAGCTCTGCTGGTCCAGACCCAGAGGTAGCTCAAGACATGGCCAGCCCAGGAGCCCCTGCAGCATGCTGTGATCCCCAAAGGAGGCCACTTCCCAGCTGCTCTGCTCATCACAGGTCTCATTTCCAGCCATAACACATGAAGAAGTGAGTGAGCACCAGACACTTTGGTACAAGGGATGTGGGGTTGCAAATAAAGGATTTTCAAGAACATTTCCTGAGCCTTGCAACCAGACCCCTTCCTCACAGTTCTTGAAGATATACAAGCATGCATGGGGGAAGGAAGGGTCTCTCTTAGATAACTGAAGCAAGGTAAGCAGGGAGTATCAAAAACTGCTCTATGGTTATTAATATTAGTAGATATTAAGGATATAAGATATCAATCTAATCTATCTGATGGAAATTTTCATGTGTGTAGTATTTTGGATATGTATCCAAAGACTATCATGTGTTATTTTTACACTGCATACATCCATGTTTTCATCCCCTCAGGCTGCTGTATGAACTAATATACTCAATACAAAAACACTTGGCTTAATGAGTAGCCCAGGTCACAAATGTAAAATGCTAACGCAAAGGGTCATCAGCCCACATTTCCCTGTGTGACATTCGAGATTAATATGGATATGAGAAGGGATCTTCAGGACAAATTTCCCTTTGAGCCAGGACTACCATTTTTTTTTTTTGCCATGCCTGGCTCCTGAAACAGATGTACTGGGAACCAAACGCTCAGCTCCTCCCCTGCTCCCCTCTCCCTTCCAGTCTCTCCTCCCAGCGCCTCCAGTCTGTGTGCAGTGGCTGTTTTTAAACAATACATGTTGTGAAGAAAAGGTTATATGTGTGGGGAAGATGGAAGGCCAACAAAGAAAAGAGTGATGTGAAAGGAAGTGCTATTAGGAGGTAACAGAAAAATTAGCCTATTGCACTTCTTGCTTCCCACGCAAAATCACATATTTTCATAGAATCATAGAATGGTTTGGGTTGGAAGGGACCTTTTAAAGGCCATCTTGTCCAACCCCCCTGCAGTGAGAAGGGACATCTTCAAGTAGATCAGGTTGCTCAGAGCCCCGTTCAACCTGACCTTGAATATTTCCAGGGATGGGATACCTATCACCTCTCTGGGCAACCTGGGCCAGTGTTTCACCACCCTCATCATTAAAAAAAAAATCTTACTTATATCTATTCTAAATCTACCCTCTTTCAGTTTAAAACCACAAGGCCCTGCAGCAACAGAGGAGCTCAACCATTGCTGCATGCCTACCTGTCCTGCAAGAGACAAGCTAACTGGCACTTCAGCAACTCCCAACTCCCTCACACTAACAGCCGGGTAGAAAGGTTTCCAAAACAGTAATGGCAGAGTAGGAGAGTACCCTCCTTCAAGGCCAAAATGCCACTCTGCATTGCAATGCTTTCCAGAACAAACCCTACCAAATTCAGATTCTGTCCTTTAAATGGTCCTGCAAAACGTTCAAGCCCTTTCTGCTCAGCAGGCACCAGGAATCAGAACTTAACATTTGATTACTTTTCCTCTAGTGCTGAGGGAGGGAGAGAGGCAAAGAACAAGTGCTTTTATATCTATCCAGAATACATTTATATCTATTCAAATGGATGATTAAGAGACTTGAATAGTACAAAGCCTTAAAATGGAGAAAACACAGAAAGTCAGCAACTTGATAAAGACACAATTACTTTGCATTTGTAACCTCCACACACATACACACCAATTTTAATTCTGCTTTTTTTGAAGATAAAATTCTAATAAGTATTCATGTATGCTGTATTTTTTTTAGAAAAACTGATGAAAGGTATTCAAGAAACAAGTAGTAGTTCGTTGCTCAGAAACCCATTCCCTAATTCAGAAAAGTAAATCTTACTCTTTTCTATATTTATTTAACAGCCTTCAGGAGATAAGTTCCTAGTTTCATATTTGGAGAGCAGCATTTCCTCACTGCCTGTTTTGCTCAGTCTCTTTTGAGAAGGTAATATGGAGTGAGGGGGAAAAATCATCACTAATTATTTCCTTTTCAGTTAGTTTAGTGATTCCCAACTGGGGATTAGATTTACAACATACTGTTCTAAAGCCAGAAGCAGCATAGAAATGAAAATGTGTGGAGCAATGGGTATCTTGGTTTCCCCAATAAGTTAAATCATGAAACTGCTCATGTCATTGCAGAGAGCTTTATAGGCATCATACAGGACTTATTTTTGACAAAAAGTGTCCTTCTTCATCATTAAGGCATATGTATGAGAAGGAGGCAAATCTTACTTGTTGTTTGTGCCTAGTGCTCCTTCTGCTTGTCAGTCTCTTTAGTTTGGGGAGTGAGAAGGAAAGAAACAACACTACCTCCAAAGATTTCCCACCCCTGTAAGACAGGTTATTAACATTTTTAATGACCTTCATACAAGAAAGCTGGATTTTGAAAAACATTACTTATACTGGAAGAAAACCCCAATAAAATAAGTCTCCCCCACTAATATGCACTCAGACTAAAGCTGGCTGAACTGCCTCCAAAAACAATGTTTTTTTTCTCTTTTCCAGGGTTTTCAGCCAGGACCCAGAGATAGTACGCATGGGACAAGGACCCGTAGTTCAGGAACACACATTGAACTCTTTCTCGCTCCTCTCAATGCTGTATAAAGAGGGGACACAACTACAGGGAACGTGTCTTACGATACTGCACCAGATACACTTGAGGGAAAACGAAGGGCTGCACCAGTCAGGACTGCAATGTCACAGGAGCTCCTCCTTCATTTTGTGCCAGAACGGCCCATTGAAGCACATTCCTTGAACTGCTACCTTCAAGTAAAAAGCACTTTTATTTAGATATCTTTACTCATATCACAACAAACTTCAGGCATTGCTATTCATTTTAGTGGCCCAATGACATTTTTTTTTCAACTTGGTCAAAAGCAGCTCCCGAAATGCTGAGCTAGGTTTGGTGGGCTCTTGAATAAGTTTGTCAGGGTACTGGAAACCAATCTACAAACTGGGAGCCTGCTTATACAGCCCACAAGCAGAGGCAGACAACAGTGTTAGATCATGGACAATCTACTCCAGAGCATATGCCAAAAGAGCTCAGGTCTATGGAGCCAGCACAGCAGCACACAGTTAGCTGCTCACACAAGCACGGGATGTCTCCACAAAAAACACATGCAGCTTAAGCCTTTCCATGCAGAAGCCTCATCTGCCCTGTTTCTTTTCTCTATGCAACCCTTTAGAATCTCTCTGCCATTTTTGTCTCTTTCTCTTCCCAACTGTAAGCGAAAAGTCCCTGTGGTAGTTCAGGATTTTTGATACTCTGTGAAGTATTTAACTGATTGTGAAGCTTTCCTGAACTACATCTCATAGTATCTTTACCACCTTTCTGCCTATTTACAGTCATTTTTGTTCTTGTACACAGAAGGATATGCACATGTACATAATCCATACCTAAAGTCTTGGAAGCAACTCAACATTTAATTGTCTTGTGGCACGTTTTCTCTGTAACCATGTGCTTATTTAGGTCTAACTTTTCAGGGTAAGGGTCATCTATTCCTTCAGGCCTTAGCAGGCTACACTTAGTTGACTATTCTCAGCCACAACTCCAACTACAGTGTCAAAATGAACTCATTTCACACAGTCAGTTCCTGGAATGACTGCAACAAAGACCAGTGAGTATATAAAAATTTTCTTAGGCTACCCTCTAGTTTTATGCTACCACTACATTGAAAAGGCAAACAGCTATGGATATTTGGGTACCTCAGCATCGTAATATTAATTTGTGCCCTCAGCTTAGATCATTTACAAATCAGAGAGATGCAAATCCATCTTACAATAATTTGTATCTCCAACTTGTGGGTGTGATAAAAACATCACCTAAAACACATCTTCTTGCTCATACTGTATATTTGATTTATCTACTCAAACTGATATATCTGCCTTCACCTTGCGAAGAAACAAGGACATTTACAAACTTCAGAGCATAGCTAAACCATTGCCAGATGCATATTCTAGCAAGCAAACTTCATCTGACAAATCTTATCTTTAAGGCCAGTAAAAGACTATTATTTGTAAGATATTGGTTGGTATGAAGCCACAGGATTTGCAATTGAAGTGTGCAAAACCAGAGTGTAATAGTGCTGTGTAAATTATGCATGTTTCTTATTAAATCAAATCCTTTTAACTCCTTTTCTCCCTCCCGCCCCCCACCCCTTATTACACAACTTGTCATCACTTATTTACACACCATATGATGCACAACCCAAATAGAGAGGGCAAACATCCACAATATGTGCAGGAAAGGACGATATTTGCATTTAAGACATGCATATGCACTAGCAGGCAACACATTCCAGATACATATTTTAAAAGCGAGACTGTTTATTTTGACAGGCTTATTGCTAGAAATGCCACTACGTGCTCCCCCATGCCTCACAGCATGGAGTTGGTGCTCTGACTGAATACACAACATCCATCTTAGAAAGGGTCCAGATCCTGCTAAGCCAGTTTCAGAGACATGGAGTGAAAAGAAAGTCACGACACTGGCAGGTAGAAGCGGGAAAGTCTTGGGCTCAGAAGGAGAATCCATTCATAGCCTTCTCTCTTTTCTCCTCTGTTTTATTCTCCTACTATGCTCACTGTAACTTCTCTGTGAAATCAGAGAACTCCTCTGAAAAACTGGCATCTGCTGGAAAGAAGTATCACTTCCAAAATTAAAATTGAAAGCGACTGGTTTTGTTTCTGAAAACAAAATAGGAAATGAGTCTTCAAGAGAAAGAAGTTCACTTTTTTTTTTTTTTGTCTTCTCTATTTGTTTTGTCTCTGCTTTTCTCGCAAGTGAATGAATAATGCCCAAAAAGATAAGGTTATTTCTTGGGATTTAAGTTAGCTTTATTCAGTCCCTTCTGTTCCATATTTTTATTGAGTAACTTTGAGCACTCACTTAGATCACCTATTCTTGGATCCTACATCTATACAAAGAGCACAATAGTACTTGTCAACCTCACAGAGATGACACAAATAGAAATAAACAGAAAGGACAGACTTCTGGTCAAAGCACTGAAATTTAAAATCCAGGCTCTGCTACAATTCTCAGTTCTGTTTAATTCTTAATTCCCTATTCACTCATGCAGAGGAATGGGCCTTACCTTCCTCTCTGAAATGCCTGAAGGAATTAAGAAAGTCTGGGACATAGTTGGCCAAAGCTTAGACAAGAGATAGCTTGCTTTTGTTGCAAAAAGGAAATGTCAATTTTCCAGTTATATTTTTCAAGCCTTTATATAAAAATATCCCAAACACATACTTCTCTTTCAGCCAAGATGTTGTAACATATGGCTGCTTGAAAGGCATTCTGTAGTTTTCAACTTAAATGTATGAAGTCTGAAATCTTTTAAGATCGCAGCTTCCTCACAAGTCCCCAGCTCCCCCTGCTCAAGCACTTTGCTAACACTTTGTGAAATGCATGAAAAAAACAAATATTCTGTTTTCTACTCCTCTTATTTTGTTTTTCTTCTACTTTGAAATGATATACACTTAAAGCTTGCTTTACTCTTTCTTTTCCCCTTCTCTTTTCTACACATCTACATGATTTTTGCAGCTTTGTCCTGAGTTTCTGAGCAGCTGTCTAGAAACAAAGTTAGTTAACAACAGTTATCACAGTCAAATATGCCAAGCTTTGAGCAATAGGACTTGTAACATTCACTGGAATGAAGGAGGCAAAGAGGTTATTCTGGATTACTGCACAATCTGAGCTGTGCAGTGTGCACTACTTTTTCCTGTGACAACCCTAAAGAAGTTGTCAGATGTACTAGAATTTTATAAGGTTTTTTTAACCACATAAAACATCACAGACATCCATGGTGGTTTATGGAAACAAACTGACTCTCAACTGCATGATGTTCACAATATGAGTTTCTTGTTTGTTTAGTTTTGTTTATTTCGTGCAAGGACAACAAAGATGAGATTTTGAGAACAGGCTGGAACAGGAAAGACATGGTTTGCACAGGGATGCAACAGAATGATTATTTGAAACATAAGCAACATTCTGTTCATACTCTTTTAAAATGTAAATTCTGCTAAGTTTATTGCTTGATCAGAATCCAAAAGACTATGCAGAAGTTCAGATAAACTCAAAGCCAGTCATCAGAATAAGTAGCTTAAAACTAATGACGTTCAATACTTTTTCCATTTTCTAGCATCCCAAAGGAACTTTCATTTTTCAGATGTGGCTTTTCAGAGGTGTTTTCAGTCGAGACACCAGCCTCTCACTCTGAACTCCAGCAGACCTCAGTGGAAGCCATGTGGTTATTCAAGAATGGTGACAGCAAGATCCTCCACATCTTGACAGTCAGTATTAGAAAGGACTGCTGTGTCATCTTCACCTGGCTTACTCCCATACACATTGTGCTAATAGAGAAAGCTACATTGATAAGGCACTAAACCCCAAATACAGATTCTTCCATTGTAGTCACAACTTCAGCATGCAAAAAACCAGCATTTGATTGGGAGAGCATGATATAGTACTCATATGGACAGACTTGCACTTCTCAAAAGGTACTCTGCTTCTCAAAAGATGCAAAAAGCACAAATCTCAATTACTCAAACTTTCTGGCCACCAAGAAAGAAATGTTGTGCTATCAACTGCTGAACATCCTTAAGAGAATAGGTGGCCTTCAGAAAATTTGGGTCATGCCACTGATTTAATATACACCTTATTGTGTCTTTTGTGGTTCCACTCATGGAGTTTCAAACCGTGTCTGACACTACTTTGAATTCATCTTAGATTCACTGATATTTGCTTGCTAAAAGCATGCAAAGCAGCCAATAGCACAGGACTTTCAAACATGTCAAGATGCAAGAGCCAATACTACCACCTATCAAATGGGAAAACAACACAACGGTTCAGGAACAATTTCTCTCCAAGTTACAAATTCATATTTAATAGTAATGTCATAGTAGAAAGACTGTTGCATTTTTAATACTTTTAGGTGAATGCCTTTGTAATGTGACTGACAAGAGGCTACACTATGGCCCTCCTAAACTAGGAACGGATGTTAAATGTATCTTACTAGCATGCACAGAAGGAAACAGGCACTTGTGGTTGAGGTAATCCAGTTTAACTGATGGTACACTTGCATTAGTGCTTTCATTCAGTCAGGACTGCAGTTTTTAAGCCAGTCACTTGGTTACCTGTTCTTACTGTGCATTGGTTGAAATTACAGTGGACATGGATCTACACTCCTTTTGCATGAAATTAAACCAGAAGATACACTCGAGGATTGCACCTAAAACACACCAGCTACTCAGGGACATCCTGTGTCTGAAACCAGATGAGAAAAAAAACAGAGCTACACCTAAACAAAATGAAGTGAAAAAATATATAGAAAAGTCAGGTTGTCAGCACTATTTTGCTCTACAGATCCCTCTTACTGGCCTATGCTATTTACTAATAGACTGACGGGACAACAAAGTCAGCAAAAGCAACTTAAATTGGAAAGATTCCTAATTTGAAAGACAATTTCTGAGCTACAGAGTGAGGGTCTTCTGTCAGTTCAGCTGAAACAGACTTTTGTGAAAACAAGCATGGAAAATTAAATCGGTTTTATTTTTCTTTGATACAGTAAGGAGAGACTATGCTTCAAAATTTTTTCCATCTGCAAAGTCCTCGAGCTATGTCACTTTAAATCCAAATTGCTGGAACCAGGACTAGGGCTAGAAGGTAAAGATAGCTTTTGCATGCTGAGAGATGTATTGGAGAGACGAGAGATAGCAAATATGAAATAGGCAAGATAAGTCCCTGGGAAATAACAGGTCCTGAGCTGAAGTAGTGAGAAGTTTACCTGGGCCTGGGTTCCTGACACTAGTGAAGGAGAGATGCAACTTTAATAAACACTTGAGGTTTCTGCTTTTCTGGATAGGAAAGGGTGTCAGATGTGGCTTCACCAGGGTTTCTAATGCATACAGAATACTCAAGGGAACGCCACAATTATTTGTGTGAACTGATAAATACGGCCACAGGGTGCCACAGTCCTACCCTGGGGATACATCATATTCCCTTCTTTTTATTTCAGTTTGTTTCACAGTATCTGCAGTTCTGTACACCACAGTAACAGAAATCCTTACACAACTTTTATTGAATCATGTATTGTTCTATTAAACACTGTACAGCATGTCAAAATAGAGAAATGGAATTAACTGAAGTAACCTAAAAATACTGAGAAACCCCGTAAGTTTTCAACTGTTCTTCATGGCCAAAGATAATGAAAACTTCGTTTTCTTACACAGTTGATGCACAGAATATACTGTTATAGCCAATTAGACTGCCAAACTAGACCAAAGCGTGTATGCTACAAGTAGAAAATCCTGTGCATATACCTTTACAGGACTTCCTTGGCATTAATTTTACTACCTGTAATGAAACTATTATGTAATTTCAATGTAAGAAACAATTTTGACATGAGAAACACACAAGGCAGGGAGAAGACTCCTAACGTTACTTTCTCAGAAAATTGGGAGAACTTAAAACTGGTGCCATTAGAGAATATGCAATTGATAAAAGATTGGTATTTCACTTGTTTCTAGACCAAAATATTTCCCGTTCATCTAAGCACTCTGTTATCCATGATAGCATGGACAGCAGACCTTCTAACTTGCAAAGAATCAAAGACATCATTCATTCATACAAGTTATAACAAACAGACACTTTTATGACATGACACACCAAAAAAACCCCAATCAACAGTACAACCCATGAATAAAAAAAAAAACAAACACCATCACAATGCCCAAAAAACCGCAAAAAATCTCTTCTGGGGAAGGGAAAAATGGATCAAATGGTAGCACTTTGTATTGTTGAGGACTGACAGTGTTAGGTTAATGGTTGAACTCAATGATCTTAAAGGCCTTTTCCAACCAAAGCAATTGCGTGATTCACTTGTCAGTATCTGCAATAACTTCTCTATTTTTTTCAAGTTTTTCCATAGGGAAAAGCTAAACAAACCAAATCCAGATAAGCCTAACCCACCCAAGCCTGTTCTCCCATGCAGCATCAGTAACTTCCCATCCTCACGTCACATCTCCCGAGCTTCGCAGGATCAGTTGTGTGCACAGCCACAAGATGAAACAGATCCAGGAGCTAATCCATCAGAGTCCACAATAAAGTGAGAGCACCGCGTTTCCCACATTACAACACACCTGGGTCATTTCCCCAAAGCAGGACCTACCATAGTGCTAAAATAACCTCAGATCAGAGAAAAATGCAATGTATTGATGAAGCTCAATTTGAAAAAGTCACTTTGCTAAAGGGAAGCTTCCTTTCCACAGTCCATAGGATGTCACTGCATGCACACTGATTCATCCATGCTGAGCTAGGAGTATGCATAAATGTTTGCAGGATCAGTATCAAATAACTACATTCCTCTTCAAAAGCTCTCTATATAATCTGCAGGAAGATTCAGACCAATTATATATTTCATGACTAATTATTCTAATTAAACTGACTGGTAGCACATTAGTGATTCAGACATAAAACAAAATATTCAGACTTTACATTCTCCTCCTCCATACTCCAGTGAAATCTCCAATGTATCTTATGTTTTATTTATCTCAACCCAAAGGCAAAAATACACTGAGCTTTTCCCCAAATAAATTATATCAGCTTCCTCCAGCCTCATATAAGAAATCCACCCAGTACAGGGAGATGCTGATGTTGTTTAATGTCATCCTGACTGTTTCACAGTTCCAGTTTATAAATCATTTCTACATTGGCATATATTTCCCACGTCATCTCCAAGCATCACCGATGGTAATTACAAACTGTTACTGTGAGCTACCTGTTGGCAGCTTCTTGTATTGCAGCTATCATATTATCATAGAATCACAGAATGGTTTGGATTGGAAGGGACCTTAAAGATCATCTAGTACCAACTCCTCAGCCATGGGCGGGACCTCTTACCAGACCAGGCTGCTCAAAGCCCTGTCCAACCTGGTCTTGAACACTGCCAGGTAATACCTAACTCTACCCTCTTTCAGTTTGAAACTGTTACCCCTCATCCTATCAGGACCTGCCCTTGTAGAAGTCCAAGTTCTTGCTGGTGGTTCACATCCCAGTGAATTTCCAGTGACTTACTGACTCATCACTACAGCTCCAGCTGCTTGCAATCTCATCTGTGTAGGTCTGCAAGGGGCTGACTGTGCTATGGAGAACAGGAACCAAAGTTCCTGTTTTTAGGACAGCTACTACCTCTTGCTGAGAATGGATGTCCCCACATTTTTGTATTTTTGAAAATAAAGCTGAGAAAGGAAATGACTGTCTTGTGTCACTTTATACAACTAAAGCATCATTATATCTCTGTATTTGCATATGACATTCCAAAAACATCCACGAAGTCTTCATTAAAGTGAAGACATGGTTCAAAGCCAAGTGCTCAGAGCAGTGATTTCCAGAATGGAGACTACCTTTGCAGCCACAGTTTCTCTATTTGTCTGTGAATAATGATAAGCTTTAATTAAATGATGATTCTCTCCCTCCCTGCACCTCAACCCCCCAGGTCTGCTGTCTCGCATGGGGCACAGGGCAGACCATACTGCCAAATGGAGTACTGAATATAACCAGAGGACTGTTTCTTCCCCTCACCCCCTTTTACCAGGGACAAATCAATACATATAATTTACTGCAGTGCTCACGAATTTTTTACTGATGAAAACACTTTCTTCAAATATTGAACTGATACGGTACAATTGGCTACTATCACATGCCTGTATTTTCTCTTGAAACCTTTAAATGTCTTCCTGTTGACCTAAGGAACTTCTATGCATAAGCAAAAGAGAAGAAATCCATGAAATAAAATGTATGATAAATCAAAAGAGCCTAGATTCATTTCTTTGTCTGGGTGATATAGTTAACATGGCTGGCCTTGAAAGACCAAGAAGAGAAGATCACAATTTGCAGCTAAATGTGATTGGGAATTGGAAGTACTTCAAAATCTGAAGAGCTCAGCACCGCGTTGTTCAAATCAATTCCTCACCAAGTACTCAAAACAAAAAAAAAATTTAAGAAGAATTTAAATTACACTACAAGGTGGTGGCCCTGAGTTCCAAATGCTTCCAAAATAAGATCCAGGTGCTCTTAAAAGTCTAAAGCAGCCTTTTAATTTTAAATTGCTCTTCACTGCATGTGCCATGAATGCTGATCTTTAAAAAGCGTGTCTAAATCAAAACACTCCATACTGCAGAATAATTATGAGGGTTCTTTTCTTAAAAAAGAAAACTGCAACAAAATAGCCCTGGCCAACTTAAGTGACAAGCCATGTTTAATATGTTATCTATATTATCTAAGGATAACAAGAAAAATAATCCATATAAGTTTTGCTCTCTTTTCTCCATACTCCAAATAAAAACTCCATGGTAAGCTACTACTTCACCTCAGCTATATCAGACTTACTACTACTCAGAAGCCTATCATTATGATTATTTATATTGTGATAGCACCTAGAGGCCTAGATACGGATCTTACTATCCACTGCAAATAAAGGGGCAGGAAATCTCTTCTGCTAAGAGCTTTATAAACGCAGACAACTCTGTAGACACACAATGACCAATCACATACTGTGACCAATCACTTCCATACAGAGATATTGCAACTGCTGAAAAAAGGCAAGAGTATCCAAAACAAAGAGTATCCACCCTGGTATAAACCTCAGTGAAGCATGATCCCACCTGAACTATGTGCCAAGACTTGGGTCCCATGAGGTTATTATGCTGAGAAGCTAAATGGGTTAAAAGCAGGTAGCTTTAATGCAACTATTTTAAAACATTCATAAAGAAGTCGATCGATCAAAGATTTTCCTTCCTCATAGCCATAGATGTTCTTTATCTATCTCAGATCCAAAAGCCTATTCCTTAGACTTCTCTTGGGAGCACCCACCACTGCTCTTGAGACTGTAATAGTGTCCATGCTTATTGCTTTTTATATATAATCTCATTTTGATTCTACATTAGTGTCTCTTCCATCTTACCTTGCTATCCTCTTTCTCCCATTCACACATACATCCAATCTCCAAATATAACTAACTCGAGCCCTTCCAGCCAGATCATTCAGGACTTCCAGTAGCTCCTTGTTTGGGAAGAACGAGGTTTTTCAGAGCTGCTATAAAAGAATGCCTGTCACAAAGTAAGGTGTAACCTGGGATTTTGAACACTGGCTGAACACAGCAATATAGAGCTGTAAGGAAACCCACAACTGCATTATGAAAAAGCTCAAACAACTGCTTTTGGAACAAACCAATCAATCATAAACATTTCTCTTCATTACTATGTGAGTCACCCCAGCCTTCCTTTGTATTTCATGTTGTAACAACAACCGCTTGCACAACGCTGACTTCTGAACGACAAACACAGTGTGTAACTTGATCAGCAGTTTACCCATCAGTTCTGCATACATGTTATACTACTGCCTCCTTTTCAGCTTTTCTTCCCTGCATTTGTAATGAAAGGAAAAGGAAAAGGCAGGCAGATGGCCAGTAAATTATGTATTCTCACTGCAAAGATCCCCAGGAGTAGCCAAATCATACAACAGTTCAGAAGAGACGTTAAGATAAAAGTGTGTGCTCTTTAAATAGACTGACCTCCAACTCCAGCTGAAATCAGCAGAAAAAGCATAGTGATACAATGAAGAGGAGGAAAAAAATAATTAGCCCACATCAGCTGTGCTCCAGTTAAATGGATAAGAGCACATGGCCACTTTGAAAGAGGATGTACAGATGGAAAGAGGCATACTATGACAATGCAAACTCTGTGAACCCTATCTATTTAAAAATATTCCCAACTGATACAATTAAAATTTATTCGAAAACATGGACTTCCTTGGTTTCAAAGTTTATTAAAGATACATGTATTCCTTGGGGGTCTTAGTATTACCCTTCCAAAAATAACACTAACTGCTGACACAACCAGCTTAGCAGAGAATACCTACAGCTGTTCTGCATTATAAAGAAAACCTTCAGTCTTTTGAATGGTTCTTTAAAGTGCAATAATGATTCCTTTCATTCTTTAACTCCAAACTATTTGAGTTGGAAAGCTTTTCATCATAAAAGAAAAACTCAGAGAAAAATATTACCTAGTTGAAAGAGTTACACTAAGTGTGTTATTTTCCATTACAACTGTGACTTGCAACCACCTTTTTTCCCACAGAAAGCAGGGGCACCAGAAGGTGAGGACATGGCCACTTAAAATCATGACAACATTGGATCAATCCTGAAAACCAAAGTCTGTAGAATAAATTTAAAAAACAAGTTTGCAAGTCTTACGAGCACTTTGTTTTTGGTGTCAATACTGCAATTAGATGTTGAGCAGCAAATCCAAAACCAACCAAAATCTGGGCAAAAGTTTCTAGAAGTTAAAAACCAGTATCATATTTAAGTTGAATTAAAAAAATAACACTTTTGTGGGGAATTGGAGTTGCGTTTAGAATTTTAACTTTTATATGTACAAGTCTCACTGCCTATCACGGGATTAGTTACGATTGACAGTTTCCAATATAATTAGAGAATATCAGTACATCCCAGCGAAAAATATGAGTTATATACACAAAAAAAGGAAAATTTGGCTGTAATATTTTGGATGTGACTTCATCATAGAGCTATTAGGCTAAATGTCTCAGCATTCTAGGGATGGAAGAAGGGACACTCCTTACAAAATACATTAATAGCTTCTTTATTAAGAGAAATAATAAGACTAATGCAAAGACAGTCAAGGAACCACTTAGGGATTTCTATTAAAGAAGCAAGAAAGCAAGCAGGCAAGCACTGAACAAAATTAAGCACATACTAGGCTGTACACAGACTACTGAAACATCAGATGACAACTGACAACGTAACAGTAATAACTTCAAATAGAGAAACAAAGGCACAGGAATTTATATTGTCTTTCCTATTCTGCACAGGAAGATACACATGTGTAGGGGCTGGCATGCCCGACATAAGCTGGAGAAATGCAAATATGGTTTTACAACAGCAAACGTCACTGTCAGTAGAAACAGTTCCTGCAGCCAGGTGGAATCCAAAGGGCAGCCAGAGGAGTAAGTGAAACTAGGCCAGTTCACATGGCAGTGACACAGCATAAGCTTTTACGTTTACACAAGTAACAAGGCTACAGCAGACTAACCAGCCCTCAAATAACATAAAGTTAAATACAACAAGGTACAGTGATCATCATCAATGTTTCCCTGAAGAAGCATATAGAGGTGATGTAGTGCACTTGGTTCTACAACAAGGGAACACGTGAGCTGACTGATGCAATAGCGAGGCTGTGTGTTCTTCCAAACATTTGAAAAACAAAAGCCTCAAACTTCTTTTTTTTCTCTTTGATTAGCTATATTATGACAAATTCGGATAACCACAATGGATAGTTTTCTGCTTCAAAGCCACCATGTCCTGGGTTGGTGGTGTGGAACAAAAACTGAGCATCTCACAAAATCATGAGATTTACCTCAGATAGTTGCAGTTAATATTTTATGATGAATTTCAACCTAAATTGTAAAGAAACTGGCTGAACAATATACTGTATGTCTTTGAACTCAGAAATTATTGATAGGGAGCTAGAGTAGTGATTCCACTTCCAATTACTTACATGCTTTTCCAGAGGAGAATTTAAACCAAGAATTGGCTTTTCACTTATTTTTATTTTGACATATTTAAGTATGACATTCTGAACAAAAGGCAGGTAAATTTGTCAAGCCTGATCACCAAATTAACCTACACCCAAACAGTACAGACCTTCTGTATAGACAGTCCATAGGACCCTGAACTTTTCTTAGAAAGTGAGCACCTTTGGAGAAGCAGGACTGGTAAAAGCTGTTTGCTTTGCTGTCAGCAGCAGTGGTGTGCTGGTGGTTTTGGCCATTTCAAGCCCTCTGCCAGAAATAGGGGATTTTTTTTCAGTCCTGTTGCTTTACTCCTGAGGTAGTCTCTTGCTAGTTTACGCATGCTATCTGGGATCTTCTTTTGGAGAATGCAAAGGTTAGTAAAAGAAATAAAAGTAGAAATCACACTTCTGATGTTTTACTTAGACACAGTCTTAGGTTCCAAAGAGAAAATGTGAAACACCTAAAGCAGAGCTACAACCAAAGGACAAGAACACCATTACAGCCAGTGAGGTGGTCGGCAAGCTCTGAGCTGATGGGTAAAAAGCCCCTTTTATTTGACAAGTAAGATTCAAAAGAGAAATCAGGATGGGAGAGTGTAATTTATCTAGAAATACACTCTAGCTTTGTATTCTGCTTTGTATGTGCTCTGAGCACGCAGCAGCAACACATACAAGATGAATACCACACACTTCATAAGAAATCTCAATGCAAAGCGATGCAGATAATTGATGCAATGTGGCTCTGCTTGAATTTCATGCGGTTTATATGCAAAATTGTAAGTTTTTCAAGGGGAGAAAGAAAAAAATAAGCCAATCCATTTTTAAAAAATAAAATAAAAAAAAAAATCAGGCAAAGACTGAAAATACCTATTAACAGATAAGGTCAGTATATCTATATGGAAATGTAGTTTGAACACTTCAATTCTCAGATTTATTGGAGTCTATATTCTGGCTAGATTACAACATAACTAATGCCATATATTTTTAAGCTACTACTAAACATGAGGGAAGATGAAAAACAACAGTTCCGGTGAAATGGCTTTTACTTTCCTTTGCATAAACTCCATCTATTCATATTAACAGCATGTTATTTTGTTATGCACTGGTTTTACACTAAACCAGCTTAATGAATTTGGTATCTCTGGTCAAACAATATTTGAATAGAAGCCTTTTTTCACAGAACATTTGCAGTAATTGAGACTGTTTTTCTAAATCAGTTATGCTGAGTTTCATAACCACTCTTTCCCTTCAGGGAAGAATTCATATTAGGCCCTAAAACCCCTCCCAGTAAAAGCAGAAGAGGTTCAAATTGTTGACAGTCTCTCAGTCCAGTTCTGATGCTATAGATTAAGAATTCATGTACTGAATCAATCAAATTATCTACTTAGAAACCAGCTCCAAAGATTCCTGTTTATTGTAGGTTTATCACAATTTCTCAGACTACTAAAGTCAAGTCGGGCTTAAAATCTGTCCTGAACATGTGTGAAATTTGTGTATCTGTAATAAACAGCTCATGAGAGGCAAGCATATCACAGCTAATCTGAAATGTGCATCTGCCCACCCATGATAAAAACAGACTTAGACTCTTCATCTAAGTTTAAAATATTATCTGATGGATAGATAATTTAACTGCAGGGAAAGAAGGCAAAAGAATCAAACTGCTGGTGGTAGTATGGAAGCTCCTACCATGCAGAACTGTAACATTTTTCCTTTTGGTTGATGCCAAAGAATACTCAACACAGTCAAAATATGCTTAATTCTAACTGCAGTGATAATGCATTCCCCACACCACAGACTGGGGCTGGAGTTCTCCAAAGTTCTCCCTAAGGCTGTTCAGCCACAAGAGCTACTGGTATTCTGTGCCACTCCTTCATCAGGAATCAAAACTTTTTTTCTGAGGGTTATTTTTCAAGGTAGCAGTAGCATTTGTCTAATTATTTCCTATATATTTTTTATCAGCTCTTTGATTTATTTTACTAGTTGAATGCCTCTGAAAAATCTCTTCTGAGGATCTACATCTGCAAAAACCTAGTACAGTATTGCATGAGAAAACACATCCCAGCATTTATTTTACAATCTCTAATTCCTGAGTGAAAGGGAGAAATAGGTAGAGAGAATGCAAGCTCTTTCTTAAGCTCATCATTCATGACTCCCAATTCTTCTACCTCGACCTACAAGGGAGCCACAACTGAATGTTTCCCACCACCTGTACATTCTCAGTCCACATTACTTTGTCTTTGCCCCACAGGGACACATGGAAACAAAGATACCTCTCTCCCTTAAGTATCTCTGCCTAATGAAGCCATCATTCTACTTACAGGCTGTCCTTATACGCTTGTGTACAGAAAAGCTCAAGTGTTCTTTTTTTGTGCAATCAGGGATTACTGCTACAGATTTTAGAGAAAGGCTGATTTCTTTCTGCAGTAGAAGAAAATAAGCACTCTCAGCTACCCATAGAAAGGAGGGTATTTTCAAGCCCTCAGATCTATTCCTGACTCTCGGGATAATATGAAGAGCATTACTAATAAATACCATACACCGGTATTCAGTCCTATAGGTATGACAGACAACTTTGTATCAATTCTATAAACACAGAAACTGTGACAGATTACCAAGCCAGTTATCCAGCGTCAAGCAAGCTGTGGGAGCGCTGTAAAGACTTCCCTTTCCCGTTATCTTCCTTAGATAGTTTTGAAAATGTTTTGAATGTCTTTTTTTTTTTTTTTAAAATCCTATTCATAAAACAAAACTACAAGACTTGACTTGATCTAAAAAGTAAATATTAGAAAACTCCTGTTTTATTAATATGACTGAGAACACGGTTTAAGAGTCACAGTTTTCATGGAAAGTTATCCTGGGAAAAAGTTGTGAAAAGCTAGTGAAGCATGAATTGAGAAACATCAAATAGACAGCATGGTGACAGGCAAAATTTGCAACCACATCTTAGGATCATTAGAAATACTGATGAAAAAGGCAATAATAAGAAAGAAATATTCACAGCTGGGGGGGTAGGAAGTAATTCAAGTGACCTGTTTCCAAAGGGAAAAAAGCTTATTAATAACAGTCATATGTTTTTTCAGCCATAGTATTTTGACCAAATGTAATAAATACATGAATAAATGAGCACTCCTCCCAGTTGTTTCTTGAAGTTTCACGTCTGCAGTCACATTACTCAAAAGTTAAGATTCAGGTAAAATTTTCAGGCAGCTTAAAACCATCCAAGACATTTCCACCAGCAACAAGACAAAAATGTTTGCAAAGGCACAGAGAAATCTGGCAACTGAGCACCCAGCCCAGTTCCCTCCTTCGCAGGTAGAAATGGGAAGATACGTACATAGTGCTGCTTGCAAAAGCACTGACGCACACTACTTGAAGATGGCAGCTAGTGTACAGTTATATAGAAATTGGCCACAAGAAATGAACAGAGTTCTTCAATCATTTGTACAGTCTCTGACCAACTGGAAACTGAAACAGAATGTAAACAAGTACAGGTCATCCAGATTTTCATTTAAGCTAGTACAGTATTACCCTGATTTTTAAGCAGGTAACTATTTCCTAACATGGAAAAATGACTATGTGATCCCACAAGTCTTTTGATTCTTTGAATTCCATAGCTCTCCCAGGGGGAGAGCTGCCAGGCAGAAGGCTCCTGGGAATTGGTCCTGACAGCAGATCGTCCCCGTAGAGGATGCTCCAGGCAACAGACTTAGAGAGAGATCATGTTGCTTTTACCGCCTCTCTATATAAGCCCTCCCTCCTGACTTCCCAGGAGTACACTTGGTTTTATTCATTTATATAAACTAAAAAAAACCCTCTTCACTCTGCCATGGCATGAAGACAAGAGACCTGAAGAGATTTAGTGGGACAGGTACAGCCAGAAGTCAGCCTCCTGCTGCTGCTGCTGTGGCAGGGGAATCCCACTGCTCTGGTAGAGAGGAAGCAGCCAGCCCAAACATGACCCCTGTCAGTAAGAAAACAGACTTCTATAACAAAAGTTTTCCCTTTCTCTCCTTTGCATATGCATTACGTTTCACAAACTGCACTACGGAGGCAGAAATTGCTGTTTGAGCTAATGGAACATGGTGATAGTTCATATATATTTACTCAAAGTGACAGCGTTTGACTTCAGTTGAGACAATCTGTTTGATTCAAATGAGTTCAAGTTTAAAGACTACTTGATTTAAAAAGACAGCAAAAAAAAGCACTGTGGCTATGTTTAAATGCTGAGACAATGAGGAGGCTCAAGAGAATGTAGCAGTGATTGATGAGGTGAAAGCAAAAAAAAGAGTTATTATAAAATGGATTTAAAATAAATAGTCACTTATTACTACCTGGGGTGTAAAAATAAAAATCTCATCAAAACCTAATGATGTTCATGTTTCTGAACTAGGCTCAGGAGGAAAAAATTCCCAGTACCAGCTTCTAATCAAATATTCACCAACAAAAAAGATTTACAACCTTTAGTTTTCAAACTTCCGACTTTGCATAAGTAGTTCAAAAAGACCTGGGAGAGGAAGAGAGTTGTCCTTCTTTTTAAAAAGAAGGGAAATATAAAATGCATATATGTTAGTAAAAATGTACTCTGTGCATTAGGAGTTGAGCAGAATATTATGAAAGATCTTTTGTAGGATATGGAGGAAAACTTCACAGTAGATTCACTCCTGCTTTGATTATGATGAAATGGTCTTTCAAAGAGCACATATTTTTTAAATATACATGTAAGGCTTAGAATTTAAAGGAAAGATACCAAGTCTGTTTTTCTCAGAAGACAGCTGGTGATTTGCTGTCAGCATCAGGGCTCTCCTCTGCTTAAATTGCTGTAGAACAGGACCTTGTCCACGTTCTCCTTTTCCTGAAAGAGTTAATGGCAGGAGCTCTTCAACAGGCAAACCCTTGGAACAGAGGATGCTTCCAAAATTAAAGGCTTGGAAAGCAAAATATCCAATTAGATGAATTCAGGCTGAGAATGGACTGAGATAAAATATTCAATTAGCCTGCAGCCTGACCCCTGCAGACTTCCAGCGGTGTTTGAAAAAGATGAGCTGTCTTTGTCATTCACACCATACTGAAAGACTTCAGGGAAATTTACTAGCAGCAGAAAGCAGAAGGTAAAAGCAAATCTTGGCAGCAACAGAGGCTACCAAGTAGTCTTGAGCAAGGAAGCATTCATTAGCTTCAACATACACTTAATGAAAAAGGAGAAAGAAAAGTACAATATTGAATTATGAGAATACAATAGGCTACAGAGACATATACACAGACACATTACTTTGGTGTAAATAAAATCACAGCTTTCTGTTTGATGAGTTAGAACAAGAGGGCTCTAATGGCACCTGAGAAACACTTAAGCATCATCTTCTAGGAACACTCTTTGGGAAATGAATGCAGGACCACTCCCATTTCTTCATAGGTCAGTCATCAGCACTTGTGCTAAGAGATCATCATCTGCAAGATGTGCAGGGCACAGATCTGTACACCAGACTAAGTGCTCTAACGACATGAGATATCTGGGCGGTAGGGGCAATCAACTAGACTGCCAGCTCCAAGTCAGGAATGGTAGGATCTTGGCCTCATGGTGGCTTAATTAAAAAGAATCTCATTGCCCTTCTATTCTGATTAGGTTCTTGATAATTTCAATTAAAGACTCAATTCTTCCCTATTGGCTTTCATCAACCAAGATTTGCACGAATCCAAAAGTATTTTCAATAGATCTAGTATTTCATTAAAGACTTTGTCCTAGGTTTGGCCAGAGAAAATGTAGGTACCATTTCCAATTATCAGCCCCATTCTACATCCAGAAGAGAATAAACCCCAAATCTGCAAATGAATCAGAAGTTTCTTCACAATGAGAGGAGCTAATTTCATAACAGCTATTCAGTGGAAGGACCTCCCTTCCACCAAATTGTGCATAATCTGAAACAAAACATCTCACTGCAACTTTGTAACTAACTCCCTTTCTTTGTCAGAGAAAAATCTTCATAAGATGTTCATCTTGCTGCTACTTCATTAGTTACATTATTTTGTACTGGATGTCTGTTCACCAAGTTGAAATCTTAAGAGTAAAATCAGAAAAAGAATATCTAGAATCTGCTCTAGTATTGAATAATACTAAAAGAAAAAAAAATATTTCAAAACACCAAAAACCATGCGATAAACCAGTCCACTGTGAATCCTTGCAGCTTTTTAAAGCAGGGAATAAATCCCAAATCATTGCTTGAAAATCTCTATGGGAATACAGCAGTAGCTTTCAGTCCTGCATCCCTAAAATGCTCAGAAAAAAACAGGGTTCAAACAATCCAAACTAATCCATATTCCTTGATGGGACAGATATGCTTAATCTTCAAAATATAGGACGTAACAGTTGTCTTCTCATACAGTCATAGACAAATCATAATACTAAAATCCCATAAAATGCCAATCCCAAAGGACATTGAGAAAATGAATAGGGATTTTCACAGTGTCTCCTCCAACACAGGAACAAGGGACTTAAAATGAATCAGCAAGTGGGAAGTTCAAAAAATACAAGTAATATTACTTTACTGAACCACCACTTAAGCTGCAGTACTCTATGTCCCAGGATATCATGAAACATAATTTAAAAAAAAATTTTTTTAAATATATTATTTGAACAATGTTATGGAAGTTAAATCTACCAATGTTTTTTAACTATAAAGACACAAATTCTTTAAGAACTCCGAGAGTTGCAGGTCGCCAAGGGCTGGCAGAGCAGGTTGGAAAGACGCTTTTACATTTCCCTGGTCTCACACTTCTTCACTGTCAGCAACTAGCAGATGCAAGACAGGGTTAGAAAGGCCTTCAGCCTGATTCTGTACAGTTGCTAGTGGCGGTAGTTCTTGTTTCAGATCATTAAACCTTAAGTTCCATCCAAATGCTTCATCTATTTCTCTGTTAACCTACATGAACTGAAAAAGATTTATTTCTTTGGGTTTATTTATATATGTGTGTATATACATATATATATTTTTTTTTTCTCCCCCACACACTTCACAGTGCTTTTGTAGTTATTTTGGAACAGTTTGGTAAAGCCATGGAATATGTCAGCCCACAGACTCCTCTATTTCATGGCTTGTTGGCTTCTACAGTGGGCTGTAACAGCCACAGATGGATAACATGAGGGAGACTTCAGGGTATCTATGGAAACAAGTAGCTGAAGGCTGCCTCAAGGTCTTCTTTTCAGATCCTTTTGCAAGGAAGGAGCAGGGAATCTCCCCCACCCTCCAGTACACAGAGGAGCAAAAGAGGCAGAGGGAGCTAGGAATGAAAATGGGTTGCCGAGGAGGCAGAGGAAGAAGGATGATGGAATTAATTCAGAAATGAAGCAAAAGAGAGAGCAGGACTAAGGGGGAAAAGCAAATAGAGATGAAGAGCAAGACTGTGTCCTAGCTTGATCCCTAAGTAGCCTGTTTAGTAGGCTCCACTGGTATTCTACACGTTAATTAGCTAGTAGAGACTTGTTAGCTTGGAAATGCATTGAACTGTTTGCATGAAGGTCAGTGTGGATGTGCAGGGTTAGCTCTCAAAGCAAAAGAAAAACAGAAAACTCAGTTTTGTTTTTTTTAATCATGCCAAGCTAATCCTTAAAATCAAATATCCTAAGTGACAAGTGAATGCCTTTTAATTTAAATACACTAAAATTTAAATTTGTGGATTTGCCCAACACAGTTTTATCAAGACTCACTGAGTTTCACCAAATTTGCGACCTCAGTCAACATTTTAGTGAAAAAAAAAACAACTTTATTTCAGTAAACAAACCTATCCAACAAAAAAATTTCATCCAATTGCATAAACATTAATTTTAGCTACTTCATGTTGTCTCTGGGTGCTGCTTTATTTGCTCTGCAGTTACTTCAAGTTTAATAAAAACTTAGGGGAAAAAGCAAAAACACTGTCTGTTCAAATCCACAAGGCAGCAGATACTCTGTGCCCTGCTCCAGAAAGAGTATAGCTGCAGAAAGCCCTCCTTGATCTCCAAACACGGTCACTGTCTTCCTAAGCTCCTCTCCTCTTTTCATAGTTACAGACATCACGTTCCATCTGGCTACATCAGGCTATATTACACCTCCTGATCTCACAGAAATCTCGTACAACCAGACACAGCTCAGCAACTTACTTGACTTTCAAAATAACACATGTACTTGCCATATGCAGATAACTTGTGAACATGCCCAAGCTCCTTTCTTAGGAATAAGAAGTTAAAGAGAATTTCAGTGCTAGCACAGCTCGGCTGAAGACCGCAGTGCTATACGCAATTAACATTTATTACACAAGGATATTCACACAGTAGGTGGGTAAAATAATCATTGGAGCAAAGGAATTTATCATCAGGTACCTTTGCCCGATTTCACTACCCCACTCAGCCATTCACCATCTGAAGCTTAGCCCAGTAATTAAACTCCTTGAACAGATTCAAATCAATATGGAAAAGTAGCCATCAAATTATTATCTTTAACAAACAGTTTAAGTATAACACTATCAGGCCATCCTGCAAGTGTTCCTGCCTAAAACTAAGGTCAGAAGAGCTGAAATTCAGCCCTGGATCAGCAAATTGTCCTTTAGTACATATCGATAGCATAATCTTAAATTTTGCTATATCACACCCTGTCATCTCAGGCTAAAAATATAAACTTCATGTGAGAG
Source organism: Podargus strigoides (assembly GCA_028020825.1). Taxonomy (NCBI): domain Eukaryota; kingdom Metazoa; phylum Chordata; class Aves; order Caprimulgiformes; family Podargidae; genus Podargus; species Podargus strigoides. Next base: position 14,133,334 of record CM051623.1, on the reverse strand, counting down.
AGTAACCTGCTGATTTTCCTGGGAGACACAATTTACCGTTTTAATTCTAGATTGCAGAAAATAGTGCTTTTCAGACAGCATCAAAATACACACACAGAGAAAGGTGGGAGGGGAAGTACGTGTGCACATTTGTGCATGTGCAGGTTTGTTTATAGGGAACATATACCCAGACAGGAAGAGAAAAACAGAAAGCATTTAAAGGCCAGAACTGAGGACAACACTGACACATCTTTGAATACTTGTCCATGTCCTGCCTGTGTTCCTCACCTCAGTTCCTGGGAAGGTGATGGAGCAGTTAATCCTGGAAAGCATTTCCAGACACTTTAAGTACAAGAAAATCATCAGGAGTAGTCAACATGGCTTCACAAAGGGGAAGTCATGCTTGATCAATTTGACAAGCTTCTACGATGAAATGACCAGCTTGGTGAATGAGGGGAAAAAGAGGCAATGGGCTTCAGTGGAAACATAGGAGGTTCCCTCTGGACATCAGGAAACGCTTTTACTGTGAGGGTGACCAAGCACTATCACAGGTTGCCCAGGGAAGTTGTGGAGTCCCCCTCCTCAGATATATTCAAAAACCATCTGACACAGGCCTGGGCAATTGGCTCCAGGTGTCCCTGCTTGACCAGTGGAGTTGGGCCAGATGACCTCTAGAGGTCCCTTCCAACCTCAGCCATTCTGTGACTGCAAAAAAAACACCCCAAAAACTGAAAAAAACCCTAAACCAGAAAAACAACCACACTTGGAAAAAACCTGCAAATTTTTAAAAAACCAAAGAGCATATATGCCATTTTCAATCTCTGGAAACAGCATCTACAACAGCATGGCTATTTTCATTCTATATTTATATGTGCAGCTGGCTTAATTTACACAAACAAATACATATGCACACACAGTCCTGCAGAACTGAAAAAAACCCAAAAATTCTTCTCAGTGACAGGCTGACGTATATCAAAATTTTCCCAGAGACAAATACACAGAGATTTCTCACTTTCAGGGATTGTCTGCATCTGTATTGTGAATCCATCACATCTTAGTGTCTCTAAGAGCATGTACAATGCAAGCCTGTCAATTTAGGCCCACCAGCTTCAAATGCATCTGGCCCAGGAGGGGCTGTGGAGTCAGTCCTCTGTACATTCCATACCTTTCAACAGCACCTATTTGCAAGAGCACAACCACATACAGACCACAACCTGTATTTCAGGCACCTTCAGCCCAGCTGCTTCCTGTTCATAAACTCTCCAACATAAGCAGAATATGTGATCAGTATGCATGTTTCACTAATAATGTATTTTGTTGCTGTCTGTTTGGAGACATCCAGCCTACAAGGATTTAAGGTATCTGGAAAATTCAAGACAAGTTCATGAAGTCACTAAATCCATAGATGCAGAATTTTAGTGTTCCACTTCTCTTTGGGTTGTCATTTAGTGATTTCTATGACGAACATACTCACATCACTGGTAACTAGGTTTTTAAAAAATTACTAGTCTGTCTGCTGTCTCAGGTCTTGCTGGATCATTGATTGTCATCAGCAGAAGATTCTTCCAGCCAAATTATGTCTTCAGCTATACCTGAATGACTCTGCTCAATTTAGCTCAGCAATTGGAACTTAATTAAAAATTCTGTTGAGAATGTGTGGGCCAGAATAGAAGAAGGCTCAGCATGTCAGAGCTGTATTAGCTCTGCAGCACTGGTAGGAACATGAACTAATAAAACCTTTTTGTTCATACTAAAATGAATACCCTGGACTTTCATTAGACAGTAAGAGCAACTGACATAAGATGAGAACTGTATCAGTAAACAGACCTGTTCTGCAAGAATTACTCTGTTCAGACAATAATTTTCCAAATTAAAAACCATATCAAATAAAGGGAATCTCCATTACAACATAAGAATATATTCTTTAAAGCTACTTACCCTGCTCATAACTGGCCACAGACAAACTTGTGAAATGCACCCAAAGTCCTTCAGAGAACTGAAATGGCCCAAAAGATTTCAGCCTGTCTTTTCCAAACAGGGGTGTTGCACTTCTTTTGACCTTTAATCCATTGCTAGGTTCATTTCTACTATTTGAGTGATTACATATAGTGCAGCTAAACACCCCTTTCTACATGGCTAACTAGAATTACCATTTTTTGGGCTATTATATCCCCTTAAATTTCAATTACATGAAGACACTGGTTTTGCAACACTAGGACAATCATGACAGTTTTATTTCTACTTATAGACTGGTTTTCTACCAGGAACCTATCTAATGGTTCCACAGCAGTGAACTGAGAAAATCAGAAGACTACCATTAAAAAACCGTAGATTTCCTATGCTGGTGCTGACCCTGCATTGGAAAAATTTCAGAGATCCATATGTCAAAACCAGAAAATTGAAAAAAATGGAATAAAACCCCCGAAGTCTGTCAGACTTGACTGGAAATGCTAAATTAAAAAAACTCATTGAATTTTGCTTTCTGCATATGCTCACAGCTATTACTATTTTTATCTTTTGATAGATAACACAAACTTATTCTGAATTCTAAAAATGTTGAAAAGAGAGGGATGAATACTCACTCAATATAAGAACTGGATTTAATACATTCCTAACTTTCTCATGTGTACTTTCCATTAAAACTCATGCCTTTTAACTTGATTAACCACAAACACTCAAGTGTAACTTTTAAGTAAAATAACAACCAAGATTTCATTTTAAATATTACATTCCATTCCAGTGTTCTTTATTTACAACTTGCATGTCTCTAAGACCTCCTGTTTCCATTTATCAATCAAATGGTTTCTAAGATTAGGTAAAAGGACACAAAGTGGGATTTTAATCAAATATGCAATCTGCAATACAATGCAAATTTATAAGGAAAATGCGTTAAAGTTACTAACTTCAACTGTGAATCCACTATAATGCTCAAAATTTGCAATAAACTACTCTGTCACCAAAACCTTGCCAACTAGTAGTAAATACGCCTCTCTTCCACAGCATTTTTCTTCTTTAGATTGGAAAGCATGATGGTCATAATGGTTTCTTATGAAACAAGAGGGCCTAAGGGGAAAAGTTTTATGATGCTTCATTCTTTAAACATCTTAATTTTTAATCTAGACTTCAAAGAGAAGTTCAAGGTATCATTAAGAGTCTGATTCCAAGTGTGTTATGAGTTAATGGAAAATCTCCCTTCACTCTTAGAAGATTATGCCACAGGCTTCAAATTGTTTCTTGTCTTTATTGTTCTTGCTATTTGAATTTTGCCTCAGTTTCACTCTGCCATCCTAAAGCATCAGAAGAATCATTTTTATTTTATTAAACACTCACCTCAAACCACTGGCCATGCGACTGCATTTTCAGGATGACACAAGGATCTGGTTTTGAGAGAGCATCCCTGTCTGATATGCCTTTGCATGCAACTCGCAGCTCCACTTTAGTCAGGCATGGGCTGTTAAAAATTCCCAAGGTATTGGCTGCTGATTCATAGATGTTGCTCATTTTCTTCATTCCTTTTTCTGAAAGAGACAAAAGATCCATTAAGAGCAGTGCACACACAGTACAGTCCTTCCTTCTATGCAGAAGCCAACACAATGTTCTGCTGGCCAATTGGGTTCCCATAACATTAACAAGATCCAGAGCAAGAGGGGAAAAAATAAATAAAATTAATACCTATGGAAGAAAGAAATACAACATCATGTATGTTTAGAAATAAGCCAGTTTCTGTTTTCAAAGGATAGACAGCATGGTAATTCTGAATTTCTCCTGATAAAACCTTATTCCAGTAACAAGGCTAAATTAGATTTGTTCAGCATTCCATCATTAATCTGCTTTTATTTCTCCATACTCCATAAAAAAGCATACACTTGATCTTAAACAAAACTTTTGTGTAAATGCTGTAGAAGTCCCCCTTCATATCAACCTTAAATTCCAAAAGTGAATTCCATTTCACTCTCTGTTTCCACACTTACTGCAGAAGATCACCTCTCCCCATCCCTAAGCAAAGAGTCAAGATTGATGGCTAAAGCAGAAGGGCAGGATATTTATGCTGGCAAATCTTGTCGTTATGATGGGTCTGCTCTTTTGGGTCAGGAATCACAGTCACATGAACACACATGCTGGAATAGTAGGACCCTCCGGCCCTTACTTCATTATAAACACCACTGCTAATCTTGCAACTCAAGCCTTTGCTCTCAATAGAAGCAACAAAAAAACATTTTTAACACAGATCTTAGCAAAAATTACTATATGATCATTTTTGCCTCAATAAAGGCAAGGGAACACTTCAATTTGCTCATTTTTTCTGCGCTTCACAGTCTGACCCCTAAAAATCTGTCTCCTAATACAAGGATTAGTGCCTTTACTCCCACCTCTCCCCATACATAAAAGCTGCAAAAAATTAATTTCACACTTCTAGAGGGCAGGTATATCTTACCAGATTATCAACAGATTTTTTTTGTGATCTGTTTCAAACCTCTTCACTGCCTCTCCCACAACACTGTTCTCAGAGGTTAATGATTTTTGAGAACTGTTTTGTTAAAAGTTAAATTTTGGCATTACAGAAATGAAAGTGAAGGTTTCTTTCCCCGACTCTGCAAAATCCAAAATAAAAACAAAAATCACAACACCACACCTTCAGAATATCCAGTTTTCCTATGAATTATAAAGGCAAAATTAGAAAGGTATTTCTTTTTACTCTTAATTCAGAGTAAAAAGTGTTTTACAGGGTAGGGAGCAACATTTTGTGCTGGGTCAATTCACGTCAGTGGTGGCAAGATCACAGTCCTAGCTTGAAAGCAAAGGCAAGCAGAGAGAACTGGGCTCTAGTTTAATTGGAGCCACCACAGTTTGAGAAGCAATGATCTGCATTGCAAGAGGGACCTGACATCTGATGCCTCAAACTAAGCACAACAATAAGTGTCTGGAAAAAGTGCTACCAAAAATGATGATTCAAAATGACATTCGGGACACTGGTTTTCTTCTTTTTGTTTCTTTTTCCACCCCCCAGAAGAGAACAGATTAAGGTCGTGGTAACTTGGACAAAACCACTTAAGGCTACTATTTGACTAAAAATTAGAGAGAAAATTGTGTGTGTTTATATGCATTTTATATATGCTAGCAAACATCACAAGTCTGTTTTTTCATTCCATTTCTAATATATCCCTGATATATGATGTCAGGTATGTAAGTTTCCATCAACTGTAATTACAAAAAGATCATTAGAAACTGAGGTGGGGTGAGGGGCTGTTATCTAATTATTCATCATTTTATAATCCCATCTCCTTCAGAAATCTGCTCAACAAGCTCGTCCCACACATTTACATGACATTTTTACATGTTGCCCTTTCCAAATTGAAATCCATTTGAAAATTGGGTTAATTCTGTCTCATGCACATCTTAAATCATTAATGAAATGTCATCCTTTGTGCAGAAATAGGGTGGTGATTTAATTAAACTGGATGATTGCAACACTAAAGAGAAGGGGAAAAAAGCAGCAGAGCGAGGGGGAGAGATGTATTTTATTTCCTCCCACAATAATTATACACTGTTTTTTTAGAACAGCGAGTAAGTATAAAATTATATTTCTTTTTATTGCTACAACTATTACTTCAGCTTTTACAAGTTCTAAATTTATCAATGGAAAAGATCAATCCACAGTCTTATTATTTTGTCCCATTATACTCTTCTTTTAATATAATCATCAGCTTGAGCTGTTGTCATGTTACCAGGAAGCCGGAGGCCTGCAAAACAGATTTTGAGCCTACTGAAAGTGGCTAAGTATTATTTTATGTAAATATAGACAAGTTAGATTGCTTAAGTTTTTTGTCAATTAACTACATACATTGACGGAGGAATAAATCGTTCATTTTTCTTTGTTACAAACTCTTCTATTTTCACTTCATTAGAAACTCATTATTCCTTCAATGTCTATATGGCTTTAATATTCACTGAATAAGAGCCATATCTGTAACAGGAAAGTGATAGCGTAGGTATGAAAGTAAGTGAATGAAGTGGTAAGTCACACACTAATGTAGTTTCCAGTTCACTGCTGCATACATTCACTTTTATTTCCTCTGGAAATACAGGAAAACAGTGTATCATTACACACTTCCCACACAAACTCATTAGCCAGTGCTAGACTGCACAGAACAAGGAAGCAAGATCATGCCTTATGGTTTCACCTTCCTGTGGTGAAACAGCACAGAAGGCAGCAGCACCAACTGGAAAAAACCTGGTTTGCTACCTTAAAGAACATGGTGCTGAAATCAAAACATGTACTATGTTAACCAAGGAGGGGAAAAAAGCAAAACAAAACCCAACGGAAAACAAACCATGAAAAAGACCTTGATAGCATCATATACCCTATGGAATACAAAGAAAAAATGAGGACCTTGGAAGACAGTTCCACTCTCCCAAAAATATTCTATATTTGGCATAGTTAGAGCTCATTCAGTAGAAAATAATGTGCTCTCTTAACATTTTTTTAAGAGATTCATGGCTCAGAGGGATCTTACTGGTGTGTATAAACTCCTGATGGGGTCAAATAGAGAACAAGAAACCAAATTGTCAGCAGTGCCCAGTGACAGGACAAGAGGCAATTGGCACAAACTGAAATATGGAAGATTCTAGTTAATGGAAACTTTTTACTGTAAGGTTGGTCGAATACTGGAACAAACTGCTCAGAGAACTTCTGGAGTCTCCATCCTTGGAGATACCCAAAACTTGTCTGGACATGGCCCTGAGTAACCAGGTTTGAGATGGGGTTTAGATTAGATGATCTACAGAGGTCCTTTCCAACCTCTAGTACTCTGCAAGTAAGCAGGAGAACCACATTATAAACTTTTTAGGGTACAGATTGCCTCTGTGATCTGTTGTTTTTCCTGCACTTAGCTCAAGTGGGTACTAATCTATGATTTGGACCCCTTGGCTCTAAAACCACATGGAAAAGTCAAGACAGACATGAGTCCAGCATTTCTGGAACTAGTGCTACAAAGGATCCTATATGTAGATATTTCATTAAAAGCAACAGGTTACAAGACCAGAAGTTTGTGCCTGGCTAGATAACTGGATTACACTGAAAACCAGTATTACACATTTGTCAGCTATGTCTTTCTCCTCTCAGGGGAACTGAATGGCTTAACAATGTTTATTCATCTAGTGTCTACAAAAGTAAGGACCTCTGTGATGTGAAATACAAAAAGTACATCACTCTGAGATCTAAAAGCCTTGAATTCAGCTCTCACAATCAGATCCACCTTGTCCAAAACAGTGATCCACACAGGGCTTTATAGAACTTCAACAAAAAATTATAACCAGGCTCCTTAGATGTACCATGAAATAAATCTAAGATATTATCAGATTTCAAGTGGTCTCTCCTGCCTGCTCTGTCATTTTGCTTTCCTACACACACAATCTCTAAAAGCATTTCTGCAAGATGTCTGTGTGAAGTATGAACAAATTGCTTCTCTGTAGCACCTTGCAAAGAATCAGGGAAAAACACACACTCAGTCTCACCTTCAGTTCAGGTAATATATGAGTAGGGAAAGACGCTGAGACTAAAAGCAGTGGCCAGTGTGCTTGTCACTTGGAAACAGGGCTTGTTATTTAGAAACCTGTATTCTAGACCAAAGTACACACAAATGGATTTGGGGGTTGCAGGTTTCCTGTCATCTGCAAAAGAAAACAGTAAGACTGTGCTCCTGGAAAGGTAAATGTTGTTTAAGTATGTGCATATGGTGGGAAATACTAATGGCAGCATTGTATGAAATAGGAGCTGTGAATAAATGCCTCCAAAAGAGGCCTAGACCTAAAAGCACTGGATGTGGTAGCACTAACTGCTCCCTACTTATTTATACTTACAAACAGGAGAGACATTTAGCATTCAAAACACAGGAGCAGCTGAACTCTCTAGACAGAAAGCTTTGAACCTACAGTTTGTGGATCTTTCAGGGTTTGCAGTTTAGTAGAAGTAAACATGAAAACCAAGTCTACAGTTAGCAGCTTAAAATTCATAAAAGTCAGACTACTTGCTTCTGCTGGAAAATAGTTAGTGCTCCACAGTTTGAAAGAGATGGAAACCCACTTTTCTACATTATTAAGAAATGCAAACCTTGTAGCATTAAAGGCGTTGTTTCCTCTAGTTCTGTTCCAGATTCCCAGTCTCTGTTACAACTCTGACAAAATCAAAATCTAAGTAGTTGTGTTCATTTTTAGGTGAAATCACTAGCATTAAGTGACAGGGAAAATCTGATTAAATTTTGAAAGTATACTACACTTTTTATAGCGTCTGATCTGAGATCCACAGAAGTCAGTGAGAAAATAACCCACTGCTTTCAATAAAGTGGGCGACTGAATAACATAGTGTCCCAAGCGATCCTGTCTTCTCCCAGTGTATTTTGCCATTTGGCAAGACAGTAATGAAAAATGATCATCAGGCACCAAGGGTTCAAATGCTTCAGAAACGACTCTTTGGGCCTAACCCAAACTTATTCATTGGCTTCAAATGGGCATTTCTCAGGCCTTGAGAACTTTATGTGCTTCTATCCTACTTCTCATTATGATGCAAGACCAAGTTACACAAAATACAGTAAGAGTAAGATTTAAATAAAAAAGATGAAATTATGTGACATGTACAGGTAGAAAAGTTTTAAAAGATTACTCTGTTTCATTACCTGCCCAACTCCAGCAGAACATAGGCCACAGACCCCTTGAAGGAACAATACTACCTGAGAGCAGTGATAGTTTTTCTTAAAGAAATTTTCTGTGATTTGGAATTCCCAGTCTCACTGAACTACTCCATCAGTTGATGGCATCAAAGCTTCCTTGGCTGTAAAAAACAAACCCATTCTTTCTCATTCAGCTGTGCGGCTGGCAAATAAGCTTTGTGCAAATGAGGAAAGATGGGAATTCATCAGGAGGTCCTGATTCAGCAAGCTGATTAAATTAATATTCCATATGCTCAATCAGGAACTTGCTAAGGCACCAGGCTGGCCCAGGACTGAAGACAGCCAAACAAGGGCCCAGAGTGATAGCAGAGAAAGCAGACCCACCTTTCTTGCAAATGTGTATCAATGACTGGGAATCAGTGATCAGATGCTGAAGCTGATGTTCATTGCCCTCCATTTCCTCTGAAAAGCAACATTTTTTCACCACAGCATTTTCATAGCACAGGGTTTTCTGTAACCCCTGTTGTACTGTTTGAACCAACCTCACTATACATGATTTTTTTTCCTTATGTCTAATCAAAATTTCATTGTTGCAGCTGTAAGCACTGCCTCTTCGTCTTTCTCTGTGCATCTCTGGAAACTTACTTCACGTCAAAAAACAGTGCTATCTTAAAACACGATCATTCCACTACTTATCTTTGACCACACTCACAGACTCCTGATTATCAGTCATATCTCTAATCACTACACAAGGCTCTCCTCCTACCAGTATTAAAAAATTATTCTAGTCAACACCAACTACGTTATAAATTGCTACAGAAGTTCAAATGATCACAGCTAATACAGACAAAATGCCAGCTGTGAAAATTAATTTGACTATAAATTATTGCATAATGAGAAGTCACTAGGTTAGCTAGACCCCTCCACAGGACAGTTTGTGCAATTAAAAATATGATTTTTCCTCCTTCCTTTTGATTCTCTGACTCACACAACAATTAACAAGGGTTATTTGACTTTACACATACCAAAGTTTGAAAAAGCCTTTGCAAAATGAGCAATAAATCCAGTAAGTAAGGAGGATCTGGAGAATCCACAGCAGCACTATTGTGAACAATGAGACAGATCTGATAGTGTAAGTAATTTATTTGGACAGAAAGGGAGAAGGTTCAGAACAAAGAGCCAACCATGTAAATGGAAATATACACACACTGACAGTTCAAAAGGACTCATTACCATAGAACCAGCTGGTTCAGTTACAAAGGGAGAAGGGAAAGTCACTGGAAAGAAATTAAGACATCTAATGTATGACAGAACACTGTACAAAAGTGTGGTGCACCTATACAAATAACCCTATCTCTCTTAAGGGAGGGGAAAACCCCACAATAACTGGAGTACTGGGAGATGCTCAAATGTGCCCAATTCTCCATGCTCCGTGTAGTCTCCACGGAAGTCAGACTCACTTGATGCAATGCAATGCACATGTAAGAGCCAGCAGCTAAAATATATATTCTATTCCCTTCTACTAGAGGTGCAAGATTCTCCCTTGTTTCTTTGTTATGTAGCTCATGTCATCAGTCACCTCTTACTTTGCAAAGTTCCTACTTAACAATGCTGCAAAACGCAGGAGAAATCTAAAAATCATTAATACAGAAGACAGGATAAGAGATCAAAATAACTTGCCTAGGTATAAATGTAGACAAGATGGTCCTCTGCTACAGGAAAGCAGTACTGATGCTTTTTAGTGGACAAGCAGCAAAAAATTTTGAACAGAATTAAGCAAAATCTGCTTAATTTACTTTCACTGGATTTGCACCAGACAGAAAGAGACAGAAAGCCTTTCGCACGGCAAAGCTAGTTCACAGCCTTTTGTATAGAGGGTGTGTATTTTGTCCTGTTTATAAAATAACACCTTCTAAGACAGTGTTGTGTCTTAATATATTTTATATTAAAATCAACGACGGCACCACGACGGCACCACGACGGCACCACGACGGCACCACGACTTTATTTGGAACAGTGTAGAAGCCAGAGAGAAAACAGACTGACTCATCTATATGCTAACACACTAACAGCTAGCCCCACAGTTGTCCTCATCCACAGTCTTGTCTCCTTAAATATGCCAGTCCAAATCCCACATTTACAACTCAATACTGCCAACGAAACACATTAAAAAGTCCCAGTGTTCCTCTTCCAAATCATGAAAATGGCACTTTTTATCTCAGAAAACATTAAAGAAAGTGGGTTTGTTCTTAATTTCACTTCCATTAACAAAGTCATTAGAAATCATGTTCTACAGCCCTTCCTCAAAACTACAGAAGTTAAAAATGTATTTAAAAAGCAAAGGAAAGAAATGCCAGTAAAGTCCAGACTGTCCTATAACATGACTCCATGAACTGGGGATTTATGAGCAGGACTGAATAACATGAAGTCCCAGTAAAATTCAGGCTGCCAAATAAATAATTTGCCTACTGGTTTGGCTATTGGGTCTCAGGAGTCTGCTGCATTACTCTTGAGATGATACCCAAAGCATAGGTAGCTGTGAGCACAGGGACTATGCATGGATACGTGGAAATGCTCAGGACCACTGAACCCACTTCAAACAAAAAAAAAATAACCTATTATATGCAAACCGCATGCAGTTTGTGAATATAAGTGACATGTAAGCATAGTAAATCACAGAAATGCAATTTAATGTATCTCTTTAATCAACAGCTTCAAAGGTACTAGCATGAGATACTTGTTTGACTGCTTATCACTAAAAGTCGTTACAACTTTTTTAGCTTTGCCATTTTAGTTTACTCTTTGTACAAAGTGATACATCAAATGAAACACGGGAAAAAAAAGTTTATTCACTCTGAGGATGTGTTCACTGCTTTTTTTAAATCCGTTCTTCCAGTTAGGTATTTGAGGGAAAATAAAGCAGTGTTTGTTTTAACAAGAACTTAGAATCCTTACAATATAGTTACTTATCCAAAAATCTTGAACAACTGAAGTTTCATTGATATTCCCCTATACTTCAGAGAAAGATAAGACTGGAACAAAATAAAATAATCCCAGCACTCCGAGGTGTAGCTGTCACAATTCTGCTATCAAATGAACTCAGCTGAGAGCCTTCAGAACACATCTGAGCCAAAATAATTTTTGAAATAATTAGTCAATACTGAACAACAAGAAACATTAAGAGTCTACTATATTAGTCCTCGCATTATCGTCTATACATACATAAAATACATTTGGCATGACAATTACCCACTATCCACCTTGTAAAAGCACACTGGCTACCAGCTACAGGGAAATGAAGCAGCAAGTTGTATTCCTCAGTTATACCCAACTACACCAAAGTATATATATAAACACATGTAATGCTTGGAAGAATTTATCCATTTACAGATGTAACATATTGCAAACTGCTCATTTTCCTCAACAGATGGCCATAACGGCTTTTCCTGCAGCATAAAAATGATCCTACAAGAGAAGCTGCTTTCTGCTGCTTATCCAAAGATAGGCACATAGAGAACAACAGTGAGGAAGAACTTCCGATTCACCATTTAGTTCCTGCGTTCGCAGTGGAACCAGAAGGTACAATTATGACAAGTTGGCTCAGGGCTTTTTATAAGTGTGAGAAACTGAATTTATCTATTACACCAGGATATTCTTGGGGCCACGCTGAGCCCAAAACTGGGACAAAGGTTTAAAGTCAAGTTGCTCTGTCAGGTAAGACAGGAGTAGAAGAAAGGGACCAGCCGATACTGCCGCAAACAGTTGCACTCTCACTTCGTGGTTGCTCCCTCAACATGCTTGATCCCTTTCTCAGCAACAACCAGAACTCCCACAGCCTCCTAGGACTCTGATGTACAAGGAGCAGCTTGCTCACCCCCAGAGCTGCTAGGCAGCGTCCAGCTTTGCCTGCTGACTAGAGCCAGTCCTGAGTTCACTTCCCTTGCAATGCAGGTGCTATGACAACAGATCAGGCTTGTACCACTACTTCAAGTTAAAGCACGAGCCTTTCTCTCCTCCGTGTCATTTACTTACTTTCTGTTTTCTTTTAAAGATCTTTGATGAAATGTTTGAGGAGTCACCCGTGTGACTTAGGCCAAGCACACTCTGCTTGTCTCAGCTAAATCAGCAAGGGATACGATCACATTGCAGCTCCAAGTACAGGCACCTAAAGTAGAAGTAGCACTGCCAACCAAATTAGATTTATATTGGAAGTGTTTATTTTTTTCCTAGAACCATTTCTACTAGCTTAGTCTGACTTTCCTCTATGGAGCCCTAACCCACTCCCTGTTGGGAGTGCTTTGCAGTCACAGTACCCCCATACTATGATAGACTGAGTCACTGAAGAAGCTGGTAACTATTTTTGGTATCAAATTGATCCATAAAAAAAATTGCAGTATGTTGTCAGCAAAAGGTTGTATCAGTGCCAAATGCACCACTGGTGCCATTGCTTCACCCTTCCTTTGCTGGCATGTCTGTGCTCTGCACGAATGGTGCTCTACTGAGCTACCAAAGCTGGGCCCTAATATGTGACACAGCACAGCCTTACACAGATCCTAATCGGGGCCCTGAAAGCAACACAGCTTTGTCAGCAATGTTATAGTGGAGCTACTTCCTGCTGACACAGTGCCAAGGCTTTGACTTAACATCACTTTTGAAAACAAGCTCTAGGAACACAAGCCACCAAGAGTTTTCAAATGTTTCTCTCCCTCAGGAACTCCTGGGACAGGAGAAACATCTTTGTTGTCAACTAGTAATACAGACAAGAAGCAAGATACTTGGAATGTCTTTTATAAAACTTTCTCTGACACAAGATTGTCTCTTAAGCTCTTCAAAAGGAACCTACGAGTATACACAGGAGTTATGTCTTCCTTGTGAAATCCACAAGTTGCCCTCAGTTGTTAGTATATACTGACAACAAAAGGGTAAAACAGTTCAGCTCTACTAGTTATTGCAGGCTTTGGAGATACAGAAAAGGGGTTCTCAGTTCCTAAATGACACAAAAAACCCCGCACACTTCATCAGTGTTCATGCAAGTCCTAATGCCAACCACCACACACAGAGAACAGCATAACAGCTATCTTGACATCACTGCCTGGTAGAAGAGCATTTCATGAAGTTCACATTCGACAAGCAATACCTCTAAGATTTGGGCATATACTGCAGAGGGCTTCATATATATTCATCTGTCTTTAAAGGACAAATTTATACAAAGTGCAGTAAAGTAAATGAACCACCCACTGCAGCTGCTAGTTAAAATGACAGAGAGAAAATAACACCCATAAACCAGCAGTGATGGCACTCAGGACAGAAGAGACAAGAGGCTGGTATTGAAGTTCCAGCCAAAGAGACAGCTGCAAAGCATCAAGGAGATTACATAGATAAGGAATAGTAAAGAAGGGACACCATGATGTAATAGTTCACTTTACATGGTTGTGGAAGACCTCAGAAGATGACAATCCTCACCCTAAGGATAAATTGCAGCAAGATAAGTGAAGCGTGGAGGAAAGAAAACAAGCATTTCACTAGAGTACAGCTCAGGTAGATGCCCAAGTTGCTGGTTTGTTTGAAATACCAAGCTTTATAAGCCTAAAAAAAGACATCTGTCAGCACTTCACTCAAAAGTAATGCTGAAGAGTTTGGGTAAAAATAAAGGTGTGAAGCCAAACTGCAACATCTGGTTGTGCCTGTCATTCCCTCCACACTAGCTTGCACATCCTGCACTTGACTGACAAGAACCTGCACTGTCATGTTCTTGGCCTCACCACCAAGTGACAGAAACATCAAAACAAGCCTGCTCAAACTCCTTATGCTCATGTGGAGATTGATATTTCCTAGGAGCACAGAAGAGTAGAAGCTCACAGAGAAGCCTCAGAAAATACACCATGATGCCAAAAAGAAGCAGTGATAACTTAACTGGGTTCTAAGTGTCCACAAGAGCTGTCAAGAACTAAAGAAAACACAAAATTGAGAACACACTACAATCTGATCATTGCTCAGAGCACAAAACAATGTTCCTCCTGTTCAAGTATTTGTATCTAGATTTTAACTTCAAAAGGATAGCCGTCAGGCTCGATACCTACATATTTTTAGAATTAAGAATATGCATGTTGACTAAGCAAAATGCAACTGTACTCACAGATGATACTCAAATTGGTGTGTGTGTGTATACACACACACACACACACATACATATATATATATATACATACACACACAAATGAATACTTCAGCTATACAAGGCATTTAATATGAACTCTGTGTTTACCCATGTCTTATCTCTGATCAGAATGGATTCAGTGCAAACAGGTCCAATAGTCAGAGATATTTCTTTATAAGTTTTAAAAAATTATGTCATAATAATTTCACATAACTATTTATCTAATGCATGAACATACTTCAGTCTACACAAGTGTAAGGGACCCTCAGACGGAAGGGATTTGAAAGGCTCTTACGAGTATGAAACCCGAAATCTTAATTTTTGTTCCACTTAACTAGCAGAAGACTTGGTTTTTATTTTCTCCTGTAGTGCCACCAGTCCCCATAGATAAAGGTACTTGGAGAGGAAAACAGCAAGCAAAAAAAAAAATGACACAAATTAACATTAGATACATGGCTTATAGTAAATTAATATCCTCACAATATCAAAGTCTCAGTGATAGATCTTCAAATGCTGCTTCATAGAGATCTGTGGTGTCAAATCCAGCCCTGGCTACCTATGGAAAAGATGTACTAAGAAGTTCTAAAACATTCTGAAAAGATATGCCCTTTTAAAAGCACCTTGCTGTTTCAGTCATAAGCACTGTCTACCAATTACAAGTGTTATAGCAATTCACAGAATCACAGAATGTTAGGGATTGGAAGGGACCTCAAAAGATCATCTAGTCCAATCCCCCTGCCAGAGCAGGAAATTCAGATCTGACCCGGTGAATGATGTATAATATTCTTTATACTCTGGAGCCAGAATGCAGATTTTACCTGTAATTTCTGCCCCTATGAAAATTGGATTATACAATAAGCAGGTGCTTGACTGCTGTTGCACTAAGTCTGTAATGCGATGGAATACACAGTCATACCATTTAGTGTTCCAAATTGCTTCAACTTTGGAATAAATACATCAACAAAGACCGAGCTAGAATATTAAGCTAGAGTAATACATCAAAGTAAGACGTTAATTTGCTGATGTTACATGAAAATTATTTCTATATTTCACTGAAGAATTCTTCCAATGATTCACTTGTGTAATATGTTATTAAATGAAGCACATAAAGAGAGACATTTAAAACGTTAACTTAATTGAAGGTAGAAATAGCACGGACAAAGATTTAATACTTACTGGAAGAAAACTCCAATTCTTCTCATGAGATTTTTACCATAAGCTAGAAAGCCTGGCATGAAAGTTCATTTCCTATCTGAATTACCCTTTGTGCTGGCTCTTAATTTACCCCTTTTCAGGAACATGGGCATTTTGCAACATGTTAAGAAAACTCTTTCAGTGAAGTGATTACTGCAGGATTTCTTAGTTAGCTGCTACTTCAGATACAAAATTTCAGCTTGCCTTTGCCATTCTTCCTCTTTTTCAGTCTCGGAACAGCTATGTTTTTTCCATCTATGGTAAGAAATCTACAACCATCTTCTCCAATTTAGGCTTCTGCCGAGATTATGCTTCCAAGTGAGATCACTTACCTAAGAAAAATCTCAGAGCAGTTTGAATATACCTACACCACTTTAGACAACAATACTGCAAAGGAGTTCTTTAATTCTCAATAATTGACACTTCAACATCCGACAAAATATTGCATTGCTAAAGTGAAATTGCATTAAGTCTTAAATACAGCTAATGGAGGCAAATTGTGTGACAAGAGTAATTTAGGCTGAAAGGGTAAATTGGGGTTCTCTGTTCCAGTCCCTAGTTCAAAGCAGGTCCAATCCAGGTGAGTTCTGAGTATCTCTAAGGGTGAAGATCCCACAACCCCTCTGGGCCTCTATTCCACTGTTTGACTAGAATCTCTGAACAATTTGTTGTAATTTTCCTTGTTGCAACTAGTACCTGTTGCCACTCATCCTACCACTGTTCCTCGAAGAAGAACCTGGCTCCATCTTCTCTGAAGACAGTGCTCAGATCACATCCCCTTACCTTCTTCTCTTAACACTGAACAAAGCTTGTTCTCAGATCCTTTCACAACTCGCTGTGACTTTGCTAGCTTACTTAACTGGTGTGTATCAAAAGGTCTGGTAAACTCAGTTAAAGTAGGACAAAGAATTAAAAAGATCACTGCCATTTCCTGCATGTTATGAGCAGAAGACAAGCTTTAGAATTCCATAGTTACATTAAACAGACAGCATATATCAACTGGGAGCTGCATCCATAAATGACTTTACAGGAAGCCATTTGCAATGCAAGATAACTTTGGCTGGTCAAACCCTAGGAACAAAACTGCAGTCTCTTCAACATCTCATTAACACATTGCCTACAGAGTAACTATTAATACAGAGACAAACATCTTTCCTGGGGGTGTAGTACTTCCCATGCATTCCTTAAAGGGACACTCAAGAAGGGTAAAATACATAAATGCAGTTTTAATCTGGGTTGTTATAATGTTGTTTCTGAGTAGAAAGGTGGCTTAGTACAACACAGTAACAAATAGTGAGTACTGTTTAAAACCTTTATCTTTTACTCCCTGGTATTTTTGAATTCCTGAATAACTTCTTTCAGTCAGTTAAATGCATTTAACTCAGACATATGGTATCTGGAGATGTTATTTTTCCCCTCAGAATTTTGTTTAATCAAATATTGCACTGAGCAAATTAAATATTTAAAGTTACTTTTACCTTCCAATTGTTAAAAATGGGTTATAATTTCTCTCTGCAGTATTTTAAAAATTTTAATTAAAATTGCACAGCAATTTGAATGTTATTAATCTTTCTTGTTTCCTCAGCTTATCTGCTGCCCTTGAAAATTAGTATTTCTTATTGCATGAAGCTTAGAAATTTGCTAGAAAAATTACTGGTTTAGCTTCAACCTGATGTCCAAAAGGAAAACACTTCAAACCTGCCCATTATACAAAATTATTTTGGAAAGCCAAAAGAAGTTTGGAAACAAACTTATTGATACAGACTCTAATAAAGGCTCTTAGTTTGTTAACAATATCATGGTTTTCCTATTTGCCACTTAGGCTGTAATTTTTAACTCTGCTGCAACCTGCATGCCTGACAGATGCTCACCTTGCCTTTCCTTAGTAGTTAAAGCAATAACCAAAAAGTCAGCTCAGAGCATAAATTGTATTTTCTTTAGCCTTATCTCCAGTATTCGCAGCTTCAATTTCTTCTCTTTGAAATTTCTTGTCTGTTTTGCATTCTTTTCAAAACAATAGCCTCGAACTCCCCTAACAGCAAGACAAAAGCTCCAAGACATCAAAATTTAATTTTGTTCTCCCCATCTACAAAGAGAAGTAATACTATCCTTAGAACTAGACAGGTCAACAGAAGTTTCCTGACAAAAAAAAAAAAAAAAAAAAAAGTGGAAAATGCTTCATCAAAAATGTCTTTAAGTTTAAAAAAAAATACATAAGAAAATAATCATTTTTGATTATACTAAAATTTTATACTAAGTAACATTAGTTAAAAGATTAAAAGGCCACGAAATCATCTTTTTAATGACTGCATGAAAACTCAAAATATTTTGACCCAATAGCACTTACCCCATTTCTCACCCAGTATTCAAGCACTTTAATTTCTACCATGAAAAAGTGATTTTATATAAACCATGGCATTTGCAGTGGTACATTTCAGAAAATGCTAATCCTTCATTCATAATGACCTAAGATGAAGAAACCTTGATACTTCCCCTGGAGCACCCACAGGCTGAGAACTCCTAAGGGGACACACCAGAGACCCCAGGCAAGAGGAACTCAGCCTCATTCTGTCATTCCAATGTCTTTTTCATTTCCAATACAAAAACACAATACTGCATTCAAACATCAATGTGTAAAACTGTATTACTTAACTAACACCAGCAGTCACTTAGCTTACATGAGAACAAATCCAAGTGTTTACAGGAAAGGAGAAACCATTTCAATCTAAGCCTGGCTTAGTCTTATCTTTCTCACCTTATCTCACCAGGGACAAAACTGGCAAAGTACTTACCACTGCCTCAGCAAAATCAGGACCTGCCATCAAGAGAAACTGAGAACTTCTTTGTGTTTAAGTGGTACAATATGTTTCGTTCTAAGAGGCTGAAAGAGGCTACCCAAGGCATAAACTGATTTAAACTATCCCAATGTGGAATGCCAAACTCCACCCCAGCTTCTCAACCATACATAGCTGCACGTCCAAGAACATGACATCCTCAAAGAGCAGATAACTCAAAGACCAGGCTGTTCCTTACCTTCCCTGTCTGTTAATAAGAATGGAGTGATCCTGCTTCTGTCATTGTCTGGTGCTGTTGGAAGACTGCACTGTTAGACTTTTTTACATTGTTCTAGTCTCTGCCCACAATACACTTTCTAGTTATGAGCTTTCTGCTTCATTTTCCTTTACCACTCACCTCTGTAAGAATGTCCCATCATACACAGCTGTCATTCAAGGTCAAACCACACAGAGGCAAGTGAATCCTCTAAATAATTAAGTTTGACTCAATATAACACTATGAAAATCAGAACTCAAACATCTGGGTAATGCCATTCATGGTGGAAAGGGTATGGAAAATATGAGCTACCAGATCAACAAATTAGGAAAAATTACTGCGTTGTCTCCTACATCACTAATTGCAAGTCAAAACACAGTCCCCACACTGAGCAATGGAGCTCATTTACAAAGCTGCTGCCTGTAATAATCAAAGATGACCTCCAAGTAAACACCACAACAGCCAATGACTCTGCCTATTAAAAAAAAAACAACAAAAAAACACCCAAAACCCAGCTTCTTTCCAACCCACAAAAGGTAACTAAAGCACTTCTCCCTGCCTTGCCTCAGAAAAAAACAACACCAAACCAAAACCACACACTACTCGCATCTTCAGAACAGGTATTATGGGGCCTAAATGCACACATGCTCTGACTGAACAGAGCTCCTGTGAAATTTGGGAGGGGCTACTCTTTTTCCAATTGCCAATGTTCTGTCCCAAGGGTAAGATCTGAGATACTCATTTTGTCCTCTCCTGCCACACAGCAGCTGTACCCACATGCTCTTTGGTTAGAAAAGAGGTACATGGCACAGTCTATAGCTCATCTTGCCGATAATCAAAACAGACCAACTGTTTCCCTTTTGGGGCAGCAGTGAGGTTTGAGTGCTAGGGAGCTCCACACCCAACCCATAGCCAGACTGACCACAATCAAAGTCCTGCCACCACCAGAGCCACAAGCTTAGATCCAACACAGGCAGTACTTTGCCAAAATGCATCTTTTAATGTCCTTAGCTCAATTATTCTACAGTGTTTAGTGGGACAACTATTGTCACCACCATCAAGGAGGACTACAAAAGTCATGAGAGGAAAGAACAAGACACAGACAATAGAAATTGCTGTGTTCATAACCAAGGTGTTCCTGCTCCTAAACACCCCCTTAGCGGGACCTCAGACACTTAAAATGCTGAAGGACTGAGACTCTTGAGAAGACAGAAGATGGCATTCTCCCTCAAAGAAAACAGAGTAAGCAGTAGCTTTCACAAAAACCTTTTCAAAACTGTCTGCCTCTGTCTTTACCTTTATATTCATTTTTCTTTGCCAAATTTACTGTGGCACTTCTGTCCCGTCTCCACTTTGGCCAGCTTCCCAACTTTTTTTGGCAGCACTACAATGTCACTCACATTGCCAGCTATGGACAGTTGAGTCTGCTGCTCTAAAGTGAGAAAATGGATGAGAGGTGAAACGCAGAGGACGCACACAGTGTGGCACTGATGTTCTCTGTCTTCAACACAAACAGATCCTTTTTGAGTTGGAATAGGATTCTTTCAGCTGGCAAGAGAAAGAAGAAAGTAGATCTGGACTGCTGAGTCGAATGTATCCAGTAAATTTCCCTGCACAAAATCCGCAGTTGCTTCAAAAAGGGTGACGATTACTACAGACAATCATCATGATATTAGGCTCACGTCTTCACTCAGAAGAGGGAAGAAGTCTCTCCACACTTCCCCTTCAGAGGAACAAGGGACAAAACTTTATTAAAGGAGGCAGTTTCTATGCTACTCAACAAGAAAATCCTCTTTTCATGAGATTTTGGTCATATAAGGTCAAATCAGAAAGAAGAAACATCACTCACTGGCCAGTCACAAGTATGCAATAAAAATTGAAATCAATATTTATCGAAGAATGTTGCTTGATACCTAAATTTTATTGAACAGCAAATACACTGAGCATGTTACCACCTTCTTCAGGGACATTCTGCAAATACAGAGAGACAGACAAATGCCCATTACATAAAGTATCTATCCATAAGTATTTGCTCAGTCAAAATTGTGCTACAGAATGGTATTTCCCCAGCATTTCTGCAGGATTCCAGTGGCTCTGCAAATCGGAGCCTTCTCTCATTTACCAAAGTGTTCCAGCAACTTATGCGAGAGTATTACCCCTAGCAGAGCTGCTGCACTCTGAGAAAGTAGATCAGACCCTTACAGTATATTTGCAACATACATGTGGAAGGAGTAGCCACATGTCAGAAGACTTACTTTCAGTAACTTTTTCAACTAAAGCAAAAAAGCTTTATGCTTTTTTTTTAATATTAACATTATTTGATTAAAAGATAAGCAACACAGCTATGCAGATTTCCAAGACCCTTAAAATGCTCTCCAGTGATATCCCAAGGCTGAAGTATTGCAAATCTTTCATCACAATTAGACACAGCTTGTACTACCAAGTGCTTTGTTCTTTGCAATTCCCTTGATTATAAAAGGAATTGATTTTTCACCTAATTTCAGGTCCTTTACAACACTGTGAATTGCATTACTAGATTGGAACATAAATCTTCACTGTTCAGATGTTTTTCTGCCCAAGGAGAAGTCCAATGAATTGCATTGAGGATCACCCTCGAACAGTGAAACATCCAGACAAATATTTTAAAAACAGAAAAAAACCCTTTGTTTTGTATTGATTGGTGTCTGAAAAAAACCCAACATGGTTCTAAAAGTGATGGAGATGCACTGAAGCAGCTCTACATGTCTTGCCATCAATTAAGTCATCGGAGAAGGAATAAATTCCAGTCCAAATTTTGTCTCAATTTGAAGCCTACTCTAAAGCCTACTGAACTCAATGTAAAGATGCCATTTACATCAAAGGGCTGTGGAGACCCCATAGCCACTTACTTTTGCAGCATTTGATCTTTGCTGCAGGAAAGCTTTGCAGTGAGTCATCTACAAACTCACATGCCCTCAAAAAAGCATGGTAAAATTGGCACCTAAGATTGCAAAGGCCCTACTGTTGCAGAATTGTCACAGAAAAAAAAAAGCATATGATCGCTTCCAAAAAGACATTGTCATAACACACACAAACTACAAAGCTCAATTAAGTCCACATGGCATATTTTGTTCTCGCGTTTCTTGGCCCTCACGTGCTTGGCTTTGCTTTTAAAAGTGGGGGAAGTTACATGAAATACAACAGTTACTGAGAAATAAAACCATAAGCAGACAGTCCATTCCAACAAACACTCAGTGGTGCCAAACACTTATAGACATCAACAAGACAGAGGGGTTTTTATAGCAAAGATATCTGCCTTTCAAGCTGAAGTGTAATGTAGACAGGAAAGTCTGCTGCTGCTGTGACTGTAGGCCACAGCAAAGTAAAAGCTGTGACAAACCACAGCCTGTGGCAGTGGACTCTGTCTGCACAAAGGAGCTTTGCTCATTCACTTTCATTTCATGTCACATGGGAGGACAATTACTCCCCAGTGATGGTTGCTGGCATAGGCATACAATACTCCGGTCTTTGTAGTGAGTACACTAAATGCAAAAAGTTCTTGTGCCAGAAAGCACAGCCCAAGCAGCAGAGATGATGGGAGGCAAGCACTTGGTTAATGAAAGGGTTTTTTTAATGGGAGCTCTGTTATAAATTATAGATGTAGAACAATTAAACAACAGCAAAAAAAATATAAAAGAAACCTCAGGTTCCATTCCAGACTGTAGCACAGATACACACCACTGCTTTATTCATCCTTCCTGTTTTCTGCCACCTCTGCCTACCCTGCCTCTTTTCTACCCTTAGCTCAGTCTCAATTCCTGCTCTTCATTTGGGCTAAGATCGACAATCTTCTATCAAATCTCCTTGTTAAAGTAGCTACTGGCCTTGAGAGCTTCTCAACCCATTCTGCTCTCCATACCACAACAGTTCTTTTGGTTTGGGGCTTTTTTGTTGTTTTTGTTTTGGGGCGGGGTTGGGTGGTGGAGGGAGCTGATTGGTCTGTTCAAAAAAGACGACCTTCCTTGCCTTTTGCTCCCCCCACCCAAGCCGTCTTGCTCTGGAGGCTCCCTATCATCCTCCTAACCAACATTTTAAGCCTGTATTTCTTGTATCTCAGTTCAGTCCTCCTCCTTTCCATTCTGTTTCACAGCACCAGTCACAGAATCTCTTCCCTGATCTCATCTCCTCATGCAAGCTCTTTCCAAATCCAACCAACTTGTTGCCTAACCCATCTAATTTCCTTGCCTGCCCTATAGCCCCCCTTCCCTTCCATCAGAGGCTCATCTGTGTGTTTCTATTCTCAACCACAGCTCTTGCTCCATTTTGCCAGGAGGGGAAAGACCAACTTGAAGAAGTAGAGAGGCTGGATGCTAAGGAAGCAGCTATCACACAGAAAACCTGACCTGACTCCACAGCTCTTGGCTGCAGCATGTTGAGTGGCTCTGAAGCGAAGACACATATACAGCTCAGTGAACAGAGCTATGAGATACCCTGACACACTCGACAAAGGTTCAGATTTGATGGGTTTCAGTCTAGTCTGTAGTAGTTCTTATATACACCTACTTTTAGCTGATATTCTTTGGAACAAAAGATTGAAACTCTGACAAATTTCTCTTCCCTCTTCTACAACACAGAAAACCTAGTTTTGTTCTAAGAAAAGACCACTGTATTTTAAAAGTATAAAAATGTTACTTTCTTGGAACCTTACTTGAGGAATATTTTGGCTTTCCTTTGCAGTTAGGGAGTTGCACATGGTATGGAAGGCAAATTCCAGCATAAAAATTTACCAAAGTCAACAAGCAATTCAGAATGGAATATCGTGGTGCGAACTACCAGGTGACCTTAATAATAACTGGCACTATGCTCTTCACTTCAATGTAAAGAGATACAAAACAACATCTCAGCTTCTTTAAGATCATAGGTACTGAAGACAAAGTGTTGTGAAATCTGCAGCAAGAAAAACATACATTCAACAGAAAAATTATGGTTTAGGTTAACACCAGATTATGCCTACATTAGGAGCAGCATTTGTCTCCCCCAACCAATATCAAAGAATCAGAAGATAACTAACCCCTTGGAGCTTATAAGTACTTTCATTCTTTAAAATAACATCTAAACTCACTTTCCGCATACACCAAGATGAACTTCTGCTGACATTACTGCCTGGAATAATTTCATGTGACTCATCAATTTGCACAGGACACTGTGAAAGGCCCTCCATGTTCTGAAGAAATTAAGTGCTTAATTTAATCCACGTGTCTTTCTTTGGGTTTTCTTAATTATTAATTTATCTATGAGAACAGAAGGTTGCAGGTCTGGAGTTATATATAGACAAAAGTGGAGAACAGGACAGTCACTTGCCATGCTTGTTTATTTTGCTGGGAAAACTCAACACCTGCATGAAGTGAGAAAGCTGTTAAGACATTAACTTTTTTCCTTCCTCTGACTCTGAAAAAAACTCACAACAAACCACAGAAAACCAACCATCAGCCTAGTCAAGCAATTGCATTATATAAGAGCACAGGAGCACCTTATGCTGGAATTGTCACACATTTCTGTAATGGCACCTGGCAGCTCAATCAGTACCTCAGTTCACACACTTATCCACTGAGAAGCACCAAGTGATCAGTCCCAGTGGGGTACATATCTGGTCAAATGGTGGTGACAGGAGCTATCTAAACCCTTCACAACTGTGGCATAACTCAGGTTGTGGGGTTTTTTTTTTAGTGTTAAAGTATTTGACAATTTGGCTTCTTTACAGAAGTAAAAATGAGCAGCTCATCCTAATAGTTTCATCATGGAGGTTTGACCCTGGTAACATTCTCCCTGTTAAAAAGTTGGCCAAGAGGACAGACATCTTACTCATTCACAAATACTCAATGAGCTGCAACATTAGTTCTCAAGACATGCTGCAGCATCCTTCAAATAGACCATGACAAGAGGAGATTTAAAAGAAAACTGATGTTTCTTAGATGCTGTGTTATTTTTTCCCTTAATATTACATTTCACCAATCACATTCATCAATAAACTTAGTAGGACACTGCCTGACATTTTAAAAAATGCAATCAATTATGAAAAGTCATGCTGTTTAAGAAAAAAATATATCCTGCACTGAAAATATGAATTTAGTGACTCTCACCAAGATTTTAAGCTAATCTTCTTATTATCCACAAAATAACGTCCAGAGTCATAATAGGGTCCAGAGGCACCAGAGGATTGTTACTTACTCCAGGCACAGTGGAGTAAGTCTATAAGAAAAAAAAATAATTGCCTTGACCTTATCTGAAGTTTCCCGATGGAAACATCTAAAATCCAGTCTTCCAGCCATGGGTGTTTGTTCAGTAATCTCCTTTTACAGTGACTGAAGGACAAGCAGGATTCTGGCCTCCACTGACAAGTCCATTCCCACCACAACTAACTTAGACTACCACAGGCCAGTCTTCTCACATGCAAATCAAAGGCAGCATATTCTTGGATGATCTGTATCCCCTTCCCAACAGCTGGGAGGGACTCTCCAGTTCTAGCTCTCCCAGGTGCTGGCTGCAATGACCACAATGCAGAGTAAATCCTGAGCAAACACATAGAGAGAGAAGTGGAAAGGGCAGGTACCATCCTTGGGAAACATATAACAATCTCTTTTCCTTTCAAAACTTTGAAGTTACCTATTCACACACTAAGAGAAGATTATTTTTTAATTGAGTACAAAAAGCAGACTGCGAAGTGAATGAAATTATGGCTAGAAGTGTAGCCCTGCATCCACCCGTACATATTGTATCTTATTTCGTAAGATCATCTGGTTTATATATGAAAGTGTTCACAGGTCCTTTCACCTGAAGTGAAACAAACCTTATCAGCACAACTGTGGCCAGGTTTAAACCTTTATGCAAAGAAGGCTTGCTTAGAAGACTAATTCCAATCTCTTTATTGCTCACCTAAGGCATTTATTGCACTTGATAGGCTATGAAGAAGGGCAGCCAGACTGATCCCAAGATTACAGGATTGGAACTAATGGGAACTGCTATAAAATTTTAATATATGCCAAATTCCAAGTGAAAGGAGACTCCAGGGGGAACTGACCTTTGAGTGCAGAAACCTTAATTACATGTCAACAGCAGGGTTACATTTTCAATACAAAAATGAACAACAAAATTCAGGAGATTCCACTACAGTTCTACTGTATAGATATAACTTTCAAAGGAGAGGTTTCTGCTAGACTTACGTGAATTTATGGGTTATATGAAAGAGTGAAAAAACATAGGGCTAAAAAAATGCTGATATAGTTGCCATTGATTTCAAGCAAATCTGCTCCAAACAACAGAACTCTCTTCATAGCGGATGCATCATCTCAAGTTCTGATTATACACCCACAGTATCGACACTCTTTTTCACAGCACAGTCCTCCAATTTGTACCTTTCCATTCACAATCACTAGTAAGAGGGAGAAAAAAGTAACCACCTGCTCTAAATAAGCAGTATATTCTTTGCAAAACAGAATGTCATGGAAAACCAAATTATTTGAAAATAAATTTACCAAGTAAGTGTAAACTTCCCAAGTAAGTGAGGCCAGAAAAAAAAAGGTGGACTGTCAGAATAACTTAAAATTGCACAGGATCTCTGCAGGTCATCTAGTAAAACCCAAAGGAGAGAATATTTTAAAAGTCTAAATGCCTAATTTTAGAATTTCTGAACCATTTTGCAATGGTGAAGCAATCTGTGATCGATGACATTTGTTTTCCAACTTTGTGTTTAAAACATGCATATAAAGTAGGTACTTTCAACACTGACCCTGCCCTATTTTGTCCCGATTGTTCAGAAAACATTCAGCAGCGGTACTCATCATTTCCCACCATCTTTTGATTATGTGCTCTACCCAGACTTGTATGCACAATAGCTTCATCCTTTCTACAACAAATATAAATCCTCTTATGCATCTGATGATAGAAATGATATTTTAAAAAAAACCACAAAAACAACCAACCAAAAAAAATGCCATGATCCTCAGAAGTGTCCTTCAAAAAGTAATTTTTCAGTGTCTTCAGAGGAACAGCATTCAGGAAATATATAAGCTTTAGAAAGATCAATTGTTTCATTCACTTTAAGAATATTCCTTATCTACCTGCTATACAGAATATGCTCCATAGCACTACATATACTCCCAATGGCATTTATTAAAAATTCAGAACATAATATGGAAAGTTTATCGATTCTTTTTCTAGGGTTTGAATTTTCTGTGACTGTGTCTGCCACCCAAGGAGAAGCTTGCAACTGATTTGTGGTAACAAGTGAATTACACAACCCTATATAAGGCATAGGCTGTCACCTATAACCACCATACATTTAAATTAATACTGACCTGGAAAGTACTTAATGTATTAGACTTACTAATAACAATAACTGGAATACTCATCCCTTTACCAAAAAGTCACATCAAGACAATAGTACTGAAAAAAGTGCTTTCACCTTACAGTCACACTTAAAAACTTTATTTAAAAAGCACTGAAAATAAAAGGTGTATGCTTATACACAGCTTTGGGGTAAAGCCACGTGCTTCCCTGTTCTTACCAGCTTTGCACTGGTTGTCACATACGAGATGACGATGATCCTACACTAAGTCTGTATAGCAGATAGAAATATATCTTTGCACTGTGTGATACCATTTGCTGAGGTTTCCTGTTTACTTTCCAGATCAATTATTCAGCCATATGTGCCTGCACAATGAGAGCTTTTAAAGCACATGAGGCCTAATTATTCTCCTAGGTTAAATAACTAAGACTACCAGAATGTTTATCCAGGCATTTGTGTTCAAGAAAAGCTGCTGGAAAACAAGGAAAACCCAAATATTCCAAAATTAAAGGCACCTTCAGGAAACGAGGATGGAATTAGCTTTCAGGAGCCTACAATCTCTCTGTTCTGCCAGCAATACCCTGCCAGACCTGAGAGTCACAGTGAAAATTGAGAAAACTGTGAAAAAGCCCTTGTCAGAGAATGGGCAGCAGGAATATCAGTTCTCTGTCAGTTCTATTTAAGGCACTCTTAGAGAGGGATGTGATACATGCTGCTCATACTTACATACTAGGGAACCGCAAGAATGAGGGGTTAGGCAGGCATAAGTAGAAATGTTAATATAGATATCTTTATTCATTAAATTCTTCTAAAAAAGTTACTTCAGCAGATTGATCTATCAAAATCACAGAGCTAAGATGTAAGTCACTATAGCAGGTTAAAGTAGAGCTCATCCGTGTTTCATGTGTACTTTGATGAGAAACTGCTAAATGGAATTTGTATTCAAGAACTCAATATAATGTCCTGGCATAATTAACTTCAGTTGCCCATTCTGATCTGGGACTCCTGGAAGCTCTAGACTATTTAAACCTTTTGGCATAGTAGCACTAGTGTAGTCTCCCAAAGGGATGGTAGTCTTCAAGATGGCTGAACAGCTGGAACAATTCTAAGCAGCCCACAGAACCAAGCTGCACACTGCTTGCAATTGTTCACATTATTTCTCCAAGTTAAACAAGAAATAACTTCTTATAGTCACAGCATAATGTACAGCAAGATGTGGCTCAGTTTTGGTCTAGACAGAATGATGCAGTTCACTTATGGTGACCACTAAATTAAAAAAAATGCTAAAGACACTAAATACAGATTTAGGGACAGCTCCACAGCATTTTGGTGCCTCGCTTCCCACTGATTTCCACCCGTGCAGGTACAGGAATCAGGCAAGTATCTAATACCATAGATGCTTGCTTATAGCTTTTCTCTTGGCATTAACTTAGATCAGGGAAGATTGTTCTGAATGATACGTCAGTGCAACAGGATCTGGGAAAGTGAAATTCAAGTTCCCAGCACAACTTCCCAACAGAGCTTCAGCAAACCACCCTATCCTATTTGTGTTTTGAAGTGGTTCTTTTTGTTGTTGTTTTGTTGGTTTTGTCTTTGTTCTTTTTAATCACGTTGATGATTAAAACCAGTGGTGAGGAATAAGACGCATCCTCCAAATGACAAGCTGAAATGATGGTCCTTGATTTTGTTCCTTCAATTTTGGAGGTTATATATGAATTTACCACTTGAGCTCTCAGTAATGTGGTATTTCCAACCCAATATTGTAACATAGCAATAACATCAGCCACAGTGAGCAATTCTCCAGTCAGTTTTCTACATGTATCTATGAAAGAGTGTTAACACAAGCAGTGACTCAGAGGCCCTAGAGTGTTTTGCAGTGCCTTTTTTTTCCTATGGTTTATACTCATGGATTTTTTGTTTTGTTTTGTTTTTGTTTTTTGTTTTGGTTGTTTGTTGTTTTTTTTTTTAATCCTAGGCATCCATTCTATATCATCTAGGAGTTTCAGCAAGAATTTTTGCCATTTTTCAGCGCATTAAGCAGACATGGTCCCCTTCCCCCTAAAAGGGCGCACAGCTTCTGTATTGCAAAGCCTACTGGGCTAAGAGCGCAGTCTCAAACAACCACAACAAATAACCTTCACAGGATGACTTTTGCACAGCACTTTACCCTGTTCTGGAGAGTAAAGCAGAACTGTAAAATCAGTCAAATAAATCAAAACCTTGAAAACTGCATTACCTTAATACCTGAATTTGTCATGAAAAATTGCCAAAGCATATATGCAGACTTAGTAATTCCTTTAAAAATTGGTTTCTCATTATCTACTTACCTGAATAGCAGTTGTACCCTTTTCTGAACATAGATTGTTAAATTTGAATAGGTTTAACATTTTCATGCAACCAGGTTTCTTGAGACTCAGGAGACTAGACCATGCCTGATGGAACAGAGCAATTCAGTAACTTGATTAAAAAGACTGGGGTGCTCAAAAAATACACCTAGCTAAGGTCCTGTGTTGAAGCTTTCATATGCCAACCTTTTAATTTCAGAATGGCATTCAATGAGGACAATGAATTAACTAATCAAAAGGACTTGCATAAGTGAGTTAGAGGTGACTGAACTTGAACTGAGAAAGCATGCACATAGATTGAATCAAAAGGGTAGCTATATACTCACTGTCCTTTAAAAGGAATGTGCCTGCTGGGATACCCACCATACCAGCACTTTAGAGGTAGACTGGCATCTCTTGTGAGGGAAATAGGGTAAAAACAAGGATTTGGGGGGAATTTCCTTCCACTTCTGCAGCCTGTTACACAAACGCACAACGAGCTCCTGGCACCAGCCAACTCACTCCATTGCACAACATTAATGAGCCTTCATACAAGCACAAGTGACCTGAAGCAAAGCTCTACCTCATCGTTCAAAATTCATCCTGCTTATATTCCATCTTTTAGAATTAGCCCTTTCAATAGCTCTCCCATTACATTTTCTGATTCATGAGCAGCATTTGACAGGGCTATGATACTCACTGAGACTGGCAAACTATATTCTCACAAAGGAAAGCCAGCCCTTCCTAAAACTGCTTTTTCTTTATAGAACACCCACCAGTCATAACATTTCTTCAGCTAATATAGTCTCCATACTGTTTGTATTTTCCTTACATCCATTACCATAAGGAGAATTAAATGATGTACACCAGAGGCCAGGAAAAACGTTACTTGGACTCCATGCAATTTAAAACAGCATTTTCTTACAGGTGACAGATTCAGGTCAGGAAAAGTCTAAAATGGGACATTATTGCCGTATGTGACACAGTGAACAAGTAGTTAGCACCCTTTCCCCTCACCCCAAGACACTCTCAAAGAGACCCAAACACATTTGTTTTCCTGATGCTTTGGAAACCTTTGACGGCAACAGATACAGAGATTTCTTTAGCACTTTTCTCCATAGCCTTGTGTTGCACAGTCCCATAGACAAAACACTGACTTTGAGGTAGGCTGGCTCATCTTTACTGTGATTAGCAAAGCACAAGGAGCAGAGAACAGAGCTGCAGAAACACTTATGGTATCAAGACAATAAGGAAGAAATATACATACATATTACATATATGCATATCCATAAATTTCTTGTCAGTTCACAAACTATTAGACCTTAGGGGAGATTTTTTTTCACATTTTATTATCGAATTTACTGCAGAGACAGTAACAGTGTAGAAACTAGAAATACTCTCCGATCTGTTCCTGTGGCTGCCAGAGATGAGAAAAATCAATCGTTGCAGGAGTCATCCTCTGGTTTCTTACATCATCATTGCTAAATCATCAGATCTCCAACATCAAAGCAGTGCAACGTGCTGAGCTTTCCTCAACTTAATTTTCCCCCTAAGAGCTGCAAGAGTTTGTTTTTACTGTGGAAATCCAGTAGGAATATTAATTACACCAAAACCCAGGTAGGATTCAAAGAGGTGAGTGCATTAGAACACATGTAGAATACAACATAAATAGACTACCCAAACCCTGACAAAGACAACAACTTGAAGTCCTGATTTTGCAACCAGATGCTTATCTTAAGGGCAGAAAGAACCACTGTGAACAAGAAGTTTGATATTTTGCATCAGAAAATGACTAATGTTTCACTTAAGTTTTAAGCAAGTTTACAATTTATCATTGAGTGACAGGACAAATGTTTAAAAAGACAGAAATTATGAATAAGACTTACAATAACAATGAATTCACTACATCCATAATAACTGGTTCCAAAGATTAACTATTCATATTGTTAAAACAAACACCTCACTTCAAGACTCTGGCTTATTGAGTATGCTCAGCTGGTCATAGGTGGTTTACAATATTAGTGGAGTATTTTCCTGTTTTTTAAAGAATATGAGCTTGAAATTGTTTTGCCAAGAGATCTGCTACTTCTTGATCTAAATCAACTTTTTTGTGATGTATTTGGTGTAGAGCAAAATGAAAACATGAAATAATTAGGAATGTTAAGAAACTACTTGAAATGGAAAGTAAATTGCCACCATTTTAAAGTATGCTCGCAATACTTTATAAGAGCGAAAAAGGAGAACGACGGCGGCACGACCGACGGCGGCACGACCGACGGCGGCACGACCGACGGCGGCACGACCGACGGCGGCACGACCGACGGCGGCACGACCGACGGCGGCACGACCGACGGCGGCACGACCGACGGCAAGAAAGACAGACCTTTTACAGCTACAGTCCTATGTGGCATTAAATACTGTGCCACCAATTCCTGTTGAGAAAAAAAACTGACTTTTAGCTGGGAAAATATGACTCCTACGGTTCAAGTATTTTATAAAGAAAGATAGATGGCAACTGTGTCATGTGAGAAAACAAGTAGAGAACAGAATAAGATCTGCATTTTGAACTGTGAATTGCAGTTTGACTGCCAGAATACTACCAGTACAGCATAGTACACAGTGGAGAAAAATTAAAAAAACCCCAAACAACCAAACACCAGCAATTAGCCATTTTGGGACCCTGGCCTGAGATGATGCTTGGCTGGGCTTGTTGGATGTTTACAGAGATAAATAGTTCTTACATAGATCTGCCTGCTTGAAAATAGCTTAAAACTTGTTCAGCTGCATGAAGAATTACAGCAAGCTAACGCTGCATTACCTGACAAGAGTGGATTCTTATTAAGCAGTGGTTTTTTAAATAATCAAAGCTAGGTGAGGTGGGGGAATCAACACTGTGCCTTTGTCTGTACTCAAAAGATATTTTGGTATCCCAGCAGTGTAAGAACTCTTCTATCATGGTCATAATGGGTATAAACCAAACCAAACCTGCCAGTATAGTTTAGACCTCCTTGAGCACTTTTACACACTCTAACCTTTTTAACCGGTATTGAAGTAAAATATATGAAGTGGTGACAAATCAGAGGCTCTACAAAGATATCTTCTGTAGGTAGCTGTGCTACCTGTCACTGTCCCTTCCCTATGGCTCTGATGGCAGGAAGTACTCTCTAATCTGCATCCAGCAAAGTCAGTGGGTGAACTCAAACCCAGCCCCACATGCAAAGCTGGTTCAATCAGTCTCACAGATTTAGACTGAAGCAGACTAGAATATTCTTACTCTGCTTGCAGAGCTGTAGAGCAACAATCTCTGGCAACACAGCACAGGCAAGTACCAACTGGTGACATCAACTTCAAATAGAACAGCAAAATTAATAACTCTTTGAAGTCAAAGATTCATATTTCCAACTTTCAGTTAAAGTAGTCTAGAGGAGATACACAGCAGTTAAAAGTTCAGAGCATAAACATGGAGAGTTAGCATGGCTCAGCTGACTCACTGGAACTTGTAAGTTCTCCTTGACCAAGAGTTCAGAGCCTGGTACTTGTAACTTCAATCCCCTTCATAAGCTTGGAAATAGCTGACAGTATCTGGGGGGCATGGGGAGGGGTTTCACTGAAGTACAGCTAAATAATAGCTTTACTGGACAACCGTAGCAATGAAAGCAACATTACCATCTACTGACAGGCTACTGGTATTCCCCTATCATCTTTCAATGATGAAGAATTTAAAGCTGAACGAGCAAAGAATACTTGCACAAAGTCCCCAAATGGTATTTTTCGTTTTGTCTCTTTAAAACAATAAAAAACCATGTTAGAACATTGCACAGGAATACCCAGCCTGTTAAAAGCTTTGTATAATCTCACCAAAAATACACTAGAGACTAAGAAAAAAAATATTTCCTGACTTCACTGGGCTGTGGTCTTATCCCTTAATGATCAAAGGTGATGCTAATTCTCAAGCACCATTCACTGCTGTATGCATGCAGTTTTAAAAATACCATATAGTATTTGAGGTAAAGGACAGGCTAACTATGTAATGCAACATGATCTATGGCACCGTCTTCAACATTCTTTCACACATTCGTTTGGCTGCCAGGCTGGAAATACCAGAGCTTTAGAGGTTATTAGACTATTGTTTATGACAATGGGAGTGTGAAAGTTTGCAGTCATGATAACATATTCAACTTAAAAGAGAACAAAATTGAAGACATGATTAAAAAAAACCCACCTCTTCCACACAAAAGCTCTGACTGTCCCTTTATGTAGCTGACAAAGGAGCTTTCTTGCCTCCTTCCCTACTGTCTCATATAAAAAAAAAATATTTAATCTCAACATATAATAAAGACTGAGAGGAACAGAAAAATTAATTTAATGGATTTTTCTATGTGCATTATGCAAAGCAATTTTTAGTCTAGAAAGAGGTACTGCAGTTTACCTAAATTGACTCTTGAGGGTATTTTACTTATAATAAATGTTTAATAGAAGTTAGCTCAGATGAAGAAGCAAATAGCTCATGGAAGAGAAATAGCTCTAAATCTCTCCATAAATAGTATTTTTCCACAAGTGCTGCTACATGGGCCAAAAGCATACCTGAACTAGTGAAATATCACAAGCAAATATTTCTACCTGTCACTTTATTTGTTTGAATAGAAATTAACCAGAATTTGGGGATCGAGGTTCTGCTCTTTTTCTCCAGTACACACAAAATATTGCAAAAATGTCTTTTGGGGGGAAACGTATATAATTTTGTGCTGGACTGGAAATCCTTCTTCTGGTGCCTCAATACAATCACAGACCAATCACATAACCCTGCTGTCCCTCAGTTCCCAGTCAGTAGAGCTGGAGTAGCATTACTTCCCCTCTTTACACAGGATTTGCAAAAGCACAGCAGCAAAGTTTGTGACTCATTCACCAAAGCACGGAGGAACAATACTATTCAACATTTGTAAGAATTCATAGGTTGGTTAGACTGACTTCAAAGGCAGTTTTTCTTAACCAAAATGATTCTACGATTCCTTTTCTTCTTGCTTCAACCTTTCATATTGCCTCTTCCTTCCCAGGGGGTTAAAATCTGCTCTCAAATATACACCTCAGGTAAAACAAAACATGACAGGAGTGATGGCAGATCAGTGACCCTGCACTGCTGCCCTGCTGTCCCTCACATCTCAGCCCTGCTTTCCCCAGAACACCTCTGTCACTCCCTACAGGAACAAGAACCAAAAAAGCTGAGAGTCACCACTTTCCCTGACAGGGAATAATACCCTGGGCAATAGCAATGCTGTTTGGGGTTTCCAATCAAGTTGAAATGGATGGAGGGAGAGCTACTGAAAACGTTCATTAGGAAAAACAAGACCCAAACCCCAGAGTTTCAGTCTCCCTGTCACACCAATTTATTCGTGATTTCCACTCGCTTTGCTAAGTGCTTTCAACAAAAAATTGAATTACTATCTACAGTGAAGAGTTGTTACCAGCCCTGTCTTCTGTCCAAAGGATGGCCCTGGACGAGAGAGAGAGATTCAAGTCCTTCTCTAACCAAGAGGATTCAAAGGCTTTCCTCCCTCCTTCCAAACACTAGTACTATTAACCCAGCTTACTGATGCTGCCATGGTCTCTCCAGAGACAGCATGCTCCTGCAAATTATGTACTCCAACACAACAGGAAACCAGGCTGAAGCCAGAGGCACAACACCTCCTCTCCCTACCACAGCTGGCTGAGCAGGGAAGCCAGATGGTTCTCTCATCCTCTGGCCCAGCTTCAGTACAGACATTTTACAGAAAAAGGAACCTTTCAATCTACCGACAGAAAGTGCTCTCGCCGCTGCCCTGTGCACCAAAGGACCAGCAATTTTTGCTGTCATTTTTTATCAAGGACACTTATATGTTCTGTTGCCATGAAAACTACTGCAGATGGAAACAAATTTTTGTTTTCAGGGAAGGAATACTTCCATTTGACCCTCCCAAATCTTTAAGAAAAATCTTTCAGTTTTCTTTCAAAATGAAGAACAAGCCAGATGAAGATTTGCATCAGAACAAATCAAACAAGCATTTGTGGTTACTCGGTTCAGTGAATAAACAAACAACTTTATTCACCCGACCCTGCAAAGACAAATGTTTCCTGACACATGAAAGTATATCTGCTTCAATCCAGGTCAATGGATTAGAAGTATAATTCCAGAATTAGAAAAATAAGAATTATCATACAAATCTGAAATAATTAGAAGTAAGTTTGTGGATTTAAAAAACTGTTTCAATCTTAATGATGAGGTTAAAGAGAACCATAAACTCCTTAAATTTTACTTTAAAATACACTAGCAGTAAGAGTTGAGTAGATCCAAGAGCTAGGTATTAAATGAGTGCTAAAAACTGATCCTTTTTATCTTTGGAAAAAAAAACAAACTAACCCAACCAAATATTAAAAAAAGAATACTCAGTTGGAAATCTTTATATATCATTTAAATAGAACACAAAAAAATCCTCATTTTTCAGATGTTTACACTTAATTTTAAGACACTGCTCACAGCTTTCATTTTTATTTCCACTTCTAATGAGATATCAAGATGACAATATAATGTACAATGTTAAACTACGGCACAGTGTAGGTTTTTTGGTTTGGTTTCTTTACTCATTTTCACTAACTCAGTGTTGTTTGATGCCTTATGAGCATTTTTTAATGAAGGAAAAAAAACTAAGAATGTCTCAAAACTGGGCTGTGCAAATGCTGTAATTCTACACTGAGTTAGGTACCTGTTCAAAGAAATAACAAGAAGTCAATAGAAGTTAAGTCTATTGGTATAATTTGTGAGCCATTTTATCCTACAGTAGTTAGGAAAAGTAGCTAAGTCACAAACCAGCTATGCATTGCATAATAAAATCCCAGAGAAAAAACATACCAGAAAATACTGTTTTCTGTCTCACTTTCTGTTTTCAAAGCATTCCACACATATGAAATACTTCAACCTCACACTCTACAAGAAAGAACTAATGAATAAAACCCTCTTAGTATCTTTGCCTCGTGTTTCTTCTTGATGAGATGTCATGAAAATGTGGAGTAGGGCTAATGCTGAAAATGAAAGGACTCATGGGTACAGACTCTTAAGCCAACAAAAATACTGTCAGCAGTGGAACAAGAACTGTCTTAGTCCTTTGTTTCCTTGAGAACACTGGGTTCAATTTCTAAGCATCCTTGCCTCTTTCTTGCAACAGGGAAATGTTCTGATCATCTCCTTTCTACTAATTAGGAAAAGTCACCAAATCAGTGCCATTAGACCCCATCACCTTTCCTCTGTGTACCCTTAATACCCGGGTGGCGACTAGTGCAGCACAGAGACAGGGCCAAGTGACAGCTGAAGAAACCTATGTTGCTAAAAATCATACTCATGCTCAAAGCTTGTTTAATCTTTTCTGTTTAAGGACTGAGTGCATCACTGAAAACACATCTGGATACTTGCAAATAATCAAATATGAATGATTTAGCAAACTATTTAAAACAGGTATGGCCAGCCTTCCTCCTCCTAAGAGCCTCACACCAGCAACCTCATATAGCTTCAAGACATTTACCCAAGACACTTAAAGAGAAACCCCAGAGATCGTTCCACAGGAAAGTGATGACAAGAGCTCTCATGAATCACACCTTGGTAACACAAAGGATTTCACTGTGGGAGCTGTCACAAGGGGCCCTTCTAGACATGTTCTAAATAAGCCCAAACGTACAGGCAAGTAGGTATTAACAGACAATTCAGCTGAGCAGCTCCATCCATCTCCACCCCTACCAACACCTTTCAGCCCCTCTGCTCCAAAGGTTCTGTTGCTCGTGGGTCGCTCTGCAGCGGACATCCTGGCAGCCCACTCTCCATGGCAGATTGCAAACCAAACAAACCAAATGTACCTACCTTGCTCTTTACAAGGCTCACAAGACATTTTGTACTGACAGCTAATGCATTACCTTTTCCACAGAGGTCAGCTTCTGTGTTTTCCTCCCAACACATGGCTATTAAGAACATTTAACACCAATCCTTCACTGATTTATAAGGTTTTAGCTGCATACTAATTTTTCGTCCACTTCAACACTTCTACCTTATTTTCCAACTGCAATTCCACTGGGTGGTTTCCATCTGCTTACAGTATCCATACTCAGTTTAAAAAAAAATAAAACAAAACCATCCCACAAAATCCACGCTATAGAAGTTCTTTTCTGTCAGAGCCAGGGACAGGTCACATCAGAATCAGTTTAAAGAAACTGAATTTGTGGTTTAACGTCTATCATCACTAAGCCAAGGAAACCGCAATCAATAAGAGATTACATTCAACCGAAGTTTCTTGGAGACAGTTGCATGGAAAATGTTAGGGCTACTCTCCTTCGTTTTCTCATATGTTTCAGAAACCACTGCGTACTGCCACTTCTGCAGATCTCAAATTCTTCTGGCAACCTACACTCTGGTAATTTGTGAACATTGCTTGAGTGCAGCTCTTATTTTATCAGTAAAGTTAAGGAGATCAGCTACATTGCAAGTCACTTGCTGCATTCATCTTCCCCGATTCTCTTGAACTGCAGGAGAAATGGACCATTTCAAATTGATCAAACCCTCAACATTCTCTCTTCGCTATTTCATTCAACTCTAATTTAGCCTCTGGTCACAGATATAAAACTGCACCCTTTGAAAAAATTAGTATCTGACAAGTCATGGATGGTCACTGCAAAATGGCTATAACAGCATGAAAGAATTATTCACCTGCTAAATGGGTTGTTAAACATAACTACTTCCACAATAAAATGCCACCAAGATGTAAGTGCAAATAAGTGAATTAAATCTGGGTACTCACTAGAGTGATTATACAGTAACTATTTGCCCACAGTGAAATACATTATATCTAAGAAGGTAATAAAACTTGAGTCATGTAAAAATCTGCGTTTTTGCAAATTATGATCCTAAATGCCTACAAAACACATTTGGCTTTGTCATCATCACTGGTAAAAGTCATGCTTCATCTTACACATAGTACAGACCAGGTTTAGACATTCTTAATACTATGTAGGCAATATTTATGCAAGAAAACTGTCAGGACTAGATTTATTTCAGTGAAAGAAGGCCAAATATGGTTTAATAGGAC
Organism: Podargus strigoides; assembly: GCA_028020825.1. Classification (NCBI taxonomy): domain Eukaryota; kingdom Metazoa; phylum Chordata; class Aves; order Caprimulgiformes; family Podargidae; genus Podargus; species Podargus strigoides. The sequence continues at coordinate 14,094,539 of CM051623.1, read as the reverse complement.
AGGAAAGGAAACTAGTATGTTAACATTGCAAGTAGCAAGGTGTAGAAATTAAAGATTTAAGGCAGGAAACAAGCATCTTCACTGTAAAACTACTTTCTGTGAACAACAGTTAAACTTTATTTAAATTTTGGTTCAAACCAAGTCATTTCCATTGCAGACTAGAATACCTAACTTTACAAATACCTTCAAGTCAACCCTCCTGAGAATCACTGCTAACCTTCAAATACACTTCTTGGAGCAGTTAGCTCCAAAAGGTTTCAAGGATGCTTCCTCAAAAAAATTTTAACTGAACTTCAAATGGTGTGATATTCTTCACTGCTTTTTTTTGAAATTGTCCTGCAAAGACGGCTGCAATTCAATTGCTCTCAAACAGAATACTTCACAAAAAAAATCCACCACCACAACAAAATAAAACAAACAAACCATACAACACACCACACACCAAACAAACCACGAACATCACCACTCCAGGGCATAAAATAATACTTAACAATCAAATTACTTACATTTTACTGCACAAGTAGTTGGTAGATTACTGATGGACCAGCCACTTTGACAATGCCTGATGAATGCTTATGCGACTATGTCTGAAGCTTTAAGTGGCATCTCTTAGATGAAGATACCACAGCCTCTCTCCCTATTCATAAGTAGTAGTGGGAAGTCACTCACATCACACTTGACATATCTCTAGTAGCACAAGACGGGTGGCACTTCTCAAAGATGTCAGGCTAATACTTGCATATAACAGCAAGTCATAGGGGGTCACTTTTGGTTGTCAAAATAAATAAATAAATATCTTAACTGCAACAGCAAAATATCAAAGAGCATTAATAAATAGCCAGTTTACAAATTAGTACCATTACCTGCTGAACTAAGATTTCTGATAGTGTGCAAGGGGAAAAAAAACAAACAAACAAAAAAACTAAACCACACAACAAGCAAACCGCGCTGTTTTCACCATTTGTTAAGTCATGTGATTTTATGTCAGGAATATGTTGGCTTCCTTGATGTGCTGCGTAGAGATCTAAAATTAAAGGAAGCTTTGCCTCCTGTGTAGAAAGGACCAAATGTATTTGAAAGTCTTCCTTTTACAAAATTTTATAAAATCACAAAGGTTGTGACTGAAATATCATTTGCCACCAAAACTGAATTAACTGTATCTCAAAACCTCATGGTAGATGCTCTCTGTTCTTAAACTCCAGATGACTGAAATCTCACTTCCTTCAGAAATCTTTTCCCAGTAACACTACTGCTGCAGTGAGAAAGTTTTTCACAGTGTTTGACTTGATTTTCCATTACAGATAACAAACATTCCAAGTCTGCAAACTTACAAACACACACAAAAAAAAAAAACAAATTAAGTTTCTTTCCTGTCATTCAAGTTGGGAATAATTTCAGCACTATTGAAGGCAATGGAAGTTTTGCTTTGCATTTCATAAGAGTCAGAACTTTACTCACTGTTTTTTCATTAAAACCCAGTTTTCATTCTTGATCCTTCTGCCCCTCAGGGAATACTGAAACTATCTTCTCCTCTCTTCATAAAACCTGTTCTTATTTTTCCTTCTGTCTAATTTTACCTACTCTACTCTTTCATAACTATCAAACAGCATATACCATAGCAAGCCAGTGTACTGGTTCTCACCCATCAGTCAATTGTTCCTTTACAACTCTTGTCAACATCTTGAGCTTCATCTTCGTCTATTTCTTTCAATGGCTTTTGTGCTATTTTAAAAAAAAAAAAAAAAAAGAAAAAGAAAAAGAAAAAAAAGACCAACCAACAACAACAAAACCACAACAGTTTTCCTTACCATAGGCAATCCACATCAGCACCACTTGTCACTGTCTAAGACCAGGCAGAGAGCCAATTATAAACCACATTAGTGTCAGAAATACATACAAAACACAGTGATGGGTAAAAGTCCAGCACAGAGAAGGTTTCAGTTACAAGGCTTCTCCTGCAGGCATACAGTTATTTTGAAAGTAGTTCAAATAACCTTGCAGCTACTGTTCGCTGTGTGTCCTCCTAAGGGAATCAGCACAGCATAGCTCATACTGATTTCACACCTCAGCTTTGTGCAAATCCTCATCCTAGGGGTTCAGCTGTCTGTGATCCAAGGCCTAGTTTTGACACAGCAGAACTGCATAACCTTGGATGAAACTTCTCAGGAAAGTGCTAGCTTGCAAGAAAGCTGTGTGACAATACTTAGACTAGAGCCATGGCAGATAAGAACAGTAGATTTGCAGCTAGAGGTAAGATCCTTGAAACATAGGTTGCTAACAGTTCAAGGAGTCTAGAAAAAACAAAACCCAATGAAAACCTATAGTGGAAAAAAAACAGGGAGTCATAATATAGCAGCTCAGCAACACTGAGAATCAGTCCATCCAAGGAGCAATAGAAGTCAACCTTCCTCAGCACTGCTGACTGAAGGGACTGGAGCAGCTCACATAAGAGGAAAGGCTAAGAGAGCTGGGACTGCTGGAGGTGGAGAAGAAAAGGCTCAGGGGGATCTCATCAATGTGTATAAATACCTGAAGGGAGGGGGGCACAGAGAACAGAGCCAGGCTCTTCCCAGTGGTGCCCAATGACAGGACCAGGGGCAATGGGCACAAACTGACACACAGGAGGTTCCCTCTGAACATTAGGAAATACTTTTTCACTGTGAGGGTGACCAAGCACTGGCACAGGCTGCCCAGGGAAGTTATTGAGTTTCCCTCCTTGGAGAAATTCAAAAACCATCCTAGGCAACTGGCTCTAGGTGGCCTTGTTTGAGCAGGTTGGTGAAATGACTTCCAGAGATCCCTTCCAGCCTCAGCTATTCTGTGATCCAGATGTCTTACCTGGAGGTGTGTTTTGCTAATTACTAGGCCTGGTACAAAGGACGCAACCAGCAGTAGAACAAACCAGTAACCAGATTCTATTGTACACAAAAGGGTCAGGACATGAGTGATCGCTGGGGGTACAAACAAGTCAATGAGGTTACACATAATAGACATCAACCCCAATGACTCCAAGAAGGATACAGCATGGCCAACAACTGGTGGAACAAACAAAGCAGCAAAGTCTCCCATAGAAGAGATGGGAGACAACCAAGCCAAGAGGCTGATAACATAGGACAGAGGCAAACTCATGCTGCTCCCACAGAGCCCGCAAGCACCAAACCTGACCAAGTCCCAGTTGCAGGGAGAATCAGGAGGTCCTTCCCCAATAGGGAAACTCTGCAAAGTTCATCCACCTCACAGATAGACACCCCACCCTTCCTGCAAGTGGTCCCAGCTTTTATCCCCAAAACAGGACACCTGGCACTCATTTACCCAATGGCTTTCCCTGCAAGGTCAGCCACACCTTGGAGGAAAGCCAAAAGGCAAACTCATCAACTCCTTTTGAAGGACTGTGGGAGCCACCCATATGTCAATCTTAATTCAAGGCTCAGGGTTCAGACCCTAGCACTTCAAGGTTGTATGTCAGTTCTTTGCCTGGTTGCTCACTAATCCTAGTTATCTGCCATACATCTTGAGAATAAATAACTAGCTTAAAGTTATGTATATCTTGCTTTCATAGTCCCTTTGTGCACAGTAAAGGATGAACAATGACCAAGAGATAGCATTACATCTAACTTTGTTAGCTTTTCTTTGTGAGGGCAGTTAACAAGGTCTGGATCTATCTAACAGGATCTGTGCTACTGACCAAGTACACTGAATAGTTCTTAAAATTGTCATGTTAAGAATGCACTGATGAAATAAGAAAAGGTTTTGTTCATGATAAGTCCCTACAAGCTAGTCATTTTATCTTTGTGTGCAAAAACTGGAATACCATCTTCCTTACCAGCCCATGACATTTAAGAATTAATCACCTAAACACTACTTCAACAGAATTCTCTTTGCAATCAATTTTACTCAATGTTGCAGTTATACTTATTTTTCAAACTAGTTTCAGTTGATGGGAAAGTGTTACATCAGCTTATTCACGTCTACCTTCTGGTATCTCTTCCTTGGGTCCATAAATGAAAATAGTCCATCGATAAACACGACGAATAAAATTCCACCCCAAAAAAGGTTTTCTTGTATAATCAATTTCACATCATTCCTGGCACTTATAATAATTACAGAAGTGAAACAATATTTAATTCAATACTAAGGGATAATCTCATGAAAGCATTTGTTTAAACATTTTTCTAAGCCTTTTTGTGTATAGTTTGTTCTAAATCAGCCATTCATTACAAATCCATGTTCAGAGAGATGAGGTTTTAGTCTCTTGTTTCTAATTATAAACTACATCTGACATTTTAAACTGCAGTTACAAATGCAAATGACAAACATTTATGTTGAAGCTTCGTCTAGCCCTTCAACAGAGACATACACAAGGTATTTGAGCTTGTGAAGAAAAAAGTGACTTCCAAATATAGTTCACCAGCTTCCCCGATTCTGACAAATCTACAGCAAATTCTTTCTTCTGGAAGATAAGATTATGATGGATATGAAGAAGAAAGACTGATGCTGTCATTTTTCCTATAAGTTGCATGCAAGCTTTCATGATATCAAATCCAAGCTGACATAAATATCTGTTTGGAATCTCTATCAAAGTTAGCATGGCTAACAAGGAGAAGTGAAATTAAAGTTACTCAGGCAGCATTTAATCTAGATGAAAAGACAAAAGGGTTTTTCCTAAATTCAGAGAAAATTATACATGCCTTATAAGTTTCTGCTTGTTTTTTTCTGTGCCTGTCTGTGGCCATGTTCCACATGTAATATCAGCCCCAACACATGGGAGAGGACATTGTATTCTATATATCTGCAAAATAACAAAAATCCAAGCACAGCAACCTTCTTCTGTTTCTTCTACACAAGTGGAGCTGAAGGCTCAGCCCAGACCATTAACACAAGCTTAAGACTGAAAGCCTTTCTGCAACTTCAAAAATAACATATCCAGGCAGTTTACAGGCTGCCTACAATCCCGCACATGGAACTGAGCCCTACTTAAATCACCCTAACAAACAGGGGAGTCCAATTTTCTATTTCCCCTTCCCTTACTCTTCTCCTCTCCTTCATCCATATGCTAATTCTATACAAACAATTTCATAGATTTCTCCCCTCCCCCCCATTTCTTTGATCACTCTGCAACATTGAGCCTACCTGGCCAAATGTCTGGCAAGATCTCCAAGTCATTTTCAGTCTTTCTGACAAGCATCTGCTTGTATCTGTTACCAACCCATGATGTACCAAGGCAACATTTGCACCAGGAGCATACAAATGATGTACAACTCCATCGACTCACAAATGCAATGGTAACAACAGCAGCATTTATCATAAAGCCAAATATGAAACAGCTGTCTACATTACTTAGCACACTGTTATTCATTTGTCCACATTTCCAAGGATTTTACTGGCATTGACATCAAAGTGCCAGTCACTCACAGCTTTCATGTAACTGTACAGATATTCTCTTACTGCAGATATTTTACAAGGTACTTTTTAATTGAACATTCCAATTCTGTGTGTATCAGAATATCTAGTTGCTTATTGACAAAATCCTTCTAGACAGCAGCTAATGTATTAACAACCCGAGTCCTTCACATTATGCTAAGACACAGTGACAAGCATTACTAAAGACAATGATCTTGCCTGAAGGTGTTGGACAACATAACGCACAAGGAGAAACTCCGTGAAGTAAATATACACTCCAAAAAGAAGCGTTACAAATTAATTCCAAATACCACCCATGTTGAAGCTCTATCCCATAGCCAAATGATTGGCTTTTGCCACCTGTGGGAAAGGTGTCTTGCCCTCTCCAGATGTACAGTGAATGTCTGTCTTGCCACCTGATGACTGACAATCCAGGTAATATTTAGCAATCACTTCACAGTAAATAATTCACTGGAGAAAAATACAGCACGCAGTAGATTAGGAAAGCACAGATTAACTGCACAGGCACCATGCCAGAGCAGTTCCGTAGCTTACAGTTCTTTCCATCACAAAAGCTTTTCTTGCTTAGAGCACATCTGTTTTCCATTTGTCCACTGTTCAACTAAAGGGAATCTTACTCCATACTACCCAGTTCTCCATAACAGCCACTTACAAACTTTGCTGATCCATGAATGACACTCATTAACAAATCTAATGCTGTCGGTATTCCCCTGTGTCAATCATGCATCTATTGAAAATAAATGAGGAGTCAAAAGTCATATGGGTAGCTACAGCTGGGAATCACTGCTCTAGCCAGAAAAGGGTGGATCCTCTTATCACCGCATGCCGAGGTGCTTCTTGCACTCCCTTCAGTCAGGCTATCAAAGAAGCTGGCAGCTATTTAAATTCATTTCCAGCTTTGGAGGGCCTGTGCTGGAGAAGTAGGAAAGGTTAGCGATAAGATGTGGGTGATGGTGGGACAACGAGCTAAGATAGGAAACTCCTCCACACCAGACAAGCTCTGATACACCACGAGGACCACAAGGATTTTGCTGTGGAAGGATTTCTGCCAAAGTATTTTTCTTTGCCCTATGCCCCATTTCTAGCAGCTCGCCCACTAACACAGAGGGCCCCACTCGCTCTCTGTGGGAACCTGCCACGCTGCTCAGACACCCTCTCCCCTGGGGCCCTGCGACACCAGGCTGCTTCGCACTGGGATGCACAGCAAAATTCGAAGGCAACTTCGAAGTGGATCGCTTCGATTGCATTACACCCCTGTGCTGACCACCTAGGCTGCACTTCAAGTGGCCGTATTTCGGTCAGCTTTACCTCGCTGCTGTCGGTGAGTTACCAACATAGCGCAGCCCCCGCTGCGCGCAGGAGCGCGCCCAAGGCAGGTGCTGTAGCTGTAGGAACGGACCGGGTAAATTGGGGTTAATTCCCCGCCTCTGCGAACCAGCCGGGACCCCCAGGGAGCGGGGGCAGATGGCAGCAGCCCCGAGCCGGGCGCTCCCCCGCCGCTCTCCGCCGGTCCTCGGGCGCCCCCTGGCGGCTCCGCCCGGCACCGCTCCCCGTCGGGATGGCGAAGGTGACAGCGCCACCGCTCCCGTGCCGCGAAGGCCCACGGTTCTCGGGCAGGGGGGGTCGGTACCGGCACTGCCGTATGTAGCTCTAGTCCCGCTTAACAAGTCGGTATAAGTGGCCACCAAAATGTCAGTGAGAGGCAAACCCCACAGCTGCTGCAGGCCACTGGTCTGTCCCAAGGCAGCTCACCTGGGCGCACCTTCTGTATATCATTTTCTTAAGGAAATCAGTGGGAATGGGGCGGCCATTCACAGCACCAGTTTTCACTTGGTACTTGAGAAAGGAGAAGCCCCAGTAAGATTTCTCAGCAAAGCCTAAATTAAGCCGCTTGTGATGTTACATCTCCCTTCTTGTCTGACAACACATACGATCCCCCTCCTAACACATTTTTTGCAGTCGGGATGGTCTCCAAACACCTGCACTGAAATACGTACAAGCACTTTGCCCAGCACTGCACTCGGCTGCAGCAGACTTTGTAGGTGTAGTATTTCTGCATGCTCACAGCTGTGATTCAGCAAAGCACTCAAGCTTATTCACCAAAACACTTGGGCATGTGTTAGTTTTTAAGCATGCTCGTAGCTCCTCTTTTCTCTATGCAGATTTTTTTAGGGCACAAATATCACTTTCAAACTTACCTTTCTTTGAGAATCAGGGCTGTTTAAGGACATGCACACCACCTGGAAGAAGAGTATACTCCTAAACCAGAACTAGAAAGCAGCTTCAGAGCTGTGTGGTCTTTGCAGCATAAAAGGGCAAGCAGAAGCAAATTAACACAACTTCTTTTTGTTAGTTTGCAGTAAACACAGAAACTACAATTGGTTCATTAGTAGGAGACAACATGAGGGTCTTCAGCTACTCACATCTGAGTCTATGCAGGATGAATGCCTCCCACTGCCAACAGCTGTCATCAGCAGCACATGCAACTGACCCAGCAAAGGACACTTCAGTTCCAAGTGCAGATGAAAGCAGAGCTACTCAGAGCAGCACACCTTGCTACGCAGAGGTTTTGCTGTCAGGCAGTTTGTAGAAAAGCAAAATGATTTACCCACTCTTTAAACTTGCATGTTGCAGTTTATAAGAGCGAAAACAGACTTAAAGTCACAAAGCTAAAACCCCAAAGTTACCATGTTCACAACAACCTCAGCATAGCTCTTTGCAGGCATATATTCTTCATCTTCAAGTTAGAACTTCCTTCTTGCTTAAAGTCACCTTTCCGATGAAGTACACTACAGTGGATTATATTAAATTTTAGTTTGGATATTTATGTGAAGTGTTGCTGACTAATGGTTGCATGGGAAACCATAATGCTGACTGTTGGCTATCTCACATTCAGATACCTCACTCTAACAATCTATTAACAGAGTGCCAGTTTTGCATGGAGTCTAGATGATTTTAAAACATTAAAATAACAAACCCAGGAAAAGGGAAGCCCTGACAGCATAATAAAATACCAATGCCTACCAAATACCATGTGCATGCAAAGACATAGAAAGCCATGTAACAGAAAAGTACTTTTTAAACTTTGAACATTGTCAGCCAACCACTGGATGCAATATCTGGAAATATCTATTTTATAGCACAACCCAAACTATCTGTAGCAAACAAGGCAGACAAACCAGGTAGGATTGCCAGTCTAGAACTTTTTCCATTTGGCTTCAACTTCTTGCTCTTTCATACTTCCCGAGTGACTCGGCAAGGCACTTAGACTCTCCACATTCATTGTGCTTTCCTATCCCACCCCTATGAAGACAAATTAGCAATTGTTATATATCAGTAATAGCTGCCGTATAAATGTCTCCGGTAAAACAGCACTGGACACATACCACCACAATGTGTACTCCATTAGCTTTTCTGCCTATGCAGAGCTTCAAGCTTTGGCGAGCTGCAAAGATGGTATTTTTTTCTGTTCAAGGTACAAATATTCAATCTTATGACCAGAATTAGTTTGCCATAATTCACCTTACTTCAGTATTTTAAACAGGGAAATGTTTAAGCACCCTATTTTAGAAAAATCTCTCCCCAAAGATTAGGGGATGGACACTTAGGCATGACAGCCCAGCTACACGGTGGCTACTGAGCTACACAAATTGGTAGTGCTCTTTACACGCATATTAAGAATCTCTTTTGAGTGTTATTAACAGCTTTTGTGAATACTTTTAACTTCAGCGACATACAATTTGTTTCCTAGCGTCCTAGCCCAGGGAACGTGTTCAGCACATGCCTGAGTTTCTCCATACACTTATCCATAAGGATATTCGGTATCGAAGCCCGCAGTGTGGCCATGAGGTTAGCAATACCAACACATCTATCTACAGACACTGAATTGATACCCATGTATTCCTATCGGATCGTGGTCTCAGTTCAGGAACACCAGTACTGAAGTACCAAAGCTAACAGAGTTACACTGGTATGCCCTAGTTCAGAAACACTACCTGTTCTTTTATATCCAAATCCAATTGCCCCAAACACAGCAAATACACCTGCCTCACTGTGGATTATGGTAAGGCTATTTTAAACCTGCCCATAATGTGCATCTGAACTTCATGGATCACAATACAGTGCCTCTTTCTCACTCAAAGGGCTAGACTTCTGCCACCTGAAATTCCAAGGACCCAAGAATCAGATGGAGAAATGCCGTTCCAAAGGAACTTTCTCATCTCAAAGTAGTTACAGAACAGAAGTGCTGGGTCTTGTTTGTTTTGCCCTCCCCAAATCCGGTCCTACATTGTTGCTATTTGAAGTGCAACAAAGTTTCCGTTTTTTTCTACTTACTTTCACACCTAAAAAAAGAAAAAAAAAAAAAAAAAAGGCAATTTGACAGCAACATTTGCAGTTGCAGCAACAAGAAAAGTTCCACAAACAACTGAATAGAACCCATAATCTGCTTACTGTCAGGTATTTTAGGAACACATTAAAAACAGAACAACAATGGTCAGCTTACATGGGTGGAAATTGCAACCTGCAAGCTTTTCTGTGAGCAGTTCTCTGTTTTCTTCAACATTTCTGAACAATCACACCAAAAAGCATGCTCTTTAAGGGGCGTAATACGATTACATGCACATCTGTACATTATAGCTGGGTCCATGGTTCTTAACAAGGGCTCAACCGCAGCAGAAGCAATAAGGAAGAAAACGCATTCAGGACAAAGACAGTTGACTTCACCTGCCATCAAACACACAGAATTTTTAAGTTTCAGTTGCTATCCTCAACGGGTGTCACGCATTCCTCTGTTTAACCAACAGGTCTATTCTTCTTTAAGGCAGGTAAAGCAGTCCTCCCACTCCCTTGGACACGTCCAGGGGAGAGGGCTGACTCCTTGAAGCGAAGCACCAAAACTAATTTGACTTTGAAGTACTACAGCTGGGCCAGGGAAAACAAGACCCAGCTGCAAAGTTACCTAACTGAGCCCACAGTGCACATCCACCGCCAGTTGTGTAACAAACCTCAGGACGATTTCACAGGTCTTAATCAGGCAAAACTCCCCGCTGGTTTCCACGAGGGAGCTCTGATCAATCAAAAGCTGCACGGACTGGATCCGCTTTTCTCCTCCCTAACGAAAAGGTTTATTTTGCGCTAGGAGGACACCAGGTTGTGTGAACTCGGCAAAGCCCGTAACTGTCACTTAAACGGCATAAGAAATTTGTCCTGCATTTAATCTACCAAGGAGAGAAATCAGCCTCACCGGCACTCTGACTTTAGCAGCGTACGCACAAAAACCCAACCACACCTGAACTGACATAAAACAGTTTGGCAAATAACGGACCTGTCCTCCGGCTGCGACCTTTGTAGGACAGCTAAACGAGAAGATGGCACACGGGCGGGGGAAACTCCCGGCTCTCTGAGGCAGCGGCAGCGACATCCCCTTCGGGCGAAGGGGACAGACAAGCGGCCCCGCTCGGGTTCCTCCCCGTGAAGTTGCGCCGCTCCCCAGGGCAGCCGGGGGCTGGCGCCCACGGCCACCCGAGATGCGTGCGGCCGGCTCCCTCCCCACGGCGGTGACCGCGACCACAGCGGAACCGCGCGGGGAAGAGCCGGGCAGCGCTGAGGGGAGGCAGGCGGGCGGGATAAGGGCGGGCTGCGAGGCACCCTCTCCACGTGCGCCCCGCTCCGCGCCCGTCTCCGCTGGCCGCAGCCCCGGGTGAAGCCTCGCACCGGCCGGGGCAGCCAAGCCCGGCGCGCCCGTCCCGCCCGCTCCCCAACTTCCCCTGACGAGCGCCGCCCGCCCTTACCTGCCTGCCGGCGGCGGGGAGCCCCCTTCGCCCGCGCAGGGTCCCTCTCAGCGGCTGGCGTGAGGGCAGGAGCGCTGTCCCTCCGGCAGGGCGAGCCCCATGTGAAGAGCAACGAGGGAGCCCGGCGGCTCCGCCGCCGAGGGGAGGGGACGGAGGGAGGAGGCGGGCGCTGCCCCCCCTCCCGCTCGGAGCCGCCCAGGCTGTGCCGGAGCCGCCGAGCCCGCGGCAGCGCCGCCTGGGGGCTGCGGCGAGAACCGAGCCTCCCTCTCCCGCCGAGCGCCGTGGTGTGAGGGTGTGCGGGCTCAGCCCCGCTGCCCGTGTCCGTCCCACTGAGCCTACTGGTCCAAGTCAAGCACTTGGTTAGAACCGGGCTGTAGCGGCCGCGTGCTGGCCAGTGGTGCAAACGCCCACGGGCGGGGGAAGCAGCGAGGGAGAGCAGGCGTGGATGACTGCCGAGGGGCCGCTGCTCCCCTGCCATCAGGGCTCTCGCTGGCACTGCGATGCCTCTGCAGATATCCTAACAGGGAGAAGGGACAGGATGGCCCCAGCTAAGCAGAAAAGAGTTCTTGCAGTTAGAACACAGCACAAGGACTTGGGATATCAGGATTCAACTGCTTGACTTTGGCCAGCCAGGGCAGCCGCTCAGTTCTTGATCTCCTGAGCAGCTGTGGCGATGCCGAAGTGAAAAGGCTGGCTGGCGCCCCAGAAATCCTCGGATTACACAGAGAACTGGATTTGCACTTGTCAGTTAGACACGTGCCTGAATGTTTGTGGGATACAGCATCTTTCGGCCATAGCTCCCCATCTGTATAATCTAATTGCCCCTCCCTCCGAGGCACACCGATTTGACAATAGAGCTCCCAGAGCATATGCACAGAGAGATAGATGCTGCAGTTGCATCCCATCCTCCCCCAAATAGGCATAAAGATATACACAAAAAAATATTCTGAAAGGAAGATATCTCCAGTGATGTAAATTTTCCAGGAAAGGAAAGTAGCACAAAACGGAGAAAAATCAGTCTTATGCTGTGAACTTGATGTCAGGTGTTTGCTGAGCTGGCAAATCCTGGACTGAGCTGCTTCTGAGGACTCTGAGGTGTGAAACAGAGAGCAGGCAATCAAACACATTTGCTAGCCCAAACCGGGAACACTCATCACCAGTCTTCCAAATTAAAACTAACAAAACCAACTACTTGGGGTGTAGCTGAAATCTTCTGCCAGAAAATCCTGACTCTCTAATTAGAGACTTTACCATCATACTGCTGCACAACTTAGAAATATACACTGTAAAGCTGATTTTTTTTCACAGCACAAATAAAATGCAAGTAAAAAGCAGCATTTTGCTGAGCATATTATGCAAAAATACTGCTGATCAGTAATTTGTTCACAGCATTAAAATCAAAGATCAGTCATTCTGTTAATGCATCCACAGAAATAATTTACTTTTATAGTACAGTGAGATTTACACAAAACTCATCTAAATATAATTTACTGTCATAAACAGCATGATTTCCCTTGTCTTTTTTGCTTACCTCTTCTCTGTTACTATTTTTGTAGAAGTAAAGCTGTGGGTTTTTTTCCTTATGCACCCAGTGCATAATAGCCTAACCGCAGAACTAACCAAGTTCTCCAGTCAGCCAAGGTTTCTCTTAGTTTTATTTGCATCTCAAAAAATCTTTTAACTTACTAACAGTGGAACCATGCACTGAAATATATCAGTGAAGCCTCCAGGGGAAATCTGTGTATTGGTACAAAGGCAGGTTTGTGCTATCCCAGAAGAACTCTTGGGCAAGGCTGCTCGGTTTCCAGCTTCTATGTGCTGTGTCATATCTGGGAACCATAACAGCATGCTGGACCTGCTTCCTGTTGGCAGGACACAGCCTCTCTGCACACCAGGATGTCAGATGTTCAGCTCGGCTCTCTGGAAAATAGCAAGAAACCCAGGATGCCCTGCAGGAACGCAGGAGAACTCACACGTCTGTGGCTTTGGCAGGATTTTTCGCAAAACGTATAATTTGTGGTCTAGCTGTAGACTGGAGCCCACCACTTGGGTAACCTACAGCAGGGGCCTGTGAGAGGAAGGAACACGAACCAGTCTCCATCTGCACTTAGCTGAGTCCGGATGAACACCAAGTGTGAGATTTCTCTTACGCTCCACCAGTCAGATCATACTTCCCATTCCGAGGCATGGATACAATAAGGGCCTTGAATGTCACCCTGTGGTTGTGTGCCCACGCAGCTCCATGCCTTGACGTTTCCTCTGCTTGCTGACATGACCTGCTAGTCTCCTGCTGGTATTGCTAAAGCACCCCTGATAGCACAGAGAGCTGCTGTAAATTAGGACACAACTGCTGAGAGTTCCTGCGTCCTCCTGTGGGTGGCATCAGAATATCTTCAGTGGACCAAGGCTCCCGTAGGAAACAAAGAGGACAGGGATGATATTCCTGCTTGTCAGCAGCCAGCATCATTACAGTGCAAGTCCTGCTTCTGCCAAGAAGCTCACATAAACTAGTAGATCTTTAAATTAAATGAATGACTTAAAGTAGTGAGAATTAGCATCACTCCATCAGCCCTCTTAATTCTGACAAAGAAAGATCTGTCACACCTTGTGCCCATGCCCCATGCCCATTGCAGTTATCTCAAGAGGAGGATGCAAATGCATGATTAAACCTCCCAGATTCTACAGCTTCAGCAAAACCAGAACTTTGTCATCACCGGGAATAGTTTCACACCTTTTCATGTAGGCTGCAATGAGACTGTTACAAATTGATGAACACAAGTGAATCACCACAGTTATCCAACAGGACACAGAAGTGTAAGTGCAAGTCAGGATACCAGAGGCTACAGATTTAGAGTTTCTACTTGTAACCAGAGCAGGGTTGTTCTGTGCTTTTAAATTGCCATGTTTAAACTATCGTGCTTGTTTCTGATAGCTGTATAGATCAGCAAAGACCTGTATAGATCAGCAAAAGCACACTGAGACGAGTCAGTGCACACCCCCAAACCAAAATGTACTCTCAGACACTCAAGTGCTAATGTTCAAAGCTGTATGGGTGTAACTGCTGAGCAAATGACTGCCTTACCTGCAGAGTATTACACAACCAATATTTCTTAAAGCTATGAAAGATGAGAATACAAAGCTCCTTCTTGTGCTAATTTTAGAATACTTTCTTCAGAATTCAAGAGAATGCCGTGTACTGTTCAGTTGCCCATATGACTAATTTCACAGCCTGAGACCATAACCACAATAAAGCTTAATCAACTTATGCCCAGCAACCACCACCAGTTATAAGTGGCGGAAAACAGGAACTTCAGAATCACATCAGGAAAAGTGTTCCTTTTTTTCTTTCTTCCCCTGTTTTAAAAGCATTTTAACTGATATAAGTTAGTGATTGTTGGCTCTGCAAGCATTTGTCTGCTCACCTAACAATTACACCTGACTTTTCTACCAGACTCATACCAGATTTTGCTTAGGAACTTTATTGGCATTGTTTCCTGCAAAGGGCCTGGATTACTTGCATTAGAGACCAAACACTTGATCTCTATGATGACTAGTGAGGTGGGACCCCTTTGTTTTATAGCTTAGGTATACGAAAGAATGCTGAGGTTCAAATCATTCACCTTCTGAAAACAGGGCTCTTCCAGAGTGTTTCCTTCATGAGAAGTCACATATGCTGTCCTAAACCCCATCTCTGATCTATGCAGGTTTAGGACCAAATCCAGTTTTCCTTTTCCTCCCATGAATTCATTCTTAATGAAGTTATTACAAAAAAAAAAATAATAATAAAAAAAAATTAAGATTTGTTCTCCTGAGATTTAGAGTTATGAATCTGTGTGTACAATGGTCATCGTGAGTAGGCGGCACAGAGACTGGGTGGGGTTTTTTCCTGTCAGCAGTGGTGCTATTCTTAGTTTTGTATGTGATCTTTATGTGTGTCATAGATAGCCACAATAGATACACATTGGCAGCTTTGATAATATTCAGAGAGGAACTGATCTCCCAGTCCAGGAAATTATCCTAAAGCTCTCCTCATTTTGGCAGCAGAATTTTAACCAACAGTTCCAATGAGCCTCTGCCAGCACATCGTTGCCTTTACAGGATTCTGAGCTACTAAACACATTAGAGAAAATTAAAATGACATGGGAATTGTAAAAAAAACCCCAACAAATCCCAACAACGACGGGGGCTGTGGCTACAGCTTTGGAATCTAACGGTTATAGAAATCAACTAGGCAATCTTGTGATGTGTGGGAGTATATGAACCCTTACACTGGATTCTCTTGTCTTCAATCCTTAATCACTCTGGGGTCCCTTAGCACAGCTTTGTGGCACCAAATAGCCATAAATCTGACACCATTGCTGTCAGTAGGATGGGGTACTGAGTAACGTGACAGAGGAGAACGCACAGTATCTGCCTGAAGGTGCACAGACACTGTACTTTCTAGCAAGGCTCCTTTGGCCCTGCTAAGCCATGTCACCTGTTGCTGCCTGCCACTGCTGTCTCACAGTCACTCATGCCTTGGCATGACTGTAAGGAGCCTGAGTAGTGCCCAGCAGCTCCTGGGATACAAGAGTTATCCCAAGCAAGACAATCACAAGCAATAACTGACAGAGAAATTCAACCGCTGACTTGTTATCTTCATTGCCACCTGCTGAATTATCTGACATCTCTGGGAAGAGACATCAAGTGAAAGAATGGGAATAAGACAAAGATATCCTTGTTTCTTTAAGAAAGATTCCTGTTTTGAAGACAATTATTAAAAAAGGAAGATAATCAAAGAAAATTATAATGGTTGAAGATTTTGAGATACAAGAAATAGCTTCAGCTTTGCCTGCCCGGCTTGTTGAGGTGTCCCCAAGCCATTTTGCCACTGGTGGCTAAGGTGTTACCCTTCTCCAGTGTATGCATCCCTGTTGTGCCATTTCACAAAGCCAGCCCTGCTTAGTGACATCAAGTCAATCTACAGAGAAGACAATAAAAATAATCCGACCTCTGAATAAAAACATTTATCACTGTCCAAAATTTAACAAAGAAAAATCGAATCCTCCCTCATCCTCCCCAGAAAAGTCATGGGAGATTTCTTGTGGCCACAGCTGCAGGGACCACCAAAGATGCCAGAGAACATCTCCAGTCCTGTAGTAATACAATTCAGCTGCAAATGTCAGTGGACCGAAATGTGGAGTTTATGGCAATTGTGCTTCCACCTGTGGAGTTTAGGTTTTTAGTTGTACCAATTTCAGTACCTGTCTGCATGGTTCTGGCCTGAAGGCTTTACTTGCTGGTTTATTTATGAAGAGCCATATAGATCAGCAGAGATCAGGGTAAGCAGCCAACTAAGCACTTCGCACAGCTTGCGGAACTTGGGCCATGTTCAGACTTAGCACTGCTTAAAACAAGGGAGTTCATTACAGAAGGATGCAAGATCACAGTACATGAAAGGAAGCTGTTTGCAAGCTTTTTTGTTATATCTAAATTTAATGTGGGTGAATTCAAAAGACAGTTAAAATGTAAACTAGCTATATGAAGATCACGGAAAAGTGACAAATGAAGACAGACCATAGCATCCAGACAGGGATACTGTTTGGAAGTGGCATTGCGTTACTGAAGTTTTCCTTGTAGCAATGGTGGAACTGGGAGAAATTACAAAGCAGCCTCATCTAATATACTTTGATGATGTTTTGGCAAGGATACGCTCATATAACGACACTGTGAATCAAGTCTTCCAGTCAAGTCTCATGTTTCTCTTACCAGCCTCTTCTGTGTTTTGAAGGCCCACAATATGTTTTCTGCGCCCCCTCCACTCCCACCAGAGCAAATCAGAGAACAAGAGAAGGTCACAGACTAAAACAAGGTGAGAATAATTTGTCCATTGTAGACTTTTTTTCTGAAACATTACATTTCACCTAGAAATCAAGGTTGGATTTAACTGTGTTTTGTTCATCCATGAGTTAAGAAAGTGTAAAGATTACACCTCTTGCAACACTTTGGCCATGCTGTCAATGAAATATGTTCAGTCATTTGCTGTCCTGACTGCTTCCTGACAGATTATTAACTACCGTGTAGCATATGCATTTCTGTTACTCCATCAAATAGCCATTGATTATGCCAGCCTGGAACGGAAAACTCTAATGCTTGTTTAACAGTAAGTGTCTGTCACTTTCTCTTAACAATTGGCTGAGAGAGAGAAAAGCGTCTTTTGTTAGAAATAATGGTTTGCTTAGAAACAGCTCCTTTTGTGCTGAAGTTTCACACACAGCAGGAGACTATCTCAGTGTTTCAGTAACAGAAAGCCTCTACCATCAGGGTCAGAGGTGGTTTTTTGTAAGGCACCATGGTTCCCTGGTAACATTTACAGCCCTGATATCATAGAAGATATTTTATATCCCTTTGGGGGGGGATTTTTTAATTGTTTTCATGAGAATATGAATAAAGAGGTATTGTACCAAATGGGAATCTGTCAATAAAAGTACATTCAGAGCCCTTCAATATCTTGTCATCTTCACCATTTAAAGACAAAGTTAATCCTGTTCTCTATAATGAGGTAATACTCTATGAAGGTAAAATCAAGTTTTCACTGTCACAGCAGAAAACTCCTCTCGCACAAATCCTCCAAGTATGAAACAGGAAAAGCTTGAGTTTAATGTCTTCTGATGCAAAGCTAAGACTCCTAATTGTTCTGCATACTTTTTAGTAGAGAAAGGAGACATCTTAATGTAGCGGATGAATTGCAGGTCTATTGATAAGATTCTTCAGTATTTCACTGCATAAAAATGTTAGCTTGTCTGACTTGTTCCTACATTCTCTTATTATTTTCTATTTTAAACCTCAGCAGCAGCTCTCCTAGGCCAAATTACCTCTAGTGCAACTCTCTTGCAGTCGTGCTGTTAAGTAATGCCTTCTTTTTAGCAATAATGATTATGGAAACTATTGCTTCCACATTCCCTCCCTTTCTGTGGAAAGCCAGTTGTGATGATCAGGGCAAGCAAAGGGAGGCTGTGAAGGTGGTACTCTGAACAGAAGGGTTGACTTCACTACTGGAGGAGAAGGAGGAACACCCTGTCCTATTTTCTCTCTTTCATGGGCAAAGCTAGAAAGCCTTTGAGATTCTCTGCAAAGCAGCCAGGCATAACTGTGGAGAAGAACATAATTTTATCAAGCAATTAAAGAATCAGAACTAAATTAACTAATGTCTGGCTGTGAGCAGTCACAGACTAGTCACAATGACATCTGTTTTACTGCTTCTTTCCATAGTTGACCCAGAAGCAGCCACAGCCAGGCTTTCATTTCTGTATTGTGCAACAGTATCAGTATATTCACCTGCAATATTATTACTACACATGGCTGCTTCTGGTCTTCACCCCTCACTCTTTCAAGAGACTACTGGTGACCTGGAACAGCTAAGAGAAGGCAGATTTCCAGTGAATGAGTAGCCTAATGGACAGCTTCAGGAGTTCACAGATAAATGCATTAACAGGAATTATAGGAGAAATCCAACACTGATGAAAAATGGATTTTTCTCTCATCTCTTAAAAACATGAGATTTAGTTCTGCTAAACTTGACGTTCAATTTTTATTGTTTCAGAAGCTGGCCTGGACACCATCTCCACTTCTGGAAAGCATAAACTGGTGAGCTGAACTGCTGTATACTTGTACTACAAAGAGCAGCCTTGTAGCTTTCAGCTGAAACTGAAGCTCCCTGTGTTGGAGCTTTACAGGAATAAAATAAGCAGCCAGTCCCTGTCCCAAAGCAGATGAATAAAGTGGACATGAGATAGCAAACAGTAGCACAGATGAAATAAGTGATTTATTGAAAGGATTTCTTAACAAACCAGTGTTGGAGCTAACAGAAGATCCATAGCTTCCGATCACCCCTTCCCAGTCCAGCATCTGATGTGCTAAACTTCCATGAATAACCAAATAGTCACAGCTCACCTACGGGTTTTGAGCATAGGGAAGTACTTACTATTAAGCAGCTGCTCCTTATTCAAGAAAAGGATAAGCTTAACAGTTGGAAGCACATAGCTATCCTAGTGAACATTTTGGACCATGTGAGCAATGTAGATTGGGACAAGACTCAGATTTTCAGAAGAGAGGCACAGAATTACCCCCAAAATGTGTGTGTACACAACAGATTTTCACATTTGGTTAGGGAGAACTATAGCAAGGACAGGGTGAGGAGGACATCAAAGGTAAAGAGAGATGCCTGAGCCACTCTGCCAGCTGTTGTGGCTAGTGTTAAGAGAAAGACTTGCAGATCTACCACAGTGGAAAGGGCGGAAGAGGCCATCAGGGGTGATGAAAATATACACTAATAGCCTTTTAGCCAAATGGATGCATGAAATGTGCTTTTGCAATGATTTTAACTGGTAACATGTGAAGCAGGATGCTGACCATTTTCTCTCCTGTTGTTTCTGTTCTCCTAGCAACAGAAGTGTTTTAAACAGGTATGAGTGACACAAATTCAAGCAGAAATAAAAAATATGCCAGGTGAAGCCAGAAAAAGGTGACCTTTAGAGGAAGATTCTTGCCCTGTCAGATTACAAGAGCGATCTGCAGAATTTAATGGAGATTAGTCACAACAAATCACATGATAAGACAAAGGCTTGAAAAAAACGCCACCCACTATATTTCTAACAGCACTTCTCAGAACCTACAACTATTTAGAAATCTGGTTGTTTAGAAGGAGTGCAGCTTTTCATGCAGCACAGCAAATCCCAACCCCTATCTCACAAGATTAGGAAGAAATTTTGCCTATGCAGTGGTTATTCTATATTAATCACCTGCCCACTGAGGCAATGTCGCCATTCGCAAAGGTAGGATGTTAGAATAAGATGAAGAATTGGTCTGATTCAGCAGGAAAGTTCTTACATGCTGCTGCTTAAGGTTTTCCCCAAAGAGCTGACTTTTATCCTACCTGACTTTATTTCATACACAAGTATAAAAAGAAAGAAAGTCATCCTCCTTTCTTTAGACTGGTGTGCATGCACGTGTTTTTTTAGCCTGTAACAAGGCTTCCAAAAATGGAGTCTGTGATGTTTCAATCTTTCAGTCATTCTGCGTCATAAATAAAAGGACTGAGGAATCCTCAGATTTCCTGCAGGAAGGCTTTCCTTTGTACTATGGGTTACACTGCTGAGCTGATATTTTTCTAGAAAGTTGCTGAAGATGGAAGCTGAAGGTAATGAGAACTTCAAGGGCACTTATTTGTACGTTAGTTTAAGGAGAAAGGGTTGTCTCCTGGTGTGCCCATTTCCAACAGCTTCTTTTTCTCTGTTTTTGCAAGTTAACAAAATATTTCCAAGAGTACACCCTGATGCACCTGAACTGTTACCTGCAAAGAACACACTCAAACATCTGCTAACAGCATTTTCAGAGTAGTTCTGATGCTCCATGCAGTAAGTCTATGGAAAAATCAGAAACTCGTTGGTTTATCCTTTCTAGCCTCCTTTTTAATCTCTGTATGTGCTCTGCCTCTTTTCAGGAATATTACCTTTGGCACTTCATCTAGGCTTCCATTTTTTTCATCTTCTGTCTCTTTCCTCACCTTTCATCCACTGACTCTTCTTTTCCAGCTCAGTCTCACTAAGCTTAGGTTTGGGTTTAGTTTCCTTTCCCAAAAATATTCAGGAGTATCAACATTATCGTTAATGACATATTATATAATTTTATTAACAATCTTGCACTACGCATCTGCTGTACTGCTGAAGTTGATTAGGAAAATAATTACCTCCCTGTGCCTGAGCAGTGAATTGGCTTTACTCCAGAAAAAGGTGTTCCCCAGAAAGGCTTCCCACTAAAACGTAGCTTATGGCTTACAGTAGTCTGAACACTATTAATCCTATTTACGGAGTCCTACCTAGCCACAGTGCTTATTTCCCATAGCAAGTTCATCAGTCACAAATCAGTGGGTTCAGCAGCTCCTGTCAAAAGATTTGCACTTGCTTACTGGAGGGAAGCCCACATCATCTGTTATCCACAGACTCCCCTCAAGGGTCATCATTAGCTAAAAAAAGAGCTTGTTATTTCTTATATGCTGTACTCTAGCCATGCTCAAATCAGCTGCTGAAGTCTTTCCAGCTCCTTGGAGGCCATCCACAGCAACTGCCAGGCCCTGAGGGCACCACCAGGAAGGTTTCCTATGCCCAGGGCTGTGGCTGTCCTGGCTGCCCTGCTCCTGGCTGGGACAGTGGGACAGGCCCTGGCTGGTGAGATTCTGCTCTGTTGCCCTGGGAAGTCCCCTTGGGTCCTTGTCCCTTCGGGAGCAGCTGGCCCTTGTAGAACCCTGACAGTAACCACTGTAAAATCTGTACATGCCAAACTCACTGGAAGAGTTGGTAACAGTCACAGATACTGATGAGCTAAACAAAAAATCCTGTTTCTGGGGGTGGATAACAAGAGGTTCTCCTCCCAGAGAGGAGCTAGGGAAGTACTTGTCTCAGCTATGGACAGAAACAAATACAAATCACCAGGAAGAAATAAAAGGGAACAGCTGAAGAGGGTAATAGCAGCCCGAAGGTACTGCAGTCATCATCTCTTCTACTACAGTTTGGTCCAGTTTTTATTCTTCACTGCATCTAGCAGACCTCCCTTCCAGCCCCATGAAGTCCACACTTCCAAGCTGCGAGGGCAACAGGACCTGCTACACAGAGGTCTCTATAAGAGCCCTGTAAAGTCACACAGAAACAGATGAGCCACAAATCAGTGTTCATACAATTGCAAATATTCAAACAGTGGTTTACATCTGTTCTGCAGCCTGGATAACTGTCTGTCTTGGTTCATGCAGTGGTTTGCCCATCAGCTAGAACACCATGTCCTTTGTCCATGAGAGGGGAAGAGCACAGCCACCACAGCAGCTATGCCTCTGAAATCTAGTCTCTACCTTGACAAACAATCTCCAGCGCTAGTGCCAAGGGTCTTCAGCACCCCAGGGTTTGATGAGCAACCAACACAAGCCGTTTACACAGGAGATCCTAGGCTCTTGTGACTGCATAAAACCAGAGGGCAGCAATTTCCTACCTTGGTTGGAGCTCTCCTCCCCAGGCCATCCATCTTCTGCTTTCTTTTCTGTGACTCTTCCCAAGATAGTGGAGTTGCAGGGTCTTTCATCTCCACTGTGCCGCCCATCAGTCACATTCCCAAACATGATTTTTGAGCTTCTTTCCAGCCCCACGCCTGCTGCTCTGCTAACATAAGTCATTTTCTGTCAGTGTTACACAGCATATTGTGAAAGGTGAGTCTTTCATCTCCCTGCTGGGGCCACCCCCCCCAGCTTTCCATTGAAGCAGGCTCTCCTCTCTGTACAGCCCCCCTGTGCTTGGTGAGCGCACATCAATTAGTAGGACGGCAGGCGAGCACTTACCACCTCTGAATCAAACACTTTCCGCTGTTGCTTTCAAGTTTTATTAATGTTTATTAATTCCTGTTGATATCTTGCCAAAAGTATTTTTTGGAGAATGGCAAAATAATTAGAAGTTATTCACACTTTCTTTTCTTTTTTTTTTTTGGTTTTTTTTTAAACCTCCTGGATGCTGCACAAATTGATTATTAAGAGAAAAACTAATTCATTATCCACAAATAGTTCACAACCCAAATACACTGCCACCTGCACACATCTATTTTTGGAATTCTGTTGAAGTATTCTGCCTCATAAAGTCCTTCACTTCTGAAGCATGACAACAAAAAATTGCTGTGGAAACCTGAGGGCAGAGGATGACTAATCCCTAACTCCAGCACTCAGAAAGGAGACAAGTATGCATTTTATTTTATATACCAGTTACAGCACAGCAAGAGAAGAGTTTACTCCTTTCAGACTGGAGTTGCCACTATAACAATAACAGCAGCAGCACTTAGACTACTCTTTCTATTTCTAAAGCACTTTATATCCATTAACACTTTGAGCCCCACAAGTCCTCCAACAAGGATAACAAAAGGAAGAAAACTGAAGCAACTTGCCATTGAGAAATCACTCAAGCCACAATTATCTTTCAGGAGCTCAAAATGTGTCCACACTTGTATGTCCACAGTCTGTCAGTTGCTCAGACAATACTGCATTTATTGTCTTTTTCCACCCCATATAGATAGTCACCTCATCTGCAAGTGAAAAGGAGAATTAGGTTGTAACAAGAAATCTGGAAAAAACCTTCTCAACACAAAAAGATGCAGCCAAGTACTAATGTAAGAAAAATCACAACTACGTATAAAGAACAAAGCCAAGATTCTGTAGTTAGTTATCAGAATGAACAGGTGTCTACCACTCTATCATATAGACATTTCAAACATGCACTCTGCAGGTGGGGGCTGGAAAATAGATCCCAAGGTGTCTTTGAAATATCCTTACTTTTATATTTCTGTTTGACCACTAACCAAAGGTATTTACCTAGTCATAAGACACAGACCTGAGTGTAGAAAGCATTTCGCATTCTCAGTGTTGCAGAAATCTAGATAGGAAACCCTTATGACTTTATTTTAACTATAAAGATGCTATAAGAGGACTTGGTGTATAGCTCATAGACAAATTTCTAGTGAAGAAGATAACAAGTCTCCCATCTCCTCACATGACATCAGAGAATGATGTGCTAGTTCTTCCTGGCTCAACTTACACACTGATAGTATCATCTCAATAGATCTGTCCTGATAAAAGCAGATTGCATCTTATTGCACATTATTATTCTACCAGGGCATGCCTGACTGGTGAAACCAAGTGGCAGAAGGATAGTTACCTCAGGATAACTATCTCTGTGTACAGTACACTCCAGAGTAAATATAACATTTTTCCAAACCATTATGTAGCTCCTTCTAAGGGGAAATAGATATTCTGAAATACTGTAACTTTTATTCTGTGGCAAAGGGTTCTCATAGAGAAGTATTCCAGTAGGAAAAGCTTACACCAATTCTGCTGGTGAGTCTTAGGTGTCCTGTAAATTCATTAGACAGTCCTGCAAACAGAAAGTAAACTTGGGATATTGTCAGTGAGCGGAACACCTTTCACATCACCTTTTTGGTACAAAAGCAACACTTTTTGACACTATCCAGAGAACACATTTAGAGACATGAAACAGGAGTAGAGCATGACCAGGTTGTGCTGTTTTGCAGTTCACTATTATTGCACCTTTACGTGCTGACAGTAAAACTCTGCTGCATGCACTCTGAATAATAACAACAGGAAGCAAGAGCAGATTCTGAGGCTCCCAGGGAAAGATTCTCATTCAAGAGACAAAGGGGAGGACAAAGAAAATGTTTTCTCTCAAACTGACAATGCTTTCTTTAGTACTAAAACAATGCAAAGTTTCAGTTACTCTAGAACTTCATTTTTTGAAACAATGAGTTCCTTTTCTTAGCTGTTCTCTAAGAAAAAATGGATTACTTGTTTCATTAGTAAAGCAAATCAATGAGGTTTAGTCAAGTTATTTAGTACATTAATTTTAATTCATCTAACTTCAGCCAGATCAGGAAACTCTGACAATAATCACTGGCCTCCCTTTGCGCTTAGTCACATTCCAGGATGGAGCTATGTAACTCGTATGGCTTTCCTATACTTTGTAATGTCTACAGAGTAAATTCTATTTATTTCAGTTCCATAGACTTAGCAATTCCAAAACTAAGAAAACAAACAATAACTTCTTCCCATTGCAACCACAAACTGTTATGTACAAAGATTTGCCTATCTATTTTCACTTTAAGGGACAATCTGTGTTCCAAAGGTTTCAGTGACACATAGAGAAATGGCTGGGAAGATAAACTGAGGCAATGTAGAGGAACTGTTTCTAATTCAAGGTCTCACAGCAAGTCAAAAACATTGCCAACAAAATAAGCTGCACTTCCTACTAGCTGCAAAATCCAGGCAAGTTTGAAGAGAGCAAAATCTACCCTCCAGAGCTGCCACAGTTCTCACAATTTATTGCAGTACAAATGCTAAATAACTTCCAAGCAGTAGAGGAGGGCACTTCAGGATGATACTGGTGTACAGAACTGTATCCCGTGATTTGTATGGTTTTCCTTTCTGTTCAGAACTGACTTTTGCTCAGTGTTGCTGTCTGATCAAGGGCCATTAATGGAAGTTTTGAGCTTATATAATATCTGACCAATAATTTCTAGATGACAGAGTGAGTACCTAGTGTGTTGATTCACTTAATTTCCCAAACATGTATCCTCAGAGGATGTAAGCAGCGTAACGTATCTTTCTATTCTGTTGTTCAGAATGGCTAAAAAAATGCTTCGCAACTTCATTAGAACTTTCTGTTGATGAGGAGCTATTTCTTTTATGTAAAAGTTAATGTGTCAATACTTCACAATTGAGGTCTGCTGGAGAGGTTTTCTTCCTTTAGCCAGCTATTTAAAATAGCTAGTGATGTGTGATGTATATTTTTAGAGGCTGTCAGGCAATGCTATTTTTGATGATACAATATGTCTGTTTTCCCTTACCACACAGGAAGACAGTGATGCTGGACTGAACATGTTTTCCCCCCCAAATGGGGTGTCTTTGGGGAAACATCAAGAGAAGTGACAATACATACATAAGAAAACGGCATAATTTAACAGTCCCTGTCGTAAACCCCATTGTTTAATTGAAAGAAAATCTTTCATGGTTGATTTTATCAAGGAAATTTATGTCTCATTGACTTTAAACCTATTCCTGCCCTCCCTGAAATCAGTGGTGGATTTGACTGCTTTCAATCAGATCTCAGGCAGTTCACTTATTAGAGTTGTCGCTGTTATTGGATTAGAGAGAACAGTCTGCTAATGTTAGCATTCTAATACCAGTATCAGTGTCACAACGTAACAGAGAGAAGCTGTAATTTGTGAGCTGGCTTGTCGTGAGATAGCTGTAGGTGTATGCAGTAGGAGTATAATACAGGCACAAGGACTGTGTTGTGATTCATGTTACAGGTCTTAATATAAACTAAGAAGGAAAACACATTTATTAAGAACTAGAGTGCGCCCATCCCTGGCAGGGACATACAGAAGCAGAAGAGGAATGTGCTCTCTCTACCCAGTGGTCTTGGTATCAGAGAATAATGCTGTGTTAAATGCATTCATAGCTGCCCTGCCTTTGCTGTTTAAAATCAGATGCAATAGAGAGCTAAGCTCAACTTTGCCCTCTGCACACACAAATTTAATTGTTCTGCAATTAAAAAAACCCATACAATTGGAAAGACTTCTAGTAAAATGAAACAAAATCCCAGAAGGG
Source organism: Podargus strigoides (assembly GCA_028020825.1). Taxonomy (NCBI): domain Eukaryota; kingdom Metazoa; phylum Chordata; class Aves; order Caprimulgiformes; family Podargidae; genus Podargus; species Podargus strigoides. Next base: position 14,068,139 of record CM051623.1, on the reverse strand, counting down.
CATCACTACAAGATGGATGCTAATGTCTGTGGGAATAATAGCTGGCACAGGCCAAAGACGTCTTAGTTCCTTCAGTAAAAGGAAAGAGCAGAATCTGGCCATGGCATAAAAGCCCTTCAGTGTAACAGTGTTGGTTCAAATCCAGCATAAACTGTGACAGTGACAAGGTACATGATGACCTATAGAAAGCAAGTTGGTGCTTCTGATCAGCTGCTACAGGACCAAACATTTGCACCACAAACCAGCCTGCTTCGCTCCAATCCCATCCTTAAGGATCAGACAAAAACTGGCTAAAATACTGTTCTGGCAGATAAAGAATGAGCCTCAGGAGCAACACGACCCATAGTAATGCACCCTGATTCTGACTGTTGCAGTTTAAATACTGCTCGTAATTAATCCCAATGGAGCCATCACTGACTTCCCTGGAGCTAGAGTACAAATGAGTTTAGTCCATTGTATTCAAAAACAATAACGAAACTAGAAGCCAGATGAGAAATTGCTCCACGTCGGTGGTAAGTAACAAATCAAGGCTCAGAAGAAACCTCAGGAGGAGCATCTGTAGTTACATACCTCCTGAAATACCAACATTGCTGTTTCCTGGCATAGTGATCTGCTTCTGAACAGTGGATTTTCAGGCAATGAACAGGAAAATATGTTATCAGGATGTTCAAAAAAACATATTACTGATCCACTCTAGCTATGAATCCATAAGATACTGAAGTCCTATAACTGATTCTTATTGCACAGAATATGGTCATGCTAAACTGTACCTCATCTGATACCATTTTGGATAAGAATATGTCCTACGGATGGCAAGGCAACTAAATATGTCCAACAGCCACAACAGACTCCTGTCTTTCCTCTCAGTTTCTTGCGTTCAGAGTTACAGGTTTTCATCCAGCTGGTGGGAGAGGGGAGCCCTAGGGCAGAAGTCTTGCCTCGAAGGTGGGAGCTGTAGGACTGTCTTCTGGTCCAGCAAATGAACCATCACATGCCTGCCCAGTGCCATTAGTCTACTTAGGTACAGTTAGGGACCTTAATGTTATATTCAAATCCAAGTTCCTGTGGCTGGACACTGTTCAAAAACAGTGAGAGACCTTGCCCAAAGGGTCTTGAAGCCTAAAACAAGAAATCAGCAGTACTTCAGTGACACCTCCACCCATGCTCATTGGAGATGCCTGTAACTGAGGCAGGCTTGTCAAATTAATTTCAAGTGAGAGTTAGGTGAGATGCTTTCATTCTGGCACTGTTCCTCATTCAAGATGTGTCCCAAACTGAGTTTTATATGAGAGAAGGTTCTGCTGCTTGCCCAGGTCTCCTCACAACCCAGAAAAGGAAGCTACTTACTGCTTGATTGACTAGAGCAAAAGCAATTTTTCCTTATGCACAGAGGACACTGGAGCAGACAGCTGCATGTTTGTGGAAGGAACATAGAAGCTGCAATGCATCACAGAGAAATGTGTGACTGCAGATGCAGACTTCCCTGCAAAATTTCGAGTCTCCTCCACCAACACAAAATTTCACAAGTTAACTTTGCTACTAATAAGTTGCTAAGTTCATAATGCCTTAGGGTGTTTTGGTACAGACAGTCCCACAAGAGTAGCTGAATTTCCTTCCAGGGAAATTAACTCCTAACTTTTTAAAAATAGCTGATAAGCCTTGGCCCCTGATTTATCTTGCAGAACTGCAGTATGGTCAACTGCCAGCTGCTAGGCAGCACCATCATGCTGCTGCCAAAGCAGAAGGTGAAGAAGCTGCAGTGAAGAATGACCTGAAAGTTGTATTTAATTTGTTTCTGTTGTTGTTGTTTCTGGGCCAGCTCAGAACAGCATCAGGAGTTCAGAGGGGCTGAGAAGTATGAGAGAAGATGAGCTGGAGAAAGCATGAAGAATTGTAAGTCTTGGAGCAAGGAGCAAGAGAAGTTCTGAACTGGAAAAAAAGGGACATTTTCACTGCAGAAAAAGGGGAGGGCTGTTGAAAGTTTTGTTAAAAAGCTAGATTTTTGGCTGCAAATTCCTCCAGAGTGGCATAGATGTATTCAATCAGTTCTGTGGCTTGCAAAGTATCTTCCCTGTCTATCTTTACCCCACAGAAGGGTGAAAACACTTCATTGTGTGTAATAGAGCTACAGAGATAAACAATTTAATAACTGATCCAATAACCAGCTTATGCAATTCTGTGTCTACCTTGTTTTTCTCCTTCTAGAAATGTAGAGTTTTTACTTGTGTGTATATGGTAGCAAGTTGGTTTACAAACTTCCTTGGCCAGTGGGGAAGTCTCTCAGGAGTATTTCCACTTCTAAATGATTCTGCATCCAAAATTTCTGAATGATGTGCTGCATGAAATCACCTTCCCTGGCCGCTTTCTGTCAGCATGGTTACTCGAGGGAGCAGACACAAGAAACTCAGCAATCACAGGTGAATGCATCACAGTGAATATACTTTATACTAAACAAAATTGCTTGGCAGATCTGATTCTCCAATAGGCAACCTTCCACTTTAGCCATTTTATTTTATTATTCCTTCATAAACAAGTTTCTTTCTCTTTATTTCAGTGGGCTTTCATTATAAATTTCTGCAGAAGAGTGAGCTGACTGCAGTTATGTTCTCTTATTAGATCATCCATTCAACCCACTGCATGTTACAAGATTAGTCAGGAAACAGGAGAGCACACACTATTGGATTTTGGGCTTTGAATCTCTTGGTACATAGCTCAGATCACTAAAAGGGCCACTGCAACTTAATTAGTCACTAAAGTCAAGATGAGAAGTGCTGAGTAGTGACAAACCACATTTTTCCCAAAGTCCCCACCAGCAGTCAGCATCTACTCAGAAGTGCTTTACTCATTCCTTTTCTGGCAAGGGATAAGCTGCATCACATCATTTTAAGGGCCAAAGCACTTTTACTTGACATTCCCAAATCCCTTAGCATTTTAAAGTGAGTGAAAACTTTGTTTCGATAATCTAGCATCAAATTCCTACAGACACCTGCAACCTTCCTTCTATATCCCTCCATAAACACCTAAACACATATGAAACATTTGGTTTTAGTTGTACTAAAGTAAAATTTCTGTGACAGAAGCATTTGTTTTATGCCATATATCTGATGGAGTTGCAGCTCTGGAAATGCATTTCTAGTAGCCATTTTTAGATACCTAGACAGTTGTGTAATAAAACAGTTATTGCATTCAATCTGGATGTATTTCCATGTACATTGAACATTTTCTGTGCAAGATGACTAGATCCAAACGTATAACTGAGTATTAGCAGATGATAAACAGAGCAAGTGAAATTACTGTCTTCATATGCTGAAAGTGCTTTGTTTCCAGGAGACTGAAACAGCCAAATTCATACCTGATATGCCCAGTTGCTTCAATGGAATTGTATCAAAGATGAAGTTCCCTGTTCCCCATGCACAGAGCATTATCAGTCCCATGGAAAAGCTTAGAGGAAGAAGGAGCCTAAAAGTTCAGTGCCACATCCTAGAGCATTGCACACAGTTAGGATGAGAGGCGTCATTTCCATCCATACCATAGGTCCATCTGTCCACAGGGCCCATGTGAGCTGGTTGGTTTGCCAGCACCTTCTTTCTAACCCAAATTATTTCCGTGATGGAATTTATTTGAGCAGCAACCACCTTAATAGAGATACAACACTGTCAGCTGGAAGTAGCAGTCTTGTCTTAACTCTGCTAAATCCCACAGCTCAACTATAAATGACAGTCTTTACCCTTGTCTTGTGCAACCCTAATCTTCTCCTGACCATCAGCAAACTAAACATATAGCACAGTCCCATGCAAATACTAAACCTCAACCTCCCATCAAAGGCTTTGAGGATTTACAAACAAATCACACCCTTTACTCTTATTTCCAATAATTGGCATCTACCTGCAACTCTACTTTCTTCTGGCAGAGGGACTATGATGCTACTCAAACTCCACATCTAGCACTGAATCACAGGAATCACAGCTTTACTTCTAGGCATTTGTCAGATGCAGGAAGGAATTATTTATCTAGTCCTCTAACACTGATCCTAACCCTTCCCCTTTCCCTGACAGAGTGTCCCAGTCATCTTACAAGCCACATATTCCACACTGAGCTGCAGAAGCATGAAATTTCACCCTAAGTTTGTGGACCATTCTGGAATGATCAATGAATCACTTTAGTTGGTCTCTACCTCCTACAACCTTATCAGAAAACTAATCTGGAGCTTTCCTTGCCAGAGTGCACTCAATATTAGAAAATTTTTGAATTTTCAGAATACACTGCCGGGGGAAGGCTGTTGCCTCTGACCTCATATTTCTATTTCTTTTAACCTACATTTCTATTTCCAGATGTTTGTTTTAAAAATTAAGTTAGTGCTCTTCAAAATGTGACAGACTGATTGCACAGAAGTGAATTTTTTTTGCCTAGAGAAGGCTCACCTGTCGAGGCTCATCATCACAAAAGCAGAGAGGATATATCCATGCTGTTGATTAACAGCAGTGTGAAATCTCAAGGGTAAAATATTTCAGTCTCCACAATCCCTCCAGACATCAGGGTTGGGTTTTTTTTTCAGGAAATCCTCAAAATGTTTAAGTTGATATTCTCATATCAGGATCCTGTGCTCCTACCTTAAAACAGCTCAAATAGTTCACCCATGGCTGTCTGACAGCCTGTGAAAGGGGTTTATCACTGCCTGAATGCAATACAAGGCTCTTGTTAGAAATTAAGTATTCAAGCCATCCTCCTGTTGTTTTGAATCCAGAAGGTTCATTTGAACTACATGAACACATTTCAAGTTTTGGGGGAACATCTCACAGGATCTTGTTAATAAGTAGAATACTTGCATAAGAGTCACCATGACACAAATCGAAGTGTGAGTAGGATTTTTCCCTCATATAATCACAGCAAGCTCCCTCTTTTTTTTTTTTTTTAATTATTCACCAGTCAGTCAAGTCCAGACACAGAGTAATATTTCACGAAGAACAACTTGTTCTGTGGATACAAAATCTTTCATGACCTTTAAAAACCCTCACATGGAATGTCTTGTCAATATATTGTTGCCAGAGTCCGTTTTTCCACCATTGCTCATGTAAGACCGGGACAGAACTTTTGCAAAATCAAAATCCGCTAACTATGCAAATGTATTCATTTGTGCTTCTTTCCCTAAGGACACAGTATTCCAGTGAACAAGCTCATAAACTTTTAAAAAAAGCTCCATGTGGTTGGAGCATCCGCTGCATCACTGTGTGCCGTAATGCAGATTCCTAGATGAACAGTACCATTTACTGTTGTGAAGCTATAAGCAGAGTTCTTTGGTCCTCATTATTTCAAACTCAGTCATGTCCCAGGAATGTACACTTGTCCTCAAAACAGAAAAAAAAAACCCTCTAAGCTCTCAAGTGCCCAAATATGGGTCCTAAACATTTATTAAAGTAAAAGTATAGCATACACCACCTCTTATCTACATACTGGATTTTGAATAAGCTCACAGTGCAGCTCAATACCAACCTAATGCTAAGTTCTAATGTCAGAAGTTTATTTGCACTCTGTAAGAAAGTCTGTTTCCAATTTACCTTGATGAAATTTGTGCCTGTATTTCCAATTTCCTATGTTGGAACAAGTATCTGCAAAACACCCTTAATTTACTACTAAAAGGAGAAGCAGGATCAATCAATCTATACACTAGCCACATACAACATTAAGGTACATCTTTCATGTTTCACGTCATCTAGTGCCAAAGGAAATTAAGATCTCAGTAAAAACAGTTGATTTTCTTAAAGAGAAAACAAATTAACAAAGATGTCTTCATGCAAAATATTGGAAGATGGAAGAATGTTCATTTTAATAAACACACTCAACTAATCAGTTTAACCTAAAGCTATAGTATCCCACAGGAACAAACTTGAACATGATAAGATGTAAATAACAGGTACTTTTGGTTTGTGCTTCTCATAGGTAGTATGGCAACCACTCATTGACTTTGATTTCCAGTAATTCACTCCTGTTGCACACCAAAGGATTAACTTCTATCAAACAGGTTAGATACAAAGTAGTCAAGAAAAACAAAACCACAGACAGTCCATATAGACAGAAAACAAACTAGCTTCTGCAACAAGGGCTAAATACTGTATATCCCTAAAACTAATAAAAAAAGAAAGTTTCTCTGTAAGGATCTTGCAAGAAGAGGTGGAAGAAAACATCTCCGATGTATGCTGTCAGCTGGCCTTGAAAAAATTCACCATGTCAGACTGAAGTTACACAGAAAAATTAGGAGATTGTCGCCTCAGTCATAGCCTCTGGACTTTAAGTCCAAATTTAACTCAAATATTCAGTTCAGAGATCATCTTGGTATTTCTTTCAGAAGTACTTCCATCTACTCTACAGTTACACATTAACATTAGTTTCTTACACAAATGATCATGCCAAGCTTAAGCAGATGGGGGTGGTTTTTTGTTGGTGGTGGGTTTTTTTAAACAGTGTTACACATGGAACCTAGACAGCGCATTTGCATATATATATTTTTACACATTGTTATATATTAACTCCTGTATAGATATCAGCCATTGCCCTTACAGATGGGAGAGAGTTCCAGTAACTAACAATTAACAAAGTGTCATGAAGAGGTAGATAAGTTCAATCACTACTTTAAACTATTCTTTTGCTGTCAAACATCAATCAGTTCACAAGTATGGAGTCAAGCAGACAATTGAACTTAGTAGAGGAAGCTAAGCTCTGAAGACCCTTTCACCTTCATTCAGTATTCAACATTAGGTTCAGCTCTGTCACTGTATTAAAAAAAAATCATCCTCTCTTCACCCACAAGGTCAGCAACCCAGATGCTGCCTGGTGATACTGATAGGGGGATGAGAAGCGACAAGATGACCTACTAGGTTATATTTCAGCAATAAGAATAATGAAAGACATTTCTACACATAACAGAATATGATGATAAATATGTCTATGGGTAGTAGTGAGAAACAGCTGTTCTGTACTGCTAAGTACCTTCATTAGCAGGATAGTTTTTCATCTTCAAAGCTCTTTTGGGAAGGAGCTGAACAGTGATTTGAGGAGCTAGAACAGATGTCAACATCCAGGCCTTTTCTAATTCTTCAAGCAAGTCATTCAGTGATGCTGGGAAGTCACTTTGGCTCTGAAGGATGAGGAGAGAGAGATTTGTGTACGATGCCTGAGGAAGCACACTGAAGTCAGAAGACCTGCAACAGTTAATAGCAATTGAGATACTATTTGGTCCTCCCACACACCCCGAGATTGCTTCCCAGTTTTCAGAGTCTGTGTTTTTTATTTTTAAGCATGTATTTTCTCACAGGAAAGCAGAAAGAATAGGAAAGCAGAAACAACTAAAATCTTGACTAAAAGCAAATGAAAGACCTGACTAAACAGTCCATGGGAGCAGGGATAGAAGTACTTCATGGGGTCAAAAGGATAGAACAGTTCCCCTTGTCACTTTGCCCACACCAGGTTTCCCCTTAATTGAGGTGAAAGGCTAGCTCTATAATTCCGTTTGTGCTGTAGTTGTCTGGTGTGTACGTTTAACATCTACCTGTGCCATAACAATCAATAGCAGTTAAGAACTTTTTTTTTTTTTTTTTGCCTTTTCTCCCCTTCATGTGGCAAATACCATTTCTTTCCAGCTTGTGTTGCAGTTTATATTATCTTTGTTGACATCTCAGGTTTCAAGGGAGTCTCTCCTCGTTATTATATTAATCATTTGTGCAAAGCATTTGACACTGTCCCACACAACATCCTTGTCTCTGAATTGGAGAGATATGGACTCGACAGATGGACCACTAGGTGGATAAGGAACTGGCTGGATGGTCGCACTCAAAGAGTTGTGGTCAATGGCTCAATGTCCAAATGGAGACCAGTGACAAGTGACATTCCTCACGGGTTGGTGTTGGGATGAGAATTGTTTAACATCTTTGTCAGCGACATGGACAGTGGGATCAAGTGCACCCTTGTCTATGACACCAAGCCGTGTGGTGCGGTTGACACCCTGGAGGGAAGGGATGCCATCCAGAGGGCAGAGTTGAGAGATGGGTCTGTGTAAACCACAAAAAGTTCAACAAGGCCAAGTGCAAGGTCCTTCAAATGAGTCAGGGCAATCCCAAGCATAAATACAGGCTGAGTGGAGAATGGATAGACAGCAGCCCTGAGAAGGACTTGCGGGATGTTGGTTAATGAAAAACTCAACATGAGCCAGCAATGTGTGCTTGCAGCCCAGAAAGCCAACCATATCCTGGGCTGCATCAAAAGAAGTGTGGCCAGCAGGTCGAGGGAGGTGATTCTCCCCTCCTACTCTGCTCTTGTGAGATCCCACCTGGAGTACTGAGTTCAGCTCAGGGCCCCCAACATAAGAAGGACATGGACCTGTTGAAGTGAGTCCAGAAGAGGACCACAAAGATGATCAGAGGTCTGGAGGACCTCTCCTATGAAGACAGGCTGAGAGAGCTAGAGTTGTTCAGCCTGGAGAAGGCTCCAGGGAGACCTTATAGCACCTTCCAGTACCTGAAGGGGCCTACAAGAAAGCTAGAGAGGGACTTTTTACAAGGGCATGTAGTGATAGAACAAGGGACAATGGATTCAAACTGAAAGAGGGTAGATTTAGGTTAGACATTAGGAAGAAATTCTTCACTGTTAGGGCAGTGAGACACTGGAACAGGTTGCCCAGAGAAGCTGTGGATGCCCCTTCCCTGGAAATGTTCAATGCCAGGTTGGATGGTGCTTTGAGCAACCTGGTCTAGTGGGAGGTGTCCCTGCCCATGGCAGAGGGGTTGAAACTAGATGATCTTTAAGTTCCTTTCCAACCCAAACCATTCTATGATTCTAGAAGGTAAATACACAGTGCTAATACCTAAGAGACAGGCTACGTATCTGGCTATAGCCCTGAACCTGAAATAAAAACTATTTTGTCTGAGTGCAATGGCACTAATCTCTCTCCTTCCATAAAATTATGTAACCATTATTTGAGTGTTCAGCAAACAAAACTGGACACTATATCCTGGACCCTGAATGCCTGATATACAGACAGCTGCACTACATGTTTGGTTGCTGGTAGAGCATCTGCAAGACACGTTACTATAAATTGATTTATGGGGAATGAAAGGTAGAACTCTCTAGCAGTATAGAGTTAGACCCACTATTTGAAAAGATTTTCCTCTTTAACTACTGTAGTTATACTGAATATTGGAAAGAAAAAACAAACACAGATGTTCCTCAGTTTTGGCTAGTGCTTGGTGATGAGCAGAACATAAAAGTCCCAAATCTGCCTTTGGTAAAAAGCCATGAGAACTCTGAGTCCTTGTCCAAGTGTTTGTGTGTGATCCCAGTAGACCTTCCACTCTAACCAAGTCTTCTCCCAGCTGGTTGTCACCTGGAGAAATAAGCTCAAACACTGAAAGAACAAACACAAAGTAGTCTGTATACTTATTATTAGTTTTTATGTTTGGAATTTGAGTTATACTGTTAACTACATATGTTACTAGAATTTTTCATATCCCAGAGAAGACAAATAAATTGTATTGGACATTTCATATCCCCAAAGCTTTTTTTTTTGGAACAAATAAAAGTTTGAGACTATTTTATTTTTACTGAAATAAACAGTATCAGAATTTAACTTTTCTGTTGAGGTAAGACACTAGTCTAAATTCTGCTCTCTTGTAATCAATATAGTTCTACTAAAGTCAATTATATTTTATTACACCAGAAATAAAATTTGCTCTCAGGTTTTTTCCTCCCTTTTGGCCTCAAAATAAGGTAGCAGACAAATTCAAGCAACATAACAGTGATCAACTGTAGAACACACATTCAAAGATGGCTTAGTGCAGTGTTCCTCATCATTTTGGGTTGGTTATTCTATACGCAAAATTCAGTTGTTTGCCTGAGCAGAATAATTGCTTTGTGTCTCTTGCCAGGGAGATGCAGGAAAGAGCTGCTCCCCAAGAAAAGGAGAGTTGGGAGCCCAAGGTGACACCAAAGCAGATATGGGGCAGTGGCCTCACCAAACAAACGTGTGCAGTCCCATGGCACACGAACAAAAGCACGAGCTCAAGGCTGGTGATGCTAACCTAATTAAGCCACTGAGACAGTGATCATCAAGCAAATCCATAGCAATAAGGTACATTGAGGTCAAGATGGAAAGTAAAATCACAGGTCAGGGTTCATCAGCAAGGTACTTGACCAGGCACGGGCATAGCTGGGATGTAGCTGAAGCCTTCTTCTTCGCCTCTGCCTGATTTACCTTGTGCTTCCAGAGCCAACAAGAGAGCCCCTGACCAGTTCTTACACACCTTTTCACAGAACTGTGATTCAAGGTGACACAGGCATGCCCCGAGTCCCTGGAGCCAGACCCCCAGCGTGGGAAGCAAGAGGTCACACCTGGGGCCCTCGCATCCAAATAGCTTCTCCTTAACACTTTAGCAAGGGACACATATGAACTCCATATGTGTTACAGTACATCTTTTAGATTGGGAAAAAAAAATAAGCCTCTTGGAAAAAGATTATACTTTTCACATCTTAAGCAGTGAAATGATGCAGTGTTAATCTCCAAGATTTTTATCTAGAAAATATAACATTCATAATGTCTTTTAAAATTTCCCATGAAGAATACAGATAGCAGAAATCAGTATTGACCGGTGAAACCAGAATTTTTTCTCCAAACTAAATACTGAACTAATATTATATTACATACTTGGATATGCCTGTTTTTCACAGGATGAAAATATTGAAATATTAAAAGGCTTTCCTCAAGATAGGCATTGTTGAACAAAACCCAAGAAGTTTATCAAGATATATTTCCAGCCAATGGAGTTAGAAGATGTTTAAGACAAGGCATCTAGGTTCCTAAATATTTATTTGAATCAAAGCTCTGAACCATGACAGGTAAAAGCATTCAAGAATATAAAAGATATTAAAAAAAAATGCACAAAGCCAGTGGGTAAAATATAAAGGCTATGTGACATCCTGTAGTTATCTATGACAGCTTAATAACATTCTAGGGATATAACAGATACAGCAGAGATTTCTCCAGAACATTACTTCTTGGCCATACTAGCTCAAAAATAAAATTAATGATTTGATACTGATACTTACAGAAAAACATACAGCCTTTTCCTCCTCCATCATAAACATCACATATCTTCCTTTCAGGGATATCCTTAACAGCCTCATCCTCTCAAGTACCACTTTTGAAAAGAGATTGCCAAAAGGCTGGAATATAGCCTGCGTTATCCATCTGTATCACAACTCCTGCTTCTGATGTTGGTGTTCATGGGAACTAGTCAAAGAGCACAGTAACAGAAGCCCACAAACATGAGAATATATAACAGATTTTTTTTTGTTCTGGCTGTCTTTTTGAACCTTTCATTGTTTGAATTTTTGTGGTTATGTATTGTTTTCCTGTGGTAGGAGGATGAGATAACAATTCCTTTAATGTGTTTCTTCATCCTCACAAAAAACTAGCTTGACAGGTTAGCTAACTTAACAAAAGCTGACTCGAAGGTAAAAATGGAAATGGTGGCATTCTTGAAGAACTGTGTGTGGAGAAGAAAGCTTTTCACAGAATCACAGAATTCCCAAAATAGTTGAGTTCAAAATAAGTCTCCAATAGCTCTTCTCTACAGTGTGCTTCACAGTTAAATGCTAAGCTAGAAACATGCCCCAACAAAACCATAGTGGTTCTCCCACGTTTGTATGTTAATATCTATATGCTCCAACTAAAATATGAAAAATCTCGAAGGGAAACTATCAAAGTATTTACATTCATCACACTCACCACTGCCAGAAACTGCCATTTCAAAATTGCTAAATAGAATTTAGTAAGAGAAACAAAACCAGGTACAGTCAATTCAGAAATGAGCAAGCTCTCTAACTATTTTTTAAAAATATTTAGTCATAAACCCTCAGAAATAAAAGATAAATGCACAGATCATATCGTTGAGGAAAGCTAGTTATGAGAGGTTGCAGGAAGCAGAAAGATCTTTGTGAAAAATATTGCACAGGTAAAGGCAGTACTGCAGACACAGCCAGACTTACCTAAACACATCAAGGGGTAAAATATTCTGAGGACAAGCTTAGTGTTAAATGCATGATTCTAATGAGAAGCTGTGGGTGACAAAATACAGCATGGCAGCAAATTGTGACTCTAAGAGGAAAGGGACTTTACTCACGAATCATTTTGATCATTTAACACTGTTGTTATTTTTTATAATAAGCAGCATCTATAGAAGTGAGAAACATTAGGCTAAGTGAGATAACATGCAAAGTAGACTACTGCCCTTGCAGCCCTAGGAGTACATCACTGCCCAGGCTCCAAGATAGAAACAGTCCGAAACAGACGGCCTCTTGTGCAGCGTGCTAACAGCAGGATTGCCTTCCACTTAGGTCAGACTTTTAGAAGCAGCAGAAACTCAAGAGAAGGTTAAAGATTTATTTCAGGCTGCTTAAATCAATTGGCTTCCTTCAGAAGAAACCTGCTGGAGGGTTTCTCCTGAGGTGCTTCCCTCAGAATCAGCCTCTCTGGAGGCTCTTGCCCAAATTCAAGATTCTCAGAGAAAAGCCCTGTAGATGTCTGCTGAGGAGGTCTTTAGCTTCAGTTTAGTGCCAGGCCTGCTGTTGCAACCACCAACTCCCACTGCCTATTCCTGGCCATCCAAAATTCGACAACTTCAAGTATTAAAATTAAATATTAGTGTAATAAATTGCTTTAGAGAGAATTGTCATCAACTCAATTGGAGCTTGTGAGGGCAAAGAGTCATTCTAGTCACCACACACATTTCTCCAGAAGTCTGTGGTCTGTATAGTTAATTCATCACACAGGAAAAAAGCGGGTAATTAAGACTTCTCACATAAAGAGCAGCTAAGAACGGGAAGATTTGGTCCTGGCTACAATTCCCTATCTGTGTCCTGACACACCAATGCTATTATCTGTCCTCTCATTATTTACTCTTACCAAATGCTGAAACCTCCCAGCCTATTCTTTGCTTATAACTTATCATTACTGGCAACTGGCCAGAAGGTTAAAAACCAGTGGCAGTGCTCCATGGTGCTTTCAGAAAAAAAACTCCTTAAAAAAATAATATAGTGAAACACCATAATATCCCTTTCTTTGTGTAATTGATGTGAAGCCCAGTGACACTTCAGGGTCAGAGGCATAGTTAGGTGGCACAGGGACTGTCACAGATATCCATAGAAATACTGCACTAGAACACCAAAAGATGACCAATTATTACACCATTTAAAATAAGTCACTTTTATTATAAAGACATTAGGAGTTAATTGATCCCTCCCATTCCTGTCTGAAACCGAATAATGCTGCCTTCCTTGATTTATTAAAAGGAATTAACACTTCATCTAAATGACTTCAAATCTCTGTAGTTCACCACTGAGATACTTGGGAATTTTGATTTGTAGGTAGAGGTTTCACTTTTCCACTGGAAAAAGCCTCTTCTATGTCCACTCTTTAGTGCTGAGCAGTTAAGTACTGTATGCAGAGCCTACCCGATATGTAACTCTTAAGAACGAATTATTGGAAGTCCATTAATTAATTCATTTACAGAATTAAGTGAAGAGGCTGACGATGTGATATCACTAAGATACCCCAAAAGAGATTTTTGTCAGGTACTTTACACATAACTTTTGGCGAAGCATAGATCTTATCAGGAAAATGCCATATGATCTCATGTTTCTCTCACAAGAGTGAAGTTCACTTTACTAAAGAGACCATGACTGAAATAGCCAGGAAAGAACACTAGAATTTCTGTTCCCTAGCTAATGCACTGGACATGTGTAGAGAGGAACAATGGAGAACAAAAGGAGGACCTTATTTTCTGCTAGGGAAGAAATTACTGACAAAGCACTACCTTTTCAAATATTCAGTACTAATTAACTTCCACTGAAAAAAAGAATGAAGAAAACAATCTCAGAACAGAGTCAACAACAGAATATTGAGAGAGTTAAAACCACTTTGTAAACAGGGCTGTATAGAACTACTAACTGTTTCAAGTTGTCATCAGGGCGGCTCACCTCGTGGGCACACAAGGGCATGAAAGCAGCAGAGATGGTCTAAGGAGAAAGTCACCTATCCCAGGCATAGAGTCAGAGTACATCCATGACCTGGTGGTAATGGTAAGAATTTCCTGAGGCAAGCCTTTCACCTGGGTCCTTAGAGAAAGGTATCACCCTGTTATTCAAAGGAACCTTTTCTTTAGGCAAACATTTTGATTGCTCAAAGCCCTGTTCAACCTGGCCTTGAACACTTCCAGGGTAGGGGCAGCCACAGCTTCCCTGGGCAATCTGTTCCACTGTCTCACTGCCCTAACAGTAAAGAATTTCTTCCTGATGTCTAATCTAAATCTACCCTCTTCCAGTTTAATGTCATTACCCCTCGTCCTATCACTACATGCCCTTGTAAAAAGTCCCTCTCCAGCTTTCTTGTAGGCCCCCTTCAGGTACTGGAAGGTGCTATAAGGTCTTCCCGGAGCCTTCTCTTCTCCAGGCTGAACAACCCCAACTCTCTCAGCCCATCCCCATAGGAGAGGTGCTCCAACCCTCTGATCATCTTCGTGGTCCTCCTCTGGACCCGCTTCAACAGCTCGAAGTAATTTACTCAAACCTTTCATTTGTTTTTTACAAATTAGCATACAACCCAAGCTCTGGTGAGTGATTGACTCACTTCCACCTACCATCTATGCAAATACACCCAGCTTTGGCAAACCTTCATTGCCTGCTCTTCCAGCGTTCCTGCATGTTGTTTAGACAGAAGTTCACTCAATTGCTACAAATCAGCAGTGCACAGCTGGTGTTCTTTGTGTTATTGCTAAACAAAGTCTGGAATTCCCAAAGTTTTTGGCTTTCCACATATTGGGATGATAGAATACTGATTTAACAGCCCAGCTAACTGGAAACAGCCCAGAATCACCCAAGCCGTTCACTTCTGTGAGAAGAATGAATAATCAGCAACACATCAGAACAAATGAGCATCATCCATGCCAAACTTCACAGAATTCACATTTGCTCAGCACCTGCAGTTTGAGAGATACCTACCATAACATCCTGATCCACATGAGCATTAAACAAGTGCAAGGATGTTGCTTCTAAAAATTCATGTTAATGCTTCAGTTGAGTAATACAATGCACATTTCAAAATAGTCCTTTTGTCTCATTACAATGCATATAAACCACATAGTAATTTTCACTCAAAGTATTTTTTTTTTCCTTGTTTTCCTACAAACAGTCGTATCAGAGATTTTCTGGCATCTGATTAGTTGCAGGAGTTTAGAGTCTGGAACTGACGTATGACCACATTTAGGAGAAGTACCAGCACAAGGATATTCACATAGGAACAACTATGGATACACCTCTGCCAATTTATGTCCTCTCCAAACAGAACAGTACTAAGTGACCTGGGAAATCAGTTCCATGACCCTCAGATCAAGGCATAGGAAACAACTGAAGGAGTAGTCAGCCTATTTTTAATTTAGATGCTGACTTACAGTTTCCCTAGTAGTCTCAGGAAGCAGTGAGAGCCAGGGAAAGGGAGCCAGGAGTTGATGGTGACTCTAGTGCATGATGTGCCCTCACCATCTGGGCACAGTCCCACAGGATCTTAACACAGCAAACAGACCTGGGGACTAGGAAAAGGGTCCTTCAAAAGCCCCAGACACAGAAAGTGAGGAACGAGATCCAGAGTCCAACCAGGGGCTCCAGCCAGGAACAAAAGACAGGGACAAAGCTACAACATCCAACCAACAGGTTCATCCAAGAGATGAAGTACCTGCAGAATAGAGCAAAGGTCCAACCAGGAGGCAGAGCAAGAGGCAGGCAAACCCACAACATAGTTCAGGAAAAGACCAAAGGCCCCAGGCCAAGCTTAAATGTGGTATTAATACCCATAGGCAGAGGGTGTTGGTGGAGGCCACAGGTGAGGTCGCTCAGAGCCAATAAAGCCTGTTAGTGCCCCAAGGGCCCTTGCAAGAAATGTGCAATGTCACTTCATTTAAGGATCGTTCCATGTACTAATCATCCACATGGAAGAAGATGAGCTTCCATGAGCTTATTTTAGGAATACCTTTATGGGTCTTCTGGTTGCTTAGATGTTACACACAGATAATAACATCAAGACCCTAATTAGATCAATAGAAGCTTTTGCCATTTGCTTTAGTGATGTCAGGATTTCATTTAATATGCAGTCAGTGCACTACTTAGAGACATGAGCCAGAGCAGAGCTTTAAAAACGAGGACCTGCGCAAGCCTTTGATTTTGCAGAGCAGCATATGAGTATAAACCATCAGTCCTACTGTTATGAAGCTTATGATTAAAAGTAGCATTTTTGTGCTATCATCAAAACTACATATTAGGGGCTACATACATTCATTTTCTGTGATGGTAGGGATCTCAGAGTACCAAATATTCACATATAATGGCTTTGGCTTAGAGCGTCAATGTTAGATCCCTTTCTTTCCAGGTGGACACATTCCATTTCCATTTTCACAGGACACACTGGATGCTGGAAGGACTATCGCTCACCACACATTGCAAACATTGCCAGACATCCAAGTTAACACAAACTCAGGTAAAACAACAATATAGCTCTATGGGGCGTTTTTCTGAGAGCTTTAATTTTTAAATGCATTAGCTACAAGTGAGCTAACGTTCATCAGCAATCTAGTAGCTGTCACCAGGTGACCAAGCAAGCCAGTCACAAGCACATGTAATGATCTGTCCCCAGTGGTCAGCACTTTCTTGTATTTGTACATATCAGCAGCATTACATCGACCAAATTCGTACAGGCATCTAAAAATTCAGTGTAAACTGCACTCAATCGTGTATTATATAATAAAAATAAAAGCCATCCTTTTCTCTGTATTTCATTTTTGTTTAACAGTTGCAGAGCTGAAGGATGATAAATGTGTTGCCAAGTTAAATTGTTGTTGCTGAATTTGAAATGTTGGGTTTTGACCCTTTGAAATGTAAATTAATTCTAAAGCACTTGTATGAAGGACCTATTCAAGGAAAAAACTCTAGTAAGAAAAGCTAGGCACAGTGAAATACTCATGTATGTCTGAGGTGCCTGAAATCATTCCATGATTCTTTATTTTTGTGGTGAATTTCTGAGAAATTCAGTTCATTTTTAATTTCTTTTATTTTTCCCACTACCATCATGACTTCATTTGTTGTGTTAAATATTACTCAGTTCTCTGTATAGCCCCATAGCAGTTCAAGCTGCCTCTTGGTAGCTCTTCAGAAATCTCTGAAACAAACATTCAGATCAACTTTCTGCAGTATGAATGTTTGCCCCTGGACCCATCAAATTCAGCAGCAAAATTCTACCTGCTTTCTATAGTGTTAAATGCAGATAGTCTGAAATCAGGGGAAAATTTGTGTTTACTCCAATGAGGTAGGATTCCAGTACAAAAACCAACAGACATTATTAATACAATATGAAGTTTCTCACCTTTAGGCTCACTCCTTAAAACAAATAAAGACTGCTAGTGTTCACACAGCATTTGTAGCATCAGTTAATTATAATCTAGAACAGGAGAGAGTCCTGGGCAGGACTGCGGTAGGTGGGACGGACATCTGACATCTAACAGGAGCATGATTTGCCCAGCCTTAAGAAAAGAAGGCTCAGGGAGACCTGTTGCTGTCTACAACTGCCTGATGGTAGGGTGTGCAGAAAGATGGTCAGACTGTTCAGTTACACAGTGGGTGAAGGAGAGGCAATAACCACAAGCTGGAACTTAGGAAACTTCCATTAGAAAAAATTCTTACTGTCAGAGTGGTCAAACACTGAAACAGGGGGCCAGAGAGGTTGTAAGATTGGACCTGTTTTGAGTAGGGGGTTAGACTAGAAACCTGTAGCAGTTACTTCCAGCCCTGGCAATTCTCTGCAGCTTCACCAATACAAGCCCCTACCGCAGATCTAGAAACACTTTCAGCCTTGTCAAATTGGGGTCGTGCTCATTTGACCAGAAAAAGGAAGCCAGAAGGAAGATTTAGAGAGAAGAAAAATGCCTGAAGTGAGAAGAGAATTTCCTCAGACCAAGAAGGAAGAACAAGAAAAACTGTGCAGAGTTCTTTACACATGAAAGAAGCTTCTTGCTTCACATCTCACCACCAATGAGCCACCCTTGCCACTGTCTTCAGGAAACTTACTCCAATTTATGCCAATGTAGCTAGAAATTGCATCCAGTTCTGAGAATTTTCTAAACTTTTCCATAAAGCATCACCCCCGCAGCATGCCACTGGCATTTTGCCTCAGCAGTGTTCAGCATTTCAGGTCTTACTGTAAATACTTACACATGCCGTAATTTTGAGGTCTGTATTTGTATTCTGCCCCCAGTAACACTTTGAGGGCATTGCAACACTCAGAAAATGTTTTTTTAAGGCACTATATATATATTTTTTTGCCAAGGACATCTGAAATTTTACAAGCTACTTATTCTTCCAGAACTGTCTGATTCTCTCATTTATTCCCTATCTGAAATCATAATCATCCCAAGGTGCATAATCGTTCCTGCAGCAACCAATTGATTCCATAGATAATTCTTTCAGTTGAGGAAAAAGCAGAAGGAGATTATGAAACCTGCAGGAGGAGGAGGGGAAAAAAAGCATCCTTGAAAATTTTTCCCCAATCTCAAGCTAAAAACCAGAACAAACTATATATGTAACAATTTCCAAACTTTTCTTTTTGAGAAACAAGTAGACAAGATAGTCCTAATTCAGCAAAGTAATGAAGTATCTGGACTGTCTGAGGATTCTGAATGTTGCTGCGTAGATGTCCCTCTGAACAGAGCCCAGTAGCCACACTGTGTCCTCTCCTTGCCTGATTTTCATTGACCAAAAGACTCCTTCCTACATGGCAGATGCATCAGGAGAGCTAAGTAGGCTTCATGGGTACCACCAACTGGTGCACATCACACACAAGTGCAAAGTTAGAGTAACTCCATGTAGCACTGCCATCCCCAACAGCAGCTGAGTTAGGCCAGTCCTAACATCTTCAAAATGCCATTTAACCCAACACCCTATGGGAAAGTTGGATCGTAGTCCCCTCTGCACATCTGCATCAGGTAATGGAGGCATCTGAGACAGTCTCTTCCCATATTACCTTCATTCTCTTGCTCTCCTGCTTCCCAGAGTAAGATACCACACTCTCTTATTAGCTACAGTCCTGCTCATTACACTGGCTGAATCAGAAATACAAAGAGCAGGTGCTTCATAGTGACAGCCTAACATAATGGCTCTTAATCTTATATGTGTCACAGCCACTTTCACACAAGGTCAATTGCACCTATAATTAATTTACACAAGCTGAACCCTCAGCTGCCACCTTACACAGCCTTGCAAATCCACAGGCTGCAGAGAACTGTACTGGTAATTAATTTGTCAAGCAAATGCTAGGGAAGAACAACACTGGTAATTTATGCCATAGATATTCAAATGAAACATCTTTCCTGAGTAAATTAATGTCAGAAAGTAGAACAGCGGCAAAGCAGAACAAAGAACTTGAGTCTTCCGCCAGCTTTTTCTTTAAGGGACATTACTGTAATGAGTTGTTAGCCAAATTCAGACACAATAAAAACACATGTTCTTCACTGAACTCATCTGGACAGATTTTGGCATTAAAATGGTTGTGAAATTATACATGCACATCCTATGTACAGAGATGATAGAGGATGCTAGAAGTCAGACAGAAAAGATCCCTATGGGAAACATCCCAAAAGCGAAGATACAGATCACCTACTGGAAATATATGTTGCACTCTAATTCTTTGCAAAAATACCCAGGACTCGTCATCCCACACCCACCTTATCTTTCTCCTCACTCTATCACCCTTAGCACTGTCAGAGGTATTGAGACCCTCATCATTTTTTTTACCAGCAGTCTTCTCTGCAATATAACTAGTTGGTTGTAGTTGTCATTGTCATTATTACTGTTATATTTTTGTGTGTGAAATAATAGAATTTCGCTTTTCAAAAATGCTGCTTGGGTGATACTGCAGTGTTTTGCCAAGGTATCTCAGATTCAGCAGACTTTAAGCAAAACAAAAGTGGGATTCCTAGGGTGATTCAGTGTGGTAAACAAGTGTATTTCTGAATGAGTGCTGATAGAGCAAGTAAAATTATTCCTTAATTAGGAAAGCATAAATGTCACCCATAAACATAATAAATTCTGAGTTGTTATTGCTAGAAATCTTTTTCTTCCTTCTTTTCCTTCATCAGGCATTTTCTTGTTGTTTTGGGGGGCTTGGGGGGTTTTTTGGTAAAAACTATGAGTGAAGGCTTGCTACTGCTGAATGTTATTGAACCCAAGCAGTCAATGACCTCTTTAGGTCTTGCCATTACTAACTGTGTTTCAGTGGAGATTACAAAATCCATAAATATGAAAAAAAAAAAAAAAAAAATCTTTCAAACATCCAGAATAAAGCCACTTGCAGAAATCAGCAATTTTCTTAAACTCATACTAGTAGAGCACTACAAGATGGAGACACCAACACATGCTGACACTGACATTTCTAGTGAATAGTAAGCTGGATAAGTCATAGGATAGGTTATTCCAAAACTACTACACAAAAAACCCTTAGCTCTCTGTCTAGTCAAGAAACCTTGAAGAGAAGTAGGTCCTTTGGGGAAAATATAAAAGGAAAGAAGGAGAATTTGGAAACAGCCTGCCACTGTTAAAACTTTTTTCTATTTCTTTTCAATTCGGTTGTAATCAATACTTAAGAGATTTCATGTATATATAATTGTTTTATATATACATATATATTCTATAAGGATTTTCCAATAATCGGTATTAATTCTGTATCCTTTTTGACTCCTTGGAGATACTTTTTGGCAGCAGTGATTTCCAAAGGTTTTCTGTGCTCAGTAGAAATAAACAGACTCCCATCGCCATTAATACTTTTCTCGTTGTCTCTCATTAGGGTCTTTCTCTCTTACATAACCCCAGGCTTTCTCCATGTCCATTTTTTCATTATACCTTGATTTTATACTCCTTAATTCACCCACAAACAGCAATTGTCATTCCCATAACATCATCCTCTTCAACAAGAAACTCATTTCAATGAGGTGCAAAGCAATTATAAGAGCAAACAACATGTTGTACAGTCATATAGCGATGACTCAACACTGGACCAGCAAAACTTTTTATTCATCTGGAAAAAACTTTTGTTAATATAGCTCTGATTGTGGAATTTGCTTCCTGATTTTTGACACATACTATTTCACAGTAATAAATATCACTACTAGATATTAATTCAGCTGTACTTCACTCTCTGTAATATTTATGAAATATCTCCTACCAAACAAAACATCACAAAACAAATGAAAGAAAGACAGGATGTAGAAGTAAGAAAGAATATTTTAAAAACACAGACAGGAAATACACTTTTTATAGAGATAAAAAGTATAAAGCCTTTGAAAAAAAGTGAGAGGAGATGAGGAGAGCTCTACATACAACTTCTGCAAAGCATGATTAGTGGATCTCCTAAGAGGTGGAAATATCACTGTGCACAGAGTCAGTCTAGGTGTACTTCAACCATATGAAAACAGAACAAAAGAGCTATGCCCTGAGCAGTCTGGAGATACGTATCTAAAAGAAAAAACACCCAACAAATAGAAATCCCACAAGATCAAACAGAAACATCCCCTGCTGCCTTATGAACAACTGTGGATCAAATTAGAGCTTTTAGTAAGATAGAGTGGTGAAAATCAGATCTTTGAGAAGCTTGTTAAATTCAGAACTGTTCTCTATGAGGTTAGAAAAGGAATTGTGGCTATGATGATAGATGCATTTGTTCACCTAAGTAAGGCAGGACCATTGCTGGTTTCTGTTAAGATGTAATTTTGAAATGTAAATGAGAGTTTCAGAAAGCTTAATACAAACTAGATATCTCATTGTTCATCCAATTTTGAATAAGGAATGCCTGGTAAAACTTGTATGTAAAGTAAGCAATATAAGATAGAAAAAACATATATTCTCCATAGAATATTTATTGACAGTAGATCTCTTTGTTTTGACAAAGGATAATTAAAGCTTTAAACATGGACCCAGAAAGCAAGGCAAGGCCAGCTCCAGGCTGTTATTCTGCATTTGTGCAGATTTATTATATACGAATGTGAGTTCCTGACTCAGTTTCCACTTTACTAATTTAACAGCAGCTTCTAACAATCTCAGAGGAACCACTTAGTGGGATGAATATAACATTGTAACAGTGTTTAATTGGTACAAACTAAGCCAATCACCTAGTGTGACAGTCAATGTAACCAGTCCAAAAAATATAGGATGGGCAAGAGGTAATCATGAGTAATCCACCTAGAATATTATACTATAACCATAAAACAGAAGACATATCTCACCTTTAAAATGTCAATAAACTCTTTGGCCTCTGTTTGGTGCAGGATCAGCCATGAAAGGACTGAACAGAAGTCATATTCCCAGCAGGAGAAAGTGTGGGTAGCTTTAAAAGAGAAAGAAGTAGTTAAAAAAGTTGACTAACTTCCACAACACAGGTTTTGCAATTGGAGGGCACTGAAAGCCAGCTTATCTGGCTTGAAATTCCATTTTTTTCATTCATCTCCTGGGAATCCATGAACAAATCACCTCTTCTCTTGCCTCAATTTCCTTGTGAGTACACTGGAACTGATGCCTGTGTTATGGGAATGTGACGATCTTGATGTGATTACCAGTTGAAAAATGTTTCCAAATCTCATATCGGAATGTTACAGAAATGCTGTAGTTATTGCCTTCCCAGGCTTCTTTTCACAGGTGCATGAGGGGGAGGACCAGCCTGTTATTTGTTAATTAAAATTGTATTTATGCACAACTTGGATTAATTCTTTCCCCTCTCAAGAGAGAAAGTTTGAGTCAGTAGCTGTTGGGAAGCTTGAAAATCATATCAGTGGCCATACAAACCATCTACGTGTCCATTACACTATCACCCAACTAGAAATTCAGTACAGGAACTGCCAAATTACCAGTTGGCAAATGCTTCAAAACCAAGGACAAATAGCATATTACAATTCAGTAAGGAAAGAGACCTTTTCAAAAGCATAGTAATCATACTCTGAAATCCACTCCTTTGTTTGATGGTTTTCAGCTGTAAAAATGCACTAATATGATCAATAAACAAAGAGAAAATACTTTGAAACAATGATGAATACAGATAAAACAGCTCAGTGAAGCAGAGCTATTTCCAAATGGCAGCCAAACACGAGCTGGGAAGCATTGCAGTATCTTTTCTGAACACAAAGAAATAAGCAAGCACCGCAGACCTTAAAGCTGTACTTACACAGGGAGTGAAACTCAATGTTAGGGGCAAGGACTGTGAAGTTGAAGCAGACAAATCTGTATGATCTCATATCATTTACAGTCACTGAATAATTTATAATTTTTTTTGAGAATTTGGTCAAAACTGTTGACTGTCCTGCTATATTTTTTAAAAATGCTGTGGTCTGTGATGAAGGCCTATCTTTTCTGGCTCTTGTACTTCATTATTTGTCTGGATAAGTTCATTTCATATCTTTTGTTAAGATTTGCAAAAAAACAGGATCCATCATTATTTTGGCTGAGTTTTCCTGAGTAATTCTCTCCAAACTTGGAGATTAACAATAAAAAATCTCTCAGCTTTCTCTGGGTTCTCCGCAAACATTACCTGAAGGTACAAAAATGCTATGCATCCATTCTCTCTGCCCTCAAATTATCAACCAATACTGCTGACCAGATATATCCACACAGATGACATAATATGACAGTTTATATTCCAAGGCAGAGAAAGAACAAAGGCAATGTCTGCTGTGGTTCAGTGCAGTGGCTGAAAATTGGTTAGTTTCATCTCATGAGAAAACCTGGCCTGTTGAGAGCATCAGCTGTGAAACTTAAGGCAAGAACCAGAAATGTCATTGCAGCAGACTGCAAAAATCAGAGCATGTCAAGAAGAGGAAGACGAAGAAGAGTGGACCTGCTCTTATTTATTTATTTATTTATTTATTTATTTATTTTCACCATAAAATAAAAGACTGACTAGACAATGCCATTGAGTTATACTAAAGTAACCTCCCAGTCCTCACATTCTACTCAGACCACGCCAGGTTGCAGAGTTACTGTACAGGCAGCTACATCTTTTGGAGTATGTACTGGAAAGTTTACAACACAATAGCTGTAGAAGTGGGTCACTTTGTATTAAATGGATTTTTAAAGCGGGACAGTTCAAGGAACAATGACTTAGATGCTTTCCTTAGTGTTGTGTTAGTTTAGTTACACAAACATAAGTTTGTTACTCCAAGCCACAAATTGGAGCTCTATAGGTCATGGTGTGGATAAAGGGCCCATGTAAGTGTCTAGCAGACAATCATTGATGCTATTTTCTTTACCGTCTGGAAACCACACCTTTCTTTTTGATAGAACATACATTTTACCTGAAAAGCAGTCAGAGGTCGAGCTGGTGCTTTGAGATGTGCATTGTACTAACACAAAATAGTCTACTAGAAGCTGAAAATGACTACAGAGCTGCTGTGAACAAGATCAGATTGTTGGATGGGTCCCATTTGCCACAGGGAAAAGGGGTCACAGTGCATGGAATCACAAAGGTTTCAGTTGTGAGAACTTCAGAAAGGGGCAGCACTTCAGAGATATTTATTCCTTCTCATTCTTGCTTTTTTTTTCTTTTTTTGGTGGAAAGAAAGAAGATTGAGTAGCTGGCCACGTGGAAGGCTGCTTTTATTGCAGGACAGCCTACAACAGCAATCTCTATGGCACTAGGACCTGTCACAGATACTCTGACATGGTCAGGAAGGACATTATGCTTGAAAAGAAAAGAAATAAGTTTGTGAAGAAACACTTGTTCAATTATAGGAACAACATAAAGCAGTTTTTAAAATATCATTGATACATGGACTTTTCAATCTTTTATACAGCAGAAGATCAAAATAGGTCATCCTAGTAATTGTCTTCCATCCAACTACTGCACTAACTACTAGAAAATGTGCTGGTTCACTTCTCCTCCCTTGTTATTTGTCTCATACCAGTCATTTCTGTTTCCTTCACTGTGACACAATCATTATGCTGCAACTCTGTGTAAGAATGCAACTATTCAATCAAATCATCACTGTTATGCATGATACTGCAAGTATGCACTTCTGCTCTCCTTTTCAAGTTTAAGCTAACCTTGTTTAACATGTCATAAGACACTGCAGGATCTGAGGTCACCAGTTCATGGTGGTTTTGTTTTAATGAATATGCAACATGTGTAACCAGACAGCATGAACAGGCTTGCATTGTATACACAATACGTAAACCAGGAGAGCTTACTTAACATTTTGGGGAGACACACTTAAAACTATGGAAAGAATGGGGAACCCAATGAAATAAGAATCACACAGTTCCTTCTGTTATATGTCTCCACAATGAACTGATACCATAAAAGTATATGTCAATGTATGTAATATAGATGGCATGAGGTTTTAGTTTCTTTTCAAGTCACACTTGGGGAGAACTTTGATTTACTATTCCAAGAGAATGTTGTGCTCTCAAACTATTCTATGTGTAACACCTCATGGCAACATAATCCTCCAGCATCCATGTGCTTCAATTCAGAGCTTCGTGTTCACTAGAAAGATGGACTGATTGTCAACAGGTTAGACAGGAGAAAACGAAGTAACAAAAAAATTATTTTCAGCGACTGTGGGAGCAGAAATGATGGCTCTTTAGGGAAGTAGCAATAATATCTGCCCACGGTTTGAAGAAAAGGGAAGTGAAATTCAGTTATCCAATGGACAAAACAGCCAAGTTAAAATGCAATGATATTACATTGCAATACTTGTATCATCCTTATGCAGTGTTCCACTGATGTAACTCCACAGTAGTGTCACTCACAGAATAAATCTGGATCCATTATAAAACACAGGTCCTTCCCAGAACATTGTGTCTTCCTCACGGTTTTGGAGATGGATGGTAACTCAATTAGAAATGCATAATGATATATTCCAATGGGATCTCTCCCTTTCTTTTTTTCTTAAAGGGAAATTATTCGTGTCGTTTCTAAAACTGCATTTACTTGCCATTTTCCCAAAATACCCAAGACTGCCTATGTCATTATCAAAACTTGCTGTCTGTAATAAAGCGAGTTCAGTAAAATATAGATTTCCAATAGAATATTATTAAAAGTTTAGAGACAGATCAAGCCATACTAAGCATTTGAGTATATCACAAAATGTTATTTCCAGGAAACTAAAATTTCAAAAGCAGAGTGTAGATTTAGATGCTCTGCTTCACAAGGTGCTAATAAAGGGGGAAAAAATCACAAAGAAATGTCTTGAAAGTAATTTTATTAGGCCATTACTGACAGGAGTTGAAGAAAGTGCTATGAAATCTGTCAGAAATGACTAATCCAGCAACCAATAAACATTAGTAGTTTGAAAAAGAGTAAGTACAGAGTTATGTATCAAAAGATAAAGACCACCAAACAGAATATGGCAGTGTATGAAAAAAAAATTCCATTGCAGCCATGATTTTCTAACAAATTTTTATCTGAAACCGGACTAGTTCCTTAAACTAGTTCAGAAACAGATAGCAAGCACAAGAGATCTGCTAATTTGACTTGGACAATTCTGTCTGGGTACAAGTACAGAAGCTATACTTGCTATTCTTAAATATGTTCATAGAGTTAGGAAATCTTCTTATGCTTCTTCAATTGCTCATTCTCAGGATAAAAAGAAAAAAAAAAAAAGATCTATCTGCAGTCCAATAGTTAAGTTATACATACATAGTTAGGAAATAGATAAAACTCTGTATTTACTTTTACCATTCCAAGATTAACAGATGATGAAATAGACAAACTCTCCCTTTTCCTTCCCCCACCCAAAAACTTTTTCATGTTCCATGCGAATATGTTAGTCTGAACAGTTGAAAACTGTTGCTTCTCATCATTTGAAAAACATGTCTTAACAGAGAAACTAGCATTGCTGGATGTACTGGAGACTTTGTTTTACTGTTTCTAGGTACAACTACTTTTGTTTTTTTTAAACCTAAGGAATACAGGTAGGAAATGACAGCTTCAATGTCTAAACTATGGCAAAGTTTTACACAACAATAAAGCATGATGCTATAGAGGCAAAAGTCCTTTCTAACAGGAAGTGTTTCAAGACAGCTGATAAAATTCTAAACTCCAGTTCACTGTCTGGAAGTCATTGCCACAAATTAGGTGAGTCCAAAGTTAAGAGAAAACATGGAAAGAGAGATGTGAAAGCAATGTCATCTTTGAATACCATCAAAAATAAACTATACAGAATTTTGCCGTTTCACATTCAGTAAAACTCAGAACTGAGGTGCATAGAAAAGTAGGGGGAAAAAAATAAACACACCAACAAACTAGGTGAAAAGAGGAAGAGAAGAAGGTACATTACCTCAGCTTGATCTTTGCGGCCGCTCAAATTCTCTCATTTTGTAAAATTAATTCAAACGCCTTTCTCTCTACAAAGACTCTGACTTCCTGCGAAAGATGCTGAATTCCTATTACAACACAAATGAAAACATACAAAGAGAAAACTGTTTAAGAGTTAATACTACAAGTATATAAAAAAACACTACATTGTTTTTTCACCACTTCTCAGAACGCTGAAAGAAGAACTGGACACTGACTTTAAAAAACTCCCTCCTGCCAGAAAATAAATTTATATTGCCAGCAACCCTGAATACAGGAGTGAAAATCACTGAACTTAATCTGTATTTAAATTTGGAAATGTGTGCTTGTCATCTGCTTGCAGTGATGCTGTTCTGCATTTCTCAACATATTACTTGGATTTCTGATGATTCTCACCAAAGTGTCTATCAGGAATCTACTGCAACTACACTAGCCCAAAGTACAATGAATAGAAGAGAGTTTAACACTAGATGGCAATATGCCTTTGCAGAATATTCCTCTGAGGTGCCTGTAGATAGAGGCAAATATTTTTCCAGCTATTATACTATTTCTTAGTTCTTATGTAGGTTTAGGCCCACAGTTTTTATTTGGTTTGCACTAAAATAAACTTTCCCTTCATGCTATTTCATTTTTCTCATTGTTTGCTTTAAATTAAGTTCAGACAACAATCTGATTTAGAGCGGACCAAACAGAAGAGATTCACAGTTTAATTGAAAGTACATTATGAATTATTCACCATTCAGTGTGTGTGGAAAACAGAGAATCGCATGATGAGCATTGACCGATTCTATTATGCTTGGTGAAATGTAAATCAAAAGAAAGATTATTTTTCAGGCTACCACCTTGCATCTACTTATGTCAATCAGAGCATGAACCTAATAATGTATCTGTTAAACTCAGGATTCCTTTGGGTAGCATTTTTCTCCTTTACCTGACACATTTATCTTGGTTATCCATTTTGTGCTCATGCCTAAGCATGTAGCCTCTACTGAACTCCAAATCAGTCATGCATGTAGAACAGCCTGGATTGTACTGCAGTTATCCAAGGTGCTTTTGCTGGCTTACCTGTACTTAGTGTAGCGCCTTCCCGAATTCTTTGGAAAGCCCAACATGTTATAAATCAAACCTATAAACCCACACTTTGTGAAACTAAACCCACATTATAATTATCAACTAAGCTACTAATTATCGAGTTGTTTGGTTGTTTCCAAGAATGATCAGTATTTGAAGGTAACATTAATCTGTCTCAGCAGTAGCAGCAGCTCAGAAAGACCTTGGCCAATTCCCTGCATGACTTTAAACATATTTTCCTTCTACTGGCACTCTTTTTCTATGAAAATGAGTCCTAGAAGCTATTACCACTTCTGCCCACAAGTTATTCTCCCTCCCACCCACTTAGTAAGTAACAGATCCCAAAACAAAACAACAGGCTAACTGCCGGTACCATTTTGTCCGTTCCTCATTTTAGCTATTGCCTCTGGATAGGTTGTACCATATTTCTGCAGAAGGTCCTTTTACACCTTTTGTGGTTTTTATGGATGTGGCTGTGAAGACAAACATGGACAACACAGGATTGTAGCAGGTAAGAAAACGAGACATATTTTCGATGTACTTTGTAGAGGCAGATCAAAATACCTGTCAGAACAAGCTCAATGTCACTTCTAAATTAAGTGGAAATCTGCAAAACATCTACATTTCTGTCACTCTGATATGCAATATTTATTTTAGTTTGATTTAATGTGAGAGAAACTGTTTAGATGACCTAAAGCAAAAATGCACCATTTGCTTCTAGCAACCATGTTGACAGTCAATGAAAATTTCACTGATAAAGGACACATTGAAAATGCCAAGGAGAACTTTGAAGTAGTACCACCAGGCAGCCTAGTTAGTATTAATAGACACAGTGCAGTGACATAAAAACACAGTCTTCCATTGAAACACTTCTGACAGTTTCATTCAGAAAACGTTTGTGGCAATATTTAAATCAATCACCAGACTTCAAGAAAACACTTGATCAAAAAAGATTTGAAATGTGCCATGAAAGCATGCCTACATCCTAGCACAAAATTCTTCACTGATTAAAATGAACAAGAGCAAAAATAACCAAAAAACACAAGAAGCCGAAGAGATTGAAGGATGATAACAGCATGGGAACAGAACAGAAATAGGGCAGGAGAGGATAATAGTTCTGAAGTAAACAGATAATTTACTAATTCTTCATTCCTAATTCAGGATTTAAGTAAGAAAAACTAAACTATCCACATGAGTAGATGATACTCATTACCAGCAAGATCTACTATATGAGAAATTGCTAGCTTATATTTGACCCTAGCTTGGGATTTTATAAAGGACTTTTTGTTTTGTTCCAATAGAAATAAAAACGTTATTGAAAGAGTATTTCTTCCCTCTCACATATTTGCATTTAAAATCTTGCAGCATTGTGCTAGGGCATGATCAGAAATAATTCCAGCTGAGCAGAACAAACGGTTTAATCATAGTCATTGTAGTCTACCTCAAAGTTAAATATAATTATTAAAATTTAAAGCAAGCAGCAACCCAAACCCCTCAGGTATTCTAAAGTGCACAAGGACAATAGCTTGATGCTTGATTACACACAGGGAGGTTGCTGTTTGGACTTATGTCAGTACCTGGAAGAAACACTTCTGGTTTATGCCCAAGCTAAACAGCTATGATGATGGCTGTCTGGGAGAAAATGTGCTTTGACTCCAGTACAAGAAATATCTCACCTCCCATTGTCAAAACAACATGATCCTGTTAGTGCCATACAACTCATTAACAAGTCTGAATGACTAGATAGTGATAGTGTCTAAAAACACTTGTCTCCTAGCAAGTTGCTACAAACCTTACCTTTTTCCTGCACTGGCAGTCTGGTTATGTGATACAGCCATCCATCACACCCAGGCAGGGTTGCTTGAATTCATTCACTGAATTTGGGGAAAAAAGAATAAAGGGCTTCTAGACTGCATAAAATTCAAGTTTGTGACTCACTGATGGCCTAAGACCAAAAGAAGCACCACTGCTGGGTGGAATAATGCCAGCTAAATCCCTGTGATCTGATATTATAGTAATCATCTTGTAAGTCAGAACTACCAAGCTGCACATTAATCAGCATCTCTTCCATGTCAGCCCTGCTTCTCTTGAGTATTTTATGACAACAAAGGTGAATCACACCGAACTGGAGAGAAAGTGTTCACATTTGTGACGAGGGAGGGTTACAGTGCAGCAAGGCTGTATGTGGAATTCAAACTCTTTGTGCATCAACACTGGGATACATGTCTTTAGTAATGCTTTTCCATCAGAACAGGTGGAGAAAATTGATTTTAACATCCTCCTTTTCCTGTATTTTGAAGCCCCTGTAAACCAGTGTGACTCTATAAAAGACAAAGAGCTAATCCAACTCACATCAAATGAGGATCTGAAGCAGCAGATGCACATATCCTAAACACAGCCACAAAATGCAGAAGATCAGAAGGTGCTCAGAGGAACATCAGTGGAAGCACAGCTGTGAAAACCTCAAGGAAAATATATTTGGAATAAGTTCACCAACTTCTGTGCAGTTACTCTGTATTTGCATCAGTGTAATGGAGAAGCAGCTGGCTACTGTGCAAAGAAAAAGTACTTTATTTCAGACTGATGTCAAAAGTGGAGCTTCAAACCCAAACAGAAAGCAATTGGCTAGAATGCTGGATGGCCTAAGAATGACCACAGTCCCACTCCTTACAAGGCCCAACAACAACTGCTGTCTTCTCTTTTCTGCAGCCATTTAAGGAAGGATCACTTAGAAAATGGGGCAGAAGGCAATGTCTCCTGCCAGCGGCAGCAAGAACATCATGCACAGCTCTCCAGGGCCCCTGTTACCATTGTGGATTACTCTATTTTCAGGGCATAGATACTCCATTTTGTTCATACTCCTCACAAGCCTTGACCCAGCTCCTCAGGACAGCTGGACATATCTCTAACTCAGTCTTAAAATGGGCTGAAAGAATATTGTGTGCCAGCACTGAAATCATTAACAGAAAAAGTGTATCTGACTGGGGCAGAATTCTTTTTGAGGTGGGGGTAATGTGTCCCTGTGACACAGGCATGGTGACATGCCATGCCATTGTTTTCCTAACATAAAGGACCAAAAGACTATGTTAAGCATTAGCCAAATAGAGGCAGCTGATACTTATCTATTTAGATACTAAGCAAGTGACTTGGAGTTGAATTTTTTTTTGTTGTTGTTCTGGCTGTTATTTTATTGCAGCTGAGAGAATGATATCCTCACTTTGCTTTATCATTTAACCACAGTGTGCAAGCAAGAGACAGACAGGCACAGTGTAAAGCAGAGGAAACACTGAACTCTGTTTAGGGACAAGATACAGCCCTGATCTGACTGGGGCTGAGGAAAGAAGACATGGAAAAGTCATGGAAGTAGACATCAAAACTGCAAAAGCCACAAAGTCAAGACTTCAACACCAGAGGCTAGAGCAAATATCCCCTTAAGGGACATTTCAGGGAGGGGGAAGGAGGGGAGGTAAAGTGGGAAGGTTGAAGTCCTCCTACACCTGCCTCCTTCTCCCCCTAATAATTCTAAACTGGAGCCTTCTTCTAACATAGTTAACAGTGTATCTTCAACTGATTCTGATCTCTCCTTCACTGACAATAAAGTAGCATCTCAAGCTGCAAGTCCAGTCTTACACTGTGTTTAAATACTAGATTTAACCCTGCATTTAAAAGATGGGGCAGGGAGTAAGAATCACAGCTTGAAGATTCTTCGTATTGAAGTTCAGGGGTAGAGGGTTGTCCTTTGGATTACTAATCTTTTAAATACAGTAATAGCGCTTAAACCATGAACCTACTTTAAAGCACTGAAGGACTGTTAATGAAAATTTACATTCCCCAAACAGTGTCAAAGATCCAGCAGCATTTCTTAACACACTGACTTTTCAGATATCACAATACAGGACACAACAGAAAACCATACTTTTACTTGCTTAATAATATTAAGTTTATCATTATCCCATAAACATTTCATCAAGTTTATTGGTAAGATAAATCATATGATCTACACTTCATACATTTTCCTTTGTACTTCCAAGGCAGTAAGGGAGGTTCATTTATTGTCTTTATCATTATCTCCTCTTACACCTTCAACTGCTGTTTTAACGCAAATTGCAGGCATATTAAAGAATCAGTTACATTGACTTTGAATGCAGCTATAGTTTTTTCACACCTCTCACCACCTGCAAAAAGTGATTTCTGCAGGTATGAGTTAGCTGCCAAGAAAGCTCCATCTCCTGCTCTTTAGTTTCAGTCTTAGGAACACCATTCTATACATGGCACAGCACACTGTTTCATTCTCTCTCTATGACCTTCAGCAGGAACAGAGTTAAACAGTGTGGTGTACTTTAAAACAATTCCGGTCCTTTATGTGACTTCCCACAGAATTAGCAGCACCAAGATCCAGAGGAAGCAAGTATCAGTTTTTACACTAATATTTTGTCATGTCCAAAGTAAGAGTAATTTCACCTTCCTTGTTAAAGAAATCTCACATAAAGTGTGAGGTAATGGGTGCTTGTAAAGAATAATGTTAAACCTTTCTGCTTCCATTATATATCTGCTGTCCCTGCTAGACATATCTACAGTATCTGGAGAAGCTAAATGGAGCCTTGCAACTCTGAGAACTTGCATATTTTTTCTCAGAAATACCAGTTAGTCTAATTAGAAGCCTTGCCTTGCAGAGCAGTGTATTTTAGGAGTGGTGTCTGATGTCATGTCCTCTATAAACACCAAAACACTCAGTCTCTTCAAAGAGATTTTTGAAGCATGACAGCTAGTGGAGGCAGGAAAATGTACAGGGCGTGAATAGCTTTAATCAATTGACCCACATCTTCCCCAGGTCCCTCATTTAAAAAAAAAAAAAAGATTTCCTTTCTCAATAAATGTGGGCAGCTCCCCATATCTTTCTATTTCTGCATCAATGTTTTAGACATGTCAGGCACAAAAGCAGAAATGACAGATGAACTATCTTGCACTAAGAAAGTCTGACCTCTGAATGTTTCATAGAAGAATCTCTTTAGCTCTGACAGATGTGAAAAATATGTCATTGTTACTTCAGGAAAGGGAACCGATCCATCTAGGCAAGCCCATATCTAATAATTACAAAGGAAAGTTTTGGTATTTATGCCTTAAACTAACTTGAGATTATATCACTATTTTGAGTAGCAACATGATTTTTTTCCCCAGTAAATTCTTTTAAATTCTTATGTACAGAGAGCTTTTGATCACTAAGAAATCACCCTCAGTTTTTACATATTAGCATTTAAAACGTATTTACACATTCCATTAACACATGACTGTGACTGAACGTAGACCAATAAGCTTGTAAAACCAATCCTGTCTCTTGCAATGTTGTCTCTGAGCTAGATTTTTTCTTTATTTAGAATATACTGGGGAAATCATAGAAACAACTCTTAATTTACGCATGCTGTAACAGTGACAGTGTTTGCAGCAAGAGAGATTTGAAAATAAAAAAATGTACTGAACTGTATGAAAACTTAGGGGATAGTTCTAGAAAAGAGTGGCACACGCTTTGCCACTAGAGACATCGTCAATCTACTGCAGAGATGAAAAGTTCATTCACATATCTTTAATTTTTGCAGTGAATTTAGGCTTATCCCTGCTCCCATGCAACAAAACCTTCTGCTGTTTATTCCTCCTACAGACCATAGCCAAATCCAGGGAAAAATCCAGAGATCCTTTATAAAAAAAAATTGTCAGCACTGTTTCTTCTAGCTTTCTAGTACAAAGTGTTCAGGTAAGACTGTGTGAGCACTAGGGACAAGGATGGTTTACTGGCTCTTTTGCATACAGCAACAAACAGCATATCTGCAGCATTCTCAGTTTTGAGAAGGGTGACTGACCCATACTAAATTCTAGCTGAAATAATAGAAGGCAACTTCTAGTTCTTTACGTTCACCTGCCTTGCAAATGCCAGGGCAGGAACTAGAGGGCTCAGAGATTCTACTTCATCTTATAGATGGGACACAGAAATTGAGTACAAGTGCAAAATACACTTTTCCTGAATCCCCTGAAAAGCACTAACCCAAGAAGGGAAAAAAGAAGGGAGGAGGTAAGATAACAGCCCACTTTGGACTTCACTGAGCACAACCGACTCCTCCCCTCTTAGCCACATATCCACTGTATCTCCACATCCAGCCAGGGACCTTGGTGTGCAAAATAGCTGAAAGCTACCCTGAGGATGAGAGCCAGGCAGCTGGTGTGTGGAATTTGGAGTCTCTGTTTCACGTTCTGCCTTTTCTGCGTCTTTCTTCACCAAACCACAGCAAAAAGAAAACTGAAGTTTGTGTCTGTAGTAAGTAGATAGTTCATGGGCAAATGAGATTTCTTCAAAATCTGTCACATCTTTTCTGCTGCTCTGGGGGGTGGGAGGGGGACTTTGTGAATATTTAAGTGTTCCCTGCATACTCAAAATTCACTATTGCACTGTACAAAAAAAACCCCTCAATTTTAAATAAGATGTTATAATTTTGTCTTGCTTGTGCAGTCCTAGATTAACTTAACTTTCTGGATTGGCAAAGAAATTTTTTTTTTTTAATAGCACTAACAG
This sequence comes from Podargus strigoides, assembly GCA_028020825.1. Lineage (NCBI taxonomy): Eukaryota > Metazoa > Chordata > Aves > Caprimulgiformes > Podargidae > Podargus > Podargus strigoides. The sequence goes on along the minus strand of CM051623.1, from coordinate 14,033,088 downwards.
AGGAATCACATAGGATTGTTTAAATTGTAAAAGAGGATTTAATAACTAAATTTGATCTGTCTGCAAAAGTTCTCTTTGCTGTGGAATTGTTTCCATTTGCCACTGGTTTCACCGGATTAACAAGCAAATCAAATTTCATTATGTGAAACCCAAACAAGTGTACAATGGCAATGAATAAGCAACAGAGAACCCATTCTGTGAAACTAATGCTATTTGCAATGATTATGATGTACTGTTTGTTCACAGGAGCCTGAATTTTATTCTGAATATCACACACGCTTGTAAATCACTTATATACTTTTTGTGCTGCAGTTTTTTATTTTATTTCTCCCTGTGGTAGACACTGAAAGAACTCATTGCAGGAATTAAAAATCTTGATGTATCCTTATAGACGTACCTTTTATCTGAAGTAAAATTCCAGAACAGGTTCAGTGTTCTCAGAGTAACAGTTTAGTCTATATTTAGATATTAGATGATAGTTTCATCACCTCTTGTGATGAAAAAGTCAACAGGTGGCATTTTAAGGTTAATTTCTGCCTAAAAAGAGTGCTTCAGAAACTGTATGTAGAGCAGTAGGGGGGTTTGCATTGCTTTTTTTTTTCCCTTTGAATTCCCAGTTAGTCCTACCAAAATAATAATGTTCTAATAGTTCTGGGAAATTATTTACATGCTTCTGTTTGCTTTCTGTTTATTTAATGTTGTTGTCTATACCTCCTAAAATATATAAAACCTCGTTAAAATATATGAAGATATTTTATAGTTTTTGTAGCTTGCAAAAATGTGAGCTAATTACTTTTCAAATGCTGTGGGGGTGGGGGGGGTGGAGTTACATTTGTCTGAATAAATCAAACTGTTATTGTAGGTGTCTAAAACCAGAAAGCACCATGAACATACTTAGCATGTCAGATACAGTACTCACTGTCATTGCCTATTCCTTGTCACTGCACTAGTTATATCCACCACAAAAAGCCCAGTAACATGAAAGGAATTCCATCTGTTTTATCAGGTATTTCGCCATGGTGATCATACCCCACAGGAGTTTTTTCCAACTGACAAGCACAAAGATGTTGCAAGGCAGCAGGGATATGGACAGCTTACCAAGGTGTGTTTGCTTACCTGGACCAATATACTGAAATATTGGATTGTGGTCTGTTAATATTTGGGTTTTGGAACTTTGTTTTCACTTGGAGAAAGCCCATATTAAGTTGCCATACACAGATCTCCAAAAGGACAGCAAAAGAACTTACCAGGAAGCTACAGCTATGAGCAGTCACTGATTTTAAGTGACACTGAGTCAGCCTGTTCTGGTCCTGGAGCAGGATATGTTGATGTGTTTGATTGCAGACTAGGGTCTTCTGGGAGGAGCCAGGCACTGGTGACCACCACAGTTCACCTGAGACCAAACATAAAGCTTTAAATGTTAGTAGCATAAAGTGGTGAAAGTGCTCACAGACCACCCTCAATCTCTGCTGAGTAGGAGTGCTTCCTAGCTCATGAACTATTCCAACCTAACAGAAACTTCTCTCATGCTATGCCAGGGAAAGTCGATTTAAAAGGCTCAGCTATGTTAGTGCAGGCATTGGTGGAATACAACAGAGCTGAGCTCACACACAACTATCAGCTGATGGTAATAACTAACAGCAGCTAAGGCAACCGCAGAGTCCAACTGTGTTTCAGAATTAATTGTAATTAGTATTAGGTGCTTCCTTTTGTGAATGGAGCTGAGGGCTAACTCCTATACTATCAGGCTATAAGGGAATACGTGGGCATCAGGTGGTTTTAACACTGCTTCTGCTCCTCTCCCACCAGCATCATTCACTGTGTCTGAGCTTCATTCCTTTTTCCCCTCAAGAGATGCTGTTTGGGTGGAAAAATCCACTAGTTATTTGCCCAGAATTCTAGGAACCAGGTAGACTCACTGAAAACATATATATGTGCCAAAAGTCTGGATGTCCCAGATAACTGGCTATTGTGCATGTGTAGGCAGACTGTGAGGTATGTGTGACTCTGTTAGGCTGCTGTAGAAGTTTGCTCGCACATCATATCTCCACTGGGTTCAACAAAACACACGTTTCTCTCCCCTAGGAGAACTAGTCACTTGCCAAGTCTCCACCAACTCAGAATATAACAAACTGCCTGGGGGGTTCCTCTCTGGCACCATGGTCTCTTAGGAGACTATACTGATCTCCAGTGCAAGGTCAGGCCTGTTTCCTCTCACATCACCTCCCTTGAAGAAACAAGAGTAATAGACCAGCTTCCTATGCCTTAACTCAGCTATGACTCAATCATTTCACATATAGACTATGCAAGTTCAGCACTACATGGCAGCTTGCTTCAGGGCATAGAAGGCTTCAAGACTCAGGTGTCAGGATTTAACACCGCACATATTAGGCAAGTTGAGGCAAAGCCCTGGGCCAAACATATACTCTAGCAAACTCTGGATGTACAACTCCAGCATCAGAGAGAGGTGATCACATACACACACTGTGGGTCATGTCTGGCACTCTTGATAAAGCTCTGAGTAACTTGTTCTGACTTCAAAGGTGACTCTGCTTTGAACAGGAGGTTGGACTAGAGACTTCCTGAGGTCCCTTTCAACTTGAATTATCCTGTGACCCTATGACTTAGAAAAGGACTTTAGGAAGCAATGAGTAATCACTGTACTGGAGATCCCAGTGCAGAGTAATTATTACATGAGCAAAGTTGAATATATATCAATTTAGGCCAGGAAACACCAAGTACAAGTAAAAATATGACAATATTGAAATCGTTACAGGGACATTGCATGTGATTCTCATGTCATGTGTTTACAAAATTATGTTGCTAAGTTGATGAATTGTTCAGCAAAGAGCTACTAAAATGTTGAGGCTGGAAAACCCATTTTGCTGTGAGAGTCTGGAATTGTCATCTACCTAGTTTAACAGAGATTAAGTGACTTGATTGCACCTTACTCATTATTATCAATAATGGGAATAAGAATCCCAAATATGGGAATAAGATTTGTGATGGTAAAAAATGTGTCATTCAAAAGCTTACTAAGATCCAGCAGCTGAAAGCTGAGGACATAGTCAGGCGAGAACTAAGAATCAAATGTTTCAGACTGTTGATAATAATTTACCATTGCAGCAAAATACCTGAACACTTGGAGGACTTTTACTTGAAGTCTTTTATTCAAGATTTTCTGGCTTTCTGAAAAATAAGCTCTTGCTCAAGCTAAAACTGTAGCGTCCATATGAAATCACTGGTGATATTCTATGGAATTCATATCCTGGATGTGTCTTCATGGACAAGTGGTTGCTCTGTCTGCACTCCCAGTTAACTAGCTGTGAGCCAGCAATAGAGCAGACACCAGACAGATGGTGCTGAGACATCTCTATGCCTGCTTGAAGTCACCTTGTCCCTCAGAAAGTCTTACTAGCTTGGATAAACATACACATAACTTTCTGTAGAGCAAAATGCAAAACTGCATCCATCAGGAAGATATATCTAATATTACCCCATACTGTAAATGCAGCAACTTAACTGTTTTCTTTTTTTTTTTTCTCCTGTCTTCCTTCCTCCTTCACTTTAGAAAGGAAAAAGGTCTTTATCAAAATAATATGAAATATTATCTCATTTTTTGGTCATAGGAATGGACACATAGCACACTTCTTGAGCCTCTTACACTATTCTATTACTTCCACAGCTTGGCATACAGCAACAGTATGAGCTTGGCCAGTACATGCGGAGGAGATACTCTTATTTCCTGAGTGTTGTATACAACCAGTGCGAGGCAAGTACTGAATCTGGGAGGATTGGATGTTAATGGGACTTCCTTAATGCATGAGAGTGAACATGGTATGGTTGGAGATAACTTAATACCCATTGAATTCAGTGTAATTTAAAAGTATCCCTGAAACTGTCTCAACTTTTATTCAGGCTGATGGTTCACTGAGAGCCATGTGAAAGGTTTTTCAAGCTGTATATCAGGTTCAGATGCCTCACTGTTGTGTGGCAGAGTATCTATGTTGGACACCTCCAGTTCTACACTTCCATATGGGCTGCAGATACAGTTTAGCTTTCATTTAGGGTCCAGCTGTGCAGCGCATACACAACGTCCTAAAGCCTAGATGGTCAAATGGAGTCAGTCGTCTGCTTTTCACTAGGATTCTGTAGGGAACAGCTACCATGTTGCAGCTCCCTTTTATTCCAAGGCTCTATTCCAGCTTTACTCTTTCTCCCTCCCCCTTCTTTCTCATAGTCCTTCTTAATCCCACTCTACTTTAATGCCATCTTCCCCAGCATAGTACCAGTCCCCTTCTTTCCTACCAAGAGAAAAAAAAAAAAAAACACAAGAAAACACTAACAGGAGAAATTGCCTTCCAATTTTTTTTCTTTTTTTTCTTGCTTCAGATTTACATTCAAAGCACTGACTGTGACCACACGCTTATGAGTGCTCAGGCAACTCTTGCTGGACTGTACCCACCAACACAGGGCCACATTTGGAACCCCAGAATCCTTTGGCAACCAATTCCTGTTCACACAGTGCCGCTGTCACAAGATAATGTGAGTATAAACTAGGGGCATTTGCTTTCCCTTAATCATTAGTAAAATACCTAGGATATTAGATGAGGGACAGGATAAAGGGCATGGTAAAGGCAATGAAAAGCACATTATGTTACAAGCATTGTGTAGAAAGGTCTAATAAACCAAGTAGAAACACTGTCAATAGTTTCCACAGGAATGGACATGCATATCAGAGACCTGGAGTTAACAAAAAAAGGAAGAAAAGCAAAAGTCCCAGATACAGAGGAAAAGAATTAACTGGTAATGTGAGTAAACCACTATAGAAGTAGATTAATCCTGAACTTACCACAAACATGACTTTCTTTGTGTGAGAAGAAGCCTATCTACTCCCACTAGTACTTCCACATTTCTTAGTCTGCAGCCAATGGAAAAGACAAAAGAATTATTCTGGGATTTTCACTACAGTAAGAATTTAGTCACTGGACTGTTTTACACACACTTTGAAGGACAGTGCATGCACTTGGAGGGCTGGTGGAAAAAGCAAAAGGGAGAAGGAAGGAGGACAAAGAGCTTTAAGAGCATGAGTTCATAGGGCAATGTATTTATACATCTCTCTCCCTCAACTTCTCACCTTGGAACTGTAAGGAATTGTGTGGATAGCAGCTCTGTAGCCTGCCTGTACTTGTCCTAGAGGGAAAAGCTTGGCAGCTGGGTGGAGCTGGAGTTTTCGATTTGTGGAAAACCTATGGTAAAAAGCTAAGAAGATCAGGAGTGTACAGTATGCATCCCAGTTTGGGAGAGGAGGTTTGTACATGTGATGCCAGATAAACTGTGTGGTTTACAAGTCTAGTTAACACAGTTTGTGATGATAGGGGAATCAGGTTAAATGGGGACATGGCACAATGGTTCTCACCTCGGGGTGATGAGAGCATGAAGACAGAGGACATATCCTGTGAGACACACATCTTCCTGTTTGTGCACACAGCCTGGCATAGAGCCAGGAGCTGCTTCTGACACTGTCACAGATGGCAGTACCCCAGCAAACAGTCAAGAATATCTGTCCAGTATCAGCACCACCAGAAAACTTGGCAAGCAGGTGCTGCACCTCACTCACATCTAGGGAATCAAATAAATTTATTCAAACAAATCATGAAGTCATGAACACATACACAATTTTCATACTTTTTTCTACTATTTGTGTTTTAACTATTCATCTTTACTGCATATACAGGCTAAGTTTGAGACCACATGTATCCTACTACCCAAAACAATTGTCCATCTTTTATTAGTAAAGTCATGCCCATGAACCTGTGGTTATAATTCAGAAACACTTTCCTACCTTCTGGAACAGAGACTGGATTTCTAAAAAGATTGAGGAACTGCTGTGAAGCTTTACAAGCTAATTATCCCTTCAGGACTCTCAAATCCTTTCAAAGTTCTTTTAACAGTGGGACTAGATAGATAGATAGATAGAGCTTTATTATTGGAAAAAGGACAAAAAGCACATTAGAGAAAAACACTAAGAATATTTCAGTGTCAAATTTTATTTTAATTTTTGTTTAAAATTTAACACACAAAACTCCAAACAAGAGTAAACTCAGTTTAGCTTAGGTAAATTAATTAAAAAATACTTAAGTTATCCCAGTCACATGTAACCTTTAACCTTTATATGTCTTGAATTAATGAAAGACAGAACTGAGTCATAGAAACTTCACAAGTTTCTACGATTTAGCTGAACTAAATGAAGCTGTGGTAAGTCCACTTAATACAGCTGAGTACGCACAAAGACTCCTATTGCAGTCCAGCTGCTGCTCAGTAAGTTGCTGCAAAAAGGTGATGGTTTTTTTAAAGGAAGACTGAACACAATGAGCGAGATTATACCTGGGGAAGACAAGCACAGAGCAGCTCATGAGGGCTTGTGTTAATCTTCTGTCAAAGGACATATTTCATCTTGTGTAAATGAGTCCTTTACTTTGAACTACTGCAGCTATTACTCCTCTGAACGTTTAAAGATTATTTTGTAAGTAGTCATCAGTATGACTCTTACAGTCCAGAAGATGAATGTCCTTAAAAAATACATTCCCAAATTATTTTTCAGCTTGTCCTAACTGGTACAGTCAATCAGAACAACAATCCTGCAAGGGTATGCTGAATTGCAAAACAAGAAGCACCTTGCCTAACTAATGTTTTGCAATTTTCTTTTCAGTTGCTATACTTACCTTTCTCACACTGCTCAAAATACAACGAGCTTCTGAGAGAAACCTTTGCAACAAGGAATTTCCAAAGGCAACTCAAGCAGTACAGGGTAAAGTATTTTCAGTTCTGGAAATCTAATTAAAATGTACCACTTCTGTCAACATTACCTAACACACAGGTTTAAAAAAAAAAATGGCAGTCAATATGCTCCTTCCAGATCTCTAATCTTCACAGTGGATGTAGACAACATACCCAAAAAACAATTACAACAGTACAGATCCAGCTGGATTGGGCTATTCCCATCAATTGAAAATTGCACGTCATAGTAAAGACAAATTGCTGACTACCTTGCATAAAAACAGTCCACCTACCTTCTAGGAGAGCAGACGAAACAAAAACTCAGATCAAATCAGTGCCAGTACCTTTCAAATCACTGCAATACCACTCTCTGGTTACTCCCAGGTAAAGCAACTCCTCTGACGTCTCTATGTAACTTGCTGCTAGTTCAGATTCCTCTTCCACCACAAAACACTCACAGCTCAATCCTCAGATTTTCTAGAACAGCCTAAACTGCTTTCCTCAAGTACCTGGTCATGTTTCACACCCAAAGTCTTCATTCGGGTCCTCACTTATGTTTTGTTCTTGCCCTATAAGGTGTCCCTTCCTTTCATTCTCCACCATCAAAATCTTTGCCATTGAGTATGTAATGGCATATTATATATATAATAATAATGGCATATTATATTATATATAATACTATGATTACATTGAGTATGTAATCACTTGTCTATTCTGCTGCAACCTTATTCACAGGTTTATTCAAAATAACAGTATCAAACTCACCTGTTATTCTATAATCCTTAACTTCTGACCTCTAACTACTGTGGCTCTGCATCTAGGTATTATATGCAAGTGAATCATAATTTCCAGTTTTATCAAATTTATATCATATTTAGCTTCTGCTCAGTACCAGTATCAGAATAATTCTGCTTATCAAACTTCCTTTAAGCGCTTCTTTGATTTCTGCCCTCATATCTGTGTCCCCTCTATTCTACCGCCTTCTAAACACAGAATCACAGACTGTTAGGGATTGGAAAGGACCTTAAAAGATCATCTAGTCCAATCCCCCTGCCAGAGCAGGAATACCTAGATCAGGTCACACAGGAACGCATCCAGGTGGGTTTTGAATGTCTCCAGAGGAGACTCCACAACCTCTCTGGACAGCCTGTGCCAGTGTTCTGTTACCCTCACTGTGAAGAAATTCTTCCTCACATTTATGCGGAACCTCCTATGTTCCAGCTTGCACCCACTGCCCCTTGTCCTATCATTGGATGTCACTGAGAAGAGCCTGGCTCCGTCCTCATGACACTCACCCTTTACATATTTATAAACATTAATGAGGTCACCCCTCAGTCTCCTCTTCTCCAAGCTAAAGAGACCCAGCTCCCTCAGCCTTTCCTCATAAGGGAGATGTTCCACTCCCTTCATCATCTTTGGGGCTCTGCGCTGGACTCTCTCAAGCAGTTCCCTGTCCTTCTTGAACTGGGGGGCCCAGAACTGGATGCAATATTCCAGATGCGGCCTCACCAAGGCAGAGTAGAGGAGGAGGAGAACCTCTCTCGACCTACTAACCACAGCCCATCTAATACACCCCAGGATGCCATTGGCCTTCTTGGCCACAAGGGTACATTGCTGGCTCATGGTCATCCTGCTGTCCACCAGGACCCCCAGGTCCCTTTCCCCTACACTGCTCTCCAACAGGTCCATCCCCAACTTATACTGGCACATGGGGTTGTTCTTACCCAGATGCAAGACTCTACACTTGCCCTTGTTATATTTCATTAAATTTCTCCCCACCCAACTCTCTGGCCTGTCCAGGTCTCTCTGAATGGCAGCACAGCCTTCTGGTGTGTCAGCCACTCCTCCCAGTTTTGTGTCATCAGCAAACTTGCTGACAGAGCACTCTATTCCCTCATCCAAATCACTGATGAATATATTGAATAGTGCTTGTCCCAGTACCGACCCTTGAGGGACTCCACTAGATACAGGCCTCCAACTAGACTCTGTCCCATTGACCACAACTCTCTGGTTTTTTATTTACGTCAAGCATAAATCACCACCATACTTCAAATCTGAAATCATATCACCAACCTCAACTAGATGAACAGGCCAAATTCTCTTACCACTGCGCAATGGTTCACTGCGTAAGTACAAAACGCAAATGCTATCTTGTTTCTAAAAATTATTATGTACTACTATGACAATGTGCAGAAATTACGTTAAAAGGCACTGTGTAGTACATGTTTGGGTTTTTTTTTTTTGTATTGCAGCCATTCCTGAAGTTTTTAGCCACTCATACAGGATATCCATTGAAGAAGTTGAATACTGAAAGAATTTGGAAGCTCTCTGACACTTTACAATACGAGGTAAATAATATATAGAAAATTTCCAAGGTCTGATAGAAATACTTACACTTCCTCAAAGCTGGTTTTAGCTCTTATTTCTATTGTTTAAAGACACCAAAAGAGGGTAGGTGGGTGCTTCCAAACTTCTTTGAACCACAGACTATTTTCAGCTCGTTCCCCAGAAACCCTCGCCTAATATCTATAGTAGCATGCATCTCTCTATTTGTTATTATTGGTTAAGTGTCTGACTTTCAGGTAACCTGGAGATAGAGGCGCTTGCTTGCCTACAGCAGTGTCTTAAATAGCATGCAACTAGCCAATCCTTTCCTCAAGATACAAATCACGTTTGTTAAAAGACAAAGTGATACATTGTGACCTGAGCTGGTTTAACCTACAACGTTCTATTGTTTCACTTGTTTAAACAAATCCGTTAAGTAGTTGGCATTTTCCTGAGAACTAGTTGTTACAATAATACTCCTTCTGGTGAGCTCAGTCCAATGGTTCACACTCCCAGAGGTTACACTGAACTAAAGGGAAGACACCCACCTTGTTTAAGCAGATATTCAGGGTAGTGCAAACCAGGAGTGCTGGACATACTTTTCTTTCTCACAGCTATGACCATTAATTTGTCTTGGGCTGCATCCCTAAGGAAAGACTAACCCATTCCACTTTAGCTTGAGAATGGCGTCACTGTTCCATTGACCTGGTATAAGTAGGTACAAATCCCATCTATATACCTAATCCTGGTACATATACCTTATACTCCAGTACATCTGAATTACAGCTGTACATATTTCTACCTGAATTCTGGATCTCACCTGTATCTCAGAGCTGTCAGCCCTTAAAATCCTGACATCTACATAGGATTTGTTTCAGGAAAGAGCTCAGGATATATCCGAGTAGATGGCTGAAAGAGAGAGTCATAAAGTGAATTTTTTGCACCCAACAACTGCATTAACAATTGGCATAAATAATGCTAGATGCTTTTTGCATAATTTTTAGCAGTATAATTTCCTCTTCTTGAACAGTGCTCTTCAATTTGTTTTAAGCAGTGTGATGCTATAAAAAAGAATTCTACAGCTGTTCAAGTGTAAAATACAGTCATTTTATAATAAAGAGAAAATGTTACTGTGTAAAACATGCAGAATTTGTTCTGACAAGCATTTTGTGCTAGAACAAACAACAGTTAGCAGTAGGAATCCATAAGAAAATCACTGTGTTTTCTTTCTTCGCTGTAGGATATTAACAATTACACTTTACCTGTTTGGGCTACTCATGGTGTCAGGACCAAGCTGATAAAGCTCTCAGAATTGTTATTGCAGGCGGAATTTGGCTTCCACAAACAAATACAAAAATCACGTTTGCAGGGAGGTGAGCTGAATTCTTACCCCATTTAAAACCAAGAGTAGAATGGGAAAGAAGAAAGGGTGTATGATAAACATTGCTACTGATTGCATAGTAGAACTATGAAAGATGCCATGATGGGGATAGTGGTGATAAGCACTGAAAGACTTTGATTAATGGTAAGAGAGATGATGAGGATATGAATCATGAATATCCTAATCAAATATTATAAAGGAGGTATCATTTTGGTTGCACTGTGTAAGAAAACCAAAGTAATGTACAGATTCTTGCTGAACTGAATCAAATCCAGATTTAACATAAGACACCATGCTTAATTTACTTAACAAAATATCTTTTGTAATAACCACTAGGATGGTAACTTCATTACCAAACAGTCTTCATACTCCATTACTGTACTAAAATGAGAATATTAAATTGCTTCTAAACTTTATTCTGCTCAGCAAATAGTGGCTTAAATTTAAAAATATACCTTTATACCTTTTTAACCATTCATTCTCCTCCATTCATCCACCAAAACCCTTTGGGTTTGTGTTTTTGTTTTATATGGAGACTCTACAGTCAGACTCTGTGAAATACAAGGACAAATCACATATAAGTGTGGATTAATTCATTTGCTTTTTTGGAGCTCTAACTCACAAAGCTAAGCACAAAGTTTAAACCTCCCCTCCTGCTTTACTAACAATTGCTATTAAAAAAATGTGCCAGTAGCTTAAGACATTACACATGTCTCATTCCGCCAGCATGAACAGTTCTCATTTTAGGATTTCAATTTGCCAAGACTCCAACCTTATGCTAACAAACAGCACAGCCATTGATTTAACTCATCTAGTTTGTCTTACAGCTTTTCAGCAGTTAACATTAACAAAATACAGACAACCACCTAATTTTAGAAGGCCCAGAGACCAAAGGATATGCTCTCTGGAAATCGAAGTACAAAAGAGGGTGTTATTCATTACCATGCTCCTCTTGCACTGTTCTGCTGGCACAAAGCAGCTGTGAATGCACTGTTTGAAGCTGTTTAGGCTATTAGGGATCCCCAAAACATTTTACACAGACGCAAAATACACACACTGTTGATATGAAAGAGATTACCAGAGCTAAAAAGGGCACTCTGCACAAATTACCTATAAAGCCAATTGAATAAATCTGGTGTGCTTGAAGACAGATCGTGTTTAAACAGTAACAAGTGATACAGATGTTAACACAAGAATCCTTCTCATAGTCATTGCTTCCCCATTTTCTTTCAGGTATTCTTTTAAAAACTATTCTGAAGCATATCTCAGATGCTAGAAAGCCTTCACACCAGCAAAAAATGGTTATGTATTCTGCGGTGAGTCCTTTCTGTTTATTTTATGCTCCCTTTCTACAGTTATTAGATGCAGTGAAAGCCATGAAACTTCATTTCCTTTATGAAATAAAGCTACAAACATTTTAATTTTGGTTAACCTTAAATATAATTGGATTATTTTCATTCTTTAATGAACAGATACTACTTTGAAACCTGCAACATTGTATTTTCCACCTGATGCCATGGCTTGTTTCATTCTGATATTGCTTTGATTGAGCAGAGAACTGGAAAAAAACTGCCTCATGTTTTATTGAGCCTCTATCACAAAGATAATTTAGAAACAAACCTCCTGCTTCCTGCCTCTTTTTCAGATGCAAATGAGAAAAAAAAAAAAAAAAGTTAGCTATTTTAGAAGGTCTTATGAAGGCAGTTACTCAATTGTGAATTTTTGTTTAGAATGTACAAACACTGTCTTTGCAGCAGGAAGTTTTTTGTTTTCTCTTGGTAAATAGCTCCTATCTGTAGTTAGATTATGACCTGTCAGGTATATACCAGTCAAAGAGCTTGCTGTTTAATATATGTGCTCTTTACTAATACTGTTTTTACTTAACATGTAAAACCACTAGTTCTTTTAAAAGAAGTTCTAAAAGCTCCTACTAACTTTGACAAAAACTGCAAGTGACTAAGACCTCTTAAATATTTACATATGTGTATACGTCATACATCCAGTATTTTAGTTTGTATAGCCATAAAAGGACAGTATTTGCTCAATGTTGCAGAGGGCAGAGCGCAAGTATTAATAAGGCCACACAAGTACTGTTAAGTGGACAGGTAACATGCTGGACATATTGTTAAATAATAGGTACATGCAATCATTTTTAATAGGCCCTTACTTGAAGATTTCTTCTATTTACAGCATGCAGCCACCATTGTTGCCTTACAGATGGCACTCAATGTCTTCAACATGAAATTGCCTCCTTACAGTGCCTGTCATTTTTTTGAACTTTACCAGGAAAAAAACGGGCAAGTATCCACAAGTATCCACATATACTTCTTCTAAAAAGCATTTTACTGATCACTCAGCCTAATTAAATTGGATACACAAGGTTCAAGACACAGGAAAATATTGTAGATTGATTTTAATTATTATAATTAATTTAGAAATTATTGACAGTAGACAGCACTGCAGTCTGAAAACCCTCTATATATTGCTTTATCACCATTAGGAGAGGTTTTGCTCTACCCTTTTCAACTAACTCGTTGAGACTCTACCAAGACAAGCTATGTGCAAACTGATGGGGATCATCCGTTGTTTAAAAAGATCTCTTCAGAGCACTAACAATACATATCAATAGCCAGACAAATAAGCTGGCTAAAAGTTTGTCCCAAATTACAATCAGCACAACCTGGAAAGGCTGTGTGGTTCTGCACACCTAACTTGATTTTGATCCTTCTGTCTTTTGAAACAGGCAATACACCATAGAAATGTACTATCGGAATAATTCCTTGAGAGACCCTCACCCCCTCACTCTCCCTGGCTGCAAATTTCGCTGTCCACTGGAGAGATTTACTCAGTTGGTCTCCCCAGTCCTAGTACACCATTGGACAAGAGAATGTAGAACATAAAAAGAGGTAAGTTGAGTGCTTTGGGCACATGTAGCCAAAAGTAAAGTCAGGATTACACCTTTTGCCAAGAGATCATTTGAAGTAACAATCACTTTCATAAGGGTCTGGTCTGAAATTAAAAATACTCAGATCCAGTAAGACAGAATTGTACCCATAAGCAAAATGTCCACTCCATTGATACACTTACCTATTCCAGCCCAACTATCTGGTAAAATAGAATCAAGAGAATTACATTGTCTCTCTTATATCTAGCTCTATATTCCTTAAGGGAGATGAAAAGCAAACAGGCTCCAGGATTCGCAAGTGTCCCTGCTTTTTTTGGTGATCAGATGTTGTACTTAACATTTAAAAAAATCTCATATGGCTTTCTGAATTGCTGATCTCCAGAAGAATTTGAAACGTCAGAGATTAGAAGAATGCAAGCAAGCCAAATCACCTGGTTGCAAATAATTTCCTGTTAAATATCTTGAAAGCATGAATATACTGGAGATGCTTTAGCCAAAATCAATAAATAATTAGAAACTAATGATTCACTAAATAAATTTCTTCACTATATTCATTGCTCACATTCTCAAAAAACATATCAGGAAATTACCACATTTAATTGCAAAAGGTAATTTCTCAGGGGGAGGGAGAGGTTGGTTCTGATGGGGTTTTTTGGCCAAGCAACCAATACAGTCATGGAAGACAGTGACAAATACTTCATATTTATATTGTGGTGTTTAGTAATATAAGTTCTGTGGAAATTAGTTCCCCTCCTTCACAAAGCAAACTACTTAACTGATCAAGTAAATAAACAACAACAAAAAATCTATCATATAATCAAAATTTGGCATTAATGTAGACATAAATATTTAGTCTTTAAGTTCAACACAAAGGCTGCATATTTTTTCAGTTCTCAAATTTTACTTAAGTAGAAGTTAGATGATGTTCAGCCATTTTACACCAGATCCAGCATCACTGCTCACGACCGTTTTCATTAGTAGCCCCGAGTGCCAAAAACACATATGGACCACAAAAGAGATTGCAACCACAACTGATGCTCTAATCCAAATATTTTCCATATTTGTCACATCAAAATTTGACGCTTTCTCCTATTTTATCCTGGTTCAGAATGGTTCTATCTCAGTAACTGTCAGGGCCAGATCCTAATTTTGGGGGTTATAACTCTTTCCTACAAGCAGAAGTTCTAAACCCTCTGCTGTGCATGAGTGGCACTTGAGGACACTGCAAGGCATGCTGCCCCACAGCCTGCACAGTGCAGCAAGCTGGCAGAGGGACTGCACTGTGTGAAACCACTGTGAACAGTGATGAAACGCATTACCAACTCTCAGCAATGCAGATAGGCAGGACCAGCTGATCTTTAACATGAGGAAGGTAAACCAAACTGAAGAGTGATGCAAAGAGTTTACAGGTCACATTTACACCCAACATACACAGCTGCAACATCACTGATTTCAGCTGTTTCCAGCTTTGTCAAAAATCATCTCAAATACTGTCCTTTCCTAATGCATATCTTAATGCTTCAAATATACGTACATCAGAGCATTCGATGAATAGAAGCCCATAAATGTGATTTTTTTTTTTTTAATCCAGGGGTGTGACTGAGCTGAAAAACTTACCTTACATAGCTATTCCACATGGAGACACCATTTCACAAACATAGAGCTGTTTCCAGAAACTGCTTAACTGAAGTTTCATGGGGATGACTTATGTCCCCAGTACGACCTGCTATTACAGGTCACACAAGAGAGATGCAGTATTTGCGGGTGGTATAAATCACAGCCAAGTTTCTCCACATGACAATGACCACAGTGTGGAACATAGGAAGTGAAGACAACCCAGCCTATTTCAGAAGGAGATAGAATAGTTCTCTGCTTTTTTTTTTTTGGCTGCTTAGGAAGGTTTCAGGGTGGATCAGCTCACCATTTCAACAGACTTTCCCTAAATCCATCAAAATGGGATCACATTTGCTAACTCTTCTGCACTTAGTACCTCAACAAGTGGGTAGGTCAGACTATCAACAGATTTGCCATATTTTCAGAGAATGAGACCATATGTTAAGAACAATTCTCTCTTTTTGTCTTGCCTTTAGGTGTTCCCTCCATGATCTTCAATATGATTAGCTTTATGAAACAACTCCTCCCACACTGTGATGTGACTACAGTCTAACATTTCTCATGAACTTCCACCAGCATGACCGACAGTCTCCTGATCTCTATCAAAAGAAAACATTCCTCAGTACAACAAGCCAAAATTATATAAAGCAGTGACTTATCCTTCATGAACATCAGCTTTATTTTATCAAGTGGTAAAACCAAAGTGCAGTATGAAACCAGAGTAATAATTTTTCAAGATCTATTCAATCCAAAGGGACTTTGGCAGAATAATTCAAGAATGTAATTATAGTTATAGTGTTTTGAAGGGCTATAGCCTTAATTTAAAGAAAAATCAGAAAATACCTCTGAAGGAATGTTGCCCTCTTCTGAAGAATGAGACAAGAACCTCCAAAATTGGAGAGGCAAGAAGTGCTTCAAAAGGCTTTCAGATACTGACCCATTCTGTCTCTTTCCAAAAAGACAGCAAGACTAAGTGTCATATTTGAAAGAAAAATCATTTGTAGTTTCAAATAGCTTTTCAAACATCTTCCTTTTGTTATGTTACTGTCTATGTTTAGCCTGTACCCTGGGCTAAACTGTAGCAGTTGTTCTACCACCCAATGACCCCTCCCCAGCTGAGAGGGGGAATCAGGGAAAAAGGGGAGAAACCTCACGGGTTGAAGCAGAAAGAGATTTAATGAAATAATAATGAAAGTTAAGCTTATACTTAGCCTTGTCCTTAGGATCAGCAGCAGAAGGCCAAGAGGGAGGAGCCCTAGGAACAGGAACTTCACCCTTACTAAACTCCCTCCTTTTACAATGAGCATGATGGGCTACACCTGTGAGTCAGCTGCCTTGGTTGGATCTCCCAGCTGACTCGGGGCTACTCATGGCCTGCCTGCATGGCTGGCCCATGGGTCTGTGCCTGGGGAACCAGGACAGTAACCTTGATTGTATACTCTGATCATACAAAGTTTGTACTTCAGGGAAGTCTGTAAGACCATGCTCTTGACATTCACAACAAAAAGATCCTACTGGCAACAAAGAACAAAAATTTCAGAGCTACATGTTTGTTAAAACATGCAGAACGTGCTGGGCAATCCATCTCTAGTTACATTTTCTAATATTGCTATTGCGAAAACAGTTAGTATTCATATTACAAAAGCTGGATCAGAACAATCAGATACAACTAATTTCTGAAAATAGTGGACACTGCTTGCAGAACTAGGTTTTCTTACTTTTTATTTTCTCACAGTGAATGGGACCTTTTTCAACAGTCTTGTGGCCTGCAGGTCACTTCAAAGAGAATCAGAGTAATAGATGAGATGCAGAAAATTTTGATATTCTAGCTTCCTTTCCATGGACCAGGCTTTTAAAATTGATGCTAAGCCTATGAAATATATATTCCTTTTTAGAACTACAGCATAAGCAGATAATTGCTATTCCATAAGCTACAAAAGAATCAAAATAATAAAAATATCCCTTTCCCCTCTAGCAAGAATCTAAGTTCCAGAATTCTCACTGTAAAGGCCCATTCTCTCCTCAGCAGGGCCCAAGCAACATTTCCTGTGCTTCCTAAACCAGCATAGGAAACATAGTTCAGCAAAATGTTGTAGTTAGATTTCACAGCAAAGAAGTTCAAACTCATAGATAAAAATAAATGATTCCTTCTAGCGAAAAAATGCAACCCCTTTTACCATAGCATCAGAACAAGAGTAAAACTGCTTTCCAACAGCGTGAGACAACCAGTTCTAGCTGCTTCTTAATGCAAAGAAGAACAAGCTTTTTTTTTCCACATTACCTTCATGTCCTTAATGGACACCAGCAAAAAGCCTCCCTAGGTCTGACAGGCCTCATAGGAGAGTTAGTGCAAGCTATTTAAATGATTAATCTCAAAAGCATGCAGCTGATCAACACACTTCCCTTAACAAGAAGTAATTTAAAAAAAAAAAATGCTAAAAGAAAGCAAATAATAGAAAGGAAAATTAAAGACTCTGTTGGTAATAAACAATTTACAAGATTATAGCCTTGACTGCCAAAACCAAACTTCTAGGCATCTTCTCTTCAATTCTGAACCTGTTCCTATTTCTCTTTTTACTTGTGTTGCTTGAGTTGCTTTTGTTGCTTGTGTTGCTTTTAATGTTTTGTTTGCTAGATGTTTAGAAGTCAAAGTTCAAAAGCTATAAAGGTGGTCTCATTCTCCTCCCATCAAAGGCAAGGGTAACTGTTCTGCTGCTTTTCTAGATTGGACAAGGCTCACATAGAAAATGCAATACAGAGCTGAGACATTCTTCATGATTCTTTTCAGCCTCCAGTTCCCAGTTCCTCCCCTCCTCCCTCACCCACACCCATCACTTGAAAATTTTCAGAACTGCATGAAGACCCTTCTATCCTACAGATTTGTTTGGTACAGGGGATCATGAAGCTGTACCCTGGCCTCAGCACTTCAGTTCAGCTATGGAAGTGCATCCTAGCTGAGGCTACTGCTCACAGAACACCAACAGAAGGTCCCCCTTTTCCATCACATCATCAGACCACATCTTCTTCCCTGTTGCATGCCCCTGTGAATGTACCTTGAACATTCTGATTTGTGTTGAGCAAAGTTAAATTTCAAATTTAATTTCCAAATGAAGACATTTCTAAATTATTTTATTCCTCTCACTCCTATTCAACAGAAACCCCATCACATATATTCTTTATAATGTTTTTTGTTCTTAGGGCTATCACTGTAGAAACACAGAAAGAAAGATTTCCTTTGTACCTTGATTACTCCAAGAAAAAATAAATATAATTGTTCATTAAGTCTGAAACGTCAAGCCTAGATCTTATTGTATATATAAATTGAGGATGTCAGTGAACGAATAATAAAACACCTTAAACAATATTTTTCTACAGCTGCATCAGCTGACTCCATTTGAAAAATCCGTCCCATAGTCTCGCAGGTATGAAACCATAAATAGTTTCATTTCAGTTCCTCTTACAGAATAAATGAGCAAAAAATTACAGTTCAGCTTTGTAATTATTTATAATGCAAAGGAAAAGCTGTTTTTTACATATCATGTTGCAAAAGCAGAATCACACGAAAATGCAGTTCCCTCCTTATTTCACAAATAATGCATAGACAGTCCAGTCATATTTTAAAGAAGACTTGCTACAATACAATAACCTGAATAGTCATAGCTGCTGTAATATAGGTGAGATGTAGCTCTTGATGTTCACTATTATCCTTGTCCTACACTGAAACAATGTCAGCAAGATGGGGAATGAACAACAGAAATGCAACAGTACTTTTGTGCTGCCTGGGAAATGTGGCACTGGACTGCTTGGTCTATAATTTTTGTTCTTTTCATCACCTCCTTTTCTCTTTGGGTCATTAACTTAGCTGAGTGACTAACAATTCACAAATATGGATCAAATTCATTGACTAATTTTGATTGGTTTCATGGTTTCCCATGTCTCAGGCAAATATCTTAATCATAAAACCAGAAAGAAATTTTCTGAGTGCCCTGTAACCAGGTGAACATTACAAATTTGGGACAAACTAAGAAATTATTAGAAGACACTGAGAAGACACTTTCTTCCCCCCACCTGCCTTAGAATAGTAACTTTGTGCTTAGGGCGTTTTCTTCTGTAGTGCAAGCTACATGTCCATTCACCAGCCTAAGTAAGTTAATTCTTCCTAGGTCATGAATGCCTTTGTCCCTTCCCACTCCCCACAATTGGGTGTAATCACCCCAACACAGGACTGTGAGAGAGCTTTTTGCTTTTGTCATAAGTGCTTCAAAATTGTGCTTGGATAATGTGTCATTTTGCTTACTGACACCAAAATTTTTCTTTTCTTTCCCTTCTTTTTTGGCTCAAAAAAAGCTTGAATAAAATGATTGCAGATAAATACAACCCAGGATAAGTGCTGATCTGCAAATTCAGTCAGTGACAGAACCTGAGCTGTTTCCCCTTGTGAGTAGCCTGGTCTGGCAGCAGTTTCATATCCGGCTGCCTTGACTGCAATGAATTCCAGCCATTCAGTGTGTAGGTTGTGCTCCACCAGCAACAGTTACCTAGAGTAATCCCTGTGTACATAAAAGTGTGGGTTCTTTTGCAACCAGTCCACTTCAAACCCAATCTAGCTATGCTTCAGCAAGCCTTCAAGATAGATACAAACACTTAAAATGGATAATTGTATTTAAACTAAGTCTACTTCATGCTATAATTTAATAATCATAACATATGCCATTAAGACAAATTAACATAAAGATGATTCAATTTGTTTATATCCACTTACATTGTGATGCTTGGACAACTGTAACTAGACTGACTGAGGGATGATTTTTTTTTATTTTGAAGCAACTTTTCGTGACAAGTGTAAGGATTTAATTGTTGCAGAATACGACGAGTTTATAGCTGCCAAAAGCACAGTAGAAATGAATACAATACAAGATAATCAAGGAAATTTCCAAATGAAATACATGCTACCAAAGTGCTTACAGATTACCTACAGGATTCCTACAGGACCCTGTCTTAACCACTATGGCACATGAATAAGGGTATTCTCCCATTTAGGAAGGGGTAGAGATTTATTTAAGATATTGTGATGCCCATTCCTTTGGGCATTAAAAAAATCTCACTAGCAACGTATACATGCCAAAGGGAAGACTGAAGCCACAGAACGCAGAGCTATTGATCATATACTTGGTCTTGGATTGAAATCTCATTTTTTAAGAAAATTTAGCAAAGATTTTCTATAAATTGAAGTTCATATCTAAAGTGAAGTTACTATAAGGGTTCTATAATGATGAGACTTCATTAGTCATAGTCACTCAAAGAAACACAGTAAGACAGCAAATCTTGTAAAAACTAATCAGTTATGAATTTCATGTTAAGGGCTTAGGAAGGATGAGAAAAAAATCTGAGAGCCAACAAAGATTCCTGAATTCAAAAAGCTTAGGACATCTGTCTAAAAACTTATTTAGATTTTAAAAGTAGGGCATCCTTTCTTGATTTTTGAGGCATATTGAAATATTCTAAAGAAAGTATATTTTATGACTTGCACTCTTAAACAATAGAGGAAGATAATAACCTTACATCTGTTTCAGAAAGACAAAGTATTACATATTTATGAAGTATGAATTACTCTCTTACACCTTCTGCATAGACACAATCACACCAGGAAAGACCAAAAAGGAGGGTGGGGACATAACAGTGGAGGAAGAAAGAAGTTCAAGTGCGTGGTGAAAACTGGGTATGGACTGACAAGAGGGATGGGGAAATCTGTGAGCTCTGGTCCTCCTCCCTTCCACTCCCATCCATCAGGTGAAATGAATACGTAAGGTTATCCACACAGCTCAGAGAAGAGAGCGCTTGAGACTTAGTGGGGGGCCTAGAAACAGAATTTCTGGTAAATGGTAAAATACCTGTTGTAAAGAATACTGTTGCAGAGAGCTCAACAGAAGACCCTGAGACAGGTCTGGGTACGACAGGAATGGTATGACTCAGAAAATACACAGAGGATCTTGAATTTTAACATTCAGAGAACTCTATTTTATAGGTCTTTGCAAACTGCAATTAATTTACTCAGAAATTTTTTATGAAATCAAGTCTGGAAGTATCATTATTCTTATTGTATAGAGAGGAAATCAGCAGAGGCAAGTTGAGCAATCTTCTCAAAACCAGTGAGCTACTGTCAGAAACAGTGGAGTCTCCTTCTCTGAAGACATTCAAAACCCACCTGGACATGTTCCTGTGTGACCTGATCTAGGTGTTCCTGCTCTGGCAGCGGGATTGGACTAGATGATCTTTTAAGGTCCCTTCCAATCCCTAATATTCTGTGAATCAGTAACAATAAAAATGTGAGCTCCAGGGCTTGTTCACAAAAAAATTCTTAGAGAATTGAGGCCAAAAAAAGAACTTGACATAAGCAGTTACAAAAGGGAAGCATAGATAAACTCCAAGGGAAAAGAAAAGCAACACACACAAACTGAAGAGCAAACAACTGCCCAGCAAGGAGTTTAAAGAACATGCAAGATTTATGCAACTATTTTATCTGAGCAACTGGTAATTTTAACTTACATGAAATGTTCTTTGAAATAAGTATTCTGATGACAATGTAGAAAAGCAAAGAAAAAAGGAGGGAGGGAAGCTGAAAAGAGGACTAATTGAGCAGCAAAGGGAAAAGAGAAACAGTATTGCCTGGCTCTTGTTTCCGAGTCCATCCTCGTGGCCATGCTATAGTCTGGAAAAATTCCAAGCCCTGAGAAGTGGAAACAGAACAGGTAGGTTGAAACATCAGGAACGCTTAGCAACTCCTTTGTATTTTAACCTCATCCTTATACTCCAAAAGAGAAAAATATCACAGAGAAAAAGGAACAGAATTATGATTTGACAGAATAGAATGTAAACAGCAATTTGAAAACAAAGGGCGATGCAATTTGTTACGTAGTCACACAGCATTCCTCTTGGATTTGAAATTCACCTGGAGCAGTTCCACCCCTTTTGAAAGTACAGCCTGGCATCTGGGCTGCTCAGCCTGAGCAGCTGCTGGAGCTACAAAGCCTTTTTTCATCCTCTGCCAGGATGGGAGTGATATGGTTTCCCAACCTACCTAGGATCCTGTGTTTTTCTTTTCATATTATCCTCATTCTGCTTCAACAGACTACTGCAGGAAGGGAACTGAAGTTTGTGGTTGTAGTAAGTAGATTTGTTTTCCATTTTGTTGTGGGGAATACAGGGAATTTGATGTGGCTGTCAAATCTAACAAGGTGTGCAATTGCTTTGCTCTTTTTAGACTTACAAATACTGCTGCCCTTTTGCTTACTGAGTTTAAAGACTTAAAGAAGATAAAAATGCCTCTAGTTATAAGAATTTTCATCTCCTAACCCCTAGTTCTTACTTTAATATAACTGAACAACTTAGCTTTGTGGTAGACGCATAGTACACAGGTGTTAAGAGATGTCAGGTCTAGCTTAGTTCTTGTTTAATTTAGTCGACACTCTGATGCATAGTCAGAGTCCTGGCAATTGTGGCCTACCTTCCCTGAGCTTGGAAACTGAAGTTACCACAAAAATAAAAGTATTTTCCATTTCAGAACAACTGAATTGACACAGAAGTATATTGAGAAACAGAAAAGGGCGTATTTATGTAAAGATTTGAGACATATGTTGCATTAACTACAGCTGGGTTGAAAGTAGACTGTTATAGTTTTTTTGCTGGGCCATTTCTTATATTAAAGTAACTAGACTTTACTTCAATGTCACTTTCCCCAAGAGCTCAGGTGAAAAAGAGATTAATTCAATGGTTTGGATCATGAAGGTTGCATCACAGTCCTTTTAATTCTAATTGCTTTTTTTAATAAGAGGTACACTAATAAAGAATAGTTAGTCTAAAGGGATCTTCTCAATATAAAGCTGTGGGGATTGGAATTCACATTTATAAATAGGAATTTTAAGATCTTCTTCCACCTTGCTCTATTTGAGACATTATGTGCACATACAGATAACAGACAGAAGTACCGTGCCCAAAACATTTCATTTAGCTCTGGATGAAGTATTTCATATCTAGTCCTCTATTGGCTGCACTGTAGATGTGCCACTTGGAGAGAGGCCAGAGCGCTCAGGAAAAAACAGTTCCTAGTTCTGCTGCAGCTTATTGCTCTATCATGTCTGATGGCAGGGACGCAACGCTAATTCTAGTAACATTCTGTGTACAGCAATACACTTAAATGTTGTTTCAATGATAAGAGGGAGAACTGGACACATG
Organism: Podargus strigoides; assembly: GCA_028020825.1. Lineage (NCBI taxonomy): Eukaryota > Metazoa > Chordata > Aves > Caprimulgiformes > Podargidae > Podargus > Podargus strigoides. The sequence goes on along the minus strand of CM051623.1, from coordinate 14,009,851 downwards.
GATGAAATCAGGTAGACACTCGAGAATTAACTCTTTGAAGGGAAGGAGACTTTTACTGAGTTGTAGCTGTCATTGTGTTCTAACAAGCAAAACAGAAAGAATTACAGGAAATGCTCACCATTATGGAGACAGAGGCTTCCTAGTCAAAATCAGCTTGCTTACCACAGCTATGCAGCCACCTTCCCCACCTACCAAAAAAAAAAAAAAAGGAAAAAAAAAAGATAGCACTTTATTTATTTATAGGGTAACTTATCACAATTAATATTAAAATAATAGGTAAATTTCTTTTAAACTGTCTTCCTTCTATGCCTGATACTTTTCCTCAGACTGACCAATCTGCCTAAAACACTAGAATAAGTTTAATCTTATTATCAAAATATTTCTCTTTTTTCAAGGCGTAGTTTCTCTGTGTTCAATTGAGTTTTGCCTTCTGAACTCGGTGACTAAATTTTCATGGGAACAGAATTGCTAGCATAAATAAATAGGGTAGGAAATGGCCTCAGAACATTTCACTGGGATATTATATATAAAAAATGGGATATAATGAGGGTATGGCTACAGGCAAGGCGAGTCTAAAAGGCATCTTTCTGAGATAATTCAACAGCCATTTTTCAGCTGTACTCTCTAAGTTGCTATGTTTTCATCTAAGAGTACTACTGTACTGTGAAAATGTATCATAATGACTTTTTAAACTTTTTTAGCAGAAATGCACAGTATAAAATACCTCTGCAGGGGAGAAAAAACAGTCAAATGTTCCCTTTTTCTCAGTCCTGGAATTGGCTGTACTCTGGGAAGGTGTCCTGCTCTCTCCTCACAACTTCCATCTTTGTGCTGATTTTGTGCGTTTTGATTATTGACTACAAGTCCTTTTTGCTGAAAAGCTCCAATTCAAGCCAATTTGTCAAAATGCTATTTTAATTTTCTTTCTCACATGTAAATATTATCCTTCACCATAATCATTGTGCACTGAATTTTAACTAGACATAAGAAAATAAAATAGGAGATACACAGGAATGGGTACTCACGTAGAAAAGAAATACTGATTTATTGCCTCTGTATAAAGAAGTTCTGCCCTGTAACTTCTGCCTCCACACAGGCACTCATTTCATATGTCATATATACAAAGAGGTGTGGTTTCTGAGGTACCGTGGTTTCATCATGTCTTACTTCTTGTAACTCAGCATAGGAAGTGTTGATTGAGCATGTTACCTATTTGTCTAATTAAGCCAAGCCATTTGAAACCTTGACTAAACATGCTCAGTATTTCTGCATCTGTGGTTTCCATGAACTGGCAGCATGACTGGTTCCATTTCTCTCTTGTTTCTTCACTCCTACTGCTGCCTTCAGAAGAAGAAATCTTTTTGTTTGAAGTTGAGTCTGTCAATGAAAATGTCTGTAAGAGATTCATGATTACTCAGAGACACATAATTCACTGTAATTCATGGGATTTCCAAATGAAGATGTTATAGATACTACACGTTATACTCACAGTTCATCCTCTCCTCTGCACCATTTTTTCTCCAATATGATTTTTCATCTGACAAAAATGGAAGCAAATGCTGGCCAAAGTCTGAGTCATGTGGCCATTTTGTTCTGAAATAATCACTCTCACAAAGTTACAAAGAGCAAACGGGAGAACCCAGACACCAAATGAGGTTCAGGTTCATGCTGTATTAGAGTTGAAGGAGAAAGTATTTGGGAGCTACCTATCTATCATTTTTGAAAACTGACTGAGATGAACCACTTAAAAGTGTTGAAATGAACATACCAAACAGGAGTGTTTTGCTCTTTTTGCGTACAACCTCCTTCCCTTCCGTCTTGATTTCTAGTGTCTATTCGCCTTTTATGATGTCTCCTTGTTCCTTTTGTTGTGTCCTGCCATGTTCTATGTTTTCTGAAAGGTCGGGAAAGAAATCTGGAGGCCAGGAGTAATAAACACTGTAGCACATATATTTTAAAATTAATTTGAAAAATCACAGAATCACAGAATGTTAGGGATTGGAAAGGACCTTAAAAGATCATCTAGTCCAATCCCCCTGCCAGAACAGGAATACCTAGATCAGGTCACACAGGAACGCATCCAGGTGGGTTTTGAATGTCTCCAGAGAAGGAGACTCCACAACCTCTCTGGGCAGCCTGTTCCAGTGCTCTGTTACCCTCACTGTGAAGAAGTTCTTCCTCACATTTACGTGGAACCTCCTATGTTCCAGCTTGCACCCACTGCCCCTTGTCCTATCATTGGATGTCACTGAGAAGAGCCTGGCTCCATCCTCATCACACTCACCCTTTACATATTTATAAACATTAATGAGGTCACCCCTCAGTCTCCTCTTCTCCAAGCTAAAGAGACCCAGCTCCCTCAGCCTTTCCTCATAAGGGAGATGTTCCACTCCCTTCATCATCTTTGGGGCTCTGCACTGGACTCTCTCAAGCAGTTCCCTGTCCTTCTTGAACCGGGAGGCCCAGAACTGGACACAATACTCCAGATGTGGCCTCACCAGGGCAGTGTAAAGGGGGAAGAGAACCTCTCTCAACCTACTAACCACAGCCCATCTAATACACCCCAGGATGCCATTGGCCTTCTTGGCCACAAGGGCACATTGCTGGCTCATGGTCATCCTGCTGTCCACCAGGACCCCCAGGTCCCTTTCCCCTACACTGCTCTCCAACAGTTCTGTCCCCAGCTTATACTGGCACATGGGGTTGTTCTTCCCCAGATGCAAGACTCTACACTTGCCCTTGTTATATTTCATTAAATTTCTCCCCACCCAACTCTCTGGCCTGTCCAGGTCTCTCTGAATGGCAGCACAGCCTTCTGGTGTGTCAGCCACTCCTCCCAGTTTTGTGTCATCAGCAAACTTGCTGACAGAGCACTCTATTGTCTCATCCAAGTCGCTGATGAATATATTGAATAATGCTGGTCCCAGTACCAACCCCTGAGGAATTCCACTAGATACAGGCCTCCAACTAGACTCTGTCCTACTGACCACAGCTCTCCGGCTTCTTTCCTTCAGCCAGTTGACAATCCACTTCACTACTCGATCATCCAGACCATACTTCCTCAGTTTAGCTGTGAGGATGCTGTGGGAGACTGTGTCAAACATTTTACTGAAATCAAGATAGACCACATCCACTGCTTTACCATCATTTATCCACCGGGTTATGTCCTCATAAAAGGCTATCAAGTTGGTTAAGCATGACTTCCCCTTGGTGAAGCCATGTTGACTGCCCCTAATGACCCTCTTATCCTTGATATGCCTAGAGACAGTGCCAAGGATAAGTTGTTCCATCACCTTTCCAAGGATGGAGGTGAGGCTGACAGGTCTATAGTTACCCAGGTCTTCCTTCTTGCCCTTTTTGAAGGCTGGAGTGACATTTGCTTTCCTTCAGTCCTCAGGCACCTCTCTCATTCCCCACGACTTATCAAAGATGATGGAGAGTGGCCTAGCAATGACTTCGGCCAGCTCCCTCAGCACCTGCAGGTGTATCCCATCAGGACCCATGGATTTATGGATGTCCAGATTGCTTAGTTGGTCCCTAACCTAGTCCTCATCAACCAAGACAAACTACTCCTCTACCCTGACTTCCTCTGGGGCCTCAGGGGTCCAGAGCTCCTCAGGACAGCCTCCAGCAGTATAGACAGAGGCAAAGAAGGCATTCAATAACTCTGCCCTCTTTTTATCTTCTGCCACCAGGGCACCCACATCATTCATCAGTGGGCCTACATTGCCTCTAGTGTTAGTTTTATCTGCAATGTATTTGAAGAAGCCCTTCCTGTTGTGCTTGACCTTTCTTGCAAGGTTTGCTTCCAAGGAGGCCTTGGCTTTCCTAGTTACCTCCCCGCATCCTCTGACAACAGACTTATATTCCTCCCAAGTAGCCAGCCCCTCCTTCCATGATCTGTACACTCTCTGGTGTTCTGATGAAAAAGACAAACTTTCAAATACACAAACTCTTCCTAAATTTCTAAATAATAAAAAAAAAATAATGAAAAAAAATGTCCTAAAATGTAGCTATGACTGAATGAGTTAGTCTTTCAGGTTAAGTGGTTGTTCATAAGGTCACTGTTTCATTTCCAACTGCAGCTGAAGCAAAGTCATTTTCAGAAGTAGCAAGCAAGAAGGAGGTTTGAGCACAAACAAAAATCAGTCAGCTGAGAAGTTTAGTTCTTCAATTCCTAAAAACACGATTCTACTCTTAAAAGTATTTCTTTCTTGATGCTTCCAACTTAGTGTTAAAATCATATTTATATGTCACTGTGGAATGAAGATGGAGAAATACAAACAAGGAACTGAACTTTTTTCTATTTTGTGTGGACTTAAAGAAGCTGTGCTGCTTTTTAGAAGAGGACACACTTCACTGATTCCATTTAAGGTTAGAAAGAGAGAAAGTATTTTTATTTACATCTCCTGCACCCACATATATCTGAATATCTGTTGATCTTGATCTCTTTGTCCTCTCACCTCTGTTCAGGTAAAGTGCTACTCTGTTCAGGCTTATTGTGACAGCGAGATACACACTGAGGGTTACGTTGCACATTAAGTATAAAGCATCATAAATCAGTATTTAAAATCTAAAATATTTTCAGTATTTTTTCCACTAATAAGGGCATATTAATTGGCCACATGTTGATTCATTGCTAAATATTGCCCACAAACCAGTTTGAGCAACTGTCAGTTACTCACAAAAATGCTTTTCTGTGAAGCTGGATAATTTAACAAGAAAGTACGCAGCTACATTGGGAATTTAACCTTCATTCTTTACAGAGGCATCAGCTTGTCCAGAAAAGCATGTGAATCCAACCTGACACCTATATATGTCAGTAAGTCAAAACACCAAGAAAATAAGCAGTGACACAAAAGTCCTCCACACTCATATTTCTTGCATGCCACTGAATCAGTCACCAGACAATGTAGCTATTTACTAGTTCTCCTGTTCACTAGAGGTACACTGAGAGATTATTATAAAGAACCAACTGAGATTCCAGATTAGTAAGTACAGAATTAAAAATTGCAAAGAAGCAAAAATGAAATGTTTAAGAAAGATTTTATGGACTAATTTTGCTGTACTTGAACTCAGAAAAAAAAAAAGTGGTTTTTTTTTTCTTGAAACTGTGCAATTTCATGTTGATGAAGGTGAAAAAGCCTCCTTGATTTGCTGAAAAACACTCCTTTCAGGTTGGCCACATCTTCAGTGAAATTCAACTAGCAAAGCAAAAAAATAAGCAGTTTTCTATACGGTTCTAGTGGTAACATCTACTCCAGCAAACCTTGCTGCCTATTGTATAAAATGAACAGAGGGAGAAATTCAATTATATTTGTCTTTAAAGGAGAGTATTTTCCATCTCTGAAGTACCTGCTCTAGCACAGGTTTGTGCACATTAGTACAGAAGGCTGATGAAAAGGGTGTGTGTTGCAATTAAAACATTAAGTCACACTGCTCACGTTTACTTTGAAAAATATAAACATAAAACCTCCCAGTGGGAGTGGCAAACTAACTAGCATGAACAAACCTCTCTGATGTTTGGGCAAGAATGATGTGTCTAATGAGGCAATGGAGAGTATTAATTATAATCAAGCTATATACCAGTGAGGCATTATGGAATAAATGTCATTTTATGAACAAATATACCATGCTTTCACGTTGTCCTTTTATTCTGCAAAGTTGGGAATAAGGTTGGATATGTGAACATTGATACAAATAAAGGCAACTTTTGCAACAGTTCAAATCAGCATCCTGGAAGATTTTGTGGAGCCTTGTGAATTTGTATTCCAGCATTCCCTTTCATGTGAAACATTTGTGGGCTTCATTTTTCTAAGCCCACACATGACATACTTAGGGAAGGTAATTCAGAGTTTTTTCAGAACTATTTAATCTAGGTTTGGCACTTTTTTGTATGGTAGAACAAAAATACAGAAAGGCTCATTTAAAGTTTCTGATGTAAAAATCATATTATTGAATGTGTCACACTAATATTCACCATGATAGAGTGTCCAGGATAGGAAAGCAACCAAACTCTTTCCTCTCACTGAATTTAACAGAAAAAATCCTACATACTTTCAAAAACATTTTCATACGTGTATGTAAAAGTATTAGTCAATATTAAGTAAGCTAATAGCATAAGTGTTTATACTTTTTCACCTTTATATTTTAGGATGATTGAGAAATCAAACATAAGACATGTGTACCTGGAATTACTTTTAAAGATACTGGTATGAAAAAAAGGAGCTACCAAAAGTTTCAAGTGTCTATGCCAAAGTAATGAAATACTCATATAAGCACACCAGTAAGTGGTTTAATATTCAGAAGTGCTGAGTGTCCAAATTTTAGTCAGATTTCTCGTTTAGATACCCAGCTATGGATGTAATCTCAGCATTAACATCTTGGATGATTAATTTTATGCTCTAGGAGGAAGAATCATCAGGCTCATGCCCACTAAATTCCTATATAATTATACCTATTCTTGTGTGTAAAGAATGTACTCCTACTTGACTAGGTTTCTGCAGACTTTCCAATATTTTCATTTGAAAAATGGCACTGCAAGTATAATGTATGCTTGACTTCTAGCTAGATAAGAAAGGAATGTTAACAGTAATTAACTCTTTTTCTTTATTGGTAATGTTAGGTTTTCCGGCATGGTGACCGAACACCAATTGTAAACTTTCCAACTGATCTACACAAAGAAAGTGAATGGCCCCAGGGATTTGGACAACTTACCAAGGTATGTTGACTTTCTTAGAAGAACTTATATAGGCTACTAAAATAGGAAGTGGGCAGATTATTTAACGTGCATCCCCAAAACATAGGCAAATCCCGAGTACTGATAGTTGGTATTAGCAACATTCCTTAATTCATAAACATTTTTGTGACGTTATTCATTGAACTGCTGTTAAATTGAAATCTTGTTCATCATAGCTTTATAACTACTTTCCTAAAAGCAACTTCCTGATGATAGTGTGTCTGCATTCAAGTAAATGGCAAGTTTAAATGTTGTATATACTCTTAACATTGATGAAGTTCTAATGACCATTAAAAGCACTGAGCCCTGTGTCAGGGTAAAGGAATGACACTTGCCCACCAGGTCAAGTGATGAGTGCACATCTCATCATTTGACTGGCAACCACCTACTCATGAAAACAGGAAAGGGCTGCTTTGGGGGACAATATGTCTTCTAATAAGGCTGCTTTCAGCCCAGAGTTTCACTAGGATGCACTGAGCTTACTTCTTGCTCTGGCATTTCAACATCAAGCCTTAGCTCTTTAACTGTATTTGACACATGAAATTCAGGAGCAAAGAGAAGCCAATGCATTTCCTAATAATACTTCATCATGATGCAGAAGTACAAATCAGACAGTTCAGCATTTAGTGTCTGAACTAAAGCTTGAAAGATTTGTAAAATTCAGACACTCAGACAACACATCACTGTGCCCAGGTACACAGCTTATGATGTGACAAGAAAAAAGTTTCTGCTTTGGCATAGATCTCTTTGAGAGCTTTTTGCAATTTTTTTATCTTTTTAGCAACAGTAGTAAGAATGTACTTCTCTGGCAGCTAAAAGTTAAAAAGTTCAGCTCACAGCTTTCAAAATGAATAACAGAAAAGACAGTGTGCAATCTAAGACAATTGCAGGTTCACCAAGGCAAAGATGGAAGAATATTACTTAAGGCATGAAATGCAAGCTGCAAATTTATCAGGCTGATCAAATAGCAGAGCAATGACAACAAGAAATACTAGACTATCAATCATCCTTTCTCAGCTGTCACTAACTAACATACATTGTGAAGAACAATGTTGAATCATGAATAACTTCAGGAGCATCTACACAACTACAGCACTGCAGAAATGGTATTGTATAGAATCCGGCACATTGCCTTTCCTGTAACAGATGTTAGAGTCTTAGCATTTCAGAATATATAATTTTTCATAGATATAAAGAAGTATTTCTGTTAAAAATTCTAGATCACCTATAACATATACTGTATATTATACAAATGGTTAATGATAACTTAAAAACTGTTTGTTGAAGACAAAAAAGAAAATAGAAAGGAAACTTCTAGTTTCCAGTCACCTTAATCTAATAGTCATCTGTATGCTTGACTCGCAGACTGGAATGCAGCAGCTATTTGAGCTTGGACAGTACACAAGGGAAAGATATTCCAGCTTTCTGAACAGCACATACAACCGGCAAGAGGTATATAGCAGCACTTTCCAGAGGACATTTTTCTGGCATAGTGGAACTATGGACTTGTGCTAGATAAAAGCACATCATATTCTTTTTATTAATGGAAAAATTAAGGTAATAGAAAAACATTTTTGGAAGTCATGCTTTTATGTAAAGTCTATCAGGTCCTACATCCAGTTTGGGTCTTCCACTGCCCATTTTTCCAGGACTGAACAGCTCCACACCACCGAATCCATTGGGAATTCACACAGTGACCCAATATTGTCCTACTCTGTTGAAAGGTGAATGCATATCCATCCATGTAATGGGCCATGCTCACATACTTCATCCTTTAAAAGAGAAGTCTAACAGCTGTTTGGATGGGCTTGTTATATGGTACAGTTCCATGTGGGGAAGATACAACTACCATTTTGGTCTATACATGAAGGATGCATTGATAGGAAGGCATGAAAGGCCATAGTTTTTCCATGCTTCCAAGAGAGGTTTACAGTTCTAAGTGCCTTCATTCCTGAGGTATAGCAGATGCGTCATAGAATCATAGAATCCTTTACGTGGGAAAAGACCTTTAAGACCATCAAGTCCAACTGTAAACCTAACACTGCCAAGTCCTTCACTAAACCCTGTCCCTAAGCGCCACTTCTACATGTTCCTCTGAATCTCAGAAGACTGAGAGCTTCTTTTAAATCATGTTTTCTTATTCTTAGCTCAGTCTGAGGGTTAGATTCCAAATTGAAAGATGCTTTGGTAATTCCATTTATGCAAATGAAGTAGAGCCCTAGAAAGCTGAGTTATGGTTTCACTGTTTTGACTTTATGCAAAAACATAAAACTGAAATCGTGAAGCCAGGATTGATGAGTTGGGTAAAATTTCCTTATTGTTTTTATTGTTTCCATTTTATTTTTAACTCTTTGCTATTCTACCTTCAGTTCTACATCCAAAGTACAGATTATGATCGCACCATTATGAGTGCCCAGTCATACCTTTCTGGCCTCTTTCCACCAACTAGCAGCCAAATTTGGAACCCTGAGCTTCTCTGGCAACCCATTCCAGTTCACGTTTTGCAAAAATCAACAGACCGGGTAAGTACTGGCTGGACACTTCCTAAAACACTTTAAGCTTTCCTAGAAGCAAAAAAGAAAAAAAAAAAAAAGGAGAAAAGCTAAAAAGTATTTTGTATTCTTTTTGAGTTCAATCTAAGAGAAAACACCAACTGCAGCTACAGGCTGACAAGCATGTCATAGGTCAACTGTAACAACTGTATGAAAATACTCCTTCTATAGTTGCAGAGTTCCTGAACTGTCATCCACACTATCATTTTCTTCAAGGTACAGCTCCTTTCTCCTGGCAAGGACACTTTTGGACAGTATTATAGGGAAGTCGCCCTAAACCTTTATAGAGAATAAGTGTGTTTCTAAGCACCAGTCAGCTAGACAGATCTCCCCTCCTTGGCAAGTTTGTTCCATAGTTTATTCAGGGAATGAAATTTTCACTAGCCACTGTAATGACCTCTCAGTTATTACTTTCCTACTCTGGTAGCACTTCAGAACTCTAATTACAGACAAGGACCCTTTTATGCTCAGTGCTATACAAACATTTAATGAAATGCTAGCACTTGCCTGGCGGTTCAAAGTAAGAGCAGACCTACCTGAAATATAAATCTTGTAGTTTTACTATATGTAGCTCTCTCTGGCTGACTCATGTTTAGATTTGCATTTCACTGGCTCCTGTGACAAGGAGTATGTAAGGAACAGTGTGTTGAACAAGGACAAAAAGTTATTGAGTGTAATGACAGAAAGGCTAATCTTCTGCTTTTGAGGACAGAAGTTGACTTTAAGGAAATGTATACAAAACCCCTATTAAATAACTTTCTGTCCAGTCACCAACATTAGAGAACGGACTCTGTCATTATGGGGCGGCTGCTCCTACCTCCCATTGGCATTCCTCCATTCTTGGAGGCCATGCTTGAAAGCAGGTACAGAGAGAAAGGGTTTTCACAAATTGGATTAGGCACAATGTGATTCAGCTTGAAAGTTGACTCTATCACTCAACAGAAAAGAATGCTGTCGCTGTTATTTAAATGTGGGACACTAGGGGAAGTTGTTTCACCAAAAGACCAAAAAAACCATCAAAGTGGTCAGAGTTTTGGCCAAAGAAAACTTCAACCCCCTTAGAGGAATCACAGTTCAGTGCAATGTCCTGTTTGGAGAAGGCAAGCTCATTTTTAGGAATCTCTAGAACCTCATCACTTCTTCATCTGCTTCAGGAGTGGGCATTGATGTTTCATTGAAAGACACTTCTGCATCAACTCAAAATTCCTGTTAAATATGCAAACCACCTGGAAAAAAAATTGTTCCCTTGTTAAATCAAGCAGATGTTTGAGGGTATTTTCAAGCCCTAAGCAAGACAAAGTGGGAAATTGAGGTCAAGTACAGTCCTGTAAAAAAACCTAATCACAGTTTATTTTTCAGCCACTGAGATCTATCAAGACCTGACAGGCAACAGTACTGAGTACTGCTTAATGAGGCCAAAGGGAGTGGCTTAATTAATAATACCTAGAGGGGGATAATTAAGCCATACAGCAAGAGAAACATTTGTTATTGTGTAATTAAACAACACTCCCCAGTTTCATATTGCAGCTTTGAGCCTTCACCCTCCAGTGGGTTGCTGTTACAGAAAAAATGCACTCCTGGAAATCCGTCCAAGTGAAAGCGTGCTAGGGTCAGTTGGTAGCTGCTGCAAGCTTCACATTGATAAATCAAAGAGAAAAGAGAAGCACCTTCTTGCACATACATAAGCTATAGATATTAAAATTAATTTCTCCACTGCATATTAAATCAGTTCCTTGATATGATTTCTATGGTTACAGGATAATATTAGTGCTGCGTCAAAAATGCTCTAGTGATGTGGTATAATGTGCTGAACCAGCACAAACTTATTTTGCTCATCATAACTTCTTACTGACACCTTATGCTGGATAAAGTACCATCTGTCCTTCTGCAATTGGCATGAGCATATTTCTCAGAGAACAGAGTTTGATGGACACATATGCCTTTACACATGGTTCAGATCAAATGCATACTATCAGGTGACCTCATAATACATACACTTGTAGTTATTAAAAATGAACCATACCCCTAAACAAGAACAGAGCCATTAGGCTTATAGCTTTCTGATATTTCAGGAGTACCATTTGTCACTCTTGTTTCAAGTTCTGTCCATTAAGAGGTAGCTAAAATGCTTACCATATGCTGTTTACCTTCAAAGAGATGAGAGCGGGATATGTAGATGCAGAAGCAATTTAGATTCCACTACCAGGTCAAGTCAAGCTGGACTGGGGGGTGATTAAGAAATTAAGAGGGAAATGTTAGCTTTTTAAAATTCCTAACCATGGACCCTGATCCATTTCTCAAAGCAATCCCCTGGCAGACATGCACAATTGCTTTTTGCCAAAATTAAACTGAGGGAAATCAAGCTATTACCACAAGTAGTCACTGAAAAGTCAAGTTACCACAGTCCATTGCTTATGTTAACTGAATTAATGAACAAGGTATCCAAACAAACCATTATGGAGTAGGCGTAGCACAGCTATGAATCTATCTTACAAGCAGTACATCAGCAATCTCAGCAATAGGAAAAGTAGAGGTGTGTTGATTAATTCTAGAACTATTCTAAGTTTTACTCTTCTTGTTTCAGAGGCTGTATTTTCCTCTGCCTGACTGTCCCCGTTTTGATGAACTTCAGAACGAAACACAAACATCTAGTGAATTTCAAAATAAAATACAACCATACATGGTAAGACAAAATAAAAAGGAAGGAAATAAAATCCAAGAAGAAGGAAAGTAATTAAGATGTAGAAGTTATGGAATTGCATTGTTTCCTTTTCCTAAAATGCAAAAATAACTCTTAAAATCAGAAATTTAGACCAATACAATCAAAAATTATGTTTGATATGCTCAAGTATTTCTCATACTTTTCTATATTAATCTTTTAAAACATGAGTTTAACATTAACTTTCTGAGTCTATTCAGAGCTGCATATAAATGAAGTTCTGTGATCTGAGGTGAGAAGAATGCAGCAACTACTAGTTTTAGAGGGCAGCACAAAACCAATTCTAAAAAAATCTGATAAATCTGAAACTTGGGATGATTTGGTTTATGCCTTCCTGCTATGACTTTCTGAAGTTGACACTACAACAGAGAACTAACTAACAGAGAACAGCCAGCTGAACCCTCTGACTGATGTAAGCTACTCTTAGATGCATTTTGGCTTCTGTTTTGGCTCTGACACATATCTTCACAGTCAGAGACTCAGTACTGCTGCAGTAGGACGTAGGTACATGGATGGTAAACCTGCCTCAAAGGAACCATGTTCTTGTGGATAAAAATTGCTCTAGATAGTGGTCACTGCTGCTCTCATTTGCCTACCATGCACATTGTGATAGCACTATGCACAAATAAATCAGGGGTTGTGTGTTCCTCATCCCCTGACTGCTCCTGTACACATTCTCTCATTCACTCCAGGCTCTCTGCTTGGGTTAAACACAATATTTTCCTGGGGTTTTTTGTTTGTTTGTTTTTTCTAACTTTCTGCTAGCTCATCTACTCTGGTCAGCCTCACTCACCTGCAAGAAGAGGTGAATTATTACTTCAGAGCTATCCTCTCTCTCAGCTGCTAGTATGAAACAGGTAACACGAGAATAAGGGATATTATGGACTTCCCTTATTCTGTAGTACCATGTAGCAAGAATCCCGGTGGGAACTGTTGTGGAACTATTGCTTAGATATCCAGGTCCCCTTCAATGGAAGAAGAAAAGCCTAGTTTCCTCTTCAATTTCTTTTTGCTTCACCCTGAATACTTGCCTCAGCTCTCATTAATTTTCTGTTTACTCCTCATCTTTTTTCTCATATTCCTTTTCCCTTAGTGCCTTCCTCTTCCTTGTATCTCAGGGCCTGAGGTGGCTAAAGTAGCTTCCTGGAGCAGTCAGAAGCGGGAGAGAAGAGTGCAGCAGAGAGAGCACCAGACTAATCCACAGCAGGGCTGAGGAAAAGCAGTGTCTGAAATAGAGATCAGAACCTTGAAATGGTTACAAAATTAAATCAGCAACCAAAATCTTCCACTACAAGGGTTTCACTTGCATAAAATTAAACACTACTGTGTTGTCAGGTTGGGTGCTAATGAATCTCTACGCATATATGTACCATATGTATTGAGTATTTGCGGTATACTCTTCACTTTTTTCCCCCCAGGATTTTTTACAAACAATGGCAGTTGACACTGGACTTGAACTAAATCATCTTAAAACACTGGACAATTTCCAGCTCTGGAATACATATGATACTCTACTCTGTGAGGTAATAATAAGGCAGTAGAGGTCAGGAAAGAATATAACTCCTAAGATGGGTTTGAATTAAACCATGGCAATGTGGTATCATAGGAATGAGTTGCCTTCTCTCATGGATTCGCTTCTTTTTTAAACTTGAATCTAAGCTCCAAGTTAATGCATTTATAAAAGATAACTTAAAACATAGTTTAAGGTTTAGGAAACTTATTTCCATTTGATGTTTTATCCTGAAGCACTGATACTGAAATCCATTTCCTTTATTCCCTCATATTCCTTCCTGATATGCTGCTATAGAACTACTTGAGCATCCTGTCTAGGACATATTTATGATTTTTAACAGGAAAATGAAATTATTTGGTTTAACCTATCAACAGGTAAACATCAAAATACTTAGGTGTTGAAAATGAGAGGTAAGATCATGACCTATCAGTTAGAAAATTAGAAGATTATGATTGCTACCAGCGAATACAATCAGACTGGCCCCAAGCATTGGATGATTCCATTTGGCCCCAGCATTAGCAGCAGCACATGAAGGCTGTTGAACATATCCTCCACACACTCAGACACTTAAACGCTATAAGACACTGTCACTCTTACATGACTGGAGTGTGACATTTGTCTGTAAATGGCCAGTGATGAAACTGGTATTTAGACAACTGTATGGAAAAAGCAGGAAGAGCTGGAGCGAGGTTATACCTTGAAGACTCAAAGAAAAGGAAGAGGATAAGAGAGATGTCTGCAATATTTCACGCTAGCAAAACCAAAACTGTATCTCTCTATAGCAAGAACACATTATACCTACAAGGTATGCCCTTCACACAGGTGTTTCCCCTCTTCCCATTCACCTGCTTCAGACTGATCCCCATTCCCACAAAGCGTATTTCAGGGCATGCTGATGAGTGAAAGCACACTGGGCAAAGAGCCTCAGGACAGCCACAGAGAGTCTAAATGTAGTGGTGTGAGGCTGGGGAATAGGATGATGGAAACCAATAGAAGAAAAAACCATTACTTTGCTCTCCTTTATCACTAGGACATTCACAATTATACACTTCCCGTATGGGCCACCAAAGATGTAATCGAAAAGATGGAAAAACTGGCTGAATTGTCCTTATTATCACTATTCGGGCTTTACAAAACAGAAGAGAAATCACGGCTACAAGGAGGTAAATAAAAAAATGCTTAGCTCTCAGCAAGGAGGAGACAATGCTTATGGTAACATGCAACATCCTGTGACCTCATGCAAAATTATTGATACAGAACCTTGATTTGTAACTGTGGACATTAGATACTGTATTAAGCATGAAAATAGGTGCTGAACACTGGCATTTGCATGGATGAGATAGAGCAACAAGGTGTAAACATCAATGTCTTCCGTTACTCCATAGTTTTTAAGGGATTAGGATTTTAAGCAAGATTATAGAAACACAAGGGGAAAAAAAATAATCAAGCACTCATGGGTATGAGGGTATGATCATTACTTGTCTGATACTAGGTTAGATTAATCTGAAATTCTGTTTCTCGATCTTTGTTTTTCCCTTTCACGCACTGGTTATTTATTGTGCCAAAACCATGACAACACATTGGTAGCTCTGAGAGATTGATATAAAGCTGCTCCAAAACAGTCTGATCAGAACAAAAGACGAGAGATTCAAGTTATGCCTACACTGCGAGAACTGGGACTACTGCTTAGCACCAAAACTGGGGTGCATAAGCTACGCACGTTCTGTCACTACTTCAGGACACAATCCAGAAATTTATCATATGATCCCCAGGCGTCCATGAGCAGGAAACCCAAACAAGTGAGCTTGAATACCCGCAGGCTGGACTGTTTGAGGCTAGACTTTGTAATGCACATACCCTGCAGTCTAGACCTAGGTAAAGAAATAGTAGCCTCATCATCTAGGCATATACAACACTGGATCACGCCATACAGTTAGTATGGGCTCAGACCTGCATTAAAGACCACTAGCTGGTAGCTGTGGTCAGGACTTTTTTTCTAGTGTTCACAGGCATACCAGTTATACCCTTTCCCTAGAATGGCATAAATTGTGCTACAGGAAATTTCTGCTGCCCTTATGCCATTGGCTTTAGAATATCTCTGGTCTGGAGGAGGAGCACAAAAGAGCTTTGGGAAAATGAAGACTTGATAGTGACAAGTTGGAAGTAAACAGTTAAAAATATTTCGTCAGCATTCGGAGAGTGTTTTGCCAGTTATTAGGCCCAGTACAAAAGACACAGCCAACAGCAGAAAAACAATCCAGTAAGTGAATGCTATTTCGCATAAAGGGGTCAGTATATGGAGGATCGCTGGAGGTACAAATAAGTCGGACAGATCACAAATCACAGAATGTTAGGGATTGGAAGGGACCTCAAAAGATCATCTAGTCCAATCCCCCTGCCAGAGCAGGAACACCTAGGTCAGGTCACACAGGTCACAAATGATAGACATCAACCCCAGCGACCCCAGAAACAACACAGCATGACCCGCAATAGATGGAACAAACCAAGACACAAGGTAACCCACAGAGAAAATGGGAGACAACAAAGACAATAAGGTGGTTACATATGATAGAAGTAACCCCATGTTGCCTCCCCACAAAGCCCGCGCTTGTACGTGCCAGACCTGACTGCGATCCAGTTGCATGAGGAGTCAGGAGGTCCTTCCCCAACAGGAAACTCTGTGAAGTGCATCCACTCCACAGACAGACTCTCCAACCCTTCCTGCAAGTGGGCCCAGCTTTTATCCCCAAACAGGACACCTGGCACTCGTTATCAAAATGCAGGGCACCTGGGGCTTGTTTACCCAAGGGCTTTCCTTGCAAGGCCAGCCACACCTTGGAGGAAAGCCAAAAGGCAAACTCATCCCCTCCTCTTAAAGGGCCATGGGGACTACCCATATGTCAACCTTAATTCAGGGCTTGGGGTTCAGACCCCAGCACTTCAGAGATGAAGAGGCTAGTACTGATGCCATTATTGCAACACTCAAAACAGACAAAAAATGATGGACAGGAGGTCTCTGCATAACAAAACTAGAAGTGTCATTAGCCCCAATTCTCAGGATAGCTTTAGATGATTTCTGTAAATCCTGCCACTTCACCTCACCTGGATGATAAGTGATATATTTCACCTCTGTAATATCTGTTTTCTATTTATGAACTTGTAGTAAGCTAAAAAATGAGTATAAGGCTTGAGTAGATGTCTTCTATGTGATATTCAAAATCTTTTGTCTTTTTGGTTTCTAAGAAAATGTTATACCTTCATTTTCCTCTTCTTTGTTCCCATCTTTTTAAGGTCTCCTTGTGAATACTATTTTAAATAGTATTAAACAAGCTGCCAATTCTTCAAAACAAAGAAAAATGGAAGTCTATTCTGCAGTGAGTATCTTCAGCTTTTATAAATCTTGCTATGATTTTACTAGAAAAAGAATAATCAGAGTCTTCCTGTAAATTAAATGCAAGAATAATATAATACGGTTCAATCCAGCTAACAGGCTGAACACCAGTCAGTACAAAAGCACAGCAGGATCATGGGTCACACCTCAGTTTCAACCAAACTATACTTCGTAAAGAAACCTATGTCTTTTATCATCCATTTTTTCTGCAATTTAACAGTTCAGTTTCTATAAGTTGTATCTTTCTTTAAGTTCTCCTAACCCACAGATGCTGGCACATGGCAGAATTTCAGCTGCACCTTCAAACCCTTCCTCTGCTTAGAAAGGGATGATACAGCTGTGGATTAATTTTTTTTTTTAAATTTTATTTTAGAGGATGAAGAGGGCTATTTGAGCCAGACCAAGATCCACTTAGCTCATTCATTATCCCATCTCTCACAGTGGCCAACAGCAGGGAAGAATGTGAGAATAATGCCAGCAGAGTGACGCTTCCCCTGACACAACCTGTCAGCGCTCTGTGGCTTAGGGACTTCCTGAGATACAATCCATGTCTGTGTGTTTAACAGCCACTGACAGACTTTCTTCCATCCATTTATCTAATCACTTTTTAAAATGCATTTATACTTTTGGCTCTGCAACATCCTGTGGCAGTGACTTGTGTTAAAAGAAAAAAGTACTTCCTTTTTTATTTCTTTGAAACTTAATACTAATTTAGCTTCTCCTTAGCATTTCTACTGTGAGAAACAAGAAATAGTCATTCTTTATTCACTTTTCCTGGGTCAATCATGAATTTACTGTTTCCTGTCACACCTCTTCCATCTTTTCTTTTCCAGAACAGAGTCCTACTCTATTTAATCTTTTCTCATATAGAAAGTGCTCAACACCTTAAATCTTGCTGCCTTTTCTATATATTTTCTAGTCCTACTATATTATTTTTGAGAAGAAGTGCATCCAGAATTTTCACAGCTGCTTTAATACCTTGAAACCACATATACTGTTAGTTTTGAAACTGACCAGTCTAAAAAGTTTAAGATCCCAAATAATAATTAAAACTTAGCTGTTAGACTATAACATAAATAACCCTAGCAAATATGTACATAAAGACAGTTGCAAAATTTAGGCATCAAGGTGTTCGGACTTCCTTCCTTCAGCTCCTCCTCCTCCTGGGATACCCTGCAGGAGGAGGGCTAATGGGGAGAAAGACTGCAGGCGGGTGGGTAACCAATTCCATCAAAACAGAAACCAAAGCGAGATTTTATTGTACAAGGCCAAACAGAAGGAACAATTTTAAAACTTCTGGAGTGTATGTGGAGGCAAGGAGAATAGTCTTTGTACACAACTATTTGTCTAGTATACTACCTAAAAAAAGTACTTGTATCTCCACTTGAAATGCCATATTACCTTATACCGTCTTAATCTGACCTTGGAACTGAAAGCAATCCCAAAGGAAGGAGCAGCAAAACTGAAAAGCTAGATTTATTTCTGAGACTGCATCTTGCTTTCTCCCAGTATCTCTGTCTTCAAAATATTGCCAATGGTGCAAGACGCACACTGCAGTAGCTCTTCGGAAATCCTCGCTGCTGTCTGGAGTAACCCGTTAACATGTTTTTCCCAATGGTGAATATACTGAATATATTTTTGTGGTCAAATTTACACAGGCTTTGTTTTCTCTTGATTTGCACTCCCTCTCTACTCTTGTCTCATTACTCTGGATAAATGGTAGTTGACTTTACTGACTTTCAAGGATGCATTTTTTTTTTCCCCATAGCATGACACCACAGTTGGGGCCCTCCAGATTGCTCTCAATATTTTCAATGGAAAACTGCCACCGTATGCTGCCTGCCAGTTTTTTGAACTCTACCAAGAAAGCAGTGGGTAAGTATCTTCTTATCTATGCAAGAATGAAGAATGCTTGGAATTTGGTTCCCCCTTCCCCAAAATAATTTTCCTCTCAAATATTGTGAGGAGATACAAATTAATTTTAAACCGATACTTCACTGAGCAGTCCACAGGCACAGAATTACATTAAAAACAGGAAAGATTCCATCTGATGGATCTGCATGTATCTCTGTGCTTTCAAAGATAGAAAGAACAGGCCTTACCAGCCGGAAGTAAATGGTAAAATAAATTTTCCTGAATCTTCAAATGATAGAAATAACATTTCCAAGACATCTCGTAAATCCCAAGGTAAACCAGTAGGCTTAGAAGAGCCTAGTGCTGGTGTTACCATTCTAGGAACCTTCAGAAAGACCTTTTGAACTGACTGTGCAATACTGTAACCAGTTTTGGCAAAGCAGGCTTTGCAGATGTCTTTCACAAAGCCTCAATTCTTCAAGAACAGGTTCTAGAGTAGGCTGGTAGAGCCTATTTCCAACATGCTGTCTCTAAATAGGAAATCTTCTATTTAAGAACCCTTTTAAAAAAATGTTTTCAATGTGTTAATCAGGAGATACAGCATTGAGATGCATTATCGGAACAACACTTCAAAGAACCCTTACCTACTCACTCTGCCAGGATGCACCTCTGCTTGTCCACTAGAGAAGTTTGCTGAACTAGTTTCTCCTGTGATTACAGAAAATTGGTCAAAAGAATGTGGGAAGAAAGATAAAACAAAAGGTAGTGTAACAGCTCTGTATTTTCTACATAAGACATGGAGGCAGAAATTGTATCAATGGCTTGAAACTTCGTACCTTTCACACAATAGACAGATCTCCCTTTAACAAGCAAGGACCAGCTTTACTATGGACTGGGAAAACCAACAGAAAGTAAATTCTCTGAAAATGTGAAGAGTAGACTTGCCCACCAGTGTGAAGGCAGTGCTATTATTAGCATACTCACATAAGAAGTTACCTAAAGGTCATGGCCAAAACTAGAGCTCTGCTTGTTGAAAATGTCCAACAGAAGTATAGGCATGGGTGCCATGCAAGGAGTTCTGTGTATGTTGGACACATCAGACCTGTAGATTAAAAACAAAAATGCCTTGAACATGCACAGTAAGACTGACACATTTGTATTTCTGGCACACATACAATGTATTGAGGATATCTTAACCCCCACTGTACAGAGTGCAGCTGACCCATGCAAATATAGCAGCTACTTGCCTCAGACTACCAAGAGCTGACAGCTGACAACCTCTTCCTGCCTGAATATTATTTCCAGGAGGGAAGTGAAGGGCAAGGCAGTACATGCTGCTTTTCAACAGCCCTGTTATTTCCCTCTTCCTGCATATATTCAATGTTTTGCTGATCCATGATCAAACTCCTCATCTGCATCAACTACTGTCTACATTTAGCCTGTACTCAGGACTAAACTGCAGCAGTTCTACCACCTGATGCTCCCTCCCAGCTGAGAAGGGGAATCAGGGAAAAAAGGGATAAGCCCTATGGGTTAAAGTACAAACAGATTTAATGAAATAACAAAACTAATACAACCACCAACATAAAGTACACAAGGTTTTACTCAGCCTGGTCCTTAGGGTCAACAGCAGGAATAGAACAGCAAGAGAGAGGAGCAGCAGGAAAAAGAACTCCACCTTTCCTAAACGCCCTCCTTTTATAGTGAGCATGATGAAGTGGTGTGGAATACACCTGTGAGTCAGCTGCCTTGATTGGATCTCCCAGTTGACTCGGGGCTACTCATGGCCTGCCTGCATGGCTGGCCCACGGGTCTGGTCCTGGGGAACCAGGACAACTACACATGGTCTCTCTTGCCCTGTGAAAACCCAGAAGTAAGATTTACCTATGCATAGGAAGCTATCCATGCATTTCCAGGATTGAAGTATACATTTTTATACTTACATTGCATATGTCAGTAAATGCAGACCATGTGATCTTGCAAGAAACATGAACAAAATATAACTATATAAACTATAAAATATAGCTATATAACAAAATATAGCTATATAGCAAAATATAACTATATAAACTATACAAAATATAAAAGACAGTTAAAATATAACAGGCTGTTATCTCTGTATCTAAAATGATATACATGTATGTTTTTCATTAACTCCCTTTTCCTTTATTGTGTTCCTTCACAGATATTTTTATTGGATTTGACATTGCTGTTGGCTTGTTGTTCATTTTTGATCTCGTACTGCTCTACCTCCTTTATCATTATGGACGTTGCAGGCGCAGAAATAATTACCAAGACATTTAAAGGGGACGTAAAGAAATGAAAGAGAGAGCAGCTAGACACCAAGCAATCCTTTAAGTTGCTTATATCCATCAGTTTACTCTGGCCAAATTAATCTCCAAAGCATATTCAAGCTGAGGTATCTGTGGCCTAGTTCCTAAAAGACTAAACATTTGCAGTGAGAAATACTGTAGAAATACATTATTGTTAAGAATTTACTTTTGTAGGAAGACGGAATTACTTCAATTTATATATTGTTGTTTTCTTCTACTATTAATCACTCTTAAATCAACCAGTGGGGTGAAGGGATGCTATTGCCTATGCGCTTTTTTTTTTTTCATACTGCCTATTATCATTTAGCCTGCTGCTGCTCAATGAGTCTTTCTTGAAAATTGTAGTCTGTAGTATTTTCCTTACTTCTTATAAACGGCTGTTTTGTTGATGCACAGGAAAATGTTTTCAGTGAGCAGAAGCTGCAATTCCTGTGTGAAAAAGATTCATACCAGCACTTGGGCATACGGTTTTTGCACTTATTCATGCAAATCTAGGCATGAGTTTTGACCCTTGCCTTCAGCTAATGAAAATCTGCAGGCTGCTTTTCAAAGGAGTTACATTACTCTAGCTCTCACTGAAATTAGCAGAAGCTGGGGAGAGCTGTCACACATCCAAGCATCAAGCAAGAAGCTTAGTGCAGCAGGATCTTGGTCAGTGTCCACATCTTCAGCAATATGGATAAGTAAATACATTAAAATCTATTTTCTATTGCTACACTGCTTTCCTATTTTTCTGAGCTCCCAGTCATGAATGTTCCTTCGTCCTGCATCTTTTCTACAATGCATCTGTTCTCTGTCCTGCTTCAGGTCCCTTCTATAATCTTATTTCTTTGAGCCACTCTTACAATAACTCCTCAAGCTATCACTCTGTTCATCACCTTTCATTTTAATTTACGACTCCTTTAACTGCTTGTTCTGTTCAAAATCTCTTATGTTAGCAAGACATGCACTGAAAGTAAGAAAACAATTTTTTTGCTCTTTGTATGTTGATCTCTTATGTGTGATATATTTTGTTTAGATTGTAAGCTCCTAAGGGCAAGGGAATGTGTTTCCATAATTGCTCTCTAGTATCATAAACTAGTATCATAAGCACTAATACTGCTGTATAAAATACTGCTTATCATCACATGTTTCAAGGACTGAATCAAGATTTTTTTTATCCTGTAGTCCTGCAGAGGATATTGGAGAAGCCTTTTTAAAAATCAAGACAACTATATAGGCAGGTGCCAACAGCAGGTTCAGCCCAACAGATACAATGAGGAATCATGTGCTCAAGCTAATGAGTCCTGTTGAGGTGTGGAAGTCTAGAGAAAGCTGAGAGATGGAGCTGCTTAGCTCGGACGTAGCATCACATCAATGTGAATACACTTCTTCTGGACTGACTTTAACTCACATCTGTGGGTTGTATCTTGGAACCCAGGAGCTTGGGTCAGCTACCACTGATCTAGAGATCAGCCCTCAATATTACAGCTATGGACACATTTAAAATGTGATGTAGTTACACGTATTGATATTAAATAGCATAAATCAAACAGAATAGCAAAGGCTTGTGGGAATATAGCATTTTCCAAACATTGCCGCACTTTTGGAGTAAATTCAGCTGAGGTGTCCACCTTTTGAAGCAGTATTTTCCACTCAGTAAAAAGTATCTTTGGCATTCTATTTTATGTATTTTTAGGAAATATCTTAATCAAGTGATGGATTTGATTGTTCCATGATAAGGATGTTTTATTGTGTAACAGTTTGGGGCAAAGATGTCAAAAAGATGACAGGCTATTCTTAAATTGGATGTTTTGGATGTACAAGCTTCAGACTGTAACTAGTAGTTCTGATCCTCAGTGCAAATACTTAAAGGAATGTATATTACAGTCAAAAATGTTACAGCAGCTGTAGGAAACAAGCCTGAGCTGGCTTGGTTACTATCAGCAGTGTACTGGCAGTGGGGAAAACTCAGGGCAAACTGCAAAACTGATCCTGGCTCCTGAATATATGTATATATTCAGTGATGACCTGATGCTGAGCTCTGTATTGCCATGGCCACAGTGTTGCTGGTAATCACTTAAGGATAAATTGAGCGTGTCTTTTATTAGAGGCAGTCAGATGCTTGACAAGTGAAGATGTATCATTGACTGATAATGTGCAGTAAGAACTGTCTTTGAGACATTAGAAAGTCAGTCTACTGCACTCCACAAGAAGAATGGGGCATGCTTTTTCCAAGATTGCTTCTTACAAAAAGAAGTACATCCAGACAGAAAGCAAAATGTGAAGTGTCTGAGACATCTTCTGTGGTTTATGCTACTCAAGCCTAAGCTGTTACCATTTCAGGAGATGAGGCAATTCTAGTTGCAGCAGGAGCTGTCATGAAGTAATTTTATTGTAGGGACACCTTTCTGTTAAGAGATAGTCATACTTGAAAATGTCCATGCATTTTTAGAAAGGATTCAGTGAACACAAGTTACATAGAATGTAATAGATAGGTTCGTATGATGTAACTTCAGAATTAATGATGGTACAATAAAGATGTAATACATTAGCAATGTAGGTCCTGAATCTCATAGTAAAGATGCTTTGTCTTGCTGTG
The DNA here is from genome assembly GCA_028020825.1 of Podargus strigoides. Lineage (NCBI taxonomy): Eukaryota > Metazoa > Chordata > Aves > Caprimulgiformes > Podargidae > Podargus > Podargus strigoides. The sequence goes on along the minus strand of CM051623.1, from coordinate 13,986,169 downwards.
ATTAAATCAAGCATTGTTTCTCCAGTGGAGTAAAAGGTTGTAAGTGTCAGACAAGCTTATGGCTTTTCTCATTTTTCAGTCTTATTTATGATTTGCTTAGTATCATCTGCAGATTGTGACTAGAAAATATCGTGTCTCCAAGCAACTTGTAGCACTGTAATAAAGAACTTTAAAGAAACAAGTCAACATTTGCTATTATATTTGAGTGAAAAATAATGGATCTTTCAGTATACCTAGAGTTTCCAAACAAAAGTGAATGTTCAGGTTTGCTCCTTTTGTAAAAACTGATTTTTAAAGCACTGACACTTTGACATGAATAACTCTAATACTGACGACATCAAGCTCTTCCATTTGCCCTCTACCAGTGACATCATCTGCTTCTACGATAATTATGGTAGCAACTAGCAGCAGGATTTTCTAGTGCATATGGTAGACAGCAGTGCATACACAGCACTTTCCAGCCCAGTCAGCAAAAACGTCCTCCTACTGAACTGATTTCATTCTCGAACTTGTTTATTCACAGTCCTGAATATTGCACACACTAGATCAGCACAGAATAGCTATCTGACTTCCAGAGCAACATTGTCTCAGTCTGGAGTGCTGATGTTCATTTGTACCTGTAATGTAGGGACATTTGATCCAAATGATATTAATTCTTCTTATTTAAATACATTTTCTTAAGTGTGGTAAGACAGAAAACAGAATAACAAATAAACAGTATTAAAAAAAAAATAAACCTGTTCAGCCAAAAAAAATCCTGAGTTTGGATTAAACCCCGACTCACAAAGGTTATATTTCTAATTTTTAATCCACAAACAAAAAATGCTAAAAATTCTACTGTAAAGATAAGAATAAAGACATACAATAATGGCATTTGAGAGTGATGATGAGGGTAGAGGCTGGCTTATTCTTAGGCATCTAACCTTGGCCCTTACGAATCCATGGTGAGGTGATGTCAGTGATATTGCATAGGATTTTATTCTTGGCATGAAATAGCTGAAACTACTGTACTCCTTAAAGGACTTCTTATAAAGAAAGATGGGGATGAAAGGTAGACATTTACCTGTAAAGGGCTAACTTTATTTATTTAGACAATAACGCTTCTTCATCAGAAGCTGCCAAGTATTAACACTCAAATAAATAAACATGAGTTGCTACTGAAATAATAGCAAATCATCTGAACTATTACATTACATGGTTTCTTCTATGACTAGGCAACTTCACTTCCAAAGTGATTTTAACACTGACAAAGCCTGCAAGACTGCACTTAGGAGATCAGGTACAGTTGGAAAGACAGTTAAAAAGACATATCCGAAGTCCAGTTGTGCTAATTTCTGTAATTTCTCTTAAAGTACTACTTTCTCTCCTGAGACTGGTAGTACATTGTCAAATTCATCCATCCTGCAGACTGAGATTCCACTGATCTTTTTAAAAATCTGTAGAGAAGAAAGATGCCATTTATCAATTCAAAATAGATAGTGGCAGAAGAAAATGGTCCTGGCTCCCTTTCTCTTTCTCTATATTTAGCCGGAGTCATGTCCATGTCAAAAAAAGGTAATGTCTCTGTGCTCTGGTTATGGCAGTTAAAGCTCTTGCCCTCTCCCTGAGGGAGCCCTTGACTTCAAAGGACATAGCAATTCTGCTAGCTCATCTATTCTATAAGCTACAGAAAGAAAGGTTGTAAGATGCAGGATGATCATAAAGTTTTTTCTTCAGGAAGATGAGAATGAAAAGGATATACGGACTCAAAATCCTGTAAGTTAAAGCCCAAATACGTTAGCACATATCCTCCATTCTCTAAAATACTAGACTTGACAGCATTCAGATCAAGAATTACAGGAAAACTAGAAAAATTCTGTAATACCTAGAGCTATTGAGCTGACTGAGAACATTTCCAGTACTTCTTGGAAACAGAGCTCCTCCATTCTTTGCATTGTAAGGTATTCTCAGAGCTTCTCCTGGCTGATCTTCAGGAAGCAGCAATAGCTGAAGCCTACTTGTTCAGAAGTTTTGAACCACATACAATTAAGATTAAAATGGATGTGATTAGTAAATTGCTGTTTATTGTATGACAGTTTCTTCACTTGTGAAATTAATACAGAAGTATTTTTACAGTACAGACCACCTCCTCCGGGGCAGAAGAGTTCAATGAACAATTCAAACATAGGATGTTACACTTGTAGAAAAATGAGAGCATTTGCTACTGATATAAGCAGCCCTTTATGAGAATCTTGTGTATCCTCTGTAATATCCTGGTGGAAGACAGCTTTATTAATTCATCTATGCACAAGAAAGAAAGACTCCTCTTTTCTTGGTAAAAAAAGATGTGGATCAAAAACCACCTCAGTCTGTAAGTTAAGACCCTTCAAATAAGCACATGAAAAACTTCTGAAAAATGAAGGCCTAATTTTCACTTCACTTCGGAAAGATGGCGCTGGCAAAGACAGGATATATTAAGGCACACTATGTAGGGGGCAGCCTATCTCCATCACAGTTATTGAGTTGTCTTCTCTTGTATGGCTATTTTTGCTCGCCTCTGAACTACTGGTAGGACAGAGGTGAATGACAGAAAATATGTTAAACTGTAGTGAGCAATACAAGCTGCTGTTGCTTAATCTTACACATTTTAACCACCAAAACTATTTGGTCATAGATGTAAATCAAATGGGTCTTGGATACCCTCAGCTCTTCATTGGGACTACCACACTCAGCCTTAGTGTATGTACCAAAGTATAGTTGCTATTGATTCATATCTCTCCCTGCCTCACCACATATTCAGTAATATAAGTATTGTAAAAAAGCCATTAGGTGAGTTGCAGCTGTCTTTGTTGTCTGGTTGATGTTTCACTATGATTTGAGTACCAATTCTCTGTTAAGAAGACCATTCTCCACCATTAAGTGCTGTTGTCATTAATGACTGTTTCACTTGAGCCTTAAGAAGAATCCTGTTTTCCGCATAATTGCAAGCAACAGTACAATTACTTGATATTTATTTACCTGATGCTTCAGACAAGTATGTCTGAACAAAATGCTAGGAGATTTTCATAACTGTAGCTTGCATTATCAAAAGCAGACTAAGCATTCTAAACAACCTTTCTTCTTTATTTCTTCCTCTATTTGCTACTTTGGAAAGTGCATACACACTTCAATTATTTTGAGTGTGCCATTTTACAATGACATATCTTTCTGTTTCAGGATGTAGTTTTAGAACGTAGTCCTAAGTGTGTTCATTATCAGAGAAAACAAAAAGACTTATATAAGGGTCTTGATGATGAGTGGTCTTGCCTGTTGAAGAAAGAGAATGAATACCCTGAAATAACAATGATAAACTCTAAAAGAACTGTACTATAGGAATGGTCATAGAATAGTATGATTTGGGGAGGTTTCTAATAAAAAAATTGAACACTTTTGAAAATGAGTTCTTCCATCAGGAAATTATTGGGATAGCCCTGAAGCTATTCTTTCTCTTCTTCTGGAGATGTTTTTGGCTTTTACCATGTGCTTACATGTGCATTGCAAATGTTACTGCGACAGGACCACTCAAGATTTCCCCTAAGTCTGAATAAGTGTGTATCAGGGAGGAAGGAGTGGGACTGTGCACAGCTGGACACCTCATTCTCAAATCAATCTTTCATTTATATGCTAACCAATTGATGCAAAACTGATAGCAAACTAACACTGCAAATGGAAAGGAATTCAGACGATCTGTATGCTTCATGATGTATAATTTGTAAAGTTATTCCATCATGTTTTAAGGAAGATACAAGAAGGAGAAACCATCTTGAGGATCAATGACATAGTCTAACCAAAGCATGCAGCAGAAATGTTAAATAGCCTGAGAAGGAAAAGCAAAACCAAAAGAACTAAGTTTCTGCATACGTATGTGATGTCCCAGTAACCATTAACAGAGCCTAAATGATCAGTCTCAGAAGCCAAATTAAATACAGAAGCAGCTCAGGAGGTATAATTTTAAAAATAGTATAATCATAATAAAAATATAATTTTCATAATGTTTTATTATTTTGTAGTTTTATAATGTTTTTCCTATTACAGAACATCTACATTTATAGATTATTTTTCTTTTAAATCTCATCTAGCAACAAAACTAGTTCTAGATAATCTGATGAAATGCTAAGCATATCATTCCATAAATCAGATCCAACCTTTTCACATAGTGGATGGGCAGCTCCCCCAAGTGTTTACCGACCATTGGGTTGTGTGGTTGTCCTGGTCTCCCAGGAACAAAACCATGGGCCAGCCATGCAGGCAGGCCATGAGGAGCACCGAGTCAGCTGGGAGATGCAATCAAGGCAGCTGACTCACAGCTGTACCTCATACCACTTAATCTGCTCATTATAGGAGGAGGGAGTTTAGTACAGGTGGAGTTCCTTTTCCTGCTGCTCCTCTCTTTTGCTGTTCTGCTCCTGTTGCTGACCTCAAAGACCAGGCTGAGTAGAACCTTGTATATTTTGTGTTGGTCGTTGTATTAGTTTTGTTATTTCATTAAATCTGTTTCTACTTTAACACAGGGGGCTTATCCCTTTTTTCCCTGATTCCCCTTCTCAGCTGGGAGGGGCCATCGGGTGGTAGAACAACTGCTACAGTTTAGCCTGGGGTGCAGGCTCAACATGGTGGTTTTCAGCGGTTTTGGGGCAGTCCCCTACTTTGATACAACAGCCTAGTCCTAGGTAGGTAATGAAATATCTGAGTATATACTTGATAGAGGCTTTGGCAGTCAGCAAAATAATGGCACGAAAAACAAATGTGATGGGAAAGGCAGTTTGTGGAAGCACTGCAAGCTTCTGTTGCAATGAAACACATGAGACAAAAGACAAGGGACAAGGTATTACTTTCCTAAATGTGTCAATTATTAGCAGCAGGGCTTTGTGGAAACCTGTCAAGCTGAATTTAAGCTTTAAAAAAAAAAAATCTGCTCAATAGAGAGAAGCAGATTTGCTCCAGGTTAGCATCACTTAGGGAAGCACAAGCATGAAAAAAAGCTTTATCAAAAGACTGGATCCCAGCTTTTTTTGGTACTTTACAGAAGCTATTTCATTGGGATGGTTGGCTGTTTGGAGACTACTTTAGGTGCATCATTTATGTCACATGAATGTAGAGAGCAGTGGAGGCCTTGGTTTATCTGTAGATATTTTCAGACAGAATAATCCATGTGTCAAATTCTGTTTTGGTTAAAATCCTTGAGGTATCTGGAGTTAAGAGGGATTTCTGAGTAATGAGTAAACAACAGGCATATTGTTCTCAAAGCCATGAGAGCACTAACTTAGTGTCAACAGTGCCAAATCCTCCAAAGCAAGATCAAGATCACCCAACTGCTGCAGGGCAGGGTAAGCTGCCACAGTCACTTTAGGAACTGATAAGGCAGGGTGCATAGACACAACATCCCCTCTTCTGGCAAGTACTTGTTATTTGTCAGTATCCTTGGCATGCTTTGTTTTTATAAATAAATGTAGGTAGTCTGTTTGAACCCTAGGAGTCTCTCCACCTTTACATCTCTCCTTACATCACCTTTAACCACACCCCCGTGGGCATTAAGAAAAGCTTGAGTCACAAATTCTTACTGATTACTGGGAGCAGTCTGCCACCTACTGCCTATACAAGCTCTCTGCAGTTTTCCACCTAAATGGTATGAAAGATTATTTTAAACGGGATTTAGTCTACTTCGATGCTTCAGAATTTGGAGACACACTTATCTTGGGTGTTAAAAGGCTAGTTCTTCCCCTCCAGAAGTAACTTCTTTTTTAAAGTAGAAAAGTGACTGTTACCAATTTTCTTCTAGATCATGTATGCAGGAAGTTGATAGGTAGGTTAGTGTCAAATGAACAGATCTTGCTGCCTCAGAAAAGACTTCCCTATACACTTGGTTCAGGGATTAAGCAGTAATTTTTTTTCACAGACAACTCCTAGTCAGTCATATCAAATGGTTAAACTTCGGAGGATGACTATGTTTTTGTGACTTTCTGTTAGTCTCTGTCCATCTTAGTCTGTGTTATACAAGAGGAAGGAATAATTATGTTGTGCTTCATAGATCAGTACCTCCCTGGTGCGATGTGCTAGTATCTTCTACTCTGCTGAAGTGGTGTGTGACTTTTTCCAGTTACTTTCTTTAACAAGTTACATGAATAGCATAGCTCTTTCTTTCTTTCTTTTCTTTTTTTTTTTTAGGAAAACATTTAATACCATAAGACAAGTGTGTTAACTACTAGCCCAAAAGCATTTGCTTGAAACCAGATTTAGCAAATTGTTTAATGTGTTCAATGACTTTATATGTCTGAACACTGTTGTTAGGAGCGTTTTTAATTAACAACTGAAATTTTCCAGTTGATCTTGCACAGAATTATTGATGATAGGAGGGAAAGGAAAGTATCTTAAGTCAAACTGCTTAATTCCTGTAGTCAGGTAATGCAACAGAATCCATAAATGGAAGAACATCAGGAGAAGTGTCTTTGATCAGCGTCTAGCTATTGATTACCAGCTTAGCTTTGTATTCAGTCTCCATGCTGACCTCAGACTTTCCACCAGTGTTTTCTCACTTCTTGTCGATTGCAATGATGAATCTGTCCCATCATATCTGGCCATTCAGTCTGACACTGGGAATTTCAGCTGGGGATTTTTCAACATTTTGTCATCTGAAGTCAAATGCTGTTGTCACAGACAGATGCAAGCTTTCCATCAGAAGTCAAATGAAAGACATACTTATTCTATAAACAGATTTTTCTGGCTTAGAAAGCTTGAAACTTTGTAGTTCTCTAATTTTGGGAAAAAGCTATTCATGGATAAAGCTGTCGTAATTTGAGAAATGTCTCACGGCAAGGAAATTCCTACCTCGAAGTTTCTCTTCAGGATATACTAGTGTAACTACTAAAAATTATGATATACTGAAAGCAAGTTAACTGTTGCAAGAAACTTATATGGCTTTTAATAGTAATAATCACAGTAAAAAAGCATTTCTTGAGGTAGCTGAATTAATGATCAGAAATGGATTGCTAACTTTGTGGCTTTTTATAGTACAGAGCAATGATGCTTGAAGTACATTCAAAACAACACAAAGAGGAGTATGTATGAGATAAAAATAGCTGAGGGAATATGAAGATATGTAATATTGTGTATATATATATATATAATATGTATATAATTGTAGCCACCTGCTGGAAGTCCTCATGTGTGATTAGTCATCTCACATGTTTATTTCTATTGACTCTGATTGCTCACATAAGCAAGGGCTTGCAGAGTTAGGTCCTCTTAGATGGTAAAGACATGAGCAGTTAAAGAACTAGTAAGATGAAAACATCTCAAATTTTGGGCAGGGATATTAAGTCTCTCTAGGAAGTTCAGAGAAGGAAACAAATTCCTTCTTGGGGGGGGGTAAAAAGAAATCCCTAACACAAAACAAAACCCACAAAACCAAACCACAACAAAACAGTAATATTCTGCATTGGGACTCCTGAAGCCAATAGCTATCAGGAGCTGAATGCAAAGAGAAACAGAACCCCATGTGATGAGCCTGTTACAAGTTGGAACATTGTCAAACCCAGCTTCAGTTTTTTCAGTTTTGCTTTTAATCAGCAAAGTCCATGCTGCACCACTGTTTACTGGCTGAACTAAAATAAATTTAGGGCGATGGCTGAACAGTTTGTCTTTTATCTTCCAAGTGCCAAGTCATCACTCTGTGCTTCTGTCAAAAGCTCTATTAGTGTTACTAAAAAAGTGCACCAGATCTCTAACCAGTGGTCAGAGAGAAAACCAAGTTATATTCAAAGACATAATTCTAGTCACTTTTGCATAAGAAAAGAGCAGAAAACAAGATACTTCAGTTTCAATAGCTACCAAAAGGCCTACTTTATTCAAATGCAATAAACTAAAAATTTGGGTTTAGGCTATTGCTGTATAGAGTATGTTCTATACCTTTCTTGATTTCAGTCTTACTTGTGCATACAAAAGTTTTCTTCTAAGGATCAGATCACTTGAGATCATAAAATTCCCATCAGAAGTAATTAATCAGCATATCTGGTGCTATGCAAAAAATTACTTCATAAAAGATTCAGTTGAACATGCTCGGTGCCTTTTTTGGTAACAAACCACTTTGCAGATTGTGAGGGGAAAAAAATATCAGAAGTTTGAGCAATTATGAAATTGATTTATACATTCATGAAATTTATTGTTGACACTCTGATAGCTGAAGAGAAATAATGAACAATGAATTGTGAAAGTGGAATTTGGACCAAGAGCAGAAACAAAATAATTCTGTGCTTGTGTGACAGAGAATGTTTCTTTTCATGGCTCTATAACACCACCTCAATTAGGGGATGGTTCAAGCATTTTTAAACATATTAGTCTACCCTTCTTTCAAGTGGGTAGCATTTACTTGCTGGTCAACTAATTAAAGAAGCATACTTGCTCATTTCAGTTTGCTGTTAGGTAATTTATCAAATAACTAATTTATTCATATAATCTAAACCTGTTTTATTAGTATAATAGAATAATAATTTGATACTTTCCAGAAATAAAGAGCTGTAAATAGAGATAAGTTCAAGTTTCTTTTCTTACATGCCTCTCTGCCTTACTCTAAAAATGGGACAGCAGAAGCTCAGGGAAATTTGGCCAAAAACTCAAGCATTAATAGTATCATTACAAACTAGCACTAAATAAGATTACATAAGTATCCATATGCTTGTGCTTTGAAACAACAGCATATGCCTTATATACCATTTGATGGTCACGATCTGTGTCAAAGCAAAGCAAAAGGAGTGGGAAGATAATATGGATCATATACTGCCTGAAATGGATGCTAGAAATGGTGTTAGCTTACTGTGTGCATTTCTGCCTTTCTTGGTGTGCTTTCTCACATTCATATACTTCTGTTTCCATTAATTTGGCCAAATGGCCCAGTCATCTGATTACAGACAATTTCAAGGATATTAAAGGCAAAATACTTTTCTGTCATCAGAAACAACACTTCTGAAAGCTGAAATGCTGGTATCTCTGCAATACTGAGAATTTGGTAAGTAACTCAATGATTCAGTCATAATGAGAAAATTGAAACCAATTACAGCATGAGGAAAACAAAGGTGAAACTGTGAAGATCTAGAGAAAAAAAATCTACTAACCCAAAAAAACCCCAAAGTCCTGCTTCTGCTTATTACAGAAAAAGGGAAAGAGCCTGAAAATTATGCTGACTGATGTTCTTTTTATGACTCACTGTCTCTGGCATTCTTACAGTGTAGATGTCATTCAATAACAGAGGAAAGAAACTATCAGATGCTCTATGTCCACAGTGTGCAATGCAGGAATTTAGCATTATTGCAGTATAATGCTACACTATCCTTCTGTTGTTAATATGGATGTAATCTGATTATGACTGTAAATAGCTCATAACATGAGCTCCGTAAGCACATCACCGGTGCCCATCTCCTCTGAGCCTTCTTCCAAGGACGGGGTGTGTTGCCTGGTGATATTCCCTACCCTGGTTCAGACTAGCACTGAATAAACACCAGGTCACTGGTGTCGCACAGTGAGCTTAATACATTCATCATGTGAATTAGCAGACCTCTTGACCGTGGACAACGAGGGTGAGAACATATGCCTATAGGGGATAACAGTGAGCCCACTGCTCTGGATTCAACCCTGTTGTTTTGTTCCACCATGTCATCATTTGCATGAGCACCAGCAATGATTCACATGCCAGAGATGATGTCCCAGATGTCCCATTTCTTAATCCGCTGCCTCTTCCTGCTAAGCAAATGATCTGGTCCATGGTTCAACAATCACCTCAGAGTGCTACCCAAAGGGCAGCAGCCACTCGCCTCTGCTTGTCTGAATCCTGCTTGCTCCAGGAACAAGGAGGTCAGTGAGTTGTGGGCCAGCTGGAGCTTGTTGGCCCTGTAGTACCAAGGAGACTTAGTGGCTGCCTGTCCTGACCTACAGGCTCTGGACCATCCAACAGGTCAGAGATAGCAGGGGGGTTAATGTTTTAATATAAGACTTTGTTACCTTAATTGCTGAACATAAATCTTGGCCCCTCTGTCAACCTCCAGTTTCTCAAATTAGTAGTGTTCCTATTCCTGAGCTAGTATTTAAATTTAACTTAGCCCTTTCCACAAGAATCAACCTTTAACAGATAAATTGACAAAGAAATTGAAAATTCAAAGTCTTAAGTGATTGAATTTCATAAGGCGGGAGCATGTTCTCACATATGTAAGGCATCTAAAACATGACATGGAGTCACATAGATCAAGACATTGAATAAGTCTGCAATGTACACTATAATCTCTTTTGATTCTACTGTCCATAAAAAGAGACGGGGAGAGAATCAAGTAGTTGTTTTGCTTTTTTGCAGGAGGAGTCTGATTTTGTGAAGAGATACAGGATTTTTAAAGCTTGTGCTAGGATACTTGGAAATTATACACAAGAATATACAGAAAAAGAAACATTAATGTACTTTCAACCAGTCAAACATTAGAAGCAGAAGGCTGTTATGAAAATAAATTAATTCATGTTCCTGGAGAACTCAGAGTGTACTGAAGAATGTAACAGAAATGTCAATATGGAAATTAATAAATCTGGAGCTTGAATAATAGAATTTGTGTAGTGTACACTAAGTAAATCTTGGGCCAGCAAACCAAGCAATGTAGACAGAACACAGTATTGCATATATGTTGATTCAATGAGTCCTTTCATCTTGTGGAATGAGTAAGGCAAAGTTCCTATGGAAAAATAATGCTATGTAAGCATGCAATTATTTGCAAAGGCAGTCCTAATCTTCCAGAATTTTTTAACTCTTAAAGTCTTTTGGTTATACAGTGTCAACATTGCATAGCTGTTTGTGTGTGCAGATGTATAATTCTCTAGGTTTATTAAAAAAATCCACATAATTATGATGTGGGATTATATCATATACCACATCCAGATCTGCCACACAGATCTCTGATGAGAACTAACATTAACTAGCAATAGAATTAACTTGATATTCACTAAAGAGGATGTTAAATACATTTGGGCATTAGGTTTCTCAGCTGGAGTCATCCTGGAGAAACTGTGGCTTTTATTTTAGCAGACTACTGTGGGTACTGCTTCTTTTGCCCTGTCTTTTTCAGCCCATTGATCTGAACCCTTTCTCCCTCTCTTTGCTTCTAGATTTGAATTTTCCTAGCATCCTGTCCTCAGCTACCTTTTAATTAATTAATTAATTTAATTAATTTAATTAAAAGCTACCTTTTAATTAATCTTACAGAGAAGATAAATCAGTATTATCTGCATTTATTTTTACACAAAATATGTCAAGATACGTAAAAATTCAACGTGAGCTTTTAACTGCTGGCAAAACGTCAGCATAGTCTTAACGCACCTTTGGGACAACAACGAGTGACCCAGTAATGTGGGTCTGATTCCCAGAAGGCCCCTTCTGCAACCTGTTTTTTGGCATCTGCAACAAATTAGGATTAAAAGTGACAAGATTCATGAGAGAGATTTTCAAAGGCATCTTGCTTCGTTTCAAGTGGGACTTTTACATCTGCCTCCTTCTTGTCCCTTCAAAAATCTTCCTGTTATCCTCTGTCAGTCAAGTCCTATAATTAGGCATCAAAGTATTATTTTTATTGTTATAGTTATCTGGTGACCAAAAAGATATAATTATTAAGCATATTCCCCTCTTAATTACCCTAAATTTATACTAAGATGTGGTGTACCACTTAGATACGCTCTTTAAGAAGACTGGATAGATCCCCATCACTTTATGGCAGAAAAACAGCAGTCAGTCTCAGAGTGGATGGTCCTGCACCCTCCTATGCTCTAAATATGTTGTGAGGTGAAGTAACTATTCCCAGTTTTACTAGGAACTTATTTTCTTGTAAGACAAGGAGGGTGGAGGAATCCTTCCTTTCTCGAGAAAGCTGACACAAAATTCTGCCCCATCATTTGAGACAGTACCAGGAAAGGGAATTGATTTGTCCTTTGCTTGTTGCATGCAGGCTGGACAGAAACTTGTTCTTTGTTATTGCTATAAACCACAATATATCTGTTTTTAAAATAATAGGAGCTCTGCTATTATAGGTTATATTTACAACCATTGTATTTACTCTTGCTGCAGAGAATCCTAGCAATGTATCAAAGTACTGTAGTGTGCTTGAAGCCATCCTAAACCACAGTCTTTCAGATTAGGTGCCGATCACAGAAATAGTCCAGTGGAGTGTTAATTATTTAGTAGTGGACTGGTACTCTTTATTCCTTCTGGATTTCAGTAATTGGATGGTAAGGAGAGACCTTGTCCTTCAGACTGGAGGTGGCCTGAACTCTTTTGCAAATGACAGTATGTAACCTGACAAGGTCAGATTGACATTTGCAGTCCTTCTTCAGATGAAAGATCTAGAAGTAATGAAGATGGGTTCGTGTCTTCAAAGTGGATTGAAGCAACTCAACACTTTATCTCTCAGGAAGGCATCAAAACCTTGCTTTATTATTCTTATTTTAATAATGAGAATGTCTCTAATACGGCTCCTGACTCTGTAAGTGACTGGGGAAACTAAGGGTGAAACACCACCTCTGTCACAGCTAGTAATAAAACTGCAATTGATGTTAATGAAGTGGAGGATTTAATTCACTTTCTTTTTAATAGCTGTTAAAAATAAAATTGTAAACCTTAAAATTGGAAGATGGTGTTAAAAATACAATTTTTGGATTCCAGACTTTCCATAAACCTTTAGGTAAACGGAAAACAAGGCCATATTTCTAAAAATATCCAGTAGTATCATCTCACAAGAAGAAAAAGATCAAGAAAATGAGAATGTTGTTGTCTGCACACAATTACAATTTCACACATGCTTTATAATTAAACAGTTACGAAATCCTGATCTACTTCATTTCTGAAATATATTTTACCATGTTGCACAAAATCATTTCCATAATTTCCTGTCTGAACTGGTAAACACGACTTTGTTGTTTGATTTTTTTCTCTAATAATTTCAAAGTTATGATTCCACTCTCTCTCATATTTTCTCGCTCTTAATCTATATCCTCCTTTCCTTTTATCATTCTTCTGCATTATAACCAAAGCTAATCTCACTACTAACACAAAAGCATGTCCAGAAATAGAGGCAGTGTATGAAGGAAAATAGGTAAACAGAGTTTATTACCTAAATACTATCTTGAGCTGAATAAATATGATGAAATATAATCTATGTTGTCTGACTAAAATCTGGCTATGAAAATACTGATTCCTAGTTTGTTACATCAATTTCATTGTGCAAATGTCATTCCTTGGTCTCAAGTAATAAACATATAACAATCTGTTGCTCTACTTGCTGTATTTTAGCTACCTGTATTAATAACATTAAAAAAAGACTAAGACAAAATATAATCCCCCTGAACAAAAAAAATCCTCCAAGTCAACTAAGTAATAGGAACAGAAAAAAAACCCCTTGTGACCCTCCAAATACTGTTCCGTGCACTCAGTGAAAGAAACTCGTCTGAACCATATCACCTCCCTCTGAAATTAGATTTTTGCAATTCCTGGTATGTTAATAAAACATTAAAACTTTTTTTCCCCTCAAACTTCTGTGACCAAAAGTAATTTATCAGCTTCTCCAAAGTAATGTTATTATCCCATTAGCGGTATTTTACCACCATGCCCCAGATTCTGAGGACTAGAGTTATCAAAAGAATGACTTATTAGTATTTAAGTATCTCATGTAAAATATAAGACATGAAGGATAGTTTATATGACAACAAAACGGATATTAAAAAATAGCAATATACCACATGTGATCGTAATCTTATCTTTTCTCCAAGACAATTAGTTTCAGATATAATTTGTTCCTCAATTCTCTCTTCATTTGCAGACTTTAAGAACACTGTTTCAAAGGACAGTCATGGTAAACTCCCCTGTTCTAATGTGAGTCATATTTCAAAATATTTACGTCAATTTTCAGGCACTTTAAGGAGATCATGGCAAGCTGTTGTAACACTGTTGTAATTTACTTCTTTGGGAAATCCTACGTCCAGGACAGAATACGGGAAGTTGACGAAGAGCTTGAGAGTCCAGTAACAACTTTCGAGGGTGATTAACCAACCACATAACATTAAGAAGTGATTTAACGTTATTTGTACAAGCACACAAATAATATGCGTAATTAAAAAGTGTACTTAGCTTTTTGATTGTTCAGTGCGGCTTGATGATGCACATTCTCAAAAAGGAGGCTACGGGTTAGTAAGATTTTATTTGTAATTAGAGCAGCTCACTCATTTGCTACATACTTGTGTGATGAGCATGAAAGGAGAACCAGGCCTCAGAGCGGTGGTGCCGGGATGCCAAAGGCATGGAAAACTGGCGGTGCCTCAGCTCCCCACACCGCCAAGCCTACCCCAGCACGGGACTGCCGGGCTGGGCACTTAGAAAGCTGCCAACTAGCCCCAAAGTAGTTGATCTACTCCAGACCAACGGACTGAACTCTTGTTAAAACACCAGGGAGAGAAAAAGGATGAGCAGAGCCATTCACGGCCCTGGGCAACACCCCCGTCCCCGCGGCCGCCACAGCAGCCACATCTCCCTCAGCCTCTCCCTCAGGCTCTCCTCCCGCCGCGCTCCTCAGCCCTCAGCGGACTGGGAAGGGAATGGAAGCCGTACTTTGCACCCCAGTGACTCTGCGCGTGCGCACGGAGCCGCCCCAACCCCTCCACGCCCCGCTCCCGCTCCCGCTCCCGGCAGGGGAGGGGGTAAGGGGCCGGAGGAAGGAGGGCGAGGAGAGTCCGCGGGCTGGGCCAGCGCCGCCGCGGGAGGAAGGGAAGGCAGGGCGGAAGGAGGGAGTATATCAGCTGACCGCGTCCCGTGACGGCCCTGGGGCTTGACGGCGGCTGCGCCGAGAGGGCGGTCTTGCTGGTGGAGCTAAGATGGCGGCCTCCAGCGCCAGACTCTGAGGGAGCTGGAGAGGTGTAGCGGCTGCTGCCTGGCCAGGTGGAGGGTGAGGGGCGAGGGCTCCACTCACTGGCCCTTCACCCTTATCGCCGGCAGCGGCGGGAAGCGCAGTGCCGGTGGGGGCAGGTCCGGGCAGCGCAGGCTCCCCGGCCAGGTAAAATCCCCGCGGCGGGGGAGGTGAGGAGGAGGAGGCGGCTCCGGCCCCTGCCTGACTCCACGGCCCTGGGGGGGCCGTTCGGCACCGAGGTGCTGCTCGAGGCCGTGTGGGTGGGGGGCGCGCCCGGCCGCGGGGGCTGAGAGGGAGCGGGGACAGGGCTGGAGGCGGCGCTCTCTGCCACCTGGGGGCAGATGCTGCCGTCGGTGAAGCCCCCCCTGCCTGGCCGTGGCGGGGCGAGAGGCGGGCAGCGGGGGGCGCCCGTGGCCTGGGGCGGTGGCTGGTCCCGGTCCCCAGGTGTGGTGGCAGTCACGCACCCTTCTCTTCCCGTGTCTCCCAGCAGAGGCTCGGCTGTTCTCCAGCCTCAGCCTGCCTGCTGCTCCGCTGGACGTGCTCTGCGCCTAGTGCAGCGTTTGTAGCTGCAGGGCAGGATCTGTCCTCGTTCTTAGTGCGTCCATTAAGAAAAGTTACGTTATTTTTCGCCTCTTGGCCTCGGATCAATACATACCCATCATGAGATACTTTGGGAAATAATTTATGAAGAGTGGGAGATACAAAGAGACTTGCGATCGCAGCCATGAGATTTTATTTGGTTTTTTTGAGTGGTAATAAGATGCCTGAAGAGCATGAGCAGAACTTTTATCTTTTGTAAAACCTCCCCCTAATGTGCTTATTTTTCCATGAGGTTTTTTGAATTTCTCTCATGGATGCTTTTCACTTGCTTTTTGTTTTCTGCAAGTCAAAACGAGGATGCATCCTAAATGGTTTTCTGTCTGCAGTGAGCTGCCAGCAGTCTTTGGGATAGATTTTCCCATCAGGTGGTGTGGAGCTTGCACCTTCATAGCTGTGTCTCTACTGGGGACCAAGCTCTGGGCCATACGAGTTTGTCTTAGTGCTTCTGTTTTGGGGGGGAGGGTTTTTTCTGTTTTCAGCTTTGTGTTCTCAAGCCAAGGGGATGTTTGAGCATTTGGAGTCTTCTTATTAATGTACTTGTTCTCTGCTCTGCAGCTGCTTCTGAAGTTAATGATGTAATATGAAATGTATTTTCCCGTTTTCTCTTGTGCTCTTTCACAAATAAGATCTGAGAAGATGAAGTTGAGTAGATAGCTGCTTTGTTTCCTACATATTCTAGTATTCCTTGTTTTAGAAGTTAACTTCTTTGACCTCAAAGCCTTTTCTTGATAATTAGGCTGCTTGCATGTAGTGAGATACATAGAAAAAAGAAGGAAGGCTGTTGAAGGAACTGCTAGTGACCCAAGTTGCATCTTTGAATTGAGTTAGGAAGATGCTGTTCAAATGATCTGCCATGGCTTAGTTCAAAATAACAGGGCCAGTATTACAGATGTAGAAAACTATGTTTGGCTCTAGCCTGCTTCAGTTTATAGATATGTATCTTGGTCTTATTCCTGCCTGCTATAGGCAGCCAAATGCCAGAACACTTAACCAGAAATTACTGACTCCTTTGCATTATTACTGACAGTTTTTTCTGCTTGCAACACATTTCTAAGTGTTTGGAGACTCAGAGCTGATTATCTGTCCTGGTGTAGCATAGACTTTCCAGGAACTTTGCCTTGTATTTTAGCCTTGTTGGAATAAATTTCGGTAGATTTATTTCCTATGTATTGCTTGCTCCTGTGGGTGTCATGTGGTATTTTTCATAGTTTCCAAACATGTATTTGTCCTGAGAGACTGAATCACTGTGTATTTCCAGACTTTAAGTGATGTACTAGGGATTGGTCTTAAGGTCCAGATCTGTGTTTCAGATTGAGCAGGTGACTTTTAACTTGTGTGTGAAGCTTACTGACTTAATAAAACAGTTCTTCAGCTGGCGTTCAACTGTGTCTTGAAGTGTTAACCTTCAACTGTTTAATCTCTCATTTTGCTTCCAAAAAACTATTCTCATGCCAAAAAAAAAAACTCTTGACAATTATCCTACCTCACTAATAAGAATTACAATAGAACAATATTCTGAAGAAATATGACAAGATGGCTAAACTGTGGCTGAAAGGAGCACTTCTTTTTCTTCCCTCCCCATTAGTGAGTAAACCTTTTTGTTCTGATACCTGTTGAGTTGGTGGATCAGATTGGTTTGTTGATGCAGCAGAATGCTAACATAAATGGAAAAGAAAAAAAAAAACAAGTCTGGAAGATTCTGATAATCCTCAGCAGTGGACCTCAGTGAGGAAATGGGAGCAGTCAGCTGGAGGATGGACACTAATGTCACTATCATTTCTGGTAGTGGTAAGGTTGAAATTCTCAGCCTGTTTGCATCCTGGACTGCGGCAATGCTGCTATCACTGAGGCAGGTTACATTAATCTTCTTTCAAGGATCTGATGGGTCTCACCTCTTTCTCCTCTTGCAAAAAGGGTTGTGAGTTCCTGCACAACAGATTAAGAAATCTCAATTTCTACTGCTAATTAGGCTTTGCTTTAAGAGCAGAGTACTGTTTGTGGAAGAGAAAGTTTAGTGTTTGTTTAAAAAGTATCTGTTTGAAGGCAAAACTCTGCCAGTTAGCACACACAGCAGTGAAAGAGGCAGATACAACTTAGCCAAAACATTTCAGTCCAGAAGAACTCCTTTATTTAAATAATGCCTTTAAAGCTACAGATGAGTAGATGACTGGAGATCAGGCTCCAGATCTTTAAGCTAAAAGGTGGGGATGTAGAACCACAGATTAATAGAGTCTTGGCTTTTTTTTCAGTGCCTTGCTCTCATTTCTTTGGTCTGTGTTTATCCTCTTAGTATGTCTCCTGTATCTCAGGAAGGTCATACTGGAGCTTGATGTGAGTATCTGCCCCTGCATAGTATAGACTTTACAGGAGTTTTTACCTTGTATTTTAGCCTAGCTGGAATAAATTTTTAAAAATAATTGTTTCTTATCAGCATTTCTCTTCTTCCTCCCTCTGATGGAATAGAATAATAATCCTGTTAAGGGCTCTGAAGTGCTACCTTGGCATAGGTTAAACCTGCACTTAAAGATATGGAAGCTTCGTAATAGTAGAGGAATAATATGACCAGGAAAAAAGTCAATCTGGATTCTGCTCTAAACTTTGAACCCATGCCCAAACTAATTTAAACTGAGAGATACTTACGTGTAGTTACAGCTATGCCTGTTGCTTTGACGCCTGCGAGGTCACAGCTTTGTTTCTAACTCTTCAAGTATTAGTTTGAGGCTGGATTGTCTCTGTTTCCTGAAATAGTTTCTGTTTTCCCAGATGGTAGTTTTGTCTGAAGAACGTGAAATCCTGGGAAAGGGGGAAGTGTATGCAGGTTGAACACAGCTTGTGTCATATACCTATTCATGTAGCTTAAACTTTGAAGTGAGGGGGAGTCCTGGCAGCAGTTCAGACCCTTTAGTTTTAGGGGTTGCTATTTCTGGTACATGCAATACACACAAATGTGGTTTCAACTCTTCCCCCAAAAGCTGTTTCATTGCTACTTAAATATTACAAGAACCAAATAAGAAAGTATTGCTGAACTTCTGTCTTGTGAAAGAGCTAATTAAAATATCCAGTTATCGGGAGAGTGCTTTAGTTAGGCTCCCAAAAGAAGTTGCAAGTCATGGACAGTGTTTTGCCTGCAGGAATTTCAGATGGTTTGACTATACTTTGCATTCAGTATGCTCTCTCTCTCAACCAGATGAAACATGTTTATAAACTGCTGGCTTCAAAATATTTACTGCCTCTGCTCTGTAGAAACAGAACAACTGAACTAGGTGTTTCTTTAGTATGAAACCTTTGAGAGCTGTGAGTATGGGATATCCAATAGCTCTGCCACAATATATTCAAAATAACCTTTGAAGTTATGATTTTCTGTTATCAGATACCCCAGGACACGAAGATGATTGTTAAAATTGGGGCCTTACTGTCCTGGACAGTAATTTAACTCCATTTCTGTGTGAAGTCAGTCAACTTTTTAAAGGTATCTTGAGTATAGGAGGAAGAGGTAAAGGTGACAGTAATAAGATTGTGCTCTTATTTTGGGAAATTGTCATATGACTAAGGCTGCTATAGCTTATGCTGGCAATATGGCTAAGCTTGATTAATAATAAAACCTGATGCATTCTGCAAAGTCAACGGTTATACTAGCTCAGGTACTAAGATTACAATATTGTGCAAAAACTACAATCACATTGTAGATAGTATACTAAGAGTGATGCTACATTGATTTTACAAGAATGAATGAAGATAACTTTTTTTTCCTCTTCTAAAATGTCTTTTGTCTTAGGCATGAACTATTTTTTTTATCTTGCTCTTACTGTGGATCCAAAGACAACTGATAAAGGATTGCTGAACTTCAACATAGCAGCTCAGAACACTAGGCTGTTGTTAGCCTTGTTCTCTGTTAAACTGCAGGAAAACGTGTACAAGAATTAATTGTTACTAGATTTTGGCATATATTGCCTCTGTGTTAGTCGTCTCAGTGGGAGAGATAGTTACAATCACTGTCCAGAAGCACAGTGAGTAAAACATCAAAGCTTAATGATTTTAGTACTTTTAATCTAAACAAAAAAGCAGTCTAGTGAATTTGGCAATTCTACTGCATGTATAATATTTCATACATCAGTATCCTGAATCTAGTTAGGTTCTTGTGTTAAAATTAATGGAAGCACTGATAGCTCATAAATGAGTGTTTCCCTGCTCTGTATTATCGAGACTAGATACTGGCAAATGTGAGAACATCTTGCCTTAAATACTCTAGAGCAGGTGGTGTTCAGGTATGAGACTTAATAGAGCTGGTCAGAGGAGTCTGGTGTTGGTGAAACTGAAATTACAGATAAATAAAACTTATAATCCTATACTTAGTGGAGCTGCTCTTGTTATAAGCATTTTATTTTTCCTAATACATTAGTCAATATCAAGAAAACAGGTTAAAAAGGGAGGTATGAAGATACAGTATTTGGCACTTTGTTCTGAAAGACAGCTTTAAAACACAAAACTATCAGATCGAAAATGTGCTACTATACAGTAACATCTGTGTAGTTTGGACAAAGTGTATTGTTTTGATGCTTATTCACGGCAATAAAAATACAACATAGGTCTTAAACTGGGCAAAATAAGGAATAATGCTGCTGATTTGTGTTTCCCCTCATGAAACTTTGCTTCTAAAAACTGGATTTAGAGAATCTAGCTTGCCACAAGTCAATGAGGTATTAATTCTGAAAGCTTGACTCAAAGATTAAGTCATTGAAATAAGTAAGTACTGCTTAGTCTTTTTCCAGAGGCAGTACCACAAGTTCACTTCAGTAGGCAGTGATGATTGTGCTGGCTCTTCACCGGAGGGAAGGAGTTCTCGAGTTCATTTCAGTCAGGCTATCCGTTCTTTATGTTCATGACTACCTGTTACAGTCTGTTCAGAAAGAAAAAATAGCCTGAAGTTGTAGAGGGTAGAAATTAGCAATGAGCTAATGTTACAGGTCATCCATCTCAGAATGAGAAATCTTTCTTTACCAAATCAAGTAGAGTTAGCTGAATGTAAAAAGATAACTGGGGTTGTAGTCTAGTGGGGTACTGACTAGGACTGGATTCCTTTAGTGTGGCTTCAGGCAAGCTATGAATATGAATTCTTGCAGACTTAAGTGTGTTATGTTCTGGGAATGCCACCACATTAATGGTATGAATCTGAGAGAGTACCAGGCTGTAATTGCAAGCAGGAAAGCCTGTTTTGACACATTTGAAAATAAAACTAATGCTGTAGCAGTAAACAGAGAGTGACAACTTAATTGGGCTCTGTCTGCTTAAGTGTTCTATATGTAATAACAGCTAAGTGAAGTAAAAGGGAAGTTAATTTCCTAAGTGCTCAATATGCATCCATTTCCATTGTGAAAGATAGTGTTTAGTGTTCAGAAGCATTCCTTAGAACTGAGCAGCTCCTAAAGCAGTGATCCAGGCAAGCAGTTGTGTGCAAGTGTCGCTAAATTCCTGCACGTGTTTAGGGAACAGGCATTCATGTGTGAAAGAAGCATGTCAGGATGTTAGTGATAGGATTGCTTAAACTTTTACAGCACAGAAAGGATACCTAGTCAGCTCTTTAATCACAGTGCTTGGCTAATAAGTAAGTTTCTCGACTTCAAATTCCATTTTGGGCTGGAAAATAAGTTGTTGTATTTATCCAGATTTTTCCTTGCTGTTTATTTGAAAATTGCAACAGAAATCTGGCTTAGCTGGAGTTATGGATGCAGGGTACTCAAATTGCTTTGACATTGCACAATTTTCAGGAGTTAGGCATTCTGAAGAAGACAAAATACACTTGAATCTGACTGTGCAAAGGTACAGTAAAAGTAGTGTGATTGCAATAACATGGCAAATAATGGGGCATAAATTACTGTAAGCTCGTTCTGTTAAAGAGTAACTGGTGTAACAAAATCAATGAGGAAACTAATAATTCATGTTCAACTCAATGTGTAACTTAGTCTATGCAGTGTTTGATAAACATAAGCATTCCTAATATTTTTTTTTGTGTGGAATTGACAAAGCAGTGACTTGAGTGTTTAAAAGCCAAGTCTTCTTGTCTTGAAGCGTATTCATGACTAGTGAACTTTGGTTTTAAATGAAAATCATGAGTACTAAGAGGATGTCTCTTTTGTTTTCAGGTCTTGGCACAGAATGAATATAATTAGAGAAAACCGAGATCTTGCTTGTTTCTACACAACCAAACATTCATGGAGGGGAAAGTAAGTAGTTTAAAGTTTGTTGGGTTTTTTTAATGTTTTCTGTGACATTGCTCCTTTCCATTATTGAATTTAATTGCGTAGTTCCTGTATTAGTGGATTGAAAATTGAACTAAAGGCTTCTGTTGCTTAGTCTGTGAACAGATTGTATCTACACTGGAATCAATTTGGATTTTAAATATTGCATTTTAGCCTTCCTCTGCTCGTTTCCCACACTTTGATGCAGCTCTGAAATGGACCACCTGACTTAGCTTCTGAGTCTCTTGAACTTACTATATAAAGCAGTAATTTTAAAGTGGAAATGCTGCTTTTCAGAACAGGTTCTTGAAGGAGTAATGTCTTATGTACTTCAAGAGATGAGGGTCACTAGTCCATGCATATACTTAACATGTTGTGTAATAGATTATCAGTTAAACTACTAACTGAGATTTTTTGAAGACTTTGGTTACTAGAACTAAATTTCATACCTAATAGAGGTCTTTAGACTAAAAATTAATTTTCAATGATACTTCTATCTGTGAAAGCTAGGGAACTTCTTATAAAACTACATTAAACTATCATAACTGGTACCTATTACCCTGTGTTTGGAGTCAGCTGTTATGCATGCTTTTTAAAGCTTCATAGGAGTTTCTTTGGTATCCTTACCCATTGTTCCTTCTCACATCCATAGTAATGCGGTGGAACCAGGATTTTTCCTTGCTACCTAAACATAAACAGAACAAAGAGCCTATGTTGTTTGTACCTCAGGAGCATGAGTACTACTTTATTCTAATGATCATACTGAGTGGTGATACCTGGTTCTGTTTGACCAGTAAGTTGAAACCGGCTTTTTGGGGGGCCTGTCTGCTGATAAGATACTTCATGAATTCTTCTTATCAAAGATTGGGAATGCTGGGAAGGAAAGGAGGATAGGATTGCAAGGAGTGGCAGCCACAGATCTTTCTCAATTGTGCTTTGAAGAACCATGAGATTGCTTCAGTGTCTAATCAAAGAGCTCCCTGCCTTTTTGTCAGCAAAAATTAAAGCCCTGGGTAGTTCAGAGTCCATAGTAAATTGAGGAGCTGTGTGAGGGCAAAATCTTTAACAAGACAGATTCTTGATTAACTTGAAATATACTTTAATACTTAGTTTAATCTCATTAGAATTCTAGCAAATACTTGTGTAAATTGAGTCTTAACCTGAGTTAAGGTCCATGCTCTTGGGTTTATGTGGGCATGGGTGCATAAACTGTTTCTTTTAGTAATAAGATACTATGTTAGGATAAGTGTTCCTCTTAATTTTTCTGGCAGCCAAGAGAAAATGCCTCTTCCTCTGAAGCTCCTGTGGCATGTGTGCAAATTTAGTGTGCCTATGATTTGAGCCACTTGGTGGAAAATATATAGAACTCAGATTGGTTCTCTTGCCCAATGCCTTCAATTAAAGAGCCTGTTCTTACATGATGCAAGCTGCTGAAGTTACAGTAGTATGATCCTGAACTTTAACAGTAGAGTTCTGATAAACTACCAAGTCTTACACAACTTCAAACTGTCTAAAACAGAGGCTTAGTTTAAAAACTCAGTGGCACTCTACTTTTCACGTAATGAAGAACAGAGTATTTAGTGAGTAGTTGCCTCTTGTTGTGTTGCAGCAGAAGCTTATATGGCTTTTTTTAAGCTTATATTTGAATATTTAAGTCCACTCAGTTCTTAGTTGTACATTCCTCGGTATAATCTGTGGATAACATTTTTTAAAAAGCAATAACTTAATACATAGTGCTAAATGAGGCTGAATCACTTTGTCTATTCATATTTTTCGCTCTGCTGAATATGGGCTACGTGCCTGGCAGTTAAAAGTATTTTATAGTAGTACAGATGATGATGCTCTAGTGACACTCTATAGTTCTGTAAAACTAATGGCCACTGTATTTCTCATGAATGTGGTGGTATAAAATTTCTCTGTCAGGTTCATCCTGATTTGAAAAAAGTATAACTTCTGACTTCTACAGTGCTTCAAAGAAACCAGTGAATAGGCAATACCTTCTTTACTGGGAAGAAGATGCTTGCTTCAAATTCTTCTCAAAACATCCTGGCATTAGATGTACTGCGAAGTAGTTTGAGAGAGAATTAATGGTGAAGTCTTCAAGGCCTGGAGGTATAAATACCTTCCTATATATTTAGAGGTGAAGTTCTGGATAAGAGTATGTTTAGGCTGTGTGTAAGGATGACTGCTGAGTCTCCTCTGTTTGTGCAACAAGACTGGAGTCTTCTGAATTTGCCCAGGGAGAGGAGATGAAGGAAATCGTAACTCAGCAAATCTGCTGTTCTGTCTTGTGTTCCTTGTCACATCACATATTAAGAATGCTGGATAATAAATATACTTCCTAGGTCTTGAAATGCTGGCTTGAGCATAAGGGAAGAAAAGGAAGGGTCTATCATGTTTGGAATTGAGTCTTCAATTATGTGTGATCATTGCAGATCCTTACTCTGCTATAAAGCACTGAGAAGCTCTTTAGTATGTTAAGTGAGTAAACAAATTTGTCATAAGTAATAAAGCACTTTATTACTTAAGGTTTTAAGTTCTTTAGAGCAATGTAAACTAGCCTTATTTGTAAATCATATAAAAGAAAGAATACCTACCTTAATTGTGCCATAAGAGGAGAAGGAACGGTTAGTTTGTTCAAAAGATTTTCTTATAATCTAGGAACTGGAGCATTCTTTGACAGACTGACTATAGTGGAGTTATTAGCAGCTAGAGTAACTTCAAATGTTCTGTCTCACTACTAAAACTTCTCTTGACCTGTATCTTAAATAAGGAAAATTCAACAATGTGGAAAAACAAATATGTTTTTCAAATAGATTAAACATTTTTAAGGTGGCAGGTTGCTTCAATATTACAGATTTTTCTAAGCTTTGAAGAAAATAAGCACTTATTTTAATTCCTAGATAAACTTCTCAAGCCATTATTGGCACAGAATTTGTACCAGTGTGTTTGAATAATAATGGAAAATGGTAGGGAATGAAGTTTGTGAGATTGACTGTGTCAGACAGATACTCTTGGCCTTGCTATTATGAGAGAAGGGAGGACAGGTCAGATAACATGAGGGAGCAGCTCTGAATGTGTCTGAAGCCCATGCAAAGTTTGTCCTTATACAAAAGTGATGGCTTGCGCTGCGTGACTGGCTCTTGTTCAGGTTTGGCTTGACTTTCTGGGCAGGACTGCTCCAGACAGAAGTACTCTAGAACAAGAAATTTGTACAAGTAGTAAGGGATTAGTAATCTGCTGTTTAAAACTCTGGTCAGTTATGTTGCAAAACCTTCTGATTCAGAAATATGTAAATAGTGTCCATATAGAGTTGGTTCAGGGTATACTGTGAAGATTGTCTGGGAAATGAAACCATGGTAAGGCTTCCATTTTGCACTTGATGCATCTAAATTTCATGGCTTTAGCTCACTGCAGCTTGTTTCTGATATGCCTGAAATGCAAACTACCTTGCTACAGCTGTTCTTTAAGCACTACAGCAGTTAACATATTTGTGGTATTGGTGTACAATCACTAGCTGTGTATTGAACTGTAGCTTCAGTGAGTGGAGTCTTTCTGAGTTTAGTAGTCTTAGTTTTCCTCAAAGTGAAGAAAATCAGGCTTGGCCGTAGTAACACTTTAACTTTTTACAGTATTTTGACCAGGTGTTTAAATTGGATTATTTCATGTTACAGTTGTTGTCTGAGATGGCTTCAGACAGATGCTTTAGAGTATTGCAGGGATATCTTTTTTCCTATCTGTGTAGACTGTTCAGAATTTGTTCTGGTCTGGTAGGACCTTCCAGTGCAAGTTTCTTTGGTCCTGACTTAGCCGATAATGTAGGAAAAGATGTGCAGAAAGAGATATATTTAGGAGTATTTAACTTGTATGCCCCCTTTATGGGTCCATAGAACAGAATATCTTCATGTATTATAAGGGTAGACTGCAAACTAACAACTTAACAAAAAAAGTTCCATAACTGTTTTCTAACAGTGACTTCTAAATGGCTTCTTAACAGTTTTTGCTGTTCAACAGGGTTTTTCTGTGACTTCAGGAGAAACTAACACACTTTTTTATTCTAGGTATAAGCGAGTCTTCTCCGTTGGAACCCATGCCATCACCACATACAATCCCAACACGCTAGAAGTTACAAATCAGGTAACTACCACGAATAGTGCCATTTAGTCTTCAGAAACTGTCTAGTCTGCTGAAATCTCAGCGTATGGCAGCTGCTACAAAAGCACGCATAACAGAAGACTGGTGTTGCCTTCACTAACTCTACAAATATCCAGTGGTTTTTGTACTTTTAGACAATTTGTCTTTATTGGCTAATAAGTAGTAGTTTGCTTTTTGGTGTGCTGTTCTGAGTGAACTGGGATCAGTTTGATCACTGTAAGGCTATGTCCCTGAAGGGAGTCAGGACACTTGCTTACTTTGCAGAGTATCACATCGGAAGCTCAAGCTTAAGCTGTCATGTAGCATGCTAGCTATTGTCTCATTACAGCAATTCAGTTATTATAGGTGCTAAGGGTTTTTGAGTGGAGGAGATGCAGCTTTAAAATTACTAACAGTATAACCTAATTACTTTCAATTCTTTAGTGGCCTTATGGAGACATCTGTAGTATTTCTCCTGTTGGAAAAGGACAAGGAACAGAATTTAGTCTCACTTTTCGCAAAGGGAGTGGAAAAAAGTCTGAAACTCTTAAGTTTTCCACAGAGCACAGAACAGAACTCCTTACAGAGGCACTGGTAAGACTTTTTTCTTTTTTTTTCCTTAAACAAGCAGTATTTGGCTATTACCATTTGTGGTAGCTTACTATGCTTTCTTTCCTTACATAAAAAGTAGGAAAGCAAGTTGTCTTTTGAGCTGTTCTGTTAATGTACTTGATCTAGTGTCGGTTACAGCAACTAATGCATCATTCTTAAATAGTAAGTAAAGCTACGAATACTGAATATATTAAACTGCAGTGAAATGGTGAGTCTTCAAGGAGGCTTAGTTCAAGTCACTTAAACCAGGGTCAGCTTAAACACAACTTTCTGGATAGATTTCCTGTCATATTTGCATTCATTCACGGTTAACTTTTTTTTAAAACAGAGATTCAGGACAGACTTCTCAGAAGGAAAAATCACAGGACGGGTAAGTGTCTGGCTTGTCTGCATCATGTGACTTCCTTGTCAGTAAACAGCTACTTTCGTTTGATTCATAGTGTTCTTAACATAGATTAACAAGAGCATTAAGGGAAATGATATAATTTTTTAACTTTACACCCACGCTGTTTACTAGATTGGAAAAGAACTATTGCTGTGTAGTAAAGTGTGTGTGTAGATGTCTAGAAGTAGCTCTCTTTGCAGAGGTATAACTGCTATAAACATCACTGGAGTGACACGAGGAAACCTGTGATTCTGGAGGTGACTCCTGGAGGTATTGACCAAATTGATCCTGCAACAAATAAAGTCCTGTGCTCCTATGACTACAGAAACATTGAAGGATTTGTTGATATTGCTGGCTATCAGGGAGGCTTCTGTATCCTCTATGGAGGATTCAGTAGATTGGTGAGTACTAAAACAAAAGATCTTGGTATGGTGCTTAGGATGTTTATAGCTGCATATTTAATAATGAAGCTTTGACATAATTTGAGCATACGAGTATGTGTATCTTTGGGACAGGTTTTAAAACCTCTTTTCCACAGGAAATTAGTTAAAACATCAGAGAGCAATGTGTGGACTTTTTTTTTTTGCTTATTGCATGTTTAAAAACTACAAAATATAAAATATCCAGTTATTTATATTCAAATAGTGAATATGAATGCATAGAATCATAGAATAATTATGGTTGGAAGGGACCTCCAGGGTCATCAAGTCCAACCTTTATCCCATCATATTCCTAACCATTAAACCACTAGACCATGGCCTCGAGTGCCTCATCAACTTGTTTTTTGAACACCCCCAGGGATGGCGACTCCACCACCTCCCTGGGCAGCCTGTTCCAATGTCTAAATACCCTCTCAGTAAAGAACTTCTTCCTAATATCCAACCTAAACTTCCCCTGATGCAACTTGAGGCCATTTCCTCTCATCCTATCATTAGTAATTTGGGAGAAGAGACCAACACCAGCCTCACTACAACCTCCTTTTAGGTAGTTGTAGAGAACAATAAGGTCTCCTCTCAGTCTCCTCTTCTCCAGGCTAAACAACCCCAGTTCCCTCAGCCGGTCTCCATAAGGCCTGTTTTCCAGACCTCTCACCAGCCTCGTTGCCCTTCTCTGGACTTGCTCCAGCACATGCAGTATGGACATGGAGTTTCCTGACGTTTCTGAAATGGATCTTGAGGAATTAATTCATGGTTACTAATGTATATATAGCTACCTCAGTCACTACTAACAAAACAGGACTCTGCTCTCTAGATCAGAGTTTCCACATCTGTTGTACTGCAGCATGCTTTCCTTTGGCATAAAACTAGCAATATAATTGATCCTCTAGAGCTGTCTTAGCAAGTCCAAATAGCAGCCCTTACAGATAGCAGCTGGGGCTACCACTGTGGTTCTCATGCTCCTCACTCCTGCCAGGCTGTTGGGATCTGTTGCATGACCGCCTGGCCACCCTTGGCAGACCTTTAATTTAATGGCACGCTAATGTGTAGCAGGGTATCCTTTAGGAATAGCTACTATAGGTGTTTTTTTTAAAAGGGAAATGTAAACTTAGTCTCTTCTGTAATAAATACTTTTTCTCTTCATACTATGCACTTAGCAAAGGCAAGCCTAGCTGCTGGGAAGATTATCTACTGTTAGGTATATAGTGGAGGATTATTTATGGAACTGATTTCTTGAGCTATGCCGTATTTTTCATCTATTGCTTTTTTTTCTTGTCAAAACTTGCAGCACCTGTTTGCATCTGAGCAGAGGGAGGAAATTATCAAAAGTGCAATAGAGCATGCTGGCAACTTCATAGGTATCTCTCTGCGGATAAGGAAAGAATCCCTAGAATTTGAGCAATACTTGAATCTTCGCTTTGGAAAATACAGCAACGATGAATCTGTAACATCGTTAGCAGAGTTTGTTGTTCAGAAAATAACACCTAGGCACTTGGTAAGGGTATCAAACTGAACTTACTTGGTTCCTCTTAAGTGCAAAGAATTCTCTTTCCTAACACATTGTGTTTTGTTTTTAAGGAGCCTGTGAAAAGAGTATTAGCTCTTACAGAAGCTTGCTTAGTTGAGCGGGATCCAGCTACCTATAACATTGCAACTTTGAAACCTTTAGGCGAGGTAAGAGACAACCCTTCTCAGTACTGCTTCTTCAAATAGAAGCTCCAAAACTGATAATAGTAGGAATTTGATAATATACATAAGATGGCCTCAATTTGTAGAGTAGATCAGTAACACTGCTTCATGAATGTGATCCTTATCTCTTATTTCTAGGTATTTGCAATAGTATGTGACTGTGAAAACCCCCAGCTTTTTACCATTGAATTTATCAAAGGACAAATTCGGAAGTACTCTTCAACAGAAAGGTAACTGGAGATCCTGGGGGTTTTAGATTCAAATGGAAGTTGCCATTGTAGTACTTCTAGTTTCTCAGCTTCTGTGAACTCTGACCCTTGGAAGTGCTAACTCAAAGCCTTGCTGGTCTAGTGGTCTGCCACTTATAAGTCAAGATTTGTTACAGGATCTAAATCTCTTCCTTTTACCCAACTCTAAGCAAATCTGTCCAGAAGTTTTCTGATGAATGTGTAAGGGTGTTGGAGAGTTCGATACAGCCTGTTTCTCTGAAGCAATGTTCTGTGTATGTTGTACTTGATTAAGCAGTGTATCTGAGAGAAAGAAAGACAGCACAATTTAAATGACATGGAAATGTGAAGATTATAAACCTTTGGAGCTGTCTGCTTGAAATAGTCTTAGTTGATTCTATTTAAAACAACCAACAGAATAGTCCCTGAGTGCACTTGCAGTTCTAGCGCAGTCTAATCCTGCTAAGTGAGGTTTTGCAGAAAGCACAGGGATGAATTGGCTCGCAAGATGTAATTCATTAACAGATAATCTGAAGTTGATCCTTTTAGTGAAAGGCTGCAGCTGTCTATACTGGATGTAAGACAGCTCTGTTCTTACAGTGAACAGAGGAGTGCTTGAAAGTTAGTGACTTCTTCCAGAGGTGTAGCTGTTAGCACCACTGTTAGTAAGAGATTCTATGTATTGCTGCCTTTCATTCTGTAGTTGATTTTTTTTTTTTTTTAAATTTTTTTTTTGCATGTTTTTGTTATAACTGGGTTATTTGGCATCGCTTTTCTGATCTAAATTGTATTCGTATGTCTTTCAACCCAGAGATTCTCTCCTGGCTAGCTTGTTGGATGGAGTGAGAGCCTCTGGTAATAGAGATGTCTGTGTGAAAATGACCTCCACGCACAAAGGCCAGCGTTGGGGATTACTCAGTATGCCTGTAGATGAAGAAGTAGAAAGCCTTCATCTGAGGTTTTTGGCTGCTCCTCCAAGTAAGCTAATGTTTATTGCATGGTTTTATAGTGCTCTTCATAACATCCAGTAGTCAGGTACTGTGTGCACTTAACTTTTGTTATGTCTTCTTCCAGATGGTAACTTTGCAGATGCTGTGTTCAGGTTCAATGCTAACATTTCCTACAGTGGGGTACTACATGCAGTTACACAAGATGTAAGAATAAATCCTCTGCCTATCCTCTTAAGATGTTGTTAACGGATAAAGATATTAATAATTTCTATTTCTTACCCAGGGTCTGTTCTCAGAAAACAAGGAGAAACTCATTAATAATGCCATAACAGCGTTGCTTTCACAAGAGGGAGATGTTGCAGCATCTAATGCAGAGCTTGAAAGCCAGTTCCAAGCAGTAAGACGACTAGTGGCTTCAAAAGCGGGCTTCCTTGCCTTTACTCAGCTTCCAAAGTAAGTGAGAATTCTCTTCAAGCTTGGAAGTAGTAGGTGAAAATGGTTCTTGAGCTTTTGGTGATGTCTTATCTTTAAAACTGAGAACTGGAGTTAAGCCTCACTTCTGCAAAAGGCTGAAAGACTCTGTACATGATTCCTTCCAGTAGTATGAGGCTTACATTAGACTTTAACATAAATTGAGAATCCCAAGTGATCATTAATATGTAAAGCTGATTCTTCCTTTGCTATAAATACTCTGCTTTGAGTCAAATACGGTTCAATGTTTTTCCTAGTGAAAAAACTTTAAAAATGCACCTTCATCTGTCCTTGAAGTAGGCAGTTCTGTATTCTTAAAGTACGTTGATGCCATTGCTATTTTCAGTTCAACACAAGATAGAACTTGATGTTAGGAAGTTGAGTTTTACTCCTACACTAAGTACAGGCTTCTTGGAGTTTGTGTCTTAATTGGATAACACAAGTAAGCAGAAAAAAAGCCTGATGTTATTCTGAAAGTGAAAAATTCTTTGGAATCTTTCTGACTTTGGACTAGGGAGAAGTGAATGATGTGAAAAGTAACTGAGACCTTTATAAAGTTCTGTTTCTCTGTGAATAGCGTCCTGTACTATCACTGTTCTGTAACTACAGAAAGATGTTTTTGTTTTGATGAAGGTACTCTTGGCATATTGGTAACAGTGAAGTCAATATTAATGTTTTCCTACTAAGGAATCTCAGGCTTATGTAAATGTCAAGGTACTGGCTTGCCAAACACAATGGGAGCAGGCCACCCTTGGTCCCCGACTGGACTTTTATCTTAAAAATAAGATTTCTGTTTCCTCTCTAATCTTGGTGGTTTTGTTTTCCTTTCAAAAGATTTCGAGAACGACTGGGAGTGAAGGTTGTGAAAGCCCTCAAAAGGAACAATGATGGAGTAACCCATGCTTCTATTGACATGCTTTGTGCTCTTATGTGTGTGAGTATTAAATATCGGATTCTTTCATTTTGGAATGTGTGAACTTGAGTCTACTGAACGATGGGAAATAGGGACTGCCCTTCAACTTGTGGTGTGCTCAAACATGAAATAACTTGTGATACAGTGATTTCCTGCTGAACTTGAAGTAGGTTGTGCTTTTTGTGGGTTCAGAGTGTGGCTTTTGAACTACAACTGTTAAGAATTAAGGGTTGAAATGTGACTGCAGAGTGAATACTTTTTTTTTTTTTTTAATAGCCCATGCATGATGACTATGACTTGAGGCAGGAGCAGTTGAACAAAGCTTCCCTTCTTTCTTCAAAGAAGTTTCTAGAAAATCTACTAGAGAAATTCAATTCCCATGTCGTAAGTCAAATTTTCAAAACAGATAGCTGCTTTATGTGCCTTTCCCAATTGCTGTGAAAACACTTCCGTCATACTTGGATACATCTTTGAATGTATTTATACCTACAGTTGAAGTGCAGAAAATATAGCTATGTCTGGCACTGAAGCTTGTTCTAAATAGGTTTGGATCTTGACAGGTTAGAATGTAGCTGTCTATAGTGCAGAACTTAAGCGTCGTGCAACAAATGTTTGTATGTTTGATATGAAACTGGATGTTCCCTTTAACTAAAAGGGTAGTGTAAACTGGTACTTAGGGGATTAAAACTAGAAAAAGTAATTTGCAGCACACCAGTATATGAGGTCGTGTGTCTCCAATATGCACTAGGAAACCAGTGCTTTACCAGAGCAATTGCATATTTTGAACTTGTATTTTTTGTTTGCAGACTATTTCATGGTATGACAAGGAAGAGCACCTTCAGCATTGAGTACTGAATAAAACTTGCATGAATACTCTCAGGCAGGGGAGAAACACTACATCTGTATTACATACCTGTTTTCCTAATTTCAGGATCATGGGACAGGTGCCCTAGTAATTAGTTCGCTTCTGGACTTCCTCACATTTGCCCTATGTGCTCCATATAGTGAGACTACTGAGGGGCAGCAGTTTGACATGTTGTTGGAAATGGTGGCATCTAATGGAAGAACTCTATTTAAGCTCTTTCAGGTAAGACTTCATATTATCTTTTATCAGAGGCCTTAAGTAGTCAGTGAACAGGAACCTTTTCTTGTTCTGGAAAACAAACTTGTCTTCTGTTCAGCTGGTTAATGTGCCTAAACCTTTTCTACCTTGTTGAGTTGTTTTTTTTTTTTAGTGACTTACTGCTTTACCTTCAGATATCAGATTGAGGTGGTTATTCTGTGAATGATATGCCAAATCATTGTAGAACAGACTGCCTAAGACTTGTTTCTAGAAGCATTTTAAAAGAGTAGTTAAATATTAAGCTAGATTCAGCAGATGCACAGGTCTTTCTCTCATTGGAGGTTATACCACCTTTTTGCTTCTCTCTCAGTAAATGAGAGCTAAGAGTTACAAAACAAGAGTAACATTTTCTTCAGTAGTAAACGTGTAAGAATTCTAGGATTTTTAGCTAAAATGTCAATGCTTTCTTTCTGTAAAAACAGTATGCTCTTTTGCTTCTTGGTTAGTGTCAGCTTGTGTCAGCAAGTTCCCCAGCATTATTCCAGCTTCTCTGATATATACTGCTGTTCATTGCCAAGAAGTCCATCTGATAGTTGTATGAGAGATTCTTGTTTAAAGGTATAGGATAGGAGCTTTTCCTGGGGCTAGCTTTCACAAAACTGAAAGATTAATTTTTTGCCCAGATCTGGAGATAGAACAGCCATGTAGGTGAGTTAAGGAAACTGAATCACAGATGATAATCTTCAGATTTTGCACTTGGATAATTATTTTATCAATATTCTATTTCAGCACCCTTCCATGGCAATTGTGAAAGGAGCGGGTTTGGTAATGAAGGCAATAATAGAGGTGAGATTTTTATCAATGTTACCTGGGATAGCATACTAAATCTGTATTATCTATTTTGTAAGTGCAGTTGCTTACCAATAAAGTTGTTTGCTATATTAGCTTCACTTGGGGTGGGAAGGGGGAAGGTGAGGAACAGAACAGCTGCTTAATTTACTGGTAGTTTGGTATAGCAACTTGCTTTGTCTTATACTTGGGGGTTTGGAAGGCATGTCAGTTGGGACATTAGGTAGTCCCTTGCATGTTTTCATACTGCAGTCAAGGTTTGGCTTTTAATGTTGTATGTAGCTGAGTCACACATCTCAGAGCCACCAGACTTCTGCATGTTAAAGAGGGCCTCTCAAGGAAGAGAGGCTGTATTTCCTGGGATGCATTTCCAGATGGAATGGGACTGGGATTAACAGGCAGTAGTGTCCCAGAGCAGACTAGTGATGTCGGTCTCTGTTCTTGCTCTTTCTGCTTCAACAAAGGATGATTTGGCTTTGTTAGTTTCCATACCACATGATGTATGGGCCAAGTCCATGCTTCTCAAGGGCTGCTCATCATTGTTGCCGGGTGACCTTGCTAACTGACTCTCAACACTTCGTGTGTTGAAATTCAGGGCTAAAGTTAGTGCCTCATAGTATCACAATGGCTTATGCATCTGAAATGCATCTAATGCTTTGTTGGAACGGAAATGAATGAACACTTGAAATAGAGGTATTATAAATCTGCAATTTTCCATCGATATACCTGACAACGTCAGCTAAAAGTTGCTATGCTGTTTATTACAACTCCTGTCATTTGAACTATAGTGGGACATGGGCAAGTAAAAATGCAGTGAAAGATTTTTCTTAATTATTCATTGCAACCAGTGTATCCTCGACTGAGTCACACAGTCTTGTCCATGTGGCTGTCTAAACTGAACAGCACCAGTTATTCTTAAATGGTTACCTAAGTCAAACAACAAACAATTACTTGTGACTTTCATTCTTTTTTTAACTGTAACTTACAGTTGTAGTATGGAAGTGGTACTTGTAGATGTACTGCCAACCTCTTGATCCATGATGGGAAACATGCATCTTACCCTGTCCAGTTACTGTCCTCATAGATAGAACTACTGATTATCTGGTCCATGGCTTTACTACAACCTTGATCAGTTGCTGTTGAGAACTTGCACTTAAAGCCCATCATAGTATAGCTTCTGGCTTTTGAATATTAGTTGACATAATTGATGGTCAAGAAGGCCTTGAACTGTAGACTAAGATAAAAGCAGCTTAACTAAGATTCTTTCTTTAGTAATCATCTTGCCCTGTTTCCAAAGGAAGGAGACAAAGAGATTGCTACCAAAATGCAAGATCTTGCCCTCAGTGAAGGTGCCTTACCTCGTCACTTGCACACTGCTATGTTTACAATAAGCACAGATCAGAGGATGCTTACAAATAGGTATGTCAGTCTTACTTGATATATTATGTTTAAAAAGTCTAATGGCTTAGCTAACACTACAAACATCAGGAGGTCAGGGAAGAAAACTTCAGGAGACTATTTTCTTCAGCAGCTGATGTGTTTAAGTAGAGCAGGCTTCAGCTGAGACCGCAGCCACTTAATAAACATTTGGTTATTAATTTTTTTTTCCAAAATGACCCTTGGGTTGGTTACTTAAAGGCTCAAGTTTTGATTTCTATTTTATTTTTTTTTTTTTCCTGAAAACATTAAAAGGCAGGTAGAATGTCTGGAACATGTTAAAAGGTTCAGCTTTACAACTGTATAAATCCTGGTGTGCAGACCTCAGACATCTTGCATGCAGTCAGGGTCATCCATCCCATCTGAGAGACAATTCTCCTCATGTAGAAATCATTCCATGAATTCAGCAGTCAGTAGAACTTGTGAGCTCTGAGGCTGGGCCTGAGGGCATGCTGAGGAAAATTACTGATAATTCAGTTATTTCCAACCACATACAAGATTGTAAAAGTTTTAACTGCAAATTCGTGAAGCACTTAGAGTTGCTAAGCAGTGTAGTGACAAGTGGATCTTGTTGCCACTATATGTCATTCAGAAGAGAGCTAGTATAAAACCTTCTGTCATGCTAGTTCTGTTTGGAGCTGCTACTTAAGCACTGCTCACAAGCAAGTCCTCAGTTCAGTGCAGTAGAACTCTAGTGACAAATGTTGGCAGAACGTGTCAGTTGGCATAGAAGGCAGGCTCCCACAAAGGCTTTCCTAGCCTATAACTGGTATTAAGAGCTTCAAGTAGAGCAGTTAACAGTTCTTGATGGCTTCTAGACTCTTGACTTAACTGTAACTTAAAATTCACTGGATGAATTTACACTTGGTTATTAGATGTTTTGTTTCTGCTCTATTGCTCAAGTGTTCTTTTGAGGTCTAGATCAAAAAGCATGTGCTGCTACTGTTCCACTAACTTCACTGGAACTTCTTAAAGGCAACACTTTAAAGCATGCTAAGCATATACTTTAACTGGAAAAATATAATGCTTTGTGCTCTTTCTCACTCAAGAGCACGAAGCTTTTGCTCATGTTCATTTCACCAGCATGATAAGGGTGTCAGTTTAGTCATTTAAAAATCTATTTAGAGTACTAACTTGCAGCTTGTTAATGGCTTTTTCAGGCAGCTAAGTAGACATTTGGTTGGCCTCTGGACAGCTGAGAACAAAACTGCTATGAACTTGTTGAAACGTATTTTGGTGAGTAAAAATGGGATATGGAGTAGAGAAAGAAGAAAATCTGAAAGCATGCAGTATTCAAAAACTTGGGGTGGTTGATAAAGAAAACACATCCCTTTTTCCCTCCAAGTGGGGAGTCTAGCCTGGGAGATCAGCAGTCTGGCATCTGCTGTTTGAAAGATATTGATGACTAGTATGAAA
This sequence comes from Podargus strigoides, assembly GCA_028020825.1. Classification (NCBI taxonomy): domain Eukaryota; kingdom Metazoa; phylum Chordata; class Aves; order Caprimulgiformes; family Podargidae; genus Podargus; species Podargus strigoides. Next base: position 13,949,820 of record CM051623.1, on the reverse strand, counting down.
CATCTCAGATTCTTTAAAAATGTTCTGTTAACTTTCCTGCTACTTCTAAAACTGGCGTATGATGCACAACTTAAAAATAAGATGTATGACTCTTTTTTTTATTAAAAGGACAAAATTTTTTTACTATGTTTTGAAACATAGTAAACAGTCTCTAATGCTTAGTGCCAGTAAGGAATTAAGGCAACAGTTCTATCCTTTCATGCCTGTTGAACTTTACTTATAACAGCTAAATTTATATATTAGCTGATACGTCCCATGTTCTTTCACACTTAGAGCCCCCTGAAAGGTTCTTGCTTAAGTTACCTGAGTGAAATTAATTCAGATAATAGTGTTGTAAAGAATTACTAAATCTGGAAAAATACCAACTTTAAATTTCAAAAGAGCAATTCCTTCATTTTTGGCAGAGCAAGCTGTCTTGATCTTGGTCACTATCTTCAGGAAGCTTAGTCAAATGAGACTTATCTCATCCCTCATGTCACATGCAATATTCAGTCCGTATCAGAGGATATGGACAGATTGTAGTGTTAACAGTATTCATTCCCTTCAATATTGCTGTGAGATCAACTCTAGTCCTGCAGTTCTTGGCTTCATTAGGTGCTCCTTTAAGAAATAGGATGTAGGAAGAAGCTCTACTGTACTGAAGCTAATTATATGCCTCTTGAATGATTCTGTTGAGGATGGTGGCATTTTACTAATAAAATCAAAAAGATGCTGTAGCTTTATGTACTTGCTTTAGAGTAGAATATAAATTCTGGTTTGAAATCTTGAATTTAAAGAAATGGTCTTGTTACCTAATGTGATGGTTTCTGTTCCATTAGCCACCTGTGTATTTACACTGATTTTAAATGTTTTTAGCCACCAGGTTTGCTGGCGTACCTTGACAGTGCTGATCCTGTTCCTGAAAAAGATGCTGATAGGATGCATGTTAGAGATAACTTAAAAATTGCAACTGTAAGTAAATGTAGCTGTCTTACCTCTTTCATTGTATAGGTGTACAGTCTTAGTGACTTTTCTAGTTGACCTGTATCAAACATGTCGATAGACTTGCAACTGCAAATAACTAATAGGATTTATTCTGCAGGATCAGTATGGCAAGTTTAATAAAGTGCCGGAGTGGCAGAGACTGGCTGGGAAAGCTGCAAAGGAAGTTGAAAAATTTGCCAAAGAGAAGGTGGATCTAGTCTTGATGCACTGGAGAGATAGAATGGGCATAGCTCAAAAAGAGGTAAAAGTATTTGAAACTTTGTTACAGCAACCTCAGTAAGTGGAGAGAGGAACACCTACAACTCCGTGAAATCAGAGGGAAGTTTGACAGTAATAGAAGTGTAGAAATGTGAGAATCTTCATAGTTCTTCTTCATTTTAGCAAACTGCCTCTTACTACTCTTCATCTTGGGTTAGAAATGGATTCCAGGGAGAACGTAAAGCAGGCAAATGAGATTCCTTCTGCATACGTATTAAGCTTTAGCTTGTTCTTGCTTTAGCCAGCCTTATCAAACTGGACTGCAGCTTATGTGCACTTCTTCCAAGATTATTATACAGGAGAATAGGAAATTCCTTGAAATGTGGCAAAACCAGTTTTTAAACTACATTTGGAAGAAATTATGAATATTCTTTGCATCCAAAATGATGTACTTTATACTAGTGGTGGTTTAGTTATAGAACCTGCTTGAAGAAGTTTAGTATTAGCTTGAATATAGGTATCTCAGTGCTTGAGTTACAACATAAGACTATATGTAAAAATGGTGGTGGAGGGGCAATTTCACTTTAAACATCTTGTCTAGATACTGAGTTTAAACAATCATTCTTCTATCTGGAGCTCTCAGCTGTTTAATTCTACAGTAAATGTATGCAAATGTAGCTTGGAAAAGGTAGTAGCAAATTTGGTGTTACCACTTTGAATTACTTTAGTGGCTGTGGCTTGTTAAACCTACCTTTTCTTTTTCTTCCAACTTTCCATCCCAATCAGGACAGAAACAATATGGTGAGTCTGTATATCTCTTCTGCTTGTGTAGATTATGTTATTCAGACTTCTGCTTGCATGTGGTACCTCATGTAGCATATAACATTGATTTTGTGCCTGATCAAACTAGGGAACCTTTCAGTGGCCAAGTCAGGTTTGTGACTTATTTCTGTGACTACTATAGTTACTTCCTTTCAAGAGCAAAGCATTCTTGCTGTGGGTTTCCCCCTTCATCATTGGAGCTGATGAATGCTTAAGGTGATGGGAACTAAGCTTTTCTCAGGGATAACTTGCTTCTAAATGAATGACTTGTCGAACAGCTGAAAGTTTCTCTGGCATGATTTAACTTGGTGTAAATAACATTTGTGAAAGTCTGTTGCTACTACTTGCTAGAAAAGGAGTCCTTAGTAATGAGGCTTAACTTAGCGTGGCTTTCAAAGGAGTAAAAAACCTAGCTTTTTATTTTAAAAAGGGAAAACGGCAAGTATCTGTCCTACTAACTTCTTAAATTTGGTTCTTTTGCAGAACATTATTCAAAAGCCCGTGATATTAAGGAAACGACGCCAAAGAATAAAAATAGACTCAAACTGGGATCTCTTCTACTACAGGTAAAATACTAAGTTTAATTAAGGTTCACTAGCACTAATCTTCTCTAGCTTGCCAGCTGAGTCTTGCCTGCCTTTCAGATAATGTTTTGAGGAGTTTAAACTATGAAATTTCTTTTTTAGATTTCTTCAAGATCATGCTAGATCAAACTTGATTTGGAACTTCAAAACACGGGAAGAACTGAGAGATACTCTTGAGTCTGAGATGAGAGCATTTAATATTGACAGAGAACTTGGTAGTGCTAATGTTATCTCATGGAACCATCAGGAGTTTGAGGTAAATGACTTGCTGTAGGAAAACTGCATATGTAAAATACATCTATGTGAAGTGTCACTTTTCTGTCGCTAACTGCATGAGTGAGTCTTGTGTTGACAATCCCTGACCGCAAGCTAGAATTCTTTTGCGGTTATAGAATAAACTGCTAAGGCTTGAGGCTGTGAAGAGGCACTGTTGCCCAGTGCGTCTCTGCAAAACTGAAACCTCTTCAGCCTGACAAATGACACTGTAGAAATCAAACATTGATGAGAAAGCCTTGAGGTATTCTTGCATTAAGAGGAAAAGAAAAGAGTTGGTGTTACATTGTTGTCAAGATAAGTCATACTTGTTCTTGAATGTGCTCTGTCAGACTTCTTTTGGGTAGTTTCACAGGTTGCTTCTTCCTGATAGCAAGTTCCTTGTCTTTATTTCCTCCATGTCTCAGTGATCCTAAGGTTGTTAACTACTGGGCCCCCAAACCATGAATAGGTTATGTGACTGAAACCATGCTGCTGTGTAAATTACAGGTTGAGTATAATCTTTTCGCATTCTAAAACAGCAGTACCTAAAGCCAAAACAACCTTTCAGGCTTCTGCAGAGCAATTAGTATAGTCCTAATTTGCTTTATTAGAACAACTTACAAGATGTAATGTGCTAATAAACGCTTCCTATGCTCTGCTCTTATCTCCAGTATTGTTATGGTTCCACACAGTTTTAATTAATGTGTAAGGCCAAAGCAAAGCAAGGCCACACTTGAATTGAACTGTAAGATATTCTTAGATATTCCCAGTGCAATCCTTGTCACAGTACAGCTTTCTAGTTGAAATTTGAGCAGAGGACTACTAGTGAAACAGGAGAAAGCTGCTGCTTTTGAGGAATTCTCAGTTGACTATTCTGGCAAATCAGAATTGCAAGACATCAGGCTAATGCTTTAGGAGAAAGGGATAAGTTGCATACATAAAATAGTTCTATCACACAGTTAAAGATTACTACTTACCTTGATGCAGTAAATAGCTAAGTTTGGGTTTGGATCAGTATTTTTTGCACTGACATTTAACTTTTGAAGTTTCCTGTAGGCATGGGTCTTCTGGGTGCCCCAGTGTCTGCTATCCCAACTCTTATATCTCTACTTTAGGGGTGCTAGCTGGGGTAGAATCAAAAGTACAGATTTGAAACTTGGTAATACAGGTTTCTAACCTGCACTTTGCTACTAGAATATATCACTAACATTCTTGCAGTTACAGCCCAGGATACTTTGGGACTGGCTTGAGGGGGCTTCTGTAACATGATCTTTGAACATCTGCTGTCTCAGACTTGCTTTTAAATATTTTAAATGAAATATTTACAGCAGAACCTAATAAAGTATTTGAACTAACTACATAGTGGTGACAAAGGCTTCTGTCAGCTGTGGAACATGTGACTTTGTCAAGGGTGGTGACTTGAGATTGCTCTGAAAGTGTAGTAGTTGGTGCATCTTTGTATCATGTGCAGTGGTCAAATCTGGAGACAACTTTATGTGACCTCATGACAGTGGCCTGCAAACTATAGATAAGAAAAACCACTGTAGAGAGTGGCTTTTGTGGTATGTTAGAGGTGCCTCTAAATGAGGTACTTGCCAAATGCTTAAAACCACTGAGCATTGAGGCATGTAGTTAAATTTAATGTAGTTGCTCTGAAGTTGTTGATGGCTCTCATTGTGCAATTTCACTTCAGCTTCTTGGTGTGTATACTGATCCTTCTAGACTTTTATTACCCAGCATAATAGGAAGTATAACTAGTAATTAAGTCATGCTTGTGTTTCGTACTTGTAGTAACATTGAGTGAAACACCTTGCAATGGAATAACTACTTATTAAAGCTTGAGTCACTGAATACATCATGTATTTTCCAAGTTTAGTTAATAAAACCAGCTGATACTAGAAACAAGTTGCTTCAGGGCCAGAAGCTGGGATTTCTGTAAGTTGAGAAACTTTGTTCTGGGAAGTAACAGTAGCTTATGGCATATATTTTGTAGATCTGTGTTTCTTTAACAGCAAACTTGCAGATCTCAGTCTTCCTCAGACCTCAGGAGGGAGTTGCTAGCCTTGTTGAGTTTATGGATGCAAGCAAGCAGAGTATTGTTATGCAAGCAGAAATTTAATGAAGAAGAAACACTATGTACTGTTAAGTAACTTGTTCTGTGTTACAGGTAAAATATGAGTGCCTTTCTGAAGAAATAAAAATAGGGGATTATTATCTAAGATTGCTACTGGAAGAAGATGAAACCGAAGAGAGTGGAGCAATCAAAAAATCGTGAGATATTATTAAAGTCCTATCTCATTCCTAAGGCCTGTCTTTTCCTCACTAAAATCTCATCCCTTTCTTAGATACGAATTCTTCAATGAACTCTACCATCGCTTCTTGCTTACCCCAAAAGTGAATATGAAATGCTTATGTTTGCAAGCATTGGCCATTGTTTACGGAAGATGTCATGAAGAAATAGGACCATTTTCTGATACTAAGTACATTGTTGGAATGTTGGAAAGGGTAAGAATTATTTAAAATTACTTGACATAGTTAACATACAGCTAGTCCAACATATGTTAAGATCCTTCAAGTTGCTGCGAAACCTGAGTTTTGGTTTTATATTCAAGCTGCAGCTTCTGTTCTATATTTTTTTCGTGCTGTCACCAAGTGTTCCTAATATCTCTCCTTGATTGAATTGAAGCTTCACTAAAAAACCTGCTGATCATAAAGGTATTTAAAACTAGTCTCTTTATAGCTGCATTTTGTTACCCTTAACAGGTTTTCAGGCTGTACAGAAATATTGTGGAGTAACTTTGTGTGATATTAATCTTGTGCTTGCTTTTGAAAAATACAGAAACATAAAGCTTTTTAAGAGAAGAACCTTGTTCCATGTCTCATTATTTTGAAATAGTGACTTCAAGAGTAGTAGCAACAGCCCCAGACCCAATGAAATGGTGGCCTTAGATGGTCACATGTGATGGATTAGATTTTAAGTGGTAACTACTTTGCCTAGTAAGTGTCTGTTATGTCTGACAGCTGATGCAGCTTGCAAAAATACATTTCCAAGCAGTCTGAAGAAGAGGTTCTTTGCTAATTTAAGAATGGGTTTTAGAGATGGCTGTTGTAAGTGAAACTGAACCAATGCAGTCTCTTGTTATTTTGCCTCAGGTCTTGATAGTCTCACCAGAGATGTAACATCAAAGACTGCTGGCTGAAAGCATTTTTGTTTTCCCTTGGATTGATGTTAACGGGCTCACTGTCCAAACGCTGTCCCTTTAGAACAATAGACTTAACAGAAAAGTGGGTTTGAGTGTCAGACCCAGTGCAACAAAAGGGTTGGGCAACAAGGCCTTTCCTCCTCAGTGGCAGAAAGCTACATTTATTAGCTGTGCATGAAACTGGACACTTAATAGTCAGCAGTTTTATCCTGGGCATGAAAAAAGGAAATGGGTCTTTGCAGGTGCAACTGTATTGACTTTTGAAGGTAACTCTTAATATCTGCTATCAAATACTAATTTGTTCTTTTCTGCTGCAATAGTGCACTGATAGGCTTGAGCGGGACAGATTGATACTGTTTCTCAACAAGTTGATCCTTAATAAGGTAAGATGGACGTGTACACTTAACAGCAGTTCAGTGGTCTTTCAGCTGTGTGAAATGGTCTGAACTAGTCTTTCAGGGTTAACTTGAGCAAAAATTCAAGTCTTGAGGAAGTCTTAAAACAATGTGATGCAGTTTTCTGGGATACAGTAGTTGTTTACTGGTGAGAAAGCTGAAGGAAACATGTAGATATTCTGGTGATTGTACTAGTTCTAGTCACTTTAGAGAATGATTTGACTTCTCTCGTGGTCACTTTTTACTTGAATAAAACTGTTCAGTACTTGTAACAACTCTTACCTAGAAAATGTTTGTGTTAACCCAGTTTATCTGTTAACAGAAAAATGTGAAGGACCTTATGGATTCAAATGGTATTAGAATCCTTGTCGATCTGCTTACTTTGGCACATCTTCACACCAGCAGAGCTACAGTCCCTCTGCAGGTACGTGGCCATTGTTTCTTACTACTCATATGTTGCTTTGCTAAAAGGACAATTCTTCTAAAAAACCAAAAACCACAATGTCCTTTTCACACTTCCTGTCGAAATGTAATATTTGCATTGGAGCTAAAGTTATTCTTGTAAACATCAACTTCTAGAGCAACGTGATTGAGGCAGCACCTGATATGAAGCGGGACAGTGAGAAGGAATGGTACTTTGGCAATGCTGACAAAGAAAGAAGCGGTCCTTACAGCTTTCAAGAGGTACCTGTCAGCTTCAAACTCTCAAACTTGACAAATTATTTTCATCCTGGTGACCGAGTGTTTTTCAAACAATGAGAGGGAAAACTGTAAACAGTGCTAAACTTCTCAGAGTAACTCTTTAAATGAGGATTGAAGCTAGATAAGAGACTTGATGGTATGTCGAGAACCACAGCGTTTTTGGTAAGGCTACATACCCCTCCGTGCCCCAGTTATGCTGCAATTAATCTCAATTTTTGCTTCACGTTTCCTGACAGAGTTATAAATACATTGGAATTCCATGCAACTATAGTAGTCTGCCATACAGCAATTAAACCTTGTCCCGAGAGTGAATGTTTAGGAGCAAAGGTCGTTCTGAATGCAGAATCAACTAAATCAATCTCTAATCTTGTAATAGATGCAGGAACTATGGAATGGTGGAAAACTGACTTCAAAAACACGTTGCTGGGCTCAAGGTATGGATGGCTGGCGACCATTACAGGTCATCCCTCAGTTGAAGTGGTGCTTGCTTGCCAGCGGCCAGGCTGTGTTGAATGAGACTGACCTTGCCACGCTTGTACTCAACATGCTCATCACAATGTGTGGATATTTTCCCAGCAGGTAAACACTAATTTTCAGCAGGAGTGGTTAACTTTCTTTGGCAGATGCGTAAATTCATAAATTCTGTCTTAAAGCTTTGCTTAGAAACCAAGTAGTATATTAGTGACTGTATTAAAGAGCCTTTAACATAGTGGTAATTAATTCTGTGGGCAAATAGAGTTTGTAAATGAGACAATACTAATATTGTGAAAGGGACTGCAAGAACGAATGCACAAGCTACGTGCGTTTCTAATGCACAGCTGCATAGTCTTACTCTGGCTGGCAGGCTCCTGTTTAACTTAAAAACAAAGCTGCTTTAATGCATGACACCAAACCACACTTAGCAAGCCTACAAGAAACTTTGAAGTTAACAAAAAAAAATAATGACACTGAATGTAATATCAGTAGCCTGATACTTCTGGGTTAATGAAGCTGTTAATTCTTGAAAGAGAAAAGGCATATGTGCTTACTGCTGTGCCACTTTATTTTTGTAGGGATCAAGACAATGCTATTATAAGACCTCTGCCTAGAGTGAAAAGGTTGTTGTCAGATAGTACTTGCCTTCCTCATATCACTCAGGTAAGCAACTCTTAAAAAATACATCTAAATGAGTAGGAGCTTGACTTTACCATCTTTCCCATGTGATTATTTTAAGTGAGACAAATGCATCAAATGACATCTGTAACATCCTGCAGTTCTCTGGTCGAGCATTTATTTCACTGTTTGTTGTTACAAATGTATTGTTGTCTCAGCCAGTATCTTATTAATAACTGTTTCCATCCTTGGAGATAATGAAAAAACATCTGGGCATGGTCCTTGGCAACCAGCTCTAGGCCACCCTGCATTTGAGCACAGGGGTTTGACAAGATGACCTCTAGAGGTCCCTTCCAACTTTTAAACATTCTGTGATCTGAACTTGTTGGTCTTGGGCTGAAGTATTCTTTAACTGAAATTCGTGTAAGTTTACTGGCTTGTCTCAATACTGAATTAGTTAAAACTTCAGTTTTGGCTAGGTAACTTGCACGACCCAAGCAGCTAATGTAAATGCTTGTGTTTGATTTCAGCTATTACTGACTTTTGATCCTATCCTTGTGGAAAAAGTCGCTATATTGCTGTTTCATGTCATGCAAGATAACCCTCAGTTACCTCGTTTTTATCTGAGTGGAGTGTTCTTCTTTATCATGATGTACACGGGTTCCAATGTACTTCCTATTGCAAGGTGAGGAAAAAGAAGAATAGCTAAAAATACCTTTTGACCAGTTGTGCTCAGAAGGACTGCTGCTTTAAATGCTCCAAGGAGTGTGACTTGCTAGAACCAACATGAGATTGCAAGCACATACCCTCTAGAAGAACTGCTTCCACACAATCTAGTCACTAAAAAGTTAATTGCTTATGACCCTGCCAGGGAGGGGATGAGAGCGTACCTGCTCATATAGTTCTAACAGTAAAACTAGGTGTGGCTTATTGTACAAGAACAGTTGTACCATTCCAGTTAAGTGTCTTCTATAGCAAAATGCACAGGGAAATGATTGCATGCTTGCATAATGATTCTAGTGTAACAAGACTGTCATCAGTTACTGTAAGATCATCTTGTTTCATCCCTGCAATGATGATCTAACGGGGCAGGAAGAGGTTTATAGGGAAACGTTGTTTGTCTGTCAGCTTTGTTTTTATTTATTTTTTTCTTGTGTGGAGAAAACAAGCTTTCAGGAACAAGATGTTCAAACTGAAATGATGAACATAAGGCAACATGTATAACATGGGAGTGCTTAACTAGTGGAGTTCCCAAGGATTTGAGGAACTTGGTACAGAGATTCGTTCAGTTGTTGCTGTTACTCTTTTATCTCAAAGTAAATGTTTGAGACTTGCCAGCTGGGCTATATTGGTCTGTTTATCTTTCAAGGGTGCCTTAAGTATCAATTAAACAGAAAATAACTGCTGTTTCTCTCCTAGGTTTTTGAAATACACACATACAAAACAAGCTTTCAAGTCTGAAGAAGTGAGTGAATTGCAAAACTACCTACCTCTGTTTCTGAATAGTTTTGCAGAGCACCTGTAGTTGTTTTAACAATACTTGATGCTTGTTCTTTTAAGTTCTCAAGAGTTAGAATTTAAGAACTATAAGGGAAAAGGGGGAGGGGTTTTTAGATCAAGTTGGTTAGCAAGACTGAATTCAGATTACCTTTGAGATGACAATATGATCTCTTCTGTAGACAAAAGGTCAAGATATAGTTCAAAGAAGTATACTTGGACATATTCTTCCTGAAGCAATGGTGTGTTATTTAGAAAACTATGAACCAGAAAAATTTTCTGAGATATTCCTTGGAGAATTTGACACTCCAGAAGCAATTTGGAGCAATGAAATGAGGTAACTGTTTTCTATCAGAGGGACAAACAAATCTGAACTGTTATCTCGTGCTGAAGAGGTCTTGTCTTTAATATTTCTAAGGAAAGCTGGAAATACCTGGATTTGATGGTTTCATTATGTCCCTCTGTTTGCCTTCTGCAATGTCCTGCATTGCCTTCTGCTGCTATCAAAAATAACAAGGGTAGAGGGGAGTGGAGTTGGCAGTGGGAAAGGGAATACTTCCCTGAACAACCGACAACATGCTTAAATCTGCCTCTGTCATACTTGATTAAGTTCCTTTCATGAGTGGGTATTTCACTATTTATGTGCACTGCTTTATACTTACTGTACTCATTTAATACCAGCACCTATATAGGAGAGATTAGCTCTAATAGTACAATAAATTTTTAGCGTCTCCCAGAAAGTAAAGAGGTGTTGAGTGAGGGCAAAATGTCACTTTACATTGTTTTTAATAAACTAATTTTAATGGCATTGAAATACCTTTATAACGGAACAGGACTGAATCCTATTCCGAATCCCTTTGAAACGTGGGAACCTAATAAGGAAAATCTTTTCAGAAGAAGTCATTGAATTCACTTTTACAGTCATTGAGGATTGGGGACTGCTTGGCAAGTGTTAAACCAAACTTTGTAACTTTTAGGCGTCTTATGATAGAGAAGATTGCTGCTCATCTTGCTGACTTCACCCCTCGTCTTCAAAGCAATACAAGAGCACTCTACCAATACTGTCCTATCCCTGTTATCAATTACCCACAACTGGAAAATGAGCTGTTCTGTAATATTTATTACCTCAAGCATCTTTGTGATACACTCAGATTTCCAGACTGGCCAATTAAAGATCCAGTAAGTAAGAAGTATTTTAGGATTCATTTAGTTCTTGATCTTTGAGTCCTAAAAGTGGGGTTTGTAACAAAAATTAAGGAAATCAAATGCTAGGTTTGTTGCAAGTAACTGATCCTGACTTTCAGTTCAAAAGCAGATATGTTAAACACTTAGCTTGAAGCAGAATAGTCTTCATGCCATATAGCAACCACATGTTAAATATATTCTCCTTGTGGTGACTACTAAAAAAGCAAAATGAAGCATCCAAGAAACTTCAGATAGTGTTTCAATGAACCTCAAGTGATTGTTGGGGGAGAAAAAATCATCACTTTTGGGGTTTTTTTGTCCACGTTGTACAAAAAACTGAGCTGAATTGGTATCAGTACATTTAATGAATTGGTGAGATGGTTTTGGTACAAGTCTATGGTCTAGATCTCTCTAAGCGTCTTTACTTACTCAGGTAGCTTTGTAGCAGTTTTTGTAGTATCAAGATGTGAACTGCAGATCACTTAAGTGTTTCTCCCTCTTCTAATGTGACTCTTACATAGACATTTTAAGATTAAGGTGCTCATATCTTGAATAAAATACAGCATTGCAGTGAAGCAAAGTCTGACTCACTTCCTGACTGGAGGAGGGAACCATAATTACTAAAGGTAAAAGGGTTAGGTCTTTGAACTTAGGGTGATGGGTGATAAGGATTCATTAATAAAGCAGAACTTTCTTAATATAAATGATGTCTACTGGTGTCAGCATAAATGAAATGCTAATAAATTGTAATTATTTAGGTTAAACTGTTGAAAGATACACTGGAAGCTTGGAAGAAGGAGGTAGAAAAGAAGCCACCTACCATGTCAATAGATGATGCTTATGAAGTCCTTAACCTTCCCAAAGGACAAGGCCAGTAAGTTGTTCTCAGTATGTTCTCATGTTCACATGATTGCTCCCATTCAGTGTCAGCTGATGAAGCAAGATTTTCAAATTGAAATATGAGAGCTTTGTAGTTTTCACTTAATTGCAGTTAGTATTAGTACCGTAGTCAGAATCCAGGCTTGTTTTTATGTTTCATTGAAGTTACTCAATGTAATGGGACTTATTTTCTTGTAGGCATGATGAAAGCAAGATCAGGAAAGCTTATTTCAGGCTGGCGCAAAAATATCACCCAGACAAGAATCCAGAAGGCAGGGTATGTACAACACAAATTTATGGTGTTAATAAAGTGGGGACAAAGCTGTTATGTGTATTAAGAATTCTGAAATGCACAGAATTGAATTTTCTTTCTCCCCTTTAAAAGCTATGCCCTACATGAATACTAGAACACAGATTAATACTACAGATGAGTTATTTAACTGATGTCAATCAAGTAATATTGAGATTTCTACAGTAAACTGATATAATCAGGTCAGACCCAAATCTCAAAGTGCCTGTTAAAGAGTTACACAGAACCTAAGCAAGCTAATTGCTCCCTTTCAAAGACAGACTGCATCCTCTGCCCATTCTTAAAATCAATTAAACTGTACTTACTACTTTTGTCATAGTGGAATTGACTTAGTTTTAGTCTCTTGCCTATAGCAGAGTTTAGAAGACAAAAGAAAACTGATCTGTGAACCAGTGTTCTTAAGGTTATTCAGAATATTTTCTGAAGTGTAATAAGGCAACAAACCCAGCATTGTGACTAATAACCTGAAATCTAAACTGTTGCTGCAGGCTTTCAGTACTTTAGGGAGTTCTTGGCAACTCTTAAGGCAGTTCCTCTTTATTTGCAGGATATGTTTGAAAAAGTTAATAAAGCATATGAATTTCTGTGTACAAAGTCTGCCAAGGTGATAGATGGGCCAGATCCAGAAAACATAATTTTGATCTTGAAAACTCAAAGCATCCTCTTCAACAGGCATAAGGAAGGTAAGCATGCTATCTCAGGAGTATGTTTTATGTTCGTTTCTTTAAAACTGACCACAATTGCCACTAATCTCTGGTTTTGAGTCTTTGTGTTGATCTGGTTTGTGGCTTGCTACAGCATTATGTAGCCATGGTAAAGGGCTTCAGAATACTACTTTCTTCCCTGAAATAAATTCATCTGCAGTAAAATTTAATTCAAAAAAGCATTTATAGCTTTCTGAAATTCTCTGCATCAATACTAATCAGTTTGAATCTTCCTCAATATATAACTTAGACTTCAGAATCCTGTCTATGCAGAAAAGTCCTCCCTCATACTCAGTCACCCAGATGGCAGATATGTAGTATAACTGAGATTGTCTCATTTTTAATAGCCACAGGAGTGTAATCTTGCAGAAATTGTGACTAGTGTTAGTCTTCCGGTGAGTGTGCTGCAGCACTACCTCTTTCACAGCCTGACCCTAACCCTTGGCTCTAGCTACAGGCCCTGGCTGGTTGCTGCTGGCATGTCCAAGTCTTGAAGAGTCAACAGTATTTTGCCACATAAGTTTTACATTATAATGGTAAACTAAGAACCTCATATGCAATCATAGCTCTGTCGGTTGTGTGGAGGCAGTGACATTAGCATAGACTTACATAGGCTGGCTCACAACCAGCTCCATACTTGCAAGATTAAATTTTTCTTTAGCACTGCTGAACCCTAAGGGAATGAAAAATACAATTATTTAAAGCATATATGATTACCATGTCAAACTAGAAGAGGTCTTTATACACTTATTAGACAGTCCTGGCATAAGACAGATAGCTATGCTTCTGTTTCTCTGGAGACAGACAAGCATCATTTGGAAGGCTCTGAGCTTGGGCGCTTGCTGAGCCACAGATAAGTATTTTTAATCTTAAATGAGTTCTTTCCGTGAAGCTCTGTTCCAGCATGAACAGTCTTGCAGGAGTTGGATCGTGTGGACTGCTCAGTCTTGCTCCAGTTTTCCCAGGTGTTGGCTCTTTGACTCCTAGTCCTTATATGTCTGATATCTTTCACAGGTAATTCTGTGGTGGTTTAAATTGCTTAGACTCTGCATGTATGTAAACTTTGACTTTTTTATCTTTCAGAGTTGAAACCTTACAAGTATGCAGGCTATCCTATGCTGATAAAGACAATTACCATTGAAACATCAGATGACCTTTTGTTTTCCAAAGAATCTCCTCTGTTGCCCGCTGCTACTGAACTTGCTTTCCATACTGTCAACTGTTCAGCATTAAACGCAGAAGAACTGAGAAGAGAAAATGGAATTGAGGTAAATGGAAAGAAACTTATTGAAATTATTTTTTTAAATCTTTTCCACAGCTGCAGACCCCAGGTTTTTAATGCATAGAACATTAGGTGCAACTGATAATCGCTTTTGGTCATGTTGAAACACTTGTCTGTTCTTACTGTCTCTTTTCTGGATGCAGTAGGAGAAACCTCTTGCAGAGTATACCCCTTTGTGGACCTAGGCTTGTCTGTTGAATTGTGGATAACCAAACTACATAAGATGTTTCTCTATTTCTTTACAAAGCTGAGAGCTTCTGCATTCTGTATGTGAAAGAACAGATAAACGTGCACAAGCCACTTGAGCAGAAGGGCTTTTCATTGCACGTATTGGCTCACTTGTGAGAATGCTATCAACTCTAAAGCACCAAATGCTAGTACCAGTACTTGTGAGGAATTTTGCCACTAAAATCATTTGAGCAAGGAACAGATTTTGTCAGATGTTTCCCTTCAGCCATAAAACGTTAGCTGATAAACCCATTTTTAATTTTTGCCAGCCTTTATCAGTTTTTGTTGTGACCGAGCTTATGCATCATCCAATCCTCACAGGTATTGCAAGAAGCATTTAATCGTTGTGTGGCAGTCTTGACGCGTTCTAGTAAACCAGATGATATGTCTGTACAGGTAAGTTGCAGCAGCTTTAACTAATTATATCAGCTTCTCAGAGGGAGATGTATAAAAAAATATGATGTAAATATGATAATAAATGCAAGTGTGTGTGTGTATATAATAAAGTATTGATGAAGTATTATATATATTAAAAAATTAGATTGTAAATATGCATTTCTCCTCCACTTAGAAACAAAAAAATATTGCTCTTTGTAGGTATGTGGATATATTAGTAAGTGCTACAGTGTAGCCGCTCAGTTTGAGGAATGCAGAGAGAAGATTACAGAAATGCCTAACATCATTAAGGACCTCTGTAGACTACTGTATTATGGCAAGGTAAGAGCTCCCTTCCTTTGCCTAAATGGGTATTCAACTGTTAAATGTTTAGGGGAGAGTTCCGTTTTAAGGGAGGTTGGACAATTGCAGAGACTGATCAAACTGTTTTGTAAGATCCCAGCTAGTTATTATGGAATACAGAACTCTACTCCCTTGTTCTCAACACTTTGAATCCATTTAGTGGACTTAAAATGCAGTCACTATAAAGATTCAGCTGCTTTTGCCTTTTAACTGACTGATGTCTAGCTGATTCGTTAATGTACTAAATCAGCAGATAAAAGTACTAGAGCTAGATCTAAATCAGCATAAACTCTGGGAACAGTATTCAAGAAGTTTTATTGCCACTTAGCTCTTTAGAACTCTCCTCATGTTATTTAAATGCTGAATTTTGCCTGAATTAAGAAAGGAAAGCTTGTCTTGAACTTTTCATATGAGGTGTGTGAAAACGGAAAGCTATGGAAAAAGACAATGTAAAAGAGAAGCGACTAAAACCAGATTATAGTAATTGACTACAGGTGCTTGTCTGTTCTTTAGCCCTGCAGAACACACACATTGAAATGAAAAGCTAGCCTGGGAATCTCTGCCACCCTCTTAAATTGTTTTTCCACCAGTTCATCAGTGTTCCTTTCTAATCATAATGAAATAACTATTCAAGTACTCTTCCTTTGAAAGATGCTGACTGATCAGCCGTGTTTCTTGCCTACCAGACATGTGACTTCAGTTGTTTTTTCTGTCTACTTGAGTTTTCACCTCTGCTGCTTAGCTAGTACTCTAGAATTAGCAAGTTTTGGTTTTAAGCCTTTGTTTGGTAAGGAAGCCAGCTGGCTCTCTTTGGTCACAAGTACTAAGACAAGTTTGTTGGTTTGTTTTTTTGTTTTTTTTCCCTCCCACAGAACATACCACGAGTAGCTTCTTTGGGAGTGGAGTGCGTGAGCTCCTTTGCCTTAGAT
Source organism: Podargus strigoides (assembly GCA_028020825.1). Classification (NCBI taxonomy): domain Eukaryota; kingdom Metazoa; phylum Chordata; class Aves; order Caprimulgiformes; family Podargidae; genus Podargus; species Podargus strigoides. Next base: position 13,933,833 of record CM051623.1, on the reverse strand, counting down.
TACTGGCTACAAACACACTTGTTCCAAGCTGGAGTTCTCTGGTACTTACTGGGTTACCTCTTCAACTATGACTACACGCTAGAAGAGAGCGGTATTCAGAAAAGTGAAGATTCGAATCACCAGGTAATGTTACAAAGTCCATGCTTTCAGACGCCAACGGATGTTGCTTGCCATCTCTCATTAACAAAATAAGCGATTTCAAATACTTGTGAGTCAATGAATTACATCAGCAGAGCAGTTTGGGAAAGGGATTTTTGTGTAGTAGTGCAAATACTGTTGTTTGGATTTTGGTTTTGTTTCTTATTTTTAAAGAGTAGCTCATGTTGCAAGTTCAAATGTTAAAGCTACAAAACCTAATAGACTTAATACAAGAGATCTTTATCTACAATGAAAAGTAAAAAAGTAAATTGGTGCTATGAAAAATAGTCCTTTTGAGGCTCAAGTGAAGGGGTTGTCTAGCGATCCTGTGAACTTTATCTGAAATGTCTGTTTTAGGACAGTATTGTCCCTTTGCCCCACAGCTATGTAAGTGGCTTCGCACTTGCATTTCCTTAAATGATGACCCTCTAAGCATGGCATTTCTTCCTCAGCTACTGGATGAGATGAGCTTGAACAGACGATTGGAGTTAAGTCTTCTATCACTGTCATAAAAGGCTTATTATGATGATATTTGTGCCAGCAGGAACTGTTGTCTGGGCAGAAGCTATTAAACTAAATAGCTTCTATAGCTTTCAGCTCATCTTGGTGCCCCAGTTTTTTCTACTTATCAGTGTTCATGTCTAACTGCATTTATTAATGATCTTATTGTGCTGTTCTGCAGCACCTAGTGTTTTATTGGACATCAGTGCATAATTAGTGATGCAGGTAAATAGGGAATACAAGTTCTGTTCATTCTGGTGCAGAAGTGTTGGACAACTCTTTCTAGATTTTTCTAATATTTCTTTAGTAACCTCTAGCTTTTTTATAACTGTCTCTGTATTTTTCAGGAGGTAGCAAATAGCCTTGCTAAGCTCAGTCTCCTGGCCTTGAGTCGCCTCGGAGGGTATCTCTCTGAAGAACAAGCTACACCTGAAAACCCAACAATCAGGAAAAGCTTGGCTGGAATGTTGACACCCTATATTGCAAGGAAACTTGCTGTGGTCAGTCCTACTGAGGTAAGCATCTGTTAGCCAAAACTTCCTCTGGGGATTTATGAATGGAGTATCTGGTCACTTCTAAAACACTGAACTCTTAGACCAACCGGATACAGAGAACAGCAGTGCAGTTTTTCTTTGCAGTTGGAATAACTGCAAGGAAAAGAAAATGTTTCAAACTCAAACACTATGGACAGGAACCACCACCCTATAGAATAATATTTGTGAAGCAAATATGGGAGCAGAAAAGTTGTGGTAATTGTTGAAGACTTAAGGATATAATAATAATGGAGGACAAAGGCTAAACTAATCTCTTTAATGTTCCCAAGGAAGTAATCTACAAAGAGATTCTGCTGATAGTTGCTGCTCACTGTCAAAAACTGGAGAATCTGACGTGTGGCTCGAAGCAGAATAAAGAAAAATTAAAATATAGATTGTACTGTACCAACTAACTTACACATACTGGCTTTTAGTATGTGGAAAACTTGGTATTTTAAACCTGCTCGTGAAATTGGTCTGGTTGTTAATGAGACTGGATTAAGTTATATCATGAAACACACTGATTATTATGCATAATTATCCAGAACCAAGTTATAAATGTGTTACATCATGTAAATTCCTTATTTCTTAGACTCTGAAGATGCTTAACAGTAACACAGAGAACCCCTACTTGATCTGGAACAATGGGACAAGAGCTGAATTGCTTGAGTTTTTGGAATCTCAACAAGAAAGCATGATTAAGAGAGTAAGATATTCTACTTTAAATCACACTACTGTTTCGGGGTTTTTTTAAACTATTTTGTGTTTTGGTACAGCTGCTTGTTATATTGTCGTATAATTAATACAAGTACCCATTGTTGTCTACTCCTAAGTCACTTCATTCAGTAGTCTTAAAAAGAAAACAAAAAACTAAGAGTTTGCTTATTTATTTCTTGTAATGTTTCAGTCTGTCTTGAGCTGACTTTTGCTAAAGCATTAAGTTTTCTGTTGAAGTATTGCCTATTTGTTATCAGGTTATAGCTTTACAGTTTTTACAAGATTATTTTCTGTCTGAGCTTGTGCTGCTTATCTCTGCTTAAAGGGTGATTGTGACAAGAGCTATGGATCTGACTTTGTCTTCAGTGACCATGCAAAGGAACTTATTGTGGGAGAGATTTTTGTTAGAGTCTACAATGAGGTCCCTACCTTCCAACTAGAGGTGAGATGTAGCTGAAACCTCCCTGTTGAAACTAGTATTTGGAATGTTACTTCTTCCTCTTTATCTGTCCGTGCAAACAGAATGGAGAAAATATGAAATATTACGGAAATTTAAGAATGCTGTTGAAGTAGTAGCAGCTTTCTAATGGTATGTTTAGATGTAAATAGAGTTAACGTGCTCCAGATGTTATAGTAATCAGAGTAGAAGTGTTTCATGTCTGGAAGAAAGGGATATATGAAATGTAGGAAAAGTTGTTTGGATGCACTTTCTTTTAGTGTGAATACTGCTGTCACACAGCTAAAAATGCTCTCATCTTTAATTTAAAGCTTCCTAAAGCATTTGCTGCAAGCCTCTTGGATTACATAGGCTCACAAGCACAGTACCTTCATACGCTAATGGCAATAACACAGACTGGGAAAGTGGAGTCCAATCAACATGGAGATCGGTTACGGAGAGTTGAAATGGCCCTGGAGGCTCTGAGAAACGTGATAAAACACAACCCAGGTATGCTTAAAAATGAACTTTCTTGATAGGCTTCCTTGTGGACAACCTTAAATGCAGAGCTCTGTAGTCTTTCTCTTCCAGCAGGAAGGAGAGACTTCTGGCTAACTATCTTTAGCATTATTAATAAGCCATGTAGGCTTGCCTATTTTTTATTTTTTATTTTTTATTTTTTTCCCCTGGAGAACATTATTAGTAGATATATTGAAGTTTTGTGTGTGAAATTCAAGCCTTATCTATGTTCTTCTCTGAAACATTGGGCTCTAACTCTAATTCTAGCTTGCTGTTGCCAGGAAGACCTGACCCTCTTGGATGAAGCTTTCTGTAATCTTTCAAAGCATTTTAGTTCACTTTTTAACTTCCTTGTATCAAACAAGAAAAAGAGAACCCTCTTATGCCGAGTACTGCATACTAGTAAACACCTTAAAACATGTCAGGGCCTTAGTAAAGCAGGGGAAGACGCTCTTGAGAGCGGGTTAGCTAAAGCTAGCAAAAGATTTATGAATAAATACCAATATACAGACTGAAAAAGCGTGAGACACATGATTAGGATGTTTTCCCCTACTGTATTAGGTTAGTTGTAAAAGCAGCTCGTGTTGCTATCATGGCTTCTAATAATAGGTGCTTAGGTTGTTCTCAGACTGGATTATCTGTGTTTGGCAATTATAACCCTGAAGACAGCTGTTACTGCTGCAGATAGCAACCCTGCCCTGAGCTGGGAGAATCAGAATGGGCAAGATTATTTGAAGACAAGAAGTACTGATAACCAGTGATAAATAAAATAACTCGCTTACTTGTCTTGTAAGAATGCAGATAACTAAGTAGTCCAAGAACTAGCTCACTTACTTTCCTTAGAGGGAGGAAGTATCTTCTCTATTTGAAATATTGTTGACCTGAGACTTTGTGGAAGCTCGATTAATAGACAGGACTATAATTTTAGTAGCAGCTGCTGTCCTGTAGCAGCTGTTGTAACTACTGTGGTAGGCTATGTACAGACATATAGCCTTAAACAACTCTAAAGTGAAATGTGGCCTTAGGATGACCTTCACTGAATACTTTGGGTAAGGTGAAGAGAATAACTTATTTGGTCTCTTGCAGGTTCTGAGTGTGAATGCATAGGTCACTTTAAGTTGATATTCTCCCTTCTGCGTGTTCATGGAGCTGGCCAGGTGCAGCAGCTGGCTCTGGAGGTAAGAAAACCAAACCAACCAAACGAAAACAAAACAATGCAGCGCCCCCTATCTGGATGCTCTACACAATCAGCATAAATCTGATTGTGTAACTGTTCGACTAGTGCCTGAAAAGTATCAAGGTTGGGGTTCCAAGGTGTCAATTCCTCCTTGAAGGAACAAGTGATAGCTTCTTGCCTGTGACTTTGTTCCCTTCTTCACTGAGGTGACAAGTCAATTTGGTGGCAGGAGTAAGCATTGTAAGTATTAGCTGTATTGGCCATTGAGGTGACTGACTTCATACACTGCATTTTCTGGACAATGTCTTAACAGCTGGAATATAATCAAATGTTGTTTCTGATCTTTTACAGGTAGTGAACATAGTAACAAGTAACCAAGAATGTGTTAACAACATTGCTGAGGCAATGGTTCTTGCTAACTTACTAGCACTCCTGCATTCCTTGCCTTCAAGTATGTATCATATAATTCTCCACCTTACAAGGCAAAGAGTTTCCATCTCAGAAATTATTTAGAATGTAGCTGGCTGAGCTTACTGCTGAGTTTTAGCTTAAAACACCATGTCAGTGGGGATGATCTAAAAAATGTTCTATATAACCTGCTGCTTGTTTTAAATGTGTGAGCTGAAGCACCTGAGTTTCAGGTATTTGAATTGTGTTGGAGTGGCATAGTATTTCATTGACTAATCCTTTTAGGGAATTTAGGTATTAAACATGTAATTAATAAGTTACGCCATAGTAGAATGTAGGATTGATTTGCAGTTCCTTATCTAACTGAAGTTAGGCAGCTATCCGTAACGTGCAATTGTGTATGTACCTCTAACTTGCTCTTCTCGTAAGCTTTGCTACAGTCTTGACACAGGTTTCTTTTATGATCGGTTTAGTTCATATTTGATTAGTTAATAGTCTATATGGCACAAAGTTCTTAATAGTTTTTATTTTGACAGGTCGGCAACTTGTCCTTGAAACTCTGTATGCTTTGACATCTAGCACAAAAATAATAAAAGAGGCCATGGCAAAAGGTACAGTACTACATTGAAAGCAAATATTTCTGCAACTAGACTTAAAGACTGGCCAAATCTTACTCTTTGCTTTAGAACAATAGATGTGGAATTGGTGAATTTGTACTACTTGTGACCAGAAGAAAAATTGAATGTTTTCCTATCTTTTTGTACAGGTGCTTTAATCTACTTACTAGATATGTTTTGCAACTCAACTCATCCACAGGTCCGTGCCCAAACAGCAGAGCTCTTTGCCAAAATGACTGCGGATAAACTGGTGGGTCCGAAGGTAAGATTAAAGGCTCTTGTTGGAACTGGTATTAACAGCTTCTCTCTAAAGACAGAACAAAAAAAAAAACTCTTCTGTGACTGAAACATTCATGTGAAGAGCAATATGACTTTTTCAGAATGGTTAACTCTTAATCTGTGAGCAGATTTCTAGAAGCAGTTGTATTTATTGTAACTACTATAAGCAGTTTGGTTTCCATCTGACTTTAACATTAGATACCTAAATTTCAGACCTGTCATTGGCTATTGCTATTTAAAATGATAGCATTATTTCATTTTGTGGTGTTGTCTTCTAGCAGTTTGCATTACAACACAAATAATTACACTTCCTGGAGTTCTCTGTTCCATCACTTTGACTTGTGGTATCCTAAATGTCGATTCTGTTTATCCTTTCTAGGTTAGAATTACACTAATGAAATTTTTACCTGGAGTCTTCATGGATGCCATGAGGGACAACCCTGAAGCTGCTGTTCATATCTTTGAGGGAACTCATGAAAATCCTGAGTTAATTTGGAATGACAACTCCAGGGAGAGAGTATCAACAACAGTTCGAGAAATGATGCTTGTGTATGTGGAGACCTACTGACTAAGTATTTCCTTAACTGAGACACTCTCTTAGTGGCAGGAAACCAGAGTTGCTATAGAAGTGTCAGAGAGCTCTGCCTCTATAAAGTAAAATGTGGAATCCAGACTTCAGTGAAAAGGAACTTGTTCGCTGTTTTGTATATTGTACTTGTAACTCAGTGATGCAAGTGTGGTTTGTGCACAGTCCAGGTATTTGCTCACTGCTAAAAGATTTGGGAGGGGGTTACAATGAAGAGAAAATGGAGTTTAGAAACTAGAACTATTTCACAATGATGGAGGGAGACTGAGGTGTCAAGTCGGGAAGATGACTCTTGCTTTTACTGGTCGTTAAAATTTACTTTCTTTTTAAAGGCACTTTAAACTTCAGAGGGACAACCCTGACAGTAACTGGAAGGTAAAAGCATGCTGTTTCTGCTGTGAGTGTGTCCAGGGAGACTATCAGCCAGCTGATAACATATGCATGTACACAGCTCTGACAGGCTTTCCTCTTGAAGTACCAACAGGAACTCACTGCTGTGCTAACATAACTGTTTTAATGTCAAATTGATCTTTTCGTTACTACTTGTACCTTGAAATCAGACACTTTTAGTGGTTTTGCTAGTAATACACTGAATTTTCTGATAAGTTTTAGAAAGGCCTGAACTATCAAAAGTCAGCAACAAAGGAGACTTTTTTTGCTAGAAAAAGTCCTGTCACTTATTACATAGCTGTAGCAAACTTCCTCTTGGTAAGTGTTCAGGAACATTAGTAAGCCACTGAGTCTCAAAAATGATTGTGCTGAGCCACTCTATCACATCAGGTCAGTCAGTGAGATCTTTCAGTCTGTAGTCTGTCACAGTATCGGTGAAAGGCCAGGCATGATTTCCTCTCCGCAGTGGTCTAGTTTGGCATTAAAAGAACTTCTGAACACATGTAGGATGACTATTTTGATACAGGTGGAAACTGGAAACTTCCTTAGGTTAATGGTGAGGAATCTTCCCCTGAAATGTGCAAGAAAGGAAGGAAAGGGCTGTTCTACCAGCTGTGTTGCTGGCACCTCTCAAATTAGTGTTTACCACTAGTATAGTTGTAGACTCGGTTACATGTTTCCTTAGAAAGAAAACTCCACTGTAGTAGTACTGCCTGCACTGTTCTTTCTCCTCTCACTTCTTACTTCATGTTTCTTCCAGATGAAGTGTTTGTTGATCTTGAACAACTCTGTTTTGGAGAATACAGTTAGTTTAGTGACCCCTGCTGCTTAGAAGAGAAACAATTACAGCTCTCAAATATCCTTGCCAATAACTCCTTCTACTTTATGATTCAACAGCTGCCTGAAGACTTTGCTGTGGTGTATGGTGAGGCAGAAGGTGAACTTTCAGTGGGGGGAGTCTTCCTAAGGATTTTTATTGCCCAGCCGGCCTGGGTTTTACGGAAACCAAGAGAATTTCTCATTGCACTGTTGGAAAAGTTTACTGAACTACTGGAAAAAAATAACCCCCATGTAAGATAATTTTTCTGATTCCGCTCTTTGAATTTGTTTAGCAGTCTTAAGCTGCTAGTCTTTTAGTATCTGATTAACTTTGATTCTCATGCTTTGTTCCCAATATTAATGATTTAATTTGCTTTCTGACTCTCTGTTAAAACATGTAGATATGTTTAGTCAACTTCTGAACATGAGTCAGTGCTTTTAAGTCCCTGAAGCCACAGAACTAGTTTCAGTAAGTCTTAGAGGCTTATTTTGTGGTAGAGATGAGGCTTAACAAATGCAATGTCTTTAATTATTCCATGACTGACCAACCTAAGAAAATGGCCCTTGTTCTACACTGCCTAAAAATTTTCAGCTCTTGATGCTTCTAGTGTCCTTCTGCAACACTAACGTTCCAGTCTGGTGTAAATTACGTGACCTGTACAAGGCTGCCACCTAACAACTGGTGTAATGCAGTAGAACTAATGTGTTACAGTTTGAATGAGAGCAATGTTTAAGTCAGTAACTTAACGATATTACTAAACATTGAATTTTAAACAGTGTTCAGACAGATTCTGGGTTAGACTTGCAGGGAGGCAACTAACTTGCACATTGTGATAGCAGTTTGTATAGGCATGGAGAACACAGCCAAATGTGGTGCCTGCTGCCGCATGAACTGCGGAACCTGTGAAAGTGTTCAGGTGGTCAGACCAAATAGCTGTGCTCTTGTGCTTCCAGCGAGTAAGTTAGCTCATGTGCTGCTGTGCACAGAGGCTGCAGCCAGACACTAGCTTCTCTACATACTGGAAGTAGAGCTTAAACTTCTGTGTGATCATGAAACTAGTGAATGTCTGCCACCGTTGGAGCTGATCATGTTCTTCTAAACTTCCTGTTTTAACAATTTCAAAGCAAAGTGACAAATGCATTAAGAAAAAACTATAATGCAGAGCAAGTGAAAAATGTTCCTGTTATACAGGTAGTTCTGTGTCTGTGATACTTAAGGCTTTACTGAGTTATTTTCTGTTGCTTTTTGGTTTTCTGCAGGGGGAAACTTTAGAAACCATTACCACAGCAACTGTGTGCCTGTTCAGTGCCCAGCCTCAGCTAGCTGATCAAGTTCCTCCGCTTGGTCATCTTCACAAGATAATCCAAGCTATGAATCACAAGAACAATGCCATTCCTAAAAGTGCCATTCGTGTCATGCACATACTGTCTGACAATGAGGTACTGAATCATTTAAGTGCTCAAGAGGAGGAAAAAAACCCCATAGTTATTTGTATTGTTTAGTAGTGTTCCTAGAAGGGCATTATTCTGTTTATAAATACTGTGTACCAGATGAGCAGGGGCTTGTAGCTAATTAATGCGGAATTGATAGATTAAAGACACTAAGAAATTTATGTTCTTGGCTGACCATATCTGCTATAACCATCAAGCTTAGCATAAATTTAAGTACCCTGGATGTTCCTGTCTCTCTACAGCTTTGTGTTCGAGCAATGGCATCACTAGAGACCATTGGCCCTCTCATGAACGGAATGAAAAAGAGATCAGATGTAATTGGTGTAGCCTGTGAGGCACTTAATCGAATGTTTCAGAAGGAACAAAATGACTTAGTAGCCCAAGTAAGTAGTACGTTATCAGTCTGTAAAAAATGTGATATTTTTACATTTGCCTAGCTAATCTGTTCGTAAGACCAGAGGTACTGTTCAACTTCAGAGTCCAGGAGGCTTCCCAGAAGCCATCTAACTAATGTGCTTTTCATGTTGGAGAAGTCAGAAGTCAGTTGTTTGTCCAAAATGCAGACTTTTTCAAGGATGTTACCCGAGCATTAAAGCTTAATGGCTAGGATAGCAGTGGCTTGTGTCTGCAGAGAAAGCACAGTGTTGGAATGCCAGCTCATTCAGTTGAGTTTACACCTAAACAGAGCAGAACTGCTGGATAGTATCTCTGCTTTCTCTTGTATGTATTTATACAACTCAGGAAAAATTGACCAGCTAAACATCCTTAGTAACAGCTGTTGGCACTTTTGGTTCACACTAGTGCAAGTAATGTAAAACGTGTGTGGAACTTCTAGTCCATGTTAAGACAACTCATTTCAGTATGTTTGCAGGCTTTGAAAGCAGATTTGGTTCCTTACCTTCTAAAGCTGCTTGAAGGTATTGGTCTTGAGAACCTGGAAAGCCCATCTGCAACAAAAGCTCAGATTGTTAAAACTCTGAAATCCATGTCTCGCAGCCTGCAGTACGGAGAACAAGTAAGTACTGACCCTCTTTAACGGGGCTTTGTACACTTGGAAATTAAACTCTGAACATCCCTTGTTTAATCTGACAGCTGTCATGTGTATCAATCCACTTAAAACATTAACATTATGTAACTACAAACTCATTATGGGTTGGAATATCTCCATCTTTCTTATGGAGAAGTCATTGGTTCAGTGCAGTGAAGAGCACTAATAAAGACAAATCCCAAGTGCAGAAATGTTCTATAAGCTTGTAGGCTTCTACTGGCATCTCTTCAGAAGTTCTGTGAGAAACGTAAATGCTTTTTTGTTTCCTTGGATAGATACTGTTGTAGACAACTATAGTGTCATTATGGATGTGTATTCAAGTTGGTAACATTTGTCCCAGTAACTATGCTAGTTCTTGGTGCCTTTCTCTTACCCTTGTGTTGAAAACTTTCTCAAAGGGAGGGAAACCAGGTACAGGTCTTTTCCTCCAAGTTGGTCCTATCTTTTTATAGGACAGGAAAAGTCCTGTTCTGCCTTAGCTCTACATGCATGGCAAGTGGCTGCTTTTCCTTGTCACGTAACTGGGGAACGAAAGAGAATGTCAAGCTGCTAAAGCACTTCTCTTTGAGCCTTCTGCATTATGTATTCAGCTGCACAGTTCCCACAGAAAAGCAGTTGCTATAGTCTCCTTGGAAATGGGCCATTCTGTATCACAGCCTGAACTACTGCTCTGCTATTTAGTAACTTCTTTAGAATGGTCTGGCTCTAGAAAATGATGTATTTTTTTCCCCCTTGAATGTTACAAAGGTCACTCGCTCACTGTGTTCATCTCTTCAAATACTGTAGGTAAATGAAATTCTGTCTCGTTCTTCTGTGTGGAGTGCCTTCAAGGATCAGAAACATGACTTGTTCATTTCTGAGATGCAAACAGCAGGATACCTCACAGGTTAGCAACTCTTTACTATTTATATCCTGAATCCTACTGCACTCTTACTTGTCAGACTTAACTCTGGAGATAATGTTTATACTGAGGATCTAGTGCCATCATGTGGCCTGAACATTCAATGGTGTAAAAACACAGTAAGTTTTTTAAAATGCTTATCAAGACACTTTTTTGTGGTTGAAGATGTATTCCTCTGGTTAGTCCTTGCTGTACCTACTTCTAAAATATCAGAGCAATGGAACCTGGACCCTGGCAAGTCTTGCAAGTACCCTGTAGTGATAAAGCAGAGATGTAATCAGCACTAGTGAATGACAGTGTCTTCCCATACTTTCTCAGGATCAGTCTGCTTTAGTTTGAGAACAAATGGTTTTCCAAGGCTGAGGGGAAGAGTACGCTTTCATCAAAATCACTTAGGCTTTGTCTGTATTAATTGTGCTATATGAATTGTGCTTTTGTGCTATGAGTGTAGTTGTAGTGTTGGGACAGTTTGAGTGTTAACGGCTCGGAGCATGAGGCTGTGTTCCAGCCAGGCTCAGTGCACTAGCAGGGCCCTTCTTGGGTGGGAATGGCCTCGTGCCTGTAGTCATAGCTTGTGGCATATACGTATACCCGCCTGTGGTGCACCCTGGGGGAGTCCTCTGCTGAGCCACCAACACTGAAATGGCACCCTAGGGTGCCACCTCAGTCCCAGCTAGCAGTGTAGGAGACCATTCTAGCTGTTTGTGCTGTGTGCACACAAAGGACAGCAACTGATGTGAACTTCCCTGCTGGCAATGGCAGTGTGGACATGTCCCTAGAACAGTTATGTCACAGCAAATCAGATTCTGTTTCTTCCTCTGCTCACCTGCAGCACTCCATAGACATATCTTTAATGACTACATTCTGCTGTATCACAGTCCAAAACTTTGCTGTCACAGGTTATTTGCTATATATGTAATGACATCACAGCAAATTTTGTATAAAGCAACACACGATGCAAACTTTTGACTCCTCAGTAGCCATCAGCAGAACAATCATTTGCTCTTAAGTTTAGTCTCCCAGGTAAGGTTTTGAAGTTCTCTGTGATGAGTCCATGTGAACACTTCCGTGTGCTGCATGGAACTTCCTCGTGTAAACCAATATAGGAACTTTGGTAAAGCTTTTGAGTGCAACTGAATTAATGAGGTGTAAATCAGATGACTGGACAGGCAGGAAAGTTGTTCTTGCAAGATACTAGAATGTATTTTGAAAAAATGAAGCCAAGAGCCTTTCAAGTCAGAAATGAGACATTCTAGAAGCAGATGCTTAATATTTTTAGAGTAGATATATTGCAACACTTGATGTGTTTTTCCACACAGGAAAGACTCAGTGCTCTAGTTCTGAACAGGAGTTTTCTGTTTACTGCACCATTTAATGTCACTTTGATGAAGAACACTTATTTCAGTTGGTACTGAATTTCCTTCGTATTTCATAAATACTAAAAATTAGAAATATGCTGGCAGATTACTGGCTGAGAACTGAAACTACAGCAGATGTTGTCAGGCTTGAGACTGGGAACAATACAGCTATCCAGCTGCCTAAGGCCTGTGCTGTGTTTAAATTGCCTAATGTTTAAGTGCTTGCAAATGTAGAATGAAGATGCTGTACAAATGCAAAGTATAGATGGAAACCAAATGACAAGCTTTGTTTTTAACCTGCCTTATCTTGTATTCTGCCTTATGTCTTGCTTCAAATTGCTTTGCTATTTGCACTTCCCTTGAAACTTCCCTTGCTTATTTCTCTTCCCCCAGGTGTCTCTTCTCCTTCCCTTCTAACTGGCAGCAGTCCCCTTCACCTGAGAAGTGGGCTTTAGATCTGCTCTGCCAGGCAGCTTGCTAACTTCTGTGTAGCTCTCTAAAGCAGGTAGATACCATCTTGCAAAACGCACGCTGCACTTCCTGCATTCCAAGTAAAATAGATGCATGACATCGTAGAACTGTAACAAATGTGTGGTCCCAAACTGCAAAACGCCAATTAACTTCCCTTCTTCAAGCACACAGCAGCAGAAAACTAACTACTGTAGTGGCTGATACTTGCTGGTACTACAGATGAACTAAACTCCTGAAGTATGTTAGGAGTCCTCTGCAACAGAAATGCTAGAGAGACAAGAGAACGAGTGGAATTTTTGCACTAGACATGTAAAAGTGGGTCTGTTCTTGGCAGGTGCCATCAATGGGCTGGCAAAGGAAGTCCCCTTTGGAATCCAGGCAGTGTTTTTTTTTTACCAAAGGCACTGCTTGCTTTGCGCTCCTGCTTACAGTAGTAGTGTAAGACTGTTTCCAAGGAGACAAGCCTTGCTCTGATGGTTCCAGGCGGTAGTGTGAGAAGGGAAGGTGGGGAATGAAGGGGTAGTACATTTAGGAGAACTTAGTGAGGATGACTTAAGGGGGGGAGAGTAACGGGCCCAGCAGAACCTACCATGGTGAAGATGAGCATTGCAGGCTGAAGGTCTAATACCAAGTCGATCACTGTATTGATGCAGGAACATGTTGTGGGTTGGCAGTTTTCTACAATCATTAATCTGATAGAGTTGCTGTTAAAACACTTAATGCTGCAACATGAGTTTTTATTGTGTTGAAAGTTTCTAGTTGACTAAACTTAAACTCCAGGCTTTGACAGAGAGGGGCTTTGTCTGCAGCACAAAACTGACTGCCCCTATAGTAATGGACACAGACTTCTTAATGGGAAGGAGCTCTCAGTCTCCAGTGCAGTTTGTGTATCCCAAGAATGCTGTTTCTTTTTCTAACTGAAGGCACAAAGAGCTGCCTAGACAAGCGTAAGGCACTTCTGTTTGTTCACAGGGCAGCACACTGAGCTTCCTTTAAATACGCTGCTGGGAAAACCTTTGCAACACTGAAAGCCTAAGTGTGGAGCCCAGCAGTGGAATGCATGCCTGCACTCACTTCGTGTCTGCAGCCAGTCCTTCCCTTAGCACAGGCAGGCCACACCTCTTTACTGCCACTTCTGTGGTGGAAGGCGAGATGGATAACGCTGGTGGTTGGTGTTCTTTTGTAACTTACTTGGCACGTCAGAATAAAAAATGCTGAGCAAGTCCAAGAATGCTCTCCACAAGCTTCTCCACTTAGTGAGCCAAGAGGCCTTAATTCCTAGTGGTCCTAAATTCCAAAGAATCTAAATGAAAACTCTAAATGTTCTTATTTAAGGTGTCTAGTTGACTTGGATGATGCATTTGAGTGTTACCAGAGGGAATAAAGCTGTTCAATCGCGCTTCAGAATCAAAACTAATCACCAATATTCTGTTTTCTTCCCGAAAGGCCCTGGAGTTGCTGGTTACCTTACTGCAGGGACAACATCATCTGTAATGCCCAACGTTCCACCCCCAGTAGACAATGAAGTTGGAGATGTCAGCTAAGGATGGGAAATTCTTGAGAAAGAGATGGACAGAAAGGCAGACTGGCCAGTGATGAGGAGCAGCACTTTTCCTCCAACACATTGAAGTGAACTTACTGCCTTTCCAAGTGTTTAATTGACAGTGTTATTCCTTTTTCTATTACTTTTTTCTTTTTTTTTTTTTTTTTTTTTTTTTTAGGAAAAAGTGATTAACTATTACACTGTAACACAAGAAAGCACTCTGTGGATCAGCTGAAATGGGTACACGAGAATTTTTTTCTTGTTGTACATAAGCACATTTTGTTCCTTCATATTTGTTTACAAGACTGTGAATCAAACTTTCCTAGTTTTTATATTTTATGAATTAGCATGACTGGAGTTGAGCTACAGTCTAGAGGAATTGGGCTAAAATCACTTTGACCTCACTGACCCACCCCCCCCCCCATAAAGGGCATCCCTTCTTTTCCTGGTCTGATGTGCTCACTCCCATTGAACACAACTTGCAATGGGTTTGTCCTTGCACCAGTTCACTGATGTCCTTAATCATTAACATTATCTTCTTCCTGAGATCAAACAGCATTAGACATTCATATGTATAACTGGCTTGACCAAATTGACAAAGCTTCAGCAAAAAAACCTTAAAGTTGACATGTTATGTAAGAAATTAGTGTAATTGTGAAATGTTCTATACATTATCCAGTATATAAAAACTTTCTATATTGAGTGTACATTATACAGATCATTCATATGTACATAAAATTTTAAAATAAAGGGAATTAAGAGCCTTGTTAATGAGATAAAGGTGGTGTTTTTCTGTAGCTGTTGTTTGAAGGTGTGGGAAGCAAGGGTGGTCAGAGACCTTAATTTGAGTGTGGCTAAATAGGGTTCCTGGCAGTTTATTTCCTGGAAAAACACACATGCAGGTTTTGTCAGCCTGGAGCAGAACTCCTAAACCACAGGCAGTGGTACAGTGCAGGTGGCTTTGTATCTGAAATGTACTTCACCCCCTGACTTGCAGACATTCTCAACTTTCTAGGAAACATTCTTGGCAGGAAGCAAGAGGAAACCAAGACAGATAGAAATATAAACATTATTTTTTGCTTTCTCAGAAGATATTTTTTGGTTTTTTTAAAGTATGATGAATTGATGTGAGGTACCCTGAAACTGTACTGTCCTGCCTGACTGCAGCAGCCTTTGCTGGAACACCCTTCAGGTGAACACTCAGCTGTCAGCTCAAGAACAGAACAGACTGAGCCAAGGCTTGATGTCTTCTCTCCAACCTCCAACACTTTGCCAGGGTGGTTGGTTTGTTAATTGTTGATCAACCCTGTGTGAGTTGAAAAGTAACTGTTCTACCTTTATAGGAAGTAGAACTACCACCAGAGCAGCATGCTGCGACCTGCCTGGTTCTGTTACTGTATGAACAAGTTCTCTTGTAAGATACTAATGTCAAAAAATTATTGTTATAGAAGCAGAGCTGAAGAACTCTGACCTTTGAGGACTTCACAAAGGTGTATTGGACATAAATTGCAGAGCCTTTGTTGGCAGTAGAGGAGGCCATGAACTGCCCTGTGCCAGTCACTGCTGGTTCCAGCCAAAACTTGAGCTCCTCAGAGGGGAAGGTGCCACCTATGCTGAGGCATCTTTAAGAAAGGGTGGGAGCAGCTGGGGCAAGGAGAAGGGTTGTGAGGATGCACAACAGGAGACAAAGAGAAGACAAAAGGGGCAGCACCTACAAGGAAAAATGTGAGGAGATGTTTTTAGAGAAACAAAGCAGAGGAGGAAGAAGCAAGGAGTAACACAAAAACTGCTACATAGTGGTGAAAAGGAGGACAGCTGAGAGCAGGAACGGGGAGAAGAGGGAGCTGGACTGAGGCTGAGCTTTGGAAAGGGAAAAGAAAGGCATCACCCCAAGTAGTTAATTGTCATTTAATCAATAATTAAAAGTTTATCCTGTCTTCCAGTAAACCAACTGAAGTGAACTGCTTTGCCTACAATACAAGTATGAAGAGGGCTTTGGCTCAGCAAATAAAGCACTATAGGCCTGTTAGAAAATAGATTTTATTTAATGTTATAAAGAACCCAGACAAACTCTGGTATTTATGTGGCATTCTGCAAGTTTTCAAAAGGAAGCCTCTGATTATTAAATGTAATAATTACAAGTAAAGATGTGAGAGAATATGTATTGCTTCAAGCTTGAATCAAGTTTTGTATGCATCCAATTTGAGCTTAATGTTACTGCACTGAAGGAAATCTTTCCTAATTCTTCCAGCCCTTTGAGATGGCTTGATGCTGACATTAGATTTTTGCTGTTAGCTGCTTTGACTGATCAAGCAGTTCCCACCTTGCAAGTGTTGAGAGATGAACTTCATCAGGCCCATCTGCCAGGCGCAAGGTCCGTATATAGGCAAACCTGTGTTGGAAGAGCTGAATTAGGGGTAGATTTCTAATCCTGCCCCAGCAGGGAGCCAGTCTGACAGCAGGAGTTCTCAGTACTGTTTTTGCTACAGCCCTACTTTTAGCAATAGTCTCTTTGAAAAGAGCTATTGCACAGGAGATACTGCAGCACGATCGTCCTGGCAGGACTGAGCTGTGTGGGCTGGAAACTCAGAAGGTTTGTTTCTCCCCACGGCCATAAGGGATAAGACTGAGCTTTATAAACAGATCTGCTGTGCTGCTGATAAGAACTATTTTAGGTCCAGTGCCAGCTTTTTTTGTTTAGTAAGGATAAAGCAATGCAATTGCATTGGAATTGAATTATAAAAGCAGTTGTTTTAAAGGTACAGGGACCATTATTTTGGATTCTACCTGAGGTGAAACAGCATGTACTGGTGTTATAAAATTATCTTTAAAGGAATGCTTAGAATTGACAGCTAAGACTCCCTTTACTCACATAGAAGCCAAAGGAAAATCCTGGGACACTCCCGCTCCACCACACACTTGGATGGCACAGTCGATCACTTTCAGCACAGCTCGAGGGACAACCACTTTGGTCATGGCTACCTGCAGTTAGAAGAGAACTCGCATTATCAGGAATAGTTTCATAAGCGACTGAAAATGTTTATCCAGCAGTTCTACTGCAGAGTGGTATCTCGGCGTACATTCCTTCCTCTTAGGATTGGATGAGAGCTCTGCTGTTCCTGTTCCCTGGGTAAGGTAAAACTGTTCCCAGTCACCCCAAACTATCTCATTGTGTTGAGACGAGTGAGCAATACTTGAACTTAAATACTTTATCAGATTGATCTCATAGTTTTTAATTCCCATCTCAGGACAATCAAAAGCACACCTTAAGACTATCTATTTTCAACATGAAGTTATGCTCTACTATTAAAAGGATAACTTTTAGCAGTATGTTTGAGCTTGTATTTCAACCAGCTGAATGCACAGGTATTGCATCCCCAAGTTCTTGCTTAAGGCTGCCAAAAAAAAAAAAAAAAAAATTACCTCTTTTCTTGCTTTTCTGTTGCCCAACATGTCGATCTTGCTGGCTGTTTTTAGGGTAAGCAGTCGAGCCTGTTCTATGCTAAGGCGGCATTCAGCGATCCAGTGGGCAACCACTTCCTGCAGAAACCAAAGCAGACAAGCAGAAAGTCAGTTAATGCCTCCTGGTGGGTCTGGGTAAACCTGCCCTAAGGAAGATGCCCCTATTCCTCAGCATGGCCTGTTCAGTCACTTAGAGATGCCCTCGTGCAAATAAAAGCTAATTTATTTGATGCATGTAATCTGAGAAAAAAGGAAAGAAAACACTCGACTGACAGAAATACTAAAGAAAGAGCAGTTCTCCTCCTGACAGGAAAGAGGAAAGGGAAAAAGAACTCCTGATCTGGCACACTCTAATTTCCTGGTCAGACCCAGTGCCTGCTAGCCCTTTTCCTAAAGCCCTTCAAAGCCTTCATTTACTCCCTGCTTTCCTTTGCCCCCTACCTGAGCTCACACCCATCTCTCTGTGTAATATGCCCCAGTAGACAAAAACTGGGGGGTGGAAGAGGAAAGGAATCGGTTTTGTTTTGCCTAAACTACTGGTGGTGGTGTGTGCCTGGGTGTGTAAAACAGCTGCAGGGTGGTGCCTGCTGCAGCTGCCTCTTCACATTGATGATAAATTAGTAGCTGCCTTGATACAAATGAAGTTACAGTCTTTGCAGCCCTTCCCTGCTCCTCTGAGCTAATTCCCCTCTGCAGCCTACATACCACAGTAGAAGAAAAAAAAAGTTCATGTGATGCTTGTCAGTACAAAAGCTGTTTGGAACCTGAGCCAGCCTTGGGCACATGCTACTGCCTGGAGCATGGATAGTGTAGCCTCAGCAGCCACAGGAGGCATGAGGAAAGGTGCAGCACTTGTCTGGGGGCTTGGCCTAGTTCATGGCAGCTCTTCTTCCAACACCTCCCAGGGGTGTAACTAACAGCCATGTGGTGACAGCTCGTTACCCCAAGCAGCCAACAGCCTCACCTCTCCCTCAGCTGTCCCAGAGCTGTGAAGAACCTAGGCTGAGTACACAGCTGGCCCCCAGGTCTTGCCTGTGGCTTCATCAAGCATCGATTTTACTTCAATGAGTTGCTGGGAAATAGAGTACACCTCATCCAGCTCATTAATTCTAGGTTAGGGGTTGTGAATGGAAGTTTCATAATGTCGTGACTGGAAAATGGGTGTGTAAGATTACTCTCTCTGGATCTGTACAAACAATTTTCTATAACGTGTGCCAGATAATAAATCAGTTTCCTCTTTCCATTGCCTTTACTTGTTTTTTCCAATAGTCATCCTATCTGTTGGAGAAGACTGAGGAACAATTGAAATGTGATAGGCCAGCTACTAAACGCTGAGGGTTCCTAAAAAAGTGGACTCTCGTCTTTTATTATTCTCTTAAGTTCTGTTTCATGAAACAGTATTTCAATTCCAGAGTAAGATAAGACCAAAAATCACAACATGGTCTTGGTCTGGTATGTACTTTCATAAGTACTAATAATTGATCAAAGAATTAAAATTTGTAGTTAAATTTAGACCCGACTGCCTCTGATAATCATGAATGGATACACAAAAATAGTGAATTCAGGTTATAACTACAGAAACATAAACTGTATGCCTGAAAAAATACCTGTCCAAACCCATCAGGGAAAGAAGAGGAAAAAATAGTGACAACACCTGTATTCAAATCCAGCAAAGGATATCCAATTCATTGCAAGGGGAAAAAAAGTCCTGTAGGTTATAGTGAAAAATGGGGAGCCTCACAATGTGATCTTTTCCCTTGCCCCCTGAGCATTATGAATTGGAATTCAAGGTTAGAACACATCTGTGGCAGTGGCCATTATCAGAATCACAAGCTTCTGTGTGGGCGGAAAAAAGGGTGATGTCTGGAGCATGTGAATTGAGACGGGAAGGGAACATGCTTACGTGGTGATACAATTTCTTCCCAAAAGTCTCTCTCTGCGCTGCACGCTGGCACATGATCTGTAAAGCGGTTTCAGCCGCACCGAGGGACCTCATGCAGTGATGAATGCGGCCTGGCCCAAGCCGACCTTGAGCTATCTCAAAGCCCCTGCCCTCACCTGGTTGGAAAGAAAAACAGGCACATGTAGGCTCCTTGATTCCCACTTGAAACAATCCATCGCTCTGAGTGGAAGTAGCCTGACAGCATCAGAGAGAGAAGCAAGCTTCTTAAAAGTTTACTTTGCAGAACTGTTGCTTGTTTACTCCAACTAGATCTGTATTGGCACACTGCTAGTAATACTTACAGCACAAAGTACACTCTAAGATGGTCTCTGAGAGGGTTTGATTTACCTGATTTAGTTTAAATGTTATTAATCTTACACTGAAAAACATATCTATGAGATTTGCTACGAGAATCTGGGGGAAGACTGAGGTTTCCAGGTCCTAGGGCTACTCAAGAGAGAAAGCTCTTTCAGAGAAATAAAAATAGCAGTGAGGAAATACTATAAATAGTGATTTCTTCTAACTGAGAGTAGTAGAACAAAGTTCTCCCTGCAGAAGGTCACAGCACTGGCCTGCTCATTCTTTCGTTTTGGTTTTTTTTTTCAGTTCTGCTAAGTCTGCAGGCACCCAGGCTTGGTCGGCCATGGACTGCAGCACAATGCTCTTTTTAAGTCTGTGAAGTCTAGGAAAACCGGTTTTGGGGAAAGAACACCACTGACAGTTTTTGCTTTGCTCTGCCTCAAGAAAGTGATTTTCACATGACAGCTCTAGCCGCCTTGCTTCCTTCCATCACCTTTCTGCTCTAAACAAGTTACACTGAAGCAGCAGGTAGACTGCTAAAGGAAGAGTGTGCTCCCTCTTACACGTGTTTGAGACCCTGGCTCGACCAACCATAGCTGGACACACCTTATCTAAGGACTCCTCCATAAGCTGTTTATGATAACTTATGGTGTTTCATAAAACTGTTTCATAAAACTTGGTTCATTGCTGTATGTATTAAAAAGGAATTAATATTGGAACTCACCCAGTATTATATTGGAGACAGGTACACACACATCATTAAAGTGTATCTCAAAATGTCCTCCATGGATCTCATCTACAGGGACAGAGAAAACACAACAGCAGGGTAAAATGAAGGAGGATAAAAATACAGGCCTTCAATTTCTAACCCTTTTTCTATATATGTATTTTACTGATTTATTTCATATACAACGTTTATTAGTATTGCTGCAGCACCTGAGATTACTAACAAATTAATACACATATATTATTGTTGATAAATATTATCACCCACCCAGGTAGCCAAACACTGAGAGGGGTCTTATCAGCTTCAGCCCTGGAGTGTCCATGGGGACAATGATCATACTGTGCTGCTCGTACCTGATCAAGACAAAAGTCACAAGTTACAATTAACTTTGAGCCTCCCTTCTGCCCCTCCTTCTGCTTTTTTTTTTGCTCTCCAAACATGTTTATAATCATCATAGTCTTGGCTTGCCTATGGTTTAGGTAAGGATCCCTATGTTTAAATTCCTTCGGAATATTTAAGGTCAGTTATTAGTCACACAGAACTGGAGGTGACTTCCGCTCGGCTTCCAAGGATTCAACAGATGCCATTGTCTGCACAGCTGCCAGACAAACCATCCTGTTTACTGTTTATTTCTCAATGGAACCTAGCCAAATCTAAAAACTTAAGATAATCAGTGGAAACTGAGCTAAAATCCAACTTAAGCGATATAAATGTTCCAATTATTTTGTATTACAAGATGAATGATTTTAATGGAACCAGCCACGAAGCATTTTATTCATCACCTGTGTAAGTTTTTGTAAAAGGTAATTTTAGTTTGGTAAGAAGAGCTGAACAATGTACTTATTTTAAACAAGAAGAGGGAAGTATTATATTTACACATATAGGAATTGAATGAGGAGGTCTGATTAAAGACACATAACAAACATCCTGTGTTTCAAACTTAACTTTCTATACCTACAGATTACTTTGTGAAACACTTAGTAGATAACTTCAGGTCTCTGATGTGCCACTTGTACTCATTTTGTTCAGGGAAGCTCTGAGAAGTTTTGCTTTTATTACCATTTAAGCAAGCAATTCTGCCTCTTCTTAATGGTTTTACATACTGTACTTATGAAATAAATTGTAAGCCAGAGACAGTTGTTGGCTGAACTGATGCAGACTAAAACTAACATGACCAAGATAAAGTTAGTGAACCCCCCAAAATTTCCTGATCCAATTCATCACACAGCTGCACAAACATCAGAGCTAGTGCAATGGAAGGGGGAGATGCAAGCTGGTGACAGCAAAAAGGTTGGGAGGCTTCAGTCACCAGCAGCTGACAGCAAAAGAGGAGCTTGGTCAGCAACATTTTTCTCTAAAAAGACACACACAGAGGTTTAAAACTCCCCTGTAATTCACAAGCACATCTAACTGATCAAGGCAAGTAACAGTATTTCACTTAACAAAACTTTTGCAAGCAGTGACTCTTCCAGGAAATAAGTTTTAGGTAACTCTGTGAATCTCCTAGGAACCCTTACCTGGATGCCAAGGAGTTTTTGGTTTTGCCCATTACAATTGCAACTTTGCAATTTGGGTTCCCAGCACCTTAAAAAAGTCACAAACAAAAATAGTTTTCAATATAGAAATCTCAATGTAGAATCAAATGAAATTTCATATGAATAAATCTTACTGCCTTCCTTCTATGATACAGGAGCAAAAGCATGCAATTTACTTTTGTGTTTATACTCTGAGTAATCAGACTGAAACAAAATACATCTTATTGCTTAACACATAAAAGAGAGTTGACTTGTGGGGACAGAAACAATAACAAGCCAAACATGCAAACCCTCCAGCATCCAGATCCATCATCTATTCCTATGAAAAGAGAACAAGAAGGTACTTGAAATGGAATCTAATTACTTCTATCTCCGTTACAGCTAAGCAAGTAAGTGTGGCACAAAAGCACGCATGAAGGTGAGATGCTGCCATTTACATGTACAAATCCTAAAAGAAGATTCTATCATTGATTAAAATGGTATCTGTACCCTACAAAGAGAAAGGGGTATTTGACTCTTCTCCTTTTCCACAAGTGGTATTTTCTAAACTACATTCATCTTGAAGTGAGGTTTACAACCAAAGATATTTTGACTTTCTGGAATCTGTACAAAAACTGCTTTGTAAACAATCCTCAAGTCACATCCCTGCTTCAAAAAAAGGCAAACTTCACCATGTTCTACAAAAGAGAAAAAAAAAAGAAATCAGAAGCAGCTTTCATACTAAACTTCGTGAGGAGCTCACTGAGAACTAGACATCTGGTTAAATGCTCTAAGTCAGTAGTACAAGTTTCTGGAAGGCAAATGAATACCTCCATTTCATATGTACTTTTTCCCCCATCTGAACACAGCAAAGGAAGGCAGATTCTTGGCCTTTCCACTCAGAGTCTGAAGTTCTGAAAACCCAAAACAAATTTTATGCGACTTTGATCCATAAATGCCAGAAAGAATTTCCGGCCTAATGCAAGACTCTGAAAGACTCCAGTGCTTTGGAAGAACTGCAGACAGCCGGATGGAATAAATCCCTCATTTCCAAATAGCATTTTTACGTTACCAGCAGGATTCAAAGAAGCTGCTGGAGGATGGGGAGAAGAGTTCTGTCTTTTGGTAGGAGTTAGAAGTAGTTTTGCAAGAAACTCACAATTGAACAAATAGAAATAGTAGTGATTTTAGAAGGTCAGTTTTAAGTATATTTCCATATTGATAAGCTTTTCAATAAACTTTTTCATATATGTCTGCATAACCTGTCCAAAACTTTTAAACCACAATGCTGCTACACTGGGAAACATCGCAAGTTTAACTTATGTGTTATATTTTTTAACTCTTCATGGTGCTCACATAGGCAAAGACAATGATATTTTAAAACATGCTTAGAAGGTTGATCACAATCTTATTAGAAGCCTAGTTTTTGCTATTGCATGCTGAAGATTACTGACCTTTGCACAATCGATTTATACAGGTTCTTTCTGGGGGAAGAGTACTAAATGTGGCACAGACAGGGACAGTACAACCTTTACTTTAAGAAGTTGCCATATAACCTGGTTTCAGAAACAAATAGAACTTAATTCTTGCAATCTATTTACCTATTTTTCAGTGTCCAGTCCTCCAATTTTTGGCTAAGATGACTAAGGCAAGATGATCTACTACCTGAATGCCCAGAATACCAATGACTCTTGCCATGTTGGCTGCTGCACTGGTGAGCCCGGTGGGTTACGTCTCTCTGCTAAAGATAAGAGGTCTGTGGTGACATTACAGACTTGGCAGTTTCCTAGAAAGGCACTGACAGACACATGTTCTGGATTCTCCTACAAGAAGAAACTGGACTGACTAGGGTAGCTGGCAGCGTGGTATTGATTGTTGCAGTATGAGGATCTTCTAGGAGAAAAGGGGACCCCCCAAGGGCCTGCAGTAATTTCTATCCACTGGCACAATGTATTCCAGAGTTCTATATCACATCTTCTCCATGTTACACTGCTGGGCATCTGGTTCGTGTATGATAAAGATTATAACGTAGCTGCGAGCACATTGGCTACAACCACCAAAGGCAGAGACAATGCTAGTGTTCTACAGCTAATCACAGCAAGGGCTGTGCAGCCCAGCCACTGAATGTGGCTGCCAGTCGTTCCCAGCTAGAGCTCACGGCCTCGGCTGGTGCCCAGGAGAACAGCTGCTCTCAACAACATTTAGGAATGTTTTTTCTCTCACCTTCCTCCCACTTTTACAGAGCCACAAATGCTTCTTAGTTAAACAAGATCCATTGTCATTTTGCATTCTATGATACTTATTAAATATTTTGTGTTATTTTTGAGCCTATAGGGCTGTACTGAAATCTGGTATTACACAACAGTTGTATTTCTGTACCTGACTGGAAGGTTCTGTTCTCCCTGCACACTACAAAGTTACAAGGAGCTGAAGCACTGTAATAAACAGCACAGGATTTAGATAAACTGCCTTCCTAAAGCCTGCCCGCAGGCACTGGTAACACAACTGTCTTTTCCGCATGCAGCACACAGAGATATTTCCCTGGGAGCTTTGTCAGTTCTGCCCTGATTATTCTATCTTGTTGGGGACCATAGTGAGACAAAGCCCATTCAGAACTGAGAGATTCACTTATTTTAAAGAGATATAGCTCAGGCCTCTAAGAAACGACACAACTTGAGAAAAGCAGACACGCTGGAAGCAACCCAAGTGTCTTATCTGTCACTGCGAGGAACACCAGCTAAGTGCTGTGATAACTCAAGACGAAAACACTGCAGAAATATGCACAAATATTGCAGCACTCTCTCCAGACTTCAGTTCCTTTCCCAACCCATTTTTATTTCTCATTGTGAATGCAAATGAAGCTAGATGCACGTGGAAAACATCTGCCTGTTACATTCTCCGCTGCCCATTTTTAAAAACTTTTCCTTTCACATATTCCAACATAATTGAAGCACAGTCAGATGGCTAATCCAGCTGTGCCAGGTGCATCCATTTAGCCAGCGTGCCAAAAAGCAAAGCCTGACCTCTGGTCTGCTCAAAATCTCTCTCTGTTGCTTGCATCAATATTGCATTTACTGAAAAAAACTTGACTGCTACAGGATACAGGATAGTTCAAACAAAACAAAAGCTCTGGAATATCATGGAAGGCTCCCAACACTCTGCACAAGGTACTCTTGCACAAGAGACCAATTTGAAGCTGTAGAGATTGTGGAAATTTAAGCAAGATCCAGCCATTTTAGGAATTCTTAGCACAGGTAAGTCCATGCCTCAGTGCAGAAATACTAATGTCTGCATGTAAACTGCAGAACTCCATCTTCCCTTTCCTGTAAAAGTACTGACTGTATAATGCAGACAGCACACTGCAAGTAGAAGAAACCTCATGGACGGAATAGCATCTTTCTGTTTTTATTCTACGGTATCTGCCTGGCTTGCAGTTTATATTATCAAATGCTAACTTGATTAGGAGTCTAATTGGTAACATTCAAGTCCCAGAGAACTCTTCCCACAGAGTGCAGGGTTACCTGCACTATACTCTGGTTGACAATTTACCACATGCTTTCACATCTTTTCCCTATCACCTGTCTTCCTGGTTTTGTCCAATATCACACACGGAAAGAGTAGACCCTCCCCTCACACCTCACAAAAAGCAAACTCAGCTTTCTGTTGTATCCCCTAGAAAGTTACTTAAAAAGGGGATATAAGGATCCCTTAAAACCTTATATAGGCAGCCATGAAAAGCACAGTAGTGTCCTGAGGAGAGAATAGAGCAACTCCGTACAGGTAATTCTGCCCCAGACAGACCTCCCCCTCTTTCTCTCCTTTTCAAATTTTAAATGTGTGATTTCATAAAAGCTTTTTAATTATGTAAAAAACCCCACATTTGGACTTTTAGGAATCAAACAACAAATGTCAACAGTGAAATAGTAAGAAAGAGTCTTGACCTTTCAAAAAACACTCGCATTCTGGTTGGAACAGGGAGGAACCTAAAAAACGTACGTGTTCAACATAAGAAGAGTTTCCAGGAAAGCAGGATTTTTATTTATTTATATTTTTTTTAAACTGGCAAGTCAAAATGAAAGTGCAACTGACTTCCAGATGAGGGTGTGGTGCTTGAAGACAAAATGCAATGTGTCAGCCCAATTCAGATCATTTCACTGAAGCACATCTCAATTGCAGTACCTGCTACTAGTCTGCTGACAAAAGAAGGTTAGTTTTGTTTTAATATTTACTGCTCTGTATATTAAGTGTGATATACTTATTTAGATAGAGAAGAGCTGGGATTTACTCTTAGATAAGTTTGCTTTACAGAGAGACATCATTTCACTAAGGCACGTGCTCATTTCCAGTATGAAAATTAGATGTGTTTAGTAGAACAGAATATTGCTTAATTCATTACAAGGAAAAAATCTGTCTGTTTAAACTGGGGATATTAACTTAACACATATTCAAACAACCCCATGTCAAGTTTAAACACACAGAAACACTGAATTTGTATCTAAGTGGAAGGCTGGAATAATTCTGCAGGAAAATATGCAAAGCTGTCTATTAATATATCTATTAATATACCTCCTAGAAAGGAACACTTGAAAAAACAGTTGAGGTTCTGAGCTGTTTGGGTACTTGTGGGCAGTTTTGTATGTGGTAAGATTCCTTTCTGTCATAACATCCTGAGAAGTCTCCACTTACACTGCTGTAAGATGCAGTGTACCCTCAGCAATTTGATTTTGTGAGAAATTCCACGTGGGCATCATGCAGCTCACTGTGTGGGATGGGGACTAAACTAAGGCTGTTCCACCAACTGTTCAGCGCCCGACTCCCACGCGACTGCTCTAATGGGCATGTGTACGTGCACCTGAAAAATGTTAGCAGGAATGGCAAACATGAACAGGTGTGTTAAACAAAACATAACTCTGTTTTCAAGGCAGAAATACCAACTGTCTCATTTGAGATAACTTTGTTTCCATCAACAACTCGGGTCAGCCAAAAACCTTGTCGGGCAGCAGAGCACGTTCCCTGTCACAGCCAAACCACTTTGTGATACGCAGACTTCTTGAAGCTTGCACTGAAATGTTTATTCTTTTGCTTTCAAGCAAATTTGCCAGTGGTCCAATTTGATGAAGCATTCCCAGATGGGTTCTGTAATAAGCGTTTTAGATCACAACCAAATCTTTTCAGTTTAACTTTAATTTTCTTCTAATCTTGGCTAAATGGATTAAACTCTCCCCACAGCAGTTTCTCGTCTACTAAAAGAAGATACATTTGCTACTGATGTCTGAATCTCTCCTCAAAGTACTATAAAGCTGCAAAAGATTACCCTTGCTGGAAAATCCTGCTAACACAGCTTGTTAGGCACGGAATAGACATCCCTTGCTGAACCAATAAATAGGATTACTGTATTTTTCCATTCTGTACACCTCATTTAGGCACAGTAAATGACAGATTATGATACTTAACATAAGAGTAATGCTTGTTTAAAGTTTAATGGGAAGTGTTTTGAAACGTTAACAAAATAATCCAACAAAGTCATAAAGGATGAAGCCAAACCAAATCGTTAAGTTCAAACTAACACACTTCTAAAAAAATTTAGATAGCAGATTCACTGGAGGAGGAAAAAAAAAAAAAAAAA
Source organism: Podargus strigoides (assembly GCA_028020825.1). NCBI lineage: Eukaryota > Metazoa > Chordata > Aves > Caprimulgiformes > Podargidae > Podargus > Podargus strigoides. The sequence continues at coordinate 13,906,369 of CM051623.1, read as the reverse complement.
AAATCAAGCAAAAATGAAAATTATTAATTTCTTTATATTAAATTGATCTGCATCTCTGAATATGAGATCAATCAGTAACTTATTTTTCCTGGTAGAACACATTCAAAAAAATTTTAAGAGATACTGTTTATAAAAAAGGTTTAGCAACCCTTCATTTAAATCCTTGTCTAAGAAACAGAAATGATATTTGGGGTTTTTTCAAGCTTGAAAAAGCCAAATTGAGCTCTGAGGCAGAATATCAGATAATAATCTGCTTTCAGTAACATTGGCCTCAAGTTCTGAAACACTGCAGATGATGAGAAAGAGGGATGTGTTTTTATTTTCGGCCACTTTTTGCTACTGCTGTTAAGAAAGCTTAATCCTGTTTATGTCAAGAAAAAAGGGCACTGCAGTACTGCAGTTTACAACAGAAAGAATTTCAGTAAATTTGTCAGTGAACACAATCACAGAAAAAGAAGACATACTGTAGGACATGGCTTGCTTCAGACACAGTCTGAAGATACGACTGCTCAAACTTCAACCCTAAACTGGCAGGGAGAATACAGCCTTAGTGTTTACGGAGTAAATCTGTCATGAGACAGCACTTGAAAAAACAGCAGAGCTTCTGAGCTGTTTGGGTACTTGCGGGCAGTTTTGTATGCGAAAAGATTCCTTTCTGTCATAACATCCTGAGAAGTCTCCAGCTGTAAGATGCAGTGTACCCACAGCAATGTGATTCTGTGAGAAATTCCCTGTGGGCATGGCTCGCTGTGTGGGATGGGGACTAAACTAAGCCTTGTTCCACTGCTGCTCTGCAACTGACTCCACTGCTGTGCTTTAGGCAATGGGCATGTCTGAGAAACAAACAAGCACAGTTTCCCTATATTATATCTCAAATTTGCCAAAATTTATGATACTAGGCACAAAATACTACTGCATGCATCTCAGCTTTAACCTGTTAGCATTCCTTATCCACTCCATTGTAATAGCATTTACAGCCTTCAACTGATATTCCTTGAGGCTGTAGAGAGAAAGGTGTAATTCCAACCCTATAAAAGTACAAACAAATTTATTTTGCAATGGAATATTGTCAAACATAACTGAGAGCAGTCTAAACAATGATGGCTCCTCAGCTGAAACGTGGAAACCAGTGAGGTGCACTCCTAGCATCTTGCAATCTCAAACACTAAGGTGAATGAAAGCATTTCAACTGAATCCATTTTACTTTGCATTGTGCACTGTGTGGGTGTAGTCAGTAACCCCATTACATGTGAGAAATTGAGATGGTCTGTTCTGCCTCCATCGCTGGCTGGCTCTACTTTGATTATTTATGAATGTATTCTCAATATTCAACATCTTTAAACTTGAGATATATAAGCAACCCTGAGTAAAGGTTTTAGGTTTCAATAGAAATTTTAAAACTTAAAAATCAGTATCATTTCTTTGACGTTCCTTTCTTCCCCCTCTTTTTGTGTCTTGTAGCTTTGCCGTGGGCTGGGATATGAATAACTCAACTAATTACTGGCTTGAGGATGAGGAGGAAGATCTCAACTCTGTCATAGATTACAATACGTATGAGCTTCTCTGTGAAAAAAGTGATGTGAGAAATTTCAGGAAATTATTCCTGCCTGTGTTCTATGCATTGGCTTTCACTGTTGGAGTCGCCGGAAATTCATTAGTGGTGGCAATTTATGCCTACTGCAAGAAACCGAAGAGTAAGACAGATGTGTACATCATGCATCTAGCCATTGCTGATTTGCTCTTGCTCTTTACACTCCCTTTTTGGGCTGCAAATGCAGTGCAGGGATGGGAACTTGGAAACGCAATGTGCAAGCTCACTTCTTCTCTCTACACCATGAATTTCAGCGCTAGTATGCTGCTCCTGGCCTGTATCAGCGTGGATAGATACAGGGCCACTTCTGAATCCTGGGGCCACAGAAGGATTGGTAAACACTGCAGCATCACCTGCATCTGTGTCTGGCTGTCTGCCATTTTCCTCAGTATCCCTGAACTGATCTTTAATCAAGTCAGGAAACACAATGACAGGAATGAATGTCTTCCTGTGTTTCCAATGAACATGGAAACACTCTTAAAAGCAACCATTCAAATCCTGGAAATAATATTGGAATTTCTGCTTCCTTTCCTAGTAATGCTGACCTGCTATTCAGCTACTGCTCAAGCAATCTTTAGTTCTGCAAATGCTAAAAAATCTAGACCTTTCATGGTTCTGCTGGCAGTAGTGGCTACTTTCATTATTACCCAGCTACCTTACAACATTGTTAAGTTCTGGCGAGCCATAGATGTCATCTACATGTTGATTACTGACTGTGATGCAAGTAAAACCATAGATGTTGCACTCCAGGTCACCAAGAGCATAGCTTTGTTTCACACCTGCCTGAACCCTCTTCTCTACACCTTTCTGGGTGCCTCTTTTAAAATGCATATTATGAAAATAGCAAAAAATTACGGATACTGGAGAAGACAACGACAGAGCGGAAGACCTGAGGAAATTTCTATGAATTATGAAGACCATACTGAAGACACAAGTAGTTTCACTATATAGACTCTCCATTACTTTCATTATCTTAAATAACCACGGGAATTATTTACTGCTTCTGAGGGTACTCTTTCAGCAGCTGTTTCTCTGCAAGTCAACTTTCAGATTAATTTCTGAACCTGCAGACTAGCCAAGACACTACAGTGCAGTTCAAAGTGGAACTTGTTGATCAAAATTAAGCATCAGGCAAGAATAAATACTGAAATCCCTAGATACAACTAGAGATACTTACAAAAAAAAAAAAACAAACCCAACCTTCCAAAAAACCACAACAAAACCCAAACACCTAAAAAAACCCTCGAAGATTTAAATTTAAAAGGGTCACATTATGAGGCACTTAAAAAGCTTCGTAATGAACAACCTGTACATATCTAAACATATAATTAAAACATAAGAAGAAACAATCAGCAATAAAACAGCAGTATGGGAACTTTTGTACCAAAAACTTAATAATCTTGTGTTTCTCCAGTTATTTTGTAAAACTTTAGAACATTTGTCTAATAAATCAGTTCCTTTTTTTTTTTTTTTTTCCTCAGCTATCATTCCACATTCCCTTGCAGCTTGAAATGAGGTTTCAGTTCATGGCTGAGTATGAGGGAGGAGTGGGGACAGAAAAAGCCATTTTCTGAGTGTTTCCACATATGTATAGCAGCAACAACATCCACCATAAAAACCAGTAACTCCTTCTCTGTAACTACCAAACATAACCTTTGACCTCTCCTTTTCTGCTTACTCTGAGCTTCAACAAGCCCAGTGCCCTACAGGAGTAACATTCTAGATCTCTGTAAATGTCATGTCAAATGCAAATGCCAGAGTAGTGCAGTCAAAGCATTAGCAGAAATTTAAGAAAAAGTTGATTTAATCTTCAGAAACAGGGCCTGGAATTTCTAGTCAGAATTTGTAAAATGAATCAAACACTGCAATAACTGTATATGCTAAAATATATGGAGATACAATAAAAATCAAAGAACACCAGAAGTGCACTGGCTGTCATTTATTCTTATTTTTATGTTTGTTTTGTTTTAGTAGGTATTGACATCTCTCATCATAGGCATTTATCAACCAGCAAAGGCTCGAGGCTTTGCTTGATATATGAGAGAGGTTCCGACTCCATATGGAGCTCATGGTTGGTGGGATTTAGTTTTTCCACGGAGAGGTACCAAAGCTGTACCCTGCCACAGTGCTGGAGAGGTTTCCAGGAAAACAGCAGTTTTCCACGATTCTCTGAAAGCATTTCAAATGTACTGACATATTAGCTTTCAAAATGAAAAAGCGGTATTACAGCATACTGTCCCTGCCTTCAAACATCCCATGGGCTCTGACAAAATGCCTGATGTATGGCTTATGAAAGCCAACAAGAATCTCTCATTTTTAGACACTGTTCCTAGTTACACAATTATGGACCAGAAGAAGAAGGTCTAAAATGACAAGAAATAACAGTAGCATAAACAAGACACAAACCTCTTCTCTCTGGATGACAAAATTACAGAATTTCTGCCCAGTATTTTGAGAAATACTAGGGCGTGAAGTCAGAAGTGCTCGACAGATGGTCTACACATACACCATAAATCTGACGTGTTTAAGCCTTACTGGATTTACTGCAGAAACTCCAGTTCTCCATGAAGCAACTGACTCCTTGCATGTGTGGTTTATGATTTGTCTTCAAATACAAGCTGTCAGGCTCCTGGAATTCCCAAAAATCCTACATCCTAATGTCCCACTCAAAGTAAAAAGGGAAAAACAAAATAAAACCCACATATGAAACCAAAAACTAAAGGAAAACACATCACCCAAAAAAATCAAGCAGGCAGAAAAGGAGACTAACTATGGCAGAGCTGCATGTATGTGTTTCTCAAACTTCTTGAAATCGCAGTGCATTTTGTGAGTCTGTCATTATGCAAATCTGACTGTCCTAATTATTTTTATTAGAAATAAGACAAACCAAATCATGCTTACTCTCTTATGTTTACTGCCCTTTTTATAATTTATGAATAATATTTTGTGCGTGTTATCTCCTAGAAACTTACCCGTTACTTCCTTAGGAGCGGCAATGCACAGTTGGGGGACACTGACTCAGAGCAAAGGTAGCAGCCAGCAGTTAAGCGACACTCTCCGGTCAAAAGACAGGACCATGCCTCCTTTTGCCGTGCGTTTTGCAGTAGTAGAAAAGAGAGAGAGCCCTATCTTCTGGTAAGCCTAGGTATTGCACAAGCATAGATCAGTAGGTAGCTGCCACACTCAAAGGTATATAAATGAAACATTCAAGTTTCACTCCAGTTACCAGTTTATGTAGTTGGTTTCCAAACTCCCCTGGAATGATGATTTCCAGTTGTTGTCATGTATGTTTCAGTAAAAAAAAGTAATGGTACTATAATATCAAGGACATTTACCACAAAGTCTAATTCATTGATTTTTCTGGGAAGTACAACATAAGAAAATTACCTATAAGAGTCAGTCCAACAACATCACAGGCTAGTTTAAAAAGCAGCCAAATTTTACTGTAATTACACCGTATACTCAAATCCCACACACAAGCTGCCAAAGAGCTTAATAAAAAAGTTTAAAGGCTACGACCATAAGTGTGTAACCTGATGGAAAGAGGTAATGTTTAAAGAATAATAGTTGCGTTCAATCTGTGAACAAAATTCAGAGGTTCCAAAAATGGGCCAGAACCCCACATTGGATTCAAGTCTTGGACTTTGCTTCATCGAATAAAAACCTGCTTCAGCTCTTTCTGTTGTTTTACATTCTATTGCCTTTACCCAAGAAAAGACAATTTTCCATCTCAGAAATGGAGCACAAATATTTTTATCAGTTCTTGGAAAGAATTTTAGACTTAGCCATTCTTCTGCAGGGTTTCCATACTTACCACTGCTCCACCACTTCTTGCCATTGATCACGTAACTGTTTCCATCTCGCTCAATGCTGCACTGCATATTAGTGGCATCACTCGAAGCCACATCAGGTTCTGCGTTAAAGAACAAAAACAAACCAGGTATTACTATCACCACAAATACAGGGATCTAGGTATACTATACTGAGAGTAACACTGTTTTGTTCCCAGTAGAATAGCTGTTTGCAGAATCTCACTCTGGTAGTGGCCAAAGGCTATTTCCTAACAACCTGTTATTCACAGCCAGTTTAAGCTTGCTTCTTTTTGGGCTCAGACTATTCTTTGTAGTCAACAGTCATCTTCCTTCCTTTGTGTTTTTAAATCCTTCCCCCTTCCAATACACTTATAGATAACAGTCATATCTCTCCTTAGTCCTTTTTTCCCCTCAGGCTCTTCTCAAGTGAAAATAAAGAGATTTAAACTACATTTGTGATGGTTTATGAAATAGGTTACACAAAGCAGTTGTCAGGAAAAAGTCACCAATTATTGTTTGGAACAGGAAAGATTCTTCCTCTCTCCTTTCACCCTTAACTTCTTTTATAGGCCATCTTCTTTAAAGCAAAAGCATCTCTTTCCTCTTGGCAAAAACAGTGAAACAGAATTTGCAAAATAAGGGTCCAGCTCTGCAAGGCTGAGTTCTCTGAACTCCTACTGACATAGGAAGACCAAGATTTTGACATCATATGTTCAAAAGCTACCTTCCTAAATCAACAGCCAGGCCTTCCACAGATGCTGAACGCTACAAGCTTTCAGGAGCAAAAATGAATATAATGCTGAGCTACAGACATAAAGCAAGTGCGTCATATGTTTTGCAGGTTATGTCTTAAAACCTCTCCCTATGACATACTGCATAACTACACTACTTTAATCATCATAATCATACTTGTACCTACGTTCGTGTTTCTAGAGAACCCTAAAGCACATTACAAGAAAGGATAAGTTCTATGGTAAGTATATTTGGTACAATAAAATGTATTTTACTAGTACTAAAAATAAATTTAAAATATATGGAAAGCAAATATTAATTATTGTAACCATGAAAAACAGTAACTATTGGGAAAGGGCAGGAAGGGTGCTTCACTTTGTACTCAACCTCAGACATGATTTCATATTCAAACACATACACAGGTACAGTGGCAATTTCTGTATTAATTCATTATCACATAACAACTTGCAGTTTTGTACTTTTTGCATGCGCCCCGTGAAATTTCTGCCAGTTGCCTCTAACTTTCTTCTGGAGAAAAACTTACCTGTCATGCAGAAGCAAGAACTAATCTTTCCCTCTAGGAGAGGCTCCAGCCACTCTTTCTTTTGCTCTTCAGTCCCATACAAGTGCAGAACCTCCATGTTTCCAGTGTCTGTAAGAAATCAGCACTCTTCTTTACTTCTTGAGACGCACAATTTGTAAGTTGTAAGATATCTGACTTTTTGATGCTCTCAATGTTGCAGTTACAGGACAGGATTGCTAACCTGGTGCATGACAGTTGAAAACCTCGGGAGCAAAGAAGCATTTCCCCGTCTCCTCAGCTATTAGCGCGTAGTCAAGCTGGCTGAGACCACTAACATCTGGGAGAAAAAGGTTCCACAGACCTTCTGCTTTGGCCATCTCCTGTTGAAACAATCAACAAACATTAGCAGCAAGTCTTAAAAAAAAAAGAATTAAAAACCTGGCTTGCTGCTCATTTTCTTCTTTCCTGCCTAACATACTGTCCTATATATTTGATGCCTTTTTTCAATAGGTACAGTCTTTGACTTAAAGTTCAGAGATACACCTCAGTTGCTTTTCTACTCTCTCATTCATATCTCTCACCTCCTTTTGCATACGTCCTTCTTCCTTTCTGTTCACTGTTCCTCACAGTTTCTTTCCATGCAGAGTAACTTCTCCAGCAGGATACCCTATGTCAGTGCCTGTTTCTTTTACTGCTAGAGTGCTCAAGGTTATTTATTATCCCATACCTTCAGTCTCTCAAGCAGTGGTGGTTTCTTCCATTTTTCCTCAGTATTTCCAAGTCCAGCATAATATTTTATTATTTCCTTAGAGAAACAGTAAAAAATATGCTGTTTAAATTAAGAACACATGGAATATACACAGGTAATAATAAGGTGTCATTTCCAGTCCTACATCCCAAGAAACCAATTAAAAAATATTCAACACAGGTTTTAAAATCAAACTGCAATCTATTCATTTTGTAATACTTCAAATGTACCATGGAGATGACCCCAATCAGTACCTTATTTTCACACAGGGAAATGATTTGGGGTGGTTTAAAGTATGTGATGATGAGGGTAGGTCAGTATTTTCTGATGATACAAGTAACTGTTACCAACAGTATGCATAAGAGGCTTGAACCCAAAAGTGAAACAACAAATAAAAGCCTGATACACTGACATTTAAGATTCAGGTTTCCCACCACAACGTTCAGATATATAACCTTCACTAGTATTAGTTATATTCAGGAATGAGGCTACATTGGCACATAATGGAATCTCATTTTTTGTAATAAAAGTCACACCTTAAAAAATAAGGCAAGAAACAGAAATGTTCAACTTTGTATGGTTAAAAAAAGCAGTTTCCATTTTTTAACTGTCTTTCCTTTTAGTACATAAGAGTTCTAGGTTTTTATAGTATTTTGGCAAATACCTTTAAGAAGTAACTCTTTTTAAGAAGAGTAGTTCCTAAACTTTAAAAAGTTTAAAAAGAAACACTTCGCTTTCATTACATACATGCATATATATTTCATGCATACAATATTTTAATTCTCAAAAAAAATTAATGCAGACTATAATGATTTCTGTTAGTATCTGCAATGCCACAAACAGTGCATGAAAATAAAGTTTTTTTGAAAAAAAATAATAGGAGGACATGACTTCTGTACATAGTTTTACATTTCTATAAACTCTAGTCATAAAATGTTAATTTATAAATAGGTTTACTAAAAGCTTTTACCTTCTCAGCTGGATATATGTGCTGCTTCATGAACTGCTTGACTTTTAGCAAAATTTCTTGGCCTTTCCTACTTTGATGGAACAGCTCTCCAGAAATGCTGTCATGTGTGCTGCCGAAAGACGACCTAGAGAAGAATATTCAATGCAGTAACAAGTAAGACCATATTTTCCCTTATAATAGTATAAGCTGCCTTATACAGGCATTTAAATAAGTGAAGAGGTTGTAAAAGCTTTGCCTTGCCTTTAACCAGTAGTTTATACCACTCTTACCTTTTTGAGAGCTCTAACCCTCTCTCTGCCAAAGGCTTCACAATCTTAGCAAATTCATGACTATTCTCTGCAGAAGCATTTCCAATGAGATATCTAGCATATATACCCTAAAACCAAAAGAAAGGCATATACGGTACAGTTATGCACTTAAAATTGTCTCTTTAATGGTGAATTCTTCAACTATGAAAGTAACACTTAAATGCACATATTCTTAAATGGAAAAATTAGCACCCGGGCAGATTTTACTGGGATATGTTAATATTGATTTCAGCCCGTTTCTAATACAATGAAGAAGCCTGGTGCACAAGAGAAAAAAACCCACAACCATACCCCAATTAAACAAAGCTAAAGCATACACTCATGATTATTATCCACGACTAAACTTACTACCCACATACACACTTTTACTCCAAATGAATACCAGGTAGGTTACCTCACTTTTGGTATGTTTATCTCATGCTGCAACTCATTAAAATATACCCTACAATGGCTGAATATCAAATTAAACAGTTACTTCTGTTAACAACGAACCAAGAAAACTAATTTTCTCCTATAATCACATCTCAAGATTGGCCTCCTATGCTCACAATAAGCTGAGTTCACAACACACCCTTTTTCATCTGTGGGTGGCACCAACAGGATCTTACTTCTCTGTCCTGCTATCTACTTTCATGAAAGCTGCAGAAACCTAGGAAGATCTTTGTTTCTCTGTAATACAGGACTTAACTTAGCCAGAGAGTGCAAAAAAGGTAATGACAGAATTGCCTGCATACTGGAACATCAATAGGAAAAATCCACACATCCACATTTTCTTCATTTTTAGCCTACTTTCCTAAGCTAGCTATGTCTAATGCAACATACTTTATGTAGCAAGAATTATATCTGAGTTATCAGCCACAAGCATCTAAGATACTTCTTCTAAAAGAACAAACTGAAATGCAGTGGTTCCAGTTATTTTAAAAATATTATTCATATGTTAAGCAAGGATTAGCAACTACAAATACTTGTAATAAAAATATGTGACAATTCAGCAAACGTGAGTGTGTTACCTGGGATATTGCTGCCATTTTAAAATATGACAAAGCAAGAAAAAAATTTAAGTTGGATAAAGTAGTGCCAATACCCCGGCAGCGGCAGTAAATGGAAACCAGTTCTTCAAATGAAGGGGTTTCTAGAAAAAAAAGCAACAGAATATTTTAGAGTACTCAACATTTGCTATAATTTTTTCCACCTTATTCTTCAAACATTTGAACAGCTTTTCAGCTTTATGAGATATTCCATTTACATAGTAAAACCCACACTTTATCATTTCTCATGGCCTAAGTGTGATATGGAGAAAAGAAATAGGAGTTGTCAGAATTCCAGATAAGCGTAACATTTCCTACCACCCCTCACCTCCACTCCAGTCAGGGAATTAATTTCACCACAGGGTGGGGGGCATTGCCTTTTTTTTAAAAATAAATGATAAATTTACATTTAAATTTCAGCTTTCTTACATTACCTCTAAGAAATGTTCAGAAAAAACTTTTACAGAAGTAGTATACTGTGGCTAAGCCACAGCTTGTTAAAATAGGACTACCTTAAACCTCACTATCAGCATGTTGCCTATACTGAAGAAAACTATGGAAAAGTTCTTTGCAAATGCAAAATGAAGTGCCTATTAATTTAGCTTTTTATTATTGTTTATAAAGGTAATGTATCAAATAGAAACCAATCCTAAAATTCATTTCAACAAAAGGATTACAGTTTCATACCTATGGTGTCTTTGAAACTCAAGACAGTTCCTTGACCTAAGTCCTTAACAGATGCAGGCCAAAAGTGGAACAGACCAGCATATGCTAAATCTGCTAAAGGATGACCAGCAGTTGAAAGTTCCCAGTCCAGCACTGCCAAAACACGAGCCTTAAATAAAAATAAAAACATCAAGTGAATGCTAGAGGATAAATTCTCTCCGTCCACAAATGCACAACCCACTTAATATCCAACATATTTGGTTAATATGTGTTTAAAATTAAAAACATGCACTGTCTATGACAAGAATAGTTCCTCTTAGCACTATGTAAGGATCTGCAGAAAATTAACATTCACATAGTGGCAGAAAACCAGGCATTTTTCCAAAGAAAATCTGTTTCAAATTCTACATTTTTGAGTAGCATTCTTCCTGTCAGAAACTTCTAAACTCTTCTAGTCAAAATATGATTGAAATAAAATATCCTAAAAACCAGTAGTATTCATAGTTGTGGGGTTTTTTGTTTCCAGCCCTGTCACACAGATACTCATGTACAGCCCATGCATTAAAAACCCTAATTTATCACAGTATTATGCACAGATTAACACTTAGATGGGGAATTGAATTTCTTAAACAAGCCAGTCAATCACTGCCCAGACAGTGACATAAGCCTCTGCTGCAAGCATCCTTGCAACGGTGTCTTCAGCTGGATGGGCTCAGCTGTTGTTCTGATGAATTCTTGTAATCCAGCTGGCCTGACATCCTGAACAACCCCTCCAGCCTACTCATGCTCCGTGGTTACTTGAACTATGTGCAAAAGACTTTCCTACATGGTCATTCCTGCATATATAGGAACAGTTTCCACAGATAATTTAAAATTACCTACGTACAGTTTGGTCAATTCTTCCAGCTACTTCAGAAGCAGCTGGGAGTCCCTGAGACTGCCAGATTCTCTGCTCAGGGAGTCAATCAGTATATTTGAGCCTACAAACAGTGTCTATCAACTGATCCCTGCACAACAGTGGAAATCCCTGGGATCTGTTGCTTTATTCTGAAGTAGGCATTGCAGTCTCGGTCACAAACCCCAGGCATATCTTCTGGTCACAACACAGCAAATAGCACGGAAAAAAACAATGAAAATGCAATTACATGGATAGACAGGTAACACAAATTTATTTCCACCAACTATAGAGAAAAATATCTTCCTTCTCCCTAAAGATGAATGAGGAACTTCCGGGGTTTCTGTGATCTATGTGTGCTTCGTAACTAAGCAGCTTTGGCAGATTTTTTTCTTTGCATCCATTAGTATCACATATCATGCATTCACATCCTATTCCAAAAGCCATTGTCGTTAATTGAAGCCATACCACAGATTTCAACAGGTTTTGGATCAGATGTGTATGTAGTTTAATGAAGTGACCCTTCAGTATATCCTTACGTTGCACTGAATTCAATAGGATTTATGCATATAAAATGTTTTGTTCCTGGACTTTGAAGTAGGGACTAGAGCTAATAAATAAATTGAGTAACTAGCTCCTGCAATGAAAACCAGGACTGTATTCATACATAGAGTATAGAGAAGAATTCTCTACTGTTCCTTTCAAAGATGTATCATGCACTAAAACACCCATGTACGTGTCTCATTACATGGTAGGAGTACAAATAAACCAAAAACTACTAAACATGTACAAATCTTTTTCAAGTACCTTTGTTGGATGGAAGATGATGTTATCTATTCTGAAGTCCCCATGAATCAGGCTTTCTTCATTATCATCAGGTGGCAAGTTGTTTGCCAGCCACTCAGCCAGGTTGTTCATGGCAGGAATATCTGTATGAGCAGCTGCATCATACTGTCTTTTCCAAGTTGATACCTAAAGAAATGCAAACTCTTCAACAGATTTTCCAACTGATTCACAAGTTTTTCAAGAACACAAAATTCTGAAGCACGTGCTTCTGGGCTTTGACTGTTACCACGTCACCTGTAAATTCAGTAAAACCCAGTACCTTTGCAACTGCAAATGTGAACTGTGAGATCAAAGGATGCAATGAAGACTACCTCTATTTTCTATTTCAATCCTATTTATATAGCCTAAATCTAATATTATTTGAAAAGGTAATTAATATCCTGAGTATAGCATTACAGAATTGATCTGAATGTTACAACAACTTTATACTGTGCACAACTAATTAAACTAAGTGAAGGTGTTTAATAGCTAAAATGATGGTTACTTTTAAAAGTCATTAATAATTAACAGTTTAGCTTGCAAACCAAATAAATCTGCAAACACCTGGCAGAACAAGAGAATTGTTTGAAGAGCTGTACCTGTCTTCTGCAGTACCCTGGTCCTCTGCCATATCCTTGGAGACCCAGTGACTGTAAATCAAAGGAGTGCAGCAGGGCCAAAGTTTCTATCATTGCAATATACAAAGCAGAACGCTCTCCTGGGCCCACTTCAGGCAGTGAGAGGTGTCGAAAGATGCGACCCTAGAAACATTGTAAATCGGATTTTTGGTGGGATGTGCACATCAGATGAAGTAAAGCTATACATTTCAGGAGCAAAAACAAATGCAGTGAACCAACACTTCCTATGCAATCAAAAAGTCTTTCCTCATTGATTTTATTCCTTGCTTGAATCAGATGAAGGGATTCACAGTAATCTCAGATCATTAGTATACAGGATATCTATTGGAAGGCAATTAAAATAACAGATATATTCAGTAGATAAATCTGACTCAATCCAGATATCCTCAAGCTTGAAAGTACCAGGAAAAAAAAAATATGTTACTGTATTGTCTCTAACAGCAAACTTCCAGAGAAAATATCAGTGAATGCCTTGGGGGAAAGGAGCAGAGGCAGGTGGGGAGAGGAGAGGAAAGGGTGGGTTGCAGATACAAAGAGGCAAACAAACTAAAGAAATTCACTTGCATCCCCCTGAAAAGCAGTTTAATATGTTTAGAAGATGGGTGCGCTTTTCAGTTTTCTCCTTTAATTTTGACCCTGCCAGTAACAGACTGAAAAAGAAAAAACATACTCTTCTTTATGTTCCTCAGTTTCACAGCTTTGTTCAATGGCTTCAATATAATTACACAGCTAAAGCACAAATAGATCTTTTTTGCTGAAAGATTCTACACAACAAATCTAGAAATCAGATTTTTTATTCAACACAATCAATATATGATTGTTTTCTAAACACACAACGTATTTGAATCTTAGAATGGAGAGACTGCAAATTTACATCCTTAGAAATGTAAATATAACAATAGCAAGGTTTCTCATTAAGGAACCACTTTGTTCTAGTCAAAACCAGAAAAATGCTCCACCGTTAATGTAAGAAAAATGTTTCAAATTCTTCGTAGCTTTTACATTTGGTTACTCTTGACTTATGATTTTTGTATGAAGGTTAACCTAAAAGCCCACAAAAGTCTTACATTTCTAATTTTCTAGTGAACCTGATGATAGAGTAGGATGCAATGAAAGGGAAGAGGTCTGAATCCATTTCAAATGGATTTAATTTCCAATTCAAATCCTCCTCCTACAGGAGATAAGGACATGATACAGCAGACTTAGAGTCACCAAAATCATACTCACAGAGTGATGGACCAAAAACAAAGGTATGCTGTGTTCTTTCTAAAAGTAGTGCTTGAGCTGGAATCCTGCTTGGTTTTCAAGAAAAGGGGATTATATGCAGATTACTATCTCTGGTACTAAACAGGTTTCAGGATATCCAAGGCATGATTGTTCTCCCTCTTACTCATGTGTATGCTTTTCACAGAAGCAAGAATGACTCATTTCAAGACAACCTTCTGAGAGCTCAAATGACAACAAGAGGTTATATACTGAGCTGAAAATTTCGACAAACTGGGAAAGAAGCCCTGGAGAAGTTGAAATCAGTGAGAATCTCTGATAGCATTTCTTAAAAATATCAGCATATTATGTTTAGTAAATGCTGAATAAGGCTTTAACAGAAAGGTTTTAAATAATTCAAAAGCAGCTTGTAGTAGGGAGAAGTGAAAAAAATCTCTCACATTGGAGGACCCACCTGCACATGCTGCATTACATAAAATTCTGTTCCAATGATAGAAACATCACTGCAATACAACAGGGGCTCAGGCACTGGAAATCCAGCTGAAAATAAGGCTTTCTGCACACGATATTCTCTATCAACCTGAAGAACACACAGAACTTCAGTTCAACGAAAGGCTCCCAAACATAAATGAGTACAGTGAATGACATTGTATCCTCTTAAATGCTATGTGTATATCACACAGAAAACTGGAAATGACCCAGCAGCTCACTGCATTTCTAGACATGTTCAGTGTGCCACACCATCATGTACAGGACTTATCCACTGCAATACAAAGTGTTTGAATCTTGCTGAAGAACATTGCTTACCTTGTGAGCTCTAGGTAAAAGAGGGCCATGGGGCTTCTTCCTAAGCACATAAGCCTTTCCACCCTTCTGAAGATAAAAGGTTGGATTTGACTGACCTGAGCTATAAAGAGAAAGATAATTACTTATGAATTCAAGTACTTACAAATTTGCAAACTTTTAACAGAAATGATGCAAAATGCACTGTGACTTGGCATTAACAAAACAGCAACACAGAGGAAAGTGTTCTCGAGTTGTTTCGTTTTTTTTCAAATATAGTCTTACAAGGATGCAAGCGATAGCCTACAAAATTGGAAGTCAGAGGTTCTATTCCTACCTATAAGAAAAACGTCTTCTTTCACTGAGGAGAGGTCACAGATATACAACTTGCTCTCCTGTGACATGGAGATTGCATTTACCTCTCCTCCTTAAAGAGACATCATTAATGTTTTCAAAGTATGCTTAGATACTAACTTTAAAGCTTTCTGATTTGGATGAAATTAAACAGAGCAGAATTCACACTATGCCATAATTGTATTTGTCCTTTGGCAAGCTGTATTTTGAACAATAAAAGCACAGAGAAAGCTCTCCAAATAACTGATGAATTCTAGTACCAAGCCCCACTGCATACTAGCCTGATCATCACATACATATGCTATGCTTAAGGGACTGCCTATAGCAACTGTAAAGTTTTAAAGAATGAATGTTACAGTGACAAAGAATCATAGAAATTAGACATTTCAGTCACACACCTGTGTAAAAGGGAAGAACAACCTAGTTAAACCCTTCATAACATCTTGTCCATCATATCCCAATCAAGCTCACTGACCCTTATTTTCCTCAAGGCTCTGTGTTACTCTACATGCCTTCCTCTCCTCATTCTGGATCATTTTTAAGACGCATTCTGATCTAGTCCAATAAAAGATTAGACAACAACTAGAAAATCAAAAATCAAGTGAACTTTTGCCCTCATGCTCCTCATGACATTTCCATTCTCCCTAAGGCAGTTAGGGCATAGTCTGTAATATAATTTAACAAGTGTACTGCACAGAGAAATAGTCTGCCTGGCACAAGACAGATTTAGATTGGTTGAAGCTCTGAAGTGCAACCACAAGACAAAATAGCAAAAGCATAAACAATGGCAATATCTTAGCAGATTTTACTATTAGTTACTCTCCTGAGGCCCCTCCTAAATCTTCTCAAGTACATACAAGGATTAGAGTACAGCTAAGGATTCAATGGATGTTTTATATTTCATAGAATAGCCATGGTTGGAAATGATCTCTAAGATCATCAAGTTCAACCTATAACTGCCAAGTCACCACTACACCATGTCCCTCAGCACCTCATCTACACGTCTCTTAAATCCCTCTAGGGATGGGGACTCCACCACTGCCCTGGGCAGCGCTTGACATATTTGCATCAGAAGACAGTGAAAAATTGTTTACTGTTTCTTATTGACAGCCGCAGATAAAGCAGTTAATGTAATGTTTACAAATGAATTAATACATATTTTTAGAATAACTTAACTTCCAATAGCTCCCAATTGGAAGTCACACAGCCACATCACTAATTCGCTGACTGCAAACGAACAGAGGTTCCCTGGACGAGCAGCTCTGGAGCCTGGCTGCAGCGCCTCGCTGGCGCAATACATTGCTCTCGGGCTGTTCATGGGATCTCAGTGTTCCGCTGTTCCCATGGATTTGCTCACCTGGCAATAGCCCAAGGCTTTAGAAATCGATTTCATAAGCCACGTACGTACTTCTGAACATTACCGTTTGTTGTGCAATTAAAGAGCAACCAAATAAATTGAGGTTTATGAGCAGGCCATAAAATAACTGTGCGCGTACTCCGACAGAGCCCACCGTGGAGGGCCAGGCACAAGTTTTTCCGACGACAAGGGGCAGTCACCCAACACCCTCCCTGCCTGCAGACGGCGGCCACGGGCTCTGCCTGTGCCAAAGGTCACCGTCGCTGCCACCGTGAACTTCGGCTTCTCCAGCAGCTCGAGGGACGAGACGCTGCCCGCCATCACCAGGGCAAGGGGCCCCTCACTCTGCCCGCCTTCCCGGGCAGGAGGCAAAGCCGCCACCCTTCTCCTCACGCCACAGAGCAGAGCTGGGGCCCGCGCTCTGGCTCTGCGCCTCAGGGCGCCAGACAGGCGAGAGCCCATGTCGACTGCCCTCACAGGCGGGCTCGGGGCAGGAGGGCAGCCCACCTTTTACCTGTACTGCCTGACAGCCAGAGCCCCCGCGGGCTGCCGAGGGAAGCCGGGCAGGTGGCTGCACAGGTACCGCTCCAAGCTCCCCTGGTCGAAGCGGTGCTGCCGCCGCACCTCGCTGGTTCCCGGCTCCGTCGCCATGCCCACCCGCTGCGCCAGCGGCGTACGCCCACCGCGCCGCTACGCTACTGGCGGAGAAGCCCCGCCCCGCCCGGCGTCGCCGCGGCAACCAGCGGCGGCTCGGTCCGTCAAGGAAAGCGGTCCCCGGCGCCAGGCCAGCGGGGTGCTCGGAGCCGGGTGGCTTCTCCCGGGGGAAAGCGGCTCCCGGAGGGTGACTGCCGCCCCGAGTGCCTGCCCTCAGCTGTGGGAATAGGGCCCTTACGACGCCACTCAGTCACCGCCAGAGCCCGCCCGTTGTCTGCTGTCAGGCGGCAGGGGACCCCCTCCGGACGGGAACGCTCCCTGAGGCGTCGGGGCGAGCGGGGACGGTACTTGCCGCCGCGCCCGGAAGCTGTCGCCGGCGGGGAGACGTGTCGCTGCGGTGTCGCCGGCGCTGCTATGGCGGAGCCGAGCCGGCTAGAGCAGCTGGAGCAGCGTGTGCGGGAGCTGGAGGAGGAGCTGGCTCGGGAGAAGGGCGGGCGGAGGGCGCCGCGGGCCCGCATCGAGAGCATGAGCCCGGAGGTGACGGACTCCAACCCCTACAGGTGCGGCCGCACGGCGGGGCGCGTTGTGGCGCGAGGCCGCGCCTCCAGGGCTGGGCTCTGGGGAGAGGCCCAGGGGCTGAGTCATGGGTAGGGGATGGGGGAGGCAGGGCTGCGGGGTCCCAGGCTGGGGGATGGAACAGTGGGACAGGGTACAGGGGGAAGGGCATGGGGATGTGGGCTGTGCCAGGTGTCGGGACAATGAATTCAGGTGCTGTGCGGGGAGGAGGGGAGAGGTGCTCTCAAATTTCCCACCTGGCTGGGCTGGCAGGGTGCACAGTGAGGTTACTTGGGATTATCTTGCTTTATGGTACAGGAAGAGAGGAATCTTTGTGAGGATTTCAGCAAATTTTATAATAAATGGGACAGGTGTTGGTATTACGTGAGATCTTATTCCCATCCCTCTAACTTACCTATTTTAGAGTTTGGTTTAGAGAAGTCTTAAGCAATCTGGGACCCCTTCTAATGCTCAGCAGTTCTAGAAATCTGATGCTTTTCTCCAGGATGAATTGCTTTTATACAGGTTGATGCTTGTATTTTCATTGATACTTCCTGTGAAAAAAATGCAATAGCAGGGTAAAATGTTATTTAAAATTCTTCCAGTTATCCTCATAACCTGGTATTCTGTAATTTTTTAAAAATTAACCTAATCAAATGGATCAGAAAACAGTGGAAGAGTCTTCACTGACCTGCTGCCATGTGTTCATTAAAGAGAAAAGCATAGGCTTTCTGTAAATTCTGGGATTCTGTAAATCAGGGATTCATTTACAAAAATAGCTCCGAGTCCTCCTGATTTCATTGATGTTACTCATACCATCTGAATAAGTACATGAGTTCCTGCAGGGTTAGTACTCTGCTGCTGTTGCTAACAGGAAAGTATCTACTGTCTCATTCAGACTTTATCTAGCTGGCAATCACAACTGCAGTGAAAACAGCAGACTTCAGTTTGGTGCTTCGTGGGGTTATTTTTAAAGCAAAAGTGATTTAAAATATCTGAAAAGCAAAATTGGTATTAGAAGTATAGAGCATTTTCTGTATAATGTTGCTGTTTTTCTTCATAGTCGCTTGATGGCATTAAAGAGAATGGGAATTGTCAAAGACTATGAGGTAGGATTCTATCTGCATTGAAACAGCCTTGCATTTTTTCCCTGTGAGGACCACTTTTGATATACTGATCTATGTTTTATTTCTTTCTACAGAAAATCCGTACCTTTACAGTTGCAGTAGTAGGTGTAGGTGGAGTTGGCAGTGTGACTGCTGAAATGTTGACAAGGTGTGGCATTGGTAAGGTAATGAGAGCTTTCTTCTACTTCTTTACAGTAAATGGACAAGTCCTCTTCATAAAGAGTTAATTTGATTTTGCCCAAATAAAAAAAGTACTATGAAGAAAGCATTCAAAAACAGCACTTAAGTAAACATCACAAATGAAGAGTCTGTACTTTTCTTACAGTATAGTAAAAATGATTTACTTAAGGCTTAGACTTGTATGATGAGGACAATTCTTAGTTGGATGCTTGTCTTCTCCATGCTCTTTTATGAGTCCCTCTATCTAATCATAATACTGGATTATTGCAAAAAGAAAAGAAGAAAAAGGAGGGGGTAACTTGCATAGAAGATTAAGTCTTATGCTATGAGAACACAGTAATACTAATGAAGTTGAAATACAGTAGATGTTAGGCAGATGTTTTAATCACAAACATTGCTTTGTTATGTGACAGACTTAGAGCTAAAAAATTACCAGCAGTTAAAAATAATTCGATGTACATATAGATAACAAGAACTTCCAGAGTTAGTAGAGCAGGATTTTTCTTTAAAGAAGGAATTTGGGAAGTGGCATACATATTTGTATTTCTAGGCAAAGCCAGACCTTGTATCCTTAAGGAGCTTCTTAATACAGAGGTGATATAATTTTTGTTGCAAAGTTTATTCCCCTTTCCTCTGAAGGAGCATTTGATGAAGACTAGCATCTTGGGCATAGAAAAAGACGTCAGACAGTTGATTTAGAATTTATAATAATTAAGATGTTCATGTATTATATAGCCATTTTATTTGCCTATGTTTTGCCCATATCTGGGGCTAAACTGCAGCAGTTGCTCAGTCATCCAGTGTCCCCTCCCCAGCTGAGACAGGGAATTGGGGAAAAAAAAAGAAGCCCTATGGGCTTAAATAGAAACAGATTTAATGAAATAACTAAAGTAATATAAATACCAACAAAAAGTGGACAACAAGCATATACTCAGCCTAGTCCTTGGGAGCAGCAGAAGACCAAGAAGAAAGAACCTCTAAAAAAAAAAGAAGACTCCACCCTCTCAACCTGTAGTAAACTCCTTCCTTTTATAATGAGCATGACATTAGTGGTATGGGATACACCTGTAAGTCAGCTTGGGGCAGCTGCCCTGACTGAAACTCCCAGCTGGCTTGGGGCTGCTCATGGCCTGCCTGCCATGGCTAGGCTGTGGGTTTGCTCCTGGAAAACCAGGATAGTATTTTAAGTGAATTGTTTTTGAAGAACTACATGTCAGGACAAGTGAAAGAAATTACACATTTCTAGTTAATGCCATAACAGCAAGTAGGAACGTGGTAACATTGTTGATAGTGTTCATGTAGATAATCTGTTGAATATTCTTAGTTTAGATCAAATGAGCATAATGCTTTTTATTGAGTGGTTTTCATGACTTAACAAATCAGTTCCTGGTTAATGGCAGTCAGAATTCAGTCTTTCACTTACTGACAATGTTGGTGGCTTTTGTATGTGAACTAAATGGGACTGCGGAGGTGGGATGGTGTTTGCCTGGGAGGTTTTGTTGTTGGTTTTTGAATGAGTTCTGTTGTTTAAAATGCCTTGCCATACTGCTCTGGTTGCAGAGTCTTTGGAGATTCACATATGTTAATACAATCTTTATTATAGCTGCTTCTGTTTGATTATGACAAAGTGGAATTGGCAAACATGAACAGACTCTTCTTCCAACCTCATCAAGCTGGATTAAGTAAAGTGCAAGCAGCAGAACATACCTTGAGGTATAACTTAGAGAAGTGGGTATCAAAATGTATTTACCCAAGATGCTGTTCTAGAAAACTGATGTTTCATTCTTAATCACTTGCGAAGTAGCATGATCTAATTTGGAAATTTGGGTATAAAGTAGTTGTGGGAATAGTTGATACTTTAAGGACATTTTTGTACTGGCCAAAACCTTAATGTAAGTCTACTTTTTAAGCATAGCTAATTTTGCTCAGAAGTTTGGTATAAACTATACCACTTTGATATGTTGCAGGGTTTTTTTTCCTCATCTAATCTGTGACTTTTTGACAAATATAGGAGTATTCTAGACTTTAGACTGGAAGCTTAAGATTGTAGCAACACTTGTGAAGTTAGGGAGTAGAATACAAGTTATCGTTGTATTTATTAACATTGATTCTCATTATTTCCTCCACAAGGAATATTAATCCTGATGTTCAATTTGAAGTACATAACTACAACATCACAACACTGGACAACTTTGAACATTTCATGGACAGAATAAGGTAAAATCTCTCACCTTCCACTGGTGTGTGGCTCTAAATACAGCTTCAAATTTTTGTTGTGGTGGTTTTTTCAATTTTATGACTTCCAGTGGGAAATACATATATATGAAGACATTTCTGCCTAGACCTTTTCTTGAGAGCTGGCATTTACTTCTACTGTTACATACTTGTATTTTATATTAGTGCATCTTCAGATTTCCAACCAAAGCTGCAAGTTGTACAGGCTTTTCCTGTTAGAGAAAACAGGTCATATTTTGACTGCTCTGGAGTAGTTTCAGGTTTGCTTTATAGAACGAAGAAAGAAAAACAGTTATTTGTGGATCTCACAGAGAAGTTCTGAGATAACTTCTAATTTGCAGTTATGTTGTACAAAGATACAGTTCTCCAGTAGTTTTTATTGGGAGTGTATACTATATAAAACTTCTTTTAATCTAAAATGCTCGTATATTTAAATCTCACCTTCAGCATGCTGTTGTTTCTACTGTAGATCTAAGGTGCTAGTTGCATCCCGTTCTGCATTTGCAGAAGTTTTGTTAGAAATACACTTCCCACGTGCTTCTGTACTCTAAAGCAGCATGTTGATTGCCACATTGATATTTTGTTCTGTCAGCAGTTTCATGCAAACTTCTAATGCTTTTTTCAGCAATGGTGCATTAGAGGAAGGGAAGCCTGTTGATCTTGTCCTGAGCTGCGTGGACAACTTTGAAGCTCGCATGGCAATTAACACGGTAAGGCCATCAAAGCCATGAGCTTGTGGAAGTCTGTTTTGTCCTATAAATAACATTAGGAATTGTGGGGACTTGAGAAAAGACAGGAGCTTATCAAGAATCTTTTAAGAAACTTCCTCTTTGGTTTAAGGAAACAGAATCTGAGCTTTTACCCAGTTCTTATAAAACATATTTTGTATATGTGAATATAACTGTAGACTTAAGTTACTAGCAGCTAATGGTTAGTAAAAGACTTAGAGTTGTAAGCCTTCTCTGTGGTTCCAAATTACCCTGTTTATATAAAGGTGTTATCAAAGCCTGGTATGTTAAATCTTACAAACTTTTTAAAGGTTGTGTGTATACTTCACAAGACCTTTTTGAATACTAAAAATGTCTAAAGACTGTGTACGTAATCAAGCTGTTTTTCTTTATAGTAGCAGCCAAGGTAGGGTATATGCCAAGTGCATGTTTTCTGTTATCCTACAGCTAACTTGATCCATAAACTGCCTGCACTGGAGGTACACAGATACACTCTATCCATGCCTCTAAAAGTAGTTTGTGCAATTAGGTTCTGTAGTGTGCTAGTAACTGGATCACTAATGCCTGTATTGTTCAAAAGTGTCAGGTCCTCACGAAAGCACAAAGGGCTGGCTTCATGAAGACAACTTTAATTTGTCCCTTGACTCTGATAAACAATTTCTATTCTACCTTTTTGTGTTCCTTTTTCTGATCAGAGCCTTTTTGTCTTAAAGCAGGAAGACTGAGGTCTTTAATCACTCTCAATTTACAACAGTTTGTTGGGTTTTTTTCCTTTTCATTAAATTTCTGCAGTGCTGATGTGTGTGGTTTTTGTGTTTATAAGGCCTGCAATGAACTTGGACAAATCTGGATGGAATCTGGAGTGAGTGAAAATGCAGTGTCAGGACATATACAGCTGATCATACCTGGTGAATCTGCTTGTTTTGCGGTATGCAGTGCTCTGCTGAATTCCTCATCTGTCTTTTAAAGTAGGACTGGGAGTGTGAAGATTAGCTGGCCAGTGAATGTGATCCTGGCACAGCTGATGAAGTAGCTTAAAATTTTGTGTGATCTGGGGGGAGGGGGGGTGTTCCATACATTTTTAAATTGCCTTTTTTTATTTCCCCTCAGTGTGCTCCTCCACTTGTAGTTGCTGCAAATATTGATGAGAAAACATTAAAACGAGAAGGAGTTTGTGCAGCTAGTCTTCCTACAACTATGGGTGTTGTGGCAGGAATTCTTGTACAAAATGTTCTGAAGTAAGTGACTGAGTTCAAGCTGTTCCATGTACAGCACCATAAGAGAACGAAACATGAAGGAACATGTCATAACTATTTCCTAAAGGTATTGGCATCATTGGACAGGGCTGAAATATGCACTGCTTGAATCACTGGTGTGTTTACTTTGGAGCAGCTCTTTTTAACAGAACTTTTCAGGGGTAAAGAAAAGTCTTCAGGGTTTTACTAAGAATTTCTCTTACTGCATACATGCACACTTCTCCCCCCCGCCTTAGTTCTGCATATAAACATGCTCCCATTTGACACTCTAAGTTATACATAAAAATGCTACAGTGCCAACTTGTCTTTGGAATTTTGTACACAAAGAAGAAATCATTTCTTTTGCAGTGTTTGTATTCTAAAAATCTAAGGTGAATTAAACATTTATATAGCAATATGAGATATTTTAATGTTTTCTCTAAGTACTGTCACATGACCTCAGTGCTAAAAGAACTGCATGTATCGGCAAGGAAAATTTTTTAACTACTATGTATTTGTTTTCAAAATGATGCACGGTCTTTTAGCCTTAGCTTGGTTTTGTCAGTTATCCAAAAATTTCTAGTTACAAAGAATAAAATACTGTTTGCAAGTGTGCCTGCAAACAACTAAGCACCATTTTCAGCAGAGAGGTAAAATGGCATAGCAATAGGTGTTTTTATTTAATGAGGAATGCAAACATTGCAGCTTAATTTAAATCTTTATTTTCATTGCCAATATGACCCTGCAGTAAAGATGATTAAACTGGTTCTGATTAGCTGTTGAAAACTCTCTTAACAATATAGGGCACCTGAGTGTTTCAAGCAATGGGTTAAGGCACAGGAGAAAACTGCTTACATTTAAACTTTTTTTTTTCTGAGCCTATAGCTGACTTGTTCTCAAACACGTATACCACAAGAGGACCAGGTTCTATGTTGATGCAGTTACCCTGTTGTCAGGTGGCTACAGCTTATCTTAAGACAATGACAGTAATTTCCTGCAACTTCCCTGGTGTGAAAATGTATTCTCAAAGTTCTTTGAGGAAAAAATTACTTCTTGAGCAACTGAATTTTTAGGCCTGCACCTATATATAAGGGCCTGCTTTCTCTGTTTGTTTTTCTAGGTACCTGTTAAATTTTGGTACCGTAAGTTATTATCTTGGTTACAATGCGATGCAGGATTTCTTTCCAACTATGGCTATGAAGCCAAACCCACAGTGTAGTGACCAAAATTGCAGAAAACAGCAGGAAAACTATAAGGTAAAAATGTCTCGTGGGTTTGTTGGGTTTTTTTTCTTTCTTAAAGTCTTAAGAACAAAGCAAGCTACAGATCTTCGTAAAAGAAAACTTTCATTGCTACTCCAGTTTTCAGCAGCCTTGTCTTCAGGTGGTTGCATGTGTTTCTAAAAATAGAGTTCTTTTAAAGCAAAGGGTAGGCAGAACAGCTTGCATGCAGTTAGATAATACTTTTTTCTGCAGTAATTGCTCAGCCTTTCTCGCAGCCATATGTTTTTGAGTGTTAATGGGTTTGGTTTTTTTTTAACTTGCAGGTATTCTGAATTTTTATGCGTAACAAAGTTCTAAATGCGGACTGCTTATCTTAAATATTAAAAGAAGTGTGAATATTAGATTTGTTCTTCTTTGCAGTTGTTGAAAATTTGACTATGACATGTTATTTATTTTTTTGTGTGTTTTTCCTTCAGAAAAAAGAAGCTGCACGACCAAGCCAAGAAGTAATTGAACAGGAAGAAGAAATAGTACATGAAGACAATGACTGGGGTAAGTAATCAACTGGAGATGAAATGATGTTCCCAGTACTGAGCTTCAATTAAATCCTTTGGTTTAGGTGAACATGCTGTAGGGTACATGGGACTTCTCAGGGTTTCTGTTTTTTGTACCTTATGCTACGTAACTACTGCTGGCTTTTCACAGGTATTGACAGTAACGCGACACAACTCGATGATCTAGTTTTAGTATGAGTGGGTTTTAAGCGCAAAAATTAACAAAGTTTGTATAAAATACTTTCTCAGAAAATGTAAGATTTATTTGCTGTGTTCCTTTTTAAACATGTATCTAAAGAGCATTTGTCATTTCCATAACCACTGCGCTAAGGCATCCCCACAGATCTTTTCATTCCTCTGAGGGCTTTAAATTAGAAAGAATTGTCTTAAGAAATGGTACGCACATTTTATGTAACCATTTCAGGAACGGATATATGCCTTCTCTTGATTACATGATATAGAAAATAATCTTAGTTTACCAATGGCAAGTATCCTCACAGGAAGATATAAACTGTTAAGGAAGTCTTATGCGAGAGGTGCCATTCTTGTCCACAAGTTCCGTATGTGGAACCATTTTGTATATTGCAAAGGGAAAACATTTTGCATCGATCATGAGAATGAATTAATTGAAACATAAGGTCTTTCTACTTTTAATTTTTTTCTATTTTAGAACAGGATATGTAGTTTCCCTTGTGCGAGGATAATACAGAAACTAAAGAATGTTTTTGTCTAACTTCTAACGGAGTTCTCAATTCCTTTTCATGCAAAGGCATCGAGTTAGTATCTGAAATGTCAGAAGATGAGCTGAAGGCTGCATCTGGCCCAGTGCCTGAGCTTCCTGAGGGAATTACTGTAGCATATACTATCCCAAATAAGGTAATATATTCATTCTTTATGAATACACTTATTTTTTAAATACGTCATATAGATTACATTTATAATATCAGCCAGTTTGATTACCCTTTAAACCTAAGCAATTCCAGTAAAATGGTACCTCAGTACATCCAACTGCCATCTTCTAGAGTCCAGTTTTGGGTTTCTGTGAAATATATTTCTTTCAGTATGGCTGGGAGTGTGGATGTAGTTTTGAGTGATAGGAATGAATGTCTTCGGGGGACAGGGGGAGGGAAAGCAAATGCGAATTTCTCAGTTGATATTTTGGTGACTAATATTTTAACTGTATTTATCTTTTAAAAGCTGTACGTAGTCAAAGAGCAATTAGTATCCCTGGGGAACAAAGAATCTGTATGTATCGCAGCCAGAACATTCTCACTCCCAGTCAGAACATAGTTTACAATTTAATCTTATAATCCCTTAGGTTTAATCTTGCAATTTCTAGGAAAGTGGTGTGGTGTAACGGGAATAAAGCTTATTTGTGCAGGGTTTTCTGTTTGCAGTTTTGTTGACAACTGTTTCTTCTTGTTCCTAATAGGAAGAGAATTTTATAACTGAGGAAACGGTAGCAGAGTCTGAAGAAAGCCTAGAAGAACTCATGGCCAAAATGAGAAACATGTAGCAAAACAAATATTAAGTACAATTTTTGGGAGTTTGGATTGACGTTGGATTTTGAGAAGACCAGACTTTTATTTTTTCCCCTCCACTGAAGCTAATCTTTACATTTCTGTTGAAATTGAACTGTTGGAGAGGCAGGAAGGAAACAGACCTTGTTTATATTCTGTTGTCTATTCGTGTCTTTAACATATGGAATTGTGCTACTCTAAATTTTAATTTCTCAGCGTTGCTAGTGTCCAGATATTCAATAGAAAATATAAGGAGATGGATAAACTAACAGAAGCAGGCACAGCACATTATATGCAGTATCATGTGATGAGAACAGTACGTAGCATAGCACAAGTGAAAGATTAAATCTGCTGGAGTGGATTGAATAGGTCAAGGGCAGATGATCGTGCCCCACTCATATGGCTGCTCCTGATTTTCCAGACACTTGTACTTGTTACTCACTGGTCTCTAAAATTCTTGGTGTGGGTCATGCTGTGGTTACTTTTTCTGAGTAAATAGAACATTTCAGTCTTTTCATCTGCCTTAAATATCTCTGGGATGGATTTTTTTTTTTAAAACAACTTCCTAGTTTTTATCTGTGTTTTACTACTGCTTGTTCTTAAATAGCTGCCTATGTCGTTTTTATGTGATAATGCTTTGAGTATGTTGCCACAAGGCCAAGTCTTTTGTTAGTAGATAATTATACTGGGAGACTAGGTATTAGCATGTCACTATTTCAGCTGGCAGATGCTTTTCATGACCAAATCTGTAAGAATTACCAGGAACATTAGAAAGGAGATTTTGTCTACCTCTGCAAAATCTAAATATTTTTGTTGATTATTAAAATTTTAGCTATAATTCTGATCCATCCCCATCATATGGGCTATATTCAAGAATATACTTAATCTGAGTTTGCATAGGAAAGCTTCTAAAATTAGATGCTCTAAACTTTTTTTTAGTGTTGCAAATATTGCCAGTGGAGTAGGTGAGCTATGGTTTTTGTCTTGTAAATAATATTAGTACAGCCGTATTACCTTTTAAATTATCACGTGTTAAACTGACCTGCAAATGTACCCATCCTCTAGTGCCAGTACCCTGCATAACTGGAATTATCAATTTTAAATATTTTAACCACTCTGGGTGCCTAATCCAGAACTTGCTCATTATTTAAATTTGGCTTATAAGAATGCAAATTTCAACCCTTGTAGTATAATACAAATATTTCCAATTTGGACTGTTCAAGAAAACCTTTCCACAGCGTGATGCAGCCAAGACAGACCAGCTAGTAATGGTAGTGGTAGTATCCAACCAACATGTAAACAGAGAGTAATATTGTGGAGGTGCTTCTGTTTCTTAGGGCAGCTGAATACATACTTTGTTATAAAATGTTTGATTTCTAAGCAATGGTTACAAACTTCAAAATCTGTTTCCTCCTCAGCTGACACTAGATTGTATTATATACATAAAAATCATCTCTGAAGGTAGTGAGGGAGGTTTTGGGTGGCTTTGTGTGTGGTGCATTATACTGTAAAATTCATGGTTTTTTTTTTTCTTTGGATTGAGTTCAGTTTTGGAGAAACCAGATTTTAAAAATTAACTGTAAAGAGGGAAAGGAAGTAGAACAATGAGATCATTTAAAAAGTACGTACTTGAATCTGTGTCTACATTACCTTGATCCAAGTATCAGTTTAAGTGTTGCTTACGTTTCTTTGTGGCTTTCCCTTTCTGTTGGGAACAATAAAAGTGAGGCATGCACCCAGCTCTGGAGATCCTGAGGCAAATGGCTGCCTCATTTTTATCACAGCTCAGTTAATCTTGACTCTTAACTGTTCGGCTGATGTGGCTGCTGTCACATGACTGACAGCTTTACAAGAGGCAACTGTTTACCATTTTACTTCATGTACAGTTTTATGAGCAAACTAATAGACTTTTTTGTATGCCTGCTTACAGAGTATG
The DNA here is from genome assembly GCA_028020825.1 of Podargus strigoides. Lineage (NCBI taxonomy): Eukaryota > Metazoa > Chordata > Aves > Caprimulgiformes > Podargidae > Podargus > Podargus strigoides. Next base: position 13,877,968 of record CM051623.1, on the reverse strand, counting down.
CAAAATGGTTCTGTTACTTTCAGGCTTTCAACCTGTATATACAAGAAGAATTTGAAATAATTAGAAATACTTTGAGAAGAGTGTATGTGCCAATGGTTAAAATTATTTAAAAGTAAACAGCATCAGAAAAAGCTGCTTTATGGATTTTTTTTTTTTTTTATTATAAAGACATATACAAGTGTAATCTACTCCGACTATAAAACCTAATGGAAAATCTATGACTTTTGTTACAAACTCACAAATTAAAGCAAATTGCAATGGTTTAGTCCAGCTTTGTTTATTTGGCAATCTTATAAAAGAAATTTTCAGTTTTTACAGTGTACTGTGAATGTTACTGAGATGTTGATATTCTGACTGTATGGTTAAATCTCCATTGAAACTGCTGACACTATCTTTTGAGGTGAAGTTGTCCTACAAAGAAATATTATTTGGCATACACCAGATATACAAATGGTGCTTTTTTTGTTGTTTGTTTTTTTTTTTTTTTAAATGTCCATGAGGTACAACTACAGATACATGAACAACAGCTGTGCCAAGAGTGCTATGACTAAAGCTGCATAAGCTTATGGCCAACACGGGCCTTGCAAGACACTCCACTAGTACTTGTGATCCTGTTTTATTTTCTACAGAAAGTTTTCTTTGGCTTGGCAGAGTAAGCATATTGTTTCCTCACTGTCTGTGCTAATGGACCACAGATGGCTGGGATCTGCTGCTTTTTAGGGACTTTTCTTCCAAAAGCAACCATGCAATCTGTGAATGAGTTGGAGAGAAGTCACTCAAGGAAGAAGAGCAACAGTTCAAAATTGGAAATCACAAAATGGGGAAACTGAATGGAACATTGAAGGTCTAGAAAGTAGCTTCTTATTTAAGTTAGCAACATTAAGAAAAACTTTAGGAGAGCAAGATACGTCATTATACATGTCAATATCAGAACAGAGGTGACAAGCTAGACACCACAGCTGATAACTTGTAACACTGGCTTTAGAGGAGGGAATTACCACGCCTGAGAAGAGTAGGCAAAAGAAACAGACAAGCTGAGAAGACTGAGGTTTTTTGGGGGGGTTGTTTTGGTTTGGTTTACTGTTTGTTTGGTTGGGTTTTTTTAACTTTCACTCCTCTCCTTACTCAGGAACAATCCTGCAATGAAACTCCAATTTTCAGAGCTTTTCAAGTTGGCTGTAAGGCAGTGGTGAAACTCTTGCTTTGATTAAAAACCCATTTTCTAAAGTAAGAGGAAAATATCCAGAGAACTATTACAAAGCGTCAGGTCTTCTTGATATATTTTTGAGCTATTTTTGAAATTCTTTTTCAGCTAAATCTTAATCCTAGAAGTTTTACATACTGTCTCTTTTGCCAAGTTGTGGCCTTACCAAAATATTAAATTCCTTTTAACTAGAACAAAGGCTGAAAGGGGTTTTATTTAACTCTAAAAGGGAAAAAAAAGAGTGTGGAAGGTAAGTAGCCCTTTGAGGTAAAGGTCATTTGCATTTTCAAACTGGATCAAATAAATCTTTACATCAGTTGCCACTGAAATATAGTGAGGTTTCAATTTTTCACTTACATTCAGGTTTTTATAAAAACTCCTTTTTTTGAATATGTATTTAAATTGATTCATGGATTTACACACCAAATGAGAACAGAGTTCACGTTGACTCTGCCAGATGAGCAGGGTATTAAGAAATACAAGAGGCAGGTAGATTTGATTAGCATCTCTTTATCTGATGGCAAATTATTTTGCATCATTAGGTTTTTCCAGATAAACACTTGTATTTTAAGAGATTCAATGATATTAAATAGTGAAAGTATCGCTAAAGGATTAACAACAGAGAATTGGGTCATAATCATCTTCATTCTGATTCCTCACTGGAGGTAAGTTCACTGAACACAGTGGAATCTGACAAGAGCTTTAACTGTAGAAGATATATTTAGATATATTAGCTTCCCAAGGAAACCAATTATTTTTGCACAAGTCCCTTGAACATAAGTTTGCTTAAATCTGAAATCACCCTGCAGGTAAAACTTCGGGTGGAACAGTATTTTGATTTTTTCAAAATTACTGTCTCTAGAAACAACTTCTAGAAACAGCTTTTGAAAAGGCAGAAAAGATTGATGAAACAAAAAACCACAAATCCTCCAAGCCAGACTATTGCAACATAGAAATAAGAACTACGCCATGGAGTATATACAATTGGTTCAACTTGTTATAATCCTGGCATTTAGCCTAAGAGGTACCAAATCCACATGTGTTTGGTATTAGCTGTAACTTCAGCTAGGAACTAACATGTATATCTATATACAAAGAAAGAAGCTCACTTCGTACCATGCAGTTTGCAGTTAACATGGAAAGATTTCAAGCTTAAAAAAAAAAACATTTGTTCCCCTGTCATTGAAGAGGACAGGTGTCGGTCCCAAAATAGTATGTTATCCTAGGAAATTAGATAATTAGATTTTCTTAATAATTTTACGTTTGCTTTACAACAGCAGTAGAGACTGCCTTTTCTTTGAGCAGGTTTGTATCACCTTTGTCCATGTTCCAGGAAAATGTTTGGCGACAAAGCACTTTTTAAGCTGAATGTATCTCCACTCGATGAGTGTCGAGAAGTTGCTTTTCCGCCTATCAACAGAGTCTCTGCTTCTTTTATTTCCATAGCTCTTTTGTAAAGTTCAGCTGCCTTCTCAAAGTCTCCCCCTTCATAGCTTTGGAGAAGAGTAAAACAAAGTTCAAACAAGCAAATAAAACAAACCTCACAATTCATTTAAATTGCAATGCACACCATGCTATCAACAAAGTGGACTTAAAGCTCTCTGCTTTCCTAATAATTATGTATACAAGTCCAGAATGTTTGGTTTCATCTAGTAATTTTTATGGTAATCTGCTTTTATAGGACTAGAGCATATAATCTTACCTTAGCACAGCCAAGTTTTTCAGAGTTTCCCCTACACGAGGATGCATGTGACCAAAGCTGTCTTCATAAATCTTCAGTGCACGTTCATAAAGGGGTAAAGCTTCAGTCTGCTTTTTCTTTGGGTAGTAGAAAGTTGTTTGTTACAGACATGTATGATACTTGCTATTCTTTTTTTCCAACATAGTATCAACACATCCTAGATACAAAGTCATGTAAATTTAACCAAAAAGGTGTTCCGAGTTCTTGATACCGTTGACAGATGAGGATGATAATTGAGACTGTCAAAGCAACTGGCTTGTACTTGCAAATGTAGTTCTCACTAATTTTGTAATAATTAGGGTCTGGACTTCCTAGGCAGTTTTGAAAATCTCAGTCCTGAAAGTTTTGAGTTACCAAATGCTCTTTAATTTTACCTGAGGCAGCTTTAATCTCTCTTTGAAATCAGATATGCACATTGCAGAAATACAGAAAACAAGAAAACAATCTACAGCTCACTCCTATTGATGCTAAGTAAGAAATTTGTTAAGTTGACTGCATCTCCTTTGAATCTCATATTAGTCATAGACTAGACAGTCTAAAGCCTTCCCAGATTTTCAGTTACGCAGAGCTGCAGTTGATCAAGGTGGGCACTCTTCATTCATGGACATAAATTTCAATTTGTTTCCCTCCAAGTCAGTGGTGGGGCTGTGTTCCATCACACTCTGTGATAAACACCGTATCACTGCAAATGCTGAACTCCAGCTCTAGCCTTAAAAAGCATGAAGGCATTTTGAATTATCTAAAGAGCGTTACCCGAGTGTCCTTGTGAAATACCATCACAGCAGTCACCTGTTCCCTGCATACGTTTTCCTTGCCAAATATCTTTTCCAAGCTTTAAAATGGAACCCAAGAATTTGCAAGTCTTATAAGGAATTTCCCTTTTAAATGTGACCAAGTTTCTTTGGTATCATTTAGGTACAAATGATTAAAAAAGTCTAAGACAAGAATAATAAACATGCAAGACATGAAAAACCTACCATCTGACAATAAAGGACAGCCAGATTGACCAAAGCAGTTGCTACACTTGGATGTTTCTGGCCGAATGACTTCTGTCGAATTTCAACTGCTAGTTCATACAGAGGAACAGCCTTGTCAAGCTTTCCCTAGAAATAACAGGGAAAAATGATTCACTTCTGTTACGTCAAAATGGTAACAGTAAAATCTATTTTAAACAAAAAGTCTTGGAGAAGTTGTAACTGTTTCCAGAATAAGGGTTTAGCATCGGTTAATTCATAGTTATATTCTCCACAGATTGCTTATCATGAATATTTATTGGGACCTATTTTGCCAAAATACTGTGCATATTCAACTCCCAGTTAATCTGTTTCTCAGCTATGTCTATTTCTTTTTTTAATTTATTTTTTTTCCCCACAAGTGTCTCTCTGAGAAGGCTGTTAAAAAGCATTTTCAGTTGTACTTTTATCCAAATAAGTGTCTCCATTTCTATTTCCTCATCCTGCCATAAATGAGAGCAGAGAGCTTATTTTTTGTCCTAAAGGGCCTAAGTTTTACTGGTGATATGGGAACAGGAATGTAACTGACTTAACTTCTGAGCAGTTTTCCACTTACTGAAGTCACGTTCACACCATCTTCTTTGGAACAGCCCCACAGTTTCCAATGCCATTTCAAGTACCTGTTGCTTCCCATTCACCATATTGACACTTTGGCTTTTTCACTTTGCTTTCTCTAAAATAACCCTCTCATATTCCAACTAGTTTTACTAGAGATTATTTTTCCAGAAAATTTGTTTTCCTCCAAACTGGAATCTGCTCACACATAAATTGGATATACTTCAGAAGTATGTTTAGGCTTCTATTATTAGAATATGAATTCTCATATTTAATAGCAATTAGAATTTAAATACGGTAAACTGCCATTGTATAATGTTTCACTGTAACTGCAAAATCCAAATCAAATTTCCTCCTTACTTTTTCAAAGCATTACCATGCCACAGTTTGAAGATGATCGGTAATTCATCTGGAATAAAGACTTATCAATAAATAATTGTCATTTTCTACATCTGATTCCTGCCCCTTCTCTTCTTCCAGTCTTCCCTGTGTCACTAGTTCACCATGAATTTTAACACGTGGTCCTTCAAACTAGCAAAGAGATGTTTGATGCAAATATTGAGTTTTGAACAGCATGAAAATTAGAAGCTAAAGTGAGCAGAGAATAGGTGACCCAAAACAATTTCATGCACATAATAGCAGGTAACAATTATTGAGCAAAAACACAGAAGCATTTGATCCAAGGGGATTATCTTCAAGAACTCTCTTCTCTGAAGAGCAGTAAAATGCAGAAAATTTAAAAAGAAAAAAATTGTCATCCTCTGAATTTGATCTTGGTTCAAAAGCTGGAAACTTCACACCACTCTTACACTGATGGTATCAAATGGTTAGAATGACCATCTGCAAACACGAATATTCATGAAACATTTTGAAGTGATGAAACACAGAAGTTTATACCACTGTTAATGTTACTCCCTGTACTGCATGTCACAGGGGAGTAACTTTCATCTTTCACTGAATCAACATAAGCTGGAGGTGGCTGAGCCAGGCAGTGTATTTGTAAAGGACTATCTCCCTCATGAGCCTTCAGGTTACTTGCAACTTGACTGTATAGTTCAAGGTCATCATGTAAAAACAACTCTTCCTATGCCCTAAACCATGTTTTTTCCATCAAGACACATCTGACCCAAATCTTGTATGTGGATGTCACGTAGCTAACAATGGTGAACTCAAATAGAGCTGGGAAGAGCTTCCCTCACTGCAGCCAGAACTTTTAACCAAGCCAGAAATTCTTTGCGGTGAATACTGAGCATGCAGGACACTGAAGACATTATTCATAGATGGCTTTTCTTTAAGCAAAGTGTGTTTTCAAAAAGCTACTGGGCTTTTTGGAAACAGACTGAGGCCGGTTGACTACATCTTTTACGCATGTGTGTGGAACACCAGTAGCTGACAAATTCCCATGCCTCACTCCTTTTGGATTGAAGACTGTAACAACGCAAGGCATTACAGTTAATTTAGGTGACAGAAAAAGATAACGTGCTTGTACTTACCATCTTTTTGTACAGCACTGCCAGGTGTTTTACAGTATAAGCCAAAGAAGGATGATCTGGAGCCAGTGCTCTCCTCCTGATGTCTAAAGCTTTTTCATAGAGTTCCTCTGCCTTGTCGTAGTCCTTCTTCTCATTGTACAAGGCTGCCAGATTGTTCAAAGACTGCGCACAGTCTGGGTGGTCGGGTCCCAGGACTCTCTCTCTCATTTCCAAGGAGCGCTTCAGGAAAAGCTCAGCTGTCCTACAGAACACATTCATTCAGCAATATTTTAAAGCTGGTAACATCTGTACAGGCTGAAGTGGCTGGAATAAACAGCCTTGGATACTGAAACTATACATCCCAGGCACGGTCCTCCCATGCATGCTAACCATAAGAACGTAGATAGAGAGCTCGTTAATATATTCCTGTGCAAACCTGGAGACACTCTGTAAAGAACTGAAATGCCAGTCTAGGACATTTCAGCAAACATTACTCTACCCCAACAGCTGCTCTTTTCTTTAATTCAACCTACATGTCCGGTTATGCAAGTAATCCTGCCTTACTGAAAACATTCTACTGACTTCTGGGCAATTTCTCATAGCAGTCATGTAGTCCCATGGATAAAACAGTAGTGGATGTGAGGTAAAGGTTCAGAACACACCACACATCTTTCAAGTAACTTTAAAAAATGTAAAATATATTACAAGTTTCAGTACACAGCTTTCATACCAAAGAGGGGAGAGACTGGAATGGGTTTTATACATGTCAAGAGCTAGACTGTCATTGTAGAATCTGTATAGAAGTGACGAATTAGAAAAGACTCTGTGTAATGCTATCATTCAAGCATTTTCCTTTCAAAAGGGCATACTGTGTCTCACTAGAGTGCCATACTACTATGCCATTACAGATTTACAGCAGTTCCTCTATCAAACAATGGGTGATCCCCACATACTACTGGCAGCATCCACTATAACTAGGCCATTTGTCATCCTGAGATGCAGACCAATTCTGTGTGACACTATTCCCAAGAAGTCACCTCAATAAATTGGAAAAATCCATCTTGCATTAAGAGGAAAAAAAAAAGACCCTATATAAACAACCTAAAAATAGGTTCAATTCTGGAGCTCTTAGACAAGTATCAAAAGGTGTTCCCTCTATGTAAGGGACAGAGAATGAAGTGCGATACGTGTGATATAACAGATAACAATAAGATGACATATCCTTCTGCCATTGATTTCATTGTAACTGCAACAAATGGATCAAAAATTTCAATTTTCAACTTGCTGTTTCAGAACAGAGACACAATATCCATTAAAAAAATGACTTAAACCTTCATTACAACAAAGTGTATACTTTGCTCACCTGTGAAATAGTGGAGATACAGTTACTCTAGAAGCAGGTTGTCTTGGACAGGAACTACATAGGAATAATGTGGAATATAAAATGATTTTGTACGATTGTGGCACTTTGGGACATGGTTTAGTGGGCATGGTGGTTGGACTTGATGATCTTGGAGGTCCTTTCCAGCCTTAATGATTCTATTCTACGAGATTAGAAAGATATCGCTCCTCTGTAATCAGTCACTTTGTTGTGACTTCATGAAGGAAAACTGACAAAAATCCCCAAATTTTCAGCAACTGTTAAATAATCAGTTCCTTCACTGTAAAGGTCCTACATTTAATAGAGATTCTGTATGCAGATCCTAAATTACGATACACTCTTATAGTTATTCAACTACTGGTGACATAAACATGAGATATAGGAAGAACGTAAAAACACTTCCAGAACCTACTCTGTGCTTTTTTTGCTGTGCGCTTTCTTCTCTGAAAAGATTCAGTTCGGTAGAGCGGGATTTAAGGTGACTTTACAATTGCTTCACAACACAGTTTTAGACTACTCTGTGAACTGAAGAAGTTGAGAAGAGTGGCTAAACATGCAATCAGAACTACTCTGCACTTTTTATTCCCCTTCTTCAACATCCCTGCTTATCTCTCTCTGCTTTTACAAGACCTTTGTGTCTCCTCTTCTGCCGTTAAAAAGGCCAGCAGGGTAAGAGCCTGAGAATTACAAGCACTGTGAATATTTAACTCATGATTTCTTGTAATACTGGCATTTTTAGTGTTTTTCACAGAAAAGCAGGAATCCTGCTGTTGAAGGACAAACGCTGCGAAGGAGGGTTCACAAAATAGTGATGCTGAGTAGAGGGAGCATAAATTTCAAGAGAGAACTGGTGTTTGGAACGAAGGCTAGGTTAAATTTAATTGTGGAACAACAATTCTGAATGCAGGAAACACACTGACTTGGTAAATAATCACACGCTAACAGCACCAATTCTAGAAAATACGAGTGAATTTCACAGTAAACAAAAACAAGTAGAATGAATAGAGGACACCACTATAACCAGTTTTGATCATGTGTCTACATTTAATGCTAGTTCTCAATTCTTTTATTCCATTTAGATCTATGAGAACACTCAGTGGATGTCTCACAATTAATACAACTTACTCAAGATTATTCTGCAGGTAATAGAGGACTCCAAGCTCATTGAGGGTTCGAGCATTATCTGGTGTATCCTTGCCTAATGTGAGCTCTTCCAGTTGCAGGGCTCTTTGACGTAGGAGAGCAAAGCCACACTGCAGCAAAGCACAAGGAAATGTAAGCCAATCACCATTATTTTTATAGTGTACAACTGAAGACAGAAAATCAGAAGACTCAGTTTGGTGCCAAAGGACCACAGTAATCCTACTTAAGTTCTGTTTTCAAGTTGAATCCCACATAGGTATTCTGCTTATTTACAATGTAACAGTGAGTTTCACCAAACATCCTTCCAGGAAAGTTAAGTTACTGTGCTGTCATACAGTTCTGTTTTCCCTGTATCACACATGCTAATTTGCTTAAACTCTGCAGTTCAAATAACCAATTCAAATCAAATAATTAAGATTTGAAGTTTTGATCTTATAAACAAGTTAATCTCCTATCCTAAATACCATATACAAATACATATAAAGTCTTTACAAAGATCTTTGTAAAACAGGCTGCCAAGCTAATGCTTAGATGCAAAGTGAATTACAAGTAAAAAGCGTAGCCACTGTTACACGCTCCGCCTATTCTTTAGCTGTTCAGATTTAATAAAAATATTTGTGCAGTAGAACCCATTACAAAAATGGACAAAATCTTCATGATCCAAATTCATTTATATATAAGCACTGTAGAAATAGCAACACTTTCATAGCTTTTCACTGCTTTCATCAGTACTACAACTAGAGCTCTGGGGTTACTAGCTGAACTCTTGTAGTACAGGCACTGTATAACAAACAAGCCCTTAGCTCAAGAATGACAAGAGAAACTGTGTAGCTGAAAAACACGGAATTAAAAATAGGGAAACACTTGGTATGGCACCTAATATTATTACAGGGATTATCCGTTCCCACTTACTTCTTTTCCACCTCTCTCAATTCCGTACCAGTTGTACTGATTCATCTGCACTTCCAGCAGAGCTGAAAGGGCACTTACTAAAGCTGCTGCTAGGCTACTTCACTACTTAAGCCCTCAATTATCAAAAGCATTTGAGCAGCAGATTAGCAGAGCCAAAACATGCCCTGCATTTTTATTAAATATGAAACATTTCCTTACCAGACTGCCTTTCCGCCTTGCTGCTTTTTGGCGTATTTTGAAGGACTTTTTCCTCAGCTGCTCAGCTTGTTCATACCTGAAAATAGTTATTTACAGTGTTAGAAAGAATGCCAAATGTAGCACCATTGGAAAGCTTCTAAGTTACTTAACATACAAATCTGAGGAGAATTTAAGAATCTTGAAGAAATTCATACTTTTGTCAAAGATAAAAATATCTAAAATGCTTAGGAACAGACCATGCTCCTTCTTTATCTCTAGCTTGTTAGACGTTTGTTGGAAAACTAATCACGAAAGTTGGCCCGTCCTGGATGGCCTGCTACAAGAATACAGAGGGGATGCTGATGGTTGCATTGGAAGTTAAGAAACTCTAAAAAAGAATCAAAGAAACATTCTGGCTTCAGGAAGAAAATCTTTACTGTTATCTTTGTACCACCTCCACACAAAAGAAAAATACCAGTGTAGTTAAGCTTACTTGTTCTGCTTTTGGTATAAGGTTGCAAGTGCATCAAGTTCACGAGCTACCCGAGGATGTTCAGCTCCATAAGCATTTTCAGAGATTTCCAGTGCTTGTTTATACAACTGTTCAGCATTTCCAAACTTCTTCCACTGAACATAAACTCCTGCGAGCTGGTGGAGTGACTGCGCCACCCTTGGGTGATCTGGATCCAGTGCAGTCTCTCGAATCTCCAGAGACCGCTGCAGAGGAGCTACAGCCTGTATCAATGAAGTTCAGAATATGATAGCAGCAGGCAGCATCCTCTATGCTACAATAATTTAACAACTGCAACAGAAAGCACACACCGAGCTCTGCTTAATTTGCCTCCTTGCTGTTACAACAATCTCTAAATGTACTTACCTGACTGAGAAGACCTAGGTCCTTAAGAAACCGTCCCAGGGTCTCATAAAGATCAGCCAGGCAGATCATACTTTCCTCTCCCTCACAGCTTTTTTCATATTCTTTCAGAGAGTCAAAATACTCAGCTGCCATAGAGCTCTTATCTTTCCCAACCAGCTGCCAGTAACTCAGCAATTCTGCAAAATGTCCCCTGTTTTAACAAGGAAATAAGAAGCTCATCTTATCTCTGATACCCCTCTATTCAGACTAATGCTATCTTAGAAGGGCCATATGTATGAATCTTGTCTTTACATTACAATGTCTACAGAGACAATCCATGGAGACTAATGCTGTTCAACAGCAGTATTTACCCCTTTACCAACCCCCAGGTGTAACAGACTAGAAAAAATGGATTATTTATATGAAAACAATGTTTAGCATTTCAGCCTCTACTATTTAAGTTCTTTTAATCTGTAGCTGTCATTTTCTCATTTAGTTTGACAAAAAATCACTCTGAAATGTTTATAACCACCGAAGCAATGGCTACCTTTGTACCTTTTGTAAAGGTTTTGGGATACAAAGAGATTCAAAAGACACTTGTGTAGCTTTTGCTTATCACCCTGCTGTTGGAAGAGCCAGGGAAGTTCATCTGCACTTCTCCAAGTCACTCGGTCTCGACTATTGAGAGAAAAGCAGATCAAAATTAAAACTTTGAGAGGCCTAACAGAACTTCTCAGTTTGATGTGAAAACTAGGTAAGCGTACAATTGCCATACCTGAATGCCTAAACAAACACACTACAATAAGACCTATGTACTCCATTATCTCACATCTTCATTTTCATTTCACCTCAGAGGGCGCTGGAACCCCTAGGTACCCCAAAGGAAGCTGCTCCTCCCTCCCCTATGGGCTAATCTGTGCCTCCTAGCAGGACTGCAGCCTTGCAGCAGCCCACTGTCCCTTTGTGCCTCCCTTCTCTGGCATAGTGTGGCCCTCTGCACTTTCTGCTACCCAACGGTAGATGCTCTGAGGAGCACTAAGCAGTAGCCCACAGCTGGGACACACTAACTCAGAACTGTAAATGCAAATCAGTTGTCAAGCTGGATACAAACTTGTAGCTGTTCAGCTGTTCTACTGGACCTCCTCTTGTGGATGTGCTAATTGCTTGCTCAATGCAAATGGTCTTCTGCTTCTTTTTCAAGTTCCAAGCAACCCCGAATTTCCTAGGACTTACTGGGAGTTAACATGGGATCAGTTACCACAAAATAACTGATGTGGTATAAATTCATGCCGTCTCCTTTCACATCCTAATGCTATTATATGTCCACTCCCCTCTATAGTCCTCAACCTTTTCCAAGATTAAAAAGCAACATATCAATAATAAACTGCTAAACTGACAACTAGGGTTTTTCAGAGTTATTTTACCATAATAATTTAAACCAAGTCAAAACAGCTATATGAAGAAAACAAAAACATCCATGAGGCATGAAGCCTGCAATTCAGCACATTTTGAGGAATTCTGACCTACCTTAGCTGCATGGTGAAATACTCCACTAGTTTTTGTCTATAGGCAGAAATAACATTTTCACCTTCTTCCATATACTCTAGTCTCACCATCTCCCAAGCCTGAAAGTAAGTAAAATTGAGAGTAAGAGAATGCATTTAATTTGTTCACTAAGTGTTGATGATACACAGGGCACTATGCAAGATTTCTTTACGAAACGTGTCCTTTGTTGTAGAACTGAAAAACTTTTGATGACAAAGGCACTACAAACAGTTGTCTTATATTAGACGAAAGCTCTGGTTATTCAGATAATATTCCCTTCTCCTTCAATTCTGCTTGTTTTTTGTGGAACCAGTGTTTTCTAGGACACATGGAGTTAAAAACTAATAGATCAGAAATTTCTGAAGGTTTGAAATGCCAGATTTTCAACTGCTGAACAATACTAGCTAATACTGGTATCACAGCTCTAGTAGTTTTCAAGGCGATTTTAACATCAGACCAGAAGTTAAGTAAAATGGATGAACAAACGCAAACATATAACAGCCTACCTAGTTAACAGCAGAACTAAAAAACAGCAGGGGCCTAGGGGGATGGAGTTTCACTTGCACACATTTAGAATTTACCTGGAGGTGCTGGAACTTTAGCAAACCGCAGCCGTAGGTCAGCAAACACATTTTGTGCAGGCTGTGAACAAGCGAGGCTAACACTGCAGAAGACAGTTCAGGATAAAGCTCCATCAGCTCTGACTCACTCACACCATTGTGGCTAACACCGACGACACACAGTATCTACGTAAAGCAGAAAGATTATTTTACAGAGGTAGCAGTATTTGCTGCAGAGCTTAGCTACACCAACATCCCCCCTCCCACTGTGTATAACTTTATATGCCAAGGGAAAAAACCTGCCTACACAAGCCATTTCCCTCCTCTGTCCTCAAAGAGCAATCCTCAGTGCAAAAGGATTAATACTCTAACAGATAAGGCACCAAATGGAACAAATTACTGAAATCTGGGACAAACAAATGGCTCCTTAGATTTTCCTCTAAAACACCAGGGAAAAATAACTCCATTATCATAAGGAACTTCCATCTAACTAAAATATGCTGAAGGTCTTACGCTGCCAGCACCAAAGAATTTCTAACAATTATTGAGCATAATTTCCTAATCCAAAAAATGTTTTACACAACAGTGAAATTCTACGAAGGTAGGAAGAGGAATCAGAAACCTAATAAGCAGTGCCCTGTATTCATGACACCATGTTTTCATTAACTACATTAAGTATAATAAATCTAATCATTGGATTAGAGTACCAAAGGAATTGCTGATTCTACATCACATCATAGTGGAAAAGTTCTGGTTTGTTTTGCGAGATAATTATTTAGTTGAAATTTAACACAGACCAGTCACATGTTCCATAGTTATGTAACAGAAAATTTGATTATTAAAATTATCCCTTCTATACTAATAGTGCAGTAATCTCTGTATCACAGAAACAAATCAACACAAATTTATTTTTATTTTCTCTTAAGAAAAACTTTTTACAGGAAATAATATACATTACCTATAGAAAAACTGAAGCATTCTCTGCTTACCTCTCTCAAAAGAGCCTTCTCTTCATCACTCGGTAGTGATTCTTGAATTGATCTCAGAACAAGCCTGTACAGCGACACTGTGTCTTGACACTGGAAACACTGTTGAAGGGTTTCATCAATATTTCCTGTACTTCCAACACTGAGAAGAAGGACAAAAAGGGCATGGATTACCATACTGAATTTGACTGAGCAAGATGAATTGAAGCTATCAAAGAGGTCTATCTCAAAAGCACTCCGAATTCCTACTGGGTTTAAAATGTGCATAGCACCTGGTGAGATTAAACACTGGAGAGGTGAATTCCTGAAGCCACATTCTGTCATACTGTCTGATTTTTCTAAATAACCACAACACTTCTATTTTTTCTAAAAAAGCATGTTGCAGTGTTCTTTCCTCCAGCGGGAGCAGAGTAAGGACAACAGGTTGGAGAAAGACAAAACCACATGCTGCTGTTTCATTTAATGCATCTACAAAGCATGGTTTTGGGAGCAATTAAGCATTCTAGAACATAAGAAACAAGAAATAATAAAAATCAGTCACCCAGAGTAAATTATCAGTCAGTGTATCATCTTCTGAGAGTCTCTAAATCAAAAATGCATCTTTCTCAACAAGATGAAGTCTAGGTTAATAAGAAGCCAATGCAATTATTAAGTATTCTCTTGCACAAGAGAGAAGATCAATTTTCTCCACAGCAGGAATTACAGGGTAAAGTACCATATGCAGGATGTTAAATTAAACAGCTGCTGAACTTCCTTTTAGCCTTAAAATCTATGAGGCAAACTCTGATATGTTAGTAAATACAACAGACCTCAATTAAACTTTAACAAAACAATACCAACATCCTCCAAATACCATTAAAAAGCATTAAAGCAATTGACATTCCCAGAAATCAGAGCAACAGAAAAATAAACAAAAAAAAAAAACAACAGAAGAGCTGAAAACAGACAGATAAACTATTTGGATTCAGTTAGTATCGAAATGGTGACTGTATACTCTCTGATCTTTCTTCCTGTTGCATTCAGTCAGTGAAGGGGGGAAACTTTGTATATTGCTCCACTGTTTTTTTCTTAATGAGATTCATTCTATGTTAAATGAATATATTTCTGTGCTAACAAACTTACTTGAGGTCTTCTAATCTAGTGATAAGCATAATAATTTCAAAATCATCTCAACTTACCAAGCAATGGTTTTGCCTAAAAGAGTGACATACAAAGCATTGCAAGTTGTGGCAGAACGACAGTGTCTTTCAAGCTTCTTCTCCTACAACAGTTTAAACAAAATCTGTGAGACAAGATAAAATTAACCATACCAATAAAATGTTCACCGTTTGACAAGAAAATAAAAGTTCTAGGTATGCTTCTGTCTGTAACATCTGAAGACTATGACATGGTAAGTAGTGCACAAAACACTGCATGTTTTTTCCAGGTATAGCAGCATATAAGTGAAAGCTTCCTTCTGAATTTAGGATTAAAAGAGTAAGGATCTAGCCATCACATCGCTAAAGAAGAGAATTACCTTACAGAATCAGTCTCCAAGATAAAGAGGCAAAATACTTTTTTCCCCTCTTAGCCAATCATTGTTAGAGTATTATGAAATACTAAACCTTCTATTATTCTAGAACAAAATAACATGTTTACAGCAGTATGTGTAACTGCACTGGTTTTGTGTTAATAATTTATGCTGTTCCATCTGTGTTTCAGTGCTGTGAGCCGTGGGGTAAAACAATACTCAAACTGCATGCTATCTTGAGCAGTAATATTTGCTTAGCTAAATATAACACTTTCTTTTGGCAGCCAGGCTTATTTCACCTTTCCACATTCTCATTAAAAGTTATACTACAGTAAGGTACTTCAGAAGAACTGCAACAGACATACCTGCTCTTTAGTCAATTTAACATTTGCAGAGTTACATTCTGCACTAATGAGAGATTTAACATCTCTGGAATTCAGTGGATCAAGATGAAGAGTGGGCCACAACCTTTGGTAAAAGAGAACAAAGTCATACTCAGACCTTATTGAAGAGCACACAAAAGGAAAAAAAAAGACAAAGTTTCTGAGTTTTTTAAAGATTGATATCAAAGCAGTAATTGAAGCTACTCCCTGCTATTAAGAAATTCCAGTCATAACCAGTCATATTTCCACTTTTAGCCTTATCCTAGATCTATGTCATGGTACTGCAGTTCTTAATGTGCATCTGACTGCATTTAGTATCCTCTTTCATATAATCACATGGATAGATCCATCACAGTAAAACAAAAATCTGGTTTCACAACAGCCATAACCTGTCCTCATTGTAGTTACAATACAGAAGCTTTCACTGTCCTCAATGGTTGTAAAAATCTTATCATATTAAATCTCCAGGCCTTGACATATCTGGCTGTTTGCTCTTCAACAAGTAACTGTAATTTAAAACAATAATTCTAACCCAGGGTACTTTGAAGCGTCTCAGAAATATAACATACCTCCAAGCCTGTGGACATGTTTCTACATTCACTGATACAATCACTCTCACATTCACTGGCAGTGGATCTATCAGCCACTTCATATGCTTCTCAGCTTGCTTAAAAACAAATTTTCATTAATATAAAGGTTGTTCAAAACACATGCCAGAAGTTGATAGGTTTCATTAACTGCACAGCTCAGTGAAGAGAGTTTTAAATTCTCCAGTGTCCTTAAAAATTGTTCATGATTTGGTTCTTGAAACAGTACTAAATGATCCACTGATAAGCATGAGCATGATTGTACATTAAATAAAGCAGATAGAATACTCCTGTTGAAATATTCACATCAAAGACTATTTACATGCCCAGTAAGTCAGCTAACAGGCTTGATCCTTTGGATAAATAAAGTAACTGGACTGCTCAAAAGTTAAGTGTTAAAATAAATTTTGGAAAAAAAACAATTTAGGGAAAAAAACAAACAACACAACACAAATTTTATCTATAAAAATGAAAGACCATTTTAACTCATCTGCACATTTTCAAAATTAGTTTCTATACATGCTCTTTAGGTCAAAGCAAACAATATTTCTGTTACATAGATAAAGCTGAACCTATTACACTAGTCAAGGTTTCCTTTAGACTGAAAAATGGCAAGTATTTTTAAAACATACCTGTATTTGGTCAATTGAATCAATAATTATAATAATGCTGCCTTGATGACGTGCAGAAAGCTTTTCCAGCCAGCGGGGAAACTCTTCCAGAAGCTTAGCTGGATCCAAGGTCAGAGGTGACACTAACCACGAGTGTTGCATAAGCTGCAGAATTATAAACATATATAACAAATTCCACCTTGAAAAGAAAGATAGCATATGCAGAACAAAGAATACTTATTGAACTCATTGTGTAAATTCTAGAGAGATAACCTAAGTTTACACAACAGATAAGGAATTTGGAGACTTACAGAGCTTAAAAGTTGCACAAGTTAACTAGGCAGACTTCTAAAATACATGAGAAAACTGCAAGGACAGCACAATTGATTTAATTTTTCTAAAGCTTTTAGTCCTGTGAGGTCCTTAGCGCTACCTTGTGAAGGAAAAAGAAAACTCAGACCTTGGCACAAAATACTCCTCACTTATTCCCTACATACCTAACACACAATTAAAGAATAAATTTCTTTAATTCTTAAGAACAACATGGTGGCAACTGGCAAATACAGCCTCAGGTTTCTGAACACATCAACAGAAGATGTACCACCTGCCTCATTGGCCACATGGCAGGAAATTTTGGAAGAAGGTTATATAGTTTTATAAGCCATCAATATAGGTCACTGGAAGCATACCTGCTAATGCCAATCTATTATGAACATCCCAGAGATGCTATTTAATTGATCTGCATTCAATGTATAGGATCAGATTCCGCCATACTATGATGCCTTACATTTGTACTACTCTTAACTGTTATAGAAAAACCTGTTAGAAATTTTTACCTTTTGACATACACACACACACTGGCACTTTCCAAAGGATCATGCAATGCAGGGTATGTAATAACACAGCATACCTTTAAAGTCAGGCGTTTAATTATCAATGCAGATTCTGAACTAGTAGACATGGGCCTCCCAACAAAGTGATAAAGAATCAGAGTATTTGGAGAATGCTTCTGTTGCAACTGAATCCTAATGAAAGAAGTAAAACAAAAAAAAAACCCAGAAGCCACTTAACAGACTGTAATTTTTCAAATATACTTATATCTCAAATAAGAACTATCAGTTTTGCCAAAGAAGATACAGTGTCTGAGCCAGATGCATTCCGTGTTTACCTTACAAAATAGAATAGACATTTCCTGAGCTATAACTTCTTATGTCAGATTCCATTTTTGCCCTCCCCAGGACTGACAGCCATTATCAAGCACCCTTCCTAGCACTTGAGAGTCACATGTCACTAAGATTTTAAAAAGTAGTGACACTATCAATTTATTTTTATGGCAGCAAATTTTGTCATAGCCTACAAGTGGCCATAAAACGCACTTTTATGATAAATTATTAGGTCTGATCTTTCCTTCATTTCAGTTAAAAAGACTCCAAAGGACCCCTCTTGGGTATCAGAGAAGGGCAACACTATTGAGCTACTGAAACTACTTATTAATGCTGTGCAAAGACAGATCTGTAGGGCTGCAATTGGAGTCAGAGACAATAACGGCAGTCCAGAAAGATTTAGCTACTCAATTATTACCAAACTTCCCAGGCCGCTTCAGTAACTTCAATGCTTTGTAAATGCTCCCAGTTTACCTCTAATTAAACTGATATGATGTTCGAAATGTAATGGAAACTTTTCTTTAAAATTTCATTCATATAAAAAAACAAGTTAGTTTACCATTTTGACAGAAGGAGAGATTTCCCAGAGCCTGGTCCTCCTGATACAAGCAGAGGTGGAATTGGTGCTGGCGCTGCTACCAGGTCATTTAAACGTTCAAAATACTATATTAAAAAAAACAAAACAAAAAAAAAAACAAACAATCAAAACAATCATTACAAATATGCCACTGTTTAAGGGAAAAATATATAGCCTTCAAAGTTGGCATCTGCCATGAATGATACTTTGAGGCACTAAGCATGCAAACAAAAGGCTTTCTTTCACCACATGAATGCCCAAGAATGTTGTAGCAGAATTCAGGATGGCAGAAACAAAAACCATCCTTCATCCACTTGGGAGAAATATTTTGTCTGCAAAAAAAAAAGTGGAGGCACATCAGATACACACAGGTATTTTTTCTATTAATGTTCTACTGTTTTACTGTCCTAGTATGTAGTGAAGATGGCACAATCCTCCAATCCATTGCCAATATATGACTAGTGAAGGAAAAGAATAAATTGTGCTAGTAAAACAGGGGTACTAACAATTAAAATACAGTAATACAGAATTACATTATAAAATCAAGGAATGTCACCCAAATAAGCTGTGGCATCACTTTCCATAACCACTTTAATGCTTTTTCTTCCTACATTCATTATACCTTTCCTACCTATAACTGTTCCTGATACCTCCAATTTGAAATGTTTTTAAAATTTTATTTCAAGCACTGAGTAAGTACTGAGTTATTCAGCAAGTGTCTACTTTTAACTTTCCTGTGTTCTTCTCACATTATGTATGGCTGCATGATGGGATGAAACCTTTTCTTCCCCAAAAGACCTAACTCCCAGTGTCAAGACAGAGCTTGGATTTCCAAGCACGGTTATAGTGCTTTTCCCCAGTGCAGGAACAACTGCTTCTTCATCAATGCCATTCAACAACACACAAACTGGCACCCCTCCCAGAAAATAAATATGCCATCTATATAAGACATATGGCTTCTTCTAGCCTAAGAAGTAACAGCCTCAAGGATGCTCTCAGAACACAGCTTCTTCTGTAGAAGTACATCTTGCCTAACAAGAGATGGAAACGAGTGATGACTGTCTCTTCATCCATATACATTTCCAATGCACTTACTTTCTCAAATCCCAGCTCACATGTTGAATTAGAGGCCTGCTGAAAAGCTTCCATCTGTTCTTGCTCATCATGCGCATCCCACAATACATCACCAAAAACAACTTCTTCAGGAGCAGGGGACTCTTCCTTATTGCCCAAATCCTTGCCTTCTAGTTCTGTCATTTCGCACCCCAATATATCCTAAGCAAAAAGAAAATGACATGGAAAAAACTGCAACTATAATTCTTCACGGTGCAGGCACATTAGGCGTTATTCTCAATTCCACTGTACATGAGTGTGGCTCTACTCGCATCAATATGTTCATTTCCTTTTAGTCTAGCAGAAAACAAATAAATGGGCAATTAGATGAAACCAACTCTGAATGCACAGGTTTCAAGACACTAGTTTTAGTCTTCTCATGGTGGAAGCTACCTACCACAAGGAAGAATAAGGAGAAAATGGACTATGCATTTTTTCCTTACCCTGTGATATGGACAAAGAGAAATTAAAAGATAATTTAATCCTATTATATGAATAAAAATAAATTAAAAGATAATATAGGCCATGAATAGATCCCTTTTCCTTCTTATTTTTGCTTCTGTCCATAAGAGCACTGCTCAGTTTTGGGTTTTATTTTCCACCTGCAGATTTCTTTGCTTACCAGGTACTAATGATAAAGCACAGAAAGATCCTTTGAATTACATCTAAGTAGAACATAGTACTCACGTTGACATTATTTAAGATCACAAATCAGAGTAGGAATAGAAAAAGCTGAGATGCAACATGTACTCTACCTGTTTAATTATCTTTTCCACACAATTATAGATTTCATATGCTCCTTCTTCCACACCTCCAACATGATCAATCATCTGAAAAAGTAAATGGCAAAGCATAACGCATCTCTTAACCCAACTGGGAACAGTATTTAGGACTTAAACCAAAAACATTCTGGAACACATTTCAATTCCATTCTGTTGCATTCCTTAGATAGGATTCACTTTGCCTAAGCTTTTAAAAGTTGGGTATCTAGTTTCAGCTGTTCTCATCAGTTCTCTCCACAGAGAAAAATAAATGGCAACTGATCTATTTTCAGCTAGGAGGAATCTCTCTGGAGGTACACTTCTTTCTCTTCAGGGGCTACAGAGGGACCTTAGATAAATAACTTTGCCATTTAAATGGCTAAACCCAGGTGAGACATTCTATCCCTATAGCACAGCATTTTTTTTTTTTTTTAAGTGAAAATGCAGCGGCTTTTTTTTCCTCCTCTACTAATGAAAATTTCACAACAGTTGTAAATTTCAGCTTCATCAACCTGCTCATGTAATGTGCATCCAGAACAATGAGCGCAATGTCTTTACTCCTAAAATCTGGGACTACTAGCACTCGATGTTGTTGTTTACAGTAGGAAAATAAACCTTTTAAAATTCAACAGTCTTTAAAATGCCATACCTTTGCTTTGCTCATGTAAGAAATTTGCTCAATTAACTGTTGCACTGAGACTGAACTGACTCTGCCATCCTCCTTTCTGTGGTAAATTAGCCGGGGTTTTTCTTCTGGATTTCTCAAGAAGGCTTCTTCACAGTCCTCCAACAAACAACTAGATTGGAAATCAGCATTCTTGTGCTATATTACACTGCTGTAGTAAACAGTTCAATCAACACAAGCTCCGAAGTTGGGTTTCACTGCAAAATCTAATTCAAAAGTCGTATCTATTTACAACAAAGGGCAAGCAAATATTTCAGCAGTGAATTTAAGATATACTCTGAAGTAAGGAACAGCTAAGAGAGAAATTTATGCTACTTGTACCTAAAACATTAAAACCATTTACTAATTTTAATGGTTATTGCTTTGTAAATTAGAAGTTGATCTTCCTGTCATAACAGTACACAGAGTGAAAGGTAACTGCCTTGCATGGAAAGAATATGGATTCATACAAGATTAATAAGCATCACATATACGCTCTGCCATCACTTATTTGAAGGCTGTTCTATTCGACCTTTTTAGAAGTCCTTTTGTATTTGTGAGATGTAGGATTGTCTTTTAATTTGTAGTTGAAAAGGAGAATTACACACCTCCAAACTCAAATGCACTTTGTGTTTATATATGTGAATGATATCATTATCAGCAATCTATTGCTGTTCCACAGAAGGAACTATACCACTTGGGGATGCTGACAACAGCAGACAGGATCTCTCAAATACTATGATCTTTATAGGAGCACTACACAGGATCACAGTTTTTCTAAGAGAAACTCTCTAAGCAAATACTGTTGGCAGGTATACTCCTTTGTGGTTTTTTTCTTGCGTATTTCGTTCTTAAACATTTGTGACTCACGTACTTAATGCTGGGTTATTTGGCAACAGTATCCCCTTGGGGCATCAACATATCCCCAGCAGCTGACATTACCTTTCTAAGAGCATAAATCTATGGCAGCTCTAGTCCGATTCAAATCAACATCTCCTGTGTTACCTGGCTGTTCCCTCAAGCACTCCACTGTTGTAAATCTTAGCTACTAGTGTCTTAAACCAGCCTTTAATTCTCTGTGGACAGATGTTTTATTTACAAAAACAGGAGTTCTAGTTAATGAAAGAGCTCTAATATAACAGTATTTGAAATACCCAGAGTTCAAAATCTACCCCCAATATGAAACTTAACACATAATAGTATTTTCAGATTTTTGCATTCATACAGATGTTTTGGAATGACTGCTCTGTGATCCTTAATATTATCTTCTCTAATCCCTTTTTCTCTCTTCTTCAGCAAAAGGACACCTCTCCCTCCCCCAAACCTCAAAACCAAAGTCTGCCCAAATTTCCCAAATGCATAATAGAAACAGTCCTAACACAATTCTAAAAGTATCCCTAGTTCGGTATTTTTTATTTAGTAAGTCATGTTTCTTCTAGAAAGTTAGGAAATTACTCACTGAACAAAAACAACACATTGCATCACCATTTATCATAAAACATGACTTATGGAAATTAAGCTGTAGAAAGCTAGCACAGGGTACCACACATCAGAGTCAAGAAATCACTCCAAAAAAATAGCCACAGATAGAAAATAATGTGTGACAGAATAAAATCAAAATACTACAGACAGGTGTAAGGCTAGATAAGCAAATGTAAAGCACTGAAGACATTCACACCAGCCATCTGGAATTCCTAAGGCTCCTGCAATATGCATGACAGAGAGCTGCTCTTGGAAAGCGAAACATTTCTGTATTATGAAAACATCCTTCATGCTGTATTTTAAGAGAATCTGTAGCTACAAAAACGAAAGAGGAAATGATACAAAGCTGATACATTCTTTTAACTGTCTGCACCAGCAAACCTAAAGTTTGAAGGAGTATCACTTAGAAGATACTAGCTTAGGAAATGTACTGAGCAAAGCATCACACACTTTTTAATACGCTATGCACTCTGCATAAATTACCAATTTCCGTTTGCTTTACCAGTCTCAAATATACTTACCTTGGGAAAGTTAAATGCAGGAGCAAAATGACTAATGAACTTTTTTCAATTTCCCATTTTCTTACATCCTTAAGAGGCCTTTCTGCTGAAAAATGAACAACTTGAAAGAAGTACCCCATTGTTTCACAGATTCTTTGAAGTTTTGGCAAGTAGTTCTGAAAGCAAATTTGAATAAAGTTGCTTTATTACTAAATCTGCGTAGCACTAAGGACCTACTAGATAAATCTCAAGTTTCTTTTCTCTATGCAGTTTCTTCCCCTGAAGCCCTTGACAATACTTTCGCTAACTTCACTGAAATCAGGCTTCATCTACTAAAGCTTTCAAGAAATATTAAACAAATTTCAGAGTAAGCATCACAGTGGAAACAAACCAGCATACAGCCTAGCATAAGTTCGTGAGGTACTCACTCTAATGAAGATGTCCACTTCTGGTTGAGTCTCATCAGTACTAATAATAAAACATCTTACTGTGTTACTCCACAGAGAGTGGGAAAACAGAGGAGTAACCTGTAATAAACTGGCAACAGCAGCATCCCAATCCTCTGCCAATTAAAAAAACAACAGAATGAAGTCTAGAGAGCTTCACATCTGATTACAATTATCTCTTAGCCCTATGAATACTACATTTTATTTAAAAGAGTAGTAACATTTTTACTCAACTGTTTTAATTTTAAAAATTTTAATTTAGAGAACCCATACCATCTGATGTAATATAATTTGATGATGTGGCAAAACAACAGTGTTAAATATATTCATATTATCGTTACATTGATATAGAACCAATGAGTTTAAAAAAATTCTTAAGTTCTTAATTTTGTGGCTGGTCATTCTTCCAAGCTAAGAATAGGTTCTCCTTTCAGCACCACATGGCATGATGAAAGCGTTAGTGTATGAATCTGGAGCTGTCACAGAGCAGACTCTCCCCTCCTACTTTGCAGGCAGAGACTCCTGAATCAGAGCCTGAAGGACTGAAGGAAAAGGGGAGAAAATGCCAGAAAAGTCAACTAGATGCAGCGGGGTTCCAGGGCCAGGAGAACAATGAGGAAAACCAGAGCACCAGAAGGCAATTTACAAGAGGCAATTTAGGAAAGAAAGTTCAAAAGCAACAATTACTGATAACAAAATATCTAACATTGATTCGTGTAGCAATGCATACATCCTGCTATTGCAATCAGATTTCCATGAAAGAAAGATCACTATCTTCCTTACTCAACTTGGGCAACAAAACTGTATTTGGTTTACTGACAATGAAGCACTATTTACTCCTGTTTGCTAAAATTACTGCTGCACATATCATAGTCATCAAATGTATTAAACATAACTTAGTATGTACAGCTACAGACTCCTTTTATTTATTCAAAGAAAAATTCCAAATAACCCTTTAGTCAAATTACCCAAGAATGGACAGACGTGGAGCTGAGAAACAACAATTATTTAAGAATGAATAGAAAAATGACATAGACGTGTATAATGCCAGCAAAACACACCACCACTACTTACCTCTGTTTATATTTGCAAATGGTCCCTCAACATCTATGGAGCTATGAGCAAATTCAGGCCCTCTGAAAGACTGCTGAAGTTGCATCATACTACCCATGGATGGCTCACTTCCCAAAGCTCCTCCATTCCAGTATTCAGATTGTGCCCCAGTAGCTAGTATTGGGGGAAAAAAACCAAACAAACACCTCTTCATTATCACTAAACAAGGTAAATGATCAGTCTTAAATACTCCAGCAGAAACCTACAGTTACATGCCACCAATCATAATTTTTTCTCTTTTAGCAGATTTGCTCACACCTTCCTGTGCTATAGTTCTAAACAGGAATTATTGAGAAGCCATGCTCCTAAAGGACAGGTTATTTGCTATTATTTGTTATTATACAGAGTGCTCCCATCTGTTGGGTTCAAATGTTGACTCGGATTACAAATAAGGAAAACCATTCATGGTATTGCTGAAGTCACTCGTGCACATCACAAAACTGACAACTTTTGTTCAAGAACATTTCAAAAGAGCATAAAGGGGCTGTAGGTCAGGACTGAAATATATTTCTGTGCTGTGTGAAAGAGCTTTCACAGTAACTCTTCATAATATGTTTGCATTACACTTCTGCCAATCAATATGCAACTCTGAAGACACTAAATAAATCTTCCATGGAGAAAATCAGGTAATTGAAAAAGATTTTAAAAAAAGGTAAGAAGGGAAGTATGAATACAAAAATTAATTTAACACAAAAGACGACAGAAAAAGTATTTAAAAGAAAACAAGACTATCTGTACCTGTAAAGTTCAGTAAATGCATAATTACTAAGCAAAAGCTGATCACTGCATTTTGAAACATTTCTACTTTTAAAGATTGCATTATTTATACTCTTGCCAAGATGTGTCTGCTGATACATCTCAATAAGCAAAACAAAGGTTAAGCAACAGCACTGGCACACAATTTCTCCTCAGTAACCCTTCATGGGGCAAGAAGTAACAGCAGTCATCCTTAAGACTGTTAAGGTGCTAACTGTCTCCTACAATTATTGCTCTATTTTGAATCATATACAAAGTCAGAGGACTGATCATATACCTATCTGAATCCTTCCCATGTTATCGAACACCTCTTACAGCATATACAAGGTTTTGCCTTTTATGTCATTGAGTTTGCTAGGGCTTCCCTTTCAAATAAATCTTAAATAAAATAACTCTTTTGGTCAGTTCATGTTTGTTAAATATCTAACTCTGCTACTATGAAAATTACAGCAGCTAAGACAAGCATACTTCATCATCCACAGACAGTAAGTCTACTTAAGATTCCCTCTAGTTTCAGGTGTAGTTTTTGTATCCTTTGGAACATGATCTCTCAGATCTAGAATCAGAAAATGCAGAAAAGATTAGAAAATTCAGAATTGTTCATGGAACAATTTTTAAAAAAAACGTTCAGGTCACTGTATCTAGACAGTGCTCTATTTTCTTCATCCATTCATGAGACCAGAAACGTGGGGTTCCCACAATCTTAACTAAGTTTAGTCAGCTGCTTTTACCTTTTAAACTGTTTTATGTTGCCTTTCAACCTGGATTAACAAAACGTTTTTCAAAAGAACATAAATATTTGTCTTGTGCTTTACTATTCAGAGACTTCAGTCACCTTCCAACACAAAATGCTGGGGATGAAATTCTCACCTGTAACATCTGTACAATTGTCATCAGAATCAGACTCTTCAGGATCAAACACCTGGATTCCTTGTGCCTGGAGTCTCTGAAGTTTTGCTTCTAGCTCTCGTTTGGCCCTCAGTAAGTCCTGAATCTCATTTTCTTTAGTTTCTCTAAAAATCTATAAGCAGGAAAGGAAGAAAAAAAAACAAGAAATAGAAACCATAAATATTTTGAAAATCAGTATCAGTTCCTGAATGCATGTTATCTGCTTTCAACTGGAAAAGTAAGTTTCTAGCATTCATTTAGCAGGCAAAGGCATGAAAATGTGAACAACAAGCCATCAGAAGCCTATAAATGAGCAGGGAAACATAGTTTAAAATTGTCTGGTTTTAAAATTTTATCATTTTAAACCTTATCATACTGTTCTGAAAGTTGGAAGTCTGCATTAGTATGGGAAGGTCATTAAAAATAGCAAGTAACTTTCTTCACCTTTTAAATTTTATTGTCTTCTAAAATCACTGCATGTAACAATTTGCTTCAAAGGTTTCCTTTTATTCTTCCATATTTTTTTTTATGTTTATGTATAACCTTGTATTTAATTTTGATTGTTGCAGAAATGTAAATTACCTAAGATAGAAAGTGATCAAGCATCTCCAGCTGTTCTGCTTGTAAAATATTACTATCATGAGGGGAAGAACACACAAACCTAGATTTAAATACAAAAAGATCAAATCTTCCAGTGCCATCTTCTTAACTAAGGTCAAAACCAATCCTCTTTTTTATATACCTGCCAAACATCAACACCTGTTACAATTAAAGATATCAAGAATCTTGAAAACAGTGCAAAACCAGGGCCTATTGCCCTGTTTTGGTTGGTAGAAATATCATCACCTGCAGCAAGGGAAAAGCAGAAGCATCAGCCTGGCTTTTCAAGTCATCCCTCCACAAAGTGCAAAGGCTGTTGTCTTTAACTGGCTATCATATTTTAGCAGCTAAAAGAGATGCACCAACACACAGTTTAATGTAAGCTAGAAGTGTTAAACCTTACAAAACTGTATATCAAATTTACTCAGAAATAATGGAACTCTGTCTTTATACATTCCTTCAGCACGTGTCAGTTTGCAGCCCATGTTTTCTTTTCACTCTCAAATATGAATACATTCCTGTATTCAAATAATGCAGGAATTTAAGATGCATCACTGTATGCTCTCCTTCTAATATTTAAAAATTATTTTCTATTTTTTCCTCATAGTTTCAGAGAGAAGTTTTGGTAGGATTATCTTAAAGAAAATAGGCAGCTCCAGCTATGATACTCCAGGGTTTTTTTAAGGAGAGGTCCTCCTGAAAGCTACTGAAGAAGAGTTCATTGGGAGAATCCGACCAAGTGACATCTATCTTCTTTTTGGTCATTTTCTCCAGGACAAGAAAAGTCACGCCATACCTTGAATTGCCTTTTGACCTTGTCTCGATCATGTTCAAAAGTAGCAGCTCTCTCCATAGCTTGGTATTTAGCTTCTAATGCGCTTTCCTTCTCTCTAAGTATTTTCTGGTAAGTTTTCTGAAGTGCCTGGAAAACATTTAACATACCATTTTTCTGAGTGAAAGCATCACTGATAAAAGGCTTTAAGATTACTTTCCAGCTGGTGACATTCAGGTCCAAATACAACGTTAACCCAGTGCCCTACATCTCTCTCCTTGCTCTAAGGAGACCCACGTGCTCCCCATCCTCCGAGGCACACCTTGACCGCACCCCGACAGCTCGCCAGGATGGCCCTGTGGAACATGCAATTTCCCCAGCACCCTGCCTGCCACGGGGAGGAAAAGTCATCGCACTCGTCACCTCCCTGCCACAGCTTTCCTGGGAAGCAGGACGAGCCCTCCGCAGCCCCGCTGTCCAAGAGGGCAACGAGAGCTACCTGCAGCTCGGCGCGCAGCCGCTTGTTCTCCCTGTCCAGCTTGGCCTCCTTCTTCACCATGGAGGCCACTTCGTTGTTCTTGCTGACGCGGAAGATCTCGTACTCCTTCTTCAGGCGCTCATACTCAGCCACGCACTCCAGCTCCTGCACCGAGGCTGTCGACTTGAAGCTGGCCCCGATGAGCCCGCCGGGCCGGGAGGCCCCGACGCGCCGCAGGGAGCCGCGCAGCAGCCGAGCCTTGGGCTTCACCTCCACCGGGATCTCGCAGGCCTCGCCGCCGCCGTACGTGTCTTCGATCACCTCCCCGACCCCTCCCGCCGGGCTCACCAGGGACGACGCCGTCCCCATGGCCGGGGGACGCCGCAGCCGCGCCTACTGCCGGGCGAGGCTTTAACACCGAGCGGAGCAGCCAGTGCCTCCGGCGGGCCCTGGCAGCGGGGACATGCCCGAGGCGGAGCGTTCCCGGAGGCGGCTGCTGCCCACCTCGCCCCGGCCAGCGCCCCTCATCGCTCCCCAGGCCCGACTGAGCCGGAGGGTCCGGCGAGCCCGCGGGCCACGGTCCGCTCCTTGCGGCAGCCGGACAAGGAAGGGAAGGCGGGAGGAAACCGCCCCGCGGGCCGCCTCCTTCCCTCTCCCTCGCTCTCCCCCACCCGCCCCGTCCCGCGCGGCTCCGTGCTGGGGAGCGCGGCTGGAGCGGCGCGAGAGGGGGAGCACGAGCCGCCCCTCAGGGCAGGGAAGGGCGGAGCGACGGCCGAAGGGCGGGAATTCGCTCCGCTGAGGAAAAGCGGGTTTTTTTTAGATTTTTGCTTTTAAAAAACAAGAGCTAAGGTGTTTAGCACGGCAAATCCATTCCTACTAGCACTGTCTCAGCGTGCGCTGTGGAAGCCTCAGCCCTGCCAAGCCCTGCTGCTTGGCTGGGCAGCATCGCCAGAAAGAGCGTCCATTTTCTCCTCAGAGAGCAGGGCCCGACAGGGTCTGTCACCTGCCCCAAAGCCCGTAGGCTGTGCTGCACCCCAGGCTGGGGGTTTACGCGTTTATAATGCCCAGTTCTCCTCAGCCGAACAGGGACATGCAGGTTGTGCTGCAAACTTTTGCGCAGTACAAACGTTGTGAGGGAATTGTTTCTCACCACCCTAAAACAGCGACCTGTGAGACCAGCTGGCACACTCCAAAGAAGAACTGAGGAGAGATGGTAGAGGGTTTACCAAGAAGTAAGTGCTGGGTAATGGTGCCATGTCATGCACAAGTTCAGTGCCTGCACCTTGTGCTGCCTTCTGGCCTCGCCTGAAAAGTCTCAGTTCTCTGTTTGAAGACCTTCCCTTTCAGGAATAAGGCAGTCCTAGATTATCACCCCCTTAAATTATCCTTATGCCATTTCCTCCTCTGGCTCTTCAAAAAACCCCATCTGGTTCCATCACCCATCCTGGGGACTTCAGAGAAGCAGATCCCCGAGGCTGAGGAGAACGCTCGTTTGTTCCCAAATCCCAGAGTCTGCCCTACCATCAGTGTGAAAAACAAAAATGTCACTACTTTAAAGCAGATTTTACTTCACGTATGTGCCAGGTTTGTTAGCCAGGACTGGGGGAGCCATTTCTTCTTAACAGAAGGAGAAAAAAAATAATCTTAGGAATATCTTTCCAATGATACATCCCTGAATTTCAAAACCTGTTTGAGAGGGAAATTACTTCTGTGTACAACAGAAAAGGTGGTGTTTCATTTCCCTGAGTAAACCATTGAGGTTTTGGGAATGTGAGCTGTTTGCCCTAACTTTACCCTCTTGTTCTCATGAGGAAAAAGTAATTTCTTGTCTGAATATCAGTTATGGTTACATTGCTGATCTACTCCAGTTAAACCCAGTTTCAGTGAATACGAGATACAGACTATGTGACAATTGTGGGAAGAGGAAGTGTGCTGCTATGTTTTCCCAAATACTGACAATAACATAGGCTGCATAGTATTAGGTGACTCAGCAAATAAGCTTGTAAATCTGTAACAAAGCAAGGCTCTTGGTTTCGTCATTTGCATGTTTGTATTACGCCAATTTCTCCACTTTGCAGTTGTTTGAGATCTACAAATAATTAAAAACATGTTCATGCTGGTGCTTGAACTGAATTATTCTCATATTTTGAGTTTGTGAAAATCAAAATCTCCAAGCTTTAAGCCTAGAATAAAAATGTAGTATTGTAAGAGCTCCTGGATTCCTTCTAATAATCCACTTGACATTAAAAAATAGATTGGAAGAACTGTAGGTGCTGTTTCTCTAATGCTGCCTCTGGGTGTATTACAGATTTTTTATAGACTGTAGAGACCATATTAACAGAACCCTTTCTAAACAGAAAAATTACACTGCTTCCCTGTTGCTTCATGGGTTGGTTTTCCTAATGTTTAGAGATTAGAATAGCTTGCTTCAACATCTAATTTGTAAATTAACAAAGATTGCTTTAAATCACCGATTAGAACAATTCAGAAGGAAATCCAACTGTTCATTGCATAGATGTTGGAAACAGTGTCTCAGAATATCTGAGGATGAGCTGTCTTAATTTTCAAAAATGAATTAACCCTGAAAATCGATTGCTGGAGAAAACATCATATCAAGTTATTTGAAAAGTACTTTGTCATGTTATATTACTTTTCTAAGCTTCAACTGGAGGAACCCAGTCCTCAGTCCTTTAAGGATGTTTATGCTGGGTGAATTGTGCCATAAACTTCTTCACTGGTCAGTGAAGACATTTGGGATCCTTGAGCAGCTTCATGTTTAACATTGCTATTATTTACCTAATTTAAAAAGGTTATTAAGACAATCCATGTGTGAGATGTGGTGGGTTAACCCTGGCCAGCAACTAAGCACTCACCACCCCAGCCTAGCAGGACGAGGAAGAGAATTGGAATAGAAAAAGCGAGAAAAACTTGTGGGTCAAGACAAATACAGTTTAATTAGTGCAGGAAAGAGGGAAAAGAAAAAAAAAAAACAACAAGGGTTGCAGGGGTGGTTACTCACCACCTCCCAGCAGGAGAACGATGCCCAGCAACTCTCTGAGAAACAGCTACTTTGGAAAGACTATTCCCGAGTTTTATTGCTGAGTATCACGTTATATGGCACAGAACGTGCCTTTGCTCAGTTCGGGTCAGCTGTCCTGGCTGTGTCTCCTCCCAGCCTTTTTCCCAGCCCTAGTCTACTCACTGTCAGGCAGTGAGAAGCAGGGAGGGCCTTGATGCTGTGCAAGCACTGCTCTGCAAGAGCTAAAATATTGGTGTGTTATCAACACTGTTTTACTCACTGATCTAAAGCACAGCACCATACAGGCTGCTATGATGAAAATTATCTCTATCTCAGCCAGACACAGTACAGACATTTTTGTCAGATAGAGACCTGTACTTTGTAAAGCTCCTTCATGATTTCAGCTGTTACAGAACCAGACCGCTTTCCATCCCTGAATCCACATAATGAGGAATACAGGAATGTCTGGTCCTCTGGCAAATTTACTCTTCTAACTGCCCTTTTAGGGTCAGCATGCAATCCGTACACCTGATCCACAATGGACAACTATCTGACAATGTTGTCCTCCTACTGAGGCTATGGGGTTTTTTTTGTTGTGTGTTACTTAGAAGCCCATTGACTTTAGTGCTTTATGGCATAGACAATTTAGTGCAAACATTCTAAATACTTTATTTGCTGTTACTTAAAATCTGCTGGGCTGCAGTTTAAAAACATTTATGTGGCATCTGTAGGGGTATTGCTTTTGTCTTTGATATATCCACTATATTAGTACATGATTTATTGTTGAAGTTTCTTACTCTTTATTTCATTTTAGGAGTTGTTGGTGACTGTTAACAAACAAAATCTGTGGATCTAAGGATCTGTCATGTAGAGAAAAGTACAGCTGCAGGAGCTGGCCTTCTGAAAGAAGTTTTTTACATACGTTTTGACATTCAGCTCCAGGTTAGCAGATGTTTATTTTATAAAATAGTATATCCGTATGTTATTATCTATGTATTCCTGTAAAATTTAGTGTACAAGGTCAGGATATAGCAAGATAAGAAGCTGAAGAAGATTTGGAGATTGTAGGTTGCCACAGATTGACTACCCATTAAGAGTAAGAGTTGCTATGATTAGAGTATATGTTGATAATGACCTGAAAGCAGGACATGCTTTAAATGAAAGGCAGCTGAACAAACTTCTACACAATGTCCGTTTTGTTAACTCAGATGCTGGAGTGACTTTTAAAGCTGTATAACACAGGCATAAGCAAAGTGTGTTGGAAGCCCTTCATAAGTGTCTATTAAGTTGTTTGTGCTAGCACTGAATCAAGTGGATAATTTTTTATTATCTTATTCATTATTCAAAAATATCTGTGTCTGATGGAACAGGATTAAAAGAGCTCTATTGAGGACATGCAGTGAGAAGATGTAGTATGGTAATTTTTAAAAGATTAGTTTTGTCCTGTATTATATATGATTCTACTTCCTGAAGACCTTGCTCTAAAAGTTTGCTTGCTACTTGGCTGTTCTTTATTAATGTGTTGGCTTTCCCCAATACCTCTACCCTGTGCAGTAAGTGCAAGGCTGAATAAGCCAAATGGCTGGCCTACTTACTCAGCTGCTTTCTTTTATATAGCATGAGGCCTGATGTAAACACAATGAAGTCAGGAAGGATTTTTCAATTGAGATAATCCGTTTTGAATCTGGCACGCTAGTTGTTCCAAAATGCCTGAACCTGTCAGATCTTAGCTCTGAGCAGGAGAATTACTTTGTTGTCTCTGCCCTGTTGTGACACCTGCATTTCGTTCATCTGCGCGATAAGCATCTGTCTCTGTCTTCCTCCGAGACCTTCATGCTAAGTGGGAGCAGTTCCATGATTCACCAGCCACTACAACAGGTGTGTAGGATTCTGCAGCTGTCTGCAGGTGAGGGAATGTCTGCTAGATGGTGGTGAGACAGAGGTTGTCTTCCCTTTTTCACATGACCCGGCATGGCTGGGGCTATGTCCACCATTGTGTCTGACTTACACCATGCACAGTCTTTCTGTGACCTGACATGAAACTACGTACCTGAGATTTGAGTGATGTGAGGTGCTGCTAGTGAGTAAAGTTTACATTCATAAGCAAGACTTTGTCATAAACTTAAGTTTTAGAAGTAAGACTGTACAGTTGAAGTTTGAAGAAATGTGCTGAAAAACCCATGTTAAGTCTTAAGATAATTTTTTTATAGGCATATTTATGAGACCCTCTAATGCATCTGCTTTTTCTTTTCAAGCTAAAAATAGTACAACATACAGGTAGTCAACTGTAAACTGCCTAACAAATTCAACCTTGGGGCATAGTTCTAAGTTCAAATAGCTGTTGAACTCACTATGTTTCAGTCAGTAACTTCATTACAGTCTGCCAAGCTGAGATCATCAGCTTCTTTCAAGAATCCATTTGCTTAGTGACATGAAAATTACCCGAAGCAGAGATGAAAATCACAATGAAGAAGACATCTACTTTTAAGTGCTCCCATAACTATACATGTCACAGCCCTTTGCCACTAGAGGACAGCAAGACTTCAGGCAAATGGAGTTGTGTGAGGAGGTGGGAGAAAAGGAGAGAAATTACTTACACAGGGTTAAGAAAGTATTAGTTCAGAAATTACATGCTTTTAGTGATGATCAAGCTTCTTAAAGAATTGAGACAAGTTTGGAAGTTTCAAGACAAAATACAGAGGACACAAATAAAAGCTGAAGTTTTAAGGCAGTGGTTTGCATATCGGTCAGAAATACTGTTATTTGAAAAGCACAGTACTAACTAGTTTTGAGAGCCATATACTGTTTCCATTAAATTCATAGTTTTGTATTGATTTTGGTAAGAATAGGGCTTTGCTTTGTAATCTTAAATAACTGGTAGGTGTTCAGATTTTTGATGAAGGACTTAGATACCATTATGTAGGAAGGTTGTTATAGTCTGTTATTTAGAGTAAAAATAATAGTCTGAAACCACTGGAAAAGAATCTTCTGCTTCCACATCTATTACTTTAACCATATTTTTGTTTGTAACTTGTAATGCAAGGACTCATGAAATGTTTTGATATAAGCTATAGGAAATGGATTCAGAACAATGCAATTCATAATCAGAACTAAACTTTTCACCTTCGTGGCTTTAGTATGTCAGACAAGATAAACTTCTTTAGTCTTTATGACAAGTCACTTGGTGACATTTCTCCATTAAAAGTTCAAAATAGGCTTTGAAGAAACCTTAGTTTGTCGTAAGTCTGAATAGGGTTTTAACTGAAAATTCCACAGTGAGTTATAATCCTAGCAAGAAGAGAGCTCTTGAGCATCCGCTTTATCATCCCTGAATCATCACTGAACTGAGAAGGACATCTCAGATTGTGCAGTCTCATGGTCATTTCATCCCTGACCAATTGGATTAATATTGTGTGTGGTCACAATGCTGAGGAGCAACTAATCTTGTTCACCAGAAAAGCAGGGTGAGAGGGAGGAAAATGTCCAAATAAACAGCAAAACTGAGAAATATTAACTACAAGCAATTGCTGTTGCCATGCTCTTTATTGCTTCAGCCTAGAGCAACAAAACTACAATGGTGCATAACAGGGGATGAATATAGAAGAAATATGCTGAAGATTGCACCTTATCATTTTTAGGATCACTTAAAAACACTTGCTGTGTTAGTGGGAATGTGAAATTCAATAGGACTCAAGTGAAATTTCCTGAGTACTTTCATGTTGTATTGTTCATTCCCAGAACATCTGCCTTCTTGGCAGAGCTGAGTGTCCTGATCAGTTTATCTTGATCTGGATTTGCAAATTAGGCATCCTAAATCTGAACAAAATTTTCTCCAAAAACACATGTGGAAATGGTGCTGCTACCCAATGCAAATGGTTGATACCTGAGTGAGTTCCTTGGCTTCTTTATCCTACAGCAATTAGATCCTGTATCTTTTGTTACACAGAAGGGTGCCCTGACCAAGAGGCTGTAGGGAAGACTGGACTTGGACCTTCTGCAACTGTCTGGGGAGAACCAGTATGTCACACAGCAGAGAGTGCATGGTTTATGGGGTCAGAGAGAAAGAACTATAAGGATCATGATTCTCTAATTTAGTGATTAGGACTCCTCCTCTCTTCAAGCAAGCCAGAAAAAAAGTCTTCTATTTCCAGATATACTCAGCTATACCCAGATGAGGTTGAAATGAACTCTTCATTTTACATGTCTGATTTAGGGAGGCACCTGAGATCTCAACAGTGATCAGGTATAAAACACACCTATTCTATGTCAGTCTTTTAGGAAGCTATTGTGTCTGTCCTTCAGCATTCTGTCTGTGATCAAGTGTGACTCTCCCTCTCTAGTGTCTGAAGAAGTCAGACATTTAAAGTCATGGACTGCACCATCAGGGCAAGAGGCTGAAGAGTTTGGTGTCACAATATGAGATGATGCCATACCTAAGTCTCTTTCTAGAACCTTTATTCAACAATGCAAATGGCTGCAGTTCACTGAGGTATGGACATTTAGCAATGTCCTTTATCATGCCTAATCTGTAATCATAGCACTATTTACTTTGATATCAAAGGGACTAATCCCTTCCTGCCATTTTTTCTTGTGGTTGGTGTCTCTCTTTTATTTTCATGCACAAGCAATTTTGCTTTTGGGAGTTATGAGGACAATCATGTAGATTTATTTCTGACTCAATCAAATGCAGAAGAAATTATGTTCACATCCTGTGAGAAGAAGTTTGTTCAGAAATCCCCATGTTGCTAGGCTAGTGGCAGAAGTGCTAACAGAGGCGTGGCATGTGGAATGTTGAATCCCAGCTTTAAGCAGATAAATACTAGAAAGCTTCTCAGAATTTCTTAGCATGTACATTTGAACCTCTGATTTCAGCTCTGAGTGGGTCCCTGTAAAAGCTTAGATGCTCTGAACTGCTGCCTTCCAGAGGAAGGTCCTTTTCATCTAGCTGAACATGAAATACTAAGTTCATTTAGTTTTCCATTGATCCCTCCAGTTTTAATTGTGTAGCTAGAAGTGCTCACTGCTGGGAGGTGCTGCTGTATTTTATTATTTGTCCTGCTGAACAGGATATCATTTCAAGAAATTAATCTGGACAGTGTGGAAATTGCTGAAATGAATGAAGAATCTTAGGTATTTTCCAAGGAGTTCATGTTATTAGAAAGATCATGTAGTTACTTGTGTGCTACATTAATTCTGCATGTATGAGCTGAATCTGACAGTCGCATGATGTAGAATTTTATCTCTAAACCATTATGTGGCATATTTGTGGAGTCAGTTTATATAGTTTCCTAAAAAAAATCTTGGGCTCTTGGGCTAGCAGGTTTTTTTTAGCA
Organism: Podargus strigoides; assembly: GCA_028020825.1. Taxonomy (NCBI): domain Eukaryota; kingdom Metazoa; phylum Chordata; class Aves; order Caprimulgiformes; family Podargidae; genus Podargus; species Podargus strigoides. The sequence goes on along the minus strand of CM051623.1, from coordinate 13,841,667 downwards.
CTTCATTGTTTATCATATTTAAATTCTATATATGAGACGTGTATTGAAACCAAATGATGTTCCTCTTTTTATAACTGCAGCAGACTGTGAATGCCCTGAGGCTGTAACTGACTGGCTCACAGAGAGATTAGATAAGCATTGCATAATAGGAATGGCTGGGGGACAGTGGGGCTGCATATACTCCTTTGAACATATGTGATTTAAAAAATGTGACTCAAATGAAGAAAGACTTTGTGGTCAGATATATATTAAATTACATTACAGCTTATTTAAACACACTGAAGCTATGTTGTGGCATTGCTGAAATTAGAACAATGGGCTGTAATATGGCAAAAGGTCTGGTTAATTTTTCTCTGAAACACTTGAGGCATGCCATTACATTAACTCTTCTGGGAGTACTTTAGATTGAAAGTGTAAAGGTCTGTGATTACATTCCAGGTTCATGCCACAACTCATCTTACTTCAGGAGTTTTGTAGCAAGGAACTGTGACCAGACAGAATGGGAGGAAGGCAAAAAGACTTGTCTGTAGTGCATACAGCAGAAATGTGCACTTGTGGAGTTTTTCATGGTATTTTAGTTGGTACTTTGTGTCTCCACATTTGCAATGGCTTCAGTTTATGCGTAGTGAATACATATATGTATCTGGAAACAGGGCATACTTATTATTGGATAGGAAATGTGCTCATGAGCTTCTGGAAGTCTGGGAAGTATCTCCACAGTGTCAAGTGGTACAAGTTCTTCTCAGGCAGGTCCAACTTGTTGTATAGCAAGACAGGCTGAAGATTGCCCACTGTGCACATGCATGGAGTTTAATGTTGCAGGAAGTGCTAGCCCAATGTACATCTGTTGTACAGATTATCCGTTCAAGTGCAGTGAATCTGATCCATATGAGATACAGTGGATTTACAGAGCATACTCTGCGAGCTGCAGTGCGTCCAGTACATGTGTCTGGGAAACATGACAACTCCACTTTTACATAGCAATTCTATTTGGATGTGCTCTGTACCTGGAGCCACAGCTTCTTTGCAGTACACGTAGAAGCATTTCGTAACTGCGTATTACAAGTAAACGTTACTGAAAATGTCTTGAGGACTTCAAAAGAAGGGACATACTGTGTGATTGTTACTTCATTTCTGAAAAGTTGTTTGCTGTGCTCTCCTTTCCCTTCCACAGACTCATATTTTCTCCCTCCCAGGCTTCATTCCCATCCCATTCCACATTTCACCCTCTTCCAGTACGTGCCAAAGGAATAGTCAGACAACATGACAGCTACTAGCAAGGCCTCTTCAGTCCTGCTACTCAAGTATAGGTGTTGCAGCAGCCATACATTTCTCTCCATTCCTTTAGGTATTGCTCTGCACCACAAGTCTTACTGCTGTCTGTGTTTCATCCCCTTAGCACCTAGTTCAGTCCTCTGTCTCTTTTAAAAAACAAAACAAAACCTGTGATGTGTGAAGAGACATCACATATGGTAAAGGAAGGGGAAAAAGATAAGAGATACCTTTTTGGCTTGGGGTCAACACAAGTGAAAGTATGTACCAGCAACTGGAAGACTGCAGTTTCTCTTATTATCTTTTCTGTGGTAGGAAGCAGAGCACAGGTGCTACAAATCACTGGGAAATGACAATGCAAAGTGCCTGGTGCAAGGTAAAATCTTTAATACCTGCTGGTATCTTGAGTGTGTTAGAAAGCTGTCTTTACAGTCACAAAGGCTAAACTTCTTTTATAAAGCTTTTGCTCTGCACAAAGAAAGCAAGCTGCAATAAGAAGAGAGACCTAACTCCCCAGAGCAGTTTCTAACAAAAACAAAGGAGGTAAAGTATTTTCTGCATTTTTCTACTATATTCTCAAAGGCCTTTTATATTGACTTCAGTGAGAGAATATGCTATGAAATACTTCTTCAGTGTATTTATAAACAACAAATTGTCACTTTATTTTTAAATAAGGTAAATAAACCACTAAATGCATAGCTCAGACCAGTCAAAAACATACTGTTTCTAAATCAGAAGAAAAATTCCACACTTCCTCTTCAAAACAATTTTACTAGAATTCTGTCTGGCAATGAGACTGTTCTTGAAAAGAGTAACCGTATCTAGCTTTAAATTGTTAAATGTCAGAGCTGTGCTTATGTTCACAATGGAACTAAATGATGAACAGCACCAATTGAGTGACCTTTATTGAGTAAACAATTTGTTGCAGTCTCTGGTGAAGCCTTTATATTGACATGACTTTAGATTAGGTGATACATTTGAATAAACACTACCGGTATCTAACAGTAAAGGAAACATTCAAAATATTACTTTATTTCCCTATCCTCCCTAAAGCCTAGCACTTCATTCTCATGCACTTGTTAAAGAAAAGCCCAAGGCTTATTGAAACATTCAGAGTTTTCTTTGAAAATTAATCTGCACAGAAGAGAAGTTGAGAGTAAGGGGAACCCTTATTCTTCCTTCTACCGTTACATTGTGTACACAGATGATGGAAGAAACTAATTGTAGCTTCTGGGTTAGGGCCAGCTTGTGTTAGGAACTTGGGTAGCAATGAGCTTTTCCTGCACAATACCTGAATAGCTTGCAAATGAACTGGGCACAAGTGAAGTACCTTTGCTTTGGGGTATTGTGTTAGTTCTTCCTCAGCACATCAGGATCACTGAGGTGGGTATTCGTATCTAGGAAACAGCAAACTCAGGTGCTTGGTTTCAGAAACAAATCTCTCCAAATTCTTTCTGGTGGTAAAATGGCAATGCCTTTTGGAAACTGCATTCCAGAGTCTTTAGCCATGTTCTCTTCAGGATGTGCTAAGGAAATGAGGCTGTGTCTCTGTCTTCCTCCTGTTGCAGTTCAGGGCATGGTATTAACCAGATTAATTTACTAGCCCAGGTGGGGTGCTGCAGTGTTTGGATTTATCTTTTCAAAGGCAAACATGTCTTTGTTCAGCCTGCAACGCAGAATAGTGTTTAAATGGCATAGTTTGGTTTTTCTGAGCATAGGCAATTGTATGTTCCCTGAGAAGTGTCTCCTTAGGCACCAGGCGCTTTCAGAAGGGTGTGAAAGCAGAATACCAGCCTAAGAACACAGCTCACAGACAAATGATGAGGGCACAGACAGGATGCAGTGCCTAAAGCCCACAGGGAATGAGCAACAGAATTGAGCATGCATTTTCTTCAATGATGGTTGGGTAGGGACTGTGAGCTTGGTAGCCGGTTCTGATTTTGTATTTCAGCGCAGTCATGTGAATTTTTATGAGGTTCAAGGAGTTACCTGTTTAGTTAGTCACACCTTAGGGAAATTTTCATATGCTAAATGTTTGAGTATCTTGCCGTCTTATAGCACATTTCTATTGGCATCATGGGAAAAGAATTGGAATCTTATTTTGTCAGTGATTTAAAACAAACTGGTGAAAAACAGGTATAGTAAGCCATCAGGTCCATGCTAAAAAGTTCCCCTCTCCTATTCTGTGCTAATAAATGGGGAATTTACTTACATCCGTGACAAATTCAAGGGAGAAAGTAGTCAGCCCTTATGTGTGGTACATAAATTATTTCTTTGTCAACTTGAAATCTATCTGTAAGTTTATCAGGTAAAGATAATTGGTTTAAACATGTTCGTGCCTCTGATACTAGTCCAGCTGTTTGACTCCTTTTATAGGTTTGTTCTTCATTAGCTGTCATACACGTAACTTATGAACTAGTTTTTCAAAGCACAGAATTCTGTACATTGGGCTCCATCTATCTTCCTTTTAACTTTTGCTACAGAAAACTTCAGAAAGAAGAGAATCAAATCATACTAATGTATAAACCTACACATAGCAAGTAAATGAAAAAGCAGCGTATATCCCTTGCAAGCCAGTATTGTCACTTTGAGGAATTCTAGCTGTGTGGAAAGGACGTGAGGTTGTTTGATTGACTTTTTTGGTGCATGTATATTTGCGTACCAGAAACATCTAACGTTCATCTAACATAAGGTGTACAAGACCTAGTGTGTTTGGCAGGATGCTTGTCAGTGTTCCAGGTCAGGTGGCTGGGTGACCTGTGAGAGCTCTCAGAACAGCTGAGGTAGTACAGGAAGACAAAAGGACAGTAAGAACAGGAAGGCTGTGGGGGAGCAAAGGTGGAGGTAGGAGCTTGCCCTGTGGCAACACATTTGGATGTAAGGGAGGAGGTGAGAAGTGGATATTAGCAGAGCTTCATGCAGCTATACTTCCATATGGTTAAGCAGCTGTGTGCTTGCTCCTCTCAAAAACACATTTTCCTATTACAGCTTGGAGCTGATTCATTCAGAGATGTACTCTAGGCCATAGCATAATGAAGCAAAGCCTTACTTTCTACTTGGGTTGTGATATTTTAATTAAACACTGGGTAAAATATTAAAAAAGCTTCCAGGTGACTTAGAAGTCTATCTTACTTTTTCATCAGATTTCTTAGAACAATGTTGAATTGGTTTTCAATTCTATTTGAGCCAGTGTGAAAATAGGACCTAAATACCTGTATCTAATCTGTACCCATATTTTTTTTATTTTAAAGAATCCTCGTGTTTGCTAGAAAAGGTAGAAAATGAGAAATATTATTGTTCCGCTCTTCCCTTAAATCGCTCAAGCTGGCTTGTGAAGCTGAATATTAAGCAGTAGTATTGACAGAAGATAGTAAGAAATTAACTAAAAGTGCAAAGGAGAAACAAAAAGGGAAAGATATTAGGTGCACTGAAGAATTATTTTTCATAATACATGTTTCTTTCCTAGACTCATAACACCACCACTGAGCAGACTATTCTATTCTTCATTTCTGTATCTTAAAACTCTACATGATAATTTATGCTACTCAGACTGCAGAACCTTACCTTTTAAATCTTCACTAATGTCTGTTGTAAATACTGTGTTTGTTTTTGATGAGAGAAATAATTCTTTTGTGTGTGCTACTTACATTTCTTTTTCTCTTCAGTCACTCGTGCTTTACTTTGCTATAATGCTCTGGCTAAGGATTTTCAAATAATACATACTAAATAGATTTCAGATTGAAATAGGGAATAATTTTGGAAGATTTGACGAAGATGGTGAAATTTTAAATGCAGCTAAGAGATGCTTGCTGATACATGTCTTTACTGGGTGATGGAATATACTAGATAACAAAGGGATAAAGAATTACACAATTATGTAATTGGCTTTAAGCTGCTCTTCTGGGCTGTTGGTCCTGAGATAAAATACATCCACTTCAGATGTAGTTTCAACAGCTCCTGTTTTCTCCATTTGTATCTAGTACAAACATTACTGAAGCATCTGTGTACACATATAGGTAAGAGTCACTCATCCATGTCTTTTCTGTAGAGCTGGTACGGTTAGCAATGCTGGCAGTCCACAGCCTTCACTCCTTAGGCCTTCTGTCTTCGCCATGAAGGAGTAATTCCTGCAGATGCCAATTAGCCTGGAATCTGTGAGGACAGAACCAAACCCAAACAGTACCAGAAATGACATCTCAGCTTGGAATGTGACTGTGACAGGAAAGGACTTTCTGCTGTTTATGTTTCCTCTTCTGCAGAGGAAAAACACAGTCTGGATGTAAATATTTCTTCTAAATATTTTGGGGAGGGGATGACAGTTAAAGTATAGTATAACACATGGCACCGTTTTCATCGCATTTCAGAATTCTTTAGGAAACCACATACTTCTATTTATTCACTCCTTTGTAGAAGAACTGTGTTAAAATACTTGAATTAAGATAAAAAGTGTAGCTGAATGTCCATTTTCCTCAGTCATATTTTGACTCAAAAAAACTGATGTTTGTGGAAAAATGTACTGCATCACCTTTCTATCCCCACTATTCATACAACCATATAGATTATATCCAAAAGGAGAAGCTGTATCTTAAAGAAGTGACTCCTAAGTGTTCAACTAAGATATGTACTTTCTTTGCAAACAAATGTGTTTCATAACAAAACAGATTAAAAAAAAAAAAGCTAAACTTTTTGCAAAAATATCAAGAACAACTAGAAATATCACTGAATATAATGTAAACAAAGAGAACTGCTTTTATTTGAAAACAGAAGTGAAAAATTCTCTCCTAAAAAATCTTCAAAAAGAAAAAGTAGGCTTATTTCAATTACACAGTTCACGTTTTAAGTTTTCTAAAGAAAGTGTAATCCTGTGTTAGTGCAGCTGCTTTAGCTTGACAGTACAAGGTTTGGTTTGAACCCAAGAACCTCTTCTGGAGTTTTAATGTCTCCTTGAATAAGCTTAGGAAAAAAAACAGTTCTGCAAAGGAGACTTTGCACCAGTTATGAGATAAAGGAGGACATAGATGAGCATGCAGTTTGGTGAAGAAGAATGTTTCTAACAGACCACAAAAGCAAGTGCAAGGGGCAGAGCTGGTTGAAGAAGAATTTGCTACGTTGCACTTGTTCGTTAGAACCGAGCTCTGCACTTGGGTGACCAAGCCTTCAGCTTCTCAGGTACACTGGTTCCATCCAGTGTAGCTGGACTGATTCCATATTTCTTTTGGCTGGTACTGATCACAATACAGGAAAATAAAGAAATTCCTGAGGGCCAACAGGCTATGAAATGCATTTTGAATAATTCAGCTACTTCTACAATGCAAAGCGAAATTTATCAGCTTAGTTACTATGCCAAATAGCTATAAATAGATCTTGTCATTAGATAACATAACAGCTGTATGTTTCGAATTATTTATTTTGTTTCTTCTGGTGGCAAACACTGCTACAGCATAGTGCCAGATTGATTTCCATAAAGGGATTTCTAGCTGGTTTTCCTGGTTCCCCAGGCACAGACCCATGGGCCAGCCATGCAGGCAGGCCATGAGTAGCCCCAAGTCAGCTGGGAGATCCAACCGAGGGAGTTGACCCACAGGTGTATCTCATACCACTTAACCACGCTCATTATAAAAGGAGGGAGCTCAGTGAAGGTAGAGAGTTCCTCTTCCAGGGGTTCCTCTCCTGGCAGTCTGCTCCTGGCCCCAAGACCCAGGCTGAGTAGAACCTTGTACACTTTATGTTGGTGGTTGTATTAGTTTTGTTATTCCATTAAATCTGTTTCTACTTCAACCCATGGAACTTCTTTTTTTCCCCTGATTCCCCTTCTCAGCTGGGGAGGGGTCATCTGGTGGTAGAACAACTGCTGCAGTTTAGCCCCAGGTACAGGCTAAATGTAAGCACTGATATAAAATGTCATTATTCCACTGACTTAAATCTAGCTACGTCTCAATTTAAATTGGCACTTTGACCAAAGTGTTTGATAGATGGTGCCAAGAAGAGGAACAGTAGTGTAGAAGGCGGGGAAAAAAGTGAGTGATCTTGGTTTTGCAAAACACTCATCTGGTTTGTGAGTGAAAAGGTTATGAAATGATAGGTGCATGCTCCCATCTTATTGAGTAGCTCATTTACTTGTATGTACGCTAACCATAGAGTCCTGTAAAGGTAACATATGATTGCATACCTTCATTCTAGTGAGGGAAAAATCTTTCAAATTCTTTTTTGTTTTGCTTTATGTCAAGGAATGGCAATGAATTTAGTTGTCCAGTGAATCAGAAAAACAATCTGCTGGCTTGTTTTGTAGTATTAATAACTTCACAATGACAATAAAGTAGTTCTATTATTTTGATTCCCATCCTATATCAATAGAGATATATTAATTGAATAGGGATATATTATTTGAACTTCTTGTTTTGGATCCATATCAACTCCTGGTTTCTCCCAAAGTTTCTGGTAAATTGGAATCTGGAGTTTCTATGATTTCTAGGTGGTATGGAAAGATTATTTGATAATTTGGGTAGCAGTTGATTATGAATTTCTCCAGACATTTCTGCAGTTTGAATCACATTCAGCTGTGTAGGCATATACCTCGTGTATACCTGTTCTACTGATTTCTATGGTGCCAAGGACTTGGAGTCAGGTGAGGATACAGACCATCGTTTTAGCCCAGGGGAAGACCATGTCAGCAACTCCACTCTGCTGTAGTTTGTAACCATGTCCCCTACTGAGAAAACAGCTTAACTTAACTGCATAGGCTAACTGACACTAAATAACTGTGTTACTGCATTGGTTAACAAGAATGGCTCAAAGTCCTAAAATTGCTTGAATACCGAGAGCTGTTCTTCATTGATGAAGTAGATAAAAATGGAGTTTGCTGATTTGTGTTGACTTTAAAAATTAATGATAGTCCTACAGAATCAAGTGCCATCAATTAAAAAAAGTTTATATCTTATATTTGGGCATCTTCTTTTGCTTTTGAAATTTAAGATTAATTGTGGTTTATTACAGTCAAGGACAGTGTGATTTTCAAACCTTTCTAGTATGACTTAAAGGAATAGTGTTGAGTACTTCCATAGATTCTTATTTGTCTCTGGTTAACCATATTAGAGTTTTGACAGTTGCATTTTTCCTCTGCTGATTTTTATCCTTTTTAAAAATTGATATGTGCCCATCTGTATGGAACAAAAGCAATTTCTGGGACTGTTTGTTGAGGTACTTTATTTCCATATTTTTTAACTGGGTGGAAAGAAAGAGTTGATGCACATACGGCAAGCTTCTAGCTTTCCAGAGAAAAGTCACTTAATCAAGACATTTAATAGCAAGCATTTAATAGAAAGTACAAGGGCACTCTTATACTTCAGGCTTATATAGGTACATACTTCCCAGGGGACAGGAACAGTTTAAGTAGAGACTATGTGTAGTGTGTAAAATGAAACATAGATGCAGTATTTGGAGGAAAAAGGTCTAATTTTACTTTGATTTTTAATGCCAGCAAAGAACCACCCAACAAGATGTTTTAGGCACCTGTCACCTCCTTAAATGGAATATAACCGTGGATAATGCAAAATTAAAAGCAGATTTGTTTAAAGACAAAAAAAAACTATGAAACTGTTCCCTATGAACTGTTCTTTAGCCCTCTGTACTTTCTAAGTTGTACTGATCTTTGCTGCTGGTACCTTCAAATGGAGAAGAAATGTGAACTTTGAGGGACATGCAGAATATCAAATTTATAGTGGTGTTTATCAAAAAACTTCTGGAGAATGTTTGCACCTCTTCTACAATAAGACAGCTTCAGTCTGACTACTTCCCTATTAAAGCTGTGGCTTATATAGCGAGAAAGGTGTGAATGGCAGATAATGTTTACTGAAACAAAAATTCTTATGCTTTCCATCATGCTGAATAACTTTTCCCACATTTTTAAATTATTATTGAGTGTACTTCAGCCTTGTGTTTAAGTACAATAGCAATGATATTTCACTACACAGTATTCTAGTTGAAATAATCAGTCTAATACTTGAAATAATATTTGCTAAATATCAAAAAGGTCATTGTGTTATATATATTCCCTTGATACATGGGGACACTATTTTAATAAACTATCTTTTCAATTAAAAAAAGAGAAACATCAACTCTACATTATTTAGAAATTCTGAGTCTGTGCAAATAATGGTATAAATTAGATGGACCAGCAGCCATTTGATTGCAGTGCCTTCAGTTTTCCTAAAAATAATTTGACTTAGGTCAAGAGCTGCAATTTAACATTCATACACTTACAGCATAGGAAAGGGAAATAAAACCCTTTTCAGTGCATTTCCAGTAAGGCAAGTGCTGTTAATGCAAAGTTTGTTCAGGATCCCTATGGAATTATAACAGTGAGGCCCTGACCTTCTACTGGGATATGATAGCTCAGATCTGTGTGTCCATGAAGAATCTTTAAGTCACTGGTGTACACCTGACTCCTTTTCTGTCTGAGTTTATCATCTGGTCTACTTATTTTAAAAGATCACAAGAAATTAACTGAATAAAATTAGTCTTAATGTACTTCATAAAGATAGTGCAGGTTGAGGAAAAGGTTGCTATCACAAAAATGGGCCTGTTAAAAACTTTCACACTGAAGTTATTTTTATTAACGTTGGTTCAAGCAATGATGAATGAAAACACTGCTGTGCCTAATTTCAGGTTCACGATTCATATGTTGCTTTTTCTGCTTGCAGAGAGAGATATGATCATTCTTAATATACTTTCTTCATCATGATAAGTAGGCAATGGCACCTGCAGGCAGATGAAACCAGTCTATTTTGATTTCTTGCAATAAAAGAGGGTAGCCATTGGAATGATGCAAAGAGACAGCTATTGCAATTATGAACTTGGAAAATTACTTTTTCAGCAGCTTTCTGGGTGTGTAGAGGCAGAGCCAGCTTGTGCTGATGGGGACCAACAGAAAGGAGGTTACAGTATTACGAGTAACAGGTAATGAGATTCAAACCCTATGGTTAGATAGCATGTACAGAACCTTGAAGGTGGAGTGGAGCTTTCTAACTTAGTTGAGATTTAGACGTAATGTGGGTGTGAGGATTTAGAAGGAAGTCTAACTCAAAAGTAGTGATCAGCTGCTGTATATGAATACTGAGAGATCTGGTGATTGGTAAAGGAAAGAGAAGCAAAAGAAAATGTGTCTCTTAGTTTCAGTCATATCAATGAGTGGATGTCTATGAGACAGACACTTTAGCTGAGACAGAAGGAGGCAGTTGAGTCATCCAGTTTAACTCATGTTTGTGAATATATGGGTGAGTATATGGTTATCCAGCCTATTCTTAAATAGTCTCTAATCTTGGAGCTTTTGCATCTCATCTGCTTGGTCTTTTTTATTGATTCACTACCTCTACTGCTAGAATGTTCTTTCTGATGTCTAACCTGAATTATTTTTACTGCAGGTTGAATGTTCCCTTCAACCTTTTTTTTTAAAGATTGATAGCAGATTAGTCACTTTCCATTCTTCTCATGCAAAGGGAATTGAAGTGAGAATATAGTCACTTCAGTGAACAGTTCAGCCACTGTTGGGGGTAGGATTTTGAACGAGCTATATATTGGTTTGATTCTAAGTATACTGAAGTTCAGTTTCAGTCTATGTTCACAGTTTTCTCGTTTCCCTTTTGATGGCTGAGAACACAGCCATTTCGCGAGAGATCATAGAATCAAAGATATAGTATATAGCTTGGATATGAATTTTGGATGTCCCCCCAGCTCAAACCCCTGTTCAAAGCAACACCAACTTAGATTTGTCCAGTTTTTAGTATTTCCAGGAATGGAGATTTTGCAGTCTCTGAACATCCTCTTTCCGTGTTTGACTGCCTTCATGGGGACATTTTTCCTTTATATCCTCCTATGAAGTTACTGAAGACCAAGATGCTTTCTAGTTTAGTCTCCTCCAGCAGCTGCTTCCTGTTATTAGAAACAAATATCAAGGAGTGTTTGTGCATAGTTCTTTTTGACCAATGCATTTCAAGAGCTTACTAGACAAAACCTGTTCCTTACTGAAGAGATATCTGGACAACTAACATCCCTCATTCCCACCACTCAGTTTGTTTTGAATAATTTTGTGAAAGGTCTACAGAAATCTTGATTTATCTGATTTTGCTGATTTGGTTTCATGAGTAAGCTTTCCAGAAGAGATTCTGTATTTTTTTTTTCCTGTACATTTTTAGGCTTTCAGTGGGTTCATCCATATTCTAGGCTTCAGAGCAAATCCTTCATGTGCAAACTACCATCACCACCTACATTTTCTTTCAAACTAAATTAAATGCAGTGCAACAAACTGAGTTACACTGTTGGATCTCCACTTTGCCATTTATTTCACAGCCCTGATCATGTGCTCAGATTTCTACCAGCTTTTTTTTTTTTGTTTTCCTTAATATACAGACATCTAAGATGATCAGTGACTTGTGCCATTTCTTCCTTTTGTCCTTCTCATTTCATCTTTAGCCATTCGTTCTGACAGTATTTCTTTTGCACATAATGTTGGATAACTGTTAGTAAAACTAGATTACAATACAATCTGTAAAATACCAAATTATGACGGAGAGCAACACATTTGTCACAATATTGTATAGAAAACAATCTGTTTCCGCGGAGTGGATTCTCTTCTGAAATGACCTGTAAGCACTACAGTTTTTAAGGAGTAGCTAAATACTGCCAGTACTGAGACTATAAAGTAAGGGAAGATTACAAAAGAAGCTAAGGATAAATGCATTGGAAATCATTGTGAGAACTGCTATCTTATGTTCCAAAAGGGTGATCATGAACAATACAACTCTTTCAAGCATTTATTAATCTATAAACTGCCCCTAGAATTTTAAATGAAGGGCTGTGAGATTGTAATGTATAGGATGGATGAATTGAATTTATAAGTTTATTTCCAAACTTAACATAAGCAATAAAATAGCTAAGATGTACCATGCGATATGAATTCCACTAGCATTTTTATTACATAGTTAAGGGCAAAACATGCCAAAGGAAGGAAAATAGCATAATTCTTAAATTTAGAATTATGCCTATCATCAAGGGAAGTAGCCTAAACCAAAAAATGTTTGCTTTAGAAAGTATTTTTGTCTATGAATGTTAAATGTGAAGGTCAACTGACCCTGTGGCCTCAACTTTTGTTTAGTAGTATAATGTGTGTATTGTTGGCTCTGATACACAGGGTTCCTGTGATCAGAAAACATAATTATAGAAAAACAGAATTTTAGTTTTGAAGGTTAATGACCGTAGTGTATTCAATTTCATGCTATCCACAAGACAAATTGAGTTTGTTATAAGGCCATTTTTAATAGCTACTGGACATTTTCCATTTGAGATACCACTCCCAGTAATTACAGGGCATGAGAATCCCAAACAACTTGAAGAAATTTAGCCCATTTTACCCAGTCTAAGTGTTGTCTGGGTTCATTGCTGATGCAATCATCTGACTTCTAGTTCTCAGTTAGGTGGGGTTTGGCTGGAAACAAACCCCTGTGAGGGTGATGCACAGGGTGCAAAGCTGTCTCTGCTCTTGTTGAAGTTGAGTAGGAGCAGAAACATTTGGCAATTAGTATTAGGGTGTACTTTACACTTTGCTCTTGACTAAGGAACTCCAGTCAAAGTATGTAGTGAGTGTTTTTAAGGCCACTAAGGTACAAGGTGTCTGCTTTCTGAGTCACCTTTTCTTCTGTGAAGAAAGTGCTCTCCAGTCAATAATTTGGAGTAACTTTCATTTTTCTCTTGGACTCAAAAATAGTAGCAGTATTAAAGATAAATAACACCCTTGTAGTTAATGTTATCGAGGATATTCCATGTTCATCCAGGGATCTTGTTGTAGACTAATGATACTGATTGGCCATCTCATGGTGACATGTCTGTTTAACTGTCCTTGTCACTGCCCTTGACCTTCACATTTTGAGTGCTTTCTTCTAATGGTATTGAGTTTTAATATCCTATATTTCTGTACAGAATAACTTATATTTGTAATATGCATCATTTGGCTTCACAGGGGGAAAGCACTTGCCTTTTGTAATAGTTTAAGAAAAAATTCATTCTCCTTTGATTGCAGAAGTGGTCTTTCTATTTCCAGCTGCTTATTTGAATTTCTAGAAATATTTTGCTAACTGTTCTGGAGTAGTTGCTGATCGTTCTTTCAGGTACCAATACACGTTCATCACAGATTTATGACTATTTCAGGTGTAAAAAGGCTTTTGTGGTCTGCTGTCTAGCTGCTCAGAACATGTGTCTTTTTAAGGGCATCACTCCCATACAATCAGTCTTTCAGGCTCTTTGCTGTTATTTTTTCCCCACATGCTTAGTAATGAACAGAATTCTGCCTCAGCAGGTAAGTATTTTCTGGAGAATTCAGTGGATTGCTACAATGAAATCCTAATATAATCCCATAATATTTTCTATAAAGAAACTGTCCATGTCTTTCAATGTCTACAACACATACCAAATGTTCTTTTTGTCGTACCTTACATACATCATATCTGTTTTGATCTGACATCCTGTTTGCTCATTTATACTGTAACTGCCAGTAAATTTTTAACAGATACAAGAAAATATTCATGTGTGTTCTGTACTTGATGTGCCACTATCTTATTTGTGTGCAGCAAATCTCCTTCAGCTATTCATTATATATGTATTTATTTTTTCTCCATATATTTCTCTATATGGAGATGCAGTTCAAAGGTTTTTAGAGAGAAAGTAAATGGCCTAGAAATTTGCTGTGATGTACCTGTGTTATAAAAGGAGAAGATTATTGACTTACAGCAAGCAGTTACTTGTTTTCTGTCATTCCAGCATATTCTTAGGTAATAACTAAAGGAAATACCAGGTCTGCACCACTGCTTCGATTTTTGGAGGGTTTTATATTTCAGCCTCTCTTCTCTTTTCCCTCTCCCTCCTTCTGCTTTCCAGTTAGGAGCTATATTTTGTCTTTGTGATCTAAGACAGTATATGATTTTGAAAGACTGTTTCTATTAAGCAGAGGTTTGGAAGGATTCAGTTCCGCACATTGCTATCCACCTACCACACACATGTTAATACATTATCACCCCTTTATGTTTCCTGTGAGCAAGTGAATAAATTGCTCTGCTCTTAGAGAAAATTTGTGTGATGGTTTCAATTTTACTACAAGGTGAGTCATGATATAAAAGGCTTCAGTCCTCTTGTAGATTATTAAAATTGGATATAAATAAGACACTAAGTGTGTTGACTTAGGAAGTTACATTGCCACTGAAATTGGCCTCCTGTCTCACAGTGATCCTTAACTGTTATATGCTTTAGAGTTTACATGGAAATTATCTTTGTAAGGTCAGTTGTGACATTTAGTCCTCAGTTTAATTCTTGTCATTCTGAAAAATGGCATTGACTGTTTACAAACAGAATCCCGTGCTCCTGGGTTTCTGGTAGAACTAAGGACTTGATTGTTTTGTGGAATGGCAATTTTCACTTGCATAGTAGTTGTCTTTCAATACATCTGTAGCTTTTGTTAAACTGCAGACTAAGGCTTCATTTTTCAGGAAGTGTGGGAAATCATCATCAGATCATAACTTAACCAGGGGTACTGCCCATCAACATCTTAGCTACTAGTTACCAACCTGCAGCAACAATGCAAAGGCAGAATTTAGCCCTTACACTTCACTGTCTTCTGAAGCTAATGACAGCAGTTAAATTAAAACAGTCTATTATTTACAATAGGAAAAAAACCAACAACTTTGGTTTATTATTTTCTTCGGGGGTGGGATGGGCAATACCACTTCTCAGTTATCAGACTTCTTTCTTGCATGGTAAAGAAGACACAAGTAATGTTCCAGACTCTTTTGACTTGATCATTTTACCCCTTTGAGATTTGAAACTCAAATCTCTCACATGGGGAACAGGTAAGAAATATTTCATTGATATTTTCCCATGAGGAGTACTTGAAAACAGACTTCATTAGTGAGAATTAAAACCAAAATTGTTTGGTTGTAATATGAGTAGACAATTTATTCTTTTAAACAGGAATTTAGTTTGAAAGTCAGTACAACTTTCAAGTCAATGGAGACAAATTCAGTAGAACAAATTCTGAACATCTATCCTGGGCAGGTGAGACGAGAAAAATGACCACGCATGTATCACGAGTGACCGTAGTAATATAGTTGTCTGGATAGGGACTTTATCTATGGCTCATGTATTACATTGTAGAATTTAAGACAAAGACATTAACATGAACTAAAACTTGAGTTCAGAGTTCTTATTTCATTTATTATATACTTTATATCTTCAGTAATTCAATTACAGAATAAATTAAACCCATAATTTGTCTGACAATCTTTAAATGAATCTTTGCAATTCTCCCAATTTATGGAAACAAATTACTCATGACAAACCAGGGGATGAAATGTAAAATGCTTTTTATTTTCTCTGGAAGAAATGAGAGTTGTAAAATATGAAAAGGGAATTTCACTCATCCTTTGGAGTTGTCTTGTGTCTGTAAGTGTTACACAGGACAGCAACAGGCAATAAATAACCTTATTTTCAGCAATATTTTGGCTAGTCCCATTTTTGATATGTGAGTTAAAAACTTTAGCTGTGTAGGGATCTAAGAAGCAATTTTTTGTTACTTACATTGAATTAGTATTAACTGAAATATGCTTTTTTACTTGAAGGAATACTTAATGCGAGGAGAAACTATCATCAGTAAAATTAATTGGTATAATGGAGCATTTATCCTACTGGAAAGAATTGGTATTTTCAAATAAACTGGTACAACTGGGATACACCACAATATAATGAGGAATGTAGAAACTATTACTTTTACTTTGCTTGAACTGAGAAAAGGATTAGATTTGGATTTAGAAATGTTTTGCAATATTTTTAATAAGTAATGACTGTTAAAAAGAACTGAGAGTTAAAAGTATGAGATAAATCCATTGTCACTATGTAATTACTCTACAATTAGAGTAGCAATAAAGACTTAATTACAATTTTTGTAATATAAATCCATGCAAAATATTTAGATATTTAAGAGCTCAGTCACTAAAATCATCAAGATCTCGCTTACAATATTAGAGCCTTTAGCTTCTCTCTCTTACAGTTAAACCCTCTTCTTCAGTCTACTGTGAGATAGCAATCTTGAAACTATTCTGTGTTGTAACTGGCTTGAATGCCATTAAAATGTATAGAGGATAATTTTCTTTTTGTCCCACTCACTTCTACCAGTAACTGTATTTTAAAATTGTAATTCTGCTCTGTCTCCTAGTATGGAAATGTCCTTACTTTGTGTGAAATGTTATTCTGTGTTATTCTACTTATTCTGTATACTTAGTCTTAATACAGGAAATAGTGTTAACACAGGAAATTAATGTGTATTAGCTATTGAATTTCAAATTTACCTGTTAACTTCCTCATCTAAACAAGGCTATAGATGAATACGACACCCACCTTCAGGTGCATTTTAAAATAGAATTTACAAGTCAAAACAGTCTTACATCTCCTTCCTTGTAACTCCATGAGCTTTCACAGAAATAAAGGCAAGGATGGATACTCTCATTTAACCCATCTCTATTCATGAAAATGCCATAATTATAAAAATTCTGACCATTTTTACATACATTACACACCATATATACCAATACCATATTTAAAGTGCATATAAATATGCATATATACACAGAAATATTTTTATATGTACCCAAGATATTATCTATATTAAGAAGATATAAAGTTTTAACATGTTTCCTGTTAAAAGAACTTCTGACTTCTCATTAGAATCAAATCCATTTTGATGTACATGCATACATATCAGTTACTGAATTTTAATTATGGTTTAATTTAAAAATTAGCTCCAGGTCTCTCTCATTCTCTCATAAAGATGGTTACACAAATAGGCTGGTCTAAACTATCAAAGTCTGGCTGTTGGAAACTCTAGTAGGATCATGCATCTTCAGTCTACTCTCAATTCTAATGTGATCTGGGTTACAAGTTTTAGTAATCCAGAACCACTTTTTCTAAATATTTATTCAGTTGGCAATAGACAAATAGTAAGTCTCTTGGAAATACGTGGCTCTCTTGTAACTCACTTAGAATTGATATTGGGAGAATTCTGTACTTTGAAGAAAAAGCTGTGGGTTTTAAAGTCTTTTTTTTTTTTTTTTTTTTACTGACATACTGAATTTCTAGAGTATAAAAATTACAATCTAGGCTATGTAGATTATACATAATATACAAGTTCTCTTTTTTCCTCTTGCAACCATATATTGATTAGTTCTAACAATGACCAACTGCACAGTATGAAATGGTATAAAACAATTGCAGTCCATTCATCAGTGTTACTGTTTTGATTTTGATCATTCAAATGCACTCTCAGAAAGAAAGGAGGCAAGAATGAAACTTTTGGTTTGTTTTAGGGAGGAGGATGTTTGTATCTGTTTGCAACAGAGACAATTATAGGAGGATTGGTTACTGCTTGCAGCGTTTGCAGCTGCTTCAGGTTGAGGTGACAGGATGGCTAACATGGAATAATGATGGTGACATGAAGTTTGGTGGGATTTTGGATTGCTGTTTCAGAGGGGATGCAGACAGCCTGCACTAAGACAGCGTGTGCCATATGCAGTCATACACATTAGAAGTAAAATGCAGAGGTATGTGACACCCTCTTCAGACTATAATGCCTTCTATTCATCCAGCATGTTATTTTTAATTTGTAAAACTGTCCTAAGGGCAATATCAGAAGTTGCCAAATGCAGCTATTGGTCAGAAACCAGCATGTAGTTCGTAGCTGAATTTACCTGAGCACAATGGTAGATCACAAGTATCTTGTAGAAAGACCTGTGAAAGGAACAGTTGTTTGTACACTAAATTAAGTAGATCACTGCATACAAAGCTGCTTTGTTTCCAAGCGATACATTAGAAGTTCTGCCTGTATTCATGTTGTCCTTATGTATGTTGTCACTTCTTAGCCATTTTTAATTCATTTCCCTTTACTTCAAAAGAGGAGGAATTAAAATATAAAAGGACAGCTCTGAAAAGAATATGTTCTAAACATAGTTATAACAGAAGGAAGCCTGGTGTATAAACTCACCTCCAGTAATTAATTGAAAATAAATAGTAAATGCCTTAGGCAAGGAGAGATCCTGAATTCCTCCTGGAAAAGAAGAAAATGATGTTATTCTGTTGTATTTCACTCTTCTGAAGCTTATCTAGAACTTGAGAGATCTGCTGAAATTTAAATGCATCAGTCAGAATCTAAATGCTTCAGTACTAAACTTGAGAGCCATGAGTCTGAATGGTCTTCAGTGAATACCAGTAAGTACAGGTACAATTAGAAAATAACATATTCAAAGCATATGAAAGGCATCATATTATACATACATATATAGTTCAGCAACCTTACAGTAAATTGTAAACATGGAATTAGCTGAACACAGCAGTATGATTTTTAGCTCTTATCTGGATTCTCATCATCCTAACAAAAAGGTAGCAGGTTTGAGAAGAAAGTGAGATACACCTCTTTCCATGTATCTGTGGAAACCGTGTACTCACTTGAGGCAAGAGCCGTCTGTACTAATCTCTGTGCCTCTGTGTTAGATGATGGATGTCTTCTTTTCAGTAGCGCTCTTAGTCCTGTGGCTTCATGAGAACCCTGCTATCTATTTGTGTTGAACCTGCAGCTGCCTTTTCCTGGGTGAAGGAGCTGCACTGATTATTTTGAAAATAGCCATCATCATTGCTACAGCTGTGACAGAGCATATGACCATCCTTTCGGGCCTGGACTCTTCATGAAAAGTGTGAAAGGGTGGTGCCAAAGTCAGTATGTCTGGTGTCATGGTTGTTGCCACCATGTCAAAACTGGCAGAGCATTTACATGTTCTATTACACTAGAAGGAATGAGTTAGACACATGTTCTGTGGCAAGTAAGTTTGTGTGTTAAAATGGAAGTCATAGTCTTGACATTATGAATTGGTAACTGTTCAGAATTTCCTTAATATATATCAAAATATTTAAAAGGGGTGGATAATTTTAAATGAATATTTTAAACAAAATACCAAGCAAAGCACAAAAAAAATTGCTTTGGAGTTAAATTGTATTGTGAAGTAGGAGTTTTGACCCAGGAAGAACTGTGATTCTGTGTCCAATCACTTGAAATAAATCAATTCCTTTTTCTTCACCTCCTTCAGTTCTGAAGGTTTAGTATCCAGAAAAGGTCTGGTAAGTGCTTTTGAAAGTGACCTTGCTTCAGACCAGAAGTAGGGGGAGAATATTTTGCAGATTTCTTCCTTGCCTGGAATGACGAGGGTCTGGTAAACACAGCATTAAAGAGAGAATGATAGAAGGAAGTACCAAAGGTTATACTATAACAGCCCCGAGTGGGAAGAGACATTGTTGGAGATGTTGTTTGGTTTTGAAAGATACAGGATAAGAAAGGGAGTAGGGGAGATTGTGTGGTCCGGGCACCCAGAACTCTTTTAAAAATTAAATTTAATGGAGCAATTAAAAAAATCTTATCAAACAAATAATTAATCTACATTTGAGTGTCATCTGTTTGGTGGAGTATGAATCCATGACCCTCAGGGAATATAATAAATCTGGATGACGTCCATGAAACTTGATGCCGCGTTTGGATCTCAGTCTGTCAGATATGTAAAATCTCATGAAGACAGACAGCTCCCCACTGGCTCTGCATCTGAGGAAGGTTCCTGTGCAATCTTTTAATTAAGGTTATTTATTTCTTTATTATGATGATTGCATTTTAATTGCTCATGAAGCACCCCAGGGGTGGAGGTGTAGGTACCTGTTAAATATTATATGAGAGTAAATAAAGGGAAAATGTTGCAGTTTTATACAATAAACCAGCAGCTACATACTTCTGATGCAATTTAAGAAAAAAAAAAAAAAAAGGCACAGAATCTCCTTTAAACTCTCTCACAGATTTGCAAGTAAATAACATTATCTTATTAGTCTTCTCTGTTTCACATAGGTGACTGGCAGTGCAACTCATAGTCATGTCCACGTCTTTGCTTACTTGATACACTAGCTAGCCACATGAAAGCTATCTGATGTGCATCTCCATTTGCAGAACTTAGTGGGACCTTTTGTATAGGGTCAGGGTAGATATTAATGCTTTCAATCAAAGCACTGCCTCAATAAATCTCTACTAGGGTGGTATGATGGGAAAAAGAGCAAAACAAGGAAAAAAAAGTCCTGCCTTATGACAACTAAGCCCTTAACTTCTTCTTCTCCAGGTGTTCCTTGGGTCTGTGCTTGGTAAATGGACAAGGTATAGATAGCAGGAGGTGAAATCCGCATTATACAAAGGCGTGCTCTGTCTCATTGGAACAATGGTTTTGTGGCCAGGAACTCAAGTTCCCTATTTATATTTCTGTATCTCTTCATGTGCACAGATGCTTGCAGGTACTACATCTTGCTTGTGACACAAACTTCTGTTTTGATGCATAGCAAAATATTTGCCTCAAGCTAAAGTGGTGCTCTAGAAGTTGTGTTTTGGGGTTTTTTTTTTTCTATTAGATAATTTTGCTACTTATTTCTTGATTCATAAAAGGTTCCTGTACAGGGACAGAAATATCTTTTTCTTTCTCCCAGAGCTTTATTTTCATCGCTCAATTTACAAATCTAGGAAGTAGTATTTTTTAAGATGTTTTTAATCTGGCCAAGCTGAGCTTTTTGGCTTATTTCCAACATTGAAAATTGTTTCCTGCAGGAAAAAAGAAAGCAGCAGCATTTCAACAGCTTTAATTATTTGACATTGTACAACAATTTGAAATTTATTTGAACTTTTCAGGTTTTAATGTGCACTTTAATTAGTAAGAGATGTGGCATTTTTTTCACACAAAGACTTAAAGGTAGGGGAATATCTCACTGGGGTTATAAACAAGAAGCCTAGTAAAAGAATCCCCTGATAGATGATACTCAGCAGTCAATATAAGATCATATGTCTGATTTTCTCCATTTGATTATTTTAAGATTGCCACATGCAATAAGGCAGTGGAGCATGACTTACTGTCCAAATTTCAGTTTGTGTAATGTGGCAGTAGAGCCTGAAGAGTACTGGTGCTTGTTGTACCTGTTCAGTCACCTAGAAAGTTCATTTAAACTATAGTTTTGGTCAAAAGTTGGGTACTTTTGCATCATATTGGGGCAGGATAGTTCCATGTAGTTTCTGTATATATCAATACTTCTGTGAGTTGATATTAATCCCCTTAGAAACTGGCTGCTTTATTACTTTTTCAGAGCTAATTCCCTTTTCTCAAATAATATAGGATTCTGCATGTGAGAATGTCCAGTTGAAGCCTAGCTGCTAAAAATAGTGTCACTATTCATATGGCCACAGTTTGCTGTACATATGTGGGTGGTTTTCATGTGCAGAAATCTAAATTATGACTTCCAAAACCTTCTTTAGATCTACTCTGTCTTTATTTTATCCACGTCAACTTTATTTAGCTGGCAGTGAATCAGAAAGGATGTTTTTACTCTCTGAAACTTCTCAGCCTCTAAAGAGAATAAAAATACAGCAGTGTGGGATATTTTGTTTGCTCTATGTTGTACCTATGTGCCAAATGTCTGTGCTAATGATTCAATTGCCAGAAGTGTCTACACAGATGTCTCTTCCTTGGCTACTCACTGTTACATGAAGTTGGTGTAGAGTCAGCTCTTCACCACTGGCGATTCCCTTCTATGTAGGTTCTTTACTCTAAGGGCTGTAGGTTCAGAGCAGATGGGACTTTATAAATTATTTCTGCATCATACTGTGGTTATTCAGTCATTCCACATGAATATTTTGCCTATGATAAAAATTCTTCAGTCCTTCCCCCTTTGTTGTCTTTAGTCTCTCTTACCTGCTTCCCTTTTTGTCTTTATAGCCTCTTTGTTTTTCTGTGTTTTCTTCTGGTCTCTCTCTTCCATTTCCTCCTACCTGTTCTGTTTCCACCCCAAGCCAATGCTGTCCGATACAGTGCCTGCAGCACTGAGCTGCAGCACTGAGCTACAGCACATGGAGACGTGTATGAGCTAGCTTTATACTATCTAATTTTGGTATTGACAGAACAGTTTCTATTTTTATCTAAAAACCCAAATATGTACCCAGAGCCTCAACAAATACTGCACATGCAGACACTTTGTGCCACTGTTGGTATCTGGGCTAGTTCCTGTACGTGCAGGCACAGTGATTGCATTTTAGATACACGCTGAGTGCAATACAGCAAAGGTTCAGTGTATTCACTGCCTCCAGTTTTCAGCTGCTTAGTTATTGCTTACAGTAAAAAAGGTACCTAACTTATTAAGGAGCTAGTGGCTTTAATCAGTTAGTTGGATGCAGACCTGTTTACTCTGCAGGAAGCCAGTCTTAAACTCTGCAGGAATCATGGCATCCACCAGGCCCTGACTATGCTCTTCTCAGTTGTCTGAATATTTTTAAAGTGTATTGGAAGCATCAAAAGGATACAGCTAGAGAAAAAAATAAGGCATTTGAGGGTTTTTTATTGTTTGATAGTTTATGGTAATGGTTTCTGAGCTTGAAAAAAAATTAATTCGCTAATGATTTTATTTTTATCAGAAAATTTTTTTCATCATTACCTGTCTTCTATTTCAAACAGAGCTTGATATTAGAGCATCTTTACTTGATTTATTGGTTTGTGCACCTGCATCATCAAAAGTTTCAAGGTTGTTTTGAGAAGGATGTGCACTGATATTCGGTCTCTGCTACAAGTGGAATAGACAGGGAAAAGGCGTTGTGCTTAGCAGTGGTCAAATCTACAGCAGACTGCCTTAGTTTTAGTGGGAGTGGATGACAAGAGTGGCAAAGTCAGCTAGACAACCACTTCAGTAATCTGAAATATACTGACTCAAAGCAGTCAAGGATAGAGGTGATGCTTAAAAGAATTTATGCAGTTACTTTAGGTAATAGTGGTGTGAACACAATACTTAATGAGTAGTGGCTTACTCATTACTCTAGGTGAAGAGTGCGAATTGTTCAGGGAAAAGAACCTCAGTGTTTTGGTGAAGTCAGGACACTTACCTTCAGTCATGTTTGTCCCTGTGCAGCAGCACACTGCATGTACAGAAGATACCATTCCCTTGCTTATTAGTAAATCTGCACCCAATGATTGTTTAATTATGTCAACATGCACACATCTTTCTCTTCCCACTTTTGCTGTTTTTCAAAATCGGAATAATTTAGGAATTTGGAACAGGTATAGGATAGGGCAGCTAATCAAATATATCGATTATTGAATGCTTGAACTTTTTTTCCTGAGGAGACTATTTTAAATGAGATTGTGGAAGACTAGGTTTGTGTGAGCTTGATAGCAGATTTAATAGCTCCCTAGCAGACTGGGACAGTACCAAATTCCTTAAACCTGGCACCATTTGTTTGCTAGATTGCATTTGTGCTTGTCTCTGCTTTGAGGGAAGTGTTCTCTCTATTTTGTCTTAGCCACTACCCCACTCGGGTTTTTCTGCTGCAGAGTCAGGTTTTTATACAACTGTGGTTTTGTTAATTGCTGTCATGATTTCATTGTGTTGGTAGTAGTTCTATTTCATGTTGGAATCCAAGCAAAATATCTTGTAATGTATTAGAAATGCCATGGTAAATTGCATTAACTCCAAGTGCATTTAGCAAATGATTATATAGTGTATCTTTCATTAGAAAGACCTTGAAGGGTCAGATGCATGAGACATATGCTTAAGGTGGAAATTCGTTTGAAAAAGCATATTTAACCCAGTTTAACAGCAGGTCAGTTCAGTAAGAGTAGAAAAGGCATATTCTGTTTGGAGAATAAGTGCAGAACATATCTGATTCTTTGTTATTCTTCTAGGGTTTTTAAATCCATCTGCAGTCATCCACTGGATGCTCTGGGCACTCTATGTTGAATTAAGAATTACAATATAAGCTTTGACAAAACACTTAAGTTTATCTCTTTCACAGCTTCCCCAAAACCTATAGAAAAGGAGAAAAATATGGGCTGGGAAAAAATGAGTCCATTTTGTTTCTAGGAAGTAATGAACTCTGTAGAGTTATCATGATCCTGTTGAAATAGTGCTATTATAATTGATATATTCAAGAAAAACTCATGGAGGTAAGTTCAGGGCCTGTGTGTGTTTTGAGGGAACTAGTTTGATGCAAATAATTTAAACAGCAAAAATAATTATTCAGAAATACTGGGTATAATTTGTTCAGTCTGTCTTGGAGACATGTTTTTTTTTAAAGATCTTCTGAGGCCTGATAGAATATTAGGTTTAAACTTTTTCCATAAGTTACACTGAATCACCTACCTAGTTGTGAATCTGATGGCTCTGCAGAGATACATGTGGGTGGAAACCACTGTTTAAAGTGTACCTTTAAGCTGAGAACTTTGTTCTTGCTTTTCAATCACAATACTTATAACATTAATAAATATTTCATATCTTTATAGATTAAAATAGTTTGTCTTCAGCTTTCATACTTCAAACTTAGTATGACCGTTAATAGAAACAAGATTATGCAAGTACCCAAAAGTTTGTAGACTTCGGCCATGACAGCTTTGTCTTGGACACACATTTCACATCCTTCTTGCAAGTGCTATGTTTAAATCAGTTCAATGCATCAAGATTATTTTGGGCTAGCCTTCCTTTTGCCTGTTTTTTCTTTGTGCATGTGTGCCATTGTCCTGTTTCAGTAATGTCTGTACAAAAGAGACACAGTTCTGTTTCTACAGCCTTTCAAGTCTCTGCACTGATATAATTGTGTTAAATGTTAGCCAACAGGAAAGCCTGCTCTGTTAGTCACACGTTAGATTCCTGCTCCCAAAGCTACAAGTTTTCCCTTCTTTGTACCTTTTGAGCTGAAAATTTGGCCATATATATGATATGGATATTCAAGAGTGATTGGGGGAAGGGAAGAGTTCCTGCTCAGAAGTTTTTATTCCAGGATGCTTGAAGATCTAGTTGCTAATCATAGCTTGTTTGTGACAGACAAAACACTACACAAAAATGTGAAATTCTTCAAGGGCCCAGAGATGTTCCTTTCTAAGCATTTAAGTAGGTTCAACACATACCCAGGTAATAGTGAAAAAAATTACAATTGGTGGGATGAACAGTGACTGTAGAACGTCAGTTGCTCATTAACTCACAAGCATGCTATAAGAAACCAGGCACAAATATGCTTCCATAACTATATTAATTTCTTTTTACATTTTGATGCTATGTTTTGCCAAGTAGTTCCTTGGCTCGGAAATCAAGATAATTTTGGGGTTTCCCCACTGTTCATTCCAGAAAAGTCAGACACTCAAAACATCATATACATCATCTTATCTTCTATATTTTCATAAGCCTTAAAGTATCATTTTATTTCCAGATGAATTTGTAATTCTTTTTCAATGGTTCACAAGTATTTTAGCCAGCAAGCTTTACTGAACATCATTAGTGAAACAATTGTGTATCTTTCTTTTTATTTAGCGCTTATGTAGATAAGGTCACTTTTGACTTGTTGATCTAGTTGAGATTTCTTGAAAGGTATGACAGTGAAGCTCATTTCAGCTTTTGTCTTTTCCAGCACTTCTTGCATCTGCATTGCAATCTCCTTTGGGGAAACCAGATTTCATTGAGGCAGGTGGGTTTTTTTTCTTGTGCGATTTGCTTGAGGGTATTTTCAGTTGTGGTCTGCAAACCCAGCTGTGTGTGAGTCTCACTTTCATTTTCTGATGTTGGACTAATCTGGAGGTGTTTTGCTTATTGTAGTTTCTATCGTATCCTCCCAGTATCTGCTTTTACAAAAATCTAATTTTTAAAAGTAAATTTGATTGCTATATACTTAGAATTGCTGTAAGAGACTGCTGAAATTCTTTACTTAATCTCTACTGTTCCCACTTTCCTTCAAATAGACTTCTACTAAAATTAAAAAATACTGAAAATTAAAATAGCTGTTGTAACTGAGATATATGGTCATTATGAGATATAATCAAGTAGCATGGTAGAAATATATTTTAAGTTACTGCTTTATCAATTCTGTGATTGCTAATACACTCAGTAACAAAACTGTATCTACATAAATGCTGAAAACATTTGCTATACTTTTAATTGTGAAAAAATAGCTCAATATTTTCATGCTTTTCAAATTCAAAGTAACTTGGCCAGAGGGTTGGGGCTGGCTATATCTTCTTTCAAAAAACAAAGATGTAGCTATAGTTAGATATAACTTTCATGTCTTCATGAAACTTTAGAAATGTATCCATATGTATAGCACACTGTTATCAGATTTTTTAAAAAAAAATCTGTAAGCAGTACAGAAGATTTAAGCCTATATTTTCTATGATTTTTATTAGTGTCACTGTTTTAAAAATAATATATGACTATATTCAGAACATAAGTTTGGTTTTTTGTGAATGTTTTTGCAATGAGGAGTACAATCTATATATGTGAAATAACAGCTTTGCTTCTTGTGTATTATTGGGTAAGAGAACAACGCTTTGAAGATTGCAATAATTTTGGCAAAAGGTATTCTATTGAGCAACATCACAGTGTATGGAAAGGCTACATGCTGTTATGTGGTGGTGTTAATTGGCATATAACAATGAATGCATTATAAATGTCCTACATTCTTTGCAAGTACAGTCATGCTATGTGTTTGGTGGTGAATGTATTTAGAAGATTAAATAGACAAGCTTTGAAAAAGTTCAAAGTGGTTTTAGTTTGAACCACATCTAACAATGATGTGTAGTTTACCTGAATTAAATTAGCAGCCAACAAAATAGTTTTTTAATCCTGCCTTCATTGAAAAGTCCTGTTAGAATTATTTTTGAAGTAGCATTTGTACAGGGTTGTTTTGGAAGAATGAGGGAAACATACTATCTAGTAAAGATTTTCTTATTCAGTTCTATAAATCACTTTTTAGAGTCATACTGGTGTTGATCATTTTCATTCCTCATGGCTCTTCTGCCATGTAGGGTTGGTCTTCAGTGAAGTCTGTGTTGTGTAGAATGAATAGACGCCATAGTGTCACTTCATGCTTGCATGTGGGTCTATACATTGACCTTTCATAGCTCTGCTTCTTAGTAAAGAAAAATATCATTAGCAGAAGTCATGTGTTCTGCAAAGATTTAATTTATTTTTATGCAGCATGTTAATGCTAGAAGCAAGGCCTCGATGGAATTATTATAAATATGACCATATGCCTATACTAGCATTTCTTAAACTCTGACAATGGGGATTGCTTAATTCCATCAGTCATCACTGTTCCAAAATCTAGTATGTGCAAAATATATGTAACAGAGGATTAAAAAAAACCCACCAACTTTAAAGAAAACCTATGTGTGTGTAAAGAAATAATTTGTGTTACAGTTTGGGTTGAATCTGTTGTATAAAGGATTTGTCCTCCTATTCAGTCTAAATGAAGAAGCAGTTAATTCCCTTTTGTTCAGCCTTTGCAACATAGTAGAAGCTGAACACAGGTCTGGATAAGAATGAGCAGAAACCACTTAGGCTAAAGTGTTTGGGGAAATGATAAAGCACATGCAGGAACTAGGATTGACTGGACAAAGGGGAGAAGGAAAAGGAAATGCAGCCGAAACAAAAAGCAAAGAAGCCAAAGTCACAATGACCTTTGAGAAATGAACAGAGAGGCAGTCTTGGGTTGAGTGCTGACTGAAGTAATGCAGAGATATTCCTTATGAGGGTTCAGGGAAAGTGAAGTTTATACTCCTGTTTTATATAAATGAGGTTACATTAAAGGCATTTGTGCTTCCATTATCAGTTTTTCCTCTCCAAAGGACTATTCTTAAATCTGCCAAATTTGATTAACTCTCATCCAATGAGTGGCCAACAGTAAGCTGAGTCAGACCCTGACCAGCTGGAGACCAGGTATCCCAAGACAGTAGTCTTCTAGTAGCTCAGCTGATCTGGTCATCAAGCATAGTAAGCCATAAGAAGACATTAAAAAATGACATTCAAAGGTATATTGGAAATACGTGTATTTACTTGTTGGCATGCTTCCAGGATTAGCTGCTTCGACTGTGGAGTCAAAACGAGCATTTGGATGATCTAACAATTCCCACTGCAGAGTACAGATAATAAATCCGCAATTAGTAATTCATGCATTATGTTCATTTAAGAGATCAGCTATTTTGTAGTTAAAAGTTGTAATGTCAGGGAACTCTCCACACTCTCTAGGCTGCTCTGCACCTAATCAGCATCAGTGAGTGGTGGGAGAACAACCCAGTCTCAATTTTCTAGCCTGATTTTTCAGCTGTCAGAACAAGTTATAGTTTTCTCTTATAAACTGAAAAATGCTGGCAGTATAAATAGATGGATCAGATTTGCTATTCTTTTAAAGGATGACAGTTCCATTGAAATTAATACAGTGCCATTGAAATTGCTGTAAATATCATTACACTGTTAAGGTTTTGGTGTGCTATTTGGGCATGTGACTTTACTTTTGGATTGATGTAAATGATCAATTTTATTTGTTTCTTCCATGTATTTGCCACCTTGTTGCTCTAATTGCAATTGAACCTGTCTATAAAGATATTTGAATGGTTAAGATGGTAATTTGCCAGCTTGAGGAAAACTTCGTTCTACTAAAATGAGTTAAAGTTGAGTGGAGTCTTTATTTTTTTTATCCTATGCTAGTCAACACTCAGAATTTGAGTACCTTGAAAAATAATGATACTAGAAGAAGACTGAGAGACTCTATGACTGATAGTAGAAATGTGGTTGTGATAACATCAATTTCCCACAGAAACAGAAGGAGAGAGTTTTTGAAAATATAATCAAGGTTAGACTTTGAAGTTGGCTTTCCTGTCATGAACACAGATAACTTGATTGTCTTCTTTCTGAGCTAATCCTGACATTGTTTCCGCAGTCAACCAAGTAACATAGAAACTGAAAGTTCTCTTTGGCCTCACACAGATGAAATCTAAATCTGTAAGTTTTGATATAAAAGTTGGGGAGTGCCTTCTCTGCCAGCATTACGCTAGCCTCAAGGAAAGCACAAACACTTTTGCTAGCCAAGTTGCCAGCAAAGGAAATAAGAATTAAGATGCCTTTTGGGAAATCCAGAAAGCTGTGATACTGGAGACCAAGGGGCTGATTTGTCAAAATAAATGGGACATATAAACCAAGTAATGAAGACGTAAACCAAAATTTTCTTAGACCAAGAAGTGCTGAATATGAAATGATGCAGTTACTTGTATTAAATATTTGTTCCTTCAGTTGTACAAGCCTTTGGCTTCTATTTCCCTACCTCAACACTTCAGTACTTGTTCTCTCTTATACAGACTGCTTTAGGATCTGTGGCTTCATTAGAGGGGCAACTTTTTTCTTTGTAAGACTTTCATTGTAACTGTACTTCAGTGATGTAGTATTTTCAGTTGTCCCCAAACTACTTCACTTTTTTCACCTCTTCAAGTTACCATTTCAGAAATACTTGCCATAAAATAAGTTGACAAAAAATGCCCAGACACCAATCAGTTTGCAAAGGAGAAATAAATCAACAGATGTTACCTATGTGACATCTAGGTCTTTCAGAGGCAGCTTCCCCCAGATGGTGTTATATTAGGATATGTTATATCCTAATAATATAAGGACAGTTTAAGAGTTCCATCACATTTAATATTTTCTTCGTTAACAAACTCTTTTGTTCATATCAGACAGTGAAGTAAATCCTTTTGTGAGCATGAAACCTGCAAATAAAGGAAATGAGAGAATCAAGAATTCTGGAAAAACAAGTTATAAAGTAGCAGTAGTATGGAAGAGACTGGAGCCCCAAGCTGTAAATTGTCAGAAATCCACTGAAACAAGAGCTTAATTGCAACAAATAAGAGTCTGGACATAAATTTTTCAGCAAACTTTTCTTATTGTAGTTGTGTTTATGGTTTTTAAAATCCAATATTTATAAATTTGGCATGAGACTGGCATTTGTTGCTTATTTTTCTTTATAAAACAGATAAACTACCCATATGTCTACATAAGAGACAAATATTATACAAACTGTGAGCCTGTATCCAGACAGGAAAATGAGCGTGTCTGTTCATCTTCAGTGTATGCAGAGATGTCTGGAATTGAAACAGACACAGAAGGAAAGAGACAGTGACTAAGTAATTCCTGTCTTTCTATTGTTAAGATTCAGACAGCTCGATCAGAAGTAGTCAACAGAAATAAATTACAGAAGGAAATTACAATCAAGACACTCATGTTCTCCCATTCAGCCCAATACAACACGGAACACTGTTACTTCCAACATAAATCTCCAGAAGTGATGGATAAAAGGAAATCATAACCCTAGTGAACATGTCAAGCTAAGAATAACTAGTCATGTCATCTTTTCTTTCCAAATGTTAATTTTATTAAAGACTACTGTCAGGATCTGTTATAATTCAGTTCTTCTCTTTAGAAGGGAAGTAAATAGAATTATTTTTTTATATCCTTCTTTAGGCAATTATGAAAATATTTATTGCTAGTAAATATCCTGGTTTCTGGTTAAGCTATTCTTCTGAGGCTTTTGTTATGCATCTGGCACTGTGATATCTTACAAATACCTCAAGAAGTGACTAAGGAAGTTCCACATTCAGGTGGAAGTTTCTTCCTGGCTCAGCAGCATGCTATTTGCTCTAATGCATCCTGAAATATGACAAGTTTTGTTTCCTGTAATGTGTTGCCTTGCCTAGGAAAAAAATGCCTGTTGCATGAGAAGCAGTTTGTGGGACAGGATGTGTTGACCTAAGATAGTACAGAAGTAGAAGCTGCTTATTACTTACTACAGCTTGGTTCAGCATGGTTGTTTTTTAAAGTTTTACCAGACTCTACTTCAGTAATATTGTAGCACTAATTAATATGGTGTATATACAAATAAAGTGTTTTAAATATTGGTAAGTGCATGCTACTTGTTTTGGCATTGCAGGGCATACTAATTGGGCCTTTTTTAAATACTTGATAACTTAATATATGCCTTTTGATTGACATGTATCTGAATGTCCAAACCATGACCTTACCCAAAGATCCAAACCATGAGCAATGCAGTCCTCTCTTTAAGTTGCCTTTGGTGGGAGGACTGCACATCTCTGGCCTGAACCATCACAACTGTCATGTTAGTACTCCTGCGACTGTGATGAAATACAATGCACAGGCAAGTGTGAAATACAGATAATAAAATTACAGAATCATAGAATTGTTTTGGTTGGAAAAGACCTTTAAGATCTTCATTTTAGGATGGAATAGAAGACTGGTCGATGTTCCTACTTGTCTTGTTTTCTGTTTTTCTGTGCATGGTCTCTTTGTATCCCTTTCCCCCTCCCACACAGGCTCTTTACATACAGTGAAACTCTTTGCCTTTTTCTTTTGAATGTTCCTATAAGGGTTGGGAACCATTATGGAGCCTTATTTTTAGTACCCCTAACTTTTCTTTTTCTCTTGTGGTTCTTGTCATTAAGAAAGGTCCTGTGACAATCTCTATCTGTCTCTAAGGCATCATAGTCATATTTTTTTCTCTATTCTATTTCTACTATGATGTTTTTGGGGATGAGATTGCACACCTGCATGTACTATTGAAAGTGAGGATTCACCAGTGACTTAGATATTAAGATTATAGCTTTAATAGTATCGTGTATTTCCTTCTTATTGCAACCTAATGTTTTATCATGATTTCTAGGTACTGGCTGCATCTTGAACAAATGTCTTTATTTGGTTCTTCTTGATGACTCCTTCATTTTTTTTTCACTGGGATCTTATAACTAATTCAGAAGTTATCAGTGCATATGAGTAGTTTAAATTGTTCTTTCCAGTGTGCACTACCTTGCAATTTTCTACATTCAATTTACTCTAGTCGTCATATCATCCAACTGCTTTGTTATAATAGGTCCTTGTGGAGCTCTTCAGAATTGTTAGCTCAGAGGTTCCTGAGCATTTTCTCCTGCTGCCTTTTCTGTCAATACGGCAACATGCAATACGTTAGCAGGAGTTAAGAGATCAATATGCTACCCTAATGGGAAAGTCTTATGCAAGCTAATAGAAATAAAACCAGTAGGCTTCCACACATGTTATTATTAAAACCATATTTCTCTTATTAAAACATGACTATCTTTTTTAATGGGTTTTTAAATTACGCCTAATATAACCCTTTATTTTTGGATGAACTTTAGTTGACAATTCTAAAGGATTAGACACCATGGAAAAATTGTTTTTCTAAAATGGAAAATCTATATTTTTCTAAATGGTATTGTATGAGTTCTTCCATGAGTATAGTCACAATCAACACTAAAATATATTAATGTGTTTCAATAACAAAATGTACTTTCAAAGAGAAAAATGAGAAAATACTAACAAATTTTAGAAAGGCCCTCTTAATAGAGACAAATAGATACAAAATTTTCCTAGAAGATGACAGTATTGAATGATTCCTGGCTTGGTAGATGTTGTCTTAATCTTGATTCATTTACAGTATATGTATACCCTTGTATTTGAAATATCTTTAGTACTGTACCAGATCCCTTATTGCTCTTGGCTTTTGATGGTTGTCTAGCTGTGGTTAGAAAAGTTGCCTTTTAAAAGTTTTGACTTGCTTGCATTTATATGGCAATGCTTCTACTCTCTCTAAGCTTTTAATTAACAATGCAAAAAATATTCTGGCTAGAACTTTTGAATGAAACACTTTGAATTTTTTCAAGGTGTTTGGATTTTTTTCCAGGCAAATGTTTGGTTTCCATTGTAAATTTAATCTGTTCTCTTTTTGTTGGTGTGGCTTACCCTGTGTTCCAATCTGTTTGCTGATTGATTCAGGAGAATCTTGAAAACTTTTTAGACAGTTCCTGGAAATATAACTTTGTTGCTATATTGAGGACAAATTATTCTAACATGAAAGATAAAATTCACCCAAACTCAAGGCTTTATTGAATATTGGTTTTAAGTAAAGATTCTGGTCAATTTGCTACTTCCCATCCAAACCTATCTCTGGTTTAACGAAGTTATCATCCAGTAAACCACTTGGAATTAACATACTTTTCTGGGCATTTGTGATCACAGGGAGCTACATGTGTCAGTAAGGCTATTGTCACTCTTTCCCTACTTATGTATCCAATATTAGATTAGTTATGAAATTACATAATTTTATTAATATTTTCCTTAACTATACATAAAACTAAATCCCAGAGGTTTTCTCTGTGGAGTCATGAACCTCCCATCACATCCATATTTATCACTCCTACTAGAAGATTAAACTCAAATGCTTGTGTAGTACATGTTGCGTATGTAAAAAGGAATATAAGAAGCTAGAAATTAAATCAAAAAGGTGTTAATTGCTAATAAATGCAGCATGTGCAGCTGGAGTGAAATTTTGTTGTTGCAGTCCTGTTTGTAGGTAGGGCAAAGATTCATGTGATTTACATGTTTACCAGTATATGCAAACATGGTTGCCTTTATATATTTCACTTGCAATGCTTCAAAATGTGGTGGTGGAAAATGAGAAATTCAGATTGATGCCCTGTCCTCTCTGTCATCATTCTTGAGATAGCAGTAGCATTAAGAAGATATGGAGAATTCTGCATTTAACAGAATCTTGCTCTTCATTTAAACCATTTGCTTCAAAGATATGTGAGGAGTATTATATGGAAAGGTTCTTTCTTACCCCACGTGCTGGCTATCTCCCTACAAATACTATCAAGATAGACTGAGAATAATATCATTTTTCAGGCTGTCAGAAATATGAGGATTTCACTGGGCACAAATACACTCCCTCTTTAAAATCCTTGCAAGATGCCAGTCAATTCTTTCAGTAAAATAAGCGTCTGCTTGCCCATTGTAAACAAAGCACCAAACCATGTTTCACGATTGCATAGTAGATGCAAATATTTTTCTTTACTATTTCAAATAACAGCCCCATGAGAACTCCATTCTGTCTTTCATGATTAAAACATTTCTACAGAGGGAGTTGGAGATTGAAATCTATTCATTATGGAAACTATTTTCATGTTGTTGGAGCTTTTATGAAAGAGTCCAAGTTTCCACACCATTTATTAGGCAATAACATCACAAGAGAGAAACCCCAGGAATATTTTAGATTAGAAGAAGTCTAATAAGGACCTTCAGAACTGAGGTAACATGTTGTGCAGGAGATTCGAAAATGTTTCAAAGAAATCATGGCTTTAGAAAAAGGGAATAATACTTCTGCCCTTCCCTCCCATACTATCCACTTGGACCAAAGTCATATCTTTGCAATTAAATCCAAATTATTATGAGTCATATGGTGACTTTCTGTTCAGTAATGGGAAACAACAAGGATGTTGGAGCCATAGTCAGCGAAAGGATTCACTGAACTGGAAAATGCAGTTTTGACTGTAAACTCCAAATCATTTAAAAACCTATGGAGATGTGATGATGGGCTTTGCTGGCATTTTATGGAGAGGCATTTAAAACTGTCATCTGTTTAACGGTAATTTTGCTGGAAGATACAGCAACTGAAGAATGAAAAAAAATCCAAGGGGAAAAAGGAGATAAGTGTGGTTTATTTTTCATTTGATCATCCTGTAAAAAGGTCAAAAGTAGACCTGTGACCCACTGAGCAAGAAGCCCACCTTTTTTTTCCAGAAGGAAGTGATGGATTTTTCTTTCTGTGACTAACATACTAAAGTCCAGGAGGTACTTTCTCCCTTAGTGATTTGTGTATGTGGAGACATTAGAGCTTGGAGAAGAAAATAACTGGAACAAGTAAATCTTTTGTGCCCAGAACCAAAGCAGGGTAGGACCGATTGCTGTTTTGCCCATTGTAATGTACTTTAGTCCAAGGCCCAGTGTGCTTGTCAAACCTGTCAAAGACAAGTGATTTTTCCAGTGGTAGACAGTTGTCTGTGGAGCTAGTGGAAGCCTACTAATTCCCTGAAATTGTTCAAGGTACTGAAGATATCTATACCCTTAATACACAGTTAATACATCGTTGTTAACTGTGTTAGTATAGCTTCCATGTCCAAGCAGGTACTACATTTCTTTCTTAATGTTATTTTCTCTAATTTAGTCTATTTCTCTAAAATCTCACAATTTCCTTTAGTTCAGCAATTGTTTTCTAGGAGACCCACCAATAATTCTTAAGCAGAATGGGTATCATATGCACAGCATAGGAGAAAATAGCTTGGGTCTGTTTTACATAGATGTTTTGGGTTTATTTTGTTTTATTTTATTTAAATGTTATTATTAAATAGTTAATGTTTAAAGGCTTAAGATTTTCCAGGACTCGATAAGAGATCAAACACTTTTTTAATCTATTGGCTTTGGCTTTACCTCCTGGAGTTGCTAATCTATATTTATTTATTTGCTTTTAATTTTAGCATATGATCAGAAAAATCTCTGCAAAACTTGTTTTGAAAAAGTTATGGTGTATGTGTTTGTGGGTGCGTTAGGGGAGTATACGATGGACCATTATGGAACCATACATTACAATTTCATTTCTCTTCTGTGATATATTTCAAAGCCTCTATAGACAAGAGCTTTTTTTCCTGTTAGTATCCACCTGTTCTGGATGCTTTTGTCCTTATTAAAGTCTCCCATAAGCGGTAAATTTCAGAGTCATCTGAAAAATGTAATGTTTGATAGAAAAGAGTCACCATTGTCCAAGGTTAGCTCAGTGGCCAGAAGGCTGCAGCTACCCAGCACAAAACGGTGCTGTACAGGGATAATCTGCACTAGATCAGATACTGGAAAGTACATAGTTATGTTCACCCAAAGGAAGAGCTGTGCTAATTACCATTGCTGAGACCAGTAAAACGTATCTGTAGCATGAGACCAATAAAAATGTCAAGAACTCCTGCAAAATTATTCCAGACAGGAACCTG
Source organism: Podargus strigoides (assembly GCA_028020825.1). NCBI lineage: Eukaryota > Metazoa > Chordata > Aves > Caprimulgiformes > Podargidae > Podargus > Podargus strigoides. The sequence goes on along the minus strand of CM051623.1, from coordinate 13,805,605 downwards.
CCATTAGCAATCAGAGACCCTCTTCAACTGTAACTGTTAAGTTCCTGGAACTGATCGGTAATTAGCCAAATTGGCAATCTGTTTCTTCACAGGACATAACCAGTGCAAGGCAGACTGAAGGATAATAAAGAGATCTGTTCTTTCACTGTGCATCACTGCTTGCCATTCGAATCATACCTCAGTATTTCCTAACACTATATTTTATAGCATTGTTCATTCGTATTTCACCATATTTTTTATTGTTTTCATTTGCAAAAGCCCCAGAATAGTAGTAGAATTACTTAGATTTTTGATTTGAAAAATAATATAAATAATACTTCAGAAAAAGAGAATAATTTACTTGAAAGATTTTTCTGATATAAATCAAGGATGGAAATACCTTATTGGATCAGTCAGTTTGCCCCTTTCCAGACACAATGATTCCTTATCATATATAAATACCAGTATTGTAGCCATTTGAATTATAAATTGCTTTTATCGTTTCCCTGAAGAGACTCTTCTATGCTCTGGGAAAGTACATGAACTGAAGGTATGTCTGCTGCAGTGGGCAGATAAACCTGGACTCCAGGACACAACATCTGTGGCAACTGAATGCCTGGCTTCTGTTCAGCCACAGAGGCTTTAGATCAAACTTCCACCCACCAATGCAGACATGGACTAATATTAAATCTAAATGTTTGTTTTCTCAGTCCTATTATATCTGTTCTCATGGCACTCAGTACCCAAGGTGCAACTATCACATAAAAGTACCTTTTCCTTTTAACTTTTCACAGTTGAGGACTGTCACCATACCTCCTCCTTCATCTGTCAGCCAGACTGGGGTATTGCTTTGTGTCTGTGGGCTGTCATTTATTTGAAGTTGTATCAAACTAAGATTTGTGAAAGTATGATTTTGACCTAGACCAATTTAAGATAACTGAATGAAATGGAGTTATTATTTATTCATGACAATGAAGACGAGAAAAAATGGGAAAAGAAAGGGAAGAGACAGGATTTTAAAATTAACAAAAAGAGAGAGTAAGGGAGGACATTTAACTGGAAGGATTTTAAATCAGATTTTGAAATAGTTATTTCTGCCTAGGTAGAGAGCACACATTGAGAAATAAGGAGCAGGTCATTAAACACAGGAAACTTCTAGGACTTTGTGAATGCAAAATTAAAAAACAAAGTGAATGTAAAATATGTAATAAGTTTCATGGTGCTCTTTAATATCTTTGAGCCTAGGATGGAACCTAACTGCTCAGTACTCAAGAGTTCAGAGTATTCCTTGGCAGACAGTAATAAGACTGTAGAAAACATGGTCACAAATGAAAGGAAATAAAAGCCAAAGCTTAAAAAGAAGCTTTTTGTTTCAAAACCCTTTTCATTCTGAAAGCTGTCAGACACTCAGATGAGCTGGAGAGATGACAAAGCTTGAAACAATATAAATTATGCTCTTCAGAGTTAAGAATTAAAATTCTGCAGCCCCTTCTTCAAGGTGGACAGAGAATGGTTTCAAATAGGTCATTTTTGTTCCACATAGTCACCCAGCACTATTCTGACTAGCATTGTCCCCGTTGGCATAGCAGTCCACTGCTTAAGAGGATAGCATATTTAATTCTACGAATAGTGTCTTATTGCACAATTACACTAATTGGGAACATCCATACTACACTTTTAATGTCTCTGATTTCCAAAACCCTTCTGAAATGGGAACAATCTGTTTATAAAATGCAGAATTCATTAAGATAAATGACTCTTTGTGAAGATGTTTCCTAGACATCAGCATCTGCCCTGTGGCAGCTTAATTACATAACAGAGTACTTAGTTATAACTAGACTCTTATTTAAGAATGAGGACACAAAATTGAACCCACACCAAAATAAACACAACCTGCAGCTGGCTCATTTTGTTATCAAGGCATAAAAATTCACAGACTGATAAACTTGATTAGAATTTCCCATTCTGTTTCTAGAAAGAAGTACTGCAAATAACTAATTGGAAAGTAGTGTTTGTGCTGGTGAACTGTTTGTCTCCAAGGCACATCTCATTTAAATAGATGGTCTTTCAGCAAAGACATGCTCTCACAATGAGCTATGTTATACCTTATGTGGTAGGTGGACAGAAAAGCTAAAAGTTAAGATTTCCTTGTGGAAGCATCCTGCAAATATGCTAAGTGTCCTCTTACCCTAAACTCAAACCAGGTGAATATGGTCATGTCTTCCTGGAGATTTAGCCTGCACTCTGAGCTATAAATTGAGTTCCAGTTAGAAAATTCATAGCGACTTTCAAAAAATGTTTGTGTGCCCCACAGGGAGGGGCAAGAGCAGAATTAGGAGTTCAAGATGGAAGAAGTTTATGACCTAAAACAATTTGGGATAGTTACCACAGAGGTAACTAAGGATCTGGAAAGGAGTTGCACTCAGGGCTTCTGGCATTTGCAGTATGTCCATCCCATGATTAGTAACCTTGCTCTTCTGTGGGGATAACTGGAGTCAGATGCAATTTCCCATTGATATCTCTGAGTCTTTTCAGACACTTCAATTAATAGGCTTTGTCCTATTGATCATAATGGGCTTAAAGCCAGGTTCTTTGTTTTTCTGAATTTATAATTTCAAGCAGGAGCCAGAGAGGCAGATCTGTCATCACTAATCCGCAGAATGTAAGAGTCTATGGAGAACTTTTTCCTTACCCTTTGGGTCTCTTGTAATTACCAGCAATGTAGATCTTCGAACACTATGATATGATAATTGATGCTTTAAGTCACAGTTGTGAAGTAGACACTAAAGAGGAATGACAGCTAAGTGAAATTGGCCCCACAATCCCAATAGAATATAGAGGTAGACCAAAGGTTTCAGATTAATTATTTGTGATTTGACATATGCATTTTCTTCCATTAATTATATAATTCTGAAATCCAAATATGTCCAACTGAATCCCAAACACATGCATTTTCAGTTGCTGAGACTTAGGAATTCTGTATCTGAACTCTGCAGCAGAGCCCATTTCCAGAGCTGAACCTGATCACCTCTCTGTTGCCTTTCTGAGACTGTACCCTGAGTGTTTAGAAATATATCTTCCAGGCATTAATTGTTGATATCCTGGTTTATTTTGTCTATCACTGTATCTAGTGGCACCACATCTAGTGATATGCTGTTTTCTGTTGGAACTTGGCTGGTCTTAAAATAGTAGAATCGTAAAAATCTTTACATTAGAAGAACTCTGAGAGGGCATCTGGTCCAACACCTCCCATGGCAACAGTTTCTTAAAGCAGGGGTAACTTACTAGCAGAAAAGATCTTGTGTGGAAAACAATTTCCATACACAATTTTGGAAAAAAAACATTTTGGGTACAGCCATCAAGAAAGGAAGGTGCTTAGCATCTTCTAACATTAGATCTAGAACTGTGTGGTGAGTTAACCTTGGCTGGATGCCAGGTGGCCACCAAGTTGCTTTATCACTCCCTTCCTCAGCAGGACTGGGAGGGAGGAAATAAGATGGGAAAAAACCTCATAGGTCAAGATAGGGCAGTTTAATAAAGCAAAAGCAAAGGCCCTGCATGGAAGCAAAGGAAAACTAAAGATTCATTCCCATCAGCAAGTGATGTCTGGCCGCTTCCCAGGAAGCAGGACTTCAGTACACATAGCAGTTGGTCCAGAAGGTGAATGTTGTAAATAATGAAAGCTTCCTCTTCCTCCTCCTTTCTCTTAGCTTTTATTGCTGAGTAGATGTCATATGGTATAGAATATCCCTTTGGTTGTTTTGGGTCAGCTGTCCTGGGTATGTCCAGGTATGCCCACCCCAGCCTACTGGTAGCAGGGAGTGAAATGTTGGAGACAGCCTTGATGCTGTGCGAGCACTGCTCAACAGAAGGCAAAACAGTGATGTGTTATCAACACCTTTCTAGCTACCAATACAAAGCACAGCACTGTGAGCACAATACAAACTGTTATAGAACATGAAACTTATTTCAAGTGAACATGTTCACAGTATCCCAAGAAAAGTGACTTTCTACTCACATTCAAAATGTCATCATTTCCCATTCCCAATGCTGGATTTCAAATAAGTGTTATAAACATAAACTAGTAAGTCTGGCAGATGGACTCATCTATATATATATATATGTGAAAGAGATCCCTAATATTTTAACCATGTGAAATTTTTAAAATATTATATCTGCAAGTTTCTGAGCTACAGAGTAATTAAAACACAAAAGTGAACAAGAACTGTTATCCAGCATCAAAAAATATTAACTATTTTTTCTCCCTTTGGTATCTTCATTAAAATAATCCAAGATGCAGAAATAGCTGTTGTGTAACACTGTAATTCTCAGCAAGATATCTGTATTTTGTTATTAGTTCTATAAATCTTTATGCTGTTCATTTTTTAATGTTTCTTAATATAATACAAATAAACTCTGATCTCCTGTTCCCGTTTCTAGACTTTAAGAATTCTCAATAACGGTCCAAAACAATGAGTTGATAAAAATGGAATGCAAAGACTATTCATGGTATTATCACACAAGCAGAATGGGCTTTGATAATCTCAGTATTTTCATTAGGACTGGAAGAGAGAGAGTTGATTAAAAACTGTGAACTTGTTTATAGGAAGAACCTGTACAAGGTCTATTTTCCCCTTCAGATTGTGTCTTAAATTACGCAGCCAAATATAAAGCTACTTTCCCCCACGACCACCACCCTTAACATGATCTTGGGATAGCTTAAACATGTAAGTTAGAGTTAAAATCTTGACTATAGAACTAATTTGTCCTTCTGGAAGGAAGTGACTGTGATTCCATCTTGCAGATGCTCAGACACTAGGGGTTCTTAACCAGCATAAAGCTTTGCTAAATGCACATTGCCCTTGCAGCCTTCATACCATTGTGCTTGCCAGGACATACTCAATTTCTGAGTGGACATTTGTCATGCAGCAGTTGTGTGTTTGTATTGCAACAGGGATGGTCTTGTGAGCATAGTGAAATTAGTTATAAATTAGCTAGTTTGACTATTTCTGCCAGGCTCAATGCAGAATGACAGTTTACATGTTTATTTTGTTTGCTGGGTGGTTTTTGTGGCACAAATTGAGCTCTGTGTTATCACAGCTACACATTTTGACATTTCCTACCTAGCTTAAAATTAGTTTACTGGTTAGTTTAAACTATCGTTTGGATAGCTACCTAAGCTGTCATCACCATCATTACAGTGCAGAGGTATCCTGCTTTGCACAGAGCCTATTTTGATAGGTTCGTCGGATGGTATGGAGACCTTGACCTCACCTAGAATCATGCCATAGGGTTTCACAGGAATCACAGAATATCAGAATGTTAGGGGTTGGAAGGGACCTCAAAAGATCATCTAGTCCAATCCCCCTGCCAGAGCAGGAATACCTAGATCAGGTCACACAGGAATGCATCCAGGCAGATTTTGAATGTCTCCAGAGAAGGAGACTCCGCGATCTCTCTGGGAAGCCTGTGCCAGTGTTCTGTTACCCTCACTGTGAATGAAGAAGTTCTTCCTCATATTTGCAGAACCTCCTATGTTCCAGCTTGCATCTGTTGCCCCTTGTCCTATCATTGGATGTCACTTCCCCAGAACACTTGGGTCCTTGGGTTGTCCTGCAAAGCTAACTGGTTTTTGAGCAGGCATGCTCTTGCAGAGTTGAGCCACGTGCCTTTGATTTCAAGGGTACTTACATCTTTTGAAATATGATGCTGTGCATCTATAACCCTTTCTAGGAGCCACATCTGGGAACATTTTCTTATGTGAATAGATCTTATCTAGCAGAGTGTTATTGTGAAAATAAGTCGTCTTTAAAGATACAGAAATCTTACCTTTGAGTACTGTTTTGCAAATCTGAAGATCACCTGGGGATATTACCTCCTATTCTAGGAGGGTTATGAGGTTTTCATAGTTGTATGCAGTCCTCCTCATCTGAGTTACACAGTCAAATAAGACAGAAATTATGTCTTGCTTTTCTCCTTGGTAAAAACTATTGTAAAATGGATTTTGGATGTATGAAACATTTTCTCACATGAATGTTTTAAGCCAAAGAAAATAATTGCAAAACGTTGATTAAGCAACAGGGATTCAAAACGTGTTTGACTGTAATTTATAATGACTAATTCACAGAAAAATTGACAGACATTTTTGGAAATTCCAGAGTTACCCTTACATTGATAATTTTTCTGTCTGAATTTGGAAAATGTAATTTCTTTTAATATCTTTGCATGAAGAGGGGAAAGTGATTTCTGATATCATTTTAAGGGAATGATATCCGAAAGCCATTAACTAGCTTTTTACATCTACATTTCAGACTACAGCTCTGTACATCTCAAAATTTAATATGGTTTTAATTAGAGTTTTAATTTCAGAACATACATAAATTTTTCTTGCAAATTCGCCGTAATTAGAAAATTGTTCTCTACATGGTATGCATTATAAAACCTGATTTTTGAGAATGGGTGATTTTGGCTTTCTGGCTGTAAGCTTTTCACCTTCCACTGAATTGAGTTATTCCTGTGGGAATAACTGTGGCTGCCTCTGTCTTTCACACAACCAAGCTCTGAGCATGCTTAGATTCTTTGATTAAAAGTTTGTTCCTTCGTTTGCTTTGTGCTCCCAAAGGCTTTGCTTCCAGGCAGCTCACATTCATTAAAGACTGTGGAAAACACATGGGACAAACTTAATTCAGGAGTGCCAGTCTAGAATAGCAATGCATATTCAGTGAGAAAAAGGTGCAAGACAGTTGGCTTCTTGGGAATTGTAAACCGTCACCACGGTCTTCAGAGGCAGGTGCTTTTGCTGGAGACAGCCGCTGCATATCAGGGGATATTGGATCTCTCTTCTGTAGAAACACAGTGATTTTAAAGGTTACTGTATAAGGTGAAATCATATCGTCTGTTTCCTGTTACAAATTATCACACTACTCTTGAACTATGTCCAGTATACAGCATAGTCTTCATTCCACTGCTTATTTCAGATAGTTTGGTTTTGTTCTGTTGTATGTAACAGAAATGGGCTTTGGTCCTGTTTCTGCATTTACTGAGGTATGTGAAGTTTTGCTATCCACTTAAACAAAGGGAAAATTGTATTCCAAAAGAATAATATGTATTAGTTGGAGTATTTGGTAGTATGTGTGCTATCTAGTGTAATAAATACCTCATTAATAGCTAGCAAGTACTTTTACATGTAAATTAGGAATGAAGTACAATGCAATTATTCATCTCTGATCTAAAATATTTATATTTCTTAATTGAAATACAGCTACAAGTGTGATTTGCAAAAAGCTATCATAACTGCTACTTAATTTTTTTAAAAATAAATAGGCATGCAGATTTCCTAATCAGGTGATTTAGTGAAGAATGTTTGATCTTCGTGAAACAAATTCTGTATCTATTGCCCAAGTGACTTTAAGGAACTACAGAATTAGGATATTTAGTTTTCAATGTAAATTTTATTAAAGTTCTGTATTTTCCTTTAAGGGCTGTAATTTCTTCTCTGTGGCAAGAAGTCATAGAATATGATATATTTTATAAAAACACTTGTTCTAAATAGTTACACTAGAAAATTCAAAGCTATTTTTAATCAATATGCAGATACCTAAAAGGTATACACAGTATACATAAAAAGGGAAATTAGACATCCGTGTGTATATGTAGAAGCTTTTCATGCAGTTTTCCCATGCTTGCAGAGAAAGAGAATTTTGCAGCTTTTGACAGGGCCTATTAGCCTATAATCCAGCCTTTCATTTTCAGCCTCGATCCCCTCGATCCTTGGCATCTTAAGATATGGCTCAAAATGAAAGCTGCAGAGTGCAACCTCAAGCCAGACAAATGCTTGAAGCATCCTAAATGGAAAAAAAAAAAAAAAAAAGGAAAGAAGACAACCAGTAGGGCTGCTGACAACCACTGGCACTGCTGGGTCTGACTTGTTGGTCAGGTCGCTGCAGAGACCTACAGTGAATATTTCTTAAGCTTTGCTCTGTTTCATAGGTATTTTTTAGCTGTTTTCTGAAGAAAGATGGAATGAGAGACTAGACTGCTTTTCCTTCTTCCCACAGAAAGGAGAGGAGAGGAGAGGGAAAAGGTTGTTTAAAGCCATTTCTGAAACAGAAAGAATTGGAGTTTGGTGTGTGTAGTTTTAGGACTAGAGGGAATGAAATATGAAGCCGAGAGCCTTCTAGAGTCAAAGAGATCTTGTTTAATTTTTCATCTTATGACATGTGTCTAACATTAAAAAATATTCATTAAATAGCACTGCCCCAAATACCTAAGCTGATCTCTGGAATTTCCAGCAGCAACACTAAAATACAAAATTTGAGATGGAAAGCAAAAATATCACATTGTTTCTACTTTGGAAAGTTTTTCAATATCTACGAAAGCCATTTCTCTTCCTGATGTTGTTGAACCAGCCACAAATGTTTGATGTGTTAGGCATACGCTAGTGCTTTTGTCCTGCTGCTCCACTTGTAAAAGTAAGAGTTGTTTGGAAGTCTGTTCCATTTTATCTGGATTTCAGAGACATTAAAAATGGTATCTTTTTTTCTTTTAATCGGAAATTGTATCACCACAATGGTGAGTTTAAGAACAGAAATAGCAAAAGTTTGGTTGGGTGGCCATGCTTTTGAAGGATCCAAAACCAATTTATTGTGTGAGCAGTGCTGGGTGACTTTGATTACAAGTAATATTAGCAAAGGATGAATATGCTGTGAAGCATTTCAGTTCTTACTCCTCATTCTACTACCATGAGTCAAAACCTCAGGGACAGGTCACAGAAACTTTTTATATGCTGTCAGCTAAACTGAAACCAGTAGTGCCTTTAAATTGCAGGGATGATTGATATAGCCAGTTAAATCATAGCATGCTATATGCAGCTGACATTTTTGAAATATTTCCCTGCAGTGTCACATTTGTCCTGTTCTCAAGAACAAACTTACAACTCCCATGCTCTTGGGCATGATGTAAATAAAAGGAGAGAGTGAGCTTGTAAGGAGAATTGCAAATATTGTAAATAAGATTGCAAATAATCCTGTGTGAAACATTACACAGAATTTAAGACAAGTGAAGACAATAATATTCTTAGTATTTAATCCTTTCATTCATTTCTGAGTGGTGAATGACAGCCTTTGAATAAATGACCAGTGAACCTTCTTCTTAGATGCAAAGGCAAAAGTGTGATTTTCCATGAGTGAAAACCCAGAACCTTCAGACTTTCAAGTTTCTTCTCTCAACATATGTACAATTTAAGAATAGGTTTTCATCAAAAGTACTCTTAGTGGTGGTAAAGGCAGAATACGCGTTACATACTATATAGCTCAAACATTTAATCACTTTCTCCGAGCTATTATTTAATATTGAAGAAAGTATGTAAGGAGTCTTGAGAGCCCTTTTTAGCAATTCATTGGTTGCTACAGTTTCTTTCATTTCTTTCAGAAATTATACATTTGCCATTCAGTTATATTTGGTGATGAGAATTTACTGTGTTCTTAGGGTATAGTTTGCCAAAGTGAATACAGGTGAAAGGTTCCGCTTCCATGCCAAGAAGCTATTTTTCAGTGCTGTGGCTTTTCTGAGCCACAGTATCAGGATACATTAGAGGCTAGTAGACCAATGAAGATCTCCTGATGCAGACCAAAGCTTGCATAAGCAATACTAAGAAATGTTTCTTACTTGCAGTCATCTGCACTTGCTGTTTTCTCTACTTTCAACATCTTCCTCTGGTAGAGAAGCACTGTCTTCTCCAGAAGCATTGACTTCAGTCTCTCATGGCTGGTCATTTGATGAAATAGGTTAATTATGTGGGCTTTTGAGTGAGAAAACAAAAACAGCAATAAAAAGCAAGCAGATTGGCAGTTGCTATGGTAATTCCATCCTTTGTTAGGGTTTGATATAAGTTTTAGGACCTAGGGGAAATGCTTGGAAATGGTAATTAGTTTTTTCAAGGGAATGTAATATTCCATTGTGAATGGAGATTATAAAGTCAGCAATTTAACTCATACAACTAGATTAAGGAATCTAAATTTTATACGACTGTTTCTTAAGGAGGAAGTATATTTTCTATAAAATTGGTATCCAAAATTCCAATTATGTACTGTCAAATTTTATTTCAGATTATTGACTTTTTTCAAGTGTATGTTGGTGACAATTGTTAATAATACTATCTCAGCAAACCCAGACCAAATAAAGTGTGCTATTTGTTGCAAGAGGTCCATTAATTTCAATATAAAACATGGTGCTAAAATAACTTAGATTTTCCCAGAACCTGAGAGGAAATCATTATGTGAGTTTTGAGACACAACTGTGAGAGGAGATCTCTGGGAAAGTTCCTGAAAATGAGATAAAGTTGCAACTATGTGGTATTTATTGATACCATGCATTTGGTAGATAGTAAAGGTCTTCCAGATTAGAAGTTTGATGCCAAGCCATTTTTTCTGGAGAAAAAAAAAATCTGGAGGCAATGTATGTACTACTGCTGCTAAACTTTAGGTTTTGGGTAGATTAATGGAGTATGCAATAATACTCTTCCCCATTTATTATTCCAGTTACACAGGCTACAGCATAAAAGTCTAAAGGCTCTTATTTATACATTACTTTCTCTGAGACTCTCCTTATTTTAGGCCTTACTAAGGATTTTCTGGTGATGAATTTTTTATATTTCTAAGGATGGATAATGAATAGAGTTAGTGGTTATTTTGGAAACGTAATACCCAAAATTCTCTGTAGAAACTGCAGCACAACCACACCACACTAGTTGTATATCACTTGATATTTGTTTCCAATAGAGTGGAATTTGTAGGAGATAACATTTGTTCCCTTGAAGAACAATAGATTCCTACTCTCTCTTTTAAAACCAGCACACTTACAAGAAATTTTAAATTTTTACTGTTTGGGAATAGCTGTACCCTGTATTTTCTAACACAGATATAACATTGAGAAACATCCTTGCAATGAAATTTTCTCACAGCTGTGGATGTAAAGGAGATATTCTGGGCAAACGTGCTAAGACAAGAACGAAGACAGCCGTTTAAAAATACCCACAGAAAGATGCATGGAGTCTAGCTGATAGCTGAGTCACAGGATAGGCTAAACAACCTACAGATTCAGCCAAATAATCATCTGGCTTTCTTTTTACTGCAGGTTCTCTGCAAGAAGATTTTATATGAAAGTACATTGAAGTGGTAAATTAATAAAAATTTTTAGAACTCCATTTTAAATAAACTGTCATTGCACTTTAAAGGATATTTTTAAAAATATATGACAGCAAAACTCAGTCAAACTTTGAATAAGGCTTTCGTTTCATGCCAGAGTAGTATTCTAAAAGGAACTTCAAAGGAGAGGAATACTGTAAGTCACTGTCTTCCTATTTTGATCCAAGAGATTATGATTTACAAAAACAACCCCAACAAACAAACCACAACACAAAGGGGAAGAAATGAATTAGTTGCAAGGAGAAACACTTCAGAGGCTGAACATGATTTCTTTCTCTCTTGTTAATACTACTGGTTTCTGATTCACACAAATGAGAGAAAAGGCAATATTCTTGTGTGCTTCAGTTAAGAGGTACATAGGGTAGACACCTGTGTGGAGAGAAGGTTCTTCATGCATTTGGATGTGTTCTCCCTCTGAAGAAGTCTCTTCTTATTGTCACCAAATGTGTAAGGAACCTCAAACCTTCATCTAAAGGGTTAAAAAGTGAGTGTAAATAACCTCCAGGTGCCGCACAGTCATATTTCTGAAGTTAGGGGATATTATCCTAAAATCCCCATATACTTGCAGCATACTTAGAGGTTTTCAGTGAGGACTAGACAGCTATCTTGGAACAGCTAATACCTACTTTGTATTGTTATGGGATATTAACTAACCTCAGAGATGAAGCAAAGATGTGCATAACCTACTTACATGAGTTTTCATACCTTGTTGTGCTCTGTAAGGAATGCCCAAGCATGACTGAGGGCTGTGCTTGCCTAGTAAGTGACCCCAAATGTAAAAGAGTAGATGTGTTCTGTCCTGGGGACTGTGTGCTGGCAGCAACAAAGGTGTTATACAGCACTTAGCAGCTCTGAGAATCCATTAGGAGATCTCACAAAGAATACTTCACCAGGAGAGATCATCTGGCCATAAGCCTGCAGCAGAGCTCTTGGAGCTCCCAGGGAATTTCTTTGTATACTTATGTGTCTAGACTTCTTGAATAATTTGTGTTGTAAAGAGACCCTTCCAAAATGTATCTAGAGAAGTATTTTCTCAAGAGTCTGAGGAGGAAAGCATCTATTCAATTGTGTTGATTAGCATTTTATTTCGTTTTCCTGGTATTACCAGCCAAGCAGTAAATTTATATTGGTTATATGCCATACTCCATTGAAGCAGCTTAGTACAGTGAAGCACATGAGTGCCAGTATCAGGGAGAGCACTTCGTCCTCTGGCTGTCTGCATTCCAAGTTCCTCACCAACTGGAATATATATACAAGAATGCAGATTTTTTTTTTTCTGTCATGGTCACAGACTTGAATGTGCTGAACAGACAAGTTTGCAAGGGTCTGCAATATTTACGCGACACATAGAAGTGCATCTTTAAGCCTATGCAACTGTGCCATCTGTCCCACCTGAAGGTGCAGAGGTGAAAGAGATCAGTGGTAAGATAGAACTGATTCAGCAAGGAAAGTATTGAGTCTTCTCATTCAAATGCAATCAGCTACAGAGGTGTGTAACAATTATTCCTATCAGGAACATGACACACACACTGTTGTCTTCCTTAACGTCCTAAAATCTCGCAAAGCAATGCTCCCATTCCTTGACTTGTGTGCCATGACAAGGGATGGAAGCATTAAGAGCTGTAGCTTGCATAAACAAAGAGGCTTAAATCCTTCTGATGTCCTCTGTAATGGAAAAAGAGAAGTAACAGTGGGAGAAGTGAAAGAGACAATGGGTGGAAGAAAACAGAGCAGTGGGAGGTTACTGGAGCATCTAAATGTCTTGATGCAAGAGCGTCAGCTCCATGACATTGTCTTTCCTGCCTCGGATAGTGGAGGTTGCCAAAGTGAGACATTGATTTTAGCAGCATTGGGAGAAGCAAAGCAGGAATAGGCAGCATTTGCACACAGGCACATACTTTTGAGAGATTAAACCTTTTTAGTTCTGCAGGTTTCTCTGTGATAATGTAATGCTGATACAGTTTGTCATATATTTATAATGTGATAAGCTTGGAAGAACAGGGATTTCACAGTAAATGGAGGTACAGTGAAAGTGCCTTGTAAGGTTCACACCCCATATATCAATGTATTAAAAAACCCAAGTAATTTTGGATGATATCTTACATTTTAATGTATTAGTAAAAATATGGTTCATGGTCTAAAATTAAACAGCCTAGGGTGATCATATTGTAGAGGATAAAATATTCATCTCATTATAATTAAAGAACTTAAATATAAAAGACTGAAACCTAATGATGTTGCATTTTGAGAAAAAGATGGTATTGTAAATCTGGAGGGTCATGTGAGTAACACACCCACTCTAGGATTTTTAAATATTATTTCCTTAATAAATGAATTTTGTTTTGGAGTTAACTTTTTCCTCAGTAAATTCAGTAAAGCAAGCAAACTAACAGTGTCTTTTCACTGAGTGCTGGCATCATGGTACAGAGAATTTCCATATTAAAATGTACATTACAATTGATATATTTTTATATCATGTATACAAATTTGAAATATGGTGGGTTTGCAATAATACGACATATAATGGAAGCAAATGCTTCCCTCACCACCAAACGTGTACACATAGCAGAAAACCCTCTTGAAGTCTACACAAGGAGGCTGTGAAAAAGCCTAGAGAACATTAATCCGAGGCAACGTAATACCAGTTTTCAAAGAGGCAGAAGGTTGCTACAAGAAGAGACATTCTGGGTACATCCACTCTGTTATTCTAAATGTAGTGCTCTCTGAAACATAAAAAAACATGTAATTTGTACCTAATAACAGCAATCCACCTTTATTATGTACTTCCTCACCTGTTTAGTGGACATCTTAGATACAGCAGTTCTAAATTATGGTGAGACTATATGACTGGGAACTATCATGGAAAAAAACATTGTTCTGAGAGAAGTAGAGAACCTGCTTAGCTTTAAATGAGGACAGCTCCCGTTCTACCTGTGATTTACTATTGACATGCAATGACATCAAGGTTTCCTGACTCAATAGCTTCTGAAACAGAAGTTTCTGGCCTCTCTGTGGTCATAACAGGCCATAATAACATCATAATAAGATTTTAGGTCGGAAGAAAGGACTATAGGAAGCAAATTCAAATACTACTGGGCAGGTTCGTCGTAAGAGAGCATATGGCTATAGGCAGAAGGTTGGCAAATCAAAATATATGTAAACAAACTTAATTCTGACTTCAAAAAATGTTTGTGAAGGAAGGAATACTGTCAGATAAGCATAAAGAAACCTAAAGACAGCTGTTGCCAAACACTTGAGCCTTTTTCTGCCTCTTTTCAAAGTCCAGAAGGGATGGTTTAAGCATCAGCTCTAGTAGACAAATTAAAATGGTAAAGGGTTTTAGATGTAGATCCCTTCCCTCATTTTATCTTTCCATTATTGCAGACAGAAGCTGTTCCCCTGGAGGACACTTCTTTAGCTGTGTTGCATTTATGATGCTTCCTTTGAATTTTTTTTTGTTGTGTGAGCAACTCTGTCAGTAATAACATGAGCTTTATACTCTGAATCTAATTAAACAGGTGACACATACCTGTATGGGAGGTTCAGATCAGTGCCCACTTAATAACATGTTAATAATGTGTTATCATTCTAATGGTCCTTTCTTTCACTTTGCAGTATTGCTATTTCATGGTTATAGCACCCAGCTAAAGAGAAGTCAAGTGCAAGGTTCTGTCAGGAAGAGGTCCCTGTTTTTAAAGCATTTTGATTATAGAATGGACCAAGAACTTTAATGAGAAGGTCCAGGTTTGTGCCTAAATTTAGGCATAATGAAATTTTGTGGGTGGGAGAAGGGTAGAATGAGAACACAAAGATGATAAGGACTCTTCAGATAATCATTTTATTGAGCTAATGCATGCAACGAAAGTGCATAGGTGGATTTTCTCCGTTCTTCTCTGCGGAAAGTATTTCACTAGTTATGCTTGTGCTATTCTTGTTAACTTCAGAATGGTATTTATATACAAAGGTTAGGTGACCAAACCTCTAGTAATTTACGCTTCCTTGCTATATTTAATTTGTTACCATTTCAAATGAAATAGGAATATTAGATCTACTAAACACTGAACCAATTTCAGCTCTGGTGAGAGTTATGAGTTCACTTCAGCTTTGTAAAGATGAAGGAAAACATCTCTAGTAAAGCAAGGAATAAATTATTTTAATAAAAGAAAACAACTCTTTGCTTTTTAAGTAGGAAAATAAACACAATTATTTAGACATACCTGTGATGTAGGAATTCATGATCTATGATATCCTCTCAAAGTAATTAATATAAGGAAGTGGTGCAATAATTTTGGAAAATCTTTTGATCACATCTGCAGAAAACATGTATTGGTCATATTCTACCTCCCTTCTTATTTTTTTATTTTTTAGTTTGCTCTTTTGTTAGAGCAAACTAAGATTATTTGTATATCTAAAGTCAAGGTTTGGGACATTTCAAGCTTCACTCTGCCCCTGCTGAAGAGATTTCTATTCTTCTGATAAGATATCTTGGAAATATCTTTTCCAGCCTTGAAGAAGGAAATGTTTCACAAGAACATATGCAGGAACATATATGCATATATCCAATTTTGAACCTTTACAATAGCTAAAAGATGTTGGCTTCTATTGGCATGAAGTACTAGATTCTGGTCTGCAAATCTGTAATGTTATACATACATTTAAATAAGCCTGCAGAAAGTAATACATGTATATTGCTCTTTGTAAATGTAAATCAGAGTTCTGACTTGCTTTCTAATTTGGGGAGAGGGAGAAGGATTCATTTTTGGTAGTTTTTTTAGTAATTTATATTGGCTGTCAATCAGGTTGTCATCGAATGTAGTCAAATATGATGATCTTTCAGTCTTGTCAACAAAGCAGATGGCTTTCTACTCTTCATTGTTTCTCTAGTTTTCTGTTCAAAATGCTATAAATTTGATGAAATTGAACATCTTCCTTGTATCAAGACTGATTTTTTTTGGTAATTAGATATTTGAAAAGCCTCCAGCAACTTTGACTCTATTCTTCTTTTCCTCCTTGTGTAAAATAAATAGAAGCCTGCACTTGTATCATAGGCTGGCACTGTAGGTCCTAGGCTGTGCTTTTCTGGTGTCATAAAGAACAGCAAAATTTAAGGAAACCTTCCCCTCCTGCAGGAAATAAGTCAGGCTTTTTTTTTTTTTTTTTTCCTCTGGCAATGGATGGCTTGCTAGGTGAGGATAAGCAAAAGTGCTCTAACATGACTACCAGTTCATTTCATGCAACCCCTTTGAACTACTTACATTTTTTGGAGTCAGTAATAAGTATTAGTTGTGCATGTCTCAGGTGACGGAGCAACTGTGCACAATGGATTTCTGTAGCAGATATGATGTGCCAGTATTCCTGCTTCCCTGCCTTCTCCATAACAGTTGAGGTCAAACTTTATCTTGTGTCCAATTAAACACATTCAGCTGTTAAATAACTAAAAAATGGCAGGTGTCAGTGCTGCATCCAAAGCTATGGTTGCAGCAACAACAGCAAGAGGGAAAATGCACAATCTCTATTTATAAAGGCAGTCATTTAGCTTTTCCCCATCCACATGCCAAAGCAAGTAAACTGCTGTTAATCTTAACATCAGCAATTTGAACCGGAAATTAGACCTTGTCCGTTATTTATGAGGATGGGTGGAAAGTAAATAATCTTTTTTAGCATTAAGTTGCAAATTCAGAGAGAGATATGCTGGTTTTCGCTGATATGACACAGAGAAATAAATCTTAGTGCTCTCCCAATTCAACACATCAGATTCCAAAGGCATAAAAGTGGTTTTATTTCCTGTATCCCCTTTGATCACCTCCCTCTTTTGGTCTTACATATTAATACATTTACTCTCTGTTGTTTTGCAAGAAACTGAAGTAAAACTTGGCTATACTGTCAAGGTGGCAGAAGGAAACTATAAGCATCCTTTCAATTACACCAATGTAAAGGAGTAATTTAATTGCAACCAATGACGTTTCCCTGGAGTGACACCTGCTAACAGCTATAAGCCCTCTACTATGAATCTAGCAAAGTAAAAGATAGTTGATGGATTTGTTGTTCACTGTGTGCAGTGGCAGCACCTGATTTTCCATTGCCAACATTTAAATATTAGGCCACAATAAAATCTGCTGCTTGTGAAGTTGCCATTGCAAATCTGGTACTTTGATATAAAGGAGAAAATAAAATGTGACAATAAAGTGGTTGTCTGCCATTGGCAGATTTTAAGGAGTTCTTATTTAACAAGAAGAGACATTCTTTCTCCAGTCCTTCATGGTGTTTTTGGTTCCCCCCTTCCCCTGGTGTCACTTTTAAAGCCTTGTTTCTTGAGTGATGGTAGATTAATCTTTTTGTAAAGAAATAAGGACAGCTTCCCTTAACTGTGCTCGAGGCTGCTTTCCTTGTTGCCCTCACTCTGCAACCACTCTGTATGAAATTGTCCATATTTACAATCCAGAAAGATGACTTTTTGAATGTGTTGGAGGCTATTAACCCTAGAAAAATAAGCTGGCATTTCTATTTAACTGCTGCCCTGGAGTCTTCTCACTTCTGTGTTATGGATCATTGCACAGAAAATAAAGCTTAAAAAAACACAGACAATGGCTGGATACACATGTTAAATGTAGAGGAAAAGAGTTTCCTGTATATCTCAAAGTGCTTTTTTGGGGATGCTGATGTAAACTCAAACAGAAAGTCCAGTTTTCTAAACGTCAGTGATGTAGCACACTCCCAACTATGCCTTCAATTTTAATTTTCATAAGTAATGCTGGCTTTCTCCGGGTCCCCCCTCTCCTCCCCCCGCCAAATGTTTAGTTCTGATCCAGCAGCTTTTTAACTCAGTGTTTTCCCTTTTTGCTTTCCTCAGGGGAGCTACACTCAGGAGTGTAGCCTGGAGTCATTTAGTAATTTTTTACAAGATGTTGCCTGTAAAAGTATGTAATTATTAGGAAGATATTTTTCTGCTCAATTGCATACTTTTCCCGATGCACTACTTCCATTACAGAAGAATTCATTAGCTGATTGACTCCTACCTCTTTCCTCACAGATCCTGGTAATATTACCAGCCCTCAATCTAAATCCCAGTCCAACTCAATGTTGTATGGTCATGAAAGAGCAGGCTAAGGCTGCATCTACACTGAGGGTAGTGAGATCAAGCAGTAGAAAATTGGGTCTTTGTTTATGAACTACAAATTCCTTATGTGCAGCACTATGTGCCTTCAAGAAAATAAGTTGATAGCCTCTTCACATACACAGTAGGCCATATCTTCTGGTAATGCAAATGGACATTAATCCACTGACATTACTGGAGCAATTTGCATCAAAACCAATGAGAGACGTAGCCCTGTAAACCTTCTTTTCTATGCTTTTTCTCATGGAGAGGCTTCTAGTCAGAATCCACTGGCAGTAGAGATGGTTTATCATCACTGTTCAAAACTGAAGCATCTTTGTGAGAAGCAGTAAACAGTCCAGGGCGTACCTGGGCTGCAGAGACCACTGATATAGGCTTCAACATCCTTGCTGTGGACCTGCATCAGCTTAAATGCAGCACAGTGCCATATTATGTTGCTGTATGATTTTCAGAAGCCAATTGCTACCTCCAGCTGGCACTAGAGCATGTGGAACTCCTAGCTGAGTTACGGCTGTCATGGGGAGTCATGAAAGTACGTGTTACATGGCTGAGATGTACTACACTACTACCTAGTGTTTAACCATGATGGAGGATTATGTATCAAGGAGGGAGTTGTCTGTTTTGATTCCATCTCACTGCTGCTGTGAAGCAGCAATGAAAAATAACTGCTAAGAGGCTTGTTTAGGCAAAGTGAATACAAAATTTCCCTGAAATAGAAGAGGATGGTGATTTCATTAGTCCTTCTATGAGCTGAGAGCCCAAGGACAGGTAAAAAAAAAGTCATGCAGATTGTTTAGGACTGAAATTTTCTGCATCCTTTGTAGGCTTCTGATCTCTGAAGATAACTAGGGTTGCCATACAGGAGAGAAGATGAGGTTCAGTTTCTTTCCCATCAGAAAGGTTTGCTAGACTTCATTCTAATGTTTTTTTGCCCAATAGCTTGGGGCTGTTCACCAAAAAATCCCATAATTTCCAGGAATGTAATCTCCAGATTCATCTTTTATCCAGTTTTTCAGGATCAATAAACCATTTGCATTTGAAATGCTAGTAAACTCCTAATCTATCTGCATGATTTCAGACTGGCTGCAAGGTTACCAGCTGTAACCTTTGGTATGCATTTGGACTTCAAACCTGTGTTGTCAGTGTCATTCCTTCTCCAGGTGTATGCAAGTTAATTAAGTAGTTCTATCGGTTTAAGAACAAAACCCAGGTTATATGTGACTATCATGGATTTGCAGATGATGATGCAGAGCATATTAGCTGAACTCTGTCTTATATTTACTGCTTAGCAAATATACTCTGCTGTAGATTGGAAATGTCCTTCTCCTTTTAGGTTTTCTTTATTGCAACCAGAGCAGCTGTGGGTTGATTAACATAAAAGGCAGACTGCAGGATGTTAAAGGGTCTTGAAATAACATTTGGAGCCTGTATAAAATTATGTCATAACTATCACATATATGGTGCCATATATCCATTTTTTACACTACTAGTTGATGTATGATACTTTAAAAGTCCTTTAGCTATACGTTTTGAAAGTAAATTCCTAAAAACTGACATTTACAGCTGTATTCAGGTGCATAAATCAATACATGTCTAAATACATAAATAAAGGTGCATGGCTTGGTATTTCTCTAGACTTACAGCTTACATGATGACTGGTGATTTTGTAAATAACATGTATTACATAGAACAGCTACAACAGGTCAGTCAAGAAGGTGACCTTCCCCAGGATCTTTGACAATGTCTAATAGCGGATGCTTTAGGGAGAGTATTAAAAAATGACAAGCATATAGTGACACTTCTATCAGTACATCCTCCCAGCTTTTGTCAGTTTAACACATTAGGGGCACCTCTTGGGTTGGAGTTTGCATCTGTAATAAAATTTGATAGCCATTTAAGGATTTTTCTTGCATGAATTTATCTAGTAATTTTTTTTAATCTCTTCATAAATGTGTCCTCCTGTGGACATGAGTTCCACTGCTGAATTATTTATTGTGTGAAATTGTTCTTCTCTTTTGTTTCTTATTTAAATTCCTAGATTTAAAAATAGTAGTGTGGCAAGCTCAGTCCCTCCTAGTCTTTAATTATTGCTTCAATATTTTAAGAATTATTTAAGAGTACAATTTCCTCTTGGGAAAAAAAAAGTACATTTCTCTTCTTTCTAGTAGTTCTTTAGTACTAGCTAGGCTAAACTTTTCTCTCATGTAGATACCCTCCACTGGCTGCCAGGAGGCAGACAATGACAGTACCATATGTCAGTTTTTAATGTTCCCAGGTGGTAGGTAAATGATTTCCAAACACAGGAGCAGACTGGTGATGTTTTAGACTCCTTGCTCTCTAAGGAAAAACACTTCCCATATAGCTCACTGGTGTAAAAGCAAGCCAATTTCTTCAAATGTTCTTAAAAAGTTGTTTCTCAAATTGCTAAAATTAGAACACACCTGAATATTTCAGATAAATTAGAATAAAGAAATGAATCCTCAGTAGGAGAATATATTGCAGAAGTTCATAGATCTCTTCCCTTTCTAACTTCTATTATATTGTCATTCATGTTTTTTAAAATTTATGTTTCTGACAAACAGGAACCCTCTGAAACCTATTAGAGATATGTAAGCAGCCTCTTAAAATGAGGGTGGCGTTTGCTAATGGTACACTAGTACCTTTGAAAGTTTGCAAGGATTACCTGTGCAATCTGCACAGCAAATTTTAGCACTACGTGAGAAACACATTTGCTGCTGGCCTCAGGGTGCCAAACCTACTGTTCCTCTTTAATCCATCTCCTTCACATTTGTGCTACTATTTCAAACTGCTTATTAAGGAAAAGATCATTATAGCACAATTATGTCTTCAGATTTTAAACTATCTGTTCTTCCTTCTAGGGAAAAGGCACATTTGGGTAAAGCTGAAGATAAACAGGTCATTATTTTCCTCTTCTTAATAATGTCACAGCTGTCTAAAAACTAGATCTCTGTCATTCTTACCAGGCTAAAAAGGGGGGCTGAAAGAACTCCTCACTTCCCTATAGCGTATGCATCACTGAAGTTAGTCAATAAGTTTTTGTTTTGAGGGGTTTCTTCTTTTTAAACTCTGACTTTTGAGAAAGAAACAGTAAAATAGAAATGTGCCTATTGTGATGAAAAAAGTATTTGGAGTTTTTTTGATTCAGGATGTGGCCTTCTGCAACAGGGGCACATGAGGAGAAGAAAGATCCCACAGCAGCTAATAGCCACTAACCATGTGAAGTGCTGGGGTCTGAACCCCGAGCCCTAAATTAAGGTTGACATATGGGTGGTTCCCATGGTCCTTTAAGAGGGGGGGATGAGTTTGCCTTTTGGCTTTCCTCCAAGGTGCAGCCGGCCTTGCAAGGAAAGCCCTCGGGTAAACAAGCCCCAGGTGCCCTGCATTTGGGTAAACGAGTGCCAGGTGTCCTGCTTTGGGCATAAAAGCTGGGACCACTTGGAGGAAGGGTGGAGTGTTTGTCTGTGAAGTGGATGCACTTTGTAGAGTTTTCTGTTGGGGAAGGACCTCCTGACTCTTCCTGCAACTGGGCCCCAGTCAGGTTTAGTATTTGCAAACATGGGCTTCGTGGGGAAACAATATGAGGCTACTTTTATCCTATATGATCAGCCTATTGACTTGGTTGTATCCCATCTCTTCTATGGGAGACTTTGTTTCTTTGTTTATTCCACCTATTATTGGTCGTGTTGTGTCATTCCTGGGGTCGATGTCTATTATGTGTGATCTGTTTGACTTGTTTGTACCCCGAGCAATCACCCATGTACTGACTTTTCTGTGTACAATAGAATCTGGTTACTGGATTGTTTTGCTGCTGGCTGTGTCCTTTGTGCTAGGCCTAGTGATTGGCAAAAAAGCATGGCACTTGTTTGGGCTAAGAACAGGTCTGGTAAAATCATTGGTGTGTTGAATATAGAGCAAGGACTCAAGCAAGTGCTGACATATCCTGGGAGTGCCTTATACTGACATGGTTGTTTTTTCCAGGACAGGAGTCTCTCAGACTCTCTGGGTTCAGTTACTGTGCTTTGTGTAAGAGCTCACCACTCCTGGCACCACAGTAATGAACCTTTATGATGGATGGTTAGATTTCTCTCTTGTTTAGAAGATGGGAGTCTCAAGTTGCTCTTCAACTAAAGAAGGGCAGGACAGCAGGACTGTGCCTCTCACATGTAAGGTATTGTTTGCCTTGATTTAAATAATCTGTATTCAGCATGTGTCTTATTTTTCCTGAAAGAATACTGGCAATTTTTTATAATGAGAGCAGCCAAAGACTGAAATCTCAGAATTTTTCATGCATTCTGGTTTCCTGACCAGCTGTACAAAAGCATTCATTAAAAGGCCTTCCTTTGTAGAGGCAGTAGGTTTTAATCATATGGTACTTTTAAGAATGTGAGAAGTGCTGCAGTTTATTGGAGAACAAGACCTGAGCATTGTCCTTATAGTTACTGCTGCATCTAGATAGAAATGTTTTACCCCCCAAAAAAGTTTCTAAACAATGCAATGAACACGTACAAATATTTTCTGTAATTTATGTGGCATATGCATTATGCAGGATGGCATAGATATTTGAGTGGTTCAATATGGAATGATACTCATGACTTCAGCACTCCTAAGTAATCCTTCCTCTGTTCCTACTACTTCTTATCATGTTGTTAATCACATGTTCTTTCTTCTCTGAGTGCAAGGTACTAAGATTTTTTTCTGCTTTTCTATCAATCTACTTTAATCAAAATATGAAACCAATATAGTTAGTCACATCTTCAATCCATTGTATCAATGGGTTACAATTGTTCAGCAAAAATTCTGCTTCTTCCTCCATAACTTAAACTAATCCTTAGGGAAGATCCAGAATAAATGCGTATCTTCAGTCAAATGCCAGTGATGTCTGCACAATCTCACAGCAATGAGAAATGAGTGATATATAATCATCTAAAAACAGCACTTGGCATTGCTCAGAATTAAAGGCTGACTGTTCAGATCTCATAATTTTTACTGGGTACAATAGTGGAGGTCATTGAATTTTTTATTAGTATCTGCATGACCATGAGATGAGAGAAATATGATTTGGCATCACTTCATCAGAAGAATGTCTGTCCTGGTTTACAGCTATTATTTCTGTCCTCTGATATATTTTTGAGCTTTAAGGTGATCAGATTTCACTTAGCATGTAGACTAAGGGAAAGTTGGCAGCTTATAGGCAGTACATGTAACACTTGGCATCTACTGAAAAAGAAGTAAAAATGAATTCCTTTTTCTTCTTTGCTAGTCTGCAGATGGAAAATTTATTTTTCAAATTATTTCTGTGTAAAAAAAATTCTAAGATATTATTTAGTTGTTTATTTTTCTTATTTTACTTATTATGCATGTGAGACTTAGTCTATTTAGATATTTAAAATAGTGAGGTAAGTTAAATGAAATTTTGAACTAGCCATGCACTGTCAGTTGGGCTAAATTGGAAAATCTGAATCTGGTTTCACATCCAACTCTCCTTATGAGTCAAAGAAATATGACGACGCTGGAACTGTGAATTCTGGAACATCATGCTCTGTAAATAAAAGGCAAGTATGGTTATGGAAGGAAAATATCAAATTTAGTTTCAGAGTTTGGATCTGATATTTTTGATTCAGGTCAAACTCCCTTTATCTCTTTCAACTTTTAATTCAGGAATGTAGGTATTGCCTACCCCATTGATAAGAGGCCCAGAAATGCAGCAGTTCCCTCTAGCTGCTTTCCTTTTTTTTTTTTTTTTTTTTTTTTTTTATGATTTGCTTCCCATTGTGATTGTCAATAAATAAGCAATGCAAACTGAAACTTGATATTTAATGTAGGGATAAACTTGTCTATTGCTACCAAGATATTTAAAGCATGGGAAATTGTGTAGTCTCATTTCAGTGCATTTTACCATTGATGGTATTTCTGTTTACTTCTTAAATATTGGTGGTTGTTGAAAGCTGGATCAGAACCTGAAGTCAGTTCTCATTTTTCACCCTTACTTAGGTAACCTTCTCTGGAAATCAATATGATATAAACAAGCAGAGATTTAAGCAATACTTCGTAATTAGGCCTGTTGGAAAAAGGAGCAATGTGTGGTACCAAAAGGCAGTGCTGATCTGTGTTATCTCTTAGCTGGTTCTGGCAAAGCTACTCCAAGGGATGACGCATCTCTGTTAGTCTCATTCTCATGCAAAGCTGGTGGAAAGGCTGGATGTTGGATAAAGCAGTGAAGATAAAGATGACAATGGAACTGTGAAATAAAGCAGTAAGCCAGGTGCTGAGAAAACAGTCTGATTTTGCTCCGTTTGTAGATAAAGCTGTGACTGACTTTAATCATTTCACTAGTACTAGGAATTAATTAGGACCTTAAGGTTTGACCAATACTGAATAATCACTCTAATAATCTACAGTGTGCAACCTAGTTATACCATGGAAAGGGCAGTAATAATCACAGGTTATAAATAACTTGGTAGACAAAACATGAAGACAGAGGCCTCTTACTGTATTTTTATAAGAAATCTCTACCTTTTGATCTTTTTTCCCTTTGATTTCTTGTTGAAGAAAAGATAGTAATCTCACATTAATATACTGCCTTTTACCTCAAAGCACATCAAAAAGGTATGAACATGTAGCACGTGTGTATAATGTTTGTGAATTTGTGTTTTACATACATATGAGACCTTTTATTTAACAGGAAGTAGCAAGGAGAATGGAGGCTTAGAGGATGAAGTGAAAAAAAAACCCAAATAATAAATTTGATTTTTTTTTGGCATTTAAATCCCTAGAGTATAATTATCCAGATTGGACTGGTTCTGGGTAAGGGATTCCTGAACTTCTTAGGCCACGTAGCACTCAGCATTTCTGGTTTATCAGTGCAAAGCCATCATATTCATGACAGTGTCATTGTACAGATTGGGCACAGATTACTTGCTGTGGCCTGTATGACACTGAAAGTAATCTCATCAAAACCACTGGGATTTTCAATGATATGCATGATCACTCCAATAAACACACCAGAATATAGAAACTTTGTCATATACTAGTTTTCCTTCTTACTCTTTTTTGTATATTAGAAACAAACAGAAAGGTGGAGGGCATGTGGAAATGGTTGGACTTGATGATCTTCAAAGTCTTTTCCAACCTAGATGATTCTCTGATTCTGTAAAATAATAAATGGAGAACTTTGCAAAGGTTGCCATTGTATAGAGCTAGCAGACAAACTTGTAATGGAAAATGATATAGTAAGAGTCTGAGGCAAAAGGAGGAAGGCAGAGTCTGATTATGTTTGGGAAAGAAGGGAAGGAACACCTTTTGGGGTGTGCACAGAGCCTTGCAGAAATGATCTGAAAGCAACACTGACATGTATGAAACAGAAGCAGAGAGTCACAGTTTGAAATCTGTCCAGGACTTTCTTCCTCCTCTGAACTTCAAAGAAAACATTATGTATTACTCTAATGAATAACAGGGCTAGAAAGGTGAGCCGTAAATAGCATTTTCTATTGTCCTATAATGTAAATCATGCTTTACAAATCCTTTTCATCTTGGCTATGTGCACTGAAGTATTGTGGGATGGCATAAGCCCTGTCAGTGTCAGCCCTGGTTACACAAAGCATTCATTTTCTCAGAGGAGCCAGTTCTTTTTGGCACTGGCAACAGTTTAGCCATATTGGTTTCCCCAGGGCCCAGAGTAACTGTTATCTTTGAATTACTTTTTCCAGTTGATAATTTGGCCTGGTCCTATGATCATAATAGCCAAGTTGTTTTTTGTTTGGGGTTGGTTTTTGGTTTGGGTTTTTTTTTTGTCCATTACCATCATGAGTATCTCCCTTTGCTCTATAATACCATCAGCTTGGGACCTACTTTGGAACCAACAGTTCAGTGGTCCAGCAACTCACCATAGTCTTTTGCATACCAAGTATCTTCAAGTAACTAGTCTTCCTACTGTCTTTTTCTAGCTGTGAGCACAGTACTTTTAGAGCAAGAGGTGAAATAGGCTGTTTTGTATGTCTATCTCCTGCCTCCCAAGTTATCGGTAATACTTCAGCAAGTGCTTGTTTCTTGGCTTCATTTTTCCAATCTATCACTTTTATTCTTCAGAAAGAACCTTGGATTTTGTTCTCTCTTTGCAGGACTTTTCTTTTCCCAGACTAGTTTCTTAACATTTCCAATGCTTCTCATTTATTTCTCCCCAGCTGTCACACCATACCAATAGATTCATGCAGTAAACATCTCAACAACAGACTAACCTGAGAGAATGTAAATCAGCCCAGAGCTCAAAATCTGTCATGATCCCAATTTATGAAGCCCAGAGGTCTATAGATTCGGACCTTGATCACAGTCATTTCGCAAAGAAATTTGCAGCTGATCATGTGTACCAATACCTACTCTGTAACAATTTTCATAAGTAACTAAATCTGTTGCTCATTTTTAGGAGAATTCAGTGTTACCTCTTAATCATTTTTCTTACCTGTTCTCCCTCTCGCAACCTTCTATTTCATAGAGAAAAAACAAAAATGCCTTGCCAGTAAATCCTCATTTGAAATGAATATGCAAGGCACCAAGAAGTACTGTGTGTATGTGAGACACAGAGAAACAAAGCTTTTGGAGAATGGTATTCAACCAGCTAATACAGTTGGGAGAAACAATTAGGCTTCACATCTTTGTGCCTGGAAACTTGTTCATTTTTCCTAACTGTATCATTTGATCTAATAAAAGGATGTGCCTGTCCTACAGGCCTTTCTTTATCAGAACTGTAACAGTACTCTTTTAATGCATCATACTTTTCTCAACTCATGACTTCCTAGCAAAGCAAACTTAGATGCAGTAATTAATCTGGCACTGCAATCCTGTCAGCAGAGGGGAAATTTGAATGACATGAAGGAGTGGATGTGAGAGACTGAACTCAGAAACATCCAAATGATTCACTGAAAACTAAATGAAGATTTAAGAACACACCTGTTCAACCCTAAGACAGCAGTGAATAAATGTGTTTCAGTAATGACTGAAAGAAACAACAAAACACAGCCTTCTATGATTAGGACTGAGCAGAAGAAAAAATGCAGTGAATTTCATGCTGCCTGTATTGGATTAACAAGTGAGTTATCCAGACAAAGATGGAGAACATAAAGTGAACCAATACTTCTTTTTATGCCTGATGGGGCAAAAACTACATGCTTGACTTATGCTGAACATAGCCTATTTGTAACCATGCTCTTGCAAACTTAGTGGAAATTATCCTGCATTCAGATGTTCATTGCAGCATCTGGCCTTCAACCAGGACCATGCCTTTCTGTTCTACACTAAAGCAACATATTCAGTCAGGTACTTACAATGTGAATAAACCTGTCAGAATGGTGACCTTTATTTTTAGCAAAGTGGATAAAAATTAGGGATTTGAGCTATAGCATCCTCTTTTTTTATCTGAAATGTTTTGTGCAGTTGGAGGTCATTGTAGTTGTTCTCTGATTTTTATAAAGGTTTATGTAAATTCAAAGTAGGATTATATAATTCTATGTGTTGAAATCCTCTACTACTGCTTTCATGCTGGATAGCTAGCAAATTGATAATAGCACTGTGTGCAGTAAATAATTCAAAATCATTAACACAAGCAATTACTGATACAGCTATCTTCCTTTTGAATACAAAATTCCTCGAAATTATTTTCCTTTCAAAAAGAAATCCATTCTTCTGTGATAACTCATTCCCATTTCTCTTTAGTACCACTAATATTTTTCCCCAGATTTTTCGAAGATAAGACAAATATGCAGTGTTTGCAGAAGCATGCAAGTAGTAGAAACATTTAAATCCTGGCACGTGATTTCTGAGAAAGAGTTTTTAAAGCAACATAAGGCAGACTTGGAGGGCAGAATTGTGTTTTAACAACCAGAGTATAGAAGCTGACAAAGTTAAAATAAGAGAGATGGAATTGAACTGCTTCTGGTTAGTAAAGTAAATGGTAACTCACCTATATTTTTCTGTTAAAGAAACGCATGACTACTGCCCCACTTTATCAGCACATTGTCATTATTTCCAGTGGCATATACTGTACATTTGATTAGGCAGAACCTCATATTGATACTCTGTGCCTCTAGACTCCCCCATATCCTCCTGCTGTACTACAGCCTTTAAAATAAAACCTCATACATATAAACATTTGTAAATCTGGACAGGTTTTGAACGAAGCTAGGTCTGTTTTTCTGCTATGTCTTCCCTCACATTATCCATTCAAACAAAAGTAATGTGCAGAAAAAAACAAGTGTACTCATTTATATTTTAGTGAACTTGGGCAGCTTTTTAAGTAGGAAGAAATAGAATCCTTCTTCTAGTAGAAACTGTACCTTGTTGAAGAGGAAATCACTCCCCGGTCATCCCCTGGAATCATCCCAGTTGCTAAAAGGAGCAGTGGTAAGACCAGGAAAGTTTGTATGACCTGTGTCTTGTCTATTTACTTTTGTAATCAAGGTGTCTGATGAAAAAGCATAAATATAATTTGCTAGAGCATACTCTAGGTATTCTTTCTTAGGTAGCTTCTTTTTTCTTTAATACTGTCTACACACAAAGATTCACGTCTTTAATATTTCACAAATATTTGCTGGTTTGGAAAACAGTCTTGAAAATAAAATTTGATTTTGAGCGGAATGCAAGGAAAACTAATTCTGCAAGAGGAAGCTGTCTGCACCAAAGCCAGTACCGAACTTTTTTTTTTTTTTTTTTTTTGCAAGGTCATAATATCCTTCCACACTAAAAAAGTCTGATACCTTATGAAACTTTGGGGAAATTGCATCTTCCAAAGGAATTATTTCTTACTCTTTCTGTGCAACACTGCACTGTTGTTGGTCCTGTGACTGACTGACACAGCTCCATAATATTTTTAGTATTTCCTCAGACCTTCATTGCTCAGTTCTTTTTAGGATTTTTTTACATTATAGACAAAAAAAAAAAAAAGACTATTTGTATGTCAGCTATAAAGTTATTAACCAAGGCTGTTTGTGTCATGGAAATAGGTATAAGTTCAAAATGAGACGTAAACTTTAAAGTGGACTGTTTCCCTCCCTGATTTATATTCCTTTTATTTCTTAAGTCTCCCCTGCCCTTAAGTCACAGGGTTGGCCAATTACAATTACACTCCAAGGGAAACTGCCCCTAACAGGTTTTGATCTAATGAAAAATATCTCTCATTTTTAATTTCATTTCCCCTTGTATTCAGGGGCATTAGTTATTTATAACCAGGTAATTATTTTTAGTCTTTGTACTGAACAAGATAGGAAGAAAGCAACAGATAAAGAGAACTTAAAACCACTTTTGAAGCTAACAGAAAAAAACATTGTTTAGAAAGCAGAATTCTAACTTGTCTCTGAAATAAAGTTCCTTATCCTTGGAGTCAACAGCAGGGCTTATATTGATGTCAGCTGGCCAAGGGTCTTGTGATGCCAATGCAGGTGCTGAGCATGCTGCTCAACTGGTTAGAGGGATACCCCTACTATTAACAGCATGGTCTTTCTAGCCAATGTGAAATCAAGCCTCAAAATCAAATCTGATTTTTTAACTTTCCCAACTACAGAGTTCATAGAATTGTGCTCCAAGTGTCTTTTATATGATCTGAAGCTCAGGTCTTAACTTCAGCACAGATTTTACTGGCATATTCAGACGAATTTGTTCTGGAATTTACTTTGGGTAACAGGGAAAAATGCTTTTCAGGAGCTAGAATAATATACTTCTGTAAGTATATGTTCTACATTAACATCTAGCACATTTATAAGAGTGCAAAGAGATGAGAGAACCAGTAGCAGCAATGGAAGTAGAAAAATACTGGTAAATCAGTATTATGTGAATCATGACTGTGTCTTTAATTTTTAATTTCTTTGTGTTTTATAATTTCTGGTGGTGTTCAGAAAGACATTTGACCAAGTTTGTTTCTTTAGACTAAAGTTTCTTTTGCCTGGGTATGTTTTGTTTACCATATATTCTTTCTTGCCTTGGCTAGGAGATATAGGAAGTAAAAATCAGAAGAAAATAAGAGAATCACTTCTACTTTGTTTTAATAGTGATGGAGTCAGAGCTGACTTTAATATGGATAATGTGAGAACACAGATTTTTGCTGACAGCCAGACAGAAGCTTTTGTGATTGGTAAAACCTGTAGTGAGTAATGAAAATATATGTATGTGCATATACGTATGTGCATGCAATTGACAAAGAAAAACGGGTTCCTTCACTCCTTACTTTAAGAAATGGAGAATTGCAACTCTCCATTAGGTAAGGCATTTCTTGGAGACGATGAATAAACAAGTGCCTAGCAAGACATTGGTGAAGGTTGAATAGGGCTGAGATGAGGCAAGTGCCACACTGAATGGTATTATAAATCAAAAGACACCGAATAAATAAAATCACTGGTTGGAAGAAGTTGATTATGGGTTGGCTAAAGTTTGACATTAGTCCGTGATGAGGCTGAGGAGACGCATTGTAGGCTGGAAGGATAAGAGGAAGGAGGGGTTTGGAGATTTCGTATTGAAGAAGTAATGGAGGATGAACTCCAAAGATTTAGCTGTCTGACACAGAGGTGCTACATAATTAAAGCTGGCAGTTGGCTAGGTTGAAAATGGTTACATCAAAGCTGAAATGTGGTCAATGTCCCCTAAAATACATTTCCCCTTCTCTATCTGAATTTAAACTTTTGAATACAAACATGTGTCGCATGAGTGCTAAAATTTCACAGACAGATTATATTAGTTGGTCTTTTACAAATGTCCTTTGTTTTCTGTTCATTTCTTCATTCTTTCCTTCAGTCCTTCCAGCATTAACTGCAGTGGAAAAAACTACTCATGGTCTTCCTTTAAGACAAAGCAAATTGAAAAAAGAACAGCACTAACACATACGCATTCTTTTTGACTGAACACAGCATTGAATTTACTTTTTCCTTAATAAATTTTATTTTTGAATGGCAGCTTAGGAAAAATAAATTATATACTGAGGTATTACTTACACAAGTGCTAAATTCAGAAAACTGTTAACTGTGTGAATCCGTTAAATTTTTGCCCGCTCCATTACAAGCACAGGACTTAAGTTGAAGCTTAGCATATTTAAAAACTCGGACGTAATTATGCAATCCTGAGGGAGCGAGGCTTAATAGGTAGTTGTCCTTCTTTCTTCTTTGTTATTACTAGATTATTGCTTTCTTATTCCACTATCTTAACTAGTATGACTTGACTGTTCAAACAGAAACTCATTGACTTGAAAATGAGCCACATTCAGTCGGCTCTACAACTTTTGCCTCAGAGGGTAATTTTTAATAATATAAACCTCATGAAACCACAGACATTTTCATAGGAAGAGAAAAGAATGAGGCAAGTATTTCCACTTTGTCTTCAAAATAACAAGGGATATGTAAGGACATTGTATTTTTTTGTTTCTGTGTCTGCAGTTCTTCATCAAATGCTTTAACACTTCTGAAGTCTTTATTCAAGAAAAATTATTAACTTCAAAGTCTCAGAATATGGCCATGGGCCTGTAAAACCATTAGGATCGTCTTGGTTGATGTGTTGTAGGACTGTGAACTGCTACAGGGTGGTTAATGACAAGGTTGAATTTAACATTCGAAACAGAACCAAACAAATAGATTGAAAACCTCCATTTTCCATGTGCAGGGAGGAAGTTACAGGACAGATGGGAGCACTGTAGACTCTTAAATGATTGTTAAAAAGCAAGGTATGTTTTTTAGGAGAAGCTTGCCACTAATGCTGAAAAAATAGTTGACTCAGGCACACTGATGAAAGGGGACACAGATGCTATATTGGAATTGAGCTGCAAATCACAACATTTATTTACTGCTGTATGTGTGCACATACACACACTGACACAATCTGTTGTCTATCCTGTGAATTCAAGGCATAGCACAACACCCCTAGTGAGGTATTCCCAAGTCCTGCTCAGGTTGGTTATTTTGAGGGAAAGGAGCTGTGCTCCTATGAATCCAGACTCAGCACCTACCAGCCTGGCTTCTTACACTGCTGCTACAAGGCTGAGTGAATCATTACTCCAAATTTCACAGCCTGAACACACCTAGTTTCTTTCCAAGGATTGGCCTGTTGCCATCCCAGTGCATTGGATCCTGTTCATGTCAGAGCGTGACCAATGTTCAGCCAAACGCCTTGAAGTGTGACGCATTATAAACAAAATCACCCATATTTAGGACCTCCCCTTTTACTGGATGTGAATAAAAAGTACAAACATGTGCTGATCCATCCTTTCCAGGAAAATCCATGCATGCCTCTCACAAATACCAGCAACTGTACTACATGCATTGCATAACTTGTACTTGCTTTAAAATCAAGACAAGGTGGATGGTGTGCTTGCTTTCTGTATTGCACCTTCAGAAGTGATGGAGCTTGCCAATAGGCTAAAGACCTGCTGACTGGCATCTGTAAACCTGTCACCCTGCGGCTGCATCTGTTTGGTGGGAGGGTTGTTATGAGTCCCCAAGGGGGTGGCCTACTAGTGCATCACCTGAGCCCAACCTTCCCCCCAGCATGAAACCAGGGGATGGCACTCTTTGCAACTCATTTCTCTGATCACAAGGCTGTGTCTGGCAATTAATGTCAGAGTTAATTAATATAGCTAATTCATACACATTAGGAGATAGATAAATACCCACTAGAAATGCAGCTGTTTTCACCATCCTCTTTTATTAATGTTACCAAACAAAGATCAGCTGCCAATGTCTTACAGTTGTTACTGATCTGGGATGATATATAAAATGTAAACTGGAGCTTAAAGCTTCTATTATTTTTCCTTTACCAACCCCCTCTCCTTGCCACTCAGTCCATCTTCACTTGGACAAATGCTCTCTACAAATGCCAGCATGCCTTGCTATTAACAACTCCTCCCTATTTGCACAGCTCTTAAGAGCATTTTTTTTTTGGTTTGTTTTATTGACATGTAATAGAAATAGATTAATAAAATCTGGCATTGACTGATCAGAAGCTTTCTTGCACAAAATACAGTGCAGTCTGGATTGTCTCCAAATTGAATTACTGTTTCAGAACTGATGAGGCAAATCTAGGATTTGATGGAGATTTGTATTACAGAGCTATGGGCTGGTCTTTCCAGAAGTTTGGAAGAGTCAAGGGAGAAAGTCAAACACCTGAATCCATAGGAGATTGATGGACAGAGGTTTTTTTAGGAGGTTGGTGCTGTAAAAATGGCTGAGAACCTTTTGCAAGCATGGATGAAAGCAGAAAATGATAGGCAAAAAGAGGACGGCAAGTGGATGGAAAACTAAGAGGGTTTTTTACCCCTGGAAGATACTGAAAGAAAGGAAAAGTTCTCTCCAAAAATGATTTTTTTTTTTTTTTTTGTTCCTATCTATGTAGTAAACAAAAATCTAACATTCTTTGGACAAAAACAATCAAAAGAAATCAATATGTTATAACAGAATTCACATACCAGATTTCAGGTGTTTCTGTGCAACACCTATTTTTATTGTTTTTTTCAAAGAGAACAGCCATATTCTATTTGTTTTGTCAACACTCCAGATTAATTTTTTTTCTTAAAAAATAAAAGGCAGATAGCTTGGCCATATCTTATATTTGGCTGAAATACTTCCACACTTCTATTGCAAGTCATATTTAGAAAAAAGACCTCCTTTTTCTTTTCCTTGAAAATGTGAGGAAAAAAATACTGTTGTCAGGACATGGATGCTGTTGTGGAACCCTTCTGGAAAGATGCTTTGACCAGGAGATTCCCAGAAGTCACACCAGCAGACAAGTAATGTGCTAGTGAATTAGAATTCTACAGTAGTTTTTGTGAGCAAATGCACTTAAAAACCTCTACAAAAACAGAAATGAAGTGCTGCGATGGCAAGGAGATAATTTTCTAACTGGATTAGGGACAGCGCAAGCAATTTTTATCAGGCATCTGTTTTTAGTCTCACTTCCTAGACTTTTAAGTTATGTGACAATTAATTTTCATTACAAAGCAGTCCCAACCTTTGAGGTTGGAAACACGAGTTTTCTTTTCTTTCTCTCCCTGAAATGCACAGTTCAGAAGAAGACAAATAACATCTTATTTTATTTTTCTTAATTCAGAGAAATGTAATAATGAATTAATCCAATCCCTTGCTAGTTTGGAGCCTGACTGCAGTTTTAGGGATTTTTGCATTTAGGAATAAGAATTTTCATGGGATCTATTAGCTTAATATAACCCTTTGCAACTCCTTGAAAGTCTCTGATATTCACTGTATGTTTCATTTCTTCTTCTGAAAAGTTCTTTTACAAATCACAGAATCACAGAATGTGAGGGATTGGAAGGGACCTCAAAAGATCATCTAGTCCAATCCCCCTGCCAGAGCAGGAACACCTAGGTCAGGTCACACAGGAACATGTCCAGGCGGGTTTTGAATGTCTCCAGAGAAGGAGACTCCACAACCTCTCTGGGCAGCCTGTTCCAGTGTTCTGTCACCCTCACTGTGAAGAAATTCTTCCTCACATTTATGTGGAACCTCCTATGTTCCCAAAAACTGCTGTGTGCTACTCTAAATCTGGACAGAACTCCAAAGGAAAAGAGAGGTAATTTAGGAGGAAAATGCAAGGAAAAATTTCCTTTACCTGTGTTTACATGACAGATGGTGAGCAGAATCCTGGGTAATTTGTTAGTCCTTGTGAGTGAAATCAATTAAGTTTAGAAAAGCTATTTATTGCCAGGGAGATTAAAAAGTAATTAGCAATTATAAAGAAATCTGCAAGTGTCCTAATTATAATGAAGCAATGAGTTTAGTTTCTGGACAGGAGGGAGGTTCTAAATACAAGGGAAATTTGTATCTTACCTGTTGTTTATTAAGAAAATAGCAAGCTCTATCTTTTTGCTGTTACGGTGATGATCTCTGGAAAGGGCTCCTGTTTTTTTTATCACGATGCTGACACAAAACCAGGCTTAAGTACTTTGTTAAGAACATTTAGCAACAGATAGGGAAAGAATTTAAGATCTTGCTACTGTTGTACCTCCTATTCTTTCATAGTTAATCAAAACTTTTCCTGTAGTTGCTTTTAGTTTTATTTAGTCGTTTACTCATACCATTAAAATTGGGGGTTTTTTTGGTGTGTTTCCAAGAGTTGAGCATAAGATACTTCTGAGAATAATTTAATTGACACCGCTAAGTTTCTACAAGGTGTACATCTGGCTCACAGACAATAATTCAAAACTAAATTCCGCCTGTTTAAGCCACATAATATTTTGATAAGTTCTTGCAGTAAGCAAATCTTTTTCTTGTTTAAAAAGTTCGTTGTTTATAGGTATGCAGATCTTTTTAATGAAAGCACTCACTCAAACTTACATGAAGAAAACTTGCTTGCGGAGAGCTCTCCTGCTAGAGATGGCTGAATGATACACAAACTCAGTGTTTCTCAGTGGCATCCAATGATAGGACTAGGGGCAACGGGCACAAGCTGGAACATAGGAGGTTCCGCATAAATGTGAGGAAGAATTTCTTCACAGTGAGGGTAACAGAGCACTGGCACAGGCTGCCCAGAGAGGTTGTGGAGTCTCCTTCTCTGGAAACATTCAAAACCTTCCTGGATGCGTTCCTGTGTGACCTGACCTAGGTATTCCTGCTCTGGCAGGGGGATTGGACTAGATGATCTTTTGAGGTCCCTTCCAATCCCTAACATTCTGTGATTCTGTGAAACATCCAAGCAACTGTTTTAGGGTTCAAGGTGAAGTGGCAGCTCTGTAAAGATGCTCTGAAGCAGTTCCCAGAGCAAAGCAATCTACTAGGTGATCACCAGGGATCTTTGACTGCTGGAAAGTACATGTGAAACCACAGCATAAAGGTGGTCATGGAACATTTCTGTCAACCATACAGACATAAACTAGGAAAATACCTAAGATGAAGGAAAAGGCAGCAGCAACAAACTCCTAGAGTTTATGGGACATGTGAAGATGTGTGGTTATTGAAGAGGCTTAGGCATGTCATGAGGGGAGGTCTTCTCAGTCACTTGCTGTGCAGAGTGCCTTAGTTTCTTCACTGCTGTGCCACTGTTGAAATTCCTGACTCCAATGGACACATGGTAAAATGGAAATTTAAGCCTCCACTGTTTCAGTGTGATGTGGTGACCCTTCAGGAAGACAGCTCCTGCCTTAGTGACTGCTCAGACAGTAGTAGTTCATTATGGCTAAGGGCTTTCTTAAACTAGATTTCTTTGTTGACATGTTGTATGAAATGCTTTTCTCCATGTAAACTACTCTCAGATGGCTGTGTTGAACAAAATATCCCCTGTGGATGGAAAATGAGAAGCATTGTTTTTAAAGCTTTGTAAAATGGCTCAGGCTAATGTTGTGGTCCTGAATGAATGAAAGCCCAATACTTTCCATATTCTTTGCAGTATTTTTACTGCCAATTTTGTCAAATCTTTGTGAGGTCTTTTCTTCTTTCATACTACCTCATCCTTCTTAGCCCATGAATAATTTCATGACTTTGTAAAGACCTAGAGATGAATTAAATTTGAGATGAAAGGAAAAGAGATTAATAGTGAAAAGGATAAAGCATTCTCCTTTTAAAAAGTGACTCTACTACTACAAATTCACTGTCAGTGCTTTTCCAAGTATTTATGATCACAGATGTTTATAAGCCAAGACATTTTTGTAAAAAAAATTATTTAAGGGATAGTTTTATGCATGTAAGGAACATAACATCCTTAACAACTCACCTCCAGGTTTTATTTTTAGAACAGTGCCACAATATTTTAGTATAATTTATTAAAAACTTAATAGGGTGTTAGCTCTCAAGTTGTAAATGAAGCATGTAGGAGGAGAGGGATTACTACTGTACAGCTCCTGCAACAGGGAATAATTATAGTCCTTGTAGAGTAAGAAGGGGGTGGAAAAATACTGTGTAATAAGTTCTGTATACTTTTTCCTTCCAGCGACAGACTGATTCCGTTTTTAAAATTGCATATTTATATGCTTCTGCTGGATGTTTGTTACCCACCATGTGTCTGGTCTACAGAGAAATGGAATGGTTACAGTCATAGAGGGCTCATCTGTGACTCCTTATGACTGTAACTTTGAGAGGTGGAATAGAATCATGCCTGCCTTGTCCAAGAGAGTGGCCTCTCTGGGGCGTATTTTCAAAAGGACACTGAAAAATTTGGAGTTAATTAGTTTGCTGGCCCCAGTTCTGTAAATTTGGTTGGTTGTTTACATTGTACCTACTAGTCGTAGCTGAAACTGGGAACATTTTTGAGTCTGTACGCTGTTTTTAAAGACAATGTCTATCCCAGGGAGCTTGAAGTCAAGTAGACCAAAGACGGGAGAGAAAAAGAAAAGCTTGAGAAATGATGTGGCTTGTCAGAAAAATGTGCTAGCTTAGTGGCAGACTCGGGAGGAGCTGACTTCCCCTGGCTCGTACATGAATGTCTTATTCACACTGGGTCAGTGTTGCTTGTGCACCCCACCCAGACCCGTTGAAGCTGACGGAGATCTCTAAGGGTTCAGTTCTCTTGAGTGCTAAGGAGTACTTCAAGGACAAAGAATTCACGTGTACATACCCTCTTTCATCCCACTTTACAACTTCCATCCATTTCACAAAGACAAATTTTACTTTGTGTCTAAACCAGTTCAATTTGGATTCTCTGTGCACTGAAAATTGCCATTTATTTTGGTTTAGAACTCCCTTTTTATTTTTCATTAGGTACAAGAATGAATAATGTCTTATGTTTTTATGAATCTCATGAGGATTTTGAAAATTTCTTATAACTCTAGTTATAACATAAAAATTAATTTTGTTCTAGTGAGGAAGAAACTCCAGTCCTTCATGTTTGTTCTTTATAATTACTTATGAATTACAGTGCCTCAAAGAAGCCAAGCTTGCTGGCTTTTGACTAGAGACAAGCTATAACGTCTCTTTAAATTGTAGATCTCTGAAGAGGCTGAACCTCAGTCTTCTTCAGAAAACATGTTTTAACCTGTGAATAACTATTGCCAGCTAGTTAAAAATAAACTACTAAATACCTTAAGTGGTTAACCTCAGATAGAACAATAATTTCTCTGAAACATGGTTTTCATATGTGGTCAGTGTGAAGCCTAGGATAATGTTTTCTCAGCCTCTGAGATTTCCTCCTGAATGGCACTAAGCAGCTATAGAAGAAACAGGTTTTACAGAACAAAATTATTTTAAAAGGTTATCAGAGTTGATGAACATTCTGCCAAACAAATCCCCTCTGTGTGGAGCATAAGGGTGCTTTTTAACTTTGGACTATTACCTTATTCCATGTAGGGCAGCAGGAAGATTATGCAAACTCATTCTTCTTTTCTCTTTGAATCTGTACTGAGGTTTTATTTCTAGCGAAAATAAACATGTTCTTCTTGAGCTAAGAACAGTTACTCCATTTCCAGCACTGCCTCTGCATCAGGTCTACTCTGTCAGACAAGGATATGAAGCCTTCTTATCCACCTCCAGTAATATTCCTGCTACAACCAACTTCACTGCTAGCAAAGGTGTAGTAAGTGCGTAAAACCTAGGAAAAAATGAATTTTTAAAGGGTTTGTGGCAAGCAAAGCTTCCTCAGGGGAAGGTCGCACCAATTTCTAGAAAGCAGAGCCTGTTGCAAAGCTGAACTGGGCATTTACAGCCAGGATTTTCACAGTCCTTGGTTAGGCACTTAATGTAGATGGAAAGATTTATTTTACAAATACAGACCCTTTGTAGCCAAACATCAGAGCACTAGTTTTCTTTCCTCCTCTATAGCTCTACAGGCTATTTTTATGGAGTTTGTAAGCTGGTGGTCAGTGTATGTAATTTGGGCATTATAAACTGGAGTATCCATAAACTGGTAGACGTAATTGAGGATGCCGACCTGAGAAATTGTCCTTACATCTATTTGTTCTCATAAAGGAGATTGGGAATCCTTCACTTCCTAGTCAGTAATGGGTTACTCCATTATTACATCTCAATTGGCACATTTAGCCTAATTATCTTGTATTTGTACTATGATTTGAAAACATAACTGACTACAGATGTTGTTAGTTGTGGTGTGTGACGTGGACTCAGCCATTCATTTTGGTATTAGTATGCAGCAACTGGAAGGAAATATTGGGCAAAAGAAGAAAAGAGAAGGGAAAGCTATAAAAACAAGGCAGTGGTTGATGCTCTTGCAACAACAAAGGAAAGCCTCATTGATGTTGGCAATATTTTAACAGCAGCAACTCTTTCTTAATCGGAAAGATAACTGCTAAGGTTGGAAAGCCTTTGGAATGAAATGCTGAGTGACCATGCAGCTGCGGAGACCTTATAGTGGCCTTTCAATACTCAAAGGGAGTCATAACAAAGATGGGGACAAACGTTTTAGCAAGGCCTGTTGTGACAGGACAAGGGGTGATGGTTTTTAATTAAAAGCAGACAGATTCAGGATAGATGTAAGGAAGGAATTGTTTACAACGAGGGTGGTGACACACTGGCACAGGTTATGCAGAGAGGTGGTAGGTGCCCCATCCCTGGAAACATTCAGGGTCAGGTTGGTTGGGACTCTGAGCAACCTGGTTGAGTTGAAGATGTCCCTGCTCACTGCAGGGGGGTGGACTAGATGACCTTTAAAAGTCCCTTCCGACCCAAACTATTGCATGATTCTGTGCTTGCTCTGACCTGCCATCTAAGTCTGAAGCTGTGTATACCACTTTCCACTCTAAGTCCTGGATTCCTGACACATGCAACATTTCCACTGAAGTAATAACAAATAAAAAACCTGATAGCCTACACTGGCAAAAGACAGATGTAGCAGGTTTATTCTGGCTGTTAATAATTATATAGCAACAGACAGGGCAAACCCAGGGGGAAAAGGGTAAGTTAGAAAGGTGGCAAATTTCCTCTGGGGGTATCTTCCAGGCAGGTACAAAACTGTGAGCGTTGCCCTGTGAGCACACCAGCTCTGGTGTGAGTCAGAGCGGTACAACACTGTCAGAATGTCAAACAGCCCACTGCTTGTAGCAAAAGGGACTGTACGGAGCAAACCACTGCAGCTGCCACCTGTAATTTAATGTTAACGCCGCATCCCTCTCAACACCTTTTGTTGTGCGTTTAACCTTTCCAGCCTGACCCTCTCTCGCTAACACCGGCCATCCTCCTTCGGCTCAATTACTGCTAATCCCACACAGCCCCTGTAAAACCTGCCCCTGAGCTCCCGACCAGCCGCTCCCCACTGCCGCAGCGGCCGCCCCTCATTTACATCGGCTGCTCCGCGTTCCCGCGGCGGGGCTGCCACCGCCACCTCCCCACTCCGCACCGCCCGCCGCAGCCGGGGACCCCTCCCGGGGAGGGCGGGCCGGCGGGAGCCCCGCCCGCGCCGCCGAGGGAGAAGCAGCGCCGGGCGGTGTGTGCCCGCCCGCAGCGCCCCTCGCTCCGCAGCGC
Source organism: Podargus strigoides (assembly GCA_028020825.1). Taxonomy (NCBI): domain Eukaryota; kingdom Metazoa; phylum Chordata; class Aves; order Caprimulgiformes; family Podargidae; genus Podargus; species Podargus strigoides. The sequence continues at coordinate 13,764,908 of CM051623.1, read as the reverse complement.
GGGGGGAGCCGCAGCCGGCGCCGCCGTCGAGGTAAGCAGCGGCAGCCGCCCGCTCCTTCTTCCCGGGGCTCAGCCGCCGGGGCGTGGGTGCGAGGTTGGAGTAAGGGATGGGGGGGGGGGGGGGGAGGAATGGGGTTCCGCTTCTGAGATGCGGTTGCTTATGGGTTTTCTTCTTATGTTTTATGAAACGTGATCGGAAGTGGCAACTGCCTAGTGGTTTGGGCTGATAGTTTTAAAAAGCATTGCATCGTAGCTGTCCTCCCGCATCGTAGCAGGCTTGGTTATATGTGAATAAGCAGTTTCAGGGGTGGGCACGTACTGAAAATCTCGTATGGATTATTGCCACCCTTTTTGAAAGGGTGGGAGTGCTGAGGGAAGGTGACATTAATATCTATCGTTGCATGAAAAGCATCGTATCTCTTATAGAAGGCAGGATATCTATGGTTTTTAAGCAGGAACTACAAGGTGCTTGTCATGACCAGTGAGCATTTGTTTGCTGAGATATATATTGATAATATACAACCGAAAGCATGGAACTGCTCCTTCTCGTAATGAACAGGAAGCCTGTGGCTCGTGTATTCTGTTTAAAGTAGAACACTGCATGAAAGGCAGCATCCTTCTGTAAACGGGTCTTGAAGCACAGCCAACTGCAAAAGCCTGTGGTAGTACCATGACAGGCAGTACCTTTCATCTGGGCAGCTTACAAGGGAGAGCTTTCATATATTCCTCCCAAATAGTAGGAGGGGCTAGATGACTGTTTCGGGAAAATATTTTGAAGCATAGATTGAATATACGGGTAATAACAGTGATAAAACAGCTATGGATAAGTAATTAAGGTTTGAACTGACTTCTGCAGGAAAAAAATGGGAAGGCAACTGAACTATGCTATGAATAAATGGCTGTGCTTCTGCAGCAGAACTACAAAGTATATAATCTAACAGAGAAAATCCACTGCTCGCAATTGCAGGAAGCAGTCAGGCATTCAAGGTCTATGGAGGGAGTCCTTTATCTGGAGAGGCTTCTGTGGAAAAAGCCGCTAATTAAAGCAAGTAGGATCAGTCCCTCTTTATCCTATTGACAATTTAATGTTTAAAAATGACCCTTTGAGTGCCTCAGGAGGTAAATCAGCAATGGGAATGTGCTTCTGATCAATGAGGCTGTCATTTTACAGCTGGGGGAGGAGGGGGCAAAATTAAGAAATTAAAGAATACAATTCAAAAGCAAATTTAAAAAAACTATAATTTTCTCCTAATGCTTTGCAGAAGTACCTCTGGATGCAACTGTTCAAATCCATATTAAGTTCTGACTCTCTACACTTGCAGAGTGATTTTAACCAGAGAAACTGCAGGAATGGATAACAGTATAGTAACAGTAATTTGTATCTGAAAATATTCTAATGACTTTACTTAAAAACTGTATTAATTAGATCTAAATCTACACATGCAAGCAATTGGCTATTGCCTACTACACTGTTGTCCCAGAGTGACCTATTATCCTCTAGTTTATGTAGCAGAATTACAGTAGGTCCTAATCATAAAGTACTCTTTGATGTAGTGAAATTATTGTACTAAATTTTCCCCCAGTTATTCCGATTGTGGCGCGCTATGGTAATCAACTGTGTGACCATCACCTGTTCCTTTAAAAAGTATTTGTTCTGAGGATTTGAAAACTGCAGAAATACCTTTAATCCTATTAGGACTGATGGAATTTACCCTTGTAAACTGATGTTCTCTAGATTAGTGCCAGGTATGGAATAGTTTGAACTTTAGTCTTTCCACCAGAGAGATTAAAGAAGTGGGAAGGCAATTACAAGTGTTACAATGGTAGAGATGCAACTATGCAATTGTATACAGGATCTGCAGTTACAGTGATGCAGAAAAAGATAAAACTCAATCTTATTATTGACAAAGCCTTTTATTTCTGCTAATAAAACTGATATGCCAATATAGTGCTAAAAGCTGCAATAATGTGCATACGTTAAAGACATTTTATGTATTGACACTGACTGCCTTAAAAAGTTTGAAAACACTGGGCAATCTTTCCTCTCCTGGCAACAGGAGGCAATATTCCTAAGTGCTTGTGCTGTAGCATCTGCTCTGGTGCTGCCTTCCCTTAGAGGTCTTGCCAGTGCTGAGTTTTGCCTTAACAGATAAGCTGAATCAGCACAGATTGCATTTCTTCACAGCCTGCAGCTGCCCTTTGCAAGAGTTTAGCTAAGCCAAATGCCTCGGTGGGCGTGCAACAGACCTCAGTTGCATCAACAAAACCCGACCAGCTCATGCTCCAGTCTAGTTCATTGCAGATAAATGAATTCTTCTCTGAGGGTTATAGCTGGACCGGAGGGTTTGGCTATGTTGTAAGTTGGATAAATCAATTGCCAGGTAAATAGAAGCAATTAATGTACACATAAATGTAATGCGTGTGCTTGCAAATGATTTATTCTGGTCAGAGTTAACAGATGTGTTTAAAAACTTTCACTGAACTGTTTCATTACTTCCTTGTTTGTGCAATGTATAAACGGGTATGCCTGGCTGTATTTACTAAACAGCTACATGAATTAATTACCAACAAATTTATGAATAGATACTAAGTTTTTTGCATCTGAAGCTCAGTTGTGTGGTGGAGTACAACTAAAGACAATCTGGTGTCTGCAACAGATCTCGTTTGAGTGGTAGAGTGCAAATTTATGACTGTGTTCCTGGAGATGATAAACTTAAAATCAGTAGAAATTAAAGTGAACCAAAAACTCTCATCTTGTCATTGCGTGAATTATTCCAAGGAAACCATTAGATGACATAATTATTGCAAATAACTCAGCTGGAGGGAGGCATGTGCTGGCCACAGTAAATATACAGAATAGGAAACATGAAAATTGCTGTTAAGTTTCTAACTTAATGTCCACAAAAAGAAAGCTTCATAGCTGACTGTCTGAAGACCGAGTTATTCTTTAAAAGAAATAGAAGTGAGACCAGACTGTAATTTTGGACGTCCTTTGTAGCCTGTTGTAATCAAAGCTTTTCAAACTTGAGTTTGAGGAACTAGAATTCAGAATGTTGAGGTTAGAGGTGTTACCTATAGATCATTAGTGACAGGAATATGGTAACTGTTGCAATAAGGAGCGGTGGGTGTGGGAAAAAAAATGACACATCTCTTGCTCCTGGCTGGCTGAGAAACTGGATTATGCAGAAGACTTAGCCACCTCTTTGGGTAAGAACATGATGCATCTCTGCTTGGTACATGGTAGTCCTTGTCACTGATGACAATGTATGTAATTCGCAGTTAAAGCACAACTTGTGACTTTCGGTTTGGTGATAGCATTCCCTGAAAGAAGTGTATGAGCTGGCACTCTTGCCAGTTTTCCTTTGCAAAGCACACTTGAACACTGGGTAAGGGTCCAACTAGTTCTTTATTATGGGGATGAATTCTGTATGCTCTCTCATCATTCCTTTTGCATCCAAAAGCAGGTTTTATCCAGTGTGCTGTGACACTGAGGAGAAGATTTGCTGACTAAAATTGCCTTAGCAGTCTCTGTTCGGGAGCATGATGTAAAGGGCAAGGCATAAACGTAATGCCACAAGTGGGCAATGCATTAAATGCTGCAGGCAGAACTATTGATTCGCAAGCAACAGTGACCACTAGTTTTTTCTTCTAAGAAAAGCACAAGAGGAGCTGTATGAACCCTAGAGTAAGGAGCATCTCTAAAATCTAGTTTAATTTTCAGAGTCATTAGTTCATCAGTCCATTCCATCCATAAAGTATGGAGACCTCAGATGAAATTCTTGTCCCACTCTTCATGATCAGGTTTTCAATTTAGCCATGTAAGTAACATATTTGTTTTAAAAATAAATAAACTGAGGAACTGGGATCTGTTTACAGGCTCACAGGATGGCTGAGATTGCAGAGATCTCTGGAGGTTGTTTGGTCCAACCCTCTGCTCAAAGCATCCAGAGCAGGCTGCATGGGCCTGTGTCCAGCTGGGTTTTGAATATCTCCAGTTTCTGGGGATGGAGACTCCACAGCCTGTATAGGTGACCTGCACCTGTGTTGGACCACCCTCACAGTGAGAATTTCTTATGTTTAAATGGAATTGCTTGTGCCCATTTCCCCTTGTTCTTTCACTGGGCACCCCTGAGAAGAGACTGTCTGTGTTCTTTGCTCTCCCTTCTTTAGCACAAAGGTGTGCTTCTGGTCAGCTTGTCCACTGGGGCCCCCATGTCTTGCTTTGCAAAGCTGTTTTCCCACCCAATTGGCCTCTGCCCTGTTCTGGTACAAAAGGAGAGGGAGGACTAAACAAGAAGGGAGGAAGAAGAGAAAATGACAAAGAGAAAGAGTAGGAGAAGGGTTTGGGGGTGAAAGGGTGCAGAGAAATGCAGGCTACTGGAGCCAGTACGCTGATTGCACCAGGCCGGTTTACCTCAGCCTCACTGTAATGCTATGGGAGGAAGACCATAATCTTGAATGTCAATCCACAAGTGTTCCTGTGTATATTAAGCAGGACTTAATGCATCCTGCATCTATAAACGATTACATTAGTATGAATCAAAAAGGATGTGTGAGTTTTGTTCTGGAATTGGTATATAGGCTTCCAGGGCAGCCAGGGCGCTTTTCTTTTCAACGGTCTTTGCAATGACATAGTTCTAGCAGTTTTGGTAAATAGAAAGTTTGACTGGGCAGCTCATGTTGCTTTACTAAGATCTGTCAATTAAGGCAGATTCTTCCAGGAAGGGCATCATGATACCTCAGAGGAGCAAATGTGGTTTTACGACAAGACACTACTGCAGTGTTTTAGTCGAGGAAGACATGGGGAAATCGGTGGTGAAAGAAGCCTTCTGTGGCCACTTAAAAGATCACTGGCATTCAGATTGTAATCCAGTGGTAATCCTTTAGAATAGATGGTGCGGGACTACGTTTAGGAATCCTTTATGTTGGTCCTAAAATGGAGGTTGCGCAATAAGTTTGATTGTGGGATTTCGCGATACATGTATGCATTTGTTTGAGCATATAACACTTCCATGTTTGGAGATAACACAGGTGTATTGGGAGCCTTTCACATCTGAGAAATAGTTGCAGCTTTGTCCTTATCATTGGTCCAGATCCACTTCCACTGTAAATAGGTCAATCAAAATCAATGGAGCAGTACCTTGCTGTCCTTTGTGTACCTGCCCTGTTATGTTTTTTCTTCCAGAAGATTGAAAGTCACCCAAGTCACATAAAATAGAGGGATTTTGCTTGATCAATGGTTTTCCTATTCAAAGACTTTGGTGCTGAGATCCATGTGATCTGTGCCAAACTGTTAAAGTAAGGATTTATAATGTGTTCTGCAACTTCAGATTAGAGGTGTGCAGGTAGAGTACTCTGTACCTGAGCATGCACAGAAAAACTAAGATCAGCTTTTCATATGGTAAGATTTTTAAGAGGTAGAACTAACATCTGTAAGTGGAGCTGAAAACAATGCAATCACTTTTACATATTGCTAATGCTCCTTTGCTCAGCTTTATTTTTTTATACCTATGTAGATTAACAGTGTAACTGAAATTAGGACAGTAGTTAATCAAGATCCACCAAAGAGAAAAGATTAAACTTTGGAGAAAGGGCAATGGTGGAGTCCCCATCCCTGGAGGTATTTAAGAGACGTGAGGTGAGGTGCTGAGGGACATGGTGCAGTGGGGAACTGGCAGTGCTGGGTTAGTGGTTGGACTTGATCTTAGGGGTCTCTTCCAACCAAGGCTATTCTATCATTCTATGATGTATGTTACCTCTCAAACGTCTTTCTTTGCTTTAGTTTCTGGGTAAATAGTTAAAGGTGTATTGTGTAACCAGACACTTGAAGATGCTCTAGTGGTTTTGTTAGCTAACCTGCCCTTCCTGTAGTTCATGTAATTTCTATCGTTATGTAGGAAAACACTGTAAAATAATAACAGTATTATAGACAAAAGACTAGAAATGGTATACATCGAGGGTTTGAATACAAAGTAATATTGTAGTATTCTATTCATAATGGTAGATTCAAGGGGATCTCCTATTCATGTCTGTTTCTATCAGCATTTGAGCAGAACCTGTGCATTGTGAGGGTGATTAATCTTCGTGATCAACCAAGAAAAATGTTTCAGATGTTTTTCCAATCTTTATCCTGCTTGCTGCTGTTGGCTTATTCCTCTTGTTCTCCAATGCAGGCTACCTCATATCTGTCCATGCAGTCACATAACTGACGTGACTGCATACACATAGTCCTTATTCTACAGGAATTTGGTACTTGACAACCAATTTTTTTATTGAACTGTAATCAGTTCTTCAGTAGCATTGTGGGAGTGGTACACCATCAGAGTTCTCTTTACCTTCATTCAGGCACATGCCAAAGCCTTCGTCCCAAATGTCCCTTTTTTTAACATGATGCCTTTTCCTGCCAAGTTGAGTGATCTAGTCCATGGTTCACTGAAGTGCCTCTTTGGCCCACCATCCAAAGGGCAGAAGCCACTCACCTCTGTCTGGACCCGGCATGCTTCAGGTCTCCTTGGGGCTACAAGGAAAAGGAGATTGATCAACTTCTCACCAAGATGGCTGGCCCTGTAGTACCAAGGAGACGTGATGGCTGCCTGTCCTGACCTACAGGCTCTGGGCTATCCAAGAGGTCAGAGATGTCAGGAGGGTTTAATGTTTTAATACCAGATTTTTTGAAGATATTTGGCATTATGTTGGATTTTGGTTTAGAAGAGTGGTACAACATTACGCTGAAATCACAACATAAGCATGATAACAATTGTAATACATAGTGGAACCACAATGCACACTGATTCCTCATGCTAGTTTCTACATGCTCCACTGTCATGAAGGAGGAGGTTTTGTCCCAATTACAAAGGTCCAAAACCATGGATTGAATAAAAAAATAGTCTGGAAATGCTTAGATAGCCTGCCCATGAAGGCTATGTGAGGCATTCTTAGTATTTTTTCCTAGCGGTTTGCATTCTGGTGTTTAATTTTTAAGAGTGGGTGTCGTATTTTTTCCATTTTCCAGCTCTCATTTTAGCCAGTACTTCTGAAGGACAAATCTCGTACTCACTGAAATCAAGTCCTGAGAGTTGTCAGAGGGAAGAGGAGAGCCTACAGAAAGTTGGTCATTATCTGGAGATTGAGAGTCAAGGACTCCAGGGTAACTGTGCGTGACCTTTCAGATCTGAGATCTGCCTGCATTAAAGAAAAGGCACAGCTCACTTGAAACATCTTCCAGGATCAAGGCCTTTTCTGGCTCCATCAGGAGCTTCAGGTTTAAATGGCAATTACATCAGATGTACCTTGTGTTATCAGTGTGTGACGTGCCAGCTCTGCCATGCAGGACAGGGTGGCTTTGTGTGCCATCTTTTGTGGTGGGAAGTTACAGCAGGATGTAAGGCTACAAGTGCTTAATATAGTATAAAATGTCAATGCTGATGATTTTTAGGCACTCTGACTGAAAAGAGTTAATTTTCAATTTTCCATGGTAAAAAAAGGGAGAAAGAGAGCAGCCTAGATAAGATGTGTATACTACAAACCATATATACATGAAGCTATACTAGCCTTTGAAATACTTGTTAACAGTTTCTATAGAGAGCAAGGGCATCTTTTAAGCAGCAGCAGACAAAATGTGGAGAGCAGCAGGTGTTGTGCATCCCATTTTCTGTGCAATGGGGCTGGAGCCAGGGGTTTCTGCTGAAATCTCATAATAAAACAGTCGAATGCTTTGAGATGTTGAACAGGGCTCAGCAAAGCAGATCTGAACTAATGTGGACTGCCTGTCTGCCAGTAAAATGATAATTGTACTCTGTTTAATGGAACTTTCATTAAAACTAAAATACGTTTTGGTAAAATCCACCTTGAAAATATGTTCTGCTTGCAGATCCTGCTTACAGGGGATTGAGATACTGGGGGTGAGGAGGGGTTTCTGTCAGGTACACAGGTAATGCTCTATATGCTGTACAAGTCTGCAGTGGAGAGTCAAGCATGTATAAGTGACTCCCTCATAGCTTTCACCAATGAATACTGCAGTGCTTAAGTAGACAACCCGTTGCTTGTTTTTCAGAGGTTATTAGAATATTTTCAGAGGTCTCAGTTATGGGGAAAGTTGTTTTTTTTTCATTTTTGTTTTTCATGTTTTGTTTTTTCATTGCTGAACATGAATCTTGGCCACTCTGTCAACCTCCAGTTTCTCAAATTAGTAGCATTTCTATTCATGAACTAGTATTTAAAGGTAACTTAGTCCCTTTCCACAAGAATCAAGCTATAACAGATAAATTGACAAAGAAATTGTCAACTCAGAGATGCAAGTTATGACTTTCTTTTCTTTTGTGTACAGTAAAGCATTTGAATTTCATAAGGTAGGAGCATGTTCTCAAATATATAAGATATAGACATATGGAATGTGATGTCCTGGAAAGTCTGCAAAGAAATCCTAAACAGTCCTCCACTTGTATTCCTCAAAATCAATAACCTACAGAAACGTTGTGGTCTGTAATCCATTACACTGAAAACTCTGGAGAGCAATAGGAGCTGCATGGCACAGAGCCATATATATTTAAATTGAATGTCTTGTAGAATTAGATGAATGAACATCTTAGAATAACACACCCTCTTCTGTAAATTTACAGGTTGCACCGGCTGGCAGATTGAAAATAAAAAAAAAACACCAAGAAGCTGGAAGAGTTGCTGTTACCAGGAAGATCAGAACCAATGGACTGTATGGATATAGATATGTTTGAAGGCACCTGCTCTTCCCATTACAAGGTAAGACACAAAAGGTTTTTTCTGCTGGTTTGTTTCTCTTCAGTGTAGTGTAGCTCTCTTGTGCCACTGCTCAAGATGGCAGTGGAGGTGTTCTCCAAAGCTTGCTCAGTCTAGTGGCTCACTGCTAATAACTGTGCTCTACAATTAATTTATTACCGGACTATATTCGGACCCAAAAAGGCCTCAACTTTCAAAAGTCAATGACAAATGTGGACCCTCAGGGCCTGTAAAATTCAAAGTTTTATTATGTAAAGTATCTGTTCAGATAGCTCTGTAGGTTGTCTATTTTTAACATGTGCTCATAGGAGACCTTCCCACTCACCAAAGGTATCTTTTTTTAATGTGATTATTAATTGCTGTAGATTGAAGTAGACTTGAAACCTGTAATTCTTAGTGCAGGATCTTCATCATGAGAAAAATCTCTAAACTGGATGCCAGAAAATGTCTCTAACTAGAAGTGCAAGTTATGTAATTTTCCTTGTAGTCTTAGTGTTCTTTCACTTTCAGGATTGTTATGTGGTTTATTTACAGAAACTGCTGCATTTTTCTATTTTTTTTTTCTGTTCCACTAAAAATTAGTTGCATATTTCTGTAAGCTGAGGGTGGTGGAGAGCTTGATACATTTTCATGGCATCTTTTGCGTGATGTCTTATTATACTGTTGCTTATTCTGAGTGCTTCCTTTATCGAGTTGTTTTCAGGGAAGGTACAAAACACAAATTTTCTAAAATGTGTTTGGACCTGGTAGAAACACTTGAGAAAGACATGAAGCAAAAAAGTTTTAAAGCACAGTTTCTCATTTCCAAGATGTTGTAGTTCTGCATGGCTGGGGGAGTGGAGGTGGGGAGACACTTCTTCATATTCTAACAATTTGATCAACATAAGGTTGCCTCCAGAGCAAATGCAAAACCACACCACCAGCTCTGTGGTACTCAGAAGCTCAAATCAGGCAGCTGTGCAGTTGCAAAAAGGGACAGTTACAACTGGTCTTAGCTGATGTCTTCTTTAACCCAGAGAGGACTGTCAACTGAAGTCAGTGTGACACTCCTGTTCTCCATTTTCACCAGCCAGTATTAAATGAGAGGGAGCCATCTGTGCTAGGGCAATACTCTGCCATTGCTTCTATTCTGTACAGAAATATTGGCCACCAGTGTTACCAGTGTGCCATTTTCACAAGCATGAGATACACTCCCCTCATTCTTCTTTTGTAGAAAAACTAAATTGAAGAGATCCTCTTCCTACAATGGGAAACGTAACAGACGGTGGCACTGCATCCTGTAGAAACAGGAGGTGCTCTCTTGCATGCTGAAATAACAGGAAGGAATGAAATGTGTCAAGTATTTAGAAAATGTGAAGATAAGCAATAGCAAATACAATTTACAAGGAAAAACACAATTCAAATTCTTGAGTACTTGGGACATTCCAGTAATTTTCCGTAATTGTTGTTACAGAGGAATGAATGTACATAGGCCATAAAAACCTGTAAGATCTGGTCTAGATAGCAGACACTTCTATAAAGAGTTTTATTTCCCCTCCCAGATGTTTGTGACCCGTGGTGTCCACACTCATGTGCTCCAGTGGAATCTGTATTGCTACCAGTTATTTCCAGCTTCCACAAGTACAAGTGCTGGCCTGGTCTGTTTCCTTGTTTGAACATCTTTATGCTTGCATTTTGTGAAATCCCCAGCTTTAGTGCAAATTCCTAATATAGTGGGGGGGGGGCGGGGGGGGGAACGACAGCTTCGGGTTTTGCCTATGCAGAATGAGAATACCATTCTGTGTTGCCACCTTGCCTGCTTTAATCATATCCTTCTCTGAACTGGAGCTTCAGAGTTTGTGCTTCTTGGCATGGGAGGGAGCCCAGCCTTGGACAGGGCCTCTGGCTGTTGCGTGGCAAGTAATCTTTCCAAATAGGATTTGCATTCTTGTAGCAGTTATTCTGGGGATACAGAATGAATACATGGAGGCAAATTCTGCTTACACAGACATAGCTCAAGTCCAGCCACTCAGAACATGAGTCAATGACAGACAGAGCTGCACATAAATTGAGTCCCTTCTGAAAAGAACTGCTACTCGTGGCTAAGAAAAATGTACAGGTTCAGAGCATCTGCAATGTCTTAGTTAACTGGATTTATAGGCACTTATTTACAGCAAAAATACTGTTAGAGCCCCAGAGTTGCTTTGTTAGTTTTCATTTGCAAAAGTCTGTCATCCCTGCAGAGCTGTCATGCGGAAATGAGAGCTTGCAACCAAGCTACTTCTGTGTATGATCTTGGTCTTAAAACTTCATTGCCCTTTCAGTGCTGTGTACTCTCTGCTTTAAAGCACCTGAGATAAGAGTCACAATAGTAGACTGTCTTTGGGACTATAGCCTGTGGCTGTAGGATAGAATAAATAACTGGAGGTAATAGTGGCTTAAATCAAAGCCAGCCCTTGAATCCCTGAACTTCTGTATTGCTGTTTATTTGTGGGAATTATTCTTGGTAGCCTTCTAAGCGTGTTTGTCCTTTTTTGTCTGAGAAATGTTTGAAACATCAAACAGATCTTAGGAAGTGAAGGAACAGATTATCTTTTGGTTTATACCCAACATGGGTATTCCAATATTAACAGAAGCTCATGTGAGTTTCAGTTAATTTTTTTCAGCAATCTAAATTTAAAATGGAAGCCTGAAGAAGCAGCACCTGGGAAGTCATGTATTGAAAAAGTTCAAAACTGCATAAAAATTTCCATCAACTCATCAAAATCTTTTGTAGGTCTTTTTTTTTTCCTCTGCAGAACTTGAAGATGTCTTTGTTCTCTGTATGGAAGCACTGGTAACTTACAATTGAAACATTTATTTTCAAACTTCAGGATAGTTGAATCAAAACCAGTTCATTTTGCTAGGAGTTCACATTTTAGTGAAAGATCCCCATGTAGTTAAAGAAAATAAATTGATTTTGCTTATGACTTGCTCCTCTCTTTCTCCTTCCTGGTACACTGAATTTTATGTTCCTGTTATTCACTTTCACTAGGAGTGCTGAGGGACCCCAGGCATTGATGAGGCCTCGGTTGTGCCAGGTACCATGCAGGGTCCAGCATAAATTGCAAATGCACCTTTCTGTGAAGAGTATGTGATCAAAGAGGCGAAAAAGATTAGATGGGTACAGACCCAGGAGCACAGGGGACAGCAAGACATTTTTAATCAGCAGGGTAAGCAGTGGGTTTAAGAACCTGCAGGCAGCCATTTACATATGAAGCTTTATAGCTTTGAGTTGATTTTGTTTTAAGGTGGTAGAGAATCAAAGTATTTCATCCCTGCAAGTAGGGAGGGATCTGAAGAATTGCCCGTAATGTCACTACAGTAATCCCTCCATGCTGTTTTGATTTTAATAAGAGAAGTTTGATTTAAATCAACTTGGAAATGAGAGCAGCTTCTTGGCAGTGTGGGGAAGCCTTTCCCTTTTGGAAGTGAGGGTGACATACAGCTCGCTTGTCCTGCAGTATAATTTGTCCTGACAGTTGCTGGCACAGTAAGTTCTTACTAACTGCAGTGACGCTTGCCCTGTGTGCCATAATTCAAAACACTTTTTCATAATACTTTCACTTGAACTAAAAGCAGCCCAACTGTCTTTTCTAATTTCAGCCCTTTTGATCCCTTGTCCCCAGTGATAAGTTCTGCTTTGCAGTGTTTCCCAGTGCTGCCTGAAGTAAAAAGACGAAATAGCAGCTAACAGTCCAAGGTTTTTCCCTTGTGGCTACTCGAGAGCATGCTAGAAGACATTGATTATTCAGGAGCGAAATCCTGAAGGAGTCAGCTTCAGAAGTTAGCTCTCCCAAAGCAGACATTGAGATATAGAAGTAACAACAGAGACAACTAACTCCAAGGTGTTTGTGCTTGCCTCTATTTATTTCAACTAACATTGGACACTAGTCACAGAATATCATATTTAAAACCCATGAAAAGGAAAATAGTATGGAGCAAGATCAGAGTCTTCGCAATCGGAAAATGTGTTTTTCCAGTTTTGATGTGGATCAATTGGTGGGAATTGTTGCAACTTTGGTTTTTAATTTTTTTCTGCAGGGAGAGTGTCTTTTCTTCAGTAAAAAATAACTAAACACTTGTTGCTATTTAGTCATCTGTTCATGCTGCAATTATTTCCTGATGACTAGATAGAAAATACAGTTGTTTTGATAACATTTTGTTCATGCTGATGCCATTGAATATGCATAATTCACTTCTTGTTGATCTGGCCCTGACAAGCTTGATTACCATTCCTAATAGTAAGCAATATCATTAATTTTGGGGTGGTAGGAAATTATGTACAACATGGATGAAAAGTCTTTAGGGTGCAGTTAAATGCAGTCAAGTGTGGCAAGGAATTCACTAGGAAGTGGAGGAAAATTGGGAGTATGACCTCTTGTTTGGTAGCTGGTATAAAAGCAAACTGGTATACTCTGTAAAATCAGACTGGGAAATCTGATATAAAGGGAAATTTGCTATGAGACTAATCTAAGAGGGTCCGTAAGTACTGGCAAGAAGAAAGGAGTACATGGTTATGCAGGATGCATAGTGCTTCCTCTGGTTTCTTGCCAAATATAGAAACAAAAGCTGGGACTTTCTTAGGTGTCTAGTTGTTTAGCCTCAGGTTCCTCAAAACCTGTAACAAGTCATGGTTTTGAGGACAACCTCATATCAGCTATGCAGGGTGGGGAAATGCCCTTACCCCACCTCCCCACACAGATGGCCATTGAGATTAGCCCAGGATCATGCAAAGCTGAGAACTGAATTCCACTTCTAAAACCAAGCACCAGACTTGGCTCTTCACTCAATATTCTTACGCCAGCGGGTTCATCTTTCTGCAGAATGAGTAGGCCATACCACTCCTATCCTGGGTTAGATTAAGGATCAGTCTGTTGAATTTCAGATGTGCATTTCTAGGTCAGATTTAAAGTGAGTAAAAAGGTCACACTTCAACTATTTGCTGTTCAGAAAGAGAACTGAAAATAGAAAGAGGCCAAACTAAACTTTTAAACTATAATCTGTCTGCAAAGGTGAGGTTGCAGCTGAGACAGCATCATCTTGTTGTGTTAGAGGTCCTTGTAAATAAAGATTCTCATACTGGAAATTAAGTCAGTATAGAAAACTTTATAAATGTATACAGTGTGACTTGTGTATTTCTGTATCTGTGCTGTTAATTACATGTTAAATTACTGACAGTGCATTTTTAAAGCTCTATTTGTGGTATATCTGTTCTTTTTTTGTTTCTGTTTTCATCTCCTCCATACATGCATGTGTCAATTGCTTAGATTTAGTTAGATGTATACTGCTTAAAAACAAGCCTTTGTAAAAGCAAAGGCAAAGTAGAATTCTCTTTTAAACAAGTGTCTTCCAGCATTTAGCATGCCAACAGTAGTGCTAAGAAGTCAAAGGGATGCTCCTGAGTGGAAGGCAGAAGCACATCACGTGAAGTTTCACAAGTAGCATCTTTTTTTGCACGTAGCTGGAGTTATTTGTAGCTGTAAAGAGCTAGGAGAGCACTGAATTAAAGTGCCTAAATAGTTGGGAAAGATTTTTGACTTCTAAATGTTCTGTAAAAGCATGTTTTCATGCGTTTCGGTGTGGGATACAAACTTAAATTGTTGGTGTCTTTCTAAATGTGTATTAAAAGGCATGGGAAAATGCTATATATGATAAACTGTATCAGAAGGAATGGTGATTTCATTTGCTAGAAAGTGAGACAAAGATGGTCTGAGCATTACCCATGAGATCTGATTGGTGGTTTTGCATGGCTTTAGCCAAATTACCAAATTTATCCACCTTAAATGTCTCCTTTGGTTGAATGAAGTAATAGCACTAGCTTCGTTTGACATTGGGAACAAAATGAGGGGAAAAATAAATGTGCAGTTGCTGAAGAACCAGCTTGTTAAAAATGCAGAGTACTGTTATTATGAGACTTTGGTCTAGTTGGAACAATGTAATCAGCTGGCAGCTTTGTCTAGGCAAACTAGTGAACTGCTAAATAAGTATTTAATGTCCTAAATCCTCTGTTGGGGTTGTCTTTTGAATACATCAGTGTCATAATTCTTGCTTTCTTTTATAGCCATTCAAAGAAGAGATGTCTGGTGCTTTTTTGAAAGTTACATTCTTTGTCCCAGTCCTTTTTCTGAATGCTCTGAAGAATTATACTTTTTGCTCATTTAGCTGCATCCACTGCTGGCTTTCCTTGCTCAGCTTAGTCCAATTTTGAAGGTAGGCTGTATTGTTTATAAACTTCATGTGGTTCAGCTACTGTGCCTTTATGTTGAGTCCTTTTTATTTTATCCATACTGTTCTCCAGAAGACACTTTCAAAGCTAAGAATGACTTCACCTGGTACTATTATTCTTTCTGATTTGGTCTATTAGCCACTCTTCTGTTACCTTATGGTAGAGGCAACTCTTCACCAAAACCGGTGCAAGTAAAATCTTATAGCTTTTCTTTGAAGGATATTTTACCTATCATAATGGGCTTATTAATTTGCAATTGTTGCTTCCTCTCTTCAGATGTAATCTTCATGTCCCCGAGTAGAATCTCTCTTTACATGCTGTTGTCTTAGGCCTGCATCATCTACTTTATTTCCTGATTCTGCCACACAGAACCTAGTAGCTTTCAGAGTGGAGATTGTTGGGTACCGGTTGGCAGGAACCGCCACACTACTCTTATTTTGGACTTTCTTTAGCAATTTAATAATACTGTATTCTTCAGTTTTCTTTTTCTCAGCAGTAGCTTACATCTTTCTTCAGCTTTCAAACTCCATACATTGATGTCTTGCCTTAATTTTCCCCTTTTGGAGAATTTGACATTTTCCACCCTTCCCCTTAGGCTGTTGAAATTCTTCTTTCATCTTACTGCACTTTTCCAGGTTAATTTTAGCTGTCTGCTTATGGATGATCAATCTGCCTTTATCCAGCTTTAAACTAAGTGGGATCTTCTTTGTGTTTCTCTTCTGGGACTGTGTCATCCCTTGAACTTCTGCTCCGTAGAGAAGGAGAAATATTCTGCTTCTTGGTCACAAAAAAATCAAACGCATTTTTCTGTTGGTAGTTGGCATTTTATTATCTTATCTAATTTCTGATCAAATAGATTTATGTGGTGTCTCTTCATCTACAAGGAAATTGTGCTAGCATTCCTATTCTCTTGTGCTAAACTTATTAGACAGGCATGTGTAACATCAGGCCTGTCTCTTGAAGCTTCAATTATATGTATATAGATGAAAACAGGGCTTTGTGCTCTTTACACACTTGTGCATGACTTCCCAGTGACTTTCTGCTGAGTATCTCTTAAGAGTTTCCAAGTTTGTTCCATCTAGCATCTTTTCTAATTTAATGTTGCTGCTCTTATGACACAAGTTGCAGGGCACCTGACTTTCAGGCTTGGAGGAATGAAAGAAATTTGTTGAACTTGTTAAAGAAATTTTGGTGAGAAGTGGAGGTGGTAATTTTCAATAGCTCATCCAGCAATAGGTTGAGAAAGCCTGATTTCTCTCTGATGCATGTGGCACCACTCATTTTAAGGTAACCTCAGGAATAAAAGACTGAAATAGAATGACCTGAGGCATGTGCTGTACACATGGCAGATCAGAGCAACACAGTCCTAATGAAAAAGCCCTTCTTTCTGTCTTCACATAAGCAGCTCCTGGGAAAGAAGTGTTGTGATTTTTCTTCTGCATAAGTAGAAAAGGCATAGGAAAGTGATGTGATGAAACCTGCTAGGGACATATTCCTTAAAAATTTCCCTTGATTATTGGCTCTCAAGTATGAAGACTCTCTGCACTGATCAGTAGAAGTGTGCAGGTATAAAGGAAGCTGTCCTGCCTATTTTCCTGCAGATATTTCCCCAAAGAACTGCAAAAAATTTCCGACTCCTTCAGGTATCAGAGGCACAGTCTCATCCAAGGTGTGTGTCTGTTCCAGTGGAGCAGAGAGGAATGTGGAAAAATGTGTTTTTAAACAAATGTAGTTCCCCAAGAGCAATTTCTGTTTGCATCAAATATCCATTTTTTAATATTTGGTAATTCTTTCTTCATAGTAAAAGGGAATAATTGAATGTGGGTGAGGAAAATGGTTCTTCTGCTTCTGTCAAGTTTCCTGTGTAACAGGGTAGTAAATGAACAGATTTAAAAAGCTTTTAGGATCTTTAAAAAACCCAAACACAAACCCTGATTGTTACCCAGTGTAATTATCAGAAGGACTAGGCAGCTAGCCTTGACTGATTTGAAGGCTACCATTAGGACCTATCCCCATCAGTATCAAGTCTGGCAAGACATCTTAAAATCTGACGCTTTGTCTATAATGGTGTATTTCCCATGGAAGATCTAGTGTTGCTGCACAGAGATATGTTTGGGAAGTGCTTTAAGATTTGTAGATGAAAGTTGTTAGATATGAAATGTAAAAAGTGTTTGAATTTCAAAGGGGTAAGGGTTTATATCAAAGGTTAGAAATAAATAATTGGCAACTTCCCAAAATGTGTGTCTAGCTTTCAAGAGCCATAGGGTACAGAGTACTGGCAGGGCTCCCTCAGAATTAGGTTTGGATACATGGCTGCCAGCAGTGACTTTTTCTTAAAAGAAAAAGCAATTTTAGATATCAGCAACTAATGGTACAAACCCAGTCTAACTCTCAGTCTGATAGCACAGCCACTGTGGTTTGGTTCTCAGATAGGAGCTTGGGACGGAGCGTTGGGGGAAGGCATTGAGGAGGTGGGAAGATAATTTTCACAGTCTGCACAAGTAGCATAAGCTTTTTGTTTAATATCCTGAAATCTGACGTGGATAACTATCCACGGGGGATATTCAAAGACTGTAATTAAGAAATTTTTATGTGAGGAGAGGATAACTCACTGAAACATTGCAGGAAAGGCAGCTGTGAAAATTTTTCCACGGATATTTTTTCAATGCTGTCTATGTCCAGTTTAACCTCCCGTCATACTGAATTGCATTCATTTACCCAGTCTGATATAAAATGCATTAGCGAGTTATGGCAAATACTCAGATCTATTGCAACAAGGGGATCACTTGCTATTTTTCTTCAAATTACCAGCAGTAGTGCGCTCCAGCCATGGCATACTACCTTGCAGTGGTACAGTGTACTAGTCTCAGGCTTTCCAAGTATTTTGTGTGCATTAATTAAACTTCACAATACCCTTTTGAGTCAGTATCTGACTTATGCTAGGCAGTGCTCAGTGAGTAGTTATATTGTAATTAGTGCACCTATTTACGACTGAAATATGTTGTTGGGTAAAATAATGGAAGCTATCCCCATCACATATCATATATCATCCTCTCAAGGTCTTAAAGCTATGACAACAGGAATGCCAAAAATAGAAATCGGGAGTCTTGGGTCCTGGTAGAGTGATTTCATCCCTTAGGACTTTTTTCTGTGTATCTTCTTTAACCCACCTTCTTTCTACATTTGTTGCAGAGAAACAGTCTGGCCCTAAATCAACTTTTAAGAGAAAGGTAATCACAGTCATAAATCTCTTCCATAGGAGGGTTGACACTGTCTTTCTTTTTAAGTTAGATATACTAGAAATTGTACTGAACTGCTTCTTGCCACGGAGTCAGTAGTGCGTGAAAATTGACAACATTCTGATGTGCATTGTTAATTTGCTGAAAATCAACCAAAACACAGCCACCATTTTTTGTTTCCCTCCTATCCCTCTTTCGTGAGCCTCTATTTTTTGTATAGATGTTAAAAGCTAAGATTCTTGTTCTTTAGAGAGCCTGCACAGCTCCACTCTAATATCGGTGGGACTATCGTGTCAAGTCTAATACAGGTGTTTTGCTACTATGTTATAAATGCAGCAAAACTTGTGAACCACGTTCAACAAAGGGACTGTTCAAGCTGATTTCTTATCACTGGAGCTTACTGCCTGTAGCTGACAGCTGGGTAATCATCTAACTAGGTAGAGGTCAGAAGTAATCCATCACTTTGCATTCTGGCACTGCAGACCCTTTCTAAATACAGTAACGAGATGCAGAGGTGGGCTCTGTTCAGGTCTCCCTCATGGCATACACAATGTGAAGAGAAAAGTAGCTAGCGAAAGCTCAGTTTCATAGGTTGAGAGTGGTTGCCCCATTCCTGTTATTAAATAGCCATCTGCTCACTGCTTTGCTGCAACATACTCATCATCCAAAATAATATACTGACCACAAATACTGTTCAGTAACAGAACAATTAGCTGATGCCATACTGCTGTGTGGGCAGGGGCAAGAACTCTTGCAGAGATACAGAATCTTTGCTCAGATGACCACTGGTTTTTGGGATGTGTCCCCGGCTGAATTTTTCCCGTCTGCTTCTGTATTTTGAACTGTGCTTTTATTTTTTTTTTTTTTAATTGGTGTGGAAGTATCACCTCAAGTGAATTCCTAGAGGCATTTTCTCCCATTTATGCACCATTTTCTGCTGAAAGGATAATCTAGTCCCTACTTAATGCAAGGCAATCTTGAGTAATTTATGCCTATATCTTAACTGCAGAAAGTACATTGTAAGTATTTTTGAAAAAGCATAGGGGATCATTTACTGAAACTGACAGTAATCTTTCTATTGACTTAATAGTTGCAATTGTGTTCAGTGTATTTGTGCAGTTGTTTTCAATGATTTGGACAGGACTGATCATAGGAGTAGGACAAAGATTCCACAGCAAAAAAATAGGGTTAATTAGAAACTGTGATCCTGCAGTGACCTTGGAGATCACCGAAGTAAGCAGGTACTTTATTGGACATGATACTGTTTTTTTGGCTCCAAGACAATGGTACCTCAAAGTGTGGATACAGTTGTTGTAAAATGATTTTCTACAGAATGTGTCATTCATTGCTGCAAAGCAGCTTTTTTGTTTCTGTTGGAACTATTTGAATAAACATGGCTCGGATATGCCCTCTCCTATTTGCTCATGAGTCAGTGTGAGAGATTTTTGGCCTTGTGTTATTAGTGATCATAGTTTTAACTACAATGTTTTTGTACATCATCTTTAGTGGTAATTCTTCTCTCAGAGATTATATTATTCTTTTGTTACTTTCTGTACTGCACAGCATTATTTAGCATATTTAAGAATTGTATTTTGCCTAAACTTGGAATTTCTTCTGTCATTTTGCAATACAAGAGTGTTATGTTACCATATTTTTATAATCTTCTGAAGAACATGATTCCTTGATACCAGCATCACTTTTTTTTTTTTTTTTTTTGTATTTAAAAGGCTGATATATTATAGTCTCCTTTAGATCAGAAGAAAATAATGAACACTCCAGGAACATTAGGGATGAATGGCAAGTGTTAGTTAGATCTCTCCACAGCTTTTCTCTCTATTCCTTTGTCTTCATAGGAAGGAAGGATTCAACTATTGATATTTTTATTCTCCTTTACTCAGTGAAGGCATAATTCAAAATGTAATCACTGACTGCAGAGTGCCAGAACAGTTTAGTATAATAAATTACCTTAAAAACTTGACAACTTTCAGTACGATGTGATTTCACAGCTTTGTACTTGAGCCAATGTGCTCTCAGGTATTCTCCCACAGTTAATACAGTAGGTGAATTTCGGCCAATTTACTGTTTGGTGTGAACAGGTGTATCAGAATTTGGTTTCAAAAGAATTTATCTGTTCTGATTTATTACCTGAAACTACTGGCATTTCATTTCTTTTTTTTAAAATTAAAAACTACAGTGTATTTATACTGTCTTTCAATTCATATAATTGAATAGCAGATGATGAAAAAGATTGTAGATAACTTGATTCATTGCTATGCCAAAGCAGGATTGTTCCTGGTGTCATATTTTCCGTTGCTTTGCCCAATATGCTTTTAGGTGACTTGAAAGACAGATTGCCCGTAATTTCCTCTTCGTTTCTAGGTAAGGGTCAGGTTCTTACATGAGTTTCAGTAAGAAGCTCATTCTCTGTTGCAGTAAGCAGTTCATCAATGTAGAATGACTTTTGCAGAGCTGATCAAGATGAATCCATGTATTTCATATAATAATGGAGCAGTTTATAAACCTTTATGACTAGATGGTGAAATTGGAAGAGAAAGCATATGACCCCTTGACTTACAAGGGTCTGAAAAGGTAGAGGCATTGCTTCTTGAACATTAGCCATGTAACCGTGCAACTGTGTCTTACTGTAGGAGAGCAAAACTGGCCAAGTGGGTAAGCATATGCTACAAGTTATTTAAACTAACAGAGCTTATAGAGGGGAAAAAATGAACTTTGCTGGAAGACTCCTGCCTCAAGTCAGTAAGGCTTCCTAACTCAGGCTCTCACTGCTTACCCCCTTTATAGCTATAGAGGTGGTTTATTAAGTGATTGTGTTTACAGCTTGGCAGTAAACATGAGGCTTTGCATTCAGTGGTAAGTAGGTTGTTAGCCAGGAGAAGTTGTGGATTCAGTCTCTCGTTAGGGAAGCGGCAGTGTTCCAAAACCATAATTACTAAACTCTTTGTAATCCAGAGTGAGAGGCTGATCTCAAGTATGAGTCCTTTCCCTTTTTATAACTCTTAATCTATGTGAAAAAATTGGCAGTCCATCCAAGTCATGTGAAGTCGTCTTAATCCAAGGAAAAGTTTCTTTCCTCCTCTCTTTTTCCACAGTCCATCAAACTTCAGTTCTCAACTAAACCTTTAATTGTATTTAAAAGATTACTTTTATAATGCTTCCTTTACTTTTCCCCAAATTGCACTCAATCTTTTCCAGAAATAATTTACAGTGTGAAAGTGCTTCAAGTAAGCTACTTCTCCAAGTGGAAAGTTTTTGTACTCTCTTCCTTTATTTAATAGAGCAATACATATTAAAGAACTATAGAACTTGAGCCTGTCTAGCTCCTATTGTCACTTAACCCAGCTAGCATAAGTGATTACTGAAACATGCACAATCCAGCATTTATGCTGCTTGATTAGCAGATCTATCCACTGAATTTTGTTGGTTCTGTCCCTGTTAGAACTGAATCTGCTTGCCCAACCTTCTCAGTTCTGGCCAGGTAATTATCTCTGAAGGATTAGAAAAAGAAAAAAAGACACGCAAATGGTTTATGCTTGGTTTTGAAAAGAGATGTTAGATATTCATTCCCATTTGTTCTTATTGTAAAGAAATTGTTCTGACAAAAGCACTCATGAAATAAGAAGAATGGAAGGGAGAGGAGAAGGTAAAACAAGTAAAACTGAGGGATATGCATGTTGCTTGGCAAATTGAGCAAGGGGAGGAGGTGGGGTCAGAGTTCCCAACTTTGCAACTGGTTGTCTGATTTGCTTGGTTTAACTGATTTGCTCTGTGACACAAAGTACCTTCATTCTTCAGTATTCCCATCTGTAAGAAGGTTATGTTACCTGATTTAATAAAGAGTTCTGCAGATTATTTGTAAAATGCTTTGGGAACTTAGAATGAAAAGAGTTATATGTAAATAGGTGCAGATGTGGAAATAAATATAGACACGCACCTCAGCTTAGTGCAGTTACAGAGCACAGCATTACTACCACCATGGAAAAGACTGGAAGAAACCTTCTGGGAGCTGTTTAGTAGTTTCTCAAGTCTTTTTAGACATTTACTGTATGTTACTTTGGCTTGGCAGCAACATGGGTTAATATTCAGCTCAGTGCACAAGAAGAGCTCTGGAGGGAAGAGGGGCAAGTGTGGGGAAGAAGGGCCATTTGTTGAGGTTTCTTAATTCCTATTGTATTCTTACCCTGTCATTAGAGCCAAAATTCATTCTTTCTCTCTTCTAGAGTCCTAGTTATTTACTCAGTGTTAAGCCACTGGCATTTTAAAATGAAACATTTTCAATAGCCAAGGATTACATCGTGACGAGAAATAAAAGGCGTTTTCAGGCATGCTCTTCCTTGAAGACAGAATACTGGGTAGATAGATGGCTTGTCGGCTTCTGGATGCCACTTCTTAGATAACTATAGCAGCTCTTCTCTGAACAGTCATCAATTCCATTTGCAAATCACTCAAATTTTGAACCATTTAATGACTCTGTCTTAAAAACTATTGAAGTTATAGTGGTCTGCCCAATCTAACACCCACCTGCTCTTACACAGCACTATCAGATTCATTCTCCCTGCTTTGTATCTTCTGTGTTTGTTTTTTTTTTGTTTCGTTTCTTTTGCTTACTCTTTCCTCTGTTTCAGCCGTCCTTGTGACGATGGTGTTCAGGTGGAGTAGAAAGCAAGAAGGTAAATAGTTCACTTAATGCACAATAGTTTTTGCTGCACAACTGAGAGAAGCATACCGGTATGTGTCAGCAGGGAGGCAAGAAAGAGGTAACAGATGGCATGAAGGGACAGATAAGAAGCCATGAAGATACAAGGGAGCAGTATTTCTCAAAGAAAGATAAGTGATGTTGTCAAAGCAATATGTGGGGGAAGGAAGACAGTTGAGGACCTAAGGCAAAGTCAGTCAGAGTTTGTAAGTCTTCCCAGGTTTCCCAGACAGAGCATTCTCTCTGGTGAGTGGCCTGTGGTGAGCTGCTGGTGACTGCGGGCAAACCTTTGACTTCTCCACACTGAGGTAAAAGATGCAGATTTCTAGATCAAAAGACATACAGACCTCTCAAGTAGTTTGATTCATGTTTCTTTTTGGATGTTCAGGATGGAGCCACAACCTGTCCTATGCCATTAGGCCATGTGGCAAGGGAGAAGCTACAGAGCTGCAGCTGGAAGCTATTTATCTTACCTAGCCAGTATGGCTGCGTCAGTATTAATAGATTAAACATGACCAGCATGCCTAGAGTCATTCTTGGGCCCTGAACACAGCTAGCTACATGCAGCTCATCCCTGTATAATGAAACTTGTTTAGCTTTGAGAAGATAGCCACATATAGACTGCTTGCTTGAGTTGGTACCTGCACATTGATAACTCCCAAAGTGCACCTGAGAATTGTCAAAACCAGGCCAGTGACCATTTGAAGGATTTAGCATCACTGATGATTGATTTCCAGCACACATGGAAATCTGAAGGGTATGAAAAGGATTGGAAAGCTGATGTTACAATGATAATGTAAGATATAGGCAGTGAGGATGCACAGTGAGGCATGTTGATCTTGACAGTGGCATTATGATGTTCTGGGTTGACTTTACCTCACCTTCAGCAACTGAGAGAATGTTTTGAACAAGTTTTGTTTTTGAATGTCTGCTGTTCATTTGAGCCTGACGAGCTCGGTTGGCAAAGTGAACAGGGACAGATTGCAAGTCATCTTCCACAGAACTGCTTCAGTTTTTCAGACCTCTCTGCACAAGGAAAATAAGATTCTTGGAACTTTATTCCATGAGGACCAGTCATAAAACATCACTTGAGGCACTTTTCTGTTGACTGCACAAGGAATTGCACTTGCCAATGTCATTATATGAATGTGATCCTAATGCCTATTTGCAGCAGTGCTGTAAGCAAACTTATACCATGGCTTGTTTCTAACTAATTAAAGTCTTATTTAGGAATGAGTCATTTGTACACCAGAATGACTTATTTATTTTAAATCACCAAGATGGGCATTTCATACTGAGGTCTACTGCCTCTGTAGTGCAGTTTATTATCCCAAAAATGATCTGGGGTTGCGTCTCTCTGAATCCAAGCATCTGTGACGTTAATGTCACTGCATTTTATAATTGGTACTTGATAGTTTAAGTGGATAATCAGCTAAGACATAAATGCAGCTTACCAGGAAACAATTGAGAATTTAGGATAATAAGACTGATTAGACACTGTGTTGTGCCAGTCTTATGCTAAGATAATTCTACTGAGTTTAAGTTGTACAAATAATGCTGTAAGATATGCAGTGGTCAGGCAAACCCCCTTCATGTATGCTTGACTGCCTATCTTTGAGTAGACACAGTATAAATGGTAGTAAGCTCCTGTTAGTGAGAAAGATTAAGTGCCTTTCAAGTCTAGAATTCTAGACATTGCTTCTCTGAGATCTTTGCAACTTCTTTAATAAAGAAGTTTGAAAACCAATTAACATCCCATAGCAGTCATCATTTAAAATACTTTTCTTCTGTTATCTAGGCTTAATATTTTAGATTAAAACATGAAAGGAGAAGCATCTTGTCCAGCATTACATAAACCTGGTGGCTTTTAGCATTCACTGGCAATGCTTGTTTTTTGCTCAAGCAGATGTTACTGCTCTGCAGAGAAGGGGACCATGTGCATTCTTCTGGGGACAAACACAAGTCTGAGAGCACACAATTTGTTCAGGGTCTTAATTCAGGGCCCAAGCAGCGGAACCATGTGGTCCACTTGAGCTCTTTGGGGGGAAAGGTGACTAAATAAAGCTTTAAATTACCTTTGTGATTCCCAAGCACAAGGCTTCCTGGGGACCAATTTAGTCTCAGGCAAAAAAGATAACAGCCTTATTGGCTGGATACCAGAGGGAGGTGACACAGAGCCTGGTGTGGCAGACATCGTTGCTGGGTGTAGTTCCTCATGGTGTTATTTGTAATACAGGAAGGAAACCACTCTTGTGCCCCAGGGGTTCATTCTGGCCTTACTTCCTATGCTATGGGGATGGAGAGCAAATGGAGAGAGTCCAGTGATGGTAATTCTTTCTTATTTCTAGATTGTGCAGTGCTTCCCTGATACCAAGAAGTACCTCTACTGAGCAGATTGACCTGTCAGTGTCTTGTGTTGTTCTGGGAGTCTTGTAACCGTTTGTCAGATTCCTCTGTACTTATTAGGCTCATGAAATCCACACACTCTGAGCAGTTAATGCTGTCTCCAGAAGTGCTGGCTGTTTCCCTGAGCGCCTGTCTCTTTCTGGCACTCTCCTGGTTCGATGTTTGGCATGCCCTTGACCACATCAATGTAGAAGGAGCAGCAGCTGGAGCTGTATGTTCAGTGGCCATGTGATGGTTGGTTGGGATGCATTAGACATATGCTGTCTGTTCAGGGCTATTTAAAGGATTAATTTACAAGATCCAGGCAGCTGAACTGAAGCTAGTGATCCTTGGTCTAAATTCATTACTCCACCATGCTTAAGTACAACAAACTATTCATCTTACTTCATATTTATTTTTCCTCCCAAAAATTCACTGGGGAAAAAACCCCCAAAAAACCCCCACACAACAAAATGACCTCTGTGTCTGGTTAGAAGAGAAAAAATGAATTAATTTCCTCTAGAGAGGGAAATGCAGGCAAACCTTGCCTGTTCTATAGGCTCTGTCTGGCAGAAACCAGCTGGCCAGTCTGTCTGGTTCAGAGCTCTGAATGTGCCACATCACAAGATTCTCTCACCAAAGGAAGGCATCAGGTTGAGGGGAAGGACTTTTTCTGGGGTTATTAAGATACAGGGGGAATAAAATTATTGTTTAGGAAAAGAAAACAGGCTACCAGTGAAATGAAGGCTGCTTAAAACAATCTGGTGGAATGAATGCTTTTTGAAATAAGATTTATCCTTTATCTATTTTCTATATATTGAGTTATTCTTTTATCTCTTTAAAACAGACTATTTTCCACAACAGTATTTTTTTTCTCTTTTCAATGAAGGTCATTTTACTGTGTCTCTTCTTTTGTCCAAGCATAGGAGGTTTCAATTTTGCTTTCTTTGAACTTAATTGATGTAATTTGTAGTTGTTAAGATAAGATTTATTTTTAATACTTTGTTTGTAGAAGTATAGCAAAAGTCCTGAAAACTGTTGTCCAAGAGGAATTGGCTTCTTTTTGAATTTTTGCTCTGATGCCAAAGTAATTTCTGTGAAGGGATAGCTCTGATCTCCTTTCAGACTTCTGTCACCGAGCACATCGCTGAACTGATCTCAGTAGTATCTGGTAAAACTGGCATCATTCTTAACCTGTGAAAAAAAGACACATCACAGCCTTGGCTTGCTTCCTAATTCCAACACAGTACCATTTCCATCAGGGTTAGAAGATCCTGAAAAGTTTCCCGATAAATATCTAATTGCAACTGTGTCAGTGGATTGTCATGGCTGTGGGTCCGGAAGACTGGGATATTGATTTCTGTCCATTTTTGGGGGTACCAACTGTACACTTGTCTGACCTCCTATCAAGCTGCTATTGCTGCCTGGACTATACATTAAAGTTCTAATAGACAAGTTTCACCTTTTTGCCCTCCCATCTTTCTGTAATGTTTGTCTTATTTGTATATGCATGTATTTATTCTTTATCATGCACCCAGCAAGATGAATCTGAAGAGCAACTGAAAGCTGACTAATTCAGCTGTGTTCTCACACAGCATTTTTCCAAGAAGTGGAAAATCCCCCTACGACAGTCATAGCCCAGCTGTACATCTTAAACCCTCTTGCAGCTCTGAATAACTCAATTGTCCAATTTAAATAATGAAGTAGAGCTCAAATGTTTTTATTGCAACCAAACAAACAGACACATTTAAAATGGCCCTGCCACTGTTAACTGTCATAAAATACTAGGAAATGTCATATTTCATGGTGTGGTTAAAAACCCAATAGCCCTGTCTCAGCATGGCTGTCACATTTATATTGTAACTGTTTTATGATGGCCACGGTTTTTATTGATGACCCTTACTACCCCTATAAAATGTGTTTTCTTCTAGCAACTCTACTGTCAAACTGACATCACATACTTCCAGCTGCTTTTCCCCTCCTTTCCTTCTCCATATTCAAAGCAACTTTTCACAGCAAATTGATTCAGGCATTTCACCTGTTTAGGTGTTTTTAAAAAAACACCACTAGTAGGCCAAAACTTTAAGATGAAATTATTACATTTCTTAGATCCTCTCACACAAGAGCATGTGGCACAGAATTTTATGGGAAGGAAATGTCAAGTCCAAATGCTTACATAGCAAGGAAAAAACCTAATCCAACTTGTACTAAAGACCATATAGGCTGTTCTGTGAGATTTGAGAATAATCGCAACTTTGGTAATGAACTGAAGACAAATCACTTTAAAAATCTGGGCCTTTGCCTTGTTCTTTCAGAGGAAGTATGTTAAGCTTATGATTAAATAGCCATTTTCAGTATGATCAGCCAAAGACAGTGTTAAAGGAAGGAAGTATGGTTAAGTTCAGAGAAGTCAAATTGGCAACAGTCCATAGGATAGGATTTTTTGGATGATTTTGGCACCTTTTACATCCTGGTTCTAGCAAAGTTGGAAATACTGTATGGATAGTATTCCTGTGGAAAAAAATAGTATTTTATTTGCATCCTGGCAGGAATGGAGAGATCTATAAGCTGGTTAAAATGAAAACCAAATAAAATTGTTTGGATTGCATTGCTGCCTGAGGAAAGTTTTCTCTGAATGATGGACTATGTATTACTCCATATTAAAAATGTTCCAATAATGTGTCTGAGTTTTCAGGAAAAATCCTACAAGATTGAATTTGTTTTGGGTTGTCAGCTGAAGGTGCCTTGAATCTTGGGCTGGAAAGTTATTTGGATGTTTCTGCTGGGAAGCTTGATTTGGTTAGGAAAATTAATTATAAATGCCAGGTACACTCATGGCTAGAGTTTGTTCTGGAAACCTACTGAATTTACAGTCAGAATTCAGTCTTAGGTGGGATGAGAAATAGAGCAGGCTACATACGAATCTTTCTAGCTAGATGGATGAGATTTTCTCTAGGAAAAAAAAAACGATTTTTTTTTTTTTTTCCCCCTTTAAAACTAGTTAACGTTTTTCAAAGTCTTTTCCTAGATCTTTAAAAGCAAAGCATAAACGCTGGGGGATGAATCTTCAGTGTGCACCTGTTTCAGGTCAGCCAGTATGAAGTAGTGTGCCTCTAAATGGCTGCCTAGCCCTTGCTATACTCTAAGTCATTGCCTCCACACGAGCAGCAGTTCTACTTGTTTATAGTCACGTTGAACATACTGCACTTTGGTATGTTGAATCATAGGGCAGGTCTTGTACAGCTGATCTGGGCACCTACAGTTGTCAAATCCATTTTAGATACAAGCTAGTCCTTTCTGACAAGGGCTGTTCTGTGTCTAAAAATTCCAGACAAAGATTACAAAGAGTAGAATTTTTTTTTTTTCCCCTTGTCTGTACAACTCTTCAAGCAGTAAAACAAAAGAACATTAAAAGAAAAACAGAATAGCCCCAATTGAGATCATCTGTTGTGATAAGCTTTGATTTCAAAGCAAGGCTGGATAATCTTGAGGTTTCTGCGGCCCTTGACTGCAAGGAATTGCCCAGTCACATTGGCAACACGCTCTGTCCCATTGCTTGTCCTCCCTCATGGGCTATGCAGCTCATAAATAGGATCATGTTTTCCCTTGCTGACTTTAGTGCAAGCTTGGTGTGGATTCACTTGAAAAGTTGAAGATAAAAAAATAGAGGTGGAAAGTAGAATGATAAGTGTTCTCGCCTGTTTTGCCTGAGGAAAAGCAAGTTGTTTACCAACCTTTTCTTGCCTTAATGATCTCTGTGTTCCTTTTCTTATCCTGGGAATCTCTGCTTATCTGCTGGTACCTATGACTAGAGAACATTATTCTGGACACTTGGATGAAAAAGAATTGTTTATTTACCACCTAAGCAGCTGAAGTGTTGTAGTGCAACCTTTGAGGGTGAGAAAAGCACATGATGGACACTAATTGGAAGGCTTAGACAACTGAGCAGTACCTGCTTTGAATTATAACCTTGTGCTGTGCTCCCCACAAGATCTATAAGATCAGGGCAGAAAACCTCACTGAGAGCTAGGACAGAATTTCAGAGACTGCAAAAAAAATCTGTTGACGGTCCTAGAAATGCCTCACTAAATGACCACTGCCAGGACTGGGTGGCAGATGTGCCCCTCACTACCAAAAGTACGTACAGTGAAAACAATAACGTCACCATGAAGTGTAAAAAGGGAACACTTTAGTGGTTATCAGCTTAGTGACAAAATTGGTCAAATGATTACTTTTCCTCTTTTCAACTCTTTTGGAGCTGCAAGGGGTAGAAACCATGCATCAGTTTTAGTGTGACTTCAATGACAGTAACAATTGCCACGTGAGGGGAGATGGTGAGGAAGCAACAGCCTGATAGAGAATTACCTTGTCATTCTCCTAAGATGGCAGCATCTGAGATAGGGGAACTATTTTGTATATCACAAGATGCATTCTTGTTGTAAGGACTAATGCAGTGATGTTTGCCATTTTCCTTTGCAGTGCTGCCTGACAGCTTCACTGCTCTCAGGAGCAGTGTGTTGGCTTGCAGCAGAGAAAGAGTTACTGTATCTTGGTCGCTTCTGGTGGTTTCACCAGTAGATACCTGGTAGTTTGGTGACAATATCCTGTGGGTTTTGTGTATTTCCCTGCAAGGAGTCCATTCCCCTGCCCTCCTTTTTCTTTGTAGATGTACAGCAGTCTGTGATGAAACATGAATTTAGACTATTGTCCTGTGCCAAAAATCTGTTCAATGTTTTCATAATGCTGCTAGAGTGATTTTAGGCATGTGTTTCTTTTCCTTAACCTGCTTGTAAGACATATTTATGCCTTAAAGAGCACATTATTCAGTGGTCTGTTTGGCCATCTCTGTGATACCCTTTTTCAAACGTGTTGTTGGTTTGTGACTAAAGATGGAAAACTTTGTAGTCTTGGCCCTTGACAGTGGCACAATCAGTATAGATACCCACTTGGTAAATAAAGTACAAAGCTAGATGTAAGGAAGGAGTTGTTCGCTTGGCTTCTTGCTCCTTGGGCACAGGAGCCCAAAGAGAAAAAGCTTGTATGGAACTGAAGTGCAATGGCTGTGTGGCCTTTCAGATCCAAAGTGACAATGCAGGAAACTTCAAAGGCAAAGTGTAAAGCAATACCGGAAGCCTAGTTGTCAGCTCAGAAAAATTCCATGGAGGAAAATTACCTACACACATAATAAGTATTTTGTGACATACCTCATTTACTTCTGTACCCACTTCTGCTAGGAGTAATGCCTAAGACGTTTTGATAACAGGACTGATGTTATTTGGATGAAGTGATTTTTACATAGACACAGCTAGTGCTGAATGCCCATCTAGGCAGGCTTTCAGCATGGGATATTCCCTTACAGGACTGTTTGTTTTGGGGATCCTATACATCCCTTACCATATAGAGAAAATGGTATTTTTTTAAAAAAAAAGTATGCATGACAGGCTTTCTAACCCAGGTATCTGAAATGCAGGTCTTGCTTCCATGGAAGTTCCAGGATTAGAGGCTCACCTGTTCCTGTACAACAGAAAGCCTTTCATTGCTATGGTGTCTCATCTCTGTATGAAATGTTGACCTAAAGCCTTGCCTGTGTTTCTCCTTGTATATCCTGGCAGCAGAGTAGCTGTTGTTGCTGCTGCACAAGTAACAAAACCTTCCTATTACCATCTGTCATGTCATACTTATAATTTTCAAGATCCAACCACAGCCCTCCTGGTGCAATTGACTTCAAATCATGATTGACATTAATAGCTATTTTTAAAAGTCAAAACCCAGGCTTTATTTCTGACAAGGGGAGCATGTTTGATTGATACTGAACTCATTATAATCGTTTACTTGAATCTGGGAGTCCGGGTGCAGTGACACTTATGACAGCTTTGTTTCAGCATACACACAACTGTGTTCTGGCTGCAGTGGGCTTCCTCCGATGCTTTGAATTTAATGCCACGTTTTAGGGGTCAAAGAAGGAAGGAAAAGGGAAGAGGTACCTGTAGAGAAAGTATACACACTTTCTAGACAGCTGTCCTTTTATGGAGTGGGGGAACATAAATGAAATGTAGCTCTTATGCATTAACCTTAGCCAATTTTTTGTTTGTGTAGATGGATACACCTTCCTTCTTTAAGCTGTGGCATGCTGGGAGTTGGATGCATGGGGAGCTGAGATGCTTTCTCCCTGTTGCAAATACCATAAAAGGCACTGCAATGGTACTAAATCCCTATCTGTTGCAACAGGCTCATTACATGCCTGAGAAAAGCGAACTTTACAATCAGTCTTACTTTTGTCATTCATGCCTCGTTGTTTTTTATTTATTATACAGTAAGTAGTCCTGAGAAATATAGCCAAAAAGTCTTCATTCAGCTTTGTAGCCAAGATAGAAATAAAATGCTTTTGCCAAAAAGAAAAAGGGCAAACAGACTTGTGTGAACTGAGTTGGCAGAAATAAATATTGCACTAGCTTTGGTTGCATTGATTACAAGAAAAAGAGGGGACACCTGTGAATGAAGTCCAAAGGACAACAGCTGTGGCCTGAAAAATCAATACATTATAATAAGTTGTGTAAAACACTGGCTGTAGTTGAAATGCACGTTCTGATAAGAAAGTTTTTAAAAGTAGGTACTACACTTACAGAACTTCACTCTTCTGTTCAGTATTTTTCCTCTTTTTGTACATTTTTAATAATTTATGATGTATCTAAAGGGAATCATGAAGCTATGATAATTTTTTTGGTGGCAAAATTCTAGACTTTTCAGTATTCAAAATGCAGGACAACTTCAAGTTTAAATGACTACACACTAATATCCATGTCTGCCCTCCAAGTTGGTCCTACTATTTCTGTGCAGTGTTAAGGAGGTTTTCTGATGATTATGAGCCTGTCCCTGGTCCTCATAATAAAGTTTTTAAAGGGTTCCCTTCCAGCACTCTGCCTCATTTGTACAAGAATGTGAGTTTGCAGGGCTGGATTGACAGCAAAGTAAAACAGAGCTCTCATCTCCGCTGTCTGAGACATGCAATAAATAATAATAAACCGTAAAGACTGGATAAGCTCAGAAATTCTGCATAAATAAGAAATGGGATAAAAATCAAGTTTGTACAGAGTCAGAGGCAATTTTGACTTTAGTCCTAGAGCCATAATTTTTAATGAAACACCTTACAAAGATGTAAGTTTATGGAATAGTTTGTGAAAACAGCAAGCTGTGAGAGGCAGGAGTTCTTATAGGACTCATATAGCAACATGATACATGAGTAGAATTGACTATATCTGATTGTACCCAATGCAACTTCTAACATAAACCAAAACTTTAGAGAAGCAATTGTTCTTGTAACCAATGCTTGCATATTTTTGTAGGTGTTTGTTGGACATGCTTGTGGATACTTGATCTTTCAGTCTGTAGCCTCCTTATGGTTGAGATTACATTTTCATTTTCATTAAAACTAGACTTGACTTGATTTTGCGTGAATGTCACTGAAAAAAGGATGTAACTTATGCTCAGGCCTATCAAATTTTGTCCTAGTTTTGCTCCTTCTGATCTGTGCTTTGAAAAAAAAAAAAAAAGGAGAAAAAATATCAGACTGTTTCTTGGCAGGAATTTTAAATCTGTTCTGAAGCAATGGTCCTTTGGGCTGACTTAGCAAAGTGTCCAACAGCTCTGTAGCATTCACAGTCTGAATACAAGTTTGAAATGCAAAGAAGGTGTCTCTTTTTTAATGCTACAGTCCAGGAGTATTGAAAGGGCTGTAGTTCTTCTCACTTCAGCATAATTCAGTGCTGCAGGTTCTTGGGGAGAGAGTATGTTAGTTTGGAAATGACTTATGATTTGGCTTTGACTAGTTTTGATTTCAGATCCATGACCAGGTGAGATGCCCAACCAGGATGTAATGAGAGGATCAGATTTTGGAGGAAAAAAAACAAAACAGTGGAAATAGCAGGGGCAAAAACTGTTAAGCATTTCTGTGCATAGTAAATAATATATTTTTCAAGTATGAATGAATGTTTTCTGTAAAATTTGTAAGGACCATTATGTTCTTGTTTTATGCTCATATATATTAACAAGCTGAAAAGTGTCACACAGTAAGGCAGGTAATTTTGGTCAAAGTTGGGGTTTTTTTATTTGAAAAAAAACCCTTAAATAAAACATATGAGACTTAGCTCTTATAGCTGTGAGGCGTGTTGAACAAGGCTTGTGTAATTACATCTAGAAGCAAAATGTTGTTCAGTTACTAGTTGAAGGTTTCCTGGTCAAGAACACTCGCATGCCAGTTTGAGTAGACTTCTGGTGGCAGCACTGTGGTCATGGAGCTGATGATCTGCAGATCCCTGGGTATCACTGAGCTTCTTCTAAATGTTCAACAGCAGAGATCAAATTGAAGTAAATTTACTGTTGGGAGGCTTAAATTTACTTGAGAGGCAGTCTCGTCTCCTTTAGAAGGTACGTGAGGGGGTCAGCAAATGGAGATAGATTGAAAATCGCTAGACTACACAATTATATATACGTGTTTATAACAAGGAGCTAATCTAACCCCAGATAAAATCTCTCAAGGTGGATTATTTTAACAATGGACTTCATGTATATACTGGAAAATAAAATGCTTTTCTTCTGGTTTCTTCAAAAGAAGAACACTTAAGCATCAGATATTGACTTGTGGGGTGAAAAAACAGAATGCTCATGAGAGTTCTTCTACGTGACTGATCTGTTTTGAACTATTTTAGTAAACAGACAAAATGCTTTTATGGTCAGCCATCAACTAACAAGACTTTTAAATCAATTATTTAGATATCAAACACTACCTTGGCACAACTGTTACCTTTTAGCAATGTACTTTCTAAGTAGATTGTACTCCAGAGAGAAATCAAAGCGTCTGTCTGCTGTTAGGGTGATTTATGCTTCAAGTGTTATGCATAACTTCAACAGTAATATTTGCATACTTGATTCTAACTATTTACAAGTGAAGCTTTTTAGTCATTTTTAGTTACTTTCACTTACGTGATGTGTGATACAGTTAACAGACCAAGTTTTAATGGATGGGGCTAGTTGCTACAATATGGATGCTTTCTCCAGCAGAGTCTATGCAATTGAGGCAAGTTTTGTGCATAAATTTATGTTTAGATGTTAAATGCTTGATTTTGTCTAGAGGTGCTCACACGTATAAATATTTGTAGACTACTTCCTTAAGTGAATGTTTGGTTCTAAACTGTAAGGCTAGACTAGAAGCTACTAATAGGCTAGGGATTCTTAGGAGATACCAGTATGCTGAATAATCTGCTGGTTTACCTTCATTCTAATGCATTTGAGATACATGTTGTCATTTTTTAACACACACATATTAGTATTCTGGGATGTGAGGGGTTTGGGCTTATTTTATCTTCATGTTTGAGTCTGAATAAAGAGTACTTGTGAGCTCTGTCTTTTCTCAATGTCTTTTTAAAGATAAAAGTTACTATAATGTTGAGAGAGGGTAGTCCTATAGACTCCGTACCTTACGCGTATCAGAAGGATTTTTGCAAGTTATCCTATGTTTTCATTCAGCTACATTTTGCTAGAGCAAGAGCCTGTGATGAGAGAGGGAACTTTAACACTCTAGTAATTGCAATCATAGAATCAGAATCATAGAATGGTCCATGTGGTTATGTCATATTTTGCTCACTGGAGATCTTTTTCTTAGCTCTGTTCAGCACAAGGAATATGCTGTCTGCAACATCTCTTCCTTTCGCATACATTCTTCTAATGTCACAAGATAGTATCCTCCTGAGGATGTTAGATGGCAGAGGATTTAGAACATATCCTTGTAAAATAAAATCTTCTACTTCAAATTGTCACTAAAGACTCTCCACTGGGAGAGGAGTGCTCTAGAAATAGCTGTTATGGGAGAAGTGCCTTCAACATTTTAATCACTAACCAAGTACAAAGAGATTCACATAAATTGTGGTTAGAAGGGGTCCCTGGAGGTCATGTCATCTAACCTCCAGCTTGAAGGGGGCTACTGCCAACAGTAGATCAGGTTAACTGCAGCTTTGCCCTGCTGTGTCTTGCAAATCTCCAAAGGTGGAGATTCTGCAACCGCTTTGAGTAGCATTGCAGCATGGTCATTTTTCTCTTGGGTAGGAGGTTCAGCTAGTAATCAGTTGGAGTTTCATAAGCACCCAGTTCTGGCCAGAAGGAGGAATTAACCTCTTAAATTATGAGACCTACAGAGCTTAGTCAAAACATTTTCCTTGAGCAGGTGTGTTGAAGGAAATGTAAAAGGAAAATTTCATGCCGGATTCCCTTAATCACTTCAAAACTCAACAGAGGAATTTGAACATCAATTATACAGACATGACTGCAAGCCAGCGTAGTTCTTCTGGAAACAGCAGAATTTCTTCTCATTTTGCTTATCATGTCATGAGGGATATGAAGCAGCAATTTGAACAAACTGGAGCTTAGGCAATGTTTTATCAGCAAAACAGTTATGGATTTGTGGTTAACAGTGTATTGACCACATATTTTAGTGCAGTTGGCAGTGTTATCCTTTAATCTGCTTGTAAACCCTTTTCACTGGCTCGTAAAATAGGCTTTCTCAAAATATGTAAACTGCAAAGGGGATTGTGTGTAATATTACACTGAGGTGAGCATCTCATGTGGTTAGTACAAAGTCATTTCTTCATATTAGGACTATGGAAAGAGTTTGATATATATATAATGGATGTACTGATTTAAATAAAAAGGCAAGAACAGAGTTGAGTAGGTCAAGCTGGACTGAGCTAGATGCCGCAGTAGTTTCTGCTAGAACTAAGACTAAGGACACAGAAATAAGTGGCAGAGATACTTAGAGATACACTTTTATTGCTGTTGTGCATAGAAACTCGACAATAGTCTTTCAAACTAATTTCCATTGGAAATTTTGTGTGCCTTTTTCAAGCAAATTTGCTGTTATCTTTTAATTTCAAGAATGATTGATTGTTTTAAGTTGCAGCTCTTATGATCATGGAATATTCCTGCCAATTTACTTTTTACAACAGTACAGCAAGATTTCTTATATAGTTGTCAGGAATCATCCTCCTGATAGACACATGTCTGCAGATAGGTCTTGTTTCATGCACCACTTCCCTGGTGAGCCCTGCAGTATAGGTCTGCATATCCAGAGATGGACTACTTCTTACTGCAGTTGAGTTTTCAGGTTGCCATGAGCATTAAGCAGTTCAAAATGTGTTCTCACATTTTAATAGCAGCGAGTTACTCTTCCAGGGTTGGCTGATAATAAAGTTACTGTGTAGAAATGGATAGAAGACAAATGAAGTGCTGCTGAAAAGCTACATTGTGACAAGCAATACCATGAAATAAAACATTTCTTGGGCTTTCATTTGGGCTGCCTTATGTGAAATGGATGAGAAACGGTTTCTTTGTTCAGTCAAGATTTTTGTTAAGAGGCAGCTAGGTCACCAAGGTTGGCTTATAGTGAAAACAGGAGGGGAATATCGCTGAATCCTGATTGCTAGACGAAAGCAGGAGTGAGTGAATAGTAGTTCGTTCACAACTGAGAAACATGAAGTGGGACAGAACACAAGCTTTCTGTTTTATGAGAAGACCTAGGTAGAGGACTCAGTGTTCTCATTATGAATAGGCATCGTACTTGATTGTATGTAGAGTCATAGGTACTTCGAGTCTCAAAGCTGCATTGGTATCATTAACAGTGGCCCTCCCATACAATCTACGCCAGCTCTGTAGTACTTGCTTCCCTTTATTACATTGAAAAGTGATGTCTGAGAAGTCTGTGTTTCTTTTCCTCTCCATTTCTTCCCTCTAATGGGTTAAACATTTTCTGTCTTTGTGAGAAATGAATCAATACAAATAGCTGAAGCTCTTTGAAATGTACATTATGGGTGGGGTTTTTTTTCAGTTAAAGCAGTTTTTTGATGACAACGCTTAAGGTCTATTATGTAGTTAAGAATCCTAACCTTCCCCTAAGGTAGGTAAGTAATATTCTCTCCATTTACAGCTAGTTAAACTGCAGCAAAGAGAGAAAGTAGCTTGTCAAAAGCATCACAGCATCATTACCTAAGAGGAGGCTGGGACTCACAAGTTCCTAATGCCCACTGGACTGTATTTTGAATGACTGGGCTGCTGTGACCTGACATAATAATATACACATGTGATTTGCATGTAGCCGCTCAAGTGAACAAGAATGCTGGTTTCTGTATTTCCTGACTGTTTCCTCATGCTAGTCATATGCTGTTCATTTAACCAGCACCATTTGCTAATATTTTTTGTTAGCTCATTGTGTATTTTCTCAGGTTTTCTGAGTTCTGTGTCACTGATACACTGAGAATGTCATAAATTGCTAACAAAAGGGTGGGAGTTTACTTCAATAAATTCCTTATTGAGGCTTTTTCTCCAGAAAAGGAGATATCGTCTGTATTGTGTACCAGAGACTAGTTGATTGCTTGGTACAGTAAACCAAGCCTGTGACAGAATGGGTAATGAAATTCTTCAAAGGGTTGAAATAGTAATTTGCTTTCCCTGGTAGGGGTCTTCTTAAATATGTTTGTTTACCCCTTTTAGGATTGTCTCCTTTGATCATTAAATACTTTATTTCCTTTTGTCTTTTACTATTTAGAAGTTACTTTGTTTTCTGCAAACAAGGCAAAATAGTTTGTGCATAAAGAGCAGTGTAGAATATTGCCTCTCTGTGTTCAGAAGAACAATGAAACAAATCTAAACACTTTAAAAAGGAAAAATACTGTGCATATATGTAAGCACATAAATACATGTGCAGATATAAGTCACCTAGATATTTATGAATATGTTGACTCATGTACATCAACACTTAATTTTTTCTTGTATCAGAGGAAAAAATAAAGGGTGTGAGATGAGGCTGACATTGTGTGATAGATCTAGAAAGAAAGGGGTGCTTATTCTATGTGTTGAATGCTTGCAAAACAAAAGGTCCTCCCAGCTTGTAGTTTTTCCAAACTCTGAGCTGGAGCTGCAGGGACCTGACAGACATCCCAGACACTGGCAAACAAGTCAGAAGACCTTGATCCATCACTGCTAAATTGCTCAGAGTTTGATATGGGGAAAGCATCCAGCTGTTTGTGCCTGCCATAAGGAGAGAAGTTTTGTTCTTGCATTGGCTCCTTGGTACCCACTAGCAGCCAGCTATGACTCCTTTATTGACCCTGCAGACACCTATAGCCACCTCTGCCAAATGATGGCAAAAAGATTGCTAATTGCAGCAATGTTGCTTCTCTGGGGTGGCACCGGCACAGTGTGACCTCTTGGCCCAACAAGGAGGCTGGCTGCTGGATTGTAGGGCAAATAATTACCCACAAGATGTACTCCTCTAATGCCAGAACTGGTCAGAGGTAGATAGCAGCCCAGTCCCTGATGTACTGAAATTTGATGTGCCTTATTCCAAAATAATATATCTACTGTTAGGAAAGTATTCTTCGGAGAGGCAGGTGAGAGGAAACTCATAGGCATTGTTGCAATGTTGTGTAATATAAGAGGTAAACAGGAGGCCTGAAGAATGGAGGAAGAAAATTATAACCCACCACTTAAACAGAAGATTAATTAACTCTTAGGCTTGTTAAAAGTAATCAGGAATATACCAGAGGATCTGGAAGTGAAAGCTAAGAATCAAAAGCATCCCTTCCTGCCCAGGGATGAGGATGACCTTACTGCATTTCACAGATTTATAGCTGAAAATGGCACATTGTGTTTGGATTTTTGTCTTCCTGGTGATTGCTGCTGGCCATGGGGTGCTTCAGCATTGCATTTTTCTCATTTAGCTCTGACAGCTTCATATGAGGAGCTCACTCTTAAAAACTGATGTTGCTGTTCTTCCTTTTTTGCAATGAATATTTTAAAGAAAAAAAAAAAAAAAGCCACAGCCCCAAAATTTTGGTAGTTTCTGTGGGACAGAAGCTTGAAGTCAGTTCACGTTTAGGATGAGGTGATTGAAAGTAGTGTGTTGCCCACAAGGACAGGTGCCTTTGAACACTTGATGTAATGCATTATGTCTGACCAGTGAAGACAGGACGATTAGAGAGACCTGATCCTTGATGTAACTTTGCTTTTTGCTTTAAAGATTGGGCATGGAGCATTGTTGTTGGCCCAAACAACACATGACTAGCACTGGTTGAGCTCTGCTAGCTGCCAAGTCATGCATGGGATAGCAGAAGGCAAAGCTTTTTATCTCCTACTTGTTCAGGACTGTACAATTTTGCACAGACCCAAGAACAGGATAAATCTTACAGAGGTGTAAGATAAATTCTTCTCTCCCTCTCCCCTCTGATTACATGGTCAATCATGTTAAGGCTTAATCTCTTAGCTGTGTAATGTGAGAGCTATTCAACACAAAAAGTTAAAAAATCCAAAATTCAGTGTTACTCTTGTGACATCTGCTGTTCAGTGGACACTGTATTCAGTGGATTGTACAGTGAAATTCTGATCTCATACACAGATATTAAATCATTTTTCACTAAGATGAGCAATCTCTGGAGTGGGAGATAGGAGAGTTTAAAGCGCATGCCATGGTTTCATAAGAGTATCCCTTTGAAGCTGCAGGAGAAATTCTACAGTCTGGCAGAATGTCATTTCTCCTGAAAAATTAACAGCTCGTCATGATCTTCCCAAAAGTACCTTAGGGTTTTTTCAGTCTGGTACCTGATTTTTGCACCTCCTCTGTAAGACGACACTTTCAGCCCTTGATCCCACACTCATTTGTCAGCTCAGTCCTGACTCTGAGGTAAGACTGCCATCTATTGAATATCCAACATTATCTCCTGCAAAATTCAGCTTTCCATCCAAATATTGAGCATTCCAGTCCTGCTGTTTTTATGAGACCTGACAAGACTGGAGCTCTCTCTGGCATGCCTACAGGCTAAGTCACCTTGCAAGCAGTCATTGAAGTGTCAGAAAGCAGCAGCTGAGCAAGAGCTCATAGCTTGCTGCATCGATTCCTTTTACACTGAAAGAAGCTATTACAGATGCATCTTTCCAGAGTTTGGTTGTCAGATGCAGTTTTCCAGGGCTTGTCAACTTGAATAGGATGCAGCTGTCTTCCATCAAAGAGAATTTCAAGCACTTGAGGATAATAGAAAGAAAGAGACAAGAATAACTTTCAGAAAACACCAAATTGGAACATGATTA
Organism: Podargus strigoides; assembly: GCA_028020825.1. Lineage (NCBI taxonomy): Eukaryota > Metazoa > Chordata > Aves > Caprimulgiformes > Podargidae > Podargus > Podargus strigoides. Next base: position 13,724,446 of record CM051623.1, on the reverse strand, counting down.
AGAAGAAAAAAACTTCATTCAGCTCATTGATTCCTCTCAATGGTTTCTTTCTGCTTTCATTTATATGCAGGAATACTTTCTAGTGTAACAAGATTCATACCCTGCACAGTAGTAGCAGAAATGTTTTAAAGCACTGGCAGCACGCAATTTCCAAATGCCTCCTCCCTAGACACCACTTCACCTTAATAGTTTGATAATGTGGAAATCCCATAAGCCCAACACTTGTCATTTATTCTTTTATATTTCAAGATGTGTGTTGTGATTAAAAGCCTACTCCAAGGCCCATGGAGATCCTCTGTTGAATGCAGTGGACTTTAAATCGGACTTTCTCATTTAAAGATGAAAAACAACCACAGCCCAAGTTTGTTTCAGCCCATGTGGCTCAGTGCGCTTTTCTGGATGCCAGCGCAACAGAGCTATAGCAATTTACCTAAGCAGAGTTGAGGGGCCTCGAACACCATCACTGAAGCATTGTTTGTACTGAGCAAGCCAAAGGCACCTTGTTAAAAGCCTCACTTTGATATCTCTTGCATATCTGTCTAGAGGACCTCATGTCTCGAGCTTCTCCACTGCAAGGCTTTCATTCTTTAGCTGTTTTTCTTGAATATCTCAGAATCCTTTTCACTGGTATCATGTCTTTCATCCAAAATCCTAAATATCAAGCTTTGTAGGATGGAGCTAAGCACTGATGCCATCTAAGCTTGAGTTGTGGATCCCCAGAATAAAGGCTCTCATTTTGTTTTGCTTTTACTGAAGATGTGTGTGGCTGTGTCACCTAAGAAATAAGGTAAATCACAGCTCCAGTTCTCCCTATTTGCTTTCCCAGGAACTCATGTAAGTTACTGTGAGCACACTTCGTCCCAAGGTGTGGTATATTTCGCTTTAGCAATGAAGTAGCAGAGTTGCTTGTGCTTGCATATCCTTCTTTGGATTTAGAAAGGATAATCCTTTCCTATTCAGGCACCAAAAATGAGATAACCCATCGCCATCAGAAGGCAATGGAAAAAAGGAAGGAATAAAGGTTAACGTATATCTTACACTAGCTTGGATAGCTTGGCAATCCTGGACATGGGGAATCCACTGTCCCCTGCTTGCTTTCTACAACACGAAGAGCAGAGGCCTCATCTTATTCTGCATGTAGTAGTCAGTTGTGGCACTTACCTCAAAGCTGTACAAGCAGTGAACTGCTAATGGAGCCTGAAATGCTCAGCCATTGTAATGTGCGATATAAAAGATGGAAATGTCCTCATCCCTGTTAAGGAGATCAATTGAGTGTGCACAAAAACAAAAATAAAAGGTTTTGGAGCAGATGAGCAAGTGATACGTTTTGCCGCAAAGGATATCAGCAGGTATTGGGTGAATGTATTGCTCAAAAGGATATGTTAAAGCATATGACTGCTCATGCATGGCCATATATGCTCCTGTGTTCTGTGAGGTGACATGAACAACAACAGTTTTTTGCTCTATGCACAGGCAAATATGGGCTTCACCCAGCGTAATCCTGCACAGTGGCCATATACGAGGCCTTCCAGCACAATAAAACTATTTGTGCAATACCTTATGTCAAAACTGCATCTCCTGGGGCTAGGACTGACAGAAAATGGCATAAAAAACGAAATATGCTTTTCTTCCTTGCAAAATCTTCATTTTATTTCTCTGTTTACCAGTCATCCTTGGGGCTTTTCATTCAGACATCATAAACTTGTCCCCAAGTGCCAGGCACCCAGAGAAAGATGATGGACCAAGAGCTCATTGGATGCTGCAAATGGCAGCATCTTGTCCATGACTTGACTTTGAAGTCTTAGTCTTCCCTGCACACATTGGGAAAAACCTGAAAAGTGTAGTTCAGCATTTGCAAAAATAAATTTCCCCACTCTGTATGTGAAGCATTAGCTTGGAAAAACAACTAGCTAGTTAATGTATGTGTTTTATTCCTCCTGGAGCAAGTATGAATATGGATCATCATTTGTTTATGCTGGACAAAGAATTTACATTACTTTAATAGAGCTTTCTGTTAGTTTGTGACAAATAACGAAATGCCAATATATTCGTCATTCCAAACCCATTATAGCTGTCAGCTTTGCAAATGATTGATAAAATGCTCTGATGCAGACTTGCACATTTTATCCATTACCACAACCACTGCTTCATGTATGAGGTACAGCATTCTCACCAATTTCTCATCAGGGATAAGTAATTGGCCAATTAAATCATAGGCCATGATACCTTGTAGAGTAGAGCTAAATCAGTGATAGTCTAGCTCTTAACAATTTGAATCTTAATGCAGGATAAATTAAACTCTCTCCTCTGCAATTGCCTTCATTCAAACTCTGGTTTGAATAAAGGAAAACCTGAATTTGTCAGTCAAGTAGGGTTTTAGACCTCTTTCCTCTCATGGATGTGTTGCTGGACTGGGCTCCTCCTCTACATTTGTGACTGAAAAGGCATTACCAGCTTGGTTGTTAAAATAATGCCTGTCTTATTTATGGCTGAATCCTGACATCTTGGTAGCAGAAAGAGTTTTGTCAGCATGAGGACTGCAGGATTTGATTTTGAAGCATTCATGGATTACCTTCCCTCAGTAGTTTCGGCTTCTCAGTAGTAATAGTTTAATATTAGCATTCTGGAAGCATCTAGAGGTTTTGAGCTGTACCAGAGCCCCATTGTATCACAGATGCTGTATAAACCCATAGTGGGGAAAAGTCCCAATCCTGCAGAGAATGTGGTATAAACAGGAAAGATGATGCACAGCAAAAAGTAAATGGTATCTCTCTTTTTCAGATGGGGTATCACTATTCATGCAGGATAACAGAACAGTAACAGTTTTCAGAAGTGTGGAGAAATAAAGCATTTTGCCAAATGTCAAAAAGAAAAATCTCTGTCAGAGCTGGGAGTGAGCTGAGGTTTCTTGAGTCTCAATACACTACTCTGATAAAAAGACAGTCCTCTTTCTTTGTGATTTCTGAACAAAATTCAAGCATACCTCTGATAAGCTGGAAACTAAGTAGCACTCTTCTGGTAGATGAGAAAAAGCATCGTGCTGAGAGGGTAAGGTGCAAAAAGTAAACAGACATCATAAAAATAAATTAGTTTTTCTTTTTTCCCTCTTAGTAATTTCAAATAGCAACACTGCTAAAAATGTAAGAGTTGATTCTATCTTGACTCAGAGCACCATGTCATACTTGGAATATCTCTTTTTAGCACTCAAGGTTAGCCTGGATGCTTGGATAAGTAGGAACAAAACAGGTGAAGTGTGTGTTCGAGTGCCTGGTGACAAAGTTTGTGTATGTGACCCAGGTTTGGTGCTTATACTCTTGGATCACTTCTGCATTCCTGTGCTGAAAGTGGCTGTTCCCTAACTCAGAACTGAATGTTTTCATGTAAGTCCCTCTCTGAAATATGCAACAAACTCAACTGCTGTTTTTTCACTTAAGCCCATGCCCCCATATTTTTTCACATAGGGGCACAGACTCCAGCAGGTGACTTATAGATGCACTGTTAAACACATAAGTTCCCTTAAAAAAATCCCTTTGTCTTTTTGAAGAGGCCATTCTGCTGATTAAACATGGCTTATCTATTCCTAACCCGTCCCTTGGGTATAAATCAGACAAATTTGCAGAAGCAGTGGTAGGCCCATGAAAAGCCCTGCTTTGGGTTACATTCTCCACTGAATTTGTAGCTCCACTGTATCTACAGCTTCCAGTAGTGAAGAATTTGGGCTGATATATTTTTGGCAGTTGAGGAGGGCAGTAATGCTGCTTCTGCTCCACTGGAAAGATTTCTGATGAGAAAAGCAAAATGTCAGCTTTGATTGTGGTAGGACTTCTCCCAGCCCATCATGGAAACATGAGTTGTCGAACAGTTCTTTTTGGTTCTCTGTGAACTTTTTGTAGGTGGATTGTGTGCCTGTACATTGTGGAAAGGAACAGACTTGGCCTTTCACATCACATCAGAAGAGGTTGATTGTTTTTTTGGTGGTAAAGTGCCCAGACACCATCAGGGGATAAGTAGTAGCCAGCTGGTGAGAGGTATTTAGAACAGAGACACATTTGGAGATTAAGTTTTGATTGTTGCACTGATGGCCTTCAGCCTCGTTGCCTTAATGGGACAGACTTGGCAGAACAGAGGAATAGGAACACCTGTCTATTGGCTTCCCTAGCTTGGGCTTGAACACCATATCATTTGATATGCTGGACATCTGCTGCTAGACGTTGCTCTTGTGAGTACTTGCATACATTTTCAAATAGTTGCATATGAGATAAATGTAAAATTCAGCTGGGGTAGGATGTCATGAAGCAGAAACTGAAGGTGAACACCTTTGCTTCTGGAGTGATCAGTGAGCTTATTTAGCAAAAGCTGCAGAGCGACAGTGAAATGGGTCTCAGCTGTGATGCACACTAGGCTCATGCAGAATCTGAAAACAAGATGCAAAAAGCACCTGCATTTAATCAGTCTGGAGAGAGTTGACTCTGAGCTTTGTCAGGACTTCTGATCAACTGCTGGTGCCTAACAACACCCAGGGAGGCCCTGGGAGTTGTTATGTCACCGGCACGATAGAATGGTGTTATTAATTTAATGCTCTTTAGATTGTTTAATTTAGAAATTCCGATTTAATCAAATGTCAAATTCACTGTCCAAATTCCTAAATTAAACATGAATTGCTTGGGAGGTTTTCCAGAACTGCTGTTTGTTGCACCAACCCCGCTGTCACTTCTATTAGTTGTAGAAGAAATCATTTTGCAATAAGCTAATTTGGCCCTTGCTGCAGGAGCTGGAATAGCTGCCTTGAGACATCCTGAGCCCATTTTCTGTAAGAACCTGCAATTTTTAATAAGATCATCAAAGTCATTTTGATGGAGGCTGAGCAGGAGTGGAATAAAAACCAACAAAAGGAAGGGTAATTCCCATTCTTATTATAGCATTCATTTGGTCTCCATATCTTGCTCGTCTGCTGAATGACTGTCATCTCCTCGATTCTCTTAAGGGTATTTACATTTGTCTGCTTTTATAATAAATTAGTCATCTAGGTTGGTCATCTTCCTTTCATCTACAGAGACCTAAATTGTAAACACTAGGGTTTTGTTTTGCTGGTTAGAATCATGCTGTGGGATTCAACTCTGCAAATGGTGTGCTACCTAAAGTTGCTTTGTGAAAAAGGGAAAGACAAGATCTGGAACATAAATCCGTACAGTTTTTTGTTAATGGATGAAGCTCTGGAGCAACTTTTTTATTTGATCTTTACTGGAGCTTTTGGTATAGTATACATGTATGAGTGCTACATCACTGCAGTTTGGCACGTTGTTAGCAACTGAGCTTGCGTAAGTTGTGCACTGCTGAAAAGCTTGTCCCTCTTCTGCGTATGAACAGTTCACAACTGAAATACAGGTGCATCTGGGGTTTATCCACTTCCCTCCACTCTGGCACGTAATCATGACATTGAGGATGGGCTGTGAGACAGCAGCTATTCTGGATTAGAGTACAAAAGCCTTGTGTCTCCCCTGTCCCCTGAAGAGCTGAAGTATGTGGAGCAAGGTCTTTGCATGAGCCCGTTTTCATTGCATAAATGCATGTGTTATCAGAACAATTTTCTGGACAGCATAGTTTCTAATCTTTGATAAATTCAAAACAACTGAAACAGATTTATTTCATACTTTTCTTAACCTAGTTGAAAACACAATTTTGTCCTTAATGAAGACTATAAAAATAAAATGGTCATTAAGTTCAGTCCCTCAAAATGGCTAGTGACATTGTGCTAAGTCCAGAAGGACTTTTAGAAACACTCTGCTGCTCCTCCCTTCCCAGGATCACAAACAATGCAAAACCTCTTACTCCACAAATAGACTTAAGAAATACCACTAGTCCTTAGATTTTTATTGCATTTACACCTAGGTGTTCACCTTTTTTTACGTTCTTTATTGGATAGTAATCAACGGATTATCTTTCAACTTTTCTTAATGAAACCAGCCGGATATAGTTCACTTACTCTGTCCTTGGGCTTAGAGGATAAAGACAGTTACAATTAGATTGTGTTAGCGCAGGATGGATTTTCAATGCGCTCCTGTATTTTGGCCTGACCTGCATATTCTTTACTCTGAGTAGACCAAGACTCTTGTCTTGCATATCTGTTCAGAGACTTTTGGTGGTACCAAAAAACATGTTCTGGTCTGCTGAAAAAGAGGTGAATCTTCACTCCAGCACTCCAGAGAGGTATTCAGGATGCTTTGTTCTAGCAGTTGTAGCATTCACGTATGGATGGGACTCATGGCCGTGTCAGATCTATCGCAGCAGAATGTGACTGAAAATTTTTCAGTCTAGATCAGTGAAAGCACGTGTGTTTGTGTGTAAGATGTGGCTTCTCTGAGTTCAGGTGAGCTGTTGAATGGTTTCAGAAGCCAGCAGACAGATGCTGTTTACCCTCTCCTCACTTGCTTTGTCATTTTTGACCTGTTACATTAATTTTGTTTCCAACCTTGTTTCCACCCAGATGTGACTCTGGCTGGTCACTGGCACCTGTAGTACGTGGAGCGGGAAGGAAGGGAAAGGAATGGGGAGACAGGGAGAGGAAAAAGAGCTGGCAGTGTGGTCAAAAGCAGACGGTATAGGAGTATATTTGGGGGATGATATCTTGCTTCTGAGAATATTTTATACCCTTGTTACTCTGTTTTTATGAGTTAAGAGTCTGCAGTTAATATTGCTTAGTTGCTAACATGTACCAGGTAAAACATGTTCCTCCTAGTGCTGTAGAAAGCTGTGTCTCGACAAAAGTGTGAAGCTGTGTATCAGAAAAGCAAAGTGACATAGTGAGTCCTGAGCAAGACTTTTTTTCCTGAAGGGTAATGAAATCTGAAGAACAAAGAAAGCTGTTTTGCTTTAATATTTCTTGCTTTAATGCGAATCTGGTAAGGGGCAGTATGAGTATGCTGTGAAGTGGACATACAGCATGGGTAATTTAATTTTGTTGCAGTTGTAATCTGCTGGGCATTTTTCCAAAACAAGAGTAGGGAGTAACTGGCATATTTCATTACAACTGCCCAGATGACTAGGAGGAGATTAAGCCTTTAATTACAAGATGGAGCATCCCAAGCCAGCGTTGCAGCTTGTGGCTGAAGCCACAGCCAATCCTAGAAAAACCTAGAGGGTCTCAAATAGATCCCCTCTATGTATGTGGTAAAGACTTTCTGTCTTGCATACTTAAACATTAATTTTATTGAAAAGATACGTATTTAAGGTTTAAGAGGATTAACATTTTCCATGAACCAGAATAATTCCCATGAGTCTGGTCTCCTAACTGCATGGCAGTGAAACAAACTGACAGCTAGTTCCTTTTCTTCTGTGTTTGCATATCAGCAACATAATTTTTAATAGATGCTACCCTGTGTGGATCGGACCTTTTAAGCACCATAGTTAAACCTCTTGTCTCCTTTTTGACTTTTCCCTTCAAATTTACAAGGCTGCTTGCCATCAGCAGTTGTGAATAATTAACGTTCTTGCTGATTTTGCTTGCCATCAGATTGTCAAGTTAGGAGATGACATGCAATACTCATGTAGAAGTGGCGGAGAAAAGATTTATATTTTTTTAATTTTTATTTTTTCCATGGAGTGAACATCACAAGCACTAAGAAGGGTTGTCTTTTGAGAGTATTTCATTAAGCCTGTATGAATGAGTGGATTTCTACTATACTCAGAACATTCAGACTAATGATCTTTCATTTGAATATTTTGGTTTTCTTAGGGAGCTCCTTCAACTCCATTTGGCTCTAATGAGAGTTGGGAGGGCTCAACTTATTACAGAAAGAGCCCTAAAATTTTCCTTTATGCACAAGACTTACACAATTAAATTTGGGATTTGTCTGTGGATGGTGTTTTATTCAGTAAAATATGCTGGAATAGTAGCCAAAGCAGAGTGATCAAATTTATTCTACTAGTTCATATGCATATGTTGAAGATTGGCATGGAAACCTGTATTTTGCCAGTGTCAGATGGTCTGCCAGCGAAATGAATGATATAAGCACTCACTGGCATAATACTTGGCTATTGCAGACAGTACCTGGCTGTGAAGAACAGCCATTGTGTCTCAGCTCTGTAAAGCTGTAAGATGTGGGTAATTTTGTTATTCAGGTACCTTAAGACCTGGATTGTGGTCATTGATGCTGAATGATCAATTAGCTCATATCTCCATCCGGGAAGTCTCAAAGCAGATTGCCACCTTGGTAGAGCAGTGCTACTGGGCTGTCCTGGGTTAGAATCAGTGTAGTCTAACGCTCCAGGTGTAAAGCAGTCATTTGGCTCAAGCAAACCCTTCTGTTAGCAGGACATTGTTGAAAAATTTCTTGCTCTCCATATTTGGGAATCCTAGAGGATGCATGACAAAACAGGGGCTGTGAAAATTGGATATAAGGGTGTTTAAAGCCACCAGAACAATGTGAATAGCTTTATTGGCTCAGAAAACTTGACCTTGTCTCCTGTGTTAGGTTATGGGCTTGTATATTTGGAAAAGAGGGAGCTAACAGCAGTTTAACCAGAGAGTTATCTCATAACAAGTCTGTCCCATCTGCAAATTACCGTGTTTTCCTGAGAGAGGAGAACGTATCAAATAAACAACACTCAATATTCAGAGTGGCCAAGGAACAATGGAAGTGTCCTTAAAGAGCTCACATTATATATTATAACTAACTGCAGTGGTATTAAATAAGACATTCTTCATATTCTTCCAATCAATGCTGAAAGATTTAAAAAAATAAATAAATCACAGTTTCAGGTAGTTTTGTGTGCACAGTATTTAATTTGCGGCAGAAATCAATGCAAGTCAGGAAGAAGGGCACAGGAAGGTTGACTTGCTTTGCCACTGTTCAGTGGCCTGGTATGTTTTTTCATCCTTGTTTCACATAAACGCATCGATGTGACTCTATGCAAGTGTAAAAGGACCCATTTCTGTGCAGGGTGAGGATCGTGGTTCTGGTGGTATAAAAGTCGGTGTCAGCATTCTTTAAACCTGCCAGCATGAATAAGTTTGAAGGATTTCCCCATGGTTTTAACACAGCAGTGTGGGGTTCTATTGAACTTCTCTTACAGCATCAGGAAAACCCACGTTTGTCTGTGGTAAACCATAAAAAAAATAATCAGTGGAAAAATTAGTTCTCTTATTATTGAAACTTAGCTTGTGCAAGCTATAATTCATGCAGGCTGTAGGCATCCAGGTCCCCTGGTACAGTTTAGAAGCACCTTGACTTTAGTAAGGCTCTGATCCTGTAAACAGTTTGGTACTCCTGCACTGGGAGCAATATGCATTAAAAGTAGCAATTGAAAATAGCCTTTGCATAGGGTTGGTTTTTTTTTAAAAAAAAAGGTGTGTCCACCTTCAATTGCCATGACATGACCTCTTCCTAAAGGAGGGCTCTAAGAAAGGAGTGATAGTGTGAGGTTTTTTTAGTCATTACAGTGTATTTTCACTGGGAGAGCAAGAACTAAGTGCAGATACATCAGCTGTAGTTGAATGGCTGAAATGTTGGTGACCATCAGGAAAAACTAAAAATGCATATGAAATCTTACTTTTAATGGGGTTATTTTAAAAAAACCAAATGTCCCGTGAGTACTTGCTTTTAGATGTTGCTGCTCAGAAATCCTGTAGATTATACAAAATTTTATGGAGCAGTCTATTGGGAAAGTGCAATATAGCACAAGCAAGTACAGCCTGATGAGTTGATCCTCTTCAGCATCTCAGTTCAGGCTATCCTACTTCTGTATCAGTGGGATTTTTCTGCAGCTGAATTGTCACTTAATGAGAGAAGAGAATGTTTTCAAATGTGAAAATATCCCTGCTAGCTTCTTCGGAAAGAGATTTATCTTTTTGAGAGCTTTCAAGTTGACATTGAGAAAGTTGGTAAACTAGCCAGTATTTTGATCTGTAGAGGTCAAGGATAACGATTACACAGAGTGGCTGGCAGAGAAAATCCAGGCCTTTTAGCAGTGGATTTATGCCACAGGAAGTCATGATCAGGCAGTTAAATAGACGGGTTATTTGCATCATCCATGTGGCACTGCTGTGCTATTAACTGTTCCTCCTAGCGTCCTCCACAAAAATGTTTCTGAGCATTTATATTTGAGTATCTATCCTGCGGCCCAGTCTTCTTGTCCTTGTCTTAGTGGCTTAACAAGGATACCAAGAGCTGCAGGCTAGGGCATATTGCTTTAGCACAAGAAACCCAAAGAATTGGTTAAAGTAGCTCTTTCTGTTAGTTGTTCTTACATATTCTGCTTTGCATCCCTTGAATATGACAGGAATTTTTTTCTTTTTTTCCCAATAGTAGTGTACATTGTAAGCACTGTATATGTCCCTCAGCTATGGCTAAAAAATAAAGGAGAGAACAGTTGCAGCTATTCCTTGCCAGCAGCAGCAATCACTGCGTGCTGTGTCGGCTATTCGGCAGGCTCTACAGCTCCCTGCTCAGTAGCTGGTACAATTACCTTCGATTATTTATGGTTATAGGGTTACATAGGGAGTAAATTTGGGGAAAATTTCCATTTTCATGGTACACCTGGAAGTGTCAGTCATTGCACAAACTCAGCCACCTTACCTCTGTTGATGCAGAAGCTGAAATGCCACCCGTTCCAACCCTGCTACAAATCTCTTCCTTGGCTGTGCTTCTGTCATCTCCTCACATCTGGATGTTTAGTGATCAGCCCCACTGAAAAGAAAAGCCAGCCAGAAAGAGGGTGCATCTGCACTAGCATTTAAGCTTGGTTTAGAAATGTGCTTTGGAAGTGAACCCCTTCAGTTGTCTGCACTTCTAATGCTTTGGTTCACAGCAGCCCTGGTGCTTATGAAGTGGGCTCCTTTTGGATGAATTTAAACCAGAAGATGTACCTCACATATCCAACTGCTAGTTCTTATTCAATCCACAGCAGACTAAAGTTAGTCCCAAGCAACCCACCCTGAAACATATACAGTGTGGTTGTTGAGCCCTTAGCAGCACTGTTTGTCATACAAAACTGTTCCTATCAGGCCACACTGCTTGCTCAAAGGACATAAGGCAGGACTACCAAGCTGGGTAGAACAACTCACTCCCTGGAGTTTGTGCATCTCTACTCCTGTGTGGAGGACTCCGTATTGAAAATCTGCCTTGCTGGAGAGGGGGGTGGTGGTGGTTGTTTCAGCAACCCCTAAGTGCTCACACCTGGGGAGGGTGACATCCCGTCTGCAGGCACCAGCAGCTGGGCAGCCACTGGCCAGGGAGGAATGCCTCCTTCATCCTACAGTAGCCATGGTCCTTCGGAGATGGGTGATCTATATGAACTCCATGATTCATTTTCCTTCCTCACTGTTGTGAAGAAATGCCATCACCAGGACTCTGGATCTGCTAAGTGGTAGAAGAGCAATTAAGTCTGCTTCATTTCTCATGCAGTTAACTAAAAAGTGCTGAAGACTGTGTGGGATACAAGTACTTCCTGAGTAGCAAAGTTTATTACTGCTACTATCTGAAAGAAATTATTGTGGCTATATAGTTGATAAATGATCAACAGGAAACACATTGTGTGGAAGCTGTGAAAGTTCAGAAGATGCCCCATGGCAGCTGAAAAAAAGATGCAGCTCATTCCCACCATGTGGGCTGAGTAGTGAGCAGTGTATTTCATCCTTGCCAGGATGACTGTGTGGGCTTCTTTTCTTTCATGCTGTACCAGAAAACTGTCTCTGCGGTAGCCACATAATACCAGCGTTTTCAGTATTATATTACCATAGCTGAAATTCTACTGGATTGCTGGAAAACCACCAAATTAAAAGTTCCAAGTAAACGTGGTGCCATTTGTCTGACAGATAATGTTTGATTTTCTGAAGAACCATACAGTATGCAGAATTAGGTGAGAGGAAATACACTGCATGGTTATTAATTCTTTAATACTTGAAACTACTTAGCAATGGACGTGTAGATCAAAACTTTGCTTGAGAATATTGAGCTTCCAAGACAGAAGATATTGGGAGCAGTCTGAAGAAATATAACAGAATTCTGTAGGATAAAACCCCACTGATTACATTTCCCTTAGTTTAAAAATCTCCCTTGTGTTCAGTTTAGACATCTTCATGGCTCTTGTATTGCAGGTTAAATGTAACCTGTTAAGCACATGATCTGTTTTCCCAAATTGACAGACACTAGCTTTCCATTTTTAATAAATATACGTGAAATTTCGGTAGCCATCATTTAAGGAAAAAGCAAAGATATTAGTTGATTTCTGATTGTTACCTTAGATTACGAAAGCAAGAGATGGGTTTCAATAATCCTTTCTTCATTGAAACCATACCCAGAAGAGGTATTTCAGACAGGTTAGATTTTCATGGCCTCAATTGCTACAACTCATAAAATGGAAAAAGGAGGGATAATCTTGTATTCTTTGTTGTGATCTGCATTTAATGGTCTGGTTCATATTTGAAGTCAAAGCCTACCATAAGTAGATTTGCTATTGATTTCACTGGAAGCAGAAGCAGTATTTTATATCCCAAAATTATGTAAAGCCAAAGTCTTTCCCTCCTGAAGTCAATGACAATTATACCAAAGATATTGAAAGAGACAAGATTTGGCCTCAGGCTCCTCTAGATATACACATAAGCTTTGGAAAATGAATTGGAGCACTGCTTCAGTCCAATGACACGAAAAAGAAAATAAAACATTAAGGGTTATTTTCATCTATCAGTGGCTTTTTAGCATTTAGTGTACTCAGCAATTTGATGGTATCAAATCTTCTGAGGTGGTGTGCTAGTGTGTATTACAATTTGGTGTTATTGAAAAGGATCGCTTAAGCAAAATACTGATTCTTTCATTGCAAAGCCATCATATTTCATTAGAATTAAAAGCATTCTTTGTGTAATTTTTTGTTTTTGAAGAGCCTGAATTTACTCTCATGAAGCTGTAACTCAGTTGAAACAAATTGAAGTCCCTACAAATCTTATGTTAGAACAGAAACCGATCCACTGCATTCTTTGTATTTTCTTGCTGAATAATGTGTGGTTATTTCTATGATTAGTGCAAGTATAAAAAATGGCACAGATTAAGACAGTAAACAGTCCTGTTTACAGAGCTTTGACTTTGACTTACTGGGAGGGGAATGCTGAGCAGTGGCTTAGTTAAATACACAAGCCAAGGAGTAAATAGAAAAGTGAGTTTTAGGAAATGTTAATGCTACTTATGTTAATAACCCTCCAAGTGATAGAGGAAAGTATATAAGTAGCTATTTTACCATTGCTATTTTTGCCTTTTGGTACTAACTGGCAAAGCTTCAATTAAGGAAAAGGACACCAAAAGGTTATATTCTTAGTGTTGGGTTTTTTTTTCTTTTTAAATAAAAAACTGCTTGGTTTGTCTTTAATGGGTGTAAGCAATATTGGGGCAGATTTCCAGTATGTATAAAAGTCGATGTGGCTCCATTGACTTCTTAGACATACATTGATTTTGACCAAACAAAGACCTGGCATTTTATTTTTACCATGTCTTTTCTTTCAAAGAGATGCCTGAAACTTGACTTTTTTTTTCCCAAGACTTACAAAAATGCATTTAACATTGCTAGATATCAACTGGCAGTTTCAAAACAGTGGGAGTAAATAACAATTAACAGAATGTATAATATGCCATAAAAGAAGTGTAACTGTATCTTCTACAGCTAATTAGTAGTTGAAAGTCAGATTCTTATGTTTAATTTGGTTATGAATAGAGCAAGTCTTTGTAATTGAAGGTTGTCAAAAGAGAGTTTTAACAGCTAGCTTTTAATTTCTAAGGTAAGTCATTTGTTAACTGGTTTGTGGCTGCCACAATTTAGGGTGCACCTGAGCCTGTGGTCACCTAGTGCTCTGCCCTGTGTTTCAGCTGTGTACCTCTCCCCTGGAGGCACTGTCACACTGGAGGCTGTCGTTTCGGCAATGAAATGTTGCTAGGTATGCAGACTATATGACAGCATATAGCAATTTGAATGCTCAGTGTGCCTCACAGCCACTGGATGTGCCTGAGGCGTGTTGTGAAGCACCTTAGGGAAGGCTGGATGATTTTTACCTGCCCAAAACGTACACCAGTGTTGCATTAATCCATGCCCTGCATCAGTTCATTTCATCAGAACTCCTTTATGAAGAGGTGAATGTGTAAAATGAAAAATGAAGGAGTTTATACATGGTATTCTAGATTACACCTTGAGGCATAGTATGTGTCAGAGCAGCAAGCAAGCCTTCTGGCTGGCAGTAGCAGCTGTATTGAACTTTTCACAGGTGTGATCTGCACTCCTCTCTGCCTTCCCCTCACTTCAGTTGGGCTGAAGGTGAGGGGAAAGAACAGTTGATCCTATACCTTTAAAAATAAAGTAGAAATAGGTCTAAATGCTAATTTTTCTGCCCTGTTTTTTTATCCTTGAATTCAATGTACTGTGGTACCATTCAGTGTGATGGTAGCAGCAGCACAGACCCACCGAAAGCATTGAGAGAAAAACCTCAGATGGTGCTATTAGCTAGAATTGATGAAGTGGTACTCAGTGGTGCCCTGGCTACATTCTCTTGAATTTTAGACATGTTTATTTTGTTCTTGCCCATACTCCTTTGTTAGTATAGTGTTACAGTTTGCATCCGTTTAGTTGATAGCAAAGCAATTGCCACTGATGCTGTCGTTTTGTCTCTTCATGTGAAGTTTTGTGCAGTTGATACTTCTATAGGCACAGAGCTTTGGGATTTGACCTCATAGATATGAGTTAGAGCAATTTGGGCATTCAAAATGCAACAAGCTTTGTCAGACAATACTTTTGCATCAAAAGAAAAGCTTTGTTTTACTAAAATGTAGCCATTTCATCTAACCTTTGTTTCTCAGTGCTAAGGTAGTTTCTGGTCATGAGAAGAACGTCTCTCTCCAGGATACGGAATGCTCTCTTGATTTAGACCCTTGCATGGTAAACTGGAGCTATAGATTCAAGTCCCTGGTTGAATCAGACCAAGCAACAAATTGAGCTTTTTTTTTTTTTTTCCCCTCTAGATCCAGGTTTTCTTTAGGGGCTTGTTGTGGGTTTTTTTAATGATAATTTTAAGTGTAAATTCCTTACCCCAGTGTGGAACAGAAAAATATTCCAGATGTTGACAAATTGCTTAACAGAAAAATAATCCTGCCCTTAGTACTATGTTGTGAGGAGTTCTTTCTTTAACTGATGCATCCTTCATAAGGAAAACATGATGGGTTAGTTCAGACCTATAGGACACTGTCTTCAATATGTGCTGGTCAAGAGCCCCATCTCTCTGGCAAGTCCTGTAAAGAGAGGATGAAAGTCTCCAAATGCTGCCTATTGCGAAAAGGGAGCTTCTGCATTAGCATACCAGTTTTTGGAGCTGTTATGTCCCTGCTGTTGTAAAGATCGAGAAATGTGGGAACACAATGTAAGCTTCTTTGTGCAGTGTCTCCACTCATGGGGAGTGCAGTTTGCAGTTTGGGGAAGGGAGTAGTCCTTATGCTGTCTGAAGGACAAGGACATGGGTTCTTCCTGGCCATTGTGGAGCACTTGGGTGGGAGGGGAAGGCACTTTGGCGTTCAGTAGGTCTCCTACTACCTTTTGTCAGAAACAGAAAAAAGCCTTTGTTTTCTTCTGTTCTGTCTTTCTTTCCACCCCCCACATAACAGTTGTGAAAAATCTTTCCTTATAAGTACTCTTTAAATATACATACATATATTTAGATATACACACAAACACATACACATACATGAATATATGTGGGTATTTCTTGAGTTGTCCCAGGGACGTGCAAGTGGTCAGCAGGTGGAGAGCACTAGCACATAACACATGACCCGATTAGTTTTCCCCTGTTAGTCCAAACAATGCCAGCCCTGCTAGTTATTTCTGGAATGTGTTATAGCACAGCCATGTTCAGCAGACTAGCTTTGTTGCTAAGGAATAGTGGCAACCACAAAAAAGAGCTGATTTCTAAGCTTTTCTAAAACAATGTCTGGAGGGAGTTTGCTCTGGACTTTTAGTACATTAATCTTTCCTTCGCTTATCAGAATTGCAGTGTGTTCATGTTCAGGTATCACAGCTTAGCTGGGGGAGCATTTGTTAAGCACAGACAAATGTGTCTTCTCTGAGTGTTAGGGGTCTGTTCATTTCAGGAGAGCAATTTGGCCGCTTCAAATAACTCTTTACATCTTGTAAATTCAGCACCCAGGAATGGCTCTGGCTTGGTAACCCTAGGTACATGGAGCTTCCTAAGCTTTTACTTAGGAAAAAGGAAGAGACATTGTCTTTTCTGTCATGTGGTAAGCAAATCAGCACCTGATCAACAAAGAAAGAAACCTACGTAATACAGCAGTAGTATAGGGTTTTTCATGACACCCGCATCTGACCATATGATTAGAGAGATCTGCAGCATCCTTTTAAAATTCGGCAGAGTGGTGGATGTACAGGAAGGACATGAGTTCACTACTGTTGCTAGTGAATTGCAATATCCCTTTAGTTCCAGAAACAGGCTTTGGTGCCTTAAGCCCTCTCACTGTAGCTGCTGTAGATGGTCTGATGGCCATTCTACATGAACTTTTTAGAGCAACATTGTGAGGGAGGAAAGTAAATCTGTGTATCCTATCCAGCCAGTTGCAAACATCATCTCTAAACCAATAATTGCCTTAAAGGATCTCAAAAAGCCAGGTACTACTCATGCCCACAGTAGCAGGGTGACAGGTACTGTGAACTGCACTGATCTGTATCCTTTTCTGTGCATGCTCATGGGGAATGGTCAGAAAGTTGGATAACTGTGATATTAATACCTAGGGACATTAACATGGATTATTGATCAACATTAACTCTCCATTTTGCCTTCAGAGATGTGCTACAAAATTCATCTGCTTTCAATAAACTACAAAATGATAGAAACTTTGGGCAAGAAACTGTTTCCTCCTTCAAGATAAATTCCCTGTAGCTAAAACAACATTTTGTATCACAAAAATATACCAGAACATATATTGTGTCATTTTTATTTTTCTTGAGTATTACTGTCAGAGTAAATCCCTAAATATGATTAAAAACTGGCTGCTTTTCTCGGCCCTTTCATTTGTAAGGAAACAAATGTGCCAGTCTCAGCAAACAGATGTCCACATCATAACAGTCATCATCACAGTTGGCTTGAAATGTTGTCTGTCTCATAAATGCATCTGAGGACTGAAGAGAAGTGGAGTTTTAACTCTCTTGGTCTCTCTAGATCAGACCTGTGAGAGAGAGTAGACACCTGCTTTGCTACTTGCACATTGTATTATGTGGGTTTTGAAATTCCATGTTCTCTGTGCATGTCCTTTAGGTATATCATGTTATTAAAACAGACATTTAGACAAAAAGATGTATGCAGTATTGTGTGATGGTTACTTTACTCACACCATGCTCAGCCTGGGAGGGCTGTATATTAAAGATTTAGTTCAAAGGGAGTGGGAGAAAGCATTCAGTTTTATCCCCAGCCCTGGCATAAGCACTGGATCACTGTGAAGGAGTAAAGCTATCAGAACAGGGGGTTGATCTCAGTGCTTTTGGGATTTTCTTTTGCATTTTTGGGAAGCTTTGTGCAAATTCTTTCACTGACTCCGGCAAGTATGTAAGTCAGACTCATTGGATATGCCTGGGATCTAGCTGTTTATTCTTAAGATTCAAAGATTGCATGAAAGTGCAATTTCCTGAATCCTGACTTTCCATCCTTTCTCTGGATAACAACTCTAAGAACCAAGAGTAAATTAACAGACAAAATAAGGTGTTTAGACCAATACTTTATTGAGGAATAACTTAAAATTTACTGTACCTGTATAACTTATCAGCCACCAGCATATGCAAGACGTAAGAGCAGGATGCTTTGGGGTTGTTTTTGTTCCTGAATGCATTGGAGATGTCTGCCATTCAGCATTGGTAAGTAGTATCTCACTCTAGGATGAGTGTGGAGGTTGCATTGCTGAAACACTGAAGTCCTGCTTCACGGATTACGGTGCTGTTCAGTACATATGCGAAGAAGAAAGAGACTGTATCTTAAAGTGCTTTTAATGATCTCAAGTTGGATTTTTTGGGAGAGGAGTGGGTGATTTTAGATGACTGCCTTGCAGGGTAGGGTCCTGTAATCCCAAACTGCCACAAACCTCTATCTCTAGCATCAGAGTTGATGGTGCCACAAGCAAAGTCTTCCGGGGCATTGGGATGGGATGGATCTTTCCTCACAGTCCTAAAAATAGTCCCATAACATTAAAACAATAGTGTGAGTCTGACCTGTACAGGGAGTCTTGCCATGTGCAAGGCTGTGGTGTGCCATACACAGCACGTGTGTCTTTTGGGTTTTGTGCTGTGACCTGCTGTGTGTGTAGGATGGGGGGGTAGGGAGAGGTGTCAGGAAAATGTTTATCTTTCAAAGAAGACTGTGTCTTGCCTGCTTATACAGAAATGATAATGCTGAATTTTTTACATAGTTAATTTCCATGGCAACGAAAATAATCTCATAAATATGGGATTATTGCTTCAGGATCAAAGAGGGGGAGAACCTGGGCTGTGAAAGAGAAAGTTCTTTATTTAAATATTTTAGTAGCAAAAAGAGTAACAAAACTCTTGAGGTCTGAGTGTATTTTCCTTTTACATCTTGATCGTCTGCAAAACCAAGCCTTAAATATTAAGCAAATAAAATCAAAAATGTCCAGCTCTCTTACTGTATTAGCTTGCCACCATTGTTCATTACTTCTCAGTGCTCAGCAGATGATGAAATAATTGTGGTTGGAGAATTAAGTATATGTAAAAGAAAACCCCTCTATCTCTTGGCAGTGCTCTGGCATCAGTTGGCTGGAGGGTTAGAGCCCAGAAGGGAAAGCGGTACTGTCTGTCTTTTCAGAGTGAGTGACTCACTCCAGACTGCTCTTAATGGAGACTCCAGCAGGCTGGTTTTGGAGGGCAGCAAAAACATACATGGGCTTGCTGAAGAATTCTAGATGGAGTTCACTGCAGTTTTCCCCATGAGAATTGCTTCAAGCATCTCTATGTCCTCTGCTTCTTTTTACCACATGTCATTTTGAAGCTGTTTGTCTCCTGTATACTTATTTACATATCATAAAGTTACAGAGGGAATGTAGGTTTGCAGAAAGGGCTTACCAGCTGCCATTTTTCCTAAAAGAAAAGCTGCAATTTAACATTAACCTAGCAATTAAGCAAAAATTTACGCTAACGTGCTGTTTCCTTGCATAAAAATCCTTCTTAGCATCTCTGAAAATTCTCTACAAGAAAGGTAATAGAATAATTCCTGGCATCTTTGATTTGGAAAGGCCATTTTCTGGCATGATTGATATTTCCTTTGTGTTAGCATGGGAGACCATAGAAAGAGAAGTAATCTTTCTAATGGGTGTACTCCACACTGGTGCCTGGGGTCCATGATACATTTGTCAGACTTTAATTAAAGCGCTAGAGTTGAATTTCCACAGTAATTAACTTTTATTTGCAGTTATACCATGTCTCTCATTTCTGACACTGACACTTTCCTGTTAGAGATAGGAGCAGCAATTGGCACAAAAAATAAATGTGGAAATGTGGAATAATTTAAGAAATGGCATTGTATTTGCCATGAATTCTGAAAGGAGGCAAACCCACATTTTCTTTCAAAGCTGTTTTGTTGTTAGCTACCTAAGATGTTTTCTCTCCTGCATAAACACGTATCCCATTACCTTGGTTACTCTTCCTTTTGCAGTGTCCAGTAGTAAACAAGCACCTTCTGTTCAGTAGTCAGCACGTACCCTGCATACAAATTACAACAGGTCTTTCTCATTATGTCTTGCAGAAATGTTTTGTTATCTTTTGGCAAATGTTGACTTATAGGCATGAACAATACATGTGCTAGGGAGGCTATTCAACCATTATCCCTAGGCTGAGACTTCTAGTTCAGCTATGGGTAGGATTTTTAAGAGTAAACATCATAGGAGCCTACATCCTCTTGTCAATGGTGGGGTTAGATTGCAGAAAGCTCTGTCTCATTGAATGTACAAATTGCTTTTATTAATAGGAGTTAGGTACTTGAGTCTGCTCTTTAGATACAGTTTTTTCAGTTATCTTTCCCTTCCACTTTTAATTCAGTTTTCTACTTACATTTCATATGTACTGTGAAGTACTATTATGTAGGAGCACAAGTAACAAAATCACAGGTCATTGCTGTTATTCCTCTTTAGCTTGGCCTTAACAAAACAGCCTTTCCATGAACAGAGAGAAACAGACCTGGAACCCAGTCCCCTTCTGTCTCAGCTACTCTATCAATCACCCTTTCACACACCCACTGAGCTCCATTTTAAAAAATTAAGGGTTTTTTATTCCACTAATGCAATTTGAAATCTGCTGCTTAGTGACTGTCTTCTGATTTCCAGTCTGAATGTGTTCGCAGCTGGCTCACGCCATGTCCGCACCTGTGCCAACCAGCACATTTCCGTGCTCCCGGGTGAGACAGGTGAAAGCATCCTCGCAGGGTGTTACAGTTCCGTTAAAGACTGAGCAAAATTAATTTCTCAGGTATCCCAATGTTGTTTTGTCTCACTCTCAGAATAATCTTAGTGCCTTCCAGAGAGGAGCTGGCTGCTTGTTAGCCTTTTTTTCTCAGAACTGTTGGTGCAGACTAATCTTGGACTTTGCTTTCTGTAATTTACAGCAGCATCTTGTTCCCCAAATACTTAAAATGTATCCCTTGTTTCTGAACTGCGGATCTAGACTTGCTGCTATAGCTTTGAAGCGGACGATGGGATGGTCCCTCTGAACACAATACAACCAACAAAAAGCCAGCTAAGAGTAGTATCACTTCTGAAGTAAAGCACTAGAGATAATTAAGTAGAACAGTGTAGTAAATCAGTGTGGCACTTAAGGGCATGACAAAGGCCATGAAAGTGAAAGGTAATAAATTGTATGATGAGAAATGCCAATTGATCATTGTTTGTCATTTCAAGCAGTGTCTCCAGATTTCATTTTAATATTTCTCGTGGACTGAGAAGCAAGTGCATAACTGGACTGGTTGTGATAAAATAGAAACATGGAAGCTAGAGAGAGACATGGGCTATTCAAGCACCAAATTCCTGTGAAATTATTCTGTCTGGCAATATATTTCCAAGTGTTTTGCCTGTTTATTTTATAACATGCTGGCTGTACTCACCCCACTTGTCTTGGAAGACTGTTTCGTAAGAGAATGTATCTGGGTACTGTGTAATCCTTTATGATATTTTCCCTATATTTTGACTTTCGTAATTTGTCTTAATTCTTCCTACTTCTACCATCTCTATACTTCATGTGTCTATACAGTATTTATCCACTGTCTATTAAAATTGTTCCTTGTAGATAATTTCACCAGCTCTTTGATCCACTTTATCTCTGAACTTACTTAAGAGCTAGAATCTGTTTAGCAATACTGCGTCATGGACTGAGTAGCATATTTTACATGCAGTTGCTGTAGACATATTGTGGGGAGGAATCTCATCTGTATGTTTCACTGCAATATCCACTTGGAAAAGAAATTTAGGTTTTAAGCTAAGGCACTATCCAGAGACTCTGGAAGCCTTGGTTTGATTTCTGGACCCTGCTCAAGTCCCCGTATCTGATTTTGGACTAATCAGTTAGGCTGAATCTATTTCACTAAGTCTTTGTTCTCTAAAAAAGGCTGGTTCACTTGGAGCAAGGCACCTAGGCTTTCGGTGTCATCAGTGAGGGGAGATGGGCACCCATGGGTACTGAGCCATCTTATTTTAATATAGGGCTTCATTGTTAAGACAATATCAGTCAGACACCCTGTCTTTTTTGCATTGATTAAAAAGAAGCTTATGCAAATAGCTTACATGAGATTCCTAATTTTTATATGGTTAAAAAAGTGGGAGATAAACTTTGCCTCAAGTCTGCTGTTAAGCTGGATAACAATTCCTCCAGACACCATGGAATCTTGCAAAGCAAGAAATAATGTACATGAGTCCTGCATTGGTAGAGAGGAATAGCCACTGATGAGGTCAAAACTCTATAAACCATATTTGCAGCATTGAAAACTTGTGTGTGATGTGTTGTGTTGTATATCGTTACTGCTGATCTTTATTGTTACTGGTTCGTTTCCAATGTTTCCTTCTTCCTCCATAGAGCATTTTATGCCTTAAGTGTATAATGCATTTTTTCCAGGATCTGTCTGTTTTCTGGACAGAGCTATTACTTCCTATTTTGCAGAGAAATCTGTTACCAGGAGTAGAGTTTCCTGTGTATTAATTGTTCTTTCATGGTGTTTTGCAGACCAATCTGAGTTCACTTGACTCCTGACTGCCCTAAAACCACAACCTGGAATGGGAAGCCCTGTAGCTGTCATAGTTATGCTTGATCCAATAAGCTCTGTCAGGAGGTTGGATTTATTTCCTGGAGCATAGCACTACATTGTGTGGCTTTTGCCTTCAGCCAACTCACATCTTCAGCAAAATATGTTTGCCCTTATCTGAAAAAGACTGTGTAGATATAACACAGATGTTTAGAGTGTGTCCATCTTGCCTGGGATTACAAGCTCTTAGCTCCTTGGGGAGATACTTCTTTATATGTATGTAGTATCTAGGAGCAACAGTTTCTTTCATTCCCAAACATTTAAGCTGTTTGAAACCCTGCCCTGCACATGGTAAAACTGGGACTCCACATGCATTCAGGATGTTTTTATGGCATGTGTGCAAGGTGAGAGTACTGTGGCATTGACTGGAACCATCCCATCAGGTGTGGAGGCACCTGCCAGTCATCTACAGCAACTGAAATCTTTATTGACTCTTGCTGTAGCCAAACTATTGTCAACAGAAAAGACCTTTAGTTAGCTCAGCTACTTTGCATCCATGAGCCTGTGCTTGATATCTCTGGCAAAATGTACATAGATTTTTTAATAGGGAATCGCTTTTTAAATATTGTCTAGAGATCTCAGGCTGTTGATGGTTATACATAGGTCTCTCAGTCGAGAAACAGAGCGAGGAAATAACTACTTGGGTTTTAAAGCTGTGTGTCTCAGTTTATTGCTTTCACCTAACTTATAAGCCAGCAGCCTGCAGAATCAGTCTGTGTCTCTGTTTGTCTTGCTATAGCGATTCTGCCTCAAATAAATAGTTCAGTGTTCATAGCCCAGAGAGAGACAGAGAAACTGATCCTGTTGCTTAGTGGAGAGGGCACTCACATTACACACAGGAGACTCAGGTTCAAGCCTTTGCTGGTTTTATGTCTTAATTATTTATACAAAATGGAAAAATAGCAGGGCAGTGAAGGAAGTCTTGTTAGAGTACTCAGCAGAGTGATGGTTAGAGTACTTAGCTAGGTTGTGGATAACTAGCTTAACCACTAAACTACAGGGTGGAATTTTATTTTTCTGAGAAAAGAGTTGAAAGGCTTTTTTCTCATCCAAGAAGAGTGGGAAAATATCTGAAACCTAATGAAAAAAATAAAAATTGGGGTCAGAAACATGTCTAACGGGTCTCACTGAACAATGCTGTCCTACACACCAGCAGAAAGTGTCAACATCATATGTCACTCTTCAGTTTTGTATTTCTACAAATGACTAATCAGAGAATGGGGTAACACTGCATTAACTCTGCTATCTCTGCAGTATTCTAGACCTGTGAGCTGAGGCAGTAAAAAAACAAGCCAAAAAATTTTAACTCCTGTTTAGGCAATGGTTCTCCAAAATACATGGGTACGTGAAACTGGAGTAAGAAATTACATGAACTCATTAAATTTGCAGTTAGTGGCTAGTGCTATTCCAAAGTCTATATACAAAGAACCTGTCCATACTGTAAGTTTACATATACACATTGTCCTCCTACTGATATATTAATGCTATTTGTATGGTCAGCCTGCTTTAGGAGTAGTCAGTTGTTGGTAAAGTTGTCAGTACCTATCAAACCCTAGGTAAAATAAATCTGAACATATGGGTCTCATCTGCATTCATAGCACAATGGGAAAGACTGACAGTAAAGAAGACATAAGGAATGGAAGCTTGCAGAATGCAGCTACTGTGTGCTAGGTTACTTAGGCAGCCTGAAGATAAAGATATATCCTGTTTCTTCCCAAATTCATGATGAGAAGGATTGTTCAGAGCTGCAACTGATTCATGGATAATGCAGACGTAGTATATTTTCAGTAGAATGCAGAAAGAACTGGTTTATGTGTATAAGTTATTAGGGAGCAGGAGCACAAGGTTTTCTTTCCAAGTGATTAATCAAGCATTTGCATTGCCCTCAAAATGTCTAATATTGACCTTTACCAACAGCAGAACATCAAATTCAGTGGACCACTGCTTTTTCTGTCTGTGCCTGGTTTACAGATCTAGTGGGTTGTGATTGCTATGACAAATCCCGCTGTTCTTTGTTGTGAGATGTTCTGTTTTTTCAAGAAAACGTAAATGATTTATATCAAGTCAGTCTCCCTCTCAGCTTTAACAAACTATACCAGAATTGCTCTTTGTTTGCATCATTCCATGTTCATTTAATGTTTTGGTGAAAAGCAAGTGAAAGAGTTTTGTTCTGTTGCATGCTCAGTTGTAGTCCTACCTGGTGGGAACAGATGTATCTGCTTCTCCTTCTTCAGAAATGCCTTGCAGGGCTTTGAGACTTGAAATGATCTATTATCTACCAAATAACAGATGTCTTCACAGATTAGCCTCTCGGAGTAAAAACACAATCACACTACACAAAAGATGATGATTAGCTAGTTGAATAACAATAGGCAAACTCCAATGCAGCTATACAGGAAACAAGGAACGGATCAGACACTTATATTTCTATTTCTCCAAGTTCATTATATACATTCATTTTTACAATGGCATCTTAATGTTAAAGCTGCAGTTATGCAGCTTTCTTTTTCAAAGCTCCTAACATGATTTTGTCAAATTAAAATAATATATTAATATTTCCTCCAATTACATGCTAATAAAAGACTTAATTCAGTTTGCATGCAATTAATGCATTTGTTGCAAGAGTATTCTATATGTTATGTCCATTTTAGTTAATTTCTTTAAATATTTTTCATTTAAAGATTTGCATTCGTATCTTTCAATATGAATGAAATTGAAGAATTCTGCAATGATAAATTCTGTAAATCATAATACACCTCTGTGTATATGGTCCAGCAAAAAAAAATAGAGGTTTTGCTTGCGTAATTTGGAGAGAAATATATGAAGAATCAGACACATTTATCTACAGGACTTCCTCTGCTTGATGTTGTCATTGCTTCCTTGAAAAGATTCAAATTCCTGATGTGATGTGGTGGATCAGAGTCTTCCTAAGAGCAGAACAGTGTAGACAAGGGCTCTGTTGAGTCTGGTAATGGTTGCCCACTACCTCAATCAGTAAAACCCCTTTGGACCATTCAAAGTGAAATTTTCCAACCCAGGAAATTTCTGTTCTGATTTCAGGCTGTAATTTTTTCATTTCAGTAAAAATATTTCAGTCTCTGGGAAAAAAAAAAAAAACAACAGGGTGAGTCGGATCATATTTCATGAAGTTACAGTACCTTCTATTATTTTGTGGGACTCCTGTATCACAGATCAGGAAATTGAAATTTATCAGGGAGAGAGAAGGTTGCTGGACAAGAACTAGAGGGATTTCTCGAATGGGAGTCAAGGTTAAAGATATTTTGCATTTTAGTGGAAATCTGCCAGATTAGACTGCACTATGGTCTGAAAAATCCTTATCCACGTACATTTCTTTAGGTTTTGCAGCTCAGCTCCCTTAGGATTTTGTCACTAGGGAGTTTGTTGCAGGCCATGAATATGAAGGTTGTGACCACGGTCCAGGTGGTTGACTCAGGTATTGAAATGATTAAGAAAGAAAGGACAGAGCTGGGACATGTCCCTCGTGTAAGGGAAAGTAGGAGTGGGACAAAGAGGTGAATATATGGAAATAAAGTAGTGTGAGAGAGAGAGAGCAGGAGCAGAGAGGACTCTGGCAGAGTCCAGACTTGTAAAAAGGCAAGGTCAAGAGTTAGATCAGGTGTTGCAAGTCTGGGCTGAGGATGTAAAGGCTCCAGTACTCTGGAGGATTGTGTGGGTGGCAGTAGGGCTGTGTGGTACAATTTCTGAGTTGAGGTCTTTTTATCTCATTTTCCATTTTTTTTTTCTAAACTTTGTAGGTTGCACTTAAAAGCCTGTTAAGGGTGCAGAGCAGAGCTCTCTTAAATAAGGAGAGATTTCAGTCAACACTGCTCAGATGAATCAATATTTTATCTTAGTAGTTCATTATGTCACCCTTTTCTCCTGTAACTGTACATCATTCAGATCCAGGTTTGAAGCAGAGTTATTAGTTTCCCGGGGAGCACTTCTGTGGCTCTCATTATTGTGGCATCTGAGTACTTTACAAACATTAATGAATTTATCTTCACAATGTACCGATAAGGTGAAATTACATTATACACCAGGGAAAATGAGGCAGAGAAGCATAATGTCAAGAAGGGACATTTAATTTAGATGCCCAATGTGAGATGTTTGTGCCCTGGTTTTCCAGAAATAGTGTTTGATTGCCCTTTCTTTGTTCTGGAGTCGGCTTTTGCTGAGTCCATCACAGTTGGAATTGCTCCATGCTTCCACAGATCAGAGCGCAGGTGTTTTGTGCTCTGCTCTAAGCAACCAAGGAAGATGCAATTAATGACCGCCTGCGCAGAGTTTGGTTTTTGTGACTTCCTTGGCATTAGGTGCTGAGGCAGAGAGAGAATCCAGTTCCCTAGGGCAGCTTTCAGCTGCCCTCCGCATGACCATGGTGGTTCTCCAAGTCCTTACCTCATTCTCTTTGGGCTGTTCAGTGCCTTGAGTGTTGAGGCACAGACTCAGCAAGCAGCAGGTTCCTTCTTGATGTGACCTTGACTTACTGAATGTGTGTGGTCAGTCCCTGCTTTTATACTGAGTGAGGCTGGATAGTAGACAAAAAAAACCCAAAGTAAAACAGATGGAGAGAACAATAAAGAGATGGTTTTCAGGTTCACAATGGGATTTAGGCTCTGTTAGCTTTCAGTACGAGAGGGGAATCTCACTGAAGCTTGTACCTGCAAAAATCCTGCTGTAAGAATCAAGTATCCACCAGATCCTCTCCTGTGCTGTTCAGTGCTTTACACAAGGCCACTCTTCACCTTTTTTCTTCATCAGACTCATTTTCGTATTCAAAATCCACTTTAATCTTATCATGCAATGACAGAGTCACTGGAAGTAGTCTGGGTTTGCACTTGGCAGCTCAAAACATGGTTTAGCCAATCTTAGTTGCAATCTAGGAAAAGAATATCTGATGCACCTATCAAACATGTAGTTCCAGGGATTCTTATTCTTTTCCTGCCTATGCTGTTTCTTATCTCTGTTAGAGAAAAAAGAACAGCCTCCTTCAAGCAGTGGCCTTCACTTGTCCTACTTTGCAAATCCTGAGCCGGGTGCTGGGGTATTCACTGAAGCAGAGTTCCCATTGGGGTCAGCGTGTTTCACCTGAGGAAGAACTTCATGTTTCTGGGCAGTGAATGAGAGCTTTCACTAACCTACTAGAATAAATTGTGCATCTGAGCATTATCTTACTTGACAGCCTGACATGTTTTTCCGATGCTACTGTTTGAGATTTCCCGTATTCTCTCATATACATTTCTTTCTGGCTTACCTGCACGTCTACATACTGCTGGCATTTGAACCTTTCAAGGAAGGGAAGGTGAGCTGTTTAGCCAACACAAGTCTTGCTGGCTGCAGAAAGCAAAAGGGAAGAAAATAAGACACACAGTGATCAGCGTGCTAAATCCCCTCTAAAGCTACAGACCTGTCATGTACAGCTAAATCTCAGACAGTGCCAAGAGATGTGCCCCTATCTCTCCTCCTCTTGCCTTCTGTTCCCCTTTCTGAAGCCTGAAGTTGTTGACATCACATTAACACAGAGCCGGGCATTATTATTCAGAGTTGCATAAAAAGTGAATTTATATTGAGTAAAACCAATAAGCTGAACTGCTCTAACTTTTAATTTTCTTGGAAACTCTTCCTTATTGAATCAGGCAGGACCACATACATTT
This sequence comes from Podargus strigoides, assembly GCA_028020825.1. Lineage (NCBI taxonomy): Eukaryota > Metazoa > Chordata > Aves > Caprimulgiformes > Podargidae > Podargus > Podargus strigoides. Next base: position 13,696,450 of record CM051623.1, on the reverse strand, counting down.
TCAAATGGAATGCAGTGTTTGCACAACAGTAACCTCCCACGGACAAGAATGAATAATTTGGAAATTACGAAGAGCCTATTTCCTGCCACCTCCCTCCAAACTTACATTTTTGTGGTGCTATATTTCTGTTTGATCCCATGTTAAAATTTTCATTTTATTCATGTCCACTGTTTCAAAATGGTGGGCAAAATATACTTCTATAAAAGCAGTTGCTGTTTATGCCTGGATCATTGGTTGGTAGTCCCCTATTCTTTCTGAGAGCACTTCTTCCTTTGACATCAAACCCTGGGGCTGAAAGTTGAAGATAAACACAGTCATAATAAACTCTCAGATGAAATGTCAGGTCTAAGCGAGTGTACTCTTCTACTTTCCGGTGTATGTTGATCAGCCCTCCAAAGCAGAGCAGTCACATTTCAGAGATCACTTTATTTCCCTTCTCTTCTTACCATATTGAATGTCTGATTGTAGAAGAGGTAGTAAACGGCTCCTGTTAAAGGAGGTTTAACCAGGGAGACATAGGTCAAGACATCATCTTACTTTCCATGGCATGTGATTGTGTACATGAATTTATGGACCCATCCATCCATTCAAATCTGCCAAAGATGTCTCCATTCTTAGAGCATGAGTTATTAAAATTTCATACAAGAAGCTACTTCAGACAGACCTAGTGTTTGAAGTGATAGGCACTATTCCAAAATGAATGTGTGGTCTAAAATAGCTGTGAAAATGAAATTACCAAACAGTTTAATTGTAATTGCCCCAGAACTTACACCTTGTCATGGGGGCAAAAGGACAAAGCACATGAGGAGGTCTTACAAAAAACCCAACCTTTCATGTTTTACTGTACTGATATTTTTACTCAAATATCATTACAAACCATGTTGGTTTTGTTAGGAATTTATGCTCTGTTAAAAAAGAATAGCAGTATGGGTTACTATTAAATATATTAATGCACTGTTGAGACTGAATGGTTAAGAATTCAAAAGGCAGTTATGCTTTCCTACCATGCTTTTTTCAACTATAATAAAATGTTTCTTTCAATCTGAGGTACTTGTATATGTCTATTATAACCTGTCGTTGTGAAATTAGATCCTGAAGTCATACATACATATTATGATTAGAGCTGGTTCAAAACATTCCATCCAGAAATAACATGGAAATATTCTTAAACATATATTTTGATGGGAAATTTCATATGATTTTCTTTTCACTGAAAAGAAAAAGGGGAAATGCCATATGTTTGTTAGTTTTTTCCTTTTTTATTTTTTCTCCTTTTGTTACTGGGAGAGACATGTTAGTGTAAATAGGGAAATAAGACAAACAGAAAACATAGCCATCATCTGCTGTATGCATACATAACCAAACATACGTCTGCAATTCAAAATTGCAATTGCAATAATGAATGCATTGCTGTTTTGTTTTGGGGTTTTTTTTGAGCACCTGGGGTATTTCTGTTCTCCTTAATTATGTGATCTTGTTTCATACAATAGAATGGGCCACAACCAAAATACACTGATGGGGCACCATGATCCAACTCAAAGCTCTTGTTCCTTACCCATCTTCAGTTTTCAAAAAGAGCTCATTTTGTGCACTGGATTCAGCATCTAATGGAGTCAGAAGAGCACTGTGTTGGTGTCCTTCATTGGTGATTATTTCCTCTGTGCTTTATAGATATAGTCAGAGAGCTGGAAGACAAAGCAAATGGATGGGTCATGGGCTGGGCTTATTTGTACTTATCTTACATCAGGTCAGTTGAAATTCCCCTGGAGATGGGCCAAAACTTGATTAACCTATCTTGTTTTTTTATTTCTTGTATGTCCCTCAACCTTCTTAATCTTTACAGTCTCTTGAGGAAAGTTAGTAAAAGGGACCCTTTTTACAGTTAAAGTTTTCAAAGCCTAAACCCAGTTTGTGAGATTTTTGTCAAAACAAAACAGGCACTTTCCTTCCTTAGCTCGTATCTTTAGTTCACTGTAAATCAGATAATGGTGATGCACAATATTGAGTCTCCTTTGTGGTGGTTTATTAAGGGTTATTTGTTTACCTGGAGAATCATGGTGTTTACTAAAGGGAAGATGATCTTGCAGTTAAAATGTTAGATTGAGATGTTTCCATCTCTACTAAAGATTTTCTGTAAAGTCATCTAGGGCTAGTGTAAGAGTGTTTTCAGTGCTGCCATACAGTTGTGTTTGACAGCAAAGCACTTGCTTGCATTTCTAAGTACTCGGGCATCTTTAGGAGTCTGCTATTTCAGACATGCTGACTTGTTTACAGTTGATACTTTCCATTCTTGAAAATTTGACCCAATCAATCAACCTCAGGGACACAGTACCAGATTATAAAAGGGAAAATAGTACCTTCTCTTTTACACTCTTTTTTCTTTCTCTACTTGAAATATTTACATTTAATCAAGCTGAATGTGAAAAGTGTGATTTGAGCTGCTTCACAAAGCTACACCCTTTTCTGGCTCTTCAGTGTTTATTACAGTGCCAGCATAGCTATTTGCTTGTTTGTTCCTTACATTGAGTCTTTTTTATTGTGTATCCTACACAATAGGAACAAAGGAACAGTTTAACACAGCTGCAGAGAAGTTAACCCCATAAACCTTGAAATCCCTGTAGCTGGAGAAAGCGCTGGGTGGGATTTCTTTGTACAGATGTTGGCATCCTCATTTTCAGTGTTACGAGCTGAAACCGATGGTAGACTTTCAGCCAGCTGAAACTCAATAGAGAGAAACAGCCCCACGAAATGGATGGGTCTCCTCCTTCCAACAAAGGCATTTTAAACAGGTCACACGCATCAGGCTTCAGAGGATCCAATCTACCTACGATCTACAGAGGGTGTTTAGGTGAGTAAATCAAATGTCAGCATCCATGTTGTGGACACTCTGAGGCAGGCGAGATGCTGTGGGGATCCTCCAGGGGGAACACACAAAGCAAAAGTGCTGTGGAAATGGAGCTTGTATCTACATCCATTACCTACTGTGATCAACAAGGAAGAACAAGTTACATTTTCTTTAGTTTCCCTTAGTTATAGACATAACTAGGGTAGTTTTGTGTGCCAAGTCTTTTAGCAGGACAGCCTACAATGATTAGAAAGTTTTCCTATCAAAGAGCGGACAATTTACACTGATGAATGCTTCCTGGGTGTAGGACAGCATGTGAAATTTTCATCATGAACTTGATATGATATTAAAAGATTTTCTTTGGCTCAGGTCCCATAAGAACCATAAAGAAAAAATGTGAAAAATGACACAACTTAGACGTAAATCCATAATTTATTTTGTTTTATTGTTTTTAAAAAAGGTCTTTTCAAGAGGACAGTGAAAGGTTCTTCTCACTAAGGACTATTTCTGTACAACTTTCTTGACCTGGTTGTTTCCCTTTTTTTTTTTTTAAGTTGCAACGTGAAAGATGCCCCTCCCCCAACCTCAGAGAAGTTGGATTCTCTTTCTTCAAACAGTTAGCAAAAATAGCATGTTTCAAGATGTGCCATAAAATTTCAACGTCAAAGATAAGTTTCAGATGGCCATAAGAAACAGGAAAGAAAGAACTATAATGGAAATATTATGTAGCTAGACCTTAACATATGGTTATTAGTTTTCCAGTTGAAGTAAGTTTACAAAGCATGTATTTGCGTTTGTGAGATTTCCTGAAAGAGGTTTGGATGGCTTGGGTATGTGCTGTTTGTCTCATATTACTATTAGAGCTTTTCATGTTATTCAAGTGGTACCCTGGTACTGTGACTAGAAAAAAAAATGCCTTTTTAAGCAACAGAAGACAAATGGGCATCTAGAAGACCTTCTGCGGCAATAGGTTTCTTGTAAAATAAGAGTTTCTAATGCTATTCTGTAGTGCCTTTAAATGACCAGTGTCGCAATCTAGTGTTAGGTTATTGCAGAAAAAAGACACTGCCTGTGGGACTGTTTTTCAACTTTGATGTATAATAACTTCCTAGTAGTTACCAGATGGTTAATTAATTTGTAACTACTTGGCAAAAGTGGAAAAGGATTATTGTGTGTTGTACAACTGCAACAAAATAATACCTAACTAATAAGCAGTGTTCCTTAAGAAATGGGGTAGGAGACAAATGGAGCAAAGGAACTTCTATTACATAAATGCTACTGGATCCGAATTCTAACGTATAAAAGTTTTAAAATGCTCCTCTCCACCCCTAATGTGTATTAATCATCAAATTCTAATAATCCCTATAGCTGCTAAGTCAGTTTGATCCTTATGAGGATATTAGCTTATTAGATCTCCACAGAGATGAATGATGAAAAGGAGAGGCTTCTTATCTTCTTATTCTATAAGTGAAAAGAGAGACACATACAGAGAGTCATGTGTCTGCACCCATGGCTATAGGAAGCAACTAGAATAATTGATGTTCAGACTTCTTTCCCACTGGAGCTGCCTTCAAAAGTATTTGCTAATGATAGATAATTAAGAACAAAATCAAGAAACAGTCCCTTGCACTATCGATGGAGTGTGAAGGATATTCAGTAGCCCAGTACTTTATAGTTATTCCAGTCTCCACCTCTGGAACTTCATGGTTATAATCAGCCAAGACAGTAACCCTGGCTGTCACAGCTTTTCCTAAAAGGTCATAGGGGTCAAGCTTGCTGGAGGGCAGGCATGCATTGAAGCAGTTCATAAGTTCACATTAAATGAACTTTCATTTACACGCTGGTATTTTTTCTGTTTTCCCTACCCTTCCAACACTTGCCCATGGCTGTTTCATGTCGGTGATTGTTCATAAGCTTGTCACAGATGTCAAGGCATTTGACAGCCAAAGCCAACAGTGGTGTTGCCTGGCCTTCTCAGACTAAGTTCTTCCCCTGGCCATGGTCACCTTGGACAGGAAGCTCTTCATACCCATCTGTTTTTATGACAGTGAACCCCAAGAGTGTAGGCTTTTGTCCCACTCCCTTTCATCAACATGTCCTAGGTTTGACATGTGAATAAAGGAAGATGATGAAAATTAGTTAGCTGACAATGTCCTCCACTTAAAGTGATCACCTAGCCTAGGACTGTTCATGGAGACACTGTTACAGTTGAGAGGAGGCCTGTGGGGACACAGTGATTTGAACTATTAGGTTAGCAGAGATGGGGAGATTGGGATTTCAAAAGATAATGATGAAGTAGGGAAACTGAGGAAGAGGGAGCAATTACTGTCAGGTTTTCCTGCATATTGACACTGCTCTGTATGTTTTTCCTGATTTGTGTTTATCCCTGTGGTAATGGGAAGGTATGGAATACAAGAATAACCACAACCAGGCTTGCACCCAGTGAGAATTGTAGATGTTCTGCACCAGAATGCAAAGATAAGAGAGGATTTGGTGGTTTGTTGGGTTTTTTTTTTACTCCCTGGATGGTATGAGATTCTTTGCTTTTAAGTCCATGTTACGTAGGATGCAAGTCTTGCATATACAGAAAAGCATGCTAGTATCTCTACCTCACTATTCCTTATGCACATATGACAGGTTTACACAATGCCAGCAAGACTGGTTCTGGTCAGCTGTCATATCTTGAAGGTAGACCCTACTGTTTGGAGACGTTAGGAAAGAGAAGGGTGTATGCTTTTGAGGATAATTGTGGAAGTAGATGTGAATTACTCTTTCTTAGATCTGCAAAGAGGAATCCATTCCAAAGGGTGCTAAAATTTCTCAGTATAAAGGGGACATAGATATCAAAGATGCTGCACTCAGGACCTTATGAAGAAAGATGGTAACAACAGTTTGCATGTTCCAAGCAGCGGGAAATAAATCACAGCAGACAAAGTGACACGTGTTGAACAAGAACACGGAATTCTCACTCAGAGGAGTCTTATTGCTGTAAATTAATCATCTTTTTATTAGCATGCCCTGAAGCTTTTGGGGATATAAACTTTGCAAAATAACAGCTGGATTCTGGAAGTAAGGCATTGAGTTAAGAAACAAATCATGCAAACTTGAAAACAAGTTGCACTTGAGCCCTGTGTAGTCAAGAAGAGTACACCTGCTTCCTTTTATGAGGCACACTTGAATACCCTCTAAGTGACTAACCTGTGGGAAGCACTGGGTGAAGACCTTGGTGGTGGAATTTAAGCTGGATGAGTAACTCCTGGGGGAGTCACAGCTCTCCAAGTTGTAAGTGGGGAGCCTCTGCTGTTGCTATCTTGTCAGGCATTCGTTGAACATCCCGGGACAGTATGATACTGAAAGGGTCAAGGATGTGTTTCCTTGATTAGGGATTCAACAATGATTGGAGATGGAAGAGCTTCTGAGTGTGTCATCTTTTCCTTTTTCATTTTCTGCAGAGCCAGGAATAATATAGTTGAATACTGTCAGTGATGTAACTTTTTCTTTCCAGAATGATCCGTAGAGGAGAGAAGGCAGTCAGAAATAACATAATAAAGTTTGGGTGCTTCACTGGGTGGAAGTGGCATGTCTTTTTCCTGTCTCCTCTTTCCATTACTGTTTTTTCAGCTTCTTTATTTCAGTCTCCTGGTTTGTTTGACAGACTCACAAAGATAAAGGGTTCTCCATTTACTGTTAGCTTTATCTCAACACTCATCTTCTGTTCTCCTCCATTTCTTCTTTAATTTAAGGCACCATTGGTATTTTTTTCCCCCATCGGACATAATGAATGGCTGGGAGCTGTCAGCTCTTTTGGACTCTTTTGTCTTCTATTCATCATTATGTCTTCGTTGTCCTCTTTAATTTAGCTGCCATGTTGAGGGGATCACTTACTGTGAAAGACAATATTGCTAGCTGTCCATAGGGATTTCGTACATCTATTCATCATCCTGTGTAAGATAAACTGTATACGAAATATTATGCACGAAAAAGGGCAAAATATGTGAGATGTTTCAGACACCAAATGCTCAGGCAATACTTTCAAACACAGACCTATGAGGTTAGGCATATGACACTTTTTCTGGATAGAAATTTCTACCAATTTAACTGTAGAAGACAGGTCTTTCTAAATTGAAATTGATTTGAGTACAAACTTGGACTAGCTTTATTACTTTGTTTCGGAATACATCAGTAGGTACACCAATATGAATTACAATATAGGTCATAATTAGACCTTTATTTCCTGGTTTTCAGAGAAGAGATAGTGGATGTTCAAGGTAATTGGGAATATACCCATTTACTTGGAGGCGTAAATATGGATCTAGGAAAATAAGGTTAAGAATTTATTTTTTTTTTTTAAAAAAAAAAAATCTTAATCAAAGGTCTGGTGTATTTGTAACAGATAATTCCCTCAAATGCTCAGAATGACTTATCAAAAATTAAAGCACAATATGTTTTAAAATTAATAATTTTGAGAAGTGTACTTCCAAGAAAACTGAGGGAAGTGTTAAAGAACAGAGTGAGGATAAAATGGGTACAAAACTCAGGTACTCAGGTTAGATTTGGGGTTATTAAAGTTTAACACACGTTTTCCAAATCTATTTTTTTCAAGGACCATTTTTGTTTCTGTTCACTCTGTACTTTTTTTTCTTCTTGTGAGTGCCCCTGGGTGTATTTAAAACAGGTGGTGATACTCTGGTTTTACATTAATCTGCCCAAGGTCAGGAACTGGCTGTGTGTCTGCATTTTCCATCTACATGTGCACAATTCTGCTAATCTATTAGTGCCTAAAACTGCATGCTCAAATACTTAAGAAAACATGGATTGGTGAACTGCAGGTCTTTCAGCTACCAGCCACTCAGTATGTAACCTTTCCTGCTTGTGATAAATAAGTGTATTTATTACAGAAGACATAAGCTAAAGACTACAAAAATCAGGAACTTCAGGAAAACAGCTTTTGGATTAGGTGTGCCTGCATAGCCATGCCATAGTACTGTGAGAAGAAACAGGAAACATTGTCCAATACAAAAATTGAATGCACACCCAAGTTTTGATGGCTGTGTGCAATTTTGTTCCCTGCTTCTCAGATCCGAACTAGAAGGGATATGAACTGCTTAAGGCATGATGATTATTAGACATAGCATATATCTTCTGTATGAAAAAAAATAAAAACCTTGAGAATCCCTCAGCTTGAAAAAGAGATTCTAAATGATCTAATGAAAGACTGAAATTGTATATGACACCATGGAGATAAGTAAGGACCAATTATTGTCAAGTTTAAAACCATGGCAGCTCAGATACTGTATTCAGCTCAAGGTTGCTGGAAATAGAGCACACTATGCCAGGGTGTAAGGGTTACTTTACACTTAAGTTGTTTCACATGTTATTTCCCTACAGTTCTGCTAGCAGCTAATGTTAGAGACAGGGTAATGGTCTCACTGGAGCTTTCACCTGGGAAATTGCAGCAGTAGTTCCTTGGTTCTTATGTCAGGTCCTGAAACAGGCAGTTAATGGGCTGGTTCATCTGCCTGAACTTTGTGCAGCATTGATAGCCATTGCAAGCAGTATCTGTCTTTGGAAAACCATTACTAGTGTGATTTGGCTTCCAAAGGTATACAAATCAATCTCATAAAATGTCTCTTACCTTACAATATCTGTAAAATAAATCCTTGGTTTGAATGCATTTCCTGTACAAAGGAAATATGGTATTAAAAATTATGGAAAGGTTAATTGCAGTATTTTCCACCCATGTTTAAATTTAAATCAGTTGGACTAGATGCTCATTGTAGATCCCTTCCAACTGAAATATTCTTTTCTATTAACCCTAAGTCATCCTGAGGACTTTGAAAAAACTGAGAGGTTGTAAACTCATGGCAACGTTTGGTTTATGCATTGCCACTGAGTTCTCTATTTATAATTTTCTGGCCATGTAGTCAAAATGATAGATCTTCTAACTGAGGGCAACAGAAGAACATAGTGAAAGTTTTCCAGTGCTAATCTTTGTTTCTTTCCCCATATGCATGATAGTTCCTATTTCTTAGCACAGGGTAAATTACCCTAAGAGTCCTGTCTACATAAATATATACACAAAAGCATACAATTTATTTTAACCACAATACCAGAATTTATAAGCAAATACCTTTATACATTACAGCTAGCATTAACATGGAGATGGAAGAGAAATATGAAAAAAATGTGGTTCACAGCCAAAAACTGTGTCATATCACAGTTGCCAAGCACAGTTCAAATTATACTAAGTAAATAATTTGGAATTAGGGCTGCAAATTCAGATTTTCCCTTTTTTCCATTGTGTTTTTATGACTTCAGATGGATCACTGCTAGTAAATCCTGTTTTGACACAAACTTACAAGCAGAGTCTTATGGAATCTACATTGTCAGTGGCTTATCTGGTTCTTATCCTTTCCTGCACATATTTTTGTTAATATCTTAATGGATGCTAAAGGTAGACTTTTCGTATAAGTATGTTTGAAATTGCTGTAATAGATTATGTGATATCTATTTATGCATAAAGACTGAACTTTTTTACTATGTCTGCTTTGTTGTTTGGTAAATCTTAAAGAGAAAGAGGTGAACAGGAGTCCCTCAGCAAGATTTCATGATCAAACAATGGCATTTCTGATTTTGATTTAAAAATAGTAAATTAATTCACAGATGGTTGCTTTCATTTAGGAGAAAACACCTTGCAAATACTGACATTTCTGCAAGTTACTCAGATGTTTTTAAGGTCCAGTTTTAAATGGAAAGGATGGGAAAATCCCAAAATTTGCTGTTTGTGTACATAAATTTCCTTATCTAATAACTTAACAAAACCCAAGCATCTTTTGTTTCAGAACACAGGCAAGAAAAGTCATGATCCTTTTGAGGCTTCCACATAAAAGTAAAACATAGTTCTGTTCTCACAAACTCTTCAGCATTTATTCAGTTCAAAGGTGTTATTCATTGGTTTGACTTGTTTGTCTTATGTCTTCAAGATTGCATTTTAAATAAGCTCTGAAAGAGCTTACATGAGGACATGTTAAAATGACTCAGAAATGTCCCCAGGAGTTCGGAAGATGAAATTATATAGAACGAAAAACTAGAGGATACTACATGCTATTTGATATGGACAAGAGGCATTTTAGGACGATGATCTCAGCATCCTGTCTTTCAAAGCTGGTTATGAATCTTTAGGAAATGCTGAAGAACTTAAATGCTGTGTTGTCTTTGGGTACTCAGCGAGACATTACTCACAGCAGTGCTTTGGGACTGCATTTGCTTTTCACTTCTGATTTATGCATTTATTTTCCTCACAACGTGAATAATTAATATCAGCATGAGCGGGATTTATTTTTTCATAGTATTTTTAAAACTGAGGTGAAAAATATCTGTGAGAAGTATTTGATAATATCATCTGAGAACACACAAAAAGTTATTAGTTACTCCCTGAGTGGACAGAGGTGGGGAGATGGGGTGGTCAGATATTTTTGCCACATCAGTTTCAGACAGCAGTTACGAGGTTTATGAGATTCCCTCCTACACCAAGATAGTTCAGTTTAGGAGAAATTGAAAGTTTCACAGACATAGAAGGATCTCCAGTTGATGCAGCTTTAGGTGCAGCCCAGGTAGTTGATGGGGTAGGTCAGGAGGTGACATGAGTTACAGCAGCTGGCTAACATGAGCTATAAATTTCCAATGCCACCATTTCAGCACAGATTGGGATCTCCCCCCTTCAGCACCACTGAAGTTTTGATTGAGAAAGGAGGATGGACTTTCTCCTCATTGTAATTCTTGAGAGATGTGAAAAGGTGAGACTTGGTGATGAGATTCCAGCCCTATGTGCCCAGCACAGCTGCCTGGCAGTCTCGCATCTCGCTTTTGCTCCTCCAGTGAGGACCCTCTCTTCAAATTAAAAAGACTCTTGTGAGATCAACTGATCACAGGCACTCCATGAAAGTAATTCTCAGTGCGGGTATTTTGTATACTTTTGAGAATTTTTCCCCTTATTGTCCATAGCCCTACCTCTCGCTGTCAAGCTGTTGGAGAGCATGGCTACCACACGCAAAGCGCAGTTAGGCGATTTCCCATTGTTAATCAATACAATTTTCCTGTGAAGCTTCATCTTACTTTGTAATCAACAGGTATAGTAATAGACCATATATTTTGTAATAAATTATTTTCTTCTCTTGATTTCTTTGACAGAATCATGAATAAACTGGCAGACCAGCAGGACCACATGATACCATGAAGAGAAGCTTACAGGTCCTCTATTGCCAACTGTTTAGTAAGTAAATTATTTTATTTTTTTTCTGTAAGAAAGCAACTATTCAAATCCTTACATAAGATAGTAATATTTATGCAGGGAACAATTCAGGGAGGTACTTAACCATGTGCCTTGCTTCAGATACCTGGAGGAACCATATGGAAATTAAATTATCTTGTTAACTGAGTTTTTTGGAGATGTATTAAAAAAATTAATTGAAGTATCAGCTGATTCTGCAGCATCTTGTGCAAGAGTAAAAGTGATTTGCTGTGTCTTGCAACTGTGAACACCCTCAGAAAAATGAGATGTAGAAATAGAGGATGGTGGTTGGAAAAGACAATGCAACATTTTTGTAGTTGTGTTTTTTGTCTAATTCTCAGTGGACAAAAGGGATCCATCCCACTTGGCATGTCTGGTGGTAATCTCTCAGAAAAAAAGATCTACAAGTGAGGGAAGGGAGCTCCAGACTCACAGAGACCTAAATTCTCTGTCACTTCCTGAGAGGACTGGCTTTTTTTTTTTTTTTCCCTAAGTTTTGGCTTTCAAAGGAGTCAAGACTCAGATGAAATTTAGACCGTGTAGATAGGGTCTTCCTCGCCTGTTCACAGGAGTAAGGCAAGATTTTAGGTATAAAACAATAATCACACTGTTCAGGCATTTCTGTAGACTGAAATCTACAGTGTCAACATCCCAAGCAGCAACTTTTCTTCAATATTTTAGAGATTAAATAGGCAAAATGTAAGTGTAATCACTTGCTGTCCTATGTTTTACAGAGGAAATTGCTAATTTACAGTAAGAATCTAAAAAAGGTTTTTTAATGTTTTCAATTCAGCAGAATTATTGACTTCAAGACACATATTTTCGTAGACATTTTTATATGGATTTCTCTTACTCTGGTCCAAGCAAGTCAGAAACCAGAAAATCATGCTTAGTATGCATGGAATGAGCAGTGCAAGGACTATTAATCTTATTGGCATGTGTGAAAATTAAGTCTAACATATTTTATGGACTGTTACAGAAATCTAGTTAATAGCATATCTTTGCTTCACTCATTGCCATCAGGGTATAGAATGAGAGATTTCTATTGCTTTGCTAGATTGGCTAGCATTCCTATTCCTATTTACAACTTCCTCTATGACATACGAGAAACTCAGTTGTGTCTTCATGAAATCTGAAGAGACTCCAGAGGTGCACTCAAGATCATTTTGCTTTGATGAGCATAAAGCTAGGCCAGATGTGTCTAGATGACCTTCCCAGCAGCACACCTTTGGATCCCAGAGGTTGGGTGCCTGGCTGGAGTGCAATGGGGGAAGAGCTCTTTGGGGAGGGCTGTAACCAGAAACCCACTGACAGCAGTGGGGGCTGTGGCAATTTTACAGCAGCTAAGGACCCAGAAGACTTTGTCACATTTTGACATGTTTCTATGTGTTGAATAGTAACTTAATTCTAAAATTATCTCGGTTGCTGGATCAACATTAGGTTCATTGTAATGAAAATGTGAAACTGAACTGTGTGAATACATTTCTGCCCACATGGTGGGGAAAAAAAAAGGAAGGTATAATCTACATCCAACCTATCACAGTGTCAGGTCTTTCTGTAGTTTTATTTTATTTTTTTTTAATATCATGCTTCCCTGCTTGGCAGCATTCCCCATTGCTATCCCTGCTGCTTTAAACTGTATTTTTCAGGGTAATAAGTTGAAAATCTAGGCAGCAAGTAGAGGAACACTGAAAATGAAGAGGGAAAGACTGAGCAAACTGCATATATATACACATATATAGGGTATGAATAGGCAAACAATATTGTGAACTCCGTGATATAATTTGGAAAGATGGATTCTGAGCATTCCATTTCTACTGACAGATAAACAAACTGCTTTATTTCTCTGAGTGCAGCAAAAATGTGTGCTAAATGTAGTTTTCATTAAGAAATGCAACTGCTATAGCTATATAAGAGACACTTTGGGCATCTGGAATGAGTTTTTTCACTGGCTGGCTGGTTTGTAAGAAGCCTGTGGCAAGATCCACAGTTACTTAATTCCTATTAAATCAGTTTCCTTTTAGATGCCCTATAAGTGTGTTACTTAGGCTCACTTTCTCTCTGGTTACACCACAATACTAAGAACAATCTCCAGAGAGTGCATTCTGCAGCTAAGGAAAAGGAAATGACTTGAATGTGTTTCCTGTAACTGTTCTTTATGCTGTAAGAAGGGCCTGCAGCATTGTCTAATTTGTTTAATTTGCGCAAAAGAGGAATAATTGCTGGTACTATACAGAGAAGAAAAAACCCAAACCTTCAGAGAAAGTGCTAAAAGATGTTCTATTTTGGGCTGATTCACTAATGTCCTATGCCTGCCTGCCTGCCTTCCTCATCAGCAACTGCAGCAAGTGGGTCCATGGTGCTGCTTCCCTGATGTGACAGCATTTTCATCTTGTCTGCTGTGTTATGAGTGGTTAATTGAGGCTTAGGACTAGAGAGAAGTGCCCTGTGTATGTACTCTTCTGAGTCAAAGGCTAGGATGGCTTGGACAAAGTGGCAGTGGTTTTTGTAGAAACATGATGAGCTGGAGTGACAAAACTGTCTGTGCTTGTGAGAGTGTGCCTGTGGCTAATGGTGGAGGAAGTCATTTCATCCCCAAACTGGTGCCTTGCTATGGGTCTTGTCATGTGTTGGCTGAGTCCCAGCTGTGCCACTGGGCTAGTAGTGGCTACGCTCTTCTCTGGATTCGTTTCCACCTCTATTAATTTGTGCTGTGTCCAACTGTGCTCTGCAGTGTCTGAGACAGTGGGACCCTTGTACTCAGGAGGACTGCTTGGCTCTGGGGCTAGAGGAAAAGACTTATGTAGATGTTTGTCTGATTAGTGGGATTTGTTAGCTGTATGTCAGGCCCATATATAAATAAGATTTTAAATGCAGTATGCTTTTTTTTTGTGAATTTTAGATGAGTTATGTAATCAGTCTATTGCCATCCATATTCTTTTGCTGTGCTTTCCAAAAAGAGCATATTCCATCCATTTATGCTGATCAAGAATAGTATGTGAAAATGGCACTAGCAGCAGCTGCTATTTTGAATATGGTTGTAGCTGGCTTGAATCTGATCCCAGTTGTCAAGAGACAGACTTTGTAAAAATTGTAGTGCTACATTTGGCCCAGGACAGGGGCTCTGGGCGATGCTACTTTACCTCTAGTCATTCATAATTTATGAATAAGTAATTAAGCACGTGGTGTAACTATAAAGAAGCAGTGCTTTCAAACTACATCTTCAAAGATTCTATTTAATCTGAAATCTCTAAGACATTAAAAAAAAAACATAAAAGATTAAAACAAAAAATTTGGAAGAGGTTTCTTAGTGAGAGCTGTTTGAAGTCACTAGCTAGACTGAGTTGATGAGGACCAACTAAAGCAAAACATGTGTCCACAATTTGCTGCCATTTGTTCTAGGCACATATTTATGGATGAAGTTTCTTGCCTCTGTAATGATGAAAATGCAAATGCCTTTCCCATGAGGCTGAGCGATCTCCATTTTTTATAAAGACCTAATGTGGTGATTTAAGCCCTACAGCATGAGCCACAATATGTCTGCATTTTCTGTAATAAAGCATGCACATTATAATTTACCATGCATGCACTGTTCACTAAGGGTTTCCAAGTTGCCTATAAACTAGAGGAAAATGTGGAGAAAGGTAACTGGTGAAGCGCTTGGCATATGATCTGTATAAGATACTTTCTTCTTCAGACACTTATTTTCCTGAAAAATACGAGGACTTGTATTTTCTGTTTACTTACAGCTCCAGTGTCTGTATGAGGACCTGTCACCATGGCATCTGGAAATAAACGCCAGTCTGAGTGCTTTTTCATGCCATTATCACTTACTGCGTGCCCAAGCATCACTCTTTCATCTCTGAGGCCTGGCACAATGCCCAGTAATATCAATAGAATACATCTTCTATGTACACATTTACACCACTCTCTAACAAACTGAGCAGAAATGGCAGTGAGTGGCCGTGCCTTATAACACAGGCTGTCACAAATCTTATATCCCCTTGCTGTGGATGCAGCTCGCCTTCCTCTGTCCTAACTGGCAGCCTGACTGCTTTTTGGTTAAGACTCTTGCAGTGAACTTCACCCTGTAGAAAGAGTAAACACAAGCCTGTGCTCCATTTGAGTCTGAAGCAAGTCCAAGGGCTCATCCCTCTTTTCATAAATATTTGATAATTTGATTGTCAAATTCATGTTTTAGAGAAACTCAGTGCCTTCTGAAAGGTGCTGAGCAGCATTATCTCGTAATGCCTATTGCCTCTAATAGGAACCAGCACCCACCAACTCCTCTTTCTATTGCCAGGTGCCGTCTGTGAATAATTATGTGGTATTAATAAGATCGCTCGTTTATACAATTATACATGGCTTGTTTATTGCAAGTGGGGAGGCATGGTAACAGTACAGAAAAAGACTACTGCCAGAAGCAGGGGGATAGCCTGTTCCCTGCCTATAGCAGTAGATAAGACATGAAGAAATGGATTTATAGAGCAGGTAGCTTGACATTAGACATAAGGCAAAAATGCTTCAGCAAGTTAGGACATTGAAACGCTGGAACAGGCTAATCAGGTGGATTTTAGTCTGTCACTGAAACACTGAATGGAAAAAACCCATCTCTCAGGACTCAGAGGTCATCTAGACGATTTCAAAAGCTCCCATCAAAGCCTGTGACCACTAGGTACTGTGTCCTTAGTGCAAATGATCCTGCTTGCTTTGACAGAGAGCTCTCAGTTTGCGTGAGCCATGTATAATTAATCCATGTGATAGAAACATACAGCTGACGTAGGCTTAAAGGTATGGGGGATTGCTTGATACAGATCAGCGGAGAGTGTCTCCCTATCATTCACGAGGACTCACGGTGAGCAAAGAAAACAACATTTTTGTTGTGCTCTCTTAGGCTGGTAGGTGTTAGCTTGAGCAAAGAGAGCAGCAGGGAGTGGTTATCCAGCAACAGATTCCATCTCATTTGCTTAAAAATTAGAAAGGTAAACAGCCTCTGCGTATGCAGTGTTTCATGTACAAAGCTCTTTGGGATACTCACTGGGCTGGAGCATTTGTATTTGAGAGTCACGTGGCTTGGTAACAGCCTGCCCATGGGGCAGCTCGCAGCAAGCAGTCCATCAACACTTGCTTTTCCCAGAATTCAATTAAAGTTTGTTGCTACAGTTTCTCAGCAAAAACTTTGCCTTCTTGAAAGAAGCTGCGAATTTCCATTTTGTGATCCCTTCCTGAAAAACAAACCTTTTTAAAGAGAGCTTTAAAAGCAAACTGATGCACCTTTTAAAAAAACTAAATTGAATATGTATTTTCTTATTGGATGCAGGCTCCTTGATGTGCCCTTTAGTGCGATTTCAGCTGCACACACATACAAGAGTGTGCTGCTGCTCGCTGCCTGGATAAGCACAACTCTGTGAATCAGATGGCTTTTGTGATTCTAAACCTGAGATTGTTCCCATGAATAGCTTGCAATATTTGTTTTAAATTTGCTGGTTCCATGAACATTCTTGCCCTTAAAGACGTTAGGGTTTGTAGCATTTCACAGATTACACAAATTCATTAAAGAGTTTGAGGTACATCTGTTGGGTACAGCAAGGGGGGGGATGTTCTGACAAGAGAAGATAAAAAATTAGGATCTAGCAACCCTCCCAAACAACTAAAATATTGTGAAAACTTCTCCAGTGTTCTTTCAGATTTGCTGAAACACAGAAAGATATAGCATCAGCCTAGGGCTGTAGGATGTCAGGTCATGGTTTAAGTCCTTGACACTGCAATTGGGTTAAAAAAACAACTGACAGTTACATTATAATATTTGCTCTTTCTATTGGCAAGCAAGCAATTCATGCCTTTGCACAGATAATTTGATAGTCTGATTATGTTCTTGGCATTAAGTAGCTTGAATTTTATGCTTATACTGGTGTTACTTGCACTAGAACCCTGTAGATTTTTCAGAATTAATGAGAACATGGATAACTTCCTGGTTTGCATTGATCAAGCATTCACACACCAGTTGTTGGACATTCTGGTGATGATGTCCATGACAATTATGCTAGAGGAGCAAGAGATATTAAAGACATACATATAAATATGGATGTATTCCCAAATTGGAAAATGCTGCAAGGATTTGGTTTTAAAATTCCTTTCTGTCTTGTTAAAACAGTAATTTAATAGGTCAAAAATGAATCCACAGTACTATTTCCATCTTATGTTGTGAATTATTTGTGTTTTGGACCTGAAGCAATCCCCATTGTACCACAATGTATCTGTCTAATCTTCTATTTTAGATTCAGCATTGTTTGCCTTGAGAATAATTGAGAAACCTTGAGAGAGGTTTTAGAGGGAGGGTGAATAGGCAGGAGTACAAATTTGACTTTTCTCTATTTTCCCTTTCAAAAGTCTATTCATCCATCCCTAATAGAAATGAAACTTCAGCAACAAAGTCTTAGCAGCTTGTGCAATTCCATGTGTGTGTCTTTGAGTCTCAGCATCAAGTCCAGTGAAGCAAGAAATCTTACTGATATGCAGACAGGAGCCTAACAACCGTGAAATATTGGTGCTATTGAGTTCAGTGGCAAAATTGCCATTGACTTTAGTAGGATTAGGATTTTATTCCCAGCCTTCATGTTCCCAGCTTGCTTTGATATGTTGCATTATAAAACAAAAACATCCTGTCAAACATTTATTTCCTTCCCCAAAGCCTTCTCTTCTTGCTGGCTGTGCCTAAGAGACGCTGGTATGTTTTTGACAGTACTGTAATCAAGCCCTAATCCAGCAAAGGCAGTTAAATATGTGAACAGAGCTCTTAGCACCAGGCAGGCTGCTCCTACAGTGGCCACTAGCCATAGCCATAGGCTTCAATTGCTGTTGGTCTGTGTTCCTGTAATTTGTCATAAGAGAATTTTCATTTCAGCACACACCCTGATGTCTAACATCCATGAATTATCCAATGCCTGTGACAGTGTTTCTGTGAGAAAGACAGAAAAATGGCTGTTAGATATTTAATATACATTGTTATCTGAAGTTTCCCCACGTGTGAACTGCCATGCACGTGGATGTGTATCATTGGTGTCAGTAACACAGTGATATTTATACTGCCGTGTTTGGGTGCTGGAACTTTTGTATGTTAAAAATATCTTCAACTTTTTGCAAAGCCTTTGAACTCTTCTCCCTCCACCTAACCCTTGGCACTCTACATCCCATTATTTTTGAACAAGGAAGACCTAACTGTGGTCGTTATGCCAGCTTCAATCACTCATGTATGTGTCCACTGTAGCTCACTGCAGGCTGTGTAAATAATTTAGAAGAACGACTTATAAAACCAAGCTCATTGCAGGCTGTGGAAACAGTTTGGAAGAAATACATACAAAACCAAGTGTCATCCAACTTGGCAGCATGTGATGGATACTATTCATGTCCCATCTCTAAATAGCAAATATATAGATGTCCTCTCCAGTTCTACCATAGATCTCCAAAGAACCTGGGCATGTGACAAAATTTAAGCACATTCATCTCAGTGAAAGACTTCAAAACTCCACCTGTAAAAAAAACCATGCTGTGAAAGATCATTTGAGTTAGCCTTTGGCATAAAGCCATTGCTTCACAAAGCAGTGCATCCGACTGGTCTTTATTTTGAATACAGGCATCTGCAAAACTTCCTTGACAAATCAAGACCTATACATAATTGGTATGAATGTATCGTTTTATACTACATTATAGGTTTAAACTATGTATATCCTCTAATGCCTGAAACCTCAAAGGCAGGGTGTGCTCCCAAGGTCTGGAAAAAAACCACGGTCTCCTTTCACATGATTTTTTCCCCCACATTATTCTTGCATAAACGGAAGATGTTTGTTATATGTCCCACAAAAGATGTTTGAAAAGTGACCTTGGCAGGAAGAATACTGTACGCCTGCTATAGTAACTTAAAACCATATTCCTTCAGCTAGAGGAGGCAAGGGAACTGCAACCCCAAGGCCACTTTTGCTTAGGGTGGAGGAGCAGGGTCCCCATGCTGGCTGGTATGTCTGTTGCAACGTGCACCACAAGTGCCCAGAAGGAACCCACCACTCCAGGTTTTGAAGGAATAGTGCTGTGTAGACCTCCCAGCTTTCCCATCACTGAGCTTTTCTTTTATACTGTGATGATGACATGGTTCTTCAAGCTACTCTTTTCACTCAAGACCAGGCTCCTGTCATATCCAGGATGAGGGCAGGATTTTGCAGCCACATTTTCCAAATCAGCAAATGTATAATAACTCAGTTGGGCACTTAGTGAATTTTCCTGAGTACCTAAGCAGGTTAACCAAGTGTTCCTCTGCTTTTCATCTTAATGGTAGCTAAATATGAAACTTCTGCAGGTGCCTTTAAGAATTGGACTAGATATGTCTCTTTGATATGGAGTGCCAAGGTACTTTGGAAAATCTGATCCCTTTTCTTCTAACGTAAAGGAGCAGACGTTGTCTCAAAACTATGTAATACTGTGCAGAACATAAGACTTTTGCTTCAGAGTTGATGGATAATAATCAGTGCTTACTAAGACTGACTTATAAAGAAAGGAAATAAAAAGAAAAAAAAGAAGTGGCACTGAATCAAGTGCAGGTTTGCAGTTCCTAGTAGTGGTAACAAATGCTTTTACTCAGTATTTTATAAAGTCACAGCATTGTGCAGACATTAAGTAATTAATTTAAGTTCCAGTGTAATTAATTAAAGTCTCCAATTTGAAATGTTACAGCTGATGAGCTGAACTGTCTCATCCTCTAGGAGAAGCATTCTGTCCTTTCTATACACTCCCATATGCATTTGGTCCACAAAGGCTGCTCTTGTGTGTTCACGTTGCCATGCAGCTTGCCGTGGTTGGAGTAGCTTTCACAAGACAGTGCTTCCTAATTCTTCTATAACAGATTGCAGCTGGTGGGAGAAGAAGAAGAAACCTTTCTTCTATCCTCTTAGTGAAGGGATCATCAGGGAAGGAAACAATGCAGGGTGGGGAGAGATGACTGCATATTCTTCTTAATAAAGCAGATATATTAACTTATTATTGCAGGTATAGTTGCGATCTGTAAGTGTACTTCATATACCCACTAAAACACTTGTGCTGATCAAATTTATTGGGTGCATATTCTACATTCACTATACTGTTTTTTCTTACTCTGTACTGCTGGAGCACATAGATATCTTTCAAGGCACTGCCATCATCAGTAGAAGCACATGTCCAGCCCTGTGACAGAATAAAGCATGCTCTGCATAGAAAGCTAAAATATTGCAGAAATGGAAATGTTCAGACCATACAGCAGACTCCCATCTCATTGTGCCTCAAACCAGGACAGGTCTTTAACCCATGGACCTTCCTTGGTGCTAGAAAGGGAACAGCAATTCCCTCTCACCTCTGAGGAATATTGGTCTTAAATAGCTTGATAACCAATGTTATCAGTAGTGATGAGTCATTGCAGGAGAACCTACAAGAGTTTGAAAATTTGTGCACGTATACAGGACATCACATCACATTTCACTGTGGCTTTCAGAGTGGACAATGGAGTATTATTGACAGTACTTCTGCGTAAACTGTGTGAAAACCAGCATGATTTCTGGCCAGATTATAAATCCATTTTGTAAATCACTTACAGCAGTTTAGTTGCTGCTGGAATTCCCTTGCAGCCAGCCTGTGAGGGACTCTCAATACTTGAACATGAAGTTTCTAATTCTTTATGCATTTGAAAAAGGCACTGCTTCTTGAAGGTAGCATCCCATGGGAAGGAGAATGGTAACTTTGCAGTATCTTCTAAAGCATTAGGTATCACTGGCTCCTATAGAAGCTACTAATTCATTATGTTATCACAGCTTCTCATTGCTGAGGGCATTAATAATTAACACACAGATGCCACAATTAGGGTGTCAAAGAGAAGAAAGATAACAAACAATGAGAGTGCCTGATAAATGGACAACAGTATGCTTGCAGGGCAAACCACTTGTATTTGTATATATAGAGTTAATTCAGAGCTGTAAAGCACAGGGAGAGAAAGAAAATGGTTTCAAACCCTGTGATCTTTTGGCCTTGTCTTGGAGGTAGAATGGAGCAATTATCTCCTGTTTTATATCTTTACCTTTAGTAGTGCTCAGGTTTGGCAGTGTTGTTTCTGTACAGCAACTGGCCATTTCACCTCATTTAAAGCTGTTTTGTTCTGCTGTTTCAGGAAAGAAGAGCTGTTTTATTCTGATTGAGGCCCTATCCATGCCTGAGAGCCTCATGTCAAATCCCTGCCCTGGGACCTACTTCTTAATGCTGAGGTTGTGAAGCATAAAGTTAATCACATTACAGTCTGTGCTGCACAGAAGTGCCCTGACAGTTATTGAGGATAAAGCCTCTGTCAGGGAGAGAGAAAGAGCAGTAGGAGCTTAGGGAAGGAGGATGCTCTGAGACTGATTCCCAAGAGCAGACAAGGAGGATGTGCAGGAATGGAGTAGTTGCTATCTTAATAACAATAGACACTAGCAGCTCTTTTTTTTTTTCAAGCAGATCAATCCCTTAGGAAAGAGATCATCTATAAGATAGAGTGACAAGATCTGTGCCTTAGCTATGCATATTGCAGTGCATCTTTCCTGGCCCTTGGGAGATTTATGACTGGGACCATTAGTTGCAAAGTCACTGCAAGGCATGTATGTGACTGACGGGGAACCAGATAGAAATCCTCTGGCCGCTGAGGTGGAGATGGCTGGACTGGAGACAACGTAAGATAGGGAATGCTTAATGTGCATCGTCCAATAAAGGGCTTCTACAAGAAAGAGGAAGGTCCTCTCTCCTTGTAGTTTACAGAGCCAGAGAAAACCTGGGGTGAGTTGTGTGAAGTGTATGTAGACTTGATTAGCTCTTGTTTCAGGAAAATCTATTTCAGAAATCAAAGGAAATTCAGAGGAAAATAGCTTAGACTTAATTGTTATTGGGAGCACCTCATTACCTTCCTGCCTATTGAGCTTCTCCTCTGGATTACAAGGTACCTGTCTTCATTGGTGTTTCCCAGTACAGAAAATATCCGTTGTTGGATGACAATGCCATCTGTGACTTCATGTGGTTATTTGAAGCCCTGAGAAGGCCACTGCCCCCCCTGCCCCATGTGTGTTCCCTGCTCGTGGCCTCATATAAAATAGGCAGGGCAGTGAACCCAGCAGCAGGGAGAGCTGTGGGGATGTTGTAGCAAACCAGGACATCCAGTTAACTGTGCTTCGGTCCTACCAGAGCAACATGCTTCTCCCACACTGGTTTTCACTGGTGTATGAAAATTTCCAGCATTATTCCTCTGGTTTGCAAGCTCTGTTGCAACCAGAGCTGCACAGCATGGTTCAGCACAGGAACTTGTGCTTTTCTGGACTCTGGGCTGGCCATGCTCCAGAGCAGTCCCATCACAGAAAGAACAGCTTGAGGGTTACATTCAATTAGCATAAACTGCCAAAGGCCCAAAATATGTTGCAGAGCCAGTGTTGATTGTTAAGCCTCAAAACATGTTCCCTTTTTCTTGCTTCTTTTCTTTTGCTGACTCTGTGGAGGAGAAAATGGTTAGAGCCCATTTTGTTATCCTCAGAGGAGGGATGTTCTTGGTGCAGCTGCAAGAGTGAGGCCTAATCCAGCCCCTAGTATTGGGGAGACCTTGGGCTGCTGTTCTTGTCACTGCATTTCTGAGTATCTCCTGTCCCTACATGTCTTATCTTTTGAACCATAAGCATTTTGGGCTAGGAGTTGACAGTATTTGGATGTGTTGTACAGTGCCAAGCATAAGTTTGGCTCTTAGTTAGTAATTATAACAATTAATAAGAAATACCATATGGCTAAAAATATTGTAACTCTCAAAAGAATTGTTGGGCCATTTATTTTTTGCGCATATGACTGTGTGCCTCATTTAAGCCAATTATTTTTCTATTAACAGGCATTGGCTATGCCATCCTTCTGCTTTTATTTTTAGAAGTATTCAGATTATTACAGAAAATGTGAAGAATGAATGAAAAAAGAAATCTGTCTGCTAGTATTTGTGTTTTAAAATTAAATTTCCTGGTTGAATAATCCTACATTTAATCCTCACAGGGATCTGTCTCCTCAAGGGAACGTTCTCTGTGCCCTCAGTGCCTGCTGTCAACATGTCAGAGGAAGTTGAATCCAAAAGAATTCATGAATCCAAATACTCATTTGGAAATCAGGTGGTGTTTGATTATGATGTTACCAATACCTCTCCTAACACATTTAATCACAAATGTGAGATTTATGGAGTAGAGACATGTTACTTTCAATTTAATTTGCAAGTTGTATTCTGCTTTGCAGACCATGCAGTAAAATTATGATAGATTCTGTCTTACTTACTGTCTTATGACTTATGGAAGACTGGGAAATCTCAGTCTTCAGTGTTTCAAGGTGAAATTTTTAGATCTAGCAGAGGTGATGCTTTTCAGTGTGGCATAGAAAAGTGTAAAGCCTCTTTTGTCACATGCATTGAAGGGATTCAAGCTTTACATCAGCGGAGGAAAGGAGATCACACATGGTCCTGCTGTATTTCTGAACCACATATTTTATGTCCCACTTTTTGGACTGGAGGTGTATTGTCACTGGCTGTGACAAGAGTTTCTGTTCCTGTTCAGTGACTATATTGTGGTACGCTGCTGAGCCCACAGGCGCAAAAGGTGCATTGGTGTGTGTTTGCTCTGGGCAGCAGCGTTCACAAGGGAGTGAAACTCAGACCAAGCATTTGGCTCACCTGAGTACTTACATCTTCAAAGCAGTATTTTCAGTTTACTTTTGAAGTAATGCTTGAGCTTATAGAGGTGTATTTCTCCAAATATTGGCTGTGAGTAGAATATGATGTTTATTGCCATTTAGAAAGGACTGTCATGCGGTATATCCATTTCACAGATTATTTTGAAAGAACTCTTTCACAGGTGTTTCAAATATTAAGTAGAAATTATTGAAAAGCTTTGACTACTACCTTCTATCATAAAAACTAAAACACAGATAAGTATATTTTTATTTAAAGAGTGATCTGATATGCTGAAGGGGGACTTAGGGGAGAACTGTGCAGGAAGGTGCAGGTTTGCGTTATTATTTTTTAAAAACAATTTATTTTGTGAAGTAAAGTCGTTCTGTGGTGCCAGATATATAAAGACATTGGTTGTTTCAACCTTGAGTGTCACTAGCAGATGAATAACAAGACAGTGAGAAGAATTGTAGAGTGATCAGCACGGCTGATTTTTACCAGTCAGAGAACTTGTGGAGATTACAGTATAGCATGAAGAATTTATCGAGGTGATTTATCCACAGTGCTTGTGAATACATTACATCCATATTATGTCTTAACTAGTATAGAGTGGGTCTCAATATCTACAAATGTATTATTAATGTTACTTTGGAAAGCAATACATTTTTCGTTAGTTTCAGCATCCTTCATGTTCGTGGATTTTGAACATAACTCTGAAACTCACAGTAAATCTTCTGCTATTGAAACAAATAAATCTGGGGGAAATATTAATAAAAAGACTTTTAAAAATGACATTTCATAACAATGCTCAGTCAGCCTTCCTGCTGCTGAGAGCCCCTGGCAACCAGAAATGGAAACCTTTGTAAAAGAGTTTGGAAAAAACAAAGGGGGAAAATCGCATATTTCAATTTTGCCTGTGGCGGTCTGCTCGTTTTGGAAGCTTCCATCAGAAGGTGTGCTTTGTAGAAAAGACAAGTGGAGAAAAGCAAGCTAAAAAAAAGGCAATGGAGGAGGCATTGTTTCATGTTCAGTACATGGCTTTTCCTTTGCATTCATCAGTTCTTGTGCTAAGAGGGAAGCAAAAAAATTTACTAGGTAGAGGGGGGGAACCAAGAGCTTTTTTTTTTTTTTACTGTCAGCCACAGTAAGACAACTATGCTGGGAAAGCCTCTTCAGTTTATGTGGGTTTTTTCAGTCATGGGATCAGTGTAGACGAGTTCTCCTCTCTGCTTCCCAGTGTCAGGCAGTTCTTCAGCCATCCACCTCCTGCTCACAAGGGTCACTATCTGACCGTGCTGATGTTTGACTCCTGCCCAGCCTCGTGGGCCCATGCGTTTTATTGCTTAGCACCTACAGGCAGGGACAAGTTACCAAAAGAAGTAACTCCTTTACAGCCACCAAAGGAGGACCCACACCTAGAATTTCTTTTTGCAGCATTTCTGGGTGCTCCTTCTGAAGTTCAGAGGAAGGAGTCTGGCAGAGCTGTCTGTGTTGCAGCTGGCAAGCCCTTTGGAAACTACCACCGAAGGAGGAGAACAGCAGAGCGGGCGAGGGTAGCTCACCCAGCAAGGATGGGGAAGTTTGGTCTCAGATCAGTATGGTTCCATGCACGTCAAAGCTGTAGCAAGAAAGAAAATTAAGTCATTCTGTGGGGCTAGTCATCTGTGGCTGCTTTTTCATGCAAGACAAAGCAAAACATATTTTCTACAGTGCATCTGTGCAAGACTAGGAAACAGTCATGAATTTGGCAGTGAGAAAACTTAACCTTTATAAAGTTATAAGCTGCAATAGTTTCACTTTGACAGCCCTGAAATGCACAAGACACTGAATTGAGAGCTTCTCAGGTTTGGAAAATGCGAAACTGGTAGTTCTGGACTGAGTTACGGCAGAATACTGTGGTAGCCTCTGGTGAATGAGCTTTAGAGATTTATATTCTTAGGTTTGCTTTCCTGAGTAAGCCAATATGTATCAGTGCAGCAGGCAGTATTTTTTATGCAGGAAAGGTAGGATACCAATATTATACTTGTCATTATATCAGATAAAAAATGCAATAATTTATAATACATATTCCAATTTAAGACCCTGTTAATTTCAGTGAATTACAGGGTTTGGTTTGAAGGACAAGTGTTTTAATGAAGACATAAATCACCAGTCATAAGCACCTTTTTTGCTATTTTCATATATAAAATCAGTAGCTACGTTAGAGGTTCACTGATATCATTCATAGTGCTTCTGGCCACTATTGAGGATGTATTTTCATGACATGTGGCTTATATTAAACTGTAAGACTGATAGATTGGGAACTGTATGTATCCAGGGGGAGAGAGGTACCTCATAGTCTACTGAATTTGCCACATATTTCAGTGTTTTAAAATACTAATTTATTTTTGTTCCAATACTTAATCTATTTTTCCACTGTTCAGCATAAAAGAATTTCAACCTGTCTGCCATACATACATACATTAAGCACATCTACTTCCCTACAGTGCATTCAACAGGCACTGTAGATTGGTAAGATATTGCCTCTAGGGTAAGTTTGCATACAAACTGCATCAATCTTGTGGTTTCTTCCCTTTCTCCAACCCTGTTTTTATTTGTAGAGGACCTTGGCGCTGCCAGTTGTCATAGGAACATGGCTGGATTGTTCAATAGGGAAAAGAGATGCACAGCTTGACCTGTAACTCATTCAGGCTGGTACCTGCAGGAGATGCCCATCAGCATCAGCAAGGAGCACAACGTGGAAACTGTCATTAGTGAATTTGCAGTTGCACTAGCATTCTGGTGACGACAGTGGCATTTTATTATTCCTATTTCCTGCCCAGAAGCCTCTACAGACCCCAGTAAGGACCAGGAACCTGTTGTTTAGGTGCTCTACAAACATAAAGGTGATGGATATCTGTGAGTGAACTGCATACCCTGCTGTTCTGTGATCTTCTGGAGAAAATATATTGCAGTGATACATTTGACAGCAATGCTGCAGAACTTCTCAAGTATCTCCTACAGCCTTCACAGAAAGGCAGAGGCTAAACGGTGTTGTGGGTGGTTAGTCTTCACCCCAAAAGCATGCTCTGTGACACGGTAATGATGTAAAGGAGGGACTTTGGAAATACATGTGTGACTGCTACACTTCTATAGTATTCCTGTTGGCTATTTATTCAGCTTTGAACTGAATTATACTTGTGATGGCTTCTCTCTACAGCCAGTTTTTGTGATGGAGGGGATTTAATGTTGAGGGTTTTTTTAAGAGAGCTTTGATTAGTTCTAAGTCAGTATGCTAAAAGCACCCTTAGGCTGTTCTTAATGTATGTTGGTATTGCAGTACTCTCAAACACTGCTGGCAGTGATGGAGCACCTGCAGTGTTCATTCCTTTAATTTTATTTACTAGCATTTGAACAAGAATTAATTAGACTGTGAGGAGAATGCTGCAAAGTTTAGGTAGAGTTGTGGCTACCCAAGCTGCTTCCTTCAAGAAACAATGTCCATTCATTTCCCTGTGACTGTGTCTATGCTGGCAGTCACTAAATCAAATGCTTAGCCTGAATCAGTGAAGCTGATCCAGCTCAAGAGAAGATCCAGAATATGCAAGGAAGAAAAGAAAAATATTCTAAACTTCTTTTCTTCAAAAATTATTGTTATAACTGGGATAGAAATCATTAACATGCTTTAGTAAAGAGGATGTTCAGTAATCACAGGTCAGTCAACAAAGCAACAGTATGGGTAATAGGAACATGGAAGCACTGGAAATGAGGATTAATTTTTAGTATTGTTTAGGGAACGTTTCACACAAGTGAACAGAGGATGTAAGAGCATGAAACATGCTGAATTTATTCTGTAAGAAGAAGAAAGATGTCACCAAAGGGAAACCCTGGTGTCTTTGGTGCTCTGAGTAACACTTCCAGGTTTCTGGAACTTTTCTGAACTTTTATTTTTCAGTGTATGAGCTGCTTGATACCATATTGTTTCCTTGCTATAAGGAACAAGTAAAAGTGATTTATTATAAATGCTTTTAGGTAATCTAAAGATCATATTTTGCCTCTGTTTTTGGTAGAGTAATGCTGTCCAGAGACACAGCATTCAAATTTCTTGGATTCACTGAGTCAGATACTCAGTGCACAGAAATAAGTAAGTGCATGATTAGCTTGAATTAAGTCCTTAAAACTCCACCAAAATACATTTCTATATATATATTATGTATTTATTTTATGTGTTATATTAGTATAGCATGGATATGGCACAGACAAGTGTGATAGATATAAACCAATTAGTTACGTGAGATGTGACTGGCTTTATTGTGTCCTTCTGTAAGGGTTCATGTTGTTGAAAACACTGTTCATTCTTCAAACCCTTGTTTTTATTAGGTTCAATGTATACATTGCATACAATATATGCAGTACAGTGACATAAAGAGCACGGTGACTGTGTTCACTTACAATGTCTGTGTTTGTCATGCCAGCACTGTAATAGATCCAAGTAAATAGTAGTTAATTTAGACATTTTGGGGTCCTAGTAAACTTTTGATTCCATCTGAAATCCCTGCTGGGTATGCTTCTTGCCCGTGGTGCCTGGAAAGCTTGTAAGTAGTTAAGCAACTGATGTGCTGTGACTGGTGTTTTTTATACCACACAGAACCATTTTCTAGTGTCCTGTTGTGGATGAATATATTCAGTAACCCACAGTGTCCATGAACTCATCGTTTATTGAACTTCTGTGTTAATTATAAACTTAGGACATACCTGCAGTGGGAAAAAAAAAACAACCTGGATTCATTGCTCAG
Source organism: Podargus strigoides (assembly GCA_028020825.1). Lineage (NCBI taxonomy): Eukaryota > Metazoa > Chordata > Aves > Caprimulgiformes > Podargidae > Podargus > Podargus strigoides. The sequence goes on along the minus strand of CM051623.1, from coordinate 13,667,816 downwards.
ATTCAGATAACAATGAAGACAAATCAGGTTTTAATTCAAGTTAGGACATGGTCAGATAAAGCTCATCCTTTAGGCACAGCTTTACTGTAGTTAATAAAATACTGATACTGTATTGCAAACCTGTTGATTTAGTAGAACATGTATTTGCAAGACTTTCAGCAAGTAGATATCCATTGAAACATCGACTTAAGGGATGTTCTTCCTGTTTACCATGTTAGTAGAAGCATATATGGAAGGTCAGTGCAAGTCCTTTTTCACATGTAGCTACTCGCATGAATACTCAAATTGAAATCCCTCAAATACCTCTTAATTTATTTTCTGGTCCTTGACAACTGCTTTCTTTTGTTAGTACAGACATTTAGGCATTGTCAGAAGACAGCTGCTGCAATTGGCTCTAGATTCTCACCTTGGTTGCTTGGTTTAATTTTGAGGAACAAAAAATGTAATTCGGTAGATCATCTTTAAATTTATACTGGTGTTAAATGTGATTTGGTTCTTTCCACACCCATTCCAAAGAGAAAACTGATCTACTGAATTATTTTGATGTTTTCATATTCCTTCCTTGATGCATTTGCTTCAAATTTTGCCTATTTGTGGTGGTTCTAGATACTAAGCAGCTATCTAAGCTGGTTGATTGTCATGTGGGAGACCAATAGCGGATGCCTGGCAGGGTTAGGATGATTCATAGAAAAATGATCCTCTGAAGTGCACCAATTTTGCAGACATACAAGCAGTGCACAGCCCAAGGAGGAAAGTTGTATGGAGTGACAGATGGATGTCTCTGGTTGACTTCTCTGTAGGTGCAGGACGAGCAGATGGCAGGCATGATAATGTCCAGCCATATGATTTTATGTACCTTTGCCCCCTCAGCATGGCTGTGAGTAAGGCTGGGGTCTTGTGAGTTACTGTGCCATGGCAGAATGAGCTTCCCTCAGCAAAGGAAAATAAAAAAAAAACAGCCTTGCTGCTGTGAATCGCATAGCAGATACAAACAGCTCTGGTAATTCAGACACAGACGCAGTTATGAACAATTAAAAAAGAATAATGTTGTGCATTATTTCTTCTTCTGAAGCTCTCATGGTGTTTTGTGTAGATAAACCAAACAGCTCGTACCTCATTAGTGAGATCCAGAAATGAATCGCCCTTAACTACTTCTGTGCTTGGTGTACTATAAACATTTGTTGTAGGCAGATAGTGTAACCAAGTGCGTAATTAGTTTCTCTGCCTGTTTCACAATTGGGAAACCAAATCTATGTAGAGAAGAAACTCACAACTTACTTGAAGACCCTCAACAAGTCAGTGGCAGAGCAGAGCTGGAATGCCAGCTCCAGCCACCCTGCCAGCCAGAAGGCCACCTGGCTGTGGCAGCGCCATACAGCCAGTTTATGCACAAGGTCCAGGCATCCTGTAACTGGGGGCTCTTAGTGCACCTGAGCTGGAAACGTAAGGTTGGGGCTGGACGTTAGGTGTGGCTGGATGATTGCACTCGTGTTGCAGAAACATCTGAAGAACTGTCTTTCCTGTGTAATTCCTGGTCGTATGGTTTTGGACCCAAATTTTGAAGATTTGCCTCAAAACACATTTTTTTTTTTCCTTGACCAGACTTAGTTCAGATGATGACTTGATAAAACCAGGAGAGTGATGATTTGATCTAAGATTGCTTTCATTTTTCTGAGTGATGGCTGAATAGCTCTCCTTCCTTGTTGGATGAAGTAATGCCTGATCATGAATAGACATTAATCTCTACTGAGAACATTTTGAGTAATAGAAAATGGAAACAAAATTAATCCAGGCTTTTTTGCAACTCTTGGATTTCTTCTTCCATAGCAGAAAGAACTGTTTTATAAGAAGGGTCTCCATTCCCCCTTTTTGGCCCCAGCCAGCAAGAAGCTAGAAGGCTCAACGTAGCAAAGTGTTAGATATAGTGAAGTGACTGTACAGTCAGGGTATAGTGACCAGGCTGATCTCTGGTATGACAGACCCCATGGACTGCTGGAGAGCCCTAAAGTCTCCACATCAGCAGTTTTGCCCACAGTAATAGAATAATATAAGAAAACCTTAATTTCAGGAAGCTTCATCGTCTCGCCTATGAACAGACTCAACAATTTTTCTCTCACCTTTCAGGAGCCACTGGAAATCAATATGTAGAGATAAATGGGGCTGTTTAAGGTGAATAGGGTGAAGTTACTACAGCTGAAAGAGTTCCTCTTAGATACAACATTGTCAAGATTGTGCTGTCCATCCTCAAGTGCCAGGAACAAGGGCACAAAAGTTGAGGATATCTTTCTCTAGTTTATTATTCCTAGTGGTAATAATAGTCCTGTTGTGTTCAAGCAGGAGAAGGGCTCATTTTTCAAACCCTGTACGCACATGTGTAATGTCACCCTGGATCCTAATGCATGCAAAATCTGAACAGAGGGAAGATGAACGAAAGCATTATTTTAGCCTTGGAAAACTGAAACGATGTAGGAATTGGCTTTCCCAAGATTGCAGGGAGATCTGGTAGATCTAAACTCCACCCTCAAGGCCAGGCCCAGTGCTTTAGTGCCAGTTAGTCACTCATTTCATCAACCAGTTTAACTTACTGAACTAACTAGGGGAAAAAATGATCCTGTGTTAATTTCTCTTTATGGTCTTCAGGATTATAAAAAGAAAAACTAATTAAGCAGCAAAGAGTAAATTACTTCATTTTTATTTCAATCAGAGCTGTGTAGTAAGTGTTAGCCCTGCAGATTGGTGCTGTGTGAGTGATTAGCACTCCACTCATGTAGGGAGCTTGTCTTCTGGGGAGGCAGAAGTCCCCTGCCATTTCCACATAATCACTGTGGCTTTATGAGGGAGAAAAGCAGCATATAGTTCCTGTTCAGAAAGGGAGCCTTTGTACTTATCACCAAAGTGGATGAACTACAGTGAAATGGTGGTGCCTGTTGAGCACGTAGTAGGACACCATTGCTTGCCACAGGACACTGAAATAGGTACATTTCTTTCCCTTTTTAGTGTACACTGAAACCTTTGCTACTGCTCTCGTCACCTTTATTAGAAGCTGGCCAAGAATATAATTAATATAATATCATTTTGGAGTACTCAATGGGTAGACCAAACAGACACTGAAATGCTTGTGTGCACCTCTTCCTCACTTCCACTGGGAGAGATAAGATTGCACTGATTTGTACATTTTCACCATACTAAGAATCACAGATTCAAATCCTCTTTGCTTATATTGGGTGGTTTTGGATATGTTGGGTTTTGTTACTGCCTCATGTACTTTTTTTGACTGAGTTCCTTATCTTTCATGTATTTTTGTTCTCATTGTGAGGATCCTCTTTGCCTCTCACGTTTGCTGAGTTCACTGACCCTGGCCAGTGGCATTACCATGCTGAGTAATGCCCAGCTAGGAGGGATGTCTTGGCTTCAGTGTGGCAGAGCAGGGCTGAGATAGATGTTCTAAATAACTGGCTCCTTGCCAACTTCCTTGGTTAAATATCCCATTTAACCTTGAAAGACTTCATCCATCTTCTGCCTCATTTCCTCATGCCTGCACCCCACCTTGCCCATGTCCTGTGCAGAGACTTGGACATGCAAAGACAGCAGAGCTGGTGGCCGTAAGTAATGTTGTGGCTTAACGTCTTCTTGTGGGTTTTCTTTTTAAATTGAAGCCAACTCAGCACTTTCAGGTGAAAAGGCCTTTAAGAGACAGTTAACTTTAACAAGAAAGGAACCACTTATTCTGCATGAAACTGAGCGTGCCCCAGAGGCTCCTCAGAATGAGCACATTTGAAGAAAACAACAGTTGACTTTTCTGAGAAAATATAGATTTCGGGTCTGATCAGAGCATCTTCTGTGAAACAAGCTCAGACCTGCCTTCTTCCCCTTGTGAATAGCAGGTAAACAAACTTTCATGCTGGCTTTTTGGGATCACCCTTATAAACCAACATCTTGACTTGGTTTTTTGTGCCATATGTGCATAGACTTACTGGCATGATTAGGACCTTTCATGTATGGAGAGAGAGAGAGAGTGAAAGGGTTTGCTTATCAGCTCAAGAGAGGTGTCCTGCTCTGGCTGTGGCTTCTGGGGACACACTCAGTGCATCAGGAATATGTAAGATGTTTGACTGTACCAGGGATGAGCATGTACTGTAACTATGAGGGAACAGATGCTTCTTCTAACCTTATGCTTACAAAGTATTAGGTGCCATGTAACCAAGCACAGTCATCATCCTCATTAATCTGATACTCTGCTATTAAAAGCTGATTTTATAAAACTGCTTGTTAGCACAGAATCAAAGACACTGGAAACAGGAAAAAAATATATTAGGACATATAGTCTATTTTTGCACTCTGCCAATTGTCTCCAGATGTTCCCACATCATATTTTCCAGCCCTGATACACTCCTCTCTTTAATCACACCTCTGGGTTTAAAGTTACCAAGGAATAACAATTTAAGGTCTGTTATTAGCTCTCCCAATACCTCATGACTATGCAGGACATGAAACCTAAGTTATATAACACAGAGCTAGAATTACATGGAAAAGCCCAAAAAATTTGTCCCTATTTCTTTTTTTCTTCTCATCTGTATACCTTTGTTTTTGGTATTGAGTTCCATTTATTTCCCGTTGACCCACACGTTTTACTCCTGGTGTGTTGCTCATGTGCAGATGCAAAATGCAATGGACGGACACCCTAGTGCATTACAGAAATTGTCCAGGGAAAGTTAGAAGTTTCTGCAAATAGACTACATTTGTGGGGACTTTTGCTATGTCAGACAGTATCAACTGATATTAATTAAAAGCCTGATTAGGAGTGAACCTTCCCTTTCGTTCCTCCTTTACACAAAGCTGGAGGTAGCTTGACATGTATGCTTGAGGAACCTTGTGTAATAACGGATTAATATATTGCTTCATATATACAATAATAACTACTACCTACTACCAGTGACAAAGCACGTTTCATTTCTTCCTGCTCGTAAGATGATGAACATCTTAAAATGCTGACAAATAACTTGTAAGCATTAGTATTCAGAGTGAACACGCCTTTGTAATGAGTCATAACACTCAAATATCACTTCCAGAGCTGGAACTGCTACACTGGTCAAATTTAGAAGGGTTTTTTGTTTGGTTGGGTTTATTTTTTTTCTGTAATAGAAGGGCTAGCAATTTTATATCAAATCTCAGGCAGGCATGCAGTAAGTTGTAACTTTAAAAATGAGGCATTGCTATGGCTCTTTCCATCCTCTCATAAGCATATATTCATTGGAATTGGATTATTTTTTTTCCTTGCACTCCTTTTTCTCAGACTGTAAAATCTCACTAACTGATTCACTGCTGCCTAATGTGCCATGTGCATGTCTGCCAAAATTACTATGGTGTCCCTTTACAAGCCAACCAAGGGCGGGGTCCCTGGCACCAGGTGCTAAGTCTACAGTGAGAAACAGGTATTCTGTGTCCTTATCCGTGTACCTTCACCCCCCATCTTACTAGGTCTTTCAAGAAATTAATTTTACTGTTTGGCAAGGGAACAGGATATCATACATGGACAGATTCCTCTGCACAGATAGTAAAGCAATTACTTCCAATTTAAGACGACAGTCATCCAAGCTGCTCTACACAGAGCCAAATTGAAGTATACCCAAAGCAGATTGCAGCCTAAATTTGAAACCTCAATATTCTTAGAACTTTTCTTTTTTATTTAATTATTATTTACTATTTGTTTATTTTGCAGCAGTTCTCCCTTCCTTCATCAAGCAGAGCATTTCTATTAAAATCAGCCAGTCAGCATGTGTAAACATGGCAGAATCCAGCTTTCGATATTAATAATAAGGAAGACATTTATGTGACATTTTTTCCACGACATAATGCCAGCTCTTCTTTCCACCAGGAGAGACTGGCTGTTCCATGGCAACTGGAATAGAAATATGGTTTTTCAGTTGAAACATCCTAAAAAGACTCATAACAATGAGGCTCACTCAAGACTGATGGGAGGGAATTGGTGATTTTGAATAAAGTGCTCTGACCATTTTAGATAGGGCTGTTTTCTGAAACAGTAGGGCAGCAAATCTCTGAAAACCCAAATACAATCAGGCAAAGAATTAACTTCTGCTTTATAGCTGCTAAATTGAATTATCACTGGAGGGGAAGAAAAGAAAAAAAAAAAAAAACAACAAAACAACAGTTTGCTCAGACATTGATTGTCTGTTGTTGTCAAACCCCAGCTGTTCTGTGAAAAGGAATAGTGGGGTCAACACATTGCTCTTGTTCCACACCATGGAGGATCGATACCTGCAGTATAATTCAGGTACTTGTAATCACAAGGTCTTGGCAGCTTTGCCTGCAGGTTAAATGACAGTCAGTGCCAAGTTAGTAGATTTCTTTTTCCTGAAAGCCTCAAAATGTGTGGGGTCTGCTTCTTTTCTAACAAGGAGATATCTTTGCTGGCATTTTTAAATTGCATGCTCTGCAGACTTGTAGGTGTACTGGGGGGTGAGGGGCAGTGTTAACTCTGGCACCATTTACACCAAGGTGTCACACAGTCTGTAATTACTCCTGGTTTATAATGTTAAGAGAAACAGATTCTATGGGTCATGATGGAAAGATGGAATGGGGAAAGGCCTTTCCACTGACCAGGACCAATTTCCCTTTCACAGGAAGGACCAGGCTGAGGTTTCCAAAGCAGAAGTGCGTGCTGGTGGGTGGGATAGCAGCTCTGGAGTCAAATCACTAACCCTCCAGCAGATGTGCTGGAAATCTTTCAGATGGATTGCTACTGCTTCTGGGTTTCAAGTGCTGTCTCAAAATTCTCACCTGCATCGGCTGTCACTGTGGATTAATTTACTTCTGTTCTTACATGGCTGTACAACAGGATGAACCGTAAGGCTCCTTCTGTACCTGTGTGCATGCAGGCAGGCATGCCTGCCTCCGGCTCCTGCCAGGCTCCTGAATTGCAGCCCTCATCATGAGCTAAGCACAGGCTCTACGATAGACATTTTGCCCCTCAGGAAAGAAAAGCTAGAGCAAAAACTCAGGTGTTGGCAGGAGACTTGACTGACTCTATCTGTGAAATAATGCAGGCAGCACATCATGTGAAATAGTGCAGGTGCACCTCTAAACATTAAAAAAAATGGTGGTGTGGTGCTAATCAGCATAAAATAAAAGCAGCACAGTTTGCTGCCCCAAGAGACCCCCTTGCTGGGGCAGTTGGAGCCCAGCTGTACACAGCCCAGCTCCACACATTGACTCCCAAGAGCCCAGAAACTAATCTAGTGGGTACAGACTGTGGTATTGTGCATAGGATCATAGCATGCATCTGTTTGATTTCATTAGTTTGATATTTACAAGCGCTGCTGAATGGTCCAACTTACATAGCATTAAGAAGGAGGAAAAAAAAAACCCGAAGTTACATTAGTTTGTGTCTGTGGAATGCTTTTCCTGACATTCTGTACAGTCTGTGGCACTGGAAGTGTCTATAGACTGATCTCCTCCTACGTACTCCCTAGGAGTATGTTCATGTTGAGAGTTTTATATTCTGGTAAATATTTCACCCTGCATCGCAGGGAAGAACAAGTAGATTTCTTGCCTTGATCTCCCTATCCAGAACCTCTCAAAAACCTGATATCCACCTAATATCTGATGTGCACTTCCAGCAAGGTTTTCCTTGTATTTGGAACAATACAGCAGGTCCAAAAATGTAATTGTCTGTCATGTCAGCACCTTCATCTGGAGGGGCTTAGAGCACAAGTAGATATAGAAAGAAAAATTCCTAAACTTCAACCAAAGATATATTGTTAATTATTACCAGTGATGGAAATTGAAAGAAAATCCCTGACTCACCCTTGCAAATAATACTTATTCTCCTGCCTTCTGATTCATCAGAAAAAAATGGCATCCCTAGCAGCAGCTAAAAATCACACTCTATAGACAGAGAGGGAAGTGTGCCACCCAATGAATTACAAATACAACTGTCAGCAGTACGCAAAACCTGCAGTTTTTTAGAGGTCTGTCATCTTAGAATTCACTAGAGCCAACCATACTTTGCTGGTGAGACCAGATGAGAGAATGGACAAGCTACAGACTGTCCCTGCTATGGACAGCTGGTAAAGTAATTTAATTTTTAGCTGGAGATTTATCTGCAAACTTTCACTTAGATGTCCCTAAATACAGAAACACAGAAAAGTATTATATCTATCTAAATATACATATATATATATAATTTTTACATGTTTTAAAGAATGAGAATTTACTTCTCAGTCAGCGAGTTTTCAAGCTTGTGTTGTTCTAATAAAATATACATTGCTCAATATATCAAGTTCACAAGAATATTGAAGGACAGTGAGCAACATAACCTCAGGTTTTCCATATGGATTGGGAATGAAACTGTTTAACAAAATGGAGACATCTTTCAGGAAAAAGTATTTGTTTTAAAAGCTTGAAATTCCTGTAACCTGGAATTTTGATTTTTTACTTACACAGAAAATCCACCCTGATCCTTGTTTTCACTGCAACGTGAAATGGTTGGAATGATTTTGGATCTCCTTTAGCTAGGAATGCCTAGGATAGGATTTTCAACTAAATATATGCAACAGAATGAGGAAACAATGTTTACAGGAGTCCCTTGGGTCTAAATCAAGGCATTAGCAATTGTCATTGTAATAACAAAGAAAGGTGCATCCCCTCTTGGCAAATTCCTCTTGTTTGCTTATCTCATGAGCAGCTCGCTGGTATTTTATTTGAAGAACATTTATTGATTCTTCCTCATTAACAATCATGTTGTATTGAATGAAAAGAGTCAAGTCATGTTTGATATACTGCCCTCAAACCCTTAAGTTTCGCACATCCATCCTGGCTGCACTTTTTCCCCACTGCTTCTATTCATTAGTTTTAATGGATACTTTGACAACTGCATGTTTAGAAGCTGATTGTGCTTAGTCCTTTTTTTTTTTTTTTCCCTTTTAATGAAGTAAGAGCTCTCATATTGTAGGAACAGAGAAGCTCATCCAATTTGGCACATCTAACGTCTAAAACTGGGTATATCTAATCTGATACTGTCTTCCTAAGAATGACCAATATACTAAACAAACCAAAAGCGAGTATAGGAGGTTCCCCAGGGAACAATTACTAGGTTAACTTTGCCTAATGACTGACTTGTGTCCTGAAATAAGAGAGTTTGTTGTTCCATTTTAAGCTATTTTGATTAGCAGTGTGCAGTCTGTTTGCTTTTTGTTTGGTTGAGTTTTGTTCCAGGTAGAGCTAGATCAGCTCTTGTATGAGTCTTATTAAATTCCTCTTTCTACAAGAATAACACAGAGTAATTATGGTCACCACCCTATTCCTCTCCCCTTCTGTTAAGGACCATATACCAAATGAGTTTTATTTCTCCAGCTTCGGTGTTTTCACATATGCTATTCTAGATCTCTAGATATTATTAAATTCCCAGACCGAATAAATAGGAACGTTAGATTTACCTTTTCTGATTATTACTGTGCAGAACTTTCTCACAATCTCTTCTGTGTATGTCTTCTCTGAGCCTTAAATCTTCATCTCTTCAATTTATCCTTGTAAAAACCTTAAAAATTCTAATTATTTTTAACATCATTCACATTTTGGTCCTGCCAGAAAACACAAGGTATTCATAATTTTGGGGCTCAACACAATACTCTTTATCTGAGTATCTTATTCCTGGTTCATACCTCTATACTTCTGCTTCAGCTTATTTAGCAGAATATTAGCTACATAATTAAAAAGAAGAACAGGACAGCTTGTAATGTTACTTGATAATTGAATAAAGGAATCATAAGCCTGAGAACTGACATTTTAAAAATCATCAGCTAATTGAACTGAAACTTATAAATAATTGGGGAAGTATGACCTCCGCTTGAAGAATGTAGTCCTGCTCCTTCAGCATAACCATAATTCTGCTGCCTGAGTCATCAATTCCCATGCTGCCTGTTGTTCTCCGGATGGTGATGCTGTACACATGCATCACACAGCACTGACACAAACACAGTTTATTAAGCCACTTTCATTGCTGGTGAAAGTAAATGCTACTGCTGATGCTTGCTGCAAAGTCATCTATATCAGCTGAAAAAGTTCTGCTATTGTTGTCATATTATAGGCCATAATCCTTCAGAGCTCTGGAAAGAGAGAACAGTGCCAGCTACTGGTTGAATTGAAAAACAGGCTCTTTTGAGAGTGCCTAATATGCTTTTTGGCATTTTTTTTTTTTTTCATTCTCAGCAAAAAGTCTATGTCTATTCTACAGCAATAAATTTTAAATATATATTTCCATCTCTTTGGCATCAGTGGACTAATGCACAGATTTATATTAGAGTGATGCCTGAATAGGAGTCAGTTGTGGGTAGATGCCCATACTGTGTCAATTCTTCATCACTGATACGTTAAGCAGATGCACCTTGTGGAATGATTGTCCTCTCTAAACCAGCTGCAAGATAATTGCATCTTGCTCTCCACTGTCAGGTGATTTCTTTCTTATTTTATTTTTAGTGGGAAGTGCAAAAGGGTCAGATGGTGCCTGACAAAGGATGACAGGGTTGTGAGATTTTGTCCAAACAATATCCCAGAACAGCCATTTCTGAACAGGCAGTTTCTGTATATATGACTTTATCAGGCATTTCAGTGAGCAAATTCAACAGCTGCTGTATTTACCTTTACCCACAAAAATTGTCCTTTGGGGGCTCAGCTGAGGTTTCCAAGAAACTTTCTAGCCTTAAAAGTTGTGAGGAAAATTCAAGAATGTGACCTCAGTGTAACAGGACACCCCACTGCAGACGAGCCTTTTAGGTGACTGATCTCCTGCTCTGTTTTGGGATGTTTTGAAGCACCCCTGATCTGCACACTGACCCTACTTGTAATCTCATAGCCAGCCCATGCAGATGATTTCCAACAGACACATATGTGTGTGGATTTTGCTGGCTGGATTTTAGAGGAAGGTTTCCTGACTCACTGCTCTTAACAAACAGTCTCATTTTCTCACCTTAATAAGATCTTGCCTCTGGGAGACGCAGCTATTTCCACCTTCCATCCCTCTGAATTCCGAAGTCACCAGAGGCTGGGAGACGGCTCATTTCACAAAAGCAAGATCAGCTCAGGAGCGGTGTCTCACACCAGATACTGTGGGGCACTGTGCCTCGGTGCTCTCATCTTGTGCTGCTTTGGAGCCAAATGCCTCCAGCAGCCACCCAGGTGCCCTGAGCCAAGAAGCCTGAACGGGGATCCACTGCTCATCACAGATTAAGAACCAGCTCTCAAGGGTCTCCCAAGCCAGTCTGCTCCACAGTACCTTTAGGAAGCAAGTGAGAAAAGTGCTTTTACACACATGAGATAACATGCTGATCTAGCCTCTGTTGTACTACTCCACAGCTCCTTTTTAGATGTAAGCTAAAGAGTCAGTCACTGGGGGATGAATGTACGACTGACACAACTCAAAAACTGATTACAGTGCCTGTATAATAGGCTTTATCTCTGCCAAAATTTGCAAATAGCCTGAAATATTGGCTTTGAGCAAATACAAACTAGCCCGCTCACTTCCCTGGAATGTTTAGAAACAAAAAGCACAAAATAAAGCACTGAAAAAATTGGAGTACAATAGAAATAAAAGGAAAATGTCTCTCAAAATGAGTAGCAATAATAATAGTGCCCATGTTGAATGATTCATTTTCCTATTTAGTCTAATAGTAATATATTTTAAAATAATTTGCAGCTGTCCCACAAATGTAGTTTTTAGGTGCTTTGCAACAAAGCTTGAACCTTGCTACCTGTCAACTGTTGTGGTCATGGCTGTGATTCATATATCTCTGGCACATACCTGAATTTCTCTGAGTGTATGTGAGTATTTGAAAATCAGACTGACTTACAAGAAGATAACCATCTCAGAGGAGTCAAATCCAATGACAGAACTGTTGAGCAACACAGACATGCACAAAAAATCAAGCTAAATAGAAGACCAGCTGTCTAGAATCCCAATCACTGCCTGATTCTTTGAGACCTCTCTTATATCACTGTTTCATGAAGGATACCTTTTGTCATCTCTGCAGAAGGAGGTCCTCTTCTGACCTTCACAGTGGAGAGCTTGCTGGCAGCAGTAAGGCACTGTTCCCTGCCCACTGTAATTCTCAACAGCAAGCTGGAAGGTCTGCCATGGGGACAGGTATACCAGTCCTCACTCAGTGACACCTTGACTTCTCTCCAAAAAAATACCCCAAAACAACCCCCAAACAGTTCTTCATAGCAAAACTACAACAACAAGTTTTTGTTTGTTATCTGTTGTCACTGTGGTCAGTTTTGACTATATCAACAACTTGGAGCACTTCTGAATATCAGTCTCTGCTCCCCCAATTATTAACAGCTGTGAACTGTATGTTCTTTATGCAATATCATCAGCTCAAATGGCAAGATGATCCATTTAGCACTCTGTCCTGGTCAGACCCATATCAAAATGTTTTGAAGCTTATTAATGCTTCATGGGTTTTTTATATGGGTGTAGGTAACTGTACTGTAGATCCTGGGGTTAGTACCAGAGCACTGGAGCAAGCTTTTAGGCTTTTGTTCCTGAATATTTTCTCCTCTGCCCAAGACAATTTATCCTATGGTCATGTACAAACAGTAGCACACTGATGGATAAACAGTATTCCTGCTGTGTCCTGTTTGGGAGCTGTAATTATTACTCAACAAATTACTGGACACCCTGCTGGGACTATATTTAATGTTACCTCAGGTGCACAGGAACTGATAAGTGAATGCCCCTGTAAGCTGGCAGGACATTTCAATAGGATTTTATTGTTTTGCCTGCCCTCCATTGGGTACTTGGAGGGCTTTCTCATTGCTTAACGATCCATATCACGATCATTTGCATATAAGGCAGAGGGAGGAGATCTAGTCCTTCAAAGTCTGCCTGGGACCATGGCTTGGCTTCTCTGAGAGCATGCACCACATCAATTAATGTAGATCACGATGGTTAGTTCTTAAGATCATGTGATTGAAGGTTTTCCTCCCCATCTAACCCATACATCAGATTAGTGAAGCCATTTAAAATAACTGTCGGTTACAAAATAGAACAATAATTGGGGCACTTCAGCCTCCAAATCCAAATGAGATGGAGCTTGCCCCTCGTACAGCAGTCAGGATCTTGCCAATCAAGACGGGTTAATGGAAAGATTAGTTTGGACTGCTTGTGAGTTAATCCACAGCAAAAATCTGAATTAGCTGTCTGAGTACGGAAAGCATTAGGATATTTTATAAACCTTTAAACTGTTCATGCAGTTCATGTATTATTCTGCATTTTAAATCAGTCTCATGCAAATCAGCCCCATGGGAGGAAAAAGGGTTAGTTAGATCCTGATTTCTAACCTGCAGTTTTGCTTAAATTGTGTTTTCCTGTCACTGATTTTCAGTCCTGGAGAATAATTCTATAAGCAGAACCTCAGATGGACTAAAACAACATGGTTGTTATGGCCAGGGGAGCACCGTAATTCAGATCTGCCTCCAATTGGGCTGCAGTAAAGGAAGAAATAGTTTTGTCTTTTCATTTTGCTTTATTTAGTGGACTTCAATCTGCAGAGAAAGTATATCTACAGATAACAAGAGATAGTTTGGTGCACTCTGAATGTATTTCTATTAAAGCATAAACATGTTCATACTTTGAAAATGTTTTTAAGAGACTGGCTGCCTAATGTTGACTTCTAGAGATTTTCATGGAAGTGTCTGCATCCTTCCTTATTAATGTCTTGATGGTTTCTCAACTCTAATTTCTCTCTCAGCTAACCAGCATTCTTACCTAGATCGATTAACTTAAGGTCCATAATCACACATGTGCCATGTGTGTGTGCTGACTTCTCAGTGTATCTCAGCCATAAATGAAAATCAGCTGCACATACATGGAAAAATCAATCTGATGAGCAAGTCCTCTTTCTTCTTTTCCCTTGTGCTCCTTAAAGACCTTAATTAATCTCAGGGGAGAAAAAACAATAATCAACACTTAAACAATGTGTTTTCACTTAAGACCCAGGGGAGATATTTTTTAAGCAGCTCATGGTGGTGTAGCCATGTGCAGCTCATTTGAACTCAGTGAGAGCTGCATGCCTAAAACTATGCAAAGCAGTTTGAAGTTGTTTTTCACCTCACATCTTGTACGTGAAAGAGGCACCAATTCTGCTGAGATGTTTAGATGGGAAGGTGTCAGAAAGTACAGTGTTTTACTGCTGGCACAAAGCTGATAGTTGTGGTGAAAATGTTCATGTCTAACTCAGTATCTTTTGTCTTTTAACTTACCTATAAAGTCTTCTAACTGTAAACAAGTAACATCATCAGTTTCTTGATCTCTTGGGTACCTAAAGCATAAGTGGCTGCCCTTAATGTGTCTTCGAAGAACTTTGTTTAATTTGTGTCCTGTTACTCTGCCCAAGACTGCTCTGGATTCCAGCAACTGGCTCTCATTTAGACCGTCAGTCTCAGCTATGTCAGCATTTTTGTTCAGATTAAGAAGATACTTCTGAAGTGAATCTCCTGCCTGTCCCTACTTACTACGCTTTGGTTCACATGAGGGAGCTTTCTCAGTGTGCAGCAATTGATCCATGTGGATGAAACTAGGCTGGAGTCTGCACCCTGAGAGCACACTGGTGTACCCCAGCTGCTGATGGGTGCTAGAGCTAATCAAAAGTAGCCCCCCGAAACACATACAGTGTAGATGTTAGGCCCTCAGCACCTCCTCCTCCACTCTAGAGCTCCTGACCTATTGCACCACAGTTTGCTAGTGTGGATGTTGGCTCTTACTTCCTCCAGTGCTCTGGGTCAGATAGGGCTGTGCATGATTGCCACTCTTAGTTGTCATTTCTGGGTGAGATAGGTGACTCCAAACCAGTCACAGTCTCAAGCTTCACAGCTGCAACATACCCGTTATCACTCCATAGTAAAAACATTGCTGCTGTAAGATTTGCTACATATATATGCACAAGGTGAAATGAAGACCAGAATTTTTCCTGTGGAACTGGGTTGGCAAGAGACTTAATGAATAAATGTGCATCTCTTACTGACACTGGATACCTAATTCAAAAGTAAAAGTCATCCTGGGCCTGTTAAAATCATAATTCCCAGCAAGTGAGAAAAACATCCATTTAGCTTATGTTACGTTTATTTTAATTTGCTTATTTCTCAGTTTTCATGGGCTATTGGATTTTGAGTCCCCTGTTGTCAGGTGTAATTACTTCAGAAGACTTGGTCAGAAGAACCCAATCACAAAATTTTCTGAATCTCTCTTGATTACAGTTCTTCAAATCCTTTTGCCTGTGATAGGAAACGCATTTAGGCTAACTTAGTAAATGCTTGAAATAATTGAATAAAATCCTACTTTGAGTATAGGATACAGAGGTGCAAAGCAAATGGTTTCAAATTCAGAGATTAAAGTTTAAATACTTCATAACGGGTCTTGAAGGAAAAATTTGCCTTCCATTGTGGTGAAATGCTGAGTTCTTTCAACTGATTTTCCATCATTCTATGTCTTAAACCACAATTTAGATTTAATACTATGCAAAATGAGATAATTTATCTTTGTCTGACTGCATATTTCTACTTAATCTACTTAACAGATTTCTACTAGCTCTGTCAACCATAAACATGACTCTACCCTTAAACAGATTGGTTTCAGTGCTTGTGGCTGTGTGATTACCTCTCCCATCTTTGCTTCTGTAAGCTTTCTCTCATACATAATGGCTTACAGCTCAGCTTTCTTCAGAAACATTTTTTGTATGCATCTGATTATGCTGTTGGGAATATAGCATCCCTTCTTAATCAGGACACGCAATTTGAGTATACAGCAAAACTGCTTTCCTCTCTGTGTTTAAATTCCTTACAACACAGAGTGTGCAGTTCACAGTTATTTTTTTGTGTTATAAATAAACAAGCATAGTATTTTGCATATTCTCAAGTTGTGCAAATATACGTGAAAAGGATCGCTTAGGCAGGTCCTGTTTTCCCCAGCCTTGCTCCCACTCAGCGTGTGTTTAACATTGCACCTCTGCAAGTGGTTCCAGCTGGTCTTAATCTTAATTCCACGTCTCTCATGAGTACTTCAAACTATTTATGCTAGTATCTACACTAGTAAATTAAGTGTGCCTGAGAACAATCCTGAGAGCTGATGCCAACTGGCACGAAGCAGTGGGCTGCTGAGGTTCGCTGACATCTTGAGGCTGGGAAACTCTCCCAGCCTGCAGAAGAGGGTGGCTGGGTCCCTGCTGTGCTCAGCAGCAGTTTGGTAGCCCCACTGGACCAGCACCAGTCCTACACCCAGGGACCCTTTTGCTTTTGGATAATACGGACAACCACAACCCAGGTCCTGGGGATTTTCCTGAGACTTAATTAACTAGTATAAGCATAGCTTTATTCAACGTTTGTGTGCTGTTTTCCAAGGAACTCAATAACTACAAGTCCCTAAGTCAGATTTGCAATGTAAGATTCATGTTTCTCTGAGATGGTAAGATTTCACAGTGTTTCTGAAAGAAACATTTAAAATTTTTCATGCTGCCTAATTGTCATGCGAGTGAAAAAGTGCTAACGGTGTAAAGGGGATAGAAGTGAGATGAGATTTTGCATGGCTATTCAGGAGCACTGAGCAAAATCAGAAATGTTGGACTTGAAGATCAGCATCAGTGCTATGTGGTAGAAAATAATTATGGAATTACTCCTTTTAGTTGACTTAACAGTGCCAAGTTTATGTGGAAATGCACTATGCAAGGACCCAGCATGAAAGACCAAAAAAAGTTTCTGGCTCTGTACCACAATCAAGTAATAAAGAGAAATGGAGATGTAACAAACCTCACTGATTTCTGTTACAGAGTTCTGTTTGCCCTTTTCTATTGCAGTGTTATGATCAACTTTGATATTGAATTAGTGCATAGTAAGAGAGCTCAATGTAACAGTTGTCTCTTGGATGGGGGGTTTGCATTGAGATAACGATGAAAGTGAAAGTGTTGCTTTTACTCAGTCTGCTTGAGGAGTGGCTTTAGTTGCCAAATCATTCTTATTTTCAGTAGGGAAAGGCAAAAAAGCCTTTAAACGTAAATCAGACTATATGGCAAATAGTTCTCCCTTGAAAATCAATTATTTTAACACGCTGCATTTTTTAGAACTAGTTTCCATTGATTACAGAGTATGTAGCAAGCCAGAAAGTTCTGATTATTTTTTTTTTTTTTTTTGCAATGATGTATCGTAACAGAGCTTATTCCTGTTAGAACTTAATATATGTCAACTGAGATTTATGTAATTTAGGCAGAAGAATTGCAACAACAGCAATAGGTCATATGCTGTTGTATTGCAATTTTGGTCCACTGAAAAGGGTGGTAACAGGAGCTGGTGGTGGGTTTTGCTGCATAAAGAAAAAAAAAGTGCCAGTCAGTTACTGACCTGCTCATCTCTTTTGGATGCTGTCACCTGTGTTCATCATCTTTCCATAATGAACAAGATCAGCTGAGAGAGACAGAGAATTTTTCTGCAATGAAATAAAAGTGGAGAGATCAGTTAATGTTCTGCTGTTAAACATCCTCTCGATAGGGAGCCTCTGGCTCAGTTCAAGATAACAGACAATGAAGCTCTAAGACAGGAGTATTTTAAATTACATTTTAATCAACTCTCAGGAGGGAAGGCAGCATTATGTGAAACCATTAATAGAAAAACAGCAATGTTTCTTACTCTTATCATTTGTGTGCATTATGCCTGAACAATCTGATGAATTAACAGATTATCTCCTAACTCATTCAAACGTTCTTCTGTGATACTTTGAAAAAAATCCCATCCTGCCTTTATGACGCCTTTTCAGAGCAATAACATCGGACAACCAGAGTCTCTGATTGAGTTTCACTGCATTTAAAATGTGATAGAGAGGTGAGGGTTTAAGGCAGTGGAAATGTAGGAGGCAGTGTTGTTCTCACCACTGCACTTTGACTTTTACATACCCTGTCAATGTTGCTGGAAAGACCTATAATCTCTGCCGATGCTGGAGACTTGGCCCAGAGCCCGACAAGTAGGCTGTGCTTTCATATAGCTTGTTCTTCTTCCAGAAGGCAAACTCAATCAGCAAAACACACCAAACATAAAAATTATTTAGCGTGAGGTATCACTGACAGAGACAAAATGGCAAGTATGCAGAGTTAATCCCACTTCCCAGGCTGTAAATGGAAACTGCTGATTAAGAGCAGCAAATCAATTTGCTAACTATGGCTCTACAAATAAGGTGTGCTGCAAATAGAAAATTAATGGGAAGTGGGTGATGTTGAATGGATTGATCAATGGAAATGTAAGAGAAGACAAATGATGTGTAACTTTACTTTTCCCTTGGTTAATCGACTTCACGCCCATATGTAACCAATAAAGGGAGAGGGAGAGATTGCATTAATAAAAATTAACCAACCACACTGAACACTGCTCCTCCACAACCCTGAGGAATTAGTGCAGGAAAGAGAAAAAGTGTTTTACATGAAAAAAAAAGCTTGTACTGATGACAGTCTTGGTTTAGCTGAAATAGATCCGCCGTGTGCCTTACATTATCCCCAGACCCACCAGTCTGCAGTAAGGAGATACTGGGAAAGGGAAAAAATATAGGCAGGGGCATTACTGGAGGGAGAAGGGTGGATGTCTAAGGATCTCACGCTGAGCAAGAGGAAATATTAAGGGGTGACCCATTTAATCACTCATTGCTGTTATTGGGTTTAATTTGTGATGGTGAGCATGATCATGGTTTCATCTCACATGCTCTCCCAGTGACTGATTTGGGATTACTTAGGGGGAAAGAAAGTGAAGAACTTTGCCTCTTAAGGTTGGGCAATGTTAGTGAAATTTGGAGGAAACAAAGCAAAAGTAGAACTCCTCAGCTCAGAGATGCAGTTGTGCTGTGACACAGATTAGTCTGAATGTCTGTAGTTGTGCTGTCTTGTTTCAAGTTCCCTCCTCCTCCTTCTAGGGCAGGAACTGCCAGGTGACTCATGACCTCTTCTGGGAGTCAAGCAACTATGTCTGCATGGGGCTCCAATGCTAATCTTGCACTTTTTGTGAGCAAGAGTTATTGCTTGGGGAACAGGAGGAGAACTGGAGAGGGGAAGGTCTGAGATGGAGATCCAGTTATGTGTGCAAGATGAATGGGTGACCTTACAGATGATGTGTGCGCTTGAATGAACCAGACAGCACTTAACCAAAAACCTGAATGATTTTGAGAACTCTCCCTAGGAATGATGTTTTAATAAGTCAAATGATCCTGACTGTGCTCTTCACCTGGCTCTAAAAGCTGAGCAACCTTGAGGTTCCTGCATCAGGAGGTGACCACACTAATCTAGCATTTGTGTGGCATAAAGTGTCTGTGTTACCACCAGCGTCTGGATATACAGAGAGCTTTTAATCTGGCATGGCATGTCATCCCAAGGAGAACACTGTGCCTCAATCTTCAAAGATGCTCTTGTCTCATCGGCTTCCAGTTGTGTTTATTGGCAACCTGCAGCGTGTTGCCATGCAGCTGGTATGCAAGCTGAGGAGAACATAAACAGCGCGGTTGGGAGACGACACACGCTGCTCCCAAAAAGAAAAAGAAGTCTGAAATGTACCAGCAGCAGAAAAGCACATGTTTTATTGAGAATTCCATATGGAAACAAAGCAAAATGGAGAACCCATCTCCAAAATTGTTAGTTTTGTGGCAAACCTTCCCTGTTCCCTGATGCTTCCTCATCAACAAACTTCAACTGTAATTCCTCACCATTGACTAAGGTGTTTGGCAACCGACAGGCATGGCTCTAGCCTGCAGCTGGCCTTTTTGAATGCTGCCATCCTGCAGGGAAGGGGTGCCCACGACAACCTTATCTTTGCTTGTCATTACTAATAGAGTAGTCCTCTAGTAGTCCTATAGCTCTGAGGCAGCAGCATCCATCAGCTCAGGACTGTGACCAGGGCACCCCAGCCACGCTCTGCAGACACAGCCATAAACATTACAGCACAGGCTACTGGTTTTGAGAGCAATGGCATAGAAGAGAAGAACAGGAGGTCAAAGGCAACCGTTGCTCCCTCCAGTGTGCTTCAACCTTCTTGACTTCGGAGACGGTTTTTCTCTTCACTGCTTGGCCTTTTCTTTACTCTGTCAGCCTCTTTTGCATCCTTGGGCCAAGCATATCGTACAGTCATCTTAAGTTCTGCTTTGTGAAGGCGGGATATTGTCAGTGCTCCATGTTCGGATCAAAAAAGTACTGGCAGAGGGTGAGTGCCACAGCCTTCCCACGGGAACGGGCTTGGGCTCTGCTTTTGTAAAGCCAGATGTCAAGGATCAGACATGTGAAAAGGGGAGCAGTTGTTATAAAGTAATTTAGTAAATAAAATAAGTGGATATCAGATCTCCAGCTGGAGTCGTTGTAGTCCTAAGTGCTTGAAAATCATTAGTCAGGCTCCAAGAAATCCTGAGACTGACTTAAATAATATGAGATTAGAAAATGCATTTGGGTTCATTTAGTTGCCTTTAGATATTGAAGCATTAAAGGCTCACATGGGTTAGAAATATATTTTTATTAAAAAGTAAAGTAGAGCTTTTCAGTGGGGCTGCTTCCGTGTTTGAAGAAAGTCGCAAAACCTGGCAGGAATTGCTGAAACGGTTGCCTGAGTTTTTGGTGTAGGAAGGAGAGCAGCGTCAGCTTTCGATGGGTAAGCACTTGGCTCTCGTGACTCCACAGGTGCTAAGGCAGCTGCTCCGGATTTACACCTAAGCGTGCAAGACCAGAGTCACAATAGACTTCTGCAGACAAAAAAAAGAGTACAATAAATTTAAAATTAATCTTTCCTTTGCTTACCATCTGTTTCCCTCACATCCCTCTTTGTTTTTTATGTCAGGCAGCAAAGCACAGGACAAAAAATGTGGAGTATTATATAATGAACATGAAGTTCATACATTCAGGGTCATGTTTTTTGCAGTAAAGATGATAATTTCTAGTCAACTCCATTTATATGCTGGCATGAAGATCCCATATGAAGAAGAGGGTTTTCTTTTGAGTTATTCACTTATCTTCGAGAATGATAACATCTGTTAATTGATGTAATCCCGAAGTAGTGGCGCTGAGGTACATTTTGATGAGTGCCGTCTAAGAACTTTAAAAAACCGATATCTTCCTTATTGATACAAACTCATTATAACTAAATGCATAGCAGTTTTAATTAAATTGTCAGTGTAGTGACAGTGATGTGGAGGAGAAGGTAGTTGCACAGTCGTTCCTTTTTAATGATGTCTCTTCTTGGTACTTGGGGTAATTCCAGATTTATGAGGATTAGAAGAGCCATATACCCTGAATTCTTTCTGGAGGTTCTTGTAAGAGACTGAAAGTATTGTGTCATTGCAGTGAAAGCAGAGGCAGGGTAATGACAGATGGATAATTCTCCCTTTATGAAATCATGTCTTGTCTCTTCTGGAACATTTTCACATCTATTATATGTGCGGCTAGAGGGAGTGCAGGCTGCCCACGGACACAGAGACTACATTGACATGGAGGAATGATGGAAGAGTCTTCCTGAATTAAAAAAAGGGATGCTTCTTACGATGGTGAGACAGTCTCCTACAGTTAAACCTTGCCTGCTTTTTAAATAGGACTAATGATTTGGGGCATTTCAACCTAAAACACTGTGAAGGTTGGGGAGTGAGTTTTTAGAGGACGGGTAGTAGCAGCCTGTTCAAAATCAGAATGCTGTGATGTTTCTGACATTGATGCTCAGAAATGGAGGCATCCGTAGTCAGAAGAGGAGTCAGTGGATGTGCCTGGTGAGCTCACTTCCTTTTATTCTCCGCATTTTGCTTCACAGACCGTATCTCTTTTTGTGCAGAATTTCTATTCAGCATGTACACTTGTGCAGGCCAGCAGAGGAGGCGAGGTGGTGGCGATGCTGCGTGCTCCTGCCTGCAGCCCTGACGCTGATGCCTGCCACAGGCAGGTGAGCTCAGTGCTGCTATCCCCCACGTGCCACGCAGAGTGCTGCCATCCTGCACCAATGGGATTTTCATTAACGGTCGTACAGTGTGTGGCTCCTTGCTTCTCTCTCAACGGCAGCGTGTCATAAAAGCCAGTAGAAACCAGGCCTCAAAACAGGAGCTGAGAAATGAGGTCTTTGGGTAGGATGAAATAGCCAGTGCTGTAGCTCTGTCCTGTGTAGCGGGGTGCACCACACACTTAACCCAAGCCCTGACATCTCCTAACTCCATCTCTGGTTTGAATAACCACCTTTTCCTATATCGGAGTGAAGGAGTGAGGTGTTGCCGTATAGGTGTCATTCCTGTTCCTCAGGTGCCTGTCCCTCCTGCAGGGATTTGAGAAGATAGATCACCATGCACTTGCTATGACATGCACTAAATTACTTTATAACTACTGCCTGCTTTTTCACGTCTGATTCTTGGCATCTGTTTTTACAAAACCAGACAAAGTCACACCTTAACTATACTCTGAAATCCTCAGCTAAGGTAAAAATTCTACTGATCCCAACGCAACTCTTATTTGGGGGATTGAGGGTTTAATTCCTCAACATAATAAATATGCACCATAGTGAGTGGAAGCCAGGAGAACCATGCGTTGTGCTGGTAAGCCCTAGGTTGCAGGCAGTGGCAGCACAGCCCTTCCCAGCCACGCCAGGACTGAGGCTGCATCCAGCATGGCTGGATCTGAGCAGGAGCACAGGAGTCTTCTGCCAGCCCTGCACCAGGGCACATTTTACCCACCAGGCCGGTTAGGTTATGGATATGGACATCCTTTCAATTAAAATCTCCTTCTCTTAAGAGTGTCTCATGTTTCTAAAGGCAAATGCATAAATGAAAATATAAACAGTGAGCAGAAAGTGGTAATTAATGTCCAGCACACATGTGCAGCATCACTGATAATGTTGCCTGGTAACAGAGGAAGGGATGGCAGAGCCCCATCAGAAGCCAGCAGCAGCCTGCAAGTCCTCTTCAAGGCTGAGATTTTGCCCAGGGGAAAGAGAGAGCCTGAGACAGCACTCTCCTCCTTTACGACCCCCATATATAGACATACGTGTATGCATACATACATTTCTTTTGGGGCTGCAAAACGGCATCGTGAATAAATAAATACATGCGCTCTCTTTTCATCTCATACCAGACACTTGTGTTTTGCTGTGAGGTGCCTACAAAGGGCTTTGAATAGCAGTATGTTCCAGCGAGGAGAATTTTTGCATCCTGTTCCTTTGATCAGGACGCCGTGGTGAGAAGGAAGCAGACTGTCTTCATCTCTGTAACTAAGTAGGGTGCCCAACTTGACAAGGAAAAACAGTTCTTATCCTACCAATTTGCTTTTTATGACCTAAAGAGTGTCAGAACAATTTATGCATTTGTAAGTGCTTTAGAAAGAGACTTGAAAAGAAAAATGGCAAAGTCCTCAGGAATCAGCATTTTCTTTCACTCCTTAGTATATTCCATTATATGAAATTATAATCTCTTTCCTTTGGTTTTCTTTAGTGTGTTTTCCACAGTTATAAGGGCGGTGCCATTTTAGGTTTCTCCTGCAGTACATGAAACTGTTAAATAAAATTTGTATTCAGTGAATAAGCAAAAATATTATTGCAGCAACTACTGAAGTTACAAAAAAATACATTCCTACATATACACTCCTGGCAGGCCCCAGCAAAGGTTTTTGGTTCAGCCACTCTCAATCCTACCTGGTGCTGAAAACTTGATGCCTAGGATGGAGTCCACCCCCAAACAACATGCATTGTCAAGTGAAATGTGTGCTCAGAAACAAATTTCCATCTTGTAAGGACAGAACTAATGGTATTCAGCATTTTAATGCTGAGATAAGTCAGTCAGATTATATATGGTTCTCATCAGCCCTCCCAGAGGTCAGAAGAGTCTTTTACCTGCAGCTGAGCGATACCCCAAAAGGATGTGCGCTTTCTTTTCTTTCAAAACCATCTTGTGAATTCAAAGAAATTCCTTTCTGCCAGAGATGTGGCTGAAAGCACTAGTGGCCAGCACAAGCCTGTGGAAGCCACATACATACACATCTGTATAAATTGAAGTTTGCAATTCATTCAATAAATAGTTTGCGTCTCTCGGTAACTCCTAAATGCTTTATTTAAATGTTAATGGCATTGGCTGGAAAGGAAATAAAGGGATTCTTTGTTTATAAAAGGCCTGTCAGAAATGACCAGGTCATGCAAAGGAAATTGTGCAACTGCAGTAAAGCCTGAAGACCTTTTTTAGCATCTACCTCTAGCTATTTCTTAGCATATAGAAGACTGGAATTAAGAAAACCTATTAAACAGTTGAATGCCAGCTTTTACAGTAACTGTAATCTAATAAAAGATTAACCACTCACAGCAGATCTATATATGTTGCCAGTAGAAGGTTTTTGACTGAGCCGTTAGAGGTGTTGCTTTTATCACAGGGTGATGACTAGATAAATAAAACAAGCTTAACATAAAAGAGTTTCAGAAGGCTTTTTTATGGTAATAAAAGTTAATTGCCTACAATCAAAAGTGAAAGTATGAGTACACAAGGGAGATCCATTTTTTAAAGAGAATCATAAAAACTGGAGAATTAAAAAGTTACAACACATACAATGTGATGATGCCTTTCACCACAGTCCTAGTATTCTCTGAAAAGGACAAATGCCAGCTTTGGTTTTAAATTATGGCAACACTAATTGAGGACAATAAAGAATAAAACTATAATCTTTTACAGGCACTTTCCATTTATAGACTACATTATTTAGAGGGCGAGTGTGAAAACCGTTTCATGTTTAAAATCCTGACCCGTACAACATTGCGGGAAGGATACGCAGCCCCAGTTCTAATTACTTGCAGTACATGGGATCGATGGATTTTCTGTTCACTTGGGATTATCACAGGAGCAATGAACAGGGCATTGCTGAGCAAGAGACCTAGTGAAATATTACCTAGTTCAGTGAGTAGCTGTGAGATTGGAGGGCGGGTTAGATACCCTGAAAGGTGCTTTTCTGCAACTCTGAAGCCATGAAATTGAACAGCAGCCAACCCCTTTAAAAAACTGTGCGGTAATGAGCTGTAAAAAGGCGGGTAGTTTAGTGCTTTATAAACTGTAGGAGAGAGGTTTTGGCTAGCAGACAAACTCCTTCCAGCATCTGATGAAGCACACATCATCTTCCTGCTGGGATGCTGCCCATTAGCATCAACTCAGACCACAGAGCTTTGGGACTTCCAAAGGAGTCTTGTATGCCAGTGACATTAACAAATATAAATTCAGAAGGCACTTTTTAACCTTATGTAGCTTCTTTGTGTGTTTTGTTATTACTAAACACAAGTGTAATCAGAATAACAACATATCTGAAGGGGGCAGTAAAGTTGGGATGTGGAAATACTGTGTACCCCCACAAACTGGTGTCAGGTTCATCATCCGATCTTAGTCGGAGCTTCAAGCCATGGAAGTTGGGTTGCTGTTAATAATACAAAATAGAGCTCCATGGTTCCCTGCACTGAGGAAGAAAACGTCACCAGCAAAGCCTGTTTATTTTCCCCTGCTCTATTTGCTATGGTCCTACTGTAGTGTGGGTTTTTTTCCAAAGAGCTGCGATTGCCACACAAAACAGGTGGCAGTGTTGATAACTGTAAGGAAATGATTGGGTGGAGGTTGTTGTGAATGGTGTCCTCTCTCATTCTCAATGTAGAGCACAGCCTGGGTTGGTAGGGTTTGGTAGGGTTTCTCTCTGACCTCCTGCTCACTTTGAACATATTCTGATGACGATCTAGCAGATTAAATGCCATGGACCATCAGAACTTTTGTTTAATGCTATAGTACCAAGTGGATTGAGCCATGGCAGCCATGGGGAAGTGACAAACAGGTAAGCACAGCAGGATGGGCTTCAGTACCATCTGGCTTCAGGAGTTTTTCATTACCTGGGTTTTCTCGTTTTCTCCAAATTACTTCTGCTTGGGAGGGATTACACCCCTGGAAATTAACTCGCTTTTGTAAGGTGCTGGAGTACATATTGACATACTTTATGTGTTCGCATTTCATGGTTTCTTTCTAGGAACTTGCAGTTTGAATGGGGGTGGGAGAAAACTTACGGAAAAGTTTATTTTTCTTTCACATAAAATCTAATATATTTCTAATTTTGGCTGTTTTGTTAGAACTGTGCTCTTTGGAACAATTTTTTTCCATCATTATACATCAAAACATTAGTTCCTAGGTGCTGAATTTGATCCAGAAAAGGGATGAGTCAACAAATGAAAAAATAGGAAAATTTTCCAGTAAGGTATTTCATCCTGGGCAGTGGGAAGTGAGTAACCTTTAGAATGCCAAATTTAGAAGCACGTAGACTCTGTTTGCCTCCATTTTACCCGTGGTTGGTCATAGTTTGATTAGCCAGAGGTCATTCTGGTCATTCAAGATAATCCTTGAAAAGTTTGGTGAGTTTCATCGGTCTTTGTGAGCCTCCTGGGCCCACCTAGTTGGTTGGGAAAGCACCAAAATTAGATACTCATGAGATCTCCAGTATGGTTTTGTTTCTTGGGAGCTAAGAAATCTCAGAGATAGAAGGGTTTATCTACTGATGGCTAAGGTATGGTTTCACCTTAGTGGAATATTTGAGCCAGAGTCTTGGTTATTTCAGTTCTTCCTGGATGCTGTTGTCTGCAGCACCACTTAATCTGGAATGTAAATCTGATGTTGACTTTCTGGGTAGCTATGAATTTTATTTACCTTACACCTGCACTCTTAAATACCTGTGATTTTATGGCATACTAGAGGAAAAATTACTGGGTACCCAGATCTTTGTGTTCCCTTGTATGTCAAAGCTGTTAAAACTAGAAGGTTTCTTGTGTTTCATGAGTATCTACGTTCCATATACCCCCACCTACAGCATAATAACAAGAAAAAGATGCGGTCCTAGAAACTGACAAAAATGCAAACCTCAAAGCTGCCAAATTAAGTAGATTTGCCAGAGAAGCAGTGAAAGCATCTGAAGGCTGAATCTCATGAATTTCATAAGGAAGAGAATTCCACCAAATTGGGGCCAGGCACATTCCAGATGGCACAGATGGTTTAGCAAGTGACAGATTGGAAACAGAACCCAAATTATGAGCAAGTACATAAACAGAAATCAAAATTTCTCCAATAGGTAGGAGTCAAAGTCTGAAGGGTCTTCAGAAACAATAATAACATGTTAATTTTAATCCTCAAAAGGTAGCCAAGATCAATTCCTGAATAAAAAAGGAAGATGACAAGTTGTGAGAAGAGCACACAACTTTTCAGTAGCTGCCAAAATTGGAGTAAATTCTCAACAAAACAGAAAGGCAGAAAATAGCCTCCCAATGCAGCTATAATCCAACCTGGAAACCACAGATAAACAAGTCAAGATTTCATTAACTGGCTCATAACAAAAACAGTCTGAAAGCTGGATGAAAAAAATGACATTGTTATGTCTTTTTTAAATCAAAATGTAATTTTGACTCACTTGTATGAGAGCCAATTTATACATGGGTGAAAATGTCCAAATCATAAAACCAGTAAGTACCATGACCATGTGAAGAAAATGTGTGAAACCAATAGGAGCAATGAAAGAAGAATCAGAAGAATATTTCAATATCAATAAGGGAGGGAAGGAAATCACAGCAAAGCCAACCCTCAAAACAGCATATGGGGAAGAGTAAGAGGAATCTTAGCTCAGAGTTAAAGAAAGACTGATTATTTCATACTCTAGTAATACAAGCCACCATATGTGCTATCGTTAAATTCAAGACACCATAAAATTTTAATTAATAAAATAATAATGCTAATTACATGGTAGGGGCAGTATAAGAACTTATGAGTGTGAAAATACTAATTATAGGTTTGTGTGTGTATATGTACATATGTGTGCACATATATATTTATACACATACACAGACACATAATATGTACACATAAAATTTTACAGCTGCGTTTCCTACTCCCTTTAAGCCATTGGTAATAAAGCTTCCAAACAGCCAATCTCTTGGGGACAGCGTTGTCATCCATTACTGATGAATCCCTCAATGTTAAGCACACGCTATGGCCGCTATTCATGTGTGTGAATTGGTTTTGTGACCCGGTGAAGGATTTCTGTAGAGCCAGAGTGATGGGGAACGTGCTGTGGAGTTGACTCTCTCTTCTTTAATACCTCCTAGACTTTTTCTGGCACTATGGGCAAGGAGTATTTTGCTGGGAAAAGGTAATAATAATAAAAGCAGTGGTGGTTAGGTCTTTCTGGCATGATTAGCTCTTCCGTGTGGTCCTTTTGCAGAGGGGCTGTGGACATAATCTCTCTTCCTGCTCTTTTTTATGGAGCTGATTATATTTCACCTCCTAGAGCCACTAGCAGCCACATACCATGAAGCAGCTGGAGCACTTCAGTAGCACTGCTGTGTCCCACCATGCACACATACATTCTCCTTCAATTTTCAGGGTTGCAGAGTTTCCTTTAGTCTGATAGGTTTTGTTCATACTTTTATCTGGCCAAGTGCACTAAATGCATATCCTTGAGAGCCAGGTCAAGTTCTGGATTTGTTCTGGAGACATGGTTCAGAGGAACTGTCTTACAGCAGGGGTTGCTCCATAGTACTTTGGTGCAAAGCTGTGTCATAGCTCTTCTGTCACGCCACATCAGAAAACCTTTTTTTCAAAGAGAGTATGTGTAGCCTTGGAATAGACCATAAAATATCTATTTGAGTGGGAAAAAATAAGCGTATTTAAGTTGAGCAGTTTTGCCTGCTGGCCAGGCACGTCACATCCCTTTTTCATCTTTTAATCCAGTCTATCTGCAGTGCCATCTCCGTACCGCCTCCCTGGCCTTCCTATTTGCCTGTCAGTCTCTGCCCTACTGCTTGCCCCACTGCCTTTCTGAATTTCTTTGATATTCAGATCTGAGAGCATCAAATATGCTCTCAGATCAAGCAGCAGCAAAAGCAGTAATTTAAGTCACAAAGGCCCGTGCACATTATAAATCCCAGATAGGCGCTGGAGTTTTCCTGTCTTCCTGCCTCCCCTCCAAACATCACCAGAATGTCTTCAGGGCCTGATGCAGCCTGCCTCCTCTATTTTTCCTGAATAAGGGAGAAAAATCCCCTGTGGGGAACACAGAGACCCCAAAGCCTCTTGTTTCCTCTGATGTGCAGCACGTGCCGATCGCATGGGAAGGAGGGGAGGAAGCATTGCCGGGGGTGGGGGGAAAGCACACTTCACTCCTTGGTTGTAGGCAGCAAGCCTGTATCTTAATGAATTGGTGGCTTTCATCTGAAGAGGGGCTCGCACAATATCCTTAATTGGATTTCTCTGAAGAACTGTAGGTCCTACATCATCACCTGGAAGGGGAAGGTGGTAACAAACGTGGACAGGCATTATATGGCGTTACTTAAAGAGAAGGCAAGACACTGGTTTTGTGACAGGGCTCCAGCCCATCAGCATTTGTGATGTGTAACATCACATGGGGCCCACCTCAGTGACTGTGTCTCAGGCACAGCAGGAGACCCTATTAAAAATATGAGAGAACTGCAGCCTTCCTGCAAAAACACAGCCTTCTGTGTGACAATTTGTCTGACCCGAAAGGGATGGCAGCATCACTGGGGGCAATCTGTATTCTCACCTCACTCCCCTATCTCTTGGCCTTGCTGAAGTCATGCTGTCCATCTTTAGGCCATGCAGGGCTCGCCCCACTAACCCCACTGCCTCCACGGGGCACACCATGCAGATGCTGGGGGCACTGGCAGCTGGTTCCCCGGGAGCACCTGGTCATGGATTAGGAGCCTGGTTTAGGGCTGCTCCAGAGAGCAAACAGTTGATTGCTAATTAAACATGGCTTTAGGTTGTGGTCGCTACACCTCTAAGAAGATGATTAAAGGAAAAATGCATCGTTGCGTTCTCTGTTTAGAAAAAAATGTTAAAAATCGCCATGTCCCACCATCTGTGGAGGTGGTGATGTTCTTTCAGTGGAGGTTTGTGACATGTGATGGGCTCTCACTAAGCAAGAGGTGGACATCAGGAAATTTTCCTGATGGCTGGGAATCACACTGCAGTTCCTGGGACGACCATATTTTGCTCCCATTGGAATTGCTGTTGACTTCAAAGGAAGCAAAGAGACAAACTGGGGTTCTGTGTGTAAGAAAGGGAGTTTTTGCTGGTGCTGGCTTTGTCAGAAACCAAAAGGAGTCTTCACACCAGGAGTGGATTACCAACCTGTTCTTTTTTTCCCTTTTTTCTTTTCCCCCATTATTTCCTCTGCTCTGACTATTAATTTTTTTAAGTAATTTCATTCTTTCTCTTTCCCAATTCCACTTCAGATGCTTGATCCTGCCTAATATTTTCTCTCTGACCTCACGGTCTGTTGCCATGGAAATTCATCTCTGTAACTTCGCTGATGGATTAGGGAGAAGACAAAAGATAGACTGGGTAGGAAATGAACCTTCATTTGGTAAGAGGGCAAGACTGTGGCCGTGGCTGTACTGCTACCAAGCTTGTGGAAGCCACTGAAAGCAAAGTCCCGACTTTGGATTTGCCGGACCATGTCTGGAGTCGGGCTCTGGCCCAGCTCGTGTGTGACAACACTGGGAAAAGCGTATAACTGGCAGCCCAGTGCCAGAAGAGGGGGTTCAGTCTGTGCATTTGCCCACCGTGGGTGGTCACATCTCAGTGGATTTGAGGCGGGTGCTGGAACTTCATCAGCATACGGGCCCCTGCTGGGAGCCAGGGCTGCTCGGGCTCCAGTGGTCTGTATGGCTGCAAATTCAGTCCTGGATTTCCCCAAGCCAAAGCACACAAGGGTCTCTGAGATACTTGCATTTCAGTAGAAGGTCTTAAAGAAATCCCACAAGAAAAGGCTCTGTAATAGCAATGCAAGGCCAGATGTCCATTTAATATTTTGGCTTATTGCATCTAATATTTGCTACAGAAAATTGTGAATTGCCATTCTCTTGGCCTGCTTGCCCCCACAGGATTACATGATGATTCCAGTGCCTTTCCAAGAGGGTGGGTGAGCAGTGCTGCTGCCCCTGCACAGTGTGCTGCACATGTTGCTGAGGGAGCGTGGATCCAGTCAGGCACAGAGACATGCAGAACTTTGCTGATCCGCCCCTGAGATCCCCGCAGCATCCAGCACACTGTTTGACATTTCAGTAGAATCTGACGACTCGCAGCATGTTGATGTCACTTTGCTGGATGTGGGCCAAGTAGCCAAAGGGCAGTGAGTTGGTTAACATGATGATCACGTTGCATTCTAGTCTCTCCATATGACAGAGCTTTCCAGTCCTGTTCGTGATGCTGCCACATTTTTCTCTGAGGGCAAATGTGACTTAAGCAAAGTGGCAAAGGGAAAAGAGACTAGTCAGCTTTCATCAGGAAAAAAAAAAAAAATCTGTGGTGAAAAACAGTAATACTAGTGATGATAAGCACTGGGAGCAACTGCTGCCACTGCAGCATCCAGTCTTCTGGGTCAGAGACAACTTTGAGTACTGAAAACTCCAAACATCAACAGGAGTGCTGGAAAACGAATAACCCGATGAGGATGAGAAGTCTTGGGGTGGCAGGGACTTCCATGTCCAAGCCAGCAAAAAGAAGGGGGAACTGCCATATCACCAAGAGGTAGTGCCTCTTCTCAGAGGGAAGTTGAGAGCCACAGCAGCTGGAGAAAATGCAGCTGGCTGCAGGCAGCATTTAACAGCTGGCTTAGCATCCAATCCTACTGAAGGGCAGAGCGGTCCTCACGCCATGGTAGTTATTGGAGTTCCCAGCATGATTTCATCCTCTTGCCGAGGATTAGAGCAGTACAGGAGCCACTGCTATTCTGTGGGGACAGAGTAGGGTCCAGGTGCTTGTACAAAATGAAAGCCAAACTAGGGTTTTAACTAAAGCCACTTTAGATTGGTGGAAATCCTTCCACTGCTGGCAGTGGCCTCGGGATCAGACCCTGGATCTTTGCACCTTGCCTTGAACAAACTGGAATCTTTTTAAACGTGGGGTCATCTATGTTATCCTGAATTTGCCAGTATTCCCAGCCCTAAAATGACCTCTGCCTTCCTCCTGCCTGGTGGTTTCCTTCCCCAAGATAACCTTATCATGGAGGTATCACCAAGGTCCCTTTCCTTCCTGCAGGCATGGAGGGATGGCTCTGCAGGAGTCTTCAGCCTCACTTGCTTCTCCTGAGTTTGCACAGACTGAATTGGGTGGTGTTGCTCTGAGCCCCCTGGGGCAAGGGCTCTCAGTTGCTGCATGTTGGTACTGGGCTTAGGCTCATGGAAACTTGCTCCTGGCTGCTTTTCCTGATTTCTTGGTCACAAGTTGGCCTCATGAGCATGGTGAGCAGAGCATAGGGAAGGAAGAGGGCTGTGATACACTCACCCCATCCAATTTCTTCTTTATCAAACAGACGACGTTAACCAACAGTTCTTTGCTATTGAATCAGGCGTTATATTTTAATGGAGAATATAGTAACATCGTTCATGTAATAAATTACTCATGCCATACAGTTCCCATCATCAGTCTGAAATAGAAAACTGATTGATATGGTCAATATTTGACTGGTGAAGCTGTAATATCACCAGCTGAACCAGAAGCACTTTCAGCTCAGTGGCAGAGTCCTTTCTTAAGGTAGCTATGCAATACTTCAAAAATATTTGCAATAGAATTGTTTCCAGTTGGATGTAAATCCTCCAGCAAAATCTAGATTTATTACCTCTATCATGTGTAAAATACCTTCTTGATACCTCACATCAGCTTCCTTTCAAACCAGACGGCACTTACAGTTTATGGCGTACTACATTATAGTCATTTACCATCACACATACTGTGTTCTTCCATGGCTTTAAAAGTCAAAGGACACCTTTCTGCCCTACTTGAAAGGAGGAGGAGAGCAGGAAACCCATGTATTAGCAAAATCGCTGTCATTTATTTCATCACATCAAGGCAACTATGGTTGAAATAACCAATCCACGATAAGAGAGGTAATACATCATTCATTATTTGCTGCTTGCTATGGCAAGCCACTGGCTCAGCACATATAGACTTATGGATTTGGTACCTGGAAAGCTATAATGAATGTGCAGTTGTGATGAGCAAAATTAATGCTAATATTTACTGCTCTACAGTGACTGCTATGTATCAACTGTTTCCCCCTCCCTTCCTATTTACCCCCTCTATACATGCAGGCAATTGTTCCATCTATTTAATTTCCATCCCAGCTATCACTCAGTAGCAAGCGAGTCACCTTTTAGCAGAACAGAAATAGAACAGAAACCTGAGGGAGGTTGGTTTGCCATGACGCTGTGCCCTCATGTCTTTGGCTGCTGTCGTGCCTGTGTGTGAGGGCAGCTGCAGAGACATGCTGGCTGTGTACTTCTCTCTCCACCAAATATTTTAATCAAAATACATTGAATCAACTGGAGGACGTCTGGCTGTGCAAAGCAACAGTGAAATTTGGCACCAAATGTTTTGAACTATTGTATCAATATGATACACTGTTGTATATATACTGTTCTGTTTATGTTTATTTCTATATATCTCGATAGTTAGATATAAAACAGTATATGTAGTAGGTAGGTAGGCAGGTAGATAGACAGACAGATATGTCAGTATATCCTTAAACAGCCAGCTGGTTACAGCATCCTGTAATAAGTCCCTTTCTTTAGGCTCCTGCCCCACTCATTGCAGGGCCAGAGTTGGGCACAGGCAGGCTGGACCAGCTGTTTCCTACCCTGCTTCGGGCAGGATGAGGCCAGGACACCATGGCAACACAATAGAGCCTGTCTGTCCCCTCCCAGGAGCTGCAGACAGCCCTTCTGCAGCTTCACAGGAAGGCTCTTTTGGCAGCTCCTGGAAAGGCAGGGGTGGGTAGGGCAGCAGGTCTGATGTCACAGCTTGGGTGACTTTCCTTGTGTGTCCTGAAATTCTTTTGCATGTGGACTCTGAGGTTCCTTTTAAAAACCACCAGAAACATCCATGTCATGCCCAAGCCTAGCTCTTCACAGTTGCCTATCAACACAACAGGGCATGCTCGAGGTTTGGTGTTTATAGTTTCTGCACTCATTAACTACATGTTCAGGAAGTGAATCCATAAAACACATTAACCCCAGACGATGCATCAGTACGCCCTGCGCTGCAGACATCATTCCTGTGTTCTTATTTTTGCTGTATGGCAGCAAGAGTACATTCCAGGACTGCTGAGTCCAGGCCAGGACTTCACATGCACATCCGAGGCAGTTGAGCTTACACTAAATCACCTGCCCATTGAAAAGAGTCACCTGCCCACTAAATGAAACTTATTTCATATGAAGTACGACTAAATCCTGCATATTCTCTGCTGGGATATATCACACAGCCCTGATGACTGCCTGTCTCTTCTGCTTCTCCCTGAAATCTATCTGATCTTCCTTCCCACTTTAAAAGACTCTTCTTTTTAATTTTTCATTAAAAAAACCCAAACCTTCCTTATCCCCTGTCCTCTAAGTCCCTGGGCAAGACTGTACTGCTTTGTTTAAATTGTTGCTACTATTGCATTATATCATTATTTTCAGGGTTTGTAATGTTTTTCTAATTAAGTTACCCTGTCTTTCTGAATGCTGAGTTGCAGATGCTTTATAAATACCATTATTCTATTTTTTTTAAACAGGAGTGCTGTATGTTCACCGAAAGTCTGAGTGGTAAACCTCATTAATTTGTCTCTCCACCTCCCAGCATTCCCAGGTCAGCCACAGTAGCCGAATGGGAGTTGCATGCATGCACCTTGGGGAGCAAAGCTCCATAAATATGCATAGCCTGTAACTCATTTCTAAAGAGGAATAGCTTCACTATTACAGTTAATTTCATAAAACAGTCAAAAGATAATGGTCCAAAACTGCTCTTGGCTCTGTTTCTGTAACCCCTGCGACTTCAGTGCCTTGTGGAAAGGCAGATCCTGCTCTCCCTTTCATCTCATTATGTCCTGATCATCGTCAGAGTATCAGAGCAAAACTGAACCTGACCAGGAATCCTGGCAGCACAGGAGGGCTATGCAAGCTTTTTGTCATAGAAACATGAAGGAAAAATGTCAGAGCAGACACCTGGGTGTTTAAGAAACTGCTGTCTTCTGCCCACAGCGCTTGCCCTTGAACACGAGAAAAACCCATGTTTCAGCATCTCGACATCCCCTCTTTCTGGTGATATAGATATGGGCATTTCTATCTCATTATTTCTATATT
Organism: Podargus strigoides; assembly: GCA_028020825.1. Taxonomy (NCBI): domain Eukaryota; kingdom Metazoa; phylum Chordata; class Aves; order Caprimulgiformes; family Podargidae; genus Podargus; species Podargus strigoides. The sequence goes on along the minus strand of CM051623.1, from coordinate 13,632,641 downwards.
TGCCAGAAGAGCTTGATCAAGAGCAAAACAAGTCATTCATGGCTCACTAGAGGAGTGAGTGGTTGCAGCTTTTGACAGCGTGACAACTGAGTAATAACATGTTTTCACATGGTGGCCCCACGTGATGTCCTCGGTGTCTGCATGCTGTACTAGAGATTCCCTGTCCCAGGGAATGACACGTGAAACAGGGTAGTTACACAGTGTTTCATAACCACTGCCTTTAGCTAAGGATGTGCACGCAGTTAGGCTGGTCAGAAGGTTTTCAAGTGCAAATAATTTTTAGCAAAAAAGGGACAACTAGAATTAAAACAGCTTTTCTTGTCAGTCTGTGTATCTTATATGCAACAAAGCAAGTTGGTTTTTAGGCACCAAACTCAAGTTCCTTTTTGAAATTTGAAGATTATTTGGAGTTGGGGCTTTTGTTTCCAGTCACTCAAATTTTTAAAGATCTGCTCTACTCTTATCAAAGCTGCAGAAGAGAGGCATGGGTGCAGGTGTTGGTCAGAGAACAGATGGACAACTACAATGTCCCTGCAATGCCTAACACAGTGAGGGCCCCTCGTCTGATTGGCCTGTCTCAGTGTGAAAGCCTTACATGTACTGGATGATGATAAAACCCCTGGGCAGGCTTTGCGAGCAGCAGCGTGGAGTCCTGCTCACGCAGTTCTGGCTGCAGTCTGGGCTGTGAGGCTGAACTTGAAAGATGGGGCTGCCAAAGCAGGCAGCGAGCAAGGATCTGGGTGAAGTCTTGCAGACGTTGCCGACAGTGAGCATGGCAGGGTTCCTGTCTCCCAGACATAAGAAACAGATTAAAATTACCCTGAACAGCCTATGATTATCCGATGCTAAGAGCAAAAAATATCTCTTCTAGGAAAGAAGAAAGCCACAGTCCCACTCAAGAGCGTCCAGGCTCTTACAAAGCTCATTTACGATGGAGGCGTGGGAATTGCTAATTAATCCTGTGGAAACAAACCACTGTTATGGCTCCAGATGGATTTCTGTTTCCAGGCTTACCCCCATTTTCCACTTGTTCCTAATTTTCTCAAGGAAGTTCCTTGGGGGGTGGCAGTGTACTTTCCAGGCTTGGCCCCAGCCTAAAGGTGAATATTTCAAGAGCTCTCAGCAAAATCAGCCTGTCTGTTTTTATAATACGTGGGCGTGAAGAGAAATCAGCTACTCCTATTTGTTCCGGTTGCAGCTTCTCTGCCCTCATAACTCAAGAACAGCTGACACAAGGAAATTTGAGCCCAGCTTGTTTTTTAGACCTCGGTGATAAAGGAGAAAACAGTTCATGTCTGAAGAAAATCAATTCAATATTTCTAGAGTTGGGAGCAATTAGAGTCGAAGGCCAAATTTTGCTTTGAAATACAGCAGTGCGGTCCCACTGAAATGCCAGTCTGAGGGCAGAACTCATCTTGGCACATTTTGTACATATTCATGGAGAAATTTGTTTTTTCTAGAATGTTAAACAGAGGTTGAAAGGGGGAATGTCAGGTTTATTCTGCACGAAAGGCCCAGTTCCAGATCTGATGCCAGTCCATGGGCTGAAGTATAAATAATGTGCATTCAGCACAGAGTAAATACCTCAGCCATGTCAATGGGAGGTTTGTGCAATGATCAGAAATAGGATGTGGCTGTGTATAGCAATTAACCTTTGCAGATAACATTATTTATTCTGGACATATTTCTTGTATCCAGTATCACTCAGTAAGAAAATATGCCATTTTCCATTCTTATTTTTCTATGTTTCCCTTTTTCCTTCCTCCATCTTTCTTCCTACTCCCTGTCTTAGGGCATCTCCTTTGTCATTCCTTCCTCCTTACCTTCCTTATAACAGTGCTGTCTGCAGGGGGCTCTCTAATATCTCCCCTATTCCAAGGAGTAGTAGTTAAAGAGTTAATGCTGCCATTTTAAATGTCAGGTTTGGGCTTCAACTTGACATGTTGGTGACAGTAAAGAGAGACAAACTCATTTTTCAGAAACCCAGAATACAAGTGTAGATTACATCTCCTCAAAATGTGAGATCAGACATGTAAATCCATTGAGTGGGTTTGAACCAGGCTTGGGTTTTTTGTTAGGTGAATGTTGTTTCTGTCAAGCTCAGCCCTTGCATGAAATTCCACATAAATTCCACATAAATTTCCACCAAATCTGCCCCTTCATCTTCAAATACAATGTTTGACCCAAGAAAAATCACTGTAAACTGTAAATGGTTAAAGGGAGCAGACATGTTAAAACCCCTTAAACCCACAGCATATTTACAGAAAGTGGATTTTCCAGTCCCTGCCCATTATCAGATTGTCACGTGCTGTGTCAGGCAAACTGCAGAAATATAGCAGTTATGAAACTGAGTCTTCCTACTCCTAAACCATCACAAGAAGCCTCCCCAAATGGCCCAGCCATCCCCTGACATGTTTTAACGCAATTCTCTGCTTGGTCTGACAGCCGTGTGCCTCGACAAGGCCCTCTGGGTCTAGCTGAGGTCGATGTGTCAGCCAGGGTTCTCATCCACCACGTTCAGGATGACTTTACCTCTTGTGAATTGGAGTCAGAGCACTCAGTCCTTATGCCTGAGCTGAGCTTCAGTCATTGTGACATACATTTAAAGTTAAGCAAATGCAACCGTGGCTTCACTTTGCATGAGCAGGCATCCTTTTAAATGGATTTTCTCTTTGTAAGCTGTATGCTGTGCATACATTGTAGGAGACTTTGCCATATGTCATGATGATGCCTTCATATGAGAGGATTTTGCCCAGGGTCTGTAACAGAGACTTACAAGGAGCCTCGCCAGTCTGGATTTATATCTCCTGTCCCAGTGGAGACCACTCTGTGTGGACACTCCAGACCACCTCAGCATGCTCCATCTGATCCATGGTACTGTCTTTCTTGGGCAGCCTGTGTCAGTAGTTTTTTCTAACTTCTGGCAAATGGAAAACCTTGATGTGTTTCCTGGAAGAGGAGCCTAGACCTAAACTGTAAAAGACTGCATTTTTTTCTAATCTGTTTTTCGATAAAAAGATGAACAAAAAATAAACATGAAATATATATGTATATGTTAACTAGAACTAACACTGATATACCCAGCCTTATTCCCTCACAACTGCTGCAATAGCATGCCTTTGCCTGTGGGTACACAGAAGGGACAGCTTGTCAGCCCAGAGATTTCATCTTTGGACATGAATACTCTTCATAATCATACACACATCACGGAAAGACATGTAAATGTACACTGCCAGGCGTCTGCTAGGCATGGATTTGCATAACTGCCATCAGCAACTTTTATTCTGTGGAGGGTGAGTTTGATCATATTCATGCCTGTGAATGAATGAAGGAATGAATGAATGGGTGATTCATTTTTTTAAACAGAGATTACAATTGGTTATTTTGTTCTACCAGCTAAAAATATTATTCCATTTCTCCTTTCCCCTTCTGTCCTCCCTTTCCTCCTCCCCCTTGCAATCAGTGTGCTTGTTTAAGGCTAGTAGCTCAACAGCACTGTCTCAGGAGGGTTGTGTAGGGAGAAACATGCATTAACATGCTCGTGTTAATGTGCCACTGTGATGAGACTGGTGCTTTGCAGGGGTTGCTCTGCACTCCTGGCTTTAAGTGTGTTGTAAAAAAGCCTTGTGGCCTTGCAGCTTTCCAGGTACAGAGCCAGACTCAGGAGGGCTCCGAGTTGGCAGTGCTTTTTGGGTTTCACTAGGGACAGATGAATCACATGAGCTGAGGGTCTGGTCCATTGCTCTGAAGAGTCTACAAGATGGTCAATTGTGTGTTGCCTGGACCAGGAATAGAAAATGAAGGGCTATGTGGGGCCTGCTCACCCCACAAATCATGCTGCAGGAAAATCCAGATGAATATCCTTCCTTCCTTCCTTCCTTCCTTCCTTCCTTCCTTCCTTCCTTCCTTCCTTCCTTCCTTCCTTCCTTCCTTCCTTCCTTCCTTCCTTCCTTCCTTCCTTCCTTCCTTCCTTCCTTCCTTCCTTCCTTCCTTCCTTCCTTCCTTCCTTCCTTCCTTCCTTCCTTCCTTCCTTCCTTCCTTCCTTCCTTCCACCCACCCACCCAACCACCCAACCACCCAACCACCCAACCACCCACACACCCACCCATGTGGCTGGAGAGCTGTGATCCACTGGCTCTTTACCTCCATCTTTTCTGGAAAAGTTAACACCCTGTAGTGAAAAAGCCTCTGTGGAATCACACAGGACAAGTTTTAGCCTGTTGTAGAAAAAGATCTGAATCTGCACTAAAACTTAAAGGATTTTAAAGAATAATTTCTACAGCAACCTACTGTTTTCATCTCTGCTAAGATTTTCCCATGATTTTTCTTCCAGGCCCCAATATGGGCTGCATGGCAGCAAGCAGGAAGACCCTGGTGCTACGTGCATCTGCTGCCTGGCCCCAGAGCTTGTGATGCCTTCTCTTTCTCGCTAGAGCCTTGTTCTGGAGCCGCAAAGGGAGCAGCCACAGAGGGAGCAAGGTTTAAAATGTTTCCCTTTGAAGCAGCAATGAAGCAGAGCAGCTCTCTGCAAAGTGACTCAGCCTGCCTTTGGGCACATCTCTCTTGCAGCCCTTCCAGAAACCAAGATACAGAGCTTTCCAGCTTCACTCGTCCCTGTCCCTTACTTGCATCAAGGTCTATATAGACAGTGAGATAGAGCTGATAGGATAACTCGGTGCTACATGGATAGTCCTCTTATATCAGAGGGGTTTTGTCGAGGGCAGTTTGTTGTCAAGATTTGTTGTCATATCGACTTTGTAGTCATGCTCTGCCAGCACCGGGTGCTCCAGTGGTTTAAGGATGTTTGTGTCCAGCTGCTCCTGAGACCTTAGTGAGTGAGCAGACGATGAGCTCTTTCTCTGCTTTGGTCCAGGGCTGAGCTTTACATTGCTCCTTCTCCTCCTGTCTTCTGGAAATATCACATCTGACTGACTCCAAGCCTGAAGTGTTTTACCCCAGTTAAATAATTATTGTGACAGTTACGTGTCACTTAAAACCACAGGCTTACTAGGGAACCATAATTTTGGTCAGTGCCTTAAGTACATTCTTGCCTTTTACCATCTTTTCAGTCTTTTCTAGGCTATCCACATACATTTTTAACATGTGCCAAAGATTTTAAATATTAAAAAAAAAAAAAAAGAGAGAAAGTTTGGAAACAGCACTGGATAAGTTAAGTAATATGATGTTATTTCAAGGAATAAGTCTGGATTTTTTTTCCCCTACATGATGTGTGCCACGTAGCTTGGAAGATCAGTTACTGCCTTGGACACAGGCATGGTGGCTAGATGATTTTTCAAGAGAGATGCTGAGAAAATGCAGTAGCCAAGCCCGAGCCCAGTGCGAAGTGTTGTACAGCCTTTGAATTCAGTTAAGTTACTGAACCCAAAGATTAATCTGACTGTAGAAATTAAAAATGTGTCAGAAACAAACCTGTAAAGTGCCCAAGGCATTGCTGATAAACATGAAACCTTTGTGTCTTGGTAAATCTATTTTTTCATAATTACCAGTATATGGATTTGTATTGTTCAAAGCCCAAACAATGAATCTCTGTGATGGATGCACAATAAAACAGGACTAATTGGAAGCATTAATTTAGACAGAGGCAGAAGCTGACATGGAGCTCCGAGTAAGAGATTCTTTATATTGCCATAGCAAGTACAAAGTGTTTGCCTGTAATTTGCAAGCTCAGATCACACTACCTTCACAAACAAATTGGTACAAACTGTTGCTGTGTCATTTTTTTGTCTTTTTGTTTTAATTCTCTCCAGATAAATCTCTCAGACCCAAGGTCATCTTAAGGAAACAGTTGTAATGCAATAGAAACATTGCTGTAGGCGCTGCTGTGTTTCTGGCAGTGTAACTGACAGTGACTGAGCGTGCAGGAGCAGCTCCCAGCAGGGACACTTGTGAATAAATATACACTAAATAAGCCCAGCGGAATGGGGAGTGATGTATCTGCATAAAGAGCTGTGTGCTGTATGTCCCCTCAGAAATCTTCTGTGGCTTAGGCCTGTGACAGCAGAAGTACATGTTGATTTTACTGCTCCCTCTGCTTGCTCCCACCCTGGTCCCGGTTCAGTAAAGCATTGATCATGTGTGACGCTTCTGGCACGTGGGTGATGCCACTGACATCAGATGGAAGATGACTCTTGCTCATGTGCCTTGCTGAGGCAGCACCCCAAACAACTCAGATTCTGACTGCATCAAAATACAACCTTAGGCAGGTTTCTTGTTATCTTGGGCGTTTCAGCCGCTGACCTTGGTTTGTGCCAGATAATTTGGTTTTAGTTACTATCTACAAGTTACTGTTTATGAATAATCTTGGGCCAAGCAGCTGTTTTCTACATCTTTGATATGCAAGTACTTGAGTTTTATTTAAATCTCCTGTTTGGTTGAAACACTGATTTCCAACAAACCAGGTAAAGGGGGGAATTAAGCACCCAAGCAGTGGTGGTGCTGGGGTGTCATGATGGCTGCAGGTGGCCCACTCAGCACCCAGACTTGAAGAGAATAAAAGATGAGCCTCTCCACTCCTTTGACTTCTCCTTCCAGTTCTTAATTGCCATTAATCTTCAGACTGCTTCTTATTTCTCATGTGGCATCATTGGTCTTCAGCTCCCAAACGTGTTTTACTTCTGCTGCTTCCTACAGTGTTTCCTATGTTCTCCTCTCAGAGTCATTTGTATGCTGAATAATCTCACTAATTGCAGAGGACTTGTCCCGGATTTACAGTGGTGCAACAGAAGCCCCATTTGTCCCAGTGGACTTTTCCTGACACTGCTATCAACACTCCTGGAATTGATCCCTCAAGCAAGCCTTCTGTTATTTATTTCCACCCAGTCCTTTCAACTCATATTGAATGGAGCTGAAACTCAGCACTTTATCTTAAAATTATGTCCTCTGTATAATGCTTCTTGATATTCCTTCCTCACAATGTCCTGACCTTTACTAAGGCTGTTGCTAATATATTCTCTTAGCCACGGTAGTTAATGTTAATGTAAAGACTAATGTTCTCCTGCAGCTTTAACGCTGATATGCCACACTTGGTGCTCTGTCTCCAAACAGAATTGCTTTCCAATACTGCACTTTACTGTGGGAATAATTTTACTGCTCGGGTACAATGACAGCTGAGAATGCTTAGAAAGAGAGAGAGAGAAAAGGGAAAATGTAATAAGGAGAAAGTGTGACAAGACAACACTTCTGTCAGTATTATCATTGTATTTCATGGGAATGTAGCCTCTGACTTCCACACAGCTCTTCAAGCATCTGTCTGCCGAGGACCCAGAGTGATGTTTAATTGTAGTTCATTCAAAGTGCTTGAACAGAGAGTTCTTCGTTTGTCATTAGCTCTGCTGCGCCTTAGTTTCAAGGTTATGTTTTGTATATTCATAAATTAAGTCCAGACCAAGGAAAGCCTGGATCAGAGCAGTGTAAGCAGTAAAAACATGTTATTAGCTGTTTCAGAGATGAATTTGTCTTTCCAAGTGCACCACTGGGTACGTTTGTACTTGCATGGTTTCTGAGGAAACAGCCCACAGCTGTGTTTGAAATTTGTTGCCGACGTGTCAAGAAATCTCAGACCCTCCCTGGGACCCAGGCAGTCACAAATGCTAAGGGCAGTGCAGTGAAGCCAGGTGCTACCACTAAGGCAGGCACTGAAACTACCAAAAATCAAATTTTCCAGTTACGTGGCTGGCATTTCTATACTTCCACCAGAAAAAAAATCCATTGCCTTCAAGAGCAGTGCAGTCAGATCACAGGGCTGGAGACATCCCACAGCAGAGCATTAGGACAAGCACCTCAGGACTCTGCTCCTGCAATGCTTTCTCAGCACAGGACACACCAGGCTGCACGTTTAGTATAAAGGCAGAGGTGTCTGAGCACTTGGTGCTCTCAGTAGCCATCCAGGGTTGCTGTGCAGCACTGCACAGCCACTGTGCTCCTGGAGGGGAGATGGTGCAGGGGAGAGAGGGGAGAAGAATCGCTCTCTGGTTTGCCTGCTGACTCCAGCCCCCATTAGCAGAAGCTGAAGAGTAAGTATGGTGCTTGGGGAACTATGTAATAGCCTGACTGAAATCAAATGAGGCTCCCAGTGTAGTTGCTAGAGGGGGAAAGAGAGAGATAAGAAGTCCACGTCATATCACCAACAACATAACTGGCATTAATGAAACAGCAGTCAAGGATGAATGAACATTGAGGCTGAGCTAACTTTCACATCAAGAGAAGATCCCTGAAGGGCTGTGTGCTGACAGGGCAACATGGGAAAGCTAGTACATTTAATCTCTTCACAAGGGCTGTTCTGTGAATAATCAGAAGTTGTTAGGGTTGTCAGACCAATTTCCTTCCAAAATAAAATAGTGTGGAGGTGATGGCATTTCAGGAATGGATGAAGTAGATTCTCTTCTGAATATAAATAGAGGCATATTTAACCAGAAAGCAAACAAATAAAATATCTTACTTGTAAAGTACTGTGCAAATAATGCTGTTATAGGGGTTATGCTTATTATTATTACTATTATTCCAAACGGTGATTCTATGTTGATGGTGCAAAGAAGTGCATATGACAGTGCCAGCCTGTCACACTTAAGGCAGGATGAAACTCTATAATGAACTGAGTCCACTATGAACACGTAAACGATGTTTTGGATATGCAGTGTGATCCTAGGAAAAGACAAGACCCATACGTGTTCAAAATAACATTCAGAAGTAGCACACATATTGTTAGTAGAATATTTTTTTTAAATGCAAATGTGCATGTAAAAAGAGACCATCCGCACAGAAAGGGGAAACGTACTTTGTTGTACAGCTGCATTCATGGTGAATAGGAAATGTGAATTGCAGAAATGAATGAACTGCAGAGTTGATGGAGCATATTTTCATAAAGTGAGATCCTCTTCCTAGCTTCATATTTATTTTCATTTGAATTACTGATCCCTTGACTAATCAAGTACACTGTATCACCATGTCACCTCGCCCTTACGTTCTTTTTGTGTGATACTTGTATCTCCACCTCCTGACTCTGATTCAGGAGCAGTAACACTGACTGAAATATAAGCAGCAGAGTCCTGCACTCATTAGCAGAAAATATATCCAGCTACTGCTGTGACCTTACTTATAAGAACGTACAATTTACTACACCAAGTTGGACCGTTGTTCCTTCCAGACCAATACCCAGCTTCAAAGGATGGCAAAAAATCCATATCTCAGTACCTGTGCAGTCTTGCAATTCACCTAATGGAGCAAAAACCCCTTTCTTCATCTCTGCAGTGAGCAGCTGATATTTTCAAGAAGGGAATTTGATCTTTCCCTTTTATCTTTGTGTGTCCTAATGGAACATGCATCCCTAACATTCCTGAGTTTCAGGCACGCACCTCCATGCATTGCAGGCTGTGGAGGGGTTTTGCTGACGCCCTCAGGCCATGAGCAGACCCCCTTGTGGAGCAGCTCACAGAGCACCTGTGTGACTCGGCGGAGCAGGGCCGTGGTGAACATCCAGGTTATTCTGAAATCAGCCTCAGCTGAAGCCAGGTTCAACTCCAAAGAGCTAAGAAGCAAGAAAAACTCTAGTTGCAAAAGCCAAAAGAAAGCTGTTGCTCGTTTGTAGGAAGGATCAACAAAAGTAACAGCTCATTTCTTTCCCTAGCAATCTTACATCCACTAGGGAGGCTTTGCTAGCCCTGTATAATCCAGCAGATAATAAGAGCACCACGTTGCAGACTTTCTGGTTGATTTATGTGCAACCTTACATCCTCAGGCTGTGCTCACAGGAGAAAATCTGGAAGTGGAAACTCTCACTACCTTTTATAGCCCAACTCCACCTGCAAATTTGACCCTCTTTTGCCCCAAACCAGTAGCCAGTCCCCCATACTGGAAATGCTGACTCCCTTGATCCTGACCTGATTTGGTTCTCACTTGCCCAAATGATTAACTGAGACAGTGAAGAACTGCACAAGCCCCACAAGAAGTCATTTACTCACTCTGGGGAACAGTTTCCCTTTTCCTTAAACTGGGCAATGGTCAAAAATCAGAGTAAAGCTTTACTGCAGGTAAATATAATAGTTAATTTCTAATTGTGTGTTACCTGCTCACATAACAAATCAGTGCAAGCTCCTCATTACAAGCTCTCATTTGAGATCAAGCACAAGGGTAGCCAGGTACTTGGAGGTAATGACGTGTTTGAAGGGAGCATAAGTAATAAATCATCCAAATTACTTTCAGTGAACAGATGAAATGACTGAAATACCTTCAGGGTTTGTAGAAGTTAGTCAGCCTGTGCATAACTATAACATCCCTTCTGGCTGCAGTATCAACATTTCTTTACCTGCAGCTGGAGAATATAAGCACAGGTTTTGCAAGTAGGGAAAAAAACATCTGCATCATCAAAGCAGAGGGATCCATGGGTAGGGTGTTGTGCTCTGCCTCCTCACCAGTTGTCATACAGTATGTTACAATATTTGAAATCAGCCATGGATGGGAAGTTACTGGGAAAGACAGACAGAGGAACAGACAACCTGTTCATATAAATATTTCCTTAGAAAAGACAAGCTAAAAATGACTGTGCTGTAATGAAGGAGTATCCTGAGTCTAGGATAAGCATCCTTGATTGATAGGCAAAACATATCATCTGGTGCTGGAATCAAAAGCCTCTGACTTGGTTACCTCCAACTGCAAGTGGGAGGATTTTGAAAGGAATGCAGCAGGTCTAGGAGCTGTGATTTTTTGCAAAAAGCCTTATGCATGAAGAAGTGGCTCCTACTTCCTCATGCTACCTGACATTTCCCAGTTCAGCAGGCACGAGATGTCTTGCCTTGCAGGGGTCAGGCACAGCATGCTGTTTCTTTGAGAGGCAGCAGCTCCTCGCTTCAGCTGAATTAGCGCTTGCCCACTTACCCTCTAATATGGGAACGAAAAACACTTCCTAGTGCATTACCATGTAAAGGCTGCCAGGCCCTGCTCTAGTCTGCTTTTCGTGCCAAAGAAGCATTGCTCTCTAATGCTTGTTGTCTGGTGTTCAGTAGAAACTGGTTCTGAATGCCTAAAGCAGTGGGATTTCCTCTCCTGGAAAGTATCGCAGTACAGAGACTGCATTTCACCTTTTCAAACATCACTTTTATTTATCCCTTTATTGTACTAAACAAACCCTCAGTTTGCTTTACGAGATCTAAATAGATAGAGGGATACAAGGTGGGATTCACCTCACGTAATTTTCATCACCTGAAAGCTCAGCATCTAGTTAAAGCTCATCACCCTCTATGTGACCTCTTTCACTGATGGAAAGCAAGGAGCCTTGCTGGGGTGCTAGTCAGCCTGTGGATGGGGTGCATTCCCTGCCAGAGGCATGGCTACCTTAGATTAGGCATGTAACTTTTACATATCTGAAGTTATTCACTGTTTGGGGGGTTGTTCGAAACCTTTTTAAAATGGCTTTGATTCCTCTTTTCCCCCTTCTTATTGCTGCTGGTGAAATGGATACCCTTGCTTGAGTCAGCATCTGTGACACCAACTACGTCCCCTCTTTGGCAAGATCCTATTTTAAGCTTTCCATCAGAGGCCACAGCTATTTGTGTCATTGTCAAAACTCTTCAAAAGGTCCGGTGACATTGGTGGTAAGTCTCTTAGAAGCCAAAGGTTCTGCAGTAACATAAATAGGATCAGCAGCACTAAGTGCAGGTGAAAGAAAAGCCAGCTGCACATCCTTTCTGTCTCCCTTGGCAACAGCATCCTGCCAACAAAAACTGCTGCCAAGTAAAGGCTGGAAAGGAAGGGATGTGCATTTGCAAAGCTGGGGCTGGACAAGCTTTGTGTGAGAGGGGAGCTGTCAGACCAAGGAACACTTGTGTACTTTGGAAATGATTTTTGGTTTGTTGCTGTGTTTTTGGACAAGGGAATGCACAGAAGAAGAGTTTTCATCAGTAATTCCAAACTATGATCTCTGCAATTTTGAGCCATATGTTTCCATCCATGACAGCACACAGAGAAGAAATCTGTGGTGAGTTACTACTTACAGATGTGGCAAATCCTCCAGCAAAGGTTAAAATATGTGTCATGGTTCTCTTGTTACGCCAGCTGCAGCTTCGTGCTAAATCATTGTTTCAGCAGCAAGCTCTTAATCAGCCCTGAGTTCTAGAAACTGCTAAACAAGCTGATATTTGTAAGGACCAATTTTTTTTACAATGCACTAAATATCTTTATTTAGAAAAACCTTCAGACTGGAAACAGTAAAGGTGAAAAGTGAACTGCAAATGGCAGGGAGGGAAGGAGCATTAGCATGAGAGCAGAAAAATGAAATGCAGATCTAAGATTCTTATTTGTACTCTGTCTTTCCACATCCTCCATGAAATAATCAGGGCTGTGAAAACAGAGTTTGTGTAACTACAGGTAAAAGATACTTGTGATGTAACATCTATACCTGCCTGGCCTTCCTGATAGGGACTTCCATCTGTGAAAATCAGCACTGGGGTCGCTGTCAGAGGTCCCATAGCTGCCAGCGCTGCCAAATCACAAACCTATTGTCGCAGCATCATTCCTTGGCCATGGCATCAGAAAAGAAGTCTGGCTACAATGTGCTTGTATCCAAGGCCCAAAAGGGAGGATCTTGTCACCTGGCACGATAAAAGAAAATAAGCAAGGCTTTTCTATCTAGCAAAATACTAGCAATGAATTTTGGGAGAAGCCCATATAACAAACTACTCGGGCTGCTGCAGCACCCCTGGATACAAAAGGGACTTTGAATCAAAGACTGACTCTGACCCCTGGGGGATTCCTGTCCTGCTCTCAAGAAGCCCCCAACTTGTCGCTCTCTTAACATCTCTCTGTGCCCTTTGAGGGATTGGTGGTTGGCTGCACAGAGCACATTTTTGTGCTCTTTGGGCAGTGTGTTCTTCCAGACACCGAGCTGTGCCAGAGAGAAAGAGAGAAATGGAAAAAAGAAGAAACAGAAGAAGGGAGGCAGGATTATGGTTTTAGGAATCACAGGATCTGTAGACTTCTTTATAGTTTCAAAGTAGAAATCGCCCATTTACCACTGAGGAGTGAAGAAATAAAATACAGAATATGCATTTTGATGCCAAGGAAGGAGAAGGAGAGAAGAAGAATGCTATTTCATTCCCCATATTTTCCTCTGACAGGAATATTAATATTATTAGAGAAAACTGAATGAAGTGGAAAGTCTAGTGGAGGTACAGAAGCAGGAGCTAGATCTGTAAAATTCATCCACACACAAAAAGTGAAACGCTGCGCTGGAGGGAGGGCACTCTGCCTTGCAATAGGGACTGAACAGCCTCACAAGGACGTGCAGCTGGGGTGCTTGTCGCTGTTTTGTTTCCAGAAAACGCGAACTGCCAGCAATCCTCTGGCATCTGAATAGACCCGTGTCAGGCAAACTGTATCTGGACTTGATGGGAAACCAAGCTGGAATACCAAGCAGCCCTTCGATCTGCTGGCAGAGAGGGGGACTGGCTCAGTAAGTAATCTTGCCTTGCAGTTGCAAAGGTACTCTATAAAGGAGCGAGCCCTCTCGCTGCACAGCCCTGCAAGACACGCCTGCCTGGGCTGTCTCTGTCCTCATTCCTCCAAACCAGTTCCAACAATAACAGCAACTCCTCCGTGCAGCTGCCTTGTTAGGGAGAAGATGTATTTTTCCTTTTCCTACTGAGGGATGAAGCTTCCAAATCTGTGTGATGTGAGCAGGTGAGGATGTCTGCTGACAAGTCCAAATGATATTTTCAGGTAAGTGATTACTTTGAACAAGCAGCTAGAGTCAGGCTCTTTCTTTTTATTACCCTCTTCTCAGTAATTACCATTGTCCTAGATTGTCAGTAAGCCTTTTCACAAGGTTCAACAGCTCAGATGTCTGCATATATTTAGCTGAATAGGGGATCTGAAGCATTCCTAAAGCACCTATTCCCATAGTATCTGTGCATCTCCAGTGCAGTGTGAGAAAGAATTGGGAGCTGCCTGCTCTGTAACTGCACAACACTGTCCTGTTTGTATCACCCATTGTTTAAAACACCGGAGGACCAGAAATGAATTTTGATTTACAGGCTCACTCTCTCGAAATCTGTGATGGAAGTGCATCTTAGAGGCAATAACGCTGTTCTGCAATGTTTTTGTATTGATAAAGGACTGGGGCATTCTTGCCACATGAAAACTAGCAACCGCTACTGTTGTTGCACAGGGAGTGCCAGGAAGTACTGCTTAATCTGTGTTTGTACATGTGATTCCCAGAGCTTTGCTGATGCTGTTTTATGTTACTGCAAACAGAGCTGATACTCTGTGTCTCATCCTCTATATTTTACCAAATACCTTGTGTTTTGAAGTTGGGGTTCTGTGTGTATTCCAGGACCCTGTCTAATACTTACAAGGGAAAACAGACAATAACTTGTAAGTTAGCATCTGGGAGTTCTGGCATGACAGCCACTGATAGACAGGCGGGGAAGATAAATTTTCTATGCAGAGTAACCTACTTTTTCTTCCCTCGGTTCTGTCACCAATCACGGAGATGAAATTTGCTTAACTCTTTGTTTGTAAAAAAGCTGCTTTATTTTGAGTGAAAATCATATTGCTTTGACAGATTGCAAAGAAAATGACCATAACGAAAATAATATCTACTTTCTGCACAGTTTCTGTCTATTAAAGATTCATTTTGGTCCCAGTAACATTTTGGGTTTGCTGAGAGACACGTGAGAAGTTAAGAGTGTCATGAAGAAAGCTTTCGTTACAACAATCACATTGCTGTTACTTTGAACTGGTTTTGCACAACCTTCTCTCATCATTAGTAAGTCAAGACTGTCAGAAGTATGGAGAGGCTTCAGCATCCAGTCCAGTGCCCACGTGCACCCCAGCCCTGGGTCTGTAGATAATGGGTCCTTTGTAGAACAGCTCCCTTTGCTTCCCTTGCCCACGGCAGTCTGAAATAATGAGTCCAGCAATAGGTCTCTACACAAAAAGCTCTTCCTGACTTCCTACAGCAAAAATGTTTGCTAAGTACTGTGCAGGGTGGCTCTGTTTGTCTTGCTGCAAGGTCCGAGGTAGCAGAGGCCAGAAGGGGTCAAACGCCAGACTGAGCTCATTGTGCATCTTCATTTGCTGTACAAAATGTGAATGAGCAGCTCAAAAGTTTCCACTAGATCTCTGACAATTAGGACTTGGTCCAAAGCCCACTAAAGTCATTGGGAACCTTTCCACGGTCTTTAGATCAGCAGTTACGTAAGTTTGTGTTGTTTAAAGGAGATGCCCTGGGGAGGCTGAACACATGAGCTGACTCAACAGCCACATGCCTGCTCTGCCATGTCATGCAAAAGAGACTGTTCTCGAAGTGCCCATGAAGTGTCCCGTGCAGCACCAGGTGCTATTAACTCCTAAATGAAGCCTTTTAACATTGTCCTATGCCAGGACAGTGGCTCCTTGTCACAGTTTGACTCAGCAGGCAACTAAATGCCCAGGGAATGGGGGAGAGAATTGGAAAGGAAAGGTAAAGAGACTTGTGGGTTGAGATTAAAAAATAATTGAAATAATAATAATAATAATAATAATAATAATAATAATAATAATAATAATAATAATAATAATAATATACAGACAAGTGATGCACAGTGCAACTGCTCACCACCCGCTGGCAGTCCCAGAGGAGAGAAACCCCAAAACCACAATCCCAGAAACCCCAAAACCACAATCCCAGGAAGAGACTTCTCAGCCAACTCTCATCTATATACTAAGCATGACGTTGCATGATATGGAATATCCCATTGGCCAGTTTGGGTCTGTTGCTCTGGCTGTGCTCCCTCCCAGCTTCGTGTGCACCTGCACACTGGCAAAGCATGAGAATCTGAAAAGTCCTTGATTTCTTAGCAACAACTAATACTAACAATACAGTAGCAACATTCTTCTCATACCAAATCCCATACTAAATCCTAAACAGAATGCTGTTCTAGTTGCTAAGAAGAAAATTAGCTCTTTCCCAGCTGAAACCTGGACACTCTTAGTGGGGGCTCCTGAGGTCCTGAGATAAAACAGTCAAAGAACATCAGCTGCTGGGCCCAAATTAGTTTGTTTTTCTGGTTTGGAGGGAGGCAATTCTGCCTTGTGTGTGCAAATAAAAGGGTCATGAGGAGGTTCCCAGCTGGTAGGACCCTGCAGATTTCATAGTCTGGGAATGCAAAATATTCCTAACCCCTGACTTTTCTGAGACTCACTGAGGACATCAGCCACAGCCATTTAAAACATTGCTGTAAAGGAACTCCTTCATTTTTTTCAGGTACACAACTGTACACACCATTTCTGGACTCCTCATGTGAGTGTATGATGGGAAGAAGTGCTGCAGGGAGATCCTGTTGAGATTTGAACCATTGCACCATGTCAGGAAGGAGGTTTTATGGCTAAGTGCACATCGGCACCCTCTGTGTACACTCTCCTGTCACTCTGCTTCATCCTTGATTTAATTCATTTTGTACTTCATATTCCCTTCTTGGTGGACTATGCAAGACCACAGGATGACACAGTTCACACCACAGAGACGTCAGGTCAATCAGCCTTCTCATTAGGGTTGAATGGTTTCAATGTAGTCATAAAATTAGATTCCAAAAGTGGGAATTTGACACACAGCATTTAAAAGTCAAACCAGTTTGACCCCTCCTGAGCATAAGCTCCTATATCATAGAAATGGCCCCTTGTGAAAAAATGTAATGGTGTGAAATGACCTTTGAAAATATAATTTATTATTATTATTATTTGCTATAATGTGCTTACATTGGTCTGTATTACCAATATGCCAGCAGATAGTAAGGATGGCCAGTCCTTACCCCAAAGGGCTCACGCGTTAAGTAAGATCAGTCCTAAATGTCTTTGGTAGCCAAAACCGAAGGATTTTGGCAAAGAGCAGCAGGACTATGCTTTGAACTGACCAAGAGCATCTGCTATCTACCATTGGAGCTGGGATATCACAACTTTGGCCATGATAATTTGATAGCAACCAGAAGGTTTCCTTTCAGTGATAGTCTGATTGCGGGTAAGCTGAGGCACCAGGGGACGATTGGCATCATACCCATCATGGCCCTTTTCTCCACATGGGTGCATTTGTGAAGCAGAGAGAGGTTGGGAAGGGAAGAAATTTTAAGGAGTTGGTTAAGCCCATTTCTGTGACAAATGCCTCCTGCGCCTTACTAGAGAAATTCAGAATATCATTTTCCTAGGTTTAAGCCAAAGTTGCCAAACAGGGCAGTCTAACACCAGGGACCCAGTAAGAGTCCCTTTTTGCAAGACATTGCATATCCTCAAATGATAGAAAAGTAAGCAGGAGCTCTGGGCAATGAGGTCACTGCGAATCCAGCCCTGCCATGCTTAGGAAATAATGCAGAGCATCTGAAAATAGTGATTCCAGCTTTACCTTTGCTTTCCAGTTGGCTGTTGATCAACTATAAAGCAAATTAATTCTACTTAAAAGGGCCAGCAAAGCCCACTGTGAAGTCCTTATTACCAGCTGGTTCTCCCTAAATACACAGCACTGGCTATTTTTACAGTGATCTACTCAGCTTTTTCAGTAGTTAAGGGCACAGATTAGCTCTGGATGTCACTTGGAGGAGTTACTGTAGTCCATTCAACCAGTAAAAAAAATGAAGCTGTAGCTTATGGAGCCACAGGGGCTCTGCAGAGGCTGTTAAAGGGAGTCCAGCAGATGAGCAAAACTTGTCTGCCACAGCCTGAGACAGCCAAATGTCACGGGGGTTATTGTTCGTTGTCAGATAAATTACTTCTGATGTAGTATTTCCTTTGAATAATTATTCATACTTTACAAGCCACCTAGAGGTCCTGGCTAAATGGATCTGCCTTCCTGTGTCTGATGTGTGGCAACCTGCTACCACAACAGACTGCCCCAGAGAGATTATAAATCTTTGTAGCAGCGAGCTTCTGATTTATCAGTACTTCAAGAAGTGGAGATGGATATTTGGTAGGTTTTTAGTCAAAGATCAGGGTTTCTAACCTCACGGCACAAAATGCAGAAAAGCTGACAACTTCCTTATTCCTTAAGGAATATCCTGGAGAATAATATTAACCCAATAGAGATGTTTTTCTGCGCATGAGGTGTAAAAGAAAGTAGTTGCACAAAGAACATCCAAAAATGTTGGCAGGCATTACAATCATTATAATCTGGTATCTCATAAGATCTGCCAATGCGCTTTATCTTATGCGCTCAGAACAGCAGGCCTAAAGTTTCCTGAAACATTATCTCCACACACCAAATCCCAAATCATCATCCGTTCCTCTTTGAATTTGTTCTGTGGCAGCAACTTGTCTTGGCATGAAATATTAGCCATATGGACACTAGAATGTCTGCTTTGACCTTGACCTCAGAATAAGTGCTGCCAAAAATGCGAAGCTAACTCCTGCCTTTCATTTCCAAGAGTGATGCTCCATGAGTATAGCATGATCTGCTCTCCTGCTTGCATCCTGGTGTACAGAATATGTTTTTCTCTGTGACTAGGTGTTCTGCTAAGAACATATTGTCTGTGGCTGGCTAGGAACTGGGAAGCAGTATCCGAGACGATGGTTTATTTGGCAGAGATATTTATTTTAGAAATTAAAAAAAAAATATGAGCTAATTTTAGCATCAGACAGTGGAAAGTGCATTGCTTGAAATTGGCTCTCACTACGTTATCAAGTCAGTGTTTTCATCTTCTGGATACTCTGCGAAGTAACAGGAGGCTGCTGGGGCAAGATGGGGTGAATTTTGTTGGTTGTGGAGCTCTGCACTGTTCCAGTTCAGAAATAGGGGTCAGTGATCAAAGCAGAGCAGGTAGCTGGGTGAGAGGAATAGGTACTGCTCCTTTGGTGAGTTTTTGCTCCGTGTATTGCATTGCTTGTGAATGGGTGTGAATGACGCACAGGATTCGGAATAAACACATTCCATGGCATTTCCCTCCAACCAACATGTAAGAGAGCCCTAGGGCCCAGTGGACACCTAATCAGAGACCTTCTGTCATTTTCCCAAGTCCCCATCTTCCTTTTCTGCTGGGGTCCATAATAGATATTCCCAAGTAGAGTAGAACTAAATGGCATAACAGTGCTCACAGAGAAAGCTGGCAAGCCTGGAAGGGGGAGGAGGGTGGAGAAGGGAGCAGGAAGGTACTCCACAGCCTTGGCTGGAAGGTGATCACTACCCTGTGTGGAGTCCTGCAGCTTTGATGAACTCGTCTCCCTAATTTGTTAAGACTGTGACAACATCTTTCACCTTGACACCGCTGGCTGAAATTCACGCTAGCACGGTGCTCATGGTGCCATCTGATGATGCTCAGTGGACTGTGCAAAATGGATTTATTCCATGTGTTTCCTAGTGGGCAGAGATCCACATTACACTCGACAGCTTCAACATATGGAAATGTTGATGTGTGATTGATGTGGTCCCCGTGGGTCACGCTAACTCAGGGTGTATTAGCCCTGCATCCCAGGGAGACTTATGCTACTGCAGCTGCCCACGTCCATTATCTGGACTAGGAATAAATGGAAGAATTGATGTTCCCAGCAGTGTGAATACGGCACCTTGTGAAATGATGCACACCGCAAAGGGTGGCGGGTGGCAAACTGCACACAGTCCAGTCCCACAGCACCCGTGAGTGCAGAACAGGTTACAATCAAACATTGGTGCATGGGTTTGAAGGTCATCTGTATCAGATTGAGTCAGACCCCTAATAATCATATGGCATTTTAAAAATACTGTGATAGCTATGTTTTCTTGTTCATTTTTAACATTTGGGGATTTTCCACATCTCGTGCTCTAAAATAAGTGACTAGATTTTCTGAAGCAAAGGACAGAATATATAACCCAGGAAGCCCTCTCATCAGACATCTTTTCTTGATCTAATTTTCAGCAAGGGCTAAGCAGCTGCTCTCTCAAAAAACAGATTGCTTAATGGCATCCAAGACTGGAGGCAGGCAAATTTAGGATTTTGCAGCCAAAAAAATGAGCAGACTGAGATTCCCCATAATGATGCAGATGTTCATCTGGAGGTCTCCTGGCCAAAACAAAAATGAAAACGTCTTTTGTTTCTGCCCCTAAAGAGTAGAATGCTTTGTAGCTTCTACAGGGAAATCACCTGCCTATGTCACTTTAAAAGCACTCTCCTGAGTCTATACTGCAAGCTCCTCTCTCCCTTTGCCACAGAAATTCCCTGCAACCTTCCTGTTCCCACCTCACCGCTCCCACAGCCACGAGGCCACCACAGACCCTGTGGCTTTTCCTTTCTCTTCCTACTTTCCCAGAGAAGCAAACAAAGTTGGATGCTAACTCTTCTGCCCTTCTACAGAACATGGAAGGTATTTCTTCCTGCCAGACATACAAGCCGTGCCATTATTCATCCACTGATCCCTACCTGGTATCTCACCTTCTCTCTGTGTTTTTTCCTCCAGGTGTTCTACTGATCTTGGCACTGACAGAAGAGCTGGTGTTTTCTGTTCAGGTACTGTCTCCCACTGTCTCCTCCTCTCAGGGCTTCCCGATGGACACTACCACTGTCACAGCCATGGGAACAACACCTCACCACAAAGACCGCCACGTGGCAGAGCCCCTTCCCACGTCCACTCACATCATTCCCCATCCCGTGAGCCTGGCGGAGAAAGCCCCTCCCACTGGGCAAAAGCAAGCGAGCAGCCCCCACATCGACGAAAAGGAAACGTATCATTTGTACAACCAGAGTGCTTTGTACTCGGGACAGACTCGCCCCAAGGGGAAAATATTCCAGGTTTTCAAAGGCAACTTCACAGAGTCCTCAGAGCCTTACCTAAAGACAACCCTGCACTCTCCCTTCCCTCCTCTGAGGAGCCCTTTCACAGACCACCCGTTTCAGTCCCAAACCACAGCATCCAGCGATCCCAATGGCACAGGGCTGGCAAGAACTACACACTCAGACCCTTCTCCCCACCACGACGCCTCGGGAAGCCCTAGGGAAGCAGAGCGAGGGGACGTGGCCAAGCTAGTGGTGCAGAAGGCAGATTTTGCCACCACAACTGCTGGACCACCAACTGATCCTGAAGCAGTGTCGGTGCCTTTTAAACCCATCCGCTACGGCATATGGGATATGCTGAGCAAAAACAACTCTTGGGTAACCTTGAATCTCAGTACGAATGTCCCGCTGTTTGCTGGCCCTGGATCTGCAACAGCAGCAACGGGTCACTCAGTTCAGACCAGTTTTGATGTCAGCGTCTCCTCCCCGGCAGCAGGAGACCCCAAGGGACCCACTCCGACACAGCACAGCGCAGTGACTAACGCGACCTTGCTGGGCAATGCTCTCTCCACAGCGCCCGCCACGAGGTTGTCCAGCTCCATTTCCACAGCTGGCTCCACTGCCACCGGGAACTTCCTAAACAGACTGGTTCCCGCTGGGACCTGGAAACCTGGGGTGCAAGGAAATATCTCCCATGTCACCGAGGGGGACAAACCCCAGCACAGAGCAACCATCTGTCTCAGCAAGATGGACATTGCCTGGATCATTCTGGCCATCAGCGTACCTATATCCTCATGTTGTAAGTTAATTGCTGCTTTATTTTGCTTTCTTTTTCTATTTCCTTAAAATTCAGATTTCCACCCACAATTCAAGGACCAGGTAGAGAGCTTGAGATGGATGCTAGACAGCTAACACATTCACTCACCAAATCGCTTAGCTTCAAAATGCAGGGATATTCATGTTTACACTCAAGCATACTTGCTCTGTTGCTACTAGAAATCACCAGGTCTTTTTGGGCCCTCCATTTGAGGATGTAAAACAAGGCTGAACAACTCTAGAAGGCGAAGCAGCTGTATTTCAAAGCATTTAAGCTGGTGACCAAAAATTGTACTAGTCTTTAATCTAGGAACCACTATATTTTGTTCTGGAATTGGGTTTTAAAAGCCCACTGCTAACCGAAAAGATTAATGACAGTTGTAATGACTAATACCTTAGGAAACACCAGTTTTCCAGCACAATAAAATATTCCATTGCGGGCAGTTCATGAACTATCAGATTTTAAAGTCTGATAACCAAAGTGCTCGTTTCCTCCATTTTAATTCCAACTTTGCAGCTGCTAAGGGAGCAGGAAGAGCTTGAAATCCTGTCCTTGAGACACCAGGAGTCAGCCACCTGCGGGGCCAGAGCTGGCTTAGGGTCTCATCATTTCACTCAGTTACAAAAAACCCCACATGGTTGAATTATGAGGAAGCATGTGAGTAGACACTGGGGTGTCTCCTGCTTAGCTGGGTTATAACTGCAAGTGGCCAAAAAATATTCACTTTGCTCTTCAGTACTTTCCATCCGCCCAGTGAGCTGAATCAGCTCCCCACAGGGTCGGAAGAGCAGGAGACCTGGAGCGGATGAGGCTGCAGGAATACACACACCTGGAGAGGCAGCAGCACGCATCCTTTTGGCAGCTGCAAATTCTTGGATTGGCTCAGCATATCTGTGGACTTGTGCCTCTGGGACCATCAGGTCTGCTATTGCCAAGGTGGTTAAATCCATGAGTGAGAGCAAAGCCTATACGTACAAGATGGGGAATCAAAATAAAGAGAAACCAAAGCAGAAGTGTGCATACATACTTCTGCAAAAGATGGAGAGGAGAAACTGGGATATGGCCAGCACAGCATGATGAGAAGCAGCGATATCTGATGGTTTGATGAACAGTGCCTTGTCTATCAGTCAGTAGAAACTGAGGGCCAAATAAATTCTTCCAAGCATTATGTTTTGGGTCAGTATTCAGAAGGAAAGCTGATCTGGATAGAAAGCATCCAAATACAAACCAGAAAATGCAACATATAACACAAGCATAGGAAGCATAACCAGTAAGTAAACTGGTGTATGTCTGTGCTTGCAGTGTGACATATATGAACTAATGACCAAGGATAGTTATTATTATCATTAATATGAAGAGTCTGTTGGCAGCACTTCTAACTCACTATTCATTAAATAGTGGTGTTTAAACTTTTCTTCTTATGTGCCAGAACAGTATATGTTCATATGACTCTGCCTATCCTGTTTCTTATATTTATAAGCTGCATTTTTTAAAAGGCAAGTGTTACTTTAAAAATTATCTATACCAGCTCTAATACAACTGTTTAAATGATTCAAATATATAAGTCCTGCTTTCAGGACTAAATTTCTGAGAACAGTCTTCAGTGGGACTCTCCTTTTAAATTCTGGGGATCCTCAGGCATATTTCAGAGTTGAAATGAATGGTAGGCAAGCATTTAAGTGAGGGGGTTTTTTAGATCTGGCTGAAGTGCCTAGGGAATTGCTTTCATCCCAAAGTTATGCTGTTCGTATTATGCCATAAGTGCTGTTGCACAGGCATAGGTTATTCTTATAGAATAAGAAAAGTAAGCTGTAACAACCTAGAGTTCTTTTAGCCAGATGTGCATGTATGTGTGGTGGCTCCCCACTGTGGTGCACACCGGGAGGGGCAGGTTATTTCCTGACCCTCCAGCATCTGTCTGTCTCCAGGCACTGGTGATCGGGGCAGGGTGTGCGGCATGGTGTACAGTGTGCTGTGTACGGTACGGGGTGTGGGGCGTGCGAAGGGGACTGCCGCCACCTCCCGGGCACAGGCGCCTGCAGCTGAGCACAGAAAGCCCTGTGCTGGCATTTGCTCGTGACTTCTGGTCTAGAGGGGGCTGACGTTAAGAGACTGATGAAGAGTACGGCCGTTTGGATTTCATCTCCAAGCGGTGAAAATGTTTTCAGTGAGAGGCTCTCACAGATGTTGTGGGCACAGACTGAGAAAACAGTCCCACTCCTGCCTTGGGATGCTGAAAGGCAAAGGTATCTAGGATATCGAGACTCAGCCCCATGCTCTTAAATAACACTTAATATAACTGAGCTGCCTTAGGAGGGAAGGAGCCACAAAGAAAATCACTGAAGACTCCTCTTGTGGGAGGTTATTACTGCCCCGGAGTTGTGGGCTGGCACCTTCAAGGCTGCTGGCCAGACCCACTGAGGGGGACAGCAAGCCCTGAGCTGCTGCTGAGACACCCGTGAGAACGGGTAAGGCCCCGCACTGGAGGGAGAGGCAGCCCCAAGGCCGGGAAGTTACCAACGCACCCTGGAAGGAAGGGGAAGGAGGTGAGGAGAGGCAACCTGCAGAGCCGCAGGAATCTGATTAACTCATCTCCCTCCTCCTGCTAATAAGGAGCGCCCCTGAGCCAGCTCGCTGGCTTCCAGGCTGTTTCCAGAGCCCTTGCAGAGCTGCGCAGTGGCCAGCAGATCCCTCCTCTACCGACAGCCCTTGTGCCTTTCCCCATCATCCCTCCCCTGCACGAGGGGTGGCGAGGAGGCTGGAAAAGCGTGCCTTCTCAGGGGGCTTCTGGGCACAGCTTCTGCTGCCCCAAATCCTCCAAAGGGAAAACACAGCATGATGCTGCAGAGATACGTCTGTCCCTCTCTGACATGTGGTGCAGCAGGGACCCACGCACTGCTCGCTGGCACACCTTTTATTGACAGGCACCTGTTAAATGAAAACCTGTGTGTGTTTTAACTTTCATAGCAGAGGAAGTGACCTGCTGGAGCCCTTGGAAGAAGTGTTCAGCATCACTGTGCCCTGGCATGTCAGCCCCACTGAAGGCTGGTAGGTCCCACCAGCCATGCTGGTGGCATGGCTCAGCAGCTGTAGCAGTACCCTGAAGACCTGGGCCTCAAGAGCTCGCCCACTGAAATAACAGATAGGATTTAGCCTCCTCATCCTTACAGTACATATTTCTTTAAGGTTGCATAGGTTTCTAAGTCCCACTGAAATCCCTTAAAATGCTAGCCAGAAGAGTAATGCTTTGAACAGGATTGCACGAGCCACGTCTGCTGCATGAACCTGGGGAAATCATTTCACCTTCTGGCACCTTAGTTTCATGGTATAAATAATGGGGGTAACACTGCTAACGCTATTTGAGGGCTGCAAAAATGACGGATTCTCTATCATTGTGTTCCCTGAAAAGCAAAGTCATATATAATACTGATATCAGTATTTTCTGCATGTCACCGCTTGAGTTGGTTTTGTGGTGTCCTTCAGGCAGCCTTGAACATTTTTGGGCACGTGCGTTTGTGTGTGTGTCTCTGCACTGCAGAACAAGACACAATATGAACTCACTTTAAAACCCACCGTCCCGGTCCTTGGGCACCCAGTACTTATGTCTCTGTAATTACAGAATGACACAATAAAATGTGGAAGAACAAAAACTTGCAAATCAGATGCACAGAAGTCAATTAATTCAGTCAGTTCTGCTGACAGAGAAAAACGCGAGAGGAAGGCTGAGCCTCCAGACGCAGGCATCAGCAGAACTCAAAGAATATATGAAGAATTGCATTGGACCTAACCCCACTTAGCTCACATTTCGTGTGCTGGGACGCTTTCCAAAATTATCTCACCCACTTTCTCCATCACAAAACCTACGAACGTTTGCTTGCCAGTCTGAAGCGAAGATTGATCCTGAGCTCTGAGTCCAATCGTCAGGTGTGAGCTCAGGCTCAGCTGGAGCAGTCTCCTGTCTCCAGCTGTAAGTAGCTGTGGTCAATAACCAAAGCCATCGTGATGCCTGTGTCACAGCTAAGGTTGTACTGCTACAGATGGGCATAGTAAAAGAGGGAAATTGAAAGTAATATGGAAAAAATAAGTTTAGTCATTGAGGCAAAGGTTCTGTTGAAACTTAGTTTCAACTATGTTATGAACTGCAAGCACAAGAAGTAGTAAATTAACATCCTTTGGTCTGAATATTTCCTGACTTTTAAGTGTTTGCAATGTTCAGGTCTGTTAACATTGTGTTTTATGTGGGAGCTAGAGAGTGCGGGAAGGGGGTATGCAGCTATATAAGGTTGGTAAAATATTTAAGTGAGTTGAAAGAAAAGACAGAAGACTCTCAGGAAACTGTAGGGAGTTGGTATGATCTCATTACACTGCATTTATGAGGCTAGTATTGAATGTGGTGTATAATCCTGTTAACAGGCGAAAGTCTCCTGGTGTGCAGGTGGTGTGCAGGTGAGAGCACATGATGGACATATTCCCGCCAGCCTACAAACCTGTAAATCTGTGAGAATCTCATTTCTCCTGCTTGTGAGATGTATTATGTCCTGCTTCATGGGTGGGGGCACAGATAATGCAGACGTAATTTGCTTTAGGGACAGAAGGAGGCCAGCGTCCGAGCTGGAGCTCATCAGCAGCTCAGTCCCTGAATGTGTGCACTGTCTTTTCTCCCTCCAGACTAACAGCAGGTCAAAGGATACGGGTTAGAAATGCTTCTGAACTCTCTGAACCTCCAGTGGCCACAAAATTGCAGAGACCCTTGATATTTCCTAACAAGTATTGTAATCTCTGTACAGGGAGCTTCAGGCTGACACAGGGACAACGCTGAAGTGTCCTTTTCCTGGCACTCGCTATTGACTTTAACATAGAGCAGGCAAAGGGAAAAGTCAGTTTAGCTTTTCTGCCTCCCAGAAAGCACCCAGGTGAGTGTCTGAAAACCAGAGAAGAGTTAGCCCTTTTTCTGCCCAAAGGGTTGGCCATCCCTGAAACAGCGGTGATGCATGGCAGCACTGAACAATGACCCTTTCTTGTCCTTACAAGGACATCACATAATATCCCAGGAAAGATAAGCAGGGTATTGCACCTACTGTTTCTCTCTTCAGCTCTGCTGTTGTTATTATTGCCATTTCTCCCTTCCAAACCATCTCTGCCCTCTATGTATTTCATCCACTTAATAGGTCCTCACTGGCCATTGCAACTGTCTAGAAAGAAATTTTCCTGTAATACATGTAATTCTAATCATGGGAGCGACTAGGTATCTAAGAATATCGGTAAAGCTGTACCTTGTTCCTAGTGTTGTTCTGGAAGTGAGCAGTCCTATGTTACTTACATTAATTTCGCTAAAATATGCCCCCAAAGGGTAGTTAGTATGAGTAGAAGAGAGCAGAGTTGAAGAGGGAACAGCCCCATTCTAGCCCTGCTGTCACCTCTCTCCCTCTTAAATCAGGTCTCCTCTGCTTTGAATTGGGGCAGCTTATAGACACAGCCTTCTGCTAAAATATATTCTATTTGAGGAAGCTCAGGAACCCATTTTCCACGGTCTTCCATCCATTTCCTTGTGCACGCACTAAGGTTGGAGGCCAAGAGCGTAGTTAAGGGAGAGAGCATTATTGCTATATAGCAACCATATCTGCACATGGAAAAGCTGTTTCCTGCTGGAAGAAGCAGAGATCTCTCTCCACTCAGCAGCACTGGCTTTCCAGCCCCTAAAACCCAAATGTAGTACTTCTCTGTCAGCAGCCACATTTTATAAGCTGTAAAACCTCAGGATTTCAAAATATTTGCACTGTGATAGAGTTGGCTTTACCAGGGCTGTCATATCCTCAGGGACCTTCAAAAATGCTCTCTGCCTTAAAGAGTGCTTGTTGCTGGAGTACCAAAAAGCTCCAAGGTCTGTTGGCTCTCGCCAGCAGTGGGGAGGACTACATGTAGGTCCTGCTTCACTTTCTAATCTTAATGAGCCTGCAGGCTGGGCTGGGACATAGAGAGGGTGGCTGCAAAATGGGGAGTGAAGATGCAGCCCTTCAGGAGGATGGGCATGTCCCTGGGCGGGGAGAGTGGATCTGGTGGTCCCTGTGGGGTGCCTGCCCACAGGCACAGCAGCAAGGGGTTGTGCTCTTGGGCTGTCAGCACGGGAAGTTATTGGCGATAGAAAGACTGAAGCAGTATGAGTCAAAGATAATAGTAAGTTTGACGATGACCTGCTTTTCTGAAGCATGAAGGAACAGTGCGGGAGATTTTTCCATTAGTTTTGGAAGAAGATTTATAGCATAAGCTCACCTTTCCCTTTGAATGAGACATAAACTGCCTGAACTCAAACCCATTCTTTATTTTTTTTTCTTAGTAGCTTATTCGCCTGTTTTAAATAGAGCTCTAGCCTTGCACTTTTGTACTGCCATTTTATGTGAGTAGATAGGATAAGAAATTAGACCCATGGCGCATGGGTAGCTGCAGTGTTTGTCAAAACATACAAAGCAGCTTTGACGTCTCTGCAGTCTTTTCTTTCCTCTAGGCTATAGGTCTAATAAATAATTTTGGCTATAGCTGAGGAAATAATATATTTTTCTGCTTCATGAATATTTTCTCTCCTCTTTTCTGCCGTAAGGGGTTTAGAAATAATGAAGCGAATTTACTGCAGGGCATTCCCTATTTCACAGGTACAAATCACAGTAAGAACATGTCCGGCTACCTGTCCACCTGTATAAATCAGGTCGATTACAAGCACAACTGGTCAGTTAACTCCACAGGTGTAAGACAAGCACTCCTCTGAACAAACCCTTGTACATGCCTCAGCTTCTGCCTGAGTAAGGGCCAGTGGAAGCAGTAAGTTCACTACAGTGGGTTTGCCTGGCTTTCCTAAAATTGCCAAGATTACCCATCAGAATTGCAACACGGATGACTAAACCGACAACAGTTCCAGAAAATAACACTCAGCCAGCTTTGTATTCGTCCCGGCCGCCGGGGGAGCATTAGACTGCTTTTTAAGCTGGGGAGTTGGACTAGATGATCTCTAGAGGTCCCTTCCAACTCTGGCAATTCCGTGATTCTGTGATTTCATGATTCTCTGTGGTAATCTCTGTGCCTGTGGCCTTGAGACCAGACAGGACATTGTATCAGTAAGTTTCACTTGCTGGTCACTTCGTCTTGCCTAACTGCTCTACTTTAAGCTCAAATATTTCAGATTGCAGGAGCTTAAGCTTTTTTCTTATCTGTAAATGAGAAAAAAATCCAGGCTCTGACACCACCAATGCCCAGGCAAGTGTGGGGAACAGATTATACCTATTAGTAGATCCCACATCCTGATACAGCTGATGGAGACAGGCAGGAAAACCCCAGCTCTGGGGTTAATGATACCCTGGAAGCATGAACTACATGAGGCAGGTGCTGGAGGGGATCTCCACACCACCTCACCACTGTCTCATCCTGCTCAGGGGCCCATCTGTTCCTCTGGCCAGTCACTGATATTTTGGAGCATGGTCACAAAGTACCCAAAATCCACGTTATGAAAGGCAGGTGACAGAGGAAGGGATCAGTGGCACTTCAGGGCAAAAGCTTTAGGTACTGAAGACATGCAACTACATGCATTTATGAATTTACTATTTCAGCTTAGGACAGGTGTCTCTCACTGCCTGTTTGCTAATGAGCTCATCGGTGCAGCATCTGAACATCTAGAAGCTGAAAAGATCTGTGCAGAGGCATCCTTTGCAGTCCCTGGGGAGTGTCCTCTGTCCTCGAGGGTCTATAAATCCCTGCTTAGGAATTAAAATACTACCAGTTACAACACCAAAGCTCTTCATTAGCCAGGCAGCCTTGAAGATTATAAACTCATATGAAAAAGAAAGTAAAAACTGAATATCCTGCCAAGCCCAAAGCCTCATCTGCTTGGCCCAGATTCTGATTTAATTGTGTGGGGTTTGTTAGTCCTTATTGAAAGAAAATAACCAATTTTTTTGGACATGTTTCTATTGACAGCAGTTCTGCTGACAGTCTGCTGCATGAGGAGGAAGAAAAAGACATCTAACCCAGAAAACAACCTGAGCTATTGGAATAACGCTATTACCATGGACTACTTCAACAGGCATGCTGTAGAGTTACCAAGAGAGATCCAGTCCCTGGAGACTTCAGAGGTACTTCACTTGCAGAACCAGTGTCTGAAAACTGTAACTGAAGCCATGCTGGGAGAAGGGGAGAGGAAGTCATATTAATAAAGCCTTTAAACCCTTATGCACATTCAGGGAAACAGCTGTTTGAGGAGGACTCACCCGTATACATGTATAAGATGGGCTAAATATGTTACCAAAACCAGATTGCCATCCGATTGCCAGCCACTGCGGATACATTCCATATTGCTGTGTGGTCATGAGAGTAAACCTCCTCTAGGTGAATTTATTCCCAAGTTTCTCTTCCTTTTGAGCCTACAGCCAATGTCTAGCCATACATGACTGCTTGGGAGAGCTCTTTGGGCTGGACTCTTACTGACAGTCCTTCTAACCTGTCTATTGTGCGTGTCCCACACAGCATCATAAAAGGGCCATAGTGGGAATTAATAATGCAAAGAAATTTTCTGCATGTGTGTCTCAGGAGCTGCCTATAGCTTCTCAAATACCCGTTCAGGGGGCGAGTGTTCCTAGTATATAAACATCTGAAATACCAATATATGAGAGTGTGCAGTGGTGGCGTATACTCATCAGCCTTTACTTAAGGGATCTGACTGGTTCACTGGGATTATTTATATATGGGCAGGTGATCCTAATGATAGAAATGTATTTCCTGGCATCAGAGACAGAGAAGAATAATTTAGCTTAGTTTGAAGGTATTTAAAACCTAGAAAGAGTAGAGAGTTCGGGTTTATGCTGAAGTGATTTCAGATCAGCTAGCTGACTATCTCATTAAATAAACAAAAAAGAAAGGAGCCTCTGAGATGTGACTAGACAATCATTCACATGCGCTTCATTAACCCCACTTTGCTGGCAATCATGTTGCTCAAGCTAAGGCAGGACCTGGTCTAGACTTCCCAAGAACTGAATGACAGGCCTGTTCACACAGAGGATGGTCTCCAAAAGCTGTCATCTGAGTCATGTAAACCTGACCAGAACATGACTGAACTGAGGCATGCTCAGGTAGCTTGGAACCATATATGTGGTTTTCTGAGATTAAAAGGAAGATAAAAATGCATCTTTGAGTCGTCAAGCACAGCTGATTGATAGACAGGAAACTGGTGCAATGTGTCATGAGAGTGAGGAAAAAAAAGAATGAGAAAGTTCATACTCTGCTAAGGGATCTGAAGTGTGGTGCCTCTGATTCCTGGATCCCCAGATTGAGAAAGAATCAGCCTGGCTATCAGATGAGCTTTTCGCTCACAGCTCCTACTACCTGAAGATGTGCAAAACTGGCTCATAAAACTTAGCTCTCTGGAAGTCAGGGCCCCCAAAATTCAGGCACTTTTGGAGAATCAGGAGAAGCAATAAAAATAGCAGTCCATTCCTGACATGCTTTGGCACAGGGCAGCAGAGTGCCCTGAGTGCTCACGGAAGGTGAGGCCTGTGCAGTCCTCACCCTGCTTCTCTCTTTCCCCTAGGACCACCTCTCCGAGCCGCGCTCCCCTGCCAACGGCGACTACCGCGACAGTGGGATGGTCCTCGTGAACCCCTTCTGTCAAGAAACGCTATTCGTAGGACACGAGCAAGCCTCTGAAATATGACCCCACAGCTGCCCGCGTATTGCAGTTTCATCTGTACTGTCTCCAAACTATAAATAAATATATATATTATAAATATAACCTTTGTGTAACCCTGAATTACAAGAAATGTTTTCAGCTTTTCTTTTCTCCCTCAGAATTGTCAGTCCCTTTTTTATAAGTGTGGTAAAACTTTACAGAACAAACTGTGGCTTTATAAAATAAAGGTATTTCTAAGCAAAACACCTGTCAGATGGACTGTTTTCTTCACTGTCATTTACAATCTGCTGCTAAATACACTTGGTCTGGAAGACTGTTGGGTAAGGCTGGTTTTGGTGCAGGCAGCATGTGTTGGGTACAGCATCCTGCATCCTATATGGCATCACTCAGCCTGGCTGTGAGCATAACTGCTTGGTGACTGTCCCTTCTTTTAGTGCAAAATTACTTCAGTCACTCCTTTAGACTGCTGAGGTAGAGTATGAACCAGACAAGACCAGCTCAGTTCCCTGAAGCAGTCAGTGTGCCAGGCTTGTATACTTTCCATGAGGGCTGCACTGCCTGAGCACTGACTGGGATGAGCCCTCTGGAGTCCCTCTTCCAGTAGAAACCATCCAAGGTCTGCCAGCTCAGCAGGATTAGAGCAGGGGAAGCTGGGCTACAGTGGGATGGTAAACAAACCTGCTGCACCCATGGGACCCAGGACCACGCAGACATGGGCAGACCCACTGGAGTAGTAATGTTGCCCCATGACTCCTTTATGTTACCTTCTTCAGACTTAAATGAGAGACAAGTTCCAGTTTGAGCTCCAAAACTGTTTTACATGAGCAAGTACAAGAATGACTTTAATGTCCTAACCACACTACACATTGGACTCACAGCTGCTCCGCTCTGTACCAGTGAGCCCTGAATTATTTCTGTCTTGGTTCCCCAGGCACAGACCCATGGGCCAGCCATGCAGGCAGGCCATGAATAGCCCCGAGTCAGCTGGGAGATCCAATCAAGGTAACAGACTCACAGGTGTATCCCATACCACTTCATCTGCTCATTATAAAAGGAGGGAGTTCAGTGAGGATGGAGTTCCTCTTCCTGGGGCTCCTCTATCGTCATGGCCTTCTGCTCCTGCTGCTGACCCTAAGGATAAGGCTGAGTAGAACCTTGTACACTTTATGTTGGTGATTATATTAGTTTTGTTATTTCATTAAGTCTGTTTCTACTTCAACCCATGGGGCTTCTTTTTTTCCCTGATTCCCTTTCTCAGCTGCCGGAATCAGGTGGTAGAACAACTGCTGCAGTTGAGCCCCAGATACAGGCTAAGCGTAGACCATTTCCTAAAGAGCAAACAGTCTCAAAAGAAGGCACGTAGCATGTCCCCTTCAAAGGAACAGAAAACTCCTTTGAATTTATCAGAAATCTTGAAGTCTGGTGGGTAGGGACTCCCACTAATTGAATGCTGTGGCTTTGACCACATTTCCACTTCCCCACTGTTTTATTTATCTTGTGTACTGAGACTGCTAGTGCTATTTAACCAAGTTTCCTCATACCCTCCTCTCTGAGACTTTCCTTCCCCCCCCCCCCCCTTAGGAACAAAAATGCAGTGTTTCAGAGCAAAATGGTATTTTAGTCCTACCCAGTTAAGTGCTAGATTGCAGGCCCTAATAGTGTTAGGGGAACAGTAGGGGTGAATGAAGCTTAAATGGTGGATTAAAAATCAGTTTTTACAAGGAGAGGCTAACATGGAACAACTTTGCCTAAATCAATGCTCTCTGAGCAACCCGACTGTTACCGTGGGGCCAATTTTCAGTTTTGCTTCTCATATTGCCTTTTTTTATATCATTCAACAAGTGAAACAGCCTTCATCTGTTGAGGTCTCATCCCTTCTCTGCCCACCAGTCCTTGTAGATTATTTTCTACCCTCACTCCTCATCCTTTGCCCCCTGCTCCAGCTTGCTGCTCTGTGCCCCTGGCTGCTCAGGTTTCTCACATGGTTGTATAAAAAAGGAAGCTCAGGCAGGACAGGGTTAAAGTAGCATCATTAACCATATGCCTTGTTAAAGGTGAGCCATGGCTGGTACCAGAAAAAGGAATTCTAGCAGTGGCACATCTGGTCCAGCTGTTCCCACCTTTCAAGTGTGTCCCGGTGGCTGCGATTAGCCAGAGCAACCTGACAACTTTACTAAATGACGGCTGGAATCAGACCAAGACATGAGACATTGTCGTCCCTCCTTTCTCCCTGTCCCACATGTGCACTTCTACTGTGCCAAGGCACAAATCTCAATGCAGGGCCACAGGATTCCTAAAATTAGAAAACTGTGATCTTAAAGGAACTCTTCTAGATACTTGATTTTCTCTTCAGCATCAGAGAACAACGCACTGCTTCCCTATGAGGTGACCGGGGCAGGCGGGAAGATGTGGCTGTGTACAGACATGGATGGGCACCTTGGGAGTATATCTTTTCACCATGGAATAAATGCTATGCAATATCATATCTGCAATCCTCATGATCAAATACTAAATGGCCTCCTGGAAATCACTCTGATTATAGAGTAAAAACTTCCTGAGGGTCTTGCCAAGAGCAAAGCAATCCTCTGAGGACCTTCATCTTCTATTTCAACAGGGAGGTAGAAAGAGAGAATGAGGTGACAGAGAGCTAAATTCAGTTCTTTGCAAAAAAGTCCATGTTTTTAGCATATTTTCTGTACATGCAAGGCAGACTATTTTTTTTAATTTGACACAGAGCAAATACACTGAAAATCTCGTGTAAGAAATACTGGAGGATTCCTCTCATTTATCCAGCACGGTTTGCTTGGTAATCTAAATGCAGAATGCCTAGAGACGAGCCAAAAATATTTGCGAAGCTGTGAGATGCTGTGCTATTCCCAGGCTTTGCGCAGCTGGGAAACGGTGACCTGACTGTAGGCAGTCTCGCAGTTCTCAAACTTGAAAAAACAAGTGAAACTCCAGCCACCAACCCGGCAAGCCAGGATTAAGGACCCATGGAAGATAGGGATTTCTGGTTGTATTCCATCTCACCAAAGACTCACCACAGCCCCTGTGCAAACCTACACCGCATTAGGGCAATGCCCAACATCAGCACATTGCAGACATGCCTACAAAGATGCGCACACGGTAAATCCTATGCTGGGACAAGTCTGGCATCCTGGCTGTGAAGTGTCCTGGTGTATAGGTAGAAAAAACTACACCTAACATCGTATAGGGAAGGATCCTACTGTACCATGAAGACGTCCTACCTATAAACGACCCACCTGATCACTTGTTGATAAAGAGCAGTGACATAAAAAGAAGAGCTGGGAAAAAGCTCCCCCATCCCCTGCAATAAGTCTCTGGGATTGTTTTGCCCTTTTCTGGGTTTGTTTTGTCACCACATTATGCAAAGTGAAATGAGCCCTCGTTGAACAGACCAAGTGCAGTTGATAACGTGACATTAAACTGACTGAGCAGGGGTAGACACGAGGGTGCCTAGTTAAAATCTGCTGGGTTTGGGGCAACGTGCCTTGGTCGGGTGGTGAAGCCAAAGCGCAGAGAAATCCAGAAGCTGCAGCAGGGCTGAGGGAGCATTCAAGGCTCTGCGGCAGTGAAAGGCTGGCTTGGCTGTGGCCATGCTGGCTCCTCAAAAATTTGGGTTTTGCTAACTTTAGGTAACATCTTGCTGCAGGAAACTGGAGCAAGCTTGGGTGCAAGCGGCCAATGTGTTTTTAACATATGTCTAGATACCTGCGGGTATAAGGGTAGGAAATCATCTGGGTGTCAGCGTAGAAAACACTGCTGGTATTTTAACACGTACATTGTATTGAATCCCTGTCCCGCTGTCCTTGTAAACACCATTGTGCTTTTCATCTGTCACATTTGCAGCAGCAGCAGCAGGGAGATTTCCCCTGAAATGGGATTGCTGACCCAGCGGCCGCATGGACAATGTGACGGGCTCTCCCGGGCAGCACAAAGCCCCCCTTCCAGAAAGCCGTCGCACAAAGCCGAAACCCCGCGCGAGCCCCAACCTGCTGGGCTCGGCACATCCCTCCCGCCAGTGCGGGGCAAGGCAGCCGGGCTGAGCGGCGGCGCTCAGCAGGCTGGAGCAGCACCATGCCCTTGCCCAGGCGCCGGTCGTCCTTCTTGGGGCAGCAGCCCTCTTCCTCCACAGCCGAGGGCTCGGGGCCACCCGGCCGTCGGGTCAGCGTTGGGAGTGGAGTAAGCCTGTCAAGACCCCCTGGCGTCTATGTGGGCACCGTCCCCACCGGTGGCGTGAGCAGCTTGGGCACCCGAGTGTCCCGCAGAGCCCTGGGCATCAGCAGCGTCTTCCTTCAGGGCCTGCGCAGCTCCTCTGCCGCCGTGCCCCTGGCCCCAGGGCTGGAGAAGGGCAGGGGTCTCTCCTATGAGAGTCTGAACAGCTGCTTGGTGGAGTACATCGAGAAGGTGCGAGCTCTCGAGCAGGTCAACCAGGAGCTGGAAGAGCACATCAGAGTCTACCTGGACAAGAAAGCGGCCAGCGTGAGCAGCTGGGGAGCACTGCGGGAGAACTGGGAGGCAGTTTACCATCAGGTGAGCACCGGAGTGCTGTCGGCAGCAGCGGGGGACGAGGGGAGCTTCGTGAGTCATTAGCAACCCTGAGTGCGAGGGTTGATGCTGATGATGAATGCTGCCTGATTTCAAGGCGCAGTGCCCTAGACAGAGGGGTTTAAATCTATCTTCATGATAATTAACATTATCATTTCGCAGTGTGCTGTGGAAAATGCCTATTAAGCAGGAGAATTGCCTCAGGCATCCTGTGCATGGAGGTGACTGAAATGCACCCCAAGGCGCGATAGTCTGGGCTGATTAAAATGGGTGGGTTTTTTAAAAAATTATTATTATTATTTTTCTTAGCTGTGATTATTATGAGCATCAAAATTATTAAAAGAAAACTGCTAGGACCGAATTAGTTTATCCCTCAACATGATATCATTACAACCACGTTGTGGGAATTTTTTTAATTAGCAATTCAGATTTTTACTTTGTTCCCTCACTTGCTTAATCACATTTTCAACGTATCTATTTATTTAAGAATAATAATTACATGGCTCCAAATGAATGACCCCTTCCCTTTGTTACCACCCTGCCATCTCTTCCTGCCACCTTCTCTGTGTAGCACAGGCTGCAGGTTCTCCGGGGAAGTGTTTATTGTGGGGGTGCGAAATGGTGTTTGCATTGACCTCACGGACAAGAAACAGTTCCTTTTGCTGACCAGTAAAACCAGTGAGACATTGCAGACTGATATCCTGCTTGCAGTGAACACAGGGCTCTGTCCCCCAAGGTCTCGGGGCACCTCGCGAGTCCTAGACCCCCAGCCAGCTGGAGTGGATGGGACCCCAAAGAGCTGGAGCCCTCCATCTTGTACATCTCTTCCCAGCAGTGCTTGTACAGGCACAGAAAATTTCGGTGATGGGTCTTCAGGAAGCCCGAAAGACACCTTTACGTTCCCTGGGAACAACTGCATGTTTTACCTTGGGCTGGTTAGAGTTTCATTTGGTGTCGGAAAGAGGGTGCATTTTTACAGTATGCTGCGTTTATAGGGCAGGTCTTCACCCAGAACACTACAAATGTTTTCTGAACCCCGAATGCAGCAGCATAAGCTGCTGTACAAAGACCATGTCAGCAGAAACACCCAGTTAAGCACTGACTTAAAGTTGTTATCTTTTTGTATTGGTAAATGACATTGCTGCCGCTAATCCTGTAAAGCTTCCCAAAGGGACTGGCTGCGGGAGACAACAGGTGCTCGGAATCTGCAGTGCTTACAAAAAGCCATACCCTCGATCTTATCACCTCATGGAGGTAGATGGGAACTTTGATGTGAGATGGGGGCTTAATGCTTTGCAGCAGCCATCCCATGATTTCCAGACAAGCATCCCATTTTGCAGTTGTAGACCTCACCTGTAAAACCTACCAGGGCTTATGGTTAAGACCAAAAAAGTAGGACCCTGGGTACTTTAGGAAGGACTGTTTGATTTTTTCTTAATACGAAACCACAACACTGTAGTGCAGATGAACCTACTCATGTAATAATTTTTCATCCAAATTCCTTTCCTTTTAGCCTTTCTTTATATTGTCATCCTGCCACCTTGCTTCTACCTCCCTTTCTGATATGTAAGAGCAGCTCATAATGAATATTGGCTTCTTCCTATATAAAATCAGAAAAATAAAGCTATGTAGTAGTAGCATTTGCAAGTATCATAGAAAATGAGAGAAAAAGATTAGCATTATCCATATCTGTTTAACCATTAAAACACATTAGAGGATACATAAAGTTTTCTAAATTACTTCAATGAAATCACTAAAAGAGACATCTCTTAGTGGGTTTTGACTTTCTCATCTGAGCTGTTACATACACTTCTGACTAATAGGTTTCTTCACTCTTGTATAGTAAGCATCTAACCAAAAATGAAAGTAGGAACTCATCCAGCCCAAACACCAATTAACTCATTAGTCCTGGAGCTAACTGGCAAAGGTATGGTAGCATCAACACCGGTTGATGAGAGATACCTGGGAGATACATTTCTAGATGTAATTTTTGTAAAGATATTTAGATTTTCTGTAGATGTCCACATCTGCCTTAATGTGACATATCCTTTTTCAGCCTCATGCAAAATCTGAGGATTCATTCTGGCTCCTGGCCAGCCCCATGCACTCAGCTGGGTCGTAAAACCCCTTGGTGCCATTCGCATGAAGCAGCTGTGAAAATCTCGGATAGGGACACCCCTTGAGCAGCCTCCTGGTTTAACCCAAACACCCACAATAGGAACAGGTTTTGAACAAGAAGCAGTTGAACAACACAGTTAGGGGGTGTCTAGACAGGACCCCTTCCTCTTGCCCTGCTGGTGAGAAGACAAGGCTACAGCTACGTAGGTCTCTCCTGGTCTCAAAATCAGAAATGTGAGAGCCTCATCTCCGCAGGAGGTAGGAGAGAACCCAGCAGATGCAAAGTCCTGTTTCCCTCCTGCCCTTCCTGGGATGTGCTCCAGCATCCCACATTTTGGGTAGTTGTCCTCCCAGCAACAACAACTGGGTGCCAGCACTTCTCCCAAACACAGAGCTAGGGGGAAAATTGTGGCAGGGACTGACTTGGAGGGTACAAGTGGAGGGTCCCTCAGGGGAAAAAGCATTCTTTTTTCATTGCAATTGTCAGAGCTGCTACTGCAGCAGGGGATCACTGGCAGGAGATGAATGATGGGAAGCCACTATCCAGCTCACAGCATTAATTATCTGCCTGGGCAGCTGGTTTTTGGCAGAGCAGGTGGACACACGCTAACTGGGACAGGCACAAAATGGGAGGATTTTTGCAGGAAATGAGGGAAATGAGAAATCGTTGTAGAGAGGAATTCATGTGACAGAAATACAAATTCATCTAATTTTACCCCGGGCATACTCCTATTTGCCAGGTTTCATCTCGGTCTGCTTGTGGAAAATTCTATCTCTGATCAAATGTGTCTCTTCTGCAGCACAGGAGGTTGTTTGTAACCGCAATTCCTTCCCACAGAGCAGGGCAGCACCTGGGAAAAGTGGATGCCTGAAATAATCTCAGTGAGTTTAGGGAGAGGAGAGAGTAGCTCAGCCTCCGTGACTCTTCAATTACAGCTGCGTGAGAGACCCAAAGAGATTTATTTTGTCTACAAGGTGGCACATAGTGCAGTTCAGATCACAGGAGTAAACACAAAAGCAGAAGAAGGAATCAATGTCCTGGACCAATTTTATCACTGCTGTGACTCCTGTGCATGGTTGGGAGCACTGGAAAGATCACCAGAGTTTTCCTGTGGAGATAGTTTTATTTACACCTGGCCTTACTGCCAGTGTGTACTCAGTGTTAATATTAAGCCTGAAGAAGATACAGGACTGAGAGCCTGAGGAATCGCTGCATTTGGGCTTGCACACAGTAATTTATTTTCTGCGGGACCAGGAGGGACGCTGAGTATTATCTGTAACACACTGTAACACAACACAGTGCATGACTCGTGCCTGCAAATTGGTGAAATAGCATTTTGCCACTGATCTAAGAGCACAACAAACTCCCACAAAACAGCACAGAGCTTGGTCAACCACCATACAGAGAACGGCAATAAATTAGTTTTAATTATGTCCTCTCAGCCACCTCCAATGGCGTAAGCTTGGGCTGCCGTCGCGTACAGCTGTGAGGTGGGGACAGGTGAGGTTTTTGCCTTGTGCTGAGGCAACATTACGATTTTTACAGATCATTTCTTTAGGAGGTATCTCCTGCTTTGAGAACCAGGCATTCTTTGATGCAGTCCTGTTTTCTTATAAAATATTCAACGTATAAATTAAGTGTTTTCCTGGATGCAGCAGGAATCAGCAAAGGACCCATCAGTCTCCCCATCCCCTCTCCAGGAATTGCCTTTCCCATGGCGATGCACCCAATGCCACTCTTGCTGCCTTTGGGTTTTCCTCCTTCAGGCTCTAAGAAGGCGTTTGATACAGAAAGCATAACCAAAAGCGTTACGAGTTTACTGCTTGGCAACTGAGCAGCCAGCACCAGGTTGTGTGATTTTAGCCTGATTTATTGTGAATTACAATGTGTTGGAGGCAATGGGCTGGTATCAACATTTCTTTCTGTGTGTGGAAGGAAAGACTAGACCAGCATCTTCTGATCTTTCTCCACGGAGGCATCATTTGCTTTAACTGAACTGAACTTAGAAGCCAGATAATTTTCCATTACATGAATAATTAAATCATGAGATTCATTATCACAGACCACACCTGAGGCCACAAATTCAGCAGCACTCAGAAAGGGATTAGGCATTTGTAAGAACAGCAAAATTATACAAAGCTATCGATAAAGCATAGCTAAGAATTTGAAAGGCATAGTAAATCTTGCAGTGTCAAACTTGGTCAGATCTCTGTCAAAAATCAAAAGTCGCCAGCCACCAGGGTTAAGTTCTGACCATAACTGTCTGTACTACATCACCCTTTATCAAGGGCAGCTGGTTTTCCTTGTTGCCAGTCATAACCCAGTTAAATGGGCTACTATGTTGATGCAGATTTTGATATTTTTGCTAAAATTGCATTTTCATGTCCATAAAATCACAGTGAAATTAAAGAAAATTGTTGCTGCTTTCTGATTAAGATGTTTTATACCACAAATACTCAGTGTTAATTCAAGAGCTAAAAAAGAATCATGTTCAAAAGGTGTAGGTGCATCACAGATCTAAGTGTTGAAAAACAATATGTGACTTAAAAGAGCTATTATTAGTAATAATATTTGCATTTTGATAACACTTCCTATCTTGGCTGTTTAAATGCTACACAAGCATCAGTGACTTAGGCCTCCTAGAAGCCCTGTGAGGCAGGACAGCATTGCCTTCTGCCTCACAAGCAGAGGAGGCAACATCCAAGTGCTCGCGGCATTGCAAGCCCTCTCATTTCCAATGGACACAAAGAAGGCTGTTTCCTAAACTGCTGCATCATGCGTTTTAGTACATGTGTCAGCAAAGTGGTCACGAATCTGTCTCACCAATGCTGTATGTTTGCATCCAGCTGTTGACTATCAGAATTAAATCAAACAAAAGAACCACTAGATGGAAGTCTTACATTTCTTCTTCTCAAGCCTAGAAAAAGGCTTTCACAGCTCATGCAAATCAGGGAGAATTTTTCGGGAAACCTATTTTCTACATCGAAACTACTATGTAATTATTTATCCTTCGGGTTCACTGTTGGATTTAAAGCGTACACAGCTCATTTCCTGGAGGGCTGAAAGGCTCACGCCCACTGGCTCCCACTACAATGCTCATCCCTGAAGTCTTCCAAATATTAGCCATTTTTACACCATTTTTACTTGTGTGCAGTTTTGGAAAGCCCTGGACTTTCTCACTGAAAATTTGGCATTATCTGCCAGCCTATAACAGAGAGCTGGGTATTAACCAAGTCCTCAGGAGTACGGTACCAGGGCTCTGGCAGACATCCACCTGCGGGGCAGGTAAGAAGCTACCTCAAATGCTTCAATAAAGCCACAAGATTACTACTCAAAAGCACTTTTAAAAACCAGTTTTCCTCTGCATAGACGCAGAAATCCAGGCAGCAGAAAATCACCAGCTACTCCCTGCTTTGACTTTCATTGCAGCCCAAAAGCCATTTTATACAGAATTCAGTCTCCAAACTCAGCCATTAACATACCTCTGAGTGGCACTGTGCAGCTCACAGGATTTAATGTTACTTTTGCCTGTGGGATGTTCCTAGTTCCCTCAGTCATTTTCATCAGACTTTAGGTCAGACACTGTAACTGAGGGAGCTCGGTGCCTGAAGTAAATGGGCTTATCTTGACAGGGCAGGGCAAATCACAGGGCACCGTTTCTGCTCCCTGATTTGAGTCAGGAAAAAAAAATAAAAGCTTCTCTGGGAATCCATACATGTACGAGTTGGCAGGAAGACAAAATGCAATAATTTCTATAGGAAAAAAAGAAAGGGAGCAGTAAGCCACTTTTCGTGAGGGTGAATGTTAATTACCACATAGAAATGCTTCAGCTTTGCATGTCCACCTGCAGCCTCATCACCAAGCAGCATGCCAAAGAGCAGGTAGGACTGTACTAAGGCAACGATCCCACTTGCAGTGCTTGAGATAACTTGTCTGGACACAGCCTTGCCATCTCCACGTCGCATGGCCTGTTTCACCTCGGGGGAGCAGAATGCTTCAGGGGATTTGCAATCTTACTCAGTTACAGACTTAATTATTTAAAGAAAGATTTCTGCTTCAAGAACTCTCCTGGCCCACTAAAAAACCTGATCTTATTCATGTGGTGGTTTAGTTTCAACTGCAAATCTCCATGGATATCTCCTAAAAAAGACCAAAGAGATGTTCAGTTTAGCTCCTCCAGAGCGACGACATGGACCATGGGATGGCTGGAGCCCCAGATAGTTCTTTTCAGAGATGATCACTCTACGCCTGGTACCTAATTCAGCATACCTTCAGTCACGTCCATAGCCCAATGCACATGTGACTCCAGGACAGGCTGTGGTCTTTTTTACCTTTTTATCATTTTATGTAACCTTCTTGAATCACAACAAGCTGCTATGTCACAAGCCTTTCAGGTTTGCTAACCCCTCAAGTGCCTCCTGCGCATTAAAGATACACCCCAGAGCCACAGCTATGTCACCACAGTCTTATTTTCACAATCTTTCAAAAGCATTTCACATTCAGTGTAATAATCTTTGAAGACTGCCTGCTTCTCAGGTCTCGTATCTATCGCAAGAGCTTACACGATCCCATCAGCGAAGAAAAACGACACTCTGGGAGCTGAAGACGGCTCGCAGGCGGCAAGAGCAACAAGTATTCCTTGGCTCACCGAAGAGGACGACCCTGAAGAGGACTGCTGATATGGGAAGTAGAATAGGAACTGCATAAGTGCTACTTAAACTCTACCTAGATAATATAAGTGGGACTTAAATGATGAACGTGCCTTGCACACAGTAATGAATTTTACCC
The DNA here is from genome assembly GCA_028020825.1 of Podargus strigoides. Classification (NCBI taxonomy): domain Eukaryota; kingdom Metazoa; phylum Chordata; class Aves; order Caprimulgiformes; family Podargidae; genus Podargus; species Podargus strigoides. Next base: position 13,589,967 of record CM051623.1, on the reverse strand, counting down.
CTTGCGACCAGCTGACAATCAGAATAAATGCGTTTCTGCAAGAAGATGAGTGCTTAGGAGCAATGCACAGTTTGATGACAAATTACAGCCTATTTGCAGAGAATTTGTGAATTTACATCTACAAAACTCATTGATTAAATTATCTGGGATGAATCATTTGAACAGCCCTAGGCTAAAGGAGTATTTTCAGAATCAAAGCTATACATCTGCTTAAGATACATGTATGGTGTATGTAGCTAATGTGCTGAAGCTCCTCAGTGCTTGAGCTCTGTTGTCTCTTTCTTCTAGGTGGGCGAAGCAGTCCTTGAAAATGCTCGTCTTATGCTGCACACCGAGAACATTCAAGCCTGTGCTGAAGATTTTAAAGACAGGTAGTCTTGTGGTGGCACCTCATTGGCCACTTCCTTTACCTTGAAAACTTTGCCTACTCTGTAGAGGAGTAATGCTCAGTGAGTAGAAGGAGCTTGTTCTTTTAAGTTGAATATTCAACCACCTGACTTGGGAGGGTTTTTGTAACAGCAGATTTTGAAGCTTTATAGTAAGAAAAATGTACACTAGCAAAATTACTTAAGCTATTCTTTGATGTGCAGACACTGGTCTCTTACCGAGACGTCAGTATTCATTCAAATTTGGGATAACATTTTATAAAGGCAAACATTCATGTGATTATTAGTTGTAATTTGCAGTGCCACACAAGTGGTTTTGAAAGTAAAATTAATTCTACTGCAGCAGACAAAAAGCAAAACCTGTACCACTACAAACAACCATGTGGAAACATTAGATAAGAAAACAGAAATGGGCTGCACTGATTTTCCTTGTCTTTACTGAGAGATATGAATACTAAAACAAGATCTTAAATACTGACTAACTACTTTTTTAACAGCTTTCCATTTGCAAAGCCTAATATTCATGCACCTGAGTACATGAAGCTCTTTAAATTTTACTCAGGAGGCCTAAGTAAAAGCCTTCTAGCTTTTACTGGTAATGGACTTGTTCATTTACAAATAGTTTTTTGCAAGATCTGAAACACAAACTGTGTCTCAAACTAATCAATTTTTATTTCCTATAATTTATATCATCCCTTAAGCTTCTGTCTCTCTCTCTGGTATTATTTTACGTAATTGTATCAAAACATGTGTTAAGAATATTCTTAGGTTCACCTTTTATTTCATAAAGGTACAACTCTGAGCTACCTATTTTATGGCTTTAAATCCAGCAAGCTGCAGTCATATTTTAAGTAGTTTTTAAAAATAATTTTTTCAAATGTCATTTGACTTGGACAAGCAGTCTACATAACAAAAATAATATAAAATCAATCCACTGCAAAGTAAAAGATGCAACCCCCCCCATCTAACCTCCCTGGTGCCCAGGTCCCCATGTTGGCTGGGTTTGACACAAAAGATCTCCCACTCAAGGGGATTTGCCACATTTTCAATGGAAAGCCTAAAATTAAAGGTACAAACGAGCAACGCAGAAAGCAGCACTGTAGACTAGCAACTGCCTGCCACGATTTTCCCTACCATTGCAGCCACTGTTTGCCTTAGCAGCAATTCTAGTTGACAAACCAACTGCTCAAATTTCCTATTTATTTTGATACTGCTGAGATTTGGTCTTAAGGATGTGCTGAGACTCTGGAACACAAACCAGACTTCCATCAGCACGTTCATTAGTAAAAGTAATCCTTGATGCATGTGTGTTTTCTTTAACCATAGCTCTGAAAAGTTTTTATGTAGATCAATGAGCAGTTAGTCTCATTTTACAGCCCAGCAAACAGAGAAAAAGCCACCCATAGCCATCCTGTATATAAATATCAAATCTAGCAAGAGCCCACATGCCTCTCCATGCTTATTCAGAAATGCTATCAGGCTGATCACCACCACGGTGCAGACTCTAACTTGGCCTGTTTTATTACACTCTGACTTAAAGACAGAGTACTTCAGGCAGTTAAATTTAAGTATAGCCAGACAAGGTGAGAGCAAAGTATTTCTGTGTTTCTGTGCCTTTGTCTGGGACAGATGAGCTAATTAGCACAATGGTGTCATTTAAAAAAAATGCAGGTGTTTCTTGCTGAGCTGTGCTATATTAAGGTTTGTGGTTTTTTTTCTCTGCAGGTATGAAAATGAGCAACCATTCAGAAAAGCAGTGGAAGATGAAATTAATTCCCTATATAAAGTGATTGATGATGCTAATTTAACTAAAATGGATCTGGAGAGTCAGATAGAAAGCATGAAAGAAGAACTAACTTTGCTGTCAAAGAATCATGAAGAAGTAAGTCCAGACTCAGGACACTGCAAAGCCAATGTGTGCCTGTTTCACCTGTTTGGTATCACACACCTGGCGCAAAGCAAGCACTAAGAAGCTCTGCCTGCCATGCCTGGGGGGTGAGGGGGGATTGTCCTGAAAACTGCTCCTATTTCTCTCTTTTCTGTTAACTTAAAGCACTAACTTCTGAGGCATGATCAATTGTTTACATTTAAGTTTTAACTCTTTCTCATCTGATAAATATGACATGGAAGAGATGTCATCATTTTCTGCTAGACACCACACGATGGTCATGGGGTTGCACAGTCACATATGTGGACAGCTCAACAGTGAGGTCTGATTCTCTGCCTGACATGTAAAGATAAAATGCCTGTGCAGGGAACAAGCTCTGGTCCTGCTGCACTAACGCTGAGCATTAACTGAGCTCTTCTGAAAAACTCATGCTCAGCTTTGGAAGCTGCTCGGTTCCCAAAAACATCTCTCCTGAGCAATGCACCATTAGAGCAAGTCACAGGGACAGGCAGCTGGAAGGGAAGCCCATTATTACCCAATTTTGCAATACTTTCCCACTTACTCATTATGTTCACCAGCACTATTTCTGTGAAGGTGGTTTATTCCCTTCAGCAGAGGTTTCAAGATCAGACCCAAATCAGCATCTTTACTGATGGAGGCTCGAATATGGAGCTACTACTAATCCCACATAAGGGACAGCAAGCAATTTTGAGGCTGATGCCTCAAAACTAAGAGAGCTTGAATTGAGATGGCTCATGGAAGCAAGGCACTATCCTACCTTACATTTCTTATGGGTTATTTCTCCAACCACACGATTTCAGCAACACTGGCAGGCACACAGAGACTGCGGTTGCCAGGATGAGGTTGCTTCATGCCCTCCTTACTTTCCTGAGTCTAATCCCAAGGCTGGCACTTTGCAGAAAATAATCAGTGGCTTCAGCACCACTGCACAGCATGAGAAAGATGAAAGTTGTTTTATATAAGAGGGAAAACACAAAACTGATAGAAATATACAAGATCCCCTTTAAACCTCTGTGTAGTGCAATGATTGCTGCAAAACCAGCAAAGTTGGCACTGATGCTGCTCTCTGCCCATAGATATGGCCTAAAAAGACTAACAACTTTCCAACGGCTCTTCTCACTCTGTGTTTAGCCAGCAAGGAGCCCTTGCAGGGTGGAAGGATGCTTCTTTCTTTACCCATTGGGAGTATCTGAGCATTTGCAGAACCACCTCAGCACAGACCTGGTTTTCCCAGCGGCACCAGGGGAAGCTGCAAAAGAGCTCTTCCAGGAGCCCCTCCAAAGCAACCATTCGATTGTCCAACTCATGTTCTTTTATATCTGTTATTTTTATTCAAGGATGTGAAGGTTTTATACAAGCAGCTTGCTGGATCTCAGCTGGAAGAACTTGATGTTCCCCTGGGAAGCGGCCTGGACGACATACTGGAAAAGATCAGAATTCACTGGGAGAGAGACATTGAAAAGAATCGTGCTGAGACAGGTGCCCTGCTCCGTACAAAGGTAAGTGCTCTGTAACCCACTCCAACACTAAGAGATTTGAAGCAAACACAAAATCTGTCTAATACTTTGCAATAACTTTGAGGGCTGAGAGTGTGTTTTGTTTTTTTTTCTTGAAACAAAAAATGATGGTAAAAATCTAAAGGATTTTGGTCCAGGTTCATTGGAAAATAAATATCAGTGACTTTCTTGGGATGTGCAGAGTTAAGTAGTGGTGGAAGTGACCCTGCTGATATCACAGGTATCCGTGGGAGACTTCTAAGGGCTCTGAAATGTTGGCTGAGAAAAACAAACATAAGCAGTCAGTACCTTCTCTGTCAGATAAGCCACAGTCATTACCCTTCTCACTCAGGCCATTCCTCCACTGAACAACTTACAGGGGTCTATAAATCAAATGGGCAAAATACATTGTTCTACACTAATTACAGAGCTACAGGCTCCTTGTGGGCTTCTCCTTGAAATTGTTTCCTTTGGCATTGGTGGGAAAACTGGATATTAACTTAGAAATGAAAAGGGATGATAATGGCCATTCCCTTTAAAAGTTCTCTTGTCTCCTGATGCTGAGTCTGAAACAGCCTTTTAATGCAGCTTTTTCTCTGTCATGAAGGATCACTCATTTTCCAAAGTGGCTGGCTGAAATATTTTTGCAGAGCTGAAGCATTAAGTTCAGTGCACAATCCTATATTTTAGAAGCCATCTCATTCTGAGTTGGCTATTACAGCAGATCATGGAACATCAAATCATAACTCCAGTCACGCTATAGAAATATTGAGCAAAAACATAGCCCTCTCCCCCTACTATTCTATGGTACAGAGCTGCTATGAGAGGCATAGAGGGTAGTGAAGCCAAACTGCAAGAAGAAAAGCAAGAAATATGTTTGCAAAGATATATGCAAGCTCTGAGTAGATGTTTATTTTCAAAATAAAGAAGAAAAATCCTGCGACAACAGTGATACCAAAGGTGCTAGGGAATGCATAAGAAGCCAACCAGAGGAGTTTATCCCAGAGATGTCATTGAGTTTGTGAGCAGGCCAGACTGTTACTAAGCAAAGTTTTCAGAAAGTTAGTCTGCCAACAGCAGACGCTGCAGAGGAACGCCTATAAGTAGACATAACCTAACCCATCCCTACTTAGCCATCTTAACCTAAGTTCTTACTAGTTTAAGTTGTTCCTGTTTTGGCTTGATTTTTTAATGGGAGGAAGAATCAGAATATCACATATTTCTGGAAAGATCAGTTTCAGTTCAGAACAGGTTCTGGTATGACATTCTAGGGTTTTTTGTCCCCAAATATACCTCTCATTAAACCCAGATGATGCAGTTTTGTATCTTACACAGCTTTGTTTATCATACATATCTATTCAGATTATTACTGTTTATACAGATAACAAGTTCTGCTAATTATGTCCAGCTCTTTTTTCAACTAAGCTTGCGGACTTACGTCTTCTTATGTGGCTAAGTTGCACCATTTAGTTATTCAACTGTGAAAAACTTGTCCTTGCTCTTTTGCAACATCAGAGGAGAGAGCAGTTCCCTCCTCTTCTCTCTGTTTCATTACTGTTTTCTTCAGTTTCTCTTTGTGAGTTTTCCTTGGTCCCTAATGGCTTAATTTCCTTTCTCTGCAACCACTCTTTGGCGCAGCTGTGACCAGTTGAGACCAAGGTATTTCAAATGGTGTGCTAGCACTAACTTAGATGTCAGGGCAGTACTTTTGTTATTTTCTGACCAATTCTCTTCCCTCATTTGTTTTGTCTTCTGAGTAGACTTGCAGTCTTGGATAGATTTTTCATGGGTATTCAGGCCCCAAAACATACCCATTTACGTTCATACCTAACAGGGTTTCACACGGGATTTTTTTTAGATGAGTAAATAACCTCAAAAACCAGTCCATTGGTTTGAGCTTTGCAATTTTTTTGTCCATAATGCTCAAAAGCTTTCCCTGCATTGGCACAAGTGATTTAAACCCTTGTAAGGCATGCAAGCTGCTTAATACTTTCCCCCCAAACACACTTTACTTAATGATGTGGCACTGTTTGTTAATGTAGTTTGATTCCACACATCCACCCCTGCTCATTGCTAACCTACATTGCTTTCTGCCATCCATAAATCCTTCTAGTTCATGATCCATCCCCAAGGCAGTAAACCTTGAGGCATCAAGCTGTCAAACTTCTGTCATAATGCAACAAGACCTTAATCCTCTTCTTCATGTCCTGGCTCGTGACCAGCTGTTGATCCATGGCAATGCTCTGCCCTGAGCACATGATTACACAGTTTCCTCTGTCATCCCCTATACTAGATCTTGTAAAAGGTTTTGAAAAATCAAGTGAATTATGTCAATTGTTTCTCCCTTCTTTGCTACTTTGCTAACACATTCCCAGAACTCTTAAGAGCTTATCGAAGTCACTTTCCTTCTCCACATATCACACTGATCAGACCCTGGTTGTTGGTGTTCTATCCCTAATGATCCTTTAATTATCTTGATTCCATGAGAAACAGACTAATGAGAGATTCTGCATTCTTGCACAATGCCTGGCTCAGAACTGTACAAATATGCTTGAAATCCACACATTCCTTGGCAACTCAAGCACCAAAATGATAAAGATTTAGGAGGATGATTTCATCCTCTCCCTCCGTTAATCCAGTTGTTTGTGGGCACCTCAATTCAGTATAGCCTTTCCCTTGTGAAGCATCTCAGGAATAGGAAGAGTGGAGCTCTCAGAAAACATGAATTGCCTAGTGAAGAGAGCACAAAGACCACGTCTGCACTTCTCTGCAGAAGGAACCCCAAAGCTGAGGCCAAGTGTCATGCACAGCAGCACCCTCCACATGGACTCTTGGGGCAGCTCAGCTGGTAATCCTGCAAGGAGGATGGGGAAACCTTGTGTGTATCAAAAGGTTTAGAGCTTGTTCAGTGTGTGCTTACTTGCTCTGTTATCCTCAGTATTTAGGGCCTGATATGGCCACTTCCATCTGCTCCATCTGCCTGTTCTATCAGTCATATCACTAATGTCAGGTAGCTGTGACAGCTTAGGGTAACTCCTGGAAGAGTTTCAACATCACCTGCGGTGAGGGCAAGTTGGATTTATAGGTACCATTTGGGCCACCAGCAGAGTAAATGTGAATGAGAGATGCCAGGCTTCACATAATGTGTGGAGGATATAAATATAGAGGCAAAGACACCCTCCCTGCCCTATGTATCTCTTTAAAAAGAGGCATTCATAGTCCTTGTACCATTATAACATGCAGACGACACTCTCAACACAACTTAGGAGACACAGGATACCCCAGGGTGGCAGGTCCCTGATAACTAGGCAGGGTTCACCAGGACTAGTGAGGTGGGATTATGTCTCTCTAAAGTACAAGCCCCTATAAGGTAATTCTGGAAAATACAGGCTATGTGCAATTTGATAGAAAAGACAGTTTTGGTGTTTAGATTGAAATTCAGCCCTCTGCAACACAGGTTCTTAAACCCTAAATTCTGTTTGAGACTTAACTGATACTTAAATGACCTTTTGCACCTGAGATTATTTCGTTCACAGTGACCAAGGTGTGGGGTTCACATGATGGTACCAAAAAAAAAAATTATAAAAATTATTTCTGATGCATGGTTCCAGATTTATATTTTTTTTTAAATTTGATCTTACTTTTCAAGTAAAAGATTGCATAATCAGAAAAGCAGGACAGGGTCAAGACGACTTTTCAGAGTGGAATGGAAGTATTTTGCATAGATTAACTTTAGCATCAGTCAGAAGAAATGTAGGTTTTGACTGAAGAATTGTATTTGTTAGAGAGCCCAGAGCTCTGGATTGAAAACCTTGATCTCAGCTCTCATTAAAAAGTATAGAACTTTTCTTTTTACTAAGGTACCTTCTCCTTCACCTATTTTCAAGGAGCCTGAGCTAAACACATATAAAAACCCACAAGCAAAAAGAGCATGAAATTGCATAAGAAAATCTTAATTCAATTAACAGAAATTATTTTTCTGACCTCTGTGATATAACTGGCTCTCTAACTCATAGAATCCTACGTGAAAAATCAAGGTGTGAATACTTCTGAAATACAACAGACTATGTGAAAACACTTAATTTTTAAAAAAGTAATATAGTATAGCTACAAAATGAAGAAATACAGTGATGTTTTCTTTTTATAGGTCATTTTAAATGTACTAGTATGAATGCTGAACAGCTCTTGTTGACATAGATAAAATATATACACTTAGATATATAAGCCATTTTACAGTAAATGGATAGAAAATATGCTAATTTTGACACTAAGAAGCATCCAGAATTGTTCAGCTGAGGGATTTAATATACAAGAATCAAACTTAAAGTCAGAATTTCCACAAGCTGTGAAAATATTAACTGGCAGTTTGGTACGTAAGGAACATAATTTGAGTAGGCTGTGATGACAGTCACAATCTCTTACGAGCAGCAGGCTGAAACGACGGCTGCTGTGCGAACCCAGGAGGAAGAGATGGTGGAGGGCCTCAGAACTGAGTTCCATGAAATTGCCTGCAAAATACAGAGCTTGCAAGCAGAAACTGAATCTTTGAGAACCTTGGTAAGTAATGCTGGGTTTTCAATCAGTATATTCTGTGTGAATTCAACATGCCTACTGATGAAAACATTCTGGAATGCAGACTTAAGAATAAATCACATTTTCCAGTGGATACTGTTTCCAGAGATGCCAGACATTTCTGGGCTCTTCTTGATTGACGTGGTACACTAAGTGTACCACATTTGACAATCGGGCCCCAAATTTCAATCTTCAGTGTCTTCATACTCAATAATAATTTCACTGAGATTGCTGGGTGGGTAGTACTTAACAATGTGAAGAATATCTGTACCTTTTAACCAAAGTAGTTCAACCTTTGTAATGATAATATACATTTTTCAAAGTATCTAAAGAAAGGAATTCTCCAAATATTACATCCCCACTTAAGAATATTCAATAGAGATATTGGCCTAACCTCAATAAAAAGCACTATGAAACATATGAAATGTGGCTGTTTTAATGTCTGCTGTCCTGCCCTTACAGAAGAGGGGTCTGGAGAACTCTTTATATGATGCCAAGCACTGGCATGACATCGAACTGCAGAACCTAGGCTCTGTCATTTCCAAGCTGGAGGCAGAGATGGGAGAAATCAAAGTAGAAACCGAGCAGCAGCAGCGGGATCGTGATAACCTGCTGACCAGCAAACAACAACTGGAGAAAGACATTGCTGCATATCACTGCCTTCTGGACGGAGAACAAAGCAGGTACTAGTCCCTGAAAGCAAGTGTGCCATGAGGATGGAGAACATGTGCTCCCTGGGAAAGGGGATATGAGGTTGCTGGAAGCAGGACTAGGGTGGTTCTCATGTTTCATAAGGCTGGGTGGTAGATGGTGAGGTTTGGAGAAGCTGCCAAAGGGGAAACATCCCAAATCCAGTCACGCTGAGATTCCTGATGTATTGGAGATGGGTGATCTCCAGCACTGCTGCAGAAGGACGAGGTTAAGGTATAGGCCAGTAGGTCTATGAGTTTCACTTCTCTGAATATTTGAGATGTGAGATTAAAAAGCTACTACAGTATCTCAGGGCTACATTAGTGGCTGCAAAGCAGCTGTGTTGTTTCTTGTCTTGGGTACATTATGCCTTCCATCCTCCTCCCACTATACAGTCCAAATATTAAAGCTGTGATCCTGGGGAAGCTTCCTTTCTAAGCACACAAGTTCCCCCCAAGTCTGAGGACAGACTCAGGCCCACTGTGCCTTTTGTAAAGTCTTAATATTTGTCCTCTGGGAATAACCTCTAAATGCCTTTATAGTAGTTGGATTGCTTGGTTGGGCTTTTTTAAGATCCTTAATCACCATTAGTCATGGAACCTCCAAGAATCTGATCCACAGATTTTGACTTGCTCTTCTGCTCAGGTCAGGGAGGAATTTTTTAATAATCAGATCCTGCTGAAGTTGATGAGCTTTCACCAGCTGAACTGAAGATAGTTATTGGTTCAGCAATTTTCCTATTTGTAGTAGTGACCAATTTTTTTTAAATTTTGTTTTACTTTCAGCTGATTATGAAACTCCCAGCCCACAGAAGATCATTGCCATTAAAGCAAGAGATGTCACTGCCAATTATGTTCGTGGAAGCTAAAAACCCATCAAAGCAGCCTGCTTTATTTAGTTTGATTCAACAATCGAAGTAGGTTGTAGCTTGAACAACTTTATTAGACCCTCCTCATGTAATTGCTTTGCTTACAGATTTCAATTTACTCATGATGTTAAAATTATAATAAAAATAAAGAATATCAGGTTTTTCGTTTGAGTTTTTTTTCCTTCCAATATTTCCCATGATAGCTGAAGGGAGTTGGTTTAAGAACATTAGCCCTCCACTTTCCAGCAAGTACTCTTTCTTTTTATAGTACAAATATATCAAGACTGAATGTCCCAGGACACTGAACTACCCTGCCACTGTGCACACAGCATCCACGTGAACATGGCGAGCACTCTGTTGTGCCACAAGACCATGAGCTCACTAGTGTGAAATCTAATTCAAATAACACTGAAGCAGCTAAAGTGTGCTATTAACTCGATGCAATTCATTTTGCAGTACGTAAGACAGCATAAGCACTAATGTGAGCATACCAGCAGTACTTAATAAACACGTTTTAACTCTAGACTAAACTTCTGGAAAAGTTGAAGGTGCAGGAGAGCAACAGGAGTTTTGTCTGCAGTCCAGGTCACGTCCTTTTACTGTATACTCAGTGTCCTAGGCAGGGCATCAGTTTGTGCAAATGTGATACGTTTTTGATGTATTGATATATTATGATATATTTTTTGTATGCTTGGCTCTTTCTTGATATCAAAATCCCTTATGGCAGGTTGGCCAAACTTCTTTTGAACAGGCACCCACATAGCATCAACATATGGATCACCCTGGGTAATTTCTCTTATTTTGATGGTATGATGAAAAAGATTTGCCTTCTATTACTCCTGACATTCTTTTAAATTTTCAATATTGATATCCTCATTGTATTGCATTTGCAGTGTGGTCAGATAAAGTGCCAAGATGGATCCTGCACTGTCAGAGAAAGATAATGAGCCTTGATTCCTACCACACAAAATCTTAGGTAGATGGCTGTTTTTCCTTCACAAGCCCGTGCACAAGAGCGAAGCTAACCATACATGTGTTTGTTGGGTCGGGACTTCACAATATCGACAGTTACACAGGGTGACAACATAGTTCATTAAGTGGACTCAAGGACTACAGAGAAATTGCATATGATGGAGAACATAATGGCACGTAGCATATGTGAGACATAGTCTGAAGCTCTTTTGATCTTTAATTGAAACATTAGATAACAAAGCCACTTAGTTTTTAATGACTGATAATACCTTCTTACATATCAGTGCAGAACTTACCAAGCTGTGACTCCATCAAGAATAGTGACAAAGAGATGTGACAGCACAGACCCTTGGCTTGTTGTTAACTGGATACTGCCTAAGAATGGTGACTTTTTGACATTAGTGAAACACAACTTCCCCTCATCCTTGATACTTAAGAGAGAGCAGTTGCTCCACGATTTGAGAAAGAAGAAGGAAATTACAGATTATTCCTGCATTTCCTCATAGCAGCCCCCTGATAGGTATTCAGGTTTTCTTTTTGCCTCGTGTGTGCTGTAATCATAGACAGCAGCTTATACAAAATAATCAAATGAATCCTGTAGCATAAACATATACAATCTGGTATCAGATCTCTTCACTATTTTGTAGTGATATTTCAGGTATGAAAAGACACTGCTGGCTATCTCGCTGTGAAACTGTTCTTTATAAATGTCACCGACAAAGCTAAACCTGGTGAAATTATGAGTCTACAATCATACTGTGTTGTGAAAGAGAGGATTTTTTAAAGTTTCTTATATGCCATTCCAAGTTGTTATTCCAACAAAACTTGAATTGTAGGTTCAAATGATCTGGCACATTTCACAAAAATTAAATTAGATTCCTACTGAGATGTTTAGTCATTGGAATGGAAATAGTTTCTTGCAAAATCATCAAGGTATTCCAGTAGAGGGAAGTGGCTGGAAAAGAGGGAAGCATCTAAGCATAAATAATCAATTTCCAGCAGTTTTCTTTCAAAGGGAGCAAAGACCAAAAGCTACTGAAAAGATTATTTTTGTGAATAATTCATCAGAAGTCAAACGTAGCCCATCTGGCCCTTCTAAAACAAAGTGCTTCCATATTAAGTGCTAAAGCTCTTGTGAAGAAACCTCTCTCTACTTTTACACAGGTCGCTGCTAGGTACCTAGCTAGCTACCCAGCCCCTCCAGCACCCCTTGCCAGCTGGAATGCTATCTAAGCATTAACAGTTTCACCATGTGAGGTGAGAAACTGAGACCATGAGAGACTAAAGGCTTTCACAACTATTTGTCAGCACTAAGGTTCATAAACTGATTTATCTTTGTATTTATCCTCTAGTCTAACAGTTGCTACATTAAATACACATGTACGTATTTCCAACTGTTTTTTTTTAAGAAAACCAAAACTAGAAAACGTATTTTATCTCCTACTGCAATATCTACCACACCTATACTCCCATGAAGGGATTCATGGCATTTGCTGTTATGAAGACTCAGAATGCAGTCAGAGAGTACAGATAATACAGTCTAACAGCCATTTACTGCATAAAAGGACATTTCTACTCTCCTTCACTCACTAGGCGTTGCCATCACCCTGTCTTGTGTTCACACCAACACCTGTCTGATGTCTTGGAGACAGTTCAGGAAGCAAAATCAGCAATAGCCCTGGAAAATGCAGGGAAACTTTCCTGTCACTCAGCACCCCGAATCAGGCCACTGCAGGGTCAGACATGTACCGGTAGCAGCACAGGGATGGGAGGGGCAGACAGACTAATCAGGGCTGTAAAGCATGGCCGCCCCCCTTGGCAATAGCTAGTCACCAGGTCAGATTAGCTGTAACACCAACCCATATGTGTACTTTATCCTCGTCCTCAGCCAAGCACAGTTTCTTCTGTGCCACAGCTTGAACACACACTGCTGCACCCTCGGGGGAAGCAGAGGGTGTCAACCCTATGCTAGTCTGTGCTTCATTTAAGATTTCACAATGAGCAGCAGCATACCGTACCAGCTAGGAACTGGTGCTCCAGCCTATTATCCTACTGTTTACCTTTTAGCATAAGCGTTATTATACTGATTCTACGGTTAAAAGATTTTTTTTAAGGTGACTTCCAAGATGTCATTGCGGAAAATTTAATACTTCAACAAAACACATGCACTGCTGCCACCACTGCCTGCTTGCAGATGGCAATTAATGGTGGAGAAATGGGCACAATAACACTTCTCCCTTCTGGCTGTAGAGGTCTGAAATTACAGCAAACTCTTAGCACTCCAAAGCTGATAGGAAGGTTAAGCCCCTAAAGAGAACTGGGGCCCATGCTGCGGCAAGGACTCCACCAGAACCCTTCTGCAAGCTGCTCTCCACCTAAGGGCACCTTCTCCAATTCCCTTAAGCAGGCATCTGCCTAACAGTTATCGAATGAAGTGTTCTGTTTGTGCTCTGCAAATGTCAAAGCAGTCTGCAGTGCTATCACCGTCATGTCGCAGAATGGAGATAATTAGGTATGGAGAAGTAAGGGTAAGACAAAACACTGGGTGCCTGGAAACGGAAGTCTGGTCCTAACTCTTGCATCACCCATAACTCATTTCAGCTTTCCTTTTTTAGGCTTCCCCATTTAAATAGTGGCTGCTGCACCACTTCCCCTGCATGCAGTAGTGCTTCATTCCTCAATCTTTATAAAATGCACCAAGATGCACAGGGAAGAGCATCATGGCAAGACTCACCATAGCTACGGGATGGAGAGGAGAGGTGGACAAGTACCACTGTATGCCATGATGGGCATGCTGCAGTGTATGCTGCTAATGTGGGGGAGGAAAGAGACAAAGTCCTCCGAGTAAATCTGTACCTGAGCAGAGGCATTCAGCGCACGGTGTCTTGCCAGAGATGGGTCACACAGGTCAGTGATATACAGTGCAGCAGAAAGCTGTCTGCTGAGCTCGTGCTCCCACCACAGCAATGTGGCATTCTGGATATATTCCTTGTGTTACAAACGTGACTTCTGTCAGTCTGTGCCTGCCAACCATTCTTCAGTCGAACGGCCTCTGCTGAAGTATTGGGGACCACTGCCTTTGAGAGAGGAAAAGAAAAATTAAAAAACTGAAATACTGACCTCTTTTTTCTGCATTTAACGTTTTATACAGCAACAATCTTAACTGTAAAAGCTAACACAATGCATTCGCAGAGAACTACAAATGCTATGCATCTGCATGTTTTCACAATTTTACATAAAAATAAAACCAAAGGTGGGAGGCAAATCCAAGCATAAATGCGTATCTAATGCTTCCTTTAAAGTGCCACTGAGACATGTCTTTAAATCTGGATCTAAGCTTTCTGAGGCCTAAAACGTTGCTGCTATTTTCCATGGTTTCCACTGAGTCTGTTCCAGATGTAACAGCTGAAACATTTCTTGGTACTCTGCTCCTGACAGGTATTAATTTTCTAATCCAGAGTTGGTCATTCCAGCCTTACAGCACTGTGTTTGCAAGGGAGAAGTGACACAGACGCTAAAAGCAGCAAAAAGGCATCAGATTCACATTCTTTAGCCTTATACTAGGGGTTATCCATAATAATGCAATGAAAATACTTTACCATCTGCTGAAATTCAAAAAAAGTGTAGCTTAGAATCAGACACAGCACTGTACTTAGTGGCCATTATTAGCTTATCTACCACAAAAGCTGAGGGATACAAATTGTCTGCTTAGTTGCATATTATTATCAGTGCTGAGCCTGCAAGTCACAGCATGGTGCAGTGCGGAGGTATGTCAGCTTCCTGGGCAGTAATGGCGTACAAACGCAAGGGAAGGCAGCGCTTCGACAAAAGGAATGTCAAACACTCTTCCATGCCGAGCTGTCCTGTGTCACATCTTCCATGTGACCTTCTGTCAACCAAAGGGGATGGTAGGAGTGCAGCCCAGGTGCACCACGGAGACACAGAAAATGAGACTTAGCTACCGAATTTGCTCTCTGCTTCAGTAATTCCTATCACAAAATGGAAAGTGTCGCTGATCACGCAGCATGCTGAATGTTACCAGATGAACGGTTACACTTGCAATTTTTAGTTCTCAGGGCCTGCTCTGTGCGGGATCAAATCCTCCGAGTGCACAGAACGTCAGTGGTAGTATAGAAATATAGGGAGAACGCAGCATGACAGAAATAAAAAGAGGATTGTTAACAAATCTCCCTAATGCAGAATACTCAACTACAGAGATTCAGCTATTCACAGCTACAAAACACTTCATGAAGACATAAGGGTATTTTGTCCTCTTTCAGCAATACGGCAATGGCACCTCCCCTGTTTTTTGAAACAAGGCAAGGATTATGGATAGAAAACACTAAATAACAGTATTTTCATGGACAAAAATTAAAGAGACTGTCACTCTCCAAAGTTCAAAAAACCTTTTCATTTATAAGTTAATATGTAATGAACATACTACATATATTCATGTGTAATGATTTCAAGGCAAAATATCACAAAGCATAAAACAATACTAAATACATTAAGAACACAAACATGCTTACTTTTTAATTAATACAAATCAATGCTTATGTGACAGGTAGTTCTTGGTCAGGCTCACACTTCAGCAGTAGGAACACCTATCTTCCTTTTGATGGCTGACCAACAAAGCCAGTCATCAGAAACAATGCTTCATGTAATTATTTATGACTCGGGAAGGTCTGAGGCTGTTTTTCATCATGTCCTGCCCTAAAGCTTTTGACGAAGCATTCTGAAAATACAGTGAACTTTTTAAACACCCATGTTTTTTTCCAGAGCTGAAGGTCACTACAGTACACTACAATCTGCAGACACCCAACTCTGAAGTTCGTTTTCCCAGCAGATATTCCCCTGGCTTCACTATAAGACAGGAAAGCAACCAGGAATTTCACATCAGTACATCTGGACATCCTAGACAGAGTGGTATTTCAAGTCTTACTCACTTAAACACACCGCTTCCAAGATGAAAGCTAAATTACTTCCTTGGATCCTTTACGGTGACAGTGTAAGTGCATGGCCCTCTCTAGGGAGAGGGGACGCCGAGCCTTGGTCACCTCAGCCCACGCTAGGACAGAATGCCCGCCTCACCTCAAGGGTGGGGAACAGGGCAGAGCCGGAGCCATCGCTTCGCAGGCTGCGAGGCTCCCTGAGGCAGTAAGACGGGCTGAGATCAGGCTCCCCTTCAGCAGCGCTCTCAGCCTCCTGACGGCCCCACCCATAGGTCCCCTCAGGGGAAGGAGGCTCTGAGGTGAGGGAAGGCAGGCGGCCGAGAGAGAAGGTGAGGGCAGGCAGGCGGCATAGAGGTGAGGGAAGGCAGGCGGCCGAGAGGGAAGGTGAGGGAAGGCAGGCGGCAGTGAGGTGAGGGAAGGCAGGCGGCAGTGAGGTGAGGGAAGGTGAGGGAAGGCAGGCGGCAGTGAGGTGAGGGAAGGTGAGGGAAGGCAGGCGGCCGAGAGGAGAGGTGAGGGAAGGCAGGCGGCCGAGAGGAGAGGTGAGGGAAGGCAGGCGGCCGAGAGGAGAGGTGAGGGGGGCAGGCGGCCGAGAGGAGAGGAGAGGTGACGGAAGGCAGGCGGCCGAGAGGAGAGGGAAGGTGAGGGAAGGCAGGCGGCCGAGAGGGAAGGAGAGGTGAGGGAAGGCAGGTGGCCAAGAGGAGAGGAGAGGTGAGGGCGGGCAGGCGGCCGAGAGGAGAGGTGAGGGCGGGCAGGCGGCCGAGAGGAGAGGTGAGGGCGGGCAGTAGGCCGAGAGGAGAGGTGAGGGCGGGCAGGAGGACGAGAGGAGAGGTGAGGGCGGCAGGCAGCCGAGAGGTGAGGTGAGGCAAGGCAGGCGGCTGAGAGGGCAGGTGAAGGAAGGCAGGCGGCCGAGAGGAGAGGGAAGGTGAGGGAAGGCAGGCGGCCGAGAGGGCAGGTGAGGGAAGGCGGGCGGCCGAGAGGGCAGGTGAGGGAAGGCGGGCGGCCGAGAGGGCAGGTGAGGGAAGGCGGGCGGCCGAGAGGGCAGGTGAGGGAAGGCGGGCGGCCGAGAGGGCAGGTGAGGGAAGGCGGGCGGCCGAGAGGGCAGGTGAGGGAAGGCGGGCGGCCGAGAGGGCAGGTGAGGGAAGGCGGGCGGCAGTGAGGTGAGGGAAGGCGGGCGGCCGAGAGGGCAGGTGAGGGAAGGCAGGCGGCCGAGAGGGCAGGTGAGGGAAGGCAGGCAGCCGAGAGGTGAGGTGAGGGCAGGCAGGCGGCCGAGAGGGCAGGTGAGGGAACACAGGCGGCAGAGAGGTGAGGGAAGGCAGGCGGCAGAGAGGGCAGGTGAGGGAAGGGAGGCGGCGGAGAGGGCAGATGAAGGAAGGCAGGCGGCAGTGAGGTGAAGTGAGGGAAGGCAGGCGGCAGAGAGGTGAGGTGAGGGCAGGCAGGCGGCCGAGAGGGCAGGTGAGGGCAGGCAGGCGGCTGAGAGGTGAGGTGAGGGCAGGCAGGCGGCAGAGAGGTGAGGGAAGGTGAGGGCGGCAGGCGGCAGAGAGGGAAGGAGAGGGAAGGCAGGCGGCAGAGAGGGAAGGAGAGGGAAGGCAGGCGGCCGAGAGGGAAGGTGAGGGAAGGCAGGCGGCCGAGAGGGAAGGTGAGGGAAGGCAGGCGGCAGAAAGGGCAGGTGAGGGAAGGCAGGCGGCCGAGAGGGAAGGTGAGGGAAGGCAGGTGGCAGTGAGGAGAGGGAAGGAAGACGGCAATGAGATGAGGGCAGGTAGGCGGCCGAGAGGGCAGGTGAGGGCAGGCAGGCGGCCGAGAGGGCAGGTGAGCGCAGGCAGGCGGCCGAGAGGGCAGGTGAGGGAAGGCAGGCGGCCGAGAGCTGAGGGAAGGCAGGCGGCCGAGAGGGAAGGAGAGGGAAGGCAGGCGGCGGAGAGGGAAGAAGAAGGAAGGCAGGCGGCAGTGAGGAGAGGGAAGGCAGGCGGCCGAGAGGTGAGGGCAGGCAGGCGGCCGAGAATGCAGGTGAGGGCAGGCAGGCAGCCGAGAGGGCAGGTGAGGGCAGGCAGGCAGCCGAGACGAGAGGTGAGGGAAGGCAGGCGGCCGAGACGAGAGGTGAGGGAAGGCAGGCGGCCGAGAGCTGAGGGAAGGCAGGCGGCAGTGAGGTGAGGGAAGGCCGGCGGCAGTGAGGTGAGGGAAGGCAGGCGGCAGAGAGGAGAGGGAAGGCAGGCGGCAGAGAGGAGAGGGAAGGCAGGCGGCAGAGAGGGCAGGTGAGGGCAGGCAGGCAGCCGAGACGAGAGGTGAGGGCAGGCAGGCAGCCGAGACGAGAGGTGAGGGCAGGCAGGCGGCCGAGACGAGAGTTGAGGGAAGGCAGGTGGCAGAGACGTGAGGTGAGGGAAGGCAGGTGGCAGAGAGGAGAGGGAAGGCAGGCGGCAGAGAGGAGAGGGAAGGCAGGCGGCAGAGAGGAGAGGGAAGGCAGGCGGCAGAGAGGAGAGGGAAGGCAGGCGGCAGAGAGGTGAGGGCAGGCAGGCGGCCGAGACGAGAGGTGAGGGAAGGCAGGTGGCAGAGACGTGAGGTGAGGGAAGGCAGGCGGCCGAGAGATGAGGGAAGGCAGGCGGCAGAGAGCTGAGGGCAGGCAGGCGGCCGAGAGGTGAGGTGAGGGCAGGCAGGCGGCGGAGAGGTGAGGTGAGGGCAGGCAGGCGGCGGAGAGGTGAGGGAAGGCAGGCGGCCGAGACGTGAGGTGACGGAAGGCAGGCGGCCGAGAGGGAAGGTGAGGGAAGGCAGGCGGCCGAGAGGGAAGGTGAGGGAAGGCAGGCGGTCGAGAGGGAAGGTGAGGGAAGGCAGGCGGCCGAGAGGGAAGGAGAGGGAAGGCACGCGGCCGAGAGGGAAGGAGAGGGAAGGCAGGCAGCAGAGAGCTGAGGGAAGGCAGGCGGCAGTGAGGAGAGGGAAGGCAGGCGGCCGAGAGGTGAGGGAAGGCAGGCGGCCGAGAGGTGAGGGAAGGCAGGCGGCCGAGACAAGAGGTGAGGGAAGGCAGGCGGCCGAGACGTGAGGTGAGGGAAGGCAGGCGGCCGAGACGTGAGGTGAGGGAAGGCAGGCAGCGGAGAGGGAATGTGAGGGAAGGCAGGCGGCTGAGAGGGAAGGCGAGGGAAGGCAGGCGGCGGAGAGGGAAGGTGAGGGAAGGCAGGCGGCGGAGAGGGAAGGTGAGGGAAGGCAGGCGGCCGAGAGGGAAGGTGAGGGAAGGCAGGTGGCAGTGAGGAGAGGGAAGGAAGACGGCAATGAGATGAGGGCAGGTAGGCGGCCGAGAGGGCAGGTGAGGGCAGGCAGGCGGCCGAGAGGGCAGGTGAGCGCAGGCAGGCGGCCGAGAGGGCAGGTGAGGGAAGGCAGGCGGCCGAGAGCTGAGGGAAGGCAGGCGGCCGAGAGGGAAGGAGAGGGAAGGCAGGCGGCGGAGAGGGAAGAAGAAGGAAGGCAGGCGGCAGTGAGGAGAGGGAAGGCAGGCGGCCGAGAGGTGAGGGCAGGCAGGCGGCCGAGAATGCAGGTGAGGGCAGGCAGGCAGCCGAGAGGGCAGGTGAGGGCAGGCAGGCAGCCGAGACGAGAGGTGAGGGAAGGCAGGCGGCCGAGACGAGAGGTGAGGGAAGGCAGGCGGCCGAGAGCTGAGGGAAGGCAGGCGGCAGTGAGGTGAGGGAAGGCCGGCGGCAGTGAGGTGAGGGAAGGCAGGCGGCAGAGAGGAGAGGGAAGGCAGGCGGCAGAGAGGAGAGGGAAGGCAGGCGGCAGAGAGGGCAGGTGAGGGCAGGCAGGCAGCCGAGACGAGAGGTGAGGGCAGGCAGGCAGCCGAGACGAGAGGTGAGGGCAGGCAGGCGGCCGAGACGAGAGTTGAGGGAAGGCAGGTGGCAGAGACGTGAGGTGAGGGAAGGCAGGTGGCAGAGAGGAGAGGGAAGGCAGGCGGCAGAGAGGAGAGGGAAGGCAGGCGGCAGAGAGGAGAGGGAAGGCAGGCGGCAGAGAGGTGAGGGCAGGCAGGCGGCCGAGACGAGAGGTGAGGGAAGGCAGGTGGCAGAGACGTGAGGTGAGGGAAGGCAGGCGGCCGAGAGATGAGGGAAGGCAGGCGGCAGAGAGCTGAGGGCAGGCAGGCGGCCGAGAGGTGAGGTGAGGGCAGGCAGGCGGCGGAGAGGTGAGGTGAGGGCAGGCAGGCGGCGGAGAGGTGAGGGAAGGCAGGCGGCCGAGACGTGAGGTGACGGAAGGCAGGCGGCCGAGAGGGAAGGTGAGGGAAGGCAGGCGGCCGAGAGGGAAGGTGAGGGAAGGCAGGCGGTCGAGAGGGAAGGTGAGGGAAGGCAGGCGGCCGAGAGGGAAGGAGAGGGAAGGCACGCGGCCGAGAGGGAAGGAGAGGGAAGGCAGGCAGCAGAGAGCTGAGGGAAGGCAGGCGGCAGTGAGGAGAGGGAAGGCAGGCGGCCGAGAGGTGAGGGAAGGCAGGCGGCCGAGAGGTGAGGGAAGGCAGGCGGCCGAGACAAGAGGTGAGGGAAGGCAGGCGGCCGAGACGTGAGGTGAGGGAAGGCAGGCGGCCGAGACGTGAGGTGAGGGAAGGCAGGCAGCGGAGAGGGAATGTGAGGGAAGGCAGGCGGCTGAGAGGGAAGGCGAGGGAAGGCAGGCGGCGGAGAGGGAAGGTGAGGGAAGGCAGGCGGCGGAGAGGGAAGGTGAGGGAAGGCAGGTGGCGGAGAGGGAAGGAGAGGGAAGGCAGGCGGCCGAGACGAGAGGTGAGGGCACGCAGGCGGCCGAGACGAGAGGGAAGCCAGGCCGCCGAGAGGGCAAGTGAGGGCAGGCAGGCGGCCGAGAGGGCAGGTGAGGGCAGGCAGGCGGCCGAGACGAGAGGCGAGGGAAGGCAGGCGGCCGAGACGAGAGGCGAGGGAAGGCAGGCGGCAGAGAGGCGAGGGAAGGCAGGCGGCAGAGAGGCAAGGGAAGGCAGGCGGCAGAGAGGCGAGGGAAGGCAGGCGGCAGAGAGGCGAGGGAAGGCAGGCGGCAGAGAGGCGAGGGAAGGCAGGCGGCGGAGAGGGAAGGTGAGGGCGGCAGGCGGCAGTGAGGTGAGGGAAGGCAGGCGGCAGTGAGGTGAGGGAAGGCAGGCGGCGGAGAGGGAAGGAGAGGGAAGGCAGGCGGCCAAGAGGGCAGGTGAAGGCAGGCAGGCGGCCGAGAGGAGACGTGAGGGCGGGCAGGCGGCCGAGAGGAGAGGTGAGGGCGGGCAGGCGGCCGAGAGGAGAGGTGAGGGCGGGCAGGCGGCCGAGAGGGCAGGTGAAGGAAGGCAGGCGGCAGCGAGGTGAGGGAAGGCAGGCAGCAGAGAGGTGAGGGAAGGTGAGGGAAGGCAGGCGGCCGAGAGTGAAGGCGATGCGCGCGGGGAACGGAAGCAGGCGGGGGCACGCGCCCAGCTGCTCCACGCGCCTGCAGCACGAGGCGGTCCTCAACCCGCACGGGCAGTCTCCCAGTCACTCGAACCCCGTGTGCCTTTTCCCCCGCCCCCCTGCGCGGCCAGGCTGGGCCAATCCCCAGCCGCGCCACGGTCTCCCCTCCCGTCACGCATTCTCACGTCGTGACGCCAGCGGCTTTCCCGGAGGGACTTGTGACTGGCTGGCAGGCACTTCCTTTCCCGTCCTCCCATTGGCCGCGGCGCTACGGCGCAGGCGCGAGTGGGCGCGCAGCCGGAAGACTCCGCCCCTTTCTGCAGCCCAGCCCCGCGGCGGGCCGCCTTCCCCCCTCCCTCTTCTCTTTCGGGCCGTGTCAAGCAGCGGCCACCAACGTGGAGCGCGGAAGCCTCCTCCCGCCGGGCGTCGGGCGGGCTCGCGCGGGCCTGGCCAGCAGCAGCTGTTAGGCGGCCGCGCTCGCTCCCCTCGGCGAGGGGAGGCCGGCAGCGGGAGGCCGCGTCGCCGCTCACCTGTTGGTCTGGGCTGCCGCTGCCCGCTCCTTACCTTCCCCGCCCCGCCGTTGGGAGCGGCCGCCGCACGCAGGGCCCGGCCGCCACCGCCGTTAAGCGGAGCCGCCGCCATGGCGGAGACCGAGGAGAGGAGCCTCGACGACTTCTTCGCCAAGCGGGACAAGAAGAAGCGGAAGGAGAAGAGCAACCGAGGGGCCGCTGCCGCCTCCAGCGCCTCCAACGCCTCCTCTAACGCCGCGGGAGCGGCCGGGGCGGCCGGGGGAACCCGCCCGGCTGACGGCAGCGGCTCCGGGGCCGCCACCTCCAACGCCGGCTCCGCCAAGACGGTGACCAAGGTGCGGCGGGGAGGGGGCGCGGAGGGGGGAGCGGGGCCGATCCGTCGGGGCGGCGGTGGGGGAAGGGTCACGGCTTCCTCTGCCGGCCCGGGCGGCGCCTTCCTGCCAGCAGGGGGCGGCGGTGCGGCCGGCCCGGGGAGCGGCGCCGCCCGGCCATGCGGGCGCCCTGGGCGGCCAGGCTGGGGGGAAGCCGGCGGGCTCCGGCCCGGGCGGACTGCTGGGCTCGCTCCGCGCCGTCTGCCCGCGTGTGTCACGGTCTGCGCTGCGATTCTACCGCGCCCCCCTTGGTTTCTGGGTCTTGGCACAAAGGTGGCAGCCGGAACTGGGGCTGTGCACCAAGTGCCAGCCCTGGGCCACCCGGGTGCGTGGCGTGTGCACCTTGGCGATAAAATCTCCCTGGCTGTGCAGGCCGAGTACGCCGAGCTCTGCCCTTCTGCCAGGGAGGGTTCTGCTGCCTGTAGTTCTTCTGTGCCGTATGCCGGTGAAACGATGAGAATGCAAGAGCAGCTTTAGTCCTCAGAGTTGAGTTAGTGCCTTAAAACTGGCTGTGCTGTGTATCTTAAACTGAATTTTAAGAAATACTCTACTGTTTCCTAATGCTGTTTAACTTGGGGAGCTTGACACCTGCAGTAGCTTTCTCAGTAGACCAAGGTCAGCGGTAGTCTTTCAGCTGCCTTTCTGTTCGTTTGCTTGTAAGATGGTATCTGGTTTTGACTGCAGCTTGTACTTGGATTAGAAATAAACATCATTAAATGTGAAATGTACATTAGTTTGGAAACTGTAATGTTTCCATGGAGATGGGGATGTAAGGAATCCTAAAGATTTTAGAGCTTGTAGACTCACGCTCTTCCAAAAGGCTGAATCTTAAGCAGACGGTGCAATAACATAAGGTCACGTTCTACTTCTGCTGTTACTTTAAAGCAGGTCAAAGTTTTCCTGCTAGAGGTTGATAATGTAGAAGATCCTAGGGCAGGGCTCTTAAAAGGAGCCATATTCCCATCTGTTCCACAGAAAGGGGGCTGCACCATTGGCAGACCTTGCTTGCAAGGTCTTTGTATTTAAGAGAATATAACTGCATTTCATGTAGAGTATCAGAATTATGTAAACTACTAATTAGGCTATGTGTGTCTTAAAGCTGTGACTAGGAACATGGGAGGACTGCTTATCTGTTCTGATCCATTTCTGGCCTACCTTAATAACCCCAGTATCTACTGATTACACAGTGTGACAAAATTGGCTTGGCTTCGGTGGGTCACTCCCAAACACGTAATCAAACTTCCATTTTAAAACCTTGGAGTGGTACTCTCCAAAGACTAGTGTTCTGCTATTTTTGTGTACTAAGATTGCTGTGGTTTTGAAGCTGACCTTTGTACTATTATAAAAACATTGTTAAGAAAACAAGAAAGGCTGTAAATGTGGTTGTGAATGTGAAAAAGTCAAATGTACTGATATTAATCTTTGTCATAAAGCCACCATAAGATATTCCCAATGTTCTTTACTGTTTGGCTCATGAAGTAGATTGTGGAACAGTAAATCTAAAGCTTCCTGTGCATTCAAGCTGTCATAAAACCTTACTGTTAGTAAAAAGGAGAGGCCCTGCCCTTATATTTCCCTGGTCTTGACTGCACGGTCCTGTTCCCTGCTTTGTGTTGTCCCTTGACTTCCTGCTGAATTTTTACCGAGATGATGTGGTTTTCTTTCACTTGAATGATTTTTTTTGCTGGGGTATTTCTTAGCTGTTCTAGTGAGTTAGTCACCTCACAAGTGCATCCTAGGTGACACATAGTAAGTTAAGGGAGAGGGGAGTGGAATGCTTTCTCCTGTTGGCAGTGGTGCACACAGACCTGTTTCCCATGGAACTTCACCTTCACCCTTAGTTTTCTTTGCATTAGTTACATTCTTCTTTTCTGCTTTCAGTGTAAAGAAGATAACTTACATTCTTCTCTTCTTACAGGAAGAGGATGATTGGAAGGAGTTTGAGCAAAAGGAAGAAGTTGATTATAGTGGTCTTAGAGTTCAGTCCATGCAAATAAGGTACTACTATTTTCTTTTTCCTCTCCAGTATAATCATTACCTATGTCTAAAAGGTATGTTCTTTCTTCAGTGGTGCCTCCATGGAGTCCAATTGAACAGAGGTTTGATATGTTTCTATTGTATAGAAGTTTGCTGCAAGGTAACTTAGGTTTGACTGTTCTCTGCTCATGTTCTCTTTATTTTCTAAATCTGTAGATACTCTAGGTCTATGTGTTTTGATTGGGACTCAAATTTTTAATAAAAATGTTTAACATTTCCCTGCATAAATACAGTAAAGTAGGAATTTCTCTGAGAGAAGAGTGCAGGATAGTAATTTGCACTGAATCATTTGACTGCTTTAAGGGTATCTGACTCAGTCTATTCAGCATCTCAGTTTGGGGAGTGAATTTCTGAATCATTGCATTTTTATTTCAAAAAAACCCAAAAGTATAGCCTCCCATGACAAGGTCCCACAGGACTGCATTTATGATTTTCATCCAGGATTCTTTGTTTGCTTTTTCATTAGATTGTTCACATAGTCTGGTCTAACACAAATCTACTTAAGTCTGTACTGGTTAAGAAAAAAGTTTCATCAGGTCAGAAAAAAGGATTTTTATGACCTCAGTCTTAGGCTGAGAATGTCACATAATCCCCATTGTCAAGGTATTTGATGATGTTCAGAATAATGCCATCTTAAAATCATATGACCTGTAACCAGTGCAAGAGATGCTTTCTTCACTGTTAGAGCAGGTCTTACATATTCTTTGATTTTTTTATTTTTTTTTTATTTTTTTTTTTAACACTCCCTTCCCTTTCATTTAACTAGTTCTTTTAGGCCATTTGCACGTATTTGGTCCACAAGCTCTCCGTACCATTGAAATGCCACGGTGGATAATCACATGTCTGAATGGACATGTAACAAGTGGGCTGCTGCTTCACTGACTGCTAGTATGATTTGATTGAAAAGCAAGTACTTTGGTTTTTCCAGACAAAGGTCGGCATTCTGAATGCTTTTGATGCTTTGGCAGATTTTCATGCATGTGGAAGTTTCTGCCACAGGATTTTGTAACCACTCAGTTAGTGAATTCAAGGGGAGAGTGGAGAAGTAAGTGGAAGAAAAACCCACTGGAAATTGTAAATTATCCAGCTCTGGAGATCTCTGCTGAAAATAGACACAGAGGATCTGGTGGAGGTGGGATGTTATTAGCTAGTCCGTAGGCATCTGCTTTTGACTGTAGTTTAAAATAGGATAGGGATGTGTTTATGCCCTCGGTCCAGCTTACTATGATTGTTACTGTAGTTGGATGAATAGTGGAAGGCCTTTTAATTTTCAGAAAGGATAGGTATTTTTAACTGTTCTCTGATTATTATACAGAAAGCTTATCTGATCTTGATTAGTAGGATGTGATGTTACTATAAACCTGTTCTGTATTCACACTTTGCTGCTGCTGTTCAGATCAGTGTCTTGGGTTTTTTAACAGTCTTGCTCTCCATGTATGTCCCATTATACCGCACAGCTTTCTGCAGGGGCTTTGTCTAGCAAATTATTTTGAGTTTCTGACTATTTCTGTGCAAAATAAAATAGTCTAAATAGAGTACAGTCAGGCTTTTGCATAGAATTTATCTTTTTAAAATGGCATATCTTTCTCTCTGTATTTCTTGTTTGCCTGCTTTGAAAAAAGAAACCTGGATTGGTTTGCAGATTATATTTGTATGAGTAATATAACGATGTTTCCCAGGTGGTTGTGGTTATAGCGAAAGACTTGCTTTCTGTCACTACTTTTCCGCAGTTTCTTCCTCTTGACTAAAAGCACTTTATGGAAGCTAGACTTGTAGCCCTTTCCTGCTTCATCTTCTCATCACTTCCAAATGCATGACTGCCTTAGTAAGAAAAAAAAATCTTCAAGCTTAAAATAAGAAATCAATTTATTTGCACACTTAGTACAGTTTGAATTTTTTTTTTTTAAAAGCACTTTTTTCCTTCTCAGTTGCCAAGTTATGTAGCAGTGTGCCAAAAATTGTTCAGATGGAAATACTAATGCAGTGGATATAGGACTAATCACAGTCTGGTTGAATGTTGTCTCTTTAGTACAGTAGCTGTGACATCTTTTCTAGGGCACTTGTGTAATCTCTGGCAAGTTTAAACCTTTGTTTGTAAAATTCTACTTATTTCTCTTTTATAGTGAAAAAGAAGATGATGAAAGTGAAAAAAGAGAAGAACCCGGTGACAACTGGGAGGAGACTGGTGGTGGTGTAGACAGATCATCTGGTCCTTGGAACAAGTCAGCTCCTGCACCAGCACCTGTTGTCGAACCAATTGGTAAATTTAACTCAGAGTTGTTGCTTTTTCGGATTGGAAGCATGTCAGGTTGAATTAAGCTGCTCAGAGGGTAGAGCTAAAGGAGCAGTTTCTATTCAAGCACCTTCTAGCATACTAATGGCTTGTTTGGCATACTAGCAAATGAGGAAGTTTTCATGTGAAGAGATCTGAGGAACTGAATCGATAGTATTGTCAGATACTTTTAAATAAACACGAATGGGGGTGGGTTATTGGAGGGGGGAGCATTCCAGTTTTGAAGGAGATCCTCTACTTCGCAGTCTGCAGAATATCTGATGGAAGCATTTCTGTTGATCTGAAAATATTGCGTTGACAATTAAGTGAAAGTTCAACCAATATCTGATGTCTAATGTGGCAGTTCTTGAGTAGGGTTTCATGGTAAGTAGTGCGCTTTTCAAATCGGTTCTAGGGTACAGAGAACATGACATTGCTGAATTGATTCTGTAACTGGGATAGGACTTTAGTCTTGATTAAATACAATTTATTGGCATCAGCAGAGATAAGATACTTAGCCATGATCTGAGTCCAGATTATTTACTTCTATTGAGAAATTAATTGAAAAGAGGCCTGGTGGGATTTTTCTTGTTTGTACAGGCAAGGAGGTAAAGTTAATTAATCAGTGTTACTTTATTATAGATTGTTACCTTAAATAGGAACTATTTGGATATTCTCTTCTGCATCTGGAGTGGTGCTTTAAATAAGATTTGGCAAATATATAATTTTTGTTTTAAATCCCTGGTTTTAAATGTTAGCTGCTAATAAATTGCAAACAAGAAACATGAAGTCCTCATCGGTGGTTTTGATTCCCTGAACTTTGCAAGGCAATACACTGGTGCCACATTTTGACGACTAAGTATAGGTTAAATTAGGTGACACCTGATTTCCTGCCTTGTCTAAAGTATTTGCTTCCAGAGCTTTAAAAGGTGCAAAAATATTCTTGTAAGATTCTTTGTGTTTTGTTCTGTCTTGGTTTTTTTTTTTTTCCCCAATACAACAAACTTATTCTCTTGTCTAAATCTTGTTCTTATAACTAGTTACAGAAACCCCAGAACCAGTTCAGACTGGTGGTGTATACAGGCCGCCTGGTGCCAGAGAGGGCGGCAGGCCACGGAGAGCACAGCAAGGACCACCAGAAATCTACAGTGATACGCAGTTTCCATCACTGCAGTCCACCGCCAAGCTTGTAGACAGTCGAAAGTAAGTACATTCCATTAATTCCCTAAGAGACATATTTTAACTGCCTTCTCTAAGTTCGTACTTTGTTTTAGGGCTCAAGCCTGAATCTTTCCACAGAGGAAAGACATAACTAAGAAATTATTCTGTTTGGCAAAGAGATATGGGAGATGTCTTAACTGTATTTTCCAAGTCTAGGAAGGGCTTCCCATGAAATAACTTTCATAGGACATAGCCCACTGAGATAGCCAAACAAGATTGCCAGCCACCCCTTATCTTTGACTTACTGAAGGATTTCCCTGAAGCAAAATACTTCTGTTCTTGACAGCATCTGGTTTGCTGAGATGCTAGCCATGGTGAGGCTCGTTGTTATTACCATCAGTATGAGGGTGTCTCGAGCACACTGCCTTCTCATTAGAGATGTGAAAGTAATTTAAATAGAGGAATGGGGTTTAGTTACCAATAAATCAATAAACTTGCTGCCTGAGCTGTGGTTTACCATGATGGACCCCCCCCAAGTTTTGCTGAGGTGTTTTGTGGTGCTGAAGACTGGAGTCTCACCCTGCTTTTGAGTCCTGATCTTTCCATAACCTCATTCCCTACAGAAGTGATAGCTAGGACAATACCTAATTCATTGGGGTTTTTGGTTGGGTTTTGGGATTGGTTTTTTTTTTTTCCCTACTTGTGGTGTTATTGACTACTAAAGCCTTGCAGAAGCTTTCTTTTTTTTTTTTTTTTTTTTTTTTTTTTTTTTGGTATGGCTTTGTCTGCTTGGTAAATGAGGTTGATGCTTTGGGGTTTGAACAGTGCAAATTGAGCTAAGGTGAAATTTTGAGCGAGCATTCTAAAACTTATTTTTCATAAATGTGATTAAATTTACTTTTGAGACTGTTAATATTGAAATTTAGAATGTAATCTGAATTGTACCGGGTGATTCTGGAGGTGAGGTTTTACAAGATTTGCTTGGGAATGTTTGGCTGTTCTGTTAAAACTCCAGGGCTTAGTGTTCTATGTTCATAATGTTTTTGTTGGGATGGGGTGGAAATCGACTAGAAATTCACAATTCACCAGCTAGTGATAAGATATTTACTGATTACATTTATTTTCCCTTAGGGATAAAGAAATGGAGAAGAGCTTTGAAGTAGTAAAACACAAAACTAGAGGTAGGGATGAGGTGTCAAAAAACCAGGCTCTTAAACTTCAGCTAGACAACCAGTATGCTGTGCTTGGGGATCAGTAGAGCTGCATACACATTACAATTAAGGAATGCTTTTTTGGTAACCCTTCTACTAAGGTAACTAAACTACAGCTAACGGCTATGATGAACATATCACCTTATTTCTGCTGGATCTACTGCAGCAAGTGCAGACTACTTTGACGTAAGTGATTGGTTCTCCTGCGCTATGGAAGCGTAATATGTTGCAACTTCTCCATTGGATATGGGGCAAATTAATGTAAATGATTGAACAAGAGTCATCAGTGTTCTTTAATTGCTCAGAAAGATACCGACAGCCAGTGGTCATTTCAAAATCTTTTTATGTTCAGATATTGAGCCTTCGTAAAGGTTGACTACCTCAGACTTGCTGCACTCATTGTGGACACCATGTGGATCACAACTTCTGGAAGAGAAGGTTACAGCTGTTTTAGTGGCCATCTGAAACTTGAAACCAGCTCTACTGGATTCCTGTCAGAAATCCTGCAGAAGTCAGCCATTTGGTTCCAATTTGCTATAACAAAGATTTTAAGTGACCTTAATGACAAACCTGTTCTGTTCCCCTTCTGAGGAATCTGGTCATGTGTAGCCATAGCCTACTAGAGACTTCTGGAGCGTACCATACCACTCATGCTATCCAAGTATAACAGAGCTGTAGTTTGTTTACCTTTTTAGATAGCTGTACTGAAGTAACTGCAAAACAAATTAAAACTCATTCAGTATCAGACTTGAGGAATGGTGGGTTTGAATGGTCTGTTTGCATTAGCTGTTTTCACAGTTGTTTGTTTAAGCATATTTTTTTCTGTTCTCCACAAAAAAAAATTGCCTGCTTTGTTTCTGGTATCAAATTGCAGTATATTTAAATAATGATGAGATGTTGTAATGAAATAGGGTTTACTTTGGTTTTTGTCATGAGCTTTGTCTTTCTCACCCTAAAGCACTAAGACTTAAGAGTTTCAATTTTACACAGAAGTATCCAGACTCCAGCTACAGCCTTCAGAATTTGTCTTTTAAAAATGAGATATGTGGCAGTAGTGATACTAGATAAAAATTTCTCCTCTACTAAAAATAGTTATTTGTTTGCTGAAGGGTAATTGTTACTTGATAACCAAAATATCTTGGTATGCAGAGGGATAACTAAAGCTAGTACGCCTTATTTGTTTGGCTTCTTCTGTGAAGCGTGCAGGCTTTTTGAGGCAGAAATTCTCTAAGTAAAACTCATAAATGATGTTTATTCTAAGTCAGGAAGTTTAGTACTAATGGAAGGCAGTGACTTCTTTTAAGTTGTTGTCACCTCTGACTTAATTTAGTGGAAGTAGGCAAAATGGCACTGATAACACTTAAGAGTATAGGACGTTGCCCGTAACTTTGATTGGATGAATGAAACCTGTCAAGTACCAAAAGTGTAATGCTGTAACTGTTTTTTCTCTTCTCTGAATTATTAAACCAGAAGCAAAATGAAGTACAATAGTACAATAGTGGCGTGCTCCAGTGTTGAGGTTTCTCAGAGTAAATGCCAAAAAATAGTCCCAACATCTATAAGTGTTGCCAATGGCAAGAAAAACAAGGGAACAAAACAAAACTTGCTTTTACGTGTGTGGGAGTACTGTTTATGTGCAGTTGAGGATAGTGCAGGATTTGCCTAGTTGGGTTCCCTTTGCCTAACTGCTGACTCGCTTTAAATCCACTTCTCTGAGGCCAATGGGAATTTTGCTGTTGACTTCAGTGGGGCTGGGGTTTCACCTGGTTCTTTTGTGCACAGACTAAAACTGGCCTTGCCCTCGCAGAGTTAACAGTCTCTAAAACTTCTGCTGGAAGCTGCTATTAAAGAGAGGGCTTAAGAGACTATTCTTAAAATTGGAGACTTCCATTTGGAAACAAAACCCCACTGAGAGGCTGATGTCAATACCTTGGACTCTGAGCCATGTATCTTCCTTGAAAATGCATTGTTGCCAGCAAAACTGTTGATTTGTCGCTAAAGATTTCTGTGGAATTCATGGTAAATGGACATGTCACTTGATGTGGTAGAAACGTGAAATCTTAAAACGCTTTTCCTGATGCTCTAAAGCTGTTGAGATCACCAATGCACATGAATCCAGTTTTAGTCTACTGTATGAAGGGTAGGTGAGACTGTCCATTGTACTGTCTTTATTCGAGGTTTTGGGCATGAATTATGGGAGTTCAAGAAAACCCTGTAACAGTTTCAAATCAAATAAAATGGAAATATACATGGATTCTGGAGTCTAATGAATCTTTACCTTTAGTTCTAGCTTATGGCCGTACAACAGCTGAGGAAATGCAGAGCATTTGGATCTCTTAAGGGACAGTCCATGGAGTAGGTAGTCAGCCTTATGGTCAGGTGGGCTATATTTATAGCAGTGCATATTAATATGGCTTTTATTTATACATAGAAGTTTAGTTTGTTACCTGTCAGAGTGTCTTACTCCCACTATATAGGACTGGTTTGAGATTGTGAATTGAGTATGAATGAAGCTTTGATTTGTTTTTCATTTGAAAGTAGCTCTGCTAAATTAAAGAATGAGGAAAAAAAAAAAAAACAAACCACAAACAAAAACCAACCTCTGGATGGCTGCTGTCACAGTAGTCCATCAGCTACTGATAACTAGAGATGTTATTTTGGGGGTGTTTAAGTGTATCATTCCAGGTTCTTCCTGGAGGCGTAAAGGAACAGATGCAGAAACGCAGCAGATTTCCATAGTACAGAATGTTAAACAATTTTAAAGTGTTTCTTGTGTTAAGTATCGCTGCCAGCAACTATCAAAATGCCAGTTGTCAGTATCTTCCTTGTAACAATTAATTGTTCTGCATGCCTGAAATTTTGAAAGTCTGTGGAAGCTCAGTATGCTTTTGAGACTGAAGTCCCAACTTTATCTGGTTTGTTGTTGCATTCACTCAAGGAATGCCGAGAATGTCCATTTCATTCCTTGAAAACGCTTGTTGAAGGCTCATTCCATAAATGAAGGATTGTCAGTTGTAGACATCACATCCTTGATACCAGTCAGTAAAATGCAGTTGTGTGCCACTTCAGGAACTTCCTAACCTGTAACTTGCTTTTATGGTGGGTTAGTTATTAGTTTCCAATCTAAAGGTTCCATTTTAATTTCTCTGGCTTAAAATAAAAACATAGCCATAAAGTTACTGACTTGCTAGTAGAACATTTAAATGTCCAGTGCTTACTGGGAAAGGAACAATTTGGATGTGTGGGTCTCAGTGATACAGTCTGTATTTAAGGAATGTTAAAATGCCAAAAACTAGATAATTTTAATAAAGTTGGAAATTATGCATATAAAACAGGGGGTATAAGACAAGAGGGATTAGGAAGGCCCTGTTCTAAATGATTGTACTAAATGCATAGCCTGAGGTAGGGAGTGCAGTGTAACTGGTTGGATAGGAGAAGTGCTGCATGGGTAAGCACTGCTTTCACAAGCGAGGGATCCATTTGATTTTATATCAGCAAGTGTTTGAAGTTCAGTACTTGGGGAAGGCATCCCATTTTATTTTTTTTCGGGAAAACCTGCCCAGAGAGAAGGTAGAACTTTGCATTGGTACAATGCTGTCTCACCAGGTGCCTAAGGAGAGAACCAATAAAGGACAAATTCCAGGATAGTTCAGCAATCTTACTAGGAAATAACTTTCTCGCTTCTGTCTGATAAAAAGCTGAGACACTGATTCCGATTGCTTTGAAGACATTTCCTTTTTTTGCGAAACCTCTTCTAATGGTATGTATGTCATGGTGTAATGTTGAGTTGCTTAGGATATATGTTGATATAGCAAAGTTAATGAAGTTCAATGGACTGCTTAAAAGTATTAAAAATGTATCACAGTATTAATGAATCACTGAAAAGTAGTATACCTGGAGTACTGGAATGGAAAGTATTATCTGAAACAACTGCGTGCACTGAAAAGAAACAAGTCCATTTTGTAGCAAGAGCATAGGACCAAGAGTGGGATTTGCCCTTGGTTTTCCACTGAGCTGCTGTGTTAACTTCCAAGTAACTTAGTTTCACTTTGCCTCAGTTTCCCCAGCTGTACCAAAAAATCCCCAACAACCTACCTCACAGGGGTGTTGTGAGGCCAAAGCTGTTCTTTGTCAAGGGCTGGGGCTGGCAGAAGGTCCTACAGAGGACAAAGTCTTGAATAAAAGATCTTTATATTAGCTTTCATTCCAATATTTTAATACCACTTTGGAAAAGGCTTATTTCTACAGAATGTAATATACATTCTATTTTAAGTATTATGTAGACTTATTTTAGTGTGTATGGGTAAGGAAAAAGTTCAGGCTGAGGCCTATAACTGGTATTTCCTCTTCTAATTACCTGTGCAACCCAAATGGTATATTAATATGAGGCTTTTTGTTTTTATGTGGAATGTTAAAAATATATATTTTGTAAATCCCATGGCTGAAATAAAATCCTGCTCACAGTTGATAGCCATCTCTTATAATGTGGCTGTTTTACAGTTTGTTCAAACTATGTGAACTAGAAATGTTCACTTCTGAAAGTATATGCTTGTGTCACAATACTAAGTGATATTGTGTAGTAGGAATGTAGTTTTCTTCCCCTCTTCACATATAATTATGCATTTGTCCTACTTTTTACCCTTTCCCCTATTTAAATTGAAGTAGCATGCAAGTACAATGGAAATGTGGGAGAGAGAGTCATCTTAATTTCAAATATTTTAAAATCTGGTATTAAGGTAGGCTTTAGATGATAAAAAGAAGGGAATAAACCAAAGGGAATTAGTTGTCTATGGTGAGGTTTCTGTGAAACAGATAAAGGAAAATGATCAGAAGGTAGGGCTGAGATGGGTAAGCAGAGGGAGAGGTAGGAGAGGAAGGAATACAGATACAGAAAGAGGTGATTACCCCATTTACTGTTACCTCCTGTTTTATCAGTTAACTTTTATGAATATGCCCTTGTCTTCACTTGCTGGTGATTTCAAGGTTCATCACTCAGCATCGAAACAGAAGCAGAGAACATGATGCTGGCATGCACGCAGACAAATTAGACCTCTGGTGGGTACCCGGCAGAGACGAGGCCCAGAAGATATCTTCTCTTACTGGTATTTTTATCATTGCAGCACCTCTAAGTCAAGTGTTAATGTGCATCAGCCATGACAATTCTCTGTCAGAAACCATTACTATTAACATTTCGACTGACTACTGAGGTTGCTTCAGAGGAGATGTTTAACTACGTGAATAATAAGCATTAAAGAATAACATGGGGGGCTTTTTGGAATATTTACGGTGATGATGATGACGAGTGATATTGAGATCAACACATTGGTAGGTGGCTTAAAATGACTTTGTATATATCCTGTTAGGTGGTAAGGAGGAGAATTACTTTTAAGATGCATATCATCTATTCTTAACAAATGAGCTACTTTTGGTCTCATTGCCCAGCTACAAAGAGCTGCTCTACCATTATTGCTTTCCTCTCTATATTTTTCTAATGTGTCACTTTTTTTAAGGTGCTGATGAAACAGCAAATATTCATTGAGGACCTCTAAGAGAAATATGTGCTGTAATATTTTTCCATATTGTTCTGTCTTTAATACAGCCTAACACCTTATTCGCTTTCTTGACTGCAACTACACATTGAGCAGATGTCTTCATCAAGCTGTCCATGGTGATGCCTAGATCGTCCCCTTGAGAGATCACAACTAATTCAGAATCCACCAGAGCATGTATGAGTGGTTTAAAGCCTTTCCAGTATTCATTACCTTGGGTTTATTTTTGTTGACGTTCACCTGCCACTGAATTGCCAAGTTTACAGGGTTGGTTAGCTTACCCTGGCAATCACCATCTTCCCCAGTGCTGACAAATCTAACTTTCTATGGGCATTGGCTTTTGCCATCTGATACACTGAAGTCTTCAGTTTCATGTATATAATTCACTCTTCTTACCAGTGATTAGCATGGCATGCTCTTACTAACTTTTACTCAGTCTGACCTTTTCTGTTACATTTCTTGTCTCCTGTGTTCTGTATGGAATTTTCTTCCTAGCTCAGTTACAGCATTGAAGTCACTGAGTTATAACTGTTGACTTTATTTCAAATAATTTGCCTACAGAAAACTGTTACTTAAAATGTTGTCATAAGCTTCCTTTTTTTAGTTCTGTATCTCTTTCAGAGTATGTATAACCATAACAAAATGATTCAAACCATAAAAACAGGCTGATACAAGAGAACAAATGCATTGAGAAATAGGGAAAACAGATGTGCATCTCACCTCCTGGAGCTTAACTTCACTGGTTTCAGTGGAGTTATTTCTCTCATTTGAGACCAGTTTCATTAAAACTCAATTGGAGATCTTTTCACTTGAAGTCTAGATACAACAGCCAGAGTCAAGCACAAATGAAGCTGCCCCATAGCAAGCTTGTTTTAAATTTCTGGATTACTCTGCCCTTTGTGGCAGAGATGAAGCAAATACATTACGTGGTCTCTGACCGGCAACCAAACGGGCTCAGCCAGGCTTAGCTGAACACACCTGTTGTAGTATTTAACTGGAAATTGAAATTAGATTACAGTATTTGAGATGAAGATGAGTGCAGCAACACTGAGGGGCAGGCTTAAATCTTTGTGGTTTGTTTCATCTCTTCACATTCTCATCTTGTACTTTAAAGATCGTACATCTGTAAATAAGGTTGTCTTTTAAGTGCTGGCTGCATTTATCAGTAATACAAAGGAGGTGTAAGGGAAGACTCAAACCTGCAAGATATATAGCCTACTTAAGAGCTGCGTTGTCTTGATATCAGAATACTGTATCATGTTGAACAGCTGCTTTCCAGTACTCATAATAATATGTGGCTGAGAAGAATGTACCTTGGATTTTGAATCCAAATAAATTGTATGTTAGCTGTATTCTGTCAAAAACAATTGTGGCTGCTGGGGGTTTATCAAGTTGGCAAATTGGAGCTGAGGTTTTTTGTTAATTTCCAGAGGCTGGGGAGGGAATAGAGCAGATGCAGCAGTATCTGCTAGTTGTTAGAAAGTAGTACTTCATACGCTCTCCCCCACATTTAAAGACTCATCTCTGCTGCTACACTGGCCAAAACCCTATCTTGCTGCTGTGAATCCTTACTGTGTTACTTACTAACCACCTAGTAACCTTCAGGCCTGACTAGTTCTCTGACTGTGCACTGTGTTTTTAATCTGGGAATTAGGTAAAAGGCAAACTAGCTTTGTAAACTGGCATGCTAGTGTTTTTTAGCTAATTGGTTCTGCTCATTTTTTTTCTGCAACTCAAAGCCCAGCAAAAAAAATCTCTTGATTTGACCTTTCTTCACCCTGGAGTATTCCCTTCTTCTGTTGTTCATCTACATTATTACCATGCCAAGGATTTCTAGTCAGGTTTCAGTCAATTATTCACCACTTTTTTAGAAAGCAACTCTATAAGCAAGAACTGAGTCTTGATGATGCTGTATTTTTTCAGTCAGGGCTCTCTAGCATGACAAACGTGGCTCTGTCATCTGTTGCAAAATTTCTCAGTGAGTAAATGTGATCCCCTTGAAGAATTTAAACCTAGACCCTCAAAGGCTACACGGGAGCCCAGTTCCCATAGAATACAGCAAAATTAAAGCAGTGGCATTGGTCACAGTACAACACAGTTCCACTGTGAAGAGGAATAGGGCTGTATGACTGGTAAACATACTAGCTCAAACAAAACTGTCTTACCTGGACAGCAGGGTCTAGCCTAAAGCATTTTTATTTTTTTAGTGAGTGAATAATAGTAAGAGGACATCTCTGTAAGTGGAAAAAATATGAAACTTGGTTTTCAATGATGTACCAGAATGCCTCACCACCAGACTTATCTGAAGAAATGAAGATAAAGCCATTTGAGTGCTTAGTATAGGGAAAATGGTTGGCTAGGAGGCCCCTGAGCACAGCAGAAACTGTTTCAGCAGAGTACCATATCTATTTCTGAGACTCCCTGTGTGGCCCCTGTTAACACAGGCACCTAATGGTGCCTGTATTTTTGTAAAATTATATGTTTATAGTCATAATTTAAGTTCAAAACCTGAACTATATATATTTTTTTGTCAGATTTTTTTACCCAGGTTTACCTATCATGGCTTCTGCATATGACAACTTCTAACTGTGCAGTGCACACACCTGTTGTCCTTTTGTCCCATGTTAAGAGTAATGGTATCAGACTCTGTAAAGCACTTTTGTGATGTTTCCTGTGAAGAAAGATGAAGAAAATAAATTTATCTTAATAGCACCAACTGCACTTATACCTCCAGGTTTGTCTTAGTTTTGTTGCGTTCTCTTCAGTGACTCTGAGCAATCCCAGCAGTCAGTGTGACAGACAGCAGCGTGCTGGTTATCAGAGTGTTGGTTTTGGCTCTGGCTGGAGCAGCTGCTTTCTGCCTGTGTTCCCCTTAGCACTCCCTTCCCTGTCCTTCCTTCACCACAGCTGCTCAGTGTCCACCCAGGCAGGGCATGCTGGAGCCTGTTTGTGACACATACATATGTGCAAGCTGAGCGTCAAGACACCGAGCAGATGGCTGGAGAACAGGTAATGCTCACGTCCCACGTTACTGGTTCTCTAGGAGTTGGTACACATCTTACTGTGTTGTGCCTCTTCTGCCCTGTGCCCAGGATTCACAGCAG
The DNA here is from genome assembly GCA_028020825.1 of Podargus strigoides. Lineage (NCBI taxonomy): Eukaryota > Metazoa > Chordata > Aves > Caprimulgiformes > Podargidae > Podargus > Podargus strigoides. Next base: position 13,552,530 of record CM051623.1, on the reverse strand, counting down.
CTGCAGGAACTGTGTATCTCCAAGACTTCTTTACAGCTTAGCTAAGTGGGTCAGGGAGTGTTCTCTTATCTGTAATGTGAGAATAGTAGCACTATTCCTTCCACAGTAGCAGCTTCTGAGATCTGGGAAGAAGAAACTATAATAATGTCACACGACCCTTAGGTCTTACCTACTACTATCCACACCTATTTAAAATGCCTGCAATGCAAAGCAGCATTTTGGAGGTAGAACAGAAAAGTGCCAGTGAAATAATGCCTTAAACCACATTTTTAATTAACTTTCAACAGCAGCATTATTTTCAGTATGTGGACTTGAAGCAAGTCAGAGATGTTTGACATTCACAATTAGCAAAAAGCATCAAGCTGTTAAGGGCAGCTGCTTTGCTTTTCATGCGGTTGCTGTAACTCAACATAGCAATCTTGCAGCAGTCTAGGCCCCCACACTGCTAGGGGCAGAGATTTCACTTTTTTAAAAAGGAATCTGATCCCTTCCATACACTGGAATCTTTCGGTCCTTCCCAACAATTCCTTCAGCTCACTGACAAAACATCCACCACACTAAAGCAGGACACAGAAGGACAAAGTACAGCCCTGCACGTAAAGGCAAGCTGCCTTCCTATTCTCACCCGGAGATTCCCACAACTTGGGTCCCTTGTCCTGTCCCTCCAGCAGCAAGGGGTTAGAGCAAGAATCACCAGATCGCACAGGGCATAGGTGCTTGTGGCTCCTCCTTTCTTGTATCTGCAACTGACACTGAAGCAAAGACCTTCTATAAAATAATATTCAGCAGCTAGAGAACAAAAGTAGAATATACCCCTCCCCCCCTTCAAAACAATAAAAAGGTAAATTAAATAGACTTTAAAGATGTTACATGTATCTCCCCAGACAACTCCACTGGTCCTGCGCAACTGAATGTTGTGCTTTTCTGTTCAAACAGGCTGCAGCAATTCTTGCTGCTTAAATACAGCTCTTCAGGTTTCATAAGCACAAACAATTTTATCCAGACTAACACAGTTCAGTAGAGACCCAGATCCCATAGTTACTAAAAGGGCAAACATTTGTCAGATAGTGTGGTTATCTAAGAATATTTCCAGCTGCTGCAAACTACATCTTTGTTCTGCCTCTGGTTCCTGTTGCAGATTCCAAGAGGGAACAGAGTCTGTGGTCAGATAAACTTCAGCTATGGTCAAGGAGGGTTGGTTCTAGGTTTCCTGAACAGATTCATTCACTCAGAATGGCAGTACCTCAACCGCATCACTGTTTTACAGAAATAATTTATTACACCTATCAGTACAAAAATTTACAAGCCAGTTCTTTTTGTCTGGTTTCCCTTTTCCCCTCCAGTAGAAAATACCAAAAAGAAGAAAAATTCCTGTAAAAAACCTAAGTGGGAAGTACAACAGAATTATCAACTGATATTTTCCCCACAACACACAACAGATAAAGGATGAGTTGTAGGGAACTCATAAGAAGTACTTTGTGAGTATTGTTAACTGTTATTATACAATGGTGTCCCTAAACAAAATAGTTAGTGGAACAGTTCGGACATTTTGGAGACAAAGTATTGTTTGGATTAGTTCTTGCCACATTTTTAGATGCTACTGGTAATGAAAGCAAACTTTCCTATGACTATTACTGTAAAGTTATTTTAATCTCAGGACAAATTAGAAGTGAAACTCAAAGCCTTTAATTTCTGTGGTGAGAATGAAAAAATATAAATATGAATTTAAAAATGTACAAGTTAAAACCAGAATTTGCTCAATGTATTCTGGATCGCTTGACTCTGCTCATTTCTCCCAGTGCTTTTCTTTTCTGAGATACTCCAGTTGCAAGTTCTGTGTTATCGTGAAGGTAAGGCTCAGCTTCCGGGAGGCAGTAAGACTCCATTGGGGGAGGTGAATCCTTCAACAGAGGAAGAAGAAAAAAAAAAAAAAAAAAAAAAAGTGTTTTAGCTGAAGTCTTTGTTTAGCTCAAGAAGCTTCTGAGAAGAAAGCATCAGCTCATTAGTTTTCTAAAACTGAAAATAATAAAACAAACACTGCACACCTACATTTTGAATGCATTTTGCAAGCTCCCTACTCTGCACCAGATTAAGTCACATTACAGCAATTAAAATTTGAGGCCATGGATCGAAATACTTGGCCTAGGCACTTGTGGCTGGGGTTGCTGGAGCCTGCCCCAGCCACCTGTGGGGTAGGTGAAGAGCACCCTGAGAGCACCCTTGGGCAGGCACACCTGGATGAGGTAGTCAGCGATGTACTCTGTTTTCAGGCAGTTCACTCCTTGGGCTGCTGCCTCTGCTACGTTCACCCTGGTGTCGTCCGGCTTCAGCTTACTGAAGTCAGCAAAGAGATGAGTTGCTTCTTTAAAGAGAGACACAGAATGACCAGGAAACACCTGCAGATTAAAACACAACAGACAAAAAGTTTATTTTTGTGTTTTTTGCCCTCAAGAAAAAATGCAGTTCATGACCTACAATTTCACTCATCAAATTAACTAGCAAACCAATGGGACATAAAACATCACTTATAGCTGCATTCTGTGCCATCATGTACTTTTCAAGAAGGGTGATCCTTCTCACCAGAGCAGGGCACAGAAATTCTGTCTTCAGTTCCTACCAGCACTACTGACTTGTGTCACCTCAGACAAGCTGCCCTGCCTGACCACATGCAAAATGAAGATGACAGTTTTTTCCTCCCACCCTCTGTGTCTCAGCTATCCTGGGTAAGCAATTTTGTTGGTTAAGACATTTTACTCACATGGAAAATGCCTAGCAGAGTTTAAAGAAAGAAAAAAAAAAAAAAACAAAACAACCCACATATGTGTATTTAATTATTTCTTTTTAAATGACATACTTTTGCTCCTCCTGTCTGAAGAAGGCGCCTGAATCCTGCTTCCCTGGTTTGGTCAACATTCAGGATCACTTTCCAGCCACTGAAGGCTCCCTAGATAAAAGATGCATTATAGTCAAAAGTACATTGGTACTAAAAAAGTACAAAGACGTAATGGATCTGTAATTTGCCCCTTTCGTGAATACCCACCAGATGAAGATTTACTATCACCTAGTTTTGTCCCCAAACGTAAATGGCAGAAAAAAAAAAAACCCGCACCACACAGTCAGGCAGCCTGCCACCATGCCCCTTCCCCTGCATAGCAAGACATGCAAACCATTCTATGAAGAGACCCTTGGAATAAGATTTTTTTTCCCAGAACACCAGACTCTCATCTACAGAAACACATCTTAAGAAAAAGTTACTTGGAAAGAATGTTTTCCCACCTACTTCATGCACTACATTATCTACTCAGTTCCAGTAAGAGCACTGAGGGCCAACTAGTTGCCTCCTACAAGTGCGGACTTTGGGTTCCAAGTTGGCAAGGGGTTCAGAGGGTTTGGTACAAGCATCCATTTAAAAGGCCATTGCAAAATACATGCAAGTCAAGATTTATCCTGGCGTGACTGAAACGTCAGCAGTATTTCTGCTTTTCAATGAATACTCAACTGCAATGCCTGATTTAAGAGAGGAGTTAAAAGGCTTTGGGGAACCCTATTCCCACTTTCAAAAATCTCACTGAAAGGCTACGGAACTCGCACCGTAATAATCACAGAATGCGTTTTAGGAAAGGTGCAAACTTGTGCCACGTTTGAAGCACAACAGTAGGCTCACTGCTACAGCTGTAAAAGTGCTATCCAGAGAGCTGTATTCACCTGTACAGCACAGGATTTGTAACTGCTACTGCCAGTACCAGCTGTGGTTTCCTAGTAAAGCAGAGTTAGGTTAGCACCCCAATCTGAAGCATAAACATCAACTTCATGGCCAAGGGATGTTTACATATGTAAGTAGCCACATTCCAGCTTTCCAAAAAATGAACAATAGTTCAGGAGATTAAAACTTCTAATATGCCAGCACTAAAAGTTGGGTTTTTTAAAACAAAATTACTTAACCAGAATACATCCAGCTAAGCCATTTTGTTTGTAATAACAAAGCACATCATTATCTTTCCCTGCCAGTTAAGTTTCTGAGTTTCTTGGTGACAATCCCCTGTCCTGTCCACCCACACTGTACAACTTACATGAGTGTATCTAAATACCTCAGCAATACCATACCTCAACAATACCAGTTTCTTGCCTCCCTTTATGAATTTTTTTCCTCCACCTCATGGCTGCGAGTGCTAGTTTCTTCTGGATTCCATTGATTCCAGGCAAAACATTAAGTATGGAATTACTTCCCCATTCATAATCTTCTTCCTAGAATAATCATAAACTTGAATTACAAAGCAGTCCTGCCACCTTTACCAGCAGAAAAATAAATTTAAAAAGCACACCAAAATGAAAAAAAAAAACCCAACCAAACCAACAGAAAAAAAAAATCCCAACTCACTCTAGCTTTCTATATTGATTTTATCTGGCCAAAACAGCTCCAGTTAAAATTAGAGCTATAGCTCTTAATTACACATATGTACTAAATCAACTCATGTTTTCTGTGACATCAAGTCACATTGTAGACAACCAAATTCCTCTTGCAATGGAATTCAACAGCAGGGCAAAGCAACTCACTACTCTGGACACCATCGACTCCACATTTCTGCAGTGTCTTCCAAAACAATGAAAGTTTGGTTTGATACATAAAGATATGAACCGGTCCACAGGCACTATTTTAAAGTTAGCCTGGTCAACGTAAAAGAACTGCTAGATCCAGGAGAAGTGTGAAATAACGGTTAGGGAAATGTGGAGTTGGAAAAGTGTGTTCTAAAATGTTTATGTACGTGGTTTTAAGTTGTATCACATAAAACTATTAGGTTCATTTATTGAAAGCAGCAGGATTTAATTCCTGGTGTAACGAGATCCACATAACTTTAGCTGATAACAAGAATTTACCAGAAGGAACTCAAGCTTCAATTTTCAGAACTAATTATAAAAATGTAGGTCTTTTATTTGTCCTACACCAGGAGTTTGATCCAGGACTAGTTTTCAGAGAACAGTTTGCCAAACATTTCTCAGACTTTAGACCCTCTAAAACTCCCAAGGCTCAGGCACCCCAAACTGCTAATTGCTTTTGAAAAGTTAAGTTCTTTCCTAGCAGTGCAAAATAAGAAGAAATGAGAAAAGGCGCACCACATTCATTTCTCAATAAAAAGATCACATGCCTGAACAAAGCAGCCAGCTCCTCTACATGCCTCCAGGTAGGAACGATGAAGCACCCACTTTCCAGCTGCCATCGAAGCCAAGAACTTTTCACTTCGAAGAGGATGTCCCACAACAATGTGTGTGCAACTTGGATCAATGCACTGCTTCTTAAGTACTATTCCACCTTAGAAGTGAGGAATGAATTTGATTCAAAATAGTTAGGGGTCATGCTGTACCACAGAAAGGATCAAGTCAAAGTGAGAATTATTCGAATTCAGATAAAAATATACTTATCTCAAATTTACATTGAAAATGCTATCACTGAAGTGACATGTGCAGAAGCTGACAAGAAAGGAGAAGCAGCCAGGAAAGAGTGGCTCTGATAAAAATAAAGTGCCACTATTACACAGACAGGAATGAGAGAGACTCCAGAGGACAGCAGTCCTGGGCACGCCCAGCAGTAAAGAATAAGGCCGTTGTGGAAACAGCTAAAAGAAACTGCCATAAGACAAAACCATCGCTGTTTTATGGCAAAGCTGATCACTCACATAATAATATATTCAAAGAATCACACACAAATACAGAAAGCCATAAATCTGAGACCTCAAATCTGATGGGTCATTAACAGAAGCCCTTTCTTTTTCCCAACGAGCCACAGCTGACCAGCTTACAGACACACACTATTCTTTGCATTTTACAAATATCTGGTACCTAATTCCTCAATCAGATGGCAGTAATCAAATCTTTCTTGAGGATTAAGAGAAGACAGCTGAAATCTACGGTGTTTTTCTGGTTCTTCATCAGCCTTCTCATCTTCTGTAACAGTCTGGAAATAGAGTAACAGATTTTGAAAATACAACAGAAAGATTAGGTTGACAGCTGATGACTACTCTGCCAAACATTCTGGGTTATTTTTATATTAAGTTTTCCTTTAGCCAGGAAAAGTGGAACCAAGCCTGTCAATCACTTGATAAAAGCTTGGATCTTATCAAACCAACGCTGGGCTCCTGCTTAATATGCTCTTGGTTCCCCCTTTCTTCAGGGCACAACTGAACCAATCTGTCATAAAAACTAATCTTTCATTCATATCCACTGGATGCCAAGTTGAATACATGAAGAAATCGTCATCCATGTATCACACTGCCTCATTCATTCAGACTTTCTATAACTTTGAGGGTGTCTGTGCATTTCAACCACAGCCTATTTACCAACATGACACACGTTATGCCTCTGAAGACACATAGCTATTCAAAGTTTGATCATCAAGTGATACACTGTGGACAAATGACTAAGCTCATTTTCCTAGCCCCTTCCAAGTTCAGGATAACAAAGCAGAATTTTAAGCCAGGTTTTTGGCAGAAAAATAATTTTCAATTTGTACCTAAACATAAATTCCAGATATCACTGAGGAAGCAAAAGCCTAAACTTTTTTCCATCATACCAACATGGCTGGAGTAGTTTTTAGTAGTACACATAGTAACTCCACTCCAAAGCCCATCTCAGCATTCCAGCAGGAACCAAGAGGACAAGAAGCTTTATTTGTCAGAACAAACAAGCTTTATTGATTTGAATAAATATTATTTGTTCAAAATCTCAAAGAAAGGAGGAAATAAGAAACAGAACTGCACAAAAGTAATCCACTTCAAGATTTTAAAGTGATTCTCACTTTGACTTGCAGATATTCACCTATTTTATATTTACTGTCAAGTTCAAAAGTTTTTGAAGTGTTACTACATCTCTCACAACACAAATCATCATAAACATTTCTTCATATTACAAACCTTTTCTTGGGGCTGTGGTGCCACAGGAGGGTTAGCCAGTGGGAAAGCAATGCTGGGGGCCTGTGGAGTGGGGATCAAGTGATCTTTAATTGGCATTTCAGGATCTCTACACACAGGGGTTTTTAGACCTTTGGTCAAATCTCCATCCCCAGCTTCAGGAACAGCTGTGAAAGTAAAGCGTTTTTACATGACTTGTCTTTGGCTGAATATAATCATAGATAAAGTTAAAAATAAAAAAAAAATAAAAAGCAGGTATCTTAAAAGGACAAAAGACAACTGCTCTGAAACACGCACAGTTACATTTCACTATTGCCTTTCTTAAGGATGCTCTTCCTTACACCACAAACCAGCAATTGCAATGTTGCAGACTCACGTGTCTGGATGCCTTGATTTGGAAAAGAGATAAACCTCAAACAGCCTAATTTCTTTGGCTAAACTGCACTGATTCAGTTGAACCAAAAATCTATTGATTTAGCTAATTTTCTTCAGCCTCCTCTAGGACAGGGTCAGTTTTCAGGAAGACTGTTGCCATAAGCAGGAACTCTGTAAGTAGACTGAGGGAAGAAGTTGCGAGCAGGAAAGAGGCAGTGGGGAGAGAGAACTAAAGGATTCTGCCATCTCTCAGGAGACAGCAATGGGAAGAAAGTAAAAACATGAAAAAACATTAGTATGTTGTTTCCTTAGTCCTTTTAGACTAAGGACTTCTAGAAGAACAGGTAATACAGTATCTTCACCGAATCCTGACCTAAGCATGTCCATCGGCAGCTCTGACATCTGTTTTTTGGTCTCATGGGTAACTTCTTCCTATACCTCCATCCTTACTATTTCTATTTGAATTTCACTGTACCTACCTGAACTGTTACCTGGAAACCAGCTGTGGTTCCAAATAAAAATTTGAAAGATTTCCTAAAATTGATGCAGCCTTGGTGTTTGATCACAAATGGCAAATGGCTAAGAAAGCTTCTCTTTAAAAAACAGCAACATGTAATGGAGCTCGAAGATATAACATTGTATTTTTGGCATTCAGTAAATGCCAACAACGCTTGCTTTTTTTTTTTTTTTTTTAAAAAAAAAAGGAGAATTCAAACACCACTGTATTTTAAGAGTCCCAAAGATGAAATGGATACTGTAGCAAAGAAGAAGGATATTTTATTTCCGATTTTACCTATAGCAGCAATCTCCGCATCAGCTAAAGATCCTTTGAACGCAGACTCATCCATGTTCTTATTGATGTTACTCTGACCTTGCTCAGTGTACTGGGAAGGACTATTAGGCCACTGAAAGTTGCTGACAAGTCTTGCTCTCTCCTCCCTCGCAGTAGGATCGTCCCAGATGATCTGCTCACTCTGGGATGGCTCTGTGTTTATATCTGTGAGTGCCTGACGGGATTGCCTAAGGAAAAAAGCACAGAAACCTTAAATATTCATTTGTTTCACAGAAGACTACCATACTAGAAGGCAAGGTGTTAATGATCACATCAACTGTAGTGTCCAAGTGACTTCATTATTAGAAAGCGTGGCTAGGAGAGGGGAAAATATCACTATAAAAGCAACTTTGGCAGCCTGGTTTTACAGGCCTAAGCGTCAGTATGACTGAAGAAAGGCAACCAACATATCAGTAGATGGTTTTTTTACGTGTCATATTGATAAATTATTTCAAAAATCAGTGTACTCTACTCTTTACCAAACATATTAATTTGCAAATAAACACCAAGCTAAAGGAATAATTTCGCAAGCTTTCCATTACTTTCTTGATGTAGGTCAGCACTGTTAGAGAGCTCAAATCCTATTCTCAGTTTAGAAAGAAAGAAAAAGAGGAGAAACATTCACAGAGGTGCTTTGCAGAAATACCTACTACTTGTACATGACCTATATACTGAAATACTGCAGCAATGATTTCTTCAGTATCTATAAGAACACTAACTAATATGACGAGAAAGAAAACAGTTAGCATAATTCAATTCAAAATTAAAAAGCAATCATACTATTCTATGATTTTTAAAAAAATAAAAGATACCCACTATAGATTAAGATAACATTCATTTTGACTTTATCTAGCATATCCAGTTAAAGATTCTGAATTGCAAGAGAAGTAATTTAAGTACATCAGTAGAGAAAGACAATACACCTGAAAACCCTGGAGACCTATTCATGTTTCAATGACTGTCTAAGTATGCACAGGGAGGACAAAATAAGATACTCTGAAACACAAATCAATACCTTAGTGCTTCCAAGACCCTACTGCGGCCATTTCGCACAGACCGTGTGCTGTCAGGAGTGGCTGGAGAACCATCAAAACTGTTCCTTGAAAGGGAACCTCTTTGTCCTTGTGGTTTCACTAGTGATGTGGCAGACATTATCTCCTGCAGCTGCCTTTGGAAGTTCTCCCTCATCTCTAGTGCTTGGGTTAAAACTTAAGAGAAGAAAAAAAAAATTCACAAGATCAAGACTGTTATACAGTAACAAGTGAAAAGTAACCAAAATTCTAGTCAATTTACCCCAGTGCATCAGGACAAAACCAATACATTAAGAAGGGGAAAAGATATCTGGGGAAAAATATCTAGGAAAACTTCATATATCCCAAGTCACCTATTCCAGACACAAGAAGAAATCTCCATTTGGCTCACTCATGAATTTGCTTGTGTGATCTGATATATCCACAATTCTCCCGTAACATACATTTACACAACAAAAAAAAGATATACTCTAAAACAGTGATTTGCCATGTTAATGACAAACTTCAGTGTTTTATAGAACAAAGAAACAGCAGTTAAGTAATCTGCAATGGATGATCATGATTTTCCAATGGCTGTCAGTCTTTACAATAGAGAGGAAACCGCTTCACTCACATCCAGCATTAATAAGGGCTAGCTGTGCTTGACTGGTATGTAAATTAGTACCTAAATTTAATCTGGAAACTCTAGGTACTAATTTAGTTTATATACCAGTCAAGTGCACTCAGCACCTGAAACAGTAAAAGGCTTATATAGATAGTTTGATGTTCCACAACTATTTTGAAAACAGTGATTTATATTTACCTCCTTTGGATTCACTTGTTACAATTTGTTCTTCCCCTGTAGTGACTGTTTCCTTTATTTGGTCAGTAGTTATATCATCTTCAGCATCATCTTCGTCCACTAGAAAAATCTAAAACCAAAGCATCATTCTCAAACACCAAAATTTTTTGCTTTTTACCCATGTTCAACACTTGTATAAATTCTGAAGATTAATAATCTTGCCTTAGAGTAAATCTAACCTTTCTGCTACTGCAGAGACAGTAAAACAGTTAACAGCAGCATCAAGGACGACACTGTGCAGTCTAAACGTCTACTAAGGCAAGTTCACACCTTGGATCTCACTACCTACAAAAGAAGGCAAGAACTGGACCTACATAATTTCAAATCTGGAAAGCACTTCTAATCCTGAAATTCTGGTGTTTCCGTCCATCATCCCAGAAGTGTACTAGAAATGCAGAAAAACCTTAAGGAACATCTGCATTATCTACTATTAAGTACTAAACCTGATTCAGGGCACCGCTGAATAAGCATCAAGATTTTTTCATTGATATGTTAATAAAGCAATTAAATTAACTGAATCCAAATCGCTTCATAGAACATGAATTCATATCACAGATTATACCTCATTTTCCTCTGCTGCTTTTCCAGTTGACGGAAGTTTACTGGAGGAAGAGAGCCTGACATCCTGCACTGCACTGATGTCCAGGCTCATTTTGGGATTGTACGTGTGAGGGAAGAGTGATTCAGGAAGCCGTTTATATTCTTGGGCACTCTGTAATAACATCAGTTAACGTAAGAAAGATGAGAAATTGACTGAGATAAAAGAGAAACTCTGCATCTAAACAGGAAAAAGTATAATAAGAACAGCACCAAAAGAAGTACTTTACACAAGAGAAAAACATGGCTCTCATTCTGGGAATGTGTAGCGGACATTCAATGGAGACAATTTCTTTTCCCCTCATGGAGCACAAGGTAGAAGTATACCAGTGAAAACTCTTAGTCCAATTTACAAATGCAAAGCAGGATGCAAAACATCTGGTCCTAAATATGTTCAATATAAATTAAAACAGAAAAACAACTGCTAAATGACTGGTTTTAAACGTCCATTTCCCTTCACTTCTAACAGGGATACAAAGCAAGCTCCATACCTCTAAAAGCCAGTGTTCTGAAACAATATGTATGCCCCGTTCTTTAACGGATTTGTACTCCTTATTGTTGTCATTTTGTCCTCCCTTGTAGATGAAGTGTGTTACTGTTTCATCAAAGCACCATCTAGAAAAGAAAACAAAATACAATTTGAAGATATCATTTCCTATCAAAAAGTATTAGAAATCCATCCCAGAAATTGTTCTGTCCCTTATTCATGTCAAAATATTCTTTTGTGCATTTTGCTATGCCTAAAAAAACAATTTCCTCATCAAAAAAAAGACAGCATTCAGTTTCAGGATAGAATAATTTCTGTGTCTTTTGAAAGCATTCCTGAAGTAAACAAAACTAAATCTGATAAACATATGGAAGAGCAGTGGGTTTGCTTCAGTTTTTCTGTTTTGTTTTTATTTAAGTAAGTGGAGTTTCAAATCAGTTTCTGAAAAGAACCAGTGACCCAGGACGATAGAGCTTTTTCTTTTGTTTACATATGGAACTGCAAGTGAAATATTGATCCTTGAAGCTCAAAATAAACCAAATACAGGATTCTAACATTTAAGCCTATAAAAACTAGTATTTGCTATACGAATGCAAATATCTTCAGCATTTCTAAGCTACTACCAGACATAAGGGCAAATTCCTCGTCCACACCGTGAATGATAACACAACAGAAGTCAGTAACAATATATAAACCAAATTTAGTGGGAGTAGAATTCTGTCTTAAATCACAAAGGTTAGCTTGTAGTTTCTCTTTCTGACAACCTATTTTTCCTAAGCTTTTCCAAGCGCATTAACTTAGCCATGCTTACAGTTTGCAAAATAATTAGTTTTGTGCCAGGGAGAAACACGCACAACACACACACAAACTCAGATCACATTCAAAATCAATTTTTAAATACCCAAATTCTAAAAATGTTTCATAGTTTTCTACAAAAAAGCAAAAAAAAAAAAAAAAAAAAAAAATTCTGCAATTTGGGAAGACTTCAGCACAAATAGTTTTTTTAAGACAGACTTATCCAGAACACATAGACTGGGGAGGTGCAGAGGGTGGGAGGGGACAACAGCCTTATTTCACATGAGAAGTGGATGGCCTCATTTTGCAATAGAAATTAAGGTGGTGAAATCTAATGTTTAGCTATAGCAAAAGGTCATATAGATAAGCATACATATTAGAATGCCAAGGCTCATATTTACTAGATGTCACATCAGTGCAGAAGCTTAGAAGCTGTTTGTATCAGTTGATACCTGTACTCTGCCCCAAGAGAAGTCGCTACTGCATTCAGTTCACTTTGCTTCTTACTAAGTTTTTTACTAACATATATAACAACGTCAGCTAGAGGCTTGGGCTCTTCTTCCTGTTCAAGCAACAAGGGAAAAACAGGAGAGTCATGTTTGGAAGGTTTCTCCATCCATAACAAAAAAAAATTAATATTTAGTGTAGCATGTAGCAAAATATGCAATAACAACAAAACTAAGATAAACACATTTTCTCTGTTTTTGCTGTTCCCATCTCCATGGTCAAAACCCAGCACTATTGTCATTCCATGCACGAAGAACCCAAAGACAAAAGATTCATTCTCAGCCAGTCTCCCTGAAACAAATTCTGCTCCTTCCATCACAGACTGAGCACTTCCTGAACACAGAAATTAGTAAATTATGAAACCTGATGCCACAGAAGTATTTCACTATACTGGAGTGAAAAAAAGTAAGATTAAGGAGCTACAAAACAAGTAGTGACAGCCTTCCCTTGCTGAAGACCATTAGCTTTCTTGCCCCTCCTCTACAATAAACAGTGTACTAACACAGCAAGCAGTACATAAACGCTCCCTTTCCTGCTACATCTTTTTTCTTTTTTCTCTCACTAGGGTAGATTAGTCTGAAGAAGCAAGATGACTACACGAAAGGATAATGTAATGTGTCTTTGTAACTGAGTAAGCAACTGATCATACCTTCTGCCTCCTAGTAAGCAGAAGAGCAGCACCTTACAAAGGAAGATGGGAAATGACACATGCATTAAAAAAGAATTCTTAACTTTACTAGAATACAAAATATTTAATCCTGCTCCTCTGGAGCCTGGGAATTTCAGTGTAATGAAATCCTCTCATGCCAATACTACAAAGTCTAAATTGGTACATATTTATATGCCATGTTATTCAGCAACTGCTCAAGATTCAAGATAGTAGTACAGACAGTAGGAAAAGATTTTAAAATTCTTGGCCTTCCAGGAGGAAACTCTTCTATCTTACCTTTCTTTAACTGTCAAAGACTGCATAATCGTACAGATTTCTACTCAGATAGATCACAAAGCACAGTTCACAAACTTCTTTGTAACTTAAATCACAAAATATACAGCATTTTCATAATTAAGCCTATTACCTAGAAACTCAAACCCAAAATTTCCTACCGCTTCTGGCTGTGCAGTGGTCAACTGAGGGCTGGCAGTAAGATCTACTGTATGCCTTGTGCTGTTTGCCAGCGCCAACTTCAAGTTTCTGCCGATGACTTCAGAGAGAGGCGTGCTCAGTTTCCTGGTTTTTTGATCAGGGCCCCCTGGAGTTTCCAAAGCTGCCAGAGCATCCTACCAAAAAAGAAGCAAAAGGAATGACTTTCAGAAATATGGTACAACATTCTCACGCAAATGCAAGTTTCACAAATGTAGTAAGATTTCATACTCCTAAACCAGGACAGTGTACTACAGTAGGAGCTAGCAAGTGCAACTGCAGTACCATTGCACAAAAGCAGTATAAGACAACCCCAATCTTACAGCTTGCATAAGCAAAACAGGAAGAAGACAGACTATTAATCTCTTTTTTCACTGCCATCAATGAAAATTGCCCTCCCCAATTACTTTCATTTACTAATACCTCCCCCCACAAGAGTTGCCTATGAGTATGCAATTCTATCTACAACTTTAAAACACCAAGTTTCCTACTGCCCTTTTTTTTAGAAAAGAGAAATTTTGGTCTAGAACATCTTGCTTTTGAAAATTATCAGAGTGGTGAATATCAGATTTCAAAAAGGAGCTGAATAACAGAATGGTTTGGGTTGGAAAGGTTCTTAAAGATCACCTAGTTCCAACCCCCCTGCCATGGGCAGGGACACCTCCCACCAGACCAGGCTGCTCAAAGCCCCGTCCAACCTGACCTTGAACACTTCCAGGGAGGGGGCAGTCACAACTTCCCTGGGCAACTTGTTTCAGTGTCTCACCACCCTCACAGTCAAGAATTTCTTCCTAGTATCTAATCTAAATCTACCCTCTTTCAGTTTAAAGCCATCACCCCTCATCCTATCGCTACACTCTGATAAATAATCTCTCCCCATCTTTCCTGTAGGCCCCTTTTAAGTACTGGAAGGCCGCTATAAGGTCTTCCTGGACCCTTTAACTAAGGAGAATATTAGATACTTCTGCTTCTGTAATACATGTTTTGTTCTATTGCAGGCAGAGGGATTAAAAAACAAACAACAACAAAAAAAAACACCCTAAAACCAAAACACAACAAAACAACCAATCCACAAATAATCCCAAAAAACTGCTAGCAACTTTGCAAGAACTAAATGCATCCATCTTTCAGCTAAGGCCTTAAAAATAAAAAATAAACCTGAAGCCTTCCAAAGCAGACTTGAGTCACTCAAGAGCTACTCCAGCACAGATATTCCCTAAGTGTCAAGGGTTTTTTTTGATCTAAGACTAGCAGTTTTTCTAGCCTTCTACAGCCTTCAGAATGAGACAATGAACCCAAAACCCCAATGCATTTTTCAAATTGCAGTAACAGTTTTGTAACTGCTATAAAGCTATTACATTCAAACATGTCATTAAAGTAGCATTTCATCACAAAACAAGCAAACACTTATTTCCAAATATTTGGAGCAATTATAAGGCCTCGTTACATTTCTCAGTCTTTAGATGTAAAGAACACAGATTGTGTACTGTGTGAGGTGTAAAGCACACGTACATATGATGCAATAAGCATAAAGGAGCATTGTTAAGGACATTATAGCATCTACTAGGCAATAAATTTAGTCCACAGGTCATTAACTAGAAATATATATAAAGGGAGCCAGTTTTCCTGGATATATTCAAAATGAAAAGTCTGTATGCTAACAGCATAAAAAAAAGTAAGCACAGGTTTCTGTGCTGCTTTTAAGTTTATGCACATCTTTAACCCTCCTGGCTCCACAGACTAAAAACTTTGCAGAGATGATCACCTTTACATCAAAAGAAGGCTTGAATAACTTGTCTTTGGAAAGAAACTTTGACGGTGTATCAAGATGTAAAGACGGTTCTTTCTGTGGCAGTCCCCCTTGTGCAAGAGGGGTTGAATTCTTCCCAATATGATGAGAGACTACAGCTCGAAAAGCTTTACTCTGGAACCTGTCGATATCGAGAGGGGTCACAGCTGGCTTTTTTCCGGCTTCAAGGAGATAAGTAGGTTGTTCTGAATCAGGAGATTTAACAGATGCTGGTGTCTTGCTAAGCTGAGTAATGGAACTCTGCACATCTTTAAAAGAAATAAAGAGAACATAAGCAAGCAATCTGATTTTTCTCTTCAACACAGATGTCACATACATTTTTATTTAAACAACAACTTAAAGCTCATCTGACCTTTCTTTCCGTGAAAAAAGCAATTCATATTCTCCTCAATAAACGTCTAAACTGACGATTATATTTTAAAAGCCAGTATCTTAAGTGTCTCTTCCTGGTAACTACTTCATTTGAATTACATTGGTACTGAGCTTGACCCTAACTAAACATCTGGAAAAGAGTGAGCAACCCTGGCCCACTCACACTGTTTGCAGTTCCACACATACCTGTACAGCTCACATGTTGTACAACTACCAAAAAGCAAATCCAAGAAAAAGATGTAATACACAACAATCCTTCCCTTTCAATGCTAAAAACAATTCCTCCTCACTGGTTCCTTACTTTCCATTCAACGTAGTTTCTTTTGTATTCATGGTTCTGAATCACATCTCTTTAGGTCACTATGTACTCTTCCAGTCCCCTATGCCTTTGAATTAATAGGACCATGATTTAGTGAGGAATAAGCCCTTAAAGCTTATCCATAATAAATGCTTCTAGATAAGCATGACTCATCATCTTTATAGCTCAAGAAGATTAGTACAAGAATGGCTTTTACATTTTACTGCTCATTTCCCCTGCTCCCCCGCCTCTTTTCCTTAAAAATGTAATAGACAGATAAGACGTGCCTATGCCAACAACGTATCTTATGTCCTCTGACTTAGTGATCCATATAATTAATTCACAAGGGCACTGGTAAAACAGGTCTGTTAACATTCAGTATTAAATCACTGTAGTCTGCATCTCAATATGGAAGAAATCTTACCAAATAAAAGGTGTGAAATAACTGGAAAAGGAGCAGAAACATCAGAAGATGAAGTAGGCACGAAGGACTGAACAGAGGGGCATCATGTCATTACAGACTAACAAGTACGAAGCTCTAAGCTGGCTCTATCATCAGTTCCCATGCAATCTACAGAGCGGCATATATGTCAAAAAGGACAAAACTGAGCTTGGTTCCCAACTGACTGATAACCACAAGACTCCACTACCTCCAAGAGACTTGCAGCAAACACACAGTATCATTTCTACAATCACTACTCAACAGAAAGGAAAAAAAAAGAAGGAAAAAAAAATACTTGGAAAATTAGCCTTTAGCTCTAATCACTTGAAGGTGTTAGGAAAAAAAATTCATCACACCTGCCTTCTTTATGGTGAACCTACAGCACCATGACACAATCATATTCCTGAACTTGCTAATAACCAACCTTCAGCCCCTGTATTTTCAACCAAGAACTTGCTTTCATCTGCTCTCTTTCCTGCCCTTGCAGACTGCAAAAGCCAAGCTACAGTAACTGCTGGCAAATTCCACTTCTTCGCAGCTTCATACTTGGAACCATCCGGTTCTCTCACCACAAGATGAGTACTGGCCAACATTCCCTTTTTTGCATTGGCTTTCCGCACAAAGAATTCTTGGACTCTAAAATTAGATTAATAAAACATTCATTTAGTCATAAACAAAATCCATCTAGGGCACGTTTATACTATTATAAAATGCATTCAAGCAGGAGAAAAAGAACCACTAGAATTATCTAAGGCCATAGGGAAAAAAAAAGTTTAATAGTAATGTTTTGCTTCTATCAGTACAGAAAACATAACATTTCTCATACTCCAGAAGTCCTCACATATCTCATTTCCAAATCATCATACACTAGGCTTAACATTCTTCTGCAAGATGAATGGGACAGGCTGGGTTCCTTTCTGGAGTCAACAAGCATCATTTCCAAATGAACAATAATTTTCTTTATATTACAGTTTTTCTCTTATTATCAAGGACTCAACCTTCCAAGAAGATGGCAGGACTGAGAACTCACAGGCAAAGAATTTAGTTCAAATAGACTGCAAACCAGATCACATGCTACTCTAAGCTATACAGTTCTGCCACTCCAGGATTAAGCATGTTTTTCTTAACGTTTCTCAAAGATCCTGATGAATTGGGAGCACATAATTCACCATCCCAGCTGTTAAGAAATGGTGCACTATCGCTCGTTATGAGGCTGGACTGGATAGTACTGAAGAAGAGGAGCAATGGTCCACTCCTGGACAACTGAAACGCAACTCAGAAGGCTTGACATTTGAAAAGCTGACTTTCTTGTTACTGAGACTCAGTCATTGGGAGATAGAAGACTCTACATATTCTGGTAAAAATTAGGCTGTGTGAATACCAACTAAATTTCTCTAAAGGAGAGAAAAATAAAAGAACTATATAGTAACATCTCATTGCTTCAGCACAAGGTTTTGTAAATGAACAGAATCCAAAAGAGCTTTAACATTTTGTTACTCCTGTAAAAGAAGAAATAAAATGCATAATAGGTTTCATCACATTGGCTGTCTAAGAACAAGAAGAAACAGTGACAGGAAACATACCTTGCTCCTAGCAGTCCTGCCAGACAAACCAGGCAGTCTCTCTCTGCACCACTGAACTGGCTAAAAGACAGAACACAATCTTCCAGAGGGGTAACTCCTTCCATTATTGGGACTGGTGTGAAAAGTGGGTTGGACTGGGGATCTAAAAGGAGCTGCTGTTCCACACATGTTATCTTAAAGAAGGTGAAAGAGATAAAAATGTCTGTATACATTTACTTCACAGAAAGTTATCTAGTACTGAAAAATGCTAACAGCATACAGTCTACATCATGTGCCCACTCTTGGCAAATATGGTTACTATTTTTTGACTATAAAGCTGATTTGCTCTTTTGCCACAAGTTAAAAAGCTGTAAAAAGCATGATATAAGAAAAAGTAAGCAAAAAATATCAAATGAAATCGTTAATAGTCAACTAGCTCCTTCTACAATTCATTATTTAGAGAGAATGCTGTCAGACTTTCATATAAGAAGCCTCTGAGTCATGAGAATGAAGTCCTTTTTAACAAGTCTGTAGAAAATGAAGTGAAACAGATAAAAGATGCAAAGCCTTTAAAGCATGCTTTCATTTAGTACATTTCAAATGAAACACAGCTAATCTCTCAGTATCATACTTACATTTAAGCCACTGATAACTCTGCATTCTGACAAGACATATTTCTAATATAGATATCTATTTACTCATGGAACTGAAAGTGTAACTCCCTTACCAGCCACGTATTTGTGACAACATCACCAACAGTTGGCTTCACCGTGCACCCCAACAGAGGTACCACAGCATAGTCTGCAATGGTTCTGCTTTGTAGTGGCAGAATCATCCCAGCATTCTCCTTTATAATATCTGCAATGCAGGACTCTTCCTCTTCACCAAATCCCAAAAGAAGAAATCTCTTTCTGACAAATATGCCTCCTTCAGCCAGTGAAGAAGACTCTCCCAATGTGCCATTACAGATGGAAGATTGATTCTCTCCAACAGCCAAGTAAGTAACATCATTGGAGGTACTGGATGTTAGTTTTTCAGCTTCATCTGAAAGGGAAAAAAAAAACAAAACGAAAAACAACCAACCATCGTCATTGCTTGACAAGAACATCAAAGACAACTCAAAACAGTTTCACGAAGAAATGACAGTATTCTGCTGATTTCAGCCAGGTTTTAGTTAAACACTGCTCTATATAGGCCTGTTTAAATTTGGTTTCTAAAACGCAATCTAGAAGTTAACACACTAGCTGTGGCTAGATTTTTAATAAGTAAATGCTCCAAAACAAATGCTAATTATGCGCAGTTAAACGTTCTATGGTATGCTGAGCCTAGAACGTACCTAATGCAGAAGCATTATTTACATATTGAGAGAGGAAGTCATCTTCAGCAGCTTTCTGGTGTTTTATAACGTTCACAGCTTCTTTCTTCAAGAGACTGCTGTTCTTGGGAAGAACTGACTTCATTCCAGGTTGCTCTAAAATGGGGTTCTCTAACAGCTGGTAGTTTAGAGGGATATATTGCTCCACTGGATGTAGATAACCTTTACTAAATGACTCCAGCAACCATTTTGCTGTCACCACATGAGGCCTATGAAATAAAGTGTTATACAAACGAGTTACAGTAGGTTTCAGAACTGTAATTCTTCTTTCCCATTCTGAAAATACTAGCACATACACACACCTGAAGTTTGTAATTCCAATACTAAGCAAATTTTGGGTACTTTACAGACCTCAAGAGTTTTTTTACTTCTTGCTGTCTGAGAATAGAGAATTTCATGCTTATTTTCTGTAATGTAAATTACACCTACCACTGCTGAGTTGCACAATCCTTCCTCCTCAACATATTAATAAATACATGTTATCATCTCTTTTCACCAATAAGAATACTTGTTTTTCTATTCACTGGGGTGACTGATGGCTACCCAAAGAACTACAGCATTCAAGAGCACATGATGCTGTGCTTATGAATACTAGCTGTAAGTCTTCTCATTTAAGTCACGAACTATTCAGGATTTTCAAATCAATTTATGTTTTCCTGTTTACAGGTGGGAGAAAGAAAACAAGGCAGAAGGAGACCTTAAGCAATATAGTTATGAGAACCTGTGAGCTGTCTTGTCCAAGAAGTGTTTCAGCTCATCGTTATTTTCGCCCAAAATGACATGGGTAACATCTTCATTAAGTTGATTAAATCTAACACCACCACCACAATTAATAAGCCTTCTCATCTTGTCCAACTTCCTACCACTGAAGCCACACAGGTAGATCTACAAAGAGAACAGAGCAACAAAAAAGGTTTCTTAAAGAAAAAAAAAAAAGGTAAAAAAAGAAAAAAATAAAGTAGGATATTTTAGTACAATTTTGACTGCTGTAGAACACAGAAATCAGCGGTGCAGCTTCTAAGAAGCAGCTTCTAAGAAGCAGCAAAAAAGATAAGCAGTTAGAATTAGATTAATTCATCTTTGCAAATTAATCTAGCAAAACGTCAATATTTACTAATGGAATGAACCCCCAGCCAAAAGCATACAACCAAAAAAAAAAAAGAAACCACCCAAAACTACACACCAATTCTAGAACTCATTCACTATAGTGTTTAAATATATATGTCTATAAATATATAATCTTATATTTATACTACATATTTAATACAATTAAATACACACATATCTAAACACACAGGCAAACTACAGCACGTGGACACAAAATAAATCTGGCATTTGCTACTAAACAAGGAAACAGCAATTTACTCTAGCAGCAATTGCCAGTGCCTCAGCCTAGTTGCTTTCACAGGGTAAGACTAAACATTTCAAAGTATACATTGCCAAACATACGCGACACCCATCTAATAAATCTTCAGGGGCGTGAAAAGAACTTATGTCCAAGTTTTCCAGCTCATCAGGAAGAGGATCCAGTCTGCTGCTCATAGCAGAACTACATGCGGTTTCATTAACACCACTCAAATTGATATTGGAAATGTGGCTGACGTCCGAAAGGGTATGATCTTTAAATAAAATTTTAAAAACATGCATTAGTTTTGGCTCATCTCTCTCTGCTGTCTCACTAAACAAAATACAAAACTGCGACGTACGATTTTGTTTTGTGCTAAAACGAAATGTAAAGTCTGAAAAATAAAAAATACTAGGTAAGCATAACCTTGGTTAAACCAAGGGTTTTACTTACAACCAGACTGAGCGCGGTCTTACTAACAAGAGTGCTTATGCACTTTCTGTTTATTCACAAATGGATATCATATATGAGATAGCAGCCATTGAGACCAGTTTTCAAAGCTTTTATTACAGTTTTGGGGCCCCCTATTAGAAATACTCTTAAAAATAGAGAGGCTTCTCTGCAGTAGAGAGAAATCAACTTGAAACTCAGTGATTTAAGAAAGTTATATGCAGTTTCCATAATACCTAATTTGAATGGCCACTGCTCTGCTGGTAGTGCTAACCCAGCTCTTCTGATGCAGTGGTCAGTAACAGGTGTTTGGAAAGACATATTAAAGCTGGCTGTGTCTTTCATGCTGCCATGTTTGTTTACAAAATGCTTTTAACTTTCCTTAAGAGCACAGAGTAAGTAAAAACAAATATATGAAGAAAAATATATATTTTTTTAAATTATTTTTTTAAAAAAAAAAAATCATCATTTGTTTTCTCCCTAAGACTGCTGTAAAATTTAATTCATAACAGACACTTTATTTTAAACTACAAATGTATGAGCAGTTCTTTTTTAGGACTTAGAGATACACACCACTGATTCTTAAGCAGACAATCATAAGCCTAATTCAAGTTTACTTTTTAAACAATTACTCACATATTTTAAGTCTACACACATTGGAATATTAAATGGGCATGAAAGTAATCTGTTGTGTTTTAAGCATGAGCAGAATCAGAACTCAAACTGTCAAAATGGCATTGCAGAAGCAGGCAGCACCCTGCCAATTTGAAACAGTTCTTCCTCCTTACTACAAATATTTCCTACCTTAATTTAATATATTTTAAAAGATCTTACTTACTATCAGGCTTGCTGGCATGATTCGTAGGTGTTGATGTACTGGGCATATCACTCAGTTCTGATCTACCCTCTATTTTATACATTGTCTCATCCTGACAGAAGCCTTTCTCAATGCTGTCAGAAAACCACTGCACAGACACACAGTGCACATTCCATTTTTTGGCACATTCATACTTCTGACCTTTCAAAAGTAAACAAAATAGAAATCACAAGTTACTAAAAGGATAATGCTTCAAACAGCTATTTCTGAAAGAAGGATGGACATTAAGAAAATTTTAAAATTCAAATAATTGATTTCAATGTCCAAGTTGTGTTATCTTGGACACTTCTGGTAAGCTGCCTATTTACTTTGAGTAAAAAAATCTCGGTGATGGCTAACTCATGGGTACAGTGTGACAAGGTACTAAACAAAAAAAAAAAAGAAAAAAGAAATTGCAGTCTTTCAAGTACGGAAAAAAAAAAAAGTTTGAAAAGTCACAGGATATTTCTCCATGGAGAAAGGGAGGGAAATTGGGGAAAAAGAAAACCCTTCCCATTCTTCTCACAATAAAATTACAATCCTTTCACCTTCCCAAGAGGGAAGAAAGGCAGCTTTCATTTTGTCTTAGGAGGGAGTTGAGAAGGTATAAAGAACAGCTCAGCTAAAAAAAATTAGACCACAATCCAATTTCAATCAGAATATAAAGTAAGTCGTATTCAGCTCTCCAAAAAAAAACTTTAGTTTTTCTTTATTCTTCCATCCCCTCTAGGATTCTCCCTTTTTCTTCCCCTAAATACCATCTGGGTCTCTGTTTTTTTCCCCCTTTTGTTCTCTTCCTGATGCCTTTACAGCAAAGTAAGGGTGCTCTGTGTTACTCTTCCCATCGACAGTGATTCCCTGAACAAAAGCAGTAAGAGCAATATGGAGGCAGACAGAGAGAC
This sequence comes from Podargus strigoides, assembly GCA_028020825.1. Classification (NCBI taxonomy): domain Eukaryota; kingdom Metazoa; phylum Chordata; class Aves; order Caprimulgiformes; family Podargidae; genus Podargus; species Podargus strigoides. The sequence continues at coordinate 13,529,610 of CM051623.1, read as the reverse complement.
AGTTCAAACTCTTATATGCTTATGCATATTTACACTGCTTCAACTCAAGAAATGAAAACAATATTTACACTACAAGTTCTACCTTTTGGCTCTTGAACTATGAGATGAGTACACTCGTTCATCTTGAGCTGCCCCGTATATTGCCCACCGTGCTCAGCAGTGAGGCGCTGGACTTCTTTCCTGTCTGAACTACTTAAGCCAGTGACACAAATTGTACAGCCAAGGAACACAGGACAGGCATAGTCTTCCATGTTAATATCAGTGTATCTCATTATGCTATAGGAATGAAAGAGAGAAAAAAAGAAATACATTTTTTTTCTTCCACATCAAATCAACCAGAAAAAGAACGCAGTTTGTATCACCACAAGGATTACCAGTCCCCAAAACAAAACAAGCTTTGTTTTGGTGTTTTATACCTTTGCTGAGACTTATCCCACAGCATCTTAACCCAAGAGGGAAGCAAAACAGGTTTTTTCAGAGAAGCAGCTACTAAGTATTTCTTGCTGCCAACTTCTCCAGCTATAAGATGAGTTACTGACACATTGAGGTCTCTGTACACACGTCCGCCCATCATCTGCACATATTTATGAACTTCTTCCTGGGTGGGGAAAAAATATAAAAAAAATTATCAAGAAAAAAAAGAAAGAACCTACATCATACTCACATTCACCTTAAAAAACAAAATCACAGATTTCAATTGCCCATGGTTTCTCCTAAAAAAATGTTCAAAAATACAAGACATATATATATGGAAGCCATTAAAAAAAAAAATTAATTTCCATTCTATTTGCATTTATGAGGAGCTGAACATAATACGTATCCTTAGTAAAAATACTACAATCATACTGTACGAGTAAAAATCGACGGATGGTTGGCATTTTAGGTAGAATAAATTAGAAAGATGTTGGAATGAATAAACAAAAAGTAAACTTCTAAAATAAAGAATCTAAATCATAGCTAACTAGATATTAAATCTTTACCATGTAGTTTTGAGTAAGCAGAAATAGAACATGTTGTCTGTAGTATTATAGCTGCAGACAAACTAGCAAGCTGTGATCCATATAATCAGTTAATAAAAATCCCTAGGACATACATTTACTTCCATTGTAATATGACTGAAATCTGATATACTTATCTATGTATATGCTTATGTAATATACACAAGTGCATGCATAGATACACCACTACATATACATTTATATACCACATATAAGATGACTCCCTCTTATTTCATACAACTCTCTACATAAACTATACATAGTCTATAAACTACAGAAAGACTAGACTTATCTAGACACAGGCACAGTTAGAGTTAGATATAGTATGACTGATGCCTTAGCAATGAGCCATTTGAAGCTAATGTCAACGTTAATCAGCTAAACAGTCCATTACGTGCAACACATTACCCTAACATCTTTTTCAAGGCTGGTACAGGACACTGTTACATCAGCCATAGTCATATTGTACACGGGATACTCCGCTCTTGGGACGCATCGCTGGGACTGCATGCAGTACAGGACTACCTGTGGTCCAACAATTCTACAACCAAGCTGCAGTAAAATAACAGAAAAAAAACAAACAAACAGACAAACAAACAAAGAAAATTAGCAGAAGGTACACTGGTGTAAGGAAGGCTTTCCTTGTCCATGAATCCTGAGGAGGACAGACAAGAGCCCTGCCTTCCTCTTCCTCTAGCATCTCCATGTAGCTGACAGTTTTGTTCTTACTTTCTGCTGCGGATTTTCAGTACAATACTTGTAGGCTTTTTGGTCTCAGTAAAAGCAGCAAATGCTAGAGCTAACATGCCAGAGAACTCCAGTTAGCCCATCTTTGTCTGCTGGACAATTCCTCACAGGTCAAAGAAAATCATGCTACTTGGGAGGTAAAAAAGTGAGTCAACTTAGCGACTCCACCAGAATCAGAACTTGTCACATTACTTATTTTTCCACATGCTTCAGAATAATCCTTACGCTTTGCTAGTACTCTTCTTCCCTAAATAGTGGAAGCAGTGAAGTTTTAAAGATTTTATTGTGAATACTTAATACTGCTATATTCAGTGCAAAAAAGAGAACACACAGAGCATAAGTATGCACAAGTGCTTCTAGAAAACAAAGAATATACCTAGAAGTTGATGAGTAGCATACCTTTTTGAGATGATTGAAAACAACGCCTCTAAAAGGATCACAAATGTAAAGGGATTTATCATTTTCTTTTATATCGAGTGCCGTTTCTTCTTCAAGGATCTGGAGATGTTCTTCTGACTGAAATTCTTTTATAGACTGCAGGTAAACAGTGCATACAACAATATTTATTTAACTGACAAACCACAAACAACTAATCCTGTGGGAACTACACAAGTGCAACTACTCGAAACAGCTCACAACACAGCTACCATGTAAGAGTATATTGGCAGAAGGGCTAAAATACCTCATGAATGTCCCTCCCACCCCCGAACTCTTCACAATACACAGACTTAAACATTCCTCATACAAACTTTTGTGGCTTGATCCTGCCACAGAGTGTCTTTAGCTCCAACTAACCCCTCAAGGGGGAAAACAATCCCGTGTCCTTTCTATGACTGCTTAGTGTTTAGATGACTGACTGCCATCTAGACCTTCCATGCTACATATCACTTCACTAAACACCAACAGGTTTTGAAGTGATAGTTATTCCTTGTTTAATAAGTAATTTCTTCAGCAAAAGTGGTTTTGTTCAACAAACTTTAATAAACACTAAACAACCCTATTAGAGAAATAGCTTTATTTCCCGATGTATACATGCAAGCTACATCTAAGCTATACAGAAATCACTTAATTAGATATTTTAACAAGCTAAGAAAGGTGATCAAACTTACTTACCTCAAGAGCTTTTAAAAAATACTCCGAGTTCCCGGAAGACTTTATGAATTTCACAAAAAATGGTTCCTTACTACCTTTCATCCTTTAACTGAGAAGCAAAAACCCAATAAAGGCCCTGACACTTCCAGGGGCACACCGACCGACCGACCGACCGCCCACCTCCAGGAGCTGCCCAGCTCCTCTCGCCCCTGTCCCCCCTCGGGCCTGCCCCACGCCGCCCAGCCTCGCCACCGGCCTCTGCCGGAGAGAGGCGGGGGAAGGCGGGGGCGGCCGGGCCCACCGGGAGGACCCTTCCCCACACAGCTCCCTCCTCACGCCGGGGCCCTGCTGCCACCCGACGCGCCCACCTCAGGACTCCCGCGCACCCACCGACCCCTGCTCCGCAGCAGTGCACAGCGCTGGCGGTTTTACCCCGCACCCCATCGGGACCCCAGCCCTCCCAGGGAATGAAAACCCAAAGCCTCACCCAGTGCCTTCACAGCGGGCGGGAAAACGGCGACCACCGCACTGCGCAGGCGCAGAGAGCGGCCAGGACAGCGGGGGCGGGGCCTCCAGGGGGCGGGGTCCCCAGGGGGCGGGGCGGGGCGGGACATGGGATTGCGGAAGGCGGACGCGCCGCCGGAGGTGTGGGTGGTGTCAGGTGTACGTCGTTACGCGACCACGCATGCGCCTTCGCGGCCTGTCCATTGGCGGCGCTGCTGAGCGGGAGGAGGACTTCGCTGCGGGCGCGGGGGGGTTGCCGCTCTGTTCCCCCGCTCTCCCGCCTCGGTAGCTGTGCTCGTGCTGCTGCTCGCGCCCTCAGAGGGCGGGGAAGGGCGCGCGGCAGCCTGAGGTGATCTGTGGTGAATAATGGCGGGCGCGCCCGGCCGCTTCCTCACCAAGCCGGCTCCTCTTCCTCCTGCTCCCGCTGATGTATCCCTGCGGCGCATCGAACCCCATTACTGCTCAGTGTAGCCCCCTCGGCTTTTCGCCTATGGTGCGGCAGCGGTGGACCAGTGCGCAGCTGAAGACAGCAGGGTGCTCAGGCAGGCCTTAGTGAGCGGTAAACTGAGGAGATTCCTTTCCGGTCTGGGAATTGTTGCTGCCATAGGAGGTGGCAAGAAAGGCTGCTTCCCTAGTCCCAGCATCCCCCGCATTTGGTACCTGTTCTCAAAAAAAAAGTTTGGGGTATTGGTGCTGCCAAATCTGCTGGGGGGCGATAGGGAGAGTATCACAGCTGCCAGGACCTGGGAGAGGTTGGAAGTGTAAGCATCCCATTTCCAGCCAAGTTTCAATCCTTACTGTCTTCGCAAAGGAAATATGCTAGGGGACATATTTTTATGCTTGTAACTTACAAGCTATGGACAAGAATGTCAAGTGCTCTCCTTCCGGAGCCAGGTGAGTGGAATCCAGACAACATGAATGCATGCAAAACTTGTGCAGGAACTAAAATAAGCCTCACTTCTCCCATATCACGCTATTGCATCTGCCTGAATCGTTCAAAGGTGACCATACCCACTCATCCAATGGACCTCCATTCTTAGTGGCCATGGGTGATTTCTAAGGCTTGCTGCTGTTTGTGTAATACTGATGCTGCCCGTAGTGGGGATAGTCTTTGTGACAGAAGATCCACTTAGGAAAATAAACGTTTCAAAAGAGAAAAGCAGCAAAACCATTGCTGGGGTAGTGAATGTACGGAAGTGTGAAACCTTACGGTGTGACCACAGGATGGCACCGTAATCTTAAGAACTGAGGGGAAGTGTGTGCACAGGTCTACTGTAGTTTTCAGATGTTAGCTCTTCGGTCAGCAAAAGGATTTTAAAAACATTTCATATTAATCTTCTAGGATCTGAGTGCATTGCGTGAGATAGTGCTTTTGCCATCTGTAAAAATAAACAAAACCAAATGTAACAACAACCAAAATAGCATATTTATTATTAGATTATTAGTGAGAAGCAGTTTAGAACACTAGAGTTATCTTGATGGTCCTGTGTTACTTGATGATGCTGGTTCTTAGTCCACTTGTAAAACCCTGAATTTGTCCTGCCTGCTCTTTCAGCATCATAGCAACCTGTTATGAAGAGGAATTTATCTTTCATTTTCATTCCTCTGAGCTATTCTAAAAAAAAAAAAAAGGTGGGCAAGGGAGAAAGAATCAAGAAGTCTAACACGTAAAAGTTAACTAACTTTAATGCAGCGTATAATACAAAATATTACAATCTTATTTGTAGAGTCCTTAATTGCATGCACCACTAGTGCTACCAAATACCATGTTTTCTATTATCTCCTCGAACGTGGATCACAATTCAGGACAGCAGCAAAATCTGGCATGTTCTCATTTGCTGTAGTGTGGTCCCTTCTCGGTGAATTGATAGAAACCCTTGATAAACTGCTGATCTACTAGGCCATCAGTCTCTAAATTCCACCTCTTCCCTTCAGAAGCTGCTTGTCAGTTGGAAAGATCCGTGCTGTAGAAGAGAACATTGCAAAGGATTTGGGCTGGTTTTTGACATGCTTATTGGAAAGCTTGTCAGTGTGCTCGTGCACATTTGGTTGTTGTACTTTGCTTCTGCAGGGCTGCCTGGCATCAAAGCCCTTCAGTGAATGTACCTTCTTAAAGGCAAGGTGTCTTAGGGGCCAAATGAAACTTCTTGTCAAGAACAGAATAAAATATAAAAATAGTTTCATAAAGATATTCTAGAAGGGAAAAAAGCACCAGCCTATCTAGAAGTTACTGCGCATAGCTTCCTATTGCTTTAAAAAATAAATGCATATATTTGTCTTTTTATGCTGAAATTACCCAATTTCTTCTTATACTGATATGGTTACTCATTTTAAAAGCATATACCAAGTCTATAAAGTAATTGATGCACAAGGTCTTAAAAAAAAGTATGCAGCTGAAAATCTTGTAAATTAGAAAATGTAGTATCCTTTGTTATACTTCCCATGTGGATGTAGTTCAAAAGTGGTGCTTAATTATGACAAAACTGAATGACTTAAAACAAGTGGTTTGATAAGCAAAGATTTCCCTATTTCGGTTCCTACTTTCACAAGCACTATTCAATGTAAAATCTCTTTGGGGCCATTTGAAACATTTGCTTCTCTGAAAATATTATTTAAAAGGCTATCTAGAGGACTTGGGAAACAGAAATTGCCCTGCTGGATAAGAACAGCAATCAAAATATTCACTTTTAATTTCCTGTCTCCAGACTTGTCCAAAACCAAATGTCTCAGGAAATATAAGAAATGCTAGAAAGGACAACTTGGCATAAATCAACTAATAGCATGATTGTGGTGTGATTTTAAGTACATGAGTATCCCCATATTTATTTAGTCTTTTATATGTGTTCAAGTGCTTTGCAGGATCTGAGCTTTAAGGGGAAGTTCAGTCATATTTGACCATCAGTCTTACTAATTATGGAAGCTTTTGCTCTCAGTAAATCTCCTAAACGGCAGAAATGAACATTGTTATAGTCCCTAAATGATACCTGCTTCTAAAACAAAACAAACAAACAAAAGAGATGGTCTCTGCAGAACAATGAATATTTTTACTTTATCATGTTTTGATAACTTAGATGTCTATAGCATATGCTTATCTCTAAAAAAATCTGGTTCAACCCTGTTCAGAAATCATTTTCACGCCTCTAATGCTGCTGTGGTTTTACAGCCATTACGACTGCATTCTTTTCCTATTTTAAAGTTTTTCTCTTATGAAGGCTAGAAAAATGGCAAGCAAAATCACTGCACTAAAAAGCTAAAACCCTCTTGATTCATCCACATTTGATCTCACCTGGTTAAAGCTCCATGTGCAACCCTTTATTTTTAAAATATTGTCAACACATTGATTTTCTGATCAATGATAGGTCATTATGTTAGCTTTTATGTATGAATAGCATATAAAATAGCAGTTGATTAAAAGAGAGCCTTCTGAAATGCCAAACTCTCAAGTCACTTAGATATCAACACCTAGTAGTTACAACTATTATGAGAAGGATCCAAGAGGTTGGTACTCAACCATACACAAAGCAAAATATACCTTGAAATATCAGACTTTCTTCTAAATGTATAAAATTTTCCCATACCACTTGTAAAGGTTCTGTATCACAGAACTCAATAATTTAGCATTATTTACAGAGCTACACAACCAGGCTAGTAAAAGATGTGATTGAAACTGAGTTTAAATGAATGAGAGATCTTGTGTAAGGTACACTGAAGAGATGTTTCTAAAGAACCAGTGTTAATTTCTAACCTCCAGTTCACTTCAAAAAATCAGTTTATGAGCCTGCTATCTTAGCCTTTGTGCAGTTTTGGGCCCTATAATACAAAACTCTGCTTTGACATTCACAAAAAAAAGAGAACACTTTTTTTTCCCTACTGAATCCCACATTAGCATATCTAGGTAGCTAATGTGATACATCCTTTTCATTTATGTACAAATACGCAGATGTATGAGCAAATACAGACTTGGGTAAATATGTAGTCTGTGATCTTTTGCAGCTGCATTAGAGCCAATATCCAGGACAGACTCTGCAGTCTTTCATCACAGACTTTATTTCACAAGTCAATTCCACTTTTTCTCTAGACACAACTTACAGTGCGACAGAAACTTCTTGTTCTCCAGTAGATTGTGTGTAGGTGGAGCTAGCCCGTTCAGTTGTGTCAACATAGAAAACGGGACAGTATTTAGAGAAGTGGAATGCAATCTGCTTTCGGAAAAAGCTGTGAAGATACTTCCTAAATTTTTCTCCAGCGAAGGCATAAATTATAGGGTTGATACAACAGTGGATCATTGATATTGTTTCTGCCACTTGGGTTGCTTTGTGCAGTTGACCACTGCCTTCACAAGTAGTGATGGCAAATGTACCTTGAAAATCACGCAAAAGAATGCAGATGTTGTATGGTGCCCAGAAAAAAAAGTAGACAATCATGATGATAAAAATAAGCCTGACTGCTTTATGTTTCTTCTCATTCCTACATTGCAGTAATGTCTTTATAATTTGTGTGTAGCTGCAGATCATAATTAACATTGGAATAACAAGTCCCAGGATGTTCATTTTTAAGGTCAGGAATTGCTTCCATAGATTTCTCTGCTCTAATGGATAATGAGCACTGCAAGTATAACGTGAATTTTCCTTTTGAGTTTTGTGAAATACTATCCCAGGAACAGAAGCAAAAATTGCAACAGCCCAAGTGACAGCACTGGTGAGGATGCCGTAGGTAACTGTCCTAGCTTTTAACGCAAACACTGCATGCACTATGGCCAGGTACCTGTCTAGTGTCAATAGGATTATGAAAAAGATCCCACTGTAGAAGCCAAGGAGGTAGACACCTGAGAGAATTCTACACAGTGCCTCCCCAAAAATCCAGTCGTGAACAGCATAGTAAGCCCAAAAAGGAAGAGAAAATATAAACAGCAAATCAGAAATTGCCAAATTGAGCAGGTAGATGTCAGTCATACTCTTCAGTCTCTTATATTTTACCAGGATAAGGACAACAAGCATGTTGCCTATGAGGCCAAATATCACCACCAAAGAATAAAGCGGTGGCAAAAATTTTGCTGCAAAGTGCTTTTCCTCAGTTCCCAAGCACGGCTCTGAATCACCATACTCGAATTCTGTTGTCAGTGCCAAGTCACCTAAGTCCATGGTCTGGTTTTCCATGGTGTGTTGGTCTGGAAAGGAAGAAGAGGATGTTAAACCAGAGGAAACTCCAAGCTTGGCAGTGAGGGGAATCGAGCATGCTGATGTCCTTGTCTGGGATACTTTTTGGTGTTGAGCACATAAGCATTACTACATCCAGTTAGGGAAGAGAATGAAATTGCAGAGCTTCCAGGAAACCCATCTATATACCTATGAAGTCACATTGCTGCATCTTGGAAGTGTGCTGCGTGTCATTTTCTATGTGTCTGCTGACTGGTGTGTTTTTCCTCCTCAGTATAGCCTGCCAGCTGCCTGACCCAATCAAAAGCAGGGAATGATGAGTTTAACCCGAGCAGTTGGTAATTCAGGGCTATCGTGCTCAGCAGTGGACTTCCAAAGGGTTAGAGAGCCAGCAAGGCAGCAAGAGGAAAGCAGAGTGGCCGGCACACAGAGCACAGCCATACTTCTTCTTGAGACGTGGCCACCTTCTCATTGTGCCAGCCTGTACTGTAGCCCTCACCCAGGGAGGACCAGGCACTGGCAAGGTGTGAACTGGAGCCTGCAGCTGTGACATGGGTGAAACAAACTGACCACCACTTGGTCAGGTTGTTCTTGACAGCCTGGGAGCCTGAATGCCTGTGGGAATCAGGTCACTGGAGGAGTGGAAGTGATCCTTGCACAGTACTAAACATACCCACCTGCTGGACCTGCTGTCCTGGGTGTTGCAGAGCAGCAAGTCGGCAGTGCTGGTCTGGGTTGAAATGGCAAACGTTGTGCCCTTTACAGAGTCTGGGTCAGGCAAAGGCCATGGAAGCGTGCCTGTCTTGGGGAGCTCTGGAAGGAAAACAGTGGAAAGAACGGATAAGCAAACACCTTGGCAATGGCATAAAAGATGACAGTTACTCCCAGCAAGGCCTGTAACACCTGTATCTGTTGTAGCATCTTCCTGTCAATTGAAAGACCTCTCCAGTGCTCGGGGATGAAAAGTTTTGATTCCTTGTTTCAGTGGCTGTTTAGCAGCCACAATTCAGGAGCTCCAGCATTTAGATTGGCTCAGTGTCTCGGAGGGGCTGCAAAAGCAAAAGGCAGATATGGCCATCGCTCTGAGCATGCACCAACAGTCCTTCATGTGTAGCGGCTGTTTGATGTCATCCTTCATCCTTTGTTGGTCACTGTTTCCAGTGAGGTGACATAGTAATTGAGGGAATGCAAGGGTTGCCCACACCCTCCGTGCCTCCAGTTTTGTTTTGGGGATGCTTGCAGGGACTGGGCTTCCTTTGCAAGAAAGAGTCACAGCCTGGGAGGTAAGTGTGCAGCAGAGCTGTGAAAGCCCTCAGGAAAGTTCTGTCAGGAAAGTTATAGTGGGCGCAGGTAAAGGCTTGTTTGGTAGCCACTCCAGTAGAGCTGGCCTGGTCAAAGGGCTGCTATTTTCTTCCTGTGTCATCATGGCTGCTTTTGTCAGGCACTTTGTGGCAGATTGGTGGCTGTTTGTAGCAGGGTGATGGTTTTGAAATCTGCATTTTCCTGCCAATTCAATGCCTGTTGACAAAGGCAACAGACTGCTCCTGACACAGAAGACTTCAGGTAGTGCATCTACCCCAACTTGCTCTGTAAACCCTGACTCCTCATGTAACGCAGCAATGTTTGCTCCTTTCCTGCTTGCAGCCCTGCTGTGCGCTTTTTTCAATGGTGAGGTTTAAGCTGTTGATTGCAGACGTCTTTTGCAGAGACCACATTCTCAAAACCACTACTTCATTGTCTCTGCACTTGAGTTCTGTAAGACTAAATGTAACTGAAGAAACTTAGCCCATGGCTGGAGTGACACAGCAGCAGGTCCCTGGTCTGTCTTTTGGTCGAAGCTCATAGTAGTCCATTCTGATCTACAGCCTTTAAAATCCCCAGTTTCCCTTTGTGTTTCTCTAGACAAAACTGTTCAAATGAAAGGACTATTTTCTGCTCTAAGCAGAGATCAGTTAAAATGCTAATGTCCTTAGCTTAATTTGTGTCAAACTGGTTTATTTAGCTAAAGCTAAGCTGAGGTCTTAGGAAAGGACCAATTGCTAGTTCTTTGGCTACTTTCCTGTGACCTTAAAAATGAGGATCTGAGTCTCTTCTGAGCTGCCAGCTCCTGATGGAGATTCTTGTGCTGCACAGCACAGATATGAATCTGCCAAAAAAGGAGGAAGCTTTACTGGAGCAAAATCTGCACCTTATAAACAAAAAGAGATGCTGCTTTTGTAAACTTTTTACCTACCCCTTCCCCAAGTTCTTCCTGAGTCTGGTTGTCAACTCTGCTACTATCCATATCAAGAATGCAAACATCCATGTTCAGACATTTTCTTTGGCATGTTAAGTATGGCATGAAGTTTTCTTCTGAAGAACAAGGACTAAGAGAAAATTGGCAAGTTTTAACAGTTTGTGTCTCATCTTTGCCTAGATACAATTTCTTGGGGAGAAAATAAGTGCTGTCAAACTCCTCAAAGACCGACTTTCAGGAAGCTCTGGCTATCTCTGTGAAACAGGGTTTTTTCCACAGCCGTACTAACTACCCAGAGATAATGGGTTTGTTGGTAAAGGAAGTGGCTGTGGCTGAAGTGTATTGACAGTAAATAAAGTTGATTTAAAAGTATATAAGGGTTTATATTTCTTAAGTACTTTCAGAAACTCTTTATTTCAAAACATGACAAGACTTAGGCAATGTGCAAATATTTAATATTCCCATCAGCTAGATCTGCTAGGTCTATGTTGCTTGCCATGACAGTAGAAGTCCCTGGCACTGCATATAGCTAAGTATCCCCATTTCTGATGTGTCACTCAGGCACACTGTATACTGGGATTATGGGATGAGGGACTGGCTGCAACACAGTGCCAGACCCAGCAACTCCTGTCTTGATCATTTTGCACCTGTGTGAGGCTCATGCATAAACATGGGTATGAAAAACACCTGAGTCATAAACCCAGAGTGGGATTTTGAGTATGTGGTTCATAGGATTCATGCAAATATTATTGCAATATTCTTTGCAGTATTCTTTCTGTGACAGCCCCTTCTTCCTGCTAACTACTATCTCAATGACTTCCCTCCTTTTCCTTGGCCTTCTTGGAATGACAACCACATCTTCCCTCCATCTTATCTTCTTCCTCACAACCCTTTTTGCATGCTTAAATCATTGACTCCCTTCTGAGCGGTTCCTTCCGCTGAGCCCCATTCCTCTAGCCTAGCCTTTGCCTCAGAAGCCTCTCTCTGTGAATGTACGTACTACCCTGAATTGTGTACAGTGTCCAGCACATGCTGTCAGTGGAAACTGCAGATGCTCATTTGGAAACCAGAAAAAGGAATTGTAAGTGGTTTTGTGCATTATCCTATAATCTCAATGTTGGCCACTGGCTACAATGCTTCACTGGGTTAATCAGCCTGGATTGTTTACCTCGTTAGAGATATCTGACTGAAAAAAAACCCCAAAGATAATCCTGGAAGGTCTCTGAAGAATGGATACTTCAAAAAAAAAAGTCTATATTATTTTGATTATAGTTCAGATAAATGCAGTCTTTCTAGAAATCTGCAATCTGCTATACAAATGCTGTTGCTGTGGTTGAGACTGCAGTCATGCAGTTTTCAAAAGAAAAGCTCTCCATAGAAAAGCTGAGCAAACTCTATGTCACTGTTTCATGCTGAGTTTCAGGTCAGAGCTCTCTGTTTCTGTAGAGGCAAAGATTTTATTAATGTGAGTTTCAGTTCATTTGCACAGTGCTAGAAAATGGTAACAATTAAAAAGGTGTAGTAAATGGAGGTAAAATGCTAAGCTGTGCTGCATGTAAACAGGTTCCATGAGGCAGAGTGCCTAAAATATGTCAGATTTTCTGTAGTATCCTGTGAGAAAAGTGCTCATCACTCAAATAAGCTGTTTTGTCTTTGCAGTAACAGTTTTAAAATCCATATTTCCATCATTATATATCATCTTCAGAGAAAAAAATGGCGAGGCATATTCCATTATATTTCTTAGTCAGATCAGTCTCTAGAGGTTTATTTCTTTGCTTACCTGGAGCCTCTGCTCGAGTCTTCTAGTGGTTCTGTCCTTTAAAAATGGTGTATTCCATTTAACATATCCTATGCATTTCTCCAGGGTAATTTTTAAAGATGAGTACACTGGCAAGATTCCACAAGTATTTTTCACCTCAGGCATTAGACTACGTAAGCAACAACTAAATGTTAAAAAAAAAAAAAAAAGCAGCAAAGATGACTTACCATATATCTTATGGTGCAAGTGATCGCTTAGATTGTTACATCGAGAGTAATGCTAAATCGATCTGTCAGTCACGAGAAGGTCAAAAACACCTCTTCCTGCATGAAGAAGGATGTATCAGTTTGAAAACTTCTAGCAAACAAATCTGTTTTCATTTAAAAAAAATCAAGGAACAGTTCTCTTTTTCTAAAAATGGGTCATCAGATGTTACTTTTCTAACTCTGTGAGATGTGCAGAGATGTTGAAATTGTGGTAGATCCTCCTAGGAGCTGAACTCAAGGTTTCACAACCCACAGCTGTAGTTTTAGAAAAAGGTTTTTATATCACTGTTTTCTCTTTTTCATTTAGCTATCCTCTTTCAATCAAGAACAGTTTACATGAGGTTCATCCCTTTGTATTTCACAGTCATTAAATTTCTTTTATGATTTTTGTCCCTGAACAAAAAAGCTTTTGAATAAAGCTTACACTTGTATTCAGAATTACCTGCACTTTCTGTTGGCTTGCTCTGAGTTGCAGTCCTTACATTTTAGGAGATTTGATTGATTCTATTTTTCTCTAACCTGATCTTTTGGGCTGTGTTTTTTATTTTAATCCCTCTCATAAGACTATGACTTAGTCTATATAGTGAGTCTGACCTTTTAAAACAACACTGTTACTTACTTTTTTGAACTAAGCTACAGAAAAGCCTGATAGACTCTGATCTCTTATCAACTTACTTCCTTATGGTTGATTCCTGTGACTTTTAGAGTTAAACTGAAGCCTCACTGTGAGCAACTTTTTAGATCCTTCTTAGACATCAAGGAAACCACACAGGAGGTAGGAAAGGTACAGAGAAAGCAAGAGATGGTGCCTTATCAGATGGCTGAGAACCCCTGAGAGAGAAACCCTGAGAAGATACCTAATAAAGTGCAGCCCCCTGCCACTCCTTCACATTGCTTTGGAAGGTTCTGGAGTATCTCATCCTGTCAACCTAGTGAAGGCACTAAAGGAATATCTTTCCTGCCCTCAGTCCTTGGTATCCCTAGAGTTTAAAATGCTAAAAGCCCAATGGAGATGTCTTCCTTAATGGAAGTCAAGGGAATCACAGCTTCTGAATTACACCTCAGATCTGGGAGGAGGCAGTAAAAAGCAAAAAGCTCAGCCTGTTTTCCTTGCCAACCCTTCTTTGCATGAGGGACTTTATTCCACAGAATAAAAAGATTTTTCTCTTCCTTTCCTAGCTGGCTGTTCCAGTGAGCTCTCTTAAGGGCCAGCTGGAGTCTCGGTGTCAAAATTAATGGCCTCTGTAGGGTATTCTAAGTGCATGTTCACACTATTTTTCTTGATGAACTATATTAGACCCCTATACAGTCAGTGGAAAGAGCTCCCTCTGAAAATGTTTCCACTACACCTAAATCAAGCTCCTAATTGCTGCCAAACTTTGCTGACAAAAAACTGCAGTTTTATCACAAATTCTTAAAATTCTCAAACAAGATAATGTATCAATTTAATTTTTCAATATATAATTCCTAAATAGTCTACATATTGAAATTAACAGACATTTTAAAGATTTCTTTGTGATGCCTGCTTCATTGGTCACTGTTTGTTACATATCACTGAACCTACTGGAGACTCTAAAACCTTTCATAATCTCACACTATATGAACAGGCGAAACAGTCTCAAACCTGTTGTTGGCCTTGCCCGCTTTTCATCAAGCTTTTCATTCACAAAACCGGCCTCAAACATTTGAACTAACAACAACTTAAAACAAAGACCTGTGGTAGGCTGTTCTTTTGAAATAGTCCCTTGTTCCCACAGATCCATTGGCTTTATTAACCTGTTTGATTTGGTTGCTTACGGCTTTTCATTCTCATAGCTCAGTCTGATCAGCAAGTGTAGCTGGGTATTAAATTTACTGATTAGCACTGTAAGATTGCAGAGCGTGTTGCACGCCAACAGAGGGCCTCTGTCACTCATAGTTATAGCAGCTGACTAAGGGGAATGGCTGTGATCTGCTCACCAGCAGGGGCTTGCAACTCGATAAGAGACTCTTCACTGAGAGTGTGAATAGCTATGACACTTGGCAGCCCAAATACAGGCACACAGGCTGGCAGCAGGCACCTGGACTGTGACTTTATTGTCAGCACCTACACAATATGTTCAATTAGCTTTACAGCAGCTGCAGATAAGCAGAGCTGCTGGGAAGTCAGATTTGATCAGGTCTTGCATGTGGCTGTAGGCAAGTCCAGGCCTCTGGTGCTGTTTGCTGGGCACTGGGGTGCTTGTGTGTTGTTCATCAATGCTGTTAGGACAAAATCTCTCTTTTGTATCCCTCTCTGCTTCCCTACTCCTCTCAGTCGCTCTCGATGGGCCCCTGCAGAACCTGATCTCCCATCCAGCCTGATGCTCCATCACACCAGCCTGGGTCTGGCTGTCTTGCTCCTGCATCACCTCCTCCTCCCTGCTGCCTTCAGATTGCTCCCATTTAGTGTGTGTGTCAGCACGGAGGTATGGACAATGCAAGTATCATATCTGTTGCTACAAGTCAGATTTTTTCAGTTTTTCTCAATCTCTTGCCCAGCATCTCTTTGAAAAAGTGCACTGCTGCTTGCCATGAGCTACTGCAGATTTTAAGAATCTTTACCTATAGGTGAGCCTCATAATTTTACCAAGAAATTGAAGCTATTGTTCAATAATAAAAGGAATAATAAATGGAATTTTACCCGTTATGGTTTTACTTTCAGAGATGAGTAGGAGTTATGTTCAGTGGTGTGACACTCATTCCCTCCATAAAGACATTCCTGGAATGGTAGTGGGTTTCGTTCCTTACCTATAGGGCTTGAGTTGATGTATTTAGCAAGTATGCAGCCATGTACACTGTCAAGTCAAACTGCATTCGTCAGTCTCTCCTGTCTCGTGACTGATTATATGATTCATTTTCATAGTAATCTGATCATCACACTGAAGTATCCAGTATCTAAGTGATATGGTACTCCTGCAAGGAGGTGTCATAATTTATGTGAAGTCTACACCAGTACTGAAATGTCTACTTGGACACATAATGGATGTTCACGTACCAGTGTGACATACAAATGTCATCAAGTAGAATTATGGGTACAGACATTTGAAAATGCAACTAAGAGTTTCTGTGTAATTTATTAAAAACTTGCACCACCTGAAGAAGAAAGATGGGGAAAAAAAAAGGCCTAGGACAGAATGGCAGATACCTTTCTTAGAGATACACAGTATGATAGTGCACAACACTCTCACCAAAGTCTATAACTACGGCAAAGCAGATCATCCTTTTCACCTGGAGAAGAGGTCTAATGAAGACACATGAACACAGACTGGATACATTTCTTTTTCTATTGGTTTCCCCAATTGTATTTCATTTTGTTACTTGTTATATTTGCAAAATTGATGTCCAAATTAGGTTAGTATCAGCATATACTTTATTTCATCAGTAATAGCTAAATGTCTTTGTTTTGAAGAGGCTGCATAAAAACATCCAGCTAAATATACTTTGTTGCTTAGGTGTTTTTTTCTTATTAGGCTTTTCTTTCAGGCTCTCAGCTTCTTGTGACTTATCTTTTGCTGCCACCATACAATCAGACCCAATCTTATATCTTTGAGTTATATTCTTTTGAGGAAAATGAGGGGAAAAAACATTATATACCACACCCTAAGATTTCTGTCATGGAGACTAGTTTAAAAAAAAAAAAAAAAAAAGACAAATGAAAACATTTTACACGTTTCACAGTTTCAAGGAAGATGGATTACAAAGAAACAAACTCTGAAAGACACAAGAATTTCTAATCTGGATTAACACTACTTCTTCACATGGCTGTTTACTGGCAGTAAGGTCAAGGGTTTTTTTCCCCCTATTATTCTGTTTTCTGTTTGTTTCTCTCTTGTAAATCTTGCATGTACATAATTATCCATTGCAGTACATATTAATTCCATTGCAATGGTATTATTTTTGTTTTGGCTTTCCCCAAGCTGCTCTTACTGGACTAGCTGTGTTTCCTCATGCAGTGAGGAGGAAGAGAACATTGCTTCCTTCTAACGTTTTTATCCAGACGTCTGATGTATGATGCCCTGTTTTATACATAACGGGTTATCATAGTACAATAGTTTTTACTTTTGGGCCGTAGCTATGAATTTCACAAACTTTCAGCTCTCAGAATCTCATTTTTACATAGGCCTTTAATTCTCACACTATTTTCAGGTACATTTATAGTACATAAGATCTAGGTCTAGAGGTGCAATTTGAGGCTATCTCAACTGTGAATTGGAAATACTCCTCAGTGTAAATCCTGAACCTTTGATCAGGCAGACTGGGAAAATTACACACCACATTTCTTCTCAGTGCAAACTAGGTCACAAAAAGGATGGACAGAGTCTATACAATGACAAGATATGTGCCAGGACCCAGGAACCAGAAATTAGTTTTGAATGCCAAAGATTAGATGTAGTCTGTAATTGTCCGTATCTCATGATAGCATCCCTGCAAGTTATGTCCAAATGGCTCTTTCACTTCCATCCAATTGGTTTCCACTCCATTCAGAAAGTCTGGTACCAAGATAGCTGTGTTGCTAGTGTTGTATGGTTAGCATCCTACTGGCACAACCTTGTAGACATTCTGCAAAGCTGATTGTGCAGTTTTGCACATTGGCCTGTGTATCTGACAATGCCACCCTCCTCCAGCTCAGTGTTGTGGCTCCGCCTTCCCAGGATCAGTCATTGAAGACTTAAACCACTGAAACCGAGATTGCTCTCACTGTCACAGGAACTACAAAACTGCTTGGCAGTTATACAAACTTATACAACATTCCTTTTCCCTACCATTCCATTTTCTGAATGAAGTACAGCTCCTAATAGGCAAGTGTCACCAGAATATGGGTACAAAGCAATGCCTTCACCCCTTATTTCTAGTCAAACATCCTTTTTTTGTTTTGGCCTGATTGCTATTGATATTCTAAATGCACCGGAATTTACTGGTTTGGTTTTGTTTCCTCTGCTGGCTTAATTTTATTACTGTACTAAGGTGTAATGCTTCTAAGGCGTGAGTAACCACAGTAGCCACTAGGAGAAGGCCAGTGGTTGAAAACAGCAGCGAAATCAAACTTCAAAATGAGCAGTATTTGCCTGTTGTGCTGTTTAACCTGGTCAGCATCATGTCATTCTCTGGGCATTTCATTTCTTTGGTTTTTATTAACTGGAACTGTGTAGATTTGTCCTTTTGTTATTTGTATTTATTCCTTTTGTAATTTTTACTGGAAGAAGTGGTATTTATTTTGGAGCTTCATAACTGTAAGTCTCTCTTACCTAAAACTTTTAATGTTCTGCTTAGAGTATTTATCTCTGATCTTACCATTACTCTGTCTATTAGCCTCTGTTAAAGCTAATAAAATCATTCTCTCATTTTTTGCCACTACTTTTTCCTATTTATCCATTTTCATCTAGTCTTCTTCCTTTATCCTCCATGTGCCTTTATCTTAACAAAAATATGTACACATATCGTCACAGCTGGGTTAACAAACACTAAAGTCTTATGACAGGAACATCCCTATGCACTGGTTACCAGGAGTTTCACTATTTCTGTGTTTGTCCTTTATATACTTACCACAGACAAACCAATGGCAGTGATTATAAATCTGGTGGTTGGTTGTGAGTACTGCTCGGCACTCACCAATACCGTATGTGCACTTTTAGCTACATTACTTTTTGTCCCTTAGGAAGTCCTCCTGACAGGCAGCAGAGTTATCTTCTGCTGTGTGGGGTATTTCTCCCCACAGGCTTCTAAACATGCACCAGTAGCATTTCCTAACAGGAAGGTCAGACTCTGTCCTGTCCTGTGCATAGACTAAACTCTTTGATTAGTTTCAGGGCTGTGCAAAGATATTTGGCACATGGGCATTCTTTTCATAAGCATGCTGAAAGCCCAGTCAATGCATTATCTCTTCAGAAGTTCAGTGCTCAAAATTTTGAACTGTTTCTACTTAGCTGCTCAACATTTGTTGTGAAGCAACAATTTACTTGCAGTGTTTACAGAGCTCCTGTCTTGAATATTTTTGGTGTTCTAGTGCTACTTGTACACTCTCTTAAATGGTTGCTTTCATTTCCTCAATATCTCACCAGAGCAGCTCAGATGCCTCCCAAGCACTGCAGTAGTTCTTCTTTCTGTTAGCTTCTTCTCTGCTGTAATTACAGTTCTGGTGTGCTTTCTTAGTTTCTTAACAAACCTTTAGTTCATCGCACAGTTTCTGTGTATCTGCCTGCTTCTCTAGCCCCTACGTACACACTGTATCTCAATGCTTTTCACTGCAGAGCTTGAGTTATGGAATATTTGTCTCCCATATGTAAAATCTCCACCACCTCTCTGCTGAAGTGACTTCTATTCTCCTTCTTAGGGACTGGGGATCTTGTTAAACCTTCCCCATGGGCAGCTCCATCCCACTGTGACAAGACTGCTTGAAGTCCTGCTAGCCTAATTTGGAGCTACCTGGCCTGTAGTTACACCATACTGCAGCCACATCTGACTGATCAAGATCTTCTACAAAACTATGTAGAGCCTCATTTGTCTCAGTGCAAAGCTACAATGAAGGATCAAAGATTATCCTGCCTAGGTACATAACATAACAATAAGCTAATCTTTAGGTTTAGTTTGTTTGTTTTCCTGCCAGCACAAAATAGAAAATGCAAATAAGAAAACAAAGGCAGTGAGTATAGAATTCAGCTTATCCAGTTGTGGAGAGATGAAAAGACTGTGCAAAGGAGAGGAGGAGGTGTGGATCATAGGCTGAAAAAAGGATTTGGGACAGCTGAATAGGGAGAATGACGTGGTGAAGCAGAAGCATATTTCCATACTGAACTTTGCATGCTTAAAGATCCTTACACAAAGTTCCTTCTGAAAGTGGAGCTGATGCTGTTTTGCTTAGGAGGAGAACATGGGCTACAGGTTATCCATTATTTTTCAGACACAGATTTTATTAATTTCACTACATTAAAAGGAAAACAGGAAGAAACATAATTCCAACAAGAAAAGAATTTAAAATAAAACACAGCAGTAGAAATATCACAGTTACAGCAGGATTTGTATCACACTGAACTAATTTATGCTTTAATATTAAAAAGGTGCTTTCACTTTAGTGCAGTAAAAAAGTACAAAAGAAAGGAAAAGTATTGTTTCCAAGCAAGATAGTTTCTGGTCTTTTCTTTAGTCGATCTGTGGCTATTAACCTCACATGGTAGTGGCCAGATTATAATAGCTGATTGGGTAAAAGTCAGCAACTACTAGAAGCAGTGTCTTGATGTTGTAAGACTGGAGGAGGAAGAATATTTGCACTACCTAGACTAAAGCATCTGATACCTAAATTAAGAGGCTGGCACTTCCAGGCTCCTGCAATTAGACTGGTAATCTTCCCGAGAGGCTATTTAAACCATATGTCTGCTTCTGACTCAGGAAGCTCTTTTTCTCTACTGACCACTGAGGGACCTTGAAGAGATTTGCTGTTAACTTAGACATCTGAGTCATGTGCCTAATATTAAGTATTGTGGAATCTTCTCTTGTGTCCTTACATTTCCGGGAGGCTAGTTAAACCTGACCCTCCGGATTTCCATGACCAAGGCTTTACATGCATGAGCAGTGTAAGTAAGTGGGAAAAAAAGCAGGACAGTTCACTTGCGTAAGGAGTGTTCACCTGCACGCACTTAGAGTTTGAAGCAACAAGTTGTCCACTATGCCCCTCTTCTTTGCTAACATCATGTCTCTAGAATACCACTTTCTTTTACAGGGAAACTCCTAATAATGGCATAAATGTATGGTCACAGGACACCAGGAGACTAACGGTCTCAAGTCTTCAGTTAGCGTGCAGTTCTAATTGAGGCACCAGGTGGCTGTGGGCACTCTTCTCCTGGGAAGGTAAAGTGGGTAAGCCTCCTCTGCAGTTGGCTGCTTTTGCAGTTCCAAGCCTACTCTCTGCCTAGAAGTGTATCCCAAACATCAGACTCACTGTATATGTCAAGAGCCTGTTTTTCTCCTCCAGTAGCCTAGCCAGACACACTTACTGCATCTACCATATAAAGACTTCCTCTACACACATGGTTTACCTCTCCAGAACTCAGTACTGAGGCTTCCACTCAGTACTGTGCTCATGATCTCCAAAATCCTTCAGAGAGGTGCAGTATTTTTTTCACACAGAACCTTGCATACCAAATGCCAAGGTAATTTTCATTTTGTCCTTGCAGATCTTTGCTGAGGTGCTTTTATTGGTTAAGTGCTGTTCTCCTTGGAGGGATATGATTTGCCAGAAACAACCTCATGTATTTTGAGGGTGCAACGTTGTCTTGCTGTGCAGTCAGTAGACTCAACGTACGCAGTTACTTGCAAAGTTGCACCCACAAAAATCACAATGTTGCCCATTAAAATCCCACTTTGGAAAATGTTAGCAACCAAACAGCATAAAATTAAAGAACTAAAATCAAAATACTATAACTTAGCCCATAGTCAAAAGGATTATGTTTAAAAATGACCACACTATAAGCTAACAGATAAATTCTAGGTTTAAATGGCCCCAGTAAGATAAAAGTCAGTCAACTCTCCCATCAGAGGAGAGATATTATCTTGATATATCTCATATTCATCTGCAAATTCCTTTTTATGGAAACATCTTTTATTCTTGTAGGGAAAATAAGGGGTAGAGGGGAAAAATGAAGAAAACTAAAAGCCTCCCCCTATCAAATGCTTGACCATGTTGCCGAAAGAATACAGTCACTTCCAAAATGTGTTCCATTAATGTTGAATACTACACAGGTACATCAATCTTCAAAGCTTCTTCCCAGTGTTTATCTTAAAGTGTTCACATAACAGTCAATGGCTCTTATGAGATTACAGTCTAAGGAGATTACTCTTCCCTATTTTATTCCCCCCAGGTAAATCTTGCTAGCATTTGTTAATTGGATAGAACTTGGGTCAAGAAACAGAATCATACTATTGTGGGTCCCATTCAAATCTTGATGTGATACAGCTGTGGTATTAACATTTCCTGGAGAACTCACTGATTATCTTAGTTTAAGAATGAAAAATGCTCTAACCCCAGGCAACAGTTAACCACAAGAACTGAGGGTCATACAGGTTTCAGTAGTGGTTGACATAAAGATCTCAAATAATGTCAGGCAGTCCTTAAGGCAAAGCGAGTTATGCAACATTTACTAACTAATGTTTTGATGTATTATTACAGGCCAGTAGAGATGTCATGCTCTGCAGTGGATGGTGTGAATGTGGAGCTAACTCTTTCTAGTTTTTCACGATAAAGATTTGGACATTTTTTGCAGAGGTGGGCTGCAACATGCTTTCGGAAAAAGGCATAAAGATACTTCCTAAATTTTTCTCCAACAAATACATAGATCACAGGATTGATACAACAGTGGATCATTGATATGGTTTCTGTCACTTGGACTGCTTTCTCCAATTGACCATTGATTTCACAATTTGGAATGAAAAGTGAAATTTGAAACGTATGCAAAAAAGAAGAAATATGGAACGGTGTCCAGAAGATGAAGTAAAAAATCATGATCATGAAAATAAGTCTGACGGCTTTCTGTTTTTTCTCATTCTTGCATCTCAGTAATGTTTTTAGAATTTGTGAGTAACTGAAAATCATAATGAGCATTGGAACAATAAGTCCCAGAATGTTCATTTTTAAAATACAGGAGTACTTCCAATTTATTGCGGCATTGCTTGGATAATGAGCACTGCAAGTATAACGTGAATTTTCCTTTTGAGTTTTGTGAAATACTATCCCAGGAACAGAAGCAAAAATTGCAACAGCCCAAGTGACAGCACTGGTGAGGATGCCATAGGTAACTGTCCTAGCTTTTAATGCAAACACTGCATGCACTATGGCCAGGTACCTGTCTAGTGTCAATAGGATTATGAAAAAGATTCCGCTGTAGAAGCCAAGGAGGTAGACACCTGAGAGAATTCTACACAGTGCCTCCCCAAAAATCCAGTCGTGAACAGCATAGTAAGCCCAAAAAGGAAGAGAAAATACAAACAGCAAATCAGAAATTGCCAAATTGAGCAGGTAGATGTCAGTCATACTCTTCAGTCTCTTATATTTTACCAGGATAAGGACAACAAGCATGTTGCCTATGAGGCCAAATATCACCACCAAAGAATAAAGCGGTGGCAAAAATTTTGCTGCAAAGTGCTTTTCCTCAGTTCCCAAGCACGGCTCTGAATCACCATACTCGAATTCTGTTGTCAGTGCCAAGTCACCTAAGTCCATGGTCTGGTTTTCCATGGTGTGTTGGTCTGGAAAGGAAGAAGAGGATGTTAAACCAGAGGAAACTCCTAGCTTGGCAGTGAGGGGAATCGAGCATGCTGATGTCCTCGTCTGGGATGCTTTTTGGTGTTGAGCACATAAGCATTACTACATCTAGTTAGGGAAGAGAATGAAATTGCAGAGCTCCCAGGAAACCCATCTATATACCTATGAAGTCACATTGCTGCATCTTGGAAATGAGCTGCATGGCATTTCCTATGTGTCTGCTGTCTGGTGTGTTTTTCCTCCTCAGTATAGCCTGCCAGCTGCCTGACCCAATCAAAAGCAGGGAATGATGAGTTTAACTTAGTTTTAAGTGGGTAGGTCAGGGCTATCGTGCTCAGCGGTGGCCATCCAAAGGGTTAGAGAGCCAGCAAGGCAGCAAGAGGAAAGCAGAGTGGCCGGCACACAGAGCACAGCCATGCTTCTTGGGACATGGCCACCTTCTCATTGTGCCAGCCTGTACTGTAGCCCTCACCCAGGGAGGACCAGGCACTGGCAAGGTGTGAACTGGAGCCTGCAGCTGTGACATGGGTGAAACAAACTGACCACCACTTGGTCAGGTTGTTCTTGACAGCCTGGGAGCCTGAATGCCTGTGGGAATCAGGTCACTGGAGGAGTGGAAGTGATCCTTGCACAGTACTAAACATACCCACCTGCTGGACCTGCTGTCCTGGGTGTTGCAGAGCAGCAAGTCGGCAGTGCTGGTCTGGGTTGAAATGGCAAACGCTGTGCCCTTTACAGAGTCTGGGTCAGGCAAAGGCCATGGAAGCGTGCCTGTCTTGGGGAGCTCTGGAAGGAAAACAGTGGAAAGAACGGATAAGCAAACACCTTGGCAATGGCATAAAAGATGACAGTTACTCCCAGCAAGGCCTGTAACACCTGTTATCTGTTGTGGCATCTTCCTGTCAATTGAAAGACCTCTCCAGTGCTCGGGGATGAAAAGTTTTGATTCCTTGTTTCAGTGGCTGTTTAGCAGCCACAATTCAGGAGCTCCAGCATTTAGATTGGCTCAGTGTCTCGGAGGGGCTGCAAAAGCAAAAGGCAGATATGGCCATCGCTCTGAGCGTGCACCAACAGTCCTTCATGTGTAGCGGCTGTTTGATGTCATCCTTCATCCTTTGTTGGTCACTGTTTCCAGTGAGGTGACATAGTAATTGAGGGAATGCAAGGGTTGCCCACACCCTCTGTGCCTCCAGTTTTGTTTTGGGGATGCTTGAAGGGACTGGGCTTCCTTTGCAAGAAAGAGTCACAGCCTGGGAGGTAAGTGTGCAGCAGAGCTGTGAAAGCCCTCAGGAAAGTTCTGTCAGGAAAGTTATAGTGGGCGCAGGTAAAGGCTTGTTTGGTAGCCACTCCAGTAGAGCAGTTTGCTGCCTGGTCGAAGGGCTGCTATTTTCTTCCTGTGTCATCATGTCTGCTTTTGTCAGGCACTTTGGTGGCTGTTTGTAGCAGGGTGATGGTTTTGAAATCTGCATTTTCCTGCCAATTCAATGCCTGTTGACAAAGGCAACAGACTGCTCCTGACACAGAAGACTTCAGGTAGTGCATCTACCCCAACTTGCTCTGTAAACCCTGACTCCTCATGTAACGCAGCAATGTTTGCTCCTTTCCTGCTTGCAGCCCCGCTGTGCGCTTTTTTCAATGGTGAGGTTTAAACTGTTGATTGCAGACGTCTTTTGCAGAGACCACATTCTCAAAACCACTACTTCATTGTCTCTGCACTTGAGTTCTGTAAGACTAAATGTAACTGAAGAAACTTAGCCCATGGCTGGAGTGACACAGCGGCAGGTCCCTGGTCTGCCTTTTGGTAGATGCTCAGTTTAATTACATGGTGGGCCATTCTGAGCTGTAGCATGTGAAACTTCTGAAGCATCTTAAGCTCATGTCAGCTTACTCAGCTGTTTGAGGAAAGGATTATTTCCTTATATGTAATTAAAGTCTATTCATGATCCAGAGGACCTAGTTTCAATCTGGGTCTTTATCTCAATGGATATATATATATATAATACAAATAATTTTCATGAACAAATTTCATTGGTTACAAGTTGTTAAAACAATTTTCTGTGTATATATATGCACAAGTATACATAAATATATATACATATATATACACTCATACATATATAGAATCATAGAATCATTTAAGTTTGAAAAGACCCTTATGATCATGAGTTCATAATCCTGACGCTGCTAACCCCATCACTAAACCATGTCACTGAGCACCACATCTACATGTCATTTAAATACCTCCAGGGATGGGAACTCAACCACTTCCCTGGGCAGCCTGTTCCAGTGCTTGACAACCTTTTCAGTGATGAATTTTTTCCTAATATCCAGTCTAGGCCTCCACTGGTGCATTTAGTCTTGTTGAATCTTCCTATATATACAAAGAAGGTAATATTTTTTTTTTAAATCTAGTTTGGAACTTATTTTGAGATTTCAAAACAACAGAAAATAATTGGGAGTATCAGAACTAAGGGTAAGTGATTCCCTACAGATTTGTCTTCTGTGCTGCCCAAGTCTTATCTCCTGTGATGGTTGACCCCAGCTGGCAGCTAAGCCCCCATCTAGTCACTCACTCACTCACTCACTCACTCACTCACTCACTCACTCACTCACTCACTCCCTTCCTCCACAGTGGGATGAGAGACAGAAGCAGAAAGGCAAAAGCAAGAAAACCTTGTGGGTTGAGATAAAGGCAGTTGAATAAGTGAAGGAAACATAAAGAAACACAAGGGATGATACAAGGACAAACACCACCTCCCACCAAGCAGATGGATGGCCAGCCAGTCTCTGCTTTGTGAAAACTATCTCCCCTCCCCCAGCCAGTTTTATTGCTGAGAATGACGTTATATGGCACATGATATCTTTTTGTTCAGTTTGGGTCACCGATTCTGGAAGCTTTCTGCAAAAGCAGGTAACTAAGTCAAACCTAAGGTAGAAATACAAGAGAACTTTCTCTTTGGTGCCCTCCTTCCCTTCTAATTTATCCTGTGTGCTTATCATGCGAAAATGTCTAAGTTTATGAGCAATTGAATTAGAGGCTACTCTCATTTCCCCTCACAAGACTGGTTATGATCTGAGTCTCCAAGAAGATGGGTTTGGTGAAGCGTGACCAAACCCTGGGCCAGACACCTGTACCCTGAGCAAGAGTTCTTGCAGAGAAAATGGGATTACAGCTTGGATGGGACAATATTTTATTTTCTTGATAATTGTAATGTTGTAAGCCAAAACAAATTTAATTTCTTTTCTTTAAGTTTTAGCAAAGCTGCAGTTACTGCAACATCAGAGGTTTTTGTAATGAGGATGTAGCTCTGAATCACGTCTTTTCAGATATCTGTATTTCAGCTACTTTGAGAGAAGCCTTGCTAGCTCTTGAGTGTTAGCTGTTATCTGTAGTGTGTCACCTTTAGATATAGAAGTGTCTAGGTGCTGGTATGACTATCGGACATTTCCATGTTAGAGTAATTCAAGCAAAGAGGCTTCTTATTTGCTACACTGACTTATTCAGGGATGGCAGCTGTCACAGCTCAGTGAGTCTGCTGTCCCCTAAAAGGAGATTTGGACAAAGTTTCCTCATGGAAATCAAAACATTTGATACCTACAAGTTAGAAGAGCATCCCTGCATTAATGGAGCTGCTTATCTCAAACTGAATGATCCCCAAAGTTTCCTTTCCCTTTTTATGGTCTAAGACAAGGTTTCTCTTCTGAAATGTATGAACGGGTAACACAGCACTACTCCCCCTGCCCTTACTCTCCTCCTTTTCACAAATGGCAGTGTTTGCCATATGGAGAAAGAAATTGCTTTATGACTTGTAGTCAGCTTGAAAGTATGTGTCAGCAGCATCTAGGGCACTTTATGAAGAGAGAGTTAAGTACTATGTAGCACAGAGTAAAACTGAAACTTAAATGAAGACAAATAATACCCCACATCCTGATAGCAGGTGTTGCAAGATAGATGCCCAATGTTTGCTGCTAACAGCTCTATCTCTCTAACTTTGTCTTTTACTTTCCAAAAGAAGTCTGTGGACAGGCAAACCTACAGAGAAGACTCTGCACAGATACCAAAGACATCCTGGGGAGCAAGCATGAAAGTACATACTTTTCTTGAGTTACCAAAAAAGCTGAAAGAAAAGATTAAAGTGTAATCTAGATGCTGTATGTAAGACTCTGAACTGATAGTTTCTCTCAAACACGTATTTTCATGTGGTAGTGACCACAGGATTTCTTTCCAGGATATGACTGGGGAAAGACAGTCCCTTCCAAAATTAAACTTCACTTTGGAAACCTCTTCCTCTTTTATAACAGCTGAGCATTAAAAACATCTCTTCAGAATTGCTTGCCTCCTAACTGATGAGTTCTTTTCATCCCTACAGAACTTTCAAGGAAAAAATATGATCTGGACTGGGAA
Organism: Podargus strigoides; assembly: GCA_028020825.1. Classification (NCBI taxonomy): domain Eukaryota; kingdom Metazoa; phylum Chordata; class Aves; order Caprimulgiformes; family Podargidae; genus Podargus; species Podargus strigoides. The sequence continues at coordinate 13,502,174 of CM051623.1, read as the reverse complement.
AAAAACTGATTAATTCCCTGTGAACCCTCAGTATCCAAATGTTTCCATTCCCCACCAAATCCAGAAAGACAGTCTTGCAAAAATTCTGAGCTTTTCTGCAGTTAAATAGAGTCAGTCTATGTGGTTGCAAAACTAAAGAAGTAGGACATGTTCTTACCTAACAAATAAACAGTGAAAGAGAAGCATAAGCACTGAAAATAAGCACTGTGAGAAAGAGAAACTTGAGACAGCTATTAAGTGTCTTCCTCCAAATCATTACTATATGTGTAAGAGGGCTCTTCTCTTGTGTAGGCTAAGTCCTAAGTGCTAGTATCTCTGTTCAGTTTTGGGTTTTTTTCAGTGTGTCCGCTTAAACTGCTTCAGATAAAACATTGAATTCAGAGTAATTCAAACAACAGTTGCAGTCACAACCATTCTGGGGATGAATTTGAGTATAAAAAAGAAGGATAATAGTCTGGAGTGGAGATTGCCAACTTATGTCATAGGATCATGCCCCTGTCATGTTATTGCTGTAAGGGTCTCCACACAGAGAAGTTCAAGCCCACTGCCCTGGCATTGTCAACTGTTCCTGGCAAATGACAGTGCAATTCTCCCATGAAAGCAAATGTTGCAATAGCTGCATATTTGATATACCACCAAATACATATATATTTTTTTAGGCTATTGTAGCTTTTTTGCTAACACCCAAGTGGCAAGTTTCATTTATCCAAGCAGAGGAGCTTGCTTCTCCTTGTGGGTGAGAATGGCACAATTCCAGTGTAGCAGTGATGAATTTTATTCACGTAAAACCTCATTAACAAAAATTGCAAGCCAGATCATAACTGGCATACAGGCTTTCTAATGTGGTGGCTCAGAGACATCACATTAAAAAGAGGAACCAATCCCAAAGAACATATCCCTTCATAATGTGATAATGAGACAACACCTTTAACAGATTAAATACTTAAATAATACAAAGAAACTATGTGATAGGGTAGTGATGAAGAACATCTGCCATCTGCATCTGACAGAGCTAGATGTGTCTTAGATTTGGAGAGATTAGATTGTAAAGGATTTCATGTCTGATCAGTTTATATCCTCAGCAGAATACATTTTCCAGCTACTGACCTCCTGGAACAGCTTCAAAACCAAGACCCAGTAAGTTTCTAGTACAAAAAAGATTATCATTTTCTACACCATTTGTCCAGTTCAATTCCCTACTCTCACATTTAGCCTTATTCTGAGTTGTAAGCTAGTTACAGGACCCAATTGCTCTTAAAAGATAATTTCTCTGATTGAATGGTAGCTCTGCTGCCACAGTCATTAGGCCCATATACTTCCCCACTGAGTGAATATATATCTATACATACACATTTACATGTAAAAAAGAAAAAAAAAAAAAAATAGCTACTCACTGATTTATCAAGCTTGTTTTGTCTGAACGTGTCTTCTTCTTCTTTGTGAAGAAACACATAGTTAAACCCTATATATGAAAATAGGAAACAGCACTTCCTGTGTGATCTATTGCAAAACTTTATTACAAGAATCAAGGGTATGGTTCTTCTTTTTGGAAAAAAATCAGTTTCCAGGCTGAGTTCAGAACTGAGGGATGAAGACTTTTAGGGCATCTACTTGTTCTGCTCCAGCTGGAACTGGAGCAGTCAGTATCTGAACTACTGCATGTCTCTACATGATTAAGACTGGGTGGTTAAATTCAATAAAATCCTGTTCTCAGGACAATAAGGATTTCTAGCTGCTCTAGACACTTCTGCAGCTCAACAGAAAGTGGTGTGAAATACCTCTCATACAGAATGTGTGCTTTTAAAATTAAATTCAGGCCTCCAAAATGACTGTTGGAACAACCCTACCAAGGTATTCTTCATGTTCATTGTCATTGACTGACTTCTTCAGAATTTCTACATGGGTCTCCCTTTCATCCTCACAAGCGAAAAAGAGTCTGTATGCAAAATGAGGATATGTTCATACTATGCAAAGCAGTAATATGTTAAACAGCATCACACTTACCTTAGGTGAGCATTGTGAAGGGAGACAAGTCAAGGTCCAGACGTTTCATAGCTAATTAGGTCAGGTAGAGCACTGTGCTGGTAGAGCTTCCTTCCTTCCAGTTATGTGACCAGCTTATGCACTCTACACCTCACTGCACTGTGCAGTGTAGACTCCTTCCTTGAACATCTATTGTAATTTTTGCAAAGCCATTTGTAATGATCTTACACTTCTAAGAGGCTGTTGTATGAGGCAAGCTGGAACCTGCATCTTATTCCCTTTTTGATGTGGTGACATTGCAGGATTGAAAGCAACAGAAAGAAAGAGCTTAAAGTAACAGAAAGTGGTTAAAATATATTTTTGCTTCAAAGGCAGGAAGTATAGTTGAGTGTACAGACTGCTGTCATGCTTTTATTTTTTAAAAACATTCGCTTCACCAATGCCATTGGCATGGCAGCTGCAATAGCCTCCAACTGTTGGGGTGGTAATTGATGCCTATTTAAGTGATCATTGTAAACCAGGACTGATGAATAATATGGCCACTTATCTGCTCCCTGAAGAGCCTCTTTACAATTTTATAGTGAAGCTACATTTTTCAAATTTGCAGATTTTTGGCAGCAGCTGTTGACCATTTTCTCTATGACTGCTGGATGATTTCCTGCAGTATTCCTGAAGAGCTCTAAGAATGGCTTGTGCTACTATTATAGTTGGATTTTGTCATTTCCTAGAAAATCTATGTGGAGTTTCAATAAAGCCAGAGATACGTAATGACCACAAGTTCCAGAGAGTATAAGAGAGACTCCCAGAGCTGTTTCAGAAGGAGTGCATAAGCAAGGCATTAGGAAGAGGGGTCTGTGATGGCTGAACAAACATAAACATTTGCTGTTGATCTGGAAGGGGCTGTGTAGATTTTGCTGTAAGTATACACTGCAAATCACTGAAAACCTTCAAGCGTGAGCAAAAAGGGCCTTCCCTACAGGGATGCAGTGGATAACAGGGAGACATAACCCACATTTTCTTTCTGTACCATCTCCTTCTGAGTTGCTGTCTGAGTTTGAAAAGCATGTTTTTTACCGCTTGGGACATCTCTTCCTATTCAAAGTACAGGTTGCTAGTTCAGCAGTTTTGTTGGCAAGTTTAATCTTTTGTGATCTACTATGCCTGGTAAACAAATGCCTGGCTCGCAGGATCAAAATTCCTGTCTAAGGCACTTTGTTTTCACTGTGCCATGAGAAAGAGGGGCAGTTGCCTGGAGAAGTCACTTGTCTAGGCTTTTGAGAGTGGGTCTCCTTTGGAGTCTATTGCCCAGAGGCTATGGGTGGGTGTAATTGTCTGGGGATGCCAAAAGTAATCCTTGCCCTCTTCTTGCCCTGTCTTGTGACACTGGAGCTTCCTTCTGCCTTTCTCAGGGACTTTCTGGAGTCATCAAGCTCCTCCTTTCTGTTTGCTATTTCAGTTTGCCCAAGCAAAAAGCAGTTACAGCTGGAACAAACAGAGCCAACCTATAAGTGATGGCAAAAGATTTGGAAACATAGAAAATGCGGCACTTTGGGATTGAATCCCTCCTATGCAGGAGAGGAAAAAGACCTAGTTTTATGGAAAGCAGCTTATGCAGACAGTACTTCCTAAACAAATGTGGAAGAAAAAAATTTATACAAACTTGCAAGCATCCATATATTGATAGAACTGCTGAAATTTGAAGTATTTCAGGAATGGATAAATTCTTGTTTTCATTTCCTCTCTTACACAGAGCAGTCCTAGGAAAGATCACAGAAGAAGTCATCCTTGGAAGACCTACACACTAGTTTCATAATCTGTGAGGTAAGCAGCGGTCTTGAGTTTGGCGTAATGGGTTTGATGGTTCCTTGTGATGGGGAATGAGTGACTCATGAGTAACTTTTAATTTGAGAAACAAAGCACAGTTTTGCACACATTATTTTGAAAGAGTTTTAATTCTTTGTGCCTCCAGTCTGTGTGCTTAGATTGAACACAAGTGGACTGGGTTTTCATGCTGCCTGAGCTCACATTGCTCTGACCTTTGAAAATCAGGGAAAGGTAATGCAAATAATTGGAACCTACTTCAGAAAGCTTGATCAAGATTAAAAAACAGGAAAAAAAAAAAGATTCAAAATAGAAGAAATATTTCATATTGGACACTTAATTTTAGGCACCTGGGACTATATTTTGAATCGTAGCTAAATTATTATTATATTATAGAGGATAGGGCCTGTTAGAAAGAACATAGCTACCTGAAAAATCCATTTTTCAGGGATACTGGGATTCTGAAGAAATTCAGGGGAAATGAATGAAGTGTTCATGTGAGAAATGGTTGGGAAAGGACTAGATGATCTCTGGAGAGCTTTCTTAGACTTACTTTCTATGATTCTACTCTTAGCATCTTTCCTATAATGGTTTAGTGAGCTTTATAAACATTAACTAATCCAAAAAACTGCCTAGGAGATGGAAACAGAGGAAGCAATGCGAGAAAAGCCTGCCAAAGTCAGAGACATTGCCAGGTGAAGATTGCTTGCCTCATAAAACTAGAGAGCTGCTTAGGTTCTCCATCTATAAAATTAGAAAGACCAAGAAGGGAAGAAAAGAGTACATAAACTTCACCATGCTAATTAACTGAAATTCTATAAACAGGGAAGTAGCACTTGGTTGTATCAAAGAGAAAAATCAAAATAAGAACAAAAAATTTCTGCAACAAAACTGTCTCACTTCAGCTGGGGCTTTCTACAAGCTGTCACAACACCACCACTGACAGAACTGAAGCAAGGGAACCAAACCATGATGTGCATCTATTACTCCATCAACCGCTAAATGTAAGAGAGAACTAGCTTTTTCTGACAAAAATACTGTTGCCTTAAATTTAGCATGTTATGTGCACACTGAAAGGAAGAGGTGGGAATACACTCAGGGCACTGGCATTATTTTCCTAATTTCTTGAAGACGTCTCTTTTCATGTGGAGGGAAAGGAAGAGCTGGAGATAGTTTGCTATTGGCAAAAACATTGGTAAAATTACCCAGCAGATTAGCTAAAGAGAAATGACTGGACCTCAGCTGTATGCCACTAAGACCATAGCAAAGAGTAAGCAATGGTCTTGCAGTTCATCTCGTATTCTTGACCTCCCATGTGGAAGTAGAAATGCTGACTTCAGTCCCTGTGTCAAAGCATGTTTAAGAAATTTCAGGCAAAGCAGAACAGCACGAGGAAGGAAGGCGCACACAAATGGAGTTGCTTTCTCATTTCTCTGGTGTGCTTCAGCCTGCCTTTTTGTGGTGAAATTGGATGAACTAGATGTTTTGTGTTGGAAAGTTAATTCAATAAAGGTATTACCGAGTCCTGTGCAGTAGACTTCTCTTGAGCATCCTCATCCACAGTAGCCCTCAGCAGACATTTTGCTGATTGTCCTCAAGCTTACAGGGATGTCTACATGGCAACTTCAGTTGAGCACAAGGAGCAGCACACAGGAGGACTCTGCAAGGTCTGTTAGTAGGTAATTCATTCCAGACGCCTTCAAACTGAATGCTGTAGGCTGTAGGAATTGTCTCTCCCACCCTTAGCTGCTAATTGGCTAGCTAGTGTAAGGGCTCCCTCTGTAGTCAAAGGATAGAGGTAGGTATTTTGCAGATGGTAACTCTCTGTCTCACGATACTCCATCTTAGGCTAGAATGAATCACCATATGGGGAGGGCTCTCTTTAGCGATTGAAAGAGCCTAGATAATGAGTTCAGACTAGACAACTAACTTGTACATTGATAAAACTGAGTTATAGCCCAATCAAAAGTTTCAAATAACCTGAATGAAAACTTCAGGGCTTTTGGTGATGAAAAACTATTCTTTATTTTGGAAAAAGATCAAGCCAAATATTTTCAATTTGCTGTTCTTTGGGACTGACATGTTTTTTCAGCTGGTAAGCCTGCCTGATAATGCTGTCTACATTCTTCGCTGAAGATACCTATGCTGTAGACCTAAAGACCAGTCCTGCTGATGACCCACATGGAATCGGGAACAGATTTGTTGGGACACTATGAAGACTGTACCCAGCTCATGCCCATTAAAACTGCATGTGCTTCTCATCATGTCACACAGATAAGGCTGTAAAGGCTGTCCTCTTCTTCCTCAACATCCTCATACCCATGCAGGTGTGCTAAAGTAGCACTGTGTTTCAGAAGAGGTAGGAAGATACATAAAAGCAAAACACAGTTTCTATTGATGGTATATGAAAGTTGCATTGTCAGCTGCTCAGATGTCGTAGTACTTCCTCACAGCTTTGAAGTATTTCACAGAGCCTTGAAGAAGTAAGACTTGACAACAGAGATGTAAGTAAATTGGGAATTCAACATATTCTTAAGATATTCTGAGTTGCTCGCAGGAAGAACTAAACAAGGAAATATCAATGCAATCTGACCTTCATGTTAACATCTTGAGTGCACACATCATGATGCTTCATTCAGTTTTTTAGGAGACATCCTCCCAGCTGAGGGACTGATTATTTGGGATTCTTTTTATTGCACTTCACTAGCATCAGGACCAGACCCTATATAATGTACACTACCCAGAGCCTTCTTGGACTGCAGAATTTTGATTTTCCCTCATGATCATGTCTCTAGTTCTGTTAGGGTAATACCTGATTGCTTCACGGATATTACAGTATTTATCTTCTCACCACGTTTATGAGATGAATCAATACAATTATCTCCATTTTGCAATGAGGAAGCTGAAGTGACAAGAGTATAAATAACACTGTCAAGCATCTATTGATTTGGGGAACCTGGTTTCTGAACTGTTTTTCTCCAAAGCAAAGTATTATGCTGGGGCATGGTTCCCATCTTTTGTAGCTGCTGGTTCTTGGTCTTCACATTGGGCCTTGGAATGTGAGGAACACCATCTTGGAGGCCATCTATGAAAATTTAAGTTTAAGTGGAAAGAGAAGATGCTTAATTTATATGCTAGAAGTAGACAGGGTAGATAAAATAAATTCAAGTCTAAGTGCCTGAATCCCTTGGTGGAACTTGTGCCTGCCCTGTGACAAGCTAGCAGATTGCAGTAATATTTGAAGCATAGGACTTGGCATCTTTGAAATGTAAGTCTTCCCTGGTTTTGCTGCAGGACTACTCAATGAAACTGAAGCCAAAAGACATAACCAGCCCTAGATAGTCTTCAGACTTCTCAGAGACTGGCCTCACACTCCTGTGCTGTGTGTCTGGTGGAGCCTGCTTTATTTCTGAGAAAATTCCCCATGGAGAGTCCAGCAGTCTGGATCCAGCTAAACCAATTTATAGACATACTGAATCTGACCCTAATCATCTTCTGACAGGTTTTATTTATGGGGTGGATACACCATTTCCTTAGTAACTTCTGTAGAGAAAATTAAGAAAACACTGGGCTTTAGGTAAGTCAGCAAAACCTCCTTTCTCACATTCCACAGCAAACTAACCACACCACAGCCTGTGATACCACAGACTCTGTGCTGTTCTCCATCCACAGCAAATGAGGATCACTGTGGTATCTTCTGTACTACGGTGCGGTATATTTTATTGCATTCTTTCTTTTTTTTTTTTTAAAGGCAGTACTAATTGCTGTCTCATAATAGGAATGGAAGAGCTAGCTTACAGTTTTGTCCACAAGTAAGATGCTTTACACTTGCTCTGTTAGTGGAACGGTTGTAGATAGGCTGGGTGTGCTACTGTGCAAAACAGTATCAGTGTTAGCAAGTGTGATATGAAGCCAAGTCCATCTGTATTTGTGAAGCTCTCAGATCACATTGCAGTAGTTGTTTTATGCTGGTATATTTAGCACATGCAAACTACTTTGCCTTTCTTCTTGGAAGAGATTGTGTAAGTGTTAAGACAAAAGCAAGACAGAAGTAACTGATGAAAATAACTTCAACAGAAAAGCCATCTGAGCAAGAGAATTCAAAGGAAATCTAGTGTTTCTGACTACATTGTAATAAAGTATGCTGGGATAAAGTCCTACATAAAGTTTTAAGTGAATCTTAGCCAAAAAAAAGAAAGTATTTTAACATCTTTGTTGGCAAGATGGACAGTGGGATTGAGTGCACCCTCAGCAAGTTTGCCGATGACACCAAGCTGTGTGGTATAGTTGACACGCTGGAGGGAAGGGATGCCATCCAGAGGGACCTCGTCAGGCTGGAGAGGTGGGCCTGTGCAAACCGCATGAAGTTCAACAAGGCCAAGTGCAGGGTCCTGCCCCTGGGTCAGAGCAATCCCAAGTATAAATACAGGCTGAGAGGAGAATGTTTCGAGAGCAGCCCTGAGGAGCCCTTGGGTGTGTTGGTTGATGAAAAATACAACATGAGCCAGCAATGTGTGCTTGCAGCCCAGAAAGCCAACCATATCCTGGGCTGCATCAAAAGAAGCGTGGCCAGCAGGTCAAGGGAGGTGATTCTCCCCCTCTACTCTGCTTTCGTGAGACCCCACCTGGAGTACTACATCCAGCTCTGAGGCACCCAACACAAGAAGGACATCAAGCTGTTGTAGCGAGTTCAGAGGAGGGCTACAAAAATGATCAGAGGGTTGGAACACATCTCCTATGGGGACAGGCTGAGAGAGTTGGAGTTGTTCAGCCTGCAGAAGAGAAGGCTCTGGGGAGACCTTATAGCACCTTCCAGTACCTGAAGGGGCCAAGAAGAAAGCTGGAGAGGGACTTTTTACAAGGACATGTAGTGAGAGGATGAAGGGTAACAGTTTCAAACTGTTTAAAAGGTAGATTTAGATTAGATATTAGAAAGAAATTCTTGACTGTGAGGGTGGTGAGACACTGGAACAGGTTGCCCAGGGAAGTTGTGGCTGCCCCCTCCCTGGAAGTGTTCAAGGCCAGGCTGGACAGGGATTTGAGCAACCTGGTCTGGTGGGAGGTGTCCCTGCCTATGGCAGGGGGGTTGGAACGAGATGATCTTTGAGGTCCCTTCCAACCCAAACCATTCTGTGATTCTATGATTTGTGTTGCCTGAAGTATACTTGGTTTCACCTGAAATCTCAAAACCAAACTGTCACTGGCATGTTTCTGCAGGGAATTAACATCATACACTGATGCTCCATTTTACAAGATTTCTTCAAGTCACAATATAGTTTCAATATTATTGGCACTTGTCTTTAGATAGTGGAAAAATTTGCAGTCTGTTTCTGGTTTTCACACTGACGACAGACCATTTCCTATCTCCTAGTTGTTCATATGTTAAATGCATTAAACATTAAATATTTACACAGTGTTCAACACTGACACTTCCAACTCCCCTCCCTCCATTCATTTCATTGAAAAGACTGTCAGGTAAGTCTAAGCCTCACAAGCCTGTGGGTTTTTTCCCTGCAATCAGGGAGTCTCTCCTGGGATATAGCCTAACATTGACTGAGAAAAAAGCCTAGAAAAAATATGGCCAAAGGCTCTGGACATCAGCCACAACCTGGAAAAGCTGTATCAGAAAGCTGTGACAAGTGAAAACATAATTTTTCAGCTAGCTTGAAAATGAGTGTGAAGGAGGAGGAGAACAGGACGACCCACTAGGCAGGGAGACAGACTGACCAGCTGACACTGAAATGCACTGGGGTAGATAAGAGAGAACACCTGATTATCTTCTCCAGATCAACAGAAGGAAAAGAACTGTTGACAAAAAGAGAGAGAAGTTGGGCATGGAAGTCATCTAAGGGCCACCAGAGTTTCAGCAGAGCTCTGAGACTTTCAGGTTCACAAAGAATGTAGAAGTTAGGCAAGCTTCAGAACTTAGTGGCATTCTGAGGTAATTTCAGCAGAAAATTGTAAACCACAGAAAGTTCTGTATCTCACTTCTGGATTAATTTATTAATGCATTTAGGGCTTGCATTGGATAAGGTATTTGGGTTATAATGTATTTCTAATCAGGAAGAGCAAAACCCATACAAATTGTCAGAAAGAAGACCACGTGAGGTGTGTTTCTGTAGCAAAGATTCTAGTGTAAAGACTACAGGTAGTTCTAGTGTGTGGCCACAAATGAGCAATATCATTGATTGTGGCTGATTCAACTCTTCTTTACATCTTTATCTTAAATATGAGGAGAAGGTAAATAAGTAGTTCTTATCTGGATCTTTTTAATACTGATGTCAAGCTCTGAAAAATGTTATACAAATCCCAATGACTATTGCATCCTGCCTCACTGAATTCAGTGGTAGATCTCAAACATGTAACAGAATCTGACTTTAAATTGATTATCATACACAGACCTGTGAAATCTCAGGCTTTCAGGGTGAAGCACATTCACTCTCTCATGCCTGTTTTGGGTTTCCCTAAAGTGGTGCCATACCTCATAAATTCACAGTGCCACAACCCAGACTGTCTGCCAAGGTACTCAATGCTGCCCAGTTGGCCTTGTCTGTGAGGCAAATGTAATACTCACAATTCTGTTATGGGGAAAAGGAAAACACATTATACCTAAACCCAAGAATTTATCGTTACTGTAATTGAACTTTCAGCTCTCTAATCCAACGATCATTACTAGTCCAGATCTAATTATCTCAGAAAAAAAACAGGGGGAAAAAATAATTTATTAATTAATTAATGCTTCTGGGCAGAAACATCTTAATATTTACAACAACAAAAATAATAGTTAAATTTGTTGTATACATACCTCCTAGTTTATACCCCTTTTCTAAGCATGATGCTTTTACCTTTCCACTGCTTCTCTGAGTTCTAATGTCAATGGATTCAGCCTGTCGGTCCCTCATGAAAGGGTCCCTCTACACCTCATCCTCTGTCCCTGCTTCTCAAAGTCTCCACTGCCGTACTAGGACTGCATTTCTCTATGTTGCAGCATCACGTTAGAGTCATGTTAGAAAGAATAAGTACTTTTTACTACTATCTTTATAAAAACTGTGATTGTGCCACACAAAGATAAGCAAAACTAGGACATATTAAATATAGCCACCTGCTCAGAACTGCAGTTGCAACTAATCCAAGCAAAAATAAAGCTTCCGGCAGGTCAAGGTGAGTTTAGACAAAGCCAGGCTGGCAAGCCTCAGTCCTGTGGCCTTGCAAACTCAGTACAAAGCCTGTGGCGTGGCAATAGCAACACTGATACCATGTTGCTGGATGAAATACTGTATTACTGGGCAACAGGGTTACAGAAGACACTCGGAAAGCACGGTCTCCGTTTACAGAAGGGTTAAAGAAGTTTCTCCTTTGTTACATCCCCCTGGTAAGAAGAGGTATTACTCAGTGAGTATTTCACAAGACAACACTAAGAAGGTACAGTAATATATTTCAGGAAATTTTTATAGTTTTGAGCTGGAGATAGTGAGGTTAGAAGAATTCAACAATGTCTTTTTCAGTCACCAACCTTCTGCACAGGGCAGCTTTGCTCAGCCTCAGCTTCTGAGTGCCCACAGCATGGCAGATTGATACGGAGAAGCAAAGAGGTGTGCCGTGAGGAAAGGACTGGGGACAAAGGCACAGACTTGCCCTCTAGCATGTTTACAGCAGAAAAGAAATCAAGATGCTAGAGACTCCTGAAACAGAGGAAGTAGTCCTTAGGAGTGGGAAGGCTGTGCTAAGGGAAGTGCCCCAGAAGAAAGAAAAAAGAGGCAAGGAAACTGAAAGCTCAAGAGTATATTACATTGGGTTGAAATTTCTGAGTAGGAGAGTGGCTAAAACAGCTCCTGAAAATAAAAGCAGTGCCAAGTCATAACTGCATGTTTCCCCCTCCCACTGAGAGATAAGATGATCTTTCACTTCATAATTTTATCTTCTACCATACAACTGTTATTGACATATTTTTTTCCATATTCTCTTTAGACACCCTGTGCTGGGTTCCTAGCAGTTGGTGGCACTATTTGTTTTTTCACAAATCTCCCATCCATGCCACAAACTCTGAGGCTTCTTCATGTCTCCCATGCCCCTACTGTCACAGACTGCTGACATCCATGTCCCTGAACTGCTGGAGAACCTGAGAGACTCTCTAAAAGCCAGTCCTGGTGACATTGTGGTGACAGGCTGTAATAAGTGGAGAAATATGTTTGTATTGCACAGGTACATCTGAGCTAGGTCCGGGACCAGCAGCTGTGTAACCTGTTAGTCATAGCTCTCAGCTGCTAATTAGCCTGAGCACAACAGAATGCTTTTTTGACCTCACAGCTGTGTGTCTCTGAAGCAGTCTCTCTATGTGATACTGTATGTACTGTGTTGGCACATTTCTTATTTTGAAAGTGACTTGTTATCTCTTCATGACCCTGAACTGCCCATTGTAGAAACTGTACTGGAAAGAAGCCAAAAAAAAAAAAAAAAAAAAAAAAAAAAAGTTTTTTCTAGCACCTAGAGCACATTTTTTCTAGCTCTTTGCCATCTAGTAGTGGTGAGCAGCTAAGCTTGTTATTGTGAAATAAATGTATTTTGAATTTCACAAAACATTTGCCAAACAGCCTAACCTCTTGAGAGTGGTGTGGTCCCAGGTGCAGCTCCTCATTTTCCTTATGGAAAGTTTCACTTTACTGTATTTATTTTAAAGGTCTGAGTCTTGGTTTTGAGGATGTGCACATCTGGATATTTTGTTGCACACCGTCAAATGGTCTTGGACTAGAATAAGGTCAGAGTTTCCTGTCATCGTGTCATAGGCATTATACTACAAAATGGCAGAGAAACATGAAACAGGGAAGAGGAGGACTGTGAAACATGTTAGATGAAAATCAATAGCTACAAAGTTCAGGCAGGTTCAGACACATTTTAGAACAAGCTAGGGAAATGTTACTAAACATGAAAAGTGGTACTTAGCATTTTAGCTGGCAATCTGATGTCAATGATAGATATCACAGCTTGGTCCCTGGAGAAACATTAATTGCTTTAGTTGTGCAACATCTGATTAAGAGATATGTTCTATGAACAGCAGTTATTTCCTTATTCCATCCTCCAGAATAGTGAACAACTTTCCACTAATTTAATGGAACAAGATCGGGCTAGATATTTTGGCATATATATTCACATTACCACACACAGCACAAGGAAGTCCACATGACATCAAACCTGAACGTTCCTTGGTGCTCTTGCAGTGGTATTTGTGGCTGACACATCTCAGCACATGAAAACTAGCTGATCGGATTATGAGTAGATTGCAAAATTCTTTTACCAATTTTACTTTGTGTCAGAACGCTTGAAACTGAGGAAATACTGCATCTGCTACCTGTTTCATTCAAGGGAGAATATTACATCTGCAGAAGAAAGCAGATTGTCATTGACAAGTTTCTACCTAAAAAAAATATGTGTTACAGAAAAAATGGCAGTACAAGCTCCTTAATAGCATCCTACCAGTGTAGTGCTGTTTCAGTACATAGAAGTGCAAAATTTTTTGAACACTGCTTTTTGTCTCTGTAGATTCTTTCCATTGCATATACAAGTAGCCTGAAGTCCTGTGGATTTACAACATTGAAAATAAAATTTCATGTTTAAAGAAGAGACACGATGCTTCTGAGAACTCTTCTGTGTATGAGGACGTGGGGTGATGTTTGTGTCTCTATTCTGGTAGTTCATACAATAAAAGGGTTAAAATAACTACTTGTATTATTCCTTTTTGCAACCTCATTAGACAGAGATAGAGCCTTCTGAAGGAAGAAGTGTCCTAAGAATCTGCAGTCTTGATCTGTGAGAGCTTGACTGTACTTGAGCAGAAGATGGAAGGTTTGGATCTACCCTTCTGGATTCTTAAACACCAGTCGTTCAAACACAGCAGTGGAAGACAAGGAGGAGGAAGAAGAAACTCTGCAGTGAGTCCAGCAAAACTTTTTTATTTCTTTGGTTAAGGCTTCACATATTGTTTGGTTTAAATTCTGCTATTACACACACACACAGAGCATGATTTCAGGAAGAGCTGGACAAAAAAGTAATATAAACCAAATAGTTTGGCCCTTGTAACCCAGAGAGAATCCTAGTCTACTGCTGAAAACCTTGCTGTATTAATGATACAAGTGTATCTTTGGGACATTTGAGGTTCACACTTCTAGACCTTCCATTGACTGAAGCATTGGAAAGAATTGTGCGTATCTGGGGCATATCTGTTGCATATCATTTTGAACAACATAGCAACCTGAAAAGGGGCATGATCTTTGAAAAACTGCAGTGCTTTTGACTGTCTTGTCTTTTTGAAATTTGAAATTCAGCAAGGCAAATAAACAATTATTGAAAAATACTAATTTAGGGACCTTATCCTTTATTCCTTATTATTTCATCTGACTAACTAGATTGCAGATATGATCCAAATCTGTATTTTAAAACCAGAGAGTCCTTGAATACTATCTTTACCTGAAAGCAGTCTTTTCTTGGTTTTGGTCTTTTTTTCACTCAACAAAGTGATCAGGAAAAATTGTTTGCTGTTCCACATGCCCTATTTCAATCAGAAAAAAAAAGTTGCCAACAAAGCTACCAGGGATGAAATGATCATTCCTTGAAATCTATAGAAGCCTAAAAAAGTGCGGGGGACTCTCCACAGATACTTTATATCCTTGAAGGCAGCTTCTTGGTGCTGTAAGTTCCATGCAGTCTGGATTGGACTGGGGCCCCATCTTTGATCAGTCAGTTGTGTCTCTTCCCTGCAGCCAGGAAACCTGGCTCCTGACTGCCAAGTTCCGTGTTGTCTAAAATGCAGTGATGCAGCTCATTTGGAAAGTGTCCATGTGTGAGAGCTGACCAGAAAACATTTCCATCTTCCCTTCTAAAAATACCAATTAAAAAAGAATATAGATAGATAGATAGATAGATAGATAGATAGATAGATAGATAGATAGATAGATAGATATCTTCTGTTTTTTCTCCCTTCCATATTTATCTGAAACATCAACAGGTAAGATGATGGTAAATGACACTGAACATTTTAAACAGAAATGCTTTTACCCAAACTCCAAAATTCTGGCCACAGGGGGAAGATATCTGACCTGAGATGCTGGCCCATATTTCTTTTCAATCACTGAAATGCCTGCATGGTACAAAAAACCCCACAGAAATACCTAAAAGTTTTCTGAGAAGTAAAACAATATGATAATTGAGCCGCAGGGCATTTCTTAGCCATTGAGTAATAAAACCTAGAAATGTTAATTACATTATCTATCATAAATGAAAGAAGAATTTTCTATACTATTTAGTTAATGGCAAGAGTATTTTGACACTGAGGTTAGAAATGTATTTGGAACTATTAGGAAACATTAAAAAAATGAAATTGTAAGTAGAACTAAGAAAACACAGTATTTTTATTACCCTAGAAAATACAGTCTTTTACAATAGCCAGGCTGGGGTTTTTTCCTGGTTTCAGGCACTCTCTTGTGTGACTTTTAAAATGTTCTTTACACTAATATTACCTCAACATAAATGTTATTTTTTCACTGTGAATTTTTATTGGAATTTTGAGAACAAGTCTTTCTCAGCAGCATAGTAGAGGCATGACTTATTTTGTTGAAGAGCTCCAAGGTGCCTCTCAGTTCCAATAGATCTGTTTTACATGATACCAGCTAAAAAAGCAGTAAAAATATTGGTTTTTTATCCTAATTTAGGCTTGCAAATCATTAGAAAGACTTCTAGGAACCAAGACAAAAAGGTGTAGTTAATATGTTTATTCAAAGAAAACATTTCTAAAATGGCAGAAAATAGTGATGTATCTAAAAAGAGATGAGCCTACATGCTACATACCACTTTCTGGTGTTTACATCTAGCAGCGAGTGCTGTGGGCACAGAGTTGGAGGTCCCACACCTCCAGTGTGAAAGCAGACTACCAGCTGCTTTCATGATGACATATTCAAGTGTATGGGCCTCTATGAGTTACTGGTATAGGGAGCACATGGAGGCATTGCTCTGCTGTTTTTGAAGGCATCACCACCCAAGGCTGCTTTGGACAGCAGCAGCTCCAGGGACCCTCCAGCTGTGTCCCTGGGAGCGTCCCACCTTAAAGCAATAAGGCCCTGAGCTGAGGGGCCTCTTTATCTGTGAGCTGAAGCAAAGGAGGAATGGTGAGAGTGGCTGAGGTGATTCCCTCTTTGCAATGATGTGAAGTAATCCCATGTCTGTCCCCTTCCAGATTCCTGGAGGGGTGTCCCACGCCTGTCCAAGGGATGTAGGGATTCAGGTATGGAACAGCTTCCACAAAGCAGAGCATATTTGGGGGTAAGGCAGAAGCGATGCTTTCATCAGGGGAGAAAATAAATACTAGAGGAAGCAGCCTACTTGCTAAAATGTGTTAAAAGAGCTCTAAAATTTAATTAAAATCATTCTGTGGCAAGCTTGTATGGTCACCATTTTACAAATGCACTGGTGCTCTTAGGAAACTAAAGCTGCCACTTATTATGCTGTAGTTCACAAAAGGAGGTATAGGTATACTGGTCCTCTGAAGAGGATGCTGTACACATGGAACAAGCTCCAGGGCCACGTCAGACCTTAGGCCAACTACTCACACCAGAAGGCAGCTCAGGTGGCCTCATAGGAACCCTGCGCTGTCAGAGCAGCCGGAGAGCTGGGTGGGCACTGAAAACGACTGACCTGCTCCGGCACCTCCGACAGGGCTGGAGAGGACACGGGCACAGGACTGAAGTAGTCCTTTAAGATGGGCCTTGAATGTCACCCCAGCAAAGGCATAGATCACGGGGTTCAGGCAGCAGTGGATGAAGGAGATGGTTTCCGTCAGCTGCAGGGCCAGGGCTATCTGGTAGCTCGCCTTGCAGTCATTGATGATGTGCAGGCTCTGCAGAGAGTCTAGGAACAGCGCAATATTGAAGGGAGTCCAGAAGAGGAAGAAAACAATGACGATGATGAAAATCATTTTGATTGCCTTGATCTTGTTCCGATTTTTGCATTTTTGCAGGTTTTTCAGTATCTGGGCGTAGCAGCAAATAAGGATGCTAAGGGGAATCAAGAGGCCTAAGATATTGGATGCAAACTGAGAAGCGACCTTCCAGGTATTGTCACCTGAGGGGTATGTGGAGACACACTGCACAGACTGCTCAATTTCCAGCTGCTGGTTGAACATGATGTTGGGTACAGAAGCCAAGCCAGCCACCAGCCACAAGATTAAACTGATAATTATGCCACAAGTGGCTGTCCGTATCCTCATGGCATAGACAGCATGGACAATTGCTATATACCTGTCTATGCTCATGAGGGTTATAAAGAAAATACTGCTATAAAAACCTGTGTAATAAATGCCAGCCATTATCTTGCACATAGCATTGCCAAAAACCCACTGGTCTGAAGCGTAGTGGGCTTGGAAAGGGAGAGGCACAACAAAGAGGAGATCAGAGGCTGCGAGGTTCAGCAGGCAGATGTCAGTCATTGTTGTCAGCCTTTTCCTGGTCAGGAGAACCCAAAGGACCAAAGAGTTTCCCAGAAGGCAGAAGACAAACACAAGGCAGTAAAGAATTGGCAGAAAGAGGGATTTAAACCTGTGAAAGCTGTTTCCTTCATTGCACGGAGCAGTGTTTTCATCATATCCGTAGTCATATTCTGTTGTGCCAAGGAACTGGCTTGTGGGATTCATCTCCAATACCTGTGCAAGAAAGAGCAAGGGATAAATGTCTGGCTGTCCTGGCACAGGACTCCCAGGGTGGCTTCTGCCTCTCTCTGTGCACATCGAGCCTGTGGGTCAGGCTCCAGGCAGAGGGACTGCAGAATACAATCTCAGTCTCACTGGCTGGACAAGAGCAGCTGTACCACCCAAAAGTCTGCACCTGCAGCTGGCAAAACATTCCTGTACATGCATAAGTATGAGCACTGAGATGCCCTCGGTTTTCCCGAAGCTGCCTCAGTGCCAGTGACTTAGGCCCTCATCATTATTGTGAGAGGGAAAAATTCAAGCTCTGAATAGTCATAATGGTGCAACACAGTACAAAACCTGCATCTGAACTAAAAATCTGGATTTTCTTGTGCTACCTGGGGTGGGGAAGCTTTTTGCCTGTAGCATAAAGACCCTTATAAAATTGTCTCGACTGAAGAAGCCATCACCCCGCAGCATAACCACATTTTTAGCTGATCTGATCAGGGCTAGATACTGGCGTGGAGTGCAGAGACATGTAAGCTAGTTTTCCATGGATGGGTGCAGGATTGCATACAAAAAAAACCCTGCTGCAGCAGCAAGGAGTTTGCAGGGCTACACAGCAGCACTTGCAGTCCTGAGCCCTGGACTGCTGCAGCAAAGCATTAATGGACCTCTGGGTTAGCTGGTGAGCAGATTGGCTGTGCCTATTGCTAAAACACAGCAGTTTGTCGCTCCTGCCTCTTCTGCCCAACTTGAGTTTTCTAGTTAGAGAAAACCAAAACAATGTGGGGGGATGTTTCCTCTCTGTCATTTCTGGAGAACTGCAATAAAGTCAGCTTTAAAATAGTCTGACCTGCTCTCCAAAAGTGAGTCAGTGCTTTAGCCACCTTTTTTTTCAACAGATGTCACCTTATGACCCCTATAAAAGGGGATCTGGTTTGCAAAATTAAGTGTTCACATTTAAAAAAGTAATGGTTCTTTCAAAAGACACTATTTCAAAGGAGTTTGCTTTGCAAAGAGTTTCTGCTTGCATACAGGTTGATTGTATCTTGAAAGAGCTTCAAAGACACAGTTTCCAGGAGGGAAGAATCATTTGTAGTAATCACTGCTATTAAGCTGTAGCAATAATATGAATGACAGTGATTAATTCATTAAAAGTAGAGCACATGCTCTCCTGAGTTAAAAATTGCTGCTCGGGTATATGAAAAGAGAGAGAATGGTGAAAATTTTTGTATTTGCAAGGAAGGAATCAGAATTCACCCCTTCTTGCCTGGCTGTGCCACAAGGAAACAGGAGGATCTGTATGCACAGCACAGAGGGCTGTTCTCTGCTCCAGGAATGGATGCTGCTCATGCCTGACTGACCTGGCCCAACTTTTCTTGGGGCGCCAGGACTGTTTGCACCAAAGTCAATTGGCACATGCAATACAGAGAAACCCGTTACAAATACAACACTCACACCTATGGAGTTCCTTGTTCAGAAATAACAAGTGATGAGAGAAAAGCAGTGCTGTAATCTACATCGATAGTGTAATTCTTTCTTAAATTCTTTCCTAAAACTAAACTATATTTAGTTCTCACCTGTAGGCAGAACATGTGTTATTAATTTCAACTATTTTTTTTCATGCATAAACCCCTAAATGTCAAGATGTTGAGCCCCTAGATAATGGCTGTTCATGCAGCAGCAGATATGGGTAGAAAATAGTTCTTGCTGATGCTTTTGATGTGTGATCCCGACACACCAGGACTGTAAGCACTGCAGTAATGGCTTGCTTTTCTTAATTGCCTGGCAGGGACCCATTAAAAGCAGTCCATAGATTCAACAACCAAAAGTAAAAAAAAATATAAAAAATAATGAAACTGTGTTATAGATATATAAATATGTAGAGAGATACAGATACATAGATATAGATTTATAGATGTGATGCATCTGATTTTGGCAAAATTCAGAAGTGTTTTTCCTGGGCTGAACAGAGACTGGAGGTACTCTGCTTCAGACTTTCAGAACTCCTTTGCACCATTAATGCCTTTGACAGCTTCTGACCAGGGCACAGCATTTTCCATTTTCTCCCCTCTCCACATCAGTTGGCAAAACAGTCAAACTGAAAAAGTGGTTTTCCGGAGGGTATTAGGAGAGAGAGAACTGCTGCAGGTCCCATTCCCCTGCTTGCCAAAGTTAGCCCATTACTTTTAAGAGTAGCACATTAAATCTGGATGGACTTTACCTTTGACAGCAAGAAGCCGCTCTCTGTTGGCCTTCTCCTTCTACCGTGTCCTTGTCCTCTCTTAGACTCAGGAGTTTCCAAGAGGTTTACTCCATCACTTGTGGAGATAGTTGAGATTTGGTGATATGCGGGTGTCAAATGGGCAGCTGCCAGTTACGGAACAGGTTTTGAGACAAATAGAAGGTTTTGTAGCTGCGGTAAACAGGAAAAGAGTTGAGAGGGCTTACAAACACCTTGTGCGAAAAAAAATCAAATACAGCTCTTTTTGAAGGCAGTAAAGGTAGCACATGAACAGAAGTTCTCCTTTTAATGTGTCTGCTAGACCCCTCTTCCTCACAGCCACCCCTGACTGAAATGAAAAATTCTAAAGTTCAGATGTCTCTATCATGGAACACATCCTAATAAATTTGCAGCTTTTTACAGAAGCTGATATATAATTTTTGAGACACGTTATTTTAATTTTTCATTTCCTTCAGCTAATATCAACTTGTATACTGCAGTCTGGTTATGCCCCTCCCCATTAATAACATAGTAAGTTTCTGAGCAAAATAAGAACTCATAGCTACTGATACCTCTTTGCAATCATTTTTTAAGCAGCTTTTATTCAAATGGAGGTATTTGAGAGTTTCTTTGCTACCTTGGGGTTTTTTAAAGTATATTTTAGTGCATTTAGGATACATGGTCAAGGACCAACTACTGAAACAAGGACAGGCTTGAAATTTTTTATTTTATTCAGTACCTTTAAATTATTTTGGTTTTGTGTAAACTGTGGTGCTTTGTAAGTCAGCCAAATGATATGCTTGTCATTCATTAATCTCAACAAACACTGTCTTCCTGATTTATAGGAGCACAGAGAATGCAAGAGATTTGCCCCAGAGCCTCAAGCAAGTATGTGGCAGATCCAAAGCATGTCTTTTATTAAAGTTATTAACCTGTTCTTTAGTAGCAGCTCACATCTCCAATCCAAGTGGCTTTCCAATTTGCTGGCTGTTGCATAAACAAGTAGTGAAAGACAGTCCCAAAGAAGAAAAGAGCTAAATACTGCAGGCAGACCAAAAAAAAAAGTGAGAAAATCTGCTGGGGAAAAGGAGAAGTAATATAATGAAGGACCTGGCACTAGTCAGTAGCACAGTCAGAAAGAAAAGTCTTGTCCCTTGAGGTATCCAAAATGCTACCCATGACCATGGCATCACTCGTCTCCAAACACCGAGTTGATCTTACTACATAAGAGAGAACAGATCCTCTTTTTTTTAGTTTATATTTTTTCAGAATTAACTTTTGAGCATTTTTGCAATAGAACTTTATTTTATTCTACTCTCTATATATTAATTAAATGATTAATAATATGTTGATAGCATATCCTGCTGTTACAGCCATACAGTACAACATGCTGTACCACCATTCTATTTACTTTTTTGTTTAGAAATCGATAGTCAGCTTTCATTATTTCTTCTTATGATCAAAACCAATCAATTAAAGATGTCCCCTCTTCCACTGGATCCTTTTTGCATTAGTTTGGCTGATAAGTTATTAACACATATAAAAAAATTAAGCAGTAGTTTGACAAGAAAGCAATAAAAGAATGAAAGCCTCCATTAAAAATATATCTGCATTTTAAAACATTTATACATACCCTAAATTTTTTAAAAAAAAAAACTTGTATTTTTTTCTTGAGTTATTTTCTGTTGTATGTAGTATGATTTTGCAAAAATATTTCAGTTCATTCAAAATGTGGGGTTTTTTTTAATCAGGAAATCTTCCAGCCACGTACTTTCACCAGCTGCAATTCTGCATGGCCAGGCAAAGCGATGCACAAAACTGGAAGAGTACGGCCAGGAAATGTCAGAGGAAACACTGCATGTGTTGGAGAAAGCTGGAGCGAGCAAGAAGATGCAGAGGATCTTAAAGGCAAGAAAAATAATTTGAATTCCAGTGAAAAAAAGATAAGATGCAAGTAAGCAGGTCTGGTGACTGCCATGGCTGGAGGACAGCTGGCTGCTGTACTTTGGGCAGACCAGAGAGGACTATGCCGAGCATATGGGTAACAGCCTGGTAATAAGGAGAAGGCTCTTTTTGAAACCTCTCCTTCCTCCTACAGACAGTCTAGATGAATTGAATTTGAATACAGAAAGGAAACTGTGGTTGCAACAGAAGACACTGACAGCAAGAACTCTCTTTGGCCTTAGGAGCGCCAGCTGCGAGCCCTGGTATGGCTCTGGCTGTTTGGTAAGGTGGATGGGAGGCACCTTTCTGACACCACGGCACAGGCTCCGGTACGTCAGGGGAAGTTTAGGTTGGATATTAGGAAGAAGTTCTTTACTGAGAAGGTGGTTAGACATTGGAACAGGCTGTCCAGGGAGGTGGTGGAGTCGCCATCCCTGGGGGTGTTCAAAAAAAGGGTTGATGAGGCACTTGAGGTCTAGTGGTCTAATGGTTAGGAATAGGATGGGATGGAGGCTGGACTTGATGACCCTGGAGGTCCTTTCCGACCATAATTATTCTATGATTCTATGATTCTATAAAGGAGAAGGTAGAGGTGGGGGGGTCAGGGTGAGCATATCCTCTGCATTGTGGGAGCAGTGTGGCAGAGTGGCTTGATGAACCTCCCATACCAAATTCGTCCTTCTGGCTATCTCCCCAACAACCCTCTCCCAAGTGTCTCTGCAGCCTGTATGGACCGGGAAGTGCCCTTCCTCAGCTATAGCACCCTCAGTGTATCATCTCTTGCACTCCTCTCTCACAGGGCAGTGGGGACAGCCAAGGGGGACACTGAGTCCTGGGTGCCCAGGGCTGGCGGTCACCTGGGAGGTATAGCAGGAAGCCCCACATAGCAGCTGTCTTGAGGAATCCTTCCCTGTTTCAGTTAATGCCACAATGTTTGGGTCTATCAGCATCAGCTATCAACACACCATCTTAGTAGGACTTAATCAAAACTGTTTAATCAGACCATTGTCAGTGTAGAGGTACAAATATGCCATACAGCAGAATGATTCATCTCCCTTTCTTAATGAGGATAGCATATTTTTATGCCTGTGTACAAAGAGGTGGGTAAGATTTTGTGACTGGGTAAGATACTGAGTGATCAAGTTTTTTTTCATCAAAAAGGTATATTTAGGTTGACTAAAATATCTCTGAAAATGCCAAGTTGTTTTGAGTGGGATTTCCCCCCTCCAAATTAGAGAAACAAAATGAAGAAGAGTCACAATATTCCATTCTGACAGTTCTAGACAAAATTTTTCTTTTTCAAATATAGATTTTTCTTTTTATAAATAACCTCTTCTTCTAACCCTTCTTCCTCAAAAACAGGCAGACTTCAAACTTCAAAACATTTCCAGTAGAACTAAGATGTGTCTGTTTTGCTGGTAGGAGACAGAAATTTTTATTTTTCTTTTCAGCTTGGTCAGCAAAAATATTGACACCCTCCACCAAAGCGGAGTTGTATTACAGTAACAAAGTGCTTGTGTATGCAGACATGTACAAATATGCCTATAAAAAAGTCTATTTGGCATTGCTCTGGCTCTCTCTCCTGCAGCAGATGCTGAGTGCAGAAAGAAAGGCTGTGAGCCAGAGAGTCCTCCAAAAAACTGTTGCTGAGTTTGTAGAGGAGAAGCAGCTGGAGGTGCTTGGTGAGGTCTGGACTAGCTCACAAAAGCTCCACGCTCTGCTTTTCACTGCTGGCACCAAAGCCACACGGATTATGGCTTTGACAGCTGCGGCCTTGCACAATCGCTTAGTTTCACCAGAGTAGAAATCAGTGCGTTGCAAAAGTCCCAGCACAGTAACTCATTCATAACAATGTCAGCAGTGAGTGGGATCCTCTCACTCTGAAGTTTTACAACTTCTTTCTGTGAGACAGAAAGAAGTAAACAAATATGTTTTGCATATGGAGCCTGAGAACAAGACCCTTCTCCATCTGTCCTTTATCTGATGCTTTTTTTCTCACCCTGGAGCACTTTGGGTTTTAAGCCTTTGCTGTCCCACACCTCTCAGATTAGCATCTGACACTGCTTTGCCTAAGGGTGGAGAACAGAGAAGGATGCAAGCCAGAATGAGTTAGAACAGAGAAATCACAGAAAACAGGGCTGGATGGGACACTGGGAGATCACAGAATTATAGAATAGCCTTGGTTGGAAGAGACCTCTAAGATCACCAAGTTCAACCGTTAATCCAATGCTGCCAGTTCCCCACTAAGCCATGTCCCTCAGCACTTCATCTATCTTAAGTTAGGGGCAGTCCCCCACTGTTACTCTTGCCATACGGTTATTCAGCTGCTCCTGCAGCCCCTGCTTTCCCCCAGCTTCTCCTTACAAACCATCCCAGTGCTTCTCCACACTCACTCCTAGTAAATTTGTCTTAAAATTTAATCTAAAAACTCTCCTGGTATGATTTGAGTTAGTTATCCGTGGAGGAACAATTGCTACTTTCTTCTAGCTGCTTTAAAATACTCTGAGATGATGTTTCCCTTCAATCTTAATAGCTCATATTCCATCATCTTTTTCCTTTTAGGTCATGTTTTCTAAATTGTTAATTGTAGCCACTGTTCTCCTTTGGCGGCTGACCAGTTTTCCTTAATCTTCTTTGCATCACGGTGTCCAAAACTAGACATAGAGCCCCAGCTGTGGCCTTACCCCTGACTGGAAGAGTCACCTGCCTGGGGTAGCTGTCTTATTTTGCAATCACATAGCACTGGTGACTCACGTTTCTCTTGTGCTGGACGCCAGCCCCTAGATCCTTTTCTCCAGAAGTGCTGCCTTCCCCATCCTGTGTCTGTGGTCTCAGCTGACCCTGCCCATGTGCAGAAGTGAGCACTTGTCCTTAGTGAACTGCAACACATTGCTCCCAGGCTTTTTAATCTGTCAATTAAGGTAAATTTGAGCAGCCATCCTGCCTCCCAGTATGTTTGCACCCCCTCCCAAGGTGGTGGCATGTGTAAAAATAGTAAAAACATGCACCAGCCTTTCATCCGGAACAGTAATGTGCATGCTGGCTTGTGCCAGGGCAGACACTCAGGACCTTCTTCTCAGGTCTCACTGACCCATGTGTGAAGTCTGTGAGCTCCAGCACAGAAACCGGGCAGGATTCCTCCCACCACAGCAATGCCACCTTAACCACATGAGGCTGGGGTGTGGGTGAGGGCACTCAACTAGCTACTCAGTTAAATGGCTAGACTGGTTCCTGACAGGGTTTCAGCTCAGCCCTCTTCACACTCTCTGTCCTCTGGGAGCCGTGGCGTGTGGTGCAGACACCAGACTTGCTCCTGGGTGCAAGCTCCAGTGCCCGCTGGTGGCCCGGCGCCAGAGGTACCCCTCTGAGGGTGTACCGTCACGCTGCAGTGGCTGCACCACTTCTCCCTCCCGGCTGGCCTTGGCTGCACCAGCTCAGGGGCTGTGAGGAACTGGGGGGCTGCAGGGTGGGAAATTCCCCATGCAGCCAATGACATCCATGTCTGCTCTCACTGCAGGAGCCTCCCATGGCAGCAGCTCTGGATGCTGATCAGATTTGAAAAGGAAAGACAGTTTTCAACATATGAAACATTGCTCTTAAAACAGGGAAGCCTGTGTGGTTTAAGACCAAGATGGTGACTCAGGGACCTTGGATTCAAACCTGCACCCTGCCACTGGCAGCAGGTCCCCTCAGAGGGGTTGCGTGCCTTTAGCAACACCTTCCCAGGGCAGGCTGCTCTCAGCACGAGAGCATCACACAGCGAAATCTGGGCAATGGTCCCATCCCGCTGGTGCTTCGCATCTAGACCGCAGTGGCAACGATCTCAAAGCAAGCGTCTGCGTGGCATTGTCCCATCTTTCGCGTCTTCCTTCAGGCCTCTGCCCTCACCAGGGGCGTGAAGAGAGGCTTTGCTGGGGTGACACACACCTCCAATGCAGCTGCGGTCCATGAGGAGGTGTGAGGAGAGCTCAGCAACGCCACTGATAAATCTGTACCTGAGCCGCT
Source organism: Podargus strigoides (assembly GCA_028020825.1). NCBI lineage: Eukaryota > Metazoa > Chordata > Aves > Caprimulgiformes > Podargidae > Podargus > Podargus strigoides. The sequence continues at coordinate 13,476,525 of CM051623.1, read as the reverse complement.
GGTAAACAGGAAGCTGCTGAATAGCTTTATTCTTTTTCTTGGTTTTTTAGGTTCTTTTGGTCTAGTTTTCATAGCTATTCTTTTTCGCTTACTTCATCTCAGGAAACACATTTTTCTGCCACCTCTTGCAGGAAATGTGCAAGATAGAAAAAGTGTTGAAAACCTCACACTTAGCTCAACCCACTCTATGAGGGGTGGTGAGTCAAAGGGCCTGGCAACGAGGGCACAGCAATCGCACTGGCAAAAGCTGGAAGCCCACAGGTCAAGCTCACAATGGTGAAAGTAAGGCTAAAAGGATTTGACCATGCAGAACACAGACACACATTTTTGTGCTACAATTAGATGTTGCAACTCAGTGGCTTTTCACCGGTATCAGAAAGAACTTTCAAACCTTTCTGGTCAAGAGAGCCAGAGGCATAGCTCTCTTTCCAGAGCTGCAGCACCAGGCTCTTGGGAACTCATTTTCAACACCAAAGACCCACCTTGGAGCCTGCTGTCCACATCAGGCACGTCCATCTGCCACACCACTGCAAACAAGTGCAGCCATGCTGAGCCCACGTGCCAGAGCCTGTTGGGGGAGACGGAAGGCACTTGTGCTCAGTACCTTAGTGTGGACCAGCAAGTCATCTGGACACATCAGGAGTAAGCAGGACAGGCTGTGCTGCCGTTTAGCAGATACTCTAGGTTTGTCCCAGGCTGTAGGTACCTAGCAGTGCAGGTACAAAACATGCAGGGATCAGTGCTCACCATGTTTAAACTTTCACATGATCTTGCAAGGTGCTGCTTGAGAAAATAAGTCAATAATCAAGCCCCTGCTGCTTACAGGGAAACATGCCAGGGTTTGCCAGCAGTAATGCTGACAGGACAGGGTGATGCCGTGGGGAGCTGGGGGGACACACAATCATTCCTCCCACTTACAGCCTGGGGCTGCAAGCGTGGCTTCATCTGCAGCACGACTGACCTTGCACTGACAGGAAGGAGTTTGCATTATCCATCAGCCCTTCTTACCCCCTTTGCCTTAGCAGCGAGAAGGATCCCTTAGGCCAGCCAGGGTAAAGCAGAGCTTGCACTGCCTACACTGTCCTCCTCTCCTGTGGGCTGCGGATAGATATTCACAGCTCAACGAGGAGATACAGCCCAAAATGGTCCTGAAAAACACCATATCCAGCAAGAAGCTGAGTTGAAGAGGAAGAGGAGTGTCTTTCCAGTATGCAGATACACAGGGCAGGGTTTTTTCTCATTATCAAACTGCAGTTTCATGTTTTTCTGGTGTACTGAAAGCACAAGAGGGACTCTTGTGGGTTTCAAATGAGTGGGACAAAACAGATGAACTTTTGTCACTGCTTGGGTAAAATCTATATTTCCTTTTTACAAGACACAGAATTACTTTTGCTGGCTCTTTTCTGATACATTCCAATAATTCCAAGAACCATCAAGATTTCATACCTCCCCTCTAGTAAGTCTGTAGGCAGAAGAGCAAAAAAGTCAAAAGTTTTGTTGACCTTTTAGAAATCACTAGGTGTAAATGTGTCTTTCTGGCCAGGACCAAACACAAGACCAGCTTTTATAGACAAGATAAGATTAACAGTAATGTGTCTGCATTTCTTGGACAGAGCAAAGGACATCTGAGAAATCTTGAAGTCAAGAGTTGAGCCATAATGCTTTAGTCAATCTTTGAAGAAAAAGCTCTTGAATTTAGTCTCAAATAGTTTTGAATATTCAATAACAAAAACAAATGTTTTGTTTGTGCTTCTTTAACCCAAAATGCTGCTCTGCTCCCTTCATCTTTATTCTATCAAATATAAGCACAGCCAGCGATTCCAAACTCTGAAAACCCTTCCTCGTGTGAGCTTTCCTTAAGGAAGAGCACAGGTGGGAACAGTCAGCACTGGGAAACCTTTGCACCTTACTTTGCCAAGGTTAATAGTCATAAGTTAGGACAAAGAAGACCCGTCTTTTTCATTACCGAGGACTTTTAATGGTAAAATGGGTCTGAAGATAGAACAGAAAAACTCTCATTTATTCTTACTTTATCTCATTTTAGCTTTGGAAAATTAAAAACAGAGTGTTAGACCAGACTCCACTGTAATGCAATAAAATGGATTCATGGTCCAAGGCAGCAAAGTGAAATTACATCTTAAAAAAAAAAAAAAAAGAAAAAAAAAAAAGAGCAAGCACAATGTTTTGGGGTTTTCTTTGCCTTTTGAAATGCAAATAGGTATTCTGATAGGACATCAGACAGCAGCTGACCACATATACCACAGGAGGTTAACATCTAATGTACTTCCCAGTAAGGCATGCTATTCAACAATACATGTGTGCTCCCAACATGATTTCTTTTATCTTCTCAGTGTTAAGCTTTGCTCAAAACACATCTTTTTAGTGCACGATAGCAGGAAGCAACTGCTTAGAGAAATGACACATTTGTCTCCAGGCTCTCTAGAAACCGGTGACAAAAAAGGGTCATTAAATCACTTGCTGTGTTAAAAATTCTACCCTGGGAATCATCTACAAGCCTTACATTCAGACATGCTTTTAATATAAAGTTGGGTTTTGGTATATCTTAGCTCTGGGGTCCTAAACTATGGTCTCAGGGTGCTGGTGGCCAAGAAGATCATGCAAATGGCCTTTTGGTGTTACAGAAGCGTGTCGGAGGTAGCTATTCACCACCTGCCATCAAAATGCTGACCCTAAGGGTGCTTGCTGGTCATCTAAGAAATTGTTAAGGAAATAAATTTATGTAGGCTTTTGGGTGTGCTTGCACCCAATAAAAAGCTAACTGAGGAACCTGGACCTGGTCTAGCAAACCATAGCAATAACTACAGTTAGCACAACTCCTGTCACAGCACAGCCGTGCTGTCCTGAAGCGTGCACCGCAAGGAGCACAGCAGAGAGGTCTGCCTGCTGTGTCTGACAAGCAATCCAATGCAAAAAGAGAAGGCATTCGATTGTCCAGTAAGCCAAAAGTTTTCAGCAGAGTCCGCAAAGTGGCCGGCTCACTGTGTGGTGGCACGGCAGTGCAGTGCAGGGCTGAGTCGCAAGTGGCAGGGAAGGAGATGGCTGGGCAGGCAGCTGCTGCCCACCACTGCCCTGACATCCTGCTCCTGCCCCATGGCCGCAGCGCAGTGCATGGAGCGCTGAAAGGAGGGGGCTTACCTGCAGGGCAAAAGCACTGGGGAGGGAATTGCCACGCACAGAGAGAAAATTGTGCTCTCATAAAAGGCAGCCAAGTCTGCTGGCAGTCAGGGACACCAGGGGTTATACAGAGGTCTCGCGTTTCGTTTTAAGCATTTTCAGAGAACTACCCAAGTGAGAAAGGATCAGTACTGTCACCAAAGTGTGAACATGCAGTGCCTAACCTGAAAACATCCTCTGTGCTGTTCCCTCCCTCGTGTGCCTGTGTTTCATGTCCTTTCTCATCTTCAGTACAGGCGCTTGGGACAGGACTGCCAAAAGTGAGAAGCGCCACAGAGCTGACAGATGCACCAGGTCACTGTCACCCAGAGCCATGGATGCAAAAATACAGGGATCAGCCAGGGGGTAAAGGAGCAATCCACTTTCAACACAGCCACTTCCAAGACAGTGCAAATGCAGCTGTTGGGAGGAGGAGATGTGCAGCAGCAATTAGGCTTCACAGAGTCCAAAACCAAACAGGCCAGCTCAAGAATGAAAACGACAGGCTCTCCTAAAGATAAAATACCGCCTCTATTTTACTACCAGTCAGTTCCCTTGTAATGAAGTGCCAGGGTTCAAGCAAGTTTTCCTCAATACTGGGTAGGTAAACCAAATTCCCACACATGCAAGCACTACCTACCTCCCAGTTCAGCAGTGCTTCAGCCTCCTCCTCCTCCTTGGCTGGCAGCGTGCACTTTAGCAGGAGCCTTGCAGGAGCCCGTGAGGGAGCAGCTTTCAGTGCTGCAGCGTGGGGCAGCAGCTGCTGGCTCTGGGGGCTGCAGGGACGCACAGATGGCAGGAGGTGGAGGCTGGCCTGGGGACAGCACTGGTTGCCTTTGGGCAATGAGGCTCCCCCCCTCACCGAATAGTCAGATATAGTCCAGTTTTCTGGAAAAAGCACCTCTGTAAGTTTCAATATATAAGGGCCGTTGTCTCCCTGACTGCTGCAGCTGTCAGCCAGCTTCTCTGCCTCTAATCATGAGACAAGGTCCTAGAGTGCCCACATATTTCACATTACACCATTAAAATGGGTAAAATGCTCTATGTTGGAGCAATGCTGGAGCAGGAAGCACAGTGTGGGTTCCCCAGTCCAGACAACTACCTGTTAGGTGTTTGTTCCCCTTGCACAGCCTCTTGTCCTGTGCCCCATTTACCTCCCTGGGGAGCCCTTTCATCTCCACTGGAAGTGTCCCCCCCAGGCTCTGCCCCAATGGCCAAAGCACTCTTCCAGCCTTGAGAGATGCTTATTTAAGTCTTGGGCTGACCCAGGCCTTAGACCTCGGTCCTCTTCTCCCTGGAAGCTAGCATCAACCCACAGCTTGCCAAAATGGGGGCTGCCGTGGGATAGCAGGGACCACCACAGGATGGCAGGGACCACCATAGGACATCAGCAGTAGCCATGGGTGGAGTGTGGCAAGGGCCATCTAGACAACAGGCAAAGAGCTGAGATGAACAATGAAATTGGGTAAAGAAAGTGAAGCAGCAGGAGCACAAGCTCAGGGCATGGTGAGGGGAAATCCATGGATGCCACGGGCAGACAGGACAGGGTGGGATGGGCAGCACAGCACTGAGAGAGAAACAGAAAGCAGGTGATGGGGGCAAATGTCTTGCATGGTCCTTAGCCTTGGCTATGCTCAAGCTGATCTTTCTTTTTTTTTGCAGTGAGGTACTCCAGCTCTTCTTCCTCATCTGCTGCACTGCACCGACCCAAGGAACCAAGCTCCGCTGCCAGTGTCACCAGCTGGGTATGGGGTGGGTCTTCTGCAATCAGCTAACACTTGACTTGCTATAAACCTACAGCAGGATCTGGCCCCAGAGCATCCGGTTACCCTTTGTGCAAAGCCTATTTGACTATGTGCCCAGGCTTCCGCTTTTGGCATCGCAGCTGCGTAGCTGCCTGGCTCTGCAGAGCTGGTGGCAGGACTCCTGCACACGTCCTACACTGCTACCAGCTCTTCACAGCTCCTTCTTGCAAGCCCTGGAACTGCTACTATGTGTCCCTCCAGAAAAGAGCAGAAATCTTGCAAAACATACATGCTTTCTCCCATTGCCCTGTAGCTCTCCAAAGCTATGTAGACAAAGTACTGTGAAGATCAGACCTACCCATGAGTGGTGCCCAGCACAGGACAAGGGACCTCAGCTAGGTTGTGGTAACCAAGGGTGTAACCAGTCCTGGGAGCAAGCCAAACTCCTCCCGTATGCCTTGGCCTGGGGTCTTTGTCTCCCACCCTCATTCTGTAGTGATATTTTTGTGGCACCTTTAAGACATGCTAGTTTTTCCAAGAAAACATTAAAAAATAAGCCGCAGTATCTCAGGAAGAGATGAATTAAGGATGTCTTTGCAGGAGCTTTGCCTTCTAGGTACAGTTTCAGCTCACGCCCCTATCCAGGATGCAGTGGCAGCCCCAAAGAACAGCAGGACATGAGGGCTCCAGGTCTGATCCCATTTTCAGAGGCCCAGGTTAATTGAGGAGCAAGAGATGGCATATTCTGAGGCTACTACAGCAAGGCTATGCTGCAGCATTGCTCTTGTTTTGGACAGTCTTCCAGAGAGCCAACAAAATTCAGGTATTCTGAGGTAGTGCAAATTAGCTGGATTTGGAGCCAGCATCAGGCCTGAGGTCCTGACTCCAAAAAACACCCTTTTAAATACCCTGAATGTTCACCATCACACATTACACCTCGATTGTCGTCACGGAGCTGATTGTGTTGCGACACACAGCGCAGTAAGGAGTAGAGGTTACAAAACAGCTCGTGTGAAGGAGAGAGCCAGAGCTAAGCTTGGAAGGGAAGCACTGGGAAGAGGAAGATGCATTAAGGCCCAGATTGTCCTCACCCAGACTGTCCCTGCCTGGTTTTCTTTTTGTAAAAGTAATATTAAAAATATATATTTTTGATTGTCACGATGGCTGCAATTCCACAGCAGGACACCAGTTCACTCCTGTGTATTTCTCCCCCCTTTTCATTTTTTCCCTTGCAGCTCAGCAGGAGAGAGACCTACAGGGTCAAATTTGGCCACATGGGTGCAGCTCCACTGACCAAGTTGCTTCACAAAGAACTGCATGAAATGCTCCAGTCCTGCAGCAGAGACTGAGACGTCTCTTGTGTCCTGTGCTCCCCAACCCCACAGTTTTGGACTTGCATGAGGCTCTTCATAGGGTCACATTGCTCAGTTCTGCTCTGAGGCAAGAGAAGAAATTCAACTGTGGGCATCCTGCATATTTCAGCCGAGCATACTCCCTCCGCTGTAGGACAGCCTGCTCCATCGCCTGGGCAGTCACCAAAGGCCAGAGGGAAAAAACCTCCACTGCCAAAACCTCAGGAAGAAAGATGAAAACAGTGCTCCCAAATCTGATGACATCCTCACTTTATTTAACTGCCCAGGCAGAAAAGGAGAGCAAAAAGGGATAAGTGAAATATGGCTTTGAGAACAACCTATTGCTACAATTACAGCCACACTTTGCCAGGTCCTCGTGGTATCCCCTAAACAGGGCAAGAGTCGACTCTGACATCTTCAGCACCTGGGGAAAAATGGATGGGGGGGCAAATGGGGAAACAGTAATATTTCAGTTAAGTCTGATGACTTCCGTAAAAGTGCAGGAAGCAAACAAAAATGTACCAGTCCCCACTCCAGGAACACAGGGTGACGCTTTGACTCAGTTTCTAGAAAAGATGAGTAAGGCATTTTGTCTTCAAGCCAGTTTTAAAGCAGGTTTTAGAGAAACCTGTACACAAATGGTTACACGGAATTGAATCTAAACGTGGCTTATATTAATTTAGCTTGCCTTGATGGAAGGAAGGCATGAAGCTGATACAGAAATATATAAAAAGATGTAACCAGACTTAAACTGAGATTTCACTTGCATGGTTTTGTGGCGCTTCAGCTAGATCAGCTCATAACCAACCATTTTGCGTATGGCCAGACAAAGCTTCATCACTTTTTTTTTCAGCAGTTCAAATTCCTGCCTCTGATTCCCTGTGCTAAAAAGCAACAAAGCAGGGTGCTCAGTGATGGCTGGCAAAGCTCAGCATTAATTTTAAACCAACTTTCCTCACCAGTTTATGCTGTGCCACCTGAGCTTTGCACAGCTGTATCAGAGGTATGAACACACATTTCATCCCATCAGGCAACAAAAAACCTGCCCAAGGGTTGGCCATGACCAGCCTGGCACATACAATGCTCCATCTGGTCTCCTCTGATGGGACACAAAAGCCCCTAAGAGCTGCAATCCCACCCAGAGACTTTGAATGAGGGCTGCAGAGGCTTCTTGTGGTGGTGTTTTCTTTAAAGTGTGGCTTTATTTTTGGCTGGCTTTCTGTAGCAGGAGAAGTAAATCTGCTGCCATTTTAGGAGTTTTTCAGGCTTGTTCGCTCTCTGCCTCAGCTATACTGGGATTGAGAAATCTGGTTTTACTAGGGGAGGTCCCTGCTTCCTCAAGCACAAAGCTTACTCAGCCACAAAGTGGAAATATACTCAAAACTTTGACAAACATGTTTTCTCTAAAGTGTTCCTGTACCATTTCAGGTAGAAAGATATTATACAAAATCAACCTACATGCAGGAAAACCACTTTCCATCTTGATTAGTCATATTTCATTTGCGAGGTATCAGCAGATCTCTACACTCAGCTGCAGAGCACTTCAGGAAAACCAAAAGATTCAAACCTGCCATATGCTGTGGACTCATGCAGAAGTTACCCCTTCCTTTTTGCCTGGGATTAAATTTCTGAACTTTCTTTGCATGTCATAAGGCTGTATATACAAGCCAGGGCGCAAACTTTGTCATTCTTCCTCTGCCAGCATTACGAACAAAGAGACATTGCTCTTTCAGCATAAAAAAAGCAAAATTATACCCTGTTGCTCAGATACCTAAAGGGACAGTCTCATAAAATCCTAGATGAAGAACTGAAACAAAAATATCTAGCTTCCAAATAGTGCTTTTTCTGCATTACAAATTGATATCTGAGACTCAGTTTTGTAACCGGAGGATTGCAGAAAAGAAGCCTTCATCAGTTCATCTAAGCATTCCTCCACTTGAACTCCAGTTGACTAGAGCAGGGTTATTTATTTGTTATAAATATTGCTGCAGCCAAGGAACTGTCCATACATGGTAGGTAAAGCCTTAACAGCTGCAGCTCTGACAAAATCCTTTCATCCCTTTTTGCCAGTTTCTGCATGTTTCCATCACCTGCCTCACGGGGATATTTAAGAACAACTGTCATTAGTGTTGATGAGCAACATGGATGCACTGGGGTGGAAGCCAAGACAGGGCAAAATATCAGAGTGTCTTTGAGAAAGGGAATATTCAAACCTAAGTATCATGTCATCACATAGTATGGTTTTTATCAGATTAAGTGTGAAAGTGGCTCTGGGGGAGCTGTGATGAAAAAAACATGCTATCATCTTATCTAGAATTCAAGTAAAAACATAACGGTTTTGTCCATCAGACTTGGCCAATGGGGCCTCTTACTTGAGACTCCTTCTCTTTGGAAACACTGTGACCAAGATGCTTCGAGAGTAGCTGGAGGCAGCGATTTGGCATTCCTCCTGCCCGTGGGCAAGCTGGGGACCAGGGCAGTGAGGCACGAGGGTCCAAGGCCCCAGTGATGGAGCAAGGGTGCCTTGCATCTCCCACAGGGCCAGAGTGATCTTTGCATTCTCAAAGGAGGGAGCTCCGCACCCACCACCCAGGATCCAGCCTGGGCAGGTGGAGGTGACGGGGCAGTGCCCTGGCCTGAGTCAGCAGCATCTGCTGCAGCCCTGTGCTGGTCTGCCCTGTGCAGGGCTGAGTCATTTCCAACAGCCTTTGGAAAGTCAGAGGAGGAGGGGGTGGGCAGAGGAGGGGGTGCATTTAGCAAATAGCTTCAGCTGGAAAATAAAAATAAAAAAAAAAAAAAAGAAAGAAAAAAGAAGGGGAAATGTTACGAAAAGTCAACATGCGAGGTTTCAGCTTCTAAATGCAAGGCTTGCCTTTCTTCGTGCTCTACCCGTGCGGTTTTGCTTTAAAATGATGTTTGTACTTTGAAAAATGAAAAACCACCAGGTAATTAGAATGCCCTTCTGCCTTCCACCATGAAACATTTTGGTTTCAAACAGATGAGTGTTCTCCTTTTTCATTAAGAACAAACCCCAAATGTTTTTATTTCAAGTGTACCTGAAAATACCTTGTTGCTGCTCAGGTTTTAGTCAAGCTTCATAAAATGAACCATCAATTACTCACACAGATGCAGCCAGTGCTTTGAGCCTCTCGTGCGCTTTCCAGGAGAGACTTATCTGCCTGGAGAAGACCGTGGGTCCCAGCATCATCCCAACCACGTGACACAGCAGCAAGACAGCCAGACCCAGGCTGGTGTAATGGAGCATCAGGCTGGATGGGAGATCAGGTTCTGCAGGGGCCCATTGAGAGCAACTGAGGGGAGTAGGGGAGCAGAGAGGGATACAAAAGAAAGATCTTTTCCTAACAGCATTGATGAACAACACACGACGAGCACCCCAGTGCCCAGCAAACAGCACCAGAGGCCTGAACTCCCGTACAGCCACATGCAAGACCTGATCAAATCTGACTTCCCAGCAGCTCTGCTTATCTGCAGCTTCTGTAGATGTGGATGTATCTGCCTGCTGAAGAGCAGATGCTCAGCCAAGAGCTATAGAAGAGAGCTATGGCTGTCCAGGTCCCTTGCAAGGGATTTTCTGGGCTGCTGGAGGGAAGGAAGGGGTTAGCCCTATTCAAGCATGCCACCTATAGCTAACCCACACCACTGCACCCACCCCGCACCCTTCTCCCCTCTGCAGAGCCAGCCCAGGCAAGATGTGTGAGAAGCTCGTATCAAATCATCTGGTCTTATTGCCAAATATAGACAAATCTCTGGCCTCACAAGCCATTTTATTTTCTCCAGATCTATTTATAGATTAGAAAAATCAATAAAATCTACAAATATGCAGAAAAACTTCCTTAAACAGGTGCACACCTTAGCTCCTTAAGGTGGACAGAGAAGGGCAGGAGCAGGGTGGGCTGTCACCCATCAGGATGGCAGGCCTTGGTGCTATCAAAGCAGGCATCCCAAAACCCTTTCTGATTCTTAGAGTGTATCTACAATGCACATGTAGTCTAAGAAAATGCATTATATCTGAAGTCCAGGGAAGCACTGTGCCACTGGCTCTTATACTTTGCATTTTTACAGATTGATAAATATTTCTAATTCTATGGGCACTGCTTTTATCTGTTTTATGCTTTTTTCTTCTTCATTAATTTCCACAGAATAACTTTTGACTTGCATCTTATTTAAGTGACTCAGCTCCCTGATTTTTTTCCCAGCAGAAAGACAGCAGAATATGAACATGATAAAAAAGGACAGTTTCCCAGCTGCTAGGAATCAGAATGGCTCTATTAAAGTCAGAAAAAATGCTACCAATATACTTCAGCTTAGAAGCCCCTAGTAGCTGCCATTCAGTGGAGGAGCTGCTCCAAGATTCCTCCAAAAGCTGCAGTTAGTTACTGTCATGATCCATTCCTATTAATTTATTCCCTATAGTCAAGGCTCAGTTTTGTATCTTTGCCAACATCTTCTACAGGCTGAGAAAATCCTTTATCAGCCAGACTTTACCTGCAGCAATAGGTAGTATCTTTTGCTAGAACAAAATACATTGATGGGAAAAGAGACAAGGTGGTGGATGGAGAGCTGAGCTGTTTGATATCTCAATCATAGAAGAGAGTTTGAAAGCGAAAGACTTGCTGAGGCTCATCTACAATCAGACAAGCTCTCCAACCATCTTGGTTTTTCAGCTGATCTTTAAAACCTCCTGCAAACCTCACTTTACTCAACAGTGGCTGTTTAATGCGGTTTGAGCATAATACCACTAAAGAAGAAGAATATGCCTCTGCTAGGTGAATTGTACAGGACAGACAGCCAGACAGACTGGAGCTACTTTGGAGTTGACATAGCACAGACTAGGAGCTAGGGAGCAGTTTCGGGGAAAACTGTGCCAACCCTTGTTGCATAAACTATTGTCTGTCCTTGCTGTACTTACCGCAAGACCTCGCCGAAGGACAGATGGCCGGAGATGTTATGAAATGTCTCAGGAACTGGAATATTAAGATTTTGTCTCGGTTCACGCATGCTTCACACACAGAGCCCCTGATGTTGCCTCCTGCTGTGGAATGTGGGCTACATCTGACTTTTTGCTAAAGAACAGTTTATTTGCGTGGACTTGCTGCTGCTGGCCACCTGCTTACTCATACTTTGGTGTTGAAATACATGCACACAAACTGCATGGCATGGCAGATGGAAATGTGCAGATGTCTCCTGTAAAGTGCCGTGGCTGCACTGGGGTAAAGCACTTTGAGCTGCATCTTATAACAACAGTGAATCTTCAATATAAGGAAATGAGCAAAATGCTAGAGAAAAAGATGTGCAAAAGCAAGCCAGGTCTAGCAATATCTTAAGAATTGCTGGGCTCAGACTGTTTCAGCCAGCTGTGTTTCAGCCAGCTGTATTTCAGTCCAAAACATTGAAGAGCACAGCTGTGCTCACAGAGACAGCCAAGGGAAAGGATTTCTTCTCTGAAAAGCCTATTGAGAGGACAGCACGAGCTGAGTCTGTCTGCCAGGAGGTGGGTCACACCTGGCTGCACAGACCAAGCGCAGTCCAGTGCAACCTGAACTGCAATTGCTGGAGGATCAGCTCGAGAAGCTGTTGCTGCCACAGTCATTCTCAAGAACTGAGGAAAAGTATTTGAGGAGACAGATTCCCCTCTTCAGATGAATCTTTTGAAATGCACCTTGCCCAGGCTGTGCCTCTGGCCTGCAAGCAGACGTGGCACACCAGGAGGAAGTGCTGGTTTTAGGGGAAGTAGTGGCTAAAACAGCACAAGAATGTTTTTGGTTGTGGTTGATTTTTTCTGGTGCAAGCTATTAATTGCCTCATTGTTAACATAAACAGTGCTCTGAATGTAACTACGGGTGGGTTTTTTCATTAAATGTGATTTATTTTGCTTTAGCTCATCAGCATATCCAACAGAGAGTTAGGAAACACTGTCTGTGCCCTGGGAATGTCTTTAAACAAGGCAATACCTCCAGATCTGTCTTTCTTCTGTAGAAAACTTCATTTTAATGATGAAAAGCTTTGTTTTCCCAAAGTCTGACTGAACCTTGGACTCTTCCCTGCCACCATTTGAGACACCCTCAGGTTATCAACCTGACAAAGCCTCAGGCCATCCCTCTCTCCCATTTTCCCTGGCTATCAGGTTGGTTTAAAAGCTGTCAGGCACCTGACCACTTGGCATTTCTCTATTTTCTCTGACTCAAAATTTAACCTGGAGCTTGTCTCCGGCCTTTGGTACTCTCCAGAAAGAGACAGCTGCTGGGAGCAATGAGAATTATTTGCTGCATACAATTTGCAAGGCTCAAAGGAAATGAGCAGTCAGCAGTGGGGAGAGTGGTTTCTCTTTTTTCTTCTCCTATATTTCATTTGGTTTTCTAGCATCTATGTTCTATATGGCATTTATGTTCTCTATAGAGCAGATGGGAAAGTGATAAGTCATGTCACTGCTGTCTGGCCTGCAAGAAGTGCACTAGTGTTTGGTGCCTTGTAGGAGTGTCGCTATTAAAAAAAATCAGAATTACATGTCAGACATGGAGATTGATGCAATCTCTTTGCCAAAAATGCACTCAAAGTCTCACTTGTCTACACTGTAGAAGCAAATCGACGATTTAACCACTCGGAAAACCCCAGAAAGCTCCAGTTTGCTGTTTCCTCCCAGCCAGTTATTGCCAGAAGGACTATTTCTTCTCACCCCTGGGGTGCTTGCTTGCTCATCCCATCCTTGCATGAGCTACCAGGAAAACCATGACCAAGCTCTGCCCAGCTGTGCTGATTTTGGCTGGGATAGAGTTAATTTTCTTCATCGTAGCTAGTATGGGGCTATATTTTGGATTTGTGCTGAAAACAGTGCTGATTGATTGATAACACCAGGATGTTTTCATTACTGCTGAGCAGTGCTTACACAGAGCCAAGGCCTTTTCTGCTCCTCACACCACCCCACAAGCGAGCAGGCTGGGGGCGCACAAGAAGTTGGGAGGGGACACAGCCAGGACAGCTGACCCCAACTGAAAAAGGGATAATCCAAACTAGATGATGTAATGCTCAGCAGATACAGCTGGAGGAAGAAGAAGGAACGGGGGGACACTGGGAGTGACAGTCTTTGTCTTCCCAGGTGACCATTACACGTGATGGAGCCCTGCTTTCCTAGAGATGGCTGAACACCTGCCTGCCCATGAGCAGTGGTAAACGAATTCCTTCTTTTGCTTTGCTTGTGTGCATGACTTTTGCTTTACCTGTTAAACTGTCTTTATTTCAACCCACGAGTTTTCTCACTTTTACTTTTCCAATTCTCTCCTCATCCTGCTGAGGGGGAGTGAGTGAACAGCTCTGAGGGGCTTAACTGTTGGCTGGGGATAAGCCATTACACCAGCACCAAGCAGGGAGGAATGCCCTCTTTCACACTGCTCAGCCAAATTAAGGGTCTGGATTGTTCCTTCCCCTTGCCCTTGGGGAGCATGGGGAATACCCAGAGCTGCAACCACACTGGCTCGAAGCCTGTTGTGGCAGCCACAAGCTGGATGCCAACCACCTCTGCTTCCACGCAAGCCTCTTTGGCCAAGGTTGCTCCCACCTGAGCACTCTGTTGGATGGCTGCTGCCCAGCCACAGGCACCACACCCTTTCCAAGCAGCCTGAGCTTTAATAAACTTTACAGAGCAAATTGGTGTGGGGTGATGCTTTCATCACCACTGCATCATGGTCCTGCAGACTGCATGCTTTCACCCCAGGACCCTGGCAGGGTGGCATGAGATGGGCTGCTGCAATGTTCCATGACAGACCCACCGAATGCCAGCACATACCATTGTCAGTGGGCGACCTGTGGCAACATTTTTGTTCCCTGCTGTGCCTTCTGTCCAGAGGTGTCGTTTGGGATGGAAGTAAAAGAAGCAGCCTATTCAAAAGCAGAGTGCAAATGCCAGATTTTTTTTCCAAAAAAACCTGTTTGGAACAGAGAAAGCTACAGTGAAACTGTGATACAGGGCCCAGAGGGTGTGTTTGCAGCTCTTGGAAAAGGAGAAGCTGGAGAGGGAGAGAAGAGAACATCATAACCTCTTCCTCATTGTAAAAACATATTTGGCTGCTATTTTTACCCCCATGGCGACTTTGGATGAGGAGGAGGGCTGCTGTTTCAGCAGTGCTGTGGTAGCACTTCTGAGTAGTATTGTTCTTTGCATGGGAAGTCCCACAAGCATTAATTCTGTGTGTCTATGTAGATACCGCAAGCTGATCCTGCCTTGACTGCAGTGGTACTTATTATATAAACTTGAACTTATCTATATGTTTCGGGAGTGGTGTCCACACTCTTAATCTGAGGTGTTTCTTCTCCCCTAGACTGGGGGTATCACAGGGCTGATACAGCAGACACAGCTCCTCCCAGACACTCTTTCAAATGCTCAATTTTAAAAAGAAATAAACTAATGAACAACATGCATCTCTAGCTGACAGAGGAAGTCTAGCTGAATTTTCAAAGAAAAACAAAATTGAATTAGAGGCTCCTAATAACACCACTTCCACATTTCTGTATTAAAATTCTTTTTTCCATGATGATCCAAGGGAAAGAACAGCATGGGTAGAAAAGGACGGCTTCTGGAAAAGCGGTTGTTTCTGGCCAAGAGTGAAATGAATGTTGAATGCCTTGCTGAGAGCTCTTCACGAGGGCAGGGATGTGGTTTTCCGCTCTTCCTATTTCTCCTGACAACAGAAATCAAGGTAATTTCCATCTTTCAGCCAGCTTCTGCTCTCATTTGTACCATTATAAATATACTGAAAACAGTTGCATGATTTGTATTTCATGTGTGATGCTAACATGTTCTTAGCCAGTTGATTTAATCACATCAAATTTTTATCTCCTTTGCACATGTCTTAATTGAAAATCCATGCACAGCATTTCTTATTTATAGAATAGAAAGAGAAGAGAAAAAATACAATAGAGCAAAAATAGAGGGTTTGATCCCAGGAGTTTTATACCAAATCTGAAGCAAGAAGGAGAAGATCTTGCAGCACTAAGAAGCAACCAAGAACAAACTTCTTCTTGGAAACATTTTTCTACTTTCTCTGGAAGTGCCGAGCACAAAATTGGACAGAAGACTTTGAATTTCCTGACCTGGCCCCATGCCATTCCCCAGAGCACAAGACAGAGGCTTTTGAGTCAGTTGTGTAAGGTACCAAGGCACACAGAGATCTGGTGATGGAAACAGCAGGAATTCCTGGAAGGTTTTCCAATCTCAGCTACGCACCTGACTGACTCGAGCACCTGCACACACAGCATCAGTGCTCACAAGAAAGATAGACACAGAAAAATAGAGCCTGTTCAGACTGTAGAAACAATTTACCACCTCTTATCACCTGGCCTGTGAAGAAAATAGATGGGTTCATATCCTTTTTAAAATGGGCAGTTAACCGTAATCTGATATAATCTCAAAACACCTTTGCAAAATGGCACTCTGCCTTGCAAGCATTGCTCAGCTCCTGACAGTGAGCAAGAGGGCGAGCAATGCTCTGCAATAGGTACCTGGGTCTCTAACTAAGGGATGTGAAGAGCAGAACACGGGGTGATGAGGAGCTGGGCGTGTGCGGGTCAGAATAATTCCCAGGCAGAGGCAGGGATCAGGGCTGAGGTCTTTGTGAGATGGTCTTTGTGTCAGGGGACAGCAGCAATTGTGGCAGAGGCAAGGAGCAGCCCAGCAGCAGCCCAGCTGGCTGTGTAGCTCCTGGCGGGTGGGCAGTCCTGCCCAGGCACTTGCTGGCACTGGGCGTCCAGCATGGGAGGAGAGTGTAAGTGGTGAAGACAGTGGTCAGCACTGTCATCACATCCACGGAAAAGCTTTACTCTTTGCAAAGAAGCTCCTCTTCACCCTTAGGACAGCTGTTAGGGAGGAGACATCCTCCAACTTGAGCTGAAACAGGACATGATGATGGCCAAGACCTCAATCTAACCCACATATTGCTTAAGTGTCATCTGTACTGTCAAGTAAAACCAGAGGATGACAGCCGCAGTAGGGACTTGTCCTGCATGCCTGAAGATGGCAGCATGGTACAGGCTGAGGTCCACAAGCACACTTCCCAGCTATGGTGATAAACCTGCCAGGGCCACTTGCTGTCACAGTATGGAATCCTCCACCTCCCTCGCCTCCAAAACAGGGTGGCTACATCCCAGTGGATAGATGGCCCCTGGCCTGCGCTGCCTGTGCACAGCTCTGGCTGACCTGAACCACCTACCCCCATGGATGGCATTAAATGCTGGCAGCCAGCAATGCTCCCTGGCATGCTTTCCTGGTGTAGACATAATCCTCCTATCCTCCAAAGGCACCATGACTTTTCCTGACTGTATCAGGTAGATTCACTAATCCAGAAAGGAAAATGTCACCAGCACAATTCTGGCCCAAGTCTTTCTGGCAACTGTACTTCAAAATAAATCAGTGGCACGATTCTCACTGGCTTCAGTCAAAACAGGATCCAAACACGGTGCTGCAAGTAAGCCTTCATCCAGGATAATGTTAATTTAGACTTTTAACTGTTGACTGGAGCCATTACTAATTTATATATATATATGTATATTTAGCTTAATTTCATAAAGAAATGAGGCTACTGTGACCTTGCTACCCTTGTATGTTCACCTGATAACATGTCATCTTCCAAGTCCCAGTGACTTTTGACAGTGTTGGCCAATTTCAACCAACCATCCATCTGGGATTACATTCCTACCCGCAGACAGGCAGAGGGCAGCAGCCCCCAGATAGGGGGATGATGTCAGCTCTGTTCCTGTCCTACTGCTGAGAATCAGCAGGCCACAGAGATGCACTGAGCACCCAATGCAGGGATGCTTCCACCACATCTTGGAGATTTTTAGATATCAAACAACCTCAAGATGAAAATCTGTAAGAAACATGGATATTTCTATTCTTAGTGCTTACACTTGTTGACACTGGTACTGCTCAGCTTTTTAAGTTTCCGCAGTGCTGAACTTTGGTGAAAAAGAATCATATATGGTGAAACATTCAGGAATTTGATACCATTCCAGAAAACCTAAAAAACAGTAGCAGCTTTGAAAATATTGGCATCAGAGTTATTTATTTTAAAAAACAATGCATCCTCAACCTTCATCTAGTAGCAGCTTAATAATTAGAAGTTATCACTGACCATATCAGTTTAGAAATGTCTTAGTTTCAGACTTCTTAAGTATTTAAGATCTTGATGTTGCTTTGAGGGTAAATCTTTAGTATCTACCTGTTCATGCTCCAGTCATAAGAGGAAATGACTCCTTTCTTTCCCCAAATCAGGACAAATAAGGTAGTTTCACTGCTTCTTTTTGTCTCTTAAAACAGAAGCCTCCACAGCAGGAGTTTAGCTATTGGGTTGATTTTCACAAATATTTTGATCTGATAGTTGCAGTTCTTCAAAGTAGCTTCTGGAGAAGAGCACAAGGTTTGCACAGGCAAATGGATGAAGAACATTATCTACCCACTGGAGACTATAATTACTCATATGAATACCTTCTTAATGAAAGCAATGTCTGTGAAATGGGTGACTATTTTGTATTTTACACCCATCTCACTACTGTCCTCTACACTCTGGTGTTTTTGCTCAGCCTGCTGGGGAACACTTTAGTGTTATGCATCCTATTCAAATATGAAAACCTTACATCTTTAACGAACATCTTCATCATGAATCTCTGTGTCTCTGATTTAGTCTTCTCCTGCATGCTGCCCTTCTGGGCAGTGGACCAGACCTTTGGGTGGATTTTTGGTGAGTTCCTTTGCAAAGCAGTGAATGCTGTTTTCTCCATTGGCTACTACAGCGGTGTTTTCTTCCTGACTCTTATGACTATCCTGCGGTACTTGTCTGTGGTGAACCCCCTCTCAACTTGGAGATCCCAGACACAGTGCTGTGGTTTTCTGGTGAGCTTGGTTGTTTGGACTGGCAGCATATTAATTGTGGTTCCTGAGATGATTCACACTACTGTGCAAGAAAACTTGGAAGGGGATAAGACCTGTGATTATGCTGACTCGAAATGGAAAAAGGTGGACATTTATCAGAGAAATGTACTCTTCCTGTTTTCCTTTGGGGTTATCGTATTCTGTTACTTCAAGATACTGATAATCCTGCTCAGAGCAAGATCTCGCAGAAAGCACAGAACTGTGAAACTTATCCTCATTATTGTGGTGGCTTTTTTCCTGAGCTGGGCACCTTACAACATCCTCAGCTTTCTGATTACTTTTCCATCACCTACCTGTCAGTATGAAAAAGACTCCAACCTTGCCTTTCATATCAGCCGTAAAATTGCTTTCTCCCACTGCTGCCTCAACCCTGTACTCTATGTTTTTGTTGGAGTCAAGTTCAAGAAGCATTTGTTACGTTTAAGCAGTCAGTGTTTACCCTGTGGGAACGGCCAAGTCTCCAGCCCCAGGATCTGCTCTCAAGGCAAATTCCACTATGAAGGTGCATCCATCTACTGAAGCGAGACCTAACTATTAGCACTAATCCTGGATGAACTTTCAGATTTTAAAAGCCATGAATAATCTCTAATTCTTAGAGGCACTTCCCTGAGGAAGGCAGACAAATTTACGTTGTGCAAACATGCTGTGTATGGAAAGTAATACAAAATAATGTAATTGCAGTGGGATAGAGAACTGAGAATGCTGAGAAATTACATTTGCCTCTAAGTCATATTTTTATGATTTTTTTGCGCAGTGAGATGGATTTTCTCTCATTATAGTTTCTTTTTAAAAACAAACAAACAAAAATTTTCTTTGGGAGCTAAAACATTAGATTTTACCATAAGTGGTGTTGCATGTTGCTTTATTGGCCTACTTAAAATACTTGGATTATATATAGCAATGGACACATATGTATTTCTGTAGCTTTTAATGCTTTACAGTGTTTAGCAGTGCTGAACTCACATATATGTAACTTTCTAAAAAGGTTATAGTGCAAGAACAGATGGTTTTTTTAATAGCAGGATAGAAATAGCTTGCTTTTCCTGTAAAACTAATGTTTGGCCCTTTTTTATTTTTTTTTTAAGGAAGCCAGAGCAGCAGGTTTTAGCCTATATACCTGGACACTTGCTGCTTCACAACTTCTTAAAAACTGCTACAGAGGGATGTTTAAATCTCTCCTTAAAACCTGATCATCAAAGCCAGCCATGTGTTTGTTTCTTCTTGACATGTTTCACGTCTGTCTAAATACAAGATATGCTCATATCTCTGAGGTGTGTGAGCATCTGGTCTAACCAGCTGCCTGGCAACATGCAAGTCTTTTCGTTTCATGCACACATCTCGACTCCATGGGCAGGTGGGACGTGCAAATATTTGAATCAACCTAACCTTGCAAATGTTGCTGAGAAGGTCTCGTTGTATCCAGAAGCAAGAATACCTAGGCAAAAGCATAAGAATGGGGCAAACATATATGACACATATCCAAAGAGTCTTCCCATAGTTTCTAGTTTGTGTTTCAGTTTAGCTGCCAGAAGAAAATGATCCCTTGTCATCAGATGTCCCTTTCTGAACAAGTCAGTCCTGGTATCCCATTACTATAGTTATTGGCTAAAACTTAAAAAATTGAAAAGGTTACTCATTAAATCCCACAAAGAACTCACTTGTGTTTAGATAAACTATGGAAATGTGGAAGCTGTAATTCATCTGGTTGTGGTGGACAAGACCTCTGGGTCTTGTCTCCTGATAAGAGACATTTGAAATGAATGTGGTTGCTTCTACACACTTCAAGAGACTTTGGATTGGGGATTCAATACCTTCAATTATGAAGAGAGAACCTACTGAAGGACAAATGAGTCCAAACTCTTCTTCTGTTCTGTACTTAAGCCAGGACAACATCACTGACACCAGCAAAGCTCTACGAGAGGAAAACACTGTGACAATGAGTAAAAGAAGGTCTTGTGAACCTTCATAATTTCAACAAACTGTCATTCAGCTCATTGTCCTAGAGCTACACTACCCTGAAATCTAAAATCTGAAATCTTTACTGTCAATACACTTTACATCTATCTAAAAAAAGTTAAGAAGTATAACAGAAGCATGAGAGTGAAAGAGAGTGAAATGATCCTGCTCTGCCAAGCTTTTAATAAGTTATTTAAATCTGTTTGTAGCTTGAGCATATTTTGTATCTGAGCATGTAAAGAGAATGCGCAATATTATGCAGTTGTACTGCTGCCTGCAGTAACCAAAGTAACAGCATGTCGAGATTTCCCCTCCTGCTATAACGAAGTGGTACTAATAAACATTCAGAAATTCAATGGAATGCTACACTGTGACTATATTTCTCTGCCTTTGATCACCATCTATTAAAGTTAAGGTATTTTCAACTGAAGAAGTAATTGTGAATTTTCATAGATTAATTCAGCTTGGAAGAGATTTCTGACTGTCATCCACTCTTCCACTCTGCTCACAGCAATGCTATCTTCCCAGTTAGACAAGGTTGCTCAGGGCCTTGCCTGGTCAAACTCTGAAAACCTCCAAGAACAGGGACTGCATAACTCCTCTGGGTCCCTGTTCCAATGCTTAACAACTCTCATGGTGGATTTTTTCCTTCCCTCTTATTTGGTTTCATCCATGAACTTGCAGAAGGTGCACCTTCTCCCAGCACCCAGGTTGTTAATGAAGGTGTTAAACAGTATCAGCCTCAGTATTGACCCTCAAAGCATGCCACCCATAACCAGCCACTCATTAAGACTTCACACTATTGACCATTACTCTTTGAGCCTGATTGTCCAGTCAGTTTTTCATCCACTTTGTATTCCATTCATTCAGTCTATATCTCCCCAATCTGGCTACAAGGATGCTATGGGGGATGTCAAAAGCCTTGCGGAAGTCAAGAAAAAGGACATACGCAGCTTTCCCCTCATCCCTAGAGCCAGTCATCTCATTGTAGAAGACAGTCAAGTTAGTCAGGCTCCATTTTTTCTTGGTAAATCTGTGCTGACTGTTCCCAAGCTTTTTTGTCCTGCATCTGTCTGGTAATGGCTTTCAGGAGGATTTGCTCCACCATCTTCCAGAGCAAAGGGGTGAGACTGAGCCTATAGCTCCCTGGATTGTCCTTCTTGCCTTTTTGAAAATGGGCATGATCTTTGCCTTTTTCAAATCATCAGGCACCTCCCCGATCACCATGGCCTTTAGAGGAAATACATAGCACCTTGCAATGATGTTGGGCAATGCCTTCAGCACCATCACATTCACCCTGCCCAGTCCCGCAGACAACTGTATGTCCAGTCTACTTAAATAGTCCCAAAGCAATTCTTCTCTGCCATGGCCAGTACCCCTCTCTTCAAACTGCTACCAGGTACATAAGCTTGTAAGGCACTTGAAGCTATACCCATTGCCAAGAGGAAATATGTTGGTGTAGCTTCCATCTTTGTTTATAGGCATATGTTATTAAATATCTACATGGCTAAAGCCACAGAATATGCCCAGCGCAGGACTGGGAATGAGCAGCCTGTGCATCTCTTTCCTTCTGGGAGCTCCAGATGCTTGGAAAATACAGGCTGCTCTAGGCAAAACATAATGCTCAGGGGACCTTGAATCTTTAATGTCACTCAATCAATCAACTATTATGTGGTCTGAGCAAATGCAGAACTGAGAGAAAGAAGTTGGTGAAGTGAAAAAGGAGAAATTAATCGCTTTTGGAAACCACAGTCTATTTTGGAGAGGGGAGCAGTGTCAGACTGAGTAGTCACAGTAGTACAACTGCTGTACAGTGCCAGGGGTGCCTTTATGCAGGATGGCACCTCTAACCCTAATTGCAAGTTACAGTTAAATGGACACACTCTTGCTGCTCTGATTAAGTCCATATTAAGTTCTCCCCAGTGGGAATGGAAGAACAACAGCTTCTCCCACAAGCATCTTAGCTGGATTGGGACTTGTCTTTCCAGCAGAACAACACAAAACTAAGCATCACTGCCATGGCCTGTCAGAGCTCCCACCTTCTGTGCAGCCATGGTAGACTATATCAGTCAACAACCAGTAGGGAAAATCCTCACTGATAAAGGGTAAGGCAGGTAACCAAATGAATCCTTTACACTGCTAATGCAAACTGTCTTAAATGAAAGAAGCAAACTTCAAACCCACACATTTAAGAAAGCATCCTGTTCCTACTAAAATAAATTATAATTTTGCTTCCAATCATAATCATAGCGATAATCAGACTCATAAATGGGTGCAATGCATTGGGCAAAGCACAGCATGCACTGCTATTTTGACAACATCACCAAAGTTATTAAATCATAAATAAAATTCTATTTATCTTCTCCTTATGGTTACTCAGCAGTTTGAAATGCTCTTACTCATGTAGTGTTTAAATAGAAGGGCCCTGTGTTAAATGGAGAAAAGTTTGACTGATACTTGCTGTACTGATTAGATGCCTACAGGTTCTTCAGGAAGCAATACTAAAGCAAGCACAAAAATCAGAAAGGAAAATAATGCGAGAGTTAGCTGCCAGTCAAAATGAGAACAGACAGTAAGAAGTACCAGTAAAGATGACCTATGAAGACCAGTTGTGTATCATCATAAAGGAGGAACAAGCACAACAGTACTTCACTTAGCAGCATAGAGCTGTTCTTGAGATGAACTCACTCACTCCCACGCATACTGGATGTTGAAAATGAGCCTCAAGTCTACTAATTGACATAAGGAAACCTACCCACATTTAAAATACGAAGAACACTGAAGCCACCTCACAGCAATCACCCATGGGAAGGGACTGCCGCTAGCAGTTGTTCTTTGCATCTCATCTACTTCATGTAAGAGTGCTACAGCGGTGAAAGATTAGAGAACTCAGTAAGGCTGGCCTTGCAGAAAACAATCTGTGGTTTGCAAACATGAGGATTATTTTTTTTTACTTTATTTGCAAAGCCTTATGTCTGGGATTGAATAACTATACAGGCTGGGGAGGGCAGCCACCTGGGAAGGAGCTCTGCAGAAAGGGATCTGAGGGTCTTTGCACATAAGCCAGCAAGCACGCTCACAGCAAAAGAGGCCAACCACATCCCAGGCTGTATTAGCAAGAGTGTGACCCTTCCCTACTATTTGGCACTTCTGAGGCTGAATCTGGAGTAGGTGTCTAGTCTTGAGCTCCCCGGTATGCAGATGTCGTGGACATACTGGAGACAGTCCAGCAGAGGCCTTCAAGCCAGTCAGGGGCTGGAGAGCAGGATGGATGGGGAGAGGCTGAAGGGCTGGGTTCATAGGGCCTTAGGAAGAGAAGGCTCAGGGGAGAGCAGACTGCATCTGCAACTACTTGACTAGAAGATACAGAGAAGATGGAGACAGACTCTCCTCGGAGGTGCACAGCGATGGACACAATCTGGAACACGGGATATGTCAATTAGGCATAAGTATTTGGGTTTTTGCAAGGGTAGTCAAATACTGGAACAGGGGTTCAGAGACGTGCTTTGAGTGAACTGGACCTTGAGCAGCCTCATCTGATTAGACCTGCTTTGAACAGGGGTTTGGAGTAGGGACCTCCAGAGGTCCATTCAAATCTAAACTGCTCTATGATTTTTATGATTTGTTGCTGGGCCAATATTAAACAAAGTAATATGTCAGGGAAAGAATGTTTTAGAGCAGAATTCAGCCTGAAGAACACAGTCCTCTGAGGGAACTGAACACAAAACTCAAAACTGAAAATTTGGGTTTTGACGTCCAAAGCCTTCACTCACCTGTGCAATGAACATGCCATGGAAGTGATCCCTAGCTGATATTATTATGTTGTTATTGTTATTACTATGCCTGTTTAAAAAATGGCATTACTTAAAAAGGACTCCTTTTGCTTTTATATGTAGATACAGAAATGACAAGGAATACAGTTTCTGGAAAGATTCATTAATGGAGATATAAACCAGAAATTCCTGCCACATATGGAATCATTAGGATTTTATGCAAAGGTTCAATAGGTACCATTTGCACAGGAGAAGTCTGAAAGGAAGCTAGCCTCTACGTGGGCATTTTCAGATAGAAGTTTTAGGCCCTGTAAGTGTTCAATATATATGTTTTAAATATATATATATTCAGTTTTAAATCAGAACAGTGTAAGACTGAAGATCAGGGCTGGAGTGAAGCGAAGACCTGAGGATGACAGAGAAAGGTGCAAGGAGCAAAGTACTCTCTCCACATTCATGAACTGTTGAGATATCAAATCCAAAATATTTTTTAGTTTGCTGCATTCCTCCAAATAATGCTGCTTTTTGAGGTCAAGTTCCTTTTTTTAAATGTCAATATCCTTCCAGCCATTTTAACTAGCTCTTAGCCTCCTCAGCCTTAGTACTCTCTTTATCCATGTGCCACACATCTATTTGTATACAAAAGATTCGGGTTCATTTAGACTGCACAGTCCAGAGTGCGTACTGGCTCTTCTATGTCACACCACCAAAACAGCTCAAAATCCTGGGTACCTACTTTGTCCACACAGGAGTGAAATGCAGCCAGTTCTGAGCAGCAAGAGCTTCTAACCCCGACATGCCCAGGTGGATGCCAGTCTCAGAAGCTGATCTGATATTAGCAGAATATTCTTCAAAGCCCCTCAGCCACCTTGTCTAAAATGCCAAATTTGCTTCTAGAGGTTTTCCAGAGCTTTTCTGGTTCTCTTTATGGTGCCTGCTTCCAGCTTTATACCTACTGACAACTATTTGTCCACCTATTCAAAACAGAATGCAAACAGATGCAAAAAGTGCTTCCAAAGCTTTCTCCCCGCAGTCACAGCAAGTCTCTGATGATGAACAGCAGCCTGTTGTTCAGCCTAGCTACAATGGTATGTTAATCCATTGAGGGTGACCAGGGAAACTAGGAGCTTGCTACTCTCATAAAAATACCTCAAGTGCCTAGTGGAAGCAAAAACCTCCCCAGTTATTGTATAACATCAATTAACTCTTTAAAAAAATCACATATTTATGTAGCACATGTAACACTATCAGATGGAAAGAAGACATCCTATGGACACGTACTCAGAGACCACTATGAAATATTCACAGAATCTAATAATTAAAACTAAAGGATTCTATATTATTTGCAAACTTAGTATAGAAACGGTCTCGATACCAAAATGCAAAAAAAACCAAACCCAAACCAAACCCCAAACCAACCCACATTCAAACTGTTTTTTCAGAATCACTCTAAAAGAACTGCAGCTAGCATTAGATTTAACTTGTGATGTCAGAAGTTGATTTCAGCCCTTAATTATTTATCTTGGCCTATATATTAACCATATGGAACAGAACCTAAAGAATACAGCATGATCCTGTAATGGTCCTTAATACATGTTAAGTAGCAGTTCCATAGTTTCAGTCAATTGAATTGGCTACCTCTATGGAATATATTTATGATTGCAAGGGTAACATTCCATCACCTAGTGAAAGGATTTTTCCCAACAAACACTTTAGTTTTGCCAGGATGACTGATACTGCCTTTCCTGGGGGAGTAAAATTTACAATAATTCCCATCCAGCTTATCATAATTTATGAAGATGGTATTCAATAAATTTTATCAGAATAAAAATAAAGAAGAGCAGCACAAATGGAGCAGATAATGCACTTTTTTCCTAGGGTAGCTTCCAAAAAGTAAAAATCTTGAACCTCCTTTGTTGCTAAGAACTGAAAACTACACAAAATTCTAGGGAAGTATTGGTCATAGAAACAGCATGTTTTTCTCTGAAGAAATTGATGTCTGTGTAAACAGGCAATAATTCAATAATTAAATATTTCCGAAAGTAGCTTGTCACTATGTAACTAAAAGGAGGAACAATACATTCTACTTGATTATTTTTGAGCAAGAAGTAAAACTACATAAAGACTTTTTGAAAATATATGAAGACCCCCTTCATTGCAGTGAAATTATCTGGGTTTTGATTTATCACTATTTGCAACTGATGACTCTTGAGGTTACTTTTGAAAGACGTCCAGTTGTCTGCAGATCAATGGAAAGCAAACATTTGTTTTCGGCAGATGCTCCTGGCCCTGGTACTGCGTGATGCAGCAAAGCGTGCCACGAGAAGCCAGCCCGAAGGCTGCTTCCCAACTACATAAGATGTCCTGCTGCGTTTCACATGTCAGGTGCCCACAACACGCTTAGCCCTATAACCTGCACTTTTGAGGACATTAAAATGCTTTTGAGGTGTTCAAAACCATACACCGGGTGAAGATTATTCACGAAAACTTAAGGTCACTTAGTCATCCTTAAGCTGAGGATGAAAAAATGATGATGGAGACATGGCAGTGACTACATGCTACATGTATGTCCCCAGTCTTGAAAATACGATGCTTTGATCTTACGGCTGCCAGAACTGAAGCTTATGACACTAGTATAGTCACGAGCATTGTGGCAAGAACTGATGACAAACCATTTGGTCGCAAGCTTTATTTAAAATCATTTATTTATCAAGACAATGTGGAAAAAGAGCAAAAGAACTTAAGTTTTGAAGTACACTTCAAACACAAATCCAGTGCCGCCTGTTTCAGAGGCTGTGAAAGAAACATCCTTTGGGAGTATCACAAGCCTTATGGAAGGCTCAAAATTTGGGAAGGAAGAGGAGAACTCGCAAGTTTGCAGAAGCAGCACGGCTCCCCTGAACCTGCTGTCACCGTGGTGCTGTGCCGCTCCGCCTGCCCGCGGAGGGAACCGCCGCTGCCGGGCCGGCCGGGAGCCCAGAGCGTGGCACCCAGCCGCCGCCCCGGGCGGGGAGGCACCTCCAGCGGCCTCACGGGACTTGTAGGCGGCGGGGAGCGGCGAAGGGCGCCGGAGCCTCACGCCGGGCCGCCTCTCCGCGACATGGCGGCGGCCGCACAGGTAACGCGCGACGCTCCCCCACCCGTGGACTCCCCTCCCGCCCTGAGGGAGTGTGGAGGGTGGCGGGGCCGGTGGGGAAGAGGCGGGGGCTGCCGGAGGGAGAGGGGAAGTAACTTCAGCGGCTTCCACTTGTTGCCGCTCGGAGCTCGGCTGCGAGGGGAGGAGCCCGGGCGGGGAGGGAGAGGGAACAGAGCTGTGCCGAGGCGGCCTTGGGGGGAGCGTGGCGTGGGCCGGTGGGCCCGGCAGGGCCAGCTCGGCCCGCAGTGGCGTCACCGTCTCCGCACACACGGGCCCTGGGTGGCCGGGATGGCGGCCACGGTCCGCCTCGGCGCTGGCCCGGCGGGACGGGGGCCTGCGCAGGGCTTGCCGCAGCTCCCTGGCTGTCCGCGCCAGTCCCCAGGCGGACGGCAGCCCGCATGCAGGCCCAGTCGCCTCAGTGTCACCGTTTCCACCTGACAAGTGGTTATTTCAGGCCGACACAAACACTGCCCTGTTTTCTCCCCTGCCACCCACCCCGGAACGGACCTTCCACGTCCTCCCCGCTGGCCGCAGCAGGTGTTGGGGGAGCGCAGTCACCCGGGGCCCTGCTGGAGACCAAACACGGCTGTGTCCCTGCCCTCGCCCGTTATAAAGCGCTGACGAGCAAATATTTGCCGCGGCCCTAATCCCGCTTGCCCTTGTGTCGGCAAATCTCTGGCGGATGGGCAGGGAGCGCTCTGCTGGCGCAGGGGCCGGCCGGGTCTGTCTCCAGAGCAGATGCCGGGTTTGCAGCGGGCCCTCCTCCGGCTTACGCTGATCCCCGTAATCCCGAGGGAGCAAGGCTGCGGGGAAATGGTCGTCTGCTCCCTTTGGTCCCCGGTTTCTCCTCGGGCAGAGGTCCTGCGGTGGTGAGTCGGGCTGTGGAGGGGCTGTGCCGTGTTTTGGAGGCTGGTGAACCCGCTGCTGCTGCAGATGGCTGTTAGGAGTGCAGGGCCCTGGTGCTTTCTGCCTGGGCCATTGCACCTATCCTCCTGCTGAGGTTTGCCTGTGCAAGGGTTTGTGCAGCGTATGGAGTTGGTCAGCTGTTAGTGTCAGCCTCTCCCTTGAAACCGAGTTACTTTTCAGGTGTAAACAAAGATGGAGAAGTACCAGGCCTTCGCCTCCTTATGCTGAGGAGTGAAAGTAGGCGTTCGATCTTATCCAGCTCTAACTTCATGCACCCACAGAGGCAGGCTGGGATTAAACTTTCAGGGTACAACATGGACTCTGTCTCGTCAGCGATATGTTCTCTCTTGGTGCTTTCCTTGTTTTCAGTTCTGATACGACGTTGCAGGGCATAGAACAGAGGAGATAAAACGCACTACTGCAAGGCAGTTTATGTTTTCCAGTTATTATTGTGTAAAAGGCAATTTCCTGAAGTCTTCCGATGATCCTCGTGGGAGTACTTGAATTTAAAAAATGTTCCAGATGTTCCAAACAGCATTTCCAAACATTCATGTTTAGAAGACTGCACTGTATTTAAAAAGTTGTAACTAAGATACTATGGTGGAAAACAAGTGATAGTTGATTTTGCTGTTCTAGTTGTAGTATATATATTTGACAGTGTTTGTTGTGAACGTGGTTTCACTACTTCTGAAGAGCCAGTTAGTTATTTATGGAGCCTGATTTTCATGTATCTTTCTTATATACACCATCTGATAACAGTGAAGGGGTGTATTGTATTTGCAGTCCCTCTTTCCACTGCTAGAGGGTTATATAAAAGGAACAGGAATTCATGCTAACATCCAGGAGGCCAGAGTCCTGCAAAAGACTTTACTGGTGGGAGATCAAGACCTAAAGGAACAAGGGAGAGAAAACTATTCAAAATGGAAAGAAAAGCATGTGTAAAACTGCAGAAATTATCTAATGGATTCAAGGAAAAATAGTGCTGAAAATTGTTTTTAACTTGGGTTGTTACTTTTTTATTTTAGTCAATAACATTTAAAAATTAAGAGTTACCCTTCTGCCAAATGAACACTGAACCCTTCTAGATGCTGTTGAGATTATTAAACTGAAGGGAACTGTAAAAGCCCTAAGTATTTTTATTGTTACACATTATTATTTTTATTTATTTGTATTACTATGAGTTTATTTCTCTTTAGTTTTGCCAATACAAAGAAACTTTTTTCAGCAAATTGTATCTAGTTTGTTTCTTTTTCATGTTTTCCTGTAGTAATTCCAGTTTGTTCAGGGAGTGGTAGTTGTTTGTGTCCAAAAAGATATTTGTAAACAGTTAACCCCTGAGTGTGTCCACCGTGGCATTTAATTTACTGCTGGGAAGGAGGATGGGCACAGGAAAGGTCTTGCTAGTGCTGCAAGCCAACTTAGGTTTTGGAAGTGAACAGGTTGGATCAGGATATCCCAGAATAACTGGGTTCACGCCAAGCCTGTGTCATCTGTGAGCCTGCCTGTTCCCAGCCGGCTCAGTGGTGGCAGTATCATACAGGCATCTCTTCCAAAGGCCTTTAAATCTTTGGGGTTTGTAGCTCTGAAATCACCCCTTCCCCCCCAAAATCATGACCTTCACTGGAAACCCTGTGAGAAAATAGGGAGAGAAAAAATACTCCGTACTTCGTGCTGCAAAGGAAAGAAAACAAGATTTTTTTGCCACTGGCTCTAGGGTAGCATGATTCACTGAGTGGCCAGTCAGCTTGGATTGTCTCAGCATGGTTACTGTTTAATGTGCTTGCCTCCTATTTGATCTGCATGTACGTGGCCAAAACCTGTAATTTCCATGTTGCTTGTTGCTAGTTCACTGGGAGCTACATATAGGCCAGGTGTTGCCCCAGGGAGTTCCTGTGCTGTTGGCTGGCTGGAGGACAGATGGAGTGCTACACACCGGCAAGTCTCAACACCCACCTGCCAAACTTTCCAAAACCATTAGTTGGAGGCAGCCTTTTCAAGTACTTCTGAAACCTCGGCCTGGAGTGACAGTGTGGAACGGTAGATACAGAGGTAAAATATCCTACTAAGGAAAGCACTCACTCAGAGTTTGGATGTAATAGTTCTTGCTTTTAACTGTCCCAAAGCCTCAGAGGTGGGTGAGATGCTTTAGTCAGGCTGAGCTTGCTGAGGAAAACAAGGCTTGGAGACCAACTTTGGAGACCTAAAAACCATGAGATTTTTTGAAGACTCCAAGTTTGTACAATGAGTAAGTTGAGTGTCTTGAATCACCAATGCTCATATGCAGCTGGAAGGCCTGTAGCGTTTCTATTTCTGTAGGTATCTATATGGTGCTCCTCAGAGTAGCATCCAAGCATCGGGTGCCTGGCTTGAAGAGATTTAAATAGATGGATGAGGTATGGAGAGGAAGAGCAGATTTTGTGGCAGGGAGGGTACACAGGAACACGGGGAAAATGGCTTGGAAGAATAAGAGTGAAGAGGGGAAAAAAAACTTTTTACTTTTGAATTAAACCTATCTTTTCAACTCACCATAAAGGCATTGAGGCAGCAGGGGTACCTGCTGTGAAATAGGTTGGGAGCATCTGAGGAGAAGCAAGTCTCTGGGAGAGTTACAGTTAGGTTAATTCGTAGATGCTGGTAAACACAGTGTGGCATTCCTGACATGCGGCAAGGTCTGGCGTGTCCTAAGGGAAAAGGGCAGATGAGTTTGTTAAGAGTGATACTAGTGTAATTCCTGTTATCAGAAGAGTGTTCTTCTCCTTGTGAACTGACTACTTCCTTAAACAGGCAGCTTCTCTCGTCATGAGGCAGAGCTGAGACAGAGTTGCCTTTGTGAGACAAGTACAAACTCATCCTTGTGGTGTTGTCTGTGGAAAGTAGTCATTTGAGTTCATGTTGTTCAACAGTTATTGATGTGAGGAATATCAAAGACAAAGCACTGTATTCTCCAAATCGGGAGTCTCTGTCCCTGGTCTAAGTCATCTGTCCTGTTTGGCGAAGTCCAGTGTAATGTTTTAAAGTGGTTTAAGTCAGGTCTTAGAGTGGAGGTCCAATTCAGTAGGTGCAGCGTTAAAAAAAAGTTGTTTGGGTTGCCAGCTTTCCTCACTCAGGGTTAAAAAATAACTCTGTCTCATGGAGTTCTTATCGTGCCACTTGTGTACTCGTATCTGTTGCTTAGTTGTTGACTCCCTAATTATAAACACGCTGCTTTTCTGTAGGCATTTGCAAAACATGAATGTTTTTGTGCACTTCATCTAGTTACTTTCTTCTGCTACGCTGTGATAATCTGTGAATTTGTTTTTCTGAATACATCTTTTCTGCAAGATGTGTTCTATTACTAAATGTTTATATGCCCAAACACTTCAAAACAAGGTTTGTATGCATGAGCGTGTGGGAAATCCAATATAGTTTTGCAGCATGGTCTCCTGTTTGAAGTACTAAAAGAAATAGAAAATATTCCCCCCAAACCAGGTTTTTATAATTGAAATGTGAAGGTTTGTTGTTGTAGAAAACGAAGGGGGAAGATTAATTTCGCAAGAAAATTTCACTTCTCAGAATGGAACCAAGCTTCAAAACTCCAAATGGAAACCTTAGCTGGCATTCAGGCTGTGCCCACCTTTTGTTTTAATTGTTGTGTTTAGTGTAGTCCAGCGTGCATTTTTCTGTCACATATCTTCATATGCAGTGTTAAAGCACAAAGGGTTGAGTTGCCCAGTAGAAGTGTGGATGTGTGCATAACAGAAGAGTCACGCTGTCTTTTTTTGCAGTTCACCTCAGATTCTGATTTCCAGCAAAGAGTTCTGTAGCTTTATGGATGCTCAGCTTTATGTACCTGCATGGTACAAAATAAGAACAGCTAGCAGCACAGCTGCAGTAAATTCCACTGGCACTCTGTGTTTCCCTCAACGACAAAGTACAAAGTACTTTTTCCAGACTGGAATGAAATTATTTAACTAAATCAGTGATGTTACAGTCCTCAGCGGTAGAGACTTCCTTTTCCCAGTTCTTCCTTTATCTTTGCTGTGAGGTTTGCATTCAGTGTTCTTTTGTCAGTGTGTCTTGTAACCAACTGTATGACCAGATAGGTAACTTTTTCCACACGCTTTTCAGAAGTGTGCCTTGCAGTTAGCAGTCAGTATCTGCTTTTCTGGGACAAATCGTGTTCACATTGCACAAGGGAATAACACAGTTAAAATTGTTGTGATTTATGAGTGTAGGATTTGGCTCGGTATCCTTGCTTCCCTGTTGTGTTACATATAGAGTGTTAAAACACGTATAGAATTGCAGACACCAAATAACTAAAGGTCTTATGGTACCAGTGGGGGCCATGTGATGAAGTGCCCTTGTTTGGAATGGCTAGACCAGGGTAGTTACATTAACATGAAGTAGCTCCGTAAGCAGTAGAAAGTAGTGGACCTTAGTTTGCAATGAATTTGTCTTGCAGATCCAATTTACTTTTTAACTGAATTACCCCAAATCGTCAGTGTGAGCTCTGCTCATAGGGTACGTTGGAAATGCAGTTGGGTGGAGAGCAGAGCCTCTCATCTCGGGCCATAACAGAGGTCTCACTGCAGCCTTTTTATCAGTGAAGAGAAATTCCGCTTGTGGACTTCCCGCCAGCTTTCTCTTCTGATTGATCATGGAGGTCTGTAATATTTTGAAGACCTCTACTTTCTGTCAAAATTGGCCAAAATTGACCAATGAATTAAAAAAATAATGTAGCTGCTGGAGATGGAGACATGCCTACAGGAACACAAAGGAAATCTTATGAAATCAGATTAAAAGTAGGTCATTGTAGCTACCCCACTAATTCATTTAATTACAGTCATTAAATTTTGTTCACTGTTTTGTATGTGTCTCACTCCTCTTCAGGTAAATCTTTTCCTGTAAGTGGGCCATTTCGTTTCTGCTTCTTTCTTTAATCTTCAGGATATCCTCCTCTGTAAAGAAGATTGTCACCCCCACACTACTACTTATGCCAGCAGGAGAGGGAGCAGGCATCTTCAGACATCAGCAGGAATGGCCTAAGAATGCAAGGAGGGAGTGATGGCATGCCCTGTCTTGCCTCCTCTGCCCTACTCCGTGCCTTAGTGTGACTGCACTGATGTCATTGCAGCACTGCAATTTTGTGCAAGTTAGTGCCATCGGCCTTAGTCAAATGCTATTATATAAGCGGTGACGATGCATCATCTAAAAAGCTGTTGTCCCAAAGCAGGTCACTCGTGCCTGACACATGTATCATGCTGTTCTCACATAGCAGATATTTACAGGCATACATAATACAATAGTAAATACTGGAGGAACAGGGCTGTGCTCCAGACAATCCTGGACAAAATGTTCTGTGGTCAGGAAGGACTAGATCAGGTGATTAAAGAAGCTCTTCCTATTTTGAAACCTTGGGAAACCAGTTAAGGTATGTTGTTGGCTTTCTTTGCCATAGGAAGTGGGAGCTCTGTACATTTCTGTGATATGGATTGTGTTTTCCAGGAACACCTCTGGAAGTACCACAGAGAAGTACATTTCTCCCCATTTTGCAGAGAAGGCAGGTGGAAAAAGTTTCAGCACATTCTCCTTGTGCAATAGCCCAGCTCGAAAGATCCCCTTCACCTCTGGGAAGAGAAGGGAGCAAATTCAAGTCTCATGGGTAGGAGATGACACAAGGAAGGGGGAAGCTGTGAGACCTTGCTGATGAAGAGGGTGACTGGGAGCAGACAGAGGAGAGGAGTGGGCTGTGCAGCTGCATACCTCCAGCTGAGTTGTAGTTTCTCTTCAGGGTTCCTGCATTTCTGTCTAGGAGATCCTGACAGGAAGAAAAATGCATGTCTTGGGCTGCTTTGGCACAACAGGATCGACCCATTGGGAGTACACGGCCTTCCCTTGCACTGTGCTGATGAACTGTTGTGCACACAGTAGTCATTTATCAGTGACTTCTGGGCAAACACACTAACTTAAACAATGCTAGTGGGGCTGGGGCAACTCTAAACCACCTTCATGCTCCCCCGGTGAATCTCTGCTGGGGCAGTCTGCCGGGAATTAGCACTTGGCAAGGTCCCGTGCTGTGCCTGTCTGCCACAGGATGGATGCCCCATGTCCTGCTCCCTGCTGACTGTTGCAAAATAAGGGTTCAACTCCCAACTGCCTTCTTTTCCAGGCTCTCTATACATGCCCACACGGCCTGTTTGCTGTTTTCCTGGTGTACCTCTTGCATAGTCTTTGTGCCTCTGGAGCCTTGAATTGGAGCTTATTCTGGCCTTTGGGAAGGATGGGAGGATCCCCTTGTTGGCCCTTGCTCTTGTCCCCCATTGTGTGAGGAAGAGCATTTGGTTTGGCCACGCATTTTGGCTCACCGTTGTCCATGTTGCACAGTCTTCTGACTTGTGGTCCTTTCTTGTGATGGTTGCCAAACTGAACAGATATGGTTGATATTACTGTGCGTGCCTCGAAGAGGAAATGTTGACTCATTGGGTTTGTTATTCTTGCTTTTTTTCATTGGTACCCGAACTCAGCAAGTTGCCAGGAAGTGTGGTACTTTATATGCTCACTCAGTAGAATGAAGATAGGAATCTTGGGTATGTAACGTTGTTGATTCAGGGCAAAAAAAATCATGTTTGGCACCACAATAGGTCATCCAGTCTATGCTGTGTGGGCCTTCTCTCCCTGAAGCAGCACAGCTGTCCAGGGATTTTGCAGACCAAGGCCCTTCCCCAGACAGCACACGGTTCATGTGACAGTTGTGTCATAACATAACAACTGCTATCAAAATATGGAAATGGTAACTAGCAGGTAACAAAACACAGGTATTAACAGGAACACACTAGTAAGCCTAGTTTCAGCCCTCGCTTTATACTTACCATGTTTCTGTCTCTGTGGCTTTGTTAAGGTTTGCTTTGTTTCAAAAAGAAAAGAATATGGGATAACATCATCACCATTTCCAAACAATACCTCAATACATAGGATGGAAGGATGGTCCATCCTATTCAGGCACGTACTTCAGCCATGCCACTTGAGTTGTTTTGGGAGTGAAAGAAAGAAAAGAGAAAGGAGATATAATCATTCGACCTAACCACATTTGTATTTCAACAGTTTGTAAGATTTTAATTACAACTTAATTTCATCGTAGTTCAGCTTGAATGGTAACGTAACAAAAGCACGGAAGTGTAATAGCAAAAGTTATAAAGATTCCATATTTTGCGTCTTGCTTGCTTGAAAATTTGGCTGTACCATTGCAGGCAGGATCCTGAACAACCCTTGAACAGGATGCTTAGTAAGTTCCCTGTGCAGTTTCTGTGCGGCTTTTTTTGAACAATTGTTCCTAGGTTACTGTTTGAAAGTTTGCTTCCCAGGCATGGTTGTTTGAGTAAGTGTTCAAGTCTTTTCATTAATTTTAATTCATTAATTTTAATTAAGGAAAGATTTTCTACAAGTGCTAAGCATCACTCATCACTGCTCTAAGCGAAGGTGGTCCAAGGTATATTTATCCATCCAGGGGTGCTGTAACAGAGCTTAAAATAAAATGGTATCCTCTTACATGTGTTGGGAACAGTGGGTTCTGAGAAGGGGATGAGAGATGTTTCTTCTGCTATGACCACACTCCAGTACTAAATCTTTTAGTAGCTCTTATGAGTTAAAAATATGTTCCAATGCCAGAGAATCAAACATTCATCATGATTTGACTCCTTGGCCTGTGTCTCCCTGAAATGGAAAAGTCATTGTATCTTTCTACTCTGCAGCCTGTAGGGAAGGTCTGGCAGAGTGTTTTGGGAGGGAAATTCCTGTGTCACTAGAACCTCCCTCAGGGTCACAAGACGAGTTGCATGAAATGCCAGCCTGAGCTGGGCTGTAAGACTAACTGTGGTGTTATTCCAGCAAGAGAAAATTGCTCTCTGAGGTTTGCTTAGTAGTTTTGAAAGATATAACTGAAGAAATATCTGAAATGGAAAGTGAAATCTGGATGGAAAAATAAAGGAGGTTCCTGGAAAAGAGTTGGCCTTATGGGAATTCATTACTCAACAGGATCTAAAATGCT
The DNA here is from genome assembly GCA_028020825.1 of Podargus strigoides. Lineage (NCBI taxonomy): Eukaryota > Metazoa > Chordata > Aves > Caprimulgiformes > Podargidae > Podargus > Podargus strigoides. Next base: position 13,440,522 of record CM051623.1, on the reverse strand, counting down.
AAAGCACCTCTCTTCTGCTCACTTGAGATGACAAAGACTTTATTTTTGACTTTTACAGAATTGCAGGTGTCACAGAGAAGAATAATCTTCGTCAGCCCAGTGGTCATTGAGGATATGAACTCTGCTATTTTTATCTAGATGGATGAAAACGTTAACAGCCTAGAAGGGGAGCTCCTTGGCTTTTCAAGATGGCAGCAGCTAGTGGTGAAAGCCAGCTGCAGCGGATTATCAGAGACTTGCAAGGTACAGCACAATGCTGACAGATTCATTCCGTAGACTGCACTACATCTTCCATGTTTTAGAGAGGAGGAGTTGTGTTTTCAGTTGTGTAATGCTTCTATGCAGCAGTTGTGGCAACATAGTTCAAGGTGTGTGATGTGCTCAATAGATGTGACTGATTTTTTGGTGAGAGCTGTGCTGTACCTTCTGCAGGATCCTAAATTCTTAAATCCTGCAAATTTAATCATACAAGATGAGAAATAAGATTTACAGTATTTTAAAAAAAAGCATCTCTAGAGTGCATGGTGTGAGCTGGGAGTTTCTTGGCATGTCTAGAGCTATGCTGTTACAAGACTTCATGTGAGATAAGGAGAAGGTCTGATTTTTAGACCCTCCCTTGCTGGGAGCTGGTGTGGAGTTGCTGTTAATGTAGGAAGGGAAAAAAATCAGAAGGCCAAACCAGACTGGGATTGGAGACCCAGAGGAAGAGTGCTGGAGAATTGGATCTACTGTTCTTGCTGCAGTGGAACATGCTTTCTGTGTACCTGACTTGTCATCCACTAGCAGTATCCAACTTCATTTTCCACAGCTCTGTTGCAGACAGAATTTGCTGCAAATTCATAATAATTTTCCTGCTCTGTCTCTATCCTAGTCAGCTGCCTATACCAAGATCCAAATAGTTTTTATTTTAATTTTTACTAAACATAAGGTATGATATGCACCAAAGCTGAGAATCTAGATCTTCCTGTAACATAAAAAGTAGATCTATGTGCCTGCTAACAAGAAGGTATTTTAATTTGCAAAGGAGGTCAAGTGGCACTGGGAGCTAAGGCTCACTCAGGCACCTGAAAGAAGGACAAAACCAAGTGGAAGGGAAGCTCGAAATCAGTATTTCTGATGCTGAGAAGTACAACCTTTGGGGGCCAGAGTGTCCAAGGAGACGGCAGAGTTTGCTTTGACTTGAGATTTCCTCACCCACTACAGGTGTAGATTTTAGGGAAAAGGAGTTCCTGTATGCTTATTTTTAAGTAAATCGTTTTTCCCATTAGTGTTTTGTAACCAGCACAAGCTGAACCTTCCTGAATAAAGCATGGAGAAGATAAATGTGCTGACTGAACGACTGTTCTCGTGTTACTGATCCCCTTTAGCAGATTACATGCTTTGTCCTTTCTAATCAGAATTCTGTTTGTCCTGTGGCAGTACCTTAATGTGCACATGAGACAGCAAAAAGTTATTTCTTTTTCCTCTGCTGAAGAACCAGTTAGCAATTGTCTTGCCAGTTTTTGCTGAGTATCAGAAGGAGGTTTTGCTCTTTTTAAGAAGTGGTAGTAGTCTGTATATATAACTTGAGCTCTAGTTTTTTTATAGGTGGTGTTAAATTGCAAGCATATCAATCAGCTTTTTGCACTGTTGTTAAGACAGTTGGACTGAAACTGAATACACATGCATAATGTCCGGGCAGAAAACCCATTTATTTAGTTGTTTATGGCTTCAGTGCTATATATCTCTTGCATTAGTTAACCATTTCGGTGCCTTGTTTTAAAGATGCTGTGACAGAATTAAGTAAAGAATTTAAAGAAGGAGGGGAACCAGTCACAGATGACAGTGTCAACTTGCAAAAATTCTCCTACAAGCTCGAGTACCTTCTACAGGTAAAAACTCATGTGTGTCATTTGTAATCCACCATCAAAGCTAGGCCTTGTTTTCTCTTATTGCCTCTCCTGAAATGTGTGCTGCGTTTTGTACTTACTTCTAGTGAAAGTAAATAAATATAATCAAAAGGCAGTCCTGACAGTTTGATTGAAGAATGTAAAGGATTTTTCTATTGATCTGAAAGATTTGAGCTTGATTTTAAAGATATATCCTGCTAAATTATCTTGGAAAAACAGTGGTAGTGAAATCTTGACAACATTTTAATGCAAAATAAATACTAGTAAGCTGTTTACGGTGCAGATAGAGTAGTGTGAGTAATTTACAGAATTTTTAGCAATTTCACTTTGGAAATTCATTTTTATTGTATGGAAAACTTAACAGAAGAGGCTGAGTAATAATCTGGAATGCTGCTTTTTGGCCATCCTCAAAATTTAAAGTGGATAGTGCTGGGCAAACTGAAATTCAGTTTGCATAGTCTTTTGTCTACACATACTGTAATTACATCACTGATTAAAACAAAGACATGCTAATCTAGCCTTAATCTAGGTAAGGGAGTTTTAACTGGGTTGCAGAGGCTTCAGCAGAAGCTGAAGATTCTTTTGGGATTTGAATGGTCCATACCCTCACTGCATTGCTGCACTAAACCTGATTTAGCTAGAGCAACTTTTTCTGGTGGGTACACGAGTGCTATTGCCACACTTGATTGCAGGTCTCTCAGCAACTGGTTGTTAGTTCCTTGCTCTGGAACAGCTGCTGAATCTGCTGCAAGTCTTTGTTTCAGCTGTTTTGAATAGATGTCTGTATTTTAACTAGAGTCACAACCTTATTATCTGTTCCTGTCTGTAAAGCATCTTTTGTAACTGCTGGATTGCATCAGTGCAGTATGATGTCTCTTTCCTTTGTGAATATGTTGGCTAAAACTAAGAGGAGTCATGAAAGCACACGCTGCTGGGAGAGGAACAGAATTCCGAGTAGCTATATATATAAGTATATTTATGTTTAAGTTTTGCTCACTGCTTTATGTTTTCCTTGTGTCAGTTTGACCAGAAGGAAAAAAACACATTGCTGGGGAACAGGAAAGACTACTGGGATTATTTCTGCGACTGTCTGGCAAAAGTCAAAGGAGCTAATGATGGAATCCGCTTTGTCAAATCTATTACGGAAGTAAGTATATCAGTTAAGCATCATAATATGTGGGTTGTGTTTTGATGTGTCTTTTCAGAGAGCAGCAGAAACCAAAAAAATACACTGCTTTTAACATACAGCAAAAAAAATCAACTTGGAAATTTGTATTTTTAATTGTCATGTAAAGTATAAAAATGCAAGGTTACTCTTTTTTTCTAGGGCACTAAATTATATAGGTTTAAATAGCCTGATTCTTACTTATTTTAAAGACTGCTTACACAAGTGAACGGTCCTTTTTGTCTCTGTTTTTGCCCTGCCTTTTTGTAAACTTAGTGCCATTTTCTCTAAAAAGGAGTGAAAAATTAAGACAAGGGTAGAGCCTGCCATCTTTAGCACAGATTAACACAGGACTTGCTCTAAGAGTAAGAGGAAAGATTCACCATGTTTGACATTTCTTAAGACCTTTTTCAACAGGTCAGTGGAGTTGAGGAGGACTGACTGAGAGTGGCGTTTCATCTTCTGTCTCAGTTTTGTTCCTGGATGTCAAATAGCATGATGTAATGGCTTAGGATGGTTGTCATTATTTCCTCGAGTAAGCTGTCGTGAACAGGACAAAAAGCTTTATTTTTGTTAGATAGAGTAATAAAAGCTTATCCTTATAACAGCCACGTTATGTCTTCAGCTCAATGAGTGGGTGAAGTAAGTGCTGTGAGAAGCTTTCTGTGCTAATCCTGAGTCTTTAGAATCATGTGAAGAAGAACTTCCCTTGTGGGTGATGCTGGCCAGCATTGTCCTGATGCTCAGTTCTCTGATCTGTGAGCAGTGCGAATTTGTATTAGCAAGTTACTGTTTACAGCAGATTTCCCTGTTCCTTTGGTCTAATGGTTAGGAATATGATGGGATAAAGGTTGGACTTGATGACCCTGGAGGTCCCTTCCAACCATAATTATTCTATGATTCTAGGATTCTATGAAAAGGTGATTACACTGAATACACATCTTTCCAAGTCTTCACAGCCTATATTACTGCACACACTACAGTGCTACAGTACAGCCTTAGCTACAGTGTTTGCAGTTGACAGGAAAACACTGACAATACCAGACACTGCCTGCCTCCCTGAATTCTGGCAGGGTCTAGCAGGAGGTAGCATGGTTTTGCTTCCTAGTCAAATAGTCTTTGGCTACTTGTAGCTACATATACGTAAATATTTTTCTCTACTTCTTGTCACTTACATCTGTTCTAGTATCTCTATGCTTAAAAAAAGCATTGGAGTTTAAACTGATAAACCAATGGGAGTAAGGATAGGATTAGTTCAATGGCTTCCAGTGGTTATTTTGGCTATTTTTAAGATCTTCACTAAATATGTGTGGTTAGGGAAAACACTTCTGTGCACAGGGCAGGTATGGCGTCTGCCCTGAAGAAATACTCAGACATCTACAGGGTGAATGAGGGTGAAAACCAGCTGGCAAATTAAATTTGCTGTTTCTGGGGTACTTAGCCTTTAGGGACCATGTTATTTCATGCTTTGTGTTCTGTAGAATTCAAAACAAAAAGCAGTAAAAGGTGTTGCTTCCTTTGCTCCATGTTTCATTATTCCATTTATAAGGAACATTTTTGTATGTAGTGGATTGCTGAGATAAACAAGGAAACTTGTGTCTTACTTGAGTGCAGAAGCCCAGTAACAGCAAAACCAAGGAAACTGAGAGTTGAGGTATTGCTCTCACTTCAGCACAGTGGCATGCTGATCAGAAGGACAGAAAGCTTGTGTGGCCTTTGAGCCTTCTTTCACACTAACTTTTCAAGCAAAATTTACAGTAATGTACTAACTTAAGCCTCCACCTGTCTAATATTTTCTTTGGCTTCCATTTTTAAATCGTTAACATAACTGGTTTGTTAGTTGGATGAGCAGTTTGATTAGGAGCATGACTGACTAGTGAGAAGTTATTTTCATCACATTCATTTTCCATTCCTAAATTGATTACTGATTTTGTTGGAAAGGAGAAATGAAACGCTACTGTTTAGTGTTTCATTATTCTGGAGGACAACAAATAGCTCGGATGTAAAGGGCAAAACAAAACATCAGTTCCCCAAGTCAGTAGCTATAACAAAATTTAGTGCTGAGTTTTGTGGTCCCCCTTGTGTTGATTTAACAGCTGTCTTCATGAAAAGATCCATTAATTTCAGTCATGCAGCTGCCCTTGGTCTGAAGTAAGAATGAGATTTTTATCAACTTAGCAGCCTAAGTATTAAGAAAGGCTTTTTGTATCATCTGGGGTTACTGTGTCTGTGGGGTTTTATATTTGTATATGTGTATGTCTTTGTTCTATGACTAGATCTGCCATAAAGCTCTTCCAGCTGTGGCCAGACACATCTTAAGTAACCTAAGCAGTCACTTCTGGCTTTGCTGGCCACATTGAGATTTTGCCTTATATTGGGAATTGCCCTTAGCATAGTCTGTGCTCATGTACTCAGTATATTAGATGATTCATTGGTCCTGTGATGCCTTTTATATTGTTATAAAGTGGACAACAGCCAGCTGTAGATACAAATGCATCATTCAAGAAAGATTCCACCCAATGACAGCGTTGAGAGATGTTTCTCAGTGGCAGTTCTTAACTGCTTCCTTTACAGCTGGTGGCTTATTGTGGGTTTTTTGTGTCAATATGTAGACTGTTCTGACCCTGTCTCTACATGATTACAAATGATATTTAGAATTTTCTTTTCTTGTGGTTTCTCCCTTCCAGCTACGAACATCTCTTGGAAAAGGAAGAGCATTTCTTCGTTACTCCCTGGTTCACCAAAGGCTAGCAGACACCTTGCAGCAATGTTTTATGAACACCAAAGTGACCAGGTGAATAGCAGAGTACATTGTTTCTAATAAGTGTTTGCTCGGTGTGATCAAGCAGCATCACCTAGTAGCTGTTGAAAGAAACTGAAACCCAAATGGTTGACTTAGAGAGCTGGTAATAGGACAGGAATGATAATAGACCTTTTGGCTTGGGTCACTGGTTCATACCTATCTTAGGCTGGTAAAGGTTGAAAGTTGTTACCGCTAAATATGTGTGGTCTGGGTGGTGCTCATGCCTCTGTGTGTCAGTTTCAAAGGTGACATTTTTATAAGCATTGAAGATCCTGGGTTTGATCTTTGGTGCTGCACATCATAAGGGAGGATTAGTTTGGATGTGTTGCACAAAGGCCCAGAAAGTATTTGCATATATCTCTGGAGTGCCACATAGAGGAACAGCTTACCCCTGGCCAAGGAACACTGAAGATAGTTTGTAGTTGATTGGAGAGGCACTGGTAGGGCTTTTAGAAAAAGCCAACTATATGCACAGTGTATTTAACTCTGGTTGCTGCTTTCTGTCCCTAATTTTTGATGAATTCACTGTGTGCTTTAGGTATTTACTATGTGATTGTCCAGTGTATAGCAAATATTTTGTCTTGCCAGTGTTTTACCCAAGCACTAGAGCAAGAAATATTTTGTGCATGGGTTCCTTTAAAGGTATTTCTGGAACTCATTGAAGCTGTTTGATGTCATTCACATCAAAGTGATGGGATGTTGGTTGATGGGTCCAGTTGTTTTCAGTTTGCGTTTAGAATAGGGTATCATATTTTTTCTGGGGTGGAGTGAATATTGATGTTGTGGATCTTTTTTCAAGTGAAACTATTGCTTCTATTTTACTTATGAATGAGTATTATTTAATTTTTCTTGTTTTCAAGTGACTGGTACTATGCAAGAAGTCCATTTCTGAATTCCAAAATGAGTTCTGATATTGTGGGTCAACTCTATGAGCTCACTGATGTTCAGTTTGACTTGGCATCAAGAGGCTATGATTTAGATGCTGCTTGGCCATCATTTGCCAGGTAAGATAGAAACACTTTCTCATTTTGTATTAACAGGGCCATAAAGTACCTGCCTGCTACAGAATCTGTAAAAGCTTATGCTTTTGAAGGTAGGAGTACTTGTGCTAGAGCAGGCAGACACTTTCTCCATGTAATCAATCTATGACCAAATTGGCCTTTTTCCTTCAATAAAGTGTGTATCAGAGATCAGAGTTGATGCTCTGTAGTGGAGTACTTCCAGTAACTGCAGTTTAGGCCCAAATCCCAAGCTATTCTCATCTTCACAGGCACAAGAAGAAATGTTCTTAGCTCCTTCTGTTTTAAGAGCTGAGACATGTAGTGACTGAACAGCCAAGCAGGGTGCTTCACTTGCAGCAGTGGTGGATATGACAATATGTGGTCACCACAGCCTGATCCCACCTCAAAGAGCGGAATAACAAAAACTACTAGATCTGGTCCAGATCTGTATCAGTGAGTTTTCTAGGGCTGGATGCTGCCACCACCCGGTTGAGCTGCCACCACACAGCAATACAATTTATTTGAGCAAAGCTGCACTGGTTCTTGTGTATGTAGGAAGTCATGGCTGCCAACTCCATAGACTTTTATAGGTGCCTTTGATATCCCTGTTTTGTTTTCCATCAGCTTCAGTGGTTGTTGGCCCAGACACCAGGTGCAGTTATGTCTTTTTGTATGTGGTAGTTACAACTAGGTAAATCTTACATGTTAGAGTAGACAGAAAAGTATGTATGTGCTTAGACTTCTCTTATATATTGTTTCTCTGTGTGATCAACAGGAGGACACTGTCCTCGCTTGGATCTTCAGCATATTTATGGAAACCTCCAAGTCGCAGTTCCAGTATGAGCAGTTTAGTGAGCAATTACTTGCAGGTAAGCAAATTACAAATAAATGTTTATGTGACGTGGAAGATCTTAATTAATGGTATGGTTCTGGGGAGCTTGGTAGTGTTACGGTGATTGTGCCTCTTATAATGATAAACTACAAAAAGAGTTCTTAATTAAAAGTAAATAGAATTGTCCAGTAGTTGATTCAACTGAACATTTAAATCTTGTAGAGGAAAAAAAATATATATTTAGAAGATTGCCTACAGATAGCCATGTTTTCATTTATCTTCTGTGAAAACAAGCCCCATTTCCCACAAGTTGATATCTTGTAGTACTGTGAAGGCAACGTACAGTGTGACTGTGTGTTAAGAACCTGAACTTGTTCTCATTTGAGCACACCCATTAAATGCATGTGTAATACTTCTTAAACTTTCTGGTTTTCCCCTTCTGTTCATTTAGGCCCAAGAGTTTCCCTCCAGCCCTGATGCAAATAACTCACTAAATGTTGAACACCTTGAGGGTTTTGAAGAGATGCGTGTAGAACTTGACCAGGCTGAGCTGAGGCAGAGGGAACTTCAAGATCGTATTCACCAGCTAGAAATGGAAAATCAGGAGCTCCAGGCAGCTGTCAGCCTCCAGAAAGAACAAGTACAGGTAGAAAAGGAAAAGAGCAATAACTACAGCGAGGAGAACTCCCGGCTGACAAAGATGATCACAGAGTTACAGAAGCAGTGTGAGGTCTCGCATTCCACACAGAGCACTGTTCATGACCTGCAGAAGTGCCTGCAGTCACTGGAACTGAATGCAGTGGAGCAGCAGAAGGAATATTCAACAAAGCTGGAGCAGCTAGTGACCAGCAAGGAAGACTGTGCCTCAAAACTGCAGGTGCTGAATCAGGAGCTGGAGGCCTCTAGGGCTTTGGTTGCTATGAAGGATCATTGCATCGATGAGCTCAAAGTCAAGCTGAGTTCCACAGAACAGAAAAACCTCAACCTCCTTGCAAAAGTTGATGCTGCCTTGGAGGAAAAGGGACAGCAAGCCACAGCCCACTGTGACTCTAACCTACAGATACGGGCACTGTTAGAGAAGCTTCAGGAGACAGAAAAAGAAAAAGCAGATATGCAGAGACTCAGTGATGAACATGCATCTCAGCTGAAAGCAGCAAGAGAGGAGCTGCAGCTGAAAGAGGCAGCACAGAAGGAACTGGAATCCAGATACAATCGCCTCAGTGCTGACTCCAAAGAAGAGAGTGAAAAGCTGCTTGGGAGCCTGGAAACTATGGCAAAGGAAATGGATGCACTTCAGAAGGCCCTGACCCTGAAAGGAGAGGAGATGGCTGAGCTCCAGACCCAGGTAATGGGGTCGCTGGCTCAGGTGGGGTCAATGGAAAAAAATCTTGAGGAAGCAAGGAAAGAAAAAGAGAAACTTGAGGAGGAGTATGGTAGGAGGGAAGGAGCACTGAAGCAGGAAGCCCGGTCGCGAGCAGAGCAACTTGAAGTACAGGAGGGTCGCTTAACAAAGGTGAGTCAGACTGTGCGTAACCTTGAGGAGCAAAACCGGAAACTCATGTCTGAGAAAGAGCATCTTGGCCAGAAAGTCAAGGAGCTGGAGGAACAGTTGGAACAGCAAAACTCTGAAGTGAGTGAAATGAGTGATGAGAGCAGGAAGCTGAAAGCGGAGAATGCAAATTTGCAGCAGTCTAAGAAGAAGATAGAAGGGAAACTGAAAAATTTGGAAGCTTCTAAAGCTTCCCTGGAAGCTGAGGTAGCCAAGCTGAGAGCCTCTGAGAAACAGCTTCAGAGTGAGATAGATGATGCCCTGGTGTCAGTTGATGAAAAAGAGAAGAAGCTCCGGGGTGAGAACAAACAGCTGGATGAAGACTTGCAGAATGCCAGGAGGCAAAGCCAAATTCTGGAGGAGAGATTAGAGGCTCTGCATTCAGACTATGAAGAACTAAAGCAAAGAGAAGAGACCACCAAGGAGTCTTGTGCCTCGCTTGAAGGACAGCTGAGGAGTGCCAAACAGCATAGTTTACAAATGGAAAAAAACTTAGGGACCTTGAAGGAAGGCAAAGAGTGTCTCCAGTCACAGCTCACGGAGAAGGAAGTAGAACTGCAAGACATGGAGAGCCAGTGTGAGCAGCTAAGAGCAGAAGCTGAAAGACATAGGAAGAAAGCAGAGACTCTTGAGGTAGAAAAGCTCAGTGTTGAAAAGACATGCCTTCATCAGACAAAGCTTATTGAATCCCTCACATCAGAAAAGGAATCAGTGGAAAAACACCAACTACAGCAGGCGGCTTCTCTGGAGAAGGAGGCAAAAGAGCTGGCCTCTAGACTGACTGTGCGTGAAGAGCAGTTGGAGATCAACCAAGGTGAAGTGTCTAGGTTGCAAGCAGAAGTCCTTGACCTGCGAGTCAAGCTTCAGCAGACCACTGATGAGAGAGAGCAGATGAGAGGTGAGCTGGCAATCACAGAGACTGCCTTGAGTGACCAGAAGGTGCTTGTCCAGCAGCTGAAAGAGCAAAGTGAGTCACTCAACAGAAACCACGTGCAGGAACTGGTGCAATGTAAAGAAAGAGAAGAAGTGCTGAAAAAAGAGCAGGAAACAGCAGCCCATCAAAAAGCTGAGCTGGAAAATAATTTCCTGAACCTGAAGGAAGAGCTGTCCAAGGTTAAGCAGTACTTGGAAGTTGCTAGAATGGAAAATGAAGAAAACAAAGATCTCCTCCACAGGACCAACACGGATATGGCTGAACTTGGTATTCAGATTTGTGCCTTGACCTCTGAAAAGGTGGATGCGGAAGAACAGTTAGCCCAGGCCACAGAAAGGCTCAAAGAACTGGAAGAACAAGCAGCAGAGCAACTGGAGAAACTGAAGCTTGACATCTCTAATCTCAGACAGGAGAACAAGAGCCTGCAAGAGAAATTAGAGGAGGCTCAAACATGTGCTGCAGCTGTCCCAAGTCTGCAATTGCAACTGGAGACAGCAAAGAAACAGGCACAGAGCTTCCAAGAGACCAGCCAAGAAGAGCTGTCTGCAATAAAATTTCAAATGAGCACAGAGATTCTAAATTATCAGACAAAATTCAAGGTAAATTAATGTGATTATTATAAGCTGAGGGAGTTGGGCAGGATATCCCCTGCTTCACCATCTGCTGCAGCAATTACTGCCTGAAATCCTAAGGTTTGTGTTGGCCAGGCTCTGAGAGTGGCATGCAACTAGCCTTAGCCTGGGAATCTGAAAATGTCTCTACACTCATGACCTAGGCCTATTTGAGGTAAAACAGCTCTTCGAAGTTTTTTGGAGATGTATAGTGTGGCCATCCAAGCACACTGGAGAGGCCATGTGATAGGGAAAAGCCAGCCAGTAATGGAGAGGGTGATGATTTCTTATGTTGGCGCTGAAGGTGATGTCTTCTGTAACTATTCCTTCTGGTCACAGCTGTGGTTTTTTTTTTCTTTTTTGCTAAGAACATTGCAAGACTCGTTCCCCACACCTGTAACACTGCTTCTCCTTAAAACTGATTTTGATGGAAGCAAACTTAGACTGAGACCAGATACTTCTGTAGTTAATTCCCTCATGTATTTTTACTTTCAACTGCTCAGGGTAGCAGCTGAGATGATCAAAGTTTTGCTTCCAGAAACACATAAGTCAGCCCTGTATATGTAAAACAGCACACCTAAAGGCTGAAGATTTTACTGCCATTCTGAGATAATGTTTAAGACTGGCAATTGATCAGAGGCTTATGCCACTGGTGATATCCAGAAATCCCACGAGTTTGAGAATATAGTGTACATTCATTTATGTTTCATTTTCATAAAGATTTCTTAAATCTCAATGTTATTTGGGCTATCTCACTCTTTTGAGCCAAAACATTGCACAAGTTGGGCCTCCTTTTTGTTGAGAACTGTAAGAGCCCATAGGAAGTAACAGTAAAACATAGCTAGTCTCCCAACACAGAGGGGAGCTTCCTTGAATCCATGAGTTGGGGCTGTCTTTCATGAGCCTGACAGTGGTGCTGCATTTATCCTATACATGGCAGTAAGAGCGCTCGTGATTCACAATTAAGAATTTTGTAGATGAGGGGGTGGCCATAGAGGAATGCTAACTCCTGGCTCAATCTTTCTGCTAGGCTGTCAGTGAGGACTGTGGGAAAGTAAGAGAGCAACTGGAGGAGCAGAAACGACAACAGAATGCTGCAGAGGAAGAGATTGTGGAGCTACAAGTAGGTGCTTCATCTGATTGACAGACAGAGGTGTTTGTGTCAGCAGGCATTAGTGTTTTAATTGAGAAGGCAGGCAGAACTTCTCATGACTGGCTGTGAGTCTGAGAATGCCCTTGACAGGTGCTGCAGAAAAAATACTTGGCAACTGCAAATTAGCCACTGAAACAGAGATTACGAAAATCATGACAGGACCTGCTTTGAAAGCTAATCAGATTTTATATAAGACCTGGTTATGTGTGTACTTAAATGGGGGTGCAGGTTTAAAAGGTGTCTGTCTTAGGCCCTGCATGCCCACTGCACACAGCTGCATGGGTGGATCCAACTGTTCGCACGCTGCACAGGGCACTGGATCACAGAATTAATCTGCCTGAGAAATAACCCAGCTGGAAAACAATAGGATTGTTGCAATGCATTTATCAAACAGTTGATTTAGAAGGGTTGTACCGAGGTGTAAGGAATCCAGAAAGAAGAAAGTTAAGATTATTGAAGCTGACCCTGCCTGCTAGCAGAAATACACCTTTAGATGCTGTTAGTTGTGTTCCCCGAGGACTCTCAAGTTTGGCAGACTTCTCTGGAGAGGCTAGCTGTGAAACAAGTTTTTGTTTGCATTGTTCTTAGTGTTCCATGTAGCTTTAATAAACAACATTTTCCTCACTTCTAATTTTTTTTCTTTTGAAACTTTCAGGTGGTGAAAAAACTTTTAGAGCGTATTTGTTTGCCATTATCTTTGAGAGATTTTCCTTGATAAGGAGGCAAAAGCTTAACTGACATGGACTGATGAGAATTACAGGCTTAATACTGTCTTACTTTAGAGTGTATCCCTTATTCAGTGTGACAGAAGTAATCAGTCACTACATCAGACTCATTAGTGTCTGCTTATACAATAATATCTTAATTGGTGGTTTGACTTTAACTGATTATTTTAAAGCATTATTTAGGTGCCCTGGTAATTGTCCACTGCTTGGTAAAGTGTTGTTTTTATATGTAAAGAAGTACAGTAATTTATTTCACTAGGCTGCAAACACGAGTTTGTCAAGAAAGCTGGAAGAAGCAAGAGAGCAGCTGTCTGAATCAGAATCTGCTCGGCTGCAGAAAGAAGAGGAGGTGACGTCTCTGAGAGAACGCTTGGAAAGGTGGGAGCTGGGGTTCTTTACCCAAGCCGTTAATTGTAAGCCAAGCAAGGGGCCAATAACAAAAGCATATTGAAAACTGCTGTGGTCTCTGAAGTAGCATATGTCACGGGGTTTATATAGGGCAAATAGTGCATGGGCACTGATGGGGAATATCAGATGGACATTTCAGATGAGAAATACGTCAATTACACAGCACACACGAATGCAAGCTTTAGGTTTTATTGTATTGTTAATTTAGCTGGTGACGTAAGTTCATTGTATGTCTTCCTTTATGAAACTGAAAGACAGTTTTTAACTTGCTTTTACCTTACAGGTTAGTCACAAAATTAAAACACAAATATTGACTCTTTTTTTTCCATAAAGAATGGAAAATTTGCACTTTTTGACAGTTTGTTTTTTCTCTCCTCTTCACAAAGTTTCAGGGAATCAGTAAGAATTATTTGAAGGGAACCACAGCCTGCATGTCTTTGTCAGACTTCTTATGAGTTTTAAGTATCTAATGCGGGCTAAGTTTCCAAGGTCTGTAATGTGAGCCTGTGTGGTGTGGATTATCTGGCAGTCTGAAATAGATCTTCATGAGATATGGGCTCAGGCAGAGTCTAATGGGTTAACCAAGGCCTATGTATTCTTACGTTTTTGTACTGATATCATCTGTCTTTATGGAAAGACTGATGATTTTTAATCTATGCTGAAAGTTGTCAGTACAAAATCTAACTCATCAAAACATTTGAAATCAGCTGAATTGGTTGAGTGAGTTCAGACCACCTCAGCCCTTCATATTATATTGCTGTAGCATTTTTGATCCATCGCTAGGATGCACAGTACTGAAATTACCATATCATCAAGCCAGTACTTACATTCTTAGAAGCTTCCTGGGGACACTTTCCACTGACTATGCAGTGAACTGAGTTGTCTTAGCCTTTAGTTTTTGAATTACATCTGTGTTAGAAGAACATAGTGAGAGACTGGTTTGCTTCCCATTTTGTGAACATGAAGGCTATGGAGAGGTATGTGTTAAATGGCCCTTTTGTGGGCAACCAGCAGCTATCAGACTTTCCCTGTTTAGCTGAGTTTGCAGCTGCTGCTGTTCTTAGCGTCCAAGGACACTAATTTTATTTGCAGTGTGGTAGCCATTGTAAGTTTCGCTATAAACAGGGCATCCAAGAAGTTGCCGATTGCTGACTGTGTTCACCAGATAATGAATCTGTGTGCACTTTCAGTGATGCAGAAAACTGGACAGATTCTGGCTAGCAATAAAAAAATATGCACACGGAGAACAGTTTCACTGAAACTACCTGTTTGTCAGGGTGGATTACCTCTTTCTTCCATGGGGAAGACTTGAATGTACGTGAACTAAAAACAGTTCTTTGTATTTGATCAGGATCCAAAAAGAAGCTGATGAAGCAAAAGAAAAGGTCCTGGATTACAGTGAGAAGCTCAGCAAGGTGGCAGCAGACAAAGACAGCAGCGATCAGAAGTTATTTGCTGAACTCGATGATCTGACAAGAACAAAACAGTTCCTGGAAGAACGTTTGATAGAACTTATCAGGTTGGCATTAAAATAAACAGCAAGCAGAAATTAAAATCCTATCTTAGGATGTTAAGGGATACTGCCTAGGTGGTTCAGTCTTGTATTCATGAATTGAAAATACAAGATAAAGTTCATCAGCAGTTGAAATTTTGCATTTCCATAATGCAGTCAAAAATATAACACCCAATGTTATCTCCTCCTTAATTTGCTGGCTGTTTTGCAAAAATATGTAGTCCTCTGTATGGCATGTATTTTTCTCACGCCCTTCCCAAGAGCTTCTGTAGGTTTCTTGATCTGTTTATTTCTGAAAGCTCCTCAGAAGCTGCAGCAAAACACTTTTTACTGTGAAGCTTTCACCAGCTTTCAAATTGAGGTTGGTTAACAGTAAACCAGCACTGATAATTTTTATGTGTTTTTCTTTCTTTTAACTGTGTCTCTGCAGAGATAAGGATGCTTTGTGGCAAAAGTCAGATGCTCTGGAGTTCCAGCAGAAGCTTAGTGCAGAGCAAAAGTGGCAGGGGGACACAGAGGTTAATCATTGTCTGGACTGCCAGAGAGAGTTCTCATGGATGGTGCGCCGACACCACTGCAGGTCAGTTTGTTGAACTCTATTACACTGTTCAAAAGCAAAATTCAGTATGTTTGTTTGCATGGATGAAATGCTTCTTAATGTTCACAGTTCATTGGTCAAAATCATTGACCCAGGACACTGTAGGGGCTGAAAGAACACATGAGCTCACAGAGGGATAAGAGACATTAATGGAAAGGTCCCTTGATGCATATTAAGGCAAAGATCTGGATGCAACTCTGACTTGGGGAGTGTCAGTTTGTCATTTCTGAAAACAAAGATAATTACATCCTACACAGTGTGTTTGTTTAAAGGACTGTGCTTTTAATATATGTATTATGCACTGTCATTTCCAGTAACAACCTCCAAATTACTCATTTGTACTAAAATCTATGAAAGCTGCTCATCTTTTCACCTACTAATGATTTAAATGAATATGACAGCCAAACCCACTAAGACTTCATGAATAACAGTCATCCCTGCTGGGTGCTTTTCTTCATGAAAATCTTAACATGTTCATTAAAAAGTGGTTGACAGGTTTAATACTGAGAGACTGTAGAACTGAGAGCACAGGAGGGATAAATGTACATATGTGTCCAATATTGTTTCTTCTTCCCTGCCTGAAGGGGTGAGGGGTGATTACTAATTAGAGACATATAGAATAGATGTGTTCTTACAGTCCTTACAATCAGATAGAGTTTTGCTCTGAGTATAAGATTTGGCCTGTGTAACATTATTAAGTATATTTCCTTTGTATGTACTTTATATATGTATTATTTATTTTTATTGCATGTTTGTGGGTATTTAATTGGTTTAAATCTTTATATTTAAATGGATATTTAATTTTTTCAGTGTTTTTATGTTTTTTTCTGTTTTCCCTCTTTATTAAGGCAGCAAAGTATGAATGTGATTTTTCTGTCCTGTGTTTGCCAAGAAAACTGCCTTCACCTCAGAAAGCAGTACAGTCTGTGTTGAGTTCTGCTATGGATGTAGCATTGGGGCTTTCGCAGAGAATGAGACCATTATGACAAAGCCCCAGACTCCGTCACGTAGATGTGTTCCACCTGTATGTGGTACTTTTCTAACACCTTTGGTTTTGAATCATTTCTAGAATGTGTGGTCGCATTTTCTGCTACTACTGCTGCAACAACTACATGGTGACAAAGCCTGGTGGAAAAAAGGAGCGTTGCTGCAGAGCTTGCTTTAATAAGCCTAGAGTCATTGTGGACAGTACAGATGAATCTGGATCCAGTGCCAATCAGGAAGGATCACCAGCGTCATTGGAATCACCTGTGTCACCATCTGAGAGGGCTTTTGGTTAGTGTATTGTTTGCATGCTCTGGAGAAATAAGTAGGGTTCTTAGACATTCTCCAGGAAACCACATGGTCACCTCCTGCTCCAAGGACCTGCATGTTCCTGGAGTGTTTTCAGGGTGAGACTGGTCCCATCTTTGAATTTGATTAGTATTGACAGAAATTTGCCTATTAAATGAGTGTCAGTCAGCCTGAGGTTTTCAGTTGGTTCTAGTAGTTACTCAGTGCTTCTGTAAAGGTAGAGGAATGGCCCAGTCTTCTCCCTTAAGGGTTTTGCTTATTTATTTTCCAGACAACTGGCTAATATTGTTTATGTTTCTTTTCATGTCCTTTTATGGCACAGTTGCAAGTGAAGCCTCTAAACCACCAGATGATGCAGCATTTGATATAATTACTGATGAGGAGCTGTGCCAAGTACAGGAATCAGAATCTCTCCACAATGAAAGTCAAATGGAGGGAGAGTCTCTGGATCAAAGCGTAACAGATCTGTGAGTAAACACTGCTTCACGGGGAGGTGACTCTTTTGGGTTTTGTTTGGGGTGTTGTTCCTTTTTTCCACTCAGCAGGGATAGCCAACCTCTGCATAAAGAGAAGACACTTCTGTTCCCTGCCACATGTTCAGTAGACCAACACAAAATAATTTTGGCCTATTTGCACAGTCAGCCTCAAATCTAGTAAAGCCAAGGAACTTCATCCTCTCCCTTCATGGGCTTTACCACAGCACAGAGGAGCAGTCCCAGTTCTGTGCTTGTCATCAGGCCAGCTGTCACCATTAAAATCACCCTGCTAGCCGCACTGGTCTGGATCACTGGTCATTCACACTTAGAGGAGCTAAGCGATACTCTCTCTTACACTCACTATTACTTAATATCAAGAGAAGAAGAAGGTGGGGAAGACATAAGGAAAGATGTGATCTTTTTATGACAGTCTTCATTAACTGAATAAAAAAACTGGTCTGTGTCTGTAGGGTTCCTTGCTACTTTAAAGATAACAGCTTACAGAAAAGAAAAGGGATAGGAATTGTGTAGATAAATCTGGCACGTTTGTTCTTTTTTTC
Organism: Podargus strigoides; assembly: GCA_028020825.1. Taxonomy (NCBI): domain Eukaryota; kingdom Metazoa; phylum Chordata; class Aves; order Caprimulgiformes; family Podargidae; genus Podargus; species Podargus strigoides. The sequence continues at coordinate 13,423,012 of CM051623.1, read as the reverse complement.
TTAAATCTGCATTCATTCTCATTTTCTTCAGTCATTTGTCATTTTTTTACATCTATTTCTACATAAATTAGAAATGAAGAGGATCTAAGGCCATCTGAATATCCGAATACTTGGCTTGCAAACTGTGGTGTAGTATAGTTTAAGGTACATCCATGTTTATACAAAATACTGGTTTACTATTGTTCAAATATTTTCAAATATTTTCAAAAAATTCTGTTCTGTAAAATACATACTTCCAAAAACTTTTATATATTTGAGAAGAATAAAAAAAAAGAGCAATTTTACCTAAAATTCTGTACTTGTTTTGCTTCTGTGGAGAAAAATAAGCATGATTTAGCCACAGAGTAAGCAGCCTTCTGCCAAGAAAGCAGATCTAGACTAGACTCTTTTGCCCTAAGCAGACCCATTTCTAGCATAAGCCACAATGACTTGCAGTTTGGGTAGAAGGCAGACTGTACAGATATTTGGAAAAAAACCTTTTCAGAATTCTACATTTTTGTTCCTTGGTAAATAAATTCTATCTATAAGTTCAGCCCATTTTGTATACTGTTGACACTGACAGTATATTCATGTGTATGTCATGCATTGGGCAGACATAAACAACTGAACTTCACAATGCTCTTGTTAAGTTAGTATTGCCTTTGTTTTGCAAAGGGACAATTTACAGTGGGGGATTTTTGTTTGTTTGTTTTAAGATGAAAAAAATGTAACGTACTACTACTTTGAATTCCTGCTGTCTACAGAGGGGATATCACAAGTGAATTAGTTCTGGAGAATACAACCAGAAGAAAATAAATAAGTGTATCTCACCTTTTTTTTTTTTTTTTTTTTTTTCCAATTTGGGATTGGGCTAGATTCATCTTGTCCCACAAAGTACTCAGGCTGGAAGGAAGGATTACCACTAACTATGGAATACTATTCTTGAAGGGTGCCCATACAACATCCTACTTGCACCATGTAACCTTTTAAAGGCTGTCCATCTCCCTTTGTTTACAGGTTGTAGGCAGGAAAGACAGGAAAGGGTGTTTTATCCTCTGTTGCTCTTGGTTCATTAGTGTTACAAGCTGAGGGAGAGTCCTACTGCGGTCATACTTGGAGCTTGAGACAGACTTTGTAGAGAAGGCAGACCACACCTGCCTTTCTCCATGACACTTGTAATATTTGGAAGGTCTCAACTAGCCTGAACGCTGGAGGAGAATTCAGGAGAATGGCCTTCTTACACTGTGGATAACTTCAGCATCTTGTGTTGATTGTGTGGTTTTGTTTTACAAGAGAGATGCAGACACTGATACACGAGTCAGATGATGGTGTGGCACCTGTGGTATGTGTTGAAGAAAAAAGCAGAGCGCAGTGTTGATCATGGCAGCACAGAAGTTTTCTCACTTGTTTCTGTGGTGAGGACTATATGCGTACACAAAGCCTGAGTGTAGCTGAGCACATGAGCCCACAATGCAGCATCTCCTCTAAAAGGGAAAGAGATGAGCAGCCAAGAAAGGGAAGAGAAGGGAGGCTGGCTGGTCCAGATAGATAGCGAGAAGATCTGCGATAGACCTGCTGTGGTGACAGAGTTTCTTATGGCCTTACTCTGAGTGTCTGGATGAGGTTTTCGCACTGATCTTACCTTATTCTGGGTGTCAGTCCTTGCTGGACTGGAAATGGGAGCTGGTGCCAATGATGATACAAAGCTGGGAGGAGGAGTGGCTGACATGCCAGAGGGCTGTGCTGCCATCCAGTGTGATCTGGACAGGCTGGAGAGCTGGGCAGAGAGAAACTTAATGAAATTCAGTAGTAGCAAGTGTAGAGTTCTGCATCTGGGGAAGAACCTGTAGTTCTTTCCTTGAAATGACATCAAATTATTGCAACTGCATTACTTCATAACAGCAGATTTTGAGAGGCTGCCTTTATTGGTGCAAGTCAGTTCAGAACCAAAGAAAACTCATCTTGGTCATGAGCGGCACAGGTGTGTGGCAAGGTAAGATAGATGCTGTACTAGCATAACTCTGACCTTGAAGCAGCTCTTTCCTTACCGTTAGCATTAAGCAGCAGTTGTTTCATGCTTTCACATCTGTTATGTGAGTTTGGGGCAATCTGATTGAAATCTTAATGTGAGAACCTGAGACAAGTTGTGCAATTGTGGTACGTCCTACTACTTCAAGGTTCATGGGTTTTCTTTTGAAGTGTTGTATTTTTATACTCTTTTATTTCGAAAGCATTCACATTTGCAAAGTGTTCTAAAATAGAAGTCAGGGTATTGCATAGCCCAGGGTCAAAGTCCCCACGGTAAACCAGTGCACTCTATTTTCACTTTAACATATTGTAGAATCACAGTTACATACCTGCAATTAATGTTGCAGCAGCAGAATCAAGATCATAGAAGGCAGAAGTATTAAAAAAATTAAAAAAAAAAAAAAAAAAAAAAAGTTACCGCTACCCTGGTGTGGAAACAAAGAGATTATTCACACCTTGGTAGAAAGGACATCTCAGCCTGTCTGCACTGTGGTTGCTTTGGTTTTCTTTTTTTTTCTTAATGACTCATAACAATCTTTTCTGACCTAATTACAGCTCACATGGCCAGACCTGGTGCCAGCGTAGCTGTAGGGGGAACTGCATGTGATCTGAAGTGTTTGCTGCCCTGCACAGAACCATCCAGGGAGAGGAGTGGGGACAGGAGCACCTCTCACCACCCTCTGCTGGCAAAGCCTGCCTTGCCAGCTGTGTGTTGGGATAGCAGCTTTGCTTGCCACACAGACATGAAAGCACAGCAAGTACCTTCCTAGCTTTGTTTTTAAGGATGTCGCACCATTTCAATATAGGAGAAACGAGAGAGTGTGTAGTAAGGAAAGGATTGCCTAAGCAGCTGTTTTCTAAGGGGAAAACAGTGCCAATAAGGGTCAGATACCACTGAGCTGCAGTTACCTGGCAGTAAGGACTGAGTGTAAATGGGGATAAAAAGGAACATCCAGAGTGAGCGTGGTTATTGCATTAATGTTTTGAAACAGGCTAAAACTGCTATTTCGAAGCTGTAATGCAAAGGACTTTGGGCCAGACCCAGCCCTGCCTTCATCATAGGCAGCCCACAGATGCATAAAGCCCTCCCTCTGCTCCTCTCCAACATCCCTTCTTTCTATCCCTATTCCAGTTTTCACTCCTGCTCTGCTACTCTGCAAGGGCTTTTGCATACTTTCTGCCCCAGCCTGCACTGGGAAGTGAAAAGGCCAGGGGTGGAAAGGAGGGACTGTGGGAACAAGGAAAGAGAACAACTAAAGAATCCACAGTTTCATGGCAAGGGAACCAGGGTGCCAAGGGGATGCCAGGAAAAACAGACTGGGAAGATGTCATGGTGCAAAGAATGTGGGAATTAGAGTGTGGAAACAGTGCTCAGTGTTATAGCCCACATGCAGTGTGGTATCCCTTGTGTTGACAGGGGATGTAGTCATCTGGCAACATGAGCTCTGTTATCAGAGGTGAGATACACAAAGATGTGCATGAGAGATTCAGGCCATGAACCTGATGTTCCCAAATGGAAAAATAAGAAAAACGCACAAAAAACCTCAGCCACACATGAAACCCAGCATGAAGATTGAAATATGTATATTTTTAATCCAGGAATTCTCATGAAATGAATGAGCTGAACTAAAATCTGTAATATCTTTGAAACAGAAGTCATTAATGATTTTGTTAGCAAACACCTTTCACGGAAAACCAGCAGGCCTGAGGTTTGGTGAATGTCTCCAGCCCTTCTGGAGTCATGAAGTCCAAGTTAGCTTTATGTCATGAAGAACAGTGCTTTATCTCATTGTTTATTACACCTTTTGAAGATCTTCTGCACAGTTAACTCAGTTACCAGCTTGGTCATAGGATCAGTTCTGACCAAGAAAAGCAGGAAACGCTGACGTAGCATGGTTAACATACGCTGGCCTAAAGCCGATTGCAGTGTCTTCACTAATCGTATTTTATTTCCTCTTTCATGCAGACTACTTATCTCAGTGTTAAAAAAAAAAAATGAAAAAAAAAGCTGTAATTACTTGCTGCGTTCTTTAGGCAGTTTTACAGCGGGTATATGCTTGTTGCATCTGCAATATTTGAGGCAGTAAAAGTTTTAGAGCCTTCCTCTTCAGTGGTTTGCCACTGTGTAGCCCTATCTTGGTGTTTGATGCATCTTGAGTTTTTAATAATTTTCTGTAAGTTCCTCCTGAATTTCACCCCCATGAAGAAATACAGAACAGGGTTAAGACAGCCATGGAAATAAGCAAGAGCTTCTGTTACAACGATTGCGTATTCAAAGCTGCTGTTCAAGTTAAAGCTCCAGTCTATGATCTTTATCAGTCTCAAAAAAGTATAGGGTGACTGAGTAAGAATAAATATGACAACTACAGAAAATATTTTTTTTAGAGATTTGTTCTTTTGAAAATTCCTGGCGTGCAGTAAAGTTCTGATAATTAGTGAGTAGCAGATGATCATGGCAAGCAGGGGAATAAAATAGCCGAGGGTCACTTGGATCACTTCAAGAACCAGTTCTGTGCCATGGTTTGGGTATTCTACCTGGCATATTGTCTTATCAATACTAAACACCTCACTAAAAATAAACTGCGGTGCAGCAAATGCTAGTGAGATAACCCAGATCAAGACACAGATTAATTTGCCCCATGTCAGTCGTTTGGTTTGACACGTACGTGCTTTGGTGGCAAAAGTAATAGCAATAAGCCGGTCGAAGGTGATAGATGTTAGAGTTAACATTGAAGTGTACAAGTTCAGAGTATAGAAGCCCCTTACAATACGGCATGCTACGGTGCCAAAAGTCCACTCCTGAGCAGCAGAATATGCCCAGAATGGCAGTGTCCAAAGGAAGACCCAGTCAGCTATAGCCAAGTTCACCAAAAATATATCTGTCAGCGTCTTCAGTTTCTCATAGAAAACTAGTATGACAAAGACCAGCGCATTTCCTGCTAGCCCAAGGATGAAAACAGCCGAGTACATACATGGCAGGAAGACTCTTGTGAATGTGCGAAAAGTCTCACTTCCATTTTCGTCAGGATCAATGATGGAGAAGTTATAATAGAAGTTAGCAGTATCTGTAGTTGCCATGTTGCCTTCTTTTTAAAGGCAGCCTGTAAGGAGACACTCCACAAATTATTAAATCCTAATGCATCCCGGAGACAGACAAAATCCTAAATCTAACAGATAAGAACTGTAGTAAAACATCCATGACAGACAAAAGCAAATATACTTATTTGCTGAAGAGGGTGTCTTGATAGTCCAGACCCAAACACAACAGCTGGTGGATTTAAACACATCATCTGTTACCAGATTTATACTGACGGTGACTCAAAAGATAAACAAGACAAATACAAAGATGTTTCTGAAAACAGAATATGCACTAAGCTCTCAAATACATCAGTGGCTTAGTGTTTGGATTGAGGGTTTCTGGGGAAACCCATGAGAGAAACAGAGTTTGTTTTGCCAAATTCAGCCTTTAGGCTCAGGTTGCAGGTTCTTAAGCATCAGAGTCGTTTGGCTTGGGTTGGACCTGTCTCAAAAAGTGGGGTTTGAGTCCTAGTGAGCGAGTGGTTTAGAGCTGGTGGTTCTGCCTTAGCTTGTGGTTTAGATGTTAGTCACATCATCAGATGGTGGCACTTCTTCCTCTCCCCTTCTCAACTGACTTACTGGAAACATGGAGGATTTTCATTAATGTCTTTTCCCTGTTTGATTTTAGTTGATCTGTTTCAAACGTTTGTATTACTGTCAGAGGAGTGACCACTTTTCTGTTGACCCCCCTCCATCACACCGCCTCTCGAGAGCTGGTGCAGTGTTGCAGTGTCAGCTCTCCAAGACAAGGGTCTGTTTTCTGTCAGGGCTGTTCCCAGGGAATAAGAGTAACAGCCATAACAGTGACCACCAGATTTGCGAGCTGTTTGCCTTGTAAGTAAAATCTGTGAGACAGGTTAATGTGGTTTTCGAAGATTTAGCCTAAGGTTAAATGTCCTCTCTTTTGATTACAGAGAACATGTTTCTGTGGGACTAATCCTACTATAAGATACTATTCAGCATCAGATTAGCAGCATTCATCTCCAAGTCATTTAGATTGGCTGAAGGGCCTCGCCTGTGTGAGTTACAATGTACAGCAGATTGAACGTTACCCAAAAAAGTAGTTTCTGTGGGGCCAAGAAGCAGAGCCAGTGCAGTCTGTTAGTCACCACAGAAGTACTACAAACTGCATGCCCCTTCTGAAATTTACTGGCTCTTTATAAAATACTTTGCTTTTCAATTCAGATAGAGGCCAAGCACAGGATGAAGATAATCAGCAAAAATAAGTTAGGCTCAACAACACTGAGGCAATGTATACTGAAACAAATGGAAGGACTATGTTTTATTTTACCTACTCTTTGCAACAGCAGTCACCTGACGTTTCTTGCCTTCTTCTTGGAAAGGAAAGGTGTTCTCTGCTAAGCTGAAATAAAGCAATAACCAGACACTCAGTTATGTAGTTTGACAACATAACATTACATTAGTAGCCTTAATAAATACAGTTCTTTTGATGTCCAAGCTTACTGGAAATTAGCCTTTAGGAGAATCTTATTGACTCTTTTAAAAGAAGAATTTTTAATACCTGCTTTTTAGCTGTATTTTTTTTTTTTTTTTTGGCCATAATTCACTCTTTGGACAGACCAAAATTTAATACAATTAAATTTAGACCAAATTTAATAAAACTTTATTTTACCGAACTCTTTTCCTATTACATTAATGTTCTTCACAGGAAGTTTCAAATTCAGGCAGTAATACCCTAATCAGGTTTTGGTGAAAGCAGATGGAAGTTTTACTATGGATTTTGTATGAAAGCCAGGCTAGGATAATTGTTGAACTCCAGCTGTGAAGAATTTTCTTATATTCAAATAGCAGGCACCGACATCTGACATTCTTGTCTCCCTGACATGCTGACACGAGCAGATCTGCATATCAGTGGAGAAGAGAATGCTGCAGAAGAAATATTTGTAAGTTAAAAATGTTTTTTAACATGTCATGCACTTCACATTTTTCAGCTGGACTTCTAAACTCTGAATTTATAGATCATGTTTTAGGAAAGAAATGAGGTGACTGACACCATCAGACAGATAGCAAAGGCTTAATGGGAGTCTTTGAAAGTGACCTTTCAGCTCATGCTCTAGAAATGTATTTTCATGTTAAGTTCTTGTGATCTTAAAGGCCTTACGTTTTCTCTCTTTTCCTTCTTTCTCCTGTCTGAGCATAGCCATTTAAGTGCATTCTCAGTTTGACAGCAGGAAAAATGAGTCTTAAATGTCTGACTAATTACCGTCCTCTCTGCCAAAAAAAAAAAAAAGTCCTACATGCATGAAAACAGGTTGACCTTGCAGAACCATACACTCATTTTTGAGGCAGTCAGGTGTGAAGATTTCTAGCCCTTTTTTTTTTTTTTAAATATTTTTTTTTTCTTTTTTTATGCTGGAGAGCAATAAGGAGCTGAGGAAGAGCTGCTAAAGCTGAAAACTTCTTAATCTCAATTGTTGTGTTCCAGACAAGCTGAAGTTTCAGCTCAGAGTTGTTCAAGAAGGCTCTCTTAAAGGCTGATCCTTTATTATAAGGCTGAACACTTTCTGGATCAGCTGACCACCTGTGCCAAGAATTTTCAATCCTAGCTATGAAAATGTGCTGTAAGACCAGTTAGCTTTTTCCTTTTTTTTTTTTTTTCTGCCCGCCCCCCTCCAGTGAATGGTAATTTTAAGAGGAAGTCCAGCAATTTCCCTTAAAAAGGTTTTCATTTATTCATGATGCATTGTTGTTATGTTACCTGATATTTTTCTAGCCGGAAGCTCTTAAAGTATCCTGCTTGTTACTCACATGCCTGTTATAATCCACATTGCATGTTGTCTCAAACTGTTGTTACGCCTTGTCATACTGTTCATGGAGTTATTCCAGCTTTCCTCAAAGCAAAGAACAGTAGTAATCTTTCTACCTGAAGTGAGATAGTGGCAAAGCATTTTGTTAGGCAGAGAGAGAGGGAGGGAGGGTGAAGAAGATTCCCTGGTCAGGAGAACAGCAAGCAGGATGAGTTTATTTGCAGGGAAGTATTGTTACACTTTGTATGGACTGAATCTAGGTTCTAAAAAGATTTACAAGTTTAATAGAAGCTTAAATTGGATAGGAGCAACATCATGGGTAGAAAAAGTGAGCTAAAGAGAGCCATGCAGTGTCCAGTGTGTTAACCAAAGGGTTTGCCTTGAGGTCTGGTTCTGTTACAATTAACTCTCTAATTGATAGAATGGAAATGCAAGCAAGTAACGCAGAGTCAGAATGTGCTATTCTGGTTTGTCCCAGCATAGATAGATAGTGCTCCTCCTGTCACCAGAAGACGACTGCTTATCATTTCCACCACTCTGGGAATTGGGTATCCCAGGAGCTGGTAGTCCCAGGGTTAACAGGGTTTTTTCCCCATTTGGTCTCCATGGTCTAATTTCTGTTGTGCTGATCAGATATCCTGCTTTAGTAGCTGCAGTTGAAAAGCAGGGTGTAAAAAGCAGTAATAATGATCTTGCCAGTTGTTAATTTCTGTTGTGTCAGGGTTCAAAACAGTTAATCCAATATAGATCACACTTTTAAAAATAAATATAAAGTAATTTTAGCATATAATAATAAACAGCATAATTTGCCAACAGAATAAATTCAGACTATAAACAGAAAAATGGTAAATAATGTTCATCATCATCACGTGATGTACCTTGCTTAGAAATAAACCAACTTCATTACAAAAGGGTTTTGAGAACGTAATCAGAAAAGGTGAAATTATCTTATAAGTATATATTTGTTGGAAGAGATGAGAGCACATACAGCTGGAAAAAAAGATTCTGGACCATAAATGGAAATGAGATCATTAACTTACATCCTCTGAGTTCCAGATATCAATAAAAATTGCCTAAATGCCTTTTTCAAAAACTAGTAAGTATAAACCAAAGAGCTACTGCAACAACAAGGCATCAGAAAAGATTTAATAACAAAACTAGAATGCAAACTCAGGATCTTCAACAGTCTGAATAAACGAACACCCTTTCTCTTAAATTTTGCATATCAGGATGGAGGATATCTATGATACTAACAAAATCTTTCAAGTTTGAATATTTCTAAATGTTAAAGCGTTTTGTTTTGTTTTTTTAAACTGTCTACCTATTTACCTGAAGCGAAGAAAATACTCACTTACTAGACGATGTCACATCTTGGGGAAGTGCAGTCGTCTTATCTCTCACAGGAAATGTGACAGCAGCAGTTTGCTTTATTTATCAGTGCTGAAGCCTGTGCCACTGCCTCACAGCTTTCGTAGTTGTTGTTGACCAAAGCAACATGATGTGAAGTTACCCCTTTGTTTTGATTCTTGAGTGATACTACTACAGATACGATAGTATGAATAACTGGATCTCTCAAGATCCAGTTCAAATTCACTTACTTGTGGCCATTTGACTGAAATGTCCAGAATCAAAGTGATTTCTCAAAAATTATTTGCAAATTTAAAACTTAATCTGTATTTACCACTTACCTTCTTAACCACTTGTGCATATTTTGTGATAGTACTGGATTTTCCAATTCCTTCTATATTTTTTCTGAGGCAAAAATATTTTAGTGATTTCTGCAGACTTTCTGCCCATCTGAGATAAGCTAGAGATGGCTAGAAAGATTTTGTGTTGGTAGTAAAAGTTAGTGCATGTGCTGAATTTTCTTTCAGAGTCAAGGAAAGGAGCTGGGAGGGCCTCCATACATTTACAAGGCAGCTGGAGGGGTCCTCCCCTCCTACCCCATGCAGGGGAGACTGTTTTCACTTGCAGCAAAGGCAGGGGTGGGAACTGACTTAGAGCCTATATGGGTGCAAGATCTGGGAGAGAAATAGTTGTGAGGAGGCTCTTGAGAGGGTGCAGAGAAGTGGAAGTGAAAAAAAAACAGCTTGTTTTAGGGAGCAAATACCTCACAACTGAAAAAAAAGCTAGGGTTACCCATAGAACTGGCTGGAACCTTGGTCACCTATAGGCTGTGCAATATTTGGGATCTTTGGGGCAGCGGCTTACCAGTATTTCTAGTGTTAATGCCAGTAGTCATCTGTTTGCTGCCTCCTGCTGGGGAGGGGCCTTGAAAGCACACTGGTAGTCCCGAACTGCTTATTTTGAAACCCGTTATCTGAACCTCTTGCAAATGCAGCATTTGACTGACGACTGAAAACTCTCTTCATCTCAAAGCCTTTGCCAAACCTCTTCGTTATCACAATAGTGCCCTGGAGCACAGAAATATCCCTTTGTCATGATTGTTTTCCTAGCTTGCTTTCTCTGTGTGCACTGGTTGCCTCTGGTCTTACAGATGGAGTGCAACCAATTTTAAGGCAGGGGAGTACTTTTTGGTTTTTCTTTGGTTTGGTTTTGGTTTGTTTGGTATTTTTCCCCTGAGAAGTGGCTGGGATTTACTACGTACAAATATGCAGGTCACCCACAACACATAGTGGTGGATCTTTATGTCCATCCATTTTTTTTTTTTTTCATCAGCTGTCTGCATGATGTTTTCCCATTCCCGCATAGGTCAGGGTTCTCCCATGACCCTTCCATCCCCCTCCCTCTCATACATACTCCTTCATCCAAGATACTCTGTTAAAAACTCTGTATCCCCCCATGCTCCATCCCAAATCATGCCTCTCTTCTTGCCCATGGCAAGGGCTGTCTGTGCATCCTTTCTTCTGATCCTTTACCATCCTGTTTCTTTTTTTCCTTCCTTCCTTAGTTATCTTTCCTGATAACTAAGTTAGGGTGCCTGGGATTGGTCTGACCGGCTAGGTAACAGCAGGCCTAGGGAACCATTGGTGCACTTAAGCATAAGGCCTTCAATTGTTTCTTGGCATTAGAGACATTTGCAGAGGTGGTTGCTGGACTAAGCAGCTGTAAGGGGCCCTGTACAGCCACCACTTCTTCAAGTTTTAATTCTGAAACGGACTACTTATTCTAACTCCCAAAGCCATTCATTATATTGGTCACAGTATTTTTAGTATCGTTTTTAAGAAATGCTTTCCATATATAAGAACAGGCACACTGGACCAGATCATCCAGATGAGGGACAGTGACCAACAGCAGATGCCTGATGAAGAGCATAAGAACAGGACAAGCATGAAGTAATACTTCTTTAAAATGCTCCACCAGCTTCCATCAATCTGTATCTCAAGGATTTGTTCAACCAAAGCTCTTCCCTTCTTGCTGTAGTGTCTTTTCCATGCTTCAGTTCTTCCTGCTTTTCAGCCCCACTTCATTTCACTTTTAAAATAAAAAGAAGAGAAACAGTCTGGATTTTAATACAGACATCAGAAGGTGCATATTCGTAAACCGAGGACCTGGAAAGCTGCAGGAACATCCTTAATGCTGCCACCTGGTGTGAATAGGTCACACCAGAATAAAATCTGTCAGGAAGAGCTCTGGTTAAATCATGGGACTGTTTTTTTTGTATTTTCCACAGAGGCTACCAGACCTTTGTTTAGACCATTGGACTCAATGGGCTATCATAAAGAGAAGGAGGATTTGCTTTGTAATTGTAATGCACTCAGGTTTAAGAGACAAAGTAGGAGACTTAGTGTTCGCTTACCCTATAGTGAGCAGGCAGGGTGAATTTCTCGGTTAGAGCAGCCCGTGGCAAGCTGACCACCTAAGCATGTGCTAGGTTGCAGCAGCAGGAATAAGGACCATCAGGTGTTAGAGGAGGACATGGAAAATGGTCCTGGGATTTTAATTTACATTTCAGGGTCCCAAAAGAAAGGTGAAATTAATGCATTAAATAAGGTACTCTAATGGCACTGCTTAATAAATCATGGAGTTTAACACTTCTGGGAAGCCTGTAGTCCTGTGGTTCTCTTGGTCTGTATGAATTCAAGGATGTGAAATTCAAGCCTGTGAAATTAAAGCTGTGTACCTATCATGGTGGGAAGGGAGAGTTCTGTGGATCACAGCATGAAGTCTGTTGCTCTTCCCACTGTGCAAGCAAAAGATGTGTATAGGTTTACAAGCTATAGTTTAGTTTGTTAGGGTTTTTTTTCAGAATCTGTTTTCTTACCTAGTTGTATAAATATAGTCAACAATTAAATTACTTGTATCACTTGCTAAGTATTTGCATAGATGTTGTATTAACCTTTATGACCCAATATGTTCTATATCATTCCTACATTTCAGTCAGCAGGTAATGTTTGGTTACAGCTCAGGTTTTGGCACTTAGTCACAAGTTTGAGTCTTCCCTGCAGGTCATGGGTGTCTCCTTAGAGTATTAACAGTAGTGGTATGACTCTGAAGAAGTCAAAAGTTACACAAGAGGCTACAGGAATAAGAGAACATGAATTCCAGTGCTTTATGAATTCAGAAAATGTGTAGATAGTAGGTGCAGTTTAATTTGCAGTTGTAACAGTCAATTCTTCCTGTTTCCAACTAATAGTGTCACCCCACTAAGCTCACATGTGGTTGCATGTGCTGGCACAGTATATTCAGATGCTGCCAATGACCAGTTGAAGGTGCTGTTACCTGGAGATGTTTTTCTCCTGCTCTTTTGCTCAGCAGTGCTGCTTGTAGTGCAAGGTCCCATAGGATTTTAAAGAAAATGCTAAACTGTGCATTGGTTTTGAGAATTGGTCTACAGAATGTGTGGCAATTATGCCCTTGCTACATGATTACACTTGGTGGTTCAGAAGCACATATAAGTGATATTACATTTTATTAGATTCCACTGGGTTTTGGAAGGAACCAACCAGTTGGTTCCCTGTGTATAAGAATCCTTGGCATTTTTCTGGGAATGACAGGCTAACTGTCTCTTTTCCATCTGTTGAGATGCAGAGAAGCATCTAAAATATTTGTTCCTTGTACAAAAAGAAGGTACATGATAGTGATTCTACAGTGATAAAATATGTTTTGTGTACCATTGTCAGAGCAAGGAACTGGATAATATGTTTGTAAAACACCTCACAGATTAAATCCAGGGCAAATGCCATATCCCTGCGCAGGCTTTATTTAAGTAAACAGTCCAGACTGTGTTGCTTATGTCTGCCCTCCATCAAGACTTCTACCTGCCATGGAATTTTTAAAACCTGGCAGCACCTCAGTAGAGAATTCATCTTAAGACTGTTGAAGAGATGTTCTAGACGTATGTATTCCTCTTAGCTCATGAAATCAGGATAGGAACAGGTTTACATTTGTGCACTGTGGTTAGCAGAATGGGGCCACAGTTTTGCCCAGTCAGTTTTGTCATTAGCATGTGAAAAATAACAATTCTAGAATATGGCATCGTGACTATCAAAACATTTCTGTTTTAGGAAGACATCAGCACACAGATATTTGACCACATACTACTCAGAGAATGATGGCTCTCCTTTTTTTCCTTGTCCTAGAAACAGTGCGTGTAATTCTTCAACCTTTGATGAATCAGAAGAGTGGCAAGTTGCTCAAGATGCTGAGATATGCCTGTTGAAGTCAGGAGAAATCATGTAAGCAGAACACTTTCATTACTACCAGGCTGAAAGAATAAAGGCTGAGCTCAGATGCTAGCTACGTGAGCACAAGTCTTGCAGACTCCTGGAAGGGCTGACAGCTTGTGTCCCACAGTAGAATTTGGTCTGAGGAAGAGCAGAGAGTATAGCTCAACTAAACAGAGCAGCAGCAATGAGCCAGGATCTCTCTCTTCAGTCCTGAAAAACTTAATTCATATTTCAACCTTGTTGCTGCTGTTCAGAGAACCAGGTAAATGAAGCAGTAACTAAAATCATAGCTGGGCTGTAGGGCAAAACCAAGAGAGATCATTAGTTTATTAAAATCAAAGATCACCAGAGACACTCCAGGAGTTATTTCAGCTACGAGGAAAAAGTAACAAGGTAAGCAAAACTTAATATAAAGCTTCCTCTCCAGCCAGCGGCCAACAGTTATCATAATAAATCAGCTGTGATCTCTAACCACTGTGTAGTCATGGTTGGAAACTGAACTCCTTACTCTAGAACAGCAAATCATCATGGTGACTGTGTGATACTTTCTGGCAAATGTGTTGATTTTTGATAGCTGCCGACAAACAAATCACAGTTCTGTGACTTAGTGGGAGCTCATTGATTGGGAAACATTTTATTTGGCCTAAAGAGTGATATGTTAGATCAGTTTTAGTTAATGTAAATGAGAGATCCTTAGCTCTTAAAAACTACAGGTTTCCCCTGAAGAAAGCAAGCAGCATTCTCCTGTTTAAGGGCCTCACTGTTTGCAGTCTGAAATAGGTGTCAGAATGAGGTAGGCTAAAATAATGCTTCAGGACTCAGGACCATCCAGCTGCTGAGAACTTAATTTTTAATTGGAAGAACTTTCAGTCAGCTTTTGTGCAGCCTGCTTGGGTAAAACAGACTAAGCTGTAGCATTGGGTACTCCAGAGGATCTGGGCAGAGCTGCTGTTCACATTGTACCCATCTGTCCGCTCTGTACTCCTGATCCCTATTTCATGTACAAATGATATCTAGAAAGGTGAGTAAATTAGGTGACTAATTTTTGCTTAATTTTTTTTTTTAAAAAAGAACAGTAGAGGGCAGCAGACTATTTTTTTTAATTGTAGTAACTCTAAAAAGATTTTTCTAGTCGCTATGAAATAAATGAGTAATATCCACATTTGCCAAAGCAGTGAAAATGCTTGATATCAGTGATCTTTTCTGTAATTCTTGCCTTCATCCAAGCTGAATTTTCCTGCATCTTGTGGACCTGTCCCAAAGTTGCTGTGGAGTCTGCCTCAAATAGATGGAAAATAAAAAGCAATGATTATTGTTTCTGTCTGAGTAATTAGATTGGATCTCTTCAAGTAATTGTCTTTTTGTCCCTCACAGGATCAAATTACCCCTTACAGTGGAAGAGATCTTGAATTTTGGGGAAGGCAACAGAGAGTTGTTCATTAAATCCAGCACCTACAGCATCATTCCAATCACTGTTACAGAGATGGGGCTAACTATTAGCTGGATCTTTTCATCAGACCCTAAAAGCATATCCTTCAGCGTTGTCTACCAAGAATCAGAAGAGACACCACTAGATCAGTGCAAAGTAAGGCCTTTGTGTCATTAAGCCTTAGAAATTGTAGTACACTATAATCAGCTGCCTAGAGGAATCAGCAAGTATAGCTAGTAGGTCTCCATGAGAGCACAAGTTGCTATTTCATTATGAGGACTTGTTTTTCCTATTAAGTTACAGTTCTCCTGAAGGCAGAGATACATCTTTAATTATTTAATATTGCCTGCAAAAGTTGAGTTGAAAAGCACTGTAGCTTCTATTGGTTGCATCTAAAATTCAGTCACTAATATTAAGCAAAAACAAAGGTCCAAGCCTGCAAAATTCTTCTTTTTTCCCTCCTCAGTATTAATTAATTTGTAAGTTGCTTAGGGCTGATCTTGCCAGGCTCTTAAGCAGAGGCCAGAAGGTGACAGATAAATTGATTGGGCTACCTGCATTTCTTACAGCTATGAATATATTTAAGTGCCTTGATGGTGTGCCCATATCTCAGAAAATCACTTTCCCAGTGCCCAGGGTACCAGTTTTTATATGCATTGTCTGTATTTCATGAGGATTATGGATTAAGTGAATCTAGTTACTCAGCTAATCGCAGTTTTAATGAAGACAAGGCAGCTGTTGGTTTAACCTGTCATGGTAGGGGGAGCTCTAAGGCTGCGATTTGCCTGGCAGGGGAGTAAGACACGTACATAGCATGAGTTAAGTCACTCCAGAGTAACTATCTCCATATAAAATCTCTTTTTTTCTTCATCTGAAGGCTGAATGAAGAGTGGGTGTTGCTTCCATCTTGATACATCTATTTGATATAACTTTGGGTCTTGTAGGATTGTCCTTGATCTGTCATCTACTGTTCTGACAACTCCCTCTGCTAGAGTTTTACAGCAAGATAGATGGTTACACACAGTTTTGATGTAAATTTAGATAAACAATTAAGATTTTCTGAGAAAGCTTATTTTTAATACAGAGGGTATAAAAGCATATACTAAAAGACATATTTAGCTAAATCCTGGTCTTTGATATATTTGTATAGATTTCATGTAGCACTGCTGATTGTAGTAAACTTGCTTAGATTAACAACATTAAAAAGATCAGGATTTGATTCTAGCTCTAAAGCAGAGTTTTATAGCCATACCTTAATGCTGTAAAGAGGCTGTCAAAGGAAAACAGATGTCTCACTGTGAGACTTAGTTTGGGGGAATTTTTAATGCTAATCAGTGAAAATAAATAGTTTTGTGGGAACATATGCACTTTGGGAGTTTGAAGATAACTCAAGTCTAAATATTTTTCTGAATTCAAATGTCAATTTATAGGGCAAATAGCAAGTTACATTTTGATTTGTATTGAATACCAGGTTCTTATTCCTATGACCCGCTGCAACTCTCATAAGGAAACTATCAGAGGACAGGTGAAAGTCAGAAACTCTGGAATCTACACGCTGATATTTGACAACACATTCTCTAGGTAGGTCCTAGCTGGGTGTAAAAGGTGAAATAAGCTTGGTTCTACAGACTGTGGAACTGATTGAATTTACCATTATTATTCTGCCATTCAGAAGTAAGGGTGAGAAATTGGTCCCAGCTTGACAAAAGATTTTAAACCTGAATTTTGGTTCTTGTTCTTGTTTGGGTTTTTTTTCTCCCCCCATATCTGAATTCCCCTCTTCTGTCTCAACCTCTGAGGAGGTAAACAGAAGTAATCAAGTCATTTGTGACTCTTCCCAAGGCAGTTTAGTCAGGATTGTCATCTTATTAACAAGAGACCTGACAGCCCTTGCTCAGGCATACTTCTTTTTAACACCAGTCGGGTTTTTGTCTGAATATAAACTGAAAGACTGGATATACTTGTAAGGCTTCCTCTCTAATTGACTTCAGCTAACTTGATCATCTTGCTCTCTTTTTTTTCCTTGACAGGTTTATCTCGAAAAGAGTGTTTTATCATTTGACTGTTGAACGACCTGTCATCTATGATGGAAGTGATTTTCCATAGCCTTGAGTATACTGTGTTATTTTTAATTGAATTTTTAAGAAATGCTATTATTTATGTACACGTAAGCATTACGATTACCACTGTGTTTGAAGACTTTGAAACTATGCAATAGGTATAATGCACTTAGAGAATACGTACACACTAAAAACCAGAAGCCTTTTTAGGAACACTAATGGTTCTGTACTGTGTACAGATTGCTGAAAAGCCATGTTGTTTGATTGAACAGGTCAGTTAAAGTTCCAACCAGTTTTTTTTTTCAGTGAGGAGGAAAATAAGTGTAGTGGTGTCTAAATGCAAACTGAGATTTGAATTTACTTTTCTTCCAAAAATATCCTTCAAAAGGAAATTTAAAGAAAAATGCATATTTTTGTTGACTTCTTCTCTGAGGAATAAACATACTCATTTCTGTTCTGCTGTACTGCTCTCACAGTCAGAACAACAACTATGCAATACTTCAGTCTTCACAGGCATATACTGTAATCCATCTAGAATTTTTTATCTTTTCCAAGTTTTATAAACAGCAAACATAGGGGTTTTTTACATTTTGGGCTAAGATTTGGTACGTCTTAACTGGCTTTTACAAATGCTTTGGTACTGAATACCTGTTATAAAAAAATACAACATAAAGCAGAAACTCCTTTCACTTTTGCTCACTGTACTTCTATGGTGAGTACCAGTGGCAGAATCAGGAGTATAATTTGTAGAATAAAGTACTGCTCACTGTGTGGTATTGGGAAGAGGAGCATTCCTTTTTCCTGCTTTAGCACCTTAGTCATCAGCATTCACAGGAAAGCACAGTTTCTGAGGAGGTCAGCAGTCTGTCTCTCTCTAGACCATGTGGAAGGTAGCAATAATGTTTGAATCGGTCTCAAAAAGTCCATCCAAAAGTGAATGTGTATCCAGCCCTGATGCGCTCTCCACCCAGTGTTTGTGCTTTCTGCCCCTTTCCTCACCTTTGCAAGTTGCCCTAGCCAACTGCTAGCTTTCCATCTCAGATCTGGGGACAGACCTGGCTGTAAACACTGCCTATGAAGGAAAACTGGGTTCTTGTTTATACAAAATGCCCATGCAAACCTTCTGCTTTCTATGTAGTATTTCAATTTTTTGTCAAAATATCTGAAAGCAGATTTTTTTTCTCTTAAAAATTCCAATCTTCTGAAAGAAAGGCAAAACATTTTGGCAGGTGAAAGGAGAAAAGCTCTTTCTCCCAACCAGCCCTCTTCATCATTTTAGATGTGTGTGATTTCTCATGTTGTTGTTCTCCCAAGGAAACCTCAGACCTGGAAGGTTTTAGTGCAGCAGTTGGTAGATGGCCGGCTCAGCCTGCCAGGTACCCTGTAGACTATTGGTGGCAGCTGTACTGGAATACAGGGGTCATTGTGGGAGACAGAAAATAAAACATGAGGGAAAGAAGCAAAAAGAACAAGCACAAGCTGAAGCAAATTACTTAGGGGAGAGGAAAGAAAGTGCAGGGGCAAACTTGTAAAAACAAGGGCAGAGAACTGAGGGGATCAGCTCGACTAGGGAAGGTCAGGAAGAGTCGAGCTGGTGTTTGTGTTTCTGGTCCAGTCCATTACCCATAGGGGTTGCCCTGCAGCAAAAGGCTGGTTGTTTAAAAGATGGAGATCACAAGGCAAGTGTTGGAGCACCTAGATTTTAGGTGTCTGGCTCGTCTGATTGATAGCTTTCCCTTCCTTTGAGACACCTCCTCCCCGTGTTGGTGATGTGCTCCCCAGCCTCTGCCAGGCAGAGGGGTCAGTGCAAGCTGGTTTACTCCTCCTCCTGAACTGGCAGCAATGTGGTTAAACCCTTACCTGGCTATGTGCATGAAAATGAGATGGACAAGAGACTGAAGTGGGCAATAAACAGGCAATAAACAGCACACGGATCAGTTCAAGAAATAAGGTGTATTTCAGTGTTGAAGCTATGTTTTATATTTATTTAGGTAAGAAGAGATTATTTATTGCTTAAAAATGGAGTACTGTGTACCGTATGCTATGCAATTTCACTGAGCTCTTACTGAAGTCTGCTGAAGTTTTCCTTTAAACTTTTAGGTGTGGTTTTAAAAAGCATTTTGCTGTTGTTTTAGTTAGAATACTAATCTTACTAGGATATCTTTCTTAAATGCCAAATGTAAGGTAAAGGGACACTGTCAGGTATCTTAGGCCAATATATGACATCTCTGCTCAGAAGTATTTGAAATATCTCCATTCAAAATTATTTGACATACTTGCATCTGGATTTCCTCTCTGCATCCCAGTGTAGGTTTGTCCAAGAGATTATTTTATTTAATACCTTACACCTCCGTTCATAAAGCACTTGTTCATGTGAGCCAAGGACGCTGATAAATCTGTTTATTTACTGGTGCTCAGGTGATTCGTTGAATTGGGCCTTCTATTTTCCATAGCAATGCAATTAAGAGAAAACAAAAATTTAAAATTGATCATGAAATTAATTTAGGGAGAAGTCACACTCATGGGACAAAGAGAGTATACACTGTGGTCAGTATAAGCAACTGGGTGTTTTTTCTGGGTGCTGGAATAATGAAGGATAATATTTTTTGTTATGCAGAGGTTTATGCGAAGGAAAGAATGTAATTTCTTTAAGAAAATGACAGTGTTCCTTTACTCAGCGTTACTCAGTGTTGCTTTATGAAAAATCACTGAGATGTATTGCACAAGAGTGTACCACGTTACAAAATAGCAAAGCTACAAAAGCCTGACTTTGCTCCTTTTTTAAAATCAAAATTGCACTATAGTTTTAATTATACTCAATCACTGAGATTGTAACTTGTTCAGAAGCATCTCTTGGTCTTGACTGCCAAAGAATTGCAAACCCCGTTCACATCAAACTTCACGCTCCAGATAGGGGGAAAAGAGATTTATGTATACCAGCGTCTGTACAGTTACAGAGATGTGGATGGTTATGTACTGGAATGTTTCTTGATGCTTTTTTTCCCTTTTTTAACCTCAGGAATTAAAAAATAAAATTCTATATCATTGAGAAGGTCTGTCCCTTTTCTGCCTTGTAGAGATGGCTTTGTCTGGAAGATAAATCAGATCATAGAATCATCGAATGGTTCAGGTTGGAAGGGACCTTAAAGATCATCTAGTTCCAACCCCCCTGCCATGGGCAGGGACACTTCCCACCAGACCAGGTTGCTCAAAGCCCCGTCCAACCTGGCCTGGAACATTTCCAGGGATTGGGCATCCACATCTTCCCTGGGCAACCTGTTCCAGTGTCTCACCAGCCTCACAGTAAAGAATTTCTTCTTAAAGTCTCATCTAAATCTACCCTCTTTTAGTTTAAAACCGTTACCCCTCATCCCATCACTACATGCCCTTGTAAAAAGTCCCTGTGTATGATTGACCTCTAAGCAGGAAAACGTTTTACAAACCAAGGAAAATAGAAAATAGTTTGTCATGGTGGAGAAAGGCCACATCTGTACAGAGCAACAGTGGACGTCCTTAAATAAGGATCCATGTCCTGGAGCAGCCAGGCCTCTCCCAGCAAGAGCAGAGCGCCATGGCTGAGAAACACCTTCATCCACCTTTGCTTCCCCTTGTTGGTGAAAACAAAGCAGCCCCAAGGACAGCAGTTGCCCTCTCTGTCATCCATGACACTGAGCAGCGCTGTCCCTCAGCTTAGGCTTCCCATCTGGTTTTCCCTCGGTCGTGGCTGGGTCTGTACACCTGGGTTGTGTGTCATGGCTGCAGCAGGGAAAGAAGCACTGTGAGTCACAGGGGCTCTTCACGTGTCTCCTCCAAGTTTGTGTCTGTAGTCCCAGCCCAAGGACACATGGTAAACATGTAGGCTGCTCTGAGCTGCTGGGGCCATGCAAATGGGCTTAGGAGCACAACAGGCTCTGTCGCAACCAGTCATCGCTTATTTTATCAGTTATTTCTGTTTCCTCATGGGGGTTTCCTGCTGGGGTGGAGGCTATGACGCTTCCTATCCTCACGCTCCAGCAGCAGCACCAATAATCGATTTTCAGCCTTATTGGCCAAAACCTCCTCCCTTCCTTGGTGCTAGGGGCAAGGCTCTCCCAGCTCTAGTGCTGCTGTAGGGTCTTAAGCCACCGGTTTCTTGGCCTGTGTCCCAAGAATTGGTCTTGGCACACCCAGTATGACATTCTGCTGTGGCGACCGTGTGAAGCTGCCAGGAGACAGCCTGACAGACATTAGCCCTTGAAATATCACAGGGTTGAGTTGAAGGGTCTCAGGGTGATGATGCAATGCTGAGCTGCTCCTTCAAAAAAAAGGGACAGCAGAGGAGACTGCAACCCAAAACTGGGAACATCCGAGGAAAAAAGAGAGGGAAGGGGAGCTGTGTAAGAGCTCAGGCCTCTCCAGGGACTTCCAACTAGTCGGTGACTGTCCTGCTGGAGCTGTGGGTAAGGCAGTGTCCCGCAGGAGGTGTGAGGGGCTGTGGGGCAAGGCAGGCAATAGCCCTCGCTTTCAGGGAAACTTCCCCTCCCAGGAGAGAGCACCAGCTGAAGGCTGGGGACACCCTAGGAAGGCATTCTGGTGGGATAAATCCAGCTAAAACCTCGAGGCAGAGGAACAGAGGAGCTCTGGAATGGCTTGGCTGCAAGGAGCCGGGCTGCTGGAGGACAGAGGCTCCTGGCAGATGGAGGAGGGGGCAATGGCAGCAGACGCCTCCATGACCAAGTCCCTGCTGCGTGGTGGCCATCTGCAAGGAACCCTGCCAGGATGAGGCTGCAGCCAGAGGGGCCACAGAGAGGCTGCTTCCCAGAGGGTGCCAACCTGGGAAGCCACCAGCAGCTGCTGGACTGCAGGCAGCCCCAGCAGGACAGAGCCCATGAGGGGAAACCTGCCCCAGGTCCTGGTCCCCCAGCTGCCCCTGGCAAAGCGTCAGGGAGCTGCCTGACTCAGAGCAGGACGTGCGTGACCCGGGGACAACCCCATGCCCCAAACTGCTGAAAGTTCATTGTCGTTTCACCTCCCTCAACAGTTTCACTCGCTGATCAAGCATGAAAATTTCCCACCACATTTCTCCGAGCCAAGAAGCTTTTACCTTCTCTGGGAAGGCCCAGACACTGAAGTTCCCGGGCGCCTCAGTAGGTTCAGTCAGCCTTAACCAGGTCTGCTGCAGTCTCTTTCTTCCATGGCATCGGCAAGAGGACTGACCTTATGCACTGCACAAAAAATTGAATGTATGAAGCTTTTAAAAAGCATGTCATTATAAGTTGGAGAGTGTGTTTATTAAGAGAGGGAGAAATAGGCCTTTGAACATTGGGAATGGTAGTATGGCATACTTCAGGGCTTGCACAGCATTTTAGATTACCCTGTGGTGCTTTGTGTTCATCCTGATCTGCCTCAACTTATCGCTCATGCAATCATTTTGACTGCAGTCGAATAGACATTGGGCAGTGTTAGAACTCCTGTGGTCCAATATCTGAGACATCTACTGCTGGCACTGGAAGGTACCCAGTGCCAAAGATTGCAGCTCTTACAGCTGTCTTGATGAAGCTGAATATTTTTACAATTCATATCAGGGCTTTAGCTAATACCAAAAGCTACACATTTTTTTTTGTTTTTCTTTTCTGACTGATCTTTTGATGAAATCATGGTAGAGCCAGCTGAAAATCATCATTATTCTAGCACTTAGTGTGGGATTTAGCGAGATACAGCTGAAACCATTCTTCAAAAACCTTATTCTTTGAAATACTTGGAGACCTATTACTTCATTGTGAGCAGTAGTCAAACAATTCCTTTGGTCCTTTTCCTTGTAGCAAACTTATGAGAATTGTTGGTCTGTTACCTCTTTCTTCCCCCCTTAAGTTATGAGAAACGTTTCTTACTCAGGTCTCAATCAGCCTGCACACCAATTAAGTTAATTGGCAACGTATTTGATACACTCACTAATCACAGCTAGAGAAATTTTCAGAGAACAACCTTTCTGCAATTCTTCCTTCAATCAGAAAATAAAAAGCAGTTGTGGGGGGTTTCCCCACAACTCTTAACTATTCCCTGGTAGGACTTTCTGGTTGCTGTGTCTGCTTAGTACTATGTGAGTGTTTCAGTGAGCAGGTGGACACTGCCAAAGAATTTTCTCATAGGAGGTTTTCTGCTGACTAACTCTGGGCAGGAGGAGGTCATTGTCAGAAAAGGCATTACTGGAGCATATGGTATTCTGGGTACTGTAAGGGCATAAAAGCTTTTGAAGACTCTCACAAACTAATTTAACCTAGAGCAGCCTTGGCATTTTGCTCAGCTATGTAATTAGCCAAACCACCCCCTGGTGTGGGTTCCAATTAAATACAGAGTTCCTCCACTCAGTCTCCTACTTCATTTAGAGAGAAGCTCATGCTCTCTGGTCATCTCATTTACTGGTTACAGTAACTTTGAAAGGACAATGTGTTACCTGAAAGCTGCAAATCCTCTTTATAAAGAAAGTAAGTCATATTTTGGGGGGTTTTGGGGTTTTTTAGGCATGTTTGATTGGGGTTTTTTTGATCGTGGTTTAGTGGAGAGAAAAGAATCTTATGATTTAGATTGAAGTATTTGTAATAACTGATGATATACCACTTGCCATTATAGAAAAGATCTGAGCTACTCTGCTCTATCAATGAGATGGACTTGGTCTATAGTTTTTCAGTTGAAATAGGGGGAAGGAAAAATGGTGTGTCTTCTATTTGAATTTCATGTTTCCTGTGGGTTGTTGCTTTTATGAGACCCCTTTTGCCATCTAGCGTTCTTTCAGTTCAGCTGCCCTCACTTATTTTCTTACTCTGTCTCCAAGTGCAGTTACTAGATCTAGTCTTCTTAGAAAGAAGTCATTTGGTGCCTTGGGCCTTGTGACTACAAGGGATTAATGCTTAAGAAGGGATGTGCAGACAGAAGGGAAGACAGTGACCTTGGTTTGTCTTGGCTGATTTTTACCTGGATCTTTCCTAAAGTTCCAGACAGTAAACATCTGTATGTGCTGTGATTTCTTTGAGCAACTCAAACCATTTTTCAGATACCTGGAAAAAGGTCTGAAGTATATGTAAACTACATGCATAGATATGTAAAGATGCTTAGCTTAATTTGTAAGACAAGAAATGGTAACACAAATTAGATTAAGTAATCAGTACTTTTCTGTTCAGTCTTAATTATACATTTGTTGCCTTCCAAATACAGGTTTAATCCTTATCTTTAAGTAATAAGAATTGGTAGTGATTTGTGAATCATGGTAACTAGGCATAGAAATATTTGCTCAACTATTTATTCCATTTATCCAGTGATTTGATTATTATCCAAATAGGACAATGAGATGCAAATTGTATTTGCATCTGTGCTTTTTTTTTAACAGTCTATGTCTCTGCTCTTTGGGACTGTCATTTCCTAGAAAGGACGGAGAGCTTATTCTTTAGTATGATAGCATGCCTCAGGTAATTGCTCAATGGCACAGTTAAAACATATCTTGCAGTAAGAGAGGCTCGGTGTCATTGAGAAAGTTCTTTCAATGTGCAGTGATGTATAGCCTACAGATAACGAAGTTGTATTAAGGAACAATGTAGGGTTAGGCAACAAAAGTGGCATGAATCCAAATTGTTATTTACAGAAAAAAACCCACCCTATTTTCATAGATGAAGTAAACTAGAAGGGACCATAAATTGGATGCAAATAAAGCTCCATTTGAAATCCTCTAGTGTCATAGTGTAAAGGAGCCTTTGTGTAAATGGTTATTGTGCTAACTGTTCTTAAAATGAACTTCAGACTTGTGCAGGAAACCACTTAAAGTCCATGTATTGCCTGAGAGGGCTGAAAAGAAGGTTGAAGTGAACTCTAAGTGGTCCATGTGCAGCACTTGATCTAAAATCACTGCATTGGTTTCTTGTACAGGTGTAGTGTGCTTTAGTGATCAAATTCCTTTTTAAATGTGCCTCTGCAGTGATCTTATGTTCCAGACGATGACTGGGTAACTTTGCTCTACAGTAATAAACTATTGCAAGTGAAGATGTGACCTTTGCCATGGGTAAACCTATGCAAACTACTTCTTTAAATCTAGCTGCCAGAAGATATCATAACCTATTCATGTCATATCATGTGGTATGAAAAGATTCCTGGAGCTTGTGGAAAATATTCTAGTCTATTTTGAATTACTGCTTTTCTGCAAATTTCAGGATACTTATCCTGGAAACCAAAATTGAAAGGAAATTTTTATCTGAAGTTTTTTGGTGAGAATGGAAAACACAAAGTAGTATTTCATGTCAGTCCTTCTCTCATGGCAAGTAGGTTTAGATGCAAACCATACACTTTGCAAGCGGTACTTTTTTGTTCTTCTACCTACCTGAGGCTTTCACTCTTTTTTTTTTTTTTTTTTTTTTTTTTCCCCCCCCTCTTGGGAATGAGTTTTCTTCCCTGCTGAGATCAGCTAAGATCATATTATAGTGTTTGATGACCTCACTGCAAGCATGGGAGAGAATACGTACTGTGCAGTAGAGGGCATGTAGGAGTGTAAAGGGGTATGGGAATTATGTGTTTTGGAGAGGGCCTTTTCACTGGCGTTTTATTGCCAGGAATTGAATAGTTTTGTAGGAAGATGTAAATAGAGTAAATTAGTTAATTGTGCTGTCTGCTTAGCTCTGCTTTTTCCTTTATATATGTGACCTAATACTTTCAAGAGGTGCTGCTAGAGTGGAAAAATAAACTCGAAGAGGAATTTTTATTGAGAGGTGTGATTTGTTTCCAGTTTCAAAATAGGAGCCATAGCAAATAAATTGTACCCAATTTCACCTTGCATCACACAGCTAAAATACAGGAGAAAGACAGCTCTAATTCTGCAATGACCACTTTTTGAACATGAACGATTGGCTTTTCTTTGCAAGAAGAACTACTTGTGCAGCAAGAAAGTTGTGTGGGCACAGGTAGAGAGAGAAGCATCTGCCTGCTGCAGTAAAGCAGTGTAGGAGCTGAAGGCTGTTCTCCCCTACAGGGGTGGGGATGCGGTGTCGAAGTGGGCAGCGGTCTCAAGTCTGGCCACCTCCGTAGGAGACCCTGGCTGGACAGCAAAGACTGAACTTGCTCCTGCTGTTTCCTATGGACGAGCTGGGTGATTCATGCTGCCCCATCTGCTTCTGTTGCTGCGGTAGCTGGGTTTATTGTTTCCCTGTGAGGCTTGTTATTTCAGGCTGTGGTCTGAACTGCGGATGGGTTGGGTATTTACAGCTGTCGCAAAGATAGCTTTTGACCTCTGTCAGTTCTGCTTACAAGAAGTATGGCTCCATTTTGCTGCCCTGTGCTAAAGGCTTCCCTTCCTTTCAGCCAGCAAGCCCCAGTTGGGTCCTGCACAGTGAGGATGGGGCTCACAAGGAGCCCCCAGCCCTCCCCACTCCTCTGGGAGAGTCTTTGGTGTATACAGACTGTTTCCAAAGAGTTTGCTGCTCTGGAGTGGAGGGTGGGGGACAGGGATTAACTTACAAGAGGACTTGGCAAGGAGGGGAAATAGCAGAGGATGTCAAATGGGTGCTGAGGGTCAGCGAGCTCCTCACCCGCCGCCTGCCCAGCATGGCAAAGGACCAATTTGAGCTGTGCTCCTGGCTGTCACAGGTGGAGGAGCACTGCTCCTGGGCCCTGGTCTGCCAGCAGCAGCTGCTGCTCTGCATCATCCTGCCCAGCGCCGTCCTGAACCGCTCCCCAGCAAAGGCATAGAGGAAGGGATTGAGGCAGCTATGGAGGAAGGCGATGCTTTGGGTGACCTGCAGCCCGATGTCCAGCCAGTCGGCAGCCTGACAGCTGTACGCCACCCTGGTGTAGGTGTTGATGGCTTTGACCAGCAAAACAGTATTGTACGGGAACTGAGAGAGGAGGAAAGCGGTGATGATCATGGTGATGATCTTCAGTGACTTCTGCTTTTGGGATCTTTTGGCTTGCAGGAGGGTGTTGATGATAAGGGTGTAACAAATGACCATGACAGGGAGCGGGAGGAAGAATCCAACTGTGACTTTCAAGGCCAGGACAGTAACTCTGAAGATCATGGTGACATTTGGCGGGTACATAATTTTGCAAACTGTTACATCACCTACCTGTGTGCTTTGGCTGTACATGATTTCTGGGATGCACAGGCTTGCGGATGTCAACCAGACAGCCAAGCACACGAGTTTGCTGCGCAGGAGCTGCCTTTGCTTGGAAGTTTTAGCTTTTGTTGCCTGGACAATAGTGATGTACCTGTCAAAGCTGATGCAGGTTAGAAACAAGCTGCAGCTGTAGAAGTTGATCTTATACATACTGTTGACAACTTTGCACATGAAGCTCTTGAAGATCCAGCCATTGGAGGCAGCCTTGGCCCAGAAGGGGAGGGTGAAGAGGAGGAGCAGGTCTGCGATGGCCAGGTGCAGCAGGTACCGATCCATCATGCTCCTCCTGAAGTGGTATTTGCAATAGACAAGCATGACCAAGGCATTTCCCACTGTGCCCACAGAGAAGATGAGCCAGAAAAACACTGGAAGGAAGGCTCGAGCAAACTGCCTGACCTGCCTTTTGTCACACATGAAGTCTGTGTCGTTCACTAGGTTTCCATATAGAGACAGCACTGTGCTGTCGTTCCTGTAGTAGTACAGGCTGGTCTTGCCAGGGTGGGTGACCTGTAATGGGACATCAGGGAAATTTGTGTTGAGAGGTGGTTGCCCCTCTCCAGCAGATGCAGCTGAAGATCCTCAATATATTCTGTTTTAGATGGGTGAAATGGCAGATTTCAGACTGCTTGAAATGTGTCTGCACCCAAAAGTGTGTGGCACAGAAGAGACTTATAAAATTGACCCACTGATTAACAAACCTTTTACAAAAAAGCAGTTCACAGCCTCCAGCCAACTTCAGTTATCAAAATGGCAAGTGGTGACAGCATTATCTCTGTCAGATTATTCAAAACACTGTTGGTTTGGCAGCTTCAAATACATAATAAAATGCAAAATCCCCAACTTGGAAAGAGGTGGGGGAGAAGGCTTGGTACTACTGCTACAGTTGGACAGCACTGTTGGCTTGAGAGAGGCAGAAAACTGATGTAGGCAAAGAGGGGGGGAAAGAAAAATGGAGATTACGCAGCAGCACAGCTGTATACTCACTACACTTGCAACTGCCATCTTCAGTCAGATCTTTCCTCAGTCTAGAAGGAGGTTCTGTGACCTGGAGAGGAAAGATGGGGGGGAAAACCACTGATTTGCAACACCTTTGAAGTCAAACTGTGACTCTTCTCTTCCTCCATCTTTTAATAGAAAACTCAACCTTTTGACATGAGTCTGGCCAGGAGATGAACAAACCACACAGAAATTTTATGTCTCTAGCTTGAATTATTTAGCTGTTTCCATTTTACAGATTCACATTTAGCCCACATTAGGTCTTCAGCTTCTCTATTGCACTGTGCTGATTAAGTCCTTTGATGTACTAGAGTCAGTGATCTCATTTTGAATAAGATGTAGAGTCCCCAACACATACATTAAAAAAGTAATCTGAAAACACCATATCTTCCAAAAGACTCATGAGGATAAATAAAATGTGTCTCTTAAATTGTCTGGCAACTAACAAGGAAAAGTACCTGCCTTTAGCAGTACTTTGCAGTGTTAAAATATCTTGCATCTTCTGCAACATCTGGTAATCTCTGCCCACAACATCTCTTTATTATCTGTGAGTTTAAGTGCGATGCTCATCGCCATTGGCCTGTGAAGCAGGTTATTATGCCTCAGAAAATTTTAAGATATTGTTTTTTCCTGCTGTGGGTTGCTTTTCAAGTCAGTCTACCATCCCAGAAGGTAACTTAGCCTAGTGGGCTCAACATGAGTCTCGCACTCCTAATATTCAACGTGTTCTGCACCAGCCTGGCTGTGCTGGTGCCTGGGGCTAAAGCCCAGGGACAACATGAGGTGAGTCCCATCAGTGCTACCAGGGACCTGCAGCTAGCACAGACCTTTCCTCCGGACATTGGTGCCTTCAGAAGTGGGTCATGCAAGTAAGAGGTTGCCTCACAGAGCCAAACCTCTCACTGCACCTGGCTAAAAGCACCTTCCTTGGTATTACTTGGGGCACGAACTGATGCAGTGTGCAGTTCACCTCCCCAGCCTGCATGAGGGTTAGCTGCGTTAGCAAGTTTGTCAGCAAAGCCAGTTTACTGTAAGCAGCTGCTTCTAGGGATGGCAAGTGGTGTTTGTAGCTGTGTCCTGTGTTTGTGGCACTCCTCAGCGAGTTGAAATCTCCAACAAGCAGAGCCTCATCCCCGTCACAACAATGCAAAATTTGGTTGAAAGGCTGAGACCTGCCACGTACAACCCAGAGGTGACTCTGGCCAGTGGCAGGCAGGCAGTGAGCTATGGATTTCTGCCTGGTACCCGTTTCCAAAATGTCATTGCAGCATCTGCGGAAGGGTGCAGAGCTGCACACCCCCAGGGGGACTTTTTATGTTATTTTCTTTTAGCCATCAGACCTGCCTTGAACTGCAATCGAAAAGATCATTTTAACTGGATGAGTTAAACGGCAAATGAGGTTTGGGTTGTTTTGGGCTTTTTTTAAAAGACAATTTATAATTCAGTTTCCTTTCCATGGAGGCTGTACATGGGAAAGACAGATATGAAAGCAGAGGAAGGGACTCACCCGGACAGTCGCTGCAGGGGGGTCAGCCGAACCGTCACACCCGCCAGTCACACCACCACATGCAGTGTTTGCGCTTTGCACCCACGACTATGCTTTGGGCTTTTTGTAGGCTGAGGTGGGTGTGTGCTCCTGGGACCCCAGCCTAATTAGACGTGTCACCGGCTGTTTTCTCTGTGGTTTGCATGGTTTAGGTGGCCTAAACACAGATGGCAATCTTCTTTTTTTTTTTTTTTTTTTGCTTTGTGTTTTGTTTTTTGTTTTTTTTACTGGTAAGCTCTTTTAAAAGCAAAGAGAAGACCTCTCATACCACCATCTTTCTGCTCATCATCTAGCACAGGGTAAACCTGAGGCTGCATGGCTGTGTTCTGCTGGAAGACACTTTCACTGGGGAAAAAAAATCCCTAAACAAGAACTGTGACCCTGTAGGGAGCTGCCAGTGTCCTTTGGGGAGGCTGGGACAGGAATGAGGAGCCAGGTCTAGTCCTGACAGCTTGCCATGGCTACCTACCAGGGCTGCACATGAGCAGAGGCTGGGATCACACAGGGTCTGTGTGATGCCCTGAAACACCAGGTGCTTTGCAAGCAACAGCTAAATGGAGCAAAGTAAAAGTCCAGAAATGGGGGAGATGCAGGGCAGGACTGCAGGCAGTCACATAAAGTCCCTGTTGGTGGCACATCTTATGTGACAACCATCCAGAAGAGTGTGGCAGGAAAGATTTTTGAAGAGGAAGGTAGTGAGAAGTAGTTAATAAATAGGTGAACTCAGACATCTTATGTCTTCTTCCTGGCAAGTTGGCATGCAAATTACAGTGATTTAAATTCCCCTATCTGCAGGAAGCCTGAGCACTGTGGGGTTTTGCTTAAATGCTGGATGGTATTCAGCTGTGATGGATGCTTGTTCAACTCACACTTCAAGAAAATTTCCAAATTGCAGTTCAGAGTGAGTTCCAATTATGGAGAAAACAATGATTCAGGCTCGGTTTTGGGTTGGGCTCAGCTGTCACTTGGCACCACGCTCCAGCGCTGGCAGCGTGGCAACCCCTTTCAAGAGGAAGGAGCCCAGTGGCTCCAGCCTCAACTGCAAAATCCTTGCTAAGGTGTCTGCACATCATTAATAATTAGTTGTCATCCTGAAACTCTTCCCGAAACAGGCGTAGGTTTGTATGTGATGATACTTCTGTACGGTGTGTGGCCTCTCACACCTCCTGGACCCCCAGGGAGGAAAACAGAGGTGGGGGAGCAGCTCTCAGCTAAACCCCAGGGCAACTGCTAAGGAAAGCATAGGTGTGAAAGCACAAATGTAGCCTCTGGGCTGGCAGATGGCTGCCTGTCAGCTGAGCCATGTTAATTACCCCTAATTCAAGCTAGTTTGGCACTTGGTGTAACGCAAGGTGATTCAGCATTGGCAGAGCTATATTAACTGCAGCAGAGTAAAGGCATGCCCATGGGCAAAGCCTCTGATGCAGAGGATCTTCACATTCTTTGGTCTCTCCATGGCTCTCAGCCCTCATGTTCTGGATTTAAGTGACTTCAATTAGGCTCAGCTTAATTCTCTCTAGAAGCAAAGAAATAAGTATAACTTAATTTACAGACTGTCTTAAAAGTCCCCAGGCAGATAAATCTCCAGATCGGAACGTGGGCAGCTGTTCATCCTGTTTGGTATTTTTCTGCCACATGCCATTTATCGAGTGTCACTGACAACAACAGCAGGAGAACAGTGTGAACCTTACAAATCCTCTTGCCAAATTTCTGCCAAACCAGTTCCCCACAGTTAATTCACTTTAAACCAAAACAGAGACGGTGCGCTCAGTTCTTGCGATACCAGCACACATCGTGACATAACTTGTGATTTCCCTCAAGCTCATAGGATTACAAAACTAAGCATTTCTCTTTTCCTTACAAATATAATGCCAAGAGAGCTTGCAAGTGCAGTGCTTTTTTTTTTTTTTCTTAAAGTGGGCAAATGCAAACCACCAGCATTTCTTATGTCTTCATTTTCAGCATGTTTAATTTTAAGCACAACTTGGGGATGATCTTTTAAGCTCCTCATTTAGTGCATTTACTAATGGCAGTAATACTCAGCTTGATGTACTGCTGATCAGATGCTAGAAAGATTTTGCAGAAATAGAACAAAACTTGGGGTTACACCCTCTGCTGAGGCTGACCGAGAAGTTTCCTTTTTTCATAGTGAAAATGCACTGTGCTTGCACTAAATCTGTGTTTTAATATACCTATTTTCACCTCCCCAGGCAAAAGGAGGACATTAACCTGCTTCTCTTCAAGCAGGTTGTTTTACAGGTTCAACAGCCCTTCAGTTGGTCTGTTTAGGAGAGGCTGTGTCCATGATTCACTGTCCTCTGAGGAAGATATTTGCACTTGGTGAGATCAGTGCCTCTTGTATGCAAGCAAATCACATTAATTAGGAACTTTCTATAGATCAAAACACTTGAGGCAAGTCCTAGGAACATGACTGGATATGACAAGTCACCTTAGCTGTTCCTTGTTTCCTCAAAGTGAGGCAAGACAAAGCACCTGGGCTACTCCTGACAAGCAAGAGTTGCTCTCCATTGAGTAGTCTCTTAGAAGATGACCCTGCATAATATCATTCCTATCCTAGATACTCACAAACACTTTGCAAATCAAAAGCATGGTTCTGTAGATCTCTTCAGCATTTCTTATTCCACCAATAACACAATTTCAGCCAGGCTACTTGCTTATGTAGACTAGGTTTCCTGGGGCTTTTCTTACCGAGCAAACAAAAGGGCATTCTTATTCCCAGTTCCAGCAGGTGTGCAGTCATTACAATGATCAAAAGTGTTTGTGAGTTCAGATGTAAATTTTGAGATGTGTAAGACCTCCCTGCTTGGTTTCCTTTTTTTTTTTTTTTTTTCTCTGAAGGTACATGGTGTTCTCATAACCTCCCCACAACTGACCTGGTTGCAGGTGGAAGCACAGGCAGCACCCCTGTGAATCCAGTCCTGGATGTAACATGCTGGGTCTCCAGAAAACAAGGCACCTGCAACCAGAAGCCACTCGCAATAATACAGGTCTGACTCTCTCACGTGGGTAGCCAGCAGCATCGAGCAACTTGGCTGAGTCACTTTAAAGGATCACAGACACATTGTTTGTCAAATGTTCTCTAATTTAACTGTATCTGTTAAAAATCTGTTCTTACCTTGAAATCCTTAGTAATCATATTAAAAGAAAACTTTTATATTTTCTCCCTGCCTCACTATGTTAAACTGAAGTCAGGAGGGGTGGGGAGAAAGTATATCACAAATATACAAATGTAGATTCTTATCTCAGATATTTTTTTTCTATTTCACTCTTAGATGGTTTTGACATTTCACCTGCCTAGTGGATGAAGGGATCCACAGGCAGAGGGAGGCTAGAGACTAATTCCCTTGCTGGGAGTGCTCCGGTCCAGAGGGCTCTTAGGATAAAAACAGCCTATCAGCACCAAGGACTTCAAACCCTGTCTGATTACCAGCTACAACCTGGCTTTGGAGTCACGCTTGACAACAAACCGGTGGCCAGTGCATTTTAAGGCTGTGCTGTTGTCTTTGCAAATTCCTGAAATAATTACCTCTAGCTGTGTTAATTGCATTCCCACATAGTGCTGTATCTAGCAACAGTCCAGACCGGAATTATCAAATTCCTTGAGAATTGCACTGACTGCCACATCAAAACAGGCAGGCCATGTCTTTCAGCCAATGTAGACAGGTATCTTTTTGGAAGTGCAGGTGTAACTTGCCTGTCTTCTTGCTTTGACAATCCCTTTCCTTTTCCCTTTTCTTTGTTTCCTATGCTCAGATTTTGCTTTAGGTCTTCTCCCAAGTGCCTTGCAGTCAACACCATGCAGAAGACATGGAAAAGCTCAGCAAGTAACTGACTGATATACAATGAAGATTATATACTCTTTAACTTCCACCATATTTTTAATGGCTGCTCTGTAGAGTCCACATATATGCTGCTGTGCTGGGAAAAAAAAACAAACCTAAACACTTATTTGATTGTTGTACCATGCATCTGGTTTTAAAGATGATTATGGCTGTGATTTCTGTTTGTGGCTTTGGTTTTGGTTGTTTGCTTTATGGACCACAAGCAAAACCACACATAGGAGTGTCCACGTTTCGATCTGTAACGCACTAACCATAACGTACGGCTCTGTCCGACACTCGAACATTACAAACAACGATCCTTAACAATTGCCGGTTCAGTTATGATAGAGCTATTAATCCGTATTTAGGAGCTATTACTGTTGTCCGAACCAGCAGTGCGCTGCGCCTGCTCCCAGCAGCTGCCCCGCACACTGCCGCCATGAGCAGGGGTTACGGGGACGTGGCTGCGCAACCCAGGGGGCGGGGCGTGCGAATCACGTGAGCGGCTCCCCGCCAATAGGAGCGCGGCGAGGGGGCTCGCGAGGCTTCGTTTCCATAGCAACCGTTCGCCCGTCGTCAGGCGCTGAGCCCGGCCGCTGCCCCAGCGCCGGCGGAGGGGCCGCCATGGTGAGTAGCGGAGCTGCCTCCCGCCGGCCGCTCTTCTGGTCGCCGTCTGGCCGGCCCTGCTTCCCGCCGCCGGGGAGCGCCGGAGCCGTGAGGAGGCTGTCCGTGTCGGCCGGCCGGGTCCTGCGGGGAGGGGCGGCCCATGGTCATGCGGGCGCCGCTCGGAGGGGCGGCTGCTGCCGCCTGCCGTCCTGGGCATCCCTGCCGGACCCTGCGGAGGCTGCTGGCGCTCGGGGGTGTGGCAGGGTCTGATGCCCCGGTTGCTTATTTGCGCTTGGAGACCACGAGTGGCTTTGGTCGGCGCTTCTGTATTTATTTATTAGTTTTGTGTCCTTTTGTCGCTGCTCTGTGGATTGTGAGATTTCAGCCCTGGTGCTGGCATGTGTCCTCCTCTCTCTGTAACGAACAGAAACTTTCCACCTAAAGAAAACCCAACAACAGCAAAGAGAACATTAATGGTGCTTTTCTTATGATCTCGCATTCGCAAGATGTGGGACTTCGTGGGAGACATCCGATTTGTAACCACAGTGTGAGAGCTCGTTCTGTTTGCTCCTGTTGCTGTTCCCTCGGCTGCCTCCAATTCCCAGGCAGCCCAGAGCTGTGCTCCCGCTCTCAGCGTTGCTTGCGCAGGTATCCCAGTATTGTGTCTGAGCTGGAGCTGCCCTGGGCAGCTGGATTACTGGGGACAAGGTGATCGGATTAACTTCTGTATGAGTTGCTACTTTGCTGTCTCCAGCATCAGCAATGTTAACTCAGTACACTGGAGCAAACGAAACGGGCTTCACCTTTGGTTGCATCAGCTCTCCGGGGACTGTGATTATAAATGCCATTTGTGCCCTGTTGTGCCTCCTTGTGACTTCTGCTACCTGCATGAGCAAGATTTATTCTAATGTAGTTGGCCATGCCAGTACTCCTTTTAATATAGAGGCATACATAGAAGGGCTGGTTAGCCACATCTAAAAAAGCTTCCTTCTTAATTTGCCCTGGAAATATTTGTTTATGGGCAATTGGCTGCTGAGAAAGAAAGTCAGATTATCATTTAAGATTATGTGGAAAGCCTCAAGACACAACGTACTTCCCTGTGTGTTTTTGTTAGTGTATCTATAAAAGATACATCATTCATTATACACATGTAATACAAAGACAAATTTATCCAAGAGCTGCTTCTCCCCTACAGTCCTTCCAGTTCTGATCCTCTGATTGTCTCTGATTTTGTATGAATTTTCTGAGGGTACTGCAAGTCTTCACAGTCCTTATGCTCCATTTTACTTATTTCAGTGTATGTTTATCTTTGTACTTGTATCCTTATCTGCAGGCAGAGCTAGGCCTTAATGAGTACCACCAGAATGAAGTGATCAACTACATGCGCTTTGCTCGTTTCAAGCGTGGCCTGTGTCTCAAAACAGTGGATTCTTGTTTTCAGGACCTCAAGGACAGCAGGTACCGGAGGGGGTGGGGGGCAATTCTGAGCAAGAATAAAGCAAAATATGCAAGCAACAATTGCAGGTTTAAATGCTTTATGGAGCTACTTTTGTCCATTTACATGTTCTTAGTGAGGAAGAAAGACTCATTTATATTCCAAATATTACAAGTCAAGTAGTTTTAAAACTAAATTGTTCAAATTCTTAGGAATTAACGTAGATATTATCAGCATGATACTGCTTTATATCATGCTTCTGATGTCTAAATTTGATGTAAGACTGTAGCAGAAGTAATATTTGTGACTGTACTGTTTCCAAGAGAAAATTTGAATACAATAACCTATTAGTAGTGCTACAGTCATCTAATAACTACCGCCAGTGGATGTTTTCAGAAGGACATTGCATTATATAAGAGCAATACCTGTGTAGTGAGGTCTCATAACAATGCAAAATTGTTGCCTTTATCATACGTGACTCATCTTGACTCTTCTGTTTAGACTTGTTGAAGAGACCTTCACAGTTGATGAGGTGATAGACATGCTGGACGGACTACAGACTGTTGTACACAGTGAGGTGGAGTCAGAGCTCATAAATACAACTTACACCAATGTTTTACTTCTGCGGCAGCTCTTCTCGCAGGCTGAGAAATGGTACCTCAAGTTACAGACAGACGTCTCTGAATTGGAGAATCGGTAACATATATCGGGCTGTACAGAATGTCGTTCTATAATAAGAGAATTTCAGGGTTGACTATTTGCATTCTTTTCCTAACTATAGAAACCTATTGTTTTACTGTTGTATTGGTGATAGGTTAGTTTCAAGTCTTCCACCTATAAAGTAGCAAGACACACAATTTCAAATTTGTCAGGAAGTTTGTTTTTTTTTTTAATTGGCAATACTCTTACTTGAATTAATCAGTTAAGAGCAGTTTTAATCAGTGGGATTAAAAGCCCTTTGTTGTCCAAGTAGATTATAATTTAATCAGGGATGCTGAATCTTGCAGTTCTATGCATATACCATACCATTGCATGACATGATCTGTTGAATTTATTGTATTTGCATAGGACTTCATTCTGTACTTCTAACAAGAATCTTACATGCAGTGAAGAGCACAACATCAGCCTGGTAAAATGTGTTTCATAGCACAGCTCTTCTGGTGACTAAATGCCTCCCTTATTTTTCTTTTCAAGAGAATTGTTGGAACAAGTTGCTGAGTTTGAAAAGTCAGGATTTACATCTTCGAAAAAAAAGGTAGAATTTTATTTTAGTCTAGTCATAATCAAATGTCATGTAGAGTCATGACAGATGCTTAAAATACTTAGTACTGACTCTGTGCTTAAGAGAAAAAAACCAAACCACAAACCCCTACTATTTTTCAAAAAAATCTTTGAAAGTCTCCAGGAAGTAGTATTTTGTAGTTCAGCACCAAGGCTTATACTGAATTGCCTTGACTGTCTCTAGATTGTGGATTCTGCACACCCAGGGCATGCCTCATAATCCTCATCCCAAAGTCAACCAGACCAGGGGTGTGTTGGAGTGTCTGCTCCTGGGTTCCCTTCCCCCTGGAAACTGGGGTAAGACTAGGACATTTGTGTGTCCCAAGGCTTTGTCCCATCATGAAGTTGAGAGCTGGGAAGATTCCACAATACAGATATGACTCTAGCTTATCTTGTATGATTATGGTTGCACCTTATTTGAGCTGTAGCCTAAATGTGTATTTAGTTAATATATATTATATTTGAATGCTTAAAATAAGAAAATTATTTTCAGCTGTGTAAGTATTTTTTTACTCTTACAATTGCTCAGATATTTTTTGTTTTCCTTATTCTCTTGTCTTTTGGTTGCTGCAGCATTGGTAGTCTTTTGTAAATTCAAGTTTGGAATCCTTGTATGTCTCTGTGCAGTGTTTTTGTTTAACTTAGCTGAAAGTAAAATACATAACTTAGGAGCCAAGGTACCAGTAAAAAATTAACTTGAAATAACGTGTCATTCATTTGCTTTACAAAAGAAAGCTGAATTGACAGTCAATAGTTATTTTACAGACTAAAGGAATATTTTTCTTCCTTCTAGAAATGTATGCAATTTTTTAACCTTTATAATTATTTCTTTAGCCCAGTGTAGATCTCATTAAACCAAAACTGGCTCCATTACATGAAGGTGGGTCAGAGCTGCTAAACAAGGTAAGAACTTGTTTGTTTGTGCAGTTGTGGTTAATGACTGTTCTGCTTATTTGACTGAACTGGATAGCTGTACAGTAATGTCTTTATAATGTGCCTGTCACTATATAGACATCAAGGTAATATACCCCAGAATGTAAACTAAATGCTAGTAAATTAATAAATATTGTAAAGCATCTTAAATTTATTGTTCATTTATGGACTCAACATTTATCGCAATATTGACTGTCCTTTTGCAAAGACATTTTGGCTTTTGTAATTTATTTTTCCTTTTAATGAGGTAAATTAGTAGAAAAGAGTATTCAGTTTGTTCTGTGCAGCTGTCTGGCTTTCCAACAAGGAATTAAAATATGTAGCTGGCTGAAATGATGAGGTTATCAGACATTTTCTGTATGACTCAAAGTTAGTCCTATTACATTTCAGTCTTTTTTTTTTATTTTGTTAGTTGGTTAATTTCCTCCTAAAGTAACAGGCACTTGAAGTTGGAATTTACTAGTTTTGAAAACATCTGATTTCCTACTTGCTAAAGATTTTCAGAATTGCAACACATTCTAGTATTTGATGTTATTGATAGTTTTTATTAAGTATTGAACTTGTTTAGTCCAACTGAACTTTTCTAAAATGCCATACTTCTTACAATACACTTTTAAGTTACAGGCAGTCAAAAAATTTTAGCAAGGAGTTGTGTTTTCTGTCTTCTAGCTTGCATTGCCAAAATGATCAGTCAAATACAGTGTCTGAATCACATATTTGTTTCCTATTAAGATAATTAAAGCATTCAAGAATTCAGACTTGTATTTTACTTACAGATCAATTTAGTTCTCTTTCAGAAATAATACAAAGTCTGTTTCATAACAGTTTTTGCTGAAGGCGTGTATCTGATGTCGTCTTTTTCTCAAAAATAATTCAAAGTTTATGTGTTGAATTTACTGTGACTGGTAAAACATAGTTATTTTCTGTGACACAGAGCATAATATGCAGTAAGCTGGTATTTGTCTATTTTAAACAGGAGCTATGAATAAATTGTTCCTTGCCTGTTGATTGAAAATACAAATGATGAGCAGCAATGAGATTTGCATCTCTGAACATGCAATTTTCTTTATCGTGAATCTTGATACTAACATTATTGATTTCTGGATGGAGGCCACTTTTATAAGCATTTAGTAGCTTGTTTGCTTTCCTAAAATATGAAGTTTATTTTCTTACCTGAAATATTTGGAAAATTCACAATAGCACAGGGGTGTTCACAGCCTTTTTCTTCTTCATTAACCTAAAGGCAGTTGCTTGTCTCCAAGAAGAAAATGAAAAATTGAAGACCAGGCTCAAGACGGTAGAAACACAGGTAAATTCCCTGTAAGCTTGGATACTTAATACTGTTTATATATTTAAAAATATCTAAATAAGAATCTCATGGTTATTATTTCAATTCAAATTAATTTCAATTAAAATGTGTTTCTGAGGTTTTACATTTTCAATGTATCACAGGCTACAGCTGCACTGGATGAAAAGTCCAAACTAGAGAAGTCACTGAAGGATTTACAGATGATCCAGGGAGATCAAAAGGTAAACATAATTAAGATTTCCCCCCCCACCTCGTTTAACACAGCTCTAGCCTGTAAGTCTAAAAAGTTTATCTGTATGATGTGTTTCTTTTCTGGCAAATACAAAAGTTCAAGTTGGTATCATCATGTTCCTGCTGATGATGTTGGTTCCTGCTGGTCTGGCAGTCAGCAGATAATCCAGAATGTTGTCTGATTTTTGTGATGCGAATTTTGCATCACGTAGACCACAATAAATTATGATCACAAAGTGTTATTCCAGGTACTATCAGAAAGTAGTATTCCAGAGTTCATATTCCCAGGGGTGATAGTTGTATTAACAAATACAAATTTACTTCTGTTCATTTCTTCTCACTTACTAATGAAAGAATGATGTGTAACCTGTTTTTTATAGCAACAATAAAACATGAATTCTTTCAAGCATTTGTCACACTTGACATGAACAAGTCAGACTTGCTGCTTCTCACTTAAGATTTTAAAAATCTCAGTACTTATAAGCAAGTGTCCTATATTCTTAAACATCAATTGAAGTTTTGCTACAAATGCTGATGATCGTGTGTCAGGTGACAAATGTTTTATTTTTATGTAGTTCTACCCATATCAGCCTACTGTCAAAAATGGTTCACTGCTTATTTTTACTTGAGAGTCTTACTCTCTTTTGTAATTGAGGATTCAAACATGGTGAGTTGCTGCTGCAGGAAAAAAAAAACAAAAAAACAAGCTAGAAGTTGTGCAGATTGACACAGATAAATCTTCTCTGGTCACCTTTTTTTTTTTTTTTTTTTTTTTTCCAGTTTGTACCTTTCTTTTGTCAATAATTAGAATTTTCTAAAGTTTGTTCATGTGTGATTGTTTCTTAAATTTCAAACACTTCAGTTCAAACTTTTAACAAAATTAGAACACTTTAATCCCATTA
Organism: Podargus strigoides; assembly: GCA_028020825.1. Lineage (NCBI taxonomy): Eukaryota > Metazoa > Chordata > Aves > Caprimulgiformes > Podargidae > Podargus > Podargus strigoides. The sequence continues at coordinate 13,382,829 of CM051623.1, read as the reverse complement.
TTCTGAGAAACTGACTTTTAAACATTTCTGCAGTATTTAAAGATTTGGACCTGAATTTCAGTATCATAAAACATTTCCACTTTAATTTTCATATTTTAATCCTGATTTCTTTTTATTTCGCTTTCTAACTGGTTTATGGTATGTACTTGGCTTTCTTAATGTTATAATTTTATCTGGTAACTTTCAAAATCTGTATTCAGTAATGTTTAATAGGAAACTTGATTTGTCAGTCATGGCAAATATTTTCTTACCTGTTTTGTTAAGCCTTATATTACTAAAGGTTTAAAATATTAAAGGGGCTTATTAAATCCTGGATAATAGTGTTTGTAGTTTTAAAAGATTTGAAACAAATCTTATCCTACTTTTCTGGTTAAACATGAATTGGCCTCGGTGTCAGGGCTGATAACTATCTTCAGCTTTCATGTCTTAATCTCTCACTTTCTTTTCCAGCTCTTACATTCTCTATTTACAGGCATATATATGGTGTTGAAACTATCTAGTAGCTACTGTGCTGAAATGTACTACTTAATCAATTAATGTATTGGTTGTTTGGAGAAAAAGCTAAATTTTATCTTGTTTCGCTCCATATTTTTATAGGATGGGTGTTAATAAAATCATATTAACCTAGTTGCTCATTAAAGCAGTAGTTTTCAAAGTCTTTGGACAAACAAATGACTGCCAAACCACTATGGTTCTTTAAGGACCAACTCTTAGCTCAGCAGATTTCTACCTTTTTTTAATAGTTTAAGATGGTTCCATATACCAAGTGTAAACCATGATATGGGAGTAACTACTCTATTGGATCAGTTTAACTTAATTTAGAATTTTACATAATTGACTTATGTCACAGTTTAGAAAAATGATCACTGTCTATTCTGATCTGAAACAAATTATGTGATGTAGTGATTTTCAGAACTGCAGCCTTGAACTCTATCTCAGAATTCAAAATAAGCTTTTCTTCTGTACAGGTACTATTATCAAGTGGTTTCCTATGCTCAAAACTTACTTTCCACATAGAAAAAGGAGCAGAGCTTCCTTACTTTTAGGTTTTTGTTCTTTTTTAAGGTGCTGCTGGTTCAGCTTCATCATTATACTTTTGAGAGTTTGAACTTGAGCTTTTAAAGCTGAGAGGGTTTTGGGTTTTTTTTAATGAAATTCCATAGAACAGTGACATGGATATAATGTTCTGTGACCCAGAACTGATGGCCAGAAGAGTTTAGATTGTTTCTTCTCACAGGAAAATAGGAAAGTTGCTTCCAAAGCAGCTGTGGAGGCTCTTTTTGTAATGCATCCGAGAACAGGGCAATATAAGTACCTGATTGATAATATGAGCCTTAACATTTTCATCCTTTCCTACCCTGTATTACGTCAATGATTTTGGAGTGCCTGTGATATTTTACCTGCTTTAAAAAAACATTATAACATAGACATTCAGATCTTGAACCATAATTTACAAATTTAACTTTGTGTGATATGCTTCATTCTGTGCCTTGTCCTAATTCCTAAAGAACTGAAGTACAAGAATTTGAAATCTTAGCATGGCAGAGACGACGTTCCAGGTGTCTTTAAAATTCATTTATTAACAAGTTATAAATTAGTTAATACTTTAATGTTTTTTAGTTAAAGCACTTCTAACTTAAGCTTTACAGGAATAGCATGAGCATAATTGTTAAAAATTAAGATGTACCCGCTTTGGAATTTTGCACTTGACATTTTAAATATTTCTTCTTTTGCATTTGACATACTCTAAATATTTCTTCTTTTGAAGACTGATGCAAATAAGGATATTGCTGAACTGGAGAATAAGGTGGCAGCTTTGAAATGCCAGTTTGAGAAGACTTTGAATGACTCTACTGCAAACCAAAAGTTCTTGGAAGAGAACTTGGTGACAACAAAACATGACTTGCTGAAGGTTCAGGATCAGCTGTCCACAGCTGAAAAGGTTAGCATTTTATTGTAATGTGAGTAAGGATCTCATCTTTACATTTAAACTGATTAGTAATACACCACATTATATGTAAACCAGCAAAACCACAATTAACTGCGTGATTATAACTAGATGAATACTTAAAAATTGCCCAATTGTCTGCATCAAAATTTCTGAATGAAAATTGTATTGCCAGTCTTCAGAAGACTTTTAGTTAATTTCATTAGAAAACAAAGCTTGTGTTTCTCTGTCTCTCCCAGTAATATCATTTGAATCTACTAGCTGACTTCATCTAAATTTGAATGCTAGCAAAACTACTATTATGAAACATGAGGAGGAAAAGCAAATGATCTTTTTTTAAAAAGTATATTACCCTGGTTTTCATAATATGTAAATAATTTGTTGATATTGTTATGTAGGAATTAGAGAAGAAATTTCAGCAAACAGCTGCCTATCGCAACATGAAAGAGATTCTCACTAAGAAGAATGAACAGATAAAGGATCTACGCAAGAAGCTTTCCAAGTAAGTGGTGCAGTTCTGTCTGTCCAAACAGGATCCTTGTTCTGGATCCATGTTCTGCTCCCATTTTGTTTTTGTAAATGTGAAGTTGTCTCTGAAACAGACTATAAGCTTTCCCCTAAAAATAATTTCTAGTAGGCTGTTCCCTGATTTTTGACAAGCCAATCCTTTTAATGAATGCTAGGTGAATAGGACTGATGTGTGCAGCTACTGTATAGCAAGTAATGAGATAATTTAGTATGGAGAGGACTCCAAATATTCATAGATTATTCATAGATAAGCCCTCAGGTGCTCCACACAGAGATACACATGGGAGATGTACCAGGTGCCTTGTCATTATCCTATTTCTTCCACACTTGTTTATGGGAATGAGAAGTCCACAGTATGTAAAGAGGTTTAGGCCTGTGTTGAATAAAGAAAGATGCACCCTGGCCATTAAATTGTACAGAAGACTATCATTCTGCAAATATCAAATGAGTGCTGGCAATGTGGATGCCTTGGACCTAAGCTGTAGGAAGACAGATATGGAACTTAAAACTTCTGTTTAAACTTCTGTCTGTGTTTCAGAATCTGTGGGTCCTTGATCATTCCCTCTTTCTACGTTTTGGTAAACTGGCTAATTTTAAAAGGAGAAAATAGTCTAAAAAATATATATGTTTGTCTGTGCCTTAAGTCATAGTGAGCCTTGACAGGAATATGTCACTAGTGAGAGTAATTTATTACTTGGGTTTCATAATTTCATTAGAGACAAAATGTCTCTTGGGTATTTTCTGCTCTGTTTTAGTGAATTTTTTTTTTTTTTTCCTAAAATCCTCAGATATGAGACAGAGGACTAAACCACCAAGAACACCTGATCTATCAGAAGCTGCCATAGAAGGAAAATGTAGACTGGTATTATTTTTTCAATAATTTTTGGTTTGAATGGCATATTTTTTGCTTCTAGTGCTTAAAATAACTTTTATTAATACTAATAAGATGCTGCAGCTCCTATCTTACTTCTTATAAACTTTCAATTTATAGGTATTAGTTTCTGTGATCATGTTTTTAATTGTTAACTGTCCAACATTCCTTGAGAAAAAGCAAACAGGAGCTTATTGAAGAACTAAGCCCATTCTCTACAAAGGCAGGAGTTTATTTTCGTTAAGAAAATTTTAAAAAGAGGAAAAAAAAAAAAAAAAAGCATTTAGAGTCTTTGGATGTCTCCAAGATGGAAACTCCAGTTGTTACTTTTGTATAGTTAATGTAGCCATCAAGTGGTATTATATGTGAAAATTGCATAGGTGGAAGTAAAAAGTAGGAAGAAAAAAAAACAACAAACATGCTGATTTTGTAATGTTACTTCACACTGGATGTCTCATAGTTCAACAAAATGTGATCAGTAACATTTTGCTAGAGGATGTTCGTTAGATAATGAGTTAAATATGCTTTATAGCAGAAGTGTTTCAAATAAAGCCACTAATTGGAGTTACAATTTTTCACTTGAATTTATTTGAAACAAATTTTCACATCACAATACAGATTCTGATTTTTGCCAGTATTTTTAACCTTAAGATGATAATCTGAAAAAGTATAGGGAAGTTGCTCACCGAGCAACTTTCTTGGGAAATAAGTTATTTTAGATGTTTTCTTCTCCTTCTTTTTTATTGTACCCTCACCGGAAAACAGCTTACTGCTCTCAAGTCTTTGGCTTGTAATCCTCTGCCTTGCATTTATCTGGAAGCCTCTTAATAGTGCATCCTACTTGTTTGTCTGTCCCTGTTCATATGTATGTTGTATTTTACTCCAAATAAAAACATTATATTTTCAAACAATCTTTAAGGAGCTGTTTTTTTTTAATAGGAATGTTTTGTGTGTGTGTGTGTGTGGAGCGGGTGTGTATGTGTGTGTCAGTGTCAGCAAAGCTGTTAAAATTGCTCAAGCAGTGATGCCCCAATAAAATCTGCCATACATTTGCAGTCTGTCATTTCTTTTGTTGTCCTTTTTCCCCCACTGGTTAAGCAAGGTTGTGTCTGTAGCATGACATTGCTGTAGCAGTACACAGCAATATTGCTGTAGTAGGGCTTTATGGGGTGACATACTCCTCATGCAGTGTCAGTTAAATTAATGAAAGGTAATATTTTGCTCCCTGTACAGTCACTAAAATGTTAAGTTCTCAGTAGGGATGTACCAAAGAGCTTTTTGGCCTGTGTTTGCTCAGAGCAATTATGTTGACACCAACAGGTGTACTTGTCTGGGTGAATATTATGTTTTTCTTTGTGATTAAGTTCATTATAATGAGATCAGTTGCTATTTCTGAAATGGCAGGTAAAAGGTGAAGAAAGGTAGAGAATCTCATGATTTCTGCTGGTTTTCTCTTTTGTGATAAATCTTTGGCTGTTGACTTAGCTAGAATATTGTCTCTGACCATTCTGTGTATGTTTGATAGGGCTTCATTATCTGCTTAGAAACCATTTCAACAAGAAAGTACGCTCTCAACTTCAGAACATGGATAGGTCTCAGTGCAGTAAGTTGGCTGTAGGCAAGTGTGGTTGCAGACCCTGTTACCTCCCCAAATAAGTAAGGCAAAACTTGTAGAGAATTGTGCAGTGCAAAACTGAAACACTGACTTTGATTACCTGTCTTGCAGATTGCCAGTTTAGTGAGTACAAGAGCAGTGTGATGCTGTCATTGGTTTGTGTTGCATAATGGCTAAGGTCTTGTGTGGAGCTCTTGAGAAAAAATGCAACTGTCAAAAATGATGTATTTCTCAAAGAAGACCTGAAGAATTATACAGAAATTCTCTTTTTCTTGAGATAGATACAGTATTTCAAAGATGGAGAGGATATCTGACCCTCTCCTGATTGTGTCTGATGTTTCTAAAACTTTGCTTCTTTCCATGAAGTGTGAAATCTGATACTGCTTTTACCATACCAGCCTTTTTTTTTTTTTTTCCACCAGAAGTTCATTATACTGCTCAGAGAAACACCATCTGTTTTTTCCACTTCAGCTGTTAATTCCTTAGTTATGCTTGTTTAACGAAAATTTCTCTATAACTGGCTGATCTGCAGGAATCAAATCTCTTTCAAGCTGAGTGGGATTTTTTGCTTGGAAACTGGAGCATATTTTCTATGGGAATGGACCCTTGGCAGCTCAGGTTGGCTAGTATTGACTCTGACAGCTAACAAATAACCCTCCACTGTAACGGTGACTGGAGTTCAGCAGTTAGTCATTAATAAGTGACCCAGCAGTGCTGCATGTTACCTTCTTAATGAGACAGTATATTACATGATGTTCTTTAACTGTTCACAAAGTACTCCTTAATCTGTTTTTCTCTTTTAGATAATAGCCTTTTTTTTTTTTTTTTTTTTTAAGCTGTAAGATGAATACTAATATATAACACTGAAACTGCAAGTGGTCCTCTTTACTTCATTGACCGATGTATGGATAACTGCAGTTTGGACATTTCCCACATACCTTCCTTTTGGGAAACCCACAGTCATCTGCCAGGCACTTAGATTTCAATTCAGGTAACAAGTTCTCAAGATTCCTGAGTCTGATTTACCCCTTCTAGCATTATCAAGGACTGCTCGTGGCTTCTGCATGATACAAAATGCTGTCAGACCACAGCCAAATGATTCTTACTGCCTCAGGAAACAAGTGTGAATCATCTTGGGGTGTCATGTGGCTGAATGGATCAAGCTTAAAAAGTTTGAGCTGTTCTGGGAGGCCAGGCATTTTTAAAACACATTAAAAACCAATGTGATTTGAAGATAAGTTTGTATGTGAGCAGGTAAGAATTTTTGTCATAATTATTATTGTAAATGTTTCTAACTGGCTTTGAGCAGACTATGACTGTCAATTTTGACAATGTCGCAGTGAAAGCATTGGCCTGGGATTCCTGCCCTGCTCTGGCCACCTGCAGAACTCTCCCTGAAGGCACCTAGATCTGCCTTCCCTATCAGTCTCCTCTCAAACATACCCTGAAACATTAGGCAGCCTATCTGGAGCCAACTCTTCTCCAAATAAAGGTGGGTAGACACAGGTCATTCCCTTCAGCAATAATATCTAAAGACTTTGATTTTAGTTATTTTTTAATTATTATTTTTAGGAACCTGTTAATGTAGTGTCTGGTAACAGATGCTCCAAGTGATGGTGATGCTGAGTAGTTGGTGCAGGACTCTGACAGGACAGCTCATGACTGACAGCTGCTGGTGAACAAGAGAGCTGCCCGGAAACCTCCTCAAACTGCAGGCAAGCTTTGACAGAGAGTAAACATGAACTGGCAGAAGACAAGCGGAACAACTGACTGAATAGGCCAGGTATCCTTTTCATTTTAGTGAGGTACCAGTTTGTGGTTCTTTTGCTTTACAAATCTGCAATTTACAAATTTACAATTAGGCTCAATTCTATGAATTGGAACTGTGTTGAGTGCACCTTTATGGAGGGAGTACCCTAAAAAAACCCCACAGTTAAAAGATGGATAGAGCCGTGTTGCTAAAGAAAAGCAAGGAAAAAGTCCTGGCATTTCAGACAAAGAACAGTCTCCTCGTTATCTGACTCACTGGGGGGAAGGGAAGGAAAAGGGAAAAGAAGGGAAGGGTATAGTCAAGCTTATTTTCTGCTGCTTAGGTTTACATAAGGCAGTTCTCATGCTGTCCCATCAGTCCCTGGCCTGCTGTGGAGGTGAACCCCTACTCTTTCTCACTCACTTATCCCAAACCCCACACTCACATTTGTTGGGTACCGGGAGGAAAAAATTCCTTCTAATCCTCCTTTAACGTGAGCAGTGAAATGATCAGAAATTCTTGCAGAAGTGTCTGTTAAAGGCTTATCTTTGTCCCTGCAGGTAAAGCCCAAGTCCTCACCTAACCCAAAGGAAGGAAATTCCAAGGAGGTGAAATCTTAAATGGCTTCATATAGCATATTGATTATCTGAGGTGTGTATGGGAAGTCCTACAGGAAGAATCGTGAAGTGTTATCTGTTTCAATACCTTCCAGTATATTTAAAGCCTTTCTCTTTAGGAGCCACTGGATGGCAGGCACTTTGCTGGGTGCCTATGTGTGTGATTGCCTTTAAAGACTCTCAGTAGTTTGTGATCCAGGCTCCTTATGAAACTGACATTTGTGAGAGAGGCGAGGATTCATTTAATTGCACATGAACTTCCTGATCTGGCCTGACCTCAGCCGAGGACACCACACACTCTGCCTGCACAGCCTCCCCAGCCCACTTGTAAACTAGTTTGAAATGTAATGGGAAAGAGATACAGAGCTGAGGAAATGTTTAACTTGATTATGCTCATCAGTAGCAGTAATTTATTCACACAGAAGCATCCCACGTGCTAGTGATGTGCTATTTTTTTAAGGCTGTCCTGTCTGAGTTACTAAATGCTGTAAGTTATTTATAAGCATCATTTGTAATAAATCCCACAGGCAGTGATGGACATTTAACTTTAATAATTTGCTGAAGTTTTTGTGATATGGGACAGTTAACGTATCTAGCTTCTCGGCATGTGTCCTTCACTTTGATAGCTGGTGGACCTAAAATTGCCTTGAATTTTTCCTTCTAGCAGAATTCAGGGTTACCCACAAGATGCGTTTCCAGGGCTAGCTGGCACGTTGCAATTCTGTGGGCAACAGAGGAGCAGCAAGGATGTTGCAGAAGAGCCACGAGTTCCCTCAAAACTGTACTCTGGGAGCATTTGGCAAACCCTGATGTTTTTCCAGTGACAACCTCCAGCAGTGGTAAAACAGGCTGTGAAGAATGGATTCACTTATGGGAGATGCGTAAACCTTTTGCACTCACCTTTTCTAGCATGCAAGAAAGTGGCATCCCACTTTGTGACTTTGCTACTGTAGCTGGTCAGCAAATCCACCAGAGTGGTTCTGCTGGTCTCAGCAGCGCTGCGCGACATACTCTGCAGTTTGGGCTCGTGTCCAAAGGCCCCGTGGTAGGGGTTCTCACCCGTACCCACAGCTGGATGCCTGCACTCTGCCAGTGCCTGATGGGATACTGGAGCAGCAGGCACAGCACTGGCAGGGAGCAAGTTGCTGATGCTGGAGGAATAAGACTGAGAGCACCTAAGTGGGTCTTATTTGTAAAAGGGACCTGAAAGGTACCCAGTCCTGGTGTGAAAAAAAAACAGGTTTAGACAGGAAGGAAGCTGAGTTCTTGAACTTGTTCAGCCCTTTTATTGCTACGGGCGCTGCTGGTAGCCTCCTTCACTGGGAGACCTGTCTGAAGTGGTTGAGTTCAAAGTGTACCTTGGCAGGGGCCCAAGCACACAAGGCTCACGTTCAGACCTGGCATCTCAGTGTGCATTCAGATGACCCAAAGGCTTCCTAGGTCCTTCTGCCTTCACAGTGGACCACAGACACCTTTTCCCAGTGGCCTTTGTGTATATTTAATCCCTGTTGCTTAACAGTATTTTAAAACAGCAACCCTTTGGAAAAGTTCATCTGCAGCGTGGGGCTTGAGCATGAAGGTAAGTGAAAACAGACTGGGCTGTTTCGCATGCTCACGCACACACTGAGCATGTAGAGAGGGAGGGTAGTATTCCTGGAGGGTCAAACTTGACTGTTTCACTCAAGGCTGCAGCAGGCTGGGGACTTGTGTGGCTGACAGGGACTATTTGGAGGCCTCTTTTGGAACTGTGGAGTGTGCTGGGGTGGCTGGGGTGAGCAAGTGACAGAACGCCCAAGGACTTGTTTAGGGCAAGGGACATGGGGTGGGGGTGGGCAGAAAAAAGGCAGCTTGGACAACCACTGAGCTGAGTCCTAACGGTGTGGGAATCCCTTCCCTGTGCTATCAAATCCAAGCTGGTGCCTCACACACACAACTGCCTCTCCCAGGGAAGAGTTTCCCATTCCCAGGCTGCAGCCCCAGTGTTATTTCCTCCCTGTGTCAAGTCAGCACGTGAGCTGATCAAAATCCCTGGGCTCACATCCTTCCCAGAAATGCCAGTCAAAACCCAAGCAGCTAGTCACCCAAAGTACCAATTTTGTAGTTCTGTGTGTGTCTATAATCTATTTACCAGCATTCCTACTTCAGTATGTGCCTGTTAATAAGATTAGTAATTAAAAAGCTTGATAGGAATTGGCAAGCATAGCTCCTCCGCCTTTCCCTCCCCTCCAAGCCGGGCTGGCGTGGAGTCTGAGGCAGGGCTGGCAGAGCACCTGAGGGAGTGAGGGCAGGCAGGCTCCCCTGGAACCTCTTGCCTGCAAGTAGGCAATGGAGAAATCCCGGCCGCTATGGGACAATCCCCTGCAGTTTATCTTCGCCTGCATTTCCTATGCTGTGGGGCTGGGAAATGTGTGGAGGTTTCCATACTTATGTCAGATGTACGGAGGGGGTAAGTGTGCCTTAAGTTTCTTGCTTCCTTTGAGGAGGAGTGTGGCAAGCTTTAAATCCAAATGTATGTTGTCCATCTGTCCACCCAGCAGGGTCCAGGGCAGGGCAGGAGGTGAGGTGTTTTATTGGCATGTAATCTCTTCTATTGCTTTATTTTACATATTCTTCAGCATAAGGCTTTTACTTGACAGCTGCCCCAATACAGCGGCTTTTGTTTCCTAGAAGTGCAGTGAAACAGTGGGAAGGCCCATGTTTTCTGAAAGGATGGAGGTAGGGTGAGAGATGTAGGTTCACCTGGTATTAATTTATAACTTTCTTGTCCCATTGAACCACTCTGAAGGCATCAGAAACCAGTTCCGTTCTTTGTGAGTTCTCTCGGAACATACTGAGAAAGGGAAATGCTTATGCTGATTTGATGTAAGGATCAGCTGTATCCTTTCAAGTCATTGTCATTAATGTGTTGTCTTTTATATGAAACCTTACTTTAGGAGGTGTTAGCCTGGCTGCAAATCTGCCTTGAAGTCGGCTGAAACTCCTTAATCAAGAGGAGTGGCACGGCTAAAGCCTCCTGGGAAGCTTTGAAAACAGAATAAATTGGTTTGGGGTCCAAAACCAAAAAGCTCTTTGAAAGCTTATCTTAGGTCCAAACCGGAGAAAGATGTCTGTATCATACCAGCCGCAGATACCCTTCCTTAGACATCAAAAGCCAGTTAATTAAATTAATTAAAAACCAACACCAGTACAGGTTAATGACCATGTTTTGAAGACTCCTTATAAAAAGCCCCTCTTTATAAGACATCCTAGTTTTATACTGCTTCTCACACTGCATCTGTTGTCGTAGTGTTGGTCCCATCTCAGCTGTGCATTAAGTGATACGATGAGCATCTCCCTCATTGCTTCTGCTCTGCTTCTGCCTTTTCTTCCTTTCAGGAAGAAACACACCAAGATGTTTAAGTGCTTTTTATGCTTATTTTATGCTTGTTTTGTTGGCTTGTAGCTTACTTCTAAACGCACATGTGGTGGTACGAGTTGGTTCATGCTGGCTGTTGAGAAGCCAGCTCAGCGCTGGGATGGCGTCAGAGCTGCTCTGTGGGATCAGGTCAGAAAAATCCACTGGGTGAAATGACAGTAGAAGAAGCTAGATGCTGCAGGGGCTGAAGCTGCCTTAGATGTTTCAGATAGCAGGAGTGATGGACGTGCAGCAATGCTGGGTGTGTTCTGTGCAGGTGCTTTTGAGGGTAAGGACTTCATGTCTGACACTGAACTCTAGCACAAAGCCTAAAATGCAAGCTTTCTGTACACAAACTGCACGTGATTAGTTCACTAGCAGCTTGTCTTGGCAGATATCCTGAAGGACAGCAAAACTGGGGTCTTTGCATGGTTTATCCTTCTCTTATCAGCTAGTGAAAATTTTCTGAAATGTAACCAAAACTGGAACACTTAATTAACCAGAAAAAAAAGATTCAATAAACCCAAGTATTTTCTGAAAAGCATATTTTTATAAGAGTGGCTTCTCCACTAGTTCTGTCCTTCCTGGTTAAATTTTCCAGAGGAGAGGCAGCTCTCCCTCCTGTGAAACTAAAACTCCTGACAGCAGGCTTTGCTTTTAATTGTTTTTCACTGCCCTCTTAATATGGATTCATTGGCTTCCCAGGGCTCTGCAAAACCCACACAGACAAAACATCATTTCAGAAACTTAAAGGCTGGATACGCCAGGCACTGGGCTTAGGGGTAAGCCAGCAACTGCTTTTTTGGCATCTTCCTTGTAGAAAAGCACAGAGCCCGTCCCTGTCCTGCCCAGCAGTGCAATAGAGCCCTTATCACTGATGATACTCATAATCAGGGTATTTTCAGACTTTGCAACCTCCTGCCTTTCTGTTCATCAGCATATTCTGTGATTCTATATTGTCTCCTTCTCCTTGCTCACCTCAAGAGAGTTTGACCTGAACAGAGGAAGGGAGGTTCCAACCTCGTAGGTGCGGTTAGTCTGCAGGCAGGCTGGGCCAGGCTGAAGCGATGCTGGGATGGGTTTACAGCAGGACAGGCACTCAGCAGTGCTCAGCCCTGAGTGAGGAAGCCCCTGCGCACCAGGTTCTCATACCACTGGGTGTACATGAGCAGGGAGGTCAGTGAAGCTGTGCTGATTCACAGTGGATGAGGAGCTGGTTCATACAGCTGCCCTGAGTCACTTGTATGAGGCATTTTAGTTCTCCTCGTTAGGAAAAGCATCATCAGGAGCAAGATCTGCGTGCAAATGGGGCAGAGCAAGGGGCAGAGGGCTCAGCCCTGGCAGCTGCGGGGGGGACTTCGGGATGAAGAGCAAGCCTGGAGACACTCCTTCTCCTTACAAGGTGGCAAAGCCAACACCAACCATGTGGCAACGCTGCTGGGAGGGCAGAAAAGCCTTCACAAAGGGTCTAATGCTGATTCCTCTGTGGTAGATGGTAAAATTCCCCGCAGTGACTGCCGGGGCAGCTCGCACCCCGCCAGGACAGAGCGGCTGTGGGAGCTCTTAAACCTCCGACCGCTCCCTTGCGGCGTAGGAAGTTATCTAACAGACTAACAAAGGGGCTGTTAATAAGGAGAGAGCCAGGAGGTGGGAAATTAATTCCCAGAATAAACCGGATTATTGCTCGGTGTTTATTTCCAGTTATTTCCAGTTCTTTGCCTCTGTCGCTGCCTGCAGTTCATTCCTCTGTGGCGCTGCACCGAGCCCATTGCGAGGAATGTTAATGCCACAGATTAAATCCTAAATAAGAGATATTTACGTAAATATTTTTGGCTTGCTGTAAAAAGGGAAGTAGGAAAGCCTTCGCAAAAATCCAGGTTTTGACTCAGTCAGCAGCTCTTTCTCAAGCGAGCCCCAAGTCGAGGACAAGGATTTTTTTTTTTTTTCCCAGCAGAAATTAAAGCCAAAGCAGATCCTGTTTGCCAGGTGGGGAGGTCCTTTCCCCTCCCTGCCGTCCTGCTCTTCCTCTTCTGCAGGAGCATCCCTGCGGCTCTCCGTGCCGTGGAAGTGGGAGGAGGAGCAGACATACTGCAGGGCGAGGCCATGTGCCTCTGGCCCAGGGTCTGCTCCAGCAGGTGGGACCCTGGGGAAAAGCCTTCACCCTTTTGCTGGCATTTGTGGGCTTAGCATGGAGGTTTGGGGGAGTTTTTTGTAAGTTTGGGGTTTTTTTTTTAAGCCAGGCCAGACTTCAATACGTTACTTAAAACTCTATTCAACACAGACATCGCTGTTACTTTTTCATCGAGCGCTTCAACTCTGCTGCAGACCGTCACACTCAAAGTAAATCTTTCCCTCATTATCTTTGACAAGGTTTGGCTGGTGGTTGGTTACCCTTTAACAGCCCCAGCCCCGAACATTGCCCAAACCGCCCGCAAAGCACCTGAGCAGCCCTGTTGCACCGGGGTGGCCACCGGCATATTTTAACAGCAGAAATCCCAGCACTGCCAATTACCCATGGAAAATTCCCCCTGCCCAGGTGCTCAGCACCCACCGGCATCTGGAATGCCACCTGAAACCCCATGAGATGTCCCTTGGGGTTGGGCCATGCCCTCAATACACAAGATGCCTGGACAGGACCCAGCTCCAGTCACCTCCTGGGACACTAGTGGGGCAATTTGACCATGAATAGGGTCAAAATTATTTTTTTGATGTGTTTATTATGCTGCTGATCTGCTGAAGGCTGTCTGTTGGGTTTTTCTTGCAGGTGGCTTTTTGATCCCGTATTTTATCATGCTGATCGCCGAGGGGATGCCGTTGCTCTACCTGGAGCTGGCCGTGGGGCAGCGCATGCGTCAGGGCAGCATCGGCGCCTGGAAAATAATAAGTCCCTACCTCTGCGGCGTCGGTATGTTCTCAGTTTGGAACTGTGTTTTTAAGCACCAGTGGAAAATGGATGATTTTGAATGAGCTTTATATTTCAGAGCAGAAGCTGGGTTTTTACTGGGTCTGACCAGGCTGAGCAAAGCAGTTATCCACATGCCCCACAGCATGTGTTTACCCCATCCCTCACAGGGCATTGGGGCCAGACACTGGCTTGCTGTACCAGGTCACCAGCCATGGAGGTGTGAGTCCCCCTGCCCTCAGGCAGACTTCCAAAAACATGGTGTGAAGGCCAACACTTAACCCAGCCCCTGGGGCTGCCTGCACTGGGCTTTAACCCCAAGAGCATCATCCCGATAAGCTCAACATTGAGTGGTAAAACAATGTCTTAACTTCCTACTGTTGCTGCCTACCATTTACCAATGTCCACTCTCATCTGTATTATTATAATAAATTAACCCAGTAGCCCAAACTATTGCTAAATTGCATATATGCACGTTTTATTTTTAACAATACATTGAATATTCACCCCCCCTAGGGGCTAAAGTATAAAAACCAGTGCAGGATAGCCCTGACGGGAGGAGGAAGAGGCTGCAGGGTCAGGGGTTATGCCCTGTGCATGGGGCTGTGCAGAGGCAAAGCACCCCTCCTCGTTCTGGCTGTGGTGCTTCCCTGGGGTGTTATGGGGCCCTGGGCATTTTGGTGTTTCTCTGCTCACCAAACCCCTCCCTCCATGCTCACAGGTGTCGCCAGCGTCATCGTCTCCTTCTTCCTCTCCATGTACTACAACGTGATAAACGCTTGGGCCTTCTGGTACCTCTTCCACTCCTTCCAGGTGCGTAGGCACCCGGAGGGTCACAGTGGCTTTGCATTGGTGCTGGACATTACCCAGCACTGTCATCAGCTGGTGGGGGGGGACTCCCAAAAGCTCCAGAAAACTTCCCAGGGCTTTCTTGAGGGGAAAAATGAGGCAGTGGTATCCTTCTCTGGAGGCTCCCTAAGGGAGTGTGTCTTCTTCATGAACTGCAAGTTGAGGTCAGCCCTGTGATGTCTTGCTTGCATGTGCCTTGGTGGCCACGACATTCTGCACCCTGGGGTGGGTCTGTCCCAAGGCAGAGGAGAGAGTTGGCTTGGGGGAAAAGATCAGGAAGGTCTTCCTCAGGGGACAGGGACAGTCCTTGAAGAGAGGGTCGTCCCAAGGGGAGACAGTCAGGACAAGGGAGCGGGTCAGCCCCAGCCCCAGGCAGCACAATGCAGGGACAACCAAGCTCTGGACAGAAAGCCACCCTTGTTTCATCCTCTCATCTCTCCCCACCATACCGATGGTGGGTGCTCACCCCACACCCCTCTTCTCTTTCGCAGGACCCCTTGCCGTGGGCCACCTGCCCCTTGAACAGCAACCGCACTGGCTACGAGGAGGAGTGTGAGAAGACATCGTCCACCCAGTACTTCTGGTACCGGCAGACCCTGAACATCTCTCCGTCACTGGAGGCCAGCGGGAGTGTGCAGTGGGAGCAGGCGCTCTGCCTGACGCTGGCCTGGCTGGTGGTCTACCTCTGCATCCTCCGCGGCACCGAGTCCACCGGCAAGGTGAGAGGTGGGCACAGCACTGCTGAGCCCTGGTAGGACATGGGGGAGGAAGGGGGTCATGGTCACTGGGGGTCATGGCATCTCCCCGGGAGCAGCCAGCCCCACTGCCTCTGTCAACCTGTTAAGTTGCAACTGAAGAAGGCTCAAAACCACCTAGAAAAAGTCCTTTAAATGCAGGCATCTCTGCTGCAAAACCTGCTGCCAGGCTGCTGGCCCTGCACAAAGCCACCTGCCACAGCAGGAGATGTCAGTTCCTCAGGCTTTGCAAGAAAAAAAAGGCGTCTACCGGGCATTTTCCCTCACTTTTTATTCACAGCAGAATTTATGAGGAAGAGGTAAAAAAAGCAATGTCCCAGCTGAGCCTACACTAAGCAGCAAGCTGAGGGCTGTAATCCCCAAATCGTATTAGCCAAATGTAGAAACCAAGAAAACCAAGAAAAACCTCTTAAACTTGCTGCAGCTGGCTTTGTGGGCAAAAAAGAAACAAATAAATAGCCAAGGCGCATGGAAAATGCATGGTGAAGGCAGGGTCTCATCAGGGGGAGCAAAGGGAGCACAGGGGGCTTCCCCTGCATCCCCTGTGTGTGGGAAGCAGGGCTGTGCTGCTGGGGAATGTGAAGCTGCTGCATTTCCAGGTGTGTGACAAGGAAAGGCAGATGCCCACTGGCAGTGCAGGCAGGTGCAAAGGGAGTAGAAGCTCCCAAAAGCTTCTCGGGAAGGTATGTTTTTGGGGAGTTAATTTTTTTATAAATTTCTGGGGTTTTTTGCACATGGCTCTTTCCAGCATAGAGATTAAACATTTAGATTCAAACTCAGGGGTTTGCTCAAAAATTCATGGAAGACAACTGAAAGATTTAATCCCCTCCATCCCCCTTCTGGGTTACATTAAGTTAAAGTCTTTTTCACATCTGAATTAAAATGTTTTCAGTCAAGGTTGATTTTTTGAAACCTTTTATGAGGTCTGCTCACCTTCCTCCTAGAGCAGATGATGGATGACCTTTGCCTAATGCATTCTTGACAGACGGTTGCCAGTTGGTGTCACTCCACTAAATGCTGCAGTTTGTAAATGCTGCTAATATTTTAAATGTCATCCTTATTTTTGCAGTCAAAGAGCAGACTGGTGGGAACATTAGCATAAGGTCTTTATTATTAATAACAACTTGTATCCCTACAACCTAAATCTAAAGTTAGAATTATCTAAAAATGTTTGTTTAAAGATTAATACAAAGTAACGAATACTTTACATAAAGCATTTTCATTATTGTAAGTGCGAAAGAGACGATCTATTTCAGTTTTGTATATTCTCTAGACCAAGGTATTTCCTCTCCTTCCTCCAGGTCGTCTATGTAACAGCCTCTTTGCCATACTGCGTTCTCATCATATACCTCATCAGAGGACTAACACTTCATGGAGCTGTGAATGGGCTCGTCTACATGTTCACACCAAAGGTACAGACAAATCGTACTGAATTTTTCATGAAATGTTATTAGTTACCAAACATGTACATTTTTAAATGGTGGTGATACTCCTTTTCCTTACATTGAATATTTGCAGCAGTAGCTCAGGTCAGGCAGCTGGAAACTCCAGCGGGGAGCAGCTGGAGGCTCTTCTGCCCCCATGCCAGTAAGCCGCTTGCTTTCTCCTGCAGAAAAAGACCTGCCTATTATCATAACCCGTAGCATATTACTTACAGACTGAGCCCAAAAAGCACCCCTGAGCTAAACCAGATGCACGAAAGGGCCTGTCCCCATCTCCATCCCCACAGGCTGGAAGGGGCAGTGCCCACCATCGATGTGCAGCTTCACTCCTGCTCTCCCCGTCTGGTTTTGCAGCTGGACCAGCTGTCGAACCCCAAGACATGGATCAGCGCCGCCACGCAGATCTTCTTCTCCCTGGGCCTTGGCTTTGGCAGCCTCATCGCATTCGCCAGCTACAACGAGCCCAGCAACAACTGTGAGCGGCATGCCATCATCGTCTCGCTGATCAACAGCACCACGTCCATATTTGCCAGCATTGTGACTTTCTCCATCTATGGCTTCAAGGCGACGTTTAACTACGAAAGCTGCATAAACAAGTAAGAGGCTGGCATTTCACTTGTGTTCCGCTGTGAACTGTTCTGGGGAAAGTAAGATGGGGAAGTAAATAAATAACAGCACACAGTGCTGCCAGCGCTGCTGCTAGCCCAGCCCTGATACTGCTCTAATAAAGCTAATAGTGCAATTTAAAGCGACGGAGGCTGAGATGAAAGGTCAGGACTGGTGTGCCTTTTGACACCTGGGTGCTGCTTCCAGGCACGGGCCGGGTTGAGAGGATGAGTTTGCCTGGGCGAGTCACAGTGGCACGTTCCTTCGCACACAGGCCCCAGCACGTGCTTGGTGGGAGGAGGCTGATTAATAAAATGCAATGTTGCTCAGATATCCCCCTTTAAGGCTAAGCCCTGTGCCAGGAGCTCAGTCTCCTCAGCAGTGATGCTCTGGAGGTGCCCAGCAGCCTGCAGGATCGTGCCCTGAGGCAACAAGCTGCCATATGGTCCCTGGCACGGAGCCTGCAGCAGTTACACTTTTACTCGTATTTTTACAGCTTTCAGTCTATCTGCTGATCAGAGTGGAAACCAAGCTGCTAGTTCCCGCTCCTTGCCAAAAGGCTCATTAAATTTGTGGGGTGTGGACATGGGACTGGAGGGCAAAGGGAAAGAGACGCCCGCTGGCACTGGCCAGCACCCAAAATACCTGCCAGGTCCCTCCTAGGTGCCTGAGAACGGCAGCCCTGGCACAGGAGCTGCTCCCTCTGAAGCAGAGGTGAGCACAAGGCTGATGGCATTCCAACAACAGGCTGGAAATGCCACGGCTGCAGCTCCCACCCCGGGAGACCAGAGCCCTGGGGCTGGCAGAGCATCCCTGCCTGAGGGCTGATGAGAGGGGATAGGGTATAAAACTGGCATCAGTTTTATACCTTGGCCTGAAAGACATTCAATTCCAATAACCTTTCCCAGGGTGATCCTGCTGCTGATGAATGCTTTTGACCTGGAGGAAGGCTCTTTAACAGCAGACAACCTCAACGAGATGAAAGACTACCTCATGGCCACCCGCCCGCAGGAATATGCGCAATTATCGCCGCAGCTTAAAAACTGCAGCTTGGAAGCTGAACTGGATACGGTGAGTTGGCGCTGCCCTCGTGCCTTTCCTCTCACTGAGCCCAGGCAGCCCCACACGGGCACACCTGCACCCCAAGAGCTGCCTCGCCGGGGGCTGTGGTGGGACTCACTTCTGCACCTTGGGGTGGGGCGGGGAGTGCTGGCCCGGCCCGGCAAGGGGCTCACTTGGCTCGTTAGCAACCGAGCCGGGTGGTGATGCAGCTGGACTGCGGGCTCCAGCTGGGGATGAGGTAGGTCGCAAAGGTACGGGGGAAATGTTTTCGCTACAAGCAAGACTATACCAGTTTCTGTCCAGTTTGAATAAATCAGTGAAGATCTCACCTACCTCTCCTGTGCAGAACTGCCACCATGGGTGTACTGCGTCGTTGTGGAGGATCAGTCTCATATGGCCCTGGTCTTATGTCCCTTATCAGGCTGAGGAGCTGCTTGTAACTCACTTCTTCCCCCCTCTCGCTTGGCAGGCTGTCCAGGGGACGGGACTGGCATTTATCGTCTATTCTGAAGCAATCAAAAACATGGAGGTGCCCCAGCTGTACTCTGTGCTCTACTTCGCCATGCTGCTCATGCTGGGCATCGGCAGCATGCTGGGAAACACCGCTGCCATCCTCACGCCGCTGACCGACAGCAAGGTCATTGCTGCCCGTTTCCCCAAGGAGGTGATCTCAGGTAAGCACTGGCCATGAGCAGCACAGGCCATGCACGTCTGCAAACGCTTTGGTGTCCCACAGCCGCTGAGGGTCCCTCTTTGACCTCAGGTGGAGCAGAGAATATCAGATACGCTGCTGAAAGGGTTTGCCTGCCCTTGGGAAACCCTGCCCAGCCTGTATAGCACCTCCCTCCAGGAGCCTCAAAGCACTACAGCAGTCATGGCTGTGCATGTGCAGGCTTCCCAGCACACCCCAGCTCCTTCAGACTGCTGTCTACTCACTGCTGAAACTCAAAGGGCCAAGAGACATGTCAAGATACCCAGAGTGGCTTTTCAGGCACAGCACTGGTATCCCAACTGTGAACCAACTCAGATATTTCCCCCACGCAGTTAGTTTTGCAGATGTGACATAGGGTCTGTGGTTTATCCACACAGGTGCTGTGTGCTTCGTTAACTGCGTGATTGGCCTCATCTTCACCACGGAGGCTGGAAATTATTGGTTTGACATATTCAACGACTACGCAGCCACCCTCTCGCTGCTGCTCATCGTGCTGGTGGAAACCATTGCTGTGTGTTACATCTATGGGATAAGAAGGTAAAAGCTTGAACCCTCCTTTCTTCATAGCAGGACAGCAGGGCTGTGACCACTGGCCCACCTCGGGCTGAGTTTTTCTCCTATGCCATGGTATCAGCGAGGCACTGGGGTCTCAGATCATGGCATCGATTGAACATATGCATCTGTCCTCAAAAAGATGTTGGGTTTCTGGTGTCTGTTTTTTTTTAAACACAGATTTGAGAAAGATCTTCACACCATGATTGGACGCAAGCCAAACTGGTATTGGAAAGTCATGTGGGCTTTTGCGAGTCCTTTGCTCATTATAAGCCTACTTATATTTTACCTGACCGACTACATCCTCACAGGAACGCTGCAGTACCAAGCGTGGGATGCCACACAGGTAAAATAGTTCTGCTTTGAGTTTGTTAGGGATTTTTTTTTTTTTTTAAAAACTTCCCTTAATTCTTGCGAGTACACAGCCTTTCTTCCTAACATCATTCCACAAAACTGCCTTCTGAAAGTTCGCAGCTGAAGTCAGGGCAGCTGAATTTTGTGGAAACAGAAAACCTTACCTAGTGACAATACTGCCATGGTTCTGTAAAATGGGAGTAATTTCTCACTATGATTTTATATTGATTCCTTCAAACAGTAAAATTTTATTCATGTTGATTGAAAAGCCACTTATATCTTAAAAAGTACCCTTTGAATAGAAATACTGCTTTCAAACTGTGCTATTAATTTTGAACAAGATCAGTAGTATTTTAACAGAACTGAGCTGCTGCTGGAATAAACAGTTTTCATAAACTGCTCTGTTTTTTGTAATTTCCATATACACTTCTCTTCATGGCCAAAATGCTTTTCTGCAAATGCTGAAGTGTGTGTTTATTTATGTGAGGAATTACTACTGGGTAAGTAATCACTGGTTTCATAATCTTTTGTGGAAATGTTCCCAGCCCGCAGGAACCAAATTGCACCCATTGTTTTCATCTCTTTGCTGACTTGGGACCTGCAGGGGGCCTGGCCTGGGGACTGGGTGTCAGCACGAGCCCACAGCCTGTGGGAGAGAAACGCAGAGACCTGACAGAGGTCAGGGCCAAGCCAGCTCATTAAGAAATGTGAATCAAGCCAAAATCTGCTCTTTACCAAAGCTTGCAGAAGTTTTACCCAAGGTTTTTGTCAGCAGCTCTGTTCTTGTCAAATTTAAGCTTGTACAGTTGGACAAAGCACTCAGGGCTGCTGCAGCCTGCGCCTGCTTCTTGGATGTCCTGTTTAAACACCCGATTCCAAAATGCTGAAAACCACAGATCTAACGCTGCTTCTCTCCCCTGCAGGGACAGCTGGTGACAAAGGATTACCCAGGCTATGCCCTCGCGGTGATAGGGCTGCTGGTGGCGGCGTCCACTATGTGCATACCCCTGGGGGCACTAGTAACTTTTATAAGGAGGAGACTGGAGAGGGAAAGCGTTCCAACGGTTGCATGAATGCCGACAGCTGGATTTGGGAAGACCTTACCCCCATCATCAGTGACTGGGCACTTCTGGAAGACAGCAGCAACCATCACGTGTAGCAGCTATTTATAGAGTTGAGAATCGTGGGTGCTATATTGACCAAAAAGTGCTCTTAGGAGGGTCCATAATGGTTTGGGAAAAAAAAGCTCTTCTGTGTCAAGATGCAGCTTTAATATGGCCTCCGTAAGAGGCAGAAAAACAGAAGAGCAGCTTACAAAATGCTAGCTAGCACAAATTAACCAGCATCTCAACCCATTGCACAACGTTAGGTAATTCTTTTCCACTTTGCCTATGTGGAAACATGAGCAACCAACTAAACATGTTCCGGCACCGAAGCACCAGCAGACACCCGTACCAGTGAAGAAAGCCACGCTCAAGCATGCATGTTATTTGAAATGACATCTGTATTTCACCAACAGCTGAGGCTGCTGAAGTCTTGCAATGTGCATGTGATAATCCCTTTCCTACAAGGGAAAAGCCAGCAGGATGGTATTTGAGATAAGTGTGGCCAACACTGCTTCTTTGGTATCTGTGACCAGCAAAGCAGTTTTTATATCTATATATGAGCTGCTTCTTATCTCCAGAAGAAGTAAACTTCCAGTTCCAATATGTCGTTGTGCACTGTCCTGTACTTTGTATTTTCTAGGGATGCACTTTAAGTACAATAAAAATCTGTGATAAGGCTGCTTTACAGGCTCCACCCAAACAAAATTATGCCAGATACTTAGCTTCGACCAAGTTCACATCCAGGTACACTTTAATCATGAGGTGTAACCATCCAGCAGTTCCACACAACTGGTTGATTTCCCTATGTGAACATTGTATAAAGAAAGCAACATGTTTAAATTGTAAGCTTCAAGTAATACAAAACAGTAAAATTATATCTACGAACTTTAAAGTGGTCACTCTGCAGAACATTAGAGACAGAGGCACAGGATGACACACACGCATGGGATGCAGGTTCTTAACAGTGTCTTAGCTATGTAACCATTAGAAGATGGCAAGTGCCTTAGAGAAGAGGGATTCAGTCAAACAAACATTGTAAAAGTACACTGATACAAGTCTCTCACTCCTGACAATGACAACCAACACCCACAAGACATGTTAGTCTGCACAGCCTCTAGGAACGGGACATGCCGACCTCCCCAGGCTTCACTAACAAAGGAAAGACAACTTTTTCACATTTCAATTTATTAAAAATGGATACCATAAACAAGACCTGTACAAAAAAATATCCAAAATTGCCCAGAATCTGGTAGGAGTTGCATGGTGAGAAGTTACCGTCTTGGACCTCCTCTTCCTCTTCCACGCCCTCGGCCTCTGCCACGCCCTCTGCCACGGCCTCTGCCAGCAACTTAGCACATGAAACAAAAAGGATAAACCAAGTGACACCCAGGAATACTTTCATTTTGATCAAAACATTCTGTATCAAACATAAACCACATCGTGTCTCCTCAAAGGGAAGCAGTAAGTCAATATTAAGTCTGTTAATGCTCAGTACGTTTCAGACAGTATTCTCATCTTTTCTGTTAGGTTTTTCAGTGTACAACTTCCCCAGACCAGTGTCTGCTTTTGGCTTCACTGTAGAAAACGTGGCAATACAGCATCACAGCAGTCTGCTTCCAAATGCTACAAGTCTGACAGAGAACTAGGATTCCTCCTTTTTCTTTTTTTACAGAAAAAAAAAAAATCTAGTTTTTCAGGCATCAGAGAAAGCATATGCAAGACAGAAGTATTTTGTTACTATTCATTACAGTTGAAAAACAGGGTTTTTTTTGGCCATTTTGGTTTATAAAGTACACTGTTAAAGGCAAAGGGCGTTTTAACACGCTGTGAGATTCCCAAGCTCAGCCTTTCTCAGGTGCCACGTGAAAGGGCAGCATTTTGAAAGGATCCTACTGCCAAACAGCTCCTGTTTTCAGTAATGCCTCTGCCAATTTTGCATGTGATTCTCAGGCCAAGGTCTTGCCCATATGGTCCTACTTTGAAATACTGCTATTTAATGGTAAGGGGAAGGGGGAACCACAGAATAACTGAGGCTGCAAGCAACTGCCAGAGGTCATATGAGCCATATGATCATTTTACCCCTTTTTCCTAAAGAAACACAACCTGTCCCATCAGACTGCAAGGCTACCCTATAGACTGAAATTACTGGTTAAATTCAAACAAGTGTGTCAGTGTAAGGCTCAAAAAGGTATCAGGAAACTTAAAACTCCATGGAAGTGGGTGGCAAAGCAAGAGCCACACAGCAGCAGGCTGTAACAATCATTAAAACTGAATTACTCTCTATATTGTTTGGTTTCTAAAGAAAAGGATTTTCTTCAACAGCCTTTTGGAAAAAAAGTTGCAGGAAGAGCGCAGAGCAGAACTCTGATGGGAGCCAAAGCTAGAGAGCTGCCCCTTGGAATACAGCCTTCCTCAGATTCTTGAGTCTCTCAAACTCAGTTCTCTGACAGATTATTTTTAACCACAATCACGTGAGGTTTCAGGGAAGCACCCAGCACTGTTCAAAGGGGTTGTTCTGTACTTTCACATTAGGCCAAGGGAAATTCCCCATACACACTGGGGAAACACAGCAGACATCTGCAGAAGAGATGTAAACCTCTTTAAGTGTCAACACTGAGACTGTGATAGGTTAAGATTTACTCAAGCTTAAAAACATTGACATTTTTAGAAACAGATGTATGAAAACTCAAACACATAATTTCACATGGAAGCAAGCTCTACCTACAGGTGCTAAGAAGGTGAGCAAGGCAGACTTAGCCACTTCCGTATCAAAGCCTCGAAGATGAAAGAACTAGCTGCCACACGCAGAGAATAAGACACTCAAATCAGATGTCTTCAGGTTCGGAGTACTAAAATGCGCACAAAGGCAGAACAAACACAGCCTGGGGAAGCACAAACTAACCTGCTTCTCTTTTCTTGGATTTGACTTTTGGTTCCACATCCACTAGCAAAGTATCCAGAGGCAAGCTGTCCGGCAGAATGAAGTATCGGATGTTATTCCCTCGAATACTCAGTGTCTCCAGCTGTACGGGCTCTCTGTTCTTCAGCGTCATTTTCACCGCTTTGAGATGCGTGTTCATGCTGACATCCACTCCTGAAACAACACAAGGCTCATTGCAGAGATGAACACCTACAAAATGGTCCCTTGTGGGATATTTTTGAGTATGCACACGCTTTGAGATTTATCCTGTTTGTTAATACCTGCTTCTGCCATTCCTTAATCAAGCCTCTAACTGTCTTAAATTAGGCTCATTAATTTATCCATTGCTGCCTTCAACAACTCATTGCTAGAGATCATTATCTAGGTCTTAGCAAAAGCCATAACAATTCTGTAAATGGTTAAAACAATTCCTTTGAATAACAAATAAACTGCTTATTACATAGGTCTAATACAAGTCTTTTAACTCTTTTAAAAAGAAGCAAATCAAACCTTTGAGGAGGAAAAATACCATAATTTCCTCTTTCCGTAAACCTTAGAAAAAGCCCAACTGCCACAGAAGCATTTATTTTCTGATAAAATAAATCTAACACTAGTGCAGTATCTTCCATGAAGGAACAATCACTGTGGTTACAAACTCCATGAACACCCCATATGTAAGAACTGTACAGAATCAGTACTGTGCCCTCTACGCAGTGCTAAGCATAGTCCAAAACTAGATGTCTCAGTTGAATGTATGTATTAAATAGCAGCCCTGAAAAGCATTAAAAAGCATCCTATGTTAATTTTTATTTTATGTATCATAAGTCTTGCATGGAATTTGATCTCAAACTCTAAGATCAAAATAAGAGTAACTTTTTCAGGTCAAAACTTTAGGCAAGAGATGGAAATTGTAGTTTACAAACACCTGCTAATTCAGTGACAGGGCAACAACATGAGCAAAATCTTTTGAGTGTTCAAACTTCTGTAAAAACAACCCCTTGCAGTAACAATAACTATTGTCTCATTTCATAAACATGGAAAGACAAACTGCAAGATGTCTTACCAAGGTAAATAATGTGAGTGAGCAGCAGGCCGGAACCAGAAGAACCATTGTGCTGTGCTTATTCCATATATTTTTCTGTCCTCTCCCCTTACTTCTAGATTTTACACAGCCCTCCAACACCTGCGCTGCCCCCTCGGGTTGTGTAACCTATGCATCCTATGAAACCCGTCCCCCCCTCAGCATGCCTGCTCTGGCCACTGTCACACCAGGAGGGAGGAGACAGTACAACCTGCAGACAGCACAGCAATTACCAATGTAGTTCAAACACCAGTGTAAAGGGAAGATTGTAATTCTAGAAATACGGGTTACATTCAAAGTTTTTACAGATTTTTAGCAGAAAATGAGAGAGACTTTGCTGAACAATTAAGCCTGCAAGAGCACCGAGGTCAGGAGACAAGCAGTTTGTTTGCTTCCTACCTAGCTGGGTTCAGCAGAGCATGCTGCAATCAGATACCAGGGTGGTGCATTCAGGTCTAATCAAAGCTGATAGATCTGGCTGCAAAATAATGCCAGTTTTTAACTGCCAAATCTCAGCAGATTGCTACTGGCCAAAAAAGAATGTAAGCAACCCCCTGGAATACAACTCTGCCAAGTTCGAATTTGATTGTTTTAACAGTGTCTGGGCAGAAGAGCTTCTAAGGGTAGCCTGGGATGAGCGAAGAAAAGGAGATCAAGTATGTTCATCAAATTAACTGTAAGGGTTTGCTTCGTTAAATACCACGTGCCCCACCTACATACCCGAATGTCTCTGAAGCAATGCCAACATGAACGTTCTCAGAGCAATATCCCTCACAAATATTATTAGAGAGAACAAAGTAGCTCGCACATTTTTCAATGAGAACTGTACAATGAACCATCACAGCTTTTCTTTAGCTATCAGTTCAGTGATGCAAAGCAGCACCTGCCAGAGTAACACCCACAAACTTGTGTCAGATGACAGACCTTTGGCAACAGCAGGGGACCAGATTCTTGCCACCAGGATTCCTTTTTGCCCCCTAACCCCATCAAGCTATCTGTTTTCAAATCAGTTTCATGACATCAATGCAAGTATACACAAAGATGTGTTTCCATTTAAGTTCACCTTAACCACAGCTAAAAAACGCACAATAGAAATAATTATTTTTTAGATTAAAATTGCCTACATGCAATGTTTAACTGACTGAAGATCATATCAACACTTAACATTTGCCATTGATCTGTACTACCACTAAAGAAAGTCCCTTCTCTTCTGGTGATTCAGCTGTAACATCTGTATGTGACTATTGGTTATTACAATTTCACAAAGAGAAGTCAGATGTGCTGAAACACCTTGTAAAAAATTTAGCTTTATATCCACTACCAGTTTGATCCGTCAGTAAAACTACCTCACCAGCATTATTGTGCTGCTAAAATGCTAAGAGAACACCATGCTTACACCAGCTTTGCCAACGGTTTGGAGAAGTTTACTTCCTTCACCTCCAAGGCTGTGTGTAAGCAAAGCCTGCGGTCAGGCTCAGAGGCTCCTAGGATGACAGCAAATTTACTGCCCCCGAGCAGCTGCAAGTGTCCAGATTCCTCTGTAACAAACACACCCTTAAGCTTGCAAATAAAACTACAAATTAAAAAGGGTATCTCGTGGCTTACAGACAAGGCCCCACAAGAGGGAGTACAAACTAGAAAAACAGCCCACACCAGAGCTGCCAATTGTCAGCAGAAGGGTAACGGGCAATACTTTGCAGTAGTCGCCCATCCTGCCATACCTGTGATCGTTCCATGCACCTGCGTCCCATTCTTCAGTTCAATGGTCACAGTCTCATGGCTCAGCTTCATTAGAAACCTAAAAATTAAACGCAAATTTCTTCACTCGCACCTAAAGCCTTACATGTTCCACATCCTGCTACAGAACACCAATGTGAACAAAGCATTCGCACATCCTGACCCTCCAAAGGCAGAGCTCCCGGGCTCCGCTCGGGACGTTCAGGAAGGTGTTACAGCAGAGGAAGACACAAAAACCCGAACAATGCCCGACCCCACCGAACGCCGAGAGCCGGGACGCAGGGCTGGCACGCTGCTGAATCCAGCACCCCCCTGCGAGGCCACATGGTCAGTATTGTACAGAGAGGGAAACATTTTAAAGCTCATCAATACCTCAGGAAGGTAATTGTAACAAAACATGTTTGGGATTTTTTTCCCCGAGGGGGCGGTTTTACCGAGGAACCCGCGCAGGCCCCGCCCCAGGAGCTCCCCCCAGCCCCTCTCCAGGCTGAGGCAGCGGTGCAGGAGAGCAGGGCCCGCCACCGCCACACCCGGCCCGGCCCGGCCGAGGGCCCACCGCCGCCGCCACCCCGGGGTCCGCAGGGGCCGCTGTCACCCGCGCTAACGGCCGTTAGAGGGGGGTGAGGGCCGCGAGGCGCCGTTAGCGCGCGGGCAGCGGTTGATCGCGCGGGCTTCCGTGCCGCCGCGGCCCGGCACCGGCAATCCGCCTCCATCAGCTCACCTGACGAGCTTCATGGCGGCGGGAGGCCGGCGCTGGGGCCGGGCGGCCTTCAGGAGGGAGCGGCGGCCGCCCCGCGGGGACAGGAGAGCCTCCGGCGGGAAGTCCCCGAGGCGCGGGCGGTGCGAAGGCCTCCTGCGAGCAGGCCGCGCCGCCGCTGCCGCCAGGAACCGCCCGCCTACGCCCGGGCTGAATGGGCGGAAGCGGCGGGGCGGAAGCAGCGGGGCGGGGCCAGCGCCCGCCCGCGGCCCGGGGAGCATCGCGGCGCCACAGCGCATGCGCGGGGGCTGAAAAAAATTCCATGGCCCTGCTACACATTGCAACAACAGCGCGGCAGTACATCGCCGGGGCTGGCGGTGGGTGCTGCGACCTGACGCCAAGGCCAGCTCTGACACTGCAAGACCGCCCGCAGTGACGCACAGGAGAGGAAGGTGTTCACACACCTTCTGGGGAGAAACCGTGCCCAAGGACCAGTGTAGGAGCAGTCCACTCCCAAGCACAAAACCCACCACAGACAGCACATCTAGAAAAGTTGAATATTTATTGTCATTTATGAGTACACCGTTTGTCATTTTAGAAATACAGACTCTTTGCAAAGCACTGAAACACAGGTGCCTTCCAACTTCTAAAACCTACGTTATCCTATGTCTCACAAACCTTTTATATCAGCGACTCACGTTTGGTCTTTGCTGCAACAAGTTCTTCACCAAAGATGCAAAGATTTCCTTCTAGACTTCAAGACAACTGAACCACCACCACCACCTGCAATGAGCCATGAAACCCACTGCTTTCAAATACTGAGTCTACAGTCTTGTACTTTGTGCCCATCATGGAGTTCACCTTTGAAAGTTTTAAGTTAGAGGGTTTTCCAGTTAACCATCGACCAGTATTTCCATTACAGCATCTAGAAGCTAACAGACACTTTGCAAGTACTCGTGCTTAGGAACAGGTTATGTTAGCACAAAACCCAGAGAGGCCTCCGGAAACATTCAAGGTTAAAATGAACAGTTAACAGTTGCAAAAAAATCTGTACATATTTTCAGTCATAGCACAAGGGAACACTGGAATATCAGTGTTCTGTGTTCTAGCTCAATAGTGACAACTGTGCTAGTCCTAGTATTCTACATGTTTCTCCTCCCTCCACACCCCCCTTAAATTTTATGATTGCAATCTGAATATACAGCTGTACTTACAGGAAATATGAAACAATGCACAGCGCCTCAAGCAAGTTCCATGTCTGGTTTTGAACGAATCATATAAAATAAGTGACAAAATAGGTTAAAATTGGTCCTTGATTAGGAGGACTTATTGTTTACACAGCTTGGAAGCACTAAATTTAAAGACACATTTATTAACCAGCACAAATTATTTGGTAGCTTTTTTTTTTTTTAAAAGAGTGTGTTACAGTATCATGCATGAAAAGCAAGCTGTTGCTCCCAAGTGCAAACATGGAGTTTAGACTGAACACTTTCTCCTCAGGTTGTTATTCCTCCTTTCATAAATTATTTCAACATAACCAAGAGTAAAAGCAGCTGACGAGCAAAACAATATGAAGTTCACCTTTTATGTTGTGACCCATTCTTAAAGTAATGGAATACTTTGGACCTTTAGCATAAGGAAGGATCAATAAACACTGCAAAGGACTTCTACATTCTTTGATTTCATTTACACCTTTAGAAAGAAAATTCTATATTTTAACTTGCTAGCTAATGAGTCATCATCTGGAGACTGTATTATTGAAACAGGGCAAGACACTTGCAACTTCAGGAACATCCAATTACACTGTCCTTTCACCCAAACAATGATTAGTAGAATATTGCATCAGTCCTACATAAACAAGACAGGACAAAAAGCTCATTTTAGAAGAGCATTAGGATTCAAAAGTATTTTATATTGAGTGAAAAGAATCCACACACAGATATGCACGAAGGACTCTGTAACATGGACTTTATCACAACAAGTGTAATCCAGCTGTAAGTCTTAGAACTAGACTTTTTATTGGTATGAAGCCTTATCTGTTCAGAGACCATGACTAGAATGCCCATTATTAATGTTTCAACATCTGGG
This sequence comes from Podargus strigoides, assembly GCA_028020825.1. Taxonomy (NCBI): domain Eukaryota; kingdom Metazoa; phylum Chordata; class Aves; order Caprimulgiformes; family Podargidae; genus Podargus; species Podargus strigoides. Next base: position 13,353,243 of record CM051623.1, on the reverse strand, counting down.
GTTTTTGACACATGAACAGCTTCAGAGCTCTCTCATGTCAAGCCAGAGATCAAAAATTCAGATGAAACAACCCAGGTGGACTATGAGCTTAAGCAGTCCACTTATGCCCTAAAACATTCCAGACACCAAAAAGCTGGCTTTCATCTTTGCATGACTCAGAGTGGAGCCCCCTCCACTAATGCAATATTCCAAAGACCATTGCAACTAAGACTGTCGAGTCAGGTCTCAGTTCAAAGCTACCACCACCAAAGAACACAATTTTCTTTCCCCGCCATGTTGCCAAGGAAGAATGTTAAAAAGACCACTGCTCGGTGTGTGGAAAGCAGGTCAGTAGAGACTCCAGGTGTGGCTTGAGGAATCCTCAGTACTAAGCCGCTTTCCACACACACAAATTCAGTCCATCTTCTCTTTCTGGACCAGCTTGGGTGCATCTACAAAATCCTTGCCATTGTAAAGAATGATAGCAAAAGTTCCAAAGCTTGCACTTCCCCAGAAAAGCACATAGGCCAATGTCTCGGTCCACGTATCACCTGTTAAGAGTCAGATAAACATTTTAGTTCTTTATCTCAAATTAACAGAGGGGGCTTTTTCTTGTAGTACAAAAGCAAAATGTTTCAAGCCATCCCCCTCAGCGATCTACTGTCAAACTAAGACCAAAGTCCTTCATGGGTGCTGGGGTCTTTTGTCTATTTCCTTACCTAGGAAAACTGTTTGCCACACTGTTCTTAAACATTTTGAACAGATAGCTACAAAAGTCAGAGTCAAGAACTCCATTGGCACTCATGCTAGAAAATTCAAGGCAACAGCAGATGGCAAAAACCTCCACAACTCCCAATGCACATTTAGATTAGGGGGACATCCATCAGAACAGGCTTATTCCTCTGACTTTTCTGAACTCTTTCTGCCCAAAATTAGGAAATTAGGTAATCTTCTGGGGATTCAACTAGCCTATAATAAAGCTGGATGTCTACTCAAGTGCAACTAAGTTTGAGGGCAATTAACTGCCCCTTAAGTGATTTCTAAAGAAGTTTTAACATTGTTTTCTATAGTACCTCAGGTTTTTCCACATTAACGATATAGTGCTAACCCTAAATCTCAAGAGCCATGCTCAAACACCTTTGAGTATGACTGAGAAGCAATTTTGTACTGCATAGTGTCTGGTAGCCATTTATAGAAGGTCCACACACAAGCAAACTAATTTTGTGAAATTAAACTCAGTAGTGACTTACCAGCCATTAGCAAACAAATAATGCACATGGAGAAAGCAACCACCATAATAATAGGCAACTGGGGAAAGAGAAAAAGGATAATCACTTGATATAGTAGCACATATATTCCTTAATTTCCTTTCAGATGGGCTATACTGCAAAGTTTTACTTGCTTTGCAATAAAGTTGCTTTAATTGCTAATTCACCTGCTGTCAGGTATAATTAAAATTTTGGATAGTTCCAAAATTCAGAAGAGTGTGTTCAATAACTAGATTAAGAATTAAAATACATCTTCTAACTATTAAAGTGAGGTTAAGGTTTGTGGATTGTTTGGTTTGTTTTTTTTTTAAAAAAAAAAATACACCAGCCACTAAAACCCGTAATGTCCCCAAATCCCAATTCACAAAATAGAAGGGGGAGGGGGAAAAAAAAAGCGGTTTTTGTGTTACAGTCTATGCTTCTGCATGAAGTATGAGAAGAGATCTTCATAAGTTTCTTCTGCAGAAGGAAACAGTCATTGATGGTGACTAGTAGAATTTCTCCCTTTCCACTTGATGAAGCAGATTTAAAAAAAAAAAATAAAAGAGCAATCAGCAGGGTTTTCCAATACCTCGAGGACACGCCATTTTTTGTCAAAGGAACAGTCTGGGTTTAGTCCTATAAGGAGGTATTATAGAAACATAACCAGATTATAGGGATGCTTCATTACTAAATACACAAGTTCTACTTAGTCATCTGAAGCAAGTGACTAAAAGGTTGTATGCGTTTCTCCAGTCACAAATAGTCTCCATACTCACAGCTAAGAACTTCCAGTCTTTCTTGACATGTAGAGGACTAGCAGGTTCTACTTCATCCACTGAATAATTTCCAAGAAATAGATCAATTGCATCCTGTATGAGAAGCAGAGCCAGAGTTAAAATGCACGAAGTTTATCAAATACATTTCCCCACAGTTAAGTCTAACTTACTTGTCTAAATCCATCAGAAAAGTTGTTTTTGTAGTAACGTATTAATGAGTTCCAGCCATCCATTATTAAGCCCCATTGAGTTCTCTTCCCAGTTCTGCAAAAAGAAGTTTCAAAAAATATTTAAAAAATAGATTTATAAATTCAGGAAGATAATTTCAGATTTACAATTCTTTCATTGTTCAAATATGTACTATGTTTAATGAATACCTGCGTGTAAACACATCTAGTGCTGCCTCTGCATTATTACCACACATACTTTTAACCGAGAATAAAATTACACTTCTCTACATTCCATAACATAAGTGTGCCTCAGAGGCAAATTTTCTTGGTTTTATTTCCAGATAGCCTCTTCTCCTTTTATGTAGGGATGGTGAAGAATGATGTTGTTCTGTAGATTTTTAGTCCGACATTTTACCAGTTGAACCATTGTAAAACTCATTAGTGTTCTAAGTCCCAAATTAATAACCTTCTAAGATACTAAGATTTAAAGAAAATCCCAAACATGCCCCAAAACCCAGAAGGCCTTTACAAGAAAGGCTGACTTGCCTTGTGTAGTCTGTCTTTAAGGCACCAGTTCCAGCATATTGTTTGGCACAAGCATTAGCGTTATCAGCCCATGCTGTGAATAGGAAAACATTAAGAAAGATTAAGAAAGTTACATACTCTGGGAAAAAGGTGATTGTTTGAACTGTATAAACAGCCTACCATTTTTGTAGATTTTCTCAAAGTCTGCTTGCTCTTCAATTCTCTGTCCAACATGCAGAACACCTAGCCTCTGAAACAAAGAGCGTGTTGAAGCTCACTAGTAGAGTTTGCTAGAAAAATTAGGATCTGCTTTCAGAAAAAAAATGTATTTCTTCAACTAGAATCTGGCCAATGCATTTCAAGTAGTACAGTAACTCAAGTATGCAACTTCTTATTGAAGTGTTCAAATGCCTTTCCATTTGAAACAGCAGTGTATCTTTCTTCCAGCTTGTTAAACAAGAATAAAATATTTACCTGAAGCTGGGCTTGAAGAGATCGGCGTGCTAACAAGCTCTGAATCACATTAGTCCGATCAAGGCAGTCCATGCAGTTACTGCGGAATATTCCTTCCTGCTGAGTCACAATTTTGCCATCGGAATCAACTAGAAAATAACTAAACATACAATCCACTTAAGTATGTATAGATAACAGTCCATATAAACCACATTTTCAGAAGTAAATATTCTAGCAACCAAAACACAGTTGTTTTCAGCATACGAAGAGCTCTTAGCCATGTCTGAAGTTTGATGCCCCCCTGAATTCTTCCCCTTCCACACTGAAAAATGGGATCAATATATGAGCACTTAGTAATCTCGGGGTAATTAATATTCACTCTTATCATTTAAACAGCCAACCAGAAATACTGAGTTATATGCCACTGGCAAGAGCAGCTTCTGGTGCAAAATCAGCGACTTAAAACTTATTTTTTTGCAGTTATTATAGAGTTCTAGCTCCACAGATATCAAGATAATTAGCAGCATGTAACAGCAGAAGTCGCCACATTTGTATATATCTGGTTCAATCCAGTCACCACTGCATAAAATGTCACATAAGCTGTCAGGCATACTCCTTCCAGGAAGGTATTCAAATATTTAAGGCCACCACTGAAAAATCTGCTACTGTCACTTGCTTTTCTCTCCATTATGTGAACATCTGGAGAAACCAGATGTTCCCTCTTGCAACTGCATGTGCTAATTGTTAGCTCAATCTTTATCAAATAAACCAGATGTTTCTAGTAATTGATAACAAACGCCTCATTTTTAGTACTGAATTGCATGCAAGTATTCTGATAACTGAGCTGGTAAAACAAATATGCCCATCAAATTATCAGTTTGATGTGTGATTGGGACAGAACTACACTTGTCCTGCCACAACATTAAACTTCCAGTTGGCTGACAATTTACAGATCATATCCTTTAGATTAAGTTACTCCATGATGTAATTATGAACTCTGAATGTGGACTAGCATATGATCTGCTGTTACTGCACAGCATTTTCAGATTATAAAGCCCTAGAGGCATACAGCACCACAAATCAAGACCTTTAGAAGCAGATGCATTTCCTTGGATCAACCTTGTGTTAACAAGACCCATTTTTGTCATTCTTGGAAAACTAGTTATGTTAAACCACATTTTATATTGTTGTATGATTAGAGGAGACAGTAACACCTGTGAAATCTTCATTTTTTTTCCCCCTTCTCCCCCAAGCTTTTCCTAGAACTGATATTAGGATAACTAGTGTTGTTTGAAGAGTAGACGTTTGTGGTTAATAAAATAGATTAGTGTTGCATCTCCTATAATTGCTCTAAAAAATAATGAAAAACAAACCAACCCACAAACACACCCTGCTCCCACCCTCCAAACCCAGCAAGCCAGCTCTCCTTTCTGACAGATCTTTCACAATTAAATTTAACCTGCAGAAGACAGAGGTGTTTACCTCTCTCAGGACTTTTCTGTTCCAAGTAATAGTTACCTTAGAAGAAACAAAACAAGGGAAGGTAGAGCTAACCTAATCTTGAAGAGCCTTCATTTTTGTATCATGTTTTAGAGACATATTTCAAGTAAACCTGTTTTTTTTGTAAGCCTCTAATGTCAGGTGACAGTAAACAAGTTATGTGATTCAGTATTCATTCTAAAAATAAAGGATCCTTGCTGTATAGGAAACCTACACAATTATTTCTCCTTACTTGAAGTGCTCAAAACCAATTTACTCTCCAGCTCTTCATGTGTTTTTTAGGGGTTCTTTCGTGGTGGGCAGAGAATATTCACTGTCATCTGACTAATTTATACTATTCCTACAGCCTTCATCCTAGGCAAGAGATTTCATTCATGAGGCTCCTGTTCTAGTCTGCAGCTCAACTCAATTTTTTTTAGGATAGAATATACCACTGCCAGTTTTGCAGTGTTTTAGCTGATCTACTTTGTGCTTTGGGCACCAGACTTTAGTAACAGGAAGGAAGCAATCAGAAAAGCAGAACAAAGTAAACAGTTTCCCTAATAATCTACATGTCTACAAGTATCAAAGACCAAGAAGTGCTTAAAACAACACACTTGTGGGAGATTTAACAGAGTTAAACAGAGATTTAAGTTGATTCAGACATTCAGTCCACTTTTATGACAAAAAGAATTTGTTTCCTTGTGGGTTACTTGTGTTAGCAAAGGCTAACAGTAAGTGCCAAGGTTTGGTGCCACAAACTGTATTAGAGAAAACAATTTTAAAAACAGAGCAGGTGCTTGTGGAAGAGCACTAAGTGTTTGATAGTATGTAGCAGAACAGTTTGCTGTCAACCACATGGAATTACTCTTGGATGAAAACATATCAACTAAAGAGACTTTTTTATAAATAGCTTCAGTTATATGCACATCCAGTTATATGCTCATTTCTTTATATAACCTTTTACCCAAAGGTACCAAGGCAGCTCTTGAGTCACAATGCAGGGCTGCTATGATTCTCGCAAGCATTTTATTGGGACATAAAAAGGATTCCACAACTTACCTACTACCCAAGGTCTCTAACTTTGCACATGGTATCAGCAAGAGATCAGAGATATGGAAACACTAATGCATATGAACGCATCTTTATAGAAGATTACAGGTTTGTTTTACTGTGCCTTAATTCAAAACAAACTATAATAAAATGGTCTCATTTTAACAGTGCAGAAGTAAAAACTGCAGAGCCTTACCTAAACTCATCTTGCTGTTCTGCTAGTTGATCCATCAAAATCTGAAGTCGATCCCACCTCATGCGACTGCACTCTTTATGAAAGTCAAATGCTACATATCTGTTCAGAGAGAAGCATCTATTTAGATTACATATGTACTGCAACAAAGGTCTCAAAACCGCACAGAGAGGGACTGATCTATAAAACAGGTATTGACAGAGGATTTGTTTAGAGATTGCTTCCAACAAATATCTGGATTTAGTTAGTACTCTATAATCTTCCTGAGGCTGCACCCTTACTGTGCATGGTAACAGTATTTACATTTCTTTACAAGACACTACTAATCTGGGGAAGCACACATTCAGTTCCAAGTTACTTGTTCTACATTCTGGCTAGTATTTTTCCTCTAGAAAGTACAGAAGGTATATGCATCTGATTTAATTTCCCGCCCCACCCCCAGGATTTTTTTGCCCTCCTCTCTTCCAAGCAACTGCATTGGGAACTTCAGTTCACTTTGAAAGAGACACAGGTGTTGAAACACAACATTCTCTGCTGGCATGCAGCATAATTCCCTTGATTGCTCTCTAGAAACCTGAGACAGGTACTGTTTAAACAGCTAACCCTCTCTGTCATAAGAAAATTAAACAGCTACTGACTTGGAACAAGATTTTAACAGCCAATTGATTTCTGGTAAGAAGTGCTCTAGATGAGTGGCATTTGATTCAACAATTATATATACACACACATTTGCTGTGAATTACAGGGCATTACATTCCTCCCCTCAAATATTCATACTCCAGAAGTTATTGTTTGCTAAGTTTAAGACTATATATTTGTGTGAAGAAAGATGGTATATATACACTAAAGGCTCAAATCTTAGTCTGGCAAGTAAACACCATCAAAACTGATTGACAAAGAAAAACGATTTTAAAAGGATTTTGGCAGCATTAAGGACGTGGGACTGAAACACCACTTTTAAACATACAGAACAAGCAGCTTAACTAAAACACACCCTGACAAAATTTTACATCTTGGTTTCCACCACATGACTTTATAGCAAAGATGCACAGAATTCTACAAGCTTTGTACAGCGAAGGTATCAATACTAGGTGTGAGAGTGAGGAAATCGCTCACCACAGAAGTGGCCTGTTTTACTAAAAACAAAAGGAAAATCCACACCCACACACCAGTAACACACACACACGCACACACACCCCTGAGGGTAGTAATTTCTCTTGTGATTAAAATGCATTCTCCACTCTTGGTCCCTTGTTACACTGAGGTCCAGACATTTAAATTACACGTTCCCTTACTGTTTTCTCCTTTATCTCAATACTTCTCTGCTCACACTCAGCACTCCTTTACTAAGTTAGCAATGTAACCAAGCCCTTTTGTTAGATTCTAGTTCTATAAGAGCATGACTTTTTCCTAAAATGCAGGTTTCCACAGTTCCCACAGCATACTGTTACTCCAATACTGGCATTACCATGCCTCTGAGCTTCCTTCTTTATTCTGTCTGTCTCCTCTTTGTCCCATATTTGCTTCACAGTCTCACTTCTACTTAGAATGCAAGCTCTAAGGTTGGGACATTAGTCACATGCAAGTTACTTCATAAAAATAAAACTCAAACTAATCAGTTGGTAAAGGCCTCCAAAGAACTCTGTGGGTCTCAGGCAATGCTCAACTTCTAACACAGAATGTAAGGTTTCACTTCACATGTACCTGACCATTACGTTTGCCATGCTGTTTACCATTTTTGCAAATGTTTGCTCAAGAGGCTTCTCTGAACCTTTTTGGTTAACCTAGGGGAAAGAAAATAAAAAGATTGAGTATTACTCAAATGCCTGCTTAAACAAACAGCAGCTTTTTCAGGAAGAAAAAGTGAAAACATACCAAGTTGACAATCATTTGCTTTCCATAGCTAATTATTTGGGAGTCAAAATGTCTTTGGAAGCCATCCATCTAGAAGAGAAATGTGTTGACAGATGTATGCTACTATTAAGATCTGTGATTTACAAGAAATCTCTATAATCATCTGTTCAATTATACTGCGTAGGTAGTTTTATAACTGTTTAATGTTCTCTATTGTGCTAATACATTTTTACTTTCATCCCCCCAGTCCATTCAACTCTCCTTATTAAACAAGCTATAGATATCAAGTTTTGTGCAGCTACTAGAACTGCTGCAAATGAGAACCAAAGAGAAACTACCCCCATTGATATCTGGATATTCTTCAGGCCCTAAACTCAACTTAAGGAACACACATCTTCTTGCTACTACTTTTTAAAAATAAAGCTTAATCAGTTCAGTATTGCTGATTTTTACTCTTCTGATTACAGTTTGTTATCCTATCACACAAACATGAGCCCAGAAATACATTAAAGCCCCAAGACACAACAAACACTCACATACATGGTTTACTGACTTGCTGATCTGTGGCTCTGGTTTATACTTGAGGTTTGGCCTTTGAGACCAGAAAAAAGGAATTGATCCACGGGTCTGCAAAACAATGGAAACAGTTTTAAACAACAAAACTTATGAACTCACTTGCTATTGAAAAATAAAGCAGATTGTTTATTTGCGCACATGCACAAACAAAAACATCTTATATGTAATCTACATTTAGAAGCAGTTATCTATCAATATATCTTAAGCCAGTGAGCAGTTCCTTACATTGACTTTACCTGAACAAATGATGCTTTGCTCCCCTTGTAATGTACAATTTGTTCTGTTTCAACAAAGTTAGCAGCATGTCCTTCTGAATCAATACCTATGTAGGAGAAAGACCCTGTTAACCAGGTCAGTCTGGCTGCAGAACAGCAACAGTGTGTCAGCAAAAGGCTTCCTATCTCCTCCCTTTTATGCACTCACAGAAAGCATGAAAGTAGAACAGAGCTGCCTGAAGATGGTAAATTAAACACAATTCAATAGCTATGATACTGCAGAAACTGACCAATTTCTTCAAAAGCATGTATGTTCAGACTAAAACCACAAAAGTGATTTAAATCCATTTCCTTGTTCACTTTTAAACTTGAAACAATTGAGAACACCACTATTCACTGCTCCAATGATGCTCATAGCTGAATTTACTGCTAGGCCAAAAGGGCTATTAAACCCTTTATTGGAGTTAAATGCAAGTGTGAAGTGTTAAAAACACCTACAAAACTTTTGCAATTATCTCTAGGAAGAATAAAGAAGAGTCAGTTTTAATTAAGTACTAGAACATGCTTCAGTTCATCATATAGGTTCCTAATATTTTCTTTGGAGCAAGGACATCTTGAGACAAACTATTACACGCATTTTGTTCAAGTCATTATACAGCAATTACTCTTAAAGGTAAGCCACATCTATACATAGAATTCACATTATTTTTAAAATACCTTGATTTGCTATTTTACCTCTTACATAGTAGCGTACACCAGCCCTGAAACAGCTTCTTCTGGAAACAAGCAGCCAGTCAAAACACTTGCCGTTAATAGAACAAGAATGCATAGTGATAACTAATGAGTAACACTAAGGAAAAAAACCCCCAATTTCATTAGGATGTTTCTATATACCAAGAGGTAGGAAACATCAAGGAACCAAGTGACTACATTCAAAGAAACTTGTAAGCATTTCTAACACCAATAACAGTTGAATATTAAACTTGAGGGAGAGAGTAACTTAATACTAGGATCAGTATGTGCGCCACAAGAAGACAGGCTTTATAAAATTACAGGTATCTTCAGTTTATTGCTCCTATTGCTTTTAACAAAAAAACACCACGCCAAAACTTTTTTCTAGGCTTTAGAAGAGTGAATATCTTGGGCTGTTATACCTTGCACCTGTAAGTGCAACATACATCACACTTACAGATGCCAGAACTAGCAGTAAGGTAGATTTTCTTTCAAATCCATTCTAAGGAAGAGAATGAACACATACCAAGTCTCCAGTGGGAGCTTCTTTCATAAGAATGCTTTCCTGCTCAGGCTGGATACCCAGAGTGACAGATACACCATAATCTGGGACTAATCAACAAATGGGGACCCTTGACAACTAGTTTCAGTTTTAGAGCCTTGTTCTGTGCTGCTTATAATTACCTTTATTTGGACTACAGTAAACTACCAAGCCTAATAGAGATCAGCATTCATCATGAATAACTTCTCCAAGCAGATTCATACAGGCTTTCATCTTTTGCCCCTAAAAACTGAAACCCACAACTTTAAAGCAAGCAAATTATCAAAATGGTCAATTTTTACAAACTGCAGTATTGGTATACTGCAGTTTTCTGTTCTTTGAGGAATCGATATTTTGTCTTAAGGTTGGTAAACAAGACATATTTTCTTTTTTAAAATAGCACATTTTACAGTGATTCTGCATTTATGATTCAAATGGGACATAAAGCAGCTGTGTCACATGTGACCACCTAAGCTACATTAAGGAGCACACTGCATACAGGGAACATCTTGATTTGTATGCATTTGTGCTTATAGTTTTTAAAAATTAAAAAAACAAAACCAAACTGGCTCTATATAATCCAGAATGTTCTCACAATTTGTAAACCAGACTGAAAAAGACCTGTTCCTCTGCTTTCTTGGAAAATTACTGCCAGGTCCTATACCCTTTAATCCAATACTCGTACAGATAGTTTCCTGCAAAGAAAGATTACTTCCAAACTGAGCTGCTTAGCAATAGTCAGCTCATTTTCTGCCTGCAGTCTCTGTCCTAACTTAAATAGCAACTTGCTATTGGCTATTTTCCACACACAAAAAAGGAAAAGAGATAATTTAGCATTCTTTAGAAGGGGTTGTGGGGTTTTTTGAGCAGCAAAAGAAAGAAACGTAGCTTAGGCTTTAAGGGATCAGTCTTGATTATCCAAGCCAGTCCATTATTTCTCATCACTGCAAGACTAGAACCCCAGTCCAGATAGTTGAACAAACTATATTTTGGTTTATATGAGGGGGAAAAAAAGAATCTGTGATTTTACTGAAATAACTGCTAGTGGCGCTTTAACAGTTCTGCTTTGGTCTCTTCCTAGCATTTTCATCACTAAAAATCCAATTTCTTTGAATTCCTGGGTTCTCTAGGGCATTTGGTTAGTATAAGAATTACAGCAAAACATATATTACTTATGCTAATTATTTATATAGTGAAAATAGGACAGATGAAGGTGATAATGGCAGCCTGCCAATTGCTAATTGCAATCCACCCATACTCTTCCACCCAGGACCTGCAGGATAAGGACTGGGTTGTTCTGACATGTCCCTGTTGCTATCTTCCCTTGCCTCTCCACCTACTCTCACAACATATTCCATTAAATGAAATCACAGAAAAGGAGGACTGGAAATCTGCCAACAGTCCTACCAGAACAACCGATCCAGCCTGGAAGCTGTTTCCTGCACACACCTGAGGGGCCTTTGCAATGAAGGAACTAAGGAGAATGCAGCATGAGTTGCTTTGTCTAGTCTTGCCAGTCATTTTCACACTGCCAGTCCAGGAGCACGTGGGACTTATTGTGATGTGGATCACACACTGCATGAGGAACACTGCCTCCAGAAAGCATTAGGCTTACTCACAGCATACACCCCTTCTCAAAAATAAACTCATGACTGCTTTGCTAAAAAGGCTGTTATCCAAAGCGTTGGTGCAGGAAAAGCAGCTGGCTAGGAGAAGTGTTCCAGGAGCCTTCAGTTGAACTCTTTATCCTTTTATTCTTCAACAGGAACATCCATAAGCACTCTTTCAAGTCAAAACTGTTCTTCCTTATTTTAAATCCAAACTAAATGCTAAGTGAGGGTATCCTTATAGCAAGATAAAAAGTACTACGGCTGATGTGAGAGAACATTTGCCATTCTCATCTTAACCTTCAATATCATTGAAAGAGTTATGCAAATCATGCCTGTAAAATTAAATACATTAAGCCTTAAAAGCAGACTATTCAAGTGAGTTAATGTATGAGTGAGCTACCAAACAATATGTAATGCTTATATCTGAATAAACTACAACTGAATTCTGACACTGTGTTCTATGTTATAGTTGCCAAAGCAGCCAGCAGGCACATTAGGAACCATTTTGCTGTTCGACTACCATATTCAGCACTGAGCTCTACAACATAAAAAGGATACATCCGTGCATCACAGGGGTAGCAAACCTATGGATCTGAAACACACACAATACATGTTAAATATTAAACATTAGCAGCCAAAAAAAAATTGACTATGCTTTGTTTAGGAGGTTTTTTGATAGTTTTATACACTTTATATGCGTTATTTTGTTTAGGGTGTAGGAATTCTTTCCATGAAAAAAAGTTCAAAAAAAACTAGTAGCATATATAACTCTTATCAGCAGCAGAGAAAAAGTTAAGTCTAATCCCAATTAAGTTACCTTGACAAAAAAACCCCCACAAAACAACAAGCTGCTTTGTCCTCCTATACATGGCATTTTCAAAGGTGCCAGACATCAAGTAGGACATACTGAAAACCTTTTGATAGGTTATTTGCTGTAGCTCCACAGCAGGACATAAGCAGAGATAGCAGTAAACACAGGGCTTCAGTAAGGAACACTTCTATGTGATTAATACTTGAAATGCTTGTTCCCATTCTGCCACTACTGAATAACTTGGTCTTTCAAAAAAATTCAGAATTAAAATTCTCCAATACTAGAACTCAGAAATACCACACCTCATTACCCCAAACTGTTACTATAGCAAGCCACCTGTAGTCAATATTAGGTCACACTTCCCCTAACATACCAGTTATCTCCTTTTCAACTTCAGCATTTTACCTCCTATGTCTGTTTTCACTAACCAGCCACACTTGGCTTTCTTTGCTATTCCCACCACAGCTTCTCTCTCATTTCCCAAGCTTTGTTTGCTTAACACTATCCAAACCATATACACAGTCATATGCCTCCGGAATATGCACAACAGCCCTTTGCTAATTTGTATCTTCACATTCCAGAAGCACTGCACAATCCAGCCTTTTGGAACAGTGCTGTCTAATGTAAGAGCACATCTCCACAGGTTACCAAGACAGAAATAGAAGCAGTGCGTCATTCACTTCAGTAAAAGAGAAGTACTGATAGAGAGAAAAGGCTGCTGTAGTGCAGACAATTCAAGAAGTTTAACACGCATCCGAAGTCTCCAGGAGGAAAGAGCTTAGATCAGTCTGGCCACTGAGGTACTGCAGTTATGCTCACGGTCATGCACTTGTATTTGCTGGACTAAGTGAATTGAAAGGTTACACTGTGCTAGCCTTCATTTGAAAAACTGAAAGAATCTGAACTCTCAGCCTTACTCTTAATTATCAGCTTTATGACCTACTCACTCAACAAATGGAGTTTAAACTGCACTCATGCAGAAAGATGCTAGCCAGTCAGACAAAAGTGATGAGCTGAACCTTTTGCTATACCTAAATATAAATAAATAGCTAAGCTTCAAAAAAAGCTCAAGAAGCATATGCTGTACAGTGTAACTTCCCCTTTGATTTATACAGGCACGGTCTCAGCACAGTATCGTCAAATGCCGACATTTCCAGAGAGTCAGCTTTACTGTATGCACTGAGGACATTGACATAAGGTCGGAAGTTTGAAAGCAGCACTGTGCTAAACTAGAAGATGAATCGCCATGTTATATTAGATTCTGGCTGTCTGAAATAGAGACAGAATTACAGTAAAAAAGTATGTTTGTCTTCTGTTAATACAATTATTACAAAGTGTTTACCTCTGGTTGAGCAGCAAACTCTCTAAGAAGATGTCCATTCCATACAAAGCGTTGATCTGCCTGCAGCAAGAAAAAAATCCAACGTGCTTTTAGAGTCTGACAGTTCTGTCTAATTCAACATAAAGGGAGTATCACAGAATTCATGCATTGCATAAGTTTAGGTGAACATATGTACACGGAGATGGAACATCCTTCTTTCATCAGTGCCATTCATAACTTCAAGTAGAAAACTAAATTAAAAAAAAATAGTTAAAAGAACAGTTCTCTCCAGTCTTTAAGAGTATTGCCCTACACTTCAGGCACGCCAAACCATTAACAACTGAGCTGCAGTATCAGAAGAATATTCCAGTCTTTGCCCTAAGTGAACAGGGCTTGAAGAGATTATCCAAAATTTAAGAGTAGCAGCAAGGCAACACGTCTAAAATGGGCAGAGGGTAAAAACACAAGGAGTCCTGTATACATTAATCAACTCCAAGAATTGAATGTTAAACAATACTCGTAGCTTATAGAAGACAAAAGTACTTATATTCTGCTACATAAGTGATCCTCTTCAACTTTGTGTCTCTCCTATTCCTAATTCACCTCTGAAGTGTGTGCAGCAGGTTGCTGAGCACATTCCAGAAAGCTACTAGGTTAGTCGCAAAAGTGACATTTGCTGCAGAACACAGTACAGGCTCCAGGGAAGTGGCATAAATCTCAACTTTAAGATGAGGCAGGCAGACAATACATCACTGAGGATGAGGGTTAATTCAAGCTCAGTGTTGGAACACTCCTTTGTCTAAAAGAAAACAATACAACTACATTCCAGAAACTGATCAAATCCTACTTGCAGTATCTTGAACTAGTGAAAACATGACATGGTGCTTTGGTGCCCCCATATTGGGGCCATTTCCTTCTACTAACACTGGTAAAAAAACCCAAACACCTCAAACCCACAAAAATACAACAAATACCAAACTAAAGCACTCACACACCAAACACAGGCCAGGCTTCTCCTGTAGAGGTGAACTGGAGATGCCCCAAATTGCCACCATCCTTTTGTTAAACCATTATACTGCAACCACCGAGTGTGAAATTACATTAAAATTGTTTTAACCATCTAAAATCTGAATTTACCTGAACCTGACACCTTTTTACTGTACTCTGCCTTTCAATCAACCTGAAGTGCCACGATTTTAAGGCAAATGAATCCTTTCATGTCAGCAGCTGCTCTCCCTGGCAAGAGTACTGTCAGAGCAGCATGTGATAATGCAAAATAACCCCAACTATAAACTGTTTTTTTAATTGGGTTTTTTTTTTGGTTGTTTGTTTTTTTTAAATCTTTGAAAAAGTATACTGCTTCCACAGCTTAGTTTCATTAACTAACAGAAAAAAACATCTCATGACTCCACTGCCACCTCTTCAGCAAAGGAAGAAAAAAATGCTATTGAGTTCCAAAGTTTTAGTATTTCAGTGCCTCAACAGTTTAGACCTCCTTTATAATGCAGTATAGTAAGTTACCAGGCTAAGGATTCTGGAACTCCAGAAAAACAAGATAATTTTAAGCTCAAATGGCATTTGGCTGTGTGATTCTGTTGTCTTTCAAAAGCAGCATATTAAATCCATGCTTCAAACATAACGAATAGGCATAGTTTAGACAGAGCATCCTAGGGCTGACAGCCATAAACCCCACAGTTCTGTTCCACATTATCCTGGAAGAGAATTTGAAGTCAAGCGCCATTTATTCCACCTTGGGGTTTCACCACACCTTCCCCCTGATTCTAGGTCAGAGGAATGACTTGCTTTCTCATTTTTCTGCTTCGCTCCTTCTTTTTGCAATTATAAGTGTTGAATACTGAAGTCAAAAGCAAACTTTCATTTATTTTGATTTTTTTTTCAAGTCCATTTAAAGCAGAAAGAATTTCTAACTGCCTGATCTAGAAGTCTGACATCACATCTGAACAGATTTCTAGAACTTCATGTTGTTAACAAGTTATAAGACGTAAGGATGGGTGGATTAGTATGCTCAGTCACAATCCAGAACAGTTTCAATAAAATGCCATAATGCTGAACAAACTTGTTTACTGAAGCATTACCAACCAGCAATTTCCACCCTTATTCTAAGCACTCTATGAAGCAAAAACTGTATCTTGACTCAAAGTACTTCACATACTTGCTTGGCTGCTTCTTTTTCCTCTGTCAGCTTCTTATTCCAGAGGACTGCCACAGTACAAGTCCATTGACAAGATCCCAGAGACAGTCTAGTTACACAGTTTAGCAACATAGTGCTATTTTTTTTTTCTAGGTCTGTTACAAGGTTTTGCATCTAAGCAACATGTAAATGTTTCATTCGTTTGAATTAATGATTCAAATACTAAAGCCATTTTTAGTGTAACAGAAGACCATAAATGCTTTAACAGTATCTGCTACCATTTAGCATATTAATTCACTGTAAAAAAAAAAGTCTCATCACAAGTGTAATGAGACTAGATTTCAGCAACATCATCCTAAATTTTCAGTTCCTTTAGTTTGTGATAGTTTATTTTGACATCACTTAAACACCAGCTGCATAAACTAAACAAGCCATGTAGAACTGATTGGCAATGTCTGAGACACAGACACTATGCAAAATGAAATCCTTACCCTCTCTAGGAGACTCATTTCCTGGAATTCTGGGCTCGTGTTGGCTAACCGTTGCAGAGTGTGTGTTAGGTCATACGTTGTTGAGAAGTAAAATCCATCCACGCTCAAGACATGACTAAGCATTGATAAAAATACTTTATTGTCCTGCAACTGTTGAGAAGAGGAAAAGACAGAAGAGCTCTCATTTATTACCATCGAAATATCTTAAGCTACCACTACTTTTTGCAGTGATGAAATCAACTTTGCTAGTGCTCTTTCAACATATGACATGATCCAGAGATTACCATACAAGAAGGAAACCATGAGACTGCAATTTTGATACCAGTTCACAGCTAGCACACTGCAATCAAATTCTGCCACAACAGTGGAAAGCAGAGAACAGTACTCCCGTGAGCTAAACAGCTACTGATATTACACTAATATTAGCAACTTTCAAGCAAAAAGGAAGTCATTAGTTTCCCTGAAATACATTCAGTCAAAAAACCGAGACAAGATGGCAATGCAGAAGAAGGCATATAACTTACTGTCAGGATTACCCCAATAACTTACCTGTGTTCATGTTCAAGTTTTGATTAAACTCATTCCTTTCCTGAAAAGCATCAGATTCCCTTTCAGCTCTGTTGGTTAGACACCCTTATCTACTCTATCAATCCGCAACATATCTGTTTTGAACAACCTTCATCTTTTTCCTCCCTCAAAAAAGAAAAAGAAATTCTTCCCTGATGGGTAATTATATAATTGAACAATTCTATAAATTAAGTGAGACATAATTACATGACAGCAAGGCAGCTTATTGTAGGGGCTATCAGAATAGTAAAGCTGTAAGGAGGACATGTGTCCTTGCTTTGCTGGGATAGAATCATAGAATCAATTTTTTGTTCAGGAAACTGCATGATTTCAGAAGACTGCAATGCCTGATTCAGTGAGAGCAAAGTTGATAAGACACACTGGTTTAGTTCATGGCCAGCCATTGTATGCAGGTTTCTAGAGTGATCAAGGTCTTTAGCAGTTTTGAGTTCGGCAGGTGCTACAGCCAGAAGGAGTGAAAGCCAGAGCAGCTGACCTAAGCTGGCCAGCAGATGTCTTCCATACCATACATGCCACACTCATTAGAAGTTAGAAGGTTTGCTGAGGGTAGTTCTTTTTCTGAAAGATCACCATCCCTGGAGGGTCTTGCCCTCTTGAGATTAACATAAGATAACATTCACTCACACTCCCCTAATCAGTTCACCTACCTGAATATCAGTTAAGTGCAGCATGGTCTTCTTGTAGGAGAGGATGTCAAAGTCTGTTGCCTTCCAGATTGCATGACTGAAAATCTCACCTACTTTCTTCTTTTTTGTTATTACAATAAGATATGTGCCTGTAAATCAGAGAGCACAAAAGTTTATAAAAAACAAAACAGATGCACATATTAAGAAAAGCAGCCTATAACTATACCAGAAAACTGAAACCAATAGGAACAAGTGAGGTTTATTCAAGTTACATCTAGGACTACTTTCTTAAAAGTAAAGGGCTGGAACAGAAACAAAACACACTTGCTAAGCTACCCACTTATCTATGCTCACAGATCTCGAGCTACTCATTAGGTTTAATGAATTTTAAAAAGCGGACAAGATAAAAAAAAAAGTGTCAGCTACTCTTGCTTCAGACCAGAGACAGTCTGAAAGTCTTTAGGCTTGCAAATGCAAGAAGAGGCCAATGGTCTTGAATGTGGTTTGGAAGGTATAAAGCAAGTCAGAAATATACAAGGAAGTATGCTTCAGAATCCAAAAAGCCTATTCATCTTATTCTGAAAAAAATATTTATCCTAACAGGTTCAAAATGGAGTTTTCCTGGTTGCATAAGTAACAAAGCAAAAAAAACCCACTCATACCAGTTCTCTCATTCTCTCAAATTACTTGTTGGTAAACACAACATAGCCTTATTTCCAAGCCTACCATATTTCATCTTGTTTCCGAAGAAAAAGGTTACTCTACTAAATTAGATATTAATGGATAAAAATGTCTCATCATCTACATCTTATAACTCTTACATGCTTACTTACAGCTTCAATAGAACAAAATGATGAAAGGGCCACACAGAAGTAGAGAACTACAAATCTCATACGTTTTTCTGCAAACGCATTCACAGAAGAATAAATAGCAAAGCTGAAACAGTTCCTGTTGTGTGCAGTAAGTTTACCTATTACTTGTATTTACTGCTATACCTAGATATACCTGCTATAATAATTCACCCGTCCTGTTGGTGTATCTCGTCTATGCAGTTGGTCAAAGAACAGGTACCACATCTACTTTTTTACCTCTGCAGCTCTAGTGTTACATTTTTTATTTGGGTGGAATATTCAAGCACTTAATGCTCTAGCACATTTACATCTCGAGTTACAAGTACTGCTTTTGGTTTGTATGTCAGAAGCATCATGATACCTTACAAAAACAGCACATTACATCCACAACTATGCTACAAAGATGCTGTACAAATCGATACAATGAACGTGACACAAGTTTTCATTATTGTCTTTTCCTATTTGGATATGCAGCCTTTTGTTTAGATTTCAGAGCTCTAGATATTGCTTCAGCACTTTCTTCCCCCTCAATACTGTAATAGGCAAAGATTATTTATGCTTGTTAAGGACACTGTGTTGCTAGATATAGAACCAGTTTTACAGTTAGCAGATAACAGTGAACTGCCTAACAACACTTTGCTAAACATTAACTGATACCATGTTCAGTTTGACAGCTGTATACCAACAGTCAGTGCAAAACTTTGGGGGGTGGGGAAAAAAAACCAGGCTACTCAAAGTTATATACTTCTTTATTTTATATAATATTTAGTAAGATGAATGAAAGTCATTACCAAGCCTACAAGTTGTGAAAATTCCCCCTTGGGGCATTTCAGTTTTAAAACAGTCATGGCACAATTGCTACAAGCATAAGCACAGGTCCAAGGGAAAAGATTAAAAAATAAAACCATAATTCTTTAGAATATGAGCATATAAAATTCATTAGTTTAAGATCCTGTCAGAAGTTACTGCATTTAACACAACGATACTTTGCTTCAGTTAAGAATACTGCAAGGAGTGAACTTAAATCCTTTCCAGGTATGGAGACTTTTATTCAGTATGCATACTCATTACAGAATTTTTTCAGACTGTATTAGTCTCAAACTCTAATAAAGTCTACCCACAAAAGGTCTTTTGAATAGCAACACTTACTTCCCTGGAAACTTTAACATTGAGGTTTATTTTTGGCAGTTACTGTTTAGTTCTGAACTCCACTGAGATACTTAGAAAAGGCAAACAGCTTATTCTTACCTTATCCTACAACTCCTTAGAATTTAGAATTCTACCAGCCTGTCCTTTTAATGTTGAATTATTTGTACTTGTAGGATAGTTGAAACACAATCATGGTATTGAACAGCTGCCTCTACTAGTCTACTACTCTGTCACTCAGTTATTTGTCTACCACAATTATTGATTTAAAGTCAAACTTCATGACCCAATATTTGATTGCTGAATCAAATCCTGCAGCTAAGATTAAAGCAGTTATGAAGAGTAAGTAGGTGAAATTCTTTGCAGCATTTGAAATGCATTCCTTAAACTCACCAAGCTGTCAGTTAACTCTACCTTTAGAGCAGCTATGGGTTTAAGAGGTACATGAACATTCATGATACACTGTATTTGGATACCTCCATCCTCCAGCAGCCACAAGGAAAGTCCATCATACCGATGAAAGCACAACCTCAGATACCTGCAAATACTATTTTTGTCTTTAAAGCTTCTTTAGCAATATATTTTGCTTAAGTATTTTTAAAGGGCACAGTTCCATTTTCCTTACCTGCCACCAATCGGATTGTCCCCAAAATACCATATATAGGCCTTGTAACAGCGGAAGGAGGAACATCTTTCTTAACTGAAAAGCAGAAGAAAAAACATCAGAATTTCAGACTGCTTCTTTCATGACTATACTAGAAAACTATTAAACTAGGTTTGTCAAAGCTTCTTGGTCTCAAGTTTTGCAAGAGTCTTAAGCAACGCATCAGCATTTCAAAGCCTGATGTAGGGTGAGGCAGGAAAGGATGTAGAAGTATTCTAACCCAATTTCTCAAAATTTTTGTTTAATCAAAATAGTCATTCAATTGAATAAATTCAAGCTCATTTACATGATAGTATAAGCAAGTAGACTCCTCAGTAATGTATTGTCCTGCCAGCTTTCAGAAGCTTTTTGTTTTGAAGCTATCTAGGACAAACTATGACTGCTTGTGACTCCCACTTCTGACTGTTTCTTCTGAACCTCAGCCTATTTCCATTTCAGAAGACCTAGTTTACTTTTGGGTTTATCTCTGCAAAGCTACCAAACAGCATAGATGTGGCAATGGACATAGTATTCCAAACGACATACCAACGGATCCAAAAGGTATCCAAATATCAATTTGATGTCCTACCATGTTAAACTTTCATCTATCCACATTTCTAGAATAGCAGAAGGGACATTAAAGAAGTTTAAAAAAAGACAAAACACCCACACCAGAGTTAGGCATTTTCCCAGAGCTTTGAGAAGAGAGATAGAGCTCGATTTCTTTCCTTTGCTTTAAACACCTTGCAGATTCATATGATAAAACAGGGCTAATAAAAGGCTTGGGACAGCTTTGAAGGAGAAATAGAAATATGCTACACCACCACCAGTGGGATGGGCACACTGCTCTTACATGACATATACAAGTGACCTAACAAAAGGAAAAGAATGACTGCTTTTATATTAATATTACTGTAGCATTTCTGCTTGTTTAGAGATTAGTAATACTGAGGCACAAGCTCCTGAAATATCAAAAGGGAAGTCACCCATTGCTGTCATTTAATGCAAGTTCTTGGATCGTTTTTATGCATTAGTTTCACATTCTCAAAAAACCTGAAGTAACATTTTTAAGACTTCATCATCAGTATGCTTAAGACTACTTGCACTGACATTCGAATCCATATTTGAACAGAACTAAATTTACAGTGAGGGCTTTTACTGTTCTTGTTTCTAGAGGCTTTATGAAAATTCAGGTTTCAGTATTAAATAAAAGATATCACTGAGACAATTCAGCAAAAGCTCCAAAAGCCCAGTGTTCACCCCTTCCCATATTTAATCTTGGACTTGTAGCACCAATCCCAACTAGCTCAGATGAGTCAGTTCTTACTGCTGTGATGCACAGTGTTATCAGAAACAGGAAGTGCTATCACCTTGGTTACCCACAGCATCAATCCCACAGCGAGAAGGCATTGCAAACAAACAAAGTTATTTGCAGGACAGAATACAAAGCACTCTTAAAACAGTAACTAAAGATACAAACAATTCTCCCAGTATCAATTTAAGGTTCTGAAGATCTTCGGGGAGTGCCTAGAGCAAAATAATGGACAAGAGAGGCCTATACTGAGAAATACTGGCGAGGAGATTACCTGTAAGTGTGACTTCTGTGGAGACTCTGTCAATAGCAAGCACATCATCTGCTCCATCATCACAAGCTTCCACAAAGAATTTCTCTGGTGTTATATGCCTTTAACAGAATGGATAGGAAAAAAGAATTTGTTTACCAACACTTAACTTCAGTTTGTTTATTTATATTTAAGCTTTTCACCAGGTGAAGATAGAGCAATCTTAAACCTTGTTTCAGCTGCAAAACCAAAGTTCTCACTGGATTACTTCCCATCAGCTGCCAATGTTGACAGTGCATTAAAGGTAAATCAAACTAATTGGTTACTGCAAAATACATGGCTTGTTTAATAATCTTAACTCTTATTTAATACTGAAAGTGAAAGACATGAAAGTGAATTTGTGTATGTAGTGGCCCAGTATATAACTTATGTAAGCTTGAACTATGTCACTTAAAAGTCTGACAAGACAAAAATCAAACTTATTTTAAAGTTTTGTCATGAAAAACTTTCTAATAAGTCAGAAACTGAAGCACCACATCCTTGATGCAAGCCTAGTAAACACAAAAGTAATGTCCAAAGTGATAAAAACACCTGTTTCACATTAGAGTGTTCCAAGTGTTGTAAGAATCCACCAGAAACAACTCAGGGGAAAAAAACCCAAACAAAAACAAACCAATGAAAATCACCACACCAGAAGCGTTAAAGTCACACACTAGTCTATCAGAGCAGATGTCTCAGTGTTCCCCAGATCTGTCAGCCAGGTCTATGTCACTCACATGGAGTAACATGTATCCTCACCATCAGACAAATCACACATTGACATCCTGTTCAGACTTCATACCTATCTTTCCTTTAGATAAAATGTATGCAGTACAACACTAGCGATGGAATTAGTTTTCAGAAACATTCCTTGAGATACTTGCAAGAAACCAGACATGTTATATTGTGCAACAACGCAAGAGTTATGTACAACTACAAGGCATTTCTGCATAAGTAGTGCTTGCTAAACAACCAACCAACTGCAAACACTCTGGAAAGTAGCGTTCTTAACTCTCATAATGATTTTTTTCTTAGTTTAGGGCTTGATAAGACCAGAGGTCAAAGTTTTAAACATCTTGCTCTGGAAACTTACTCTATAGGATAGATATTTTTAGGCTTCTTCTCCACAAATAGATCTTGCATTTCTTCACTTTTTTTTTTTTTTTTTTAATCATTCAGAAAGCTGAATTAGAATCCTAATTTAGATCAGAAGAGTCCTTTGAAAGAGGTCTAGAATACCTCTTTTAACATGTCTAATACTCCACCTTCCACTCACTAAAAGCAGGAGCAGGGCCAACTTCAAAGTTTATCCAACTTCAAAGTTAAACCTTATTTCTTAGGGTGTGTTTTGACTCTCCCCAAGGATGGTGATTCTATAGCCTCTCTAGACAATTAGAGGAAGGCCAGAAGAGACCAAATGCTTAACACTGAACTAAAAAAACCACACAACAACAAACTGCAAAGCAATCAATAGTTAACTGTTCACCATGTAATTTAACTTCTTTAAAGGAAAATTAGTCTATGGGTCCTAAAACGGGAAAGACATCAACAGTCTTCCCTTTGTAAATCAGCCTTCCTAACCTTTCACATACACATATGAAATGCTTTATCTTCGAAACTAAAAAAAATAAGAGTAAGAAATACACACATGCAGTTCATTGAACACTGAAGCCTTAAAGCCCTACTTAACTTTCATCGGTTTGGAGATTTTTTTGGGGGGGCGGGAAGAAATCAGGTTGCCAGGCTCTGAAGTTGAAAGAATTTAAACAACTGCTTCTCTGTTGGGATCATCATTAAAAACTGTCTAAAATACAACTGCACAACACGAAACGGAAAAGACCAATGGCATGCAAAATGTTAAATCCTTGCTTGAGAAGAAGTGGGAGAATTAATGTTCTTCAGAGTTTTTAATAGAAAGATGATTCACTCAGTCCTTGCTTCATTGTGTAAAGAGATAGAAGTTTTCTAAAATAAATTTCTAACCAAGTATAGTTGAAGAGTCCAAGACTCAAAGAGGTTTTGACCCAAATGCTGATTTACAAACCTACCAATTTCCAGAACTAGGAGAAGAGGCTCATTCTTGTTTAGATGACCCTTCCAACTCTAAGATCGCTACAACTAAGATGGTGGCCTCCCACTTCTCTTTCAGGAGGAAGCTGAAGAACATTGCATGCAAGAATGGTGTTTTTCTACAAACTCTACTCAGTACCAAGTCTGTATGTCTATTACATGATTAGATAACACACATGCTTATTTTACTGATCTGAAGATATTAAAATGCTGAAAGAAGGATCATTCACAATGATTAGGAATCCGCCGACAGATTAATTCTGTTCCTTTAATGAAATAAGGAACAGATGAAAGTCCAAGGGCTAGTATTATAACAAGTGTAATAAAGAAATCAGTATTTTCTAGAAGACCATAATCTCCATAGTTACTTTTGAAACTAGTTTTAACACCCCAGGCTATATTCTGCTTTTGTGTAACCTTCATATTTGACACTGGAGCCTGCCTTCTCCTTGGCTACATTGTCACTGCTCTCTATAACCATTCAAAATATCAAGAACTCTTAACAGCAACACATTGCTTCCACTAGAGCACATAAAACCTTCACAAAATCAGAGTTTCTCTCATTTACTTTTTTTTAGTCCATGATAATAGTGGTCAGGTTTATTTCTCAGTGTTGCTAAAGAACAAAGGGAGTAACAAATAGAAATAGTTGACACTGACAGCATAACTCATGGTACTCAAGAAAAGGAAAGGTATTATTCAGTATTACTGAAGGTGACCTGGATCTCATTTTGAAAATCATCTTCAACTCAAACTGTGTGGATTGCTGCCAAGAGATAAAGCAACTCAGTCAGTAGCTTTCATCCCTACAATTCAAAGTTGAGAAAAAAAGTATCTGCAAGTGATTTAAAGATGACCTAGAAGGAAAACATAGCACAGTTACATATCAGACGTAAGTTTGAGTTTGGCTGTGGTCTTAGGATTTTGCGTGTGTGTGTGTGGTTTGGTTTTTTTATTTAAAAAGGCACATTTTCATTATTTCAGCTGATGTTGCTGAAGAAGCAGTCAAAGGGAGAACCTCTGTAAAAAGGGTGCACAGAGGCTACAATTAGAAAATGCTTTCCAATTATCTTGCCTTTAAGAAGCAAAAAGAAAATTCAGTAAAGCTCACACTCAAAGTAGAAAATCAAAGGGCTTAATTTTCTTTAGTTCAGGTACTACCACTCTTGTGAAATCATTCTGGTCATTGACAGAAGTACACCTAGTAGTGTAGTAAAACAAGAGAAAACTAAGTGGCACTACTAAAGTTCGTCCCCATACTCTCCAAAACCGGGCTAAGTACTGCATGGCAGCATAAGTTTTTAGATGCATGAGGCATTTTTAATGCCCAAATAAGCTACTGCTCCACATGGGCCCAAGAAGATGAAAAAAGGACTAAAGCATCTATGACCACGTAGAATCAGAATGAGAGTTACCCCAGTATCTTTCATTTCTGTAGTTAATTCAGCAGCATCTACTTCGTGCTTTGAATAAAAGACATTTTCCACATTCATAGCAAGTGCATGAACCAGGCTGGTGTTACATCAAGAGTGCTTTTCCTCCAGAACTTTCTGGAAGTTCCTACAAAAGCAAAGGTACTTTGAAATTACCTCAAAATAGGAAGTTTCATTTTTGTGTTTTCTTCTTCTTAGTTACTTATGTTATGAAAGATTCTCTACTTCATTCAATTCAGGTTCTTGCTTCACAAGAAATTAACAGAGGAAGTCAAGCTACCTCAAAACCCCTGAGCTGCATCTTAGGATCCTCTAAGAAAAAACACCTATTGTTTTAACAGACCACTTTCATGGATCTCTTTTAAAAAGACATTATCTTCTCTTTTTAAGCCATTAATTGAAACAAAAGTTGTCCCATCTAATAACCCAAGGCAAAAGGCTGCCTTACAAATGAAAGTGTTGATTCCCAACATATAAACAAGCAATGTTTTTGTTTTCTATCGTGTAAAAAGTAAGCTTAAATTACAGTTAAGTGAAATAATCTTTCTTAGTTTGTATATTTGTTGTGAAGTTTCACTTCATTAGTTATATTGCAGAGCAGTGTTGTACATCACAAAGGTGATGTAGAGTTGCATCCCCAGATTTTAATGAGTCAGACCATACAGACAAGAATATTCCTGTGTTCAGATACAGCACAAAAGAAGACCCATCATGCTCTAATGGCAAACTAAAGATAGTACTTCACTCAATATCACTTAAGCCTTCTAGGTCTCAACAGCCAAACCCTTACTTCAGTAATTGATTATTTCACCATTAATACTTAACATTGCTCTAATGCAGGAAACTCTTTGATGTCATAAATACTGTAATAAAACAAGCCAAAAGCGCATCCTGTACTACGCAGCAATGCATTTGCTGTACTCAAGATACCAAAGTGGTCTGTAGTGAGATACAGAAAGACATTAGTATACCTACACAGTCTCAACAGCATGTTAAGTAACAGTGCTACCATGCTGATGGTTTCAAACACTCCAGAGATTCCAGATTTTCTAGGCGAGCAGGTGTGCTAATTATGTGGCTACAATAAATATTACTCCTCCAGCAGAAACAGCTCAAGGAACTGGAATATCTCCCACAGAGCAGCAGTTGTTGCAGGGAGGAGAAAGGGAGTATAATCCCAGGATTTAAAAAACACACTAATGGAAATACCATTAAAAAACAAACAAAAAAAGGTATGTATTAAAGGCATAACTAGAAATAGTTATTATGAAGCTAAGTTTCACTTAAGATGACTTACTGTGTAAGTTAACGCCCTCCTCAACCAACATCCGAGCTTCACCATGACAGCCATTTAGATTAAGCAGAAAAAAAAATATCACAGTTGTTTCTAGAAGTATTAGCCAAACTCTGAAAACTCAGGCTAGAAAACAAGCGGAAAAAAAACCCTAAAGACAAGACGCACTTTTGGACCTCTCCCCAAATACAGACAGGTGGAAGGTGTTCAAGTGTAGTAGTTACTAATGACTGACCAGTACAGTCATAAAGCATGTAGGCACAACTCTGGGCAGGAAGAGTTAAATTTGAAACACAGCTAGTGTCAGAGACCCACAGGATACTGACAGGGCCATCAGCAAAAGTCTTCACCCAAACACAAAGGAAAAAAAAAGTGATTTTAAGTGAGCCAGAAAAACAGTGAGGATTCCCTCTATTCTGGAGACAGCTTTACCAATCAGTTTTTATTAACTGGACCAGTAGCTTCACTACCTGCAATAGCTGTATAATTCTACAGTTTATTCCTGCGGCTACATGAGGAAGTTAAATAAGTACAGCAGTGACATACATGACAACTATGGATAGTTGTTTTCAGGCTAATAGTTTTCCCCAATAACTGTGTTGGTGTAACTCAAATAGTTCCAGTGGTAGCACAGACACCAGGCATCAGCATTTTTACTGGTATCACCTAAACTTGACTGATGATACTGGACAAGGCATAAAAGGGTTTGAGTCACTACTTTTGACAACATGAGAAACAAGAGGTTTGCATTCAGAGCTAGAACCTGTGACTGGATGTACAGAATGGGACCCCACAGACCACTACAATCCATACAGGGCCACCAGAGTACCCAGAAGAGGTGCACGGTTGCAAAATCTGACCTTTTCATAGCAAGAATGAGAAGCGAGTTTAAAAAAACCCAACCAAACAACAAAACCAAAACATCTTACCACTAAATCCCCAAACTGAAGTCTAGCCTGGATTTCTCAGAAGAACATTCTTCTTCGACCTTGCCAATCTAGTAGGTTTGACTCATCACCCAAGTTATAGCCCTATATCTTAAAATGCTTGGCAGAAAGCCTGCAGGCATTACCACAACTTGTTGTAATAACAGGAAAAAAAGACTGCTTTTCAGAACAGAAAACAATTCTGTTTCAAATTTATGAAAAAAAAAAAATCACTTTATATTTGAAACAGCCTCGTTCTAAAAAGATCAAGACTTACTTTTAGTTAAGATTAAGCTTTAAATGAGAGAACTCTTTACTAGCCTGTACCCAGAAAAGTGCTTTTACTTAAAAAAACCTTAGTAAGGACTGTGTACCACAAGCCCCATAACTGCTAATCATACAACTCATCTTTTCTCCTGTGCAGGCAAAAAAAGATCACAAGCTCAGCTTAAAGACAAACATCGTTTAGGTGACAAGATGAGAAAAAAAACCTTTCTGCCAAATAAGCAAGTCTTTCAACCATCACTGATGATCTGACTGCTCAGTAATACTCAATTATCTCCGGTGTCTGTGTACCCTCACAAAGCTACCTAATCAAAATAAAGAAAGAAGCCCAGTGATTTTTAGACATGTAACAGCATTATGACAAACTGTTTATACAGATCTCTAAGAAAGACCTAAGTATGTTTGCTCTGAATCCAAAAGATGCCTGTCAAATGAAGTTTAGCAGAGCATTAAGTACAGTTAAATCAGGCTTTGAAAATCACTTTCAGATACTGATGCCTGAAAATGACATCAGTAACTCAATTATAGAGTTTCGAGCTGATATTTAGAGGTCAACAGCATGGGAACGCCTTTAGGACACACAAGGACATTTCACTGCTGGCTTCGGATAGCCATGAAGAGTCTCATGCTCAGAGTAATTTTTTCAGGAGTTTCAACCTGCCAGTGTGATGGCTTAAAATCATAGAATGGTTTGGGCTGGAAGAGATCTTAAAGATCACCCAGTTCCAACCCCCTGCCATGGCAGGGACACCTCCCACCAGACCAGGCTGCTCAAACCTGGCCTGGAACACTGCCAGGGAGGGGGCAGCCACAGCTTCCCTGGGCAGCCTGTGCCAGTGTCTCACCACCCTCACAGTAAATAATTTCTTCCTAATGTCTAGTCTAAATCTACTCTCTTCTAGTATAATGGAAGCACCTCTTCAGTTTTAACTTTGCATTGATTTGGTTATGCAACTCTTTTTGCTGTATAAAGGCAGCAGGCAAACAGCTGACATACACAAGTTCAAAGGGTTACAATCTCCCCTAAAACCTTTGTTTAGATGAAAAAGTTAGCACCAGAAGGTTAGAAGAATTTAGTTGAAAAGTCACAGCGGGCACTACACGGGAGAGCCCCACAAGTTCAGTGTCATCAGCCGGCATCGAAACCACACCACGGAACACCTGTGCCACAAGGGACGGACGGGCAGGCACGCTCGATGAGCCCTGGCCTCGCGAGGGACAGCGCGGGCACAGAGCTTCACCCCAGCACCACCGCTCGAGTGGCCGCAAAAGGCACCTCCAGCGCAGGCAGCGGCCAGCCCTGCCCCGTGGGCCGGCCGCTCCCCGCAGAGCGGCGGTCACCCCAGCACCCGCGGGCAGAGCGGCCGCCCGCCCCCAGCACTGCTCCCCGCCAGGCTGCGGCGGCCCCTCCCGTACGTGCGAGAGGGAAGCGAGACGGACACACGGGCCGCCAGCAGCGCTGCCACCCGCGGCTGCGCTACCAAATGGACGCCGAAAGGGGATGGGATCGGTACCCGGGGCCAAAGTCCTCCTACCTCCCGCCCCGGGCGGCCGCACGCAGCCGCTGCCCCAGGAAGAGAGGGAGGGCGAGGCGGCGAGCGCGGCACAGCCCGGCGGCCCCGCTGAGGGGAGGACAGGGCGCCCGCGCAGCGACGGCTGAGAGCGGCCACGGGGAGCGCAGCGGAACCCCAAGCGGGGCAGGGGACGGGGCAGGCGACCACTGCTCCCACGGCCGAGCCCTGCCCTCCCCTCCGGCAGGTGACAGACCGCATCCCCCCGCTGCCGGCGGGTCACTCACAGCTTCAAGCTGGCGTAGGCCGCTGCTGCCGTCGTTCCTGCCGCTGCCACCGCCGCCATTCGTCCCTCTCAGGCTGTCTCCGGCCGCCGCCGGCTCCGCGTCGCTCTCGTCCCCTCCGAGCCGGCCGCTCCCTCCGTTCCAGACTGACGCGTCCCCCGGCCTTGAGGGACGGGACCCCGCACAGGACAAACCTAGTCGGGCACGTTAGTCAGCGCCACAGGGCGGGGCACCCTCTATGGAGGAAGGGGGAGGGCCTCGGCTGACTTGCTGGCACCGCGATTGGCCGAGTCGTGGCTCTCTAACCCCGCCCCCGGCGCGCCCAGGGCCACTAGGGCACGGCGAAACTGTGACGCGCACTCGGGGGCGGGAGGGGCGGGGGCGTTCGAACGAAGCCGGTGGGAATTGGCCGGCGCGCGGGTGGGGCTGTTGGCCACGCCCCGGGCAGCCGTTGGGCGGGGGGGCTGCGTTGGGTTGGCTGCCCGCCGATGGGCGGCCCCGCCCCGCGCCAGAGCTGCGGTGAACTCCGTGGGGGCAGAGTACTGAGCGCGAGCAGGGCCAGTGGCGCAATGGATAACGCGTCTGACTACGGATCAGAAGATTCTAGGTTCGACTCCTGGCTGGCTCGGCTGCTCTTTTTTTTTCCCCACGCTCTTTTTTTCCCTCATGTTCTCCAGCCCGAGGGTTCTGTCTGCTCCTGGGCAGCCCCCCTGCTCCCGCACAGGCCCACAAGGGCCGCCCTCGTACCCCAAGTGGAGGAGTCTGCCGGGTGCAGGAGACTCTGAAGCACCTCAGGTTTGACCGGCATTGCAGGGGCATGGCCCTTGGCAGCCCCCCACCACAGCCACCACCTCGGGCATGGCTGTTGCAGGACAGTCCAGTGCCTACCCTGGCACCCCCACCTGGCCCAGGTCCGGGGATTCAGCATGGAGCAGGCCTGGGGCACCTCCTGGCCGCTTCCCCACTGGATCCAACCCTCTGGGCATCAGCCCCCCGTTTGGGGCAGCTTCTTGCCTCAAGCAGTGGGAACCACAAAGTATAATTAGAGCTACTCCTATTTATTCACTTCATTGTAGCTGGCAGCTCCATGCTACTGCTCAACCAGCAGTACTTCAGCATCCCATCTCCAGACATGAGGTGCCATGGTCGTCAATCACAGTGAAGCCTATGGGGGCACCATGTGGCCACCTGCCTCCCAGAACCAGGGGAATGCTCCCCCAAACCCTCCCCACCAACGCTGCAGAGAAGACCCCTGTGCTGGGACCATAGCACATCCCTCCCCGGCTCCTCGCCCTGGGACCAGGGTCTCCACAGAGGGACAGTGGAGCAGGGCAGCCTCTGATGGGGCCACAGCAAATCCCAGGCCCCTGCGAAGGACTGGAAATCCCCAGTGAACCCCACTAAGAAGGTCTCTCCCCACCAGTCCCTGCTTCGGCTGCTGAGCCAGGGGGAGAGAAGGAAGGCTGAATTTGGGAAACTATCATTTCACAGTGTAACTCCCTCCCCAGGGACTCTGGGCGATGACAATGACTGTAATTTTAGGAAAGACTTGACACTGAGCACTAGTTTATGGTATTTAATCACTGAAATCACAACAGGCCAGTGGCTTCGCCCCCGCCAGCCTTCAATCTTTATAAATATTCAACAGCACAGAAGAAAAGAGGGCCACGTTCACAGGGAACTAAGGTTAGTTACACCAGCACAAATCCTAAACTACTCTCTCCTGGAGTTGAGCTTTGAAGGAAACATAAACAAAACAATTAGTACCGTTCAGTATCGTTAGCCAGGCTCTGGCTTTGCTTTCCAGATACAGAAAGCGTGTGTGCGCCCGCGTCCCCATCTGGCCGTGCCCCGCAGACCTGCTGCATGGGGATGAGGGTCGGTGCCAGCCCTATGCCACGTATTTTCACATGGGGACAGTTTCTTCCCGTCTCTCGTCTTGCCTTAGCAGGCTACTGACGTGTGTTGCCACAAGAGCTTCTGGCTGCCCTGGAAGAAAGCAAGGTCAGAATTTTTATTGCTCAGAAAAAGTTAATTTGGCTTCTCCTTAGGATGGGTGAGCAGCTCTGGGCTCTGTCTGGGCTCATGGCAGGAAGACGCCTGCCCGATGGGCTCTGGTAAGTACACCTAGTGCCACTGCAGCCAGTGAGCGGCAGGATGCAGGAACGGAAAAGAAAAATGAATGCACAAATGCAGTGTGATGAGACAGGCAAACCCCTTCCCAGCTCAGCCTTGGAGGATGGGGGGAAAGGGATGTGTATCTGACCATAGCCCTTCCCTGCCCACAGGTACTGACTCCAGAGATCTTTCTCCAGCAATAAGCCCGGGTCAACTTGTCCTTACATTCATGCACAGAAGGTTGCTCCAGATCCATCCACAAACACTTGGCACGGGCACAGAGGTGTGGAAGGCAGGTCTCGCAGAGGCAGCATGTGCAGCGTGTCCACGTGCACAGACATGACACTGTGCATAACCCCAAAAGCAGACATGGGAGAAGCACAGTCCAGAACAGTGTGTGCAGGTGCTCTTCCCTTCAAAGGCCCCTCTAATAAACGTCCAGGAATGTGACAAACAAAAGGAAATCCCCTCCTTGCTGCCTTCTCTCCTGCTCTCTGTAATCACCTGCCCTCTTTTCCTACAGCTACCGTATTTTTTAAGTCACATCAGTCTTTCTCCGTGCACCCCCACTGCTTCAGTACATAGTTTTGTTTATTGAACAAAACAGTTGGCAGTCCATTTCAGTGATCTTTTCAAGGCAAATTTTACACTGTCACAGATTCACCCTCAGGTATGTCTGTAATAAAATTACCCTGCTCTTGATCCGACATTGACCTACGCACACACATTGATTTTCATGTAGGTGTGCAGCCTTACTGGTTTCAGTAGGACTGGCTGCCTGTGCACTTCAAGTTTCATGCAGAGTCCTTCACGTGATTTTCTTAGCCACTGCAGCAGAGTATAAAGCTGCTGCTGCATCGACCAGCAGGAGGCTGATTCCAGGTAATTTGGAGGATCAGGTCAAAGTGTTTGAGTAAGGATGGGGAGTGTGTCTTCGTTTTCCTTTAAGCAAGGACCCAGTTTGGCTGTTGCTGAAATAACAAAGCAGTAAAATTTCCAGGGAAATACAGAAGTGCAAAATCGGAACTAAATTCATGAGGAAGAGCACGCCTGTGATCCTCCACAGGGCGATGAACTCACATGTGGGAAAGGAGGTTGCAGTGGTGCTTACGAACAGACCCAAATAACGCAATTCAGGGATGCCAAATATTTGACCAGTGCTATAAATCAACACAAGGAGAAAGCACAGGAAGATATTTACTTTTGTCTCTCGGCAGCCAAAGACACTCCTTCCTTCCAAACAGCCAGCCAGCCCCGTACCAGCTCTTATGAGGCCAGCTGCCCCCTTTGACAACTGCTGTAGCACACTTGATGCCAATGAGACCCCACCATTTCCAGACCAAGGAGCTATTCACCTTGTAGTAAAAAGACCTACAAAAAAAAATCATTTAAACCCTGAAAGACAGGGAAGACATTTTAAAAGCCTCCAAACGAAACTCTGAAACTGAAGAGCCACAGACCTCATCAAACATTCCTCACCAGGGTGACTGAAAATGCTTGTTCCTTGTGTTTAGCTTCAGGGCAGTTTCCTAAATCACTTTGATCACAGGTGTTTCTCACACTTTAAATTACACAAAAATGTCTGGTTCTTCTATAGCTGGAGCTTTCCCCCTGGCTTTTATGCAAAAATCCCTATTTAAACGAGTTTAAGCCTTCTAAACAAGAGAAATTTAACAGCATGATCTGAACAAAAAAAAATACATTGAGCTCTGGCTCCTGAAAGCAAGTTTCAGGGAATTCACTTGAGTATTTGCATGTCAGTTGCTCATTACCAGCACAATGGGACTTCCAAGGGTCCCTTCCCCTAAAACCAGTCAGAAGAGCATGCTGGGGGAGGAACTAAGACTAACTTTTCATAGCACATTTCAGCGTCTAAATAAATAAAAAGACAACAAGGTTCGCATGAACAGCAAACCCAATGCATATCACCCAGGTGACAGGCAGAATTTAACACGTTTTCTGAAATTCTCCTGCAGAGCACGCAAAGCCTCGCACCTCCAGCTCCAGAGCTACCCGCCTGTCCTTTTTTTTTTCCCTTTGGGGAGCTGCCTGAATATGGGCAGTGAGGGTTTGCAGCCCCACAGATGCCTGGGATGGGGTGAGGAGGAGAAGCCTCCCCCATGCAGGATGCCCCTGCCTCCCCACCAGACCCACCATCAGGCAGCAGCAGCGCTGGGGAGAAGCAGGGAACAATCAACACGGACTCAGCCACCCACAGCCTAGGAGAAAAGGCAGGAATAATAAGGAGCTTAAATGAATTCAAACTCCCAAAGATAAAAGCGGTGCAAGTTAGCATGCACAGGGAAGTGGGGCAGTGCAGCAGACACTTCAGCTTCAAAACCACCAACTCACCCGCTCCACTTTCAATAGCTTTACATTGTCATTTCCAGCTCTTCCTAAATCCAGGAAAGGAGAGCATTGGCACTTAATAATTTATACTGAACCTCAAAATTGAAAGTAGGGCAGCCTTAATTTCCCCAGCACTCAGGGATACAGGGTAGCTGATAGAAGGAACAAGACAACATGGGGGAGCAGAGGCCAAACTTTCTGTTGATGCAAAGGAGGTTCCACAAACAGGCTGCTTGAGGCTTTCCATGAAAATAAACTGTCCTTCTCCCCCTCCCCTTCTTGCCTGCTCATTTTCGGGTTGTGGGTGAGACAGTAGTTTAAATCTCAGCTTAAAAAGAAAGTATCAGCCCCACTAGTGTTTTCAAATCTTTCCAAAATGGAGGCCAGAAAATGTGTGTGAGGGGCTGCTCTAAAAATCAAGAGCTAGCAAAAGCATGAGCTGTGTGGTAGCTGATCTCTCAGAGACAGAACAACAGATCAGGGATGGTGTTTCCAGCTCACTTCTAGATGCCACTTTGATATCTCACTACCTTCACTGCCAAAGGAAGCTGAGAGAGGGGAATCACCTGCTCAGGACCATCTGAATTATTTACCAGGGACACTCAGCTGGTATTATTCCCCACCTCAGTCCTGTCAGACAGTCCTAAGATAATAGTCACATCTTGAGACAGGCACCTTGTGCCCAGCTGCACTGCAGGACACATGCTGACATGGCACACCAGGGTGAGAGCACTGCAGGATCTGCCCTGGGTGTTTTGTTGCCCCCATCCCTTTGCTATCCAGTATTTGGAGGCCAAATTTAAGGCTCCAGGCAGCTCACATGTTTGGGGTCAATTTTACCTCCTCTAAAATCACAGATAAAACTCTCTGAATCATATATGCCCCAGAGGCATGTATACTGTAGTGGGAAAATCCCCCCTCTTGAGCTTTCCGTCGCTCACTGAGAGGCTGCATGTCCCCAGGAGAAACAGCCCTGCAGAGCCAAGCTACACGAAAGCTGGGGCTCTGGATGGTTTACAGCACGGGACTGACCTCCAGCCAAGTGCCGCTGTCCCCATCCCGAAGAGCAGCAGCAAGAGGCAGAGGCACTTATGGCTGGATGGGGCAGAAGGCTGGATGCATTGCGCTGCTGGCCCAATGAAACTCCACGCCAAAACCACCATGCTCCTGAGGTGTGAGCAGTTTCAGACATTCACACTTCAGCTGAGGCAAGCTGATACAGATGTGTAGAAGGGTGCTAACAGGCCACTGGTCTTCACTTGTTTTACAGCAGATGCTTGTGCCTCTGTTTAATACTCAGCACATCAACTTGCACCTCTCAAATTGGAGGACCATGGTATTTAGCACAGAGAGACAGATTTCTTCTGCTGGGGGAGCAGATTTCTTTGACTATAAAGCAGAGGGGTTCATAAAGAAAAAGGATCTGCCTTTCTGCTTTCTCAGCAGAACAGAAAGCAAGGGCCAAACTCAGTAAACCCCGCTCAGATAAGCTGCTATTATTCATGGGAGCAAATCTGTTTATACCAACATACTCATTTGAGTACAGGTTGTGGAGCTGGGCTCTAAATCCTTGTGTAACAAAGCCTTCATAACGATCTCGAGTTTGTTCCCAGAGCTCTAAATAAGCACCATTATGAAATGGCTTTGTGCTGGGTAAACACCACGGAAAGGAGTGGCCAGGCTGGGGGCTGAGCTGTGGGGACAAGCTGAAAAACTCAGGCAACTGTTTGTGTATGGAGAACTTTTTTCCAAAGCAAGCTCTGCAAGCAAGAATGAGGCTGGATTTCCCCAGTGTCCACACTTTCATCATCCTGACCTTTCCTTTCCAAATATAATCTGCTATTCAGACTCTGACACAGCAGACTGGCCCCTGCGTATCACGCTGACGTGCAAGCCCGGGCCCCAAGTCACCGTGGTAGCTTAACCTAGCTTGTTCCAGTTCTTTGTTCTGTTTGAAATGGGATGTCAGCCTCCACCTGCCAGCCAGCATGTCTGGTTTGTGCTTGGAGAGTTGGTGCTTTTACAGCCAGACTTGATACTGGAGTTCAGGGAATTAACTGGAAGGTCCGAGTGTGTTATTTTGCATAGACTCTTTTCTTTTCCTAAAGAAATAATAAAAAGAGAGATAGTGTCTAAAAACTGGTATCAATAGGTTGATGTCCTTCAGGGAATCCGATGAAATGTGCTTGTTAGGAAACCCTTAGTAGATTCACGGGATGCCCCCAGCAGGCAGGCAAGCCAGCTTCTGGCTTTTTAATTGTGCATGGCATGATCTGAGTTCATAGGCATGACAGAAAGTTGTGCTTTCACTGAAGAATCTTCCACAACGAGCCAAGAAGAATCTCCAGAGAGTAGAAAAAGGCACGTAAAAGTAAACTGACCAGTTTAGATAACATGCCGCATTCTTGGTCAAGTAGATATGTTTTGATACAGCTGCGACTCACAAGCATACAGACTCTGGGAATCCAGCAAAAATCTCTCATATCCTTTTACAGGAACACTGCTGACTGATGAAAAACATGCACAGGAAATCAGCTGAGGGTGGGGAGAGGGAGATCACGTAAGAAATCTCCTGTCCGAGCTTTCCCATGTCAGCCATGCTGGCTAGTAGTGGTGCTGGTACACAGCTGCTGGGGTAGTGCCGTTCTCTATGTGTTTCAGATGACAGGAGTGACAAAGCAAATGTTCATCTAGTGGGTAACAGCGATGCCCGTCTTCGTCATTCAGTTCCAGCCCACAGTCCTGCAAAGAGACACCATGCAACTTACTAGAACACACGTTCATATTTCAGTATCTAGCACGGTCTGGCTTCCAGGAGGGTGATTTTGTGACAAGGACAGAAGACATCCAGCCAGCAGCTCCTTCCTAGTAAGTCCCATATTCGCCATGAGAAGGAAAGTATCTGACACAGGCATTTTGGTCATACGCAGTTGTACCGAATAAGCTTTATCCTATGGTGAGGTGCAACCCTATGTATTTTAAACGTGCTCGTGCCTCCTTACACTCTCAGGTAGGATTCACCTCTTCACATTACATTAATTGCAGCTGTACTGCTGTGAAACTGGCCTGCTGAGCCAGGGCCTCTTTCTGCTGCATATGAGCACAGTGCGAGAAGACATCTGTTTTAATTCACAGAGTGGAAGTATGAAGGCTCTCAGGGAAGCCCTGCACACAGATCAAACAGTGTTTAAGAGCTGGCATCTCTAAGGACTTTTTTGTGCGGCCCTATCCTTTCTCCAGCCCCAATGACACATTAATTTCCCATGAGAGTGAAAGTAACTTACACCAGACAGGATCAGTCACCACCTTAGCATTTTTGAACAATCTGACTTGGAAATCAGATATACTAACGTGACCTGGAGCTCAAGGCTTCTGAAAGGTGGCAATAGAACCTTACTAAATTACCACGCTTCCTTCATTAACAAATAAACTGCCAAGTTTAAACGTAATAATTAACCATTTGCCCATAATTTTACAGATAGCAAGTGAAATCACAGCTGAGAGACACTGCTGCAAAAACTTTTGTCCTCAAACTGTAAAGTTCTCAGCCTCAGATAGAAAGGGTTGCACAATGCGAAGTTTGAATTGCTCATCTACTGCCATTGGAAGGGAGGAGATTTATTTCCACCTTAAAAATAATATAGTTATCATTATTAAGTACCCACTCCATGAGAAAGCTGCTGACCTACCTCACAGTGATAACACTCCACGTGGTAATCCTTGTCCATGGACACAACCCGAATGGTCTCATCAGACCCCTGTAAGCATTCAAGCAAAAGATAAATTACAAAGGATTACAGTGGGGTCAGACATGTGCACTCTGCAGATTGCTTCCTGCAACAATCTGAATGTTGAACAAATGCATTTGAGCTGCTGGTAGGACACCACAAATAAATCCTGCCACCTGCAGTTATTTTTTACAGTAAAGCTTCATCACTGACCGCAGATATCCTCTAAAATGTAAGATCAGAAATGTTAAATTATCTCTGTTTAACAGTCACATCTATCCCATGATTCGGTAATTTCAATGTGTCACATTTCTCAGTGTTTTAAATCGGTTTTGCCCAAGATTCATTAAAAAGAGTTCATCCCAGAGGGGCCACAGAGAAGTCATTCATGAGCACCACCAGCATTTAGTGACATCAAAGAAAGGTATCCTGAACATAAAACTAGCAGCAGCATAATTCTACAGGAGACAAGCAGTCTGGCTCAGCAGAAATAAGCTTCATTATCAAGCAAAAGAAGGGTGACATCTCAAGGGCAGTGTATGAGCCTAGCTCAAAAGGTTGCATGCTGGAGGAAGTGACCACCTCTCTCCATCACCAAAGACATTTGTCTTGACATAGGGCCAAGTGTGAAAGAGAGCAAGGCCTGAGACATGACGCTCCCTCCCCAGAGGGGATATGAAATAAAAGGCACTCACCTCGGAGGGAAGAATGGGAAGTCCACACGCTGCACACTTTGGAGCTAAAACTCTGGAAAAGCAAAAAGAAAGTGAGGCAAGTTATAGATCAACACAAAAAGAAAGGCCTGTATGTTCTCAGCAATAAGAAGAAAAGCTGCAGCTGTAAATAACCTATCCACAGGAAAGCTTTACATCCCAAGATCAGAAATTTATTTTAGGATTGATTGTAAGTAATGCTTGGCACAGATTGTTCAGTCAGGCAAAAAAAGATCTTAAATTTTACATTTAGTGCCAGAAAAAACCCAAACCTACTGTAGAATTCTTGGCTGCTACCAAGAGATTTGGAAAAGGGAATGAGAAGAAACTGAGCAGGGCCATTTCCAGAAAAACACATTAAAGGGAGTCACAGCCTTGCACTGGGGCAGGAAACTTCAGAGGAAACACCATGGGACTGTCAGGTTCCCTAAGGCCTTATAACCAATGTAACATAATAAATAAATAATTAAAATGAAATAGCAAGGCAATGTGCATCATTTCAGAACTACGGTGGCACACAGAGGTAACTCTAATCCTGGCACAACACAGAACAGTTCCCGGTGCTGCCTGAGCAACACTTAACACTCTGCCTGCTCTGAAAATGGAGCAAGCAGCAAAGCGAGCCAAACGGACATCCAAAGTGTATGCAGCTCTAATATCATAACTACCAGCTAAGCGTACAGCCATTTTATTATACTAAATGACAAGTGGTTTTTTAAGTGGATTTATTGGTTGTTTAATTTAGAGCTGGATAAAAGTTTTACTTTAATTTCTAAAAGCATTCTTCAAAAGTCAAACTCAGCCCTGCAAGTACTCAAAAAGAAACTCATGTTGATTTCAACAGGCATTCACAGTCTTAATTCAGAGTGGACTGATTTCTTACATCACTGAACACCTCATGAGCACTATTTCTCACTATCTCTGCTTTGCAGAAGGGGCAGCTGAAGCCCAGGGGTTAAGTGAGTTCCTCAGAGTTACACAGAAGGTTGATGGCAGGGCAAGAGGAGAGACGTCACAAAATTCTAGGGTCTAGCCCCATCCTCAGACTTCTACCTTCTAATACTGTCTCTATTTTCCTAATCCATGCTTCCTAATTAGCTGAAAAGCGAAATCAGAGGCTTGTTGATTGAAGTATCTCTGCTCTTTATTTTATCCTTACTTGTGGTAATCTCTGACACAGTAGATTTTGTTTTCAGAGTCTACAGTGAATGGTACACCATCCAGACACTCAT
Organism: Podargus strigoides; assembly: GCA_028020825.1. Lineage (NCBI taxonomy): Eukaryota > Metazoa > Chordata > Aves > Caprimulgiformes > Podargidae > Podargus > Podargus strigoides. The sequence continues at coordinate 13,313,664 of CM051623.1, read as the reverse complement.
TGCAGACCACGCATCGGAAGCAGCCTGGATGATAGGATTTCCCTAGAGCCTGCAGGATCTGCAATAAACCAAGAGATAGGAAAAAAGCATGTAAACAGCCAGTAAAGGTGAAAATAATAAACACAGAGCTTTACATCAGACAATGCTGCATATTCATCAGCGAGCTGTGTCTTTTTTTGGGCACTTCATCTGAGTTAACAGGGATGGAAAGGTCAGCTGGAATCAATATGTATCACCTGGTACCAAAGAAATGAATTATTAGCGTGGGTAAGAAAACAATTTAGAGCCTCAGTCAAGGTATTTAGCATTAAAAAGGATAAAAGTAACAGAATTTAAAGGAAATAAAATAATTTCTGAAGCCAGCAGTTGGAGAATACTTAGCAGGAACACAAGGCAAGATGTACCAGGCCAACAAAAGAAAATACATTTTTATATTCTCCATGAAAGCCTGAAACAAATACTATTGCTAGGTTTTCAGAATGCCTTAGGTATCCAAGAGCTCTGTACTCACTAGTCTGGCTTTCTAAATAACACAGACTATGGAAACTGTATTGAACTCAACAACTGCAATTCACCTGCTGGCTTTGGGGCAGCAATTAATACCTGGAATACCACTTCTGAGTATAAAATAGCTTTTCCAATATTAACGCTTTCCAGCATAAGCAGGCAAGCAAAGATAATTGACAATAAGCATTAGAAAATTGTGGGAAGCATGCTGTGAAGTAGCCACTTAGAAATTCCTAGTTTCTTTGCCTCAGCTGTAGCTCACCAGCTACAGGACCATGAATTTGTCTCCCGCTGAATCACCCACCCCTGAATGCTGCCCAGTGCTGGCTGAAGGCCCACTGACCTCCTGAGCCATGACCCACTCTGTGCAAATCTTGAATGGATGGTACCTGTTGTAGGCTAATGAGAACTGCTTGCTTCAGCAGGATGTCCACACATCTACTCAACAGTTTTCAAGGACTTTGACAGATTTGAATTAACGCATGAATCACATACTGTGGGTCAAACCTATTCCCCAAGGTATCAGCCCAATACCCTCCAATACCCACAACAAGCAGCAACAAGACAGCAGCTACATCCTGGAGGTACATGGGAAGCCACAGCTTGACTACAGGAAAGACAGGCTCAGCAGAGCTGCACCAATGCCCCACAGTAAGGGAGCACTGCAGAGCCATAGCACTTCTGAGCAGGAAGCATCGACAGCATTACGAATAAACTGTCCAGGGAAGTCCAAAAGGGGATGAAAGAGCTGAAGGCTCTGATTTTCCATTTGCACTGAAAACAGGCAGAGCAAAGTCTCTCCATTGCATACAGCAGGGTGCCAGCTTCACTTCCTCGCAAAAATCAACATGAGGCTTAGTGAATTTTCACACTAGGCAGGCTGCCAGATGATAACAGACAGTATTGGATATGGATATATTTTGCTTTTGATGCATTCTTTTAAAAAGCTGTGGGATTTTTTTCTCCTAAAGCAATTATCACTTACCATGTCCATTATCAAATGACCACAAATGAAACACCTGTCAGCTGACTGCTGGAAACCAGAATACTGCAAGGACAAAAAAGAACTGACTTAAAATTTCACAAGGCTAGTCGAGCATAAACAACAGCATATTACAGGGTGTTATTTGCTTCCAGTGCTTTTTTCAGTATATGAAGCTATGGATGGGTCCCCAGAGGATATTCTATAAAGACATCACACTTCCACTGTTCAGGAGTATGAGTTCCTGTCACTTTCAAGTCCTAAATTTAAGTTTAATTAAGTATATAAGTAAATACCATAAATGCATAAGCAAATAAGGCATTTAGTAACAAGACTTACATTCTTATTTGACCATGTGAATCTACATGCCAGGAATTTACCTGTGTTTATTACAAATTCATATCACAAACTCTGTATATATAGGCTCAGAAAGCCAAATTCTTCCTTTGGTTGCACCATTATAGGCCTAGTGGAGCTTCTCTGAGCCAGCTCAGTATTGTCCCAGCTCTCTGGTAGTGTAACACTCAAGTTTGGCCCACAGCACCTAGTTCTTGTTGCTATTGCTAAGATATCACGGTAAGAAACTGCCTATCATGTCCATGACATGCACCTCAGGCACAACACATCTGTCTAAGGTTTCAGTCCTATCTCAATGGTGGAATGCAAACCGGAAAAATGAAATATTTTAGATGCGTTTAACCAATGTTTCAATTTTCAGCCTGTGTAGAATATACTGACGACAACACAGATGATAAACTCACTTCTCTCTGACAATAATCACTAGATTTCCTCAATAAATAGACAAACAGGACTTTTTCAAGTCCCAATTAAGGCTTAATCTAGGAGATGTTCCAGGGCAGGGAGGTTTATGGCTTTTTACCTCCACCAGCCAAGGAGAGGACCATGGGGTTGTTTCATGCTCAGGTAAGTTCACACAAAATCCATTGAGGGCAACAGAAAAATATCCATTAAGATGCCCAAGCAAAACCAGTTCACTGGAAAGGGAAATTCACTCATTGATTTTTCTGTAGCTTTTCATCTTGCTCCTGTCTCCATAGCATGGCCACAGAGACATGCTTTGAAGGAGTCATTGCAAGAGGCTACAGCTTCAACTACAGGCTCTGCACTGCAAAACCATGGTCTTTCACTCAGCTACTTCCATGGCTGGGGCTGGCCCTGGGTAAAGGAGGGGCAGAGGGGCCAGGTGGAATGCTGGACTAGAGCCATGTGAAACGTGGGCAAAACTGCCAGGCAGAAAGGCTGCGCATCCGCCGGAGAGGCTGAAGTGTGCCAGCATGAGGGTCAGCTGTGTGCTTACCAGGAAATCTTCTTCACAGAACACCTTGCCATTGACAAAATAAAAGGCTTTTCCTCTCAGCTTTCGACCTGAAGAAAAAACACAGAGAGAAAAGAAAGGTCACCAGAGAAAATGTGAGCAAAAAGCAGCTGCTGAGAAGCAAACGAGGACATCCAAGCATGGCCGCTGCACAGCTGGAGAAGAACACCTAACCACAGCACGGGTCTTCCCAGCGTCCAGCATGAATAACTCCATCTCCTCTTCCACTGACGGTCACTGATGAACTCCAGTTGCTGCATCTGGACAACAGTCCCATCTCCGGGCAGGAGGAGGTGGCTTTACAAGCCTGGACCACCTCCTCACACATTGCAACAAGAAATAACGTGGCAAGAGTGAGCAAGGGTACTCTAACTCACACTGGAAAACACACCAGGAGAGGAGCAAGGAGAAGAAAGGGCACGCAGAGGGTGACCCATATTTGACATCGTTCCTCAAAATGTCACCTCCCAAGCTGTTCCACTAGAAAGTGCCTTCAACCAGCAGCTGCCAGATAAGCCACTGCAATACCCGACCAGCCGGTCTGCCTCCCGCAGAGTGCAACATCGGAGTGCTGAACATGCTTCTCTCTGCTCCCTACCAACATATTCATCATTGCAGCTGCCCGCAAAAATTTGAAAGCATTTTAAAAATACGGGTTTTTTTTCAAACCAGAATGTCCTAACAGATATAAGATGACAAAGTTTTTCCAAGAAAGGACTCTACACACGGGGAAGATTAATATTTACTGCAGCTTTTGTGTTTATGCCTCAGATTCACTGTTTTTAGTTCCACATAACTGTGGCAACACATGCTTGTGCTGTTACCATTTCTTCTAAGTGCCCTGCCTTGCCCCTGGAGAAAAGGGCTAGGTTTTGGTTGTTTATGAAAAGCTGCAGGCTGGTTACTCTGTTTAGCCAGGGGTTTGAAATGCAGCCTAGCACTGCTCAAGAAGCCCCGAATGTGCGCCTGGAGGCAGCACACGGGGCAGGGGGAGCAGGACTGCCTGGGCATAGCTGGAGCAGGACCTGCTGTAGGCTGGTTGTGGGGACCTGCCAGGCATTGCTGGAAGGAAATCAGATCCAAGACACCAGGGCCCAGAAGCCTCCTGCTTGATATGGGTGTATAATTAAAAAATTATCATCAGCTGCTAGGTGTATGAATGCAGATGACACCAGGGACTGGTCTGGAGCTCACCTCTTGGTGCTTTATGGCATGCACCTACCTGGCAGGCTTCAATGATTAACCACGCTGGCTGCAAAGCATTAAGAAAAGGAGGAAGCCAAGTAAAACCTCTTCAATAAATTAGGAGCTTCACGGTGTCCTGCATACGCCAGAGGGCACTCTTAGGCTGTGAAACAACTCACGTTGCTCCTTGGGAAATGGAGATGCTCCAGTGAAGCTCTGAAGTTTTGCCAGTGAATTCAGCCAGACCAACATTTCACCATTAGTGCCCTGCCCCAGTTTCAGCCAACAAGGCGGGCAGAGGACAAAGCAGCATGTTTCTCAAGGAACAAGCCCAGGTTTGCACGTGCAGCAGCTTCATGGTTAAGCTGCTGGGGACAACCGTGTCACCTGGAGGCCAGCCCATCCTTGCACCAAGGCGGATGTCGGACGGGACATGGAAGAAAACTCAACAAAGCCCAAAGCATCCTGCTCTGATTTCTCTCACCCACCCTGCTGCTTTGCCAAGGTTGCTGACACCAAAACAGGACCCAGAGCCCAAAATAAAAAGTATCTAATCTTGCTTACGTTGGCTTTGTGGCCCATAACCCAGCGTCCCATAACTCAGGGTGTGTATTCCTATGATAACCCCTCCTGTGTGCCTGCCTGTCCACAGGTAAGGCTGGCATGCTCACCAGCAGTCGCAGAGTCCCAGTTTCTGAGGAGGGTAAGGAGAGGCATGGGGATACCTGGGATTTGCAGCACCTTGTCAATAGTGGTCCTAAGCGAGTTAGCAACAAGCCTAATGCTGCAAGAAGTACCCCCAAAAATCTCCCACCGATTTAAATACAGCATTGGGATTTGGCACTCCTAAAAACAAAACAAAACAAAAAACCCCCAAAAACATTTAACTTTGATTTTAAATTACCTGGTAGTGCAGGCTCCAGTTTAGTGCAATGGGCAGGTGCCCAAGTGACTTTCCACCTGTATGCAATGTCTCTCCTTATAAAGACAAGCTGGGAACAGTGAGGAAAAACACACGTGTAGAGCCATGCAATGAGGAGACACTTCTTTGGGCGACGGCCACTGCACGAGCAGCAGCCGTCACAGCAGAGGGGATGAGGTTTGGATCGCTGCCACTACGTCATTCTTCCACAGTGACAAAACCAGCATTTACTGGCCATTCTGCACCCGGTATATTTTTAACCCTGTGACATTAGCAGGTCAAGATTGATGGCAACAGACCTTCAGAGAAGGTGCCACAGCCGGTGTGCTGTGTCTGGGCCTCTCCTGCAAGCTCATTCAGCAGAGGGATAAACCCTTTTATAGAAGATTTATAATTTAGCTGTTGGCATTATATGGGCCCATGAAGAAGAGGTGTTGACACCAACAGCACTTTGAGGGAAAGGGGGGGGGCATAATTTAATTACTTTCTTTAGGGAAGAAGTGGTCATTTTGACTATTTTTAGCTTCACTCCACAACTCTCTTTAAGCCCCTGGTAGAAGTGTAAATGGAAATTTGCCAAAAAAGTAACTAGGTTCCCCTGCAGCCACCACAGGAGTGGTACATACAAACGGAGCCAATTTCTTACTCTGCTGCTCTCAGCCTCCCCCTGCCTACATCGGGATGGACTTCTCCTCCCGCCAGCCCTTTGAGGTGAGGAAGCATCTCCTCAGCATACACGTGGGAAAGCAAGATGCAGGAAAAGCTCACTTCCCCAGGCTGTGCTGGGGACCATCCCGGTGGAGCTGGGAAACACATGTTCTGGCTGCGGCCCCACAGCACAGAGCAGAGTGGCAACAGCTTCTGTCCCTGCGCAGAGCTCCCTGCCACGGGACAGCGTCTTACATTAAACAAATCCCTCTCAAAAGCGATCTCCTGACCATATTTCACTTCACCCTGAATTCTTTGGCATTTCAACCCTACCATCTTCATTCATTGTAGCAAGATTTCTTGTTCCTCTTTCTGAGGTTTGAGCCTTGTGCTTTTATGTACTGTGGATCCCTAACATGTCTGTTTAATCTGTTTAGCTGTGGGACCTCCAAGGATGACCTCGAGGTCATGTAAGCACCGATTTCAGAATATTTCAAGCTTAGTAATTAGTGCCTCCGTGCTAGAATAAACATACTTTGCTTAGGAGCTGATAATCAGCATACCACCAGGCTGCACTCCCAGGTTGCTGGTGTTTTTGTCCATGCCTCTGTCATTACAAAAATCAGTCCTTCTTGAGTGCCACAGCTGTGAGATGAATTTGGACATGTTAAACACAAAAGGATTTCAGCTTCTGGATTCACTGGATGTAACCTGACACACAGCAGGCTGGAAGCACCGTTCATATAGCTGCTAAGAATCAAACCAAGCTCCTCAAGCTCCTCCTCAGCCCTGGGTGGCTCTGGGCCAAGCTGCAGTCCTTCCCCCCAGTTTTCATTTCCCCCCCCCCATAGAAGTACGAGGGGGTTTGGATCAAAGAACCCACTCTGGTCCATGCACAGCCTGCAGGCAGAGCCCAGAGGCCTCTGCTGCCCCACACCATGCAGAAGTCCCTGCTGCCCACAGGTCAGCAGCACAAGACCCCATGGTGCCTGGCCACCATAGGCGTTTATGGATACTGACTTTGCTGACCGTCGGTATGGTGTACTACTGCGTGCAGCAGTCCAGGTTCAGAGCATCAGAGAGCTCTTTTTAATTTCTGCCATCTGTGCTATTTTTGTTGGCTGCCGTTAAAACTGGATACAGCACTGAGTCTGACACAGAAGTGTCAATATTTCCAATCTGCTCTTGAACTGGGGCTGCACATAGATGCCTGCACATCCTCCAAATTGGGTAAACTCAGACTGTGATCAACCAGCAAACACCCCCCAGGTCAGGTTAAAAACCTGGTGAAACCATTGGCAGGAGGACAGGATGTCTCTTAGAAAAAACTGCGCTAAGACACAGTAGCTCCATTACCATTAAGATGTTCAGTCTCTCTCAACTCTACCAGCTGTATTGCAAAACTGCAAGAAAAACCACCCTCTGTGCTCTCACCATGTATTTGAGGCAGTAAAAAAAAAAACAACAGCTCTCTGAGAAAATGATCGGACGCCTGAAAGCCAAAAGCATGCTCTGGGACATGTAAGAAAAGGTCAGCTGCCTCTAACAGCAAAGCAGTCACAGGTAAAGGCAGAAATAGCTCCTTAGAGGGAAATACTGTGAAGCCACGGTGAGCCACACAACTAAGCAACACCTCTCGCTTGCTGATGGCAAAAGGTTGCAAGAAGATACTACATTTTTTTTTTTCTTTTTAAGGAAAACCCCTAGAAGCTTCAAAATTCAGAGGTAAGATAAGTCACCCTGGGACAAAGTAGCGCTACAATCCAGGAAGTCCCTGCTGAGGTACCAGTGTTCTACCCAGTGCCTGGCCACTCTTTGCATCACTCTGGCGATGGCTGTCCTGTTCCCCAAATGCACCAAAACCAGGCGGCTGTCAGAGCTGGCCTCCCACCCTGTCACCCAAATGCTCAGAGCAGGAAGGAGGGGGGGGCAATCTCTGTGCCCTCGGTGAACGTAACTCTGCATCAAAGCTATACAAGATAGAAACTTTTAAATGTCTCTAGGTATGGAAGGGGCTTCAGTGCTAAGTGAGTCACTACTCAGAAAATTATTCATAGGTACCATTAAAACATTATAAAAAATGATGCCCCCTCCCTGGAAGTGTTCAAGGCCAGGTTGGACAGGGCTTTGAGCAACCTGGTCTAGTGGGAGGTCTCCCTGCCACGGCAGGGGGGTTGGAACGAGACGATCTTTGAGGTCCCTTCCAACCCAAACCATTCTGTGATTCCATGAAAGCCTCAAAATCTTTACAGCACAATTAAACCTATGCCTGTTGTTAAGAAAAAACAATACTTTGAAGATGACATTATAAAATAAAAAGACTGGAAATGTATTCCATCAAAGGTTTCAACCTTTTCTCTCACATCATCCTAATGATTTCAGACTTTCAGCCAGCACTAAAACACATGCACTGTCATCCTACTGTGAAAGCTGCCCCGGCGTTTCTCATGTACAGCAAGCACTTCTTGTGCCAAACAGTGGGGATTTCTCACCAGCGAGCTGAGACTGAAGACACAAAGTCAGCAAGAACAAAACACCAATTTAGACTGGAGCGAAAACACACACTGCTGCCTTCCCTGTCTCCCAAACTGTTGGTAAAGCCTGGCATGGCTGAATCTTTTCCGAGATTACTTTTGCTAAAAAAATATATTGTTTACTACATGGACGCTTCCTTGATAACTTTATTAAAGAGATGCTGAGGAAGGATTACCTTCCTTGCACTCTCTGCTTTGAAGATCTGTGCATTTCTCATGCGTGTCTATCAGTATAGTGGTTTTATATCCAATTATGAGCAGTAAATTCTGCCTCCACTGGAAAAGCTGGTAGTTTCTGCATCTGAAGATAATCATACACATGCATGCACCATGGGGAAATTCTCTTGGCGAGGCTATCTGTCCTGCAACCTGGGATTAAGTCACACTCACAGAAAACGGTGACTTTGTACTTCGAGTTACTTAGTAGTACTAATAAAAACCATAGCCTTGTTGTTCCAGAGGTTATATACCAATATGGGGAATGCTTATTAAATATATTTACCCCAAAGACACCAAGAACTGCATCGATCTAAGTAGCCATGCTTTATAAACACTGCAGCAAGACTCATTAGCCCAAGCAGAGGGCTACACTCGCAGATATACTGCTTCAATACCTTAGCTACCTTGTTTAGTAAATGACCCTTGATGCCTCTAAACACAGCTACATTGTGAAATATTAAAAAAAAAACCAACCACATATATATCCCCAGAGGGTGGCAAAAGACAGCCAGCTCATGTTATTTCAAACTCTGCCACTGGAACAACAGCCTGTTACCCTTACACAGACATCAACATTCATCTGAGTTTACAATTAAAAAAAAAGAAAAAGAAAGTAATGTAGTAATGCTGACATGTCAAAGATTGAATTCTGTAATCTAGCAAACACGCAAGGTTTCCACCTCTTTGTAATAAGGGGTCAAAATCTGGTCCTCGTTTTGGACCTTCTGCTGCAGTTCAACTTTGAACCCTCCTTCAAACCACCTTGCAATCAGTTCTTGCTTTCCGACTTCCTTCCTCGCCTACCAATTTCCTTCACAGTCATCTCTGACACTTCCCTCGCACTTTTTTAGCTTTCAGATTTCCTCTGAGGACCAAGCGGCTCAAATGCAAGGCCCTTATGCTCTAAATTACGCTGCCAGCAGAGCTAAAAAGGTCTGGTTTCCAGGCTATCTGTGGCAGTTGGATATAAGCCTGGCTGAATCCCAGAGAAAACACCAAAACAGACCAGAGTGATACTGTCTAGTTAAATCTGTATCATTTATAAGATCTCCTTACTACCTAAATAATAAATATCAACATCTGGAAACACCGGCATGTTTTGTGTTCTGAGGAGGTAGAAACAGGTGATTTAACTTAAATGGTTAATGTTTAACAAACCATTTGACAATTACAACTGTTTGTCCAACAAACTGAAAAAAAACCCCAACAAGACGGAAACAGACACCTTGAGCTTGCAGGAAACAAACGTATGAGTTTCGGGGACTTTTTTTTTTTTTAACCTACTTTCACGGCCCTCCTCTAAAGTAAATACAATTTATTACTAATCCCACAGAAAGAGCCTGAAGTTTTTCCCTGTCCCTCTCTGCAAAAAGCTGCCTTGTTTGTGTCTCTGCCCTGTAACAAACAAGAAGATAAATGAGACATTTACGCCAAAGCAATCATTCTAAATCTGTTGTTTTGACCTCTAAGCCAAATTTTCTGCATTACATGCCAGTGGCTCACAGAAAACAGTACATTTTTTTTTTCCTGACAATTGAACTCTGTAATGTATGCATAGGTCTGCTTAACAAATTGCTCTATCATTTATCTCTGAACATATGTGTATCAGGAAACAGAAGGTGTAGGAAATCTGGCACCATGCAGTATCAGCCCCCCTCCCCTTCTTAGACCCCCTCAGTTTTCTATATCTGGGAAAATAATGCACATTTTGACACAAATCCAACTACGAGCAAAATTAGAAATCCTCACTAAAATGAAAACAGCAGGACAGCGGATATAAATATCTGGAGGACAATATGCGTTACCTTAATAGGTAATTTTGTATATTTTATTTATTAGAGTGGAGATATTCAGCGTTCCACCAGAGTAGAAATTTTAAGATTGAAATTACGAGCAACCTTGACTTCTCAAAGACAAGATTGTACTGGATGGTGTCCAAGATGAACTCCACTTGACCTTAAAAGCACTACTTACTTTTCAGCTGGAAACCAGAGTTTCCACATAGGCTGCTCAAGATGTGCTTTGCAGCTAGAACAGACAATACCATCCGGACAAATATTTATTTTTCTGGCAGATAAAATGGTCTCATCATATTTACTGCAGTGGCACAGATGACAGCAAAGCCTGCAGAGAGGCACGCGCTCTCTCTGGGCGACGACAGGGCTGTGTGCCCTTCATCGCAGCTGATGGTCCAGGGGACTGGGAAACGACCTCGGGCCGCAAAAGGGGGGATTCCCCTCAGGGTACATTTCCTCCCTGAACACAGGGCAGGACGGCATGTACCACCCCAGGCATCAGTTAAGCAGCTGCAATGCAAAGAAGCTGGATGAATCAGAAAATCAGCCCAGCTACGCCTTTACAAGCCCAGCAAGCCTGGCAGCAAAGCACGTTGCTGGGGCAGGGGGAAGTACAAACGCCCTCCTGTTACTATTACTCCTCTCTTTTTTAACTAGCACTTCTACAAGCTTTTTTTTTTTTTTACTTCTCATTTGAAACCCTTTGCTCAAGCACATCTCCAAAGAGATTCCTCAGTTACAGCTTGGGTAAGAGAGAAAATGAGCTTCACCTTGCTAAACTTACTTTGATTTTTTTCCATCTTTCTAGTCTCATCTGACACTCAAACCTTTTCGTCTTGCATTGGAAACCTTTGGAAAGGGTTGCCTTTTAGAATAACCAGCAAAAAGCTACTCTTTCAGTCCTCACCAGACCACATCATTAGAAAAAGATTTAAGCTATTTTTTAACCAAATACAAGCAAACGTAAATGGCAGTAACCACTGATAACCTCTGCAATCACATGTGTCTCCCCAGCACTGGTCTCTAAACAAATATGGTAAAATCTGTTCTAAAAGGAGGATCAAAAGTGTTTCTTTCTAAGCACCAGTTGCACAGTAGTAATTTTAGTAATTTAAGACAGCTCAAACCTGCTGCTGGATTATTTTTAACAGGAGCTTTGGGTGCAAGGACAGTTTGGAGGCTGCCTGGCCACGGAGGGCGAGAGGTCCCTGAAACAAAGCCCCAGATGCAGCCAGGAATCCTCTCCACTGGCAAAGATTTTGTGTTAATTTATAAGAGAGGACAAAAGAGTGAGCTGCTGACTTCTGAGCCTTTAGGAAACTGCCACCACATGCAAACACTACTTTTTCTTGTCAGTTTTCCTGCTTTCAGTCAGATAGTGGTGAAGTGTTCTACTGAAAACATAGGTGAGGCAAGGCAGCTGGTACTGGGCAGCTGGGAAATGAGTTCAAGGTTCAGCTATTATTAAAAAGCACACACATCTTTCTATATTTATTCCCACTTCACAGCTCCAAATAAAACACATGCAGTCCTGATGAGTTTACAATTCTGAATACAATGCAGGAGAAAACCCCTAAGGCTCATCTAGGAAAACCAAACTGATATATACAAAAGCACCAGAAGGATGATTATTATTTTTACTGCCACCACATACACAGCTACATTTCTAGAAATACACTACTAGCCCTAGGACTAAACATAACAAAATAGAAACACTACTATCTTACAAACACAGCTTGGAACAGGCTGCCCAGGGCAGCGGTAGAGTCCCTACCCCTGGAGGTATTTAAGAAATGTGTAGATGAGGTGCTGAGGGACATGGTGTAGTGGGGAATTGGCATTGCTGGATTAATGGTTGGACTTGATGATCTTAGAGGTCTTTTCCAGCCAAGGCTATTCTATGATTTGAAATCAAGTGGCCTGTTCCCCACCCCAGCTCCAATCACAGACCTCCTCAAAAAGCTGCTCAGGAGGATCCATACATTGCAGCATGCTATATGCTCCAGCAAGCTTCACGTGTGGGTCTGACAAGTGGCAGGGAGGTCAGAGGGACCATCTGAAGCATTTTCCCCATTTCTCGGGCAGATTTCACAGGGCTCGCCATCACTTCTCTCAGCCTGCTACCTCCTGCACAATAATCAGCTCCCTCCCTCCAGTAACCAGAAAGCAAACTGGCAGAGACATGCCCCTTGTCTCGGGGCACAGCTGTGTTTCTCCGGAGAAAGAACAAGCAAGATGTGTAACCTGGGTCATTCCTGTGCTTCAGTGCTTTGACCGGAGGTCCCTCAGAAGGGCAAAACGATTACAGCAAGTAAAGGTAATGCACACAGTGAAAAGACCATGACCGGACCAACTGTGCAGCAGCTCTGTCTACAAAGGTGTCTCCGGTGCTCGCAGAGCCCACTGCCAAGACTCACACCCTGTCTGTACCCTCAGTACAGGCCTGACCCAGTGGCTCTCCCTGGGATCTGTAGACTGAAAGTCCAGAATGGCTGTAAAGTCTGACATGATAAATAAAAAAACCTCTAAATGCCAGACGAGGCGTATTCACTGCCACTTTGAAAAAGCACTCTTAGAAGTAAAAAAAAAAAGGTAGCTGTAATGGAGAGGCAGAGGAACGCAACAAACTGCCCCCCACACCAGAAGGCAGACGGCTGGCACAATTCCAAGTCTCTTTTCTACATGCCTTGCAAGAATCTGTTCAAAACCAAACAGCAACTACCACTACCAAGAAATACAGCTGCAGCAGACTCCAGCTCACAGATAATTCAATAACCACCTCCTTTTTTGCCCCCTTTAAACCAGAAAAACTTTAAGCCCAAAGAGTTTGCCTTGGTGGCAGGGCAGGCAGAGGGTACTCACTGCAGGCTCCGCAGGTGAAGCAGCCATCGTGGTAGAGGTTGCCCATGGCCTGACAAGCCTGGTTTGCTCCATACACCCCCTTGCTGCACTTCACACAGGTGCCTGGAAAAGAGAGAGATGGAGATAGAGGTCAGAAGTGGGACCCGGTGGGGTGGCTGAGGTCACCAGCACAGTGGCTTGGCAGCTTAGGACCAGGCAGTTCATTGTAGCCACAAGATGTAGGTGATATCGACATCACCCACCCGGAGAGATGCTCTTACCAGCGGTCATGATGGTCATCACACCTTCATGGTAAAAGCCTTTTGCAAACCAGTAAACCGGACAACAGCAGCCCTGTTTGTCTACAGCGACATCTCCTTCCTTCACCCATTCATTCCCACAAACTTTATATACACTTAAAACCACTTAATGTCCTTCCCAAAAGACTGGGTGGTAGTAAGTGGTGCTCAGGGCTGTTTGCAGTATGGAAACAACAATTTCTGCTACTTATCGCATAAAATAAGCTTGTTGGTTGCAGCTGATGTGAGGAAAAAATACCTCTTTGCTTAGCCCCTTTAAATCTCCCTTGATTTCAGACCCCACTCACATCTGCTGAAAGCCTTAAGGACTTCCCACAGAAACAGCTGGACTGACTATCTAGCACCTACCTCTCCTCCCTCTGTCAGCCACATCTGAACAGAGAGACCCAATGAAGGCGCTACCTACAGACCATGTATCCTGCCCAGGAGTTCTTATCACCTCTTGCAGCATGAGGCAAAAAAGAAGTCAGTTTGAAGGAGAGGATACCTGGTGGCAGCAGCATCACCAGCTGAGAGGTCTGGATCTCAGGTGGCCCATGGGGTGAAGGAGAGCCATGACCGACACACATGGTCAGCTTCTGGCTATAAGCTCTCTGAAGGGCAAGTCCAAGCTGCTCCGCACACCCGGGCTTTCCTGCCATTACCATCACCTAAAGACCAGGGTCAGCTCCAGTGCCCCAGAGGAGGGAAAAGATGATTGTGCTCAGCAGTTCAGCTCAGTCTCTTGCTGCCACAGCCAAACACATTTCCAGCAGCACCTACCCTGCTGTGGGGCTCCAATCCAAAACCCAAGCCAGGTGGACAGCATTGGGTGAGGATGTTCACCTCACAAGGAAGCTGCTGGGATCCTCCTGTCTGATTGGGGCTCGGAACGGTGGCAACACAGCAGATGGGGAGGTGGTGGGGGTGGTAGTGGTGGTGGGGAGGGACTGCAGAGAGAAGACTTTTGCCCTGCAGGTTCACAAAGGGCATTGTGTGTTCACCTAGGGCCTCTCAAATCTCACCACATTTCCACATAAAGCTATTTTGGTAACAGAGTAAGAAGCGACAAATGAGTTTCACGCTCTTGACAGCATCCGCTAGCAGGACCTGCTCCCTCCACCTTGCAGCGAGAAACGCAGCAAGGCTGCCTAAAACCACTGCTAGTGTCTAGGGAGAGAAAGTCCTTGTCTAAGGAAAATGACACATCAAACCAGTTTACTTACTTCAGGCATCACCCCGTGATTGCAACAGACCAGTTTTAAAGCAGCATCACTCTTTAACTACCTCTACATGAGCAACTTCAATATGTGTTTAAACAAGTGAACGTGGATCTACCCAAAAAGGGCAGTGTGAAGGACAAATAGAAGATGTGACTGTGCTCCTCAGCGACCCTGTGGATGTGACTTCACCTCCGGGTCTCTCCTTCTGCTCCTTCCACTGCTGCTCTGACTCTTAAACTCCCTGGGGCAGGGACTGTTAGTCACATCTTGCTCCTCCTGGCCCAAGAAGAGGGACAGCATCTTCTTGCTGGAGATCCTTAGTCATGCCATGGTTAACAAAACTTCCTTCTTTCAGGGACCCACAAGCTCTGGAGTAATTGGAAAGGTCTGGTGAAAGTTGGGAAGAAACCCAATGTGCTTATGACAGCGCTGAAAAGTAACTCCCAGCTCTGGCAGCACCTCGCTGGCAGTCCCAGTCCCACAATTTCTTCCTGCAGCCGACAGCTGCGGCCGCAAGTTTTCACGCTACAGGGATAAAAATGCTCAGGAGCCCTTTGCAGTAGCACACACACAGCTGTGGAGAAGCAGATACTTTATTTTCCCAGGCTCTCTGTGCTTCAGCTGCCTGCGTGCATTCAACCAGCACGCTGAAAGCCGTCCCAGCGCCGCTCCAAGTGCTGCTGTACTTGGAGCCAGAGTCCAAACTGACACAAACCTGGATAGAAGGCTGAAGAGAATCATTGGTTACTCTGTTTTGTCCAAATCCCACCTGAACTGAAATGCTAGCTTGGCTGCAGGCCCACCCCAGCACGCAGACTGGCAACAAGTTAGCAAAACTTGCTGTTTCTTTTTGAAACAAGCAAGATTTATCTCAGTTATTTCTTGAAAAAAAAATATTTTAAGAAAGCAAAAGATAAATCCTGCAGGCGTTACAGAAAAAAAAAAAAAAGACAAAGACAAGAAAATTTATCTCTTCAAGTGGCTTTGTTCTCCCAGGAACACGCACATTCAGCAGCAGCCTGAGATGCTGTGCAATTGTCTGACACAAGAGCAAACAGCTACCTCGCAAAACTCCCTCTCAACTACAGCGATGCTGAGTGGAAAGTTTTGAGAGCAGAAAACCTGCTGATTTTGCTGCTCAAAGCCTTCTTTCCATGACATTCACCAGGCTCTCCACAGAACCGATGGATTTATTGCACTGCAAGCACTGCATTTTTCCCTTCTCTGTGCCAGAGTGGCTGCTCCAGAAAAAAAAAAAAAAAAAAAAATCACCCGGAGTGCTTCGATTTCCTCCTTTCCAGAAAACAGCTGGGTGACACTGAATATGGATGAGCAGCAAGAAGGAGCAGGAGGCAGAAGGCACAGCAGCTGCGTGCAGGCACAGTGCACGGTAAAGAAGCTGGCAGGCCACTGTGAAATACCCTAATGCAAATCCCACACAGGACAGAAATTGCCTCTGCTGTCTCCCGTCCACCCCATTTAAGCTGCCCAGCGCAGGCACTACCTGTGCTTTCCCCAACCGGACAGACAGTCCGGATGGATCCTGCAGTAGCTGCCCAGGCTCCCGCATCCATACTTCAACTTTCCTCCACCTCCCACTCCTCGACTGCTCCCACCATCTTTCATCTCTCAGTACACACTCTGTTTCATCCCCTCAACCCTTTTATTGACTTCTTTAAATATTAGGCCCTTAAAACATGGAAAATAAAGTTGTAGAATGAAAGGGCTTTTAAAATAAATTGACAATGTTGTCTGTAAAAACTATGATGTGCTAAGTTACCCAACTATGTAATAACCAGCCATGCTATAAATATTTATAAACTGCCTGTGGCAAGGCTGGATACTGAAAAATGGCATGATGGCAAATCTGGACTTAGTTATTTTTTTTACTTGTATCTGCTACATCTTACTTGAAAGCCAATTAAGTCTCAGTAGTGATCAAAATTATTCTAGAAATAAGTCTTTACTTCTCCCAAATATAATATCCTGAAGTATTTTAAGCCACATTACTTGAACCTTCATCTCTGACTGTTAGGAATACAAATGTGATTTTTTTTAACTGATTTTTCCTTTCGGCTGACTCCCTGCTGCCACAATGATCCTGGTCTTTTGGCTCAGCCTATGCAAGGAAAAAGCAATACCTGTTGCTGACGGCAGTCAGTCACCGAGCTTGGCCACACGTGTGCGATGCCAGCCTGATGGAAGGCGACATCCAAACCCATCCTGCTGCAAAACAGGCTCTGCACCCTCCTCCACACCAGCTCCGACAACTGCTTCCCGAAGCAGTGCTGAGCGTGCTTTCTTGCTAGCCAGGGCACAGAGTTAAAATGTCAGCAGCATCAGTCCAGCCCCACGTGTAATTTTCTTGGCAGAGAGCAGCCGTTAAAAACTCCTGTCCTCAGCTCGAAGCAGACGGATCCCGAGTAGCCACGGCTCAGGCAGGTGCCCGATTCCTGCACTCGGTTACTTTGGCACACATAACAAGCGCTTATGCAAGCCCTGGTCTGAGCAGATATCCCCTCTGAAACTACAGCTTTTAACCGCAGACAACGTTATTTAAGGCGAAACGACAGATTTCTCTTTTGCTACCAGGATGACAAGCACTGCACATGCGTGGCGCTGGGAAATCCATGCTCAAGTGCGCCGGCAGAATGATAGCCAGGCTTGGAAAGGGAAAGGGATGGAAATTGCTGATTTCGGCTCAATTTCTGCTGGCAAGGCAGCCTGCCCCTGGACAACAAAGAAATCTCTGTTCCCTTTCACATTATGCGGCAAGCAACTGCCTGCGCTGCAGCTGAGCGCCTGAACAAAGGGACCTTTGGGGCAGAGCTGGGACCGGAAACATGCCCCGTAAGCCACGTCCTGGCGCTCGCTGTACTCCATCTCAGCACTGCAAACCAGAAGGAGGGCGACCACTGGGAACAGCCCCGGCTCACGAGATCAAATGGGTCCAATGAAGGTTTCAAGGGCAGTCTGAAATGTCAGTCCCACCCTCAAATTCAACAAGTACATTTCCATTTACCACTGGACTCAAAGCCTTTGGAGATGTTTTTTCTTCTAAGTGCTGCTATTTCATGCTCACCAGAAGGAGCCCAGTTATTTACTATATCCCACTTGCTAAAAATCCAATGCAAACCACACTGAACAGCAGCATTTTCTGGGACTAGTTGGTATGATTTATTTCCACATGCCAGACATCATCTATCTACAAATCAAGAACAGAGTTGTGGGTTTTTCCAGCAGCATCCCTGTTCGCAGCAGCATCCAGGGCAGCCAAGCTTTCCTACGTGTGCTCCTGGTTGGAGCTAAGCTTTGCTAAGACTGTCATTTAATTTTAAAGGGCTGTGCTGTTTCAGTGGTCAGATTTCCTTGCCACGTTAATCCAGTCCTGGATAAAAGAAATGTAGTGGCTGGATGAGGAAAGAGTTTGGTGGTATGCACGCATAGCTAATCCAGAAACAGCACTCAGAGGAATAAGTCATTTCTACATCGAACTCAATCTGTTCTTGACCCCTGACTTTGCTGCAGCCAGCCACGTACACGCTGTCAGCAAAGTACAAAAATGCCATCAAACTCACATCAGTGACATTTTAATTACTTGATAGCGATGTCAGACATTACATTAACTCCAGTGCCAAATGAATGACGTTCCTTATTCCTTTCAGTCCCCACTGCCACTGTATCCTGGCTGAAAGACCTATTGGTCCCCTGCCTCAACTCCTTCCTTTTTCTTTCCTTTTGGTAGATTTTTCCTTAGCTTGCAAACCCAGCTTAGCTCCCAAGAGGAAGGGAGGAGAAGTGCATACTGTTGTAATCTTGAAGAGCCATATCCCAGGCAAATACTTCTTTGCTTGGTTCCTTGCAGTGAGATAAGCTTTGCAATCTGCACCCACCCACTAGTCCACGTCCCGTCATCCTTCCAGCTTTCCTTGTTCCACCAGGACCCACCTCACCCTGCCTCTTCCCCCTCTCTGCTGCAGGCGGGCATCTTCTTCCGGCCATGGTATTCTCCCAGGAGCAGGCAGCGAGGGATGCCACCGCTTATTCCCAGTGGAAGCGATACCATTATCATCATCCACATACAAAACAAACCTCAGAAGAACTTTCATTTTAACCAGAAATTCTCCACTCAACAGAAATTACCCTCCACTCCCTGCAGTTACCCTTGCTGCCGAAGAAGCACCCCCGTGCACCATCATCATCAGGGTTCAGTAAAGTCCACAGGTATGTACAGCCTTCAAGTTAAAGAAATTGCGGTTTTGGCAGCAGTAATAAGCTAGCTTCACTATGCATAAGACTTTGAAAGAGCGTCGCTGGCCTTCGAGCTGATCACACCCCTTCAAAGGTGCTGGGGTTCCAGGTCTCTGTGGGGTTTCAGTGACTCTGCTACCGCTCCACTTCTGTCACAGGGAAAAGAAATCTGCAGACTTCACTAGGAGATCTTCTCTGCTTGACTGCTGGGAAGTATCCCAGTATATTGCTGCAAAACAAGATGCCCGAGGCCCTCCTAAAATACCTGTATCTTATCAACCCTGCTGTAAATAATAAGGGAGGAAGCCAGAAATCAACACCTAACAAAAATTTATGACAAGAAAACTACTTATAAATATCGTTTTCAAAAAGCTCTTGGTAAGGGTGACGATAATCTTCATCAGATGAAGATTTCCATGTAGTTATATGAAATAAGCACTGGTAAAATGTGATGCTCCACGTTACACCTCTAAAAGTACCCATCTATGCCTGCAGACAAAGGAACTCCATGGTACCGCAGGTTCTGCTAAATGAAGGGCAAAACCTCCTCCCTGCAGACCCCAATGCCTCTCAGCCAGGCCTCTTCCCTGCCAGGTCACTTCCAGGCAGCACAGGCAGACACTCAATTTGGTTGTGCACCTGCCCAGCTCTCACCCGAACACTCATCTGGCACCTCATGGTGCTGCCTCACCTAACCCGAAACATCTGGATTGCACTGGGTGGTGCTAGCAGAAGAGCTGCAACTCCCTCAGTCACTCTTATTTAACCTTCCTGTTCACCAAGTGGAGATGAAGACTGGTGCATCCAAAGGAACCCCAGGAGTTCAGGCAGCCCTGGAAAATCAGTGGGATCCACGCACCTTGTTCCTGGATGTTCCCTGGAAATGGTATACCAACAGCCTGAATACAACTTAAGGTGGCTTCCAGCAGCACGTCCTGGGACCTGGGGCCCCTTCTCTGCTGCAGTAGGAACAAGCCTCTCCAGGGAGGCTTTCTCTCCTCAAGTGTAAGATCTGGGTGATACCTGAAACTCCTGACGTCTTCCTCGACAGCCCACATAAATCACATCAGCACTTCAAAAGCACTCTTGGAGAACATACATTCCTCCAGAGACACGTGCAGCCCATGCTGCTCACACATAGGCCACTATTTAGAAACGAAATTTCTTGGCTTTGTTTGCTTCTTTCCTTTCACTTGTTACACATACTCGGAGCAGACAATGGATTTTGTACAACAAGCTGGTGCTGACAGATAACCAGACTGTCTGTTAGTCCTCAGCAGAACATCCGACCTACGTTACGCCTACTCCCTAGCTTACCCTTTCCTAGGCTTTCATTTACAAACACTTGTTTTCACATAGCGAAGGAAAAAGCAGCTCCTTTACTGCAATCAGAATTAATTGTGCTAAATACCTGGTCCAGACTGAAGGACTGTATGTTACCATGACAGACAGCTCCCTCTTAAAAAAAATCCCCCTGTTACAAAAGCAGCTCTCAAAATTAGGACAGCTGAGAGCATTTTAGATAAAACACTTGGGTCATTTGCACTTCAGTCCTCATTTCATTTCCTGGCTCCGATGTACCACAAAGCTGCTGCATTAGACTTCCCTCCACTGGGGGAAACTCAGCAACAAAACAAACTGTTGATCCTTTTCATCACTATTGCATAAAAGTATTTATTTTCCACCCTAAAGTTTGCTAGCTTGAGGGCATGGCATAGCAAAGAGAGACTCAGAAGGCCAGCTGGGTTCTTTATTCCTCCAAAGGAAGTAAGGTAACTGTGAAAAAATGAAATTAAAAGTGAGAAAGAAAGGGGGAGGAGGCCCAGAATTAAAATACCTCTGTATTTGCCCCTTCTTGGGCAAACTTCTTGCCTCCTGCTTCTTGGTCTTCCCCAGGGCAGATCTGCCAAGCCCCCTGCACAGAGCTGAGGCTCCACAAAATGTCCATTCTTCCTCTGCCATAACTGCAGCGTTTCGTTTTTCCCCTCTCCCTTTCCTCCTTACCAAATTTCTCAGACACTACACACCCTGGTGTAAAACCTCCTGCCAGGAGGGTGTCAAAAGACCTCACTGGGAACCAGGCAGCCTCCATCTCTCCTCCCTCCCCAGGGCTTACCAGCCACCTGACCAGCAGGACTCTCTGCGCTGCCAGAATTACTCCTGCTACTACAGATTTCCAGCGGGACAAAAGCCTCCCCCTAGTGCTACTACTGCCTATTTTGTGATAGAAGTGTAAAAATAATCTAACTCACCCTGTCCCCACACACATTTTCAATGCAGTATGATCCAGCTGGTTTACTTGCACCATGAGGAGAACACTTACACAGCACAGTCTGTCAAAGAGACCCCTGACACCTCTTCAGAGGGGCTAAATGCTGCCTCCAGCTAAATATTCCCACTTGTGAGCACCACCTCCCACAAGAGTGCTGTCCCAACCCCATCTTCGTTACCAGCTCCTTGTCACAGCGTTCAGCCCTCCCTGAGCTTGTTCAAACTACGCGCTACCTGCACAGGACGGAAAGCACCAAAACACGTTTCCAGGCCAAAACGCTCCAAGTACAGCAAGCTGACACATCACTTTTCTGCGACAGAACAAAAACGTGTCTGCTCTGCCACAGCACTGGACCCAGCCTTAAATACCAAGATAAAAAATCCCAGTACAGCCCTCTGTACTCACTCTGTGAGTGAGTACCACTGCCTGATGCCAAGAAACACATCTTGTTATGCGATTTGCAACTGAGCACTCGGTGGTCCCTCCAGCAACGTCCCCGAAGCTCGGCGTGAAGCCTGGGGCTGCTCCTGTGTACACAGACCAGCACTGAACCACCCACCGACCCCACTGGACAGAACCCTGCACAACAGCACCTGTGCAGCCCGAGACGCAAACCCTTCCTCTGCACCAGGCTGAAGAGTTTAATCTGTCCCTGCTTCTAATTCTGTGACGGTGGGTCTAAAATCACAAGGAAAATCCATACACTATACCTGCTCCTATCCTTCATTAAATTAACCGTGGAGTTCTCAGCCTTCCCAGCAACTCCAGCTTCAAAAAGCTGAACTATCTCATCTGCTATTAAATTGCAAAGTGGCACGGCAGGGAAAGGAAACGCTCAATTTGCCCCTGACCTTCTGCCATCCTGGGGTAGTAAATCAGTTTAATCCAGCAGGACATTTAATATTCCCATTGGGAGATCCTCACACGTAAACGGTCCCTTTTCACTGCCAAGCACCAGTGATAAGCTCTGGTAGCAGTCTGGACTACGACTACGCACGGACCTGAGATTTAGGGAGGAATGTGCCTATTGCCTGTTCTTCTGTCTTCAGGATGTACCCATCCTTTCAGAGCTGATGGGGACCAGCACCTGGGAGCAGGGGGAAATCCTGGCAAGTTTGGGAAACCACCACCCTTCCCATCCTCAAGCAATTCCTCTTCAAGACACCCACCAAGCACACCCCACCATGGCCCCCCCCATGCCAAAGGGTGACTGCCACTGCCTCCCCTGAGCTCAGCACCCTTCTCTGTGCCTGCAGTACATGCTGGCCTGACTCTTCCACAGGCTGGAGCCTTCCTGCACACACGTGGTCAGGCAACATATTTTTAAGACACGGAGAACCAGGAGTACTGTCAAAAAAAGTTAAATGCCTCCCTGCAGGCAATGAAGGGCACTTCAAAAGATGCTGCTCCAGCTTCTCAGCGCTGTCCTCCCTAAAGCTGCTACACTGTCTCTGTTTTAAAATTTAAGAGGTCGGATTAAAGATAAAAACATCGCAGGAGGAAGAGCTTCCAGTCGCTATGATAAATAAAAGTTAAGTAACAAAAAAACCCCCCAAGCAACTGAAAAGGCATAACCAAGCAGGCACACAGAGATACGTAACCCTGCAGGTGCAAAGCCTGCAGCGATGCTTTGCAACGAGCCCTTTTCATGACGACCAGCAGACTGCCTCCTTACCGAAGTAATCGGCCTTTGGCCGAGCATCCATCTCCTGCTCCAGCCGCTGGGTCAGTGCCTCCAGCTTCAGCTCGGCCGCTGACGGCCCTTGTTCCAGCTGCGGAAGGAGGGTCTGGCAGGGCAGCTTCACCTTCGCCACGCTGGAGCCCTCCGGGTGCCTGGTGTCTGACCGTGGGCTGCTTGCATCCTCCGGGAAAGGCAGCTGTGGAGGAGCATCAGGAGCCGATGGCTTGCGCAAAGACTGGTGTGAGGAGCCTGGCTCAGGGCTTGTGCTGCTGCTGTTGGGCCAGTGGTTTTGACCATGGGCCACAAAGTGGCCAGCTGGGCCGGGGTAGGCAGTGACATGCTGGTAGTCCACGCTCGGGGTGGTGGGTGTGGAGCTGGGTGGGAAGGACAGCGGGATGCCATGGTACCACGGCTGGCTGCCCTCCCCTCCGGCCCTGGGACCACAGGGGTCAGCAGGGCCTGAAAACCCCCGGGCAGGCTGCACCGAGGGGGCTGAGAAGGAGGAGGACCTCTGCTGCAGCACAGCCCCTGGTGCCCCCTCCACCGAGGGCGCCGGGGGGGTCCGGGCGTGCGAGAAAGAGGAGGACCTCTGGTCCCTGTCGCCCCGCCTGCCCTCACTGCCATTCTCCTGCCAGGGCTGGGGGTCACCTGTACCGGGCTGCGAGCCCCCCGCTCTGGGAATCCTGTCGAGCTCCGCTTCCCATCCCCGGCGCCCGGCCTGGCTCCCCCGGGTCTCACGCTCCCCTCCATCGTAAGGCCTTGTGCGCAGCCCCTCAGCAGCAGAGCCTGGGGGCGGCTTGGCCCCCCGTGCCGCTGTTAGGCTGGGCCGGGGGGCGTTGGAGGTGGCCCCTCCACCGTTTAGGGTGGCCATCAGCATCTCCTCCTGTTGCTGCTGTTGCTGCTGAAGGTGAATCTTCGCCATTTTGGTGGCAAAGACCCGGCGGGTCTCCTCGAACTCGGGGTTGTTGCCGGCAGCTTTGTCCACCCGAAAGAGACCGTCCTTGGAGGCCTCGTACATGTTGAGGTCTTCGATGAACTTGCTGGCTTCCAAACCCAGGTCATCGTACTTCTCCATCACGCACGGTTTTAGCGGGATGACCCCCACCTTCCTCCTCCTCCTCAGGGGACTGCCGGCCCGGCCGGCCGCTCCGTCCCGCCGCGCCGTCTCACTCCCGCCGCGCCCGTCCCCGGCGGGGGCGTGGCTGGGGGCGTGGCCTAGAGGCGGCGGGCGGGGGCGTACGCCCCCGCCCGCCGCCTCTAGGCCACGCCCCCAGCCACGCCCCCGCCCTGCGCCAGGAGGCGGCAGTAGCCGGTCCGTGGTGGCTCCGTGCGCGGGCTATCAGAAAACCACGTGTACAAACGCATCTATACTTTGCATGCCAGCCTCTCTCCTCCATCATCATTGCAAAATTTTCGTGGCAAGAACTCAGCTAGGAGCTCCAACGGGATCACTGCCGGGCTCGGTGGGGAGAGGTGGTGTGTAGGGAGCTGTGGTGCCTCTTGGTAAATTAACTGATGCGGTTCATCCTACGGGCCCAGGCACGTGTCCTACATTCCCAGGGCTTGTTTTTGTTATTCTCCCTCCAGGCTCCAGGAGGTAGGGCCAGATGTTAAGGAACGTGGAAATTCACTGCCTTTAATAATCATGAATTCATCTGTGATCAAAACATGTCAGAAAACAAAAAAAAAAAATCCCCTCCCCTTTTTGAACAGTTCCCTTACAGAAGCACTGCTAAGCAACTGAGGCCAGATCTAAAATAGCCTGCCTCTTCCAGTGAGTTTTAGCCCCATGTGCTTAAAAATCATAGCACTGAGAGCCCCTAGAAAAGGCACGTGTATTCCCTCAAAGCAACCCCCGAATTGGTTTGGAGCCTCCCAAGAGGCTCCTCCCTGCAGTGACAGCCTTAGGCTCAAGCTTGAGCTGAGAAGCTGATAAACTTTGGAGTCACAAAAGTTAGCCCAGCCATAGCACAGGGTTAGACAAGGGGGTTTATGGTTCCTAGGGAAGGCAGGTGGGTGGGAATCCCAGCGCAGGGTGAAGTGCAGCAGTGGAGATCCCCCAGCGCCCAGGAGTTGGGGAAGGGAGACCCCAGGATGTGCTGTCACTAACCATGGCATATGAAGTTTTTAAGGAATCGGTAGTGCTGGAGCTTTCACACAGTATCTGGAAAACGTCCTGTCTACCAAGTGATCCCACCTATCAAACCTTTCCAAGCCTTCCTCTGCTGTGGGGGTGAGGAAAGGAGGGGTGCCACAGCCTCCTCCAGCTGAGCCCTACAAACTGAGTTTCCCTCTAGCAGAAGCTGGAGACTGCACCCCACTTTGCACAAGCACCAGCAGCTCAGAAGGGTTTAACTTGCACCTGGACATCACAAGCTGCTGCCTTTTGGCTGGACCAGAGAGGGCTTGCCTCCCATTTCGTGGCTGGGAGAGGCCATGATGGCCCCCGCCAGCTGCTCTGTGCCAGCCGGTGTAAGCTCAGGCCACCAGTGACCAAGAGCAAGGGTGACTGCCTCTTTTGATAGACTTGACCAAAACCACTGAGTCTGAAGTTAAGCTCAGCTGAGGTGGCAAAAGCCAAAACTAAGTTTCAATGTCTAAAGAGCATCCTCAGAAAGGGCGAGTGCAAGCGGGGTTTTGACAATGTCCAGAGTCGACGAGCAACAGATTGCTTGCATCCATATTTGTATGGCCGGAGAGAATGACAGAAAGGAACTGGAGCAGCAGGTAGGTACCCCACCGCTGCTTCACTCACAGGAAGAATCTGCCACGTTAGCAGGACAAAGAGCAATCGAAAAGGAAATTACACATCACTCTCACACCTTCTTCCCTCAGCAAAGGATGTAAAGTGAACCAAGGGAAGGCACACTGCTGTCCAGTGTATCAAAGACTCAGCCGGAGCCTGTTGTTTTTTTTTCTGCAGACACACTGCGATGAGGCTCTTCAGACCTTGAGGACACAAACCCTTTGGAGGAACAGAAGTATTTGGGAATAGATATATCTATTTTCAGCATTCAACAAACAAACCAAGGAGGACTCCCTGTAACTTCCCTCAGATCACGGCTTTTTTCTGACTTTCTTTTTTAAGGGTCATGCATATATTTTCTGCCATTACATTTTATCTAGCATCTGTAACTTGTTTTACAGTTGGACCCACAGGAACTCACCATCTTAGGGCAGGAGCTGGGGGGAAGCAGCCTTCTGGATGCTGCTGACCTTCACCAGCTATGTAAAGTACATTTCCTTCCTATGCTAAAGGATCAAATCAGTTGTCTGCAGAACAATGCTTGCGCGGACGACGTGGAAAAGGCTGCCGAAGCCCTTCGGATAGGGAACCGTCACGCTGGGCTTGGCCTCCTTCCAGGCTCCACACGCATGAGCAGACACTTTGATGGCAAGCGCCTTCCAAGGGGAATGGCAGCCAAGCAACTCAAAGGCATTTTGGCATTGAATTTCCAACACTTTCGGCTAACATTAGGCAGCAAAATACTTTTGAAGCTTTGCACTCGGATTTATTCTCTCTGTGAGACTCAGTCTAGGGATATTCCCAAGCAAGCAGATGATTAACTTGAACTTTCTACCAGTCTGGAGGCGTAATACTACACTGATTTGCGGACCCTTCCGTTGCGATTAGATATGGTCCCACAGTTTTATAGTTCCTGTGAGTTTTACAGCCTATGCCTATTAAGGGGTGAAGGGGTCTATGAGCGCTGTCGTAGCACAGGACCAAAATCTACATGCCTATCTCAATTAACTTACTCTAAACCCTGTCCCTTGAAGAAAAAGCCCACATTGCTCATTTAGTCTGGATTTTTTCCTGTGGGCCAGGCTTCCACACTGCATTTACTCATGCAAAATCATGCTGACAGCTTGAAAACCCAGCCCTGCTACACGTGGCAATCGCAGCTGCCCGTGGGGTGGAGGGAGGCAGCAATGTGGGGAGAAGCAGCAACGTTCCCTGATTTTAGCCCCATCCTGGTGGGAGCACCAAGCACATCACCTCCGGGGCTGGTGAGGCACAGTGACTGCTGGCAGGTTGAAGCAAAGCACTGCCTGCCTGGGGAAACTGGGAAGTCGTGAAGGAGAGCAGGGTGGGAATTGTCTGTCTTTATTTCTTGCTGCCACATTTGGCTCTGAGCTCACATGGTAGAGAGATGGAAAAAATGCAGAGAAAGTGTCATCCCCCCACCCCGATCATTTTTCTGTCTGTGAGAAAACGCCCTCAGATTCTGAGGCATGTCAGCAGTGTGGGGCTGTATAGTTTATGGAAAAATACAATTAGGAGATGTCTGGGTGACAATTTATAGCGAGATCTCTCTCCAAAAGCAACGATTGTATACTCACTATTTGCAAGCAAAGCAGCATGAGGAACCAGTGGCTGGCAGCACACAAGTTCCTCTGTGGATGTTTCCAGGTCTAATCCCTGGTGCCTGTGCCTCCCCGGGGCCGTAGCTGTCCCAGGCAGGTCTTTTCCTGGACTACACACACCACTGAAATTCCTGAGATACGTACTCTGGTGTCTTTTAGCAGGAAAGCAGTAACAGCTCCAGTGCTAGCATATAAACAGAGCAAACAATTTATAAGGCAGAAGTATTTCTAGGACAGAGCCTGGCTTGGTTTTTGCAGGAGCAAACGCATTTCTTGGCTCTCGCAAGGTAGTGCCACGGCATCCCCAAACGCTGAATGTGAATTGCACTGGGGAATGATGAACACTCTCTCTGGTTTTCTAATTGAGGTTTTCAATAAATATGCCATTTATCTGCACCAGCCAGGTGCTTTATAGCAGGAGGATGATGCACAGGGCTGCAGGGTAAATAAAAGGGTGGCAGAGGGAAGGATGGAGGGAGCTGGAGGGGTGGCTGTGGGCTGGAAAGCTGGGCTCAAACCAGGGGCCAGGCTGCTGAAGGGGACGAGGTGGAGAGGCTAAAGCTTGCAAGAAGGCAGCAGGACAGGGGTGGGAGATGTTGATCCTCCCCACTGCTGCCCCAGGCACCTCTGCATTCCTCAGAGAGGCCTGTCCTGCCTGCTGCCTCCCTGCCTGCTCTGCCTATGTGTTTAACCCCCAAGCTGCAGGGGCAGGCTGGGGACTGTGCTACCCACCCTGCAGCCTGGGTGCCTGCGTCCCCTGCCCCCAGGGTAGGGACAGAAAAGAGTCCGGACTTGCGTGTTTTGCTTCTGCTGCAGTATGACGGCCTGCTACAGGGCATGATCTCTGCCATAACAGCACAGAAGGGCCAGGGCAGTGCTGGGACAGATTTCCAACCTGACTTTCTGAAGTGGTACAGATGCTTTGCAGAGAGGCTTTCAGGGTCATTCCTTAAATGACTACACCCTGCAGCATCAGTTCAGTGGGGATGCCCTGCCCAGAGGTGGGTAAACTGAGGCAGGGGAGGGTTACCCAGCAGGGCATGTTGTGGGGAGGCGAGAGAAGCCGTAGGCAATCACCAAGAGCCTAAATAGGAGCCCAGGCAGCAGAAAAAGAGAAAAGGCTGCAAATCCACAAGCTGGAACAGTTTGGTCTCTCCAAGGAAGAACAGAGCTGGGTGCCAAGTGCTGAGCTGCCGCTCTGGGGCAGAGAATACCCTTTGCCTTCCTCTCTTCAGCATCTCCAGGTGCCATCGGCAGTGACAGAAAGCCTGGTCTCCCTTCTCCGTCACTCCACCGGGGCAAACACTGGCTTTTGGTGGTGTCAGGGTTGCACCAAAATAATCCAGGTGGCTTTGGTGGTTTTCCTACCCATGCTCAAAAGATTATGGAATAGTTTGTTTTTTTCATTTTCTATTAAAAAGAGCCTTTTATCAGGGCAAGGACTTGCCTGGAGAATTTTCCAGCTCCATTTCCCTGCTTCTTTATCAGCGCATTAACAGAAACAGCGCCGTGACTCGTTTACCCAACATACGTGGCCTTTAGTAATCCTCATCTGGAAGCACCCCACAGGTCAGATGACATCCTGCCATCAGTCTTTGGCCTCACGTGGCTTGGTGGACTTCAAGTAGACTTGCCAGATGCAGTCAGTGCACCCACCCAGGTCTTCCGTGCATGTCCTAGGAGAAGCTCTCTGACTAACAGATGTTTTTAAATGCTCTTTCACATGGGAAAATTGTGAAGTATATATTTTTATTGCACCCTTGCTATTTCATCAAGCCACGTGGATCTCCAGGGATGGAGACGTACTTAAGAAAAATATTCATTTCTAAAAGCTTCTACAATTTTTTAAACAATATTTTCTTGGCTTAGCCAGCCTGACAACGCACGCCTACATTTCTATTTTGCAGTAATTAGTAAGATTTGCTAATTACACTGCTCTGTATTTAAAGACAATTGATTTCCCTTTGTAGCAGAAAACAATTTCCTGTTATACAAATTCTCTTAATCTTCATCAGAAACAAACGCAGGCTGCCAATGCCAGCAATGTGTCATGCTCCTTTATTAAATTGCTCTTTTTCGCCCCGGTTATGTGTCCTGTGTTTATTATTCCTGACCAGTGCACTGGATCACCTACAGCTGTTACGACTGTATGTATTTCGCTTCACATATTGTTGGCACCAAACAACTCCCTTTGCTCTGCAGTTTGTGCATCTTTTCTGGCAGCAGGAGGTGGGTGCACTGGGAGAACCTCGGACCTTTTCTGCTCAGTTTTGGCACGTGTAAAAAAACTACTGGTAGATAAAGGAAGTTCAGAGCCTCAGATGTGATTGCAACCTCTGAAATCAGCCCAGGGAGCGTGCTTGTATGTACAAGAGCAAGCACAAAGGCACACATTTCTGTTTGTGTAAATGTATACGTTCTACTTAGTTATACTGAAGAAAACCAGGCTCTTCAAATAGAAGAATTTCTTACGTCCCAAATACCCCAGGCTGAGTGTCACAAGTGCAAGCAGAAAGAATACAGTTATTTAGCTAATTATACTTAAGCCTATCCCATGTACATGTTCCTTTGCTGAGGGAGCAATTCAGCAGTCTAAAACAGCCAACAAATTCACAGAATCATCTAGGTTGGAGAAGACCTTGAAGATCACTGAGTCCAACCATCAACGTAAGACTGACAGTCCTCAACTACACCATATCCCTGAGTGCTATGTCAACATGACTCAAACACCCCCAGGGATGGGGACTCCACCACTGCCCTGAGCAGCCCATTCCAATGTTTGACAACATGTTCTGTGAAGAAATACTTCCTAATATCCAGACTAAACCTGCCCTGGCACAACTTGAGACTGTTACCTCTTGTCCTGTTGCTTGTTACTTGGTTAAAGAGGTGGTGCAGGCAGGTGGGCATTCAAGGCAATGTCCTAGATGGTCAATATTGAGGGGTATTTTTGATGAGATCCCTGTGATCAAAATCTCTCATGGGTTTGGGCCATGTTCACCTGACAACAAATGCAAGCATCTGCTTGACCTTGGCCAAGTTCGGAGTCCCTCACTGCCAACATAAAGGCTGGCAGATCGAACAAGAGCCACCAGGAATCCTCTCTGCCACGTTGCTACAGCCAGGCTAAAATGCTTCCATTCAGAGACTGATAGAAGTCAGCAGGCTAGTAAGTAACCCCACCACTTGGGTTCGGTGATAGACCTGGATTCACATACAAACTTCTCTTACTGCGCAGTCCTTTAGTACAAAACTAGCTCAGATCCTAAGAGGATGGAACTGAAGAAATAAAGCAGCAGAAAAAGCATCCAGCAAAACCAGTGTATGTACTGTTCCAAGTCAGTAGATATACATAAATAAAGCCAATCCCCTCTGTAAACTGCAATAAGTATTGCAAAACTAGAAAAAAACCACAATGATTTCTCTCCCTGTCCTTATTTATAGCCAAGCTTTTAGAAAAATCTTATATACTGGAAACTTCCCTAGGAAGGAATCACCAGCAAAGTGCTAATTAACATTCTTTCTAGTTCATGTGGATTGTAAAAAGTTTAGAGAAAAAGAATAGTTTTCTGTGGGGCTTTCCACTGAAGGAGAGACAAAGAGGAGAGGCTCTATGACCTGTATTATCTGTGGAATTCCTCCCTCCACGAGAAACAAGCAGGCTTTTACAAAGTCAGATCAGAAAAAGCCATCATTAACTAGATGTTGGTTCTGAGGCATTACTTTAATCCGGTAAATCACAGAGAAAGCACACAGGTTTTATTTTGCACCAGATCTCCTTTTTTGGATTCTGGTGAAGGGCATGGAAAAATACATGCTTGTTCAGCAACGCCCTTGTATAGTTCTTTCCCAAAGCATAGGTGGGACAACCTGGCTAGAGAACTGCCTTAACTAGTGACATAAGCTGTAACACTGTTCCTTAATGTGATGTAAAAAGTACTATTGCCTCACTGCAAAGCAACATTGGCATGTCCCTGTCATCTCGGTCACTGGAGTTGGCTATGAAACACCCATGCCTAATAACACATTCTCCTACACTGTGGTTTCTTCCAGCACCTTACACTGTCCCCATCTCCCCAGCACCCGAGATCCTTTGCATGAAATCAACAGCATCAGAAAAGTACTTAGTCACCTTCCAGAACTTTGCCTTCTTTTTTTTTTTTTTTTTTTTATTTCCACTCCTCCCCGCCCCCGGATTGGTGTTTGAAGGCCGGGCATTTTTGAAATTCAGTTGTATGAATGGTTTTGGAGTAGGAAGTATACCAATAATTCTTTTTAAAATTTTATATTACTTAAAATAGCAATCTGATACAGACTGGATCAGTGCCCTGACCATTCTCTCACACTGAGTGACAGGATGCAGAAAATACCCCTTCTGTGTCGTGGGTCCATTTCTTGCAGTATTTGCCCTGGGTCTTTCCCGCTGGGTTTAGCAAATCTCACACATCTTCTTTGGCTCATCACTTCATGGAGTAAATTTAAATTGTCCATTTTAATGCGTGTGAGGAACACAGTGCAATTTGATTGACTGCCATCAGCCCCTTTCCTTCTCACTCCTCGAGTATCCCTGCCCAGATTTAAAACTCCCACACTATTCAGCCCCCAAACTCTTCAAGGGCACACAATCCATGGCAATGCTTTACACCACCTTCAGCAGAAAGACGCATCTGTACCCTGACATGAGTAACAACTGTTAAATAAATGAGAGGCACCTGTGATAAGTTATTTCAAAAAGGTTTGGTAACAGGCTACAGCCCATGTATCAGTCTCAGTCCCATCCAGGCACCAACCAAACCTGTGAGTCATAATTATCATTAGACAAATGGCAATCACGCTTCAGAGCAGGTCAATCGTATGAGAAATGTCAGCAGCTGTAAGGACAACTGCACAGCTCCACAGCTGGCACCTCTGCCATCTTTCAAACATACACTTACCAGGGGATTAGGCTCTGTCAGGCTTTCTGCATCCTCTCTCCCACTCACTTTTTCGCCTCCTTTTTTGTATCCTCTAGACCACACTGAATTTCAACTTACTGTAAACATACTGGCGTGACTGCCGACCATACACTTTTTGTGTGACGGCTGTTCACCACTACCTTGCCTTTTTTAGCCTGTAGAAGTCCATTCCTTATTTTGATTTTTGCCCGAATCACCAAGTGACATCTACAATTCTCTTCCTCCAGCAGACCAAATACCCGCCAGAGCTAACAGCAATAAACACTGTGGGCTGCTGCTCAGTCCTGGAGAGACTGCAGCTTTTGTTTAAAGGCACCGGAGGGCTGCCAGGCTTACAACATCTTTCTTCATCCTTGTAAATGTTAAACGTTTTTATTTACACCAAACATGTCACCTCTCCCCCAAAGAAAAAAACTGTTAAAATGCTTCCACAGGGTGTGTTAAACTTTTATACCAGAAAAAAAGCAGGACTGTGCTGTGCTACTGATTTTACTTTAAAGGATCTCTTTCACAGTCCTTTTAGGGGCTTCTGAACAGGAGGTTTATGAATTTATAACAACATATATGTCAGGCAGACACTGGAATTCAAATTATTTTAACTCCAACTAAAGGCCTGTGTTTGAATGTCTGAATGCATTCCTTTGTGGCTGAGATTTCTGGAGTCTTAAAATTGCAAAGACCATATATTCATTATAAATATTCAATTTCTTAGTCATTCTTGTGTCAAAGGACTGCTGGAGAGAAAATCTGCAGGAGCATGGTCCAGGAGGAAGCAGAAATCAGAAGAGTTTTGTTGCAGACGTAGGGATGTGTAGAACCAAATCTGCTTGCTAAACCTGACATGTCTGTTATGCAGCTAGATCTTCGGTACCAAAAATGCATAAAACCAAAATGAATATGGGTATTGCTTAGCTAGTACTCACACTGCAACGTGATCTATCTTGATCCTAGTTGCTTTGGATCTGTTGGACTTACTGTTACGTTGGAGATTTTTGTTGCATTCCTTTTAATCTGATACACAGTCTGGATGACTGCTGGACTGGAGGGTTAAAACAGACCTCTAGCTGGTTCTTACTGCCGACTCCTTAACTGTCAGAATGGCTCATAAATGGCCTGCCTATTGGATTACTTAGTTTAATGGCTGTTAAAGAAAAGACATTCTTACACAATAAACCCTATAATTGTCTCTTTGGAAACCCTTTTTCAAGTATTTGCTAAATACAATGAACATTTCCATGTGTATATAACAGCAATGGAGTGTACAAATGAAATGGTTGAAATAAGGCACGAGAATGGCTGTGTTTTATGAAAGTCTGATCGATTTTTAGAAACATGCTGGCTCTTGCCACTTAATGAAACCCTCAGAAAAAAAACAAAAGACGACTTTCAATTCAGATTTTATGATCTGGCACTACAAGAACTAGGAGTAGAGGCAAAAGGCACGCTGCCTGCCTTCACCACTGCTGCATTTCTAGCAGCCGACTCATCCCTTTCTTGAATCCCCCTGAAAGTCTCTGAGATGCCTCATGCGTAGGAAGTAACTTCCATTCTCTTCTGTGCAGAAACAACTGCCAGCACTTTGCTGAAGTTGAATCTCATGTATGAGCCAACAGAAATATGCCAGCGAGCAAGGAGGATCCTTGCTAAAGCAGGGCTTGCTCACTAATCTGACCTTTTTCTTTGCTTGGCTCTGAAATGTATCAAACCACCCCATTCTGGCTACCTGCTGTGCCCAAGGCCAATGCTAAACAAATCCTTTTTTAAATTAACACTCTATAGTAACATTTTCTTACAAATTAAAATGTTAATGGTTGGGTACCCAAACATGACATACAGGCAGCAAAGACTGACTATACCACACCTAACATTTGATGTAGCACATACTCAGGGCAGTTTAGTCCTGGTATCATATTTATGCCTCTGCATTTAGCCAAGCCAACTTTCCAACATGATATATTCTCAAGGCTGACGCTAAAACCCCTGCACTTTATATCATTTACATTCTGTTACAATCATTTAGTTCTTCTGCGGTTCCTTCTCATTCTCTCAGACAAACAGCATCTCACCATGACTGAATAAGAAACTTCAATCCCACACATTTCTCCACTCTGAAACAAAGATTTAGCAGCAACCTGACTTTAATAACATTTCTTCCCCACTGTTACATGAGATTTAAATAACCATAACTGGTGTTTTTGAGTTGGTTTCCTCTTGAAAGATTCCAGTTCCCTTTTACAGCCCAGCAGAGCCATTGCTATTCTTGCACTAAGAAGTTGATAAGGGCAGTTCTGGGAGACAGAAAGGCTTTTTTAATGGTTCGTCCCTGGAGATGCTTGACTCCAAGTTCACTTTGAAGAACTAGTTCACGGACTTCTTCGAAATTGCGGGCTGCTTGCTGAGGCACAAAGACTTTGCCACAAGCTTTGTTATTGATCTGAAAGAGACATGAAAACAAGAAAATCGGAAGTTACTAGGCTGATTTGCACAATTTCATTTCCCAAATCCAATCCATCTCATTACATGTAGCGAAAAAACGTGGATCAAATTCTCTTTTCTCCAACACCAAACTTCGTAACGTGAAGATAGAATTCTCTATACCTCCTGTCCCTCTACCATAAAAATAAGAGAGTGAAACTCTGACTCACGATACTCAAGGAAAATTGAAGAAGTGGCCGTAGGAAGTCTTAGTTTTGAAGACAGCAAGCAGCATGCGACTACGCAATGTGGTGATCTTTGAAGCATAAAAATGTGAGTTACACAAGCTGAATAACGAGAGTGAACAAAATAGTTTGTTAGGTGAGCATCTTGGTTTGTACGTACTTCTAGGCTGCAATTTGGATTCTTTACAGCTAAGAGATTCCTTGCAGAGATTAAAATCCAAGACGTATTAAAAGAAAAATATTTGTGGCTGAAAGATATCCGAGAGATTCATCACCACTCATTTTTAGAAAAATAGACTTTAACTCATTATATGTTGCAGTCGTACTAACGCATGACTCATAACTCATAAGCCAGCCACAAAGACAACAACCACTCATAAGGCAATGCTTTCCAGTGTGCAGCTGGTTTTGCATCAGCAGGGCAGAATCATGTAAGTAAAATGAAGTAAGTAAAACTGAGTAAGGCCTTCAGTGGGAACCACCTTAATTTATAAAATGGTCTTACAAATATTTTCTGTCATCCAGTAAGAGTAGATATTGGACAGAGACTACAGAGCCTTACCGAGTACTCCTCTGGAATGGGCATAAAATTCATTAGTAGAAAAGCTTTCAGATTTATATGGAGTACTTTCAGTGGATTAATGAAAAGAATATCAATCCCACATTTTAGCAAATTAAATAATTTGAATTTTTAAAATCCAGTTCAATCAAATTAGTTGCATAAACATCTGCTGCAGGTACTGCAGATC
Organism: Podargus strigoides; assembly: GCA_028020825.1. Lineage (NCBI taxonomy): Eukaryota > Metazoa > Chordata > Aves > Caprimulgiformes > Podargidae > Podargus > Podargus strigoides. The sequence goes on along the minus strand of CM051623.1, from coordinate 13,278,236 downwards.
TTTGACCATTTAGACATCACTGTAAGGAGTTTTCACTCAACTAAAAGGAACATATGTTGCTTCATACAGTGGACATAACGCACACAGCTTGGTTTCCACCTAGATTTTATCCAGGACAAAGGTATGCAACATACCATGAATGAGAGAGACCTACTTGACTTACCTAGTCTGTATTTTATTAAAAGTAATCTGTGCAATTCTCAAAGAGAGGAAGTTGGGACAGATTTTTTAAGGAACAAGATGAAGTCTCAAATGCAGCTGGGATGAGTAATTCCTGTTTTTTGACTAGACTTGACGTCAATTTGCAGTGATAATGTAGGTAGGCTTTTAACTATTCCTACATGCATCCCATAATGTGGTATCATAAAAGGCTGTTAAACTTTGCCTTTTGGTACTTTGTGCAAAGAAAATCCCTTGGAAATCACAGAAGAGTTCATTTTTACAGGTTTTGTGAAAAATAAATACATGTAGTTCTTTTTGACAGGGCACTTCAGAGAAGAAATACATTCCCCAGGAGAAAGAAAATGGTAAAATCTAAATGGATGCAGTTTTAGTGAGAATATAAAGCAAGCCTGTGAGCGTGCTGCTAGGACACAGCCTGCAGTTCACAACTATGCCTGCTTAGTTAAAATATCATTCACTGTCCTCCATGGTGCAAATGAATACATCCCAGTGGATGGATGTTGGCAGGGTGAAACTTGCCATGATAAGCCATTTGGTGCCATTCTCAACAGAAAAGCCAAGCAGTCTAAATCAACTTAGTAAATAAATGACTGCTCGCAGTTGTGTTTTCCTAGAAAGGTCGAGAAGCCAAGGTGACCTGACACTGTGTACCTTCCCACAGCATCTCTCCTGATCTTCCCACACCACGCTGTAAGCTGAGCCTGAAAATCCTATCAAACAGCAGATTGGTTATGATTTCAGCTCACGTTTGCAAAGTCAAACGTATTAACATCATAGAATCATAGAATAGCCTTGGTTGGAAAAGACCTCTAAGATTATAATTTCCAACCATTAACCCAGCACTGCCAGTGCCCCACTACACCATGTCCCTCAGCACCTCATCTACACGTTTCTTAAATACCGCATCTGCACATTTCATGGAATCACAGAATATTCAGAGTTGGAAGGGACATCCAGAGATCATCTAGTCCCACGCCCCTGCTTAAAAGCAGGATTCCCTAGAGCACATCACTCAGGACTGCATCCAGGCAAGGTTGGAAAATCTCCAGAGAAGGAGACTCCACAACCTCCCTGGGCAGCCTGTGCCAGTGCTCTGTCACCCTCACTGAAAAAAAGTTCTTCCTCATATTTAAATGGAACCTCCTATGTTCCAGCTTGTGCCCATTACCCCTCATCCTGTCACCGGGAACCTCCATCCTCCCTCAACCCACCCTTTAGGTATTTATAAACATTAATTAAATCACCCCTCAGCCTCCTCTTCTCCAGGCCAAAGAGTCCCAGCTCTCTCAGCCTTTCCTCATAGGGGAGATGCTCCAATCCCCCACTCATCCTCGTTGCCCTCTGCTGGACTCTCTCCAGTAGGTCCCCGTCTCTCTTCAACTGGGGAGCCCAGAACTGGACGCAGTATTCCGGTTGCCCCTGTGTGTAACAAGCATTCACATGTTCTTCTAGTCGAGAGGTTAGATTCTCAGCAGGACAAATATCTTCTGCTATGCCTCTATCTCTACCAGCATAACCCTCAGCAGCTCCAGGTAAAAGTGCCAGCACAAAAAACTTGGGTGCTGGCAGCCTTGTTTCTCTAAAAAACCACAGCAAACAGCAACAGGAGAAATAAATGAGGTTTGGGTCCTTTCTTCCCCTGAGGAAAGAAGCTGTTGCTAAACTGGATATTAGGAAAAAGTTCTTCACTGAAAGGGTTGTCAGACACTGGCACAGGCTGCCCAGGGCAGTGGGGGAGTCCCTACCCCTGGAGGTATTTAAGAAACATGTAGATGAGGTGCTGAGGGACATGTTGTAGTGGGGAATTGGCAGTGCTGGGTTAATGGTTGGAAATGATGATCTTAGAGGTCTTTTCCAACCAAGGATATTCTATGATTTTTAATTTTTTTTTTAAAAAAAGTTTGACATTTTAGACTATTTTGGATCTAGAGGGAGCTAGAGGGAACTAGAGAGGTTCTGAAGGACGAAATGAAATAAGACTGAAAAATAAGCACCTGGAGGCTGCAGAGAGGAATTTTTAGTTCAACTCAAATATTTTTTTACCATTGATGCATAATCCTTCTGAGAAGTAAAAAAGAAAATAAATATCAGTGCACTTTTAGGCCTTTCTCATACGCCAAAGCAAGGAAAATGATACCGACTTTTTTGTTTTGTTTTATAAAAACATCAGTTATAAGACCACAGATGCCAGCAGTTCTGCACCACCTAGGAAACGTGAGGAATGCTGCTCAGAAGTATGTTCATAAGACAAAACGCACACTACATTCAGTTCAGAGTTTTCACAGCATGAACAATATACGGTACAATTAAAAATATTCAATTTTGCAAGAACAGTTAGAATAACAGATATCATGCATGTCCATTGAATTTAAATAGCTTTCTTGTATGCAATCTGTATTGTATCAGCCACGGATGCAGTGAGTTGGTTGCTTTTGCTGCTTTGGGTTAAATATGGAAAGATATAACTCCAGCACAGACAGGAAATAACTAAGTATTTTGTGTCAAGAGAAATAAAACCATAACGTCTCAGCAGGCAAATCCCTGGCAGCCCAAGGCAGTTGGATTTCTTGAAAAGAACAGGGTTGTGGCCCAAAGGCTCAGTGTGACCGTGCAGCCTTGTGAAGAGACACTGCCTCTTTGCAGCTAACCAGTTCCTCTGTATGTTGAGTGTTCCTTGGTTTAATGAGGGCAATTTATTTTTACAGCCATACAAGTGGCTACAGTGTCCACAAGACTTTTAAATATTCACATTTCTGATGATTTCTCCCTGCTTCTCCATATTTCCATTTTGCCTTACTCTTACAGTAGAAAGCCAGCCACCCTCACCCCAGGCACTGTTTTTAAGAGTTATTCCTTGTTCAAAAAAGGAATTTGTCTCTCTGATCTTCAATTCACTTTCTCAGAACTAAGGAAGATGTTTACATACATCATATTCTTCCATGAATATATATATATATATATATATCTGAGCACACAGGCTTTGCTCTTTCTCTTATTAGGGGACTTCTACACAAGGCTATGCTTTGACAAAGTCAGTCAGGAAAGAAACAAAAATAATCTTCATAATGGCTGTTTAAAACAAAATTAATGTTTATTCTTCTGTTTTCCTTTTTTGAGAAGGAAGTTTTAACGTCACCAGAAAAATATCAGTGAAATGTTTAGGCCTTTTTATGTTCAGTTGTACAGTCTTAAAAACGTTGAGTTCAGAGCTTTCCTTGTATTGCTGAAGTTTTTATTTTAAAGATATATTTAATGGCATGTTTGCTTTAACCACAATTGCAAAGAAGTTTCTATAATTACACAATTTCTCATTCATGACTTCCTTATAAACTGAACACTGGAATTTAAGATGTTTGCTAGCTGTGCTTGCAGGCTAAGGTTTATTTTAAGCATGAGCAAAGTGATTATACCTCAGTGAATAATTTATGGATATATGACCTTTCTACTAGCATAAATAAATGCTTATCATTTAAAGAAAGACAGAAATAAAGAAAGCAAGCACTAAACCCACAGTGAATAGTAGGTTAAGTCTGCTATTAACCCCAGCTGGCACTTGAGTCCTTTTCCTTGGTTTGGGAAAAGATGCCAATTGAAAATTTCCTCCAAAAAGACATACTCTGTGGCTTCTGCTAAGAACATATGTCGAATGTTAGAAAAATTAGTGTTTTGGTAGCATTTCTCATTCTGTTCAAGTGGATTGACTGAGAGATCTGGCAAGATATGAGTTTATTTGCAAAGATACTTTGAGTAAGGAAATCTACAGCAACATGACTTCCCCTAAATTGAACCAATCTCTTCCCTCCTCAAAAAACCCAGCTGAACAAAAATAACCCAAGTGCCTTACTCCTTACTCTACCCAAAGGAGCCAACAGAATAAAATACAAATAAAATGCATGGCTTCTGTTTCTCTTACACACACAGAGAGAACATGCAGTTTTACATGGCCAAATGACATTTCTTCTAGAGGCTCCATTGCATTCAATGTCCAGAAACACAAAAAGTGTTTAAGTTGAAACATCTAATTTAAAACATTTATGTTTAGAATGCCTGCGTGGTATAGTAAAGATTATTCTTTAGCTAGCAGTGAAAAAAGCAGGAGTCCTGCAGCTCTAACAGTATGCAACTACGTAATTACAGACTATCATAACACCTGCACATGAAGAACTCGAATGGAAGTTGACCAGGAGTTAATCAATGGAAGAGCTGAGACACTACTCATGGATCCCACCCCCTTGGCTCCAGGCAGTCCTTCTATGGCCTGCAGCAGTACTTGCTGCAACTGTGCTCCACCTAACAATAAAGCTTTATGATGCCTGGGAGCATGCTGAGTACAGACCAGTTAACTAGAGACAGGAAAAAGACAGTAAACTGCATTGTGCATCTGCACATACACAGGTTGGAAAGTTACAGGTTAACTAAATGTAGATATATGTCCACTCTTCCACTGAACTGCCAGCTCCTTCCCTAGACCACAAAGGTGTTAGAGCTCAAAAAGAAACTGAATGCAGTTCTAACATTAGCAAAGGTACCTGTTTTTCCTCAACCTCATTCCTGCAAATATACTCTGCTGAAATGTGCCAGAAGTTCAGCTCGAGGCAGGCAGGAAACATCATTTGGCAAAAATCACAGCAACTTAAGTCAGCTTGTGATAGGTTGAATTAGGCAACCCTAGCAGGTACTACCAGAAATGTCACCTAGTTATACTTTTTGTATAGGGCCAAGATCATAAATTCACTGTCAGGCAAAAAAAATCTGGAGGGACCTGTATTTTGATTGTAGTTTTGACTATATCATTCTTGCCCACCACTGTTCATTGGTCAAATCTCCACAGGTACTAATATGCAGTCACTCATAAAGGTTTATATTTAGATCATCTCCCCTCCAAACTTGCTACATTTTTTCATTTAGGAAAGTATTTTAATTATTCAGCACAATGGTAATTGCAGCTTTTGCTCTACCTGACCTTCCACTGAGCCACCTAAGAGGGAAACTGAGTTCCACAAGAACAGAAATTTTGTCATCCTCTGAGCTCGTAAAGCATTAATTGACCACCACTGAAAATAAATGAAAACACTCTTACCAGAACAGACATCTCCACAACATCTGATAGCTGAAGGTATTCTGGGTCTACTTTGGGCCAGGACTGATGGAGCACATCAGCATCCCAGTGATGATGAGGACAAAGTTTATTCTGCATATGTGCCAAACCTGGAGAGTGAAACCAATCAAACATTCAGCTGTGCTGTAACCAGAACATTTGATCTTTGGAATTCATTTGATAAATAAGACTGGAATAAAGTTCACTTTAAAAGCAAGCCCCTTAAGAGGAAATAACATTGTTTAGATTAGCATATAGCACATTATAAACAGAAAGTGTTTATAAGTGCTTGTTTTATACCATGTGTAGGGATGCTAGCATGAACGTTGGGGGCTCATCTCAGATTTGGATTAGCACTCCAAAACTTTGCCAAAAGCACAGAAGACCACCACTGTTTATTATTTTAAATTGTAATACTGCAACACTAGCTGACCTCTACTTCTAGAAATTCATCATAATACTGTGGTTTTTTTCAATAACGCCACCAGTTTAACTGAAATTTTACTAACAACTCAATCAAAATTATATGCAAGAATGGCTTACTATTTTACGATCTGGAATATGCTGCGTAGTTTCCAAATTTGGAAGTGTCTATTTTGTGAAGTATCTATTTTCTCACAAATTTAAGGTGCTACATAAGAATACCTTACACAGCTTGCTCTCCTTCTTATGGTATGTACATTCTGAAATGCTTTATCCTTTGATTTTATTTTAAAAATCTCCTGAAATGGCTATAAATGATCTCTTTTTATTAAATAGACTTTGCTCTGCCCAAGACAACTCATTCCTGGTTTAAATAATAGGAGAATAGGATGCAATTCATTCTGAAGCTGCATTCTTTAACTGAATAAAAGCTTCTGAGTGGGATTTATGTTGCTGTTTACTCCAGCTGTAAGTTAAAATAAAAAGATTTCACTTAACAAGAGGCTGTCAAATGTGATCAATATTGATGACGATTGCTCTTGTGATTCTCACAAAGGCAGGGGATTTTTAAATTAAAAACATTCTCTGTGTATGAATAAGAATACAGACTAAAACTTTTTATAAGCACATGCTTCATTCAGAACTGCAAAATGTATTTGAAATCTCATCTGGTTTAGGGAAACTCTAGCTAGAGCATAAAGAAAACCCATTGACACAAGATTCATTGTTGAGACTGAGGTACCTGAAGCTGTTCAAAACAGCCTAATGGCAAACACAGGAGCAAAGCCAACCTGTGCATAATACATACATGAATTTACCTAGCTGGATTGTTTAGACTAATACAGTGAGTAACAGCTCACAGAGACATAAAGAGAATGCAACTTCCTCCAGAAAAATCCACCAGATTTTTGTCAGCACTTTTCAGACAAAGCACTTCGGTAAAATGACACACAGCCTCGCTATTTGCTGAATGATTCAGAAAGGGGCAGTGAGGTGAACCAGTGGGAGCTATTTCTAATGGCAAGCAAGAATGTCCACATTTCCTAAGAATAACAACCAAGCCACAATCTTATTAGGTAAAAAATTGATTAAAACACTTCAATGGATCTGGTTTTGTGTATTGTTTGTCTCTTGCAGCAGTAGCTCAGAAACTGAAAGAGCAGAAGATAGGAACTCAAGCAGAAAAAAAAATCTTTGCATCGGTGATTCATTATCACGTTGGCTATAATGACAACAGCTGCTAGATTCTTCCCCTTTTGGCTTTTGAACATCCAGATGAATTCATTTCTTTCCAACTGATCACATGCCTTGTGGCAGAAGCACGCACACTGGCTGCTCCTTATTTTCCTGCTGAAGTGGATTCTTCAAACTATTTAACATCCACTTTCTGATACAAGTCAAGAGCTTCTGTCTACAAAAGCAAAACCAGGGCACTTTTAATCCCCGTGGAAGCTGTCAGTCCTAATAAACCTACTACTAAAAAAAATTTAAAATGTATTCTGAAGCAGATAAAGTGTGACTGAGCACAATGTCTATCTTTTGGTTCATTTTCTTGCTACAAAATGAGCTATGAGCTCATCTGTATTAAAAAAAAAAAGTGCAAAAGCCAACAGAACTAGTTTCAGAACAGAGTTTGACAGGAAACCAAAATGTAGGTTTTAGTTATGTTGCCTGTTTGGCTTCCTGCCTTAATTCACGTTTTGTGAGCTGCAGAACACAGAAAACACAGTAATTTGGTTTGCATTTTCAAAATGCAACACAGACAAAACCAGAAACTTCATCGCTCTGATCCAGAATGGCAATGGTCCCCTTGTCAGGACCTAAGCAGAACCTTCCTCCAGCCTTCCCACTTGATTTGGAGATGTTACACAAAAGCACTGTTTGAGAAGTTAAGAACCAACAATTTCAGATTCTTATTGTGAAAACATTAAAAACCTGTTTTACTTTCTTATTGTGCTGGAATATGCCTAGTGAAGTGCACACCAGGAAGCACCGTGCACTCTGCTTTACATTTTTTAACATATTTTGCTTTTATGGCTATAGATTCTCTTGCAGATGTAGGACAGAAAGCCACCTGAGTACATTTTTACTTACTGTAAGCCCTTTGCTTATATGTACACATCTGTACATCCATACAGGACGGATCAAGGACAACACTTGTGCTCAATCTGAAGCCCTGATCCTGCAGTTGGATCTGCTTCAATGGACTTTTACTGCCTAGCAAGCTAATACTGAAACAAATTTTCCCTAGTAACTCACAGCATTGGAGGCAAAGTTGAAACACCAAGTTAAATGCATATTATATTACTGAAAATGAGTGTGTTGAGAGGAGGGAGGAACAGGACAAGCCTAACAACATTTCAGCTCATAGCAATGTTTTATTAGCACTACATGAGTATTTAATAAACTTAACACTTCCCCTAAGGTGCTATTTGGAGGGAGGGGGTGTGCGAAACAGATTCTCATTTTAAAGAGATTTAAGAAGGAAGATGTGGAAGCAGTCATCTACCTGAAAAGAGTTCATACTGAGGTGGGGATCACTCTCTTTTCCCAAGTAACAAGTGATAGGACAAGAGGAAACGGCCTAGCATTGTGCCAGAGGAGGTTTAGACTGGACACCAGGAAAAGTTTCTTCACAGAAAGGGTTGTCAAGCTCTGGAACAGGCTGCCCAGGGCAGTGGTGGAGTCCTCATACCTGGAGGTATTTAAAAGATGTGTAGATGTGGTGCTGAGGGTCATGGTGTAGTGCTGGACTTGGCAGTGCTGGGTTAATGGTTGGACTTGATGATCTTAAAGGTCCTTTCCAACCAAAACAATTCTATGATTCTATCAGCAAGGTAAGGTAGGACAGCAAGGCCATTCTAGTCTTACAGAAAAAAAAACACTAGAAAAAATTTTCTGTCAAATTCCAGCAATAGTGCAGCTAGTTTGACACCAAATTACGTAGACAAGAGAAAAAAGATGTGATTATGGAGTAAACTGAGTAAGAGCTGGCATGGGACAAGGGCCAGCACAGAGTGGTTAACAAAGCAGAAAAAGCAAGTAGGATGGAAGTCTTAATGGGCGATAAAAGGAAGTTAATGAAGGCATTGGAAGCAATGCCAGTATTGGAGTTTAGGACTAGGGATTTTCTAACAGGAGATGTAAGAAGATCAGAGGAGGCAGTATAAGGTGACTGTGATGGTGTGTTATCCAAACGCTGAAAACTTTTGGATTTAGCTAACTCAAAACAATAGAAACCACCACACTAGCAGATGAGCAAAGTTTTTAAAAAGCTCAGAGCAGGTGTGTATAAGGGTAAGTGGAGATGCATTCTGGGCCAGTATCTTGTCTCTGCAGCCTCTTCCAAGGACAAGATTGTTACCATCTCACTTTGTTCTTGATATGCCTTTTTGCTATTTAATGAATCTTCCTATTTGACAGATTCAGGCAAGTTGTGTATCTGAAATACCATTCTGCAGCCCAAGAGGAATATTTCTGTTAATCAGTCACATGTGAAATGGTCTGCAATCTCAAAGAAATGATAGCAATACAATATCAGCTGTTCCCAGACAGCTCTGACAAAAGCTGTATTGTACTGCTGGTGTAATAGTAAAGAACTGGGTAAAGTCAGGAAAAGTTACATTTACTCAATACAGTGCTAGGGGATTCATTTTATACGCTCCCTAGTGACAGACCAAGGAGGGTTGTGAAGAGCCTGGGTTACTAAAAGCTAACTCTAGAATGTGTTTCCAATTCAGCAAACTCCACATTAATCCTTTTAAACTTCTGAAAATGATCTGCCTTCCTTCGTTTGTACGGACTTACTATCCTCCGCTTTGGGTTATTATTCTTGGATTTAAAAAAATAAATAAATAAAATTCCAAATCGTGTTTCTTCTTGGATTTGTGAAGGGAGAGTTCTGCATTCAGATTTTCAATTAAAATCTGCAACATCAATTAGCTTCTATTCAGCTCTATTCTTTACAGAAGCCTTCTTGAGCCTTCTGAGTTCAAAGAAATTCTTGCAAAAGAGCTATTGCAGTGACAATTAAAATGTTTCTAACACAATTATACCATTAAAAATTCCAATAATTATGTTTCATTTCAATATATTTAAAGACATGTTTATCATCAGTATATATCTTTCATGTTCCATCTCTAAAAAAATTTAACAACTCACAATAAGCAGTGTCATATCCTTGTCTGGACAGCAAAATACTGTACTACTACAAACAGACTGGGAAAAAAAAAGGCTCAAATGGTGTCTGTATATTCCTCAGACACAAGGTTTCAGGAAGGAAACAGATTTCCTCATCCTGTTAGTGTTCATAAACTGCCAAGATGTCAGCTGGATGAACTCTTCCCACACTGAGGGGCTACAGTCGCTTTTTAATGTTATTAAGCGATAAACCAGTGTATTCACTGCACAATTCAGACCATTAACTTGACACACCAAGATGCAGAAGACTCTTCCTCCTTTAAGCAGGAGAAAGAACTCCTTCACGCATAAAATACCAAAGCACTGGGTTACTATTGTTCAGTTGCTGACAAGTGAGGCACTTATCAAACAGCATTCAAATAAGCTTTTCCTTCACTCAAAATGGAAACATTTACGCCAATACTGAAGTATGCTCTTCAGCCAGCTCACAAAGAGACCTGACTCTCTGTTTCTACCTGATGCCTGAAAACAAGATGGTCACATAAAAACTAAACCCCATGGGAGAATAATTCTTCAGCTGCAAGAGAACAAAAATTGCTGTACCTTGATTCTACCTAATTTTACTTTAATTATACTTAATAGTTGCACTACATCAGAAGCATCCTTGGGGTATCAAATTGCAGTTCTGAGTTTGCAAAGCTTACTGACAAACTAACAAAGAAAATATAGTGGACTAAAAAGCTAAAATTTCAAATGAACGCTGATGCAACTCTTGCAAAGCAGGACAGTACTATTACAATCAGAATTACTTACATCACTGATGCTAGTCATTACTTCAAATGTCAGGCAAAACATCTTTAATTAATACTCTAAAATAATATTTGTAATTTTCCTAATATTTTCATTAGCTGGTAATAATTAAGGTAGACTGATTTGCAGTTAAATTCAGCTGTAAAAAACTTCTTTGCTAACCAAGAGGCTACATACATATTTATACACTTAGCCAAGTTTTAATTTTTACAAGCTATTATATTAGAAACCAGTTATTTGTAATTTATTTTTTTTTACGTTTCATTGTGATCTGTGTCAAACAGCTTTTAAAGGGAAATCAATTAACGCATTTAAGCATTTTTTGCTATTTCAACATAAAAGCATTCAGAATGCAAGTATTTAAGAAAATTTGTTACATACTTAAAATTTATCATATATTTTGCAGTAAATGTTATTTTTTCATGCAAAGGAGAATATTTTATGTAATTACTGAATAAAACTAACAGTATCAGATATTTTTGGACATCAGAGCCTTCAAGACTTTAATATTTGTAGATGCTAACCTCTTTTGTCTAGCTTTTTATTCCAAAACTAGAAAAGGAAAGCAGATTGGTGTTTTGGTTTTTTTTTTTTTTTTCAATTTACAGCACACGTCATTTAAACTGAAAAAATACTATTTGCACCTGCAGAAGAGCTTCCAGTTGTCAAAAGTAATTTATTTACCTCCACAAAACCTTATTCCAGGTGCTTAGCCAGAAAGTTCTATAGATCTGTGCTTTAACTGTCTTCAAATATTTGGCAGAATTAATGTAATATAACAGAATACATTGAGTTGGATTTTCTTGTCAGTTGTCATCACATTTAGTTTTAAATTCTATTGTAATTTCTTCTTTAATGTTTCTTGACCATAATCAGTGATAGAAAAAAGCATAAAAGGAGAGATTACAATGCAACAGTAAAAGTATTTGTTCATCCTGCAAAGCACAATGTAAACAGTAAAAATTAATGAGAAGGCTCTTGCCTTCTCTCTCTTTCAAGGTTGTAATAAAATTAATTTTGGCCATATCTCATTACATTGTAAACACTTACTAATGAGAAACACTAATAAGAAAGCAAAACCCTTTTTCTTCAAAAAAAGCTTAAATACACAAGTAAGTGGCACAGAGTTAACACAAGTCACTACATGCTGCACAGCATTCCTGCTCAACTGCAAAATTATCTGTTTGATATTCACTACAGGGCTTTCAAATATTCCCAGTTTCATTTTCCCCTGTAGAAAGGAAATTGCTCCTTCTTTTAATCACTAAACCAAACAAAATATAAAGGCTGCGTACAAGTTATTTTAAAATGAAACACCAGTATTCAGTTATAAATACGTTGTTTATGTTTCATTTATTATTAACATTACAATAGCAGAGGCTTCCATCAAAGTGTGGGGATCCACTGCTGTAGCTGCTATTTATAGAGCTAATAATATACAAAGTCCTTTTCCTGACTAGTTTACGAGAGAGGAAGCAGCACCATCCTTTACATTTAGATGCAAAGCCAAGGTCTCTCAAAAAAGAGAGATTTACTCTGAGTGTGAACTAAAGCACAAAGAAAAACAGAGTATTTAGAATGCTTAATTTTAATGTTGAAATTATTTAAAATAAGAAAGCATCATCACCTCTACATAATAAGGTTTAAGCAATTGGTCACATCAGAAGAGCAGCAAGACTTGGTGGAACCAGAGTACAATTCAGAACGTGAACTTGGGCAATCTGTCTCTAGAACATAGCCGGACATTTTCCACCAGAAATCCCAATCCCCAAACAGAATTGCTACATGTTGGCTATTTCAAAATAATATAGTCTTCTTACCACAACACAATAGTTAAATGTACATTTGTTCTCCTGATAAAATTATTAAATAACTTTGATGTAATGTAATGATAGCCATGCTAAAAGAGTGTGATATTCATGCTTAGTCATAAAATTCTTCAGGCAGTAACCACCACAAAATGTTTTTGTATGGTAGAAGCACTGAATTACAATGCACAGCCTCTGGACCACACAAGTAAAATTTTATCTTTTAATGCAGAGGACAATACACTCCCCATTTTTATTATGCTTCCCTTTCATTCTTATATCAGAGAGAGAACCAGAAAATGTTTATCATTCTCATTCTCCAGTGATTTTAGTAGTAAGACTTCCTTCTCTTAACATTCAAAACATTACAGGATTAACCTTCATGTTTGACAAGTTACGTTAATTAAGACATCTAAGTATTCTTTGTCATTTTATCAAACATATTTGATATTTCTGTATTCCCTAACATTTATTTGAATTTCAAGTTCACAAGTCACTGTATGTGTAAGTAATTAGCCTGGACCTCTTCTGCCTCTTTCTCAAACAATGCAGAAACCAAAATCGTGACCATTACTTCCATTTAATATAATTTTAATTAGATGGTACTTCATATTGTAAGAAACTATTGACCAGAAGAAGCTTCCTCCAAATGGATCATGTCTGATACCACTCTTGATTCTGAACAATTGAGCTTTTAGTAAGACATCTTAAAAACACTGGAAATGAAAATACAGAAAAAAATCCCACTCTCCCCAATATATCTTGCTGTTTCCAGAAACTCTGCCTCTATGTTACTGCTTTGAACAAGAGCAGCCCTTCTTTGGCAATTAACATTATTACAGGGCACGCACAGCTCTGAAATAGAAGATATTAAATAGCTCTGCTCTGTAAACACTTGAATGCAGAAAGTTTTAGGATGACTGTTGAAAATAAAACTGTTAAAATAGCCTGCAAAAGTTAACAATAGGTCCAAAAATCACATAGCAATTTGTGGCCAGTCTTAATGAAGAACATAGTCCTATCTTCCCACATACGCCTTGGGGCTTCTCCCAGTAAACCTTAAAAGCAACTGCTGAACTCTGGAATTTACATCCCTTATTTCACAGGTTTTAACTGTAGCAGCACCACGCAACTTCACTCACTTGGGACTCAGACCTCAAGGTTTGCCGCTGTGACAGATCTTAAAAAAATTTCCTGTCTACCATTCCCACTCTTCCCGAGAGGTTAATTTGCAGCATAACATCCCTCACTTTCTGCAGAACTTCACAAGAGTAGGATTTTTATTGAACACTCCTTTAGTCTTTTCAGTATAAAGCCTTCTGACATGGTCCTCTCTGCCTGAATTCCTGAAAGACAATATTTGTAGTTGAAAGACTCTGAAACAGTTGTTTGAAAAAGGGCTGTTTCTAGTCTCAGGTTCAGCTTTTAATACTTTACATACAGGAACAGCTAGCAGCTGAAATGAATTCCTCACGCAAGTCCTGTCTTGAATTTTTCTTCCTTCTCCGTTTCTCTGCCTAGTCTTAAGAAACCCACCTTTGCATGCAAAGGGAAAGAAACTAAAACCAGACAGATCTGGCAATTATAGAATGGTTTGGGTTGGAAGGGACCTTAAAGATCATCTAGTTCCAGCCCCCCTGCCATGGGCACGGACACCTCCCATTAGACCAGGTTGCTCAAAGTCCTGTCCAACCTGGCTTTGAACACTTCAAGTTTCAAGTTTGTTTAGGAACTATGACAGAAGGTGACAAGATAGATGCAGAATTGAGGGATAAGTGACACATGTATTATATGTTAACTTTTTGGCTTTTTTTCCTGCAATATGAATAAAAAGTATATTTTTAGAAATACCTTTCCACATCTCTGATGCAATGTGTGGAGCCATAGGTGCAATCATGATGCAGAGTGTAGCCAAAGCATCTTCAAATTCTGCGCTGTGAAGAATAAGAGGCCGAGAAGCTTGCTAAGCAAAAAGACAGAGGAAAAGAAAATCAATTGTTAATATATTCTGAGGTGGGGAAAGTAGTTTAATTGAGAAGAAAATTCAGTAGTAGAACCTAAAATCAATGCCTATGCTCAGGACAGTGTAATTTCATAGTAAGTCAGAAACTTATGAAAAGTTCTGGAGAATTCAAATCACAGCTATTGGTCACTGAGTGTGCTCTAACACTTGGAAGCTAATTCCAAAGGGACTGATGCAGACCCTTGGGGATCTACTCTGGTACAGGAGTCTGAACACAGACTTTGTGGACAGCAGTGGCCCTTAAAACCATGTTGTGTGCTGCCACTTCTAGAAGTGCAATCTTAGATAAAATCAGTGCTATCTGAGAAAAGGAGAAGTACTTGTTTAAAAGAGTCAAACTGTGCTGAATGCAGCATGGTTTTTGTTGGGACAAGGTTCAGTTGTATGGGATCCTAGAGTGGCTTAAGTAAAGCTGAATTTAGTGTTGAAGTGAGGTTTTAGAGCTGAAGGAAGGTTTGGGAATGAAAAGTGCAGCACAGCCTTTTACAGTTTGATGTTCAGATGTGTAAAGTGCACAGCTTCTCTAGTACAGAAAATTTTCAATTTCTTGTAAAAGGTGCTAGAGTTACAAAATTTCAACCTTCATTCTTCTATTTATTGTATCTTAATAGAAAAGATATAGCACTAAAAGTAGCCGGAGAAACTTTTTCTTTCTTTGCCTGTTCTGACTCAGAGAGATTACATCACGTGGAAAATTCAGATTCTGCATTTATTTTGTAATTCTCTTCTCTAATGAAACAGCACAGAAAAATGTCACTACATGGCAGCTTATGAGAATTATCTGGTGGGTGTGACGAACATCTGTCCCTGTCTACTAGAAAATTGTCTAAACCCAGTGATTTGTTTGACACAGACCACAAATGTTGTCAGACGGCATCTTCTTATCACTGATACTAACGAGGTCAGTGCAAACTAGATTTGACTAAGTTTTACTAACTACTACCTGTTTTCTATATTTAATCTTCACCCATCTCCCCACTTCCTCCTTTCAAATGGGACCGAAAGAGGAAGTGTCACTATGCTATAAGGAAACTTGTTCTTGAAAGATACTGCGCTGACTTTTTTGGTCAAGAAATATGCAAGTGGTCAAACATCTGGCTGTCTGTAGGATACTAATTTTTATTTCTTTATTTATTTTTTAACATTCACTTATCACCATCTGCCAGCCCAAAATGCATATGAATCACTGAGCTGGAGATAAAGTACTGTGTGTCACCTTTCCACCACCACACGCTATCCCAAACTTACGTAATTTCAGTATAGCATTTGTGCATGCCCTACTTAACCTACAGTAATTTCCTTGACTTTGCTAATAATCTCCTTAGAATCCATAAAGTATAAAATGATATTTCAACAAAGAAGCTGAAAAATCCCAATTTTAATTTGATTTCTAGTCTAGATCACATTACATGTCTGAAAGAATGCTCAACCAGATCTAAGAGTAATAACAAAACAGTAGATAAGAGTTTATTATATTTGATCTATCACCACTGGCTTATAAACAACAATCTAAATAAAAAATGCTGAAGACTTATTTTTATGCTTGTTTCAGAAAAGGGAATTTGCAAACTATTACTAGCAGACAGTTCAGTGGTGAAAGCTGTCTCTGAGGAATGTAAGACTATGTGTGATCTTCCTTGTAACGGATAACGCTTTTCTTTAAATCAGAATGTTTGATAATTCTACAATGTACTGCTATACCAGCTGCATATGCAACTTGTTTAAAAACAAAAGAGATGAAAGAACAAAGCTAAACAAAACATATACTTTGAAATAACAGGATGCAGGCATAAACATCAGAACCTAGTGGCTCTAATACTATTAAGCTCATCCCCCAAAACAATATATTTTAGGGTTATAGCGAGACTAGAACATACTACTTTTGAACCAAATAATTCTACCTAAGTCCATGAGGCTCTACAGTTAGCAGCAATGGTAATGACTACAAATGACTTTTGGAATGCTGGACCTATAGTTTGGGCAGCTCCTTCTTTGTACAAAAACTTTACAGGAACACAGAAAACATACCTTCATTCATATCGCATACTTACATGGAGTACGTTACTGAGGCTCATCAGTCGAGAAATAGCTGCATTGAACAAATGATCCTTTGTAAAGTACTCCGTTACCTTGTATTAAAAGAAAAGGTCTGTCACTAATTACTTAAAATTCTCAAACAGAGTATCTTACCTCTTACATGAAAATCACTTTGGCATGCAAACACATCATATATGCAACCATGTGTGCATATGGGAAAATAATAATTGTATAAAAATCCAATTGACTAGCTCTCCCTCTGTTTCAGGATTTCAAAAGTTTCAATCAATGCCAATTAGAACTGTGTATTAGTAATCACCCTTTAATTTCTTTAATAAAATATGTTTCCTTTGCCCCTACAAGAGGCCTTTATACTCGTAAATCCAGTTATGCTGTTGACAGCTTGTCCATCCATAGCAGGATTGTAATTCTAACATCTGTTAAAACACCTGGAAGGTCCCTCGCCACAGGATTTAAATTGGGAGAAGTTTTTATCAGTAGAAAAATATTTTAAGTTCATTTTGCAGGTATTTATGTCTCCTTCTGATAATTGAATTGACACTAACCACAGCACAACACAACATACAGGAAAAGAGGAACCATAATTTCAAGAATATTTTTTGTTTAAGATATACTAATATATTTCCTCCAACAACTTATTTTTCATTCTACATGAATGAGCAGGCATGATAATGACGTGTGAAGCAAACAGATCAAAAGCTCTTGTTAAGGATAACCTGCATAACTCACTGATAGCTTTGCTACTGGAAATGGAGTTACTCCAAACGCAGGCTGATAACATTTTAACGCCATAACACTTCATCCTTTAAAGGAGGCTCACAGCAGAGAAATTTTGCCAATCCAAATCTTACTGTTTTGCAAAAGTTTGGTCCCATAAGATTTGTAGGTAAATACAATTACTTACACAGAGAATAATTCATTTAAAAATTATGTTATGAGCTACTCATCTGGGGAAAAAAAGCTTTTGGCTCTGTAAATTGAGCATATGGTTTTAGCATGAGCAGCAACTTATTTAGTCATTTACAAACTATGTAAGTGTTTCTTTTAACCTCAGATATCACCAGATTCTTCTGCTCCCAGATCTTTCTGGCTTCAGCCTTCTCTTTCTTATTCAGCAGCTCAGGATTGGGCAAGGTTCCTGAAGTCCTTGCTTCAATAAGTTTGGTTACAAGTGCCCAGAGGCGCGTCTGCCATCTCTGAACACCTGGCATAGCATCAGCTGAGATTAATGAAAGATTGCAGAAACAAAATTCAGTTACAGTGAATGAATCCAAGACTTTAAAGAAAAGCAGAAAGGAAACTGAATGCTAGAGTTGAACTTTTTTTTTTAAAAAACAGTATTTTAAATTAAAAATGTCACTGCAGTTAAAAATGCCTTTATAAATAATGCTGGGTTGACTTAATAGAAATAAAACAATAAGACAAAAGTATTTTTCTGCAATTACTTTAAAACATATATAGATCAAGAATATGCTAAACCTGTAAAATAACCCAATGTTACATTAATGTTAGAACGATCATCTCGTGTTTTAATGACTCAACAAAACAGTTCTACATGCCCTCATTTTTCAAACTCCAGGAAAAATACAAACATACACGTATACACAGATGTATACACACACATATGCACATATGTGTTCTTTAAATTGAGAAGTTTCTTTTGAAATTTGATTTTAGAAATTACATATGCTCTTGTTGCTACAGAGATGCTACTGTCCCAATGAGTAGAGACTCTGAACCTTGGTACCTTTAGACACAGCTTAGTTTGGGATGGGCAGATTATACAGCTGTTCACCGTGACCCTGCAAGCATCATTCCTGCTCCATGGCTGCTCTAAGGATCTGTTTCTGTGACTTAGGGACCACGCTACAAAGAGGCCTGGAGCTACTGCTGCTCACTGCTAGATCCTCCACATGGTGTTGTGCAGAGCCACTAGTGAAGATATAGCTTAAGGTATGGCACTGATATAGCTTTAGCTCTCCCAGAAGTGTTGTATTTCTACTAGATGGCACAGCACTACATCACACTGCACTCCATAGTAACAACATATCCTAAGATGTCCCAACTGGCAAGAGCTTCCAATTCTGCTCCAGCAACCACACTTGACAAGACTGCCACGGCTACTGCTAAACTGGGAGGAGTAAAAGACATGTGAGTGACTGTAACAGGTGGATTATCTGTCTGATTGCACTAGATGAAAGACTTCCTGCACATCTGAGAACAGTAAAATACAACCCGATCAACTATGTCTGCATGATCCTCATGAACTCCCCAAACTTCCCATCTCCTGTTCATACCAGAAGCATGTAGATCATCCCAACATGGTAGGCTTGGCATTATCCAGACTGTAGAAATGGTGTAATAAGATGCTGGGTTAAGTTTGACCACATCTGGTCCAGCATAATCTGGAAGATTGTGTGCCCACTCCATGGGAGAGGGGGAGGGAATAACATGAGGCCCTGCCTACATGTCCACCACTGAAAAGACAGGGAATCTAGTCTGGAGAGCAATCCTCAAAAGGCTATCAAAACACATCCAGTGAAGAGAAGGATCATGGCAACAGAACAAGAATTTAATATTCTCCAGATAAGACAATTTTCTGTATTGGGTTTGCGTGGTCAAGTTTTGATAGAGGGGGGCTACAGGGGTGCCTTCTGTGAGAAGCTGCTAGAAGCTTCCCCTGTGTCCAATAAAGCCAATGCCAGCCAGCTCCAAGACAGACAGGCCAAAGCTGAGCCTATCAGTGACAGTGGCAGTTGCCTCTGTGATCTCGTATTTAAGAAGGGGGAAAAAACTGCTGTGCAACAGCAGCTGGAGAGAGCAGTGAGAATATGTGAGTAACAACTCTGCAGACACCAAGGTCAGTGAAGAAGGAGCTCTGTACTGTTATGATCAGATGATGACATAAAGCCAACTGAGAAAAGTCATATAGTGCACCCCTCCAGTACAAACAACAGTGCAATAATATGTAAATAAACACATATGAACGTAAAAAGGGTGACAGACACCAACTGAAATAATGCTTAGTGCAAGCTGAACTAAGTAGCAAGAAGCTAACACAAGAAAGAATGAAGAAATACACCTTTTTAAACCAGGCATGGAGTGCTTTATTAAAGCCTTACGCAACAAGAGAGCTAGATTTAAATGTATGCATAAGACCACATTAAAATGCACGAACCACAGTAGATAAAAGAAATTACTATCTGTCAGTATGACAGATTGCATGATGGCAATAAATAAGTGTGTAGGAAGGTAAATCTTATCTTATTGCAGAACTAAGCTCATAAAAATGTCATGGGTGTACAAATATTAGTTACTAGGAACTGTGATTATCTTCTAATGAGATTCTTCTGAGAAGTATTTCATGGTCCACCTTACAAAAGCCATTGCATACATGTGTAAATAGAGGGAAATGATAAAAAAATTGAAATGTTTTATCTGTAACCTGATAAGAAATCCCTTTTTATAATGAAGAAAAGAATCCCAAAATAATAATCTTCAGTCAATAAATCATAGCTAATAAAACAAATAAGAGCATGAGGTCTGGGTTTGCACTCTGTTATTTTGGAAAAAAAACCCACTTGAGAAGTACTTTTCACACGTGCTTTTAGCTTGAAAGAGGTAAACTGCTTGCAATAATCTTGCTTTGTGACTCCCTCTCTTTTAAAAGAAACAAACAATAAAACCTGCTCACTATACTTTTTTTGATTCAATTGTTCCAAAACTTGGGCATCAAGAACTGTATTAATTTTGAGTTTAACAGATAGAAAAAAACAAACTAGAAAAACAAAACAAAATAAACAACGGAAACAATCCGACTTACTTTTAGTATCCCACAAAATATCTTGTTCTGGAGGAGCAGCAAATAGAATGTAAAGACGCAGGGTGTCAATGCCATATTCTTTCACTAATTCCTTAGGGTCTATTCCATTGTGCTTAGATTTGCTCATTTTTTCCCAAGCAACTTGGAGCTTCTCACCAGTTTTTACGAAAACTGGTTCAGTTCCTAAACATACACAAAATATTAAAACAAATTTTGCTCATTTGTAACAGCAATTAGTTATTTCTTCTTATACTTAAGAAATTATTTCTAGTGGCTTTTTTTTTTTTTAGTTTCCAAACAGTTTAAAGAGGAAAACCCATTGTAAATGTAATAACCCTTTTCCCTCCCAATTGTTTCCTACTTTAATGTTTTAACACAATTAATATCCCAATGCTTCCACTGAATCACGAGAAAGTCTCTTTCTAATCTTAGGAAGCTGTATCTGGCACTCATTCTCTGTACCTTGACAGCCCCTAAGATTTAAGCATTATTATAACCATGAGATTTAAAACCTCCTGCATAGGTGTACTGATTAGGTATAAACTTGACCTGCACTTAGCTTTTACAAACACCAGATTTATAGGTTTCAATTGCAGTAAGTTATCCTGACAAGAACCTGAATGAATTCAGAGATGGAAAGGGGCATTTAAAACCTTAGCTTTTCTGGAAGAAAATAGGATAGCAGACAGCAGTAAACGGAAGGGTGTTTTTGTTTTTTAGCTGGCTTATGGGGTTTGTGTGCAAGAGAACAGTGAAAACAAGGTTGCATGAGAAGAGTGCTTCAGGGAGGCAAATACAACCAAGCCATTCTTGTTGCTACAGCTCCCCAAACAAGGGCTGCTACTCCAGCTGATGTAGTGTAGGCACAGAACAGAACTTGAGAAACAGCACTTTTTCCTATGCTTATGCCTATATTAGGCATGGGTTACACATGCCTAATATCTACTGAATACACCAACATCTGTGTTAGCTTTGCCATGATGTTTTTGTAGGTTGCCTGTTTGCTGGGCACTGTCTTAACACAACTGACTTCTGGACCTTTGGACTACACTGGAGCTAAAAAAACCCCACCATAGCACTGGTTCTGTGCTTGGATGCGTATAGCAGCTGCTGTATTAGTGGGGTCTCTGTGCACTCGGAGTTGATATGAATCCAAAACTCACAGAAGTTGCTCTCCAGTTTAAATATTACAAGGATTCATTTTCTTTTCCAAATTTTCCCAGCACTGCGACTTGTACACCAAAGCAGTCCCTGACTCTCTGGATGTGTCTGTGCTCGTTTTCCCATGCAGTCTCTCTTACCAGTGAAATCAACCTCCTCTCTCTTCAAACACTGGCCTGTTGTTGGTAGTCTGAATGTCTGATTCTTGATAAGACCTTGAACCAAAAGCTTATGGAAAGGCTCCCTAAGGGTGGAAGAAAAAAGAAATTTGTCAGTTGAAAAGAGCTGTCAAAAGCATACTTTATGATAAGCCTCAGGTGTTGAGCCAATCAGGCACAATTATTTCATGAAACAGGAATTTGAAGTTGCCTATACATCAATGGGTGTCACCTATATAAAAGTACTTTCTGCATGTATTCATGGTGGCTTGCTGGCAAGTGTAAGTATTTATTTGTATTCTGCACACATTCTTGCATCCTGATTTAGTACTGAGTTATTCTAACGTCACTTTTCAAATTAGCATATGGATAATACACAAAGGTTTCTTGGATAATTCTGCAATTTCACTAACCTCAAGCTAAATCCCCATTTGTAAAAGTGTTCAAGTATCTGGCCTCACTGTCTTACAAATATTTAATTCTAGCTTCTCTCTGAGCAGCACAGCATTTTGAACAAATCAAACTCTCGCTGCACGTTTCTTTCTATAAACAGAGAAGATAGTTTCTCTAACATAAGCACTTGCATGCCATATCCCTTTGCAGAACTAGCTATGAAGACCAAGCTCTGAGAAAAAAGCACACTAGGAAAATCGCAATTCTGGAAAGTTCACGTCAGTGGCACAATTTTTTAGCATCTTTAACATTAAAACTTCTCTATCAAAATTTGTATCAGGGAGAGTACACTCTCATCAAATGTGTGCATGATAGAGCTAAAAAGAGCCTTAAAAGGACCAAAGCTGAGGGCTGGTGCACTCAGTAAGACATAAACTCTAAGTAAATACTGCTCTGGTGGAT
Source organism: Podargus strigoides (assembly GCA_028020825.1). Classification (NCBI taxonomy): domain Eukaryota; kingdom Metazoa; phylum Chordata; class Aves; order Caprimulgiformes; family Podargidae; genus Podargus; species Podargus strigoides. The sequence goes on along the minus strand of CM051623.1, from coordinate 13,255,696 downwards.
GGATACGTTATTGCTGCCACGTTCTTTAATGAACTTGCATTTCTAATTCATCGCCAGATGTCTGTCACTATTTTCACTGAAAAAAAAAGACACCAAAATTAATCTCCAGAAGTTTTGGTCCCCACTCAATAGGTCAGGAAAGTAAGGCAGTTCTAACAGCAACCCCAAGAACACAAGGGGCCAGAAAGGAGGTACGGAGCCAGACCCAGAAGGCATAGAGAGTCTGGGGAGTCTTCTCATGGCATCCTCTGACACAAAGACATTGGTGACCATCATTTTGGAGGACATGATAATCAGCTCTGGTTACTACTGACTTGCACCTCCTAATGCTCACATGTGTGCTCAACATTAAGCAATCCAAATCCTCCCCACTTCCACCTTCCACATATTTTCCAAAACAATTTAGGTAAAAAGGATTAATCACTTACATTTACATATTTTTCAAAAAGCTAGACTAAATCCATCCATCTAAAGCAGAAAAAGTAAAAATAGGCTTCCACATTTTACTTCACATGTACTAAAAAGTCATAATCCAAAACACTACTCACTTTTATGAAGTCATTTTAATATTTCACATTATTAGGCAATATAAATTATATGACAATTTAGTCCATTATTTAATAATATAGTTAAAGTATTATTAAATTGTATAACAATTATACACATTTTAAGTGTATTAAAGCAGGTATCTTCGAAGTATTACTCTAAATCCTTTTGGTGACTCTGAATTAAGGAGAAAGAAAAGATTTAAACTGGGAGAGAGAAAGTGACAGTCTTCACACTTTATTTTCAGCATATTCATATCTGAACACAAGTTTCCTTCCTTGCATATTTTGTATACTTCTAAATATTGTGGAAGTACTGGCACACAGCATATCACTCAGTCACCAGGCAGCACTAGTCTCTACCATGCCACCGGGCTTTATCAACAATTTTAAGTAAGAGTAGCAATTCAAGCATCTCTGTAAATATTTTCCTAAGCAGTATTTCATAGGTTGCCTGAAAAATCCTGCTGGTTAGAAATAAATTAAAGGAACTTAAGGAGATGACAACTGAAGTCAAATTTAGAGTACAAACAAGAAAAAGTATTTTAAAAGTAGGAGGTGGTAATTATCTAAAATTTTAAATAATTATCTCAAATTATGAAAGTGAACTAGAAGGTGAAAAGTCAGGAACAAAAGCCTTGTGATCATATCATCAACAAATGATGTAAAAATGCTTCAGGATAAGTTTATCCTAAAAACTAAAGACATTACACTAAGGAATGACAGAAAGACTTTTTCCCCCCCTATCATTTAGGCTTCAGTCTGGTTAAGATCTCAAACAGTTATTAAAATAGCTACACTTGCTGCTATCTAAAATGAAGCTAACAAGGTAGCCAGAACATCCAAATCAGATAGGGCTCTCCACTGGAAGTGATTTTTCAAGGAACACTTATTTTTAATGACAAAGAGTTACTTCAGATCATACGCCAAGTTATAAAAAGCTGAATGCAGGAATGAGCATTTCCTATTTTTGTTTATGCTGACAGAGGCTACAAAAATGCAATACAAAATACATTACCAAGTATGGGGAAAAAACCCCCATCTGTTCCTAGTGGGAAACCGCAGGAGAATAGAGACATGCTCGAAATGAGAAAGCCAGAGCCCGCCTAACACACACAGGGCTCAGAAACAAATTGAGCTCTGTACTGGATTTCTCCTGAAGAGTACAGTGATTGTACCAGTGTTGTGGTGGCTCCATCTCATGGTCATATGCAAAGGTACACTTCAATTTACATTAATGAAACTGCACACCTAAAACCTTCCCCTTCGAAGAAGGTGACGTGTTTCTTGGCTTCGGAAGGGGACTGCGAAGGCGCCGCAGCACATCAGGTGTGATGCAATTCTGATCCACTGCAGCACCCACTCATGGCCTGGGGTCATAAATACCTCCTGAGCCATACCACCAGGAACAACCGAAACCCAGCCGTGTTCAGACAGACAGACACTTCTGACAGAAAGCAAGGACGTGGCTTGAGTTTCTTTCCATGCTCAATCACATTTCAAGCTGTAAGGATGCTGGAACGGGATATGCCTTCACCTGCCCATAAGTCTGTTTGCACCCACACTGGAGTATGACACCTTAGTTGTGTGCAGCTTTTGATCATGTTGTATGTCAGATGGGACACCACCTGTGAGGTCTGCATGACACCTCCAAGAAGGATGAGCTGTGTTCACCATGAATCGTGTACTCCATCTTTTTCCTTTCAGTAACGTTCATATACAGGTTGATTTCTATGACAAACCAACCTCTCGATAGGAGCACACAATGGGTGGAGGGACAGGCGTGACAGGTCAGGAATGCCTGCTCCATGCCATGGCCTCAGGCTCCTCACTCCGCTCCCTGCAAGGTGACTAGCGGGACTTTCAATCCAATTACAAATTACCTGGCTGGAAGGACTCTGTGGAGCCTTCAATGGTGATAAACAGTGGACTCAGAAGACAGGATAGCTCTAGCAGGGGAGCTCACTGCATATATTTGCATCCCACACTTCTAGAAAGGCTGAGAGAGCCTGAGGCTGTACCCTAGAGTTGAGATCAGACCTTGGTCAGTCACTGTCAGCTGAATTCAGGTGCTTGTGAAACCTGCAGTTAGATCTATCCATAACAAGCTAGCAATTCTGTAGAAGGCCAGAAGTGATTGGGGGATATGGGAGCTGATCATTTCAGGCAGAAAAAAGACCAAACATTCAGCTTTTACATAGTCAATAACTGACTGCTTTACTTAAAATCAACCCCAGTGATGAAGTCCCTAATGAAAGTAGAGAAGCTCTAACATCCTTCCTTTACAGAACAAGCTATTTCTGTCACACACATATCTTCTTTAATTCTGTAATGCATCTATGTAAAACTAGTGCCTTCTTACTCAGATTTGCTCTCTATCACAGTCAAATCTGCTGAGTTAATGGCAACAATAAACTTTTCTGTTGCTTTATAACCCCTCAGAGAGAGTGTGCTAGATTCCATTTACAATTATTCATCAGGCAGAACTGATTTCTAAAGTCTAGGGAAGAGTCAAATTCTGTGTAACTTGTACTTGCAATAACACAGTTGAGCAGGTGTAACCAAGTGTATCAGCACACACTCTCCATGGTGGATTGAGCTGGAACAGATGAGGAGGTCGCTGGCCCCAGCTGCCTACCTGGCCCCTCTCCCAGTGGTGGTCACAGCTGGGAGGGCTAACTGGCTTGTGAACTAATTCCAGACCTGATGCACTTTACAGATCAGATTGCTAAAACAAAATGACATCAATTTGGGCTTAATCTGTATTCACATGTGCCAATACCCAGAGGGTGCTATTTATTCTGCCTTGTCATTACTTGTCAGCACTTCCCACCATCTCCAGTTCAATTCATTTAAAAAAAAAAAAAAAAAAAAAAAATCATGCCCCATCCTCAGGAGATACTCAAACTATTGACACCTTAACAATTTCAGATGCCTATAAATATTGCACCTTCTATGAAAGCATGTGTGACATCTGTAAATGGACAGATAAATGAACAGCTTATAATATTTCTATTGTAATAAATGCACATCATACATGAAGAGATTGCTTTGAAAATCTAAACTATGAAATTTCAAACTTTTGTTTTCAATTTCATTATTAGTTGTCATTAGTACAGAATTAGAGACTATTGGGAATTACTTCAATGGATTTGAAATTTAGCAGACAGGAGCCAAACAATGACAATTTCCATGACGAAAACCTACCAAAAGTAAAAAGTACTACAGATGAATAGGAGAACCATAAAAATTTGCCAGCATACTAGATAATACTAAATAGTGGCAGCTCTCATGAACTGAAATGGAGGAGAATTTTACCAATTTAATCAGAAAACAAGATTTGAGTTACTAGAGAAACACTGAAAATGCAGAAGAGAGCAGTGTTTTTAAATGTTTTAATGATTTCCCTTGGAGCTGTGGGCTTCGACACCATGACTTTAAGCTTCCTAACAATAAGCTTGTGATTTCTAATCACCCTTTTCAGATCTCTCAGACCAGCCCTTGAGCAGTCCTAACAGAAGACTGAGCAAAAGTAGCTACTGACCAGTGCTAAAATATATTTAAGTCATGCGGTAATATTTATAAAGGAGTTGAGATTTCTGTATCAAAACAAAACCCTAATTTGACTTCATGGCTTAAAAGTACCTAATGCTTTAACTGCAAAGAGCTAATGCAAGCAAACAATTTTGTCTGTGGTGACGAATTTGTTACAGTCATCTTGCATTCTGAACACATGTACAAGCAGTACATACAACAGATCCTAGGGGCAATGCTGTAACATATCTTCACATGTCCAACAGTTCTTGAGATTGTATCTGGTCTCAAAGGAATTCTCCAGAGTCTTGCAAAGTACTTCTACAGAAAGAAATTTTGATTTTCTCTGCTACTGTCACTAGATAGTCAGTGCTTCTTGAGCATTTTTTTCATTGAAGAGTTTTTTTCTGCAATTTACCATATTTAGACCACTCTAGTCACAGTGCTTTGGTGCTACTGCTCTGTCACAGCAGAGTATGAAGAAAACACACTCCGAATTCATACAGCTACAGAATCATGGACTCTTAAAATAATGAACGTTGGAAGGGGACTTTGGAGGCCATTCAGTCCAACCCCTTTCTCACAGCAGACCTATTTTCAGGTTACTCAGGGCTTCATCCAGCCGACTTTTGAAAATACCCAGTGATGGAGATCCCACAACCTTTCTGGTCAAACTTTTCCAGTCTGACCACCTTCACTGTTAAAATTATTTTCCTTCTATCCAGTTGGACTTTGCTGCAATCTGTGACTGTTACTTTTTTCCTTTCTCTGTACATCTCTGAGAAGAGTTCAGTTCTGTCTTCTACATAATCCTCCTGCAGTGATCTGCAATGAGACTCCCTCCTTAGCCTTCTCTTCTCCAGGGTGAACATGCTCACCTTTTAGCCTATCCCTGTGTAACACAAGCTTCAGCCCATGACTGTGTTAGTACCCCTCCACTGGACCCTCCCCAGTTTGATGAAGTCCCAAAACTGAACACAGGATTCCAGATGTGACTTCCTGAGTGATAAGCAGAGATAATCAAAGCTGGACATGCTTTGGCTAATGCAGTGCTGCATATTCTCAGGCCTACTGCTGACTCACATCTAACTTGGTGTTCACCAAGACCCTTCTCTATTGTGCTCCTTCTCACACAGTTGGCTGAGCTGTCCCTATTTCCAAGGGTAATTTGCTTCATGTATGGGACTCTACATTTGCCTCCCTTTTCTTGTGGTCTCAGTTCACAGTGGTGATACTTCAGCCACCATAGTTAATGTTGTTTTGGGAGGTGGAAGAATTTGACTAACAAAAGAACATTTTGCTGCTGTGCGATACAGCTCCACTAGATGGCTGACAGATCAGGATTGTAAAGTCTTTTGTAGAACTGATGAGCCTGAAATTGCTTGCAAGGAAAAGCTCTGAAATTCTTTGCTTAAAGGAACAGTGCCTATGACAGAAAGGACCTGCTCTGAGAGGCCCACTCCCTCCGAGAAGAAACAGCCTTCCTGCTACAGATGTGCAAGTCAGAGACAACAGGGTAGAACACATGTACACAAATCACCCCTCATTCAAAATCTCAAATACAGCTTTCACTGCAAACCATTCTGCAGGCAAAAATGCGTGATGAAAACGCATCATCTGTTTCCATCCAATGATTATGAAATAACTCATATCAAATGAATATCAACTCAATATCAAATATTCTTCTGGCTCCACTAACTAGTCCATCTTTTTCTGGCACACAGCTACTTAAGTTCTGGTTTTGTAGCCAAACTGCTGCATTCAAGAGAGTTCAGTGCCACATCTATGTAGGTTCCTGTTTTACATCAAGTTTTTTGGTGGATACTAGTAAAGAATGAATGCATATGGGTTGCCAGCTGAGAAATGACTGAACAGTTGTTCTCACAGGATCACTCATTTTGACTTCACCTATTCAAATGTCTCTGCTGATGGGAGAACTGGGCAGAGCATGGGGCAGTACTTCACTATTCTGACATCAGTATCCTCCCTGTTGAGGCATTCCTGTGGCAGCATTTTAGAGCAAAAAAAGGGGCAGAATTTCAGTGGAAATGGGAATGTCAAGCTGGGAACCTGAGAGGACAAAAAATAGAACATGAGATGACTCACCTTCCTGAAACAGACTTTACCTCTAACCAAAACAGAAGACAATGAATTAGGCTATAGCAGCATCAGCAACAAGAGTAGTTAAAAGTAACTATATAAAAGTAATTAAATAAAAAATAAATTGTCAGCAGATACATGTACTGCTTTTGCTTATCAAGAACTGTTTTGCACTGTTCAGCTCCAATACTGCAGTGAATTATAGGAGTGCTTATTTTTCAACATATGCATGGTTCCACTGAAATTAATGGTATTACTGAGCATGAAGTTACCTAATTTGAAATAATAGCACTACTCAGAATGCCTGAAGTTACTAGTTTATGCAAGCTTTTGCAGGCTGAAAATCTACAACAACATTTTATCACTTACTCTGAGACACTTAATACTCATGTAATAAAAATGCTATGTATGTATGCATACAGAAAATGCAACCGACTGCAAGAAACCAAGTTGTTAGCCAGGACTGACAAGTGGGAAAAATTCAGGCTTATTCAATGTAATGTTTTATTGTCATAACAATGTCCACTAACACTCTTGCTAGTCAAATGAAATATGAAAGATTTTTGTAGAAATATATAAGGCTTACTTGTGTTTTGTCATCTTTAGGTCATGGCAAAAGTGGCTTAAAAACCTCGCATAGAATAAGTGCATAACTGCATGCTCCTTTCCTCCAATGTACAAATCCACAGGCATCCAATAGTCTGCTAAGTCATTATTAAAGGGCCTGGAAAAAAACACAATTACAGAAAAAATTAAATTCAGAAAAGAAAGATCAGCTCTTGTAAAGTAGCTCATCAAACTTGACTAGACACCACTATTTACTGAGAGCTATATATGTGCAATAAAACTTTTATTTTACTATCAGATCTCTAATTTTTAAGACATGATATGATTATTAAATTATAGACAAAATTTTAATTGTCTCTGAAAAGCAGATCCACAAAATTATTATTAATATATTTTAAGGAAGCAACTAAGATTTCACAGATGTTACCTGAGAAAGTGATGAAAATATTTGCTTCCTCTTTAAATATTTTTTTCATAAATATCCTGTATCTAGCCTTTAAATTTTTACATATTTATCAATTTTTACATACAAATATATTACAGTAAAAGACAAAAGACGTCCATTCAAAACCAGTTGATTTTTCTTCTGGAGGTTTGCATTGTTGCCATTAGGGGGCAATAAAGCAGTTTACGATAAGATTGAAAAACATTTTGAACAGTCAGATGGGTCACTTTACTCCAACTGAAGGATGCTCTATGAATTTACAGTAAATTTGTCATTTAGGGCATACTGACTATGTCGTTCAAGGTCACCTGCATGATATTTCTTTAGTTTAACTAAACTGGTGCTGCCAATATAAAAACAAAAAATAATTGGCCCAGCTATATTAAATCACTTGGTATGTAGTATGTACCTAGACACTGCTCTGGACAACAAATATATAAATAAATCCCCAAACAACCCTACATGTCGTATCAATATCTAAAAAATGCAACTCTTTCTGTCTTCCTCAGACTACATAGTAGAGCTGATTCCACTAATTCCTCGTTGGAAAAAACACTCCTATCAGCAGCGCTACTAGATGGAGACTACGAAGCAGGAAAACAGCTAACTTAACTACATCTATCTTCCTACGCTCTCCATGCTGCAGCCACTAACACACAGAGCACATGAAAAATCTCCTTTCATTAATTATGCACACAGTCGAAGAGCTAACGCAGTAGGAGCTTGCTGCCTTGCCACTTCAGGTCTGCGCACGAGGAAGTAGCAGGAGTTACCAGAACTGAAAAGGACAGAAATGGGGATGCTGTTCTTGGCAGCTGGATGTTACACCAGAATATTCCTCTTCTTACAGGTGGAACAGCACTGTCTGTCCACACATGGAAATACTCAGTGTATTGCCAGGGAGGGTTCACTCCATGCAACTTCCCACAGTCTCAGAGAGTCATGATAGGCTGTCATTCTTGGTGGCATCCTACACTAAAGACTATCCTCAGCTCCTCAGCTGAACATCTCCTCTGTGCCCTGTCCCTGTCATGCAAACTTCTGCCCCTTGCCTCCTAGCTCCTGTGCTTACACAGTTGTGTCTACACATACTGCTCTTGTAGATCTGCTGGCATGGGAGCAACCAAATGCCGCATTTGTAGAGCAATCCCTACTCTACCCTGTGCTGCGCTTGGGTTTACGCAGACTTCTGCAAAGGCAGTTGGAAGCTAAAATCACTGGAGTGTCTGGCCTTATCCATCCCTTCTGTTCTGTGAGGTGAGCTGGCCCAGCTGATGGTCCTGCGACTGCAGCCCTCACCTCTCCGCATTGTGAGGGTCCGTGTACCTCAGGTAGTACCACGCAGAATCAACAAATGTATCCATGGTGTCAATCTCCCGCCGTGCTGCTGCCTTACACCTGAGCAAGGGGGGAGGAGAAAAGCCATTTTTAGATAAGTGACAAACTTGGAACAAACCAACCGTGTCCGTATAGAGTGGCCATGAAGACATTGAGATTGAAAACTGAATGCATCTGAACAGTCCGAAGAGCAATATGGCCAGAAGAAGGCCAACCACGTAACAAGGGTCCGCTCTCCTTCCCTCTTCCTCCCAAACCAAACAAAATGCATACCAAAAAAAAGCCCAAGCAGCTATAACGTCCAGCAACAGCAGAAGACGGCACTGCACCAGCCAGCCCTCTCCATTGTATGTTCTTGAAATTTTTTAGAATTGCCATTTAAAAAGAAATGAAGCAAGTCTTAGAGCACAGACAAGCAGGTGGTTGCCTCTCTGATTGTCTGTACAAAAAGGTCTTTGCAGATTTCATTTATCATCTCTAGATAAAATGAACTTAGTTTAATTTCAGCTTTCACTGAGATGTAGCAAATCTCTTCTAGACCTCGTAGCACACAATTTCAGTTTGTGATTACTTGTCCTGTTTCAGCTGAAATAATTTTCTCCCTAGTAGCTGGTACAGTGCTGTGTTTTGGATGTAGTACGAGAACAATGTTGGTAACACACTGATGTTTTAGTTTTTTACCTTCATTTTTTTGATTCTCTCCCCTCTCCCCCATCCCACTGTGAGAGGAGTGAGTGAATGGCTCTGTGGCTGTTTCAGCTGCCTCCCAGGTTAAACCACAACATTACTGCAAATCAATTTTTGCTAGGAGTTATATTGGCAGCCCTGATAAACAGCTTTAAAATAAATTTTTGAAGCTCAGGTTACTTTCTGAACATAAATTATTTGTTTGCAGGAGCCAATAATCATATTTAATAAACTTCCACTTGTAAATGATCCCTGTTTAAAACTCTTACTGCTAAAACAAGGTGATTATTCTAATATAAATAAAACTTTGCAACCTGTGACAAACTTGCACATAAATACCACTGTTGCTATGTAACAAATGTATGCAATTTATAAATGTATGTAATTGAAAATGTATGCATATGTGTAATAAAGATACGCAATAAATGGGCGCTGGCTAGTTAATATTTTCCAACTGTGTATTTAGTCTGTGATCAGGCCTGATAATTGAGCTGCAGCATGTGTCTGCCTGATACTTCAGCTTGGCTTGCTGAGGCAAGTTTAGGAGAGTATCACCAATTAACATTTTCCTTCTCTGTCTCTGCCCCAGGTCCTTCTCTACCAGCAAGTTTTTCTTTCAATGGGAATAATGCAGCAAGGAAATTTTACTTCTAATTGCTTTTTAATATAGAATAACATTTTATTAAATTGTACATATGAGCGGAGACTTGGTCAATGTAAAATAATACTGTACTGTATTGAAACAGAATAGCTTTTCAGTCAAAAGCAAGAATACTTGACAGTCATTGAACTGTAATTGTATCTGCTTCATGCCTCTGACGTTGTCTGTACTCTAAATGGACATGGCTCACTGAGACAGACAGCATGGGCATCTTTCACAATTTATACAACAGGCACAATACTGTAATCTCATTAGACAATCTTCAGACAACTAACACAATTACCTGGCCTTGTACAACAATGAATAACTTGGGCATTTCCTCCCATTTATGATTGCTTACATTATTGTCACTCAAATACCCACATTTTGTATCTTTGCATCTTGCTTTCCTTATTAATTCCAGATATTAAATGCAACTAATGAAAAAAAAAACTATTACCAGAGAGAAGGACTAAAGGAAGGGGTGATGTAATTTCTCAGAGCAAGGAAAACCAAGGTAAGACTGCACACACAAAGGCAATAGCTCAAAGGATTTGAAACTGCAGCAGACATCTGGATGAGCAATACTGAAGATAGCTGTCAAATAGGTGAGAATTAAGAAGCAAATAAAAGGTGAGAATTTTGAAAAAAAGTTAATTTCAGCAAACTACCATATTTTAGGCTAAGAAATTAATCCTGTACGCCTCTATTTCTGACTAAACAAACACCCTTGATTAACTTCTAAGTAGGGAAGCCAGAATAACTATCCAGAAACCATAAGGATTTGCTGTACATCAGAAGTACCTTGCTGCCTGGTAAACAACAAAATCATTTTTGAATTAAGATCAGCAGGAAGCCAGGACTGCAGACAGTGACTTCCAGTAACATCAGGAAAAATTTTCAGTTGAAATTAGGAATTGTAGATATTTCTAGGGATTTTACTAAACCTGTGGATCTTGTTTAGTAAGGCTTCCCTGCAAGAGTCACACTAACTAGATGTAGTTTCAATAGGCATATTTGAGAAGAAATTTTCTATGCAGAAACATGGAAGTAAATGCGTGTTTTACATGAAACACTATCAACAAAGGTCAAAATATCTGTTCCCAGAGACCCACAGAACTGCTGTGCATAAGATACCTAATTAGAGACATTGTTATTGTTATGATTATAATATATGTTATTATACCCTGCAAATATTAAAATACAGCGAGATCTTAAGAAACTGCTGCATTATCAATGAGAGCCCTAACGCCATTTATTTGTCTGATTCCCCCTGCCTGGCAGCCTGACAACGTACGTCCCACTTGGTCAGTCTGTTAGCAGCAGCACTGCATTGCACTGCTGATGAAAAATATCCCTGGGATAACTTGTGTTCTACCAGTTCTTCTGCAGAACCCATATGCAAACTCCAGTGTACAGAGTATGTAAGCAGTCCTTAAGATTAGACAATTGATTTTCATGACATGTCTCTCACTACTTAATTTAGGCTGTTTTATTTCTTAAACAGTTGGACTACAAACAGTAAAGATTACAACACTGACAAGATGCATATACTTCCTATCTCCTTCAGTCTGAATTACATGCTATCATCTCTAATATACAGTGAATGTGATTCTTCACAATAAAGAATTATATAGCTGAGGAAACACTTTATTGTTGGACTGTTGCTAAGAAAATGAACACGATGTTCGTTTCCTTAACAAAAGGAGATAATTCAATAATCATTATAAGCTTTATATGAACTCTGCTGGTGAAAGATAATGAAAGCTCTTGTAGTAAATGAAGTGAGAAATACTGTTAAGAAATGGAGGGCAGGGAGAAAATGATTCTCTTTTCCCTTTTTTCTTTCCTGCAAATTAAAAACAGTGAGCTTTGCTTCGGCGTGTTTATGAAGAAATAGCAGTGGGTGCTGTGTTGCAAAAAGGAGTTTTACAGAGTATATGAAAAAATCCCCTGTGCTAGGTTAGACTAAACATCATTCTGGAGTAGAATTCTGGCTCAAAGTAGTCAGTTGTCAACACTAACAGAAAGAGCTCAAGAAACAGGCAGGTACAAAGCAATCTCTCCCAGCCTACAGTGCATGCGGCATTGGCTTACCTCGGACAGGAACAGTTCACCCATTCTGGAGCAGTTTCTAAAGGTGAGGCTCCCTTTCCTGTGAAGGTGGTTACACTGGGCAACACCACAGGTAAGTCTTCATAGGGTACAGGGACAGTGCCACAAGTCTGGCAGTGAATTATAGGAATAGGTGTTCCCCAGTACCGCTGTCGAGATATTAACCAGTCTCTTAATTTGTCACTCGTTAGGTCTCCACCTATTCCTTTATTTTTGGCCTCTTGGGTAATGGCTTTTAAAGCCTCCTGCCGAGTCATGCCTGTGACCTGATTTAAAAAAAAGAAAGAAGCAGAAGAAGAAAGAAAAATGTATATTTGCTGTCAGTGAAAATACAAAGACAAAAAAAGTCACGAATGCAATTTCTGACAGTCAAAGTTTATAAGCCTCTCATTGATCTTCCCTTTCCTGCTGCTGAACACCCTTCTATCCAAAAGGACTATTCACATACCAGTTACTTGATTCCTTTAAATCCTCTTAACCAAAAGGGTTCTTGATGGCCTGACTAGAACAAGGCTGAGAAAGAGCCTTTTACTGCTGATATTTTAACCAACTGCTCTATCCTGAAACTTCCAGCATATCACCAACACAAGACAGAGACTGAGGAAACGTGGATAGTGAAACAGCTTGCTTTCTTCAGCTTTCACTTTTTTTTTTAAATTCTTGTTTTTCAGATCTTAACCACTTAGACCCCGCCAGTCATCTAACAGAATATGAGCTTTGTGTCTGCTATTAAATGCATTTTTTCAAGAGTGTAATATCATATAGATTTTCTATTTAAATATAAGATTTCTATGTCACTTCAGGTAGATATGTTATCAGAAAGGCTTACACCACATTTCATGTGTGGAAATAGGGCTAATATATTTATATTTAGCTTGAAAATTTATTGAGATGGTGAAGTAAGAATCAACTTTTAACATAGGATCAATTATTCAGTTTCCATTATAAAACTCAGACCAATACTGTAGCTGCTTCTCCTGCACGAAAGCAAAAAAACCTTCATTTTGTTGCTACACAAGAGCCAACATTTTTCATCATTATTCCTAGAACTTAGATAGCATAAGCCTTTAAACATACAAATTATTTGGCACTCTTGAGAAAACAGATTTAGTTTGCATTGTTATTGTGAGCTGGAAAGAACCCCGTACTTATATACTCACCTCCCCAGAATTAATTACTTTCTCCAAACCATTTGGCAATGTTTCAGTGACTTCAGTGAAAGAAATGCCCAGATTCATAGCTACTGCAGCATCTTCTGCACTTGTACTAGGTATTCCTGGGGGGAAGGAAGTAAAAAAAATTAAAATTAGTTCTGGGATTGACTAAACATGGATATAAATCATCAATTTAAGGATAAAACATTTAATTTCTATGACATTCTTTATAATGACTTATCTTTGGAGTTTAAAAATCTAAGAATAAAAATGTTTTAATGTTCTTTAAGCAGTGAAATTCAAACAGCAATAATTACACAAACACATTTTTTCTGTAATCCAAGTGTTAATCAATGTCCCACCAGAGAAAAAGCTGAAAATTAGATGGTTCAGAAAAAGCCTAAAAGTAAAACTACAAAATTTGGATAAATAATAAAATTTTCAATACAATTATATTATCTAAATGTAATAAATTTAAATAACACAAATTAAATTCTATTTGTTAATATGAGAAACAAATACTATACAAACAGCCTCTTTCTGATTTCATGGTTTATTAAAATGTACCAAACCACAACAGTCACTAACATTACTATCCCTTTAACTTATTATGAAAGACATGATTTGTTTTATAATCTCAGGAAAAAATTCAAATAACATCAGTTTTCTATTCGGAATATAACTATTGAGAGCACTTCCTACTGCTGTTCAAGTCAGTTATAGAAGTCACAGTATTTAAGGCCCCTGATGCTATCTTTCCCTTTGCATCTTATCATTTGGGTCAGTCATACATCTTGAATGAAAGTTCCTCTTGTAAGCCATGCAAGACTTCCTTTTATTACGGCAATTTACCAGCACCATAAAATGACACATTGTCTTTAAATATTTCTTACTCATACTGATAAGATGATGACATCTTCCCTCTGATTTTGCTGCATGTATTTTGAAAAATATTTTGTTCTATTTTAGAGGACTACCTTTCAGGGTGAGTTAAGAAATTTCGTAACTTTATTGTCACACGTATTCTGAAATAACATTGGGATACTAACAGATTTATTATTTCCACAGGGAGATACATTTTTCTGCGTATTTTTTCCCTTCAGTGATAATTTATATAGTATTTTGAACAATCCTGCACAATTGCTATCATCTTTAAAAGGCAAAGAGACTTATTTCAACAAGCCAATGCCAGCACTAGGTTGGTGAATACTACAGACAAAAACTCTCCAAATATTGCTGAGCACATTAGAATTATTAACATACAAACTACTTCATTCAAAACCAGTTTAGCAATTGTCTTTGTTCAGGCAATGAAATACCTGCTATACATTAACTCTGTCAATATATGGAAGTCTGGAAGCAGATAACTGAAGAAACCCAAGCAGAACTGCCCTGTGACAAGTAACTCCCTAACTAGCAAAATACAGAATTGCTGTTTTATCTTTCCAGCAGTTGTACGCTCTTGCCATTTCAAGGCTCTATCACAGAATAATGTATGTATCTTAATTTGTCAGAGAGCCCTGCAGCTTGCAACAGGTGGCTTCACAATATGCTCTACAAATGGAAAAAAAGTGGGCCCCACTTTTCAATCTTCCTTCTTTTGAAAAGATGATGCTGTTAACGTACATTCGCCAAGCTCAACAGCTGGCATCCAGAACTTCCCAGGAAGAGCTGGGCTGTTTCCAACAGACATAAGGTACGTGCCAGTAAGCAAGCTGGAAGCTTTTAATGAAAAATATGATTAGGTATCTCAATTATTTGGCTTCCCTAACATAAGCAGAGGTTCTGGTTCTCAAAAACAGATTAATTCCTGAAGTGTAAGATGTGGGCATATTATAAGTAAGGTATAGAGTCCAATTGCATCATTTCTATCAGCCTTGTGAGGGTCATCCAAGACTTTTTTTGCAGTGTCAGATGGTTTTATTCAGTCCAGTTGTTTCACAGGAACAGTCAACATTGGCAGTGGTGTAGAGAAGAAAGGAGTAGCTCAAGGGCAGGAAAGAAGTATCAACAACAGGGAGGCAATAAAAAGGATAAGGATGTAGTGGAAAAGAGGAAGAAGAAATAAAGAACTATTTCCTCTTAGGACTGGTACAGAACATTGCCTACTCTTTGCAGCTGAGATGAGACCACAGCAAAACACAACAATAAACATAAACCTTCTTGGTAGGTTGAGGGGCTAGGCTCTCTATGCAGGAAAGGAGTAAGACAAGCTGCTTCATAGGATGACTTTGAGAAGAGAAGCCCACTCCAGGTGATCCAGAGTATCCTCTAGCAATGCCCTTCCCTCTCTTTATGGATGCTCAAACCTAAATTAGGTGCCTAAATTATGCGAATGCTTCCTTTAGCGATTAAGGATCCAAGATAACTGTCCAAGACTACTTGAACAGAATTATCACCTACTCTCATTTATTTTGCTGATCTCTAGACAAATATTATCAGGTAGAAGTCAAACTTGGAAGTTTTGTACGTTTACTGTCTGAAACATTTCTCTAGAAGGATGCATATAATTTATGTAAACATAAGATAAAGAACAAGCTAGAAGTGTGGGTGGTTTGCAAAATGTTTGTCAAACAATGGTACAGTTGTTTTTTGATTAAGGATGGTGAGACAGCCAAATACACATGCACGCTAGATAAACAATCCTCCTATGCTATACAGATCCTCAAATTTAGCTCATTAAACGTACTAATTTTATAATATTTCCATTAAAATTTATCATCCTGTAAATCTCTCCCCCAGACAAATTCCACATAGCTACTTTTCACTTCCTTCTTCGCTAATGAAGAACAGCAATGAAGAACAAGATTCCAAAATCCAGAAGAGAGCCACTATGTTCAAAGATTTGCTGCAATAGTATCTGGTGCTCCAACACAGCAATTTAAAACTATACTATTTACTCACACATTAAATGTCACATACCTATTTTAGTATCGAGAAAATTCTCAAAATTGTTTTTTGCTGAGATGACTACAGGAATCTCCTGATTGGTAAGCAAATTCACAGCTGTCACTGAAGTAAGCGAGTCTGAAAACAAATGTAAGGATCATGGTAAGTAAAATATGACAGAAAATATGCTAAGAACATTACTTACTATTACAACTCAGTTTATGTTAAACGTACAAAATTTAAATTAGAATTTTGTTTAAAAAAAGAAAGAAAATGAAAAGCCTAATTACATTTCTAAAAAGTTCAGATGTATTAAAATCTCCAGTAATATTGATAAATTTTCATTTGTATGAATTTGCTCTAGTAAGCTCTGAATTATATACTAGCAGACATTATAAAATTAAGCAAAAAAAACAAAACAGTTATTCAGATGAAACTGAAGGGGGAGCATACATACTATGGTTATGATTTGTTTTCTTACACAAGAACTACAAAGCATGAGAAATATTGATCAGTGTATAAAAAAGAAACTTAAATAACTAATTGATTTCCAAAACAGAATATTCATATTAGACATGAGGAAGCTAATGTCCACGAGAAGGAGAGAAAGAAGAGAATCAAGGGTGATAAAACAAAATTGATTTACAGTGTGTAGCTTTGGTGGCTCGGCAAGAAGAAAATCAAACCTGAATACTCCAAGTTTCAAGGATACAAACCCCACATCTCAATTTGGACCTATTTCTAACCTTTTCAATGCCTTTAAGTTGATGATAATTAAAATAATTAAACAAAATAATGAAAATACAGACTGCTAAGAGCTTCCTTTAATCTATCTTCCTAGATTAAAGGAAAGACTCAGTCTTGTATAGCTATGCGTAAAATCTACTTGAAATAAAATAACAGCATTTTAAAGAAGAGAGCTACTATATCTCATCAGTCTTGTTAACACGAATACTATACTTATTTATGATTACTACTTTTACAAATTTTGGATCTTTAAGATACCATATTCTGGATAAAATTCCACACATTCAAAGCTGCACACATAGCTTTCCTCCTCTGATTAAAAAATGTACAAAAGGAATCATTTCACTCTTTAAAGGCAACCAAGCAAAAAGCCTCATGAACAGGATGCTGAGTGGGTAGGACAGTCTGCTTTTAAAAATAACTTATCTCTTCTACCCAGCAATAATTCTGATTTTATGCTGGAACTCAAAATAATTTTGCTCATTTGCTCACATCATTATTATAATAGCCTTAAAGAGAGTATATTTCAGTTACAAATGTAAAAGAATGCATGCATAGTATTATAATGAGATAATGAACATTGTAAGGATCAAATCTTTATCTCTGATATCTCACACTGACAAAACTAGAAAAACTTAGCAGATTCCAAATCAACATAAATTTTGCTAGGCTAAACTAAATGAATGTTTGAAAACTGGTTGCTCACCTCTACTCAAATAATAATAGCCTAAAATACAGAGCTGTATACAGTAAAGGTATAGAACATCAAGTTACTTTGCCATACAAACCCTTTTTTTTTTTTTCATCTCCTAGAAAATACTAAAACATATCCTCTTAACTATTTACATGAGAACACAGTGAAGAAAGGGAGTAACAAGACTATCTCTGCTGAAAAGAAAACAAAAAAACCCAGTGAATATTTTTAAAAAATCTTGGTTAATGTGAAAATATGGTCCATCCAAGGCCATAAAAAAATTATTTTTACTTTAATGCTGTTGTTAGCCCTTCATATGTACCACGGCTGAAATGCAAATCTGAAAGTCCATGTAGAAATTCTCTTTTATGCTCTGTTCTTTGGAAATGCTCAAGAAATAGTAATAAATATTAGCCAGTTTCAACTGAAGAGTGCATATAAATATATGTACAAGTAGCAGGAGTACACAACAATAGCAGAGTTACAATTCTGAAATTATGTCCCCTTTAAAGCCTCTTTTTCAAGGCCTTATGGCTGTTATTATTCCAGATGAGAGTTTCTTAATTCAGCTCAACCAAAAGGTAGATTTTTTTGTTAACAGACACACAAAAAAAGCTTTTCAAGTATTTTCATGTAAAAAAATATATCATAGTCCTTATTAAAAATAAGTTTTTCCCCTGTGTGGTTTAGTTTAAAGCACAAGATGCAATAAAATCAAGAGACCTGCTCCCTCTCAACAGGAACAGCTCATACTCAGCTTGACACACATTCTCTGAGATCATTATGTAAAATTGTTACTCTTCTACAGCAAAATGCAGTATGAGAGAACTATCACCTTTTCCTGGGACGAAGTCCCTCTGAAAGACTTCCTTGAGACTGCTATTCCCATGCAGCAGTCGGTGAGTCGGTAAGATATATAAATGGGAAGCTCCATAAATGGCTTCAGGCGTATAGGTGTAAGCTGCTACCTTCTCTTTTGTTATTTTACCATTAACCTGAAAAAACAGCAGAAAATATCCCCCATTAATTTATTTTTTTTCTCTATTGAAAGTGCAGTGGTTTTAGATTCCCTTTCCTTTTTATGCAACTAACAGATATACATAACCCTGTAGAAATACACGATACACGAAGTCAGATGAATTCCCACTGTAGGGAGTTTCCAGAATCAAATCTTGACAAAATTTACTTTTAAGACCTTGAGAAAGTTACTTCACATTCTTGCCTCAGTTTAACCAAATATATATATAAAAATATATTCTAAAATCATATGTAATATTACATTGTTCTATTGAGCCAGATTGAATCCCTAGAATCCTTCTACTCACTTTTAATATGCATGCCCTGTTTCCAAGAAATGGAAATGAGATATTTATTCTGAAATCTAAAAAGAATGTAAGATTTTCTTGGCTACCAGGCTTTCTGCCACAGTTCTCTGATGAAGTTAATGCTGCAACTTACGTACAGGAATAAAATAAAAGGTGGCACAACATTAAAACAACTGGACATAAAATGAGAGTAATAAACCCAGCAGACTGCTTAAGAATTATCACCCAGCACTGTCAATAGGCTTCATATTTTAAGTCCATTAACTGTAGAGTGTACGGGGGTCTTAGGAGATATTTCTATGACAGGTATTAATATACATTTTGTGTGCAATTCAGAGGTATTAAGAAAGTTTAAGCTGTCTCAATTTGAGGTTCCCAAAAATTCAGTATTTTAAAATAAGAAGCTGCCTCTAAAATGTTAGACCAGAGTAAATAAGCACAATAAAGCTTTGAAGCCCAAGGGCTGAAATTCCATCAGGGTCTCTGAAAATCTCTTCTGTCACTGTCATATTCAAAAAGCCTTTTACATCTCTTCTTAACTTCAGATTTTACCATTTTTCTCTAGATAATTATAATACTCTTAAGGTTTCTCTTTCTTTCCTCTCCTTTCTTTCTAACCATATTTCCCTGTATCTCCAGCTCTAACTAACTGTCTGGGTTTCATTATTTTAATTACTGTGTGTAATAAATGAAGTAATGGACAAACGTCAATAAAGTGGCTTGCCTGAGGTCAGCTTGGGTCTGACAGAGAAGTGCTGCGCAGAGTGGAGCTAAAGCTCAGCTAGATCCCAGCTGACTTCTGCAGTGCCACTTCATACTCTTGGCATTGCTCCCCTATACGTCCTAGTTTTTTTTCAGGGATATTTACTAGCTAGCATGTATTTTGGCACAAATACACACAGCTGATTTGCATCTGATGTTGCATTTGAACACACAAACCCTTTCCTAAGGAGGAACGCAGGGAGTATCTCTTCAACCCACAAGCAGCATTCTTCAGGATCTGTGCTGGTCTGGGCATGAACATATAATAATCTTCTTTTAGTAGGTTTCAAGCTTTTTAGATCTGAAAATCTATTCCCATCATGCATTTCAGGAGTTGCAGTTAACCCAACCAAGATAGCAGCATTGACTTACCTTCAGCAAGAAGTCAAGAGAGCATCCAACACAGTCACCTATCCAATTTGCTTGCATTTCTTTTATGCCATACCACTCAGGGAGATTGGACAAAGCATCAAACATAGCCTGATGCAATAAAAGAAAGAATTAGAACACTCAACTTTTGTAAGCATACAAATTAAGACTATAGGTTTAATTATAACTAAGAGCAAAATTATGAGGTGCTAGTAAAAAGATAGGAAGAGGCGTTTTTCTACTGCTGCTGTCCCAAATTCATCTCTTTGAGAATAGAATTAACACGGTGGCACAAGCCAGAAGTATGACAACCCCAGCAGAGATCCTATTGTTATTTAAAAAGGCCTTCCTTTTGAATGGACTAAACCTTAAATACAGAACAAAACCCTTAGAGGAAAACAAACACTGAAAATATTCCCAAAATGGGTGTAAACTGTGGGAAGTGTAAGTAACTTAATGAGCTGAATAAGACTACTGACACATAAGATGTGCTTGCAGATATGAAGCATGCATTTGGATTAGTTGTTCTAGATAATAGCCTGGAGATGGCAGTCAGGACATTTAGGACATTTACATGTCCTAAAATTTTCAAGCTCTAACTTAAATGGCAAAGTAGAGTTTCCAGCTGCCTATCTATTTTTCAGATTTCATATTGATATTTTACAAAGCACAACAGGCTGTAAAATTGAGTTGGAACATTAGGTGATATCATCCTGTAAAAAAACCCCACAATTAAATCATAATAATGAGTTCATATTAAATTTAAAATCTATAAAATAATATTATAATAATATAATAATAGTATAATATATTATGCAGCAGAGAAGAAATTAAGTTTTGTCTCCTTCATTAGCCATAATATCCAATAGTCAACCTGTAAATTCTATGTATATTTATCCTCAGCAAGAGATAGATCCACTTATTTATGTACTTTTTGATGTGTGGCATGGGAGCATGACAAACTATTCTGAGTCAACTAATATTTACTAAACCTCTGAACAGTATGTTTTTAATAAAAGAAATTATTAAAAAAGTAAAGGAGAAGATGTACAAAGGGATGGATAACTCAAAGCTCATCTCATTTTTCACTTCATAACACTTCACATTTGTGTAATGAATACTCCATGACTGTCCAAAATCTTTACTTTGGCAGAAGTACCGCCAGAGGCATGAGTCACTCAGACAGATGGTGGATATGCTGAACAATTACAGTTAAAATCTAAGAATAAGGCAATATGTTGAATAATTTTTCCTTCAGCTGTGACTCCCAACATCAAAAGTGCAAGCTCTTTATTGTCTCATTAATTACCAATAATGTGCAAGGATGGACAGTAGCTATTATGTGCTGCTCAAATTAAATAGGGGGTAGTTAGATAATTAGTGAATATACAACTCATTCTTTTTCAGTTGCTGTGTTTTAACTACATTCTTAGATATTTTCAGAGTGAGATGCATAAAAGATATTATAAGGATTACTTTCTAGTTACTGCTCTTGTATATCTACCATTCAAAATGCAACAAAGGGCTTATCCTTCATAAATCATAATATTACACCACCACTTGGGATTATTATTGCTTTCTACATTCTTAAGAATCAAATTCATTTTCTGGTGATTTATAAATAAAAGAATGATAAGGTTTTGGAAGTTTTTTAATCATACTGTAACTTTAATCAGTTGTAGTTCATAATTGCAAGTATACTATATGACAAAGAATTCCAAATTCTCATTATTCTCATTAATTTTAGTGTTCCAGAGACTATTGAGCTTTCTCTGCCATGAATAATCCATGCACCTACCTAGATATATACCTACCAATGAATAATGAATAACTGGAGATATGGATAGATAGGTAGATATACACAATACTTGAATAAATTCTTTGCAAGAATTTTATACATTTTAGAAAGATCAAAAATGTACCAGTATACATAGAACTGGCTGGACACATTAGCAGATTTTTATAAATTTTTCTGCTTGGATATCCATCCTAATCTACACCACATTTTGCTGGCAGAAGCAGCTAAATGTGCATGTGCTCTACTGAAACTCTACAGTCTGTAATTGCTTGCCAGCATAACTTTCTACATGATTTTTCACTGCAGGATTAATACATCAAGATGCTTAATGCCAGTGTGAATGATTTTAACTCTAGCTACTCTGCTTCCTAGCTCCTAGCCTTATTAGGAGCTATAAGCTACAGTTTGACTTCGCCCAGTTCTCTTGATAATGTAATTGCTTCGTGCAGCTAAATACAGAAAAAGCTAACTTAGCTTCACCTGAACGAAGATGAGAAAACTTATTCTGCATGACAACACAGCCTAGCAGAGTCTGCTAACACAAATCCTTCACAGCTTAATATGCACGTGTACAGTAGTGATTTAAAAAAAAACAACCCACACATCAACCAAAAAAATTATAAAATTTTCAATATGGATTTATGATTCTCTGTTCTTTGTGCTCAACACACTGGTTTGTTGTTGAGGCTATGAATAGCAGGTGAAGTAGAAAATGAACAACATGTAAAACACAAACATTTTACGTAGTGTTACAGAGGCAAGAAATACACAGTATGTATACTGCTAGCATGTTAGTGTTTCTGGATGGTAAATTAACCTATGATATTCACTAGCAGGAAAGTAGAAAAGCACATTAATTATTACACATATTAATGCACTGTACATTCAAAATTCATCCATGCAAATCAGGGCTTTTAAAAATTGCTTAAGGGAAAGCCCTTTAAAAAACTTCATTTTCAAACCCAATTGCACTACACCCTGCAAAAACATAAGTCCATAAATATATATTAATTTTTAAAAGCTACAAGTAGACGGTTTGGGTATACAAAACTCATGAATTGAAGCTGATCAACACTAGCATAGAAATTGATGAATACTTTAAGCTAATGTTTCAAAAGTTAAATATTATCTCCATGAATTTTGCTTTTACATTCTTTTTTAAAATTACTATCAAGTTTGGTAAAACATCTTATGAATTATTAAAGTAGTCCTATGGATTCTGCTCCAATTACTATTTTGCAATTACTGATAGGATTTCTTAAACAAAAATTCTGACCCTTAAGGGCATATATGCAACTCCTAGTCATCTATGCCACAAGTTTGTTAACTAGGTAACAAAAGACAAGCAACAAAAAGATTCCCAGCACAAAGGCAAATAAACAATAGTAAAATCATGTTCCATCCTGCAAGGGATAAAGAACAACAGCAGCATTATAATCCAGTAAGCAGAGCGTGATAAACTTATCAAATAAATTCAATTTTCAAATTTCTGATGATGACTTAATAGTGACAAACTTTGAAACATTAGGTAGCAGAGGCTTTCTACTTTCATTTTTTCATGGCTCAGGAAGACATGATAAAACTTAAAATGCAAACATCTAATTACAGGAGAAATTACTCCTATCTTAATTAAACACAAGTCAAGGTAAAGCATAAATATATTTTGGCAGTCCTTCAGATCTAAAGATAGACAGGCTAAGGAAAATGCTAAAGAAATCAAAGCTACATTCAGGGATGAGAATGACTTCAAGACTCATACACCTTTAGGAAAGTTTGACTTAAGTGCTGGAGAAGCTGAAGATTCAGGATAAACTAATGTTTCACAGGACTGCTTTACTCTTTCAGAAAACATAGAAAATCCTGGCATAGCTAGAAAACAAAAGTCAATCAGTTCAGATGATCAGCGAGTCACAAAATCAAGATGAGCTTGCTGAAAATTCATCACGCACAACGATGACCAAGTCTGAAACTAGAAGTAAACCATCTGAAAGTAGAAAACCAATCCCACATATCCAGCTGTTTAGTCTGTTGAAAACTCATGGAGAAACAGAACTTCATTATAGCAACCTTCAGACAGACAAAAAGTATATAAAATCAAAGAACAGAGGTGCTTTATAATTTCCCAAGAGTACCTCAACTCCAAAGTCTCCGCCCCTGCTTGTAGTTCAAAGAGGAAGGATTCAGCTGAGCACCTAAAAAATTCATTCTCTGATTTTGGGAACTAAAGTTTTTAGTATGGTCAATGCCTGCCACTAACTTCGTACTTAGAGGATTTCAGCTCCTCCGTGACAGTAAATGAAAGAAAGTGATAAACCTAAATATAAGCTATAAAGCCAAATGTTTACTCTTTTTTCAATAAAGACACTTTAATGAAGTTTGACAAATTTGCAACATAATAACAAGACTAAAATAAAAAGGTCATCAAAAGGTTTCATTTCAAAAGCATTCAATTCATTAGCAAAATAAAATTATCTTATACTACATGAAAATAAAATTAACATACAAAACTTTGCTTCTGAGGAAGAGTCAAAGAAATATTCAAGATCTGTTTGGATTAAAATGAAATTCTTCACTTCATTTGATCAAGCTCCCAAAAGAGTAACCCAATATAAACTAAAGATTACATAAAATCATTTAATATAACTTAATACATTAACTAAAGTACAGGAAATTAAAGTCAGGCTGCCAACTGTTTTATTTTGCATTTTTGATCCAACTGTGATTATGCAGTACAGCTTCTGCTGGTATTTAATCTCTTGTTGTTTTGTGTATTTTTTTTAACCTTCAGTAGTTTCTGCCTGTACTACTGTAGATCACTCTTGACTCTTATTTCCCAAGTGTGAAGTATAGTGAAAACATACATTAAAAAGCAGTAACAACGCAGATACTGTGTGTGCTTAAAATTCTTTCTCATAAATGTCTGAAACATCAGAGTTTTTCCCTTTCTTTATCATATCATTTATGGTCAATAAACACTTCTGGTTTGTCTATGTAGAACTGAGGCAAAGAAATGATTCCTTGAAAGCAAAAAAGCCAGCTTTCTCCAGATTTGCTCTCCAGAGTAGTGATTACCAAAGAGAAGATACTCCCTTTCCAATATAATGAAGCATATCTTTGGGATAGATGAGTAACCGATTCCATAAATATAAAAGCTCCTTAAAACATTTGCTATCATTTTTAGTAGTACTGATCATTCATTGTTTTGATTAATCTTATACCAACAGGAACTTAAATTTATATTGCTGCAGCATCAAATGAGATGCTGCATTTAAACTATGGTGAAAAGATCAGCCTGGTCTGGATATCCACAATTAATTTTCTGTCTTGCCAAGCTGACAAAACAGGTGTCATTTTTTAAATTAATGAAATGCTAAGCAAGCTGCAGAGACAGTGCTCTTAGTGCCTTATAAAAGAGGAAGAGTTTCAAAGCAAGGTTTATCAGGCCCATTCTGTTGGGGGAAGACAACTATGAGCTAGACTCTAAGTGTGGGAAGTGAAAAAATAAGGTATCAAGTATGAAAAACGAAAGAGCCAGCATTTCTGGTCTCCTCAATGATGGGGCATTACCTCATGCTATGAAATCCAAAATACAGTCAAGACTCTTATCCTAAAATGCAGCACTTCAGTTTCATTACATCTCACTACCATTCTGCTTAATATCTCAGAAACGAAATAGGAAATTAAAAAAATCAAGCAAAACACAATTACGATTAAAACAATTCCAGTTCTATTCAGATCAGACAAAGGGGCTGTCAGACGCAGTGCAAACCCGGAGTAAAGCTAGAGGAGAACGGGTAGATCTTTTTTTGTTTTCCCTTCACAGAGTTAGCACCATGTGAAACATATTCACAGAATATGAGAAGGTTTTGTCTCTAAATGTCTGTACAAAAAAATAAAAACTATGAAAAATAAAAAATAAAGAGTACTACTTATCTGTATAACAACTCTAAATTAGAGTGACAGAATTTTGTAGGCCCTGTCAATTTCCCCAGTATTTAAATTAAAGACATATACTATCTTATTGCTGTGCAAAAAAGAGAGATGATTTAAGGCAAAATTGGACGTTTCAAAGTTGCTTCTATTTTATTTTGTTCAAAAAAAGTACTATTTTCTGGTTATTTGGGTGATTTTTGAAAAGTAAAATATGAAAAAATATTGTATAAAATTAAATTAGGAAGAATAGGGACTACGCAAACACCAACCTTACAGATTCTTGTTTGAGGACTCAGTTGACTGTGCATAAAATCCCATAATAGCAATTTACAGGTACACACAGAAAATGCTGACATTTACAGATAGATTTTTGCAATGAATCTGCCTACAGATTCAGCTGGGTAACCGTAGCAACTAAATGTTTTAGTTTAAACATCTTAAATGCACAGACAACAATTTGAATAATAATGCCGTCAGTCAAGGCATTATACTTTTATGTAAGAAATCTGTCAAAAGAAAAATGACAATTAAGATGCTCTTTAAAAATCCATAAAAGCTGCTGGACCATTTCATACATACTTCAAGGTTTAAAAAATGGGTCACGATTACTTTATTACTTTACCTAATCAAAATGCTTTCTGCAAAGCACTTAAAGCATGGTCAATATTTTTGCCCTTTGAAAAAAATTCATTGACAATGGTAAACTGTCACGTGAGCAAACACTGCTTGCATTGTTTGCATTTTTTATTTCAAGAAAGGACTATGAGCTGGTGCAGTAATAACAAAGAAATCAAAGCAAATCCACAGAAGATGATTCCTCTGGAGATAACAGAAATCTAACAAATAGTGTGTGTAGGAATGAAACACTGACTCCTGTAACACACGAGATGATTTCACAGTCCAGTACTGATCATGTAACTCCTTGTTGCTATTTGACTAGTAATGTAAGCATTGCAGATGAAGATTACTCTTGCTAGTATTTATTTTTATTAAGGTTGTGAGATACAGGAGAAAACATAAAATGATAAATGGGTGAAAGAGGAACATAGATTAATAGAAATATCATAAATATGCAGTATAAATAGGTTGAATAGTTACAACAAAATAATTTGTGATGAGTAGAAACTAAGTTGCATGCATTCATGTCCAGCTATTATTGCTAGCTAGTAATTTGCATGAAGAATTAAAGGATATCAGATTCATTAAATGTATTTTAAATGGGAACAAATCATGGGGTTCAACACTACGCTATTTGAGACAATAAGGATGCAGATCAATTGTCAACAGTCTGAATCAAAATGGTTATGAAATAAGAACTTACACTTTTCTCTAAGCCACACAGGAAAGGAGTTACTTACCAGAAATAAAGCTCTTTTTTCAACATGCTGCCCCACTATATCAACTTAAAAGAAAACTCAGGGACAACTTCTGGAAGGAATAGGGAACAGATTTGCAGAGTCTTGTTGCAGAAAAAGGGCAAGGAAGGTTTTCTGACATTTCATCTTGAACTTCTGTAAACTTTTCAGAAGTAACAGTCATCATGGAAGGTGCAAGCAAAAGGTGACCAGAATCAAAGGGCTTTCCCCATGAGATACAAAAACCACATTAAGGCCTCACTGGAGAAATAGGAGTGGGAGAATTAGAACACACTTAAAGAGTACTCACTCTCTAGATGTAGCTGAAGTGGGACAAGAATATAAATCTTCTCCAAAAGGTGCAAGGATTACATTACCATCAGATAATCTCTTAGTGCTTCCCATTTTTTAAATTCAAAATAAAAAGCAGTGAAACTTCAGTGGCTAACAGAAATCTAGCCATATAACTCACTGAAAGCCTGATCCACTTATCTCTCTACCTTTACCCAAACCTAGCAAGAGCATCTCGCACAAAGGAAGGGATAAATCTGCTCTGTGTCCATGAACTTGTCCAAGCTGTGAGATACAGGAAATAGAGGCCCAGATGAGTTCTGATATGAATTCTGGCAGTATGGCTCAAAGACCTAAAAGCTACTCTATACTGAGAGAAAACATAGGTCTTTGGATCGGAACGATTTTGACCACACTAACCTCCCACCATCTTGCCTTAACCTTTAGGACAGCTTCAAAAGAAGCAGAACTGGGCAAAAGATATTCAACAGACAATTGACTTAGAAATGGGGAATAAAGACCTCAGGGTCAGACAAGTTCTGGAAGGGTGACCTTCTATTTCTATTGTTTTTTTAATGCAAAAAAAAGTTGACCATGTATTTGAAATTCCCCAGTCCCATTTAAGATAATCATTATAATGTCCTCTCAGACTTCCCATTTACAGGAGTCTGGCATATGGAGTACCATAAATAACCTTCACCATCTAAGCCTAGCTTGGATAAAAATGCTCTCTACTGCTGTAGCATCCTGAGCCTTCAGGTGCCTGAAAATAACTGCAAAGAAGGTACTATACATTCATGGTGAGCCCCAAACAACTTAAGAAAAAGGGAAGGGAGATCCATAAAGAACCTGATATTATTCTAGAGAGCTATGTTCATTGGCAAACTGTCAGGTAATGATAAAAAACACCTAATTGTTGTACTCATTTATCATTAGAAGCACAAACATCTAAAGTCTCTGAACAGCAAAGACTTTCAAGAAAAGAGTGTTGTACTGGTAGTGGTTCTGGTCCTTGATGTAAGCCAGGAAAATTCTCTTTATGGAAATGAGAGTCTTCAAGATCAAGAGACATGAAATAATGCCCCCCTGCTGAAGTGAAGGTATTATGACCACTAATGTTATTATCCTAAAATCATATTAATGATTAAAGATCTTCAGCTTCTTAAAGCCAGAGATAGCTCTGTAAGCAACAAAGGTAAATGAATGTCTCTCAAAAAAGCCCGGTCTCCTGGCAAGGGCTTTTGAAAAGAGAGAGGTAGGGAAGGGGGCTTGACGAATAGGGTAGGAAGAGTGATTGCTGTAATCATGGAGTTCAACACTACGCTATTTGGGACAATAACGATGCAGATCAATTGTCAACAGCCTGAATCAAATGAAAAAGTATACAAAAGAAACAGATTTAGAAGGAAGGACTTGTGTCTCTTACCACTGCTTGAAAAGTACTGGGATGACTACTGTAAGAAATGAAGAAATGTGTGCAAAGCTGAGTTTTGAGGATAATTAGTCAAGATATTCAGAAAGAGGAGCCAAAGTTGTAGCATTTAAGATCTGTAAATTGGCTTCTGTCAAAACGCTGTTGTGAAGCTTCCTGGTTACGTCAGTGTAGGCAGAGAGCCTCTTAGAGACTCTAAGAGTGTTAGCTCTGAGACAGTCTCTCTCTGATGGACAATATTCAATTGCACTTGCAGTTCATGGGCCATTCAAAGCTGTAAGACCAAAACGGTCTTCTTCAGAAAGTAAGACACAACATGCTATGTTATTTAGCCTCTTGCAACTTGAAAGAAAAACTTGAGTACCAAAAAAGGGAACTTACATATCTCAATCTTCCAAAGCATTAAATCCATCTAATATCAGATACTGGACTTAGAATAGCAGAGCCTGGTAATCTGCTAGTCTTATTTGAAGGTTTTGGGGAAAAAAGTAGTAATTTTTCCCCTTTCTACAACCAAATGTTTAAGGCCCTTGCCAAAAGAAGCAGAGTGAGACTGTTCAAAATGTGCCAGAACCACAGCAACAAAAATGGGAGTCAGTGGAGGGTGAGTAAAAGGGAAAATCCAAACCACCTGCTGATACTTGGTAGCATCTGTCACTGTACGAGAAGTGAGAGCACATGAAGGCAGTGCTTGCCAAAGCACTTGAGCTGGGAGAATTACGACATCATTTATCGACCTGGTTGTATCAGCTAGCATAGACTTTACATAATATCGATCAAACAGAGAAAGAAGTTTTGGGAAGCCTTTACAAAGACCTGCAGAGTACTCAACTGTTCAATTGAGAAAGAAGTTTTGGGAAGCCTTTACAAAGACCTGCAGAGTACTCAACTGTTCTCTGTAGTAACGCTTAAAGGTTTTGTAAAGATTGATGTAAACGTTCATCCCCAAGTGAAAAGCAGAAGCAGCTCTCAATTCATGATGCCACTAAGATGTTCAAGAACAAGGGGTTGTTTGCACTTTCGCCCTTCATGTAGGTAGGGGATATGGTAGTCTCCTGAGGTGACATCTTTGGGGAGTAAGATGAGGGGGTGCTGTGCAGAGACAAGTTCCTTTGTGTCATCATCTGAGCCTTCTCACTGGAAAATGAGATGTGAGAGACTTGATCATTCCAAGAGCTGATGTCTTTCCTGTAATGACATTTCTTAGTTCAGAGACTAAAGACAAAAGATAAATCCTCCTCCCTAGAGGGGGATGGATATTGAGCAAGAAGTAATAATCCCATAAGCCAAGGGTGTTTTCAAGGTTACTGAAAAGCTCCTCAGTCTTGTCTTTTGGTCTTTATGAGTAAAAATTTAAGGCTGATTTACTCCTCTTAGAGGGAAACAAGTAAACGGTGATTTGGTGCAAGCACGGATACAGCCCAGAAATACCAATCATTATTTCCCGCAGCCTCTAAAAAGACAATAGATAAAAGATGTATTCATAAAGGCAGACATTCTAATGAAGCTCCAGCCTCAAATTAAGGGAAACAGTGAGTTAGGACAGATCCTGAAATATCACAAAGGTGATAAAGAAATCTAGTGGCAAGAGCACCAAGAAAAAGCTAAAAACGTTGTGATCATTTTGTGATTGTGCAGACATGCTTCATTTCTCCTTCAGCTATAGCAAACGTTTCCTCCTTACTGCCAGAACAGGCAGCACAATCAGAAAACACACATTTCAAGTACCCTCTCTGCATATGAGGAGTCAAAGCATCAGGCAGACTATCTAAGTTTTTTCTCTTTATTGTGAATGGACCTAGAGCGGGACCTGGATTTCTTCTCCCTGGATGATGGCGATTTGTCTCTTGAACCTGAGGCTCAGGGAAAGGGTCAAAGGTGAGTTTTTAATATTTTCTTGGGAATAACTTGCTCAATCTGTACTTGAAGTCTCAATACACAGAACACTGTGACAGAATACAAACTTCACCCAAACAGACCAGGAAGTCAATATTTTAATCTCAGAGAGCATAAAGGCAAAAATGTTGTTGACGAATTCCTAGGTGTGGAAGCTATGCTGTCCCATCACAACCAAAATTTGAGCTCATAAAAAAGGATGTTTAAATAACTTGAAAATATTTTTTTAATTACAGATAACCAAATAGAGTATGAAGTAAAGTACAATAGAAGGTCCAGATGATCTTCAATAAAGAGCAGTTAATCATAAAGAACTACAGTTCAGACACATGTGGAAATGAATGCTAGTTGTCAGGCTGTACTCCATTGCTCATACCATGCCCATACGTCCAACATGTTGACTAGGCGAACAAGTTTCTACTTCAAAAGACTGCACAGATGTACACTCAAAATACACAGAAAAGCACCTGACAGTCAATATGGGATGACAATGTGTGAATGCAGAATTCATTCATTCACCTCTGATTCATTTTTCATTTCTTCAAAACTTAATCCCACACCAATTTCTTAAAATTCTTAAAGATGTCAACAGAAAGACTTCAGGGATAATAATTTTCATACACACACATACACAGAGATAGATCACATATATTATTATATAATTATAAATTACACAAACATGCTTTTATAAAAGACCACATTCAGCTTGATGAATATTTCTGGATGAAAAGTCACCTCTTTTAACTGCTACCATAATTTCCCAAAACTGTATTCTCATACCTTTGCATAAGCAGTAGTTTTGATAAACCACTGTTTGAGGTATTTCTGTTCCACTTTTGCTCCTGAACGCCATGAGCAACCATTGTCATCCACCTGTTCATTAGCTAGAACAGTCTGATCCACTGGATCCCAATTAACCAAGGCCTAAAAAAAGTTGCAGGAAGAAACAAAATAATTTCAACAGCTATTTCAAAACAAGAATCCTACTTTTCAGACACCAAACGAATTATCCAGAAACATTCCTTGGGCCCCTGAGTTTTCTACGTTTTTATAACATCCATTTGAATCAGCGACATGGACTCAACTGAAGATGTTTTGAATATTCATCTTCTCAGAAATCAAAAAACCCAAGAAAGCAGTTGGCAGCATTTGCCTTGATTGATCATGCTAGTGGGATAGGCTGACAACTGAATATTAAATAGATAAGTGTTCCAATTGACTATACTGCAAACTACATATTCAGATCCTTAAAAGCTGTCCGCCACTAATTCAAAAGCGTTGAGTCAGACTGAGGGGGCTGAATAATCAAGGATCTCCAACTTGAGAGGACAGAATCACAAAGAAGTATTATAGTGGTCAACTATATTTCAAGTGAAAGAGTTGATACTTTCTGCGTGTAACTTCTGTCAACTTTGTGAAATACTTTTGGAATTATCTTTCCTTATCAGTGCAAATACACGAAATAAAATTTAAAGTGAAATAAATGTTGCTATTCAACTCTACAAACATTGTTTTTTAAGGGCTAAGTGAAATATCAGACATAATATACTGGGAATGGAACAAAACCAAAACTTGCCCCCCAACAGTGTTGAACAATTTAGATGATCATTTATCATAAAGGAGCTAAAACCACAAAAGAATCCTAATGGTCATTCCAGAACTGGTATCCAATGCTAGACATTAACTTGAAAAAATAAAAATAATCAAAGCGATAAAGAAGAGTAATTCATTATTTTGAGTGTAATTTAGTATTTGAGCTAAATCAAAGTTAAATCAATGTGACTGAAAAACAGTGATCCAGCTCCATAGTATTCTAATACATTAACCATCATTTGAAAATTTCAAATGCACTCTTTGGGTATGGGGAGGACTTACTATCTCATCTGAAAACTAATCACTGTCCTCATGCTACTCACTTTTCGTTTTATCTATCACTGATCACTTTCTGAAATGCCCCAGTTTCCAAACAACTGATATTGCTTAGTTTTAAATATGCTACATATTCTTAGAAATATTAAATATCACAGCCATTTTGAAAATCTAATAGTGAGGACAGCAGAAAGACAGATGCATGGATCCTCTCCCTTAGGAACACTGTTGCTGGTTTTGTTACCAGTGCGTGGTATATGTGTGTGCGTGTGTGCACAAGAAGTCTGATTACCTACATCAATTTATACAAAATTTACTATAATGAAATGAACGAAAGTCATTCTTTGCTAAAAACAAACTCACTTTCAAATGAAGCGTACGTAAATTCATTATGTCACTGGAATTCAAACTTTTTACAGTTTGCTTTTATCTATTACCTACCAATAACACCAACCTGGTGTGGTGGTTTGAGGCTGGGCCAGCCACTAAATGGACATTTATACAAGGCTTCTGAAAATTCACTGGGAAAATAAAAGCAATGTATTCCACTATTACAAATCTATTTTCTAGACTTTCAGAACACAGAACTTCAGTAATGACACAACACATTATGAAGTTGGCTCTAAAGTAATCATCCTTTAATTTAAAAGCCCTGAAAAAAAACCCACACCACTACAAAGTTAAAAAAACCAGCTAAAGAGAGATGATTTTAAGAAGTAATAAAATTCCAGTCAAATAAATCAGTATTAGGATATGCTTGTATTAAATTGACTATGAATCAAAGTTGAGAAAACATACTGTTTCTGTTTTGATGATTCTGGATCAAATTTATGATGAAAATTTTAGAAAGTAACTAAACTGATCTATATGAGTATAATTATTTAGCACAACATACTCTTATGATTCATAACAGGAAGATTCATCTAAATAAATCATCCAAAACAAAGCAAATACGTATTTAAGAAATCCGTAGCTGAAAGGTCTAGTCTTTGAATTTTTCGAGTTGCATTTTGTTTCTTCCATCTCTTACAGCCTTTTGACTAATATCCAGAACACTGATATTAAATTAAATTAAATCCTTAGTTCCTACTTGTACCTCCCACAGGCAACTTCTTGACAATGACAGTGTCTGAAACCATGGCTCCGGGAAGCTGCTAAATGTCATCGACACAAAGAGTACAGTGCAAAAGTGTATAGAGGCCACAGATTATTTAGGTCTCCTCACTACACTAAGGTAGACCATATGCTTTTAAGATAGGATTCATCTATATAATACAATATAACTTCAGTATCTATAGGTTAAGTATCTATCTCCAGGTTTGGTGTCTATGGGTCCATTACAGCCTACAGATACCTAATCAAAATAATCAATAGAGCCTAGGCAGAAATTATTCTCAGCCTAATAAGACACCCACATCTGTCCAGGTCAATAATCTCTACAGTACATTGACTAGATCATATTGCAGGAAGAAAAGAGAGGATTTTGCTACAGTGAAGAAAGATGCCCTCTATGGATGCTGCAGCACCCAGACAGACGCTGTTAATTCTCACTAATTCCAGCTCCCGGATATAGTGAGTCCATGTCTCTCTACCAGGGTAATTTCTAGCCAGACACACATACTCCTGGAAAAGAGAATTAACTAGACTAACACTCTACATATATTATTCTTATTGCCACAGTAAGGCTATGAATTATCTCCTTGTACCTGAAATGAAATTATAAGACAGGAGACTTCAAGCTGTGCAAAATTACTGCCTAACATATATTGCAGGTAGGCTGAAGACATGGGATAAATATATGCTTTAAGTATATATGACTGTTTGAAGGGACCCAGGGTTATGGGCTATCTCTGCCATCTGTTTCCTGCCAAAAAGCAACTGGTTTATATCCACCAGAGATTACATCCCCTACAGGTTGACAGATGCTGATTTAAGTCCTCAAACTGATCCTTGACTCTGAAGAGGGAAGCAGATCCAATCACTGGTACCCAAACACCTCCAGGATCCCATAGTACTGGGAGCCTGCATGCAAAATTTGTTTTGTATATCAACACTGCTTCTAACGAAGCAGCAAGCCTTGTTCTTTTCAGATTCACCTGGGATCACTCGTTGAGCAAACAAATTTACAGATAAAAAACGTTTCTTATGGCAAAGCTAGGGGTTTATTTTTTTTATTACAAACACAGAAAATAATTACAGAGGAAAAAAAAAACAACAAAAAAAACAAAAACCCCACACACTCCCCAAACCCCACATGTTAGGACATCTCAAAGATTGAATCTTTTTGCTGGCTGTCATTTAAGATCTCTGAATACATCTTCCTTACTGAAATAGCAGTAGTAGCTCAGTAACACCCTGCCGTTCCAAATGTTACCTTTCACCATTAACCTCTCTCTCTGGGTTCAGAGAATAATCAGAGTACATCCCTAATTATACCCTATGGGGTTTCCTGGTTTCTATAGAATACAAATGAAACGTCAAAGCATATTTAAGAAATCTTAGTTTCCATTTGAAGTTAGAAATATTCACTAAATTGCAGCTTTGTTTAGGTGCAGCTGTTGAGGTATTTTGGAACTGTGTTGCCTTGGCTATACAGAGTTCTTTGGAATGCTCATTTAACCTCTTGGTTTCACCTCCTGCTTACCAACAGCCTGATATATATTATTTACAAAACATTATAAGGTCAATATTTTCTTAATGTACTTTAACAGAAAAACAGCTGTGATAGTCTTAGAGCATCTAATATTTCTGTAGTATTTTAAAGATCTCAAATAGGGTCCAGGAATTGGATGGTTAGGCACATAATCTCCAATTATCCTACCAGTTCTGAGACAGCAGCACAGTAATGTCATACAGTTAAATAATCTTGCTGCTGAAGAGACTCCTCGTGATCACATTATCTTCTATGTTTTCATGAGAGGGAAGTTAAGACCTAGCAAATTCTGTATTAAAGCCATGAAATAAACTAATAGTACCTATATTCTGATCCTGCACCTCAATGTAAATCACTGACAATAAACACTTCTGATTCGACTTGCTACAATACCCATTCACGTTACTTAGTTCATACAAAATTTACCTATACATAAAATTCACTACATTTTGCAGTGATTTAAAACCAGCTGAGCACAATAAATATCAATCCACTTAAAGAATGTGAATGGATAATCTAGACATAGCAAATTAGTGCACTTCCAAAGTATTAAAGATCAGTTTGTACCTACCTCTTTTTGATACACCATCCCAGCTTCAAAAAGCTTAAGAAAGAGATATTGTGTCCATTTGTAGTACTCTGGTAAGCAAGTGGTTATTTCCTGCAAAAATGAAATAAAATAAAAATTCCTGAAGCTATTCTTAGTATTTTCTTATGGCATTTTAAATTAAACAATTAACTCAGGAGTGTATAATATATGCCACAGAGAAAACATAAATGCAATTTTGGGTAATGTTTACAATGAGTGATATTCACCTGTACACAAAACCAGAGAACATGGGCTTTGTGTGGGTTTGATGTGCAAAGAAAAGCTTCCCAGTTAACATGGAATACAAGAACCCTGTAAAATCACTGCTCATAGATATAACAAGAGAAGATGAATGGAAATGACCACAGCTGCTTGACCAGGGAAACAGTAACCGAGGAATAAAGTAGAACTCCATCAAAGAAGTCATCTTAGCCACGTTGCCTTTTCCTCTGTTGCTCAGCAATGACAAGCAGGAATAGGGACATGGTTTAGTGATGAATTGGGAGTGCTGGGTTAATGGTTTGACTTGACAATCTTGGAGGACTTTTCCAACCAAGGCTATTCTATAATTCTGTGACTGTTCAGAGGCAGCTAGAAGCTGTCTGCAGAGAAGCGAGGGGACTGAAAGAACCTACTGCTGAAGCAGTAGATACAGAAGGACAGCAGACCAGCACTGAGGAACCGAGGCTGTGGACAGTGTGTGGGGCACACAGAAAGGAATATGGGCTAAGACTCTAAACTTCAAGATGAAAGACTTGCAAAGGATATCTCAGAACCAAAGGTCAAATTAGTAACCATTTAAAAAGACAAGCCACCTCAAGGTAGGAGAATGCTCTGGGGTTAACATCTGGAGAAAAAGACAGAGTCGTGAAAAGTCACAAACAAGGGGGACTGTTAAGAGGGAAATAAAGACAGATAAAAATAAAAGACAGCATAAGAAGAAGGAATAGGAGTTAAAGAGAACAATATAACAGGTAGCTTTTTTTAAACTTGCAAACACTTTATAATTTTTTAGTGAGCTCTAATAAATCAACCTACTTGTTATCTGCTTACAAAGTTCCATATCTTAAATGTTTGTGGTTAAAAACCAAACTGCATTTCAAACAAACATCTCAATTTGCAAAGATGAGTATCGGGTTACATGATTATAGACTCCAAATTTTATCTACACAAACACAAAGGACACACATATACTTTCACCCACGTACTTTAAAGTTTGGCCAAAGTGAAAACAACTGTGTAACTCAGTATTTAAGCTCTAATTACATCATAAATATGTAAGAATAAACATGTCACATTTCCCTCCTCAACAGCTTTCCTCTTTAACTTGCACTTGTTTAAAGAAGAAACATTTCTACAAACTTTCTGTTTGATCACATTTGTACTTATTGAAGTGGAAGACAACTCCTATGCTGAACTTCAAACCAACAGGAACGTCTCCCGATTGTAGAATTACAGGGCTGACAGCAAGCCACTGATAAAATTGATTCCACCTGCAAATAGTTATCAACTACCTGAAATAGCTCCAAATGCTAAATGTCTTTCCTATCACCTAAGCTTCCCACTACACACAACATCAGAAATATCATCTGCTACTCAAAGGATGTCTGAGACACGCTAGCATAAAAATGTTATTATTTTTTTACAACTTTATATTCCAGTGCTGAAATGTTGCTTTGAACAATTAATATGACCTTTGGGTAGATATGGCTTGAAAGTGTATAAGAGGCTTTCAAGACCAGAAGGAGACATCTAATGGCAAGTTTTCAGCACAGCATGTGAAGACTTAGTCATGAAAAACAGTTGCTTGATTAAATCCCTGTGCTCTGCACTGAAAAAAACACTTGATAGAAGTCTGATTTCCATCTCTCCAACTAAACACTGTCCATTTCATAATTTTTATTTTTTTTTCCCTGCTTCTCCACACGGTGGAGTTCTTCTGTCAGTGTGATGCCACTACAGGCAACAAAGCTTCAGCACTGTAATATCAGAGACACAAAAGAAGAGAGGTAAATCCCTTTCAGTACAATGTAAGGTCATGTGAGCAACAGGCAAAGTAGTAAGACAACTGAAATGACTTGTCAAATAAAAATAGTTAAATGGGCTGAGATTTATCCTTTTGGTCCTGACCAGCAGATGTGTGTTAATTGAAACAAAAAGAGATGACGTTTCTCAGTCTAAACAGGCACATTCACGACACAAGCTAACTCCTGGCAACAGCTGCTCAGTTCCATACTCTCTCGCAAGTTGTAAACTGACATTTATTAGAAAGAAATGCAGCAGACTGCTATCACTGAAGAGAATTTGTTGTGTAGTCACTGAGCTGCAAAAAGATCACTCAAGCTCATCATTTAACTTTGTAACTATGAAGGTTTGAAGTAACATTTGAAGTTAAGGAAGAAATTACATCACTACCAAGTGAAATGAGCTGCTGATGACAAGCCAGCAACCTCTTATCAATCTCAAAATGTATTTTGTTTTTTTTTCCTACCATTTAGCAATTTAAGACTTACGGCGAAAAATAATTTTCCATGTATGCCAGTTACAGACCTTGATTAAATAAATATGTCTGGAAAAAAGTTTCCATTAGGCTGTTATCATGCTTAAATTAAGGTGAATGTTAAAATTTCTATTTATACTTTATGAGCATGGCAAAGATTTGCAGTGCATTAACAGACCAATTTAACTCACAAACACAGAAAAGGGCTTATAAATGGGTTTGCAAAATAGCACAATGGAGCCCTTCCACCCTGCCAAAAATGTAATCATCTACTTCTCATTTGTGAGCTGAGCACTAGCACAACAGCATACATACAGAATCCCATATCATAAAGCAGTTCAGTGAATATGTGAATATGTGTGGAGATATATATATATATATATATATATATATACACACAGGATGTTAGCATACTTTCTCCAAAGATAAAATATATACTAAAAATCAGAACCCTTTTTACAAATACAAAATATGCTGCTCAGCTGTCCACTGCATGTGCTCTTCAGTGCTCTGCAACAGATTTAGTGATAAGCCATCACCCCAGCATTTCAGAAGGTTCCATAAAATGGGAGGGACAGCATCTATCTCCCTCTTCCTTCCAGCCATTTTCCCTTTTCCTTTTGTCAGCTTGCTAGTTAAAGAGAGTATCTGATACTGTCACCAAAATGCATCTTCATTGGTCACTGTTACTGCTCCTTATTTCTACAGGAATGCCACTCATCCATTAGAAGAACTCACTAAAACAACTGAAAAAAATAAAAACCTGTAGAAGTGGTC
Organism: Podargus strigoides; assembly: GCA_028020825.1. Lineage (NCBI taxonomy): Eukaryota > Metazoa > Chordata > Aves > Caprimulgiformes > Podargidae > Podargus > Podargus strigoides. The sequence goes on along the minus strand of CM051623.1, from coordinate 13,216,692 downwards.
TGCTTTCAAAAATAGCAGATATTGCCAAGGTATAAAAGATCCTTACCAAAACTAACTTGCTTAATCCCTTTATTGCAGCACAGCAATCTGTTCCTAACAAACAGCATGATGAAAGGGTTAGTACCTTATTTATTTTTGCACATAACTCCTCAGTGACAGGCTAAATAGAGGTATCACAATCTAGATTTGACAGCAGTGTGACTTGGGAAACAACTGGTTCCTGTTAAAGGGCCATTCATTAATAAAAAAATCTGATAAAAAAAAGACTCCAGCTCCCAAAAATATGGGAAAACCAACAGGAAAGAATCCTAAATAAAGAAAAAAAACCCCAAACTGGGTGGAAGATTTTGATCATTAATAAAAAACCCCCAAAAACCCCATTTCTCAAATGCCTTATTTTAACTTTTATCATCTTTTGTTCTAAATCTGTTCCATTCTTACAACTTTCTGTTATGTAGCTCTGAACCTAAAACTGTTTTTTGTTTGTTTTTTTTAAGAAGGGTACATCTTCAAGCTACTTTCATGGCTACTTTTTAAAAAAATAAAAGTAACACTTACAGGCTGCATAAAAGTGTTTATTTGTTGTAAGATCCACCAGGCTTTGTGAATAACATTTAACAAGACTAGAGAGAAGTCATTTCCTAGTTTGTTACTAATAATTTTATTTCTAGCACAGTCTTATGCTATCCTGAAGACAGCCATGTTGCACTTGATACTTATTAAAAAGGTGATAACGTAAAAAAGCCTGAACAGATTTTATCAAAATCTATTTGGAAGATTAAACAGTCTTTAACCTATTATTTGCCTATTTTGGTATTAAAGGACACGTACTCCCTCATCTGGAAGTAAAATTACTTGATTTTCAGAGTTTTAAAGCTAGACCAAACTACATTTCTAAATTCCTTTGAATATCTGTATTTCAAAGGCCCCTAGTTTCATGCTTTATTAGCTACAAATACAAATGTCATGCAGCACCTGCATTTTAGAGCACGCATATCTTTCCTGCAAAAAAGTACCCTTGTATCAGTGGTTTCCTTTTTTATTTAATTAAAAGTAGGGTGACTGATTATCACCGATATGTAGTTAAAAAGAAAATTTAATAGGTAATGCTCTATCTACTGTTACAATTTCATGCATACTCAGGCAGTGCACAAGAATGACAACAAAACCAAACAGAAAAATATCTGCACAAAGAAAATCTACCAAGTATTTCATCTTTTTTACTGTACAGAGCAGAAGGGGAACATGACTTTCATGCAAAAAAATTATGTCACTTGGCACGCATGAATTGAAAAGACTAAAAAATGTTGGCAGTACGAGCTACCTTCTAGAAGAAAGCTACAGATTGGTAATACAGTGGTGAACTGATGGCTTAGTGAGAACTTGCAGTCAGTCTGACAGCACTCCTGAGCAGAAGAAAGGAATAGCGTTATACGCTCTCCATCCCTTGTTGCCGATGCTATGAATCTTTGAAAATGATATTGCCTAATTCTCCTGAAAATCATGTTTAAAAGAAGTGGCAGGCGGTTTGCTGTGCTGTCTGGGAGGGTATTTTAGAGAAATTTGATCACCAGCAATGCCCAAATTATTGTTATCTTAAAAACAAAACATAAGCACATTGCTTTTTATTTTCCAGGTGTTTTCAAGGACTCTCAGAGACATTTCTTCCATCCTCAAACTGCAGCTTTTTAACCCTGGATCTGACAAATATAAGCGATCAGAATAGAAATGTTCTCTTGCTTATTTTTTGTTTATAAATCTCTACGCAAAATCATATCACTTGCAAGGTGATTTAAAAATACAACATTTATTACTTGAGGTACTTAAAATATCTACATGTTTCAGGAAAAAATATCAGATCGCTATTACTATTCAAAGTCTCTCTACAGAAAAGTACTTACAGAGCTATTTTATGCATTTAATTACATTTTTAGTTTGCTTACATTTTCTCTTTAGGAGAATAATTTTCAAGTGTCTTCGTAACCTAGCTTTCTGAAACAATCTAATTAGCTTTTAAGAGCACCTTATTTGTGGTGCCTTACTGGTTAAGTAATTTCACTGACTGCTGCAACATAAAAATACTTCTGTATTTTGATTTGTAAGACAGAGAGAACAATAAAAAAACCCAGACAAGTAAACTTCTGGTATCCCAGGTGCACTGGGATTTGTTCATAATAATTTTAGCAAGCAATAGAACTACAACTAGTATTCATATTCCTGGACAGGACTTTCTTGAACACCAGACATAACTTTACAAGCTGTCAGGTTCTTCAGCACTGCTACATGTATGTGGTATCAAAAATGTGGGTTTTATTATTTTCCCACTTTTTTTTTTTTTTTCCCCCCTTAACATTTGTAAAATGGTAAAATTTACTTAAGGTTCCTTCACATCATACACTCTAAGTTGTCCACAGAGGACAGAGGCAACTAACATAAAAGGTTCACACTTTAAAAAGGCTATTTACCACACAATAAAATAGGGACCTAAGGCAGCAGAATGGGCTCCCTCCAGCACATATTTGCTAGGTACTATGCTATAGCACAATGAAGGAGCACATTTAAGTAACAATAATGAAATGAAATTAAAAACAAACTCCTGTTCTGCATAATAGTCTTGGTAAATCCGACTAACCCATCTAAAAAGTGTTTTTTCTTCCATTTTTCATAGGAGTCACTAACACTAGTGGGTTTGTTTGCATTGTCACAGTATTCTGTAAGCCACTGATTTAGTGTCATACAAGTACAGAATAACAAAAAAAATATTCCTTACCTTAAAGAGCTCACTTTTAAGATAAGTACCTGCACAGCACATTGCATTGCTGTGCAAAGATGCTTGAGTTAGCCCAGAAGCAGTGCAGCAGAGGCAGGATGATGCTCTGCCCAGCCTAAATAGCCTTGCAGAGAAGCAGCCCTTATCAGCCTGGAAAACACACTCTGCCACAGCTTAGCCATACCACTTCCAAAGGTAGTTTTTTCATGGCTAGCTCAAATATCTGTGCATTTGGAGATCATGTAATACAGATATATTTCAGGCACTATATATTTTTTCACAATGAATAAATATATTTATTTCTAATGGTTACCATTCAGGTGACTCTTATACCAGTTAATAAGGCAGGCTTTCTAGGTAAAATACAACCTGATAAGCTAAACAGTGAAAACTACAAAATTAATTGTGTTTCAAGGAACATTTTTTAGCTGGTTTAAAATCTTACCTTTCAAACCCACAATCTATGTGCCCCCCTAGAGCATTCTAAATTATTTTACACAAGTGTTCAAATTAACTTAGTTGTACAGCATCAAAGCCCCTTCCACAAGTATTCAGAGACTTCTGAAAGTTCATTCACCAAAACATGGTTTACTAGAAAAGTGAAGGTAAACCTCAAACAACAGGCACAGAGATGAGAAATTACTTTCCCCTGTATACTTAAATTTCTTGTCATGGTTTTCAGTACTGCCAGTTCTCCATCTCTTCTTCAGAATGGAAGAGTTAAACAAAAGTCCATATACAGAAGTGAATTTTCTGCATTTTTTTGAAAGTCACTCTGCAACATGCAACTCTGGTGTGTTCCATAATACAGCCTACACGTGATTTCACTGTTCTGAAGTATTGCTGTATTATACATAGAGAAAAATCTCTGAGATACTAACAGTTTTAAATATAAAAAAAATAATTGAGAAGAACGTTTGCAGTAAACCTTCCACAACAAACCTTTTATTTTCAGAGCGACTTTTTGGCTATCACGAAAATCTTAGTAAAAAGGCTTATACTGAAAATCTTGCCACATATATGACATGATGAAATATGGTTTCTAGGTGTAAGACATGCAAATAAACAACTTCACCTTCAAGATTAAAGAAAACAGATGGCAGGTCTCAGACTGCCAGAAAACTAATCTTTTTCCTTTTCAGATCGACAATACTGCTATAAAAATCGAAGATTAGCATCTCCATCACTCTATTCAGAATCATATTAAGGTGATAAGCAATGGTTATTGCTGAGAATAAAAAGGTAGTGGCTGACTGATTCACTGGTAAATGTAATAACCTTACAATTGCTTCAAAAATTAATTTCTTTATCTGGAAAACGACATTGCCTTATGTCTGATCATGTTGGTAAGATTTTTAAGGTGAACACCCAATTCTCAAGAATTAGGGTTTTAAATAAAATTTCTATTTTCCAAAACGGTCATGATATGAATACCTACAAAAACGCAGACTTATGCTTCAAATTTAGACTAACATAACCAAACCACCATTTCAAGTTACTAGCTTCAAATCTTTGAATATAATAACATACACATTGAAAAAAAGCACTCATCAAAACATATATATACCTTAACACAAAGGCATGCTGCTTCATAAATATCTATCTAGACTATTGCCTAACTTCTAACAAAGAAAATTGCTACTTTGAAAGAGCCAAAAAAGCAAAGAGAAAAATTGAAATGCAAAATTGACACTACTTTAAAGAAAAGATTCTCCTAAACCTTGAGATTACTGGATGTCAGTATGCCAAAAGTAAGAGCAGTTTGATAAGAAGCTTGAGAAGCTTGATTTCTACTTTTTCCCAAGTGTAATATTACAGTTTAACAGCTTAAACTGGTCACTTTCAAAGATTTCTATATTGTCATAGATAAAATCGTGAGATTCCATGTTTTTCAATGTTCAATACAGCCAAGCAGCATCCCTTAGACAAGGAAATCTTACCCTTTCCCATGTAAAAGACAGACCTAGCGCGTCAAACTGTTCCCTCATGTGTTGAATATTACTGCAAAATAAAAAATTTTTAAAATTATTAACATAAAAATATTTCTATCATGACATCATATTTCAAATCAGGTGCTTATAAATTTCTGAGAAATCAAAAGCACTAGTTAATCTCTAAACACTATTATCTCATTAACAATGAAACTCAAGGAACTGTCAGAATGCTCATCTTAAATAATATTTTTTAAAGCCCCTAGTATATTCTGGTTCAATTCCAATGGCTGTGTGTACAAGACAATAATTTTTTTTCTCTTGATTTGAGCATAACTGAAAAGCAAATATGACACTGCAGTTTGAGGGAAATATTCCCAAAGCATCACTTCACATTATTTTTAATTACCTGTACTGCAGTTGAGGCAAAGGGCACTCTGAAATCTTCACAATGCACTAGGATGTACTTCCACAATCTGCTTAATCCTGCTCTATCCTGGCAATGCTATCCTGGCTGTACTTTGCTCTGGCTCTGGTGACTGTGTGGCTATACGACGAGTTGAACTAGCCAAACCATTCAACTGAAGACATGTCCTACAAAAGGTTCTCCAAACCACCCTCCCCACCAGTTCTCTTGCTTCCCTCTGATCAATAGGCTGACCACACCAATACCGTGGCTGCAAAAACAGCTGAGCCAACACAAAGGAGCTGGTGGGAACGTACATCCCGAGAGGTGACAAGGAACCCCTAAACTGCTGGTGGCAGCACAGCTGTAGATAAACTTAAGTCAACTGTGAAACTGTCGGGCTAGACCTTGCCCCGGATGGATTATATTGTAAAATGTAAAATAAGATACATCAGAACATACAGGGAAGCTTTAGTCTGAAAATGTACTAAATACAGTTTACAAAAATACAGCTACACAATATTAACTAGTGACCTGGTATGAATTGATTCACACACTTTAAAACTGCTAAAAATTTCTTATGGATTTTTAACTTTCTACTAAAATGCATTATGTCAGAGAAAGCATCATCTATCCTCCCACAGTAGCTAATTTGATACTCATGAAACCAAGCATTTAATTCTTATCCAGAACAAACTTGCATTGCTGAATAACTGAGTAATGCAAGTATCTCGTGTTAACAGTTGCAGAACCCCAGTTACACTAGGAAAGGTCTGTTAGCAGCGTCACATCAGTACCAGTACACCAGGAGATCCTCTTATGGATCCACAGTTTCCACTGGGAGAAACCATAATTTCAGTAGTACTGCTTATATTAAAGTCCCACTCAAAATGAACTGTACCAACAAACTACGTCAAATTTGAATGTATTTTCACAAAGCTTCTGCCACTATAGTAACTCTTAGTAAACAAATATTTGTGCGTTTTGTGTAACTGTCTTCAGTAACACTGTCTTCCATTTTTAATGTTTTTTTTCCTAACTTTGAGAATGTAAGAAGTAATAGTCAATTGGAGCTCATTTTACATCAGGTCTTCAGATAAGTATGATGCTCTGAAATTTGGTTGTTCACTCCTGAACCAAGTAAGTTGAAATGCTTACAGTGTGCCCCCTTTTAAATGGGTGGCTGGCTCTGCTCCAGGGATGACTAGAACAGATCAGGTTGCTATCACACCATCACAGCTCCACGTTCAGCTCAGTCATCCCTGCTGCAGGCATAAGAAACATTCCGGACGGGGACAGTGGAGGAAACAGGAGAGAGTAATTACTTCAGTGGTCAGAATTTAACTGCCAGTATGATGAACCAACTCCCTTCATTGGCGAAATAAAAAAATGGGTATGTAAATAACTTTCCTATTTGGTTGTTGTTATAATCAGTCTCAATGATGATGTGCTAACTTGTCTAAAACTAGACAATCACTCTTTTCAGTACTATGGAAATTGTCAAAGCAAAATTTTCTTCCAGAATAAAACATCTTGCTCTTGTAACTGCTAGCTGAACAGCTTTAAGTGTGTGGAACAACATGCACTGATTTAGAAGAGAAAAGAAAAGCGGAAGAGTACAGAAAGCAGCAGCAGAGAATCAGCTCAGGCTGTGCTCTGCCACATGCATTTTGATACGACCCAGACAAACAGCTTAGATGAGACAGGCTGAGCTGATATGGCACTCTGCTATTGCCATCTCTGCCCCACAGACTCACTGCTCTTCTGTTTAGCCAGTTCAACCCAGTCAGCTGGCAGAACGGCTTCCTTCTGAGTTAGCAAGCTGTCATCTCAACCAGGTGTCTTAGCAGTTCCAAAGCTAGTACAATAGGTGATGAGGGACCACATAGTTGATAGGAGGGAAAAACACTGACCCTTTTGAAGTCACATCTTAATGTCAGTTTCATTGTCTCAAAACTACAGCCTTCACTTCTTTGTGCCTCTTTTGTCATGTAGGTAAGGATCACAGTAACCCTCTGTCTGGTGAAGGTTCCATCAAGATAGATTTAAAAATGAGGCAGTCAGATAAACCACATACGTAGATTTAACAACTGATCTTCAGCAGGCTTATTGAGGGAAGACAGAAATCATTGATTTACTGACTAGACTACAATATAATTGATAGCTCACAACACACTGCACAGTGATGTTTCAGACTCTCAAAAGAACAAAACCAAGTTTTTGTGTCTCTATGCTAAGATTTAACTCACCATAACAAAGTTCTGATTTATTTCTTACTCACCAATTTGGGTGTTCCAGAAATTTTGCTCTTTCAATTTTCTACCTTTTTACAAGTTAAAAGTAATTGAGATGAAAACCTGGAAAATCATCCTGATACACTTTTTTTTTTGAAATTGAATCATCAGCACAGTCCCATAAAACATTGGCAAAGAACGTTGGTTCTTTCTGTACCATCTTTCTTCCACTTCTACGCTGATTTTGCTCTGTTTTGATGGTTTACGGCAGCCACAGTACAGCTATTCACAGTGGAAATGTCATATTACTGAAAATCATTAAAAACTACCTTTGTGTCCAGCTTGCAGGGTGAAGCCCATGTTCAACTGCAGCATTTTCTGCTGGTAAACCAAATGCGTCCCATCCCATTGGATTTATCACCTGTAAACAAAAAGGAAAAACATAATCTTACGTAACTTTCTGGAATGGCATCAACAACACACAGAAGCCTCTAAATAATGAATGGTGTTTTGCAATTCAGCATTTGCTTTGTCTGAGCTGAATCTCTTCAAAACATGCCCACTGTGGCTAAGTCTGTTTTAAAAGATGAATATGAAGCGTACTTGCTATCTACAATGTGATGTTAGAGGGAGCTTAAAGTATTATGTAATTAATCCTCATTACTATTTCAGGTTAACAATGACAAAACTCAACCCATTGTAAATTTATGCGGTGGTCAAAATTAGCAGTTGATGCTACTGCTAAAAAGAACCAAATACTCATGCTAAAGAAGAAAGCAAGCAAAACTAACTGAATCAATGGTTTTGCAACTACCTGATGTGTAGCCTACTCTTTGTTGAAGAAAAAGGAAGAAAAATACCCTAAAATAACCTTAAATCCAACAGATAAAATGAAGAAGATGGGGAAAACTGTTTTAGTCAAATTTTACTAAAATATCTTTTGTAAATACAGACTGCAGACTGACAAATTGTATTTCATGACCATAAATAAATAAAGGTGGAAAAAAATTGTTTATTACAAAATATAATAGATAATTTCTGTTGAAATAGATACATATATTTCCTATTAACTTTCAAATCATTTAGCAAAACAATCTAGCAATACATTAAGTTTAATAACCCAGGGAAAGAAGAGCCAGTACTTAAGATGCTGTCATTAAACACCCTTACATATCAGATGCCTGATAAAAACAATCCCATTTCTTACACCTACAAATGTGCTACAAATTCAACAACTATGATTGAAGTTACACAAGTTCAATAATAGCAAAACATTATCGAGTAACAATTTACAGGTTGCAAGAAATCAAAATTTTTACCCCTAAAAACATAAAGAACTTGTTCTTTAGTGGCACATAAGCAAACAAGCAATCTGAAAGCAAGCCAAGCAATACTAATCTCATCAACTACCTCCATGAGAAAAATCTGTTCGTTTCTGAAACATAAGAGCTACTTTTGCCACTGGTTTGAATTATTTTTATTCTTTGTTGCCACAAGCTTCCAATCCTCTGACTGCAATGGATTCTTTCATAAAAAATATTTTATAGACATGTTTATAAAGGTGCCCTAGGCACCAACTCAGTGTAAAAGCCACAAAAATTAACAGATGTGACTCCTCAGCATTCTTGTTTTCAATGCTGAGCTAAAACTAAACCTGGGGTATATCATTACTCTGCTGGTACAGCAACAAAACCAAAGGTATTAACCTGTGATCAACTGTGATTCAAGCCAGTACAGTAGCGGTAAGCACATTTTTTATGTATAATAAAAATCAGAATGCTATGCCATGTTACAAATTTTCCCTGTAATCAGACACCATTGTTCCTTGTATCACACTGTCAGAAAATGTAAGAGTCAGATCTCCTAATTCCCCACTTCCTCACATTAGAAGCGTTACATGGAAAATCTCCTTTGGAGTCTAAACCACTTGTCAATGCCTAGTTGAAGGACACCTCTCCTCAGCCCTTCTTCTCTCCAATAAACAAGACTTTTGGTATAAAAGAATTTTTTTAAGGACACACTAAAATATTAGTTTCTGCAGCTCAGCTCTTTTTGACCACCGCTATTTTTGACCACCTGTCTCTGGACAGAAATGATGACATAAACCAGTTTTTTTTTCATGTATAAAACATATTTTCTCTTATCTAAATCCTTGTTTAGACAAATGTCCTGCATTTGCACCCCTACGAATGCCTTCTTTTACTACAAGCTGATGCACATTAATTGAGATTTTAAAAAATTACTCTTCAGCAAGTTTTGTAAAATTTGGCTTCTGAAGGTCTCCTGGATATAGATAGGTAGCCAAAAGCAAGGCACAATCTCATTCCTCATGCTCATGAGCAAAAGAACGTGGGAAGAACAGCTTCAGTGCTGGCTACAGGTTTCCCAAAGGGGCTGATGCTCCAGACAGCTAATTGTGCAGACATTTTATCACTGTACCATCAGCGCTAGCAGGAGTTATCTGCTCACACAGATCTTCCCAATTCTAGCATCTATATTAAAAATATCATACAGTGTATTCACTTATCACATTCAAAAGACAGTTCAATTTAACAACCAATAGCATTCCTCAAGTTAAAGGGCTGAAGAAATACGCTAATTCAAGTTTCAGTCAGAAACCTGAATTTAAAGAGACATTAAAAATATCCTCAAATTAATCTCCAGGATAGATCTATTTATGTAGTTGCTATAGAGATGAATGTAACATGCACAGTGGTTTAGAAAATGATTTCAAATTTATTGTCTCTTTTACTCTTCTACCGTGAATGGATTTGAAAGGTTTGTGAAATGGATTTGTCTAAACAATAGGTCAGCTCCTTCTGGCTGGAATGTATGTTACATATCTACAGGTAAAACACCATGGTCTCCACACAGCATTTGGCATTACTTCTTAACTCTGTTTAGCCAACATAAAACACAAGGCTGAGATCAACTATATAGTTCTGAAAAGCATCAAAAATCTCAAGAGACACAGAAGAGAATATACTACTAACATGTCAGAAGTTGGCACAAAGAATACAGTTTGACTGTTCAAAACAAAGAAAAAATAGGAAGAAAGCAATTTTGAAGACCAGTATTCCTTGTAGCTCCTTGATGGGTAGGTCACAGGCTCTAACTAGCAGAAAACATGGCTGCTCCCTCCAGCATGACAGATGAACAGAAGGAAACATAAATCATCCACTTTCTTGAATGCTGACTTGATTGCTTCTGACAGCAGCCTCTACACCTTATGCAACTAAGGCATCAATTCTGCTCACTAGAGTGACCATTCTTCCAAGTATAGCTTCTCTGGACAGACAGTATTTTCTCTAAATCGCAAAGAGAAAGAAAAACAACTAGTGAACATATCTTCTAGAGAGAGAAGGCCTGCATATATCCAAGGATACCTATACCCAGTAAAAGAAGGCAGGCTACAGTTATCGTAATTTTAAGACAGGATAAGCCAGTGCTACCTCCAAAGGCAGCTGTGTGTTACTGATCTTCATGATAAAGTAGGCAGGTAAACTCTTCCTGGTTAAAACTACTAGGTTAGTCTTGAACACAGAGGGCTTAACATTCTCAGAAGCTCACATGATCTGGCAGGATCAACCATGAAAGACTGGCATGTTCTACCCCTCAACATACTATGTTTTGCACAGGAACACGAAGCTGCAAGGAAGTGATTTATTAGTCTGTGTGGAACAAAGTGCTTGGTAACTACCACCCTGAGCCATCTTTTCAGGAGCAGATTATTAAAAAGGAAAACAGTGGCATCTTGAAACATTTTAAATCCCAGAGACTCTGACTTCATATTAGCTTCAAGCATTGCTGTAAGAATCATTTCATGGCATGGTCAAAAACCTGCCGTTAACGATGGTTAGAACTTCTAATGTGACTGTAGGAGGAAGCAGAGGAAGACACAGTAACTCCATTAATTCATTTCTGAGATCTCAGCTCTTCCTTTCAGAGGATTTACATCTAGTCACTGCTGTAACAATCAGCCCATCACACTGACATTAGTAGGCGAGATCAGCAGGTACTATATAACACAAAGCTGACAGTGATCTCATAACACTCAGTTCTCTGTCTCCGACAACATAACTAGGACAGACAATTCAGTGAATTTTTCCTTAATGTTTGTAAGGAAACAAAGAATTTGTTTTCTCTCTCGATGTGCTCAGTATGTCTCAAAACTATGACCAGTGAGCTGACGTATCTTTCATCCAGATCGACGCATTCTGTATTTTAAGACAGAAAGCAGAATCAGTGTCAAAAATGCCTGTAAATAAACATATTTATTTCAGAGAATATGTGATAAGAGAACCAAAAATGAAAACGAAGAGGTCTGCTGACAGGTTACTCATTTGAATCAATACAGCAAAGTCTACGTTCCTGTCTCTAGTTATAGTCCCATGACACACTCGACATGAACTAATCAAAAAATGCTGACAAAATAGGTGGTCCTTGGTCACAAATTCCAGCTGCCAGAAAATACTCCTGCCTCCAGCAGCAACTTTCTGTCATCCTCCTTGCACCAAGGGTCTTACAATTGTGCAACCACACACAAGTGAGACAGTAAGGACACACAGTTGGAGAGGGGAAAGGAGATGATGGCTGCTCCTTTCCACCGGCCACTAACAATTAAGCTGAACATGTTGAAAATCTGATTTGTAAACTGATAGATTACAGATGCAACACATTTTAAATACAAGACCTCCACCTGAATGCAGGCTAGATTGTCTTTCAAGTGTACCAGGTAATAAACACCATTACGCAACAGTTAAAAATTACCACCATCATCATCATACAAAAAATCCCCCCAAGCAGACAAGGTACACCTGGAAATAGCTTAAAATAATGAATTTCTTGCTAGTGTGTACATTCTAGCAAGGACTATTTCAATGATTCTCTGCAACAGAATGCTGCATATTTGCATTCTGATAAGGCACTTTCAAATTAAAAAATAATCAACCCACACAGATTTCTATCAAAACAAAACTCTGCTTATGAAATGCTGTCATTTATTTCTTGTTCTCACAAGATATAAAATATAAGAAATTATTCTACATCCACACACTACTACAAATGTTTAGAAAACAAAAGTGTCACTTGCCTCCTTAATCTCACACATTCTTGTATAACATAATTGTGTTTATATCTCATTTTGTTTCAAAATGACACAGAGTGAGCTAATTAACACTTTCAGTACTTGCTACTGAAAAACTAAATTTAAATGATACCATTCACATAGGATACTTGCAATACTTTCCACTTGGTTTGGTTTATACCACAGAAAATAACCTGGCAGAAGGACACAACAGCCTCACACAGAAAAAAAGGTGGAGAATAGCAGCTAATGATGATTGGAAAATGGAACTGTATTGCAATAATTCATCCTACTGATAAATTGATTATAAAGTTTAATTAAACTTGCCTGTCTTTCTTCAATACTATTCACTTCTGCAGTTTCAAGAGTATTAAGATTCACTGCTGAAAGGGAAAACAATTAATGAAAGTATATCCAATTTAAAAAAAAAGATGTTCTGGATAAAATTAAAATGCTATTGAAGTAATTTTGGGATATTGTGGAAATATCACTGATAATATTCCAGTCCCATCTATCAGGAGCGGTTTCAGTATAAATTAAGAAATCTGATCCCAATGGACAGGAATTTCACCCTGAATTGTCCAGTGATCACTCTCATTTCTGCACAACTTACCACAGCAAGGCTGTCATGTGCATCAATTACAATTTTAAATGTTATTAAAAAGATATCACAGGAACTATTGAACTGGATCACTCTCTGTTTACTGATTGCTATGGGAATTACTTTCAGTCCTCTGAGACGCACGAATTATCCACTTTGGAATTTATCAAAGACATGATAATGATAGCATGATAAAGCAATGGTAAATACTTTTTCCCCAAGCAACAACAGACTGGAAATGTGCCATGGTGAAAATCACCATGAATATCTCTATAATTTGTATATAGCACTCTCAAATAATGAATAGGAAACCTCTTTAACTTCTTACAAAACTCATGTACTTGAATTCACAATACGTGTGTAAAATTATGGAGAAAACACAACCAGAAAATTCGCAGTTGAATTCAGGATTGATTTACTATAGATATAAAATTGTAATTTAAAATATATAAATTGCTTTTTCATAGCATTTTTAAAGAAATATGTTTGTAATAAGATCTGTGACTAGAACTCTCCACACACACAAAAATTGTTCTAATTGCATTTAAAGAAAAATGTTTCCCTTAATACATTTTCGAAAGAGACTAGCTCACTGCATTCGTGCCAAGTAATTTATATGGCTTACAGTTCCCATGCAAAGACTTCAAACTTCATCTTCAGCAATTAGAATGTAAACAAGCTATCTTACAACAGATGTACTCTACAAATCATTTAGCCAGCAACCTAATCCAAGTGCATAACAGAATTTGTTTCCCATGCACTGCCTACAGGTATTTGAGGAGTATTGGAACAAGACAATGCTTCACCGGTCAAATCTTCAGGCCAAACACATGAGACTCCATCACCCATCGGTACTGGCCATCACCCATGTGCTTGCCCTGTATAGATACAGCTCTGGTGATTACCTCTGTACTGCAATACACACATTCATGCACCTCCTACTGAAAACTCTGTGAAGCTTATCACTCATTCGCCCGTTAAAAAAGTGGCTGCCTATTGCAATGTTACACTTGCATTAAATCCCACCTCTGCACACCATTTAATAAACGACCAGGCAGTCACATATTGCAGAAAAGGCTGCTGCTCATTAGGTAATCTGTTTGATTGCCCATTTTCAGTGTCATTAGTCACCATGTTGAAGCAGGATTTCTTCCAAAAACAAGGGGGGGGAGCAACAAATATTTATTTTTCCACTTAAAATGCTCATGATGTACAGGTTTCTGGCAAATACCAGTTGATTTCAGTGTGTCTTGCCTCTCTAGAATATTTTAATTGAAACAAAATCAGATCCTATCGATCTAGAAAAAATGAAATACTAATGTTCCATTTTAGAAAAAACACAAACCCGCATCCAGATGATTTAACAGTTAACATGATAACATGCTTGTCTACATTTAGCCTGTACCTGGGGCTAAACTGTAGCAGTTGTTCTCCCACCCAATGACCCCTCCCCCCAGCTGAGAAGGGGAATCGGGAAAAAAAGGGAGAAACCCCATGCGTTGATGTAAAAACAGATTTAATGAAATAACAAAACCAATACAATCACTAACATACAGTGTACAAAGTTCTACTCAGCCTGGTCCTTGAGGTCAACAGCAAGAGCACAAGGCCAAGAGGGAGGAGCCCCAAGAAGAGGAACTTCACCCTCAGTGAGCTCCCTCCTTTTATAATGAGCAGATGAAGTGGTATGGGATACACCTGTGAGTCAGCTGCCTTGATTGGAACTCTCCTGCTGACTTGCGGCTACTCGTGGCCTGCCTGCATGGCTGGCCCATGGGTCTGTGCCTAGGAACCAGGACAAAGCTATTATTATCCCAGTTAAGATTTCAAACTAAGTCCAATATGAAGAAATTGCACAAATGCATTCCAAAGAATAGCTCCAATTTACTAAAGGAGTTCTAATCCCTTTGTAAAGGCATTCAAGCTTATCCTTACTTAAGTATTGTAACAAATAAGACAATTCTTGCCTATTCAGATTAAATCAATATGAAACCAATTTACTATTTTCCATGAAGACATTATCTAAGAAAAATATCTCCACCTTATTTAGCATACATTACTGTCTTACTCAACCATATATACTAGTCAACTATGTACACACCACATATATTTTCCCTCACTGTTTATTAGACAACAAATATACATTGTGGTCTGAAGTTTTCCCTGGGAACTGTAAGTCTGAATGCTTTTGCCTGTATTTCTCATGATAAAAGCCCATCCTTCTTTGTTGCCTTATAAGCACTTTCAACCAACCTGTATTGCTTCTAGCACAGTTTTGTGACTTGCTAACCAAGGTCAGTTCTACATCTGTATATAGAGATGTAGTTTCTAAGACTATTTTCAATGACTCTTCCTTTCCGTTAATTTGGAAATGATGGAAGCAACTACTACTCAAAAATCTTATCCTAAACTTGCCTTGAATACCTGAAATGCATTCACTTCTACTTAGAATTTTGACTTGGGAAAAATTAGCAGTCCCTGAACTTTTGAACGTGATATTAAAGCTGAATTTTCAGAAAGAAAAAAAAAGCTTCAAATTTATGCACACTAATATTTTTTTGTTTCTAAAGCACTCTTTCTTTTTATGTATTGAAGATTTCCAGTAATTCCCTGAATACAGGGAAAAATATTTTTCTTGGGTATACCAAATTTTATGTATGATAAGACATAACTGTGTCATACCCTATAACCATCACAATAAAGAAATCTTTAACAGATTGGACAACTGTGACAAGGGCCAGAGAAAACATCTAGAGGCTGACAAATTAATTGCAAGGAGAAAACAAATTATAAAGACTTTAATTCTAAGTGATGGAGAAATTTGCATGGCTAACAACGAAAAGGTTTTTTAAGGTAAATACAGCAAGTTAATGTGCATCACTAATGCAATAGCTCTTAGTCTGACATACTCAGAAAATCATGTCTCTTAATTGTACATGAAGGTTAAACTCTTTGGCTGCCCACCTTTAGTCATAAATAGATGTTCAAAGTGGTTAACACAACAGAAGATACACGTATTTATAGAAATTCAATATGTTCTACAGGCACTCTAATACCCTTCAATGTCATTTTTACATGAAATGTAAAAATAAGCTGAAATGCAAGATTTAAAAACTTTACAAGACTTTCAAGACTTTTCTGGAAAAAATAGACAATCATGGAAATAAAAACCTGCCTTCAGAGTGGCTCTTGTATTTCATTGTAATTATGTTATATTTTCATTTTCTCCAAAGGTTTCTACTAAAGGTGCTTGCTTCTTTTGTATTCAAAAGCTAACACCTACAACGTCTTACTGGATGTAGACAACTATTTTCATTTTATTTTAACCAGTAGAAAGGAAAGCATGTTTTCATCTCTCTGAACAGAAATTTAGTGGCTATCTCCACTGATATTGATGAGAGATGAGCTATGTCCTGAAATAACACCTCCAGCGGTCTTAACATCAAGCAAGAATCAAAAGTCCCTTCAAGAGCCCAGTTGGTTCAATTTTTTTAATGAGATCTAAGTTCTGATTGTTCAGAGGCATTAGGAAAGATCAGTATTACAACAGACATTGTGGAGGTTTTTTTTCCTCATTTAAAGTCTAAGGTAGTTACTTCTTTTTCTTGTAATTTTAAAAGCATGAGAATGCACTTCTGTAAAGCAACAGCACATATTCAGTGCACGGTATGTTCACCATTGGCATAAAATACATAGTATTTGGAAAGGCAGCACACTGAATAATTCAGTGACAATACCTTTAAGAGTCTCATGGATGGTGATAAATCCAGGAAACACTACACTTCTGCAGCACTTTCAGCAAGGAAATTGCACTTAGTACCATAACCAGCAACTAACATTTATTTCTCTCTTTCATCTTCTTGGTACCCTTCTGAGGGTCTGATTCATATATTCTTGAACTGCTCCTTCTCTCTTGTACTTTAGAAAGAATTAATTTCTGAGTCTCATCCTAGATCCTTGCCTACAGCTATTTCTTCCCTTTTGTTCCCTACCCTAAAATTGGGTATTCTCTTTCCATATTCCCCCTTCCTACTGTTTCCCAGATTCTTAACTTTTTCCCACTACTAAATGTCTTCTCCCGTAATACAGCTGTCGCTCAGGCCACAATTCTCCCACACCATCCTCACATCCTTCAAATTTTACCCACCAGTATTTACGGCAGAACACCAGTTAGGACCCCACCTGTAGACTGTAGGGACTAGGCTCTCAGCTACACCTTCTACCTGCCAGAGAGAGAAGGGAGTGAGGGAGAAATTATGGCAGGCGTGGGGCAGACTGTGAAACAAAGGAACGCGGAAGGGAAAGCGTGATTTCTCCTTGTAGATATGGCAAGTAGTCAGTCTTGGCCTACTTCATAGACCTGCACCCTCAGAAGACAGTGTTTTGTACCTATGAGCAAGGCTGAAACACTCAAGTCAAGGGGTCAACCACTACAGAACAGAAACTTCTACACCCAGGTGATATGATGTGTGACAGGACCTCATTAACCTTACAGCAGTCATGAGAAGGGGTTTCTCTCCCAGGTGGCACAGAGGAGCAGGATGTCCCCTCCAAGTCTGACAAAGGACATCAATCTTTTGTTAGGAGTAGAAGAGGAGAAAGGAGTCGATTTCTGTGGTGTCTCAGTTCCAGCTACACTTTTTTGTCCCCTATGGTCCCACCTAGATGGCAGCAGGGTCTTCAGTCTCCTCTCATAGAAATGGTGTGGCCCACACGTCTCATTGACACGGTGACATACACCAATAGATTCAGGTACCTGACACAGCATCAGCTGTATCATTTGAGATAGCTTCTAATAATTTATTATCAACTGTGAGTTCTGAACACCACGTGTTTTTAAAAAGTCTCAAATTTCAATATTCAAAGCTCCACAGGTCACCATCTAAGTATTTGTCGCATAAATTCTGACTAAGCCTTCACCTTCATGGATTTTAGAAAATACTAATTACCTGACCAATTGTGATATTAAAACATAAAAGTCACCCAGTCCTACTGCCAATCTTTTCTTACCTGCATCCCTCTCATTTTCTGGAACCGAGCTACTGCGTCACTGATGGTGTAGACACGAACATGGCCCATGTGAAGCTTTCCAGAAGGATATGGGAACATAGAAAGCACATAAAATTTTGGTCTTGATTTCTAGAAAGAAATTTTTAGAAAGTTATAACTACATGAGTTAGCATTCAACATAAATAAATACATGCACACATGACAAACTATACAGTGATGTGAAAAGACACGAGCTTCTGCTGGAAATGATCCAAGTGAGCACTGACAAAGTTCCTAGGATCAAATTCTCTGGGGTTGTAAAGGCAGTGTTTTACCAGAATTCGCTGCCATCTCATCAATTTTGCTGCCATCTCATCAATTTTTATTGGTATTTATATGACACTTGAAAATTGTTTTTTATCAACTTTTACTCAACAAAATACATATTAATTTTACTGCAGCTTAACAAATCACCATTCTGTACTACAGCATCTGTCTCTGATGATCTGTGCACTCCTAATATGTCTAAAAAATGAAAACATGACAGATTACACTGTCCTCTTACTAGTGAAATAAGTGTTTTACTTTGCATTTACAACAAACATGGGGCTCACTCGGGCCAGTTACTTTTTGTCAGCTGAACTGCAGTAACTCACTAACTCGATCAATTGCAATTGCATGAATGTCCACTGAAGTGAAACTGCTCAGTTCCACTATGTATGCTCAGATCCAAAGACGTCTTACAAGCAGTATAGTGAAAAGAAAGTAAAAGTTTCATTTAGTTAGGTTTGAGTAAATTGACAAAAGTTACAAAGAAATCAAACATTATCTCTCACATAAATTATTCCTAATACATCTTGTTTCCCATTCAATTTATCATTGATACATGCTTGATAAATTCCTAATTATTTTTCTTGCGTTAATAACGCAAAAAAAGGGCAGCTTTTACTATCCTGAACCAAACTCTATTCATACTTATGAAATATTACTTATCACTTTTGTGCAATAACAGTAAAATTAGAAATAATCTGGATACTTCATTGCAGCACTATATTTGCCTCTGAAGATGTTATTAAATATACTTCAAGGATAACATTAAAATATCATTAAAAATACAATTTAGAACTTAGCATATCTATGATACATATATGATACCTGCATATACATGTATTGTCAGCTATTAAAGACACAAACCTAAAATAATGCTTTCCCTGCTACATTTATGCATACACACCATTTTCATCTCATTCTTCCTCAGAAAAAGCAAGCCCCTTTTCTCTCTTCAACACTTTGATAGAACCAATTTTTTGTTGGAGAGGGGACACATTTTAGGAAAGAAGAACAAACATGAAGGAGCTCAAAAGTGTTTTTACACCTATGTGACTGAGCATAATTGTAAAGGCAAAAAGAGTCAGAGACAAAGATTATAATTGTTTTCAAGATCTTTTATTGCATGGGAATTTTTTTTTCTGCAAGTCACTCATAGTTCCTAGGACACTGTAAACCAGGAAATATTCTTAAAACTCATCTTCCCTTAACACAGATTTTAATAAGTCACAGTGTGTAGTGTAGTATATTTATCATAACCATTGGGAACAAGATCCTTAGAAAATTAATTGTTTACAAAAGTTATGAACATAGAAGATGTTTCTTTTAATAATTTAAATACTTAATTCCTAAACATGGTATCATATACAAAGAAAGAATTGATTACTTAAACACTCTACATTTACAAGCTCATACTTTGTTGATTGCGTTTTTCCTCAAAATTTTCTTTTATTATTATTTTCCTACCTATTTCATCAACTGTTTTTAATAATCTGCTATCATATAAATGTATTCTCCCTGAAATGTAATGTATATCTCATCATTATAAGCCCACTGTAATATGTAATTTTAAATTAATTTCATTCTGAGAAAACAAGATGCAATTTCCAAATTTCTCACAATGCTTACATCAGTTTCTGAAATTTTGCAGAACTGATCCTTTATTCTTGGGAGCCACCAATTTTCAACTCTTTTTCTTGTTGCCAACCCATAGTTTTTTTCCCATTTCCCCGTCTCACTGTAAATAGTCCTGACACAATCGGGAACCAGTCTTCTCTGCCATTTAATTAATCCCAGGAAGCCATTTAGTTGTCTCTTCAAACATGAGGAACAAGTGCCAACTCTCTGACAAACTGACTGCATTCTTAAGGTCATGATATCTGTAAAAGATAAAAATATGGATTTCAGTCTACAGTATATTGCAGGAATTAAATGGATATTATGATTATACAGACATTTGCTAGCTATGAGACATACTTTAGCTTGATTTAGATTACTTGGCTGTTTTCCATGGTACTTGCATTTTACTCCCATGTAGCTGAGTTATAAAAGCATTTATTTTTTAGCAAAGAGAACCAGCTGTGGCCCTTGCATGGAACAAAACCGTTCTGTTCAGTTTCTTCTCTAGTAAGATACAATTCTTGCCCTCAGTCTCCCAGAAAAGCAGAATCAGTCAACTGAAGGTTCAAGAAACTCTGAACAGAAGAAGATGGCTAACAGGGTGTTAGCAAAACTTTAGAATGAAATAGGGAGAAGAGGAAGTTGGATGAAATTATCCTGTAACACAACTGAATTTGTCATCACTGAAAAGAGATGGGGGAAGATGACTATAATTAGTAGATTTCAACTAGATATTCCAAATTGACTATTTTGCTAAGGGCTTCCTCGTCAGTGTAGTTTCCTGCAAGAACTACATGAGAAACTTAAACTGTTCAGACAAGATATAACTTAACAAGTTGAGCAAGTAAAGCAATCCAGTTCTCTTTCAACTAAAAATCCTTAAAAGATTTAGAGTGAGACTTCTACAATAAAACTACTCAGATGTGAGAAAGATCAAATAGTCCGCAACTTCGGGATCTGTCTCAGTAAGATACTTACCAATTTTACTTCCTACAGTAGGAAATATGGCATTAAAAAAACCCTACTCTGAGATTTCTTCCTGATCTTCACTCCTAATTCCTTTTTAAAATCTTGTTTGTTTATTTACACCAATATTTCTTATCCTCTATGGTTGGGGTTTTATTCCAAATTTTGTCCTATACACTCAACTGTTGTATCAAGCTATTTCAATCAGTTCATAATTTTTATTGCAGATTTATATCAGTAAAATCTCTTTGTAGAGAAAACTCTGTCTAAGGAACAGTTTTATTTATTTATTTCCCATATGATAGCAACATTATCAGTAGAAATAATTGCTGTATTATCTAAAGTAGGTCCCTAGTATAGCCAGTGGGAATTACACTTCTTTAACATTCACCACATATGCATGCACAAAGCCTCGTTGCCTCTATCATTACGTATCTACAGAACAACACCTTTTCTCTCTTACTCATCAAGCTGTTTTAAACATTTTTTCATTTACCTAAGTCACATCAGTGTTTTGATTTTTTTTGTTGTTAATCTCTAAAAACCTCTCTCATTTGTAATAACAACAAATTCAGGGCTGAGCTCAGGATTCCCACTGTGGGTGCCTGTGAGTTATTCAGAAGACACCCAATTTCTCCTTCTCCACAACCTTACTCTTTCTTATTCACTCAGCTCAAAACTAGTAAGAACATTTCAGGACTTCACTGTTTAGCTTCCTTTTATTATTTCCTTATTACTTATGTCTTATTTCTATTACTTCTATTTTACAAAAGAAAGGAGCACTTCTTTATAGCAGGCCACTTTCAGCATTGCTGATTCACAAAATATGTATTTTAAACACAACAGTTATAGATATGTGAATCCTTCATTGAAGGGAGATGGAAAAGACACAAGCTAGTCCTCGTGCCTGTGCACAGCTCAGGAAAGCCTGCCTGCTAATGTCACACCTGCCAGGGCACATTTGGGTGACCTCAGGGCTTATGGGTCATGCACACAGGAAACAGAGCAGTGAAAACAAGTGGGAAAGGCACCACAACACATGGAACTCCAGGATGAGAAAGCTCTTCGGTCTCCTTCCTGCTCCCAGAGCCCCTCAGGCACAAGATGCAATGATCAGCAAGTCACACCCAAGCAAGGACATGTATCACATGCAAGAGGCCCTAAGTAGTTTTGCCTTTCCAGACTTTCTGTGCATGGGACTAGGACAAGAATGGTGTCCCTCCCTGCCCCAGTTATGGGCATCCCAGCCCAGTGCTGTGTGGGCCTTCAAAGGCACACGTTATGAGCCAGAACCGTCCAACTCTGCAAGGTGTGCCAGGAAGGGAGGAAGGGGCTGGAATTAAAATTGAGTTAAAAAAAGGAAACAGAAATCTCCCTGCGTTTTTTCCCCTGGTCAAGAGAGGTGATTCTCCTCCTCTACTCTGCTCTCATAAGATGCCACCTGGAGTACTGTGTTCAGCTCTGGAACCCCAACATAAGAACATGGAGCTGTTGTAGCGGGCCCAGAGGAGGGCCACAAAGATCATCAAAGGGCTGGAGCACCTCTCCTATGGAGACAGGCTGAGAGTTGGGGTTGTTCAGCCTGGAGAAGGCAAGGTTCTGGGGAGACCTTATAGCACCTTCCAGTACCTGAAGGGGCCTACAAGAAAGCTGGGGAGAGACTTTTTACAAGGGCTTGTAGCAATAGGACGAGGGATAATGGCTTCAAATTGGAAAAGGGGAAATTTAGACAAGATATAGGGAAAAAATTCTTCACTGTGAGGGTGGTGAGACACTGGAACAGGTTACCCAGGGAAGTTGTGGCTGCCCCCTCCCTGGCAGTGTTCAAGGCCAGGTTGGACAGGGCTTTGAACCACCTGGTCTGGTGGGAGGTGCCCCTGCCCATGGCAGGGGGGTTGGAACGAGACGATCTTTGAGGTCCCTTCCAACCCAAACCATTCTGTGATTCTACGGAAAGCCCGGTGGGAGAGGCCGCTGCCGGAGAGGCAGGCAGGGGAGCAGGCAGTTCCCTCCGCGGGAAAGAGGAGCGGGAGAGCAGTCAAGGCGAGAAGAGAGATTCGGGGAGGGGTGCTGCGGGGCACACGGCCGCTGGGAGAGCCGGCTGCCGGGGCAGCGAGGTTAACAGAGCGGGCGAGGGGAACCGCGGAAGGGCGCACGGCTGCAGGCAACGGAGGCAAAGGCCGCCCGGCGGTGAGCGGGAGGGGGGGACAGAGGCAGGCGGCAGTCAGAGCCGTTGGGCTGTCAGGGGGCGAGCCCCACGCTCCCACCCGCCGCCGGGGGATCATTACCTGCGCGCAGGAGCCCGCTGCTACGCCTCACAAGCTGTCAGTTTCCCTTCTTTTCTCTGGGCGCGGCCATATTGGTCTCGTGTTCTGCGCGGGCAGCGGTACAGCGCATGCGCAGCCTGCGCAGCGCCTCCCGTGCATGCGCGGAGGAGCGGGGCAGCGAGAGCCGAAGCGCCGGGGTCTCGGGATGTCCCGCGGGGCCGGGTGGCGTGAGAGCCGGCGAACTTGCAGGCAGTCTCCTGTAGGCTGAGCTCCGAGCCTCACCGCAGACAGTATGGCGGGGGCAAGCGTGTCACTCCGGAACGGCACCTGAGTGCAGGCCCCCAGGTGCGATGCCCCTCGGAGCCTGCGTTGTAAACTTGCCCTAAAATTTCTAGGGCAAAAGTTGAATTTCAGTAGTGAAAAGCAGTTACTAACCTGCTAGTGGTGGGTAGCAGCTGTTGTAAATAATGGCTTTTGGTACAGTTACGCATTTTAGAAGACCAAAGAGCACCTCCCCTCAGGCAGAGTACCTGTGCTGCATTTATACCTTACCAGGGCTTACCAAAATCGCAGTCTTTGCCATGGGAATGGTGGCCTGGTGGCTCTGAAGCCGTCAGTCCTGCAAACACTTCAGTCGGTGTGTGATGAGGACAGGCCAGTCACCCCAGTAGCACTTAACAGCACTCCTAAGGGCCTGGAAGGTCTCCTGCTGGACAACATCAGGCTGAATTTGTCACTGTATCATTGTATTTCGGATATTTAACACGGAAACCTAGGGAATCAGCAGTAAAATAAGATTAAATAAACTGGGATTCAATCTCTGTGTAAATTGCACAGTGTTCGATTAATTTTGCTCACCTCCACAGCACATACAGATACTCTGAAGTGACCGTGTAGTTAAGTCTAGATTTCAGTGGCATTTTGCCTTCAATAGTTTTATTTCCCTTCCGTATTTTTATTTTTATGAGGCAGGTTCTGAAATAAAACCAATAGTTGTTTTCCAATGTCTTTTTGACTAATGAGCTAAAAAACCCACAAGTCCAATAAGACAATCTAGAGCACGTAATTAATTCTACCTCTGGCTGGAAAACAACGTTTTACCCTGATGTCAACACTGTACAGCTCAGAGTTGTTTTTAATTACTGCCGGTAGCTTGTAGTAGCCTCCAAGGAACAAGAAATACCTTTTCTTTTTTCCTGTGGATTGTGCCCTTTTGCTGCTGGCAACTGTTGATTCTTTTCATTTTTAAACCTTATTCTTCAGTGTTGTGTTTCCACTGGAGTTTAAACCATCACATTCTGTTGATGCAATGCAATGCCTACAGTAAAGTGAATCTTTTTTGTACTCTAGAGATAGGGGCTTCTTATATGACTAAAAATAAGCATTTACTGAGTATAAGCTTTCTGCTTGGTTGTGTGTACCTGTCAAGTATGCTTAAACTATAACCTTTTCACTGCAAAAACACACTGAGAACAGCTCTGATGCTTACCCTGCTTATAAACTAGTACAGTTTCATCGGGACTGTGCATAATTTTGCTCTGCTTTCCTGTTGATCTCCCTTTCAGCAAGCGATGGTGACTTTGGTCTAACGGACCTTCCCATCCCAAATCCCCTGCTGAATTTGCTGCTGTTTGAGTTCCTGGGCTGGGGGAGGATGGGGCATTTTGCAGTTTGGGGGAACAGGCTGTGCAGTCCTCAGCTGAGACCCTGCCCCAGGATAAACAGAGCTCATGACCAGCTGGGACGTGTTTTCATGTCAGAGGATGACTGCCCTCACACCAGCCCTGGTCCCTGAGCTCTCCTGATTCATGTGGGGCTGTTTGAGGGCTTGTGTCCCTGCTCACTCCTTACCCTCCACAGGGGTTACTGCCAGGTAAAGAGACAGATGAGTGAGCAGCATATCCAGCCCTTGCCTGGCCTACTAAAATGAACCTGTGTTGAAAGTAATTTGCATTTGTATGGTGGGCTGTGAACTATTGCAACTCACAGCTCTGATTTGTGACCTCTGTTGGAGCTCAGGCACCTAAGAGGTTCCTGCTTCAAGGAGAAGGGACCTCACATGTAAGAGCTGGCTGCCCTTGTTTGCAAATAAAAACCTCTTTACTTTGTGTGTGTAATGCCTTTCACCTTGACTGGAGACAACATGGTAGAGCTCAGAGTGAATGGAGGTAGCAAAATAACGACAATTATTTTATGTTGTCTTGAAAATATTTTGAAAGTCCAAGCACTGTCTCAAATTTAGAATTATGATTTTTTAAATACACATAAATCTCTAGGCTGTTAAAGTATCTAACAAACATATTGACCTATATTTCTCAAGGCCTGCCATCAAGATTATAGCTGATTGAGTAGTCAGACCTTTGTCTTATCTTTTTAATCTGTTCATTTCACTAATATACTGCTTTCTCATCCTGACAATCTACTTATGTATTTCATTTGCTTGAAGCTGAGGATAATCTGTTTAGATTGATACTAAATTAATCACAATCTTAAATGCCTCCAAAGAAGTTAGATGGATGCCATACACAAATGCAGACCTGCCATACCTCAGAAGCACTTGGGTTTGGGCCCATGTGGAGCCTCCAGCACTCCTCTATTCACCATAGTATGCAACGACCCAAACTGGGCTTGGTTAAAGTCAGACATAGCTAGTGATACTGCTGAAATGGGTACTGCCAGAGGGGTTTATAAACAGGTGGAGGCACAGTATTTTGCCAAGTCTTGGCTATAGGTGGCTACTTTGCACCCACTATTTAAAAAAAAAAAAAAAAAAGGAGAAAAATTTAAAAACCAAAGAATATTGTTTTCTATTATTCCTTATTTTCTTCTGGGAGGACTTGCTGGTGTGATTTTGATTACAAAATCACAAGCCAACAAAGCCAAAATCACAAGCTAACAAAAACAAGCCAAGCACGTTCAACACAGGCTTGAATTGTGTGTTATTTCAGGACATGTAGAAGATGACTTCAGTCAAGATACTGCTGGGAACTTACTCAGAGAATATATTGAACTCTTAATTTGTGTCACTTTCCCATTGATTTTCTTGAAGCTTATTGTGCTGTCTGGATTCTGATAGTGAGGAAGGCAGCCAAGATCAGATGAAGCTAAACAAGGTGCAAGATTATCTGTAAACAGAAATTAGGTGAGAAAAACTGAGACCAACCAGCAGCATACTGAAAAGGAAAGAAGAGCAAAGGTTTGTTGAGTAGCATGATAATCCATGGAGATCAAAAACCATGCAGATGTACACTGTTATTTGGCACTTGGGCTTGTTTATTGGCTTACTCATGGTAAAAGTAGTATCTATTAAGCACTAGTTGTTTGGCGTCACTGTTTCAAAAACACTGAGATCCCATGTCAGCAGTTAGTCCAAGAAATGGCAATGAATGATTGTCCCCTGGTGTGAAGAGGACAGCCAAAAGCACACCAAAGCTTTTCTCCAAAATCTGATACTGACTTTTTTTCTGTTGTCTCATCCAAGTCTGCTAACCTCTCTGAGATACCTTCCTCATCCAGCAACGGGAGGTCAGATTTTCCTGTCTGCTGTACCCTGTCTGTGTGCTTGGATAGGCGGGATGTGTTTGTTAACTTGGGCTGTTTGCTCAGGCTTCTTTCATTATGGGAAATTAATGATATAATGACATTTGTATTTGCCTTAATAATAACCTCG
Organism: Podargus strigoides; assembly: GCA_028020825.1. Taxonomy (NCBI): domain Eukaryota; kingdom Metazoa; phylum Chordata; class Aves; order Caprimulgiformes; family Podargidae; genus Podargus; species Podargus strigoides. Next base: position 13,189,825 of record CM051623.1, on the reverse strand, counting down.
GTAGTAAACTATTTTCCATAAGGCTAACTTGTTTGTTAGCGGTTTTGTTAACAGAAAGCCTGGAGAAGATTGAGTAGTTAGGTCATTCATTAGTTCCTGCATGAGAAATGTGCAGAAGTGTCACAGTAGTGTGTCACTTGAATAGACATGCTTCCCAGATTTCTATACAAATATAATTTTACCTTTGCTGATAGTTACCAGAATTGATGCTTGTGTTAACTGGCATTGCTCTTTTGCTCCTACATCAACAACATGACTAATATTTTTCCAGCCTCCTACAAAAAAAAAGGATTAAAACCCAGCATTTGGAATACAAAATAATTTTTGTTGCCTGCATACTTCAAATCCCATCCCCATTTCATGTAATGAGAGTTTTCTTGGTTTTTTTCCATTAAACTCCTTGAGAGTTGCTTTTGCTTCTGAGTTCCATTTTGCCTTTGTTTACATATGCATTTATTTAGTGTTTTTGCTTTAAAACACAAGGTCAGATAAAAATGCAGGTGACTGGATTGCAAGGATGTGAAGAACAGCACTTGAGAATGTACAAAACCAAGAAATTACAACCTAGTAACCATACTGCGTATTTAGACTGGAAAGCAAGAGCAGGTTCTCACTATCGAATCAGAGAGGTCCTGTAACAACCTTCCAAAGGAGTGGAAACAGTCTTCCCCCTCCAATAACTCTAGCAACTTTTAGGACAAAATTCAACCCATTAACAGAAAAGATGATGTGATATGATCTCTGTGGAGAGCCAGGGTCTGGTCTAGGTTTGGTAATGCAGGTGGCCTCTAGAAATAGTGTAACTGGTCACTCAAGTACTTATATCCCTGGAAAAATTCTAAATTACCTTGAGAAGTAACATTTAAAATGGGAGCCTTGCTCGCTAGCAATTAGCTTGGAATCACAAAGCAAAAGGCAGATACAGGCGTGCTATCCATCCTACAGCACAGCGGGAATCCTGAAGGTCTCATAGATGTAATGCAAAGTTGGCATTTCTGTAAATCACTTTCTGCTCCCCCTTCAAAACTCATTATGCTTTAGTAAAAATGAAAATTTAAGTTTCAACAGAGGGAAGATTCTTTTGCACATTTTTCAGCAGAATTGCCTGCACAGCTTGCAGGCGTACCAGATGTGCCGGATAAGCTCACTCAGCATTGCTTGCCCCTATTGAAATGACTTGCTAGAGACAGGCAGAAGAGGATGTTCCATGCCTTCCTGGCCCATAAAGCAGATATAAGCAAAGGAGATGCGATTTCAGCACAGGATATACCTCAATTCATACTTTATTGATGTAAGAAAATCACTTGTTCACTCAAGAATGACTTAAGCCCGGGAATGATGGTCATGACTGGTGACTCAATGCTGTTCCCTGTTGATGGGGTTTTTTTTACAATTGAGCCATGGCAGCTCCTTGCTGTTGGGGTGATAAAGCAGGTAGTGCAGCAAAGGACAAACAAGCAGGGCTTTTTTGTGTACCTAAGGTAGCCAGATGGTGTGGGTCACTGTCCCTGGGCCAGTAAGGAGCTGCATGTGGGAACCCCACCTAGGGCCCCGTGAAGCCCACCTTGGACGTGGGGCTGGGGACAGTGTTCACCAGGGCCTATTTTAGCTGAGGAAGGCTTAGCAGTAAGAGAGAAAGTTCATCCATTGGTAACGTGGGGTACCTGAGTTAGACCCCTGCTTTCTCCATTGACTACAGAAGGAGCCGATGGAGGGAGCTGGCCTCCCTTAGGACAACTTTTGTCAACAGCTTGCTCAGCTGTGCACTCTGGGCCTGGCGGCTTGTTGTAAAGATGTGACTTAATATTTTATGTTCCTTTACCAATCTGCTGCTTCTCATGATGTCGGGACAGGGAGGAAAATCTGCAGAAAAGCCAACAGTGCACAAGAACAGCATGATAAACTGAATGTGAGAAATTTCACAAAAAATCGAGTGTGATGTTTTGTCCAAATCTCTGTGCCACACTCTACTGATACAGTAAGGACTCCACATCAACAAACACAAGAGGTGACAAACGGGAAAGTCCTCGGAGGAGTGAAGTTGCTAATAACCCACTGTCAGAAGTCAGATTCTCAGCCCAATACTGAAGCAGAGGGGGGGAAACAAGTTGGGCTGGGAGCACCAAGTCCCAGGAGGGGTTCAGACCAGATCTGGGAATGATGAAGGCTAGTGGAGCCCAAGCAGGAGCAGCACAGGCACAGCTAACTACTGGACTCAGTGAGCCACTCTATCAGGGAGGTTATTCACAAGGGAGAGAGGATGCCTGCTCACAGTCCGGCAGAGAGACTATTGTGCTGCTTTAGGACATTGCATGTATTACAGCTGGGAAAGTTATGATGCTATTAAAAATCCCTGCTGTCTCATGCAATTGTGGATACCTTATATTCTTCATTAGCGCTATTTGCAGCTCTGAGTCCTGTTAAAGGAAATTTTTATTTCATTTTCTTTAAAAAGGAAGCACAACAGGATTAGTAAAGCATTGTGGATGCTGTTTGAAGTCTGGCGGTCTTTCCTAATGATCATCTACTATGATTTAACTTTTGTCCTTTTTTTTGGTTATTTTCATTAATTTATTAATGTGACTGTCATATATTTAATGTCACATAGACTATAGAGATATTAAGTCCATTACATAGAATGGCCTTGGTTGTTAGCTATAATGCATATGCTATTCAAATCCATTGGTACTAGATAGAAATCTTCTTCCTTCCGAATGATTAGATAACTAATAGGACGACTGAATGCTCTGGACTGCAATTCCTAAATACCAATTAACACCTCATTTTCAGGGTTTGATGTTATAAAACCTGCCACTCATTTTCTCTTTGTAGCTGAAATTATAGGAAAAGATGTCACAAAAACCAGATAAGAAAGTGGAGTATATCGCTTCTTAATAGAAGATGTTTGAGATTTATATGATATATCTAAAAAAAAGAAAATATATTTTAAATGATAAGTAGTTATATTTCAGAGATGTAAGACTTCTTACGTGACTGCAAATTTTCTTTTAACAGTCGAGAGTGTCTCTTTGGAGAGTACAGCTCATTTTAGATTCTGTTACCATAAATAAACTCAACAATGCGAAGTTATATTCTGGAATTCAAGGCAAGTTTTGCTTCCAGCTATGCAGACCCACAGGGATGCTGAGGTGACCTGTCTGTGTGTCCTGGCATTGTGTCCTACATGAGAAGTATGGCGTTGCTTCAGTAGCCAAATTCCACTTTTTTTTTTTTCAGTTCAGCTTGAACTTGTGAAAAAGAATTTGCGTGAAGCGAACGAAATACCAAAACACCATTCAGGTACTCTGTACATACAGCCTATACAGTGATATTCCTACTTTTGATTCTTACTACTAAAGAGATTTTAGGACTTATTTTTTCCTGTTAACATTCCCAAGTCTAAGCAGAGCATGTAATGTTTGCAGTTTTTACGTATGTTTTGCAAACCCAATACTTATACTGTTAAGCTTATGCTAATTTAAATATTGTTTTCTACTCTTTAACATTCAAAAGCCCACTAGAAGAGTTAGGAATAGAAGGTAGCATGACACCTAGAATCCTCACCCTACATTAGCACTGCTTTTACATGAACACAAAGCTAAGATTTGGTATGGCCTGTCCAGGATTTTTAGTGCTTGTTCTTTATTAAGTGCTTTGCTGTATGTGGAGCAAAAATGGCCCATCATTTGTGTAAAGAAGGGTAGAAAAATTGAGGAGTACTTCTCCCTCGCTTTCAGGATTCCATTGAAGAACTCCTCACTTCTCTTCATCCTAAACCAAGGGCTTCTCCCACACTTGCCTTGCGTCTGAGGTGTTGGATTAACATAGGATGCTTTCCCGCAGGACACTGTGGACAATCATTGAGCTTCTGGACTGGAGGATACAGTGGGACTCGCAGCACACTGGGGAGCAGTGACACTGCCCACATGAGTGGTGGTACCCCTGTACATCCAGTGTCACAAATGTACATTAGCATACTGAGAGCATTCCATGCCCTGGAGTGATGCTGATGAGGGGTGTTGAGTGATGTCTCCAAAACATCTTCCTAATGCAGTGGAGTTTCAAGAAGCTTCTCTGGATGCTGAGGGAGCCTGGAACTAGGAGCCAGCACAGACACTGGCTGCGCAGATGTGTTGGGAGATGGTTACCACAGGCTGTTATAAGTCTATGACTTAACAAATTGCTGGTGGAAAATCAAATGTCAGTGCTTTCCTGATAGGAGTCTACCAAGTGACTGTACTACAGCTTATTCACAGGCTGAAAGCTGGTTAATGGCTGCCTCTCCATCCATCTGAGGTTCGACAAACTGGAGAAGACCAACTAGAAAGAAAAATATATATATATCGACTTTCCAAAACTCTGGAAACAGTGACAGAGAATTAGGTGGGTATAAGAAGGTGTATAAGAAGTATAGGCATATAAGAAGTCTGCATCATGCCTTTAGACATGATGTTAAAGTAATTAAATATTTGATAAAAGTTTTGAAATTCTAAAATGGTCTGCAATGCATATCCAAAAGCTAATTCTGGGGCAGTGCTATGGCTCAGTATCCTGTGAAGTACCAGTTGCAAACTGAATGCTTTGTATCTCCTAGGAAAGTAGACAGTCTTGGTGTTCTAGTGATACAAAGCAATCCATTCCTGCCTTAATGCCTCCACGGGTTCCTGTCTCGAGCCAAACTCCATTTCAGTGCTGTAGACTTGCTGCTTGGGGGCTTCAGGCAAGTGTAGTTTTTGGAGATTAAATTCATGCTTTAGGAAAGAAAAGCCTTTGTATGTCTGGAATGATTTTTTGTGTTTTAAAATTGCAGGTATGCTTTGTAAAATATTGGTGTGAGAAGCCACGGCGTGGTGTGTACTTGTTGGTGCTCATCGTTTTCCTAGGAGAAATCAGGAGGCTGAAGGTGCATGATAAACAGAGCTTATTAGCTCTGGCTGTTCAGATGGCTGGCTAATGACCTACTTTCTGAAATGAGTGCAACCAAGAGTGCTTTTTGTTCTAGTCTCCTGAGTATCACATGGTTAAAACCGATCACCAGGCTTTGTGAAACCTCAGTCACCAAATTTCTGTTGTGAAGGATGTTGTCTTCTTCATCATCACAGATTCCTTTTCTATTTCCTTTCTTTTCCCCCAAAATCTGGGAGCAGCAGCAGATTTTCCTGATCTGGAATCAAGCAATTAAGCAATAGTCCCAGATTTTCTTCATCACAAAGATCAAGAAATAGAGAAAGAAGAAACAGAGAAAGAAGTAAAGGGCTTTTCTTACATAAAGCCCTTTATTTAGAAGCTGAGAAGGGGTCACACAGTACACCATGCCTCAGACACATGGATGCTTTCCCCAACCCTGGCAGTCCTCTATGGGATGATCTCACATTAGTTATTTCACCTTTGGGTTTCAAATACTTGCTTGCCTCTTATCTCATTTTTAAGAGGTTTCCCATATCCAGTGACTTACAGCTGTAAAGTTGACACTCCATAACTTCACAAGAAGAGAGTGAACTACCCTAAACTTCAAAGCTTTCCTTCAGTCTGCAAGAACACATGACTGCCTTTACCAGCCAGGGATTTGAAAAGCAGTCTAGACCTTGTAAAACCAGTTATTATTAGTATTAGGTCTCATCTGAAGTAATTTATTGGAAAACACTGTATACACAGCAAGGGGAAAAAGAAAAGGTTCTCAGACATGACAGGATATCCTTTATGCTTTGATCTTTACTTTTATAATCTGTAGGAACTAGTGTACAAATCAAAATGCCAGCCAGGCTCTTCTGGAAATCTGGATTCTCACAAAGATGAGCATGTAATGATAGCTTTGCTTTTCCCCAAATTGGCAGCTTTTCTGTCCCATTGTTTCCTACAGTCCCTCACCTCCTCACTGAGCTGCTGCAGCTAAAATCTTTCTCCTCTCAAACCATTTTGATGACTCTCTCCTACTGATGCTCATGATTAAAAAATATGATAGAAAGAAGCCACCTTAAAACAGAAGATGTTTGTGTTATCCTTTATAGCTATAAGCAAGCAGTGATGGTTTCTTCCCCAGAGATTATAACTAGGTGAGGCACACCAAAGGAAGCAGTGGTAATGTTTTTCACACTAATGAATCTGGAACTAAAAGAGAGAGGATTTACAAGGTTTGCACAGAGAAGATAAGTAGCAGATCTCAAAACTGCACCCACATCCCCTGACATCCTGCCCCAGCTATAACCATATGGGCACCTCCGCTGCTTCTTTGTGATTGCCAACACAGGGGTGTAAATCCAAGCAAGCAGTGCTGAGAACTTTCAGCTCCCACTGAAGTAAGCAGGACTCAGAGATGCTCAGCCTCATGCTGCCCTCGGCAGAAAGGCAGCACTGGTCCTGCTCAAGGCCAGCGCTGGTTCAACCTCCACCACCCCCAGGCTCTGCTACCTGCCTGCGTCAGCCGCCTTCTCTTATTTCTCATACGTCTCTAATCTACCAAACACATGTGGGAGTATCTAAATTAAAAATAGCAACCCAGAAAAAAAATGTTGTGCAGTTGGAGAGCTGATTTGCAGCTGAATTATTCATCCCCACGTATCCCTCTCCTCCCAGGATGATAGTACTGGGGCTGCGCAGGTGCAGCCTGGCTCAGTGACTGGTGATGCCAAGGAGAGACAACACCTTGCGGGTGTCCCTTGGTCCCTTGTCAGAAAGCTGAATTCCCCACTGGTCAGCTCATCTGTCTTTTTATACCAACTGCCACATGAAAACACCTTAAAACACCGCCCCACGCTCCTCTATGCCAGCTCCTCTCACTTATGACCCAGTAACTGTGCTAATGTAGCTTGGCTCTTGCAAACCCAAACAACTGAATTAGTCTAACCTTTTAAAAGGTTATTGGAACATCCTGTTCCATTAACACCAAACCTTAGTGTGGAAACACATGAAAAACCTGTTCCCATGCTTTTATCGGCCAGGAGTGAGCCAGGGCACTTTGGTGGGTTGCCAGCATGTGAAATTGCTGGAGACCATGAGTGATTTTCCCCATGTATCTGCAGGAGCAGCCCTTGGTTTCAATCAGTGCTTTGGTATCTGCAATTGCAGTGCGCATTACAAAAATTGCTGGCTGTTAATTGTCACTTTTTCACAAGGAATTTTTGTAAACAACATTTTCATTCCCACAGAGAATCATTCAATTACCAGAGAAACCATGAAAACCTCAGAAGTCAGAACATCCTGAGACATGAAAGGACACAAAAAATAAAAAGGACTTAACTTCAAAGTAGTCTTCACAGTTCCTGGCTGGCACTCTGCTTCCCTTGCCTGGCATGTTTGGCGTGGCCTCCCTCACTGCCGCAGTCCCAGGCTGGAGCCTCACAGGACCCTGCTCAGGCATCCTCCATGAGGCTCCAGCTCTGCTGTGAAACTCACGGGTACGTGAAATCTGAATGATATAATAAGAAGAAAAAACTAGGCGTTTGGTAGTGCCGCTTTGCTTCTGGCAGACAAAACCTCCCAGTTTAACCGGTAACATAAGCAAGACGTTAAAAGTTTGTATTGTACAAAACACAGCTCAGGCCCAGACTCCCCTAGGCAATGAGGGATTGTTTCCATGTCTGTGTGCTTCTCTCCATTGACTCTCCTGTCTGTGGGGTCCCAGCCCCACTTTTTTTCTCCCACAGTTTCTGTAGGATACCTTCATGGGTGTCATGTTCTCCATCTCATTCCTGCAACCTGTTTTCACATGCCACCAACTTATTGACAATCCAGCTGTGGCTGCCTTGGAGGTATGCCAGCTTCTTAACAAGCTAATCTTCCCCCACAAAACTGCAATAGCTTAATTCTGAATTATAGCAAAATTGCAGTCCTCAGAAACACGTAATGGAGACATGAGCCCATGGAAGGACAGTCCCACCTCTCTTTGCTGCTGCAGGCATTCCAAAATGAAGACAGCAATGGCTGCAGGAGCACCCTTCCAGCACACTTTCCCAGCTTCCAGCTCAGCCTGCATCGTTGCACAGGTGGAGCAGGAGACCGAGTTTGGCTTTGGGTGTTAGCCAAAGTGACTGAAGTGACCAAGAGAAATGGGAAGACACGCAGCAGCTGTAAATCGAGGCTCATCCAAGGAAGCACTTCCTACTCACATAGAAATGCTACAATCTCTCTCTTAAGTTTCTGACCTACTTCTGCAGCTCAGGGATACGGGAGACTGTGCCAGACATCAATCTGGGCGCTTGTCTCAGGGCTTCAGCTTTCCTTTCTTCTTCTAGTTGGCACTCAGCAGCATCATCCCTTCACTGCAGGGGCCCGTTTCTTCCCAGTGGGAGCTGCTGGGAGCAGGTCCGCTATTCATACACACCCAAGTATCCATCACTGGGATGTAGCCTGCCCAGGCTCAGGCACTTCCAGAGCACAGCCAGAAAGAAGCCCTCCAGTTTTCACAGCTCTATATCGCTTTTCCTAGATTTTGTATCACCTTGTCTTTAGCTGATGAATCTCAGCTGGGAGGCAGCTGTTCTCTAACTACTGAAATGGGGCCAATTTCTCCAAAACAGGCCATTCAGTGACAGTCCTTCTACTTTCTGTATTCATGCATATCCTCCATACACTTCATTTTTGCAGCTAAACATGAGCCTCATGTGAAGATTTTCTGAGTGGTGAAAGGTAAAGCAGGCTGGAGAGAGAAGAGAGCCAGGGAATGCTGTTTGTGTGATGTCAAAAGAGCACCAGATTTTACTGTTATCTCTGGTGAAACATTGAAGGGCAAGATGAGAAGATGGAGATTTGTTAGCACTAATCATAGTTTCTCCCTGGCTGGACTAACAAACCAGCAAGGACTAGGGAAAACAGAGAATTTGGAGTGGCATTCAGCTATATATTTAAGCATGAATCATCCTCCATCTATTGCAAAGCTGCTTTTTTAAAAAAATAAATTTTTTTTAATGTACTTGAATTTCATGAAGAAATATATGAACTTTGGCTACAGCAGATGTCATCTTGGAGGTTTGGGGTTTTTTATTAATATCTGACTGCAGCCTCAGAATAATAGGCAATATTGGGCTTTCATCTTTCAGCACTACTAGCTATAAAATCCAGAGCAGATGATCATTAGCATGCATTACTTAAGAGAGGTACAGCACTCAGTGAGTCAGGGTACAGACCAAGAATTAATTGTTGGAGAAATTCAAAAATAATCCGTTGAAGAACAGACACATTTGAGAATATTGCAGTCTGTCCAGACTTCAAAGAGCCAGTGCACAGTGAAGACAGATGTGGTAATGTTCTACCCTAAGGCATTCCCGAAGGGATGCAGGGAGAATTTGCTGGGAATGTAGTGGCCAGTGGGAACAAGGCTGGGGTCTGCAAGGGAAGTTCTGGCAACACGCTGCAATGGGAGTATGGAGGGTGAGGTTGAACAGTGGCAGCTTCCAGCTCCAGGCTTGAATTTCTGTAGGAAAAGGAGCCCCTCACTGAGCTGAAAAAGGTCAAGGTGGCTGCTACAGAAGACAGCAAGAGCTGGCAAGAGTGAAGGTTGCTAGTGGCATCTTTTAACAGGCTGCTGAGGAGTGGGCTTCAGTTTTCACAGATTGCCAGTGTGGACTGAACCACCTGCAGAGGGCAGTGGACTATGGGACATGCATGATTGGAAACGCATGGAGAAGTGCTCAAGGGGCTGTGCTCTGTGGCAGCATCCTCAGCCAGCATGTGGCACCTGGGGGCTGTGGCTGAAACAGTGAAACAGAGCCTTTTAGTAGCTCCCTGCACAACTGTCCTGCCGAGCTTTCCTTCATAAAGTTTATATCTCTTCTGAACAACTGTCTTGGTGGCAGAGCCTAACCTCTGCTGCACTTTCTGGATGCTGGGAGTTCTTCGTTGCTATTATTATTCAGCCTGCCCTTTATGCAATGCCAGCACTGCTGCTGATTTATCTGCTATATTTCAGGGCTTTTTTCAAGACCCCAGTTTCCCGTGAGAATATTTTTCACTGATTTACATGTGTAGTGGAGCAGGCCATCAGGGACAGAAATGGCCACACGACTGGCCTCAGCCTGCAGGCTGTCTAGTGAGCTGTGCTGTAAAATATTTATGGAAGAGCTGCCCCAGAGCTCTGGGCTGTAGAGGGAGGAACAACAGGTCCAGTCAATGCAGACTGTTTCTTACTACTTTCTTTGATTAGACCATGACTTTATAAAGAAATTATTTTTTCAACCTATAAAGAAATTGTTTTTTTCAACCTATAAATAAATTATTTTTTCAACCTATTGTTGTTTTCTTCAGCTAAATTTTCACAAATTCCTCCCAACTGTCTCCCATGCTGCATCATGCATGTGCTCTCCAAGCTATGCCAGCAGGTAGCTTTCTGTCGCTTTCACAGCAAACTCCTCTCTGCTTTGCTCAGAGTTCCAATGTGAAAACTTTTCCCTTTTTTTGTTTACTAGATTGGTGCTAGGAGATGCATATAGGTAGGAATGACAACTTGGGAGATGGAAATTGATTTGATCTGTAAGTGTCCTGCTCTCCAAAAGCAGAGGAATGCTTCACATTGTGTTCAGTCCATTAGCTAAGACTACAAGAAGATTATTTTTCCTCCATGGACTTTGTGAAGTACAAGACTCCAGAAACGCCCTGCTGACTCCTGACCAAGGGTGGATAATGGACTGTCCTTGAGCTCTCACCTATGGGCCAGGGAGATGTGGGGCACAGGAAGATATTTTCTCTGTTTTCAGTGCCAGTAGTAATTATTTCTCTGATCTTGAAGTCCAAGTTGCCAGATGTTTGGGGTGCCTCCATTAGAAAGCTGTAATTTTTAAAGACAAGGTTGGCCTAGCCTTAAAACCAAATAGGAATCTTTAAAAAAAACTTCTGAAATTGTTTCTCTCAGACAAACCAGAAATTAGACACTTCTGCAAATGAAGACTTTCATTTGTCACTGAGACTTAAAGACTAAGTACAACAGTAGAAATAGGGGGTTAAATGGTGGTCTATTTACTGGTTATCATTTTCACAAATTATAACTAGTTGACTTTTTTATTGCCTTTCTAAGAGATTCCTGGCCCATTTCTGCCTCCTTGCCACAAGTCTCTGCCCTTTCAGTTGTGCCAAAGGCTGAATTGGTGATCTTTTCATGGCTGGTCTCTAACAGAGGGAACAAAAATCTCCTCCCCTCGTGGGTTTGTCAGAAAGGATGGTAAGTCGCAGTTACTGTTTGTGCCTAATGTGTAACTGCAGGAGCAGAATTTACAAAGGTAACAGCCCTGTCTGAAGCTAAAGCAGGGGTGCAGCCAGGAACTTGCTGAACTGTACTGGAAATGGTCCCTTGAATCGGTGATGGCTGATCTGCCTCCGGGAGCTTTTTATTCACTCCCATCAATTTCTCTGCTGTGAGCTAGGAGTGGATTATTTCAGATGGTCATGTAGACTGTGCACAGAACAGAAGCGATGATTCTTTTCTGTGTCCTGCAGCACCTGTGACATGAGTGGGCTGGATAACAGTGACAAAAGTCCTTTCATTAGAGCAAGTATATTAAGAAGGTGGTGTCAATTTAATTGTCTCTTGGAAGCACAAAAGACCTAGTCCTAAGAGAGAGACAAAAAGAGCTGTCACATGTTACTTTACTGATGATAAGCTCTGATTTACTCCCTTGGTTAGGGATTTGCAAAAGAAGGTATGCTGTGCCATTCAGGATGTAGAGAGGCTGCTCGCATTGGTCCTACAGGATAAAGAGAAGGTCTAATCCTGCCCCTTGATGCTACCTTTCCCTTCCCATCTCAGTAGCTTGGGTGTCTGTGCCATTCCCCTGCCCCTTGCTATTGCAGCTCCCCTCCACTGTTTGAGCAAATGGGAGGTTCACACCCCACCAGAAGTGAACAGAGCTAGGACAATTGGCTGGAGACCTTCAAATTTCAGGTTCTCTAGCTGATGGTCCTAGACAATGATACCATTGCTGTGGGACTGAGGTTCAAAAGCTGCATTTAGGCTGTGAGGTTATTAACACCATGCTCTATGCTGATGGTATTTGCCTCACAAAATAGTCACAGATGTGGGTTATTTTCTGCTACTAACTAGAAGAACAGATTTAAAGCTACGTGTCACTATCCCATTTCACTTATAAGAGACAGTGCTTATTTTTAGAAGAAATAACTCACAAACAGTAGGTTTTCCTGGTCATATCCACTGATAGAAATGTCTGTATTACAGATGGCAGCACGTCTAATCCTCCTGAGACAAATTTCCTGGAACTGAACAGAAGACAAAGTGTGAACATCATAGCATCATTTAAGTAACTGTGCCTGTTTAGTAGAAAATCAGTCAGCAATACAAAACAATTATTTAAAAAAGCAATGTCTCAGACATCCATTTAAAGTTGCACATAAACAGCTCAATCTTTCTCAAGCTAGTTGTGGCTGCAGAAGCAAAACTGGGTAATGAAAACATTGTTTTGAACTGGGAATTAATGAACAAGTTACTCACTAATCACAGAGATGTTTCTTCACTGGCTCAGCCAGGCACCCTCTGGGTTCTTTCCCTTCTTGAGCCACTATAGTAATGAGATAAAATAAAAGCTATTAGTTTGGGGTTTTTTTAATTACTAGCTCAGAACTAGCTTGCAAGCCAGCACAAAGGTCTTGAAAGGCCTCCTGTCAACTTTCTCCTTGTTCAAACTGAGTGGACCGGCCACAAGGTTTCATAGATGGGCCATCAAACAACCGGAGAGAAACACTACAGCTCTAATAGGACATGCTTATCAGCAAAAGGCAATGCCTGATGAACAAAAGTCTTTCAGATTAGCCTTTGCTAGGTAAAGATATTGTAGAAAAAAAAATATATTGTACAAACAGGTTGAGAAAAAAAAGTAGCAGAGAAATAAAATGGAGATTTTGACTGTCTTGAGAGATTAGGGCTATAATGCTGGTGTAAAAGGCTTTCCTATTTACCTTTTAATATTGCTTGATAACTACAAACTCGTGAAGAGTAGGAACCAAGAATACCCAAGCATGACCAGTGCATTTGAAAACAATGTATTAGCCCAGGTGATGCATTTCAAAGTGATCTGCTTTTCAGTGGAAGGTATGTGGGTAGATTTACTGGTATAATAAAAAGGGAAAAAGGATTTAATTACATCCAAAGAAGGTATTCTTCATATCTCTAAAGAAACTCAAACCAAAGGCCATTCTAGAACATAGCAGAGGGTGATGGAAGGAAAGCTTCACTTCTTTTCCTGTCTCCATCTAAGCAGGTTGGGCATCTGGCCTTTTAATATCCCACCTTTATATAGGGGAAGGGGCTCAAGACATTTCTTCTTTAGTTGCTCTGCTCTGTGTCTTTTCCTGTCTGGAAAGCAAGAGGTGTTTGGGATACCACAGGTGAGCAAGGACACTCCCAATACATGTGATAAAAATTAAAAACTTTTGGCAGCACAGTCTGCTGGCAGAGAAAATAAAACTAATATACTTATGCAAATCAGCATATTCAGCACAGATAATACATGACCCAAAGACTCTTTTGGCTGTTTTAGGTTTAGGGTAGGAGGGTGAAAGGTTCCTCTATGCCTCCAATAGAGCAGAAAGACTAATGACTCGGGGAGAGAAGGCAGGTAGGATGATGGACTGAACACAATGGATTAATAACAGGAGCATGGTCATGAGGAAAACCACACATCTAAGGGCTATGCTACCAGGAATGCAGTGGTGCCCTGCTTGTTTATGGGATAGAACCTGCTATCATTTCTGTTACCTTGTTTGATAAACAAGATAAACAGCTTTTTTTACAACTTTTAAAAACTACTGATATTGTGAGTTACTAAACAACAACTGAGGCCATGTAGAATATGTAAGAGTTGTACAAGGCTGAAGTTATTGCACCTTTTTATGAAAAATAATTTCAACATTCTTCATACTGTTTGAGTTATGTCCTCTGTCACTACAGTGAATTGCAAACATTTGTAGATGTCTCCCTGTGTACATCTGTACATATATTTGTTTATATAAGAGAATCATCTTCAAATGAATTGCTGGTGTTCAACAGTTCTGGCTATGGGCTCAGACTAAAACACTGGTGAATCTAAGCCAGGAGAATAATTCATGTTTTTATATGAGTGTCTCTTCTTGATATTTTCTATCACCAGGATATCTCACATTTTAACATACTGTATTCTCTGTGGGGTGAAGGCTGGGCAAGGGGACACATGAGAATAATCCCTCAGTGCCTGAGCAAACCACAGCCTGCAGCCAGGAACATGAGGGATGCCTTGGTCTTCTTTCAGCATAGCAGCTTTCCTGGAAGAGGAACATTATGTCAACAAACCACTAGCTCTGAAGGCATCCTGTCAGCTTGCACCTTTAGTACTACTCCACTCACTTTAATAGAAAATACTCCATCCAAGCCTTCTGTATTGCATATATGCAAAAGGATATCTTCTGACCAATGCAATTCATGACCATCAGAAAGCATAGGTATTAAAAACTTATCTGTATACAAGCACCAACTGCAAAACCCTTTATAGAACTCGTCTTTGTGACAAAAAGAGGAAATGACCTCTTTCCAGTCTCCCATATCGCCCTTGCTCTGTACTTCCCCCTGCTCAGCATCGCTGCACTGACCTATACAGAACTATGTGGCCGGCAAGTTTTAGGAAGGAATTAATCACTTTTACCAAAGTTAGTGAAAAGAAGGGGGAATGCCTTTTCATACTTATCTACCAATCTCAGGGAAGATCAAAATAATTTTTCTTTCACCTCCATTAAGCTCTTCCCCTATCTGTACACAATAGATCCGTTCCCACATTCTTGCAGTCATTTGAAATAAAGGTCCCCTCTATTTTCCAAAAGGCAGAAATACACCAACAGGCTGATGCATGTGGAGACTACTTTCTTTGCCAGACCAGATCCACATATAGGCAGAGCAGACCACCTTCCCACAGCCTCACCTCCATGGCCTCTGCTGAGTCTCATCCATGGTCAGAAGGGATGCATTTTGCCTGCCTGGCAGGAAAGCCTCATGCCCTCATGTTTTTTATGGAAATGTTGAACTTAACCCATGGCACTTCTGAGGCCAAAGTGTCTCAGTGCTGTTATACAAATGAGATATTTATTACAAGGCACTCTTTCTGCGACAACAGCAGCTCAGCTAGTCCACAGGTTACCTTACTGTGCATTAATCATCCGTGCTTAGATTCCCCTGGCAGTTTGCATTACCATGCGACAGTCTCTGGAAATGAAACCTTTAGTGTCAAAGCAGCCACAAACAACCCTCCACACACCTCTGGTGAATGAATCTGAATTTTTAACAAGAGGGAGTGACTACAAAGGTTTTTTCTGACTCCTGAGCCCTAACTGCTCAGCAAAAAATAAACAGGCAGCAAAAAAGACCCATGAGTAATGCCACACATAGTTGCCATAAGGATAATAACTGGCATTTGAGCCTCATTGGCCAGTTAAGGATAGCATCCACAATGCCAGAGAGGTCGCCATACCAGGCCTGGGATTTAGAAGAAAGATTAGAGGCAGCTGTTCCTTTATCAGTGTGAAAGCTCAGGGTATAAAAATAAAATGCAACTGATCATCACTTTCCTCAGAGGCCGTAGCCAACTTCAGAAGCGTCTCTTGCCTCAAGCAGCCATGGTGGCATCGTGGCATGACCTTTGTGGTGGGTGGTTGAGAGCACATCCCTCAGTCCTGTGCTGGTGTCTTCAGGGGAGCCTCCCAGTTGCCACTGCTTTGCAGGTCCCTGGAGCGATGTGCACTAGGGAGGATAGCTGCCCCTACAGGAAGGCTTTGTTTGAAAGAGCTTTGCTATTGAATCAACAGCCATGAACAATGTTTGGAGCTGGGATGAAGGGCTCTTGCTTTTGTTTTAATTTTACAGCATTGTTTTTCTGTAATGAAAAGCATCCATGTAACTTGCAGGCTGGAGGGAAGCATCTTTCATCTTGCTTCCAGCCACTTCAGAGGTGAACAGAGAGGGGCTGAACCACTCCGTGCCCAAGGTGATCTCATCCGGGGTCCACAGAACCAAGGGACAACCACCACGGAAATGTTGAAAATCATGCCATATGGGCCAGGGAAGACATGGCTTTTCCTACAAAACCAAAAATATAACAAATTATCACAATGCAAACAAAGCAAACAGCTGATCCTAGTATGCCTTCATCCAGGTAATCTGTTTTCTTTAGGGCATAATAAATCATAACTGTTTCTACAAGCTGTCTCTGTACAAGGAGACAAGAACAGAATACAATACTTGGGTGAAAAATTTCAAAACCTTAATCTCAAGAAAGGGTAACTCAAACATTGCTTATAATTTCGGTGGTATTTTATTAAACAATTAACATGCAATTTGTTTAGAAAAATCAGATTATTCAAACCAACATAGCTTAAAAATTTGTCTTCAGTGAAAAATATTTTCCCTCAGTGAATACATCAGATTGCCATCAAGTTGCACAGTGAAGCATTTATTGCTGGCCCTCAACATTTGAAGTGTTGAGTTGCATGTACCCTCTTACTTCTACTCCTTAGCCTGTATCACCATACTTTTTTCATCAGCAGATACCACTGTTAATCATATTAAACAGTATGCTGATATAATACATTCTTCAAGCACAGATATGAAGCTAGAATGGTTATGAATATCTAAAAAGAATCATCTTCAGAAAGGGACCAAACAATGAAAAACTTCATTCCCCAAAGCGATTGCATCAGAAAGTTACAAGCCTCTCAAAACTGTGGACTTCAGTGACACCTTCCTAAACTAACGATGCCCGATTTGTTTTATGTACAATCTGATAATCTGCCTTGAAAATGTATCACCACAAGTCGTAAGTCATAAATATTTCACTGTGTAACTGGGGAGTGCTGGTTTTTTTAGACAACTCAATAAATGATTACCAGATTTCTAGGTAATTGACTTTCTTTTAGGTGACACTTAAGTGATTTATTAAAACAAAATGTCAGGATTGTGTCAGATAATTAAGAGAATGATACTTAAATGCTCATTTTGGTTCAGTTCTTACACTGGCCTTCATTTACTTCACTTCTGAAAAATCTTCAAAACTCTAATTCCTAGTTTTAATGGTACGCAAACTGACAGGACTGAAATTATGTATTTGATCATTCTGTAAAACTCTGGAGCCCTCTGCCATGCTGCTGTTGGACAGCCACAAAAGAACTTGAGTACTTTCTATAAAATACCAGGAAGCTTTGCAGAATGTGTGTTAATCTTTAGTGTAAACATAAGAACAAGTAGGGAATCAAGCAGAAAACCAAATGAAAACATCAAGAGTGTGGAATCTGAGTCACTTAATTCTTCATAGACTCTTTCTTGCTCATAAATTAGATTTAGCAGAGTGTCTCAGTATGTAAAATATACATGAAAGAAAAGTCTCCTAATGGGATCAGCAATTGTAATCACCCTCATTTACTTAGAAGAACAGGATCATTAGTAGAGGACCAGCAGATCTGCTGCACTCTTTGGCCATGACAATAACTGTACTACATCCCAGGAGAGGTACATTCCATTACTTTGATCCCTGCTCAATTCACTGACCTTGGGTAGTTAAAACAGAGTGAAAATCTATTTGCTTTGTATGCACAGCATGTACAAAAAGTACCATAAAACAGCTGAACTCCCCAGGTTTGATTACCACTTGCATATTTATGCAAATCATCCCAAAGATTTCTGTGGAAGTGACACAAAGCAGAGAGGCTTCCTACAGTTCCTCTTGGAGGGAGGGAGGTTCTTGTCTAATCACCCTGAATAGGTGAAGATACCAAGGCACTTGCTGACAGTGGGACATATTTCTTTCCCACTGGACTATGCCTGTCCTAATGAGTGCCTGCTTGCTCTCTCTCTGCAGAAAATGGCCTTCCCTGTGCTAAACAGCACATTTAACACCGGCACTCATCCAGAGCCTGGGGAGCATCAGCTGTATGCTCTGCCTCAGTTCCTTTCCTGCCAGGTAGACCGGTATATTTGATCAAGACTGTGCATCTTAAAATAGCACACTAGAGACTGTGCTGCTCAGCACTCTCCAAACGTTAGCTAATTGCCACAGCAGCCCAGCACAGCACACGCCTGGGACCTGCACTCTGCACTGATTAGGCATTCACACATGCGGGGAAGAGCATGGGGGAAAAGGACAGCGAGAGGCAGTGATAAAGAAAAAGATCAAATCAGACAGGCAAACAGGGAGAAAACAACCAGCAGATCAAGTTAGGAGTGTCAGGGATGAAGGCAGTAGCTCCCAAAGGATGCATGAGTGTTACAGGCTGGAGGACAGGAGACAGAGGGTTCGATTTCTCCATTCTGAACACTGCTTACACCAACTACTCCTGCAGCATGATGCTCCTGCCAGCGCCAATGTGGACAGTGGCCACTGAAGAAAAAGACCAGGAGACTACAAGACCAGCCTGTTCAGAAATGACAGCACACCCTCTGACCCAAAGGAGGACGTCCTAGCAAAATGATGCCTTTCAGCAAGAAATAGATAGGTCAGGCTGGGGGAAGAAACCAGGAAAAAATGACAAATACATCTGCAGAGACTCAGTGGGAGTCAAACCTGGACACATAGGTACAGACAGTTGCCTGCCTTCATGCCCTGCCTTCCCATATGGGCAGAGAGCCACCTGGAAAGCCTTCAGACACACCACATCAAGTATGCACCCCCTCTGGGCTCAGGAATCATGACACACACACCTTGTAGGCTTTGTTCAACCCAGGTTTAGGGCTGAAGTCTCTCAAGACCAGGCTTGCTAGATCTCCCACAACTCCATGATTTCCTGCTCATCTATCCCATACTCACCACAGCATATTCAAAGCATCTTGTTTGAGAAGCTTTTCTCATAAGCTTTGTCAAAGATGTTCTACACACACTCATAATGTCACACATTGGCACAACTAGACTCTCGCTAATAAATTGTAGAATCATACAATACCAGGTTGGAAGGTGTCTACATTTAGCCTGTATCTGGGGCTAAACTGCAGCAGTTGCTCTACCACCCGATGCCCCCTCCCCAGGTGAGAAGGGGAATCGGGGAAGAAAGGGAGAAGCCCCATGGGTTGAAGTAGAAAAAGATTTAATGAAATAACAAAATTAATACAATCACCAACATAAAGTATACAAGCATCTACTCAGCCTCATCCTTGGGAGGAGCAGCAGCAGCAGAAGGCCAAGACAGACAAGTCCCAGTAAACTCCCTCCTTTTATAATGAGCAGGTTAAGTGGTATGGGATACACCTGTGAGTCAGCTGCCTTGATTGGATCTCCCAGCTGACTTGGGGCTACTCATGGCCTGCCTGCGTGCCTGGCCCATGGGACTGTTCCTGAGAAACCAGGACAGAAGGGATCTCAAGGATCATCTGGTCCAACCTTTCTTGGCAAAAGCATGATCTAGACAAGGTGGCCCAGGACCCTGTCCAACCAAATCTTAAAAGTGTCCAATGTTGCATAATCCACCAGTTCCATAGTGAGATTATTCCAGTGGCTGATTGTTCTCATTGTGAAAAATTTTCCTCTTGTGTCCAATCGAAATCTCCCCAGGAGTAACTTGTACCCATCACCCCTCATCTTTTCAATGTGACTCCTTGTAAAAAAAGAGTCTCCATTGTCTTTGCAGCCACCCTTTAAATACTGGAAAGTGATGATGAGGTCTCCCTTAAGCCTTGTTTTCTCAAGGCTGAACAAACCCTATTCTCTCAGCCTTTTCTCACATGGCAGGCTTGGATCATCTTTGTGGCCTTCTCTGGGCCCTCTCCAGCCTTTCCACATCTTTTTTTTTATAGTAGGTACCAAAACTGAACACAGTGTTCCAGGTGTGGCCTGACAAGCACTGAGTAGAGTGGGATAATGGCTTCTTTGTCTCTGCTGGTGATGCCCTAATTGATGCAGCCCAGCATCCTGTTGGCTTTATTTGCCACTGCAGCACAAGGTTTACTCATTTGAACTTGCTGTCCACCAGGATTCCCAGGGTCCCTTTCCACAGAGCTTCTCTCCAGCCAGTTAGTTCTCAGCAAATGATGCACTCCTGGATTATGTTTTCCTAGGTGCAAGACCTTACATTTGTCTTTGTTGAACGTCATAAGGTTCTCGTTAGCCCACTCTTCCAGCCTATCCAGGTCTTCTTGCAGGCTGGCTCTCACTTCCAAAGTGTCTCCACTCAGTTTGGTATCATCAGCAAACTTCATCAGGGTACACTTGATTCCATCATCCAGATCACTTATGAAGATACTCAGCAGCGTTGGGCCTAATATCAATCCCTGGGGCACCCCAGTTGTGACAGGTTGCTATTTTGAAAAGGAGCTGTTTACCACTGCCCTCTGGGTGTGGCCAGTCAGCCAGCATCCCACCCACCGCACAGACCACTCATCTAGACTGTAATGCATCAGTTCCTCTAGCAGGAGGCTGTGGGGAACTGTATCGAAAACCTTGGAGAAATCCAGGTAGATAATGTCCACCACTTGCCCCACATGAACCAAGCAGGTTATGCTGTCATAGAAGGTGATCAGGTTTATCAAACACAATTTGCCCTTGGTGAATCCATGCTGGCTTTTCTCAATCACATGCTTCTTTGACTTGTGATAGCCCCCAGGAGGACTCATTCCATAACTTTCCCAGCAACTGAAGTAAGACTGGTGGCCCTACAATTTCCTGGGTCCTCCTTTAAGCCATTCTTGTAGATGGGGATGACATTAGCCTTCTTACAGTCTTGTGGGATGTCCCCTGATCTCCAGGACTTCTCAAAGATTATGGAGAGCAGGCTCACAATGGCGTCAGCCAGCTCTCTTAAGACCCTTAGGTGGATATTGTGAGGGTCCATTGATTTGTAGGGGTCAAGCTCCTGTAATAGTTCACATACCAACTCTTCCTTCATTGACCGTGGGTCTGTGTTTGCATCAACCTGGATTTTTGTTCTCAGGACCTGGGTAAAGACAGAGGTGAAGAAAGTGTTGAGAACCTCTGCCTTTTCAGTGTTGTTGGTGACACATTCATTCACCTCTCCTGTTTAACAGTGGGCCAACATTTTCCTTCTGTTTCTGCTTGTTGTTTACATACCTGAAGAACCCTTTCTTGTCATTTTTGACATCTCTGGGCAATTTCAATACGAGCCAAGCTTTTGCTTTTTTAACTGCATCTCTCCATGCCCTGGCAGTGCTCTTGTATTTCTCGGTGGGTATTTGTCCAGTTTTCTATCTCTGGTTCTCTCTTGGCTTTGAGCAGACTCAGATAAGCCAAGGGGTCTCTTGCTCCACCTACTTCCCTGTAATATTAAAGTTAAGCATGTAGTTTGTATTGAAAGGGGCATAACTCCCAGCTTCAGTCCATTTCTGGCACATAATATTTGGATGTTTGTGTTCTTGATAAACATAATCACAAAGCTCCTGTTATCTTTCTACTGAGTAAGCCATCATTTTGTTCAGATGCAGGCAGTGGAGTAGCTGATGAAGATGTCTCTGTTTCCAAGGAGTTAGCCCTTGAATTGGTGTCTAGAAGATAAAAGAGGCCTGAACAGCTATAAGTTCTCCCTGAAAATCACACTTTGAGAAGCCCTGGCCCATTTTGCTTTATTATAGTGTTTTGCAAGAGTGAAATTAAGCTGCATAAGCATGACGGAGCAGGGAAGTCCTGCCTCACTGAAGAACTCCCCCACGCACCTGTTCTTGTAGAAACAGGAAGAAAACTCTTTTAAGAGATGAAATATGAATCTGAAGCATGACATCATCAGAAGTATCTTGCTCGCTTGCATAAGCTATGAGCAGGTTATGGTTACCTAGCAACTCCTGCAAGCAGCTCACTTGAGCAGCAAAGCATTAGGGTTTAAGTGGCAGACACAAACCTGGCTCTAAAGCTCTGCTCTATTCATCAGTAGAACCCTGTGTTCAGTGGCAGAAATCAGAAAAAAGCAGGGAATAATTTTACAGACCTTCATTGCAGCCTCCAAAGCTACATTCTTTGGGGGCTCACCCTGTTGTGGTACTGCATGGTAGATAACAGGTTTTTTCTCCAAACAGAGTCCACTCTGAAAGGCAAGGTAGGAGACACTGGTAAGACAAACTGGTAAGCAAGAGAGTACAGTGTGTGTCTCATAGACCTGTGAGGGTTGCTTTTAGATGACACTGGATGCCAATGTCCATAAATTTCCCTCCCCAGCTCTGTATTGATCCTAATAGCATGTGTCCAGCTAAAGCATGCATTCTAGGAAGACGGTTGGTTTTAATTGGAAGGCATCAAGCACAGAGGAATTGACCGTCTACCGCGTTCTGCAGCTGGGCGTCTGCGAGCTCCCCTGGGAGCAGCTGAACAGAGTCACCAGGAAAAATGGTGCAGAAAAGCCTTAGCAAACTGACTACCCGCATAACTGTTCCATAGGCTTCAAAGCCATCACCACTGACTTGGCCAAATGAACTATGTATTTATTTGTCTTCACATTTGCAAAGAAGAACTGCATCTCTACTTGCCTTTTCCCACCCATGTTGGCATAAGCTGAATCACTCATGCAGTCAGGATTTCACCCTAATTTGCCACATGCATTGGTACCCGCAGAGAAATGCAACACCTCCCATTTCCACATCCTGGTGTCCAAACTGTCTCACTTATGGGGGAGCTAAGAGATAGCCAAAGTATGCAGCAGATAAGGGCTGAACTGAGTAGCTGAGGAAACACAAATTGCATGACCATGGTATAATGCAATGTATGGTATAATTTATAATCTCATCAGACTTTTTGTGTCTTCTACTGCTTCCTCTTCAGATTGTAATAGATATATTTCTACATGACAGTCACAGCTTCTATTTAATATTAAGGTACTTTTCATCTTTCCTGTTGAAACACTGCAATTCTAGGAAATTCGTCTATCACTTAGGTGTCTAGCCCTTTTGATGGACTGTTCTCAGTCAATACTTTCATTAAAAAAGAGGTGAGTCGTGATGTTCCTTCTGGCAATATTTTCATCACACCTCCTCTCCTGCAAGCCTATCCTCTGTTACAGGATATTGCAGTCTTGATTAAGATAGGGCCTGTGATGGGGTGATAAATACAGATGTAGATAAACTCCCCAGCACAGGGCAAAGCAGCACAGAAAAGTGTGTGCGGTGGCCTGGGTCCACCATGGGCACTTTCTGACACTGGTCCTGCTTGTCCACAGGTCTCTGGGGACCACCTGTGGTTAGTGTACATGGGTGAACCTCCCTGAAAGGGGAGGGCTTTTTTGTCTTGCAGCAGTACCTGTATAAAGATGAGTTGTATCATTATGGGGTGCTGGTGGGTGAGTTTGGAGTCATACAAAAGAGGTGAATGAAAAGGAAGGAAACCATCCCCTGACCATGAAACACAGTGAACTGGGTTTGTATTTCACCACAACCAACTCACAGCTGCATTGCTGCTATTTCTATGTCTTTCTTTGGAAAAAAATAAAAAGGGATTTGCACTGCATCTACAGATGTTACTCCTCTGTCTACTGCTGTGGCATTAGTGTATTTAAAAAAGCTTAGTTCCCCCCAAAAAATGTTTCACAGGTTTATATGGGCAGTCTGAGGCTCAGGACCAATGTGAGCTATTCATGAACACACTGGCTAACCTTTACCAGTTTTCTTCTTCTTAGTAGCTTCATAGGTGAAAATGCAGAAACTGGTGTCAAGGAGCAGGTGGACAGTCCACCCATTACCATGTCACTGATTCTTCCATTCCCCAAGATTGCAGAGGTAGATGATGAAAAACGAAATCGAAAACATATAGATTTGCCTGCTAGCAGGGAAGGGAGACTACTTCTTCTCCTTATGCTAGTAACTTGACTTCTCTAGAGACACAGAAGCTTATAACCTTACATTAGATGGGATAGAGAAAATATGAAATTAATACTTTAATAATTTATACAAACATCTAATCCTTTTTATAGCCTCTCTAAGTTCTTGCCTTCAATGGTTATTGTGGGAGGTTAACTACTCTCTATAAAATTGACTTCCTTTTATCAGATTTCGATTTGTTGCCTTTAACATCTTGTTCTTGTGTTATATGAAAGACTAAAGAGCAGCACCCATTTTACCTTCTCTGTGATGTGCTCTCTCCAGATTCAGTGCTGCTAATTGTTCCAGCCTGTTTTCCTGCAAACACTATTCCTGTGCACCAAGGCAGTCTTTCAAGATACCACCTTCTCTTACATCTGTAATGGTTCTAAGATTGTGGTGTCAGAGGTGCAGGGCACGGAGGAAGATATGCCATTCGAGTCTTGCAGTTTAATGCTGTTGGGGCATCTAGTTCTGCTCAGCTCTCTCGGGGAGGACTGACTTCTCCTGGTGAGGCTGGCAGAAATTTTGCTTCATTGACGAGCCCATGGCTGGGTTCCCCTAGCAAAGAAAGAAGTCAGGATGAATGCTGCTGTCCTGTCTAAAGCCTTCAGCAATCCTAGAGAGGAAAGAGACTGATTGTTCTCTGGCCTTCTCTTTTTCTTCTGAACAAACTGTTAGGAAAGAATAGGAGCTGCTGGAGAGATAACAAGAATAACAAAAATCCCTGCAGTGCAAGCTGTGTGGAGGCTCGGAGAGTCGTGGTACCATCTGTGCCTGTCTATTTACAGCCAGAACAACTAACGCCCAACTAATGGTGAAGAGAAGCAGAGCATCATGTCATGGAGACAGCTCTCTAATCTTACATAAAAGGAGCTTTCTGAAAAGCCTGAAGTGTTCAGATGGAGAGAGGAATGGTCACAATTTACACTTAGGAGGGTTTTTTTATGGAATGGTGGAAACCCCTCTTTGTTTCAGCCATGTCCTTTGAAAGATCTTCAGCCGAGACTCCCAGGCAAGTTTGGTCAGAGCTTTTTCAGCAACACAAAGTTTACTACACGCGAAACATGGCATTACAGATAGATCCATGGTTACATCAAAAGATCAGTAATGAGGGGGAAAGCAAGTAAGCTGTGAAAGCAGTCTGCTTGTTTTGATTTAAAAACAGATTTTTGTATTTGGTACAGCTGCCATGTGAAAAGAATAGGTATTAGTCAAAGGGAATGAACAAGCTCTTCCCTTCATATTTTTCAATGAAAATATGTTTTGAAAACATACGTTTAGGCCAAAATTTTAAAAAATCATCTTTGAAACATAAGAAAAGCACAGAGTTAAATCCACTGTATTTACCTCCATGGAGTTGTCCTCAGGGATAATTTTAGACCCTGTGACTCAGTTTGATTCCAGCAAGGATAAGATTGGACTGGAAGAAAGTATTGTTTTCAGGTGAAGTAGTTGCAGGCAATTATCCACCTAATGAATGGAGCTGGGTGCACAGGGGAGGGGGAGGGACATGGGACATTCTGAAGCAAGAGACACACCCAGGGAAAGGAGAACATGGGGACTAGAGAAAATCCCAGATGAAGGAAATAAAAGGTAGAAAGGAAGGGAAAAGGATCTGGACTGGAGAAGTCCCTGTACAAGGAATGGAAAGTTCTACGTGTATGGTTAAAAAAAAAAGTATACAGAAAGCAAATTACTTTTCACTCAAACCTCAGCTTCAGAGGAACTGATACATGTAAAGAAGTCTCTAAAAATCAAAGACTTTTTTCAGATTAATAAAATGTATGGGTTTAAATGCTCAGCTTTTGCCACTGGAAATTTTACATGCTAATGATTTAAAAAAAAATAAAATAATCCACCTAAGTAACATCTGAAGTGATAAACACTACCAGAAAGTGTGCTAAATTTGCTTGCTGTTCTGTCCCCATTGACTTCAGTGCAGCAGGGAATTACTCTCTCCATCCCTTTATGTAGTTTTTTATTTATTTACTTATTTCCAAACAGATATCTAGACCTCTAAACACCCACAAAAGTATAATAAAAAAGAAATAAAACCCACAATACAAGAGAAGAATAAATGGTCACAACTAAAGACTTGGTACACTCAAATACAGTCACACCCCAGTGAATAGAGGGAGTATGCCGTTACCATCATCTTATCAAAAGTTCTGGAAGAAAAGATGAGCTTTCTGATATTATGTTTGCTCACAGAAACTGGCCCCTGCATGAGGTTTGTCTTTTTCCCTTCTGACTGTCAAGTTTCAAGTGATGAAAGAAAAATAACTCATTTTGCTGATAAATTGTGAGGCTGTAGGAATGTTCTGTGACCATCCAAATTGCTGCCTCAAAACATCTCTGGAGACTTCCACCAGCCTCTCAGGACTCTAATATGTACAGCCCAAACCTGCTAATTAACAAAAGTGCCTCTGAAGATTGCACCACCAAATAGATGCAAATTACTCCTCTAATTTCTTTCTTCATTACATTCCTTGTTTCCTTTGATGCTGTAACGCCTTTTTCTCCCCATGACAACACACTAGTGATGGCTGATAACATCTTGAAAGTAATCACTAACATCTGAAATTTTATTTTTCAACTTTATTCTTGCGAGGACTTTTCTTTGACCATGTCTGGGGTTTCTTCCTCCTCCTTCTTTTTCAGCTTTCTCCAGTCCTCCAAAGATTTTCTCCCCTTTTCTCTGGAATTCGAGGACTCTTTGCTCTTCTTGTCTGCTTTCCCCCACCCCTGCTTTATTTTTTTTTTCTCCTCTTTTTTTTTTGCCAACTATGGCAAAAAACCCCGATCACTATATGATAGTTATCAGGCCACATTATGCCATTTTAAAATGGGGAATGCCACCAATTTTAGTGGAGTTGAAGCATGGCTACATGGTTTCATCCCATAGGTTTTGTGAGGAGTTTATGTGCTGATTCTCTGGGATATTTTAGGTAAGAGATTCCCTTTGACATCAAAATTGCCTAAATGCCTTTGAGGAAGTGGACCTCTGATAAAGATATCAATGCAACTTGCCTGCATTGAATAAGAAAATACATGTTTGTTAGAAAAGGAATGGAAATAGAATGAAATGCCCCAGCAGCTAGTAAAAATAAGCTTCCTTCTATATAGACTAAGGACATATTTATATCAATATATATGTATGGATATTATAGGACAAGAGGAAACAGCCTCAAGTTGTGCCAGGGGAGGTTTAGGTTGGAAATTAGGAAGAAATTCTTCACTGAAAGGGTTGTCCACCACTGGCCCAGGCTGCCCAGGGCAGTGGTGGAGTCCCCATCCCTGGAGGTATTTAAGAGACGTGTAGATGTGGTGCTGAGGGACACAGTTTAGTGGTGACTTGGAAGTGCTGGGTCAACAGTTGGACTCGATGATCTTAAGGGTCTTTCCAACCTAAATGATTCTATGATTCTATGAATCCATATTCTTATCAAAATAATATGATTTTTTAATCTTTATATATGTCCTCTAGTTGTTGAATAGCAACATTTTCATCTCTTACACTGTTTTACACAAACCAGGCTCCTAATAATAGGAAAATTAAGACATTTGGAATATTTTGTTTTTCTGTGAGCTATGAAAAGATGTCCTTGACTATACAATTGTCTGCTTTTTACAGATTTGTGTTCTTGGCAGTAATACATTTGGCATCCACCAAATTTCCCTGCTTTTGGCATTTCACAGTTGTTTCTTCTTTTGCAAGCCAAAGATAATGATAGTAAGCACAGGAAAAGATTTGCACCTTTCATTTGTAAAAGTTCAAAACCAAGCTTATTCCATAAAGGAAGTACAGGGTGAACCGCTGTAGCATAGCTACCCAGATCCCACACGGGAGTGTGATCACAGGGACTGAATGTCCTATGTGGGCTAGAGCTAAAGAATGTTTCAAATGCAGACACTCAAATAGTGCTATAATTTGTCTATGGAAGAGGTTGTGAAGACATTCCTTTGTTTAATGGACCAGAATATATCAAGGATATGTTATAAATTAAGTAACACTGAATTAGGTTTCAGTGTACTGCCAAAAATAAGTATACCAAGTACTCTTAGAATAGAGAATGGAAATAAAAGCAAGTCTTAATCTGATGGTAAAATGAAATATTACTGAATCCATCCAATTTAACAATTTAATCATTGAGTAAAAACAAAGTAATTGGTAACACATACACTAAGTAAGTGTTTATGCATACCACAGAAGGGGTGAAGGCAAGAAGGGATATCTTACTACATGTGGCCTCCTGATGCTCCCTGCCAGCCCACAACAAGCTGCGCCTGTTGACTCAAGAAGAGAAAAGCTGAGCTGCAGAATATCAGACAGGCAACAGGCAATTATAAGTATTTAAAAAGCTCTTGGAAATCAGCTACCAGGTCATTTATTTTCAGCAGGGAGAGAATTATACACTGTTATCTTCTGCCTCTCTTCATGCCAACAGTGTGACACGAGGATGCCTACTGGTGCCACACCTGACTCAGAAGTGGAGATCTAGTCCTAGCACATATAGTAACTGGCAACAGCATGAGTTGGTTTACTTCTTACGTCCTCAGCCCCCTCAGTTTTCCCCTTTTATGATTTCCTAGAAATAGGAGCAGTCTCAGCTACAACTTAGTGCCCGCTGACTCTCGGAAAGTCTCCAGCCCTGAATAACACTCTTGACGGGCAAAGATACAGGAGGGTCTTCAGCTCCCCAGCCCTTTCTCCAGATTTTTCCATCTGACCCCTCTGCAGCAGCAAAGTCATCAAAGAAAATGAGGCAATGGGAACTAATTTAGATCGTGAGAGTTGATTAGGAAGTTTAGGAGTGAGAAATAATTTGACTGGGGGAACCATTTGATTGGATTTCAAATTCTGCACTGTAATGAGCTTTGTGGGGGTGATAATTATTCCTGAATGGTGGAGAAGCAGCCAAGCAAGGAGAGAAAGTCCAGCACAGCCACAGGTATTTTGGCACATCAGTGCTTGCCCTTCATCCTCTGCATTGTTGAGGGAAGAGCGAGTAAGATAAATTTGTTTTGGTTTGTCCATAGGATAATAATTACATGGGCCTTAGGTGAAGCATGCAGAAATACCTGTTTTATTTAATGATTTGCAAAGTGATTACATCCAGAAGAAATGGGACAGCTTAGATCATGTTTCTGGATGACCTGGGCACCATTTTGCATCCTCCACTGTGATAACAGCTCAGTTGCTCGTTGCATAATTCATTTTTATCCTGCCCAGCTGCATGCAAAGGTTAAAAAAGATATAATTAGTCTCCTTCTCTGTTCCCACCTCTGGCCCACACAAACCCTGCCTCTTATTCAACCTGTCATTGTTAGCAGTATTATCCAGGTCTCCCGAAAAGAGACAGCAAGGAAAAGAATTATGGTAATTTAATTCAGAAAGATATTTCCTTTGTAGTTTGCACATTACTTTTGCAGATACATCTATTAATAATCTGTAGGAATCTATTTACGTAGCACTTTTCTTCCCAAAGAGTCTCTGAGTGCTTTGCTAACCTTAGAGATCATTTCATTCTCTCCTGACAATAAGGCTAAGTTTCAACTTTATGGTAAACTTTAGACAAAGGATGGAGAGAGAGGAATACTGAGCCTACCCACTCCTGCAGAGCCTCCAGTTCCCAAAGTGGGCTGCTAGAGTCCAGCAGAAGGTCTCCTGCCCCACGCGGGTATTGTTACTCCAGGGCTGGAGGCTCACTTCATCCTTCTCTCCCTGCTTCCCCTCCAGCTGCACAGAAGGAGCTCCAGCAACCAAGGAGGTTCACATTGTTCTTGTGTGGTGATGCTCACAGTTTCCTCTCCATCAGCACTCATCTCATCTCAAGCAATGTCTATGGCGTTACATGAAATATTTACTCAATTTAATTAAGAAGTACTGGAAGCTTCTGGGAAGAGAAATCCTGCATGACTGTAACTGTTATTTCTCTACAGTTTTTTTGGACTACAAGGGCACCCCCAGGCACCACCAAGACTAGTTCTTGTTGTGCTGGGTGCTGTAGTGGTATCCACTGAGTTGTAGCTCAGTGTTGCCCAGTTAAAGGACAAGAGGCAATAGGCACACAATGAAATACGGGAAAGTCCATTTAAATACGGGTGGTGAAAGACTGGCATGGGTTGCCCAGAGCTGTCGTGGAGTCTCCGTCCTTGGAGATATTCAAAATCTGACCAGACATGGTCCTGAACAACCTGCTTTAGCTGACCCAGATTAGAGCAGGAGGGTTGGACAAAGTGGTCCAGTGGTCCCTTCTAACTTGAGCTATTCTGTGCTTCTATACACAGCAAAATGCAGGACGAATTCCCAGGTGCTTGCAGTCACAGGTTGAAGTTGGAGGAAGCAGTGGCAGAGCAAAGCACCCTGTTCTGTCCACACTTACCAAACAGGTTAATCAAAGAATTGGGATTCACTCCAGGGCCTATTTTGATGGTCCATCCGCTAGACCATGCTAGGGACAGAATATGGAGGGCCAGGAACTGCCTCCTGGTCAGAGCTAAGTTGTTACAATGGACTTCAACATTGCTCACTGCATGTTTGAGTCTGGCTTTTATAGAAAACTCAATGGGGAAATGAAAGAGAAGTTTTAATGTGAACATACGTATGTGTATATGTATATAAGGGGTCATCCTGCCTCAAGTATAGGCTTTCAACTCTTGGAATAGTTTCATGGACTACCTATACATAAAAGTACTGCCAGAGTTACCATCCAAAAGTTTTTCTAGTGCCTTCTTATAATTTCTTTGCAGAGAGCAGATGCAGTAATACTACAGGTATACCATTTATACAAACAATGATTGTTTCAGTGCTGTGCTCCTGGAGCTGTTCATTCAATGCTGACAGTCCCTGTGGGACTCTAAAGCAAATACCTTCTGTGAAGCAAATACTTTTTCAATGGATTTGACTTCAAAAGCAGTTTCTATTAGCTGAAAAACCTTACCCAAAAAATTAATACTGAAATCACAGAGAACACCATCATTCC
The DNA here is from genome assembly GCA_028020825.1 of Podargus strigoides. Taxonomy (NCBI): domain Eukaryota; kingdom Metazoa; phylum Chordata; class Aves; order Caprimulgiformes; family Podargidae; genus Podargus; species Podargus strigoides. The sequence continues at coordinate 13,159,102 of CM051623.1, read as the reverse complement.
AGCAGATGCCTGGCCATACTGCAATCAAATTTATGGTTTCAAGCCTCTCCACTCTTATGTGTCTTAATCAGAAATAACTCTGTCAAAATCAACAGGATGATGTTGATGTAAACCCTGTATTTAGAGAAAAAAAAGCCTTTTCAATGAACTGTTTAGCATTCATATGTTGCCCTGGCACATTGGAAACAATATATTAGGAGGGCTAGAAGAATCTGACCACCTGTGAGAGACCAGGAGTAAAATCTCTACAAAAGGTATTTCTAACAACGCTAAGAATCAGAGCAGTGTTAGGTGTGTAAATGAGCCACAGGCCTGGTCTGCAAAGCTGACACAAAATTCAGCTTTGTCGTGATCACACCATTCTGTGACAACTTGCCACCTTCCAGTTCAGTTTTCAATGCTGCAACCCTCTCACCCTTTTAGTTTTGTTGTGATCTTGTAGAAATGCTTAGGTTAATAAAATACAACCACTTTTGATGTTATTGCTTGATATGTGGCAATATCCACATTTTGTATTAAATAATATGAGATAATATATAAACATAATACTGCAGATATGTGACATTTCAGACATTAATTTGATGCAAAGTCTAAGCAAAATTAATCAAGTTAGAATGGTTGGCACAAAGTAGTTTTTGTCATTGACATGACAGTAGTAAGCCAACTCTTTATAATCCATACAGTAACAGCTTGGAAACAAATTCCTTTAGAGTTTTAATTTCCTGAGGAATTTCACTTTTCACTTCTACCTCAGAATGTTTTTATATTCATTTATTTAGTGTCACAATTGCCTGTGGAAGGGGCCTCAGTCCAAACCAGTTCTGATTATAGCAAACAAGAATTTTCACAAAAGAAGCTCCACTGCCTTGAAACTGTTTTTGGACCTAGCCTTTGAAGCTGCCATTTTCAAGCATACCTCAAGCTCCGTTTTGCTATGGTGACACAAGAAATCCCAGTTCTGCTCTCATGTCAAATTTCCTTCCAGTACAAAGGACTGTCTATCACAAGGCCTTCTGTGTCAGTTAAGCTTCAGATTCAAGTTACATGGACAATTTTGCTTAGATGATATAATTTGATTTTATCACTGGGGAAGTCTTTATAGCATATTATGTCAATGTTTGATGCTAAAGACACTATTTTGAATAAGAAAATAACGCTGAATAATTAACCATATTCATCTTCAGTAATCAGCCGAGCCTCAGCGAGTCCCGTTTATTAAACTAATTTTTGTTCCTTATGTGTGTGCTCAAGAGTATAAAATTATGGAACAAAAACAGCATCAGCATTTGTAAAATCTCTAGAGAAAACCAGCTACCAGTGTTCTTGACAACAGGGAGAACAGCTGGAGAGTCTAATACCCACCTCCTCCAAACACATGAAAAACAAAAATTCTGGCATACTAAGGCTTATGCTCTATACTTCTTTTGTCCCTATAATATGATTTTCTCTGTAAGACACAAATATCTTGAGGGGTTTTTGGGGGGCTGGGTTAACGTGACATCAAGCTTTGTATTGCCTCTTAATGCAATTACCAGTTTAATAAGCAACTACCTTCACTCAACATTTTGTGGCTTCCTTCTTATCACCACCAATGTAGCAAATACTGTCTTCCTATTTGTAGGTTAGAAGCAGGGAGAATACTAGTGAGATAAATACATCCCTTAGCTGAAACTGTGCTCCTTGTCCCCTGGGACCAGCCATCCCATATGTCCATTTAAGCAGAGCTGCTGCCAGAAAGCGAAAATAAACTGTACTGGTCATTTTACATAGTGAGAGACATCTAACTGGGAGTCCCAGTTGCACTGTTTCAGAACTGGTAGGTACAAATCATAGAAGAGGAGGACTACGAGTACTGGTTCAGATACTGCAGGCAGGAAACCCATGCTGCCTGGGGAAAGTTCTGTGATCTCTAAGCATGAGTCCAGGTCCAGTATTCTGAGCAAGGATTTGACATCAACAGTAGAAAACAAAAACTGTAGAGGGATGATAACAGAGCGAAGTAGGAAACAGAGATGGAAGTCCAAGATGAATGATGTTTTTGTTAAAAGTTACATTGTTATATTGTATATATTACATGGCACTGTACATAAACTTAAGGCTCTGACATCCATTCAAAGATACCTTACAACAAACCATGATCAGTGGATTAGCATCCATCACTTGGTAGCACAGAGAAGCCATCTGTTTGATTAACTGTAGGCAGGAATATGTGTATTGGCAGACATTGGTGACAAGAGATACAAACCAAAATCAAACAGCAAAAGCATGAACAAAACTTAAAGGAAAGGAAATTGAAGAACCTTTAAACCAGGATATTCAGGTAATCCTACAAGCTTCTGAGCAAACAGCTTCCCTCTGCTGAGAGAGGAAGATGCTTGTTTCTTTTTTAGCTTTGTACTTGTACATATTCAGCAGAGCTGGGAAAAGAGATTCTGATCTAACCTGATGCTTGTAGATGCTATTGATCTGGTGTGAGGAAGAAAATGTAGCCAGTGAGTATTTTATGGCAGGGATGAAAGCTAGTTCAATATTCAGATACGCAGACAATACAATAGAAATAATATTCTCGTAAGGCATTAGGCTAATTAAAGTATTATAAACTCTCTATCAAATTATCCTCTTTATTCTTGTGGTCCACTGGTGTCAGCATCCCTGACTGTCATTGCACATGGAACTCCCATAGAGACTAATTAAATTTTCCAGGCTTGCAATAAGAATACAGGGGATTATTTTTAAATCCTATTTTTACCTCTACGGATAAGATGTGACCAGAAGCACAAAGATGCTTTTGTCACCTTCTCATAACTGAGTCTTCTTCTAGGGTTTGGGAAGTGTATACCAGAGTCTGGAAACCAGGAGACCATGGCATTTCTACCAGCAGTTTGTTGACTGCAGCAGGATTTGCCTGGATAGACCGTAGCATATGGGTATAGGTGAGAAATGAAACAATGGCTTCGTTCATAGCTAGAAGTTGAGAAGTGGAGCCTGAATATGGCTATGACAGATTACCACCTACTAGTCTTTTTGAGACGCTAAAAAGACAACTGTCAGCTCTGGGAGCTTTACAGTGACAGAGTAAAAAGGGCCAAGGGCAAATACAATGACGTGGGTGATGGATTCACATATAATATTAGAAACTAGCATTTGACATGATGGCTTGAGCAAGGGATCCCACAGACTGATTTAAAATACACATCTTAGGGCTCATATGTGTCCCTCTTTAATTCGTAGAATCAAGCCAAGATGTAGTAAAAACCCAGGCACACCTTTTTAACCTGGTCAATTCAGTGAAGAACCAGGAACATAACATCAGAGGTTATATTCTCTATTTATTTTGTGATCATTAGTTCATGGAAAGAGTAGGTAATGCTGAGTGAATATTGATCTTGGAGACGAAGCTGTTTGTACCGTATGTATTTTCTAAGCATCTCCTTCTGTTTCAGAACACTGGGAACATTTGCATGAAAATAGAAAATCTTTGTTTTTGAAGGGCCTGTGTTCCTCTGCTGCTTGTTCAATGCTTCAGGTTTAAAGGTGGAAATCTGTATTTATTTTTACTTGTGTACCTCCGTATTAAGGACTCAGTCCTCGGTATCGTACAGAATCACATTTGAGTGCAGTGGTCCTGCTGAAAGCAATCAGTCGCCTTGTTCACATACTGACTTTGCTGGATTAGGACAAGAGTGCTTTGGAAGTTAAGAATGGAAGCTTTGACTCCCTTGACTTCCATGAAGCTACTCCAGCTTAGCAAAGGTATAACAGAGAAGCCTGAGCACTTGTCTTGGCTTTTGAGTGCCTAATTATGGTTCAGACAATTGTTGCAATGTCATACTGATTGTGGCCATTGCTGGGAAAGTAAGTAGTGTGAACTAGTCAGTTCCCTAGAAACGAAGAACATTTTGTTTCCTTTTAAATCTGGTTCCTATCTAACCCAGTAAGAACTGACAGGTTTTTTGTATCTCCTAGTTGAAGCTCAGGCTGTCTGTTGTTCCACAAATAATTATGATGCTGGACTGATGAGTGGAATGGAAAATGTAACCACCTTCTCTTTGACACCTCTAGGACTGCTTCCCAGCTCAAGGAATGGGTGGGCATCAGGCGAGCTGTGTCTGCTTGCATGACTCAGCCCCACTCACTGGCACTGACACTTCTGCAAAGAGTTAATGCAGTTCTGCTGACTCACGGAGGCAGATGAATCTCTTTTCCCGTTTTAATATACAGCAAAAGTGTCTCAATGGAGAAGGGGCAGCAGGCAAGGGTTCCCAGAGGCATGCATATGACTGCTATGCAGACCACCACAAGTGGTACCCAAGTGCTGCTTGAGAACTCAAGGGTCTCTGCTTCTGCACACCAACAGCTACAGCAGCTCTGGGAGCCCCAATCTAAGGTGTTGATGCTCAGTCTGAAGGCAGGGAGGAGTTCATTTTTTACTGCTAATTTTACTGATGATATTGATACTGCTGTGCTTTAAATGTCACTCATATGTCTCATGCGGCGTCTCCAAAGTATCACAGTTCAACTCAGCTTGCTCTGCCAAAAGTCCTAGCCAAGGTCTGTGCATCTTCCCTATTGTAATCTCTCTGGCTGGAGCACCTGGAACTGTCCCAGGTTCATTCATTTGGGCACATCACTGAGTTTTCCACAATTCTCTGTCATTTCTCCTCTTCCACTACTCCAAATGCAAACTCCTTGTTCTCACTTTCAAAGCCCTTCACGATTCAATCCTGCCTTATACCAGTCCTGGTATTTACCTGTCCACTGACAATTGCAGCCTCCACGGTTGCTTCTCAGGTTTATGCTTCCCTTTATGACTGGGGACAAAAACCTGCAGTGAAACCAGTAAGGTCCCTGCTGTAGACTCCTTTACAATGTCTCTGTCATGTATCACACAGCACTGAAGCACCAGCTAATAACAGCAAGGCAGAGGATGGTCAGGCCTGCAGGCTGGCTAAGGAGCTGCACACAGAATCTGTATTACACACTCTCCTTTGAACTCGGATTCTCATCCACTTGTTTTCTGGAAAAGTTATTTAGGATACAGACTGCCACCGACAACGTCTTGTGTTTGTGTATCTTCTGTGTAGTATGGCAAAACGACTCTTGCATGACCTGTGAACTAGCTTGTCTCTGTCTCCTGTGGAAAAAGGATTGCTTCACAGTCCAAGTGTATTGCAGCTTCCCAGGAAAGCAGGATTTTTTATTTTAGAGCTGGGTTTTAAAGCCACAGAGAGACTGAAGCCACACTGGAAGCTCATGGGAGTGCGAAATCCACGTCTGCTTAGTGCAGACTAATACCAGACTTCTGCACCTGTCTCCCTTTTCTATACAGAGATAAATAACAGTAAAGGCAAGCCCTAGGGCCGTGTTCAGAACAGGCTGGGAAACACTCAAAATATTTGCAGAACTAAATGCTTTCCAGGGAGCTATTTTTCAATGGATTGTTGTAGTAAATGTTTAGATTTTCCAAAGACAAACTCATAAAACAGTCATTAAGGAATGCTATTTCATGTACAAATATTTTGCAAAACAATTTAACATGTAAATACACAAAATGTTTTCACATTCCTAGTACCTCCACAGCATTGGCATTAAACAACTACTGCTTTAGTTGACATCTCTTTTCCTTCAAGAACACCTGTGACGTGTCAGGGTTTGCCCAGAACCCCGGGGATCATTCAGATGTTCAGACTATCTGTGCTTCATGAACAAACACACAAAGCTTGACACTGGGTCAAACCCACCCTACAATGGCCTTCAGCAACGCGGCAGAAAGTAGTTCCAAGTCCTGCAATGTGTATACCCTGGTGGGAACAAAGGTGTTATGCTGCTCTTTAACCCTATCTGAAGTTTCTTAAAAATGACTCAGATTGCTGGTCTCTCATTTCTGCCTGCACACACCATTTAATTTGGATTCATTATCCTTATCAACATATCAGATCCTAAATTTGCCAGTTTCAGCCAAGCTCCAAGACTGGATAGGTTTACTGGTGAAATAAATATGAGACAAAATAGGTTATAGTTTTAGTCAGGCTCCTGGCCAATAAAATTTAAAATAAGCAAGCACAGTAGTTACAAGACAAGATAAATGTAGTCCAGGGCTGAATCTTGCCTAAGCTTTAGAAGTTCAGTTGGGAGGAAGTCTCACATGAACCTTCAACCTTCAAGTTGGAACTAGGCAAGAACATGAATCCAGTCTTCCTCGAACACTGCTTCAGGTCAAAACCCATTTAAAAAACTTCACTGTATAAATGAAATACATGAAGGTACTGCATTTATCACTCTTTGTAGGCCAACTAGATCTAACCAAATTATATCACAGGTATTTTTTCTATTTTGTGATTACCTCAAGCCAGTCTGATCTTGTTTTAAGATCACCTTCAGCTGTGGAGGTTCAGATTTCTTCTTTTCCTGTAATTTCTTTTTGATCTTTGTCTAAAAGCCTCAACCTATATAAAGCATACTACAAAAAAAAAAAAAAAAAAAAGAAGCTCTGAAAGACTATTAATACATTCCCTTTAGCATTCTGCATATATTTCACATTTATCTTTAGATTTGAAGCTGTCTTCTTTAGTTTGTGCTAGTACAATGCAGAGTCTAACAGAGTTCTGGACATGAGCTCCTACCAGAGCCGTCATCCTGCAGGTCGTCTGTCTTACTGAACAATTTCCTGATTTCTAGCAATTGTATTTGCAGCCAGATTAGACTTCATAGTAATTGCCATGGATAACTCCTTCAGTACGTCTTTTGGATTCCTGATGGCAGCTGCTTTCTCTTGGTCCCTGCTCCATCAACTGTGTGGTCTGCAGACCGCGGGAGCCCCGCTAGAGCCCATCTCAACATGCAGTGGCTAAATAGCCCTAGCCTGGCCCTCACTGCTCAAGCCTTCTCACCATCCCTGCTGCCTTGCTTCACTCCCTCGGCTACGCAGGTAGAGATTTTTGCAGGAGCGTGTGATGATCTGGATAAGGGATAAAAGACTGGGGTTAAGGTTGGGCTGAAAATGTTTACAATATTTTAATAAAAAAGGGCAAGTATATCAAAGGTATTTGAAAATAGCAGTTATCTGTCCCAGCTCTTTGACGTGGGTCATTTTGTGGCTTTGGTGACACCTGTGTTTGTATAACTGAGAGGGTGGTGTGGAGGCAATATCTGCTACTGATAGAGACGCATGTGGAATGATGAGCTTAGTGTCTCTGCAGAGATAGGTGTGTTGATTTCTCTGGAAAGATTATGCCCTTGTTCTCTCTCTGCTTGCCAACTGGCTGTTCCCTTTGTCTGGGCTCCTGATAGTCATACAAAGAGTGGTACAAAACCCTGGCTTATTCCATGCAGCACATGATCTCTGTTTTCTGCAGATAAATCTTTCTGACATGATGTAGCAGTAAGCAAGCCGCTTAGTCCAGCCAGCTTCTGCTAGCCATTTGTGAAGCTTCAGTGGCCTTAAGTGTTTCATCACAACATTTTTCTGACAAATCCACAAGAATACCAAGCAAGAAGGAAGAGAGTGAAGGTTCTGATCGCTGTGCTCACAATCAAAGCAACATGTCGGTGGGCAATATGAAACATCCCTCAGCTCCTTCCTCAACCAGAAAACCACTGATTATCAATGACTCTTCAAAGAGCATATTCTGCAGCCATCACAAGATCAGCTCAGTTTCTTCCATTACTCTGAGATTCTCCCCCCTCATCAGCTGTGAAACCCTTAGCCATCCAAGCCTTCTGAACTGTATCACAGAAACATTTTTTCCTCAGCTGGGAATAACTATCTCTCTCAGAACAATCCCCAGGATGATTGGATCCTACTCCTTTCACAGAACTGAAACTGCTCTTTTCTGAAAGGAGTCAAGTACTAACTTCTTTCTCCTGACCCTGCCTCCCTCTTCAGCTGTTGACTGTGAAATTCTCCTTATTTACCTGGCAGTTTTACAGAGATTGGTAACGCATTGCTCTACTTACTTGCTCCTAACATCTTTTTTTCCTGTAATTGACAGTAGGTGTCTTTCCACAGAAAAATATCTTTATGATGTTATAACTGAGTATCCAACCCTTTACTCTGCTACTTTCCCATCTTCTCTCCCACGTGCAACTCCTTTAAGAAATTACAACATCAAAAGCACGTCTTCTGTCAAGAAAAGTTCCACAGTTATTCCCTTCTCTCAGTGCAGATCAGCATAAGTTTGCAGCATTAAGGAATGCTGCCTGAGGATCATAAGGTTTTCCTTGAATCCAATTAAGGATTTCCTTCTGGAATCTGTACCTGCATAGGGTCAGTTTCCACTAGTTGCAATGAGACTTCAGGCTCTAAAACAGCAGCCTCGTGAGAAGGAATTTTAATGGCACTTGGGCAGAAATACTTATTCTTGATTTTATCTTACTTGAAGTATTTCACAAATGATACTTTAATAAAAACATTTAGTTAAAATGTCATTAAAAGAACTCTCAAAGATTCTGATTGTCCTTTACCATTAGTCTTCATCCTCCCAACAGCTCTGCAGTCTGTCTCATGAAACTCCTACTGCCTTGTTACCTCACTATTCCCTTCTGAAATTTTATCATTATAGCCCACTTCACACCTCCTCTACCACACTGACAAATGCTACTGTGACCTATGGTGCATATTATAGTTCTAGTTATATCTGTAGAACCAAACCTGCAACATCTACATCCTCATCTGCCTGTGACTTGTGGGTCAGCTTTGGCCGGCCCCCAATTTTTTTATGCTTCAGCCTCCCCAACCATAAAACTACCTTATTCTTTGAGATTTATGGCTGAAAACCACAGAACAGAGCTAGATATTAATACTACTTATAAAGAGTTTCCAAGTGTGCTGCAACTTCTCTGAATGGCTGAATCCATGCAGAGATTAATTATATCTGATAGACCTATAAATGAAGAACCTGTAAAGGGCTCTGCCAGACAGTGGCTATCAACCAATGATCTAACATACTTTCTGCTTTTTCTGCCCACTTGCTCAATTATTCCTTGATGAAGAAGAATAGATATGAGGCCCCCATGCATCTCCAGCCTGAAATAAATTTCCCTCTTTGCCATGGTAGTCTAAATGATGCTAAATGCATTTAACCTTCCTGCGGCAGGTCATGTTTTCTTGCAGGAAAAGAAACTTAGCTCACCTTTCCCCCTCCATACTTCTTCACAAATACCCCTGACTGCATTCAGCTGGGTGCTGGGAGCTGAGACCAAAAGAACTGAAGCTCTGCCTGAGAACATTTGCCACCCACATATTGCAAACAGTGTTCAGGAGCTAAATCTTATTTATAAGGCTTAGTTTCATTTCCAGTCCTTTGTGCCAAAATCCCAATGCAATGTAATTTGCGCACATGCCTGGTCACATAGTTTTGGCACTATTTGCTACAGACTAGCCTCTCTTAATCTGGTTTTGGGTTTGCAGACATACTACAACAGAAAACTTAGAGCCACACAAATGCGTGGGACTGTGGGTACGACAGAGGACATCAGGAGATGCACATAGACACACATTCAAGAGACAATAAAAAGTATTGCAAAACTCTTAAAGAATCATTGAAATAGCACTGAACATTGTATTAACTGTGTTGTAACATCTGAGCAGAAACACAGAACTGGAACCAGACATCTTGCTTTGAATCCTTCATCAGGCATGCTTCTCTGTAATAAGCCAAACTAAACTATAGACATCTGGTAGACAATTCCCTTTGGGCTAACTGGGGACTGAACACAAGTCCATTTTGGTGCTCAGGTCTCTTCTAAATAGAAGACAAGGAGCTCTGGGTTTTGTCATTATATATATCTAGGCAAGGGTTTTGAAAGAAAAAGGATTCACTACCTTCATTCACGTTGAATTACAGGAAATCTAAAATGCAGTCTCTACCGTCATTCACTACCCTCACTCATCTGAAAGACTCAAGAGTGGTATTACAGAAACTCATTCTCCAAGTGAGAACGTGTCCATGTGTTGCTTGGACGTGGGACCTAGTCTGACTTGGGACCAATGCCAACCTCAAAGGAGTGCCTTACGGAGCTCAGTTCTATCGTGTACATAAATTGTCCCATATATACTTGGGAAAGCCCGTCTTTTTATTCGCCTCTCCCTTTTGTGTTTGTATTTGTCAAAAAATAAAGGGCTGTGAAGGCCAAGAGGAGAGTCGCGGTTCTGGATGCTTGCCAGGAACGTGTAACTCTGTTCCGCTCGCGACACAAGGTAAAGGTGAACAAATGTTCATCACTTGTGTCATCGAGTTCTGTCCCTCCCCGTGGCTCCAAGAGTCAGGCTGCACACAGCAAGCCTCAGCCCTGCGTGGGGAGTGACACCGCAGCCAGCGCAGGGTCGCGGACAGGCTGGCGCACCCCGCTTGGCGATAAACGACCGTGCTTATAACGCTGCCTTTCGAAAAACGCAGCCAAGCCTCACCGCCACCACACCTGGCAGCTCTGCGCTCCTAGCAGCGAGCTTCCACGTTGACATCTTTGCTAGGGGGACCGACTGCGCCCGTCTGCGGGCCGGCTGCCGGAGCGGCTCCTGGGGCGGGCCCGGGCTGGCAGACCCCGCCGGCAGGGGCCAGCCACCGCGCCCTCGCCCCCAGCTCCAGCTCCCTTTGCGCCTCCCTCCTCCCTTTCCCTTCCCGTCAAGCGGACACCAAAGCGTGTGCAGCCGGCTCCGGGATGCTCGCCCCCCACCCAGCCCGAGGCTGCCTCTTTCCCTCGTCCCTGCGCCCTCGGAAGGGAGAGCGGCAACTGCCGGGGCAGTCCCCGGCGCCCCGCACTCGGCCGGGGAGGGACCCGCGGGCTCGGGCACAGGGCGCTGCCCTCAGCGGGGAACCTCTCGCCCCTGCCACGGGGGCGGCGGCGGCGCTGCGGGGTGTCTCAGTTCTGCCCCGCGGAGGGCACGGCGGGGAAAGCGGCGCGGCGGCCGGCGCAGGAGCGCGGTCCCCGCCTGAGGGTGCCCGGAGGGAGGGAGGCGCTGCTCGCCCACCGAGGGCAGGGCGGCGGGGCTGGCCGGGCGCACGGCTCCTCCCGCCGGGGCGCTGCCGGGCCGGGCCGGGCCGGGGGCGGAGGAGGCGGGGAAGGGGGGAGCCGCTGCCGTCACCGAAGCTCCCGGCTCGCTCGCCTCGCCGCCGCGGCAGCCCCAGCCCCGCTCCCACCCCCTCGCCTGCCCCCACCCTCCTTCCCTTTCTCTCTCGGCGAGAGCAGTGTGCCTCCCTTCCCAGATGGCAGCCGGCAGCGCCATGCAGCCTCCCCTTCCTCCTCCTCCTCTCCCTCCTCTCCGGCTCTAAGTCAATGCCATGCTGCCGCTGCTCCTCCCGGCACTGCTGGCCGCCTGCCTGCCACCCTGCCAGGGCTGGAGCCCCTCGGCGGCTGCCAGCGGGCAGGAGGAGCCGGAGCAAGAGCCCTTCTTGCCCCCCGTCAACTCCTCCTCCCGCTCCTTGGCCAGCCTCGAGATGGACCTCGACGGGGCAGCAAGCAAGGAGGACGGCAGCACCACCAGCCCGGGCACGCCGGCCGCCCCTAGCCAAGAGCCTTTCCCTTCCGCTCCCACCTCCTCCGGGCAGCAGCAGCAGCAGCGTCCCCAGCCGCAGGGGCAGCCGCAGCCCGCCGAGGACCCGCACTGCAATATCAGCGTGCAGCGGCAGATGCTGAGCTCGCTGCTGGTGCGCTGGAGCCGCCCGCTGGGCATCCAGTGCGACCTCCTGCTCTTCTCCACCAACAGCCACGGGCGGGCCTTCTTCTCCGCCGCCTTCCACCGCGTGGGGCCGCCGCTGCTCATCGAGCACCTGGGGCTGGCGGCCGGTGGCGCTCAGCAGGACTTGCGCCTCTGCGTGGGCTGCAGCTGGGTGCGGGGCAGGCGGGTCGGCCGCCTGCGGGGCTCCGCGCCCCAGGCCCCGGCCGCCTCCTCGCTCTCCTACCCGCCGGCGGCGGAGCCCGGCCAGTACTGGCTGCAAGGGGAGCCGCTGAATTTCTGCTGCCTGGATTTCAGCCTGGAGGAGCTGAAGGGGGAGCCGGGCTGGCGGATGAACCGCAAGCCCATCGAGTCTACCTTGGTGGCGTGTTTCATGACTCTGGTCATCATCGTGTGGAGCGTGGCCGCCCTCATCTGGCCGGTGCCCATCATCGCCGGCTTCCTGCCCAACGGCATGGAGCAGCGCCGCAGCACCGCCGCCACCGCCACCGCCGCCGCCAAGTAGCCTCTCCCGGTGACTCCCGCTCTTCTCTTCGCCGTGTGGTGTGGAGGGACGTGGGGCGGCCGCCTGCGGGCCCGGCCCCCCTGAGCCGGGCAGCTCCACCACCCCATCCCGCCCGCCCCGCCGCCGGAGACGACCAAATCCTGTGTGTTCGTTTTATATCTTTAATACCCGTTTTAAACGAACCTTTTAGTAAAAAAGAAGAAAAAAAAAATAAAAAAGAAAAAGCCCCCCCGCCCCCCGAATCAACGCAGGAAATAAAAGACCTTCCCGTTGAGCCGCGTTTGTTGTAGTCGGAGTAGCTGTTGTTTGTATGTGAACACAGTTGGAGCGGGTTTGTCTGTATTTACGGAATGGGAAGTCTCTCACTTTGGCAGCATCAAGAACCGAAGCAGTATATATATATATATATATATAATGTTATCGCTGAATCTGAACTTCAGCGAACCTTTTACACTGTATTTCCCAGTTGAGATAGTGTGTATTTATTATTGTAGCTCTGCGTTATTCGGCTTTTAATACAGCGGTTTTCTCTCTGGAGCCACCGTAGCCTTTTGTCGGTCTGTTTTCACCAGGGTGGAACGGAGGGTTTGGCCAGTTTCCCATCTGCAAACCAGCTGTGAAATTCCTCTGCCCGTGAGGTGATATTACCAGGGTTGATGATGGAAAAAGGGGAATCCCAAACCCTTCCCGAATGGTGTTTGTCCTGTCCTTACAGTGGATTTAGATCTATATGCCTGCATCAGGGTGGGGTGGGATGGGGAACATGTCTGTGCCAGCGATCTTCCAGGTCAGTTTCCTTAGCACTGCTCCACAGGCTGTGGCTTTCTCCTGGCCGGGTGGTTTCGGTCCTGGGCAGATGAAGCCTACTCTTTGAGATGTGCTAAAAGCAGCCTGGGGGCAGGTCTCTGACTTCCACCAAGTGCATTCCTCAAAAACAACTCAGATGCAGAGTATTTGTTGAAGGCATGATAATACTGTACCCCTTTTTCATCCGCCTGTCCGCAGGGCTGCTCACAGAAAGCCTGTGGGGTAGAGAGAAGGCAGGAGCTGCTGGTCCACGACTAGATTACAGCTGCCACCGTGCAAGCGTGCAAGGAAGAAAGATTTGCAAGGTGTCTTATTTCTTGTCAAAGCAGACGGTTGCATAGCCTGAAATATCCTTTTTTTTGTATACTTCCAACTGTTTAGCCTTATAAGAAGTTGTTTCATTTGCTTTTCATTTTGCCTTAGTCCAGCTGAAGTTTCTAAAACGAAAATGTGAAGTGAGAAGGATTTGCAATAGGAATTCTCATTCCTTTGTCAAATCAATTTATTTAATTTGTTAGGGACACATCAGCTCACTCGGGGCTGATTTGGTGTATTTGTAATGTTTTCTTCCCTATGTTTGTGGAAATGAGTGGATAAAAGTCTGGAAGGATTAAATTCTTAGGATTCCTATTTTTTTAATTGAGAACAAAATAAAATCAATGCATGCTCAATGTGTATGCTTTCTGGGGAAAAAGAAATGCAGAGAGAAAAAGACTGACAAACAGCAGAAATAAATCAGTATTTTAAGATGTTCCATGTTACTGGGCTACCTCTACACCCACTGTTTCTCCTATTGATCTTAATGGGTACATCACTGAAGTAAACATTGCGGTAGTGTTGTTTTCAGATAGAAGAGGATCCACTCACTGTGAGAAGTGTTCATTTGACCTGTTGATCTGACGGGCACCTTCTCCTGTATGCTTAGTTTACAGTGCCACGCTTTTCTTTCCTTGATGTGAAAAACATAGTGTCATTTCCACCTTGTGCAAATTCTTTTGCACAGAAATGCAGCATGCTGGAGAGCAGTTATTGGCCTGTAATGCCCTGTGTGATAGAGGAGCCTCTTCGGACTGAAAGGCAAGGCTAGCAAGAGAATGTGAAGCTAATGTTAACACCCTCCTGAAAGAGAAACGCTCTGCATATGAAATAACCCTCAGAAGAGTTGCCATGCCAGAAAATAATTTCTTCTTTTAAATGCAAATACATTTAGAGAGTTAAGAACTTTTGCTGGAAGTTTTGCTGGCTTTGTAGTCTACGGTGCGTAGTACTCAGTGTGATCCAGGGAATCTGTGCTTACACTTGAGGTTGGAATCTCTTTTTTGCTTATCTTAGTTTCACCAGGTTCTTTAATTGCATCAATATAAGCAAGATAATGGTGTTACTGTCTGAAACAGGCAGCTTCAGTTATTAAAGGTTTTTTAATTTGCAGCTCTTACAGACACCTACTGAGAACAGTAGAGCTGGTATAGAATGGTTTTGGGGTATGTCTTCTAACTTCTCCTAATGCCGGCTTGAATACAAACCTTGTGAACAGGCAATGCCATACTCAGAGTATTTTGCTGCTTCACTTAAAAAGTGTGATAGAAGAGAGGGATTTGCTTATAGTTCTTCCATAAATACACTTGTTAGTGGAGCTGCTATTAAAAATCTGCTAAAATGTGAAATGTTTAAAACACAAGGATGGCATTAAAAAAATCCAAAGCAAACCCCAAAAGGCAAATCTTGTCCAGAATACAAAACCCCACAACATTTTCAGGGACTAATGATCTTATCTACAAAGTGCAAAGAGCACTTCTGGGTTAGGGAAGGTGTTTCCTCAGATCACAGTAACCTTCGGGGTAAGCATGTTCCCTTTGTAGAGAGAGGACAGTCCATGTTTCTGTGACTTAAAGAGTACTCTTAAGGCACAGTGGAGGGCACAGAGATTACCTGACGTATAGGGTTTAGCCTGGACCTAAGTCCTTGAATCCTTGGTTTTTGGTGAGGTGGTGGCAGGGTTTCTCCTGTAAAGAACAGAAAATGAAAATGCTTTATGCACACCATGAGTTTTCTTTAGTCACTAATAACATGTAACACCAATAACCCCACTCCCATAGCTGTGTCTGCTACTATGACTCTAAGTAACCAATGATTTTGAGTAACAAAAGGTACACACAGCTTTTGCCTGAATCCGTGGAAATTTCATCTGAATTAAACCCGGAAGATTCAAGCCCGCAGCAATGTGAAACGATACATCTCCACACCAGCTAGTTTTAGATTTCAACTTGAGACACCAAAGTGTCTATTTCTTTTCTTTTTCACTGTCAGAGGAGTTTTATTGTCTCTTTACTGAGGATGATTCTAAACCATTTTTATTTGGTTTTATTTTTAAAACCAATTGGTAGTAGGGTCAGCGCAAGAACAGAATTAGTCACCATATATAATCCTTCATATACTCAGGGAGGGCATATATATACATACATCTATACATGAGGACTTATTGTGTGCAACAGAAAGTCAAAACAAAAGGGAGAAGAATGGTGAGAAACAAATAATATTGAACAAGTAATGCTGGTTTGCCATCACTAACTATTTGTTGGATCATATTTCCTGGTAAGTTCTCCTGACTTTATTTATGTACATGTGTGTGTGTTCGAAACCAGGGGATACCTAGAAACAGAGGTAATTTATCCAATTCCTTTTTATGTAATTCAAGTATAGTACAACTAATTTTTTTTTTTTTCCCCAGGAACCAGGAACTCTCTCCAGGGAGAGATTCAGCATGAGGAGGCACTAGTCTTGTATGCCAGTGTTAGACTGGTATATTTTTTTGGTGTATATTCAGACCTCAGAACTGAATCTTTCTCCCTCACACACTTTTTTAGTTGTATTTTATATACAGATTAGAAGCAGAAGTATCCAGATAAATATGTAGTTTTAGCATGGACACAGTCTTGCTGTTATATGGGGTCACATTAATTCCCATGGTGAAAATATAAAAATGTAGTATAGTATAATAATAATTATATCTTATGTAAGCATACTACTGTTCAATAGGTTATCAGTAATCGAAAGCAGTTATTTGGGGCAAAATTGCCATACCTGGGTAAACGTAAGAGTTGTTACTTATTCAGGGCTTAGTTCACCAGAGATTTCGATGATTAATATGACTGTAACAGCAGTACTATTTGTGCAGTGAATATTACTCAATATGAGTAAGGGCTACTGAACCAGGCCCTAAAAATACTAATTAAAAGCCTTACTTGGCTGAGTAAGTATTATTCATTGTAACCTCCACTTGCTGAATAAAAGTATCTCCGGGGCTGACATTACGTGATTCCAGGGGCTGAACAAAAGCCCGATGAAATCAAATAGTTACGTTAATTGAAGTTTCGTATGACTAAAGATTAAAGATCTATTTTAAAGATACATATCTAGATATAAGAGTAGGTATGGCATTCTTGTTCCTCTCAGGTTTTTGTACACATAGTTTATACACCCAAAGTCAGGATTTCGCAGTCCAATGTAGGGCCTTTGCTAGTTTGGAAATTAACTTCTTTCTGAAGCTAGTGTGAAAATGCCAGTTATTTTTCAAGGAATTTTACTGAATAAATGTAATTTTTTTTCAGCATATTTCAGGGAAAGGACCTTTCTTTTCAAAAAATGTTTTTCATGATTCTTGGAAAATGTGTAAATATCAAATCCCAAATGTATTCAAATTTTGAAACATAAAAAAATCTTTTTAGCCAGTAACTGATTTTTAAAAGCATATTTTAAAGCAAAAACACTGATTTCCATTTTTCCCCTCAGAAGCAGAATATTTCAATGAAGATCTGAAGTGCGTATGAGTGTTCTACCTTGCAAAAGTGCTTTTATGGGGAAAAAGAATATTTTTTTTTACTCCTACTTTTTGTGTGATGCATAGCTATATTCTAATCATAGTGTCTTCTTCTGTGATTTGGAATTGATCACAGCTTGTGACAGATAAGGAACTACATTTCTTGACCCTTCTTCATAATGGTTCTGGTTACATAAGTTGTTTAAAAAAAAAAAAAAGTAGCTTAGCCCCTTTGTTTTCTTTCTATTCAGTTCTATTATGCCAAGGGAGAAAGCTGCCAGATATAAACATTGGGATATTAAAGATGTTTACTGGAAATGTCTGGATGGTGTTTAATTAGATTTGTGGCCAGACTAAGTCTCGCAATCCAAACATCTTCCAACTTTTATAAAGTCTGGATTCATAACTGAGTGTAGCATTTTGATCATCTACATGTCAGAGGACTCTCTGGATCTGCATGTTGGGAAAGCCAAGGTCTAGAACCTTAGCTCTTATTTTAGCTTTCATATTATCTCAACAGGTTACCAAAGTCAGAGCAAAACTGGAAGATCCAAATATCCTGTGAAACGCTGTGTGTTTCTGCGTGCTTGATTTGCTCTTAGGTTTCACAGAAAAACGTCAGATTAATGAGACGTGAATTCAAGATCAATGCTGTTCTGAGGAAGTGATCACTGGGAGTGTGAAGTTAAATTATATTTTTCTTCCTTGTAAGGTGAGACTTGCTAGATAGAAGCAGTGGGACCTTACCTTGTTGGTGTCATTCTGGGTGTTGCTAAGCAACATAAAGTGGTTAAAATGGGGATACAGAAGAAGAGCATGGAGGAACAAAGGAAACAAAAGACATAAAAAAAGCACAAAAGAGAGGAAATGTGCCAGCACATTCTGCAAAGAAGTTATGAAGTATCAACTGGGAAAAAGACAGCAATTAAGATCATAGAGAAAAAGCTGACATAAGACAAATTAGTAACTTGATTCCATACTTCATATTCAATCAAATTTTTCAGTGAATTGTTTGAATAATTGATTGCAGTTTTGGCCCCAAATGGCAAAAGTAACGGCAAAAGAGAACAAGAGTCTGGGAAAAAATGAGAGGCTCAAGAAAAATTAGGAGTGGAACCACCATACCGTAAATAAAAAGAGAAAATGAATTACTCTCCATATTGCTGGAAACCAAACAATGGAATGGCAAGGCACTCTCTGGTGTGTACTATCTAATCTGATTTTGCTTCAGATGTTCTTGGAGGTTGTAAGGAAAGCATACTAGAAGTTGTATTTATGGAATGCATATGGTTCTTTCATCATATCTTGTTTTGATCCATGTAAAATACACATTTCTCATTGTCCATCACAAGAATGTTAGTCAGAACTGTATTAAAGCTTTTCGCTGAATTGAAGTAGTGCTGGTGTGACGGTATTTCCCAGGCTGGGCCGTGGCTGTTGACAAGACTATGTGCTGGTATGCTGTTTATAGCATTCTGATCTGTATTTCCAATACTTTCACACTCATATATTTTGAAGACTGCCTACTTAATCTTCTTTTCTTGTCCCTATCTTCATTGTCTCCCAAACTTCACTCCACTTTTTCTTCTGTCATTGAAAATTAATAATCCTTAAGATTTGCTCCTTCTTATTTACTGTCTCCCTCTTTCCTTCTCTTTCCCTAACTTGTTTTTATCTTGACATTTGCTGTCTTCAGCATTCTCACCTGTCTTTCCCACAAGCATGTCTTATATTATCAAGCTATAAAAAGTACCCCAGGACACTATGCTATCAGTTCCTTCTACTTTTCCACTCTGATTCTCACCCATTCAGACCATACCTCTCATTTCTTTGGTCTGTGATACCTACAAGCCAAACACAAACAGGAAACCTTGTGTTGAGGGCAAAATGCAAGTGCAAAGTTGTCTCTCACACCAGTCCTGTGGTTACAGGACTTCTTCCACACTTCTGCCTCAGACACAAACAGGGGCCCTAAGTTATTTTGTCTTCTAGTAAATGAGAAGTGGACCTATTTGAAGAGCTTCCTTCCATCTTAATTCCTCCAGGTCCTTTCTCTGAATAACCCTCTACTCATGCACCTACCCTAAACCCTATCTTGTGAATCGTGGGAGCTCTCACATGCCACCCTTCCCACGTATCCTCAACTGCCATGTCAGGATGTGTCTCACCCTGCCTTCTGCTCTAACCAAAGGCAGGTGTCTCACGCCTTGGTGAAGCTCTGCATAGCCACAGAAACAATGAGCTCACTTAGGAATGGATCAGAGTTTAATGTTACACTCAGCTCAGGTATGCAACTACAGAGTCAAACCATTACTTTTCAGTTAAACTTTGGATCCTGTAGAAATTGAAGTCCCTTACCTGGATGGAAAAGTTGTACGAGCAGAGGGCCTCGATAGATTTTTTCAAGTGGCATTCTGGCTTCATGCTGCAGTCTGTGAGTGCTCAAGCCTTCTGAGAACAACATGTCTGTCCGTGTCTCTCTAGCTGTGGAGGAAATAATATTTACCCTTCTCATACTGGTAGTGAAAAGTTTAATGATCTGAATCCCATATGGCATTTTCAGCATGTAAACCACAATAAAAATATAAAACATGAACATGATTTTATTCCTTCTTTGTTCTATTTTTTTGTGCTTAAGGGCATGGTTTGGACCTTGTGTTGTTAAATTAAGGTATTCTGCACAATTCTGTCCACAATTTAGCCAGGCAATATCTGTACTCTGGAAATGCTTTTCCCATTGAAAGGTGCTGCTGTGAGCTGATATATTAAAACCAAATCATTACTAAGTGATGAATGTTACTGGAAGAGATTCTCATTATTCCAAAAGTATATGAAAGAATCCCCCAAGGTGTAAGAAATACTTTCTAGGAGGTGAATATATGAAAAAATTGGTGTGGAGTTAGCTGGTGCAGATTTAATCATGGGGCTATTTCATTTATTTTCTTGCACTGCGTGTTTCATCACATTTTCTTTGGGGAATGTGAGCTGTGCCTAATTATGCCAGCAATGTAGCTGCTCCTAAATGGAAATGGAAAACTACTTTCTTCAGGCAATACTTACTATGAATTCTTGTGATTTTTTCCTTTCCTCCAGGACATATAAAGCACTTAACAATGCAGGGTCACATCATTTTCCTAACCCAGAGAAACCCACTTTTGAGGCATGATGTTTACTTCATTGTGTGTCCAGTGCAGCATTGCAACACCCCATCCCTTCCCCAAGATGGGGATTTCCCATGGCACCCCAACTCCCACTATCTAGTTGTAGGATCATTTAGGGGGTAGGACCATGAAGACAGAGGCCTTATGCCTCTGTGCTCTACCCCAGCTATGTATCACCTTTCCCTCTGTCTAGAAGCATAATTACAGTGGGAATAAATTTGCAGCAGGCCCATGCAAGCAGCAGTTTCTCACAAAAATTAATACAGCTGTACTGGTAACAGTTTCTGGAGAGGACCACTGCCAGCAGACCTCTTGTTCCTTCTGCCCTCAACTGACAGCAGTCCGTGCCAGTGGAGCACTCCACAGCTATGACTTCTTCATAGGTCCACAGGGGGCAGCTAAGGGAAACCACAAACACATTTAGGAAATGAATGAGGTTTTAGCTTGAAAGCCATTTTGAGCAGAAAAGATTTTTCATTGAGCTATTCAGGAGTGTCTATGCACTATATGAGCCAGATACTGATGCCTTTAATATATACTGAGAGTTTTGCAGGCCTTTTTGGTTTGCTTTTTTTTTTTTTTTTCTCAGACTTTGTCTAAGAATTCTTGTAGATACTGCCTTGGGAACACCCCTTTCCCATGCATATAAAATGTAATTCCATAGGCTTTGCTCTAGCTGCCCTGCTGTGAGAGTGGCTTGCTCACAACAATACTCATCCTCTAAAATGTCACTTACTTATCTCCAGTTCTGAAATGGAGACTCATATCCTCTCCCTGTGAAATTGCCATCATAACACTTCCAGGCACTAGCCCATGCTGGGTTAAGACAGAAGAAGATGACTCTTGTTTTCCTCCTGCATCTGGAATGTTTCATGCCTGTGACAATGGTGAGTTCCCTGAATTCAGCCGGTAAGATTTATAATGGTGCTGCCCAATGCTAACTGTAGTGTCGTGGGTGGAATGGGTCAGAGAGATTTACTCTCCTCCCACACACTAAGTACAGAAAGAAAACAACATTGGCTAATCTGTTTTCCTCCATGTGCAGGGCACAGCAAAGCAGAAAGCAGCGGCTTTACCCATGTAAGATAAACAAACCCCCTGAAGCAGACTCTGAATGAACCAGTTCTTCAAAACCAAAACCCAGAACGGTTTTCTGTGCATGTCACTCCTGCTGATTGCCATGAGAACAGCCCCAGCCTAACTGCATGATTGGAAGGTCTTTTACCATAGTGACAGGAATAGGATCACTTTTTGAAAATTTCCCAATTAATTTCATCAAATTATGTGTGATTCAGCTGATACCTGCACTATCTTTAGTATCTTGATGGCTATCAGGTTGTCTCTATTGTTACCTTTCTGCTGTTATATAAAAACATAGTGAGAAACCTATGATGATGAATAATATTAATGACATTTCTGACCAAAAAACTGATTAAAATCCCAGTCAAATCCTTCTAACAATGATGTTCAGAGAGCTCGTAAGATGGAAAGCATCAAAGAGTTAATACTGTAATTTCTGCAATATATTTAAAATATCAAAATCCTCAATGTTGAGGACTACAGGTTGACTGTAGCAACAGAAAGCGTTCACAAGTTCCCAGGCATGTGTTGTCTGCTATTACTTGGCAAATAATAGTTACGCTTTGCTACTTCCTAATATCTTCCAATCACGCATTCATGGTAAAACCAATTACTTGTGACAATGCGCATAAAATATTTTCAAACTAGTACTCCGAGTTCTTCAGTGATACAAGCATACTTGATCTACCTATAAGCCTGTCTTGAATATTACAATTTAAAAGATCCAAAATGTTCTTTCCCTTTGAATATCTTAATTTTCTTGCCTTTATTTCCTACAGCTGCTGCACTGTCTGTTTTTGCTCAGCATGCTTAGAGTTGTGGTTATTTAGGAAGCAATGCAATATGTGAGCAATTCAGCAAAAACTTGCTACAGGCCATACTAATCCTTCCAGGCTTGGAGTTAGCACAGGAATAGAGAGTGCTGGAGGTTCCTTGCTCTAAAGTGTGGAGCATGACTTCAGAAAAGAATGAAATCTATGTCTGCTGCCGTGTTTTTAAGAAATTGATCTTTATTCATCAGTTCAAAGCACTGAGCAGTCAGTCTGGATAAAGCATAAGGAAAAGAGGATGTATCAGCCCCTCTATTTTTAATTTAAGCTGTGTCAGTTGTTAGAATTTGATGAATTTAATAAATAAATGTATTGCAGGATCTAAGTTTCTACATTACTGTAGGATTTTGAGTTAGTTCAGGAACTGAAAAGTAGGGGTTTGATTACTCCAGAGAAAGTATAGAAAATATATATACGCTGAAAGAGTAGATCACACGAAGAGTGCTTCTGATGGAAAGTACCGCACAGCAGTGCAGCTTTGCACAAGCACCACATCTTGACTCACCCCACAGCACTGCAGTTTGTTCCAATTAACCATGCTATGCTGAAATAACCAAGCCTTCTCCTTGGTGAGCAGGAGAGTGAAACCTCTGAGAGAGGGCAGGCCAAGGGCCAAGGGTAACAGTCACTATTGCGGCTGCAAAGTAACCTCTGTGCCACTTCAGAGGCAGAACCCTGCAGCCGTGGGCACATGTCCATGAGCCGTGCGCATGTGTCCATGGAGCAAATAGCTGGAGCAAATCTGAGAATCACAGAATAGTCTGGATTGGAAGGGACCTTAAAGATCACCTAGTTCCAACCCCCCTGCCATGGCAGGGACACCTCCCACCAGACCAGGTTGCTCAAAGCCCCGTCCAACCTGGCCTGGAACACTTCCAGGGAGGGGGCAGCCACAACTTCCCTGGGCAACCTGTTCCAGTGTCTCACCACCCTCATGATAAAGAATTTCTTCCTAATATCTAATCTAAATCTACCCTCTTCCAGTTTGAAACCATTACCCTTTGTCCTATCAATACATGTCCTTGTAAAAAGTCTCTCCCAGTTTTCTTGCAGGTCCCTTCAGGTACTGGAAGGTGCTATAAGGTCCCCTCCGAGCCTTCTCTTCTGCAGGCTGAACAACCCCAACTCTCTCAGCCTGTCCCCATAGGAGAGGTGCTCTAGTCCTCTGATCATCTTCGTGGCCCCCCTCCCACAGGTCCATGTCCTTCTTATGTTGGGAGCCCAGAGATGAGCACAGTACTGCAAAGTGGAGTCTCATGAGAGCGGAGTAGAGGGGGAAAATCACCTCCCTTGACCTGCTGGCCACGCTACTTTAGATGCAGCCCGGGATACAATTGGCTTTCTGGGCTGCAAGTGCCCCTTGCCAGCTCATGTTGAGCTTCTCATCAACCAACAACCCCAAGTCCTTCTCCTCAGGGCTGCTCTTGATCCATTCTCCGCTCAGCCTGTACTTGTGCTTGGGATTGCTCCAACCCAGGTGCAGGACCCTGCACTTGGCCTTGTTGAACTTCATGCAATTTGCACAGGCCCACCTCTCCAGCCTGTCATGGTCCCTCCCTCTGGATGGCATCCCTTCCCTCCAGTGTGTTGACCACGCCACACAACTTGCTGAGGGTGCACTCAATCCCACTGTCCACGTAGCCAACAAAGATGTTTTCCTGTTGTAGCTGCTTGGTGAGAGTTACCACCTTGTGCTCACGTGGCTGTTGGTGTGAGCGTGGCTTTGGGAAAAGCAAAACCACCATGTATTTAGGCTAATCTAAAGAGGCACTTGGAGCTACTCTGTCTGACTCAAATTTCAGTGTACTCAGTTGTACTTTCTTGACTTTTGCTCTTCTCTGCTCATGAAGGTAGCTGCCTGGGGAGTGCCTCAGGTATTTAACAAATATTAATCACTAAAACAAAGTCTTTACTTTGTTAGCTACTAGTGGCAACCAGAATTTTTAAAAAGTGTTTCGATCGAGTAAGATTTTCTGCAATTGTTTGCACCTTGAGGTGCTGTGCAAATGGAATCCAAATGTCATGGCTGAAGGGCATTTGTGTTGACATTGCCTGTTCCACTACTCTGGGCTTTTTGCATTTTCAAAATTTCACACTTCCTTCTCTAAGTTACTTTTCTCCATCAGCAGTTTGGCTTTTAGACCCCTCCACAACTTTGATGCTCTCCTCTTTTCACTGACCCTCATATTAGAATACTCCATTCCTCGATGGTTTCGAATAAGACTATATTCCTGTCATGTATTTCATTGCATAACCTGAATTTTCTTTTCTCTGAGCTCCTGTTGGAAGATCAAGGCAAGATAAGCCACCTACCACTGTTGTGCCTACAGAGGAATCCATTCCTGGACAATACTGCAAGTGGCTGTAGTACTGTTATGTGACCTTTGCTCGTGTCCAAAGGTCTGAGCAATTAGCACTAACATGACTGGTATTTGAATTCAGCAGTGCATTTGGTTATAATCTCTGTGCATGGATATTTATGCTTTGTGTCATTAATAACCAGAAATTGTGTCTAATAAAGTTACACTTATGTGTACATTAAATGGAAAATGGCATTCAAAAAACAAGCTATACCGTGTCTTAAAGGTCAAAGTTGTAAGCAGATTACCTACTGCATATTAAGAAAAGGAAAAAATTAATGTAAAAAATGTATGAGATGATAGTAAAAGCATGTGTTTGAATAATAATTGGAGGCAGTATTAATGAAAACTGTTCCTCTGTGATGAACTACATGGTATCTGAATGGTAACATGATGCACACAGAATTGTCTATGACTGTGAGAGGGTGTAGGCAGTGGACAACTTTACTCCAGACTTTGCAAATGCTAGCATGGATACTTCTTTGTACAAACTTCAGCAAGCCCATTCTGATGTGTTGCAGGCACAAGTCAACACCTAAAAGCCATGGCCCAGCAGCATACCCAGCACATGGCATCGTCATGCTTGCTCACAGGAACCCCACTGAGCTTTCATCTCTACTGCAGCCTTCCAGCTTACCACAGTGCAGCATAAGAGGAGCAGTGCCATTGTTGCACTGCTTTGCTAGAGGTCTCTGACTGGCTCACGGCTCCTTTTGCACCAAACACTTTTGACAAGCCAAAATGTCGGAGGCTTTCTGAGCCCAGCCTGTGTGTCCCAGGCAGTCCCAGTCAAGCTACAGTCAGTCACCAGCCTCTGGACTGTTCTCAGGGGGCTGCTGGGGTGCCCTGACTTTGCTTGGCTTGACTCTGGCTGCCGTTTTGCTCCAGATTCTTGCTCTTGGTCACTGGTTCAGTCTCTCACTTTTTGGATCTGCATGCTGCTCCTGCCTGTGAACCCGTTAGCTTCAGCCTGCTTCTCTGCTCCTGACCACTTCACCTGATCTTGCTTGATCTCTGACTGCATCCTTCACTACTGGCTTCCTGACTGTACCATGCCCCTGGCCTGACTCTTGGGACTTGAGTAAGTTTTTCAGATGGAAGACCTGGAAGATGGAAGGACTTGTTCCTTTAGTGCAGATAGCTTTTCTCAACCTCATCATGACTTGTCATAGTGATTAATTTTGGGTGTAATAAGCAATACACAAAGTTAAAAGGAGCAAACAAAAAGTTTAGGGAGTCACTGCAACCAAAACAAGTGACTTCTTTTTAAGTGTATCGGAGAAGAATGGAACTGAATATAACCTGTACTGTCAGGGAAGACAGAGTCTCACAGATATACAGGTATTCACCAGGCACATCTATGTTTGTTCTACAGAGCTGGGGATTTGCTTTAACAGCAGTGTGATTTATGATGTAATCGCACTGTCTAATGATGCTATCAAATACTGGCCTGTGCAATGAGCAGAAGTGACTCACTAGCAAGTTAAATAGCAGAAAGGGAATGAAAATGTGCATTCAACAGCCATCCCATTAATGCGCAGTGCCATAAGCATCATTAACATCTCAGTACATACAGGCTAAATAGACTTACCCAAATCAGCTTTATTACCTCGGTATGTGTGTGCTTTAGTCTGCAAACCAGAGCACGGTGCTGGCTCTTTCCCCACTGGGAGCAGAGCTGTGTCCTGCAGTGCTCTGCTGACTGCTTCCCGCTCTGCACAGCAGGCTGCCTCACACGTGGCTGTGCTGTGTGCCGTCCACCCCACAGATCTTGCATACCTATTCATGATCACCGCTGGCATCCGTTTTCCAAGACAGAAAGAACAGTTATGCCAATAAGCCAGTGTCCAGACAGTATCACCTATTTGTCTTTAAAGACTTTCTTTTTAACTGGTTATAGTGAGTTAGGAAATGTTAGATGTTTTAAGTGTCTTACAGTGCTATTAGCTCACTTGGGAAGATGTTAAAAGTGGCCGTAAATAATTTGTTATGCTGTCTCCTAGTCTCTAGAACAATCCACAGCAAACATTTCCTTAATAAAATATCCTTTCTTCTCTGGTTGACTCTGTGTAACACAGCAAGATCCTCTGCGTGATCAATAAATAATGAGGAATTGATTCCCTTATAACCACTCTGGTCCTAATGCCAGAGTTCCCTTGTAACCCCAGTGGTTTCAGCATCATTTCTCCAGTTTTACACTTGGGAATATGAGGTCAAGACGTTTTTGTTCTCTGACAAGTAAGAGAAGGCTCTTCCAAAGGTAAAATAAAGTGCCCCTAGCTATCCCTAGTGATTGCTGAGAAGCCAGGGGACAAACTGGCCCAGCAGACTGGACCTGAGTGGCCTGGGGCTGGCTGTGAAATCCAGAGGAGAGGAGGCTGGCGGGTCTCCTGCAGCCAGCTATCCGTTACCCTCCTGCCGCAGGAGCTGGCAGACAAGGAAATCTCCATCCACAGGCTGAAGAAGGACTAGTGACAGTATGAAATTACTCCAAGGTGTAGACTAACCAAGTGACTCCCCATAGCTGAGCTATAAATTAGTCTCTGCAGCCCACCAGCATAACCTGCCTGCTGATAGCTTATAAATAAATCAGCTGTAGAGCAGCGTTAATATTTACCTACATGTCTCAGATGGGTGTCATTCTGAAGATGAAAAGTGTTATAGAAGCCCGAGAATAAGTCATTATTAAGCCTTTACACTGGCATATTTACTCTCCTGTAATAGCTTACAGAGGTGCAGAAATACAATTAAACTAGAAGATATAGCTGCTTGTCTCCTGATAACACCTCATCTTCTCATATATTGATTTCAAGTCTGTGCTGGTGGTGTAACATGTGTTTACCATGTTCTACAAGGACCACTGTGCTGACCTGATTTCTGTGTGCTGACCCTGCCGGTTTCTTTGCTCCTTTGGTATTTATTTATTGAATCTGATAAAATATACAGAAGCTTGCCAGAGTCTCAAAGGTAGGCTCAACGTTCAGAGTCTTTCTGTAAGTAAAATGTACTGTGGGATTGGGCTTTCTGGGCAGTAAAAGTATCCTTCATTACACTTCATCAAGAGATCATTAAAACCAACCTTTAGCCCTTTTGAGTTCTGTGGTTTAGAATAGACATGGGCACAGCACAGTCATTTTCATTTGCTCTGGCTGAAGAGATTTTCTTTCCTCGTGATACAGCTGTTGCAATTTGCTTTTTTTCTTTAAAGACAATTATAATGTACCATTATGCACCCTTATTACTGTTTGCCATTAGCCCTTACAAGCATCCCTTCATTTCTGTTACAGGCACTATCAAAGGAAAAGAAACAAGGAGCAGGTACATGTGTCTGTGTGTGTGTGTGTGTATGTCAGCTCACTGCAAGGAAGGAAATTTTGCTGCTGACCTTTTGCATGGGTAATACTGGAATAAAGAACGACATAAAAATGAAAAGGAATATCTATGGCACAGAATTCAATATGGTGAAGGAAAGGTATTATTCTGAGCGATGCAGTCATTTAATTTATTACCTTCTGACAACCTGAGCTATAATTTTGCTTCAATTATATAAAACCTGGTCCTCACACTCTGATTCTCCACATCTTTAAAGCCATGATGGCGCATAGACATCTGTGCCAAACTGTCAGCTTGGACTGTAAGAGAGAATCTGTCTTTCACCAAAGTAGTGTTCCCTCTTCCTTTCTTCCCCTCATCCTCCTGAAATGATGCATAGGAAGCATGATCTCGAGCCAATTCCCAGCACTTGACAGCAGGAAACAGCAACATTTATATTCTGCATAAATGTGCAGTCTTTCTAACATGGCCATTAGCGCTCACGGTGATGTGCTACAACTGCTAAACACGGGCTTGCGGTCACACCGCTAATTGGATGGAGCACTTCAGCCTGCTCATGGGTCTGCTCTTTATCTTAGCAAACTAGATAAGTGGGGTGAGCAGCCCTTGGCACCTACTCCTGCATACACAGTGGATTCACAAACTTTAATGTTTAGGACTGCGAGAGGAAGAACCGGTTTGGAAGTGCTGGGTGCAAGAAGCAGGTTCACATTGCTTTGGATGAAAAGCACGAGGTGTTGTGAAAGCACTATTTTAGATGTCTATTTTAGGATGAGATGATCTGTGCTCTGTAAGTGACTATTTCTTTCCTGTAAGTGACTACTTCTTTCCACTGTTATGTATGAGGCCTAGATGGGGTATTTACAGATGTCTACACTTGCTTAGATGAATCCCGCCCCTAGAGCCAATCCTAAATTTTGCAATGTTTAATTTAAACACATTATTCCCTGTCCTTCTCACACCTCGCCTCCCCCCAAACAAATAGTTCTTTTCTGCTTATAGCTACCCTTGAAGTATTTTAAGACCTTTCCTACATCACTCCTCCATCCTCTCTTCATTGGCTAAGCAACCACACATCCTTCCATTTCTCCTTTCAGATCTTATTTTCCAGACTTTCAAATTTGTGTCATCAGGGCTCCCTTCAGTAGGCTGCCCGTCCCAAGGCAGTCCATCCTTGGGTGTAACATACCTACACAACTTGCATTTAGCAGACCTCTGCCTTGGTAGGCCTCCTGCAGGACTGGGCTCACCTTGGTACAACAGATGATCTTGCCACTGTTCCTACCTTGGAGCCACTGCTGGTGTTGGAGTACCCAAGCAAATGTCTCAGTCTTGACTGCCAAAGGCCTCCTCTCTCTCTTTCCATGCTATTTAATTTAATATAATTCTAGGAAGAATAGAACAGGAATAGAATGTAAAAGGTATTACAAGCTATGAAGAATAAACCGCCTGCTATAAACTCCGGATGGAATTCAGAAGCACACTCCACAGAAATATGTCTTTTGACAATGAGAGTAGGTTCATTGTCAAACCCCTAAAGATGCAGAATGTTCTGTTTTCTCAGCATCTGACAAAAGTGGTGACCTGTATCCTGAATGTCCAAATCACATCTTTTCTGTTCTCAAACGGCCTGCAGCAAAGCAATAGAAAATAATTTATTTGGTAGGTCCAGTTTCATGTTATACTCAATTCCAGCATTTCCTGAAGAGTCTTCAACTAATAGGATCTTAAATTTATACTGATTACTTTAAAAAGGAAGGAGCTGGGAACAATGGATGTCCTAATTGAGTGAAGTCAGGCAAACATCTAATTACTGGGCTGCAGATTTTCACATAGCTGTTGTTTGACCCATAAAGACATTGAAAAGTCATCCCCTCCTTGAACAAACTTCATCACTGGTAGAGGCAGGAGCCTTCTCTGAATCTTGGAAATAGCACACATAACACCTTTGTTAAACTAGTTTCCATGGTAACAATTTCATGTCATTGAACATCATTAAAGACGATAAGAAATACGAACTTTTCAGTTAGCTTGTCTTTACAGTTTTATTGACCTCTCTTTCTGAATAGCTGTTCTCCTGGGAGGTAAGACTCAGGGCAAAACAAGGGATGCAGGAGGTGGACTGCTTTGCTGTTGTGTTATTAGCAACCCTTTCCTTTGATTTTTCAGCTCAGGATTTCAGAACAAACTCTGTAAATATGAGTAGGCATGGAAACGTGGCACGGATATTTCTGTCTCTAACACAAAAATAAGACAACTAAAGATGACTGCAGTCAAGTAGCTTGTCCAGAGGGGAAAAAAAGGGAAGCATGGGGAAGCTGAGTGAGAAATTACATGCTGAGATGACTTGACTCCCCCACTTAGCATCCTTGCCAGAACGCTATTGTTCCACTTCATGTTATAGCTGGATAAAACCACTGTCAGGCTGCTTTGCCACTGGCCCCTCTGGCATATCAGAAAAGATGAAAACCCTGGCAAACCTCGACATATGTGAGTAGCTTAGCTCTTCTTATGGGAAGCTCTAGCAGTAAAAAGCAGTGAGATGCAGTAGTAGGAAAATTCAGCAGTTGCCTGTGATTTTCTCTATGCTTAGGGTTGGGGTTTTTTTTTAGCTTACATAGTTAACAATTGTTTTCTTACACAACCATTTTTTGTGTACTACAATCTCCTGTCATGGGCAATGTTTGACACTTCTCCTGCTAGGGAAGGACTGCAGCCCCAGAAATGGGAACAAACTGCTTCTCAACTCTGGCTCTAAAATCACACTGGCTTCTACGTAAGGCTTTTCCAGCAGCCTGAAGGTCTCCTATGGCATGTCACCTGTAGGAACTTCCACAGCACTGAGGAATGACCCTTGAAAACTACTGCTGAGAAAGGAAGTCAGTAAAAAGTACCCTGTGGTCATACTGCTGTGGTTTTCCAGGCACTGGACCTGACTGAAAGAATCTGTGACAGCCTTCTCCTCTACATGACACAGCTGCAGCAAGCAGGGAGGAGGTCAGAGGAAAAAATGTCTGTGCTTTTTTGTGTCAGAACCAAACCCACAGATCAAAATATTTTGCATTTTGGGAAATGCAGATAAGAGTGCAAGCAGCCCTTGTTACTCCAGCATGTTAGGTTGGAGTGTCAACTATATCCAGAGGGCACAGAACATTTCAAAAGACAAATGGTTCACCAGCTGAGATATGTATTCAAGATGCTACCATCCTATGACAAATAGCAAATTGCCTACTACTGCCAGCAGGATGCTTGCACGGAAATCAAAGGAAGGGTAAAGGTTTCTTTTTTCCTGGTGGAAACCTGTTTGAGGAGGGAATCAAATAATGCACTATATTGCTATAGGACTGTAATACAATAAAGAGGTATACATTTTGGACTGACCCAAGACCAAACATTGTTTTTCACACCAAAAGAAGAAGCTGTGAAACTGTGTTTCAGGTTAAATGAAATAATTTATGGAGCATTTCATAGAGTCCTTCAGCAGCTTGTGCCGCAGCCTGAGCAGGAGGAGGTGTAACACAGCTGGGAGGGAGCAAGAGGAAAGGTGACATTCCTGTTTCTTAAAAAAATTTCCCAAATTATTTATAGCTAGGCATAGCATCATGCATTTTGCTCTGGATACTGAAGACTGATGTGGTCATGATATTTCTTCCCCCTTCCCACAGAAGCCTAGCATTTGGAGGATGCACCCTAGATATGGGAGGGCAAAGTTGGACATCCTCATCTCTGAAATGAATGCTAAAGCTCCAAAATATGTATCTTTAAAAACACACTCAAATACTTGAAATTACACTGAGTGAGCAGCTCCATAACCTGGTGGTGCCAGGCTCAGTGGGTGAAGGGCAGGTGGGTTCCAGTTTCTAATTCACTGAGCAGTAAGATGTGGATTTTCCCACACCACTGCCCAATCTAGTGAAGGAATTGATGCCACAAAGTGTTTTCCTCTGCTTTCTTTAGCTTTACAATGCTACAGCAGAATGAAACACCAAATCCTCAAAGTCAAATGATCTGACATTTTCTAAATATTTATTTCTGCCCAAACTATTCAATAAATTCAACACGAAACTTGAATAAGCATAGTGGCTCCTAAAATGTCTCTCACTGACAAAAAAATTATTTGCGACAAAAATTAATTTAGGTACCCACTACCATTGAATGAGGCATGAAAAGTGTGCTACATTATCATTCTGAAATCAGAATTTCTCCAAATAAGGATTTTAAAAAAATAATTTAGCATTACATGTTAATTTTTAAAAATAAAATTCTACCTATGGGGCTGAGAGGAAATCCAGGGTTTTTGAAACTAAGGAAACCTCAAGAACAATCCTACTTCCAGCTGTTTTAGCTGAGCCTTGGCTATTCCTCTAACCCCAGGCAAACAGTTCCCCCAGTTATTGTACTGGTTTGGCAGGTCGAGACTCCTTCCCTGACTGTGTCTGCCTGATGGAGCTGTGTGGAGCTCCATGCAGCAGGGGTCCCAGGGGGTCCTGGCTTGGAGATAGGCTCCTTCACAGGCTGCAACACTGCTTGGCCAGAAGCTGGTTGGCTGAGCTGACAGAAAATCAAGATGAAATAATAGGCAAAAACTTTTGATTTCAATTATCAAAACGTTTTTCATCTGACTTTTTTCCAATGACCTTTTAAAATGAATTCAGCCTTCTTGGCACATTTATTATCAGTGAGAAAACATCCTTACCTTTAAGCCTACCCATGATCTTTTCCTTCCCTTTCTTGCTTTCTCTGCTTCACTCTCTCTTTCAAACCTTAGCAGCTCTCCTATCTTTTTCCTTCCCTTGCAGTAAAATCCCAGATCAGAACAGAAATATGCCTCATTCCATTGGTACAACTAAGGACCCTGCTGTTTACATGGGCATGAACTACGGCGTCATTCAACACACACTCATTTCAGATGAAAAGGTGATGTGAAGGATGAGACGGTGGGCAGACCTTTCTGTGTTGCTATTTCACATGATATAGATTATGTTACGTTGGATGCATTTTCTTTCTCTTTAAAAATTCAGTGTCCTTGCTTAGTCCTAAAAATTACTGTCCAAACCACCTTTCTGCTTTGAGGAAATTAAAAGCTGTGACTAAGGCTCGTCTCTATCAATATCTCAAATCATTCTGTAATGAAGAGAACAAGGATCTTGTCTCTTTGTTTTCACACAGGCTTCAGTTCAAAGCAGCTTGCTTGAGGATAGCATTTAATTGACCTCAGTGATAGAGCACTTACAGGATGCCTCTTGCCTAGCAACAACCACCCAGGTAGGGAAGCTTTAATAACTGCTGGGATTTAGAAACTGGAGAATGCTATTGTGCAGCAACAGCGGCTTCTGAGCAGCCCAAAACTGATCCATCAATGCAGGCTGGCTCCCCTCATACAACCTTAGACCAGGGTGGTTTGTAGGTCATGAGCTCTTGCATTTTGCTGACTATCCAAACACAGCTCCGCTCCCAGGTCGTAGCAGTGGAACGGTCCCCATGCAGGGGTGCATTGCTGGCTGTGTGCAAGATGGTTGCTGGAAACAGCAAGAGGTTGCTCCCAGATCTAATGGCATGCCCAGCCCTGCTCTGTCCTGCAAGCTGCAAGGATCCGTGCAAGGATAAGGTCGTTATCCTTCACCAGTGAGCCACTGCCTAGGCTCCTTGGCTCTCTGAGGGATGCACTACAGGTGTTGCAGCTTTCAGATTTGTACAGACAGCCTGTAGGTCAGGCTGGCTACTTTACCCAAATGGCTTGCAGAGCAATGTGTGGAAGTTTGAAACTTCAGGTGGTAACCAGAATTGTGCCTCTTTGGCACAATAAACAACCATTACCTGGCCAGGGTTCAGTTTATCCTATAATGTATGTTGACAAACCAACCAAAGCAAAAAAGAAATGGAAAAAAGGAACTGGCAGTCAAATTAAGTGTATCCAAACTATTTTGAGAGAGACCTTTTGTCTGCATCATCAGTTCCTAACAAAAGAGGGAATTTCCAAAGCCAACTAACAGACTGGGTCTTCATCCTACTAAACCAATGTTGGGATCAAGTTCTTTGTCTTTTAAACATAGAGCACTTTGGGAAATGAAGCTGACAAAGGCAATATAAGAGAACAGTCAGTATTTCCATTTATAGCCATTCCAGGTACAGATGGGTTTTTTTGGATTTGCAAAGAACTGTGCTACAAAGAGTCTATGTATGCTAATAACTAAGCATTCCCTACATTTGTCTCCCTGCTTTCAGAAATGTCCTGCTAATTTTCAGTAGTCCTTTATTATTAATTTTTGACTGCTTTGCATTTTTGTGTTATATATATGTGTGTTTCTTTCTGTCTGTATGTGTGTATAGCTCATACACCATTCGGATGGATTTTGCAGTCTAATCCCCCTTCTACACTTTCTTCACCATCCTACAAGGGGCTGTATCTAGTGCAGGTCCAACACTGCCCTAACCTAGCTGTGTTATTTCTGCCTGGCTCCAAGCACTGCTAAGGCAAGATAACATTTCCCTAGAGGAAAAAAAAAAAAAAAAAAGCAGCATGTATTCATAGCACAGGTTTGTTAGTCTAAGCCCCTTATAGAAATTCATTTTTCAGACATGTCTAGCTGAAATCTGAAGTAGCCGGCCATAAGATTTCAGGGGGAATTGCATGTTTCTTGGAAGCATGTTCCTCTTGACTTTGAGGCAAAAACAGAGGAGCAGATTTTGATCTCTGCTGCCTGCAAGGGAGTTTGCAGCGACATTATGGAAAGCAGTTGGGTTATTCTCCATTTAAACCAGCTGAGAATTGAACCTGGCCTGCAGTCAAGCCAGTAGGTCTCATGGGATCTTATCTACACTGTTTTTGAAACCTATTTCTTCAGGAAAAACAAAGGCAGTTCCCTTAATATGAAGTTCATAATGTTTACAGTAACCCAGCTACCCAAAACCAACTCCTCTCCAAGTAGAACTCCATTAGAAAGGCAGCAAGCAGGAGTCTTTTCCTGGTGCCTTGCTGCTCTGTGAGAAGGACCAGCCCTATTTTCTTCAGGAGAAGGCACAGAGGCTGCAGTTCGTGCACACCACACCAAGAAGGGATGGGTGAAAGGAAGACTGGGGGGATTCAATCCCTGCTCTCACATGGGCTGCCTGGTCAAACTCGAGCACCACTTTCCTTCCATTCCCCATCTGCCAGATGGGATTATTGCTCCACTCAGGCACTACAGGGATGGGGGCTGTGCAAGAGCCTGTAGTGAGAGGAAGGCTCTCTGATCTTGCAGCTCCTGACATCTGTGCCTATGCTGGTAACAAAAAGTCCACTGGTGTAGGTGGCTTTTTGATGTGGAAACTGCGACGAGACCTGAAACGAACTGAGACCACCTGCTTCTTTGTCTTAATGAAAGCAACTGAACAAAGAGTAGAGCCTGTTTATTTCTAAGAGGTTTGATCTGTGAACATGAATCCTGGTTCTCTGGGGGGTTAGGATTATCACTTCCCATTAATGTTCATGCTGCTCCCCAATAACACCTTCCACTGTCTTTTGTTTGTCTCCTTTCCTCTCCTTCCCCCTCAATTCACAGAATCACAGAATGGCAGGGGCTGGAAGGGATCTCCAAAGATCATCTAGTCCAACCCCCCTGCTAGGGCAGGATCCTAGAGTAGGCCGCAGAAGAACATGTCCGGATGGGTTTTAAATTCCATATTGCTCTTCCACTGCTCCTTCTTTTCTTTTCTTCCATCCTCAGTTCACTGAGTTTTTTCACAGCAAGGCTAACTGGTAAAATTGCAGCCTTTTTTCACAAACTGTGACTCCTGCTCTGTGTTCACATTTTACCCCAAATTTATTTTTTCCATCCCACCTCTAGGTGGGTGAAATTAGCAGAATGCATAAACACACTGAGGATCATGCTTCTAATGTGTAATGAAGGGATATTAAGGGAAATCAATAGCCCTGAGACTCCCAGGGGTACTGGGAGTGGGTACCACTCCTTTACCCCAGTGCTGCAGGTATCAAACTGCCTGTTCTCTAATCCAGCAACTGGGTTTATACTGGTGGCTATACTCATGCTGTAATCAACATCCACCTCCTGGCTATATTTTAAATTGAATTAGGGTGTGAGTTTCCTTCTCACTTTACAATCAACACGAGCAAAAGCTTTGTTTATCAAAGCAATCTGAGCGATGCATAACGGAAAGCACTGGATCTATTCGGAACAATTATAACAGTGGAATAGGTGTGTTACAATAATGGGAAACCTATTTTGCTAAAAGCTTCCTTCAGGATCATTTTCTAGAGACCTACTAACCCTCTAATTGATCCCTTAACACAAGTTTCTGCTTCAGAAAAAAATAAAGACCACGGTGGTCTGGTTCAGAGGAAGAAGAGTCGTGCTTACTGGTGCTCTGATGCACATAGCTCCCCATGTGAATGCAATGCTTCCCTCCTCCAGATGAGAAAAAGCAAACTAAGCACTTAGATTCCTTACTAGTGCAAATCCTTGTTTAAAAACATCAGGGAAAAGATTGTTTCTGTGTCCAATAGCCCTTTTGATTTATTTTTAACTTAACAGAAATGTTTTATCTAAATAAATCTCAAATGTACATTTCCAAAGAGTGACTGATGTCTATGTATAAATCAATGGTATCCATTTGCACAAAGCAGAACATTTACTGTGATATTGTCATAAAACTGTTTTTAAAAAAGTTGCTTGCTTTCTTCACAAGGATGTTTACTCATTTTATACAGAGACAAGAAGTATCTCTGGTATTTCGAGTGCATTTTTCCTGAGCTCATCCAATGATTCCCCTATAATCCTGACTTTCATAATGTTTATAACTTTTTAAATTCATCTGACTAATCTCGATATTTAGGCAATAATTTATATCAACACACTTTATCCTCAAACTTCTTCACAAACTCGTTGCTATGGCTATTGTCATGTGCATGGTAGAACAGATCTGTTCCACCTCAGAGCAGGCATGGCTGGATATGAGTAGGGGAGGGACTGAGCCCTACATTTGTCTCCAGCTGGTTGGAGACTCTGCCTTGGGTTCAGCCTGCCTAGGTCACCACCGAGGTCACTCCTAGTCTGTCTTGGCTGCCAAGTGGACCGTTAAAACCATCGATACCTGAATATTATCACAGAAACCTCCTTTAGTTTATCTAGGTAAACAAGCATTAAGCCTTTCTTGACAGAGCTTTGGCACTCTCAACAACAAATGCAAAAATAACAATGAGCCAAAATGCCAGAAAAAAAAGGACAAGTAACAGCAGGACAGTCAGACTTACAAAGGAGATGATGGAGAGCCTCGCAAGGCTGTCCTGCTTATCTCCTGCGATTAATCCCAAGAGGCACCTCAGTTAAATAGGATACCCTTGGAAAGGCAGCACATAGTGAATAACAGTTGGAGGAGGTGGAATCAAAGGGGAAATGCTTTATCAAGCGGATATGTGAGTGTGTTAGAAGGGAAAACAAAGGCTGGGCAGGTGAGTAATAGCTGTGGCAAAGCAAAAATCTGCAGAGAATAAAAGATGGGGAGGAAGCCAGGAGAGAGCTCTGTACTGGTGCAGCAAGAGAAGCTGAAGTCAGGGCAAGAGCTCAGCACCCTGCAGCCCTTGCTTAAAATCCTGGCTGGAACACAAAGTGCCTGCATGCCACTGAGCTGGTCGTTCTGGGCAGTAGATTGCACTAACCATGGCAACCCACGAATCGGGGCTAAAATCATCACTCTTTACATGTCTACCTGCCAGTGTAGCACCTCCCGATGTATTGCTCCTCTGTTAGAACCTGTTCCAGCTGTCCTCAAGCCTACACCTGTAAGTCAATGGAATTAAAATAATTTTGTAGCTGTCCTAGTTCTTTCAGGGTAGCAAAGCCTCCCACTACATGAGTAATACTCAGCATTCACAACAGGCATTGTTGAATGCTGTTGAACAACACTCACAAGCACTGCTCTGGGCAGGCTTTTGAGGAGATACTCCTCAGGCAAAGAGTTTTTTGGTGTGCGGAGAGAGGGCTTTCCCCATCCACACTACTTGTAGATTTCACATCAAAATAGTTTTTTGGTGGTATAGTTTTGGGGTTATGTTATATTGGTTGTATTATTAGTGTATTATTGTGTTTGATACATTTTTTTAAGTAACATTAAGCATCTAAATGATTTAAAATCACACTTGAAATTCTCACAAAGATCAAGGGTTAATGGTAGTAATCATGCTTTAGCTTTTAGGAACCCCTAACCTTTAGGTTTTGAGGTGCTGTTGCTGTTTGACATTCCCAGAAGCTTTGTGCCACGATGAGAAGTGATTTTATTGAGGACTGATACAACACTAAAGAGCTACTGTCTCTTGAAGAAAGGAGAAATGTTCAGAAGATGGGTAC
Source organism: Podargus strigoides (assembly GCA_028020825.1). Classification (NCBI taxonomy): domain Eukaryota; kingdom Metazoa; phylum Chordata; class Aves; order Caprimulgiformes; family Podargidae; genus Podargus; species Podargus strigoides. Next base: position 13,121,192 of record CM051623.1, on the reverse strand, counting down.
CCTTCTTCCTCTGATAAACTTTTCTTAAAGAAAAGCTTTTTTTCTGAGCAAAGTAACCCTCTGCTAAAAGCAGCCAGGGCTAGATCAATCTGCCTGAAGTCAAAAGAAAAGCTCGCATTAAAGCAGGTCGTTGTGGTCTGGCCACACAGTACAAGGAAAGTAATTTTTATTTCTCATTACTGCTATGGGCTGGCTGAAGAAGCTCTTAAATGCCTATCAGCAGTACAAAAGGATGGTGTTTATCTGCTGGGAATGCCTTAGAGAAAGGAAAATGCTAGAATTTGGAGGGAATAATGTCTTTTATATAGCAGTCTGAAGCAGAGGCTTCCATGCATCAGCTGCACTTGAAGGACTGGAAAAAGACGTACAAATTAACAAACCACAAGCCAATATCCATTTGAATTTTAGATGCATTCACTCTAGATGTGCTGTCATGCCTTTTGTGTTCATTTGCTTGCAGATATGGGGGAAATCAGAGTTCCCAAGTTCAAACAAACTCAGAAGAGAATTTTCAAAGTTCCTATGCCCGACTATTCAAAAAAATAAGCACTGCATTGATGTTTATGAACGTTTGTACTGGACGTGACTGCAGATTTATTCAGCCAGGGAATAAAAATGACATCACTTGATTTATTCGACCAGCCACTAGAAAACAATGTGCATATTAATGAATGTGAGTAATTACTTAAAATTAACATGCAATCTACAGAGCAGTAGGATCATTAAGATGTATCAAATAAACTTAACTAAGGAATAAATTCAAAAGGAATTTGTGATCCTCTGGCAGTTATTATATAAATGGGAGAAAAGACTGCATTAATTGTATAAATTATTCATTTTTAATTATTTGCTCGGGTGCAGTAAGTATTGATAATATTCTGTCTCAGGGAGGGAAGAATGATGACAAACAAATTTTGCTTATTCTCCTCACAATGGCAAAGTAAACAAAACTGGAGAACAAGCTGAAAAGTCTGGGAATGTTTCTAAGTGCACTGGGGAGATTTTGTTGTTCTTTTTTTTTTTTTTCTTCTCTCTGTCTTCTTTCTGCCCTTCTACACAGCACTAGTGAGCCTTCTTAACCGACATGGTTTTTGAAAACTCAACTGATTAAAATGTTGGTTGGAAGAAGAATTACACAAAATACAGGCAAGCTTTTGATCCATGGAAAGGTTAGATGATAAATGGCAAATACAGTCTCTACAGAAGGTGCATGTGTACGTGGCCGTAAATAAAACTTGCAGCAGCCCGGGGAGGTGTTTTGATCCTCAGCGATGAGCAAGTAGAAACATTGTGCACTTTGGGGATCCAAGAGTGTGCAGTAAAAATAAATTAAGATTCTACTTCTCAAGGTGTCACCTGCAGCATTCGATAGCTGCTGATATGCAGCAGTGGTGCCCAAGACTCTGAGACCTCTTTCCTGCAGCAGGTGTGGAGCACAGAGGGCAGCAGGGATGGTGTTCATGTAAGTGCCAGCAGATCATCCTTTGGCTTTCTCCCCACTGGGATGGGCAGAGCTGCGTGCCTTCCTTGCCAGTGGTTCTGAAGATAGAGCTGCAGATCTTCTCCTGGGACTTTCTCTGGGATTTGCTTTGGGATCTGACTGGATGAAGATTTCATGTAAGACAAACTTTTGTCAAAGTGTTTGTTCTGCTGCTTTAGCCTGAGAGACTGTTAGAAACATCTTACATTGACTTCTGACAGCGCTGCCCTGTCTACTCCCTGGTTCCCTTTCTCACATCACCTCTAGAGCTTGTTGCCATAAGCTTGTTGGCTCAGCACACTGGGGCACCTGAAAGCTGATTTTTTTTCTTCTGTTTTTGAAGGTCAATTTTGAGTTGGATTAGTGAGATTACTGTGAAACTAAATCCTCAGGCTCCATGTCCTGCTGCTGAGGACAAAGCAGTCATTTGAAGGAACTGCATCAGCCTGTCTGCAACCAAAGAGCCGTGGAAAATGTGAGTGCCCATCCTCTACACGGTCACTGTCCTGGGAACATGAAGCAGGAAACACAAAGTAACTGGCAGCCTTCTAACAGCCTTCTGGTATCAGCAGCAAAACCAGTAAAGATGTTAATTTCACTATGTGGCATCAACAACAGAATCCAAGGAGCTCTCAGGCTGCTGGGAATCTTGGAAAACCCTGGACAGACACCCCCACACTATTTCTTGTTCTTGCTCCAAAGCATGTGAACAACAGAGCTTTTTTTGGGGAAAAAAAAAGATCACCATATTTTTTTACAAGTAATAAAATGATGAGTTTCTTGAATCAGTTAAATCAATTTGGCTAGAATGTACTCAAAGATTTCAGGCTGAAGTAGACTGTTGGTATGAGAAATTTCAGCATGAAGAGTATGATAAGCTTACAAACAATCCAAAAAAAATTTAGAGAAGGAAACATCAGACAGTCTTAACCAGAGGTGTCATTCCCAATCTATAATGGGTGCATATCATATATCCCATTAAATGCCACACATGATATTATGGGTACTTCCTATGGCACAGAGCTGTTTCCTTGGATGATGATGATAACGATGATAATTTCCTTTCTGTACAGTTGTATCTTCAGATATTCAGCAGGGACTTTTATTAAAGAAGCACTGTTCCTCTGTGCAAGAACCATGCCCTTGGCAGATCCAGAGTTAATTTATACTACCTGTATATAAGACTTTTGACTTCTGCAAAGGAACATATGTCCCAGTGAACTGTTGGACACTAATATTTTTTTCTACTTGCAGCTGTTGTCTACTGAGAAATGAGAAACTGGCTTTCTGTTTAGCATAGTCTCCCTCCAAAATGAACTAGCCATCACTTTACGTTGTTATAGCTCTGCTGAAATAACCTGAGGGGCACTCAGTCTCCATGCAGTGAATGTGGCATTCAGCAGAGCAGTAAGTCAGAATCACCCTGACAGTCTCTGTTCCCTTCCAGGAAACCTGCTGGCCTCACTGATTTCCCAGGGCCAGTGAGTAAGGAATCACTGCATGATCAGGAGGTACTGCTGACATAAAAGTATGCTGTAAGCTGCGACATCTTGTGTAGCTCACAAGAAAAAGCACCATCTGACAGCACAAAGATATTAAGAATATTTCAGGAGGCAGTTAGCATCTGTGTACCAAATGCACCGAAGTGGCTAAGCTTTAGGAACACTCACTAGGATTTTTAGCTGAGTCTGCATCAGAGCTCTAAACCCAGGGAGTTTTTTTACATTTGCTGCATACTGCCAAGAAGGAGGGGACAGCAAACATGTCTCACTTCCTTGTTTGTCCCCACAAACCTGCACTGAAGGCCTCTCCTGAATCCCATTGTTCTCTGTGGGGACTCAAAGAGGCAACACCTCCTTGTGCTGCTCTCCCTGCAGAATCTGGTGCATGTTCCCTGTTAGGTCCACAGGACATCAGCTGTAACCTCTATTTAGAATGTGTTGCAGACTCAAATGTGTAAAGTTGGAGTCAAGAAAGTTTAAGCACCTGAGCAGGGGATAGATGTAAATATCACGCCAGGATCTGCCCCTACTCTTTTCCATGCATGTGGAATTCCCTGATGTAAAGAGCTGACAGAGGGCTTGAGGTTCCAGCAGGGCAGAGGTTTGCGAGTGATCTCTCGGCAGCGGTGACATTTGCATTCAGTTGACTCTATCTGTGTGGAACAGCAGGAATATTTGACAGCACAAAGGAAAAGTCAAATGAAATCAAGCAAGGAAAAACATATAATTTAAAACATATACCAAAGGCTTATGCTGTGTCCTGTTACAGAATTAAATGGAGACATTCTGCACCTACTTTTCTCAAAGTATTTCTCCAAGATGGAAGTTGTGAATTCATGTTTTGCTAAAGGTGGAGTGACAGCCAGATGCTTTTGACAATTAATTTGCGGTACAGATACAATGTCCTAGAAAATACATTCTCTCTCATCCTGTTTTACGTACAGCTTTGTTAGGAAGAAGATAGCACGCTCAGCCTGAAAGGGCTCATTTGAGAGGGCTCGGTGCCCTCTGCTGAGCTTGAATGCACAGGCAGAGATCAGGAAAGAAAAAGATGTTGAGACTTTTCAGGCAGAAGGATCTTCATTGCCTGCTGTCACTGGTGCCTTCTCCTTGTCCAAAAAATCAGGTATTTGTAAAGTACTTTTTCACCTAGACTGTGTTTCTCCTAGGGATTTGATAAACCTTTTTAGTATAAAGTAGATGTTTTCTGAAGTCCAGCTCTAAAACCTAGGGGAGAAGTTCTCTTTACTGGAAACATTATTTACTCTGGGAAAAGCTGGTGTCTGTGCCAGGTAAATGCATTCTGATTTGCAGATCCCATCGTGTTTGTATAAACACCATAGGCAATGTGTGGCAATTAACTTCTGAGAAACGCTGGTTTTCTAATAACGACCGCTACTGCGCCTTTCATCTGAGCTTTACTATTCAATGTCCAAGCCTAGGAATTTGTAAGTGTATCGTCTCTGTGGCAGAAGTACAGCTAGACCTCTCCCCAGGACTGTATGTTCTCGGTATTAACAGGTTCTACAGTTAGTTTCTGTTGCTCCATGCCCTTTCAGCATCCAGACTATCTGTCTTCTGGGTGGGGTTTCAGCTCTTCCAAACCTCAACTCCTCTCCCCAGAGGGCAAAGCAGCCTCTTCTCTAGCTGCTTTTGAAAACAAGAGACCTACTGAAGTCCATAACTTCAACTGAAAGTAAAATTTCTCAAACTTATGCAATCTCCCTTGCCACAGCATCTGAGAACACCCCACCACCCCCACTTTTGAATACATTTAATCTTCCTAGCACTGATGAGAAAGGTGTTGCTATTTTTACTTGTTAAGTTTTGAGCAACTGAGGCACAGAAAAGCTAAACTACATCTGTATGACACAATGCAGCTCTCAACCAGTAGGATCTGCAGAGAGTAACACAAAACCCAGTACAGCCCAGTAAATTTTCTGCCTAGTGGGGGTGGAATGAAAGGAACTGATGGGCAGATGTCTAATTTCTGCCAAGTGTGAGGGCTGACTGCTGTGCTCCCACTCCTGAGAAGGCTTTTTAATACCACACTTTGTTCCTTGAAGCCTGAGTTAGAATGCTGGACCTACATGCCATGGATTCCTGGAAAGCTGAATTCAAATCTAGGTGACAGCTTCTTAGCTTAGCACCCTGTAGCCTGCAGAAATCACTATAGCAGCTTGAACAATCAAAGTGTGAATGCAACATCATTGGAGCATCATGTCCAACTCTCCCAGGCTTTGGTGACAACTGGATCTAACCATAAACATTTCAGTTAAAACAAAAAGACTTTTAACACTTCACTATCCTGTTGGGCAGAATCTCACTTTTTTGATACACTCCGTATAACTTAAAATAGCTTCAGCATATGCTCGCTTCTTCCTCATTAAGCATTTCCAGGAATGGCTTAGTAGTTTTACGTGTGGAATAAGAACTTTAGATTCAGTTTCCTGGACAACTTGCTGCAATTGCACCTAGGACATCACCACAAAATCTCATTAAAGCCCACAGTTGTCTTTAATCACTGACCTAGTCCTTTTTTTTCCCTTGTTCACCTGACATAGCAAATATTTTGCCAGAACAGGACTGAGCATGAGTGACAACCGAAAATTCTGGGATGTATCCCTCTTGCTCGGGAACTTTATAAATCTGTGACGGAAAGACTGTCAGTGCCAACTGGTGTCTGTGTAAATTGGATCATTTCAGTACCTAACACAACCTGTTTAAAGGCAGGATATTACGCAGTAGGCACCTGATTCACTTTTCTAATGAAGCCATAGACCTTTACAAGGCATGGGAATGTTAGACCACATGTGGAACTCAAGGAGGAAAACTCAGTGTCTCAAGCTCTTTCCAAATGTACTGTTTTTACCAGAATAGCTAATAGTGCAGGCACATCACCAATAGCTCCCATATACAAAGGACCCATTACATACATGTCAGCACGAGAGCTGTGGGGAAGTGCTGGTCTCCCCGTGGAGTCCCTTATGTGACTCACACTGTCTCTGTTAAGTATACCTATAGGCATATGTGGTGTTGTGTAGTGACATCCTATTTTACAAGTTGTTTACCACACATACTATTTATATCTTTTGTTATCAGAGCTTGAGCATCTGTACCAGAGATGTCTGTATAAACTGACAAACAGATACATCCAGTATGCAATAAACAACCAGTCCTTAAGCGCTGAGGAATGTTCCTGCTGTTAAGCAGGTTTGTTATGATTTCACTTAGAGGCAGATAAAAATGATGGAGTACGACTTCTCCCTGACAAAAAATTGGGTTTCTTCCCAGAGGCTCAGAAATGCCCAAGCCTCCAGACTCTCTCTGCTGTCTCCTTTGCCTGTCTGTGTGATATATGATGAGTGTTCCCTTCCTACGCAAGCAGGTTACTCCTTTCAGGCCACGATGTCTCACTTAGTAAGGCAATACATTTTATGCTGAAGCACCCCTGATTAGTGTTTTGGAGCAGAGGGATACAAACCAGCCAAATAAATAGCCACTCTGGCTCACTGGTATGTTTTCTTCCACTCCATTTTGCATAGCACAAAGCAGAAGGGGGCAGGCAGGCCCTTGTGAAGTCCTTCTTCTATTTCTTTTCCTGGGTAAACTCCCTTTAAAATAATGGACTGAAGAAAATAATGACTTTATACCAAAGAGAAATGAAATGTACCGGAGGCAGAGATTTCTCTCCCATGCTACTGTAACAGAACCACATTGTTCACACTAAGTTTCACAGGAAAATTGCAAGCTATCTGTTTATCAAACCATGCCCAGGGATAAATCCATCTCTTCTTCTTTACATGAATGAGTAACCCGTATTTAAATAAGCAGTTCAGCCAGGAGCAGAGCTACCTGGCAGTTTCTGACCCACCTCCTCCTTTGCTCAGGGTGCAGCTTTTCACATCCCCTCTCTGCTCTGCCAGTCCATCCAGCCATGCTTGTGAAGTCTCAGGTAAAGGGCAAAAACATTGCAGGATAAGACCTTGCACACATAACTTCCAATCTCTAAGGTAAGCCTGTTTGTCTAATAAGCAGGGTACCATTCAGAATTGCCTCTCTGCTATGATGAGAAAAAAGCCCCATGCTAACTAATTGACTGTAGAGGAACTCCGATCAGCCTGGGGGCTGTTTCTTTCGTGGCATAAAATCATTGAACAAGCTGTATCAAATGTTGCCAGGTCAAATCAGAGATATTGACAAGAGCATTTTAAATGTTCTGGTGAGAGAAAACTTTCTTTAAGCTATTCAGGTGATTTGTGGGTGTATTTTCAGGTAACAAGCCTTGGCTGAAAGCCCTGCATTCAAGCACCGCTGAATCTCACTCATATTCAAAAACTAATCAGAATGCATATTCAAGTGCTGTAAGCAGTCCCTATGCTTCCTACAATTCATGTAACCTGCAAGAATAATTTGGAAATAATTAAGCTTTTGACCATAATTATACGCTGCGTGACTTCAGTCTATGGAAGCCTGATTTGTTGACTCTGAAATATTCCATGGATCATTATTGTAGCTGGGCCTAATTCTTTCCTCCATTTTTTATGATTGATAATGGATATAAATTATGACATGCAGAGCTGTATTTCTTATTTAGCATTATATTTGTCCTTAATAAACACCATAGTAGAGTAACTCTCAAATGCAGCAAGCAGGTGCTTTACAGCTGTAGCACAGATACACTTCAACTTTATTTCGAGAACAGCCTTAAGCAAGTGCCTAACTTGAAAGCAATGGAGTTTAAGTACATGCAAATAATTGTCTTTTATTGCGGGAAATTCTATTCTATTCTGCAGAGATGGACTTAATCCTGTATCCACAGGGTACAGTGGACTAGAGTCAGTGTTAGTAAAACATTGATCATACAAAATTATCTAAGCACATACCTACATTTATCAGGAGGGCCCTGACTTTAACACACTTTGGCATTTATATTCACTCCCTTCCCTTTCTCCTCCTGAGTCACTTGCTTCCCCTAAAAAGTGACTCACTAGACCTAGTCAGGGGCACTGTGGAATCACTTCAGTAGAAGAATTGCTTTAAGAAGTTACCAAAGGAAGGGAAATGTGCTCATATGGCTTGCGTTTTCACAAATACGCAGAAGACCATTTGGGGCTGTACGCCTGGCAGGCAATAAAAATCTCATCTCCTTACATATCTGTTGAGGCAGTCACATGAGACTCCAACTCCTTCTCCTCCAGGCATCTGCCACAAACAGCAGAGTGGTGTTGCATCCCGTGTACCATGAGGGATATGCCATATTACTATAGCTGTATATTCCTGTGAGGATTGAAGAAGAGGTAACAGTGACTTTGGTTCTCTTGAGCAGAGACAAGGGAACGTAAAAAGTTCTTTGGTCTTTCCTTAATATTAACCTGTTCTGTCCTAGTCTGCTAGGATGGTACAACTACTGTTCAAGGGAAATAGACCACTTTCACAAAACATGGGAAGAAAAACCAACTTATAAATGTGCTATTAGCTATTTACATGCCTACCTCAGTCAGGAGGTAGCACATTCAGTATGCCCCAGTAATAAGCTTCAGATAGTGAAAAAAATGCCTGGAATTTGCTAGGGTTGAAAAGTGTGGTATTTCCTGTGTTCTTGAAAGACATACTGCATTTCAAACCATTCTCCTACCTTACTGAGCTGAGCTTCCAGCACAGGGAAGCAGATGCTGTGCAGCATTGCTGTTGTCAACTCCAGCAGAATCGGAGAGCCAGTGCAGAGCAATTACCCCAGTATATCAGATCCCAGTAAAACAGAGCTGCACTCATCCCTGTCCAGTGCATACAGACACCAGCAGCCCAAGGTTCTGCTCCCTCTAACACATCCTTTTCTCTGTTACAGGCTTCTGCTTATGCTTTTTACCTTTTGTTTATATATTTGCAAGCTCTGTGGAGCAAGGCTCGCTCTCAGTGTTGGCATGATGCCGAGGGTGAAGCTGTCCATGTTAGGTATGGTCTTTAGGCATCACCACAGAATATAGTCATAAAGTAGCTGCTTGATCTTTTTTTAATAACAGAGGAGATGAAATACTTGGAAATTCAGCTAGAATACCCAGTCAGTGCCCTCTCACCAGCACAGGGTACTCATCCAGTGCTGTTCAGGCAGCTGGACAAGTGTCATGCAGCTGGCTGAAAGCTGCTTTGGTTTACACTGTGAAAGCAAATGCTATCTCATACAGCAGCTGTGTTTCAAGCATGATGAGCTGCATCTTGATTACTCTCTTTGAGGCTTCATCGGCTCTTCTACCACCTGCCTCATGGACATCTGCACTAAATACACACCCTGTCGTGTAAGGATTCGCTGAGCTCATTTTGCTGTTGAGAGATGAAGCACAGTAGAAACAACCAGCCTAAAAATTATGCAAGTAAACTTTCTCATTAGGACAAGAGCACATTTACGTGTGTCTCTCGTGGTGCGAGTTTATCATTTTTCCCCAGCCTGACTGTGGGGGTCTGTGCCCATGTGCCTGTATTGTTATTACTTTAATGATTTCATTTTAGGCGAAAAAAAGTAGGGAGCAGAATCTTTCATTGACAACTATTGGTAGGAACAACACTGTCTCAGTCTTTGAGGTGTTCATTTAGCAATGTTACACGCCCTGTGGGGATAAAGAAGCTAAGTAGGAGATCTGCTTCTCAAAAATGGTATAGTTTAGAGTTCATGTGCTTCCATTTATAGCTTTTCTATGTTTTCTTGTAACTTGCTCTGTGTAATTAATAGGGCATGTCCAGGCAAAGGATATGATTCCTATAGACAAAGGAGAGGAGTGGTTTTGACTACATAGCACATGCGTGGGGTTTTTCTTTGGGTTTTTTTTTAATCCCATTTTTGTCTCTTTCCTGGCTTCCCTTGCTAAATTCACATGTCCAAGATGATTAATCCTAGCTCTTCCTCAGAAGTGTATTGACATTACTGTGGTCGGTCAGTCAGTGAAGCTCACCACTGAACAATGATATATGGCCCATGTGAAACAGCTGCTCCAAAGCACTTCAAGTCTTGTGGAAGAAGAATGCTATAAAAACGACAAATAATGTTAATCAGGATTAAATCTTCTGATTTTCTACACCATTTCCAGCTGGATCAGAGCACTGTGCATTAAGCTAATGAGAGGTGAAAACCAAATTAGCTGGTTTTGATGGAGCTTTCATTGCGTGTGGGCACACTCTGATTGCAGATGCGATGATTTCTCAGTCCCCGAGAGCTTCAATCCATAAACTTGCATACCACATTAAGCTGATCCAGTAAGGCTGGCCCCTCAAATCTGACCTGGTTAACTCTTGTTCTTTTCTGAGGAAATGACTGTAGAGCAGGGAGGAGGAGTGTAAAATTATACACGCTGCCTGCAGGATGGTAGGTCTGCTTACAGACCCTTTCACGTTTAACTCACATTAGGACTAAATCAGGATATTTCCTCTCACTGTCAATACATAATCATAACCAAAGAGAGAGAAAAAACAGAAAGTCTTAAGCACAAAAAAAAAAAAAATAATTAAAAAAATGGGAAAATGAAAAAAAAAATTTTTCTTCAATAAAATGACCAACTGAGGGAATTGTTCATTAGTTGCATCAGCCGAAATAGACACGTGGACAAACTGACAGTATCACAAGAGTATTCACCTTCCCAAGACAATACACTGAAGTGAAAGTCGATAGCTATTTTGAAGGAAATTTTGGTTAAAAGATGTGTGAAAGGAGGTGGGTCTCTTACTTTTCCTCCTGTTTTCCTTCTTTCTTCATTTTAAAAACTAAGTTGAAGCAATTAAAGTCACAGCAAAGCAGATTAAGTTACTTTTATGCTTAGCACATTGACTCTTGCCACTAGACTGACAATTCTTTACCTCTGGTTCTTCCTCTTTGCAGACAGAGGAGAAAAGTCTGGTTTTAGCAGGGTACCTATTTAACAGTATTCACCTTCAGAGCATGCTTTCTTACCTCCTGGATGCTGGAGCATCATCACTGAGAGTGGTACACCTCCATTTGCACTGTACTCTGAGGGTCAGGGTGTTTTGGGGTAGACACATGGAACAAGTCTTTAACCGTGCCAATCCCCCAGGACTCTGCTATAGCATCCTGGCAGGTCTAAACAAAAGGTGTTGATGGAGGTTGACTCCTTCACTGTAGCTGATACTACAGCAACCAGATTGCCACTGCTGTAAGGAAGTACATTAGCTGTGCAAACCTTAGTGAAGTCCATGGAAAATGCCTTTGCTTTGTGTTTATGTTGGGTTTTTTTTCCTGTAGAGTTATTTGTACAGACAGTCAATGTTTTTTTGACTTGAAATGGTTGGTTCTGCATGCTTTCCCATGCCAAATATTTTAAACATCTTAATCCAGCTATCTACACTGTTTATACAACAGTAAATGTCCAAATCCTCTAGGAAGTGATTCTCATAACTAGTCAGTCCATCACTGCCCAGCCCTCTCAGCCCTATGGAGAAGCACGCACTCTCCTGTCACACTGGGAAAGTCATAAGGACTCTCTGTCCCTCAATCCATCATCTCCAAATCAGAGGGAACTGAACTTATCTGCCTCACAGAGGTGGTGTTAGACTGGCCAGGTAATGTGCACAGAGCTTACAAAGGGAATTAGATGATGCTGTGCTTGTTTGGAAATGCTGGTGACCAGAAGGGCAACTGAGAACATAAGAGCAGAAAGACCATGGATGATTTCTGGTTCTGTGTTCCTACATCAGAAAAAAAAAAAAAAAAAAAAAAAAAAAAAAAGAACTCTAAGGTAATACAAAGCTGTCATAAGAATCACCTTCTGTGGGAAAGTACTGAACTTCATGAAGTTGTGAAACTTGGTAAGACACAACAGAAATTAAAACCTGTGAGGTGGCCAAAAGCCTTCCTATTTCTCCAGTATGAGAAAATAAAAACCCTAGCCCTTCCCGATTTCCTTATGTTAATGAAGCAGCATCTAAACTGATTCGAGCCCCTAAGAAATCATTCTGTTTCTCCTCATATGGCTGTAAAGCTCCTATCCGTTCATTTCTCTGCACTCTTATAACCAATTAATCACTTTCTTATTAACAGTGTGTATTTCCAAAGACTGTTTTTTATTTTTTTTTGCTGCACACATTTTCTTTTAATTGTGTATTCTTCATTAAGATGAGTAAAAAGCTGTACTATGCAGAAGACCACTGAACAACAGAGTTATTTCTAAAAGAGGTGCAAAGATCTCCCAGAAGAGCTGAGTATCCTCATTGCCAGCTGAAATCAGCAAGGGCAAAGGGTCTTCAGTCTTCTCTAAAGCTCGGTCTTAAACCTGTAAAAAGTCTTGAACTTCTGACATAATTTTGACTTTTCTCCTTCTGTGAACACGAATATTCCTGTGCACCGCTCTGGCAGCCTGCGCCAGTCTGTCACCACCCTCACTGTAAAAAATGTCTTCCTTACGTCTGTGCTGAATCTTTCCTCTTTTAGCTTAAAACCCCAAAACAAACCCCAAAAACTCCACCAGAAAATCCCGAACTCTTTGGGCAGGGAGTTAATAATGTCGGGAAGGGGCAGGGGAAGGTGTAAGAGGTGCAATAACCCTCAGCAGCAGCAGCACCATGTCCGCCCACCGACTGCGACCCTCACCGCCGGCTCCCCACCCCCGCCATGCCGGGCCGGTGGCAGCGGCCGGGGCCGCCCCCAGCCCCGATCCCATCCCCTCCCCGCCGCCTGGGAGGAAGAGGAGGGACTTCGCCCGCCCCGGCCCGCCCCGCCAGGTGTGAGGTGGAGCAGGAAGCGGCGGTGGCGCCGGAGGGGACCCGCGCCCGCCTCAGCGCCCGGCCCGTGAGGGGAGATGGCGGCGGGCCGGGCGCTGCCCGCCCTCCTGGCCGCCCTCCTGGCCACCTCGGCGCAGCTCCTCCAGCGGGAAGGTAGGGACGGGACGGGACGGGACGGGACGGGACGGGGTGGCGGGTGCTTTTCGTAACGATTCGTTATGGAAAGGGGGGAATAGGGCAGAACCGCACCGGGAGGGGCGTGTGTGGGGCGGTGTTCCCCGGAGCGGCGGGCGGTGGGTCAGTCCCGGTGATGGGTGTCCCTGCCGGTGGCCCTGCCCGGCTCCTGGTGCCCGTCCTGCCGGGCCGGGGTGCTCAGAAGCGGTGTGGAAATAGGGACGTCCATTTTCAGCACCTGTGGTGTGAACGTCCCTTTCTATTTCTCTTTGAAATAAACACTAACGAGATGGTAAATGATCTGATCTTTGCGTCCGCGCTCGCCCGAGTGTTGATACCCTAAGGAACTTCACAAAGCCCTTTCCCACGGGGGTGAGAGGCAGCTGAGTTATCCCGCAGGAGCTCGTGGGTTGTATGGGAGCGGCAGGCACGTAAGCTTTTGAGCACAGAGAGTGGCATCATCGGTATGATTTATAGAGAGCCGTGGGTGAGCTGTACCTGCGGGGAAACAGAGCGGCGTGTGTGCCGTGCAGTGGCAGACCGCTGCTCGCGACGAACTCTGCGTCTCTTGAAATTCCTACGTGCTTGATGCAATAAGTGTACAGCCCGCAAATAATTTTCTTAAATCCTGTCTGCGACCCCAAAAGAATTCCAGTTACGAACGCAGAGACAGTATGTGGGGTTTCCCTCAATTTCCAAAGCTGCTTGATTGCAAAAATAATACCCATCCTCAAAGCTAAACAGTCTGTTTTATAGCTATTAGTCCTGTTACAGACACTTGAGTCCTTCTACACAAAATAACCACTGAGTTATTCACAGTGACTACAAATAACCTAAAGAGTCTAATGTGAAATTCATGCCTTTTTAACATTTCTATTACCTTTAACTGTGCTGGTTATGCTGAAGTGTGGCTCGTGGCCAGTGTTACTGTAAACAGTACAGCCTAAATGTTGGCTGGGACAAGAGGTAATGGCCTCAAGTTGCACCAGGGGAGGTTTATATTGGATATGAGGAAGAATTTCTTCACCAAAAGCGTTCTTGGGCATTGGAATGGGCTGCCCAGGACAGTGGTGGAGTCCCTATCCATGGAGGTGTTTAAGAGTCATGTTGACATAGTAGTCAGGGATATGGTGTAATTGAGGACTGTCAGTGTTAGGTTAACAGTTGGACTTGATGACTTTCAAGGTCTTTTCCAACCAAGGTGATTCTGTGATTCTGTGACTGTGAAATTGAACAGTGCTGAGGTTTAAGTTTCAAGCTATGTAGTCTTTTAAATAAAATATTTGCAGTTACTATATTACCTCTGTATCAAGTGAATGACAGCTTACTTACCTTTCTAAGCCTCTTCAAAGGAAAATGAAATAATATTATGCTGTGCTTGATTGTGTATTATTTTCAAAGAAAACAAACTTTTAAAACAGGTGGGTCAGTACTAGAATGAGAGGAGCTAGATTTTCCAAGGATCTTGTGTGGTTGAAGTAGCAAATGAGAAAATCCTCAGTTGGACCTTTTGCATATGCAGGTCTAGACCTTCACTGGGAGATGCAGCAGCCTGTTAATCATACATTCACACATTATTCCTTACCCTCTGGTCAAACTGTATTATCAAAATCCTTTGTTCCTTTTATTTTTCTCCCCCATAAGTCTTCTTGATGCCTCACATTAAACTTCATGGGCTTGCTTCTGAGGCACAGTACAGCTCTTTTTGAGCCAATGTCTTTGACTTTTGCTTATTGTCATCGTCTGCTCCACCTTCTTCCCCTCTCTCATGTTTATAAAAAAAAAAAAAAAAAAAAAGAAAGAAAGAAAAATTTGATACCTGCTTTATGCAAGGTTGAGCCCACACGGTTAGTTTGGCGGGGTGTACTAGTGAGCAGGATACAGGCTGTGTGGTGGCTGTGGGTGCAGGCTGTGTCCCTGGAGAGCCAAGTGAGTCTGCTTTGTGTGTGATTGTAATAGCTCTTGTCAGGAAGGTGGCAAAACCAAACCAGATGGAAAAGCTCAGGAAATGGAAGGAAGATGGTGAGCCAGACAAAGAATGTCTTGTCTGTCCTTATTGTGTAAACCTGCTCTACAAATGAGATGTCTTTGTGGTCTGGGGCTTTCTTAGCTTCATCTAGAGGAACTGGGGAGAGAGTTCTCATCAGCCAGTGACCTTGCCTTTGGGCAAACTATGAAGTTGGCCTGTAAAGCAAAGTTAGTAACAGTGAGGTGTCACAAAACACCACTGGTAGACCCAGTGGTTTTCTGCCACTGTTGGTGGTCCCTCTTCCTACCTCCTTCAACCCTTTCCAGCTGCATGCTTCTGCCCACTTGTCCCTCTCCTGCACAAGCACCACCTCTCCTATGTGCCAGGTCCTCTGTCATCCCATCAAACTCACTAACGCAGTGCTTCCCTCATCTTTGTTGACCCCCAGCCCCCCTAAAAAGAAGTGACTCAGTCTTGGCTGCATTAGTGGCATGGGTTGGCAGGCTGAAGGTTGCGGTGCTGTGAATGAGACAAGAGAGGGGAAAGGCACCTTCCTAGGTTTGTGGTCAGATCTTGTGTACCTGGTGCATCCTTCATCCCAGTGGGAGTTGCAACTGTAGTTGGAACGTTTCACTGAGCAAAGATTTGTCCTGAAAACCCAAGGTAGTTCAGGTTATGAATTTCCCCCTATGCTTCTATGTAGTTTGTAATTTTTAAGGAGTTCCCTTTGCTCTGGTGCTGACGTTGGTACTGACTCTGCTGTTGCTGCATTTTGGCTGCAATTGCAGCAATCTTCCTCTCAGTGAGGCCAGGCTTAGGCTAGGTGTGCACAACCATGCCTGAGGTGGCCATCAGGCACATGTGCTTCTTCTCGGGGACTGGTGGTGCTCTGGTGGGATGGCCGCAAGTCTTGGTACATCTATCTCTAAAGCTGTCTCTTGTCATCCTTGATGGAAGCCCTCTCTTCTCTCGCTTTCTCCCCCCACCATTTCCCAGCAGGTCATAGCGTTGTCCTTCCTTTCCTGCAGGAACGTGTAGGTCAAGCATGGCTGGTCACATTGTCTTCAGAGGAGCTTGTGTTTTTTCTTCAGACGCAACTTTATGCATAACATAAATTATCAAATGAAACATTAGGTAGTCTGCCCCCTGTAAATTACCCAAAGAAGTATTTGGTGCAATAGCTGTGCATATATGTGGGAGTGTGAATGAAGTATTGCATATCTGACCTTTGAAAATGTGTTTTCCAACTCGAAACATGTTTCTTTGAAACACTAATAAAGAAGTCAATCAGACTTTTATGATGTCTATGAAACATAAACAAATATTTCAGATTTGAAGTATCCTTATATGATAAGATCTGCATGTGTATTTTGGGGGTTGTCTTTAAATATCATTGTTATAATAAGTGAATTTGCTGATAATGCCATGTCATTTCTTGCTCTACCCTCCAGTTAACTCTTGGCAACTGATGGATTTGAGTCACATGTCAGTCTTAACATGTAAAGCTGCTGCTTTTAATAAAATTTTAAAAACCCAAGCTGTTAGCAGGGTCTTTCTGGTGTTCTGACAGAATATAAATAACTAGCCCGTTTATGCTCCTTTGAAAGTTGGCGGAAGCTGGATTATTTCCATTCTGAATCACCGTTTGCTCACTCGATCAAGACTTCTCCTTTTAAGACCACAACTAATGTGCAGGAGTATTCAACTGTACTTTTTTTTTTTTTTTTCTTACCTCATGCCATTATCAGTCTGTAGTGCTTAG
This sequence comes from Podargus strigoides, assembly GCA_028020825.1. Lineage (NCBI taxonomy): Eukaryota > Metazoa > Chordata > Aves > Caprimulgiformes > Podargidae > Podargus > Podargus strigoides. The sequence goes on along the minus strand of CM051623.1, from coordinate 13,104,582 downwards.
TTTTTACTGTCTAGAAAATAGCATATGTGTAGCAGATTACTTGTTTATTCTGTGTCTCAGTTCTGGTGCTACTACCTTAAATTTTCCACTAGATAATATACTTAAGTTTTTTTTTCTCAATTCCAGATTTTGGGGTGGTTTGAGATGCTTTTTTTTAACAGGTGAGCCTTGTCTGTGTGTGGTTTTCATTTGTTTGGTTCTTTTAACTATGAAAGGATGCAGAAGTAATATTCTTCAGCTAGAAGATTGCCCTTCTCTCGTTTTTATTCTGTGTGCACTGTCTTGTTGTACCGTAATGGGAGTTTCTAGGCAGAAGTCAGAGCTTGGTTAATGAAATAAGGGAAGAACCTTTCCCCTACCTGGTATCAGGTATCCTTTGGGTCAGTTGTGTTCAGGGTTGTTAATTACTTCAATGAATTAATCTTGTCTATAAATAATATTGGATAGAACAGAAAGTAGGAGGAAAGCTACTGAAAAAATTATGTTTTGACTTCTTGTAATATGTAGCAGCTTATTTTCATAAATAAATATTGCTAGGGCTCGGTTTGTTGGTATAGCCCTTATCACTTAGCTTGATTGATATTTATACATGTATATATGTTAAATAAAAAGCTTTGGAGCCTTAGGGAGAGGCTGAACAGCTTTGCACTCAGTTCATTCCAGAAATATTTCATATTGGAAATAGCATGAAGAGCTGTCCTTTGCTGAGAACAAAGTCAAGATGCTTTTGGCCTTAACTGTGTTGACAGCTAGAGGTGACAGGGATAGGGTATATTTGCAAATAAGCGTAGACCATAGATGACTAACTCTTTTTCTTTGTCACCAGTTTCTCTGTATTGATTAGATTTTTGTTTGCTTTTTGTAATTGCTGATGGCTAAACATGACCTTCTTCAGGTGCTGGCCAGTGATAGGCAAATGCAGCCTGAGAGCAGTGGATGTACATGGAGTCGTACCCCTTTGTGTTGTGGTTGGTGCGGGGCCGCTGGTGGGACTGGGTTATTGCGAGCGCTGTGCGGTGGGAAGCTGGGTGTTGCTCACTGCTGTCATGAGCAGGGCGTTCAGTTGAACCAACCAGCAGTTTTCCTATTATGTCTGCAGCAAGGACCTGCCACTATCTTCTGGGTGCTCCTTTGAGCTTTCCCTTTGGATGCTTTCTGGCCATGGTCTCCATGCAAGGGCTCCTAGAAAGGCTCAGCTGCAGCAAAGCATGTGTTAAACTGGGTAATGTGGGAAAAACAGGTCTTGGAAATCAGTTTTGACATCCTGTGCCTTTTGATTTCTTGGGGAACAAAGTGAGTGTGGTTACTCACTGTCAGAGCAAACTTATTTTGAGAGGTACAATTGTGCTGGTGTTTTGGAGTTGGCCCTGGCTCTTCTCAACCTGTGGTTAGAGCTGAGAGATTAGCGTACAGAGACAGCAAACTTCAACGGGTGAAAAGGGGTGATCTGAAGTTCAGACAAAGAGCTGTTGGCAGGGTATTTATTTGGCATGGGGAGGTACCACTGATTGTGAAAGGCGCTTTTCCACCTTTGTTAACCAGAGCCAAGACCAAAGAGCTGCTCAGACATGTTCATGCTGTCCCCTCACTGGCTTACACGGAGGTAGGGATAAACTGTGCAAGCAAACACCCCTCTCTTTGATTAAAGGAGGCTCCTGCAACGACTTGCGTGGTGTCTTAGTGTTCCTCACGCCAGTGTGACATTTTCTTGTCAAGTTGCACAGACCCATGTGTTCTGTGTTGTACGTGAGCTAGCAGTCAGCTTGCAGACAGCATTCAGCGAGCTCTGCGTCTCACTTTGAATCTGTAAAATAATAATAAAATCAAAAAGGCAGCCCAGAGTCAACATTCTCCCTTCTGTAATTACAGTGAAACTTGCCAAGTCCCAAAGTGTCTTTTTTCCCCACTTTTGGTGAAAAAAGCTCCTTTTAAAAATGTCTGTTACACATGAGTTATGTCTTAATTATCCTTCTAAAAAGGTTCCAGAGAAAGTGGTAGAAGTACCGAAATCTGTAATTAGGTTTGGTTTTTTTTTAAGTTATTGTTAAACTGAAGGTACTTTATTCCTTAGAGCCATTACAAATTACCTTAATGAATTTGCAAACTCTCAAATGAGCAGCCTTGTTGGTCGGGGTACTGACAAGACCCTCTCTGGTGAATTGTGCTGGGATGGCTTGTAACATCACTACCACAGAAGTGTCCAACCCTTCCTCCCTGATGAGAAGGAGAACGGGATGTATGACAACTCTCCTGGTTCATATCCCCATCCTGGCTATCAGTTTAAATTGTCAGTGGAGACTGGGGGGCTGTACTGTGATGCCTGAGGGATGGATATTCTCCTCCAGGTGCCCTTGCCTGAGATGTGGGTGGTTACACTCACATGAGAGCCACTGGCAGCATCTGTCTGTAAGCGTTTACAAGCTTTGCAGATTTTAAGCTTTAATTTTCTGGGTGATTCCCTGAAAGCAATCCTTTTACAAAATATGGACCTCATATCCCAAGCCAGCGTGGTATTGGAAGACAGATCCAAACATAAGGAGATCATTAAGGAATGTAGAGAGTATTTTACATTTTAAATGTAAACAGAAAACGTGTTTGCTTTATAAAGCCCAGCAGGATTTCAGCAGCTTGCAGCAAGCAGGGTTGGCTGTAATTTGTGATTGTGCTTGTGATCTCCCTTTGCTGCTCACAGCACTGTTTAGTAGGTGAGAAGACTAATGGTGTATGGGTTCTTGACAAACTTTGCTAAGGGCTTGAAGAATGTGAAGGCAGTTACCTGGATGGGCATCTCAGTTGGAACTGGAGGAGTGGAGGATGCTTGGGCAATTGGGTGCGGTAGTTAAACTGGAGAGTTAGACTCAAATTGACAAAGAAAGGTTCAATAAGGCAGATATAAAATGTTAGAGTCAGCAAAGCAGGAGCACATTTACTCTTTGAAATGTTCTTTGACCTTGTTCCTGCAGGGGCTCAGAAGAGGTGGTGAGCTCTCCAGGAGAGCCTACTGAGCCATAGAGGCAAACAGCGCCACGGTCCTATCCATATCCCGAGGCAGTGACACAAAACGCTGTGGTGGACAAGCCTGTTCTCCAGAGAGGTGTGTGGGTTCAGATCCCCCTCGGGCACAACAGGGGTTTGGATCCAGGTACTTATATCCGGAGCGAGCGTTGCCGCTACTCGTCCTCTGCAGCAGCCTGTCTCCTCCAGCTGATGCCAGCTCGTGAATGGTGTCTGAGTCAGCCCCATCCAACTGGTTTTTGTTAAAAATGGCTAAAGTAGAACAAGCTCATGACTTAGCCATAACGAGCAAACAAAAAGTTTTTGTACGTTATTTTGCGATAAATTAACATCTGCAATTTTTTTGTGGTTGTTGGTGACTCTTGTGGGCTTTGGTTTCTTGGTCTGTCTGGCTTTTTCCTGATTGTTTTAATCCATCCAGTACAGTCATGAAACAATCCATTGATTCTTATGGATATATTGCTGCAATAAAATGCAGGCCTCTAGCCAAAACTAGTTGGACTCTGTTCTTACTCCTGCTTTGTTTAGCAGGGCACTGTACGTAGCCATAAAAATTGCTGTCCGGCCATGTCCTTTCCTTGTACGTATGTACCCATGCTCTCTGTGAGTGCCACTGGTTCTGCTACACTCTGGCTGCCTTATACATTGCATCCCCCTCTTGTATAGGAAAAATGTCCTTTTGACATTTATATATACGTATCAAAAATATTAGGGGATTAGTGTCATGTGCAACCACAGTAGTTAAATTTAGGCTGATCTCTTTGGAATAATCTGACTTGTTTTACATTGTGCAGTTTATTTCTAACTCAAGTTAGGGAGATCTGAGCAATAAAATTGATTAAAAGTTTGGGAAAATCACACTGTTGAGAAAAAAGCTATCCGAGGTGTGTCTGTGCAGAGAGAAGTGTTACTGAGTGATAAAGGGATGCTGCGATGAGACAACTGCCGTGAAGGCACAGTCTTAAATGAGGATGAGTGGTAGCGAAATCCAGTTGCAGCAGGGAAGATGTAGGCTGAGATTAGGGCAGTTGAAGAAATAGCCAGGGGAGACTGCAAAACTAATTATTTAGAGGAAAAAAATTTAGGTGAGGTCATATGTGTATGTCAGCCTGTGAACAAGCTCAGAACTGGAGGCTTCATCTCTGACATCTTCTAGCCCAACGATTTCATTGTTGTGCAAACAGAGAGCAGATCCAGCTTCAGCAATGCCTCCTTTTGTTGGTTTGGATATCCTGTGTGTCATCCTTGTGTGGCATTAATGAGGCGTGGCAATTCCTTCTTTACCAGAAACGTGTACAGTTCCTGGTAATCCTAATAAAAAGGCCTGCAGTGGGAATCGTAGACAATGACGGATCAGTGTGAGTCATGAAGAGGCTCACTCATGTTTAAAAATCTCTGCAGTAAAGGTAATATTAACTAGTCTCTATTGTGCTGCATGTGTGTGCGTATTTGGGGGTTTTAGTCTATTATTCATTTATTTTTAGTGACTTTGGGATCACTGGATATGCTTTCTACATGATTCTTTTCTTTCTATTTTTCATATGAATATGAGATTTGATAGTCTCGTGTTGCTTAACACATCTCTAGCAGCTGGCTCCTGTTAACATGACAGCACCGTGCTCTTATTCTTTGACCAAAATTATCATCTGTGGAGTTTCATCTTAGCAAACTGTTTGTTTATGCTATAATCTAGCTTGGCATCTGTCCTTGTGTGGGCTTCTAGCTGACAGCTTTGCTGAGCCTAATTGGCTATACAGTCTGCATCCTTGATCATTGGAGCACTTCTGCGATCTTGGGCAGGACCTGTTTTGGAAAGATGATGGCATGGGCTGCATCCATGGTGGAAAGTGAGACTGAGCTGACAAGGATTTGGGAAATCAAATGATTGACTACACGGTCATAAAGACTGGAAAAGGTGGGATGGGGCAAAAAAATGAGGCAGCAGAAGTCAGGTCTTTCAAGGGCTGGGGAAGACAATGCTTTATTTTGACCCTTGTAGGAAGGCTTTGTTTATTTCACAATGCCATTCAAAAAGTTGAGAATTTCTGGTCCTTGGTTTCAGCTCAGGGTGTGTATTTGTTTTATTTTATAGCTCGTCATGTGCTTAAGGTTATGCTTAAACTTAATCCTCATGACTATAAGTAGTCTTGGAGCTGTGCATGAGCATTTAGTACAGAAGTGCTGTCTGTTAGTGACCCTGGTGCATTTCTCTGCCCTGCCAGGTTGGCTGCATGGCTGTGCTGTCCTAGGGAGGGCGAAGGAACAGTGGTAACTATCAAGAAAGTGAGGAACAGAGTTTTCAGTTACTTATAAACTGTAGATGAGTGTGACATCATATGCAAGAAAGAAGTCTCTTTTGGCCGTAGTTATTAATTATTGGTATTATGCTATTAACACTTTATATCTGGATGACATAAACATCAGAAAAATGACTACCATCATGATCAAAGGATATTTTGTGCACTAAACATGATAAAAAAATAACAAAGAACCCAAAAAGCATCCAGTGATACGGAAAACAAAACTCTGGGTAGGCTGGAAGCAGTTGTTTCTCTTCTGAAAACTGCTTCCTTCTGAGGAGCAGCTCTGGTTGCTGGCTTTGCTTTGCTCTTTTCCCCACCCTTTGGACGTTGCCCCTGTGATTATCCTCTGTGTGCTGGGAAGGTCATTGCACAAGACTGTTCTTCGCCTGTATTTTTCAAATTGAAAACCTCTGTGAAAGCATTTCTAAAGCAGAAATGCAGATGCTGAGTGGTGTCAGCCATTGGAAGACGCAAGGGAATTCAGTGTAGGCACTCAGGGCAGAGGGCTCTCCTGTCACTTAGAAGGTATAGGAAAGTTACTAAGCCTTGTGGTGTTTGAGGTTTTTACTTAAAGCCTTTGATCCTGGCAGCAAATAGGTAAGGCAGTTTCAAGGACTTGGTAAGTCTTTTGACTCCCAGATTGTGTAGAAAAGCCAGAAAGGCTGGAAAGAGGCTCAAGACCAACAAAACTCAAATAAAAGCACAATGGGGTATCTCTTTGAGTACCCTTTTCTGACCTACTCCCCCTAGCAGTGAGATTTTGATGCCTGGTGCTTGCAAACCTGAAGCTGCAGTGTTCCCAGTGGTAGGGAAGGATGATAGCCCATGCTGACTGCTTAATCCTCAGGGCTTTTGCAAAATGCTGCAATGAAAGTCGGGCCCTGCAGAACCACAAGATTACTGTAAAAATCAGGAGATGTTAAAAGGGAGGTTTAAAAACAGGACATGTTTGTTGTAGGAACTTGCATCACTAATGTTGTCCTCTCTCTGCAGCTGTGACAGCTGAAGTTCTGAGTTGGGTGGGTGGGTTGATTGAGGGTCTCTGGTGTGTTCAGGGTTCCCAAGGTGTGCTCAGCCATCACCAAGTGAGCCCCAGGGTCTCTGGGCTTCATCCAGCCTCCTTACCACCACTGCAGTGGTAGCAGCCGACATGACCGCACCTTGAGTACTGTGTCCAGTTCTGGGGACCACAGTATAAGAAGGACATTGAGGTGCTGGAGTGAGTCCAGAGAAGGGCAATGAGGCTGGTGAGAGGTCTGGAAAACAGGCCTTATGGAGACCGGCTGAGGGAACTGGGGTTGTTTAGCTTGGGGAAGAGGAGACTGGGAGGAGACCTCATTGCCCTCTAAAACTACCTAAAAGGAGGTTGTAGTGAGGCTGATGTTGGTCTCTTCTCCCAAATTACTAATGATAGGACGAGAGGAAATGGCCTCAAGTTGTATCAGGTGAAGTTTAGGTTGGATATTAGGAAGAAGTTCTTTACTGAGAGGGTGGTTAGACATTGGAATGGACTGCCCAGGTGTTTTGCCAATCACTAGGCTTAGTGCAAAGAATGCAGCCAGCAGAAAAACAATCCAGTAAGCAGATTCTATTGTACATAGAGGAGTCAGTATATGGGTGATCACTCGGGGTACAAACAAGTCAGATAGATCACAAATAATAGACATAAACCCCAGCGACCCCAGGAATGACACAGCACGACCAATAATAGGTGGAATAAACAAAGAAACAAAGTCTCCCATAGAAGAGATGGGACACAACCAAGTCGATAGGCTGAGCATATACGACAGAAGTAGCCCCATATTCTTCCCCCACGAAGCCTGCATTTGCAAATACCAAACTTGACTGGGGCCCAGTTGCATGAGGAGTCAGGAGGTCCTTCCCCAACAGGAAACTCTGCAAAGTGCATCCACCTCACAGACAGACACTCCACCCTTCCTGCAAGTGGTCCCAGCTTTTATCCCCAAAACAGGACACCTGGCACTCATTTACCCAATGCAGGGCACCTGGGGCTTGTTTACCCAAGGGCTTTCCTTACAAGGCCAGCCACACCTTGGAGGAAAGCCAAAAGGCAAACTCATCCCCTCCTCTTAAAGGGCCATGGGGACCACCCATATGTCAACCTTAATTCAGGGCTCAGGGTTCAGACCCCAGCACTTCACCAGGGAGGTGGTGGAGTCGCTGTCCCTGGGGGTGTTCAAAAAACGGGTTGATGAGGCACTTGAGGCCATGGTCTAGTGGTTTAATGGTTAAGAATATGATGGAATAAAGGTTGGACTTGATCCTGGAGGTCCCTTCCAATCATAATTATTCTATGATTCTATGGGCCAGGCTGGATGTTTAGGTGCTCAAGGGATGGTGAGCAGTTGGGCAGAGCCCAGGGCACCCTGCATTTCTGAGCCAGCTGTTCTCTCACACCTTCCTGGCACGCTGCCTGGTGATGGGAATGGCTGCAGGAGCTCTCCTGAGGTGCTGCACTGATGGGTTCATTAGGGAGGATCTCTTTACTGAGACTAATGAACAAGAGGATTCCCAACCTGGTGTATGGGCAGAGCGTTGTCATACAGCCCTGCATGATGTCCCACTCCAGGAACAGACCTTTCTGAACAGAACTTGGGGTAACCTTATTTCTAGATGTCTTGGGTTTTTTAAAAATACATAAATTATTCTTTTTTCTGTAAACACAAAGTGCTGTAGACACTATGATTGTATCTTCCATACTCTGAAATAAGGAAGGGAGAGCAGTGAAAACAAATGACAGAAAACTTACAAACTGACATGTCCTCACATTGTCACCTGGGGGCTGGGATATTGACTTCGATGCAAACTTTGCTCACTTCAGCCAGGGCTGGGCTCAGTCTTTGCTAAACATCAAGCTGACGCTAATAACTTTTCTAGTTATCTTGAATGTCCAATTGGTGCTCCTTGGTGTCTTATATTGTGTGTATGTTTTTAGAAGACAGTCAGGTTTGGTCCATTTGTTGATAAACTGCTGCCATTTCAATATGAGAAGATTATTCAACAACTAGTTCCTGTGAGACCTGCTCTTGCATTTGTTAGTGCTTGAGGATATCTTGAAATATGTGAAGATTGAGGCTTTTATGTATTTGCCAAAAGCTGTTACATCTATGATGGCCATGCCAGGGCTGGAGAGGAGGTATCCAAGCACACACAGTCTGTCCTAGGCTGCAGATGCCTTCAGTGCTGCTGAGGAACATTGCATGGATATCCTGCACCTTCAAGGAATGAGTTGTAAAAGGTCGGGAGGGTAGGTGAGGACCATGACCACATGTATCTATCGGCCAATGCTCTCTTACTCAAAGCTGTTATATGTAGGAAGGTATTTCTTGCTTGATGTCTCTTCCTTGTCTTGAGGACTGTACAGCTTTCTCATCAAGCAAACCAAAGTGTGCCATAGCTAATGCTGCACTAATAACTAGGAATAGCTGAAACTCTTAAGTGTCTGTTGGTGTGTGCTTTGGTACTGCCAGAGTACCTTGTCCGATCTGCAGTAATTTTTGAGGCATACCTAAAATGTTACCGTCGGGTGCAATTAAAGTTGAGGCTTGCTTTGTTGTTTGGCTGCTGAATAAACTTCCTGAATTGAAGTCATGACTTCATGGGTGCCTTCAGAAATGAAGCAGGCTCTATGATGGGCATAACAGACCGAAAACCAAAATCGGGACATTTTGAAATGAATAGCTGAAATTTCAAATTGAAATTTCAAAGGAATAACTGAACTACTTTATTAATTTGAAATAAACAACACTGGTGAAGGTAAACTGGAGCAGAGCTGGTCCTACATTAATTCCATGTATACTTCTCTTTGGGCACACGCAGCAAGCACATTTCTGTATTGTCTCTGCTGGGCTGGAAGAGCCATGGCATTTTCTGTAGATCCAACACCAGAGACTTTTGAGAACGTGGATGGAAATATTTCTTCTGGCAATGTGGCATCTATGGGGATGTGTGGAGAGGCTGGTGATACTTGTACATGCTAGTGACAAAACACCTCTACCTTTTTTTTTTTAAATTTCTTTCTTAGCTTCCTTTACGATCTCTCTTCGTAGAGTGGACAACATCACAGTTGTGATTAAACAGAGACCTGGTGTTTCACCAAACTGCCAAATTCGCGTTAAAAATTTCATCAGGCCTGAACTCAAGATAAAGCCTGGGGAGAATGTGACTTTTTCCTTCACTTGTAGTACTCCAGAGAAGTATTTCGTCATGGAAATTCATAAAAATATCGGTAAGATACAGATTTTTAATTTTTCCCCCAGTGGTAGTTTTTTCCCAGTAAAATCACATACCTTTTTTTCCTGTTACTGTATTAAGGTATCCCCTATAGTCTTGAGTAAGAAGACATCTTTCAACACCGATAAATAACCTTGAATTACCGAAACTATGCAAGTTAAGGAAGTCTGTATTATGGCTGGCAGAATTAATATTAACTTGGCTGTTTCAGAAACAGTTAAATGATAGCTCATTGCATCAGTTCCTTGCTGCCTTCTCTTTTTCCCCACAGTTTATAATCCCAGCAAAGAATCTTCTTTCCTGTGAAAAGCCTGTGAGCACTGATAATGATGTATTACCCACATTGTTTGTTGGATGGCTTGATTGTGTCTATAAGGGCAACACAAACGTTGAAGACATGCACGTGTCTTCTTATATTTCATGAACATTATTGAAGTCAGGAAACTGAAAATTTGAAAGTGTTGTAACTAAAGCTTCGTTTGCTTTGAATGTTTTCCCTGGTGTGTGTTTGTGAATCATAGAATAGCCTTGGTTGAAAGAGACCTCTAATGTACTTTTTAATGGCATGAACACGTGCTTCTCCACAAGATCCCAAACTTCATTGGGCATTCAGTCTTTGGTAACACCTTCGTTGTTTTTGGGGTGGTGCTCAAGGATAGTTCTCTTCACATTTTGGATTTTTATTCGTATGGTTCATGCAAATAGTTATGTTAGCAATATTTCATTATATATTTGTAAGAAGCATTTGCAATATTTCTTCTTTTAAGTTGGAGCCTAGACATAGATTAAAGTGTGCTTATTTTTAGCGTCCAGCTTGAAAGAACAATAATTTGGATTTTTCAGAGAAAAGTTTTCTAAGTTCTCCTCAGAATCCTGCAGTGGCAGTTGTTATTCATCACTTCTGCAAAATCTGGGACCCAGGTTGTTCATCAGGGCATCAAGGAAACAAAGATACAGTTCATGGCAAGCAGTGGAAAATGTAAAGATGAATGATTTGCCAGGAACTCATCTGAGTGAGATGGGATAAAATCGGTTCTCTAGATCCATGATTTCCAGCTCTCCTGACATTGGGTTTCTCCCTTTTGCCCATTCAATGCTCTACCCTGTTCACTAAATATCTTCTAAATTCTTCAGCAAACAATGTGAGAATACTAGAGACAATGAATCTCTTCTCTTACTCAGCCTGACTAAAGCAGGTTTATCCTGTCTAGTCTATGGGCTGGGAGTCCTGGTTAGAGATAGCATGTGACCGTGTTATAGGAGTGTCTTTTTGTACACATAGAAGAGAAGTTAAGTGCAACCTAAAAATTGTGAAAATAGCAATGAAGAGGAAAGTGTCAAATTCCTCTTTTACTTTCCAGAGTGTATCATGGCTTTTCTCTCTCTCTGCATTTAGACTGTGTGTCAGGCCCGTGTCCCTTTGGAGATGTTCATCTTTACCCACTGGGGCTACCTCGCCTTAACAGAACTTTCATCTGGGATGTGAAGGCGAGTACAAAGGCTGGACTTGAACTGAAATTTTCTACCCCATGGCTAAGACAGATTGAACCAGGAGAGACATGCCCTGATTCCATTAGCTACAACATCAACAGCTGTATCGATACGTCCAGGGTCAACATTGGCACCTTCTGCAGGAATGGCTCGGTGTCTCGCGTCAAGCTGCTGGGAGGAGTCATCATGTCTCTGCACCTCCCATGGGACTCGCCTCTCACCACCTCAGGCTTCAACATAGCTAACAGGGCTTCCATAAAACGTAAGTACTGAGTAGTGTTTCCTCCTCTGTAATCACCTCGCGCAGATTGCGGCACAATTCTTTAAACCTATCTTCTCCGGCGACCTAGTTTCAGTGATACTATCCCTAATTCCCTTCTACTTCATGTTTTCTAAAAGCTGTTATTGTGTGGTTTTTAGTTTGGTAGCTCTTCTGGGGTCAAAATATCTTAGTTTGGTTAATAATTATGAAAACCGTTGTGTTGCTGCTTTTGGTGCACATTACTCAATTTCAGTCTCTTTAAACTTCCTAAAATCTAAACATACCTTCTCTGTTGTTTTTGTGTGTTCAACTAGGTGAGACTAGATAGCATAAGTCGAATGAACCAAGCAAGTTATTTCCTGGTTTCAGGGTGCAGTTGGGTTTGATTATTTTTAAATAAAGCTTCCTTAACTTGCTGGAGTCTCTAACCAATGCTTCTCTTCAGGAGAGGAAGGTGGGAAAAGGGGAAGCAGTGCCTGGAAGGCACATGAGGCTGCTTTAATACAGCTATCTGTTTCAACATGCAAAGTAACATGAAACGTGTAATAATCTTCTTAAAATACCTGGAATGTTATGTAGCCATCAGTGGGTTACTTTGTGATTGCATGACAAACCCTCTTTGAGAGATGTTCTTGCTCTTTACTTGAATTCTGCAGCTGTTGCCATCAGTTACAGAAGGGATTTGGTCCAGGTTTGAGCTTCTAGTTTTTGTAACTCCTGGCAGTTGCATATTGTCACTAGAGTCCTAGAGTGGGACAGTAATCTCTGTGTACCCAACTTCACACTACCAAGAGTCATCCAAGCATAAAGTGTCTTACACAGTCTCTGTGGTTTGCATTTGTGTTTTATCATGCGTGTTTGGGGCACTTTGCTGGTGTGCTCTTGTTAGATCTGGGAGGATTTCGGACGGAGAGCTCTATGCTGGTATAAAAGCTCATATCTTTTGTTTCCTGAAACCCAGAGAAGGAGAAGCAGTTGTCAGGTTGTGTGTTTGCTCTTGCAAAGCCAGGAGCAGAAGTAGGAACTATCATCTTTCCTTTCCAGAAAATAAAGGTTGACCATGTTCTTGAAAGGTGAACCCACTAAACTGAAAGTACAGCATGAATAGAACCCTCACCTTTTCTTTACATGAGTGTGTGTTTTAGTCTGAGGGATTTGTAATAACAATAAGCTGAAGTGGATGATCTCGCTGTCAAAATAAAAGTACTCTGCTGCTGGAGTGCTACATATGCTAGTATGTCTTCTTTAATTGCAACTGCTTTTGTATTTTTTTTCCCCCCCCATGTTTTAGGGTTATGCATTATTGAATCCATTTTGAAGGGGGAGTCTTCAGTCACCCTGATGTCCCCAAACTACCCACTGGGCTTTCCAGAAGACGAGCTCATGACATGGCAGTTTGTGGTTCCTTCCAACATGAGAGCAAGCGTCTTTTTCCACAACTACAGCCTCTCCAACTGTGAAAGGAAAGAGGAGAGGGTGGAATACTACCTCCCGGGCTCCCTCAGCAACCCAGAGGTGTTCAAGCTGAGTGACAGCCAGCCTGCCAATATCGCTGGCAGTTTCAACCTGTCCCTGCAGGGCTGCGATCAGGATGCTCAGAACCCGGGCATCCTCCACTTGCTCTTCCAAGTAGTCGTTCAGCACCCACAGGTTGATGAGAGTAAGTACCTGCCTGCCCCTTCCTTTACTTTTGCTTACAGACACCTGGGCTGAGCACCACAAGGAAGTTAAATGATATTTTTTGTGATTCTTCTTGAACTTTGGACCCTCCTTGAGTTTAAGGAGGTGGGTTGCCAAGCAATGCTGAGGCCTGTTTTGCTGCCCTGGGTACCACTGGCTGTCAGTATGGTGAGGTGGACAGAGATGCTGAAATTTGTCATTTGCAATGGAGTATAAAGCTCCATTGTAGATTTTTACACTGTAGCCTTTAAGTGGAGAATTCCTTTCCTTTCTCAGCACCTGCACTGTAGAATTGAAAAACGCCTTTAACGCCTGCTGTACCAGGTCTTGCACGTTGTATAACCAAAGCTAAGCACCGAGTAGCTTTTCCTTGCGACTCTGTCCCCTCTGGGGGCCTGTTCCAGCTACTGGGCAAGAACCGTAACTGTTTGATCAAAACTGTTGCCCAATACAGAAGTCAAGTTCAAGCTTATTTGAACAGTTTTATTTTCAGCTGTAAGATTCAACGTTCTAAAGATAATTCTTAAAATGTGAGCTCAGGTTTCTGCTCTGTATGTAAACAGTCACACTGAGCCAGGTGAAACCTGCTGTCACCGCTGGTCAGGGTCCATAGCATGAACTGGTGAAACTGGAGATGTAAAATTGTCTTCTTGCTACTAACAGCATCAATATGCATTTCTTTCCTTTCTTTCTTCCTTCCCCTGAGTTTCATTTCGCTTCCTAGAGAAGCCTGAACATTTTCCAGCGTGAAGAAGTCACATTAGACTGGAAGGCGTCAATAAGATACTCCAATGATCACATACCCTGCACATTTGGATGTTCTTTACCTTTCTTGCTGCTTGTGGCTACACTAAAAAAATTATTTTTCTTCTGTGTTCTTGCCCCAAATTCCAACAGGCATAACACAATGACTTGTAATATAACAGCATCTATCGAAAAAAAGAAATAAAAGGCCTGGCTAGGTAATGAGGTAGGCAATAAGTGATTTATCCTCTGGCTTCTTAGCTCTGACCTCAGTTCATAGTGGAGGTTAATAGTCGAGGTGCCCTCAGTGTAAAGGAGCAGGTGGAGCGAAGTCCACACTCTGAACTACCACTGCAGCAGGAGCTACTTAGAGGCTTTCTAAGTCATTTTAGAAGGAATGAAGTTTAAATGGCCTGTACCTTGAAGTCACGTATCCAGAAAGGGTCTTCTAGCATCTCACCACTGTTATCCTCCGTTCTTTGTCTAGCCTGTCTCTGTTCATGAGCAGCAAATCCTCCTGAAATTTTTGTTAACCAAATCGTGCTTGCTCACATTTATTGTGTGTTGCACCTTGGAAGCCAGACAGAGTGAAAACACGGTATTCAGTTAATCAGCTTTATCTCCTCTCTACTTTGGAAAGCAAGGAGGAATTTTAATATGTTTATGGCCAGTAGACAAGATGATAATCACCTAAAAAAAATCCAAACAGGTTGTCATTTATTGGATGTAATGCAAGTAATAAACCACTTGGATTTAAGAGACAGCAGTGGTTTCTCTAGGGATTTTATAGGATTTCATGAGTGATTTTGTAATTATACAAGTTCCATCAGAGATTCAAATTCAGCCCTCAGGACAGTATTGAAACTTTTATTTAAAACAAAACAAAACAAAAAATGCTGTCTGCAGTGTGCAAGTTAAATGTGACTCTTATTAAAAAGGCATTGGTATCTGCATATTCTCAAAGCTTCCCAAACATGTGGGTATTCCACACCTGTCTGCAGTGCTTGTCATTAAATAAGACGAAAAATAGCTCTTTCCAATCAAAGTAATTTCTTTATCTAACCCTTTCTGTGTTTAGCTGCTGCTGAAAAAAAAACCAAAACAAAAAACCCAAACCACCAAACCTCTGAAGAATTAATAACCCTGCGTTAGAAATCCTGGATTCTGTGCTTGGTTGTGCTGATGACTTGGAGATTTCTGCCTGACCTCTTGCCTTTTTGTGTATCTGATTTCCCATTCAGGAGAAAGCTATTTTATTCGCATTTTATTTATGCCTTTTTGAGCCATAGCTGAAGAGAAAATTAAGAGTAATAATTGTGTGTGTGTGTATATATATTTCATTTTTTTAATCCTTTCTTTGACATCAGAGACACGTGCCTTCTTAACAGAATAAGGATGCTGTGTGGATCTGATATCTGTCTCTCCACGTGATAGTTGATCTTTGTGAAATAGGCTACGGCCATAATCCTGGATTTTTTTCCTCTTTCTTTTCCTCTTCCCCTTCTGGATATTCTGAGTATTTGCATTTGTCATTAGCTTAGGTGGGAGAAGGTATTTCTTATCCCTCTTACCCCTGTTGTCCTAACTTGCTGTAGCAAGTCATCTAGGGTATCACAGACTCACAGAATGGCTGAGGTTGGCAGAGAGTTCTAGAGATCATCTAGTCCAGACTCCTGCTCAAGCAGGGTCAGGTAAAACAGGTTGTCTAGGACTGTGTCCAGTTGAGTTTTGAGTATCTCCAAAGACTTCACAACTTCTCTGAGTAACCTGTTGCAGTGTGTGCACTTGCATTATTTATTTATTTTTTATGTTTAAGCAAAATTTCCTGTATTTCAGTTTGTGCCTCTTGCCCTGTCACTGGACACCACTGAGAAGAGCCTGGCACCATATTGTTTACACACACATGTGCACGCATCCCCCTGGGGCACCTTCTTCAGCTAAACAGTCCCATCTCTCTTGGTCTCTTGTTGTATGAGAGGTGCTCCAGTCCCTTAAGTATTTTTGTGGCTCTTTGGCCTTACTCCAGTACATCCATATCTGTATTGTGCTGTGTCAAGTTCTGTGCTCCCTAGTACATCAGGTCCAGTGAGCTTGAAGTGTGTTCTAGCTGGTGTGTGGTAGGGTACGGGGAAAGGAGTAGACTGCCATTAAATATAAGGGCAATGTGGTAGTTCAGTCATGCCATTGAGGGAAACCAAGCAGTCTAGCAAGGCGTGATCCTCAGCCTTCCCACCAGCATGGTGACAGACTTGGATAATTTATGGCATCTTTGTGTGTTCTTAACTGCCAAACAGAAAAGACTGTTAGAAAGCTGCTTCGAAGGCTCCAGTAACCTTCATAACGACTGCCAGCACTTCTGCTGAAGTACAGCACTTGGCAATTTTTCTCCTTTTGAACCATATCGGTACTTGCATTTAAATTAGCTTAATTTTTAACTGACTCCAGACAAACAGATATGCTTAATTACTGACTTTGGACAATTTTCTTCAGCTTGGCTCCAAAAAATCTTAAACCGAAAAAAAGTTAGCTGAGATAGAAATATAGCAATAAATAAGAAATTTGAGAATGGAGAACCTTTTCCTGATCAACCATTGTGTAGAGCTGACTTCAAAAGAAATAAGAAAAACCTCTTAGGGAAAACAAATCTAACATAGTTGGCTGATCTCCTTACATTTTAACCTAACCTGTTCAAAAGGGGCTAGCACATATGCTACCCTGTTATAGCTGGAAAGAAGTAGGGAAATAGGGTTTGTATGTGAAAGGTCTCAAACCTCTAAATTAGAAGAGTGATATGATACTGCCTGAGTTCATATTACACTGATGGAAAGAAGTAAATAATGTTTTCTTAGCTAATATAGAAATCACTTTAACAGCTGCTTGTCTAATGGGGTGCGAAGCGACAGAGGAAGTTCTGCTTCACACCACGCTTCCCGCCAGTAACTGTTTTTCGTTGCAGATGTCACCCATTTGGTTGACCTGAGCAAGGAATGGAATATGACTGTAACGATACACTTCGAAGGGTGGCCCAGCCACACTCCACTCATGTCTGAACCGATCTGCCTCATCTGTAAGGATCCTCGCACCTGCGACCGTGTCTTGACTCTAGTGTCTGGCGCTGTCTACAAGATCTCCTTTCTGTGCAAGGACTTGTCCCGCCTGAGGATCACAGCTGAAAAAAGCATAAGTATGACAAAAGTGGCTTAACATTGTTTCCTAGGGAGAGCTTTTGCATGTTTTTCCTTGGAGATCAGCCAAACCTTCTCTCTTGCTTGGTCTTTACATAGAGTGAGGTTGGAAACCAGGCTTTGGATGGCTGAGACATGGGTACAATGAATCTGGAGAGAACCTTGTTGTTCACTCTGTCATTCTACCTTTAAAAATAGAAACTGTGTAGCTATTCCTAGAAGGGTAAGGACAGAAGGCACCTAAGAATCTTCTCACTGAAAATATGGAAACAGAGCAGGAGAGCCATAAATCTTCCCATGAAAATGTGGGACCAAATTGGCCACTGGGAATGCATCTTGTGCCGCTTGCATGTCCCCTTGGTGTAGGATTTTCCCAAATGCTTTCAACTACCAGTAGAGAATGAGGTTTAAAGCATATATCTGGACCTTGGCTAGTCTGCAACAGTGGCCTGGTCAGCTAAAGTAATATCTTGAGTAAGGGGTTTTGAATATGTTTGTATCTGTTGGTTTCTTTGGTGTCCTGTACCCTTATAAGGAAAGCTCTTTAAATACGAATTATTTGTGTTTGGGTAAAGGTTACTAAGGATATTTTCTCGGGTAGATGCTTATCTGAGTCTGTAACACAAAACTGACAGTACTCTGTGTGTGTGTGTGTACTCTGGTACACATGAAACCTTGCTTTTCCTAGATATTTCTTCTGCAAGAAAAGTACAACCCTTGGGACCTGTTTTTGTGATTGCAGGTTGTGTCGATCTTCGGTGGTGTCAGAGGAAGATCTATTCCCTTTCGGTGCCCAAGGCTGTTACCCAGTTGCCAATTCGACTGCATAAGTTCATTTGGAAGCTCTTGGCTACTGATCTGATCAACATAGAAATTACGTCTCCGTCCTTGAAACTTCAGCAACACCTCCCAGAGCAGAGGTGCAACACAAGCTACAGTTACAGCATTGTTAGTGCCACCCCAGAGAATGAGTTCAATGTTGGTATATACTGTCCTGGTGGATCCATTGAAAAGATTCAGATGAGGAATAATATCACCATATCCTTAAAAACATTTGGTAAAGGATTCCTCAATGAGTCTAACCATCAGGATCTGAAAATGTCTTTTGTGCCACATATTAAAGGTAAGGTAGTGGTTTGTGCTACTTTGTTGTATAGTGTTTGATCTCTCAATATGCTTATTAGAGCACATATGAATGAATTGAAATAAGAGTTCAGTTTTTCAGCGTCTAGTCCTGGAGCCATTGCTAGGATCAGTCTTTATCTCAATCAGTGAGGTGGTTTATTCCTGGAAGAAGGAAGGAACTTGGCACTCTATATGGCAGATAGTTGTTTGTGGGAAGTCCTGCAGATATATCTGTGCTAATTGGGATAATTACTGATGTGGAAGGGATAATAGGTGAATTCTATTGCAGGTACTGAGATGCAGTTAACTGTATAAATTTGCTGATCACTGGGATAAGTGATGCTTTTTGTTATGGAGAAGAAAGACCAGATAATTTTACATGCTGGAAAAGAAAGCTTTTTTTTTTTTTTTTTTTTTTTTTTTCTGGGAAAAAAAAAAAAGAAAGTATGAAAAGTAAATTTTCATTCCTTTATTCCTTTCCTTTACTACAGAGGAGTGCATTTTCACTGTGAGTCCAGATCCAAAAGCTAAAGTTTACTTGCAGACTCCCAACTGGCCATATGGTCTACCTCCTTATGTCTCTATATCTTGGTATGTTGTCGTGCCCAGCAAGCAAGTCGCCCGCCTAGGGTTCTCCAAGGACCGCATGGGCATCGCTTGCGAGACAGGCCGTGCCTATGTCAACATAAAGGAAGAGGCACTGGGGGCAGAGGAAACGGTGCGCCGTGAGGATGAGCCGCTGCCCAAGCCCCGAAATATGTATCACGACTTCTGGGTAAACATCTCCAACTGTAAACCCGTGGAGAAGACGCAGCTGACCTTGCAGTTCTGGGTGACTTTTGCTGACAAGCAGATAGGTGAGTCCTGTAAGGCTGTGGTGGTTTGCTTTCCGCTTGTTTCCTTGCTTATCCTTGGGGGAACAGTAATGGATGCTGGTCCACCTTGGGTGTGGGTTTTATGAGATCCCTGCCTGTGCAAATACTTGTCCCTCTGATCGTTACAGCTGGGTACTTCTAGAGGCTGGGGACGAAGGAGGGGTTTTAGTGTGGTTGGGTTGTTTTTTTCTATAAGACAGGGGATTGCAGGGCTCAAGGGGAGTAAGACTGGATTTTATTTTTTTTTTTATTTAACTTTTTAAATTGGAGATCACAGCCAGAAGGTATAAGAAGATCAAGAGATGTTTTTTACCTCCCAAGGTCACAGACCTGGTAAACAGCTCAGGATTTGATTACACAAATGTATTCAGCCAAGTAGTCTTTACTTCATATTAGCAGTTCAATTAGTCTCAATCTTCACATGAGCAAGAAACCATTCTTGGGGCAGGTCTGACCATTTAGTGGAGAGTGCCCTGACTACTAACAGCAAAATCTGCATTCTTCTTGTCATTCATCTCCCTGAAATGCAAATTATTTTTTGAAAAAAAAAAAAAAAAAAAAAAGAAGGCATTTTTAGGGTAGGCTTTGCTTGTGCAGACTTGCTTCACATTTGCCCTTCCTCTTCATCTGTGTATAAATATAAACCTTCTGTAGAGATATTGGCAACACAGGCTAAAGCTGAAACAGTATCAAATTAATTTCTTTTTTTGTAAGGTATACTTGTTTTAGAACGTGCAGCATTTTTCTTAGCTCACATGTGGACATTCTTGGTCAATTTTATGACTATTGGAAAACCCTAGGTCAACATGTGTATTTCAGAGGAAAGGCTTGTATTGAGGGGGAGTTGGTGAAATGTCACTGTTTCCTTTGTTGAATCCCTCTCTGTCTTTCTCTGTACTTTCTTCTTTCCTGCCTATTCAGCCAGAGGCACATGAGACCTTGCAGGTAAGTTTAGCGACACACGAGCTGTAGTGAACCCTTGGAGGTGGGGTGGGTTGGTTACGGGTTTTGGCTCTGATTCACTGCTGGCAGCAGGATTTTGTCATTGCTTGGCCTCTTGGAAATGGCTTGTGTTACCCTGTGGTGAGCATGGCTCAGAAACCCCTGCTCTGCAGCCAGCTGGTGTGCTTAGAAACTCATGAGGAGGTTCAAACCCAGATGGCTTCTAGGAGGAAGCTGGATGTTTTCTCTCTCTTGCTCAGTGTCCTTGTACCTTGTCTGTTTGCAGACCTAGGAGTGATACTTGCTGTGGTGGCTGGGGCTGGAATTCTCATGGCTATTGGACTGACTGTGTGCTGTGTTAAGAAGTAAGTTCATAATTGATCATGTGTGACTTAGCAGTTCCAGAAGACATTTCAGGAGAGTTGCTGGGCCCTCCATTTCATGTGTTGATATAGATCCCTTGAACAAGGGTCTGAAGCATGAGGTAGGCAATGTGCTAACGGTTGAATTAGTGTACCCACAAGAATGCTGCTTTACTCTAAATGGATACACTTTGAGAGTAGAGCAGTATCCCCAGGGCTGCATTACTTCAACCCCAGTGCATTGCCTACCTTGGCCTCAGCAAAGGCTTCTGGCTGTGCTGCAAGAAAGATATTGGTCAGACTTCCTCAGCGATTCCTGCGAAATGAAATTGCAATGAATGTGGCTGCTGCATGTGTGACTCTAGACAAGGCTTTGTTCAATCAAGCCGTAAACTCACTAATATACTAAGAGCTATCTTTCATCTACACAACTTCCAGCAACAACTTCTGGAGTTTGCACATCAAATGGGAGCATTTTTTTATGAGATGAGCCCTTGGGGAGAGAACTAGGTTGTGCAAAGCAAACATGCATAGCATTACTCACGCAGGCAGAGTATAAAGCCATCAATAGCTTGGGGTTTCTGATACATGTATGCTCAGTGCTGGCAGGGTGATTGGGTCCTGAAGCTGTAGAGCTGGCATGAGTTGGTGCAGTATGATTACTAGAGCAGTTCTGAGCACACTTCCCTGCCACATGGGAAAGACTTTACAAATACAGGCTTAAAAATCTTCAGCCTTTAGTCTTCCTACCTTGGGGACAGTCACTCCAGAGAAAGTGCAATCAAGAAAAGTTCATTTGACTTTCATAGAGGACCCACTATCTTACTGGTCTTCAGCAATGCTCAGCCTTGTTCTGTGAGGATCTGACAGCCTCTGGATCCTATTAGTATCTGTGGACGTTGAGAGACTCAGTACACTGCACAGCTGGGATCCCTGTTCTTGGAGCTAATCTTGCAAACTTCAGGGTCAGCAGTAGGTAACCAAATAGTGTGAAGTTATTTTCTGCTTTGCCAAAAAAACATGTCTAGAGTGGAGGGTTGTTTTTCTTAAGATTGAAAGTAAATCCTTGGATCCAGGTAGGCTGCCTGACCTTGGGTGACTGGGATGGGTAAACAGAAGCTGCTGTTATTGAGTTCAAATGCACCAGCGATGTGTTGTTTCTGACCTGTTAACGATTTCAAC
The DNA here is from genome assembly GCA_028020825.1 of Podargus strigoides. Taxonomy (NCBI): domain Eukaryota; kingdom Metazoa; phylum Chordata; class Aves; order Caprimulgiformes; family Podargidae; genus Podargus; species Podargus strigoides. Next base: position 13,083,162 of record CM051623.1, on the reverse strand, counting down.
TCTGCAACAGGAAGAAGAAAAGCCAGAATCCCATGGTGGGAGTGTACAATGCTAATGTGAATACCCAGGTGCCTAGAAAACAAGGCTTATTCACAAAAGGGAGGCAAAATAATGAGTCTCATGTCTATGCAGTTATTGATGATGCTATGGTCTATGGGCACTTGCTGAAGGAGTCCAATGGCTCAGTCGCTCCAGAAGTTGATGTGTACCGGCCTTTTGATGGACCCATTGGCAGCTTGCCACCTTCTCCACCTCCATTCTCCTTCAGAAAAGACATTAAATGCTCTTCTAACACTGAGGAACCTCCACCTGTGATGGACACAGACCATGACACTTACACATTTGCTCATCAGAAATCAGGGGAATCGGAGGACAATGACAATGGAGATACAACTGAAATGAATAATGGAGATACCAGCACATCCTTGCTGGAAAATAAAGAACAGGACAGTTCAGTGGAGTAATTTTACATGAGGTACAGCAATTTGCTGTGGAAATTCAGGTGACCTGTAAGGACAGGGGTCTAGAAAAAAAAACTGAAGAGGAGTGTTATTTTTAAATGTGTTTTGATGTTTGGGGTTTTTTGTGTGTGTGGTTTTGGTTGGTTGGGTTTTTTTTTAAACTTCAGCTGTTGATAGCTTTCAGTTTTAAAGTGAACATCTAGCAAACTTAAAAGCAGTTGAGACGCTCCAGGACTGCCTGCACTTCTAGTTGTGAAACAAGTGGCAAAGGTACGCTCCTGCCCTTTATTATAAAGACATCAGGAAACTGAATTCCTAACTTAGAGCGGGGAGAGTGTTTTGTCCAGCATCTCCTCCTCTCACGTCATTTGTTCTTGAGTGTTGGTTGGTGACTCTTGGAAGGTGTAGGCTACATCACCATCTCAAGGCAGCTCCAGGTTTTACTGATGTCTAAGCAATCTGCTAATGCCTGAACAAAAGAGGGGACACCATAATTTCCACCACTTGCTGCTTGAAAATTCATCGTATTTAGCATGCTGGTGGCTGCATAAGTGTAGAGAAAGACCACCTGTGCCACCTGGAAGAGCACTGTGTATGTAAATCAGTGTGAACACTTGAGCTTGAGCTCTTCTGGTTCAGAAGTAAAGTTACGGGCTTTCCCTAATTTCCAACTGACGTTGTTATACTTGGATAGCACTGTATGAGCCTATACCAAAGACTGTACTTGCTTTGCTTTCTTACAAAAACAATTTCAAAAGTTTAAAATAATTTGTTCTTCTGTTCAGGTGCCTGTAGTGTTTATGTTTTAGTAGTATCCCGTGCTTTTGGTTCAAGTAAGAGTAAGGATTCAATGAAGAAATAATTACATGGTCATCCAGCTATTTACTAGTGCTTTCTACTTCACCTGTTTGAGATATGTGGTTATTTAATAAGGATTAAAAAAAAGAGGTAAAGAAAATTGTTTCCAGCAGGTGGTTTATCTGAAATGCAAAGAATGCAAGTGAATCCATAAGGAAAGCCTAGATTATATTTTTTTAATCAGTCTGAATTTAATAACCATGTTGAAATGATGGTGGGGACAGCTCTTGACTTCTAGTGGGACATACACTTCTAGCTGCCTTTGAAAGCCACCTCTTGAAATCAGGTAAAATAATAGGTCTCATTTTTAAGTGCTGAAGTTAGCACACCCCTCATTTTCTGTGCCTTTTAAAACTTGAGGGTCAGATCTTCATGCTGACATCTACGGGTATATGAATAAAGTTGCCTTTTATGTACAAACATCTGACTTGTCCAGGTGTGCAGTTACTGAGGATGTTTGCAATTTTGCATGCAGCACTAGACCCAAGGACTTGAGAATTTCTCTCCAGGTGTCTTATCGTGACTGTTTCTTGGCTAAGGATACGCCGAGGTGCCATGAAACTTTTAGACAGTGTTGCATGCAATAATATTAAACATATAATAATGCCTAAAATGAAAATGTCTTTACTAGAAACCTTACTGTTTACATCAAAAAAAAAAAATGTGGATTTCTTCCTGTGTTAACTATGCTGGCGTTGCAAATTGACTATTTATATGGTCAAATGTGTGTATTAGCAGTGTATACCATTGTTCTGCTTGAACCACTGTAAGATTCAGTATAATGTCCTATCTGACTGAGTTTTCTGTAGCGTATAGCAAAACATTTGCCAGCTACAAGTGCCTTTTAATGGTTTCAGGTATTTTCCTGCTTGTGTTTATCACTTTTAATGTAGAAATGTGTATTCCTAGATCTCTGGCTAGTCAGTGGGATCACATGTTTCAAAGTGTACAGGGTCATTTAAATGTCATTTGAGAGCTTTAAAAGATTTCTGCAACGTTTTTCTCAGGTAACTGAATTGCCACAGTACATTTTTATCACAGTAGTCCGGATGAGCGTTCGTCTGGTCAATGTTTCTGACTTCTCGCTTATTAAAAAGGAATGAGAAGTCTGTAAGAGAAATTCAAGGCTGTCTCATACCTCTAGCTCGGTTTCTGCAGTTGCTTAGATGGAATTTTTTGGTTCCTGTTCTTTCTAACCAACTGAAGAAAATGTAGTGGAGGTCAGGCTTTTATTCACAATCTTTTGATCTCTGAATGAAAAATATGATGCTTGTTGGCTGGGTTCATTTGTGGGGTTTTTTTATTTGTTCTATTTTAACTCAGCTTTTGGTATGGCAATATAAACCTCAGCTTACAGTTGTTTCCAGTCTAAGGTTGACCTTCACTATGCTTACTTTGGTATGTTTAGACTAAGAGTTCAGGCACAAATTCCGGTTCACTTTTCATTAAGAGAAAGTTGTGACTTAGTTTTTTTAAAAAAATAAATAAAATCTAACAATACTACCAGCTGGAGTAACTGGTGTATGTCTTTCTCGCACGCGTGTGTATGTAAACTCAGCCTCAAGTATTTTGGTATCAGACTGTTGGTAGCTACACCATCGCCCTGGATGATACAAATGGGTTTCTAGAGAACCTACTTTGCTGGGATAATATACTGCTGACTGTACAGGTCCTTTTTCTCGTACAGCCAATGAGATGCTAATAATTGCTGTTTTTAAAGGCATGTGTTTAGATCATTTGGGAGAAAGGTTGTAAAAAATTTGAAGCTTTCAATAGAAAAATGAATCATTCACTGGCTTCTTGGTAGGGGTGTGATGTTTGTAATTTATTCACACCCAACTGACATATACAATTGAATTCCAAATTAATTTCTTTGCAAGGATAATAGCATAAAAGTACATTTTATGACTAGTCCTTCAGCCCAGAAGAGACCCTTCTGAAAATGTGCAAAGCCTTTTTGTTTCCTAAATTAAAATGCACAGAATCAGTACATACTGTCTGCTTTATCTTTGTATTTATTTTGAGGCAAGTTTAGTGCACATAGAAAATGATGCTTGAAATCCTCACTACTGAGGATCCCAGTAATTGCTTGACCCTAGAGGGAAAAAAAAATTATGTATGAACCTGTCCTGGGATAACCGTGAGTGTGACAGAGAAGAAATTTAAGTATGTGAGTGTTGTTGAGGGGCAGGGAGGAAGCAAAAGGATGAATAACCCTCATCCATGTGCACCTCTTCACCAGCCAGTGTCTAATTGTGGGCTGCAGTGTACATATAGACGGGAACAAAATCTGTCTCCCCCAAAACATTGAAGCTAGAAACTAAAAAATAAAATAACTGTAGGATTCATTCCTTTAATCCTTGAAGTGATTAGTTTATTTCTGATGAAGTATCGCTTCCCAGCAATTAGGTAAGCATGGGTTACCTAATTTTCTTTGAAACTGAGGAATTCTGATGTGAAAAACTGATCCAGCCTGGAGGAAGGGGCAGTCCTTTTATAGGGACTTGGAAACTTCTGGCATGTTGTTTCAGCAACATAAATGAAGCATGGCGAATTTTTTCGATTAGCAACACTCCTAACATATAAAAGGGGTGTTTTGTGGTTTAGGTGACATCCATCTTTTGCCATAGCAATTAAAGAATTGCTACACTGCTGCATGCAAGTCAGATTTTACACTTCTGGGCAAGATGAATCTTCAAAAACTGAAGGAACTGCTTTGTTTATTGCTACATTTGTGTGTGTGTATTTGATATATAGTTATGTGGTTTTTATCCTGGTGCAACTGCTACAGTCACCCATAGCTGCAGAAAGAACACCATGATGCATCCTGTCAAAGATTCTCTAACAGAGCAACACTCTGTTGGCACACAGCACCTTTTTAAACATAATTTTAAATGGGTTTTTTGTATAAGAATAATGATCTTAATAAGACGCAAACCCAAAATCTTTGTAGATTTCACATTTCCACAATAAATTAAAACTGTTCTACTTTCTGCCAAGTCAAACCTGGTTAGATACTTAGTAATTACTTCCACAGCTTAATGCTTTACCCATTCAAAAGCTTGAAAAGGTTTGTATGTTTGCCCTTCATTTGTTGCCGTAAGCTAATGAGAGTTTAACACTAAAAAGTAAGCAAAGGCATAATGAAATCTTCTAGTATAATTGTTCGGTGAACATTTTATATCTTAGTCTTTCAGAGCAATTAAAAAAAAAAAAAAAAGAGGCAGCAAGCCATTAGATCTTCCTCTCTAATTTCTTTTCTTTGAGTTAACAGAGAACAAGTTTCTAAATATCTTAAACTAGCCTAGGAAAGCATATGGGTTCATGCACATGTCTAATATCCCAGAAGACAATTTAATGTTTTTCCTTGCTAGTCAAACATCTGAGGAAAATGAGCAATTTATTATATGCCTGTGTATTCTGACATTTTATTTTTGACTGATCGGTTCTGCAGATCAAACTCCTGCACGTTCACCTTAGGATTTTGTGGCCACCCATCTGGGTTAAAGGATGAGATACAGCTTCAGCTGAAAGGAGATGCTGGATTTCTGTGACAATGCTTCCTGATGCTACTCATGGGACATGAGACATGTGTGCCCTGGGAAGATATGCTTTACAAAATCTGTAATTGCTTTGCTAACATTTACTGTAGTAAAAATGTCCTCACCAGTTCACACTTTGCTTTAGGTGACGCAATGGTGATGGCTCCGTGGCTTTCTGTCATTGAGAAACAAAACGGAGGAGCTGTTCACCTTACTGCTACCTTGGGAGTAGAAAAGGATGATGAGAGCAAGGCATCCCTTCGCTCTTGAAGGCTCAGATACCAATTTTAACTTAAAGCATTAAGATGAAACTTACCGCTTCTTCTGAGGGTAGTTATTTTCCTGTATGTTTTCTTTTGGGGTAATTTCACCTAGTTCTGGTATTTCTCACTGTTAACAATTAATAATTTGTGCCAAAATTTGCATTATCTATCTCATGATGCCATTGGGAGGATGCAGATGCGAGAGGAGGATCCCGTTTGCTGCGGCAGGAGCTGCACACGAAGCTTTCTCTTGTTCCTGGAAAAATCACAACCACCTCTCTTTCCTGCTGATGTCCCGGAGATGCAGCAGGTCTCTGGGCTGTGCCGGGCTTTTGGGGATGACAAGGACCAAGTGTGCTGCCCCTGGGTACTCCCAAGCCAGCAGTTGCTTTCAATGGCATTAGTTGAAGTTAGTACCTCTCTGACTATTGAGTCTCTCCTCCTGGCCATGATATTTAGTTAAATCACTATTCTGCACTAACCTTTGCCAGCAGAATATCTTTAGATAACTTTATACAACAGTGGGAACATGAGTTCTGCCTTTGTCAGTGTTAATAGTGGACCCTAACTAGAGCGAGTTCAGAGCTGGAGCCCACCCTTTGGGTTTTGGCTAAGAAACCGGTCATGTGTAGGTCATAGACAGGGAAAGCGAGGGAGGGAGAAGGAGCTCTGCAGAGCCAGAGGGGCACATTTCTGCCTGGGTGCTTAAATTTCATCCCTTTCCACAAAGCTACTGCTGTAACAGTATTTGCTGCAGTTACCACTGCTGTCATGCTTGCAGTAAATGTACTGACCCTGCTATGAAATCACTGATACAGCTAATGCATGATGATACAGTCGAAGAAGGGTGTTGAATCAAGGTTTCCAGGCAACCTTAATTTTCACATTTTCCTGTTTTTTTTTATTTTTTTTTTTTTAAGGACTGGGGCTTTGCAACTTTATTATCTCTTACTTTGCACGTGTGTTGTCTTTCATTGTGCAGGATTCAAGCCTGAAGTCCCATAACTGCAATGTCCTTAATACTCAGATGCCCTCTGCATCACAATCACAGCCCAAAGGCAGACACCTCTGGGCATAATGTGGTGCCTGGGTACCGGGTGCCCAGGAGCCCTGCCTTGACCCAGCCTCTAAACCAGCTCCCCACAGGAATGCTGGCACAGCCTGGACATCTTTTCTGCTGAATAAAAAAACATTAGCATCTCTGCGATGTGACCGTGGCGAAGGGCTGGAACATAGATAATACACAGCCTGGGAAGATGCCAGATTATGTGTGTTTGTTTTTTTTTAATAGATGACTTTTATACAACTTCAAGTCCTTGCGCCTGGAAGAAACAACTTTAATCCCCAAGGAGTGTGGAATCGGGGCACTGGGAAAGGGGAAGGAGAGCAGGAAAGGAGTGGTGTCCTCAGCCACGTGGCTGGCAGACACTGCTTCTCCACAGGGGACGGTGAGCAGATGGGCAATCCCAAGGCAATATCCTGGCACCTTGAGCTCTGCCTCAGACATTTGTATGAGCTAAAGCAAGACAGCTGCCACTTCTGCGTCCTCCCCCACGCCCGAGGGAAGGAGGTGAGTTGGCTTCTCAGTTTTCTTGTGCCCTGGGGCTACCTGTCAGCTCCAGGGATTTCAGCAATGGCCAGCTTGCTCCATCATGTGAGAACTGGTAAAGGAAGAAGCCAAGTGATAGATATCCCAGGAGAGTCTGGTGGCTTATGGACACCGCTCTTCTTCATCCCAAAATAGGAGGGGAGCAAGAAAACTATCTTACTCCTGGTACAGCCAGTTCCTGAGACTCAAGACTATGATTTTCTATGGACCTCCAGGGTCATCCGGACCCCCTGATTCAAAATCAAAGGCTGAATCTTCACTTTTGGGTGCATGCATTGCTCACCGCAGTCTGGCTTCCAGAGCATGCTTTAGGCTTTGCTTATCTTTCTCCAGTGACATGCTACAATTACTTGCTGTGTTTGCATCCCTTTTGGGTGCATGCATTTTAATTTAGGAATAAGAATCACTGATTGTTGTTCTGCTTCATTTTTCAAAGTAAGTTTGGTTTCTAGGCTGTGTAGAAAACTGTCAGTCACTCTCTGTAAGTACATAGCACCCCACCCACACAGGTCCTTCCAAGGACCTTCAATCGAGCCAATTGTTTAACTGTGTTTATAACCAGTGCTATTTCTGGAGCATTTCCTAAAAGTTGACTGGTTTAAGGTCTACCCACTTGAGGATTTGGCTTTCTGCTCTGACACTTTATAGAACAAAGTACAAGAGCCAGCCTCCATGGATACGCATTACGGCAACTCTGTGCTGGTACACAGGCAGGTGGGACCTGTGGCATCTCCTGTATTCTGGGGTTTGGATCCTCCATGTCAGTGTGGCTTGGTGCTCTGGGGGTTTGGGTTTGCATTCAAGCCTTCCCAGCAATGGAGCAGTGTCCAGGTTGCACATGAATCTGGGTGAAGTTCAAACTGCCCATGGACCGTCCTGCTCAAATAGTAAAGCAGATCTGTCACTGTGGTTGAGCTGATTCACAGCTGCATCTACCCACTCGTGAGCTGTGTGTTCGGACTGATCATTTAATATAAAAATACATCTCATTTCCTTTGTGGTGCTTTGGGGTTGTTTTTTTCAGTTTCCTTTTGGTTGAATAGCTATATGAAGTTTCAGCTCTTGTCTTCTGCTCACACTTGACAGCGGAGCAAGACCTAGTATCTGTTGCTCTGGCACCATTACAGTGTAAGAAATCACATCCCACAAGAGGTTTTTTTCTTGGTTTTCTTCATAACCTTTCTCTGTAGGAAGGCTTTTACATGACAGCTTATCCATCAGGTGCCTGAGGTCACCATCTCTCCCTGAAATGCCTGTTTCTCCCCCATGACTGGAGAAGAGGACCCAGTTATGTAGGTAGATCCTTTGCTCAGTCTCTATGTCTGCACAGACTAGTTGAGGTTGACAGAGACCTCTGGAGATTGCCTGGTCCCACCTCCTGCTCAGAGCAGATTGTCCAGGGCCATGTCTAGTCAGGATTTGAGTATCTACAAGGCTGGAGACTCCACAGCCTCTCTGGGCAACCTGTGGCATGGTCTGAGAGAGAGAGAGAAACCTCACAGAGAAAAAGGTTGCTCTTCTGTTTAAGCAGGATTTCCTGTATTTCAGTTTGTGCCCAAGGCTCTATCTCCTCCTGTCCTCATCAGGAGTTTAAACATGCGGATAAGACCCCCTGAGCCCTCTGTTCTCCATGCTGAGCAGTCCCCACTCTCACACAACAGCTGCCCCAATCCCTTCATCATCTTTGTGGCCCTTCACTGTGCTCGCTCCAGTAAGTCTATGTCCCCCTCCATACTGGGGAGCCCAAAACTGGATCTGGCCTCACCAGTCCTGAGAAACACAGAAAAATGCTGCACGCCAGAGACCTAGCTTTTGGGGTCCCTGTTGATGGGTGTGATGGGTATAGGCAGCATCCCTGTTAGCACAGTGGGAAACTAAGCTTGTCCTGAGGCATTTCTGCAAAGCAGTAGGTGGTGTAGATTTTATTTCCCCTCTTGCATTTTCCTTTGTAAGATGTAGTGCTTCCCAAGCAGTGTTTTCTAAGCATAGCTTCTGGAGACATGTTCTTCATTGCCAGCCTGCCAGGTTGGCAAGTGGCTTGTGTCTTTTGTTTTCTTCAGCGAGCTCAGGGTAAGCTTTCTAACAGGGCCGAAGCAAAAGCAAGTATTGTCTGTGATTATCAGTCAGCCTCACCTCTTGGCAGCACGGCTACCTGTAGGTTTTTGTTTCCTTCCTGAGGTGAGGCTGGACACTGAGGGCACAGTGCTGGTCAGCGAGCACCCAGGCTGCATGGGTGCCATACGGTCACCACCAGCACCGATGGCCTGAGCCTCTAGCACGAGCGTGCGTGCAGGAGGTTACAGGGCGGTGAGGCAGCCACCAACCTTTTTGCACGGAGCAGGACAGGGCGGTGAGGCTGCTGGGTGTGAGTCATGGCTGAGATGTTTGTAATTTTATTTGTAGCTGTATTTGCAAGTCCTCAGTTGTTACCTTTGGACTCCCTCTGGAGATAAAGGGGATAAAGCACTATTTTTTTTCTCTGTACACCATAGTCTGATAATCTGACAACTTCTGCTTTATCTTCTGCCCCCAAGGAGATTATTTCTATGCTCTCCATCAGTGTAGTGACCCCCAACTGTTTTATATTTATGATCCCAGCGGTCATTTGGCTTACCCTTGTTTGCTGATCCTCACAGATCTGTGTTTCTTCTCTGCCTATGGCAGCTTCTGAACTGGAGAAATGTAACTTCAATTTAGTTTTTTATTTTATTTGCAAAAGGAGAGACTCAGAAATTGGGTACTGAAGTGGGATTCAGTGCTTATGTAGGAGCAGGACCAAACAGTAAAGCCTATGGGAATAATAAGGCTCAGTGCAGGGGTGAAGGTGCTCCTTCCCTTTTGAGATGCGTCCTACTGGTGGTCTCATCCACAGCCAGAGGTTGGATTGCTTGTTCTGAGTGTGGATTTTCTCCCTCTCTCTGCTTGGGGTCCTTTTCACCTGTCACCAGAGTCTCTTGATCTGAATTTACGTGGGACTGCTAAGGACCAAGTCTCAGATTTTTACGCACCTTTGCCTACCTGCCCCTTTTACTGACTGAAATCAAAACCAACCTGGCTGCTGGCTGGGGTGCTGACGTGTGTTAATAGTGTGCTGTTCTGGCCCTTGCTCGGAGGGATACTTTAGAAAGGTGTTACCCATTTTATGGTTAACCATTTGACTTTTAACCATTTGGTCCTTTGCCTGCTCTTCAGGGCCTCGGTGAATTGGGGTCAGGGCAATTAACTGAGTAGATTAGTGTGGCTCTGCTGAAGTCAGCTGTGGATGGTGTAGTGCTGGGGTAATGCTTTCTGGGGGCTTTCCAAGTAACTTTTCTTCTTTTGTTTATATAAATATATTTCATCTTTCCCCTGCTGTGTTACAGAGCCACAGGCAGCTGAGCAGCATGGTCAGTGGCATGAGATCTTACACAACATCTCCTATTTTAATAACACGACATTCATTTGGGATTGCAAATGTCACAATGCGTTGGTTCAGACATGATCGTTTCCACATTTCTTTTTCTTGGGGAAGAGCTGAAGTTTCTTTCCATTAGTCTGCATGCTTGTGGTTGAGACCACACTTTGTGGACAGCAGATGTTCTTCTCTGGCTTGAGTGCCAGAAAGATTTAACGGAAGATGAAAAAGTGATGCTTGTCCCAGCCCCCAGCAGATGGACCCCATCTGCTCCGGGCAGATCTCTTTGGGCCATGCTGGAGTAGAGGCAGCCATGTCCCCTGTTCAACCCCTCCACCCCAGCATGCACTGTGAGCACAAAACATGAGGTTGGCCACAAACAAACAAAAAAAGAATGCTATGGTAAAGAAGGATGAAGAATCATCCAGAATTTCTTTTTCTTTGGCTTTTGAAAGAAAATTTGTAGTTCATAGTGTAGACTAAGAGGTATGTAGAATAATATTAAACTCATAAATGCCACCCTGAAACTGCAAGGTCTGTTTTGGCATCCTGGGTCCAATAAATCAGGCAGGAGCCAAGCCACCCTTCCCTGTGCTCCTCTTAGCTCCAGAAGAGCAAAATATCTGTGAAGAATGGTGCTGGCAGGGGTGTAAGAATGGTGCTGGCAGGGGTGTAGCTCTGTGAAAATAGAGAGCAAGAGAGATACAGGCAAGAAATCTGCTGAGAGCAGCTTGTTATTCTCTAGATTTTGACAGATTGACTCTTTAACGTCCTCTCTGGGAATATCCTTTGGCACCCACCATCTCCATGGCTGTTTTTCAGATTCACACTCCATGCAGAGATGGTCCAGCTACAGCACCTGCATCTTCTCCGAGGCTCAGCATAACCAGGGTCTGTGGATTTCACATTGCCCCTCTTCAGTTGCTGGGCTCACATAAAAGCCCTCTGTTTATTTCACTGACCACGCATTTGTGTTTTAAGTCCTTGTGGTTTATGATCAGTCAGAATCAAAGCCAGCAATGCTTCCAGCTTCGCTGCTTTGCATTTATGTGTATCTGAAAACATGGAGGGAACATCTGCCAAGGGAACTAGAGGGTTTATATTGAGCCAAGCTGGCTTGCAGGGTGCAACCATGACCTACAGCAAAGAGCCTTGGAAACATTCAGGATCAGGGCCCAGAGTCTGCAAAGGGCTGTCCTCTTGTGCAGAAGAGACCTCATTTCATGTGTAGTTCTGCAGCAGCTGAAACCTCATGGACTGGTGTGGAGCAATGGCTTCTTCACATACTGTCTTCTCTCCTTTGCAGGATGCTCAGGAGGAGGATGAGGGGTGAGAAGTCATCACCACCTCAGTGAGGGAAGGAGAGGGATGCCTGGTGCTGCTGCAGCTCTGCTCATTGTGGAGGAGGTGGGAGGCAGCCTGGGAAATGCTGGGTCCATGCTGGGACCTGAGGGGCCACCTGTTCCAGCACCGTTACCGCTGCCAAACAGGGGTGAGGGATGGACCTTTGTTCTCACTTGGCTCATATTTTGGAGTGACATTTCCCAGCAGCAAGAGGAGGGGAGGAAAGAAATCTTATTTGCCTATAAAAGGATTCCCTGCCCATATCCCATGTGTGGTATGTGACTGGGGTGATAAAAGGAGGGGTGGAAATTCTATGAACCATATCCCAGGGTGGATGGCTCTCGCTTTCTGCTTTTCCCCCCCGCCTTTGATATCTCTGACCCTCTGACAGGTCCTTGGAGCTGCTCTGAAGAGAAATGCAAGGAGAAGAAAGCACTCCAATCACATTGACGCAACTCTATTCCTTCAGCAAGCTATATATATCTTTATTTTATAGTCATTTGAACAGCGGAGAGTTTGGCAATAGTGACAGCCTCGGAAGTGTGCACTCTGCATTTATGTGTGTGTTTCAATCTCTCCAGCTTGGCTCTCCCACTCGGCACCTTGGAAGACCCACCATTGTGCTGTTTTTAAACACAGCAGCAAATTGAAATACCTCTCCCATGGGCTCCCCAAGAGCATCACGTCTTGACACCCCCCAACGTGGCAGTGCAGGAGACATTACCCAAACTGGAGCGGTTACTACCAAGCTCTGAACTGCAAAGAACCACTGGTACCTTTCAGCCAACAGCCAGCAAAGCTTTATTAAGCTGTTGGGGTGGCCTGCACTGCTTTCCCATCATTGCTGTTTATTAGAATTTGGTTTGGGGTTTTTTTTTAACCCTTTTCTCAGCAGAAAGTTGCTGAGGCCAGACCTTCAGCTGGGCATCACTGAATTGGCACAAAGAGATTTATGTTTGCACGGCAGATTTATGTTTGCTGAGGAGTGTGCCTGGACCACCAAAGGCTGGAGTATTTCACCTGGGTTTCTATCACTTAAACAGGTTGTATGATTCCTATAGCCGCTAAAGTGAGTCTTCCTGGGGTTTGTTTTCAACAGGCTTGTCTTTTATCCCTAATACCATTACATTTCTGCTATTTACCCAATACCTCCATCTTCTATTTCCAAGAATACATTTGACTGACTATGCTGTAAGTCATCACTGCTTCCCTCATCATGCTGGAGCATAAATAAAGCTTCTGATGGGATTTTTTTTTGTTTGTTTTTAAACAGAGCTGGCAGTGGGTCTAGATCTCCCACTGAAATCAATGAAACTGGCTTCTGATTGATAAAGAAAAGGACCAATAGTACGGGGAATGCTTCTAGAAAGGATGCCCTCCTTCTCAGTAAGTCAACCCATGCCTGTTACTTGCTAGTTCCTACATGCACAGAGTTGGATGAGTCCAACAACCCACTGAGCAGCTGATACTCAGTCAATAAGCCCAACTGTATCTCTCAAATCCCTCTGCTCATCAAGACAGGACCTCCATCCCCAGGAGCCTGAAATAAGGCTCTGTGAGGGACGAGGTGCTCAGTCCCACATACCTCACTGTCAGGGCTTATAGGGAAGCAAAACAGGAGAAGAAAGCAGGAACTAGCTGTGCTGGTGTCCCAACGAAGCTCAGCAAGATGGGAAAGGACATTGCAGAGTGAGAACCCTGGGCAGCTGAGGCAGCTGTTTGCCAGGCTGGACTGCTGCACTGATTCTTTGCCAAAACAACTGAGCCATCCTAATAAATTCCCTGTGTAAAAAAATATACCTATAAATTGTGCCTAAGTAAGAATGATGCAGCTGCTAATGGGGCTGGATGTGGCCAAACGAAATGCTCTAATGCTCTCTAATCCGATACCGAGCCGTGACAACTTCCATTGCAAAGAGTGACTCTACTTGAACCTGTGCGCGTGTGCGTGCATACATACATGTACACGTACACATACCTATAGCTTTATAATCCTGCTGCCAAAGGGGGAAGACCCAGGTTGTGGGCGGGCAGGGAGGAGCCCCCGCCGCTACACGATCATGAACTGGCAGACGTAGGGCAGCTGGTCTTTGCACCTCTTGTCGAACCATTTGCCGATGGCGGCCCCTGACAAGGCTGCGCAGTTTTCCAGCTTGCCACCATCGGGCTGGGTGGTGATTTCAGTCTCCCAGTTCTTGTAACGGATGGGGCCGCCTGTCATATCGACCCACTTGCCCTCAGCCGCCATGTCGTTGAGACCCAGCCAGATCTCCACCTCGGAGCCGATGCTCTTGCGCATGTAGTCATAGAGGGCATCGTTCTCCTCCCCATTCTGAGGGGTGCTGAGCGTGCCGCCTTGTGAGATGCAGTTTTCGCTGGCCTCATGGTACGTCTTGGTCTCCGAAAATGCAAGAAAGCATTTGAGGTGAATTTTGGTGCCTTTCAGGCAAACTGAGAAGATAGCACACGAACAGAACAAAAAGGCAGAAAGGGAATTGGTTTTAAAAACAGCGCCGAGGAAGAGGCATCAGCAGCAAACGCACCAACCCAACTACAAATTCCATTTCAAGGGCTGTGCAGCATCTCTCAGCAGCATGGGAGTCCCAGGGGCCCTCTCCCTCCTACGCAGGGCACGGCTGCAGGGATGTGCCCTCCCTGTCTGCAAACTGTGGGGAAAAATAGATCTTGGGGTGCCCCTGTCACCCTCCTGGGCTCTGCTGCTGCCGGAGCAGAGGCACAGTGTGGTCCCCCAACCCCGCTCTTCCCCAGCTGCTGCTACGCTTTCTCTGATGGGTTTGTTGGAGGTAAGGTTTGTGACGGGAGCTGCCGGGTGTTGGAGTGTTTTGGGAAAAAGTCTGCAATTTCAATTGAATCATCTTAATTATGCAAGCATGAGAAAAATGTCTTTTTTAATGGGCTTTGATCAGAAGTGTTCTGCTTGCATAGTTTGAGTTCTTCAGAGGAAATTTCTACTTGCTTCTGATTTTATTGTTAAGAATAGCAATTTAATTTTTTTTAAGCTCTAAACCCTGAGAGTGCAGGGTACTGTAGCCAAACAATAACTAATCAGAGCCATGGATTAATATCTAAACCAATGAATGTCAGCTTGGAACTAAAGCCTTGATTTTGCTTGTGTTCCTTTTCTTCTAAGGAGAAAATGCTCCTTAACTTGCATATCCATCTCATTTCTGTTTTGTGTTCTGCAAATCCCTCTCCTGTCAATGTTGATGGAGTTTGCACAGAATAACTGTGGAGCATGGCAGGAAGATGGACATTTTAGAACTGTCCTCTGTATGTGTTCAATGAAGCATGGTGGGACTGGCCTCCATGAGGTTCCCTGGGCAATACCGTGGTATGTATGAGACCAGGTCACCATTTCACTGGGATTCAGACAGAAGAGTAAGCTACATTTGACTGAAGTACAGAATAATCCATTACCCATCCCTCTGATTCATAAAGGAAAATTAACATCTGGCTTAGTGTGATAGAAATACCCACAGCTTTACAAATGGGGAGCTCTAGAGCATAAAAAGGAGGCTCATACGCTACACAACTCATGTCATTAACTGCTTGAGGAGCTTCATCTGCCTGGAGGAATTGTAGTGAGCCCACACTTTGATCTCCCAACCTCTCTCCCTCTGGTGGACTCCTTGTTGCAGGGTGCTTGGGCAGCTCTTGTTAAAGCATGTGGAGCAATTGTAGCTGCTTTATAAGCAGCTTCTCTCTCAAAGCAAATGCCATGCCTTCTTTAGCGAGTCCTTTACCTGTCTGGAGTGCTTGCTTTTCCTTCAGCAGAGCAACCTCCTGGGAGATGTTGTCAATCATGGCCTTCAGGTCTTCAATCATTTTGAGGCTCACACCATCTGCTGGAGAAACCAAGGGAGGAGCATAAACGTTGGTTGTGTCCTGCAGGGAGGCAGCCAAAGCTGTTCCTATCATCAAAACTCCCCCTTTCTCTGTCCTCAGAGGAAGACAAACAAAAGGGATCTGCTAATTCAACGCCTGTCCCCTTGCAAATCCATCAGAGTGAGTGTTTGCTCACTAGCCTGGTTCCACCAGCAACCCAGTTTTCCCAGGTTGGGTTTTGGGGCTTTGCATCCCATGAGGCTTTGTGGGGTGGTGATCTCCCCTCGGGCTGCTGCTGCAGTGCTGGGGTGAGGGGTCGCACACATGAGCATCGCAAGGTGCAGCCTCTATGTAGGGTACTTGCCTGGGGGGGTGGTGCTGCACTGGGGTCAAGTTCCCAAAATGCAGGAGGGCACCCTGTGGTGCTGCCCTTCCTGAGCAGGAGTTCTGCTGCACTCAAGTGTTTTGTGGGGAGCATAGAGCTGCTGCTGAATAGGATTTATTGGGGTTTTTAACTCCGCAAAAACATAGCCTCTCTCTCTCTTTACAGCACACACTCCTGGCTTTCTTAAACACCCTAGAGCATGATTTCCTATCTATGCACTCCTTGCTGTGGCCCCATGTTAGTCTGCTCTCATGGGCTCATTGGCAGGAAAGCACTTCACTCACCAGCCTGATGCTCAGCAGGATGGGGCTGGAAGGGCTGCAGCACCTTCCCTAGATCTGCCTCTGCACCATCCGCCTCTGCACCCCCCAGCCTACCAACCATCCAGGGGATGTTTAGATTAGATATTAGGAAAAAATTTTTCACTGAAAGGGTTGTCAGGCACTGGCCCAGGCTTCTCAGAGCAGCAGTGGAGTCCCCATCCCTGGAGGGATTTCAGAGCCATGTAGATGAGGTGCTGAGGGACATGGGGTAGTGGTGAATTGGCAATGTTAGGTTAATGATTGGACCTGATGATCTTAGAGGTCTCTTCCAACCATGGCTATTCTGTGATTCTGTGATTCTCTAACCATGGAACCCCTCAGGCCATCACAGCTGCCTGTGCCCTGCCTCTGCCTTCAGCATCCCTGGTGCAGGTACCCAAAAACTGGCCAGAGCTGCTCTTCTGCCACAAGAAGACACCTTCTTGACTGGGGAGTTGGTTACAGCATGCTACTAAAGCCTACATCTTGCTAGATGTGTCACCTCTGCAACAGTTCCCAACCAACTATTAATTGGCACTTGGATTTCTCTTCTCTAGGAGCAAAAGGACTGTTGTGCATTGGAGGTGGTGGGAGATCGGATATTGAGATGTTTGTATTCATTTCACCATCTTTGCTGCTCCTCTTGCTTTACCTTGCCTGACCTAAGCATCTGGTGGTCCTCATGTGGTGAAAGGAAAGTGGACAATTTGCCCATGAACACACTAGGATGGGCTTCCTAGAGGGTCAAGAAGATGGGGAGCTGAGGCACCAAGCCAGGTAAGTGGAGAAACAGCTCAGATGCAGATCAAACCCACCAGCCCAAAGATTACACGGTGCTATGAATACGAAAAGCCAGACGCATGAGGAGGAGGGCATTAAGCTGCTTTACTCATTGCTCAATTCAGTTCAATGGGTTCCATGAACACTGAGGCACTAGTTACTATTTTGGTGCCTTTGATGAAAACACTTCATGGGAAACAGCTCATTAATGCCTTGTTTTGTTTTGTTTTGTTTTCATACAAGCCTCTCTTGCAGCAGAACAAATGTTCCTTAGGTTTAAGTAACATCCAAGGGCCACGGCAGGACACTGCCAATGAGTCTTGCTGGGGCAGCTCCTTATGTTGTTCCAGCTGTGTTTGCTGGTGGGTTCCCACCTAGAGGGTCCCCATCACCCAAGGTGGACATGTCTCCTTGATAACTACCTAAATGCCATGTCCCTTTTCACCACCTAGTCCCCAAGCCCTGGGCCACACCACACAATGTTCCTGCAGCAGCAGGTGAGATGAAAAGGAGGCTCACAAAAGGATGTGGGTTGCAAGAGTCTGTTGGTTTGAAAGCCTGGCCAGTAATGTATTTGATGCTGCAAATTGCCCATTTTTCTTTGCTCTAATTACATGCTGAATAACAACTGAATCCCTCTGTATTTCATTTTGGTTATTCAACTATCCCTATATGAAATTTGGATCTATATCTGAGTTGCTTAGCTTTGCCTAGGCAGGCATCATCTGGTTTGTTCCCCTTTGAACAGGTTTCTGTCCCCTGGCGAGGCGAGCATCACTCTGGTTCACAATGTCTGTCATCAAACTTCCCTTGCCATCTGTATTTCTTCTGATACCAGGCATTTTCTTGAGCTTCCCAGCTGGAACAATCAAGTCCCATATTGCAGTCTGTCCCTGGATCAGAGGGAGGGACCGAACACACCCACACTGGGTTTATATCAGTGTGAATGTCCACAGGCATTTTCTGGGAATAGCACCTAGACTCCAAGATGACACAGGCTGATGGGTCCCCAGCCTGGACCCCTGAGCTGGGGGTGTCATCTCCTTCTGTGGCTCCCCCCTCCCCTGGGCACCCTTCTGGGCGAGACCACCGTAGCCAACAGAGGAGGGCAAATCCCATCTGCCCCCCCAAGACATTAGGGTCTGGGAAGAGCTTGCTGAACCCTTGTGTCTGGGAAAACCACTGGGCAGCAATTTTAGGGGGGGAAAGAACCCAACAGCGGGCAAAGTGAATGTGCTATCTCAGCATTTTCTAAATGCTATGGTTTGGCTTTCTCATGTTGAAAGAGCACCATTTTTGTTCTGAAGCAGATCCAAGTGTAAGCAATAATTATATAAAAAAAAAGGAAGAAAACCCAAAACAAAATAAAAAAAAACCCAACAAATAAAAGGCATAAAAGAGAAAAAGCTTGGCTTGAATCACCATTTTCTTTTCTAACATTTGTGGTTTGGCTGTGAGGATTGAAAATAATAAATCCAGCCAAACACCCCAGCCCTCCAGTGACTTCACCCTGGCCAACCCTCCCTGGTGAAGAGCAGGGGGATACTGGGGTTCTAGGATGGGGATGGGGCCATCCTGCCCTCGCTCAGGGCAGGAGCAGGTGGGTGGGCAGACAGGCTTGAATGTGGTGAGGGGCTGGGGTCAAAGAGGAGCCTTGTGAGGAATTTTAGTGCTTTCCTCCCTCTTTCCTTACCCCTTGGTCTTGGTAAAAATCAGAAAAAAAATCACAAAGAAATACTGGAAGTTTCCAGTAAAAGCAGGGCAGCTGATCCACTGCGGGGCTGGATGCAGCCGGCCAAAATATGTCAAGTTTGTTGGTTTTTTTCCTTTCCCGAAAGAAAACTTGTCCTCTTCTTTGAAAAGAAACCCTGGAGCTCTCAGAAGAAAATGCCACCAGCTGTTTCAGATGGTTTGATTTTATGAAAAAAAATGTTGCCCCCTCCCCTCTGAAAAATGTGTTTAAATCAGAGCCAAATTTTCCTGTCAAAAAGGTGATTTTTCTCCTACCACATGACGTTTCTCTCACCTGCTTGTCACCAACGGGTTACAAACAGCACTGCCAGTGCCAGGGAGAGAAAAATAAGATTTCTCTAAGCAACTCCTTTATCTCTCCTGGTACATCCATTAAGTGCAACAGACGTATGTACCCTACAACAGCCCAACGGGGTATTTTTGCTCTAGAAAACACCCACAGATGTGGAACAAGCAGCTATGCAGTGATTTCATAGAAAGATCTAATGGGAGTAAAAGGAAGAATTTCTCAAGGATGGGATCAGATGAAAACAGCCACCGGGTGAGTGTAGAGAGCAGCCTGACCAAGCGAATTCCTGGGATGCTTCTTCCTCACTCCCTGCTTTGTTCCAAGCAGCAGAGCGCCTGCCAGGAGTGGTCCAAGCCCGGGCGACTGCAGTCGGACTCATCCGTCAGGCACGCTCATGCGCTGCCTCCTTCCCTGTCTTCTCCTATAGTAAATGTGCATTGAGGCAGAGCGAGAAAAGATGGGACAGCAGCAAAAATAAAAGGGAAGAAAAGGAAAAAAAAAACACTAGGGAAAAGAAAATGTAGGCATCTTTCTGTGTGCATTGCTCTCTGGTCAGCCTGAGTAGTTGGAGCTTGTATACGGCTTGACGTACACCCGGGGCAAGTGTTTTAAAATGAAGGTCTAAGTTGATATTTAATGAATTATATATTATCTGCCTACTCTTGTCTCCAAATCTACAACAGCAGTCTGTCCTCTGTTTCTGAAAAATGAATGAGGAGGGGTAAGGGTGATAGAAAGGGAGATATTAGTAGAGGAGAAGTTTGGGGTGAACCTTAGAGATAACATGGAATATGTGTTGCCCTCCGAAGTTCAGGCCAAGCTGTCCCATCCAACTTATTCAAGGCAGGAACCTGCCAAAAGCATGTCAATTTCTTTGCTGTTTTACAAAAAGGCTACCTAATCGTTCCCACAGGGAGGAAAAAAAAAAAAGACTTTATTAGGGTTTTAGATGCTTTTAAATAAGTTTCATTAAAGTACTGTTCAATGCCCAAATCACTGTGGTGACAGCATCCCCCCCAGACCTCCCTGGGTTTTCTCACCAGGCTCCTTACCTTTCTTGGAAGCTGCTGGCTTTGGCCGGACTTTGGAGTTTTGCTGGATGGCGACCTGGGCGAGGGAGAGGAGGCAGAGGAGGAGGCAGGCTCCCCGGAGCGCCATGTTGCTGCTGTTCGGCGCCGAGCAGAGGTGGAGAGCAGCTTCGGCTTCACTCTGCCCTCAGACAGCCTGCTCAGCACCGGCTTGGATCAGAAATGGCTGTCCCAGAAAGCCGCCCGCTGAGCCCCAGCCAGAGGCAGCATCCTGGCCAAGGCTGAAAACATCCCAGAGGGTTTGCATTTCTTAGCAGGCTGCTTGTTTTTGTTTTAAAAAAAAAAAAAGGGAAAAAAAAAAAAGAAGAAGGGAATGAATCTACTGAAAGTCTACAAAGCTAAACATAAGAAAAGACCTGTGGGATCTTTTCCTATGGATTTCAGCAAAACACCCTGAGTTTGATCTCCAGCGATGGCGGCGATGATGTGAGGTGTGAAACGGAGTCTGGGTGGTCGAGGGAATAGAGGGGGGGCAGCCTGCCTGGGCGCCCCTCTGTGAGGCTGTCTGTGAGGGATGCACAAGCACCAGCAGAAGTGTCAGGGGGGCACAAGCACCCTGGCTTCCGCCATGGCACAATGCAGGGCTCTGCACGGAGATTGAGGGTTTATCTCCACCACAAAGGACTGCTGCAGTCCTCCAGCCCAAGTGCAGGTGACCCAATATACTTTTAAATTTGGATTTTCACTTAGTTTTGGGACTGTTCAGGCTTCTAAACACCCCACAGCTGTAAAAGACAACCAGGATGAGCTGGACTTGGGATGGGGGCGCAATGGATCCTATAGAAAGCTGTTTTTCCTGGATCCCCCCTGCAGAGTCCCAGCCTGACTTCAGTGCAGCCCAGCTGCTCCAAGAGCAGCCCTGCAGCTTAAACCAAGACCGCTGCCTGATTTTTTGGATGCTGGGCTTGTTCAGCAGCTGCAGCACAAGCAGGTGAATCTTTCCTACAGGAGGAACAAGAACCTTTGAACAAGTGGAGGAAATTCATGCAGAGAGAGGAGAGGATGGAAAGGCATTTTGGAGCACAAAGTGGATGTGAGCCATTAACCTTAAATCTTTTCTGAAAAATGAATGCAAGATGCCACCCAGTACAGTGCGAACCACTGGAGCCATAGAAGCATAAAATGCACGAGATAAACAGGAGTATGGATGGAAAAAGAGCTGCCATTGATTTCATTTGGCCATAACTGTTGTACCCTGCTGTCCTGGTTCCCCAGGCACAGACCCATGGACCAGCCATGCAGGCAGGCCATGAGTAGCCCCCAGTCAGCTGGGAGATCCAATCAAGGCAGCTGACTCACAGGTGTATCCCACACCACTTCATTGTGCTCATTATAAAAGGAGGGAGTTCACTGAGGGTGGAGTCCTAGGAAGGGGAACTTTACCCTCTTGACCTTCTGCTCCTGCTGCCGACTCTAAGGATGAGGCTGAGTAGAACCTTGTACACTTTACGTTGGTGGTTGTATTAGTTTTGTTGTTTCATTAAATCTGTTTCTACTTCAACCCATGGGGCTTCTCCTTTTTTTCCCCAGTTCCCCTTCTCAGCTGGGGAGGGAGCATTGGGTGGTAGAGCAACTGCTACAGTTTAGCCTCGGGTACAGGTACAGTAGGCACCTGCCTTGCACTTTTGCTGAATAAGGGAAACCCTGTCCTTATATCCTACCTGAGGAGAGTTCCCTTGCAGTCCAAGCATTTGAAGTCAAGGAGGAATGGTTTTGATTTTGACTCCCCTTTACCACCCACACTCAGCTCAACTCAAATTTAAGCCAGAGAATATAAATTTTGGGGATTTGCTGTTCTCTTGCCTGGACTGTCCCAAGATGGGATGGAGCCCAAGAGATGCCAGACACCTACATACACATACATGTTCCCTTCTCTTGACACTTGAGTAGCATTGACCTATCCAAAGTACTTTTGGTAACTCAGCACCTCCCAGTTTTCCTTGGCTCTAGATTTGCTTGCCTGCTTTTGCTTTGATTCGTGTCCTGCCATGCTGGGGAAAAAACAAAATTCTGTCTATGCTGTGTGTGAAAGAGATGGCTCTGATGTGGAGTCTGATGGCAATCCCTAACCACAGGTTTCTGGTGGCTGGGACTCACTGGAGTGTTGTACTTTTCCAATTCCCCAGCTAAAATGAGAAGGGCAGGGTGGCTTTCCATTAGTCCCTGAAGGGCAGATCTGCAACAAAGGGGAGCTCTCCCTGTGCCAGCCAGCATGCTCTGTGCTGGATGTCACCAGCATTTTTCTTGAAAAAGAGGAAAATGAAAAGAAGTAGTCTTAAAAACTTGCCTCTGGCTGTTACACCTATTGACAGGGGGCTTTGTTCCAATTCTGCCCTATGTAGACTGAAAAAGAAAAGAACCCTTGACATTATAAAAGCTCATAAACCCCCACAAACCCACCAGATAGGAGCAAGTTGAAGTGTATGTTGCAATGGGTCCAGAATGGGGGTGCTAAGGGGAAGGGTCACCTAGAATCTGGAGGTCCCTTGATCATACCCAGCCCACTCCTTGCCCTGGCTCCTGCTGAAGCCTGAGGCTGCAGTTCCAGTTAAATAATGGGGCTGTCAATGGTCCTTTGTAAATTGGCTCTTTGGGCAGACACTGTGCTTTTGAGTTCCAGATGATTCATGCTTCTTATGTAAGGGAGGTGCGGGAGGTAGGTAGAGGTAATCCTTGTCATGAGATGTACTAATTGATCTGGAAGATGGCAGTGAGATTTTGGCCACCAAAACCTTCACCTTCGGGGCTGAAAGAGAAGCAGCAAATGCCAGAGCAGAGGTGCAACAGCTGGAAGGCTTGTTAGGCACATTCAGGCCATCAGAGAGAAAAGGAGCAGGCACGGAGGGAAAGAGAGCAACAGTTAATTCATGGAAAGGTTAGAGAAGGCTGTAATTATGCCAAGAAACAAGGTTTTTGTCCATGATTTTTTAAGTCTGTGGAATTATGAATTTTACTTCCCTCTGTAAGCACTTTATTCCCTTGTTTTAAGCCTGGTCAGACAGACAGTAGCTCCTGTTAGCTGTAAGGAAGCTGGTTTGAGATGAAAAAAAGAGGGCAGAAGAATGTACGCTTATGGAAACTGTCCCAGAGCCACAGGGAAGCAGTCAGAAAAGTTTACGTGGCTTTGGGAAACCCAGTAAGTCAGCTGTGATGCTGAATTTGGAAGGCTTTCAGTTAGCAAAACTGTGGCTGGAATAAACCCATGAAAGGAAGCTGGATGCTCCTGGCAGTGATGCAGACCTGTGTTTTCGTGCCCAGCTAGGCAAGGAAATGGGCAGCAAGATCAGAGGCTATTTTGATTTGGCTCCTAAGAAATGAGCCAGGTATCGCCAAGAAATGAGGCAGTGCCTGCCACACAATGGCTGGAAAGTGAAAGGGTGGACTAGATAACAGCATTCACACGGTTATTATCAAGATCAGCAATTACCAGTCCTGGCTTCTCAAGGCTAAGTTACCAGTTCAAAGGCAGGCCACCACAGCACCAGATAATGCTTGCTCTTTACCTGCAATCCCCCTTCTCTGGGAAGGCACTGAGAGCAGGACAGCATAGGGGAGACCCAAAAGCATCTTTACATGTGAGACCATGCAGCTCAGTGGCTTGACCCAAGCTGGGGCAGCACACAGGGTTTCATACCTCTGCTCCCCTGGCCAAATCCACTCTGCAGGGGTTGATCCATGTCTCGGCGGCACCACAGTAACCTCAAAGAGGAATAGGAGAAAACCAGTGGTGGACAGCAAAAAAACATGCTGCGAGGAAGTGGGTCTAACAGAAGAAAATCTCAGATTTTAATTAGCCGCTGCCCAAACTTGTGCTGGCATCATTCCCAATTTCCACCAGCACAAACAACATCAGCACAGGTTAAAATGGAAAGAGCTGAATCTATGGATCATTGTTTTTGAGACCAATTGAGAAGAAATGCGATAATATTTCAGGAAAGGGCGGTTCTCATAAGGACAATGATGGGGGAAAACCAAGGAGTCAGCACTTTGCCAAAACATTATCCCCAGCACCAACTTTAGGAAATTGGCTCTGAGCCTAAGGAGGGAGCCTTCCCATCACCTCCCATGGCAAGCACGGCTCACATCCCTATCCTACACTGACCAAGGGTCATAGGACAGAAGGATATGTGCTAAAGGAGATCCTCAGGCCTTAAACTGGACTCAAATGTAGAGAACTTGAGTTCAAGTGCCATCAGCTGCTCAAAATCCTCCTGTTTCCAAAAGGAGCTGTACCAAAGGATCAGCCCTCCCTTCTGCTTGGAGCACATAGCTCCTGTGGGCTAGAGGTAAATCTGGCTGTCTTCACTGCTTTACTTTTCTGCTCATTGTCCATGTCCCAAAGCCCAACCAGCAAAAGGAAAACTTTAGTCAAGTACCTAATTCTAACACCAAAACTCCAGAGAAATTCCTAATCATGTAGGATCACTGAGCAGGCCGCACAAAACTGCTTGTCTCTGCATCAGCTCAAGTGAAGTCACTGTTGAAATTAAAGCCAGTATTTTAGGACCGACAAGAAGACAGCAGTTCTGCCAGCTTATGATCTTATTGCATGTCATTCTCATCTTTGAGTGACTGGTTTGCTTTCATATGGCTGTGGATGCTGAATTAGGGATTGTAAGAGAATTTCAGCATCAGCATTATGAAGTTCTTAATTTTTTCCATTTAGAGAAAAGGTTGATCAGACAGCAGGAATCCATGCCCTTGAAAAGTCTCATCAGACTGAAGCTGGTCTCTCTCTGGAGGGAAAGAAGTAGGACTTAATTGTGATTTCTCAATCCATTTCCAACCCTGGAAATACCAAAACTTACCATCTGCCAAAACACAGTGAGAACACACAGTGAGAGTGCTCCTCTGGGCCTGCAGGTTGGTGGCTCCGAGAACATCCAACACCCATGCACAACTGGCTCAGCTGCAGTCCCTGCTATGCCAGCTGGGTGGAGGAGGGCCTCTGTATGTCAGAAAGTGGCTGAGATTTCCTTTTTCCCCTCCTAAGATATTAGCCAAGGGGCTGGAGTAACTATGATCTTCTCAGTCTATACCAGGGAGATCAAATCTGATTCACAGTGTGATGTGAAAACTCGGGGGTGCCTGTGCTGCTGCTCTTACCCTAATCTTGAGAACAGGATAACAACAGAGATGTTCATAGAGCTCATAAGATAACCACAGCCTTCTAAACAAGTATTCCAGTTGCTGAAATTGAGGTTGGGCCCCTCTCCTGCCTGTTGCCTCACTGCCTGCCGTCCCCCTCCAGAGCAGAACAAGTTCTTCTCTCCTTCCCAAACTACACAACTGCAATGCTGAACCACTGCTGTAGTGGTGAAATAGTGGCTGAGGGGATTCCTGGGCTAGGTAAATCTGCTGGCAAACCAGCCAGGTCCACTGACGTGCAGCCTAGTGCTCTCCTTCTATATAGGAATTATATATATATATAAAAAAAAAAAGTAAATTGCGGATGGGTGCTTTTCAGGCAATACAAGTAGAAGCCTAGCAGAAGTCGCAGACTCCTCATCTCTAGTATGCAGCTTTCAGCCTCTCGACACTCCCAGCAGAAGCAATTAATTTCTGGGACAAACAGAGCTATCCTGCTCCACAGATGTTTCCTCTTAGTTCTACTGGACTTGAGTCAATGAAAACGTGGCAATATCTGCACAGCAACACATGGAACTTTCCACCAGCCCAGATGGGAACAGGAGCAGTCTCAGTTGAAGCCTCTGTTAAAAATCTAACTGCTATTTTTGTTTGGGATGGAAGGGAGGGGTTAAAGAGAGCTAAGAAAACAGAAATGAGCAGCATAGCCCTTAGTGTGCCTGAGAACCAGTCTCAGAGATTTCTTGGCAGATGATGTATCAACCCGGAGAGCTGTAGGCCCTTTTACCCCTGTCAGAGCTTTGTTTATCCATTTGGGATATGAGTTGGTAGCAGCAAATCTCCAGGGGCAGCTGAGACCAACCAGCAGCTGTGTAATACTTTTGGCTGGGCTCATTATTTATATCTCGGGGGTAGAAGCAGCCCCAGTCCGAACTGGGGTCACGCTCCACCCCACTGCTTTTCAATGCCAACAGATGGGAGGTAGCAAATGTGGAACAGGACTCCTTAAAGACCCCCACAGAAGCCCTGGGGGGAGGACATGCATGGTTAGAGGAGGCATTGCAGATACTTACACTGCGTTAATTTACAGTCACACTCTCTGAAGTGCTTGGTACCAAGTGTTTTGTGATTTTGTTTAGCCATCTTTGTATACACAGCTGCTCCACAGGTTTGCAGACACAGATGCTCAGGTAGCAAGAGTTTGGTTTTTAGGTTCTATTGGGTTTGTGTGCCAAGGTTTTGGTAGTGGGGGGGCTATAGGGGTGGCTTCTGTGAGAAGCTGATAGAAGCTTCCCCTGTGTCTGACAGATCCAACGCCAGTTGGCTCCAAGACAGACCCACTGCTGGCCAAAGCTGAGCCCATCAGTGATGGTAGCAGTGCCTCTGTGACAACATATTTAAGAAGGGGAAAAAACTGCTGTGCAACAGCAGCCATAGAGCAAGAATATGCGAGACCAACAACTCTGCAGACACCAAGATCAGTGAAGGAGGGGTAGGAGGTGCTCCAGGTGCCAGAGCAGAGATTCCCCTGCAGCCTGTTGTGAAGACCATGTGAGGCAGGCTGTCCTCCTGCAGCCCGTGGAGGTCTATGGTGGAGCAGATGTCCACCTGCAGCCTGTGCAGGACCCCATGCCAAAGCAGATGGATGCCCAAAGGAGGCTGTGACCCTGTGGAGAGCCCATGGTGGAACAGGCTCCTGGCAGGACCTGTGGACCCATGGAGAGAGGAGCCCAGGCTGGAGCAGGTCTGCTGGCAGGACTTGTGACCCCATGGGGGACCCACACTGGAGCAGTCTGTTTCTGAAGTACTGTACCCCATGGAAAGGACCCATGCTGGAGCAGTTTTTGAAGAACTGCAGCCTGTGGTATGGACTCATGTTAGAGTTCATGGAGGACTGTCTCCTGTGGGAGGGATCACATGCTGGAGCAGAGGAAGAGTGTGAGCAGGAAGGAGCGGAAGAGACTGTGTGATGAACTGACCAAAACCCCTATTCCCCTCCTCCTGCACCGCTGGAGGGGAGGAGGTAGAGAAAATCGGGAGCGAAGTTGACCCCAGTAAGAAGGGAGGAGTTGGGGGAAGGAGTTTTAAGATTTGGTTTTATTTCTCATTACCATTCTCTGATTTGATTTGTAATAAATTAAATTTCCCCAAGTCAAGTCTGTTTTGCCTGTGACAGTAACTGGTGAGTGATCTCTCCCTGTCCTCATCTCGACCCATGAACCTTTTTGTTATATTTTCTCTCCTCTGTCCAGCTGAGGAGGGGAGTGATAGAGCAGCTTTGGTGGGCACCTGGTGTCCAGCCAGGGTCAACCCACCACAGAAGTATCTTGAGTACATAGCCTAGATCTCAGATGGGCTGAATATCTGCCATCCTTAGTAAGAAGTGGAGAGGGAATGCAAATATATTCATCTCCACAGAGGTGTCAGTTAACACACTTGAAACGCAGTGAGGTTTCTTCCCCCCCTCCAGCTCTCATAACAATCAATTTAAAATTAAAAGGATTTGGAGAGGAGGCAAGAAGCATCTTAAATGATGTAACTTGCAAAATGCTTGGAGATCCTTCAGCTGGAAGGTGATGTAGAAATACGCTATTATTACCATGTTACAAAATTCACTCTGGAAGTAACTCTGGGCAACCTTTTGGTATCCACCCACAAATCTATAATAAAACAGGCAACAGCTATTCAGAGAATGGCAGGGGTTTACGACCTGCAATCCTCATTTAGATTAACCATTTTTTTAAGCATTAAACAATACATGACCAAACAAAAACTGCCTGTGCTAAGTCTAAAGCACTGTAAATGGTTCTTCTCCCTTCAGTTTTCTTTCTTTCTACATTCTTACAAGTAGCTTTGTGTGACAAAGAATGGATCACAGCTACTGTATAGCTGATGCCAGGTTAGTCTTTGCTTCTTATAGAATAATATTACTAGAGTGATTAAAAGATCATAAATATATTCATTATCACTTATTGCCTGTAATACTACATAACACTGTCATAATATAACTAACCCATTACTTAAGGTACTTAAAAAAATCTCACCTCTTCAGAATAGACATCCTGGGCAAATCTTGTGGGATAATTTATTTATTCATTTTTAACCAGTCTGCTCATTATAGTAGTGACCACATATCTGAAATACATAGTAGTATTGCAGTCACCTTGAATAATTATGTGAGTGAGCTCTAGGAAAAGGGCTGAAGAGATTTGGGGACCTTAAATATACCATATATTTAAATGTGATCATGATTATTAATTTGAACTGTAATATGTTTTGTCCTGTAGCTACAGGTCTCCTTCAGCAAAAACCTTCCCCTTCTCCCCACCAAGCATATCCCAGAGAAGAGAATGTTCTTAATCTGATACTAGGAAATTAAAACAGGAAAATCAGAAAATGCTGCTTGAGGAAGAGCTAAATGATTCCTGCATTATCATAGTATCTTTTGCTATAACATTTGCACAAAATGATCCTTCTAACACTTGCTGCTGAAGTATCAACTTCTTGAAAATCAGCTTTTTCCTTCGACTTCTTCCATCTATTGTCTCTTCCTATCCTGCCACACAAACAACTCTTACTCTTTGTTGGGCCGGTCAATTGATGTAGGGCAATCCAATGCTTTGAAGACCTGGTGATACAACTTAATTGCATACCTCATCTGCCATCTTCTGTCTTTCCCTGTGAAGGATCATTACTGACAGCCACAATGCTTTTCCAGCTGAATTATCAAACTCCTAAAAAATTAACTTATTTTCCCCTCTACCTGAGCCATGCCCCTTCTCCTTAGCCACCGTGAGAGGTTTTGGCTAGGTTACTATTGTACCTGTTGGCAAAAGGGATAGGCAGAGCTCTAGTAAGACAAGAAATCTCGGTTTAAAATATGAATTAGAAACTTCAGACTATGTTGTATTTATAGTAAAATCTAACCACATTTTATTCAAAGAAGAGTGAGATATTTTGAAGGAAGACTTCCACAAAGTACTCTTCTCATCTGGCTGGTGAACAAAAAAAAAAGTTTCAAGAGGCCTAACACCTGGCTCATGCTGTACCGAGGACATCCCCATATATACTCGAGAACACAGCAGCTGGTCTGCAGAGGTGGAGCACATGCAAACATAATTAAGTGGAACCTACACCAGTCACTCTTGAGAACAGACTCAAGCACTTCCCTGGCAATTTCATCAGTTGCTGCTGGTGTGCTTCCTAGGTAGAGATACCCCATATGGAAAGCATCCCAAATTTGCTTATTTGTATTTAAGTGTAGCTTTCTTCATGCTTAATAACATTTTAAAAGCCTCTGAGCCAGAAGGATAAAGGTACTGGAACAAAAAGTATCCTTTTTCTATATACAAACTGACAAGATTGCACAATCAATTAAAACCAGTTTTGAACATTTAATAAAAACTCATCCTAGAAATCCAACTTTCTGCCGTGAGGTCCCCAAACTCTGTTCTTCATCCAAAATCTTCTGAAGGGCTATGTGCAAAGACTTGCCTACTCTTTTTCCCGTCTGCAATGCAAAGAAAGCAAAACAAATCTGAGACATATGCTTATTAACAGGAAGACAACTCTCATGGAACACTTCCTCTTGACAAGTATTTTCTCTTTAATACACCAGCTGGTATAATAAAAACATGCATTTAATTAAGAAAAATAATGGTGGTGGAAGTTTCATTTTAATTTGATTAACTTTTGGAAAAATGTACACACAAAGGCAGTGCTCTCATCCATCAGAGCAGCATTCCGTGATCATTAACACCAGACCTGTGTACTGTTGGATCACCCAGGAATACAAATTAAATTCACAACAGGCACAAGCACATATCCAAATAAGCCAGCACATGCAATAGGAAGCAATACACTAGCTGCCAAAGGACAAGAGATACTTGACCAGCAAAGCAGCCTACTAACAAAAAGTTCAGTAAACTCTTCTGAATGTGTTCAGAATCAGCAGACTGAATTTAGACCAGCTCAACACCTTGTCATGTGGCCAGAGAAACCCAAAATGCACACTGGCTGCATCACCAAATCAGTCTGTGGGCAGATCCTTCATTATGATGTGCACTTCTGTACTGTCCAAGGACCTTGAAGGAAGACTTCTTCCCTCTGGGGGAACACTATACAATAGGACTGCAGAAGTTCATTTCCTATTTAGGGCTCATATGTAGAGTGAAATCAGCAACCAAAATAGAGGCTCTGATCAAAGTTTTGTGCAGATAATTTGCATGGAGGGCAGCTTCTACTGCAAACCTCTATCAGACTTAATCACTCATCTCTTTGTAACAGCTCTAGATTCAAACCCTCAGCTCTTCTCTGACTGTTAGTTAGAATTGGACTCAACATCCGTCAAGGAAGACACACCAGATGTCCATAGGAAGTTTGGTTTCTTTAGGATGCCAGATTAGAGATAACATCCCTCTATCCAGATAAGGTGGATGACATCTCTGAACACAAATAAAATGCCCACTGGTACCACCAAGATTAGCACTCTGGACTGACCCCATGAAACAGTGAAGTGCTGTATATACTCAGCATGTAATTTCCACTTGAGACCAACTGTTTTCAAACTTGGCTCCAATTTCTGCATTCCTCACTACAGCCAAGCTGAAATTAGTTCTGGATCTCTAGGAAACAACACCAGTTTGAAGTATTTAATTTTCACTCTGACTCCAAGTTCAACACACATTTCTATCTCACGCTCAAGGCCAAACTCAGGCGTGAGAATTTATACTGGAGGACATATTTAAGAGGAGCCTGAAGAAAGATCTAAAATGGAATTCTTATGTGGATGTGAAGAACATCCAGATAGTAGTATTTTCATGCAGCAGGGGCAGACCAGAAACCCAGTAAAGGAGCAAAGAAAAACAACAGTAAAATGAGAACAGTAAGCTTACTATAAAACAAATGAGTTGTGCTAGAAGAGAACACCATGCACTAGCAATTCAAAGTGCCACCTCTATTTCTGTAGAAAATTTACCATGTTAGAAGTTTTGCTCTTTTAGTCTTTAAGGGAAACAATGAGAAAGGGAACATATTCTCAAAGTTTATCAACTTAAATGTTACAGTCTTATGGCTGTGAAGTACTTGACTGAAACAACTGTGAGTACCATACTTTTCAGGCGTCTAAAATTTTAGATAACAGCCATTCATATCAGATTGTTTCTAAGAAACTGTCTGTGACCTTCAGCAAGTCCCTTGTGCACCTCATAATGGCACTAAGATCTCTGCTCTTAAGTCCTTACTGCAGCTTTTCGTATACCCAAGTACCAGTCATCCAAGACAGTAACTGCTCAAAACTCCTTACCTCCATCATTTCAAAAATACTCTCAGGATCCAGGCTACCTTTCCCCACTTTCTTCATAGAAGTGAGGGCACCTTTACTGGTCACAGAAATCAGCAGGCTGGCCAAAGAACAGGCTTCTTCCTGAAGGGTAGCATCTACCACATGCCGATACCCAATCTGTAAGTTAGTGACAAAACGATGTATTAGTTTGCAGTTGTCTAAGCTCTTTACTAAGAAATTAAACTGTGAGTGGTAGCTCTGTTAGTTATCTACAGCCTCCCATCTTAATATCAGGTGAACTTTGGTAGTGGTCAGAGACTGACTTGAGAGCACAGTACTTCAACAGCCTCTGACCCCAAACTGTGTGTACATACATAACAGAGGTGAGATAAGCATGTCCCTATTTCACACTGTATTCCTCTTTGACCATCCTTTCATCTATATGAAACTCCATATTCCCCTTTCCCCCCCAAATCCAGGCATGGACTTTCCTCCCTCCTGGGTAAAAATTACACATCCTGAGACTTCAGCAATGGCCTTTCTACTGTTTATGCAACTTGCTTAAAAGAAATGTCAGACAATTCACTAGCAAATCCCTAACTCTTGCAATGGAAAATGTAGCATCCAGCAAATCAACTGTGTTAGCTGTGTGCTATATACAGAAAAGGGAAACAAAAACCTGCTTGAAAGGACAGTATCGGGTCCATGAAAACAGAGTTCTGTCCCCAGCAACAAATAGTCATTGTGTAACTCCAGACAGATCACACAACCTCTGTGCCTCACAACAATGACCATTTGTTTTAACATACTGAAGTATCTGCTGCTCTGGATGTTGAGCAAGGAGTAGATGAAAAATAATAAACAACTCTTCTGCATGCAAGAAGTAGAACCTGCAAGTCAGAGGTGGAAAAAACCCCTTGTTCAGTAAGAGTTCTTCTTATTTAGGAGGCCAAAGATGAACAAATATATACCAAGGGGACACTGACCATTTCTATAACACAAGTTTTATCTCTAGGAAAGAATTAAATGTCAGGTGAAGTTAACAGAAACTGAAGTCTCTAGGGAGAAGGTCAGAAATTTGTCAAGCTTACTTTGCTTAGCGTGACGATGCAGGGCACATCATCCACATTCAGTTGAATACAATCATAAGGGTCATCAGACAGCTCAATCTCTTTAGAGCCTTCTTCATCCTCCAGAACACGCACTTTGGGTATTCTGTGGAAAAAAAATGTGCAAAGTCATTGCCAGAACAGATAATTAATACAGATGTCATACAGTCTCAACTTCGGGAAGTACCCTTTCTTCTAAATCAAACTACATGTTTAGAAAAAAACCCCACGATGTTATCAAAGTATTAACAACTCAATGAGACTAGGAAGAAAATATTCTAAATATCTTCCCACTTATTATAAGATCATCATATTTACATGATTCAAAACATTAGAATTTGAACAGTCTTTTACAGTAATGTATGGAGGAGACTCTCTTGGAATTTGCACAATGCAATCCTGAACAATTCTTTGTACATCCGACTGGAAGTACAGGAGAGAAATCACCGAGACCGAATCCTTTCGTCCTGCGGTTCCCAACCTCGCAGACAACAGTAAAGTTGTCAGAATCACAGCAATTGCATTGCTTGGCAAAGCTGTGACATCAGTAGCAAATACAAGTAGTAAAGCTGTTCAGGAAAGAATGACACTACCTAAGAAGACTTGGGGTAAAGGAAAAAGATGACATTAGTAAAATTCTTTCTCCTTAGCAAGATGGGGAGATTGGCAAGATATTCTCATTCTTTATGGAGCCAGAAGACTCTACTGTTCTAAGGACAGAAATACAAAAGCAACGACCGGGGATAAAAACCCAGGCAGATATCCAAGAAATGTTTTCTTCTCAACGGTGAGTGATGAGCTCTCTCACAAATGAGCTAGACAGGCTAGTTATCAGCGATACATATATTGTATTTGTTAAAGCCATTTAATGGGGGTTTTATGGAATGATTTAATGCAGCTTTCTTCGCACAATTAATAAAGGAATTTAAAACAATTTAGTAGAAGATGGTAACACAAGAAGCCAAGAACCTCTTGGCTTCTTATATATCCTCATTTATCCAGGTGCTCACTAGGATGGAGTACTGACTGGGAGACTTTGCTTTGCTGGCCAGTAAAATCCACACACAGTTCAGCCATACTACACTCATGTTTCCACATTTGTACTTGAAAACATAAAATATTTCAAGATGTCCCTAGAAAGCTAACTTCTGTAACCATGTGGAATGCATCCACAAGCTGTTTTTATATTAGTACTTTTACAGTAGTGTTGTGATTTATAGCTAGACTCTGGAGGTTACATTCTTTTACACATTCTGTACCAAATCTCTTTTAAAAGAGGAGGAGATGGGGACTAATTTAGTGAATGTTTCCCCCACCAACGCAAAGTGATTTCTGTTGTTCCCAGGAAGAGTATTTTAGTTATTTGTGGCTAAGAGTCCTAAAAGCAAGTACTTCACAACAGCTAACTCTGCTTCAGTGAGAAAAAATTCCCTACAAGAACACTGGCCTGAGCCAAGCTAAAACTAAAACTTTCAGTAAGCAGAACAACTGCAATGTGTACTTTTTCCTGAAATGAAGCTCAAAATGCTTTGCAACTCATTGGAAATGCATAAAAACCTATTTTCAAGTTAAAAATATTCCATTTAAAAATGACAGAATAAAGTCACAAGGTGACTAACCCTCAAACTACACAGGACAATGGACAACTTTGGACAACAGCCTAGACAAAAAGTATATATGCCAAAGCAGTGTTTAGAAAAGAAGGAAGATTTCAAGAAAATTTATGAGATTAAGCAATTTTTAATGCCATGTTAAAATAGCTATGAAACCAGAGTAATATTTGGTCTGCAAGGAAAATATGCCAGAATTAATACCTGAAAAATGCCTGCAAGGAGCTGTTTTGGCCAAGAATAGATGAGAGAGAGGTACAAATCAGAAATACTGAAGAGGCTACAAGATAGTTGATCAGCCACAAGCATCATAATTGCACAAAAAGCAGGTATATACACACAAAAACTAGGCAAAAAGAGTGTACCACAAAGCATTTCCAGAAAACTGAAGATTTCCTCTCCCAGCTTGAGAAGATTTATCTTAAGAACTAGCTGTACATGTTTACTTTGCAACTTTTATTTTTCTGTTTTGATTCCTGTAACTAATCAGGGCAGAAATCTGTACAGCAGGACTTAGTCACACAATGAACAATGCTTTTTTACTGCATGCTGCAGACCCAGATTTCACAACTACAAAATGAGTTCTACCCTTCAAAGCAGGCATCAGTTCTGCCTCTACCACGTTGCCCAACAATAAACCATGACATCTGCAAGGCTGTTGCATTATAAAGTCTGTAGATTTTGTAACTTGGCTGGTTTCTGTTGCCTTGGTTGCAAGTAGGCACATTCCAGAGGATCAAATTCAACGCTAAGTCCTGACACAGTAGCTACTTGCACATTTTGCAGTATCTACTTCCATCATGGATAAATCCAGCCTTAAGCACCTTGGGGACACAGTGAAGAAAGTCTGATATCTGCTATCTTTTGCACATGATCTTGATATAGTTTTTAGAACACAATGAACAATACAAAACTCAAAGAAGGCAATGTTTCCTCTGAAACAGTCATATTGTCACCATTTCATGCCTGAGGGGGATAAAATGAGTTAGGTCAGACATACAAAGGATTTAAATCCTGTAATTCTTGTGCAAAATTCTTTAAATTAGGATTTTGGATTTACTTAGCCATAAAGAAAAACATGTCCCTAGCTATTATATAAATGGTCAGAGCAAGATTTTAAGGATGAAGATGAGGTTTTCAAATGCCTAGCTGAGTATCTAAAAATTTGTAGCTTTGAAGGAAAAACAGCAGCTTGAGCTTCCTGCTCTTGGTTCTAAGGCTGCAGTCAAGGCTGCCAAAGATCTGAAAACACTCATAACAAAAACCTGGTTGTAAACAGATTATGAAAGGCAAGTAAGACTCAACGAGGGACACACATGTCAAGCAAAATTCAGAACACTTAATCTGAAGTGCAGTATGACATGGTTATTAGAAACTGAGTTAAAGTCATTAGTTCATGTTGCTTGCGTGCAAATGGACTGCCTTGTGTCTGAATGTGAGTTGCCTTAGGTTTTTCTTACTTGAACAACTAAGCATTATAAAAGCTTAGCTCAGAGACAGTACTTCTCCAGTTCCCATGCCACTTCCACTCACACAAAATGAGATCTGTGCTTTACCGTGTGTTAAAGAGGGCTGCCTTCACTGCGATAGAGATTGCATCAAAGAGGTTCCCACCACATTCCAATAGCTGAGGAGGAAAAAAAGAATCTCTTTAAAAGAAAATCAAACTAGTGCCTGTAAATTTGAGTCTTTATTTTACTTAAACCTACTTGCAAAGGCACAAAATTAAGAACCAGAACAGGTTTTTAAAAAACAAAGTTGTCTTTAAAGCCTATCTATGAAAAAAAACAACAGACATGAAATTAAGATTTCAGTTAACTGTATTATTCATGCAAAACAGAAGAATTAATGCACTTCATAATAGAGTTAATGATAAAATCTAGTCATAGAAGCTGAATTGAAACCACTGCTGTTCTGACTCTTCTTGTGCTAAGGCTCTGAACTAGACTATGACCAGAATACTTCTGATAAACTCACCATTCATTCTTTAATGTTAAATCAAGCCAATCCATTTTCTGTACTTTATTTCAAAAAGAAGTATTTTTTAAATAACAGCTGGACAAACTCACTTGGTAGAAATGTTTTCAAAGAAGCAACATAAATTGTCACCCAGAACATAGTTATCAACAGGCAGTTATAGAAGGTATAGTTACGAAGGCACATCATGATTTCTTCTCTATTCTTTACAGAAAAGGAGGCATCAGCAAGTTTGTCTTGTAGCTGAAAAAGATCTAAGGAAGTCTTAATGTCAAAGTCTAACTGTCGATAATACTATCATTTGAATTATAGTGTGTGGATGGATTCTAGCTTAGTTTCTTCCCATGAAGATCAGGAGAACAGCCAAAGAGAAGAGCACTGCATACCAGATGAAAAGGCAGGGCTTGTATAACCACTAATACCTTTTATAGGGCTGACAGACAACTCAAACATGCATTTGGCCACAGTCTCATGTTAGCTCTCTGACAAGCTCCACTCTCAGCTGCCAGTACTACTCTATGAACACACACATTCCCAGCAAGCATTTGAAACTACTTCAGCAAGAACATATGGATGCTTCTCCATTACATCAATTTATGCCGTATGATAAGAGCAAAACAAGTTTTGCAACACTGATTGCATAGATTGCTCTTCAAAATCTATTTAAGAATGAGATAAACTCCTGCACTGGGAGCAAATCATAAATCACATATTCTGGAAAAACAGTTTATTTTTATGAAGACAGACTGAATTGTGTAAAAAGAATGATAAAAAGTTGGGATAGAAAGCTAAATACAAAGGTGATCAAATTATTTCTTTGCAAACAGCTGTTGGATACAGAAAGGTTAACTTGCCACTTTCAGTCATTATTGGATTTTACTGGGTAACACAATAAGCCCTACAATATCTTTGTTATTAAAACACAGTAATGGGATGTGCCTGTGCTGTTGCCAGGCTTATGTTCAGGCTGCTCTTCTAAAGCCTTATCTGTATTACAGTGGCATCTACAGGTTAGGAACACAGACTGTATCAAAACCATGGTACAACAATTCCTCCAAAAAAGAAATGAACACT
Organism: Podargus strigoides; assembly: GCA_028020825.1. NCBI lineage: Eukaryota > Metazoa > Chordata > Aves > Caprimulgiformes > Podargidae > Podargus > Podargus strigoides. The sequence goes on along the minus strand of CM051623.1, from coordinate 13,046,108 downwards.
CTCTTCTCAGCTGAAACACTTTGTACTGAAATCCACCCTCACTATTTTATTTTTTTGGAGGACTAAGAAAGTCTGCAGAACTGTGGGTTGTAGGAAGCAAAGGAGTCTTTAGAAAGGACTGCTTTTAATTTACTGATACACAAATGAAAAAGTTATTAGGGGTGGAAAAAAAGAGAAAACATAGAAGACCTTGCCTTATTCAAGTAAGTTTTTCCTCCAAAAGGACAGATTTCTAAGGGTTTTCTTGGTTTTGGGCTTTTTTTCCAAACTGGGGAGGAACAGGAAAAAAAAATGAGGAAATCCTCTGAGGGATTCTCAGTAGTGAATTGCTAAAATTTCAACAGAACCTAATGCACCCCAACACACAATGTACTGTGATTGGGTAGGGAATGAAAAGAGATTGCACACTCTGGTTCTCCTTGCTCAGCACTGCAGGCTGTTGGGGAAAATTATGTGGAGAAGGCTATTCATGTATCAAAAATACCCTCAAAAATGCCTAAAAGCTTATTTATCACATCAATGACTTAGAAGGGAAAATTAACTGAGGGAAAGACAGAAAGAGTGAGAACAGGCTTATAGTCCTGCAGTACAGTGTATCTCTACATTCATGAGCTACTCTTTGGAAGTGGAACGCCTTCTACTGGTAAAAAATAATGCATGCATTTTGAAAGGTCAAGGTATATATTCTAGACCTTTGACACATATCTTTGTGTCCACATGCCTGCATCTTTGCAGTATGTATAGCTGAAGTAATTTTCTTTCTAGTCTGACTGTACACAATTATAGCACCTCCCAAGTGCACAGACCACAAGAAAATGTTTGAGAGATGTTTTTAATCAATAAGCTGCAAGGCTATGCAAAATGTACTATTTTCTCTTTTGAGGCTGCATATCTCAAATTTTGTTTATACACACCAGCTGAATACAGGTGCTTCTATCAAAGTGCACATGGCTAAATTACATAGCAATGGAATATCTCCAGGTTTATAACATTCATTCTGGGTTTTCATCTTTTGGAATGAGAAATTTAAAAACAAGTACCTTCCCACCTGATGACAAGGTACCAGTAGTTTCAGACTTAACGATACATTTAAGCCTTACTTTCCCTTCAACTTAACTAGGCAACACAAACACTAACGTGAAAAATTCCCAGGAACTCTGAAGGAAAACATCATCCAAAGGACTCTCAATAAGCATTGTTATAATATTTAGAATCTGCCTCCCTCAAATAATGAATAATAGGACTTGTAGTGCACAAGTGTCATATTTCCACCATGTGCTATTAAAATAGAGCTCTACAGGAATGATTCAGAAAGTGCAGTTTCAGGAAAACCTGTAGGTATCAAGCACTACATCAAGTATAAGCTCTCCCATGTGATATACATGTCTTCTATCTAGAAGAGGAAATAGTACAAAAACCTCAGAAATGTGAAAATACAGAGGCCTGAGATGGGGGAAAGAAGCGGGGGGGGGGGGGAAGAAAAAAAAAGAGGTGGGGGGAACAGAATAAAGAGATAAATGTTAACAGTGTCTTCTTGTATTTATACCAGCAGCTCTTCAATGGCTCACACACAAACTCCCTGTAGAGTATGACATTAAAAAGGCTCATCAAATTCAGAGTCCTAGTTATGAACCTACAACAGATTCTTTATTGGCGCTGTAAACAAAGCTAAATGTAAAATTTATAACACAGCTTAGATCTTGCTATTCATAATTCTTATGCAACTAGTAGCATAAAAATGCCAAGACTGGTTTTCTCTGTAGCTGTGGACAATTACCAAATTTCTCCAGGAAGAATCAAATAATGACCAGTTATACTTCACACAAAAGCTATACACAAGTACTTCTGCAGCAGTCTGCTTTATGAACATCTTTGTTTATGCAGTGTTTATGCAATGGTAAGCAGTAGATTGCTTAAATAAACACAGCATTTAATATTCTGTACCTCTGCTTGTAATTACCTGGTAACTAAAGGCCCCAGAGTGATTTCTCAGAACTAACACTTCATCCTCTATTAAACTATGCCAAGCTCCAATAAGCTGGTGACTAGGACTGTGAAGGCACTCAGCAGTGGTACACATTTGGCAATTCTGTATGCAGGTTAAGTCATGGTATGTACCATATCTACTATAATTAGGCTAATGCCACTGCTTTTTAAATGCCTAATGGAATAACTTTCACATTTATTTATGACATAGTCTGAATGTTCCTGTTCCGTTTAACAAAAAAACTGTATTTTATTTTTTTGGCAATACAGCGTAACATTTTGCAAATCATCTGACAGACGTGAACAGACTCCTGTGAGTAAGATCCCTCAACTTATTTTCAGTTACAAATTTGATAAATAGAAACTCAACTTTGGACCAAGAAGAATTTGAAATAATGCTCAGGAGAGTCTGACTTGCAGAATTCTATTAAATTCCCATGACAGAGTGCTTTAAACACAGGACAGTTTGGAAATCAAGCTGCTGCATGCACAAGATTTAAATGCATAAAACTCAGTTACCATTTTATAATGGAAACAAACATTCAGTTTCTCTTCTATATTCGATACATTTATACAGCTTTCCTCAAAAAGTGCCTAGGCCAAATATAACTTTTGCCAGAAAAGTTTCTGTTTTTCTTTATTGACTCAGTACTGATAATAGTGCAAAGAGGCAGACAGGATGGACAATTATGTTAGGGCTAATATACACCCATGCTAACTTACATTCGTTAGAATGATACATTTGCTGTTATATCTAGCTTGGAAAAAAGTGACACTTTTTTAGTGACAATTTCCTTGTCTGTATAAGGTCACTGATTGTTATCTGAGACAGGTTTGGAGTATTCAGTGTTTTATTGGCTCTGCAGAGGATCAGCAGTATCAAGAAGAGTAGAAAAAGAGCAAGCTGGTAGTAGTAATTAACTATTATAGGCAGATTCACAAGAAAATGACCATCCATGCTGCAAAACATTGTATCACATTATATGAAGCTTTTTTTAGATGAAAATAAACATGGTTATGCTAAGTCAGCCAGTGCCTTGAAAAACCTCCTTAAATCTTAGTTTTCATTTCCTTACTTACCAATACATCAACATAGATAATCCAGCAGTGCTCTCTGGGATTAATACAAAGTGATTTCAAGTCTACGCTGTTCTCGCTGCTAAATACTCTGTAAAGTGTATTTGCTATCTCTGTGCCAAGCTCTTCTCCTCCACGGCCTTCAAATTCAGGAGTAGCATTCGCAGAACTAGATAAAGAAAGAAAAAATACTTTCACTTCTGAAGCAGCCAATACCCAAAGAACACTTCTTAAATATAAAAGCATCAGAAATACCTAAGGATTTATTTGTACAATAATAAGTTTCCTATCTGTGAAGAAATTTATCTCCACTTTGTATAAGAAAATATCTTAATGCAGATAATATACCTACATTTTGCTACAAACTCTGATACTGATTAAATTTCACTACTATCTTCAGTTCCCAAGTTACAATATTAAAGTTGGCGAATTCTTTCAGGGATTATTTCTTAAGCACTCTCATCTTCTATCACCTCAACCCTTTGAAAAGTAAAAAAGTGAGAGAAATCTGTATTAAGTTCAGAAGAGCTAACCAGAGAGCCTGAGTTGAATGTTAAACTAATAAGATAAGAGTGGCTAAGAAGAGAAATATATGGCGATATGACAAGTAAAATACACTTTAAAAAAATAAAGTGAAATGACTTAATCGGTAATTTCTTTACTGAGTGTACTCTGTTACCAAGCCACTTAAAGACAGCAGCTCTTTACCTTCAGCAACTGCAGCTTATGGAGAACAGCATCTAAAGAACAATTTTTCCAGAGAGATCTGACAAAAGTGTGTGGTCTTCACTTCCCTGATCACAACATAACAAAATTTGTTTACAAGCAGTCATGCAAGAAAGTCTTTGGGTGCTGAGGCTTTGTACACAGCTAAGGACTAAATTCAAACAAAAGAAAACAGGCCTACAAAAAAGCGCCCCAAAACAAACATAACTGAGAACTGTTTTCTATCTATGACATTTAAGATCCTACCTGATACAAACTCCCATGCAGGCACCACTGAAATAAGCCCACTCTTCCAGCTGGAATAAAAGCATGTCTGGCCTTCAAAGTGGAAGAACATATGGCCAGACTTGGACACGTGTATTTCTTGCTTCCCTAATTCCACAAACAAAATCTAATGCATTCAAGGAATTCAGACGTATGATTTTCTTTTTTTTTGTTATTTCTTACACTTTGAAAATGATAAATCTTTGCTTCAGTCAAAAAAACCAAGACAAACCCCCAACAAGTCAGTATTAGAACAACCCCAAAACTTAAACATGAGAAAAGCAGACAAAGCAGCCATTCAACATCATTGGCCAGAATGAGTGTCTTCTCCAGTGCTGATGGGCAGTAAGGACATCAAACAGGACAGAGACTTGTTCTATGATAATTAGCATCACAAATAAGTGCCCCCAAAATAATTTCTTCCAGAGACTAGTATTAAAGTCTGTCTCAAAATGGGATAAAATGCACTTCTCAGATTGTAGGTTAAGGACTCAGAGCAAAATAAAGAGAAATTTGGGGTCAGAGAATTGTATACATGAACCAGCAAGTGATTATTTTCAGTAGTACAAGAAACAGTTAAAGTTTTGGGAAATAAGCATTTTAAGACAGCAAACACAGCAGTCTGAGTTTCATTGTTAGTTTCGACAACACAAAAGCCAAGGAGTACATACAGGAACTTCACCACAAGATGCAGTGTATCAAACTATGTGCAGTTACTGCCACCCAGTGGCAGCCTGGAAAAGCATCAGAGCACTGAGAGCGTCTCATTTCCCTTTACAGAGAACAAGCTGCTCCCACTTCACAGTTTGTCTTTTGGATCTTTCTGGAGGAGAGAGGCCACCCTTCCCTGGTGGCACAAGCATGCAAGAAGTGCCTGCTCTAAAATTTAGGCTTTTGGTCTGTGTTGTCACAGAGAGTAAGGACTACCTATATCTAGAACCGACAAGATCCATCTTGCACAATATTGCTGCACATCTCCCTCCCATCTTCTTATGGAGCAGCGAATAACAGATAGAAAATACAACCTAACATTAATCTAATCAGTTAAAGTTTTTCTAACATTTATTTACACATGAAAGAAATGTCACAAAATTGCAACATCCTCACAGACCACTCATTTTAGAAAAGAAATGCTGTCATTGGACTTTCTTCACAGAGAAGCCAGCAGAACAAAGTGGGTACTATTTAGGATATTTCATACATGAGTTCTACAAAGCAGTCAAGCTCCGATCTCCTCTAGCAGCAGAATCAAATTTCAGAAGATCATCTTCCTGTTGTATTTTCTGAACAGCAATCATAGACAAACTGTTAACTCATTGGCGAATCCTTCCCTCTACAAACCATAAATTTCCACAGTCAACTAGGACATCATGATGTACAGAGGAAGTCTTAGGTAAGGCTGTGTAATGTGAGAGATACACAAATATTAAGACAGATACAGCCAGTTAGATCAGAAAGATTAACAGATCTGCACTTACTCAGTAGCTCTCAATACCTTAGCTTTACTAGTGGTATATTGGTTTGATGTCAGAGTAGCATCATTTTTTGATTTTAATAAAATGAAACAAAGGTCAAATGCAGAACAGTTAACTTGACAATGCCAAGGCTTTTATGAGAGGTTCCCAAAGCACATTACTTCATAAAGAACAGTTTTAGGAAGTCTGCAAGACAGTGTGAATAACACTGGGATGTCACTACACTATCTCAGAGCAACCTAAAAACAAGAGCTCTCAGTTTTCTTCTAGTGTCCTTCATAATTCAAGCACTATGAAGACTGTAAGGATAAATAGACCATTTGTAGCACAAAGCCAGAAATATGATTAAAAACAAATACCATTTTAGTTCATGAAATACTGGCTCACCTAAACTAAATTTCCTAATTAATTTCTGCATCTGAAGCTTACAGTATTTTCTTTGTTTAAACAAACAGTTTTGTACAAAGCACACTTCAAACTTTTCCCACTGCTTTCAAGGACAAAGTAAGCAAAATCCTTTAACTACAGTTAAAGTACAATCTGTATCAGCCAATCCTTGAAAGCAGTGGGAAAAGTCTGAAGTGTGCTTTGTACAAAACTGTTTGTTTAAAATACAATCTGTATCAGCCAATTCTTTTCTTCTGGAACACTTCATTTTTGAAAGAGATTTTTTTCTATTCTATCATATCAAAAAGACAACTGACACTGTAGTCATGAAGTCATATTAAATGTATGTGTAATTGAACCATTACCCTTTTTCAGCTGCAATGATGCTATGCAATTTGGGAAAAATTTTTTTAACCTGATTTCATTCTTGAACTCCTATTGTTTTGCTTATTTTGGATCTGCGGAACCAGCAGAAAGTTTCTAAACATTCACCACCATTGAAACAGTAGAATAACTTGCTTCTGTTACTCAGACCCTTACAGGAGGTTAGTGGAACGAAGGTATGAACTCGAGAAGAATGGTAAGATCTGATTAGTCATGTATTCCAAATATTAGAGCTAATTCCTTCTCTTCTAGTATACTAACCAGTCAACAAAGAATTCCAGGTATCCTTCATCTGGTTTCTCCAACTTTGGTGTCCCCATTTCAGCTTTTACACCTACCAAGATATCAGTGTGTCCCTGTTAAAACAAAAACATATCACCCAATAAGAATTATATTCACAAAACTACTAGTTTAATTTAAATGTCTATGGTAAGCTGACATTTCAGTTATCTGTACCCATCATTGAATCAGAGTGAACTTAAAATCACATTAGTTGTTTTTAAAAATGAAAGGCTTTAGAAGAACAATGTTAAGCCTATAATGTTTCTTCAAATAATTATCATGCATATCAGCTTTCTCTAGGTTAAAAAGACACTCTTCATATCCACGACTTTTTCTATCATTTTGGTCCTGGAAACAGCTGTATCTGCAGAACCTTTATAATATTGCACAGTATATTTATCTTCTTCACAGTCAACAGTGTACCAGAAGTAGTTTTGCTTCAACTCTAAAGAAACAGGATTATTTTTTCCAGTGATTAGCCACAACAGTAATTTCACTTTTTTCAAGATTAAATGGTAGCTGAGTTCAGATTGAAGGCTTTCCAAGTACTCCACAGTCCACCTAGCTCAAGTAGGTTAAGCCTGTCTGAATGAATTATATATCCTATCATTATTCCTTAACCCATAGTTTCAGTTAGTGCTATATATACACACATTACTACGCACACAAACCCATCTACAAATAGCCTCAGCTCATCTTAAAACTAGTCACAGAAACCAGAAGTCTCATCAGCAATGTACACGATCCCCGAGAAATTTACCAACCAGCTTTACTCTTGCAGATCCACTTGTGTTTGATACAACATCTGTTTCTACTTCTGCACATCTGTAGTCTTCACAACCACGACCATCGACACGAAGGTCCTCCTAAGAACAACAATAAATATATTGTGCTTGAAGGAATTAGTAATGAAAAGTTTAAAAAGAGACTGTGACTTTGAAGATTCCTTTTCCTATGCCAAACACATCAATAAAACTAACATAAAAGCAACAGCTCCAAGGTTTCATCACTAAGTTTTCACTTGAGTGCAACAGAACCACTTTTCCATTTGCCTTTCATTATCTAGAGCTCTCAACAAGCTAGACCTGAACTCCTGCACTACTTCCTTACTGTTTCAACAGAAAGCTTCAGACTACAAAAGTGTAAAGGTCTCGGCTTTAAGAGGTACTTTACCTAACATGACACGGGTCTGTCTTGGGATACTCAAGCTCAGTACTTTCATATATGTAATCAGGACCCAGCAGACAAAACTAATCCGCCAGCCTTCCGAATGCTTTCACCTGTTTGTATTTCAAAAACAGATATTACGTGCTCTCAGATACTTCACAGCTCATCCCCATAAAGGTGGGTTTCTCTGCAGTAAAATACAGTTTCTCTGCTTTGCACAACCCTTTTATCTTTGGCATTTCTCCCTACACGTCCTTTAGCCTTCCTCCTTGGCCCACTCACTGCTCCTTAGTGACAGGCCGAAACTCTACACAACGGCAAAAATTTGAGAAAGAGCAAGGGAAAAGGGGGAAAGAGGATGTCACCAAACAGGACAAAGAACTTATCAACACCAATGGGATGTAGATAAGCAGACACTTCTTTATTGACGCATGGAGGATACGGGGGATAACTCCACCCAGCGTATCCTGGGTTACATCACCTTTAGCAGGGTTTTTATATATTTGAGTTCCATTGTATAAGCTATTTAACATAAAACTGCATACACTGCTCGCTTTCAATTGCTCATTAACCTTTACCTTGATTGGCCCCTAATGATTTGTCGGATTACATCACTTCATGTATATTAATTTCTAATAACAATCATTGGTCACCTGTAGTCACGCCATAGTCGCGCTATTGATTGTACCCTCTAATATTCAGATTAGGATGGGGAGGGGGGTAAGGGGATCTTCAAGCAGCATAAACTGGTCACTGTGACTTTAGCCACTATATGATTAATTACTGTATTGTTTCCACGGTGGTTGCTTAAACATAATATTTTACTTTCTTGACTACATGGTTTCTAGTTACAGACAATGCTGGGCCTTAGCTGCTTGTACCACCTGTTCACTTCATGTACTTTAGCTGCTGGTACCCCCTGTTTGTTCTGTGTGCTTTCTGTGGTTACTAAAGTAAAACACAGTCACTCCCTCATATGATTCGATTAGGCCTAACTTGATTTTAGCTAAACTAAAATTATAAAATCATCAAAATCATCAGAATCTGATCTGATTGGTAACAAGGAGGGCAAGACATGAAAAAACAAACCCACGACCTGTTCTCAGCCCGCTTTCTGTTCGGGTGCTCTGTTCTCGGTGTGCAGGGATGATTATTGCCCTAGAGATTCCCCCTCCCCGGACACCAGGTAACGGGAAGCTAGCTAGCTAGCTCCCTGCCTCCTTCGCCGCCGCCTTTACCTGGACGCCATGCACGATATAGAGCTTCTCCGCCTCGCTCAGCACCACGGACGCCATGCCTCCCGCCGCCGAACGGCGCCACGCCCCCCGCTTCCGCTTCTGGCGCCCGCGCGCCGCCGCTACAGCAACAGCCGCCCTCGGCGCAGGGGGGCGGTCCCGGCACCTGCGTACTGCGTCACTCCCGCGCGCCCGAGGCGGGAAGGTGCCTGGGTCCCACGGGTGCCGCTGCGCCCGGCAGCGGTGTGGGCTTGAGTTGGGGGCTCGGAGGCCGGGGCCTCCCCCTTCTCACAGGTAAAACGGGCCGCGCAGCCGGCAAACTCTCCGGAGAAGGCTTGCACAGGGAGTAGGCGCAGTGCTCTGGACGCGATGCCCACTGAGCGCTCCCCGTTCCCTCCGAGAAGCTGACTCTCACGGTGAACCAAAGGGGCAGTGGCCCGCTCTCTGCCTGCCCTGTACTGAGGTAAAAGCCCCCGGAGAACACTGTGAAAATACCCCAGTGCTCGGGAAGAGCTCGCGTAGTGATAAACCCCGCAAGAAAAATGAGGTTTTTACTTCAGAGAAAGGTCCGAGCTAGCACGGGGCAGGCCGGTACAGGAGCAGGGAAGACAGCAAATGTCCTCGTTAGGAGAGTGCTGCTGGTCCTGTGCCAGATATCCCTGGGAAAGCAGCATGGGAAGTGTAATTAAAAACTCATGCCATGCATTAAAACAGTAATTAAGGTGTCTTTTTTTTTTTTTGAACGGCCTTAATTGAAACTTTCATAACGAGTGGTTAGTCTTGTAAGTTTCACTCTTTTTTTTTTTTTTTTTTTTTTTTTTTGTGCACAGCTCTTGTGTATAATTTCCAAGTTTAAAAGTTGCTACCTGACTCCACGCTGATGCTTGCTCGGGCGAGAAGGACCCATGGCGTGCCAGGATTGCACAGCGCACTGCTGCAGTGTCTCTAGGTGCATCTAGCTCTCTTCTCCAAGGCTCCTTGCTCAGTCAAAGGTACGGAGCACTTCTGGCTGTGCCTGCTCGAGCAGGCGCTGCGGTGTGATGCAGCAGGAGCAAACCTGAAGAGTGAGAGATCTTTTTGGAGGTTTTGGAGGCGTGGATTGTATGTTCTCCCTGAATAGCACCTGCCAGTGCTGCTGTCCAGCACAGATGGACCCTATGTCTGACCTGCAGCGCAATTCTTGCGCCCTCACGTTCCATGGTGCGAGCCAAACTACAGCAAAGAGAAATTAGAAACTGCCTTTTAAGAGCGAGTTCCAGATCTGCAATCAAGTGTTCATGGAGGTGCACCCTGTCATTCCCACGGGGAGATGGAATTCCGGCTCCCAGTCCTGCCTGTCTCACGGCTTAGCCCACAGCAGCCAACATTTCCAAGGACAAGTGAGGCCCGCTGCTCTTTCCCACGTACATTTTAAAAAAAAAAAAAAAGGTTATTTTTCCCTTACAGACCCCGCATTCCTCCCGCCCTCCCCCCGCACGCCCGAGGCGTAAGTGCGCAGTAGGCACAGGCCCGCCCCGGCCACACGGGGCCCAGCGGCGCCCGGGCCGGTGCCCGCCCGTGGGCCGGGGAGCCCCCCGCGCCGCGCCCGGCGGCGGGGCGGGGAAGGGCCGGGCGGGGAAGGGCCGGGGGTGCGCGCTGCCTCCCGCCGCCGCTCACTTCCTGGTTCCTCCCGGCGGCCGCCCCACCTCCTCCCCGAGCACAGCGTAAGGGGCGGCGGGAGCGGGAGGGAGGGAGCGAGCGGGGGGGGGCTGCGGTGCCGCTGCCGGGCGCGGGCTCCCCGGTGCCGCGGGGCCGATGGGGCGCGGTGCGGCGCTGCGTGGCGGCGTTGGCGGCGTGCGCTCGCGCGCGCGGCGTGGGGGCGGCGGGGCGCGCGCCGTCCCGCGGCGGCGTTGGCCTGTGGGGTAGGTGGTGCGACTGACAGCGCGGGGGGGCGGCCCGCCGTGCCGTGCCGGCAGGTGCGGGCCGGCGGAGGGAGCAGGAGCGGGCCGCCGTCGCCTGCCTGAGGGGAGCGGCGCGGAGCGGCCATCCCGCCGCCGGGGCTGAGGTGGGGGCCTCGCCTGCCGCCTGCGCCGCGCCACCAGCCGCCCCCTGACCCTGCTGGAGCGCCCGGCGCTCCATCCCCGCGTAGCCCCTTTGCGGTGCGGTGTGGGGAGAGGGCGCGGCCGACCTAGGGTCGCTCGGTGCACCGCTCCCCTCCGCCGGGGCCCCGGGCAGGGGCTGGGCGCGCAGGGCGGCCGGTCGCATCCCGCAGCGGTGCGGTGGAGCTGTCGGTATCGGTCAGAAACGGGGAGGTGGGCTCCCGCTCGCCCCTTGACCCCCGACACCCCCCCCCGATCCACCAGCTTCCAGCGCTCGCCTTTAAATGCTGGGAGGGTAAATATGTTAACACTGGGCTAAATACGTGACTGAGGTCTGCTCCGGCAGCTGTTCCCCGGCAGGAAATTTGAACTTGAAGCATCCAACAATTTCGTTGGGGTCCTGTGATCTGTAACTAAATTGCAGCAATGAAATGGGGTCCTGTAATCTGTTAATGAGTTGCAGCAATGAAAGGCAAGCGGTTGGACAGTGGAGTGGACCCTCTCACATCAGAGGTGGCTGTGGTCACCTGGTGTTTGGCTGCAGCTGTCTGATGGGACTGTAGGGCAGTTGTGACTTCAGCTTTGGGATTAATTGTTGAAACCACAGTGTTTTACTGTGCCGGGTTTAGTTGAAATGGATGGTGAGTTACATGTTAATAGGAAGTAATCTGGACTGTTTATAAACAGCAGCTTCTAAGTATTACCGGAGTACTTCCGAAAAGTAATTTTTAAGAAGGAGAGAGCACTCACAATGGCTCATTAGAAAATAATCTTCCAGAAAACATAGGCATGAGGGAGGAGGCAGCAGTCTGGACTCTGATGCGCTCTCCTGCTGCCTGTGTGCTAGTGAGGGATGCAGGGTGGGCAGCAGATCTCCTTTAGATTTCTTTCCTTTGATCCTGATTCAGAAAAGATAAACTATATTTTTGGTATATGAGAGAGACACTGTGTGCCAGACTCTTGACATAGCAAAGGTGTGCAATGTCAGATCTGTAGGAAAGGAGCCCAGATTCGGATGGTTTTTCTGATACAGTGGGATCACAGAGAAGAGGCTGGCAGGGAGCAGTGAGTGACTGCCTCTGATGGTGTAGATAGCAAGGCTCTAGTGAGTACTGTGTTTTTCTTCGCTTAGTGAAAGCAACAAATAAGTTTTGTATAGTGTTATAGGCATTTCAGTGGTAAAAGTCATTATAAGGGGAACCACACATTAACTCATATCTTTGAAAATGCAGCCCCATGTGCAGTAAAGATCCATTCCTTCAAACACTATGACTGTCAGCATAGCTCTTAGTGCTGTCTCACTGATGCAGTAGTATTTGTCATACGAATGGGAGCTGCTCGTGGTAGTAAATTGTGTCTGACGGAATGCTCATTGAGATTTAGAAGGTGCGACTAGAAGCTCTGTATGGTTATAGGCTAATAAAAGGGCAAATATAAGGTCTGCCTAAAAGCTAAAATATTTGTTGCAACATTTAACACCTCCTGGGTATTTTTTGCATACATTTCTGCTTCCTTTTTAGTGTTCATTTTAAGTATTGTACTTACAGGGTGTGTATTTCTGTTTGAAATTGCTTGTTTGGTAGTAGACAAAAATGTCAAAATGTAATTTAATGCAGCTCTTTGGAGCAGGTTGCAAGAAGATGAATGCTTAATTCCTCAGCAGATGCTAGTCTGCTGTGCCCAAGTAGTTACATGTCTTTTCTGGGCAGTTTTGTTGTGTCAGCAAAGGGGAACAACTGACAGTACGTGTGTAGCCTGGGCAATGTTAACTGAGCTTTGGTGAATTTCTCTGTTTTACCTAATATGAACTTACTTTTCTTGATGGGTGGGTTGCTGTGCATCTCAAACGGAATGGGAGCTGGCATTGTTGCAGAGTAAGTACAGTTTAAACCCATGTGTTGCCTTATTTCTGGGAAATTTACTCATGCAGCCGTGAAGCTTACTCGTGCAGACATTTCCCATACATCTCTTCTGTAGAGGAGACTACAGGGTAGGTAATGGGGACCCACACTGGTGGCAGTCTGAAAATGGCTTGGCTGTAGCTCAGCCAGGCTCTGCAGATGTTAATTGACTGAGCTTACGGTTTTCTCTGGTCCATCAGTGGTGTAGACATGACTTTTTTCTGAGGGTGATATTCTGGAATATGTTTTTTCTACCTTCCTGAGAGGAGACAGCAGGTAATGTAAAATATGACAAGATAGAAAAACTTGTTGTCAGTTTTTATTTTCTCTGTCCTGTGCTTAGCTGGTTGAAGCAAATGAGATGTGAATGATGGTAGCCAGAACATCATATTTGACTTGTGTGTATAACTAATCTGAAATTTAAGGTTGTGTTAGAGAAAATGAGAAGTTAAAGCTTTCCTAATTAGGAGAGCTGTATTATTTTCTGGGTTGTGCAGACAATAAGAAAAAAAGATAGCCTGTAACTTGACTGGAGCTGCAGTGCAGTAACTCTGCCAGTAACACTTTATACATCGTCCTTTTGAGAGGGTGTCCAAAAGAGCGAGCCAGCTTCCCTCTGCAGGCTGTGGGTGCCAAAGGCCTCCTTATACAGCAGTAGTTCCTGCCTAGTGAGGTGTTGCAGGTGAGGTGCAGCTAGGTACTGGCTCCTACTCCACAGGAGCACTGGCATGTTAACTCCTTTCACCTGCTTCTGGCTGTGACCCCAGGATGGGAGGTGCTTGGGAGTGCTTCTGGAGACTGGAGAGAGATTTATCTGGGTTTATAGCCCCCTATCTCTTCACCCCACCAGGTTACAAGGTGACCATACAGAACTGGTGCTGTTACAGGAGAAGAAGTAAGAGTGCAAGGAGAAAAAGAACTAGCAAAGGATAGGGGTGGGAGAGTAAGGAAATGAGAAGGAGGGCTACAGCAGCAGGGTTCAGCTAGAAAGATGCTGGGAATTGCTGTTCCAGGAGCTGTAATAACAAGTAAAACAAGGACGCAGAAAACTGAGTGTTAATACCCTTGGACAAGAGAGGAATGTTGAATGGGAGGAAATGCAAGGCCCTTGTGGAGGTTTTTGCTGCCGGCCCGCTGGTGGATGGCGTGATTGTGAAGTCCAGCTGCGAATTCTGCAATAATGCAGAACTGACAGGGGTGACCAATCTTAAACGTGGTGCAGCATGCAGAAGCTAGAACAAAGGGGCTGAAGTTGAAGCAGCAAGAGTAGAGGTAGTGTGAAGTAAAAAAAACTCCAATGCTCCAATGAAACATTTACAGTCATAGTGGGAAGGTGGTAGTACCATGCCATAGGTCAGAGGGCTATAGCAGGCGATAAAGGGAGATAGCAGTGTGATACACATCTTTGCTATTTGCAATGATTACTTGAATCACTGATGTCCAATATAGCATAGAATAGATAAGCATTGTTCTATACATTGCAAGTTAGTCTGGTCTACAGCTCTCAGTATTTTGAAGGATAACAAAATTAATGTTTACACATCTTTTATGGAGACAGGGATCACTTGTGCTTGTTAATGTAAGAGTGAGCAAACCAAGAAATACTGTAGTTTGCCAGCTCAAAAGTTCTTTACTACATTTCAAAAGCTTTTAATGTACAGCAACTTTGAACCTGCAGGTTTTTCCAGTTCTCTGAAGTAGCAGCATAGGTTTCTTGTAGGCTAGCTCTTAACATTGCAGAGGTGGATTGTGACAATAATAATTTTCAGTTCAGGCCTTTTCAGGGTAGAGGTGATAATTTTTTTGGTCCCTGTTTTATTAATGCACTGTTTTAATTTATGGCCTGTGTCTTTCTATAGTTGGTTTAGATACCTGCTTAGGTGTAGTATTTAGATTTTAAATCTGAATGCCTTATAGCCTTCATACCTGTATCTTCTCTACCACTATATGGTAGGAAAGATGTGTAGACTACAGGTGGGGGAATAAAATACAGAGAGAGTGAGCGACTTGTTGATGCTTGTGAAGGCAGGGCTGTAGCAGAAACAGGTGAGAGCCAAATCCTGGGTTAGACCGCCTGAGTGAAAAGGCATGTCCAATACTTAAGATGCTCTTTCTGCCTTGAAAGAGAATAGCCAGAATATTTTTTTAGACTAGGATGGTTCTGCCAGCTTCTTACTATGATTAAAACTTTAAAGCTGCAGCTCTTTTTTGCTTCTCTGGAAAATATGTAGTAGCAGTGTAGCTTCTAAAATAAATGCTAAAAATAATACCAGTTGTATAGACAAACCTTTCCCATTTAATTTTTGTCTTATCGAGGTTTTAAAATTCCTTTAATCTAATGGCTTGCTGGTTTAAGTCCTGAGTCAACATCAACATTGAAAAGCTGTCTAGAAGACCAGGATGGCTTCTCCTGTTGTGTCTCTCACGAGGCTGACTGCTCAGGGTAACGGCAGTGCTGTGGGAAAGCATGACACCCCCGTTTGTTGTTTCCTGTTTCCCAGTGCAGCCCGTTCTGCAAGACTGCTCTTTCCTTCTGATATTTACTCCAGATAGGTGGCAGTGCCACAAAGCTGGTTTGTATTGATATGGTCAGGATTAATATTTCTCTTTTTACATAGGTTAAGTAGCTCGTGTGTATTTAGTCTGTCGGGAAACTAAGACTGAAGTGACAGAATTTCTCTGTTGCAGCACTGATAACCGAAAGTTATTTTGTAATGGTTTGTACTTAGTAACGGTTTTATGGAACACCTTCCATCTCTGGGGCTTTTCGATCAAAAGCTTATTGAGATCACTAACCTTGTGATCAGACCAAATCAGATCCAAGCCTGACCTCAGTCTCTTGCCCTTGTGATTTGTGTCCTGTTCTGAGAGCTTGCCCCAATTTTGTCACTCATCCATAGCAGTCCAGTGTCTCTGTACCTTGGACAGTGTCTTTGTCCCCTTTCTCTCGCTCAGGCTGGCAGCTGACAGGCCTTGTAGGTGGGAATGCAATCGCTTACCAGTTAACTCAGGCTCTTAGGTCAGTCTTTATTGCATTATAATTTATTTATACAATATGTATCCGTTAGTTAAACAGAAATTATATAGACATTAACCAGGAAGCTGTTACCATCTGCCCTGAGAGATTATGTACCACAGACGTTAGCGTAGGATAAAACCATGTTTTTAATTGAGAAAACATGGCCTTATTTTCCTTACAGTTCTACTAGTGGAATTCCTCTGACACTGTTGAAATTGCTTCTTGTTTGCACTGATGTAAATGAAAGGAGAATTGTGGGGTTTCTGCCTTACGTGGCTGCATCTCTTTTGGGCCCGTCAGTCTCAGCCCAATCCAGGCCCTCAGGATGGAGTTTCTAGATCTGACAGTTGTCTTTGAGGTAATTTCCACGTCCCCCTGGTCTCCTAAGGTAGAAGTTCCCTCTGTGTATTCATACTCCCATTCAAGTGTATTCTTCAGAAATGCACAACTTCAGTTAAATCTTCCCCTCTAAGAAGAGGCTTCTAATAAAAATAATAAAAGTATGTTTTTAGTGTCATCCATTTTTACTAAGGTCTTGTTCATGCGTGGCCTCTTCAAAATAATAAATAAATTAAAAATAAAGAAATAATAAATTGTGATTCATCAAAGTAGTTAATGATGTAAACAGTTTTCTAAACTGTGACTATAAAGCAACATGGCAATATAGTCACTTACTCCGTGTATAGAAAAATGTTAGAACTGGGTTACTGTCTGGTTTTGTGTGCTCTTTCTCCCTTTCTAAGGCAGGTAATCCATGCCTGTGCATTTAGCCTCAAAAACCACAAGTATTTTAAGCTTTATGATTTTTAAAGATTACTTTAAATGGCTTTAATATAATTCACATTCTGATTTCTTTATGCTGTTTTTCTTCACTGTGGGAACTGAAACTGTTGAAATTGCGTGACTTCAGTAGCCAGAGGATTCAGGGGAATCTGAGATGTTTGTGAGCCTTTTGCTAAAACCAAATGTGTAGATGGTAATGTAATACTTAGGCTGAAACTGTACCGCTTAATGTGGCCTGAATTTCGAGAAGAAAAATGAAAAATTATCTGCACTAGGCATAATCCTGTTACCTGTCTCCTGAGGTGGCTGGAATAGGGTTAGCAGTACTGCCTTTGCTCTGTGACATTTTGATCTGAGTCATCAGGTGTCCCGTCAGTGCAGTGTTAAGCCCCATGCCTGATCCTTCACTATTGCTTTTGTCATTTTAACCCCAGAGGAGTAGTTTTTGACCTGATTGGCACTGAGTTTGTTTTGTTTAGGGTTTTTTTTGTGGGTTTTTCTGTAACCACGTCCTGAAAATATTCCAGTGGAAGTACAGCTCTCTATAGCAAATTTCAATCTGCTAATAATAGGCTTGCTTTTTTTAGCTGCCTTTCACAGACCTGTTAGAAGTCTCCTATTGACCCTCCAGGGTTTTATAAACCAGGGGTTGGAAACTGCCATGCTGATGGATATCTGTATGAATCTGCAGGAGACTGCCAGAAATTCTCAGCATAGCAGGGCTATTTTGTTCCACTCCTGCTGATCAGATAAAGCTTTTTAGGCCTTGCAGAAGCTATTGGGGAAAAAGTATACGAATACTGATATTTCCTTATTATCCCTGCTAGAACTTGCTTTGGCAAGTTTTGACAGGCTTGTTGTTGATTTGGGCTGTATGACAGTGTGGCAGGAGAAATACAGGTAAATATCCTGTTAGTTAGAAAACACAGTTTCTTTCATTTCTGTTGCAGAGGAATATTAAATATGCAATGTTTTAGTCAATGCAGTTTTATGTACAGAAAAAGTAGATAGAAACCACAAGAAGTCATTTTGACTTCTAATAGATGGTTGCAATGTACATAGTAATACTGTAGTTGTGCAAGTGATACCCATGTGCTTGACCTCACTAGCATGAGTAATGACACAAAAATCAGCTGGGTGACAATGATGGTGGTATTAAGCTTGGTGTGAGTTTTATAACATCAGAAGCTCAGGTGGCTTTCAGGTACACATTGGATGAAGGCCCGCATCACTCATTAGTTTGTTCTTAATGCATTCTTTGGTGGTCATGGGCCAGTAAAAGTAGATTTTTAACATGGCTTATGGCAGGTTAAAAGACAGTTATTTCATTTGTATAGGGTGTAATAGGATGTTTTAAGTGGTTCATTGTAGCAGGAAGTGGATTTTAATTTGTTTTATTTACATTTCTAATGTGTATATTACATGTTTTTTTGATTATTCCTGTAATGCCAAATGCCTTCCAGATAAAAAAAGAAATAAAGGTCTTTGCTCTGACATGTGGTTAAGCTAAATTGATGTGTGTGTTGTCATTGTGTCTCGCACTTACCTACTGGCCTCTTTTGTAGCCTGACACTGTGGTTAAGTCCTTAAGCCCTTTGCCTTCATTGTTTACATATTGTTCGCTCCAGAGCAGGAGGGACTGACATATTCCATCTGTGTGTTATAAATTAAGTTAATATGCAGCATGATTCAAGGGCAGAACAGTTAGGGCAAGTTACTGCTTCCTTCCCCCTACAAAATTTTTTTTTTTTTGGTATTATTATTGTTTATATGAAAATACCAGGTTGGACAACATAAACAAAAACAGATGTTTGTGTATGTAAGAACAAGGAATTAAAAAAAAATCAACTAACTGGGTCATGTAGAAGAGAAACTGAGACTCTGAGCTCCTACAGCTTGACTCTTAAGATAATGTGCACTAAAACATATAGGCATTTCTGAAATAATGAATGGTGTTTATATACTGATTACTGATTTTCATTTTGTTGCTTGATCATGCCTCTAAAGCAAGCATTAAATAACAAAGTGCATTAAATAACAAATTTATCCTCCCGTCAGAATCAGAGGCTTGAGCTGTGTCCTCTTAACCACTTCCTTACTGCACTGCAGAAATGAGTCCCCAGACTTGCAGACTGAGGTGCCTCAAGGCTCCTTCCAGTTTCTGCTTAGTTCTACAGGATTAGCTTTTGGTTTTGTTTTTCCAATTTAGCTCAGTAGTATTTCTGAGAGAGCTGTAGAACTCTTACTGGAGTGAAACCACTTCCTGAATTTGGAAGAGAAATGATTTTTTATTTGACTGCTGAAGTGTGCTGTTAGGGACTAAACCCACAGTTTTATAATCACTATGCATTCGTCTAGCTTTCAGTCAGTCTCTAATAATACTGACCTTAAGGTGACTTGTCTAACTAAGTCCTCTGTTAAACAGAGGAGTTTGCTTTTCCTGTGACTATTTCATTCCTCTGTTTAGGGAAACAAAACCTTAGATGAAAAAAAAAAAAAAAAAAAAGGCTGAGTCTAGGCAAAAATCCTGAAGTCTGTTGGGGACTATCCCAGTTTGTCAACTGCACCTGCTATGTCAAGTCTAAAGCTTCCATTTGAAAATGGAACACCTAAATTACTGTTTTCTTTCCTATGTTTTAGTGCAGTATGATGTTACTTGTCATCTAAACATAGTTGTCAGGCATGAGTCTTTAATTATGTCAGCTTTATTTTGAGCTGGCAAACCAGCGTAACAATTTTAATAAGATTATTAAATAATGCAATGAAGGTTAACCTGTTTCCTTGGGCAGGGGGGGATTGAGTTTTTGAAATACTTTTGTGAGCGTATGAATACATAAGCGTCCTTACAGAAATTGTGAAAAACTTGGGAAAAGGTGTGGGTTTACTAGTAGGTATAGATTTATCTGAACTTAGACCACCAGATTGTTTGGGTAACCACTGTTTCTGAAAATTATATAGCTTGTCTCCCTAAGTATCGGAAGTCGTGAGGCTAAATTATAGCTGTGGTTAAAATACAAAGTAATTACAATGTAGTATGTGAATTTTGTGAATGAGGAGGAGAGTTTTTTTGTTTGGTTTTTTTCCTTGCCAAAGTAAATGAGATGCACACACATTTGTATCATGATGATTTTTCTGTTCTGTGTGACGTATCTATAAATCTAAGACTGATATGCTTTAACATTAATCCGTGCAACTTTCTTCAGATTCTTAAAACATCTTAAACGCTCTCACTTGGCAGCATACTAAATGCTAAAAGCAGAAATCTAAGAAAATACCTAATTCTCCTAGTTTATTTATACTAGTTATGTTAGAAAACAAATACTGTGAATGGTCTGGTTCATCTGCTTCTGTGCACTAGAAACTCTGTGCTCCTGGCTTTCACCTCTCACTGTGGCAGTAGCAGTTCTAGTAACCTCTCTTCCATGTTGCTCGCACTAATATGCACAAGTTCTTCACTTCTGTGCTTGGATTGAATTAATCATCCTGCTCATTAATAACCTTAACCTTTGGCTGTGAGAGACTAATTGTCCTCTTATGAATTTGGTCCTCTTGAAATAACAACTAGAAAGCAAGCTACCATCTCCTTTCCTGTCTAGATAGGGGCAATAGAATCTCCATTTAGATTAGTATTATGCAAAATAGAGCTTTACCCTTATACTTGCCAGTATTTAGCCATTAAATCTTTGAGAGAAGTTTAAGGCCTTAGATACTTTTGTGACGTTCTCATTATGTTTCCTGTAAAATTTATCCATTTTGCCTAGGCAACAGTATCACTTTTTAAACTATTAAATGAAAAAATAGCTTCAGCGTGAACTTTTGGGACAGAAAACATAATTAATGGTGAACATTGTCTCCCTTTCTTTGAACTAAAATGGAAAAATGCACTCTATATTTTGCAGATAAATGAGAATAATCCTTACATGTTGAAATAGGAGGAGGCTGAACCCTTCTGTTTAGGTGTATGCAATTCGGTAGATGTGGTTTTGAGCATTTAGGGCACTGTGCAAATACTCTGTTAAGTGTCTTTGGAAGAAGTTGCTGGGTGTGTAAAGAGCTACTTTCAAAGCATAGCATTCCTGGTGTGCTCTAATATTGAGTGGTGTACATTCACAATGCAGATTGACTGATCCCCTGCCAAAGTCTTATGAGCACCTTTTGTTTTCTCAAATGCCTGTGTTTGGTGGAAGTTAAATTGAAACTACGGTAAGTGCTGTGCATACCTGGAGTAGTACAGTTTCTGGCTCCAAAATGGACCTTACCCTCTGGATAGACAAGGTACCTGCCCTGAGACGGCAGGGCAATGGCAGCAAATGTCGTGTTAGTGCCCTTATTGCAGTGGAGTGGACTTGGTTAGGAATGCTAAAGGGGAGGTAACATGAATGCCATCAAGGGATGGAGGAAAGGTGGTGGGAGAAGGATGGCAAAGCAGAAGTTCTAAGAGGGACATAAAACCATAGGAGGAGGTAAGAGTGGGAGACAGGTTTTATTTGGGAAGAGCATCCCCCAGGCAAGACTTAGACATTTCCCATCAAGATCTTTGCCTGCTGCTTTAGCAGTTCTGCCACTGTAACTTCACAGTGGTATGTTTTTGCAGTTTTACCCCAAAACTGTGAGTCCGTGGATAAGGAGAAAAGGAAACCTCTTCCACCTGCTAAGCTTCCCGGTATCTGTAAGAGAGACCCTTGTGCAGCAAAAAAGGACCCTGTCAGCTGTGCCAGGTGTTTTTTTCCCCACATCGTGGAGTCCAGTTCTTGCTTGAGTCTGTGGACGCTCCTATTGGCACCTGACTGATCACTGTTCTCTTCGTTAAAACACTTGTTGCTTTTCCTCTGGGGGTGGAGATGACACACAGGTGGATTTAATGTGTAATTAAGCAAGTCTTAAAAGCACTTAGAGACTCTTCTGAGTAAGAAGTGTTCTGATAAGCGCCATCTGGTTTCCGAATCCATTATTTTGTGTTTGATTTATCCTTTTTGCTTTTTCACCTCACTTTCTGCAATTTGGAATGTCCTACGTGATGCTCATGCCATTGTGTGAGCGGACCTCGTGTCGTGCAAAGCAGTGAACACTGTTTCTGACTCTCTTTCAGATGCAAGTATGGACATAATAGCCTATGATGATTACTCCAGTCCACCGCTTCAGAGATATTGAAAGGAAACCTGAATACCTCCAGCCAGAAAAGTGTGTTCCACCTCCTAGCCACGCTTCTGTGGGAACAATGTGGTTTATTCGAGATGGCTGTGGTATTGCATGTGCTGTCGTTACCTGGATGCTGGTGTTCTATGCCGACTTTGTAGTCCTTCTTGTCATGCTAGTTCCATCGAGAGATTATGTTTATAGTGTCATCAATGGCACACTGTTCAACACCTTGGCTTTCCTCGCTTTGGCTTCACATTTTCGTGCTATGCTGACAGATCCAGTAAGTATATCTCTCTCTCTGTATGTCTCGGAAAGAAACAGGCGGTGTTTTTCATGTCTGCTAGATGTTGGGTAACTCGGTTGCTGAGTGAGTGGCAGATTTAAATAACTTTTGTGTGTCAGCCTGCTGAGTGGGGCTGCTGATGTGGTATGCTAATTTCTCATCCCACTCCAGTCAGATGCAAAGTCAAGGACCCAGCTTTAGATTCTCATTGTGTGAGCAGCTCCTCTTTTTGCACTTGGAAGGAGAGTGTTTCTTTCCAGTGGCAGATCTCCTGTTTGTGGCTTGTTGTGTCTTGACACACAGGAAAGCTGGAAAAGCTGGTTTTGGTTGTCTGCCTTGGCAAGTAATTGCTTCAGCAGAACGGAGCAGAATGTGTGTTGTTTTGAAAAACCATGTTACCATCTCTCATACCAGTGATTTAGTTGAGTTTATTGAACCACGCTGAAATAAATACTATGTGAGCATGCTAAGAGCTGACAGTTCTTAGGCAGGCGGGAAGTGTCAGAGTTGTAAGACCTCCTTGTATGTCTCTGTAGGACATTGCTTTATGAGACATCTTCTGTTTTCTTGTCTTTTAGTTAGTGAGAAGATACAGTTTAGTACCATGATGCTTATTCTGAGTGGCCTGTGATGGTTTATTTTGCTTATTAACCTCTGGCCTATAGATTCTGTTCAAAACCCCATCTACACTAGTCAGTGGAAGGAAAAACAAAGCTTAGACTCCTCTTGGCCCCTTCCTCCTGAGTGTTCTTGTTGCTGTTGGGAATGGTGGTGTGCCTCTGGTACTTTAATTGTTCCTTCCAAATGTCATTTCCTACTTGAAACCTTGTTAGGTGCCATTAAAACTTCAGTGTAATCTTTGTTTCATAGTTTCCAGCTCTCCCAGAAGCCACAGCATTGCAGAAGTAGCTTGATTTGGTTTAATTTCACAGTTTGTGGCAAAGACTGTTGCATTGCATGCTACTGCTGTTGGGCAGAACTGTAAGCAGTAGTTGAGGCTCTGAAACTTCTGGTCACAGACTCAGGAATAGAGGGTGGCAGCAATTTGTTATATAGTTTATATCCTGGGGGGGTGGTGGTGGTTGTTGTTGTTAATTATTTTATGTTGTGTGGCTTTAATGCCTGAGGACCTTCAAGTTGCTGGAATTATTTTGCAGAGTTAGCAGGAACTCTTCTGAAACAAAAGCTGTATTCTGAAGCAGGCTGGGCAAGCAGTGTTGGGGAAGCAGATACAATCTCTATGCAGAGTAATTGGGAAAAGATACGTTAGTTCCTAGTGTGTGGTGGGATTTATGTGTGTGGATGGCGAGAGCCAGTGGGGTTTTGTTTTATTTTTTTGTGAGGAAATCAGCTAAACAAAATGGAGGAGGGAAGATAAAGTGAGGGGATGCAGCAACATCTGGCAGATTGTGTGAGTCAGAGATGAAGGAAGCTACCAGGACATGGGAAACCAGGGGCACATCTAAGAATCAGAACGAAACAGCACTGCTGAGGCAAACCTAGAGAATTCTTATTATAAATGAACACCTGAATTCTTCAGAATTGATAGCATGTCATGCTTTTCAGGAACTGCTTCCTGTGAGTTCTTGCTAAAAACATTCCTAAGGTTTTGAGCTTTGCTACATACTGAGGAGAGAGAACATGAGTTAAAGCATTTTGTGGAAGTTGATCTTGGTAATTTTTAAATTGGTCAGGCCTGGTGGGAGATTTTTGTGGAAAAATCCAAAGACTGCTCAAGAAAGCCTTACTGTACTGGTTGAACATGCAGTTCTCTCATTGATGTGTATTATTCCTGTTTATTGCTCTTGGAGGTTGTATAGATGTGTTAAAACGAGACCATTCCATCAGAAATCTGTTAAAATATTACATCCCTGTTTTTATTTCAGTATACATCCACAGCAGTGCATTTGTGCCAGCATACCAGCACTGATGCCATACAGCATGTTTCATTAGTTTTTTTTGGGGGTGTTTGGGTTTTGGGGTGGTTTTTTTTTTTGAGCAAATTTATGACTCTAGAAAGGCTGGAAGCTCTTGAACTCAGGCTCCAGCAGCAGCAATACTGTTACCTGAGTTACCTGTTTAAAGACACATATTTTAAAGTGGAAATTGCACAGCTGAGAACGTTTTACCTAGTCTTATTCAGGTGGGAGGATTCTTAGTGCTCATTGTTTGAATGTTAAACCCTAATTTAAATAACAAATACACAATGGAACCATAGCTATAAATACATAAGGCGTTCACCAGCAACCCTTAGTGTACACAACGATAGTTCAGAAGTAGCTGCTTTTACTGGAATAAAACATCTGTGGTTTCCAGTTTCTGATATGAAACACTGGCATGATAAATTTGTTGATAGATATGAAGAGAGGGATGAAGATTCTCAAGTATTTTAAGGTTACTATAGGATTACAAAAGACTTCATTGCTTAAGTGAGGATTTACTGATGTTTAAACAAACAAAAACCACCAAAATTATGTTTAAGTGTGTAGAACCATACGTTAGAACCTCATTTTAATTTATTTTCTAAATCTTCTTGCTCTTCCTGAAACTCTGTTGATTTTAGGGAAGTGTTTATTTCTTTCTCTTCCCTCACCTCCCATAGTTTTAAGTCTTAGCACTCATAATGTCCACAGGTTAATCCGGTTTGTTGTTGGTTTTTTTTTTCTGTAGGGTGCTGTACCCAAAGGTAATGCCACAAAGGAGTTCATCGAGAGTTTACAGCTGAAGCCAGGACAGGTGGTTTACAAGTGCCCAAAGTGTTGTAGCATCAAACCTGACAGAGCACATCACTGCAGGTAAAGTCTTTTCTGAGGACTGCTCTTGTTATCAAGACCTCAAGAATTATCCAGTGTGCCTTCATCTAAATTGTTATTTGAGTCTGAGACTGGAGTGGTTAACTTGAAAGACTGGCATCTGAATTCTGTTGCCAGTAGTGCCAGACAACGTTCAAGCTTCTCTGAGAAAATCTCAGGCCTTTTCTGACAAGTTTTCATCTCTAGCAGGCTGGGGCCACTTCTTGCAAAGTGAGAAACGCTTAAAATGAATGCTGCCTTGACTCCAGACCTGTAATTGACATTCCATAAATTTTCATGTAAATGTGACTTTTTAAAAGAGAAATTATATACCAGAATGCATAGAAATCCATAAAATGTAATGTCTCTCAAAAGATTGGTGTCCTTTTTTGTTTTTATTCACAAACCCATTTGTCTAACTGTAGATTCTACTTTATTAAAGTGATATTTAAGTTAAAAATAAAGTTCAGGTAACCGTATCTATTTTTAAGAGTTCCGGCTTCCACATTCTCTTTGAGTATGGTGATTTTGTTTTGCGCTTTGTGATAGATCAGTGTGCTTACTGTCCTTTCTTTTTCTGGTGGGATAAACTTCCCTGGAGAAAGTAACTGGTAGTGAGCTTTTTAGTACTAAAGGCAGTGAGGAAAAAAAAAAATCAGCTTCCTAAAATTCTCTTCTGCTTATAAAACAAGTGAACCTGCTTTCCAGTAAGTAGTTAATGAGTTTGCACTGGTGTCTCTTCCTTACCAACTCAAAAACCAATACCTACTGAGAGAACTTGTATCATCGTTACTGCTGATTCATGCAGGGGTCTTGCTGGGAGGGGAATAGGTGGTACTGAGCTGAACAAACTTGTTCTGCTGTTTGCATTTTTCGTATTTATTTTCAGATCTTTAATTTGCAAATATTTTTCTTTGTGTTTGTTTTTTTTTTTTTAATTATTTTGATCCAAATCAGGAGTTGGTTATTTAGCAGGAGCAATGTGATCATGCCTATCACTTATTAATGCTGCTGTAAAATCCCCTCTGACACTTCTTCAATTATGAATGAAACTTTGCATCTAAAATGCTGTCTTGCTGATGACTCACAGTGTAGGTAAATGAAAAAGACTCTCCAGCTAAACGCAAAACCTCATCTCCATGGTCCTTATTTTCATGCTTTAAGATAACTTTATAGATATCAAGATTTGAAAAACTGATCCACTGAGCACTTGGCGCTGTTGAGAATCTACAGTCAAGCATTTATTTGTGGAGTAGGGGGATTTATTGGACTTTCACACATAACGGTTGTGCATATGCATCAGCAGGAGGTAGCGCTAGCTGTGTGCCTGAGAGACCAGAGTGCTTTTCTATTCATATGTTGTTTTGTGAGTCCTCTGTGCCCAGCAAACTATTCCTTCCAGTGTTTGGAAGCTGGGTGGTTGATTGAGCAGTGGGAGCATGTCTTGAGTATGGGCAATCCCTGCTGTCTATAGTTTTCAGTCTTAGTTTCCGAGTTTCCTTTTCCATGTTCTGCCTCTCATCCAACTGTTTTTGGTATGTATGCATGGAATAAAAATTCTCCTCTTGGCCTTAGCTACCTCCTTCACAGAGGTTGTCTTTGTCTTGGCTGCTTCAGGTTGTCCCTCTGGGGAACTAGGACCTAGGAGCAGTTGCAGAGGTTGCTTGAGTACTTACCTGTTTGAGAGCCCAAGGGAGCTGTGTGCAGATCTGCACAAAGTAAATTAGACCACAGGGAGGCATCCTCCTGCTTTACACCACCTGCCCCTCCTCCCCTATTTTATTTTCTTTTTTAAAAAACAGTAATTGATACTTGTCGTATGAAGTATGACATTAGCTGGGAGATAAATTGTTTTTACTGTGCCAGCTGATTTTAGTCCCCGTGTAGCTCAAAAATAATTTCAAGCTGCTTATTGTAGCAAATCGAGGCTTTTTCTGTGGTCCGCTGCAGCTGGGACTGGCCGGTAACGGGGTACCTGTGCCTGCCCGAGGAGAAGCAGCTCTTCATCTGGCCCCACACTGAGAGGTGGGGGCCTGCCTGACGAACCTTTCAGTTAGGATCAGGGCTATAGCAGCTCCTTTGTTTTTCAGACATGGCATGTATCCTTGGGGATTACCCCCTCCCACCATGCGGGCTGAGTGGAAGGCTGTTCTGACAGAGAGGTTTTCTATTATTTGTTCATACGTGCTCATAAGAACATGTTTATGTTTTTGTTAGAGTTTCCCTTCAGCATTTGGGTGTTGAAGTTCATTGTTTATATTAAGGTCAAAATATTTTTGTTACAAGAAGAAAAATAAAATTAGCAGAGCCCTCAATCCTTTCTGTTCCAGTGCTGCCAGAATTGTTCTGGATTGGCTGTTTCCTTCCTGGGTCTATGGTTTGTTTGTTTTGGGGTTTTGTGTTGTTTCATATTTGATTTCTGTGCTTGTTTGTGCAATGTGGTATCAGGAGACTGCCTTTCCTCTCCTATCATATGAGAAAGCAGCAGAGAAAAAGACTTCCTTTATTTTGTGAGTTGAAGCAGTTACTGACTAAGCAAGAGAATGATGTTCAGACAAAATAATAATCTTTTAATTATTTGACTTCTAGCCACAATATGCATGCTGGCAAGAATTTGAATTCTGATTTTTATTAGTCTGGTTTTGTGAAGTGCTTTAACAACTAATTTTACCTTGAACGTATATTGTGGTACTTTCTTCCTGACTTGACTGCCACAGCTGTTTTATGCTACTGTGTGGCTTACCTTGGTGTCAAGAATCTTTTCTAATGCTTTATTTAGTTTTCTTTGCAAATTCCTGCTACTAGCTAATGTTAGTAAATAAAATTTAGGCTTTTGTTACCATCTCTGAAAAATTTTCATTACTGCTTTTCATATCTTTCTGGGTTTTGTTCGTTTTTAATCTGTGGACATTTTCACAGACCAAATCGGTTAAAACTAAACAAAGTCACAGATTTTTTTTCCATCTGCCTGAGTGTATTGTTCAAATCATATTTTGGTAGAGTCACTAATGTGAATATTATGCTAATGTGTCTTACCTGGCATTAATTTCTTACAATGGTGATTCAGTACTGTATGTTTCATTTTGAACAGACATAGCCAAGTGAACAAACCACAAATATAAATGTGGTGACCAGTAAATTTATTTAGGTTCAGGTTTCACCTCCAGTTCTTTCCTTCAATTTCTGTGTTCCCCAAACCCCTGTGAAATCTTGTATTCCTGGAATGAAATGTGCTGTAAATAAAGACCTGTGTTCTTTCAGTGTTTGCAAGAGGTGTATTCGGAAAATGGACCATCACTGCCCATGGGTCAATAACTGTGTAGGAGAGAATAACCAGAAGTACTTTGTACTGTTTACAGTAAGTATTTTGCAAGTGGTGTTTGAGGTTACCCAGTGGGCAGTACTGAAATGCTGTGTGTGAAGCAGCTCTGAAGGCTGGCTGGCTTTTTTTTTTTTTTTTTTTTCCCCCTCCTTGTTTCGGGAGAACTTTACAGGGAACTGTTGCAGAATTTGTTTTGCTGATTAGGGAAAACACACAACACCGCAACGGGGAAAAAGACATCACAGGAGCTATTTGCCGGGGTTTTGTGAGATTAAGTTGGCAGTTGTTCATCACTGCTATTTCGTAATGTGAGTAATTTATTGTGGGTTGAGCTCTTTGAGGCGTGGGCCATGCTTTTACACAGTACTGTGGCTGATAGGGTCCCAGGCCATGTGTAAGGTTCCTAAATGTTGTAGTTGTGTCAGTACCTGTGTGGGATCATATAATAAGAGCTGTTGCCACATCTTAAGTGAGGAGTGGGAAGTCTGCATCCCCTTGGGCAAGAATTAACTACCTTTTGCTTACAAGTGGTTTATTTTCGTACTTGAAAACCAAGTTGGTGTTTGACTTTTTGTACTATATCTGTGGCATCGTGAGTAAGAAAACAGGAGTGCAAACTTGAATACTACATATTTATGGAAGGGTTGAAATCTGTTTCATCAAAGTGAACTGCAAATATCCCGTGGGAGTAGCGTGAACATTACAAGGCTGAGTTTCAGTGATGCCCTGTTTTATTAATAAATCTTTTGAGACATCTGTAGGTTGGAGGAAAAATGTTCTGATATTGCCAAGTAAAAAGGGAGAGACTTTTAGTTAAATGGAAAGGCTTACTGTTCTATGGTATGGTTTGTTAGGGTGCGCACTACAGAACAAACCAAATCTCATTTCTTTCCCTTGAGCAAGGGTTTTTTCACCATGAGAACTGAGCTAGATGTTTTAATCCTATCAAGAGGGCTTCTATTTCTGTTAAAACTGACATCTGCTTTTGAGCAGGCTGTATTAAACACTTAATGTAGTTGAGAGAAACAAAATAAGGGCTGCCAGTTTTGTTCTTGGTTATTCTTTTTGAGACCTGAGGAGATGAAAAAATGGCAGCACTCTCAACTTGCGAGGAAAACCAAAATACTCTCCTGTCACCTTTTATTGCATCCATAAGTGTTCCTTGTAACAAAATCTCTCACACTTCTAATATCTGCCAACTTTTATCAGAGTCTGTAAGTTCAGGAGAGTCATCCTTTTAGCCCCGTCTTGGTAAATTGTAATGTATGTGTAGCATGGCATATAGATTAAAGCTTTTTGTTACAAAGCTTAGACCTAATTTAAACCAAAACAGAGTAAATACAAAGTATTAAAACTGGAGAGAAACTTTCTGTGCCAGTGTCTGCCTCAGGGAAAAATACTTACTAAAAAAAAAGAAGTACCGTTTTTCTGAAACTCATGCTGGAAAATAGAGAAAGTGCTTTTTGTGGTTAAAACAAATTAGCTGTTGTTTCTCTGGGAAACTGCAGTGCTCTCAAGAGCAAGGAGGTAAAGTTTGACAACGTGATACCTTGATGTCAGAGAGTTGCTGTTCTCTGAAAGTTGCAGTGTACTTGGCAGAAATGAGGACAGTAAACTGTGTGGAAGGCAGCGCTGGGGCGCAGGAGGCTGGGGTTTGTGTCCAGCTGGCTTTGAATTAAACAGTCTCCCTCCTGTGCCCTCAGAGCTGTTTGTAAGGCCAGAATGAGTCTCTGTAGTCTTGGCATTCACCAGCTTCGGGCTGCTCGTTCAGGGGGGATGGGAGGGCGTGGTGGTTTTGGGTTTGTTTTTTTTTGAAGTCTTAACACTTTGCTTTGAAGTGTTTGGAAGATTTAGTATTTTGGTCTTTAAACTTACCTGATACCTATATTACATCCTTTATTTTTCAGATGTATATAGCACTGATTTCCCTGCATGCTCTAATCATGGTGGGATTTCACTTCTTGTATTGCTTTGAAGAAGATTGGACAAGTGAGTACTAACAAAGTATCTCATTAAAATACCAGGTTAACCTATGAGTAAGTCCTTATCATGTAGTTTGCTTGTAAGGCAACTCTTTTTATGCTGATTTCAGAAGAATGCTATCAGGGCTTTGCTGTCCTGTCTCTCTTTTTTTTTTAATTATCAAACCTGGAACTTCATAATTCTTTCTGACCTGCTGGGATCTTTGTCCTGGAAAATCCTGTTTCAACTTAAGCCTGGTACTGCCTAGGGAGGAGCTGAGATGTAAAGACACCTAGATAGTATGTGTGCAATAATCTACTGTTGATGTGAACGCAACACTAATTTCCTGAATGCCAACACAAGACAAGAAGAATGTGTATGCTTTTTTTAAAAGGGTAATATGAATCATTCTTGCAAGACTGCCAGGAAAACATACTAACTCAGATCCAAAAATCCACCCTCACAAGAACAAACAATTCCTTTGCACACAAAAATCCTCAAACAACCCACAAAAAAACCCAAACCAACCCAAACAACCAAGCAAAAAACCCCATCCCTCACTCTGGAGCAGCCAGTGAGTAAATTTTCACAAAGCCAGTTGTGTTTTTAAAAACATAAATGAATATAGGAAATCCTCTAGGAAATGCTGAGTCAAACAACAAGCTGTCAAAGAATGTGTGTGCAGATGTATGTGCTGCTTGTGGATTGTTTCAGAGTGGCATGAGCTTTGATTTTCTTGGAATTTCATTTGTGTCATTCAATATAATGACCTGTTCTAGCTTATAATACTGCAGAGGGTACATTTATGCATACAAACTGAATTTGACAGGGTTGTTCTGCAGTTCAAAACACTGTAAAACAGCTGCCAGCTGTCACTGAGAGCATCTGGATTTGACTACAGTGGCCAGGGCCATAGGGGAAGGACACATCAAAAGATAAGTGTTTCCTTTGCTCACTTTCTCAGAGCCTGTATCTGTGGGAAAAGCATTTTTCCACCTGTCCCAGGTTTCAGTGGCAACACAGAGCAGTTACGAGAGATGGATCTGTTGTTCCAGCTGCCGTGGGTTCGTGCTGATCGTGTTAGCTCTGATTATGGTGTATCTGTTAAAGCTTAACATCTCATGACAAAAACAGGTTTGGATTTCAGAAAAATCTGGAGAGGTTCTGATATTTACAACACTCCACACTAATTTTTGCCCTAGAACATTTTCCTTCCTTTCTTCTGCTCCTCTTCTTTAGTTACCTTCTCAGATTTTTTCAGCTCTTGCCTAAGTTTGCACTATATAGTACAAGGAAGAGTAAGAATTTGGCTTAATCTGCCCTTCTTTAGGTTACAACTTAGAGCAGTTATGAAAGGAAGCATACTCTGGTTTTATATTGGCACTACAGAAATAACTATCCTTGCGTCCTGACCACCAGCTTGAGATTTCTAATGGGACTTCATCACTGTGGAAAATCCATTAAGATTAAGGTTTAAGAAAGAAGCTACAGGTGAAATGGAGTGGAGTCCCAGCCAGTGTGCTGGGGAAACACTGAAGTGGAAAAGAAAGCTGCATTCTTGAAGCGTTGTAGGATTTTTGGTTTGTTTTGGTTTTAAATGTGCAGGAGTGATCATTCATTGTTGAATATCCTCAAGAGTGTCAGAGCTTCCCTGTGCACCTTTTTGAGAATGGTGATTATATAATTTATTTTGACAGTTTGAGTGTGGAAAACTTGTGGCTTAGCAGGTGTTTTGCAGCTGCTGCATTACCTGATCTTTCCCCTTCCAACTCGATTGTTTTGTCTTTACAGAATGCAGTTCCTTCTCTCCACCAACTACAGTGATTCTTCTCATCCTCTTGTGTTTTGAGGCTCTCCTGTTTCTCATTTTCACCTCGGTTATGTTTGGGACCCAAGTACACTCCATCTGCACTGATGAAACGGTGGGTGTCTCACACACACTCTCCTTTACCCTATCTCTGTCACCATTTATATAAACAGTGAAGGGCTATGGGGTTTTACCTCATTGCACGGGGAGTTCAGGTATGTGTACCCTTGAGGAAAGACCCAACGTAATAAAGCAGGCGAGCACAGTGCTGGGCCGTGCTCTCTGCAGGTTACTGTGAGTAGTAGTGTACACCTGTGTATTGGCTGGGATGCTGTGACACCACCTTTGATAAGGTAGGCATTGGTAAGTGCAATTGCTCTGTAGAGAGTATTTGTCCCTGTGGATTTGAGAACTTTTTCCATTTTGTGAAGTGCTTTGACATTAGTATTGTCTGAAATTCAGCTGTGTGTCCCCTGGTGTCACTATTTACAGCCTTATGTGCTGGAAAGCCAAGACGAGTAGGTAGGGAAGGGGTATATACACACACACACATTTCTTTTGGTCTAGAAGATTTCCAGTTTTAGCTGCTTGTTGAACAGTTCAAAAACTCTTGCCAGAGGGAAAAAGAAAAGGGAGTAGGCTCATGGAAACTTGCTGGGTGCAGTCTGCTGCAAAGACACCATGTCATCCCCAATTCAAAGATAGCATAGTAGAGGTTACATAGTAGTGTTGCAGTCCATCCTGCATTTGCCTGCTTCTGTAAAGATGGAGCTGGTGACTCCTGGGGATATTCCCACTCTTGTGAGTACTGCCACCCTTCACCAAGCATGCTCAGATACCTGAATTAGCTGGAGTGGCTGAAGAGAAGTGAGAGTCTTAAGAGTGACAACTCTTATTTCTTCCCTGCCTCCTTCAGTTTTCTTTCCCCTTCACTTGTTTGCCCATGGCCAGTTGAAGCCAGAATAGGTATTTTTGTTGCTGTTGGAGAGGTATGGCTGGCATTAGAGTCTTTTTTTTGCAGTACTTTTTTTAATGCTTGGCTTCTGCAAGAGGCTGACGTTCACACTGTGGCTCTTCTGTGTTGAGAGGAAGGCTTCAGCTGTTCTTTCTGCTGGGGAGAGCCCCAGGAAGAAGTACAGTGTCATACAGAACAGCAAGATCCTGCCGAGCTTATGTTTATCACTAAGTGTGTAAATTAGCAATGCTGCCTGTGAAATCATCATCTGAATTTCTCAGTCTTTGAAACCTGTCAAGAATTTTTAGAAGCTGCTTCCTACGGCTGGGCACTCAAATAAGTCCCCTGATTTTCCCTTCCCCTCAAATTCTGGGAACTCATAGATGTTAAAGGTACAATGCCACAATCTAAAATAAAAAATGAAATATGGCCTCCCCCTACTGAGTTGCGGGTTTTCATTTTAGTTTTCTTTCTTAATATGTGCCTGTAAGGATTTTGCTTTGTGGAACATCTCATTGTTGATTTGCTAGTATTGAGCCAGCTGTGCCTGGCAAGCAGTCTGTTTTGAGCAGAGGAATATTTCCAGGTGAAATTCTTCCAGGTGTGGTCTCTTGCAGTGTTTTACTTAATATTTTAGAGACAGGGCTGTGTCTTGCCCTTTCTCACCTTCCTCTTCCAATCACTGGGAGACCTAATTCCCCGTCTTGTGTCCAGTGTCTCACCGGGATGGTTCCTTTCTGCCTGAAGGGACCCAGACCCCTGGTATTTTGCTGTTGTCTCTAGAGGTGACATGTACCAGGGATCAGCACAACTCTTGCAGTTGACCCATGTTGTGTTCTGCAGGGCTCCCAGAATCAGTAATTTGAAACACACAGATGTATTACAGTGCATTAATCAGTAGCACGGGGGAGACATGTAGGTCAGGAGAAGCTTACCTTGCAAAAGATCTGAAGTTAAAGAACAGAGTGATCTGCCTGCTGCTGCTGCCCGTGGAAAAGTAATGCTCTTCAGTGACTGCACTCATGCATTTTGCCTCTGCGGCAGGCAGGTATAGCTTTCCTGAAAGACCAAATTCACTTTGTGAGTTTGAGACACAATAGAGATAATCTCTTATTTTTTTAAATGATTGACTGGTGAATGTTTCAGCTGGTTGCTTGATGCCTTGTTTTTATTCTCCCTCTAACCTTTACTAAACAATGCCAATGATTTCTCTCAAATCAATATCTTATTTAACCCTTTCTCCCTGCTGTCAGCCCATGCATGTTTTACAGTGACTCTAATGAAGGGTGAAGAGGCATCAGGTAGACTCAGCTACACTGAGCCATGGGCACTTCCTGAACTTGCTTGGTGAATCTGGGAGCATTACAGAGATTATCTTTGGGTTTGTGGGTTGGGTTTTTTTGTCTGCAAGCTTATAACAGTTTCCTCTAAAACTTTCCCATCTGGTTAGCACATAATGCTTTCAGCCATTAAAGCATATATTTTTTGTTTGGGTTTAGGTGCTGGGTTTTTTTAATTGAAATCAGAAGCAATTGGAGGGCAGGTCTTTAAAAGGTTTATGAAACATCTAAGCCTGAACAAAATGAAAGTAATTTTATTTCCAAGGAATACTGTCTATCCTTAGTATTTTTTTAGTATAAAACAATGAGAGGAAAAGGAAAGGCAGTATACATGCATTTTTATTTTCTTACTCCGTCCTTTGGATAAGGGGTAACTGAGAGTGGACCTTTCCCCAAATCCAGAATGACAAAATCTGAGTGCTTGACTGAAAATGTGATATTTCTGTTTTCAGGGAATAGAACAGTTGAAAAAGGAAGAGAGAAGATGGGCTAAAAAAACAAAATGGATGAACATGAAAGCAGTATTTGGCCATCCGTTCTCTATAGCATGGCTTAGCCCATTCGCAACACCAGACCAAGGAAAAGCAGACCCGTACCAGTATGTGGTCTGAGGAATTCTTGACCAGCATTTCCACTAAAACAGAAACATATTACAGCACTACTGTTATAATTTTTCCATGAATGTTTAAAACAAAAAGCAAAACAAACTTTTTTAATGTCTATTAAATGGCTGATATTGCAGAGAAAAAAAAGCCCTGTATTCCACAAGTTTAGATAATTCTATATCTCTGGCTGAAACTGCTGCTGCTTTCCTTTTTTTTTTTTTTTTTTCTTTTTTTTTTCTTCCTCTTTTTTTTTTTTTTTTAATCTTGTTAACTTTACTGGCCTTTGTTTCTCTCTGCTTTCTGTATGGCATAACTAATGTGAAGGGGAGCCTCTTTCTATGTCGTGCCCCACCTCTTCTGAGTAGAGATTCTCATGCTGTCTCCTGACTGTGATGAGCTCTGTGGAAGACATATGAGTGCCAACAGCCCTACACAGACACCTTTGGACTTCCTGAAGGAGCACATTGCTCTTTCATAAGTGAACTTGTTGAACGGGGAAGCAGACACTTCACTTACCAAAAGGTGCAAGACAAGGACGCAACACAGCAAGAGAGCCAGTTGACCTGGTGATCACATACAGTTAAAGTACTTAAATGTTGCCAACACCACTTCCCACCCCACCCTCCTTTTTCCTTCCAGCCACAGAACTGATTCCATCTTTCTGGCATTATTTTGTCTGTTCCCTCCCTCGTGCGCAGGAAATGGTTGCCCTCTTAGGGTAACTGTGGCAGATTTAGAAGACACTTTGGATTGTTAAATGCCTTACACTTGCAGGAAAGAAGGAAATCTAACTTTCAAGTGTTTAGAATAGCAGAATCATCTTGTTTGTGTGTGTTTGTCCTGGTAAATGACTTGTTAGAGCAGTGCCTGCTGTACAGTGTTAATGTGAAAAACTGACCCGAATGCTCAGCTAACAAAGGCTAATACTGATGGGATGTGTAGGTGTACCAGGGTGATTGATTCTATACTTTTAGCATTGCCCTGGTTTAGAGCTTTTTAAATCTTTTCTCATATTTATGCACACACGTGTGTGTGTGTGTCAACGCACACACATATATGTGTAAATATTTTAAACTGGGAAATAGTGATGGTAAGGAGCATGCATGGTGTTATGAACTGTGTGGTCATGAAAGTGGGAGGGACAGAAGGCATTCCAAAAGTGGGTAGAGCTAAACCATTCATAACTAGAACTGGCGTCTTGCCTTGAGGCAGGAATTTTATTATATTTTTGGATCATAACTCTCATGGGCTCATGAAGTGATCGCAAAGAAAGGAAAAATACAAATCAGCTGTGTCCATGACTTCCGAGGAATCTTTTCTTTCCTTGGTTTAAAATAAAATGGGGTTTGGTGGTTTTCGTTTGGAAAATGACCTGTTTAAGCTGCTGTAAAGCCATGGGGGAAGGGAGGGAAATCAGGGAAGGAGAAATTTAATGGATGACTCATTTTGGAAGTAATGTGAATGCTGCATCTTTTCAATCTGTCGATGCTTCCATATAGAAAACAAATGCAATAAAACTTTTCCAAAAACTTGTTTGCTGTTCCTATTTTCTTTCTTCACTTGGGAAAAATCTGTCACGGTTTTCTGACCTTTCACTTCAGTACACTAGCAAGGCAGAAGTATATAAAGGTGAACTGAAATTTCAACTTTTAAGTTTAAAAATGACTTAATTGGTAATATACTGATCTGTTAATTGGTTATTGCATCACTTGGAAGGGGCTGTGAGTAACTGCTCTTCTGTGTAGATGTATTGGGGGAGCAGCTTTAGTCACCTAGGTAATTAAGAAATGAATGCATCTCTTTACAGTTCATTGCTTTAAAAATTGTTTTGATTATGAATTCCACTGGTGCATATTCCATTTTTGGTTTATTTTAATTACTCACTATGCATTTTGGAGGAAGATTGGTTACGTTGTTCTGGCGTTTTTGACCATTGTGGAAGAATGTGTGATTACTCAGTTTTTCTTGTTTCATACAAATGCAATTTGTTAAACAGTTATTAAACAGTTAAATGATAAAGTATTGATATTTTCAGGGAAGCTGTTGTTTTAAATGAGACATCCTCACAGCTTGCAGAAGTGGGAGCGTCTGGTGTTTTATATTTCTCCATATATGTCTTCTAGTTTTTGTTCAAAATTACATCATCTGGAATAGTGGCAGATGATGCTTACTAAGCATTTTATTCTTTTAAAGTGAAATAGCTGCATGATGGGGAAGAGAAAAACAGCTGCTGGTTTAATTTGAAATATAAAATTCTCACTTTCTAAAATAATGATGAAAGATTTGGGGTAAATGTATTTAAAAAATAAGTTTAATTAAACGGTAATGAAATGTCTCCAACAGCTGTGCATTCCTTCCTTCTCCCTTAATATTTATTTTTAAGGCAAAACCTCACACCCTACTGACCATAGGGCAGGCAGCCAAAATTAGACCAGGATACAAGTTTTAAAACTTCTGCTCATTTTCCATACATGCCCTGAAGGGATTAGTGAGGTTGATCTGGGAAAGAGAAAGTATGCCCCTGCCTGCTCTGATTAACTGCTCCCTAATCCGGTCCAACCTCAGCCTGACCTTGCTTATCGCCTTGGTTAGCAGAGACTGTTCAGAGCAGGTGAGGGATGTTTTTTTGGGGGGGGGAGGGAAGAGAGGTTGCTGCCCAGAACCTGCTCCTTGTTCCCCATTTAGATGGCAGCACAAATTGAACTGATTACACACGTGACTGAGGGCAGGGTTAAAGCTTGTCCTGCTGGGGATGGGTTTCAGTGCTCAGTGTCTGTTTCTCCTCCTGCCCCATGCTACTTGTTTTCCTTCTGTCTAGCTACTCATGCAATAAATGCTGCATCTCCAGTGAGTGTTTTACTCACACATTAGAAACCTCTGCAGTTTGCTAAGGAGCAGCCAAAATCCAAGAGTCTTCCTCTGCTTTAAGCTGCAAAAGCACCTGCCTGCTGGTTGCCCGGCCACAGGGCGCTGGGACTGGAGTATCCCGGAGGAAAAGTGTGTGGTAGTACTAAAACGCTTTGCCAAGGCTCTGCTCAACCGTGCAGGAGCACTGCCCCGCTCCTGGTTTGCCTGGCAGGGAGGTGAGGATGGAGGTGAGGCGTAAATGAAGCTCACAAAAGCTTTGCATGTAATCCTTCAGTTTATGGTGTGTTTTCTCCTGGGCCTGCTCGTGCTGACTCAATGTTGTTGCAGAACCAAGCTGCTGCTGTAGTAAGATGTTGTGTTATTTATAAGGCTTACGGCGAGTGCAGCTGTGGTGCTGCTGAGCTGTTGCACGTGTTCATTCCCCTCCCCCTGCGAAGCTTTGAAATGTTTTGTGGGTCATTAGGGAAAATGTGCTGAATTAGAATGTGACAAGTGTGTTTTTCATCCAGCTCTTCTAAAACTTCTCTTTTAAATGGTTTTAACTGAATTTGCTCCTTTTTCCTTTCCTTGAGAGTCTCAAAACTTGGATCCAGTATCCTTGCTTCTCTAAGAATGGAGTTTATATGTGGTTGCTTATTTGTCATCATGAGCACATCACCTAGAGCTGTAGGTCTGACTCCTCTCTTATGTGGCATGGAAGGTGGGCATAAAACCCTATCTCCCATAGCAATAGCCTTACAAATAAGAACAATAAAAAATTCTTAGTTCATTATTTCTGCATAGGGAAGACTACCAGGAAAAAGCCATCACTGCCCAAATTTGGAGAACTTGTTATTTAAGTGCAATAAAAATGTTTGCTCTACTAAAAGTGATGTTCATAGAGGATGAATTGGAATAGCGACTGACCGAGGCTCTGTTCCCGCTTTGAGACCTCCTCTTCCACCCGTACAGATTCCTCCTGTCCCAGTGGGTATCAGGCTTTGACAATTTGTTAAATGGAAATTGTGTTCTTAAATATCTGCTTTTAATTGGAGCAGAGTAAACTTGTTCTTATGTCAGCTTCTAGTGGCAAGCCGAGATAGGGCTGTGGTAAGTTCCTGTTCACCGGGAAAAGTTGCAGTATTTTGCCTGTACCTGAACTATTGTAAAAATGCTCAAATAAGGTGAAATTTTAAGTTGGAATTGTATTTTGTTACTCCCTGGAGGGATTAAAAAGTCATCAGGAGAAGAAATCCAAGTTTCCAAAAGGAATGGCTTTTTAGAAGATGTCTCTTTAGCATAAAAATCAACAGCACCTCATACTGAAGTAAGTCGCTGAGATTCAGATCGTCCCTGAATTTGGTCTGGGTTTAGGGTTTTGTTATGAATCTCTCATTAATTTCTCTTGGGACATATGTCTTCAGTGTTAACTAAAACCTGAATGACGCCCTGGCTGTAGGGGGGGGCAGTTTTGCACGTGCTATCTATGTGAGACGACCCAAAACTCTTCTCCTCTTGCAGGGTATTGAGCGTCTTAAAAATCAGAAGCCAACGTGGGAGAGGATCAGCGGCTGGGAAGGAATGAAGCTGGCGTTCGGTGGTGCTTTCTCCTTGGGTTGGTTCAATCCCTTTTCGGACTTGAGCTGTGAGAGCCCAGCGCCCACCGAAGCGACGGCAGCTCCTGCCTCTGCAATAATGACCCAAGAGGAAATTGAGCAGTTTCTCACTCGAGATGTTGCCGTCCAAATGTTACAGGAATAAGCAAAGCGTCCTCTGAGTTGCCAAGAGCAGCTTTCAGGTTGATTTTGTTTTTTAATAACTACTTGTGCTGGAGATCTAAGGGGTTGGTTTTTTAACATACTTTTGGTGCATTAAAAAATTCAGGAGTATTTATCTGGCAGCCAGGTATGGCACTAGCAGAAGCAATGCAAATCTCCAGAGAAAGCTTTGTAAGCGGTGAGATTCATAAGCTCCTTTTCGGACCTGCGACAAACAGCTTTATTGAGCATTTCTTGGATAGATTGGTCCCAGCTCCCAGAAATGTGCAGTCCTGAGGAGCCTGGTTAATCTTTTGTTATTACAGCCTTTTGGAGGGCTGAATGACAAGCCCTGTGCAGTGGCCAGATTAGCCCAGCTCTAAAGGTTTTCTTGAAAAATGCATCCGTTTTAGCTCATCCCATGGATGCTGCCTCTGGATTATGAAAGCTGCTGGTGCTCAGGTCTTGGAGAGGTGGGTTACCAGGCTACAGGCTCAGCAGATGGGCACACTCACCCTGGGTGTGATTCCTTTGGACTCAGCAATATCTCCAGGGTTAGTTTTAACCCTCTGTGCTCGTGGGGCTGCTTAAGACAGGTGACACTTGGCTGAGTGGCGGTGGGGCCAATGAGCTGGTGGTGGTGGTGCCGGGCCAGCGGGAGCGTTCCTGTGAGTACTTGATATTATGCAGGGTTTCCTTGGGCTAATTTTGCTGCCAGCTCCTGATGAACATCGGTGGGCGCATAGGAGGAAGGTGCATCGCTCAAGGAAGGCGTCTCTGCAGGTGGCAATATTTGCAGCACGGTCATGCAGAGGTGACACTAGCTGCTGCATTCAAACACGCTACAAACACTTGGCATGCTCTGGGCGTCAGTTAGTGGAGTTTTGATTTAGACTGGTTTTCAAATGGTTTTTTTTTTCCTTCTTGTCATCTCTCTTAGCTTAATTGCCAGTAATTTTGCAGGATATTAGATGTGCTCCTGGTTTCCCCCCACAGGACATGTTTCACTTTGTCTCCCCCTCCCCTGCAACATGGACCAAAGATAATTGCTTCCTCTCAAAAATAAGAGGAAGGAGTTTTGGGGGTGAAAGCATGATATTGTGAAAGACCTAGATGCAGTTATTATTTATAAAAGCAGTACCTAATGGAATTTGTGTGTATTAATGGTGTGATTTTCAGGGCTACTGTGGGGGGATGAGATTCTCTCCTGGACTTGTCGTCTGCCACAGCCGTCCCTTTTTCTGGCAAAGGGTCTGGGAATAAACCGAGTGCCGTGACTGTTAGGAGCACAGCTTGGCTGAAACCCAGGGGGTATTCCCAAACAGCCATCCCATCCCCTATCCCCTCCGGCTGTCTCCTCTTTTTCACTGGAAAATAGATTTAGGAAAAATCATT
This sequence comes from Podargus strigoides, assembly GCA_028020825.1. NCBI lineage: Eukaryota > Metazoa > Chordata > Aves > Caprimulgiformes > Podargidae > Podargus > Podargus strigoides. Next base: position 13,005,140 of record CM051623.1, on the reverse strand, counting down.
GGAGCCTGTGTATTTATAAAAACCTTTTTTGATAAAGGGAAACAGGAAAGGGCCATCAGGGACATATGCAGATTTATAAGGGATGTCCTATAAGGAGCGACAGGGATGTGGAAGGAGGAAAAGCAGGAGTGCCTGTTTTAGCTCATGTTTTTTGATTTTGGCTTGCTGCTCAACCTCTGCATCCAGTTAACGTCCCTGCCTCCAGTGTTGTGTCTGCAGAGCGGGAATGGTGCTGGTGGGGAGAAACTAGTTGATGGTTAAAAATTGCCTTGAGGCAAGTGGATGGGGACGTCAGCTTGGGCGAGATCCCCTTGCCCTGCGCTTAGTGATGCTTCTCAGGACATGAACCCCACTTAGGTGGCTTGGGGTAGGCACAGATGGAGGCAGCATATTTCCTCCTCCACTCTCAAACCTGGTTCACCTCATCATAAGGACAGGCGTCCTTCACTTCTGTTTCCCACTTCTGTTGTTCCTGCTTGTGTGCTGGCATTTCTAGGCTTTGTTTTTTTAAATACCTGAAATGGAAAAGCAGTGCAAAGAGGGGAGCGAGAGCCAGAACAGCCATCTCCCCTTCTCCCACCGTGCAGTTACGGTCAGAATGAGAGACTGGGACATGTCCCTGTGCTCTATGCAGAGCAGCCAGTCCCACCCCGGCTCTGGTGCCCTCCAAGACCTGGTGGGGTGACTTCCTGCTTCCAGCAAACTGGCTGTCAGTCTCCCTTGTGCCCCTCTTCTTCCTCCCCTGCGAAGTTCCAGTACCCCTTGGTGTCTCTCCCCTCTGTCTCACTGTAATGTGGCAACTGTCAGAAACTGCCAAAGTCTTCACAATTGGAAAAATCCATTTCATCCACAGCTCTGGCATGAACCTCCTTCTTTGATGACTACCTGGCAGCTTGAGACCAAATGTGATTTTCATGAAACTGAAACCAAACCCATTGTTTCCCTTCCCTCCATGCACTCCTTGCCCTTTGTTAAATCATGCCTTCACCTCCAGGCTGTGCTGCTCTGGTCCTGGCCTGCTCTCCAGACCTTGGGAAGATGCTCCTTGAGAGCACTTGTGGTGCAATCTGCTGGAGATCTCATTGCTGCTCCAATGTGAGGTGTTAATATGTGATGGACAAGATCATGGCAGGTGTGGAAAGTGTTCTTGTACTTCTTATGTGGTGTCTTCTACAGCAGGTTTTCTATGCAAGTAAAGAATTTACGTCTCTTGGGGAAAAAAATATATATTTTTTTTTTCTGTTTGTAACACCTTTTTATGCCTCTGGTCACTATTGTACCTATTAAAAGACTAATATTTCATCTGCCAAAGACCACCTTCTCTTTCCTTCGCTGCTGTTGCTGCTCTGCCTGGAGAGAGGGGCTCCTGCTCCTGGCCCTGCCACCACCAGAGGTGGCCTTGGGGGGACACAGTGCTGCCACAGGGCACTGGGACACTGTGGGCAGAGGGGTGGCAGGGGAGAGCCTCACTGTCTTTTGTGGCCCAGCCACCACCTGGGCACTCCTCTGAGTATCCCCTAGATGTCTGAAAGGCAAGGGAGTGATCAAACCCTTTTTTTCCCCTTTTTCCTTCCTCCCTTTTATGGGCTGGCACAGAATCAGGTGTAGTTGCCTTTTTTTTTTTTTTTTTTTTTTTTTTCCACTCCACAGCCCTAATGCTTGAGCATTTGCCTTTTAAATAAACAAATAAATAAAACCCTATACTACTGTGTGGTTCAATTTCCTCTTTCCTCACGGAACTGCTGGAAACCCCAGCACCTGGCTGCTGCTGGCCATGTTGGAGCAATGCTGTGGAGCAGAGCATACAGGTGTACATCACCATCAAGGTGCAACAAGTAATCCAGCAGCATTGAAGGTGGAAGTGGAAGGATAGAGGTTGTATATTTCCAGGGAAGCACCAGTAATGGTGCTGGAGATGGTACTTCTTCCAAAAATGCCCCAAAACCCCCAAAAGAAATTGGGTGGGAGGAAAGGAAGATGTATGAAAAATGGTGTTTGGGGAGACTGTGCCAGTTGTGCTCTCTTTGTTGTCTAAGAGTGAAAAAAGATGCATGCCAGCACATTCCCCAGCTGGCTGGCTGGGAGGGAAAAGGAATCCCCCTGGAGGGATTTGTTTAAAACATTTCTTGATCCATCCCAACCCAGTGATACCATACAACCCAATCACACAGTCAATTTTAAGAACCTTTATTGAAGCAAAATTAACTGCAATCAATGCAACTGTGCCCATTAAGTTAATCCAGTTTAATTCCCTTAGCTAATTCCCCTATTTTAATGGGATTTTTGCTCTTTACTTCGAGAGTACTATCCAGCAATCAAGGCAAGGAGTGCCCGAGCCGTGCAGCGGTGCTACTGGGTGATAGTGATGGACTTCTCTGCTGTGATCGCTTTTATCTGGACCGAGGACAGCTTGGCTACTATTTTCTTCTCTCCTAGTCTCATCGGAGTGCATATTATTTCAGACTTAATGATCCTACCAGGGTTTATATCCCTAAGGAGAAAGAAAAAACAAATAGTCCCAGCATGAGTTACGGTTCTTATTTGCTGCTTTTGAATTGTTTCATTTAAAGAAATAGCCACTGTGTGGGTTTAGCGTGGGTGGTTCCCTTCTCCCGTGACCAATGTGCAGCAAGCAGAGCTTGGCATGGTGGCACTGGCTGGTGGTCCCGGTGATCCTGGGGACCTTCCCCAGACTTCCCTGTACTGCTGAGACATTGAATTTGGCTCTGAAGGAAGCAGCTGCCTTCATGCTGGCCAAGCAGCACCTGGCATCACAGCAGGAGTGTGGGGAGAGCCCCTGTCATGCCTGAATGCCCTGAGCACGCCAGCCTCTGTGTGGCTTTTTCTGCTGTGTTGTGGACTGTGCCCAAATGTGGCACAGTTTCAAACATAGCTTGCAAAGGGCCCTGTTACTCCGAGTCCACTAACCACTTCTTCAAGGGAAATTAAAAAAAGAAAAAAAGAAACAAAGCAGAGTCCCACCACACTCGTTTCATAGTGGGCTCATCATCTCCTTACCCCTCATCAAACGTTGCCATCTTAAACATGCCCAAGCCTTCCACCAGCAGCTTGCAGTTTTCCAGGGGTATGTTCAGGGTGTTCTTGAAGATGAAGGCACAGGTGAACTCCTTGTTCAGTTTGGCTGTTTCTGGCATCTGGCAGAGGAGGAAAGAGAGAAACAAACCCATATGCCGGGGATCAGAGAGGTAATAAAGATGCCAGAGCTGCTGCCAGTTTGCTCCTCACCACCAGTGTGGTGGGGGACAACCCCCCATATCCTTGCCACCCTCCCAGTGCACCATGTGCTCTGCCCCAGTGGCTGCTTTCCCAGCTCTTCTCTCTGTTTTCTCAACATGTTTTCTTTCAAGAGGTAGATCTGTGGGTCAGAGATGGGCCCCGCACAAACTGTCCTCTTCCATCCCCTTCCCTCCAGCAGTTCCTGCCTGCTCATTTTAGACAGGGCAATAAAATCTTCATTTCATGGCTGCTTTTAACCTTCAAATGAAGGTTGAATAGCCAGATAAAACACCAAGGACTGAGCATCCCAGGAGGCAGCTGTCTGGGAGAGCCCCCTGGGAATGATAACACCACCGTGGTGTTACAGTGAGCAGGGCTTTAACCCTCGTCCCCGAGGAGCCGGGCTGGCAGCTGCCTCACCTCGATGTTGATGGGGGGGTAGTCAAAGTGCATAGTTGTCTCCTTGGTGAGTTTGTCATTTGTCTCCTCGACCTCGGCGATGACAGTGACATGGACGAGCACTTCATCTTCCACGCTGGCCAGTGTCTTCATGTACGTGTCGGCTGCAACTTTCAGAGGGATCTGTGTTTCTGTGGGAGAGAAAACACAACTTGGTGCTTCATCACATACCCACAAACTGGGTGGCAAATCTGGCTCTGGTGGCTGGTGCCTCAGGGTGCCGGTGCCGAGACCATCCTGCTTTTGGTCAGACCTGGGTGTTCCGCAGGGTGAAGCCCCAGCTCGGTGAGTGGTACCCAGCACATGCAGCCTGTGGGAAGGGTGGCTGAGCCAATGCCATCTCCCTGCCAGGCTGAGTGCTGGCTTGGGCTCACATCCAGTGCCTCAGCAGCCCTTGTTCCTGGCTGCCCCAGCACTCAGGAGCTGGCAGAGGAGTGTGAGGCTGGGTACATTTAAGTCTGTGTCCCCTGGGGTTTCTCTGAGGCACTACTTGTTATAAAATTAGCTGCTTTCCTTTCTCTTCAGATTTTATCTTTAATTGCCTGGACAAACTTCCAATGGCTTGGAAAGCCCCAGAGTCTGCAGCGCTGGAGCCTGAATGTTGCCTTAGCTGCAAGGCTTCCTGGCTTCTGGGAATGAAAAAAGATAGTGCCTGCCCTTACCTCTAAATGTATGCATCTGCCCTTGTGTCCTACCCTGCTGCATTTGGACAGCCGCAGTATATGCACAAAAACACTCAGCAATCGCTAGCAGCAAAGATTTTTTTGCGAGAGTGACTCACACTTGGAATGAGCAAGTGCTGTTAATTATTCATCACTCGTTAGTCTCTTATTTAGCAAATTTCAGTCACATTGCTGGGGATCGGAATTGCAATCTAGGTTGCTCAAAGATACGCAATGAACAGAAAACAGCTCTAGGGATCAGCCAGGCAGGCGGCCATGAGGCTGAAATTTGCTTGGGAGATGAATTCAGAAAATAACCCTCACCAGCATCACCGCCAGCTGATCAATGTTAGAGTGGCAAGTACAAGAACAAAAAAAGGCTGAAATTTCCAGCCATCTAAAACCTGTGAGGGATCTGACCCATCCGGATGCACCCACAGCCTGTGGTGGCATCCTACATGGTGGGGATGGGAGGGAGATGCTCCAGCACACCTCACTCACACAGTGAAAATGTCTGTCTGTCCACACTGCAGCTGCAGCAGGGCCAGGGCCTTCACGGTTTGGTCCCTGCTACGGTGGGATCCTGGTCTATAACTAAGACTCCCAAATGCAGTGACAAGAGAGGTAGGTGGCAGGCAGGTGGTTTCTGCTCTTTGAGTCATGCACTGACCTATAGCAGAGCTATTATGAACCAGCTCGAGTGAAACCCCAGCTGCCACAGTCAATAGCCCATAGAACACAGCAAGCTTTCCATGCCTACCAGCTTTGCCTTCAAGCTTGACAGTCTCCTTGACATATCCAAGGCTGGCCTCAACTCTCCCAGTATACGACTGCAGCTGGCAGGAGCCAACAAGACTGATGGTCCAGCTCCCAGGAGTAGAGGTCTTCACTGTGATGACTAGTTCAAGGGGATTGCCAGGATACAAAGGTTCTTTATTGCTTATCTCAAGCTCGAGCCCACTCTTGAGGACCACGTCACTCAGGATATCGTACGGGTGGGAGATCACATTAGCCATGGGGGAACCCGAGGCGAAGTGTGCACGAGGTGTCATTTCTGAATGGCGTATGAAGGAGCAAGCTTTCTCCATGGACTGTCTTTCCTCTTTGGAGCCTGGATGAAGAAAAAAGATGGGTGATAGCTGTATCTCAGTCTCCTGACCCAGAGCCACCTTCCTTGCTGCTGAGCAGAGAGGATGTCAGGGCACTGGTTGCCTCCAGCCTCAGCTCATGGTTTATGCTACCACTGGATCTAACTGTAGCATTTTGGACTGGCAGAATTTCCAGAAGGAGACACTTTTAGAGGAAGGATGCTCTTAAATTTTTCAGCCCAAGATCTTCCCGCTCCTTACTGGGAAGTGTTTAACAGTCTTGTACAACGTGGCTAGATCTGAGGCAGGGAGAACCATGGGGAGGTAATGTGGGGTTTTGTTGTTTCCTACGTGGTCTGGGGAATGGAAAGATAAAAAGAAGGAGAATGAAGAAGCAACGGTGAGTCAGACCACTAGGTTGGTCCCTCAGCCACTTCTTTCACTGCCTACAAGCTTGCTCACACCTGTTTCTAAAGAGCAGCCTATAGGTGTCACTGCGGGCATGAAGATGCCCTGGAGCAGCGCTGCCTCCCCCAGGTATCCAGGCTTTATCCAAGGTTTGCCACTGCAGCTCCCCCTGCAGTTTTCTCCCAGAGAAAACACCTGTGGTGGGGTGACATACACGAACGGGGGTCCTCTCTTTGGCACTACTTTAGAGGATGGGGGCAGTCACCTTCAGGGAACTTGTACTCCCAGGTGATGTCTTCCCGCTTGTCCTCCCCCACGGCTTTTGTGCTTATGTTCACGCCGATGCCTCTGGTCTCTGTGCCCATCTTAATGAACTTATCCTTGCCGTTCACCTTCCTGAGGACCCAGTAGACTTTGTCAGCATTCACTTCTGCGTACACAAACTTTCCGTCGAAGGGCAAATACACATCCCCATATTTGACAGCCTTTAGTGGGCATGGACCACACTGGAAAAGACCTAGAAAGCAGATTCAACACCATCATTTTTCCAAATATGAGCAGAGCCTCCAGTTTTTGTTCCACCCTCAGACCCACCCAAGGAGGAATAAGTAGCCATGGTAGTTGACTCTTAGTAGGAAATATTCCTCCCACTCAGTGATGAACTCCAAAAGCCCTCAGTTATCCCATAGCTGTTTGGGCTTTTTTATAGATGACCAAAGTCTGGTAAAAGCTTTTATGTATTTCCCCCCACTTAAATAATTTTAAGGTTTGAAAGTCATGGCTTGATGATGGAGTCAAGCAAGTCCAGCCACCTGTGTTTGATCTCCTGTCAATACCTCACTTTCTGCACAGCTCTGAGGTTAATATTTTCTTTGTCACCTCCAAATTCCCTGCATCTGTGCAGGGAGGGTAGTCACCAATTCTGGCCATCACCCCTCTCATTTACCAATGAATAGACTCGTGACTTCCTCAGGAAAGCTCTACAGAGAGCATCTTTACTCAGGAAAGCTGTGGCATGTCTTACTACAGACTGTTTTGAGTCCTCAACTTCACCAAAGAAATCAGAGGATGGTGGAAAGAGAAATTAGCTCTGATTTCCAGCAGTGTGCTCTAACCTCTGAAATGACATTCATGTCCCCATGTATTGGTTTTCTGCCTGCTGAGAAAAGCTGTCCCTCCCATCCCAGTCTGAGACAGCAGGAGTGAGACTTCCAGCTTTACATGGAAGTAAATGCAACCCAAGTGCATGAAGATGTGCATGGGGAGTATGTGCTTTTGCTGGCTAGGGACAATGGTTTTCATATGAAATGTCCCTGCCTCCCTTGGGAGTTGCAGAAGAGCCATTCTAGGCAAATCCTACCTTGACTTTGCTCCTGAGGGGTTGCGTCAATTGCCTGCCAGCCGTCAAACCCTGTCGGCAGGTCCATACGCTTCATCCAGACGTCGTTCCACACGTGGAAGTTCCTGTGTGCATTTGGGTTGGAAAGAAAAGGAGTGAGCTGTTACAGCCAGAAGAGTCATGATCTCCCCTCTTAATCCTTAAGTAAGGGCAGGTTTAATGGGGATTTGTGTGTGACCCTGTGAAACCCCAGGCTTTCTCTCTCTCCTGGGCAGCAAACCCAAAGCAGTAGGGAAATTCTCAAAGGAAAGGCTGCCAGGGCCTCGGTGCTGTGGGGTGGTGTGGGGGTGTAGGAAGCATTAGCCCCCTTTGGCAGTACCAGATGGAGTCTATGGACATCCGCTCCAGCTTCTCTCCTAATTCGTTCAGGTAAACATCAATTGTCAGGTTGTCGTCGGTATCGTGTGCTGAGTTGAAGTTACTCACACAGCGGGATGGGATTCCCAAGCAGCGCATCACTGTGGCACAGACAGGCAAAATACAGGGTCACAAAATCGCTGGGGTTGGTGGGCGCCCCTGGGGATTGTCTCGTCCTACCTCTCTGCCCACCCAGGGACCTCTAGAGCAGGTGCTCAGGACCATGTTCAGATGGCTTTTGAATATCTCCAGGGATGGAGACTCCACAACCTCCCTGGGCAACCTGTGCCAGCGCTCAGTCACCCTCACAGTAGAAAAACCACCTTTTTCCCCTAATCAGACAGAACCTCCCATGCTCCAGGTTGTGTCCATCACCTCTAGTCCTGTCACTGGGCACCACTGAGAAGATCCTGGTTTTATTTGCCCCACTCCCTCTTGTCAGGTATTTCTACACACGGATAAGACCCCCTGAGCCTTCTCTTCTCCAGGATGAGCAGTCCCAGCTCCCCCAGCCTCTCCTTCCATGATAGATCCTGCCACCTCTGGTGCTCAGAGACACGGTAATTTGACTTATTAGCACAGTAATTCGGATATCAGAAAAGGGAGACAGTTCACTGTTTACCTGTAGTGAGGACTCCTGCAAAGACCCAACATTGACCATAACGGACTGGCTTCTTTGTTTCATAATACTTCTGCAAAATGTTGACACTCCCGATCCAATCCATAGGAGAGGTCCCGTTGCTGTAGTTCCCTGACCAGTTTCCCAACAGGACACCGCTGTCATCATTGGCATTAACCTGTGGCCATACACACATACAAAGGAGAAAAATATGGGGATGAGGCTTTGTGAGGCTTGAACTCTTGAGTTTTTTGCCCACCCTGTGGCTCCCCAGGTGCTCCACAGCCCTGTGGCACCCAATGAGGCTGCTGGTGCCAGCTGGGCACTACCCTGGTTGAAAACCCTTCACCTGGATATCTAGAGGGAGGTGGCACCACCACTTGGGGCAGTCACAATGCACTCTGCATCTTTTATCCTAAACCCCAGAGCTCCCAGAAGTGTCCCACCACAGAGTGTGGTTTCCCACTGAAACACAACCCTTGTGCTGGCTCTGCCAGTGCAGCTTCTGGGGAAGGACAACCGCAGGGGCAGCTGCAGGCTTTGGAGGTGGGGAGGTGCTGCGTTTCGCTCACCTCTTGCCTCCACCCAAAATACCTCTGGCTCTTCCCTTGCAGTTTCCCAAAGGAACCCATTTCAGATGCATCCTGAAATGGTGTTCAAGGCCCCAAGGAAAGAAGAGCAAGTCAGAAGGAGGAGGGAAAGATGGAGGGGCAAAGTACTTCTGCAGGACAGCCGTACCAAAGCAGACATGGCTCTGGACACAAGCACAGGATCCCTTCTCTGGCTCAGCCTGAGTTCACTTTTGTCCAGTAGATACATGCAGGCCTCCAAGACAAATTCCTCAAACTGTTTGGGAGAGAAAGGGGAGACATTGTTATACACCGCTCTAAAACAGAATTTGCTCAGTGACTACAAAGAATATCTAAGTACTTGGAGGAAACTATCTAACCAGTCCTAACTGCTAATCTTCCTTTATGATACTGAATTCTTGAGCCTACAGGGCTTCCCAAAGCTGTTCTCTCCAAAGAAGGGCTTAAACAAAAACCCACCTTGGAAGAAAAAATCCTGTTTCATGTGTCTTGCAAAAACAGTTAGAACCTGACCCAGCAAACTCCTGTGAGTAGTCCTAAGTCACCTACGTCATCTCTCTGCAGCCCTGCACATTACTCACAAGAGTAATGAAAATTTAAGAGCACTACAGATATTCAGCCTATTGACATAGGTAGAAAATGAACCCTGGGGGGGAAAAAAAGGGATGTAAGTGTAGACTATTACAGTAAAAGATTCCTCATTTAGAAACTGCTGATAAAACTCCCTTAGGTCCAATTCACAGAGATGTCAAACATCCGATCCAACAAAGCTTTGGCAGAATATCAATATCAATTCTCATTGCTTAATGGCAGAACAAATATTAGGATAGGACCAGCCCTATGGACAATTCCCTTTGGCCCCTTTGTGGAAAAGGCATCAGCACGAGCACTTTTGCCAGGCTAGCCATATCTTGCAGCTTGAAATCAAAGACTTATAAACCAAAGCAGAAAACAACAAAAAAAAAAGAAAATAAAAAAGAAAGAAAGAAAACAACAGAAAATCAAACAGATTCCAATAATTTTTTAGTGGAGAACTCCATCTGGAGAGGTGTAGGATGCTCTGTTTGAGTGCCTGTGCGCTTTCTACAGGGTGCAAATAAACCTGCTCTGGCATCCACCTCTTATCTCTAGCCTGAGCAAGTTTGTTGTTCTACTCCACTGGAGTTATCTCAGAGGCAGCGTGGAGGAACACCCTTCCTGAGAGGGCTGGCTGATTGTGTCCTGCACCAAACAGCTCACCTCACAGTGGGTGAAGGCACCACTTGAACGAAGACAACCTCTGCCAGTGCTTTTACCCTATTTTTTCCTGATCATGGATGCAACAGGTAAATAACCAGTTTTCCTGCACCCCCCTCCAAGGGCTCACAAGCTGGTTACCAACAGCTCTGTGTTGCATGAGAGCAGGGAGGACTTCTTTTCAACTAGAAATGCTCTGTCCCCAGTTTCTGTGTCCTTTGCCAGGGGTCTCATGTTCTGACTATACGCGTGCCATTAAACCCTGTTCTCAAGCTGTGGCTGGGGAAAACACTTAAGCACGCAGATTATTCCAAGCAGGTGAGCCCTCCCAGTGAAGCTAACAGGATTATCCAAGTGCTCCGAGCTACTCATGGGCTTAAACTCTTTCTAGGTCTGATTCATTGAAACAAATGCCTAAGGGAGAAAGCGTGAATAAGGGTAAGAACACTGACAAGATAACGAGACAGCTGTGTCTTACCTGCCCGAAATTCCAGGGTCTACTGTATATGCTGTATGCAGATCCAACATAGATGTAGCCTGTATCGTTGAGCACGTACTCATTTTTCTGTGCCTCATTGTCCAGGAAGACGATATCATCTGGAGCAAGAAAAACCCCTTGGATGTTAGGCGGTTTGCCTACACGCTATACAAAGTTTTCCTTGAAAAGCTAAACTGGGGGATCTGGTGGTCTACAACATTCACACCAAATGAAGACCATGCCTCACTTGCATTGTTTTTCCTGTCATGGAAGAATTTCCTATATACCCTTTTTTAACTCCTTTAGGTTTATTGCTATATGACCACTGTTTTATTTTAGCGGAACAGTTCTTTCTGAACAAGCACTTTACTGGACCAGGTAGGCAGCAGAGAGAACTGGGGGGCTGATGCCAACCAACAACACATGTTTTTTTGTCTTGTTATTTTTTTTATCTGGATTTTAAGTCAACCCAGTCCTGTCAGTTAGCCTTTGTGCTGGCCCGAGGAAATGCAGAGGGGTGACAGAGAAGTGCAAACAGAAGTGACAGAGAGATGCTCCTTAACCCAGCACTGGGGAATCCCCAGCAAGGAGTTGGCATGTTACTATTGCCCAGCTTCCTGCGGGCTCTGTGAGGATGCTGCTTGCGGTGTTTTAGGGGGAAAAGGTAATTTATTTATGTGGGAAAGAGAAGAGGAAAAAATGTGAGGAGAAGCTCTCCCAGGGACGACCCCTGGCAGCAGTAATTGTCACCCCCAGTTGTGGGACCATTTACCTTTGCACCAAGGATTGAACAGAAGGTAGACAGCGTTGTCTTCAGGCTTGTAAATGTTAGTCCCAGTCTTCACATTCAGCGTGTATATTCCCACCGGGGCTCTGGGTGAGCTGGTGACAGACAACAGGCACTGGGGAGGAGACAAGGAGAGACAGCACGATGGACCTTCCACCACGGCCACTGGCACAGCACAAGTACAGCACGAGCACTGAAGGTGGTGTGCACAGTGGGGGAGCAATGAATTAAACAGAGCAAGGCTGCTCCCCACCTAGAATTGCAGGGCTAAGGGAAAGCAGAATGGGGGGGTATGAGTATTTGCTCCCAATTGGCTTGGTGTTGCTGCCCTCCACCATTACCCTGTGTAGGAGCACAGCCCACAGGCTTTACCTCATTGCCGCTGTTCTTGACCATGGAGATTTGCCACCCGCTGGGGCCCGGCTCCCGCCTCGGGTTCAGCGACATCAGGGTACCCCTGATTTTATCTGGATTTTCACCTGGAAACAAACCCAACATGAGATGTGCGAGGGTTGCACAGGTCTGCAAGGACCGCGTGGTGCCGGGTGGCAGGAACAGGCAGTCAGAGGCTGCCGGGTCTCTCCCGCTTTGCCCAGCGGGTGCGGAGGGGGGTCTCACCGATGCCAAAACGCAGTGCTAGCTTGTCAGAAGCCGTCAGCTCCCTGCTGAGGTTGAGCTGGACCAGAAAGGCCTGTCCACGCCGCACCACCAGGTTCTTGATGTTGTACGCTTCCGTGTGGTGCTCACGGCAGTTCTGGCTCTTGAGAAAGTCAATCCCAGTGACCTTCAGATCAGTCCCTGGAAAGGCGTTAGCAGGGAGGAAGACAGGAAAAAGAAAAGGGGACTGATGGTAAATCACTCAGTAAAGACAGTTTTCTTCTTCTTAATGGAGCCCTGTGGGTCATCAAAACATCAGTCCACTGGTCTAGCACAAGGAATCACACCAAGGATTGCCAGAGCTAATGGATAGCACAACAGTTGATATATACACACGATACCGTAACACACAATACTATACTATATATTGAAAATACAATATAGTATAGCATTGTATAATACAATATAACACAACATATGCAATGCAATGTAATATAACATAACATAATATAAATACTTAGCATATATATAGAGACATACAGGGAGAGTCATGTTGCTGGGCTGGCGGTGGGGAGCGTGCTGCAGCAATCTGCCTGGAGCAGGGATGAGCACCTGCCTTGCCCTCTGACTATTTGGCCCTGGGTTGCTGCAGTGTGCCTCTGCCTCCCTCCCTCACTGCCCAGGGTGTCTGAGGGATGTTTGACCTCTGAGGTGACCCTGGGTGAGTGGGGAATGAGCAGCTTGAAAGACACAGCAGCAGTAGGAGATGTAGCATGAGGATTTCTGCCCCTGCTGGCATCCCAGCACCTTCGTGCATGGGCAGCTGCCTGCCCTGCACCCTTAGGGCTGCTTCTTCAGCAGCCAAAAGGCCACGAATGGGATCTCCCTGCTTTGGAAATCCATGTCTGCTGGCCCACTGCCTGCCCTTGCACACTGCCAGTTGCCTGGGGGGGCAGCAACTGTGAGCCAGCTCCACAGCCTGCCGCGGGTCAGGAAGATGGCATGACTGCAAGTTTTGTTGCAATACTGAAAATCTCACTTCTGCGAAAGTCGTGCTTCCTCCTCAAAGGTGAAGTGGGTACAGATCATCTGCATCCCATCCTCAGAGTTGCAGCGGGGCAGCTCTGCTCCCCTGAGCTTCTCGCATGGGAGCCCACCAGAAGTCCTGACCACTACAGCATCCCCAAGACTCCTGTCATGTCTCTAAGCCCTCTCCTCCTTGCCCTTATCTGCTCAGCTGCTTTGCTGGTGGCACCTCATCAAAGCCAAGGCTGTGACAGCAACTCCTCTTTGCTACATGCCTCTGCATCAGCTCCCTGAGTATTACAAAAGTTCCTTTGTTATTGCAGGTATTAAAACAGTAGTAGTAGTAAGAGTAGTAATATGGATAGGTGAAGAAAATGTTGCTTGCCAAAGTGATGAGGTTCAGAGGTGATGCTCCCAGGAGGCTCCCAGCTAGCACAGGGCAGCTTAAAAATTAAACTTCGCTGTTGGGATTTTATCTCAGCATATTTCCCTCTGGTCAAAGAACAGCCTTATATTAGCATTGAACACATCCCTCATGATTATCAAATAATAATTAACAGTAGCTTTAGCTGCTCCTTGCAAAACATAGCACATACAGTTAAGCTGGAAGTGAACTGAATATGTCAAAATTTGGCTCCCCTCCATTGCTGAGATCCCCAGTGTCTCTGGGATGCCATGAGCCTGGGAAATGGGACTCTTCAGGACACTGAGGCTAATTCTTTGTATTTTCCCCTCAAAAATTACTCCCAAATAATATCACAGCTGTCCTTAATCAACCTCTTATGGAAGTCTGCATTTGTGAATCTTGGTAAGGTTGCTTTTTTTCCCGAGGACTTGGTTTCTCCTACAACCCAAGTACCAAAGGAAGGTCTGGGGCTGGGAGCCAGCTGTACTGCAGAGATACTGCCTGCCTGGGGGGAGCACTCTACCCCCTTCACACCAACTGGTGCTTTTGCTGTTTGACTGCAGCACAGCTTTGGACTCCAGCAAGAGAACCTGTCAGGTGCCTCGCTACCATTCATTCCCAACACAGCAGCTGATTTTTTAGGTCATGGCATTTAAAATCACTGTATTTTGGGCTGCTCTCTCCTCCTGCAACTCTGGATGGGAATGGGGCTGGGAAAAAGGTGCAGGGCTCCAAGATGCACAACCCAGCACTACGCTTGAGCAAAGAGCAAAGCCCTTTAGCAAAGCCTGAGCAAAGAGAAAGTCCTCAGCTTTCAATAAAGGTGGGGATTTGGGGGTTACTGCATCAGGCTTCGGCAGGCTGCCCAGGTGTGACAGGGAAAGCCAGAGCACGCCAGAACGTGGCTGAGCTATATTTCTTTGTGTCTAATCTGTCTTGTACCTGCCATTAAACACCCTTAAAGGTAACAATACCTCAAAAGCACTTGGCTCATGAGTGATTCAGATGAAAATATGGGAGAGTCAGGAAATTCAAAACCACTTAGAGTAACTTAGAAATTAGCAAGTCAAAGCATAATGGTTGAAGGGATTATTTAACAAAAGGTTTTGACAGATTCACATGGTACCAGGCAACTGTACTAATCTGAGTATCGACAAGAGCCATCCCTAACATCAAAGAGGCTGAAATCTGCTGGTAGCTGTTGTGGCATGAGAGATGCCACAGGCAGGGCTGGATCTAGGGCAGGCTGAAATCAGTTTCCCACTGTGACCTGCGCCAGACAGCAGCTGCAGCCTTGAGTGAACTGAACTGACCGCCCATGGATCCTCACCAGACTACTACCTCCATGTATTTCTTCTTAGTAACTACATAAACCATGTTTTATCTTAATTAGATAATAGCTATCAGTGGCACAGCAAACAGAATGAAAATTGTCTATCACCTTTCATTAACTGATTTAATTTTCAAGTGCTTTTTGTGTGCTGCCTGCCAGATGCCAACCTCGGGCTGATGTTTTGCGCAATGGAGAGGGGGTGTGTGTGTGTATATGTCCAAAAAAATCAGCTGAAATTGCTTAACCCTCTTGAGAAGGATGAAGGGGAAGTGCATCTGCCTCAGCATTAACACATGTCCAGCCACCAAAGCTGCTCGACCTTGTTCCTCATGGAAAACCTGGTGCCAGGCTGAGAAGCTACCAGAGAACAGTCCTGGTGATGGGAGAGGGCTCTGGGGGGATGTGGAAGCTGAATGCACAGGACAGCTATGGGAAAGGGCCCTGGGGAATCCATTCTTCCAGCATTTCCTAACTTAGGGACTGTATTTCCATTGCTTGTTTCTGGAAATCAACAATGTTGACGCACAGAGAAAAAAACGTGGAGAACACCTTGGAAAATGCCTTGACAGTGCAGAGCACGGTGCCAAAGACCTGTCCCCATGCAGCCCTGCCCGTCAATCGTGCTGCACTTATTCCTGTGCAAACACACCCGTGATACCCTGTGATCCGGCTGGCACGGCGTCCTGCGCCAAGAAACGCCATGGAGCGAGCTGGCGGCGCACCCACTGCCGCATCCGAGGGCTTGGCCGCAGCCTGCCCTCCCCGGGCAGCCCTGTGAGCTGCTTTCAGCTTCCTGCTCTGCCTCCTGCACCGAGCACGGGGCTGGGTGCCCACACGCCCTGTGCCTGGCTGCCTGCAGGCACCCCGGGTTGCCAGCCTGGGAATTAATGATTTATTAATCACACTGAGAATGTGCCTGCTCACGGGACAGAGGCAAGAGCTGCAAGAGGCAGTCCTGGCTGTGATCGCTCCTGGGGCAGGCCAGAAGCAAACCCAAATCCTGCCAGATAACTTTTTAAAAAATAAAAATACTGTCTTGAAATTTCTTCTATCCCCTAGTTCCATGATTTATCTCTTCTTGAGCTCCTTCCTACACTGGCCCACTGTCCTCATTGCATGCTGCCTTCCTGGGAATATGTACACCAAGAACAAAAATGGGGACATGTGGGCTTTGCACTGGTAAGGATCTGGTGCCTTTTTTCCATAAGGATGAGGTGATGGGATTTAATAAGGAGCAGAGCGTTTGCAGCATGCGTGGCTTCAGTGGGAATAAGGGCTGCTCAGAAGGACAGGAGGGAAGTGGGATGGGAACTGTAGTTTTGCAAGAGAGAGCAAAATTTGGACACCTGCATTTACTCCTCATCTTTGCCCAACCTCCAGCAAACACTCTCTCACATCCCAGAGACGAGACCACAGCCCAAAGATGCTGCTGTCGGAGACTTCCTGGAAAGTTTCAGGTCACCCACACCTAGAGTACAGAGGTGTGAAATGGAGGGGATTGGAATGCTGTCAGGATGCCCTTCCCATCCTGATAGCTGTGGAGACCTGCTCCTGGCTCCACTGCAGGCACCACTCAGCTGCTCAGCTATACCTCAAACCCCAGGGGCTTTGGGCATCCTGGGGTTGGGATGGAGCTCAAGTCCAAATAAATCCACTTTTTCAGTTATTCTGAAACTTCTGTCAGACGGTATCAGCCATCACTAAAGAGCAATAAGCTATACAATTAAGAAAGAAATTCCTTTCACCTTGACACAGAACAAGTTTAGAAAAGCTGTGTGTCTTTCCTGTTATCACCAATAGAAACAGATGTCTACAGGTTGATGAAAAGCGACGCAAAGCAGGTTGCATTTTTCACTTGGTTTACTGATCCGTCAAAACCGGAATTTGCACAGCCAGAGCAAACCTATTCCCTGTGAGCAGCAGTGGCACCGAAATACCTTTCCCCAAGGTATCACCTGTGGCAGTCAGAGAAGTGAGAAACCCTCCACCTCCACTGCAGCTGCCATGAAACCTGCCAAACTACACATCTAACATAGGCTATTGTATCAAGTGTTAAAAACTTACCGGTGTTATCCATCATGGTTCTTGTTGGCGTATCGACCCAAGGTGCCTGCGATGCCAGCAGCTTCTGAGCTCCTGAGTAGCCTCTGCCACTTGCTTCTGAGTGTGGAGAAGGAAGACGGGCTGCCCTTTTTATCAGTCTCTCGCTCTGAGGTGTCAGCAGGTCCACTGCCAAGGGGTGGTGTTTAGAGAAAGGAAGTTCCCGTGTCAAAAGAAAAAAAAAAAAGACTACAACTCCCTCTGCACATAGTCAGACCCTGAAAAACAGCGAAACTTAAATCTCGACTCACATGGAAGGTGGATTTGCACAATCAGATGACAAGCGGACAGACACTTCACTGACAAACAGTAAAATCATGGGCTAGATGAGTAACAAGAACGCAGCTATGCCCTAACATCCAGGTTACCTGGACTGCAACTCAAAGGCTAAATTTACAAGGCAGCCCACAAACAGTTGATCCTTAGGAAAATAGAGTTTCCCATTAGGACCACTCTAACTTTCTTTGAAGTTAATGAGATTTTCAACGTTGTGTTTGGGAGAGAAGTACTTGAAGCTGCGAGCTAAATTCCAGTGTTTACATGTGTGGGTTGGAAAGCCCAAGGATGCTGGTGTTGGTCCCCTCCCCGTGGAGTCAGGCAGATGCCAGGGGAGATAGCCCAGCACAAAAGAGGAGAAACAGGCCACGTCCAGGAGGAGCAAGAAATGTGGTGGATCAGGAGCCGTTTGCTGGCTGCTCTTTGCTGACAGCTGTACCAAAGGTCTCCACCCAAGAGGTGGCTGGACCCCAAGTGCCCCACTGCAACTCTGGTCCTCAGAGTGACCAAAGATGGAGAGATGAGTCTACCCTATGGAAGGGAGAACTGGTGGCTCAGACCAACAGTGACATGGGCACAGTGGCCAGAAAGAGACACAAATATGTCCCCAAATACCCAAAAGTGAAGAGGCGGCACAGCCGCTGGAGTAGCCTCAGCTCCCTGATGCCTCCCTTCATGGCAGCAGCCCAGGGCCCAGCAAGGCAGGACTCAGTCTGCAAGGCTGGTGCATCTAAATGTGGGATCTCCCTAAACAAGATCTCCCCATGGAAGCCTTCAAAGGCACTGACTTTTCTCCATCAATTCAGGTAGCTAGGTATTTACTGTAGGAGGACTGCTTCATTTGGTGCAAGCTAGGTGCAGAGTTAGCAGATCCCACCCTTCGGGCATGTCACTGCTGGCAGGTGTATGTCGGGTGTCCTTACTTGAGAGCATGACTAGCGCATCCCAGGCCACCAAGGGTTCAGCACAGGACATCTGCATGAACATCTGAACCGCCAATGTTCTTAGTAGATGGAGCATCACCCACCATTCAGCACCAGACAATGTGCTGGCAAGTACATATTTCACTCTTGAAAAAAATACTACAACCCCGATTTACCTTTCAGCATTGCTTTTACTCAGCATTTCTTCCCTCCTGGAAGGCGAAAGACATTTTTGTTTAGAACCAGTATATGATGAAGTATATATGTGGAATGTCTGTACAATAATATAACCAATAATACCTATAATCTGAACAATTATGATTTATATTACTGGTTTCCACTTACTTGCAGCAACAGAGTAATCCACTTCAACTGAAGGCACTGAGAGTAGTTTTCTAATCCAGTCTCAACCTGTTAATATATATATATAATTCCATGCTTGGTTGGAGGCAGCTTAAATTGTGTTAACACAGTAGCTCTACAGCAAAAACTACAGATTTTTGCAAACAGGAATTGGTTGGTGTTGGCAAAAATTTCCTCCTGAAAAATTTTTATGTAGGTGCGTGCGGGAGGGAGGGCAGTTATGCACCAGGGACAGTCACTTTTCCAGTCCCGTAGAGCTTTGCAAAAGGCTGATTTCAACAGAGTGCATGCTCACTTTGAACCTCAGAGTTCAAGGACAGAGTGTAGAAGCAAGACGGGTGTGGGTTCTGCCCTGCCATGAACTTACTCCATCTTGGAAAGTGGTTGGCCTTTTCACTATCTACAGAAATTTTTGGTTTATGCCAGCAGACAGCATCAAGCTTTCAGTTCTCTTTTCACTTCGTGCAGCTGCTGGTCTTGCCTGCTCCCATTAGCTTTTTCTATGCACTGGTAGTATCCCAATTCAAGGGCACCAAACTTGGCATATGGTACAATGCTCCTGCATGAGCTTCCTCCCCTGGCTTGTACAAGCTTGCCTTGCCAGGAAAGGCCATCGAACTGTAATACCCTCCCAGACAGTGGTTGGTAAGGTCTGAGAAAAGTGATTTCAACTTAAACTGCAGGAATGTTTTTCAAGGACATAGTTTCAGCTTGCTTCATGTTGTCAGCAGGTGATCTCTGCCCTTCCTACAGGCAAATCTCCTTTTGTCTCTGCTGGCCAGGGTGGCCAGAGTGGCTGGCTGTGGTTCAGTAGTGTGGCTTTTTTCCTACTCCTCGGTGAAGCTGTGAAAGATACCAGCCCTTTTGATTATTTTTTTTCCCCAAACAGTTACAACAGTTAATCACTTCAATCCATCTCAATAAAAGTATACTCTTCTAATCGGCAGAAGCAGGATATGATGTCTTTTCCACAGTCAATTTCCAGCCTACTACCAACAACTTCAGAGACTCACTTCCCAGCTTGCAAAATCAGACACCAGAGGCTATCGGCCTTATCTGCATCTATCTGCTGCAAGGTAAGTCACCTTATTAGCTGGCATAAGAAGGTAATAAAATGCAAACAAATACAATCAGAATTCCCCAGTGGCTGCTCCCCTATTTACAAGCTTGCCCTTTGTCTCAGGTTTTGTTTATTCTCGTATCAAAAATGACAAGAACAAGTCAAACTTCCAGAGCACGACCACAGATACCAATGGAAAGTAAGAAAAACATGAAGCACAAGCCAATCTTTAGCTCTACAGTTTCATTCACTTGTGACCCCCTGTCTAGTTATGGAGAAGTTGCCTTTTATAATAGTAATGTAGTGACCTACATTTTTTATAATCATCTAAGGCTTCACGTCTCTTCTGTTTTGTCTTTTTTTTTTTTTTTCTTTTTTAATATGTCCAGTCAGAGTAACACTCAAAATAAAACACAGATCAAAAGCACCACAGCTTTGGCACTCTGGAAAGGTGAACTCATCCTCTGCCCTGCAAAGTTGCTCTGAGGTGCCAAGGGGTGAGCCAAAGTACACACACATACAGCCCATGTCTGGGTCCTCAGGGGCACCATGGTGAGAAGATGCCTTCCACTGACCACAGCAGGACTGCTCCCACATGTGCTATCTAGTACGTGTTGAGTCCTTCCTGATTCACAGCCTGGGCAACAAGTAATGGGAAGTTTGGGGGGGAGGGTGAAAAGAAAAAACCCTGCATAGATGAAGAACAGCTGAAGGTCTGGTCAAAAGAGATGGGCCTTATTCAAGGTGCTACATTAGTCCTCCCCTCACTGTTTCATTACTCTTGTATTTTGGTCATTAAGAATTTCCTAGAGATGAGACACATCTCATCCAAGTAAGGACCCTGTCACGTAGTACTGCTGTTACACTGAAAGGAGCGTTGGTCTGATCAATTCTCACTCATTTACACCAGCCGTGGGCCATGAGAGTGGCCTGCCAGCTACGCCCTGAGGGCATCCTGTGTTCACAGCAGGCAGATTCTCTTCTAATCTTACATGAGCCAACTTGTGGCAGGCAATTGGACGTCAGGGGTTGATGCAAGATGGCCAAACCCAGATCTTAACTAATTCCAAGTCATCTGGCCCCAGCTACCTGGTAATGAGTTTCTCACAGGCAAATACCAGAGAAGTGATTGATACCAGTAAAATTATTAAAATTATTCCATTGTTTCCTTCCCACTGACCCTTGAAAGAGGGCTTTTGGACCTCAAATTAAGGATGTAGGTGCCTAGCTTTGGGCATTTACCTCCAGAAGGAATGAAAACGATATTGCTTGGTGCCCAATCCAGTGCCACCCAGCCAGTCTGCTCCTGAAGAAGGCAAAGGCAAAGATAAAAGGGAGACCACAACTATACATATACCAAACGTAGGCTTACAGCCCTCCTCAGGCAAAACACTCTTGTGCAGCACTTTCCCTGCCCCGAAAAAGAAGTCCTGTGGTCATCAGAGGGAACTGAGGTTTTAGGCCAGGCCATCTTAGAAAAATACAGAGCTGCTTTAACAACAAGCCAAAATGCTATAATGTTAAAATATTTTTCAAGATCCCCTCATCCTTTCCTGGCTGAGATGCAAGAGGCGAAATTGCAAAATCAGTCCAGATATAGGGAGCAACTATGTGTAAAGGTTGCACTTGGGATTTCAGCACTATGACCGCTTGACCTTCAACTCGCGTACAACTGTTGCACTGGAAATACTGAAATAAGCGTGGTCCAGTGCTGAGAAGATTACGTTATGTATTGGACTAAAATGACTTGAAATAGGGTACTTCTGCTTCTCAGAAAAAAAAAAATTCTTTAGAATTTTGTGCAGGAAATCATAAAAAAGGTCACAAAGTGACACCATTGTGTCACTTCCAGACAGCAGCTTCTTTTTCTTTTTCAATGAAATCGCCTCCTTTTTGAACCTGAGGAACCTGCCAGCATCTGCCACATCTCACGGGCAAGAGTTCCCCAGCTGAGTGACATACAGCAGGAGAAGGAAGCTCCTCTGGCTTTGAAGCTGCTGCTTGCTAGCTTCCCTTGCGGCCCCCTTCCTTGTGGTAGAGGAGACAGTCAACACCTATGCCAGCTTACTTTCTCCATGCAACTCACGGTCATCTCAGCCCCCGTTACAAACCACCACTGTCTCTTTTCCACACTGAATGGTCCTAGCCTGCTAACTTGCTCCTCACACTTTCGTCCCACCCTATCAGGAGACCCAAGACGGGAAGGACCCCCTCACTGTGCAGTCCTTGCATGTGCTTGGAAAGGGTCCAACGGGGTGGGTGCCGCTATTTCAGGGCTGTATCCACCCTGCTGCCACTGACCCATGAGCCAGCTTCAAGTGTGCATGTATGACCACACTGACTGATTGCAGTGTGGACACATATCCACAGGCTACACCTAAAGCAAACAATATGAAAAGGTATGAGGAAAAATAAAGAAGGAAAAAAAAAAAGAAGAGCTGCAAAAAATAAATGGTAAGGGCAAGGAAATCAATAGCACAAATATTGAATCAGGGATAAAATGATAAAATAGTTTATCCATATATTAAAAACAGCTTCAGAGAACAAGGAAAATACTGACAGAATACCTTCCCACCTATGTGTTTGGGTGCACATGTCTAAGTGAGAAAACAGAAACTTGCATGCCAGCGTCTTCAAGTAACATTTCTTTCTGCAGGGGTGGTGCGACAGCTTCTCCCATCTGTCTGTGTGGGTGTGTCTATATTCATACAGATGTACACAGTCTGCAGACTACAGGTCAGATTATGCTGTGTTGCATCCACACCAGCCAGCAGCGTGACTGAAATCGCTATGTGGTGGGAAGGGAGAGCCTTCCTAGACCAGTAGGATCTGCAGGAAGGAGACGGTCCTGCCCAGTGCCGGAGACCTGGCTCACACACCGCACGGGAGCAGACTCAAAGCACGGCAGTGCAAGGGCTTTGGTCCACCCCTGGAAACGCAGATGTCACGTGCGGTAGCCTCCTTGGTGTGGTGGGACTGACTGAGGGCAGGGATCTGTGGTTATTTGTCTTGAAAAGCAACCAAGCTGCCGTACTGCCGCTTGCCTCTCTTCACAGCATCCAGGCCATTGCCCTTCACAGCAGCAGGAGATGCTCTCACCTTGGCAGGCAGCTGGAGTAGCTCCATGTCCACCAGGGCTTCTTGCAAAGAGTTTTCGTGCAGCGCTGATTCCTGGCAGAGCCATGCCTGTGAGTTGCCCAACTCAGGAGTGTCCTGAAGCGAACGAGTCATTCGAAATACCTCCTGTCTGTATGACGAAATAGTCCCTTGGCAGTGGGAAATGTGGCATTTGTAATGTCTCATCCTTCCCTGGGGCACTGCTCATTTCTCCCTTAATGTTGCCTTAACTTACTGAAAGCAATTAGGTTCGAAGCCCTGGCTGATGTTCAGACTGTGCATGTGCAGGTCACAGCGCCAAGCAGAGTCGTTCGACTCTTATCTCTCACTGCAAAAATGAAGAGGCTCCACTTTGGCCAGGGGAGGAGGCGAGCTGCTCATGCGGCCAAGCCCCAGCTCCCACGGGTGGAATGAAACCTCTGCCCGCAGCAGCCTCTGAGCCAAGCAAGATAGAGCAATGGGTTCAAAACATACGTGCCTCCAAAAAGTGGTAGTGCCACCTGCCACACCCCATTTACTACTACCCCTCTCTTCAGCCCTCCCCTCCCACTTATTTCTATTATTGGAGCCTCTGTGCCATGCAAGACCTGTGCAAGGGTGAGTGGGGTATGCATCATCTCCCCCCAGCAAAACGGGAGCAGGAGGCCCAACCCAGGAGCTCCTCAGGCATTAACCCAGCACCAGCAGTCCCTTGGGACTTCAAGGGCATGTGCAGTAGCTGCGGGAGCTGCTTAGGGAGTCTTGGCAATTAGTAAAGCCATTCACAGCCACTTTTTCCTTAAACCCTGGGGAAAAATCAAAACAACTGAGAGGGTTATTAAACCACCAGAAACCAAAAAGGTTCCTTGGAGAGCGAACACAGTGGCTGGTTGGTTGCTCAGCAGGGCAGGAAATGCTCTGTGTATGCCAAGGGCTGCTACTGGACATGGGTTACATCGGTGCTGCATGGCAAGGTCCGGGCTTCCCAGTGCTTTGATCACCCCATGCTAGGCTGCTGCAGCTGGTCAGCATTACCCTGCCCGGGGAGATACCGCTAGCTTTGCACGCAGCAGGCTGTCTACCCCACCAGCAAAGGCTCAAGTGCACAAAGGGCTTCATTACCAGCAGCCGAGTACGGTGGGGTCCTTCTCCTTTAATAACTGTGCATTTGCTTTCAGGCTACAAAAGCATGAGCAAGTGTTATGGTTTCTGTGGTTAGTCAACAAGCCTCTGGTGGCCTAGGTCTCTATGGCATCTCAGGGAGGAACCTCCTTTCTGTGGCACAGCAGCATTTAATGGAAACTGCCAAACTTGGGGGCAAAAAGGCAAACCAGCTTAAATTACAGATAGTGTGCCCATGAAATCCATCCACAGGTCACAAGAAGTCCAACCACCTGCTCAGATGTGATGGTCACCAACACTAGATTGGGTCAGTTGAGGTCTCATCTGGCTAGGCCTTGGAAACTTCCATGTGTGGAGACTCTGTCGCCTCTCTAGGTCATTAACCTCTTGGTGACATTTTTTTTTCCCTGATGGCCAGCTTGAAACTTCAAAGACATAAAGAGTGCCTGTTGCCACTTCTTATTCTGGCCATTTCTACAGAGCAGAGCTTGGCTCTGTTGCCTCTGTAACTCTCTGCCAAGCACCTGCTGGCTGTTACCAGCTCAGCCTGAGCCCCCCTCTCTCCAACAAGCCCACATCCCTCAGCCTCTCCTCGTAGGCCACTGCCATCTTGGTATTCTTCTGCCAGACCAGTTTCCCAACACTCCTCTTCAACTGGAGGGTCTGGTGCTGAAAACACCCCCCAGGTACAGCCATTGACTATGTCAGACCCCTGAGGGCACCATCGGGACTGCTTGCCTTCTTCAACATGTCAGGGTTATTACCCATGTATTCATAACTTCATAGTTTTTTTTGTGACAGCCAAGGTCTGAACCACTCTTCTGGTGTGTTGAGTCACCATGACTTCCTTCTTCAAAAACACGTCACTGCTTGCAATATGTTAGTGTAATTAAGTGTGCGTGTGACACCCTTGCAATGTGAGCACTATTTAAGGTCTCTGAAGGGTCAAAGAAGGGCACCCAATCAAACTCCTTGGAAATTTTAAATATACCAAACTCAGCAGAACAATCTACCAATCTTCTTTATCGCACCCACTTCTATCACTTATCACCCAGGTAAACATACTGCCCTTCAAGTTATTTTGATATACGCTGTGACCAAGCTATTATACAAACCTACTAAGTTTCAGTGGCTCCTTGTAAATGACAACAGGGACACTTCTCAGGTTTTATGTACAGTTCCTTATCTAATCAGTCAAAATATACTTTAAGGTTCAACTGCAACTATAATTTCATTTGGCTTTGTTCCTTGTAAAGGTATACAAGGCATTGTTTATTTTAGAATATAACACTCTTGGACCTTGTTTATACAACAGATTTTTCAAAACGCTTCCCACCACTAATTTAAGAATACTTACTTCAATCTTCATGAGCGACATTGTGAGCCTTGCTGTTCACCACGCACCTGCTTCTTCTGCTCTTTAAAGCACAACATGGTTTAGCCCTGCTTGAGGAAAATCTGATGAACAAGACGCTGAAAAATTAGGGTTGTGTTTGAGAATGCCAGGAAGGTGCAGGAAAGACTCATCACAGCCAATGCCTGGGAGATGTGCAAACAAAAGTGTCTTTCGCTGGAATGTGAGCTGAAATGTGTGCCTGAGACTCTTCTCTAAACACCTCGACTCAAGTGTGCAAAACTCCATGCAAGCACAGTACTGTTTCTGCATAAGGATAACCCACCTTTTGCCCTGGTAAACCAAGGTCTTACAGCAGGCCGTGATCTTCACCTGCCTTACATTTGAACTGCTCACCCTTCAAACACAGCTCACTCAGTCTCACAGCACTTTTTTTTTGTGTGTGTGTGTGGTCTAAAATATCTGCAAATATTAAGTTCCCGCTACTGAGCTTTAGACAGTGTTTTATTTTGGAAATGCCAGCACCCCTTTTTGAGATCACCTGCAGCCACATTGTGGATGACCACACATGAACCATTTACCAGAAGCGCACCGCTTTGCCATACGGTGACTGCAGCCTCCCTTGCAGCCCTGGCCCCACACTGACAGGCAACGCTGGCAGATGTAGGCCAAACCCCGTGTACGCAGAGGAGAGGGATTCTGCCAAAAAACCTCACCCTGCTTGGCAATCTTTTCTTCCTACAGGAACCAGAGAAAAATTCATTTCCATTCCCACCTTCAAGTATTTACAACAATCATTTTACAGCCCTAGTTTATGTTCTTCCACCTTAGAAGAATCACCACGGAAAATGCTGCCCACGCTTCCTGCACCTGTGCAAACACCTCCTAGACCTTGACCTCCAACAACGACTGCAATAAAGAAATGTCAGTTTTGAGATAGTCCCTGTTAAAAAACTTTCCAAAAGGTTTGTTAGGAGGAGTGGCAACAGCCAAATTAAGATGAGAAAGTGAGACTGTCTGGTCCTTCTCCTGCCGTTTGTGCAAAGGCAGCCACAGCTTACAGCTGGCTGACAGTTAATAACAAGGGCAAACAAATCAGGCTTGTGGCCTTCATTATTTCTCCATCATATATCAAGGTCTAAGGAGACTTGATGTACTTAGAGATGCATAATTCCTGGCTGTCATCTCTGGGGATGCTGGGTCACCACGTCAAGTCCCTGCTTCCCAGGTGGATAGATGTCTTCCACTCTTCCTATCTCTCCTGCTACCCAAATAGCTCCCCAAGTGCAAAGAGCCATGCTGGTAAGAAGGAAAGGCACTCAGAGCACTCTGCCCTCTTCCCCATCACATCTGCAGCTCTGCATTTTGGAGGGGAAGACTTAGGAGCACACCAAGGGAAGAAGTAAAAGCTTTGCTCCTCTTGGGACGCAGCTGCTAGATGTGATGAGCTAGGATGCTCTCTTGATGCAGAGGACTAGGAGCAAACAGCTCCTGGCCTCTTCTGGGGACACAGGCTTTTTGTCTTTCTGATATAAAGAAGGAAAAGGCACAAACCCAACTCCAGTGGCATTTCGACCTGCAAGTCTATTTTTACGCTTCTGCTGGACACGGTGCAGATTTGCCAGTCATAGCAAACCTGACAGGTTCCAATACGGAGGCTTGCAGAAATCTGTCCTTAGTTTTTCTGCACATGCCACAACCATGACTCACTCTGTGGTTACAAGAAGACAGAGAAAACCTGGCAAGCCCAGAGCAAACAAGTGATATCACCAGCATGATGCATACATTTAGAGGCATCATTATTCTTCTCCACCAGGAATGCAACTAAAAAATTTTCACGTAAAACAAGATGTGTGAGCATGGGAAAGAAATCGATACCTTAAAAATGATGATTCCTGACACATAGACTGTGTCAACAGGTGTCTCATCCTGACCACAGAGTAATCACTGACCCAAAATTCAGCACACATGTAGGTATCAGTGATCTGGCTGGTCACATCACACAAATGGGAATCGGCATCAGCCAGAGGTCTGAAAAAAAATATTGCTTGAGAAACTCCATTTTACCAAATGTTAATATAATTGCCAACTTAAGCCGGGAATGGGGGGAATGTGTTGAACATGGACACTCTCAGTGAAAGTGGCTTCCTGTTCACATGCAACCTGTTGTATTATCCCAAATTACAGTTTGACCCAAACAAACCAGGAACTCTGACCAAAACCCCATCCTGGCTAAGAGTTTGAAGGAAAAGAGCAGTGACCTTACAGTGAGTAACACGTCAGGAATGGGTAAGTGGAAATTACAGGCATCAGATACAAATGCTAAGTTAAAAGGTGTATGTGACTGACAGGGGAAGCTGAAGGAATTAATGAAAGGCTCCACAGCCTTACAGGCAGCCAGAGCTTAGGGCAGGCATGGGGCGATTTCCAGAGGCAGAGACGAAAGTCAGGAACAGCAGAGTAGAAATATCAGCTGCCTTCGGTGTCTGCTTCTTCTGGTTGCTTTTCTATTTCAGGATGAGTCCTCTTATGGAAAAGTACTGATGCACAGGCACCTTCCACAGCCACCATGTTTACTTTCAGCCTTCCCGAACTAAGAAAGCTCCTCAACTGCAGGGTGTGAAGAGGAGGAGTGGCTGATAAGCCTCTGGCCCACTATTTCCATAATAGTGACTCAGAGTGGACCAGCTCCCTCTGCGGCTGTCACTGGCACCACCAGCCTGTCAGGAAAGATGCAACCAGCATGACTTTGCAAGTTGGCAGATCAGCAGGTGAGCCAGGGTCAGCAGGTCCATGGCTGGAGACAGGCTGGCAGGTGCGAGGGGTGGCATGGCACTGTGCCCTCTCTAGCAGCCATCATGCCTCCTTCTTCTCTGCTGGGAGCCACACTGGCCGAGGTGCAGCTGTATGTAGGAGCACAAGGCCGCAGAGCGTCACGGCAAGGCCGACCCACCACAGAGGTGTCCACGTTTCCCCAAACAGAAGCTTGCCCAGGATGGCCTGAAGGAGAAAAAGAAAAGAGATTTTGGGCTGAGCTGCCCCAAAGCCTCCTTTGCTGCCAGAGCTGCAGGGACTTGTCAGACCAGGAAAAAATAATGCTTGAGGAAACTCCTGCTGGGACCACCAAGAGGAACATCTGCTGTGGGCAACGCTGGAGATGACCTACTCTACCATCCAGTCTGGAAGCACAGCCATATCATAGTCCCAAAGCAAGATTTTGGCAGATAAATGTGGGCTTTGCTGCCTTTCCAGCACTTCTCGGGAGCCAAATCTCCAGTCAACTGGGTGACTCCAGCCAATAAAAAAGGGGGCCCACTGACCTAAGTTTTGGACACCACCATGAGCTGGCTGCGAGTTGTTGGAACACAGAAACAAGGTGGATAGGTGCTGAGAAAGGCTAGCAGAAAAAACACGCAGGTCAAAAATGTTCTTCCTGTCACTAGTGGCAGCATGTCTTTACACCCATCTGGGGGGCACTGGCTTGTCACAGGTGAGGTGTTGCAAAGGATAAGCAAAACAAAGCAAAGCTCCCAGCTCCAGCTATTGCTGGCAATTAGAAAAGTTCAGTAAACCACACAGCTGCTGCAAGACACTGCACTGGGCAGCAACGTTCCTCCTGCACCACCCAGAAAAGTCGTACAGCCTCTGCTGTGAAGAACAGGCAGAGCAGCTGAGGCTTGATACAATCATTTCATGTCTTCCTGTAACTCTTTGCAGCCAGCAATGCTGGTCGTGCTGGGAGATGAGCTATGACCAGTCTCATCCAGTGTGACCGTTCCCACATCCCTGTGCTCCTCCAGGCTTCAGCACCTGGGGAAGAGATCTACTCACCGAAGAGATGAAGTTGGAGGCTGTTGTTGTCACAGAGGCAGCGGCTGAGGAGGAGGAGAGTCGCAGGGCTTTTGGAAAGACCGTCCACATGACCGCATTGCACACAAACACCAAGCCAAAAGAGCCAACGCGAAGCAGCAGAGGCAGCTGTAGGGTGAAAGGGAAAAAAACATGTATTTTTATTGACAGCTCATTCACCCTCACTAACTCATGGGCACTTTGGAGCAAAACCCAACAGCATGGGCTCAAAGCTGAATTACAGCTGGTGTTAGATGAAGATGAATCTATTAAATTGCAGAAGGAAAAAGCAGCGAGGAAACAGCCCTGCATGGAGTGTGACCCTGGCATGTCCTGCTGTCAAGTCCAGCCTCAGACTACAAGCTGGGAAGTGCCAGTACAGCACACAGCAGCTGCCATGCTAGAAGCCAGGCTCCAGAAAGCTCTTGATGTGGTGCACACACAATGCAGTGAGATGCCCTTCACTCATCACTAGATGTATGGAAAAGGGCCAAATTCAGCCCTGCCAGAGACAAACGCCAAAGACGTGTGTGCTGTCCAGAACCCATCTTTTTGTGAATTCAGGCTGAGACCAGCGTGGTCCCAAACCACTGGTCCTCACCACCTCCTGTGACCTGGCCTGCCTTACTACCACAGCAAGGGCAGAGCAGGATCCTTATGGAGGAAAGTCAGAGCTGAGGTGCTTCATGCTCTATTTTGTGTGCTTGCTGGAGAGCAGGTTTACTGAGAGATCTCTGGTCCAGCACTTAGCAGCAACAAAGCGACCTCCGCATTCAAGGGCCTTCAAGGCCAACTAGGTTCTCAAGAAAGATCTGCCTCCTTAGACAACCCGATAAAGACATGTAACAGCCTCAGCCTGAAAAAAGGACAGTTTTGCCTAAAAAAAACCCCTTTACCATTCACAGTCTCCCCCTCACCTATAGTATTACTTGCTGCAGCCATCTCCCTAGCCCCCAGGAGTCATTTACTTGACATGAAGGCACATGAAGGAGGAAATCACAGGCAGATCATTAACCTCATTTTGCCCTTCTCATGGCAATGGTCTCCAACTTTACCAGGGCAACAGTAAATGATCCCAGGCAGTTCCTACCTGTGAAGCATTTTGCTTTTCCACCACTGCTGTTGCAAACTCTGTGGAGAGGAATAAGAGGGACAACCATACCCAGCTGCTACTGACCTTCTGCAGAACAAACCTGCTGCCATGTCACAGCTCACCATGGGATGGAGTTTCCTTCCCGGCTTCACCCTCAGCTTGTGTGGCCACTGTACCTTGCTCAGGGCAGTTGTGTATGTCCACATAAGCCTCTAGTGGGTAGGCAGACTCGGGAGCAAAGAAATGAGAGGAGAACACAATGCTCTGTGTTTCACCTAAATTCTTTTCTGGATCAGAAAGAGCCTACCAAGGTACGCTATTAGGAAGTGAAACGCCTTAAAAAAAAAAAGAGATCTCATTACTGTCTTCAACCACCCTCTAGAAGGTGTAGAGAGGATGGAGCCCAGGCTCTTCTCCAAGGTGCGTTGGGATACAACAAGAGGAACAAGTTGGAACAAGCAAAGTTTTGATCTGACACAAGGAAAACCAAAGGTGATCAAGCACTGGAACAGAGGTCATAGGCTCTCCAACATTGGAGATACTCACAGCTTCACTGGAGAACGTCATGAGCGACCTGTTACAGAGCAGGGTGTGGACTAGAGACCTCCTCCTATTGCAGAGCCAGGGAAATCAGCTGCAGTGTGCTCTGCAGGAGGCATATGCCCAGAAGGACGGTTTTCCAGAGAGAGGTCCAGCCCCTCTGTGTCCCGGGCAGAGGATCGGTCATCGCAATGGCATGCAGGCAGAGAGACAGAAACATCCGCAGGTGTTCCGCACAAGGAAGGAGGGAGCTATAAATTCCTCCCCAGCCAATGGCTCAGCCAAGCCAGCCCAGTGAGTCAAGGATTACTGTTCTGATTGCTTTTCTAAGAGGAGATTAATTTCAGTGTACATTTCAGATAATCCAGAATCACTCCTGAAGTGACAGAAGTAATTTTAGATGACATTTGGCAATGGAGAGGGGAAAGTAAAGGAAAACTTTTGTTCAAGTGAAATGACCCCTCCTGATCAGGCTGCTCTTGGGCTGGGCCATCACAACACATCCTGGCTGGGAAATCCATCCCTGTGCTGTCATCGAGCATCCTGCTACCCTACGTCACAACCTCCTAGAAGCGTCAATACACTTTTAACATTTGCTGCCCCTTTCCGTGCTGCACAAGTGACAGCTGCTCTCTTAGACTTATTTTCAGATTTTTGTAGTTCTTCCTCAAACACAAAACCCCTTGAATTTCTGTCTCCTTGTAGCTGCTCTACAGAAATGCCTTTGTAAGCAAGCGTGCGGAATCCAGACAGCAAGCCCTCTGAAACACTTCAGTGCCTATGGTCCTGCACAATTTAAGCTATAGGAAGATTACAGCATTTACTTAAAATTCAGTTAGTTTCACAGCTAAACTGATCAATTTCACTCAGTATCACCTAGAATGAATCTGAAAGTAGTAACTGAAAGAACCCATTTGTCCAGAAAAAAAGAAACACAATCACAGAATCACAGCATGGTTGAGGTTGGAAGGGACCTCTGGAGATCACCTGGTCCAACCACCTTGCTCCTAGAGCAGGTTGCTCTGGTCCATTCCAGACATCTTTTGAGTATCTCCAAGGATGGAGACTCCACAACCTCCCTAGGCAACCTGTGCCAGCGCTTGGTCACCCTCACAGTGAAAAAGTGTTTTCTGATGTCCAGAGGGAACCTCCTGTGTGTCAGTTTGTGCCCATTGCCCCTGGTCCTGTCATTGGGCACCACTGGGAAGAGCCTGGCTCTGTCCTCTGTGCCCCCCTCCCTTCAGGTATTTATACACATTGATGAGATCCCCCTGAGCCTTCTCTTCTGCAGCTCCAACAGTCCCAGCTCCCTCAGCCTCTCCTCATAGCAGGGATACTCTAGTCCCTTCATCATCTTCGTGACCTTTTGTTGGACTCTCCATTAGCTCCATCTCTTTTTTGGTACCGGGGAGCCCAGAACTGAACATGGTGCTCCAGGTCTAACCTCATCAGTGCTGAGCAGAGGGGAAGAATCACCTCCCTTGCCCTGCTGGCAACATTCCACCTCAGTGACGAGACACTATCATGTCACCCTCAAAAACACAACCCCAGCGAATGGACAATATTGCGATAAATTTCAAAGCAACAAAATACTTGGAAAAAATGCAGTCAACACTTTTAGTAATTCTGTGCTCTGCTTTTCTGTCAGTGCAGAGCACAATCTTTGTTTTTGGGGATCAGGAAGATCAGGATTTAAAATTTTTGATTCTGCTTCCTGATGTATCAGAAAGTGTCAACAGGATTAGCAAGTACTGTGGCTTTGCTTTTTCAACCATCTCCGATAAGCACACAAGTCATTTTCCTTTTGTCCTGATGCAATGCTGGGTGCTTTTTTTTCAGATCTAGTTTCTCTTGTGGGTTCTCCTTTGGATTTCAAGTCCAAATGTACATTTGCCGCATGAACAACCCCTGCTCTGTGCCTAACTGGGTCTCCCCAGTGTGTTTTTAACATGCGTATGCTGCCTCCCTCAGCATCTCCCCGCTCACACTGCCCGTGCGAGAGCTCCCCACCGCAGGGAAGGACACCGCGTGCCTGGGGACGCCAGCAGGCCCACCTCACCTTAACCACAACAAGGCCTGAGAAACATCACCAAGATGAAGACCATCCCTTACAACCGTCCAAGCAGAGCAGGGGCTGAGCAACACAACAGGAAGCAACTGCTCCATGCCTTTGCTGGTCAGGAGCGAACAGGAATAGAACAAGAGGGAGAA
Source organism: Podargus strigoides (assembly GCA_028020825.1). Lineage (NCBI taxonomy): Eukaryota > Metazoa > Chordata > Aves > Caprimulgiformes > Podargidae > Podargus > Podargus strigoides. The sequence goes on along the minus strand of CM051623.1, from coordinate 12,972,471 downwards.
GGGCACCGTCACTGGCAGAGCAGAGGGCAGAGCACCGCTGTGTGCCAGCCGAGCGCACTAACACCCTGCCTGGGAACTGACAGACACTGCAAACGGGCTTCCAGAGCCGGTCTGCGCTCCGGCATTCCCAGGCCACGCTTGCTTTCTCCTCCTTGATATCCCAGCAGACTGCTCCAGTCCCTTCCTGCCCGCTGACATGACCCCCAGGCATCAGCCAGCCCTCCCGCAGCGGCTGAGTCAGGGCTCGGATTTGCTGGGGGAGCCCGGGAGAAGGCTGCACCGATTTCCTCCTTCCTTACCCAGCCTCCGGCCGCCTCCCCGCCCGGCCCCAGCGCCAGCTTCGCTGCGGCGGCCGCCGCTGCCCCCAGCAGCCCCGCGGCCGCTGCCGCCGCCCCGCCGCCCGCCCGCATCATGCCGGGGCCGGCCGGGCCCGCCGCCCCTCTGAGCCCGCCGCCTGCCGGGCCGCGCGGGGGCCGCCGGGAAGGGAGGGACCGAGGGACGGGCGGCGGTGCGGGAGGCGGCGCGGGGGGACGGAGGGGAGAGAAACTTGCACCTGTGAAATATGAGTTTATATACAAAGGCTTTATTTTTTCCTAGCAACCATGGAGTATGAGAACCACGTAAGCCCCGCTGCAGACGTACAACACGAGAACGGCTCAGGAGTGCGCAGCAGGGATGGTGCCTTCCCATCCGGGTGAGGGCAGAGCACCCTGAAACAGCCGAGGAGCAGGCACAGGACAGACAGGTGCTCGGAGGAAGGGCTGTAAACACAGAAAATGGCAACAACAACAAAGGAGACAGCAGCTGTGTGGTCCAAGACAAACCCCTCTCACTCTCAGCTCCTGCTTACCAGTAATCGTTGTTAATGATAATAGAGACCAGAAATAACTGTGTACAGGAGAAATAAATCTCCTCAGGTTAAGGCCAGGTTTTTTCACTTCTATACTCTGCATCAAAAGTTCAAGTGGGAGCAAATCTGCAGGATTAGGCAACCTTAAAATTCCTAGATAAGCTGGAGGAAATCATTCTTTCCCTCAGCTGGATGCTGAGGAGACTCAGGAGGTGTCCTGCCCTTTGGCCCCATCGCTTGTGGGCAAAGGTAGTACTGGACAACACAGCCAAAACCAGAATGATGTATTACCAACAGTAAACAGCCAAACACACAAGTGTTTGTTATTGGTATATAAATCAATGTTGTGTTCCACTAACAAAAAATTTCAGTTATTTGCAATAAATCTCAAGTGCGATTAAGTGAACATATGCTGCACTCCTAAAAATGTTCTGTTTATTTCTTGTTTCTTAACATTTCTAACTCCTGTTTGATAATAAAACAGTTGCAAAATACTTCAAAAGAATTTCCTACAATGCTACTTTAAAGAAGTCTGCTGTAAGTTTGTACCAGGGAAAAAAGTTTAAAAATGATTTTAATTTCAAATAGAGAAAGAAAAGAATATAAAACAAAAAAATATTTATAGTACTATTTACAAGTCTACTACTAAACTCACATTCATGCTTTACTGAAAAAACGTCAATATGAAAATCATTTTTAAGCAACCCTTAAGTATTAAAAAAATTGACAAATTAATTTAAAACCTAGCAGAAACACACTGTTTATCAAAAAATGAAATTGCAAAGAAATTGTGCTTTTTAAAATTTGGCTCTGGTGGAAAAATGTAGCATTTCAGAAGAGGTAGAAACCTGAATAAAAGCACAAAAGGAAACAAAAATCCAGGTGTGTTCCCAGTGGGAAAGCTTTTCCTTGCAAGGAAAGGCACAAAGGTTTCAAGGAAGTAGCTTCCAGCACCTATACACAGTCAGGTTTTGAAGAAGTACAGGAAAGTGTTAATATGTCATTGAAAGCTGCCCACTTAGCTGGAGTAAAAGTCTTCACTAAAAGTCATTACCAGCAAAAACTCCAGGAACTAAAATACGATTATTCTGCGACCACAGCAAAAGTCAAGTGTGACAACTGGCTTTTGCTTAATCTGTAGACTTTAAAAATATGGCTCTGCAGTTTTGTGTCATTATAGCGGATCATGATGTCTACATATGTCACATTTTTTTGATTCTTTTAAAAAAGAATTTTCAACTCGCAGTTTTTCAGTCTCCTGCAAAACAGAAAACACATGGGGGTATTAAGTAAGTTATACTCACTTTTGTATTTCTAAATAAGCAATATCTACCCTTGTTCAAGGGTTTTATACACTATGTCCTTGAGGAAATAAAATGGGGCAATTCTTGTCTGGGGCCTGTGGGGAGACAGACCAGCCATGATCTACACAACTGCATAAAATGAGAGGTATCTTTTACTCCCCAACAGAAGAGCAAGAGCTTGACTTGCTGTTCTCAAAGCTTATCTCTGCTATGTCAGGCCATTATTTCATCTGTGTTCTACTCTGCAACTTACCTCGGTAAGTTTAGCGTAATCTTTCTTCAGTTTCACAAGATACTGAATCTTCTGGTTTAGGTTTTGATGACCAAGTAATTTCCCGTTCTCCTCGGCAAGAGAGTCAACTTGCTTCCTCAGCAAATCCATTTCCTGTAATTAATAAATACATTGTGTACCTCTTAACTGTAGCCCCTCCTCCTCTTCTCAGAAGAAATAGCTCCTTTAGAACTATTAACATATTAACATTGAAGTCGGTTGTAACATATGATGCAAGGGTTGGTTCATTCAGGAAATGCGTATTTGTCTTACATTTGTCTCCTTAGGTACTACTACCTTAGATCCCTCTAAAGGGCAAAAGCACCACTTGGTTTGTATTACGAATTGCAACAGTGATTTCCATACCTGGAGTTCCATGACTGCAGGAAACAGCATTACAAATATAACTAAATTGCAAGACAAATCAATTTCAGAGGCAGTCTTTGCTAATTATTCAGAATATTGTCCAATTAGCAACAACTCTACCTCTGCTGAATAAGATTCCAGCGTAAAGACAACAGAAAAATTGTACTTATAGAACCTTTCCAATTCTGTCCCTCTCTTCATACGTTTCCTCCAGTTTTGATCTAATTTCTTCTTTTTCGTGAAATGCTTTCAGCTCCAAAGCTCTTGTTCGTTCCATCTCCAGAGTCATTTCAAAACAAGTATTCTCTTTGATTTTGAGGATGGTTTTGGTGTCTTCTAATCTGCCAATATAAAAGCATCATATAACAGTGAAAAACAACATAAAGGCATACAACTGAATTAGCAAGTCATCCTTGGACATGCAGCCAGTCTCTTCTAAAAATACCCTTTTAAGACCATTTTTTCCCTAGAACTCAGTGTTAACAGAAGGCAAAAATACATTCTGCTTCACAGCTCTGGGGTTTGATACAATCTATTAACGAGTCAGTGTTTTGGAATTGCTCCTCTTTTTGAGAAGTATGCTGTTTCCATACAAGTTCACTCAGGAAAGAAAACAGGAGCTTCACCTAAATGAGTTCTTAGTGTGCTTGTTAAGGCATGTAAATTTGCCAGATGAACTCTGCTGCTCTTCAGGTTTTCCGTAAATCACTTGTTTGTATATGGCTTTTCCCCCCCAATAGCCTTGTTGCTCAGAAACATCTCTGAACAGCTCCAAGATGGTCTAAGCTTGTTTGGCCTCATAAGAGAAGGACCACTACTTCGGATAGAGGTCTTCTCTGCAGAAAATGCTTTAATTCTATCAAGTTCATAGAATATTAAACCATGCCATCAAACTTAGCAGCCTGTCTACTGATTATATGAGGTTTAATAATTTTGCATTCAAATACTGCATAAATTAAAATATTTTTGTCATCAGTTTTGTTTCATTGAAGCCTGGTGTTTAACACCTACTGTATGAAAACAGTATTCGCTTGCCACGTTTGTCAAGACATTTTCTTGCTGACAAAAGGACTACTTGCACAGTAGGGCAAATGCAATCTAGGAATCCTCTAACAATAAACTGTTTTCATTAATCAATCTGAAGGGCAAGAAATAAATATCATAAAAAAGCAAAGAACCAGATTAAGTGTAAAATTATAAAATATTTAAGATTATTAATAAAGAAATGGACATTGTTTCAATTTAATTTGAAAAGGAATGTGCTTAGAATTCACTGCATATAAAAGAATTCAAAACACAGGTAATTGTAAACTATTCAAAATATCCCTTTCCCTTTAAGTTTTTCTATGGTTCCACCTATTTCAGAGTATTTTCCCAATATAATGCTACCCTTTTAGAAAATGTAGTAATAGGTGCTACTACCACCTACTGATGAGAAAGAGTAAGAACTGAACGTGTCTTACAGAAGCATATACCACATTTCCAACTTACATTTTTTATAGTTTCAGATCTTGGACTTCTATCACTTAAATATACCTTTCTGGTATTAATGAGTTTCATACAAGTTTCCAGTTCAATGAACAATATTTACACTTACTCTGCTTTGATTTTCAGCATCTCCTCCATTGCTTTATTCTGTAAAAATTCAAAAACATTACACTCTTAATGTTTAATGTACATATATATATTTATTCATCACTTAGCTGATGCTACATTTCTCATTCCAAATCCAACCAAAGTCATACTACTGCCCAGTAACTTGCAACTCTAATATTCACTACAAGTTCATCACTTTGCTATATGAACATATTTCCAATTTCATGCCAGCACATATGACCCACAGCAATATCTCTGCCCATTCATACACAGCAGAGCTCTAACAGAGGGTTCTTCTGTCTGGGAGATCCATGGCAACCTCTGCTGTGACATTAACTTCCCTTTGGCAGAGCCTTAACATCAGCAAGTGACACAATCTTCACTTTCCAGCTTAGTGGAGATGAGTCAGATTGAGCAATCTGAATCAGTTTTTGCTTATTATGCAATCTGACACCCAGTTCCTGGTGTTAGACCAAGATAGAAAAGCCTTAGGAGGCAAGTATCAGGGGCTCTGTGTTAGAATTCACTAGAAATCAGTGTTTCACTGCCACGAAACCAAAGGAAGCACGTTACTACTTCACGGCAGGGAAACAGGAACTGACATGAGAAGGGTGCTATACCTTGGCAAGTCGTTCTTCAGCAATCTCTTCCTCTTTCTCTTTAAGATACTGAACGTCAGGATGTTTCTGATCACTAGGAAATCCAAGAATGAGGAAGGTTTTTCATAAACAGAGGAAACCAGTTGTAAAAACATCTTATTCAGATGTAACCAGTAAATGTGCATAGCTGTCTTGACAGTTGATCATACTCAGAATACTGATCATGAAATAATTCTGGAAGGGTTTAAACTTCTACATTCCAAGAACATCACAGTTTGCTTTGTTAGAGTATAGAGAAACTACTAAATTGTTGGAATGAAAAATTGTCATTAATTAAGTTATTGTAATTTGATGCAATTATAAAAGACTGCTATTTTCAGCAACTTAAAATCTTAGTCGACATACCTAGCTGTGGTGATTTTTTTTTTCATAACTGGTATAAACAGCTTCAGTTTGAGAGAGTAAGCGTGTGTATGTGTGGGTGGTTTTTATGTTAATTAAATGCCAGCTTAAAAAGCCTAACAACTTTCTGAGAACTAAAATAAAAATTGCATATTTTTCTTGTTAAATTTTGGTACTACCGACTTCCAAAATCCACCCAACTTCATCCAGCTTATAAATGGTTGGAAAAAACCCCTGCAACACACTTTGTTTACTTATTCTCAGTGGATACTTACATGAGCTTTAAAACGTCCAAGTTTAGAATCATTGGTTATGCTTGAGCCCTTCAAATTCTAGTACTGGTCAACCTGTGCTCTAAAGTAGTGAACTGAGACTGCTCCAGCTTAGCATTACAGAGGTGAAGGCTGACCTTTCCTGCACAGCTTGCTCTTCCCTGCCCTAACACTACCAAAAAAGAGCAGGCACTCAGACTCATTCTGTATTCTCAAACATCCTCCAATGCAGTCCAAGGTGTCACATCTCATTACTTTGTCATGTGTGACACCAATGATCAAAGCATCTGTCTCTAACACTGGGCCACACAAAAGATAACTACCTGCTGCTGCTATCAGCTGCTCCTGTAACATACAAGGTACTTGTCAGTTGTGAATATCCCCACCTGAGATATCTGAACTTGATTTTTCAGAGGGCATGCAATATACTATTAGCCTTTGGTCTATTCGAACCACAACTCCTATCAAATAACAGCAGCTGAGAATTGTTAACGCTTATCCAAATTATATCTCAGGGTCCCAAGTGGGAAATCCAGCAAGTGAGGAACATCAAAATAATACTTCTCTGTGAAAAATTGAGTCCAAGTAACCAACTCCATAAACTGTGTGAAAAACACCACCACAGAATCCAGTTTTCCACAGCAAGGCAACCACTACTTGTTTTTCTGCGATCCCCATTTCAATTCACACCACACTTTCACATGTCTGTTGCAAACTAAGCAGAAGACCCTAGAGACATCATCATCATCGTCAATATCCTACCCAATCTGTCCCCTCCTTGTGCACAGAAGGTTCTCCACAAATTAATCCCTTCATAATTGAAGATTACTGTATAATACTTATAATGCAAGGACAAATTGGAGTTGCAGACACCTGCAATTATAACATCTTCTAATCGCAATATTTAATTTTGCAAATTTAAGTGTTCTTTTACATTAAATACTTTTCTTACCAAAAAGTCAGTTCGAAGCTCTACTTAGCATTTAGTTGCTGTTTACTAAATTGCCCCTTAAAAACGAATTGTCATTAAATAAATATCAACAGAATTATTTGCTGCCAGTTAAGATTTCTTTTCACAAGATGTAAACCAGCAGATTTAATTCTTTACAAGATTGAAAACCAAGAAAAAGCAAAAAAAGATAAGCCATGAAACAAAACATTTTATGTCCAAAACTGAGCTGTACAGATGACAGTTTGAACCAAAGCTCAGGATGTCTCCAATCTGAGGCACACAGCAGTGTACCATCTTTTCAGAGGAAGTTCATTCCTTACCCTCAAAAACACAAGGTGGTTCCATTTATGTCTATGTTAAAACTTGGACTGAATCCATTTGGACATTTCCTATCTACTGAATCCATAACTGCACAAGTGATGTGGCAATATATAATACACAGAAATGGCTATGCATGTAATTACTTTACATTCTATTTCCATTTCCTTTATGTAACTTCATTGTATTTAAGAACTTGTGATTTAAAGGCAGTAAACAATTTTCATAGAAAAGGCTGAGTCAATCTCTAATTATATGAGCAATATGCAAGACTGCATTTCAAATGAAAACTGTAAATTTATCTTATTTAATTGCTTCAAGTTAAGACTGTTTTTTCTTGCTTTATTTTACTTTACCTGTTCTTGCCTAGTCTCTGAGCTTCTACGAGGCTCTGTAAATTCCTGTTGTTCTCCACCAATGTCTGCATTTCCAGACGCAAGTTCTCCAACTCATTTAATTGTTCCTAAACGAGTTAAATTGGAAACATTTTGTTTGAAGACCAAATTTCAATTCGGTTTTCATTTCCAGTTCAACGTGTTTTTGAGGAAGACAGAATCATAGAAGACAAAACTATTTCTCAGAAAACGGGCACAGTTCTTTGGCAAAGACCTGCATTACCCTTCCATTTCCAGTTTCATTAGAAACTTGATCTAGAGTAAGTCAGGACAATTTCATCAGCAAAACCTGTGTTACCATTTAGTATTCATGAACATGAAACAACTTAGTCCGTGAAAAAAGAGATATATGGACATCTCAAGCAAGTTGTCACCATTTGTTACCAGCCTGGGTAAAGAGAAGTCCAAGAATTGCCTTCCTGCTTTAATGGACTACTAAGCAGAGCTCATTAAAAACCTGAACTCTGTATTCTGTCTTATTTTAACCTTACAAATTGCCTGTAGAGATTAACTCATAGTACCTTCAGCCTCAGGATTTCATCATTTTTAGCTCTTCGTTCTTCATTCAGTTCATGGACAAGGTGCTCCAGATTTATTGCAGAAGCCCTCCGATCAGCTATTTCTTGCTCATGAGTTTCCAAGAGCTTTGCCAAATTCACATCAAAATTAGGGGGAGTTTTTGGACACTGGCAAGTTAAAAGAAACAAAACCCACAAACTATTAGTAATGAACTGTTTCCCCTGTGTATTGTTTACATGGTTTAATACTTAATTGGAGACATATGTTAATACATCTCTGAGACAAATCATCAATAACAGATTTAAGTTACAAACAAGGTAAATGGGATTTGACCATTCTCAATATGTTCTCATTTCTGGTCCCAGCCTGAAGCCATGCTGTGAAGTTTATCGCTCCTTTTCAATGATTTTCAACAGACATTACAATGAAAATGTTTCTCTCACAAATGCTATACCTGAGGAAATGTTACTGAAGATGAGTCCACAAAGCAATCTATTTGCTTCATTTTTAGTTCATATTCATTCTTCCTCTTCTCCAGTTCTTCTGTCATTTTGTCCAGCTAGTAGAAAGCCCAATTAGAATTAAATTAGTTGATAATATACACAAAATACCAAAGAAAACAGCAGCCAGGTTCTCTATTTTGAGCAAGCTTAAATACACCACAAGTTATTTTAGATTACTTTAGACTTCACTTTCATATTTTTTTCTATATTTACCTAAATAACTGTTAATCATTCAATAGTTGCATGTAGCGTTTTTTGGAAGCATCTATAGACTATATACTGTACACTGTGAAGTTAATCTGAATTTTGTTTTTGTTGTTGATAATAGGGGGGTTTTGCCTTGCTAACACAATCTACCTTTCAAAAGGGCTTGCAAGCACAGAAAAACTATTATGAACTTTGTCGGCAAACATTACTGGTCAAAATATGATTTGACACAAACTAAGGTTTTCCTGATATAGATTTCCCAAGTAACACCTTTTCCAGAAGCTAAAATTAACTACAGTTCCCTCCCAAGGGGAAGAAAAATTTCCTTGTTTTACCTGTTCCCTGAGTTCCTGGATTAGAGCTTCTTTCTTTCTTATGTCTTCCTGTGCACACTGAAGCAATGAATCATGTTTCTTAGAGGCCTCTGTCAGTCTTATCAGCTGATCAGTGGTATGATGCAAGTCTTCACACAGAAGGTCTCTCTATTATAGGTGATTGGATGATTAAAGAAATGTAAAAGTTATTACTCTAAAGCAGTTCTTCCAAGATGTTTTGTCAATGTTGTCAAGATTGCCAACAGCTACAAGTGTCTCCCTTTTCCCTCCAGTTTTTCCATTAGGAATTGTAGCAAGCATTCAGCTATAAGTTTAGGATTCCAGAATGTCAAATTTAGATGTGATTATTAATGAGGATAGTATGTTTATTAAATGTAGTGGAAATCTACTTAAGGATGGTTTTTGAGAAGCAGACACTACTTTGGAAGACTTTATTGGTGCTATATGATTGGACTAAACATATGTAATATGACAGATGATCTTGTAGAAGTTACTTGTAAGGAGAGGCTGGTGGTTTTGACTGATGGATATGTTCACCAAACTAATGGTGAGAGCAGTAACAGGAAAGAACAGTTACAGAAAGATATAATTTTAAAAAGCAAAACTGCAGTTGAATCAACCATGCATCCTAAATCTGTTTCCAGCAGGTGGAGCTTTTAGTTAAAACTATGAGTAAAGATGTTACTGAATATAGTAGCAGTGGGGGAAGAAATAATATTAAACATAATATATTCTTCTGCCTATTTTAATTTCTCAGCTGCATCATCTAATGTTGCCATTAAATTCAGCTGATGGCTCCTTAGTGGCCTTAACAAAATTAAACCAGGCTTTTAGCATAGGTTTTTATGAAGTAGCTTATAAAATATATATGTCAAGTAATGTGATGATTTAACAGAATTTGTCAGGTATCTCATGAAAAATTCCTTTAAGAACAGCTTAATTAGCTTCAGTTAGTTAACTGAACTAAAGTGAGGTTAAGTTTTACACAAGCCTGGTAAGTAAAACCACATCCAATTGGTCTGTTGAAAAAATAATCATAATTTACCAACATTAATGTGTATACCTCAATGTTGTCAGCTATTTGTCTTCTCTCCAAGGCTTCCCTGAGTTCTTCAATCTTCTTTTCCTGATCCTCTATGATTCTTTTGCTTTCTTCTTTTGCAGCCAGGACAAGATTATACTTGCACTATTAAAAAAGGATTAAGTTTTAGAACATTTTAGGAAAATATGTTATCAAAGAAAGTTGGCAAACAATACAAATAAATGTATATCACAAGTCTTATGATGACAACTACAAACATTCAAAATCTCACTAAATCAGAATGATATATCATACTTGTTAAATTGTACAAACTATGCTATTAGAAATGAGTTGTCAGAACAATGGAAAGATTATTAATTTAATATGTATTAGCCACCACAACACAGATTAACCATTAAAACCATTACTGAAAAAACATATATCCATCTGTAGAAGTCTGTCTCATCAACATGTCTGTAGGACCTTTTGAACTCATAGTTCAGACATATATAATATCTAAAGTATTATGTGGGTTTCTCTCACTTTGCAAATCAGACCTATTTTAAAAAAAGAGGATGCATCATATTTATTGAAATACATAGTTTTAGTTCTTTATACTTATGTTTTCAGAAGTAGAATGTATCAGCAACATAAAAATTCACTCCCTCAGAAATGAATTTACAATTCAGCTTCAATTGTCAACGTGTTAAATTGCCAATTTCTGAGAAAATCTAAATGTGACTGTCAGCTGAATGTAGTTTACAGGATGTGAATAGGTCCCTTTAGAGACAGTGCTCTTTACCCACCACGTGAAAAGAGTTCAGTTTTCAAGACAGCCTTAGGCATAAAATGTTCAGAAGATTTCAACATGTCAAAACAAAGAAGTTTCCTTCTAAAATGTTACAGCAAGTTATACTGTTTGAGACCCAAGATAAGGCATGTCATTGCCTCCCATTCCTGAAAAACTATACCATGTCCTTCAAAATGACAGAACATACATTTATATCCTCGAGCTCTCTTGTCAGCCCATCTATGGACTCAGTTTTATGATTAATTGAAGATCTCAGCTCCTGGATCTGTCTCATCAAGTCAGTTACAACTTCCTGCAACATAAAAAAAGTTAATCCTTATATATTATGTATTTTATTACTGGACTTCCTTTGGCATATAAATTGTCAGTCTCAAATTTCAAACAGCCATTTGAAAAGGAGGCCTCAATATACACATGTAAAGGAGTAACAGGAAATTTGTTGTTAAATCATTGGCTTTTGTTCTAAGCACTTACATAAAGAATTAAATAACCTGCTGTGTTCATTAGAAGAGACAACTAGCCCTCTAATTTAGTCTCAGGCTGTAATGGGTTTCTAATAAGAGAAGTACTGTAGTTTAAGGTTACATTTGTTTGTAATGGAAAAAGGCAGATTCAAGAAAACTTCACTGCACTGACAGTACCAGATTCTTCTGACCTTACGTGTGTCAAATTTTTGGTTTTAGCATGGAAAAAGCTTATCATGCTAAATAGTAAACACGCTATGTGATTGCTTATGCCTGTTTTACATACAGCATAAATGCTTGTACTATGGGAACTTCTGCTACTTAAGCTTTCAGAACACCAGAGCAGTCTTCTTGTGTAAAAGTGATTTGATTTTATTAGTAAAGATACCCACAGTCACATTCTTACATTACCTTTCTTACCCTTTCTATCAGCCCATTATGACATGACATGGACTGGAAGGCTCTATTAATCATTGGGGGAATTATGCATTGTTTATGCATTGAATCTTCTGTCCAGTCGACAGCTTTACCTTGATTTTTTTTTTTCTGTTTAACCATCAGTTATCTTGTGTTTTCTCTGAGTGAATACCAGTTCCCTACTATCCTGCAAACTCCATGCCAGTAAAAGGTAGTACTTATTTTACCTAGATATGCAGCCAGGATTGCCTAAAATCACAGAATTACAAAGTATCATAGAAAGACTCTGGGTTTTCAACTCTACTACAGAATGTAGTTACGCACAAAACTGGGTCAGTAACAGAAATAAACCCAAACCTTATCTGCGTCATTTGTCTTCTTCAAAGAAACAATCATCTCTTCAGCAGCAGCCAGCTTCTGTTCCAATTTCTGCAGTTTTGCGTCCTAGAAGAAATAATTGTGAAGGACAGACTTAGTTACTTTTGAAGTATGTTTGGTAAAGCATAAAACCATGGGAAAAAAAACAGAAGTTACTAGGTTGTTTATCTTACCAGAAAAATTAAGCAGTATCTTAACAAAACAATCTGAAACTTGAGAACTTTAAATTTTGCTGGTAATCAACAGAACAGTCAGTTCACCAATAAAATTGCTGTTCATGCATTTCCTTGTGCATTAACATATGATTTAGTCATTCAGTTCTGCTGTTGTACCTGCTGCTCACACTGTGTCACCACTTCAGAGGATGGTTTCTCCACCTGTGCTTTTTCAAGTACTTTCAAGAGCTCCCTGGAGAAGAAAACATATTTCTAGTGAGAAATATAATCAAAATATGAGAGCTTTAATAAGAATCAAATCACAATCACTCACTTTGAATTGTTTTCTTTGTCTTCTTGTAATTGTAATGTTAGTTTTTCATTATGTTCTTTTTCTGTTTTCAGGAGTTTCAAAAGGTTCTAGAATATCAAAATATATGTTTTTATCACAAGTTAAAATATAAGATCTTCAGAATAACTTAAACCAAAATAAAAATCTACAATTCCCAAGACAACTGGAAAAAACCCCTACAAAACCTTAAATGGAAACAAAGATCTTTGAACTTGTCCAGGGCAAAGATAAAAAGTAAACTCTTAATATAAATATTAAGCAATCAGCTCTTTTCACCTGCCATTGATAATGTTTTCATATAGTTATAATGTTCCTCAATATCCAAGGCTTTAAAAGGAGAAATTAGATTTGTCAACCATAGGTTAATTTTGGCGGATTTTTCAAATTGTAACAAGCAGTTCAAGATACTAGACTATAAGGAATTTAAAATAATAGTTTTCAATCTGCCAGTATTCCTTTAAACACTAAAAAGGAAAACTTATAGCTAACTTGCTGAGAAGGCACAGTGTACACTGCAGAAAACCAAGCAAAATCATTTGCAAAAGCCCTTGAGCAACCTTACTGCTGTTTTGCAGTCACTGCAATCTGACAGGCTTTCAAGGGCATCATCAACTAACTAGCAGGACAGTGATCCACCACAAAGAGGCATAGATAATTTTAAAAACATCACATCCACTATGAAAATTTTTAAGAAACTGCTTTGTAAAGATAGAATAACTAAGCTAGTCTTTAGCTAGCACCGAGATGAAAGGTCACCAGCATTCTGATGTCAGGATTCTTTCCCAAAGCAGTTCCTTATTCCTTTACTAATTAACCCATCTCCCTCAACATTTCCAGAGCAGTTTTCTTCTGCTGAAAAACCTGCTACTACATCATGCTACTGGATATTTCTTGTAGCTTCCAGTTGCAGGAATCTTGCACAAACTTTTTTTAAAAAATAAATCTGGGTACATCTTCCAAATGAGATCACTAGGAAACCTATTATTACTGTGGAATCTATTGTGAATGATACAATAACAGGAATTAAACAATTGGCTATATGAGTAACTGTATTATTAAGTCCTTTAAAAGCCTTGACTGTCTTACACAAAGCTCAGTTTTCATTGCTTCTCCTTCTTGTTTTCTGTCCTCGAGTTGTTGCTTCAGTTGATCTGTCTCAAACTTTGCTACTTCCTGCAAATTGTCATAGTCATCCTGCAGGCTTGCTTTTTCTTCAAGAATCTTTTCATGTTCTAGCCTTTATATAAAAAAAACACACACAAATCAAACCAACCCACAATATTAAGATAAGGGTTTGTTTCATTATAAAAATACTCCAATTAATTGTATTTTATAATCTTCAGATAATATACAGGGCACAGCTATTTTAGAAAGAAGTAATTGACATAAATTGTAACTTTTTTTTTTTAAACTCAGAAACCCCAGATTTATGAAGGGCACAGGAAATTTAAGTGGCACTGGCAGAGAAGGCAGAGTACTCTTTCTAATCCCTAGAAATAATTTACTAAAAATTCTATAGAAAATTCAGTCACTCTCTTGATAATGGCCTTTGCCCATTTTATAAAAAAATTTTTTTAGGCAGTTATTGTACAAAAGACTCCGCTAGAATGACCTTAAGTACCTACATCTGCTTAGTTGATATCTGGGTTATTTACCCCATAGAAGATCTTTATATATTCTGGGCAAGCCTGGGTTATTTCCCTCTAAATTGTTGTCCTGAAAGCTTATTTCATCTTTCACAAAAGTGAAAAGCAAGGAGGGGTAAAAGAGCTGCTAGACTAGTGTTATGAACCATGTTATTAATGGAGAGCCTATAGAAAGAACACCTTCCAAAAAGCCAGTTCATCTGCTAACCCAGGTGACATCAATGAAACCACACCATTTAATATCAATTCCAGGTTCCCAGTCTCACAATGCATCATTCAAGAAATGACTTCAGCTAAGACATGACCTGCTGTAATGCACTAAGGTAGTTAAGCTTTCCAGGAAAAAAAACCCAACCCACTAAACCCAAAAACCAGCAACAATACCCAACATAACTAAGTCATGCTAATGATTAAAAAGCTCACTGATTTTCATCTAATAATAATAATAATTATTGAATACAATGTAATGAGCTTTTCAGGCTTCAAAAGTCAAACTTCAGTTTATTTTTACTGTTTCTTTCTGCTTGTATTTTTAGAGCAGCATGATTATGTCACTTGTTTCACGTGACCAGACTGAGAAGTAACAGTTAACTTTTAAGAACACATTGGGAAAAAAACAAACCCAAACAAACTATGCTTCTTTAGCTACTTCACTTTTGTAGATCAATAAGCTTACACGTATACCCTACATAATGGGAAAATGCTATAGCTAACCAAAATTAAGGAAGCCTCATTTTATTTTCTTTCTGCTAATTTCACTATGTTTCCCCTCATGGCTCCAAAGTAGGCTGGAAAGAAGTGAGCAAAAAAATAAGCAAGGGACATAAACACAAAGTAACAACTTTAAGTAAGAGATATAAAGTGCAAGTTCACATGCAGAAAAGAACTAAATCACTGGTTGCATACACTGCCAACATACCTGACACTGTCCAGCTGGAACTGCACGTCCATATGTCTACCAGAAAGCTGACTCATTTCTTTCTCTTGCTTTTCCCTAAAGGCACTATATTCCAGTTTTACAGCAGACAGCTCCTTGTCTGCAGACTGCAGGACAATGCGCAAGTCATAGACCTCACTTTTTAATACTGTCAGAAACCAAACGAATATTTTACGTGTTATTTGAAAAACTGCTTTAGATACAGGACATAACACTACAGAACATCCTGGGAAAGTCTCACAAAACTTTACACATTTTCAGTGGAATTAACCTTGAAGGTGACACAAAAAGTATTTGTAAATGGAAAAGGCCAATGAAACATTGACTTAAGAACTAAAGAGCACAGGCAGAATCAAAGACATTCCAGACAATATCACTGCATTTCCAAAGACAGTTAGAGGATTTTATCTTTACTTTTAGTTAATTACTTTTTAAAATACTCTATCCTGTACTCCCTTCACATCCAGAGTGAACAGAGAATATCATATACTGAGCAAGACTTGTCAGAGAAAAGCTATTCTGCAAGTATTGGAGATTTTTTTCTTTAAAGAGATTTTAAAAAAATCAAACCAGTATGTCTTTAACATCTCAAACTCAAATAGTTACTCAGCATGTGCTATGGTCCATTCAAAACATTAAGATACATCAAAATTTCATATGGAACTTCAGTATTACATAGACTTACTATCAGCCTTGCTTTGACTGTCTTGAAACTTCTTTTCAAGCGATTTTATCTGTTCAAGGAGCTCCTGGCGCTCTTTACTCCAGTCATTTCTTTCGGATGAAAGCAGCTTGAGAAAAGTAAAGTTTTTAAATGGAAGGAATTGTAGGACTAGCTAAGTCAGAGCCATAACAATAATAATGTATTAGAGTATTTTATGATCTGATTACAAATACAAGATGCATTTTTCTTTATGTTTGAGGTCTGGTGAGTCTGAAATCCATAGAATTCCAAGAAAAAAAAACAAATTATGTAACTGAAGAGATTACCTTATCTAAAAAATTAATTTAAAAGCAACTCACAGCTTAGAAGCCAAGATCTACTTCAAAACAGAGTTACTGGAAATGAGACTGATCTGGGAAGAACACAGGCCTCATTTCCTTTTCTATGTTAAATCAAACCTAGTGATTAAAGATGGCTGGTAAATATTTTATAGAGTAAGGACATTTCAGTTCAGGTAAGTAGTATTTTCAGCATTCCAAAGTTTAAAATTCCCTTGTAACTGTTGCCATTTCCCAGAAATCACAAAGTTGGCCAGAACCAAGCACAGACATATTTAGTGTCTATTTGCTTACATTTTACTTTAAAATCAAGCAGGCTGAGAATCACAACATTTAAAGCAATAAAAACCCCAAACCTGCAGAGTCCTAGTTTTCCTGCACAGCCCTGAGTTAGGATGCTATGTAAGTTTTTCAAAAGTCAAAATGCAAGCAACACTGCAGACCTCACTAAACGACACAGTAGTACGAGTGTGGTAGATACCACCTTGTCGTAACTACGCACTTACATATGGCCCTATATTATTGTTCTCTCACCTCCTGTACTTGTGCAGAATGATGTTCCAGTTTATTAATATGCTGCTGGAGTTTTATGTTCTTGCTTTCCTCTTCATCCAGCTTTGTCTGCATTGTGCTCAGTTGCTCCTGTGACACAACAGATGCTCAAAATTAGAACACCAATCTTCCAGTTATTCTCACATGCCATATGGCAGTCTGTGCATATTAAATATAAAAATGTCAACTACTTTTTTTTTTGTGACCTGAACCAAGAGAAAACAGAACATACAAAAATAAGCTGGTATCTTAAGTAGCTGATTTCTCCTATTGCTAATTAAACTGCTAGAACACAAGAAAGTCTGTCAGGGAATACAAGGACTGAATGCAATAAACAGTTTTCAGACACATATTTATCTTGGAGAAATAAGGCTTTAAAAAGAAGTTAATCAAAATATATACTAGCTAAATTCCTTGCAGGATCTCGACACTATGGTAAGCATCAAAGACGGGTTTTGGCTGTTGAGTCAGGGGTTTACATGCACTGAAGTTAGTTTCAGCTTCTAGAGAGTAGTTCAGATAACTTTGTATCTCTTCTATGTGACAAAAGACCTTCCCTGCCCTTTAGGAAAGATACAAGACAATTGAGGTATAATGATGGACAAGCAATATTCAGCAGGTTTCTTCAAATAATGCAGTATTAATATATTAAGCTTGGGTATTGTTCCAAATGTAACCATCGCCAGAGACTTATAAAGAAGTTTCCTCAGAAACAAGTTATCAGGTTAAAATAGTAAAAGTTTAAATGCCCTATATATCTTAAACTAGTTATGATATTCAACTCTCAAATCCCTTTCATTATTTTCACTGTAAATCCTTTTAAACACAATGTATAATTAGAGAACTGTTTAGTGAAGCATAAAGTATTCATCAAGAGCTTCAGTTTCCAATGCAAATTAAAATATATTTGGTGGAGGGGGAAGTATTTCATGCCAAAACTTGCTTTATTATGAAGTTATACATACACTTCAGTTTTTATTCAGAACATTCACCTGTGCCACTTTGAGCTCCTCAGCAATGGCCTCACATGCTTGTTCATTCATCTCGGGGGGAACTGGCTCTTTCAAAATGTCATCCATCATCTCTTCGGAACACTGAAAATCTTCAGAATGATAATCTAAGATGTCTGGGCTTATTCGGGGCACAAGGCGAGATCTTAGCTGGTAGGCTTTTGTTGGAGTGGTTATGTTCTGTTATAAAGATTACAAAGCAGTCTATGTTAACAGTAAAGTGGAATTGTCTGGTATTGCATTCCATAGTTTTATAAGCAGAATAATGAAAGAAAATGCTCAAAGTGGCTAGTTCTAAACTGCTACCCTTATTCAGATTTGTCTTCTGATTACAGTAGCAGTTATTCAGTATGTATTTCAGAAGAAAAAAGCAGCATATCTGCTTTATCACACACGGATTACATGCTAGAACTCTAGTTAGGTTAAGAGATCGTGCAAATGCAAGTCTGTTCTCACACAACTTGGGAGCAAGTATACGTGGTTTTAAATAAACTTATTCTCATACCTTAAGAGTTTCTCTACGTAGCTTATGTAACTGAGAGACCTCTCGGCGCTTGTGTGCTTTGGTTGCCTCCAGAATGTTTTCAAGATGTTGGTTTGCTTTCTGAAGGGACTGAAGCTCTGATTCCAGTTCCATATGCTTTTTCCTGTTTAAGAAGTATTTTACTACTGTCAGAACTACTCCCATCAGTATGCCCTCCCATCAGTAAGAATAAGCTGCAGTATTGCCAGTGAGCAAACTGAAGCTGAACTCTTGTCCAAATGTTGAAATACATTATTTTGAGAAGAAAGCCACCACTGCTGTATTAAAAAGTAAAAGAAAATAAACAAAATTAAAAAGCTAAGAAGCTTATTTATGCTTGCATAATGAAGCAAGCAGATGGATAACTGAACATGTCAGAAAAAATCCATTACACAGTAAGAAGTAAGCCGAGAGCTCTGCAATTCCTTTCATGAGAAAGTGATATCGCCCATACCAATATGGTTTTACGCCTTAAAAATGTTATCCAGTTATACGAGAAGTCTCAACTGGTGCTTGCCAGGATTAAAGAAAATCCTTTAAAGGTTTTTTTTTTTCTGGAAGTGCTGCTCTGTTAAGATTATTCTGCCCTCTAAGAGTACTTTAACTGAAATCCAACAGTTGAGCAGAAATATAGGAATAGTTTTCATTAGGTATTTTGCAGAGCTACATGCTGTTACTGTACTAGCTGGCTTTACTGACATAATGACAGGGTCAAAGTCTACAGGCAAAAGGAAATATACTATTTCATCTTTTGGCAGTTTAATGCTATCACTTGTGATTTTAGCATTTGCAACAAAACTTATGGAACAGACAGAAGTTTAGTTCTGACTGCTATTAGCATACACTGATGTTGTGAAATTGTTGAATTTTACTCTCCTCAGTTACAGCATACAGATATGCTTGCATGTAAAATTAAGCATCCAGTTACTCTGAAACTAGAAAATAAGTTTAAAATTTTGGATTTACCTCTGGATTTCCCTAAGGTGAATCCAGAGGCTCAGAAGCACACTTATGTTTGACTGCACTCCACTAAAAGTGTCAGTAATTGATACTAAAAATGCATACATACTATCAAGAAAGCAAGACATGCACAAAACATGGGCTACATAAAATATATAGGAAAATAAAGTAATATATGAATATATAAATAAACCATTGTAACTGATAATACAGGACAATGAATTGCTGAATTGATGAACTCAGTAGATCGTAACATTACAATTTGTAAACTTTACAGGATTTGCTACACAGAAATCTAAGAATAAAAATAGACATTTGTACAGTTGCCTGAATGAGCAAAAAAGGACATTACAAAGCTACTTTGCAAAAAAAAAAAAAGTAGGGAGGCAAAAATAGAAATATCTTGTGCCCAGTGCTTCTCGAATTACACTCAAGATTCACTGAAATCAATAAAAATCAACAATGTTAAGCACAAGCTAAAAATAAATATAATAAAAAAAATCAGGTCCCTTTTGCCTTCCAAGTTTACATTACATTTGCTGGAAATGCAATTATTTGTCTTGTATCTCCAGTAATAGAACCTGTTTTTTTTTCAGAAATGGGGTTAAGCCAAGCCATGTATTATTCACTTGCCTATGGATAGGTATATACACATACAGACACACTGAAAGTATTACTTAGGCCTTTCGCATTATCTTGTGCTGCCCTCAAGGAGAACGATGACAGTAAATTCTTTACTACATTAGTAAGGACAAAGTAGACCCTTATCTCATGTTTAGATGCCAGAGCAAATGGACATGAATGAACTATTGACACCATGTCTTTGCTCTAATTCAAATTAAATCTCTGTTCCAGTAACAAGTCTCAAGATAGCGGTATTATTGCCTTCCTCTCCCTGTCTCATTAAGCAGATGACACTCAGAATTCCAGGGCATGTGCATCTCCTGCATGTTGTGAAGCATTGTTTTACATCTCAGCATAAAGAAGAGCTTTCAGAAAGACAAAGAAACCTTCACCAGTGCAGACATGCCTTCAGATTGCACCATGGTTGTTTCCTACTGTGGGAGTAGCCGAGTTCAACAGGAACAGATTGTGTGTGCGTACCAATTTTCTTACCCTGGCCCTCTCACATGCAAAGAACATACTTCGATTGTATATTCAGGATCTGAGACTAACTTTAAAAAAAAATCAATGTAAGTAATTGTTTAAAGACACTTAAAGACATTTCTATATTGTATTGTCTCACTTGGTTAGCTCTTTGAATTCTTCATATTCTTGTTTTGAACTTGCCAGTTCACTTTGAGTCTGTAGCAGCCGTGCTTTCAGCCTTTCAACAGATGCCAGTGAGCTGCCTTCCACTGATATGGTGGTGGAATATAAATGATGACCTAAAGAACAAACATATACCCTCTGAAATCACAGAATAGCTCAAAAATTAAAGCAATTGTAGGCTTTTGAACAGCATAGCACCAATTGACATAGAAGAAAATGAGTGTTAGCAACAGTTCACATGAAAACCAGTAGAAAATACTACTGCAGTCAATGGTGTTCACAAGGTGCATAAGAATCCAAATTCCCTGTTGCTGTATTTGCTTGAAGTCCAATGGGAATAAAATGAAATAAACCTTTTTTATCAGTTGTCAGGTATCATCGAGGATGGCAAAAATACATCAAGACAGACAACATTTTCAACACTACACTGCACACAGAGAGAGTAAGCTTACGTAGCTGAAAAAACACTAGAATATTTTTACCTCCAGTATTTTTCTCTGTGGCTGAAGCTTTCAAAAAAGCTTTTTCTAGTTCTGCAATGGTCTGAGCATCAATTTCTTGGGCTTTTTTAACTGACTGTAAAGAACGAAGTCTTTTGTTCTCCTCTCTGAGGTTATGGTTCTCCATGGCATACTTTGCAATTCGTGGGTGTTGTTCCATCTGTGATAAGCAGTATATTATTCAACAGTTTTTATTTTCCAAACAATGCCATACATAACTAGCTGTTGCTCTACTACCTTTAATAAGCATTAAGTTGTAATAGAAGAGGAAAAAAGGTATTCCCTACAGTGTTTAAAACAGTCCCTTTTTTTTTTTTTGTTGTTAGTTTTCTTAGTCTCTTGGTCAAAAGAAAGTGGGTTTACATTTTATGTGGGTTTTTTTTTTACTGGTTAAAAAAAGCAGTAGAAGCTTTTCTTGCTGCTCTTGACATCCCTTTTCAGTTTCAACTTTGAATTCTGGCT
Source organism: Podargus strigoides (assembly GCA_028020825.1). Classification (NCBI taxonomy): domain Eukaryota; kingdom Metazoa; phylum Chordata; class Aves; order Caprimulgiformes; family Podargidae; genus Podargus; species Podargus strigoides. The sequence continues at coordinate 12,951,120 of CM051623.1, read as the reverse complement.
TTCTTAATACTGTCCCTGCACACCATAATAATGTTTCTATAGTCGCTTAATGACTGTCCTGACTTCTGTATTTCTCCCCCTGCCTTCACTTTGGAGCCCAGTTATGAGCTACAGATTCAAATTGGTCTTCTAATACATCTACTCCTTTTCTTACTTGTGCTTGGAGGAAATCGTTTTTAAAGATCTGCCTTCTCTTGAGCCTCTTTGTTCCTCAAAACTGCCTCACAAATGATACCACACCAACCAGATACCTGAATAACCTGGAACTCTCCTCTTCTGAAGCCTTAGATATGTACTTTGCTACTTGCCTTCCTCGGCTCCAGGACGGCATCACCCCTGACTCGCCCATCTAGCATCTGTGTTATCATCCTTCAGAAACCTCTGTATTACTTGCATCCTCCTGTCTTTCCCTTTCAAGAGATGTCATGGAGGTTAAAGTCACCCATAAGAATGAGGACTTGCAATTTGGAGACTTCCTTGAGTTGCTTAAAGGAGGCTTACTCCTCTACATAACCCAGATCTGGTGGTCTGTAGCAAGCTCCCACCATGACATCACCCTTACTTGTCTCTCCTCTTATGCAAACTTACAAGCTCTCAACCCATTGCTCCTTCTACAGTGAAACTCCATGCATTCAAGATGCTTCTATAAGGAAACCACCACCCATCCACTCTTTTCCTGCATGTCTTCCCTAAAAAGCCTGTACCCACCCATCACAGAACTCCATCACATGAGCTATGCTCACAAAAGAAAATTGTTCTAGAAAAGAAAAACTAAAGACTTACCTGTTCTCTAAGTGTCTGCAATTCCTCCCTCAATTCACTGACAAGATCATCTTGCTCTTTCTGCAGTAAGCTTCCACCAGCCTCTTTATGTAATCTCTCCAAACGAACAATGTGGTCTTCACGGAATTTAACTATCATTTTATTGGACTGAATAAACTTCTCCTTCTTGGCACACAGATCTTCTAGTTGAGCAATTTTTTCCAGTAAATTCTTAGAAAGTACATATACAGATCAGTGGAAAAGTGACAGTTACACTAGATGATTTTTTAAGGTGCAGGTATCACATACAGATATCATGCAAAATTTAGTTAACAATAAATTTGCAAATGCACAGACTGTCATTCTGTTGGAGAAGTTATGTAGAGAAAGAGCTCATACCAAGAAGCCAACTTACACACTATATTACAAAAACTTTACTTAGAAGCTCCAATATGATCCCGTAGACTAAGTATTCAGTTAAGCACATCAGATGCACCCCTAGAGCACCTATTTCAGTTCATTTTCTTCAAAAAAATCCATTTTGGATTATTCAGCACTATGCCATGACGTGAACCAAAGCACAATAAAACAGGGATGACTGGGAGGTTTGCTTCAAAAAAACACACTGTTGATCCAAACACTCAGCAATGCACTCAAAAATAAGTAAAAAAGTTTGTTGTTCTGCTCAAGTTTTTACTAGAAAATCCAAATAAAACCCCCACCCCCTAAAACTGAACATACTACAAAAGCTATCCTATGGCTTGTCTGAATTTGAAAGATTTTATCTTAAATGTCATTTGACTAATTCCCTTATTACCAAACTATCATCTTCGGACAGAGTACTTTTATCCAAAAAGAAAGAAAAATCATGAGGAGAGTTTGTTTCAATATGCTCTCATGAGCTAGTACACACAATGCACTTAGAAATATTAGTGCTTTCTTACCTTCTTTTCACCTTCTGATTTCTCCCAGAACAACATTGCTTCAAGAAAGTTATTCATGTAATTTATGTTGTTCTTCCCTTTTTCAACAACACCTGTAGGGTAAAGTCAAAGAAATAAATGGCATATTTATTAAAATACCAGTTAACCAGGTTTTCCTAAATACACAATGTGATAGTTGTGTAAAGAAAACTTAAATTCTTCGAACATTATAATTCCTCTAAGATTATGTGCCATACCCAGAGCAAAGACATTTAGACTGTAATACTTAGTCACCCGCAAGTGCTGATAAAGAGAGTCAATATACATGATTGTATAATTAACAAAGTTGTTCAAGCATTAAGCAGCTTTACAATGAACTTTTATTTAAAGAATCCGTTTGTTCAGCTGGGTATATCTATAAACTGCAAAACCCCTCTGAAATTAATTTGATAACACTAAGCCATTATTGGCATTATTATTACAGTTTGTATATATTGAAAGAGGACTAACTGGTTTATGAGAAGGAAATTCAGGAAAATAAGCATGAATTAAGTGGACAATTAGTGATGTAATCTGGAAGGAAATTGCCCACACAAGGGATTAAAAGGGTTTAACTAATCCACTTCAGAAATTAATTCAAAATAGCTTTCCTGAATATCCTCATACAGGCAAGACTACTTATAGAATACTAACCACCATAGTATCTAGGTGCATAACTACCCGATTGTAATTTAATATATTAAAAAACACCATCATGTTTTTAAAGTAGCTAGTAAACAGTTTTCATATTTGTGTGATCAAATGTTACAAACATGATATAACTGCATAACTAAACAGCTCTAATATATTAGATTCTGCACAAAACCTCTTTTCAGTGTTTAAGCATCATCATTTGCTTTCCCTCAGAACTCTGTCACAAGTCTAACAACATTTTTCAGCCCTCTGTATTTACAGAGATTCAGTGTCCCACACAATCACTGACTTGTTTCTACTGGTTAAATGTGTAAGCTCACAGGGAAGTAATTTTTTCCTTCGGAAAACTCAACCACGGATGCTTTACATCAGACAAGTCAAACTTCTGTAGTAACTTCTATTGTTGTATCTTCCATTTCTTGGCAAGGTTAAGAAAGGGTTGACTCAGGATCACAGTGAGTTACAAGACCAGGCTTACTATCTTGTAATCAAACATTATAATGCAGCTCATTTCAGTGAGAAGTATACATAGCAGAGAGCTATACTGGGATCTGTATTGCAGATACAGTGGTCTAGCGAAAAGGTACTGGAAATAAAAAATTACATATTGATAAATACCCCATTACTATCTTACATTGAAAGGCAAACATTCTTCTTAGGATCTTGCTGAAGGGTTAAAAGAGGAAGTGGGGCAGGTGGGAAGGTGGGTATTCTAGGTATTTTATAATGGAAACATAGCCCTGTACACAAACTTATGAGAGGAAGGAAATAAAATCACATTAACAATTTCAGCAAAATATTAAATACAAATACAGGCAATGGGATCCATAAGACAAATGTAACTTCTGTAGGTCAGTCCCTACAAGAGTATTAATTGTTCAGAAAATTACATAAGGCTCTAACACTCTAGGCTAAAAAAGTAGCAAGTTCTCTCTCCCCTTGTCCCCAACTCTTACCTTGTGACACAGAAATAGTGTGCATAGAGGGCACTGAAGTCAGCTGAGCAAGCTGCTCTTTCAACTTCTTGACCTCAGCTTGCAGTTGGCTCACATTTCCTTGTGTGTCTTCATTTACCACAGCCTTTCACAAATATGTAAAGAGAAAATTAGGAAGAGGCATAAATAAAAAAACCTTATATTTTATAGGATAAAGTCAAAGACTGCAAAACAGCAGAACTACTGAGAAGTTTTCCATCTTAGTAAATTGAACATTATTTTTCCTGAGAAATCAGTAAGTTGCATTTTAGCTAAAAGTACTAGTTAAATATTTCATGTTTTCTGCAGAATTTTCTCTGGAGCTTTTTGACCAAAGCTAAGCACTGTACATCAAAGGCAGTAGTTTCCAACCAGATGGCAACATACTTTCAAAACCCACTCATGAGAAATTACATTTTGCGAATTGGCACACAAAAACTAGATTCAATAGTATTTCAGTGCATCTATTTTTTAAATGATAATTTTAATTTTTAGTACATACTTACTTTTTCCAATTAAGCGCCCAGAAAATAAGCAGTGAACACACACTATTATCAGCCATTACCAAGTCCCCGGCTGTTGTACCTTATTCATAATCAAAAGCAAGTCCTTTTCAAAAATCATGTGCCAAACATTTAGGAAAGCAAATTTAAGATTTTAAAATAAGTTAGTCATTTACCTTAGTGAAAGCACAAGAGTATTTCAACAAAGCTATCCTGTTTGCAGATGTGCAGTTTAAGAGACCAGAAATTGTTTGTTACAACAATAGACACACTGAATAACACTCTTACCTTGTTTTTAATCAGCTTTGCTCGCTGAGCAAAATTAAGGGTGGACAGTGTTTCACCAAAACACCTGGATCCTGGATGAACATTTGCAATTATGCATGTTTTTGCATTACCACCAAGAGAATCCTATTTAAAAACATAGAAGCTATCTTTAGTTGCATATTTTAGGCTTTCATCTTCGTTTTCTGTTCATCTTGAAAAGAGCCTATAAGCTGTCAGGTAGGAAACTAAGTTTATCTAATTCTTAACATCATACCAACACTTAGCACACATAGGCTAATTCTAGAAATCCTGTCAAACATTTCAACACATCTCCAAATATTACACTGTAATACACAGTATTTCCCAAATTATAGGGATGAAAACATATGCTTCTTTTTCTTTAGAACTTGCAAATATGTAAAAGGAGATTACGAGCATAAATAAATTTGTCTTCAGTTAACAATAAATTGACTGTAAGTGTACTTAGGTAAAAAAAGATATTTTTCAAGCTTTCTTCCACCTGCCCAATATTGAAACAAGTTTTAATGTACCCAAGTTCAGTTTTTTAAAGTAAAAAACCCCAACAAATATTTTTTTCTACACGCCAAGTAGCATATAAAATTCAAAGGATATATTTACCCGTAACAGAAAAGTAAGCTTGGAATCCCGGTAACAAATGTGTCTCTGTTTTCCATTACCCACATCAACAAGTGCTGTGATTACTTGGCCCAGGCAACTTAGTGATCGATTTATGTTACCTGCTTCCTAAAAAGAAAAAGAGAACAAAGGTGAACAGATTCGGTGGATGGAACAGGGCAGTATATCTGAAAGGATAAAGATACCATATATATAACACAACCAACCTTTAACCTCAGCCCTTCTGTATGGGTGTCTTTCTGTCTCTCCGATCCTGCCAAGTCTACCAGGTTGAGCAAGGAAGATCGAATGTTAACAATCTCGTTGTTTTTCTCCATGGATTCCACTGTGATAGTGAAAACTGCATGTGATCTGGAGGATTCTCTGTTCATTGAGGTCGATGCTACACGACGGTTTCTCCAGCCCATAGTTAATACCTAAACATGAAAAAGACATCAAGTAATATCAAGTATCTCAGACTTTACCCAGTATTTACATACAGGTGGCATAAACAGTAGTAAGCATATTCCAGTGCAATTTCAAAAATCTCAAGGACAATGACTTTTTTACTTTTTTCCAATAGAAGTATTTTAAAAGTGAAACAATATAGCTACAGTCAAGGTTTATAAAAAACACTAATTCCAATATTCACATCTTTCCTCTAAGAATGCCCTTGCCTTTTGAAAGCATAACATATCCAATACTGGTGTATGTTAGCAGTACACAAGAGAAAAATATTTGAAGTCACAGAAGTACTATGTGTATATGTCTTATTCATGGAGAAATAAACCTGACAATTTCTGGAACACACATGCTGCCCAATTAGCAGGAGATGTAGTTTCCTGTTGCTCTTTCAGAGATGTGTAGGGCAAGATTCCTGTAATGACAAGTCATATATTCCAAACTCCAGAACTATATGATTTCTTACGTGTGTGGGATAGTCAGGAAGCATTGCCTAGAAACAGCTTTTTACACTGGTTTTTTTGAGGATTGAGATAAGGGAAGAGGGTGTCACAGACATTGTGCAAAAAAAAAATATGTGCTTTAATCAAAGAGGAACATTTACCAAATAAGCATCAAGATAAATAGTCCAAACATTAAAAAGTGACAAAAAATACCTGGTATGCTTCAGCAGCAGATGACAACACCTGTTCAACAGCACCATCAACAAAGACTCCCTTCTTGATGTGTTCTCTGAGAAAGAGTCCAGCTGAAGCAGAATCTAGCAAGTCAAATATCTGTTCATTGTAGATTTCAATAAATGAGCATTTGCAGAGAAAACTCTTTCCACTGCCAGCCTGAAAAACACAGTAATTTACACTATAAACAGATTTACTTTATTAAGTCTGGCATTGTATGGCAGTAAGTCTCTTTTTACAGATACCTAAAGCTATTTGTTTGCATATATATTCTGCATACTATACATTTCTGATGCCCAGATGACAACCAACATCCAGAAACCTAGATGCATTTTCAGACTCAATATAAGCACACTTGTGCCTGAAAAAAATGTACTATAATTTGGTAGAGTACTAGATGCTTTTCTTATAAATTTGATGTAAGATGGCAATAATCCTAGAAACTTAACTGCAACACATCCAGCTTACCAAACAGCGTTATAGCTAATCTTTAATGCGAGACATTACTTTTACTGCAATAATAAGCATAAAATAAATGTACCTTTTCTTTTTCACGTTCAATTAGAAAAAATAAGTATTCAAAGCTCCGTGGAATTACACCTCTCAGACTGTGAGTGAAATTATCAGAATCGGATGGTCCTAAAGAGATTTTTAATTAAAAAAATAATTAATAGTACTACTCAAGAGTAATGATTGACCTTTTCAAGATGTCATTACAGAAGATTTCAGCAACCAGGTTGTAGTCAGTTTATGGCAAAACCACAGAAGAAATGCAATAAAAATCAACTTTCAGTGTCAGATAATATTCCATAATCAGATTTATATGTAGTCTAAAAGATGCTTGTGAAAGTTTAGTTTACCTAAGTCTAAAATAGTATAAACTACATGGACTTCCATAGAAAACATGTACAGACAGGCAAGTATGTCAATACAGCTACCTTAATCCTGATTTGATGGACCAGAAAGATGGGGTGGATTTGTCCCCATGTTTAGTTAATTTCTACATAGTCCTTAAAAACATGTTGGCCAAACTGATTTGGGTTATTTCAGTAACTTTCTAATGTCAGGCACAATATTAATCCATTTAAAATCACCACTGTAAGAAGAACAAGATTACAGGGCGATGCCTTCACATACAGAGAGGCCTTAAATTCCTAGTTAGGTAGGAAACAATTATTTTTAAAACCTCACTGTATTTTAATATGGAAGGCCCTTGTATACTAGAATATTTTTCTACACATGCAAGGGATACCATCCAAACAGGGAAGTCAGCAGAATACTTATTTTTGAGAAGTCTTACTAAAACTGTTTGATTTAATTGAAAAGCTTCTCTCCTGTTAAAAACAGGAAAAACCAAACAAACTACATCTTCAAAAAGACAGAGGAAAACACCTATACTTCACTCTTTTGATATGAAGCAAGAACAACTGCACTGAGCACTAAGTTCTTAAACCTTAAAGTTATCTGCAGGAAGACGAAAATCTAAATCATTCCTGGTGTTTGAGCAAGACCTCAAGACAAAAAAACCCATCATGAAATCATTGAAAGATTAAGCCCTCTCGTGCACTTACCCATCATAGTAAAAGTTTTTCCTGACCCAGTCTGGCCACTAACAAAAAAAAGGAAAAAAGTCAGATAAAGCTTTATTCTGGTTCTGAATTTTTAATTAATCTGTATCTTTTAAGGAGAACTCATAGCTTAAAATAAAAGAAACCATACAGCAAAACACTTCTAAATTGAAGATAAAGAGGCAGAGGTAAAGTGAGAAATCAGTCAGCTGAAACGATGTAGAAAGGTATTCTGTTAGATAAATCACCTTTTCTCTCTTATTTCAGTTGGAAAGGGAAATAACTTAGCCTAGCATTAAAACAAAAGCTTTCAAATACATATATTAAACTATTTTTTGGCTAAATTGTTTGGGTTTTGTGCCATTCAGCAGCACACATAAAAGTATTTTCCTCAATTTCAGTTTAAGTTGAATATATCTTTTTTTGACCAAAGTTATTAATGATGCTAGAGAAACTTCAGGGCAATTTCACTTCATTTTTCTACATTTGTATATTGTAACAAAGTAGACTTCCCTTCATAGTTTTTCCAAATGCTGTGCTAAGCTAAAAAGCCCTGTAAGATTTTGATTAGATCAGTCCTTCAAATTAGCGTATTTGACCCAAGTGCTTACTCAGTTTTCAAAATGAAAAAATATTTATAATTAATATCATGATATTCATGCTACTAGTCATGGAAATATTTCTACCTTGAAAAAGTTACATTATCATTCATGAGTTCTCCCACAGGCAGCCAAGACTCACTGAAGAGTTGGGCTGGCCAAATACCAAGTCAAAGCGATTTTCATTCCTTTTTACTGTGGACATCTTTAAAACAACTGGCTTTCTCTTTAACAGTACAATAAAACTTTTAATTTTTAGACAAACAATAGTAAAATTGAAATGAGTTTACAATTCACATTATTTGCCTTACGTATTAGAAACATGACATCTACAAACAGATTCCTCTGGAAGAGGAATAAGTACTCTTCAATATTGCAGAAACATTCCCTATGTTGTGCTGCACTAAGGAAGCACTCAGAGCTCACTGTAACATTAAGCAGACTCCAGCACTTAAACCCACAACCACTCATTAACACAATGTCCTCATTTGTTGCAATTGCTATGAAATAGCATTAAATGACTTACTATGCAAAGATGGTTCCATTGTAGCCATTCATACAAGATTCAACAATATTTTTGGCCACACTTGAGAACACTGACTCCTGGGGACAAGGAAAAGAGAAGGCACTTGGCACCAGTCATTTAAGTATCTTTTCTATCAGTGTTTTCTATGCCATAACTTTATAATGTATAAAACAGATGCATATCCTTAAGGTTAGACATGTATCATGACCCCTGGAGTTCTCACAGCAAAACAAGACATGCTAAGTCTTTGTGATGTAAATCACTCCCGCTGAAAAAAGTGTATTCCTTGTTGATAACATAAAGAAAAATAATGAAACTCAGGGTTATAGTAATGGCTTTCAAATATATAGTATATTAAATTTGGTCCAGTGTTTTTGATTACATTATGCGGTTTATAGGCTCAATTTCAACCTACTGATGGTATGACACTCATCAAATCTAGTTGACTTTCAACATTTGCACAGTGGCATATCCAACAAATCTGCACAACTGTTACCTTCATCTATTTTCATGTATTTCTTAGACCTGCAAGAAGAGCCTAGCTACAAATAACAGCCTACAGGGGATGGGGTTTTTTTTGGGTTTGGTTGGTTGTTTTTTTTAAAACAGAAGTTAAATGGAATTGAAGTCCTAAAAGAATTAAAATTATGTTCAGAATTTCAAACACAATATTATAAAAATTAAATCAAAGTATTTTATTTCTAGGATTATTGTCCCAAATGAACAACACATCTGTTTAAAAGGCAACTGTATAAGAAGGAAATATAACACATAGTATATACAATCACATCTTTAATATTAGCTACCAACTGCCAGCTATTATTCTATGTTTGTCTTAACAGTGGGGTTTATTTCCTGTCTGTGGTGTTACTGTAACATTTACAAACAGAAGCTTCAATTTTAACGTAAACTTTAAATAAAGAAATTAATGGTTAAAAAATGCATTAAAATTATTAGAGAGCAGAACTCAGTGCAACATTTCAATATTATAACTACATATTATCAGTCTGACCACTGCAAAAAATAAAGACCTGAGGCATTACATCTTTAGAAGGGTTTAGCACAGGCAGTTGCTAAAATTTGGGGAAAAACTGCAACACTGTTATGAGATTCTGGAAGTCATTACCTGTGTTGTTTCCATATTTGCAACACAATCGAAAGTGAAGATCTTTGGCTCAGGCTTCGAATGTAGGCGGATGGTATGTGATGAAAGAACAGATAAACACAAGCCTTGATCTCCATCGGTCAACGCAGTTCCCTCGGAAGGGGGACGTACCCTTACATAAACTTTGATAGCATCGCCTTCAACACTAAATGAATATTTATGCATTAGACTACTTCAAAATAGATCTATCAGTTGTTTGATAAAATTAAATCACAAAAGTCAAATTAAGCATGTGAAGTCATACAAAAGTCTCTCCTGAAAGCATACTACTACTAGTTGTACATACCAATTCATTGCAAGTCACAGATATATTAAGGGTAACAATGTGGCAGATTTAAAAACAAAGATGATGAAATTATTGGCATGTATTGCTGTTGAGCATATATCGCTGAACACATTTCACAGTGAACTTGAGATAAATAAAACCAGTGTTATAATAAAGCTTTTGTCAGTTTTTAAGACTATGGGCTTCAAGCATCCTTCTTCTGAAAGTTATAAAAGACTTTACAAATGGAGGAGATGGGGCTACATTCCAGCGAGAAAGTTACTAGCATTTTTCTTTGCTGCTTGCAAGAAGGGAAAGAACAATTAATTCTTGATCCATGAGTCAAAGTATAGCAGCACCTACATCCAAAAGCTCCCTAGCCTATTTCATCACATTTATCAGTGGATGCACCAGTAAATTTAGCTTGAGTAAGTAACTGTGCATGACTATTATATTAAAGTTTTGAGGAGTTCTGGCATAAGTGCCAATATACCAATACAATAGTAAAGAATTAAATTCTTGCATGAAATGGCAGCAAACTTGGATTTACTTTATTTCATTCTTTCCCAGAAAGCAGTGATAGCATGAGGGTGTTATAACTGTTACTGATTTTTACTTTTGGTAAACAACAGAAAGGAACAGAATAGTTTTAAAAGTGGAGGAAGGATGTCAACACTGCAATGTGGGGTTGGGGAGCAGCAGAGGAAAGGGCTAAAAATGAACAGGAAGCAGCTGAGAAAGGGAACACGTTAGATTGGATTTAAGACACAGCACACTAACTTGCCAAATATTTTTCATTAGATAATACCGTTCTGAGTTACAGCAGAAACTGTTTTTATTTGCAGGAAGGCTTTTTGGTTTTGTTTTGTTTTTGTTTTTTTTTTTTTTGTTTGTTTGTTTTTGGTTTTTTTTTGTTTGTTTTTTTTGTTTTTAATTTAGGACTTCCTCACAAAACTGAAATTCCTCATGGAATATCTCTCCAGTGAAATTCCCAAATCCAGCTGTAGATTTAGTGGACAAATGAGAATTTACTACATGGCAGCATTCCAAGAAGAATTTGATGCCTCAGAACAAAACTTCATTAAGAGAACTTTTTTTAAAAAAAAACAAACTGTATGAAAGATCAGAGAGAAAGGCAATAATCTGGTGCAGAAAAACACTGAAAGGAAAAAAATGTTATTTTACCAAGTTATACTAGGTTTTGTTTGCAATATTTGTGCAATGTGATTATTCAAATATGAGAACTGGCCAATACTACTTTACCTAGGTGAGTTCAGCAAAGGTATTGCAGAGTCACGTAAATCTCCTATAAAAGTGAAACACAAACACAAAAATTAAACAAGATATAATTGCTCAACCCCCCTATTTAAACAGAAAATACTGTAAGCAGTACCAAGGGAGATAAATGGAGAGCCTTGCAAAGGCAGAGAAGGCTCCAGTCCTGCACTGTGAGGACACAGACACTTTTAAATGTATGTGCATGAGTAGTCTCTTAGATTAATGTATATAAGGTTTTACAAGTGTTTTGAAGCATTAGGAACATAACTGTTAATAGTATTATAGATTCTCATATTTTAAAAATTGCTAACTCACTGCAGGAAAAACAATACAGCATGAAATAGTTTTACTGATGTGACTGCAAAAGCTCAATTTCCTAGATCTGCACAACTGAGTAGCTAGAGTACTTAAACTTTTGTGGAATAACATTGAGCACTCTGTCATGCATAAAGCTCTCCTGTACACATAAGCAGCATTTTGCACAGCTTCACATTTAAAGGAGACAGCACATATCACCCAATAGGGAGATATGGGAACTTATTTTTTACTTCAGGGTAAATCTGACATTAAATTATTTCACATAAGTTAGTTAAAATATTAACTAAGTAACATAATCACATTTTTAAAATAAGGAAAAGAAAATTAAATGATTTATCAAAATGTTCCAATAATAACGACCTTATGAAGTCTTTACAATTGCACAGGTTCTATTGTGGGTGGATCCCTCTAAAAGTGGAACGAATAATGATGTGCAAAGGCACAATCTTCTCATTAACACTCGTGCTATATAAATGTCCTGCTGCTGCTATGCGAGCCTACCTGCTTTGAGTCACACAGTAACATTTAAGTACCAACATTTAAGTGCCAACAATTTAGTTATTAATTCTTCAATTACACAAGGCATCAAAACGAGCTGGGAGAACAAAAGCAGTGCATTTCACAACTGAAATGGGATTGACAAACACTTGCACACCCTGTATCTTGGGGAATGACCGGCTCTCAGCTAACCGTCCTTAGCTCCCGTATTAAAGGGCTGCATTTACTTGAACGTTTGTAAGAGACTACAGTTACAAACATCGCAGTAAATTAAAACCCGACAAAATTACAGAAGACGAACTGACGAACGGGGGCGGCTGAGAGCAGGAGGGTTTGTGACGCCTGCCTGCTCGGGAGGGCTGCTCACACCTATCAGCCAGGAGAAGCCCTGGGGAAATGCAGTGCCAGAAGTGCTTCTACAGCGCTGGGGGTCACTCCTCTCCACCCCCCCGCCCTTTCCCCACACCACCGGGGGCGGCCTCGCCAACACGACTGGACCTCCACCTAGCCCTATGTGTTCTTACCCCTGGGTGATACTCCCCCAGGATGGGGCCGGCCCCTGAGGGCAGAGCCGCTCCTCACCCAGCCGGGGGCACTGCCTGAAGCGCGGCCTCCCTCACCGAGCCGCCCCGGTCCGCGCCTGCTCTCCACACAGGGGGGAAAAACACCCCTCAGCCCCTTCCATGCGCGCGGCCACCCCATCTCCCCCTCACCTCGCATGCCGGGAGCCATGATCCTCCTCAGCCCTGCCGACACCCGCGCCTCCCCGCCTACCGACCACCTCTCCAAAATGGCGGAACGTTTGAATTTGGCGCTAAGAGCCGCCAGCAGCGTAACCCCGCCCCCTCCTGGAAGCCAGCGTGGGCTCCGCCATTCCGCTGTACAGCCTCCCTCCCGGCTCCGCCTTCTCCCCTGCCATTGGCTGAACGTGCCGCCTTCTCTCCTGCCATTGGCTGAGCGTGCCTTCGGGATGAACAGCAGTTACGTCCCACCAGGGCCACCGTCCCCGTGCGCTCGCCCGGCCCGGAAGTGCGTGACGGAAGTGGGAGCGCGGCCTGGTCGCGGGCAGCAGCCATGAGCAAACGGAACCAGGTCTCCTACGTGCGGCCGGCCGAGCCCGCTTTTCTCAGCCGCTTCAAGCGGCAGGTCGGGTATCGGGAAGGGCCCACGGTGGAAACCAAGGTAACGGCCTGGCCCCGCGCTCGGGCAGCGCGGCCTTCCCTTCCTATGGGCTTGTGTCGGGGCCCTGCTTCCCTTCCCACCGCCGCGGCCGGCCCCTCGCCGGGGGTGGGAAGGGGCAGCGCCTGCTCCACGGGGCCTTCCCTGCCACGTTCCCTCTTCTGGGGCCTAAAATGAATGTGGGGAGAGGCCCCGTCGCAAGCTGTGGGGAAGCAGCACTTCCAGGCATTGCCCCTGTAGGGACAGGGCTAAGAGTAGTTCCCCGCTTAAATTTACTGAAGGTCTCTTTGCCACCTATTTTTGCTTCCGTGTTGGCGATTTAAAACAACAACAAATCCAGTGCCCCTCCCCGTTGCTCTTTTTAATAATCGCAGCCGTGGTGCCCTTTGCAGAGCAGTCAGTGCCGACGTGTCGGTGCCCAAGTGGTTTCTGGGGCAACAGGGGCAAAAGCAATGATGTCTCAGGTTTAACTGGCCTTGCAAAGCCCCGACAGGAATTTTAAAAAAGGAAAAAGTTTTAATTAAGAGTATAGTAAAAATATATTGGAAAGGAGTTAACATCATCTTAACACCAGGTGAGCAGACACACTGGTTTGATGGCCAGGAAGGCAGAGCAGGGGCAGTTTGTACCAGCCTTTACTGCAGGCACTCTTGTTTTTCTGTGTTTCCAGTGTGCTTTTGCATGTGTTTCCTGCTATATGGTAATGTTTTACTGGATGCCTTAAGAAAGAGGCCCATCATTACTTGTGAAGGGCTGGAATTTGACATAAAAGTATGCTTGTAAATTCAGTACAAACAGCTTCACTTCCTGAGGAAGACTGTTTTGTCTATTGGTAACTTCAGTAGATTATGGTAATGCTATCTGTACTTTTCCTTACCAAAATGAAGTTTTTGGTTCCTATAATATTGCCAGACTTTATGTTGTTGTACGGAGGTTTCCATGCTAGCAAGTTTATTTATATAAAATTTTACTCCAAGTGATTCTTTAGTCTCAGAGCACAAGTTTGAGAGAGTGCAAACAGAGACATGGTCTTCCTTGTGTCAGTAATGCTTACAGTTATTTGGTTAGGCAGCTTTAATAACAAAACCACCACGGACTCCTTTTCCCTTTGTGTTGTTATGAGTACAGCATAGAAGAGTCAAATTTGGACACAAGCATTTTAGATTTTCTTAGTGTCGCATGGCAGGCAGTGCTTGTACAGTAAAGATAATGAACAAAAGGAATGAATTTCTTGCCTCTCAAGTTCCTGCTTCTTTTGGTCTTTAACTGAAAGAGCCCATACTGTTTTTTTCCTAGGTTATACTAGATATCAGTGATAGATTTGTAGTGCCATTTGGACAAAGCGTGTTGGGAGGGCCTGACACTGACAGCTGTGCCAGGTCTCACTAACCTTACTGCAAAAGTGAAACCAAAGAGTGCTAGCCCACCCTTAGCTGTTGTGATTCAATGTTGTGATCAGAATTGCTTTTGTTTTTCTCCTGCCTAGAGAGAACAGCTTCCACTTGCAGATGGTGATAGTGAGAATGGCAGCGACAATGAAGATGAGCAGCCTCAAGTGGTAACACTGAAAAAAGGGGACTTGACTGCCGAAGAAGCAATGAAAATTAAACAGCAAATCAAAGAGGCGTTAAAGTCAAATGAACCAGGTGAATTTCAAACTACTAATTTCTTGCTTTATATAGCCAAAGAGGGAGAAGCCATAAAAGGGAGCTTGGTATTTGCTCAGTTTTCTGCTGTTTAATACTATCTTTGATTAGTTGTTTTGAATTTTTCAGCTAAGTAATTTGGACTTGTGATGATTCCTAATCAGAAGTCGTTGAGTATATATCCGAGCTGTCTGGTTTTAGAGTGTTGCAGTTCTGTGCTTCTTGATTGTGCATCATCCTACCTCAAGTATTTTTTTTGTTTCTTTCTTTTTTTCTTTCTTTCTTTCTTTCTTTTTTTTTTTTTTTTTTTGTTATGGTATGTCATTGTCCTAGTACACAGTCTTTTGACATCACCTGTGATAATGTTTGAACTCATTAGTTCAGCCAGATTTGACAGTGGAGTGGTAGATATATACATGTTTGGTATAACCAGGTAGTGGAGTGAGAGCTGTGTTTCCATCATCTGAACTCCTCTGAGAAAATGTGTTCAGCTCCTGGCTTGTTCTCTGGTGTCTTGTTGCAGTTTGTAAAGTTGTCACTATTTCTATTCAAAAGTGGGATCACACTCCTGGTATTGGGAGAAATTTCAACCTATTGGAAAGAAATGGCATGATTCTTCCTGAGCATTGGTTTCATTTTTATATAAGCAGCTTGAATTTTGAATGATCACAGGAGGAGGAAAAATGATTTTGTAAGGCTGGGCAAAAAGAAGTAGTTGTCCATGAGAGTCTATTGAGGTGGAATCCGTGCTGTGAAAAAAGTCCAAAAGAGCAACCAAGCTGAATACACAGTATGAAATGGAAGTGTATTTGAATGGAGTAACTGAACTTCTTTGGTGTAAAAAGACATTATTGTATGTAGTGGGGATGGTAGTATTGAGTCTCTGTAGGACTTAGGCACCTCTGCTTATTACCCCTTCAGCCCCTGAGTAATAACTTGCATTTGGAGGAAAAAAACCCACAGAAGCAAGTAGCTGGAGTGTTGAATTACTGTGCTCTGGGGACTGATGCCCTCTGTTCTACATTATTGTGTTACTATTCATTCATCTGCCTTTGCTGTTGATACAAGGTCTTGGCCACCTTTTCCTTTTTTGGCTTATGGGAATAAACATGCTGTGATGTTCATCTGCTGTGGTGAGAACCTGGTGTGAAATTTTCAGTGAAGGTCCATCTTTGCACTGTCAGTCTGACCTCTAGATTTAAATTCTCATTTCTAGTCAGGAGTGGGTATTTAGACAGCTGGTTACTTCTAGTTTAATAAAGAGACTTTTGAATAATGTGTTAATTTATTTTCTTTTTTTTTGATAATTGTTAATTCTGAAAATGGGAAGTATAAAGAAAGTTTGATGCTGCATGATTTGATTACATTTCTTGTTGCTTTGATATTTATCCCAGAGTTGAAACTGAAATTTATTTAACGGGTACTAGAAGATAATATATAGCCCCAAATCACATCATTTGTGAAATTACGTGAAGCCTAAAAGGTAGCGGGGGAAGTAAATTTCCCAACTGATAATCTTCCTTTCCACCATGCATCAATGCCGAGGCACTTTGATAGATACAAGTAATGTGCTGCTAACTATCTGTTGTGAGTAGAACCTGTTAGTTTTTCAAAACATGGAAAGTACTCAGTTTTTAGGTTCTGCCCTCTCCTCTTTCATGTCTGTAGTGATTATCTTCTTCTGAAGGTCCTTGGCTTCAGCCTTTGGGTTGGGATATTATTCTAGGATATTCCATATTGCATTTACATCCTTTCTCCTTCATTTTCTTCTATAACCAGTTTGACACAAGTACACGTTTTTGGGTTGTTGGTTGGTATTGGTTTTTTTTTTTTTTTTATTTCAGGCACCAGCAGTTCCCATGACTTGCATTTTCTTTTACAGACGAGTAACACTTTTGCAGTAATTTAGCAAAACCAGCTGATAAGTGTCCCAGATGCCCTTAGTTGCCTCCTAAGGCAGAACAAAATTTAGTGAAGCTTGTACATTGGCTTTTGCAAGTATAGTCACAGGGTGCTGCTTTATTTAGGACTGAACCTTTCCTATATGAGAAGATGCTCTTCCATGCTGAAATATTTTTCTCCACAGAGGACTGATTTACAAGCTTTTTAAAAAGAAGGAATTTGTTTATCAACAGTAATTTTGCTTAATATTTTTATGCAGCATTTTATAAATTGTTACTGTTGGTTCAGAAACAAGGGAAAATGGTCTTGTGAGAAATTAAATTTGCACAAAAGAAAAGATGGTGATTACTGCAAGATACTTTATTCCAGCATTCATTATAGTCTATGGAATTGATTTTTCTACTGCTTTTCTAGTTCATCTGGCCTCTGGGACACTCTGATACATGCAGATGACCAAATTTGGCAGAAGGTGTACTTACTCATTCAAAGGCTTTTGATATTATTCTTGTCTTATTACATATGCTGATTTTGGGGGAGGACAAGAGAGGGAAGAGGCAAGGAGAATACAGTCCATCCTGTCTTGGGTATCGGAGCTTTGAAGTCCTATTTCCATAGCTGTACTGGAATTGTAAGCAGTCTGTGTGCTGACTGGCTCAAGTATGTAGACTGCTTATAAGTGAATTTAATAGTTGTATTGTTTGGAGTATGCACTGCAGAGTGTTTCAGCCAGTGATGTGCATGATAACACTGAAATGTTAAGTTTTCTGCCATAATGCTTATGAATTGAGGAAAGAATTCATGCTAAAGACAAAAGATATTTATTGGTTATAATTAAATACCACATAATCTTGTCAAACACATGCATATTGTTAGGAAATTTCTGTTGAATAATGAATTTCACAAAAGTATTTTAGGAAAAATGTCTTGCACAGAACCTATGGTTCTTAAACATCCTGTCACATAAACATTACAAAAATCACAAACTACTGTAGCGTAAGCCTTTGTCTGATTCATGACTTTACAACTACACTTTTTTTCCCCCAGAAATACTGCCTTGATGCTGTTAGTTGTGCAGTAGCTTTCCTCCTCTGCCTGATAATCCTGGAAGGGAATTCTCTTGGTTTTTAAATTATTTGCTCTAGTACATGCAGAGGAGCAGAGTTAGTCAGTTGGAACAATTTGATGATTTTGCAGGTATAAAGAAACCCTAAAACTTTCTTCCTGTATGATAATAAAAGACAGGTTCATGACTGTAATCTTTTAAGCTGTCTCCTAAGCAGGACAGATTGTATTAAAAGAAAAAGAAAATCTTTTTGTCTTGTATATGTGCCATTTTGTTATTTACAGAGATACCATAATTCTGAAATAAGTGCATTTGGTGTCATGGATTTTACAAACAGAGAAGTGGAATTAGAGGTTCCTCTTATATTGTCCTCTCCATTTTGATATGTGGATGTGGCTGGATTGTGTGAGAAAAGCTCTGCTGCTCACAGTCTCTTCAAAGTTAAAGCTCTGGTTAGCGAGAACCCATTTCTAACAGGAACTGCAGGAGAACTGTCTTCAAGGGTTGGTTGCCATGGAGCAAATGTGTGTGTGTGAAGGACATTCATCGATACAGACTTTGTGGCCAAAAAATGTGTTTTCATAATAGTTGTATTCTATCAGAGGTCTCACTTGGTCCTCGGGAAAAAGAAAAGATAATAGTGAAGGTATGTATGTGTGTGTGTACATATACAGGTGAGTTCTGATTTTACTCTCTTTGTTATAGATGGTGAACCAGAACCTGCTGATGGAAAAATTATGTTCAGGAAACCAGCCAAACGTTCATCAGAGAAGGTTTTGGACTTCAATGTAAGTTCAAGTAAGAAGATGAAAGAGGCAAAGAAAACTAAGAGAGAAGCAATTACTCCTGAGAGTACGGCTAAGCAAATAAAAAACAGCAGTCTCCTCTCATTTGATGATGAGGAAAATGATGATTAGGAGTTGTATTTTTTATATTTTATTTACCCTTCTAGGAATCTGAGCAAGATTGTTTTCCTAGAAACTAAAGCATGTTATCTGAGTCGTCTCTTACTTGTTATAGTCCAACTAGAGAAACATAGTATAAAACTAGCAGGATCTAAGTTTTTTCAGTTCTGATGGAAATGTATGAACAGTATGTCATGTCTTTATTTTAAAAGAGAATTTAACCATGTATGTAAAAGCTATTTGAGATCACAAATGAGTAGCAAAACATACCTGTACATATCCAGTGTAGTTAAATTTTCAGTCAACACATTTTAAAATGGTCTCCATTACTAAAAGTGTATTTCCTCTCTATTTGCAGGTCTTATTTGACAGTTGTGTGTTTTTTACCTGTTATTGTTGACTTGACATTCAAAAGAGAGGGGCTCCATTGCTGTGGAACAGAGAAGTTCTCTGTCTCATACCTTAACAAAAGTTTGCACTAACTTTTGCCTGTGTGGTTTGGCAGATTAGCTCTTTGCAAATCCCTTGCAGTGAGTGAGCCTGCAGTTGTTAAAATCGTGTCAGCTCAATCCTGTCTTTGGTGAATGCAGTCTGAGAAGCATCAAATTAATTTGAATTGATTGTGCTAGCAAGATGTAAACATTTTGATTGTGATTGGTGGTATCAGCTAATGCAAAAGAAAGATGCCTCAACCCTTGGAGACTGCACTTTGGTTATCACACTGATGGGCTCAGTGGTTTGGTGGTGGGGTTTTTTTTAAGTATATTTGTTCCAGTTGGCTACATATGTGTTTGTAATTATTTGGGATCTCAAACAGCTTATTTTAAAAAAAAAATGTATTTCATCTTTAAGCTGTGGAAAAGCATCATTTTGGTTGTCTTCAAGTAGGAAATTATAAATAGGAAATTTAAGTCAAGAAATGTTACAGCTGTGATACAAAGCTTTAAAATTTTTCAGTTGGCCCTGTACAGTACACTGGAAGAGACCACTTCTGTACCATTTATGTAACAGGATGTGCTGAAATTCGAAACAACACAGAGAGCTGATGGAATTGGAGAGAACAAGGTGGTGGAAATGGGGCTAGTGACTTTGAAATTATTTGGAAATACAGTGTGTTCTCTAACCGTATTTAAGCAAGAGCTGAGACTGCTGCAGAATTACAAGGTACAAGGCAATGAAACCAGTCCTGCTGCCTGACAGGACACCCAAAATTATTTGGGCTGTAAAGCTTCATTGAGGAGCAGATTTGAAGTTGCTGTGTGAAACAGCTGGTTTTAGTTTGTTAGTCTGGTATTAAACAATAAATTATCTTTTCTATAAGTCATCCAAAGATATTTCAATGAAAATTTCCGTGCATAAAATGGGATTTTTTTGTCACCTGATAATGAAGCCTCTTACGACTGCTGCCTGTCTCCGTACATACCAACTTCCTGCAGCATAAGATCAGATGCAAGTCTGCATACTATTTCACACTAATTGTGTGAGTGGATGCTACCCTGATTTTGAAAATGAATAGATCTGTTGTCCTTTCAGAAAATTGAATCCAGACCTATAAATGGATATTAAAGTTGTGCTGTAGCACTGGTCTGATATTAGAACTGCCGGAGCGGTGCAGTGTGACAACCTGATTATTCCCATGAGGACATGTTATATTTGTAAATACAAGTTGTCTGCATTCTGCATATATGAAAAAAAAATCAAATGTAGGAAGAAGAAATACAGACTCTAAAGTTTCCAGGGATTAATATTTCCATTTATTTTGTATACTTAAAACTTGTTTGAATCCATTAAAAATATATATATATATATATATACACACCCATGAGAAATCTTGTAGCGTTACAGTATACTGTAGGAATATTTGGGCATATGTCAACAACTGAGTAAATACTCTGACTTGCTGAGACTCATCTGAAAGAATGCATTAACCACTGACTGCTTACTTAAACTTTTCTGGTTCTGTTTGTCAGCACATAAATATACTTGCTTACGTTTTTCTTGCGCAGCCTGAAAGCTCTTAACTTTCGCTGTGAGGCAGTTTAGGAGACATGGCTATCAGGAGATAAATTCTTGCCAAGGATCAGAGGGAATTTGGATTTACTTTGAAATTAGAGGGGGCCTCCCAAATATGCAGCTGATTTGGCATGTTCAAAATAAGATTGAGGTCTTGTTTGAATCTGGTTAGTAATTGCATTTAAAGAAAAAGTACTGTTTCTAGTGAAAGATTTGTGAGACTGAAGTCCAGTAAAAAGAGGGTTATCTCAAAATATTGGGCGCAGTACTTTTGCTTATTCATGCTTCTTGCCCTGCAACTTCATGACAGATGTCTGGAATGTAAATAAATTAGTTGGGTTTTCTTGGAAATAATATAATGAAAGGCATGTTGTTCTTCAGGCAACACAGCAGGGGAAAGAAAGGTGGATACAGAAACCCAGCTTCTTTTCCTTTATTCTGACTGATTTGTAGTGCTCTGACTAGGAGGAGACCTTTGTATTCATTGTATTTCACTCCTAGTTCACCTAACTATAACTAATTGGATATATTTATTAAGAGGTGTGAGTGATGCACAAAAGCATTTTAGTCAAGTAGTCATGTGAAAATTCAGTGTTCTTAACATGACACACCAGGAAAATTACACACGCCATCAACTACCCCTGAAACCTGTGACTAGAGAACAATTACTTGTTCATTTAGGAAAGAAATGGGAAACTGTTTTAAGCAATCACCTGCCTTAAGCAATGGGTCATGGAAAATAATAATTGCAAGAACTTTCTAATAAAGGGGAAGCCAAAGTGAGCACATGGAACATGGGGCTAGGACTGCAATGGACAATTTTCCTGGCTTTTTCTTTCTCTCTTCCCTGCCCCCATCCCCAGTCCTTTTCCCCTCCTGTAGTGGGGAATGTATATGTATATTTTTTCTTGTGGAGCTTGCTCAGCTAAGTGTGAGAGAAATGCTGTGGAGGAGCAAGGTGAACTTGCCTGTTACCTAATATGGGAATCTTGTACAGTTTTTATTAATAAAATCTTTGAAATTTCCTGGTTCATTAGGACTCCAAAACATTTATTGATGGTGGTGCTAGTTCTCGCTCTTCTTAGCTGAGCCGTAAGCCAGAACAAACCTGGTGAACTGTAGAAGCATTGCAGCAAGGGATGCTTATAGTGGAGGCTTTTTATGTTGCAAAGGTGCTTGGATGTCATTGGGAAAGGTGAGATGCTTTGTCACCTTTCTTTTGAAGAAACAAGATCTTTCTCTAAATGATAGGAATCAAGGTGAATCATCAAGTATGCTTCATTATTGAGACAGAAATTGCAAAGACATTGAGACAGAATGGGCAAGAAAATGCATGTGTAGGCAGGTGGTCCAGGAGTTTCTACCCTTGGTTATATTTCTAGCCTGTCTGATAATTTTTCTCAGATAAAATCAGGTTTGTTGAACTACAAATGGTCATTTCATTGGCCTAAGCAGGAAGGGTTGAGTCAGAATTCTATTCTGATAGTTTTTGTGTCCGGCACTTTTCCAGGAAATATCATTTGGAGGATCAAAGGCTGTGTTTGGCAGACACTGAACACAAGAAGCCTGTATTTAGATGTTTTAATTACATATTTTGTTAAGTTTCATCACAGGACTTAATGTCTTTTTTTATAGTGCTTCAGAATATAATCCTGTTAGGAAACTGCAGATTTATAATGAAGCAGGAAGTAGCAATGTCATCGTTTCAGCTGATTGTTTCCCTTGTGCTATAGTGTATTAAGTAAGTAATGCTTCACTTGGCTGTATAGAGCCAATTGCATTCTCAAGGACATCAGGCATGCCTGAAGATGAGTCATTACCTTTGGTACAGCACAAGAGGTATGATATGCAGTCTCAGCAAGTGTTTGTCCATTGAAGTTGGTTAATAACCTATAGCCCTCTCCGTTGCCAAGATGCCATAAATCAATCCTTTGTGCATTCAGTAAACAGAAAGGCTGGTCTATCAACTGCCTCCTCAGTATCATCCCTTTATTCCCATTCCTAGAGCGAGATGTTAATCTGCAAAGAGATTTTTCATGTTGTAGACCTCCCCTTCTGCCCCACTTCCTTGAGAGCATTCCAGAGGCAGCAGTCACAAGGGTAGCTGTTAAAACCAGGAGAGAAACACCACAGGGTTTTATGTCAGTGACTGCAACCTCCTGTAGACTTCCTCAAGGTTTTGAGAACCTATAAAATCTCAGAGTCAGCCCCTGGGAAGTAATTTCCTCCTGGGGAAAATGGACGGGATCAGTCAGGAAAATTACACAAGACTGAATTCTACAGTGTTTACCCCACTATCACTTCTTATTTTTTGTAAAGCAGCAGCTGGCAAAAGCAGTTTTTCCTCTATCAGGAGATTTGAAGTGGTTTTGCTGCCATTCCAGTCCATATGGCAAAGGATTCCTTTTCCTTGACTCCTGTGGCAGTCCTTGGTGCAATGCCTGATTAGTTAAGGCCATGGGCAAGAGGGAGCTACCTTGTAATAGGTAGAAGTTATTAGAGGAAGGTGTTGTGAAGCCTCTGTGGGTTAACGGTGATCACTGCACACTTTTAGTTTTGATATCATGAAAGAGTTGTTCCCTCAGGGACAACACAGGAACACCGAACTTTAAAAGGGCAGATTATAAAACTTTGAGGAAAATGGTTAACAGCAGGCTGAAGGGCAAAGAGAAGTACTTAAAAACCATAGAGATCTGCCTGGAGGCTATTTAAGAACACTGTATTAGAGGCACAGATGGTTTGTATACCTCTGAGCAAAAACATAGCGTATGAGGAAGAATGAAACTCAGAGGGTTACGTGGGAGAAAAGCGTGAGTACAGAAAGGTTGAAAACGCATCCCTTAAAAATGACGACTGTCTGAGTGACAGACTAGGAAACGTTATCAAGGAGAGTCGAAAGAGCTGGGAAGTGTCAGTGCTAAGAAAAAGACTATAGCAGCTGACTTTGGATCCCTGGGATGAAACATTTGAAAAGAGTGATTGTAATAATGTCCTGTGCACTTGGCCTTTGAAAACTGGGCTAGTCCAGATAAGACCCACCAGAACAAGAAGGATGCTCTTAATTTGAGTTAGCTAGCACAAACCAGAATCTTAATAAAGCCAAAGCAGTCTGCAGTTTTAATATGAGACTGGGCAAAATTTAAGAGTAAAGGAGCCCATTCAAACATAGTTTCTCTCTACTAGGACTTTAGTTTCACCTTGTGTTAGATTCAGTGCCAAAAAAGGATGTTTTTAATCTTTGCCAAAGAAGGTAGAGATTTAAAATAAAATCAAACGCTCCTAAAACCTCTTAATTTTAGTAAAAACTAAAAGCCTACATTTGTTCTGGTGCAGCTCTGGGCTGAGAAGAAGACTATCTGATGAGGATGCAGTGAGGTTTGCAGAGCTTTTTTGCACCAATGTGTAATTGGGCAGATGCAGCATTTTGTTGTCATGTATCTGAGAACAGGAATACACTGATTATAAATTAGAGGGGGGACATCTTGAGTATCACAGATCTGATGATGTGTGCAAAAAATGTGTCCTTGTGAAATTGATGAAAGTTATTTTCTGGTTTAAAACCAAGGCAAGGCAGGGGAAGGTTAGAACAACTATTTTGGCAATAAAAACTTGATGCACAGAGTCTCAGTGGGACTAGAGCCCTGGCATCGAGGCTGTTTTATTCTGCCCTGTTAAATTGAAACAAACAATTCAGCTGCCCGAGTCTCTTCTTTTCTCCTCTGACTTGCCAACTATCTCAAGAGAAGAGATTAAGTATTGTTCTGATCAGTGCCACAGCAGCAGCTTTATAATTTAAGGGCTGCATAAAATTTATGGGGCACTGAGAAGAGCTTATATCAATTTTATGATTTTAATAAATTATTGCAGGCAGATGTTTGTGTAGAAAGTCAGTGATGTTTGAGCTGTTTATCCAATGGACAACAACATTCAAAATAGGGATTTTCAAAGGCACCTGTGGGAATTAGGCATTCAAGTTCGATGGGAGTTAGAATGTTTGTTCCTTTGAGCTCCTTAGTATTCCACCATTGATTTTTAATCATGCCAAATTGTTTCAAATACTTGCTAAAAATCAAAATTAGAGGAAGGTCAAATTTCGAACAATTTTTAATTTTCATTGCTACTGTGCTTAATATGCTTATAAACAGTGGAGGGGTAACTTGTAATTCTATTTCAGGTGAAAAACCACGTTGGTACTTGAAGAGTTAACCATTTTCTTACCACAGTGTAGTTTTGGGTTGTTGTTTAGGCCCTATTACTGTGAGGAACCTTGTTCTCTCCTTGCTTAAGGCTGTTCCTGCAAATTACTCCAGCTATTACAGAGAAGGATCTGTCTGTAGAGTAGGAAGACAAACGATACCTGGTTCCTCGTCACACATTTCAAGATTATATAAAGCAAATATAATTCCTTACACTACAGATCTGAATGGAGATTGAACTTTCCTTTCAACTAGCCAAGGTGGATCTGATAAGATACAATTCCCATTTCATCTATTTTGGGTATAATTGGTGCTTGAAAAAGCCCTCCCCTCACTGGGCATTATGTCCATCAGGATACAGATAGGTTGGAGACCTTTCATCATATCAGGCTACCTCTGAGCTGTAGTATTTGTTGCTTAATTTTCTTATATATTTTAAACTTCTCCAACTCTTCTAAAAAGAAATTGTGTTTCAGAATATCGCAGACTGAATATGCTAAACATGGTATTAGTAGGAAGAACCATTGCTAAATTCCTCTACGCTCAATGGACAGCTTGGGCTAAATTATTTTCTGATGTTACTACATTGCTTTCAATGAAATGATACCGATAGATACATGCGCTCCTTGCTAAACTTGAACAAGGCAGTCTGAGGCGAATATTCTATGATTCTGTAAGTTGTGCTAGGGGAGATTTAGATTGGATATTAGGAAAAATTTACTCACTGAAAGGGTTATCAGGCACTGGCACAGGCTGCCCAGGGCAGTGATGGAGTCCCCATCCCTGGAGGGATTTAAGAGACGTGTAGATGTGGTGCCGAGGGACATGGGTGTAGTGGTGACTTGGCAGTGCTGGGTTAATGGCTGGACTTGATGGTCTTAAAATCAAAATGATTCTATGATTCTATGAATAAGTTTAAATTCAAGGAAGTGAAGCATTGGACACTCCAGAATCTTGCCAGTGAATTCCTATAGCTAATAACATACAACATACATAAATGATGGTAGTGACTGACTCAGTGGTCATTCTGCAGGAAGTGATCTGTGACTGCTGTGAACTAAAAACTGAACACAGGCCACGGTGTGAGGAAAGCTAATGCAATTTTGGCTCTATAAATAATGTGTCACAGAGAAGAAATGTGCAGTAAGCCTACGCTACTTATAATCTGCTTCAGACCTTAGCTTGTGTAATGTGTCTACTTTTGTGCACTATACTTCAAAAAGGAAAAGTGTAGACAGATTGGAAAGTCCGTCAGAAAGCAGTGCTATTGATCAGAAGTGTAGAAAACACGACCTGTGAGGACAGATTGAAAGAAGTGGGTTTATACATCTAGAGAAAGGAGATGCAGGGGAGGGAATAAGAATGTGATACCAGTCTTCAGATATGTAAAGCTTGTTGCAAAGAGGAAAGTAACAAATTGTTCTCTTCGTCCACTGGGAATACAAAAAGAACTAATGGATTTAAATTGCAGCAAAGGAGATTTAAGGAAGACATTAGGACAGGCTTTCTTGCTGTAACAGTAGTGAAGTACTGAAACAGATTGCCTGGGGAGGTTGTGGGATCTTCATCGCCAGACGTTTTTAAGAACAGGTTAGACAAACATCTGTCAGGAATGATTTGGGTATAATTGATCCTGCCTTAGGGCAGAGGGCTGGACTAGATGACCTTGTAAGGTCCCTTCCAGCCCTATTTGGTATGGTTCTCTCATTAGGAAGACTGATGTGATATTCCTAGGATCTCTTCATTCCTTTTAAAAGCAAAAACATGCTATAGCGATGCCAAGAGTTAGATTTAAGGTGACAATATCCAGGAAAATTCAAAGCCTAAGGCTGATATCCCACCCTTAATTATTAACACTTGAATGCATGTAACACTTGTTCAAAGGCTAAATACTTGGAGGTTACACAACTGAGTCTTTTATGACCAGACCGTGATCTTTTTAATAGCATAAGAATCTGTTTCTTCTAACGTGTATTAATCTTACATATTGCAACTTCCATTTCGTCGTTTGAGTAAGTAGCAGGCATTGGTCTTTAGCACCTAACGTATTCCAGGTGGGGTCACGCTCATTTCGCATGCCATCACACATTTGGCCACATGCTGTGCTTCCACTGACTCACTCCAAAGCTTGTTCTTCCACTGCAATTTATCATGACGCTAGTGCTCAGCTTCATTACGTGGTTGTGTTTAAATCACTAATATCGCTTGTTAATGCGCTTGGTACACTCCTCTCTGTTCCCAGACACTGGACATTCCTCCTGCTGCTTTCTGCTCACATGTTCTTTTATTCCTGTTGATAAATTTCATTTTCATCTGTCTTTTGCTGCTTTCCCTTCAAGCTCTGCTCGCATTGCAAATTGCAGTTCAGCACTTTAGCAATTGGATTGCATCCAAGTATTACCAAATGCCACATCTTTTAATATCAGGCAAAGCAGCTTGAATTTTCTTGCTCAGAATGCTGTAAAAGACACACTGGCATGTTTTCTGTGCAAATACCAAAAAAAAAGAAAAAAAAAAGTTTAATAGAAGATGGGGGGGGTGAGGCAAGCTGAAATGTCTGTATTCCCAGAATTCTGTATTTTCCCTGATTTCAAGTTTTAGTTCATGACCCAGCTGCTGATTTATGTAAGTGGGTGGAACTCTGCCAGTTTCAAGCAGCCAGGAATTTGGCACTGTTGCTTTGGTGAGTGGTGGTACCTTAGTGTTCAGCAATGTGATCCCATATGGTTTTCTCCCCAAAGGCCATGCCTGGCATTGATGATCACGGTATTGCCAAGTCCTGAGGTTCTAAAAAATCCTATGTCAAACCATGAAGTGGAGTTAGAAAATATAATCACAGCCCCAGCACTGAGGCTAACACGTCACCCAGCACACTGTCCCTGCGGGGAGGGAAGGGGCCTGGTCACTGCACCTCCTGAGCAGAACCAGTGTGAACATTTTCCATGCAAGCCTGTTTCTCAAATTCAGCAAGGTGAGGTGTTTGCATCTGATCACACCTCTGCAACCCCCCTGTGTTGTCCTCTCTGCCCTCAGCTTTGGGTTGGCACAGGCAGAGGCTGAAGGTGCCTGCGAATGGCGCTCCACCATTTCTCTAGCTTCTCTGCATCTCTAAGGAGTTCAGAGCCCACTGTGGCTGCAACACCAGCCGGATTTGGGTTTTGAATGAGTTAAGAGACTTTTATGTGTGGATGCTAGCTTTTTAAAGGCACCTTTCAGTGCTTGGGAGCCCGTGGAGGCTTTAATAAAGTAATGCTTTTATCTCAGGTGTCAGCTTTAGTGCAGCCATTCAATACCACATGCACAAATACACACCAATGGATCTTGTTGAGCTGTGTGGTTTAGAAAGCCAGTTCCTGGGTGATGGTTCGAAGAGACAACGCTCCTGTATTATGAATTTACACAGCACCTACCCCAGAGGAGCCCTAATCTGTGCTACAGACTCTGGAGTGCTACTTCAGTGCAAAAAAATAATAGTAATTTGTAAATGAATCAGGGAGATTTTAAAATCGATGTTTCTTCAGAAAACAGCAGTTAGCGAAATGGTTGCAGTTATTGCTGAGGACTGAGCATATAAAAAGCTGCAAGATACAGAATTGGATTCTATAAACATAGAATTCTTTTATCAATAATTCTTATAAGCAGGTTTCTTTCTACACTCTCCCTTTTGCCAAAACTCTCTTCTCTATTATATACTGAGCTCATTTCCCTCTTGGATAGCTTCAGATTTGTTGGTATACAAATTAATTTTGTTATTGACTAGAACAAATATTTGGAGGGTAAGAATGCCATTGCTATTCATACCTAAAGGTAATCAATACTGGTACAGAGGAATAAATATTTTCTAACCAAGTAAGCATCCTCTCTAGCCTTATTTCCTTTTTCTAAAACCCACAGGACTGTATCCTGGCTGCTGTATGTGTAAACGAAGCAGTCAGAGGCAATAGCATTGACATCTTGTTAGCAAAGAAGGATCACGAGAGAGAAACTTCTCCCCTGCTCTTGCCTCTGACCTTGCTCCAGCTCAGCAGTTACTCACTCATAACCTATGCCTACTCTCTGATTGCAGTGGCAATAATTATTTGTCTGTCATCAATTTGCTACCCAAAAACAGTAGAAAAGAAATAAATCCCTGCTTGAAATGGTCTGACATCTGCTTAGGAATGGCAGACGGCAGTCTGTGGCTGCAGTGTTTGAGAGGATGTGAGGGGATGTTATGATGGATGCTGTGGTGTGATTTACATCAGCCTGGGACCTGTTTGCAAAACGGTATTATTAGCACATAAAAAGCAAAGGAAAGGGGAAAGAATTGCAAAAAACGGTGCGAGAAGGAGAAGGCCGCCGGGTGCCCTGCCAGCCTCACGCAGCACCCTCACAGCGCAGGAGCCATTTTGGGGGGCTGTGTGGGCCTCGGCCCTGCCGGGCAAGCGGGCCCCGCGCTGAGGGCCGGTGACAAGGGCGGCGGTGACCGCAGCAGCGAGCCCGGCTTCCCTTCACAGAAGGGCTTCCTCCAGCGCCTTTCTTTCAGCGAACAACCGCGCCGAGCCCGCTGCCTCTGCGGGCAGGGCGGCGGCGGGCGGCTGCAGCGCGGCGGCGGGCCGGCAGGTGGCGGCCGCGCCTCAGGCAGCGGGACGGGGAGGCCGCCGCCGCGGCGGGGCCGTGCCTGTGTTCCCGGGGGTTATCTCCGGCTCTGCCGTGGCGCACGGCCGCCCCACATCTGGCGCTGGGAGAGCGCGGCTCGGCGGCGCTGTCGGACCGCAGGACCCGAGCCTGTGCCCCGCCGCCCTTCCCCGCCCGACCCTTCATGGCGGCGGGGGCTGGCTGGCAGGCAGCGTGGTTTTGCATAGGGCTGGCAGCAGAAGAGTTGCATGATCCAGGGCTGGGTTTTTTTATTTATTTTTTTCCTTATTTTCCCCCTTGTCTTCCCTTTTTTCTCTTTACCTCCTCCCTCTCCTACATGCCGAGGGTAACACCTGCTGCTCGGGTTCATATTTAATTTGGGATGAGCGAGGAACAAAGTGCTGTGAGGGGCAAGGTGCAGCAGTGCTGGCCTCCAGCAAAAGCTGCGTTCCTTGGGCTTAGCGAGACAGCCTTAAAATTCAGTGAAGAAAAAATACAGTAGAAAAGATTCCCCTTTCTGACATAGGGTACTGGTTGTGAGCTGTATTTTGAAATCATTACACACAGAGGTGGAAGCTTAGTTACGTGGAAAAGTCACAGAATCACAGAACAGCCTTGGTTGGAAAAGACCTCTAAGATCATCAAGTCTCCGCTGGCTTCAGTGGCAGCCTCCGTCACCAGCCCATGGGCTGTCAGCGAGGCATAGCCCAGTTCTGTGTGCCACCATCGACACTTCAGTATCATCGTCTAAACCTTTCAAGTTCTTTTTGATTTGGCTGGCTGTATTTGCAGTGACTGACCTGCCGTCTAATAATGTTATTTATGACTTCTCTCCCAGCACAGATGTGCCCAGAGCTTTATTAAAGGAAAACAACCTGGAGTTGAATATTTAGGCTTAATTGTAATGTGTAATGCAAAAGGAGAGGCCCTAGTAAGGTGTGATTTCTAATATGTCATAAAGTGCAGAAGAGTTCAGGTCAAGTACCAATATTTGTGTAATTGCAGAGTAAAATTTCCAACTACTGGATGTTTGAGACAGGGATATTGTTAAACCTTGTATACCTACACTGAGCCTGTATGCAGAGTCGATATCTTAGAAAGGCACTAAGTTCTGGAGACATAAAAGTCGTTCTGGAGGTGAGTTAGGTTTTCTCTTATCTCTGAATCTGACCTGTGTATGGGAATAGGATCCATGCATACATCAGGTAATGAAACTTGCACAATATGATATGAGACAGGAGATCATTTAAGTGGATCTGCCATTTGATGGCTGCCTGACTAGTTACAGCTTGTCCTCTTAATGCTAGTCCCCTCCTTTCTGAAGTGAGGACAGTAAGATAGCTGTCTTTTTAAAAACATTATGAAACCTGCTGGTGAGCATTTTCACATGCTGTTTTCTCTTTGTTCTGTAACTGTATTTTTAAATACAAGTGGGCAGCAACTGAGATTTTGAGCCAAATTATTATGTTAGACATAGGTAGGAAGCCAGTCCTACATCCACAAGGTCCAGCTTCCTTCTTAAACTACCAATTCCACAACCTTGAATGCTTTTCAGAGACCTCTGTAGACTTAACTGAATAAAACCAGGGAATGAACAAGTAATTTTGTTTCTCAAGCAAATACTTATGTCTATGTTATTAAATGTGAATGTGTGAAGTTAATCATCACATTTATTATTTGGCATCTGAGTGTCTATTCTCTGTACTCTCATCTTCTTTTAGGTGGTAGCTTGACAACTTCCAAATTCTCAACAGTGTACACAGGGCAGGGTGCAAGGAAGGTAAAGAAGGCCATCTCACCTGCACTGGGGTTCCTTTGCTGCAGCAGAACAATTTATTTAAGCATCATCTCTTGAGCATTTTGAGGCATGGAACAAATGTTCGCCAGCCCCACAGCTGGCTGCTGTGGTTCTGCTGATGGGGTTCCACCAAGACAACATTGAGACACATGTCTGAGAGCAGGGAGAGGGGAGGAAGAAACATGGTCTGCCTCTAGACACCCTTATTCCATCCTGCCTTCATTTCCTGGCCTCTGGGAAGCATAATTTCTGTGTAGGCTGTATGTCTTTATCCATGAGGGAGGGTGACAGCAGTAAGCCAGACACCAAGGCAGCAGAGCCATCACTGCTTGTTCTTCCTCGAGAAGACCTGTGGGAATAGCTATACTGTTGCCACTGAACCAGTGCAAGCCAGGGATGATGCCATGGCCACTGCTCACTTAAAGCTGCAGTTTTACCTTTGTTGGCCAGCCTGGGCTACTGCTTACCTTGCTTATGCCTCCACTTGGCCCTCTTTATACCCCCAGTGATGACAAGGGGCTCCTAAGTGAGAATTATTACAAATAAATGGGCATAAATATCTATTAAGAATTACAGAAAGTAATGCTACTGATAATGAAATTGGCAACCCCAACTGCAGTGCAGCTGACTAGCTTCACTTTACTTCGGCAGCTGTGTCCACACTGTCTTGAGATGACATTGAAGGTCCCCGTTGCCTGTCAGGCAGGCAGTGAGCCTCTAAGTGTTAAGCATGTCTAACGTGCTCCAGTGCCACCAAGCACAACACTGGGAGCTGGGCCACAGACTATCTGTGGGGGCAGCGGAGCTCACTGTAACTAAAGCCACTCCAGAAGCTGGTCTTTCAGAGACGTCCAGATGAAACCAGAGAGGCTGTTTACTCCATGCAAAGTAAAGGTTTCAAAGCTCAGGCATCTTTTCTAATCTACAGTGAGGGGGGCTCTGATGGTCGTATCATGAATATTGCTCTATTTCAGGAAGTCTGAATGTGGGGCAGTTGTCCCCCCTCCCAGTGGGGGATCACAAGCAGGTGCCAGGGTTTTACTACCATCCGGGCCTTCTCAGGTTGCTAAATGGGTGGGGGAATCCCTTCCAGATCCTGCCCTGCTGAGAAGGGGATTCCAGGGGGTTCCTGCTGTGGAAAAGGCTGTCAACCCAGTTCTGCTCTAATTATAGCATCAGAAGGAGGCAATATTAGAGGTACAGATGATGGAAGGTATTTACTGCCCCACTCCTTTCTCCAGGAAGCACTTTCTGTTCTTTGGACCCAGTTTTAGCAGCTCAGGAGTACTGAAAGCTCAAGAGCTCCTGGTGCTTAAACCAAAAATGAAACAAAGAGAGAAGGTTGATTCAGTTTCTTGTATAACAATCTCCACCCTTCAAACTCCAGGATAAGTGTTTGCAGAATGAGACCCTTCAGTGAAACACATGCTTTGAATTTCAAGCCCAAACTTCTCCCACCATATGCAAAGACTTTGTCATCACACTGATCCTTGTCATCACATCTGCTTGATCAAAGCGTTCCTGAACAGAAAGTGGGGGTTGCAATCGCCAAGCAGAAAAAAAAAATAGTAGCTGTATGCCTTATCCAAGCCTGTCGCTGCTCTTAGGGCTGCACTCACAATAGGTGCAGCCTTTGCCTGCAGAGCCAATATTTAACACCTTTGTCTACAAAAGCTCCAGATAACCTCCTCTGCAGGAGGTGCTACAGACAAGCAGGAGTCTCTCCTAGCTTATTCAAACAGAGCCCCAGGGTTTCTGAAGAACATGCAGGAAGCCCTGTCCAGGAATTAATATTCCCACTATCCCGTACCTATTTGTCAAAACGTAATTTTGTTTAATGGGGTTTTTAAATCTGCGCCGTCTTTTCCACAGTCCTTTCTCCTCTACCCTGTAGTCGTTCGTTCCTGGACTAAAAGCGTTTGCACTGGCCAAATGTATCAGTGGATTTAAAAAAAATGAAACAGGTACTTTACATGTAATTAATTTAGTGATTTGCTCAGCTGGTGATTCACGTGCATAACCTCAATTAACATTAATGGGAGTTATGTAGGCATGTCAAGGGCAGAATAGACCCCTAATAATCTAACATGGAATGTTGTTACATTACTGCTGTAATTATATCCTGCACACACATCATTTCTACTTTGCTTCATGAACTGCTCTTCAAATGCGGTGGCTACTCATCTGTTATGCTGG
The DNA here is from genome assembly GCA_028020825.1 of Podargus strigoides. Taxonomy (NCBI): domain Eukaryota; kingdom Metazoa; phylum Chordata; class Aves; order Caprimulgiformes; family Podargidae; genus Podargus; species Podargus strigoides. The sequence continues at coordinate 12,917,491 of CM051623.1, read as the reverse complement.
ATGCATTAATGCTGAGGTTACACTAAGCATTGTCCTTCCTCTTTCATTGTTCTGCTGCCTGTCCACAAAAGATACATGTAGCTAAATAAGCAACCAGCCAGTTGGTGTTTTGCGAAGCTATAAGTTTTGTTTTTTTAAGGTGAGATTGGAAGCCAGAAACAATCATAAAAACAACAAATCTCAGCAGGACAGCATGTCATCTCTCCTTCAGCATGTTATTTTTATTTATTTTTAATTGGAATCTGAGCAAGCATGGCTGAGACACCTTTAGCCTCATGGTCAAAGAAAGTTGGGCGTACATGAATCATACCTCTCAAGGAGGAGTTAAAACAATTCTGCTGTTAGTGAGGTTTGTTAAATGCTTCCTCTTTCAAGGGGAAGAAAGAGGGGGAGTGGTCCTATCATGGTGCACTGGTTGGATGTTACTGGAAACTAAAGAAATTGAGAAAAAAGAACCTTATCTAACTGGTATAAATAGCAATTTTCGGGTGATCTAGTTTAAGGCAGCTGGCTCGGTCTGTTCTGCCTCTTGTTCTGTTGTGAAGTTGTATATGGACAACCGCTTTCCAGTTTTGTCTGTGGGATACATTCTGCCTCTGTGTTTGTACCACTGCTCTCTGAACTGTCACACACACATCACAGCATTTTTGTCTCGAGGCTCTCTCCTACTCTTCTGCAGAAGATAAGGCCTAATACATTTCTGAGTATGTGGGTTGCTGTTCAAACCTGCGTCTTTGTAGCAGTGTAGTATATCCCTGCAACTAATCGTCAGCTCCCTGTGGCCATCTTGCCGAGACAATTGTGCCCAGTACCTTGGATATGACACTTCTGTGGAATCAGAGGTACATGCATACGCCTGCACCTTTACAGGATCACACAGCTAAGCCAAGTAGTTCAGATTAGCTTGGCAATTAAGGAATAGTGACAAGCAGCAAATCCTTAATGCTGACTGACAACGTGGCACTACTTGATGAAAAGGGGGAAAAAGGAGCACTTGCAAAAACTTGAACATTGTGAAACAGCCAAAGCCCGTAAGTTCACACACTTCTTATACGATCGCCATCAGGCAGGCAGTGTGTTCTGGGCTGAAGGTACTGGCTGATACCAACATCCACCAATCTCTTATCGAGAGATAAAATTTGGGTTTACTCCTTCTGTTTGTGTAGGCCCTAATGTTTGTTAAAGTGTTTGCTAAAACAGAGCTCCGTTTCCAAGGTAACAGCTACCTAACTTTATTACTAAAACTGCACTAATTCAAACAGGGATCTGAACAAACAGATTCATGTTAATTTCAAGCTCCATTAAAAACACAAGGAAAAAAAAAATCAATGATCGCCAAATGGAAAAAGAAAAGAAATCAATAGCGAATTTTATTTTCAGCCTTTTAAGTGGGGTTTTGTAAACAATAAAGGTTAAAAAAGTAAAACTACATGAGAGCAGTACACACCATCCTTGTAAACTGTACTGCAAACAGGAGAACAAAAAGATTCAATGATAATGTAGGAATAATTATTAGGGCTGTAAAACCTTGAGAAATAGAAGTGGCACGGAAGCGGAATGACCTGTCTCAAGCCATGTGCAGTCAGGTCTCCTAACATCTTGTCCAGTGCCCTGCGGCTGTGACTCAAGAGGGATGACCAAAAGCCTCAGAGAAGAGCAAAGGTGTGATTGTATCGTGTCCTACATTACTCCGAGTTGTGTGGGTGACAGCAGCTGTGTCTCTGTTACTGCCAGGGCTCTAACATTTGCTAGCAACCAACAAACACTCCAGGGATCCTGGTTATGTGGTTTGATTCCTAATATATGCCAAAGCCCCCGCTGCCCCCATTTTCCCTGCCGTCATTACCCTTGCCGGCAGAAAGGCAGGTATGCTGGCACGTGCTGTGGGGACAGTTGGGGTCTGCTGTGTGGGCACAGCTAGCAGCAGGCTGGCATGGTGACAGCTACGACTGTCAGGTGACATGTGCCACTCAAAGGAGTCTTGGGGATGGGGTATCGCTGTGGTCGAGGCACTGGCTAAGCACTTGGGAGATCTGCTTCCATCTCCTCCTTGCTCTGAGCCTCTGTGCTACCCCCTAACCTGTAAAATGAGGGTCAGAAGTCTTGGTTTCCTAATGTCATTTTGAGGCTAAATCTGTTATTATGGGCAGCTAGGTGGAAGGCAGCAAGGCTTGGAGGACACCTAGTGAACTGTTTTGAAATCAGGCCTTTGCATGGTAACTCGGCTATTGGCTCTTCATGCTTTACCTGACATTTATCTGATACCAGAAGCCCCCATTCCTTTCCTCTGAAATGAAGGCTGTCTTGGCAGGCCCATGAGTTTTGAAGCTGTTAGAAAAAGTTTTTCTTAAGGAGTAGCAAGAACTTTTCCCTTTCACTGGGCCATATCTTTTCCGGTTTGCCACTGTTAATAAATATTCTCATTTCCAAAATCTGGATGGAGGAGAGAGAGATAGAGAGAGATAATTTTTCTGAATTCTCCACACTAGTGTGTTACCTAGACAAAATATTGTTTTATTGTTTAAAAAATTGAAATTAAGTGACCCTAACCTTGAAGTGCCTTAAGTGCAGATTGTGAAAGTTACTGATATAAGCCAGTTATTGAAATCCAAGTCATTTCATTATTTTCAGGAACAGGATGTTTCATTCCTTTCTCTAAAACATTACCTACTGACCACTGTCTGTCTCCATGACAAAAGAAATTTTAAATAGGTGTGTGATAGTAGATTTTGCCTTCCCAACTTGAAAACAGGGAAGGCAATGAAGTCCTATGCTTGCCCCTTGGGCAGAGCTCTACCGTGCAAATAACATAGGGTCTAACCCAATAGGGTGCTCCAAAAAAAGGAGATAGGGCACAGAATATGTAGCCAGGGCTTATACTCTAAGCATCTAGTTTTCAGTCTTTACCTTCTTAGTACCAGTAGAGAAAAAATCTGAGAGTGAGAAGATGAAAGGCAAAATCTGTTGGGTGTATGCTGATAAGGCCTGTCTGGTAAAGAAGCAGTGCACATGGGACAAAACAAGCTATGGCACAGTGCAGTAGTTTATTTGTAGTTATCCTCCTAAGGGTAACTAATGATTGGAACGCCTTTCAGAACATGGTAAAAGACATTGCCAAATAAAACTTGAGTGCAGCAGTCCTTTGAAAGAAGGGACTGATGACAACAGAAGTCTCTGGCAACATTTGAGACGATTTTTGTCAGGACAGCTGGTTTCTCCTCTCATTAGTCTTTTGGAGAGGCACCCTCTATTAAAACGGCACATGATACCCCTTTTCCTCCCCTCCTCTCCCCCTTCTCTAGCCACCTCACTAGTATTACATTGTTTGCCCTGTATTCTAAATGGTATTTACTTTAAATCTTCTTTGATTCAGTTACTTCACCTTGGCATCCCATCAGCTGGCAAGCACAAGTAATGAAGTGAAGGGAACATAGTTAAGTTGGTATCTTAAATGCACACAAATCCCACATGCTGTGGCAACAACAACATGAATAACAAACACTGCATGAAAATCCTCTTAAGTTCTTTTTTTTTTTTTTTTTCCCAATTCCAGCCTTGCATACAACAGGAGGAACATCTTAAAAAATAATCCTGTAATATTCCTGAACTAACAACATTGGCATGAAGCACAGGATGGTCTTATGCTTCTCTGCATATCTCAGACAATCACAGCTGCTGCTGGTAAATTAATGGCTGCAAGGGGGTTGGGAGAGGGAGAATGAGGAGAAAAAAGGGAAATGGAAATCCACGTAGGTGGCCTTGTCTCCGCCAAAACTAAATATTTTCATTGGAGCTTTTTCCATTCAACAATTGGCAGCTTTATCTAGAGGCCTTAAACAGACAGAAAAATTCTTACTGTTGTAAGAGTGACTGCTAATGGGATGCAGCACTATCTACTAGTGTACATGAAAGAGTATCTATTTAATACTAGAATTGTTTCCTCCTAAGATGCCTTTCTTCCCTTCCCTTCCCTTCCCTTCCCTTCCCTTCCCTTCCCTTCCCTTCCCTTCCCTTCCCTTCCCTTCCCTTCCCTTCCCTTCCCTTCCCTTCCCTTCCCTTCCCTTCCCTTCCCTTCCCTTCCCTTCCCTTCCCTTCCCTTCCCTTCCCTTCCCTTCCCTTCCCTTCCCTTCCCTTCCCTTCCCTTCCCTTCCCTTCCCTTCCCTTCCAATTCTTGCTCCTGGGTCTGCCTGCTTCCCTTTGCCCTAGAAATTAAACCTTGGTACTTTCTTTATACAAGATTTATGCTAGAAATGTTGGCTGTTATTTCATTGTCAGTCAGGGCGTGATTCTGCTGTGACATTTCCAGCTAGATTTTTATGGCAGCTGCAGTTAAACCAACATCAAACATAAAAACAAACTTTCCCCCCCCCCGGCAGAGTTCATTTACATCAGTGAACCAGACTAAAAGGTGCACTACCCAAAGCACTTTTGGCTGGTATTACTTACAGCTGCCCTAGAGGGCTTTAATAGGATGGATATAGCTGGGCTGCCAGTAGCTCAAATGGTGCGTGTGTGTCTGTGCATGTGTGCACAGAGTTGAAGTGCAGGGTGAATAATGAAAGAAAAAAAGAGTTCAAATATGTAATGTGTTTTTCTGGTGTTTGGGTAAAAAAGCCTCAGAGTACTGAAGTTTGGAGAAAAATTTACAGGGCATCCTGACATGTTCAAGACCAGCTGACTCCGTCTGTCTGTTGGATTCAGTGGAGGTGGCTGAAGAGGCTTCTGACTTCTGCCTGTTCCACTCACCTCAGCCAGGGCTTGCTGCTGTCAGAAGCAGGCCATGGTAGAACAACTGACCTGGTTGTTCCTCAGCTGCCCCAGGTAACAATCTACTGTATTAATTTGATTCAAAGAAATTGTTCCCAACAAAGGCTTTATTTATAACAATCCTGTAAAAGATCTGATTTTCATTGGTGGAGCTTCCAGCCTGCTCTGGACTTTTCCAATTGGATTGGAAGAGTGGGCAGAGCACGTGGGAAGAGTGCTGGTAAGCTAGAAAGTGATTTGATAGCCACAGTCAGTACTTTAATCAGCAAGGACAGTTATTCTTGAAGCTGAAGTCCTTAGTGGTAATAATCAATGTCCAATGGCTTTTTCCTTCACCTATCTCCCACCATAATGAAGACAGAGCCCACAAAATCAGTGGTGAAGGTACACAGGAGGAAAGGAGAAAAAAACAAAAGGAGATGCTAGGCAGGTTCTGGGGTGATGGAAGGGATGGATCCTGGTGAGGCAGAGGAAGAACAGTGGGAATGAGGGCATGGAGAGCCCCAGGATGCAGGAGAACACCCTCAGCAAGAAGGGAATGGGAACCTGTAATCAGTGGATCCCATAATTATGAACCTGTGATCTCAGCATGTAGAGTAGAGTGGGAGTCCCTCATTTACTCACTTCTTAAACGTACTTTTCCCCCTTCTCACAAGAGACTCAGATGTGGTGCTAGCAGTTCAGGACTGTCCAGCTGCAATGCCTTTTCCACTGGAAAGTTTTCCTAGTTTCTTGGGAACGTCCTCTGTCTCCCGTTTCCCTCTCTGGCACACAGTCTTTGCGTTGTTAAATATTGGTGCATTCTCATTTGGCAAGGTTCTCTGCCATTTTAATTTCTTTGGCCTTATATGTTGTTTTCTTTTCAGTGCTTGCTTTCAACCTTTCTGAACCCAGGGGGAGAGAGGAGGTGAGGGGAGACTGATGTAAATTAGCCATCTAGTGTAAATCAGTATAACTCCACTGACTACAATGAAGCTGCACTGAATTACTGTAGCTGAGAACCTGCTTTGTCATGTCTCCCTCTTCAGTGTGTTTTATATTGCCTGTTGAGAAAAAACCCCACAACCAACAGAAAAAACACTCCACCAAAGCTCCTGTTCTTTCTGTTTTGCTCTCCTCAGAGGTGCAGCTGTATGCTAATAGTCTAATTCTCTAGCGGGAAATAGAAAGGGCTATCCTATGCTTTGATAAACCAGGAAGCAGACTCTGACGCTAGTGTGCAAGGAGAGAAACATATGGAGCTTTCTTCCCCCTCTTCTCTCCCTCACATCAATTTCACACTCTTTTAGTTTTGTTGACCTCCATGGAGTCTCTCCTAATTTACAGCGCCATAAACAAAATCAGAACGATGCCCTCTGAAATGTGCAGAATTGTTTTCAGCTTACACCGATGAACACGCCGTATTCCAGGGATTTGCAAAGGCATCTCTCTGCTTGGTGAGTTCCTCGCATTATACGCCTTCTCCCATGCTTCTGCTGCTCTTACTGGCATGTTTTGTTTGGATGTGTAAGAGAGATGCAAACAGCGATGCAATCACGTGGCCTGCTGCTTTGGACAAATCTGGGGGACTTGGTTTCTGCCATGTTTTCTTCTAAATAAACAGTTGGAAGTTGCATGGTCAGGTCTGGAGCAACAGTCAAGCCCTCGACTATGCCAATACCCAGAGGGTGGGTTTGGAGTTACCATTCTGCTGCTTAATTTCACACCGCGGGTGGACTGGAAGCACTTTACTTTGCCCTGTGCCTCCCTGTGCCTCAGTACGTGTCCAAGGTGTGCCATTAATCAGCCTGACGATATGGGCTGTTCCATCTTATTGCTTAATTCTGACTCATCAGTAGTTTATTTGAGATTAATACCTACTTATATGGAGCTGAATCTCTCTCTGTTTGGGGGATGAGTTATTGAACTGCATTATGTGAAGTAAATCAATAAAAAATTACTTGAAATGAGAATGACTCTATCCCTTGCACTTCAGTCCTTTCACCAAGCTCACAGACAAAACTCACTTAAGGGAGGCATTCACATTTACACTCAGCTTCCCATCTTCTAGCTAGACATGATGTCTATTAATATCTCTGATCACCTTGCTCTCATTACCTGGATTGTATTTTAAAGTCAAGACCTGAGGGAGTGCTGCTAAGAATAAGAGGTGCTTTTAATCAGTTACAGGTTAGTGGCCCTGTTAACAATATGACCCAGAGCCCAGTCTTTCCAGGGGTTACTGAAAAAACAACACCCTCAAACTAGTCTCAAATTGCTATTAAAGAAGTGCTTTGTATCACCATTTATACACATTATTCGTGAGGAACAGCAGAGAGGCCATTAGTAGGTGATGTCCAGAATATGTAGCATAATTGCAGGGTTTTGGTAGGATAATACAACTTATTTACCAAGTGCAAATAGCTTCCACTTAATATCATGTCTTAATTCTGTTCCAGTGCTGAGGAAGAAGTTTCCCTGCCCACATCATCTGCTGTGGTGTCTTCCCTTGAATGGGGCTTTCTGAGCAGGACACCTCTCTCACCAGAGGCACCCTGCCAGGAAAACTCCAGCTAGTCTTGAAAAACAGAGCTAGCCTTTCTGCCTTTTCTTCTGTATCAACTCTTCCTCTCTAACTTTGACCTTCTGGTACGAATCACACATATGCCTTCTTGCTACAAAGACATACAGTTTTACCTTGGCTGGTTACTTTCCACTCCCAGTTTTCCTGCTCTTCACCCAGCCCTATCCCAAATGAAAAGTGTAGAGGCTTTGTCCTTTTCTCCATTTCTGTGAAAAAATGTTTTCTTCAATACCATTTGATTAACAACCTGCCACAGAAGAGGGCTTCCAAGAAATTGGATTATTTTACTTGTAATAATTGTTCCTATCTTTGTAATAATCTTTTCTAACATGTGACTAGAGTCAGGCTGCAGGGATGTGAAAGGGTCTGACATTCCCTGACTCAAATGGCTGCTGTAGCAAGTGCTAGGGGAGGGGGAGATGCTAGTGTTGAGTGAGGGATGGACTTCAGTTCAGAGGCATTTGCTGAGATGGCTGAGTTCATCTCTAGCCTGGACCTTCTGTTGATTTGAAAAAAACCCATCCCTTTCTAAAGTTTTGGCCAAAGAAGAGTCGTCACTGAAAAGCCTCCTGAATGCTTGTACCGTAGGGAAGAGTTCACACGGCTAAGAAATGAGATGGTCTTTACAGCAGGTGCTGTTTAAAGCAGGGGTTAATGTGCTCTTCTGACCTCAGATGAACCCAGTTTTAGAGCACCCCCATGCCCCAGCTGTCCTTTTCCACCCTCCTAAACATTATCCCCACTTCATATTTGCCAGCATAACTGCAGGTTGGAGGTGCTCCCTAACCCAATTCTGTCACTGTAATCTGGGTCAGCCTCAACACTTGCAGCACTATGTTTATTTCTGTAGCTCTCATCACTTCAACAGTTGGGTTAGAGAGCCCTTTCATGTGCAATTATGCTGACAAAATTCAGAGGGAAGTGAGCTCCAGAGGGTGCCGAGCAGAGCAGCACAGGGGTGCCAGGGGCCAGGACAGCAGGCTGACCATTCCCTAAAGCATACAATAAACAAACCTGGGGAGGGACAGCCCACGTCAGGTGCAGGTGTCAAGCTATAAAAAGTTTCCTGAAGAAAGAGGCCTTACAGTTTCTCAGGTAGGTCTTCAAGTTGCCTGAAGACATGCATGGGCATCAAAATAGTGCAAAAGCTGATGAGCTCAACCTCCATGGAAACAGCATAGCAGCAGATGGATTTTCTGAGGAATGTAATCATTGGTGGATGCTAGGATTTTTAATTTAATATCCAACAGGAGGAAGGTACAATGTTTGGAGCTGAACTTCCCTGAAGTTTAGTAGAGGAGCAGGGAGGAACTGTTCATGTCACAGATTTTGGTCCACCTCCTCTTGATTTTTAACTGTTGGCAAAAGGCACCAATGAAAGCAAGAAAAGAAATCATCTTGACACTTTGTTTTATTATCAGCTAACTGTGTTATTTTCCTAGCTGCTCTTCTTCTAACCCTTCCCACCTCTGTTTCCATCCTTCATCTCACTGAGATTATTCTATATAATAAACAGCTAGAGCTGTTTTTCCACAAAAAAAGGCGACTACAAAATCTTTAGACATTTGCCCCTGGAAAAGAAATACACTGTAAATAATAAACAGGAGTAAGAGCCTCATGAGGATCTGAGTCCAAGCAGATGTCACTAACTTGGAACTGAATATAATACTTCTAATACCTCTGAAAACAAACCAACTCTGCCGGTCCCAGCCCCTGTCACCTCTTCAATAATATCTGATCACTGGAGCAGGCTTGGCAACTCAAGGACAGCTGTCCTTTGCCCCATAAGAAGCTGGCATACAGGAGCGCATACGCTGCCAGCTCAGCGTCGAACTGTTGTGACACCGGAGTCACTAACCATTTTACACACAGTTGGAAGCAACTTTTATGTGACTTCCTCAGGCTTTTCGACCTCTCTCTTCAGCCTCTCTCTTTATTAAACACAATGAAAATGTCAGGACTGTTCTTAGATCTGCTCTCCTGGGCACATTCACCTCCCAAGTGAAAACGAGTTTACGGCCGTGGGTGCAATATACATTTATTGAACTATCTCCATAGATACCAGTGGTCACTTTTTCAATTCAGCCTTCACTAACTCCATGTAGTGGTGGAAATGAAGCAGCCAGTATAAATAAATAGATGTTTTGTGCCTGCGATTTAGATCACTTCAGCTGTCATTTACAGCTGAGGTAAAGAGTCAGGAACGGGCTGCAACGGAAATGTCTTTCTGGCTGCTTACACTGCAGTACATAGCCAACTCCAGAGTAAGGATATCTACAGAGGACAGTGCCTGTGTAGGTATATGAGTTTAGATTCACACTTCAGTTTATAGCAGTGTAATTTTCCTGTAGAGCCAAGATTTGAAATATTAAAGTGAATTTCTCCCCAGGTTTATATCTGTATTTAATATGCACGCATGCACATATTTATACCCTATGATGTGATCATATACCCATGTGGTAAACTGCCAAAGCAGGTGCTGAATTCTACTTAATATAACTTTCACATTTGATCACTTCAGTCTTTGGCCTTGGTTGCTTAAGAAGAGGTTTCCTTGAGAGCAACTTCGTGGTTGCGAATTCCCCTGGGATTACATATCTGGAAATCTCAACTCCAATTAGAACAAATTTACCTATTTGTTAATGAGAACATATATCTGGGATTTCATACCTCAGCCAATTTTCTTTGAGTTTCTCCACATTGACCAACAGCAAAAATTTGCTTTTCAAATACAAAATCCTACTTCCACTCAAAAATCAACCATCCAGTCAATCAGTCTGCCAGCTGCTTTTGCTGTATGTGCAATATTCAGTTCCCCAAACAGTGACAGTTGTAAGAAACAAATATCAATGTATATCATTAAGAGTGCTTGAAAGGAAGGCTTTCTGCTACTGGATAGCCGAGAAATTCTCCTTTCCAAAGGAGTACAGCAAGTCTTTCCAACCGTGGCAGACTGGAAAAACAAGATTTTAAAATCATGACACTGACTGACAGAACTGCTGTTTTAGGGAGTTGCTTAGACATTTTAAAATGCACTGTTTATATTTATTTTCCCTCCTAGGTCTCTGCTAAGGCAAATTAGCAGTAGAGGTAGAGGGATTAAGAAAGCAGACATTAATAAAGTCTCAGAGTTAGGGTTTGTGTCTGTAAATCCTGTGGCATAAACAAGAGGCAGTGGTGTGGCACAGTAAAAATCCAAGTGTCAGTCATGCCAGGGTGACTAATATAACTCACTTGTGGCCTCATTAATCATGAGTGGAGCAGGCATCCCAAATTCCTGTCAATAATAGCTTTATGCCACCCCAGCAAATAAGGAATCCTCTATAGATATTGTCAGGTGGAGTGAGAAACCCTGGTCCTTCCATGGTGTAAACCACCTGAGCTCTGCTGAGGACGAATGCATGATGCCCATTTTTCTTAGCTGAGCATCTGACCCACATTTGCTATTCGTTATTACCATGCTGTTTTTTGGGAGTCAGCAGAGTTCTTCTTGAGGCTCTGAACAAAGTGTTTGCCTTGTAATCCCACCAGGCTGGGGATGTCTCCAAATACTCTTTGGGAACTTTATAGAAAATGTTACCTCTGCCCTAGTGATAGAAAAATAAATTGAAGATTTTTTTTTTTCCCCAGGTGAAACCAATACGGTCTTTGGACACTGGTGATCCCTGAATAAGGGGCTCACACAAGTAATTCTAACAAGCACATTTGGTTAGGTTGTGAAAGGGTGGTAATTAAAAAAGAAAATTAGATAAACAGACTTCTAGACTTCTTTAAAAGGTCTTTGCTTCCCATTTTTCCAAGTTGTGTGTGTGTAATATTTTGCTGCCCTCTTCCTGTCTCCACACCTCTCTAACATTTGGGATGAAGAAGGCATGTTGCTGTCAATCTGCTCACTCGGACTTCATTTGCCAGCCTATGGAGTTTTCCTTCATGAGAGTGAAGTCGAGATTGCTGCTGACATTATGATCTACTCAACTGATAGTTGGGAAATGGGCTGCATGCACTTTCACAGCCAGTTGAAAGCAGTGTAAGAGGAGTCTGCCTGAGGAGAGGACTGATCTGGTGGAAAAGCCATCACTATTTTTTTTGGTAGGAGTAGTGTCCAGGTGGATTAGCTCCTTGCTCCAGGGAAACCTTGCTGCCACACACACTAGCAGAAGGGAGGTAACACAGATGCTGGGCTAAGGACCCTCCACCTCTTTTGGTGGCTGGCTGTGTGTAGGTCAGCTTAGTCTAAGAGCCAAAACACACTGTGAGGAGAAAGTGGTCATAAAGATTTGACAAAATGTGATCAATGCTTTGACCGAAGGCTGAAGAACCTGACAGCATGGTGCTTCTTAGATCTCTGAAAGTCTTGTTGGCATGGCAGCAAGTTGGACCATCCTGACATTTAGGTAAGAAAAAAAATACAACTCACAAGCAGAGGAAAGGCTCTTTTATGTCTCATTATCCTGCAGCAAAAATGGGCAAGAAAATCCATTTCTCTCCTGCATCTCCTGCAAGTACGTCTTTATATATTTGCTTCCAAATTCAAATTTTCATCAAAAAGCTCATCATAGGGTGGTGCTGGTCAGGAGTCCTCCTGCCTGCTGCCCAAGATCTCGATGTTGGGCTGGAAGAGCAGTCTGCCTTTCCAACTCATCTGTGCTCAGCCTGTTCCCCGGCCCCAGACGGTGAGCTGCAGTTCAGATCTGCAGACTGGAGCCAGGGGAACGCCTTCAGGGTCATGTCAGCCTCCCGGGGCTGCGTCTGCCACGCCTGCCACCACAGCAGCAGCATTGCATCTGGATGAAACATGAGTTTTGGAATCCGTGAGGTATTTTCAGGCCCAAGATAGAGTGGCTGCGCTGATGTTTCCTTTCAATGTGAGCCGCTGCACAGGGTGACAAAAGTGCAGTCGACAAGACACATGTGGCTCCTGAGCACGTCTGGTGCTGCTCCACGCGGTGCTCGGTGAAAACCCCCAGTGAGGCTGAAGCACAGCAGACAGATGTGTCCTCCCCTCCTCCCCTTTGCTCTGTGCTGCACTGTGAGGCAGGAGGGAGGGCTGAAAGCAGCAGAGGAGACAGCACCAGGCACCTCGATTCTCCTCCTGGCTGGAAAAAAGAAGCTTCCTAAAGGTAGAAAACTGGTGTTGCAATATTCCTCCCAAATCCCAGCACGTTTAAAGTGATCTGAGGATGGTTCGGTATCCAGCTGATGATATTTGAATGCTTGTGGTTGGAAAGGTCAGTTGTTTTCAGCTGAAGTTGATAGGCTGATCATACAGATGAGTGGAGACTGAGCAAAGACAGACCTGGACCAAAGGGGTTTTCTAGGTGTTTAGTGAGGAGGTAAAAGTCATTCCCTTTTCTTAGGGCAGAGGAGCTCCTGGATGCGATTGCCAGTGGTGGGTGTGTGGCAGTGTGTAAGCCCAGTTTGGGCAGGCTAGCACACTGCAATGTGGAAGAGGATTAATGTGGAAGTGGTTCTTCCCCATGCCTCGTAGGTGGGGAGAGATGGGGGGAAAGAGGAGAAACACATGACAGGCTCCTCTGTTTCAGGCTGTACCATGAATTAACATGGAGGCAGGTTCCTAGTGATGGACCCCGGGCTGTCAAGGGCTGAGCTAAATGACTGTCCCTCCACTCTGCCATCAGCCCTCTGACCCAACAGTGGGCTGAACATCCTTGATTAAGGTCAGTGTGTTGTCACTAGCACTCCCAAGGTTGAGCGCTGACACGGTCGTGATTGACAGATCTCATCAGGCTGGTCAAAAGGGAGTTCTCCTTCACAGCAATTATCACCCAGGGCAGGGGGAAAAGGGAAAAAAACACCCCAAACTTGGAGGCAGAGAATTAGAGTAAGCACTGATGAGTTGGCAGATGCTGCCAGATCAATGGCTGTATCATGGCAGGGAAAGCAGCGACAGCCCTCTCTGAGCCGTCAGTCACTGTTGTTTTGGGTAGATGCCAGTAAACAGAGCGAGAGGAGAGATGGGGGGAGGGAGGCTCCAGCCTGCTGGGCCACTTTTAATTACTTCAGGTCACATCAGACAGAGAACTGCCCACCATGACAGATCAGTCCTGCTCAGAGGGCTTGCATGCAACCCGGGGTAGCAATCAGGACTTATGTTCACGCAGCCCCTTTTATCCAGAAAAAAACCCAACCAAAGCGCCGCCAGAGCCAAGCGACAGGCAGAAGCATATTGTGCACATCGATGCATCCCCGAGCCGCGCGGGGCTCCCCTGGGCTGGAGCGGCAAGGGGCAGCTGTCTGACAGCGCGCACAGCAGCACTACATGGCTTTCTGGGCAAGAGAGAGGGTAGGGGAGGCTCAGCAGTGCGATGGCTTCCCTGGACGGGAGCCAGAGCATTAGCACATCTGAGGTAGGGCTCATGTGTCTCCACACGGCATGAGTTGTTTGCCACAGCCTCTGGAAGGGGATCTCGCCATTGCCTTGCTACTTTTATCCTTAGCAATCGCCCTCTTCGAAGCCTTCAGTCGGGCTTGTGGCAGTAAGATCCTCTCCCACCAGTGCTCTGCAAAGCCTAATTTATGTGGGTTTTTGCACCAGCAGAAAGGTGTTGCCACGGAATAGTCACAGCCTTTCTGTACTTTGCTGCCACCACAAACCTTATAAACATTTTAATGGCTGAATTCATCACTGCCATGTATGAAACTCATATGTGAGCCTTGCTTTCTTCACACACAGCAATCTCCTGTTGACTTCACTGGGAGCTTCATTTGCATTCATGTTGCAAGGTCAGGTGGTTAATTATGCAAACTCACCTGGTCCTCCTGAGCTCAGCACAAATTCAAATGGACGTGCCCTGATGAAAGTATGTCCTGCCTTGCCCTGCCATAGATTTCACAATACTAGTTTCCCTGGTGGAAACAACATTTGGTGTTTCTAGAAGACTCTCATGGCGTGTGACTCCCTTCCTTCTGTTTGACGATCCTGGTGTAGGGCTTCTGTCCCTGCCTCTGCACTTCTCCTTCAGCAGGGCCGATCTGATTGCTTGTGGCTTTGCACTGTTGACTGTATCAGTGAGCTGATCCAGGTTTAAATAATAAAAACAGGCAGGGTTGGTTTTACAGTGCAAGGAATCTTTCCTTAAAGATGATGCAGGGATACAAAAAATCAGAGAGAAGAAGGGTAAAACTGATTTAAACTGAAATTTGCCACCATAGTGTTAAATTGCAGTGGGAGTCAAAATTAAACTGCTCATCAGCCATGCCAATGCAGACAGGGAGAATTAGACATTGTTTCTGTTTCCAATCAAATGTGTGTATAGTCCGGGGCTGCCAGTTTAGCTTATATAAAGGCAAGGCCTTCATTATAAATCTGAGAAGCCGCTTTAATGAGCTGGTTTAATCTGACGTAGTTCAGCTGATTGTGGTGGATTTGGCACTGCTGCACTGCCTGGGGATCGGGCAGTGTGCTGTACCCCCCCCAACATTCATACGCCCCTGGGTGCTGGTGTCTTGTGTGGGTGCATGCCCCACAGTTGCTGCAAGGATGCCTGGGCTTAGAGGTTCTCACTTGCCCTGTTTGACTTCGTGATTTTCTCTGCTCTCTCCTTTCTCCACATTTTCACCAGCTGGCGGGCTCTGGCTAACAGCTTTGGATAGTGGGGTTTCAAGAGTGGGCAGCTAATTCCTGAAACATAGCAGCTCTAGTTTACTATCAAAAAGATATTATTTCACATGGGTTGAGTGTTTGTCCTCCTATGATATTCATAGTGGTGTCTTTTTGTGCTGCTCTATCGTTTAGGGGGACAGCCTTTTTCCTCTAAGCACACTGATTCCCCCTTTCCCCAAACACCTTTTAACTCAAAGAGCTGAAGCACACCATTCGTATTCTGTGTCTGTCAGGCTGGTGCAAACAGAGCAATAGAAAAAGAAGAAATGTTAGTGCCACTCTAGACTTTCTGTGTAACTTCAGGAAGGTTATTGTAACAGTAGAGCTAATCAAATACTAAATAATACTTTCCGCTAAAGGTTGTTTTCAAATATTCATTGCTATTTCAAATGATGACTCTACTCAACAACTCATACTTAGTTTACTTTTTTTTTTTGTTTGCTATTTGAACATCTTCCTAAAAGGACTTTTCTTGCACAAATATAAGGGGAATGGCTGTTCTTTGTACCAGTGCCCCTGTTCATCTGCAAGCAAAAGTATTTGAGGAGAGGCAAGAAACACGTGTTCCTAGTTGTTTGCCAACTGATATTCTTCATCCATTATTGCTATTACTGCTATTGCTATGGAGTCAGAATGTTTTGGGTAAGGTACAATCACTATGTGTGTGACCTGGGTCAGAGCCATTCTGACCTGTTGAGTTAGGTGATGAATTGGTATCTACAAGGTGTTTTACAACCACGTGGGAAGAAGGATCCGCTGTGAAGATCTCCCTGGTGAAAATTCACGTGCTTTTACAGGTTCCAGCACTGGACCAGGGAAGAGACTCAATACCATTTGGTGGGAAGACTACTCAGTAGGGGAAGAAGAGTGTTGTGGTGAGTTGACCCTGGCTGGACACCAGGTGCCCACCAAAGCCGCTCTGTCAGTCCCCTCCTCAGCTGGACAGGGGAGATAAAATATAACAAAAGGCTATGGATCAAGATAAGTAAGGGAGAGATCACTCACCAGTTACCATCACCACAGGCTGCAGGGGGAACTCTGCTCCTGTGCCTGGAACACCTCCTCCCTCTCCTTCTTCGCTGACTTTGGGGATCTGCAGAGTTGTAGCTATCACATATTCTCACTCCTCTCTTCGGCTGCAGTTGCCCTTGTGTAGTGTTTTTTTCCCTTCTTAAATATGCGATCACAAAGGCACTACCACCATCACTGATGGGCTCAGCTTTGGCCAGTGGCGGGTCCGTCTCGGAGCTGGCTGACATTGGCTCTGTCAGACACAGGGGAAGCTTCTAGCAGCTTCTCACAGAAGCCACCCCTGTAGCCCCCCCACTACCAAAACCACACCATGCAAACCCAATACAAGCATGTACAAGCAGTCATGGGTACAAAGGTTAAAATCAAATTGATAAGTCACAATCAGGGGAAAAAAAAACCTTAAAAATCAGCAATTAGTGTAGGCAGTGGCCAGGTGTGAGACAGGCATTTGCAGTCTTTGTGCTCTGGGCTGCCAGAGCAGAAATATTTTTTCCAGGAGTGTTAAATTCACAGAATAGAATCACGGAATCACAGAACAGCCTTGGTAGGAAGAGACCTCTAAGATCATCAAGTCCAACCATTGACCCAGCACTGCCAATTCCCCACTGCACCATGTCCCTCAGCACCTCATCTACACGTCTCTTAAATACCTCCAGGGATGGGGACTCCACTGCTGCTCTGAGAAGCCTGAGCCAGTGCCTGACAACCCTTTTAGTTAAAAATTTTTTTCCTAATATCCAATCTAAACCTCTCCTGGCACAACTTGAGGCCATTACCCATTGTCCTATCCCTGTTACCTGGGAGAAGAGACAGACCCCTGTCTTACTACAACCTCCTTTCAGGTAGTTGTAGAGAGCAACGAGGTTTTCCTCCTTCCAAAACTATTTAAAACAAACAAGCAAACAATTTCTTTTTGCTAAGTGCTTACTCTATTACACAGGCCCAGTGGCAACTTTTTAATGACAAATATTTCCTAAGGTTTCTGTTCATGCTTGGACACAGCGATTGCATACAGAAGCTACATTATGCATACATCGGACCAAGCATAACAGCACCTGCTGCTGCTCCTGCTGCTACTAAAGAGAGAGCAACTAATCTCTTTAATTATTGGAGAAGAATTAAGGCTTTGATTTGGCTTATTGCAGAAACATAGATATTTCCCCCCTGCAGATTGGGGAGGAGATGCTCTTTGCCTTGGTGTTGTGCTGCAAGAGAGGCTTAAACCGTTGGGTGGGTGGCCCCTGCTAGCAACACCCAAAGGAAGAGCAGAGTTGTACAGTCACCCACCCCTCCATTATCTACATGGGAGTTGGCATGCGTGGGTTTCATCCCACACTGGCAGCACTACATGCAAGGCAGAGGGGCTGCCTGGAGCTGTGGTAGAACTGATTCCCATGGGTGGCAGAGGGGGGCAGGCTGAGGGCAGGGTTAGGCTCTCTCTGGGAGCAAGGCGAATGCAAATGGCAGCGGGATTGTCTGGGCGCTGCTGGAGCCCGCTTGTCTGCAGGCGTGCTGCACGTTCTGAGTGCGCCAGGGAAACAGAGGACCACCGGCGCATCAGCTGTCTCCAGCGAAGAGATGGGCTTGTCATCAAGCCAGCACATCTGCTTCTTTCGCCTGGGAGGAAGAGGGGGTGAATCGGGAGTAGAAAATAATCATGGGGTAATTGTCTTGTTGATGAGGATTTTGTAGCATGTTATTAGGAGGACACTGGTGGCCACATGCTGCAAAGGGCAAAGGGAGTCAGAGAAGCCCCTGCAGGACAAGGGAGGTTGTGGTACCAGTCACCTCCAGTTAAAGCTGGGCCAGTATGGGTGGTAGTGGTCTTCTCTCCAATGCTACCAACATTTGGTGAGCCTCCTTTATGAAACTACCCTCGCAGTCCCCTCTTTATCCCTCTTCCAGACCCTTGCCTCCTTCTCAATGTTAAAGCAAGAGGAGTGCAGCTGTGGAAAAGAGCAGAAAAGATCTTTTCCATCCTTTCAGCTCCCCGCTGCCCTCCCCGCAATGGAGCTGTAAGTATTCCTCTGTAACACAAAAAGGACCTGCCAAAGGGTCTAGGACAGAAAGGGTTAAACTCAGACGAGCACTAGCTCCAACACAGTTAATCCATATAAAGCTCATGGATTTCTCTGCAGTGATCTTTGTGGTTGTCATTTGCATTTTTTTCCTTTTGTGAAATCTTTTCTTCTTTCCTTTTACACTCGTATGCATGCAGAAATTAGCATATTGTACCGAGAGTGGGAGATGTAAGAAGCCGACCCCCTGCTGTTCAGCGGATTGTGCAATCTGCAGGCGGCATCAATTTTTCAGCAGTTTTCTCATTTCTCATTACGGTCAGGGCACCGCACAGCTCCCGATTCAACACAATCCCTAGTGGTCCTACAGACAAGCATATGGGCTGGCGAATATCCGTACTGCTACTTTCATAGCATTAATATCCTTGTTTATGCTTCCACCGTAATTAATCCTGGTATTAATACAGTTTGGGCTTAGCTTTACTAATTATGTATGGGCTAGCAGGATATAATTATGTCAGCAGTCTCTGGTGCTCATACTTGACAGCAGTTTGCTAACCTTAGGAGCGGCACATAAACACTTTGGCCGATCCTGCCTCAGAAACAAGGAAGGCAAAGAAACGAGGAGGAGGAGGAGGAGGGTGGATGTGGCGAATCGATGTCTGATAACTATAAATAGTGTTTTTAAAATAAGGGAATTTCACAAGCACAATAAAGTTGTCCTCGGGTATCAAACTCCGTGGTTGTCATAGTGATGTGTGCATTATTAAGAGGGTGTTGTTCACTCTGGCATCTAATCTTATAATGAGGACGGCTCATTATCGGCCCGACGAGAGTCCCTTTCCCCACTGACCGCGTCACAGCTTGGCGGGTGCTTGGGGCTGAGGGGAACTTTTTCCCGTGCTCCTTCCCTGCCCTCCATCCCACCCTGCTCGGAATAACCCCAGCGAGGTCTTGGTGCTGTGTACTGTCGTGCAGGGCTGATGGACGGCCAGTGCTGGGCAAGTCATTTCCTGCTTTTCCTCAGATTTTGAGCATACCTGTGACTTTAATGGGTGTAAAAAACTATGCTCTGGCCACTTTTCAGTCTCTTTGGCTGTTGCTGGCCCTCGTGTTCATTAACATTGCAGATTGGAGAGTTTAAAATGAGCCCTTGGTTTGCTTTTATTTCTGCACCTGTTTCTGCTGCCCAACCATTCCCAGCAAATATCCTTCATGGGGTCAGTGATGCCCCTTTGCGCCCGGCCCGTGGCTTAATGAAACTGCCTTTGCTTATCATTAGCCACTTTGCATTTTTATAGAGCGCTATTAACCAGGATGCAGGCTCACTTTTAATTCCCTTCTGAGGTTCGTACGCAGCGGTAGCATCCCTCCCCCACTCCCCCAACAATCCAATTATCACAGTTTGTCACACAGGCGCGGATGACCCACATGCCACCTGCTCCGCTGGTGGGCCTGATCCTTCGGGATGGCGGCCGGTCATGGGAGTTCGAGTTTTGCCTCAGTGGGACCCTTTAGATGGCTTTAAAAAAACATATATCTGCTTTTGTTGGCAAACCAAAATCAGAACCTGAAATCGGCTGTGAAATTGCATTGTTTGAAGGGCTGGGATGTGAAAATGGCTTAAAAGAATTTCATTCTTCCCTATCCCCCATTTTTTTTCCTATCTCCCATTTTTTTTCCATTTTTTTTTTTTCAGAAGTAGATTTATGTCTAGACAGACAACCTGTGTATTGTTCCAGCTGAGTTAGGATTAAAATGACCCTGGCAATGGAAGGATCTGATCAGACAGGGAGTCTGAAAAGTGGAAGTTAATGGGAGTACCACTGTCAGCCTCCTGTACGGTACATCTGTAAATGTGAGGTCAGAATTAAGGATGGGATTAAGTGTCATCATGTTCTATTGGATTTATCATGTGCTGATGCATTTTCCTGAAATGGCTTCCAAATCTTACCCAAAGACATGGATGGAAATATTCATAGAATGATTTTTCTCCACTCTTCAGTTCATTTTGGAGCAGTCCTTTTGAGGTGTACCACTAAACACTCCCAGGTCAGACTTACCTTGGCTCAGTCCTCCCTGTATGATTTCAGCCCCTTCCCAGCAGCTTCTGGTTCTTGGCTGACAGCAGCCCTGGGGCTCCTGGCTTCTGCCAGTGGCTGCGCCTCCATTGTACAGCACGGTACCATGGGTCCTGCTCCTGGACCTATTTTTTGAAGTGTCACTTACTAAAACACAGAACCAGCCCTAGCACCAGGAACTTCATCCCAGGTGTCCTTCCTCCCAGGCAGAGATTGCAGTTAGAGATGATAGAGCCATGCACACTCCTCAGCTCCGGACCCTGAAGTTTTCTTTGTGCAGCAGCAGGGTTTGGGGAAGGGTAGAGACCAGTCAGAGTGGTGAGCCATGTGGCCTCATGTCTGGCATGACACTGGGCTCATGTACCCTAAGAGATGCTGAATCCATGGCTTATGTGATCCGCTTACACACTGCCAAGGGTGAGCTGTGATTTGCCCAAAGAAGAGGTAGTCCCTCTAAGTTCTCCACTAAGCATCAACAGGAGATCTCTTCTTATGGAGTCCTCTGTATGTTTACAATATACACCAAGGTTTCTCCTCAGCTTCCTTCCAGTTTTATTTTCTCTTTTCATTTGGCCATTGTATTTCAACTTGTAGTGGGTTCCCTTTGGTAGGGGTTTCATGCTATATGTTCTCTTTGTCACACAAAAATCAAAGGGTATTTTGCACATGACTAAAACAAGAGACTGGAAGAGGCCCTCAAGGTATAGCGAGAAGGTCCTAGATTCCTCCACCAGTCATCTCCAAGGAAAATCTATGTGTTTGTGTTTTTAGACTCCAGACAGAATTTGAATAGATGATGGAACCGTATAAACCTTTTACCTTTCCACTAAACCCCAATTTTTCAGATCCTGAGATCCAGATCACCTGAAAGTTATGTGATAATTTAATGCTGGACATCCTTCTCAGTTCTGTATCATTTGAAGGCTGAGAGTTGGTAGCAGGGAGGAAAAGAAGAGAAATGTTTTAAATATGTGTGACTAGTAAATGGATTGACATTTTGTCTTGTATTTCAAAAGGCTTTTTCTACTGGGAAATTAGTCTCTACTCATAGCATTGTGATAATCCTCTTACAGTCCAGTTCATCAATATCTTAAGTACCCATGTGCTCTTCCTCTACAACAAAGTAACTTTGTCATTTACATGTCGGTTGCCAACCATCTCAAGTAAATTGCCTAGCAGAATATGGGTGACTTTTAGCCATCTGTGTATACTTTAATAGCATAGACTAAATAATGCTATCAGTAATTATTTTTTCCAGTTACCAGGAGCTTGTTAGACCCCTCAGAGTACAACTACATTGCTCTCTACCCTCTGGACCTTGCAGGCTGACACCAGATGCTGTAGGGAAAGGGAAGGACATGGAGGAACATGGGTATCAGCATAAGAATGTGCCTGCTTGGCAAAAAGGTTCATTGGCAGAACCCTATTTCAGTTCTTTCTATATGTCTGCTTCTGACCACTGTCAGAGAGAGGCTGCTGGGCTAGAGAACCCCTTGTTCGGATGTAATGTGGCCTTTCTTAATCCATTTTAGGGTGTACTGTTGCATACCCAGTGCTGCTGGCTTTGCGGCATTTCCTCTGCTGCAGGTAGCACTACAGATGCCTGGGCAGAGATCAAGGCCCTTGCTCTCCAGCTCTGCGAGTCAGGATGATGAAAATTCATTTCATCCCCCATGGGGACAGAATTACTAATGCAGAATGCCACTAAGAGCTTGCCCTGTTACTCCCGGGTCTTGAAAAGGGAATCCTAGCAAACTGGGGTGGGTATTAGCTTGTTTTCCATCACTGCCCTGCATTACTACAAGGGAGACACAGGGGAGCAGAGGCATAAATGGAGCATGGGATTTTTTATTAGTGTATGAGCACTGAAACTATTACTTGTGGTGCATAGTTTGAGTCAATGCAGTTTTAGGTGATCTGCTGCACATATATTCACCATACATAAACATCTGACAGCAATTACACTTAGTCATGCCATTGGAAATCAGAATCATATCTCTGCCCTAAGTTTATAAAAGGGCCTTTTCAACTTTAAGACCCCAAATTAGCAAACCAGTCATTCATATGTGTTATTTTAAGCATGTGCTTTAATCCAGGCCCACTCCTCTAAGTGCACCTCGGGCTGAGCAAATGAGGAGTGCTTTGCTCAACCAGACCTGGGTGAATTTTCCAAGCACTGTTAGAAATTAAACAGCTGAAGTTATTTTAATATTTCCAAGACTGTCATGTCTTTGTAAGGAATCCAGACTCTGATAAAGTGCTGGTTAATGAAGTCAGTTGGAGGAGGATAATTCCAATTTTGGAGCAGCTTCTGAGTTTTGCTGTTTGTTTTCATTCTTCATATTCAACGTGGTGATGGCAGTGGGTGAGGAGATACCCAGCTGGGGCACAGAAGGACAACCAGGTTATTGAGTTATTGACTCCAATCCAGAGCTGTGGATGACTCTGGGTTTTCCTTCCCAGGGACATAGCTGAAGCTAAGCAGTGCTGCTCCACACCTGATTTAGGCAGTATAGAATTTGCTGTCTTTGGATGGACACTGAAATAGGTGAGCTCACCCACTTTTTTATTTCACCGCTGCTTGACGATCTTTGTTGCACACCAGGAGTAATTCTATTCTATGACAGCATCCCAGTATTTTCTCTCTCATGAAACTTTTCTCATGGAAGGTAATTTGCCTTAAAGCATTTGGCCTTCAGCAAAGCAGAGAAGTCACCAAAAATGTCCCTTTGGCAGTTTCTGCTCTTAGCATCTGCCCCATTTCCCACTGATGTCAGAAACGGCAATGAGGGCCCAGGTACCACTCACTTCCTTCAGTCCATGTGGCACAGAAAGCTCTCAGTGATGAGGTGCCACTCCTGCACGAGCCCCACGTGTGCCATGGCTGAGCTGAAATCTGGTCTTTCACTGCAAATAAAAGAGGTCAGGACAGAAGGAGCGGGTCTCTGATGAATTGCATGCTAAAGGAGATCCACATTCTGCCGGTTGCGTGACTATAGGCTGGGACATGTTTTTTTAATGGAGACAGAAGACAGACATTTTGACAGGACCAAGTTTTTCTCAGGGCTATCTACGTGCTGCTCTCACGGATACTTCTTGGCCAAATTGGTCCCTTGTTTGAGAAGACGCAACTCTACTGAGGCGTGACGGAGCTGAGTTTGATACCTACATGCCGCTGAAGAAAAATATTCCACGTGTCTCCTGTCAGGGCAGCGTGAGGAGCCCTGTGAGAACCGAGTTACCATGAAGTGGGGTTTTTCATGCTGTTTCAAGGAAGAAAAAATGGCCAAGTGTCTTGTGACCTGGGGGAAGGGAATGGTTTGGGAATATGGTTGGACTCTTTCCTGTGCAAGGGCTACCATATAATGGTGCCAGCAATGACTCTCTCCAGCCTTTTGTGGCAGTCATGGTATTTTATAGGTAGTCCCACCTAACTAACTGACCTGTCCAAAAGGAGCCTGCGATAATGGTACTGGAGATTAACACTCGTTGTTTATCCATTAAACTCACTGAATGTTGCCAGCTTCACCTTGCCCAGCATGGCTTTGGTACCCTGTAGAGCCATACAGAAAGCTCATATTTCAAATGATAGCTCATATGAGCTCATATTAAGTTCATTTGTGCTGTTCCCTGAGAGGTTCAAAAGGCCACCAGGCAGTGACTAATGGTTAGCTGACAACTATGGTAGTTAAAGCTAACTGAAGTCACTTTGTCTCTTGCAACACAACTGACCCTACCACCTAATCCCCTCCATCGTTGAACAGCCAACCCCTGAAAATTAAAGCCTTATCTATCTCTTCGTGGCCCAAAATGAAGATGTAGAAGACAAAGCTCTGCTCTACCATTGCATGTAGCAGCCTGTTTCCTTATTGTTTGTGTAAGAGTGTTTCTTTGGCTTTTTAAGGAAAAGTCAAGTACAACAACAGGGTGTGAAAAAAAATGAAATCAAGCTGCCTGCAATAAACAGGGAAATAATTCCGAGAAACATGTCAGTTTAGACATTAAAATCTTCTTTCTCCATGAGAGAAAACCCCATCCATTAAAACAGCCATAGAGCCCTTTAAATCAGGCTCAGGTACCTTTTCAGAAGATGATTGCCAGTTCAGGATCTGTGTGATGTGGAGAAGTACAAATGTACCATTTTTAATCATGATAAATAACTTCTCTTTTATCAAATCATCTCTGCTGGAAATAGTTTCACTCCGTGCAGTAATGATAATTTGCGCACTTATCATTCGGTACCTTCCCAAGACAAGCAGCCAGCCATGGGATGTAATTTAACAACTTATCAACCACAGGTTCATCCAGCCCTTTCCAGCCAAAAGGGCATTTCACATTATTTAAGAGACTTCACCATATATTGCCATCAATTTAAGATTTCACCAGCTCCTAGTCATTAAAATTTTCCATTCAGCACTTCACTTTGTAACCTGGGGATGTGGCTGCTGAACAGTGCTGACAGACCCCCTGAATTATCTGCTTCATGCAGGTGATGGGATAATTACCAAAAGAATGCAAATCGTTAACTGATTATCAAAGGGAGCTATCATGATTAGCTGCACATGTCACATACAGAGGCTGGAGAGGCACGGTTGGGGAGAAAAAAGGAGTCTGCCACTCTGCAGCTGCTGCAAGGGGATGCCTGGGCAACGAAACTGGCTCTTACCTTTACCCCATGGTCAAAGGTGTGAAACACGATGACTGCGGAAATCCTTTTAAAAGGAGTTTTTAATAAGATTTTTTCTTTTTATTTGAGGTATTCTTTATTTGCAGCTTCTGCAAATAGGATCTCTGGGGGTGTGATGCTACTGGCTAGACATGCTGCTGCAGGGCTCGGTGCAGCTGGCGGGTGTGTAGCTGGGAACTCGCTGTTTGGTCCCTCCCTTGCACTTGTGGTTGTGTGCTCGCTGTCCCACTCTCACACCTTCTCCCTGGCTGAAGGATGGGGAATTAGATGGTGCTGTGGAGAGGGTTTGCAAAAGGAGCGCTGGGCACAGGAGAGCACTTCTCTGTATTTAGGGTACGGTGCTTTGAATGAGTTGACCTGGGGTTTGTGATCCTCTTTCTGCTGAAAATACCTGATTCTTGGTGTGTAATTTTTCTTTGGACAGCAGCTTCAAGAAAAAAAGAGGTTGGGGGGACTTCTGGATGGGACTTATCCACCTGAAGAAAGATTTCCCCATCCCAGATTTTTGCAGCAGTGCTTCCATTACAGCTAGCATACACATAACTAACATAGTCTTGGGTCTTCCCCTTCTTGTCCTAAACTAGGTCATAGCACCCTAAAACTGTGTTGTTCTTCCTCTTTTTCTATAGAGACAAGGATGGCCAGCTTAGTGACAGACTTCTGTGTTGCAGTGTGAGTAGTGAGATAAGTCCTACTTGCTCCTGTTGGGATAGATTTTATGAGTCTGGGGACCATCTCTGGCCTTTACAGCAGCTTTCTTCTGACAGCCCTACCTGCTCTTGCTGGCTCTGTTGTTGTTATCTTTAAAAAAAAAGCACCAGTACAATGCTTTCTGACCTCCTGATAGACACAGCTGGGCCCGGTGCTCTCCAGCTGGCTATTGGAGCTGTAGCTGATACCAAAAAGCCTGGTAGAGTCTCATTGCAGCATCCTCAGGTTTCTAACTGTGCCATCTACCCCCCGCCCAGGAGCCACACTGCTCATGGCTGCTTTCTTCCTCTTCCTCCCCACCTACATCCCTGCTTGGATGGGGAGGCTGGAGAAGTAGTGACAGCATTCATATTGTCAGCACAGTAGATGACCTAATGTGAGGCTTTTCTTCTCTGCTGGCTGCCTCGAAGCTCACAGGAACCTGACATGTCTGCTTGTTTGGCAAACCTGTCTGAGCTGGACCAGCCAGCCCAAAAGATGTCCGGGCAATCGGTCTGCAAGTCTCATTTCCTTGGGAAACCATCATTTATTTAAAGCTTTGCTTCATTTAAATAGAAGAAATCTTTCCCCTCCTTTGGCTACTTCTTGCTTTTAAAAGGTCCTTTGAACTGGAAGAAAAAGCATGTAATCTCTTCCATAAATGGTTCAACATGCATTTTAAAACCCTAAAAAATTTGAAGAGGTCATCTACCTCTGCTCCACCTGCTGCTACCACTTGGGGATTTGAACATAAGACCTACAGCACAGGAACCAGAAGTCAGAGATGTGGACCAGCCTTTTACAAGGCTGCACTGAAATAAAAGGAGAGAGGAGGGACAGGAAAAAATGGGGGAGGTAAAATAGGATGGAGAGAAAAATATGCACATTAAAATGAATTCTAGACATATTTTTTTCCAATAATTTTTAATGTTGAGATAACTTTCAAGTAGCTCGTTGTGCATAGTATTTTAGCTAGACCTGTTATAGCAAAAGCTCACAGTGCAGCACAATTTAATTAAAAAAAAAGTTGCAGGATTCCCAAGTGCTATTAAGCCTCCCACCACTGCTGTGGTGCAGGAAGGCATGCAGAACGGGGGCTGAACTGCCTGGCATCACGCAGCACCCACATCCCTCGAGTCCCCAGCGGCTGTTTTAGTCATCAGATCATTTCTTTCGTCTGTGCACCTCACCTCTCTTAAGGCTTTGCTGCCTCAACCGTAGGCAGTGCATAGTGTTTTTACAGTTGTGTACAAGCTGTAGCAATCAAGGAAAAGGGTGAGTAAGAGGGCTGGCTGTGCTCCAGCTGTTTGCCACTGGCACCGCAGTAATGAGCAGATTCGGGGACCGTTTGACCGTTCCCTGGTGTTGCCCTCTGCGGTGACATTTAGTGTTGGGCCCTGGAAGATGTATGGGCCAAAGCAATCTCACAGAGTTCAGTGAATACCTTTTATTTTTTTGCTGGCTAACGAAGTGACCCTGCCATTGATTTGGGAAAATGCCACTCTGCTGCTTGAGAAAGGAGGATAATCCCCACTACCAGCTGTAATGAATATATTCCTGGGTTTACACCTGTGTAAACATGAGGAGAATGAGACTAGGCTTGGCGTAACAGGGCTGAGAGAAGAGTTATGGCTGAGGGAAGACTTTAAAAAGGTGTCGTTGAGAATAGTGCTCTGCCTTTGCAAGCCAGGATCATTATCTCTCATTGCCATAACTTTGGGTAGGCTGCTTGTGTCTGTGTAGCTGTTCATCTTCCAGATGGCTTACAGGTGCTGTACGGGATTGGCATCCAAGTCTGCTTGCATAAGGTATTAGGGAGGGAGCATTTACTTGAAAAAAATAATCACACAGCTTCTCAAAATGCAGGGCAGCTCTCCTATACCATATTGTTAAAACACAGAGATTGATCTGCAGATTTTTTTCAGAGAGAATCCAGATTTTCAAATGCTCTTTTCTTGAGAGGAGGGCCAGACTTTGAGGAGGTGTCCCTCCTTGCCTGGATAGGTAACCACAGGGCAGGCTCTTTACCAACAGCCACTTTGCATCATGCAGGGAACTGCTCACTGTAACAGCTTCTATTCTATTTTTTGAAGTCTGATCTCAATTGTATTTCTTCTGAAAATACACCTGGGCTGTTCTTCAGCAAGGTATGGAGATCTGGGGACATTGCTGGAGAGCCTGGGGGAGGGCTGAGCACAGCTTCCCCTCTCCAGGCTGCAACCTCGGAGACTCTCCCATGCTTTTTCTCCACCCTTGCGGGTGAGGATTCTTGTAGCTGTCATTTTCCTGGGAGCTGCTTTCAGATGCACGTATGTGCTCAGCTCCTGAGCATGCCTGGTGCAGGATACTCCTGACCACTTGCTCTGTTTATTGTCCATTGAAGATCTTTGTACGTTCAGTCGATGAGAGACCCCCCTGTGCAGTCGACAGCACTCATCCACACAGCCCTGGGTAACTCAGCAGAGCAAATCAGCGCTTCCCCCTCCTGCAGGAGCCCCAGGGCTGTGCCAGTGCACTGCCTCTTGTGGGTGGCAATGATGACAGTGACGGGACATGTAGAGACATCTTCGTTCAATAAAACCCAGGAGTTGCTGGCAATCAGTGAATGAGGGAACTTCACAAGCCAGAGGCTGCAGCCAGATCCTCATGTTTAATAGCTGCCAGTGGGCCCAGTCTCCATGAATTTATCTAATCCCTTTTTTGACCCATTTGTAGTTTCAGACTTTGCAACATCCTGGGGTGATGGTTGGGTCTTTATTTGTTTTAAACCTGATGTCTGGACATATCATTGGATGGCCATTCCTCTTCCTGCCAAAGCCACTTGGCTTCACCTTATTTCTTCAAAGAGGGCTCTGATGCAGCACTGTAAATCACTGTGGCCAGAAAATATCCTTTTGAATCCCACAGTATCATTTCAAAGCTCAGGACTGTGTGTGGTCTTTAAATATAAAATGTATGCTTAAAAAATTGAAGTGGTTTTTTTTTTCCCCCAAGTGGTCTGGAAAGGAGCAGATTGTCCTTGGACTGTTTGCAGAAGCCAGATTTCAGCAGCTGTCATTTGTTTGGCTTCCCCTCACCTCCAGGACTGCTGATATCCTGGAAGGAAGTGGGGGGACAGCATTTGGAAGGGCTGAGGCAAGTGGAGCGGGATTTTGAAATTGCTAGTAGTGATATTTCCACATCCAAAACATCTATCTTCTCCCATATCTTAAATTTATTGGGCTCATTTGTTATTTCCTTTGACCAGAGGCCAGCAAACAGCAGGCAATACATATATATTTTGCAGAACAGAACTAAAGAGTGATTTCCGGCATAGGGCAGACACAGTCTTAGAGCATTATTAAAGTATCTAGATTCACTCTGCATGATAGAATGGGAGGAGTCAATGTGGTAATCAGCTATTCAGAAACAATCCATTTCCAAAGTTAAAAAAAAAAAGAAAAGCAAAACTTCCACCCTTTAAAAAAAAAAAAAAGGAAAGGGAATCTGAGCAGGTTTAAATTTGGTAAGCATTTTTTTAAATCTGAAATAAAGTGCCACAGGGAGCTCAGGATGGAGCAAAGCATGGTTTACCAGCTGGGGCATTTAGTAAGAGTGAAATTCACTGAACTCTGTGTTCCTGAATGGATGAAGAGCCTGGTCCTACATTATCTCGAGGTAGTGGGACTTTTGACTTGATCAAACAAGGGTCAGCCCTAAATAAAGGGCTCAGATGCCCAAAAAAGCAGGTGTGCTGTCTTACAGGGTACGGGCAAACCAACTCTGTCTAATCAAGCAGATCCTGAGGTCCTGGCTGAAGTGCTGGGGTCTGAACCCCCAGCCCTGAATTAAGGTTGACATATGGGTGGTTCCCACAGCCCTTTAAGAGGAGGGGATGAGTTTACCTTTTGGCTTTCCTCCAGGGTGCGGCCGGCCTTGCAAGGAAAGCCCTTGGGTAAACAAGCCCCAGGTGCCCTGCATTTTGACAACGAGTGCCAGGTGTCCTGTTTGGGGATAAAAGCTGGGCCCACTTGCAGGAAGGGTTGGAGAGTCTGTCTGGGGAGTGGATGCACTTTGCAGAGTTTCCTGTTGGGGAAGGACCTCCTGACCACCCATGCAACCGGATCGCAGTCAGGTCTGGCACATACAAACGCGGGCTTTGTGGGGAGGCAACATGGGGTTACTTCTGTCATATGTAACCGCCTTGTTCTCCTGGTTGTCTCC
This sequence comes from Podargus strigoides, assembly GCA_028020825.1. Taxonomy (NCBI): domain Eukaryota; kingdom Metazoa; phylum Chordata; class Aves; order Caprimulgiformes; family Podargidae; genus Podargus; species Podargus strigoides. The sequence goes on along the minus strand of CM051623.1, from coordinate 12,887,826 downwards.
CATTTTCTCTGTGGGTTATCTCGTGTCTCTGTTGGTTCCATCTATTGCGGGTCATGCTGTGTCATTCCTGGGGTCGCTGGGGTTGATGTCTGTTATTCGTGATCTATCTGACTTGTTTGTACCCCCAGCAATCCTCTATATACTGACCCCTTTACGTGAAATAGAACCTACTTACTGGATTCTTGTTCTGCTGCTGGCTGTGTCTTTTGCACTGGGCCTATTAATTGGCAAAACACTGGCAAGAAGTCACACCTCATTTCTGCAGGGAACACCTCTTCCTTTGCTTCAGGAGAACAGTTTCCCAGGAGCTGCAGCTGTGCAGAATGTCACTTTGCAGCAGGCGTGGAAGTCTTATGCTCCTGCAGTATCACAGAGAAGCTCTGTATCTACTACAACTGTCCTAGTACAGAGAATCTATGTTTTATTTCTACCTAACTCATCTGCTGCACACCCTTCTATACCAATGAAGGGTGCCACGAAATTCGCCCTTGCATAGTTGGAGTACAGCATAGTGTGCAGCTCAGAGAAGCCAGGCAGGGGACCCCGTAGCTGTCTGCCTTTTCCAAAAAGGAGCAAATTCTTTCACTCTGATATGTCACACGGGATCCTGACAGTAGTGGACTATTAATAGCAGCAGGTCACTCTAGGAGAATGCATGCGGAGGGCTTCCCACCCAGCACTGATTTTGTATAGTGGTGTCATGAATGTGGACTGAGTTTACAGAACCAGACCTTTATTGTGTTTATCCTTTCTCTGGTAATATCTAGATTAACATTTGAGGTGACAGGCCATATAATACGTAAAAGGCAACTTATACAGCAGCAGCAACTCGCCAAAATGGACTCCCTTGTTTCATGGTAGAGTAGCATAGATGAGCATTAAAAGTGAGTATCGCTCTCTGATAGTTAAAAAACAAAGCCCCCCTCACTCGCTTTTTAATAGCAGTGGCTCTGAAAATGACATTAGTTTTACTGCTGTCCTTAAGGCTAAAAGGAGAAGCACATGTGACTCTTTAGTCTTTCAATTAAAATGAACTTTATTGCAAAACGTTTGTTCTTCTGTTGTCTTGCCAGCTGGGTGGCTTCAGGAGCTTTAATAATACATGTGCAGCATCATACAGTAATTGTTCCCCATCCTCAAAAATTCACAGATTATGAGCTCATAGATTGTTTCTGCAGCTGATGGTGGCTTTGAGCTTCTCCATAGTTAGAAAAGGACTGAACGCAGTGCAGACTCTATGTACACAGCTTCAGTGAATCCAGATTTAGTATTTACCCTTAACCTGAGTTGGCAAAAAAATACATCAACCCCAGGCTTACTGCAAAGGGTACATCAGCCTGGCAGGGTATGAAGCCCAGATTCATCTTGGCTACCCCGAGACAATGGGAAATCTAATTGAGGTGCTTGATTCAAGAGCATCACCTAAGGATATAGCCTAAGCCAGTGCAAGTGAGACCACTCCAGGAGGCGATGAGAATGGGATGAATCACTCTGCAGGACCTCTTTATGTCTTGGGAGAAGAAAAATAGAGCTCTTAGGATGACCGGTCAGCAATGCAAAGTTCAGGTGGTGCACTGAATTGACATGCACCCAGGCCTGTGTGCCTCAAAGTGTTCAGGTCCTGCCAGAAAGGACTGTAGACCTAGTGAAGTGTCAGAGTAGCTGCTTTTGTATTGCTAGCACTGCTCAGACCTGGGAGGAAGAGTGGCCTTCCAGCTAGAGGTGGGAGGGAAAGAGAGAAAACAGCAAGGTAAAGGCAGAGGAGCAATGGAGAATAATGAAGGTGAGGAAAGGAGAAAACACAAGAAAAATTAGAACAAAGAAGCTGAAAAGGATATGACGCTGCGGTAAGAGCACTTTATAATGTTGTACATATCTGCAAACCTGCTCGGAGCAGTGCATTTGTTCCTCTCTCAGCAGAATGCATTGGTGCTCCAGTTCCTCACTGCTGAGTGGCTCTAATGAACACTCCTCTGTAGTCCCCTAAACACCTCCCATGGCTTCTGCAGAGTGCGCTAACATATTTGTAAAGGTTTGCTTAGCAATGCATAGATCTGCCCTAACTTCAAAATACATCAGTGGCATGTAGCCTCAGGACCCCCTCTATCTTAAATGAATCCCTCGTGGCAAGCCAGATTTAACTGTACACAAAAGCACTGTTGTTTTCTTTTTTTAGGGCACAGCCTTTACATTTCAGCTCCAGGAGCTGAAGCCATCTACAACTCTGATGTGAGCCAGAAAGGAACAAAGGTGTTTTCTTCACAGGTGCGTTTGTCCCTGCGCATCGTGGGTGCAGGCGTCAGCTTCAGTGCTGAAAAGCATTTATATTTGATTACTCTTCTTTTAAAAGAATGTCACTCTCAGAGAGAATTTCAGTGCCTCAGGGCACAAGGAAAAAATTGTTTTGGCTGTTTTGAATTGAGTGTTGGCTTTTTGTGTGTGAGGGTACTCCGCTTCAGTTTCCCATTTGTGGGCCCTTTGCTTTCGTGCTGGAGTCTTTCAGCAAACCTCACTTGTAGTAATGTAACAGTGGAGTGGATTAGTGACATCTTTTAGAGGGTTTGAAACTTGACAGAGTGTTTCTCTCTCTAAAACAATGAAGTTGTGCATGCAGCAAGGTCCTGAAGACATGGCAGGTAATCATAGTATGAAAATGGGACACAGAAGTCTCACTCCTAATTCTCATTCTGGCCATATGGACACAAGTGCTCCACAATGGACTCCTTTAGGATGGACATTGCACCCAGGGGGGTAAATTTTGCATGGAGAGACAGATCTCTGCTGCCTGCAAGTACCAGGGATGAGTGAGGCGTGAGAGGGAATGGTACTGGAGGACCTGCAGCCCATCTGCACTTCACAGCCCTCAAGGATTACTGCATCTGGAGCACGGTTTGTAGCAACCCTGGGTCACATCTCGAGCGAGGGGCTATGGGAATCTCCTCGCATCTCTGGTGCTCAGATCTGAATCCCAGAGGTCTGAGACTTTGGAGAAACCATCGCCCATGTACAACCACATAAATCCACAAGGCTGCTGAAATTACGAAAACTGCTGGTGAGGGTCTGCAATGAGAGGTGGTTGCTTCAGAATGAGGATTTGCTTCTGCAGAGTCACTAAGGAAAACTTAATCTGAATTAACTAAATGTGTGAATTGAAAGTGGATTAGCAACGCCACATAAATGGGTGGGCTCCTTAGATTCTTCTTTTCAGAATTAAAATGGCCCTAATTTGTTTCAGCATAATTATGAAAGAGAATGTCATACAGGCCTTTAATGAGATATAACTTACTGTCCGTAAAAGTTAGTCTGGGTTAATTTTTTTGTGTCTCCCAGCAGGGGTGGGATTGGAACACAGTCCTGAATTTTTGTTAGTAGGAAACTTGTATTGTCTTTACTGAGGATTTCAGTAACTGATTCTGATAATATAGTAATCTGGTTTTATTATGATTATACTAATTTTAATCTTAGGATATAAAAACTCTGAATAAGCAACTAATTAATCCTAACCATGTCCCTCTGAGGTTGGTAAAGGCTCTGTAACAATCACTTCATTTGTGCTGTACTATGTCTACGTTTAGTGTGGAATACAGCAAGAAAACACATTGCTACAAGATACTGGAGGGAAGATGAATATCAATTCTTATTGAATGCATGGGAGGAATTAAGCAAGAAAAAAAAGTTATTACTCAGCTTAGAATTTGGTCAAGCCACCATGATGCACTCGCAAGAAAATGTCGGTGGAGTTTTAGCAATCTGGGCATCTGCTTTATGTCTAACCCAAATCCACAGCACATATAACGGTACCACACACAGTGCACTGTGGTGGGGAACGACATAATAGCAGGGTGTAAGCATCAAGGATTAAAAATAATGTATCTGATTTCCTTTTATTTGGAAATAGGATTTATCTATTTAAATTACTTTTCTTAAAAAAAAAAAAAAAAAAGAAAAGAGGAAATCAAAGCCTCTGAGATTATGACTGCTCTCTGAAGGCTGCCTCTCCATTTTCATAGCCTGCTCCATCAGTGCTGCAATGCAAAGTGGTACTCCTCACAGTCCCTTCTCCATATGGGCAGCTTCTTTGTTTTTCTCAGCAGACAGTTTATTTTCTACTCGATGCTAAGTCTTGTATTTCTCTTACTACTTTAAATAAGAGCAAGCACTGTGCTTTTGTTCTGCTCTTTTTCCAGTGCCTTTTTGCTGGTCTTCTCTGCATGGATCTGAAAGGTCAGGAAAACAAATCAATATGGAAAGGACCTCCTGCCCCTGTTAACCTAACCTGTAGGAGGGAGGAAAAGGAAATCACCAATTATGTGAAAGAGAATTTTAAATATGCTTGAAAAAAGCACAGTGGGAGCAAGGATTTGTAGGGACAGGTGTTGACAAGACCAGTCTCTGCAGTTCACAGGGTGCCTTTATGAACTCACGGTCTTCTACACAACAGCATGTATGGTTAGATCCATAGAGCTGAAAGGTATCCCATGAGAGAGGCACTGTAATAGGGAATGGCCCTCTTATTTCAGCATCACTGACCGTGAAGGTCTCTTGCAAGGGAGACCTTGGTGCACTGGGAGCTGAGCTGAGACTCACCACATGATTTGAGGGCTAGAAAATGATGATCGCTGCCTTGTACTGGCCAAGTTTGCTTCAGTGCTTACTAGTTACCACTTCTCCAGGTGACTGGCTTCTTCTGCAGGTAACTACTGTGCATGATGCAGAGCATCAGGAAGCAGGAGAGAGGCTCCATATCTGCACAGCAGCTGGACTCCTGCTGCATCATCATTGTCTGAACTCAAGGCTGAATACTACAGCCAAGTTTACTAATCATGGCCTCTGTTCCCAATATCTAGCTTCAACCATTCAGCTGACAGTCCTCCATTAAGGAGAGCACTGCTGGGAGCTTCCTTGGTGGTTGATGGAGAGGAGATAGCTCTCCCTTTCCTTTCCAGTGATGATGAATTCTAGATTGCTCATATGGGGTCTTCATGCAAGTGTCTTATTTTAGATGCTAAAAATTCAGGCCTTCATCTCTTAAGCTATTGCAGTCTTTAAACATCTGCCTTTGAATTTAGCCTTGATTGTTCCATCAGGTGCAAGACTCTTGAACACCCTTCTAGTGCACCTTCCTTTCCCCCCAGACCCACCCCAGGTGCCTTGTTAAGAACTGCTTTTCACTTACTACTTATGTGGCAAATACCAGTGTGGAAAACCGGCTAATTGCTCTTCCCTCCTTCCAGCACCAAGATCAGCAAACAGAGAAATGCGGAAAGTGAGCCACTGCTTTAAAACCCAGGAGTTTCAGCGGCCATGCATCCTGGGTAAACAGCAACATTTTACACAGGTATCAGCAGATAGCTTCTGCCCCCCCGCCCCCCCCCCGCTAGCTGTCTGCTTGATTTGTGGTCTCTTCTCTGCATTTTTTTCTCACTGCATCAGCAGTAGAGATCAAACCCTCTCTTCTTATCTCTATCTATGCATATAGCCCTCTTGCAGGGGAAAACAACAGTGACTGTATTTCTCAGAAAGCTCAGTGTTCATGCTGCTCAGTGTAGGATGGTGGTGCTCCTCCTGCATGCTAGTAGTGTCAGTCACCAGAGCAAAGAGGCAGAAGCAGGGGACAGAAACAATAAATTAAATGTTCTCTCTTCCTGAGGGGGTCTGTTGTCCTACTGAAACTGCTTTGTTGAAAGCTTTTTAAGAATAAAGTTTGTACCCTGTTTGCAGTAAGAGCCTTTTACAAAAAGCAGCTGTTTTAGAAAAATAATGTTCCTTTGCAGATGCTAAACACAGAAGCCCATGATGGATGTTTTTCAGTCTTCATTTTTCTCTCTCCTTCATACCCTGCACCAAGCCATTGTACTTTGGGCCCGTTTTTACTTTTCAGATGACTGCACTATGCCGATGGCAGAGCCAGGCTGAAGACAGATGATGCTGGTGTGATGCACCCTTCGTTTTGAAATGTCTCCTGGAGAGGTCTGTTAGGACCTAGATTTGAGTAATCCACAGTTTGGGGTTTAATTTTGCAAAATTTAACACCGATTTTCCACTTGAACTTTCCAAAGTGTCTTTAATGTTACCTCATGCTAAATTTCCTCTTGTGCTGGCAGGGGTGAGAGCAGCCAAGGTGTACAAAGGGGACGTCTGTAACCATACGACTGCTGTCATGCTGGGTGATCTAGTGCTTCAGTCCTGCATCAACTAGTGTGTGGGGAGAAAGGGAAGGGTGCAGGCTGGAGCAACCATAACTCCATCAGCTCTGCTGCTAAATTTTCACTTGTAGATGAGCTAGTGCCCTTGGAAAACACTAAAATCCCAAAAGGCAATTCAGGACAGCACTGAGCTTCTCCAATATGTGAGCAATGTTGGGTGCTGCCTGCTTTCTCACTCTGCATTAGTAGTAGTTGTAGTAATAATAATAATAAATAATAATAATGATAATAATGATAATACACTGCATACCCAATTTGTGCCCTTCATTCTGGTTTAGAACTACGAAAAGCAGCATCTAGTTTTTGTGTTTTTCCTGTCCTGGGTTTCTGAGGGCTGTTTGTCAGTCTGTCTGAGGCAGTAGCTTGAATCTCTGAGAGGAGAAATTGCCTTTCCTTGCTGTGATGCAACCTCTGACTAACTCAAGACCTCCCTTAAAATAGCCCTTGGCATGTCTTCTGGGTGGTGAAGAGTTGGTAAAAGGTAGTGAGGAGCGGAGAAGAGTCTGCAGAAGACATGAAGTGCTTCAGCCCAAACATTGTGAGTCACTTGGTGAGGTTGTAGGGTTTTATCCCTTTGGAAGGGCCAGAGCCTGACAATGGAGAGGTTGTGTCAGTCCAAATGACACCACGGATACCTCGGCTATCATTACTCTCTATAATCATTGTCACAGCATGGCCTTGTTCCTCCTTATTTTATTATATAGGTCCCTTTCTGTCTGAAGGCCAGGCAGGCAGCGAGCTTTCCAGCGAAGACAGCAGGCGACAGTGTTTACTGCAGGGAGCAGAACTGTCAGTGGGAAGGCTGCACGAAAAAGGAGTCCAGTCTCAGTATTGACCTCAGCTTCACTCGGGCTGAACTGAGCCTACCAAAGCCTTTGTGGTCTGAGTGGGTCACAGGGACTCTGAAGAAAGCAGTCATGAAGAAATCTGGGAGGGATTATAAGAGTAAGACTGTGCCTGGTCACCCAGCAAGCCTGTCTAACTTCAGAAATTGAGGTCAAATGCATGGGAACCAAGTGCTGGTGTGACTAAATTTGGGTTTGCAAACTCTAGCCAGCAATGACAGGAGCAACCATGGAAACAACCAGGAGGGTCCTGCTGCATGGGATTTGAAGTACCAGGGTTGCTGCTCTGGGTTCTTGAGCACAGGAAACACATCTGTGCTAAAGACAGTGTTGGGTCCATAATCACTGGAAGAAAGCGCAGGAGGGTTGCTGGTCTGATTTCTTCAGAGCTGGGAGAAAAGCTTGAGTTAGGCTTAGAGATTTTGTTTTCCAACCATAACCTTGATTTGCTCTGACTTCATACAAATAACAAAATTTGTGAAGTGTCATCACTTATAACCTCCTTTCTTGGGGGAAGACTGTCTTACACTTAGACAAATGGTGCAATACAGGCTTTAAGGGGGGAAAAAAAAAGGTGGTTTGTAAATTAAAGTGCTTTGGAGGCCTGGTTATTAATCATTTCACTTGATTTTGTTATCCTCCTTCTTGAAACCTGAACACACACTTTGGAATAATGATGGTTATTCTGGCTTTTAAAACACCTGCTAGTAATTTTATTCAACAGTGCAAATGCCCTGATCTCAGTCAAGCTCAGACTTTGGTGGTTGCTTTTCATTCACACCAGTGAATGCAGGTGCAGAATGGGATCCTGATAATGAAAATCCCTGGGAGGCATTCCTTGCCCTCCATGACTTAAGGGAAGGCTGTAAACACTGCATCCAATACACCTTGTTATGTTGGCTCAGAAACAAAGTTGACAGTGCATTAAACCATTAATTTTCAGTTGAGGTACTGAGGACTACATTTTCATCTGAGACTGGAAAAATGATGCAACCACGGATTTACATGAGTAAATGAGGTTATGTTCTGTCTGAGACCTTTGCAGTTCAGAAAATTGGTGAAGATGTTGGAAGGATAAATTTCAGGGGGAATGGAACCACCTCACCTTAATCTTGAAACAGGCTGAGACTAAAGAAGTACAGCAATCAACTCCTAATACTGCAGAATAACCTAAGCAGATGAGACATCCTCCTCATTTCTGTACTACATAGAAAAGAAGCAAATAAAGGTAGCTCCCAAGAACACTGCTTTTTGCCTAAACATTACCAATCCCTTGAAAAAAGAGCTATAATGAATTGATAAATAGAAAGCAAAATTCTTTGGGAAAGAGGAAAGAAGTGGAGTTAATGACAGTGTTTTCCAGACCCTGGATACCCTCAGGCTGGTGTTCCTGGAACACCTGGTTTTGGCATTTCTGTGATCAAGTAATATCATCGCATGGATGTGGCATGACAGGCCTCTTATCACACACAAACTATATGTGTGTTGTCCACACAAACACACTTATCAAACGTGTCTCACAATAGATGCTGGTGCAGGGGTGCCAGTTTTTCTCTCTTTAACAGTAAAGCAATATTAATCCCACAAAAGACCTCGCATGAACCTTACAAGTCAGTCAAAACTGGTTTTGTTTGGAGTAGCTGCTACTTGTTTTGTTTGACTTGTTTGGGCTTTGTTTTTAATTTTAATTCATATTCCTGTTCCAACAAGGCTTGCAGAAGTTGCCTAGAAACCATCTCATGTCAGCTCGCTCATCCAGGACACTTGGCTTCCCATATGCAGGCAGGGAGATAAGCTTAACTTCCTAATATTTTTAAGAAATGCAATTAAACCCCTGCCTCCCTTCCCCCTCCCATGGATGTGATATCTGAGAACTCAGAGTAAAAAAAATAAAATTACATCACTGAGTCAGGGAAGCCTGGCACACGTATTTGTGTGTGGGTGTGTGGATGGAGAAGGTGCCCTGGAGGTGGTGACAGAATCAGAGCCACATTTGTCCCCACTAGAAGGTCCAGCAGGCTTCTGGTGGACCCTCCACTGCTTCTGGTGACACGAAGCAGCCACAGACTTAGTTTGACTGGCCTTTATGGTTTTGCTTCTTTGCTTGTGAAAATACCAGTTATTCCTTTGGCTGTGAATCCTGTCTGAAATCTCCTCTTAGCTCTCCCTGTCTGCCATAGTTGTTGTGACCCATTGCTCTTCTGCAGGCAGTATAAGGGGTACGTGTTGGGCAGACAGAAAATTGATGGGGTTTCTTATGTTATTCCAGGATAAAATCACCTTGCATGCAATAAATCCAGAGAAGCTGGGAGCACTAAATGCACATCTGATGGTGGAAAAAGACCTACGCAAGTAGAGCCCAGAAAATAAAGGGTTTGTCTGGGCAGTGGCTGGACTAGAAGAATTTGGATTTTGAACAAAAACCCAAAGGTTTTATTAGGCTCTCCGGGAAAATACAAAACCAGAAAAATAATTTTGGTTTGACCCGTAACATTTTATTTGGAAAATATTTATTTTGGGGTGCCCTCCTTTTTCACTTGTAACTTGGGATGCTTTTTAAATGAAAAATGCCATCTCAGAAAGAAGTGTTGAAAAGAACTAAATACTTCTTAAGTTGAAAATGAATATTTCAACACTGAAAAAGAAGTTGCTTCCTTTGTGGGACTTGAAACAATTACATTTGGATTGAATTGCCCAGTGCTTCTGCTCTTCCCAAAACTCCACTTTCTGGCAAGGTTTACTGTATCTTGGCCATTTTTATGTGTATACAGATAATAAGTAAAGATTAGGGACAAATGTAAAGACCTGCACAATAGGAAGACCTGGATTGCAACTTCCAGATGTAATTCATTACCAAGGGATGTGGCTTGCATAAAGGAAGTTATTAAAAAAAATCACAACTAAAGCCACACTGCTCTGCACTGCTGATGGGGCAAAGATGGGCAGTGGTGGAGGGCTGAGCTCCTTGGGGTTGGAGCTCACAATGCCTGGGGGGGAGCGGGGAGAGCCTCTCGCCATTTGGGCAGTGGCAGCAGGAGCATCCAAGTTGATACCGACATAGTCCAATGCTGTTCAAAGTAGCAGCCTTCTGGTGTGACTGGCTATTGACCAACTGACTGACCTTCATGTTTTAAGCCAGCTTCTCTGCTTGCCAAACAGGAACCTGAATCTCTTAGCACTGGGAGTGTATGCAAATCTTCCATTTAGAGATGCTGGTTGAGAAGATATGGGTGAGGATTTCTGAAATCCTTGGGACCTCAGGTGGTTTGGAGTGGAAAGGGTGAGTGCCTGGGTGTCCTGGTTCCTGAGGCACAGACCCATGGGCCAGCCATGCAGGCAGCCATGAGTAGCCCCGAGTCATCTGGGAGATCCAATCAAGGCAGCTGACTCACAGGTGTACCTCATACCACTTCATCTGCTCATTATAAAAGGAGGGAGATCAGTAAGGGTGGAGCTCCTCTTCCTGTGGCTCCTCCCTCTTGGCCTTTTGCTTCTGCTGTTGACCTCAAGGACCAGGTTGTGTATGAGCTTGTATACTTTATGCTGGTGATTGTATTAGTTCTGTTATTTTATTAAATCTGTTTCTGCTTCAACTCATGGGGCTTTTCCTTTTTTTTTTTCCCTGATTTCCCTTTTCAGATAGGGGAGGAGGCATTGGGTGGTAGAACAACTGCTACAGTTTAGCCCCAGGTATAGACTAAGCACAGAGACTGGGGACATTGGAAAAAAATTTTTGTTTGTTACTGCAAGAAAGATACAGGTTAACTAAAACAATCCTAATTTTGTTATTCTAAGGAAACAAAAATCTGTATGCTGAAAAAAAATAGGATCTGGAGCAGTAAAAAGCTCAAGTGCCTTCTTTTATGGTGGTGGGGCTCCAATGTAAGCTTATGGTGGCCTTTCTGCAAGTCACAACCAGCAGAAAGAGGATCTCACTAGTCCAGAGGCTGGGCAATGTTTGAAAGGGATGTAATGTGTTTTTGACTGGGTGGAGGTGGAGCTAATATGCCACAAGGGACAGAGTGCCCTTTGGTTGCCACTGGGGCTCTGACCATAGGCCATGATGTGTTATCATCCAGTGCTGCAGAGAGAGCTGGTAGTTTTTCAAAGATTGGTGTGCAAACTACCAGGCAGCTGTGGAAATGACTGATCTGTTGAGCAGATCCTGCCAATAGTCTATATAATCATCTCAATTATATAAATCATTACGAGCGTGGCTTAGTTACAATGTCTTCAAATACAGCATGAGCATAGGAGAGTTTCATTTTTAACTTTTTGGAAACATTGAACAGAGGACTGGCAGAAGCGCTAAGTATTGTAGAGACATGGACTTTATTTTTAATTGTGTTAAAAATGCATTTAATAGGTATTGTTGCAAATCTCCTGAAAATTCATTTCATACTCAAAGTGCTGCAAGTTTGTATAAGCGTGAATGCATTAATCATAGGTAAGGAGGTTGAGTTTCAGTTGCAGCTGAAGGAGAGAGCTGGTATCTGAACACCAAGGTGTGGTTGGTACTTCCATAACACAAATATCTGCCCCTCAGTGCTCTTTTCTGTGTTCTTCGGTTTCCTTCCAGTTATACCCTATCTGTCCTTGGTGTTATCCAGACTGTAGTAGCGTCTCTTGCAAAAGTTAGTCAAGTTTTCGTGGCAGACTTGAGCCATCATTGAACAGATTTTCTTTGAGAAGAACCAATAAACAGAAAAGCCACAAAACTAAGATGGGAGGCTCATTGCAGTCATTGAAATTTGTCACTCTCTGCCTTTTTAGACGTGGAAGAAAAGGCATTATGTTCTAGAAATGTAGTAAAACAAGTGCCATTTTGGTTTTATAGTGCTGTAGTATATTTGTATACCCAAACCAATCTGCTACTGAATATTTGGATGCCAGGGCTGTTAGGTTGCGCTGCTGTAGTTTCTAAATAAGCAGCCAGCTCATGAAGTTCTTGGGTATAAATTCACATGTGCCTTTTGCTGTGTCTTGTAGCTTCCCCTACAGCAGTAGTTAAAAGTTGTAGTCGCTTTATTCTCTTGTTCTGTTCACATGGAGCACTCTGGTTACTATCAAAGTAGTAAAGTTCAGAGAGAGACCACAGTGCAAAATCCAAGTGCTAAAAATAAATAACAGGCCAAATACTCAAGACATTGGGTGCAATTTCCACTGAAGTCAACTGCAGCTCAGCCTCAGTTCTCGAGTACGTCTCTCTGTGGGAACACTTGTCTCCAGCTTAGTGGTCATAAATTGTGCAGTTGAATTTAAATTTAATAAACATTCAGGAATGTGCCTTACAAAGCTCTGACTAAAGACATCCTCCCACACTGTGCTGCTTTGGCAGCTGTCTCCTATGTTTTTTAACCCCACTAAAGCACCTGAGTAAGGTGTCTGTCTGCTTGGACTTGGCAACCTATCCATAAATCCCTAGCTGTCATTCCTGTGCTGAAAACTGTCAAGGGGCTGCTGGAGGAAAAATTATCCCTAGCTTCAGCCTTGCCTTCTGTCTAGAGATATTCTCCTTACCTGGCACGCTGTGGAAGCAAGGAGGTATGCTGGGGTGTTCACTGATGCTGCATCTGGGAATCATGATAAATAGAAAATGTCTGAGAGCTGAAAGTCAGCTTACAGCCCGTGAGTGCATGAGAGCAGCACAGCACCTGCAGCCTTGGAAGCTGGGCTGAAAGATAAGTGAATTTTTACATATGCTGTTTAAGGCTGTTGCTGGCCTCCTCATTACTGAAGGTAGTTTTGGTAGTGAAATAAAATGCAGATGGCCAGGCTCTAAGAAACAGTGGGTCAGAGATGTGATTGGGGGAAACTGGAGTGTACAGATGGTAGCTGCAGCATCTGGGAGCAGAGGAGGAGAGAGCAAACGCTCAGCCGTGAACTGAAGCCTGCACCGAGTGATGTCTGCACTTAGATGAAACATATTCCTTAGCGATATCAGGGCTGCTGTTGTGGACTCTAAATTGGATCCTGTGATGAGCCCGATCTTTGATGGTATTGGATTAACATCACTGCTCATTCCAGCTTATTATGTGTCCTGCAGTACCTGTCATGTCTCTCTGCCATCTACTGCAAATAATGACTCTGGCAATTATGAAGGCTTTGTGTGCCTGCAGATCAGAAATGCTATCTCGCAAAGGGCAGACTCTCTCCATCTCAGCACTGCAAATTCTTCCTTCACGTAGCGATTTGGCCCTTTTTGTCTCCCCTTCCCTCTGCACCCGCTATTTTGTGAAGCAGCAGCAGCTTTACAGAAGAGAAAAAACCGAGAGGCAGCTTCACCTCCTATCTTTCCCATTTTTCTACCCAACCCTCCTTCTCTCTGGAGCTGGAACAGAACTTAATGTCAAACACACAAGTTCTGCTTCGCTCAGGGTCTGATTGAAAGTCCGCTAAAATCAATGGTAAAATTCCCCTGGGCTTTGCTGTTCTTTAGATTATTTCCTGCCCCCACCCAGCTATGTCCCTTTGGCTGTGGGGGCATGCAGGGTGGCTGTGGGAGCTCAGAGGGGGAGATTTTCAGTGAAGCCTCTCACAAAGGGGAGCCTTGTTTCCCTGTGTAAAGCGTGAGGCTCTTGAGTTTTCCACTTGGTGCAAATCTGTGATTCATCTGCTTTCCCATGCTCTTGCTCACATCACAACATGCCACCAGCCAGGAGCGGGACTGAGTGCGAGGCAGGCGAGAGAATGTTGTTCGTTTTTTTTTCCTGCTCTTTTTAATCTCATCAGTTGCTCCCTGGTCCCCCCCACCCCTCACCTCAAGTCTACAATCCCAGAGCAGTGGTGATCCATTGCCCCGTCTTCAGCGCATCCTCCATCTCTGCTGACACCTGATTTGGCTGTTGGGTTACTGCTCCCTAACATGGTTGTGAAAACCAAACAGAGCTTGCTTTGCTGTCCTGCCCACGTGCACCTTCCACCATCCCTGCAGTACTCCCACGACACTGACTGCATCTTCAGAAACTAATCTTGAAGGTTGGAGGTAATGCTTTAGATTTGACACACATGGCTTCGGCGTGGGAGCTTTGGTTTGGCAAAAATATGGAAATAATAATAGCACTTCTGATCTTCAAAGTGCTTTTCACTGACGAGTTAATGAGTGCAATGTTAGGCTTTGCAAATTGGTCATACTCTGAAAATACACTTGGTAGCAAAGACCAAGGGTCAAGCTTTCAGCTACTGTAATGCCTTTGAAATGTCGATGTCAATTTCATGGTGTGAAAATTAAGGACCAAAGTCTGTTCTAGGAGTACAACATCTTGTTTAGTCAATGGGAATTGCATGCCCATTAATGAGAGCAGAATCAGACCCTAATTAATTTCAGGCTTGCCACATATATTCTTCCACTTTAATACACATGATTACTGGCAACATCTGCTCTCACATGTGAACAGGCCTGAGTTTTGCAATATATGAATTGGATATTGGTCCTAGTATGAGACTTAATATACCAACATTTTTCGTATTGGTTTCTCTGAGATCCTTTGCCAGGGGAGGGAGAATGACCAAAAGTACCCAGTCAGTTTCAGTCATACAATGTTGTGTGCACACACCCCAACACACACACAGGATCAGCTGTAGCTTTGTGGATGCCCCAGGCTTTGAGTCCATTGTCCCCTCCATGTAGTCAGGGGTCTAACAAGAGCAAGCTGCATGAGCTTTGCTGGTGATGTATGGATGATGTGGCTGTGGCTGCGCTCATTCTGTCCAGCTGTATGGGAGGATGCATCCCAGTCTGAGCATGGCATGGGAGTGGTGGAGGCTTTCTCCAGGATCAAGACCAGAGTCATAGCCTTGCAAGGTAAATACAAAGCGCACTAATTTTAAAGGTATCAAATTATTCAGGATGGAATAATTCAGCTCTGCAAAGCACAAGGTCCCTGTCCAGTATCAGTGATGGAGGTAGGTAAAAGCTGGCCCATGGCAAGCAGGGCCTAGATCTGCTGCATTAAAGAGCTGCAGGCACTGATTCCCAGTTCTCCTGAGTGAGAGGCAGATAAGCATTGCATTTGTGTTTTCAAGATTAAGTATCTCAAATCATAAATGTCAATACAATTATGAAGTACATTGAAAGCTTCCAAGTTATTTAAAATTAAATAACAACCCTATAATGCAGCCAAGCCAAGTACTGCTCAGATCCATTCGACCCTTGCGGGAGGCAAAGGAGGCTTTCAATTTCTTTGTTCGATCATTTCATTAAATTCCAATTCCTCTTAAAAGCTTGGCAGTCCTTATCCTCTCCCAGTTGCTTCTTATACAAGTCCCCTTTGTCTCCGCTCAGATTTCTCATGCTTCCTATGCTTACCCACCTTCCTATATTGCAGAGCCTTGCTGAGCCTCCAGGCAGTGCCCCTAGTAAGTACAGCTAATGGTATTTTTGCTAGAAATTTATTTGTCCTGTGTAGCCACTGCATTAGGCTGGGATGTGGCTGTGTGTGAGCAGGAGAAATGCTGCTTTGGTGTTTTGGGGGATTTGTAATGGGAAGCAGGCTGCATGCTATTACCCAGCGATGTCTTTGGGGCAGATGAAAGTGTCTTGGCCAGTCCTTGTCCTCAGCAAGGTGCCCCACTCAGTGTGGAAATAACCTGAAGTGAGAGGCAGGGCAGTCATGTCGGTGGAGTTACATGGCAGAGGGGAAGCTTCTGACCTCAGGAGTGTCATTGTTACACTAGGGAATAAGCAGGGCTGAGTCGAGAAATGGCCTGTAAGATCATGGTGAAAGTCCCTGCCACCTGGTCAGGCACCTTTAACATGGTTTTGGACTGTGAGAAACATCACTGCAGGGATCCCTGGGCTCTCCAACTTCAGGATGTACCTCTAGACCATGTGTGGGATTTTTCCTGTTCTTTTCTCTCTGAGGATTGGTGTGGTGTTAGTGTATTCTGTGGTAAGAGGGAAATACATCAGATGGGCTGCAGCTCAACCTGAGCATGCAGTTTTATGCATGGGATTCATTAACTTTCGTTTCCTCTTCTCTCACAGGTACTTAGGGAAAGGCAACAGCAGAAGATGCTGTAGGATGGAGTCACAACAATAAACTGTAGGTCCTGAAGGATGTAATTTTTCTCTTTCTAAAGAAGTTCTGGTCACAGCTGAGGTTGCCTTATGCTTTGACTTGTGCTTATAGCAGCCTTTACAGGCAGTGGGCTTTATGGCCTCTAATGTGTTCTCATGTCTGCTGGGCCATCCCACCAGCACATGACTGCGGTGCTTGGGCTTATTTTCTTTTATAATCTCTTTCTAGGCTCTCACTGAGATTTCCTGTCTTGGGGAATCTTGCTTAGGCTGAATGAGTTACTCAAATGTTCTTGGTCCAGCTCCAATTCCGGCTTAATTTATCTCTAGCTGTTAGGATTTCTGACTGGGGAAGCTACCCTACAGATTAATGAATTCCTACTGGATGAGGTGCAGGAGTTGACATGCAGCAAATGAGTCGGGATCCCCATATGCAAGGCTCACCATTAATGCTGCTGCAGAAACATCTTGCTCACAGCATCTGCCTGAAGGGCTCTTGCCACCAGCAGAGCTGGTCCTCGTAGGAATGAAGAGCATGGTTTTGCCCATCCCCTGAAGCAAGCAAGAGAGTGTAGGCTGTGTAGCTCTTTGCCCATGGGCTTCCACACCACCATACCCATGAGAGAGAAAGGGTCAGTATTACACCTTGCTTTGGACATTGTTAGTGAAGAAAAATGAGGTCTGGAGAGAGGAAGTGTTCAAATCCTGAGCATGCAGCGTGAGGGAAAATCTCATGTCTGCAGTACAAGGGAGTTTTCTGGACTGGTGCTGGGTACACACCTCCTTTGCTTGGCCAGTCCTTGTTAATTCACCTCAGGGTACAATTCCTAAGCAAAGACCCTTGGGAAGAGCCTGCAGCAATTGGCAGAGGAGGACACATGCAGTTCTCTTATAGAAATCACAACACAAATTGTGGGGCTTACCACTCTCTCTGTTAAGACAGGCATTCCTAGTGGTTTTGGGCAGCAGTTTTGCAATGGCCAGTGAACTCGGATACCTTGGAAAGGCTGGATAGGAGGCTGACTTGGCAAACCACTCCCAGGACCAGTGCCTGAGGCGTTGGTCCATGTTTCAGTGTGGTACCTGGCTTTCAGTAGTTCAATACAAGTTGCAGATCCCTCAAGATTTGCCTGTGCAAGTCCCAAATGTCTTACTAAACTCTATGATTTGAACACATACGGAGAATAACCTGAGGTTTCTACCAAACCTTTCACCTCTTCTGTGTCCTCACATCTGAGCTAAATATATTTAAAGTTTTGCCAGTGCCAGGTAGAAATTAAATATGTCATCAAGGGCTCAATATACTCCTGATATTCCAGAAACTTGATTCTACCATGCCATAGGAGAAAACGTTTTGTTGGCTTATGATGTATGGCTCACAACGTACATTTCACTAGCCTCAAATTTGCCTGATGGGCTGATAGTATAAGTACAAACTCCCCAGGTGACTGCAGTATTTCTGGGAAGTGATGCTTTGGTTCTCATAGCACGTCTAGAAAAAGACCTAGTGGAAGAAAAGAACTGGTCCTAGAACTGTTCCAACTGGCTGATCTAGTGACATGAAAGTGTTGTCGTTTACATGCTCTGCAGAGCTTCAGGATGCAAGGAAGATGGATGGTTATTCTTCTTGTGCCCGCTTAAACAATATATTTGATCCTGTCACCTGCCCTGTGTGGACTGCCTTCTTTAGAAGTCCGTATTAATGATGCAGATCAAATCTATATGCTGTCACTTATCTCACTTGCTCCAACAGCCTTTGTTAAAAGAAAAAAAGTCTTTTTGACCTTAAAACGTGAAGGCATTATTACTTTTGTGAAGCTGTTAGGAGAGGTTATAAGTACTAGAAAAGTGCTTCACTGGAAGAATGTATTAGCCAATGCTACTTGATCACAGGGACACCTGTATCCTTGAAACATAGAAAACAGACCTGTTATCAGCCTGTTATCCTTCATACATTGGCATCACTTGTTCTCACAGTGATCTGGCCTTGCTTCATGGTCTTCAAGGATCTTTAAAAAAAAGCACTGCTTGACTGCACAGGGGGTGTATCTTTAGCAGATAACGCTCAAGGCCCATTATCACCTTTCCCCTCTTCTTCCCACAGTCTAGCCCCACATCATTACTACCCAAATGAAAAGACTCCTCACCAGACTTTCTCAGCTGGAACTGAAGCAGAGATTTGAACTAAGCTGTCCAAATCCTCATATGTGTGTACTGTCAACCACCTCTGTCTAACCAGGTGTCAAGTATCTCTTTAGTGCCAGGCCATGGATCTGCCTCATGCTATGTTCTGCTTCCAGCAGCGGCCAGATGTGGGTGCTTGAAGAAGACTTCAAGCATGCCAAGCATGCATTTCCTGAGTGTGCTTCCAGCCTTCAACTATCTTCAGGGATTTTCTGAGCCAAATGCAGTTCTATGTATTAGTAACACCCAAGGTGTTTCCCTTCCATGAACTTGCCTGCTATCCCTTTGAATCCCTGTTCCAGCTGTTGGTCCAGATTACTTATTTCGTCCCCTCTTTCCCCAGCCAGTTGTCAACTTTCTTCCCACATCCTTGTCATCAGTTCCTACCACTGTGTAATTTTTTACCATATCTGTGTAACTTTGTGTTGATTGTGAAATGATTAAAGGTCTGGGAAATCTTTAGAAATATTTTTAATAGCAATATGTTCTTAGGTTTTATTATTATTATTAAGCTGGAGAGTTTACAGGTTTGAGTTTGAAAGTAATCAAACAAACTGTTTAAACTGGGTGAAAAAGTGAATGTGATAACTACGGTTAGTGTGGGGAAAGGCTGGGACAGTGAAGCGTGCTTGGGAGTGGTAACCTTTTCACCTCAATCAGCAGTAACTGGAACAGTTTGCCCTCAGTCTGCCTGTCTCCAGCTTGCTAAATGTTCAAATACTCCATGCAGAGTGGAGCTGCCTGAATTTACAAATAGCTTTGGACACCCTGAAACTGCCTTTATATTTTTTTTTAGTTTCCAGGAAATAAGTGATTCACCAGCCAAAAATATCATAAGCACCTATCACAACAGCACCAGTTGCTCCTGGGTGTCTTGGAGTTTACAGCAGACCTGTTAACTGGTAGTCTTACAGTGGAGGAGGTGGTGGATGTGTACATTTGTCTAGGCAGGGTGTGCTTTCCACCAGAACATTGCTGATCAAGGCAGGGCTACCTGCTTCTGTCTAGCTCAGAGGAACTCTTCCTTCACATGCAGGAACTTGGGAGTACACTAGCCTGCAACAGAACTAATGATAGCAAATGGACACAGCTTGGAAACAATTGGGAGGCTGAAAGTTGTTTGACCAGAGTATTTGCCAAATAGTTATGAATACAGAAGTGATTTGTTTAAACAAGGACCTTGCTCGCAAACAAACTGTAAACTGCAAAGGCTGAAATCTCTAAAATTATTTGTGACAAATAACTTGGTCAGTTCTATGAGCCTCTGTCTGACTCTTGCACAGATGGGAGTCATTCTGTTCCAGAGTAAACAGAGCAGCCTGGCACGCTCTCCGGTTACCAGGCTGGAAGAATGCAGTACATTTTTTGTGAGTGTTTGCTCTTAAAATATGCTTGCTTTATCTGTGTTCACACCTCTCTTGCGTTCATGAGCTGTGAACACTCAAGCAGTCAAGATTTACTCCTCTGGATACCTACCGAAAGCAAAATTAAACCTCATTACTTGCAAATGAAATAATAGGTTTTAACGTGGGATCCTGTTTTCAGAAAGCCTTGCCAGGTCTCTGGAACAAAGGCTATCAAGTCAGCCAGACATGGGTGTGCCAGTCTTCTGTAAATAAAAACATGCATGTACATAAGTATGTCTAACGAGTACTCAGACAGAATTAACTGTAAGATCCATATCTTGCCAACAAATCTGTTGAGCAGCTTAAGTTTGGTTTGGTTTTTTTTTTTTTTCCAAAGTAGCAGTGCCTCAGGCAAAGGTCTGTGTGGCCCAGAGAGGAAAAGCTGAAAATGGTCTGTGCAAAACTTGTAGTCATGGCTTATCTGCCTCCTGTCCCTAGGCAGTGAAAGCCACCAAGGGCCTTTGTAAAACCTTCTCCTGATTACAAGATTTGTGCTTATCCAGGCAGGAAACTAACATTGCCATGAGACTTGGGTGGCCCATTGGTACCAGAGAGGTTGCAGTCCTTCCCTAAAAGCAGGAAAAATCTGTAACTTCAAATAAACCTGAGAGGCTGCAGTCTGACAGAGGGTGATGCATGATGAGTGTCTAGTCTTGGTGGGTAACTTGTTTCTGGCCAATGCTACCCTCTGTTTAAGCATGCAGAGGGGAAGGGAGAGCTCCTTCATTGCCTGCTAAATCAGTGCATTCATTGAGAGGACATCTCTCCTGGCTGATGGAGAGATAACTGGTCCAAACCACTCATTTGGAAAGGTTTAGAAAGATGGCAGGAGTAAGTGCTGCTGCTTTCTTGTGTCCCATCTAACTGTGCTGCCTCTCCCCAGGCCTCCTGGAAACCAAGCAGAACAGAAGGGTTGCAATAGTTGCCTGGGTACCTAAGCCCTGTGATTCAGCTGATGGGTGTAGTGCAGCTCTGCGTGGGAGATGTGTTATCTGTCTGCTCCAGGAGGGAGTTCACATCTTGGCTTGCACAACTTGTGTGGCTTCCCTGCTCCCAGCAGTGCCCTGCACACTGGTGGTGGCTGAAAATCTACCTTGTGTATGCCCGTGTGTGTGTGCATCAACACACTGATACATACAAATTGTAAAAGAGGGCTCCTCCAGTTACAAATTCTGTTGGTCGAAAGTTAGGAAATGCTGTCAGTGACTATTCATGTCTGGATTCTGTTCCACTTTGCCTCCATCTTGGGCTAAAAACCAGGCAGGGATCCTGTGGAAAAATACAGCACTTCATTGCACATGTGGATGCGTAAGAAAAGGTGTTCTGGGAAAGCTGGTATTTCCCAAGTCCCAAGTGTTTGACTTCATACCCTCGTTGACATTCCTGCAGGGGAAGTCTTTTCGCATAGAGTTTCCCAATGGCAAACAACAGCCCTCAAGCCAGGCCTGAGAACAGCTGCTGTGACAAAGCCCTTGTTCCTCTGCTTCTGTCTTTTGCTTTTGTTTTCCTGCCCCCCTGCTTTCCTCTTCCCTCGGTCCCCAGCATCCCCAGAGCAGTGTGGCACTGCTGCCTTCAGAAGGGGCACTGGTTTGCTGGGAGGTATTTTAACTCAGTGCTACAAGGTTTCTGAGACATACTCAGGTGGGGAGGGGGAGCAAAACAGTTATTAATTTTTAATGCCTTATCTACTGTAACAAAATTGGGATAGCAGTTTGCAAGTCTAGGAAGAGGCATGGCTTTAGCCTGAGGGCTCTACTTGCTGCATTTGAGATCTCCTGCAAATAACAGTCATCTCGAAGTATTTCAAGAAACCTGCACAAATTGTTTATCATGCAAAACGTTCAGGCAGCCCAAAAAAAGGAGTAACACCCTGAATGATTGTGCCTCAGACTGCTTTTTGTGCTTGTTTCTTAACCAATGTTTATGTGCTCTGAGCACAAGTGCTCTCCTCCCTTTGCTTTACCTTGGTTGGTTTATCAGCTTCTGGGGATCCTA
The DNA here is from genome assembly GCA_028020825.1 of Podargus strigoides. Lineage (NCBI taxonomy): Eukaryota > Metazoa > Chordata > Aves > Caprimulgiformes > Podargidae > Podargus > Podargus strigoides. The sequence continues at coordinate 12,866,171 of CM051623.1, read as the reverse complement.
CTTGCTGCTTGTGCACCATAAAAATGTCTGGTCTGGTGGTCCTGATGAAATGTGTCTATGTTTTGTGTTCCATGGTGAAGTAAGACAGCTATCAGGGCAAGACGTTTTCTTGGAAGTCAGCACTGGCTTGGTATGGCTGACCATCACAGTGGCCGTGGAAATCTGCTCTCAAAGCTGATAAAAGCCTTGAGTGCCACTGTCTGTGTCCAGCCAGGAGAAAGCGAGAGGGAAAGGTCAGTGCTGATGGTGATCTGCAAACTGCCTCAAGGAGACGGGAAGATGCATAAAATAAGGTGATGGAGCTGGTGCAGGCAGGGAGGGAAGCTGCTCTGGAGGAGCTTGGAAGGCAAATTCCTTTGCACTTAACAGTAAATGGTATCAGGAAAAGGTGTTTGCAGAGCCTAAAATGGAGCCTGGGAGGACATAGAGATGGAGTAAATGAAGCATGCGGCTGGCTGTTATGTGCCAGGCAGGACCGGCATCTGGACCACTTCCTTTCCTCACTCTCTTCTCTCTCGTCTCCTGGCTCCCACTGCTGCTTGCCCATAGTTGTGCCTTTCCCACTGGGTAGTCTGTAGCAGGCTCCATTAGCACCCAGTCGCATCCTCCTGACTGCAGCTCTTCTTTCAAAGGCTGTACCTAGGTAAGCCTGTGAAAATACCTCATCACAAGGATGCAGATAGCATGTGTCTGTGCAGAAAGGGAGTACAGGTGAGAAGAAACTCCACTGTAAGATGTCAGAAGATCGAGGCTGCCAGAAAAAATAGTAGCATGGAAATTACTGTATTAGGTAGGTGTAGTGATCTCTCCAGTCCAATGCTGAATCTCATGTGAAATGCTCATGGGGATGAGTGAAAAGCCCTTGCAATAGGTAGATAGGGAGTCTTCTCCAAGAGGTAAATCTTCTCCTCATGTCTGTTACTGAAATTGGTACAATCATGGGACATGTGGCTCTATATTGCTCCTCAAACTCCCTTGGTATTTAGTTGTACATGTGAAGATTTCATGATGTGAGTCATGAGAGATCTGTGGCCTTGATGGCCATGATCTCCACAGTATATTTGTGTTTTCTTGTCTCTATTTTGCTCCTTGACAGATTATTTGAATGATGTCTGCGTTGTGATATGAGGAGAAATTCAGAATAACTTTTCAATACCGTTCATTTATGTCCTATACTCTTATTTTTTCCCGAGCCTTGTTGCTGTCTTTTCATTTGTAATATGAGTAAACCTCAGTTCCTCCTTCTCTTTCTCTGCCCTCTTTGATTCCCCCTGCCTTGCCCTTGATTTATTGCTGGTCATCCTGAAGTGATGCAGTTTTCTGGTTTGCCTTTTGCACGAGTTGTTCCCATGTGTGCTTGCTGGTGTGGCTTTTTGACCACTACTGTGCTGCTCATCTGCCCTTCTGGCAAGTTGTTGTGAAGTTTTCTTATTCTCTAGTGTAAAGTGCATCATCTGCAAAGTTTCCCACCTTACTGCTTCTTCAGGCAGAAACACCCACTTTCAGCATTTCCCAGTATTTCTAAGGGATTTTCTACATATGGAAATGAATGCTGCATGGGAAGCTAGATTGCTACTCTGTCCTAAGGCCCTGTGTCATCCTTTTTGTGTTCCCTATGAGAAGCTACTCCTCACAAGGCACTCCTGGGCACTGTGGATCCCTTTACCTGAGTACTTTCCATCCATGCTGCTGGGTCTTAGCTAAGCCACGGTTTGGGCTCAAAGTTTCCAATTGCCGCTGGCTTTGGGATTACTGCTGGCAAACCAGTCTGTAGCACACTCATACTGGTCCCTCCAGACCCTGTGAGGAAAAGCATGGGCCTGGGCAAGGGCAATGAGTTGTTCAGATGTTGGCCTGTGTGCCTCCATAGGGACACAGCAAATGGGAACAGTGAGCCAGGAGCTGCAAAGATGCTGAGGGTGATCACTAGGGCAGAGTGATGAAATGATATTTCCACACTGACTGTCTGTGCTAAGTCCCCCTAGAAACAGACCTGAACTTATGTCTTACTGCCCTGTAGCTTGTGGACCCTGGTAAAGCCCTCGTTGCTTTTCTCAGGATGCAGTTCATGTCCTTTTTGAGCCATATGGGATTCCAGTGTATTTCTAGACCTGTGATCTTGCCTAATTATCTCTGGTCTTTTTCCATCCTTTCACTGATAAACAGTCCCCACTTCACATCTTGAATTCCAGCTGCCTGGAAAACAATCAGCAAATAAACATTGGAGGGAATATTGGAGAAAAAAAACCCACCACAACTGTGCCTAGCAATTGGGCTTGCTGCCTCCAGGCAGGTGCAGGCTGCATGTGAACAGCAGCAATTCACTCAGCAGTGCTTTTGAAAGCAAGGAGCTGACGGGACTGGGAAAGCTGAGTGATGTGATGGGTCTGGGGCCAGGGAAGCATCATGTGTGGATGCCAAGTAGACGGCTGAATTTTAGACACTGCTAATTTTAGTTCAGCCTGGTTTGCTTCAGTGAGCTCTCCTGGTGCTCTGAATGCTGTCATTCAGGCTAATCATAATTCTTTACAAGACTTAAATCTCTTGTATACACAAGAATCTGATCTGAGCTTTTGTTTTTCCTTAAAATGAGGTTTTCCTCTGTGCTCTGACCTTACCATGAATGCATGTTAGACCAATACCAGTAATCATGAACCTGCTGTTCCATATTCTCTCTTCCTCATGATATTCTTTAACCTATTTTACATGTACAGCACTTCATAATATGCAGTCAAGTGTTTAAGCATTCAATTCCATCCCTTCACCCACCCCTCCTGTTCCTGTGGTTGGTTGCGGATCACTGCCTGGAAGCGGGCAGAGAGAGCGGGCAGCAAGGTGAGTTTTGTTCCTGTGAGGATAACTCCTTTCAAGTAATTCTTTATCCAAGGTGACCAGTGTGCACTGATACCTTATCTCAGCTGAAAGCATGGCAATTTCTGACGGTGCAGTCATCTGACCCTACCCTTAAACAAAGCCACACTCTGGTCCCCAGGCAGGATTGCTGCAGAGAGCCAGGGGCGGGTACAACTCCACACAGCCTTCTCTTCTTTTAAATCCTGTAACTTTGTCCTGTGTTAGTCTTCTGGGCTCAGCTTCCTATGTGTTTGCAGCAGTGAGCAGGGAGAGGGTCTACATGAAAATTGCTCAGGTGTAAAAATGAGAGTATGGCTAAAACCTGATTCGAAAATAGACCCAGGCTAATAGAGTTTCATTTAATCTCCAGGTTGCTGTTCAAGATCCAGTCTGTGTAGGCTGTGATGAAATGCGGTTACCACCAGACAAGTATTCAGTTCTTTGCATAATGAAAATTGGCACTTTGCAGCAATTTCTAAACAGATGCAACTGCAGCTGCTGTGAGAAGGCTGAGGCCATCTGTTCTTCCCTGCAGCTGCTGGCCCCTTCCCGTGGCCCTCCACATCCTCATCCCCAGCCCTGCTGCACGCAGCTGGGAGCACCCATGGGCATGCGGTGGGCGGTGATGGGGTTTGTCACACTATGCAGTCAGAGGCAGAAGTGGTGCAGGGAATCTGAGGCTGCAGTTGCATGATTCCCATGTATTTCTGGGATCTCTTACTCCAGAATTGTATATTTTAAGTGGGAGTTGACATACAATAGCAGTGGAGTGTAGGAAATTTGTGTCACTGCCAATCTTCTCTTCTTGCCCTGTGTCCATTCAGAGCTGAGTACTTTGCTTTGTGTTTCTGGTTTCAGTCTATGAGGCTCCACCAGCTTTCTTTGATTCAGATTTACAAAGCCATGCCTAGAGAAGGTGATGTCATATTCCTTTTTTTCTTCTAGCAGTACCTGCTCCACATACTGCAACCAGAGTGTCTACAGGAGTGTAAGACTGGTCTTGCTCTGCAGAAGCCTGTGGAATTCTGGTCCATGCAGACCAACATTATTCTGCAGTGGTTCTTCTCTGAACTCTTCTGCTCTGGAAGAAGAGCATGTATGAAGGCAGCTTTTCTACAATGATGAAAGGGCTTTGCATTCAACACTTGGTTTATTTTGTCATCATTTGTCTGCAAAGACAAATTTTGAATTTGTAGGGAGTTCCAAGACACATCCGTGGGATTTGATTACAAGGAAGGCTGGGGAAAGATGACGGTATTTGTGCTACACCTCCCATTGCCCTGGTGTGCTCACCTTGCTCTTGGAGTAGTCATGGCAAGAAAGGATTTGATTCCCCTTAGAGGCACGTTCCCAGCTTGAATTAACATCAAAGTTGCAAGTAAAGATCTGTGGAGATCAGGTGCACAAGGCCAGTATATTTTTTGTGCAAATATGAGCCGTAGCCAACATAGTTTAACAATGATAAATTTCAAGACTGTCCGGTTTATCCAAAAAAACAGGTCTTGTGGTAAAGTTTTATGAAAATCTCCATGCCACATAAATTTGTCTTTCTACCTGAGCAGAATTACCACTTGTGTCAACAGAGTTCCAGCCCACATGGGGGAAGAGGGAGGAAAGCGGGGAGCCACCATGCAGCACAGCAAGCAGAGACTTCCCGCAATACCTTTGTTAATGGTGTGTTTCTGGGAGCCGGTCCAGGGCCATTTCAGAGCGTCAGTATAATTTTACTGTTATTTCTTGGGTTGAGTTTTGATCCATGAGGCTTTATCTTTGGAAACAACTGTTTCCCAGTGCAGTGTCCCTGTCCTCATGATGAAGGGCTCTGCAGTACATCCTTTGGTTCTCTAAAACACAGCACGCTTCAGAGACCTAAAGCATTTCCTAGCTGATTGATGGCAACTCATTTAATGCAATGTGGAGGTCTAAAACTATGAATATATCAAGCTGTGGAACAATATATTTCTTCTTCTTGGGTGTGCTTATCATACAACGCTCTCACTTAAAATGGAGGCAGCAATTGCATTTTATCACCTGTTTGCAAAAAGTCATTATTAAAGGCTAAAAAATTTACAGGCAGAACCTTTGAAACCTGATGTCATCATGCTATGCTTTTATTGTTTGCTCTGACAGAGGCATGGTGAAAGCAGAGTCCTCTCTGGACAGGCAAAGGTATCGTACTATCAAGGTGTGGACAGAAAGTAAATCAGTGTGAGCTGTGAGTGGGTCTGCAGCTCTGGAGATCCTGCCACTGATGCTACATGTGAAACTGATCATCCCTCTTTCATCAGAGGATGGTTTAAGCAGTTGGTCAGAGACAGAGAATGAGAAAAGATACCGGGAGGAGACGTGAATGTGCATGCAGGGGGAGTATGGCTTTAGTACTAACCTCCTATGTCCCTCCAGAATGTGGTCCTCACACTGACTGCATGCCATGGCCATGTCCAAGGCTCAAGCCTCTGTCTTGCAAGCAAAGAAAATAATAAATTATCTGCTTTTCAGCAGTTTATGGGCCAGATGCATGTCTAGTGTAGCCAGCTTTGACTTCCTTGGGCTTAAATTTGGAAGAGGTTTCAAGTAGTTTGTCTCTTCTGTCATATTACGTGTAACAGCCACCACACACCAGCATCCTCATGGTTGTGGAGTCTGAGGGTATGAAGTTAGTGCTGTCTGGCTAATCCGGGGCTCCTTTTGAAATCACCCATCTCAAAAGCTGAATTTTATTTACGTTTGCAGGGATAGGGCTGGGCTCAGCTTTGCCACTTTCTGGGTTAAATGTTAATATTTTTTATCAAAAGTTGACTGACTAGCTGAGGGCTGCCTTTAAATTGTCAAGATTTGCAACAAATATGTCACTAATAAGGATTTTTTATTTTGCCACTTTATCCCATATTTAATAGGGGGTGAATCCTTCAAATTGCAATACATGTGAATAGTTAATAGCTTAATTTATATTAAACACATATTGCATTGTTAGCAAATAATGATGAGCTACGTGGTAACTATAAAGGGTTCTGTGTAACTGAGGATGTTGCACATCCTTACCAGAGTTTAGGAAATGAAAATAAGCAAGCAACACAATGTGTGGTTTTAAGGCAGCCCTCACCAGAATGGTTCCCCCAACAAATTAGGCTTCCACACTGTGCACAAGTTATTTTTTCAAATACATCACCTAGCCTATAGCCACTCATGTTCAATACATGCCAGTCTTATGCACAGAGGCTCAGTTCCAGCTCCTGAGACCACCTCAGCATTTGCATTTCCTTTGCTCTCTGTGACCGTAACCATAGAACCTACTACAACACTTGGAGAAATATAATCTTTGGCATTTAGTACATTTTCTCCACCCATATGCACGTGCACTTTTGAAGAAGCAAACAGAAAATCCACGTAACTCTGGTGTCTGTAGCCAGGAAAAGCTAAGACCGGAGAGAATTAAATAAAGCAATAGTTATAGAGGGGGAAAAGCATTAATTTGGGGAGTTACAGCTCTGCCTCCAGGAGCCAGTGCTGCTGTCTGCCAAGCTGCGTCGTGCTATCCTGGCAGTGACTATAGGCTGCTAAGGCAGAAATCGGTCAGGGGAATGTGTCCTGTACCAAGGTGCTTGAAGCAGCACCCAAGCAGGGTTTCTGTGCTGCACAGGGCTTGTACTAGCCGTTATGGAAGAGATGAGTTTTAATGGAAAGGAGCACAAATAGCTACTATGAATGGCCCTGGGCTAAATGGCTCACCCAGGCTATTTTGGCAAATACTTAGGAATGACAAATATATTCACCCGTCAGGGCTGGCTCAGCAAATAGGCTGGATTAATGATAATGATTGCAGTGAATAATTCACCTGGATCTACTGGTATTCTGAGAGTGAGTTGTACGGGCAGAGAAAATAAGGAAAATCGGATGGGTTTCTTGAGTGCTGGATGGCAGGGAAAGAAAGAGAAGGAGGCATGTACTGGAGAAAAAACCTACTCAGCAGCTGGGGCACTCAGCTGGAATGTGATAGACAGATCCACCATGTTCCTGCTTGGAGCTGGGCAGAGCAGTGTGCAAACTGGAGCTGCTCTGGGGCTTTTCTAGGGAAAACCATGCGGAGAGGGAGAACAAGCGAAACAAGTCAGGCATGACCAGGTCCAGGCAGGAATCTACGGAAACTTTTGTAGACATGGATGCATTTCCATGAGGTGCATTTCCATTCAATTTCTTTGAGTGAGACTTTTCCAAGGACAGACCATTTTCTCAGAAGGCCCTTGCCCAGCAGTTCAATGCCACTACTTCTGCATTTCATTAAGTCCCTGTAGCTGGTAAAAGAGGGTCTCTTAAAAGGGTTTCTGCCTGGAGAGGTTCGGATCTCTTTTGTTTGCAGACACCTCCCTGGTGAGTTCTACTATCTCATTGGGTTAGATAATGAGGATGGCAGAATGGATTTGTGAATGACTGGGTTACTGGTTCTGTTACTTTAATTACAGATCCTAGCCTTGTGTTGAGTTTAGGAGTTTGGCACTTCAGCACGGGCTACCACAAGCTTTAAAGATGAAGGGGGCAAACCTTGGTCATTCCCACCTGAGAAACAGGAGCAGGAACAGGAAGAGGGAGCAAGTCGCACCTTCCCATGCAGTGCTGCAGGTCCTGCATTCACTGATGCTCTCCACCAGGACACCTGACCAGGCAGCTGGGGGAGGTTGGGGTGCCTCTACCCTTTAAATGTCAAGGGAGGGATCAATGCTGCTGAAGATGCTCTCTGAAGGACCTTCCCCAAACTCCTGTACCAGGAAGGGTTGCCTGGGGTGCTTTGGTTTCTCTCTAGCAGCACCCAGGAGAGGCAGCTCAGAGATCCTGGAGAGTGTATGGGTCCCAGTCATTCTCCATCCCCTCTTGCTGAGGACACAGCTCTGTATGGACAGAGACATGGTGAGATGGGCTCTGAGCATAGGATGTGTGGTGTAACTGCTGGAAAGGGCTGAAACCTGCTGGTCCTGGGGCTGAGCGCTCCTGGTGCAGGGGCAGCCAGCACACAGAGCAATGTCTGTGTGCAGCGTGGTGGAACTGGGAATGAACTCTTGCAAAAATAATAATAATAAAAAAAACAGTCGCGCCTGTATTTCACATTTCTCCCTGCCCTTCCAGCAACCCTTCCTTGAAAAGTTTATGTCTCCATTACAAGAAGCGGTTGCGTTTTCACACAGCCAAGTCCTCTCCCTGCTGTTTTCCATAGCTGAGCTGGCCTTTGCACAGCCTCGGCGATGCGGGGCCTCTCGTGGACAGAGCCGTGTTTGTCTCGGAGGCATGTTGAACTTGGCAGGTACTGTACGTCTAACTCCAGTTTAAACTACCACCTTTCCGAAGGAAAAGACTCTGCAGTACACAATGGCAGCCACTGCAAGGAAAATCTGCTTGCCCAGCTGGAAAACCCAAGCAGGGTCATTAACAGCAGTTTCTCCATCTTTTCACACAAATTTACTCAGCAGTCTTGCAGACTCTGACCTAGCTGCCATTTTTTTCCAATTGAAAGAGCCTAAAACAGGGCAACTCGATTGCTACCAACTCCAACAGACTAATGTCTGCTAAACCAGGCAGAAGTACAACCTTAAAAAACACAGGCCAGGCTTGCCCCTCCCTTGCAAACAACCTTCTGTGGCTTGTGTGGATCTGGGGTCAAGCGTGCTGTGCTCCTAGGTGGCCTGATCCCTTCCTGTGGATTCGTCACTTTCCATGAATTGCAGCAGAGTTAATGTCTGATGGTGCATTTCTTTGGAGCCTGCCCTGGGTGATTTTTTTCCCCTTTGGCTGGGACTAAGCACAAGTTGGTTGCAGATGGGAAGAAGGTTGATGGTGGGTTTCCATAGGTGGCAGGTCCTGTCCTGGAGGGTCTCAGTTAGCTTGCTGGTGGGAAAGAGGAAAGCTGGTCATCTCTCTTTGGAGGGGCGACTCTGGTCAGAAATCTCCTTGGGATACACATCATGTTTGCGGGCAGTGAGGAAGATGGCATGGAGCTTTTCTCTGCACCTAAACCTGTGTGCATACCACTGTGGAGTACAATCATTCTCCATCGCTGTTTCCATCTCCTCATTAAGCTTGCCATCGATAATACAGTGCTTCTTGTGCAGCTGAGAGCGGAAAGGGTGGTGCATGAGAGCTGACTCACTCTGATTCACGTCTCCTGGGAACACAGGGTCAGTTGGGTTAATCTCAGCCTGCCGCACGCCTAGAGACCCCCAGGGAGAGTGAGGACATCCCCTCTCTGCTCTCTGCCTGTGTGCCCTATTGTCACCTGAAAAGTCAGCTTGTTCTGGGGCAAGGAAATGCCCTTCTGAGGATGGGGCTGAAGCACTGGATGAGGGAGCCTGGGCTGTGCCACCAATTGTCCTGGTCCTCCACCATAGCAGCTATTCCCCTCTGGAGTGCCAGGAGCCCCACTGCAGTGGGAGTGCTCTGGATGCCCTGGGTTGGGCAGACTGACCCAGGGAGTCAAGTCTCCCTGGGTACTTTGGGGCAGTGTCTGGACCAGAGAAATACAGCTCAGCTCACTGCACCAATTTTTTTTTAGGTTTTTTTCAACTTGTCCTTTTGGGAACAGCAGAGAGACAGAGCAGAACAGGCTCCCAGGGAACAAAGTTTAGTTTCCTACAATTTATCATTTAACAGTGTGAAATCTGAGGTTGATGTTTTCTCAGGCAGAGCAGAAACTTATTATACTTGATTTCTTAGGAAAGGAGGGCTTGGGGGAAAGGGGAGCAGAGCAGGGCCTGTCTGACTGCTGGGGAGTTAACTGTGCTGTGGTGCTGCTGTACGCCCAGGCTCTAGGGCTTCCACAGGTAGAGCCTGGGCTGAGGGCAGCAGCCAGTGAAAGTCAATGCTGATCTTTTGTGACTCCTGAGAAAACACTTCAGCTTGCAGGGATCTTCATGTTTGCTTTCTCTTTGTTTTTGTTTCTCTCCCAGGATGAAAAGGTAAGCACAAGAGGGTTGATTGAGCAGAAAGGTAAAAGATCAAAACCAGCCTGTGTTACCATCTTTATGGCAGGTGCCATGATGCAGAGCCCATCAGATGGGCATAGCTGGGGTTAGGAAAGGATGAAGGAGGAAGGAGGAGTGTTTTCTGCAATGCTTGTCTCCAGGCAGTCTAGACCCAAATTCAAAATTTCTAGTTGTTTTTTTTTTTTTTAAAAAAAAAAAAAAAAGCAGCTTTGACACTGGCAGTCTGCCTAAATCTGTTTTTTATAGCAACTGCTAAGTTTTGGAACAGGACAGCAACTCCGATGGCGCAATAAACAAAATGTTAAAGTAAATGAGAATAATTGAGGTTGTCTTTGTGGTTGTATGCTGATGATGCTTTCCAGATCCAGTTACATTTTCCTCTTAGTGGCATGCTTCTCCCCCTCTATTTTTTTTTTTTTTTTTTCTGTGTGTGTGCCCACTTCCTATTTTCTATTTGCACTCTTCTCAATCTATTCTTTCCACCATATGCTCTGAACCTTCATCCATCCTGTCCTGGTTCCGCAGGCACAGACCCATGGGCCAGCCATGCAGGCAGGCCCTGAGTAGCCCCGAGTCAGCTGGGAGATCCAATCAAGGCAGCTGACTCACAGGTGTATCCCACACCACTTAAATTAAGCTCATTATAAAAGGAGGGAGTTCACTGAGGGTGGGGAGTTCCTCTTCCTGGGATTTCTCTCATTTGGCCTTCTGCTGCTGATCCCAAGGACCAGGTTGAGTAGAACCTTATATACTTTTTGTTGGTGATTGTATTAGTTTTGTTATTGCATTAAATCTGTTTCTACTTCGGCCCATGGGGCTCTTCCTTTTTTTCCCTGATTCCCCCTCTCAGCTGAGGAGGGGTCATTGGGTGGTAGAACAACTGCTACAGTTTAGCCCTGGGTACAGGATAAATGTAGACATATTCCAACTTTTCATGATGCCCAAAAGTCTTTGTAGTTCATCCAGTGCAAATACCTGTTTTCCAAAGCCTCCAGGAGGTTTTCATGCTCTTCTCTGAGACTGTGGTTTTCTTCGTCAGTTCACTCTGCAGCAGGGAGACCACCACTATCCCAAAGTGTGACTGGATCCAGTAGACTAGATCCAATCTCGGGTGCCATCACTGGTGGTGATGGATTTACCTGTTGGTCCCCCTCCCTACTTGTTTGTTTATCACTTTCTACTACCCCATCCCATTGAAACAGCAGTGATGCTGAATTAGGGAGAGGGCAATAAACCCACAAGGCACAGTGGTAGTGCAATGGTGATAACAGCTCTCCAGTGAAAGGTATGAATCCTCTGTCTTCCTCATCTCACCTGAGTGCTATGTATGGTGTCCAGAAGAAATGTTGCTAACACCAGCCCTTGTGTGTTGTCATCTTGGATGTGTGGCAAGACCCTGTTATCAAGGTCTCCTCTTCTGGTTGGCAACCAGGGCTCTGATGCATAAAATTAAACATCCTGTGGCAGCTTATTTCCCACTAGGGGGAAAAAAAACGCCCCACAGCAGATCCATTGAATTAACCAGATATATTAATCATATAAAGTGTGGCCTGTCCTCTGTCTCATTGCCATCTCAGTGTCCATTTTTGATGTTTCCCTGCACTTTTGATTGCATGTGCCCTAGCTGAAAATCATGTGCCTTTTTTTTTTTTTTTTCCCCCTCTCATGTGCAACCCGTGCCAATGGAGGGAGGCAGAAGGTCCTGGCAGCAGGGCAGCCAGGCTCTTCTCACTGTAGGGATGTGGAGGCAAGCTCAGGGAGACAGATGAGAATTAGTTCCACTTTTAAACAATATTTTTTTCAGCTAGAAAGTCTAAAACTTAAATCTCCAAATTCTGTAGTGAAGTCTTGCAGTAGAAGCTGGATTCAACAGCAACCAAATGCTTCCCTGAAAGTCATGGCTCTGCCTTAGGATATAGGTGTGTTTCTGCTTTCAGAGAGTAACTGTTGCTCTATGGTGCTGCCGTTTATGCTACTGGGAAAGCTGGCAATAATGCAAATACACTGTAAATCTACATGCTTCCTGCTCACTCCGAGCATCAAATTACTCCCACCTTGAAAAAGCTGGTTTCGCCTTTATTTACAGAGCTGGTCTTATCAGCAACTTACTTCCCTGGAAACAAAATTTCTTCCAAGAGTTAAAAATATGCATAACCCCATAAAGGGTTTAAAATACATCCTACTACCATTCAGTGAAAACTGCTTAATTGGAACTCCCACGCAGCGTTTTGCAATTAACGCTGATGCTTATTAAAAATAGGGGAGAGAATCTAAAAGTCAGCATACAAAAATACAATAATGTCTTGTCTGAAAACATGGTGCACAGCTACAGATGCTATCGGTTATTGTTCATCTCTGTGTGTCCTGATCATGAATGAGTCTTACTCTTTTCCTAGTCTTTTTTTTTTTTTTTTTTTTTTTTTTTGCATGGGGCCCGTGTGCTACAGGGGAGCCTGAGGGGAGTACAGCTGAACCACAGCATGTGTTCCTCTTCCCTCCACTGAGCAGGGGTGTGAGATACTGAACGCATGCTAGGTACATCCCAGGTCATCCTTGCTTGCACCATTTCAGTCCTGCATTCATCATGCACCTGCTCAAAGGCTCCTGAAACTAAAGATGCTGCTTTGGACAGATCAGGGGAGAGGACTGACTGATGCAGAATCCCTGAGTCATGTCCCAGTTCCCTCTGCAGCGAGGCTGTAGCGTAACCTTGAGCTGCCCTCCTTTCAGTGCAGAAGGTACAGTAGGTTGCAACCCTGAATTTTTGTGTGGGAACACCTGTGTGAGGACCCACCTGCAGTGCTCCCCACCTCAGAAAGAGTGAAAAACCAGGTAAGATACAGCATCCTTCATTAAATCACAGAGGAACATAGCTGTAGGTAAGGACTTATCCTGTAGTAAATGAGGTTTTCCTCCCTCCCTAGTCCTCTAGTTCTCCCTTGTGTTCAGGCCTGTGTTTCCTCACTGACCTTTGCGGAGTTGCTTGGTATACAGATGTTGGGGGTCAGTGCAAGTAGGGGGGGCAAAAGTGTTTTTATTTAACTTCTTCACATGCAACTGGCTGATGACTGACATGAAAAAACAAAGACCCCAGGCATATGGAATTATAAAAATATATGAAGGGAAGGCAGACATTTGACGCTGGTCATGCTACCCAAATCTCAGCAACAGTGTGATCTTAAGCTCTGCTGCTGCTTTTTTGCAGGGTGTGATGGGCTACGGGAGAAGGCTACCTGGGCTTCGTTTGCCCTAAACCCTCCCCTAGATTAGACAGAGCAATAAAAAAACCCACCACAACCCAAACCCCCAAGGACAGGAATTTCCTTCTTGATGGGAACAGACTGGCTAAGCAATTCCTGGGGGCTTTCAGCAGGCTAACCACAAATTTGCTGTGGAGCCTCACGTTCTGAGAGCAGTGTGGGTAGGAACTGCTCCCCTTTGTTGGACCTTGAACCCATTTCATTTTCGATGTAACTGGCCTTATTGCTATGGTTGTTACAGCTTGCAAAGGTAAGGTGATGAGTTCCCACCTGGAGAGGCTGGAAGCAGCTGTGTTTCTTCCTCCTGCCTCCCACAGCTGCCCCCTACCCTCTGACCACCCTGAGGTTTGACGGTGGGGAGATGCATTTAGCTTGCATCAAAACAGCCCCACTGCATTCAGCTCTGAATATCATCCCATCACTGCAGCACAGGGACAACTTGGCTTCCCCACCACCTGCCCTGGCAAACCTCATCACAGCTGCTGGGGTAAGATTCTCACAGTCAAGTCTTTTGCAAAGCCACTGCAGCTCTCATCCTACCAGGAAGGGGAGGAGTGCAGGGCTGGTGATGATCAAAGGCCAGCTATGAGTCATCTCAAATCCAATGAATGATCATTAGTTGGAGGAAGAGGTAATTAGACTGGCTTCACTATCTTGCTGTTATGCTCGGGGGAGTAATGGGGTGGTATTGCTGCCATTGAAGAACTTTATTTGTCAGGAGTGACTCATTGGGTATGTGTCACAAATTATACATGGGAAAAACTCAGTGCTCCCTGTTGGGAGTTGAAAGTCCAGTGCAATGTGCCCAGACAATCCTAGCAGCTGCTGGATAATGATAGCATCACCTGGTGTGCATTCCCCTCCTTTTCATCTCATCTAGAGGGAAACTATCAAAGTCAGGTCTGCTCTTGCCGCCAGTAACTTCATGGGCTATGTACCTGCCCCACTGCAGAAGCTGAAGGGGAAATGGCTTTTGATAAAACTAGCGGAGAATCAGAAGGACCTGATGTAGAGCCCTGGCATTCCAGGCTGCCAAGATCCCACAAGGACTTTGTAGCCCTTGAGAAGGAATTTAACCTGCTGCTTCAGGTCAAAGCTTTGTGGCTGCTCTGTTTCAGTAATAAGCTAACATGAAGTTTGATCACAAAGCCAAGACATTTGCCAAATCTGAAATCCATCCCCAGACTGGAATTTCACAGTTGAGCTGACCCATCTTTTTTTAAAAAAATGATTGAGTCAACTTTTATTCTTATTTGGCTGATTTTAATCCTATGGTCTTGCAAATTTCAGTTGAACCAGGTCTTCTTAATCTTTTAAAAGATATATTTCCTCATGTTTCTGCTTCAAGAACAGCCTGAGGTGTGGAAAGACAGAGACAATCAAGAGTAAAAGAAGACAAAATAATTACTTGGATCTTTACGTTCTTTTTGCACTTTGAAACCTAATTTTAGATTGCAGCGGAGGCTTAAGGTTTGTTCTTAATTTTCCCAAACTGTTTTTCTTTCTTCTTCTAGGAGCAAACCCGGTCAAACTGTGTTTGCCCTTCAAAACTTAGGTCTGAGAAGTGCCCAGTGCAGAGTTACTCAATGTAATGAATGTAAACACCGGGAAGATTACTTATTTCCTTTGTGCGTGTTCTTTTCAGTTGGAATTTTATTACAGCACTTGAAGAGTATCCTCTTACTGTATAAAAAACACAATTACGGAGACATGATCCTCATCCTTACTTCAGAGGAGGTGTGCTGCTAAGGTCTGTGTGCTTAAAGCATGCATGTCATGTTTTCTGCTGGCATGTTGTGCTCCGAGTCTGTTGGGATCACTCTGTAGTATCTTCTGGGTCCTGGGCCAGATATTTCTGCTTTTTCATTAAAACAGCTTTTTCATAATCTCAGACACCCTGAATAGGTAATGAAGGGTTTGATCCTGAGAAGACACTGAGAGGTGCAGCACAGCCAGAAGCCAGGTGGTGCCTCCCTGCTGCCCATCCCAGAGCAGAACCACATTGCCCATGAAAGTGTTCATTGCCTCCTGCTCAATGCACAGCCATTGCTCTGCTGTGCAGGGACACATGGAGGGGACCTGCAGCTGTCTTTGCTCTGGCACCAAGGCGGTTTCCAGCTTAGCCATATCCAGCTGGTCCACTGAAGGTGTGTTGCTGTGACCCATTTCACTGCATTCACCCACAGCTGCTGGGTGTGCCTGGCAATTGCAGCCTGTGCTGTGACCTATACTGGAGATAGGTGAATTAAAGCTACCTGTTTGCTGAACACATGCAAACACATCTCAGACATGCATACATGCAAAGCCAGAAAAAAAAAAGGGGCCAGAGCTGCAGAGTATAATGTCATGATAATTCACTGGTAAAAGCTCAGTACCTGACCTGCCAAAATGTTTCCATTCTGGTCTCAAAGTCCAAGAAAGAGACTGATGAATCCAGGTGGGTGTTTTTCCAGGAGGTTTTGGAAGAAGAGAGATGATGGCTTGATTGTAGGCCAGTAGGACACTAGGGAAGAGCATGGCATGCCATGCAAGACCCACATTGTTTTGGTTAAACTCTGTTTTATTTTCCATCTCGAAGGGTTCCCTGGGTTTGAGCTGCACCTTCTCAAAGTGTGCACCAGCTACCAGGGAAGCTGCAGCCCTGGCAGATGACTGCTGTACCCAAGCTGGGCTGGCAGTTCATGAGCCCTCCAGGGCACCAACTGCCTTGTGCCCTGGACTGGGCACTGTGCAGACACACCAGGACTCTTGCCTCTTCTCGTCAGAGCCTATGGGTGTTTCTATGACTCAGTGGGGGATCCTGGCCTGTATTCTATCTATCTCCAGAGTGAAAGCTCATTTTGCTTTTCCCTCCCCCCCCCAGTCTGGGTGGCTTTGTTTAGAACAAATTATACAACTAAATAAGAGCCCGTATGAAAGGACAAATCTTGAACTCATGTGTAGGCATGACTGCACTGTGGGGGATGTGTGGACAGGCATATCTTTGGAAGACTAATTTCCCAAGCATGGAAAACAATACGAGGGCAGATGTAGCCATGGGGCTGCAGAGTGAGATGTCAGAGGGACACCCAGAACCAGGGACACACACTGCGTTTACAGCTGGTGGGAAGCCCATGCCGTGCTGCTGGTATCTCTGCTGACGAAACCACGGCTTGTCCACATGTCCCTCGTTTTGCTGCATGGATCTCTCTCTCATGGAAGAAACTCCCTTCTCCCCTCCTTTTTTTTTTCACCACATTCAAGCCTGGTTCAGTAAAGCATCCCTGTATCATCTGCTTGTCACGTTCCTCCTTTCCCAATTCACACTAGCAGGGATGGATGCTGTTCTAAGTGGAGTGTTCACATCCATAGCATCAACATGGAGGTGTTGCTCCTATGGGGCCACTGCTCTGCAGTGAGCAGGATGAGCTGCCTTGGTCATCGTCCCGCATGGAGTGTAGAGCAAAAGCAGCCTCTTGGGTAGGAAGGGTAGAGGAGGTCAGATGCTGCTGTGTATTTTACTCTAACATCTTGCTGAAAGCCGCGATAGATGTTGGAGTTAAAGTTGCTTCTCCACACCTGTTCAGTTTTGTGGTCAGTTTTGTCAGGACCACAGTGGTGTCTTTGTGAAGCCACAAAAGGCAATTAGCACAGGCAAGGCCAGTTCCTGAGCTGGGTATGGGATGTTACACCAGATTGCCACCGCTTATTTTCTGGCCCACGGTTTCCAGTCATGCCAGCTCCAAGCACAGCAGATACAAAGTCTGAGTACACAGAGGGTGATGCTGCAGGCCTCCACTGAAATCAGTGGAAATGTTGCCATCAGAACCAGAGACAGGATTTCACTGAACTTACTCAAAAGACAAAGATGGTGATGGCAAGGGGAATGGTGTGAACCTAAACCTTCTTGAATTTTTAAGATTGCAAATTTAGTCTTCCTCTAACCCTTTCTGAAGATTTCTTACTGAATGTTATTTTTCCCCTGCCACTAAGCTGCTGCTGCTTGCTGCCAGGGTACAGACTGTCAGCCTGTCCCACACATTTGCCAGGCCTCATGTGGGGTCTCTTTCAGGGAGAAGGGAACAGTGACGGAGAACAGCCTGATAAATAAGGCATCTGGGATCCCTTCCCATGTGTGGGTCATTGCTGTCCAAAGCAAACACGACTCACTGGCAGACAGACACTTCATCTTCAGCATCTCCTGCAGCCTCAGTGAGCAGGAGTTAAACATCTCTTCTCCTTACTTCTTGTTTTCCCCCATATGACCAGAATGGAGAAACAAGCAGGGTCCAGTCTGTCTTGAAGTCTTAAAATGTCTCAGATGGGCTTTGGGGAGAGAGGAGATCTGTGGCTGAGTTGGGTCTCAAGAGGATACAGGATATTTATGATGGTTCAGTTCTCTTTGCTTGCGAACTGCAGTGTTTTGCATTGGTACAAAAGGAAAATAAAAAACCCCTAGTACGTCAGAGTTTTGCACCACTTATTATACCATTATCATCATGATAAGTGACTATAGAGTACATAAAGGATCTAGAAAATCAGGTCTTCTTTTTTAGCAAGTTAACTTTTTTAGGTAGAGTTAGTTTTGTGTTGGGTTAGCACTGCCTGACATACCGCATTATTTTTAATAAGCCAGAAATCTGCTCCAAGATTGTTGTGGCTGAAGAATTAATAAGATAATGTTTCCATTTTAGGAAATCCCCTGAAAACAAAATGTAAAAAAGCCAAAAAGCCACTAGTCTGATTTTCAAGGCTCCTTATTGCCCAGGGCTCCCATCAGTCAGTGAGACTGGAGGCAGCACAGCGTCTCCCAGATATCAGCTCTACAGTGCTGAGAGTTTTACTGGTGCAGATGGGAGGAGAGCCTGGCTTGTAAAAGGAGGCAGAGTTTACCCCAGAAATTCCCCTTTCTTTATTACTCAGTTCTGCCACAGTGGGACCTCTCTGGTGTCCTGCCTCCCTGCCCAGCCCTGATACTAGAAAAGCCATTTATCTGCTTCTCTGAAGAGGCAGCCATACAAACCTGAACCTTTGGCAAATGGGAGGGGAATTTATTAAAAACAAAGGAAGACTGCAGGTGTAAAATGTTTGTCATGCTAACACCTGAGCAAACATATCACTGTGCCCTTGCTTATCTCCTTCCTACTCACTGCCTTTATTGAGTCTAGTGTCCTGCTAACTGCAGATGTATTAATCAAGCAGTTAGATTAGAACAAAGTCACTGCCTCTTTACTGTCTTATCTAGACCATATAAATGTGTTATTATACAGATCAGGGCTGAGCCAAAGGGATTTTTTTTATACCTTTGTGATGACCAAACTGCTCACTGCTTCCTGTTTACATGAGTTCTCTATGCCTCAGAGGGAAAGCAAGCCTCCCCAGAGACTGCAGCAAAGTCCTCTGTTTTCCCACCTATAGAAATAAGTGCATATATAAATACTATATATATAGTATTCTTCTCCTATTCCATCTTCATCGTTTGCAGTCCTTTCCCCATGAATGTCCATTTTCTCCTTCAAAAACCAGATTGATGAAGCAAGGTCTCTTTTTGACCCCATACCTTTTGCAGCCCATAGTTGCATAAGTGGTGGGGTTTCGCTTGGGGCAAATAACTCTCAGTGATTGCTGCTGCTATGCATTTGTTAGTCTTGGGTTTTTTACTGGATTTCCCATCCTTTGCCCACTTCCCAGAGTCTTGCTATGAAGAGGCTGACGTACAGAGATGAAGCTGCCCCAGCTACATGGGACATCATTTGCTCAGGGTAGCACCAGGGCAGGGCAGTGGTGGAGAAGGGAAGAAGGGGAGGCAGCCATGGTGTCAGTGCCTCCTCTCTGCCTCTTCCCGCCCCTCCACAGCAGGCAGAAACCTGGTGGCTGTGACCTGGGTTTTGTTATTTCTCCCAGGGCCTGGGCTTGCCCCCTATCTGTTGGGTTTTGTCTGCCCAGCCCACAGCCCTGGAAGCTGTGGCAGGGAGTTTCTCCCTGCATGAACAGAGTGTAAACTTGTTTTTAAACATACTTGAGAAACAAAATCTCTCCCTTTCCTGTCTCCTTTTTACCTTTTTGATGACAGTGGATAAAACTGTATGCAGATAAGAGCTTTGAGAGTTGTCACTGTCTGCCTGGTGTGCTAGAAAAATATCCATAGTGGGCATTCAAAACACAAGATGCTTCTGTGATAAAATGAGTTGTGGGCACCATGGCAGCAGCTTACTGCTGTGCTCTAGCTGGGTTTCCTACTCCCCAGCTACTACCAGAGTATCTCTGGAGAAACTGCCCTGGTTTTCAGTTACCTCCTTTTTCTGTTCCTTTTCTGGTTCATTAAAATTAGAGGTGGACTAATGGCATGTCCCGGGAACTGAATGTCCTCATCCTTTGGAGATCTCTGAGTCATAGCTGAATGTGGGAGCAAACGTCGTAAAGGGGATGGGGTCACAAATCAATGCAGCAAGTATCTTCCTTTTTATAGACAGCCAAGAAAAACACAGCAAAATCCTCACAGCTTAATGCGTGGATTACTACTCATGTACAACATACATGGTTATAATATTCATAATCAAAATAAATATGTTTACCAGTTCTGTAAGTCTCCATAAATCCTTCTTCCTCTTTTGCACATAATACAATTCTCCAAAGGCTCAAAAATGTGCATGGTGAGTCTTTAATGCACATTTTATTTGCTGATTTCCAGTGGCTCCACATAGAGGTTTTAACTTCAACAGAACATCTCAGCAGGAACTTTCTTATCAGGATTTCTGAGACTCGCAACCATATTCGTAACTTCCAGCAGAAAGATTCCTAAGTCTCTGGAGACATCCTCGCTTAAAACCATATTTGCTTTCCTGGCAGTTTCCTCCAAGAGTCTTTGAATGTGGGGAACAGTGCCATGAGTGTTAAGCTTTTCTCTCCCCATTGCTACAACTCCAGCACGCGCCAAGTCTCATTGTGCTTGCACTTGCCATGCTGCCGGGGAATCTGGTGTGTTGTGAAAATGACTGAGATTATTATGACAAAAGGTTCCCTCCACGTTTTGTAGCAGGAACCTCTTTTGCCCTAGGAAATGTCTGTGTTTCTGAAAATGGCTTCACAGTAATCTTGCTGCAAACTGTTCTGTTAAAGGAGCCTCTCCTGTTCGCAGCACCCTGGGCTGTCAGAGGGAGCGTGCTGAAACAGATGCATCACGTCTGGCAAATTTTGTGGTGCTTATTTCTGCCACAATAGTGATTTTCTTTAAGCGGCTCGCTGAGATAAAATAGGATGAGAATATAGCACCTAAGCTGTTAAATATAAAGGAAAGGTCTGTCCTTGCTGCAGATATGATGCGGGCTCCTTGCTCCTTGGTGTTGCTTTCTCCTCTGTCCATGGAAGTCTGATGGCCCCTCACCAATATGAGTGCTATTACAGACACTGCATGAAGGCTGCAGGTCTAGAAGCTACATCACATTGCACATACAGTAGATAGCCCCCAAATGTGTGGAGAGCCAGAAAGTGATAATGGCTCCATAAACTTTGAGAACATAACTTTGAGTGTCTGTAAGTGACAGAGTGATTTAAAAGATGTGTAGGTGTGGTGCTGAGGGACATGGGGTAGTGGTGAATTGGCAGTACTGGATTAATGGTTGGACTTGATGATCTTAGAGGTCTTTTTCCTTTTTCTGTGATTCTATGTATTCCCTTCAATGCAATATGTACAGTAGCTATTTTTAGTCATTTGTATAATAAACCTCTCGGAGGTTTTTGCCTTTTAAGTTCCCCCCTGAGTGGCATTTATGAAGGGTGAGATTGTCCCTATGAAGTCTGGGAGAGGGCAATGTTGTCACTACTTCTCTAATGGCTGTGCACTGAAAGCAGGTTTTAATGCCTTCAGAGCAAAGATCTCTTTATAAGCAGGACATCATGTAGCCTCAGAGATCCCAAGGCAGGCAAAGCTTAGTTTTCCCTGCAGCTGAGGCAGGGGGATACAGGGAAACCTTACACCAGTTTCAGTGAGGGAGTTGAGCTCCGAGCACCCAGCCCTTGCAGGTGTCTGTGGAACAGAACTTGGGTTTCTGAACCCAAAAGCCTCCATCACTCGAGTAAGAAATCCTCTCCAGGTGGGTGTTGTCTTGCGCTTTCAACTCTACGATTGCATGAACAGATCTCATCCTGCTGTCAAAACAGCAAAGCCATCGCATTTTATACTCTGCCATGAACTAGTAAATATGAAATATATTCAAATGCAGGAGACATTCGGTTTCCTCCTTGCAGAAGCTGATCAATATCTTCTCTTTCAGCTAGTGCTGCTTCAGTTAGCAGCAGACAAGCTGTTGGGTTTAGGCTTCCTTGGGCTGACTTTATTTTTAGCTGGGAGTGGCATTTTTCCTCTGGAAGCTTTCCCTGCCTCACATCATGCATTGAAAACTGCTTGCTGGCATGACACTTTCTCCTCCTTGCTACTATTTTCCCTCTGCTGACTTTGTAGCCTTCAGAACATCAGTTTGCTTATTAAATGATCGTGCTGCCCACAGTGAGAGAGAAAAATGACTTAGTGCACAGCTTGCGGCCGAGCATTGTGTCAGGCACCTGCCCACGAAGGGGCCAACTGGCACTGGGGAGGCGGGCAGGCTGCAGCGGGCGCTGGGGACAGGCAGGGCAGGGGCTGCCTGGGGGCTGGCACTGCAGTTTTGCAGTGCTGTTGAGCCCACCAGCACCTGGGACCCCTCTCTGTGCTGAGCCAGACATCTTCCAGTTCAGGTCTGCTGGGCAGGCGAAGGTGCTCTATGTGCAGCTGCAGGTGAAGCATTTCTTTGCTGATTTCACAGGGGAAAAACAAAAGTATTGCTGCTCATCTGTCTGAGGATTTTGAGGTGCAGCATGGCTGGCTCTGGTGGGAAGTCAGGTGGGTCCTGACAAAGACAGCACGAGGATGTGCTGGGAGAGACCCCCCCAGTGACTCCCATGTGGCTGGGACTTCGGCCAAAGTCCTCAGTGGGAGATGGAGCAGACCCCGGAGTCTGAGCTGATGGAGACAGGAGAGAATAATGGTGTTGTCTTATGTGGTTTGCTCTTCATGTTGAGACCATGTGCGTTCTCTAGCAGGGCTTGTGCTGTTTTCTGTCACTCGTTGGCCAGAGTTTGCCACAGGCTCCACCTCTTGCAGTAAGTCACAGTTCAAAATGTATACTTCTATTAAAAAAAGGGGGGGGGAAACAATAAGTCATGAGGGCTATGAAGAAATCTTTAACAATGTGAGGGAGTGTGCACCATTTCAACATCAAGTAAATCTTTAGAGAGCCCTGAAAATCTGTAAGAGGTGGATGAACTCACCTCCATCTCTTAAACCTAATGACAGTTTGTATCTATGGAGAAGTGATTTGTGTACTGACCCATCAGTTCTAAAACATACGTCCTTCAATCTCAAAACTCCGCCCTCCCCTTAAGAGCTGTATCCCCAGATGTTCTGTGCACAGTTGCCAAAATGTCCAGCATCCACCTTGGTAATACAATTATGCACAGTAAATATTATCACGAAGGAGTTGTGAATACCCAGGTGCTGGGCAGAATTAATGCAGTTCGTGTCTCTTTGGCAGTCCAAGCATGTTTCCTGAGAGCAATGATAACATCCTGAGCAGGCAGGTAATAGCAGGCTTCATGCTGAAAAGATGCACAGATGATCCTTTGTCCTTCCCTCCAAACCCTTCCAAATTAGATGCACAAAACTGGCTGCTGCTGCTGTTGCCTTCTGGAGGAATATGATGCAAGACCGAGACCCTCAGCAAGCATAGTATAAATTGTCTGTGATATTTTGACCTGTTTGAACTTTGCACTTTCCTTCACTCACTAGATAACATTATCGAAATCTCAGTGTTAAAGACGTGCAAGGGTGTAATGCAAAACTATAGGGAAATAATTCTGTGCATCCCTGACAGTCTCTTCTGCTAGAAAGATCTCCAGCTTGGGTCTGTGAACGCATGAGCGGGTGTGCCTGTGTGTTTTAAAATCTCTGCATAGTTGTGACCAGATATGCCTGTAGGTCCACACTGTTTCCTGCTCCTAATATAGTGCATGCGTGCACATCGGGGTTTTTCTTTATTATTGCTTATGTGAAATAAACACTCATTGGCCCAAGCTTCCTTTGCAGCTCACTCCTTCCTGGAGGAGTCTTTACTCCTGTTATTTCCCTCTAAGACTCACAATCCTTTAGTATTTACAGCAGTAAGAACTGCTTTCTCTGGCACATGTATGAATCAACGTAATGGTTCTTCATGTTCATGTTGGCGTCAAGGTACCACCCCATGCTGGTGAAATGGCAGTCATGAAACATGTGAGACATCATGGATTTGGCTACGGTTGTATTTTAGCATCTGAGACAACAAATGTTGCAGGTCAATAAACTCTCTGGTTT
The DNA here is from genome assembly GCA_028020825.1 of Podargus strigoides. Taxonomy (NCBI): domain Eukaryota; kingdom Metazoa; phylum Chordata; class Aves; order Caprimulgiformes; family Podargidae; genus Podargus; species Podargus strigoides. The sequence continues at coordinate 12,842,727 of CM051623.1, read as the reverse complement.
GGGCATTTGACTCAGGGAGTGCAATTCAAGTGGAAAATGTATTTCCTTCTGTGGTTTTCAGCAGCTCACAGTTAATTTCCCCTTGTCCTGGTGTCATTGATACTCTGGTAGCTTCCCATGTCACTGATATTCCCAGAGTACCCTGAGAAACACATGACATTGTGCAAGCACATACTCCTGCTTACTTATAGCCAGCCATGCGGATTAGCCAGACCACAGGCAGCACAAAACATCCAGCCTGATGCTGTTTGTTATATTGCTCCAGAGGGGGGAAATAAAATCCCTCCTAGTCATCATCTTCCCCAAAATAATAATAATAATAAATTAAAATTGATATTAATTAATTTAACATCACATCTCAGTAGGAGTAAATGCATGTTCTTAGAGGACTCCATGATGGAGTATAAATGCCTCATCAATATTGGATATGTCAGCCTGGGAGTAAAGTCAGAGAGAATAATGACTGGCAGTACAATGAGTCCACCAGACCCCATGCGGGGATGTTTCCTTTCGTTGCTCAGCCTGCATTCAGATACAGCCCGCTCTCCAAAGACACCATCTGTGCAGGTTTCCAGCGCCTGGGTCGTACCTCTGCAGCACAGCCCTGGCTGGATTCCCTGGGCTTTTCAGGGCTTTTTGACCAGGGAAAGCAGCTGTGGGCAGGCTGAGTACGAGCCAGACCCCAGCTGACCTTGAAGCTGCCTCCCACAAGCTATAAATATTGCTTTCTTCTCGGTATGCTGCGGGAAGAGTTGCCTGTTAAGAAACAACATTTCCTTGATCCCAGCTTTTCTGATCTCCAGAAGTAACTGCTGGGAATCCTGTAATACCGTGCTATGAGCCAAGCTGGGCAAGAGGACTGTGCCACTTCAAGCTTTTATGTCCCAGCCCAGCGCTGTGATTATTCACCCGTCTCAGCACTGCCGTTTAATGGCACCTTTTCCAAAGAGTAGGAGTCGGAGGGACAGAGGTGGATGCAGATCACCAAGTGGGGATGGCTCCGGTTACAACCATGGTGGGGACAAACTCATGGAGGGAGCAGTGATAAGCCAAGGGCAGTCCTTGCTCCCTTCCTGCTCCTCCTGGGTAGTGGGGAGCAGAGTGCTTGTCTGTTCTGGCTGGGGTTGTCTACTAGAGATGCCTCCACCCAGCATTCTTCTGGAAGGACTCAGATGGTGACAACAGAGGAGACACTGAGATATTTGCAGCTGCTTTTAAAAGCTCTTTCTTTCCAACACCTGAAGAAATTCTTCACACGAGTCATATTTCTTTCTTGGGCTCAACCCAGACTGTACACTTCAGGTTCCTCTGCTCTGGGGTCTCGGAGTTCGTTAGCATGCTCTGTGCTGAACAAAGCATCTGGGACACCATTTCACTTTTTTTCCCTCTACATACCTGGATCCTTCAGGAGTAAGAATTAGTGAGAACCTCCTTCTTAGAATCATAGAATGGTTTGGGCTGGAAGGGACCATCTCATTCCAACCCCCCTGCCATGGGCAGGGACACCTCCCACCAGACCAGGTTGCTCAAAGCCCCATCCAGCCTGGCCTTAAACACTTCCAGGGAGGGGGCAGCCACAACTTCCCTGAGCAACCCGTGCCAGTGTCTCACCACCCTCACAGTAAAGAAATGGATGGGTAGATTATGACACATCCGTAGTCACGTTTGCTGCCACAGGTGAGCTCTTCCTGGGCATTGCCACTGCACTTGGCTATGGTCCTCCCCTATGTAAAGCCTTGTAGCAATGCCTCAGAGGGGGACTTGCTATTCCCTGCAAGAAGCTTGGCCCCGTATGAATATGTAAGAGGTTACATTTCCTTCTTGAATCTGATATGCCTATCATAACTAAACTTCTGTTGTATATAAATGGAAAGTTTCAGTGGAAAATAGCATTGCTCATGTCTAACATCCTTCTCTAATTAACAAGATCATTTTCTGCAATGTATATGCACCTAATTACCATTCTGAGTGATCATTAAGATGTACATAGAGTTAGCAGGAGCCTTGCTACTCATTCATCCAGAGAGATCTTAAACCCCAGTGAGGGAAAGCAGGGCAGAGGAAAGTGCCTGAAAGTCCAGCATTGTGCTCTGAACTTGTTCCCACCCATGAATGAGGTACAGCACTCTGGTTTGCCCTGCCAAGAGGAATACAGCTGTGTGTGTTCTTGGGGGTCACATTTTAAACCAAGATGCACATTACCAAGTCAGCCACAAGTGCAAGCATGCGCAGTGCTTTTTGCTGAGGTGTTTATGTATCGCTCATGCTCTTTTCTGTGGGGTTTAGGGTGTTGTCCGTCAGCTTCTACATTCCTCACAAAGCTGGAAATTTCTATTGTCAGGCACCCAAGAACTCAGGTGCAGTCTATTTCTTCCTCTGCTGAATTGACTGCTGTCTGACTGTCTCACAGTCTCCCTTTTATTAATTCAGCTCTGGCAGGCAACAGAGTGCTGCTTGCTATGGCTGAGGCGCTAAGCCTAGGAAAGGGAATGCATCGTGTTAACCGTTGCCATATCTGACCTGTGTCTGGTTTTAATACGGTGGTGGGGTGAATGAGAAGGTGACTGCTATGTTCAGAAATGTGGGAAGCATTTGCAGTGAGGAGTGAAACCACGCCAAGACAATAACTGGGAAGGGCTTTATTTCCAGCAGCTTGGAGTGGGTCACAGCACAAATCCATAAGGTTAGGCTTTACCAGGTACACTGTGTTGGAGTGTTGTAGCACCTCGTAAACGCCGACTGACGTAACACCACAGCCCCAGAGGTAAGAGAGATTTTAAGGCCAGAAGCAGCAGGTCTGAGCCTACAAACAGCACCTCAGTCCCAGAGCTGCAGAGCAGTGGGAGCTCACTCCTGTCCGATTCACTGATTTTTAACCGGACCTGTGCTGTGAGTCGGGAACAGCAGCTCTTGCAGCTTAAAGGTGAATAACACATTTGTTCAGATTCCCATGAAGAAAAACCATTCACTGTTGCAGAAGCCTAATTAGGATAGGCACTCTGTTTGCTGGGGGGGAGAGAGTGAGCCCTCCTGTCCCTGCCCCTGGAAAGGTCTGCGTGCCAGCGCCAGTCCCATTCCCCTTCCAGCACCCACACTCTGGTTTATTGAGGAATGAAGCATGATTTTATTATTATTATTATTTCTCCCCACATTTGTTCCTGTGAGAGAACAAAGTAAAGATTCATTACTTTCTCTCCCATGCTGGCCAGAAACCTTTGTCTCCCAGTCTGTCTTTCAAACTGTGTCCTCCCACCAGCTTCCAGAGCATGGCCAAGGGGTGGCCACAGCAGCTGTAACATGATGATTGGGTTTCTTTCCAGTTTTTGACAAAATTGTGATGTGCCCTTGCCCAGCCTTTTCTCATGGGTTACTTTGACTTGGAAATCAATGTTTCTGGCAAGATATAGTTGCATGCCTGTCCCGGTTCTCCAGGATCAGACCCATGCCATGCAGGCAGACCTTGAGGAGCCCTGAGTCAGCTGGGAGATCCAATCAAGGCAGCTGACCCAAGCTGACTCACAAATGTATCCCATATCACTTAAATCAAGCTCATTATAAAAGGAGGAAATTTACTGAAGGTGAGATTTCTTCTTCCTGGTGCTCCTTTCTCTTGGCCTTCTGCTCCTGCTGCTGATCCTGAGGATGAGGCTGAGTAGAACCTTGTATGTTTTATATTGGTGATTGTATTAGTTTTGTTATTTCATTAGATCTATTTAAGCTTCAAACTATGAGGCTTCTCCCTTTTTTTCCATGATACCCCTTCTCAGCTGGGGAGGGGTCATCAGGTGGTAGAACAACTGCTGCAGTTTAGCCCTGGGTACAGGCTAAATGTAGACAATGCCAAAGTTTAGAAAACTTTTCATTTCAAGTCCATGTACACTACAACCACATTGTGATTTTCAGGTTGTACAGCCTTGGAAGTCATCAGGGTAAGAATAGTAATATAAGGCCCAAATAGTGATATGGCCCAGATGGGCAGAGGTGAAATCAAGTCAAGGGAGAAGATGCCTGGGCTATACTCATTTGTTCAGAAACTTAGTAGGATAGATGAGTATTTAACTCCTAGAGCAAATGAGGAAAGTGGATTTTCTGACAAGTAAAGATCAGGTGCCACTAGTTATTTCCCAAAGCAAACAAGATAAATGAACAACTGAGGCTTGTTCCAAGCATGGAAAAAAGTCCAGGAGAGTCTCCTCTAGTCTCAGCAGGTGCTGGAACAGGTTCCCAGCACAGTCCAAGGACAAGCTGATCTCAGCTACTGCTGAGTTTGTTTCTTTTCCACTCAGGAGGTGCTGAGGACTTTCTGATAACCAGTTTGTGTCTCACACTGTGCTAGTGAGTGACTTGTGAGGATCTGCAGCCACCTCCACATACATGAATGCTGCTTCAAACCCCATGGGGAGCTGCTGGGAGAGGTGCTGTTCTCTCCTTGTCTTTTCCTCCTCTTTAGCAATATACAGAGTGAAAATCCCACCCTCAGTGATTCAGATCAACAGACAGCCCTGTTATTTCTCAGACTGAGAACTCTTTACGTTTCCTGCCGACAGCTATTTTGGGAATATTAAGCCTGAATGTTTTGGTGGAAAGTGAATTCAAAGGGCCACAAGAGCAGGAAAATGAGTGAATGAATCCAAGCAACTCAACAACACTAAATTTTGTAACGCTTTTTTTTTAAACACAGAGGGAGCTTTGATACTGCACATGGCAACAAAGACTTTTGTCATGTAGGCTGCTTGGAGTTAGTATGAAAGCGTCTCCATTGTGCCAGCATTTGGGTGCAGGAAGCAAAGCTTGTAGTGGAGTGTGAGATAAAAAATTTTTAAGGCTCATCATTTTTTGACATCTCTACTCCAACACTTCCTCCCCAAAGTGGTGTGTACAGACAGCTCCATTGTGGCTGCTGCTTCTGATCTTCAGCCTCACCCAGTGAACATGCTTGGAGCATATGTGCTGATGCAGACTGTACGACGAGGTGGGAGAGCTTACGGTGACAGCCTGAAATCAGCAGGGATGGCTCATCTGTTTAAGATGTGCAAGATGTGGCCTTCAGTGAGCAGTCACTATCTTGCACACTGAAGCACAGAGGAGTTGAATCTGTCTATGAAACTACATTATTCTACAACAGTGGGAAAAATCAACATCCTGTGGTCAGGATTATGCAGGTTTTGGGCTGTGCTGGAGACCACTATGTGCTTTTGTTTTGATTTTAAAGAAGCAACTGGACATTCAAGTCTTTCAATAGAATGAAAATTCTGATTTTCAGCAGAGGTAGTGCTTGCACTGGATTAGGCTCTCTGTGCCTAATTTCAAAAGCACATTTCTTTTGGAAAAAGGGATTTTACATTTTTCTTTTTGCTACCTTGTGCCTCAAGATCTCAAAGCAGAGCACGATTTGAACAAATTACAGCTAACTAGGAACATGTAATATTTATTCATAGTAAATGCTTTTTCTAGAAGGATTCTTTGGAGCACATTTGCAATATATTGAATAAAACTTTGCATTTAAAAAGAAGATTCAGCCTTTCTAGGTCAGAGCAGTGAAGAACCTGCCCTGCTAAATATTTCCCTGTAGCTGCAACAAGCTTTGGTGTGACAGTGGTGCTATGAGCACACATGCTGTCTAATTGTCTTGAGATTGGGTAGATGGCATGGTTCAAATGGGAATGTTCATCCACACTACACAGAAATGCGGTGTGTAGTACAGTTATGGGGAATATAAAGGAGGGTATCTGGACACATGGGGTCAGCTACTACCAAACAATATAGTGTATATACTGTGAATATGTGGTATGCCACAGATTTCCCAAGCTCTGTTTCAGCCTCCAGGCACATATTTGCACACACCATATAGTTGATTGCATCCATCCATCCAGTAGATAGATAGTGTGGTTTGTGTATGTAAGCCAGGGACAGACTTTCAGATGGACACACAGCAGTTTGGTGATGTGCCTGGAGTCCTGGTTTGTGTGGGATCCCAGCATGGTGGGATATGGGCTTGCATACTATGGGTACTATGCTTGGGATGTAGACTGCAACTCAAGTGTTAAAATGAGCTAGAAACTGGGCATAAATTTGGTTAAGTCACTCGTGGGAGTTTGGCAATGGATTAAGCTTTCCATGCACATAATGCCTTGCCCTGCATGGTGCTGACTGAGCAATATTTTCCCTATGAAACAACCCTGCTTGGTTTCATGTCTGCTTGTATTTTCTAGCCCCGTCTCAGCTTTCCAAGGGGACTTGGCAGAGGTGAGAAAGGGAACTTTTCTAGTGAACCAGTGTTTAATTTCCTCTTGAAATCACTTGGTTTGGGCAAAAGAGGATGATTTTAAGTGATTGACATTATGGGTTCTGCTGAACTTGGCACTGGATTTTTGAAATTTTTTGGTTGTGGAGCTAGAAAAAAAAAAAAAAGAGAGAAAACTTCATGAGACCATCCTGGACCTCAAGCTTCTCTGTGCAGTCCTTGTTTTGCTACCCAGCAGAGTGGAGTGAGTAGGAAAAGAGAAGACATGTATGTAACAATTTGAATTTCAAAGTGAATTTTGATTTGATTGAGTTCAGCAGTCCTGTGTTTGACTTCTGCATTTATTTGTATATTCTACTCTAAAAGCATGAGGGCTTGCTGAGTGAATTTTCAGTAGAGATGCTCATGTACTGACTATCAGTGAATTCTGAATAGTTTATTTTCTTGTAAAATTGACACCGCACTGCTTTGTTACCTAACTTCCCTTACCAGGGAATAGAAAGGGAAATAGATGGATATGGCACATATTGCATATTATAATTTATAATAGACTGCTTTACAGAGAGGAAGTTATTTGCTGACATTAATATTGAACATAAATAATGAATAAATTAGAGAATGTTGCAATCTCTTTATGGAGAATTTTCAGACAAAGGTGAAAATCATGAAAAAAATATTAGTTGCAAATGATTTGCTCAGCTCTAGTTCTTACTCCTGTGACTCTGAGGGATCTTGACTACTCACGAGCTGATAACCTTCAATCCCAGCATGGCAGGCTATGAACTCCTTTACATGACTTATAGAATCAGAAAAACTTTAATTAAAAATGTTTACAAATATTCATGCCCTCCTTCATCTCCGGAGTGACCTCAAAGCAGAAAGGGACTTTAGGCTGACAAGAAATCTAGGTCATTCTCCTTCTGCCTTTCTTGTCACTGAATCCCATGTGAAGCTTAATTTTGCATTGTGACAGAGTAACAGCAAGGGACTTAGTCCATGTAAGGTCCTAAATTTTGGATGTTAAGTAGGTTAAGCTTGTTTGTGCCTCTTGACCCTCAGTACAACATGGGTGAGGTGGATACAACACTGAAATTTTATGTCTAACGTAAAGTAGCAGTCATTGCCACCTAGGATAAAGGAGACTTAAATCAATGGTCACCCAGTCAGGGTGTACGGAGGAGGCTGCAATCTCATGTAAGTGGTGATGTGCTGGTTGGTGTGAACAGGCTACTGTTAGCATAACTTCTTTTGGGAGAAGTCTCCTAGTTAAAGGACATCTCTGCAGAGCAAGAGGTGAGAGCTTTATTCTCAGCTGTGTCAGAGACTTGGGAAAAAAAAGCCATTTTGTGCAGGCATCTTAAGACTTAAGCACTGATGTAGGTGCTAAGCTTCCTGTGATTTCTCCTCATTATGTTTGTGGCACCTGATTATCATGCAGGTATGAATTTTGAAGTGGCCCATGCCCTCTCCCTGCCTATTCCTGTCTCAATAAATTAAAGATTATAATCTCTGCTCATCTCACAGGGATGTTGTGAGGGACCGTTTTATGGCTTTTTGTCTTAGAAGAGAAGCTATAAAAGTTCATAATGTCTTATTGGCAATGCAGATCAGCCTGGAGTGTCCACAAATGCTTTTCAAGACTTTTTGGATGAAATGTTTTGAACCAGTGAGGGCCACCCTGCCCTCACCCCCAAACTTAGGGAGTTCATGTAAGAGCAACTGGTTAATTTAAAAGATGTGTAGATGTGAAGCTTAGGGACATGGTTTAGTGGTGGTCTTGGCAGTGCTAGGCTAACAGTTGGACTTGATGGTCTTAACAGTCTTTTCCAACTAAAAGGATTCTATGATGATATTATTTTTGAGGCAGTCCCTGTGCCCTGGGTTTCAGCAGCTCATTTGGAGCAGTGTGGTTTGGGATGGAGAGAATGAGCAGTCCCTGAGCAGGGCAGTAAAAACTTAATTTATCTCTTGCATGCTTGTCTCATGCACAAAAGATCTCCTAAACTGGCTTTCTAAGAGTCTCTGAGACACTTCTCATACCTGCCCTGTGGCTGTGGGTGAAGAAGTGACCCTGGTCACTAATAGCAGCTCCCACCACTGTTCCAGGTTTGGAATAGCCATGCAGATCCTGTCCCCTGAGGTACTGACAGTTCCATTTGTCTCATTTCAGGTTCCTCTTCATTCCTGGAGCCATTCATAAAGATTATAGAGTACACAGTCGCCGTATTGCTTCAGGTTTAATTTTTTTGCATGTTGATACCATGTTTGTTAATTATCCAGGCTGTTATCTCTATTACAATTCCCCTTCCTGCCTGATAAACAGTGTGGTAAACTTGCAACAGGTTCAAGTAGAAATAAAAGAAGAGAAAACTCTACTTCCTGGCCTTCAAAGTGTCCCCAGTTCAGTTTCTCCCTTGATTTGGCTTCCTCCTCCATGGTAGATTTGCAGTATTTCTGTCTCCCTTGCCTGTCTCCCCTCTGTGTGCCCAGGGGTCCCCCTCCCCTGGAAAGGCTCCTCTCAAAATGGAATATGGCCATGGCTTGTGGCCCCTCTCGTACTCTGCAGTGCTGCAGCTCCATGTGACTCATCCTGCCTCAAGCGCCCTGTGGTGGGGGACATGGAATACCTCGGCTTCACAGACTGGCATGAAGAAACGGAGGAACTGTCAAAGGGAAACAAAACAGGTCACTAAAACTCCCCACACAGTTACCCTAAACCTGATTGTCCCCCTGTTTTTTCTCCCTGCATTTTTATTTTTGTCTTTTATTTATTTTTCCCAAAGAACCCCCCTCTCTGAGCAGTCTCTAAAGCAGGCAGGGGGTTATTGTCCTTTTGGTTTTCCCATCTGAGACTGAGTTGAGATAAGACACGGCATAAACATCTGCCCCGGTTGCAGTGCTTTTGCTTTGATGCCTGCATTTCAGCTTTAAAGTCTTCTCCCCTCTCCCGCAGCTGCCAACCACACCCCCAGTCTCACAGGGCATTTTGCCCTGCAATTCACGTGAGCAGAATAAACAGATATTTGCTTGGGTTTCTCTCATATGGGTTTGGCAAGACCCTTGCCCCTCTTCCATATCCCTTTGGTCTGGTTTGCTTTCCCCGTGTGCCTGACTGTTCTCCTGTAGGACTATAATAATACAAATTATTCCCTCAAGTGGTTCCTGTTGGGAGAGTCATAGGAGGACACTACAGGAGCTGAAACAGCACATCAGGGCTGAGCAAACATAATAAGAAGCTGTTCTGCAAATTGTGGCCTAAAAGAAACATGAAAACAGAATCTGAGGAAGAGCTGCTGTTACGTTATAGAGACACTGACTTCTTGTGCTATGTTTTACCACTTTCTTGGTTTTAGCTTTCCACGTCTGTGCTGTGTGAAATTACAAGACTTCAAAAGCATTTAACTGTTATCCAGAATAGAAAATCTCAGTGTGGACTGCTAATTCAATCATAATCTGCTGTGATATGTTATGTCATCTGTTCTCTGGATTAAGTCTAACCAGGAAAGGGGACCCTGCAGCATCTCCTCATCCATCCTGCAAACACCAGTCAGGTGGGAGCAACCAGGACCATGCAGTGTGTATCCTACTGCCCCTTACGTTCTTGAAAAGGATGCTGTCCAAGTATTTGGATACTATCCCTTGGAGTGAGCTTATGGCTGACCATGTGGATGAAGAGCTCTGCACATGCTTTCAGAGAGCACCCCATCACCAGCTCCTGCTGCACATTCCTACGTACAGGCCAACCGTATAAGAAATCCACCTCATTGCAAACAGAAGGCTGAACTCAGGGCTTCTTGAGGTCTGCAGGAAAGCTTCTGCCAGTTTTGCATGGGTTTGCCAAAGCACGCAGCAACAGCGAGGGACCACCCTTTGCCAGAGCAGCACTTTGGATGGAGATGGAGTCAGACCCGCGGATGCATGCAAGCACAGCTGTGGGCAGGAGGCAAGCGATGGAGGATTTATCTTTTTGCAATTGGCAAAAAAAGCTTTCACACCCAAATAGAAAGGTTTACTACTTTGGAGAGCAGAGTGTAAAGGTACTGAGAGCTGGCAAGGAGCACAGAGGTGGAGTCAGAGTCCAACATTAGTAAAATATAGGCTCTTGGGTCTGTAGTATAAGTGGTTCAACACCACTAGTCATATAACAGGTTTGTTTTCTTCTCTCTCACACTTCCACAGCATATTGCATATGAGATATCACTAAACAGATGACATGACACAGTATCAGAGTGTATTTTCCTCCTCATAGCAAGAACATATAATATTCTCTCTGGGAAGCACATCTCAGGCTATCTCCAAGAACAATAGATGCTTGTAAGGCATCCAATGAAGTCAGAATAGCTGGAGGCTGTGAGTCACATCATAATTTTTTGTGCTTGTGTTTTGTTTTCAGACTGATCTGAGTACAAGACAGGAAATAACCATTTTTTTTTTTAATTGGCTACATCTCAAGTTGGTGGTTTGTTGAAAACCAGGACTTGTTGCCTTAATTATCACACTGGTAAGAGCAGGATCATGCCATGGAAACAGGAGGCCATCTATGGATGCTTCTGATGCTCTTTGGAGCTGATCATGGGAGTGGAAGGAGAATACCAGGAGTTTGGAGGAGAATTTAAATGACACCCTACTTGGTATAAGAAGGAAGAAGGCCTCTGGAGCAGTCTAAGCAGTGCTACCTGGCAGAGGGGAGGGAAAGAAAATAAGACACAGCTTTGACTGAAGGGCAGGAAGCTAAAGGTATGGCATTTAAATCAAGACTTGGCTTGTGCTTTTCCCTTTACGTGGTTTAAATTGAAGCTTCCAAGAGAAGCTGCGTATCTATGTACATGCCTTGGTGTAGGGGCAGAGATGCTGTATTCTACTTGGCTGATATATTTAGTTGAAGTATACAGTGCTACTAGTCTCAGGCAAATTTTTTCATCAGCAGATCATTTATTCCCGCATCAGTACAGGAAAAACAATTCAGCAAATATTTTCTGGGAATACAAAAAGAAAAAGCAGATGCATTCAATGGACTTAGCAGTAGCATTTTCAACCCAGAGATTTTCCTTTTGCAGTTTCTGTGATTTGACCAATTATTTGAAAATTGGAGTAGTTATTGATAAAGAATACTCCTTTTACCTCCTTCTCCCCCCTCTCCTCCGTTGCATCCTTACATGCATCTTTACATGCGTACTTGCCATCCAAATATGAGGACACCCTTGGGACAGGGAAATACTGAGCTCCATTCCCTTCTCCATCTGATTTGTACTTTTGGAAGAGCCCTTCATTATTCACCTTTAGGATATCTTTGGTTATTGACTCTCTTTTCTGCTGAAATTCTTTCACTCAGGTTAGAAATACTATAGTACGCAGAGCAAAAAGTATTTGAATATCTGGACCAAAACCTGACACTCAGCTACCCTTGCTGTGTAAGTATCCAGTTATTGTCATGTTGTCTGAGCTGGTGAGTATTTACCCCTTTCAGTTGCACTCCTGTTTCTGTTGTTTGAAATCTCGCCTTTCTCTGTCCCTTCATCACAACTAATTTATAGCCCCCTGCCAAAAAATAAACAAAAAGCTGGCATCTCTGCCCACTCTATCTTGAGAGGTTTAGTTCATGTTGGGTCCACTCCATAGAATTACAGAATAGTTTAGGTTGGAAGGAATCTTTAAAAGTCATCTAGTCCAACCCCCCTACAGTGAACAGGGACATCTTCAGCTAGATGAGGTTGCTCAGAGCCCTGTCCAACCTGACCTTGAATGTTTTCAGGGATGGGGCACCTACCACCTCTCTGGGAAACCTGGGCCAGTGTTTCACCACCCTCATTGTAAAAAATTTCTTCCTTAAATCCAGTCTGAATCTGTCTTCTTTAGTCTAAAACCATTACCCTTGTCCTATTACAACAGAGTAACTTCACATTTCCCACCTACCTCTCCGAAGCCTGATCTTGTTCCAAGCTTCTTGCACAAGAGCTAACCTGTGCATGAACCTCTTCCCCAGAATTTCCTTTTATGTGGCTTTCAACTCTCTCCTAGGTAAAAATCAGACAGCCAAGGGATGCTGGTGCTCTGGATTGCCTCTCCGCAGTGGTACTGACCTTGCTCTCCTGTGCCTCTCTTTGCAGAGCTTATAGCATCTTTCAGAAAGTGTGGGTGGGGCTTTTCAGAATTCTCCAGCTTGTCCCCTTGCTCCACCCATATTGCAGGGGAGGCCCTGAGCCACTGGCTGGGTTTTGGAGGGGGGAGGGAGCAGCCCTTTGACCACTTGTATCCTCCTCAGTATCCTGAGTAACCCCTAAGCCTAGATCAGGGAAGCCAACCCTGCATTGCCCTTTTCTTTTGCTCTGTTAAAGATGTGGGGAAGCAAAATGTTTTGGGTTGAAGAAAATATTTCTTTAGCTCAAGACAGTTTATTTTTTCCTTGTTGATAAAAGGGGGGGAGGGAATGGTTTTGGACTACTTGGACTGATTTTTTTTTTTTTTTTTTTTTCTGGCCACCTAAATGAAAATATCAATTTCCACAGTCACAAGCACTCTGCCAAACTCCTGCTCCTCATGACTAGTGCTACAGTATAAGTTTATGGATTTGTTATCAGAGCAGACTCAGACTCAGCTGTTTGGCTTCTGTAAACAATGTTTTGCTGTTCTTTATAGTTCCTCATGCCTCCTCAGAGCACGGTGCTAACTGCACCGCTCCCTGCACTTCTGCCACCTGAGGTTAAAAGCAGCTGACCCACCCACAGCCCCAGCACTCCTCTTTGTGTTGGAGCTGTACCCTTCTTGGCCTTTGTGCTTGTTGGTTGTGTTGTCCAAGGTGTAAATCAGCAATTGCCATCATTCCCCAAACAGCTAACTCGCTTATATTTCTTACAGTTGACACAGAGGTCGAAGTACTTTGTGCTATTAACCCATTCTGTGTTTAGCCTAGTAGGTTGTTAGGCTGCCCCTGCCATTAAGGCTGCCTTTTCATGAAAGTGCACAACTGGAGTGTACTTGGCTCTACTTCCCTACGTGCAAAACTGGGATGAAGTAGCTGGGATTAAGCATGACAAATCTTGTGATAAATCCAGACACATTAGCCAGCCCTGTTGTTCAGCTTGCTGCTGGTAGGAAAGGCATGAAGGCTAGCAAGGCAGCAGAATGCAACACGGATGCAGGGCACTATCCTCGAATGCTCAAACAATGGATGGAGCTTTCAAGACTTAAAGTACAGCCTTTCTTTCCTGGGAAGCTGAAGGTATGTATTTTCCCCAAAGATCTTTTAAAGTGTTATAAAAGAAAGACCAAAGCCATCAGGGTAGGTGCCAGCATTTGAAAGTTCTCCATACTGTAGTCCTTGTGGATGTCATGCCTACAGCTGGATTAATGCATAATGTAGGGGTGGACTGTTATCTCCAGTCCTGGCCTTGGTGTTTTGGACAGTTTATGCCATTTTGATTGCTATAACTCCAATTTGCTGTAGGATTTGGACTGCACACGTATCACTCAGAATTTAGGAATTGCGTTCATTAACCACAACCAAGGATCTGAAGCATGATGTCCTGACGAAAAAAATAGATGCTCCCTGACCAGCACACGCTTATTCATGAAATTCATTGTTCTGTTGTTTAGAAGTCACAGGAAGTTTGACTGCAAGCTCAGTAATATGGTTGGTGACACATCATCCACACCACAGAAGTCACTGAAAATACCATTTCTGCCACAAGAATTCACCATGAAGGTATGTTTTCCAGGGTTTTTGTTCATGCTACGCTTTAATTCCTAATGCACATTTTTTATTCATTAGATAATAGATACTTCAGGTAATGAAAATTCATTCTGTGTAGCAAAAATACCAAGAAGAAGTGGCTTCTTGTAACTGTTCAAGGGCTCAAAAGTGGATACTTGTATGCTTTCATGTTTGATTCTTGTTCCACATCACTTCAGAAGCATAATTTTTGTTGACAGAAAATTGGCCAGGCTTAATAAAGCAAGGTATTTCTATATCAGCTTCTGGGTTCTTTCTAATGCATTGTCATTTTAGAAGCTAATTGACTTCATAGGCGTGATATGTTGGGACCAAATTTTCAAAGGTTTATGGCTCTGTGAAAAGATAATCCATAGGAAACTTTTTTTTTTTTTTTAATATTAGCAAAGATAATCTGTGTTACTTCCCAGCTCTGCAGGAGGCAGAACACCACTGCATGTTATTTCAGGGAGAGAAAGCACATAGTTAAACTGCTGGCTCATGTCACCCATCCGGTTGTTACGTATGGGTGACACTAGGGCCATTTTATCATTATCTGGAGGAGCATCTGAGAGTATCTTCTGGTTTGTGTAACAGGAAGCTGGAGACCTGACCCACTTGACGTAGTTCCAGATCCCTTTAGAGGTTTTTTGCCTTCATCTCCATGGCAGCTGCATGATTTCTGATCCTGCTACCTCCAGAGGAACCAGAGCTCCAAGTCGCTCAATCCAAGGGAAATAGATGCACTCATTCTCTTGGATGTTACTGTCTCCCATTTTGTTTTGCAAAGAGAAGCAAATCACCCAAGAAGACTTCAGAGTCAGCTTGTCAGAAGAAATTATGCAAATTAGCAAATCACATGGGCTTGTATTTAGAGCAGGCAAGTGAAAAGAGAGGTGTTTAGCTGTAACAAAGTCTGAATTAACTGCCTGACTTTGAGGCACCGGATTATCAAGTGACTTGTTCACTCAGATGAGATGCAAAATTGGAGGAAACCAGTCAGGTATCAAAACTGAACGTTCAAAGATAAGAAATTTTATATATATGTATGTATAAAAAGATTAGGACATATATATATACACTTCTCACTTGTACCCTCTTGTGAAGCTATCCTGGTGAAATTACTGTGTCTGTCGCAAAATCAGGGATTGTTTCCATTTAAAATCTCTCATGCACTACTACTCTTCTCATAACATTCAAACCTGCAGCCCTCAAAAGCAGTCTGGCAAAGCCCTGGAAAGGGAATTGGCACCATGTGCTGTTGTTTCAGCTTTCAGAAAGAGACCTGTTAGGCCCACTGACTTACAGTATGTTTCTTGCTAATTATCAGAGGCAGCATGAGGTTGATCATTGAAAAGGCAGTCGCTGCTCCCAGGTCAGCTGTTACCTTCTTGTCTGCAGGACCAGGAGGCACTGCAAACTGTCAAGTTTTGCAAGTAAAAATAGAAGTGCACAAAGGTGAGATCCCATATGGCTCATCCAAAACTCTGGAGCAGCTCTGGAAACATGTTTGAAGAGAATGGGAGACACTCCACCCAACCCCTGCTTGGCACTGGCTAGGTAGAGGCACATGTCTCTATCAAAAACAAAGATCCTGTCTCCCAAATATTGCAGTGCCTGTGTAAAATGTGGATGAATGGGGCCAAAGAGCAAGCTGTCTGAGAGATCAGGCTGAGGCAAGTGCAAGAAAAGCCACAGAGGAGGCAATTGCCGGTATGGTACAGCAGTTTGGATTCCTGCTGAATTACTGACTATCAACACCACAAAAGCAGGGGCAACATCTTCTTGCAGTATAACCCTGCGCTGATGAGTGCGGGAAAGCCACCTGTTTGAGGAGGTCATCTGAGCTGGAGCTCAGGTTGGGTGGGGGTCCTGAGCATGGTGACTAATCATCTGCAGAGCTCTCTTCTTCTGGCCAGTCACACATTTACTGGTGGTGTGCCTACAGAGCTGGGAACCCTGCCTGTAGCCCTGCAGACTGTCACATCTTGAAGGTGTTGCTTTCGAAGGGCTGATAGAGAAACACGATGAAGTAATTGAACAGCAGCAGACTCCAAGAAGGGAGGCATGTGGGTATGTTTCTTTGAAGCTGAAGTTCCATATATTCACAGAATAATAATAATAGTGGACTGGAAATATTGAATTTTGCACGTCAGCTTTTTCCCCGAAGATTTCCATACATATATTTCAGTGAATTACAGCTTATTTATACATTCTGTAACTACTCCAAGTTCACGGGCAGCACTTGACCTCCTGTGAATGACATAAACCTGCCCGCGTCCCCAGTGCAATCTCTGAAATAGTTTGTCAGTGTCTACAAACAAAAATGGGGCAAATGCTCCCAAAACCTCTGTCCGATCACTGTACTTTCCCTCTCATGCTGTGGTCAGCCAGGGAGCAAACTCTCCTCAAAGGGGCCGAGGAAAATCCCCTTACAGAAACATTGCACATACCAGTTTTAGTCTGTCACTTCCTCTTGCCCTCCTCCCCTACATTGCCCTCTGTAACCTGGAGTTAAGCAAGCGCTTCATCTGATAACACCAGGAAAGGTCAGAGCATTTGCTTTAGCATTTTACTGGAAGAATAAGCCGCTTGGCTCTCTGGAGTGCCAGGGACGGTGATCTAGTGGCCTGCACACAGGACCAGAAGCTATAAATTCCTAAATCTTAATCCTTGCACTGACAATTACTTCTCCTGTGACCTTGAGCAAATGGCTTAACCTTTCTGCTTCTGCCTTTCCCCGTTGTGAAATTGGGAATCCTGCCTCACCAGGCTGTTGCGAGAGTTAATTATTTCATGTGTGTGCATAAGTGTCCTTCTGCTGGTGTCTCTGGTATTCTGTGGTTTTTGGTGTCCAGCGCAGCTGACCACTGCCTCGGGTGGATGTTCACAGCCTGATGCGGAAAACTCAGGCAGCAGTTTCATCTCCAAAAGAGGTCATCCAGCAGGCTTGGGGCAGGAAGAAGTAAAGCAGGAGGCTATGGGAGACCATTGTCAGGGCAGACTGTCTTTCCTGTAGGAAGTGCTGTGAGAGCTATTTCCAGAGCGGAGGGAGAGGAGCATGGACATCACCCTCTGTTGATGCATCAGGCCATAAGGAGGTTATATACCTTTTCTCTGTCTGCTTGCCTGCTGCAGAGAGCAGGGCTGTGGCTTGGAGGTGGAATGATGCTGCCGATGAGCAACATGGTGTTATGTGTTGCTTCTTGCTCCAGTCTGTAGACAAAAAGTAGCCCAAAACCTTTAACTTTAAAGGAGCGTTGAATCAGGCCCTTCATGACAGTTGCACTCTGAAAAAGGGAAGAAAGAGAGAGGCAGTGGTATATACTCTGACTGTTCCACTTCTCTCCACGCTTAAATATCAATGTTACTTCATGTGCCATTAATTAGATCTAATAGTCTATACTTTATCTCCCTTGTCATAATAAATTAAATGTGAAAAATTTCAACAAAAAAAGCACTCAAATGATGTCAACATTATCAAGCTCAGCTTTCCTGAGACCTGAATTCAGCAAAGTGGTTCAGCATCTGCTTAAAGTTCAGCATGCGCTTAGCTGAGCTACAGCCTGAGACAGTACCAAGAGAAGGGCACAGCTCCAAAGCTGGGCTGCTCTACCCTCCAGACTGATGTTAGTAGCTCTGCCCTGGGCAAATGATTGTCTCCATCCCAGCAGCATCACTTGCCTAAACAAATAGATGGTGTATGCCTTTCATTTGTCACTGATCTTCATCCTAAAGGGAAATCGATCATTTGGAACCCAAATTTTCCAGCTCAAGTGGTTTTGGCTTCCAATTCTGGCTGCTTATACTTGAACTTTTAGTTAGGCAGGCGATCAGCTTGGAAAACTTTGGCTGCAGGCAGAAACTGCATTTCAAATAAGCTGGCCTGACCAAACATCACAGAAATGTACTACACTTGGAGCTGGGGAAGGGGAGAGCTCTCAGAGCTGCTACTCAGCTCTTTTTGGTTACAACCTTGGGTCATACATGCTCACTCTCACATTCTCAAACTTGTGAGCCATGAAAGTTAAAAACCTAAAAGAGTCATCACTGAAGGAAGAGCTTTCCACTCTTCAGGAAGTATCTAAAACTAGATCAATAGTAGATTTTGCATAAGGTCAGTTGAGTTGCAGACTCTGTCCCCACCACTAAAGCCAACAGGATCTAGTTCACTTTGAAGGTCCCCAAATCTTACTGAAAGTCCTTAATGCTTTGAGGGGTCAAAACTGCACACTGTAAAAATATTATCTGGAGCTTTTGAATATTTTAGCTTGTGGTCCTGACCCAAATTTGGAAGAGTAAAACAGGAAGGAAAAAAAAAAACAACAACCAAACCCAATGCTCACATTTTCACTGGATCTCAAAGGGTTTGGTTTGATTTGGATTTTGTTTGAGGGGGGTTGTTCAGCTATGCTTCTCTTTTTCTTCCAAGTGAGCTTGTGCACTCCAAAAAGAGCACTAATGCAAGAAGTAGCATGGCACAAAATAATCTAAGTTTATGCCTTCAGAGCAAAAACCAGAAACATGTGATGCTACAAAGGTTCCTGCTGTGCTGAGGTCCGAGGTCTGCGTATATCTTTATTGGTGAACTCCTGGAGGAGCAAATAGCAGGCGAAGACATGACTTGAACTGAGTTGCTTGTTACTGCTACAACTGGAATTCAGCCCCTGCTGCTGCCAATTAGAGGACTAATTGAGAAGTGGATCCTTAACCCCTTTGGAAATTGCTATCACAAGGAAATTTCCTGTCTCTCTCAATGGTGCTGTGATACAGAGCCAGGCACAGGCTGTGCTAACGGCAGCTGGGATAGGCACCATGAAGGAAAGTGCTATTCAGGATGAAAAGCATGATGCTTCAGTATTTATGGGAAGTTTAAACAGCATATATGATTTGGAAGAAAAATAAGAATGCAGTCTTGTTTTCTTGAGATTCAGAGTCTCATGTCCCAAAGCCCAGAAGCAAATTATGTCTTAAACTGCTGAGCTTGTGTCATTAAAAATCTCCTGGAATATGGCATGCTGAACTTTTCCCATGGTAGAAGCATTTCAGGCTCTCCCCTGATGAGGCCTAAGACATTATTTATTTAGAAATTCTTCCAGAATGTCTGGTTAGTATTCAGCAACCCATCTTTGCTATCTTCCCTCTCCATCTACAGTCTCACCCCAAAAATCAACTGAGCTGATTAGTTGTTAAGGCCTCATATAGCTGGGACTCTCACACAAAATCAAAAGATTAAATCTAGATTAAATCTGACTGCCCACTGGTGCAACTTCACTGAAATTGTTCAAGCTTAAACTGGGGACGAATGTGGCTCAGAGTCACTAATTGGTTTGGGTAGCTCACGGTTCTTTGCCTGAAAGACATTAAACACTCATTTATTTGTTGCAAAACAGTTTTACATCATGGCCAGTGTCTGACATGGGAGGAAAGAAAAGCAAACTACCCAAAATTGCCAGGAAGCTGTAATCCTTGGGGAATTTTCTCCTATCTAAATTTGAACTACCTCAGTAGCAGAAGGTTGCTTGGGGATATTTTAATAGGAAGGAGCAAAACAGAACTTTCATTGTCATCAGCAATGCAAGTTTCCTCTGCTTCTGGTAGAAGTGGGGTTGAATTCCAGGGTAGGAATACATCTGGACCACCACTCAAACCTGAACTGTTGTTTTGCCTTTTAGAAGGGTTCATTTTTTTCCCCAGCTACTTTTCCAAGTTCATTTGCCTGTCTCTGCACTTTTCAGCTATGACTGGCAACAGGAGTGCAGTAAAACAGTCTGAAGAAAGAGGATTTTCTCCTAGGATTCCTGACCTGAGCAGAAATAGGCAGTACTGGAAATAGTGCAAAACCCATCTTCCTTGAAAACTTTCCAGCCCATTTTTGCAGACTGTAGGCATTTGGGCAGTTCAGATGAACTCTGGATAACCACCCAAATTTTTGGGTTTGCCCGTCACTAAAAATATGACAGACTGGAGGGCACTGTTTTGAACCGAGTCCCCAAACATTTTGAAATTCACCCAGCCCTGGTTGAAGTGATCATTATAATCTGGCAGGGAATGCAATCTGGCTTCCAAACTGTAGCTATTTTTAAAATCAGCTTGCCAAAGCCCTGTTGGAGACTGAAAAAAAAAAGCATTTTAACCTGAACAGAATGATCAATAATTTCCTGTTCTTGATGTAGCAGTTGTTTTTGAGGAGAAATGCAGATAACAATAAATATCTTTAGGTATGCTGTATACAGCTAAGCAACTGTTAAGATTTGTAATCTTGCTGTAGAGTCCAAAATAATAGTAATGATGATTTTAAAAGCCTCTAAACTCTGTTACAGTTTTTAGTTACCACCTACTCATGGCCTCCCACGCACTCCAGGAAACCGGTTAGCTCTCCCAGCTGCTCTGCAGTGAGCTCTTCACAAGGACAAGTACGATTATACTCTAAACAAGGCTGAAGGTTTCCCATGCAGATGACTTCTTACTATCTTTTCGTACAAGGCATGAGGCCAGACACGTCAAGCCATACAGTGGGGCACATGCACCAGCATGGTCAGATGAAGCGAAGGGAAGGAAGCCCGGTTGCACTTGATGCATTTAGCAGTCCCCTTCCCAAAGAAACCTTCTTGTTCCCAGATGGAGAAAAAACGCTAAAGAACAGCTTTCGAAAGTGGTAGTGGGTAGCCTATCAGGGACACCCAGCTCGGGAAAGCACTCAGTTGAGACCTGTATGTACAGTGGGAGAGAGTAAGGGTAGCAGGAGTACATGGTCAGTGCAAAGAGGACCCTAGAGAGAAACAAGTGAACAAGGTGTGAAGTCGAGAGAAAGCAATGTGTGAGTTGGAGCACAGTTAATAAGTTGAAAGTAGAAGATTACAGCAGTATCACCTGTCTAAAAGTGTGCGGAAGAGGAGAATCAGGGACAGAGGTGGATTGCTGGCAAACCTCTTACTACTTGTGTCTTCTGTCTGCATGAGACAATGATGGATTATCTACGTTTAATAGTAATTTATGACCCAACGAGTGATATTTAAAGGACTCAATGGTGCATTTAATAACCAAACATTCTTCCTGATTAGTGCTCATTTGATCTCTTAGGGATAGTGTTCCTTCTGACTGAGATTTTTTAAAAATGCCCTTGTCTCCCTATAGCTCTGCCAGAGTCCAGAGACACTACAGATCTCAGGAATATTTGATAAATTAATTTTGCCTGAGAATGTATTAGCTGTATATTTTATACTTTTTCAGTTGCATGTGCTTTCTCTCTCTCTCACTATCCTTTCAGAAGCATGCAGAAGTTGGAAAACAAAGTCCTGCTGATTCTTCATTAAACTGATTCTTTCAATTTCTTTGTCAGATTTATCAAGACCTTTTGAGCATTGATGCAATCACAGACATTTGCAAAGGTGAGCAAAATTGATCTCAAGTAATCTGCATGATTTTAGTAATTTAAATAAAAATGTAAAGGAATGAATTGGTGCCAATTGGCAGAGGCTGTGTTTCTCATCTTTTTTTGGGTTGCATTTTCACAAATACTCTGGCACGGATTCTTAGCTGTCTATCTGACGGGCAGGGAAGAATCGGAGCAATAGAGAATGGGAAAAAGAGCATTATTTTTGTCACTGAAAATTCACTCCTAGAGAGTTTACTCCTTGTCCACTACTTCTGGTCCCAAAGATAATCAGGAATGTGCAGTATTTTAGGAGAAATGGGTTACTGTGTTTCTCTGGCCACATCCCTTCCTCAATATCCCTTATGCTTTTTGGAATTCCCCCTAAGGATAGGAAATCGGACTTCCTCTTAATCTTGTGAAGGTTTCTCTTTTTGACTCTAAATCCTTCAAAACCTCTTAAATCAGTTTCAGTGAAAGGAATATAGGAGTCTACTCCAGCCATCCATCCCACTGCCATCCTGAACTTACAGGCAAACATAAAATGACTGCTGCAAAACATGTATTGCATTATTTTTAAACTTCTGCTGTAGGAGCTCTGAAAGCAGGTTTTGTATCAGGAGGCCACCAGCTGATGAATGGTGGCTGTTTCCTTCTTGTTTACTCTGTGACAGCCTTCCTAAGTTAATCACCATTAGACAGACATGGGCAAACAAACCTTTGCCTGACTCAACAGCCATGTGCTCCCCTATAATGTAGGTTACTGTGACACAGCAGATGAGGGAAAACACTGAGGTACTTCTTCAGGGGTTCCAACAAATCACCCCATTGCAGAGAGAGATTTACCACCCACAGCACAGTGGGAGACAGTTCCCTCCTGTAGAGCCTCTTGTCTGCAAGTTGGCTTTGCTGCCTTTACCTGAGCTCCTCAAAGAGGAGCTTTATAGGCAGATGCATCAACATCAATGAGATCAGCCTTAATTTAATAACCACTCCTCCACAGTAAGAGGAAAGTGCTGCCTCCCTATACTCCCTATGCCTGCCTCTGCCATCTCAATGACCCCTTCCATCTACAGCAAGAACCTACTGCCCACACCAGTATGGGAGCTTCCACCCATTTTATTCAGCATGGACCAGCCTCCACCATCTGCCTTTGCTTTATTTCCCCATAAGAGTCTCAAAACATTCAATGACCTTGCCTTCTGCTCCCGAATAAAGGTTAACAGCCTTTGGGGCTTTTTTGTTTTCCTTCCCCTTCAGAAAGTCAGCTTAGTTGCAATGATAAAAATAAACAAGGCAATTGAAATGTGCCCATGGATTTAAGCCTGGTTTAAGTCAGGAGAGGGGTGCTTCACCTCCTTTCTTTTGTCAATTAGACTTGCCACTGAAACCATATATTAATTTCAATGTTTGTTTTTTTTTTTTTTATTTATTTTAATTTAGGCTTGATTTATCTCTAGGTTTATCCTGCTAAGTTTGTTTCTAAAGCTCATTCTTTACTGCATTCCAATGAAAAAATTATACAGCTCATGGCTACCTACAGAAAAGCTTTTTCAAAGCAGTTCATATGAGAAGTCCTGTGTGAATGTTGTTTGTATACTGTGGTATTCTAGTGCCCTGTAAATAAAAAAAAATATATATTCTCCATAGCTCGATCTAAAGCTTTACATAGTAATGCCCATTCATAGAACCAGCCCTGTCTAGTGTGTGACAGATTGACACATACACAAATTCATTCTTATTGTATTTGAAATATTAAAATAAAAGTGCCTTCTGTACTTTCTGCAGAATATTGCACCTTGAAATGGGTCCAGGTAGTTTCACTGTAGACACAGATTAATTTTCTGCTGTTCATATTGCTACAGTTCTTAAATGTGTTATTCATTCTGAATGATTGATTTGGTGTGCTGTCCACATTGCTTAAAATCCACCGTCTGTTCGTCTGTCTGTTAATCTGTTTTGGCATCTTGCAGAGATAGAGCTATAGAAAACACTTTTTGTTTCTATTGAAGTAGTGACCAAAAAAAAAAAAAATCCTAAAAAAGGAACTGCTTGATCTTTGGATTCATATACATAAAAAAATCTATACCGCTGAGATGGCTGAATAGCCGAAAGGGCAGATTTTTATATTCTGCTTGTGGTGTGCTAGAAGCATGGTGCATTTGTTTCTGCCTGATTAGTGGGATGCTGGGGCAGGGGAACCAGGAGGAGATGCTGCAGCAGAGGAAGATGCTCTTCGTAAGATCATGACCTCCATTCCAGTGTCATTTCACACCTCAGGCAGTGATCTTGTTACATCTCTTAAGCTAAGCAAGGTCAGCCCTGGTCAGGCTAAGCGCTTGAATAGGAAACTTCTAAGGAAAAACTCAGGTGCTGTGGAAAGTGGGGCTGGTGGCTGGGTAGGTGACATTATTCCCTTGGAGTCAGTACAAAAGACACGCTCTGTTAAGAAGCCTCTGTGCATCCGCTGTGACTCTGCTTTGGCAGCTAAAGGCACTGCCTCTCAGGTGAGTCAGACCCAGAGGCAGCAACGGCTGCAGTTATTAACAATATTTCTCCTCGGAGCAGAGGTGCTAACCCCACTGGCCTGCCCAAGCTCCACGCAGGGTGATTACATGTGTCCCCAGCAGCTCCCCCCCGCAGCTCACACACAAGAGGTCACGCTGTGCTTTACCCTCCTGGCAAGCTGACCCAGGCAGGGTTGCTGGCAGGCTCTGTCCTCAAGCACCCTGTAACTCAGGAGTCAGCAAATCAAACATGTGCTGGGCAAGAAACCCCTGCCACTTTGGAAGGGTACTTATTTGAGAATGGGAAACAGTGAAAAGCAGATAAATGCTCCTGGGAAAATCCCCTCTAGCTCTCCTGCCCTCTTCCTCTGTGTCACAGGCTGTCTTCTCCTCCGAGGAGCCTCACCTCAGCCAAGGCACAAATCCCTTTGATCCCCTCTGCCCGCCAGAAGGAAGAACGTTACTCCCCTCACGTCCCTGCAGAAGGCTCTTCCTCCCATCAGAAGGTTCTCCTCAAGAAGCAGATGTACCCTTTTGCTGTGGTTTTTGACAGCAATGTGGGGATTTTGGAAAGAGAGGAGGGCAACTCTGCAGCATGATGAGGTGCAGGACTTACTGCTATGGAAAGCGGGTGAGAGAAAAAACTTCCCTAAACCCCCACCTCTAATGACAACTACACTTGACAGTATGCAGATAAATGGTACAACGTTTAGAGAGATGAGTAATTCGGTATTTAATTCGAATTTTTAAATCGATCTACATTTAAATGCTGCGCCTCATGCCAGGAAGTTTTTTGCTTAATGCTTTAATTCTCAGTTTTTTAAAGTGGAAGATGATTCCTAACCCCACTCTCCATCTCTCAATTGCAAAGCAAGTGGTGAGATGAACACTCAGAGTCCTAAGAACAAACCAATTCAGGCCAAGAAACCTGGAACCTGCTAAAAAGTTTTGCTTCATATTCAAGTGAAAGGCTGGTTCCCTTCACTCAGTGCAAAGAAGCCCTTTGGAAGACAGTGGCTCATTGCTGTCCCTTCTCAGCATAGTGACTGCGGGCTGCTCTGCAATTGCATATGCCCCTGTCTGAGCACTTAGACGGTTGCAGATGCAGCACAGATGGCAGCGTTGCTGTTATGATCCTAAAGTTTGAAACTTTAGACTTCATAAACATTTCAGACCTGGTGCTGTCTCCCTGGCTGGCGGCTGGAGGAGTTCTTCACAGCCCCATGCTTGGCACAATGAGCAAACAGTCAAAACCAACCCAAAATTCCACTTGAGGGTCTTTAAAAATATTCTTTGTATTTGACGTTTGCTTTCCTGGTCGTCTACAAAATGCCAAAATGGCTTAGGGTGAACAATAGTCATTTTCTGAAATAGAAGCTCTCTCAAATTCCCTTCATTTGTGTTTGTTGCTGTTGTGATTCTTCACCTGCTGGCCTTTATCTAGCAAAGCAAGGTGAGTTCAAAGACAGCTCTTGAGGTCTGTAACGTTTTTAATGACGAGGTGAAGTTGGAAGGTCTTGTGGATTATGAACTTAATGGGGCATTCTTCTCATTTACGCTGACATCCTTTACATGGAGTTCTGAAAAGGAAAAGGTATGGACAAGTGATCACAAGCAATTGATTTATTAAGAAATAACTGCCCCTTGGCTACAAGTGAAAGCCCAGTGAGGCAAACAAATAAATCCATATAATCCTACTGGAGTTACAATGGTCTTAAGCCCCCATTGTCTTCTCCAACTTGCTTTACTTTGCTATATGAAGCTGTCAGATAAAGAACAATGACAAGAATCAATAACAGAGCTGTCTGAATAATGGAGATTTTGATTCTTCCTGGCTACGCTGAAAAATCATGGGAGAAATTCATCTGCAGTTAACCTGCAATGTATTCTTTCCAACATTTTGGTCAATCAATTTAAACTCACTGCAGCATATTTTTCAGACTTAGATTAATTTTTTTTTTCTCTAGCTTCAGCATCTACAAGATTTATACTTAAATATTAAATTGAAAGAAATATCAGAAGTGACAGAAGTTAGTGGAACAGAAGTGGCACTTTTTTTTTTTCAAATACCAAAATGAAGGGTTTAGATTGATTTTACTGGATTTTGTTTGCAGTAGCACAATTAATCCACTGAAATTTTCAAACTATTTTATTGTCACCAAATCACATGTTTTCTTAGAGGAAAAAATATTGCTATGAAGGGATTTGCCAGGGCTCTACTCAGTAGCTGTATTCCCAGTGTTGGTGCTGGAGCTGTTTATTCCAGGCATTTCATGCTCCTGTAGAAAACCCAGAGCGATATGCATGAGACTGTTACAGGGACTCAGCAGGGAACTTTATTATGAACTATTTTGGGGAGCTATCGCACTTTCTTTTGGAGTTTTGAGGTAATTCTATAGAGAGGCAACTAATGTCTGCAGGACCAAAAATAAAATTTCTTTTGATGAACTTTTTCTGGTTTTAAGATTAAAGTGTCACACAACTTCCATGGCAAATATTTTTTGCTACAATTCCAAAGAGCTAAACATTTTCAAGGTAAGTGTGTAAATCCATCGGTGCCTGCTTTCCCAGAAGCAGGGATAGACTATTTTAAGTTTACACTAGAAGACAGACAATACATTGGGGTTGGTCAGGAAATAGAGTCAAACCAAGAGCTTAAGTTAGCATTGGCAGCCAAAAATAGGTAATTGAGTAACTACAAGTTATAGAGGAAATACTCAGTTTAATACATTCATTTTGTTCCAGGAAGTGATGTCAAGCTATTGTCAATGGGAAGTGGTGAAACCCAATGGGTAGTGTAACAGCAGGGAAGTCTGTAAGCATTTGTGAGACCCCCCCACAGTGCCTTCTGGATGAACTTGGCCTCTCACCTCCCCTCTTCTTCCACCCTCCTCTTTTTATTCCCACAGCAACCCGTCATGTGGGGGCTGAGATGCTGAGAAACAAAACGATTTTGTGAAGGACATACAGAAAGCCAGGAATACAGCTATCCTTTGGGTCTGCTTGTGTGCAACCAGGAGACCTGTGCTTTTCAGCAAGATTTTTGGACCTGCCACACTGAATAAATATGATTATTTTGGACTGCCTGCTTATTTGTCCTATCTACAAAAAAATGGGGGCAGAAGAGGAAAGCTTGCCTTTTTCTTTTCAGAAGGTAGATCCTGCACTAAGAGCCACCAAGTCTTCATTTTCATTTATGTATTTCCCCTTGTAGTAGGAAGTCTGTCCATTATTTTAGAAAATGCAAACATCAAGATCAGGAAAGACAGTCAGGTAAGTACACTGAAGGGCTGATGCCTGAGCAGTTGTTTGGTAACATTAAAGCACCATGACTGCAATAGAGTAACCTCTGAAGAAGGTCATCAGGAGCCCAGCCACATAAGCTGGAAAGTACACAGCACCAATTAAGCTGGAAAGGGCTGAAACAACAGTTACCAAAGGAAAAGAGGGAGGCAAGGGGAGAACGGGACTGCTCCTGTAGGGGAAACTCCAGCAGCTCTCCTGGAGTAAGAGCTAAGCCAGTCCAGGGCTAAGCAGAGACCCATGCAAGAAGAGTGATAAAATGGCTAAACGAAAAATTTTCCACCTGTTTTCACAAAAAAAGGACAGATTTGCAAGAAATATTGAGTCTGTCTCCTCACAGACACCAGACTCCAGACAGACAGAACATGTATTTCGGAAGCTGTGGAAGAAGCAGAGCCCTGCAACAAAGTGATGGCAGCGCCATGAAGATAATATTCTCCTTCCCTGTGGCTGTATTTTTAGACCCGTTACTGGGCAAGGAAGCCTGACAACCAGGCGTGCGCTGAAATTCACCGTAACTTTGTTCACAGTGGGACGCACGCTCACGCTGACCATCAGCCGGCAGATCCACCTCTTGGTGCGCCTGAAAGAGAGCTTTTCATGTTCAAAGGGGACAGGAGGTTTGAAGGTATGGAGGCTGGCGCGGGGTATGAAGGTGCCTGCCTCTGATCTTCAATATGCCTCAGTTCTTCCAGGAAAACCCAAGCTAATTGCTGTTTTAAAAGACTGTTTAATTTTAAAACCTTCCCCCCTCTCCCCATTGCTAAGCTGGCATGGCTTTCATCACAGAAAAGGTATGTGCCATGTGAAGAGAAAGTAAGGAAACGTGAGGCGGGTTCTTGCAGGTACTAAAAATAGTGTGTGTGTGGGGACAGCCAAGGAAGTCACTTCACAGGAGATAGGGATTGAGTGCCTTCCACTCTACGGGGCTTTGCTAAGCCCAACTAATTAATGTTTGTAAAGTGCTTTGAAGATGAAAAGCACCAATTTATCGCTAAGTTTAATTATTTGCATCATGTTACTTAAGACTTTCACTAGCTACCTTCAAACACCACCGAACTCTAAATGGCAAGTGACCCGAAGAGTTCAAGGCAGAGTTTCAGAAGTTGGTGTGAGGACTCTGGGACAGGAACAAAGCTGCAGCAGTACATTGCACTGTTGCCTTAGTCTGCAGCTGGAGGGTGGGCTAAACATATACACCTTGACTTTGACTTTACTGGACCTGAGGATTTTCAGAGACACTTAAAGAAGGATTCCTATTGAGTTCCTAATGAATTCCAGCCCCCTTTAAGTTTACAGCATATAATTAGGGCTCTTTTACATTGGCAATTAAAAGGAAAACAATTTTGGGTAGGATTGCATTTACGCTGCACAGTCATGTTTCTAACCGTGCAATTAGCACCAGTGATAGAACATGAACTTTAGCTGCTAATGGTGTGCATGCTAATTGTCAATCCTGTTAGCTCACACATGCTAAAAACAGGAATGCAAACTCAGATGTAGAGATGTACCAACAGGAGGAAATGTAAGGAAAGCAATCACTTAAATAGCAACCTCCACTCTTTGGAAGAGAAAGGCTTTAAACAGATAGGACTAAATTCATTTGGGCAGCTCATCAGGTGAGACAAATCAACGTGATGCCATGGACTGCAAAATTTATTTTGAAATGGACCAATATTGTTCACACTGATAAAGCCGATATTCTCTCTTTTTTTTCAGATGAAGTAGTTAAAAGATCCCTCATCATATTATTACACCTGTCTTTGCAAGTGAGGCATTTTACTTCTTTAAGTAGCATCCCTAGGGGACATTTAATTCTGAATGATTTTCTCATTAAAAAGTATTGTTCTACTCATGAGAAACAGAATGTCCTAGTAAAACAGGACATGACAGGGCCAGAGATTTATGGGTTCAACACAAGGATTGAAATCTTGATTACGGAATGGAAGTGTCTGCAGAATTAATGATAACTTTGGGTTCTCCACTCATCTCAGCGGGATGCTGCTCATCATTTTCTGATGATTAAGAAGGAAAGTGTTCCTCAGCATTTGTAAACTCTAATCAGAAACACATTAGCTCTAAGGACGAAAGAGCTTAATCAGACAGAGATAACTCACTTTTTTGCCCAAATTGAACTTGGAATTAGTTTGGGAAACTCAGTTTGTTGCATCCTCTCTGCATCTCCTGATTTAGCTGCAGAATAGAAAACTGAAACATGGAGGGTATCTCTAAACCTGACATTCTCTCAGCAATCTCCTGAGAAACTTTCCAAGCAGGCATTTAGCTCAGTGAGATTTGCACACACACAGCACAGAAGCTCTGGAAACTTTGGGCACCTTCTCCTGTCATTTGCAGTAGGCAGGGTCCAAGAGTGTGTGCCGTGGAAGAGGCTGGAGGGGTATAAGCTGCTTGTCCCCAGCACCTACCTCAGAGTGGCTGCTTACCTGCAGTCAGGAAGAGATTCAAAGGACCCGGCAGGGAAGGCTCCATGTGGCAAAGAAGTGAATTTGTTAACAGGAGAGAATATTCTTACTTTTCCTTCTTTAAGGACAAAAGGTAATGGCCTCAAGTTGCACCAGGGGAGGTTTAGACTGGATATTAGGAAGAATTTCTTCACCGAACTGGTTGCCAGACATTGGAACAGGCTGCCCAGGGCAGTGGTGGAGTCCCCATCCCTGGAGGTGTTTAAGAGCCATGTTGACATAGCACTCAGGGATATGGTGTAGTTGAGGACTGTCAGTCTTAGGTTGATGGTTGGACTTGATGATCTTCAAGGTCTTTTCCAACCAAGGCAATTCTGTGATTCTGTGATTCTCTAAGGAACACCCTATTCTGTAACACTACAGACTATGCTCTCAGAGAACTGAGACTGAATCTTTTTTTTTTTTTTTTTTTTTTTTTTTATAAAGCATACAGAAGGCATCTGGGGTCCACTCCAGCAATGGTGCACTTCTGTGATGGGCAATTAATCCATATATGTACAATTTATTTTTTTTATCCTTTTTATCTGCAGTGCAGATTAGTGCAGATTTCCATTACACATTCTGCACTTGTTTCACACACATGATTCCTGCAGAAATCAATGAAAGTCCTATGTGCAGAAAAAGGTACAGAAAGTGCAACAGAGATTTGCACCATGGATTAAGAGATTCTCAGTGCTGATCAAAGAAGAATTTTGTCCGAGGTTTGTAAAGCACTTTTGAATCCTTCTTGATGAAAGGCTCTATAAAAATGTAAAGCTGTTGTTGTTAATATTCCCTTGGTACATAACAGGAGAAAAGATGCTGAAATTAAAGTCACATATATTAATATTGATTAAGAAATAAGCAAATTCTTCTAGAATTTCATCTGCCTTTCATTATGTGCACTTGATCTTCCATTTTCAAACAGGGCATAGTTATGCCCTGTAAAATCACAGCCTTGAACTCCACCAAACCACAACTACAGATTATATATTATTATATATAATTTTGGAAATCTATCTGGAATACACCATAAAGCAAGAATAAAAGAAAAACTGTAAGGACATTTGTATTTGTCAGCGTCTCCCCAGACAGAGCCCTGAGGATATGATATTCTTAGAATAAAGCTTTCATTTCACAGCACATCAGTGGGAAAATTAACAAGCTCTCCTCGTACTGTTCCATAATTCATTTTCTTTGTTTTAGATATTGAGCTGAGCTGGTACAGTAACTTAAATAGATAGGGGAGATTTTAAACACAGATTTGGATTCTGGCTGGTTTGGGTTGTTTAGTTTTGTTTTGCTCTTTTCTTCTCTTATCCTGCAACTTCTTAGTATCTAAATAAGAAGTTGCCTCAATTTATTTTAGCACTTGCCTTTTAAATGGAAAGTGCCAAATACTGTTATAGTGATTTAAAATACATCAGAGCAGGCTCACTTCAGTTAGTGTAAGGGATGTAAACTGCATCTCCTTCAGCATCAGGAGCTATATTTGTTCTACAGAGGAAGGAGACTGCTTGTCTCCAGCAGTGGCAATTGGAGACCAAGATACCAGAAAGCTCAGGGAGAAGTTCCTTGGGGAGAGATCAGCTACCACCTGTGCTCCAACTGAACCTCAATTAACAACAGGCAATTACCTTAAAGTGACACTAATTTTGCTGTTGTTTTCTGGAAATATGTAGTTATGTTTTTGCATGAGATCTCACAAATGCTTCTGAAACAAAAGTGATATTCCTATTTTCTATCAAGAAGTTCCCTCTGTCCTTAAAAGCCTTGGGACTCCAGAGACAGAAAAAGGAGCCCATAGCACAGCTAACTTTTCTCACTGAGAAAACTCCTGCTTGAACAGTAAAAATGTCAAAACTTTGAGAAAAATGTCATTCATCTCCTACAGTTCTGCTCATTCAGGTGTTGGGCAAAAAGCAATACTCCAGGAGTAAACTACAGTTTGGATGTGTAAATATGTGTGTATAATAGCAAAGCAGCTGTGGTCCCTGAAGCCCAACAGCTGGCTCCAACACTGCATCAGTAATGTCACTCCTTACAAGCCCCTCTGCCTGCACAGGAGCAGAGACCAGCATGTGGCTTCTCTCAAATATCCCCAGCAAAGTTCTCCCATCTGGGAGAAGATTGCTTACATCCTCTCTGCTCCACAAAAAAATTAATTCTGTGGAAAACAATGTAGTGTGCCTGGTAAAAAGTAGCCTACCAGGGACTTGTGCAACTTTGCCTTGCTTCCACCTGACTGTTTCCTTTCAGCATTCAAGAAAACTGAGTCCCCCAAAAGTACCATTCTCTTCATCTCAGTCATGAACAGCAACACTGAGGCAGAAGCAGGACACAGTTTGAGATGCTATCTGTCATAAATAATGAGAGTCCAAAACAGAAATATCACTTCATACTTTTAAACAGTCTGGCAGCTCAGGGGAGTCCATTGGCCTAGATGTCTTCAGCACCCTTATGCAAAATATTGTTAGTAGCAATGAAGACTGGGGCCAAATGTATAGAAATATCTCCTTGTCATGAACAAAAAGTGGAGTTGCCATTGAGATAGCTGACAAAATTAAATACGTTCTTTGAGCACCTGTAGTATGAAAATCATTCCTGTTCCCCACAGATAACCTGAAAGACTTCCTTGCTGCATCCACTTTTTCATCTGTTTGCAGTCAGTGGTACCTCTCAGTGTCAGCCCGCTGGGTTTACAAGATGGGAATCTGAAACTGGATGAAGCTGGTGTCACTGTGATGTGGGAAATGCATTCAGCTGGCAGTTTTCAATAAGAAGTGATGCTAACTGGTCCACAGATATCTCTTTCTGAGTGCCCATCTTTAGAGTGGCTGGCGCACTGTGGCATTATTGCAACACAAAAAATACTGGGGGTAGTGCATGGTGAAAATGTATTCTTCCCTAGAATAAGCTTCCTCCTTATCACAGCCAGTAATAGCACTGTATTATTCTGGCTTTTGAAAGAAATGAGCTTAATTTTGCAAAAGAGCAAGTGTCCTCAGTTCCCGTTGACTTCTGGCATCAGCTAGCAGTGTTCAACCCTCTGTAATAGCAAAGCTCTGAGGGAGAGTGAGGATGCTCTGACGATGTTAACCCTCTTAAATGTATGGCTGTGATACT
Organism: Podargus strigoides; assembly: GCA_028020825.1. Lineage (NCBI taxonomy): Eukaryota > Metazoa > Chordata > Aves > Caprimulgiformes > Podargidae > Podargus > Podargus strigoides. Next base: position 12,810,002 of record CM051623.1, on the reverse strand, counting down.
GCTTGTCCAGAGGGTCACTACCACAATTGTGACCTCAGCCTGTGATGGGATCTGCTGTTAGGTGGAAGATCTGGTTCTTCCTCATCCAACCTACAACTAATAAGGATGCCTGCATCACACTGCAGTGGATGTTTCTTAGTCTATAGCAGAGTATAGCAGGAGAGACAATATCCTCTTCAGTTCAGTAGCTGTGCTTATGTAACTGTGCATACTTTAAAAATTTGTATAAATGTCTTGGAACCCTATAAAATTACTAAAAACCATGGGCTCCAAAAGTTAAAGAAAGATCAAGAAAAAATACCGTTCTGCAATTTTCTAGTTCAATGAATCTGCTCTGTGCCACGATCACAACTAGCCATGAACCAGCCCCAGCATTTCCTTTGATGTGTATTAAATGCATTTTTAATTTCACTAGGCTGCTGCTTGCTCTCATTTGAAAGGGTATTTGAAAGGGTAACTGGGAATGGCTAGGTTGCTTTCTCTGCACTTTTCATTGTTTCAGTACCTCTGGCATGTCACCTCTTATTTTTCTCTCGTGTAAAATACAGTCTGAACCTTCCGAATCCTTCCTCCCAGAGACCTTTCTGTGTCTCTGAACATTAGCATCACCTTCTAGACCTCTCTCTGGCTGCTATTACTTTTTTTTTACAGTGCAGGAATGAGTGTAGCCAGACCTGAACAAGGGTGTTGAATCTAGGCATGTCCCCGCATTTACAAATGCTGTTGTGTTTCTGATTACAAAATATCTCTTGCCACCTCTACTAAGTGGAAATGCTACAAAATCACTTTTCTGCTTGTACAGGGAAAGCTTCATGCTCTACCAGCAACCTTGTTTAAGCAGGGGCTATTGAGGCTGCCAGCTATTTCCAAGCAGAAGAGATGACAGCACCACAAGGCATCTGTGAGCTGCTTGCTGGGATCTCCCCTGTTAGTGAGTGGATCTTGCTTGGTGCCGGCTTCTCACTCAGGGCTTTGTGTTCCCTCCACCAGATGGATGTTGGCAGATGGCAACACCATTTTGCTGTTTAATTATTTAAAATGCTGCATGCAAATCAACCTTTGGCATTCAGTCACAGACAGGGTGTTTGTGGTCAGTATCCCATCTTTGATAGGCTGTTTCATCTTTCCTTCGTTATAAGGCTGTAGAGATGATGCTGGTTTCTGATACTTATACATGTACCCTGTTCTTTCTGTGGGTCTCCCATGCAGGGGGTTGCACAGTGGCTATTGTCCACTGGGGCTACCTGAGGGACAGTCCATAACCTTCACTCATATGAATAGTCCCTTCGACTTCAATCACCAAGGGACAGAAATCTGTCATTTCAAAGAAAGCAGGAAACAATTTTAGTAGTAGAAGTTATTAAGAATGGTTGACGTTTGAAGCTGTTGGAAGAGTTGGGAATGATGCCAGCCTGTCATTGATTGAGGACTGAAGGTTATCCATCCTGGTTCTCAGGACAACATCCAGTAGGACCAGAGGGACAAGTCCTGGCTGTAACGCAGAATGAAGGTGTTTGTTTGTCATCGATACTGATGGTAACATGCTTTGATTTTCTCAGCGCACTGAATCAAGTTATTATTTTTACAAACTTTGGAAGAGTTTCCCTCATTTTCATCTAGTCACCACCTATTGACTTTAAGTCAATTAAAGCCAATTAAAACATTATTATTAGATATTTATCTGCTTGGGCTGAGGTTTATGTGAGACTGTAGAATCTAATATGATAACAGAGCCCATAAAACATCAGTTCCCAAACTGTTCCACAGGCCATGATGGTCCACCCACGGTTGTAGGAATGTATTTAAAAGAAAATGACCATATAGTGAACCAGCCATACGGGATGTTGGCCTAGGTACGCAGCTGCATTCTAGAAACTACTTCAAAGGAAGAAAAAATAAGAAAAGAGCAATGACCGCTTCCCTAAGGAATGCAGGAGTGAGCAGATAAGGGTGACCAATTGGACACTGCGGGAGAAGAACTTAAGAACCAACGGGAACTGAACTAAGCTGTATGTTTACCTTGTGCTAGAGACTTTTAACCAATTAAATGATGCGTGACCGGGTCTAAGGAAAGTAAGATTGTATAAAAGGGACAGACAAGGTAAATAAAACGTCTTCAGTTTGATTCACACTGAATGGTGCGGAGCCCAGTTTTTTCTCCTCACACGGTCCCAATCCAAACTTTTTTTTGAGGTCCTCCATAAAATAGAACATTGCCCTCGAAATCTGTGTTTCTTCCTCATCCCTTGTGTCCTGTGTGACTGTGTGAAGACTTCTTGGCATCTGGTTGCATGTGTGTCTGTTTGTATGTCATCAAAAAAAGCACCTGTACTTGGAAGGGTCCTTGTACAAACATTGTCAGTGTGGCAGAGCTGACTGAAGTTGACTTGGCCAGTGGAAGGCTATTTTGCAAGCTACATCAATGCTCATACCAGCGCGGCGTTTAAGAAAAATTAGAGGATGTTTCTTATGCTGTTGGCCATGTGATGAGCTGCTCCCAGTGGCCGGGTCTCAGCAGATGTGGCTCTGCATGGAAGGGCTCAGATCCTAAGGGCGAAGGGCCAGCTGTCCTCAGGGTCTTTGGGTTTAGGGAAGGAAGAGTGGTTGGGCAAATGGGACAGAAGAAGCATTTCAGAGCATCACATCCTGAGAATCGGCCAATTGTCCAGTGAGGAATAATGTGAAGAGATGATAAAGTGCTACTCTGAGGGATTAGAGTTGTGAAAGGAGCCCCACAAAACAGAATTTAAGATAAAATAAGCACAAGGTAAACAGCAGAACTCAACCTGTTGATTAGTTTAAAAGGAGAAGCAACAAAAGCAAACACATTAATATAACTTAGTGAGATAATAGCTACCCCAAGCTGCACTGATTGGAAACAATTGACAGAGCCTGGGATATAAGGAATCACTTCCTGCAGCAATTTCCTTTTATTAAAAAATCATTTAAGCATTTAGAAGCTTTTCGTTTCTCAGGGATCTTATTTTTAACTCTGTGCTTGCCTCAATGACAATGTTTGGTCTGGTTGAATGCATGGCAAAGCCAGGAGGAATTTGAACGGAATACAGATGCTTGCCACCCCAGCACCCCTGCAGAGGCTATTGCCCAAAAGATGTTCCTGAAATTTTCTTGAAGCAAGAAAATTCATGCAGCCATTTGGCAAACCATGTAGCTTTCCAACCTAGGCACAGCAAGAGCAATTCAAATGCCTGGCTATGAAAGTGCAGTCCATCACAAATGCCACCACGTAAGTGTAGCACCCTCATTTCCAACACAGTTGGAAATAGCTAAATCTCCAAGATTCATAGAAATCAAAAATATCACTGAAATAAGAGTCAAAACCACCATAAATGAAAGTCTGATATTCCTTCCCTGTTGGGGGCTTGTCCTGGTTTCACAGGAGCAGATCCCCAGCCCAGCCATGCAGGCAGGCCATGAGCAGCCCCGAGTCAGCTGGGAGATCCATTCAAGGCAGCTGACTCACAGGTGTATCCCATACCACTTAATCTGCTCATTATAAAAGGAGGGAGCTCAGTAAGGGTGGGGAGTTTCTCTTCCTGGGGTTCCTTTCTCTTGGCTTTCTGCTCCTTCTGCTGACCCTAAGGACCTGGGTGAGTATAACCTTATACGCTCTATGTTGGTGATTACATTACTTTTGTTATTTCATTAAATCTGTTTCTACTTCAATTAATGGGGCTTCTCCCTTTTTCCCTTGATTCTCCTTCTCGGCTGGGGAGGGGATATCATGTGATGGAGCAACTGTTACGGTTTAGCCCTGGGTACAGGCTGAATGTAGACAGGGCTATCATTGGTGATTGTGAGTTTGTGTGTGTTTCATAGAACACTAGTTCAACAAAGGGATTTTAAAAAGGTTTTGTTTCTAAAATACCTGAAATGAATTTTTAGTTCTGTTTTGTTTTCTCATGTGGGGAAAAAAGGAAAAAATATGATTTGGGTCAAACGTTTATCTTAACTAAAATTAAAACATTTTCATGGGAGCAAGAACAGGCTACATTTATTTTGATTTAAGTAGCCTTCTAACCTAAGCATGGGCTCGAAACAAAAAAAAAAATAAATATCTCCTTTTGTCAATATGGAGGAAAGACTGCAGTTTTTCTGGTTTTCCTCCTTTTTTTTTCAGGGAGGGAGGAACTGAAGAACTCTGATACATGATACAGTTGCCCAAATGTTTTTGCCCAAGCTTTGATTTTTTTGGTGTCCTGGAATAAAGAAAAGAGAAACATTTGCCCAGCTCTGACTTTGAGACTTAAGCAAAGAACTAGGGCCCATCCTCCCTCATTCCTGCACTGATCATCTCCTGTGGGCTATCTCTCCAAAAAGCAAGCCTTTGGGGAGCAATGCTGGCACAGGATGAGGTGTGCAATCCTCTGCAAAAGGGACTCCTTTCTACCTCTCCACCTGCCCCAAACTGCCAGCTGGGTCCTGCCTGGGGGCAGAGGCTTGGGCAGAGAAAGGACTCCTGGGACGAGGTGGTAGTGCTTGGAGGGGACAGAGGAGTATCCTTTGGAGTGCCTGTATAGGGTGCATGTTTCTCCAAAGGAAAGCTAATTTTCTAGTCAAAGATGACCTTTTTCTTTGTGCAAAATTTTCTCATAACTTAAAGTTGATTTGGAATCTATTAGGACACACAGTTTTTAGCTGTAGCTGCCTCTCCTACCTCTTAGATCAGTGTCATTTAGAGGGGGAGTTTATAGACACAGTGAAGAAGGGAATGAAGAGTTCAGTAACTCATTAATTTTAATGACAACTGTATGATGCGGTTCCCATCCTTGCAATCATAACTGTTCTGCTTTTCCAATGTGTGTGCCCAATTATAATTTGCAAGAAGCCATGTATCTCAAAGAATTTAGTTAATTTTCAGTATTTTCCAAAGTCCTGTAAGTGAACAATGCACTTTTTACAGGTCTTTCATCAAGGAGTTAATAACTAGATGAAGGTTCTCTTTTTATCAGTACCTAAGTGATGCTCCTTTTGATTGAAGAAGATCAAAAATGATGATCAGAAAATAAAAAGGAAGTTTTAAAGGCAGCCTTTGTACAACACTGTCTCATTCCTGTTATTTCAGAAGTATCACTGGGTTCCTAAAGGCTTGGGGTAGAAAAACAGTATAAGTGAATTGCCAGTATTTGCCTTCCTCTTACTTTAATTTTAGAAATCTTTGTGTTAATGGTGGGCAATATACCTCTGCCAGATGGTGCCATGGTCCTAAATGAAAGCAACACCAACCGTAGCAAAACCATTACATTCTGATATTGTGTATTACAGTATTTGTGGTCCTAATCTTGCACCCTACCTCATGCCAGCCTGCATGGTGCTGTCCCACAGTGACCTTGTCCCATCTCTCTGGCACCCAACTAGCTACCTCATCCCTGGGGTACTCGCAGGGGCTCTGCAAGCCAGGGGAGGTGGGGGGTAGAGGACAGAGCTTGTGCAGGAGTGTAGGAGAAGAATGTTGTCCTGCTGTGTCTAGTCTTACCTGAAACTTTCCTCTTTAATAGTCTCTTGAAAGCCCTCTGCATAAATTTTGCCTCCCCAGCTCATTTTGGCTTTTCCCATTTGCTGAGCCCTGATTTACTGCTTTTAATTAGAAATAGGCAGATTCTGAAGCTGTGAGATGCTGCTTCCCTGAACCCAGCCCAAACATGTAACTCTGCTCTGCCAAGCTCTTCACAGCACAACTTCATCCTTGTCCCCTCTCTCATGTGATCCAGCCACCCTGTGCATGCACTCCCCTCTCCCCTCCCTCCACCTGTCCAGGATTCACTCCATTTCTGCTTTCCTCCCTCACTGCAGCACCCATAGGAAAAAAAAACAACAGTATAATCCTCCTGTTATCTTCAAAAGAAACTCCTTGGCTGAATTCTCCTGCAGCGATTAAATGCTGGGCCTCTGCCCCTTGCCAGTGTTTTATTTCAGAGTGGGTCATTAATCACAGAATAGCCTTGGCTGGAGAAGGCCTTCAAGATCATCAAGTCCAACCATTATGCATGGCTGTAAATAATGACTGTGAGATGCAAGCTGCTGTAGCTGTTTCAGATGCTGTAATCCAAACATCCAAATGATATACTGACAGAGACATAGCCCTGCTGCTCTGTTAGAGAGGGAAACTGAGGCACAGCAGCATTAAAGGTGTGTCACCATCCTGTGGTTTGAATCCTTCCCCCGAAATGAGCACTCACATTTAAGTGTGGTTTCAATTCAAGAGTAATTTGGGTTTCCATTACATATTACTTCATAGCTTCTAATCATCCTGCATAGTGAAGCCTGCAGAGAATCAGACAATGTTGCATTTAATTTTGGACCAAATTTAATGAAGCACTGGTCTTTAGGAGAAGCGCTGCATTTTTGGGCAAGCTCGGAGCACTCAAAGGGTACATTTTATTGCAGGTGCTTCACACAACCTTTTTCAGGATTAAATATGATGGAAAGGGGATAGCTAAATATGGATTGATACTACCACACTTTTAAAGTTCTTGATCCCACAGTTCTGAGGACCAGTTATCTTAAGACCTGATTCTTAAAATCCATTCTCTTCAGCAGGATGTATAAATAAATCTGCAGAAAAGCCACTTAATGACTCACTGTTGTAAATTAAATGGAATTTATTAATATGATTCATTGAAACTTTCCTTATAAATCAATTTGTTTCTATCATACTGTAATTCAATAATAATATTTAGAATTTATATGGTGATTTCAGTAGCTCATGAAACTTTCCAAGCATTAATTATCTGTGTTTCATAGTAATATTGTGAGCTGCTGAGTTGGGCTGTCTTTCCCTTACAGGTGAGAATGCTGATGCCCAAAGAGCTTAAGGAAATGTTTCATCCTCTTTAAAGTGTTAGCATTTTTCTGTTCTGCCTCTTTTGGCATCCATCCTCAGACACGTTGCATAGTGGTAACTCGGAGCTCTGAGCATCAGTGGTGGCAGGGCAGTTCTGGGGATGGATTGGTCTGTCTTGGTACATCCAGGATTTAAACATTAAAGCCTGTTCCTGAGCTTGACATCCACTGTTTGGAAGCTTTACTCCCCACTGTGATGTCTTCCCAATACAGTCCTCCTTTCTGCCTTTCCCCCATTCAAAGGCTGAGCTCCAGAAGCCCTGTGTCTGCACCCAGGGACTGTCTCCCTTCCTGGACAAATCCTGCTCTGGCTGGACCCCATTCTTCTTGGCCCCACTTCAAGGATCAGTTCATATAGTTCTTTGGCAGCTCACATCCAACTGCTGTGAACTTAATCTTGAGCTGCTCATAAAACTGATCCTACAGAAAAATGAAGCACCGCAAACCACACAAAAGCAGTTCAGAACAAGGGCTTAGCTTTCAGGTAGTCTATGCCTAAAAGATAGAGATGGATGTCATCTAGGGTTTTTAAAAGCCCAGAAACAGAATAGGTACCTGATTGCTACTAATGTCTGCAGGACATAGCCTAATTCAGCAGCCTGAAAATCCCACAGGAAAATATTGGCTTCCCTAGGACATACTAAACTATGCCTTAAGCAAGGTGACATAACCTTAGAGAGCTATTTTTGGATGTGAGGGCAGGATTAAGATACACTTTGTCTCACTCCCATCTTCCATGTTCACCTACAAGATGGTGTTACAAGAGGCGGCTACCAGAGTGCTAGTTGCTTACCTCTGCTTAAAGCTGCTTGTGGATCTCTATATCCCACAGTGCCATATGAAGGTGGGTGTATAGACAACTGTAGGGGTCCATCATCTGGGTTTCTGTCCAGTACTGTGCATCACTGTAAGCCTGGAAGCTCTGTAATGTTTCAGCTACCATACCCTGAATGTACCTGACCTCATCTATGCTTTGAAATGAATCGAGAGGTGGTCTTTCACAAAGCACACTATTATATTATGGAACTTGGGATGCTGTGGAGACCAAAAGCAAAACCATCTCTGTAAACAAATTTGTGGAAGGGTGGGCCACCGAGGACCATAAAACACAATGATCTGGATATGGTTGGTAGCTCAGGGACTCGCTAAATGACAGACTTCCAGAAGCTGGAGCGTGCTAGTGGGAGAAAAATCCTTGTAGGTGCCTATTTATTTATCATATTCATTAGGTGTTTGCTAGTAGCTGCTGTCAGAGATAGGATGTTGGGGCAGACACACCATAGGTCTGGGGTTGTGGCTCTAAGAAGCTCTAGAAAGCTGATCGTCATAATACCTGTGAAGTAGATGAAAGAAAATAGTCATAACCCAAATAAATTATAAATCATCATCCACCATGTCACATGAGGAAAAATAGGCTGTCACAGTTTTTATTGCCCAGTTTGTTTTCTTTTAACCACCTCCCTAGTCCTCTGCAAGTGCATATGATAGTTCACAGTCGACAAGGTTAGTGTTTCCATACACAGGAAAGGGCAAACCTCTTCCTAGTACTGAGACAAATCTTCCCCATGTGCTGAGGTAAATGCTGAGACAGAGTATTAATTAATTTACACCTTGTTACCATGGCTGTCCTGCTGCCAGTGACCTGGGGCCTTTGTGTGACCTTGTATTCTCCCTGGTACCTGGCTGTGCTGCCCAGGGTGGCCCACTGATTTTGACTGCCCCCTCCTCCTGACATGGCAGCACCTTTTTTCTGACTTTGCTCCCATCCAGCCCTCTGCTGCAATGCCCCAGGCTCCTCCTGCAAGCACCCAAGGACCAAGACTCATGTACAAGTTCTGATAACCCAGCTTTCTCTCTTTGCCCTGTAGCTACCAGTTTGAATTGCAGATACAGGCATTGCTGACTGCCCTTTGTCTTTTGCTTTCTTGCTTACTTCCTCTGCCCTGAACAGAGCATCGCTTAGAGTAGATAAGTGATTAGCTCCTTGCTTATGGCAAAACACTGAACTGTTGTCTGGTGCTCCCTGGTGAGGACCTTTCCACTATGGGCTTCACAGGCAAATAAGTCACCTTGATGCCAATATTTGTCCCTGTTTCCTGATGCAATGCATAAATCATATTGCTGTTCCTTATCAGCTTGTAGTGCTTGCTTAATGGGTAGCTCTGCTGCTTCAGCAGGGAATTAGCTAGAACAACATTACAGTGATAAAGTAAGGAGAGGAAGCATCTATCAGTGGGCCAATTAGTAATGTTAAAAAGGAAGCTCTGAAATAACTCACACAGTAATACATTAGTTCTTGTGCACGTGTTCAGATCTGTTGCTTGGTAAGTATGAAATGAGGGGAAGAACAAATAATTAGGGATATATATTTTTTTTTTAGATACATGCCAAAACCTCCCTTTAATAACAATGCCTCTCATGACTTTAGCAGCTTTTACCTTGAAACTCTTTAGATGATATCTGCAGTCACTTCTAGTGAAGCTGGATTTGAAGCCAACCCTCAGTTCTTACCAGCCCTGGGCAAAGCTTGGCGTATTGGCACCAAATAGGCAGACCTTTGGTTTTGAACACCCACCTGTAAGACTTCTCACATGCTCACGAAAGGGAAGTAAGACTCCATTTGCACCCCTGGCAGAAGAGAGAGGCTTCCCTAACCTTGGACTTTGCAGGGCCATGGCAGGGGAGTCAGGGACAGCCCTTGACAGCTGCTGAGAGCCCATCAGCCACCGCGTGCTGCAAACTGGCATGTGTTCAAAGCCCATGAAACAATGCCAGCTCCTATTTCATACAAATCCAGCTAGAGAGCACTAAATCTACCTAAGTGGTGTTTTATAGTTACTGATGAGAATTTCTCTTACAGAACCTTCATCATTTTGTTACAAGGACTTTGAGTGGCAGTTTTATTCCAAAGGCACAGGTGACAGTGTGCTCCATTAGTTGGTGTCATGATGCTGGAGATCAAGTGAATGGTCACCCAAAGGCAGTAACATCCCCTAGAAATGCACTGCCCACCAGCAGCCATGCTGCAAGCACAGTGGAAGAGGTGAAGACATCAGTGAGAAGCACAGCCTCTGTGTATTGGCAGTTATGGAGAGGGGGAGATGGGTGACACAGTTTGGGTTAGAATATACCTTCCAGGGGAATAGTAGAAGACTTAAACCAAAAAAAAGTTCAGCAGTCACATTGTTGCTATGGAGGTGCAGATGAACAGGGAGCTCCTTAGACTTACTCCAGCACCAAAGGCATTGCAATTGCCCTGTTGCTGACCAAAGTTATTTTCCTCACCACTGTTTATTAATGTTTTAAGTTAGAACTCTATACTCACAGACCCTTTAGGTATTTAAGTGACCTGAAATTTAATTTCTAATCCAGTAGACTAGAAGAATAAAATCAGGAGTTTAATTTCCAAGCTAGTCCATGATGATTATTCATTGACCAAAAGCATCATTAACACAGCATCAAGACTGACATGGCAATGCCTTGTACCCTCCCAAAATGTCAAATACACTTACATTTAAATGGCTGAAAACCAGGAAATAAAGACATGGTAAAATCAATGCATGCTCTGGAAGCAAGCTAGATCTACAACTGCTGTAAATTAGCATAGCTCCAGTGACCACAACAGAGTTACCCCAGTGTATGCCAGCAGAGGAGCTGCTGTCTGTTTTTCCATTGCTGGGTATCTGTATATGATGAAAAGTACCTTAAACACTATAGTCTCTAAATGTCTAGAAACTTTAAAAATCAAATGAATCAAGTTGCTGGTTAGATCATAGTGACAATTACATGGAGACGGTAAAGCATACTGAGTGGTTTAGGATCAGGTCCTTGTCAGCAGTAGTGAAACCAAGCAAACAAAAGCATTGAGTAGTCCTATAAATAGCTTCAGAAGGAAGCATACAGTATCCGTGCTGAGGCATCAACCTTGGAAATATTTATGAATTGTCAATATTGCTTCTAAAGATGCAAGATGCACCAAAAAATGGAGTCAAGCATCATAAGTTACCTAGAAAAAAAAACAAATAGGAAACTAATCTGAGTAAATCTGGGCAGCCTCTCTATAAATAGTGTGCATTACATATCACTGCTGGCTGCAAGGAAAAAACAAATAGGCATTTATTACTGAGAGGTTCAAGCAAGAATATTTATTCAGACATTCTTGACACGCAGGCAACGATTTTGCAGTGATGACTTTTCTGGTGAGCTACTTGAGTTAGACTGTGAAGATGCAGGTCTATACCCACAGACCTCCTCATGGTAGCAGGGCTATTGTGGCAACTAACCTCACAGATTATACAGCATCATGCTAATGGCACTGCCAGTGGTCCATGACGAGATGCAAACAAGTCCTCTCAGCAACTTGGTAAGCTCATCAAAGGCCTGCTAATTCCCACATGCTCAGAAATGTCTTAGTGTTAGGTGATATTTTAATTAATTTTTCTTAATATAATGGCAGGTGGTTTGCTGCAGTGCAGTGCTTGAGAAATATTTCCTAACAAAGCGATGAGGAAATGACAGGGAAGCTGTGCTTTCTCTCTTGTTTTGAATACGTGTGTTCATTTTTGTTGCAAAGCTTCCTGCTATGGTTTCAAAGCTGCTCTTTGCATGGCAGTTTTTGGCCCTATCAGCATTTTCCTCTCCCTTGTTTCCCCTCCATCTCTGCTGAGATGAGCACTCTTAAGCCAGGGGCCATCTCTGGCCAGAGGCTGTGAGGACAGGGAAAAGGCTGGGGGGAGCCCTGGGGACCCTGAGGAGGTGGGTGCATGTGGGACCTAGACAACTCCTAGATATCAAATGCTGAAGAAATCATCCTTTCTCAGACTTCAGCCTCTCACTCTATTTTTTTTTTGCCATTTAAATCACTATTTTCTACCGTTTCCTTTTGGTGTCTCTTTAACCTTAATTTTAAGGTTGTTTTTTTGTTTTCCTCTAATTCCTCACTTTATAGTCTTCCCAAGTCAGTAGCAATCAAAATCGAATGAATTCCTGAAGGTCAGATGAGCGTTTGGAGACCCATAGTTTGTGATGTAAATGGAGGGCCTGAGAATAGCGTCCATGCTACAGCCGCCACTGCAGTTGGCACTAATCAGCAACCATCTAATCAATGGGAACAGTAGCACATTCATGTGCAAGAGATATTATCTTGGCATATAAATAATGAAAGTCTCTAAAGCACTCCCAGATGTTGGAAACAAGATTCCTTCTGGGCATGTGAAGAATTTGCTTAGGGGAAAACAGAGCAGCCACACAAAAATAGAGAGCTCTTTTAGTCTGATCAAGTTTTGTTTATGAGAAAGTATTACTAAAAAAAGAAAAGAAATACCTATATGGCTTGAATCAGCCAAAGCTGACCTCTCATCTGCCAGGTACCTGTACAGCAGACAATTGGTTTTATCTGGAGTATTCAAGTAATATTGCTGCTTGATTATCTTTCATACAAAAGAGCCCCTGCTTTCTTACTGTGGCCAAACATCCAGTTTACAATCAGGTTTTCAATATGTCCTGGAATCTAGGCTTTCCCGAGAAAAATGAGCTTTTTGATCTCTCATAATGACAACTTATTCCATGAGATAAGGCTAAAAAAAGAAACAGAACAATTAACAATTAATTATTTCTCATGAGAAAATGCTTTAATTCACAGTCCAAGTAAGTAAAATTTTTAACTCTAATAGTTAATGTTTGGACTTTTTTAAGAAAAGAAGAAATTACAGAAAATTTACAAAGTTATGAAGTTTTATTAGCTCTTTGGCAATCAGGATATAATTAATTTACACAGTTTATTTGTGCTTAAACTCTTTATTCTTGCTGAGGACACTACGCCTGCTGACCCAGTACAGCTACTCACTTGAGTATATTACTCATGGCAGTATGGACCAACAGTCTATGAATAGGTTGGCAACAAGTGATCCTTGGTAACACAATCCTTATGCTACCAGCCAATTCATTTTAACAGAGCCTATTTCATCTGAAAATGTAGAAAATGTTATCAGCGCAAACCCACCTCAAGCTATCAGTGACAAAAAATAAACTATTGTCTACCTTTGTTGTACAACATAAAAAATACCAGCGATGTCTCTCTAGACCCTAATGGGTATAGCTTGCCTCAAAGACAATTATCATTATTTTACCAATGTCTGCTCAATATCATGTGCCAGGATGGAGATGATCCTCAAGTGATCTGATTTATCTTTAAAAGCCTCTTCATGTTTATCTCTCATGAAGCACCATAACCTTGAGGAATATTGTGGCTGGGATTTGTTAAAGCATAACCTTTTTTCCTGTAAACAAAAAAATTATCAGGTAATCATGTTCACATTGCTAGATGGCATTGAATCTATGAAGATGTTAATTTTTGCCAGTCTCTTTCTGTACTGGAAGACAATGGAATAAATAAATGGGAGTTGTCTCTTTCTCTCCCAGACTCATAGAAGAAGGGTTCATCTGCCAAATGAAATAGCAGAACAGTAACAGAAAATGGCAGTGAGAGTGGGGCAAGACTCAAACTGGCAAGGTATGGTGTCACAGTACCTGTAATCTACTGCTCCAGGTCTGGGTTTGTTTACTTATTGTTTGGCATTTTGCTGAGATTCTTGGAAGAAGGAAGCTATGAAACTTTGATAAAGAGTGCTTCAAAGAGGGTATTCCAATATTTTATTAATTACAGTTCAGTAGCTATGTTGCTGTTGCCCAGGAGTGTTACCAGTTGCATCATCAGCTATTTGTGACAGCCATTTTAATGTATTTGGTGATGCCTAACATGATGGAGACTAGATCCCTGAGAGACCAAACCTCTAGGCACTGTCACCATTATGGGCATATTCCTAGTACCACATTTTGGAGAACCAGCTAGATTTTTAGCAGGTTTTGGAGGCTGCTGTGGTTCTCGCACTTCTAGTAGCTGGGGGCGTTACAAGGCGCACTCTCAAACAGAGACTGTGATTGGACCCTGCAGGGATATATACATGTACTTTATGTCTTCTGGAAACTTCAGTTACTCCAGCAAGGCAAAACTCACCATTTTGAAAGACTGTTGGATTAGGGCTTGATTAGTAATGCCAACTCTATTTTGTCACTTCTTAATGTCAACCTCGCAAATATTTCACAGTAACTGAGGAATCATTAGCTATTACCAAATCCTTGCTTTCTCTCAAGCAGCAGATACCTAGTGTAGCAAAAATAATACACTTCTGTCAAATAGAAATAAATCCTGAGCATTCTTCTGGAAATTCAATCCATTGTGAACAGATGGTTATAGCACAAGACTTATTTCTATGGTAACCTCTGACAGTGCCTTCCTGTAGGGCTTCGGGCAAGTTACTTAAACCTCTCTGTCCTTGTTTTTTGACTTTCATAGTCATAATACTTGTCTCATAGAAGAGGTATGTGCTCTAAACAGTATTTGGAAGGTGCCAGGAGGCTCTCTGAAGGAGCGTAATTGTAAATTAATGAGTGTATTGTCAGCACCTCCTCCAAAATTCTCTGGATCTAAGTCAAGCTTTATATACCCCATCACAGGACTCTTAATGCACACTGTCCCATGGAAGAAATGACTGTCATCAGTGTGCTTTGCCAATTATCTGACATGCAGAAGAATAAATACTATGTAATTGTGTAATGCTTGGGGATGTGTCAGGAGCGTGTTTCCTTTGCTGGAATAATCTGAAGGTGTCAAGAGGACCTCAAAATTGGTTCAAAGACACTCAGGCACAAGACTTGGTATTGTGGTCTGTATTTTTCCCAGCCCGAACTCTCATGACCTAGTGTGCAGAGGACGACCTCTGACAGCAGTGCGTGGAGTGCCTGGCCCTGAGGTTACGCATGGTGGATGTGAGGGGATTAGATATGGCCTTTGTCTTGTGCTTCAGCCTCCATCAGGGCAGGGGTTTCACTCTGGCATCTGAGTGCAGAGCCAAGCTGCATCCTTGCTGCCCATCAGTCTGAGTTTTGGGCTCTCCTCAGCTACCATGTGCCCTGGTTTCAGTAGAAAAGAAAGCCAGGGGTGGGCTGGGCAGAAGTTGCACTGTCTTTCCAAGGGGCTTTCATCTTGGGAGCAGGACCCCCCAGCCAGCCTGGTAAACGGATGATATATGCTCCAATTCCGCATCTAATGCTGAAACAATTGCACTTCTCTACCATACAGGAAAGCAAAACAAATTAAAAACCCCAACAGACTAACTATACCAGTTGGTAATTTATTCACTAGAGAAACTGGTATAAGCCATATTGCAAAGGAAATTTTGGCCTCAGTAGCAGAACTTCATTGTACAGCTATACTAGAAGTCCTTTTCATACACCTGTGGTTCACAGACATTTCATGCAGCTGCGGACATGTTCTGGATCTGAATTGAAAGGACACTAGAACTGTGGTTCTGCATGTAGTTTTGACATAAAAATTGGTCATTTCGAAGGAATTTTGTCTGAAGAGTCTGTTCAGTATATCTCTGCCCCCCACCCAGCACGTTGTGTTTGGAAGAAGAAGATATGGGTGAAGGCATTTCAGAAAAAAGCCCTAGCTTTTGTATACTTCCATTTCTTTTATATTGCTGAGTAATTTAATGTGACACATGGAATAAAATAGTGTTTTATCAGCTCTCTGTTCAAGCAGGTGGTGCTATATTTTGTATAAAGGACAGTGCTTAATTTAAGATTTCTACCATAGCAGCAATTCTAAATGACAGCATTTGTATTAAAAGTGCTTCTCTTCCCAGAAGCACTGTTATAAAAATACTGAAACAGTAGTGATATTATTACAGAGCTGCTCCAGTAACAAAAGTTCTACTGTAAGAAAATTTCTGATTTAGAAAAATTCTTGTCTTTCACCAGTGATAAATGTTTCTGGAGTTTCCATACTGGTGAGATTGAATCCTCACGATTTGAAGAGCTCATGGGGAGGGAGCTGTGGACTGTAAGAGTGCAACACATTGTACTAGTCAGTGGGAGCAAAGGTGGCAAAATCAGGTTGGGAGCAGTGATCAGGGTAATAGTGCAGAGACAACGGCTGGGCGCTAAGCAGTGCTTTCCAAAAGCCCTTTGCACACCAGGTGTGTGCAAACGTGTGTGTGCAGGGGCAGGAGGGACCTCTGCCTGCTTTTCCCTGAGCCCCCAGACAGGGTGTGCAGTGTCCCACTGCAAGGCAGGTCCTCTTTGCCTGGGGGAAGAGTTTAATTCGCTGCTTGCGTGAATCGGGAGGAGCACAAACATGCTATTAGTCTGTGCCTCAAGCTGACGGCTTTCCCATCCCCAGTGATTCATCAGTAAGGAGTGGTGTGGCTTCATCCCTTCTCCCCCATCCATTCCACTCCCCGGTGGCAGGGTCAAGGATGGGGCTGACATCAACCTCTCATCTCAACCAAGATGGCTTGAGATGTCCTCTACCCACACACTGCATGGGTTTGCATTTGTCTTTCAGAAAACCATCCATTTCTCATCCATGATGAGAAATGATTGACCTCAGCCCCATTACATCGATGTTAACTTTTTCGGTGCAATCAGAAGCCACAGACTTGAAGAGTCGTTTCCACTTTCCGGGGTTTTGTGGTAGGACTTAGAGTGGTTCACACCAACGTGACTGTTGGAGTCCAAGCACATATTCTGGGCTGGGCGAGGGGATGGGAAACACGTCTTGTGCCAAAGTTTGTTCATCCTTTCTCCTCGTATTACATCTAAGTACTTTTTTAATTACACTAATGTTTTTGTCTCATGCCATTGCCTCTCAGGACACTTCACTCTCTGATTACTGCTTGTGTAAGGAAGTGCTTCTTGACACTGCCCTCAATTTCTTTTTACTTTATTTCTATTTGCGCTTATCTGCAATGGAATGAAAGTACGAACCATGTCTGAAATTAGCCATTAGGATTTTTACATACTTCAATTAGTATTCTTTTAAGAAAACATTTTTTTTTTTTTTTTTTTTTTTTTAAATATTCTGGTCCATATATAACCATGTCTTTTTACCCTCACTAGCTTCATGTCTTAGTTTTAAATTAACCTTCTCAATTCTTTTCTGAATCTTTCTATTGCTGTAATAATTTCCCTATAATACGGTGACCAGGAATTAATGAGTAATTTACTTCATCGTCCACTGACGATATTTTGAGCGCCAGCTTGTACAGGAAACAGTCTTTCTTTTGAATTAACTGCTGCTGTGGCCTACCTGAGATCTGCTGTGGCTGAGAGCTAAGTTTAGCCACACACTGTGGGGTGGTGAGGAGAAAATTTAAACACAAGTTGCATGACCAGACTGAGAAGCGGGTGCAGGATCACAGAATCACAGAATCACAGAATGTTAGGGATTGGAAGGGACCTTAAAAGATCATCTAGTCCAACCCCCCTGCCAGAGCAGGAATACCTAGATCAGGTCACACAGGAACATGTCCAGGCGGGTTTTGAATGTCTCCAGAGAAGGAGACTCCACAACCTCTCTGGGCAGCCTGTTCCAGTGTTCTGTCACCCTCACTGGGAAGAAATTCTTCCTCACATTTATGTGGAACCTCCTATGTTCCAGCTTACACCCATTGCCCCTTGTCCTATCATTGGATGTCACTGAGAAGAGCCTGGCTCCATCCTCGTGACACTCACCCTTTACATATTTATAAACATTAATGAGGTCACCCCTCAGTCTCCTCTTCTCCAAGCTAAAGAGACCCAGCTCCCTCAGCCTTTCCTCATAAGGGAGATGTTCCACTCCCTTAATCATCTTTGTGGCTCTACGCTGGACTCTCTCGAGCAGTTCCCTGTCCTTCTTGAACTGGGGGGCCCAGAACTGGACACAATACTCCAGATGTGGCCTCACCAAGGCAGAATAGAGGGGAAGGAGAACCTCTCTTGACCTACTAACCACTCCCTTTCTAATACACCCCAGGATGCCATTGGCCTTCTTGGCCACAAGGGCACATTGCTGGCTCATGGTCATCCTGCTGTCCACCAGGACCCCCAGGTCCCTTTCCCCTACACTGCTCTCCAGCAGGTCAGCTCCCAACCTGTACTGGTACATGGGGTTGTTCTTCCCCAGATGCAAAACTCTACACTTGCCCTTGTTGAAATTCATTAAGTTTCTCCCCGCCCAACTCGTCACTCTGCTCTTCTCATCTGTCACCTCGCTCAGTGTTAGCCCAATGCCTGAGGGGGACTTCACAGGGGAAACAATCAAAATTAATTTAGCAGAGTGGGTTTTATCCCTGTGGGTTTTTCATACCTGTCCTATCTCAGAAATGTTATGTCCCATATTCCCTGGTGACCTCAAAGCCTGCATGAGAAGGCAGCTCCAAAGGAGCTAGGGATCAAGGGAGGGTGCAGAAGTGGCTGCCATCTGTAGGTTTGGTTTTGTCTCCATCACTCTTCCTCCCCATGCCTGCGGGATGATGGGAGGAAGGAGAAGGGCTCTCCATCCCATCTCAGGCCACCCTTCCCAGAAGGGCAGTCCCTTGGTCGATTCATCAAATGGCATCCCAATGAATTCTCTTACCCTCTTGCTGACTCCTGTGGTGCAGAGCAGGTTAGACTTGCTTCAGCACAGGGGGGAACTGGCCAACAGTAATTAAAAGTGAGTGTCAGCTCACACCGAGGCTCTACGTTATTAGTTTAAATGAAGACATTTTCCATGGACAGGGAGCCCTGCATGCTGTAGTACAAGCTATTACATGCAATTAGCTTGCAGAAAAACCTGTGACGTGCCAGAGGAAATATTGAGCAGGAAAACACCAGAACCTGTGCCCTCCCTCGACAGGAAGAGGTGTGTTCTCTGAACCAGGCTGACTTTCTGCTGACACTGAAATCGCATGCAGGACCCAGTGAGACCCTGAGCCCAGACTAGCCTGGATGTATGCAATGGATGTATACAGCTCAGGCTTGCCCCTTGGAAGTTCTATTCTTGCTGAAATACTGAAATTATAGCCTTTTTAGTAACACATCTCAGCTCCTTCCCAGTTGAATAGTTAACTTCATTTGCAATCTGGCTTCTTCAAGGCAGTGTTAGCTATGTCAGTGTCATTTCCAATGCATGTTTGTCCTAGCTGCTCACAAGCATCTTCCTTGCCGAGGACTGCACCACCTTCCCAGACATTCTACTCCAGCACTTACAGCAGCCCTGCTATTACAAAATGCTTCCTAATATCTAGCCTCAACTGTCCTTGCTGTAATTTAATCCCATTTCTTCGTGTTCTACCTGCCACAGCAGTGGAGTACAGTGTTTTTTCTAGCTTTTCCTCTCAAGTCATGTTTTCAAGACCTTTGATTATCAAGACTGTCCTCTCAATTTTTTTCACATCTTTCTTGAAGCCTGGTGCTCAAACCTGGACGTGGCATTCCTTTAGTACTGAGTGTAAATGAACCTTTCATTTATTTCATTTAAGCTAATTTACTGCCCATGTTTTGATTTGGAGAAATGTCTCTTTCACAGTTTTTTTAAACTTTGGGCTGGATAATGCTGATATCACTGCCAAAGAGTATAAGTGTCTGGCAGCTTCGCTGGAGACATTCAAAACCCGCCTGGATGCGTTCCTGTGTGATGTATTCTAGGTGACTCTGCTCTGGCAGGTGGGTTGGACTATATGATCTTTCGAGGTCCCTTCCAACCCCTAGGATTCTGTGAAGATGCAAGACCTGGAAAGAGCCATATCACATCCATCCATTATCATCCATTTTCTGCAATGACCAGCTTTCATCCCAAATTTAGTGAGCACAAAGCTTGCTCCTTCCTGCAGAGACAAGCAGCCATGCAAAGGGGAATAAGAAGGAAGCCATAGTTTGCATGAATTTACCTAATGCAAATCAGTGCTGTGAGGTCTAAAGTAATTTTTGTACCATACCACCCCCTGTGCTGTAGAAAAGATTTACCATATAGCTACAGTGGTTGTAGCTCTCCCCTGGTGATATGTAGGTACATAGAATTCATAGTAAAGGGGAACGTATGAACTCATGGACCTCTCATTCAGCCAAAGGCTACCTCCATGACCCTGGTGGACTGAGAGCTGGCTATGTGACACATCACAGAGGGTTGTGATCAATGGAGCAGAGTCGAGTTGGAGGCCTGTAACCAGTGGTGTCCCCCAGGGGTCAATACTCGATTCGGTCTTGTTCAACATATTCATCAATGACCTGGACGAGGGGACAGAGTGTATCCTCAGCAAGTTTGCTGATGATCCCAAGTTGGGAGAGGTGGCTGACATGCCAGAGGGCTGTGCTGCCATCCAGTGTGACCTGGACAGGCTGGAGAGCTGGGCAGAGAAGAACCTCATGAGGTTCAATAAGGTCAAGTGTAGGGTGCTGCATCTGGGGAAAAAGAATGCCAGGCAGCAGTATAGGTTAGGGGGGGACCTCCTGGAAAGCAGTTCTGAGGAGAAGGATCTGGGAGTCCTGGTAGACAGTAAATTATCCATGAGCCAGCAATGTGCCCTTGTTGCCAAGAAGGCCAATGCCACCCTGGGCTGCACAGGGCAGTGTGTGGCCAGTAAGTCAAGGGAGGTCATTCTCCCCCTCTACTCTGCCCTGGTGAGGCTGCAACTGGAATACTGCGTCCAGTTCTGGGCTCCCCAGTTGAAGAGAGACAGGGACCTACGGGAGAGAGTCCAGCAGAGGGCAACGAGGATGATTGAGGGATTGGAGCATCTCCCCTATGAGGAAAGGCTGAGAGAGCTGGGACTCTTTGGCCTGGAGAAGAGAA
The DNA here is from genome assembly GCA_028020825.1 of Podargus strigoides. NCBI lineage: Eukaryota > Metazoa > Chordata > Aves > Caprimulgiformes > Podargidae > Podargus > Podargus strigoides. Next base: position 12,789,478 of record CM051623.1, on the reverse strand, counting down.
GGTTGAGGGGTGATTTAATTAATGTTTATAAATACCTAAAGGGTGGGTTGAGGGAGAATGGAGCCAGACTCTTTTCAGTGGTTCCCGGTGACAGGATAAGGGGTATTGGGCACAAGCTGGAATGTAGGAAGTTCCATTTAAATATGAGGAAGAACTTTTTTTCAGTGAGGGTGATAGAGCACTGGCACAGGCTGCCCAGAGAGGTTGTGGAGTCTCCTTCTCTGGAGATTTTCCAGCCTTGCCTGGATGCAGTCCTGAGTGATGTGCTCTAGGGGATCCTGCTTTTAAGCAGGGGTGTTGGACTAGATGTTCTCTGGAGGTCCCTTCCAACTCTGAATATTCATGATTCCGTAACTGGAGGATACTGCTTGAGTGAGTCCCCAACAAGACAGCGAAAACAGCAATTCCAGTTCTGCGCTAGGCTCTTACGCGTACATTTGCACAGCTACATATTGTACCCTTCCTAAACATCCTGACGTTATAAGATGTTTCTCCTCCTGTTCAAGGACTTTTACCGCCAATTGATGTGTCTGTGAAGGGCTGTGTCTGACCCAGCATATTTCCAGCAAACTTCCCAACATTAATATTAAATGGGGCTTCTGTCCAGTCTTATTGTGCATACAATAACATTGGTGTTAAGCTACCTAGGTGAAACACATTACAGGTGACGCAAATCAAATATCTTGCCATTTATATATCATGAAGTAGACATCTAGGATTTTCTCACCAGCGAAGCTGCATGTCATTAAGCCTGCTATCCACAAAAAAAACCCCAAAACCCAAAACTGTGAAGACAATAGTATCAATAAATTCCATGGTGAGTACAAATATTCCACGTCTTTATGTTCTTTCTCTCTGTTTGACATGCCAGTGCAATCTAGGGATATAATCTACAGCAGCAACTAAGGGCATTAGAACAGCTGTTTTATAGCAATGGACTGTTTATGAGTACTCGTGCAGAGCACTGCAGATAAAATGAGTATGCAGCTACACTGTCAGACTATCCCCATAACTGGTTAGACCAAGGTGACCCAGGCAGGTTACTGTGATCAATATAGAAATCTTACAGTGAAGTTATGCATGTACAGCGGCTCCCACATAAAACAAATTCTTCCCATGTTGCCCGTGTAATCCAGCTGCCTTTAATTCTAAATTGCCACTTTCAAGAATAAAATAGAGCAGCACTTCTGTGGGTAGTGGATGTTTTTCTGCTTCTTCATTGCAAATACAACAACAGGGCACCGTTTTTGCTGAGCTAGCTGTTTCCTTGCATAGCCAAGTCTCTGTTTTCATTGGCAGGGCTATATTGCAGATTTTAGGAGCCACAAGGAGCAAACCATGCTTTAGATTCTGTAACATAAGCGTTAAATAGTTCTGCACTGAAATACACTGTGGGTGCAATTAGATGTCTTTGCCATACCCAAAAAAAGTAAACACAGTTCTTGGCTCTTCACCTAAGCCCATAAGCAAGCCTGCACAGCATGGGGTTATTCATGTGGGGCAGCCCGGGAGCATAAGCCAAGCCAGGAACAATTCCGGGTCTAGCACAGATTTGGCAGGGCAAGTAGATGGGTCAGCCCTGCTCCACGCCCTCCCAGCAACAAGAGCAGCAGCAGCTCATGGCCTCATTTCCCAGCCTGGCAGAGGGCTGTGTGCTTGGCTGGAGCGGTGCAAACCCTCATGCTGGTGCAGAACACAAGGTCACAGCTCCTGGGATCGCACTGAGGACATGAGAAATTTGCAGAGATATAACAGTGGCACCTGCAAAATGAAATGTATGACACACTGCAGATGTCCTTGCTATCACTTCAGTCATGGAATCATAGAATCATAGAAACACTATGGTTGGAAAGGACCCCCAGGATCATCAAGCCCAACCTTTATCCCATCATCTCCCTAACCACTAGACCATGGTCTCAAGAGCTTCATCCACTCGTTTTTTGGACACCTCCAGGGATGGCGACTCCACCACCTCCCTGGGCAGCCTGTTCCAGTGACTAACCACCCTCTCAGTAAAGAACTTCTTTCCAATATCCAATCTAAACTTCCCCTGATGCAACTTGAGGCCATTTCCTCTCGTCCTATCATTAGTAATTTGGGAGAACAGACACACTACACCGTCCTTTTAGGTAGTTGAAGAGAGCAATAAGGTCTCCTCTTGGTCTCCTCTTCTCTAGACTAAACAACCCCAGTTCCCTCAGCCAGTCTCCATAAGGCCTGTTTTCCAGACCTCTCACCAGCCTCATTGCCCTTCTCTGGACTCACTCCAGCACCTCAATGTCCTTCTTATCCTGTGGTGCCCAGAACTGGACACAGTACTCAAGGTGCGGTCTCACGAGTGCCGAGTACAGGGGCACGATCACCTCCCTACTCCTGCTGGTCACACCGTTTCTGATACAGGCCAGGATGCCATTGGCCTTCTTGGTTACCTGGGCACACTGCTAGCTCGTGTTCAGTCAGCTGTCAACAAACACCCCCAGGTCCTTTTCCACCAGGCAGCTTTCCAGCCACTCTTCCCCAAGCCTGTAGCGTTGCATGGGGCTGTTGTGACCCAAGTGCAGGATCCGGCTCTTGCCTTTGTTAAACCTCATGCGGTTGTCCTCAGCCCATCGCTCCAGCCTGTCCAAATCCCACTGCAGAGCCTCCCTACCCTCAGGCAGATCGACACTCCCACTCAATTTCGTGTCATCTGCAAGTTTACTGAGAGTGCATTCGATCCCCTCATCCAGGTCATCAATTAAGATATTAAACAAGACTGGCCCCAAAACCGAGCCCTGAGGGACACCACTTGTGACCGTTCTCCATCTGGATTTAACTCCATTCACCAGAACTCTCTGGGCTCAGCCATCCAGCCAGTTTTTAACCCAGCCAAGAGTCCACCTGTCCAAGCCATGAGCCGCCATGTTCTGCAGCAGAATGCTGTGGGAAACAGTGTCAAATTCTTTACTTAAGTCCAGGTAGACAACACCCACCACTTTTCCCTCATCCACTAGGCGGGTCACCTGACCATAGAAGGAGATCACGTTGGTTAAACAGGACTTGCCCTTCATGGACCCATGCTGGGTGGACCTGATCTCCCCGTTGTCCCGCACTTGCCACGTGATCTCCCCCAAGATGAACCGTTCCATAACCTTCCCTGGTACCGAGGTCAGGCTGACAGGCCTGTAGTTCCCCAGATCCTCCTTCCTGCCCTTCTCGTATATGGGCGTCACACTGGCAAGTCTCCAGTCATCTGGGACCTCACCCGATAACCAGGACTGCTGACAGATGATGGAGAGTGGCTTGGCAAGTTCCTCTGCCAACTCCCTCAGCACTTTCAGGTGGATCTCATCTGGCCCCATAGACTAATTGGTTTAGCAGGTCCTTCACCACTATTTCCTGGATTACAAGGGTTTTATTCTGATCTCCATCCCAATCTTCCAGCTCAGGGGACTGAATGCCATGAGGATAACTGGTCTGACTGTTAAAGACTGAGGCAAAGAAGGCATTAAGTACCTCAGGATTTTCCTCATCTTTAGTAGCAATGTTCCCCCTTGCATCCAATAAAGGATGGACATTCCCCCTGTTTTTTTTTTAATTGTAATATATTTGTAAAAACTCTTCTTCTTATCTCTTGCAGCAGTGGCCAGGCTGAGTTCAAGCTGAGCTTTTGCCCCCCTAATGTTCTTTCTACTAAATAAACTAAACTAAAACCCTATACTCTTCCTGAGTAGCCTGCCCCTTCTTCCAAAGGTGGTAGACTCTCTTCTTTCTCCTAAGCCCCAGAAGAAGCTCCCTGTTCAGCCAGGCTGGTTGTCTTCCACACCAGCTTGTCTTATGACACATGGGGACAGCCTGCTCCTGTGTCTCTAAGAGTTTCTTCTTGAAACAAGTCCATCCTTCCTGAACCCCTTTGCCCTCTAGGACTGTTCCCCAAGGGACTTTCTCAACCAGTGTTCTAAACAGGTTGAGGTCTGCCCTTCGGAGTCCATGGGAGTCGGTGAGGGAGCAGCGGCAGTGGCAGCGGGGGCAGCAGAGACAAGACTGAGGTAAGGCCAAGGCAGTGAGGGCTTGATCGTGTTGTGCAGAGGGATCCCTGAGCCAGGGACCCCCTCCCACTTGCAGCCTGAGCCCAACGGCTCCAGGAAGTTGGCAAGAGCCAATCAGGCACAGCAGAGACCTTCCCTGCATTCTTGCAGGCACCCCATGTGGTTTGATGAATTTTTTTCTTGGCCTATTTCAGAGACAGCTCGGATGGGGATTATAAAAATTTCCAGAAATGTCCCAATTCAATGACATGTTTTCATGAGCTCTAACTTACAGTTGCCTGTAATCTCAAATATAAATTCATGTTTTGCGGATCCTCAGGTTCTTGTGTTTCTGAAAGAGACTTGTTTTCCAGAGTTTTGAATGTCCTCCCTCCAGAAAGGAGCTCTGCTGCAGCTTGGCAATCCAAAGACTTCAGGTACCCTAAAACTACTTGTGGACATTTTAGCTGCAATGTTGCTTTTACTCGGGAGGCAACTACAACAAACAGGTTTTCTCTAGACCTCTCCACCCCCCATTCAGGCACTGCCTTCTTTTTTGGTATCCTTCATTTTACAATGAAACATTCAACAAATGTTTTAGGAGTGTTGTCATAGTTATTCTTATCTCCTTCCTCAGCAGAGGGAAATCACTTATAAACATTTCCAGCTTCACTCCCCTTTGCTTAGATTAACGAACTGACCAGTACGTCACTGCTCTTGGTGATAAGCTTCCCTGCAGTTCAGGACAGAGTAAAACACTCCTTCCATGAGAGTATTATCAGACTGAAAGCCTGGTGGTGTATTACACAGTTTCTTTGTCTTGCTGTAATGCTGTTTCAACATGAGTCAGTTTCTGGCACTGAGTCACCTACAAGCAGTGAAGAGTCATACCAAAAAAATACACATCTATTTCGCTTCATACTGGAAGCTATGCAATCAGCTCTTGCGATTTTGTCCCCAGCCTCGCATGATCTGGGTTGGTTTCAGGTTTTTTTGAAAGGGACAGTTATCCCAATTTCTTTTCTTTGGAGCTTGTGATATTTCATGGGTCCAAATAGGCAGTCAGCTCCCATTGAATATGAGGAGGTGGAAGAGGTCATCTGCTGGAGGAGCTGCCTGCCGTGTCACTGCAAGCTGTGTGCAAATGACACTGCCTGTGGTGGGGAAGTTGGGCATCTCCCTCCATGACTTTCCGTGGGTACCTCCTTGCTGGCGTACTGGACACTCTTTCTCTTGCTTCAGCATCATTGTTACAGAGGTCTGCTCCACTCCCAGCTGCCACTCCTCTCTTTCCTATTTTGTGCCACAAATTCAGACTTTGGACTGTGAGCCCAACTGTGCATTAAAAAGTGTTGGTTATTGTTGTCCACAGAAGAATGTGGTCTGCTCTGTACAAGGAAAGCTCACATGGACACAGAAATACAAACAGAAATCTGTGATACATCTATAACACAGTGTCCTTCTGCTGACCTTGATGTCCAGAAGCTCTTCACCTCCTTATCCACCATCACCAGCCTAGAGCAACCTTCAACCTGTGTTTAGGACTTCATGTTTCCCCTTTCATGTCATCCCTCTATTTACTTACTTATCTCTTTGCACATGCCATGGCCATTACCTCATTGAGCCAGTCAGCAGTTTGACCCTTGGAAATACCCAGCAGTTGCTGGACAGCCGTAAAGGAAGAGGTCCACATGTGAACCACTCTGAAGCTGGTGGCTGTACTCCTGCTCAGCTCCTAGTGTCATTCATTACCCTTTTCCTCATGTTTCCAAAAGAGACAATTGAATAGGGTCAGATATGCTTCATGACAGTTCAATTTCCTGATGTGTTGCCAGAAGACCCATTTCCTTGAGTGAGGAGATCTCCCCATACATTCAGTATCACAGCCTAACTCCTACAAGACCTCAGTGAATAATTCGTCTTCTCCTCACGCTCAGCTGAGACTTTCAGTGGGAACTCTGGGTGCCGAGTCCAGGCAGGGTCAGCCCCATCTCACAGAGCCCATGACAAAGCCCATGGTTTCCACCATGTCCAAATGAGAGCCACAGCCTGCAGCAGCCTGAGGACCAGCGTCAACCTGGTGAAGATGATGTGCAAAGATACTCTCTCATCACATGGGCAGTGCCATCTGGCACGGATGCACATGTAGGAGATTAAACATGTAAAAGCCAGCAGCAGCAACAACAACAACAAACATTTCCATAATAGATCTCTTTCTTTTTTTTATGAAGGAAAATGCGTTGACCGTCTAATTTGGATTCATAAAGGAAAGCTATTAATGAAAGACTTCAAAGAACTGTCTCAGAACTTTTAATCAGTAGTTGCGTTTTAGCATGAAAAAAAAAAATAGCAGAGGGGGCTGGGTGGTGGGCTTTTTTGTTGTTGTTTTCTGTAGTTTTTGTTTAAAGCACCAGACTATTTGAAAGCGGGCTGGGTGAGGGAGCCCAGCGGGGAGCCTCTTCTCGCCCACCTGGAGGAGAGGCCCCCTGAATGCTTGTTTTCATTAGCATGGGCCTCTCTGGCTCTTCAAAACCCTTTCCACCCGTTGCCAAGGCAACCCAGAGCTGTATTGCGGCACACGGGTGTTGTGCATCAACTGGTGTGTTGCACTTAACTGAAATAAATAAGCAAATAAACATGGAAAATGGCCACAGGCCAAATAAGGGCACTGTCTTTTATCATGGACATCTAACATTTATAGGGATTTCAAACACTCTACTAAGGCATGTCAGCAAAGATGTAGTTGATCAAAAAAGGAAAATGCATGTACACGCGCACCCAGTGCTTTTCATTTTAATGGGTCTTCTTGCTTGAATAAAGTGAAAGAAATTGGGTCTAGAACATGCAATCCCACTTGCAAGTTATATTTTCCTGCCATTCGATGGCATGATATCTTGCTTCAGCATCAGAATCATCATAAGCATCTGTGTTTTCCCACCAGGCCTCGGCACCTCCCTGGCTACCAGTGGAGCTGTTGGGCACAGAAGCAGCAACCTGTGCAGCAGGTGCTGCAAATCTGGCTTTTGAGATCCAGCTGATCCTGAATTCTCACATCAGTCAGACATTTGTACTGCAATAGTACACATCGCAGTTGCGGGGACATGAGTGAAGACTCTGGGCCTGAGGCTCTGGTTTCCAGGCGGTGTGAGCAACCAACCTTGCGGAGAAGGAGGTTGTCTGGGGAGATACCACAGACTGCATTTGTGGTTGAGGATCAGCACCTGCAGCCATGCTAGTGAGAGGGTCTCAATCACTGCCTGCACGAGGTCCCTGGCATCAAGGGGTAACAGCTGAAGCACTCCTTCAGATTATCATAGCACAGCCAAAGAAAAGCTTTGCATCCCTGGGAATATTTGTAATAAGTCCAGCTAAGTACGGCTGCAAAAATAGTTTTCCTTTAGACTCAGGAAGGGAGGTGCTGGCTGCAACTGCTGCACGGGAAGAGGGAAGGGAGTGTGGTGGGAAGCTCTGCAAGAAGCAGCAACCATTCCCCAGTCCCATGCTGTGCCATACCATGCCTTACTGTGCCATGCCATGCCCTGCTGTGCTGTGCTGTCCTAGCAGTCATCAAAGCAGGAGACAGCAGCAGGAGCTTCGCAGAGGCAAGGCAGAGAGGTGCGCGTAGGTCCTATGTGCTGTTGGCTGCAGGTGCAAGGAAGGGGAAGCCAGCAGGGAGGAGACATGAGGGCCGCCTTTCCTCAGCAGGGGCCACAGTGTGCTTCTGTCAGCTTCAGTGGAGCTTGTGCTTCTCAGGTGACTGAGAGGTGAAGATCTGCCACCTTTGCAGGGGTTAATTGAATGATTTCTGAACATGGTCCTGGCCAGTAAATGCAGACCCGGAGCTGGCTGGCTCACACACCCAGGGTCAGCACTTGATTGAGTCCTGTCTTTAGCTAACACCTTCTGCGTCATGGTTTAGAAACAAAACAGAGAATGTGGCATGATGCCACACTAGACATCTCCCTTCTCCTTGCTTCACCTTGTAAGCCCTGCTTGCAGCTCCGCCAGAGTGAGCCCCTCCTTGCCAGCACACAGCCCCCTCCACAGGACCCAAATGCCTGTGGGCACCCTTGCCCCACTCCCTGAACACCTCCATCCCTTTGCTCCCTTGGGAGCCTTGTGCTGCAAAAGCAGCACACAGGCTGTTTCTCCCACCTGGAGTACACATTTCAAGCACACGCACAGGCCGTCCTATCAAATTGCAGTCATTTTGACTGTATGTGCATGTGTGCGTGTTGTTTGCACACCAGCTAAAAGTATGGGCTCTCAGTGTGTCACCAAGTCCCCTCAGCACTCCTGTGTATCATACGGTGAATGCCAATGTACACCAAGGGACTTTGTCCAGCCCCTCACCCCTCAGCACAGCCCACGGGTTTCTCTGGTGCTCTCCCAGCTCCCTTTTCAGAAAGGACTTGCAGTGCAAGCAGCCCCTCTGGCATGCACTAACATGGCAGCTATGTTATTTTAAGCTACCAAGTGTTATTGTAACACAGACCTTCCAGCTGCAAAGATTCAGAAGTATTATGGTACCAAATGTGTGGATGTGCATGCATGGGTACATGCCTGTGCTTGCATGTGTGTGTATTGTTGCATTATATATTTTTATACCCAACAGACACAGACATTAATATTTGTTTTACATATCTATACTCAAATATATAATGCTGTTAAAATGTATATGTACTTATCAGATATATAAAACATGCCAGGTATTTGATAAGGTCAAACTCTTCAGGTGATGCATTTGATTCTAGTTTATATTTTCATTTCATTTTACTTCTTATGTGAGTTGCTGCCTGTTTATTTAGGACTTTCAAATATGTAGCTATATATAACTGATTGCTGAAATGAGTGTAAACATCATTAAAAAATGTATCTTCTTGTGCAAGCTCTGTAACTGTCACAGTCATAAATACACAAATGGAGATGATGATCAATCATGCATATACTACAAAAAATATTTATTTATACAGCTATGAGAAACTGTGACTTGCCCAGAAGTACCTGAAGCTGATCACGGCGAATGCATCTCATGTAAGCCAAAAACTGAAAAATGGTTTTATAATGAGGACTCCAAAATTCTTAAAAAGTTCTCATTGCATTTGAAACCTAAGACCTCAGAAACAATGAGCAGAAGGAAAGCGCTGTGAAAGGAGCAGCAGTGGGCATGCTGTGTGGGGGTCCTGTTGGGTTTGGGTTTGGTACCTATGTTTTGCCTGGATCGCCTGTGTCACTTCAAAAGTGTGTTAAGAAACAGGGAAAACTTTGCCTCTCTCTCACGTGTATGTGAGACCAGCCTGCGATCAATACCACATCAACCCATTTGTGATAACTTCAGTTCTCACATAGCGCCCAGTACTGAGTGGTGTAGTTGTACCATAGCCTCTCATGCAACCTGATTTTCAGGAGTTGGCACTGATTTGCTGAGGATTTCCCAGCTGTTCATGTCTGAGGACAGGGAGCAGTCTGCAGCCAGGGTGACTTTGGGGCTGCAGACTGGGAGGTGGGGATGTAGACTTGACCCTATGCAAGAAAGGGAGCCTGAGTTGCAGGGGACTTGCTTGCAGTCACACAGGCAGAGCAGAGAATTAAACCCCACAGGCACTGTTAAAAACAAAAGACTAAACCTTTCTGAGCTGCTGCAATAAACATGTTTGTCCAGATCCTCGAATGGTGAAAACTGGCACAAAACCCATTAACTGCACCAGAGCTCTGCTGATCTGCATCAGCTGAGGACACAGTGCAGTGAAAGAGGACAGGCTCATAGCATATGCAGTAGAGTACACCTTATCCTCCTCCCCAGCTAACATCTATCAGGTTCAGTAAGGCTGTAATGAGACATATTAGAGGATGTCCAGCATGATCTATGGAGTGGTTTAAATTGCATCAGACTTAGGGTGGCCTCTCACATTGCCCTGAATGGGGAAACAATAACTCTGAGCTACCGTAGCTCTGAAAAATTGTACCTGTAAATCTTTCTCACCCGGCTCGTCACATTTCCAAGGGTGCTCGTGGTGTGGCTGCGTCGAATACACACCCTACAAAGCGTGTGGTTCAAAGGAGCAGACTTTGTTTTTTACACACAGTAGATAAGTGTTTCAGTTCACCTTTAAGGAGCAAGTTCCATTTCACCAATCTGTTTTTCTGGTAACCCTGTCTTCAGCCTTGTTTAAACTGAAGTGCAGGAAGGGGCAGGGGAAAGAGGAGAAAACCATATGTCAGCTGTCTGTAAAAGTATCAGATTAAGCTGATAAGCAGTCTTTGCTCCCAAGGACTGTGCTGTTGGCCTTAATTAGCCTGCTTTTGATATTAGGCACAAGAGTGAAGAATTGAAGGGCTTGGCAGTTTATTTGCTGATCATTCCCTGGTCGTGTTTTAGAGGTGTTTTCTGGAGGGTAGGACAAGTATCCTCCATTTCACATGGCTGAGGTAGTATTTCCCTGGAATGGGGAAGATCTGGATTAACCTAAACTAGAAGGCAAAAAATCTCCAGCAAAAACCCAAACCCACCAAAACAAAACCCAACTACAGCCTCTGTGGTTCTGGAGGGAGTCCTGGTGTCTGAGAGGTAAAAAATAGCTTCCCATTGGCCCCCTGACATCACCCTGTGCCAGTCGCCCCACCAAAATCACTGGCAAGGTTTAAGGATTAGGACGCTCTGATCAGCAATACACTTAAATACGCACTCAAATATCCGAACAGTCCCTTTGAATTCAATGGCTGCACTCATGGAGTTAAAAATAAGCCTGCTGTTAAGTGCCTTCATCAGATCAAGGTCTAATTATTTACGTGAATAGTTCCAGAGAAACTCGGGTCTTTGCTGTTTGGGTTAGCAAACTTAAGAAAAATAGCCTACGTTTTTGATTTATGTAGTGGCAAACTGAAGTATACTTTGAAGAGGTAAGTGCCCTTAAAATCTTTTTGTGTGATGAAATCTATGTCAAATGGATTAGAATAAAAGAGCAGAGAGAGATTTCCTAAAAAAAAATATTAATCTTCCATAGACAAAGAAATTTTGCCAGAGATCTTATAGATGCTTCAAAGTGATGTCTTAAGACAAGGCTTGTCTTTTGGGGGCTTTTTATTTGCAGTGTATTTTTGAAAGTTGTTTCCTATTTCTGGATGGGCTTGAGATGGAGTTTCAATAAGGGGGAAGCTTAAATGAGTAAAAAAACCAAAATGCAGCCTCCACATTAATTTCTGAATATTGCTTCTGCTGTCTAAGGAAGATTTGTCTGCATGCATAAAGCCTTTCCAAAGCCTTATGCTGCATATTATGTCCCTAAAACAGGGCTTATTTAAAGCAGGCTTTGAGGCATATCATGCTTTTATACTCCCCCATTGCATCTGGTCACCTCTGGCCCAAGCCAGCAATCCTGGTAGTGAAAACTGTGAGCTGAGTCTAGTTCCTCCGAGAGCCCTAGTACTGCTTGCTTCTGGTTGAACTGGAAATCCCATATAGACAGGGTCTTACCTAATTAATGGTCCTTCCAGTAATGGTCCCAAGCTTGTGCCCAAAAGGGAAGGGTGGAGGCAAGAGCGAAATATCTATAAAAGTTAATGAAATCTTTCATTTTGGCAATTGAGATTAGCGTTTGATTTATGTTTCATTCTTTCCTAGCTGGAGGCTCTCAATCTGAGCCAGTTTGTCCCATCCTCATGTGTCAAGGCCAGGATTTGTCTCACAGAACATCAGGCACTTGGTTTCCAGCAGCTGGGGTGAAACACAGGCTCTCCTGAGGGAGATTCACATAGTAGGTGGGCTGAATTGCCCTCAGGAGGTACCTGTCTTTCTCTGCCTTAACTACAATGGGTTCCAAGGGCTGAGAGCACGCCAAATTTAGCCACCTCGACTACGTGCCTACAGCACCATAGGATGAATCTGGGCTTATACATATTTTTTCCTCCCTCCAGGTAAAATTTCACTTTGCAATGACCTTCTGCACTGTTCCTCTCTCAAAGGCAGTCTCCAGGGGAGCATAAGGACTCACAGAGCAAATGGGCACTGTGTTGACCCTGCAGACTTTCGCCATTGATGTCCTTCCCTTGGGTGTTTCAGAGGTGTCTTCCTGGTTTTGCATCTTTCCACGAGACACCGCGGCCATTAATATTCCTGATCATAAATTCCAGAGAACCACAAGCAAAGCTCCTGCACTCTGAGAATAGCTCCAGTGTTAAATATAGGGGATTTTTATAAATCTGTGTGTTACTTCTATTAGTCAGGACAGAAATACATTATTGTAAGATGTCTAAGCATTTTGTCATTACTCACTGGCTGTATCAAAATGTAGTCTAAGCAGTTATCACCATATTTCTGATTAATATTATAACAACCACCAGCTAATCACAGAGTCAGCAGTGAAAACTGCTCTAATCGTTATCTTTCTGACTAAGTAACTTCCCCTTTATTTGTTGTATACTGCAGATTTTGGCAGGTGGGGGTTCTTTTTTCTTCTAATGTTAAATGTAAGATTTTATCCTCAAAGGATTGATTATCTCAGAGCAAAATTGGCAAGGTTAAACACTATCTATAAAAAAACATTCAGCTGTGTGCCATGAAATGAATTACATAATATATCAGTCAACTACCTGGCTTTTGAAAAAATGTGAGTATGTGTTTGTTCAATCTGGGTGAGTATTTTATGTTAAGCTTCTTTTCCCATGAAGGTAAAAATGACCTTGGTTATTAGAAAGCGAAGATACATTGAACTGGGTAGAATCAACACAGTTCCATTTCATTTAGTCCCCACTAAAATTGAAAGAAGAGAAAATATAGATTGAATTTATTTTACTATATATTGCCTCATTTGAACTTTAGTAAAGCATTAGCCACTAAGGAAAACTCTTCTCCCACCTCCTTTCCATAATCTCTTACAGATGGCATGTTAAGGAAATTGCCTTGACTTTATTGATTCTTTGCTATGAGGTTCAACTAACAGCCAGTGTGTTACTGGGGAAATGTATGCTGTACTAGAGTTACAGGAAGGTGGTACTTTGACCTGGCAGCTGTGTGTACCTATATAAAAAATTCCCTGACACTTTAAAATCAAAAATCAGTATATTTTTTTTTCCCTTAGACATTAGTAGATCTTCTCTTTAGGACCCCATTTTAAAAAGCTGTATCGTACCATTCTGAGTATTTTACAGAATGAAAGAAAACAGTATCCTGCCAAGATGGAAGGGTACAAGCTGAAAATTAGCTGCTATATTCTTCCACGTCACTGTAATTTTCTATTAGTTCCTTTCCCAAAATATTTCCCTTGCAATTATAAAATGGCCAGTGTGTGATGCTGCATGCTACTGGCCTCTCACAGCTTAATCTTTCATCAGGTGGAACTTCAGACATCTCCAAATTTAAATTTCCTGGTAAAGTGAAGGGATCAATGTACACTCTTTCTTCTCTTTATTTTCATTTTAAGATTAATCGGAGTCTTACAAATTCTGGGGAGCATTTTCATCTGGCATGAACCAGCCTAGCTCTAGTGCAGTCCACAGATGTAGGCTCATTTCTACCAGTTTAGCAGCAGGCCCTCTGAATGTGAAAATCTACATTAGCACCTATTTTATAGGTGATAATTGCTGCCTAAGTACTGCAAACCTAGGATATTAGCACTAGTTCTGAGAAACTTCACAGTGGGTCAAATTCATCCCAAGGCTGAGGAGCTGGTGGCATGTCTTCTAACAGATCTAATCTCCCACAGTTTTCCTCAGCCCCACAGCTCCACTCTTTTCTTTGTCTCCTCTCCATAATGGTCCTCTTCCTGCGTCCTGAGGGGCTGCAAGCTGCATTGCAGAAGATGAAATCATACCTGGGAGGCTAAGGATGGAGCAGAATGAAAGCATGAAGCACCCAACCTGCAACTCCCACAATACTTTTGGGAATCGGTATAAATCCTTTGCCTCTTTTGGTCAAAATACCAAAATACTTCAGACTTTTTTTTTTTTTTTGGTAAAGTTCTGAGAAGTATAGAATCACCTACAATTCTTTGTTAACCTTTTTGATGTAATAAAACCTTATTTTTCTGCCTGCTGCATAATGTCCTTTTGAAATACACTTAAAATATTTCTGGCTCTCATGAAGTCACAGTGTCCTCCACAATATGTGCTCTTAAAAACACCTGATCATGGGAGATATCCGTTCCCATTTAAAAAAATTCATTGCTCATTGCTATCCTTCACAACTGGAGGGCTCAAACGCCCAAATCTCCAACCTTCCTTTTGATTTATGCTGCTTCTGCATCTCTGTAACACATCCCTTTTTAAGCTAAGTTCATCTTCCTGTGGATACTTATTTTAGCTCATATTTTTTTGACACTTTGGCATAACAACACCATGCCTAAACTTTCAGAAGAGTGCTTAATTGGGATTGATATGGGGCACGGGGCTTGTAGTGAGATGGGCTGTAGGAGAACTGGGAGGTGAAGTGAGCTATGCTCCTTGATGTAAGTTGTCTGATATTTGTCATATCCTATTTTGGGGTCTGAACTTACTCCCTGGATGGATTTCAGTGGGATGGATTACAGTTCAACACTGCATAGGTATATTTCTATTTGACATGTCTCTGCAAAATAAATATAATATATTAGTGGTATAAATTCTCCTAAGGACCTGATATGAAATTCTTCCATTCATCAGTCAGATTATGCTACTGGTAAGAAGCATGGCCAATCTAGCCCTTGTCAGGGCCAAATTCAAAGGCAGTATATACAGCAATGTAATTTAGACCTCTTGGCCTCATTTCTCACCTCTGCTGCAGAGCTCAGCACTGCAGAGCTCACTAGCACTAGCAGGGAGGGGCCTCACATTTTGGATATAAAGCCATTTTCCCGCCCATTAATTCCTTCCATCATGCACTAAGTATAGGCTGAGAAAAAAATTTGTATTCATTTGATCAGGTGCTCCCTTGCTGCTCCAAGGCAAATCTTGGGTAGTTCCCAAGCATAATCTGTACTCTGTGACCTTCAGCCGTACCTGAAGTTTAAGTCCCCAGAGAACTTTTTCTTGGCTCTGCTGATTTCACTAGCAAAATCCAAGACAAGAAGGAAAACCTTCAAGGCAGGTATGTGTCTCTTTTCACTCAGTGACTTCCTTTCCTCTCTGCCTGCCTTCCATCCTTGCCCTCCCCAGTGGCTCTAAGGTTTGAGTGCCTCACACCGATGCAGGTTTCTCTTCATCCCTTCCCACCAAGCAAAATGTTATTGCTTTAATTCTGCTCATTGAGGAGCTGATCTACAGAGAGACTGAACAACTCCCTGCAAGCCCTGTAATAAGTCAGCAGCAGAGCAGGTATTCTCCAAGGCCCCAGCCTGCAGACTCAGCTCCCGTGTTGTCCCTTCCTCCCCTCCTTTCCCATACACCACACTTCTCACCATCACTAGCTGCAATACAGCCCTACCAGCCTGCTCTGCCACAGCTTCACCTCGCTGAAATTCTGCATATGAGGGCATACCCCAATTAATTCCTTTTTCCCTCTGCTTGCGCCAGCGGAAGTCTCTCCTTGCTGTTATAAAATAAAGGATTATTTTATAACACTCCTTAAAGCTGCCTCAGACAATGCGATGCAGCCTGGAGGGAGGAGAGGAATTCACAATTTGGTGGCCTGGTGTCCCCTGGTACCATGGCTGGTGCAGCATCCTCATGTCATCTCACTGTGTGACCTCTGCGGTACGTCTCTGCCCAGCGGGATGAGTGCCAAATAGCAGGAGACTGACTGGATCTCCTTAAAACCCGTTTGCCTTCCACTGTTACTTCAACACTGCCTATTCGCAATGTTTAAATGAGACATGACATTGCACCAAAACTCTCCCCACACGGCTCTGTTCCCCTCCTTCCCCAAACTCCAGATGACTTTGAAGAACAAGGAACCTGACTCCGAGAGCCAGGCCTGCTGCGGGCTGCAATATTCATGCAGCATTAGATCATGTTAACGTTAGGTATAATCCAGTACAAATCCTCTTAGTGTCACTGGCACTGTAAGGGTTGTTATAATTGCTCATAGCTTAAAACAATTCTGTGGCTTTTCTTCACCTCTGCGAGTCGGTTCCAATTAGAGGAAAGGAACTTTCCGAACCTGCAGAGTTTCTATTTAGGACACAGCCCCGTCCTGACAACACGCTGTCAGCCCTGCCGAGCAGCCGGGAAAATGTCCGCCACATTACAGAGACGTGACAAAAACAGAGGCAGAAGAGGAAGATGTGTGCTCCAGTTTCTTTCAAAATCTTTCGGAAGCACCTCCTCAGGTGACGGTTTTGTTCTGCCTGACACCACGTTCCCGGGGCCACGTGGCCTCCTTCTGCGTCGCCTGTTTTTTAAATAATGTTCCCATTTCAGAAAGTTGGTGGAAAGACAGAGCAGAGGAAGGAGAACACATCAAGTGGCAGCGAGCCTGCAAACGTGACTTCGGCTGGTGGGGAGGCAGGGTTTCAACCAGCGTGGACAACCCTCATCACCTAAAGGCAGAGGCGCATGGGGTGTAGGAGACCATGCTCAGCCACAGCCAATGGCAGGCAGCTGGGGCTGTGGTCAGGGGAACGTGGCGCTGGGCTTGTGCTCCCTCATAGGGCGGTGCAGTGCAGGGTGTCTCTAGGGTGAGCCAGGCACCAGGGCACCCCATGGCTGGGAAGGTGGTTGTGTGTGCAATGCACATGCTGGGCAGCAAAGCCACAACAACCGGGATAGACATTTGCACCCTCAGCCCTGCTGGCAACACACCCCTCCATCCCACCTTTCCTATCCCCAGTGTTCACAGTCACATGTCCCCTGCGTCCACCGGCAAGTGATGGCAGGAGCAGGGTGGTTCCCCTGCTCCGTAACCAGCTGACTGGGCAATGTAAGCAAAGCCATGCTCCCCACCAGGCTCTTTAGATGCCAGGCTCTCTGATGCCACCCATGCTGTCCCCAGAGTGAATGGATGCCAGCACTGCCTTTATGCTGAAGGACTGAACAGCCAGAGAGAGCACCTGCAATATCGGGGTCTGCCTCCAGCATAACAAGGGAAACCTTCTGTTGCCACGTCCTTGTTTTGCAAGGGGTTCATCATAACAGCCTAGCATGCTGTGCAAAATGTTGGCAGAAGGAATGACCATAAATATCACAGTGCTGGCCAGATACGCTCTGCCAGAGAGTTCAATTTGAGGCCAGCTTTGCAGTAGAAAGCAAGAAGTATGTGGGAGCTGAAGCTTTATTCCAGGCTGAAGGGGTGATGTTTGAAATGGAGGTGCCTCCTGAGAGCATGGAAAACAGCAGTGTGCCAAGATATCAGCTGGTGATTAAGTTACACATGAGTGAGAAACAATATAGCAGGTCACCAAAGAAGAGAAGTCTGCGTCCTCCAGTGCTTTCCCCCCTTCTTGCTGCAAGCATCTACTGTCTGAACTAGCTCTGCACTAGTTCAACTCACCAAGCCAGCACAAGAAGGTTTCTGCCAAGTGAACTGATTCAGTTCAATGAAAGGTTCCAAGATCCTGGCACTGGGGGGACAAAGGAGCTTGTGCACCTGGCAGCAGGGATAGCCAGAATGAGGAAGAGGAGTGGAAGGTGGAAACTCTCCCTCCAGCAGAACCCAGGGTTTAGAGTGGCTCAGCCCTAGCACACATGCAGCCCTAACAATGCACAAGTGAGCAGGTACAAAGTATACAAATAAAGACTTTGGGGTGTGAGATCCAAGAATAAAACAAAGATTTTTGCTTTCTTTTCTTCCTTCCTCCCTCCCTAATCCGCCCACTCGTAATAACAGAAACACACAGGAGGAAATGAATTTCAGGAACTGGGTCTGGAGAGGAACGTGCACTCCTTGCTCCCTCCTGTTATGCTTGGCTCGAATCAGACGGACACACCTGGCCTTCCAAACAGGGACTATTTATGCACCTCCTTCCCTGCAGTGGTGTGATCTTCTCCCTGCTCCCTCCCCGCCCTGTCTGCTGGCATTCCACCAGGGCATGGTGGACAAGAGACCCTGATGTTGTCTGGCGCAGGCAGTGGCTGGCCTCAGAGAGGCCACTTTCTGTTGCCATCACTCTAAGCAACCAATCCATCATCTCCCAGCACTGGTTTTGCCTTTCCTCTTCCAGCTGTGTTTGGTGCACAGATGTGGCTGACGTAGCTAAGCTGCATCTCCCCTCATCTCTCCCAACTACCCCAGAGCCATGGGAGGGGACCTGTTTTGTGGGTGCTCCCTGCTTGCAGCAGCTCTCCCGAAGCTCCTCTCCTCTTAGCTCCCTGGTTCTGGGAATCCTCCCAAGCCTCTGGCACCTTCCAGCTTCAGCTGACTCGCAGCCAAGGTAAACGTCCCCAGATGAGGATGCTTTGGGGGTATCATGTTGATTTCAGTGCAGCAAAAACAGAGCAGGTAACTCCATGCGAGAAAAAGAGGGAGTCAGACCTGGAAATACAGCTAAAAGTGGACCGTGGGATAGGAGCAGAAGAGAAACAAACCCATAGGCATGGTCAGCTTCATTTCTCCCTGCAAAATAAACTGGTCAAGTGGAAGTAAAATCTAATTTACTTATACCACTAAATCTACTTTCCTGATGTTAACATAAGCCAGGCTTAGAGTTTTCTTGTGACCAGCAACTGTCATGAAGACTTTCATCAAGAAATGGAGCCAGGCCACTATATTGGCTGTGTACCTCATGCTCAGCTTCTCTAAGACTTCAGAACAAAGGTGGTTCAGCCTCTGCATTGCAGCCAGTCCAGAATCAGGACCTAGCTGGGGGATCTGCAAATCCTGCTTGATATAGCAACCAAGGAAATTACCGTGGAGGAACATGCCTGTTCCTCCACCCTGGTACCTGCAAGGTGACCATCAGTAGAGGAGAGCAGTTCAGTTTAATAAAGCAAACCGGATGTTTCAATCGCCTTGCTGCCTTCTTGCGCTGAGAGCTGGCACTAAAATGGGAGTATGAAGAATAAGCCAGTAAATTAAAATGACCCAGCTCTATGATGCTGAGAAAATCTGCAGAGGAGCTCTGACTTGCTGCGATACAGACTGCCCTCAGCTCTCAGTAGCCCCTGTGGGGCCTGAAAGCATGCCATGATAGACAACAAATCACTGACTTTTTTTTTGCACATCTTTGGAGATTTTCCAAGAATTCCTGCAGGACTTTATTGACTTTGCCACAGAAAAGTTCATTGTTCAGAAAAGCAGTGATTCATTCTGGGAAGAGTTTGCTTTCATAGGATTGCTTAGTAAGGGGGAAGGGAGGTTGAAGATGGCCGTGTAGGGAGATGGATACTCGTGCTTGCATCACGTCTGTTTATATGCGCAGGCAGAGTGCCAAGTAAGGATGTCCTCTTATTCTCTTGGAACTGAATCTTTTCCTCCTGAAATGCATCCTTCCCTCCTGGCTCCCAATGCGCTCCCAGCCGTTGGGCGCTGGATGATGTTTGCCCAGAGGATGCTCCCTTCCCCATTCCTCACAATCTCAGCTCTTCCCTCAGCTCCTTTCATCATATTTTATGCAAGGTAAAGTCACATATTAAAAGCATTTTTTTAGTGGCTCTGTCACTTATATCAACACAGACATGCTGATAAATGAGGAATAATCCTTTCCCCATGATGTCACAGCAACTTGCATTCAAATTCATTTGATAGAAACAAATGTGCTTAAACTTCTGCAAATGGGAGAAGGCTGTCTGAAATTATTTCTATTTTCAAGGTCAGTAAGCAAAGAGTCAGTCCATGTTCCTTGGAGACAGCCTCCAATCAGAGGAAACGGTTCCCCTGTCAGCCAGCTGTTATCTGCATAGTTCTCCTCTGCTTTTTGATGTGCCACGGGCTTCTTGTCACTTTGCTGTGAGATATTTTCATCATTCCTCTAGCTGACACCCTTCGCGTTCCCTCTTCCCTGGTACAGAAATCCCCACATCTAATAGCAGCAAGGGGTTAGGATGCACCTAAACCAGCTCGGGCTTTCTCATACTGTTACCACAATGTCATTTTTCCAGGACACATTTCGTGTACATCTTATGACCTCTTTAGCACCCTTCCTGGCAAATAAATATATTGGTTTTAATAGCCACTTGAATTTGACCCAGAGGAGAGTGATTAGGCTCTTAATGAGCTATGCAGCTCACATTCTCTATTGGCTAAATCTTGAGGTGCTTACTCAGGCAAATTGCCACAGAGGCTGAGGCTATGTAAAGCACTTCCAGATGTGGCCCCTTCAAATTAACTAAAAGACTAAGCATCATTCATTTCAGCACCAAGAAAGGAATACCAACATAGCTCCCTGGCTGATTTGCAGCCTCTGATCCTCCCTTCCCTTGCCCCTCCTGCCCTAACTGTGACAGCAAAGGTGAAGAAGCACAGATAGGGAAGCTGGCATGATGTTCCCCCAGCTGCCAGTGCCTTCCTCAGCTTAAGTCCATGCAGCCCTGGAGGACACGTGAAATACTTTCATGGAAGGAAATATCTCCCCATGCATCCCTTGGAAAATCCCAGAGTGAGCAGTCTGTCCATGCCAGCCCATCCTGAGATGGGCTGCAGAGCACCTTCTTGGCTGGGAACTAAAAGTGACATGAACACCCTGGCCCTGCTGTGGAGCAGTGCATGTGCAGAGGGGCACGTGTGTGTAGGTTAGTACGTGGATCCCATGGAGACGAGACTGTGACTTCCCATGGACTGGTCAATGACTGCAGTGCATTGCAGTTCTCTTATGTTCCCTCTGTCACAACTAAGGCAGCCTTGGTTTCCCAAGGAGAAGAGGATGGGCAGTGACAAGTGTGCCTCGGATGAACCCTAGACTGACTTCATCTCTCCCCACAGGAATACTCCTCTCTTACTTTGTGTCAGTGACACAAAAGCTGCCAGATACCCAGTCTCAGCTCCTTCTCCTGTTAATCACCTACTTTGTAACAAGATGGATTGACACCAGGAGATGCCACCCTCTCCATCCACTGGTTGTAAAAGCAGGGTACAGAAGTAGTGTAGACTAGCTGATTAGAGGGATGGAGCACCTCTCCTATGAGGACAGGCTGAGAGAGTTGAGGTTGCTCCGCCTGGAGAAGAGAAAGCTCCAGGGTAACCTCAAATAGGCCTTTCAATACTTAAAGGGGGCTTGTATGAAAGAAGGAGACAGACTTTTAGTAGGGCCTGCAATGATAGGACAAGGGGTAATGGTTTTAAACTAAAAGAGGGTAGATCCAGACTAGATTTAAGGAAGAATTTTTTTTTTTTTACTATGAGGATGGTGAAACATTGGCACAGTTTTCCCAGAGAGGTAGTAGATGCCCCATTCCTGGAAACATTCAAAGTCAAGGTGGACGGGGCTCTGAGCAACCTGATCTAGTTGACAATGTCCCTGCTCATTGCAGGAGAGGTGGACTAGATGACCTATATATATACATATATATATATAAAGGTGCCTTCCAATCTAAACCATTCTATGATTCTATTCTATGATTCTTTTAGACTGCTAATATTGTGCAAGCAGAATGCTGCTGCCCCTTCACTCTACTGCAGTTAGTTTGCCACCACTTGGGTCTATTTCCTTTGTGCAAGCAGAAGGTTGGATTACAGGGCAGCTCTTACATTCTTCAGAGTATGGTTACACCATACATTTTCAGTGCCTTAGCGGTGAATCCCTGATGTCTTTGTTTGGGCCTGGGTCCCCTGTCAGTTTCTCTATACACCCATGAGAATCATCTCCAAAACCAAACATGGTGAGGTGACTCATCAAAAGCATCCAAGCTCCATCAAATTACTTCATGCATGTCAGATGTGGCACCGCCAGCATGCATTGACGGCAATGTGTAGCCCTGTCCTGGTTTCACAGGCACAGACCCATGGGCCAGCCATGCAGGCAGGCCACGAGTAGCCCCGAGTCAGCTGGGAGATCCAACCAAGGCAGCTGACTCACAGGTGTATCCCACACCACTTCATCTGCTCATTACAAAAGGAGGGAGCTCACTGAGTGCAGGGAACTCCTTTTCCTGGGACTCTTCTGTCTTGGTCTTCTGCTGCTGACCCTAAGGACCAGACTGAGTAGAAAGAACCTCGTACACTTTATATTGGTGATTGTATTAGCTTTGTTATTTCATTAAATCTGTTTTACTTCAACCCAGGGGGCTTCTGCCTTTTTTCCCCAATTCCCCTTCTCAGCTGAGGAGGGGTCATCGGGTGGTAGAACAACTGCTGCAGTTTAGGCCTGGGTACTGGCTAAACATAGACAAGCCTGCAGACCCTCATCCTTTGGCTGGGCATTATTTCTTCCCAAAAGCACCTAGATTTGACTGGCAGTGATGCTGTGAGTCACCTGGAGGGCAGCAAGCTGAATGCCATGGAGTGCTGTAAGATTAACTGCTTTACACTGAACACGAATGGGAAAGAAGTTTACACACTACAGACACTGTGAACAGCAAATTGATTCAAAATGCTAAAAGGCAGAAAAGTCTTAAAGCCTTATGTGGCCAAAACCCTTGGTTTTTGTATGCAATCCTAATAAGTTTGCTTCATTAAAAATGAGACCGTATTATTTACATAACACGGAGACAAGAGAGGCAGAACAGAATAATTCACTGGTTTTCACAAAAACTAGAAAGAATTACTGCAAAAGCTCAACTTTTTCACCTAGGATCCTTCATGGTTTTGCAAGGGATTCTGTCCCTTGTCGATCTGTCTCAAGAACTGATAGGAAAACCACCTTGTATTGACAGGCCTGCAAAGGTCTGCAAACATGGAAACAGACTGAAATATCTCACTTTTCCACTGCTACACTTACAGAACTATTTTAATACCAAGGAGAAATGATTTCTCCTAAGTTCAGATCACATCATATTTCTATTCATGTCATAATATATTTCTGAATTAGATATAGCTGCATGTATAGCATGCACATACAGCAGACGTAACCTTGCTATATATCATAACTCTGTGATATAAACATGACAGATGTACTATAAAACAGTACAAAATATTCCGCATGTTATTCTGTAGTACACTGTGTATCAGTTTAATACTGTACATAGCTTATGTTTTATTGTCAGATATAGCAAGATGTAATCTTTTACAGGTCACACAAGTAAAAGTTACAGGAAAGAAAATTGTGAATAAAGAGGACAAACATTCAGTAGTATGGACATGGACATTCAAGATGATTACCCACACAGAGTGTTCCTTGCCTGTGTCACCACAGGCAAGGCAGGGGCAAAGGTATTTTTAAGCAGTGGTTTAGGGGAGCTTTTGCTAGGCAGAATCTGGTGTATGTGGACATATACCTTTGCAGATTATTTTATGATTCTCAAAAAGACCTTCCAAAGCAGACAGGGACCACACCTGTGTCCCATCTGCAGCACTGAAACCATATTCAGGTGCTGGCTCTCTGCTGATCATGCCAAGGTGGCCTCACCAGCTGCTCTGCACACTCCTCGAAGCTGATGGGGGTTACACACATATAGCAACACTGACACCGTGACGGTCTAGGGAATGCATAAGAAGCTAGAAGAGTCATTAATGCATTGTAATGCAGCTGGGGCCACAAGCATTACTGTAGTAGCAGTGATCTTAATAATCATTAATTATGTCTCAAAGAGAAAAAGAAAAAGGAGAGAAAAAGCTTTCTCCTTTCTCTTTTAGACCAAGCGACAGTTGGTCTAAAAAGTGGTGATGAGAGTGGTTTGTCTTATCCCTTGAATGCTGCGACTTCCAAAGAGTGACTGCAAAGTCAGAGGTGTGCTTTGGGATTGGTTGTTGTAAGAAAACACTAGTTTCCTCACATACTCATTTTTCTCTGTTATTTTACCACTTTGACCAAATCCTGTGTTACTGAAAATTCAGATGAGTTCTGGTCAAGTAGTAAAACCAAATAAATATTACTGTGAGTAAAGGAACTAAATTTATCTCTCTTCAACTTCTAGGAAGTCATGCTTATCACTGTTTTTGAATACTCAGGAACCTGATTCCCATTGATGAGAATGTTCACTAACGTTGATCGTCTTGTTGATTTTTGCAGAAATGCCCATTATGCTTGGTGAATGAACACATTCTTAAAATGCTCAGTCAACCATCCAGTACCAAAAATGGGACTCTGTGACTTGTATGCTCACTCGTGGGCTAAGACTAAGGGTACTACACTTTAGCCCAGCTGTTGAGGGTTTGATGCCAGTGCTTTGCTA
Organism: Podargus strigoides; assembly: GCA_028020825.1. NCBI lineage: Eukaryota > Metazoa > Chordata > Aves > Caprimulgiformes > Podargidae > Podargus > Podargus strigoides. The sequence continues at coordinate 12,765,359 of CM051623.1, read as the reverse complement.
AGGGCTTGATCCATATGCTCATTGGTGCAACATCAGTTGCTTCAGCTGCTATGGATGCAATACCAATGTAATCAATGTCAATTCAAACAAGTGCAGGAATTAATCTAGCATGTTTCGTGACTGAAATCATGACTGGCTCATAAATGATTTATGTGTCAAAATGGCTAAATTCACACTCAATTTTCACTAAAATAATCAGCACTGCTAGAATTCAAAATGAGTTCCTGTTTTTCAGACACCTGCAATAAATTAGTCCCCTTCTTCCACCTCAGAAAGACCTATCTATTTCCATGAGTCCTCATTTTAAAGAGTTTAACTCATGAGCTAATGTGACTTCAGGAAAAAAACAGAGAATACATAGCTATTCTTGGTTTTCTCTAGAAAAATTTCTGTGGGTCATTGCAGCTTTAATTCAGAATTGTATTGACTGATTTCTTTCTGCATCCTAAGGAGTTGCTAAGCAACATAGATTCTCTCTCGCCATGCATTTGTCAAGACAGAAAAATTGGGAAGAAACAGAAAAAGATCCATCTTCTCTAGTATATCTATCAAGTCACAGAATATCACTTATTGCAGACTTGCTTAAAGTTCTACTATTGATACATTATTCACTTCCTCAGTGCTGTAGCTGGTTCTAGAGTCTAAGTTCAAAACTCATGAAGGTCTCATTTTCACTCTCATTGATAAGGCACTGTTGGATGATGACTTTCACCCATGAGCCCACCCTTAGCCAATGGCTCATAAATCCGCTCTTAAATCATAAATGGGCGGTGGTACACTGTGCCAAATTCTTAGGTTGTACTTCTCGTGAGGAGCAAAGGGTTGGGGAATGAAGGCTTGGCTGCCTCAGCCTGGAGCTCTCTGAGGTCTTCAGAAAAGGCAAGTCGTTCCAGGCAGCCAGTACAGCCTGGATGCTATCATTTGGGCCTTACAGACACCACACTTATGGCTTGTGGGCTACTGCAATAACACAATCAATCAGAGAGGGCATACCACTGTAGCCTGTATATTCAATATAGGCAGACTATGGTTTCGTGGCAATGCTGCTTAAAAGGTCTGTCAGAAGCCTGCATGTGGTCACTAAGCTTATTTTGGAAAACAAATGTTCCATTTTAACATCTAACACACCCTCCAAGACAGTGGCCACCAGAGTTTATGAATTTTCTTCTTTGCTTTGCTCTTTGGCAAAATGATTCTTTGCTAGGTGGTTCCCCATTTCACTGCAGGTTTTGTGTCCATCTCTCCTCAGAAAAGAAAACTGGTATTTGACACCTAGTTAGTAGTTCTCTTGCTCTTCCAGAGTTGTACTGCAAACAGATTTGCCCAAGCAATAAAGATATACTCTTTTGTTGTTGTTGTTGCTGAAAGATTCAGATGTAACTTGGAATACAGAGAGGTGAAGCCAAATTTTGCAGTCCAGTGCACTAAGGAAAACTGGGAGAAAATGTATTGACCTTAATGTCTTGATGCTATGTATAGTCAATGAAGTCATTTGCGATTCACTATGGTATAAATGCAAACAGAATTTGGACCTCTTTGCTGCGCTTTAAAGCCGGATTTTTTGCCCTCAGAAACATCTATTTGTAACTTCAATTGACAACATGTATCTCAGGGCTCTCAAACTTGAGAGTAGAAAAGTGTTATTGATTGTCTTTCCTGATGTTGTTCATAAAGTACAATAAGCTCTGCTTCTCCTAAACAGCCTTTTGAGGGCCAAACCCAGCAACTCCATTTGCTCATTCTGAAAGAAAAATCCCAGTAAGTTTGTACAGAAAATTGCAAAACTGTTTGTATTTCAGAAACATTGTCAAATAATGGATGTGGCCCGCTGTGTTTTGTGAGACAGTTTAACTGCAAGATCTGGAAAGCAGTTTCAGAAATGCATTCATATTATTAAATTGGTTTATCTTGAATGTATTTATGGCTCTTAATATCCATTTCCTCTTGCTATTTTCACATAGAGTTTTATTGCTAGACACATTGGTAAAAACCATTGGTTTTAATTATAGACTAGGAGATTGATTGTGTATATATACATATATGTAATGTATAATCACAAATATGTACACCAAGCCCCTAACTATAGAAATTAACCTAAAGCAGGTCAGAAAAGGGAAGCATTGCATGTTACCCTGTGTGCAGGAACTTGAAATTCATCTACCACCCTGCCCCATGGTGTGGTGGATGAGACGCAGACCCAGTTTCCTGGAGGCAGTTCAGTGAGTATTTCCAAATTCTCCGGAATTCTTCAAGGTGCAGGATACCTCCCCAAATTTATGAGTCTCAATTCAAGGACTGTAGATAGATTGAATGAGTGTGCAGTCCAAATGCAATAACTCTGTGCACTGGGAAATTCCACTCCCAGTCAATAAATAGCAAAGCTTTTCAGGTCTGAAAATTTGCATACAATTCCTACAGTCTCAGTCTACCTTCTTATCTTGAAAATACCAATATGATATGCTACTCCAAACCCCACTGACTATACAGTTCAGTTTACAGGTCTAGAGCAAATGCTGTGCTTATGAGCTACTCTATTTTCAGTAGGTCTGAAGACTTGTATGAATAAAACCTGCTGAAGTGACTTTGGGATCAGGCTCTAATTATTAAAAATATTGAACTCTCTTTTTTTCCTTCTTTTCTTTTTCAATTATACTGACTTGAGCTATAATGCGCTGGTAATGTGTCTGAGTCACAGCCTCTGTGTGTGTATATATGTGTGTATTTATATATAGCTCATGGTATTTATAGCTGTGAATCTTGAGTCTGGTATAGCAACCCAGTGAACAAAGCAAATTGGAAAAGCACCTTTCTTAAGCAATAAGAAGACATGCTATCAGTGCCTTTCTGCACAATCACTGCCTGCCCCAGGCACTGCTCTAAGGCACAGAGTCAAAGGTTGGCTTTCTCAACCACTCAATAAATAGTTTAAATCTCATTCTTATTGCTACTTTGAAATGAAAAGGTGGGAGGGAGGGGATTAATAGGCATGCGTTCATTAGGAGTTGTCACTGAAATTCTTCACCTGCTCAGATCATCCCCCATTTGAGAACTTCGGAGATCTTTACAAAAGTTATTGAATCACATCTCACCATACCTGTGAGATTTATAAGCCTGATTTTGAAGTCAACAGTTGCCTTTCCATGAATGTGTCTGGAGTTTGGCTCAGTCATTTTTAAAAGCATCTGCATTTTACATGGAAAAATTAATTGAGAGTTTAATTGACTTTGCCAGGTTCACACAGTGGGCTGTGGTAAGCTGGGAACAGAGTAAAAGTCTCTTGACTCCTGGCCAGGACTTCATGCCCGGGATGGCATTCACCACTTCTTGTGGGGACAATAGACTAGGAAAATTAGCTGGATCTAAAATCATACTAAAAACCCTTCCTTCCCAAGGTAATTCTTTGAGGCACCCTACCTGCTGATGCATTTGAAGGGAACCAACCTTTCTGTACTGAAGTTTAAACACATTAGTGGAGATATCCATCAGCACGCCCTATTTCCTAAGACACCAGCCACTCTTATGAGAAGCTGTTACCAGTCAGTAAGAAAAATGCTCCATCCAGTCCTCCTATGTCAATTTGAAAGCTGAAGGAATTTTGCTGATACTTAGAAACAAGCAAAAACCAGCAAAATGTGGGAGACAAAGGATGGAAGATTTCAGCTTAATGGAAAAGAAATGGACAAAACTGTTCCCTTTGACAGCAAAAAAGGAAAAAAGAAACTGATTTGCAACTTTATTGGTAATATCTGGTAGCACTTGCACACTAGATGTTATTAGACAGAACATTACAATTTAAAAAAAAAATCATTAAAACATTTAACACACCCCAGTCTTTGCACATCTTGTTTACTGTCTTGTTTTTCCCTCTCTTCATAAATTCCAGAATGTACAATGATGTAATGTACATATCTCATTCCCTAAGATTGCACTGTAACACAGACCTAACCCCAACCTCATATTTTCCCCCAAGGAGAGGAACTCTGCAGAAAATTCCCAGGTGCACAGCTACATAGCAAACAAGTGTTTTGATATACCACAATTTTGCGTCAGAGTGAAAGGGTGATGGGTTTTTAACATTTGTTTCTTTTTCTACTTGCCAGTGACCAAAATGTCCCCCAAAAGTTCCCTGAAAACTCAGACAGAAATTTATATCCTAAAAAGAAATAGACAAATGAATAGATAATGGAATCTACTGCATTTTGACTCCACCAGGATCACAGGATGGTGGGGATTGGAAGGGACCTCTGAAGATCATCTGGTCCAACCCCCAGCCAGAGCAGGCTCACCTAGAGCAGGTTGCACAGGATTGCATCCAGAAGGGTTTTGAATGTCTCCAGAGACAGAGACTAGACAGCCTCTCTGGGCAGCCTGTGCCAGTGCTCTGTCACCCTCACAGAAAAGGAGGTTTTCCTCATGTTCAGAAGGAACTTCCTATGTTCTAGTTTGTGCCTGTTGCCCCTTGTCCTGCCACTAGGCACCACTGAGAAGAGTCTGGATGCTAAGGCGAATTCCTCAGAATCTAAAACCTGCTCTGGAGCTACCACCACCTCTTCCATAATAGAGCTAGAGTGAATGTACCTCCAGGTTTACTGTAGTTCTTGCCTTTTGAACCTCTCAAAATCGCAAACGTGTTATGTAGCTGATGGATGTATACTATTACCTTTTACAAAGGGGTTTGCAGCATTTGTAGGATCCCACAGTAGCTTTCCTGCATGAGGATATACCCTCTAGGCTGAGCCAGTCAGAGCCTAGCATAGCCAAGTCAGAGGGGAAGGGCCCCATTCCAGCCCCTTTGCTGAACAGTAGAGACCTTACCTTCAGTTAGCATATGGTGGTGTGACTCCATGGCTTTCTGTGCTGCTAGAACAGGGACAGGGTCTGCTTCTGAGTCACTGAATTGCTGCAAAGGCTTCTCACTGTCTTGGCATCAGGTTGTCATTCCAGCAGCTTCTCTGGGGGATGCCACTGTGAAACTATTATAATGAAGATCCTTTGCAAGGCACAATAACTGCTTTAGACCTGTATTTTGGTAATAAGATATGAACCATATGATTTACATAGCAGATTATTTTAAATGCCCCATGTATGTATATGTATATTTCTATGCATATGTGTATCTGAATGCACAACGTTTGTACTCATGCAGGTAACTCTTGTTTGTTGGTCCACAGACTCATCAGCATATCAGGAACCCACTGATAGTGTGTTTTGCTGTTTGGGTCTCTCCTCAGCTGACAGATGTGTAGCAAAACAAGCAGGCAGAGAGTTTCCAACTGCTCCTGGAGTCAAGGAGGCTCTTGCTGGCTATTTATCCCAGTTTGAGCCTGGAATAAACCATTTAGTAAACAGGTTCTAGTAGAATAGGTTCAGATAAGGGGATGCTGTGAAGGACTAAAACCTTCACATTCAAAAAAACCAGTGAACTGTTTGGGGTAATCTGAGCCCAAATGCATTAGTCATGTGTCTCTGCTATCTTTATGTGTGTCTACAGCTGCATCTGTGAGTAATGGTTGCTTTAGCTGCCACAATATGTCTAGTATTTGACCACTGTGTGAGGCTGGATCCAAGGTCCTTTGAAGTCAGTGGGAGTGTTTTCACGGAAGCTTCTGGTCTTTAGGTTTGCTTGATGTGGCATTGCAACCAGAACTGAGCTGGAGAAGGGGAGGGCTACACCACTGCCACCAGGGTGGATGTCACCTCAAACCATGGCCAACAGCATAGGGAAACCAAAGGAATGACTGTCATGGAAATTTCCCAAGAGGCAGGGTGTTTATTTTCCAAAGTTTTGGTCTTAGGGATTTGTTGTCACAATAACTTAAAAAACAGGCAAAACAGCTCTTGCATTTGTGAAGAGGGAATGAACTGAGGAAGGAAATGTTGGATCCTCTTCACCTCTCTCTGGTGGAAATAATGCCTGCTTTTGCTCTGTGACCTTCTCATGCACTTCCTTTGGAAATCATAATTCACCTGGTATCTACAGTGACTGCTGCCTTCCATCTCCAACCACCCAAGAGGGGAGAGATGTCAAATTTTTCTTCTCTCACTCTGTAGACATGCATCAGCCATTCTGTGTGTGGCCTTGAGTGCTCCACACCCAGCATTTCTGTGCAGCTGGAGCACTTGTTGAAGAGTGAGGGAGAAGAAGGAAGACCTATCTGACCTGCAGGAGCATTGCACATCTGGGATGCAGTCCCACTGCAAGCTGAATCACCCCCCCAAGAGCTTCTTGTCTCCAGGGAGCAACAGGAAATCACCAGCAAAACTCAGTGCAGGTGGTCCTGGGATTTGCCCAGTGCTTGACAATCAAGTGTACAGTCCTTCAGCCAGAACTGGAGCACAGAGTCTGCAAACTGAAAAAGCACATCATTATCATAGATATTTTTTGTTTAAATGACTACCTTTTTGTCTAGCCCAACAAAAAGAGCTGCTAATGCCTGCTGGGCACTGGAAGAGGTACAGAAGTGAGGATTTCCCCTCTGACTCTGGGAATTTCCCATTACTGTTATCCAAAATCATTGTTATAAATTTGAAGGTGGATTCTCAGCTGATGCAAAGCTGCCTCGTCCTTTGGCTTCAGTGAAGCGGCAAGAGTTCACATCAGCTGAGGACACTGATTGAGCTTGGCTCATCTTACAGCCAGAGGTGATTCCCTGACACAGCGGGTGAAAGAGCCTCTTTTAATGGCTGATGCAGATGAGCTGCCATGCCTCGCCATCTGGACACAAGCTAAAGAAGAAGATGTCCGTGCACTTCACCTCTGACATCAGGGAGCCAGAGGGAGATTATGTGCAGTAAAACTTTGCTCTACAAATGCGTTATTTCTTGGCTTATTACACTGATGAGTTATGTTTGTGATTTGGTGCCACAACCTACACTCTTTGTTTTCAGCTTGCCTTTAAATGTTTCAATCTTTTAATTAACAACAACTACAAAAGACCTCTGAAAATATTTGTGGCATTCAGCTGCCATTCTGATGCCAATTGCTGTGCATAGATCTCAGTGAGAAGGTGGTGTTTTGGGCACTTCAGCTTCCCTGAGAAAGTGACTGATGTATTGCAATAGGTGATATATCACTACATCATGATAGGTGACAATACCAGCCATACTGACTACCGTCAGTATCAATTCAATGGACAATAATGATAGTGATAAGTCACGTCCTTAGGAGAATCAACATAGATCAATCAACATAGTCCTCTGTATTTTTACTCTATATATCCTCTATATGTTTAAACTCTTCTATATTCCCGATTTAGCAATGGAACCAGGGAATCACTTCGATAACTCATGTCACCTCCCTGTCCTCTCTGGGATGGCAATTCAGGTTGCATGCACCTTGGCTTTTGATTTGCCCCAATAGCTCTGCCAAGCACTTCTGGAGAAAGGGGGTGCCCGTGCTGCACTGAGGGTCCCCAACAGGCACATCCCTCCTGTGTCTGCAGCACATGCTCGTGTGGTCAGCCCTCACTCCTGCCAGGAGTCTCACCAGCCGTGGTGTGCTCACTCCCACGAGTAACTGCAGCTCACTTCATAAGGATTTAGCCTCATCATCAATTTACTCCTGTTCCAGAGGGACAATGACTGAGCCAATTGCTTTGTTTTATGGGCGGCTTCAATAACTCCAAGTAGTGGCTGAGGAGACTGTGGCTGCTAAGAGCTGGCCCTACCTGGTTTGTAATGGATGGGTGGAATAAGACAGTCTGCACCAACTAAACTCCTGGTGTGCCTTTAGTCCAATGCACCACATTGTCTCCCATTTTCAGCCATTTGTTCTTTAAACCTTTTCTCAGGTAGTTCATAAAATATTCATGTGAGACGTCCCAGAAATCTCTCTTCTTCTGCTTTGCTGTAAAAAAACCCTAATTATGAAAGTGCTTCTCCTCAACTAGTGCTTTCTTTTGTAAGAGAAATATTTTATCTAGCCACTGAGACAATAATTTCTGTTTTCAAAAACAGGAAGGAAAGTATAAACAATGTGCAGCCAGAACAAATAATAGAGGAGATTTGCCAACCACATTCCTAAACGCACATATACAACGTCTGTGAACAAAACTGCCACAGCCCATGATTCCTGACATTGGGAGCTGCCACACCATTTGTTTTAGGCTTAAGATTTATGAAAGATTGACAATGATAAAGACCTACTGCTAGTTCTAAGCAAGCTGGGGATCTCTTGCAATTTAGAAACTGCCGTCAGTGACTGCTGCAGAAGAACAGAAGCACCCAGAGCAATGAGTGCAGGGCATGGGGAGGATGCAGCCTTTCAGGCAAAGCTCTCCTCTCTTCTTGTTTCCTCTCCATCCTCGCAGATCTCTGGCACACTTCCCATGCTGGGAGCCTCTCTCAACCTGAGTGGAAGTTTTGCACATGCAGTGCAGAGTCTACAGCAGAAAAAGACAGGCGGATTCAGCTGGAGAAGAGCATTGCAGGGCTCTGCTGGACAGACTGTAGCAGATCATGCTGCAGGGATGTGAGATGTCCCAGCCCCCAGGTGTCCCCACCCCTCTGCAAGGAGGTACCAACCCTGCAACAGCATCTGCACATCAGCTCCTGTGCCTGCATTGCAGCTGACTGGGTTCAGCCCTAGCATGTAAGTGCAGACTCCTGAGGAGGGTGAGTTTGTGCTAAGACACCAAGCTGAGATCAAGAGCACTGGCGGGACAGGTGCCAACAGTCTCAGAGCAGTAATGCTGTCAGAAGGATGGGCACAAGCTGCAGGGTTGCAGACATTGCTATCCAAACTGTCTGATCAGTGAATGCAAGTCCAAACCCTCATGCACTCTTCCTTCTGCTGAATTTGGCTCTAGCAGGTGGTTTCTATTCAGACAAAGCTGCCCACATTTTCTGGGGCATGGACCACTCTTAGTTTTTAAGAAAGGGCCAAATGCAGGAGGACAGGCTAGAATGCAACATCTCTGATGTGTAAATCTGGTGCTCACTGCCCAGTCTCATCAGCGGTGCGTGTTGCAGCCTGTAAGGACTCTCTGTTCACATCAAACTGCTTTGCAAGTGATGTGCTCTCTCCAGCCCTTCCCTGTACCCTATACATGATGTTTGTACCATGTTTACTACATTGGCTTGAAACACACTGAGCTGTAATGGGGCTTGGCATCAAAGGGCATCCCAGTACTATGGCATTGGTTAGACCTCATCCATAAAAGAAAATCACAGCTCCTAATGAAATGAGTCAGTACAAAAACTGTGTGAGTATTTGGGCTAAGGACATGTTTCCACCTTTTCAGTGAATATTTTCATTTTCTTCTTTATTCCTGCTTACCTGCCCCAGGTATGAATAGGCTGTCCAGCAAACCTTAGTCCCACTGGGAGGACGGCAGATGTGTCTGTGCCCTGGAGAGCACTTTGGTGCCCACCACCACCACTCAATGTGCAGCCTGATCCCTAGGGTGCATCTGTCCTGCTGCTGAGTGGGGATTGTTGGCACAGTTTTAGGGACATCTTTTACAGTGTTTCCTGGCAGGCAGCACTGACGGTGGCATTGCGGTCAGCTCCTGGGAAGGAGATGGAGGGGTGACCATCAAAGGCACACAGGGTTATTCAGTGAGTCAGAGCTCAGGGGAAAAATCAGAGCAACTCATTTGAGATGGAGAGGTTTCAGTTTGGTTTAAATGCCAGAGAGGGGAAGAGGAGGATATTTTGAAGTAACTAAGAAATAAAAAATGAAAAGTGAGGAAAGAGGCCTCATCTGTTGATTGTTTAAAGCTGCTCAAGCAGTCTTGGAGGCATGAAAACTAAGAAAAGGTGAGCGAGCAGTCTCCCCATGGTCACTGGAAAATTGATCCTTGTTCTCAGCTATCATTTATGTATCCATAACAAATATTGAGTCCTGCCCTACCGCAGGACTTACATAAGTGCTCCAGACATGTCTGTTTGCAGACATTATGATCTATGTCTTTGACTCTCTGTACTAGTCTTGTTATAAATTATGAGCCAATAAATACACTTGGAAAAGTTTTTATGATGTTTTAGTTGACATTTGGAAGCTTCAAAGACTCACATAGAGCTGCCTTCAATCTATATACACTGTTCTGCATTGATTAGGTGAGCTCATTGATCTCCAGCAAGATCAAAGGTAGAAGATAACTGGTGGAGAGGTTAAATATGGAGAAGACCTACTAGACCCATTTGCCAGTGTAGTAGAAGATGTTTTTTTCTCACACAACAGCCAACAAAAAATCACTTCCAATTTTATATGATTCCAGAAAAAGCCTGGACATGTAGGGACAGGCTTTCTGTCCTTGGCAGCTTCCAGTGTCAGGAATTTTCTTCTGTAATTTGACCTGCTGTTGGCCACAGATTACCTCATCCATGTGCTTCCATTCATCTCTGGTGCTGCTCTTCTCTTGTGTTGGGCTGTCCAGCTGAGCATTATTTTACTGATCTCCCATTGAGGAAGGACCTTCAGCTTGCAGGAAAGGGGACATCCATAGAGAAATACAAGCAGTCATACTGGACTAAACCAAAAGTGTCTTATGATGGTGGTCCTCACGATGGGCAGCAGCAGATGAATTGAGGAAGCACATAAAAAGAGTAAGTAAAGAAATAAGACCCTTCTCAATAAGACCCTTCCCTGGTGGCATTTAGCAGTCTCTAGAGACCTTCTGAGCTGGCATTCATGTCAGGAGTTTTGATGGAGGTTTTTCTGATTAATTTGTCTTACCTCTTTTTGAAGTCATTTGTATTAACTGTTCAGCCCAAACAGGTGAGATGCATTTTGCCTTTACACGGCACTCCAGGCTCCCTTTCAGTTTGCAGCCACCCAGTTTCTAGTGTTTTTCTGAACATGTCTGCTGAGTATTTCCCTTTAGCTAACATCTGCATTTTGGGCTATTTTCCCCAGCTCTATTAACTAGCATTTTTAGAAATGAACATCCTTAATTGGATCAATTTGAAAGGATACCAATTTTCTGTCCATTTATTCAATCTCCCATTCTCCCTACTGGGGTTCACAACCCCTCTGAATCTGAGTGGCATCAATGAATACAATTAATATAGAGTACACATACGCTCTCAGATCATTAGTGAGAATGTTAAATAAGATCAGGTCTAATACTGATCTCTGGAGCACCTAACTTTCTAGCTATTCCCCATCTAACCATGTTGATGACTAATGATGCTTTCCACATCTAGACAAATGAGGTTCTGGCTTACTGCCAGTCCCAAAAACCAGGAGACAGCAAGAGAGGAGTTGGTTTCAACCAAGCTGAAAAAGAAGAAAATTCAACGCTTTCTGGTGAATCATAAAATCACATATATTCAGTTTGGATCAGATGGAGTTTCTCCTTACTTGACATGGTAGTTTCAGTTTTGTTTAAAACAGCGTCAAGTGTTTTTAAACTTGCTTAGTTGCACATTCAAGGAAAATTTCTAAATGCAAAATAGTTTTGAGTCAGAAAATACAAATGCTGCTTCCAAATGACCCAGTGGGATGTTGGACTTTTTTAGGGTGGCTACTTTTTCAAAACCAAATAATTCAGGAAAAAAAAAAACATAGACAGATGGTTAAGTGTCTGTGACAAAGGAGAGGTTGTGGAGAGGTGCAAGTATGAATTGAAGATGACTTCAAGAAGCTTGAATTACTGAGCCTGTGTTCATTTTTGTCTTTATGTCTAGTGATATACAAATATGCTATCTTATTACTGATTTTATATTTTATATAAATCTTATAGTTTTAAATTTTTTAAAAAATAAGACAGAGTTAAAATTTTTTCACATTTTACCTATTCTGTGGATTGATTTTGGCTGTGTCTCTAGGCTAATGTCCTCTCCTGCCCTGGTGTTACACAGCTTTATTTTAGCTCTGAGTTTTTGGTCCTTGTTCGTAGTGAAAGACTAATGCTCAGAGCTAAAGGAGCTTTTCTCATCATGGGAGCTGGCCATGGGATCAAGAAATCAGCGATGGCTATGCACCAGTTCCATGCTCCTTGTTATGCAGCGCTGCCAAGCTGAGAGCAGTCCCAAGGCTGCTCTACCTGCTTTAGGGCAGATAATGGCCCTGAGCCACCCCAAGATGAGATGTGGCATCAACTGCTACTACCTCTCACCCTGCCCTCCTCACCAGAGTCCCCTTTCTGCCAGCAGTGCAGAACAGCCCTTGAGCACAGGTAGGGCAGCTTACAAACCTGCTGTCTCAGAGCCTTTTGCCCACAAAATCTAGGACACCTCTATCTCCATGTAAACTCATTCCTTCTTCAATAGACATCAGTGGACCTGGTCTTTCCAATTGCTCATTGCCTCCCATATGCCTGCTCCTCTCTACAAAATTTCCTCCTTGTTTTGAACTGATGTCCCAATTAAGAGCTAATGGGGTATAAAGCTTCAGGCAAAAAAAAAAAAAGTAAATAAGGATGCTGGAGCACTGTCCCAAATTGCAGCAGAGAGCCTGCTGATGTATATCCAGAATGAGAGTCCTCAGTACGTGTGCATGGAGGAAGGGGAGAAGGGAGATGCTTATTAGACGGAATGGGAGTTCTGTGTGCAGGAGTGGAGCGCTCTGCGGCCCTGAGGATGTAAGGAAGATTTGCTAACTTTGCTTTATACTATTCATGAAGATAAGGAAGACTCTCAGTCTCCAATCATAAATTGGTATTATACAGTATACTCCCAAAGGCCATAATTACTTCCAGAAGCAGAAATTTGAATGACCCAGATAATTAGTTCAGTGCAGCTGGTCCAAAAATTATTTACATAAAAGCCAGTTTTACTTGAGGGGGAAGAAAAACAACCTTGCTACCAAAAGCAAATGACCCAGTTAGCTTTGTGCAATGAGTCTGAGGAGACAGAGCATGAGTGACAACACAATGGCCTGTGCCATTGTTTCTTCTCTCTGGTTTTCAGAGGGCAAATGCTGGGCTGACAGTCCAGCAAATCAGCCCTTCTATAGACAAATATGCAGGAAAGCAGTGAAGAAATAGGAAAACTGCAGGAATTTGACCTCATGCTTTCTGTGAGAGTCACTCTCAGGGAGATGTGTGAGTCCAATGCATCCAGAGGAAGATGTTTCACTTGCAAAGGCACAGGCACCTAGAAAGCAGCAAAAGGGGTGAGAAGCACCATAGATCTGCTCCAGGCTCTGAGGAAGCTGGTGTCAGTTCTTCTACACAGGGGACTGAGGCAGCTGGAGACTAATCACTGCAGTTATCTGGATTAATTTTTAACCCAAACCAGATCCCCTGTCCATCTTAGCACACAGCTGGGCAGCAGCAGGGGCACCCAGGAGGGAAATGCCCAGCAGCTCTATCGTTAAAGTCTCAGGGGGGCCAGTGCTGATGTTTCAGAGGTTGCCCTCTAACCTGTTAGGTTAAAAAGGAAAGAAAGGATATGGTTTTAGAAAGCATTTAATTTTAAAGGCATTTGAGTGATTCAACCCTTTGCTGGTGACTGTGTGCACTTTTAGGATTCACTAATGGACATGCTAACCACTGCTGGGTTAGCTACCAACGCCTGTTTACAGACATGTCCTGTGTGGACAAGCCCTGAGTGTCAGCTCTGTGGTGCTCTGACCGCATCCCCAGGGCCAGCTCCTCTGCCCCTGCCTGGGCTTTTACCCTGCAGGCAATGAGGATGGTGGCTGCCCCCACTGCCACTCCCATTCAGCGATCCCACTCATGGGATCATCTCTCATGAGCACTTTGGGGATGCACTGGTTGTTTCTTCCCATAGGCTGAGACATCTTATCCCCTGTCCATCAACGAACCAAGACATGCTGCCACAAGCCTAGCAAGACATGATGCTACAGGCCATGGTAAGTGTGATGAAGAAGGAAGCCTGTGCTGTATGTCCCTGTTTATTATGTCCTTACGTGTTTGCCAAGGATCTCAAAGGCCACCTCTTTTTATTTAGGCTATGGCCACCACAGAATCAGACTGATGCTCTGCAACAAAAACATGCCAGGAATGATATCTGCTGTCCCCAGTGTGCCACAGGCATCACCTGGCATCACCACTGTTTAGCACTCCCTCAAGGCATAAGTGTTTTTGTGCTGCTGCTTCTCAAAAAGCTCTCTCCCTCTCAGAACAGAGCTCTCATTCCCCCAAAAGGAACCAGAAGACAAACAAAATCTGTGAGAAACAAAACAGGGTAACAATGATCTTTTGTATTCAAGAGAGAGCACAAACATGCTTACTTAAAAAAAACCCCAATTGTTCTCCTAAAATGTTGTAAAATGTACAAATGATAACAGTAAATTGCTGTGTATCTCACCAGCACCACATTACTGTTTGCTATTAAGTTTGCTATGGATAGCAGTTGTTACTTAACAGCATAGTAAATAATCAGATAACATCCCCATAAAGAGAGTGGATCTGATTTGCCTCCCACTTACACTGCTTTTATGCTAGTACGTGCCCATTGACTTAATGGGGTTAATCTTGATTTACAACAGTGCAAATGGAAGGGTGAATTAAAGACTGCAGAAGGCAAGTATGAGGGGATGTGATTTGCAGTGGGCTGGATCCTGACTGCAGTAACACACCCCCAGACAAGGACTAGCTCCACCAAGCTAAAGAACTGCACAGTTGCCAGGGCAGAGGAAATGGAAATTCAGGCCCTGCTGTCCTTTGTTCCCAGTTAATGTGAACATCTTGCACAGCACAACGTGCCAGCAGGTTCCCTTCCCTTTCCCCTACACCACCCTCTTTCCATGTGTCTCAGGGGCACAGGAAGCATTTCTCTTGCATAGCATGAACCCACGGGGTCTTCATGATGTGCACACTGGAGATACTTTGCCCTTTGCCTAAAGGCAGCACACACAAAGTCCTAGGGACATGTATTGCATGCACAGAAGCCTCTGAGATACAAATGAGTTGAGGACTTTCGAGGTGGGCATTCAGAAACCAGCTGACTTAAAAGTTAGTGCAAACTCCAGTGCATTCGTCTTTACACGTCATGCAAAGTCAAACAGAAATCAGCCTTGCTCATCAAACTGGAGCTTCCTTTAGTTCACCACTGTAACGTTCCTGCCCCCAAAAACTGAGCACAGGCCACTAGCATGGGCACCTTGCAAGTGTCACTGGTCAGGCAGAAGTATGTCTTGTACAAAGGGCTTGGGGCCAGTGGATGGCAGGTCCTGGAGGAGAAATATTAGTGGACAGAAGAGAGAGTAGCTCTTGCAGGATAGGGGAGTCGATGAGGGAGGGGTTTCTCAAGGGCATTTGGGTGAGTAAGCAATGCCATTCTCCCTGGGCAGTCCTGATTTCCCACTTGCTGTCTGGGGGCCTGTCAGTGGAGATCTGCAGGAGTGTGTGCATTTGCATTTGTCTCTCTCTTTTGACATGTGAGAACCAGCTCCTCAGATGCTATCGAGCAACAGCGACTGAGCTCAGCAGAACTGTGACAGCTCCCACCAGCAGCAGAGCTGGTCCTCCAGGAAGCCTGTCTCAGAGGAAGAAGGCAGCCTGGGTGTTTGGAGACAGCGCTGGTGGTAAATATACCCTTGTTTACATTTCCTGTTACACAAGGGGAATGTTTCCTCTCCTGGCTCCTAGTCACCCCGTGCAGCAAGGGATGCTCGCAGCGGGAGAGGAAGCAGGATGTGCTCCTCTACGGTGTTCCCAGTGCTCCCACCACACCCTTGCTCTGTGCTGGGGCCGCTGGTGGAAACCGCTTCTCCCTGTGGTCTAACCTGGCTCCCAGTCAGGGTGGCAATTACACCGCTGTAATGGGTACTCCCGAAATGTATCAGTCAATGAGAATTGCATGTTAAGTGGGTGCTGAAAGCCATGGCAGGTTTGATGATTGCTCTGCACCAGGACCGCAGCTGTAGGCTGGTGAATGCAAGGAGAGCCCAGGTGGACCTGAAGAGTGGTTCTAGACCTTGCTTTCACTCCAGCTGCAGAGATGGAGAGCAGTGGGTGCTTTGGGGTGGCTGCTTCCCTGATAAAACTCCTCCTGTCTTGCAGCAGAAGTGAATTTGCCCCTCTGGGCCAGCCGTTCCCCAACGTGGGAAGTTCAGGAACCTCCCTGAGGTGCAAACAGACATTTCCAGCAGCAACAAAATATACATAAACATTTTAAAAGATCACTTTAAAATTCTACCTCTCCCCCTCAGCTGCTTGCCAACATCCAATTTCTAAATGAGCGGGATTTCTCCTGTGTTCAGCTTCATACATATACACACACACACATAAGCACGCCCACCTCGTACACAAAGTATTCCCCATCTTCTAAGTCACAGTCTCGGCAGAGTACAGAATTGGATCCTGTCTCCACTTCATAAGCTCGCCTTCTCTGTTAGTTTATATAAAGCCATTTCAACCCTGAAGGAGCTGGCATCTCACATCCCTGCCTTCTGAATGTACAGAGCAGAGGAGTTAAGAACAAGATAGTGGGGGTGAGGGGGGATGTTCTGTTTCTGCACGGTAACATGAAATGTCCCGGAGTTAAACACCAACAAAATATTCAGTGTTAATGTTTAATATTGCTGGGAACTTGTCACCTCCACTTACTGTCTTGGAGCTGCCATTCTCTTGCAGACTCCCACGTCTGAGCTCTGGGCCTAACATGCTTTCCTGTTATATACTAGAAGGGAAAAAAAAAAGAAAAGCTCAGAAGTAGGGAGAGACAGTGACTCTGTCTGGGTTACAAAGCTAGGTAGGTCTTTTTTCCCCTTTCTGTTTGCAGAGATAAAATTTCTCATATGGCAGAACTCCTAAAATGCTGCTCTTCAAGGGCTACCTTTTTGAAGCACCCTCTCTCTAACCTCTGTGGAATGCTCTTGGATGTATGGAGCTTTGCTTTGCTGGACTGGGCAACCAGTCGTCACCCCTTTCCTCCCCCCTGTCCCCAGCCACAGCCTGGCATGGCTGTTCTGCAAACAGATGCATGAGCACAGAATTTGGGTGGCCCAGGGACATAACAGTACCTAAAATAACACGAATTAAGGCTTTGCCTGCCACACTTAAAAATTGACTCGAGGCTGATCACGGCTGTGAGGGTCCTCTCGAAAAATCCAGAGCTCACTTGCACACTGGGAAGTATTTCTTGGTGCAGCTTGGTACCATCCTAAACATATCTCTTTCACCACTGGAAACTCAGGCACCAAAATAATAAGAAGTGGGATCTCCTTGCAATGAGTGGAAACACTGTGCATCACACTGCAAACAAAATTGGGCCATCCTGCCTGTCTCTCTGGTTTCTGTAAAATGCCTTATTATCCCTCTAGGCTGAGTAGCTAATGAAAATTCAAACTCTTCTAGCTCATTCCAGTTTGGAGGAAAAATGGGTGATGCAAGCAGGTATCTCTGCTGTAATTCTGTTGATTTGGAAGGCTGTACAAAACTCTGCTTCTTTAAGCACAGGAGGAACTAAAAAAAAGAGGTCATTTCCCTACCCTTCACTCCAAACCTCCTTCAGTCAACACCCCGACCCAAAACTGACTTCACTATTCTGCCAAAACCGCATCATCATCAGACTCTGTTCAAACATTTTTCTTCTGTAAGCTCTGTTGCTTCCTGTACACCTTTACTTTTTTCTTTTTTTTTCTTTTTTTTTCTTTTTTTTTCTTTTTTTTTCTTTTTTTTTCTTTTTTTTTCTTTTTTTTTCTTTCCTACAGCAATAAACACACTCACCACACCCCTGAAACAACACTCAGCCCAGGTGCTGCAGCTCAGAGCAGCTGAACCCCTAAAAATTACCCTGTTATTTGTAAGGGGTGGAGGGAAGGATGATGACACATGCTTAATGCCTCTTACAGCCATTTTAAATGAAAGATGCCTCTAAACTAGCTTTTTCACAAACATTTAACCCAGCTGTGGCAACACTCGACAGCTTCGTATCATTCTTGCAGCTAAAACTTTCAGTTAAAAAACACCACCCCAAAAAAGGTAAATTGAGATTTTCGTGGAGTTCAGTGACCAGCTCCATTAGGCTTTAAACACACAGAGATGTGCTGTCAGCTCTCCAAGCCCACAAACAAGCTGGGGCTGTGAGAGGGTTGTAAACTCCCTCTGTTGTTTCCCTGCCTTTCAGCATCACTTCTGTTTTGAGGATGAACCAAATGCCACTTTACTACTGATCATTTGGATACAAACCTACAAAACAACCAGTGGGGTCAGACCAAATTGCCCGGAAAGCTGTCTCTGGCAGCTGGTGAGAGCAGATGCTTCGGGAACCGTGCAAAAAAAGGGAAAATTCAAACTCACCCTTCCCCTGGTGTAGGCTTCCAGCTTCTGACAAGCTGAGCTGAAGGATGTCTTCATATTGGTGTATTTAACATCCCTTGAGAGTCTTTTCTGATCTCAGTCTGATCACTTTTTGATCACACGTCACTGTTGGCCTTGCTGGCATCCTCTAGCAATCAGTTCCACCGCTTAATTACGTGTGTGTTTGAAATTTACTGCCTGGTCAATGAAAAGAAATGCCCCAAGCTACTGGACACCAAGTAAAACTGTGAGAAATAGTAAATAACCATACTTTGTTCATCTTCTCCATAACATTCATGGTTGTATTTATGTTTATCATATTTAATCAATCTTACCCCCGAATTCATGCAATAAACTTTCAAACTTGTTTATACCTTTGCCATCTAAATATCCTGTGGCAATGATTTCCCAGTGCAAGCCTCTGCTGGTGACTTCTTTAATTTTCTTTTAAATCCTCTCCTTGATTAATTCATGGGGTATCCCATTTCCACTGTCAAGAATAGCAAATAATCCTGTTTACACCTTCTCCGGCCATTTGTGGTTTTACAGCACACTGCTGTAGTCCACCTTGGCTCCCATCATCTCTTTCTAGACTGAAGTGTCCCAGTTGGTTTAATAATAGATTGCTGCTAAACTTAACCATTGCTTCTGGAAAAAGCAGTGAGTGCAGAGGCAAGTTTCTAACGCTGCTTTCATAGTTTCATTTTCCTGTTTCATTGACCTTAGACACAGTGCCTTTCTGGAGAGTATTTAGGTAATAGGAATGTAACACATTGGAAAAAATGTGAAAGTCTGTGCAAAGAAAGTATCTTCTAAAACACTTTGGGGAGGGGAGGAAGTGAATTTTAATTGCATCTGTGAGAAACAAGATGTAAGAAATATATTCTTAATTACGTGCAAAAGTAGCACATACAAGGTATTGTTAGGCACTCATCTGAAATAATCACAAATCTTTATTTTTTATCAATGAACTTGGATCAGAGATGGAGCTGCACTATATGTTAAGGGAGCTGACTTTTTTTTTTTTTTCTGTTGTCATATCTTTAAAACAAGGGAAAAGATAGAAAATGGAAGACAATATCACTGACCTGCAAACAAAAAGGAAGGTTAAGATGGAAAAATTTGAACTGAAACATACAGTAGTATGCAGTGTAGACAGAGAAGTTATTCATGCTTCCAGAGAACGTGCTTATTAGGTAGACAGACACAATTATATATCAAATATTGTACAGTGACTCAAAATAGTTTTATATTTACCTGCATTAAATTGCAAGGACAATTACATATTACGATGAGTTTCAAGATAAATGAACTTCTATGGAAATGTTTATGGAAATCTTTCTTCCGGAAGGGTGTTGTGCAGCACCAAAAACAATTTGAACAGAATTCCAAAATTCTTCTGCTCTTTATTCCTAGAGAAAGTATTTCACTGCCATTTCTTTTCACCTTTTGCCAAATTTTCAGTGTATATGCATTAGGTCTTGAGATAAAATGGAGACAAATCTTGCTCTGAAAATTTCCAGGAGTCATTTAGGCCAATACATCCTAAGGTATGCTAACACATTAGAGAAATTGGTAGTGTTTACAGCTGTTCCTGAATCAGTGGTAGAAAACCAACGTTAATGTTGTACTTAGGAGTCTGACTTGTTATAGCCCTATAATTTGGTTACAGCTGATCTACAATCATATGCCTTGAATTTCTTGGTTCATAATTGCCAAGTTCATAGTTTTCATGAACATCTGTGAGTTCATGTTTTCTTCATGAGTTGCTCACAGTCATGTTATCTCAAGTATTTGATCATCCAATATTTAGTGCCTGTATCCCCAGGCAGCACTGGGTATGGCTTCTTGGCTCTGTGATGCGATCTTTAGACCATAGAATCATAGGTGAAGGAATAGAGACTTGAAGAAATGATCTAAGGTCCCTCAACAGGGAAAGATACTTCCAGAAGCCATGTTGTCCCCCCCTAAACCATGTACCTGTGGGAGGTGGCCTAAAGTGTTTCGTTCTGTGCACTGATCTGGACCCTATTTAGCTCAGGCAAAACTACCCCATCGCTTCACACATAGGCTACGAAGTAGATTTCTTACTTAGACAGTCCCCAAGGGTGTGGTTTTAAGCAAATTTATTTAAAGCAGTACAAAGGGCTGTATGTTTCATATTTAGTTTATGCTGGTTAGTTTAGGATGGTTGGGACTTGACTTATAGTTGAGGTTCTTGTACTTCAGTTCCTCATGGGCACAGAGGCATGGCTGCTGCTCTCAAAAAGAAGCACCTTGATGGAAGATGGTTTTTGCCTGGCATTTGCGATGGTCCAAGTTGGTTACTGTGACTGGGCTGGCACAAGGTAACTTGGGCTGTGAGTCTGACGGTTGGGCAGGTTGGGCAGTACCTTACCCTAAATGAAAGCATACGAGTCTTTAACCTGAGTAGCAGTATTTGTCCCCCAATGTGTTAGCACTGATTTGATGAAACTGGTGGGAATAGAAGCACAGATAGGGCCTTAAAGCATATACTTAAGCTGTGCGGATATTCTTATTTCAAACTAGAGGCACTCACTTCATCTCAGATCTGTCTTCTCTTTCCCCCTTGAGAAACAGTGAATATTGTCTATAAAAAGCAAACATTTTGGTTTTTGAGATCTGTGTGCATTTGATAGCCCAACTTTATGCCAAAAAAGCAAAAAGTTTTGAGCAACCCTAATTGAAGGCCTGAAGAGAATGCTAAGAGGGATGAAAAGAGGCCTTACTGAACATTAACGCTGTCCAGGAGGAAAGCTCTGTCACAGTTGCACTGGTAGGCAGTTACAGCCCCTATCTGTCAACACTAATATGCCATGTGGAGAGAAATGTCTCCTGTCACACCTCTGAATGTGTCAGTGATGTATTTGAAACATACCCATCACCAGAGGACACAAGTATGAGAAGCATCTTGTTTCGCAGCAACAAATAAGATAAAACATTGCAAAAGGTTGCCAACAAAGCAAGCTCTGTGGTGAACCATAGCTGCTCTGTGGAAGATCTCGAAAAGACATGGAAACCTTAAAAAAATTAAGCAAAGGGAAAAAACTCCTGCCAGAAGGAGTTACCAGTAATTTTAGAAGTAAACGCTCTGGAGGGGAACAGCTGAAGGAGGATGAGGAAAGGGCTACTGAGGCCATTGAGCAAGCAGGGAGGATGGTGCGATGAAGGAAGGATGTGCTGGAGATCCCTGGCTTTGCCTCCTGCCTCCCCGGCAGATCACAGGATGTCCTTGGGGAGGCCACAGATCATGTGCACCTTCCTGCACACCAGAAAGTGTGCCAGCGTGTTCTGGGGGTGGCATGGGGTAAGCATGCCATAGCAGCCCTCCTTCTCCTCCTCTAGGATATGCCACAGTTGCTCTTGCACATATGGTTCAAGGATTATTGCTTCATTTTTAGGCCACTCTCCTATACAAATGAGGCTTACACAGCCTGCCTGGGCACCCATCCGTTAGTCTCCCCTGCTAACTCTTGAAGCCTTTTGTTTCCAGGCACATTGACAGAGGGGTGAAGTTGCAGAAATATCTCATACCTATGGGTTTTGTGAAAATAAAGGACTAAGTAGAGAAGAGAGACCCCCTTTGCTTCTCCACTGAAGGACTGACTACAAGAGTTCGGCTGTTATCAGGCATCAGAAACCCACATGGATGAGTCCCTCCCTGGGCTTCATTGCTTCTGCTCCACAGGAACTCACTCATGTATTAACTGAATTTTCTCGTCCTTCCCTTTATAAAGCTAGCTCTCTACTATAACAGGGATAATGACATATTTCGCCTGAAATAGGATGCTTATGAGAGCCTAGCTTGAAATAAAGATTATAAAAATGTAATGTCTAGCAATTGTAATATCATCCATGGAGCAGGAGAGAGAGAGAAAAACAGATACATAGGTAGGGAGACAGATAGATTTCTTAATTGAACTCTCTGCTTGGCTGTATTTCCTTTGGGCAAGTACCATAGGTGACTAACAATGAGGGACTGGAAGGAAGAACAGGTAGGGGTTTTTTAACAAATTTGACTTATCATAGGGAAGCTTTTACACTTGCATCAACCTATACTGAAGATCCCTAAATAATACAAAGTATTCAAATGGTCTAACATTAGCAATGTAGCATTCTCCCCACAGGTGCTTAAGAGTAGAAAAAAAGGTGGCAATATTTCCTCTTTTAAAGTATTAATAATATTTCATTCCTGTGCTCCAGAGCATTTAATATCCTATATAAATCAATATCTACCTCACTATCTATCAATAAATGAATAATGACGTTTCTGCCTATCCCCAGACACTCTGAAACCATTTATTCTAGCCATTTAATCACAAAGCTGTTATTGCAGGGGAAATTTGAGCAGACATGAATACATAAAGCCAAAAATAGAGAGCTAAGCTGCGAACTTCACTATAATAGCAGTCTCTTCCAAAGCACGCTGATTCTCACTTTCCCAGGAGATGTCGTAGATATCTCTTCACTTTTCAAAACAATAACTGGTATGGTAAAGCTCAGCCAAGCAAACCAAAACTTCACTGACTTTGCTTTTCACAGTCAACGTTTTAATGCAACAGGGAGTCATTGCTGGTCTGATCAGGAACTCTCTCTCTCCCCCTCAAAGGACCTGGGGTCCTAAAATGTCCTCATGCTGGAGCCTCCATATAAAAATGAATTGTATAACAAGACCCAGCTGTCTCTATAGAAAACTTGTTCATCGCTAATAGTACTCTTCTTTTATGCTTTTTTGAATGGACCTACATCTGGGAAAACTGAAAATATTCATCTTCACCCCATGGAAGCCTTAGTTTACCCTCAGCAGCAGCATTCCCCTTCCCAGTTTGTTCACTGTCCTTTTGATGTCATGTGCCTGCTGTTGGGAGAGCAGATATATATGCAGGAGAGAGGAGGGGGGTGTGTGAGTCTATACACATACAGATAACAGAGGGAGAGTCTAGGTTTGCTGTGAGAATGGTAGTTTCTCATTCACTGACATGAACACAATCTTCCTCCTGCACTTTGGTAAAAGCCTTGAAGATGACTGAATTAGGCTATGTCTAAGTCTAAATACTTAACAAATATTAATTATATAAACCTCCCTCCCATCTCAATTAGATATATGCTTTTTGTCTGTAAGTAGGATGGAAACTCAGATGACTTGCCAGAGTTCAGAAAGCAGAAGGATGATATGTTCTCCCAGCTCCCCATCCTATACAAACCTGTTCTTCCTTCCAGACAAGCTGGGTATGTTTACCATGTCTCTGCCTTTGTTTTTGCTCACCTTCCATCCCCACAGGGAGCCCTCAAGCACGTATTTATTTGCACTTTGAACCTGTGCTTGCTTGCACAGCTATGCTTTAGCTCAGGCTGGGACCTGATTGCTTCAGGGGAGACAGAGACAAGATTGCCTGAGTGTCAGTAAAGCTTCAGTGCCTTAGTCTTCAATTCCCCCCATTCACCCCAGCACTCCAAGTTCTCCTGCAGTTGATACCAACAAGTGGGAAAGAATCCTACAGTGGTTCAGAGCAAATCGTGCGCAGCACAAGTGCCTATGGGTGAGTGCAAAACAGTGTAATCAGACTAATGTGGACTGAACTTTGCTTTCAACAGCAGAAATAACAAAAGCCTTTATGCATATTCTAATGTGTACCATGAATGTTTCTGAATGTATAGCTGGTTAATTATGTCAGATTTAGCTTTGGGAGGTGTCTTGCATCCTTTTATAAAAGCTAGGCTACAAAATGGTGACATATGTATGTACATATGTGTATAAATACATATGTCTGGGTCTTTGTGAAAAATAACAGCCTAGGATGGCTGGACAGATAGCTGACTAACTAGCTAGCTATACACTTCCTTAAACTGGAAAAAAAAAAAAAAAAGCCCTTAAGCTACATGCATCTTTTAACACTGACTTGACTGGTGAACCCCTAAGTATTCTGAGAGGATCCTGCTCTGCAGGTCTCAGCAGTCCCAGCAGAACAGGGAGATGTGGTGAGTTGATTGGGTAGCTGGGTCCTTTGTTATTCATCTTTAATTTGAATAGAAGCAGCAAAGCTTTAGTGGGTATGATTTGAACAGTAGCCAGGCAAAGAAGACCACGACAATGCAAGAGCAAAGTCTTTTTCCAGTCTCTGTGGTATCCAAATTAACAAGTATTTTTCAAGAGTGAATCCAAACACACCCTTCTTCTGTCATTCAGCATCCTGCCTGTGGCAGAGGTCGGCCAGGCAGCCCTTGTTCCCCACAGCTCACAGGCAGGCATGCAGCATCCCTTGCATCCCAACACGGACCATTCAGACCTACTCCCATTATGAAGTTGGCCCTGCTTCGAGTGACGAGCTGGACAAGAAGGTCCTATTGAACTTGAATTATTCTCCAGTGCTAAGTGGACATTTGGGTGGCACCTCTCAATCCCTGCATGGTGCTTGCCCTGCTTGTTTTGAATTGCAGTGGGCTATCTGTGGCTCTGCAGCAGCAGAGGAATAATATCCAGTTTGCAAGGAAGGAACGCTCCTGATGCCAGTAGAGCCCTGAGTAGCTCAAGCCAGCTATCTTCCCTTCCACCAGCACCCACATGGATGGAAACAGAGTAAAGAAAATTTCAGGCACAACTGCAGCTTTGCTACTCCTGTTCCTTGGGAGGATGCAGCTGCTCCCATCTATGCTGGGTCCAGGCTATGAGACCAGGGGAGCTACCATGGCTTTGTGAGGACATAGTTCTGCTCCAGCTGCAGAGAGCAGTTTGGCAGGGGAGGCACACCAGGCCCGTTGTCAGGAGTAGGGAGCTGATCCCTGTCCAAATCCACTGTTGAGATGGCAGATCAAGACTAACTCTATTTACTCAGAAATAGCCACACCGCACAGATCTGTCTGCTTGTGGGATTTGTGCTAGCTTGATGAAGGGGTTGGCTCCTATCCTCAGCTGAACCCTCACGGTTCAAAGTTGTGCTGGCTTTTTTCTATGTCCGTTGGGGTGAAAAATGTCTTGCAGCTGCTGCTTATAATTATTTCCCCTATGTTTCAACATTCTCCAGATGAATGTCACCCGAAGCAGTGCTCCGAGAGACTGCAATCATGATTGTCAATAGCCGACATCTAGACTAAAAATAAAAAGCCACAGCATGGGACTGAGGGACAAGCAATACGTCCTCTGGCAAAAATAACCCATTGCTGGAAAAAAAAGGCCTCACCCCTCCAGTCTTGTCTTCTCCGTGCTGAAAGAAGCTTCCATCTAAAAGCATCCTCTTCTGATGTCACCAAGACATCAAGGGCACGTAGAATCACTAGGTGAGGTGATATTTCCTTTTCGTATGTGCCCGTGTTTAACAGACATTAAATTTTGGCTGGTCAGTAAATATGGTGGAAGGAAAGAGAAGGCCTGCCAATGGAGCATTTATTTGCCCCTTGGAGGAATCTTGGGAGCTGTTACCAAATATTTTTGGCCCAAGAGCTAGCAGATCATCTTTTTTTATTCTTTGGTTTCAACAATCCACCTGTTGTGGAGGTGGATTAGGCTGAAAGGCTCCCACTTGCAGAAGAGAAGGAAAACAAAGGAAGGTCACAGCCCAGGAGGGTGGGAGAGCTGCTAAGGGTGATGTCTCCATGAGTATCAGGGTGTGGGTGGGGAGAGGGGACATGGAGCAGAGCCATGAGTCTGCCCTTCCTCCGTACTGATCCTCAGTGCAGAGGGTAGTGGGTGTACATTACAACCATGCTGCAGAGATGGGACCCACCTTGGTACTAGGTAACATCAGCTCCTTGGACCAAGCCTCCGGGCTGCCTTGCCTTGTACCATGTGTGCCACTTGGCCAGTCTGGCAGGAAGAAAATATTGACCAGCTTGCAAGGCCTCTCAATTAGCTCTCCACTACAGCTCAGGAACTGAGACCTCAGGGTTCTGCCTGATAGATCAATTTTTGCATATTATACTTGAGATGGGCTGAAAAATTTATTTCCCTTCTTCTTGATTAGTATTTAGCACACAGGAAGAACCTGTTCATTTTTAAAATGGGGTCTTGAGACCAATCCTTTACATACTGTTAGTAGCACATAAACTTGGACTAAGTAGAGGTATTTTGTGGCAGCTGACCCAGCAGTTCATTGCAGTGTTAGGGCTAATCCTAGCCCTGTGACAAAAGCCTTCCTGAGTTTTGCACGCAGTAACCTCCCAAGATGAAGATACTCTAAAAAACAACGTGACATGCTACCCTTGTGAAAATAAATAAAAGGCCACATCTTTGAACAGCAGTGGCGAGATGTTTTGTTTGCACTCATTTACTCCATGCCTGGGAGACATGAATTCTCAATCACTATTGCTACACAGTCTTAAATACAAAATAAAGTGCTTCATGTGAATGATCATAATTGTTTCAAACCAGACTCTAAACACTCAGTTGAGAAAGGATAGTACTGCCTTTGAAAGGAAAACATGGCCCAAGAGGGAAGGGAAATATTCTAGCTGTTGTTTTCCATTTTTGCAAGTCTCCTGAGCTCTCCCTCCCAGTCTGCGCAGTCCTAGGCAGATCGTTTCCCTGGCGTCTCATTCCTTGGAGGAACCGCGATTCCTGGTGCATTCTCATTTAACTGAAAGGATCCCCAGTTAAAACCACGGCACTCAGGCTGATTCAATAACTTGTTTGGCCCACTGTTTTTTACGAGGTTGCAGAGCTATAAAGATGTTGTTTCAGGGGAGGACTTAACTGCCAAGAACAAGAGGCTGATGTTATATTATTAGATTCGGAACTAGAAAGAATGGAGTCTAGACATTCCCTTATTAAAAAATAAGAATTTTTACTTAGCATTTCCTCTCTGTGCTGTGAAGTGATAAATATGATCAATAAGTATCTTATATCTCAAGTCAAGACTCAGTCTCTCCTTCATCCTTCTGCTCCCTCAAAGGTTTTATAGAGGTCCATGCATTTGACAACGTCTCCTAAAAAAAAAAAAAAAAAAAGCTTACGATAACATTGACAAAGTTTATAGATGTTTTACAAGGGGCTGCCTTTTCACTCATGATAAGACATGTGGATTACAGGCAGGAGAACTAAAAAAGTGTCACAGCTGAGTTAGGGAAGGCAGAGAAAAACTTTTCTTCTTTAGTTGACCTAGTAAAAATACCTCTTCTCCTCAGTCGTTGATGGACAGTGCCTACAAAGAGCTTCACTGCATATACATCTGGCTGCATCTATTGGGAGAAGCAGTGGGATTACAAGTTTGCAGGATGCTGGAGCCCATGTGACTCACAGGAACTGGCAGACGCACCTTTTGGTTAAAGAAAAATCATGGTGAATTTCCTGAAGATGTGGGGAGACTCCTGTTCATTTTTCTGGTCAGATCAATGCCACTGCAAGGAACTTCCAAGTCCTTCCCCTCCTGCTCCCGTTGGAGGCAGCATGTGCAAAACCCTTCCCTCCCAAGCACAGTGCATGCAGGACTTGAGAAGATCCTATTTTCAATGAAATCCTAGGGGAAAGAAATGAAAATCAATGAAAAGCAAAAATACCTAAGATCCACATCTGACAGGTACTGCAGGCTCAGACCCAACAGAGCATTTAGACACCCATCTCCTGCTAGTGCTCATGGGTTGATACAAGTAGAAAGAAATAGGAGGCTTTCTGAGCCGAAAGCACATGGAATGAACTCAGAAGTAGCAAAATTCTTCTTAATGTCTCTAGGCCTGCTTATTTAATGACACTGGAGCCACACACATTGCAATTCCATACCCCATAAACACAGCATTTGTGCCCATCACCCTGCTAAGCATCTGCCCCAACCCTCAGGAAACAGTGGCATTGGCACTCCAGTGACCAATGAAGCAGCATTAAACAGACCCTTTCACCTTGAGCACAGCTCTCAGTGGGCTTGAGAAATCCATCCCTGCTGCGATTTCAAACAAAAAGCCTTGGATGGGCCACCACTTGAGGTAGGGATGCATCTCACACAGCTAATGGGAGTCCTAGCAGACCGTTCAGCTCTGTGGTAAGCTCCTCACCTCTAAGAAGTGAGACCTCCAATAACAGCTATATTTCAGACAAGATTGCTGCTTGCCCTGGGTTTTATTGGGCTATTCTGATGGAAATCAGAGGGTAACACATCCTAAAGAATAAGATTTGGGTGCATTGTTTTCATGACCAAGAGTACTCTGCTCCACAAAAATAGCTTACTACCTTGTAAATACTCCAAAAGTAAGGCTCTGTCAAGATACATCTGCTGCTAATACTTTAGGCAGGTTGCTTTGTCCTAATTCATGCTTGCTAGACTACATTATTATCAAATCTTAAAGCAACCAGTGTTTCTAGTCATATTTTATCCTAGAACATGGTTATCAGCTCATATCTATGCCTTATTTACACTAGAATTTAGCATCATGTATGCAAACATATGCTAAATCCCTCAGCAAAAACCCAAGCGTCAGCATACATTAAAACACCTCCATCTTGTCTGGAATATTCTGCAGCATTTTAACTGTATGATGATGCCATGGCAGTTTCTGACCTAAGAGAAATGAGTGCTGATACAGCAAAGGTCAGACGTGTTTCACACCACTGCGGCAGGTTTCCCCAGACAGCACTGCACTGTATCTTCCAGGTTGCTGGACTGACCTGGTTACTAAAGGAAGGTATTGACTACCCCTAGTTGCCCACTGTTTTCCCTGCTCTGGAACATACTTATTGTATGCTCACATAACGAGGCTCTGTACTCCTTCTCAGAAATGAACCATCCGGGACTGAGAAGCACCCCTGCAGTCAGTGATGTTAGATGGGGTATCTGTGCACAAGTGTCATAGTTTCATACAAATACAAATACAGGGAGCTAAAAGTGCTCCTTTAGCCCTGGTCACGCCTGTCAGTGCTGCACTGTGCAAAGCAAACCCATCCTGCTTCACAGTCCCCATCCTGGAGGCCATGATTTCATCAGACCCATCTGATCCCACTGATAGCACCTCCTGGAAAGGCGTTTTCAGCAGCACCCACATATAAGGAAAAGCACCACATGAGCCCTTCTGCCCGGCAGAGAAAGGCTTGGAAGGCCGAAAATGTAACCAGAGGAGACTGTCTGCATCTTATCTGGGATGCCAAAATGTCGCCTTTATAAGAGGAGCCCTTTTCTGTGTTATCAGAAAAGAGGCTATTTCGGGCTTCTTAGCTCAGCCTCTGGAGCGGTGGGTGATCGGTGCTGCAGGAGCTCATTTAGACGCCAGGAGATAGAGAGCCATGGCAAAGCAGCCAGGGATTTCTGGGAAGGCGGGGTCACCCTGCATCTGCACCAGCCTCTGCATGCTTCCAGCAGCAGAGTAGAACAAGCTCAGTGGAATAAGGCAGGAGCCTTATTAAATTACAGTAATTTAAAGCATTTTTTTGCCTAACCTGCTAAGCTACTGGTTTATCTTTTTTTTATCCCCTGCACCAGAGAAGAGAGGGAATGCAATACGTACAAATAGATATAGATGATATTATTTTAATACCAGGATTATTTTAATGCATGTAATAAAATTCAATTCTGCTCAAAAAGTTAAAAAACTTACCATGTTTCTATGCACACTGCACTAAAAAACCCACATGGTTAAGGCAATAATTTCTTTGACAACAGGAAACAGCTGATAAAAGAAAACCTCTTTTGTTTTGGGTTTACAGACCATTTCCCATGTGTTATGTTTGCTTTGGCTGTCTCTCTGTCATCCGCTGGTAGAGATGAGAAGGGGGAAGGCAAGAGTGTTGCTCAAAATATAGGACCCCTAAATGCTGGTATTCCTGTTGACACTGCATAAAGGTAGCAAGTGTCCTCCTGAACCCTTCTTCTCCTCCCCAGAGCTTTTTTAAGGTAACTGTGTGAGGCTACTGTCCTAGCAGAGCTCTGGAAACTCTCTGAAAACACATCACAAAGTTCCTGGGAATAGACAGGCTAGGAAGTCCACAGTCTGGCGACGGAGAGGAAAAAAAAAGAATAGCCTAAATAAACCAGTACGCAATTGCCCTCGCTGTTGCTCTGAAGTCCTTTCGCGCTTGGCTGGTGGTTTGATTTCCTAAAGGAAGCGCTCCTCAGTGACTGTCACACTCATGCCACTGGCCGTCTAACCTCCCTTTCCCTACCTGAAGAGTGAGCCTCCATGTATTTCGGGTTATGCACACCCCTACTTTGCTGCATGGCCAGACGAGGCCTCACAATTGCCCCTTCACAGCACCTTGGGGAAGAAACCTCTCGCCATGTGCTGAAGTTATACCTGTGCTCCCTGCTCCCAGCAGTGGGCAAACAAGGCAGGCCAGTGCCTGAGAAGCCTGGAGACCATCGCCTCAGACAGGGCTCATGAAGGATGGAAAAAGGGTTTTCTTGTCTTTTCTTAATTATGAACAAAGAGACTTTGAGGTGACTTTCTTTTTGCTTCTTACCTGAGGAACAGCAGGACTGCTAAGTCTTGCCTTGGTGGTTTTGTTGTTTCTTTTCCCCTGGAGAACCCTCCGGAGGTCTCAGAGATGGGAAAAATCAGGATATTGAATATTTTCTGCCCAACAGTCCTTACAGCCTAAAGAAGGGCTCATGAACTCTAAGCTCGTCTGTGCTTCCTGCCTCTCAAGTAGGTCTTGCAAAAGCTGTGACCTTTACATTCAGGCAGGAGCCACCAAAAGGTTCTGCTAAAACACTTTTATTTTCCAAGCTTTGGGGATTTTTAATATTGTGATGTACTGATAAAGTAACTGCACCATATATTTAAAATTGTCTGAGATTTCCACCGTAGACCTTAAACACAGCGCTAAATAGGGCAAAACAAAAATAGCTGTTACTCTGACAAGTGCTTATTTAAAGCCTGTTTTGTCAGCATTGCTGCCCTGGTTATGACAGGGAAGTTGTCTAGAAATTGCATAATTACCAATATTAAAAGCAAAAGCAAAACAGCACCAGACAATTCAATAATGGAGTGGGTCATGTTTGCCATGGCTGTTGCAGCTTCTATTAAGGCTGCAGCAACTCCGTCTCAAACCATGGCCTGAGGAAAATGCCGTGCTGCTGCTGCTCCTCTTTTGCGCTCAGCCCAGGAGGTTGCTCTGCTCTGGGCACTCAGATGGCTGCACCAGGGGAGGCAATAAGGACACTATTTTCTCTCTTGCCCTCATGCTGCTGGGAGATGGCAGCGTTACTGCCTTTGCTGTTCATTCTCCAGGTGTCCGGCAATCGTCACTGGACTCTTAATGGCCTTCAATATAATAGGAGAGAGCGAAGGAAGAAACAGTATGAAAACATTTTGTTCATAATAAAATCAGTAACAAATTCAGCACCTAATCTTCTGTGTAATAAAGGAAAATATTCGGTGCTCTTTTCCTCCTTCCCCTTCCTCTTGCTTTGCCTTTCGTCATAGTGGAGAGGAGGCGAGAGAAGGTGAACAGCTCATGGTCTGATTTCACAGACTTTGTACTGCTTATGTACCACTCATCTTTCTCCTGACCTCCAGGGGCACTTTCAGATGGCTTGTCCTCCTATTTTCTACAAGCTCAGCGGGTCACTCAAAGGGCCTACCCATGCAATGGGTTGTTTAGTCCAACCATAGGAGGAAGCATTGCAGCAAGCTCCACACCACCTTTCTCCTCACCTCTTTCCCTCCCAAGGTTTATCACACACACCAGTGCAGGTTTCTACCCACGAACATTTGTGACACGTCATATTTATCTGAACGCAAGCTCGGTATCGATCTGCTCTGCACTTCAGTCTAGTTTATTTACTTTCAGGAAAAAACGGAGAACCTGAGCAGGGAGCTCTGGCTTGCTGGAGAAGACCTTCTCTTGCAGTACTGGTTTCCTGGTGTCTCTCCTGGGAAAAGCAGCAGCAGGGTCAGGAGCCTCTGGGTGCCAAGTCTGGCTCACTGGAAGTGACAGATTTACATTTAGCATCCACCAGTGAAAAACTGACTTGGTCAGCATCATATATGGATGCAGTGGCAGGAGCAGGTATGCCATCCGGTAGTCGAATTCCTAAGGCACCGTGTAATCTTCTCCCTTCTTGTAACCTGCTGCCTCATGGGCTGCACATCTTCCAGCTACTGGAGCACTTGGGGTAAGGACCCTACAGCCAAGAGCTTTCTTCATAATACAGTCTTCATTAATTTTAACAGCAGCAGCATCCTGTGCACTACATGAGGATGGGGACTTAGGGAAAAAATTAGCATCATCATTTAATTAAAGATGGATCATAATACTAAAATCTGCACAAAGGGACTGGTGTGGGATTATGAAGAGAACCTTAATTGTGGAATTCTTCCTATTTGACTTTGAGTCTCTCATTTTTCCATCTCAACACAATCTTTTTAACAGCTTTGGCATGTAATTTTCTGTTTTGAAAACAAAAAAAAAAGTTTAAGAAAGACTGAAGTGTTATCATTTAGCTTCACACTGACACCTGTATGTGTCATCAGCAAAGCTGGAATCTTTTTTATCCGAGACTCTTCTCACTTGACCTAAAGGATTAACTGATAGCAATGACAGGTTGCACTCTAGCCTGCTCACTGCAGGCCAAATATGAGGGGACTTTGGCTAAAAGACTCTCATCTGTGGTGAGCATGTGCAAACTGCAACTTTGCAGAGGCCTAGAAATCAGGTAAATTTTCTTTGACAGCATAGTGACATCAGACTTTCAGTCTCTGCTTCAAATGAGAGGTACTGCCAATGCTTTCTAAAGATAAAGTTGCCAGTCTTCTTTTTCCATGAGTGAAACACCTTTTTTTTCATTATATTTGGGAGAGCTGAAATGTTCCAGCTGAAACCACCTATCAAAAAAACAAAAACCAAAAAACCTGCAAAAAACCCAACAAACCATACTTCAGAAGACATCTGAAGACACATTCATGCTGAACAGCCAAAGCTTGACAAAAGTTACACAGAACTGAAAACAGGACCTTCTCACCTGAAACACTGGATGCCTTTAATAACCAACAGTGCTCCCCAGTCTCTCAGGTTTCCCTTGGCAGGCAGAGGATAACCATCCTCACTTCTTTCAGCAAAGCCTTTTAGACCTACTGGTGAAAATGAAGAAACTGTCATCATCACCAGTCCTGTCTATGGTGATTATTAATATTATCTGGAAGAAAAGCAGGGTTTTGTTCACACACCGGATTTCCTAACAATGAACCTATGTATGACATCCCGTACGTAAGAGCAGAGCTTCCCTTTTCAGCTGAGCCGACAACCATGTTGCAGGCAAGTCTCTGCCCTTGGGCAGTGAACCATGCCCCTCTGCCTCTGCCAGCATCCTCAATATATACCAGTGAAGACTTAAAACTCTGCCACTTGCATTTCTCTTGGAAAGACATAGAAAAATGGATGCAAATAATAGAGCAGCACAAAGCACCTTGAGAGCAATCATTTGTTTGTAGATTAACAAACATGTCTCAACTCTGTTTCCAACCAAGATGATTCAAATATTTTTATTTTTGTGGCTACACAGATCCCTTGCTTTCTTTACAGCACTTTTACATTCAACAAAACAGAGGAAAACAGCTCAAGCTCAAACTTCTTGACATTGTTGTCAGTTTATTTCCATGAAGCTGAATGTTGAATATTATGAAACAGCTCAGGAATGCTGGACGTAAAGGGAGATTTCCTTTTTTTCCCCTTCAGCTGCAATATCTTTTGGCAATAAATCCCCGCCGGAAATGTGCTTTCCCTGATTCCCTGGCTTAATTAGCTCAAACAATGTAAGATATGTAACACTGACCACCATGGGAAACCTGATAACAAAGAACAGTGATACAATGCAAGCCTTTCAAACAGATGCAGCCAGTACCCTGCTAAGACAAAAGCAGATTCAGCGCAGTGTCAAGCCTTTTCTTCCCTCGTTTCTGCAGGAGACACTGGCACTGCCATGAGACAAGTTAAACTCTGCCATGTTTTTCCCTGGTAATGATATAATATTGCCAATTTCTCTGTAGTATGCAGGTCATACATTAGTATTTTCATCAAGGAAGAGACAGCGACTAACGCTGCAGCTCCTCGGCACTTGGCATGCATTCACTGCTATTGCCACAGGGAAAGTGATGAGAAAACTGACCCCAAAACTAGCTGCTCAGGTGGAAAGGAGCAGCTTTTCTGGTTGGCAGACTGCACACCCTCACATGTTCCTTTGAGAGAGCTGAGGCTGCAGTTTCCTCAGGATTTCTCTCCTGGGCTGTATCCTGAGCAGACCGACCCCTCCGCCCTCACCCAGCACTTGATCCCACCCCTGCATCATCCTTCAGCAATGATTTGTGCAGCTGGACAGTGTGCAAGAAGGATACGTTGACTTGAGTTGCGAATATTTTTTTTCTTCTTGCCTTTTTTTGCTGTGTTACTGCTGGCATGGTGAGCTCTCTAGTGCCAGCCCCTGCTCGGTGCTGGGGTACTGCTGTAGCCTCAAAGCTGAAGGAAGAATGGAGGATCAGGAGCAGTGAATGAGGAAGGATGGTGGTACTGCAAGAGCCAGTAACATCACTGGTGGTGGTAGCAGTGAGAAATACAGTCTCTCCTGCAGACAAGCAGAACTGGGACCCTGCTTAGGTGAGAACAAAATTAATGTGCAGTTGGGGGTCTGGATGGGCGCCCACAGTGCAGACAGTCTCAGCGTACATTAAAGATGTTCTCCACTGCTATTGCTAAAGATGCCAGAGGAGAAAAGATGCAGTAGGCTTTTGCCTATTTTCCCATTTATAGCTTATAATTTTTAAGTTTAGACATATTTATAGATTTTCTTTTTCTTTTACTTGCATTAGAAGCTTGAGTCTCATCACTTCTTCCCTAAATACCCTGTGGATGCCACAGAACTGGCAGGATTATAATGTCACAGGGACACAGGTAGGGAAGTGCAAGTAAACATAGTCAGGAACATGGATTTCTTAGTCAGAGCATTTATAGTTCATTGCCTTTTTTGGTTTTGTCATTACCTGTGTAACTCAAATGCCTTGCAGGAGAATGGCAAAGTGACTTTGGTCAGGCCCACCTGACGGAGCTCTGTTGACTCAGCAATGTCCATCGGGGACATAAAACCGGTCGGAGAGCCGAGCTCCATCCGTGCCAGGTGCGCTGGGGCCAGACACACCGGCAGGGCTGTGCTTTACTGGCTCAACTTGTTTCACTTGCGCATGGGTCCTGAAGGGCAGTGCCTCTGGAAGCATAAGCCCTACCAGTGCAGCCCTCCCCATGTACACCTGGCCCTTCAGAAAAGGTGAGAAAGCTCTAAATCTGGGATAATTCCTCCAGGAGGGCTTCTAGACAAAACAGAGAAACAGTAAATCCAACCAGTTCAGAGTCTAATGATTTGCATATTCCTAATATAATATCAAATGGAGTTAAGAAAGCCCAATAGCCATCTTTGGGGCTTCTTTGTTTGTTGTGAAGAACCAAAGGTCACGGGCTCACTTTTCTTCTGTGGGTTGCCTTTGAAGCACAGGTGTCATCAGTGCACCATAAGGCTGCATGTGAACGGTCCTGTTTGATCTGAGTCCGTAGGTGGCTAGCTCTTTTTGGCATCTCTGGTTATCACCTTCATATTACAAAGCCAGTTGCGATCTGAGTGATCTGTCAAACAAATTAGATTCATCCCTCTGGCTCTGCTAAAACTCAAGTGTAGCCCTCAGTTGGGCAAAGCACAGGCACTCCAGCTTTATTTATTTTAATGTAATTATAGATAGACCAATATTGAAATGGCTGACTTGCACTGTAGGCAAAATAAACAAATGCTTCTTTGGTGATCAGTGCATCATGGTTTTTTTTAATTATAGCCTGCATGCTAACCCTAGACCATACCTAGAAAACATGGAAGTCTTAGCTCTCAGAGACAGTAAACGTTGCTCATTTTCCAACATATTAAAGCGAGAGAATGTAGAGTATGAAATTATTTTATATACCAAGTATGAAAGTATTTCATATACCAGGTATGAAATCTCACTCCCACAAAGGTCATTGGCAAAATTACTGCTGAGTCCAGTAGAGACAGCACTTTGGTCTAGGCAGGTGTGTGCATGTCTGCAGTGAACAAATATAAGTAGTCTAAGGAAAGAAAAAGGAATATCTGGAACATAAAGGAGATTACAAAATCTACCATGTCTATCACGAGTGCTGGGCAGCCACACGTGTTCTGCATCTGGTTCTCCAAATTAGTTCCATGCATGTCTCCAGTATCACTTATAAAAAGATCTTGGGTCATGAAGTCTTATAGAGCTGTTATTAAACTCTGTTTACTAGGTACAGCTGTGCTTAATTTCTGCCCATATAGTCCTTGGTTTCAGCAGAGATTTTGAAGATGTTCCTATTACCACCACGATTCTGGAAACAAAACTTGCATGAGAAAACAAAGACACAGAGCTCCTTCTTCATCTTCTTTTCCAGCCGGTCAACCGACTACACTGCCAGTAGAAAAACACCAAACCCCTGGTTTTATGCAGAAGAGCTGGTGTGAACATTTTCTTTGGTTTGCCTCCAGAGGGGATAACAGTCTTCTTGGGATTTGGGTCTGATTGTTCGCTGTTTTCTCAAAAGGAGCTCCCCCAGGGCTCTGGCAGAGTTTGGTTTGTAACTTCTGAGGCTCTGCATCTGGAGATCTGCCAAGCCTCCGTCTTTGGGTGATACACGCTCCCATTTAACGGGGATCTACTGCCTCCGCCCCACACACGCACACGGTTTCAGGCAGGAGGTACCACTTTTTTTCTGGGAAAATTACTGTATATGAGCAGTCACACAGATGTGGGATGCATCAGACCTATTGGGCATGCCACAGATGGCTGGATCTTGCACAGCAAAATCCTCTGCATCCTATTTCTCACATATGGGGTGGCTCTGTACCTCAAGTTCATCTGGGCCTGGTTTGCCTGGAGCTGGTGAAACAGCTAACCCTCCCAATCACTGCACAGCACTCTGTCATTGTCACCAGGCTTCCCGGGTACTTGATCTGATGACTCAATTAAAACAAGATTTTCAGTCTGTTTCCTGGTGTTTCATTGGCTCAAGTTCACCTAAACAGATGTCTCCAGCAGGTCAGCTCAGGAAGGTAATGAAACACAAGCCAGAAAAGGGTGTGCTTTCTTTGGGCACTTTGGCCAACGTAACAGAAATGTGCACAGGGCAACTTCACCCCCACCAAATTCAGGTGGTTGCACAAAATGGAGAAATGTCAAGGAAGACTTTGGATACCTGTAGAGCTGATGGCAAAAAAATGCAAGAAATGGGTCCCTAAACTAATAAATATATATCAGCATTTAGCCACTAAATTACATGACGTGATTTTGCATTCAGAGGAATTTCAGTTGTTCTTGAAGTTTGCAAGTGGCTAAAGGAAGACAAACTCATTGAATCATTTTAACTGACTTGTGTTAGTGGGGAAACTAGAAAAATTCAGTATTTCATACTTACAATCTTAAATCTATAACGAATAGTCAAAATGAAGGTCTGTTACAGACTTACAAATACTCTTTGTGGAGATAAACACACTTTTCTTCACTCGGTATACTTCTGATCTTTATTTATCATGCAGCCAGAAAAAAACATTTGCTTTGCTGGAAAAATGCAGATAGCACTAAACCTACTCAGTAACTGCTTCTCTGGTTACAGTACTACAGCACAGGTGCCAAAGGAGGCAGTGGTTGGTGTAGTTTGGAAAGAAGGCCTCTTTAAAACCAAAGTGCCTAGCTGAATATTTTCTTTCTCCCTCACTCATCCCAAAGGCTTCACATGAGCTATGGCTGTGGAGATAAAATAGCTTGGCCTCTTCTACATGTGCAGAAAGCCTTATCATGTCCCTATAAGATGATGGCCTATCCCTAGGTAATCTCTGAACCTAAACTCAAGAGATGGCCAAAGAGAACACCCCACAACACTGAGGAACAGGCTCCATTGACATCCCAGGGAGTCAGTCCAATGTCTCTGAGCTGAACACCTCATCTTTCCAAACATCAGGGCTATAAACTGTGTAGCTCATGTCCTTGATATATAGACATATATGCATGTATAGATACTTTCTGTTACAGCTGGCTTTTGAGTCTTTTAAAAATTAAGTAAACCTTCCACTCTGAAGGGCAATGGATTGTCACATAAATTATTTTTAATGCATTCACTTTGGATGTACCCATCTCCAGGTAACTCCAGGACTCCATCCACATTGCCAACCATCATATTTTCAAAATTCAGTCTTTTCTTATGAACACTGTGTAAGGACAAAATCAATCTGCCTCCCATCACACTGTGTGAATAAAACTGAAGCTGTAGGATGATGCCAAACCACACATTTGCAGAAACATTTAAGCATTTTCTTAGCTCCCTTCGACGGTCTTGGAATTTGAGCATATGCTCAAAATCCTTTGCACTATTGCAGTCTTGGAAGTCAAAACCGGTAGGTATTAACAGGGAAACTGGCCAGAGAGCAGTACTGATCTAACAGGTCTCATACACTACACTAAAAATGTTGGTAGATCACAAAGCCCTTCACTGATTTGTTTCAACTGAAGTACTGAATCTTGGTCTCCTTTTTGCCAGCTGACGTTTTGATCAAATGTCCTGGTTCCCCAGGCACAGACCCATGGGCCAGCCATGCAGGCAGGCCATGAGTAGCCCTGAGTCAGCTGGGAGATCCAATCAAGACAGCTGACTCACAGGTGTATCCCACACCACTTCATCTGCTCATTATAAAAGGAGGGAGTTCAGTGAGGGTGGAGTTTCTCTTCCTGGGGCTCCTCCCTCTTGGCCTCCTGCTTCTGACCCTAAGGACCAGGGTGAGTAGAACCTTGTACACTTTATGCTGTTGATTGTATTAGTTTTGTTATTTCATTAAATCTGTTTCTGCTTTAGCCCATGGGGTGTCTTCCTTTTTCCCCTGATTCCCCTTCTCAGCTGGGGAGGGGTCATCGAGTGATTGAACAACTGCTACAGTTTAGCCCTGGGTACAGGCTAAATACAGACACTAACTCACAGTCACAAGATACTGAGGAGAAAAACTAAAGAATACAGTTGATGAGATGCAGGGCCCTGGCCCTGTAGGGTGCTCCTTGCAAGCACAATGTTAAACTCCAGTGACATCTTAGCATGGACTGAAAGATGGACCTGTACAAGCTCCCCTTCCCCAGCCCAGATTTGAGAACACTGTGGAGTCACTGCCTTATGGCATTATACCAATGTCAGCAGACAGCAACTTTAAATAACACAGGGCTCTCATTCTCATTCATTAAGTAAACATTGTTATTGCCTCCCAGCTGTTTGTTACCACCTGTCTGCTGGGCTACGATCTCCTGACAACAAAGTCAACAGGAGGGGACTGGTGTCTGAGCCTCAGACATTATAATTTAGACACTGGACAGTCTAGCACTTCAGCCTGAACCCTCCCTTCTTGGTGACTTGAGCTAATGCACAAGTGAGATACAAACTGGAGTGGCTGAGGTGTAGGTACATGCTCCCCACTATTTCTGTTCCAGAGGGGTGATTTTCTAATGCCAAAGTCTCCTGCTCATGTAGGGGAACAAAATACGTGTAAAAGGCAAATAAAAATTCCGCAGTATTTTATATCCAGCCCCTGCCACTTACCAATAAATAATAGTAAGTGTGATGTGGGCTCTACAGCGGCATTCAGCAGGCAGTCTCCCACTCCTCCTGGCTGGGTGCCCAGCCCACGCCAGTGGGCCAAGATCCTGCAGGCTTCCATCAGAGCTCTGCTACAAGCCACAGTACCAACGGCTGAAGACACAGCCAAACCTGCACCAGTGGTGGAGACTGCATCCAGAGGCTGCTCTCTCTGTTCTGCAAGGTCCCACCTCACACCACCGCTTTACCCCACATTGCTCCAGTTGATATGTGTTGGTTCCCACTCTCTGTCAGACCCATTTCCCATGCACTACCATCTGTGACATTCACTGAAGTGCTCCCCTGTGTTTCCAAGCACCAGGCTTGCTCTTCCAGGAGACATTTGTCAGCTGCTTTAAAAATAATGCAAACTCAGGCCAGTAAGTGCTTCATGCTTTCGGGTGCTGCTATACCTTTTGGAGCCATTACTACAGAGTGGCTGGGGTACTTTCATTATTGAGTTCGCATTTCAGTTTTAAATGTTTTTTTCCTATTCATCAGGTCTAGCTTGGATTTTTATTTTATTATACAGTTTTACTATTGAAATATATTTTTTATTATTGCTGCTAATTATTACTTAGGTCTATTGGTTGTTAGATTCATTGCTGCTTGGAAACTTCTGTGTTAGATCTGGTCTGGCTAAATATCAAAAGATTCGGATACTTTTCCAAAAGTTTTGAATATGCAAAATTGTCTATATTGTTGGAAAGGGACGGAAGTTAGCATGTGAAAGGGGAAGAATCAGCAAAAGTAGGGCAAATTAAAGGACAGACTCTAGTACCTCCCATCTCTGGGAGAATTTCCTTAAAACTGAGACACACCATCCTAGTGAGTCTGTTTCTGCATAGCTTGTGTTCATTCAAAGTGTTTGTGTTGTATCATTATCCTTTATTAGCAGACTTTCTGTAATGGTCAGTGTTGCATATCTCAAGCCATGTGAGCTAATTAAATGAGGAACTGCAATTTTTTTGAGTGATAGAACAGATTATTCCCACAATAACATTCCCATAGTATTTCATCATCTCAGACTCTGGCTGTACTTAGAGGGGGGAAAAAAAAAAGTAAATTAATTTTTGAAACTAGGTCTAGTTTAAGCCTTCACCCAAACATCTGTGCAAGGCTTCTTCTATAGAAAGAACTGGTGAGGAGGAAGGCCTTTGTTGGGAATCTTAGAATAAAATACTTGTTGATGCTGAGCTCTTTTCAGCATAGTCTCATTTAACTCTCCTGTGAAGAAAGCTAACTGACAGTCTTGAAAGTGCTGTAGGCATCAGCCAAGTGTGTGTCCTTCCACAGCTGAGTGCCTGGGTGCCGTTGTCCCCAGCAGACTTGTACAGGACATGGACCCAGGGCAGTCAGGACAAGGGGCAGCTCTCCTCTTACCACCCTGCTTGGGCTTGGTGTGGATGTGAGTTGGGTTCAATCATGCCATGGTCACAGCAGGTCCAGCCAAATGCAATGCTGTCATGGTAGATTGGACCACAGCAGAGTACTTGGCTGAGGATATGGGGATGCCCCATGAAATGCTGAAGAAAACTAAGTCTGAAGGTATGCGAACATGTTTGGTCTGAAGTTTGTGTAAGGATGGGGGTGTGAGATGAGCTGGATCAATGAAGAAAGGTAGATTTGTCTTGAACAATGAAAACTCTCACAGTGAAATTGCCCTGTCCATCTGGGGAATACAACTTTAGCAACATCTGAAGAAGGAAGGGATGTGCTTCTGTGTCATGGAGGCAGAGTAGCACTCTGCAGATCCCCTGTTATGGTTGTTAGAAGTTACACAGAGCTGTTTTGAGAAAATTTATGCCCAGTTCTGGCTGCTCAGTATGGCTATTGAAGAACAATTGAACTTGAATCAACCTTTTGAAGAGCCATTTCTGGATG
Organism: Podargus strigoides; assembly: GCA_028020825.1. Classification (NCBI taxonomy): domain Eukaryota; kingdom Metazoa; phylum Chordata; class Aves; order Caprimulgiformes; family Podargidae; genus Podargus; species Podargus strigoides. Next base: position 12,723,749 of record CM051623.1, on the reverse strand, counting down.
CATTTAGATTTTGTATCATCTTTGCTTACTGTAGAAGAAAAAGGCCCATGAAGGCCGCCAATTTAAAATAATTTCATAGAAAACCACACTTTTTGGTGAATAAGTTTGCACCAAAAATTTACCAAGGTCTAGAACAACCTAAGTGCAACTATGCAATTTCCTTCTAAATTCTGGATTTATTTTAGTTATTTCTGCATAGGAATACCAAGTAATTAACAGCACCATCCACTAAAGTATAAATGTCTATTTCACAAAATGCTCAAGCAGAACGGACATCAATTGACCATTTCAAATATTCCATAGCTTTTCTAGGTTTTTTTTTCCCCTGATATTTGATTCTTAATGCTGTGGAATGCTCCATACCAGGCAATGTGTGCACAGAGATTATAAACAGTCACGGTGTGGTTTGCTTGCTGATACACAGTTAATTCAGTTGTCTCCTTCATATGAATTTACATCCTTCCATCTTCATATAATGCCTTTGCATAGGAATTTAGGACATGTATCAGTTTGATTACATGAGAACAGGCAATCCAATGAATTAATCTGAAGTAGAAGAAATTTTGGTGTCAGGAACATCTCTGCCACCTTAAATGGAGCTGAAACGTGGATTATTTGTGTTTTGATATATCCAGGCAAAGCAGCAAACTGTGCTCAGTTTCACAAGGACAACTTTAATGAATTTTCCCTCTAGGTACAAATGAGTGGAGAATTTTTCCCTCCGTGACAGACACTTTCTTTTTCTGCAGTACTTTTGTAACCAACATCTGTGTACCTTATTTCAGCTTTTGCAAGAATTGGACAAAATAGCTTCACCCATCAGAGAATGTATAATTCAATTGGATTCAATTTTCTGTTTATGTCAGCTGTAAATTTAGTTTAAAATACATTACATATAGCATAGCCAAATATAGCATCCTGAATGGAGAATGAATTGTAGTTACGAGACTACAGTTTTCTCCCAGTCAATCCTACACCCATCCTAAAGACTACTCCCATACTTGTTTTCCTTGAGACTTCATTATCATATACTCTTAATATGGCATCTTCTACCTCTTATTTGCCTAATAAAGGTTTAAAGGATCTCTTTTTTTGGATTATTAAGGAGAAGATTTTTAATTTCTAAGATGTAAACACTTGTGAAAATATTTGATCTGAAATGACATTGTACATTAAGCTGTAATGAATAGAATTACCATTATTTCTGTTGCTGATAGCAGAGGGATGGAATGTAAATTCAGACATGTTGGTAGTTGTCAGTTCCTTCCTTCTCCTTGAAAATCAATAAAAATAAAATCCATAACTTATAATCCACATTTAGAATTGTGCTTAATAGCTGATGACAGGATATGACCTATGGGGAAAAAATAACAGAAGAACTCTCAACTTGAAGAAAATCAAGCCTAGATATCCAGGGGAAAAAAAAAAAAATCCCAAACTCAGTTATTCTTCAGAAGGGAAAATGAGGAAAGTAACACTGAAAGAAGCCTGAGGGTGATAGTAGAGTGTGCATTAAATGTGACTGAGGGGGAAAAAAAAAAAAAAAAATAAGAGAAAGGGAAATTTTTGGCTGCAGATTCAAAGACATCACCTCCTGGAAAAGGGAAGAAAAGATTCCACTCCATATGGCTTTGGTGTGACCACACTAGGAATACTAAATTCACTCCTGGGTACCTTATTAGCATCTAAAAGGGCAGGTTCAGCGGAGAGCAACAATAGTGTCTAAAAGGTTGTCTGGGCTGACTTTTAAGGGAAGATTAAAATAGTTTAGGGGTGGATTGGGGCACCTTTTATTCCCGTGGAGTACTACTTTAATTCTTATCCCATACTTTTCCCCTACATTTTAACAAGCCTACTCACAAAGCAACATATTATGGACAAACGTGTAAAAGTCTGGCCCTAAAGATGTATGTATTGGCTAAGCAATGAACAGGGGAAGTTCCAATAGACACCTAGGTATGTTGGAAGGGTTATTAACACAAGTGGGCATAACTTGCAACAAGATCATATCTTTAAAGACAAAAATGAAAAACGAAATGAAAACTTATTGACAGGTCTGATAGTGTATTGGTTATTCTTGTAAATGAAGTGATGCATCTCTTGATACATTTAAAACTACGCTTGTAAAGCACAAGTGACTGCACTCAAGAGAACAGCCCTGCACTGGACAGCAGATGGACTTGATGGCTTAGTGGGTCTCTCTTATTTCTGCTTGCACTGACTGAGAAACTTTAACGAGAGACGAGGAGTTACAAGACAACCTGGTAATAAAAATGCACCACTGCCTAATGTATTATTTGGCCAAAGCCCAGATAATTCCTGAAGTACACCTCTGGGCCTCATAATGACTCCAGTGCTAAATATCTTACAGTCCCACCTCCGCCTGGCTGGGGCAGTGAAACATTACACAGTATAAACAAGAAATCAGCCAGTAATCCTGAGCTGCAGTCTCTAATGGCAGGGTTGGGGAGACTCTGGATCTGCTAGAAGCACTACTTAGATCAGCCTGCTGCTGGGTTTAAGCCCACTAAACCCTCCTTGGGATTGTTGCTTCACAAAGTTTCTCTGTCATGCCCTCTTCAAAGTGCATCTTTCCCTTTCTCCCTACCCAGGTGCCTTCCATCAGGAGGCAGATCATCACCACTTCAGACCCCCTGACGGACAGGTTTGCCACTTCTCGATACTGCAGTCATTCAGCAGTGACGGTAGGTACTGGCCAAGCAGGGCTCCTGCACTGACCCCGTGGCCTGATTGCACCCTATCACAGGGTGCTCATTGCCTCCCCAAGGATGCCCTCTCTTCTCCAGTGCTCAAGCAGGCTTTGTTAACATCTCCTGCGTTTTGGCAGAATGGTTTATTTTCTGTTCATAGGTCATTAATTCTCTATTGATTTCAAGCAATTGGTTCTCCACACTGTGCAGACCTTGTTATAAATTACTGATAGGGTATGTAAGTTGGTTTGGCTCCCCACCCAGAGTATACAGCAGCAAGTTTTGAGTGTTCATTTCTCCTGTTGCTCTTGTTGCTGTCCCCACACAATGACAGCGGCAGCTGTGCTGTTCTCCAGAGCTGAGCGTAGGTAATTTCCTTGGCCTGGGCTCCCAAGGAGAAGCCGTTTCATATTTATTCATTGTCCCTTCTCTCAGTGGAAATTTACTCTCACCTCCACCCCCCTAAGAAAACACACATCCATGTTAAATTACTGCCTTCCAAAACAGGATAGGGAAAAATGGCGGTAGATCTTCTTGCTTATTTTTTAACTGCTTTAAGGCAACATGATAGTGTCTCTCAGCTGTGAAATTACCTATGCTGGGTATTACTTTGATTCCCTAAAGAAGGTACTCTGTGAAATGGAAACAGTGCAGTGAGTTTGTTTTTTTTTGGTTTTCCACAGCCCTTTCTGTAGCAAAGATCGTGCTGTCATTGCAGCTTGGAAAGCGCCAGCCTGGAGAGAGCCAGGCCTAGAAGCTTGAGGACTTATGGCAAAGGTCAGCTTTAGGGAGGGATCTGAACTGAGATCTAAATAGCTTTGGATCCAGTTTGGGTTAACCAGCTTGCACCAATCTAAGAAGAGTTTCCATGCTCTGTTTCTCCTTCAGGGACATCTGCAAATGTTTGTGTTTCCTGTTACCAAACACATTTAGTATGAGAGGTGGTAATAACTTTCCTAGTATTCATCCTTTACAATTTCTGTCATATTTTCTCTCTATCTTCCCAATATAAAATTTTCTTACTATTTATTTGTAAAAAGCCAATAAGAGAACAAGGTACTTTACAAACAGCAATGATGAAAAGAGTTTTCCTAAACAACATGTATTTCTGCCGTATTTGTTTTACCACTTTCCTTTCTCATATTCTTCTTATTCTCACTCACCAAACACAGTTTTCGTGATGGCAGCAAACAGTGAAGAGAGATAAGCATGCGGAAAAAGAATGAGCAAAAGACAGAAAAACCCTGGGCAATTTCTTCCAAGATATTTAAAGTAAGGGCTGTGGGAAGACAAACATAGTATACTGATCCCATTCAAAAAAGTCAATCTTCCTGACTGTCTTTGGTTTGACTGTGGTTACTCTGAAAGGAATTTCTGTAGCAGAAAATCTGTCATTTCTGAAGATTGCTGCAGATACAGAAATACAGAGACTCGAGAAGAGATGGAAGAATAAAATTTAGATTAACAGTGAATCTTCTGAGCCTGAAGGCCCACGGCAGAAGGCAGAGGGAGCTTCCAAGATGGTCCATTGACCAGGGAAGGAGGTGCAGTGGCCATTTTGCAGTCAGCAACAGATCACTTGTTATCTTGGATACCAGACTCACTCACAGAGATGCTGTTGCCCAGTGCAACGAGCTGTTCTTGAAAAAAAGAGAGCTTTTCCCTGAAGCTCTGTGGGTATCTGATCACCCCTTCAGAGAGGGCTACTGGGAATTTTCATTATCACTTGGACAGAAACCCAAATTACACAGACTGGACCTTAGTTTAATATTGTATAAAGGTAAGTGCATTGGCATCGTCCTGTGACAAACATTACATCATCCTTTTAGCCAGTATGTATTTAATGTATATATTTCACCAGACAACAGACTGATAGAGTTTTTGATCTTTCAAAGTCACACGAAATATTTACCAGCTTTGCTATCCAAGAGTGCTACAAAGGCAGACAGCCCTACAAACATGAGATGGGAAAGATTCACGTTCACTTCAGGTGGTTTTCTGTGTATCTGTTATACACACACATACATATAGGTATATACAGAGAATTACACACAGAAGCCTGCTATAGAGATGGACAGTATATATATAAAATGATTATAAGTACTTGTCTCTCACACCCATCCTCAGTGTGTGTGAGTGCCAGAAATGAGGCATGACACTCCAGACTGGAATGATGCAAGGAAGAAATATATTGCATTTATGGAAATCATTAATTTTCCTTGTCTGGGAACCTCTTGAATATAAATAATATTTTCATTTATAAATTTCAAAGTGCTGTCCTAAGAATGGGTAAGAATCATTATCTTCATTTGACAGTTGGAGAAACAAAGAGCAGACTGTTTTAAGCAGCAGTCTAAGGTCACATGGAGTAAATGAAGTCAAATCTCATCTCCTGAGCCTGACTTTCCCTTGAGAGAGCATACCAGAGAGCATACCACTCACGACTTTATCAGCTGAAACTCTTCAACGTGTATGCTAATAGTATCGGCAACCCTGAGACTTTACAGATCACGGCTGAGGTTTCAAATGATCAGCGGATTTGCTTTAAATGCAGAAGATTAAACCTCCCCAAACAAATACACTTGTGTTTCTTCTATTCACCTTCTGTTATCTGAAGCTTTGGAGTGTGCTAAGGTAATGGTTTCCAGGTATTTCCACCACCAAAAGATCCAGGCATCTTTCCTTAAAAAAAAAAAAAGTGGGAGAGGGGGCGGTGCTAAATAAATGGCACTAAATACTGTAAATAAAATTGGGAGATTTGGCAACCAAATGCAGAGACCATACCTACTTCTGGCACATGCTGAAAGCTGCTCTCTTTATAAAACAATCTCCCCACCCTACCCCAAAAGCAGATCTTACTTTCAGAGCTGCAGCAGTTCCCGGTGCTGTCTCCTGAGACTGGTGAACGTCTGTCACCGCCTTGGTTTGGGTCCTCCAGACTTTTTCAAAGGCACAACAAGTCAGGGCAGAGAGTTCCGGGTCTTTCTGTGCTGCTTGAACCCAGCAGCCGATGTGGCCAGAGCACAACAATTTAGAGCAGGGCACACCCCAGCTTTCTTTTGCAATCAGAAGAGCTGTTCTCTGCCCAGTATAAGCCCATTCTTCCTATTGAGGTTGGTAATGCAGGATCAAAGATGCCACAGCCACACGAAGCAGTGTGTCCTGCTCAAATTTGTTAAAGAAAATGCTGGTGGGTTAACTCTGTGCCATGGAGCCTTACATCAGATACTGTTTATCTGCACCCTTCTTCCTTCATGCCAGATGAAATTCACAACTCTGAAGCAGTGGCATTCAGTTTAGGGCTTTTTTTTTTTTCCTCTTAAGACCTGTCTTTTTCAAATGTCTCCAAATTAGACAATCGCTAGGGGCACTGATAGTTGTTTTCCTTTTAAGTCAGAGGCACTATTTGCTTTTTCAGTTCCTCAGCTGTTTTATCTCTTATTATGTTGAATCATTTTGAAAGCTATATCTTCCATTTAAAAGTCATATCCCATTATCTAGGAGGGAATTTGAAAAGGTCGGTGTTAAAAGAAAACACAAGCTAAACCAACCCCAGCACTCAAGCCTTCAACACTAACTAACCCGTGCGATATTGAAGGTTAATTAGACTTTAAGAAAATGCACAGGCAATACATGTGGCATGCTACTGATAAAATGACATTGCTTATAATAAATTAAATTATAGTAGAGCCTCACTGAGGCACTAATCATGGGCAAACCGCTGGAAAACAAAATAGCATTTAGTCAGGCGGGGATCTCTTTAAGTTAATAAACAAAAGAATAGAGCGTATTCTGGTGTGTGGCCTTCAACAGTTCAGTTTTACTCAGTCTTAATGAATTTGCATATGTGTTGGAAAAATAACAGTTGTAGGTATATGACACACTGTTAATATCTGGGCGGTCTCTCAAGAGTGTGAATTAGTAATATGTTATTTTTTTTTTTTTTTTTTTTTACAGGGAGCACAAGACATCTCAACAGTTTCTCCTTGCTCTGCCATGTCTGTTAACATTTAGGTTTCGGAGTAGACATAGTATGTACTGGGGAGAAGTACATTTGGACATTGAAAAAACCGAAATAAAGTCAAACGTGTTATCCAGGTTTCATTTCTCTGTCAAAGTCATAAAATTGCTTGCTGGTACACACTTGCCAGAGTGTGAAAAATAAAATTGTTACTGAATCTCATTTTTAGCAGAAAAGGTTTGAGTGTGTGCCCTGTATATTATATGGGCATGTAATATGCTATGGTAACAACTAAATCAATCTGATCTGAGAATCCGGTACTTGTTTTACAGATAACTTGTTGACAGACTCTGGTAAATGCAGTTGCTTAGATTTCTTCATGCAGTAACCCTTGGAAATGTTACGAATGCTTTTACAGCAGTAAGTCTGAAGATACAGCACCATACAGAATCTATATTGTTAACACATGAATGGCCTTTCATGTGTGCAGAGCATTCAATCAGCTCCATTATATTCCTCTCAAAGAAAGACACGAAATGCATTTGACACTATCGCAGTTTCATTAGCTAAAACTTCTCTGGCGTTAGCCGTGTGAGATATGGCAGGCAATTTTCTTCTTTAGAAGAAAATGCAGATCTCACATATTTGACTTTGTTGCTTTGGAGAATTCAGAAACCCAGACAAAAAAAAGTTCCATGTTTGAAAGAAGTGAAAGGAGAAGAACTCAAAAAATAAAGAATGAGTTTTACAAGCCTTCGTTTGGTAGCACTTGGATAGCACACAGCTAAAGGCCATGTGAAGAAGGCATGTTTTCCTTAAGAACATGCTGGGATGGGGCGGCAAAAGTCTCTGTGTAATCACAACATGAACACAGTTCTGCAAAATGCTTAATCACAAGGAGCAGGCAACATGGAGTCCTCACAATTTTAATTCAGGCTTTTAAAGGTAAGGCATAAAAATGTCCTAAACCAGAGAATGTTGGCTCCTGTTTCAGTTGATCATTAAGCTTAATCCATCTGTTTGGGGTTGTAGCCCTGCCTGACTCCCTCTGAATAGCATCTGATGTCCATACCATGATTAAAACACACACAGAGATAACTGTCTGGACTCATGCAAAATAAAAATGCATTTTCTTCCTTTGCATTCCTTTGAAACACATGTTTAATCCAAACCTTTAAAAGAGTGTCCTTGTCACCACACAGAACTGAAGAAAACACTGGAAGTTGGGGCACATTTTTAACAGTTTCCAGGCAGCCTGCATCAGACCAGAGCAAAGGAGGATCTGGTAAGCTGTCTTCCATCTTCTCAACTATTCTTATCTCTAGTTCTGTTTCTAAGGTCAGTAAAAACATACAGAAGTGATTATGCAGGAACTAGCTCTGAGGGATTATGCTATTTGTCCAAGTAATAACAGTGAATTCAATATGTGTAAATCTCTTCTCCCTGTGCAATAGAGCTGTGCTCTGGAACACCAGTGGGATATCGAGAGGAGTCAATTCCTAGTCAGCTTACCTTTGGGGGGAGTTTGTGGTTGATAGAATAAGAAACCCAAATTTTCTAAGAACCCACCAGTTGCAAGGTGCAGTCCCACGGCCCTTTTCTGCTAACAAAACCAGCTGAGTTAGTTTGCATTTTTATCAGTGACCTGGAAGAAAATTTTTAAATCCTCGCTGATAAAGTTGGCAAATGACACAGAGACTGGGGGCGAACAAAGAAGAGAGGTCACTGATGCAGGGCGAGCTATTAGTAAGCAAATAGGATGTTTTCTAATACACCCTGATACAAAAGTGTAAAGAAGCTGTGACTGTAGGAGGTCATTACAGAATCAGGGACTCCCATGCTGGTATCTGTGGTCCAGAAAAGGTGTCAATAAGCTGTAAAGAACAGCAGCTTTGGAAAATTTGCCAGATAGATAGATAGACAGATAGCTAGCTAGCTAGCTAGAGTTGGCACTTTATCACAGAGAAAAGGACTAGATTTGATCAGCCTGTAAGAACAGAGCTTCATACTGGGCTGTGTGGTACAGAAGATGGAGGTGTAACACCACCCAGAAGCTGCAAGGTGAAACTGGACAAGTTCAGACTGGAAGTGCTGATGTAGAAGAACCTCCCAAAGGTTTTGCTGGGTTCCCTGGCCCTGGCAATTTTTAAACTGAGTTTAGTTTCTTCTAGAAGAAGATCAGATGAATTAAACAGCAGTACGTCTGACCTCCTAGGCTGTAATTACATGAAGCCTACTCTGAGATTTCCTTTCTCTTACCCTTTCCAGAAAATTTCATTAAGTGGGAGGCACCCCCACAGGAGCATTGGTGACACTTTCGTTGACTTTCCTTCCAAACTGGAGGTTTCAGAGGACAGTCATAGGCTTTGCTGGGTGAGATGCCAAAGGAATTCACCTCCCATGTGGAACTATATTGCCAGGTATGATAAGGACTTACGGCAGGCTTGAATGAAGAACTCAAGCCAGCTCACTTCTGTCATACAGACCAGAAATAAATCTGGCACTTCCCACTTGAACAAAGATTAGTCTTTTACAAATCTTGTTTGGAGGAGAGCCAGAGAGACAAGATGCAACTGTCTGAGGGCCCTTCTAGAATGGGAAATCTCATTTGGGAATGGGGATCCAACTAATAAAATCAGCTGGGGACAGCAGTGTATGTAGGAATTTGGTTGTCAGTATACAAGGCTATAAATAGGCTTTTGGAAAGCCTGGAAGCTCACACAGTTATTGTTATTTTAAAATGTTAATGTGGATTTCAAGCTCATGAAAAACATGAGATTGCTGGTGAAGACCTGTCTAGCCACACATAGGATCAGCCAGAAATTCAGGTTCTTCCATCCCACTCAGCCTTGCCATGGAAGAAAGACCAGCTCCTGGTAAGTTTTGGTCTTTATGAACATTTGAGCCCTCAGGGCTCTCTGATGGCCTACACCAGCTCCGATGCCTGTTTTGTGATACAGATATATGTTACCTGGAAACCAGACTGGTATCGGCCACTTATTTCTTTTTCCCTGTTTTTCTCCTTATTGTTTAGAAAACAAAACAAAAAGCCCACAAACTTTAGCACCACAAGAAAAGGAACAGAGATTGTCTAATCCTCACGGGGACGTTTACAGGATCCGCCCCCCCATGCCTCTAATTATTGTATCTTACTAGAACAGCTCAAAATGGATACTTTGGCAAAACATGGCTCTTCAACAGTGCCCCTATGCATCGGATGGAGAGATCATCACTTTAGGGCTGATGGTTTCCAAAGAACTTGACTTGTGTCTTCTTGACTCCTAGCAGGTTCACCCACCACTTGGTGCCCCTTCCCAGCTGCACGCATCTAGAGTCCAAATGTCTAGCTATTTGCAGATTCTATTTCTCATTGTGAAATTTGTTGACATTAATTCCAGACTGGAGGAAAAATCAAGTTGTTTGGAGAAGTATTTTTTATTTTCTTTTTTACTTTAGCTTTTAGCATTAGAAATCAACATAAGATGGTTGCTTTCTGAGCCGGATGAGTCAGATGGAGCTGATAATCATTAGCACTGTATTAAAACACTGCATTAAAAAAATAAAATAAAATACTTTTTGTAAACATCTGATTTTAAAAAAAATCCAACACACTAATCGGTTAGAAGCTGACAGAAATTATTACCAATAAGCTCTTTCGCATAGAAATAGGCTTATTACCATGCATTTGTAGCAGCTGGCATCAGCCTGGCGTGGTGCCAGAAAACTCTGTCCTACAAACACCATCCTTCCACCTGATCCTAGGGAAAAACATCAGCAAGAGAGGGTTGTATTCTCTTCTCAGCCCCTGCTTAATATACTCCCATTGACCCCTGCAGGAGTTCTGTGCATGTGTGTAAAGGGTACGGTTCTAAAAGGGAAAAAAAAAAGGTCAGTTTTGCCTTTTCAGCTGGGAGACCTGCAAGCAAGAACTGTGGGCGGCTTTTAAAAGACGGGGGTAGAAGGGTAGGGGATGTGTTTGGCTACATCACTGAAAGCTAGTAGAGGCTACCCAGGAAAGAAAGAATAAATCACAAATCACAGCCACATAAAGATCTTAGGTCAAATCAGATTTCTTAGAGAGTGTTTGGGTTTTTTATGTTGTTGCTGTTTGTTTGGGTTTTTTAAATCAGCAGAAAATTACCCTCTGCATGATGCACGGCATAGTCTTCAGCTCCTGGGTCTGCCCACACTCAGACGTCGATGCGCATTTGCGGTTTGCTGAGTTCTGGTGTTGTTTGTTTGCTTTTTTTGGCCAAGGACTTTTCCATATGATTACACTCTAAAAGTGTGCCATAGATTACATGGTCCACAACCAGGTTACAAGGAGAGAACACAGGTCTGCATTTAGGAAATCATCCTTAATCCCAATAGGAACAGCTTCATACATTCAGCCTTCAAACTTTTTTGTTAATGACTTGGTTAAATGTAGGGACAGATAGTGCAAATGTCAGGGATGTTCACTTTGCTGGAGGACAAAAATGCTCATAATTACAATTAAAACAGAAGCAAAACAATCTGAAACACTTTGCAGGATTGGGCTTCAGGTATAGAAAGCACAATGTTAACAACTTGGTATTGTAACGTGAATCCAGTGATTGTTGTGATTATTCTAAAAGGCCAGATTATGTAAAATTTTGTCAACTCTTTAGTTTAATGGGGGTGAAAAACACCGACTATAAAGGAGGTGAATGAAATGGCCTGTAAGGCTTTATGGGTAACACAAAGATCACCATTGAAACAATGATCAGCTGAAAACATCGACCTTCGCTGAAGAAATTTAGAAGGCTGGAACACGGTGCTCACTGCTTCCTCCAATTTCAAGTCAATCGAAGGAAGCAAAACACAAAGGAAAAGGTCATATTGACTTAGCATAACAATCTTAATGAATTTTGGCCGTCTCTTCTGCATTTCCAGTGGAAACACGAACTCAGTGGCTCAGTCCTTTCCTCTCTGTGCTGCTTCCAAACACACAGGCAGAGGGAGTAAGCTTTTGCTCAGCTCAATCCCCGAACAGCACTGTGCCTCTGTTTAAACAGGGCTTGAAAAACAGCCTTTTTATTTTTAGCAACAGCATTTACTAAAAGGAGCTGCTGGTGACAAGAAAAGCCACTCGTATTTGAATATGAAACATTTCCAGCACTTTAAGTGTGAGGGGAAAGGTAAGCAATTTGGGAGTCACAATCGATAAGGAAGAGGCCGTGAAGGATTTCTGGACAGGAAATATTTCTTTGCCTCCCAAAAGCATTCATCCTGTGCAAAACCAGAGTATTTTTTGGCACTGCTGTAGCTTATAGGCGTACCAGTCGTGGATCAGCACCCGGCTGTGTAAGGTACTGTACAACTGCAGAACAGAAAGACAAATCTAAGACAAGAGCTCACAGATGGATGCAGACAGCCAGCTGGGGGAATACAAGGAAACAGGGTGACATTACAATATTAGAGTCCCTATTTCAGATGAACAGTAAAATGACAAAATTTCTTTCTACTTTTTTTTAAAGATGCTGCTCCCTCCATCAGCCCCAGTCGTGCCATGATGCCTAAATGAAATAAATCAGCCTGTTAATAATGTCTGAGCAGCAGTGGCAGCCAAGGACGGAAGTCTAGTGAAAGACAAATGGTTAAAGTTTACTAAGTAGTTACAAACCACCAAACCCAGGTCTTAAAATGGGAAGTGTCAGGCAAGTCCTTAATAACAGGTAATACTACCAACCCCACCTATAATTACTGTACTCCGCTCCCCACCCTCTGAATGTCACTCATTTTCATCAATTGCAGGCTTTTCAGAGCACCAGCAGTGCCTTGGCAATGTCTGCACACAAAAACGGGGTGACGTTTTTTATCTGAGCTTTCTGAGGAGCTGCTGTGATATCTGTATTAAATAATAACAGCACAAATAATTGCAATAGTAACGAAACAGGAGGTTCTGCCCACACCAAGCTACGCTGATGCTATCGTATCCCCAGTACAGTTTGAGGCAACCTCAAAAGGCTGTGTGTAGAGGGAATAATGTATTGAAAGGAATACATTTACCGTACATCACATAGCCCCCATTAGGAGATTTTTATGATCACATTACTATGTGCTTTGTCTTCAAACAGAGACTTTGCTGGCTTTTCCACCCATAAGCAAGAAAAAATACTTGCCACGCTCATTATCAGTCTCTTGGTTCAGATTTTCTCTCTGATGTCCGGTTGCTTCATTTTGGTTCTCAGTTTCAACAAGACGTATTATTGTCACCTTTTCTGTAACAATTTCCTTATACTCCTGAAACTAGACGACAGTCAAGGATGCTACTATGAGCCTGAGACTGGTACGTACTTAGAAATGTTTCAGATGTGTAGAGATGGTTGAATATTTTTGTTTAGTCATTATTTTACACATTTGCTACCATTTGGGTTTGTTTTGACATTATTTTACACATTTGCTACCATTTGGGTTTGTTTTGACGTTAATTTACACATTTGCTACCATTTGGGCTAGAGGATTTTTTAAGATTATGTCAGTGCTTACTAACCAGCCTCATATGCTCTTTTTCAAACCGTTTGCTCTGACTATTTAGAGGGGCTCAATGACTGTACAAATCATACGGAAACACTTACGCTTGCTGATGTGGTATGGAGTGCTTTTTAAGCATTTGATTTAATGTACAAGAAAGAATAAAAAAAAAATAAGTGTATGGGATGAATTTTCAAATAAATAAAGGCTTGAAAAAAAAAATTAGGGGAAGATTTAGGGAGACGTAGTGCCTCAGTGAACAAGCTCCTGTGTACTTGTAATATTATAACCCACAAATCACAGTAAGCCAGGTGTGGTGCTTTGATTTGTGAAAATATGCAAGAATAACCTTTTAACTATCTGACCAGCTCTATACCGAGCCCTCACACTATCAAATGGTCAGAATCCAAAAGGGTTAAGTATTGACCGACAAGAGGATGAAAGGAAGGGCAACAGAATGTAGGTGTACAAAGGTCTTGAGGGACATTCCTAAAAGTCAGTATCAATTTTTACACTTCTTGCACAGGACCAGATATGCATTTCGAATAATTAATAGATTCGGATCATCTGTACTTTTAAAAAATGTGAAACTCACATTTAACTGTGTCCATGCCAAAAGCTTTACTTCTTTTTTTCTTGCTCATGCTTTCATTCTTTTGAAAATTCATGCAAAAAAAAAAAATATTTTTACTCTTTCTCACCCATTTTCACCTGTTTAGAAAAGCATCCCTTCTCTCATCCATGACCTTGCGATTCATACTGTTGCTTGCTGAATAATGCAGCCAAAGAGTTTACAAAGCAGCATACATGGGTGAAACATGATAGTTACCCAGAGGTGACAATACATTAGAAACAAATGGGTTTGAAAGCAAATAAAACCCCAGGTGCTGGCTATTTCTATCCCAAATGCAGCGGGGAAATGCAATAGGTTAGCGAGTTACACAGACAGGGCATGTGCTCCCACACCCAAGTCTGGCTACAGCAGAGCCATCGGGGGTGACTGGTGCCCTGTTACAGGACCCTTCATGGTGGCACAGGCAGGATGGGAGACTCACAGGTTGAGGGGGCGACTAGAAAAGGCCCCTGGCAATCTGTGCTCCACTCTCCTTTTTTTAGGGGCAGGATGTTTTGGGAAGAGAGAGTTTGCTGGCAACCTGATCCTCCCTCCGGTTGTGGAGATCTTCAAAGGAGACAGTGCTGGCAGCTGACGTCCCCCCTTCTCCTCTTGGGTTTTTTTCCCATTCACACTGCAGAACCCTCCCCCGACAGGCCTCCTGATCAGCTCCTTCTTCCTTCCGCAGCACAGGCACGTCCATATTCAAGTCCCTTTGTACCGTGCACCACATCAGGAGGCCTCGTCACGTTGTTTATGTGGGGGAGCGGCTCCACTGTGCAGTGGCATTAACCAGCTTCAAAAAAATAATAATTTGAGAAGTTGCGTGGCTTCTAAATGGGAGCAAGAACCTGATGGTTGAGAAAAGCATTGGCAAACACAGCAGCATCGGGAGGGCAAAGGAAGAAGCTTAGGAGAAGGAAATAGCTACCAACCCAAGCCTCTCACCTGGGGCTTCCCCAGAAACCACAGTCGCTTCATCTCTGCCCCACAGTATTTCACAGGCAGCAGCCCCTGCACAGGCATAAGTAAATTTGTTGGCAAAGACCTTTCCCCACTTCTGCTTCTAGAGACTTGTGTGCTCAGAATTAAGCCTGTTGCCCAAAGATACTACGCAAGTCATCCCTCTGTGCTGGAAGTAATCTGGTGCAAGAAGAGCAAGCCTGACTTGTGCAGCCCTGCAGAGGGGAAAAAGAAGAGCTTAGAATTTGTGAACCCAAGCCCCATTCCCAAAAGCCTCCAGCCAGACAACACCCGTGCCCTGAGACGTGACACAATGCTCTCCAGACTAGTGAGTGGGCTGGCTGTAGCAGTGCGTCCCCACGCTGCCTCCCCTCCAGCCCCGTGGATGTCGCCTGACAGACGATACCCAGTGACGCTGCTGTAAATGGCAGTATCTCTTGGAATGGTTTCAGTCAAACCACACTTCTCTGGCAGCACGCGTGTGCGAGAAAGGTGGGTGGAAGGAAAAAGGCAAAGCCAGCACAGTAGCAAACATTGACACAAAACAATAACAAAACATTATTGTAAAACCCACACAAATGAACAAGTGAGTCTGTGGATGAGCGCAGCCCAGGAAAGTGCTTCAGAATCATGCGTTCGTGTTCACATTTCCAGTGCTGAAGAATACACTTGCAGAAACAGAACCTGTGTAAGCACAGGTTGCAGAAACTGAGATCGGGCAAATAAAAAAATAATTAATTTATAATTATGCAGAAGGGGAGGTATCACTGATATAATAAAGTGCTAACATGATCACTCAGGGGTTTTTTGTTTGGTTTGGTTTGGGTATTTTTAATGTGGGTAGTCCCACTGGTCTTTCTTAACTCTCAACAAATGTTTTCTGGATTGGGTGCTCAGCATCTGACAGGATCAGGCCCACATTCAATATCCACAATAAAGTTTAATCTTGAGTCATATTAGCCCATGAAAAAAACCCCACCAGTCTCTGTTTTGTTGCAGTCATACACACAACAATAAAAAGTCACTAGTCACACTACTTGCCTTGCACAGGTTGTCTTACACTTAACTATCTGCTTTCTTCCAGAACTGGCCATCAGATTTCCTCTTCTTTCTGTTTGCTCTTTGGTGAGGGAAGAGTGTTTTGTAATGGAAAAATAAACAGCTTGTTGTATCTACATTTTTTCCCCCCATTAAATTAATCCGGTGATGCAATATTTCCAAAAGTATTTGCATGTTTTCTTAATGAAGCCACCTATGACTCCCACCACGTAATGCTTTATTGTGTAAACAGTACATAATATTATTTGTATTAATACTCCGTAGGGCTAGGTCAACCATGGTTCTCTTCCAGTTTTCCTGCTGGATGCCAAACAAGACATTTTGCTTGGCAGACAGCAAATTTCCAAAAGCCCCTGCTAGCTGGAGCAAGCAACAGTGCAGAGTGCTCCACTAGCTGCCTAAATAATCTGAAAACCTGCTCCTCTCTCCTGCTTCGGCTCTCCAGTTTTGGTTTGCATTTTCCTATGGTGTGACGTGCTCCTGACAACTCGGCCAGGCATTCGGGAACTTCAGTAGCAGGAACCAGTTAGATGGATGAACAAGTTATGAAATGTTGATCCAATTCCCTTACTGAAAACAGGGACATCCTTTAAGAGCATGAATAGCACCCTGCCTCTTCAAAGCATTGATACTGAAATACTTGCACACCACATTTCTTTAGGTGGGGTCTGAGGGACAGAGCCTGCAGTGCCACTCATTTGTAGCATCAGCTTCACTCCAGGAGAAAGGAAATGCTGGGCTGTGGAAATACCTGCACAGAAGTTTGCAAAAGCACATTTTCACCCTGCTTCGTATGCAGAAATGCTGCACTATTTACTCACTTGGACATGACTGGGAGACACATTACCATGAACTATTATGGAGATGAATGCCTCAAATTTAGGAATTCACATCCCAGTTGTTACTCTGAGAAAATAGCTGTGGACATAAATGACAGCTGAGCCCAGCTAACAACTTAAAAATCAGATGTTTGGAGTAGATGCAAAGAAGCCACAGAAACAAAACAAGAGTTTGAGACAAAAGCAGCATTAAAAACAAACCCATTTTCACTAGCACAGTATATACATCTTTGCTTAATTGATTATATGTTTTCTTCTGGTAAAAGGGAATTGAGACATGCAAATTCTAGCTTAGGGACGAGTTGTGCAACATCGCCCTGGCTCATGAGTAATCCAATTGACCTCCCCAGGGCCAACTCGTGTGAGCAAGCGCTCATCACCACCACCAAGGGTTGCACAACTGGTGGGGTTTCAGCGCACCTCTCTACCTGCACCGCCCTCCCAGACTGGGCCATGCTTCAGCACAAGCATTTTGTCCAGCTTCTCCGATCGCTACAGAGCTATGTCAAAACACAGAGGAAATGTGTCCTGTGCGAGGAATTAGTTTGATTAGTTCTCTTAGGATACACAGGAATTTTTTTAAGATCACAGAAAGAACATTTCAAGGTTACTCCGTGAGAATAATCAATCTTTTAAAACACAGTTGTTCTCTAATTACATTAGCAAAGAAAAAAAAAAATATCTGTGTATGCTGTGGCAATGAAAAAGCTGGTAAAGTCAGCAAAACCGAGCCCTTAATTTCGCCTTTTCACCAAGTTTCAGACAATTAGGTCTGTGAGCAGTAAAAAAAAGGGAGGCGGGGTGTAGAAAAAGAAAAAAAAGAAAAAGAGAAAGAAAAAAGCACACAGTTAATTTTTACATTATGGTGCCCAAATGAAAATAGATCATTTGGCTTCATTTAACTTCCTGTCTTCCTAGTCAGAAGAATGCTGCAACACGCTACTGGTGCATGCCTGTAAGGTAACTAGTAACTGGCTTCCACAAACACTGTACTTACCATAAAAAAAACAGTAAAAATCCCTGTTTAGTTCTCTGCAAGTTATACAAGCCAAATTGCAAAGAGATTTTTTTTTTTCTTTTCTCTGCAATGAAGTAAATGGAAGTGCAAACATATACAAATATGCATCTGTTACTAATGAGATGTTTACAGCCCCTGCCTTGCCAATTGCACATATGCAATACCTCGGTGCAGCACTACCTATAGAGCTCTGGTTAAGAGACAATAGGTGCAAATTAATGTATAAACAGACATTATCTCTTCAAGCCTGGACATGACTTGAAGCCTCTTTAAATATTTTTAAATGCCACAGCTTTCTACTTTGGTTTTAAAATCTTTTCTTCCACTCTTTGCTGATGGTGAAAATGTTCGGGGGACAGGACAAGATATTTATAATAACAGGACATTTCACTCTGCACTTTGTTTTAGCATGTGGGGGGAATAATAATTGTATTCAGACTTGAAATGGCTTGGGTTACGCAGTTCAGAGCACAAGCACCTGCAGCAAATTAATTTGTTGTAGCACATTTATTATCTCATAGCTTCTATTTAGGCTGCAGCTGTTGCTATTATGTTAATAATGTTTTTTTATCACCACTGTATACAACAGGTTATGGTAATACACAAATTTTGGGGCGTGGGGTGTTGGTTTGGGGTTTGGGTTTTTTTTAATTTTATTTTCAGACAGAAAAAGATGGGGAGAATATAACATGTAAGCATTGATCAGGCATTTAGCCTTCTGTTTATTAGCTGATTTGAAAGAGAATGGGCAAGAGAAATTAGAAAAGAGTAACAATAGACAAAGATGGCGCGTGCAGAATTTGTGAAAGCAAAAAAAGAAGAAGAAGAGGTGGAAAAAAAGAAAGAAAGAAAGAAAGAGAGACCGAACACCGCAGTGCTGGGGTGGTGAGTGTTCGGGTGGGGGCGGGGAAAATGCTGCAGTTTTCGTGAAATAATAAGGTGGAAAAAAAGGCATACAAAGAGTAGGTTTTTCATTGTCTGTAAAATATAAACACAGATGAATTCTGTCTTTGGTTTGTTCATGCTTTTCACTCTGCACAGCAGGGATGTTCTTAAGAAGTTGCCCTCTGCGAAATTTCACTAAATGGAAACCGTGGACCCTGCATGATGCGATTATAATCACACCAGCCATTCTTTTTACATAATTTTTTGTTTAAAATCCAGTAATGCTTCTTGTTTTTAAAACATATATCTATATCTCTACGCGCATCTAAACCGGTGCTGGTTTACGTCCCCCCAGCAAAGCGCAAGCTGAAGCTATAACTGTAGCTGTATCCCATCCGCAAATCTCCATGGACTCAAAAACAATATGAAAATTTTTAGCTGACAAGAACATGTCTGCTGCCTGCAGACACTGCAATAGCTCACCATGTTGCCTACTAACCAAAAGATCAAAAATTATCGATTTCATGGCGCTGCGTGCTTGGGATAGAAAAGCTACTTTAAAATTTGCATTATTTAAGAAATGAATTAAGAGAAAAGACTGATGTTTTAGAGCACGTTGGAACGTAAAAATGGCTTTATGTTTTAATCTTATCAATGATTTACTATAATTCTATTATTTTTAGCAGCCGGGGTCTGGAAATGATTTTTTTTTGCCGATGAATTTAGGATTTTGCCGCAGTATACATCTGCAGTCCCAGAATCCTCTGGTAAGATAATCCCTCCTGCGATGGGGAAACGCCTTTAACCTTTTCGTGAATGAAAAACATGCGACCATTTTGAAATAAAAAGGGGGAAAAGGATGATGATTTCTACGAGCTGGAATGAAATTTACTGTGAATTGAAAGAAAGGAAAGGAATACTGTAATCGCACTGTGGCGTTGGGAGTTTCTAGCTGTTGTCTCCATCGCTCCTACCCTTTCTTCAGCGGTGTCCGTAAATATGCCCGGAGTATGGTGTTACCCATAGGTCACGCGGGTGAGGAATCGAGAACCAAGACCTTAAGAAAGACGGTGTTTCCTTGTCATAACTGCATAAATGCTACAATTACTACCTCCACGCTTCAGGCTTTAAGGACAATTTTGATTACCAGTCATTGAAATTCATTTGACCAGTGGACTCTTAAGATGACTGTGTTAAGGGAACCAAGCGTCTAGATAGCAAGAGGTGTTCGCAGCTGCTCGGGGGTTTCAGCTCGAAAGGGGAGAGGACATTTTTCTGCGGCGTAAGGAAAATCCAAAGCCCTAGTCCATGTGCAGCCTGTTTGGAGATTTGTTCAGATCAAACTCCTATCCTGATACTCTCATGTTTTCAGACTGCACAGTAATTGAGAAAGAGTGGTCTGAACAGAAAAAAACAGGTCTTAATAATTTATTATCTTCTGTTTTAAGATTACATATTAAAATCAATTACCTGGAATAAGGAAATCTCGCCTAAAGCTATTGAAAGAAAAAGGCAAAATGTATATATTGACTACCTTTTTAAAGACAGCTTTCTACAGGAGTACATATATTTAGAGTATTGATAATTAAAGGGTTACAACTCTGAGAAATCGGGGTGTTTCATGTGGACAGAGTTTGATTAGGGAAGGAGAAGGGAGGTGTCACACCTCTGCGACTGTGACTGTTTTTGCCTGTGTTTCTGGCTGGCTTTTCTGCCAGGTGCCTGAACACAACCAACGCAATAGTTTTAAACGAGGAGTACAAGACCCATCATCATTAAGAGAGAGGCACAGAGAGACATTTTTAAAGGAAAAAAAGTGGCATAGTTGATAACGACAACATTTTGAAAAGGATTGATATTGTGGGTTTCTGTTTACATGATCATGCAATAAATTTTTAATATAAACCCATGTTGATACTCATTTGGCTAGTAGTAATTAAAATATATGTATTAGGAGATGCAATGCTTCATGTTTATTCTGTTCCACTGCTTAATATGCCAGTAGTCAGACACTCAGATGAGTAACGCCTCAGCTGCTAAATCAGCTGGAGACTTTTTCAGTTTCTGAAACATACCTGATATATATAAAGTGAAACTCTTGTAGGCATTCATGTCTGCTGAATTACAGAGGGAAACACTAAGGCACATTGCTTATATCGAAAACAGGAACACAGTGAGAAAGAATAACTTCTTTTTTTGTTTTTAAAATCAAATTGGTGGCCAATGACAACTCTATTTCTGATGCTTGAAACATTTATAGACTACTCTGAGTTATGTCATTCCAAACAGTTAACAAGGTGTTTTGATCGGTACCTGCTAATTTATTAATAATTGTTAGGGTCTCTCCTTCAAAATGACCCGGAGTCACACATTCGCATAATTTTTTGCATAATTTTCAAGAAAAGTAAAATCTCACCAGTATTTTGAGTTTGGCTAATTCTCGTTCTCTTTGTCCACAAAGAACATTTTTATTTTTTCACTCTAACTGAGCCTGAATGGCACAGCTATTTGCTTTAACACAGCAAAGATTCTGAGGTGTACTGATAAACTGTAGGTCTCAAATAGGAGGTCAAATAAGTTACATTGATTGGTCCTGTATCTCAAAGTGTGCTTAAATATTGCAAGCATCTCCTCTTTTTTCCCCTTCGCTCCTGTATGAAAGTGAAAATATGTGACTTTTTAAATAAAAAGTACAACTTTTCTTCACTGGAAGAAGATTCCTTTTATTTTTTTTTCTTTTTTTAAGAGGATGAAAATTATGTATTTTTTTGCTGACAAGTGAATATATATTTAGTCAGTATCTGAAAAAATATCTGTAGTTGAATATGTTACTAGAGTACGCACGGTTAGAAGCCAATTATGCATATGTTTTTAAGATCCATATGGGAAATCAAAGATTCAGGCCCAGAGCCCTAGATGTTTCTGTAATTGATAATTTTGCTTTGTCCTTCTATTAGTGCCACAGCTACTCATTCGTTACTATGTTCCTTACAAACATAGCTAAACACCAGCATTTCAGAAGGAAAGGTGACCAAGTTTACCTTTAGCTCTTTGTTATTTTTAATTAATGGGCTTCCTGCTTTCTACCCCATTAAAAATTGACTCTCCAAAAGCAGTCCTGAGGATGTAAAAGAAAGAGGCTAACAAAAAGATTTAAATCATTATCTTTTAAAATTTAACCATGAAGCTCTCCTTTGCACCGAGGATTTCTTACTGCAGTGATACACAATGGACATGTTAGGAGACTGCTTGACCTTTCGAAAAAAATATGTCTGCAGCATTCTCCTCTAGCAAACAGCCACCAAAACAAACCTATTAAAGTATAAAAGAGCTCTAAGGAAACTCCTGAAGCTGCATATACACATGCAGTACTTCTTTGGGGGGAAAAAAGAAAAATAGAAGAACTGGACTCTTTGTGAATTTACTCATGAAACCCCACACCGTAATAATATCTGATACAACATTTACTCTTATTGTTTTGATAGTGGACCATAACACACTGTATTTTAGAAAAATTAGAAACACAAAATGTATTTTAGAAACATTTTTATAATTGAAAGAACAGTATAACAAGTTATTCATAATTGTAACACAGACATTAAGATACTAGTTTTCCTGGGGTAGGTTTTGGGCGATTTTAAGGTGAAATTTTAGAAAATGGTTAGTTGCCTAATAGCTAAAAATCACAAATCTAATACAAACCAAATTTCTATCAGCAATGTGTCTAGATCCGAAAGCATCCTCATTTTGCAGTGAAACAAATACAGATTAAAATGACAACAAGCCATGCAAGAGTAAAACAACCAAAAATCAACGAGTTTAGCATTATGTGCTAAAGGCCTTATGATTTATATATATATATAAGTTGTATGTTTTAAACCTGTTTTTAAAAGGGCTAGTTCCAGTTGTCCTCATCAGGTCAAAAAGAAAAGCGGTCCGGAGTTCAGGGGCCAGAAGCAAAGACACGGACTGTACCCCTCCTGCTCCTGCAAAATCCAGGCTCCAAAAGCCCCATCCCTGCAGACCTCAGGGGGTGGGATGGGACACAAAGAGGCTCTGAAAGGTATCTGGGACCATGCAATGCATCAAGGGCGTTTGACTGATTCTACTGTTGTTATCAAGTACCCAATGGAATTGCTTATAGTGAATTTGGCAATACAGCCCTATAGAAACAGCACTTTGAACTTATGTAGTACCTTTGATCCAGGGATCTAAAAGGAGGGGTCTGTCAGTATTACTATTCCCAATTTACAGAGGGTGAAACCGAGGCAGAGCACGTTTTCCCAAGGTTGTGGAGGAAGGCAGCTGAGAAAGGAAGGTGGACAAAGAAATTAACTCTTCCTCTCACACCCTTTTCTTTTTTTAAATACCCAAACCAATCCCCAGGAATACTTTCTCCAACTCTTATCATAAATTGGAATCAAACTTCTGGTGTCAAGAACAGAAAGGTTCTTCTACTCGTAGCTGCAACAAGTAACTCCCCTGGAAGGTGATGAGCACTCACAGCCTGCTGGTCCTGATCTGGCAGGATTTGCTTTGCCCACTCTTGCTGATGGTTGCCCTTGCTCTTGCCCTCCTTTTGGCCAGCATTGTCAAAATGGGCCACTGTCCTAAAACAGCAGGACAAGGAAAACTGTATTTCTTCAACCTCCGACTTCAGGGTTCTCCAGGTGGCATTTCATTTCCTTACTAGTGGGTGCCTGAGGTTGCCCATTGCACAGAGAGGCTTGTAGGCGGATGATTGCTACATGCCCTGCAATGGCAGGGGGCAGCGAGAAAGAAACATAGATCTTTTTATCACCACTGCCTGCCCAGAGCCATTTTAGTAGTGACAGCTAACCTGCAGACTCAGGATCCCTCCCCTGCACCGGCTTGTGGCCCCTGCAATTCATGCCAGGTCCACCTGCGAGGGCTGCACACTGTGTGCAGCAAATCCTTCATTCCCTCCCCCCCCCCGGGAGAAATCTCCTATTTTAATAAGCACTGATTCGAAAAAAAAAAAAGCAGTTGATGTGAAAATCAAGTGGCGCTGTGGAAGAGGCTCCTCTAATCTAACACTGCATATTGCTGAATAAACCAACGGGGAAAAAAGTAAAAATAATTTTTAAGTGTAACTTCCTGAGTAGAAACTCAGAGCCCATTTAGAATTGTACAATCAGTGGAAAAATAGGTATGAAGGTGTCCCCTGCATGAACCCCACATCTCCCCGCTGTGAGAACCACAGAAGCCAGAGGCTGGTGGGGAGCAGAGGCTTTGCACGCAGGACCATGAATTCAACCCCCAGCATCCGCCAGCGCCAAAGCAAATTCATACTGGGCGGGGGGTGGTGGTGGTGGAAAAGCCATCTTTCATTGGCAACGGGTGTTTTACACAAACACATCGGTACACAGGGTTCTTGTTTGGTGCGCAGGGAGGGCTGTGCGGTTCGTTTCTCCCCGGTTATGTTGCACACACTTGGCCAGCGCAGGACGGCACACGCAGAAAAGTCTGTACAGGGTTTGGCTGTGCAAGCCCGTGCTCGCCAGGGAAGGTGCAGCCACATACATGCCTCCACAACAAAAAAAAAACAAAAAAAAAAACCCTAAAAAAAGAGGCGAAACCTTGTGCAATTCATAATATTTTCCTGTTTTTACGACTCACTGAAGAGATGAGGGGCGGGCAAGGAGGAGGTGCGGGGTGTGTGTGTGGGGTGAAGCTCGTTTCTTCCATAAAAAAATAAATAAATTGCATAACGAGGCACTTTCTTTGGCAACTGCTTCCCGACAAACACTGACAAGGGCAGCGCGGAGTTTCCGCCGGCGCGAGCGGGCCCCGCCGCACCAGGCCGGGCCGGGGCCGTTCTCCCCGCGGGCCCGGAGCCCACCGGCCGTGTCCGTGGGCGACCGGGAGCACCGAGTTCCGCTACAGTTTGTGGCGTGCGTGCGAAGAAAAATTAAAAAACAGTAATTGGAAAAAAAGCCCCCAGGCAGCAAGACGCCAAATTAAGGATGGGGGAGGTCGCACTCGCCTCCCCCGCCTCAGACCGGACCCCGGGCTGAACCCCCTCAGCTGCACCCCCTCTACCCCACCCCCAGGCAGCAACTTCGCTCCCAGCCTGGAACTCGGATCTTTCTTCCCCCACCTCCGGAACACGGCACCTCCGCTGTACCCCCCCGCCGCCCGGCCCGGCCCGCCCTGCCTCCCCCCGCCGCGTCGCCGCCACCGCCACGGCCTTCCCCCGCCTGCTGGCGGCCGCTTCCCGACGCGGCTGCTCTCCGTCTCCCTCCGCCCTGGGAGCCGGGCACTATTTCTCCTCCCCCTGCCCTGTGCGCTGGGTGCCTCTGGAATGCTGCGCGCCGGGCCCGGCCGCGGCGGCAGGATACAGCGAGCTCGGCGCTCACTATAAGAGGCTCCTTGTGAGCGACGCCATTTTAAGCCTCTCGCTCGGTTCGGCGGTGGGAGCAGCGGTGGCTTTCGGGGCGAGGGAACTAACACCGCTTCCCCGTGCGGTCGCCACCTGGGAGGCAGCGGCGGGGCCACCGCCGCCAGCGAAGAGCCGAGCGAGGAGGCGGCGGGGGAACAAGGAAAGAAGGACGGACCGGAGTGGGATCGCCCGGGCGGCAGCAGCAGCCGGAGCCCGGGGGGACGCTGCGCTCTCGCCTCCCTGCAACGTTAGTGCCGCTTTCCCCGCGGGAACCCGGGGCCGGCTCGGGCCGGGCCCCCTCTCCCTCCCTCAGCGGCCGCGGGGCGGGCGGGAGCGGGCGGCTGCTGCGGGGTCCGGGTGTGCCCGGCGCCCGGGCGGGAAGGACGGGGCTGGAGGGGGGCGCTGCCGGGGTGGGAGAGGCGGGGAGGGCAGGACACGAGGAGAGGGCTCTTGCTTTGGGAGGTCCGGACAGCTGCGGGGCCGCGGGAGGCGGCAGCTGCGGCTCCCGAGGTGTCTCTTGGGAAGCTCCTGCTGGGGCGAGGGGGTGGCGGCTGCGCGGGGCTGCGGGAGGGGGCGAGCCGCTGCCGGCCGGCGCTCCGGGGTCTCCGCTCCCGGCTGCGGGCAGCCGAGCGCTTTCATGCTTTTATTTTTTTTTAAAGGGGGGTGGGTACTGGCGCGCCGGTGGGCTGCAGACCACCGTTGGCGATGGGAGGGGGAAGAGGGCAGGGGACGGGTTTGTTCGTACCGAATATAATTAATAACTAATCAGGGTCTCCGCAGTCAGCGGGAGAGAACTAATCTGTCGCCTCGTGGGTTTTCGGTCTTAGTTGCGTGTGTATCTGCCGGAGATGGTTGTGCTCCTGGGTGTCACCGAAGCGAAGCTCCCCGGAGCTGGGAGCAGTCGCATTAAGTTTTTTAACACCCGCGTTACCAGTATTGTAGCGAATGACTTGGGACTTGGGCAGTGTGGGGCTCCCTGCCCGGCCGGGGGATGGGTGGCGCGGCTCCAGCCTCCTGAACTGCCGCACTTGTGAGGTGTGTGAGGCAACTTGCTGTTACTCCCAGTCGGATATAGGGCACTTGTTTCTGATTTCCCGTGGAACAGGCAGCTCCAGATGTTGGGGGTTTTTTCCTCCCTGAAAAGCTTAGTTCATCTCTCTTCTCGTGCTGGATCAGTGAGGTTTCTTTTAAGCAAAACCTTAAGTTCTTCCCTAGCTAAAACTTGATACAGGACATGCTTCTTTTTGAATCTCTTCCCAAAAACCTCTGCTGAAGATTATCCCTTCTGGGAATAAACGACAGGCTGTGAAAGGTACTGTGGGCAGCTTCTGACTCTGGAAATAGTAGTGTTGATATTTGTAATCAGCTACTTCTTGATCTCTTTCTCATGGAGCAGCCATTGTTCTGACACTCTGTATATTCCAGACATCTGTGGTCCTCCCATCCCCCAAAGTATGCAAGTGGTGAATGGAAAGAGGCTGGGCTGGTATGCTGGGGTCGATGGACAGAAATCAAGGAGAGGTTTTAGTAAAACAGGATCTTTATGTGCTAAGTCTATAGTAAAGGCAAAGAGGACAAAACTACCAGAAAGAGTCATCAGGATTTTCTTGATATTAAGTTCAGACACACTAGAGAGCAACTTACCAATTATGATTTTGCTTCTGAACGACAAAAAGGTACTACTGCAAGGTTTTAAAATGGCACAAAGGGCAAAACTCACTGATCTGTTGGGCTAAGTTATAATGTGAATTTCAGTAACTGGCAGTCCAGGAACCTAATGTTAATCTTGCACTTTTTATTAAAAGGTGCTGACAGCCGCAGGTATGCGGCTACTGTGTCGATTGCCCAATGGCTGGTGCTGTTGAAAATGAGGCCACTTAAGTGTTCAGACAAGGCTTTAAGGCTTTCTAAATTCAGCCATTCGGTATAAAACCATATTAAATGTCTTGTCATTCTGGGGTTGTTCTAAAGAAATGTTGCATTTGCTTGGTTATTAGTTCAGGTGTTTTCTGTTTAGGTATAAACTGATAAGTGTGGGAATGTTGATGTTCTGTGTGGCTGATCATTTCAAAGAAAAAACATTGATGGAAAGAACAGTGCAAGGATTTAATACAAAGTGAAGCTTGTTTGAAAATGTCAGTTCTTCAAATGTTGCATTGCATACTTAGTGTAAACCAAGCTTCCTTTTTCAAGTAATAAATAGACTGGGCTTCTTGCTTTATATATATATAGTTTGCTATGAACACTAGTGTTTTGCTTTGACTGCATGGTGTGTTAGTAACCAGCTTATCAGATCTTGGCCATGAAGCCTGATTGACCTTCAGACATAATGTTTCTTTGTGAAACAGATGTTGGTCTTTCATGATTTAATATCACTAAAAACTCAAGTCTAGCTCTTCAGAAAGTTAATTCAGATGTAAAACCAAGTTAGTACTAGTGGCCTTCTAAAATGGTTTTGCAGTATTTTGCAGAGTAGAAAGGGAAGTCATAAGAATGGGGTGGGAGATGTGGCTGTTGTAAGCTTCAGTCTTATAAACTGAAGTCTGAATGTGCAGTCTGAAACTCCTGGTTAAGAATGTTTCTGCAAAATATTATCTAGTAGGCAGACCAGTGTGCAAATACAGCAGTAATCAAAATCACTCATGTTAATTCATAGTTAAAGCTGGCAATGCAGGGGTTGTGGTGATGTGGTGATGTGCAGTTGCTTGCAGCAAAACTTGTTCTGTGACTCTGGTAGGCTGCATACCGTGGCAGGAAAATCAGGACTGAACTTACTTATCTTGAACATCATACTTCACGAAGCCTGATAAAACTTTGTGAGAAACTCTGCAGGCAGTTGGGACTTGTTCTTGGGTCCTCACAGCATGCATTTGCAAGGTCTGAGCCCCCTGCCTTGCCTTGTGGCTGTGCATGAAACTGCATTAACTTTGCAAAATTCTGCCAACTCCTTGGCAGTAAGTATTGCCGATGACTTTTCTTGTCTCTTTGGATAAAATGATTATCCTGGTCAGATGGGCAGGGCAGTATTGCTGACTTTCCAGTTCAGCATTGGAAGACGTGGTTTGAGGGTGCTTTGATGTTATGCACCAACTGAATTGGTTGGACTTGCCAACATAAGGTAGCCTGGCAGCGGTTAACTTTTAATATCCATTTCTGGCTCTTGATTCCAAGGTAAAACTTGCTGTCATCTGTGCTCAGGCTTTAGCCCAAGAGGGTGATGTCTTAATATGCTAGTGTTGTGTGGCCTTGTTGCTTCTCATGAGAAGAAAGGAGCCAGACTTTTTTTGTAGTGACAGGTAACCTCAAGTGCGAGAACTAATGGAAGCCTTATTCTGGCATTTCTGTCTCTATGGAACACCAAATTGTTAAGGTGAGCGAGTGAAATGTATACCTCTATGTTAACCTGTCTCTGAATCTGTTAATTCTGTTGTGAAAGCAAATGTGTCCTATGTTTTTGTCACCTTGGGAAGTATGGGTGCAGATGGTGCTTTACAGCTTTCATTGCAGAAGACATTTTTGTTAATGCTCCAAGTTTCTTTAGGAAACAATGTACACTGACTGGCTGGATTGGTGTTGCAGAAGTGAAGTACTTGCTCTATTACTTAATACCAAATCAATGCTAGAGCCTTGTTTAACTATTTCAACCTTTAAGAGAATCAATTGATTCCTTAATCTAGTATTCCATGTTGCTGCTTTTATAAAGGTAGTATGAGCTAGCTGGATCTTACTGGAGTTGGCAACTGCACAGTGTGCACTGTAAGTATGTTTGCTGGAGCTAGCACGTCTGTGCTGACTTACAGACTTGTCTAAGTTGGAGAAGTTTGCTAACTCTGCAGCAACTGTAGCAAATAATTCTGTATTGTCCTGACAACCATTCAGGTGCCCTCCAGTGGCCAGAAATCTTAATGTCCTAAAGGTGCTGATAAATGCTGTTGCGTTGTAAAGTTTGCTTGAATTAAAAGTGAGTTAAAGGAACATCTTAACTTCGTTAGCGCGTTTGTTGCTTAAACAGTACTTTTTGGGGTGCTGGTATGTCCTATTGTAAATACATAGTTATCTGACAGACAAGCAAAGGGAGCCACTTTCAGATTCATAATTATTTCATTAGTGTCAGTGCAGTTATGACTAATCACTGTGGTTTCTTAAACCATGGAGATTAATGTTCAACATTCATGTTCAGGGCTGGCTATTGGTTGCAGCTTAAGAAGAAACTAGATTATGGTTAATACTTATTGGTTTGGAAGGGAGATTGTTTGCTAAATAGTTGCTGTATTACAGTGGAAATGTTTCAAGTTCTACACAGGCAGGAGGGAAAGAGCCACTGTATTACAGAATTATATCAGCCTTCTTGTTACTTATGTATGCAATCATGATGAATCACTGCAGAACTGTTAAGTATCTTTTTGACACGCAAAACTAAGCGGTCAGGAAGCTGGAGGGCTGGCAGTGGTTTGTCGCTGAACTGTAGTGTTAAATGAAATGTGGTATAATATTTAAGTTCTCACAGGTTTTTTCTAAATGGTCATGATGGTAGCTTTTTGTCTGTGTGGCTAGGTAAGACTATAATGATGCTTCATCCTGGCTACTGCCATCTCTGCTACAAACATCTTGGTGAAAGTGGGGGGACATGCACCAAAAGCTGCAAGTCAGTGCAAGTTGATTAGGTGAGTACTGCTGTCAAACTAAACCTTAAACACTAGCTCATCTCTGAGAAAGACAGGAGTATGCATAGAGTAGATACCTGTGTCCCACAAATAAGAGGTGGTAACTTGTGGAGCTGTGATAACTGCTCTTAATGTTTTGCCCAGCCACGAAGACATGACGAATGCTGCATGAAACCCTAATTGGAAATGCTTGCTGGTCACCAAAAGATCTCCAAGTAAATCCATTGCTGAGCAGAAGTGATTTAGTAACTGCTTCGAGGTTACTTGCATGAGTTGGTGGTGCTTGGTCAGAACAATTGGTTGTTGGTCAGAACAATTAAGATGTGAGAGTAATTGGGTTGATAATCTTGTTATGAGCTTAGTTTCAAGTTTATGAACTTGAATTGTCATACCAATCCTTTAATACTGAACTGCAAACTGCTGTCAAGTGATTGATATGTACCTTACGTGGAGAAGATTATTACTTCTGTTCTCAAGCTGGATGTAATACCTGATTAGTGGCTGAAGCAGTTCCTCACATCTCAAATGTTGATGATTATCAGCTCCTCTCTTGGACAGCAAAGAAGGATAGGTAGCTACTTGGAGCCAGTCTTGCCTACTAATAAAGTGATAGATTTTGGTAGTGTTGCAGTATACTTGCCAGTGAAAAGCTCTCTTAAACCATTCCAAAGATGACCTGATAATTTATCTGTCAGCTTGAGCACAACTACTGCTTAAAGCTCTTTGAAACAGCCAGAGAGACTTTAGTATAGAGGACAAACCAAGTGCAGGAAGTGTAGCTCTCTTTGAGAAGATCACTTTGTATGTTTGCAGATGTTGTTAGAAGCTGCTGGTATGCTTGCCAGTGATTTTGACTATAAAGAATTGCGTTGACAGACCTTTTGCAATTCCTGAATGTTTTTCTAGGTAAGGGGCAAAATAATTGTGCCGTGGATCCAAACACTAACTTCTGTCAAGTGACAAGATCCAGTGCTGTGAGATTTCAGATACTGCAGTATAAGTATGGTTCTAAGTAGCAAAGAGTATGGGACTGTGTGAAAAGGTGTGGTCTTTACATTGCATAGTATTCCCAGCCATGCAGCTCTGGCAGCCTGAGGCTCTGGCCTGCAGCAAACAAGATTCTGGGGGGTACTACTGATGGTTGTAAGAAATTATGGTGGTAGTTAACTGCTACCAAGTACCTTTAGACATCTCTAGGTGTCCTATCAGTATGTAGTTTCCACCACAGCTGCCCTAAAATGTCTGTCCTAAAGAGTAAAGTGCTGTGCATGAAAGGTATTAGGGAACCTTTATATGATATTGCCAGCTTCACTTTTGAGCAGGCTTTCTGTCAGGTTTTAGAGTTTGGAAGTTTGTCTCTTAGAATGATTGTCCACATCAGTGCCTAGGTGAACTTGATTACTTTTTTTAGTAACTTACCTGAGTGCTTGTTCTGAATTCTCTTCAGGTTCTCATCGTTTTATAGATAACTTATCTCAAGTATATGTGGGTTGACCAGTGCTCTGGGACTGATGTTAACTGTTGCTTTATTGGAATGTCTAATGGGTTGTTTTTAAAAGGGTATTTAAACTTTAGTACCTGTGAAGACCTTGACTAATTGCATTAGAGCCTGTGTTAGTTGCTCAAGAGATGCCTTTCACCCACACTGGATGCCTGCAGCTGAAAGATGCCCTATCTGGCAGTGAAATCTCACCAAGTCCTTTTCTGATAGATTTTTTTGTTACCTGAACTTTTCAGTCAGTTGCTGAAGTTGCTCTTCAGTGATTGAGTAAAACTGCCTGTGTTCTGGGTATGCTTGGGGTGAACAAAATTAAATGTGGATCTTACTACATTTACATTATAGTCCCAACAGCACTTGAAACTTGATCAGTTGTCACAGTTGATCATTTAGCAAGCTGGCTAGGAAGTGTGATTCTTTACTAGCCTGTGGTCCTTTTTGGGAGGAAGGGGAGGCTAAAACAGGTGTGTCCTGTAGTATCAGAACACTCTGTAGTGCTCCAGTCCTAATGGAAGTGGGGTGTGGTAGGATGGAGCTTACAGCTGTGTTGTAAAGTTCTTGTGGCTGCCTTTCCCTTCCCTCTGCTATGTGTGCCTAAGGTTGCATGCATTCAAAGATGAACCTTGTTTTCTGTCCTTGTAACCAGTCTGTCTTTCAATAGTCATTTTTTGAGGAATAAATCATCTTTTAATACAGCTAACTCAGTGTTTAAATCTAGTCAAGACTACCAGGTGCCTGCGCTTTGGTTCCATTGAGTAGTTGTAATCAACTTTGTTATTGCCAGACTTCTCTAAGAAATATTTGCATGTTCTTAAGAGATTCTAAGGAACAGCTAAGACTGTTGTATATTCTGGGTTCAGAGTCAAACTGACTGTGATATG
The DNA here is from genome assembly GCA_028020825.1 of Podargus strigoides. Lineage (NCBI taxonomy): Eukaryota > Metazoa > Chordata > Aves > Caprimulgiformes > Podargidae > Podargus > Podargus strigoides. Next base: position 12,691,759 of record CM051623.1, on the reverse strand, counting down.
ATTAGCTAAATCTATAATAGAACTTATTGCTGTTTGCAAGGCATCTTCTACCTTTCAGAAGGCAGCAGTAGAATGCATTGTCTGAAGTATTCTAGCTTGGATAAACTCGAGTTAGATGGATTCCACAGGATACTGAGTTTATCACAGGAGTTTATCACTCACTTAGTGGTTGGAGGGAACAATGTTAAGCAAATACTGCTTGAGAAAATGACCAGAGCAGTTCTGTCATGAGTTAAACTTTATTTATGAATTTTCCTGTTGCAGCCTAGGATCAGGAAGCTGGACTTCAGGATGGGTGCATGCTGTGCCGTGCAGGTTAAGATTCCTGTTATATTGGTAACTTAGTTTTCAACAGAATTGCTGAAATAGTTGAGGTTACTTACACTTCAGTGTAGTAATGCTGCTCTGTCTCTTGCTGTAGTATTTCTTCTGAAGTGGTAGTGGAAACTACAGATGAGTGTTTTTATCATCTAACTGGAAAGAAGATGGAAATGTTTTAGAGCTGTGAAAACCCATGGTGTTTTTTCTCTTAGCATTGGGAAAACACAGCATGTGTTCTGTTTGGGTTTTGTACAGTGACTTGTTTCCTTTTGTTGTTACATACTCTGTAAGTCACTTCTATTTACTTAAGATACCTTCAGATGCCCTATATGACAAGATATTTTTACTCAGTATTAAGTATCAGGCTGCTGAAAGCTGAAGAAAGCTGGACATTACTGTGAAAAATGAAGTTTTATATTCTGATTCCTGGTAGAGATAAGGTAAACCTTAACTTTACTGTTTCCAAATGTCTAAGTGGTCCATTGTTTTTAGTGTGATAACTTACAGCCCTAAACCATTATTTGAGAGACAGTTTTCATTGAGTTTCATAGTAGTTTTTGTCCATCCAGGTCCTTAAACTGCTGATGTGAGGGAGGATTTGAGAAATTGAATTTCTTAATCCAGAAGTCACTACTGGAGAGTGACTAATTTGACAATAATGAAGGCCCTCTAATGCTTGTATATAACTTTAGCTTCTAAATAATCTCCACTCACTGCATACAGCTGTTCATTACAGAGTTGACAAAGTGACTAAGGACTGCAGATGCTGCGACTTTAGATGGAATATGGGAATGCTGTTCAGTACTTGTTTTGTGGATATGGAATGTATTTAAGAAAAACTCTGTATTTAGTCCTGTGTGGTACCATTGTACAAGAATTAATTTTTTTTAAAATATAAGTCTTCAGAATGAAACTCAAGCATGTACCTGTTCCTGCTTTGAAATAAAGTATATTTTTTTTTTATTGTGTAGAAAAATTGTGAGCCCCAACTGTCATTCCTGCAGCAAGCCTCTAAAATCTCTTAAACCGCACAACACCAAACTTCTGCTTTCAGGGCGTCTTACTAATCTTACAGAAGCATCTGATACATGAAGGGCCTCCAAAATTATCTACAATGCATACTTTATCCCACAGATCAATAGAAACCAAGATAAAAATCCTCAAAGTTAAGTTTTGTTTGGGATATCTGGGAGGATATGGGAGAAGAGGACTTGATCCCCATTTGAATAAGGAATAATTAGAAGATAAGCATTTTTCTGGTGGTAAAAATTCGTGAACTTGTTTAACCTTTGAAGATACAAAATTTCCTAAATTATGACCTACAAGGCAAATGACAATCATTTTAACTTCCCAGGTTATCTCCCTTAATTGAAAACTAGAATCATTTAAGTTAGAAACTGAATACAAATACACTGGATCATTACTTTCCACAAGTATTATCCTTATTTTCATTTGTGGACAGGTGATCTGTACATCAGTTCTCATAGGTCACCTGTAGCTTCTCCCTCCTTCTCCCCCTTGGAAACTGTAGCTGTCATGTTTTCTTCAGTTAGATGAAGACTTTTGGCTTTCTTTGGGAAAAAAAAAAGTTACCAGACAGGTATCAACTATAATTATAGGTTTCCTTCTTTGAAGAAAGAAAAATAACATCTTTTAGACTTCCTGTTAATCAGTTTAGAGCTGATTCATTCATCCTAATGAATATTAAAGTGACTGTCTCAGTTGGATCATGTCTTCATAAGACTAAAAGCAGTAGAAATAGGTTTGCTTGTTGCAAGAGCTGTGGGGTAGGTTAGACCAAAAATTGCTTAAGGAGGCAGGTCAGCTCTTTGTGCTTCAAAAAGCTTATACACCCTGGAAGTTTCTTTAATGTTTCCAGTATCAGTATTGGCTTAATTAGATAATTTCCTACCCCACTACTTACTTTTCTAGAAAACAGAATAACAACTTCCTGGATAAGATCAAAGCATTTTCTATTTAAAAATCCTTAATTGAATGTATTTCTTGCATCTCCACTTCAAAATTAAGGTTAATTACAAAGCTTCTGCTACAGAAAGTTCTTGCACTTCTGTTCCTGGGTCATAGGAATGAGTGCTGTAGTTATCAGTGTTATGAGTTGTGGAAGTGATGTTGCCTGTATATTTTGGCTACTGATTCCCTGTAAAGCAGATATGCAGGCAACATCACTGACAGGCAGCTGCCTCAAACAAGATCAGTTACAAAACTAGACCCAAAGAATGCTTCCAGTAACACCTCAGTAGTGATTTCAATAACTTCTGAGGACTTGAAGAAAAACTATTTCTGGTATGTGCACTTCACTTGTGTGTAGATTATCCATGTTTTTAACTGCTGTAACTGTCACAAGAAGATCAAGATCTGCTTGTTCTACCTCAGAAAATGTCATTCAGCACTAATGGTTAATTTAAAGTCGCGGTTGAGACAAAGATATGAAAATGTGGCCAGTAGACATGTTCCCTTTAAATAGATCATGGTGACTGGATGTGTCGGTCTTCATTTCTCATACAAGGTTTAGTAAAATGCTGCTCTCGAGCAAAAGATTTCTGGAAGACTTGCAGCTTTAGGTTTGACTTGCTTTATAAAGGGGAGGGGAACTGCTTATCAGATCAGTCAGGTGTGATCTGAGTCAATCTTAATGAAAAGATTCTGTTAAGGTAGTAACCTTGAAAGAAGATGGGTACATTTTTATTTAATACAAGCTGCAAATGTGAGCTGTTTCACAGGCTAACAAAATAGCTTAGCTGACAATGAAAATGGGTTTATCTTAGATAAACTGTACAGAGGTGCAAATGTGCTGTAGTCCTGATATACCAGGCAGGTAAATGTCAGGCTGATATGCACCCCCATAGATAGGCTGTTCTCATAGTTCTTGTGCTCCACAAGACAGAATATAAGTAAGCAGTTCCCTGCACTCTGTGTCCCAATGGAGTTTAATAGCTTTAAAAAGAAAATTATCTGGGTTTTACTGAAACTGTTCAGATTTGAGACATGCTATAGGCTTGTTGACTTCCTTGGCATGTGCCTAACTCTTCTGCAAAATACAAAGTTAATACCTAAGTTTTATTACTCTTCTATAGAAACTTGAAATTAGTAGCTTATAAGCCTGCTATGCTTGCAGAACAGTTTTTCTCAGTTTTTTAGAATTCAAATGTAAGGTTGGGACTGATGGTACACAGTCATCTAATGCAATGTCTTGCACTGCTCTTTGTATGAGGAGTTTAATATATTTTTTTTTAAAAACAAAACAAAACAAAAAAACCTAAACAAGCCTAAAGCTGATTGTGCTTGCTGAACAAGTGGATGGTGTCCTGGGGGAGGAGGACATTTTTAAGAAGTTAAGAGTCCCATAACTCCTAGCTGTACATCCATATGAACTTCTGTATAACATGACATTTATCAAAATTCAGACTTGAATTCTGAGTACCAGGCAGTCTTTTAAAAACGATGAGGCTTACAGAAGCTTGTTGTTACACTGAAGTTTGTTTGTAAAGTATACAGGGTCCTTCTGTCTCTTCCTGATGGTTGAGATCTATCTGTATTGCTGACCTTGACAATGGGATGTCACCAGTCACATGGCCTCCAATAAATTTGAATATGAGCTGATTTAAAGGAGCTGGTATATGCTTCATAGTTGAAGACTACAAGCTTAATTATCCTAGCAGGGTTGGTTGGTTTCCATCTCACCCCCACCCCACATGTGTTGATTTAGTTTCTGTCAGGAAAATGAAGAACAGCACAGACATTGGTACCTACTCTGGGTTTTTCCTCCCTCTGTAAGTGTAGCAGTGACACAGTGGCTTGTCTGGACTCAGTTTACTGCCTTGTAAGATGAGAGAATGGAAAGGAAAATATGGGAGAACATTGAGTTACAGAAGCCCTAAAAAACCCCAGAACATACCCCTTTGCCTCATCTACCTTTAGTCTGCAGTTATTTTGAAGTCTAACCATTTCCTATCTAAGTAAAAAAAAAAAAAAAGCTACCTAGAATTGCTGGGGGGTTACAGGCATACAAAATGCAGATTAGGATGTTGGAAACTTTCAGGTGCAGCTTGCAGGCTGATCTAAGGTCAGCGCTGATTTGAAAGACTTAATATCTGACTGGTAATGCAGTTCTGACCACTTGATTCAGTATTCTTCATTGCTGGTTTGTAGATGTTCTTGAGCTTTATTTTGGAATAGTGTGGCAGTTCACTGGCTAGTCTGCTCTGTTGGATTGTGCCAAATGGTACAGCTACTCTTCTGATCTCTTCAGGCTGCTGAAATGGAAACAACCATTTCAGAGCGCAGTTGCTGTGGGCCAGCTGCCTTTCTTTGTGCAGAATTCAACAGTGGAAGGATATAAATGTTGTTCCCAAGTCCTTTATTGCATATTTGAATTTGAGGTGGTGGTAAATATCTCCAAGCGTAGTCAATGCTCTCGGCTGGTTCTTCTACCAGTATGTTAAATTCAAAACTAGTTTGGTGGTAATTTTTATTAGCAGCCTCCTGACAGGCAGAGACAAGAGTCCACTTCTTTCTGTTTGGAAGGTGTTAGTGGGGCTGACAAAAGTAATGCATGAGACCTTCAGGGAGCTAACAAGCTTTTGTATAGGCACTTCCTCCAACTTAGCTACTCAGGGGAATTTTTGTATTAATGGTGGACTGACAACATGAATTAATTTTTCCTTCCCATTTCCACTAGTGCTCCCAAACTCCTAACAATATGTTGGAAGAATCCAGTGTTCAAAGGACTGGGAAAAAATAGCTGTATTGTCAGTGTATCCTCCAGGCAGATTGCGAGGAATAGACTGAGTTGTCCAGTCTCTTCGAGGCTGTGGAGTAGGACTGGTTTAGGGACCTAGGCGTTTCCAACTGCATAGCAGGGTACTTGCTGTATGTTGTGTTATGTATTAAATCAGCCCAATGCTGCTTTTCTGCTGCAGATGCAGATCTACTGTCCTTTTTAAAAGAGCCAGGGAAGGGTTGCTGCCAGAAGTTGGGAGTGCAGAGTCAGGACAAACAACACTGGTGTTTGTGCAGCAAAGTAACGAGTTTGCTCAGGAGCTGCTAGAGTGAGCTGCAGCTGGCTCAGACACAGTGAAATACCAGCTTGCCTCAGAGTTGCCTAACCTATTCAGTGAGACTCTTCAAACTGCAGGCCTGTCTTCTGTTTAATTATGATTTTCAAAAAGCTACTCCTGAACGAAACTCTTAAACTGGGAAATCTGTCTGCACAAATACAGCATCAAATGGACTTTGTTCTCCTGACACAGTGCAGTAAACCTGTCCTTTAAAGAGATTAGTGGCTTGTCTTTACTTCATTGTCTAGGAATGTTTTGATCGGCGTAGCTCTAACACCTAACAGCACAGTGAAAGCTGATTGCTGGAAGAGATGGTTTTGCTCATTGCACTAGTTACCACTACAAATGTTTCTGCTTGGCTAGCTCCCAGAACAGGCTGTCACCAGCTCTGTGTCTGTCCCAAAACCAGTGTTGGACTGTGGGGGGAAGGGGAGCAAATTAAATAAAAGTGTGACAGCTTTGAGTGACCCCTTGTGAAGATGTAGCCTCGAATTTCTCTTTCTGGGTTACTGAAGAGACGACTACAGATGTATGGTACAAATACTTCTGTACTGCTTGATGGTATTAAATGGATTTCTGCACCAAAAAAAAGTGAGTTAGGTGACTTAGTGTGTGCAGCTAAAGGAGAGCATTTGTTTATAAGGCTGGCTCAATTTTCAGTTTAATTTCAAGGAAGAGCATTTTGTATAGGAAGAAACCTTTCTTCTTGTGGTACAGGAAAGGAGTAAAGGAGGAGGTTCAATTATAACTCTTTAGGTAGTCTTTCTACCACTGAAATAATAGCAGCTTGCCTTAAATGGTCATTTCAGCTTTCCCTGTGAAAATCTATGTTGTGGCCTTGTACTAGTTTTGCAAGTATCTTAGGATTAGTTGTCTTTGAGGTAAATGAGGAAGCCTGACATTTAGCCCTTGTCTTTGTGGCATGTCCAAGCTGTGGAATTCCATGTCGGGACTTCATCTTGTGTAAGGATAGAGAAGTAAAAAATGGCTCTATCATGGTCACTCCTCAATTCTTTTTCAGCTTTAAGAGGAAATTATATCTTACATACGGTCTGCCAGAAAAAGTCTGGGTGATACATCTCATTCCTTTGCACCTCTGTCCGTGGGGGTTGCTAATTAGCACTTGAATATACTCACTGTAGAAATGAAATGGCAGGATGTGCAAAGTCTTAGTTTGCAGTTCTGGTGTTATAATATGTCCTACTAGCTCTCATCAGTGTTTAATGTGTTCTAACCTTGCTCTTTTTTAGGGTCTCTGAAAGGTAGCAGGAAAGAGTTCTGGGAGCACAACAAGGAACATGGCCACCCAAGGTATATAATGCATCACAACTTACATTATTAGAATCTAGCAGTTCTAATAAAGAACAGTTAAACTGGTTCCTTACTCCCCTTTTTTAACTTTTTAAAGTCACCTGGATTGAATAATGTCTGCTTTACTACAGTAATTATACTTTACCACTGGAACTCAAACCAACAAACAAGTCTGTCATCGTGTTTCGGGTTCCTTCGGTACAGTCAAGTACATAATCATAGTATGTGGAAAAGAGAACCTTTAAGCAGTAGACTAAGGCAGTCACAATAGCTGTGATTGCTCTGCCTCTTACTCAGGTTTATAGATGTCTGCATTGGTTCAATGTAAAGCCTGTTTAACACTGCTGTCTCAGTGGCAGTGCTACCTCTGCTTGGTTGAGGTAGTTGTTTATAACAATTTATTTTTATTTAAAAATCTGTGTCAGCTCTTGAAGGATTAATACGTGCTGGAATGATTGAACTAAACTTAATTGTCCAACAATGATTTCTTACAGCTGACTTGATGGAGTTGGATATGGCAATGGAGCCAGACAGAAAAGCAGCAGTCAGTCATTGGCAGCAACAATCCTATCTGGACTCTGGTATCCATTCTGGTGCCACCACAACTGCTCCTTCCTTGAGTGGCAAGGGAAATCCTGAAGAGGAAGATGTGGACACAACTCAAGTCCTGTATGAGTGGGAGCAGGGATTCTCTCAGTCCTTTACCCAGGAGCAAGTTGCTGGTAAGGCCTGTTCTGTTACACTGGTTTACTTAGGCATAATGCTTAACCATACAGAAACCTAAACACTGACTTATTTCTAGTCTGGAAGATGAGCTTTTTAATCCTAATTTGAGGTAATGACTTACCTTGTTTTTCAGATATTGATGGGCAGTATGCAATGACTAGAGCCCAGAGAGTGCGTGCAGCTATGTTCCCTGAAACACTGGATGAAGGAATGCAAATCCCGTCCACGCAATTTGATGCTGCTCATCCAACTAATGTGCAACGCCTGGCTGAGCCATCCCAGATGTTAAAACATGCTGTTGTTAATTTGATAAACTACCAAGATGATGCTGAACTCGCAACTCGTGCAATCCCAGAACTGACCAAACTGTTGAATGATGAGGACCAGGTAAGCATTTTCTTTGCCTCAGTGTAGCTTGCTTGTGGGGCTTCTTCAATGACCTTAAAACTAAAAGCTTTCTTCAAATATTTGTGTAGGTGGTGGTGAACAAGGCTGCCGTTATGGTTCATCAGTTATCCAAAAAGGAAGCGTCTCGCCATGCTATTATGAGATCTCCTCAAATGGTATCTGCTATTGTACGTACCATGCAAAATACAAACGATGTGGAAACAGCCCGTTGTACTGCAGGTACACTACACAATCTCTCACATCACCGTGAAGGCTTGTTGGCGATCTTCAAATCAGGAGGCATCCCTGCTTTGGTTAAAATGCTTGGGTACGTGGACTACTAAGTACTTGTGTTTTGTAGTTGATACTGATAGGTGGTAGGTACTCATGAGGTTTTTTTCTTTCTGTAGGTCCCCAGTGGACTCTGTGCTGTTCTATGCCATTACAACTCTTCACAATCTCCTGTTACATCAGGAAGGAGCCAAAATGGCTGTCCGTCTAGCCGGTGGGCTGCAGAAAATGGTTGCCTTGCTCAACAAGACAAACGTCAAATTCTTGGCTATCACAACGGACTGCCTTCAGATTTTAGCGTATGGCAATCAAGAAAGTAAGGTAAGTGCCTCTGCTATTGAAGTACTTAAAACGAGCAAGCTTGTGGTGAATGGCTGAACAGTTCCTCCTTATTCTGAATCTTCAGCCATGTTGGGCTTTTGCCAGTCAGTCTTGACCTCACAAGAGGTGAGGGACACAGGAATTATTTTGTGGAAATGCAGTCATGCTTATAGCGAGACTGCAAAACTTACAGACCTGACCGGCAGATGTGAACAGTTTACAACCTATTTGACACGCACAGGAAGTTACTTGTTACTAAAAATGCTGGGTTTTTGTCTTTCAGTTGATTATTCTGGCAAGTGGTGGACCCCAGGCTCTAGTAAACATAATGAGGACATATACTTATGAGAAACTATTGTGGACCACAAGTAGGGTGCTGAAAGTGCTGTCAGTCTGCTCCAGCAACAAGCCTGCTATTGTTGAAGCTGGTAAGTACCTTGTACCCATGATGACCTAAAGCTTTATGGTACGGCAGGATCAGTGCATTTCATTCAAGAACAGAAGCTGCCAGCATCAAAAATTGAACTTGGATTGGTCCTTCAGTTCATAACTAGTTTTGGAGGCCTTTATACTTCTGTATACTAACAGGCAGTCTGTTTTAAGCAAATCTACTATGTTGTTAGTTGGATGGCTTAGTGGCTGAGCAGTCAGAATGGTCCCCTTAGAACATGCGTACAGTTAAAAGGTTCAGTGTCACAAAAAGAATCTCATGTTTTCTTCTCAGTGATGAAGGGTTAGGGCCTAGCCATATTATGATACTAATGCCAAGAAAGATCCAGAAGCTCGTGAGATATGCACTCAGACTTTAAGGAAGAGAAGGACCTGACTGTTCACAAGATGAGCATCTGAGTAATGGTGTCAAATCTGTACCATGTTCTAGGTGGGATGCAAGCTTTGGGACTCCACCTCACAGACCCAAGCCAGCGTCTTGTCCAGAACTGTCTCTGGACTCTGAGAAATCTGTCAGATGCTGCAACAAAGCAGGTAAAGGGCTCTTCTAAGGCATCAGGTTCAAAAGCCAACATAGTGGAAGAGGAGAGAGACTAAATTTTTCTTTCCTCTTCCTTTGCAGGAGGGAATGGAAGGCCTTCTAGGAACTCTTGTTCAGCTTTTAGGATCAGATGATATTAATGTTGTGACTTGTGCTGCTGGCATCCTTTCTAACCTTACCTGCAACAATTACAAGAACAAGATGATGGTGTGCCAGGTTGGTGGCATTGAGGCTCTCGTGCGCACAGTTCTTCGGGCTGGAGACAGGGAAGATATCACAGAACCCGCCATTTGTGCGCTCCGTCACCTCACCAGCAGACACCAAGAAGCTGAGATGGCTCAAAATGCAGTACGTCTCCATTACGGACTCCCGGTGGTGGTTAAACTGTTGCACCCGCCATCACACTGGCCTTTGATCAAGGTAAATGATAGTTAACAGCTTTCAGTGCTGAAAACTGGTGCTTTGTTAAGGTAACCTTAACTGGGAAATATCCTTTGTTTCCAAGGTGTTGGGGAATGTAATTTGTCTGATGGGAAAGTTTCTTTGATTGAGCAGCTTAGAGTTGTCTGTTAGAGATAAGGATTTGGGATCAACTGGTTAAAAAAAGACATTGCTAACAGCAAGCACACCTGTCATGCTCTTTTCTTCCCTGCCCCTGTTCTCAACTGCAGGCTACTGTTGGTTTGATCCGCAACCTTGCTCTCTGTCCTGCCAATCATGCCCCACTGCGTGAACAAGGTGCTATTCCAAGGCTAGTTCAGTTGCTCGTTAGAGCACATCAAGATACCCAGCGCCGTACTTCTATGGGTGGAACACAACAGCAGTTCGTGGTAAGTGGCCACCACTAACTGAAGTTCCGGGTAAAACTTGAGTCTAAAATTCATTTCTCAGTGTGCCTCAGCCAACGTCTAAACATTGCTTATTTTGCTAAGAACCACTTGAGCATTTAATTCGGAATGCTACAGACCACAGAAATAATGGTTTGCTTACTCTGGCAAGAGAAGTAGTTCTCCACCAGGAAACTCATCCTTCTCAGAAGTATGGGTTTAAGAGTGCTATCACAGCTTATTGCGTATTTTCAAGGGTGCTTAGAGCTGTGAAAGTGCTGAGAAGTTGCACAGCCTCCATCCATACTTAGGTACCAGGGCAGTGTGGCAAGATCAGTCTCGAATTTTCCCCATTAACCCCATTAATAAAGGGAAAATTGCCTTAGTGTGGGTGAATGGAAGCAGTGCTTCCTAGTACAGGAGCGTAGTTCATACTTGCAGAGGCAGGAGGGGGTCTCTTTGGTACTGATAACCACTGTTTCAGACTTAGTAAACTGCCAGGTTGATTTGTTTACAGGGTGATCAACTTTTTGACAATCATTTTAGAAGATAACACGTAGTATCTTAACTCAAAAAGTGTCTTTTTTTTTTTTTTTTCCCTAACTAGGAGGGTGTACGTATGGAAGAAATTGTCGAGGGCTGCACTGGAGCCCTGCATATTCTTGCACGTGATGTTCATAATCGAATTGTAATCAGGGGTCTAAATACCATTCCACTATTTGTGCAGGTAAGCAAAAGCTCAAGAAAATGCTGTAGTACATTCTAGAAAATCTAGTAAAATGGCTCTTACGGTAGAACTGCTCAGTCCGATTGTGCTGAAGAGCTAAATAAACCCTTGTGGTTTTGGTTGCAGTTGCTGTACTCTCCCATTGAGAATATCCAGAGAGTAGCTGCCGGTGTACTTTGTGAACTGGCTCAAGACAAGGAAGCAGCTGAAGCAATTGAAGCTGAAGGTGCAACTGCCCCTTTAACAGAACTGCTTCATTCTAGGAACGAGGGTGTTGGTAAGTGAACTTACAAGAGAGGCTTCATACTTGGGTCAGAAAAGTTGCTAGAAGACTCAGCCTCGACTAACATGACACATCTTTCGATAGCCACGTACGCAGCTGCAGTGCTGTTCAGAATGTCGGAGGACAAACCACAAGACTACAAGAAGCGACTTTCGGTTGAATTGACGAGCTCTCTGTTCCGGACTGAGCCAATGGCTTGGAACGAGGTGAGTTCTTCCTTGGTATTAATGGTTCCTTGGAGAGATCTTGCTTCCACATTCTCCCTCATTCCAGTAGTGCAGTGTAGATGCCATCAGTGATACAGGTCCAGCTTTACACATGGCAGTACCTTCCTTACTCTCTCTACATGTTCAGGTTCAGTGAACCTGTGGCAAGCAGCCTTAGAGTTGCTTCTTCCCTCACAGATAGGAAGCGTTCTCTAGTGCTGCTAAAATTTGTAATTCTCATTTTGTTCATTAGTGTGCAAAGCTGTACAGAAGAACTTTGTACATTTCTCTGCTACTTGTCAGAACCTAAGGAACGCTGAATGGAAGAACCTGAGGCATGAGTGACAGGAGGGAAGCATAAACATTAAATATATCCTGTGAGGCTTCTATCAAGCAAGCAATGAATCATCTTGGGGTGGGGACACAACTTGTGTTCTCCTTAGAATTGAGCTTTCATACTTGAATATGTTTGCAGGCTATAGTTATCACACATGGCCTTTTTTTCATGCTTAAAGGGCTACACAGTGAGACTGAAAACAAACTGTGTGTTGGGTTGAGGGAAGTCTAAGTCTCTGTCTTCCTCCAGATGGTTAAGATTCAGGAGCCTAGCTTCTCTTACCTTGCAGGTACTGACTAAACAAAGGACAGTAGCCCTTGATTTGTACTCAGTGCTTACTTTTCTGTTTTCCTGTAATCTATATCTATCACAGTAATGTGGGAAAAAAGCTAAACTGGAATATCTCTTTGAGATATTACACTGCAGGCAGGCAGTTACTTCTGTACTTGAACAAGCCAGGGGAGGTCCCTTCAGAACTCTTAAAACGCTGTAATGCTGCCTTGGGAATCTCTGAACTGCTGACTTGCAGGAGTGGGGCAGGTGCACCTGAGGAGGAGTGTTCCTGCACCTGCGTCATTTTAACTCCCAAGCAGAACCCTCCTCCTCGTGGTCTATGGATTCCTATGCTTAAATCTGGTTGTTACTATATAGCAGATGCTTGGATTTCATGTTCACAGAAGCACCACGCTGCAGTGCTCACTGCAGAAGAGCTGCTAAAAAAAGGATCTGGGACAAGCTTCAAAACTTTTTAAACTCAGCATTACTAGTGCTGGCCCAAAGACCTGACATTAATAGTGGTTTTTTACCTTTTTGTGTACGTCTAGACAGCGGATCTTGGACTTGATATTGGTGCCCAGGGAGAACCTCTTGGATACCGCCCGGATGGTATGTCTCTTCCTTTCCCCTTGACTAAACTTAAGTTGGATGAAGTCAAGTCACAGATTTTAAAGGAGGACTGCAAATGAGTGAAGAGTGAATTACTCTTCAGCAAGGTACTGCAAAGTGACAGGCAGATGGGGAACTGCCAGTTCAAATAACCAGTTTCTGCAGCACCACTGAAATGGGAGCTGTGTGAATGTGCAGAACTGGTGTCTCTAGTCTCAGTCTTGTGGGCCAGTCTCCTGCTGAGCTGTTGTTTCCAAAAATGTTTTAAAATCCTTTACAAATGGACTTGACAATTCCAATAGTGCAGTTTTTCTTTAAAACAAAAGCTGGTATTGAATGTGTTAGTCTGTAAGTGTCTATAGACTTGAACGCAAGCCTATCCCTAAGGATTCTAAGCTATTTTTGACTAGTCTTTCAGAAGCAAGTCTACAGTCTTGGAGCCTGGTTTTGCTGCAGTATTGTTGAATTTTAGTATTGTTGATTGTGCAGACTAATGGCTTGGCTGGAATCTGCTCGTGCTTCTGACTGCAGTGTGCTTTGTCTGCAGAATCGTACTGGAAGGCTGTTTCGAACAATGGAATAGCCATTAAGGGCAGGCAACAGATTGTTTTGAACTTGGCTGAACTAGAAAAAAAATAAATTAGATGGCTACAATGATCTTCTCACACACTGATACTTGCAGCTTCTGATGCATCTAACATCTGTTAACATTATGCTTTTTTTCCCTCTGCCACCTTTAACTTTCTTAGATCCTAGCTACCGTTCTTTCCACTCTGGCGGATACGGTCAGGATGCCTTGGGTATGGACCCTATGATGGAACATGAAATGGGTGGCCACCACCCTGGTGCTGACTACCCAGTTGATGGTCTGCCAGATCTTGGCCATGCCCAGGACCTTATGGATGGGCTGCCTCCAGGTGACAGTAATCAGTTGGCCTGGTTCGATACTGACCTGTAAATCATCCTTTAGGTAAGAAGCTCCAACCTTGAATTTAAAAACGAAACAAAAAGAGAAAGAAAACAGATGAGTGGATGAGGACTTGGTTGGCAGGGAGGGATTGGCTCCATTGGGTCCCCGTGTGCCAGAGCAGTGAATAAACGCTCTGGAAACACACGATCAGTACACTCCAAACTGACTTCTGCCGTGAAGTGTGGAAGTAATTAACTGTAATGTCTTGTGCACTGGCTTCACGCAGTTGTAATGCCAGAAAGCAGCCCTTCATGGGGGAGCGCTGACACCTGTTTTTTTGTCTCTTTGCAGCTGTATCATCTGAATGAACTTGCATTGATTGGCCTGTAGAGTTGCTGAGAGGGCTCGAGGGGTGGGCTGGTATCTCAGAAAGTGCCTGACACACTAACCAAGCTGAGTTTCCTATGGGAACAATTGAAGTAAACTTTTTGTTCTGGTCCTTTTTGGTCGAGGAGTAATAATACAAATGGATTTTGGGAGTGATTCAAGAAACGAAGAATGCACAAGAATGAATTGCAAGATGGAATTTATCAAACCCTAGCCTTGCTTGTTAAAAATTTATTATTTTTTTTAAATCTCTGTAATGGTACTGACCTTGCTTGCTTTGGAAGTAGCCTTTCTTTTCGCAGTAATTGTTGTTAGTTTTGGGGTTTTTTTTTTTAAAGTCTCTCGTAGTATTAAGTTATAGTGAATATGCTACAGCAGTTTCTAATTTTTAAGGATTGAGTAAAGGTGTAGAACACTAATTCATAATCGCTCTAACTGTATTCTGAATAAAGTGTAACATTGTGTAGCCTTTTTGTATAAAAAAACTAGACAAATAGAAATGGTCCAATTAGTTTCCTTTTTAATATGCTTAAAATAAGCAGGTGGATCTATTTCATGTTTTTGATCAAAAACTTTATCTGGGATATGTCTGGGTAGGGGCCAGTAAGAACTGTTTATTTGGAACCTTGTATTGGACAGTTTACCAGTTGCCTTTTATCCCAAAGTTATTGTAGCCTGCTGTGATACAGATGCTTCATGAGAAAAATGCAGTTATAAAATGGTTCAAAATTAAAGTAAACTTTTAATTCACTCTGTGTCAAGTTATTTTAGATCAAAAAGTATATTTGTGTGTTAACAAATTTTCTGAAAATTGTCCTGAAAGTTCACAGCAGCTTCAGTGCTTCAGCAGAGGAAGCCAAGAAGGGTCTTACCTCTTTCATCCCACTGAGGAACAGTTACCCTATGGAGACAAAGGTTTCCTGCTGCGGTCCCCTGAGGCAATGTTCTTCCCCTTGACCTGCTGCCACTTTGCTTTGGCTGGTGGCTGGTTTCTCAGCAGGGGGTGGGTCTGGCCAGATGTGCAACAGCTGCACCTAATGCCTGGCCTACCAGCCACATGCTCACTCTGGGCTTCAAAAGCAGGAGTGGTGTATTACTGCAGCTCTCCTCAGTGCTGCGCTGTCCCTGGGGTCAGGTGAAGATCCTTTGCTTACAAACTGACAGTAGCTTAAACCCATTTTCAGGTGTCCTCACTCTTCAGTTACTGCGTGAGGTGCGACCTGTGAGTAACAGACTTCTGAAGTAGCACCGCTGTAGTTGGAAGCAGGGGAAGTGGTTCTTGAACTGCCAGCTAATTCACAGGCTGTGCACATCCGCACGGTGCAGGTGTCACCAGCCTGGGCCCAGAGCAAGCGCTCCCCGGCAGTTCTGCCTCAGCACAGCAGTTCACTGGCAGGAGATCAGAGGGGGAGTCTGCTGCAAAAGATCATGGCTCAAGTTAGGAGCATTGGCAGCTGAGAACGACACTCCACCAACGCAGCTTAGGCTGTGCAGTGCTAGGCAACAAGGGGGACACGCAGTCACACAAAAAAAACTCGCACTACTGGGTAAAACCTTGGTAAAAATCTATTGTGCATACGTGCCACATATATACACAGCCTCTGTGTGAGCACAGGGGTTGGTTCTGGTTACGTGAGAAGAATATCGCCAGTCATAGGCAGGTGGTGACCCCTTAAAATGAACAGCCAAGGCTTTCACCTGGTCAAAAGAAAATATATATGAACATTCCTAACAGCAGCTTAAAATAGTGAAACACTTTATGTCTGTATTGTGAAATACCTATTTTCAGCCTCTGGCTGCCAAATATTTGAGCTACGTTGTGTAATGCCAGCAAGGTAAACTAGTAATCAAGAACTCATCCTTACAGGGGTTTAAAAAAAAACAACAAAAAGAAACACCTCCAAAAAAACCTCCCCAAAGCCTCCCAAAGTCACACATATACCCAGACACAGCTGCGGCCCGGCTTGCTAAGCTAGGTAAGTCTGCTCTGCTCATGTGAAGCTGCTCCCGCAGGTGCACGGTGGTGCAGCAGACACAGCTCGCCCGTTTCAGTAGGCAGGTCCTAAACCGTTCACTTGGTAATCGTGGGGTTTTCGTGTCCCACCGTTCTGAGAATTTCAAATGCCAACGAAGCAACCGGAACATCGGCATGAGAGCTGGGAATTAAAAACAATAACAGCCATTAGACATCCTCAGGGCACAACTTCTTGTTCAAATCCCACGTTTGTCTTTTTATCTATGCTGGAAAATTCTTAATAGCCATTAACTGCGCTAGTGATTCTGCCCCATAGCAAATCGTGTGTACAAATGAATTTCAGCTCAAATTCACAGTAGTTGCTACCTCACCCTATCTCCTCCATAAAAGAAGATATAATTTATCATGCCCCTCCCCCCCACTCTGAATCTACACACATGCACACTTTGAGCTTGACAGAAAAAACGTGTTGTCACGCACACATCCACACAGAGCCCTTGGCGTGGCACAGCCGCATGCAGGGGGACAGCCACATGCAGGGGGACAGCCACGCGTGGTGTTGCCCACATCCTGCAGGAGGGACCAAGTGCCTCACCACTCAGCTCTGAAGGTCTGGGATCTTCCCCCTTTGCTTCCTCACCTAAACTTTTATTACACGTATTTTGCCTAATTTCTCCTTCTGGAAACATGTTTTTTTTTCTAGCATTAGAGCAGAGGCTCTAACACCTTACTGCTAGTCCACAGAAACAAGTCGGGTTTTTTTTTATAGACTACCATCCCTCATCTTGAGCTTAGAAAGGACACCAGCAGACCAATCTCCAACTTCCTTGGTTGCTGCTAATGACAAATACCTACGGACACTCCACGTTCTGGGGAATGCAGAGCTAGCCAGGAAATATCAAATGATCAGTCCTTGCTATGGAAGCCAATGTCTTAATGAGCAGCAGTTTAAACCAGAAAATTGAGTTATCTGAAATAAACTCATCTTGGCAACTGTCTCCACTGAAAAAATAAATGGCCATGATCCCACATTTTAAAGTGTAAATTTGCTTGCATGTAGCTACTAAGCCGAATGGGTTGGTTATGTGTCACTCTCAAAACTGCCTCTTCTGAGTAGCTGAGGAGGTGTTGCCGAAGAGTCAGGCGATCCACGGCTGCTACGGGGCAGCAGGAGAGCACCACCAGCAGGTTCCCCTCCCAGCAGAGCCCCTTCTCTTGGCACATGACTGTTTGGCTGGTGCCCTCCTGCTGCACCGGCAGAGCCAAAGATTAGAAACCTGTCTGCAAAAAATGAGCAAAGCAAAAACACTGCAGTCACTTCAGCCCAGTGACAGTAGGTGGGTGGAAGGGCCTGGGAGTTTACACTACTCAGAGGATGGCTTAGATCCAGGATCTCAGTTGTAGCCTTCTCTAAAACATCTCCAGTTCTGCATGAGCTACAGAGAGGCTTTTTTAACAGGGTTCAAAGCACAGGTGAGGAGACCAAGTTTATTAGGTCACAAGGAATATTCTGGGAAAGATGCCACATAAAAGAATCTGGGGAGATGGTGGAACATCCATAACCTCCGGAAACAAAATGGCCATTCAGCTAAAGCTGATTAAGACTGCTAACCCCAGGCCTCTCCTGCCTGCCCATTGCCAATTTAAACATGTCCGAGTCTGTTACAGCCCCAAGATCCACGCTGAATTCCTTCCAGTTTCCTCTAGAGGCATGTGGATAGGGACATGTGTTCCCCAAAGAAGGGAAGGACGGAAGTTAAATCCGGGAGCTCCCCCATTGCTGCTGCAGTGCATGAGCTTGGCACAGCAGAGGAACGTGGCTTACCCTAATGTATCAAAACACTTGTCATTGACATCAGCCAGAATTTGGTCTACTGAGCATCTTGTGTCAGATAAGAGAGTGCCGTTTATTTTGGGCTGTGCAGTATGTGATTTTCTGAGTACAGAAATGTACAGAATCACAGAATTGTTCTGGTTGGAAAAGACCTTTACGATCATCAAGTCCAACCATTAACCCAGCACTGCCAAGTCACCACTACACCATGTCCCTCAGCACCATCTACACATCTCTTAAATCCCTCCAGGAATGGGGACAGACAATTAGAGGAAGTCAGAAAAGCAAACTCAAAGACAGTAACTGGGCTGTCTAGTGCATCTCAGGCTGCAATGTGACAAGACAGAGCGAAAACTAGTTCTGAAAGAAGAAAACTGTCTTTCCCCACTGACGTCTTTAGTGGTGATGCCAGAGTCTCCCTTGGGGAGAGCTGATGTTTTATTTTAGATAATTTAATGTGTCGTATGAAAACCCGTGAGTCAGTAGCTGAGCATGCAAGAGGGATACAGACTGTTCTCGACAGGTCTGGTCAGTCCTCAGTGCGCATCTCCTTACACTCACCACGTTCCAACATTTCCTCTCCACGTCTGCCCACATCCCCCCTTCCTTCCCACACAGGGTACACCCTGCCACAATGTCAAGGAGCCAATTCTCCCACACAACTGACCCTAATAAAGCCTGCATTTGGGAGCACAAAGAGCACTGAAAAGATTAGCGTAGTGTCTCAAAAACTGATCTATAAACTACAATTTTTCTATCAATTTTAGTTCAACCAGGGATGAAATGCAGCCTAACAGCCCACAGCAGGAGTGTAAAATTTGTTTTGAGAGGCAGAGAACAGTAATTAATCCATTCATATGTCCAAGGGGGATTAGATGAGGGAAAGTCTATGGGACATGAGCTGAGGTTTGGCCAACTTGTTGGAACTAGCACCTCTGCTCTCACCAAGGAGGTCATGGCGTTCCCCAAAGTCTCATGCCTTCTCAGAGAAGCCACAGGTATTCTTAAACAAAAGCAGTGCTGTTCTTCAGCTGCACATTTGAAAGTAATCAGCTTGCAAGTGCACCAAACACCATTACTTTAAAACAGGGCACAAACATTGCATTGTGCACCTAGCACACTCCGCCAAGAACCACTGACCTGTATCCCGTTACAGAGACCAAGTGTTTGGAATAAAATAATACATTTTTTTAAAAAAATCTCCTGTCACCCGTGCGTGCATGTTGAAGCCAGACTGTGCAGCACACAGCGGCTCGCAGCAGCGGGGGATCAAAGCATGCTGCGGCAGAAACACCAGCAAGCTCCGAACAAGAGGGGTTTGGAGGAGAGCAGCGTCAGGAGGGGGGCCAGGAACAGAAACCTGAGAAGCTTCTACTGCACAGAAGGTGATTACAGGAGAAGACTATCGCAGACAAAAGAGGAGGCGAGTGCTTTCAGCCCTGGAAATTCCTGGAAGCCCGAGGGAACTCACCTGGTGGTTTGGGCCAGGCTCTCTAGAGTTTGGATAAGAGTGTTGCCATCATTCTTCAGGCTCTCTGAGCACTTCTTGTTTGAAGTTATCTGGAATAAAAAGAAAGAGCTGTTATCAAAGGCTTAGCAAGAAATTCCTCTCTGTTGTTTTTTTTGTGGGATAGGGGAGAGAGAAACAAGTTATAGCATTTATTACAATTGTAAATGGAATGTGACATTAAAGAGACCCAAGAGAAAGTCCCTTTTACTGAACAGGACTGAATTTTAGGCACAGACCATCTAAAATGGCTTGGCTTAATTAACGAGATTCACTCTTGTTCTGAGTGCCTCTATGTGTGCAAATTCACACATCACAGTCTGCCAATCCTGATTTCATCCTTAGCACCAATGCAAATAGAAGCCCCATTTAGTCTGAATTCCAGGGAGATCTTGGGGAGGCAGTCATTTTCAGTTCTCACTTCAGGGAAAAAATAACCAAGCTTGTATCAGCCTTCAGATCAGGACACATGGGGTTTCTCTGAGAGAAGCCAGGATAAAATCACTGCTATGTTAGCAGCTACATACTGAAATTTTTCTTGCCCCTCATCAGTCATTAGGAATATTACCTGCACAGGACTGTCACCTACAGCACAGGGGACTGAGTGACCAAAGCCGCATGCCCTTTTGTGTCAAGGGAATCCTGGTTATAGCTGATTTTGCTGCTGGTGTGTGTTATCGCACCAATCTGTATTGACTGGTTTATTGTTTTATTGTACAACTACACAGCTCTGAGCGGCCACACATTTCCTGACCAGTTAAGCAGGCAAATGGGAAGGCTGGGGGGAACATGACATGGAGTTGCATGGCTCTGTGGCTCAGACAACACTGAATACTTGGCAGCTTGCTGAAGAAGCTCTCGTATCTTAAAAAATTATTGAAAAAAAGGTTTGCGTGTCAGTTCTTGCTTGCAAGGGTTAATAAGTCTTGGCTGAAGAGAAAGAAAATGAGGAGGACTAGAGCAACTGATTATTTTGATACTGGAGGAGTTAATGCTCGAAACGATGACTTCTAATCCCAAAATCTGGCAAGGACTTTTAAGCTTCAGCATGCTGCGGCTGGCCCTATTTACCATTGATCAAGCATCTGGGCGATACGCCTTCATGTCTCCCTCTTAAATCACAAGAGAAGCTGTATTTACAGCTGCCGCCCCACCATAATTTTTCAGCAGTGATTCTGCAACAACAGTGTCACTACATCTGTAATCATAACATCCTGTAGTTAAGCAGAACAGGGACCAGGGACCTGTCTGAAGTAAACTAAAATGTATCCTGTGGGTTGGAAAAAAAACAGTGATGCCATTACCTAAGTACAAATCATTGGTAAATCCTGATTGCAGGTCATTAAACCTTTTTACTCTCTTGAGGTTTATATCTGACCCCTTCAGTTTATATTTCAGTAATGCCTTCTTCTTTACTTGTCACCCGTTAGATGCAAAAGACTTTTTGTAATCTGGGTGCTGAATGAGAGAACAGACACACCCATAACAGTCGCAATACAGTCATGATACAGGGAGAAAAGTGCTTTCACCACAACACAATTGTTTTTCATTCCTAAATAGTGCTCATGCCTCTACCAAATGCTTCCCCTACCACTGCCATGTTCTTTGCCCTTGCCACATTCGTGCCCCTTGTTTATCCTGCACACTTGAAAGAGGAAGAGGTCACGAGGGGGAGGAAGGTCACTGAAGACTGGATCGTGCTCCATAAAACTATGAGGTCAAATAAAGGTTACAGATATCTCCGATTCTAATACATCCTAACTCTTGGGTGCTGACATCTGTACAACCGTCACAGTCTTTTAACAAATTAGTCTTTGTGAATTATACATAGAATATTCAAAATATACTCAACTATAAAACTTGATACCAAAAAGAAAAAAGTTTTAGAATTAAAACATTGTATTTCAAACAATAACTTAGTCTGAGTCACAGGACCTGACTATAAGCTTGCCTGTGTTGCAGCATGCCTTGTATCATTATTAAGAATACATTTCTGTGGATACAATGGATTGGAATGGAAAGGATTAAAATGGCTTTACATGCATAGAAACCATAATGGATAGGACAGAAAGACCCATGAGATCATCTACCCCATCTCCCTGTTACAGTTCACTGTTCAGAGTAGCTTTCAGCCACAAGCAAAGGGCTGCTATGATATCCATCCATCGGGTCTGCTGCCCTCTCTCACAAAATGCTTCAGTAAGGTCCTTTCAGCAGTAAGGGTGGTACCACAAGGAGGGAAAGGGTCAGGCTTTTAACAGCATGAGCAGCCTGCAGACTGTTTAAATTAAGTCTAAAGCAAATTTAGGGCACATTTTCTTGAGAGCATCGACTAACAGCTTCACCCAAACCAAGGTGTGTAGGTGAAGAACAGACCTGTCCAGCTGGCAGTGCCACCTGGAACCTGCATGGACAAAATGCGGCTGTGTGGATGTACACGGGCAGAGGAGTTTCCACACCCGCTCTCGATCATCGGTGCCAGGAAAACTGCTTTCAGTCGACCACCAAGCATCCACACCATGGGCCTGGGAGAGGCCTGAAGTTGCAGGAGCAGGAAAGCTGCAGGCTGGATACATGGTGAGCTGCCAGTGCCCTGTAGCCAGCCAGACCACAGCTGCCTGTGTTTTTTTTGTCAGTACTCCCATGCTGTTACTGATCTGACCTGGTGGCATTTATTTGCTCTTTATATCAGGCTGTGCAGTAGAACTGATTGCTCTCACAGATGACAGATTACATCCTGCTTCACATAAGGCTCACGAGAAACATTGGCTGATCTCAGTTTCCTTTCAAGACCCAAGATAAAACTTTACCCACATTTCTTATTTAAAGTTCCATAGACAAAAATAAATTATGACAACACATAAAACCATCAGTAACCAAACTTTTAGAAATGAATGTTATTTTTCACTCAGTTCATTATCTTTTTCTTCTACCCAGCATCACTGTATTTTTTATCCACACTAGTTCTAGTTCACTTGGAATTTTAACAACTAGTTTAATTATCTCTCGTAATACTGCTATTTGTTAGGGTTGGCTACAACATATATTCAATGACATAATCAATACCTATTCCTTTAATTAAAAATGTAATTAAATCTCAGTTTAGTTGTACACTCATTGCAATTTAACAAGAACTTCATAATGGCTTTTCTTTATTAAGCTAATAGCCATTCAGCATCTTTCCTCTCCAATTCCATCAAACAAGGATAAGCCATAAGGAATACCATAACTGATAGGTAAAGATCAGTATTTCCTAAAATTCAGGACAGCTATTCAGGCATTACAGTGCTGCTAAAGGTGAGTACAGGAAAAGATACAATATCAAACATCCGCTGGAGGATTGTTTTCACTAATAAATTGAGGAGTCTTGGATTCTCGGTCCAAGAAGTGATTTTTGCAATTCAAGTTTCAAGAAAGCACGGAAACCTAAAGGACAATTATTTTTCTTACGGCTGGTTTCATAATAGTGAACTGCTTTCTCTGATTAGTCATAACTCACATTTTGTAATTTATAACTGAGTTAAATGAGCTAAGTAGTAAACTACTCTCACCATTTTGAAGAGAAATACATTTTCCTGCTTTGTTGAGGTTTCAAGTAAACTGTAAGCTTGATGCCTGTGACGTAAACTGGGAAGTAATACAAAATATTGACTGGGTAAAAATAAGGACCTTTTTATTTGAAACTTTTTTGGGTTGAAGAAAGGTCTCAGGATTGTATTTAGCTGCACCTTCAATTGTTATCTTCTCAAATAAAC
Source organism: Podargus strigoides (assembly GCA_028020825.1). Lineage (NCBI taxonomy): Eukaryota > Metazoa > Chordata > Aves > Caprimulgiformes > Podargidae > Podargus > Podargus strigoides. The sequence goes on along the minus strand of CM051623.1, from coordinate 12,668,700 downwards.
AACTGTTGGACAAGTCTACCATTTCCACACTCAACAGGTGCTTTTCTACAAGCCATCACTGTGCCTGTATACACAGATGCAAGCAAGACATTTCATAAATGTTCTTCCTTTACAAACTGTTTTTTTTCTTTCCCAAACAAGCACAATACTTTAGCCTCATAAAAGTGATGCTTCCTTACTTTTTTCTCAAAATTTAATACAATGGACCTGCTGGAGTGAGTCCAGAGGAAGGCCACAAAGATGATCAAAGGACTGAAGCACCTCTACTATGGGGACAGGCTGAGAGAGTTGGGGCTATTCAGGCTGCAGAAGAGAAGGCTCTGGGGAGAACTTAGAGCACCTTCCAGTACCTGAAAGGGCCTACAAGAAAGCCGGAGAGGGACTTTTTACAAGGGCTTGTAGCAATAGGACAAGGGGCAGCGGCTTTAAACTGAAAGAGGGGAGATTTAGACTAGGTATTAGGAAGAAATTCTTGACTGTGAGGGTGGCGAGACACTGGAACAGGTTGCCCAGGGAAGTTGTGGCTGCCCCCTCCCTGGCAGTGTTCAAGGCCAGGTTGGATGGGGCTTTGAGCAACCTGGTCTAGCGGGAGGTGTCCCTGCCCATGGCAGGGGGGTTGGAATGAGATGAGCTTTAAGGTCCCTTCCAGCCCAAACCATTCTGTGATTCTATGATAATTACCTTTGCAGGATTAGTTAGCTCAAGTTCTTGCTCAGCTTTACTGATACTGGCTGAGAGCAGTCACACAGGTAACACAGGAGCTGCTGTGGGGTGGTTTATGGGAACCACCAGATCCTTGTAGATCCAGCAGCATCACTTGAATATTGACACATGCTGTGAATAAAGTACCACTTATCCCCAGTTGTAAGCTTGTCTATGAATCGAAATTCTATCTTCAGCTAATACTGCAGTAAAACCAATCACCGATCTATTTTTTTCTGTGCACTAACTGGGACCCTATGTAGGACATGAAATATATTTTTAAAAACAAGTTTTCAGAATAAAAAAATTAAAAGAATTAAGCACGTTCCTATTGCCCTCTAGACACTATTTCAAATAATATCTTCATAGTAAGTGCTGTGCCTGCAATTTTAAATGTGCATCTCAGACTTCTCATTCCTGCTTCCAGCTTTGACTGGCTGAAGGCACTGTCAGTAGGACACAGAGCCTTTCATCCCTACCCAAAGCCGCTGTTTCAAACGCCATCTGGGCTGGTGGTGATTGAAAGTTGATGGCTACTCACAGCTGCTTATTGTGACCTGATTCCCATTTTTTTAAGGAACAATCGTCACAAAATATAGTGGTGTCAAAAACATTGCTATATCTGATGTGACAGCCCAGCAAATAAGTCAACGGGATGCTAACTTCAGAAATGAGGCAGAATGCCTAGGCTAGAACAGAAAACCTTCCAGTGTTGTGACCCACCTTATGCCTATCCCAGGGCATTTAATGCTTCTCTTCCTCCCAGGCTGTCAGTGCTGAGCTATTCACAGGCACTGTAGCAACGAAATAAAACATGCCACTTGGTTTGTCATTCACAACTCATGATGACATGGCCAGAAATATGCAGCCATTCCTTCTTAATGGAGGAGTACACTAACCAAGAATAGACTGCAAACAGGGACTCGTTCAGGTGAGCATCGATGTGAAATGAAACTAACAGATCTATTGTGTTAAAACTTACTAAATATAAATATTTCTTTCAAAATAAATCCCTCTCCACGCATACACATTGAGATGGCATTGCCCACAGGAGAAATATCAAAGGGGTCCATTGGATCCATCGCTTCTGTAGGCCTGCACACTTACTCACTCTTACAAAGCAACATAGCCCTAGCTGGGTGTGATGAAGGGCCAGACCCAATAAAGCATTTGAAGCCTATAAAGTTGAGATTGTAATGATCACATTAGAGGAATCCTGAGCAGAGATCAGGATACTTGCACAGTGCATGGGAAGTGCATAGTTGCCAAAGGGCATAGAAACCTGCACATTGAGCATGAAGTTATCAGAATTCCCTCTCCTCTCTAAAGCTCAGCCTGCTAACACAGCAAATGAAAACTCATGGTTCAGACAGCAGAGACCACAACTCCAACCCTTTTCTCAGTGCCCCCACACCAGGCTATGGGCTCCCATGCTCTCCTGTCATCCTCTCCCCTTTTGTAGGCAAGTGAAGGTCACATTTTTGTTGCTGTGGAACAGTTTCCACTGGATGGGGAGAGGTAGAGAGGTTTGGACGGTTCCTATGCAGCGAGGGAATAACACCACAGCACAGGCACTCTGCATGGAGGAAAGAGGCAGCACAGCCCTCCAGGTCAGAGAAGTTAAGCATGAAGTTCCAGCTATTAGGGCAATTTTATATCCGTGTCAGGAATTTTTTAAAAAATAAACCCAAACCAATTAAAAAAAGCAACAAAAAAAAATCCCGGGTATCTACAGTGGCCTTTTGTGAGGTGTTTAATCTGGCATTTGGTAGATGTGCTCTGGGCAGGCATGGGGACTGAACCCTTCATAGCACTTAGGGATAACCAATTCACAGGTCATTTAATGAAAACTAATGGTAACTCTTGCCAGGATATGCAAGCATAGCAGAGGAACACCTGAGCTCAGTGTGCTTGCAGGGACACTGCACTAGGATGGCCACAAGTTATTTTTGCTCTCCATAACATACAAGAGCTCATTCTAAAAGGGTAAAAACCTTCTTGGCATTCCCCGCTATGGCATCATGCTTCCTTGCTACTCTTGTCTCCACACACGGTTCAGCTGGAGAGAGACAGACACAGAATGTGTGTGTGGGAAGAACAAATCAAGTCGGACAAGTTATATTTATGTTACTAATTGCCAACTCATTTGAACAGGCCTGAGCAATGTTGCTGGACCATAAAAACAAGAAATGAAAGTTACAAAAGCATGAGTGTTCCAGGTGTGCTTTGGCAAGCATATTGCAGTCAGGGATTACAGACACACAATTACAAAGGCTCTGTGGCCTTCAGATCCTGCAAATACATGTGAAAACAAGCAGGTATCTGTGACAAAAAAAAAAATATACATCAGACAACTTAGCTCTGATTTTGGAGTTCAAAAATCTTTTTTTTTTTTCCCCCTTTTAATGGATAAAATTCTTATGCCACTGAAGTCAGCAGCAAAATCCTTTTGACTTTGATAAGGCCAAGATTTCATTCAACATGTTTTGTTTTCTTCTAATTTGTATGTGTGTGCAGGTTTATTCTAAGTTCAAAGCAATTTCCACCGGTAACTTGGAAACGTACCAGTTTCCCGGCAGTCTGAAAGCCACGCTGTCTCAAGCACTAGTCACAGAGAGACAAGGAATGTCTCCCACACACTATATAATGGCTAATTGATTTTGGATGTTTCTTGACACCTTCTACTTCCAGGCTAATGTCTGCCCTTCAGTATATACATAATGCACACAAAGGCAAGATCTGTGATTGTTGTAAAATTACCAACTCTAAGGGGCATTGTCTAAGCATAAGATGAGATTTGTAAAACCGCAGGGTAATTATTGAACAGAAGACTGCTCTCTGTCTTGTTTGATTTTTTGATATGGTTTTCATTGCTAGCAGTGTTCTGAGCTCGCTTTCAGGCAATACAAGATGTCTTTATAACCCAGAAAATATCCATTATCACAGTTTCCATCCTCTGTAACTAGTGAGTTTAAAATATTTGACTTAACAGAACAGGATAAGGCAACCTCTTCACATCCATTAGAACCAGTTGTCCACAACAACTTCATTATCTAAAGTAAACGGCAGTCTTGCCTGGCAAAAGGTGTCTCAAAGGTGCAAGATGAGTCCTCCACATAGTGTTGCAGTGCTGACAAGTTATGTATGGTCTTAAGCCAACCCAGCATCAATATGACATTAAAAATAAACACTTGCCACCCTGTTGCTGATGATCTCATCTGCAAACATAGGTTCATCTGTCATCTGCATGCCAATGACTCCTTCAAGTACCACTTCAGACTAGTTTCGCTCTGTCCAAACAATGAACCCAGCTGGACTCAAACATCAGCTTTAGCAAAATGGGGCCACATACTGAGCTTATACAAACCTTGCGAGCCCCTCAGGTCCCTCTTCTCACAGCTCCCAGGCAGCTGCCTGTCCTCACTTTGCTGGGTCTGACAAGACCACCACCTCCCAGGTACACCTTCAACCTGATGGTCTCATATGACTTCCCACTTACAAAAGGAACAGGGAAATCCACTGGAATAATTTTTTATTACCACAGCAGGGCCAATTTATGCTCAGATTCTATATTTATGCTCCATTAGAAGCTATCACAGAGGCTCCTGGTTGTCTTAGAGCAAAAAAATCCCCAAAAGCAGTTAGGAACGCACACTGTAAAACACGTTCTCTGCATATCTAGATTTCCCCTGAAGTTCATAATTCCCTGCATCTCTCATATTCAAATGTCCTTCACAGTCTCTCTTTCTCTTCATCAGCTTTTCTCCTAAAGTAGCTTCTGGCAAGTAACTCCTAATCCCTCTTAAATGTTGATTTCTGTCACTCTTTTTCAAGTGCCACTGTCTTTTAAGGCCTAATAATTCAACTTGTGAATCAGATCCCTGAAATCCAGCATCTGCCATCTTTTATATCTCCTTGTAAAATCATAAAATAGTCTGACCGCAAAGTTCTTTTGGAGTTATATCCAACTTACATCAATATGCTCCATGGGTTAGGGATGGCCTTCTTTTCTTTTCATGTTCATCTAGTACAGCTGAACCTAGATCTTTCACTGCCATATTTTTTTGCTATGATGATTCAAATAATTTAAAATATTTATACACTTACAAGGGTAAGAATCATTACTACAAATATCTCCTCTTCTGTTTGGAAAACCAAAGACACCTAGAAAGTGCTGACCTTTAAATGGCAATTACTATACAGGAGAAGTATTCAAGCAAACAAGCAACTACCAATTTCATAAACGCTTTAATATCTAAGGACACAAACGCTTGAACAGCCATACCTGTGATGCTCAGGTGAACTGCACAACCCCTAGGAACTGCCGAGCAGATGCAGTTTAATGAGGAATTTGAATTTTAATTTATACAGCCTCCAAAATAATAATACCTCCAACCTGACATCATCCCTTGTTCTGCTTTAAAATGCTCCTCATAAAGATGACTACTGCGCCTTGACAAAGACAGAGTGACGTGAACAAATGCTGTCAAAGTTGTCCTTATACAGATCCACCAGTAAAATTCAAGTCTGATCTAGTATGCAAAACCTCTAACTTCCCCTGAGCAGAACCTTTATATAGCATTGATTAATTTTCATGGAGAATGAAACAAAATTGGAAAGCTCATGCTCACATCAGTTATCATCTGGGCTTGAACACAAGACTCCTACAACTAAAAGTCTGTCCAATTTGACTTAATGTTTTAGATTCACCATTCCAAGAACAGCAGGGATATGATGAGTTAAACTAAGAACTAACACAGATTATGAAAAATACATACTTCAAGAATAAATTGAGCTGCAAAATCTTGTTAGAAAACCATTATGAACTGATTTTGAGCTAAATATTAAAGCATTAAATATTAGCTCCTTTGCATCCCCTATAGGCTTGGTTTCTATGGACACATAAAACTTGGATATAGAACCCTTAAGGTTTTCCTGAAGTACCAAACATGGATAGTCTTTCATATACTGAAGAAAAAAAAAAAAAAAGAGGACAAAAAATAGTCTTTGTTATTAAAGGAGAAAAGTATCATTATATGTATGCTTTATGTAAAAAGCAACTAGGAATGTAAATGACTGAACAGGGATATAAGTCTATAAAACACCAATTTCTGAGGAAAATTATGCTTTATGTAATGGTTCAATTTCCATAAAATTTTAAAAACTGTCATAAAAACAAATGGACTTCTGAAATCGATGCTTGCTTACTGTCATGTGACAGATGGCTCTGAGTGCCTGGCAGAAAGCAAACAGCTACCTAGTTGGTCCTCACTGACTTTAGAGAGAATCATTTTGGGCTATTCATTTTTTTTTTTTAATGAGCCCAGTTGCATTTAAGTATCTTTACGGCAGCTAATAAGTCATCCATGTGCAATTACAGAGAGGAGGTCAAAAGGAAGTAATAGTGATGAGCCCAACAGATGACACAGCCAGGCAATCTCAACAGTATTGCACTATGTAAAATTACAGTGCACTGAAACACCAAATGAGTCCAGCAGTCCTTTAGTGCCCACAGAAACAATGAATTAGGACTCCATAACAAAAACAACAGTGATAGTCATTGAGAATTACACCGGCTTTGAATTATGAATCAAATAAACAGGTTGCAGGTTTCAGAACTGCCAGTTTCACTGTATAACCTGAAGCAAAACATCTGCCCATGTGAAAGGAGAGCATATTTCTCATTGCTGACTATGGCAGTATTGTTTTTCGGACAGCTCCTGTATCTATTCATAATCATACTGGGATCCCAGTACCCAAATACCATCACAGGGCTAATCATTGGTAGGAGGGGTGGTCTCAGAAAGCAAACATGTTCCAAACAAGGGGGGTGAGAAACTCCCCCGGGAACATGAGTTCGCAGTATGCCACCCACTGAAATAAAAACTGCTCTCTGAAATTAAGGGCAGGTTCCATATTTGGTCCCCCCCTCTGTCAGCATCACTAAAGAGCAGCCATTAACAGAGCAACTGAATATTTTTACATCAGTTGTGAAAACAAATATCACCAAAAATGGCAGCCCAAATCTGCACTTAATGCAGATGCACATATACTTTCAGACTTATGCTATTTAATCCAAATAAACAGAGTAGGATTTAATGTAGAATGTATAGTTCAATATGCCAAGTTGCAAGTAAGTGTTCACAGTTGCTTCAGAGACCATCCCCACTCATGGCATCTCACAGAAGTCATCAGTACGTTCATGTTTGGGGTTTTGACAGCACTTGCCATTTCATTAAGTTCTGTTTGGACCCCACATGCTTCACCCTTTATGAGCCCCGCTGTTTTAGTGACATTGTGAAACTAGTGAAGTGACAATTGCATATCGATTCCCCTCTCCCTACCTCAACTCGCATATACCTGCGCTTGGCTGACTATCAGAATTTCATCAGTGACTGGCAGGAACAGATTCCTGAGTAGCTTTCCTATGCTTTTATCAATTCATTTAGTTCCAGCTCCTGGATGCCTGTGTACAAAAGAAACCCTTGCAGTTGTCCCCAGCGTAGTGCCATCTTACTGTTCTTTATAATAATATTTCAAGATACAGATGAATGTAAACACTGCAAAGTTTCTTTATTGCCACTGCAAAAACAAAAGGGCTCTAAGAGAAGGTTAAATGATTTACAGCGGAAACTTGCAAAGAGAAGATAAATCACCTTTTTCTCTCTAATACAGTGCTGTACAGTCACCTTCGTCTTTTCTTATCAGCTGCCATTTCTAACACATGCGAGAAGTGCTCTTATTATGCTAGGGAGCAAAAAGGATCAAGCTCTTCAACCTGGCAGTCTTCTATCAACAATAAAAGAAAAAGATAGGCAGACTGAGACTCCAATGTGATGTCACTAACTAGTGACATGAATGGCAACGTACTGCTTTGCTGTCAATGAAAAGTCAGGGAAGACCAAGGCTCATTTTATTTAAGGATAAACTCAAGTAGCTGGTAACTTATCCCTGACAGCATTAAAAGAAGGGCAATGCACAACAACTCTGTGTAATACTTCATGGCAGATGGAGCAAGGGGAACAAGACTGGCTGGCTGTGCAGCTGGCGGGCACGGGAAGGGCAATTTCGTCCTAATGCGACTACCCAGTTGTGATCACCAAAGTGGGACAGGGCAAGGAGGAATACATTAGTGTCAAGAAATGAATGTAGAAATTATAAAATATCTGCATTAATTGTTCACCCTCTCCACGTAGAAGGCTGTGTTTGGCACTGTTACCACAGATACTCCAACTTATCTTCTCCATTACATAGTTAAACAAATTTTAGCTAAATTAAAATTGTGTAATTAAGTAAAGAGTACAAGTACTTGAGTTAAAGTAGTTTAAGAAATTACCAACCACTTAGCTAGAATGTGAAATCTATGTATATATGCACCCACTAAATGGCAATATTAAGCGGGCTAGCTTGAACCACCACTGTTGGTGATTTAAACTAACCCATTTTACTCCATGCTGTAAAAGCCTGGGGTGCCCATACAGTCAGCTGTATTGTCTCAGGAAAGGCAGTATTGAGCAGGCAAGAGCTCCCTCAACTCCTTTGCCTTGATGGCACCATGATGGATGCCCTTACTTTAAAAACTCACCAAATGTTAAAATTCTGAGCAAGAAATTGCTATCAACAGAGGAAAGATGCTAGCGCAATTATTTTTAAAGCATCTTTATTTTTATATAACATATTTGAACTGAGATTAGTTATGTCATCCATTAGTTATGTTGTCCAAGAGCCTTGACAAATGGCTTTTGCTGCCATGGTATTAAAAACCAAGAAAACAAAAAAATCCCTGCCCCAACTGTCTACTCCATTTCATTGCTAGGGGGTCTTGTCACCAAAGCACGAAGGGGAGAATAAGATCCCTGTTCATATCTCACTAGCTCTGGTTCACAACTTGTCCTATTAGCTTAAACAGCTGACGAAGATGGGCCTGCATTAATACTGGGCTGAGACAACGCTTCCAGGTCAGCTGAGTTGGGACAGCAGAGGCAGAACAGCAAAGTGGAGGTGGCAGTGGAGCAGCAGACTCCACTGCAGCCAGCATCCCAGTGCCTGAACCATGAGCTCACAGCCTTTTGTCATTAAAAGGTGGAGATAAGGAAGCAGAAAGCTGGAAAGAGAAAACTTTCAGAGCAGAAGGCAGTCCACAACAAAGGGAGAGTCTGCCCTTCCATAAACACAAAACCTGCTGAATTTCCAAAGAAGAAATCCTTTTTCCTATAGGAAGTAAACAGTTTAATTTGGATAGGACATCATTCTCTGGAAGACAAACTGACTGTTTCTCTTTGTTACTCTGTAATACAGCAGAGATTGACCTTTGCATCCTCATTTTGATGCTTATCTTGAACAAACAGCCTAGAAGTCAATGTCTACAGAGAAAAAATTAGGGAAGTGACTTTTCTCTATAAGTGCAGAGCAAGTCCTAGGGAAAATTTTAATAAATATGTGTCCAGCTGCTGTGGCTGAATGTTAACCAGCTTTGTGATGCAGTGTTTATTTGGCCATGAAATGCTTGCTGAGACAAGTTAAAGTTCAATCTTGAATTATACGATTAAGTCTTTCAGGGAGAAAAATGATCCTTTGTAGTTTTTGTTATCTCAAAATACATTATATTCCAGTATCAGCAGAAGAACAAACGTTTTCTTATTTTATACATGCATCGGCTTTTTGCTTTTATCTCATGGGTGAATTTAGCGTTCAAGGAATGGATACCACTGACTAAAGTCAATCCTAATGAATGCAAGGGTTCTGACAAACCTCACCCACGCAGATTGAGCAGTGAACCTTACACCTAGCTTACACAGCACCGCCACTTCTGCAATCTTGGCTCCAGATGAATAGACAATCGTATCAAACTGTGTGCAAAACGGCTACCGACAACCCAGCTTTCAGCTATGATCTAATCGGAATGTGAACTGGGTATTTCTTCCTCTCATTTTCTTTTTGACTATGGGGAAAAAAATTATAAAGTACTATTATCACATGGTAATAGTCACAATAAAACCACACAGGTTCCAAATACTGCATTTCTGACTGAATAAAGCAGTTGGTTTTCTCTTAAAGGTTTCAAGTTAAAACTCCTCAGACATTTTTGCTGACACACAGCTAATTACATCATTGTTTTGCATTTGCTATTGCACAACTACCATGAACAAGGTGTGCCTTAAAATTAGATGTTGCAGCCCATACACTTAACCTGATTAGGTCAATAATTTAAATATTAACACAGTTATGGAAATGAAAGCAGACAGTTTCTTGTTAAAAAAGAAGTCTTACATATTCTTAACGCTAAATTCTTTTAAAAACATGGGACTTCAATGTTTTTGAACGCAGAATGAGCATTTGGATGTCTGCCACAAGATACTACAACCTTTTGCTCCCATACCCCCTGTGGCTGTCAGTCTTATAACTCTGTCCTCCAGGACAAGGTAACTGAGTCACAGTGCAAACTTAATCACATCACAACACAAAGCTGATCTGATGATCTCATTACTGTTCCAGATAAAGGAATAAACTCAATTCCTATTTACACCAGCAAATCTAGCTTTCAGCAAAGACCCACAAAGGCCCTGACCACGTAACAGTGAGAACAAGTAACCTGAGTGGCACCCTATTAAGGAAACTATTAATGTAAGTGAGATAGTGACACTGAGACTTTTAAAGAAAGTGTCAGTGCTTTGTCAGAGGATTTTTGAATTTTAAAGGAGTTTTGAAGTTTAGCCAAATCTGTGATCCTTTTCGGTAAGGTTAAGGTACCTGGAAGTTACCTTCATGTCAGGTTAAAAATAATTTTGTACATTAAAGAAGAGATTTATTGCACTATTTCAAGCACTTAACCCAATCTAAATTGGCTAGGAGGTTCATTTTGAAGCTCTTCAAGCTTTTTTTAATATTGTATTTGGATTATTTTCTAGCATAGTATCAGACATGCAGAAACAAAATCTAAAATGACTAAATCTGACTTAAAAAGAATACCTGTCTGATCAAAGCCTCTAGCTCACCTGTGTTGTTTTTTTTGGCTTGGGTTTTTTTTTCTGTAGAACTAACTAGCAGGAAAAGTCTTATCTTCCAAGAGTTGCACTTAAAACTGTTTGCTTATAAAGATTTGAAGAACAATTTGGATTATCATTCTAAAACAGCACCCAGGGGAACTGGGTGGATCAAGGGATTGCTAATGAGATAGCAAGTCTTTCACATCAAAACTGCTGATTTAAATTCAATCCAAGACAAAGATCCCCCAAAGTAGTGGACATCTGATGATCTGTAAGAAATGAGGTGATGTTCTCACTCTATTCTTAGAAGATACCGAGCAGTTTAAGAGCACTGAACAGCCAGAAAAATTGGCACTCTTTGCAGTAAAACCAATTGACAGTTAAACTGTTTAAATTAACTTTTATCTCTCAGTAATATAAAACAAGGCTTTGGCTTTCTGGATCAGGTTTAGATCACAATTACTTTCCCCAATCTGCTCAAAATAAGAGTTTCAGCCTCCAAGACTGCTGCAGCAAATCCAAACGAAATATTTTAGTAAGGTAAAAACTGCTATTTAAGTTCCAGAGTAGCTATATTGGGCTTTAATGACTTATAATTTACAGAGAGGTCAGTGGTAGATGTTAATGAGTGACTCAGACAACTTTCTATTATGCTTTTCTGCAGGAGCAGTCATTATCACATGTCAGTTGCTCAGAACATTCACTCTCTAGTCCTCCCTCATTTAATAAAAGCAAATTAATAATTTCCAATCATTTATGTACTCAGTGAATGTAGACCCTAGTTTCACTCATAAATTACAGTAAAAGTATCATTTTAATTAACTTCCTAGTCATAGCTGTTCTACAGATGTTTTGTTTCTTTGAACATACTTTAGTCCATGAATTCTTAGCAACTCTTCTTACTGTGATTCTTGATTTGGGATTTGTGACAGATCAACTGTATAACATAATACTGTTTCTCTTTGCTGCCTATTGGGTCAGACTGAGAGTCCACCTCCTAGGCGTAAAGTTCTTTGCTCTTGATACATGACATGGCTATCTATGTCAAATGGTTACTGTGCAAACCAAGCCCATAGCCAGTACAGGCAGATGGACTGACCTTACCCACGTATGAATCAGTGGGTTGGACACACGCCAATTGTCACAGCAGGAACAGAGCTTGTTCCCTTTACTCAGCCTTCTTCCCTCTTTCCTTCCTCCTAAAAAGCACTCCTTCTACCTCATAACCCAAGCCTATTCTCCCTGCAGGAGCCTTCCTTGCAGCCCCATGGCAATTACTACTCATGTGCAGAAGGGAAATCCACCACAGCTAGCAGAGCAAGACTCAGTCGTGTGCTGGTGGCACTGCATGGAATGGTGGAGGTTAGAGAAGTTCTTTGTTATGTCTTTCAAAGGATCACAGAATCACGGAATATTCAGAGTTGGAAGGGACCTCCAGAGAACATCTAGTCCAACACCCCTGCTTAAAAGCAGGATCCCCTGGAGCACATCACTCAGGACTGCATCCAGGCGAGTCTTGAAAATCTCCAGAGAAGGAAACACCACTACCTCTCTGGGCAGCCTGTGCCAGTGCTCTGTCACCCTCACTGAAAAAAAGTTCTTCCTCATATTTAAATGGAACCTCCTATGTTCCAGCTTGTGTCCATTACCCCTCATCCTGTCACCGGGAACCACTGAAAAGAGTCTGGCTCCATCCTCCCTCAACCCACCCTTTAGGTATCCATAAACATTAATTAAATCACCCCTCAGCCTTCTCCAGGCTAAAGAGTCCCAGCTCTCTCAGCCTTTCCTCATGGGGGAGATGCTCCAATCCCCCAATCATCCTCATTGCCCTCCGCTGGACTCTATCCAGTAGATCCCTGTCTCTCTTCAACTGGGGAGCCCAGAACTGGACGCAGTATTCCAGTTGCAGCCTCACCAGGGCAGAGTAGAGGGGGAGAATGACCTCCCTTGACTTACTGGCCACACACTGCCCTGTGCAGCCCAGGGTGGCATTGGCCTTCTTGGCAACAAGGGCACATTGCCAGTTCATGGATAATTTACTGTCTACCAGGACTCCCAGATCCTTCTCCTCAGAACTGCTTTCCAGGAGGTCCCCCCCTAACCTATACTGGTGCCTGGCATTCTTTTTCCCCAGATGCAGCACCCTACACTTGCCCTTATTGTACCTCATGAGGTTCTTCTCTGCCTAGCTCTGCAGCCTGTCCAGGTCACACTGGATGGCAGCACAGCCCTCTGGCGTGTCAGTCACCCCTCCCAACTTGGTATCATCAGCAAACTTGCTGAGGATACACTCTGTCCCCTCGTCCAGGTCATTGATGAATATGTTGAACAAGACCGAACCGAGTATTGACCCCTGGGGGACACCACTGGTTACAGGCCTCCAACTTGACTCTGCTCCATTGATCACGACCCTCTGTGATCTGTCACACAGCCAGCTCTCAATCCACCTCACCATCCCCTCATCTAAACCACACTTCCTGAGTTTCCTAATGAGGATGTTGTGGGAGACAGTGTCAAAAGCCTTGCTGAAGTCAAGGTAGATGACATCTGCTGCTCTCCCCTCATCCAGCCAACCAGTTATAACATCATAGAAGGCTAGCCACTACCAATAACTTTCTGTTTTTCAATATTTTTGGAGATGACCTCCAGAACAAGTCGTTCCATCACCTTCCCAGGGATCGAGGTGAGACTAACTGGCCTGTAGTTTTCTGGGTCTTCCTTCTTGCCCCTTTTGTAGACTGAAGTGATGTTGGCCTTCCTCCGGTCTTCAGGCACCTCTCCTGTTCTCCATGACTTTTCAAAGATGATGGAGAGTGGCCCAGGAATAACGTCTCCCAGCTCTCTCAGCACTCGCAGGTGCATCCCACCAGGGCCCATGGACTTATGGATGTTCAGTTTGGCCAAGTGGTCTCTAACGCAGTCTTCCTCTATTGAGGGAAAGTCTTTGTCTCTCCAGGCCTTCCCTCTTGCCTCCACGGTTTGGGATTCACGAGAAACCACTTTAGTAGTGAAGACCGAGGCAAAGAAGGTATTCAATACCTCTGCCTTTTCTGTGTCTTCCACCACTAGGGTGACCGCCTTGTTCATCAGTGGGCCAACATTTTCCCTAGTCTTCCTTTTTCTATTGAGGTACTGAAAGAACCTCTTCTTATTGTCCTTAACCATAGCGGCCAAATTGAGTTCCGCTTGAGCTTTGGACCTTCTAATTTTCGCTCTGCACAGCTTCACTACATTTTGGTACTTTGGTATTTTGGTTGCCAACCCCTTTTTCCAAAGGAACCTGCTACCGAGTTCATTGTTCTACCAGGGAAAACAGCTTCTTCCTGTGCTAGGTCCCAGGGTAAATAGGGAGAGATTACCCCTTGGTCCAGGAAGAAGGCATATGGTCCCTTTAAATAATGGAAAGTGTTGACTATCCACAGATGTCTTCCCTTCCTCCATGGCACCATCAAAAAGCTCACGTAGGTTCTAAGATACCTCCTTACAGCAGACACACACAGCTATAGCTAATTCCACCAAACACAAGACAGGTTCCTTAGCAGAGGGTGAAGAGGGACACCACAATGTGTGGAAGAGGGTAACTTGAGAGAAGATATCATTTCTTCTCCTGCTGATCATTTCTTAATTCTCTTCCTCTTGTGCAGTGCCTCCTGGACCCTGTTCAACCCCAAGCCAAGTTTTGCTGGCCATCCCTCCATAGACACCCATGAGCAGGTGCTGGAAATTTGTCTCTGGGGACAAAAAACGGCAAACATAAATCATGGCACGGAGCAGGGCTCCTTCACATCATCAGAGGAGGTCACTGATGCATCACAGCCCCATCTCCTATGACAGCCTGTGTGTAGAGACAGTCATATAAAGGAGTAACACCACCATCATCAGTCCTCTCTCAGAGTTCTTGAAGAATCTTTGGATATGGTCCTCTGGGATACAACTGGTGAGAAGGAAAAGACTGCCTTATAGTAGATGCCAGGCAAAAATCCATTCTGAAGATACAAGTACTTGGCTACCACTTTTCCAGAAAATCAAGGTCTCCAGTCTGACTTCTGTCACTCAAGGAAGGGAGTGCCTTCCCATTTGGTCTTCACCTAGCTGCTGAGACAACATCAGCACTTGGTCTTATCTTCCCTGCCTAAACCTCTTCCTACAGCTCCAGCCATTCCCAGTCTCCATGTTGACCATTGGTGGCCAATCCCACAAGGCTTGCCAAGTTCCAGAATAAACAGCATGCCTATGACCTCCAACAGCCTACTACAAGAATGACTATAGGCTGACCTTGGCCAGAATTAAGAGCTCATGACCATTACAGATACCAGGTAGCAGTCTATGAAAGGGGTTGATCAGGCAGAGAGGAATTCCTTACTCATTTCTGGCCCCATGGACATTCCGCTTGGATCAATGTTCTGCGAGCCTCAAGGCCTGTATAGTTAGGATGGTTTTCCCTCTATACGTTATTCAGTATTTATCATTACTGAATGTTTCTGCAATTCTGTCATCCATTCAATCAATATTTTGAGTTGCCTGCAACTCTTCACGATCAGCCTTAGTTTCAAATAATTCTGTATTATCAAAAATCTTTGTCACTGTGCTCTTCATCTCTTTTTCCAGGCAATTTATGAATGCATTGCAGAGCAAAGATCCTGGTAGGCTTATGACAGCCATCTACATTTACAGTGCAAAACTAGTCATTTATTGTTTCCTATCATTTAAGCTGTTATTAACCTGTGAGAAGAACATTACTCTTTCTCATGGCAGCTTAGTTGCTTTAGGAAGTTCTACTGAGAAACCTTAAGAAAAGCCTTTGCAAATCCAAGTCCACTATATCAGTTCTTCACACACTATTGACTCACTTGGAGGAACTGGAGAAATACAACTTCCCTCTACAGACATCATATTGACTCTTACATAATGTGCTATGTTTATCTTTCTGTTTACCCATCCTTTGCTTATTATCATATCTAACAGTTCATCTTTACAGGAGTCAGAGTTAATTGTTTGCAGTTCTCAGAATGATCCCTGGAGCACCTTTAAAAATTTTAGTATAGACAATGATTTACCTGATAGGTTGCATACCACAACTACAGGCTCAGCAATTTCTTGGGCAATTACCTTTGGGACCAGCTGACCTGTTACTACTCACTTGATCAAATTGTTCTGAAATCTCTTTTGTAACACCTTATTTTTTTAGTCAATTCCATGTACATAAAAAAAAATACTTTAGTTGACCAAACCTTTCACTAGCAAAAATCAAAAGTCTGAAAAGTGACTTTTGAGACATAAATAAAAGACTTACCCTGTTCTTGTCTTCAGAGGAATACTTCATGTGTCAGTCTACAAAATGAAGTTTGATGCAAAGATACGGCAGTTTCTCAAAACCTTTGTAAATAATGATGAATGACTACCTTCCTTGCAGATGATGTATTTTTTCATTTGATGAACTGATAAGCTATTAATGAGGACTGTCTATGACCATGAAGAATGGCATCTTCGTCTCCATTATGAGACTATTTTTTAAAAGATATATGCCTCAGACTACTGGATGACTGACCTTGCTAAGTAACACATACTAATGGTAATGGTAGAACTGCACAAACAACCTAAATTACCACTACAGAATTCTGATGACCTTTTAAGACTTGGTATCTCAATGTTTATGGACATAAACATTCCAAGACATACAGAAAACTGCAGACATTTGAAAGTCCTCTGATGGACACCTCACCTAGAGGTAGGCTATTGCACTACCTTGAAATGTTTTCTTACGATCTCCCTTGACACATTTCCTGGATAAAGCTTCTGAAGATAAGACACTTCTTACTGATTGTGTCCATCCCTTATCACATTTCCATCCAAAAATTTCACACACCACAGGGACTCTCCTCCGAACTGACACTCAGGGTGACACTTCTCATATGGTACAGTTTCTAAATTTGCTCATGAAAACAGAAATGAGAAGTTTTTAAGGAGCATGCCCCCATATATTTGTAGTATATATATGGCAAGCACACAAATATAATATATCTTAATAACATATCTAGCTTTTGACTCTGAGAACAAATTGTGGGTGTATTAGTTCTTGCTCAATGTGAGCATCACTGGGAAGTATTTCTTAAAAGGATAATAAGGCAGTGCAAAGGACTAAGATTCATGAAACTATGAGAAGAGGATAATTTTGTGATGGGTGTGGACTGTGGGAGTTTTCTGAACAGATGCTCTGAGCCAAGAAAACCCTTTCTTCTTTCTCTAAACAAAACAAAAACTTCTAATAAAGACATCAGATAAATGGAATAATATTATTACCATAGGACATGCAAGTGCAGTAAAGCTAGGATATGATAGCATTTCAATAGGCAGAAATCTCAGGTTTAGAGTTTAGAGACTAATAAAACACAGGAAGCTAAAATTAGAAAATGTTGCAAACATATCTGAGAATATTACCAATATAGTCCTGAGAATAGTGTGCTTACCATGTTAGTGGAGGGAAATTTGCATAATTAAAAGGCATTGATAGTTTACGTAATGCAGGTGAAGGAGTAAGAACATCATTGCATTGTAATTAGGTGAACTATTTGTCAGGTTCATTTTAAATGGGACTCAAACTTCAGACACGTCAGTGGCATTTGTATGAGTAAAAGTTACCGGAACAACCATATTGAAAACACATTAGGGCAACTAACTTTTAGTTTGTCAGTAAACCAAAGACCGTCAAGTATGCTGCCAACCAACACTGGGGGACAAGAAGGAGGATAAGTTCTTTAGATGGTCTTAGAGGCTGTGGGACAGGAAGTGCTAAATTAGGGGAAATGTCAAAGAGTGGTTAGGGTACGAAAACAGGCAGCTGATGGGTACATACTAAAAAGTGCAAATACCAGATTGTTAACAAGGAATTCTAATGGTACATACCAAAAAGTGCAAATACCAGATTGTTAACAAGGAATTCTAATGGTACATACCAAAAAGTGCAAATACCAGATTGTTAACAAGGAAGTCTAATGGGTGAGACTGCCCTAAGGACAAGCTGGAAGCTGGCGATAGGGAGAGCATGGAGAGATATCTGGCAAAGGGGGGGTTATGACCTGCATCTTCCTAGACCACAGAAGAGGATTTGATTACTGGTTAGGGTTATCTGCAGAGCAGCTTCTCCCATGGAGAGCAGGGAGATTTTAAAACAGGACAACCGCATTTTATTACGGCACAACAGCTGAGAAAGGAGTCTCCAGTGGATAGGGAGCACTGGTTCACAGCTTCCCCTCTACCTCCTTATTTTGAATGAACTCAGACCTTGGAAACTGAGCCGCTGCATATACTCAAGTTTGTTTACATGGCTGACTGACAGGAGATAATATTTCTTTACATCTTTCTTCACAAAAGCCTGCAGCAACAGATGGATTTTGCAGCATAATCTAAAGGTCAACAACTTCTGTCCAGCAAACTAATGGAGAACAGACCAGACTGCAGCAAATTCAGCACTGGGGAAAACTAATTAAAAATGATGTTCGTATTTAACCAGTGTTTTAGTGTTGCACAAGGACAGAGGGAGTACCTGATGTACCTAAGATACGTTCAAATCAATAAATGCTTTTTTAAAAAAGGAAAGTTATGCATAAATGTAAATCACATCCCAAATTCACTATTTGCAAGACACAACATGTAACAAAAAGCTAGTTTTCTCCATCAAAGTATTTTAGAAGCCTTTGAACATGTCTAAGTATTCTGAGCTAAGCATGACAAACGGGTGGATCTTGTAGTGATATGTCTGAAATGGCTGAGAATTATTTTCACGAATTGTAGATTAAAACCAACCAACCAAACAAACGACTGTCAAGGATATTCAGAAGCACTCAGGATTAATCAAGGCTCTTAAGATGCAAACTAGGAATGCCCTACTTCAGTTAAGAAAACTGGCTCAACCCTGACATTCTGCTCAGCTGCCCACCCTCTCACCAAAATTTCTTCAGTTGCCTAGAGGTGTATCCCTCAGCCTCTGAATACCCCTCAAACTCAGAGGGGCTAAACAAACATGACCCTATGCTTAACACTAATGCATACAACTATAGCACCTCATCCAGAGTAAATGAAAGGTCAGTCAGATACCGTTTTGTATAACCTTTCAGTAAGAAATCATTCCAGTCTGGCAGTTGGTAACATGGGCAACTGGTTGGTAAAACCAGTCATTCTCATTCTACAGAAGAGATCATTAAACAATGAAATTGGTGCAGTCTCTGAAGCACTCCATGGCTTCTAAATTGTTAGGCAGAGGTGAAAGATCTCTGAAAATCGGTATTTTCTATTTGATTTTATCAGTCAGCTTGAGGAGAGGTTGTGTCCTTGACAGGAACGTTTTATCACTGAACTTGACACACACACTGACTTTTAGATATGAATTCTACAGATACACAGATGCAGTCATATAAATTAGTAAAGCCCAAATCACTGGTTGCCACAACACTACGAGTAATTTCAGCTATTACATAATTGATAATTAATTCTGTAGTTTAAATTGCAGAACTGTTATTTGATTATAATACCCCTCTTTTGCACATGCTTTCCTGAATACGCCTTACAGGAAGAAACAATCCCCATTTTCACAAAGTTCTGAAAGATTTTAAGACTGATAAAAGCATTTAGCTAAATTTTCAGCTGCAGACTTTTAATCAAGCGCACGGAAAATATGCATGTAGGAAAGGAGGTGCACATTTTAAAGACCTGGCTACAAGACAGCACTTTGATTTTGCCCCAGCTGTTGATTTGATTCCATGAGACCATGAAGACGACCAACCAGTGGGAATTAAAACATTAGATCACAATAAATCAACAGACATGAAAACATTAGCTCAGGCATTAAATTTACATTTTCCAGACCATCGGCTCTTGTGACCCAGAATATACTGCGAAATTTGAAGTTCTGCTGTCAGTTCTGTAGTTCTGTTTCACTCTAACCCGAAGCAACAATCATTAAGTGCAGGTTCTTGCTTCATTCTCTTGCCCTACACTGGAACATACTTATTTTTAGCCGTAGCATACTTACAATCTTGTTACACATCGGAGAGGAGAAGATAAGATCCATGCTCAGTCTCAGACTGGGATGATGCATGCACTGTTTAAATGGAAATCGCAGCTTTTTGGGGGACCATACAATCAGCCACATAGCTGCAAGAAGCTTTAGTGTACTTGGGGAGAAGAGAATTTTCAGGTATTTCTGTTTCTCATATGGAAGAAATCTTTACTGAGCATATAACAAGCTGCCACTTCTTTAATGGTTTCAAGCTTTTTAAAAACTTTTCAAATAAGAAAATATTTCAAGGGATGGCAAAAGCCACATGGTCAAAACAGAAGTCAAATTCTTGCCACAGGCAGTAACTCTTCAGAAAAGCAGAATTTAAAAAAAGTCATCGGACTTTTAAAAAGCTATGACCAGATAATAACAACGCAATATCTCTTACTAATATTCCAGGAAACTGTGGAAATTTAATCAAGAATAGCTTAGAAAAAATTCAACCTAAGGCCAACACCTATTAAGAAAAATCAGAGCAACTGCTAAACAATGGGACAAGTCAGAAAACCCCAATACTAAGCAACCACACATACCATATTAAGCCCTGTCTAAGCCACAAGGGAAACAAAAAAAATAAATATTTTGTAGTCTTTTGGCTAACATGCTTTTAGCATGCTTTCTCTCACCAGTATCACCACAGTGTTTCTCCTAAACATTGTGCTGCAGTAAATGCCTTCCCAGGATAGCTTTGTTTCTCTTCCCTGTCTCCATATTATTTTAGAAATCATACTAGAATAACACTGGTGACAGAGGTTTAAATATATCTGTTATCAGTTTCATTAGCAGTGCACAAAGGCTGTAATGACCACGTCCTGTCCACTACCATTCAGACAACTCAGCTCCACTGAGCAGACCCAGTGGGACACATATAAATGTTCCCCTTTTGACATCCCAGTTGAACAATGGTTCTCCTGGACTCCTAACTTTGCCTCCTATGTAGGAAATTCAGATAAACAAAAATCAGCATGAGTAAGCTTGTGATGGGAATATTGCCAAGGTACCAAAGAACATTTCATATTCTCAAGCAATATCAAATCAGTTATGGAATATTTGTAGTAATACAAACAGAACACAATACAAATACAGATTTTTTTTTTTCATGTTTTCCTATTATAAATCACCAAAAATAAGTCATCAAACATCTCTAATGCAAAAATATTCTACAGATAAAGTTTCAAACCTAATCACACCTCCGCATTTCAACCAGCCTTGCCATGATGAGGCTACGTCTCATAAATGATGGAGGAACCAGCCACCAGTGCCCTAAATGTAGTGCACGTGCCCCTTTATGCGACCTGTGGTGAAGGTCGATGGGGCTCCAGCTAAACAGAGACTTTTTGGAGAGGGTGTAAGTCCATGACCTATACATATGGAAGAGGTGAAGCCCATAATACTTTTTCTCCTTTTTAGTCAAGGATAGTCATGGATCCAAACTCTCAGGGGCTCTGTGCACTGAGGCTAACCCCTAGCTACTAGAAGTAGGTCACTGGGGAAACAGATGTACACTAAACCAATCACTCAGGTGAACACAAACTACATCCTTACCTTGCTCCCTCTAACAGAAGTCATGTCTGGGTTAAGTAGCATGGGGCAGGGGTAAAAATCTCCCCTTTGAAAAAAATCAAGAGGTCCCTCTCCTGATGGAAAGTCAGAAGAAAGTTTGGCTGCCTCTAGCCTGGGGTACTCTTCCGTGAGGCTGCTCCAAGAGTCTGAGCTCTGAAAGCATCATGGGGCACAATTTGCTGATACTGTGTCATAAAGAGTTAAGAGTTTCTCCCTTGTAGCTTCAACTTATCTAGGACTAAGCAGCAGAAGTGCCTGTTATTGATGCATGCCCTGAGCATCTATTCCTCAGCAATCTGTTCAAGCAAAACTCAGATGTACGACGTTCGGTCTTCACAAGTCTCTCAAACAAAATTATTTTCCTTTTGGATCAAGTTATTCATGTATTTGACAATAGTGGGTTTGTCAAAGTCATTTTAAACAAAAAGTAGTTACAAGTGATACTGGGATATCGGATAGCTTTTCAGGTCATAGAATAAGCTGGAATTAATACAGAAACTTTGCAACTTTCTACATGAGATTTACTTATTTTTAGAAATAACAAAATTAAATCCACAAGGATCTCATCAAGCCAATAGAAACTTTTTTCCCTCTGAAATCATATCCATCAATACTACTGTCACATACAGGAGAAACAAGTAAGTCAAATAACTTTGGACAAGGATTTACATCTATACTGGGCAGGAAAAATCTACCCATGTCAATGGCTTGTTCTACAATATGTAAGTTACCCTAACGATAGCAAGCAAATTTCTTTAGTCATTCATTTATTCTTCTAAAGAACAACTTTACAATTTATCAAGATAACTGAAGGAGCTGAACTACTATTCTTACAGGGAAAAATTAATTAATCCTTTTAGTAAATTTTGGTTTTGAAACACCATGCCATACAACATAAATATTGTCATTCTGCATCATGTCAAACAAAGTTCCAATTATAGCAAGCTGTGACGTATTTTCTGACTCTAAAGCTAAGGAGGTAGATGCTAACTAGTCCTCTTTTATATTTGCTTACAATAATTTTACTGTGATTGAAGAAAAATAATTGAAATAGCTTTCCACCTTCTGCCACCTTTTTGCCGCTTTACCACCATGGGTTGTTTCTAATACTACTCTCAAACTGCTTAGGATAAATTCTTTACATATCCATTGGAAG
This sequence comes from Podargus strigoides, assembly GCA_028020825.1. NCBI lineage: Eukaryota > Metazoa > Chordata > Aves > Caprimulgiformes > Podargidae > Podargus > Podargus strigoides. Next base: position 12,646,235 of record CM051623.1, on the reverse strand, counting down.
TTCAGTTTTTATTTTTGCCCTGTCAAAGACTCTTAACTAAGGATGAAAGATTGTAAAAGAACACATTCTGAAAGGTGTCATTTTCTTTATCTGTGTTTTTCAGGAAGACTTCCAAGACATCAAAGTCCTTGACATATTAAAATATTCTTGTATAACTAGTTAAGGTGATATTTTCCAAAGCATCATATTCACAGTAATAAACCAGTTTACCTATTCTCATACAGTAATTGGGAAAGTAAAAAAAATAAATAATGTTTTATTGTGCAACTAAAACCCCTAAATACTTCATAGAAAAAGCAGAAACTGGGCAGAAACTCATATTCATGGATAAAACAGTCACTCATATTATTTACTTGTACTGTTGGTAGTGGCCAAAGATCTAGCTCACAAGAATTGAGCCACAGCATGCAAGGCAAGGTATACACAGAGAAAGTTGTTCTCTAGACCTTAGAGACTAGGCATAAGGTATGGGAAAGAAAAAAAAACCACAACAAACCCAAACCAAAGGGTAAAGGAGAGGAGAAGCAAAATGCTGGCTTAACCGTATCAAAATAACATTTGTAATTAGGCTAAGAACGTATACAAATCATGAATTCCTAAAATAAACTAAGTCAGGACAATTAAATATTGTCCTTTGCATGGTGGGGCAACTTCTATTGTTTGTGTGCATGGGCATATCGCTACCACACAAGACGCAATGATACGTAATTACACCTTGGCACTTTTAATGGAAAGAGCATATTCCTGACTGTCCTTTACATCAGCTTTGACATCAGCAGAACGATTCTTGGTTTGCTCTAGTTGAAGGCAGGACAAAGTCTATATAACATTACGCTCTAAAGTTTCTCATTTCATCAGCAACTTGTTTTAATAAATAAGTAAATAGTGTTGGAGGATCACATGACTTTGGAGGAATGCAAAGTTAAACTGTAGGTTCATTCATTTCTAGGACAGTATCAATAGCGGAATGAATATGAACAGGCATCCTTGACCACATTGCTACCTGTTAGCCACCCCACCCTTGATCACTTTAGCATCAACTCAAAAGTGAACACCTAACAGATGCTCTCTGAGCCAAAAAAAAACAGTTTCAGAGTTGAAGGCAACAGATGTTTGCATGAGATAACCACCAGCATTAGCTCTGCAAATAAAAAGCCATAAATTGCAAAAGGACTGAAAAACATCTAGAGATTGTATTATTTAAAATACCCAGTGATGGGTTCCTTCTCTGAGCAAGAATGAAACGTAGAGCTGGAAATCTGACACTGAGTATAGGCATACTACAAAGTACAGAGCAGAAATATCCTTGATAGAAGTGCAGACTCCCAACAAGCAAAGAGCAGAATCACATCCGCTCTCTTATGCAGCTGTAGCTCTCCCAGCTTACACCTCTCCATCAATAAACTGAAAATGACTCACCAGTGAGACCTTATCTAACTCCTAACAAAATCACCTGCCCATAATAAAGATCAAAGTAACTACTAATTTCATTCAAAATCAACTGTTCATTCTGAAATTCCAAGAGTCCAAATATGAAGATAAAAATGTTTTTTTCCCTAAGATACATGAAAATTCTCAGAAAATGATTTTCAGTTAAAGATGTACAGAAAATGAGACATTCTCACAAAACCTTTTCCCACATACATGAGCAGTCATTTTAGAGTTAGTGAGCCATTAAGGAAAGCTATTTCAAGTAACTTTCAACTGTAGTCAATGACATAAAGATGAACTTCATTATACAATTTCATCTTTGAAGCAGATAGAAGAAGATGAAGAAAAGCTCCATCACAATAAGGTGTCTGATGCTTCTTTCTTCTGTGTTTTTAAGGCAGTAGCAGACTTTTGGTTGGGAAGGTATCTATTCTGGGAAGTTGCACTACATTGTGGAAAGCACGCTGCTTCCAAGCAGAGAGGGGAAAAGTGCAGATGCAGTATTGAAGTCCTCGGGTTGCTCCCTCTTCCATGAATGAAAACACAAGATGACAAAAAGGATCAGGGAAACCAGACTCTGTGCAGGAGGCAGAAGTGATTTGGAATAAGTGGGGTTTTTTCTCTTCTTCTGATACGCCTTTTGGGGCTTTGAGCAACCTGGTCTAGTGGGAGGTGTCCCTGCCCATGGCAGGGAGGTTGGAACAAGATGATCTTTGAGGTCCCTTCCAACCCAAACCATTCTATGATTTTATGCCACCCCTACCAATTTCCCAGCAAAAGCGGAGGGTCCAGTTTAAGTATATTTGTGACAGAACTTGCTGCTGACTTGCAATAGCTATAGCTGTGCTTTACAGTGTTGGACAGTGACCCAAGGCCATGTGAGAGGGACTAATGGCTCTGCAAACCTCAACCCCTGGCTGCTACCTGTGATGAAGACTCACAAAAGTGGGAGTTTCAAAGATAGAAGTAGTTCTGCAGTTTTGGTTACTTCTTTGAGATGTGTTTGCTCACTTCCAGTTACACAGTGGGTTGATTCTTCATAATTTAGATTTTAATTTACTTTAAAACTTTTCCCTTAAATATACTTAATGAGTGCAATAACACTACAAAATGTGTGTTAGTCAGCTAATGCACCCACGCCCTGGGTGTGTTATAGCCCTCAGCAACACTGCTGCCCCAGTACAGCCAAGTTGCATGCATACTAGCTGACAAAAACACACCTTGTTGTGTGTTATGGCTTACATAAGACAGGACTTAGCATATGTAACTGTATATTAATGACACGCCTTGATACATTGTTAAACTGGAAACTATGGTTGTGCTTCATCAGAGGCTTAGGTGTGTGCTGTATTTCAGAGAGCAAAAATTAATTAAGAAATCCTGCGTTCTTGCCGGCAGTAGCTGTAGCGATACACTGGGAATGAGACACAGCACTCCTCACTGACCTACGCGGAACAAGATCCAGGCCAGCCTCCCAAGGGCCAAATGTCTCTCGGACAGAATCGCTACCCTGAAATGTTCCGTGATGATACGACTCATTTAGAATGAAAAGCTGAAGGGACATTTCCACTCTGCCCCCCTCCCATCTCCCCATCCCTCCTCTGCGCCAGCGCTGGCTTTGGTGCAATCAGATGGTGAGAAATCAGGGATGCGATCTGGCCAACCCCTCCCATGCTTTTTTCCCTAGGTTAGTTTTACAGTTTACCACTCACGCTCCTACTGGCACCAGTGAGGCGGCAGAAACACACGGCTGGGACCTCCCTTTTTGACGCCAGCCCACACACAGGCTGGTTTAAAGCGATCGTGAAACCGTATCATTAACAATGTTGGCAGAAACCTTCCCACAGACACAGTTATCCCGACAAAAAGTTGCCTTGCCCCAGCGACTTTTTTCATTTGAATATCGAGTTAAGGTGGATCTTTGCTGTGGAGCTGAGGGGGAGGTTCCCCCAAATAGCTCTGCTGGCAAACCGCCTTCAAGTCTGCAGTGCAGCAGCACTGTCAGAGCAACGCCAAGCGATACCAGCCACTGATATTTTCATACTGATTTTTATTCATTGTCCTATTTTCAATATCTTATACTTTTTTCCTCTAAGGACATTTACCAAGCTCTCCCTTTATTATTTTTACCCTTCAAGGTTTCAAGCTTACTCCCCAGATAAGTTTTACCTCCAGCTGCCACAGCTCCATCAGCTCTCCTACCAAGCCCATTTGAAAGAAGTAGCAAGGTGTTAATTATGGTGATAAATGGCTACAGAAACACCTTTTTTTTTTTTTTTCCTTTTTTTTTCATTTCAAGGAAGAAACTGCTGGAAACTCAGCATTCCTTGCAGAAGTGTTAGACTGAATGAAAAATTTAACAAGTAAAAATGCCGTTATCCAGCACACAGGGTAGATAGTTTTTGGCTCCCAACAGCTCTAAACTATAATTCTGTTCATTCTCTTTCACCTTTCATTTGGAACCAACTTGTTGTGGAAAAATGTGTATCTTCTCCTAGTGTCTTTGAACACCAGAATATTGGTTTTTTAATCTTGAAAATGAATACCTGCATCTTCACAACAAGAAAACGGTTGTGTTAATGTTTGAAGTAACGCATGGTTTCACAAGCCAGCTGAGCCAACCTCGAATCCCTCTGCTGCCGAAAGAGGTTGCCCCTCTCTCTTCTTCCCTGCTGAGTCTTCCCAGTGCCAGTCCACAGTCACGCTGGCTCTGGCATTTGTCTGATACCTCTGTGAATTCAGTTAACTCACTAAACTGACGTAAAGCTGTTCACTGCTCACTTTTTTTGCTGGATTCATTTTCTGCCAGTTGAGTGAGCTGAACCAGCTGAAAGAGGGGGCAGTGTTAAGCACAGGGAAACATGTACCTGGGGGATTCTCACTTTCGACAGTAGCAAGCTGCTAAAACAGCCCAGGCATTTTGTGAAACCTCACCCTAAGGGCACGGCTTTACTAAATCGCTTGATACAAATGAAGAGTTTGCTATTACAGAAAGAGATCCCTCCTACTAGTCATCCAATCTCACATTAAACTGATTCAGCTCACTGAAGTGGCAGAGAACTACCTGGGGTGGCAGATGCTCTTTGCCAGGTCAGCAAGCAGAACATCTGGTCAGATGAGCGTGGAAGCTGACACAAGGCACAGGCAGAACTGGGTGACAGGAGTGGGAAGGAGGAGAAGAACCAGGGACAGAAGTGAGCTCACTCCTTTTCAGCTGTGGTGAGAGCTGAAACCTTGTGAAATCACACTCCATTTTATGAAAACTCCTAGCAGAAAACCACCTTATTTCTCCATTCCTTTTAACAGATAACTGTGAAGCTACTCTTCCCCCAAAGTCTTTATATAAACTTGTTGACTTGTGTAGAAGCTAAAATCTGCCTTTTTTACCAAAATTTTATTTTCACATAATATCCCAGTCTAACAGTCACTGCAAAAATAGATACAGTGATTTCAGACACTGCTGTACCAGACTGCGTGCCACCATTCTCCCAGCTTGACGAGCTAATCATGACTGTTCTTCAATCACCACAGCGCAAAATCAGCATGGCTAGTTCAAATGATCCTTGGCAGCAATTTGTATTAAGCAAAGGAGGAAATTTTGTTTGCAATATGAAAATAATTTCTGGAGATGTCATATGGATAAGAAACCTTACTTCCAACAGTGCAGTTGGGACTGGCTGGATAGGCCCCCCCAAAGGCTTGGCATCACACCAACACTCTTACCCGTATACAACATGGTTTGTCTTTTTAAACCAGCATCTTTTCTAATGCTGGTTATTTTCAACTCTCACTAGCTGCTGTTTTTCAAAACACTTGTGTCTCTTGGGTAAGATTGTGGGGGTTGGTTCGTTGGTTTGTTTTTCAGTGGAGCAGGTTATTTGGATCCTTATGCTTTCTGTTACAGCTAGACAGAGATGAGAGTGCATTTGTCAGGTGGGCTTATGTCACTCAGATTTGAGGCAGCTGGTACCTTTGCCAACAAAAAAGCTTCTTCTCTCAGCACATGCTGCATCAGTAGTAGGGATCTTTGCACCATGACTGTGTCAACCCAGTTAGGGCGGCACATTTGTAAGTGTGGCATGACAGGACCTCAGAGCAGCGATCTTTATACCCTGCTCTGACATGAATTTCACTCACAAGGGAAATTTTCCCATTACTTCCATTCAAACACGCTCATATCTTTGGCTTTTGGTTACTCATATCTATTTTCTGATCTGTTCCGATAAAAGCCTATTAGAAAAGATATTACGCAGAAACTTCAGAATTAATTAGAAGAAATATCTGGAGTCATAAATAAACAATTGAGTTCATGAAAACTGATCCATTAAAATTACAATCTTGCAACCTGTTTCTGGCTCTGACAGACAAGTTCTCCTAAGAAAAACTATTGAATTTTTGAACATTCACTTCTGAACTCCACTCCAAACTGAATTTAAACTTCAGCTTTAACAAATCTAGATCATTACGTCATCCTTAGTTTTAACTACTAATTGCAAGTAACTTTATGGGTTGTTACACCTGACAAATTATGAATTATTTCAGCTATTTTCTAAGTGAAATGAAATCTACGTGTGTTTCTTTATTTCTCATCTCCTTTCAGAGAAATGAATGTATCTCCCTGCACTGGTCTTACTTTATTTAAATAACTTGATAACTCATCCTTTCTCATCGTCTCAGGATTGAAAATAAATCAGTAGGGTCTTCTAGTCTACTCTTTCCTAAGGAATACAGTCCTTGCAGATGTAATCTTTTTGAGAAAGTGAAATCCTCATGTCTTTGAATCATTCTGGTTTTGTAATTTTTTCTGTAATAAGAAAACCAGGATGCAGGCACTACCTCCCCTAATTCACATTCTGACATCTTTATTGGTGCAGGAAAGCCTGCAGTACTGTATTTGGGCTAGATTGTTCACAGACATGCAAGTATTTCACTTTCAAAGTTACAGAATTGTTGATCATTTTAAGAAATTGTTCACTGAAACACTAAGTTAAGAAAAAATGCTGAAGAGAAAGGAATGAAAATAAATTATTTCTCCAAAGAATGTAATTATATAGCTAAACATTATCTATGGAGAGAAAGTCAGTCCTAAGAACCAATGGCACTTGTCAGAGTTACTTTAATGTGCTTGATTTTTTACAAACACTAACCTACAATTTCCTGACATCTTAAATTACATGTTTCTGAGAAGAGTACAGTTTGGCTACAGTATGTCATACATACAAAGTCCTTGCTGACTGAACAGAAGAACATTTTTGATGCTATTATGACAGGCTGGAAAAATCCATACAAAATACATCCTGTTAAAAAATAAATACCAGTTAACTTACTGGTCTACAGACTGTATATGCTACAATTCCAGCTGAGATTCAAACTCAGTTCCAGGCATCTGTTATTAACTCCACCAGAAGGGCATGAATAATTGGTAAACCAAAGCAAGAACAGGGGAAAATCTTCTGGATCTCAGAGGCCTGCAAGAGATCTGACTGCAATCCAAGAGGATGGAAAATAACCAACCCAAATATTTTGACCAGAATTAAGTATTAATGCTTCAGTAACTTCCAGAAAGAAATATGATTAAATGGAGTTTAAAACCAAATATTAGAGAAGGAAAATAGATTTCAAGTTATTATGCAAACCAGACATTTTCTATGTAAATTCAGGCACTGAACTTTTATAATCTGAATTTTAAAACATAAGTCGATGTCTTGATTGTAAATGGTGTTTTTTCTTTCTGAATGTCATGCTAAATTACTGTGTGCATATGCAAGATGCGTGGGTGGAAGGGATTGTCACAAGGAGAAATTCATTCTTGTAAAAACGAAAAAAAAAAAGGTTTTTCTAAGGGCATGGTTAAGAATAAGAATATAGCACTTCCAGTAAAAATGGAACTAACCACTGTTTGTAAACACATCTGTGCACAAATGAAGAACTATTATTCGATAAGTGGTGAGAATATTTGATTCAGCCCATGCGTATACCAATAAGCTGCTCTTGCTGGCCTCAGTCTCAGCCTTCCCATCTCTCTAAGTGTTATATTCTCTCCATGGGGGTACCAGGGTGCCCCACAAATCAATATGGACAATCTGAATATTGGTCTTCTGAACACATCTCTGGTATGAATTACTACATGTATTCCATTATTAAAGTGCATCTTAGACATACTGATCAAAATTCCCATTTTGCTTCATCAAGCAGAGTAGCACAACAGCTGTTAAAAGCCTTTTACATTTAAAACACTATTCTAGACCTACTGTATATTTTCAGTTTACACATCTGCAATAATGAGAGGTAGATGGAAAGTCTTAATGCACTTCTAAATACAGAAGCAGCAAGGTCTACTGGAACCAGTTTTAACATGTGCAGCCATGGCTTTGTCTCATTACTACCAAGTAGCAGTTTCTCTGTATATCTGAAAATTAGGAATGCTGAGTTTGTGGGCGTAATCAGGCAAGGCAGTGAGTAAGCCAAAGTCTACAAACTTCAATAGGATGTAGAAGTTCCCCACTCCTGGCATTTGTGGACTAATGCAGCAGAACTTTGTAAGTTTATACGAACCGGTGTAGCTCTGGTGTGTCACTGACACTTTGCTCATTTATATGAGTTGAGCCTTAATCTAGTGAATGTGGGAAGTGCTTAAGTAAATAAGAAAACCTATTTTAAGCTGCATCTGTATCTTGAAAGATTGTTATGTGGTTAATTGTAAAGAAGAACAACAGAGCTGTGCAATCAAAAAACCTGATGAACAATTTTCTCATAATAATTATGCAGCAACACCTCAAAATACAAGTAAATCTCTAGTTTGCATTTCAACTGTCAGACCAACATGAAGGTATCTCAGCATGAAATCTATTTGTAAGAGATCACAATATTATTGTTCTTAGTGAATTCATGAATGCCTTTTCTGGAACAGTTTTTAACTCTTTGTCCCATCAGAATATGCACTAAAACCTGTCCCCTGTAACAGTCAAATACCATTCTGCAGAAAGATGCCAAAATGGTATAATCATAAGAAAGTATGGAGGACTGTGTTAACATTTGCTGACCTTTTCAGGTTTATGGAAAACACATTATTTCAATTTCCCTGAGATAATGGTACTTTGGATCAACATGTGTGTTTGTTCTCAATGATTATTTATGATTTCCTATTGAAAGTACACAGAAATTTAGTCCTGCTAAGTTTCATATCTTCTTGTATGCCAACAGTCTTTCCATAATTGAATTGAGAATACTTGTTGTCCAACAGCATCTATAAAGAATAGTACTCTAAATATACCAGTTTAAAACCTTCTTGTATGCCTTTTTTTCCCCTCTTACTCTAAGTTGCTCTAAATTTCTTTTTAATATAGTATTATTTTCTGTGGTCACATTATAGGATTAAGAATTAGGAATTTTATTTCCAATTCTATCACTGGCCACCTTGGCCAGACTAGAAAAGATGCTTTGCTACTTCTTTCCTCAAAGTTGACACAATATAACATTTTGCCATAAAGTGCTGTTTCTGCTCATACTGCCAAGCAGCAGTACTTCAGACAATTCTACCAGAATTTAAATTTACAGATATCCAAGCTGCAGCAGTCTGAAAAATGCTCTGCAGCAACAAGCCAGCTGTGACCTGCAGACAGCTCTAACATGTCGCTACCCCAAGAGAAATGTGCAAGTTGGTGGTCCTAGAGGAATGCTGAGAGCCCTTCCTTGCATACTGAACTGTAGATCTATTGTTAGAATTAGTCAGCACTTGCGTAGGAGTTGGAAGAGGTTTAAGGCTGTGATAAATACTTTGATATTTATGTTTAAAGGCAAAAAGAAACCATCTCTATTGATTCACAAAAGGATGAAATAGCTGAATGAACAAGTCTGCCTATGACCTTGAATGGGGTAGACAGGTGGTTTCAAATGATTGGCTCAATTAAATACAGACATTTTACAGAGATGTTTCTCTGACAACCAGATAAATGATAACATGGGAAAATTTCATCCTGCCAGAAACCCAACGATCTCTCCTGTTTCTACTTGCAGTAATATCAGCACATACATAGTAATACATTTGCTTAAAATCTGCTAGTTAAAACCCAAAGAAGCTCATACAGAAACAAGTGGCCTTTTTTTGAACTAATGACAGAAATAGGGAAAGGGGTTTGGAAGTTATTGAAGATCCACCTAACTGTTAACATAAATTAATTGGTGGAATAAGTTTTCCTTGATATAAGAACTGCAATAACACGAACGGAACAAAACCAGCCAAGAACTGAGCTTTGAAACTCTCCAAGAGTCTTTTGCACCTTAACCTTTCACTCAAGGCATCATAGCATATAATTTCTAAACAACATTTTGGTTTAAAATTTGAATGAATTTCATAAAGAACAAATGTTTAAAATAATTAAAAATTAAATAAAAGATTTAATTTAGGATTAAAACTTTCTCTTTTATGCTAAAACTCCTTCCCTACAATTATATTTCATTTGGTCTGATCCTTTTCCCTCCCTAGTCTTTTTATTTGATCAATAAACCAATGTTCATTGAACGTAAATAAACATCAGTGTCATTAAATTAGAAAGGGAGATTCACCACATTCAAATATGTACACTGAACATTTCCTTTCCATAAAGTTGTGTTCAGCTTTACAGCTAAATCAATGGTGAAAGCTGCAGCAGTGAGGTAGTTAAAAGGAACATTTTTTTCCATCTTAAATATTTTTAAAGTATGGATTACAGCACTGCAACTACTATTCTGCCATTCAGAATTAAACAGGAAGTGAACTGATAAAAATAGAAGCTGCCACTAAACCATACATTTCCTTTCTTGACACTTTTCATACTTACATGAAAAGTTTACATAACAGACATCAGCTTCGGTAAAGAGAAATACTATCTGTTTTATAAATAGCCACTGCAAATAATTTATTCAACTCACATGATGTTCTATCAATATTCATTTTTGTTTCCACAATAGCTGTAAGAAAATAAACATGGGCTTTGAGTTTCATTACCAGTTCCCAAGTTTGAACCAGTCTACTTACCTGCACCTTCAATAAACCTAAACATTTTGCTTGGATATGACGGTTCATCAAGACCAAACAGTAAGAAATTGAGTAGATTAAAACTATGTGAATGAGAATAAACATGCAAAGAAATGTTTGCATAGACTCCCTTTTCAGTGACACTGCAAACAAGCACATAAGCAAAGTCTGAGGTTCTCGGGAGATGTGCATGAAACTTTGCATAACGTGGCATTACTTTGCTCTCTTGTCTGTATTACTAGTACACTTGAGTGCAAGCACACCAATTGACATCAGCTACATTTGAGAGCACAAGTACATTTTGAAGAGTTAACAATAAATCACTGTAATAAAATAAAAATATAAAAGTATATGAATTCAATTGAGAAGTAAAAGATAGTAGATCACATTTTAATTAATGCTATTTACAATTCAGGCTTTCAAGAACTATGTCTAATTCTCCCTGGGTTTCAATGGCACTATCTAGTTGGTTTTCTTCTTTTGAAAACTGCAGGGTGCAACTGTGTTTTTTAGAGTGTCTTACTTGTCTCACTTCTATATGCTAAATGGATAGCAAAAATCCCTCCCCAAGTAATTCTGCTACCCAAAGTTAAGCTCAGATGCTTTTGTATAGAGACATTTCTCTCTGTTCTTTTCTTGCCTTTCCTTTCCTCTTCCTTCCTTCTTTCCTTTAGATCACTGTCAGTTTTAACCCTATGATTAACCTGTCATTTGTGACCAATTTCTACAATGTTAAAACTATGGGGTTTTTAAACCTCAGTTCCTGAATGTGAGAACATAAAAACATTTGTGGCTTTTTTCCTCTCAGTGACTTTACATGAGTGTATAATAATTATTATGAGCTGTTCCACATTTTAAAATTAATAACCAGATCTGAGCAAAAGCTGCAAAGGTAAAATTGCCATCAGAGGGCAAACCACTAACAGTGTCACTCAGAAGTTTCTGCCTACATATTCAGCCCAGGTTTGGAGCCTGGAGATGAATTAGGAAAGCACTATAAGGAGATGATTATGTATTATGTGGTATAATTCTAGAAAATTATTGACACCTGTAATTACTTAACTAGAAACAACATAATTTTAGCATTAGAATATCAAGTTCTTCTTACATAAATCATTTTATGCAAATGGAATAATAATTAATGAGAACATAGCCCATTTAAATAAATGTCAATGATAGGACATTTAGATAAAAAGAAATAGCAGAAACATGTCATTAAAATAAGAAGTGATGAATCTAGATCACAGCTGTAAGTGCTGCTTAGCATTTAAACTGAATGTTCATACAGGGCAGTGAGACTTGATGGTACATTAGAAACTCACAGCAGAAGTAACAAAAGGCAAAGAAACACCCTTTTATCACCAACTCCCAAACTAAAAATATGAGTAATTTGAGCAGAGCATTCAGAAGGCAGCAGCAAGTTCTTAATTTTGACAGTGACCCAAGTCCCTGTTCATTCATTCATCCTGCTTCTGCTCCAGAAAACCAGACTAAGGTTCTGTTGAAAGTCACACACTACAACCGTGTTTATGCACAGTGCTGAGTATAAGGAATAAAACCCTCTAGACATAAGAAAGATGACAGCTAGAAGAGACATGCAGCCAGCAAGAAAGCTGTGCAAATTGCTACCTATCTTCTGAGAAATTTTACATGATAACTAGACTAGCACATAGTGACTGAAAAAAAAAAATAAAAAATACAAAATTAATAGGACCGGTATTTTCTCTGACTGTTTTGGAGAACAATGTGAACCATCTTAGCAAAAGCCAATAGAGCTAGTATGCCCCCTAGGCACACAGAAGACACAATGGCCCTATTTTCCTCCCAAAAGCACAAAAAGTTTAGAAAGCTCCTGGAAGGTTCCCAGAACTTTCCTTTACATCTTCTTATTGTGACTTGCTAATGGCTTCTCTATGCTTGATCACATCACATAGGCCAGACAGAAATAAGGGCCCTGAATCTTTCCTTGTTTTCCCACAGGGTGTTGTGTGTCAGCAGGCCACTAATGACAGATGAAACTTTTGCTCTCCTCTTTGTAGGCTTTGAAATACTACCCATCCACTTACAGAAGCCAGAAAAAGGTGTGGGTATTTCATTGTGACCTCCTCCCATACTGTGTCTATGCCAAGGAACATAAAGAAGCTGACCCCTCTTAATAACAGAACTATGACTCCCAAAGATCTGTGAAAACATAAACTAAGACCAATACCACAGAACATACTTTACATAATGACAGAATTAGGAAAAAAATGCACCTACGTTTTTTCTGACATGTCTCAAGTTGTTTATTTGTAGATGCACTGAAGTTGTCCAAATAAAACAGGAAAATGTTCTACATAAATCACCTTAGGTGCTATGCATAAACAACACTTACTGCAAGGAATAAAAAAAAACAACAAGCCTATAAAGAGATGAGACAGGAAGGTGGGTTTTTTAATATAATCTTACTTCCAGATCTAGTTCTTTAACAAAGATTATATCAGGTTTTTTTTTCATTGCATGTTGTGTAATCAAACTGGTTCAGACATCTCCAATAATGAAGACATTGCTGCTATTATTATAAAGTCATATAAAAGTAGGTGAGCAGCTGTAGCCTAATAAACACACAGCTGAATAAAGGAAACTGCTGACAAGCTGCAGTCTTGTTTCAATGTAAATTCTCATGTGTTCACATCATATTTTAATTGTACACAACAATAAATAAGCTTCTGTCACTAGCAGTTTCTCATAAATGGGCTAATGCTAATTATGTCTCTATTTTCAACCACACAGTTTTAGTGAAAAAATTAATATCAGGAAAATAACACAAAACCAACGAGCTTTGCAACCCATTTGAGTGGCAGAAAATATTACAGTTTTCTTTATTTGATTTTTCTAGTTTTATATGAAAAGTGTGACAACTCTCTTATAAGACATCTCAATATTTCAAGCATTAGATCTAGCAATATACATTACTTATATAAAAAATTTAGGGAAACAGGTTCATATTTCTTATCAGTATTGTATAACTGGTGAAATGAAAGCCAAAATGTGCAACTCCAGCACCATCACTGAATTTAAGAGCTGGTCTTTTTTGCAGCTGGAAATATATAATTAAATATGGGCAGCATGTTTTCGCTTCTATTCAGTCCTTTGTTCTACAGCTGGCAGTACATTTTTAGGCATTTGTTTGGTCTGAAATAATTTGTACTAGTCTGACAAAGTTATTTTAACTCTGACTAATGATAAGATACAGCATCTAAAAGAACCGATTGTTCAGAGAATGATTAAGGAGAAAGGGTCCTTTGAGCCACTGAGGTGCTACAGTGCTTCTCATTTTCACTCTTTTTGATTAATCCTTCTAGTTACATCTCTTAAGCTTTTAGTCAACATCAAGACTGTACTGAGTACAGTATAAACATACAGCTTGAGACACAAAGGTGGTGCTTGCATTATGTGGTGGCCTCTAGACCAGACATGCATACTTTCCGTACTGCAAGCATGGCATGAGGTCTGGCTGGAGCACAACCCCTACTACATGGCAGAACCCACATGCTTAAGTGAATCAGGTGGGTTAGTGTGTTTGCACCAGCTGCCTTGCAGAGCAATAGGGCTGATGAAAGGCCAGGGGTTGCAGAAACTACTACACCTATAGCTGCTTTATTAATGTGGCACCAACAGCTGTCCAGCTGTTTCATGTACCTTGGTTGGTTTCCTGTTTAAAACAAACACTCTTTTTGCTTTCTTTTAAACAAGTTGATGGGTAATTACGTTTGCATCTCACATGATGTTAACATGATACCACTAAATATGATATCATTGAATCTTTTGGATGAGGGTTCAAGTGAAGTTGCCAGAACTTCTCTAGTCTCATTAATAATGTGATTTTAGCTAGAAAACATCCCTAGAAGATCTCCCCCAATGATGACACTACAATACATGGTGGCTTTGGTGCCCTTTCTCTCTCCCTAGCTGAACATATACAGTTTCACTGGAGCACATTCCCTACTATGGACATTATGACACAGAAGTCCAGCTGTGATCCAGCTTCTTTGCAGAGGAGTGGAAGATGCATCCATGTCCATCAGAGGGGAGAGGAACAGAAATGTACATGAGGAGTGCAGCCAAATCCAACCTCTTTCCTTCCTCTCTTTTGGAAGGAAGAGGCTGCCAGCTGAGCCCCTGTAAATTGGGTGGGGAGATAGATCAAAACAGCACAGAGGGGACAGGCTGTACAGAGTGGGACATAGGATTCATATCACACTAAAATCAGCATGTTCAGCAGTCTTAAAATCTAAAGTGTTTCATATTGTTAGGGAATTACACAGATTCAGAACTGCAGTGCTACCATGGTATTGAGATAGTGTTCACCACTGGTTTATATTTCTCACCTCTAATCATTTCCAGACATCGTTATTTCTCTTTTTCACATACACATATTCAGTCAATGCTGCTCCTTTCATATTCTAGTCCACATCCTGACACTGTCCTCTGCACCTTGCCTTACTCCCAGGAGTCCCAAAGTCATTAAATCACTGTAAGAGTGATTGCATTTGCATTCTACTTCCTCATCCAAGTTCAACTAAAAGTATCATTATTTTATAAGTTCTTGAAGTGTTCTACAGGGTATTAGTCAAGAGATGAATAAAACAGTCTTGGCAGATTGATGTTTGTTGCTATTATTTTCTAGTAGAGATGCACAAATTCGGTTTGCAAATTGCTTGATTATATCATTAGTAGGTTCACCTCTCATTTAAAACAGTTTGTTAAAAGTGGAGTGAGGAAAAAGACACAGATACAAGCTTTAAAAAACAAAAACCTACCGGTGCTAACTTTGCTTTTAGAAAGACTATTAGGCTTCCCATGTAGTTTAGTCTCATATCCAGCATCCTATTCCACTACATTCCATTTTCTTGAAATGTACAACTGAAAGAACTTAAACTCAAATGGAATTTAAATTAGGATACTTAGTATCCTACAGAATTTCTGCTCTCCAGTCAATTCTTTGGTCTCTTCTTTCAATCCTTTTGTAAGACAATGTTTGTTGGTTGGGTTTTTTTGCACTAGGACTTAAAGTACCTAATGATTTGGGATACTAAACCAGAGAAATTTTTTGTAGGCCTGTTATTAATGAGTAATTAATTAGTATTTTCAGGAAATTAGATATCCTTTGGAATCTGTGCAACTAAATTTGGAAAACCAAAGTATTTCAAGCCCTAGTCATTTTAGAAACTTTTAGCCATTATGTAGATCGAAATAGTAAAAAATAAGAGAAGTTATAATTTAATGAGAAAATTTTAAAGGTTTACAGAACAGTATAAGCGCCTAATAAGTGTACACACACAAGCACATAGCAGTATGCTAATGTAATTGTGTACTCTTGAGATCATAAATAGTTATGCAAAATTAGAGTATGAAGCTGCAAGAAAAGGAAGAGAAATCTGTTGAAATCTGAAGTGGTCAAAATGTAAGATGAGTGTAGGAATTTTAACTTTCTTGCTCCACAAGATTTCAACATCAATTCCCACAAAGATTTCAGCTTCATTTAAAAGAAAAAAAGAGTAAGTTTCAAGATAAATCAGGAGCAACTGGTTCAAGAGAGAAGAATCAAAAACATATAAGCAGAGGTGGAAATTTAGAATAAAAAAAGACATGTCAAAAAAAGAATCTTAACAAGTATAATGGTGAAGGTGATATAGAGACTAGAAGAGTCTATAAAATCATTCATTATTAAATAACATCACCTTCAAAATATAATATATACTCCATCTTGGAACTCCAATTACATGAATAAATTGCATGAGCATCTCTCTGATGTCCTCAGAGCTCCTCAGCAGAGCAACAGTCCACTCCAGCAATCCTGAGGGCATGTTATTTAAATCTTTCAACGACAGCAGTAATTCACTTTTCAGCAATAAGAATTTGCCTCATCAAGCTAAAAGAAATATTGCTGTATTAGTAGAGTCAGGGCCACACATATCTGACTGGTATATGGGGCACAAATTACTCAGCCATCTTATAGTTATAGACTTTGAAAATAAATATTGAGTGCCTTTATGTGAATATATCCTCATTTATATTGCAAATACAAAAACTGTACTAATGGTTTAAAATGACAGAGGGCCCTGATCTTTATAAATTATGCCTTTTATGCTTTATGTAAACCTGTTATTTTATTGAGGATGCTAAAAACAGTACTTTTATAGTATCTAAATACTAAAGTATCTAAGTACTAAAGCCCACCGCAGGGAAAATCTCTGCCTGGGGAGCAGGTAGAGAGTCCTGAGCTGGCATTTCCCTGGAAATGATGGTGCCTTGCATGAAAACCCGCAAAGGAAGCATTCAGTTAGAATAAGAACAAGGTATTCTGCCTTATTTCTTTTTTTTTTTTTTTCCAGTGATGAAATGGGACAACAGCAAATTGCAGTTACAAATAATGTAATTTGTCTAAATTATTGATCTTGTGGACTCCACTGTTCAGTATACACACCTCACATCACATACATACACCTCACACCATGTATACATGGCAGATTTTTATACATAGACTTTGTTTGTCATGGATAGTGGCAGGTGTTGATATCAGCTATCTTATTCTGGTGCAAGTCTAAAATGAAATGAGTCTATTCATTTCAATTACCAAGGATTTACAAAATAAAGATCAGATTTTCATCCACAAAGTACAATACTATGCACGTATATTTCAATGTATACTGAGGTTATGCTCTACAACCCTTCTCTTGCAATTAAATACACTGGTATATTTCCTTAGAAAATGAATTTTAAATCACTGGAGCTATTTGCCACTATAAAGTTACACGCATCTGTGATTCATTTCTAAATGACCACTACATATTACTGGAAGAAGCACTCTTTTACTGATATTAAATGATTTAAGTGATCACCTGCTTTTGACAAGACTGAGGATTGCGTGCCAACTTCACTGCTCTTAAAACACCCCCTGAAAGGTCTGAAAAAGCAAGCTGTAAAAGCAGAGCAGAGCTGGTATGCAAATTATGAGATATTCTTATGCTGCATCATATGAACTCATCAACTAGGCATTGCATCCCAGAGAAAGCATCTGCTGTGTGAAATTTAGGACAGTAATTCACAGCCCATAGAACACTGCATCACCACAAATTAAATTTGTTAGAAATGTATACTGATGTTAGTATAAAAATATTACGTTTTAATAGTTTAAAAAAGTGACAGCACTGGGCACTTTATAAATATTTAACTAGTAGTGCCTTCGTAGTTTAAAATGTGGCTTTTTCATCACTGAAGATGCAGCACTGAATCACTGTTTGAACTTGGGAGGGACGGTCAGTCACTGTAGAAATGTACTGAAAGTCTAACCTCAATGAACACAAACACTATTTTTAAACATAACCTTGTTTCAGAAAACTTACACGAATCATGGACTCATCTGAAATTGTGCAGCACCATGTTCATAATGCCCAGCCATGTTTACCATTGCCAGGGGTTAGTATGTGAGCATGGGTCCTCTGTTGAGGAACTTGAAAAGGATGCACTTACTGTTTATGAATATGTCAAGCGACCATTAGATGCATGAGATATCCAGGGAAAAAACTTTAAGTGCTTTCTTTCACTGTATGTATGTTTTGACTGATGCTTCTAAAATAATTTTCATCTTTGATCTTGGCAACAATCTCTAAATCCTTAAACATGACTTCCTTTCACTTTATATGGTTATATTGCATGGTCTCATTATCACAACCAGCATACTTTTGTTGTATGTGTCATATTTTTACTCACAATTTCCATCTGACAGACAACCCATATATGAAATGTCCTATCAGTCTATTTGTCTCCTTTGCCTAATTCGTGTGGCTCAGAGTCCCGCATCCTCACGGCTTGATGGCCAAGGACTGTCTCCCTCTACAATATACCCCTTTAATCATTCTAACTATATTCCCTGTTTATCCGCATCCACACACTGGCTATTAAATCAAGCTCTGGGTAACCTGCAGATTTGCTCATGGCAAGGTTTTTGAAAGCACCAGCTTCTCAGCAGTGCTCCAGCCTCATAAGATGAAGAGGGTGAGGATCTAGACAAAATGAAACACAACTTATCTTTGTCAGATGCCGTATTATAGTTCAGAACTTGAAATATATTTTTAAAATCAATAGACAGAAACATTGGCAAGGAAAATACAGGAGAACTGAGGATTAATGAAGAGGGTATGTCAAGACCTTTTACGCTGACTGTCCAGTACTAGGTGATACAGAAGTCAAAGGAAGCACACTGCTCTCCAGTAGGGAATTTAATTCCTACATTAGATTTCCTCTGGATACATGTTAGTTAAAATTTTACTTACAAACTGAAAGGTAATGGACTATTTCACCCTCAGTAAGCTTGTCAGCTTGACTGAGTTTAAGAAAACAGATGTAATTTAAAAAGTGAAGTTTTGTTGAAGGATTTGTAATATGAGTTTGCAAAAAGTCACATTAAACCTGGTTTCTATGTGCTCCTGTATCTCAGCTTCAACATGGGCAACCAAAATCTTTCAGAACTCTTTTAGTTTCTGGCAACAACCTCGTACGAAGATGAAGACTAAGGGTTTTGAAATATTCCTGTGACTATAAGAATTTAAATTTAGAATAAAATGAAGATACTTTTGTATTAATAATCAGGAGCAAGTAGTTACATTCCAATTCCTGCTTGCACAGAACTGAACACTGCCCAAGGATTTGTTTTATCCAGGATGGTCATCTTTGTGTCAAGTTATTTTCTATTTGGGAGAGTCACTTTCAGGCAATTCTTTGAGTTTATTTTGATTAAAGGAAACAAGCTGGATTGTTCTTCGGAGCAAGAAATGACTTTATAGTGTACTTGCATTGAGCTTACCACAATGAGGTCTTGGTCTATACAGGCACTAATGCAATTCAGTTATAATAATAATGAAAGCAGCAACTACTGCTCATACACTCCCATTAATTCTACAGACACTGGAAATATGTGCAACCTGGTATTAACATTCAAGCTGATAAAACAGTTTTGTTAATTTAATCCTATTCAATTGGTGTCAATAGATCCTCTTAAAAAAAAATGATGTTGATGTTTACTACTCCTTATCCAAGGACCATGAAATATTTTACAAACATTAAACACCACAGTAGCTTATGAGAGTAGCTAAGTATTATTAAACATAAAGATGATAGGACAAAGCAGAAAGCAGCAAAAGTAGCAGCTGTCCAGCTGTATATTAGGAAGTTGTCAGTGCCAAACACTAAAGAAAAATGAAGGAAAGCCATTAAAATAGACCTCTCTTTGAACTTCTGGGTTGGGAGGAGGAGAACTCAATATATGATTTGCTGGCAAAGCAGGTGTTTGTCTACGTGGTGGAAACAGTAGTGCTCTCTTTGATATGGAGAAAGCCCTTCACAGTTACAGGAAAAACACTGACAGCAAATTATTCATCGCAGGGGTGCAAATGAATAAAACAAAACAGCACCTCTAGATTAAGATAACCATGGATATTCCAGATATATTACCAGCTGCAAGAATGTGGGACCTAAATAATATCAAAAGTTACATCAAAAGTCCCAGTAAATATTTCCTTAACCAAAAGCTTCCAAGCTATACAAACTCCTATATAACTCCCAAAACACTAAGTTAATTGCATTAAAAAAATCCTCACTGACTTAATGTATCACTACTTAATGTTTTGATTTTATCATAGGTTATATGAAGCCTAGTATTTTTAATAGAATAGACTTGTGGAGTCCTGTGATCAGCTGAAAAAAAATTCCTCAGCTTTGATTCAAATAAAATAAGATTTTAATTCTCAGTTGTTAAGAATTTCTTGACACTTGAGTTAAGAATACCCGAAGTCATATACAAAAAGAAAATACACTGTGTTTGTGGTTATACATAAACAGGGATACAAACTATACTACAAAAAGTGAATTAGAGTAAGTATAGCCAGAGAAGTACAAAATTCACACAGCAGAAGAGGATTCTGATGCAGCCAGAAATAAGTGATCTTATAAGCCTGGACAATCTTACTGAGATTTAAATATTTGCCTTTTCTATGAGAAGAAATAAGCAGAGCATTCCTGTACCATCTAGTGCTTTGGGTCAAAAAATAACAAAGTTTTATGCAAACTGGTATCAGTCACAGAACTTCTGGACAGAATCAGAAGTGCCAAGATAGGGGAAGATAAGAATTCCAGGGACAGCACTGGTGACTGAGACTTACCCATGGATACTTGTTCTGTTTAATTTCATAAGATAGAAGGATAAGTACTGGAAAAAAGTACATCAGTATATAACTTTGAATGTTGCACTTCAGGGTTTTGGCCAACTGAAAGAAGGATATTGTAAAATTCACAGAAACATTTAGGTTGGAAAAGACCTTGAAGATATCTAGTCCAACCATCAACCTAACACAGACATTCAAAGAGGTAAATGAAAAGGAAGGCTATCAAGCAACAGAAAATGCTTATTAAAAATCTTTCAGTGCTCTAACCAAGTATGTAAATCTAAATACCAAAACATTCTTCCCTCTCCTCAAGTAGAAAGCATGGGATGCAAATGTCAAAAAAAGAGAAAGTCAAGGACAGTGATAATATATTGTACTGCTACTCAGCATCATGAAAACACTCCATGAGTTACACAAAGTAAAACCGAGCCTGAATGTAGCCACTCACAAGATACACAAATGAGCCAGGCACACAGGTCATAAACACACATGTCTCTAAGGTGAAACAGTATCTAATCATTTCAGACAAAAAATGAAAATTCTTATCAGACCTGTAAAGTGCAAATTTGTGTCCTGGATTTCAATACACAGAATGTAATTAGTCAAGTCAAAATTAACCATGTATACTACTATAAAGAATGCCATAGGGTCTTGAATGATAATCAACT
Source organism: Podargus strigoides (assembly GCA_028020825.1). NCBI lineage: Eukaryota > Metazoa > Chordata > Aves > Caprimulgiformes > Podargidae > Podargus > Podargus strigoides. The sequence continues at coordinate 12,624,915 of CM051623.1, read as the reverse complement.
ACAGTATCCTCCTCACACCTGTATATCCTAAGTATTACTAGACATACAAATAACATTTTCATATAGTACTTTTAAAAAGTGCTTTTTGAAAAGCTAATTATTTAATATAATGCAAATAAACAATCCATATTTTAGGACTTGGTATTGCTCATTGAATGTCTGAGAACAAACTGGGATATTACTAAGTTTTGACTGTTCAGAAATCACACTTTCATTGACTAAGTGTTTTGCTTCTTAGTGCACTGATGAGAATTTGGTAGAGCCCATAGGACATTACAAAATGAGCACAAAGTTCAAAATACAGCTTAAATAAGACCTAAAAAATTGAAATCCAAATTACTCAGATAAATTGATCAATATTGGCTCAATTCTCTGTTGAGTAAACCACAACGTACAGCAAAGGGACTGTGCTGCTAGAGAACTATGCCAGCCAAATGCTGAATTTCTTTCAATTACACTATCCTAACTCCATTCAAATAATTGTTTAATTGTTGTTTAAATTGTGTTAGAGCAGTTGTGATTGGCTGCATTCACCTTCTGAGTAATTTAAAGGAGTTTTTCTTAACTCTTCGCTAAGGGCCTGGCCCAGCAATTCTGACTCATAAATATCCCTGACAACTGCTAATAGTCATCAGGGACATCGTAACTTTTTTTTTAAGTTACTCCTTAGAGCAATGGAATATTACAGATTACCTCAGTAATTAATTAAATTAATTAAATACACATTTAGAAGATTCAGGTTAGGAGAAAGATGCATAAGAAGATTTTCTCCACCTGGTTGAGCCTATTTGAGAGTGCTGTGCTCTCTCGGCAGGAGATACGCCAACAGATTCCTGCAGCTTTGTAAGACTCCGGGGAAAGCAGGATCTGCTGGGAATTGCCACACAAGCACCTCCTTGTGGTGCTGAATCCGTAGAAGGGATGCTATCTGAAAATCTCTTGGGATTTTGCTTCACCTTCTTTGAGGCAAGCTCCCTGTAGATGTACCTGTGGGAAACTATTGAGGAATAAATCTCCAGCAAGAAGTTCGATGTACAGAGGGACTGCAGAACTGCTACCCTAAATCAAGCATTTATGCAGGTCAGACTGTATACCTCTTCAAGCTCTAAATCTTTCCTTATAATGCATGATCCATGACTAATATAATGAAGACCTAATCTGGGAACTAGTACAGTAAAATATATGTGTGTATATATATATATTTTAATATACACACATCTGTTGATTCAAGAGATGTGAACTCAGCACATCTCTGTATAAAACTCAAGATGATCGAGTTACTAATTTGCACGACAGAAATACTTAAGGATACATGATTTGAATGATATTTCAGACATAATGACCAGCAGCTCCCCAGGCTTTGGTTCATTGCAAACAGGATAGTAAATCCGTCTGTAGGTACACAGCCATGCTGTAACTGCAGCCCAAACTGGCAGAGAGGGCAAATTAGTGTTCAACAGTCCTACAATGAAATTAAGCTAAGAGGTCATTATAAAGACAGTCAATGCTGCCTCTTTAAAGCTTTTAAATGATCTTTACTTACACAGTTTCAAAAGTCATCTCAAAGCATTTTTTTTTCTGGTTTTCACTCCTAATGATTTCTTTTTACAAAAAAAATAAAGCCTCTAAAAAGGGGTGTTCATAGTGATTCCATTAATAAGTCTGTCCAAAGATATACTTTTTCCCACCAGTATGTCCTATATCTTTATTTGTTTTATATACAAATATAACAAAATTGTAGGGCAAAGATCAGTGAAGAAAGCATTGCAAGAAGTTTATATTGCCCTGCAGTCAATTTGCTGGTCAACATTGACAATGACCACTAAAAAAAAAAGAAACCCAAGCTCAAAACAAACCTCCAACTTTGTCCAAAACCACCTTCTAATCACTGGAGATAAAACTTAATGTCTAAATACTATTAAATTAAAACAGCTAATAGTTATAAGTTTCTGTTTCATCAAGGTAAGGTCATCTTGTACACCAACAAATTCTGACATGCTGTAAACTGCAGGCTCTGAAATTGAGACATCTGTCTCCATCGGCTCTCACTGGAGTCATATCAAACACTTGAACAAAGATTACCTAGGCATACTGCTATGCCTTTCCCTTATTTGCAGAAACACACGCTATGAAGGCAACTATAGCATAAACACATTGAACTCTTTTTGTACATTCCTGTCTTATCTAATCAATACTTGTGTCTGTAACAACAAAGTTAAAGTAAGCACAAATTGGAAAGATGCTCTGTACAAGGACTGATTGGCAAGAATGGAAATTGGTGCACTTAATGATCCCTCTATTAAAATATTTTTCAGATATTTAAAAAGAAAAACACTGCTCTAGGCATCAAAATTCAGCATGAATAGCTGATGTGGGCTGAATCCTTCTTAAATAGACATGATTATATTTCAATGTCTTTTCTGATTATGACAACTTTGACAAGATAATAATCTCCTCTGAACAGGACTTTTTAAGGTTGAGAGAAATAATGTAAGATTTATTAAATAATCTGTCAAATTATCTATGAACCCTGCTTTCAAAAGAAATCCTATAATCTCATTAAAATAATTACAGAAAATCTATGCCTTATATTATAAATAACAAGTATAAGTATCACTGGTATACAGAGAGATCTAAAAGCACAGGAACTTGCAAGATTCAATAGGTGATAGCATAGCTTTGTTCTCTTAAGATAAACAACAGAAGAAGTTTCTGTGTTAAATAGCCTGCATGCTAGGTCATCTTTTGAACCATAGTTGTCAAAATGGAGGGAAAGGAAACAAGTCTGTAGTTATGTTAAAAATCAAATAATCTACATTATGTATATTGCAGCCTCATTTATCTTTCCTCACATTCTGTTGCCTCTTTTCTCTTATTGCTTTTGAGGGAAAGCAAAAACTAGTTCTACAAAGGACAACAATTACATAGAAACAGAAACACAGGTACAAGCAAAAATTGATAGGAAATGTCTTTAAGAAAATATTTGCTAGAATTCTCTTTTCAGAAAGAACACGAGAAAATAAAGGTGTGAAACCTGAGATAATGTCAAGAATGAGAGAAAGTTTCAATTTTAATTTTATATATTCATGCTCTTTTTAGACAGAGATAGTGAGCAAAACTGGGAAGAAGGTTATAGTGTTTACTTTGCTGTGATGTAAACACGGCAGGCAGGAGAAACAGGACAGGAACAGCTCCTAAAGCACTACAAAACGGGTTGCTTCCTCTTAATGCCATAAATAGAACAACTCCTGCTGCCATTATGGACTTACTCTAGTAGCCAGCAATGTAATTGCAAAATTCAAGTGTCTTCTGCCTCTTACACTAGAGAAGGTACCCTCTTTGAATTGAAAACTCCTGCTCTTGGAGAGCAAAGGATGAAGGAATCAACCAATGCAAGGTGACAACACCCACAAAGCTTCTTATCAAGACATCTGAAGATAAAAACCATACTATTATCTGAGAGAATGTTATAGACACAGAAGGTTTACCACCTAAGCTACTTGAAAGACACAACACTGCTGTCATGCCACCATGTCAGAATTGAAACCCCCTACTCATCAATAACATCACCAGACTAAGCCCCTGCACGATTCCCACTGACTGGCATTCTACATTACAACCACTCCAGCACTAGTCCTTATTCCTGTGTGAGAATGAGGAGTCAACAGTCTACACATTTACGCACAATCCTATTTCAAGTACAAAATGGTATTTTATTTACCATGAAATCAAGCACTGTTTCTGAACTTAATGCTACAAGGTTAGTTCTTTCAGACGGCATTCAGAAAATTGTTCCAACACTTCGTAAAGCTGAAGTACTAAACAAAGATATAAATAACATGAGTTATTTAAACAGCTGAGCAGTTAACTGAAATAGGAGAAATCCAACAATCATTTTGTAAGAGGTTAAGTGTAGAAGACTCTCTTATCCAGAGATGCTAACTGAAATTTAAAGACATGAAGTTCAACTTCACATATTTTGTTTTCAAAATTCATTTATACTTTTTTTTTTTTTTTACTTTGAGAGAAAAAAATGCCAAAAAACTATGATATAAAAGAAACACACAGACTTTTAACATTTTTAGAAGGTGACTCACCAGTCTTTTTATAATTCTCAACAAAAGCTTCAGTTGCCGTGCATCTTTTTTAGACTTCAGTACTCCTGCAAAGCTGTCCATGTTTTCTGGAGACATACTCTCCTGACTGTTCCCTCCATACAGCTGAACCAGCAATGATAAGCACTGTGAGGCACTCTCAAATATTTCAGTATCTTCACTGGGAAGCTAAAAAGGAACAAAAAAATGAACAAAGAACAATCAAATTCCAATTTCAGAAAAATTGAATATCACTGGGGATTTGGAAGAGTACTAACATTTGCATTATGCCAGGAAAGAATCATCTCTAGTTGAATGACTCAAAATTCCATTAAAATAAGCTTAATAAAGTGATGAAAATATGATTAAAATATATCTGTTCTTAAGTAGCAGTATAACAATATCTCCACTACGATTCTATCAAATAGCCTATCTATAGCGACGTCATAAAAGCACCGAAGATGTTGCTCCCAGCTCTGTTATTTTCAGACAGTCTATTTTGCTTTAAATAGAAGTAGTAATAGCAGAAAGTATCGTTATAGCCATGATGTCTAATCTTCTACATAATGCACACCATAAAACTTCATTTAATTATTTCTAAATCAAGTCTATGGCTTCTGGTTGAGGTAGAGTACAGGTTATCAAGCTATTTAATGGATTTTAAGTAGTCACATTATGAGGTACATTTCACAGATTTTAAATATTTTCCTGAGTTCCAGCTTTCTTGTACTTGTTTGAAAAGCAGAAACTCTTTCCTGGGAAGAAAAATTATAGAAAGGATTTGGGGGCATGCTTAATAATCATGCTTTAAATCAGCTTCTGGTAGTATCACACCACTATCAAAATGATTTATATCTTCCTTGAAAGTACAACCTGGAAAAAAATGAATAGAGTTATTCTATTATGCTTGTACCTGGCACTATTGGAATGACAACAGGAACGCAATGCCTAGTGTTAGTGCACACAATTCATTAAAGCTAGTGAAAAAATCACAGAAGTTTATTGGGAACAGGCGAGAGGACAACAGACTAGAAAACAAAACAGCACAAGCCTGAAGGAATTCAACATCTATAGCTTATCAAAGGGAGGGTTAAAGGGCACTTGATCATAGTCTTTTGGTTACATGTGAGAAAAAGCAGGCTGAGGGTAGGTTAATTCCTTTACCTGAAAAAGGACTGGTAAGAGATGACGGCTCAAAATTTATCTAAAGCAATTCAGATTAGAAGGAAGATCATACTTTTGATTTCCTTTTTTCTTTCTTTAATAAGAGCAATAAACTGCTGAAACAACTTCCTTAGAACTGAGATATAAATGCCTTTGATGGAGAATATCACAATAACGTATTTTTCTAAAAAGTAACAAAACTCCTTACTATAATGAATATTTAGGAAAGTCCTATGTCTTGTGTTATATAAGATCCTAGACTAAATGATTAAAATATCCTTTTCTGGCCTTACAGTCGATAAGCTGAACAAAATATACCAGTGGTGGTCTTAACCAATGAGGTATAGAAGTATAAAAACACCTCATCACTCCTACTCAGTTTTTTAATTCCAAAATTGCTATTTAAATACAAAGAAGATAGATTAAAGTACAGACTATCCTTACTGACAATAAAAAGGAAACAATTTATATAATCTGTCCAACCATTTATAGAATACGCTGAACCATTTCAATAATTAATACTTATTTAATCTGCTGTATGAACTTCCCAAGTTTTATCATTTTAAGGAAAACCCATATAGTTACTTTAAAGCAATCATCTGACATACATATACCCCTTAAATATTCAAGAAGTAATTCCCCAGGGATCTGCATGCAAATACAATCCTGTTTTCTATTAGCTTCATAGAGCTGGCTGTTTAAAACATACTGAACTGAGATGTAAGCTCTGAATACATAGCCCCAAGACATATCACATTCTATTTGACCTAATGCTATGCAAGTGACAGGACCACAGCGGCTAGTATCTTCCACAGTTTTGCTGTAGGGTTTTTCTTCATTCCAACCCAACTGCTACCTATCTGATTGTTTCTTTTCCAACATCCAGAATTATCTAATATCACCAACAAATAGCAAGGCTAAAAAAGAGAAAAAGCTACAAACAGTAACAAGCTTTATAGCTCCATTTCAACGCTTCAATCCTTAACAAGTCACAAAAAATTTCCACTGAACTCACTGCAGGCTTTGAGCTGATTTATATTTCCTTCACTGAAAAAAAAAATTGTTAGTAGATAAAGGAAGGAAAAATTAAACTACTGCAATGTATGTCTCTTATTCCTTTTAAAGTAGCACTCTACAGTTTTTCTACTACTTACAGTTTGTTACTAAGATCAGTGTAGACAGGCATATCAACCACTCCTTGAAGAAAATCACAGTACAAGAACTATAGTCAATTTTCAAATGTTACTTGTTAACTAACCAAAAATAAAAAATTAAAAAGTCAGTGAACATTTGGACAGATATGTCCTTGCTCCAGGTACTGCAGTGCAGGTTAGTTCCCTGGGCTCCAAAAGCATGAAATCCCATGTGTAATCAGTAATCACAACAGCCGTATTTGGAAGTCAGACTGTTCCCAAGGTCTTTTTCTGAGATATTCACTAAACATCAAACAAAGAAGTGGGAAAGTGTTAGTCCCTGCAGAGGACTGTCCCTACAACAACCTTGCATGAAGAAACACATAAAGCACCTTGTCCTTCCTGAGACCAAGAAGGTACATGACTTCCAATGATGCAAATCATCAAGTCCAACCTGTTAGCATTTTTCCCAAGGAAGGCTGACATCAGCAGGAGTCCCCGGTTAGTGAGACAGTGCAACATTTTGCCTTAGGTAAGGAGGAGCTCGTCTTGGGCCATTGGCTTTTTTTATCTCCTCCTGGCATGCCCAGCCTTTCACCACTGTTGCTGCTGTCCTTTGTCCCTCAACAAGAAAAGGAAGACCATGAATCTCTCCACCCAATATGTCTTGGCATCAGATAGGCTTGCCCTTCACAGGATATCAAGCTCTCAGTGATCATCCTCCAAACCCAGCCACCAGTATCACTCCAGGGTTCACACTACTTGTCAGCAATGACATCATCCTATTCAATCACAAACATCAATGAAGTCCTTCATCACCTGTTGTACTTCAAGCTCTTCTGCTCCACCAGAGTCTGGTTGAGCTTCAGTGCTATCTAGAATTTGGGGAGCAAGTTGCTGTCATCCTGGAAAATTGCAGGGAAAAACAATAACAGCCTAGGTCTTGGATGAAAAGGAAAACAAGCTGGGTATAGGAAAGACTGTATTTACTCCAGGGGGGATGAGAATCATTGGCCTACAGTCTAACCCATCAATAATTAAGGTGGAAGAGAAACTCTCAGCAATGTCCCTATTTAAGTAAGTCTGCATCAGCATTTTTCTCTATAACTCTCACCATTTTGCTGTTTCATTGCTGACAAGTAGTGATTTAGATGTCAAAAGTCATAAGTTGGTAACTTGAAATTTAACAATGGCTGCCAGTCAGTGTTAGTACTTCCATTAATGGTTACAAAAAGTAGAGGATCTGAGGAAAATTATTGGTATGAACAAAAGCAATGACTGAAAATACAATGAGTTTCTGTAAATAAAGAAAACCAAGGAATAAAAATTCAGCTTTCAAGGATCTCATGTCTAATAAGAACAGCTAGAATCATGTTGCTAGACAATGAATATAGATGGATGATTCATCTCTTAATTAGCTAGAACAGCGTTCTGATTATTTTTCTAATTATAACAATTCCATTTGATATGAAGCATATTTTAATCTTTGAAATGCATTTATAGTTTTTCATGACAGCAGCTACTCAGGATTTTGTTCTTTCAGGGGAGGAGAAACCGATGAAAAATAGATTTCTAGCTCTTTAAGAAAATATCTGCCTCTTAATATTTCATAGTTACAAGAAAAAACTCTAGTGGCCTTTCGTTTCTTTTTGCTTTATCAGTCTTAGAGGGGATTATGAATTCAGCCCTTCAGCAAGGGAGATACATTAGTACTACTTCTCCTTGCAGCTGTTCGTACTCTGGGCTAGTGTACAGCTGGAAGAAAATGCAGCAAATTAAATAGATTACTGAACGGTTCAAGTCATAATTTTTGCCATTCTCTAACTCAGAAGGGTAGATTTATTTTTCACTTCAAAATCTTCAAATAATGCCTCAGGACAAGACTTCTGTGCAATGAAGATTGTGTATTACTTTTTACTTAATTTTTATGGCCATGTTATAAGCTCCTGTAAACAGGCTCATAACACAAAATTCTACTTCTCTTCCATTCTACTCAGAACCTTCTCTTTCAAAGCTGGTGAAGAACAGTAAGTTTTTCTATTACACATCTATATTTCTGAAGTCTGTTGTCAAAAATGCTGTCATTCTGAACAGAGTTGCAGTGTGTTCATGAATTGCAAACCACTGCAAGAAACGTGTGATCATTTGAGCTGAAGTGGCAGTTTTCACAGTGCTGGAGTTGTTACAGCATCTAATTTTAGAGGTACAATGAAACTGTCTGCATTACCCGGAGGGGACACTATTTCAGTGCATTAATGAGGTTATACACAAAGAGAGTTTATTACGATAAGAGATAGATGTTCATTAAATCAGTAATGTGATTACAGAATGTGCTGTAAAGGAAGCACTATTGGGAACTATAGGGAATATGATTTTGCAAACAATAAACAAACTGTAAAAGCAAAACATGATCATTAAATCTGCTGACTTTACTATGCTATTCTTATTAGTAAATATGCACAGTTGTAACTGAAAAAATAAAATATTATATTTTTGCTTAGGGCAAAATTGTAGTCCTTGTACCTAAGGGAAAATATTTTTTAAAACAATATATTTTCAGTTCATTTTATTCTAGACTAATTGCTGAGAGACTAAATCCCCATTCTGAAATTCTATGCTTGTGACAATGTATTCTCATTTCCTCTGGTGTGTTTTTGTTTGCACGTTTTTGTGGTTTGTTTTTTTGTTTGTTTTTGTGGTTTGTTTTTTTGTTTGTTTGTTGTTTTTTAGGGTAGCTCTGTAGAAGAGAATCCTTCAACAGATAATGCATAGATAACACTTTGAATGCAATATCAACAAAACATTATACTATCAAGGAAATAAACAGTATGTCTTTCCACTCTGACCACAGAACTGTCTGTGTTCCCAAGAAATGTGAAATACAACTCTATGGTCTATAGGGTTATCATTCTTCTATGGTCATTTTCATTATTCATTGGCAAATACCTTCACATGCTTTGAAATTGAAGTTGGGGCACAGCCTTAGAGCCAGTGCAACGTAAACAGAAAGAACCTAGAGGAGATAATCTCATTCACCCCTGAGCATCCTTGTGCACTGAGGCTTCAGATTAGTCCTCTTCATATTTGCATGTGATGAACTGGTCTTTCAGTAATACTAGTAGTGTAGCAATCAACTACAAATTTTACTAGTAATACTATAATGAAGTCTATCACCAAAAGACAAGAAAAGTTCTCCCAGCAGTCTGGCAGGCTGCAGAAAAGACTGGAGGATCTATGCCTAGGTTCTACAGAGAAATGAAACTCCTTTTTATAGGTACTGGCAAAGTTTCTGAAAGTTTCTGAAAATCCACACTGAAGTGATTTCAAAAATAAGTAAACTTTTTTTTTTCCTGGTATAATGGTACATCAACAAGTAGAAGGTCTTTTATATCTTCTATAATTGCTGCAAGTTTCAGTATAATAATCAAATCACATTTATGTTCAAGTGGAAAAACATTACACAAAAAGCTAAGTATAATTAGCTTTTAAAAACAAAGCTGCCAAGCAGAAGATCAAATGCTCAATTTATTTTCCTCTTATTGATCAATGAGGGCAGACTGATCATAGAATCATAGAATCACTATGGTTGGAATGGACCTCTAGGATCATCAAGACCAACCATATTTGCAGTGTTTTCTGCAGAATTCCTAATTGTTTCTTCTTTCACATTCTTAAAAACTCTGAAGTTTCATTTACATGCAATCTAGGTTTCCTACACTTGCTTTGCTATGCCCTAAGTGATAAGGCTAAATCACAAAAATTACAGAAAGGAGAAACCAATTCTAAGGTTTTGACATTTTCAAGTTTAACTCATATCAGTTTTTGAGGGATTATTGAGAGGCACAAACATGTAGAACTTGAAGTAAAGAAATAAATGAATAGACAAGTCAACGGGACATGGAGCAATTATCTGCTTGAGGAATAGACATGACAATGAGGGAAAGCAGTTATTCAAAGTGACGTAAAAAATTATAAATATGGCAAGACAGGTAGAAATAGCAAATTAGAGAAAAAAATTTTAACTCAATATCTTAAAGTCATGGTTAGTTCAGAATTTAAGACTTTCATTAACTCCATGAAATAAAGTTCATGAAGAACTGAATGCCTCAAAACAGTAATAGCGTTATGTAGTCAATGAATACAGGAAACTACTGTTGGCAGTTCCACAGAACTTAACCTTAGGTAGGTCTGAGTTTTTTTGAGGGGTAGGAAGCATATATACCTTGAGACACCCACTAGATTTCACAGAGAATCTAGCTCTTGCTTAATAAGACTAGAGCATAAAACGTTTTAAACAAGTGGATCCTGTGTTAAAAATTGTTATTCCATTGATCAAACTCTTAAAATCTTAAAAGAAGTTTAATATAGCAATGGGTAAAGGATACAAAATTTGACAAACCTAGCTGAAATAACTTTCATCGATCCAATCAAGGACATGTATGTAAAGAACACCACATACACAAAAGAAAATCCCTCACTTTTAAAAAAAACTCTAACAAAATTCAAAACCAAACACAAACAGAAGCAGCACCAATAGTTTTTACCCTTTACCCATATGTTAAAATCAGTAGATTTTAAATAAGCATTTTAAACATACCAGAACCTGTAGAAATACAGAACAAAGCAAACCTAGCAGTAATTTGCAGCCATGCTTCTGAAATACAAGGGCAAGCCAGAATCTAATCAGTAAATGCTAACTATACAATTATCCTATCCTTTAATTAAAAACTTAGACTTCCAGGTGGTATAGTCAGAGAAAAGTTGGCCTCTAATTTTCTGTTCTTTAGCAAGTTAATGGAATTTAAATTTATGTCTAATTTCACTTTAAAGGAATGTTTACATCTCTTCATGTCTTACTACTTATCATACATAGTGATTTAAAAAATTAATAGAAAAATTAAAATAATTGAGAAAGACAAAATATTGTATAGTTGAAATTCAGTCACTCTGTTTTAGGTCATTCACTGAACATTTTCAAAAAACATTTGTCAATGTCAGGTTAAAATAAAACCATCAAAGGATTAGCAACAAGTACAATGCCAAAACCCAATAATAAAGGAATTACAGTTTTCCCAAAAATAGTAGATGACAGTGCTAAAGACAGGAAAAGGGCCACAGGTATTCATATCACAAAACATCTGAAAACCTATATTTAAACAAAAAACAAAAAAAATGGGGCTGGAAAAGAGCACAGTGAATCTGAAATGTCTCTAAGTGAAATAATATGCCACAGGGAAATTCTCACATACTATTTTAATGGCTTTATGTTGAATAAAGCAGGGGAACCAGCCTCTAAAAACCCTGTGTGGCTCAAGAAGCATTCCTCTCCTACAGGCTATTATACACAGAGCCAATACAAATCTCTGGTGCAGTATTGATGGGGGTTGAGCTGATGGGATGAGTCAGGGCCACAATAGAGCACTCTGCAGAGATGTCAATGCAGCGCTGTGACATCTAATAAACCCTGGAAAAGACTGACTTTAAACAGACAGACTTCAAAGATGTTTACAGATTACCAGGGACCACTCCCCACTCCTAAATCCCTCAGGATCACGTTAAAATAAAACTAAACCCTTGAGAAAAACTCAGAAGGCTCAAACCCAAGAAAATAATGCTAAGTTGTCACTCACTGCAAATTAATTTTAAGTTTACTGACTTTTCTAATGGTAGCAGATTTTGAATACCATCCTTTCCCTATGCAGTGATCACCAATCCATTCTAAAGGACAAAAATTTGGCTATACTTATTGTATCCAACTTGAGAATCTGCAGGCTGCCCCTCGACCCACTTCTATGTCTAAGACAGACTTACTCGAATGTCACCGTGAACTATAATTTCTTAGAAATTGTTAATCCTTCCTTCGTACTAGGTAGGAGCACATAAATAATTAAAAACTAGCAAACAGAGTTCTAAGATGTTGAATTCACTTGAATAACTCCATCTTCAGCAACATTCCAAAAGGCTTACAAACAAGCAAATTCTCACCAGTTGAATAAGCAGGCTAATAAGGTCCGTCAGGGGTTTATTGATAAGCAGAAGGTCTTCAGCAGCCTGTGTGTCCCCTCCTGTGCCAGATTTCTGTGCCTTAACAAGATGAGGAAAAATAAAAAGCAACCTTGGTTACTGTTCCGTTATGAGAAACAAATTAGGTCCATTAGGTGGTCGAAGTTTGAACGGAAGTTTGAAGGAGACTTGTACACTCTTTTCTAGTTAAGTATTCCTGGGCTCCCAGTGAGCAGTTAATGCTCCCTGTGTCTGTAACAATAAGCACAAAGCAAAAGGGACTCATGCTGTCATGCCCATTCTGCACAAGCTGAATATACTGACCTACATGACATTTCTTCAGCAAAATGATATAAACTGTATATGCAAAAGATACCTCTAAAGCCATAAATGTTTTATGCATTTGTATTCTCTTTTCAACATGACATGCCTATTTTAACATTAAAGTTAAACTTCTGGGTTTTTCTCCCGACCCTCCTTTATCAGGAACAATTTTAAGTGCAACAAAACAAGAAAATCAAGATGACTGGAAAGTTAGGATTCTCAGTGATAATGTCCAATTTAGCCCTTCTGACTCACTTTGTATCTCAAAGTGAGATATGTTTTGACTCACTGAAATATTCATAATATATTATAATAGTATAAATCAGCTGCCTCCCTGGGGCCCAAGTTAAGGACATCACTAGGAAACTTCCTAGCCTGGTATGGCCCTTGGATTATTACCCACTACCACTCTTCCATATGGGTGGAGATGAAGCTGCAACGTGTAGTCCAAGGGCAATGAAAAGACTTCAGGGCCTTGGGACAGTTGGTAAGACAATCTGAAGCACAGGTTATTTTTTCCTTTCTTCTTCCAGTTGTAAGCAATGAGATCAGAAGAAACAGACGCACTCAGTCTATTCATATATGGCTCCGTGGCTGGTGTCACCACCAGAATTTTGGGTTTTCAATAATGGGATAGCCTACATGGCACCAGGGTTGCTGGCGTCAAATGGGATTCACCTTTCTCAAAGGAGGAAGGTGGTCTTCGCTCATGAGCCTGTGGGGCTCATTGACAGAGCTTTAAACTAGACTTAGGGGGAGGGGGATAATATCAGACTTGCCCATGACAAGCTGTGGGATGACATGCCAAGGTTAGAGGAACGGGGTGCTAGTGAGGGCCCTCAGCCTGTTGCTCTGAGATGTGCTGGCTACACTGGAGCATACTTGAAGTCTTATGGAGATGGGCCGAGAGCTCCTGAGGCAATAGGAGCCAACAGGGAAACACCAGTGAAATACCTCAAAGAAATTAAGGGCTGTTCCTCTAAGAAGGTGACACAGCCGATTGCCCAGCCAAAGTGCCTCTACACCCATGCACACAGCACAGGCAACAAACAGGAGGAGAAGGAAACCACCATGTTGCTAGAAAGCTGCGACCTAGTTGCCATCACTGAAACTTGGTGGGATGAATCCCATGACTGGAGTGCAGCTGTTGATGGCTACAAGCTGTTCAGAAGTGTGACCAGCAAGTCGAGGAAGGTGATTATGTCTCTCTACTCTGCTCTTGTGAGACCCCACCTGGAATACTGTATCCAGCTCTGGAGTTCTCAGCACAAGAGAGGCATGGACCTGTTTGAGTGTGTCCAGAGGAAGGCCACAAAAATTACCAGAGGGATGGAACACCTCTGCTATGAGGACAAGCTGAGAAAGTTGGGGTTGTTCAGAGTGGCGAAGAGAAAGCTCTGGGGAGACCTTCTTGCAGCCTTTTGGTACTTAAAGGGGGCCTGTAAGAAAGATGGGGTCAAACTTTTTAGCATGGCTTGTTGAGAGAAGACAAGGGGTAATGGTTTTAAATTTAAAGAGGGTAGATTCAGACTAGATTTAAGGAAGAAATCTTTTATAATGAGAGTGGTGAAACTTGGAACAGGTTGCCCAGGGAGGTGGTAGTTGCCCCATCCCTGGAAACAGTCAAGGTCAAGTTGGATGGGGCTCTGAGCAACCTCATCTAGTTGAGGATGTCCCTGCTCACTGCAGGAGGATTGGACTAGATGACCTTTAAAGGTCCATTCCAACCCAAACTATTTTACGTTTCTATGAAATAGGAATAATAAAATTCTTGACTGACCGAAGTTGGTGATATGATCTGTTACTACATGTAATTCTGACCATTGTCTTCCCCCCTTCATCAAAACACACTGCCACCCTGGGCAGTGCTATTTATGACCCAACCCTGCCTCAGGACACCAGAAAGGTCTACTTGAAAGATTTTTCATTTAACTTCATTATCTTGCAGCAGCTTTGGACCATGACCCTACACACTCTAGCTGCTAGAGGAAAATGTAAACATTTTGTCTAAAGAACATATTTAAAAATCATTTTGTATCATGTCTCATTTAAAGCTCAATCCTAAAACCATCATCCAAGAGTAACACCTGAGGATTTCATTTGGTTAAGTGGACACAGGAGCAAGTCCCCTGAGACAGGAGACACTGAAGCTTCGTTCTTGATACTGATGAGATGAACGGACAATGCCTTTCTTCTGGAAAGTATTTTGGGATAAAAGAGATCTGAAGAGCTGTTTTTCCAGGTAATAAGACACATTGGTGTGCCTCTCACTGAGGCTCACCACAATGACCTGGAATGCTGAAGTCCAAAAAGGGAAAAAAGACGTAGTGCAGAGAAAACAAAAAAATTGAATATTAATCAAGAAAGGAAAGTAAGTCACCTTCACTTCAGAAAAATCTGCAAAAGCTTTTTCTGGTTAGTGCTTGGATGAAAAATAAGACATCGTCCATCAGGGATGTTTGACTACTTTCTTTAACTTTATATATATATATATATACATATATATATATGTATATATAGTGTCTTTGGAAAGAGAGTGAACAATATCACCAAAGAAATTATACTTTATATATGTATGTAAAGGACACACACACTACACCAAGCTTAAATATACATTAAGTCACTACATAGAGTCCAATTCTGAAATCAAGATGGCAAATTACTTTCAGCTACTGTGGATCACCTCTGGAACATGATACCATATGATGAAACTGCTCCAAAACAGATATGCTACTTAATCTGAACCTTTGTACCAAAACACAAGTAGTTGGACCACAGAGAGCAAGCTCTTGAATGAAGCTGGATATAGTTATCAGCATCATTCAGCATAAAGTACTGAAACGCAAAGGAAAAGTCATGTTGTTTTGCCTGTGCAGCTGGATACAGCTATCACTTTACATATAAAAAGCTTAAATAAAAAGGATTCAAGTGGAGGTAGTACTATCTGGAAAATTCAACTTAAGCCTGAAAAATGGATAATATGAGAAAATTTCATTCTGTATTTCAAGTTCTGTTTTAGAAGGTATCTTATTCAGAAGATCCTCATAAAAACAGTCCAAGAAGATTTTTTATCACTACAGTGATGCATTTAGTGACACATGGATAGTGGAATATTATGTAGATGCACAGTAAACAGCAGTCACCAACTACTGGCCATCATTGAATAAGACATGTACTCAGGCAACTGTAGAACCCATAGGGGCCCTGTGAGGAGTATTATCAAGACAAGTATGCCAAGGCAAGTAACACCACCATAAAATCAGTTTTATAGGGGTACAGGGTAGACCTATGCTTCAAAACTCAGTTTTTCAGCCGCTTCTTTTTACCCATTACCATTCCAGAGCAAAGCAGATTACTTTGACTAGAGATGGACAAAACGGGAGCTGGAGTTTTAGTGCATCAATCAACTGATGTATTCACGTAAAGCCAGAATAGAATTTGGCTTTGAATGTATAGATTTAATTTTGTACCTAAATAAAAATCACCAGTTTTACTAATATTACCAATTCACATGCAAAGATCCTCCTTCCTTATATGTGTCCTCCAGCAGAAGCAGCCTCACCACTGTTGCATGGAGTATAAGTACAGAATTTGGCACTCTGTGATTACATGGAGCGCTGCCAACAATATGACAATCAGCAATTAGCCTAAAAAATCTGAAATGCATTACAGAACCTGCTATTAGAGGACTCAACAAAGGCAAGATATTGTACCATCAGTTCTAAATTAAGTTTCTTCCAAAAATTAAAAACCAGCAAAACATCATCTCTCAGTGAAACGTCTGGTTGATAACATGATTGATTACATAAATCCATGTCAAAGAAAAGAGCTCAATTTTCAACACCCACTTCATACCTTTAACTGTCTTAAAAAAACAACCAACCAAACACCATAGAGAATGACCTTTTCAGAGTAAAGCAGCCATGTCTGAAATTCAATACAACCAGGCTGCAATCTTTTGGGCCTCTGTCCTCCAGATATATTGGACCTAACAGGCTTTTCTGTTTTCCGGCCGATAATCCCAAGAACATCAAAAAACTAACACAAAGAGTAAGTGGCGTTGTCTGCAGCCTAAATAACAGAAGTTACAGTTGACTAACTTAGAAATTCGGCAGATCATTTAAAAACAAAGCAAACATTGCTATCTTAACATCAAGTCTAAAAAAGGACAAATGCTTTTTCTTATGTTGTTTTTAAGTGTGTTACATGTAACTTCTTTGCATAGTATTTTTTTGTGCTCCATTTTTAAGGAGGAGGAAGTCTTCACTGAAGGAAGAAGTCCTATCAATGCTATTATTTGAAGTGGTTCAGATAGAAACTTGGAAGACAAATTAGCATAAGAGTGTGAATACTTCTGTCAACACACATGCAGAGGTTACATACACTTTTCAAGCATAGCAGTCACGTGTGATTTATAGTAAGAAAGACACTGTTTTTTACGGAGTAATCTTTTTCTTTGAAAATAAATAGAAGGAAAAGGCTTTGACCTATCATTGAGAAAATGTTGAATTAAGCTATTTATGGAGTATAGAAACAAAAGAGTCAGCTAGGATCTGGTTTTCCAGCATATAGTGAGGCTAGTATGGATAGTCTAGCCAGGTAAGTATGTGAAACTGTGATATGCAGTTGAAAATACATGCTCTTCTCTTTCCACCAAATTAAAAATTCAATAAAATCCAAATAGTGGAAATTTCATTATCAGGATCACAGGAAGTTATCTAAAAAATTGTTTAAGAAGGTGATGACCCTAGGAAATAAATTCCATACCTGTAAAGTCTGGCGCACAATGTTTGCTGTATACATCAGCATGCAGTGCAAAATGTCAAGCAAGGACAGAAGCAGTGCATTTGCTGTCTTGGTGCTGCTTTTATCATCTGCCTCCAAGAACAGAGCCACAGTTTCTATTAGGAGATTACGAATGTGATCAGTCAGTCCTACACAGAAAGCAAGACAAAAAAAATAGATTATCACAAAAAAAAATGTGGAAAGTAACCCAGTTAAAAATAATAGATTAGCATTAAAAATTTCACATACATTATGAATATTTATTAAATTTCCTCTTTTTCTCCATTATTATAATTACCTTCTTTTCTGTTTGGAGCAGCTCATAAAGAGAGGTAAATTGATACAATCAAATTTGCTAACAGCATGAAAAATTATGTAACATTCATTAAAGCCATACTTTGAATCCTAAACTTTTCTGTAGCATGCTGGTACACCAGTCTCTTTCACAATGACCCTGGTCACAGGAATTAAACAATTTCTCCAGGCTGTTATAAAATGACACATCAATGTCAGAGCCTAAAGTTTTCTTTCTTAACTGGTCTACCAATTACAACCTTCCCCATATGCTTTAATTGTAGAATTGAACACAGTCATGCTTAACAACATACATTCAGAAGAGCATTATAAATGAAACACTGAATACTACACCTAAAATGCTATTAAGATTTGTTTGACTGGTGGCAGTAAAAAGTTTCCTGAAAACACCTTCTTGTCTTGAAGCTTTTTTTTCTTTTCCATCTTCTTTGGAGTTTATTAACATTAGCTCCTGTAGCTTGGTTAACCCACAAATCAATTCACATATCAGAAAAAATATAATTCATTTCAAGGCAACACCCATTCAATTCAGAATCTTTCTTACTTTTAAATATGAAGTGACTGAGTTCATTATATTTGACCTTAATCTTTTTCTTTCATCTTCATAAGGAAGGAAAGATACTGTGTTCCTCACTAAGACCATAATTATGTTTGTAAACTATCTTCTTTTAAACTGTCAGTTAGCCATACTGTGACTTAGGTGCACATATATAGTAACATTGTAGTATGTTAGTATATCAGCTCTTAGTCCCCATGACCATCAAAACTGACCGAAGTATTTCACTAATTGCACTGAAGTAAAAAGACTCCTTTCGTAAGCTCTCCTTTTAAAAGTAACTGCATATACTTTTACAAACATCAGTACAAGATTAAAATGAGACATAGTAGAAAATAACATGTAATTACACCATTCATCTTTAAAGAGTAGTCAAATTTGTGTTGTGTTGAACTGCTTTTGCTTTGAAAACTGCCCCATCAATTAACTAAACTTCCATGAAATATTTTCCTCCTCTATTCATCATCCTTAATACTTGCCTCAGGAAATTAAATACAAACCCATTCATTTGGAATACAGTTACGGGTCAAGATCATTAAGATTTGCACTCTTCTTGTATCTCACATCTTTTTGTGTTTCTATGATTACTAGAATTATTTTTCCACAACAGTGTGATTGATGGACTACAGCCCAGGTTAAGCTTTGAATTTTCTGGGGTTTTGTCTGCATAAACCAAACTCTCAAAATTATATCAGTCTGATCTCTCACATTTCATTTCCTTTCCCCTTTTTAAAGCACAGTTTCTGCTGCAGCTCTGAACACTCCATAGAAAAATGAGATAACATGCAGAGACATATTTAAGTGATGTCACCAGCATCCATGAAGAAGAAAACAAACCAACATAATTGTATGTCTACCCAACACAAAACTTCTGGTTATTCTATGCCTTTCTTCACCAGGCTAAATTAGAATAAACCTGAGAAAACAGTCTAGTAAGAGCTGGTCCCTGTATATGACCACAAAATCCACAGCCACATCAAAATGAGTGAGTCATCTCTATTATTTCTAGATGGCTTATGTATAACCCTTAAGACAGAGACTTGGAGATTAACACTGATGCTACCTTTTTCAAATGAAGGCATCGTGTGGGTCATTACCACCAATTTTTTAGGCAGTAGTACTCTCTGCATTTATTTCACTAAGTGAAAAATGATTAGTAGTGAAGAAACAAAAGGATCCACAAATCTGATCTGCAATCCTTTTCCTTTCAACTTTGAAGAGAATGACTTGTTTATTCCCTTGCCTGTACCAGCCTGAGTCTCACAGCTGACTCACTCCTGCTGTTTGGTGAATGAGCAGGTGAATCAAATGCTCAAACTTCTCCCCACACAGCCTAAGGAGTTGTGTATTAGCAACACCTGAAATAACCAAGTAAACGTGAATATTCTGGTATAACAAAAATATTAGAATTGGCAAATTTTAGATAGATATATGTATATTCACACAGTATATACACATTAAATGTGGAAATTTGGAGGAAAAACCCCAACTTTTCCTGAACTTAAAATACTTCAGGAAAAAATTAACACTTCAAAAATTTATTATAAAGACATCTAAAAATAAAGCACTGGTGCAAAATGTTCCCTAACACACTGCATGATTCATACAGAAATTTGATAAACACTTGGTTCCACAGACAAAAAAATAAAACAGACTGACCTCTTGTCAAATAAATAAAGTTCTAGACATGCTCTTTAAAATACTTTATTGTGTCACAACAAAATAAAAATTGGGAGGCCAAAATTGTAGACATGTAAATATACTCCTTGCTTACACCACAAGACAAAACACACATTCTTTGTTCTCAAAAGAGAAAGTTGGGAAGCTGGCATATTTTACAGTGACCATGACAAAATTCAATACAAGTTTAACGGACTTGGCCACTGTCACTGTAACCAATTTACTCAAAAGGTAGCTATAAGATCAATACCAGTATGTCTCAGCATTCCAGAAACTGAATCCCAAAACAGATAGCCTTAAAAAAAGAGGATGCAATTCAAAAAAAAAAAAAAGAAACTGTATTCATAATTCAGTAAATCATAATATAAAACTTGCATATGGATCTCTAAGTTTCAGAAAATGCACTGAAGATTTTCTGCCAGATTTTACAAGTGATTCAAGAATGACATGCTTAACTTCTAATAAAGCTTAAAACAATATCTATTTTGAAAAGCTTCCAACAACATATTTCTGAGTTATACTGAACAGACAAAACTTTCTTATGCAGTAATTCTCAACTCTTCATTAGAAAGTAAAACAGGCTCTGATTCAAAAGGCAGACCCCGTGCACTCCTGAACTTTCAAAGTGGTGGATCTGAGTTTGAATTTCGTATCATAGTGAAGAGCTAAGACTCATTAAATTGAACCCAAGGAAGATTGGTCTACTGAGAAAAGCTACATATTTTAAGTATGCTGGTACTTTCAATTATATTGGCAGTCATCCCCTTTGTCAAGGGAAAAGAGTTAGTTTACATGGGTTAAAGTAGCACATCATAATTTCTTTCAGTTAGCCATTTCTTAAGAGACTTAAGTAAAAACTTAATTAACTTAGAAGCTTTTTTCTTACTTTAATTATTCACAAATTTCCACAAACAAAATATATCACACCGTATTGTTTACAGCTATAGTTATAGTTTAAATTTATTACAATACTTCATAGTGCACTAGGCATACCTTATATTTATTTGTAAAAGGTGGATCTTCAAAATATCAAGCCTCAATGCAGTTCTCTGTTATTGAAATTTCACAGAAAAATAAGGCAAAACTTGGATTTTGTATTAGAATTATGATGTTTATAAACTAACATAACTGGAATTAAACAAACAAAGAACTTGCGCTAATTGCAGTCCAAGATTCATAATATGCATAGGAAGGATTGCATACAAAATTCCCAGCCCCAGTTTTAGAGCATTTGACAAACCTTGTGCTCACAGCAGAGTATTTCTCCTGCCCAGAGACCCCTGCAATGAACTGAACGTGTCGCTGATAGTACTTTATGAATGCGGACTGTGATGACTATGCTTGTGTTTTACAAACCTTTTCAAAAGATAAAAGGAGTCTTTTGGCCTATGATACAGCTAATCGGACAGAATGTGCCATGATACCTTCTGGAATGAAAGCTGAGAGGAGATATTTTATTCTCACCTATTAGCAAGATGGATAAAGGAAAAGAAATCTTCGCTTCCAAATCATATGAAACATCAAAGGACAGCCTAGGAAGCAATCTTCTAGGCAATCCTTTCATGCCTACCAGCAATTAGAGCATTCAACAAACCTGTCTGCTTCCAGTCGAAGGAAATGTTAGAGCAGGTGCACTTCCTCCGAACAATGCTGCTGCACAGCCAAGCAGCCAGCAACAAAACCCTCAGCCCGGCAAAAAGGTTTCTCTTTGTTCCTTTCTACACATTGCTCTCTGGAGAGCTGTTTTTCCCTTTTGTATCACACCTACACAACTGACTCCCCAGGGATATTACTGAATATATATTCACTAGACATTTTGCTTCTTTTGCTTACAGAGTGGACCCGATTTGGATTTTGATATTTATAAAAAAAAACCAAACACAACATATTGGGAATTAGAAATGATACCATCAGACTAACTAGGAAACATATTCCATAATCTTTTTAATGTTAATGATAAAATTCAAAAATATTGCCAAGACATAACACAGGACTGTAGTCTAATAGATTTTTTTGCACAGGAATTAGCTCCCCAATACTTGAGCACTTAAGATAATCCATCATGTCATAAAGATTCTTCATAAAACCTTATTTACCTACATAAACCTGGGATTTAATTTGCATTCTTTGCATTATAGCCCTACTACTCACAGTTTACTCTTTTGAACAACTGCAAATAGGCCACATAAAGCAAATGGTATCTTCAGGATAATGGCATTTTTAAAAGAGGCTCATTGCTTTTATTGTTATTTTTGTTTATCATTCGTTACTGTTTATGTTTGAGGAACTATTTGTATTAGTACTGCAATATTACTGAGGGAAGAATAAAATAGGATAGATAATTAGGTCACTACTAATTTCAAGATTTGTTGAGTTACAAATGTCAGATCAAATGGAAAGAAAATGATAGGGCTGTTAAACATAGGGCTGATGCCCTGAAAATGATTTTCTATTCTGAGCTTAAAAAATGAAGAACATCTAAAAAATAAAATCTTGCACGTATTGTGTAGTCTATTCCTAGTACCAGAACGGTGACTGGACATTTTGTGACTGAATAACGAAGTTTGAGGAACAAAAATCTCGTATGAATTTGTCATGCTGCAATGGTTAAGGCTCTCCAGAGCTTCCCTTTGCAGCAAGAGTCTGTGGCTTTGCTTTGCCTACACACATAGCAGGTAGGGCACTCACCCATGGAGGCAAGATTTTTCTGCTTTGACTCAGCCAAAGTACGACATAGCTCTACTTCACTTTTTCAGGACTGGCAACGTTAGGCAGTTATTGTCAGAAGGCAGTTTATAGGTGGCATCTTTCACTTGTGAAGAAAAAGCACAGAACTGATGACTCCCCAAGGAACCACACAAAACTCTTCTCAGTCAAAGAGACAGAACACAGAAATTTACTTTCATCTAACATTTAATCTATGGAACAAACTTGTAGGTGACTAATACTAACAGGTGTTTAGAACAGAAAACTAAAAGATAGAAAACCAAGTGGATTTTCTCATTTAAAAAGAAAAATTAATCTCGGTGTAATAAAAGATAATAAAAATGCAACCTGAAAATTTAGGAATAATAAAATAGCATACTATTGAATACTCTTGACTGGTCAATACAAAAATAGTAAAATATAACAAATTATACCAACTAGGGAAGACTGTGGTTCTTCTGTATGAAAAGATGAGGTTAGAATGACATACATTGAAGAAGAGTATTTCTGAAAGTATAACCACTGGTCCTTTGGGAGCTCCCGATTTGCTGCGGCATTTGAAAAAGACAAAAAAAAGTGTCCCATCTTAGAATCTTGTTAAGGTTTCTGTGACAAAATTTCACCTGAATTCAGGTTTTTGTGTCAGATTGACTCAACCATACTATAATTAATTAAAAAAAAGATATCCAAGCTGTTTGAAACTACATTCACAGCATACATGGGTACATAGCATCAAAGATCTGAAGGCAGGGAATTTTGTTCTAGACAAGATTTACTGCAGTGGTCCTCATTCCTAGGAGGAACATGAACACACACTTGTTCAACAGGGATAGAATAAAGGATCAAAAGGCTGCTTTCTTCCAAAAAAAAAATTGTAAGAATATCCAAATGCTTTCCAGTTCTATCAGAATAAAGTAATCCAAAATTCATATGAGTGAATAGTACATAACTACGGACTGTAATGATGTTCAGGGTATCTATTCACAATGTTGATAAGACATTAACAGTGTCTCATTTCAGCAGTCAGGTTTGATTTGTTTGGTGCCACAGTCTCTAGAAATGTTATCTGCTTCTTATGTTCTGTAAGTAGCTGAGAATAATTGGACATTTACTACAAAAAGAAAAGTAAAAAACGTAACAGAAAGGTAGGATCCACTGAAGATGTACACATAAACTTTAAGTGCTCATGTCAGGTGGCTTGTGGGACTGGACATAAAGGAAACATCTCTTTTTAAATTGTTTGTTCAAATTAAGCTTTTGCTCTCCAGAGATGAAATCTAGTACCCAACAGAGTCATAATATTTGCTGCAGTTCTGTCACTAATGTATATGTTATGTATATCAGAAATGGGCTGCTTTTTTGTTAATCGGGAAGCATAAGGCCCTTGATGCATGTAAACTCGAGCACTATCAGCCTAAGAGGTAACTGACAATGTAGCAGAGGACAATGGTAAGGCTGCCTGACAGACATTCATTTTGCAAACAGCTTTGTTGATGGCAAACACTAGTTCTTCCCATCTGTTTGCTAGTGAACAACTGTTGCAGGTTATTACTCCTGCAGTTGTGTGTGAGTGTGTGTGCATGAGAGAGAGGATGCAAAGACTCCTTAGTTTCCCCTGACAAGCTGTGCTAGGCTGCTTTAAACTGTTCAAAAGGGTAGCCTGCATTAACCCATCTGCTTTTGCTTGAAGCACATTCACACACTCATATAACCCTTCTAGCTGGAATCATAGAGTCATAAAATCACTATGGTTGGAAAGGACCTCTAGGATCATCAAGTCCAACCTTTATCCCAACATCTCCCTAACCACTACACCATAAAGATGACCTGGGGAGGGATGGAAGCGGAGGTAATACAGGGACTTTATCGAGTACACATTTCAAATATTCCTGTCCCCCCATTGTGCATACATTAAACACCCAATTTGTATTATTTTCAAATGGATTTAAGCATTTTTGTTGATAGAGTCTTTTAAAGTGTTAATTGTGCAGTACTTGCATGCACAATCTTCCATCACAACAAACAAAATGTTATCTTATTGCAGTCTTATTTAAAATCA
The DNA here is from genome assembly GCA_028020825.1 of Podargus strigoides. Taxonomy (NCBI): domain Eukaryota; kingdom Metazoa; phylum Chordata; class Aves; order Caprimulgiformes; family Podargidae; genus Podargus; species Podargus strigoides. The sequence goes on along the minus strand of CM051623.1, from coordinate 12,600,096 downwards.
CATTGTCTGGACTGGCTATTACCGCTAAGTAAACTTTAAAGTAGCTTTTCAGATAGATATTTTTCCCCATCTATCTGAGATACATTAGAGATGGTAGTCCATTTTATAAAGAGTACTAATGCTACAGCATGCTATACTTCAAGTCAGATCCTGATACACCTTATTTCATCCCTTACAAGGTGTCAACTAAAATAAAATCTCTTGGTTTTATTAGACAGAAGTTAGATGAGGCTTAGGAGATTCTTCCAGTCACTTTTAAAGATCTGCATCAAGAACAAGAATATCTAACAGGGATACCTTACTCTCTGAATGGCAACCTCCCCAAAAACTAGTCTGAGATATTAGTGGTTGTTGCTTCACAGATACATGGAAAACTTCTGCTTGCATATTGTGAATTAATGTGCATTTTTTTTAGAAAAACAAAGGCTGCATGAAATCCTCAAATTAATGGCAAAACCTAGGCAAAAAGTTTTTCACTAGATTAAAATTTGTTATTTTTGTTAGATTAGGAATTCATCGCATTCAGCACGATTCAGAGTCAGTAAAGATTCAATAAAGACTTTTGACTTAGTGCTCAGAAAGATCAAGCCTGTAACAATTATCATGTGATAAAATACGGGGGGAATTTATACCCTTGGCTTAATTTACAACTAGAAATTCTTCTAAAGAGATTGCCATTTTAATAATAGACTTCCTGTCACACAAGATTAAACCCTGTTTATCTACTTCAAATATCTTAACGTGCTTATCTTTGGCATCAACTTTCCCTTCTACCAAAATCCTTGTGAGACCACATTCAAACTCTGAGAGCTGCCTTTTTGACAAAACCTGTACAGACCAGATATGAACAGCCTCAGAATGCAGATACAGACCCAAACTCTTGTCACAAATTGACAACATTCAACAGCTTTGAACAATGTTACCAGCACTAATTGCTCTAGCTAGGCCTTCAAGAGTTGCTGGACTGAGAGTGATAAGGACCAATGAACCTTGGGTTCAGAAAATTCTCTGAAGTTTTCAAACAGATTTAAATTGTAAAAATAAAACACAGTTGGCTACTGTTCTCACATTATTCAGCAAAGAATAAGGGTAAAAACACTATACATTTCCCTACTGAAAAATGCTCTGTAAAAAGATGTTAAATATTTATTCCTACTCCTCTTGGTCTATTTACATCAGTCTTTCATAGGGTGAAAACTTACAAAGTACAAATACTTGAATTTTCAAGTGACAGTCTTATAAAATTGTTACTAGACCAAAGCACAAAAGCAAAGGCTGGAGTAGCCACTAAGTGGAATTTGCTGCTGTTTATCACAACAAACTGAACCTATGCCACAGTTTACTGTAACATTCTGCATTATTCATCAATTAAGTTCACAACAGAAATGAAAGCTGACAACTAGTAATTGCAACTGTCCAAGGTGGCCTTTGTGTATGTACACTTGCATGATCAAAGGGCTTAATCGGAGGTCAGGATGTTACATGATAGTAAATCTGGTTTTGCAGCTGCAACCAGATCAAATTCTGCAGCCTTAAACCTGTTCTGCTAGGTCAACTGATTTCTGAATAAGTGTTAGAATAATTTTGACCAGCAGACTCTTTCTCATTTGCTATCATCTGGCCATACCAAAAACGCCACATCTGATTAAATCTCTAAAATCTAACCACAGACTTTTCACCTCAGATATTATTACCCTTCTTATTAAAGTGACTTAGGCATATGTCTTGTTTTATTTGCATGGCTGCTTCTTCTGCTTTGACCTATCCATGATTTTCAACCTTACCACTGGGATCTTTGAGCTGGAACCCATCACACTGTGATCATGCTGTCACCTCAGACTGTACCAAAAATGCCTTAATCTAGTACTCATCATGAGTATAATTTAGACCAATAGAGCCTTCATTTTCTGTCAGCACAGCTACTTAACCCCAACTATCTTGGCTTCAAATGACTTCATTGAGTTAAGACAGCTGGTGCTACAGCCTAGTTGAATCAAGAGGCAGTTCTGGCTCTGAAAGAACTGTAAAAGCTTTTGTGTGTTTGAAGACTGTATTCCATGACCTATGTCCACTATCTCAACAAGAACCACAGAATAGAAGCATGGGTCTACTGACACTGCTTTGTGGACAGCCTGCACATTTTCTACGCAGGTACCAGTTGCTGGGAGTAGTAGAGCTTGTGTATATGGTAACAAACTGGCTTAGACTCTTGGGAAAAATTCTGCATAAGCATTGGAAGGAAATCACATGTAATGGCTTGGTCTACTATGCTATCTTGGCTCAAGCCACTCTTGTTTTAAAACAAGAGTCAACTATTACACCCTCAGAAACAACAAGCTGAACTGGATCCTGCTGCAGATATGACGCTTTAATTGAGAATCTGTTCTGCTTTGCTCAAGGGCAACTAATTTACTCCGAGGTGAAAAAGAAGTTAAGATAATTGGTACAACTACAGTGAGAGAGATGGCCACCACAGAACAGAAAAGAAAGATTTAGAGAACCAGGATTTTTTTGTTAAAGTGCACCAGAACAGCAAAAGAAACGTGGTATGCAAGCCCTGTTTTGTATCTGTACTGGTTTTGGATGGAATAGAGTTAAATTTCTTTGCAGTCACTTGTATGGGGCTATGTTTGGGATTTGTGCTGAAAATAGTGTTGATAGCACACTTATGTTTTAACTGCTGCTGGGCAGTGCTTACACAGCATCAAGGTCTTTTCTGCTTCTCAGAATGCCCCACCAGCAAGTAGGTTGGAGGTGCACAAAAACTTGGGAGGGGATGCAGGTGGGGACAGCAGACCCCAACTGGCCAAAGGGATATTCCATAGCACATGAGGCCACGCTCAGCAATAAAACTGGAGGAGGTTGGGGTGAGAGGGGATATGTGTGCTGCTCCTGGACTGACTGGGTATCAGTAGGTTGGTGGTGAGCAATTGTTTTCACCTGCATCACTTTCTTGCATTTTATTTTCCTCTCTGTTTTTTCCTCTTTTCCTTAAATTTATTAAAAATAATTAAAAAGAGACAGTAATAAGTATTAAACTGGTTTTATCTCAATCTACGAGTTTGTTTCTCACTTTTACCCTTCAGATTTTCTCCCCATCCCACTGAGGTGGGGGGAATAAGCGAGAAGCTGTGTTGTGATTAGTTGCCAGCCAGGGTTAAACCACAACAGTACCTTTTTCTTTTTCTCTACCTTGTCTGCTCTGCTGGGTACAGGTGTTTACTAGGCATTAATGTACTACAGGGTCCCAGTAACTTCACCAACTTGCTCCAATACAGGAAGCCTCCACCATCCTGTCCCAGGGTGTGGTTCATGCCTTGGGCACTAGCACTATTTACCTACATTTCTCCTGCAGCCTGCTTAGGCCCAGACAACTGATTCCAGAAGGCAAATTCAGGAAAAGAAATTAAATTCAATCTTTTCGTTTGATAAGATACAAAACAGAGATGGGGGGTAAGGGAGAGCTTGCAATGAAAGGCTCATGGTCATTTACTTCTCCTCTATGTTATCCTGAGTGAAGAGACAAACTTTGAGGACAATAAAATTTAACAGCTTGAAACAGTGAAGTAATAGCCCCAGCATTTTGTAAAATAATGTGCTCTGCAACAGATGCAACATGGGTCACTGCTTCTATCTAGGATTCACGATTGCAATAGATGTCCTATGAATGGTGACATAAGCACATATTTGATAGGACTTCCCTCTATTTATTTGAGTAAATACTTTTTTCTGGTTCAGAGAGAAAATTAGTACATCAATAGGCTTTAGGGATGCCCAATGAGTTTCAGGACAGGAGTGCACACTTTTCCAGATGGAATCAACATGCAGTTGCTACCTGTAAATAGCTGAGACCGGCTCAAAACTTTGGCTCTGCTCTGGTTGAACTAGGCTTATCCTTTGACTTCATTCATTAATATTTTTAGGAAGAGAGAATGGATGAGGCTTAACAAAGATTGTACTGTAAGGGAGAGGGACTTGGGAAGTAGGCTACAAAAAGATAAGTCTGGATCTAGTCAGTCTGGATCTACGCCAGGTAAAAGCAGCTCTGATGGGAGGACCAGAGGAATTAAAATCTGTGAAACTGGGCTGTCAGCAAATTATAGAAGTAGACATGGGAAGTGAAAGTCATATACAATTAAGTTTTCAAGAAAATCAATTTCACAACAAGTAGAGGTAAAATATTTTGCACAAGTTGGCCTGGCAGAACGCTGCACTGAACTGGGATAGTGGGCTACAACTCAGTCTGGGAGATATGGCATCACAAGCAGCAGCAACACTGGCCGGCCTGATGGAACCAAATCTGCCAAGAGTGGTCACTTACCGCCTTTCTTTATGTGTTAATGTCACTGGTTACAAGCATGACCATATGCACAACTTTCATTAACAGGTTTTCTTGCAGGGGACTAGGCAGAGCTCCCAGTCAGTTCTTGCACTCAGTCCAGACTGAGTATCTCTGTATTCAGGATGATCCCGTAATGCAGAGTCTGAATGACTGCCTGACCCATAGCCTGGAGAGGCAAAATCTTGTCAGCAATGCTGTTCTTTCCATATCTTCTGTCAAAACCCCTCAACCTGCCTTGATAAAAGTGTTCTTGATAAAAGAACACTTTTGGGTACTGTATATCTGCCTTTTCCTTGCCTTGCTTATGATTTCTCACAAAATACTGCTACTAAATTCATCTTCACATCCTGCTGTGTGAACCCCGTGCTTTCTGAACTCAACAACATTCTATGTAATTTCTGAAGAAAACTCAAAGTAAGTAACAGGTTGAGTGTATTTTTCTTGTAAGATGAAAAAAAGGCATAAACCCGCACTTCACGACATTCTGAGTTGGGTAGTTGGATCAAAATATGCAATATCCGTCTGTGTTTGAAAAGGACAGTTATTTTATTCATCAAATATGTCTACTGGAAAGACTGTTGACCAATCATGGATAATTTTACTGTTTTTTCAATCTTTATACAATACATAAAGTAGTAGTAGTCTTGTCATCCAGGGAAATAAGTCGTATTTCATGGCAGCATCGTTAGCTAAAAAGCTGTATGTCACGATCTGGGCACATTAGCTAGGAAATGCGATCTTTGGAAGTGTGAATAAATCTATTAACAACAATTCACTGGAATTTTGCCAAGTCTCACAGGAATAGGGGTGAGAGGTTTTTAAGTAAGCAACCTGCAATATGATAAGCAAAGAATGGCCCTCAGGAAAGATAAGACAAGTTGAAACTAAATGGATGCAGGTGAACAAGAAGTTTTCACCCTTTCTGTCCTTATATTTTCAAAAGGTGTGTGGTAAAGGGGAAAAAAAAAATGTCTTCCTAGTTTTTACAATCTCTGAAAAGACAGAACAGCTTTAGACTTTACAAAGATACCATATTTCTTCCCACATTCATCTTAAAAATGCAAAGGAAAAGACATATCTTTTTCCTCAGTCAAAAAGAAGGAGCAGCTAGCTGATGTAATATCTAACAGTGTGAGGATATCAATGGAAACCTTTAAAACCTATTTATGAAACAAAAAACCCCAGTGTTTACCAAGTTAGGGCCTCTTGAAAAGAAAAGTTACACTGATTTGCTTAAAACTCAGATCTGAAATCCAGCACATGTGCTTGAGCACAGGTCTTTGCTGACACACTTTTCTTCATAAACCGTTCTTACATAAATATAATCTTGGTCCAATTAGAAAAAAGCTTAAGCTAAAGTGAGACAAAATAATATCTTTTTAAAAATAGTGGATAGACAAGTTATACTACATATAAATGTACTTTAGGTAAAACTTGAAAAATAAATATTTAGGTGGAAAAACACAAACATTACAGGAAAAGTTTCAAGTAATATAGACTACCTCTTTGTAGGTACTTTCAAAAGGTTTTAAAAATGTAAATAACTTCAGTTTCTCCATTACAGTATAATACTCTTTCTACTTTAAAGCAAAAATTATTTTAAAGTTTAATTGTCCACAAACAGTTTAAACAAATCATTTTGTGATAAGAACACAATTATTCAGTCCACATTTTCCCCAAAAATAACTTAGAAGAGGAAAATACCTGAGTGTCTGGAAGCTATGACAACTACTGAAAACATTTAAAACAAAACAAAAAACTCAAACCATTCTTTAAAGCAGTGAAAAATCCCAGATTTCATTTGTCTGTCCATTAGATAGATCTGGTCCTGTGAAAACTGGTGCTTGTTTTTAGCAATTAGCAAAATGAAATTCTTCCAGTAGGAACAAATAAGTGCATCTGAAGACGATTACCCCTATGACAGAGTAATGATTGATGTAGTTTAATTTTGTGTATAGTACTTTGTATCTTTGCAACTTTACACTTACCTCAAATTGGCAGTGATACATTACTTTCATATTGAGACAGTTCTAACAGCTACGATAGAAAATATATGAAAACTCTACAACTTATGGCATAATAACTGCATTCGAACTGGCCGTCTTTTCAAATATACAGTTACATCTTTAATTTCATCCCTTAATATCATATTTTAGCTTACTAATTACATCTGACAAGCTACACAGGGACATCATCATAATTAAATTTTTATTTATTATCTGTAACAACTTAAATAGCCTGTGTCATCAATAGTTAACTTGTAGTCAATATGATAGCTACACTTATAAGTAGTTACTCATTTTCCCTGAACTGAACAAATCCACTAGTCCTAATATATGATTAAGTTGCACTTCAGGGGAGTACTAACATAATGGCTAAGGATGACACTTAAACTAGATAGCAGGAAAAGCAGCACCTAAAATGAATACAAAGGCAAAATCTAGGGGTGAGGAAAAACTATCATTTTTATGGACAAGCAGGTGAAAAAGAGCATGATGCTTTTCAGATTTCTTCCTTTTTCCTAGTTCTGAGTTCGTCATCAGGAAATCTTCAGACCTTCACATCCTCAGTTACAAAATCAATGTCTTAAATTTTAACATTAAAAATTCATTTTCAAAATGAGCTTTCTGTTTCCAAACATTATCAGTGTAATTGCTCAGCCAAAATCTTAAGTCTTAGTTTTGTCTAGGAATTGGATAGACATTAAAAAAATTCTATTATGTTTGGCATATTAGAAATATAAAGACAGTCTAAGTTTTCAATTATATTTATTGAACTAACTTGCCACCATTAAGGCAAGCTGATCAGCTATATCATCAGATTTCTGCACAGGGCCTCTCAGACTAGAATATCATGGAACAAAAAGATTTGGAATACGGAACTCGTTTCTCTTCCATTAATTAGGTGTTTAAATGAGACATCTTAGGTAGTTTAATCAGGCAGGTATGCTGCAAGATGATCTGCTTGGCTGGCCACAGGGATGGTATCAGGAAGCCTACACCAGCCACAGAAAAAGCCAGTTCTCTTTTACCCTACAGTGTTAGCAAGACAAGATGTAACCACCTGTTGAGCCTTTATTAACTTATTTTATCCTTTGAAGTCTTAGCAAGCGTGCTGTGACATTTTGCGCCTTATGGGTATGACTCTCAACAACAACAGGCCTGGTTCTACTTGAATAGCATAACTGTTTCTCACAGCAATTACCGTTGCTATTTTCATCCTTTTCAGATGGCTGTATTGTTGAATATCACAGGCTGACACAAGCTATTTTTTCCTCAAAGACTTCACTACTACCGTGCTATTTTGACATGATTCCCACTTATCTTTTATGATCCCAGACTTCTAAGTTTACCCATGTGTTGTTATAGTTTTCCACCTGAGTGACTGGCATTTTGGGTCAGAAAACCATGTCTTAATACTGTTAGAAAACATTCTGAACTTCATAACATCATAGGAGAGACTTCTTCAGGCTCAAACACCACCGACTTTTCATACAAGCCGTAACTCAAATGAACATAGTGACACACAACTACTATCTTTAGATGTTCATAGAGACATCTCTCTGCTCAAGAGCTGAACTAATTACTATAGTACTGGCAGGGAGCTGTGAAAGGCTTACGTTCTGCATGGCGGAGGCTGTAAAGAGTACACCACCTAGCCAAGGGACTTTCCCTGTCACATCCAAATGATACAGAAGCAACACCTGCAAATACTCAGACAGGATGATACAAGTCTCTCTGCACTTTTCTGTATTTTAAAAGATTTTCTTACTTTACATTTTCTTCAACTGAGAGCATTTTGTTTCTAAACATTGATTAGATACAGAAAAAAATATATTTAGGTTCTTAGCCATATTAATGGGACGGAGTCTAGTTGGAGGCCTGTGACTAGTGGAGTCCCTCAGGGGTCGGTATTGGGACCGGTGTTGTTTAATATCTTCATCAACGACTTGGATGAGGGTACAGAATGTATCCTCAGCAAGTTTGCTGATGATACCAAACTAGGAGGAATGGCTGACACACCAGAGGGTTGTGCTGCCATTCAACGAGACCTTGATAGGCTGGAGAGTTGGGCGGGGAGAAACTTAATGAATTTCAACAAGGGCAAGTGTAGAGTTTTGCATCTGGGGAAGAACAACCCCATGTACCAGTACAGGTTGGGAGCTGACCTGCTGGAGAGCAGTGTAGGGGAAAGGGACCTGGGGGTCCTGGTGGACAGCAGGATGACCATGAGCCAGCAATGTGCCCTTGTGGCCAAGAAGGCCAATGGCATCCTGGGGTGTATTAGAAAGGGAGTGGTTAGTAGGTCGAGAGAGGTTCTCCTTCCCCTCTATTCTGCCTTGGTGAGGCCACACCTGGAGTATTGTGTCCAGTTCTGGGCCCCCCAGTTCAAGAAGGACAGGGAACTGCTCGAGAGAGTCCAGCGTAGAGCCACAAAGATGATTAAGGGAGTGGAACATCTCCCTTATGAGGAAAGGCTGAGGGAGCTGGGTCTCTTTAGCTTGGAGAAGAGGAGACTGAGGGGTGACCTCATTAATGTTTATAAATATGTCAAGGGTGAGTGTCATGAGGATGGAGCCAGGCTCTTCTCAGTGACATCCAATGATAGGACAAGGGGCAATGGGTGTAAGCTGGAACATAGGAGGTTCCACATAAATGTGAGGAAGAATTTCTTCACAGTGAGGGTGACAGAACACTGGAACAGGCTGCCCAGAGAGGTTGTGGAGTCTCCTTCTCTGGAGACATTCAAAACCCGCCTGGACATGTTCCTGTGTGACCTGATCTAGGTATTCCTGCTCTGGCAGGGGGGTTGGACTAGATGATCTTTTAAGGTCCCTTCCAATCCCTAACATTCTGTGATTCTGTGATTCTGTGATTTCCCTAACATTCTCCCTGCCACTCTTCCCACCCAGAATCACAATATGTTGCATATGAACTAAGCTATATATTTGCTTAGGGTGCTATACAATAAGCAGGTATAAAATACTGTCATGAAACAACTTATTTTCTATCTTCAGTCACTGAACAAATATTCCTATGTTGTGTTCTGCCAGAGGATACAGAAAACTCCTGCCTCCTAGAAATAAACAGGGGGTACGAAGGAGCGAGCAAATGGCTTCAGAACCAGTCTGAAAATGCATCTGATTTCTTCACAGTCTGTGTCTGTGGTTTTGGTGGGTTTTTTGTCATTATTTGGATGTGTTTTGTTGTGTGGGTTTTTTTATTGTTTTTGTTTGTTTGCTTTTTAAGTGAATATTAAAGTAACATATTCTAGAGGATTTTCCTTTCCCTTGCAAATAGATTTCTCCTGCATGATTAACCTGTGGTCCTTTTACTGATTGCTTTGTTAGAGTGATAGTTTATCCTATCTTGAAAGAAAATTCTGCAACTTTGAAGCCAGCTACTCCAACTCACTTGTATTCCTAAAACCAAAGTTCCATGCAATGTCACACCAGCGTCTTCTTGGCGCTTTACAGTAGTTCAGACTACTGCTGCATAGATGGGTGGAAGATCTGAGTTGCCAAGTTAGTGCAGTCTTCTGCCTAATTTCATGAAGACTGACAATTGAGCAGGTGGGACTGAGCTGGCTCAGAAGCTAGAAGCTGTTCTTAAAAAGTGTGCTATGGGTAGCATAATCAAATGTCTTTTGGAGACAAGATGAAATACCTGAATTATCTGTGAGGAAGTGAAAGGTAGAAGAATATTCTCCAAAGATTTAGGTAAGATCTCAAAGGTTTCTATCTAGAGAGCTCGGAATTTTCATTTTTGTTTACCTATCATCATGCTAAAGATCTGTGTATGTAAAAGACTGATCCACTCTTTTTTTAAGAAAGAGGTTAAAGCTGGACATTGGTCTCATGGGTGCCACTTTTTGGATACGCAATATTTAACAGACTTCAACAATATGACACACACAGACATTTGAAATCTAATTAATCTCTTGACATTTGACTAAAAGTCAAAGCAGTGGACCACAAGATGAACAAGGATACCTCACCCATGAAGGTTGATCTTTCTTTCATGAAGTGCAAGTGAGTTATGAGGATCTGACTACAAAGTTTATTGCAGATCTCTTCCTTTCTAATAATTGTCCCTGCTTTAAGCACCTACTATGCTTTCTTAATATGATATTGGATATAACAACTGCTGAATCTGACATTCTAAATTTCCACTAAAGGTCCTTCCTTAGGAACTTCAGTTTTTACACAAACTGCCTGAAGTACTATGTACTACTAATAGCTATTGCATTTTTAAACAAGAACTTGGAGACTAGTTTTATGGTTCTAAATGTTCTAAATTTCACTTTTACTTTCATTCTTAAGATTCAACAGCATTAACACATAAGGAAAATAGTTCAGGATTTGCTGTACCATATAATGGAAACGGTTTTTAAGCATCTGGACAAACATCCCTGCTCACGCTGCTAGTGGTGGCTACTTCAGGATAGTAACCAAACACAGGATCACAGCAGTAGAGCCTGAAAAAGGTCATTCAATTCAACACGACTGGATTGAACTTTATATATACACATCATCTCCTTACAAGACCATCATGAAAAAAAATTATAAACCATTTATGGAGTATAATGATATTCCAAAAAAGCTAAAAATGTAAACTCATTATTAAGTAGTACTGGGCTGCAAACAATTTACTGGAGCAACTGTGAATTACAGTGGAAACCTTTCCTAAAGATGGAATTACTTGTTACACATTCTGAAAATAGTTGCTTATATAAATGTAGTAAATTTCAGGCATTATCAGGAATAATTAGCTGCAGACAATCAGAAGTTATCCACGGCAGTCTATAAGATTCATTTTCTAACAACTGGCTTTGTTGAGTTCTTCAGAATGAGGATCCTGATGAAGCAGCTAAAGCCTTTGAAACACACTTGTGTAGCCTTTAATACACTGTGTCCAAACTCTTCCTATAAGCAAAATGTACATGATGCAACAGTTAGAATGAAGAATTTCCTTGCCTTTGAATATGATCCGGGGACAAACAGAACTCAAAGCACTGATAATTACAATTAAGATGATTTAACATTTTCTAAAAGAAAGTTAAAGAGTTTATATATCTGTGAGTTGTACCGGAGTACTGTTTTACTACATTAAATACTGTGATACACTTGGCCATTTATTACTCATCACTTTCCACATAATTAAGAAATCTTGCATACTAACATGACTCACTTATCCAAGCAGCCAAACCTGATTTTGTGGGTCGCGTTATGCCTAAATTTGTCATTATGTCAGTGCTTGTCAATAGACACCACATGTCTAACACAGACACTGTCTTTTCAGTAGACTGCCCTAATGACTAAAGAAACAGATGATCAGCTACTGTTCTCTTACAACACCTCCTTAAGAGTTGATGATTCTAGCATTTAGAACTGGGTGTTCATTTCACAGCTGACAAATTTTAACCCTTTTAATATGACAAGTGCAAAGTATTGCATAGTTCTACTGGCCATGAAACAACCAACTAACAATACCCCATTTCCTACAGATTTGCATCCTATATCCCTGCCTATCTCCATGGTAATAACTCACCACCTTTTTTACTGATGATGCCCTTTTCCTACTTCTGAAACCTTAGCACTACTGCATCCTACGTCATCCAGCTATCAGCATTTGCTACAGTGGGAGTTGCTCTCATGGGATCATTCCATAGGTACCCTCCCTCAGCCACAGACACACACTGTTGAGAACTCAGTGGTTACAAACCTAAACCAAAAGACTGCAGATATCCTACAAAGCAAATGGGAAGTGAATACAAAAAAGGGCAGCGGAAATACAGCAATATTAACAGACTTTTACAGGTCTATTAGTAGACCTCAGGTTAGTATACAAGTTTAATGCTTTATAAATTAAGTTAATAAATGCTAAAGGAAATAGAATCACAGATGAGGTTTCGCCTCCATCAGTAATAACTATTCTAATCCAGGGTATAAACTCAGACGAGTTAGGTACACTTTGATCATCTATTACCTTTATGATAAAAGAAGTAAAACAGTTCTAGAATTATGCTCCTCTCACATTTACATGCCTTATTTTCTTACCTGAAGGTGAAGTGATGCTTTCTTTTTACAACCTGTTTTCCACAGGGATAGTCCAAGACGATAGGTTGCAAACTTCATGGTTTTAAAAAAAAAATTAACTTGGAAATTCCAGGTATTAAAATTTCTTTCTTTCTGTAAAGTATATTTTTGTTTGTTTCATGCATGTCATGTATGGCACTACTCTACTTGCTGTACATTAGCCAGGAACAGGTAACTGATAAGCCTATATTACTGTCTAAGCTATGGCACTAACTTCGATCTATCTCCTTTCCTTAGCTATTGATTATTACATTACAAACACATACTTTGTATATTTGGACCTCTATGCTCTCTCAAGTTAACCTGAAATTGTCCAATGATTTCAAAAGAGGAGGAAAGGAAGGAAGGAAAGAGAATGACAAACAGAAACCGAGAGAGTATGTTTCATTTTCTTAGAACACACTTAAAATGACCACTATTTTCTTGGCTTTTTAGCATCTCACGTTAACTTTTCACAAGAGACCATGTATGAATCCCAGTCTCCTTACTGAATTCCAGTCTTGGTAGTTAAACTGAATCACATTACTCCCCTCTGATTAAGTGGAAATTGTCAATGTTAACAGAACAAATGTTTAATAGCTGATAACACAGCAAAGACCATTTTAAATTCCCTTTGTGATGCTAGTTGCATATGTTATTCTCCATTTCACCTTTAAACATTACAAGTGGTTATCATTACATGTCTGATGTATTGTCACACAAAAGGTCACAGTTCACGGGAGAGAGAAATTAATGTTAAGCAATCCACCCTGTATGCAAGTTGTTGGCATGCACAACCATATCATTGTAATTAATATGAAATCACAGAAGTAGTAATGAGGCAACTGCCATCATGCAAGTTTTCCTTGAGAAAGGGGAAAGTTCAACATGTAAGCTGCAACCCATTGAAAAAATAAAAAAAAATTATCTGTATCACCTAATACAACTCCTTTGAGCAGGATAGAGTTCTGCAGGCTAACAGGCACAGAAGAAAACAGTGATGAGGGTCTCTGAACAATCAGTTTGCAGCTGTGGCAGCTAAAGAAAAGCATACACAGAACTGGAAATCCTCACTGCTAATACATGGTCTCTTGGAAACCAAAAATCTTGACAGGACTGTCCCCCTAACCTGGCTTCCTTATAATGTTTAAGGTTTTTAATTTCTAAAGCTCCATATATACATGAATTAATTATCACACTATAACGGGAAATAAGGGAAATTGATGACCCACAATAGTCTGTCTTCAGCATATTTTTTTTAAGACAGCAGAATATCTCATGTGTGTTGAATGCCTTCATTAACAGCCTGGACATAGAGTGTTAATAGGATGGAATAATATGCACCTTCAGCAAGTTTGAAGATGACATTAAAATGAGGCAAGTGGTTGATGTGATGAAGGGTTGAGCCAACATTCAGGAAGAGCTCAAGAAATGTGCCTCCAGAAACTTCTTAAAGTTTAACAAAGGCAAGTACAAAGTTCTGCACTTGGGAAGGAATAACTCCATGTAATAGAATAGGCTAAGGCTGGAAATAGACATCATGTGGCCCACCCTCCTAAACATCATGGTTTCCCTCCTCTGGATTTGATCCCATCTGTCAATATCTGTCTTGTAGTTTGGAGCCCAAAACTGGATACAGATTTACAGATGCGATTTCACAAGTGCTGAATAGAGGAGAATAATAACTTTCCTCAATCTCCTAGTTATTCTGTCTTGTGGCAGCCCTGATTTGCCTTTATTGCTTCAAGGGCACACTGCTGACTGATGTTCAGATTTTCCATTTGGACTCCAGGATCCTTTTCTGCAAGAGGGAGCTTAGCGTCCATTTTACTAGATCGTGTTCTTCTCTGCCACACAAAAATAATTTAAGTATTACAAAGTTGAACATCAGAGGGAGTGGCAGAGGAAGTTTAAGGTATTTTCTTGTAGGGAACACTGTATATTTACAGTTGGCCATGAAAAGGATAAAAAGCCCACCTGTTGATATGGAATATTTTTTTTTCCTTTTTCATTGAAAGAAAATCTTACAATCTACAATTACAAGATCAATACCTTTGTAACATTCTTACAAACAAATTTTCGGAAGTTCTTTACTTGACAATTATGCCCTTAATCAATAAAGCACTGGCCAAAATCCAGGTTTCCAGAACACTGAAGATTAGCCAGTGAAGAAAAGGGATGAGAGAAGATGGGGACATTTTACTTGAGATAAGTTATGTTTGGCTGCTGTGGTATCTTTCCTAGTTAGGGATGCTGAAGTTCAATGAGCCCAAGTTAGAGTTATCCAACCACTAATACTCTGAAAATATTACTGGCGTCATTTATAACATAGCACAAGGAAAAGATAAAAGACTTCAATAATATTTCTATCCCACTTCCTTAATTTGGAAACCAGCATGATAGAAGAGATGCATTTTATTATTGGAGCAGATGAGAAATGAAAGAGCACTGATTTACTACTAGCAGCATAAAAAGTATACAGGAGTTTGCTTTGTGAGACAATAAAGAGGAGATTTAGGGAACAGACGCAGTTTTGCCATGTTGGTAAATAGTTTTGCATCTAATTTGCCATGCAGAAAGTCATAGCATATTACTTTGAGTAAGCATGCCAATTACGTGGTTACAGTGCTTGTGGAATTTGAGCTAATTTCTTTGCATGTCACTGTGCAGTTTTAACAGGTTATCCAGTTGCAGCTCAGGTCTGTACTAGCTTAGGATTTTGCTCGATACAACACAGATGTGCCAGAAGGTAGCAAAAGCAGCACTTATATCTAAACACCAAGACACCCCAAGCAACTCCAAGTGTGATAGTCAGTTTGCTGAGAAATAACCAAAGAATCAGACTCCTATGAACCATCCAATTCAGTCATATTTTCCTCTTCCTTTTCTTTCAGCCCTATTCTCACACCACTAACTTCAGAGTGGATCTATTTCAAATAGAGGAGCATGTTATTAGCTACAATGTCAAGTTCCAGTTCATCTCCTGAATGATGGCATTGTCCATTTAATCTCTTCAGAGCAAAAAGGACAATGAATTCAGGTCTCCCACTTTCTGGGTGAGCGCTTATCTTTCATGGTAATTATGAAAATGAGGGCATGACCACTACTACAAATCTCGATGAAGTTTTAGGCTGATATGTGTTCTGAACTACTTTTTTCTGCCAACACATATCTAAGACAGATCCAATTCTTCAAATCTGCTCATCACTATCACTGTTTATACTTCAACCGTTAATCATACTGTGTCTCATCCAGTTCCTCCTCTGATGCGATTACTATAGAAAAGCTACACTCTGATGAAGTTTCCCCCCCTCACACCCAACGTTTTCCTAAAGACTTTGAAAAGTTTCTCTCTCAACTCATGGTGTCACAAGAGACTTAGTCATCTCTTCACTGTCTCTCTATGCAAATTTCTTCCTTTTCCCTTTGGAGCACGCTATACACTGCTATGCCAGTAGTGTATGTCTTTGATTTATTCTATACAAATCGTACAAATAATAGTGTAGGTCTGTATTGCTGGATGTCACTCACTCATTAAGGGTAAACAAAAGTAATCCTATCACTGTCTATATTTCTAAATAAGTTCTGAAGTTTATATAGATTTCCAACAGCAGAAACTTTCTCTTCATGTTTTAAACCAGAATCAATTTCTAAACAAAAGGAGCTTCAGTAATAATATATAGTGAAATCAAGATGTGGAATGGTTTGTATAGTCAGACTCCATAGTCAGTTTGGACTCCACTCCATTAGTCTGTATCACTGGACTGAAACAGAGCCGATGCAGAAATATTGCACAAGTTATTGTTTCACAGGTTTGAGCAGTGAGAAAAGGAAGGACTTGCAGAGACTCTCTCTGCCTGCACTCTGCACTGTTGTGGTCAGAGCTCTAGACCACTCCTTTCCAAAGTCATTCACCACAGGCGTAATATAACTTTCAGACAGTAATTCTTTAGTAACCACATATTCTTAGAAAAACAGCTTTCTAAAAGTTAAATTTATAATCAGATCAGTAAGGGAGGTAGAAGTAGTGATGAGGAGTACCAGTCAGTTACAATGCAATTAACTAACAACCACCACAGAATATAAATACATACAAGTCTACAGTTTCATGCAGTGCTAGATATTACAACAGACTGGGACACACCTAAAGTAAAGACAATAACTTAAGATAAAAATGACATACCTTCTTCAAAGAGTAACATCATGTTTGTGCTTTTGTTAGCAACCATGTTATTCAGTAAGGCGATTACAGTTTGCATTGTTTTCCCAAGTATACTGTCTTGATGCTCCTGTAGAAACAACAGGAAAAAAAAAAAAAAAAGAAAAATAATGTAGTTTTCCTTTTGCAAGGTTAGAAGATGACTAATCACTTTAAAAAAAATGTAGTAATACACAAGTATTACTCTCTCAATCCCTTAAAGTTCAACATCTAAAATACTGGAAAACGAGACAAATAGCTTAGTACAGGATATCAATTTCAGGGAACCAAATCTAAAATCCTGGACCAAAATTTCTCCCATGTTCTTCTGAACCAAAAGAGTTCCCAGTTAGGTCTAAAATTTTAGGACTTTTATAAATGGCGCAGAGCTTTATCAACCTCATCTCTATACATTCAGAACCAGGAGCATTTCCTTTAGTATGGTATTTCTTTTATTAATGGTATTAATTTTACTCTTTTCAGTTTCACCTTGAAAACCCACAGTAAGTTGTAAAATCTATTTTTGTTTCTATAGTTTCATAAGTATAAAATTATTTTCACATGCATATTAAAGAGCTATTTCTGTATCAAGTTGCATCACTCTTATGATGTTTTTCTTATGCTTGATGATTGCTTCAGTGATTTTCCACAATTTTCTGAGACTATACTGATAAAAGCAAGGTGCCAGGGTTTATAAAGAAGTTTATTTTCCTCTGTTGTAATTAACACACTTGCACAAACAACCTGAAAAAGGTGGATAAAGCAGTACAAACAAAATATTTATTTTTTCACACTAGTGACAGAAATAACTCAGGTAACTTCCAAGAAGCCAAAATAGAACCTTTTCCAAATCTGAGTTTAGATATAAATAGAAGCCTGAATGCATTTCAAATCTCCCTAGAAGGTTCATGAAATATTTTGTCCTATTTTTGAGACTCAAAGCCAAATAGAAATACACATCCAAAGTAAAAACAACATTAAGAAAAAACTGTCATATTTCACATATTGTAGACTTTTCACATGTACCTAGGTCACTTCCATGCTTCCCTTTCCCATAAAATCTCTCAATACACTGTTATCACTCAACTACTTAGCTGCACAGAACATGCCACCTATTCTGGTCCCCCTCCTGTCTGACAGTAAGTCTCTGAAAAAAGTTAAATTTTAAGTTAAGCAAGACAAAATATTATCAGTCTGAAGTTAAGTATTTCAGATGACAAAATTTACTTCAGTCCTTGAATACAGTCAAAGGAACAGTCTACCTGAAAGTTCCTTTCGGAGACTAGCACCAGCGGACAAGAAGAGTTTATTTTCTACATCTCTTTGCTCAGGTATTTATGACTTTCTGTCTCAGATGCATGCTGGAAAACAACAGGGGAAATCTAGCCTTCTTTGGGATAATCTTATTGACCATCTAAATAACATAGCTGTTGCATAATTAGACTACTTAACTGTTAACCAGCAGTAATAACAAAGAACGTATTTTACTATTCTTCCAAGAATTAACTTCAAGTCAACCAGTGAATGGCATTCAGAGTGTTATCTCTAGTTTATAAGCCACTTTTTGGGTTGGACCAGGACTAAGTCATTGGCACTGCATTTAGGATAAGCCACACAATTCAAACCCCTGCTTGGAAATACCATATGACAGGTTGCAAGAAATTCTCAAGTGAGACACTCCTGATTTTTATTTCTTTGCTAGACTGACAAAATTCAAGATCCTGTGAAATCTTTCTTCGATGCCACTTCGGAAAGTCTGTTACAGTGGTATAAAGGGTCATGCTATGTGAAGAACAAATGTTTTCCTTTGAACATTTCACTACTGAAGGAAAGGTTTTGATCGGCAGAGGCTCAAACGGTTGCTTTGAGAGCATTAATTTCTGCTTCTGCACTCAAAAATTAAAATTAATGCTATTATTTTCTGTAAATACCATGAAATATACATGGTAAAGTATAATACACTAATAGATACATAAATATATAAACATACACAGCCTCCTATTCACCTTCAGGCTGTATGAATTTTCTGTTCGTACCTAGAGCACTTGAAACTGGATCATAAGGAGAAGTGACAAGGAAGAGTGGCTTACGATCTTTTGAAGGACTGCAGTTTCCTACCAAACCCTAAAAAAATATTTCCAAGAGTCCCAAAGTTCTATTTACTTTACCTAGCACTTTTAGATGTCATTTATGATTTCCATAAAGAGTACCATAAATATCTGTTCCTCTGAAGGTTTATAATACAGCCTGATAAATTTAAAAGCAGTGTTGGAAAGTATAAACACTACATTCTTCAAAAGATAAGGTAACCAATACAGAAATGAGATACTAAAACGCCATGGTACTAAAAGGAAATTTGAAGTTATTTCCTACAGATAGCTGAAGGGTATATTTTTTCGAAAGATCAACACTGTGTTTATCTGATAGTCTATCATCACAATATCTTAAGTCTCCTGAAGAACATGTAGAAAACAATACATTAAATAGTAAGAATGAATATTTGTGTTATTGAAGACAATGATACATACAACTAGAATATAAAATAAAAGAAAAAAAATTCTGCAAGTGCCAAAATGAGAGCCAACTCAAATAGGTTCTTTGCAAGTACAGTATTTCTGTTACTGCCCCATATACTTGACGTAAACATCTTCTAGTAAAGTTCCCATCTGAGATACGTAATTACAAGAGAAGCTGGGAGTTGCTTACGATAGCAATCTTTTGCATTCACCAGGTTAGTAATGTTAAAATGAAGTCATCTTTGCTTTTAACGGAGATAAATTATACCATACAACCCTCTACTGAAAGACTAGAACTGATGCTTTTAATTATATCAAAGCATATGTAACAAAACTTATCTTCTCCTAAATACACATAAACTACAATTCAAGATGCAACGTAGAGATCTTGACAACAGAAAAAAGTCTCTTAATGAATAAAATAATCTTACAAATGGTATACTCAGTGGTACTACTAGGGTTTTAACGTACGTATCATAGATGGTTTTTGACAAGATACTAGGTTTCAAGAAGCTACAGGTATGCTTTACTTATCTAAGTCATCACTGATTACTGTTAGATTCGATTCTAGAGGTTTATATAAAAATATTTAACTTCATAATCTATCAAGGAGCAAAGCTGATCTAATTTGTGTGCACAGCACCAGAGACTGTGGACATTTAATGAACAGTGCACTTGACAGCTTTAATAAAACATAGCATTTGCCAGCAGAGATAATTAGAATTGAAGCAGCAAAATTCTAGTGTTTGGCAACACAGATGAAACAACTTCATTAAAATGTACAGCTTCGGCAAATGAAAGGCAGGAAAGCACTGGACCCTGAAGAATCAGCCTTCTCAAAACTAATTGCTTCAGTGCTTAAAAAGGACAGCTATGAAATACCAAGGGCATAACAAGGAAATACTAGTATTAAAAAAGTAACCACAGGAGATAAATCAGGCTTTTCAAATAGGACTGCACTGTATTTAGGCCGTTAAACTTTCCATTCTAATTTTGAAGGGTTGTATGTTAACAAAAGAGATCAGCCTAAGTATTATTTTAATGCCAGTTAGGTAAGAGGGTGTGAATTAGCAAAGTGGGAGTATGAATCTTAGCAAGATACTATGGCTCAAGCTGCCATTTCTCTTCCTTTAAGTGGATTAGAATTTAGAACAGCATAGGCAAACTACAGTATTTTAATTACATTTTAAGTAACAAAAGAGATGGCAATTATGAAAAGAAGTTACCAATTTGGGACACTTCACATCCATGCCTCCTACTCATGTATCTAAGAATCCAGAAGAAAATGCACTAAATGCTATGTTTACAGATATGCTGTTATTAAATCTGAGGACCACTATATACCACAGTACTAGTGCTCATGCAATATAATCAGAGTGATTAAACTTTAGCTATAAATGGGCTCTCCTTCTCAAGCTCACATATGACCTATGAATGCAATTTAGGTAAATAAGGGGATGTCACAAGATGGAGGCTTGATTTTTCATACACTAAATACATTGGAAAAAGATTATAGAAAAAAAGACATGTTCAAATTAAGTTTACTAAAAGATGCTATTTTTACATGATGATTCTTTGGCACAGTATAGTTGAGATAAAATAAACCAAAGCATCGATGCTAACAAGGACCTCTTACAAGAGCACAATTTATTATTGCATTCAATCTATCTTAATTACATATACTGTATTACTTTGTATAAATGAAATAGAGGATCAGAAACTTTTCTGGACAAAACAGTAGAACTCTTCTGTATGAAACAGTATTATCAGCATGCAGCCTACAAGGGACATTCACAACATCATATGCATGGTTCTCCAATCACAAGAGGAAGCCCACTGAGAAACAAATTTAATCCAGCTATGTTCATAGTTGGCTAATCTGGTCTTTGTTAATTTTGAGGCTTTTGATGCATAAGACTGGTTATGCATAAACTAAAAGCTTATAAATATGGATCTCTAACATTAAGGTAATACAATTCTCCTTATTTATGATTTAAGTCAGAAGTAAGCAGACATGTCTCTTGCTACTCTGCTTTTCAAAACTCAGCCTTTTTCAAAAGCACAGTTCTAACAGATCTAATATTTCCAAATACTTTCCTCTGGGTATGGTCATAGAATAAGGAGCAACCACTAATCTGGCAACCAATTTCTGAAATAATCATGCTTTTCAGTTTTATCACAACAGAAATATATTCAGTCCACACATGAAGATCAAAGTCTTACAACTTTCACAGAAATTCCTGACGGAATATTTACAAAAACAAAAAAACACACCACAACAAAACAAAACAAGAAAAAAAAAAAAAAGAGAGAGAATCTATAGTCATAGTCACCAAGTGCTCAAGTGCTTAGGCAAAGACAGAGGAACAGTAGTAATTTCGAAGGACTGATGAAGGAGAAATATGATAAAGAAAAACCTAGCATGTCAAGTAGCAACCAACAGATAGTAGTAGTGTTTGCCTTAGATTCTGTTCTCCCACCCATTGCAGCAGGCAACGCAAAACTTAACAGGATATTTTTTGAGAAGTACATCAATTTTTGAGAAGCATACCAATTTAGAAGTGTGTTCTCTTGTCATACCTAAATTCAGATTTTCAGAGACCTAACAATCTTTTTATTCTGAAACTTGTTACATCATTTTCATTTCTCAAATTCCTTGTTGTCTTGGAGACAAGCATACAATTTTATCTGTATTAATGGTCAGAATCTCATGAGGCATAAGAAGGAAAAGTGACACCTATAACAAACAGCTCTAAAGAAAGTTGCCTCTGTAGAATGAAAAGATGAAATTTATCACTTCTGGAAAACCAACTTCTGTCAAGATCATACAACTACTTATTTTGTATAACAAACATTAAGAACTCAAAATATAAATAAGGCCACGGTCCTTTCTCTTCTCATTTTATTTTCAAATCCTGTGAGACTACAACTTCAAAGAATAGACATGTAAAGAAGAGAAGTTTTTTTAACACCACCTACTAATAGCTTCACTACTTTTTCTCCTTTAAGAGGACCACTTCATATTTCAAACTTGTGGAAGTTTGAAAAAAACATGCTAATCCAAGAAGGAAAAAATTAAGTAGTGAGTTAAGGATTACAAAACTGTACTATGTCAGCAAGCATGAGATTTATAAACTATATAAAGAGAAGAATACTTAAATCCATTCAGAACTAGAGATAGAAACTCTTAAGGTTATTAAAAGGGAAACAGTATGAAGGCTTGTCACCAATACTACTTTATAAGTGATGAACAGAGAAAGATGACAGGATATCAACAACTTTTAAAATTAGCATGTAATTTTTCTAGGGTAAACTACCGAAGTCCCAAATCTTGAGTAAGATTTTTTTTTTTTTTGTCCTTGCTTTTGCTTTGTATTTATCTCACCAAAGAAACGCAGCAATTAGCATAAAAGTTTGTTAGTCAATTTTCAGTGAATCAAACAGTCATCTTGGGGGAAAAAAACCCACCACCAAACAACAAATCAACAACATGAAACTAACTGTCCAATTCAGTGAGATTCATGTACTAATTTTTTGTCTAATTTTCAGACAAAGACAGGATAAATTTCATTGCAGCACAACACAGAACACAATAACCAGCAATGCAATATTAGATTCCCTGTTACAGATGAAGTGTAAAGCAACTCAACAGCAAATCTCTAAATGCAATGCCATTTCTTCTTCCTACAGAATTGCACCTAAATTTCTGGCACAAACGAAAACTCAAAGTTTCTCCTTTTCATCCTGAAAACCTTCAGGAGACAATTCATTCACATGACAAGTTTTCTTTACTGTCAACAGGGAGCCTGAGAAGACTCTTCTCTCAAGCAGAGTCAGGCTTCTTCAGTTGGAGGACACTAAATGAATTTCCTATAAAAACATAATTTTCCTCATAACCTAGAAAAAAGTATCCAAGCAATTAGCTTTCTGAGTATTAAAGCCATTTATTGTGAATAATGCTCAGAAACTCCCTTAAAAGAAAAATTTGCTCAAGACTAAACAGACAGTATGGAAAAGAAGCTATATACATATCATACTCTGGAGAACTAAACTTCCTCATATCAAGGAAGATTCTGGCAGCCTGGAAGCATTCATGCTGATAAGTTCTGCAGCAATAAAGCTCTAGGAGTAAATGATATCACCACAGCAGTAACTTCATATTTAGTATAATAAATGTGTAGATGCCTTGAAGAGTCTCAAGTATTAGTGAGGCATTTGAACTGCAAAGTCACTTGGGAGCTGCAATCAAGCATTATACCGAGAAATTTCCAAACCAAAAAATTCACTTCTCAGACTTGTGTTTTCAGCACTAATTAAAAGCTAGTTCTTAACTTCAGAATGACAGATACCAATCAACTGACATTTTTTTTTCCGCATGGATTTTGCTTTTATGTAAAAGACACTTTACCACTACAAGGAAAGAAGTTTAGATGAGTTTAGGGAATTTGCTGGTGACATTTTTAATTTAGATTCATTAGACTTATCCAAAGCATCATACTAAAATTTTCGACTGGAAAAAGTTTGAAGGGTTCAGAATGGAATTTCTGCATAAAATCATTAAAAAAAACCCACCAAAAAACAACAGCTTATGCTGAATAGGGTATTATGTTAGGGCATTCATGTAGGATGCTGAAAATTTAGTTTCAAGTCTCTACCAGAATGGGGTTGTGTAGGGATTTGATCATTTATCTCCTTAACTCTGCATTCCCAAATGCATCATCAACTGTTAAGGAATGAGTTTCTGTCTATTCTCCCTTCTCTATAGTTATCTAGTTGCTAACTTAGTAGTTAAAAGCAGAAATTGAGACTGACTCAGTGATTATACTACCTACAGAGGTGTGCAAGATCCAGATTGAAATACCTTTCCCCAACGCTGGGGCTTTTTTAATCCGTTAATTAAGGACTGTGAATAATAGCAAACCTTTACCACAATCAAATCATTAAATACTTCCAAATCCAGGAAATGAAAAATATTTTATGTATATTACAGTATCTCTGTAAAACATAAGAATAGGGTTTATGGATAAATTATCTCTTTAAAGTTTCTTCTTCTATAAATTAGCGGTATATAATCTCTACTCTCAACTCTATCTACAGTTAATGTTCCCTGATAAACAGTATGTATATTACACACACACACTTTCATACCCCGTGCATCACAATGTCATTTCGGCACCCATTCAAGAACTCAAGAATGAATGTATTTTCTTCTTATGCCAAGCTGTCAATAGAACAGACAAGAATAAAAGGAGCTGGGGTGGAAGTGAAAATCAATGGTCAGAACAGAACTGAACTATGATACTGGGGCAAAGATTCAGAATTTGAAGGTGAGGTTACAATTCATACTAGTCCTAACTGCATGGGTGCCACAGCAATTAACACTGAGTATAATTAGATTTGATACATACATGAAGATAAATAAGACTTGAAGTATTTGCTGCCTCTCAATGTCAGTTTACAAAAATAAGTATCTTTGAAATCCAGGCCTAAAAATGTAATGTTCAGAGCCACCAAAAATCTCTCTCCTCCCAGAGAAACAAGTCTGGTACAAAGAGCTACATTTGGGAATATTTGGAAGGAGTAGTTTGGATTCATAGCCAGACTTCTGAATTGGAACAAATAAAATAAAGTACCATTTCTTATTCTATATAAATACTAGAGTCACACTTCTCTTATAGACACAACAGGAAGGAAGCTTACTGTTATTCAAAAACCTCTTACTAAGATCTGATCCAGTCATCAGCCTAATTTGACGTGTAACAAACAAGACACCAACTCTATTCTTTAATCAAATTCTGTGCAAGGTTAACACAATTTTGCTTAATTATTGTTTACCAGAAGAAACAGTAATTAGGATGAAAAAATAAAAAGAATTAATAAGGCTAGAGACTAAAAAGACAGAACTTCAAGGTTAAACGACAGTACCTTCTCTTTGCTTTTAAACTCCAGTTTGCTTTTAAACTAGTTCTGCCTGTGGCGGCAGGACTAAGAAGGGATACTTATCTTGGTTATGTTGGTCTGAGACAGAAATAATGTTTTTTCCTTTCATCATGATCTTTATTTATTCCTTTATTTGTTTTCTTCTTGTTTTGCATTTAATACTTTCTCTCTACCTATGACCCCAGAAAAAATTAACATGATGAAATTCACTTTAGAAGGTCATATTAAGGTACATATTTCAGCAAAATACTTATCAACTGACAACCCCATTTTAGCTCCATAAAATACTGACAGCATGAATGCAACATCAGTCATGGGAACTGTATTCTCCAGCCACTGGAATTCACTGATATTGGGAGACAACTGTTTCCTTAGCCAGCAGTGGTCTGCCAGTGACGCCAGACTACAAAGCAGAACCAGAACTGATGAAAAGGAAGCAAAATGGAGAAAGAAATGACAGCTATCAAGAATGGCAATAATAATAATAAGCATTATTATTATTCAAAAAATACTTGCAATATGAGGTTTATAATAAAACACATTTGTATGTGCTACTAGACCTCTATTCTTGTGAATTTAAGATGGTACCTAAACTAAAAGAGGGTAGATTTAGATGACATATAAGGAAGAAATTATTTATGATGAAGTTTGAGAGACACTGGAACAGGTTGCCCAGAGAAGCTTGGATGCCCTATCCCTGGAAGTATGTAAGGTCATGCTGGACAGGCCTTTGTCCAACCTGGTCTAGTGAAAGATGTCCCTGTCCAAGATAGGGGGCTCAGAACTAGGTGATCTTTAAAGATCCCTTCCAAGCCAAACCATTCTATGATTCTGAGATTCTATGATTTAGTCACTTGAGTGACAACATCCACATTTTCACCTTGCTGCTACTATTAAATAAAAAGCACAGACATAAAAGCATGAACAGTTCTCATCACCCAGAATATTAAACTAGGAAGAAGAGACAGAAACCAGAAATTAATCCACTGAGTGTATAAAAAAAGTATAGCATGGAATGGCATGAGTCTTGCTCCCATGGTGGCAATTTCAAGAGTGACACTAGACAGTTTGAAAAATTCATGGTATAAATATATACAGCACTACAGGGTCAGCTGGTACCCCACTGGTACTCCCTGAGGCACACTTTATGCACTTGCCTAGCACAAGCCAAGCATTGCTTCTGAAAACTCTCACTCTCAGTTGTTCTGAAGTCCACTCCTACATTTCAAAGAGGAGCAAGGGCCCAACTTTGGATTTAAAGTCTGGTCTTAACTGAGATCTAGAAGAAACCAAGGAAAAGACAACAATTCTGTTTCTTTTAAGCATTTACAAAGCAGTATCAGATGCCATGACGTTAAAAGATAGTGTACCTCTTGCTGCTACGTATGATCTCACCCATAATTTATTCAACTTTTATAGGAGATCAACAGATGGATCAAAGACTGAATCAAGAATGACTAACATCAGCAAAATAGGAAGCTCTTCTGAACAAGTTCTACCTCTTTCTCAAAGACAGAGAAAGTTATTCCACATTTTACTATTACTATTATTAATGTTGAACATAATTTTTTAATTTGCACATCTTTCCAGGGTAATCTCCCAATGATTTTTTTTTTCGTAGTCTCATCCCATCTCTTCCCCTCAAATCATTTCTATTTAGGTGCCTACATATTGATTCAAGAAAAGAACAGGATTGAAAATTGGTATAGGTTACAAAAGTAAATTCTAGTTAATGAGATATATTCCAGTCATCAATTCATGTTTTCATCTGAGCACAAGTTCAATTCAAACCTTCCTGCTTTTTGTGACTGTTAAAGAAGCTCTCTCCTGGAAACATAGGAAATGTACTACAAAAGCACTGGAAATATAGTGCTTTCAACCCCCAAAAGAGTGGCTGTTTTTTTTTTCCCCCTCCTCATGTAGCCCATTTCAGCAGTAGTTATACTGAATGATTACATGAGAATTTACACCTATAGCTTTAAAAGGTATAGGATGCCTTAACTATATACATATATGCACACACACATACATATTTATACAGAAAAATAAATACACATTTTCTTATAAATTATTCTATGACATACAAAATTCAAATGAAACTATTCTTATAACACTGAAAAATGAATGACTTGAGTCTCTATGTTGTTACAAAATAGAGCTAGATTTTTCATTCCCTCAAATGTTTAAGACTTAAAATAATATGCTCCCAGTCAACACTGACACACTCCCTAGGGTCTTACACTACCTACACCCCACAAGAGTTCACTATCTCACATGAAGTGCACAGAACTGGAGTTCTTCTCTTTCTCCTAATTTTGAGTGAAAGTCCAGATCATCAGAAGCCTCTGCTACAATGAAAATTTAATATATAAAAACTGAGGAAACTTCATTAGGAGGTGGTGAGAGATGTCAGTAAAACATCTTGTCTAGTAGTCAAAACACTTATTTTGATCTTCAGAAACCCAGTGTCAGCCATTCCCTCTGGGATGATTCTGAACTGGGGATCTGTATTTTGCCCCTTCCCCTAAAGCATTCCTGATTAATAAGCTACTTACTGACTACCCTGAGGTTTGCCTTTCTCCTCTGCCTCCCACGTCACTTTGTGCAGAAATTCCACCCTGAACACGAGAAGCCTTTCTCAATGAAACCTACATTCCAATTGGAATATCATCATGAAACACTGAAATAATCCAAATATCTCCTCTCTCAAACACCACACTTGAGCCCTTAAAACCACAGAGCCACAACCAGTTCCCATCAGCAAGATACTGCTGCTCTGCCCAAGCTGTTTACCAACAAAGGAGCAGCTTTATTCTCATATGAACTCAGACTGAAAAGGAGCTGGATACTTTTAGATCAAAGTAGCATTCTGATGCTGAAAGAGGCACAAAATATCATCGAGAACTATATTATCACCAGAGGCCATACAGAAACTTTAGCCAATATACAAGGTCACACAATGTGTCACTCCCTGTAAAAGGAAAGAAAAAAAAACAAACCACAAAACCTAAGAAAACCCCCCAAATAATTGGATGACTGAATTAAGTTGGCATAGAAACATGTTTTATATGAACTGATTAAAATATTAACTTTGTTAGAAAGGGTCCTTTGTTAGGGCCCTAGTAATAAGTAAAGAAGTTAATTTTTTAATTACTCATAATAAGCCATTTCACAGTTATTAAAGTAACTGCATTAGTATTTTACTTCATTTCACTCAACCTATCCTCCCTGAACAGTTATTCATACTGAAAAATGTGTACAAGAGATGTGAAAGGGAATAAAAGGATGAAAGAGAAAACAGCAAAAATGTATCTGAAAAGCTGGTAACAGAAATTCTACAAAAGCCAGAGAGAGGAGAGTAGGGTATCATTAGCCATTTTCATATCCTAATGGAACATGCAAGTTTCAGTCTGTTACTAAGAGTGGGTCTGTGGCAAAGAGCCCAAATGAGGTCTGAGAAAGGATAATGTACCTTTAATGATTGAAATAGCAAGAAAATTAAATCTAATCATGTTTCATTAAGCATACTCTAGCTCCCATTTTTACTAAATTATTTTATTATGATTTCCCAACTGTCTGTTGAAATAACATTTTACAGCAATTTAATTCACCATCATAAACAAGTCTCATTTCTCACAATAAAGCCCCCTGGGATTACTGAGAAGAGATGGATAATCTAAACCTTGCCAATCCTGCAGCCACTAAGGTAACCACTCAGGGAGACAAAGATTTTTGTTTTCCTATTTGTGGCTGAGATCATTAAGATATAATTAGAAACGTATTCACAAGTAATAGAGCGTCTGTTATGGAGATACCATTCGTCCAACAAGCATCTTCTCTACCAGTCTTTAATAAGAAGGGCAGCAGGCATAATCCCCACTTCAGTCTCTGGAGAGTTCTACATTAAATGGACTGCATTAGACATCCCTCTCGCTCCCCCTTTTTTAATGGAATCTTATTCAGGCATCCAGTGTTTTCTCAGACTCCATTGTTACCATCAAAACTGCTAGTCTGTTTGCTTGCAGCAATACGCTCCTGCAGTGACATCCAGATGTGAGCCCTAAAGATAGCTACATGCAGTAAATTTAAATCCTGCTCCAGAACTTGTTACAGGGCAAGCAAATATGGAACTTCACAATATACAGAGACAGAAGAATTAGACTGTTAACAGAATAATCCTTGGCTCTCTGCTGTAGTGAAAGGAGCTGTCGACCCCTGTACACATCCTTTCTGCTTGGTGCATACTTCGCTCAAATGAAACTTTACTCAAACAAATCTGTTTTGTCCTTTAACACAACCTAATTTAATGCCAAACTCTATCAAATCATATGACATAGCAATGGAAAATTAAAAGCAACGTCACCCACCAAACCACAGGGATCAATTTAGGCTATCACAAACTGCAAAGTGAAAACCCTCAGCAACCATATATAGTATCATGATGTTTAAACACAACCCAACAAACCTAAGAGAAAAAAAGAAAGCATCAAAATTTCAGATGACTCTTCGAGAGGATGCTACTGTTATAATGAGAAAGTTACAGTGGATCAACAAAGATAGTATCACAGTAGGCTTAATCTTTTCGCATATATTTGACCATAAACCTATTTTAGCAAAGCAATGATTTTTCAGCTTGCCTATAAAAACTTCTTATAAACCGAAATATATTTAGAAACTAAGCATATAAGACAATGAGCAAATTACTACAGTTAGAAAGTCAAAAGCAGAATACTGAGATTCAAATTGTTTTTCTTTGTGGAAGACTGACTTTCTAAAACCCAATTATCATCTTGCAATATGAACTCTTCAGCAAGACATTAACATAAGGAATGTATTATACATGACTGAATCCAAACCAGACAAATTTCTAGATAAACGATCAGCGTTCAGAAGCATAATATGGAACCTCTGCCAGCCAGAAACTGTTCACAAACATTCAATATTCTTGTACAAGCTCTATTGTGAAGTACATGATAGCTTATTACCATAGTCATCAGAGTGCAGCTGGTCAATAAACATACAGTCAGCAACTGCCACGTTCCTATACCAATATTTATTTAGATGACATCAGGAAATACACCTCTGTCGTTTGACAGAACAGAGATGTCACAGTAAAATTCCGGTCATAAGATCAGTAACTCTTGTTCTGAAAAGCATGCATCTCAGCTTTACTTCAGTATGTATTTTTTCCTTTAATGCTTTCTCTGTCTTGATACTTGCATTTTCAGGAACAGTAAATTGGCAGACAGGCAGCCTGACAAACACAAACTTTGGGAGGAATGTGATTTTGTCTTAATTCTGCTTCTACAGCAAAACCAAATATTTAAATGTAGAAATTAATCACTTTGGGTGAACATTTTCATTGACAGTGATTTGTTTCTCTATGACCCCTTTAAAATTTCTCGAATTTCACACGAACTACAGTAACATCAGGATTTCTCCCCATGTCTAAATCATAACATTCACAATTTGGTACTAGATTTGTGAAGTCTCAAGTTAGGAGACACTTTCTGCAACACCTACATTTCACATATTTGCAGCATTTGCTCCTCTTCATGAGGTCTTTGGCTTCATCTGTGACTCAGTGACTGGTCAAGCTGGAGTGGGAGTAAGGGAAGGCTGCAGGGCTGAACTCGAGCCAGCCCTGGGGCATGCAGCTGGTACAAATAAGAGTAGCCCTGTCAACTTCCCAAAGCTTTTGTCCTTCTCCTTTTCTCTTCCCCTTCCCATGATCAATTGACTTGTTAAGTACTGGGACAAGGCACATTTCTTTTTTATGTCACATGATCCAGTATGAAGAACATTAATTAGGTCACAAAGACATGGAGATTTCTAACATAAATATCACATATGCATGTACATTTTTTTATATAGGTACTAATATATATGTGTGCATGTATATATTTATACGAATACTACAAAATTACAAACTGATTATATGAGAACTAAATAAAATTAAATGTAGCCAGGGTGTGGGCACTGCAAGACTGAGGATGAGAAAAAAGCCTAAAGAATGTGAGGTGAGAATTTGTTTAATTTCATTCACAGCAGAACCAGCTACCAATCTAGAAGATGAACTACTTTTGCTGCATTATTTAAATTAAAATGTAGGAGAAAGGCAGCAAATGCTAAGGAACATTTGGAGAAAAGGGGTGTGACAGAAGTAACATGGTTTCTGAAGGTGATGATACCAGTTAAGTCTCTAATTAAAATGGAGTGCAATTATCCCTTTATCCATCTCCAACCATCTCCCAAATACGTTTTCTCTAGTAAGTGTGAAAATTTTCACTCAGTCATTATAATTGGACAAGAGTTTTAATGTAATACGTATCCTGTGGAAATGTTCTGCGTTAAACATCAAGAACTCTCAAACTTGTTCACAGATAGGGAATATGTGTAAACGGAGGGATAAGATTGTATCTGAAGTTGTATCTGAAATTTAATATACGTAAAGTAATGCACATGGTGGGGAAAAAGTCTTAAATTCGTATATGAACTAATAATCTCAGATTAGGAAAGACGGTTTCACACAAATGACAGCACAATGACAGCAGTCAAAAAATGAAAGTGAAATGTTAGGAAAAGAACTATATAAACTCACAGCTCATCCACTCTGGTCCCACTTGTCAAAAATTATATATGAAAATGAAAAATATTCTGAGCAAGAAGCAAAAATGATCAAAAGTGTGGAACAGCTTCCATTTAAAAATACCTAAATAATGATGGCTTTCACAGAATCACAGAATGGTAGGGGTTGGAAGGGATGTCTGAAGACCATCTAGTCCAACTGCCCTGCTAGAGCAGGATCCTAGAGTAGATCACACAGGAACATGTCCAGACGGGTTTTAAATGTCTCCAGAGACAGAGACTCCACCACCTCTCTGGGCAGCCTGTGCCAGTGCTCAGTCACCCTCACAGCAGTGTTTTCTTATGTTGAGACTGAACCTCCTGTGTTCCAGTTTGTGCCCATTGTTCCTTGTCCTGTCACTGGACGCCACAGAGAAGAATCTGGCCCTGTCTTCCTGACACCTGTCCTTTAGATATTTATAATAATTAATGAGATTCCCCCTCTGCCTCCTCTTCCCCAAGCTAAACAGACCCATTTCCCTCAGCCACTCCTCATATGGGAGGTGCTCCAATCCCTTCATCATTTTAGTGGCCCTGCACTGGACTCTTTCCAGTAGCTCCATCTCCCTCTTGAACTGGGGAGCCCAGAACTGGACACAGTACTCCAGATGAGGCCTCACCAGGGCAGAGCAGAGGGGGAGGAGAACTTCCCTTGACCTGCTGGCCACACTCCTCTTAATGCACCCTAGGAAATCATTGGCCTTCTTGGCCACGAGGGCACGTTGCTGGCTCATGGTCAGCCTGTTGTCTACCAGGACTCCCAGGGTCCTTTTCCCCAGAGCTGCTCTCCAGCAGCTCAGCCCCCAGCCTGGACTGATCCATGGGGTTGTTCTTCCCCAGATGCAGGACTCCACACTTGCTACTACTGAATTTCATTAGGTTTCTCCTTGCCCAGCTCTCCAGCCTGTCCAGGTCACACTGGATGGCAGCACAGCCCTCTGGCATGTCAGCACTCCTCCCAGCTTTGTATCATCAGCAAACTTTTAGTTTTATCATAGATATTAAGTATTCAATTAAAAATGTAAAAGGACTTGAAAGTCTTATAGCCTGCCAATAGTCTTATAGCCTCCCTTCTCCTTGTATTAAAAATGAGAAAGAAAAAAAAAAAAGGATAAATGATTTTTAGCATGAAAACTCATAAGAGTACATATTCCATTTTGTGGCCAGTTTCCAGCAAGTTTCTCTACAGTAGAAAATGCACACACACATTAAAAAAACAATGTTACGCCAAATTACAGAACCTAATTACTTTTAGTACTCTAAAAAAAAAAAACAAACCGACCATTTTTGAGTAAATGAAAAATACCTGTTTCAATATGCTATTTGCTTAAGGATACATGTTTCCTAACATATAAGCAATAAATCCTAATTAAAGATATTAGGATAAAACTTACATTAGGAAATTATGCTAAAAATTCAGGATATGCCTACTGAATAACTCACACTGAGATGGAGCAGGATACAGCTTCAAAATAGGAATGGATGTATTTTTTAATTACTATTATTACTTTCCTTAATCAAGCAGAAATTTCCAAAACATTTCTTAAGTCAGGTCAATCAGAGATACAGACATCTATGCTCATACAAGTAAACCCTGCTCAAGTTAAAGGACTGAAACAGAGCTCGATATGAAATACTACATATTTTGTAATTCATACAACTAAAAGAGCTTAAGAACTTTATGCTCAGATTTGCTCCTGAATTCTCAAAATTACTGTTAGTTTTTAACTCATGTACACATTAACACCAACATACTTGCATCCAAACAAATAAACAGCACAGACTGAAAATTAACCTCATAACTCAAAACTAATACTGTGTACTTTTAGCCTGCTAATTTCTCAAGGAAATAATGCTTCAGAAAACAAGTCAAATTGTTTGAGTCATAAAAAAATTTCTAGTTTCTCATACTAAAACAGGAGTGGTAAAATAAACTTCTACAGCTAGTAACTAAAAACTTACAATACAGAAAGGCTTCTACACATGCATTTTCAGTATATAAAGCAGAACCTGACTCAGCTCATACTAAACCTACCTACGTCAACAACCTAAAACACTTGGCAACAGAAGTAGCCCTATAAGTACAAGTCAGGTATACAGAACACTTTCCTCATCCTCTAGGAATTCACAGCCCAAGGACATGGAGGCAGAAGCAGATCTTTTGAACATAATAGCGCTCAATAGATTTTTATTCCATTAATTTGTCCTATCTCCTTTTTAATTCAAGAAAACATAGAACTTTATGGCACAGCTGAATTTCATCCTACAGGAAGCAGTATCACTTTTCATCAGTTTTTAAGATCCCAACTGCAAGTTCTCTTCAGTTCTTATAATACAGTTCTTATACTAGAAGATACAGTGAACAGCAGTACTGTTCTCTACTCAGCATCTATGAGCCACTCATGACTGTATGCTATCATACTTCCCCCTCAATCAACACCTTCCAGATTAAAGCACACAGAAGAGTAATCTCGTCTACAGTGGCCATTCCAGACCTTTGATCATCTGTGTCTCTTTTCTTTGCACTTTTTGCAGGTCTGCTATAACCTTTTTGAGATGGGAAACCCAAAATCCACACATTAATTAATGTGTCACAATGTTTTTCTGCTTACCATTGTAATACTTCCTCTTACAACCTATAAAATTCAGTTTGCTTTTCTGACCAGGACTAAGGATTACACAGATGTTTTTATTAGACTGTGTTTTTATCTAACCACAATATGTCATTCCTGAGTGATAACAGCACACATCTGGCATCAGAATGTTGACAACAGGCATGTGCAATACGTCAGAACACATAGGTTTCAGGGTTGCTTTGAAAGGGAGTGCAAATTAAACTGAAAGTGAGTAGTAGTAGGTGTCAAAAAAACTTGTGAGGATTTTAATTACATGGACAGTCACAAGAACCTGAAGGCTATGTACAAAACTTCTATCAAAAAAGGCTCAAATCAAGTGCGATGAAAGAATATGTGAATGTTCAACATGTTTATGACTATCAAAAACAAAAACCAAAAACCAAACCAAAACCTAATCCAAAACTGTTGAAGAGGGGGCAAAAACCCCTTGATTCAGAAACTCTGCACTCTGAACTTCATAAGATCTTCAAACACTTCACGTTTGCAGAAAAGCTGAGTGGAGAGAACATGAGTAGCAACTGTGTGCCTATCCATGACTTAGGGAGGTCTGTGGTGATGGTCAGTCCTGCTCTCTCACTCCTGCTGCTGGTGACATCCACCATGAAGGAACAGACACTCAATGCCCTTCTGCCTTAAGTTCCCAAGACCAATGGTCTGATCTGTTGACCAAAATGAAATTCCTGGTACAATATTCAGTGACCACAGACAAAGGTCAAACTCCTCTCATTCAGACTAAACCAGAGGAACACTAACAGAATTATTCCTGACAGAATGGGCTAGACAGAACACACTATAAAATTAAGTACTGGACACTATTATTTAAATATATATCAATATAAAATGACAAAATAAATATGATTTCCCTTTCAGGGCAGAAATTAATGTCTTTCCAGATTTTTTTAAAAGTCTTTTGAACTATGCATGGATTCAAGCCAACCTTATAGTGTGACAAAACAACAGGTTTTTATAGGATGCCTGAATTGCAGAGAAAAACGGTGAAAACACTTATCATAGTTTAAACTACAATAGAGAACTCAATCAGTCCTTAATTTTGCTCTTTTTTTTACATATAATTCTTCTCTTAAACACTATAAAAATTGTCTTTCTCAATACACATTTAAAATATTCTACAAATCTTAACAGTTCCAAAGGTGACAGCGTTATAAAGAAAGGTGTTAGTTAACATCTATGTACATGTTTTCCATTTAGTTTTAGAGGAAAGTCTTTCAGTTTTCCAAGAAAAAACTAATAGCATCAACTTCAGCTGTCAGGTGCAAAGCTGAATTTAGCATGTTCTCTTAAAGGTCAGAGCTGCACGGTTTTTAAGTAAAAATACAATAATTAGGAAAAAACTACCTCTTTTGCCTTAAATTCTCCACAGTAATATTAAAATTACTCAATCGTAAAAGTCTCACATACACCACTTAATTAAAAAAATTTGTTAAGAACACCATTCAAAAAACCACAGAAGACTTTTATTTAAGGTACCTTGCACAATGTCCAAGAGTACTGCCAGACAAAACAAGTTGGTAGAAACACTCACTGACTTTATATGTGTATCCACCCAGCCACAACCTACAGTTCATCTTGGATTTTGTTCATAAAAGAACACCCTCATGCAGTAAAAAATGTAGCTGGCTCAGATAAGGAAGAAATGGGAGTGAAGCCAAACCAGCTGAATAAGCATTGCCACTTCAGTCCATCCACCTTGCTTACTTAGAGCTCAAAGCATACAAGGAATCAGGAAGCAGGAAACAGACGAAGAGGTCAGAAACTCAAACTCACCAGAGCGACTGCTGACTTGGATCCTAATCTAGAGGAGCTAACATATCTAACAACAGGTAGGACACAGTGAATGGTGGCTAGCATGCCAGGAGATAACCTGTAGTTTTTGGTTGGTCGGTTGTTTTTTAGGAAGATGGACTGGATTAGGCCAATCAAATCACAGAATGTCATTGTATATGTATATCAACAGATATGACTGAAGGTACCTTTGAAGCTCTCTAATCTAGTTCCCCTGCTCAAAGTAGTCCTGCCAAAACAGGCTGACTCAGGGCTGCATCCAGCTGGGTTTTAAGAGTCTACAAAGAGGGAGATACTACAACCTCTCTGGGTCCTTGTTCCAGTGTTTGACCACCCTTCCCACAGCAAAAAGCTTCTTCCTATATAAAGCTAGAATTTGCCATCTTCCAACTTGTATTCATCGTCTTGTCCTTCCATTGTGCACTGCTGAGACAAGTCAGGCTTCATCTTCTCTGCACTGTCCAGTGAGGTAGCTACAGACAGGAATAAGATCCCTCCCAAGCATTCTTTGTGAAGGTTGTATGAAACCTGTTCTCTCAGCCGTTATGTGTCTGACATTTGCTTCGGATCCCCAGTTTATCAGGGTGTATAGCGCCTGGGCCTGCTCCAAGATGTCAAAGGTTCAGGGTAAGCACTATTACAGTCTTTTACAATATATTTTAAATTCTTCTCTGTACATTGTATTTGAACAAATTAGGTATTACTGACCAGTTTAGCTTTGGAAGAAAAACTAACTTTACAAAGTTGTTCAGAATAAGCTATTATAGCCTTTGTAATTGGAGGGGATCGAGGGAAGTGCCAACTACCAGAGTCCAGTAAGGTCCAAAGGACATCAAGCAATCCCCTAGATATAGGAACCTTCTTGTAGGCCCCTTGAAATACGCTGCAAAAATATCTTCTTTCAAAAGACTACTTGTAAGACATTATACCATAATACACAAAAGAAACATCCACTTTTGACTAGTTTAGAAACATTTTATAAAAAAGAAAACCTCCACAAAAACAGTATGCTTGCTTGCTTATTGAAGACCAGTAAAATAAAACATGAATGGTGAGATCAAAGAGATGGAAAACAGTCACAACATCATAAAACTTGGAAATGTGTTCTACTATCAGCAGTAATCATGGTCACTATTTCTGCAAAGCAGACCTGCACACTTCATTACTTGTGTTTTCCTTTTCCAGTATGTTATAGCTAGCTTTAAAACCTTATTAAAGTCTTTTAGACTCATGTTTATTATCCCTAAAATATTCAACTTCAGGAACAGGATTAAAAAAAACTACCAAGAAACACCTAAAAATATTGCTTATACATGAGTTTTCTTATGTCCCTTAGCACTGAATATGAAATTTAGAAATACTAATATAGCATACACACTAAAATGTTAGTGTCTAGCAGTAGAAAGCAATTCCTTTAAGATGCAAATAGCTGAATTTCCTAGCTATGAGAGAACAATGCTGTCACAAGTGCTGCAGACTCAATCTTTCTCTCAGACATGAAGCTTCAGGTGATTTTGTAAATAAGTCCCCTCCCCTAACAGGAGCAATGGTTTAAAATAATTTTCCAAGTAAGAAAATGAGTGAT
The DNA here is from genome assembly GCA_028020825.1 of Podargus strigoides. Lineage (NCBI taxonomy): Eukaryota > Metazoa > Chordata > Aves > Caprimulgiformes > Podargidae > Podargus > Podargus strigoides. The sequence goes on along the minus strand of CM051623.1, from coordinate 12,562,372 downwards.
AGAAGGATATGCTTTAGTAATATTTTTTTTTCATTTTTAAAAGCCATTTTATTATGCAAACATCAATTTACAATATTAAAATGATTTAAAGGATGGCTCTGCTTCCCCTCACATATTGTTCTTTTTTTCATGAGCAATCCTACTGGTCTACACATACAGTCATAAAATAAGCTCCTCACATTTATTTGTATTTTGTACAGTGCTTCTGATAAAATCTGAGTATCTTCTAAATCTTAATGAATTTATCATCCCTACAGTCTTTTGATGTACATTTATAGTTTAGACATTACCTTACCATATGGAAAATTAATGTGATTGAATGACGTCCAGCTGGGACCTTAAATAGGCCTAGTTTCAGAATAACAAGCACCAGTTTCTGATAGTTTTGTAAGAGTAAATGTGTCTATCAGATACACAAAGGATAGAAGCACACGTGAAAAAGAAGACTTATACAATTTTCCCAGGGTCAAGAAGAAATATGGATCATGATCAGGAATAGGAAGCAGTGTTCTCAATTCTCTCAGTACTGTGCCAACAAGCCGATTTTTCATATCACGAATCACGTAATTCAGGTAAAACAAAAAAACCTTGAAATCCTGTTCTTAAATTCCATCATTTGTAACAAATACACATTTAACTACTACCATTATGACCTCTAAATATTAGAAAGTTGAATTAAAACCAGTCAAAACTATTTGACTCTAGCAACTCTACAAGAACAACTGAATACCAGCTAATACCACCACTTGGAAGAACAACACAAAACCCTTAACAACAATAATTTTCTCAAGGTTATGGAGGAAAAGTAAACCAGTCCAGCTCTGTTTAAAGTTAGCAACTGTTAAAGGAAATTTTTAGAAAGTTTTCAAACTTGTACATGCAAAAGCTTTAATTACAGAGTAATTCCTTCATTATCACAAGCTCATGATATTCATAAAAAGAACACAAAAGAAGTGGCACACTTACATCTCAGAGGCATATAGCACCCCTGCAAATGAGGTTACCATGTGGTCCCTAAGTTCCCAGAGTATGTCCCCATCACTTCCAACATTTCAGCTCCAGTCCTTTCCATAAGATTTCTTCAAACTACATTGGTCTTCTGCAGATAGGGAAGGACATCAATACATTAACTGTGGAGACATCCTATGCTTTGAACTTGCTGGGGGACCCCAGGCAGGATGGCTGCAGCAAATAACTGCCCAAGTACTTATTAAGCTTTATAAAAGGTTGTGCTCTAAGCCCTCTGTTGCTGCACCCACATTACCAAAGTTAGCTAAGCTACTAGTGCAAACTTAGATGGAGACATCTTTGTGAATTGTTGCCACACACTGACTGCGGCACAGACAAGCCTTAAACTTTGTGGTTGAAAGTCTAGCATACATTACAATGATATTGAAAAAGCCAAATATTTATCCTATTAAAGTTTGTAGCAAAATGTCTAGGCAAAGGAAATTTTTGTTGACCTTTGCACTGGAAGACAAGAGGCTGGAGAGCAGCCTCACAGAAAGAGATCTGGGTGTTTGGGTTGATGGCAAGTTGAATATGAATCAACGGTGTGTCCTGGCAGCCAACAGAGCCAACTGTATCCTCAGATGCATCAAGAACAGCATAACTATCTGGTCAAGGGAAGCAATTGTCCCACGCTATGCTGCACTGGCACAGTCCCACCTCAAGTACTGTGTGCAGCTTTGGGCCTCACAATATAAGGATACCAAACTATATTAGTGTGACCAGAGGACGGTGACCAAGATGGTGAAAGGTCTCAAGGGCAAGACTTACAAGGAGCAGCTGAAATCACTTGGCTTGTTCAGCTTGGAGAAGGCTGAGGTGTGACCATATCACAGTCTACAGCTTCCTCAAGGCGGGCAGCAGAAAGGGGGATGCTCATCTCCTCTCTCTGTTGACCAGAGATAGGACACAGGAAATGGAACGAAGCTGCATCAGGGGGAGTTCAGATCAGACATTAGGAAAAATTTCTTCACTGAGAGAGGGGTCGGTCACTGGAACAGGCTCCCCAGGGAAGTGGTCACAGCACCAAGCCTGTCAGGGTTCAAGGAGCATCTGGATGACACTCTTAGAAATATGGCTTTGTTTAGGTAGTCCTGCAAGGAGTAGGGAGGTGGGCTTGATCCTTATGAGATACTGAACTTGAGATATTCTAGGATCACTTTATCCATAAGGAAAAACACTGCATGTTATCTAACAATATCTGGGGAAACAAATCATATATCATGGGTTCTCATTATTAATCACAATCAGAAACAGCTTTTATATCATGCATTTTGGTTTCTAATAGTTCTGTTGTCATCAGTTAAGAAGATGATAGTTACATCAATAAAACAAAACTGTTAGGAGTTCACTCCACATGCAGTGTTAATACTTGCAGAGAACAATTTACCATAACAGATTAACAACCCGATTCAACACTAATCAAACATTTACAGATGTATAGATATATAAACTATATATATGGGTAACTGAGCACTGGAACAGGCTGCCCAGAGAGACTGCGGAGTCTCCATCTCTGGAGACATTTAAAATCTGTCTGGATGTGTTCCTGGGTGACCTGATCTAGGATCCTACTCTATTAGAGCGGTTAGACTAGATGATCTTCAGAGGTTCCTTCCAAACTCTACCACTCTGATTCTGTAAAACACTCCTCCAGAAACTCCCGACTAGAGAATTACTGCCAAAAAAAAAAAAAATATTACTGAAAAAATTATCCCTTGAAAACTGGAAATTAAAATACTGTACCCTACTGCCTTTCACAATATCTTCTTCCGTCCTTAGCAATACTCCTATTCATTTGATTCAGTATTAAAAAAAGCATAAATATAATACCTTACTGAATGTTGACACAAGACTTCAACAGATTGATAAGAAATGTGTCAGCTTGGAAAAGATTTAGACAATACTCATTCTTAAAGTGTTCATCTACTCGCCGTAATATTCACATTTGTATTAAGTTTGTCTTCTTTAAACTATATCTCATTATCTTTTATCATTCCAAACATACAAATTCTAAAACAGCTTAACACTTTTTCTCTAGTTTCTCCTTAATCCATCTTTGGATATTAAATCTCTTTCAAAACTAGCAATTATTTTGCTTTATAGACCACTCATTACAATAGGATCTGGGCATTTTCACTTTCAGAAATCCTCATAGATTACATTCCTAATCTGTCACAGCAGTTTTACATATAGTGCCACAGCATACAATTTGGCTATTAAACCTAGTATATTTTAGGAAATATGCATACTTTACAAATAGAAAAAAAAGATATATTCATTATGGATAAATTTCATGTTCCTAACTATAATTAAAGCCCATCCTGCAGAAGCTACAAAAATGACTCTTAGAATCTAATTTCAGATACCTTATAAACACAGATTTTCCTTAAAAGCAGCAATGAGCAGAGGAAATGCACCAAAATGAGCCATTGCATTTAACTTTTTTAAAACAGCAGGAAATACACAGCCAGGAACAAGAATACCACACACAAAGCTATTAAAATAAATACTATTTCCTATTCTTTAAAGCATATGTTGCCTAACCATTCCCATATATCTTTGTGTTCATTTTTTTAATAGAGGGCTGAGGCTAAATTAAGGACTGAGTATGTCAGAAAACTGGAGTGTAATGCCAATAGCTATCCATTACTACCAGTATCAGTCTTATGCAAGTACAGAGCTTTAAATAGGGACTTTAGCTCAAAGCTTATTTACAGCACAGAAGACCAACTGCTGATTTGCGTTAAGTGCTAGAGCTTACATCATTTGCCATATTCATTATCCTAATTTTCTCTAGCAGATGAGTTCCACAGCATAAACTTGTACTCTCAAGAGAATCAAAGAACAAGAGTCTCCTACTCAACTGTTTCAAATTTTCATCCTGGATGATCTACAAGTACTTGCAAGAGTTAGAAACATGTTCTTCACTCTTGTAGACAATCAACAAAGTGTGTACCACACTGGACTAAAAGGTGCTTAGTTTAGCAGACTGAAGTGAATTAATGTTTCAGCTGCTGCAATAACCTCCGACACACATCCTTCTATACCTTTCATCCATTGTGGCTGCTAAAGAGAAAAACACTTCTACCTCTTCCCTCAAATGATATTTGTCTGCAGTCTCTCAATAGCAAACAGAAATCAAGTGAAATAGGAATGATAAAGCTTCTGCTTTTCCTCCCCATTTTTTTTCCCCTTTTTAGTATTATTTTCACAGGAAAGGTTTGTTAGAAAACAAGTACTATTTTTAAATGGTTCTAAGTGGGTGGCTTCCTTGCTTTAACTGGATCACAAGGAATGGAATCTCTGACTGTAACTGTTTCCTGCAGCTTAATTTTTTTCCTCCAATTAAAATCCAAAATGAAATATAAAATTCAACCACTGATTCCACTTGGCTGCTATGGACTTCTTTCTCACAACTTTATTTTGTTTTCATTGAAGGGCTTTAGACAAATTATTTTTTTTTTAAAAAAAAAAACAACAACGGAGCAATCTAGTTATACATGGCTATGTATCCTCTGTTTAGATGAAATTTCCACAAAATTATTATCTTTCTTGAAAAGAAGGTATTACTCAAACAAAATTGTAGTGGTTTATTTCTTCTTTTAAAGTATGAATCAGTTTAACAGATTTTGATGTAACTGTTATGATTCTTCTTATAATCATACCAAGCTCATACTCTCTTCCTTAGTGCTCAATGGAATAATGAACTTGATTTTCAGCTGCAATTACAATGAAGTGAGCAAAGCACTGCTTCCAAGAGGATCAGTGTTGCCAGTCTGGCAATGATTTTGAATCATTTTTTTTGAGCATTCAAGCACAAGTTTACTGCATTCTATCAAAAAGATGAACAGTACATATGATCCTTTAGTTTAAGATGTCCAATTCTGTAATTAAACTTTTCAACATGGGCTCATATAGCAGTCTCAAAATACACAGGGTCAAACCTCAAAGCTAGAGGTTAGGCAGAAAAATAGAACTGCAACAATTACACAATTTCTTTTCTAATAGCTTTGATTCTGATAACCCTAAAGGAAGGCCAGGTAAAATCTGAGATGTGTGGAGGGTCCCCATCTCATCCCCTCTAAAAAGTAACATAGCACAGCAATTAATATACATGCCAACTTCATTGCTAGACACTCAGAAAATCTTGGCAGCAATCGAAAATACAAATGTCCATAACTTATAAATATGGGAGTAAACCACTTCCAATTCCTTTAGCATTATAACATAATATTCAAAAAGAATATTTTGTAAATAATATACTGATATTTTGGATGCATCACAGGTTTGTCATACCAAAATATATTAGAATACTAAGGATGTAGTAGAAAAAGGCAGCAAGAAAATAAAACATGAAACATATCCCACAGTAACTTCTCTTGTCACAATCCCTTCTACTTCAACAGCAGCATTTCATATTTATATTTTACATCAACCCAGCTTTTGGCATCATTTACATCATCATAGAATTGGTCTCATTTTTAATCTCATTACTGAGGGGAGTTTGCACTTTTAAAATTCTGCACATTATGATGCAATCTTTCCTTCTATTTTTCAATCACTTACTAGCCTGAATATACTCCTGTATAGTCAATACATCTCCCTTTTTCCACAGTTACACATCACTGCATCTTCATTGATCTCAGGCTTTATAGCAAGGATAAATGCTTACTCATACTGCAGTCATACCTTCATATTGCTTTGTAGGATTATTCATAATCTATGTAACTCCTAGCACTAGGATCTGGCATCAGGGTGCTGAAGAAATTAATTTTCATTCAGGCATAACAAGAAATTCCCCTCCGAAGTTTAGCAATGAAGAACTGTATCCAGGTCTTTTGCATATTCAAAGTGCACTATTAACTTGCACTTCCTAAATATAACTACATGTTGAATGATAAATAACTATTGAGGGTTTCCAGGGGAATGGCAACTGTATTTAAAGCCTCTTACTAATAGATCAGTAGCTAAAACCTAGCTCAGGTGAATAAAACTAATAGCTATACTAGTAAGAGCATTTTTCACTGATCCAGTTCCTATCGTTTGGCAGTCATTATTTACAGAATCGCAGTCATATATGACATGAAAGGATACATTTGGTAGGATTCAGTTGAGTTCAGAGATCTAACTGGTCCAGATGCATGACAGAGGGTAAGAAATTGTCAAATCTCAGTGTTATTTGCTTAGACCACAACATAGGGTAGTTTGCAGTATATGAGGTAGTGCAACTCTACATCAATAGTGAGAAGCAGTCACATTAAAACCTATTTCTTCTGAATTGCCCAGTGTCTGCAAGCCATCATGTCCTCACTGCTGTGATAGCTAGATTAGGGCTAGTACATTCAATCCCACTTTGATGGTGGCACAGTCTAGAAATCAAGACTGCTCCTGGAGATATTTTCCAACTCAGAGCCCACATTATTTCCCTTCAGAGCCTAAAAGAATCAATGTCCTGTCAATGGCATCACTGAAAATAACGTGAGCTACATTTAATAATACATTGAAAATATGTTGGACATCTGGTCTTGTCACAGAAAATTATGAAGTGCTAGTGATATTCCTTGAACTTGATAGTAACAGTTCTACATTAACTTACTGACAGTACAAAAGAGTGTTTTGACTGAACCACAATTCAAATTCAATGATGTAGGGTCTGGTGAAGTTCTAGGTACAACGCCACAGGGCTTGATGTTACTGATCCGTGCCGTTTCATGAAACCAATAAAAGCACAAACCTAGCCAAAGGCTAGTTTATGGACAGTAATGGGAAGTAAATGATATGCAGCTCCTTTCACTCATTTAACCATGAAAATTATTTCAGAAACCTATAATGAAGTTTGCTACTTTGTTCTGTTCACGAGGAAAAACAGCCTAGTGATTAATCCTTTCAGTTTGATTAGTCCTGGCTCCTGAGCCTTCTGAATTTTTTAACATTCATTTGCTGAATTCACTCTTCTGTATGGAAAACAGGGGAATAGTAAAGGAGGGCAGCAATCTATTTAGGGTCTCACATCCCTTAAAGCCAACCAAGACCACAACTGACAGCCAGGGCACTGTTAAAGCTTGACTGATCTATATGGCATCTGAATCTACTACAGGTGTCCTCCCTGAACAAAGTATGTCCAAAGGGGATTTCTTTCTTTTTTTCTCCCTAAAAGCTATGAGCTTTTTTCCTTCAAACTATAACCAGAAGCTCCAAGATAGCTATAGAGGTTTAAGGGTACTATGAAACCTTCACAGACCACCAGTCATGAAGAAAATTTTGAGCTCAGCTGCTCTTTACTCTCTAAAAAAAAACATTTCTAGAACTCATGAGGTCAAACTGTGTGCTGAGACATCAAGAGGGAATATTTATGACTGACTCCAATTTATCCTACTTACGTGCCATGACATACAAACATTTTAAATACCATGACTATAGATACACTATAATAAGTCTTTCTGAGATCTCGGAATATTTCTTGAGATGATAACCATGCTCAAATACTCATGACTATACACTAACAGACATATATATGCACATATATGCGATTCCAATACCTGGAAACATTTGAAACCTTAATTTCATATTTGAGGATAATAACATGAAATATTTTACTTATACTCTGTTGCTCTTGTGTTACTACCAAAAAGCAGTACTTATACTAGGTTAAAACCATTTATGAAACACTGTAAAATATTGGTCTTATTGTTAATACTTATCACAAGAAGAAATTTGTATATATATGTACACAAAACAGGATAAAGTCTGTGCTCAGTATACTGCTGGAAAAATCCATCATCACTGAAGATGTTACTTTAATAAAAAAGAGCTTATCTAAGTATGCAGCATTAAAGAGATCTAAAATTATAGGCGGTGAAATAAATCACTGCAAAGGAAGAAAGATGAAAATACTTAAATCTAAGAAAGGAAAAATCAAAGTTGATTCAGAATCACATTTATGAACATCTACCCTGAGTAAGATTGAATTTCAAGAGCGATACAAAACCAATTATGCAATCTGCCTGCACAGCATAAATTATGCATATTTATTTATAATCTGTATTTAGTATTCATCAGGAGCGTGCTTGCATGACAGGACACTTACCTGATACAACTTCATTAACAGAAAGACTGAAAAAGTAAACAAGTGATTGTGGAATTTAGCCATGAGAAGTCTAGGGGATAGCACAGTACCCAGCTTCCAAACTAGCCTACAGATTTCATTAACACACTTGCTTTGCAACACTCCAGAGACAAAACCATTACTATTTTTTCATGGTTTTCACAAGTGGCAGATCCTACTTAGGGATGGAAATTCAGCATGTGTCTATCCAAAAATCATATCCTTTATATTGAAAGAAATTTTTAAAGCAAATAGTGGCATTATCATAGACAAACTCAGGTTTGATGCAAATGAGGGTTAAAATGCAAGCTCATTTGTTGCTCGAGATAGTTGGCAAGAAGCGCAGACGTGTCTGCTTACACTAGATTCTTTTGTATTGATAAACTGTTAAATTTCATTTTATCAACATACTATTTTATCAACATGGGTTATTAAACTTACTTACTAGTTTGACACGATACCTATCTATTAGTATGTATATAGAAAAATATTCTTACCAAGATGACTTGGAAAAGAACTGGAAAAACATGGGTTTCTTCCACAAGGCTGTAAAAATATATTTTAAGATTTATTTTAAAAGAGAGGAAGTGAATTCTTATTTAACACACTAAATTCATTAAAGGAGCAGAGCAGTAGAACAGTTGTTGCCAAAATCTGTGACCCAGAACCCCAGACTCTGACTAGCTCTCAACAAAAATGAGCTCCACTTCAGCTAGTAAATAGAAACAGCAGTATTATACTGCTTTGGAAATTACTTCTAGGTCTGCATCACTGATGTGATGCAAGTGAGTGGAGCAGTAATTAAATTTATATTTTTAAATGGCAGAAATTACTCAAAATTTTTAAATATATTACACATACCATGAAACAGCGTGCACCATTAATTTGAATTAATAGGCTCAGCACACATAGTGAAATTGTAAATAAGCTGTGTTTTTTAAAGTATGCTACATTAACTTCTTGTGTTTAACACATTAATATGACACATTTTTCAGCACACTTCTCTTGACAATACTGAGTGGTTACCCAAAATAATTTAACTATATTCTCCTGAATTTCAAAAATAAGATGTAAATATATACATGCTGTTTTGTAAGAAGAATGTTTTCAAAAAACAGTAGTACTTTACATTAATGCAGCCTTTTCTATTCTAAAACTTTTCTAAAACAGTTTTATTTATTAGTAAATCATGTGTTTCTCTCATGATTACATATGAATTCTATTACATACTCTTTCACATATTGTACTGTCTAATTTGAAGAATGATTCTCCCTTTTTCTTACACACTACTAGATGCCTGTTCACCAAACACCACTGAGAACACCAAATCGTGCATTTAAAAGATTTTCTCATGTGTCTTTACAATATTACCGAAGTGCCTCATAAACATTAGGTAGGTTTTAGCCTTGTGATACAACTATAAGACAAGACTGAGTTATGAATTCCATGTAATAAAAACAGATCTCAGAGCACATCTGAAACCCCTGAGGTTGTCCACTATGGCTGTGCGCTCAACACAAGGCAGAAGCTCTTGCACACTTATTCAGGGAACTCTGCATAGAACGTACTACAAAATTGTCTTCTAAGTAGTATGCCAGCTAAAACCACTAAATTATGTTATATAGCTCTCTATGAATAAACAGGAGTTATATTTGACTAAAATAAGCATTCGGTCTCATTTTTGCAGCTTTACTGTGTAGTACCCTATACTGGCTTATGGCACAACAATAATCAGATTAATTCTGTTTGGTAAACTATTTGTTAAACAGAACCTACAAGTTCCTAATATTACATGTTTCCATTTAAGATTTTTTATTCATGTCCAGTAAGAAAGAGGAGATATTATTTTTATGGGTAGTGTAAGCTAAAGCACTAGACTGTGAATTGAAGTAACTAAAAAGAACTGCATATTCTCTTCTATAAACTTAATGAGAAAATTGAAAGGGAGCTAGAACAAACATTCAAGGGTCATAAAATCATAAAATGCTTCATTTAGGTTGTGTCACTTATCAGAGTCCTGGTCATTCATATTTGCTGAAATCATGCTATGTAAAGGAAATACAATGCTGTAACAAAGGAATGAAAGGCATGCTAACAGCACAACTGTATTTATGAAGAACTGAGAATTACTTCGAAGTCATTTATGTGCATCAAGTATAAATAATGGTTTCCTATTTCATATTGTTTTCCTGCTTCTCTGATCCTTGCATTCATCTAAATGTAATAATGATCATACAGAACCTATATGAAATCAGGGTGGGAGCAGGGACTTAGCATAAAAGGATTACATTGTACAGCACTGGCATGCAGACCTAAAGACAAGTGAAATACATCCACTAAATTGATCAAAGATTAAAAAAATATACATAACTTTATGCACCTATATGAACATGCTTAATGTAGCTAAGTAACAGCCTTGTTCAACCAAATGCATTCAATAGTTATTGCATACAGAAATGTGCAAAAGCACAAGTTACACCCGAAAGAAAACACAAAACATTGGAAGAGAGAAAGAAGAGTTTATGTAAGAAATAATTGATTTCTTTCCTTAAGAAGCCTGAATTTAAGGGCCATTTGTGTTCTTATTAAGTTGATGGAAAAAATATCCATATGCAAGGGAAATCCCAACAAGTTCACTACACAGGTCAGGAGAACCTGAAAGCTATTCTTGTCTGTGCCATCTAACAACCCTTAAACAGGCAGTTATGGCATGGTGGACAGAGCCAGGTCATGAGAGTGTCCCATGACTGCAGACAGGAAGAGTTATTATATTTGAGGTTAGATTTCCAGGGCCTAATCTACTAGTTAAATTAAAAGCTGAGATCATGCCTGTAAAACAGAATTTTGCTGATGTGGGTATAACAATCCTGAATGAAAAAAAAAAGGTCATATAAACACCACAGACTCCCCAAAAGAGCAACTAATGTAATAGCAATCACATTGACAAAATGAAGTTTTGCTAGCACAAACCTTTTTATGCTTAGGACATATTGGAATTACTTACCCCAGCAAAAGCTCCTTACTTTGCTACATAAGCAGCATTTCAACTGAGAACACATTGGCAGTAAAATACACTCAAATAGCAAGAATAGCTAAGCAGTCCTAGCTTGGGCAAAACCTAGAAAAACTCTTTCATGCTACAGAGTAAATTATAAAACAATTGGGTTTAAAAATTGTAAGCAGTTCCAATTGTTACAGAGTTACAAAGTCAGCTATACTTCCTGCTGAGATAAGCTAAGATGAAACTAGAGCCAATATGACTATTCTTAAAGGTCACCTGCAAACCTTTACAATTCAAACAAGAAAGAGCTGCAGCCCTTTAAAGAAAATTATACTCATAACTCAGCTAAAGCCTAGTCACCTCAAGCAGTGTATTAAGATAAAGCTTAAATCTGATTTATCCCAACTTGGTGTATATGTATGCATGAGTGTGACGTTATCACATTCTTCATTGCTATCTTACAAAGTTTTTACAAAGGAAAAGTTTTAAAGCAGGTGAAACGAGTTTAAATATGGAATTTGTTTCATAGAATGGCCATATTCTAAATCAACATTAGTTTGGTTCTTTCTAGACTTTTTAAAAATTTAAAATCACAGCCTGATTGGAAAACATACAGAAACATAACCATATATATAAACAAATCGTTATCCTAAATATCAAGTACTCACATTTTCTTCTCATTCAAATCTATACCCAAATGAACAACACTATCTCAAAGTAACTGGTCATATGATTTTAAGATTTGCTACCAGTATACTCTGAATTTTTAACTCTCTAATAATTTTCAGAATGAGATTATGCCTCCAAGTTTGCTATTAAAAAATATGCAAGGTGTGTTTTTCTAAGACATCCTAAATTACCTTCTTGTAAAACACACACCTACTGCAAGACACTAAACAGACAACAAAAGCTTTTTGTTACAGGTGTGATCCCTCAGCAATCACAGGCACTTACTTTGAAGTAAGAGCCTTACAACAGGGCTTCTAGTTTGGAGTTGAAGCTCTCTGTCTCAGCACTTGCATGCAAAAGTAAGTACCATATGCCAGGATGTGAATTTACACTGCTTTGCATTCACTTCTCATAGGAATGACTCTGGTACACACTAATGAAGGCAGTCTTGAGGAGTGAGCCTAAGACTAAATCCTTTATCAGTATAGATTCATATATATTGATATATAAGAATATCAGTACTGGTTCCCTATACAGAATTCTTTGATGAAAATGCAATGGGCTATTTCAGTTGTGTGTGTTCAAGATGGGTATTATACTAAGTTAGAAAAAAAAAAATTAAATAGTAAAATCAATAAAACTTCTGATCTTGTGTTACTTGCAGAACAATTTAATGTCACTATTTTATTCCTCTAAATAAAATAGTCTAACAATTAAATATTCTTATTTAGCTTTAACTAAACTTCTATAGTAAATTCTCTGCTCAAATACACACCCATAAATTATACATGCCCAGGTTGCCATTTACCTTCTTTATAGGTAGGATTTGCCTGTAGGTAGGCTATACTTAGAGTGGCAGCTAGTCCCTAAACAACGGAATGGGGCAAAATTCTTCTGTAAAAATACAGATCCTTAATTTTCCAAAACACTGAGATTTGTGCTCTTAGATCAGTTCATTTTCCAAAATCAGTATATTATAGTACTGTTGTAAGTTTTTTACTGTTACACTTGGAGTAAACATTAGTAATTCATCTTTCACTTCTCATTATATAGAATAAATACCTTCTCTAGAAGGACAGCAATGCAACAAATAAGACATGCCTCAATAAAAACTGAGTTAATATGCAAACAGAAACTGATTTTGACCCCTTACAAGGTACTGAAGAATTCTTGCTCTTCACACCATGAAAAATGGCAGTCTGCTGCTGTTCATGTCTGCATTTTTGGTCTGGATCACTCAGAAAAAAAGCCCTAACCCACAAGTGTGCAAACCTTTATATTATCAAACAGAAAAGCTGCAATGAAAGCTACAGAATAAACACAAAATGGCCAACACACTCACAATCTCATGCAATGTTAGAAGCACAAAAAGACAGAATGTTGGTTGAGATGGTCAACTGGAAACTCCTTGATCTCACTCTCAAACAGCAAGTGGACTCAGGGATATGAGTTTCTAAGTTGGAACAGCCTCTCAGGGCAATTGGTACCTTGAATAAATTAGAGTTCACATAAATTTACTCTTTTTGGGTAAATCCCAAATAACATAGACCCACCACTGAATTAGAAAGTTTCAAAGTCATCTTACTGCCACACTTCCATACCATTGCCCTTTAGTAGCTGTTCAAAAGGCAAAGACAATGATCTCACCATTGATTATAAGAAATATTATACCAAGGCAGCGTTTACAATGGTATATACCATAAAATACAACAGTGAGAACATCTATCAACCTTATCTTTTGGGGTCCAATTATTTTAAAGTCAATTTTATTGAAAATAGTTATTTTCCTTTTCCAGTTTGTAAGCCTTCTCAGCTACTGTAGTTTACACTCCAGATGACCCAGGGATCAAGCAGTAAGAGGTGACTTTTGGTCTTTCTTCAGGCAAAAAATTATGTTGGGTATAGAATAATTAGATTTTTATGTAATGCTTTATTTTTCATAGTAGAAAGGAAAGGAAGTTAAAGACAACAATGAAGATCTGTATGTAAGAGGGGTAGACACGACCATTATTTGATGATTTTAAAGATCTTCCACAACTGCATAGTTAATATTGAACATGGGAAACATAACAAGGAAAGGCTGACTGCTATTCATAAACACAAAGGAACAAGATTTGAGAATTAAAATACATGTACAACTCCACTGTAAGAAAAACACCTGAAGTAGTGTATTTCTTCTTTCAAATATCTTGAGTATTCACTACAATTATCAAAGTACATGAAATTCAAGGAAAATATTTTTCAATAAGTACAATATGAAGATTTGTATTAAATGTATCGATGCATAGCAGTTTTGTTTTTATCATGTGTCAGCAGATGAATTGTTAATAACACACAGTAATTATGCGGTGAAATGAAGGGGGCTCACTTTCAGTCTCAGTGTAAGATCAAAGGCTGTATGTTGCACACATTTATTGAAAGAACGTCACTGCAATCCCAGTCATTTTGCCAGCAGTCTCAGCAAGCCTACTGAAGAAGAACAGTTTGTATTTTCAATTCTTGTTCAGTTTTCAGCTTCAAAATTCATATTTTTATAGGAATATTTGTCCTTTGATATGTCTAGACTACAACATTGTGTGTTCCACCACTTTGCCATTGTTTCCTACAGTTTTATCCTTGCCTATTCATAGGTAGTATAGAATACATAATCAACAATTCTAAAATAAAATGTCCCCCTTTTTGATACAAAAATCATAATAGAAAATGATTCCCAGTTGGTGAAGTAGAAATTGCAAGAGGGTATGAAAATTATATTGAATTTTTTAAAAATTTAGAAGTGAAGTGTATGTGTTATCAACCCCAAATATTACAGAACTACAACATGGAATAAAACAAGAAAAAACTATGAGCAAAAGCTTGGGGATCATGAAGGATTATAGTCATAAATAAAAATGTCTGAAGCTCTCTGACAAAGTTGCGACCTCTGCAACTGTGCTCTGCACAGTCAGTGGAAACATAAAACTTCTCCCTTACTGGAATTATACCAATTTACTGCTTTTTACAGTGTATAATCTTTGTTTCATTTTTAAAAAGAAATTATATGAGGTTTGGCTTCTTGAAAACATCTGATTTAAAAAACTGTATTTCTACCCCTTGAGTACAAAGTCCCGAGGGATGTTTTGCTTGAAAAATTTATATTAGTATTTTCATTAGGTGTTATCTTCATGGTCTCTTGACACCTCTGAGTCAATGCTTCCTCCTAGCTTTGAAAAATAATTGATTTAGTCTAAAACATTAAAAATACATATTCAATAGTCTCCTATTTACTTCCTTGCTGAGATCATAAAATACCTTCATTCAGTCTGATAACAAGGATTTGAGATGTAAGCCCATAGTGTTCCAATTCACGTTGTTGATGACACTCTAGAAAGGACAAATTACTTCTCTGAATGGACTATGTGCAAAGTGCTAGCAGTTAATAGCGTGAAGTAACATGCCAGGCTAATCCTACTTGACCGGTACCACTGGAACAGAAAAAGCAATGTTCCTCCTGAGATTAAATATTTACTTTTTTTTCCCCTCTATACAGTCTAGCTTTCTGTACATAATAAATTTACTTGATTCCACTGTGAGCCACAAAAATAGTCCAATGTTGCCAGTGATGATATATACACATCAGTTCGTTCAGCAACATGTTTCAATACGGTTATATGGTTGATAATTTTTTCTATTCCACTTATCCCTAAGAAACTTAAACAAGAAAATTATGCACTGATTTACATATTATACAAACTTGCAGAAAATGACAGAAGCTGATTTACAAAGCCATAATCTGACACTAATGATAGATTTGATTCAGTTTTCCTTTATCATTTTACGGATTTCCGCCCCCCCCGCACGTAACAATCAAAACTGTATTCCGAGCTCTACATGACTGTTAATAGAAATTAGAATTTACTAGAGAACAAAAGCTCCATTTAGGGACAATCTTCAAAATTTAAGGTGAATCTATATAACAATTCACAAAGACACTCAAAATTATTCTATTCAAACTGTCTTTACACATCTTAATATTAGTTTTATTTCACTCTGAAAGAAAAAAGTTTGAGGAAAACTGAGCAATACTGAAGTGTCCAGTCTCACATGAAGCAACTGGATGACTGTCCTTTCTGCTGAAGACTGATTTAGGAGATTCATTTCCAAGTCAATCATCCATTCCAAATTTTCATATTTTACTGAAGTATATCTATGATTTAGTTTAGACAAAATAATATATCTTAATGAAATTTTGTTAAGAGTTCATGTTATCAGAATGGAAAGCAATGAGGACTTAACAGTGATATAATAATCAGTATGAGTTCTATGGAAAAGGAATGCAAACCTTCAAAAAAACCCAGTGGAGTTTGAAAGATACATACAACAGCAGGACAGCAAGCCCTTTTCTTCACAGAAACACTTGTAATCAAGCATCTCCTGGATATTTTGAAAATAATTAAGGAATATCTAAAGAAGAAAAGAGCCATTTAAGAGAATTTAAGACATCCATTAAACAATGAGATTAAAATCTGAACTGAAAATGAAGATCAACATTTCAGATTTTAATCTACAGGGAGGAGAGCAGCTCTTGTTTGTGTGATTACTTCTAACTGTTCTTCCTATGCAGAGTCTCTAGGGAAAAGACTGGTAAATATTTTGGAACTTGCCAAAAATCCAAACCCATTTTCTGTTACTGAGAGAAATAGGACACAAGGGCAAATCCAAAAATATTGTTCTTCATAAATATTAACTACATAGCTACAAAACAACCTTATCTATATTAATTTAACAAAACTTTAAGCAGGTGGAACACCAACACTCGATGTTTACATGACAAGGTTAGCTTTCAGTCCTCTGAATATTTCCTCCATTAAAAATAAAACAAACTATCTAAAACATACAACTCATCTACTACTACAAAAGGAAAAAAAAAAAAAAAAAAAAAAAAGCATGATCAAGAAAACATTTGGCAATAGTAGCATTTCTGAGTTGGATTTGCATGAGGATTTAGGTGGCCTCATGGCCCTAGAATTTCCAGTCATAAAAAATAAAAGCATCTATATATGTGGAGAATGTGGGCCTAAAATCAGATTTGCAATATTCAGAACACTGAGCAGGGATATGGTTGATCTAGCCAATATGAAGGCTTATCTTCCAGGTCCAGTAATCAATACCTATTTAGGATTCAGAATCTCACACATTACTCACTTTTTTTCTTTTGAAAAAGTATAGTTTTGGGATTTTGTTGCGTTTTGTTTTAATGGTTACTAGATGTCTTCCTTAAAAGTGTAAGAGAGATGCAGGTTCCAAACCTTCTCTTCAGGGAAATTTAGCTAGTCAGTAGGCTATGTTCACTCTACAGAGTGTTACACTCCAAACCCCTCTTTGTGAATGAATCTCCCTACTGAAAAGAAAAAGAATTAGAGGTTTATTAGACAATAGAAGGAGAGAATTACTTTGTCACCTACTTTTTCAGTTCATCATCTGGCAAAGCGAGATCAAAGCCTATATCTTGTTTAAAACATTCTACTTTCATAGGAGAGATTTAGAAGAGAGAAAAGGTGATGTTATTGGGTACTATCTTCTGAGAAAAGTTGGATGGGGTGTGAAAATCTGGGTATTACAGACATTCCAAGCTGAACAAATGAGCAGAAGCTATTCTGAAGACAGAACTGGTTGGCACATACCGAGCAAGAACCAAGACGTTCACGTTAAAGGGATGAAATGTCAAATCCATGATAGATCTTTGAAGAAGTCAATCAGCACATTGAAAAAGGAGAACTGGTTGATGCAGTATTCTTGAGCTTTCAAAATCTATTTTACGGGGACTCCTATTAAAGGCTCTTAAAAAAAGGTAGGACTGTTCAGATTGCAATAGGTACAGCTGAAGAAGACAATATTGCAGAAGTTTATGAAGTAGCATGTGCATTGATGGCATCAAATTAAGTGGCAAAAGCCAGAGTAAACAAAGAAGTCCAAAGAAACCCCTAAAGATTATAAATCTACATATGCAGGTGATTATGCTATAGAATAGCTATTAATGCTGAAAGTTATATGTCAAATATGGTTTTGAACCCACATAAATAAAATGAGAATACTCATCAACAGCTGCTATCTACAGAACACCATGTCTTATGTCAGTTCTGAAAAAAATCAACTCAGGGTGCTAAGAAAGCCTGAAGAAAGTATTGCCACTCACTTGCATTCTTTCTGTAGTCTTCTCTGAAGACAATGGGTTGGATGGCGGTTTAGATTTGCTTCGTGCTGAAGAGAGGATTTGTGGCAGAACTGAATTCACCCAAGTCTGCAACTCCAACTGTAGTACCCTACCCAGCTGACCCTTCCTCATTACCTGCTTATTTTTTATTTGCTATTTTTATTCATGATGGAAAAAACTCACTATTGAAAATAAAAATAGCCAAGAATGAATGGTACTTTTTCCTTTTTTAATGGTTTACATTAAAAGAGTAAATATGAGTTAAAAAAAAAAAAACCAAACCTTACAGTATGACATTTTTCATTACGTGACTTAACATCAAATAGTAGCCTCTCATTATTAAAACTTAGATATTCGGCAGTTGATTAGCAACACGAAAGAGGAAACAAAATTACAGGTATAAGGTCAATAGCTAATTTCTTTACCAAAGGGGAACTTATTTTATAAAATCTAACACTAAGGAGTTGTGTTTCACATTAAAAACAGTGATTAGTATTCCATTCAGTACATGACTAGACTATGAGAACTCACTTATAATAATGAACTGTGACCACCGTCTTTGATATGAATTACAATGACGTGTGACTTGACAACAGCGTTATTAGCTGGCACACAACTTAACATTTCAAGAGTCTGTTTCTGGGTAAGTCTTCCTGCCTGATCTTATACAATAAAGCAGTATATATGTAAATATTATACCAAATAATAGGAATAGCTAAGATCATACAAATTCTTTGCTGGTTTATATCAGCATTATTTCTTTAACAAGAAAGTGAGGGTTATCTCAACTCCATTTTCCTAGATGTGAAAACTGTAATCAGAATCAGCTTCAAAACCTGCATAAATATTCTGCAAAGTTCTAATAAAGCTGTATCATCCTCTGACAATCTCTCTCAATTCACCTGCATTGTGATTTTCTCACTAAAGTTGTACACTTCTAACATGTAATTCTACTTTTCAGTGCAGTTGGACCATAGAATCATAGAATGTATTGAGTTGGAAGGGACCCTCAGGGACATACAGTCCAACCTCCCTGCAGTGAGCAGGGACATCTTTACTAGATCAGGTTGCTCAGAGCCCCATCAAGCCTGATCTTGAATGTCTTACCTGTAATCACAACTATTCCATATTACTTTATTCATATTCATTACAACAGAAAACAAGAAAACACATAAAAACAGCGAAGTAATTTAGAAGCAAATAAATCTACTTTTAAAATTGAACACTTCAACCTTAAGCTATAAAATTAAAATGACTAATGAGAAGAACAAAGAGTTTTTAAAGCAATTAATATAAGCCAACATCAATCAATTCAACAGGAAAAGCAAGCACTGAAATGGCAGCCCTCTCATATAATGGCAAATGCACTACAGCAGGTTCAAAGATAATCTATGTACAGTGCTAACAAGTGCTTGTGAACTGAATCACAATTCTACAAACACAAACCAATTAAAAGTACTACACCGAACTCCAAAGGGTTTGGGTTAGGTTTGGTTTTTTTACTGTTTTTGTTTTTAAATCGAGGGCATGGATATTAGATGTCAGAATATACTGAAATGTAAACAAATGGTAATGTGGAACATCATGACATATGATAAAAGGATCAATCCATTACCAACATAGACTCCAAAATGTGCCTTAATCATCTTTAATAGATAATGCATGGGTACAAACAGTAGCATAAACACAGTTTGAAAACTGGACCACTCCTGAACTATTCCGAAGACATTGTGACAGAGATACTTTAATTAGTCAAGACAATCTGCTACAGTCTACAAGGTCTACCCATCAATCATCTCATGTACTAGATCTATGGCATTTAGAAGCAGCTGATTTTTTGTTGCTCTTCAGCACCTTCCTATTTTGTTTTCTGCCACCGTTTCCCCTTTTCTATAGCAGTGCCTAATGTCTGTCTGGGTAATTTATGGTAAGGACAGGAGGAGGGGAAGGTTCCTTGATTTGCTCCCCTGCCTTCAATCCCCCATAAATCTAAGAAGGGTCACACCATTAGCTCTTGGATGATTTTTTCTCCCTGAGGAAATGACCTTGATAATAGAATACTGGAATGCGTCCCACTCTCATGATTATTATCTGCTGCAGTATCTGACACTTCCCTCACCTCCATTCTATTTCCTTTACTGTCTCCCTTCCCTGCAACCAAAAATGTCTATTTTAGCAACCCTTAAAAATCAGACTCCACAGTTTCAAGTGTTTAGCTTTTAGGTATATTAATGTCATCAAATGCTATAAGTTTCTGACTAAAGATAAGTCAAGGAGCTGCATAAAAGAGCATAGAGCAAAATATATAGCTACAATTCATAACCTTATCTATCAAGATCCAAGTTAAGAATCATGATCCAGTATAAATTCACTGGATAAGGCACAGTATAAAATATCTTACAACAGCAAAAACATTTAAGAAGAGATAATTGATATACCTTATTAATAGAAACTAAGACATTCACATCAACTCCACCTTACCTGATCACTACAGACCACAACAGTGTACAAGACTCAAAGCAGGAACCAAAGAAAGCCCAACTCTTAAT
Organism: Podargus strigoides; assembly: GCA_028020825.1. Lineage (NCBI taxonomy): Eukaryota > Metazoa > Chordata > Aves > Caprimulgiformes > Podargidae > Podargus > Podargus strigoides. Next base: position 12,541,844 of record CM051623.1, on the reverse strand, counting down.
AAATAGATTATGTCTGACTTCCCATCCCTACCTATAACCCATACATTAAGTTGACAAACACACAAAGTGAAAGGTACCTTGATACTACTCTTTTTGAATACAGACTTTGCATAGTTAAATCAGATCTTGCCCTGCTGCAGATGTTTGCTCCCACTGTGAGATGTTCAGTTCCTCCAACTTCTTACACAAGTACAATCCACCAAGAGTAATTAACAAAATCAAAAAAAACCTAATGCAGATTTCCAGTACTTCAGAGACTGAACATTAACCAAAGCTACATGTTTCCTTAATATCAGTGATTTCTTTTGGAAATCATCCATCTCAAAATAGCCAAGATGAACTCTGCTATTAATTCCCACACTGGTTTTAATATCCACAACTTTATCATAAACTACTGAAAATTCTTGAAGAAAACAAGGCAATACTTATTTAGGAGAGCGACGACAGAATACTACTAACACTCTTAAACCTAGACTGTTAGCTTTAAGCCAAGTATAAACTAGGCAATTGATGGACAAATTCTGTCCAAAGCTCATCCTTCCAATATCTGCTATTTTCATAGTAAAACTCTAAGTGAGGTTGTATGAGACAGCAATTGTTGCATGATGTAAAAACAAGTCTATAAGGGAAATACCCGACTCATTTATACTCTAACCCATTAAGGTGAAAACAAACAAGAAAACCTTTATCCTTCTCTAAAACCGTGGTTTTTTTTTTCCTGTGGATGCTCATACAATCAGATGTCCAAATCCTTAATGTGCTCATAGAAACCCACTGAAGGTTTTTTTACAGCTACCATCTTACATATGCTGGAACTTACATTTGAGAGAGATCTATTTCTGCAGCACATTAATGGGGCATAACTAGAATTATCCACTCCTAAACTGAAAAGCAATAGAGTGGAAGAGCTCCCATAATACAGAAAGTTAAAAACCAACCCCAACAGTGGAGAAAAGGCAAACCACAAGATAATTTTTGTATTCTTAGAAAATATTAATTATTAAAGGCATTCAAAATATATATTGCACATTAGCAGTATTTTTTCATGATTATAAAACATTAAAAATACATTAATATTTCAATATCTGTGCCTCTCATAGAGCAAACTACATGTAATAGAAAAAAGAAATGTGAAAAAAATGGTAAAAATGAGATTACATGGTTTTCCTGTGATATCACAAGTTAGCTAGCTGATTTACAGTATCTGCTATGAAAAGTGCTAAAATAAGAACTGCTCAAACATGGACACCTCTATCGAGAAGCACACAGAAAAAGACTGAGTGGATGGGAAGAAGAAAAATAGTGAGAGATAAAAGGAAAATGGTAGGATTAAAGAGAAGAGAGCAAGAGAGAATGCCTTAGGTGAACATTTCTGAGAACAACCTATCATGTGGAACAAACTATAAATACAGCAGCCCTCATCCTCCTTCCCAATTTACTCTCTTCTTTTTCAAAATAAGGTCAAAAATAACAGCAATTTTTGAAAGACGTGGAAACAATAAGGTAAATACTAATTTAACATTTTTTCATTTTACAATCTTTTTTCTACCACCATTATAATTCTTTTAAATTAAGTCACAGGAGAAAGCATCCATCCTTGAAAGTCAGGCATTGTAAATGCAATGTAAGCTTGGAGAAGCCACAGAGAATCAATGAAAAGTGACTTACATCACTGTCATCAGTACTAAAATATGGTTGAGGTTTTTCCACAAAGAACAAACTTAATCCCTAAGAATTTCTGTCCAATGTTACTCATTTACTTCTCATCACAATAATCCCAGATTCTTTCCATGTGCCTAATGAAATGGGCAAAAGAGAGCATATGCCTTGAGTAATTCTGAACTCCATGCATACTGATTAAGTAGCCATCAAACCAAAACAGAATCAAATGTGATCTAGTATTCACTACAGCATGTACCTGGTTCCCATTTTGTTCACTAGCAGTTTGTGCAAATATGAATGTATTATTCACCTCTGTCACGCTTTTGATGCATCAGCTACTTTGAGCTAAAGTTATTGGGAAGTCAATGTATCGGAAAGAAAAATGACCAAAAGAATTGTGTGAACTCTGCTGCTTCAGAAATCTAGCCAAAGAAATTGTTTAGTGAAAGTAAAAGAAGAGGGCCAGTAAGACACATGAAAAACAGAACAATTACAGATGTATTAGCATCTGGAATCTAGTAGCTCATCCTTAAATAACAGTACTGGATACCCACTGGTATTTGAAATTATTTATAGTTCATTGGATATCCACAGCTGCTCTTTAATAATATTAAGAAAAGAATTGCTGTCTGCTGTAAGACAACAAGGATGAGTGTGCATCCACAATCTACCTACTTTGAGCATAAGGGCAAATACACACGATTACTCAGGTAAAGAGAATTCATTAGGCAGAGGAAAACTGCTGCTATTATATCCAGCATTCTAGTTACAGAAATACTTTTATAACTCATAAAGGATTATATCATCTGTAGGATAATTCTAAAACTAGAAAGCTGGACTTACTTGTTTGTACAATATAAAATCCTACAGTTGCATAAACAGCTTCTGTACAACAAAAAAACTATTAAGTATGTTTGCTACATACAAACCATTTAAAAACTCAAGCCACTATTTCCTAGTACATTTTTACTTAGTATATTAAAGCGCTGTTCACAGTAACATCATAAAAGATTAAAAGAGGATGTTTTAATCTTCTGTAATAAATACAGGGGGGAAAAGTTAAATTTTCTTACTTATATTTTTTTTTATATTATGCTCATTTCAATCAATTGAAGCAAGAGAGTATGGTACGCAGTGACTTCTTAGCCATAACGCTATCAGACACCATGAACAGGCGATGGTGAGTGCAAGAACAACCCAATTTTGGGGGCAGACCTGTGAAGACTCCCAAACATTAAAATCTGTATTTAGGAACTTGTAAGGGTAGCTATATTTGCAGAAAAACTGTACAGCTTTAAAGTGAATTGACTGGTCTAAACCTTTTACAAACACATCATCTTGGTCCTAGTACAAATATGCTTAGCTGGCCAACATTTTTTTTTCATTTTTTTTAATGGTAATTTTAATATTAAAATTCTTATTTTGTCTCTAGTGTTTTTATTGGCTAAATCCACATAAAAATAAATAGGATCATATAAAATTGGCACAAAAGACATAAGACTGTTCTATAACAAATACTCTTCAAGGATTTTCTCAATCTCTTAAGTGCTAGTCAAAGTAGTATGATACTGAGATCTAAGTTACTGTTAATTCCTAACGGAAAAAAAATAATTTAAACAGAAAGAACAGAGAACATGTAGTTTTATCACCTCACACAAACGGGGCTGTGTTCAGTCAGGGCCACCAACAATTTCAGAGCATACATTGGTACTGGGTCCGGAGCCATCAGAATCTGCTCATATCTAAAATGGAAGGGGGGGAAAAGGGGTAGCAACAGTGAAAAAATAGTCAAGAGATGCGTGTTAAAGAGTTGATCTTGAAAATGCATCATTTCCCACTTCCAAAGTTTATAATAACCACAATGAAAATACAACATTGTTTGGAACTGTACAAAGCAAAAAACCAAAATTTACTTTGAAACAACATTTTAAAACCAGCATCAGATTAATTTAAAAGTAGCATTCATAAAAGAACACATTATTTTTTAGAGATACACATTTATATGTAATAATATATATAGTTTCCATATGTTTCTATAAATATATATCAAGATATCTTGTAATAAAAATGCATTTTGTCTATACCATATGATTTATTGATCTATATTATATATTTTTTATATTTTAAAAAAATATAATCTTCAAGAAGTAAGTAGAAAACAAGCCTCAAAATATTAGGCAGAAGACTTAGCATAGAATATTAGCCAGAAGACTGGGTGGTCAGGTAGACCATCAACCAATTTATATATGATTAAGATCTATATTTTGTTTACATAGTGATTTTTTCAAGATGAAATATTTTAGTTGTAGAATACTTGCATTGAGCTTTATGTTTTATTTCAAATTTCAAAAAATATTGCTTTAACTACAGTGTATTTTTATTCTCCAAGTAATATAGAACAGAGCAATACAAAAATACTTGAAAACAAGGTTACTGGGGACTATGGCAATGAGGATAAAACTAGAAGAAAAATATCATGAAACATTTCTAAATATCACCCCATGGAAATCTTAGTAAGGGAAAACAGGCTACTGGAAACCAAACCAGAAGTTGCTGTTGCTACTAGCATTCCAGTAAAGCTCACACAAACAAGGCTATTTTTATTTTGTTTAAATCAAAATGTATCTGAAGGGCAATAGGATACAATGATGGAAGAGAGAAAAATGTAGGCATTAAAATAAAAATCAGACTCAGTTATGTCAAAACATTGTCTTTGATTACAAATAGTGCAACTCCAAACATGCGGATGTAACAGAATTTGAAGCATAAATCTCTTCATTTGTAAAAGAAAAAACATGTAGAATTAATCAAGTACAAATGAAAAAATGATTTGTAGGAAAAGGTGGTAGGTTATCATATTTTGTGCAACAAGATGCTTCTACTACATTTTTTTCTTCTTGGGTTCTGATGGAGGAAGGGGTGGAATCAAGCAAATCATCAAGAATTTTACTTCACATCATGAGATCCCTAGTGGGCCTGAACTGAGTAATCTGGATCACTTCCCACTACCTGGGTATTGTCACATACCCTGCTGTGCAGTAGCTCTTCACTGGAATGAAGATTTCCTCTCCCCAGCCCCACACCTCAGCACTCTGGTCTACACAGGAAGGAAATCTAGAAGGTGGTGTGGTGCTTTCTGGAAAAGTCTCTAATCTAGACAACTCTAAGAGGAAGGTGAAGCACACCAGCTGTGCCTTTTTGATGTAGCCTGTAGGAGCTCAGTCACAGGGGTTAACATTCCCGTACAGGCACACAGCCTATGGGCAATGTGTCACTTGTACGACATATTGGCTTGAATGTACTGCCATAGAGTTGGAAACCCATTGGTGAATCTACACACGCAATTAGAAGTCCGTGGGGCTTCATGTCTTCAGTAATTAAAATCTCTCCTTTACAAATAACAGATTCCAGTTCCTGAAAGAAAACTATTTCTCATTGGTGAATAACAAGTCCCTTTCTTCATAAAAGAAGAAAATACTATAATGCATCAGTGATCCTGGAAGCCCTACATGAGAGCAATAGATATTCCTATCAAATATAATGGAACTATTTGCATATTTTGCAGCATCCATGACTAAATCTTTTGAGGCAAGTAAAGATGCTATTGGGTGGCTTAGCTGCTACAAGCCACCTGCTTACAAGTCACCTGCTTACTGCATAAGACATGGATTTAGGTTTCCAAAATGGCAATTCCTAATAGTAATAATGAATGAATCAGCCCTGCTAGCTTAAAAATCTGACACTTGACAGTATACTTGTTTTACTGTAAACACATCAACACCTTTGCTAAGCAAGTCCCAAGTTAAACAATTTTAAGCCTTCAATGTATTACATTTGAGAGAGACAATTACTATTCTGCACATTTAGCACCCTAATTCCTCAGATTTCAATAAAAGAACAGTCTCACTTTACTTCCTTTTACTTTAAACTCTATTCGACCCACCCCCAAAGATAATATTAGTAAAGGATATTTCTAAGGGAAGCTGCAGTGATCTATCAAACTAAATACCATGTGAAAAAATGCAGATAACTAAAATGAATGTCTTGGCAATTAATAGAAACACATTGCCTGAATAAAAGCCATTAGGAGCTATGAATACAGGAATCCTCTGTGGAAGGAAAAATATTCTGTGTTTGAGGTACTTAGTTAAATCAATGAGTCCATCTAGTGTTTTCCCTGCCACTTCAAAACACAAACCAATTTAACAACAACCATTTTAGAGGTAATTTTATACGGGTTCAGTAAACTCTAGGTATTACAATGCAAGAGGTTATTTTTCCAATCATCTCTATAAGCAACTGTCACAAGAGGACCTAGAGATTTGGTGATATGGATTCTCTGAGGCCATTAAAAAAGATTAAACATTTTTTGACAAAATATCTCAAGTATCCTGGACTTTGTATTTGCAGAACAGGCTTGGCAGTCTACTAAGAACAAGCTACATAATCTTTCAAATGAAATAAAAATTTATTTCCACATTCCTCTCCTTTTGCTGGTTCTGTCTCAAATTTCAAATTATGATATGTAATCTAGAATATTAAGAATTAAGTAAAAAAGAGCTGATATTTCAATTTCTGATAAAAACACCTGGATGTGTAATGGAAAGCATTTGCCTTGTATTCATTTTCTGTATCTGAAAGTTTCGTTTTGTTTATGAAACATTCAGGAAAATAACCTTTCAGTGAACTGAAATTAAAAGATACTATCATTCGATTTAACCAAAATCCTGTAAGGAAGTTAGCTTTCTGATGTACAAATGCACAAATATTTAATGGAATTACCCTTTCATTAATGATGCAGAATATGAGGAAAACGTGGCAACCACTGCTTTCTTCCATTTATCTCAAAATGGAGACCTTTTATATTTCATGCATACTGACCAAAACTCTATTTCCTGACTCAGTTTTAAACAAATTAACTTGTAAAATATATTTATAGGAAAAAAAATACATACACAAGCGAATACCATTATAACCTTCCTTAAAAAGAATATCGCACTTTAAACCCAGATGTCCTTCTCTTCCATACTCAACAGCTCTCAGTTCTTAAAAAAGCAGAATTAAAAGGGGTGAAAATACCCACTTCCCCACACAGACTGCCCATGAACAAACAGTCATTGCATCCCTCCTCTGACTGTCCTCCAGCTGAGTCACACTCTGTCCTATCCTTTGTTCAGCAACAAAGACTAAACATCAGCAACATCTCTTCAGCCTCCAAATGCAGGCTGGTTGTTCCTTCCATTTCAGTCTCAGAGTTTTCAAGTAAATGTTACTTCTTAGGATAGCGCTTAAAGTTATCTTCACGAGTACATTACACCGAATCTTGGACCTCCCTTCTCTCCAGATTTAGGCCAGACCCCTTTGCATTTGATAAAGTTTCTTTTGAGAACTGTAGAGAACATACAAGGATTCATTCCTATCTCCCATAAAGATTTTCCTACCCATACCTAGAACACTGCTGAACAAAACTTACCTTTCATGTCTTTTTGGACATCCAAAGCAGCTGCTTTGGTCTTGTCTTAGTTTCTTTATGAGTCTTCTCCAAACTGAGTTTTGGGGCTTTTAAGCTAAAACTGAGTTTGAGGGTTTTTTTCTGCAGAAAAACCTCAAACACTCATCTGTTTTGTTTCCTCTGTGCCTTCTTGCATTGATCACCTGCTCCTCACAGGTGAACACAATTACTAGGGACTGGCTCAAACCACAGGTTCAAGTAATGTATTAAATATGCAGACACCAGTTAACTCTTTCCAAATCACCAGAAGATTTATATACTGCTTTACTATGCTCTCAGACTAGAGTAAAATTTGTTTATACTAAGTTCCAATATGTTCCAAATATCATAAATTTCAACACTTATTTTCTTGAGATAGTCTTAAAATGCTTTTCACATACAAGTATCATCATCTCTACTGGTAAGATAAAGGAACTGACTGAGTAAATACTTAAAGCCTGGAACCAAGACTGCTGCAAGACTCTTTTTGGTATACCTGCAATGCAATGCATGCAAAGATAGCACAGCAGAAGTCCCAAAAGTAGGATCATATGTCATCTCAGACAAAAAAGTTCTGCCACTCAGTTAAGCTAATTAGCTTGAAGACAGGAGTATATTGGCTGTTTTCCTTCTAGTTTAGAATTAGCATGACACTCCCCCTCTCCCTCCAAGTTCAATGAGAAACATCTTATAAGATGGGCATATCTACAAAGGGCATTATTGAGAGCAAGGACAGAACTTGGTCTTGCTTGACTCTAGTTCTCTTCCCCTACCTGAAGTATCTGACAGCTTTTAATTTATATACTCTACTTTTAAAATAATATTTTCAGTTTCTGTTTTAATTCATCATAATGAATTCTGTATTTCCCAGTGAAAAAAAATAGTGTGAAGAAAGGTGTAAAAATAAGCATCTCTAGAGTTCTAAGACTTCCTTCCCACTTTGTCTCATAGAGAAAAGATTGCACATCTTGCATGGACAGAACTTTGGTCCTCAAATTGTAAGAACATTAGTCAATTAGCAAGAGGCAGTCTCATTTCTGGGAAAGGCACTGTGTTTCTGATCATAAACCAGCATCCATTCCTTAATCTTTTGGTCACTTAACATAGGGGTGGGGAACAATTTCCTCAGGGCAACTAAGTATTTACAACTATTAACTTTTAAGGACCACACAATAAAATACACTGTAATATTACTGGAATAATGTGAAACATAAATGATGATTCATCTTTACTGTACTCATCCTGTGTTCGTGCTTTCCTTTCCTCTACTCACAGATGTTATCAACTCACAGTATGCATGTGCATAACAGAGAGCTGTCTTTATGCTCACCTGCAAGTCATTTTGAAATCACAGGCCTCATTTGACCACAAACCATATAAATGAAGTTCCAGGCCACATCTGGCCCACAGGCTGTAGTTTCATCTACTCTGCTATAGGGTTTTTCTGCTGCTTGGGGCAGCAGGGAAGGACAGCAATTTAGAAGCAGTAATTCCTGGGTGGATCATGGAGGACTAATCCATCCTGTACTGTTTCTTTTTAAGAAGTTATATGCCACTCCATATGATTTCAGAACATCTTATATGAGGGCACAATAACCAAAATAGACAAAAAGACGTTGCTGTTAGGATGTTCTGACTTTATTACCAGAACAAAGATAAGTATTTAAATCACAGCCCAAAGCTAGGGGAAACTTGTTTCACTCCAAGAGCAGCCAGAGGCACAGTATCAGAAATGAGAGTCACACAGAAGTTGTGTTTGTGTTGTATATGACAAAGTACTAAACAAACCTAGGGGAGAGATGTTGGGCAGAGAACTGGCAGCAGTTAATTGCTATTCCTCTTTTCATTTTGCCATGTAAACATAAAAAGGGTAGTTAAAACAAATACTCTGTCAAAATGGATGGAGTATCAAGTTATTCCCTATTAAAGGAGAAATACTTACTGAGGCAGCAATGAATCTCTAAGAAGAGACAGAAGCTTGCTGTTTGAGTCGAGGCTCTCCCCTTTCTCCTCAGCCATGACCTCGTGGCTTAAAAGCAGTGATGTGGTTTCTGAGAGCAACCGCAGGCTGAAGAGTCTCCATTCCACTTGAAAATAAAGGTGCCAAGAATGTGACCACACTGAAGTCTAATTAAAACAAAATGTGGAATTCACGGAAACTGTCGTTGATGTGGCCATATACTTACCATTCTGACTGTGGACCAAAGAAACTAGTGGTGGGAGGATACAGTCTTCAACCTAAAACAGAGAATTAGAAAAATCTGTCTTAGATTATTCATAGGGGGGAAAAAAATAGAACAGAGATACACTATAATCTTTTTTCATTCCACTGCTACAGTCCTTAATCAACTAGATGAATAATCATGGAAATCCATCCATAATCACACTTATAAAGCCACCAAGTTCACTTTTCTCTGGTAAGATGTCAAAGTTACAGACAGTAATGTACTTTTATACAGAAAACAACAGTAACTTCAGTATAATTGACAGTGTATTTTAATTTAAAGAATTCAGTGAAGAAGTAAGATATTGAGATAATAGGATAATAGAATATTGGAATACCTATTAATCCTGATCCTTTAATCTGTAAACTAATTGAACAGAGTTCAGAGGAAACATCCTTCCAAAACAAACCTGCATAGAACTAAAATACATCAGGAAAGATGTACTACCTCTAATAAAATATCCTTAAGCTTAGTAGAAAGTCTGATAAAATTTTAACTTCTTCCATTCTGGTAATACAGAGTCTTCCATTAAAATCTAAATTTAGACTTAAGAATTGAAATATTAGAAAAAATAATCCAGTCATCTCTTTATTGTCCATGAATGTATTGTGAAAGATTAATAATCTGACACAGGAGTAGTCAGTTTAGGTCCACCTGAAATCAGTTTATGGCAATCTAGGCCATAACTCATATAACTAATATTACAAAAGTAGTGTATTATTAGTATTCCATATAAGAGAATTAATTACTAAGTCTTAAATTATTGGTAAAATACAGTATATTTAGACAGGACATGCTTTGTTTTTGGGGAGAAGATGGATGGACAGCCCTGCAATTTTTAAGTATGCACCATGGATACACAGCTCATCAAATATTTAGACAAATAACATTATTGTGTAAGTTTTCACTACACCATGGTAAGGATTTGGTGTAACAAGACTGCATTATAATCCTCCATGTGCTTTCTTTCAGTGATTAATACTATTTTTCCAATTACTAGGCCTAGTACAAAGGACCCAGCCAGCGGTAGAACAAACCAGTAACCAGACTATTGCACACAAAAGGGTCAGTACGTGGGTGATTGCTGGGGGTACAAACAAGTCAATGAGGTTACACATAACAGACATCAACCCCAATGACCCCAAGAATGATACAGCATGGCCAACAACTGGTGGAACAAACAAAGCAGCAAAGTCTCCCATAGAAGAGATGGGAGACAACCAAGCCAAGAGGCTGATAACATAGTCAGAGGCAAACTCATGCTGTTCCCACAGAGCCCGTGTTTACAAGCACCAAACCTGACTGGGGCCCAGCTGCAGGGAAAGTCAGAAGGTCCTTCCTCAACAGGGAAACTCTGCAAAGTGCATCCACCTCACAGATAGACACTCTGCCCTTCCTGCAAGTGGTCCCAGCTTTTATCCCCAAAAGCAGGACACCTGGCACTTGTTTATCAAAAGCAGGACACCTGGCACTCGTTTACCCAATGGCTTTCCCTGCAAGGTCAGCTGCACCCTAGAGGAAAGCCAAAAGGCAAACTCATTGCCTCCTTTTGAAGGACTGTGGGAACCACCCATATGTCAACCTTAATCTTAATTCAGGGCTCGGGGTTCACACCCCAGCACTTATATACTAGAAGACAGAATTTCTCTAGATTTATGCAGCTACTATTACAAAACATCTATAGAACCTGAAAGTATACATGAAAAGGCGTCACTAAATGAAGTTAGCCTCTAGTCAGCAATAATTACAATTAGCAACTATTTCATTGTTAGTTGGTGGTCTCAAATGAATCTCTAACATTAAGGAATTCATTTAGTCTAGCTTTGTTTTCACATTGAAGAAACTACCAAAAGATGCCTTTGTTATATACTTTTAATTAAAAAGGTAATGGACTCTGCTTGAGATATGGAAGTCAAACTACTCTTGCAAGTACAAATAGCCTTTACACTTATATAGACAACACCATATATCATAGACGCAGTGACTTTTGTAACACTTCATAATTTTGAAATATTTCATGGTCTTTTCAGTTAGTATGCAAAAAGATAAATAAAAAAACTACGTTGTACTCGAACAACTCCATTAATGCAGATTTCCAAACTGTCCTACAAATGGTAATTCATCAGTTATACCTGTGAGGTACGATAAAGAAACATAATGTATGTACTTAAGGTCTTTCAGGCCAAGAAAACAGTTCAACCTACTGCAATGCTTCTTAAATGAAGTGGTAAATTAAAGGTGTAAGACAGAAAAGAGGTAAGAGTGGAGCCCTTGATCGTCTGAAACAACATAGGGACTCAGAATACTACGAATCACACAGCAGCAGCATCATTGACTCAGACTCATGCTGATTAAAATGACAGTAAATAGCAGCATGATGCAACTTCAATTTCTAAAACTTCAGATCTTCTTTCACTTTCATCTAGTATTAACCATCTTTCCACACTAGCAACTGTAGTTAAACCAGTGATAAGTCGTTTCTAAAATAAATGTATTTTCAACTGTCATTGTAAAGAAGAATCTTTAGGTCTTAAATAATTGTAGTAGATTTTTCTGACCTTTTTCTAACACAAACCTCAATTTTGGCAAACAAACTGTTTAGAATGAAATTCTCCATAGCAGGTGTTTGCCTCATGCCAGTTCGGTGGGGTGAGAAGTTCAACAAAATGAAACACTAATCCTATGGAAAATTATTTTGTGATATAAGAGCATATCAGAATGCATATACTGAAGGTAGAAACAAGTATTAAATTGTACATGACCCTTAAATCAGATACTTCCTGCCTCTGCAACCATGCCATTTGGGTCACTGTTTTTTTTTACTAGTGTATACATAAATTTGTAAACAAGAGATGAACTAAGCAAGTAATTATTGAGGTGAAATAAAATAAATTGTAATAGTACATAAAATATTTTTCATAAATTCACCAGTGAATTGCAGAAGTTTCTGTAAGTTATGTATACAGAAGCACAGCATTAGTATTTTTTTCTTTTTTTATTGAAACAAATAGAATACTCAAACAAGGACGCATTTTTTCTTCTTTTAAATGACTGCTGACTTCTACATGGAATCAAATCTCCATATATGCATGAAGGTAGTAAAATATTCTTATTGTTTCAGTCCTCATCACTAAGATTGCTTACAAAAAAATTAGAAAATACTCTTCCTAACTATAAACAAGTAAGATAGTTGAAATATGACCATAGCTGTATCTGGGTTTCTACCACCTTCTAAATAGGGGTTTATCATGAACTGGATATCAGACTAACTGCACAAAGCCACTATTGTATAACACTGTAATGGTGGCATTCAAAGGCTATGCTGCCATAACTGTACTGTTTTCAGTACCTAAAGTAGCAATGAAATACTAGTAACTTCCATACACACTACATTTGCATATCCCAGCTGTAACAATACATAAGTACAGGACCATACACAAAGAAAAAAAAAAAAGTAGCTCAAACCTGGTAAACCTGTTTTTAGCAATTGAAAAGGGGTAGAAAACAAGTAGGAGAAATCGACCAACCATAAAGCACAACTCCAGTTTCTAATAAATAACTCTTGAGTTAAGAAACTGCCTAAACTAATGTTGTATCTGTATTTTTTGCCTTTAATAATGCCTACTAGCCTTTTCTCCCATATATTTGTCCAACACTATCTTAAATGTATTTATACTTTTAACATGTGCTACACCTATGGCACTGAATTCCACACTTGAATTATTCCTTGTTCATTTTAAAGCAGATATGAAATTATCTACTTCTTATTTTATGAAAACCACAAATAATTATTTCCAATTCATCTTTCCCATGCCATTCATAATTTTATACTCCCAAGTCTTTTTTTTCCAAGCTAAAGTTCTTATCTACCAAGTCTCACATCATCGAGTTGTACTTTTTCTTGTCAAGCTTCATTCCCTTTGAAAGCGAATGACCACAACTGCATTCAGTATTTGAGGCTTGAGGACACCAGACTTACTGTGCCATAGTGATGTTTCCTGCTTTTTTGTCTCATCTTTTACCAGTCATTTCTAATAATCTAGTTGTCTTTCTGATTACTGCCAAGTATCAAACTATCATTTCCATAGAAAAACAATGCTAAAAGATCTCTAGAAGAGTTACAAGCAGTTTAGAGCCTGACACTGCATATGCATAGTTGGAATGGTTTTCCCCATGTGCATCACTTGACATTTGTCAATATTGAACTGCATGTTATTTTATTGTCCCTTCTCTCAGTATCTTGAAACCTTCTGCAACTCTTCCGTCAGGTTTAACTTTCACTGCTGTGAATAATTCAGTTTCATCAGTCAGTTCTGTCATATCCCATTCATTGCCTTTTCTGGATTAGTTATAAATAGCACGTGTTGCAACACAGACCTTTGTAAAGCACCATTCTTAATATACCTAATTTTTTTTAAAACTGATCTCTATTCTCTACTTAGTAAATTTCAACTATTTAGAAGCTGATCTGTCAGAGGGTAAGAGGGAAGGGCCACTGACAGATTTGAAGAGTCTTTGGTGTGTGACTGTCAAAAACTATCCAAAACCAGAACAACTGTCTCCATAACATTTACTCATTTCTGCAAGGAAAACCCTACCAGTGAGGTATATGCATCCGGAAAAAGCTGTACTCACTTTTCTACAGTATTTATTGCTTTTAAAAAATCAGGTCTTTTGAAAACAAGGCACAATTTCAAAAGAAATTCTTCTGTAAAGCTATATGTTACTTTAGCCCTCAAAAGAAAAAGAGAGACAAGCCACAGTTTCAGAGTAGTTAAGTATTCACCAGTTAATAGGAAGGGCTTGAAAGAGAAAACTAATTTCAGTCCACCTCTTCTTGATTCCTCTGTTCAGGAGATGTCAGACAAGGTCTGCACCCTAAATATATGTTCTTGCTTTGTTAGAAACAAACACTGCCTCAGCTTTACTTAACCTCATTAAGCAAAGACCAAGCTCCACAAGTACCTCCTAGAAGCAGTTATAACACTGCAAGGGCTCACAGTGAAAGGATCCAATACACTAAATCCCTGTTCAGCAGGACGTACCCCCTAAGAATGACGACAGAGAACTAAACTTCCATTCACCTCTGCCTGTCAGTAAGGATGAATTCAACTGTTCAACATACACATGCAACCATCATGTATTAATGATCTAGCATATAACCAAACTTATCTGTTACCCCCTAAAACTTAGGCTGTGTTTCTATGGATAGCTTAACCTTCTTCCAAGGCCACAGAGCTTACCTTAGTATGGTTAACATTACTGACCTAAAAAAATCTCTCCCTTGATTAAAACTGAGTTCTAGAGTTCTTCAAATCAGTGTTTAAGGTAAAAGTCTGGACATGTGGTGTTACACTGGGCAGACAGAAGTAAGCAGGCTTAAAGACTGGTCCAGTAGTATTTGTGAACCCTGCTGTTCTCAAATGAAAATCTGACCTAAGAATTAAACTTACATAAAGAAACTATGCTATCCATTCCATGCAGCTATCATATCCAAACTCACAAGTGACTAATGCCCTTTACTTGACTTCCAGAGATTTTTCTAGAGGTATCTGATTCTTTTCAGTGTGTATATGTTTACCTCCAACAACTGACAAATATCTTCTCCTTACCCACTATTCAAAGCAGAACGTACTAAAGCAAAGACCATCAACTCCTGAACCCTTTTTCCCAGTCATATGTAGGCGCTACAACATCCAACATCACCTTGACATTTATCCTCATTAAAATTCCACATACGAAGTTATTGCTCAAAGTGACATGGAATTAAGATCATGCTGCCTTCAAACTTCTTAACGTATTTGCTGAAGGCACAGCATGTTCCTCAGTGTTTTAACGTTCCCAGTAATCTCTCAGAATGTAATAGAAAAAATCATCTAATGCATGTTAGAATGAATTTGGGAAAAGGATGACATTTCTGGTTTTTTGGGGTTTTTTAAGTCTTCAGAACTTTAGAATCTTCATTGATGTTTTGTTGTGGCTTTTTTCCTTACTTCTAGGAAGGGACAGCACTGATTGACTGACTCAATATGTCAATTAGTACAGAACTCCTTTCCCAAAAGTCTCATGTCATGTGGATTAGCTTAATGGACAGAAAGCCACATGGGGTGTAGAATTTTAATCTACTTGAAAATGATTGAAGAAATGCTGTACAATATGTTCATATAGTCAGCCTGTGGATGAAGAATACCACTGACGCTGAATCAAGAAGAGACTAAGATGAGCAGATGCAAGCACTTGCAGAAGCTGCTAACCCTTGTGTTGTCATCTTTGTTGAAAATAACTCTTATATTGTCAACCAGCAGATTTCCATGTCATACTGCTTTTCCCTTGACTTCCCATCAAGCAACTCATCATATTCAGGGTGCTTTTATTTTAGCCTGACTTTTAAAAATAAGTTTTAAAACCTTGAGAAGGAGAATCACTGCTGACAACTTTTGCCTCAACCAGAGAACTTTCATGCTTTGGGTAAAAGATAATCTGTGCAGTATACAGATCATTTTTGGGAGCTAGTTAGAGTATAGAAAAGACTCCCAAAGGAGCCGCCTGCCATCACGAACCTCATCACTGCTCAAAGTGCTCTGAATTAGCATATGTCCTTTTTTTCAGGCAAATAAATGTACCTAACAGGGAAAAGAAAAAAGCAACCAAAGCAGTCAGCACAGAATTCTTCCAGTTAATTATATCTAAATCTTTACCAAAATTTGAAAATAAACATTGTTATAAAACTTAGTATCTGAATTTAATAAATATTTTTCCATTTTAGTTACACGGCAGTTGGACATGTCAGTTTAAGAAACTGGGGTTTATATTCCACTTCAGTCTATAGACTCTTCTTGATGGCCTTCATCATCATTTACATCATCAATTCATCATTAATCTACAGGTTTGTCAAAACTTTGAGTTACACAAACTATTAGTCTTTATATCTTGAAAAAATGCATACAACTGCATGCAAAATGAAGTTACTGCTCACTACTGGCTTTCCTTTGAGCATTTTCAATTAATTTCCTTTGACTTTATCACACTTAGCAATATATAATACAGTCAGTCCCCACAGAAATAAATCTCCTCAATAAATGACTGCAGGTTGATGCTAAATCACATATTTGATCACAAAAAAACCCAAACCAAAATAAAAAAATACAAAAAAACCCAAAACCCCCCACAATTTATACGATTTTCTTTGTTCAAAGCAAACCAAACATGAACTACAACCCAGAACAAGTAATTCTTTTCTTCTCAAAATGGAAAAGAACCTGAAATATTGCTCTTAAATTCCTATTAACTTAAACAATTACCATTGCAGCTAAACTAAAACCCGAACTGAACTGAAAAACTTGCTGGTTCTGCTTGCTTAGTATAACCTCACGTTTTAGTAAATTCATTAAACTTGATTATAGATGCATTTAATTTCTGATTAGAAACTTGAAAGCAATGCCACAGCTGTAGTGGAAAAAATGTATCCTCTCAACAAGGTTTTGGCCTTCCTTCTGCCTCCCTCCATAAAAATACTGTTTGTAACCAACTTGGTCTAAATGAGCAATCCAGGCTTCAGAGATCAACTTAGAATACACATTTCTCTTCAGTAAAAGAATTTCCTATTAACCACTGCTATACTTAAATATTGATCTGGAAGCTCGAATATGTCTTGCTTCAACTTTTTTAAAAAGCATCAAGTTCCACCGGGTGCTGGCATTTATATTCATAGATTCTAGTCATGCTCAGCAAGCAGCAATTAGAAGATATCCCTTGAGTAACAGCAATTCTAAAAATATTCTGTATGCATCATAGAAGATGAAGTACCACTTTCCACTAAAGTAATGTATGCTGTACATTCAAGTATAATTAGCACACTAGACTTCGCAAATAATATTAAACTAATTACTGTTTGCACCACCAGTGGCAGATGTGGTTAGAGATTATTA
Source organism: Podargus strigoides (assembly GCA_028020825.1). Classification (NCBI taxonomy): domain Eukaryota; kingdom Metazoa; phylum Chordata; class Aves; order Caprimulgiformes; family Podargidae; genus Podargus; species Podargus strigoides. The sequence continues at coordinate 12,524,538 of CM051623.1, read as the reverse complement.
ATTACAGTGGACAATTTCTTGAATTTAGCATACCAAATACAAAGCAATTTCTCCACTTTATTTTGTGACTGAATGGCTATCTGCTGAGTGTCAGGAGAGCTCTTTTAGATTAGGAAGAACTGCTACTTATGAAAATAAGCAAGTGAAGTAATAGATTTAATATTCTCAAAAAGAAAAAAGCTGTTAATTGACAAGGATATAGCTATTTTTAGTTAATAAATTTCAATACAGACCTAAATAAGGGAAACTACTCTTTAGAAGTGCTATATGTCATAAGTTTACAAGCACTGGACAGAGAGGGAGTTTTTTCTCTAGCTACATAGGGTTAACCAATGTGTTTAAAATAAGTACCTAAAGCTTCCAACATATCTGATGAAGTAAACTGTTCCCTGGAAATTTAGACACTTAAATAAAACTCACCTACAGGTACCCAGGGCTTCCTTAAAAGAGAGTGGGATAGTCATTCCGTGGCTTCAATTTAAGAGTCTGCTGAATGTGAGGATGGGAGCAGGGGAAGGGTTGTTTAGGGGAGCTGTCTCCTTGGTGCTATTTTTTCAGGAAAAATACCCAGACCATTAAACTTAAAACAGTTAGGGGAATTTTATTTCATGTGCTGACACAAGATATAGCAATTTCAGTAAATGTTGATGGACCTCCATAAAAAATGCTACATACTTCTGTCAATATGAGACACATTGATAACCCACAGAAGTGGGGTTTTGTTTTTAAAAATTGAAGTGATTTTAGAGTGATTAAGTCATAATATAGTGATTTACAGGCTGACAGTCATGTAAGGAGATACTAATAGGTATTTATACCTCACCTACATTTATATTTCTTTTCTAGAACATCCTTTGCAATATTGAACTGTTTAGTTCTGTACTATTTCCGCACTGACTATTAATTGGTTAGACTTTAGTGCATAAGGACTTTTTTTGAATACCGCTCTTCTGTAAGCATTAATGAAAAACACTAAATTTTAATTCATATTTATATTTATTAATTTTAATATTTTCACTTATTAAGGCTTTATAATCTAAACACTCAACTAACACACATACCAAATAGGATTCAGACTCTAAAAACACTTCATTTCTAAGATCACCCATTCTTATCTAGCACAATCCCTAAGATCACTCATTCTTATAAATCTATAAATCTACTAATGCCTTTCTTGATTTAAGTGCTATATTGAGTGTGCCCCTGACCTAATTCCAATACAAACATATAAATTTCAGTTTGAATTAAATGGCCACTCCAGTAAGTATGGTGGGTTACACTTTCAGTAGGAATTCAGGCACAAAAAAATGCAGTGGGATACATGTTACAATTATTTGTCAATCACCAATTGAAGCATTCCAATCTACTGATATGCTGACAACTATTTCACAAATTAACTGTTCTGGCTTCAACTAGCTTAGCTCAAAGTAAAGCATTTAACGAAAAACTTCAAAGAAAACAAATCTTCCATAATGCAAGAAGCTTATAGTATGTGGGTTTTGTAATTGTAATGCTATTTTTAGTAAACAATTTGTTGTATTTAAAAAAAAAAACAACCATCATAAATGCTATAAACTGTTACTCTTGATGATGATCTCATCAGGAATAGTACTAATGGAATGGGTTCTTCAACTCTCAGAGGCGGTCCTTTCAAGCTATGTTAAAAGCGTAATGACAAACGAAGTGGTGAAATTCTAATATATAGTAACATACTTGATTTGAGGCTAAAGAAAGGCTTATAGAATCAAGTGTCATATTTACAAGAAAATAATTTTCAGAACTGCTATTTCTAAATTTTAAGCCCTTCTCATTCTCCCTCTAACTTCTCAACTAAATATAGTAAACATTCTGAATGCCTTGCTGCTTCTTTGAAAATTAAATCTCTCTATAAACAATAAGGATTTTTCCTGTCAAACAGAACAACAATACATTTTAAGCCATAATTTAAACAGTTTCTAAATCTTCAAAACATTATATTATCAATGGAAATAGGCCAATTAGCCTGCAACTATTTAATTTGCTGTCAGACTTACAGTCAAGCGATGGATTGTCAACAAGACAGGATGCTGTGTTATTGTTTCAAAGGTTGATAAAGTAGTCTTAATCAATTCTTCTGATGCAGCTTGCCCTATTAGTAAAAAATCACAGTATTTCTTTATAAAATGCAACAGTTATAATGTCTGCTTGTAGAAGTACAGCAGTATCATAGGTTACCTTACCTATTGCTCCACCCAAGTTTACTTCTCCTGAATCTATTGATGTAATGAAATTCTACAGAAGAAGAGACATTTATGTTAAAATACTTTAGAAACAAAAATTAAGCAGCATAATCACCGAATAATTACAACATGAAATTCTTTAAGAGGCCGTACAAACACAAAATTTTAACTTACCTACATTAGGAAACATTGTCATAATAATTAAGATATGAAAAACTGAAAGCATTCATGATCTAGATGTTATAATTTTCAAGTCTGTAATGCTGCTGGACACTTAAATGTAGAGTGCAGTAAGGACTATTACTCTGACTAATGTCAGGAATGATAATATTTCCAGCAAAATAGATAGTAATTAAATGTCTTTATTGTAATAGAAAACTAACTACTAAGAGGACTTTGAACTACCTTGGACATGGCTATGTTAAAATATCTCACTAAAAAGACCAAAGATCCTCCACAAAATGCAATTTTCTGTTACTTGTACCATCTTTTTGATCTCCATGCATACTACACACACTATGGATACAGTTACATGCAGAACATAAAAAATTTATAACCTTCTACTAAAAAAAAAATCACCTAAATTAGTCACCATTTTGAGGAACAGGGACAATGAAATATTAATAAGCTGGGTTAAGTAAATATTGTACAATTAGACCCATTATTCTTTTTTCTTTTAAGCTTGATTTTACATTTTGCTTTTACTTCCACGCATAGCTGTTTTTTTCATAGGGATTAAAAAAGACATATTATGAACATTTGCTATAGAAGGGAAAATTATCAGTGGAATTTGTAGTATGCTCTTTTTTACTAGTACAGTATTTAATACACAGAGGATTTACCATGCGTAAAACATCTTTCTCATTTTCAATTTGCACACATCTTTTTATTTATATTATGTAAAACATTAAGAAAATGACAGGTGGTTTTTCACTATCTTTTTTATTATATATTAAATTAGTCAAAGTGTCTACGTGGATTATCTTTTTCCCAATATGTAAGAAACATCTGAACAATTCTTCTCTAATTAAAAATACAGTTAGAAACTAATTGTATATTTTATAATTTCAATGCATCTCAGTCATTAAAAACTGCTTCTATTAAAAAAACCCAGTTATTTTATCTTCTTGTTCATTTGAAGAAAATTTCTAGTTATTATCTAATTAACTTGTTTTGGAAGAGGATATTATTTTGTTTGCTCATTCAAGACAGTTTCACACATGACCACAGTCTCAAGACCAACTTGGAAAAATCAATATAATTGGCACAAAAATTGTTCTTGGTACTGATGCTTATTTCCTTAATTTTACATCAGAAATTCAAGATGATGATGTACTTATTTAAAACAAATGAACAACAAAAATCCCCTATCTGTGTTTTTTTAAGCATCAGAGAGGAGGAATGGTATATATATTCTGCTACAGGTGAGTCTGTGCCCTAGTACTCCACTAGGAAACTATTACCTATGCCTTTGGGGCAGAGTGTCCTCCATGTATTTCTATTCACAGCTGAAAACATGAAAGGACTGTCCCGACTCTCTCTCAATTTCTTTGCACAACAGTACTGAAAATTACAGTGATGATGGAAATAACTTCAAAGCAGCAAGAAAAAAAATCTCAATGAACCACAGTTACAGGAAAATAACTACTCTTTCCATCCAAACAGCAAGTACACATCTTTCCACTCCTAATAATTTCTAACTGTTAAGAGTAAGATTTTTGAATAAATCAGGGGAAGAAGAAAAAAAAAAAAAAGAAAAAAAAAAAGAAGAAATAAAAGACTTGATAAAGTCTTGGAGGCCTCAGTCATAGCACAGTAGTTGGAAAAGTACAAGCTAACAGTTGAATGTCCTTTATAGATGTCAGTGGGAATGTTGCTAAACTGAAAATTCCAGAATACACTTCAGCTTGGTAGAATGGATAGTTACTCTTCCAGAAGTAATTACATTAGTAATATCATAACACAGTTCTATAAAATGGATTTAAATTTGATATTCATTTTTCAGATATACTACTTCCTCTCCCTTTTTTATGCATAAATCAAAATAGTCTAAGTTCCTGAATTGCCTTGCTTGACGGAAACAGGACAAGATACACGAAATAACCAGTAATCTTCTCCTCCTTTATCCAAGAAGAAAGCTGTGCTAGTATAACTAGCCTGACTTCCTCAGTCAGTAGTTCAAACAAGCTGGAGTAACATCAAAGGAAAATTTACATTGTACCTGGTCTGCTGTACCTGTGTCATTGACAGAAGAATTTCACCTTCTAGAAGGTTGATCTGAAACCACTACTGCCTACTTACAAATGCTTCAAAAAGATAAAAGGCCTTGTAATTTAACATCCACCTTTTTAAATTTTTTGTCTTCATTTTAATGCTAATTTTCATACAAGTATTTTAGTAGAAATAAATTCAACCCACATTTCTTTGGTATCAAGAGTCAAAGGAGAAGGGGAATCGGGACAGTAAACTTTGAACTAGCTGTTTGTGGTAAAACATTTCTTCATGTAATTGTAGAAGTACCTAGTTGTCTTTTCTGAAGTCATGTACTTAAAAGTATTTGCTTTACTCTGATACACAAATTTAGAACACAGTTTTTTCTCATTTAGCATAAACAACTGTTTTCTATACAACAAAATTACATTACAACAGTACTACTTTGTTTTTGCTATACTATCCTATGGCACAGTTAAAATGTTTTTTCTATTGCTAATGTCATAAATAGGTTGTAGATGTCAACGTCAAACATATCTTAGCTCTGTAGCTTACCATACTCAGCTTTTCATCAACTAAATACAGTGTAAAAGTACAGGCAAGAAGAAAAAGGTGACAAAAGGAAAGATTATCTTAAATACAGATTATAACTCATTTTTCATTTCTACTCATAAAATACTAGCATAAAATTCTAGAAACAATATTCTGTGTAATTTAGAGCTAAACGTTTCTACTCTAAAATAAAGCATGCAGTAAATTCTCAGTTTCAGATGTGCAGACTTTCTCTATACTTGAAAACAGAATAGCATATTTTACCTTTGACCCAATAGATTACATCAGAAAACATTTTCTGATAATATATACAGTTTGAGTATAATCAAAGCTTAAATTTTATATTCAGAATAAAGTTAACTCTCCAATGTATGAATTTAATACAATTTTATTACATTAAAATAGTTCCCAAAATTTTATGCATATGCATACTTTGTAAACAAGATTTAATTTAGATGGTTATACTCACAAGTAAGGTCCCACAGTTGAAAAGAAACTCCTCTGTGACTATATGGGGACGAAATACCTATTTGAATTTAGCAAAAGTTGAAAAAAATTTCATTAAATGAATATCTTACTACCAGAAAAAGTAAAATATGTATTTCACAGCCATATTAAAAAGGAGGACAAAATACGTATTTGCTTCTATCACTAGAGTTGTCTTACAATGGGCAAAAATAAGGCTTACATCTTCAATGCTGTTACACAGTTGGAATACTCATCAACATATCTACACATTTGGAAAAGTTCTATTTTATCCATTCTGATCATGATCAGCAGAAATTATATTTTGGGAAACTCCAAGAGTTTTTCCCTTGTTTAACAATTTTTTTTTGGGGGGGGGGGGGAGGGCAGAAATCTACCTGGGATGTCACACAATGAAGCACTACAGACATCATAGGAAGGCTCGTCTTCAGCTGTTTGGCCTGAACTGTTGATGGGTGTTTTCGTCCAGAGACATTAGTTAAGGCAGTGAGAATGCCACCTACAGAAAACAATTTCAGGCTGATCTAACATAATTGCTTTACTAAACAACAGCAAATGACATATAAAACATCTCTGTTCCAGTATCCTCTATTCAATTCCACCTTCTCCCTCCTGCCAGAAGTAGAGTTCATGTGACTGCGTGATAAATCAGGCTAATCCAGCACTTTGCTTCTGGCTCAATGTCCAGTCAGGTCAATTTCCTGACTACAGGGACAGGCGTGCAAACGTGACCTCTGGCAAAACAGTAATGATAGAAGTATAAAGCAGGTGTAGAAGCAAAGATGAAATGACCTCTCTTGGCAGGGTGGACTTCTAGCGGTTTTAGGTGGCTACATATGCATGGAATTACACTTTTGAAATTCTGTGGATGCCATTCTATTTCCAGTGAAATTAAAAGCAAAATTCTCATGACTTCCAGTTGATCAAGAGCTGAATTCACTGTGATTAGTAGAAGACATAGTGCGCAAGCAGTATGTTTTCCCTGCAGCATAGTACCACTGGAAGAAAGAAACAAACATCCTCCCTCCGCCTTCCAAAAGATCCCTCCACTCGCTATGCACACACACATACTCATACACAAGTTTAACGATGACACAACTGACCTACAACAACAGGAATTTTCATAAAAGAGGTAGCAGCAGTCAATGAAAGACCTTAGTTGCCTCCATAGCACACCTCAGACAATAGTGGGGGAACAAAATTTTACTTGCAATAGTGAAAATGATACTTCACACTTCAGAAGAGACATGTAAAAATCAAGGAACATTAAGCTACATTGGTGTTACATTAATTATTTTCTCAGAAAAGAAAGACCCCTTATGCCTGGGTTAAAGAACAGAAGCAGCAGGGGGAAAAGTCATGGCTCAAATGCAATGAAGGAATATTCTGTCCCTATAGCATGAAAATATTGAAAGCCAAATCCTCTCTTAAAACATTTACTATGTTTCTTTCCGTAACAAGAGAACTGCACAAAACTGTAAGAGGGAAATCACATAGACATTAAACAAATAAAGGACAGAATTTGGTATTTTATACAATTTTCATGCCAGAAAAGGCCCTTCCTTTCAAAGTCACAGAGTTTATTCATGTTGAATAATACCAAAGTGTTTTTTCTGCTCCCATGGAGTTCAATTTTCAAAATCAGCAGAGATGACAGAGTCTGGCACTGAAGTAGGTTGTAAAAATACCTAGCCTTAAAGATTTGACTCGTTCTATAATATACTGTTCAAGAAGAAGGAAGCATTGCCTAAAACCATCCAAATACATAAACCAAAATACTGATTTTCACAAAATAGCCTTGGTTGGAAGAGATCTCCAAGATCATCAAGTCCAGCCATTAACCCAGCACTGCCAAGTCACCACTGCACCATGTCCCTCAGCACCTCATCTACACATCTCAAATACCTCTACAGATGGGGACTCCACCACTGCCCCAGGCAGCCTGTGCCAGTGCCTGACAATCCTTTCGGTGATAATTTTTTTCCTAATATCTAATCTAAGTACATCTTTGTTTTTAATTAGTCACAAAACTGTAATTCAACAAGACCTCTCTGTGGTTAGCAATCAATAATTCACTAAATCTACTCTCTTTCTATGTTTTAAGGCCTATATAATTATCTCATTTGCCAATTTCACAGTTGACAAATAGACATGGTTACTTGAACTTTAAGCATGATCTAAGCAATTTATATCTACTTCCTAGAAATAGGTTAAATATTATAAATGCAGAAATAAAATTAGTTTCTTACGTACAATAATAGAAAACTTCTAAAGTTGAACAAGATGAACAATTTATTTCATTTGTTTAAATGTATCTTTAAGGACAATTTGCACTACATGTTGATCTATTTGGTTTATAGCTACATCTGGTGGAAGAAGACGGGATCAGTAAGGAGCTTACATAAACGCATATTAAAAAAGCCAGCTAGGATTAAATCTAAATCAACAGTTAAACTGCTTTTATCTGTCCTACTTTGCTAATCTGGTTATTTTTCTTAGAAGACCGTAGCTTTTACCTCCTCAAGCAGAACATGTTCCTTTGTCATATTCACAGCAATAAAAAGAAAGAGTCTTCTGACAAATGTGGGCAAATATGGACAGATAGCTTTTAATAAAAACAATCAACACTCAAATCTAGCTTGGAAAGGAAAACAAAGTGTAAAAATTATGCTTGATGTATCAGTTGTCAACAATGCATTGAAATTGTACATCAGTAGTGCAAAAACCAGAAGAACACATGTTAAAGCAATTTATATACCATGTATTATAATGATAGTAACTATATATTTGATGCATAGCACTTCTGGGTTCTGAGGAAATACCAGGACCTACTATATCAGCTCCATATAGTACATACAGATAGTAGGAGGTGAATTTCTGCCTCTAACATTCATAGTCTGATACTCCCAAATCCAGAAATACAGCAACATATCAAAGGGATCAGGTATTTGCAGCAAGGCAAAAACTTGCATTGTCATAGGAAGTAAAGTTTCTTTTAAAATAGCAGCATGACATTTAGGTGTACTGACCTTTGCTGTGCTACCATTTCATTTCCAATATTCTAGTGATAATGCAGGGAAGATGAAAAATACATCAGGGATCATCTCATCAGGAAATAACTTAATGAAAAAAATGTTTTATCTTTTAATGACAAAGTATACACAATCAGGGTTGGTTTTGCACCCTTTCTTTTGTTGAATACTCACAGCATTTCTTTCCTTGTCTTCCTATTCAGCTTTCTTACTCTATTCTGTGGGAGACCTCACTCATCAGAAGTTATGGTAAGAATTTTAATGATGAATCAGACTGGCCACACCAATCTCTTATTTTCTTCTTCATTCCTTCTTGTCTCCTTCTTCCTCTTTTCTCCCTCTTTCCTTCCCTATCCCTCCTTCCCCTCTGCCCTTCCCTCCCCACTCAGTTCCTTCCTTTCTCCTCTTCTTCCCTCCTCTTTCCTTCCTACCCTCCTCTCTTCCCTTCCTCGCTCCCCCCTCCTCCCACTTCCCTTCCTCCTTCTTCCCTTTCCTTCCTAACTCCCTTTCTTCCCTTCCTTCCTTTCTTCCTTCACTTGCTCCAAATTAACTTTTTCAAATAAAAACCTGATCTTTCCTAATATAATATATAGCACAGCTTTTTCCAGGAAAGATAATACCACCGTTCTTACTCATCTAGGGTAATTTCTGTGACACTTCTTTTAGTCAACATCAATCCTCTGTTCATATCTCACCAACAAATCCTCATTATTTTTTCAAGATTTTATCTATTACTTTTGTACAAATGGCCAAAATTCTCATTCCTCCTCTTGACTGACTCCCCAGGCTCTCAAACTAGTTTCTTTCTACTCCAGTTTCTTCTCTGGTGGCCCAATAATTCCAAATCATTCCCTTCAATCTGCAGGTTTTGTCCTATTTGTATGCATGCCTTTCACTGTTCCTTCTGCAAATCCCCTCTTCCCACTATGACAAGTTCAAGCATATTCAACAAGGACAGGACTTTAGCTCCTATACCCAAGAAAATTTCTGTTTGAACATGTATGAAGAGCACAAAGTTCCAAGTAGCTTTTTATCATTCCAAAGGCTCAAATACTAGTGAAATTTCAGTAAATATTCACAAAATTTTCTGAATTCATATCCTTGGCACAAAAGCTACTTCGCTGAAATGTCAAGTCCTTATTCCTAAGGATGGGCTGAGGTAGCACTGATGTTCTCTCGGAGAAAGATCTTTCCATCTTTTCTCATGTATGAGCAAATCAGTTTCAGACATCTAGAACAACTGAAGCATCTAGGCTGAAGTTTTCCAGAAAAACTGCTTAAAGCAAATACTCCACATAAGTTTCAGTGTAAGCAATTAACATGTACAAGATATGCCCTGTTGCATCTCTCCTAGATCTCTGCTTTATGTGGTAAAATTGCTGTTAGGTTTTTCAGTGTTTGGAATACCTTTAGAACATTGATAAAACTTCTTGTACATTTGGGCCTCATTTCTAACTGGGTTGATGGGGCTTACCATTCAAACACAAAACATTAATATAGGAAATCATGAATTCCAATATAAAATATCTGAACATGACACAACTAAAAAACTTCATGAAGCTGATATAATGAAAATATTACATAATCAGACAATACAGTCTTTCCACCTGTATATGTAAGGAGATATTTGTTTCTCAAGGGAGTAAGCAAAGGTAAGATCTGTTCATTTAACCAGCTGAATTTACCTAGAATTCCTGGCAGCTCCCGCACAATGTGATAGATGAGAAGATCCAGGCATTTTGACAGGTATTCACTGCCACCTTGCTGCTCTTTTCCTGGTGTGGTCTTTCTGCTGTCTCTTTCAATATACATCACAAGTCTACATTTTAAGCAAGTGCAAAACATTACCTCTCATAACAAAAAAATGATACTATATCTCAAAAATACTACTGAACCAGGTATTTCTACCTGTGATTACAATCAAGATGATACGTTAGTTTTGGCTCTGTAATTTGGTTGAAATTGTAGGCTTTCCCTTTCAAATTTCTTAATTTGAAAAATAACACAAAAGACTACGTCAAGAAACAAGAGGAAAAAAACCCTTAAGCTACTGTGAGTGCAACTCTACTAGTTTAATATATGATGCTAAACTGAGGAGTGAATCCCTTTGTAGACTTAGATAAAGACTAATCTTAAAATCCACTTTATTTTGAAATATATGAGCAATATGAGTAAAAGACTAAAGACACTCATTTTCATCATGTAGGATTTCCTAAAGCAAGAATAATTTGTCCATGTTACAAGACATGAATCTTTCAGTCAAGAAAAATCATTTTACATAAACCATACTACAGCCTATCAAAATGTTAACAGTAGTTAGAACAGCCAATTTGGAAGAGATGAAAGTCCAAACTATCCTTACATCCTTTCTCCAGAAATCTGTTGTTCAAGATTTCTGAAGACAAACTCAATGCTTACATTTTAACTGATAAGTCTTGTGTAGCTAAGCCATTCTGCAGAATGGCATTTCTCATAGTAAACTATGGTAACTGATATATTAGCCATTGGCTAATTTACAAGAGATTACTTTAATAATACACCTGTAACAGAATGCTTCAGGCAATATTTTAAATTGCTCATTTGAATAGACGCAAGGGCCAGACATCCCTTCAGGGGCATAGTATTGACATCTTTGTTTCACATTCAAACTCCCTGGGGATCCTATGCAAAAAAACATCAGTCATTGGTGAGTGAAATCCATGCTCTGGATTTTAAGAATGTACTTCAATATTATCTTTATTTTTTTTAATACTATTCTTATAATCAATGCTCTTTTATAGAAGTATGAAAAATAACTTGTTTAAACTTCCGCAAGTGTACACAGCAAAACTGCAGGACTCAAACACAAAATTTTATCTTAGGAAGCATGTATTCCCAATCAAAAAGACAACTTAGTCAATGAAATAAAAACTACCTAAGAATGCATTTTGCAGGATTAGGCCTCTAAACATTGTTATGGAATCCTTATTATGAAATACTACAACTCCCTTTATCCTTCATTATGTGGGCTACAGAGACCAAAGGTAGAGATAAATAAAAAGACCTGTTTAGTAACTACCTTTCAACTCTGCAGTAGCCCAGATGCAACACATCCAGCTGCACTTCCCAGAGACTATAGGGACATCTTTTATTTTTCATGCAATCTCTGGAAATTTTATTAAATTACACTGAACTTTGATTTGCCTGGTAGAAGAGAACTACTTAAAAATCTAACATTATACTTCAAATAGAAGTTTCCTTTAAAAAGCTATAAGGTTTTTTAAATATAAAAAACTGAATGTTTTAAATTAAAATAGTATAAAGCCCTCTAGCTTTTCCAGAAAACTAAGTAATTTTCACTCAATAACTGTTTAACTTGGAACAAAAACTTTACAAAAGATCAGAGTGTGTATGGATATTTTTCTTTTAGAAAACACTACCATGATTTAACAGTCATCCGATTCTATATGGAAATGTGTTTAAGTTATACTTAAAATGAGACTTCAACATGAGTGGTTTTATTGCTGGCAGGGCATAAGAGGGGATTTGTTTTTTAAAAGCATGGCTATCAATCACATTTGAGAAACAAAGTATGTTCATTTATTCTGAGAGAGGAAAGAGACAAAGTTTATGTAAACTCATGAGTTCTCTCTTTTTATGTCATCATTCGCATCACAAAATTGTCTTTCATAAAGATTTTCTAAAAATATGGACAACTGTTTTTTCCCCAAAAGTCCTGTTCAACTAAACATTGTCTCAAGAAAATTATACAGATCCATATATAAGCAGGAAAGCAGCAGTATCTCTATTTTCCTTCAACAAATTCCTTAGTCATATGTAGAACAATTAATCAGTTACTTTTATGCTCTGAAGAATCTCAGTGTTCTGTCTAATAGGCAAAACTAGGCCTAGGGAAATATATTTATTCAATTCATACACGTTTGTCTTGCACTCAATACATTAAAAAAAATACGTAGGTGTTATAAAGTAGTTAAATATGATGAGGAATAAACTACTGTTTAAGCTAGGTGTGGTTTTAAAAAATTTCTTTAAGTATCTATATTGCATGATATGAAAATAAACATTACATCTCTAATTATCTTCCATTATCACCTTACCTTGCTTGACAACTGGGTAGCAACATCTCTCTGTTATTAATTAAAACTTGTAACAGGACCAGAAAGGCTTTTGCTCGAATAAGAGTTGAAGGACTTTCAAGTAAACGAATAGTTGTAGTCACAAAATCCTTGGTAGAAATAAGCATAAATACATTAATATTATTTTATGGGGAAAAGTTACTTGCACGGTATTTTAACACTGTATAAATTTAAAATTTGCTCATTTTCATGTGCATTCTGTAAGGTACTTTTCACGTCACTCAGAGCAAAAAAAAAAAAACCAAAAATAAAACACTACTAAATAAATTCTGCAGACAGACCAGTCCAGTGCAAAGCTGCTTTGTACATCTTCTCAAGAGCTGCAACAAGTAAAATCTATTTAATGTACTATTTCCAAAATGAACTACAAATACAACAGAACTTATATCTTAAAATATCTTACCTTAAGGATTAACGTAGGATGTTTTGATATATTTATTTTCAAAGACGACCGATGGATTTTCAGAAAACATAACTATTTCAGCACAAGTATGATTAAATGTTTACCTCTTAATACTCATATGTGCAGGAAGATTAAAAACAACACCTTTGTTGGACACAATCATGTCTAAATCAGACCCTGAATTAGAAAATAGAGGCTTCAAATAGATAGCAAAACTGTTTCTACCTTCTCTGACTGTACTTATCTAAATTAATTTTATTTTGGGTTAATGAAGTGAAGACCAGCTTTTCAAGGAACAACCCAAATTAGGACTCGGATAGAATGAAAAAGGATAAAATGCCAGCACTTTCCTAATCCATTGATCATTCTCCATTCCCACAATACAGTCAATTTATAAGACACTAAGATCCTTTCTAACTCCTTCCTTCCTGTAAGTACAAATGAAAGAGCAATTTCAGAAGTTTAACAAGGATAATGAGAAATAGAGAATAACCACAAAATATTTCCCTTCAAAAGTTTAACTGATTAGCTGACTGTGTTCTGAAATCACAGCATTCTTCTCTCTCTATTTTGCCCTTTATATTGAAAGGATTTTCTTCTCTAGTTTCTGGAACGTGGCCTGTCATGTGGAAAGATGTGAGATTCATGTGTACTGCTTCAGCTTCCAAGGGAATAAAGCTGAGAATCAGCGGAAGTTAAAAAGAGCTCTCGTGAACAACAGAATTAGGTATTATGAGTTGTAAAAAGCATAAGATGATGATCATTTATGCTCTGCCCAAAATGCAAAGGAGAAAAAATAGAAGAAAGAAAAAATACAAAAAAAACCCCATATGGAGTAACCTCTGCCTCTAAGGAACAAAAATATCTCCTGCTCATCTGTACTCTTCTTCTGTGATGACTAACTGGGCTATTTGATAAAAAAAATTTTAAAAAATTAGTCTTCAAAGACGATCTTGCTGGCAGCAGTGATGGTATTTCTGCATCAGCTCTTGATCAGAATGCCTTGTTCTGAAGACACAAATCCTACTTCAAATCTCTCAATATGCCTCCACCCCCCATCCCCTGCCCCGCCAAAACAAAAAACCCCACCAGAATTAAACACTGAGCCAGAATTTACAAACTGAGTCAATTGGCTCTATCCAAGAATTAAATTGAGCTCAAATGGCCTCATCAGCAGAAACTACCTTCAGATAGCTGAGCTGGATTCTCAAGGGAGTGACACTACAGAATAAGGAGCTGCCTAGTGTGAGCCTGCATGTTGCATACAAAGTTTAAAATATTGCTGTATGATGCACATTTAACGTATTATTCAAATTATATCTTTTGCTGACACAATAACTGAAAACCAACTTCATTGTCATAAAAATTAAAATCAACACAGAACATAATTAGAGACAGTCTTTGCAGCAATTAACTGTATCTCTTTACAGAGACTGGAAAAAGAACAGGAATGTAAGAGCTGGCCAACAAATCATCAGATTTTACTCTGATACCATTTTAACATTGTCTTCAAAAACACTAAACACAGGCAGTAACCACAGAAATCCCAGAAAAAACAAGATATTATTAGTCATTCTAGAACTGTTTTGTTGTATTTCTGTAATTTACTTCATAAACAGAAGAGTTCCTTAATCTTGTGGTTAATAAGCATAAGATGTGTAAATTTTACTGTTTTAAACACTTCAGCAGTTCATGGAGCATGAACCTTCAGTGGTAAAGTCTTTAAATTACAACCTACCAAAAGTAAAGGCTGAAATTTTTATACAGTGGGGTTTGGTGACGTTTGGTTTGTTTTTCCTTTCTTACGAATTTATTCCAAGTAACCAAAAAATTTTTTTACATTAAGAAAACTCATAAAGCCTCAAACTTGGTGAAAGAATGTATATATTGCTATACTGCCTGCTAACATAAATGGACTTGCTAGACAAGCACAGGAACACCGTGACAAAGACACATGCAACTACAAGCCAAAGCACATCTGACTTTTTTTAGTCTTCATGCTCTGGAAAGCAACAACATCTCCATGTTACCTGTGGGTTACCATGGGTTAAGACAATACGGTCAATTAAAATCACTCACATCAGACTTATCTGGGAATCTTCTAATAATCTGCCTTAAGAAATTAAAGTGACATTTCGAATTTGCTTTTCTGGCTGGTCTGAGGAATACAAAACTGCAACAGTTTATTCAGAGAAAATCTGAAGCCCATCTTTGCTGATCTGCAGAACTCAGTATGTCCAAAAAAGCAAAAATTGCTGAAATACCATCTAATGCATTAATTATTGTTTCACTGTTACATTGTTCTTCTCTCCCCTGCAACTGTTTGATGTATCCATGGAGACTCTGCAGGGTAAGGACACCTTATTCATTGCAAGTGAATGCACTATTGACTACAAGAAGGTCATGATTTTATATTGGATACTCTTAGTAATACTGCAAAGCAAGTTTAAAACAAACCACGAAAAAAACAATTATGTTTTCAAATTGGCTACACATGGGGAAAACAGTCAGACCACTATTTCACTACAGAATAACTGAAGTTGCGATAGCAACCATTTGTTGTATTGTTGTGCATTTTCAAATTCCCTTTCTATGCATTGCAAATGCCTCCGTAACATTTTAAGTTAAGAGTTATAAAGATTCTGATAAAGAAGTTTATATCTTTTTATTAATTCATACCAGTACTGACAAAACTATCACATGTAGCTACTTGTATATATTCAGGTAAAAAAGAAAGATTGGAAAAAAGTAACTGAAATGTGAGGGCAACATTTGAAACACATCTACAATGCTTTTTTCAGTGCCATAATTGGATATGACTGAGATAAAAAGAGACCATGGCCAATGGTGCAGGGAAGTCAAGAAACAATACAGTTGTGACAACATAATGCTGTAACTGTCTGAGTAATTTGACTTACTAGTACTTGAGAAAAATCCAAAAAACAATAAAAAAGCACCCCATTACCTGACCTCTGGAAGAACCTATCAGTATTCAAAAAGGTATATGACTGGTTTTCACACATTCAAAGGTGAATCTTGACAGCCAGATGAAAGTAATTATTTTTTTAATCTACTACTGCAGTGTGTCAAAGATTTTAGATTTTGAGTTCTTTTTACACACTTAATTTTGAAAAGCATCAAAGGCTCTGTATCAGAGAGGGACAACAAATAGTCCCTTTTAGCTATTGCTGTTCTCTGAAGATTTATACTAGCGTAGGTGACCACAGAACTGCATTTCTCCTTTGTCTTCTGGCTTTTATTTTCTAACTGGTTTTATTGCTGTTCTTGAAGGGAGTAGAAAATAACAGCAGCCTTAAGTCTTGTAAGCTAAGGGAGTTTTCATATACAAAGCTAAATGATCTTCATCTTGAATTTATATCTTTAAGCATTTTTAATATGTTGCTTTACAGCTGTATTAAAAAGATAGTCACAACCTTATCACTATCTTCTGTATATCACTGAGGTCCTTCTGCCTCTTAAGCTATAGTATACAAGAATTCTAAAGAAAGCAAAACACTGTCGGTCAACGCTACTCATTTTTAGTTTTCCCTTCTCTCATTAAGATGGACTTGTATGTCATGCTCAATATCAGAAAGTACATGGATTATTAAATCCAATTTTCAGCAAGAAAATATTATTACTCCGTGTAATCTGATAGTACCTGGCAGTTCGATTCAGCAGCAGGATTGTATTTTTAGATCCTATTCAAGAAAAACAAAAATCTAGTTTCTGTTTCCAAAATCCTACAATCTAATTTAAGCAAAAGAGACATTCCATGAACTACAGATTTATCTGAGCTATAAGGCAGATACAGTTACCAAATGTGGGCACATGCAATAGAACTAGACCATCTTTACCAGCTTTAAAGCATAATGTCTTTTCAGTTACATCTTTGGATACTATTGCCACATCTACCATTAGTTTGATATACGCTGTCAAAAGAATGTCTATGTTCAACTATATTTCGATTTTCTCATCAGCAAAATTGTAACACTTGCTCATGAAACACCTATGACAATTCAGTAATAATTAAGCAGCAATTTTAAACCACAAAGTTTCTGTCATTGCTGTATTGCATGACAACAAAATACTTCCTATTTACCTATAACTAATTGGAGAATTTCAGAGTTGATTATTCTTATAACATAAAAAATTTGATTAAAATAGTTCATAAGAACTGCAGTATCAGAAAGGGAGTCCTTTTAGCAATGCAAGTCCTATATAAACAAGTTCTTCAGAGAAAAAAATCATGCTGTAGCCACATGCTTGTTACACACTGCATTCTTTTGTTGAATGTTCAAGTGAATATTTTTTTTAACATCACTGACTATAGCAGCAACTCACAGTAATGTGCACTATTAGCAACTGTGACATTACAGGACAATTTGCCACCTGTTAGTGCTGCTGTAGTGGAATCTGGAAAGCTTAAGGGCAGCTGACACTGTTCAGAAAAACACACTGGTAATTCTGACAAGGCACAGAAAAGACTTTTAGAAGAGAATGAGTGATTTCAGGCTGCAAGAAGAGACAAGTGGAAAATTAGATTATTTTTTAATTCAAAAATTTTTAATTATGTGTATAGAAACCAAATTAATCTCAACTAAAGCCTAATAGATTGCTATAGTCAAGACAACTGTCAGCTTACAGTACACAGTACAACAGAATATCTGATGAACACACAAGCTGAAGTTCCTATTTTATGTGATTTTTGTCCTTTCTAAGCCGAGGGGGATTATTTTTGTTTATGAATTGTGCAGACTTACTACCAAGAAAAAACCCATTATTTCTCTAAACATAGAATAATTTAGTGATCAAAATAGAAAGCTTTTAATAATCTCTTCCAAAAATTATATTAGACATAAATCTGAACCAGTAGTTTTATTCAGAGACACTAAAAAGAAAACCCTAAGTTATTAAAATGCTAATTTCTGCAAGATATTTCACTTACAAATTGGCCTAAGGTCCTTTAAGGAGAACAAAGTACAGCTTTAGATTCAATCAGGATACTCATCATTTTCTCTTTTAAATGTCTGAGAGAGCTATGTCAAATAGTTGTCCTCATGTATTCCTTATTGTTTTTCCTTAGGGCCATTATCAGTTATGGTTAGCCTAGAGTTTTCTGAATTGATTGAATTCTAGCTGCAGTAGCAATTTATATACCCATCAGTACCAACTCTTGGAAATCTGTGAGACGGCGAGAAAAACTACACACCTCATTATTTAGATTTTAAGCAAATAAAAATATAAAATAAACACATTCCTCATATCCTGCTAGTCAGAGACATGTCACTGCGTTAAGCATTTTGAAAACACAAAACCACTACCAGAGCTAACTTTAACTTTCCATTAGTGAAATCGCATGCCAGTGAATAATATTAATCTGAAATCAAACCTTTTCTTGAATCAGCCTCTGTAGATGAATCCCACATGACAACATTGCTGAAAACATGGTGAGCATGTACTGCTGAATTCTGCATATTCCATTTGTCAAGGAATTTAGTACAGCTGTTAATCCCACTTTTTCAATGACACTCTGGAAAGCACTGGGTGAGTAACGAGTAATTCTACATAAAGCCTACAGAGGTGAAGCAAAAAAAATGTTATTTAATGGGATTGTTATCTCAAGAAAAATAACAGAATAAAAACAGGTGGTGACTTTTCCAATAATTTAGGAATTTAAAGAATTCATACAGTTTCATTCATAAATCAAATATGAGGGGAAAAGGCTACTTATTTTAAGAGACCTGGAATTCTTCTAACTGTATCTCTATACACTCCATACAGCTGAAACTGAAATATTTGGTACACTAATATCAACATCAGAGTCACATTGGCTCCTCTGTCCTTACTCTCTGCACAGCCTTAACCAGCATCTTTTCTGCCAGCAGCTCCAACCCTAGCATCGTGATCCTTACCGGTCCCTTCCAATTTGTAGTATTCTATGATCATCTATGCCCTATCCATTGCCTTCTGGTCCTAACATGTCATGAGGTGGCTGGATATCATCCACCCTTTCAGGACGTACTCCATGATTCTCTCAAGTTTGAGAATGAATTGCATGAATGTATCTGCAATACCCAGGTCTCTAAAAGAAACTATTTAGCACCAATTACCAAACAAAAACCCAACCCAAATAATAACAAACCCCCAAAAGATTGTGTTGAGCTTTCCCAAATTAGTTTCCACTTAAGTAGTTTATGTTTTGTTACTCCTCCCTTAGAAAAAAAGGCCATCTCTTAGAAACAAAACTAATTTTAAAAAAAATAAATTAAAACTTTCAGTATATTGGAAAGAAAATATTCTTCCTGCTGCTGAGCTTGTCAGAATGTCACTTTGACATCTTACAGAATTATTTCTTCTCTGAGTCTAGCAAAATGATAAAAAAAATCCAAGTCTAGCAAAATGATGAAAAGATACAGCTTTCCTACAGGCAAAATCTGTGATATTTACCTGAGGCATGTTGGACTCCAAAGTGAACAAAAATACTGAGACAGTCCCTATTTGCCACCTCTGACAGGCAGGACAAGGTAAAGAGTCATTTCTTGACTCCAGAGACTGAAGACAGAGAACCTACTTGATATATTTTTACTTATGATTATTTCAATCAATAATAAAATTCCATAGTGCTTTACCACTTTGCAGACAGCCTGCTAGCTCTAGGTAAAGATATGACATAAATATTTCTTAACAGAGACGTATTTTTACATATGAATATAGATGTCAGTCAAGAATAAATTCTTCAGGATACATTCAAACAAACAGGAATGACTGCATTATAAAATACAATTGGACACGGATGATTTCAATTTATTTGGTCATGCAGAATAAAGATGCCTACATATCTAGAGCAACAATTTAACGAATATAGAAATTATACAGTGCAATATAGCTGGAGAACACATTAGTATTGTACTTTAAAAATTAATACATTACTGAAATCTATATAAACTTCAGTCGGTAAAAGATCTGTCTGTGCTTGATTTCAGTATTGGTTGGTTATTTTTTCTAAAGTTAGGATTACATACCCAAATACCCCAGCAGTATTAACACATAACCATGATTTACATCAGGCATTGACTAACAAATCCCAAAAATAAGTTCACCCTCTTGTTACTGTAGTGTTTCACTACAAAGCAGTAAAAGAATTACAGTATCACCTTAGTGTATCCTACTTTAGAAGCTTCCTTGTCTGATTCACTTTATACGCAGTATAAAATAATTAAACCTCAGACTTCTGATAAAGGGGACAATCTCCAAAACAATAGAGGGTAAAATCCAGGAACACATTCAGTCACAAGTACACTTGTGTGAAATTATCTGTCTGGAAGAAGGAGATGGTATGGGCTACATGGATAGCAATAATCTCCATAGAGAGTGGAAATAAAAGAAACAAAGAAGTTGGACCAAGGAGGTAGAAGAGTGAATATCTCTTACTCTTGCAGTCCCCCTCACTGTAGCTTTCGCTCAAAACTCTCCAGTAAGTTAGTCTGGAGCAAGCCCTACTTCCAGCATGACCAAAACCTCAGTAACTACCCAAGGGAAAGGTATCATCTCCAGTAAGTCTGCCGCCTTCACAAGAAAGAAGAAGTTCGTTGGGAAGAGGGGTTTTTTTTGCTTATATTGTCCATATGAACATTTATACAGCAGATTTTCACAAGATGTTTCAGAAATTTTTACCTCAACAAAACTCAGTGTGCACACACAACTTGGTCATCTCTTTAAAACACTGACCTCTGCACTAAAGCATGCACTGCTAAGGAACTTAGACAGAGAAAAGTTAATAGAATTATAAAAAAGCATCTTTCTTTCTTAGATTGACAACTGCCATTGAAAGTGTGTCCAACAGATCAGTTGATGTTCTCTAGGGAACCCTGGTAACTGCAGCTATCATGCCCTCCTAAAACACAGTTTTTTCCTAAAATACATCATCTATAAGACAGCTTCTAGAGTAGTTCTTGAGGACTGATACGCTTTGACACCCAAGTGTTTGAATTTGCATTATAAAGGGAAGAAAAAAAAAAAATCAGAGGTAAGAGCCTGGCAAAACTAGTACCACTGCAAGCCTTATGAGTGTCAACCCAGGAGTGCCAGATGATTCAATTTTGAACTACTGTATAAATATAACAACTTACTAATACATATCACTGCATTTAACGTCCCTGGTTGAACAGGATTGATCAGGTTGCTCTATTACAACTACAGTGACAAGAGGTGAAGGAACTGAGGAATTAAAAATCTACGATACTTTCAATCTCCTTACTTGGAAGGGACCACAAAAGTGCAAGCACTGTTCGACTGAACTGAGCAATTAAAAAAGCATCATTGACTAGTAAGTAGTGGTAGTTGCCAATTAATACAAAAAGAACAAAAAAAACCAACCACACAACAAAAAAGGAGGAATCAACTAGGCTACAATAAGCTCTTCAGGTTTTAGCTTCCTCCTAAACATTTTTCTTACCTTCCAGATAAGATGCATCAAGATTTTATTCTCATAAGGTGCTATGAAAACAAAGGCAGCTCCAGCAGTGCTCAAGAGGCACTGGATACCCATAGCATAAATACTATGACAAATAAAAGACTGGTCACTGGTCACATCAACCTCACAGCCTTGGTAGGGTCAAATGATCTGGGATCTCAAAAGAGGATGAGAAGAGGGACAAACAACCCTCTCTTCTCATAGTGACTAGAAACCTTATCTAAGGGAAAAGTGTACAAACATATGGCACTGATGATACAGACCTTTGAGCCCACTGCTACAAAAAGCTGTAGTGAGCCTGCACTGATGACAAGTGTATTCTTGAGAATCAGAAGTATCACTTCTGTATCTTACTGAGCAGAAAAAAATGCTCTTGCCTACCTCAAGCATATTGTCCGAGAAGATACTGACTTTCCACGAGGGTTAAAAAAAAAAGATAGCCCACTGACATTTCCTCTGGTGACCTTTCTTTGCTTAGTCCAGACAGACTGTTCCTCTGTGATTTGCTGTTGTTCACTATGGCACACAAAACAGGCGTAACTGTCCACTGGCCCCTACAAGTGGAGCAGTTCTGGAAGTCTGGTGTAGGAGTCAAGGGCATGGTAAATGCTGAAGTGAAGTTCTCCAAATGGATAGCAGAGTGTCAACATTTCGCCTGTATCTGGGGCTAAACTGTAGCAGTTGTTCTACCACCCAGTGACCCCTCCCCAGCTGAGAAGGGAAGTAGGTGAAAAAAGGGAGAAGCCCTGGGGGTTGAACTAGAAACAGATTTAGTGAAATACCAAAGTAATACAATCACCAACATAAAGTGTACAAGCTTATACTCAGCCTCATCCTTAGGAGCAGCAGCAGGAGAAGAAGGTCAAGAGGGAGGAGTCCCTGGAAGAGGAACTCCATCCTCAGTAAACTCCCTCTTATAATGAGCTTGATTTAAGTGGTATGGGATACACCCGTGAGTCAGCTTGGAGTAGCTGCCTTGATTGGATCTCCCAGCTGACTCAGGGCTACTCATGGCCTGCCTGCATGGCTGGGCTGGGGGGCTGCTCCTGGGAAACCAGGACACAGAGAAACAGGAGGAAAACTTCAGGACAAGTTGAAAGAGATAAAAAGAGCTATGATCTTCTAGCAAACAAATAACAACTGCTTAGTCTAATGACTGACAAGAACTGAAAGTGCAAGATACAACTATTTTTGCTGCAAGGGATTTTTTGTAAGAGATTGAGCAGACTTGTTTAAATATTCAGTAAGTAAAGGAAATCATAACTCTAATCTCCAGTCCTTTACCATATATATAGTCACAATGTAAGCATAAAATTCACAGATCAAATGGGTTAAGTCTCAAAAAGAGCCTTTCTGAAAAAACAGCTTAACAGCCAGACCCACAAGCAGGCTTAAGTTATACATGCTCTGTGTAAAGGTTACACCTATATTTTATACTTTTTAGAGACTGACAGTCCTCTACCATTAAAAGCTTTAAGACTAAGTTTTTACAAAGCATTTCAGATGCCACAGAAAAGGCTTCTGTAACATGTATTTTACTAAATAAGTTTACTGTTCTAAAAGGTCAACACGTTTTCCCAGGCAAGACACTGCCACAAATACACTGAAGTAAATGTTTAATACAAAAACATATTTTAAAAAACGATAAATTTATTCTACCATTTATCTCTTCAGCTACACTTCAGATATATTTTTAATTCTCTCTCTTTTATTACTTCAGTGCTAGATGTGTCTAAGCGTATATTGCTGCAGCAGCAACATTACCATTTTCCATCTGGGAAGCCAACAGTAAACTCATTAGTGAGCCTGAGCTCTACTCAGGAAATGAGCATCCAGTTATCGCACTTCTTTTAAAAGAAGTCAGCTTATTCATTTCTAAAATACTACCTGCATTGGTGGGTAAGGCTTTTATTTTGTCAACAAGAGAGCAAGGCTGCAAGTTTAATCATATTAGTATTTTCTACCTCAAATCTTTTTGTTCCAAACCTTTTCCTTGCATGTCATAGCTCTGTTTGTCTTATTATCATCCTACATCACTTATAAATTCAGGGCAAAGGATAGCCCTGACAGTTCTATAGGAAGTAACATGATGATTTCAAGTATGTGTTCTAAGCAAGTCTGTGATTAAATAAACAAACACTTTTCACATAAAACATCATACAAAACCTAGATTTCAGTTTTGCAATAATTTGTTTCTTTGAAAGATTAAACTCTTCCAACATAACTCATGATCACCAGCATAAGAAAATGTGTGTTCCAGAAAATGATGAATCTCAAGGACTTTTCATAAGCACTGGACTGTAATACATGCACTTTTCAAATTCAGAAAAATTGTAAATATATTTTAATGTATTCTCAACTATGAATATACATATATACAAAAAACATGCTCAAAAACATTTCAGTTTCAATTCAGAATGCTTTTGAAAATAAACCCCAAAATACTTCTATATCATGAAAGCAAATTCCTTACCGAAACAGCAGTTATCTTCAAAGAATCTACTGTACAATGTGTGAAAAGGTACCACAAGACAGGTCCAACTTCTCCTGTAATAAATCCTTGTGCATGGCAAGAAAGAGTAGTGCAAACATTTTCAATGATCTTTGCTGCCAAATGGTTCACCACCCTATCTTCCTGTAGGAAGGAGAGGAAAGGAGAACTCATAAGCAAATGTTCCTAATGCTGCTGATTTCTTTTTACATTACTGCCTACATCCATGTTTTTTCCATATATATTGTCTTAGTGTGGTTTCTTAATTTTGTTTAATACTTGCCAATGAATGTCTAAGTATCAAAACTCATCACCAAAACAGGCTCTGAATAGCAAGATTATGAGATATACAGTTGTGTTAGGAAAATAAAATTAATTACATTAAAACCTATTCATTCAGAAGAACCAACCCCCGGGATAAAGAAAAAGTTTTCTTGCAAATCAAGTTATTCCAAAACTCCCTTCTCTCCCTCTTCTGAAACAGACAATCCTAATCAATGTTTAAGATAAATCATTTACTACGTCAATTCCTAAACTTCCATAAGAGATCCTGAATCCTTCGTATTTTTAATAGTAATCAATTTTATCAGCAAAATCATTTGTGGAAAGCCACTGTACACGTAGCTTTAACATCTCTATAATATTATACATTATATAATGTCTCCACAAAATAAAAACCATAATGTCAGAACAATCATGAGCCACCAGCACATCATGAACAGCACACGGCAGCAGTTCTTTCTCAAGAAAACTGTTACTGACTCCAGCAGCTTAACTTGATACAGATCACTTAAAAATGAAGTCTACTTTTTCTCTCTCCTCTCCCCCTCATTTCCTTCCTTTATTATCTCTTTTTTTTTTTTTTTTCTCCCCACTCTGACTTCACTTAAAAGCCAAGTCTTTATCTTAACATAACTGGAAGATTCATTGCTGGTGGTTTTTTGCCTGTGCATTGCCTCACCTTATCTCAATCTTTAACTATGAATAAATGAAGTCTTTCAACAATGTCTTAAATGGCATTCTTGAGTTCAGCAAGAGTGAATTTTAATGTAAGAAGGACAAACAATTTAATTTGTCAAGTCTACCTCATAGCCTGGCTTCACAAATAATTCATCATAATATCTAATTGATTTCTTTCTTAAACTAATCTCCACATATTCATACTAACCTTTGGATTTCTGACATTTATCTTCATAATTCGAACCACCAACAACTGTGAGCAATGATAATGAAACCTTTCAGAAAGCAGTACAAAAGCCTGCCAGAAGGGGAGAACTTACACTTCATTAAAAATACATTCAGTATCTACTCTTCCTTCTACTCACTTAGGTATTCTAAAATTTAGAAACTGATGTAGAAATATGTGGAAACTCTAGTATAATACTGTTAAAAAAAAAAAAAATCTGTATTCATCATTTTCATGCTAATCCTTCCTGTTCTCCCGAAGAACTGCAGCTCTTCTCAAAATGCTTGAAAGAAATACAAAGCCAATTCCCACCTAAACCAGTTAAACTATTTTATAAAACTCTGTGGTCTTCCTTCTGATTTACAGCCATGAAACCAAAGAAGATTAAAGCTTCTCTGTTTTTACAGTTTTTATTACTGCAATATATTGTATCATTTCAATCAACTGAAGATCTAAATACACAAATACCCATACATGACTATCAAAATTAATTTTCTCAAAACATTTTATAAATAATGTTGATTTTTAATCTTTTTCTGTGAATTATACTTTCGAATTTCAGTCTTCTTTTTGGTACAGTTAGAATAAAAATACATGGATTTATCAAACTGACTATATGCATTTAAAATTGAATCCATACTTGAAATATTAATAATCAAGTTAAATCTCTTATATATGAAATGATTACTAGGCATGCCAACTAGGACTCCACTGCTACTTTAAGCAGGCAGAAACACTTATTAAATGCACTATAATCCCATTAATAATTCATAATCAAAGCATTATGCAGTAGATAATAGTTATTATAAATGTTAACATATTTCCAGATGCAATTACAGCTTTTCTTTGCAAAATTTGGTTCTTTATTTCCTTTCAGCCACCACTGAGATGAGTTACACCCTGTGCCAGATAGTCCTGCTAATTTGGCTAGAAAAAAGTCATGTGTCGCCACAGTGCTCTAAAAACTCAATGAGGCTGTCAGAATAATTCCATTTCCTGCCACCTGAGATCGTCCATCTCAGCTCTTCTGGGATTTATTCCTGAGCACTGGCTAAGCAACAGGACTTGTACCATTTTCTGCTTACTTAGCTCTCTGGAAGGGCAGCCTGAGCTAAGCTAATATTTGGCCTCTTAACTAAACAAGCCATCCTGTCATGTTACCAGGACTTAAGCTATGTTGGTGAACAGAAATAGATCTTCAAGATATCGGTAAAGCAGTTCCATATAGCAATTAACCTCTGTCCGTAGCATGAACTGCAGAACTGCATCAAAAAAACCCCAGATACTCTACTTTAACTGGGTTTAGATTTCAACTAGTTTTAAAAAATGCACTTAAAGATAAAGCTCCTAATTTTGAGCCATGTTGAACACTTGCAGATGTATCTGCTTCCAGTTAAAGTCATGGATGTTTAGTGAAAATGAGCCCTGAGTAAGAAAGCAAATGCCAAAAGGGTAAATGGATGTAAACTACTAGAAGAGAAGTTCTTTTAATCAAGTCCTTCTATTCCCATTGGAGCAGGGAGGCAGAGGGGGGAATGCAAATCAATGTCATCAAGGAGCCTACCTTTGTTTTTAGAAATAACTGAATCTACTGGATATTTTTATTGACTGCTAAAAACTTAACATTGCACTAGAAGTTTTGGAGGTGCTGAAGATACAGTCACTACACTAAACAACATACCACCTAAAAATAGTGTAATTTCATTTAAAGGTTAATATAAAATATTTTATGATCTTTTTATATTGTACTGTGCATAAGTACATACACTTGAGTAAAAGTGTAATACTGATATTGAAAAAGCTGAAAGATTAAGGAAGTAACACTGTATTCCACCATTATTCTAAAACAACTTCCATACACTATTTCCTTTAATCTAAAAAGACAGAATATAAAAAGAAACAACAAACAATTTGATGAAACGAAGCTGTATCATCCTAAGCATTTACGATTATAAGAATTAATTCTTAATTTGCCAACAATTTGCCATATAAAGCCTCCACAGAGAAGGAACATGTAGACATTTTAAATACCTTTTGCAGAAAAAAATAATTAAAATCTGACAGCAAACTAGAGAACTGAGGTCTAAAGAAGAAATGAATGTGATCCCCCTGCACATGGCAGAGGGGTTGGAATGAGATGATCTTTAAGGTCCCTTCCATCCCAAACCATTCTATGATTCAGACTGTTACTTGTATAGTATAGGCAATTCTGTCAGTAAAGTAAAAAAATGATGTCTAAAGAAGAAACTGAAGTGGTAATGTACATGATTCAGACTATTACTTTTACACTATAGACAATTCTGCCAGTAAACTAGAAAACTGATACCTAAAGAAAAATAGAAGTGAGAATATATATGATTCAGACCATCACTTTTATACTATAGGCTGCCCTATACTTTCTGAGAAAAGTTATAATTTTATGCTCCTCCAAATTCACTGTAAAGAAACTGCTCTAAGAATATACATTATAAAGCATACTGCCTTATATTATATATTGACAATTTGTTTTGCAGTTATCTTTTATTATTAAAATTCCTCATCAGTTCTGAAATAAACCCCTCAGCTTTATATCTTGCTCCCTCATAAATGAAGAGGGAAATGTGTATTATATAGCTTACTGGCAAGCTTTAAGTTATTAAAAATCTTGCTCACACAGTACCTTGAAAAATGCACATTCAAGAGAAAGAAAACTACCCTTTGTAACCCCACTTACTATTTTTGATTCAAACACATCCTTCAGGTGCGATGCTTTAAAACAAGAGGATTATGCACATTCAAAAAAGCCAGAAGCCAGATACAACGAATTAGCTATAGGTGTACATATTCATTTATCCATGAAGTGTACTGCCTATATGTAACTTTTGCCTAGTTATATGAAGGTTTTGGTTTTTTTTATATTTCCTGTTCCAGTGTCTTACCACCCTCACAGTAAAGAATTTCTTCCTAGTACCTAATCTAAATCTACACTCTTCAAGTTTAAAGCCATTACCCCTTGCCCTATCACTACATGCCCTTGTAAAAAAGTCCCTCTCCAGATTTCTTGTAGCCCTTTCAGGTACTGGAAGGTGCTATAACGTCTCCCTGGAGACTTCTCCAGGCTGAACAACCCCAACTCTCTCAAGCCTTTCTTTATAGAAGAGGCACTAATGTGCCTCAGAATGACAACTTACTCTAATTATGAGCTGGAAATAGTCCACAATACAAGCACAGTTGTGTGTTCCTGTCACCTGAAGGTTTGAAGATCTTAAAATGCATCTAGACTCTTCCTCTATTAATCACAATCTGTAGACAATAAAGATCTCAAAAGCCGAACGGAAAAAAAAAAAAAAGTATTTATCTTGCTTTCCCCCCTCCAGCAACCTCTGACATGTTTTTTGCCTTGAGCTTTGCCTTGGGCAAAAATAAAGTCAAGTGGTCTCATATAAACAGTAAATGCCAACCCTCTACTCTATTTTTCATTTTACAAATTGGAACTACATTCATGTTTTTCTTCCCTTCTTCTAACACAGCTAAGTCATCACCAAAAAAAAATTAAGAACACAGCATAACATGTGTATGAGACTAAGACTAATAGCATTTTTTGAGACCAAAAAGTAAACAACCTGGTACAATAACAAAGAAGTTTTCAAAAACTGTACATCGGACACTTCAAATTAGAAGATGAATCTTTCTCAGAGATTTACAAAACATGTACAAAAAAATCAGATTGCAAGACGACAGTACAAACTGTCAGAACTTTTCTCAAAAAAAAGCCACAGCATTAATAAAGTCAACATTTATTAACACCAATTTATAATTATTACCCCCTTTCCAAAAAAACCCAAGCAGCAATACATAAATGTTGAATGTACAGAGAACAACACTACATTTTTGCATTAATCCTCTGCTTAAGTCATGGTCTTATCATGATTATTTAAATTCAAGAGCAATACTTGGTTGACAAGGTACTGCAGTGCTGCAGGCTACAATCCTCACACAATGCCTAAAGGGTTATTACAGTAGAGAAATTCTATTGAGGACAATGAAAGAGCCTTACCCCTTCCCGAAGACACCTCATTAGCACAGTGTAAGCAGCCAAGGGAACAACCCAGCATTCTCTTGGGTGCTCCTTTCTTTCCTCCTGAAATGAAGCCAACAGCACAAATTATTAAATCAAAAAAATCACAATAATCACACTCACATAAGAAAAAGTGGGTAACAGATTCTTAATAAGGTTCATATTATACACACTTAAAATTAACATATGCTAAAAAATATATTACATTTCAGAGCAGTATTACTGTTTAATGTTATTTTGTGTGCAGCACAGAAATTGCTATTTTATTAGCTTATTCAAATAGCCTTCAAAATCCATAACAGAACTTGTCCTAATGTTTCTGGGTTTCATCAGCTCCTTCCAATACACACAAGATTATTTCTCCATTTATCTCAACCATTTTGATTACTACAGAAAGAGACAACTGGTTATTAAAAGTAGTAATGTGTTTTAATTATACCAAACAAACAACTGACAACTAAAAAAAAAATTTAAACTTACTTTGGGAAAAAAAAAACAAAACACCACATTCAAAGTCATACAGGGAGGTATAAAGTCTTTAATAAAACTTACTGCATGGAATAGCCTTCAGTACTTATCAACACTGGTCCAACATCTTTATGTATATTTCCTTGAAATCAGCCTTGTATTAGAGAGGCTCAGTCACTGCTAGTTGACTCAGGAGTTTGATTCTTCCATTAGAAGTTAATGAGCCCCACTTCCCACCCCGCCAGTAGCCTACAGTAAGACTTCAAGTTTAAAGGAGGACGCTTGAATATCATGAAGATTTAACTAAAACAATGTCCATATCTAGGCCAGTAGCACAGAGATATTAGCAACTGGAAAAAAAAAAAAAAAAAAAAACAACGAAAACAAACCAGTCTCTTTTGGGAAATAAAGTAAGAAATAATAGCCATTGGATGGTATGAAGATGATATGCTGTGAAATCTGTGTAGGCTTGTCTTAATAAGTACATAAAGGATGACAAGCAACAATTCCTTCACAAAGTATACATTTTCTGAACTCCATTAATTACATTAGTATATTATTTTTAGCATTCTCATTAAGTGTTTGTAATAAAAAGCATACGATGGGCAAGTTGGGGGTAAACAATGCAGAAACAAATTATACTTTCTGAAATTCCTGATTTCTGAGCGGCCTACACTAATTCAACGCACATGATGTGATCATGTCAGGCATTTAATTAAAGCATGACACATTAACAGCAAAGACTATTACTGAATTGCCTACTAAAATTTATTTTCAATAAAGAAGAAAAATTAATGATAACCTTATTTGTAATACATACCAATAGAGAAAATGCATTTGTTAAATCTCCCATTTTTTTAAAGCTTTATTTCTCCTAACTTTGTATTAGGTATGGAACAATTTTCCTTGGAAGAAATTTACAGATAATAACAATAAAAGTGTTTTGACATCTGACAGAGGCATCAGATCTACATTCTACCTCCTTCGTCTTATCTGAGTACCAACATGTTGGCATTTAATCACAGTTTGCCTCCAAAGGCTTAGTGTATAAGTTTAAGAAACATGCAGCCCAAGTTTTAAAGAAGGATGGTAGGTTACTTTTTTAACAGTCAAAACCGGAATCTTCTCCACCTGGCAAAGGCAGGACCAGACTAGGAATCAGGACAGAGTTAGAATGACAGAGTATGCTGGAACTGGCATGGGTCTGTTTCTCATTTTATTCATCTAATTTAATCAGAAATTCTGTCAAGTTTTTCTGTAACCATACATGTTAGAAAGCCCTAAGAAATGCTGCAGTCCTGAAACATTAATAGTTCTTCCATTCTTCAGATTGATTAATGACTTTCTGCAAGGTTTAGTCTCTAGTTAGAAATAGAAAAAAAAAAAAAAAGGCAAAAGGT
This sequence comes from Podargus strigoides, assembly GCA_028020825.1. Taxonomy (NCBI): domain Eukaryota; kingdom Metazoa; phylum Chordata; class Aves; order Caprimulgiformes; family Podargidae; genus Podargus; species Podargus strigoides. Next base: position 12,493,421 of record CM051623.1, on the reverse strand, counting down.
ATATGAAACCTAGCACCTTTCTTAATTACGTAAACAGACCTAGACAATTCAACACTTAATAAGTTTAAATATATCACCAAACACTAGGAGATCTTCTCACTTTTTGCTTACAGCCCACGTTGATTTTGATTAAACTTTACATTCTGCATTCTAATAAGACAAACAGCACAAAATGAGTAGAAATATTACATAGAACATGAAAGTTTTCCCTCAAGGCAATTCACTTAAGACTAACAGAACTTCCTCCCTGGGGTCTGCTCATGCTACTTGTGCATTGCTCTTGGCTTCTGTCTGGAATGAAAATGCAGAAATGGAGCACAAGATCTTACTTGTACGATCTCGTATGCAAGTACACACATAGTTTCAGAGTTTAGGACTGCAGAGGACCATTATGATTATCTGAACTTTTACCCAGTATTTTCTAAGCCACAGAAGTACAACCAGTGATCTCATATTTTACCTAATGAATCATGCTGCACCTAGATAGCTGAACTTCATTTTAGGTAGCTGATAATTATTTACCAAATGTTCATATTAAAAATAAATATTCTTTATCATTATTTTATATTAATATTGTGGTTGGACCTAAAAATATTTAGCAAATCCTCAGAGAAGATAAATAAATAAAAACAGCCATGTCCCCAAAAATCTTACAGTTTAAATGATAAATATTCAGCACCTTGATAAAATAGTCAAGCAGGCTGAACAGCAAAATGGAAGAAAACATGGAAAAAAAACAAAAATATTTTGTGTACAGTTGCTAATGGATAGATGCATTTATGATTTTTTTTCTTCAATTAGTCAAGACACAAAGCTTTGCTGTTTAAATATATAAACTGGGAATAAACATTCTTGTTTCATCTTGGCGAGGTCATCCAAAGCTACTGTTCTGCAGTATAATGAGCAACAAAATACCAACAACACTACCGTATTCTGAGCTTAAGTAGGTATAGAGAAATGAAAAGCTAGATGAGGCAGTTAATACCAAGGCTTCAGAGAAGTCAGGGCTAGGCTTTTTCTGATTGAAGTCATCTCTATTTCTAGTAAGTGAAAGAAAGTATTTTACTTTTTGAATAAGGGAAAAGAAAGATAAGGGTTTAGAGGAGCTTCCATCTTCAACTATACTGTTAATAGTATTTCTTTTCTACAAATAACCTCTGTTTATTTTTAATCTAGACGAGGTTTAAATCAGTTCTAGTCTGGAATGACCATAATTTCATTTGAAACTAGTCACTATCATTCCATTTTCTTTTCCACAGCATTGTGAATTCAACCATGCTAGGATAATATCTAACATGGACTAGATATATTAATTTCTTGATATCATAGGCTGTACTACACATCATATTAAATCAGTCTCTAGCTAAGGTGTTCTAACACTTAGACACAGCAGTCATTATGGCGATTGATGAAATTGTTTTATGAAGTTAAAACTCTATACTTGAAGAATCCAATTTCATTTATCTCAGACAAAGTACATGATTGGACTAACATGTTTCCTAAAGTAGAAAAAGTATCACAGAACATATAAGGACAAGAAACTGTTTAGGATACAAATGACTACATAATTTGATTTTTTTAACCTACTTTTCCATGGGGAATTTTTTTCACGCTTGTTAAATTTGTAAGGATCACTTGACAGTCTTACCTTGCTGGCTATGAGGTAAAGAAGCTCCCCAAGTGCTGGTAAAAGGCATTGTTTCAATTTGCTGTTTCTGAAGTTCTCTCTGATGAGTTCAGTTAAAAGCATAATTGCCTAAAATAAAAAAAATAAATCAGAGAATCACAGAATGTTAGGAATTGGAAGGGACCTTGAAAGATCATCTAGTCCAATCCCACTGCCAGAGCAGGTATACCTAAATCAGGTTGCACAGGAACGCATCCAGGCAGGCTTCGAATGCCTCCAGAGAAGGAGACTCCACAACCTCTCTGGGTTCCAATGCTCTGTCACCCTCACTGTGAAGAAGTTTTTCCTCACATTTATGTGGAACCTCCTGTGTTCCAGCTTATACCCATTGCCCCTAGTCCCAAGCAAAATGAGCTGTTAAAGTTAACAAGCTTTATCTGAAATGCCATCTTACTGATACACAAATCACTTATCCTAAAGAGCAAAGGATTTAGTAAACAAGGAAAGAAAAAATAATTATTACAAATCAGATTATATATGCCATGTGGACAAAAATGCAATGAGGAAATAGCCTAGGTGACAAATTGTCAGCTATCCCTTCTTCCTTTTCCCTCAGGACAATAGAATTAAGTCTGCCAGGAAAAAAAAAATGTGTCTACTTGCTGTTCCTACATTTCTATCAGAAGATCTAAAAGTTCTCCTCACCATCAAGGTTACAAAAAGAACAACCAACAAAAATAAACAGTGCTGTCTTTTCTGTAGATATTAAATCAGGAGATAGGAACTGTTAAAGCTTGGTCTCTTGATCTCTGACTTTACTGGCAACTCACTGCGTGAGAACTGGACATATGATTTTTGTTTTCTGTACCTCAAGCGTTTTGGTTTCCAAAGCACACACACATACATATATATAGTACTTATACTGAGGAGGTGGAGGGAAATAGAAAGTTCTGATTCATGTTGTGCAGGTGACCTATTAAGAAATCACTTTCCATACACATATGGAACAGATTTCAACCTAACATTTAAGGTGGACTCATTCAAGAAACCAAGGATCATTTAGTTACCACATGTTAATTTGAAAAGCATGCTATCTGCTGACTGGGGTATGCTCCCCAAAATCCAAATGTGCTCCAATAGGTACCAAGCATCTACCAGTATAGAAGCCATTTTTTTTCTTTAATTTAAGAAAGATGGATCGACATGTACTCCCTGCTCCAAAACTATATTTTACTATTACACAGAAAACAAGGCAATTGAAACCATTGTACTGTGAACTTCTTCAGTGTAACAAATGGAGCGTGTATTTTATTTCATTATTCTACTTATTAACTCTTCCCTTCCACTTTAAACAGCAAAAACATTATCAGCAGTATTACCAAGACATTTCATGCATTTATGTCTTAGCAGAGAACAATAGACTTTTTAAAAATGCAGTTGTTTAAAAATATTTTAAAGTAGCACTAACTCTGTGACAGTCCTATCCTAAAGTCATTGAGTCTTAGATAATGATGACGCTACAAATACCTGATAAGAAGCACAAATGTTTATACAACAAAGAACATCTAACTAATCAAATCATGATGAAATAAGTACTGGATCACTAACAGATTTTTTATTGCTCTAGCCTAAAACTACTTTTAAAATGATTAAACAATAGGGAAGAGTTAATGAGCTGGAAAAAAATTCTCTTCTTTTTTTCCCAGTTGAGCAAGTTTCTCTGTATAGAGCGCAAACTTCTATCACTTATCTCAGGGAACTCAACATTTACAGTCCTATTTGAATACAAACAAGCAGCACTTCAACACAGGCTCAAGGAGTCTAAACAGCAGCAGTTTTGGGAAATCACTTTGTGCAGTCAGTTTCCAAAGATCTTCTCAGACTTTGCATAGGGTTTAAATGAAGAACCTGATAGCCATTCTTGAAGACTGGTCTCAATCCAGCAAAAAGATTTTTCAGTTCTGATTATGGGCCCACCAGTCTAATTCTCTTGAGCATCAGCTTAATTGCACACTCAAAGAACTGCTCCATTCACTTCAGCTGACTTAGTCCCACCACCCTAACTCTTACAAGCTTCATAGTTCTGCCTCTGTTATGAACCTTTCCCTACACAGAAGAAAAGTACTCACAGTAGACAGAACCTTTCAGATGAACCATGGGAGATGGCTCAGAGAACCGTATTTCAGAGCTGAAATACAGTCCGGTGGACAGCAGAGACTGATTTCAGATAGTACATTTAAAATCTGGAATCATCTCACTTGGTGACATGGAGAAGTCAGACAACTCACAAAATCTGGTTAAATTGTGGTGAATGGCAAAAAAATCACAGATCAATATGTGTTCTCTAATTCTTTCATGTTTTTAACCAACACACTTCAAGTATGAGAGATTATATGACAGGGATGGAATTGTGGAGACAGACTATAGCCTGGGTTGAATATGAGGCTACAGAGAGGGAACACATGTTACTGCTAACTATAACACCACATTATACATTTTTCTGAAGCTGAAGAAAAAGACCAGCATAAAGATAGATGACAAAATATAGCCACATTCGTATACCTGCATTGTGGCTACAGCAGTAGATCTTGCTTCCAAAGTTTCTTCTGTTGCTGTAGCTACTAGCTAGACAAAGGACTGATGGAGCTGAGAAGCAAACAATAGAGATACACACATTTTCTGGACTTAATCAAGGAAGTGGTGTAGCTTGTGTGTTACAGATGTAAAAGCAGGAAAAGCTTGGGAAATGGGAAGCTTGAAGTTGAGGAAACAGATGTAAATTAAAGGACAGTAGGGATGCAGAAGGAGACTAAAGGAAGTACATAATGTTAGGAGTTTGATCTAGAGTGATAGAAAGCTGCTACTGCCATCCATAAACAATTCACAATAAAGCTCCCAAGGAATTTTAGTTGGTAGAAAACTGTGGGCCAAAGCCACTTCAGTACTGACACCCAAAGGGGAGAGCAAAACAATTTACAATCCTTCCTCTGAAAGGGATTTAATTTGACATGGCTTTGGAGAGATGTGCAGTAACTGAAGGATGTAACAAGTTTTTCCGAGTTACAAGGACACAGGTTCTTTACTTTGGATAGCACAAGAAAAAAAATAATTAAAAACCAAAACAAGCAAAAACCACCAACACCAAACAAACCACAACATCAACATCATGGTTTTCTCACAAGTCATGAGAAGTGTTTGGCCAAAGGCAAAGATTATGTGAAATACTTCTGGCTCTTTACTTTCAGAACATGCTCTCTCCTCCCACTACCTCAAAAGGCCTAGCAAAACAATCCTATCTAGTCATTAAGCAAAACGCAGCTGAAAAGAGTTACTCAGAGGTTTTTTCAGGAAGCTAAAGAAAACAGATTTTGAGTATAAGTCCCATTCTATATGAAGTAATGCATATAAATCCTGAAACACATATGTTGGCTGCTGATCAGTGCAAAGCAGATAGCAAATTTGTCAGTATGAATACACCCCAATAAAAAATATGCAATACATAATTAAATCCTTGATGGAATATATGTACACTACATATGCACAAATAAAAGAAAGGAAACACATAATTTAAGTTTTTATCCACAATGAACAAATACATAGCAAACCAGTATAACTTAGAGTATTTTAACTGAGAGACATGCTAGGTAGGAGACAAGAATTCTGTTATTTTGTGGGAAAGGACCAGTAAAAGTGTATATAATCCTGAAAAAACAGAAGATAAATTAATTAACATCCCTGTCTTGTAGTTCAGAATATCCTGATATAAGAAACTGTCTCGATGCTTATCAGCATCTTAGAAGTCATTTCAGATTTATTGCAAGACATGATCTTTTACAGATCTTTGTCAGAAAACTACTCAGACGTTGTTGAAATCTGAACTGCTTTCACTACAAGGTTTAAATTTTTTACAATGGCAAATTTACAGATACATAAAATCAGTTGTTCAGTAAACAAATATACTCGTCTCCTAAATCCTTTACTAATATTAAATGCTATTTATGTCTTTGTAAGTCATAGTATTTTTGCAGGTAAAGCCCAGATTCCAGTCTCAAACCACACTGTCACTTGCATCTATATAAGAATATGCAAGATATTGACACAAAGGCTTCAAAAAGCTCAAACAAAATTATCTGTGAAAACTAGCCCCATTTTAGCAGACTTTGCAAGAAAATGTTCTCTGAAAATCCCATCATAGACATTCACAAAAGCATATAGGGAACTGAAAGGTGAATCAAGTAGTAAAAAAAAATAAAGAGAAAAATATCAAGAGTTTACAAAGTTCAACAATCATTCCAGGAAGCAATCATTTCCAATCCTAGAAGTTTTAAAATGTACTCTTTTTTTTTTTTTTTTTTTTTTTTTAATTAAATAGTTTACAGAGATATTTGGCAATACAGCACTTTTTCTTCCTCAGAGCACTGAAGAGATTTTATCCTTAACTTTCTGTGATTTGCCTCTACCTTCTGACCTTAACAGCTTCATAAAATAACTCCAATCTCTGTACAGAGAAATCATATGAAAATTAGAAATGTAGCCTTCAAATTAAAGCAAAAAGATCTACTAAACAAACTTCGACCTTCTCCCTTTTTTTTTTTAATGTAATTCTATGTTTATTAACTGATTTCTTTAACTGCTTTCAGAACATTTCTTCAGAGATTACTAAAGAACTTTAAATAGACTGCCATTCCAGAGAGAGCTTCACTTCCATATTTAAGTGAAGAAATAAATATATCAATAGTTTTTAAAGTCTATAATATATCAGCTTGACAAAGTAGTAATGTTGGTTCAAGTGCAATTCTGCACTAAATGATGAACACAATGTTAGCATTTTCTCCTTTATTAGATTTGTTTTCTGTGGCCATACAGAATTATTCTTGCTTTTGTGATGCAATGCATATTTTGCCAACTACTTTCACTGTGGAATCAATACCACTAAAAGTACCTCAACACTGTGGCATTAACAGACATGGTCCATATTCAGGTAACACCTCCCTATTTTGCTTCTGTAGACTTAGAGTGGGCACACCATGAAATAGTTTTTAAACTACACAAAATTGAGCCATGTGATAACCCAAGCTGCAGACAACAGTCCAGCAGACAAGCTAAGGACATTAAATCATCATTGTACTTAAGATTGCTTGTTTGTTTGCAGGCAGGACTTGATGAAGAAAATATAAGTCAAATTTTTTACCTGCTATAAAGAACCAAGGCAGGCTGCTCAAAATTATCAGTTTTAATGATGTGTCTCAACCAGCAGAAAATCCTGATTTAATATAAATGCTAATCTGGTTTTGCACCCATACTACTTATTTTCCCAAAGAATGGTTAGTGTGTTATCAAAATTTACCAATGTATTATCTAAATATATTTACGTATGCAGTCCTAAAATTCTCAGAATCCTATGTTCTATTAAACTTTATACTTAGGAAACCATTCCTTTACTCACTTCTACTATGATCTGTTTGGCTGCATTACTACTCAATTCAAGCTTTTAAAAGCTATCATTAGCATTAAATATACTGGGTAGATTTTCTATCTTCTGTGGTTTTTCGGTCATTCATTAAAATTAAGAATTTAAGATTTTAAAATAATGAAAAATAAATCAAAGAACAGTATTTTATATCAGTGAACAGAAGTTATTTTAGTCAGAAGTGATAAGAGGTTGTTTTCTTGGTTTTCCAATTCCTACTCTTTTCTTATATTTGAGTGAAAAAGTGGTGAAACTGAGTTAACAAAATTTAAACTAAAAGTTATTTCCTTCCTGTGCACTAACAAAAACTGACAAACAGCTAATCAACGCTGTAATAAATTCAAGTTTTCATTTTTAAAAAAGGTGGTTTATTGAATGAACAAGAGAGAAGATCTGTCTGAGGAAATCTGAGCCATAAGATCAGTGACTGACTTGCAATAAAACTGTTAAAGTGAAAAATAATGAGTTTCATTAATATTTATACTTATTATCTTCATATATTATGATAACTTTTTCCATGGGTATACTATGGCAGAAGGCATTGCAGATTAAATAATTACCACGCATTAGAGAGGATACTCACTATTCTTAAATGCTTATGGTCTCTCAAACACAAGTCCATATTCAGATAATGGCCTCTTTTTCTCTAGCGACCATGCAGTCTAACAGTTACCCTATGACTTCCCTCTGTTCACTGAACATATTAAAGTAATCAAGTATTATACAAGTGCAGGAAATGGGAGCTCACAGAATAAGCCACATACTGAACAGGTAGAGTGTCTGTGCTGTTAACCAAACTTAAGATCTTCACATGTCCTCTGCAACAGAAGCTACGAAACAGGAAGTCATGATTCATCATCTACATTATAGTCACAATTATATATATACAAATACTTTTATAAAATACATTTAATGTTATATATTATAAAGAATTTATGACTATATAATTGTAAGAACATATTTTAAATGTCCTAAAAGGAAGAAGGCAAGCTGTTTCCTGCTCTGTCATGTCCACAGGTTATTTCTAATCTTGATGATAATGATTTGCACAAGATTTAAAATATTCTTTCATCCTTTCATAAGGAAAAATAAGACTTAAAAAAAAATCTGACTAAAGACTTAGATTTAGTGTTAAAGGGCAGTATAAATTTTAGGTAAAGAAACTTCATTACCTAGAAAAATGCACAACAGAAAAATCAAATTTATTTTAATTACAGAGCCTGATAAATAAAGTCTCCTTCTTACCTATAGTACTTTTTCTTTTCAACTTGCCTATATTTTTCCTTTCAGAGAAGTATATAGTAATGAACTGCAAGTCCTACACTCTCTGGTAAAAGCATCTTAAATTTAATAAATTACCTACACATTTTACACTAGCTGCCAAACTGGATGGATATAATATTGTTATAACAAGACAAGAAAGAAGAAATATTCATATCTGGATAGACAGTCATTACCTTCATTTGCAACAATAGTGTGTGGAGTTGATGTATTACCTGTAGCAGATTCTCAACCCATTTCAAACTATATCTAGAAGTTTCCCTGCAGTTTTAGGAGTCCAGAAGAGAAAATTACAGTATATTCAAGAAGAAAAGATATTCTATACCCTAAGATGTAAAATGGCAATCATAGATTTACAATACTCCATGTCTGATCTATTAGTATGACTATCAGCAACTATTAGAAGAAATCAAAACATTCGTAATTCTGCAAACCCTTACAATGATAAAAACCTGTCTATGCCTCAAGCAGAAATGAAATTTCTTTTCAGTTCATTTTCTTGTGAGCATACGCACATCACATAATATGGACAAGCAATACTAAAGCAATCTCACTTCCCATTTTGCTCTCTGGCAGTATGAATAAAGCCAAGCAACTCTAAGAAATCATGAAACATTATCAGTTTAGACTCTCAAATACAACCAATAAAGGCAAAATTGTTCCATGCATACACAGAACAGGACACAAGTATATTCTAAAGTCTCAGGAAAGCAATAGAGGAGGAGGGACAAACTGAAATTAGCACAGCAAAAGCCCACATAGTACAACAGTGAGGAAAAGTAAGCTTGTCACGACACAGTACATACATAATAAAGGTAGCTGTCGGTTACGTGGTATGCTTCACATAGCCATCCTTTTCCTCTGGAAGTTAACCTAAAACTGCTTATCACCCTAGGATCAAGACAAAAAAGTAAATCCTATTCAATAATCCTCCAGCTGCCTTCCAAATCAAAGAATCTTCCAGGTTTTATTCTTTGCAGCCCTAGGAAAGGATGGTTTGCACAAACTAATCCATAAAGTATACTTTCTTCTCTTAAACTCCTGCTTAAGAAAAACCTCTGTTCTCAGGCAAACATGAAATTGGTAGACTTAGGGATAAAAAAGTTAAAACATATATAATTATTTATATGTTTCCTATGTAGCCAAATTGAAGGAAAAACATTACTCAGTGTTAACACTATAAGCATTACATATTAGCCTAACATTTAGACTTACCTTATTTTTTTAACAAAGAACTACTGAGTCAAGCTCTGTTTCTTAGTAGATTTTACACAGAAGAAATTTCTTTGCATTTTTTCAGCTCCAAAATGAAAAGTAAGAGATGATATATCTCAACTTTCAGGAGTAAATTTAGTCCTCACTAGATATAATTCCCATTAACGTTAAAAAAAATTACCGATTCTACAGTTGTCGTGCACATAAAACTCCCTTCAATAAGAGTCGCTCATCTCTAAAAGCTACCTATGAATAACCTAGGACAGAAGAATAACCAGCTTAAAACATGGCAACTTATTTGACTACCACAGAATTTAAGTAAAAAGTGTATAATAAGTAGTAATTTAGAAAGTGATTATTTTATAGTGAAAAAATATTTCAACTACAAATGTAAACTATTTTAACTAAATAGGACTTAAAACCATATTCCTCACTGTACATTTACACTATTACAGATAGAATAGGAAAAAAAAATGGAATTATAGAATTTCATGTAATAGAGTTTAAATAGCTGCATTTTAAACTGTATATGAGAAATGTTTTATGCAAACAGGTAAAATACTGAGAACTTAAGCTTCAAATACTAGTAGTATTAAAGAAGTCATTATTTAACAGCATTTGGTGAGATAACTGTTTCTTTAGCTGCGGTAATATGTAAATAGCTAACTGTACCAGAGCAAACGACCACGCAATGTTAAAGAAATTAAAAGACTAAAGCAGAGCAATTGAAACAAGAAACATTTCCCACTTTAAAAGGAAATACAAGGGGAAGGGCCACAGGTCCAGAAAACAAAGTCACACTATGCTTTAAACAGAAATCTCACAGCTTGTGTTGCAAAAATATTACAGTAGAGATGGGCAAAGATAGCAAATAGCTAGAATCAACAAAAATCTGTGATTACAGGAAAGCATTTATGCTGAAAATAGGACTACAAGCTGTCTGGTGAGACATGAAATGCTTCCATCATTATAACCAATTACAATGAAATCTTTTAAAGTGTTATCTGTTGTAAAATGTGTTATTCTATACATAAGCAACTTAAATATGGCAATGTTACACTCGAATTTCACATCGGTTTCATAGCATGTATACAGAAGAATGAAGCTAGCTTTTTTTTTTCCCAAAATATTTCACTCCAAAATGGAAATTGATTTTAGTGTTTTATAGTGTTCTAGGTTATAGTATGAAACTGATACTCCCAATCAGCAAATTTTAAAAAGGTAAGGAAAAGGACTAGATTTTTGCCTCCAAAAGGACAGGCAGACAGCAATTCAACAGGTGGAGGAGGCTGGTCTCCTACCAGATAGAGGACACTGCTACCCAGTATGGAGGCATTCTATGAAGTTGCTCTATCATCTCTCACTAAAATAAAAGAATGAGTCTGAAATTTCACATCAGAGTAGTTATGTCCTAGATGGCAGAAGGCCTGATCTATTCAGAGAGAAGAAAGAACAATATGTTCTTATAATAAATAAGACAAATCAGACTTATATCGAAGCAAGCCTCCCTAATGTGGGAAGAATTTTTCTTTCTGTAAAATGAAGAATAAGCAGATTTTTCTTTCCAAGAATCCTGGAAAGATAGAATCTTTTTTTCACAGTATCTAGTTCCTTAAGAACCATTTTCAAAATCTAAATACACAAATAAAACTGTTTTCCTAAGATTTCCAGAAATAAATAAGATGAAATGATGTTTTAGATTTGTAAAGGGCAATTCCATGAAAAAAAAAACAAAACAAAAACAACCAAAAAAACCCAAACAAAACCAAAAACCAAACACCTTACTAAGTCAGGAAAAAAAGGTGACCCATCAACAACTTTTATTGCAATTTCCAGATAGAAAAATACACACAATGTCTTCATCTTCAATATAAGCACATGATTTGAAGAAAAACACACAAGAGATCAATTTCCTCATTGTATTCTAAGATCAGTCTCATTTTTTTCTAATCAATGTGGTATTCTTCTAAAAATACTTAATTGAAAACAGATTCACAGGTATAAATATTCATTATGATATTTTTCTAATATGACCTACATATAGAACACATCAGCAAAATAAAGATAGTACAGAATAAAGAAAGTTCCAGTTACATGTTTGCCTAGTCAGTGAAATAGTTTACTTGCATTTTATTTTTGCGTTTTAGTGACCTCTGGTGGTTATGTTCAAAACAATTCATGAATCACCTATTACCTAAGAACTTAAAAAAAAAAAAAAAAAAAAAAAAGCGCAGAACCCATTAATTCTTTATAACCCAACAAACTAAATGCTTTTGGTATACAGTATATGAAAGTTTACTTTAGCCCGTAAAATGAGGATGAGGCTTCTTTTCCTTCTTAAGGACTTAGTGGTACTACTGTTTAACAAATCTTTCAAACAACAACAAAAAGGTTAGTGGTACAGATTCAACCCCAAAGATAGAGGAACTATCCTTAAATAAATGTATAACTGGGTAAAAGACAGTAGGGGGTAGAAATGAAGAGCCAGACTAACACATAAGCACTGGTATCCTGCACAAGTCTCTTAGGTCCTGTGGTACTTTAAAAGTACAAAACTAATCACAAATAACTGGATGAAGGCATAATGAGGTAACAAAGAACTGCAAAGGGGCTGTGATTGAGTGATAAAAATTGGAAAAAAAACCTTCCTGTACACATAGGGGGCAAAATAATTCCAGAATTGCTTCTTCATGAGCTCTAAACTGACTTTTCATACTTGAGAACAAAATTTTGGGGCTATAGGAGATAGCTGTAGAGAGATCTATTCTATCTAACAGGGGCTGAAAAAGCAAACAGTAGTAGAAGTTACTAGGAATGACGGAGAAAACAAAATAGAGAAAAAACTACCGATAGATAGATCACTCATATCACTAGTCTCTAAAACCTGAATCACAGAACACCATCTTAGATTATGTTGTTTTGACTAGCTACGGCTTGGTTTTGACATTTCCTAAATCACAGCAGCCACCAAGAAACTTCAGGTGGAGCACCAGCTGGCTCATAGAAGGGGATAAACTATAGCATTATATTTTAATACAGTATATGATGCTGGTTTAAAGGTTTCTTTAATGGGTTTGTTTGTTTTTTTTTTGAAGCAGCACACAACATACAATAGTTGACAGACCACAAGAATATTCAACAAACTCACAGGTTCATGTAGTACCTTTAGAGGGAGCAGTGGGGAACACGTCTCTGTAGAACAGAAATTCCTAAATGACTCCTCCTTACTTTTCCTATAAACGAACTAGCAAGTTTTATGTACTGCCTACAGTTATCTGGTTTGAGATTACATATCCAAAAATAAAATTCAAGACATGAAAATATTAGGATTATTCCTCCCCTCCCCCTTCTAACTTAGTGTAAGCATTCTAAATATTTTCAGAGATATTTCAGAGATAATTCAGACATATTACTTTGGGAGAAAAAACTTGGAATAAGTGTCATTACAGCAAGTGCAATAGATGCCTTTTGAACAGTATTATAACTCAGATTTGTTAATTTAAAAAATAAATCCATATTTTCCCACATATATGTATCTAAAAATGAATTTTAATTCACATAGAAATGGGGCCAGAAAGTGATAATGGAAATTAATTTTCCTTCCTAGTCCTCCCATTTACATGTCTCTGATCTCAGACCTAAGTAGTTTTTTGAAGTACATGCATATTTTTACAAATGCCAAATTCCATTTGTGAATGATTTTTATATTCATATTAAAAAACAAAGAAATGGAAACATTTTGAACAAAATAAATATTCTAGCTCAATGTAAAACTACTTCAATTTATTGCTTTTATATACACAAAGACTAGGACACTTATTTTCTATGATGGAAGCTAGGGAAACTATCACTGAATATATTAGTGCTAAACACTTAAAGCCAAAAGTTATACGAACACCTCAAAATTACTTTAGAGTATTTTCACTAGAACTTTTAAAAGTTAAACATCAGAAAAATCTGCCGTATACAAAAGTGCACTTAAATTGTGACCTGGAATTCAACTGACATGCTACTGCACTATTGCAAGACTTGGATCAAACTTCAATGACTGTAACCATAAGGACTCTTTTCCCACTTTGCAACTTTATAAAACAAACAAAATTAGGTAATAACAACAATGTTTTGAATTCAGCTTTCACTACAGAATTGAAATGTTAAGCAACATAGCAAGATAATTATAATCCTTCTTAATAATCATTAAGAGGAAACCAGAGGGACCTAGAAAAACAAAATATCCTTAGCTGTATTGCCAAAAAAGTCAGCTCTTAGTCAATAAGTACGTGATCCTACACACCAGATCTGCACAGTATGGAGGCATATTTGCTACGTGTGTTTAGCAATTGTTTCTCACATTCAAACACACATTACATTCAAACATCCATTACCTTCAAATCCTGGCTTCACCTCATGAAGTAGAAATAATGTGACATTCACACTTTAAACAGATAGTAAATAGCAGATTCTGCCAAGTTTACATAATTTGTGTGCATGTCACATGCAAAAAAAGGACAATAAGATCACTTTATCTAACCTGTCTTCTGTTTAAGTCAAGTACTGAGCATGCAATATGAAAAAAAGGATTTAAAAAATTCTTCTACAAGGAAAATGACTTGTCCTTCAGTACATACAATCTTCAAGAACTGTGTGGAATTTAAAACTAGTCCCATTTCAATTACTTTTTGGAAAAAGAAGCATTTCTAAGAATCATTTGTACTATTTTTATACTAATTATAATAATTACATGTCAGGATAACAAAATATGTCAACATTTTCTTCTTGTTACACAGACAAGCACAAGAAGTATGACAGTGACTACTTAATTTTAGGAAAAGGAGAGAAAAAAGGCTAGTTCTATCTATCTATCTATCTATCTATATCTATCACTCTATCGGTGAGTAGTTCTGCCACAGGTTAGTAAAGACCAGAACCACAACTACACAGAAAAAACTCAGAAGTTTATACATTTAATTAATTAAATTCCCATGTATACATATGAAATAATATAAAGCAAGTTTAAAAAAAAAAAAACAACAAACAAACAACTGTGAAAGCTCCTAACAAAAACAGTAAAAGAATTAACAAAACTCGCCACCCCTGTCACCAGTAAAAAAAAGTTACCTCAGAAACAGGTACATTTTCTCCAAGTTCAGCTGTGTGTAATGCCAGTAAACCAATCAGTCGAGCAGCTTTGGCACGTCTGCATATCAAATAAATTTTATATAGGTGCAAAAAAAGTATTTCAAAAACAAGAAAAACAGTTACATCTGGCTTATCTTTTACACAGATTGTTAATGACAGGGAATATTTGAAGTGCTATTTACAGCTCAGATTTTCTTATTTCTATTTTCTTTGTATCATCAAATTATTTCAGTATTTCAGCAATCAATTCATGCATAAAGACATTTCCTTCCTTTAACCCTGAAGAATGAAGATTCTTCAGTTTGTTGTAGTCTTACTAATTGGTCATGCTCATCTCTCGTTTTCTTTTAACACAGAAAACCCCTACAAATCATTTCAAACATTTCAGTATAGCTGACAAAACAGACATCTGCACCTGGAATACTGTGTTCAGTTTTGGGCCACTCCAAGACAGACACTGAGCTGCCGGACCGTGTCCAGAGAAGGGCAATGAAGCTGGTGAAGGGTCTGGAACACAAGTCTGATGAGGAGCAGCTGAGGGAACCGGGGATGTTCAGTCTGGAGAAGAAAAGGCTGAGGGGAGACCTCGTTGCTCTCTACAACTGCCTGAAAGGAGGGGGTAGTGAGGCAGAGGTCCATCTCTTCTCCCAGGTAAGAGTGATAGGACAAGGGGTAATGCCTCAAGTTGTGCCAGGGGAGGCTTAGATTAGATATTAGGAAAAAAATTTTCACTGAAAGGATTGTCAGGCACTGGCACAGGCTGCCCAGGGCAGTGGAGTCCCCATCCCTGGAGGGATTCAAGAGACATGTAGATGTGGTGCTGAGGGACATGGTTTAGTGGTCAATTGGCAGTGCTGGGTTAATGGTTGGACTTGATGATATTAGAGGTCTTTTCCAACCAAGGCTATTCTACGATTCTATGATTCAAGAGAAAATTGGAATAATACTATCAATATTTATGAAACAAACAGCAGAGGGCACTATCACATTGAAACAGTGCTGACAGGCATTTTTTTAAAAAAACCCTACTATTATACTTATTCTACTTACTGTTATGTTATGGGTTGGTTTAGTCAGTGATTTTATGTAACCCTATTTGATACACTAAATTAAGTAACTCCTAGATAAAATTTTAGAGATTTTCTATAATTTATGGACCTGTGAAGTACCAATATATTAATTCAATGTTGAAAAAATTCAATGTTACATACACCATCATACTGCCAGTCAGGTACCACAGCAGCCTGACAGGCTAACACACTCCCCAAACACCCTGTTCAATAATATCTTTAATAAAATTCAGTGATAAATGCATATTTGAAAAAAATAATTTAAAAAATCGTTACTTACATATCCCAGTTGGCGGCTGCACGCAGCTGCTGTATCAATAAAGGAAACTATAATTTAAAGAAGACAAATACACATTGGTGATTTTCAGTGATCTGGTATGTCCCAGTGGTAAACAAAAATCAAAATATCAGTAATTTCATTAAAATGTATTTGGATAACATTTGCAAAAAGTATTCTCATTGACAAAAAGGCTGAGAGTAAAAATAAAATTTCTTTCTATATTCTTGTCTTAAACTAAACTGCTAAACATGTATCTTGTGTTAAAAAGATCCTTTTTTTTTTTTTTTGTTATGAATACCACTAGGCAGAGGAAAAAAATATCCGATTCTTTCATCTACAAACATGGAGATCATGATATAGTATTACCCAATAAGTACTGAATAAATGAACTTTAATTTGTGAGAATGGACAAAAATAATTGGCAAATACATGAATAATGAATGGACTGTTAACATACACAAACACCCACTTAAGAACCAAACTGCATAATTATTAACTTCTTTCTAATATGTTCTCTAATTGATGGCAATTCAGTTATTAGTTTACTGTCCCCCCAAAAATTCTCCAATGATAATAATGGAATACACCTTCCAGCAATCCTGTTTCCTGTTTTCACAAGAATTCTATGGCACGAGACATACCATTGCTTCTAACCTGAATGTTCTTCATTAATTTTTTCTGTCAGTGCAATTTTGCCCTTAATAGCTCTAAATCCAGTGATGACATGTCAGAATATGACCCACATGCACTAGTATAAGTATAGGAGAACAAGGCAGTTTACTTTTTAATACACAAACTGAAAAATGCTCATCTTAGGGCAGCCTCTGTAATGCTTCTACATAATGGGAAAAATAAGTCTATTTCTCTTCTGCACATGCAATACTCTAAGAAAAATACTAAACCACTACAGAGGATACTAGTAAAATTGTTTGTCCGGCATAAAACAGTTCTTGAAAGGTAAAACCACCATTTAGACACACACTAAAACAGAATCTTCAGAGTTTGGTTGTGAGGATGCCATGGGAGACAGTGTCAAAAGCCTTGCTAAAGTCAAGCTAGACCACATCAACTGCCCTCCCTTCATCAATCTATCTAGTTATGTCCTCATAGAAGGCTATCAGGTTGGTCAAGCATGACTTCCCTTTGGTGAACCCATGACTACTGATACTGCCTACTGATAACCCTGTTTTCCTCAACATTCTATGAGATGGCGCCAAGAACAAGCTGCCACTTGCTGCATCAAGGTTAGTTTTTACCCCAACCTTTTTCCTAATACAATAAATCCATATGTAAATGTATTTCAAATCTAAGAAAAAGAATTAGTTTCCCTCAGCTCTTTTAAAAAATCTGATGTGGAATTTAGTAGGGTTTTTTCCATTATTTTAAACTTAATTTGCCATACTATTTTTGTCAGTACACCAATGATTTCTTGAAATATAACTAAAAGCAGATGATTTTTGCTACAACAGAAGTTATGTAAACCATGTTGATTCCATAAAAGCTTTATTATTTACCAGCTGAGAGGTAATTAGCCTGCTTGCAACTTCCTTGTGGACAGCCACAGTACACAGATAGTACAGCAAGTTCAGTTTAGAACGTGCTGCTCCTGTATTCTTCTCGGTAGAATCAAGCAGAGAACATATACGTTGCAAGAAGTCATTCCAGTCCATGTCTTTCATAGATGATAACTTCTCAGCTAATCATAAGAAGCAAACAAGTAAAGATAACATATATTTGATGTTGCTTTAACACACTAGAACGTGACATCAACATGATTAAGTTCCAAAGCTTGAATCTAATTATCATTTTAGTACTTAAAATATTAAACAAACATGTTATGATTCCTGTCTGAAGATTATAGATCTCAAAAAATCAGTAAGACATCAAAAAAAGCATAAAAATGTAGTAATAAAGGTCTCAAAACATTTTGGTAGTGCAACCCTGTTAAGTCCTTGGACTTCATTTAAGTAAACATTTATTGGCATTATATTTAGGAAAGGCAGTAGTAGTAGTCCTTGAACATTATTAATTCTTAATGAGAAAGCACAGTTTCATTAAAGTAGATTTGAGGCAAAAACTAATGCAAGCTGGTAAAATCTCCTCAGAATCAATAAACTGAAAGTATGTTTAGTTATTCACATAGTTAGACATCCACCTAGTTAAGTCTTAATAGTATCAGAACATAGATGGCTTCAGAAGGAACACAAAGAAGTCAAGTCACTATGACCAACATCTAGGAAGAGCTGCTATGTGAATTCTAGAAGGACTACATATCTGGCTGACATCCTTCTTCATGCTCAGTAAAGTAATAGTACTTCCTTAAATAGACTAAAGGAAATTTTCTAGGGGAAGAAACATTACATTCATGACAATGAGCAGCCTTTTGTTTTCAGAAATAGCAGCAGCCTTTCTAGACATTAAGAACAATAACACACACACACAAAAAATCCTTAACAACTGCACACTATCTTTTGGGACATTAATCATAAAACTTTATGGGAATCAAGGTCGGGCTAGCAAGGCTGCCTAGTACAATGGCTGATCAACACTGCACATTTTAAGACGCAGTTTTTATTTACTTCTCTACCTTTGTCACATTTTAATCTATTTGGTTGAGTATTTCAGTTATATCCCAGTTGCTTACTAAAACAAGACAGGGAAAAATATGCTGGTTTTCCTACACTACAACAGTGTTGACTGCCTTATTTTAAAGGTTTTGAGCATGGGCTGGTAACTAAAGAAGGCAGAAGAGAAAGAAAGGCATATAACTGCTAGCACTTGAAAAATCTACTTAAAATTGGTCTAGCTAAAAAAATTACATATTCAACTTCAGTTTCAGAAAAGTTATGAGTTCTCCAACTGTCTGCAAAGGAAGGGTGTAGATCTTGTAATAGCAAGATGCATGATCATATGCAGAACTTAAGTTTTAACAACTCAGGAGATTCATACCTGAGTATGTTGGTATATGTAAAGCTTTAAAGTCAGATCTAACTGGCACTTGCTTCATGATCTGGAAAAATAAATAAACACATCATAAATAGTTTAACACATTTCTGGAAATCTCAAAGTAGTTGAACACGAAAACACAAAGATGCAAAAATTGTACAAGATGGGCGTACGAACCACTGCTCATTACTGAGGCATTTTCCACTGTTTTCTGGCATGTATTTCTTCCAAGTGGGTATTTGAGATTTAACTCTGTTTTTAAAATAACTACATTGTTAGTATTTCCATTTAAGTGACTGTTTTTTAATGGGAATACAACATGATAGTATTTTTTCAGTTCACATTTTTATCTTGCTCGTATGGGTAAAGACACTTGCATTTGGGTTTCAAAAGCTAGAGAAAGGAACTATACAGCTAAGAGCTCATGGAATGTTTTTTCAATTCATTGCCACACAGTAAATATAGATACATATATATAGTAGATCATTCTAGAATATAAAAAAATAATATTATCACTAACTAATCATTCCTAAAGTATGGGTTTTTCTCCCCACTATACATCATTTTCTGGTACATCATGAAGTTGGGTGACTTCTCAGAGACTGAGCATTTGAGTGGGATCTTCAGTAACTAAATCATAAAAAAACTAATTGGAATTTCGCCTTTGACAGATGAAGCCTAGGTGTAACTAGAGAATTATTTTCTAAAAAAAAGTCTTCAATTCCACAGACCTGCAGGACACAGGGAAATTTTACAAGCTGACATTTCAGCTTTTAAAATTCTATCAGCATCTAGTAAATCTCTTTCCAGGAGATGAAATTGCAAGCTCTTCAGCTTTACCAGGTGTTAGTATCATCCATTAGTCTGAAGATCACCAAGTATGCAATGACTCCAATTACATGTCCCCGGAATTTAGTGGGCTATTTTGCATTAACTCTGAGTCTGGCATTGCGTGGTAAGGCAATTAGTCTCCCTGTGCACTTAGTACATACACTTCCCTCTAATCTTATCTCTTGTAGTAAGAAGAGAAGCAGTGAAGGGCTAATGCTTTGTGTTTGAGTCCTGAGAGAATTGATAATTTACAGAGGTGGCATTCAAATGAATCATTACCTTTGAAATTCTCCACTCACCCCAAACATATTAAAACAGTATTGTTGGGTAGTTACTTTAGGTAGCCATGTAAGATTTCTAATTTTGGGGAGTGTTAGGAATTCCATTAAAATGAATTTTAAAATTGTTATACTAAAGTAATATGTCAACTAAAAGCTACAAGACATTCTTAATAGGCTAGGTACTCAGTTCCAATGAAGAATGTTGCATCCCCTGCATCTTCCACTTAATGAGTAAAGTTGCTAAAATGACTTCATTTTTTTTGCACAGAAATAAAAGGAAGAGTAAAGGGGCTCTTGCCTATCTCTCCTTCTACCACTACTACACATGTGCCCATACATGCACATTACATGAACATTGCAGTGCAGAGCTCTGATTCTCTTTTTGGCCTTCCCTCTGCTGTCAAGCAAGTGTCAGTCTCTGCTCAAGAGACTCATCACAAACCATTATCACATTAGAATCCATATGAGAGAAATTTCATATGGATGAAATGGATGGACATTTCTTGTCATTTCAAATCTTCTTTAACAGAGAAAAGAAGTTCATATTTATTACAAACATTATCACATCTAAAGTTTAATTATTCTGTAAAGGCATAACTCCTAATCTAGAAGGCTGCATTGGCCTTGTTTTGAATATACCAAATGCACACAAAACTGAGTGAGTTTTAAGTAATAGATATCAAAGCAAGTTATCAGAAAACAAATATACAAAAGCACTGAACACAGCATTTAGTAGCTTCTATTTGTTGTAAAACATTTAATATTAGTATTCAGTCCCAAAATAACTCAGTTCTCCAAATTAGCAACACAATACAATTATAAAAAAATTGCATGAGAGCTTGCCAGATGCCTGGGTGGAACTGCTTTAAGAAGAGAATTATAAAATACAGGAAAGGAGTTTCACCCAGATTAAAGATTTATCTGAAAAAATAGCCTCACCCACAAGTTCCTGAATCTTATCTTTTATTTTGCTATACCTTTGGATTGTCAATGATTGGTGTTACGATAAGATCAGATTCAGTGTAAATGAGCTCTTTCAACGCTGACTCCATATCCTGCTGATTTGAGCACGTATTTTTAGCCTAGAACAAGAACAAAGTTTTTTTCAAAAAAACGTTTTGCACAAAAAAAAGAATGTTTATGTTTATTCCCAAAATATTTTATTTCAACACTACACCATGCAGTTTGGCCATATGAACAAGAAATTCTAAATTACTTTTTATTATGTAGTAGCAGACAGAGCCAACTAAAAATTATGGTAAAGCAGCATGCTGGGTGAAAAAGTAACAGGTCCCAAAAACTTGCAACCCAAGTTAAAAGTAGTAGACTGAGAAGAAAGAAGATAGCATTATCCCTTTTATACACTCGGGGAAAAAAATAGTAGACTTCGCATATTCCTCAACACTTACATCTAAAGTTCTGCAAATTTTTTATTATTTTTTTTTAAAATAACTTGCAAAGTACAGTAACTGCTTTCCTGTTATAATTATGAGAGGGCTGAGAATAAATTTGACTTTGCTACAGACTGCAGGATAAAAAATATAATATCATCCCTAAATATTATTTTTCTACTCACCTTTTTCAAGCATGAATCTCTTGGCGGAGAATTTTGTATTGTGGAAGTAGCAGCATCACTTATTTCTACTGCAATGCTAGTTCTAGGAGTAGGACGAGAACTAAAGAAAAAAAAAAAGGGGGGGGGAAGAACAATGAGTACAGATTAAGTTTCACTGCAAACTACTTTCTTTTGGGTTTGGGTTTTGTTTGGGTTCTTTTTTAAAAAAAAAAACTTCCATGCTATACATCAAACTTTTGGAGCTGACAAACAAATGATGTTATGCCTGCTCCATCAACTAAACATGATCTTCCTGTCTTTACATATGTCTTGACAAAGTTCGGATTTGCTTGTCCATTAGAAATGGGAAGGACTAGGCAGAGGGTGGTTTTGTTTGGGGAAGGGGGGAGTTGTTATTTTTTGGAGGTTGCTTTTTTTTTTGTTAAATGAATGCATTTTCTTATTTTCACACTCATAGTCAGTTCTCCAAACTGGATGCTAAAACATTATTACCTTAATTTCTAATAATAAAAAACATACAAAGATAATTAACTTGATAAAAAGTTGCAATTTATTTCATGTTATTCTCTTCTCACTGCCAACTCTTGGCTAGGTTATGGGAAATAAGAATTGCCTGATTCTCGTGTGTGAATGTGAACTGGGTTTACTTTTCAGCTTTTCTTTTTAAAAACAACTCATTTGTTAATTAGAAAGTGAAGAAAGGAGAGACTAGAACACTGCAAGTTTGCAATATTTATAAAGCTGCTAGTGAACTTATTATTGCAGTATACATAAATTTTAATCCAAGTGTTTAAAATCAACTTTAGAATTATTAAAACAGTCAGGCCAGGAAATTGATTTAATCAACAACTTCAAATGAATGTTTTCTCAATTAGCAGAAAGTAATATAAATATTTTGTTGCAAATTAGTTCTATTAGAAAAAAAAAAAAAAAAAGACCTAAATTAAAAATACAAACACTGAAGTTAGATACTCATGAAAATCAATGATCGAATTACTAATACAGTTTTCTCATTCTTGCCCTTATTTTGTTAAAAAGGCATCTTTTATCTTTCAACAGAAACAGAAGGCACAGTGAGGCTGCCAAAATAGTCTCTACCAGGTAGAAAAAACTACCTAAAACATCCTAATTCCTATAGCAAAAAATACACCAGGATCTGATTGGAAGTTTAAGCAGTCTTATTTCATAAATTAAAAAAAAAAAAAAAAAAAAAAAAGTATGATTTCTGGCTAGGAAGCTGAACAAATTATTCTAGATTTGTAAAATGTTGGGTTTTTTTTTCCCCAAACCTAATTTGCTTTCATATGTGTTTGAGACAGAAAATCTTTCCTACTTTTCCAGTTCTCAGCTGGTTTCTCAGTTTAAAAAAAGACAAGTGATCATTGATCTGGGCTAGTTGAAACTAATATGATCTATTCCCTTTTCACATGTAGAAGCTACATTAACCAGAAGAAGCTGATTAACCACTTCAGTAGCTAACTAAATTCTGGTGTCAAGTTGGCAGCTTCCTTTCACTTTAGTGGTTTAAAACTTCAGCAGGTAACACATATTGCTTTGAGAAATTAAATCATTCAAGCAAAGCGCATTTCAAAAAACAATAAATTTTAAAAATCCCTTCATATTATATTTCAAATTCCATATTAAAATAAATGTACTTATTGCAAATAAAATACATTGTCCTTAAAAATACTTTTTTTCCCCTGCTCTCATTCCTGACAATGTGGATTTCACGTTGTTATACCAAGTGTTTGTAATGCTATTGCAGCCTTTCTTCTTCACAGTTTTCTAAAGAAAAGAGGAAATGTTATATTAACTTACTGATAGTATGGTTTCAGCTGTGACAGTAGAAGTTACAATTGAGATGAGAAGTAACACTTGATTAAAAACAACTGAAATAACTGGAAAATTAGACACACTATGAAGCACAATAGCACAATTTCAGGTTACACAGGAAGCTTGGAAGAGTATTTAATTTTAGACTGGAATATTTCTGTTTGATAAGGACAAGAACAAAATCTATTTTACTAGATAATTTTTGTGGCTTGAAAGCTGGTACAAAGTTTCAGAATCAGGCCTTAATGAAAACAAATTGCTGTTAAACTACTCACTATATTTATTTAACACCAATGTAGATTGTTACCAATAGCTTGCAATGAGAAGCAGCACATAGAATTTATTAGTGGATCATAAGCTGAATGCTTATTCTTGTGTATTTAAAGGAAGTATATTTAAAGCATATTACCATATATATGAAGAAAGAATTAAAGCAAGTTCTAAATAAATTTTTCTTAGACAGCTGAGAAATCAAAAGCCTACTTCTAAAACTCCATGTAATAAAGCCATAAAGGCATTGCTTTAACTGCATACACTGCTTTAGCAGCTCTTCAAAGGTGTCTTAATATTAATTAAACTGTTGATAGAAAATTCAAAGGAGACATACTAACAAAATATTCCAAATGGCACATTAAGTGTCAGAAAAGATGGCAGGGGAGAACCCAAGCCATAAAGGGCTTCGAGGTTTTTCTAATTGTTCTTTAAGGTTTCCATACCTGAGAAGAAATATCGATTCATTTGATTCACCACCAACGACACTTTTTGGGTGCAATTCAGTCTGAGTTTCTACTGAGAAGAGAACACGGATTTGCATTCAGAAGTTAAAAATAAATAAAACATAGCACATCAGTAAGATTGACAAAATTCACAGGACATAAAATAATTCAAAATAATGTAACAAATAATATTACCTATTTTGAAAGAATCACTTAGTTGATGATTACTTGCTCTTGAGGATGACAGGTTACTTAGATTTTTATGAGAATCCACTGGCTCTTTGGGACTCCAAGATACAGCGGACTCTCTGTCTTTGCTGCTGTTTAATAAAAGATATTAATTACACAGATTTTAATTTAAAAAAGAGGACATGCATTTTTTGTGCAATTATTAGCATATGATTTAGCTGTCATTCTCTAATTCAGCATACTATTGTAATACATGTTGTACATACTTTTTGCATTGCATCAGTAATGGCAATGATGAAAAAGTTTATAGTAAATGACTTAAGGAATACTAGAAATACTCCAACACCCCCAGAAGAACCCCATAATATCAGAGCTATAAAGAAAAACTAAAAGCTTTAGAAACCATTCAATCTTCATAGGAAAAAGTCACAACAAACACACTTCTATTAATGAAGTCTGTAGCCTAGACCTAAATCAATAAAGACTACAACTTTTTTTTTCTTAATGATTTACATGTCACACTTAATTACAAGTTTATTGATTTTGGTTGTTTGGGGTTTTTTAATATACTCCTCTATTATTCACATGGGACTGGGTCATATAACCTTCCTGAAGGGTCTCCAGGATATCAAATATTAATCAAACCCACGTTGTGAAGAAAATCGATACCATGGGCCTCAACACTGGAAAAGAAAAAGTACTAAGCTTCTTTCGCATGTCAAGATCCTGTCCTACATATGTCATATTTGTCAATTAGTGCATACCTCAGCAGGTATTTCATACCCCCACAAGTAATATAGCCCAGTATTTCATAGGAGATTAAGATTCATCTGATTCTCTGACAGCTCCTCAAAGATGAGCATAGTAGTGGAGGCTGACAAATCTCGTTAAAACCTTGAATAAATTCTTACTTTGTGGTATAAACTTTAGATCTTGATTTCTTATCTGCTTTGGTGGTGAAAGCAGTAATAAAATTAAAAGACAGAGCTGTATCTCAAACTAGAACAAAAATACTGCAGCACTGGTATCAGAAGTAGGTATTAAACACCACAAGAGAGAGTTTTAAAATAGACCACAAAAACATTCAGCATTCTAAAAGATAACTATTTTTACATTAATTCAGTAGATTTGTTCTAAATATTTGAAAGATACTTTAGGTTCCAAAGAACATGAAAAATCAACACTAAGTATCCTAATTCAAAATTAAAAACAAAAACCAGCATGGCAACAGAAGTTTTGAAGCAGCCTACATTTTTAATACATAAAACCTATTACTCACAAAAGTTTTGGGTTTTCTGCATATATAGCAGTGTATAGTATTATAAATTTAGCAAAAAAACCCAAACCAAAACACATTAGATTAATGCTTATGTCATAAGCAAAGAATATGGGTCAGTTGCATTTGCAAGGATATAAGGCTGAACCACAAATCTAAGATGCTGTACTGATAGGCTTTGTGGTGCTCTAAGCCTAATGCATGAAAAACAAAAAGTCTCAGTAGAGATAAAATTGACCCATGTTTATAAGAATCTACAACAGCTTTAAAAAAAAAGTCAAATTCCTCTGCATCATTGTTTTATAAACAAACAATAAAAATGAGAGCAGTTAGTTCAGAAGTAAATTTTGACACATTCTACAGCCAGGAGGAAGGACTCTGTTGAACGCGAGCAGTGTAATACACCAATAGGATCATTCCTGAGCATCCAAAATTGTTCACTGAATGGAGTAAAAGTCCATTTGTTAAAAACTTGAAAATACTAAGCAAAATTCAAAAGTGGTATAATTCACAGAAAACCATAATCAAAATAATTAAATATTTGTTCACTTAGATTTACTATACAAGAAATCTTCCTAGAACATTCAGTACCTGGAGCTTTTGCCCTGGCTGTCTGCAGAATCATCACCACAATGGCTAAGGGATCCTTTCCAGAATGGATGCTGCAATACATCTGCCCAGTTCAGCCTTTTGAAAAGCAACAAACAAACTGAAAAAGCAGTGCAAAGTACAGCTTCACAGAGAGATACCAGACCAGGTTCTGAACTGAGTAACCCTACAGAGCAATTAATACTGTTGTTCACTTTTATTTGGTCAACAGATAAGATTTCTTACAGGACAAATTTTTGCCTTAAATCAGAATGGATAATTCACACAACACAGAGGTATGAGACTAAGAATGAAGGAAACTGCATAGCCAATCCCAACATTTAAATTATCTAAACTACCCTACAAATGATAATCTTATGTTATTAAATAATACAACTATATCAGCTATAAATCAAAGCCTCATAAACAGATGTGATCATTGCTCTGGAAAAGCAAAGCCATTCAGTTTTAAAACCGCCCATCATTTCTGTTACAAAGTTATCTATTTAGCACCAGCTACAAAAATACAAAGATATACTTAAAACATTCATTTTATATATCTTCATGTAAGAAAACACAATTTGTTCTTTTATGAGTGGTTAAATGATTTTTGTGATTTACAAATCACTATACAGGCAGTATCATAACAGTTACTTTTTCCAGAGGTGAAAAAAGACAATGTAAACAACTGACATGGATTAGACAGGTTACCTTTTCTGAGGGTCCTTTTGAAGCAAGCCATCAAGCAAACTAATGAACTCGTCAGAAGGTTTCTGAAAATTAGAACCTGTGGCGAGAAGTATTTGAGAAGATAAGTACTGGGCAGCAAAAACAAGTGTAAATCAAATCATTATCTACAAATCATGCTAAAAAATCACTTTATTAATAACTTCATCTGAAAATATCTGAATGTATGAAGAAACCTAAATATACACTCTTTGCATTTCAAAGGATCCTCAAAAAAACAAACAAAACCAAACCAAAATAAACCCAACAACAAGCCAAATAAAACAACACTCAGTCAAACTAGTTATAATTGTTGATGTGTTAAAAAAAAAAAAAAAAAAGCACCATCCAATTATCATATAGCTATTAGCAAGAAATAAAGTGGAGTTGGAATCTGCTTAAATTGAAATTAAAATTCCCCCAGCCACGATAATTTTACAAGGACCGCTGTTGCACTCTATTGTACAAAAGAGGTTTCTAAAATTCATATTTAACTGAGAAAGACTCTCCTTCTGAGAACTCAGAACTATGAAATACACTTTATCCACTTTGGAAAAAAAAAAAAAAAAATCTCTTAAAATTCCAATAAGCAACAACAGTTTTAATTCTACCAGTCACCGTTTTCACTACATTACTATGAACTGAAAACAGCCACTAATATTTAAGTGTCTCCATGAATACCACTGATGCCCAGAATGACTGAGAACAAAAATGTTGTCCCAGAAAGTAGATTTACTTTTAATTCTTAAGACTAAAGAATTAAAGACTAAAGCCTGTCCATCAGCAGGGAAATAAGCATTCATCATTATACAGGGAAAAAATTCTTATCAAAGGAAGGCAATGCTAACATTAACTCTGGACAGCTAACTGATTCCTACAATCAGCCTTGGAAGAAATACTTCAAAACAAAATTGAATTTTTAAGTATAACTCTGATTTGGTTCATTAATCAATAACAGACTGTTACCCTTTGGTCTAGGTGGCAATGGATCTTCATATAAAATCTTTCCAATTAATTCAGAAAAGCTGTCTGAGAAGAATGGTGGTCTTCCTACAAGCAAATGGAAGTGTATTTCACAGATTAGGCAAACTTCAAAATGTCTGTCAGGTGCAATATGATATATGATGAACTCATTTTACTAAAGAAACATTCAAAGACAGACATCCTCAGCCTGAATTCTATTTATCAAGTTCTCTTGACAAATTCAATACAAAACCTTGGATTAAATTCTTCTACTGTGAACAGGAAAAGAGACAATGGACAGAACAGGCACCAAAGATGGCTTGATGGTGGTGACCATGGCAGCCCTGTATGAATCAACAATGAGACAACAGTAGAAGTTCTAGACAGAAGTCTCAGTATCTACATAACTATGTTGATTCAACAGATCAGCATATTGTTTAGGACTTCAGAAGATTGCACTGTAATTCTCTTTTATGATGACATTTTCCTTCCAGCTGCAACCAATGCTAACAGGTACTTCTCCTGCAGGAAACACTAGTGGAACAGTGATCTCCCTGAAAAGTCCAACTAATGCACCCAGAGTTTAACACTGAAGAGATTAAAAAAGTTACACTGTCAGAATTTGAGGACTGCTATAGTTTTAAAACAGCATTTAAGCAATACAGGTTAGTTAGTATCATAATATTTAGAACACAGGCAAAAGGACTACTTAGTAGTATTACTTCACCTGATTATTTGCTGAAGTCCCTTTTTAAAAAAAAAAAAAGTTCAGCTAGTATATTATCCAATGAATCTTTTAAAACTCATCTTAAGCTTTTCTATGTCTTAACTTCACTAGAAAGTTAACAAGAATTTACTCTGGGATCATGGCCTGTGTTTCCATTATCACATATATTAAGTATATACACAAACTTACAACCTGAGAACATTTCGTAAAGTAAACATCCCAAGGACCACAGATCACTGGCTTTGGAGAAGTCTTCTCCCTTTAGTGCTTCTGGAGCTGTGTATAATGGAGACCCTACAAAATACGGTGTGTATAATGCACTTTGATTATTCATTCAGCGTTTATCCTGTTGAACACTTCAAACTTGGTCTCCACACTTCAGTGAGTTAGGGATTATCTTCACTTAGTATAAGAAAGTCAAGATACCAAATGTAAGTGGTTTCAAAAGAACTTGTCTCCTATACTTTTACTGAATTATGTAGGATTATATATGATATTTTGTTGTTTATTTCATTTCTATTAACCAAGCTGTTTTGTGCTACACTTTTCTAACACACATTTTGATTAATGCAAAGGTTTTGATATACCTTGACAGCAAATTGAGAAGAACGGTAAAACAACATAATTGTCACGTCAGTAACACATACAGTTATTTCACATGAGGGTTTTGGTTTTGTTTTTTGTTGGTTTGTTTTTTTTTTTATAAGTTATCCCAAGATATAAAACTTCATAAAACTAGAAAAGTCTGTCACAAAAACAAAGTAGCTAGCCAACTGGATCATTGATCTAAACTGATTATAGCTGTTTTCACACTAAAACACTATGAAAACATCACATACCAAATTATACCAGCTTATTCACAAACCCCTTTTGTCTTGATATAGAAAAATAAATATACACTTACTATTTCTACAGTATACATCTAAACACTAACTTGGTTCCCAAAAAACTCTGAAAAATTACACAAGCTCAGCAAAAATATCCAATTCTGTAGTTCTTTTAAAAATTTGTTTTGGATTCTTTTGTTCTTGGGTTTAATTATTTTTTTTAATAAGTGACAAAAGGTCACTAACCATACACATCAAAACAGCTGTTCTGAAAGGCAACAGGAAAGAGATTAGATTTGTATTTCTTCCTGAATAAAGGTCTGGTCTTAGTATTTCCAATATGGACTTTCAGCAGGAGACAGCAAAGTATTAAGAAAGCGCTCTCTGTTCCCATAAAATATTGCCAAGAATTGCGTTGTTCCAGGTAACAGTAGCTGCTATGGCACATCATCTTGGAAATAGAGGTCTGCGAGATGCTCCGAGATGACAATCTCAATGAAAGTACAGCAGTGCAAATTTGCCATTGGAAGAAGCAGCAGTTCTGTGTAGTACTTACTGAATTGCATATACATTTAACATCAAGTTAACAGAGTTTAGTCCTAGATCTTACAGAGAGCATCTGCAGCACACTTAAAATGTCCATAGATAATTCCATTGCCCAAATTTTGCTGCGACAAAACAGGACTAATTTTAAATCACTTATTTTCTTTATCATACTTTCAATTCCATCATTCAAATTTTTATGAAACACAATAAGATTAGATTACTTATTTTCTTTAATGTAATTCCAATATCAGTTATTCCTTCATTCTCCAATTACTACTTTATAACTGGAGCACAAAAGGTTGTGAATAAGTGATCCTTTTTGCGACCTCCTTTGAACTTCCTTTTTTTTTTTTTTTTTTTTTTAAAATACACTGTCCTAAACCAACTAAATACCAGAAATACCATTTCATCAGTTAGGAAGGCCAGTTCCAGTTTGAACTCTGAACTTCCGAAGTTTTAGTGATCTCACTTTTCTAATTCTACTACTTTTACTTAGCCGATATGCAAAATGCATGAAGGACTAAAGGTATTTCACAGAGGTTTCCTTCCCACCATAGTTTTTACCAAACAGCAATTAATAGTTAAGTCTCCTCAGCAAATCAAAACCAAGAATTAGTGTTTTCAATTAATTAGATACCTTGAAACATTTCAGACATTATTCATGTTCTCAAATTGGGTGGATTTTTTGTTTTGGGGTATGTTTTTTTCTTTTAATACTTGAAATTTGGTTTCTACTTTTTTTCCTACAAATAAAAAAAGAAAAAAAACAAGAATATTTTATAAAATAATGGAAAACATGCTTGGGACAGAGTTTGTACATTAAACTGTACTGTAGGGATTTGTTGTTGAGCTGCAAAAGGAAATTTAAAATAAGCCACCTGCAGTTATGGTATGTTGAAGGTCTGTTATAAAAGTATAGTACAGTCTATAATCACCTACATATGAACTTCAATCCAAAAATAACTTGAAGTCTGTTTACAAAAAGCAAGAAAAGTCAAGAATTGTTTATGTCATACATTTTTTTGATAGACAGAAGTATATTTTTTCCAGTTCTTAAACTGGTTTTGTGAAACTTTGAATAAACTTTTCAATACAGTTTCTTTTCTTTCTCCTCACTTGCAAGTGTTGTGCCCTCTGGAAGTTATGATCTCTCTGAATAAATTTTCCTTAAGAGGAAAATTTTGGTTTTGAGCTTACCTAAAAAGTTCCCCACATGCAGGATATGTAAAACCCACTTACAGAACATGTACTGATCATGCTTTGCATTGCAAAGACACAGGCAAACACATTGATCTTTACAAATAGTAACACAACAGAATTATTCAGTTTCTCTACAAATTTATTCAGCCCCAACAGAATGATGAACAACTTTTTATTTCAAGATCTTCTCTCCAAATTACCTCAAACAAAGGATTTTTCCAACTATCATTCTGCCCCTTTGATCTAAATTAATTTTAGCCAGTAAAAATATCGTACCTTGAAATCTGTTTTTCAGGTATCTTTGTGAAGTGCTTTCACTGACACCTCCTTCGGCTTCTTCAGATCCAACTAAAGCAAAAAATTCTTCCAAGTTTTCACCATCCACTTTAGCCAAGCAAAAATTACTGAATTTCAAAGTTCCAGGCCCTTCCAGCAGAATCTAGAAGAATAAACATAATCCAATGTACAAGTACCATATACTAAAACTGATGACTGCTGAAATTTCCAACAGTAAGTATAAAATAATTTTTAAAAAAAAACAACTTGTGATCTCAAACCATTAAAGTACATAGATATGATCACTATAACTGAAAGCACTGAAAAGTTTAAGTCAGCATCAATACTATATTTTTTCTTATAATCAAAAAATTACAGAACCTCACAATAGAACACTTAAGAGGTTTAATGTGCACTTTTGTTTCCTCATTGTTCATTCCTAAATGAACAGGGTGTTGCTACAGAAAAGAAAGTAAAAATAGAGTAAAACTGTATAAGAAAATAAAAGTGTAGTAAAAAGAAACATGGCTTCATCTAAGGAAAAAAACAACGCAAATCTTCTTAATTCTATTTAGTAGAAAATCTCAAAGATTTTATCCAATGATCATGAGAGTTTTCTCTATTTAGTCACTGCTTATTCTAGTAATTAAAAGCTTCACAATTCCAAAAATGTTGTTTGGAGAAACAGCCCATTCAGTCTGTATTTTGTGTTCAAATGAGTACTTCACAGCAACATTCTTCTTTTGAAGCATACAGAGACATCCTATTATGCTCTCTTCATATATATTTTTTACAGCTTTTAGTCCCACAAATGACAGAAAACGAGTATAGCTGTGCATGACTACAGAAAATTCAGAGAATGGCAACTTGATCACTTATACTTCAAGATCAAAACCGATTACTATGAAGTAACAAATTTTTGTTATAGTTATACTCTGGTCACTACATAAATTAAAAACAAACATGGACTTTGACAAAACTATACATAAGTTGCACTCACAAATACAAAGCAGAAACTACATAAATATTTGTACTTTTATGCAAGAACAAGATAATATAAATCGCGTTTGGAAACAATGCGGAAAGTTATTTAAAAAGAAACTTTAATTAATTTTACTCCTTCGTTAGCGTTTTCCATGACTTGAAAATATTCTGCAGCATGACAGAGTAGGTATAATAAGGAAATTATTAGGACAGAGTAGGTATAATAAGGAAATTATATGTCCCAGGACAGAGAACTAAAATTCTTCATTAATTCAAACTTACACCAAAAAGAATCTCTCACATTGATTTATTTCCCTATTGTAGATTTCATACAATTAGATAATAAAATAATCAAGCTATAGACTTGTCTTTCATTGTTTTCACATACATTGTAAAGCTCAACTGGCCTCCAACCTGAGACAAGCCTCTTCCAAAAAGCAGAACAAAAACAATGAATGCTGATGGCGTACAAAGCAACGTGCAGTGTCTCCTATAAACAAGACTCCTCCTTACCTTTCCAGGTGTCAGTTCACAAAAGATAATTCCAAGTTTATGAATATGGTATAAACCAGTAATCAAATCAACACCAAATTCTCTCACTACATCTTCAGGCAGATGTTCATCTTGAGCAATAACAGATTCTAGAGAACCACCTGAAATATGGTTACACATAGTCAGCAAGCATATATAAGGACATAATATAAGCTTCTTCAAGAGACAAAGCAAAAATCATTCTCAGTGGATATTAAAAATATTTCTTGGGATTATCTAATAGCTAAAAAATCCAAGATGTATAGAAAAAAATCTATTTCCAATACTGTGACAAAAATCTTGATTTTGACTAGAATTAAATTGAGTGCATGACTTCAATATTACTTTAACACTGTTTTACTTTACAAAGGAAACAGAAGGGAAAAAACAAACCCTGAATCTGTGTCACATCGCAGTGTAAGAGTACCCAATGGGTTTATTCAGATTCCTTAACCAGATTGCTGCTGCCGGAGTTAAAAGAATAAACAATACCAAAAGCAGTCTATAAACTTCTTTGAACAAGTGCTAATGACACGCAATTTTCCACTGAATTCAAACAACAGAAATAGTAAAACTGGGTTACATTCTGAGGTCCTGAGGCCAGCACCATCCAACAGATAAATCATTTTGTTTGTTCTTCACACATAGTACTTTGTACAGTCCTTTTCTTGACTCATGTGCCCCAGTTCCTTCATTTTCATCCTTTCCACTCTCTTTTATATAATTAATTTTGTTTAAGAAAAAAAACAATTGTCAAACAAACAAACAAAAAACTAACGAAATACTCAGGACTAAACTTTCACTTTCCAGGTTTCTCACACAAATCCTAGCTTTCTGGCCCAGCAAGTCCTACTTACATCTCTCAGGACTTCTCATGCTAACATGAGACCCTCCTCTGTCCTTCCAAAAATCGCCATACTCCTTCTTTG
This sequence comes from Podargus strigoides, assembly GCA_028020825.1. Classification (NCBI taxonomy): domain Eukaryota; kingdom Metazoa; phylum Chordata; class Aves; order Caprimulgiformes; family Podargidae; genus Podargus; species Podargus strigoides. The sequence goes on along the minus strand of CM051623.1, from coordinate 12,459,394 downwards.
CTAAATTCCAACCAACATTTCCTCTGTTTCTGATCAGATTACACCTACAAAGCCTTTCAAACAACCCTTGCATATATCCTCAATCACCCGTGTCCTTCCCTGGGCTTCATATTCACTCTCTATGCTTCCCCCCGCTGACTGTTACTGTTTTTCCTGTCCTTGCAAAAATCTGTCTTCTTCCTCCATCACCTACTTCCTCACATCCCACTGATTCTCAGATACGTCATCGGACTCATCCCATTTGAGCCATTTATGTCCTAACTGTGCATAGGACTTCGACTTCTCCTAATCATGTTTCTCACAAGCTCACTGCTCAGCCTTTCTCCTTCTTCCAGCTCCAGTCTCCTAACCCAAGCTCCACATTCGCATGTCTCCCAAAATCCCTTTCCTCAACCTCATCTGGTCCTTTTATTACTCCTGCACCAAACCTGTTCCCCTGAGACTACAGTTTGTGTTTCATGAATTATCTATGGGTTTCCAGGATTATCTATTATTTATATCTTAGTCAAATCATGCAGATTAAAAAAAAAAAAAAAAAGGACATAAATCTAAGTCCCTGAATGTAAACAGCGATTAGGAGAACTTTCCATAGAAAATGTTACTAGATCTTTTATTTCAAATCACACACCAGATTTTCCTGAGATTTTCTTCCTTTTGCTCAGTGAGTTCTCTCAGAAAATAGCAAGACTAAAAGGTCTGTCACCACAGTATTCTCCAAATTATTCAACACTGCTGAATCTTAAAATTATTTTCTTCCTAAGCCTTTTTTTATGCCGTTTAGTAAATCAGCCATTCCTTTAAAACCAAGCACATATTACTCATCTATAGTAAAGACTTTTCTATCATGTCTAATTACTGTTTTTTTATAAAGTGTTTTAGACAACTACATATAGAGTAACTCCATACTATGACCAAATACACAAAGAAAAAAAAAAAATAGCAAACCCAGCAACACAGAATGACGCTGCACCTCCTAACAGAAACTCGCTTTGCCACCTTGACACAAGTGGGAGATCTTTCATGTTTCAAAAGCAGTTTTCAAGGCTTTACAAAATTAATAAGAAATCCATGTCTTAGTCTAAGTAAGTGTCTACATTTAGCCTGTACCTGGGGCTAAACTGCAGCAGTTGTTCTACCACTTGATGACCCCTCTCCAGCTGAGAAGGGGAATCGGGGAACAAAGGGAGAGGCCCCATGAGTTGAAATTTAAATGGATGCAATGAAATAACAAAACTAATACAATCACCAACATAAAATGTACAAGATTCTACCCAGGCTGGTCCTTGGGGTCAGCAGCAGGCACAGAAGGCCAAGAGAGAGGAGCCCCAGATAGACCAAAGCCTCCATAAGAGCCATTAACTTCACTTTTAATTAAGAATGACCTGGGGTTTTTTTTCCCAGAACTTGTAGTTCTCTTCTTCAGTAATTTTTGAAACATAATTCTGGACAGAAAAAAAAAAGGCTGTGCATAATATGGATTTTTACTATGAAACAAACTCCAGATACAAAAATCTTAGCATGCATCACTTGCAACTGGCTACCTTCTCCTCCCACGTGGAGTAAAGCAATCAGGAGTTCAAAACATGCAGTCATCACAATTCAAGAATGCTTTAAAAGATTTCTTTAATAGATTGATGAGAACCTTTCAAAGCTCAGTGAATCACTTATGCAATTTTGGGTTCTCAGAGCTCCCAAATTAACATCTTAACATAAAAATCAAAATACTTCTACTGAATGGGAAGAAAACTTAAGTAATTTACAATTAGCTACAGAATTGTCCTTAAAATAAAAATTCCTTTAAACCATATTAAGTCATTTGTACATTATAAGTTGATTTGCTCCTTGCTGTCTTTTTTATTGAGTGCTATAAAATGAAAAGAGAACATCACAGCTTCCAGTCCTTAGAAAACTTTTCTCAAGTAATTTTTACTTAGCTACCCTCCAACTATTCAAATTTGGGTTTAAGTTCCTCTGATTAGCCTTACCTCTTCAGCTATGAAAAACCAACATTATGCCACATCAATTAACATTTAACATACATGTACAGTGAAGCAGAGGAGAAACATGACTGCAAATGATTTCTAAAAATGTTTCCAAAAGCAAATCCATTTATATATAAAAATAGGATTCTCAAGTTAATAATCAGAGAATTACTAAGCTTTTTCAAAGATCAAAGTATTTTTTGTGGAGAAACTGTTATCAGAAATCTCTTACAAATACTCAGTCCAGAAATTTTGACCTTTTGATCTTATCTTACCTGTGCATAATTCCACTACAAGCCAGAGATGGTTGCTTGTTTCATACCATTCATGAAATGTCACTATATTCTTGTGTCTGATTTCATGAGTCAGACGAACCTAGAACAAAGGTTTTAACATACTTAACTGGGAAAAAAAAAAAAAAACAACGACAAACAACATAAACCAAAAAAGCAATATATATGGACTTAAGGGGGAGAGAGACAACTTTACTCTCGATCAACTACTTCAAATATTTTAGTTTTACCTGTATGTTGAAGAAAGACAACTTTCCTCACAGACCTTGTCCAACTCACCCCTTTTTAAAAATATAGAAAAAAATAAATAGGAAGTTCCTCAATCCAAAAGTTTAAGCACTATTTAACCTTCCAGTATCACTAAAACAACAATAAACTGTAAATTTTGGGGTCAAACTTGTATTCCTGCTTTCTTTACAATGAGAAAACAAGTGTAAGACTATATGGGGAATACAGTAAGAGGAAATAAAAATAATTTTTTCTGGAATTTTCAACCTTATCAGGCAAGAGTAATCATTCAAGGGTGCCTGTAAATCTGTATTTCTATCACACCTACATGGTCTAACCTCTATAAAAGCCTCTGTAAGAGTGATATATAAGGTACCCCTGAGGGCTTTCCAAGAGGAAAATATTTCTAAGAAAAAAATGTTGAAGTTGACTAGATTCATTAATCACTCAATAAATGATCATTGAAAAAAATTAGAGGGAATATGAAACATTAATTATCTACTAGAAAAATAAAATATTTGAAATGCTTAACTGTATCAGTTACAGTTTATTTTCCATAAAGTATCATGTTTAAAACTTTGCCAAGCTTTTACAAACTGAAATTGATTTACTTTAAGTGCTATTCCTTCATCAAAACTAGTTTCTTCTTGAAAAGTAAGAAATTGATTATTTACTGAAAGGTGTAACTACCACTGAATTTACACAACAAAATAAAGCAAAGTACTACATGCAAGTAACTGTTTTTACAAGTTCTCTGACATATCACAGAAACAGTAAGACTGTAAACATGAGTCTATACCTGTGATTTAAACAATAAAATCAGATTAATAAATAAGACTCTTTTTAAAGTACAAGATTTTAAAATCTTAAGGATCTGATCTAAATTGTGACAAACTCCATGTAAAGAAACACATGGTATTTTTTTTTTTCAATTACCTATGTCACAAGGATTTTGTACGCTGTATCTTTTCCCAGATTTAGCAGGAAAAAAATCCCATTACTTACCCAGTTTGTTATTTCGGGTCGTTTGCATTTATCAGTGCAAAGAATGGCAACAAAATTAATTGTCCCCTTTCTTCTTCCTTTATAAACAACTGTCTTATTTCCTCTTCCAATTTCTTCATACAGAATGAAGTTCTCCATACTTAAGGATTCTTTACAGGCAATGGATTGGAAACATAGTATTAGTCTCATAAACAATTAAGCCTTTAAAGAGGTGCAGGGGGAAGAAAGATTCAAATTTAATAGTAATTGATGTATAGTATTTATTGTTTCAGTTCTTGAAGAAAGATTCAAATTTAATAGTCATTGATGTATAGTATTTATTGTTTCAGTTCTTGAAGAAAGATTCAAATTTAATAGTCATTGATGTATAGTATTTACTGTTTCAGTTCTTGAAAATAGAGATGATATGCTTCCAGCAAGATCAAATATAACTTTACAGATGGCCTCTTCTCAGGAAATGTGATTAAAATTTCAAAAAGAAAATAGAATTTTCTACTTCCAAAGCTCCTAACACATTCAAAAAGTTACAGGTGGGCCAGTAGTTACAAATTCCAAATACTTTTTCTGTTAATAAAAATTACACTCCCACACTTAATATTGCATGTTCCGCATAAAACTGCTGTTCAAATGAAAATATTCTATACTGAAAGCATTGCCAAATAGTGTGGCCATTTCTGCCCAAGGGCACTTCAGCAAATGTGCCTCTGCAGCTTTTCAAAATATACTGTAAACCTGTCAAATAACTGATTTAATCAGCATAACTGAAAAACACAGGACTTTGTGAATATTACTGTTCTTACCAATGCTAAGTTGAATGTAGCTTTACCAGCTATAGGATTCAGTGTTAAGAATTTTTCATGGATAGAAAAGCTTCCTTGCAGATAAAAGTTGTGTAAATTTGTTGGCAAATGTTGCATTGTGGGAATCTGGCAGTTGCATGTGAATTTAATATATATTTGTAACTATCATTTTTGTCTCAAGAATTTCATAATCTTTAATTTTCATAACAAAACAAACAGAACATTTGTTGCAAACCCAGCAAGTGGCATTTGTATATTTAATTAGTCAGATGCTTTTCATAAAAGTCTGGTTAATTCTTTCATTCCATAATTATTTTCTCTGAGAATCTTGGAGCAATGGGAGAACTGACAGCAAAATATTGAAGCAATTATAACAGATGAAGTAAGAGCTGTGCCTCAGCTTTCCATCCTGCTTCTCAGCTATTTCAGTGGATTAAGAGCAGAGAGACAGAATCCCATTATCAGCATATTCCAGAAATAGGATATATTGCTAACTAGTCCTCAGTGACAACTTTGTAGTAAGCTCTCCCAGCTCCAGGACAGCTTCACATTCAATGCCCAGATCTTTCAGCTACCAATTTAACTAGTTTCAAGCCTTTGGAGTTGCTCTTTCTCATCTCTACGTGACTTCTTCCATTTCGTTTATAAAACAAAAATATGTGTTTATTTGTTTTCTTCAACGAGACCAGTTCTCAATGTAGTTGAGAAAAGCAGCATATTGGAGAGGGTAGTGCAGCAACAGAAATGATAGAGAGGAAGAGCTGATTAAGAAGTACAGCTGCCAAATGCTTAATAACAAACCACTTAACTCTTTCATGACACACAAAAATCCCAGAGTGACAAATCAAAGACCAAAATGAAGACCAGAAAATTCCCAAGTTTTCAGACAGGACTTCAAGTGAAAATACAACAGCATTGGGAAGCACCAGACAACAGCGACTGTCACTAAAATACTGGTTCTTGCCAGAACATCAGCCAGGTGCCACAGTACAACTGGGATGATACAGAATTTACAACATACACACAAACCTCATGATTCCAGGATTTCTTTTTCCAGACATCCTAGAGAGAAGTTTTCCTCCCAAAAGAAGAAAGAATCTCAACATTAAATACAAAAGCCTTAAGATTAATACTGTAAATTAGTTTGATTTTACCTAGTACTAAGCAAACAGCTAAGTACAGCCTGTATAACATAGGAAAGAAGACCTTTCTTTCTACAGTTATCTACGAGGTAATTATACAACGAACAGTTTGTCAACATCCCAAAATAAGGCACAATGATATAACATCAGAGTAGATGGGGGTCTCCATTTCCCTACCTCTTTTCCAATTCAAGCAGATCATTGCACCATTCTTTATGGAGTTTTTTTCTGTACCACTTAAAAAAAGATTAAAAACTCCATAATGTCATCCCCTAGTACACAAAAATTCCAGAATAGCAATTCCATAGAAATGCATCCAGCAAAAGGGATTGCCAGTCCACAGCCCATCCCCCAGATTCACATGAGCACAGTCACTTCCTTGCCCTTCTTTCCCAAGAATACTTCAAGCTTGGCATGTGCACCCCATCACAAGACTGAAGCATCTACTCGTTAGACAGGTAGGAGATATCTTTATGTTGGTCATATGAAAGCCATTATCATCTACTCATGCAATAAACCATACAAATATATGCTAGGCTCAAGGAAAAACCAGAAATATCTGGTTACCTGACAAAAAGCAAGACCAAGGACATGCAAACATATATTGGGACAGAGTAGTCATAGTCATGGGACAGGGGAGATTTCATTACTACCTCATGACTGTAAGTACTTGCAAATAATGTCTTCATTAGCTGCTCTGCAAGAGGCTACAGGGAAAAGAGAAGCATACAGTCCTGCACCCCTGAATGTGAAAAGTAATGGCCACACCATCATCTCAGTACACAAATCAATGCAGATAGACTTTCAACAGCTGAAGTACATACATTGGTTTTGAAACACAGTACAAAGAGATGCAGTAAAGTGACACAAAAAGTGAAAAGAAGCATCTCGAGGCGAGACGGCTGCTGTTGAAGCCTGCCACACCACTACCTGTAACGCAACAGGTCTGAAACTCCACAGAGGCATCCAAAGCCGCAGGTTCCAGTAGCAGTTCTTCCTTCTCTTGGTGCGAGAACGGCCAGAACACTCTGAACAGAGCAGCATGGGCAGGACCTGGGACCTGCTGCAGTCAAAGCTCTGTCAAGAGCGACCAGCTGGGCAAGCCTGAGGCGCTGCGCTGCAGCCCCTGGGACGCTGCAGCCCCTGGGACACAGCAGCCTCCCGGCGCAGCGGTAGCAGAGGGGAGGGTGCCGTAAGGCAGGTAACAGAGCCCCCTGCCCCCAGCTCTGAGCGTGGACTCCACACCTAAGGACTATGACCCGGGTACGTGACCAGGGAGGGCGCGGAGGGGACGAGGGGCGGCGGTTGCCTGCGCGCGCCCCCTCAGCGGGGGGCAGAGAGCCCTGCCGCGCGCTCCTGAGGACCGTTGGGCAGGCGCGCGCCGGCAGCTGCCGGCCGTTAGGTGTGGGCGGGAAGGGGGCGGAGGGGAAGCGACGGCCGTACCTGTGAGGCGGGGTGGGCACGGAGACAGCAATATTATCGCCGCGCCGCCACCGTCAACTGAAATTGGCAGAGCCCCGCCCCCAGGCCGGACTCTCCCATGCCCCAGTGGGAGGGAGGAGGGATTTGGAAGTGTCCCGGTGGGAAATTTATCCCTGCACGCCACAAAATACAGCCAGCGGGAGGCGCATCGGCACCACAGGCACATCGACTCCGGGGACTGTGGTTTTGACCCTTAGTCTAGCAAAACACACCGCCAGGTCTCAGGCCGACCTGTCCCCTCTCCCCCCCGCGCACCGCTCGGATGGTCGCCACCCCGAGCCCGTAGCCAGGAGACCGCGCCGGACGCCGGAAATAGAGCGGAGCCGCCATTGGGCCAGGAGGCGGCTACGTCAGAGCGGCGCCGCCGGGCCCGGGAGTTCCCGGATGTGGCGGGGTGCGGTGGCGACCGGAGGGGGCGGTGCTTCGCAGCACGTGCCTGAGCGGGCGGAGCGCCAGGGTCGCAGCCGCGAGGTTGCCAGGCAACAGCCAGGGCCGGCTAAGGGCCGGGGAGACCTGGGCACCCCCCGGGACGGGGCCGCGGGAAAAAACCCTGCTGTAGGAAACCCTCACTGTGGAAAAAAATTCAGTATTAACCCCCCCCAGTACTGAAAAGAGGTGGATAAAACCCGGTTAGAAAGGTGTCAGCTGCAAGAAGCGCCGCGGTTCCGCTTCATACCTGCTCAGGGGAGGCCATGGGCGCAAAGCTCAGAGCTGGGGGAATGGAGCTTCATTAGTCACACAGCTCGCCAAACATTGTCACAGTCAGCTGTGAGGGGGTTGGTAGAGAGCCCACAGAACTGGTAAGAGGTCAGTGCTGCACACAGCTATAATTTTTGCTGGTTTATTGCATATCCAGATAGAATTGCCTGGACTCATGAGCAAGAAAAATATCATTTGCATATGCATGGTGAAAATCTCAGATCCTGTCCCATTTTGCAGCATATGTTTTTAGCGATTACGGAGCTGATCTGCAGCTACCGATGATGCTACAGCTTTGAAACTGCACAAGCAAAATACATTTTTCATTTCTTTTTTAATGTAAATGAGTAATTGACTAGATATAAATAAACTGATTGCATAGGTAGACGTCACCTAGTTTCAGTAAGCACAAGAAAAGTATGCTTTGAAGAGGGATTTATTTAGATTTTAGAAAATTGTGTATTTTGTCTTTGGCTCTGATGAAGGTGACAGATATAAAGAAGAAATAGAATATTAGCACAATTGCAGAACTGGTCCCAACAGCAGCAACATGGCAGATCTTAGAAAAGTCACTTAATTTCATTGTCCCTGTCCAAGGGACAAAACCAAGCCACAATTACTGTCAAGTTACTCCTTTGCTTCCAGATTTCTAGTGTTTTGTCTCATGTACAGCTTCCTGTTAAATTACTCCAAGTTAGGGATCACTTTTGTGCAAAGGGAGTAAATATCCCATTCTGGGGAAGTAACATGGTATGAACTTCAACACTAACAAGTCTTCATTTAATCTCTCTATATGAGATCTTCATATAATAGTGGCATTAGCATTATGAAGTAGAATCATAGAATCATAGAATCATAGAATAATTATGGTTGGAAGGGACCTCCAGGGTCATCAAGTCCAACCTTTATTCCATCCTATTCCTAACCATTAAACCACTAGACCATGGCCTCAAGTGCCTCATCAACCCTTTTTTTGAACACCCCTAGGGACAGCAACTCCATCACCTCCCTGGGCAGCCCGTTCCAATGTCTAACCACCCTCTCAGTAAAGAACTTCTTCCTAGTATCCAGCCTAAACTTTCCCTTATGCAACTTGAGGCCATTTCCTCTCGTCTTGTCATTAGTAAGTACAGAGAGAAATGCTAAAAAAAAATAAAAACTTTAATAAGAAATAAGTCAGAGATTCATAGCCTTTCAAATTAAATGTCTTTATGATGAAGAATTTTCAGACTTTAAGCATTTTACTCAACTGCAGTAAACTATTCTGTGGGAATATTTTCAACATTCAAGAACGGAATGTAAAATATTCTCTCATTTGCACCATTTCCATACTCTCAGCAATCTGTACAGCAAACTCAGCCTTGATATTTGCCTGGCTATTATACAGGACATTCAGATGTAATCAAATTCTCATTCTCAAATAAATATATGATCTAATTTAAGGCAAACTGAGATCTTGTGATTGAAACCACATAGTTCAGGAATGCTTAAACACTTTGCTGCTCTGCCCTCAATGGGTACTATGGAAGCCTGGTTCTACATTTTGCCTGGTTCCTAAAAGTCTGACTAGTAGCCTACAACACTAAGGTATGTTTCTATGTTTTGGTTTCCTTTGGTAAGAAGATCTGTTCTTTAGTTTGCTCTAGTGCCTGTTGAAGATGCTGTATACTTCTGGTTTATTTTGTCACATGTACTAGGTTTTCTCCCAGCTGTCATTATTACTCCTGCTCTATCCCATCTTGTTAGTACATGGTGTTTCTGTTCCAGGCTCACTCCATTCTCAAGAGAGTTTCTATTCTTAGTGTCCTGGGTATGATGATTCAGTTGCTCGTACATAATATTTTTATGTTCCGTTTGCCTTGACAGTTCTCACATTCCTGGGAGGTACGTGGGGCCACTTTCTTGGTCTTTGATCATTTTAGCAGAACGATGGACATCAACATAAGCACATCTTTATCTTGTGCCTTTTATTCTCAGGTTCTTTTCCAACATCTTCTTGAAACTAGCACATACTTTCACTATTTGACTGAAACTTCGTGTGTTTATTTCCATGTTTCTGTGATAACATTAAGGTTCTCATGATTTAGTCACCTTGTTTTTCTGATACAAGGCTGCTGTATTCACTGTTCCTTCTCAAAGTAATTAAATAAATTCACATGTTATAGTTTCAGTATCGTATGCTGCTGATATTTGGAAGTAGCAATGATTTTTCAAATTCTTTTGGTAGCTTCTGGGATTTTTCTGTTTGGGAATTTGTTTTCTCAGCCACAGAGGTGACCTTTTCACTGTGGAAACATTATTGCAAAACAGTCCTTGATGATGTGTTTGTTTCACCACTGAGGTAAAAACTACTAGTGGGCTCTTTTATAAGAACAGGGCTCCAAATCTTGCCTCACTGGATCAACTTGTAAGGTCACTAATACTGCGTGTACAACATGCTTGTGTTGCCTCTTCCTCCATTATGGACTCAATGCTATGCATATGTCTAAGGTTTGAAAGTGATGTGGTAAGATACCCTGCAAATTTTAATACTCTCAGAGTGAATACCTATGAAGGTTGGCATATTACAAGCTACTTTTACATTCCCAAAATAATCAGGTTTCCTTGGGAAATCAGCAACTGCTCTGTATATGATACTGAAGTTAAACCCAACTCTTTTTGTTGTTGTTTGTATTGAGTTTTATCTGATAATGAGATAGGGTTAATTGTTATGGACTACCACAGTTTCTGCCAGGCATTCCTCATATCCCATTTGAAGTGCTGGGGTCTGAACCCCAAGCCCTGAATTAAGGTTGACATATGGGTGGTTCCCATGGCCCTTTAAGAGGAGGGGATGAGTTTGCCTTTTGTCTTTCCTCCAAGGTGTGGCCGGACTTGTAAGGAAAGCCCTTGGGTAAACAAGCCCCAGGTGCCCTGCATTTTGGTGATGAGTGCCAGGTGTCCTGCTTTGGGCATAAAAGCTGGGACCACTTGCAGGAAGAGTTGGAGAGTCTGTCTGTGAAGTGGATGCACTTCACAGAGATTCCTGTTGGGGAAGGACCTCCTGACTCCTCATGCAACTGGATCCCAGTCAGGTCTGGCACTTACAAGTGCGGGTTTTGTGGGGAGGTAACATGGGGTTACCTCTATCGTATGTGATCACCCTATTGTCTTGGTTGTCTCCTATTTTTTCTATGGGATACTTTGTATTTTGTTTATTCCATCTATGGGTCATGCTATGTCATTCCTGGGGTCTCTGGGGTTGATATCTATTATTTGTGATCTGACTTGTTTGTATTCCCAGCGATCCCCTATATACTGATTCCTTTACGTGCAATAGAATCTACTTACTGGATTGTTTTTCTGCTGCTGGCTGTGTCCTTTGTACTGGGCCTAGTAATTGGCAAAACACCATTCCATAGTATCATCAGTTCTGATGCCTACTTGTGAGGCTGCCTGGCAGAGCTGATGTTCTTCTGCTGCAAGGTTCACTACTAGCAGCATTCTCAACACCTCAGCCTACCTGCTTTCTTACAAAATACAAGATGACTGCCTTACTCATCTAGGAAAGCTGAATTGGCCTTCTCAAAACCTTGCTTTTTTCAATGACTATAATGCTGCTTATGTAATTTTGAGGTTATGTAAAACTATTAGTGATGCTTTTTTTTTCTGTGCATTTCAGTGTTCATATTATTCCTTATTCTAATGTAATAGGTAGCGTGTATAGCAGATGTTGTACTAGTTGAATTAGTTTCATGTGTTCTAGGTATAACATGTTGGGAAGACATCCTGTTTTCTTAAAATATATTCAGCAGTTCGGACTCACGCAAGAGTCAAATGCTTTGTTACAGAGTATACAAATTCACTGTTTCAGCAGAAAGCAATGGCTTTTCTGTTGCATATTCTGACGATTCAGCCTGTACACTCAGGGTATCCTTTACAACCTGATTAGAATTCACAGTGTCTTGAAGATATTATCATCATTCCACAGTGTAATTTTCATTTGCCTTTGCTTGATTACAGTGGGTTTTTTTTTTCCTTTTCTTGCCTGGCACACTTATCATTATCCCACTATCTTGCATTTAATTTTTCTCTTTGTTTGTGTACTTGTCTTCACTTCTAATGCTAATCTGAGCTTTACAAACTATTTATTCCAACTTGCATTTCATTAATGTCAAATGTGTGCAAAACCCCATCCTTTGAGTCACTGTTTGCTTTCCTTGTGTTTTTTCAGACTTTAAGTTCTGGAATAATGCTTTCTTTTGCTATAATTATTATATGCGATCCTCTATGCTGGGCATTTTTAATTAGTTTTTTCCTTAAGACCTTTTTATCTTCATTTTATTTGTCTCCTCTGCTTGTATTTGTGCTTTAGCTTGTCCATAAAGTTTCACATTTTTGATTTAGCCTCTCATTTTCCTTGTGTTCTATTTCAAATTACATATGCCTGCTCTCCTTCAGTCAGTCACACTAAGACTTCAGACCAATGCTATGAGAATGCATTGTTCCTGACAGATGCAGAGAGAAATAGCTGAAGAAGGAGAAAGCATTGGTGCTGGCTGATGTTACCTGAAGGAAGCATAGAGCTCTAAACACGAGAAGCTTTTCTGCTTGTTTGATTCTTTGAGCAAAGGCAACATTGCATACCTTACTGTAAAACAAAAACCAAAAAAAAAAACCAAAACCCCAAACCCCTCCCCAAAACCCAGGAAAAAATCCAAAATACTCACACTTTTAATTTTCACATGCTCAGTCAGACAACTTGCAAGAATCTGTGTTTTGATATTCAAATAAAAGCAATGATACCTTTACAGAAAATACCATTTAAACAAGAAAAGACGTTATACAGGCAGCATTATGTAGACTCTTCATAGATCCTTTTAAAGGACTTACAGCATTTCTCAGTCCATGCTGGTATAAAAGTGTAAGAAATGAGGCATGTAACACCAGGTATCAGCAAGAAGAACAAAAAAAAAAAAAGGAGGAAGCACTACAATTGTTTTCTTAAATCCACAACACAGCTATTCATAAACACATTTGTGGGATATGTTTTAATGATTCTTTTTGCCTCAGATCACTTATTCATGCCCGTTGGAATTAGCTTGTTCTCTGAGATTAAAACCATCTCCTCTACAATCATAGCTGCAATTGGGATATTCAGCTGGCAGACTAACTAGACATTTCTGAAACTGAATTTTCAAATACGTTTAAAGCAATATTGTATTGTTTTATTGTTTTACAGGACCATAAAAAGTTCTAGAGACAGCAAGCAAGGAACGTGCAAGAAAAACAACAGCACGCTCACTGAAAACTATTTTTGAGACGTCCTCTATTTTAGCAGGGTAGAAATAAAAAGTGACTTCTAGATATGTAATCAAGGAAGCAAAATTGAAAATTCATGTGATAAGTATTATATGATAAGAAGAGAGATGAAATGGAGAGGATGAAAACAGAATGTGATCAGAGAAATCTAGAAAACTTTTTTTAAGTATCTGGTTACTGTGCCAATTGCCAGCTTTGGAGTTACTGGTGGATGAACTGAGATAGCAGTAAGAATGCAATGGAGTATGCTTATGTACACTATAGCACCATGCAACAAAAAATCACAAGGAGGATTTGGTGCAGCAGCCACCAAACTGCTATCATACCCCATGACAGGCGTATACACACGCACCTTACCGGTGAGGGGCTGGCAATCCTGTAGCTCCAAATTCTTCCCCTGATGTACTCCCCAACACTGTGTTTGTGTATAAATAGTGCATGTTATTGACATTTGTCCTGATGAGAGGGATGTCTGCTCACTCTAACAAGACTCTTTTCAGCCTCAGCAGTATATCTCAAATCCTTGTTTCTTACAGACACGACAGGTCAATTGGTTCTTCTCAACAAAAAGTCTCCTATCATGCAGACTTGTTTCTCTCTGTTGTTGGTGTGGATGGTCACTTCTCTATTTCTTAGTTTTCCTTGTGCCTGCAGATCATTTCTGCCTTGTTATTTTCAACATTGATTTTTCTTCCTAGGCTCTGATTCCAAGATGTCTCTGTTGTGTGTCTTCCTCTGTTTATGTGGAACTGAAAGCTCTTAAAACCCAAACTTTAAAATTCCTTACTAGCTTTTTTTTTTTTTTTTTTTTTTTTGCTTCTCATTGACATTCTGTAAAGCACAGAGCAAACTCTGTTCCTCAAAAGTACTTCTTCACTGTACAGACCTTTCTCACTACTGTCTTGGGCTTACGTTAGACACTATAACAAGAGCCCAGCTACTGCTTGAAAGGCTCAATCCCTTGTTTGCAACCACACAGTCTTGTTCCTTCTCTTGCACAACCTCTGTCACTCATCTGACTCCATTGTTAGCTGCTTCAGGAATTAATCAGAAAACTATCCTTTTTTTAAAGCCCCCTGATTTAGCTTGCTCACTGGCTAACCCCAGGGTCACATGTGTACAAGACCAAGCACAAAGGAAGCAATGGGAAGACTGAGCTGAGGGTGAGAAGTGGAAGGGACCAACCTTTTTAATGATATCAAGGTGTTAGACTTCCTAGCAGTAACATGAAGTTTCTATTTTAGGGATGAGACTACTGAAATGATTTCAGAGTGCAGTGTCACCAAAGGGATGATCTTCTTTCTCCCAGATGTATGGTTTCAACTCTTCCCTTGTGCTCACTCCTGATACTTTTATGACCTTAGGGTGAACCTATTCAGTTCACTAATCTGGCAGAAAACTGACAAGGAAAAAAAATATAATTAGTTCTCTGTCAGGTTAGTATGTCGAGTCAGTCACTGAGGAATCCTGAACACTAGAGGCAGCCCCTGGGAAGTGCAGGAGTACAGAAGTGGGGTGAGCAGCCTGCTCCTTAGGGGAGCAGCAATCTTTTCGGGTGACTCACATGTCACATCTAACTGCACCCTTAGTCACATCCAGGGGATCTGCTCTAACGACACATCTGTTCATCAGGTACCTGTGAATCCTCTGTTGTCCTTGTCGAATTTCTCCTCTCTTTTCTGACACCCAAGCCCATCCCCATCTGGGATTCTCTTTGCATCTGTAAAGTGCTGGATCATTTCTTCTCATGGGTTATTCTGTGTCAAACCCCAAATCCATTTACACTCAGTTGAGGTTAACACACATCCCATGTTTCTGGAATCCTGTCACCAGCACCACTACAACATTTTTGTCTTACCAGCTGTAACCCTGGACACAATTCTGGTTTTCTCTTGCTGGTAAACAATCAAACACTCCTCCAACAAACAGTTCGGTGAGTGGCAGAAACAAAAAGTTGTGATTTCCTCTGGGGTTTTTTTTGTTTGTCTTTTTTATTAGGTTTATTAAGAACCTGGCCTGAGGCTTTTGTTTGTCAGTAGGACATTAACAATAAATCTTTCCTTTGGGGAATTTCTGGTGACCAATATGTCTTGCACTCGTTCTGCAACTTCCCCTTCCAGGAGGGAATGGGCAAGATTCTTCTCCTTCCTTCTTCTACCAAACTTGAAGAAACACGCATTTGGAACTTTTAACCTCCACGCTGACCCTCTCTCCTGCTCTCGTGTCGGTTTTGTCCACCGGCATCCCTGCCTTCTGACTAGGTGCTTGGCCGGGGTTTTGCTCAAGGCTTTTGCCCAGCCCAGGACACAGTGACAAGCCCCGGAGGGGGACCCGCCGCCCAGGCGGCACAAAGCGCAGGTCCTTCTCCGTCAGGCATCCCAGCGCTCGGCAAAGCCGTGCGAGCACACGGCGGTCGGCCGGGGCCGGGGCCGGGAGGCAGGCCTGGGCAGACCGGCCCCTGCCGCCCGCCGAGTCCCGCCCCGCACAGATCCCTCTGCGCTTCCCAGACCGGCCCAGGTCTCTTCCCGTGCCGCTACCGACCCAGCTCCACCTTCCCCACGCCCGGGAGCCGCCCGCTCACGCCTGTGGGAGGCGGCCGTGCCGGGGCGGCGGGAGCCTCGAAGCGCCGGGGCCCGGCACCCCTCGTCTCTGCTGAGTGCGGAGAGGGCCCGGCGCAGCCACAGGGGCCGGGGCGCAGCGGTGAGTAACTTCTAGGGCGGGCGGCACCGGGGCGAGCGGTGGCGGGCAGTGCTGCCCACGGCCGCCTTCGGGCTGGTCCGTGCCGCCACTGACCCTGCGCCTCCCTCGGCGGAGCCTCCCCTCGGCCCCACCGCCCCCGGTGCGGGGCAGCGCGTCCAGCCGGCCGGGCCGCGGCAGGGGGCCGGTTGCCGGGCGACGCGCGGCCCCTCCTCCGCGGCAGGGTTGGGCCATGAGGTAATGGCCGCCGGGGGGCGGGAGGGGTGAGCGGGGAGCTCTGTGACTACGGAGCCAGTGACTGCCGCCTGCACACCCCTTCCTGCCGCCCCCCCGGCGGCGGGCGGTTGCCGCAGCCCCCTGGTCGTCCGCGCCGCTCCGCCTCCCGAGAAGGCCCCGCGGCCTGAGCAAAGGCGGGCGGGGAACCCCGCGCCCAGCGGTGTCCGAGGACAGCCGCCCCACGTGTGCTGCCGCCCGGCCGCGGGAGGGGTCTGCGGCGGTTCCCGGGCGCTGCTGGAGAGCGGGGAGGTGAAGCGGCGGCGGCCCGGCCGGCCCGGGGGAGGAGGGCACATGAGGCGGTGTCAGGAGGAGGGAGAAGCAGCACGCAGCCGGCTGCAGCAGCCCCGGCACTCTGCCCGCGCCGCCCGCCGCAGCCCCTCAGCGGCGCGGGCCGGGGGCGAGCCGTGAGGGGTGAAGCAGCCCGGAGGTGGCCGCCGCGGGCAGTGAGGCTCCCCCCGCCGGCGGGGGTGCCGCCGTCCGCCCGCCGCTGCTGTGGGCGGCGCGCACGCCTCGGGGGCCCGGAGCGGGGTGAGTGGCGGGTAGCGGTGCGGTGCGCGGCGGGGGAAAGCGGGGCGGCGAGCGCTCAGGTGCGGGACGGGGGGGCTGGTGCCGTGCCCCGGCGCTACGCGGGCGAGGCCTGCTTCGCTCGCCGGGGAGCGGCACGGGTGGGCTGGGCGAGGTGCGGGGCAGCGCCTCCTCCCCCCGGGGCAGCGGGGCGACCTTCACGGCCGCCTTGCTCCGGGGGCGGGCGGAGCGCCGGGGCTCTCTGGTGGCTGTGCTCCTTTGTCCCTGCCGCCTCTTAAAGGAGAGAGGCAGCTGGGGGCAACTGTTTGCCAAGGTCAAGAACCGCTTGCAAAATTGGCCGGTGAATTATTTACAGGTGAAGTGCTGCTGTTGACACTTGGGAGCACCTCCGCGTACATACATACCGCGTACATACCGCGGCTTTGGTAGCCATGGGGAGGGATGTACAAATATTAACTTGGTTTCTTCAGTGTCAGGATTATGGATAGCTTTTGGAGGTATACCTCTGTTTAAAATGACTAAAATATACCATTCTGTTTATTCACAGGCTTGAAATCTCAGTGTCTGCTTTGCTTTGCAGCCGATAGTTTTGATTTTAACATTTAGATGAGCTTATTTTCAGGTAAAGTTGGGGAAACATTCAAAATATGGCACATGTGTTAAAGGGTGGCAGCCCAGGCTTCTCTTCCTCCCTTGCTCAGACTTTGGGAGAAGTCTCCCATGTGGACACTTTTCTCTGTCATGCAATCTGTAACCTTATTTGAACTTTTCAGTCCACTGAGATTAAACCGTGGGTGTAATGGCTTTTGCAATCAGGAAAGCAACAGAGAGGGAAAAAAAAAAAGTAAAAAAGTAAAAAAGAAAAAAAAAAAAGGCTAAAACCAAACCAAACAATGGTTATGATGACCAGTTTGCCATATGTGCTTGTTTCACTGCTGTGCATTGTATGGTTTTGTGTACTGTAAGTAAGTAATGCTCTGTCTTCTGACAATACTGGATGTGAACCACGTTTAAATGTGCGTGTTCCTAGTAGGGCTCTTCTGGAGTTCCCATCAGGAGCCCAGAGGAAGGAGTGTTGTCCCCAAGCCCAGGAGCCATATTCGCACAGCTGTGCCTTCTCTGAGGTGCCGTAACCGGTTTTAATTGAGCCAGTGCAGCCTGTAATGACAACAGATAAAATCATTTTAGAAGCTCATAAGAAAATTGTATTAAGCCATGATTATAGCTATTACTCCTCTGTTTTTCAATGAGCTTTATTATAAGGAAGGAAAATCGGGAGAGTAAAAATCCTAATGGAAGGCAAGAGTTTTTAGCTTTTAATGTGAGCTAGTGAGTTAAGTGAAGACCAGACGACTGTATGTGTGGATAGAATGTAAATTTCTGTTGAAGGAAAACAAAAGTTTCTGTCAGTTGCATGAATGAACTCCCACTTGCCAGTGGATTTAACTGCATGGTGGATGATAGTAGTGGAAATAAACAGAGTCTCTCTGGATCTAGTGCAAAAAAAACCCTCAACCAAATAAAAATCTTGTAGTTCATAACTGAGTGTGGTGCCTGTTCTGGAGCTCTGGGTAGCATGACTCTCTGTTGAGGAAACATTAATGTGCTTAAGCACGTATATAATTGTATGTGGTGTTCCGTGTTTGATATGTGTATGCATAAAATCCCAGTGAAATCTGAAGTTGTTGCTGCACCCTCTGGGTGTCCAACTAGTTTAATCCAGAGCTCTGACTAACGAAGCAGTACCAGCTTGTGATCTGCAAGTGTTGCCATGTATATTAATGGATGTTAACTTGGTGCTCTGTCAGTTTGTGGAGGTGAGAGCTGGTGGGAGCAAGTGAACTTGCATGTACCGGAGTGCAAGATGAAATGGAAAAGACTTGCCTGAAACTGTTTGGAGCTCCTGTTGTTCCTCTTTGCTGCACCTGAGCTTCTTGCTGCTTCACATGGTATCTCCTGTAACAGATTACCAGCTGCTTTTGTAGAAGTAATTTGATCTTAACCTTTCCATGTCCTCTGAGGATTTGCTTTTGAGTTTTGAAATATTCCACTTTGGGATAAAAGAATGAGATTAATATTATAGAAATGAGTGCAGATTAAATATTTTTGTTTTAAATGTGCACTTGATCAGCGCTGTTGTTTCTTATTTTTGTCACTGTATGAATCTGAAATTAGTGCTAGGAAAAATGCTGGAATCCCATTTTAACTCTCACAAAACTGTCACTTCATTTCACATGCTACTTATTTCACAATCTCCCATATTAATGCAAGGACAGGCCAGTATGATGTGAGAAGTCCCGATAACTGGAAATGGAATTAGGAGCTGTGTTTTAGCCTGTTGGTCAGTTGTTGATCGGTAGGCTGTTACAACTGGTTATTTTCATTGGAACTGTCCATGTCTCCAGATATACATTGCAGGCATACTGACATCTCCCTGTGTGATGGGCATATTGTTCCTTGTTTCTGCTGTGAATGAGATTGTCATTCCTGTGTTGCATAAGGGCTATTAAAAGGAATAGATTCCAGTAGCGACTGCACACTGAGTGGATTTCAGAGTTATCATAAAAATGTAGTAAGTAGAAGAAATGCTTTCTACTCACTAAATGGCAACTATTGCATCTCAGTTGTAGGCAGCTCACCTAGTGTAAGAAGTTTTGTAATGCTGGATTTGTAAAACTGGTTTGTGACCTACAGTGTTAGTGCTGTGAAGGTATGTTTCCACATCATATTTGTATCATTAAAACTCCATGAGCAATGCCATTGCCTCCTTGGAATGCTGCACATATATGGAGGGCTCAGTTTTGTGGATTCAGCTGTGGGATCAGTGCTACTGGAAGAGATAAAATCTTGAGAATTAACTTCCTGGTAACGTAAGCTTTCCAAGATACCAGTTGGTGTCTGGATCAAAGCCTTCCTGCTTACTCTGTGGTTTGTCCAAGATAGCTGTGTGAGTTTACAAGCACTCTTGTTTTACTCTGTAGTGAATAATGTGGTGTCTCCTAAATAAAATTTCAGGAGTTCACTGTTAATATTCTAGGTCTAAAACTGTCCTTTATTTGAACTTTGATTCATCAGTATTTCTCTTTTTATTGGAGCCTATTGATTACAGTGAAAAAAGTCATGCCATATAGTCATCCTGCTTATGGTTGTGCAGCTAAGAGGCTTATTGATAGCACAAACAGATTAGCCTAGAGATAATTCTTAGATTCAATTATGTTGGCAGATTTGCTTGAGTTACATGGGTTAGTGATTGTACTGGAGTTGACTCTTTGCCTTATCTTACAGCTTCTCTGGACATCATTGTCTAACCTTACAGTCCATTAGATGCTGTAAACCCAAATGATGATGCTGCTCTTTTAACAGTCATATTTCCTTGTGTGCGTGGGGTTGTTTTGTTTTGTTTTTTTGATAAGAATTCCAATGGATTAATATATATTAGAGCCCTAGTGGTTTTGATTGCATTTATAGCAGAAGTTCAGAGTGCTGTTGCAGTCAGAGAAAGAAGGAAGGAAATGAGAAGAGCTTGGTTTAAAAATTCTTGCAAAGTTTCATTATTATCTTGTTTTGATATAAGACCATGTCGTTGCCCAGCAGAGCAAATTTACCTCTGGCTGTGGATTCCCTCTTCTGTCTTCTCCCTCTCATGTATTATGGCACTGGGAATCAACCCTGTGACTTAGCAAAGAACTCATTTTAGGTTAATTTTCAGATTGTTCATCCTCTGGGCAGCTGAGCAGCTGTTAGCAATGAAACAAAGGAAGCAATAGGAGTAAGTGGCTGAGGCTTTGGTGTTGGGAGGGAAAGTCTTGAGTGAGCATAAGCTGATTATGAAACTGCTGTGCTCTAAGCTCTGGTATAAGCAACACCAGTGGCATGTAGGTAGATAAGATGCTAATGCCAATGCTGATAATAACTTGCTACATATTTGTGTGCTTATGGAATATTCTTGACTACCAGCGCCTGTATGAAAAAAAAGGGAGAAATATTGAGTGGCTTGAGTTCTTAGGCTATAGATGGATGTTATCCTTTATGATATAGAATGAGAATATATTTAAGAATAAATTTGAATATTTTCACTTTGCTAACTTTCACTTCAGCCTGTGTTTCTGAGTGTTCTTTCTGGAGCAACATGCCCACAAATTAGAGACTCTATTGTGAATAGTGCAATCCTCAAAACTTAATGTGTAAACCAGTATGATTTCAGATTTATAAAGTACTATGAACTAACCTTAAAAAAACCCAACAAAAAACCACAACCCCCCCAAGCAGTTTTACTCCTGCCTTCTTCACTTGCCTGTTCTTAGCAGGTATCTGTGGAAGGCCTTCCATCTTGAAAACTCATACAAAATCAGCAGAGATTTTTTTTTTTTTCTTTTCTTTTTTTTTTTTTTCCTGTTCCTTAGGCTTTGTAACATCAGCAGGTAAATGTTATTCTTCATAGACCATAAGACCAGGAAGAACAACTGAGTGATGCAGTTTGATTATTGAAGCTATGAACTTATGACTGCATCCTGAAGTGTTTTGATCTGAGTTAGGACTTCTCTATGTGTTTGTAAACACTCTGGGAAGGTTTCATTAAATCTTACTTTCCTAGTGAAATAGGCTTTCGGAAATTGTTCACAAGTGGGTTTTGGTGGTTGGTTGGTTGGTTTGTTTGTAAACTTTTCTTATATGACATGTTCTAAAGGGTTTGGAAAGTAGAAGCCTGAGGTTTTATTAAGACAGTTGCTTTTCCTTCTTCCCCCCGCTTTTAATTCATGCACCCCTTGTAACTGGTCTGCAAATACCTTTAAGTCTTTATGTATACTAAGGGGTGTAATAGTTACTTAGTTTCTTTTTTTGGAGACCATTAAGGGAATCGGTAAACACCAAGGTGAAAATGACTAGTGTAAAGACAAAGTGCAACAAGAAGAGCTACAAAGTGCAACAAGAAGAGCTACAAAGTGCAACAAGAAGAGCTACAAAGTGCAACAAGAAGAGCTACAAAGTGCAACAAGAAGAGCTACAAAGTGCAACAAGAAGAGCTACAAAGTGCAACAAGAAGAGCTACAAAGTGCAACAAGAAGAGCTACAAAGTGTGAGTTTGTATTTCTGGGATTTTGAAGGCAATGTGTTGTGAAAGGACAAAGTTGATATTATGGTCCTGTGTGAGAATAGGAGCTCTGTGGAAAGTGTGCCGCTTCGGTTTTGGTGGATTACAGCAAGGTTGATGTTGGAAGAGAGACTTCTGGAGGTCATCTGGTCTGACCCCCCTGCTCAAGCTGAGCCACTTACAGTTGATTGCCCAGGACTGTGTCCAGACATCTCCCAAATGTCTCCAAGGATGGAGACTCCACCGTCTCCTTGGATAACCTGTGCCAGTGCTCACAGTGTATTCTTCAACCTCACAGTAAAAAAAAGGTGGGTTTTGATATTCAAGGGGAACCTCCTGTGCTTCAGTTTGTTCCCATCACCTCTGGTCCTGTCACCGGGCACCACTGTAAAGAGCCTGGCTCCATCCTCTGTGCCCCCTTCCTTCAGGTATTTATATGCATTGATGAGGTCCCCCTGAGCCTTTTCCAGGCTGAACCGTCTCAGCTCACTCATCCTCCCTTCATAGGAGGGATGCTCTTGTTTCCCTTTGTTGTGCAAGTGGCCCTTCACTGGTCTCTCTCCAGTATATCCATATATACTCCTACTCTGCAAAGCCCAGAACTAGAAACAGTACCATAAGTGTGGCCTCACCAGTGCTGAGTAGAGGGGAAGGATCATGCCTCTCATGTAGTTTCCCACCCATCTTTCGGCTACTGAAAGAAAAATGTAAGAAAACTACCCTCCTGCCCCCTTGGGTAATAATTCCAATGCTTCAAATAAAACATGGAAAAAGGCTTATCATTAGTTTTCAATAAAGTGTAAAATAATGCTGAGTTGACTTGTCCCATCTTTTAATAGAAACCAAACGTTAGACAAAATGTTTATACAGTGGAAACACTTATAGCCTAGAGGGGAAGAAAGAAAACTGGATACATTGAAATAGTTACATGCGCCTCTGATGCCATTAGTTGATTACTGTAAACTGTAACCAATCAGTACACCTCTGTATCATCTGTTCACATAATTTATTCTCCTTTTTAAAGGCAAATGCTGGTAATGTCATATTGGACTTCTTAATTTCATGTGGTTCAGGACTCTGCATGAATTATGGTCTGACACCAGCCATAATGTGATATCATAGAGAATACTGAACTGTGGTTTTTTTTGAAGAGAGGGATGTTTTTAAAAAACTACATCGATGTCCACTGCTTGTGAGAAATGGTAACTTTTACATTTACTGTCCTCTTCAGTATTTGCATAAGTGGAGTCTGTATTACTAACAATGTTGCCTGTCCCAGCAGCGTAGTTTCACTGTCAGAGACTGCATGTCCGCATACCTTGCAAGGGGGGAATGTCCACTCTGCAGTAAGCAGAAACCTTGTGGTTCAAATCCATGCAAACCTATTGTCCCGGCGGTACCTGTAAAATAGCAGAACTGGAAGACATTGGAGCAATGTAAATATCCTTAGACTGTCTTCTAAACCCTTCTTGAATGGAATTTCTTTCTCTGCAGCTGTGACTGGTCATACTACCTGTATTTCTGGGGAGGTATGCACTATTGTTGTAAGGTGGTGAGGAGGAAATCAATCTTTCTGGTGTTATGGTTTCTTATTATAGATATTCTCTTGTAGTCACAAATTGCACTGCCTTCAGAACGGAACCATAGACTTCTGTTTTGTTGTGGTAATACTACTGCAATTATCACTTCCAGGAATTTATGAAGGGGGTGGAGATCAGTGTTTACCAAAACCGTTACCTTCTTGGAGGCTTTGGGTCTGTAATGAATTCTGCAAACCTGCGTGTGAGAAGGTTATAGCAAGGTCAGTCCTTCATGGTTGTGTTTCCTGAGAGTTAGGTAATCTTGTCATGTGGTAGGAAAGGGTGTTAAAGTTTGACTCAGGGGCTTGTGGCTGACCGGAGAGCCACAGATTTGTATTATAAAGCATTCTGAACTGAAAGTGCTGCTTCTGATTGCCTGAAATGTTTCTAACCTTTGATTACTCCTAGATCTTCAGTTGCCAGTCAGTTTCTCAGCTTCAGTTTCATATGACTATTGAATTGACCTGGGTAATTTGAAACCACCACCTCGTCTCTTTGTATCTCCAGAAGAGGCCATTGCTGTTAAGCCTTGGGTTAATGCTTGTGTGGGTTCTGTGAATTCTGGCTCTAGGTGCTCACCTAGTGGTTTCCCACAGTCCTGTGGTGTGATGGATAAGCACCTGCAGCAATTGATTCAAGTCCTGACAGGGAGTGCTGTTCTCATGGCAGTGAAGCTTGGAAGGTAGCATTGCAACACCAATATTTGAAAGTACTCAAAGCTGCAAATAAAAGTTGGGAAGTGACTGCCTAAAAGCAAGTGACAAGTAAAGCCTACAGCGTGCCTTGGTTTAGTGGTTTGACTCTTAAAAACAAACAAACAAAACCTGGTTTCCTGACAAGCAACTGAAGCTGCAGAAGGAGGGCAGCCTTCCTTCGCCATCCTCACCCCTCCCTCATGCACTGCTGCTTGTATGGGCATGTATTCCCCAGCTCAGAGAGTTGATCAAGCTGAAAACTACTTTACACCTCCTTCTGTGTATTCTCTCCTGTCCTGCCTCCCCATCCCCTTGGCTCAGCCTTTCAACCAGCTTGCACTTCTGATACATTGACATGCAGCGGTACAAGCACCATTGTCTCTATGAGGAAAAAGGAGTGATGGGAATATATGACTTCACGGTAAGTGTGGGGTAGGATGAGGGTGTGCTTTCAGGACAGCCTACACTAATATTAGTTAGAGATGTCTGGGAAAGCGTGTGCCTGAAGGCTGCACTTTTGCAGCCACATCAGCCTGGTCTCACAGTTTGCCATCTCTGGTGGGAATAGTCCTGTCCTATCACCAGCTGTGTGTTGTACTGCTTTGTCCACAGATCTTTCATGGTGACTGTTATCCAATGGGGAAATAAGCCAGGGAGGCAAATGTGGGGAAAGAAAAAAAAAAAAAAAAAGATTATTTGAAAAGCTAGTTTTATTTCTTTGTTTTTATTTTCTTTTTTTGCCAGTTTGTGTTTCTTAGGGAGTTAGGTGACTGCTGGAGACGGGTCAAAGGCAAGGCAGGAGTGTGCAGGCAAGGCCAATTAGTGTTTGGTTTGCTTTAGGTGTTTAACACCACACCTTGTATTTAACATGTGTGAATTAAGTTATATAGCTCTCTTTAAAAATGAGAGCTAGTGTTATCAAAAAATTGTATCATTTGCTAGTTGTGTGGTTTTGTTTTCGTTTTGCTTTTTAATAAAATAAAGCAGCAAATATCATTTTAGTAATCTTGGTTAGCAGAATTGCATGGGGAAGATTGAATACCCTGTCCTGTTTCTCTTATCTGAGATGGTAAATTAGCACTAATTACCTCGTCAAGAAGGCTGAGAGGAAATTTCTAAACGCACCTAGCAGCAAGCCTATTGTTTTGAACCTGTGACCAGTGGGGATAATTTGAAGATAAAGGCATGATATAATATTGTAGCAGGAGAAATGAGTAAGAGGAAATAGGAGGGGCTGCATAATCCGGAAGATGATCAGCTTATAACATGACTTGTTATAGCAGATGTAATACTGTGTTCTCTCCTTTGTTCTTCAGACCTTTCGCTGGAAAAGATAAGATAAGCAAGCAGTTGTTATAATATGGGTAATAAAAGATATTTTTTTTTTTGACTTAGCAAACTCATAGACTGAACAGCTATAGAATACTTATTTCAAACTCCAGAAATCGGGAAGACATGGAATTACAGCCGCCTTATTACATGGAATTCAGCCTGTTCTGGCTCTGATGTGAATCCTAGAACAGGTATTTAATTTACCTTCTGAACGGAATTGGTGGTTCCAGATTGCCCTGCATTCTAATTGGAAACTGTTTTGTGATAGAAAAGTTACAATACAACTGTGTGGCAACTTGGAATTGCGTATACGTGAAGCTAAAGAATAGACTTTGGGAGGGACTGTTTTGGACACTGCATTGTTCAATGGTATTGTCAGTTACCACTGGAGAGGTGAAAGTGGTTTGAACTCTTGGGATCTCAGAATATGAAGGCATTGGATGTTCTGAAAGGGCACTAAAAAACATCTGTAAGCATCTTTCATGAGTTCTGACATTTTGGCTACTCTTTTCTACTTCTTCTCACTACTTTTATTTTTTATTTATTTATTTATTAAACCATACTGTTTCTCTAGCTTTTTGTATGTCAAGTATTACAAATTTTCCTTTATCTCCTCAGTTAAGAGCTCAAAGAGAGAAACTGGCAATGTCCTTGTCTTTACAGGGAGTTAGTTAATGGTTTGTAAAGTTCTCGGTAGCAACTAGTTACACAGAGGCATTTGGAAGAGAGATATTAACAAAGAAGGTTAAATGACAAAATGCAAGTAAAGGTCATGTTTAAGACTTGGCTCGTGGGGGGGTGGGTGGGGAAGGAAACACCAAACTTTTATACATTTCTTTTCTAGATATCTTTTCACAAACAATACTGAGAAGTCGTTGCTTTGCAAAGCTTATGCAGTATGCCAGATGTTATAACAAACCCCAGAAGTGGCTGTGATGGCCAAGAGAAGTTATGCCACCTAACTGTATTCTACATCTAACAAAACCTTCATAAAGTGCCTGTTAAAACTGATCTGAATAAAAGGCATTTCTGAACAAATGGATTCACTCACCTCTTGGAGAATAGATTTTCATAGAAGTAGGAAACTTACATTTACAGATGTAAATGCCTATCAATTATGAGAAGCAGAATATGGCCCTGCAACTCAGGAATGGTTCCTTGAGTAAAGTCCAAATTGTGAGATTATGGATTAATGATTTTAAAGGGGTTGGCTGTTTTTTTTTTTTTTTTTTTTTTTTTTTTGTCGAGTGCTGTCTTTGCTCTTTTGAGAAAAAATTGTGGGAGCCAACAAAATGAGTCTGGCTTCAACATAATGTACCCTTTACACTCTAGAACAACAAAGCCAGGCTTGAATCACAATGGTTAAACAGGTTGTTACTTAGTGCTTTTAGTGTGAAGATCACCTATAGTATGCCTGAAGTGAAGAAGGTGGAGAAGGACAAAGGAATATAGTGACAGGGTGGGTGGCTGTGTTTTGGGGGAGGGAGAGTAGAATTTGGAAGGATCCATTACATTACAAGACATGATGCTTGGTCCACAATGGCTAATATTTTGTCTTGGGAGCCTGTGCTGACCTCTGGGCTTCTCTGCTTTTTAACTGGAAAAAAAAAAAAAAAGCCCAAATTACAATTGTTGGATACAGTCGTGCACCTGACTGATTATAGTTAGAATATGCAGTGGAATCTTTGACAACTCAAATGTATCTCTAAATTACAGTCTCTTGGATCACGCATGCTGCAATATATAGGCTATGTCAAAATGTCAGCTGTTGCTTCCATGTTTGCAGCGCTGACAACATGACCTTCAGGTTAAGAGATCACTGCTGAGGTGAGCTCTGCCCAGTGCATGTTTGTTTTTGCTCTGTGTTAAGCTTTTGTAGTTGCATACTTCTAAATAACCACAAAGCAAACGAGAACATGAAACAACTCAGTCTTCTGCACTTGCAAATGGGTCTTGTAATGATTACACACTGATGCTTCCACTTTTTCATTGTGCCCTGGGGTATCATACTTTGTGGTAAAGTATGTGTGCAGCTTAGCTGAGAAGGATGCACGAAAAGGAGCAAATGTGTTTCTTGGCAATGCTGACACTATCTTCACTTCTCTTTTGCACTTAGAGGGGTGGGTTTGCAAATGGCAGAGTTTTCTTGGGAGATGGTGTAAACAGGAGAGCAAAGTTAGTATGCTAACCTGTCTCAGCTCAGTGCTGGTAAATACAACTGAGCATAGTGATGCTGCCTTGGGTATATAGTCCAAGTTTTGCCTCTTGTCTACAGAGCATGCCCCACTCAAAAATCAGTACAAATTTGCAATAGTATTATTGTGCTATCCACTTCTGTTAACTCTTGCTCTGATATTTGTTCAAAATGGGGATATCAACTGGTACAGGATTCAGATATAGTGAAAAAGTTGATTATTCTGTGGCATGTGCTTCTAGGGCTTGTTACTCTGTGAGTGAAGTTTAGCCAAGTGACTTTCACTGGAGCCTATCACCTCTTTATATAAAAAGTGCTCAGCTGGTGTGAATCAAACTGTAACTCTGAATGTGAAGGCTGTGTGAGATAGGGGACTGTCTCATTAATCAAGCTTAATTGTGGTTTAGAAGGCCTCTAGGCAACTCTGTAGCTGCATATCTGTGATCCGATGTTATTTATGAGCTTTGTGATTATTTTATCACGTTAAAACAGCTCCCCCATCCACCCCTGATCATCTGCAAACTGGGTTGCAGCAGTACTGTCAGAGACATACTTCCAGAAAGACAGGAATCGGGCCAAACAGGAATTATTGCAGGTTGTGGTAACTGTGTCTATCAATGACTGTACTTTGCAGTTATACAATGTTTGCATTGTGTTTGTCTTTGCCATCTGACTCATTTGTCTTACACCACCCCTCAGCCTGGAGTTTCCCGAACAGCAAAATACAAGTTCTGTCAGGACAGCTGCTTAATAAGGCACATGTTGAAATAGTGAAGGAGGGAAAACTCTTTTCTGGATAAATTACAAATTGCTGAGAGGAAGAACATAGCATGCAGATGGGCTAGAAAGTGTGCAAGGTGGGACTTGGAGCTACAGTATGTGATACAAGAGAGAAGGGAGAAAGGAGTTTGGGCCTGTAGTAAGTGAGGAAATGAAATCTGGAGACAACAGTAGTTATGTGCCTGCTCCAAGTCAGCAGTTGTGAGCTGACTTATGCAGGAGGACTTTGTTAGTTCTGCAAATTGTTTGTGCCTCTGAGAGATTATGCTTGTTTTGTGAACAGTGGCCTTTCTTGCCAAGTTGAAGGGCATCATGTGTCTTATTTGTAGTTACTGTATCTGTTACACAAGCAACAGCACAGCAACAGAAGACTTCTTTAATGTGTCTGATGTCAAATTTATTTTTAAAGAGCAGTGTAATTCATTATTGGTACCAGCCCAGATCTTTGCCACAGCCAACACTTGTGACACAGCTGTTGCTGCCATTGCATAGTTAGCTCTCCAGTTGCAGTCTAAGGTGGGAGTGAAGTGGGTTTGCCATATTTGCACTGTCAGAAATCTACAGCATGACCACATACATACAGCCTTCTGTAGGCAGCTGTGTTGTTCAATTTTTGGTATTATTAAGAATTCATGATCAAACTGCTGTTGTTTGAGACAGTATCTTTTCTTTTTGTAGGTGCTCTTCTGCTGCAGGTTTTTGTTTCTACTTGGATCCTAGTTCTTGCTACTGTTTAGATTTTGGTTGAAAAAGTGGGGCTGTTTGCCTAGTTTCTTAAAATATACTTTTTTCATAATGAAGGCAGAAATAAGAGCATGTGTGTGGTTTGATAGCTTAATAGTGAAACTTGAGGAAAAATGCTACCTAAAATCTATCTTGATCTTATAGCTCTGAGAGAAGTTATGGAACAGGTGGAGGGCTATCAGAGGAGTAAGGCACATAACTGATGCATGACTGTAAATGTTTCTGTTGCAGCCAAATTGATTACTGTAACTAGGCTAATCTCATGTATTAGCCTTTCTCAGACTTCAGTGCTTTTATATACAACTAAAAAGTAACTTGCTCTGTTTTTTTCTTTTCCTTTTCCCTTTGTTGTTCAATGATGTGGTGCAAATCAAGAAAAATTATCTGCCAAATGGCTCTTATTTTAAAGTGGGCCAGAATTGTAGGACAGTGTGGGAATTTATGAAGTGTTGTCTTGATCTGCTTTTGGGTTTTTGTCCCTTCTGTCGCTCATGGGAAATGAGAATGAAAGCATTCTTTGATGAGGATATTAGTGTCACATATCAGTGTTTTATAGTAGACTGATTAAATGGTTTGTTCTTGGAATATGGAGCTCAGTATTCAGTCTGTTGTTACTGTGGATACAGCAATTTATTAAAGTAACCACCCCTTCATGCTTTGCCAGTGACTAAACTTGGCTGGTAGGAATGCTTGCCTCTCCTGTCTGTGCTAGAGACGGTCAGTTATTGGGTCAGGTCTAGCCTTTCATGGGTGCACCTGCACATATTATATTAAGTAATAAACTGAACTCATGCCTGTTGACTACTGGAAGCTACCTATGTTTTCATGTAGGTGAATACAGAGTAAAGAGGACAGAGGGTGGAATGAAGTGTAATGAAAGTCTCATGTACTTCACCCGAACATTGCTTTCTTTGTTCCCACCTTCACAGAGTCCATCATATATCATTTTGCTAGCCACGACCTTTGGAAATTGGAAATTGCCGATATTTCTATACAACATTGGTATGACAAATACCTGTTAATGCACAATGCTGACTCTGTGAGCTAAAACAGAGTTCCATTTCCTGAGATCCTTGTTCTTCTGCCTTCTTTTTTTTTTTTTTTTTTCCTCTTTGAAATGAAGGTTTTATCCTCTATAAGCCAGCTTTTGAACATGTTTAGAATAAAACAGGCAGAAACATTTATTTGTAAGTAAATTAAATGGACAGGAATGGAAGATAGTCCATGAGTTTAGCAGGGAAAAAAATCCCAACCACTCTGTAATACAGTTAAGTGCAGTTAAAGCATTTTGTGTTTCTAACCCTGTGTCATTGAAACTTGCAATTATTTTCTTGAGTAGCTTCATTTTATGGAATAGGAAGTGCTCTGCTAAGGTGGAATTTAAGGAACATGGGGAAATCCTATGGAAACAGTGACTGTTGAACTGCTTGAAATGTGAGCATTTTTGCATTGTTTCCTTTGTGATATGCAAATTGAATTGAGAATGAATGAATGAACATGTCCAACCTTTGAGTGTTTCTCTGCTTTGCCTGGGTTGGGGGACAGTCAGGATTGGTCACATGAGTCTGTGCTGAGATCATTAGACTGGGGACACCAGCTGTGCTGTTATTAGGGGTTTTAAAGTCTGTGGCAGATGTTCTTAGGCTCTCTTCCAGCCCCCACATATGGTGCAGTAGAGTACATGGAAAAAGAAATGTCTGACCATGTGTCTTTCCATGCAAGAAAGAGATTTCTGCCCCCCGCCTCGCCCCCCCATGCAACTACGCAAGATATTTTATGTTAACTTGCATGTATCAAAAACCAGTTTGAAGTATTTGAAGCAGAGGAGTGAAAAAGGCGATCATATGAAAATAAATACAAGTGCTTTGTTTGGAAAGTAGGGAGGCTAGCCAGGACTCAAGTCTGTAGGTGCACATGTTCTGCCACTCATGTATTTGTTTCCTGGTTTCTTTGACACTGCTATTTAGATAGGGCCCTTGTTACATTACTTTTTGTGTATGTATGTAATGTAAAGTTGTTCCTGCAAAGACTTCGAATCTATGGTGAGATATAAGATGAGCTGTAATATGCACAGAGAGCAAAGAGATATTAAATCTGTGAACAGAACTACTGCTTATTCTATTACAGTTAGATAGTATATAGCATGAAGAAAACCATGCTATTTACTTTTTGTCATAGTAGGGAATGAGTATGTATGCCTTGTTTTGAATGTGTAACCTGTGTCCCCTCTGGAAGTCGGTTAACCAGTTCAAATATCATAGAATCATAGAATAGCCTTGGTTGGAAAGGACTTATAAGATCATCAAGTCCAATCATTAACCCAGCACTGCCAAGTCACATCCTCAAAATATAAATCACAAGCTGCTTAGTATTCTGTGGGCTTCTGATGTGCTCTGTGGAGGTATCTACCAGGGAGATGCAAGACTGACTAAATGGCAAACCAAAGGTACATGAGGAGCTGAAGAATGTGAACTACTTGTAATAAGTAACAATTATGTCTCTGTATTTCTTGTGTTATGGGTTTTTTAACCATGTAAGCATGTTGTTGCTAAGCAGAACAACGAATGTTTAAACAATTCTCCATGCATCATCTTTTCCTTTAGTGTGTGGTGTTTTTTGAGCTAAACCAGCTGAGACGCTGTGTGAATTGGTCTGTGTTAGGCACAAAGGGAAGAAAATGCAACACTTAAGTTTTTATTTTTGGATATCTATCTCTCAGC
Organism: Podargus strigoides; assembly: GCA_028020825.1. Classification (NCBI taxonomy): domain Eukaryota; kingdom Metazoa; phylum Chordata; class Aves; order Caprimulgiformes; family Podargidae; genus Podargus; species Podargus strigoides. The sequence goes on along the minus strand of CM051623.1, from coordinate 12,427,827 downwards.
TTCCTAACTGTAATCAGATAGTGCTCTCATACAGAGGTTTTTAGTATGATTAAAGAGGACGGTATCCAAAATAAATAATCTAACATGCAATTCTTGTTGGGGCTTTTGTGTTTTTCCCATGTGTTTTCTCTGGGCATATTCTGTTCTGAATGTTACAGGAACAGACCATACAATTGATCAGAAAATCTGAATCCTCATTCTCTGGGTTGTTTTGTGTGACACTGAAAAAGCAATGTTGGTGACCCAAAGGGGTTTTTCTTTTTAAGTCACTGAACTGGGATTTTAGTCAAGTGCTAGAACGCACTCGTACATGCATATTTCTGGCAAGACATAGATCTCTAGATCTAGTTTGAATGTGATTCCTTCTTTTGATCTCTCCATCCCCAAACAGTTAACCTTTCTACTTTCTAGTAATGGTGGTGTTTTAAACCATCGGAGACCCAGATAGTTCTTCATGCTGTTCCCACAGTATAGCGTAGAAGAACAAAGTGCCTCCATTTACTGCAGTGTGGAGAGCCATGGGATGCAACCCCAGAAATCTTTGATGGCTCATGTGGATAAGTGCTGTTTTACAGCTTATGCCCAGTCATTTGAGAGTATTTCTGGATGGTTGTACCCCAAGTAAACTGGTCTGTGTGCCGAAACCTGGGTGATGATTACTCAGGTTGATAGCAGTGAGGAATCAATTGCTACTTGACTAAGCTTATGACAGTCCACACAGTCATGTAGCTCCTATGAAAAGAACAGTGCCTCCTGTGTTACTGACATTACAGTGCAGGACCCAGCCAAAATTTAAGAGGATTAGTTGTGGCGTGTTGCATTAAGCCTGACTGCTTAATCAGAAGGATTTTTTCCTGAGGATTATTTTGTTGGCAAAACTGAGAAAATCGGGATCTTGATGAGCTCCAGGGGCTTGCTCTGAAGGCTTGGAGCAAGTGAAGTCCTAACGTGTGAACATGACTGGTTAGAGCATGTTTTTTACAGGTTATAGGTGAACTGCTGTGTCTGTGTGATGGGAGGAGACTGTGGTAAAACTGCTTGTGGTACTGTGCTTTCCTTGATAAGTGGCAGTCCTTGTTTGATTAGAATCCAGTATTTATATAGCTTCTTACAGTATCAAAACCTTTCTGACTGGAAAACAATTGCTTGAAGTGGTTCAGTCTTGCACTGAGGGTATTAAGCCCGGTCAGCTTCCCCTCTCCCCACTGCCCCTCACTTCTGAACTTTAGCAACCTGTCCAATTTTCTGTGCATGAGGTGGGAGGAGAGGAGGATTAGTTATAAAGTTGTTTCAGAAATGCATTTTCCCCTCCCAAGGATGTGCTAGAGAAAGCAATTGTGCTTGTTAAATTTTAACTTCCAGGATTCTCTGCAACTGCTGTGATGCCATCAATGATGCTGGTTCACATTCCTCTTTTGGCAGAAAACACTTCCATGCAATGGCTTCAAGCTAAACAGTTGCCATTTATCTTTTAATTTCTCTGTAACTCTAGAATGCCTTAGACATGCAGAATCTTATGTGTGTGTGTATCTTTGTGGGTAGATGGATTGGCCCTTGATAGATGAAAAACTCATCCTCTCACTGAACATATTTTCTAAATCTCTCCTGTGTGAATGTACAGGAGGTGGCTAGCCAATTTCATTCCTTCTTCAGCCTTAATCAATATATTGGAAATAGTGTGGGAACTGCCATGTTAGGGGCATGTGTGTATTTGTTGAAGGAAGGTTTGTTTTGCTAACTGAAAGGTTGATAGGTTAACGCACACTCCTGCTCCTCGGGTGTATTAAAGATGGGCTGTGGGTTTTTTTTGTGGTTTTTTTTTTTTTTTAATATTCCCTCAAGTTTGACACTTCTTTTTCTTGATATGTTACAGTACTGAGTGTGTTATTGCTTCAAGTCAACAATAAAAAGAGAATCTTACTTGTATTCCAAATGAGTGAAGCTCTGAAGCAGCAGATCTCCCACTCTCTCTCCCTCCTCCTAGCTTAAAATTAGATCTGCTGGCCCAACAGGAAGGGGCTTACATTTCTTACTCATTTTCCAACTGTCAAGCAGAGCATGTAGTCAGGCTGAACAAAGCAGCAGCATTCCTGGATCCTTTTAATCATGTATTCAGAACTCCAGTGCCTCCTGATTTAATGAGTACAGTGAATGTATTCACAACTAACAAGAGCGTGCTCATTAAACAGCAGTAAGTTAACTATCCTATTCTCTTCTAGTAATCCAATTCATAATTAAATGGTGCTGTATCTGAATACAACTCTGGACTGTCAAATGGAGAGGTTAGATGTTCTGTGGCTATGCGTGGTTAGATAGGATTGTTGGAGTATAAGTAATTTAGCTTAGCTTGCCTCACTGATAGGGCTACTTTTCTTGCTGGGGGCTTTTTGTGCTTACAAGTCCCAGCTGACCAAAAAGTTTAAACTTCAGCAGTTGGCCAAAACGTTAATTTAAATTGTCTTTTAGTTTGTGGCTTTCAGGTTTATATTCTACTGTATTGTACTGTTACTGTTGTGTAAATCCAAAGTAGCGCAGCTGTGCTAACTGGAATTACTAGGGTGTAACTGAAGGTAGAATTGGACCCCTGGTTGACTTGACTGCTACATAAACTGAATCTTGCAGTCCTGATGGTTAGGTGGTGACATCTGAAAAACAAAGAGATGGATGAGATCAGTTTAATGTTTTGGATTGGGAGATGGAAGCTGAACAAAGGGTTATGCTGCCTAGAGGCATACAGGAATTTGTTGGAATTGTCTTCAGTGATGTTAAAATACAAGTAGCAACTGAGTGCTTGTGTAAATCATCTGTCCTCAAAAGCACGCTTATCTTAATTTTTCATGGAATTACGAGTGAAAGCATAAATATTGAATACTTAGCTTTTAATCTAATATCTATTCTGAAATGTTTTGGTTTTAGTAGTTACAAGCCATATTTAAAAACAGATTTGGAGGCTGAGGGAATTTGAGCCTAAGGGAGGGAGGGGCAGTATGTGTACTGTCTGCTTTTCTACTGGCAGCCTCCTGACAGTTTTGGGGGCTTTTAGCATAATCAGGATGACACCAAGTCAATTCTTATTTAAAACCAGCTGACAATCTATTCAGTTTGTGCTGTCTGTCTGTCTTTAAACTGATTTCAGAAAAAAGCCATACGGTCCTTATTACCTGTTTGCCATCTGGAAGAGCAGGCTCCTGCCTGGATAGGGGCAGATGTACTGAATGCCTGATGCAGCCGTCTGCAGCTGCTGCCTCTTCCCACAGCCTGCCTCTACCTGGCTCTGGTCTCTGTTCCTCAGCCAGTCCCTACAGGTCCCTGGCATGGGCACCTGTGTAAGTCTATCAAACGTATGCTGAATTGTCTAATAAATAATCATTATAGTTTCTTACTTTCCTCTTAAGACCCATTTTAATTCAGATACACTGAGTAAGCATCATTGTTTGTCTTATACATCTATCCTTCTATGTTAATACTGAATGGTAAGGTTCCTTTTAAATGTCACCTTACTGATTTGTTCATGCTGGTATATGTTGTAAAAACTAAGCATGAATTGTTTGATATAATTCAAAGGAAGAAAGCTTACACGCTCCAGAGTAAGGAAGAAATTGTTCCTTCCATCTGTAAATATGAAGAACGAGCTATAGTGGTTGTTTCAAACTGGAAAGCACTTGCTCACTTGGGGCATCATGTTGAGAGATGCTTGCAGCTACTAGTGTCTTGTATAGCGTGGGGATCTGTGTAGTGAGCACACTGTGTCTAGAGAAAGAGGACAGAGGTGGGGAGGAGACTTCAGGATTTCTGTTTGGTTTGTTTTAACCCTCAGTAAAACTTTCCATGCTGGTGTCTGGAACAGGTGAATTCAGCTGCGTGACCTTTTTGTGTAACTTGTCAAGGTGAGATGGGTACTGTCACAGGGATACCATATGGAACTGAGGCATGGAGTGATGTTTTGTGATCTGTTGCCTTCTACTTCTGGTCCCAGGGTTTTTTCTATCTATATTACGCAGATTTGTAAAAGGCCTCAATGTTTTTCCTTAGTGTGTGTGTTTGGGGGGTGGTTGCTGGTTTTTGGTGGTGGTGGATTGCCAGGGCAGAAAAGGACTACTTGGGGAACAAGCTGCTTTTGTTTTATTCTAATTTCTGAGGTTGAATTGATTTGAAGTTTTTTTTAATTCTAAACCACAAATGTGCATTAGAGGAGGAGGGAAGTGGAACCAATTCCTGTGTTACCATGTTCAATCCTATTTTTGCAACATCACAAGTATTTCTAAATTAATTCTAAAGGTTGTCTGTATTGTGGGTTACAGGTTTCTTGTATTAGCCACATAACTTACTGTATGCTTTTAATATTAAAACAGACTACCACTCTGCCCATTTGCTGAGAGGATAATCTGCTGTTTACTGAGTGTGCCTGGGTATCTGAAAAGCTGAGACACATTCCAAATGCTCTATTTCTGAATAATAATTTATCCTGCCTACATACAGTGTTTTCAGAGAAGCTGCAGGGGAAGGATTTTGGATTGAAGGCATATTTGCTTGTGTGGGTGTGAAAGGGTGGTGTAGGGGATATTCTTCAGTGGAAAAATGATCCATAGTTTTCTCTGTAAACTTTCTCGGCCCATCACTTCAGTTTGGATTTTTACACCCACTGTACCTAACAGCAGTTACTACAAAGGACAAATTTTTGTTACCTTGCATTAGTAAAACAACCCTAGTTATTAGCACAGACAACTGCTCCCTTCCTCCAGTCTCTCTTTAGACTATTTTTAAAAAGACAGTGAGCTTTTCCTTTCTGACCACTAGGCTAAGATGGTAGTCAAAGTTATATTACAAACTTATCAAATAAAATAGTTTAGAAATGTTGAGTTAAAATACATTACAGGTAAAAGAAATTGAGAAGTTTTGTGCTTTGTATGTAGGCTTATTCTGAGTGTGGGGTTTTTGTTTGGTTGAATGGGTTTTTTCCTCATAGTAAATGGACTATCAAAGACTAGATGTGCCAGACTGTAGACTTGAGTTACTCCAAATACCTGTGCAGCACCAACATGAAGCTGACAGTCTTGAGGATATGCAGTGTGAGTAGATGGATGATGTTGATCATGCAGTACTGGATTGTGCCTACTGGGATGGTGTAACATTTTATGGGTAGGCAGGAGGCATGTAGGTAATGCCTTGAGGCTTTGGAGATCTTACAGTATCAGAAAGGTGATGCTTCACAAAGAAATCTGTGTGTAAACAGTACCAAATAATGGTCTACTTGCTGCTTAGAAAGATTGTATGTTTATATTTTGCAATATCTGGCCTAATGCTCAGGTGTTTAAACCTGTCATTTGCTGCTCTGTCTTTCGTTGTTATCTTTTTGTCTTCCCATGCTTCAGGAGCAGAACTGATTGCACTTCTGTGAGAATGTAATCTCACTGCATGTAGTGCAAGTATCCTAAGTAAAATGTGCTTTGTGATTTATAAATGCCTTTTGTTTTTGTAAAATAAAAAAAAGGGGGGGAGGGGGATGATCAAATAGTAACAGCTTACCCAAGTACTGCTCAACAGAAAGTCTTGATGGAAACTACTTTCCCCTGTGAAGTCAGATGAATAGTTGATGATACCTTTATTTAACAACAAATCAATTATTTAAACTGGAATGGAGTAGAATGCCTTGCAAAGGCCTGAGATGTACTGCTCTGACAATTCACATCTACAGTTCCATGCTAAGCAATGACTTGTGTTTCAGAATAAACTTTGCCAAATAATAAACCCGAGCAAATCTATACAAGGTTTAGTAGCCAGTCAGCTGTAGAGTTAAATCCTAATTTATCTCACTGAATATTTAACAGTGACACAGTCTGGCAAAGGATAAATAATCTGTCAGTTCATTCTTGATTATAGTGTGAGCGTAATTCCTGCTGCTAAACATGCATGGGCAAGACAGATGGAAGATGGCAATTACATGGACTCATTGGGAAATCTAAAAGAAAAATATTGGTTGAAAAATTCTCAGTTCCCAGAATAAGTAAATTTTGTAACAGAAAAATTAATGAAAAACAAAAAAAAGGTTTTTCACAAATACTTTATCTGCTGTGATTTCAGGGAAACATCTGTGGAAATCCCATCTTGAACAGAAAGTATATGAAGTCTTAGTTCTGCCTGTTGGTGATAAGAAACATTTTTCTCTGAAATTTCAGCCTTTAGAAGAGTATTTTATTCTGTTACATCATCACTGAAGTGCTGTATTTCCATATTGCTGTGAATGTTCGTTCCGGATTGTCTTTAACAGATACTGAGTGCTGAAGGCCTACTGCTGTAGTTCTTTCCTTTTTCCCTTTTTTGTACTCTTAGAGAATAAAGAAAACTTTTCTTTTAAATATTATTTTTCTGTATCTCTGCCTTTTAGAGTTCCATGGTACTGGAAAAAAAATTACCTCCCTAATGGTAGAACTAAGTGGTATAAATAACTTGGGGATGGAATGATGCCTTTGAAATAGGACTGGTACAATATTTTTCTCGGTGAAAAGTTCCATGTGAAATATTTTTATTTGTTATTACTTTAAATCTTGTTGCTTTACTAACATGCTCAAATTTAATTTCTCCTTCTGCAAGTGTTTGTATTCAAGCTTAAGATGAAATACAGAAGTGCACATGGGAATAGAATTACATTTGGAAATGTAAATCACCTCATCAAATCCACCGTTCACCATATGGTGAATTTCAATCCTCTGTAATCACAGCCTGATATTCAAGTGCAAGAACTGTTATGAGTATGCTAAAACTGCATGAGCCAGGACTATTGTGAAGCAGGAAAACAGAGGTGTGAAAAGGCGCTGGGAATATATGTATCTCTACTGATAAAGTAAATGATGGTTTATGTGTCTTAAAGGTGGGATGTTATCCAGATATACAGTTATGCTCAGTCTTCAACTGAAGAATAATGAGATGATTGAATGCAAATCAATCTGAAAACATGCATGAAAGGATTCGTGTAGGAAGAAGACAGTCCAAAACAAGGAATCCTCTTTTGATCAGAGTTGGGTTGTCAGCATCCAAAAGCTTGATGCAGTGGGAAGCACTGTAAATAACTATTGGCATAGATATGAGCCTTTTGAATAATTGCATCAAACTTTTAAAAAATCTAGATAGACATGAATGGGAAGGTAACTTCTAATAACCGAGATCAGATGAAGAATGCTTAAAATGGCATTAACCTTTATTTTGTGTGAGGATGCATCTGGTAATGGAGAGGTTTTGCAGGGAAGGAGCTGCATTTCATAGCTACGAAGATTCAAAATGCTGTCATTGGTGCAGACTTACCCTTGGAAGACAATGTTTCTGCATCTTTTGTTTTGACACTGAGAGTTGGATCAGTCCTCAGTGAGAATTGCTACTGGGAGAAGAGGTGGCTGCAATTGCAAACTTGTCCTGAAGGTGAGGGGACAGGAGGCTGTCTGGGAAGAGCTGTTGAGATCTGTCTTGGAGGAGAGATTTAAGAAGGGAAATTGCTTAATGATTTTCTTGAGGAATGATGAATTATTTACAATTCTTAAAACTCAAAGTTTGCTGAGGTGACAGCTCATGCACTATATAAAAATGCCATTTTGAGGAGGGCTTTCCTTTGAAGATAATTTCTGCAAAGTGGGGTTTAGTTTGTAGGAGTTCTTGTATGATTGCCAAATGAGCTCGTAGCTCCATTCTCAGAGTTTCAAGACTTGCAGCAGAAAGCCTTAGTTTTTTGAAATGTATGCATTTTTAAAGTACTGCTTTATTTTGTTCTATAGATAAATCTTACTACTTTTGTGAAGGCTCTGGTGACATTTTGTACAGTTTTCATGATGGCATTTCCCTGTTTATGCTTTCTAAGTGATGTTTAAGGGGAAAAGATTTGTTAATATCTATTCTGTCCAGAAGGAGATGTTTGCTCTGTGCTCAAACTAAAAATTTTGGACATGGTTAAGAACATAGGTATTGTAAAATACACTCTGAAAATCGATGTTTTAATGCAGCAGGCTGAAGAGAGGAGTAGTGTAACTCTCTCTCTTTGACTCAGTTTAGTAGTTTGTGTAACTGCTCTGCCAAGAGAGGGCGAGGAAACTTGTGTGTGAGCCAAAGTTACAATTGCATTCAAATGACCTTACAGCATCAAGAACTGTTCATGTGAGGGAAACGCAAATAGACGCGACACTTACAGCAAGCCTGCTAGTCAAATGGTGAAATTCTGGAGGGGGAAAGGACACTCAAGAAAGGAAGAACGCTATGCAGATTATCAAGAGCAAAAAGAGTTGAAAACCAGGTACAGCAATGGCTACTGCGGAGCTGTAGTACCCAGATACTGTCTGTCATAGAACTTAGCTTGGAATGTAGTATGTATGTAGTGTGTGTGTGCAGAGGCATTGCTAGCCATGTTTTAAATTTACTCAGACAAAGGAAGGGAACATGGCAAATGCTGCTTTAGTACTTTTCAGATTCCCTTACTCTGCAATTTAGTTGAATGCTGGTTTTCAACTATTGCACTGCATAACGCTGCCTGGCCTCTCTCAAATAATGCTGAGCTGAGCTGCTGTTGTGTTGTCAGACGCAGGTTTTGTTCTGCTGGGGCAGGGGGAAAGACTCTTTGATGTGCAAAAGTAGGGCATAGACGGTATAGTGTGCTTGAATGGGTCAAGGATCCCTGTTTGCTTTCTCCCTTGCTACCTCAAGGTCTAAATTTAGTCCTAGTAAACTGCCATGTTATTTAAAATGCTACCGCCATAAGCTGGTGGGGTTTTTTTTCCAAGAATAAAACATAAGGTATCTGAGAGAGCTTAAGGTTACAGATAAAACTGCTTTGGGCATCAAGTATATTCAGTTGTGGTATTATTAAACAAGTGTTGTGGTGGGAGTGGGCAAATCTGTGCAAGCTGAATTACTTGCATGGTTTTGCAGGCTTTCAGCTGCAAAGCCATTGCAGTTATTTGAAATACTCATATTGTCCTATATTCACAGGACAACTAATTTGTCACTGATTTCTATTGGCAATCCTGGAGCATCAGAGGCAGGAAATGTGTTAATATTTATATTCTGATATAATCTTTGTATATGCTGATAGATCCTTGGGTAACTTTAAGCCTACTTACTGAAGTATGCTATTAGTAATGCCTGTCTAATTCGTATCTTGGACTTCATTCTGTTGTTAAAATGGAAAATCCTACAATATAAGGAGCTTAAACATGAGTGTTTCCTTTGAAACACAAGATAACTTGTGCTGGGGATGTCATCATTTTGCTAAGCTCATTTTCTGGATATGATTTGAGTTTGCTTTTCTTATATGTATTTAAATTTGAAACCAGAACTTTAAAACAGAAAAAAGCAGAATGGTTAAAAATTAAGGCATGAATTTTGGGTGGTATGAACTATTTTCTTCATAGAAATTTGTTGATTTTTTTTTAAGAATAATTTTTATAAATTTTGATGGTTCTGAAATATTAGAGGGTTACATGCTTGTGTTCTGGTGGTTGGAAGGTGCTATTTAGATCTACTCACCCAACATTGTTACTGTAAATTTCCTTACCAATGAATTTTAATGAAATAATCAGCACTGCTGTAATCAAATGAGGAACAATTCTTTATAATTTACTAATTCTTTTTACTACTCCACAACTTGGCTGTGTGTGAACTCTGTTAAAAGAATGAGTACATTTAGTGATTTTGTAAAAAAAAAAAAAAATTGCAACTGTTTCTAATCAAGTTAACTCCAGAAATCAAGTTTAACTTTATTTTTCACATGCTCTTTGTTACAAAACCCGTTTCATCTTGGAGCCAAAATAGTTTAAAGGGCCTTTCCATGGCTGGGAGATTTTTGCCTTTGGAAAAATGCCCATGATGGCTATTCCTTGCTCTGTGATTGACTGACTGACTTGAAGGAAGCTGACATTTCTTAATCAAATTTTTAAATTTTAAAACTTTAATAAAGATAATTTGAACTGACACTACCTGGAATACCTGAAGTCTTTGACAGTCAAAAATCTCAGTGCTACAGTTGTTTATAGACTTTTGTAGGAAAGCAAAGGGAAGGAAAAGAGATATTTTTGTAGGGTTGTTAGCATCTGCAACATGACTTTGCAAATTATGGGAGTGTAATTGTAGTTGGACAGATACGGATTTGATATCAGACATAAAGAATACTCTTTTTGTTAGGCTATTTTTCTTCCCTCCTTCTCTGTCCCCACTACTTCAGGTAGGATTACATTGCAACCAAAGAGCACTTAAATTCCAGTCAGAGCCCTTGTCCATAGGGATTAGATTAAAAAAATCTGAAGTGTTCTTGAGTGAAATACATCTGATGGATTTTTCTTGTTACTTTTCACATGGCTCACTTTTTCCTCTTGTAAATTCCTCCTTTCTGTGTGTATCCCAGGTGTTGCTGTTTAATGTATAGACTGCAATGGAATTCAGTTTTGTTTCTTTCTAGTGAACCTGTGTCCCAAAATATGGCATTAACACAGATAGTAAGAAGTCAGAGGCAGAGGACACTTGTGTGAAAGGTGCTGTTAGAAACTGCCCATTTGTCAGGAGGTCTGGTTCAGAGAGTGGTCTGATTCAGATAGCAGTCTGGTTCTAAATGTGTGAAGGGAGCTTGGATAAAAGCAAAGGGTATATCTGTACTGTAAGTTGCAGTCTTTGCAGACTAGCCAGAAACCAGAATAACTTTATCTTAATTAAGTCTTCAAACAGAACTTGAAAGTATTTGGGCTAATTTAGAATACATTTACTGGCCTTCTAAATTAGGATTTTAGTTGGAATTATTCTGAGACAACTTGTTTGAAATACGAAATTAAAGACTGAGGTGACTATGTGGCCTTTTGGAGAGGTACCTTGCTTTCACATCATTACTAGTCATCATGGGGCTGTACAGGAATTACTGGGAAAACCTGAGGATTAGAAGTGATAGAAATATATTTCACCTCATGTTTTCCATGTTGTTAGATTTTTAAGTACTGAAACTATTTCCTCATCAACTGTGATACTGTTTCCTTTGATCTTGCCTGATTCTGAAATCCTTTTTCTCTAAAAGAGATGAAATGTGCTTCTTGATGTCTTTTGACTTCACACATAGATGGTTTCATCAGAGAGCTGGAACTGAAGTTGAAAAATGTAGCCAACAAAGAAACTTCAATACAGGAGATGCAGAAAGAATAGCTGCTTATTCATTAGGCTCTAAAAACTGTGTGAACTTTAAGCCACTCAAGAGCTTAATTTAGTGGAAGACTGATCAGACAGGCTTAACATGGATAGCTCGGATATCATGTGGAAATTCTAATTTAGACATGTATTGATATAAGAGACCTTGATCTTATTTTCATTTGTTTCTGGCCAGATTGTTTGTTTGCTTGCCTCCCTTAACCCCACTCTTTATTCTCAGGAAATGCAGTAAATTGGCAACTGTTAGTGCACAACTAACCCTAACTGTGCCAGGGAGAGTGAAGGAAACCCGGCCTTCCAATAATGGCACAAGTTCCAGTTTAGCCAGTTCCCAGCGGAGCCTTCAGTCAACTTCTTTGGTGCTGCTCCTGGTAACTTTGACTGGGAAGGTGAAACAAGTAGTGTCTCTGGTCAGGATTTTCTCCAGCTTTCTGAGAAGTGTTGGTGACTTCTGAACCTGGCTTTTCTTTTTCTTCCCATAAGTGAAGTCCTCGAAGTGGTGAGAGAGCCAACGAATGTGATAGGGAATATGCTTGTTCTCAAAGTTGAGGGGAAAGCAGGTGAGTTAATTCAAATGCAGCACCCTCTCAGTGCCCTCCTTCCAATGTAAAGCAAAACAAACTTGAGTTTAAGTGTTTGAAATAGCAGAGTCTTTAGATCAGGCAAATTCCTTACTCTTCTCTGCTTCTTGAAGAAAGATACAAGTTCACTGGGATTTCAATTCTTTTTCCTTTTTTGTTTTTTTTTAAGTTGTGCCTAAGCACTAGTGTACTTACATGTTTCCCAATCCTGTAACTTCAGATTATAGCTATTACATCAACAGCACAGTAATTTTTAACTCGGTTCAGAAAACTTCTTGTTTCTGGCCTGGTCATTAACATTGCTAGGAAGGTCATAGTGTAACTGATGTGACTTGCCCTCTGATGGAAGTGTCATGGGAAAAACAAATGGACGAATGGATTCAGTGTGTTTACAGTAGCCATGGAAAGTTCTGCTTTGCTAAAATCTACACTAAGCTTGGCAAAAAAACCCACCCACACTCTAAATCTTTACTTTAAAAGAGCTGATGCTTTCACGTATCGCTTCAAGTCCGCATGGAAATTTATGTGGGGTAAAATCATACTGTTGGTCTGGAAGCAGCTGAGGATTTTAACTGTAGAACAAAAAATGCTTCTGAAGCATGTGTTCAAAGTCTGAAGTATGTGTTGATATCACTCTGAGACTTCTGTTCTTCATCCATTTTGAGTAAGTCAGTACTGTCCTCTGGTAGCAGTGAGTGGTGGAAGTTGCAGAAGTTTGAGTTTCAAAGTCTTGTTAACTTTTTCTGTGTTTCTGAGATTTTTTTTTTTATATATAAAATCTCAAATACAGATGCTGCGAGTCAAGATGATTTTCTTTTAAGATGTTTTGAAAATTTTAGATGGCACTTAAGCATTGTTATACAGTGCCGAATGCCATTTTATGCAACATCTGAAGATGACCCACTTGTCATGTCTCTGTTATGTTTGCATTTACTATAATTTAAATGTGATTAGAGTCTATTGGTTAGCATAAAACTAACTCTTTGAAGAGTGAAAGACGGAAATAGTTCTATTTCATCTTTATTGAACAATATTGCATTGCTTTGCTACTGACAAGAAATGACCACCTCAAGTTTTTGAGTGAACATCTATGCAAAGGACAGCCTCAACCTCTACGATTCACTAGTATTAGAAGTAGGTTTTATTACAGCTGCCTCCCAAACTGCAAACCAAGTGTTTTTACGTACAATTTTTTTGAACATCAGACCAATCCTTTATTCCATTAAATTCTTGCTGTTAAACTAGAGAACTCGGTTCTAGAGACAGAAAGGAACAAACAGCTGTGTATTTTTGGTGTTACAGCAGGCTTTCATTTCATGAAGTGCTATCAAAATTATTCTCCCTTCTCAAGGTTTGATAGAAACATGCCTTGCATACCTTTTTGAGACTTCAACTGACCTTTAATTCTGTAGCTCCATACTTTGGTTAATGGAGCATCTCATGTGCATTTTCCCTGTAGTGATCATAACATGCAATGAAGCAACAGAACCCACAACACAGATATCCATACAAAAGTGACCTGGGCAGCCTTTTAATCCATCTGCTTTATTTCTGTTTTATAGTGTGGAAAAAAAATGAGTGCTGAGAGTGTTGCAATTGCCTACAAAATGTCAAGTATGTTATTACATGTTGCTTACAAAGACCTCCAGAGAAACAGTCATGGAAGATTGCTGAATTGCAAACTAATGTATATTTAAGTGTCCTTCAGGTTATCCTTGTGTTTCTAGCATGTTCAGATTTTACAGTCAGTGTTGCTTATGCAAAAAAAGACATATTCAGTACAATTTTTTGAGCTTGCCTGTAAAGTGTCTATCACCTGGGGAAAAAAATATATGTTCTGTCTGTGATGGGTATGGATGGGGATGCAGTAAAGGCTTCTCTAACTCAACAAATCATTCTTTAGTCTGCCTCTTTAGTCTCTCATGACATCAGACTGGGCTGTGGGGCTGTTACTAAGTCTGCAGAAATGTTTTCCGCTGATAATGTACATGTCCTGTAGTTGAGAAGCTATTTTTAGTAATCTGGTTAGACTCTTAGAGTCACTGAGGAACGGAGTCCTGGCGGAGAGCTGTAAAAGGGAGCTGCCAATGCTTTGGAATAGGAAGGGGGGAAAAAGGTACCTTTTAATTTCCAACTGTTTTTTTTTGACTGCGTTGTTATTTCCTGGTAACTTGCAAAGAAAAGGCACGCTTCTGAGGTTTGTTAGCTTGTGTTTGGCTAGGAATAATCTCTGTAGTATTGAGGAAAAATCGGTAAAATTGCATGGAGGGAAATTTGCTTTTTCACTGTGATGATGTTCAAAGGCTGCCTGGATTGCAGCAAACTGATACCTTCTAACTAGAGTGAATCTGAGAAGTGCTGCTCTTCACTGTGTGTTAGTGGAAAGGATCTGACCTGAGACAGTTTGGATGAAGTGGGAGTCATGTTAATTTGACATTACATTTGCTTATATGGAAGACTTTTTTTTTCTGATTGCACAGTAATGACCGAAGGGTGATGCAAACAATACCACTGAAAAAGGAAATTATTATAAATTGTGAAACCTTTAATTTGACCATCATACTTGGCTACAGTCAGATTTTCATATTTAAAATTTTATATTTAAAAAAACGTCTTGTGAACTTCAATTCAGTCTAGTTTAATCACAGAACTATTACACAAAAAGATAGCAGAGGCAGAAAAATAGCACAAAGCACAAGAGAGCCCACCAGTTTACATGTTTATGTGCTGCATTAAGAACTCGGGACAGGAAAGTCACTGTTTTTTTTCCTGGTAACAGAATAGCTTAGATCCCTTAAATACATTGCTGTGCTTTTCCTCTTTCTCCTTTCCGACTTTTTCTTTTTTTTTTTTTTTTTTTTTTTTTTTTGTGTTTTGTTTTATTTCTAAAGTCATTCCCACTGTTTCAGTCTCCATGTGCATGGCTGAGTCAATGTGTTTTTCTTCACTTTCATGCTTATCTTTGCAAATGAAGTTTGCAGGTAGAGAGTTTTAAAATAGAATTCAAAGCTGTTTGAGACTTCTCTGAAAGACATACCTGGGAACACTGCCACATAGCAGAAACATTTCAGTGATAAGTATTTCATTGCTGTGGGGATGCCAAAGATAAAGTAAGGTAGACTGTGTCCAGTGTTTCATTAGACAACACTCCATGCAGTCGAAGGTTTGTAGGCATGCTGAAGTGAAAGATTAGGCATCTCTCTTTTTACTATTTATTGTTAGGTTTTATACATTCCACTATACTATCTCTTCACACCAGGGTAGTGTCATCGATCTGATATGAAAAAAACTTTATTTTTTTTTAAATTTTCTCTCAGTTGAAAATAACTTTCAAAATGTTGGTCTGTCTTTCCTATGGCCAGTCAGAATGGATTTATGCTGAATGTCGTCTTTCTTCATTTTGACTGATGGCAATTGGTCCTGCTGAGACTTCTGTATGTAGCTGACTCTTGTGCTACATGTGTTGTCTTGTGGATTTTGGGCTTAATCTGGTGGTACAATTTTGCCTATGTAGGATGTTTATAGGAAAATTCTGAATATGGCACTTCAGCTTTGTCTGGACAGGTATCTTCTGCCCCCTGTCATTGTGGGTAATTGGCAAACTTGCTAAGTTAAAGTTGTTTTATTTTTACAACTGTAATTCATCTGAAGAACAGAGATCATAATGATTGAAAGCTGGTGGCTATGGTGGCACCCCTTCTCTTGCAGCAAGGGATGCTGACAATGAATGCAAACTGTACTGTGGTAGCTAACCATTAAATGTTTGGTTTTAAAATTGGTGGCATACATATCTCTGTTGCTGAGCTTGGTGGCTATCCCGGGGAACATAAGAATGATGTGGCTGATGTCCTTCCTTGCTGGCTTTTACTTTGCACTGTGAATGACTGGGCAGCACTCTGCAGCACGTATGTTTGGAGCAAGGATGGAGCACGCTCAAATTCTCTTTCTGTCTTCATCGGTAGGAATATATTCTACCCCTGTGCACTAATGCGCATCTACATTACTTTAACCAGAACTGAACAAAAATTAATTAAATTCCAAGAACTGAACAGGATAGGTTCATATGTCTTCAGTGACATATTTGTGATGCACAACTGCAAAAACAAGCTTCTTGTGTCATAAGAATAAACTTGTGCATGGGGAAAGAGGGGAAAAAAATCTGTCTGAACTTGGAAACCTGCTGCTGTGGCTACACACCATGCCAGTAAATCAAATGTGTACTCGAGTAGCAAGAAAATGCTCTTCTTTGTGATAGCTGTATGCTTTGGGCTTGTGTGGTTTCTTAATTGCACTGTAAATTAGTATCTCTATATAGAGATCTGAATACAATGTGAAGATTGATGGAATAATAGAAACCTATGAAGTTACACTGTTATGCAAAAGCTAGAAGGCAAAAACTTGCAAAAATCTCCCCAAAAGATAGTGCCAGTTGTTAAGTGATGTGTTGTCTGTTGCTGAACTTTTTTTATGTTGCTTTTTTCCTGCCTCACTGTAGGTTTAGCATGGATTACCTGAAATCTGTGCAAGTTGTAAAACACCCTTCTGTTCCATATCGACATGGCTCTGTGAGCACTCATTTGGCAGTGGAGTTTCGTGGGAGACTTAGGTGTATGCTGTGTTGTTTCCATGCAGTTTCATGGTATATTCTGGGAAAACTGGTCTTTTGTCTAGCCCTTTTGGCGTACTGTGTAACTGATCTTAGCCTAGAAAGTCATGGATTCAAGTCAAGTTTCCAGCCTTTTCCTCCTGCTTATTAATAAACCTTCATGTTTCGACTGCAGTCAGTGTAGGTAGAACGAGACTGAGGAAGAGAGCATTTCAGTACTGGCTTATCCTGCTGGGAAAGTGGCAGCATGCCTTACTCAAATTGCTCAGAGCTGGTTCAGGCCATGGTCCTGGACTGTGCAGGTGGCTGGCAGGGTTTGTGGTGGCTGTGGAGACTGCTTGGAGCAAGGGCACAAGTGGTGAAACTGCAGACCTATGAAGCTCTAGGAAGGTTCTGGTGCAGCTTGTCACTACCAAGACATTGACCCTAGAGGGGCTGTGCTAGACTTACTGCTTCTTAAAAGCTGGCTGTCTTTTTAAACTATAGGATAGTGACTTATTTTGGCCTTGACATGTCAGTTCCTGGTGTTGATGATGGAAGTTTACAAGGGAATTATTGCTAGGCCTGAGTCACGGGAAACTTCCCGTGCTTCCTGTTTTGGCCATGGAGATTCCAGCCTAATGATGAATATTAGTAGGGTATTTCGATGATGAATTTTTATTTAATAATACAAACGAGCTATGTGCACACTGTGTTTTCTTCCTTTTCTGTTTCTATGGTGAGGGACAGGTGTGTGAAAACTGAGCTCCACTACTGTGGGCCGTGGGACCTTACAGAGATATAAAAGCACATGGAAGAAGAATGGAATATTATAAAGTGAAAATTTCAAACTGATGACAGAATATTCTACTGAAGAGAACAGGAAATGGTTCTTATTAGAAGTTGGGGGTCATGGATTTGCTGAACCCTGCAGTTGGTACAGATGAATAAACAGTGTGTTTCTGAAAACAGAGTCTGGATCCAGAACAGCAAGAGAAGTAAGGGTGGTCCAGTGTACCCACATCTCTGCTCTGCAGTAGGAGTAACTACAATGTTTAATTCCCTGCATCCTGGTAGGGGAAATACTACTCTTTTCTCCTTGGGATACAGTCTTGTCTTTTGCTTGAACTGTGACATGAACTGTTTGGACTGCTATGTTCTTCTGACCAAAAGGAAGAACAAGAATTTGTTAAAGCAAAAACTGCTATTTGTATGGGGCAAGTGAAGGCCTGGAGATCTCTGCTGCTGTTGGATGTGCTTTTTAATGTTTCAGTATTTCTTGTTGAAAATTCTGTTGGACCCCAAATCCTCAGGCAGATACACTGTAATATGTCACCTTTCTTGTGCATAAAGCATGAGTAAATTTGAATCAAAAGCTTTTCTACATGAACCATAGAAAGTTAAATAGGTTGACTTCATTTCAGGGAAGTCTGTGCTTATGTAGAATATAAAAGTATTTTTCAAAAATTCTCTCGTTTAATGATGTGATGTGCAGCCCTTTCCAAGCAAGTTCATTTTTCCTTGCCACACTAAGTTGCAAGGAAGTGCTCCTCAGACCTTCTTTAATAGCAAGGAGAGTTTCATATTCTCTCTTGACAGTAAAAGAGATGTGATAAAGCTTTGAGGTCTCATGCTAGAAGATATTGGACAGAGGACCTAAAATGAATGAAGGCTAGATAATGAAGCTGAGGGTGTGCAGTCTCAAAGCACTTTTTGATGTTACTGGCTTCAGCTGTCAATTCTTGGCTTCCTTTCACCTCTTTTAGCTCACAGTTTTTATGTGAAATGAACAATCTACACAGGGAATTTACAGAGTAGGTAAAGAGGTTTATTCCTTTCAGGAAATCCTGTGTTTATATTCAGGATTGAGTTTGTAGGTCTTGCTTTCCATTTTGCTCGTCTATCTAAAAATCTGAATCTTCCACAACTTCCCTTGAGAGAAGCTTGCTTCTTTGTGTACAAGCAAAAAGTGTGAAAGTCTTTAAAATAGGCAGACAATTATTTTGGCTTTAGTGATACTTTCCTATGGTGTCACAGTTTATGGTTTTCTTCAAATGTAACTATGGGTACTGAAAGTCCAGAAGATGTTCCGGTCTGAAATCTGAGTAAATATTATTGTTATTTTAAGGAAACTGAGTATTGGGAATGGTAACTTTGTGATACATTATTGCATGAGTCAAGGAAAATGAATCCTAATTGTAGTCCCGAGAATGATAGGACTGTTGCTTTAAGTCATGAAAAAACAGTTTGAAGGAAGAAATGTCTAAGCATCTATTGAGAGATACTTTCTTTTAAATTGGGGGCAGGGAATATTAGTGATATTTTTATTTTTTTTAGTTGAATGAAGAAGTACTTCAAATGCAGTGTGTTTTCCAATCTTGTAAACCTACATGGTGTTCTGTGTACTTTCAGCTTTACCATGTATCTGCAGTATTTCACTGAATTTGTTTGGATCCTCTTACTGCCCTAGCAAGGGTTACTTTTGATACTGTAGTGAAAAATTTCACTTTCAGAGAAAGATTTCAGAGAAACTTCACTCTGACAATTAAATTGTAGAGTACACACAGGAAAAAGTCCTTGACATACAGGAATGAGGTTCGTCAAAGAACTGTTTCCCCTCACTGGAAGCTGGCTTGGTTGCTTGACTGAGGCTGTTGGTATACTCAGAATGCTTTCTGACTGGGTGCTAAGATATGAAAAAGTCATAAGGCATGCTGACAAGTGGGAAACCAAATGGACTGATTGGTAAGCAGGCCAACTTGCCTAGTCCACTTAGTTTTCAGTCTCCATCAAGAGAGATTTACAATAGAGCAGGAGCTGGCAGGGGTAGTTGGGACAAGTGCTTTCTTACTGCCCATGACATGACTCTGGTCCAGAGTGGGTGAAGTTCAATGTCCAGTGGTATCTGTTGTGCATTTTGGAGAATGCACACATGCATGCAGGAATTTGAGGACAGCTTCAAGAAGCACCATGTTTAAGAGTTATTGCAATTGTTTTCCAAAATCAATTTACAAATTGTTTGGAACCCTTTGATCCATCTGTATTGAGTGACTTCAGATTTTTATTCTTGTGGTCCTTCGGGGAAAGCCACAATGCCGGATTTCAACTTCATTGCGTAAGTAAGAAAGATAGTTTAGTCTGCAAATGAAGCAAAAACATAACATGTATTACATTTAATTTGCATGTTTACTCCTTAGCTCGTGCTTTTGTGTAGTTCTCCCTTGTAAGGAGACTTTTTGTTTTGTTTAAAGACTCGATGTCACAGTGTTGCTCTTGCCCTGTTCATGTTAATGCCCCTGGAATTTTCTGAAAACTGTTCCAAAGTCTTTGCTAGTGTGACTTTGACTTTAATGGCACTAAGCCACAGATAATTGGCTCAGTTTCCTAAAATTCCACAGCCTGTTGTTAAGATAAACATTTCTAGGTTCCCAAGAACACAGATGCATGTATATGGTAATATACTGGGTATACAGAGCAACCTTTAAACAGCAAATTCTTATTTTTGTATTTTATTCTTGTTGTTTATGCAGAAACGTCATAAACAGAAAAATGATATGACAGAAATCGTGCCAGATTTTTAACTGCATTGTAACATTTTGAGAAGGGCTGTGAGATTCCTCTCTCTTGTTGCAGCCTTTAACTTCTGTGGAAGCAGAAGGGAAGCAGTCCTGTGTTGGAATGGTATGTGTTGAGATGCACACTCGTCAGTCAGCAGTTCATGTCTCAGTTACTGGGAAGTCCATGTGACCAAGACTTTGGTATAAGGCCCAGAACTGCTGATTGTTTAGGAATTCGTAGTCTTGTTTAGGTACCAGTGTTGAGGAGCTACATAAGTGACTTGTAAAGCCCACATATCAACAGGTGTTGGAGGTATGACTTTCTCTTTGCTGAAAAGGACTGTGAACTGTATTCCCCCAGCCCAAAGCTTTAGAGAGGGGCTATAACTGTAGAATTTGTGACAGAGCAGTGTTGGATTCGCTCATGTCTCCTCAAACATAATAGTGTATGGGTTAAAGCATTTTTCCCATACATAACTACTTAAGGATGACAAAAGAAAATGGATAGTTGAGATGTGCACAGAGTTCCTCAGAACCTGTTTAGGGTTGTAAGGCAACTTTGAAGAGTAAGGGAGTTTTTTGCTGGATCGTTCCAGTTGGAGCACATGGGGAAGCTTGCTGCCAGGGAGTGAGGGCCAGTGATACCAGTGAGTCAAAGTGGATCTTCTTAGCATCTTACTCAGAGCAGGAATTGGTGGTCTGACTCTTCTTGGAGGTAAGCTTCCAAATAGTCATCTTAAAGCTTCCTATTGCTGCTAGAAGCAATTTTAAAATTCATTCTTTCTGCAAAAAATGGGATGTTCTTACTCAACAGATTGGGTTTTGATTTGTTTGGGGTTTTTCTTTTTTCTTTATCATAGAATCACAGACTAGCCTTGGTTGGAAAAGACCTCTAAGATCATCAAGTCCAACCATTAACCCAGAACTGCCAAGTCACCGCTATACCATGTCCCTCAGCACCTCATATATACATCTCTTAAATTCCTTCAGGGATGGGGACTCCCCCACAGCCCTGGGGAGCCTGTGCCAGTGCTTGATAATGTATTTTTATATGATTATTCAACTTAAACCAAAGCAATAAACTCACTCTGAATGTAAGTGGATCAGGACACAGAAGGTATGGTGTTTTTTGGGCTTGTGTGTGTGTGTGTGTTCATTTTTTCTTAAGGCAGTTTGCAAGGAATTTTGTTCCTTTTTTCTATCAGCTCGTTCTTCTCACCCCTGCTCTCATTGTCTGTGCAATAAGCAGTAGTAAAGAAAAGCAGCGGTTTTAGGTGTGTTACGTGATAGTTTGTGTAAATATTTTCACAAGGACAGCTATTAAAACTTGAAATAATGACACTTCTCCAATCCCATAAAACCAGCATTTTAAAATATTTAAATTATACCAACTCTACATGGACTCTTAAAAGTCATTGTGGAGGGTGAGAAATTCAAAACATCCTCCAGTAATGAAAGAGAAACAATAGTAATGAGAAACAAGATTAAATCCCCCCTGGTTTTAAATCATGATATCTGGTTTGATTCAGTCTGTTCTTTGTTTTGGGTTACTTAACTAAAACTCTTGGCCCTAATTTGTTGGCAGTCAGGTTAATTATATCACAGAATCACAGAATGTTAGGGATTGGAAGGGACCTTAAAAGATCATCTAGTCCAATCCCCCTGCCAGAGCAGGAATACCTAGATCAGGTCACACAGGAACATGTCCAGGCGGGTTTTGAATGTCTCCAGAGAAGGAGACTCCACAACCTCTCTGGGCAGCCTGTTCCAGTGTTCTGTTACCCTCACTGTGAAGAAGTTCTTCCTCACATTTATGTGGAACCTCCTATGTTCCAGCTTGCACCCATTGTCCCTTGTCCTATCATTGGATGTCGCTGAGAAGAGCCTGGCTCCATCCTCATGACACTCACCCTTTACATATTTATAAACATTAATGAGGTCACCCCTCAGTCTCCTCTTCTCCAAGCTAAAGACACCCAGCTCCCTCAGCCTTTCCTCATAAGGGAGATGTTCCACTCCCTTTGTCATCTTTGTGACTCTGCGCTGGACTCTCTCAAGTAGTTCCCTGTTCTTCTTGAACTGGGGGGCCCAGAACTGGACACAATACTCCAGATGTGGCCTCACCAAGGCAGAATAGAGGGGAAGGAAAACCTCTCCTGACCTACTAACCACTCCCTTTCTAATACACCCCAGAATGCCATTGGCCTTCTTGGCCACAAGGGCACATTGCTGGCTCATGGTCATCCTGCTGTCCACCAGGACCCCCAGGGCCCTTTCCCCTACACTGCTCTCCAGCAGGTCAGCCCCCAACCTGTACTGGTACATGGGGTGGTTCTTCCCATATCTTTGTTTAAATAGTAGCAGTAGGGGGAATCACCATTCTAACATGATCTTGTTTTATTTTCCACTTCACTAGTAGCTAGTTCATGTGTCTAATGCATTTATGCCTTTCTTTTCTGTTCTGTGCTCTGTCATGTGCTCTCACAGATTCTTCCTGTGGGTAGAAATGAGCTCAGGACTCAAGAGCAGACACAGTGGTGTTACCTCCTCTCCTGCATTTCCGAGAAATTGTGGCCATCCCATAGCTTCTCCCAGCTCATGGAAAAGCAGTAACAAGTACTTATCTATTGAAAGCCTTTGAGGCTTATGGAGAAGTGAATAAGTAGGATGTTGCATGCTCTTGTGGTGTATAAACAAACAATGCTTTTCAGGTTTCTCTTCCCATCCATAGAAATTGAGGACCTGGTTTGCTGCTAGAGTAATAGTTTTCCCTGTACAAGACCTGTTTGGTAAATCTTTGATACCTGCCTTATTTTCAGTGGTTTGAGGGGGTATGCCAGTAGGCAGCACACGTGTTAATGTACTGAAGCTGACATTCTTGTAACTTTGCTTGTGTATTGGCTGTGTAAGAGGCAGGAGTTCACACATGCTAAATACAACAGCAGCCTAATTCCAAATGATTTGGTGGTTTGTTTGTTTTTTTCTGTTTTGTTTTGTTTTTTAAGTCATTAGATCCTTGCCTTCTCTTCAGGAAGTATTGGACAATGTCCCTTGGACCCATCTTGTGTTGATCTGCTTCAGTGAGCACCTTTCCATGTGCATGGATGTGAATAGGAAGTACATGTTTGAGGTGTTTATAGTTTGCATTGCCGTACCTCTGAGCTTGCTTTTGTTACCTGCTGAGTTCCTTCTTTGACTGCACATCCAGTTCCCATACACAGTGTACTAGTGGTGATGGTGGAACAGTTTTCCCTTTCCAAGGCAGGTACACAGCATGTCCAGCTAAGATCTCCCAGCCAGTAGCACAATGCATTGCAGGAAAGGGAACACACAAATTTTTAACTGTTTTCAGTTTTATTTATTCATGGGGAGGAAGGGCAGGGAGGGCAACTTTGATGGCCTACATTAAATAAAAGGAGAGGGAGCTGTAAAAAAGCTTCCAGTGTAATGTGAGCCTTAGACAGGGAAGAACTATTTATAGAACCCTGGGATATTTGCCTGAAGGAACTTCAGAGCAGAGGGGTGGCGCTGGGTAATGCCTGGTGAGAGCACACTTGTGCTCTCGCAGCTGTGGAGGTCAGACCCAGGGCTTGTCTGACAGTATGCTGCCACTTTCCTCTGGCCTGTGGGAAGGAGAGACTGATGGGCTCCTTTTGAAGGCCAAATCCTAGTGGTGAGAAACTTTGGTTTGTCGAGAACAGTGAGGTGGTTTTCTTTCTATTTCTTTTTTTCTCCTTTTCTTTATAGGGCTTTTATATTTGTGATGTTTTGATTTGCATTAATTTTTGAGAAAACATAACTCTTGATTGATGACTTAGTGGACAAATAAAGCCAAACAAGGTCACAGCAGCATCTTTGGGAATCTTGAGATTAAGGTTTTGTGCTTTACATGTTGATACTATTGTTTAAGCACCATTTTGGTTATTGCTGCTGCTATTCTGGCTTTTGCTCTCTAGTGATGACTCTTTTACTCTAAATGACATTGCCATGCCACTGACAGTTAGCCAGGTATTGTTCTGGTTTTGGATGCCTTCATCTGCTTAATACTTGCTCGCTATGAGGCTTTATAAAAAGTGATTCTAGGAAGCCTTCAAATCTTTAGATTGAAAACATTCTTTAATTGTTTCATAGGCAGAAGAGCCTTTCTTTTGGGAGGCGTTTACCTGAGAAGATCCTTACATAGCACGTGACATAACCACTGGGTTTTGGTATTTCTCTGAAAGATTGCATTTGGCTAGGCCAGAGCTCCTAAACCCCCTATGGAGACAAAAAAAAAAGCATGGAATATAGTTTAAAGGTAATACAAGGCTTGAGTAAAGGGATCTGTGTTGTGTTGGGGTCACAAGTGGTTTTGGTGTGACTGCCTGGGTCACTGGACACACAAACCCTGTTAAGAGAGGGAGGCAGTGTTTCCTCCAGGCTAATCTAGGAAAGATGTTTGATTAAAAGATTATTAAATGACTTCAAAACCTTGGATAAGGGTGTAGTCTAGAGGTGTTCAAGATGCTTGTCCCTTTAATTTGCTGTAAAAATAATGTATCTCTTCTGACATGAGAATTGCAGTACTTGTTCTTGTGCACAGTGTTTGAAAGTAAAGTGTTTGAAAGCTTGTCACATTCTGTCATTCATCTGTGACACTTTGACTGTTTGTCCGTCTAGTTAGAGGTTTAACTAAGCAGTCAGCATTTTGCATATTTAAAAGCAAGCTCCTGAGTGGAAAATAAAACCCCGTGGTTTATAAGAGGGTATATAATACAGGACAAGATTAAAACAACTCAGTAAATTTTTTGAGATTAAATTCAGTCTTTATTTTAAAGTTAAATAATGATTAAATATGTGTGTAAAAGCCAGACATTGCAAATTATTTTCTTTATGGTCTGACAAAGTGTGTTTAAATGGATGTAGGCATTTTGACTGGCTTTTGAGTCCATCCACTCAGTGAAGAAATTTTTACATTTAAAAAAAAAAAAATCAAACTTTTGTAGGTGTAATATGTGAATTAGTAAAGAAATAAGCAACTTGAATGCTTGAAGCAAGCCTTCAGTTGCTCTGGTCGATTCAGTGATTATTTTCCAAAATACAGACTGAAGACTGTATTCTGAATAACCGAGGGTAGGACAGCATGTTAGTCGGTTTCACAGATTAGACGGATTTATAAACTGGCTTTGATCTGCTCCAGTGTCTGCATGGGACATTTTGCATCAGAAGAAAATTTTGTTCAGTTTTTTCATATAAATTAGAAGCCTGAGGGTTCTTTTTGAAGAACTTGGTAAGACTTAGAAGGCTTAGTAAAATAGAGGTGTTTAGTGGATTTACAAAGTGATGTACAAAACAGGGAAGAATACTTCTGGTAGGACTCTTGCACGTACATTAAAGGGAGGAATTTGCACACCTTGAAACCCTCTGAAGCATTTAACCATTAGTTAGTAGATGAGAATACAGGATCAGTGTTCTGTAGCTCCAGGCAGATGCTAAGAGGGGAAGGCTCTCTCAATCCCTTGGTACCCTGAGGTTCTGTCTAAATTAGCAAATACTTCAGTCAGTAAGGATGGATGAGAAGATGAAAGTTGTTGGCGCTGAAGCTTCTTAAATCTTCACTACTGATTTGGGTGGGTTACTTTAGATTAGATTTAGTGTGGCACCTTAGGCTGAATGTCCCATTTACCAGTGCAGTTTGAAGCTTTCTGAAGGAGAAAAATGTCATGGGTACACACCAGATGACCTTGTAGTGATGTAGCCCATGGCGTTGTTTGAAGTCTCAGGTCCCTGTTTGGCAACAGATTGCATTTGAAGTGCTTCTTGGAGCAGAGTTTTCAGCTTCTCTTGCTCAAATGGGAATTGATTGTTCATGTGCATCAAAGTTGTTCTGAAAGACAAGCTAGCTCACAGTAAATAGTTTTGCTTCAAAACTGTGCTACTGCTCTAAACCAAACAGTTAAATTGAGAGTGTGCATAGCAAAAGGATGACCTGGAAGAAAGGGGAAGATCTTAGTGGGAAACACTAGAAAGATATTTTCCCCCTCTTTTAAGGAAATATTTATTTAAACTTCAGATGTTTGTAGTAATCAAGCTGCCATTTTTGGCTACTGAATAAAAGTATTATTTGAAGCACAAAATCTGAGCTAGATAGATAACTAAAAATTGTTCAAGGCTTAATAATTACTACAGGGTGCAGGCTGTGGCATTTCGGTAACACGTTATTTGTAGGAGTTCCAGATGATTTGTGACTACAATAAATTGCTGCAATCCAAGATGGTGATAGGAATAATGTTACAAGGTTACAAATAATGTATTTGTTCACATTGCTGGGCTCTGGGTAGGCACAGGGCTGAATAGCTCTGTGTCTTTTACTGCTTTTGAGGGAAGGATTATTTTAACTCATTTGTGTCCTTAGATTCAGAGTTAAGTTGTCTTTAATACTGAATGCAGGAAAACTTTATCTCAAATGGCTGTGAAACAGCAAGTGGTTTATTTTAGTTGCATTTGTATGAAATACGAGGTGCATAAAACTCAACCCCTTCCCCCTAAAACACATTCCAAATAAACAGTGAACTTTTTTTTTTTTTTAATGGCCATAACCCAGAAATGGCTGACTGATGCGGAGATATTTTTTTTTCTTTACCTTAAAACCCTAAAATCTAGGCTGTTGTCTGATGTAAATGTGTCTGTGAGCTGTGAACTGCTTTACTTAGGTACTTACACCTGGCTAACTTTTTTTCAAGTGGAGTGCAGTGCTGGCTAAACACAACTCACTTTTGGCTTGGCTGTTGTAATCTGGGCTGCCACAGGTATGCTGCAATCTGTACCCAGTGTACTTCTCGATCAAGTCTTAGTTACACTGCAGTCATAGTCCAAACTATTGTGTAGATGTACTATTCGATGACAATGGTGTTTGGTGCATATAGAATTTAAGCTCTTCATATAGCAATCATGCAGACATTATATTTTAAACATTTATTGGGTTAGACCAAAATCCAGGTGTTGTATAGAGGAGGTGTGCAGGACCAAACCTTTGTGCCAGTGTCATTGCTCCTACAAAGTGCAAGATTTGAATGAGTGCCTTTAACAAACAGCTTACAAATAACAGTTTTATTTCAGAGTAAAATGACCTGGTTAAAAACATTTAGATAAGGTAATTGTGCTCTTTCTGGAAACAGTTTTACACTGAAATGTGAAGTTTAAACATACCAAATTAAATATTTCTTTAGACCCAGATCTGTTTAATGGCCACAAACTGTCATTGTATTTAGACCGGTAGAAATGGAGCAATATAGCCACTGAGGCAAAAGCTGAATTGCATTGTATTAGGTAGAAGAGTTATTTAAATCCTGTGTGCAGACTGCTGTTGGCACACACAGTAGAAAGAATGAAATGCATTGAATTTTCATCGAGAAAAGTAATAATCTAATTTACAAATTGAGTACTTGTTTGGATGTCAGAAGAAGTAAATACAAATTGTTACTAGTGTTTTGTATCATCTTGTTATTAATACTGTGTATGCAGGTGAGACTGACTAAAGAACAATATTGATGTTTTATATTTCATGTGTATAGTAGCTACAATGTCTGTCTCTCTTGGTGGCTGCTTTGGCAGTCTGGTAAATACTGCTCAGCTATAGTTTGTTTGGATTTTTTTTTTTTTTCTCTGCAACAGGAAGATTTAGATAAAAGTTTAAAGGAAAAGTGTGTGCCCCTGGGTTAGGTGGTAATATTTGCCTTACAAGAGTGGCCATGCAAACATTGCTTCTATGGATCTGATAGAGTCTGAACAACATTTTTTCCACTGTGTTTGTTGAAACTGAGAATATTAAATAAGCCTGAAAGGGAACAGACATACACATTTATGCCTGCTTTGTTCCATTTATGGTAGAAGGTGTTAAGATCAAGGCAAATTCTCTTCCTTAATCCAGAACTTGACTCTCTCATGTAGCTCTTACATGGGTTTCTGCAGCAGACCAAGCACACTGACTTGTGGGTTTTTTTGAGGTGGTGTTTTTTGTTGTTTGTTTGCTTTTTCAAACTCTTTGCTTATGGTTTCCATAAGCTTGTGTGAAGGAAGAACAGGGATGACTCTTTGTTTCTGAATGTGTGTGTCTCTGTATTTACTTGTTCTTAACAGTGATAAGGCAGAAGCTGTTGGAGTGCAGTTTATGATGGGGAGAACTGGTTCCATGGTACCTTACTGGAATGAATGTTAAGCTTAGTGAAGGGAGAGGTGAAACTCATTCAACACAAACTTCTAACACCACTTGCAATGTTATGTTCTGGCCAAAAGTATTTTTTTGAATGAGTAAAGGTGATCAGGTATGTCAAATGTTGGATGTCAGTGTGCCCAGACAAGTTACCAGGTCTCAGATTCCCCAAACTCACTTGACTTTTACACAAAAATCACGCTTTGGTTATCAGTGTTACTCCGTTGGGGAAGAGTGTTATGTTGCTGCCTTCCTGTAGTAGTTAAGGCAGGGCATGGGGAGGAGAACAAGGAATGCTGAAGAATCCTGTTAATGCTTTCAGTTACTTACTCCCAGACTTGACCTTGCTCATAACAGACTTATCTAACAATTTCCCAAAACAAATGTGACTCACAGATGTGTGGTAGCAACTAGAACATAACAGAGCCCTTTTAATTAGTTAGTCTGTGCGTTTCCAGTATATTTTCTTGTTTATAGCTTAATCTGTTTCTATCAATGCAGAGAGGACAACGAAGATTTGCATTTTGACTCCAACTTCATTTGAACAACAAATTTCAAATATCTGTAATCTCCCTCTTATTATTCCTAAAGGCCCACTTGAAGAGGGACTATTTTAAAAATAATCAGTACAAGTGACCTCATTGTTCTTTTCAGTACATACTGTGATAGTGCAGGAATAATAGATGGATGCAGGGAAACTGTGAGATTTTCTGTTAAACCACTTGAGTGAAATTTTCCCTTTCTGCAGCTGCCACAGTAGAGTACCACTTGTATGAGAGTATGGTATCATAAATTTATGATTTGATTTAATCTTTTCATGTAGCTATTATGATTATTACAAAATACAGTCTCTTAGACTCTCAGTATGAGAACTATTTCCAAGTTAAGCAATATAATGCAGAAATACAAATGAGTGGAATTGAGAAAGACTTACTGAAATGTCATTTTGTGTATGAGGAGGTTTTTTTCCCCCAGAGTTAATATTGCCTGTCCATTTTCCAGTTGTGGTGTTCCAATTTCAGTGTAAACAAACTCTTGTTGAGACCCTCTGAGAGGACGAGAGAATTTTGCTTTTTTTGTTCTTATACCTGAGGTAAAAGGGAAAAATATGTTAAGAAAAGATGGTGTTGGTAGAGCTTTGTTGCAAGGTTTCTCTGAAGCTTGCTCCCAGAAGGTCTGGAACACATAATCTGTAGCTTGATGGTTTAGAGACAGAGGCCTGAGTCTTGCAGTGAAATTCTAGAGATACTGCCATGCTTTGGTTATGTGATAATGCTATTTACCAGAAATGCCAGAAGATCAGATGCTGGAATCCTGAGTATAACTTTAACAGCAAAATAAGATTTGATGGACATGTTCCTAGAGATTCAAGAGAACCTTCTTGATAGGATTCTCCAGAAAACTTTTATTTCTGGTTCTCAGTGAAGTACTGAACATAGCAGGTCCTGTTGCAGCACTTGCATAGTGAATTGCATCCGCACCTGCTTGCAGACCAGTGCATTTGTGTTTTCTTGCTGGCTGTCTTGCTGCTGTTCCTGTGTAGTCTGAGAGTTGTGTGGCCTGTTCCTCAGCTGCTGCTTAGGCCTTGTAACTGCTGCATATATAAAGACTTTTCTTCTTGCCTTTCAAGTCCTTTCCCAAGTCTGTTTTTCTGCAATCCCGTGATCCTAGCACTTATGAGCATTTGCACCTTTTTCTTACATTGCTGATAACCAAAACCAGTACCATACCACCAATGTCTGTACCTTATCCAAAAGGTTCAGTGAAATTTTTGGATAGGAGATGATCTTTGTTTCTTCTCTGACCAATTTAATCTTGCCGGAGGCATTGATCTCTGTCTTTGAGGGACTTTGTTCCCTGTTTGCGGCTCCTCAGTGCTTCAGCCTGAGTAAGTGGACACCCCTTTAACCCAGTGCACATTGAGCTATTTCCTGTGCACTCTGTAAAGGGAGCAAAGATGCCAGCTGGCAGTCTGGCAGCGAAGGGCTGGGCTGGGCAGGGTGGCCCAGTGGAGAGGATAAGCCTAGCAGCATTACAGTATAAGCTCCTAATCATTTCTGTATTGTTTGACATCAGTCAATTTCAAATGATGCTGTTTAATTAAAGCACCAGTAAACCAACCAGTGATGTGCAGTCTGTCTGCACAGTGTCGCTCATGCAGCGAGCTGGGTTACATAGTGCTTTTCCTTGGCTGATGTGAGAGAAAGGTAGCTGGTGAATGAGCCAAGGTGGAGGTACTGTGCTTACCCCAAGCTGGCAAAAATCAGGATGTTTAATCAGCAGTCAGTAAATAACACTGTACAAGGAATAGCTCGCTCTTACTTGATGTGGTTGTGTAAAGTGCAGAGATAGGCAGCTGCTCTGTGAAGACTATTTGGTTTTTAGTATTTGCTGAATTTGTCAGGTTAAACTAACATTTAAGGAAAAGAAAACTTATCTATTCTGATATGCACAGTTTGGAGTGACTTGAATTGAACATGTGTTTCTTTTGTATTTTGCAGACTTCCTGAAGCCAACGCTAGCAAAGAGAAAGAGTTCTGTTTCTGCCAGCCAGACCCAGTCTCCAGAGCTGGTCCCTCTGATGGCAGTTTGTACAACCCTGTGAAACCTGCCAAGCTGGACGCCACAGCTTTGCACGACCGTACTTTGGCCGCCACTGTGCCTCCTTCGGAGCTGTCGAATCATGCAGTCCTAGCCTGTGACACAGGCATTCACGAAGAGCACTATGTAAGTGAAGCAGTGGAAGATGATGTGCCAGACTGCAGGGAGTACAGAGATGCCTGCACCATTACTGGTAAGCAATCAAATCTTTTATCTTGGGAAGGATATGGAAATGTGTAGTTCAGCTTCTCTTAAGCTCTTGGTGAGATATCTGGTTCATGGACAATGCTGCTGCTGTTTTGCACCTTTTTTTTTCCTGCATTTTCAATGAAAGCACTTCTTAAGGTTTAAGGCTCTTGCAAATAGGCTTGACCAAAGTAGGATACTATACTTAAGTGCTTGGGAAGTTGAACCATTTGAAATTTGTTTGGAAACAAACTAACTGAAAGTCAGGAATGAGGGGAAGGAAATACTGCAGCTTAAAACTATGGAATGGTTGTCCTAATGTTCAACATAATTTAGATATTTATGTTATGAGAATTGCATTGTGAGAGAAAAAGATGGGGGAGACAGTACGTAACATTATGTTTTGACTGTATATCTTTTTGCTTTTCAAAACCATTCCATTTTTGTCACATTAGTTCTGGAACTATAAAAAATAATGTATAAGGAACATCTGCTTCTGCATGCTTGTATGAAAGATTAAATGCATTTTTTTATCATAGAGTTCATGCAAGTAAATAGAAAATATTTTTAAGTGTGGTATTTTAAACAGAATTAGATTTTTAGTGATGTGGTCAGCTGATCCAAATTTTTTGTGTTTGAATAATCACTGTAACTCAGTTTAGTCATGGGTATGGCCATGAAATGACAGGCAGTTTCCATTCCAAATGCATGGTTTGTTGGCTGAGCTGTGAGGCTTCTTTTAGCTTGAACTGACCTTGTCAGTTCCAAGGTCTTTTGAGAATGTTTGAGGAGTCGGCTGAGTTTCCAGGAGGGACAAATGAGAAGGCTGAGAAAAATAGAAATAAGACTGAAGCCCTTTTAATTGACTGCCAGATACCTTCATCCTGAGTTACTTCCAGCCATTTCTAGATTTGTCTGTAGGTCAGAGAATTAGTTAATGGTGATCATCCAGAGACAGTTTTGTAGTATGCCTTAACTTAGCTCAGCCCAGCTTCTGTGTAGTTGCTAAGGGCTGATATTCTCAAAAAAAAAGAAAATAGAATGAAGGGGAGAGATGCTCTGCATGTCCACCTGTATTCCTTTGAGAAGAGAAGCAGCAGGATTAACACTGAAGTCACTTTCAATCAGGTACACTTCTACACAAAATAAATGTTTTGTTACCAGAAATTAACTCTGTCCCTCCACCCTTGTGTTCATGGGCATAGAGCTTGTTTATAAATGGATCACTCTTTTGACTGGTATGTAGGTAGACTAGAAACTCTACACATTACATAGATGCATTCCTGTTTTCCAGGCCCCTTGTAGAAGGATCTTTCCTGCAAGTTGTTCTGTTGGCTGTGTCCTTTCTCCCCTTCGCTGTTAACAGCAAGACTTTAATTTTATGTTTTCCTGTTTCTGACTGCAATCTCAGACAACCAACTTCTTTCATGAATCAAGATCCCTTCTTGGTTATGATTCCTTGAAATTCAAGACAAACTCTGACTTTTTTTAATTTTAAAAAGTAGTTTTTGTTAAATGGAGGTCAGTGCACTCACATTCTTTCAAGCCTGATGTAGTTTCTGAATCTTTTTTTCCTTGCTTAGTTGTCAGCCAAGTGTGGTTTACTGATTGATCTTATAATGCTTTTCTTATGAATTCACTGATCTGCAGCAGCAAATTTGTACTGTTTGTGACCTGAAGACAATTTGGTAAGACTTGCAGTAGTAAGAGTGGTTCAGTTCATTGGTTTTGAGGTTGTGGGGGTTTTTGGTTTTGGTGGGTTTTTTGTCTGTTTGTTTTTCTTTTTTGATTTTTTTTTTTTTTTTTCTTAAGGTGTCAAAGGGCATAGACTGGAAGTTAGGACCTGGTCTCATACTTCCTCTGTAAAATCTCTGCTGTGTCAGTATGTACTGGTATGCAGCATGTGCTCTTGAAACAAGCAGAAAGAGCAATACTTACAAATCCTTATTCCTCTGCTAGAGGCTTTACCATGAAGATTTTGTGTAGGTCTGACCGACAGGTTATCACTACTTAGACTTTTAAACTATTTAGTGGGAAAGAAATTGCTTATACGAAGTCTGCATATACTATGATTTGTCTTCTGATGCCAAGCCTTGATTCATCCTACAGCAGGCATGTTCAAATTCAACAATCAGGGTCATCTATTTTTCTTTCAGTCCAAGACCAACACCTAGAGCCTCTTGTAAAAGTCATCTGCAAAAATTCTTGCAAATAAAAGCAGTTAAGAAAAAACTGGGAAACTGAGTCACAGTGCTGTGTGGTGATGGTAGGTGAAACACAACTGGTTAATGGTAATGTGATTGGAGTTTACTCTGATACAACTTAAACCTAAGAACAAATTATATGATGTGCACATTTTACTGTTTAGCTTTCAAAAAGGCCATTGGTGCTCAAAGAACTGTAAATTCTTGCTTCTTGCTTTCTTTTTGCTTTTTTTCTCCTATTCTGTTTGCTGGCAGTAGAGAGGCACTTTGGCATTCTCTGTCGGCAGCACAGTCTTTCCTGCCTGGGACCTGAGAGCAGATGTAATGTAGCTGAGGGTGCACTGCACATTCTGATTGTGCCAAGCATGTTTTCTTGGATACAGGGTTGGCTTAAATGTTTCCTGTCCCCAAACCACCCCAGAATGGTGCTTGAGCAGATTTCTGTGGGAGTGCAACTGGAGGTATTTTAGGCAACTGGTCTGGATAGAATCTCTCTCCTGCTTCAGTGGCAGAAGGGAGATGAGGGTTACTTTTTAGCTAGGTCACACCTCTCATCTGTGCTACTGTGTGGCATTGCAGGGGTGGAATCGGGTGACAAAAAACAGAGATGAAAAGTTTCCTTAAGCCAGTGTTACCGAGGGTACAGCACCCTAAAAGATGACCTATTTCCCACTGGGTTTGATATTGAAGTGATCCAAAACTCATAGTTGCTATAACTGAAGTGTTATGTCTGTGCAAGTAGACGCTTCTGAATCTGTGCTAATTTGAGCGTAGAAGGACGAATGAAATAGGACAACTGATCCATTAAAAAAATAGTTTGTGAATGTTTTAAGAATTGTTATAAAAAAAAATGTTGCTAGTGGAACACATATTTTCTAAACATTAATAGTATTAAACCTGAAAATGGATTCAGTAGCTGCTGTAGTAGATTTATTTTTTTTTTTTTTTTTTGTAATTATTACTTAAATCTCACTAGCAATAACCAAAATGAAGAGAAGAGTTCAATGTAGTTCTGTAGATTTACTGCTACCACTTGTGGAGCTCCTACAGGTAAATGGGCAGAAGGAGACTCAAATCCCAAGGGTGTGGTGGGCAGTGGGGAAGCACTGTATGACATGGAAGTGGCAGGATGCTACTGCATGTGTGAAGTACCTATCTCATTCCAGCTGTTTTTTCCTTTGAACTTTTCGTTTTCTTGCTACCATTCATCTGAGAGCATAAAGATAGGCATACGGACGTAGCACCATCTAGTGTCCCTTTTGCTGGAAAGGGATGTCTGTGTCTTCCCTGTAATTGCAGTGCAGACCTGGATTCTTCCAGTCAGGTGTTGATGGAAACAGCAAGTGGGGTTGAGGGCTTTCTTCTCCAACACCCCCAATCTCATTTTTAGTAGAGCAGAAAGGGCTGTAATCTTGACATGATAAAGCAGAGTGTTGTTAAGTTGCTCAATAGTCCAATTTTGTGAATTATAGAAGCCTTTTGGTCTGATTGTCTTTTTTTCCTTGTCCATCAGCTGCTGTCAGGCAAATCCTGTCCTTCTGGAAATGGAGAGTACAGTGAGGATGCAAGTCTGAAATATTGCTGGAGTATAGATTTACTCTTGTGACAGATGTCTGGCTGCCCGAGTTGGTTTTGTAGTCATAGTGGTTTTTTGTTAGTTTGTTTCTTTGTTTCTCTTTAAAATATGCCTTACACAGTAGTGTTAGCCATCTTCAAAGTTGTTAACTTCCAGTCTGCTTTCTCACGTCTGAAGACTTGCTATTTGCAATGATTATGGCATGCTATACTTCGTAATTCAAGTGCTAGCTGTTTGATATGCCATGCAGGTTTCCTTCATCTTTCTCTGGAAAAGGAAAGAATGAATGGGCTGTGATTTAAATTGCCTAGCTCCTTCATTAGTTCGCATGATTCATTTGTTCATTGTGCTAATTACTCTTCCTGAATGTGTGTAGGAGTGTGTTCTCTGGCTGTTGTGTTCTGGGCAATTCCCTGTGAGGGTTCTCGAGAAATTCTTTGTGGTGATAACCCCTTCTGTGTCTTTATTTTGTTTGTAATTAACAGAAGTCAGTTTATGGTTTGTGGGGTATTTGCGGTGGTTTATTTTTTTGGTTGGTTTTTTGTTTGGTTGATTTTTTGTTTGTTTGTTATAAATTTATTTTTTATTTAATAAAACTTCACCACTGGATGGGTCAAACCATGAAATCCCTTTTTCTCTCAGCTGAGAGGTATTTCTGAGAAGAGTTGGTATTGTTTGACCTTGTAAGTGGTGTAACTTTACTGCACTGACTGCAACGATGGGTAGTTATAACATCCAGAGAAACCGACTTTTTTCTGACTCTCAAGCCTCATGGCATCTCCTAGCAAAGACATTTGGGTGTAGAAAGTTTTCTCTAGATTTTCATCCTGCCTCTATCCTTATTCAGGCTTTAATTATATTCTCTTCCATCAGATGTTACCACTCTTCATGGCAGTGTCAGCCAGTTTTGATGACTGACTGATCCTACAGATAACCAGTGTAATTCTGACCATTTTTTCAGTCTCTTAATTTTAAAGGGCGTGCCTAAGGCCAAGAGAATTTCCATTCCAGTTCCCCCACCCTCCCCACCCAAAGGTTCATGGTTTTGTTTGAAAGGCTGAATTTCTGTTCTTTGTTCCGAGTTTGACAAAGCATGACTGCCCCAAGATAACTCCTTGAGGATTTTGGTAGTACAGGTTGTTACTAGAGTGCTTCGCTCTTGTTATGCGGGAGATGGCAAAATAACATACTTGTGGCTATCTTGTTTTGGTTGCCTGAGATACCCCCAGTCCTTGCGTGCTTGGTGTGCTGAGAATACTGAACAGATTACTCTGGTTGTGTGGTTGTCTTCTAAGTGTTAAATGGTTACAAAAGTATTGCTAAAACAATAACAGCTTTGAATTGCTTCCCTCTATTTGAATGTCTCCATTCTGTTGTGGTTACCTTTCTCTTTCAGTAGTTGTTCCCGACTAAGCATAAACTTGCTCTAGCACTTCCTTTTTCAGTTCCTGTTTTGGGGTACTTCTTCCATGTTTTTCTCAGTTTTGTTGAGATGAGATACATACTGCTTGGTGGAGCTGGATTTCAAGCGAAGAACATCAGAAATTATATCCAAAGCAGCTGGCTCAGGACTGTGTTTCTGACTCCAGCAACAGCAGAGGCTGGGGATGGAGATCCTGTGCACAGCCACCCTTGGTAGTTTATTCTCAGCATAAGTACCCCCATCATGAAGAACTGTTGTACTAGGGATACAGAGGGTATGTCCCTGCCTAGCTCTTTTATCGTCAACTTAGTGTTGAAGGCTGTTCATGACTTTGTCTACAACTTTTCTGAATCTGCTTATTGTGTTACCATACAAGTTCATGGTTTTTACTGGGTGTGTGCAACAATAGTTAAACCGATCTCCCCCTGGTTTCTGTCAGTATTTGTTTTTCTAGTTGTGCAGGATTTGATGAATCAGTTCTTCATTCCCCTTATGATTTCATCCTCATGATTTTGAAAAACCTCCATAATTTTCATGCCCTGGCCTTCTCTCCCAGCTGACTTAGTCCATCCTTTAAAACTTTGAGAACATCAGCTCTTACCTCAGTCCATTTACTTTGCTATTACTCTCACCAGTATCATCCTGTAAGCTTGATGTAATTACGGTCTCTTCTTGCTCTTCTTTTCTGACACTTCCTATAAGCAGCTATTGCTAAATTCTGAGCACTCCTTCTCTAAAGCATGCCAGAAATGCTAGTCCTGTTAAAATCAGATGGCTCCCTCAGCATGACTGGAACTATTCTGTGAGTCTGACTATAGTTCTGTCTAGCATAATTTGACAAAATGATCTTATTCTCTATGCCTGTTTCATCATTGTCTCTGAATTTTCTGGCTGGCTTTTAGTAGATTCTCAGTCAATTTCACATAGCTTATCTGGTTTAATTCCTGCCCCACCCCCACCCCTTTTTTATTTAAAAAATTTTCTTCCCCCCATCTGCTTCCTATCAGTTATTTTCCAGCTCTTACCCTTTGCCAATAATTTAGTTGTTTTCCCGATTCCTCTCCTGTGACAGGTTGTTATGCTACCTCTTAGTCTGTATCCCCAGCATACATATTTTTTTTCTTTCTAAGATTCTTTTTTTTTTTTTTTCCCTCCTCCAATCAGAATTCTGCTGCTACTGCTATGCTCCTTATCCAGCCTAATTGCTGATTTATATCATACTAGGAAGAGGAGTATATGATTTTTAGTATAAACTGTCAGTTCTAGTGTCACTGTGAAAGCAGCTGCAGGAATTACTGAAGTCCAGTGTGACATTTTAAAAATTTGTTTCTAGATTTCCCTTGTTTCAGGAAGCACTTGTCATTCCTAAAGTTCTACTTTATTCAGAGTAGGGGAGAGTGAGAACAGTAAGTATGTGTCAGTGTTCTGGGTTTGTTCTTTGGAAAAAGAACTCAAGACAAGTATCTGCTGGATTTTTGGGGGGTGGTTTTTTTTTTTATGGTTTTTGTTTTCATGTTGCAGTGTACTTGAATAGTACTGGAAGACTAAAAAGCTACATTTGATTATAGAGACGTGTAGATGTGGTGCTAAGGGACATGATTTAGTGGTGACTTGGCAGTTCTGAGTTAATGGTTGGACCTGATGACCTTGAAGGTCTTTTCCAACCAAGGCTATTCCATGATTCTATGATTCTATGAAATAAGTGAAAATAGTTTTATTCCGTAACTTACCTCCATAACACGCAGCTTTACCTTTCTCCCACAACAAATTTTCCCTTTAAAGTCAACATCTGTAAAGAGCAAGCTACATAAGAATTAATTCTTATGTTTGTTTGTGATTCTAAAGCTTTGTTGACAAGCCATTGTTTCGGAGCTGGCACATTTTGTAGTTGGGCTGAACAACAAGCAAAAGTGGGACAATTGCTTTTCAGGGCTTTCTGTACTCAGTGATCTATCAATGGGTTTTTGAGATGTTCTCAGTCTGTCTTGGCAGATGGAAGATGCTAATGGTTAATGAATGTGTTTATTCTTACTGCTGCTGAGCAGAGAGTTGCCAGCATGCATTTGACACATGAATAGCTTTTGTTCTTGCTCTAAAAGAATAGCCATGGTTGTGGAGTTTCCTTTTATTTTCTGTTTAATGTTAAAAGCATGAGTATGGCTGCATTTATCTACAGGGAGAAACATTTTCATACTGAAGCAAAATTCATTTAAATTTGCGGCATAATGTGCAGTAGAAATCTAATAGTTTAATGGCCTCTCATAGCCAAGATCTGTCTCACCTGTTTATACCCAGCAGGAATGTGTGTGTAGGATGAAACCAAAGCACTGAGACTTTAATAAACAATGGCAATTCTCATATTTTAACTGCTGTTTCCAGGGGTTTTATCTGTGTTAGCTTTGACATTCTTAGCTTTGTCCCAATCTTTATTTGGTATGCTTGGCTAAGCCAAGTTTTCTCCCAGCTTACTTCTTCAATAGGATTTCAATTGCCAAATTTAAGTAGAATTTCCTACCAAGGAAGGTAACATGCTGGAAATATTAGTGCTTTACGTACCCAAAACCACAGATGTAGGCTGAGGCCAGTGACCTGAGCAGACAGTTCTATGGCTTGTCCATTCCACAGACAGCTGTGGCCAGTGCTTGGTGAGGCAGATCTGAAGGAATAGCATTTTTTCTTTCACTTTACCTGGCAGCCTGGTCAATGTAATGATTTTCCTGCACAACATCATTCTTTTGGACGATATTGAATGATCTGATCCTTCATACCGGTTCTCCTTTGTAGCAAAGGAAGAACTGTGATTATGGTCTGTGAATCTTCCCTACCCCTGCACAAATCCTTTAAAACTTTTGAGGAGAAGGGACTTTTTCCAGTGATGAAGCTGGATTTGTTTAGGGAAAAGAGGTTGGGAAAGGGGAAGAAAAGCAAACTCTTGAAGACTTTCTCATTTCTCCTCCTATCCTTGCTCTTATAATTGTATGCTTGTATGAATTAAAATGGGAAATGGTTGATAACTGAATTGACACATTGTATTATATAGAGAAGATTATGAGAATCCCTGTTCTGGTACTTCATTCTTCTCCACAGGCTGGACTTCTAATCCAGAATTCCTTTTCCATGATTGAGTGTGCTCACTTGGCTGCCATAAATATTGCCTGCCTTTCTTGTGGTGCCCCACCTACATAAGGTGGGAAGTTCAGTTGAGATCTGTGTGTGCAAGAGAGAAAGTGCTGTGGGTGGTATTGAGTTACAGGTCAGCTGAAGCCTTGCTGTGGGGCAGCCCAGAATGGGAATATCCAAGATTGGCATGGGG
The DNA here is from genome assembly GCA_028020825.1 of Podargus strigoides. Taxonomy (NCBI): domain Eukaryota; kingdom Metazoa; phylum Chordata; class Aves; order Caprimulgiformes; family Podargidae; genus Podargus; species Podargus strigoides. The sequence continues at coordinate 12,388,447 of CM051623.1, read as the reverse complement.
TCTTTTATTTTCCCTTGAAAGACTGAATTTTATGCACTATTTTCCACGTTTGGAAGCAGAAGCAACACTGCTTAAATATGATTAGTTAAAGGTGTGACAGGACTTGCAATTCTGAAATCCTGTCATGCCAGTCAGATTACAGAAGCTGCCATGGCTGTTTGAGAAGTCTGAGTTTTAAAGGTATGAGACAACTTCTTGAAGGAGTTTTCTTCCAGCAGTTGGACTTTGCAGCCAGCAGTGAGACTTCTGATGTCTAAAATGCTAAGGCCATCTTTCCCTTTGGACAAGTCAGTAAGTTGGGAGGATAGTGAATTTTCTTTTTATTAGAAGTAATTTTCTTTGCCCTAGAGGCTAATCACACACATTACATTAGAACATATGTATTGTGTGTGTAAAGTTCAGCAGTAGTATTTGTAAGACTTCAATATGATCAGCCACATTCTGGGCATCCGTGAACTGAAATTAAATAGCAATATGGTGAGTTCTGGGGCTTTGCCTATCACAGGTGCAGAGTAACTGCTGCATAATGTTCAAGAAATACTTGTAATTCTGGACATCAGTTAATACTTAATGTCTGTTTCTGTGTGGGCCTACAGAGCTCAAATACCAGATGACTACAGACTATGTTTCCCTCTTCAGTAGACTACCTAGCAGCCTAATTGCAGAGTTGAAGTTTTGTATCTACCCTTTTGCTTTTCATTTTTATGTAGATCTGCTCACAACGGTACTGACTAGTTCACTTCATTCTATGATTGCCTAAATGGACAGAAAGCATCCAGAAAATGAGACGATTGGGCCGCTTCAAGCAGCCAGGAAATATCTGCTGGAAAACCATTTAGAGAAGGACCATCTTTCTTGTTTCCATCCTGGAATATGATAGACTTGTAGGCTTGTGGTCTGCTGAGAAAGAAGAATCCTAATGTAGTCATGGTTTTATGGTTGGTGGTTGAGCTAGATGAGTGACTTTTCTTGGTAGGAGCTTCCAGAATTTTATTGGCCCAATAGAATGGGATGACTTTCCAAATAACAGGGCAGGGTGTTTGTGTGTGTGTGATACTGAATACACTGAGGATTTTAAACAGGGAATTTCTTACTTAAATAGTAGAAAATGTAATGCTCTTTTGTGTGATGGTATATGTACTGTATAATTTTATGTCATTTTACATACAGAGATACAAAATTTGCCAAGTTCTTACTGATCCTTGGCTTTTGAGAAGGAACGCAGGCTTTCAGTTTGTGTTCTCTGTGTGTGTATATGCATCACATGAAGCAAAATCAGCAGCTGAGATTCACTAGTGTGTTTAGCAAAAGATAGCCTCAAGTTGATGAACTTTAATTTCATGCATTACATGTGGCTGGACTTCAGCCTCCCTGCAGTAACCCTGTTCTGCTGAGAACCTGCCTTTAACTTAACTAGTGGGGAGCCAGCACTGGAACTGACCTTTTTCAGGTATTGTGTGCTTTTTAAAAAAATAATTTGCTATTTATTGACTAGCCATGCTCAAAGAGTTTTTAAGTCTGTTTTGAATTTTAGTGAGCTGATTATCAAGGGGAAGTGTAATGTGTGTGTGTGGGGGGAAAGGGATCAGGACAGAAAACCAGGGAGAGGAATAGGTGGCTCCATATTAGACCAAAGAAGTCTTCCTGCTTTCTGCAGAGAGTTTCCTTGTTTCTCTCATCTTATTTTTCTTCCTCTGCTCTTATCTACATCCCTTTCCCCAACTGCTTCAAAAGGTTGTGACAACTTAGGAAGTTTTCAATCTGTTGTGGGAAATGAAATGATTTGCCTGCATGTGACTACTGAGGCCGTCCCTGCCCAACACACCCCCCACCCCCTGCCCAACCCCACCCCCACCCCCCCACCCCTTTATCCTTTTTCAAATTTTTTGAGGAGGAGAGGGTATTTAGGCTGCCCCTTTTCTGGCTGTGGGCTGAGTACCAACTGCTGGGTGGTGATGCAGTGGAGTCACAGAATCACAGAATGTTAGGGATTGGAAGGGTTCTCAAAAGATCATCTAGTCCAATCCCCCTGCCAGAGCAGGAACACCTAGGTCAGGTCACACAGGAACATGTCCAGGTGGGTTTTGAATGTCTCCAGAGAAGGAGACTCCACAACCTCTCTGGGCAGCCTTTTTCAGTGCTCTGTTACCCTCACTGTGAAGAAGTTCTTCCTCACATTTATGTGGAACCTCCTATGTTCCAGTTTGCATCCGTTGCCCCTTGTCCTATCATTGGATGTCACTGAGAAGAGCCTGGCTCCATCCTCATGACACTCACCCTTTACATACTTCTAAACATTAATAAGGTCACCCCTCAGTCTCCTCTTCTCCAAGCTAAAGAGACCCAGCTCCCTCAGCCTTTCCTCATAAGGGAGATGTTCCACTCCCTTAATCATTTTTGTGGCTCTGCGTTGGACTCTCTCAAGTAGTTATGGACTCTCTGCGCTGGACTCTCTCAAGAGTCCCAAGGAAGATGTTCAGAGTTGAGCGGGTTATACAACGTGATGACCAAAGCTTGTGTTTTCAAAGTTGCCAAGCAGCCCAGTACTTCCCCAAGGTCACACCTAGACTGTAGTTGTTCTGCTGGACACACCACTTGTGCGCAGGAATTATTTTCCTTTTCCTGGAGGAGGCAATTAAGGTGTTGGTCTTCATCGAGACCACAACTCTGGAGCATGGTGCTCAGGAGTGATACAGTCTCTGGGTAGTTTTCTTGTGGTCTTCCTTGTCTTAAATTGTGTGTTCTGGCCTGTCCGTTCTTGAGCACAACCCTGATCCCAGCATGATTCATGGCAGAGTTGGGTTTGTGAAAAATTATTCTGCTACTTTTACAGCAGTAGGCTGCAGATGAGAAACTGGCTGGCAAAACGCCATTGGTGGTGTAGGGGTTCGGGTAATAAGGCAGTTCTTAACGGCAGGTGGCAGTGTCTACTGCCAGCAGGTTCTGTAGAGGCCTGGGAGCCCTTTCAGCCTTGAAAGGGGAGCCTCTGCTTGAAAACAAACCAATAAAACTATAAAGATTGTGGATGGCTTAGACCAGAATTCAGACAGATCGAAACTAAATGTTTTACGTTCCGTGCAATGACTGTGCTGATAAGCTATATTGTATTTTGTGTCTAAAAGCTCCTGCAGACACCAGGCTTTGAGATTTGTGGAGTTTGTTTTCTCTGTGTATGTGTTTTAGGGGTTGGTTGGTTTTTTTCACTTGTTTTGTTTGTTTGTTTGCTGCCACCCCACCTTTGTCCCTTCTCTTTGGTTTGGGTTCTTTTTTTCTGAATTTATCAAAATTTTTATGTGAAGTTAATGCTGAAGTACGTGCTTCTTGTTTATCAGTCAGGCTAGGTTTCATTTCTACAGTAAGATATGACAATTTAGTCATAGCTATAAACAGCTGAAACCCAGAAGTCTGGTAGCGAATGGTGTTTGACAGGTGAGTTGCTTTAGGTGACCATGTTGTTTGGAATGAGATGTTCAAATCTGTCTACGTGTGGTTCATGTTGAACTTCTCTTCTAGTCAATGTTAGTTCAACTGAGGTTGAATTGTTTGGTCATGAGGTGCTGGCATAGTTCTAGTTCCTCCTATCCAAATAACACTGACAGCTAAATATATGCTTAACAGTGTGTGGGAAGTGACCTAATGTATTACATTGCTGCGTGAGTGAGTGCAGGATGAAAATGGCAGTGGGCGACAGCACCCTGCACTGTGTCTTATGATCTAGGTGATGTTATGTGCACAGAGGGGGGGCAGTGACAGTCCTTGAGGTGCTGTGCCCCTTCAGTACAGTGAGCTCCCATTGTTTTAGACTTCTCACTCCATTTTCTGTTTCATCAGCTCCTTGCTCACTTGTCAGCAGAAGAGAGGTGTAAGTGTACATCCCAAAATAACCAAGCGTACTCTTATCCTCCCTTGGTTGTCCTAAAAATTAATGCCTCTTTGCTGTCGACTAGAAGAGAGGGAAGAGAAGAAATAGATGAAATAGCCAAAGGTATCCAGACCACCAAGTCTAATAAAAATTCCTCTAAGGAAATGTAAACAAGCTGAAACAACCTGTGAAACTTTAGTGGCTGTCTTAAACACCTCCACCACCTCCCTTCCAACTTAAGATGCTCAAAGAAGGGGAAAAATGCCAGTTAGTCAAATGCTGATGTATGAAAATATATGGAACAAGCTAATAAGTAACCCATTAATAATTACCCAAGAGATGCTGAAGTAGGAAGAAAAAATGCAGAAGAGAGCTCAATTGGAGTGTTCCGTCCAGCTTTGTATCTTCTTTGTTAAAACAGTGGATTAGAAACTGAAGCAACAAAAACATCAGAGGAAAAAAAAGCCTCTAAAAGAATGTTGTTTAATTTCATTTAGAAAACATATGGAGGAATAATGTAAAAAACTCCTGTAAAGCAAACTGAGGAATAGGGCATGGAGGAGCATATTTTACACCAAAAAGAGGGGAGGGTGTTTGTACACATGCCACATTTAAGAGATGAAAAGAGCAACGCACTGACATGCATTGCTTGCAAAAATAATATAGAAAAGGATTAACACATTTTCTTTTTAATATATATAATTATTTCTACGAAGTGCTGAAAGCTGCAGACTTCTACAGTATGCAAGAGCCTTAGAAAATCTTTCTTCTTGACTCTTTTCTTTCAAAAGCAGAACCTGGAATGGCCCACACTTCAGTAAGAATCCTGAGTTCATAATTCATTTTTGTAATTTGCTTGTAGACGTTTCTGTTGCCAAGGATGTCCAGAAAACTGCAAGTTTAAAATCGCATAGACTACAAACCCCAAAATCTGTAACAGAACAACTTACAATATAGATTAACTGTATTTTGTGGTATCATTTTTATTAGTGATCAATTAATTGTCCTAGGCTTGTGGTGTTATATTTAACTCTGTAAAATGAAGGTACCATTTAGGACAAGAGGAGATGCAACAGTGTTATGCCTGCTGGGCTTCAGTCAATGTAATCATAAAACATAAATGATGTCTTGAGTATTCCTAGTAGAGAACTTTATTTAACTTGGTTATCTTTGCAGTTTAATAAAAAATATTAGTAAAAAATATATGGAAGAACAATTGGGGTCTTCTATAAAATGTAAGTGGTGTTTGAGGATGGGTGACGGCATTAGTGTGCATACCTTCTCGTAACAAGTGCCTGCATCCCAGAAAAGGGAGGGGAGGAAAAGTGAAGGGGAAGACTGTGTAATTGTAGCACTGAGAATATTGCTATGATTGAAATGGTGAACTAATGTTTAGTCATACACAAGTGTAATTACGGTGTCCTGTTTTTCTAAATAGGCAATTACATCAGAGCCTGCTCCTATTTCCTGCAGATTTTGAAATCTCAGTAGACGTTAATGACAATACCACCATAAGCTGCCTTTCCAGTTGCTCATTAATATCTTTTCCAGTTGTTAGGCCTTTTGAATTACTCAGAAACACTCAGGATTTATTATATGATAGAGCAGAAAAATTGCCTTGGTTGACTTGTATTCCACTATAATTCTTACTTATTTATTTGTCTGTCCCTCAGAATTAAACTGTATGGGTTTCTTTTGTGTGTGTGTGAATGTGTGGGGTTTGGGGGTTTTTTTGTGATTTGTTTGGGGTTTTTTTCTTCTAAATTTTATTAGTAACTTCTTTTGCATTCCTATTTTTGCTACTTTTTGTGACAGAGAAAACCATTTTACTTTTCTGCACAAAATTGTTCACCTGAAACTTTCTACTTTCATCTACAAAGTCAGTTCCTTTCTTTTAAAATACTAACTAAAAGCAGAAAGACACCAAAGGTTTGAATTTTTGAAACACTTTTATTTCCTTGTTCCTAAGAAGACTTGCCTCATTCAGGAGGTGTAGACTATTTCATTTTTCACAAGAGGAGAACTAACATATTTCAGCTCCATCCTCACCTCCGGAAGAAAACCCCAAAAACATAAGAAACCCAACCCCATATTCTTGACAGTGAGAGTAACTAGGTAATCCAAAGAGACAGACAGATATATAAAAAAACCCAAACTTTATATGTCTGCATGTACACACGCATCTTTGATTGTTTATTTGACACCAAACGTTTTTTAGAAGATCAGCTGGCTTTTCTGAACTCAGATGGTTGCAGGCACTAAGATGGACATTGTCAGCAGTTAAAAAGGTAGCCAGGGAAGAAGTTTGTTGTTACAAGTTAGTTCTCAGCTTTGGAAACATGGGAAACAGGTCTTGACTCTCTGTGTTTGTCCTCTGAGAGGGCTGCAAGGACCTCTTAAAATGATGTGTGCAAGCTGACTCCTGCATTGCAATGCTATTTTTCTAAAGCTCCATGCTACACATGTGGGTATCTAATCCTATTAACTTTCGTGCATCCATTTCTGCAGTGATGCTTGGACAACACTTGTGTATGTACCACAGTTAGCAGATCAGCCTGGGTGAAAGCAGAGAATACCTCCTGACAGCTAATAGCAGACTCCTTGAACCAGAAGGTATAATGCAAGTTTCCCAGTCACCAGGATCCTGTAAAGCATATAGGCAGGAGGTTAACAGTATGAGTTCATCTTTGTATCTTCTGCCCTGTTGTCTGGCAGAACAGTAACATTCTTGTTGTCTTTAGTGTTTGGGATGATGCTCATGACAATGCAATTTCAGGATTAGAAAGACAAAAAAAGAGGTAATTGATGATCTATAGAAAGGTATGTGCTGCTTCCCCATTCCCCTGTTTCCTCCCCTGTCCTGACAGAGGTTAATTCTGGTAGCTTGTAGTGGAATTGCAGGTCTGCATCAGTCCTGCAATGAGTTTGTCTCTTATGAAAAGGATCCCTGACAAGCCTGGTCAGGGCAGAGAAGGCCTATGGGTGCACCCAGGGCTTTGACAATCTTCCGTGTTTACTGTGGAGTGACTCTTAGCACCAGTTCTAAGAGTCATGGCACTGGTTAAAGATGCAGCTGCATTGCACAGCATGTAAGCAGCCTTCCTTACTGCTTCCTATTTTGTGTATGTGTGGGTGGTGGGGACGGACTGTGGCGTTCTTTTCTTTTTGTCCTGGCATGGAAGTGGGAATACAGATTGATGCATTATTTATGGAAAACATACTATGAGTTTCTCTGTTTCTTAATAATTGTTTAGCAAGACATTGTAGTTAATTTTATATGGTAATTAAAAGGTATATATTTAAAATTATCATGCCTGTTTGGGGTATTCACATGCACACTAGCAAAAAAATCTTCATTATAGAATAGTATAGACTGGAAGATGCCTCTGGAGGTCATCTGCAATGACTTCTACTCAAAGCAGGTATTTTAAAGTGAGTGCTCATGGCTTTGTTTAGTTGAGTTGTCAATCTTTCCAAAGGTGGGAGATTTCCCAGCCTCTCTATGCCCCTGTTCCTGTGTTTGACCATCCATATGGTGAAGAAGTTATGTTAAAGTGGAATTTTCTGTGTTAAAACTTCTCAGCTCCCTCTTGTCCTAAATTTAAATCTCCAATTTTAATGGTAAAATTTTTGCAGTTGTTGATGGCTGTCGGTATCCATTTTTAAAACTGTGTGTGAACTTGATACATGTGTGAACATGAAGGACTGATACCACAGAATGCAGGTCGAGATAGTGTCGAAAGGTCCTCTAAAAGTTCTTGCAGCCAGTGTTACCAGTGCATCTTAGGTGTGAACTGTGATACTGTTTGCAGTCCTAGATTTCTTTCTCTTGAGAAAAAACTGCCAGCAGCAAAGGCAAAAAATACAGTGGTACTGAACTTGGTCAAATACCAAGTTAAGGAGATACATAAAGCTTGCGAGTTAAAAATAATCTGTCAAGTAGAACATCAAAAATGTAAATTCCTGTGTGCACTAAACCTTTCTCCTTACCTAGCTTGTAACAACCCTGTCTTGGTCAATGCTCACTTGCTCTCTATCTTCCCCTCCACTTTACTCTTCAATAGATGAGTCCCTGCTTGGGTTAAGCTTTTTGTCCCTAAGAGTGTGCACTTGTATTTTCTGCTAGTAAGTATGGTATTTTGGGATCATTTGTGCTAGTCATATTTTCTAAATCAATTAGTATCTAGCTGTTTTCTACATGCAGAAAAATTTTGCTGATGCCTAAACAGACTGACAGCTTTGCTAGCTTGTACGTATAGTACTTAATTTAAAGTAACTAACAGAGATTGTCCTCTTTCTCTTACCAGATGTGTGCAATAGTACCAATCTTCCTGAAGTTGAAATTATCAGTCTCCTGGAAGAGCAGCTGCCTCATTATAAGCTAAGAGCAGATACAATCTATGGTTATGACCACGACGACTGGCTTCATACACCTCTCATTTCCCCTGATGCGAATATTGACTTAACAACTGAGCAAATAGAAGAAACCTTGAAATACTTTCGTAAGTGAAAAATTCAGAAATTTTTCTGAGGAACAAATAAAATAGTACTATTTTTGTTACTTTCTCTGAAGTATCTGTGTAAATCTGTTACAACTGTGGAAAGGGAGAACTGTTTGTGATTTATTGCTTTGGTCTTCAAGTTTGTGGTAGATAGGAAACAAAGGAAACATATAATCAAAAACAGCCTTTGCATTTGTAATCTGTGTATGCACCTCTCCACATGGTCAAATATTGGTGAAACAGAAATACTTCTTTTTGCTTGTGATCTCTGGCAAGAGAGTGAAATTTCTGTACTTACACAATGTTGAAAGCTTAGACCTGTTTGCATATTTCGTTTTTTTGAACATGCTGTGACACATTGCACTGTTGTCTGATGGCACTGTATGCCAGAGTCACAACAGAACATCAAATCATTTTCCTGCAGCTTTTGCTTCTAGGAAAGATATGTGAAGAACCAAACACTGAGTGTTTGCTTGAGATGGTTTGTCCCTTCATACTTTTGTTCTTCTTCATACTGTTGGACAAAAAGGTACTTTTTGTGCCTGGAGGGAAAGCGTGTAGTGTTGTGCCTGTTTGGTTTTCATTCCTTTGTTTGAGCCTGTAGGTGCTTTTATCGTGGTGAATGGATTCATGTCTCCCTGGGTTCTTCCATTGTGGGTATTGACTTAGCTGTGCAAGTAGACAAGACTTATGTGATTCATCCTCTAGTTGTTGATTTATTGAGTAGTGTATAAGTAAATGATTTTTTTCCCTTTTGTCTTTTCTCTCTCCATGGTTTCACATAAAGGTGCAATTTTGTTGCACTTTTGCATGTGTTGCAATGTTAAAACAGTCTGCAGAGTATCAAGCTAATAGGTATATGCTAAAGCTATAGTAGTTAAACTTACATGGTATTGGATTTACATGGATTATAGTAGTAGATAGATCTAGGTAGACTTAAAGAGGCACTGTGGAGCTCAGAAGGGATGAGTTACAGGGCTCAGCACACACATTTGCACAGATGGCTTCACTGCATTTTGAAGCACCTGGAGAATTCACTTCGTAAGGAGCAAGGCTAGTAAAGAAAAGCATTGAGAATATGAAGAACTGAGTTTCTGACTGTAATGCTTCAATAGAAGGCATTAAGTATTCTAGTAGATAGCTTACATATGCTCTCCACCTTCCCCCCAGTCAGACAAAAACAGTGGGAAGGAGGAAAGGCGAGCTGAAGCTGATCTATGGAATCAGTTCTACTACAGCTCCTTGTTTTGTATCAGTCTGTTCGTGTTGTTCCAATGATGGCAGAAGATGGCTTAAAGAAGCTTTTTGAAATGTCAGTTTTCCAAAGTCTTTAGTAACCAGATTAGTGTTGTCTCACAAATCAGATTGTGCAGGTGGACTGTTGCAATAAACATGGGAAAGATGTTTTACTAGGGGAGCAAGGAAGGCAAAAATCCATGTGGAAGCGTCCCAACTGAGATGCTGGGTGGGGCATGTCACTTGCAATAGTGTATGACTGTTATGCATAGACAGAAAATGAAGCCACGTACTACAGAGGAAACACATGGCAGTAGCTGTCTGTAAGGGTGAGAACTTAAACAATTTTATCCAGCGTTTAGCTTACAAGTATAATGACTGCAACTTTACCATGTTGCTGTGATTGAAGATTTCATCCAATCAACTGGCTTGAATTAAAAAAACTTTGAGTGTAATTCCTGCCACAATGTATGTTTTTTGCTTTCATAGGGAAATAACTTCTTAACGAAGAGGAACTGAGCAAGGAGAACTTCCATAAAGAAGAATTTATTCCTTCCTGCTTATATAGAGATACTTGTGTATAAATAGTAGTTTAAGAAGTTTAAGCAAATTTGGATTGAGCTTTAGGCTGATATCGTGGAAACTGAGGTGTCTAACTTTACCCTTGTTCAGTTATTGTGAACAAGTCATAAAATGCATCTTTATGTGAGAGTGCAAGATCATAAAACTTTGACATGTTAGGAAATTATGGCATTGATTGTAAACATTGGTTTATGAAAAAATCAACTGTCAAAATAAAAATATTATTTTAAGTAAGTTGGCAGAAAAGTCCCCTGAATTGTACCATCATCACTTTGGAGAGTGTTTTCCAGGGTGTGGCTGCTGCACAATGATTCATTTTCAGTGCTGCAATTAAGGCACTCCTTCTGTACCTGTTTAATTTGTTTTAAAAACCTTGACAAGGAGGTCAGCAAATACTGCAACTTGTCTATTGGAAAGTTTTAGTATAATCTTATAAATTTCTGCTGTTTTCAAAACATGATCCTTTTGGCCTAAGAATGTAGTTAAATTTCACAGAATCACAGAATGGTTTGGGTTGGAAAGGACCTCAAAGCTCATCTCATTCCACCCGCCCCGCCATGGGCAGGGACACCTCCCACTAGACCAGGTTGCTCAAAGCCCCATCCAACCTGGCCTTGAATGCTTCTGTTATTTAATAAATAACAAAAAGGAAATTTCATAATCCGTCAAAGTTATCCTTAACTGAAGGAAGAATTCATCAATATTACTGTAACACAAAAGAATTCACTGCAAAATAAATACTTTTATCAGCATTAAAATGCACTACACATACAGATTGTTGCTTTGCCTTCAAGCTTCTTAAAGACATGCAAAGATAGTTAAAACTAAATTAATATTAGAACTTGAACTAGTGCAGAATATTTTTAGGTATGAAATTAAGTCTTTTGATTACTTATGATTCCTGGTGTGTTGTAGTGTTGATCAGCTTCAAAACTAGGATGTACCAGGGAGGGAGGGATATGTTGTGGCTTTATTCAGGAAAAGTTCACAGACTGAGACATACTGGACAACAAGGGGGAAATCTGTGCATGTTTTAACACACGTAAACAGTGTGAATTATTAATATATGTAAATATTTCTTTTGTAAGGCTTCCTCTTGTTTAGAGAGAGAGCTTATCAGGAAGAGCGACTATTTTATAACCATTCACCACACCAGTTAAAGTTTAACTGCGTAGGTTGGAAGTAGTCTGAATGGTAACACAATAGTGACAGTCTTGCACTGTAACTCATTGTTCTAATGATGTTCAGGTACCTACTGTGAACAACTGGAATTAGGGAAGCAGAACGCATCTGTTTTTCCACTGGTTATAGTTGCATTCTCCCCCCGCCCCATCCATGGGCAGAGGAGGTTGATTTTGGCAGGGTGGTAATTGAGCAGCTTTTTCCCTTCTGCTGTAGGGTTTGGACACATTTGTGGCCAGTTACTATACTCAGTGACTCTTTAACCTCTGTCTTGATTATGACCTATATCTCCAGCTCTGTTCCAACTCCTTTTGTAAGTTTTGAACAAGATAGATGCCTGAACCTTTGAACAGCTGTACTAGATTACACATGGGCCTTGAAATATTTTTAAGTATCAATGTACAATTGGATTTGTAGTTATCATTTTGAAAGAACTTTATAGTGCCCAAAATTTAAATATCTACTCAAAGAAATTCCTCAAAAGCATTTTTGGTTAAGTCTTGTAAAGTGCTCTAAAGCTGATTTTAAAAATGTGGCCATCTTAAGAAAATAAATACCTTTTAAACTATACTATTGTGGCAACACAAAAGGGAGAAAGCTCGTTTGTCAAAAAGGCTATGTAGAAAGCTCTCATTGATTCGCAACCCCAAACCAAGATTTCAAGCTGCACTCAGAAAACAGTGCTCTATTTTCCCATGGACTGTCTCTCCCTGAGAACTGTACTTCTGAAGAATTTATTTGCTGTTTAAACTGTCATTTGTATTTGAAGTACAGTACATGATTTCTGTATTGGGCACATGCACTTGCATGTTTGTGTATACCCATTGCACATTTTATAGCTTATTTCCATTATCCATCTAGTATTCTCCTTTTCTATAAAACAGCCTTGTTAACAGGGATCTTATGATACTGAATACTTATGTCTGTGATTTTTAGTTTCTGAATAATACATTTATATTTAATAAGAGAGGCTCTGTGGTTGTTTGGATAGATTCAGTTGTCTCCAAAGATCTGTGAAAGGATGTTAATCACTTGTAGTGACAATATTCTCTAGCTTGAGTTGATCTGTGTTTGCGTTTGCTCCCAGGAGAGAATCCATGCGAAATATTGCTTCCAGGAGTGATTCAGCATACAAGGCAACCAGCAGCTGCATTGCTGCCCTTTAAAGTAGAAGCATTGAAATGATGGAGTTTTATGAAGAGCTGATAGGTGTTTGGAGTGGTTTATTACCAAGCTTTTAAAAGTATACAGATGCATTTTCATTCAGCTAAAATGTCCATGAGTAGCTATTAATGCTCATGCATACTTGTTTTACTGTGACTGAACAGGACTGTTTCAGGGGACAGAGAGTGCTGGGTTTCCTTTTTACCATAGGAAGTGTATCACAAGGGAACACTTGAATTTAGGAAAGCAGTCAATCATTTTTGAGTGAAAAGAGAAATTATCTTCTCTGGATTGCAAAATTAAGAGTGTAAATGCTTATAGTTGGGCCACTGTCTTAATGGACATCTCTATTTCAGTTCCAGATTTTTTGTTGATTACTTCTTTAGGTCTGCTTGGGTTTGTGCATCCATCTTTAATGGAGCATAATGATATGTTAGACCTTACTGTAAAATATGCGTAGAGTACAACTGTTCTCAAAAGTAACTTGATATTCACAAAATATGTCTGTTCTTGTATTCTGCTATTTCTCCTTAAAATAAAGGAGACAAGCCTAGAGTATGTACTAGAAGTTAAGCACAAGTGTGGAGGGAGGAAAAGAGAGCACCAATGCAAGACAGAGTACGGAAGTCACTGTGGTCTTGGAAGGTTTTCAGTAAAATTAAGTATTTTCTGCAGCTTGTCTGTAATGAGAAACTATAAATTAAACTAGTATGAGTACTGAGTTCCAGACTAGCAAGACTTGTCATATAAAAGTCTATACAGGACAAGTATTTATGCTGAGCTAATTTCTTGGATGCCCAAGTGCTGTATGCCAGTGATGTGCACTTTAATACTGACTCTTTTCTGGTTCTCCAGTCAACTGATCTTGTTCTGCTTAATCTTCTAAGTGGGTGTAGCGGTTACCACTGAGTCAAGATGTGACCTATTAAAATCAAAAAGCAATAATATTTTTGAGGAGTGTGGATGTGTGTGTACATACGGTGATTTGAGTAATTACTGAAAACCTAGGCTCTCTGAGCACATCTATTTTCTGTCAGTAAACCAAATTTACAAACTAGTTTTTCTTAGTGTTCAGATTATGGTTTTGCTTACTAGTGCTGTTCTTCTAGGCTTATATCAATGTTGTGTAAGTTGTAATACAAGGTAAATCGAGGATAATAATGCCACAGATCTATAAAGTGAGCTAAAACAATCACTTCTCCAGTGCCACCTTCAGATTCATTGTGATACTTGGACGATATTTTAATCTTTACAATTGCAATATGTTGATTTCTGAAAAAAATTTGCTGCTTTCTAGGTATTTTGCAGTAACAAGGATTGTTCCTCTATCATTATTAGAATCTTGGGTACCTCCGTACTCTTTTCACTGTGGAAGACAAACTTTATTTAAGTAAAAATCTCTCTCAAACACTGCACCCTTGTCATGCTGAGTCTAGTAATGTTCTGCCATTTCCAGTAAGGCTTTATACTGCCTAAACTCCTTTTAATAGAATGGAGGTTATGCATTGCAGGATATCACAACCAGAGTAGTGGTCTTGCCTAATGTAAATTGAATCAATATCTCTGTAGTGGGGAGGAAAACTATGTACAAAGGTGGTGGTTGGATCTTTTGTCTCAAATCGCCTTACATCAAAACTTTTAGGCAGAATACTGATTGCAGTTGGCTATTTCATTCCTATGGGAGTCTTTTTGTACAACTCACTGTTTTGATTGGAATTCAGATGACTTGACAACAAGAGTTAGGCTTGGAATTTTAAAATCTAACTCTTGACTTTTAGTAGAATTCTGTTAAGCTTCGTAAGGCTTGCACACTGAATGTTGTCATTGTAGCTGTTCTGTATGAATGTGTGAGGTTTGGAATCTGAGCAATTAAGCAAGAAGGGCATTTGATTTCTGAAAGACTTATGAAAAATGTCCTTGCAGTTTTTGGGCTACATGCTGAGATTGATGCTGGTTTATAGCCTGCTGGTGGAAATGTGATGAGTTTCCCTCTGTGTTGATCCGTACAGCATAAAAGTCAACAATGACCCTTAGCTATACTGCTGTGGCTTGTCAGAGCAGATTTTTGTACCTTCCTGTGGCTTTCTTTTTTGAGATCTTTAGTCCAATCCCCAACCACAGAGGCTGGCAGTCACAGAATTCTCTGGGCAGCATCACTCAAGAGCATGGACACAAGGCTACTTAGCCCTCTTTTGAATTAATTTTTTAAGATATTGGTGGCCAGATGAATATTTAAATATCCAAGCATTTTAATTTATTTGGAACTTTTGGGGGCACTTGAGCTGTAACGCGAGATAGGTGATACAGAGAATTAGCTCTTAAAATTTAGTTGGCAACTGGGAAATGGAGTCTTCACACTTGGATGTAGGTGTGCTTGGGGAGGAACTGAGTAATGTATTAGGGCTGCAGATGTTCTTTCGCATTCCGGAACTCCAAAGCATATCTTTGTCAATATTTTCTTCATATGTTCAGACTGAAGGCTGAGCCAATCCTTAGCAAATGAACAAAATAAAACCGATCTGACCCTAAAGCATAATCAAATAAATCAAATGTCATCTCAGCAGCCTCATTAAACTTTTGAGGGAAAGTGCCTTTTAAGTCAGTCTAAAACATGCTGTGTGAAGGTATGATACAGCAAAGTGTCATTCCACCTTCCTGCCTCCAGATTAGGGAACATCAAGCACCCTTTTAGCTGGCAGCTGGAGAGAGGTCTGTGTAAGAGCCAGGCTTACAACACAGCTCTGAGTGCAGCTACCAGAGGCAGTGAACAGACACAGCACTTCGTCCAAGAGTCTGGGTTCTGCCTCGGGAGCTTATGGGGACAGGGCCCGGGATCATGTGGGGACTCTGAGAAACTTGAGGGTGTCTGCTGCCAGGTAAGGAGAGCTACAGGGACGTGGGCCTGAGGAAGCTCTAGTGGCTTATGAGAAGCTGTCAGCTGCCCTTGACCCAAGGGTGATTGGAGCCTTCATTGCAGCTCCTACTGATTAGGGATGGTCAGGCACCTTTTTAGTGGGTGTTTGGGAG
This sequence comes from Podargus strigoides, assembly GCA_028020825.1. Classification (NCBI taxonomy): domain Eukaryota; kingdom Metazoa; phylum Chordata; class Aves; order Caprimulgiformes; family Podargidae; genus Podargus; species Podargus strigoides. The sequence goes on along the minus strand of CM051623.1, from coordinate 12,372,892 downwards.
AGCCCTGTGTAACAGCCAGGTCTGGAGCACAACTCCCAGAGACAGCCAACAGATACACCACTTTGTGTGGAAGGGTACAAAGAAGGGATCCTCATCCGAGTTCAGAACAGCCTAAATCTTCAGATATGGTGATGATATGCCACAGGGTCCATTCCCAGGTTTTGGAGCACCTGTCCCTGCCAGGGCAGAGGCTTTAACCCAGACAGAGCTTTAGATGGTGGATGCAGACCTGCAAGTCTCAGGCTGCCGGGAGTGCCTGGGGCATCTCCCTGATGGCCTTCTATGCAGGAGGCGTGCTACTGTTGAAGAGCTGTCACCAAGTGGGGAAGTTAAGAGAGGAGGTCAACAGACTGTGCAGCATAAGGGAGGACGAGAGACATAGACAGGATCTGGGAGGAGTGGCTGAGACAAGATTGTGCTCCCATTGGAGGGGACCTTAATGGGCTGAAGAAATGAGTCAAGAAGAGCCTTGTGCAATTCAGAGGGAAGGGCAAAGTCTTGCATCTGGAGAGGAACAATCCCGTGCACCAGTACATGCTGGGGTCTGTCCAGCTGGAGGGCAGCCTTGCAGAAAAGGACCTGAGAAGGTCCTCATGGACAGCAACCTGAACATGAGCCAGCAATGTACCCCTCCTGCAAAGAAGGCTAATGGTACCCTGGGCTGCATTAGGAGGAGTGCTGCCAGCAGGTTGAGGGAGTTGATCCTTTCCCTCTACTCAGCACTGGTGAGGCCTCATCTGGAGTACTGTGGCTATTGTTTTCATCTATCCAATTAAGCATGATTATAAGCTCAACTTCATTTTACAAATGTTTTTGTTGTCTCCAGGAAAAATATAACCACAAAACAAAAGATATTGCAGTTTACGTTATTTCCAGATGATGAACAGTTTGCACAATCTGACTCTTTAAAGCTTTATTCTTCTTCATTTCTTTATGCTGAATAGGGGTGTATTCTCTTAAATGTCCAGCTCTTGCTATTATCATCTCATTTACAGTATTTAAGTATGCCCGGTGATACCTTAATTAAACTACATAACTGGTTTTGCAGGTAGGTTGCTGAAGACCACATGGATTTTGATTTTATACAAATACAAATATAGTACTCTCCAGTAATGATTTGAGGGAAGGGACAAATAATCCTTTCATGTGGAAAATTGGGTTTTGTCCTTAAGTAATTTAATTTCATCTGTCTGCCCATGTCTCATGTTAAATCATTTTGTTTCAGTGGGAGATCAGTTAGACTCTTCTCTGCACCAGAAGAGTCTTTTGTCTGTACCAGGTGAGGTCAGCGTGCCCTCGTGTTCAGAAGGGACCATCTATAGGAAGTGCCTGTACCATTTTGAAGCCCTGGATAGCAATCTCATTTCAATGAAGGAGAGTCAATCAAATCTGAAGCACCCAATTTTCTGAATACCAGTTCTGAAAGCTGCTGGTACAATGCTTTCAGTGCTCTGGTTCCATTCTTTTCAGGTGAAGCAAGACACAAGGACTTTTTTTTTTTTCTAAGCAAAAAACTACACTGGAAGAGATCTGTGTCCAAAGTTGCAGAGTTGTTTGTTCTTACTAAATGTGCAGTCACAGGATGGCTCCTGTTTAGTGTTCTTTTAGAAGGTGAAACACCGGTAACTCTTCACTTCTGTAAATGAGATCCCAATTTAGAAACAGCAGTATGCCAGCCTGTCCTTGAAAATCAGTTGGGTTTTTAGATAGGCTTGCTTTCGTTTGTAGTGCTCTTCAACTTTTCTAATGTCAGTTAAAATATGTCAGTTTGCAAATTAAGTATTGTGGCAACATCTGACTGTTAACAATATAGTCCATCAATATAGTGGTGGACTATACAGCTGCTCCTCTGATAAAAAGAACTCCAGGCGATGTTAATGGGATAGTCAACTTTATCCTGAGTAATGGCAACTGTGTTGGTGACTGTAGAAAGTAATGAAAGGATATGATCTTAAATTATCTGAACATCCTGATGTGATGCTAGAGCCAAGAGAAGAAATGTGGCCCAGAGTTAATCAAATGGGAGGAAATATGCCGTTGCAGCTGCCATGGAAATACTCCATCCAGCTCTGGTGTTCAGTTTCAAAGTATCCTCCCAGAATTGGAAAAGGTTTGGAGAAGAAAGCTGAGAATAACTAAGCATGAGAATGCATGACTTCTAGTGACATACTATGTAATGACATTCATTGAATACTTTATCTGCCAGCAGAGATGACTGGCTGCAGCTTTGCACCCTAGCAACATGGTTCACTGAGTCTTGAGAGTGCTGCTACAACTTTCTTGAGAAGCCATGTTTATAAATGAAGTAGTTGAAATTATCAAAAATTCTCTTCAAACAAGGTAAAGGATTTGTCTGATTTTTATAACCTGGTTAATTTTTGCAGACCAGTTTTGTGTTGCGCTATGGCAACACTATTGTGGCAAAAGGGAAGGAGGAGAGGCCTTGTGAGGTTTTCAAGCCAACTTTTCTGCTTAATAAAACCCCTTTGTAATGGCAAACTTGAGGCACACTCAGTCTAGATGGTAAGAGTTGGCTACCAGAATTCTTTATTAGCCTCGATATTTTGCTCTGTGGAGAGCAAATAAAAGTCTGTGTTTGTTTTAAAACTAAGCACAGGAAAATAGAACATAATCCAGCAGCTGGAAGAGAATGCTGAGGGAATGTGTATAATTGCATTTAGCTTTGGAATAGGAAAAAAAAAGAAGTCCCTTATAGTCATGGATCTTTTGCTTTAAATCTTTCTTAAACTCCTGTTTGATATGAACTTTTAGGCAAGTACCACAGGAATAGCCCAGTCAAATGCAGTGTTCTAATAGGGGGATTTTGAATACACAGGGATTTAATATTTGTAGAAGCAGTCCACTGGAAAAATGTACTGGTCTGCTAAGTTTTATGTAGGAAAAGTAGAGCTGCAGCAGTTGAAAGAGGGTTCTGCAAGTATGCAGCTGCTTTGTGGTCAGACTTTCCTGTCCAGCTTGGTCTTTCCAGCCCTCACTTCATATAGCTACAAATTCTTATGTATTTGAAGGGATGCTTGAGTATGGACACCTGGATATATTGTATTCAGTCTGGCCATGGTTTCTGTCTTCATGCTGGGAAGATCATACACTTATTCCATCTTTCCAAGCCTTCTGAGGAGTTCTGAAATCATTTGACCACACAAGCAATTTTCTCCACAGAAAGTTAATACCTTTCTGGATTACACGAATATGTTTCCAATCAGCTCTGTAGAAAAACATCAATAAAACAAACAAAAAGCCTCAAACCACAGCCTTGAACTGTTTTTGTCCTGTCTCATTGAAGGAGATGGTGGTGTGCAGGGGGGAGGACAGTGAGAAGAAAATTCTAGCATGTTGAAGATTTTCTTTGTTTGAAATCTTGGGAAATCAAAAGGAGAGAGATCCTGCAGCAATTTAAGCTGATAGCCAATGTTCATTCTTTATATTTTAAATGCTTGTTTAATAGCATTACCAGACTGAAATTACCTTTTGGACAAAAATAATACAAGTGGAACAAATAGCTTATATGCAGAGCAATTGAGTTAATGTTACCATAGGAACCTTTATATTTCTCTGACAGTATCTTAACAGTGTAGCCTTAATTACATTTAATAGCCAGTGCAATTTTTTCCTTGTGAGTGTGCATAACTGAAATTCTGCAAGACTGAGCTAGGGCTGGAGCACCTTGTCACATTCCTCTGTTTCAAGATGGCACAGTGTGAGGCCACAATGATAAAATTTGGCAAAAATGCTTGCAGTATTAAAAATAGAATTTTTTTTTTTTTTTTTAAGATAATTGTATGACCCTTGCCTGTCCAAAGGCTTTTAGCAGCTTTTTTATAAATCCTTTGCAATATACTAATCTGAAGTTCATGTACATTTACTGTATTGCTTTTACATAGATATTGAGCCTACTAAAAATCTGATTGGCAGAATGAAGTAATGTGATCCCTGTCAAAACGAAAGTAAGTTTTCTTTTTTGGACCCTTGTTATCTCAGTGTGTGTCTTGATTTCAGGAGGGTTAAGGTTAGTTTGATGCAAAAGCAATTGGTAGGACAGCCTCTGCCTCCTCTGTGGGGAAAAAATGGTTTTGTGCCTTTCATGTGTAAGGGTAGAAGCTAGTAGAATGAATGAAAAATTAACTTCCCAGCCTGTGGTGGGCATGGGGGGGTAGAAGCTGAAGACAACAGCCTTCATTCTGGCAGCCAAAGCTCAGAGGCAGGCTGTTTGTTCAGTTCTTGTTGGCTTTGCATTTTGATACCCTATAAACGAGGGGGAAGTACCAGTAAATGTCATGGTACTTTGATTAAGGCAGTGCTTCTTTGCTTTGATTCAGCCTACCACAAGTGGCAGTGCTTCTAGCCTAGAGCAGGTTGACTAACTTGGGTGTTACACCGACTTGGTTGTCCACAAGCAATAACTGGAGTACAAACATTGGATCTCCTCACCTGGAGACCAACTGATTGCCACCCCTGCAGGAGAGCTGCAGGCCTTGGCCCCAGGTGCTAATGCTGCCTTGGGGAGGAGAAGGGACAGGGACATAAGAGTGAAATTAAACAAAACCAGTGATTTAGACAGATGGACTGCAGTTTGCTGCCCAGCCAGTGATAACTCACAGGGGCAAGGGGAAGGTGTATTTAAGGATGAGCTCTAGCACTTTGGTCTCTATGAATTTTTTATGTTCACAGTGATATGAAACCATGTGCCCTTGTTCCTACTGTCTAGGAAGTTAAAAATAAAGTATTTTGTATAATGAAAGTAGTTCAAAGGATCTTAGTCTGTGGCAGTTAAACAAATGAAGTAAATGGGTGGAGGCCCTTGAACTGCAAAATCACAGAATAGTAGAATGGCTGAGGTTGGAAGGAACCTCTGCAAGTCATTTGATCCAACCCCCCTGCTCAAGCAGGGCTCCCTAGAGCAGGCTGTGTCAGTGCTCAGTCACCCTCACATTAAAAATAAATAGATTTCTTAAGTTCAGGGTGAACCTTCCATATTTCAGTTTGTGCCCATCGCCCCTGGTCCTGTCACTGGGCACAACTGGAAAGAGACTGATTCTGTCCTCTGTGCCCCTTCCCTTCAGATATTTGATAAGATCCACCCTGAGCCTTTTCTTCTCCATGCTGAACAGTCCTAGCTCTCTCAGCCTTTCTTTATAGGGGGATGCTTCTGTCCCTTCATCTTTGTGGCCCTTCACTGGACTCCTTCCAGTATGTCCATCTCTCTTTTACACTGGGAAGCCCAGAACTGGATGCAGTACCCCAGATGTGATCTCACCAGTGCTGAGTAGAGGGGAATCCTGTCCATATTGCCAAATAGGCTACTATATTGTAGGAAGAAAACAGTGAATTTTTTATTTTTTTATATTTTTTTTAAAAATTTTCAGACTTAGAAACATGTTATTTTCCAGTGAAATAATGCACTTGCAAGTAAAGGTGTATTCAAGTTTGGCCCTGGACTACAGCTTTAGAGATGAGTGAATAGCATAACCAATTGTCACTGACAATCATGTGGCAGATGTGTGAACAGATCTGTTAATCTGTGCTTCAGCTATCATTATATAAAAGGGATGTGGCAATTCCCAAGCTCCAAGACACTGCAGTGGTAATTTTTTATACCAATAAAGCTGAAATACTAACGGGGTCATGAAACTGATATATTTTCATCTGTATAGCTTGACTATTCCTTACCTATTTCTGTTACAATAAAGCAAAGCGGTACCAGTCAGGGAGTAAATGGTAACACCCTAGAAAACCCATGAGAGAGGGGAAGCTTAACAGAAGTCCCAAAAATCTTGAGCAATTGGAAAGGAGAGATGAATGGAGTGTTCAGATTTCCAGAGCTGAAAGCATCAAATGAAGTTAGTGAGCTGCAAAGCAAAAGGTGAGAGTTTCTTATATCGTGAATTAGTAGATGTATGGAACTCCTTGCAAGAGCATGTTGGAGGTGCTCAAAGCGTATATGGGCTCAAGAACAGACAGGGTAAGTCCTTCATGAATTGCTAAAAGTAGAAACTACGTCTGTCTCAGGCTGTCTTCTGAAGCTGGAAAAATCTGAAATTTGAGTGGAAGTTGAGGAAGTCCTGGCCAGTTCTCCACTGCCTGCTCGTGGCTGTTCTTGCGGATGGAGCCTTGGGCTGGACAGACACCTCCTTAGTCAGACCCCATATTGCCTCTTACCTTATGTAATTAACATATATCACAACTTAATCTGTCCCAGTGCTTCTAATGGTGTTCACAAAGAAATACAGTTTCCTAAAAAAGGAGGAGAAAGGAGTGAAGAGTATGTTGTGGTTATGAACAAAATGGATGTCAATCCCTTTGGTAGCTGTACCTGCACAGATTCAGACATGCTTTTTGAATTGCTGTGCTTGATGATGATGATGATGATGATTTACTGCCATCTGTTCCTCAGACAGATTTTCTTCTAATAGCTTGAACACAATTTTATTGAGTGCTGCAAAAGTGAAGTCTGTTCTTCCATTTCTGGAATATTGAAGACGAACATAAAGCAATTCTGTGTAATGACCTTCAGCATTTTTTAGGAATAGAGTAGTGAAAGTTTTTCCTAACCCCTTGGTTTGGGCTATGAAGCTTAGATGCAGATTAGCTTTATTGCATGGGGAAATGTATTGCTGTCCTGATTTTTCTGATTCTTTCTCTTTTTTTTTGCCACTTTTGCAATAACAGGATGCATAAAGGGTTCTATTATATCAGCCTAGAATAGTGTAACAAAGCAGTAACGTAGTTTCATTTTCCATGGGGAAGGCAGGCTTTTATCAAACCATGTGGAGGAGAGTAGTAATGGACTAGATGTTCATTATTAATGTACTGCACAGACCCAGTGAATTGCCATGGCATGATGATGCTGTTCTGTGAGCAGTCTGCACAGAGTTGTATCATCTTTCTGAGCAAGGATTTTTGTTTCCAGTATGGAGGAGGACTTGTAGTCTGTAAAGCCAGAAACAGCAAAATGCATTTTCTTCATCTCTGCATCGCTTTTGGAGCCAGCTTGTCTCCATAGCAACATGCTCGACTGAAAGAGCTGTGGAGACTAGGGAGGAAAGGAATGAGTTAGAAACAGCCAGGCGGTGGTGTGTGTCCCCCACGTCAGCGCATCAGCCTTTTGATAGGATGATTTTGTTAACACCCATCCAAGGCTCCTGTGCAGAGCTTCTTTATTAGAGCAGCCAGCTGCCAGGGCATCTGCTTCTCCCTTCTGCATCCTTTTTCTATCTTTTTTAAATTTTATAATTTTTTTTCCCCAAATACACCCACCACACGTCCCTTTTATTTTAGTTGAGGCCTCGTTGAAGATGTGCAGCTCATTTTCAGCTTTCTGTGAGCATCCTTGCGACACGGTATTTTGCAAAGCCAGGAAGGCATGGCTGCATTTCACTTGACCTTAGCAGCAAAGTGAAGAGCTCGTCTATGTTGCTGAAGGATACTGACTATGCAGAAATTTATCGAAGCAGATTATTATGAACTGGACTGGTATTATGAAGAATGCACAGATGGTAAATATTTCTTAGTAGTCTCTCATTGCAGAATTTGGAGTTTGTAAGACTGGAGCACTGTTATTCAATGGTTTTAAAAATGAAGTACCTTGAAAAAGACAGCACCTTGGTGTAGCAGAGGTGCCTGCATCTCTATTGCACCCCAGCATCTCCTGTGAGCATGCTACAAGAGACTGCTGTGTAGCTTTGCCGTTTTCCAAGGGAGTGGCAGAGGAGCATATGCCCTATATGAGCAGTCTTTGGACACGGGGAGAAATATTTGAAATCCTAACTGTATGTATAATTCGACTGAATTTAAACACACTGTAAGATTCAGTATTGGTTTGTGTTTTAAGTCTTGATGGTTTTTCTGCATTATCAGTATGCTGTGATATGTATATATTTAATGTGTTAATAGGCAGGACATGTTTTCTCTCTGCTTATTTGTCTGTGAAAGACATTTAAAACTGTAGCTTCTTACAAGTGAGTAGGTTAACTTTTTGAACTGGAAAAATTACAAACTCTGAGCACTATCTTCTGGGCCTCTTGCAATTTTTTTTCCTAATGTTTGTTTGGGCAATTATTTCTTTATCAGAACACTGAATGTTTTCATCAGACTTCTGATAGAAGGCACTTGAGGAAGGATAAGGAATGGCTAAAATGGTACTCTCAGCAGAGTGGGGAAAATCAAGATTCCTCATTGATGTTACTCTGTGGTAACCTCTAAAAACAAAATGCAGCCTTTGGAATAGCAATAGTTGTGTATGGATTTTGTTCTGGTTGGAGAGCTTGGCTTAAACGAGGCAAGTCCAAGATCACAGTGAAGCAGAGAACAGAAAAGAGTAAGGAATGTAGGCCCAGGGGATGTTGTATGTAGTACATAAAGCTGTTTTGTGATGCTTTGATAACAATATTGGAGCATACATGAAGAGTAAAGATGTGTGTGATGAAATTTGAATGGATTTTTGTGGTCTTTTAAGTGGCATGTGCCTCCATTTGTTTCTCTGTACTAGATTTTGGAATGGGATGTGATTTTAGAAGCTTGTTGAAATTGAACTTCTTTTATGTTTAATTGATTATTCCTGTCCAGGTGTTCAAAGAGGAAAGGTGCATATTTATTGGAAAGGTCTGATCACTTAAGTTGGACTGAATCCATTGTGTAACCTTTATCCTCTAGGTTTAACCCTAGTAAATACTGTAGCATCTGATTAATCCACATGATGTAAGAGGCTGAGATGGCCTGGTTTTAGAAGCTTAAAAAAATAGAACAGTTATACTGTCCTTAAAAACCGTAGCTGACTTTTTTTTTTTGTTTCCTCCCCAGGTTAAATATTATTTGTGGTCTTTTGTATGGTCAAAGTGTCATTATGTGGAAGTGTGGCATGTCTAAGCTAAGAGCTCATCTGCTCATCAATTTTGTCTTAAGGTGTGTGCCGCACTGGAGAAACCGTGGGAATTCCACAGTAATGTAGTAATCAACAGGTGTTGGGCAAGCATTTAAATACTGTGTGGGATCACTCAGGAGCACCGTGGTGGTTGGTCTGATTCTGGGCTTACAAGTTTTCTTGTGAGTGCTGAGCCCCCACCCAGCATACTTCTTCCATGAGCTGAGATCTACAGAGGCTCACCTGGAATATGTGCCAGCTGGCTGCTCGAAGTATTTGGGGAGTTCTCCCCTAAGATAAGGCAGGATTTGAAGTCTGGAAATCAGGGTGTAAAGTCTGAGAGGGAAAAATCTCTTTTTTTTGGTAGGTAAGGCACAGTGCTTTTAAAATTTATTTATTTATTTTAAATTAAAGTATTACATTTTTATGTGATGGAAGGATGGTGCTGTCAGTCTTGTCTTGGCCTCTCAGGCAGATGGTCATCTCCTAAGGTCTAATGGAATTTTCTGGGCGTTACCTTTCTTGTGTTTCTCCCAGTTGAAGCGTACAAGAAAGAGAAGAGGATTTCAGAGGTGCAGTGGAAGGTATGGTCTTTGGCCTTTGATACTGGCATATTAATTTGGGTTTAAAATAGTAGTGACACTTCCTGTTGATGGAGAAATATTTTCTGATTGTAGTGGGAGTCAAAAGGAATCTTTCTAATACAGTAGAAAACTGAACTTTTTCCAAAACATAGAGCAGATTGCATATTATAAGAGATGTGTGCCTTTTTGTGTTTGATTTTTCTACCATATATTCGTCAATACCAGAGTCATTTGCCTGAGATGCTTTTTATATTCAATAGAGAGTGATAGGCTGTTGCAGCTCAGCTGACCCATTTTGAATATCTATTTTTAGACAAGATGAAATGTAGTTAGAGAGCTTATTTCTCTGCTATACATGGCCTCTCTGGAACTCAGAAGTATATTATCCTACAGAATTATTTTTCTCATAAATTGTTCATGCATTCTTGGTCAAACCTGCTTGGACTTAAGATTTCAATTCAAAAAGCGCGGCTTTATTTTCTTTACTTGTTAAAATAACTATTTTAAGAGCATATGGTTTCTCATTCTTCAAGGGAAAAAGCACTCCAAAAATTACACCAGGATACAAGGTTTTAATGCTTTTATTTAACTTAATAGGTAAAGAAGTGACTCTCACTTTTACCTCAGGTTGGAATGAACTTCTCTGTGGACCAATATTGTAATGAAGTCTTCAACTTGTATTTGGTGGGGGTAATTTTTTTGATATCCTGCAAAAGCAAATGAACAAATGCTCGAAACTTAAAATTTACAAATCTTTGTAAAGACTTTCTAAGGTTTTAGTAATGAATTAATCTCTTTACATAAGGTCCTTTACAGAGTTTATTTTTGGTAGAGGTAGAATTAGAGAATAAAATGTCACACTCTTTATCTGAAGACTGAATCACTGGTGTTAACTAACAGTCCAATAAATTGAAACTTTTATAAATAAGAACTATTACACCATGCTTTTTAGGTACATTTTCAAGTACAATATCTTATAGTATGAGTGACAGTTGTCACCTTATTTGATATTAATGAAATATATTGTGTAGGTGAAATGGGGAGGGGGGAAGAGCTGGGTGTGTACTTGGATAGGAGAGTAGTTATTTACATAGCAGACTTTGAGATTGACAGGACCAATGATGAAAGAGGAAAAGAGGAAGCTTGCAGACTCTTATTGTGATAGTATAGAAGTCTGGGTTCATCTGGGTGGGTTTTTAGAGGAAAATAAAATAGATTCTTAAAAAAACACACATCATGCAACTTGCATGAAAATAAATACTGCAGAAAACCCTCACAAACTCCCAAGCGGCTAAATAAACTGATAAGTATCGTAGAATTGTAGAATGGTTTGGGTTGGAAGCGACCTTAAAGATCATCTACTTTCAACTCCCCTGCAATGGGCAGGGACACCTCCACTAGACCAGGTTGCTCAAGTAGATACCCATAGAAATTGTGATGAATAAGCCTTCTCCCTCTGCCTCTTTCTTAGGCCGATACTTTTCATCTTCTCAATGAACAACACTTTCTACAGAAATACAGGTTGACTTCAGATCAAAATATTTTTCTTGTAGTTTCTTCCATTACATGTTTATTTCTAGCTGAACAGCTCCACAATGCCTGAGAGTTCATTGCCTACGATTCTAGATGACTTTGTGTAAGTACAATTGGCTCTTTCCTCCTTCTTTTGTTGCTTGGCAATTTTTTGTGGAGAAAGTGGTGTCTTTTCCTTTTTTTCCCCTGCCAGTCACACTGACTGCCCTGTTTGTCACATAAGCTGAAGCTTCTAACCCCTTTTTTGTTTGCTTGTGCAACTTTATCTCACTCTCTTGGTTGTTCTGGTACCCCTTGTCCTGCTTTCGCTCTTCTCTGTAACTATCAACTCCTACTTGTATTTTCCTCCTACTCACATTGAAATGTTTTCACCTCTTATTCTCTTTGCATTTTGGAGCTCCTCCCCTCTGTTGTGTTTTCCACTCCATTGAAACAATTATCAGCAAGCTCCCCGAACTTTCTTTTTAGCTGAACAATAATTAACAATGGTAATGCCTGTTCTCCTTGACCTTTCAGCCACTTTAAGCAAGATTACTTGTCCTTGCCTTGCTTATATTACTGTGTCTTTGCCGATGTGAGACTCTGTCCTGGTTCTCTTTCCTTTTTTTTTTTTTTTTTCTTTTTTTTTTTTTCCTTTTTTTTTTTTTTTTCTCCTCTTTTTAATCACTCTTTTAAGGTAGCATTAGAAGACTATTTCACATTCCCTGCTGCAGCTCTTTGAGAGTTCTTGGTTATTCATGTTCCTTCTCTGTGTACCTTAGTTACAGGCAACCTCTCAAACACACGTCTGCCAGCTCTGTGGGTGGCGTCAACAACCTTTTTACTTAAAATATGCTTCCCTTGACACCTTCTCCCTTACAGTAGGGGCTTGCCTGATATCTGGGCATTTATGATGAGTCATGGTCTCCCTCATGCATCAGCCCCTTTTGTCTCTCTCCCTGAGGATAGAGGAATCCTGGTGTTACTCTGGATGTTAAGTACATGCTGACTGTGGGGGTGTGCCATTTAAATCTCAAAGAATCTTACGAATGTCTGTGGCACAAAATCTCTGAAATGGCCTTTGCTCTATAGGTATGCAGCTAGAATTCTCATTTGGGTTGTTCCTGTTTTACTCCTATGTCCTTTTTCTCTGTACTTGATAAATATAGTTGAAGCTTGCTTATATTCATGGAATCATAGAATTGTTTTGGTTGGAAAAGACCTCTAAGATCAAGTTCAACCATTAACCCAGCACTGCCAAGTTCACCACTAAACCATGCCCTTAAGCACCACGTTGATACTGTTTTCCTAGTTTTCTGCTTTTTGCCATGTCACTTGTTTTTCTTTGGTCCTTCATTGACTCTATTCTTTATCCTGGCAGACCTAAGCTACATCTACTTGTTTGTTGTCTTTATGTGGTTTATTTTTCAGTATAGAGGTATTTTTTCCTCTTTATTCTGCTCAGCTGCTAAATTTCCAAATAAGCATTTTCCCACTTCATCCCATTTCATTCCCTTTCTGCAAAAGTAATGTGCAGTTCTTTCAGTTGAGTGACAGAAGATAATTTGGGTGGGGTTTTGAAGGAGTGGGAAACATGCAAAAGCTGTAAACATTTGAACAATGTAACTTTGTGTATTGTTTGGCTCTTAATAGAAAGTGTTCAATGACCAGTTTATCCCCTCTCCCTGAAAAACATACCCCAAAACACCCATATTTCTTCATCAACATATTTTAAATTTGGGTGCTGCTGTTTCAGCCCCTGGTTTTAGGACTTAGTTGCTTACAGAAAATCTCTTGTTCTAAATGCAGCATTGTTAATTAATTGTGGTAAAAATTCATGTGGTTAATTGTGCAAAAGTCTAGGTATTTTTATTGCTAAAGAAAGGTTAAAGTGATTTGAATTCACTGGATTTCCTTGGAAATAGTGAGTCAGGATATAAGGGTTTGTTTGTATTGTGTCCAGCCCCACCCTTCTTCAAACTAACTCCTGGTTTGAGTTTCCTGCTTAATTGCCAAGCTGCAGTCTGTACCTTAGTGGAGGCATCGTGTGAGGAATGTGGGTCTGTGTGCTTTAAGCCTTGCAACTCACTTAGCAAGCTTCCTGAAAGGACTTAAATGTCTTTAGTCGCTAGTTCAGAATGGTGGTTGCAGCAGATATGCCAAATTTACTTTGCAGTGGCAACCCATAAAAATGAATGTTCATTCAGGTATATTTTTTAAGTCATTAAGTATGTGTTTTCAAGGAATATTAAAAATTTCTTTTGAATCTTTCCTGATTAGAATGTATATTTTCAGAACCGTATACAGTTTAGCTTTTTTTTCTTTTCTCTCCATAGCTGTTTATTGTTTGGTATCTGTTGGAAACCTGGCTCTTAACCTTTAGCAAGTAAATATTCCTGTACTACTAAAAGGGCTTAATACAGAATAGCACTAAAATTGAGTTGATAGTGTGAGGGTGTGGTACACATTCCTTCTCCTCCCATTATGACTTTGCATCAGCATTTATCATATGTTGGTATCAAAATAGGCATCGCAACACTTATCTTTCACCTTTTGATTGTCAGAGTCCTTCTGTTTGACATGAGTTGACATGAGTCACCACTGGGAAGTCAGTTTGTGGGAATATTTACTCTCCTTATATTGTCAGGTATACTGGGCAGCCACATGCATGTTTGCAGTGTGCGACCACTGTCGTGCTCTCTTGTATAAGCTATAGTTGAATACTTGTCAGCAGTATTAAAGCCATAGTGTGTCAAGAGGGTCGACAGTGGTGGACTTTTCCATCCTTAAGCTTTAAAACGTGCTTCTTGCATTCTTTTAAAATGACTTATTGATTACCCTCTGAATTTCCATTCTCTAGCTGTTACTGAAATGTGGTAAATTGTCACTGGATGGCAAGTAGGTACTTAAAATTCTTACTGTCTGATTATTTTTTTAAAGAGTTCTGATTCACTGTTACCGGGGAGAAAAGAAGACACAGAAAAGCTCTAAGGAGTCAGAAACTAGAAGTAAACCCCATTCCATTATTATTACAATCACATCTTTTAATGTCATGATACAGGGAGAAAGGGACAATCCTACTTTTTCCCCAGCTGAGTTCTTGAGATTGTTGGTGCTGATGAATACTGCAGTAAATTTTGGCAGTCAAAGGTCAAGTGGATAAATTTGAGTAGTAAGATCTTTCCTTATTCAGAAATGAGTGTTCCTTTCCTCAGCCAACCACCTATGTCGATTTCATATCCTTTGGCTATTGTTTATATAAACATCGTTATAGTGTTTGTATATAAATATCAAGAGTTGAAAACTTAAAACAGAGTAATTCATCATGATTGTATAAAATCAGTTCTCTTCCCATCTCAAACTACCTTATACTTCCACACCACTGAAAGGATGGTAATAGAGAAATTGTTCCTACGTGACCCTAACAGTTATGTTCTGCTGGCTGTGATGTTTGGTTCCCTCCCTCTCTAGCAGTTATGTCTGCTCAGAGGGCGATGAGCTGCCTTTGCCTTGCAGTGCCCCCACTCTGCCTCGTGTCGCAGACAGGTATGCTTTCTGCAAGCAGCAAAGGGCACCTATTTGCCATTGAAAATAAGGGAGGCAACCTGGCAAACATCAAATATCTATAGCTGGAAAAGTTAAATAAGAAAGTTAACCTGCCCTATGTGTGTAGTGAAGTTTAGCAAATACAACCTGTTGGAAACCAAGAGGTCTGAGCACCAGGAGTATTGTTTGTTGTCGAGCAGAGAAGAGATACGTATGCCTGTGAAAATGCACTAGGGTGCTGTATGTGGACTTGAGGGGTTTTTTCCCCCCACAGCAAACAGAAGAGTAAAGGTGGCTGTAGAAATGTGGCGTTTGACAGCTGATGTGATATGTCAGTTAAACGCTGCATACAAGGGTAATCTTTTTTTTGTAAAAGCAATAAAAAATTCCTAAGCACCCACTCCCCCCCAGCCCAGTTCTTCACTCAGTGGTGTCAGCATGTGGTGGATGCTGCACTCAGATCACACAGGACAATAAGCTTGCAAGATCTCCTTGCTGGTGGGATTAGCATGTGTGTGTACAGTCTTTGGCTGTTCCCTCCTCCTGTGAAATCTGTTCCTTGCAGCATTAGGCAACTTAGGAGGTGATTGAATCCTGTGAAGGTGCACACCCTGCACCCAGTGTGACAGTCGGAGGCTGGATTGAACTTCCGTGTTGGTGAGACACTTGTGGGAAGCTACCACTTCACTTGGAGGAGCAGGGGCAGACGAGGGAGAACCTTGTTGACATGAGGAGTGCCAGGGAGGGGGCTTTCAGCCCACTTAATTTGTCTGAAATATGTCAGTGGAGCTGTTGAGTAAAAGCTGGCTACTCTCAGAGCTGGTATGAGGAACAACGTAAATCTTCTAGTCATTATTAGACAGATGGTCTCTTCCCTCCTCCACCCCATCTGCACAACACAAAGCTGCTGTGTTAAGGACAAATAACTCAGTCACTCAGGAGCTCCCTGGCTGAGCATGTGAGCGAGGAAAGATGGTATCCTGCTTTGTGGAGACCTTGCTTTGCTCTTCCCAAAAATACAGCCTCCGAGGGCATGACTTCCCATCTCCTGTGAGACAAAGGCATCGTATCTTGTCTATCTGGGATAACTTTGGCAATGTCAGTAAACGAAGAAGAAAGCTTTGAATATGACTATGAAAAGGAAAATAAGAGAGAATGCAGATTTAACAGGCAGAGCCTTGATATCTTGGAAGAAGGTACTTTTCACCTTTTGGTTCTCAACTTCCATGGTAGTAGCACATAGCAATGTGTGATTTGAGTGATGGATTTAAATTACTATATTTTAAATATTTTTTTTTAATGTGTAGCCAGGATATTCAGATGAAATATGAATAAAATATTTATATATGAATAGGACAAACCTTAATTTGTGTGCACTACTTTAAAGAAGATATGCATGATCAACAGATGTAGGCTATGCAATTCTTTTTTTATAATGAAACTGGATTTGGGAAATTACATTCTTTAGAAATGTGGTACGTTTTTTATATGTACAGCTTGTATGTGTGTGATGAGACTCTGTCTGTTCAGTTATCATTCCCCACAGGCACTTCTGAAAATGAGCAAAAAGAACAGGACAACAATTTTGTGCTTTTCCATGAACTTGAAAGAACATAGATAGAAATAATGCAAGTTGTGAGTTGGGTGACTCAACCTATCAAGAAAATGAACGACCCCAAAATCTCATCGTACTTTGTAGAAATAATGGATACCTGCAGTTTTGCAGGCAACTGGTGCATTCGGGTGGGAATATGAATCTGTGTACATTGACAGTCCTCCTGTGCACCTGCTGTTTAGAGAATGTACCCATTCAAGGGCTGCTGCCTGCCAGTCTAGCAATTTTTTTCAGGGCTTCAAGTACCAAAAGGTAAATGCACCATTTATGTTATTTCATGCACTGTGAATTTAACTCTGAAATAATGGTTTTGTGGTAGAGAACAGGTACTTTCAAATACACTATCATAAAGCTTGTGAAAGGATGCTTTGAATGATAGTTAGCTCAGAGAATGTAACCTGTTGTGAATATATGTCCTTATTCACCTCATGGGAAATAGTTCCGGTGTCCAGAGTGGATGAAATGTACTCTTTGAATCCTGTTGCACAGGACTTTAGAGAAAAGACTTCCTCAGAACCTGTTCCACCTGGATTTCATTGATACTCAGTCAATAAACTATCAATCTGTTCTGTTGTGGGTCTCTGAAGGAAGCTAAGTTGTCCGCGCAAAACGGAAAGGTGCTGGAAAGAGTACTCATAATAGGAAACTTTAAAACTGGGGATTGGTCTGGGGAGGAAACTTACCTAGGGAGGCTAGCCAACATTGTTTTGTGTTTGATTCCTGGTTGGTTTTTTTTTAGCAATTAAATGGTTGCTGAAACATACATCACGCTGTTCTTATTTTTCCTGCTGACTTTATCCTTCATGCAGATCTAAGTATAGTCTGAAGCTGTTCTTGCTGATTTTGAGAGGAAAAACAAAAGTTGAGTTCCATCTGGGCTACATTTACCCCTGACTTTCTACAGTACCTTCCCCTCAAAAGCTCAGTATGCATTTGAAATGCCTTTTAAAGATGCCTTCTCAACTCCATTTATACATTCAGATCACCTATACACTCACTGTAGTAGTGATATAGATGCACAGAAATTATGTATGGTATTTCTATGTATCTTTGCATGTGGATGCCCTTATAAACAATAGTATTTCTCTTGGGGATGAGTCAATCTATTCTATAAGTAAAGCAGATGGAAACACCAGCATTTTCATGCTGAACAAAAGAAACACTTTGGCCGTATCTGGCTATAGATTTGGTATCACAAATGGAAAGGAGAGTATGCTTCACTTTAACCATTTATTGTTATTGAAAAGAAAGGAGTAAAAATCGTGTAATTAAGACTCCTTAACTGTTTGGCCTATTCCATGAGCAGAATGTATACTCACTACTTGTCTATTATTTCAGTGGTTATTTTTATGGGGTGAGGTTTTTCCCTGTCCTGACATTTAGGTCTTGTGACAGCCCTCAGTCCTGTTTCCAGATCCTCTGTCGCAGAACTAGCTTTTACGCATGGCAGGATTGCAGGATCGGTTCTCTTGAAAAGTATGGGAAACACCTTCAAAAAGGTCTAGGCAGAACTGGTCTAGAATCAGTGTATTGCTTTGGAGTTGTAAATTTGCCTGACAGCAACACATTTACTCTTAATTTGATGAGATGGTCTTTGAACTGACTGCAGTGAAACTTTGAGCAGGGCTATCTGTTGATAGTGTCTACTCAGTGTTTGTTGACAAAACACCTGGGCTATGAAAGGACAGTCTGTCGGTTTTCTTTGGTTAGTGATTTGTTGGATCAGCTAATTCTGAAACTGGGCTGTGTTTTGATTCTTGCTTTTGCAGGTAGGGCAGGAAAAGGCTATTACCTGTTTAGGACCTGTGACAGCAGCCATTCATTACTATTTAGGTTTGCTAATTTAACAGATTTAAAATCCTACTTACCTAAAGTACTGGGTAAATGCAGGCTAAGAATCTAGCCCAAGTTTAATTTAAAAAAAAAAAAAAAGTCTTGTGATCACTGTTAAAATCTCACATTCAGGTGCTTCAGGGGTCTGACTTACAGAAAATGAAAAATACCTGTTTTATCTTACATTGACTAGAATGGAGGCTGTACAGGGCTCTGGAATTTTTAAACACTAAAGCAAAGAAAATGGTTACTAGTAATTCTTGAAAGCTTTGGCACAGCCAATCCCTCACGGAGTTGGAGTAGGAAAAATCCTCTATATAAGAGAGGGATACAGCTGACAATACATGGCTTTTAATACAGGCTTGTAAGTTCATTTTCGGATTTTTGAAAGATTTACAGTTCAGATCTTGGGTTAAGCCCTATGCCCATTTATTAGTTGCAAGGGCCGCAGTCCAGACATTTCTTGATAAGAAATGGATGGAGGAGAAGGTCAAAACAGTAATTCAATGGCTAGTAATTGAAAATCCTGCAAGAAAAGTTTTACTTTTAACAGAAGAGCAGTGCTGAGCTGTATCAGTAAATGGTGTATGCACCACAATGATGATGAGTTGTGGGGCCCAAACCTGGAGACAATTATAAGGTAAAGCCTTTATTTCTCTCCAGGTGTTTTTCCTAATCTCCTTAGTTTTGCTTTGTGGCTGTGGTTTCCAAGTTACCACGTTTGATCTGTGTTTATGCTAATAGAAGGAGTAAGTGTGTGACATCCTTGTTGAAATTGACTCTTCATTCACTACAAGAAAATTTAGAGCAAGTACTTTTGAAATGGCTACCAACCCGAGTGTTTGGGCTTTAAAGAAGAAATAAGAGGGTTTTTTTCCCAAACCTGAGATTAATAACAAAGGTTTTCATGTGAGGTTTTAATATTGGATTTAGTAAGCTATTTGAATACTGTAGGAAAGAAATGGCAGTAAACAAACACCTTGTAAACCACAGCTTAAATGGCAAGATAAAATCTCTTCTAGAAGAATCAGTAACTGCACCTTAAAGATTAATTTACAAACTATACCACTGAAATCACAGTAAGCTAGGCTGTAACATTGCAAATGGAAAAAAAAAAATCGTGTTAGTTTTGTCTATTGAATTTAGGGTAGTTATTTTTCCCCGTGCCAATATGTGCTCGCTGACTGAGGGTGTACCACTCACAACATTCTGTTCTTCTAGGCTCCTCCACGGAGCTCGCCCACAGTGTGAGGTGACAGTTTTGAAGCAGTTGGCATGCTGTGACCACTCTTTATCCCTCTCACCAGGGTCACAGCCACCCACTGAACACCCCGTCTGCTTTCCTGAGGTGTTGGCCCGCTCCTAAGCCTGGGGAGCAGTGGGTGAGGAACTGCTGGCCTATTATGTTAATGTTTGGACTTCTAGCAAGTCCGAATGTGCCTCTGAAGCACATTATTCAAGCTCCCGTGACAGTAGTCTCTTAACATTTTTAAACCACAGAAGCTACTGTGTTTACCTTCAAACATCTAAAACCTTTCTAGTCTTGGGTCAGTAATAGAGCTGACAGCACATTGTAGTTATAATTTCCCTGAGTTTATTTGAAAAGGAATATAGGTAATATGGCACAGCTTCAGAATTCCTCACGCGCTTGGCTCAAGTTGACGCAGCACGTGCGGTAACTGGTGCCAGAGCACAACTATTGGCGGCTCTAGAACCGAAGCTGTGATTTTTAGCAAGCGCTATATCCTTGGAGTGCAAAAATAGCCTTTCAGAAATTAAACCAACGTGAGCTGAGGAGTCCAAGTCTGCCAGGGCCGTGATTGCTAATGTTTGCCAAGCGGCAGTCGGCAGTGAGTAGGGCGGCTGGTCAGTCGGTGTTACCCTCTCTGTCCTTGTCTTGGCTTGAAAGACAGGTGTCTGCTAAGGAAGGCAGGAGCCCCCCTTGGAACAGAAAAATACAACCCCTTTCCCTCCGAATTATTATAGAATTGAAAGTAAGGGGCTTTCAGGCAAAGATATGAGGAAAATAGGAATAACAGTTTTTACTAATGTATACAACAAAACTATAATACAGAGAAACTGGTTACAGGCCTGACAGAGTCAGGGATACAACCTGGCCCCCTGCCGGGCAGGGTGCTGGTACCAGTCCGACCCAGTGGCAGCTGCAGTTCTCTCCGGAATGGTCCTGTTAAAGCTGCGGTCTGTAGAAGAAAAAAAAGTCTGAGCAATCCGATTTCGGTGGCAGCTGCAGTTCTCTTTTAAATGATCCCGTTGAAGCGGTGATCTTGTAGAAAAAGAAAACTGGTCCTCCTCCGAAAATCCGGCCGCGGTGCAGTCCCTGTCCTTTGGGATCCCAGTGGGTAAGGCCCCTCACCCTGCTCCAAACCCCAAATTATCTCCGGCGGGAATGCTTGGCTCCATCCCACCCCCCCACCCCCTGGCCGGGGCATCTCACAAAGGGACGGTGAAGTCATGGGGCAAGGCATTGTTGGGCCCATTAACAGAAGAATCATCCCGAAGGGGGGGGGGCAAGGAACACCAGCGCCAGGCTTCAATGGCTCATGGTAGTAGAATACATTGCAACCCAGGACAGTCCTGTACCCCTCCATGCACAGCATGTAAGATATGAAGAACTTGCCGTTTTATCTTCAGCATTTGAAGAGAGCTCTGAGCAGAGGTGAGGGAGGTGGAAGTTGTTTGTGAGGCAGGGCTTCTCATGGCTGATCAAGAGTATCGCAGGCCTTGCCATAGTTGAAGGCTTTGGGTAGGGAACTGTTATGAAAAAAGCAGTCAGTTTGTCCCCTGCTGCCACCTTGCCAGTAACAAGCATCAGTGTTAAAATCACCAGAGATCTGTGCTCCCTGAACAGTATTCACTTATCCTGATGTAGTCTCTGAGGAAATAAATTTTGGTAGTGGGGAAATCCCCATGCTCCAGGGCCTTCTGTGTTAGACTCTGTAACGATACAGGTCACTACTATCTGCCCCAAAAGTTGAGCTTTATCATAACATCCCCCCTTCTGTTTCCCAGTAGTTGAAAACAGATGGGAAGAGGATCAGTGGGAGCTGGAATTTCTTCTTCAGCCATGGCTGCTCTCTTTTAGTTCAATTTGTTCCTGATTGATAGGTCTGAAAAATGCAGAGGGGAGTATGCCTAGAGGAGGGATGCAGGGGCTGAAGGCACCCTTGGCTACTGGCTCCTGTGTTTATTTATTTTTTTTAATCCTTCCTTCCCCCTGCTACCCGAATCGCCTGTTTGATGGGTGGTGGCCCTTTGCAGCAGCTCCCAGTAGTGGTATTCTTGCTCTGCTTCCCTTCCACGGCTATTCCCTGTTCCTGGAAAGGCATTTTTTCCTGTAAGCAGCATGCTAGATGGCTGTGTGACTTTCAGGGAGCAATCCAGGAAGGTACATACTTCCTTCTCCCTGAGCATCTTCAGTTTGGGAATAAGTGCTTTAGTTAGTGTGGAACTTGGAGCCTGAGAGAAGCTTCCAGTCAATTGCTGCATTAAATAGATGACGAGAAACTGTACTCACATTGGTAAACAGAGGAATGTGGGTGCCCGTAAATTTGCAAGATTTAAGAGGTGGTGAAGATGGTGCTAGGCACTTGAAGGCAGAGGAAGTACATGATCTGTGTAGCATTTATCCATTTGTGTGTTTGGCTTTTAAATAAATCGTATACTTTAAACCACAAGTACGGCCCTGGTAGCATGTATCTAATGCTGTTGTGGAAACAATGTGGTAGAAGCTTTCTCTGTTCTTTGTTTCCTTTTTTCAATATGTGACGTTCATTTCAAAGCAGTTACTGAAGCTCATTTTCTAATTCTGTTTCTGGAATTCTATGGTTCTCCATTTGTTGTAGACATACTTTTAAAATTATTATTATTCTTTCTTTATTGTCTAATAGCCTTCTCCATAAAGCAAGCAGTGCAAAGTGTATTTTGATTTGAATGTTTGCATACATGTAGGCTTTTAGACACTGCACTTCCTATCACCCTCAAGCAAAAATACTACTGATTTGCAAACGAGCAAAAAGAGGTCAGTAAATTGGCACTGTAGGTTTTGTATTACAAAGTGTTGTCCTTCATTTGCTCTTGCTTTATCCTTAGAGTAGTGTTACCAGGCTCTTAAATTCATCAGAAACTCCAGCAGGCTAGAACCCTACTATGCAGAATCCATTAGAGTTGTGGAGTTTTTGTGGGTTTGGGTCTTGTGGGCTTCGGTGGGGTTTTTGTGTGTGTGTCCTCCCCCCTTAGAGCTCCATACTTCACTGATCAGAGCTCAAAATTACTAGTCAAGATAGTGTGTCTTTTTCACTTGGTAGTCTTTTTGGACACTGAGGAACAGTGGTTTTGGACACTGCAGTAGCAACTGGCCAGATGTTATCTTGCACTCTGTGGAGGGTGACTAACCACAGAATCACAGACTAACTACATACTTGGATGATGTTTTGAGTTTTTTAAATGTTTCTTCTTAATTGGTTTCTCTGCCCTCACTTATCAACTTCTCTTCCCCACAAGCCTTGGTTTCTGAGGGGTGGAGAGCAACACCTTTTTGCAAGATTGCCCTCCTTCCAAAAAGAAAACCTTCTTTATAGTGAGTAGCTCTGTGCTTCTGCTGTGTTGCATGTTGAGTGCCCATAGGAGGTGGTTGGCTGGAGGAGGCATTTTCTTATATGCAGTCTGTTGAAGTTTGTTTCCACTTGGACATTGAAGAGGGTGCGTAAGACATCATTTCTGCTTTGAAACCTTCGACATTGGCAGAGTGTAGTATATGAAGACCCTTGTTTCAACAGTAACTGACAGAAGTTTGATGGAAAATTTGAGATATGAAAGCTATTGGTGACCAGGTCGCTACATCTTTGCTAGTAATAAATCTGTTGTGATAAGGCTCTGGTGTTAACTTGGCATGTTAAAGATTAAATGGCAAGTTTTAAAGGAGTAGCTGAGTGAGCAGCCAACACGAATCAACCTTTATCACTCCCTCTCCCCGCTGAGTGACTTTATTCTGTCTATGGGAGCACTGTCCTTTTATCAGCTTGGATGTTAGGAAAGTTATATATTCACCTGAATTAGGATTATGTGAGGTTGCCATAGTCATAATCAGTGGTGATTATTAGTGCTGGCTATGGAGTTAAAATTAGCTTGCTAGTAACAATCTCAAACATTATTTTATAGTAGTGAGGGAATGTTGTCACCAGAGGAACTATTTAGTGTACAGTTGTTTTGGAAAACAAACTGCTGGCCTCAGGGTTTCTGATAGACACTTTTATTGCATGAGTTATGAACTTATTGTGTTAAAAAATTGAGTTTGTGACAATGTTAACTTTTTTTTTTAATTGTGAATGATCCTCTGGGCATGACACTTTCTGTCTTTATGTGAAGCTTTTATAGAAATTTTCTGTTTAGCCCCTTTGTTTACTATAGCTGATATTCTCTGCAAGTTACTTCATATTTTTTTCTGTGCAATCCCGATTAATCTGCTTTTGATTATAGCTTGTAGTTTACAGATGCACTGTATTTTTCTTGTGCAGTGGTATAGTTATTCTTTATATTAATGTGTAATATTTGTCAAATTACTACTTTGAAGTGTAAACTTTTTTATTTGGATAACTGTTATTATCTTTTAAATCCTTTTGAAAGGCATTCTTTGGAGTTCACTGGCACTACTGATGTCACTAAATATTGTAAATATTTTTAGGATTTCATCCTCAAAAATGGGATTTGAGAAACAGGAAAATAAACAGGAAAAAAAGTGTACTTCTTGCTGTTGTTTAAGCAATTTTCTGATGTTTAAACATGGGAAAAAATCCTCCAACATTTCAGCAGATACTTAAGTGTTGTTGTACTTGATGTATTATTTATGTGCCTTAGCAGTGATCAACTGAGTATTTATGTATATGTAGATCGTATATTTATAAATTGTGTAGCGTTGTTTCCTTAGGGTGACAAACTGTCTCCTGGTTATGTTACTGCACTTAATATGCTTTTTTCTTTAATTTATTAAAATTCAAATCTTATTAGACCTCATCTGCCCATCCCACCCCGTGTCCGTCTGTTGTCTCACCCCCCACCTTAATGTGCACTAGAGCAACGTTAGCCAATCTGTCAGGCTGAGCTTTAACTTCCATTGTCAAGGGTAAATCCCTTGAAGAACAATTTGTGCTCCAGCAGTCTGATAACCAGTAGTCCATATGATCAACTCAACTTCCTTAACAATCTCTTTTTTTTCCAGCATTACAGGGTTTGAAGAATACATGTAGCTGAAAAAAAAATTAATAAATGAGGGTAGAGCAGGAAGTGCTGTTGTTTCCTCTGATTATTGGTGAATTTTTAGAAAACCTGCAGACTTCTAGATAAGTCAGTGTAGCTTCTTAAAGGATCACCTGTGGCAGCAGACTAAACTTATGCATGCTTTCTTCAGTATAACAAAACTCCTGGTTCCACCTTAGTGATTAATCACCTCATCCAGTCTAAGTAAATATTGGTTATGAGTGATACTATGGCCACCATGGTGTGGTGTGGGTATTAGAAGAATTGTTTATTGTTTTGCATGCATTTTGTATTTATTTTGCTGTCTCATACCATGGAACCCAGTTTTTATCAACTTAATATGACATAGTATCTTTATGTTGGACAGTGGCACTAAGGGTGTTGGTGTTGCTTATTCATGGAGTAATTCTACTACATGTAATACAATGACTAGATGACATGATAGAACCCTAGTTAAGTATCTAAGGACATCTGTTTTCACTTCTCCCTTGGTTATTTTCTAATAAACTCAAGACATTCCTCTTCAGAGAAGAAAGTTTTAACATTTCAATGGTTTGTCCTGCCACTGACATGAGCAAATACTCATTACAAAGAGAAGCACTTGTATTCTCAGTTTAACTTGAAGCTTTGATATTTTTTTTTGAATTTTTTTTAAACTTTTGATGTACTCACCCAATAGTTTACGTAAGTAGTTTTAAGATGAAAACTTATGCAAAACTATACTCTTTAAAGGATTTTTTTCTCCTAATAATATTGCCAATGTGATTAATGTTTTATTTCCTCACAGTTTTATGTGCTGAAAGAGTGGGCCAGATGACTAAAACATACAATGACATAGATGCTGTTACACGTCTTCTTGAAGAGGCAAGTATTACATCTCTTTAAGGATCCGTACACAGTATGAGAAAATAGTGCAGAAATTATATGTTACCACTACTGAAGACTGTTGGTAAACTGTCCTCAAATGAGGAGGAATAAGTGCTCTGAGTGTATCTAAGCTTTTCCTCATTGATAAGATAAATATTCTTTCTAAGTAAAAGTCATTTGTTTACCTCAATGATATGGATTCATTACTTGTGCTTATTTTTCAGTTGAGGCCATTTAACTTCATTTAACTTGCTCTTGGCCAAGTATTTGCCGTAACGAATGGGAGGTGGGGGGTGATTTCCTTAAAATGACACACATTTTTACAGTACATATGAAGCTAATAGGATCATTATTGATGAGTTTGGTCTCTTTTAAAATGGAAAAAAAAATAGTTCACAAATAGTCTTGTATTCATAATTCTTATCTCAGATAATATATTTCCAGAGAAGTGCATAGAAGAAAATATCTAATACTCTGTCTCCAAGCCTTTTCTTCTTTGCCTTTTGGTTGGTTTGGATACCACTACTATGTAAGTTTTTTTTACTGTAACCCTTGCCACTCAAGAAATGACAAAAAGCAATTGTCAAGCTACAATGCTCATGTTCAATAAATATAATGATAAACTGCTTGACTGGAATTAGCTGCTTTTCTCCAGTAAACTTGAGCAATGATTTTCTGAACAATATGAAGAATTCCTCAGGTGAAAACTGTTACAATTGAATTAGTTCATGGCTGAGTGTAATTTAATCCTTCATGTTTATTTGCTTGTTGCAATAGCAATGTCAAAAATGGGGACTTTCTAACCAAGTTATATTCAGTGGTCTGTTCTTTCTCTAATTCTGCAAGGAAACAAGCATGGGAATGCTCACATCTCCCACCCTCAGTACAAAGTCCTGCATTTTGTGTTTTGAGCTAACTCTTAAACAACTTTCTATGAAATACCAGTTAAAACTGATGCTTTACCTAGAAAACTTGTCCTGGAATAATCCATTAACTTGAAGTAATAGTCTGTTACCTGTTTGTGTCCTGTTCCCTTTGTCTTGTTTGGATGAGATTTACTTGCATTGGTTTCATGGCTGCTCCTAGTAATGATGCAGCATTCTGCCAAGCTATTTCTTCCCCTGAGTCCATGTAGCCAAATGTCTATAGATCTGGAAATCCCACTCATGGGAGCAAAGCTAGAAAGACTTGCTGAGCCAATGTTTTAAACCGTCTGGTGTACTTCCCTGTCTGGATGATAGCAAAGGAAAAATGAGAGAGCATGTAATAGGTGAACCTTAAATAAAACACTTTCAGTGAGCTTTTTTGTTTTATTTGACCATCCTTTCTGGTTGAATCAATCTGTTCCTAGGCAGGTGTGCACTTACAGCTCCTTTCTCAGTTCTCCAAGTGATGGTTATCACGAGAGATTATACCTGTTTGCAGAAGTGAAGGTGTGACTCTTTCTGCTACCTTCACACACACAAGTGAAAAAGCTAAGTTGGCAGGGTGAAAGTTGCAGCATTTTGGGGGAGAGACAAGAAAGAGAAAAATCTCAAAACACCATGCATGCAGGTATTTTGAAAATCTGTGCCTATTGCCCTGAAACTAAGGCAAGTGAGTGACACCAGGCCTGCCCCTGGGTATGTGGTAAGAATAGGAGCAGAATCCTCTGTGAACCCACTTTCTCGTCCCTGTCTAATAATAGTGCAAATGTGTCTAGCTTCAGTGTTTTCTAACATATTGCTGCAATAAATCAATTCCTTATGACTGTAAGAGACCTGACCCCAAACTGAGATTTAGAGCTGAACTGCTAAAAATTGTGCAGGAAGTCTAAGGAGGTTAATTAAAGAGCCTGGAAATACACTTACTTTCCTCAACTTTGAGGTTAGACACCTTGCTGCTAGATAGCTTTTCTTCTGTAGAGTCAAAGCTGCAGCAATATATTTTTTTCTACTTTGTATTTATGCAGTGAGCCAAATTACTGAACAATAAGTTGGATTGATATGTAAACTGAACATTTTTTGGATAAATTTGTGGGACCTGTTGTACTGAAAGATTGTACACAAGATTATAGAGACATTTTATGGCTAGATAATGCCAGTAGCTTTCAATGAAAAAATAAGCCTGACCTTCAGAAATCATTTGAAAAATGCTATTTGTACATACAGCAGTGATCAATGGTGATTATGACATAACTTCTTTTTTCCACTACAAAAGCCTTTTCATCAAATTCATTGACTTCAGTGTGATCAGTAGCTGTAGGTTTTGTATGCTTTGTCATTAATGTATATATGACATAAGATAGCTTTTAGTCATGAATTCTGGATGGCTGTCAGGGCAGTAAATAAGTCTCAAACAGTATTTTCAGTGACAGGGAAAAAACTCTTCCTCAAATGGTGGTAAACAGAAGGTAAGTGGAGAGTCAATGTTAGTACCATTTCCCCACTATTTTAAAGATCTAGTAATTGAAATGTTAACTCAAAATGCTTAATGAGCAGCACAAGGTTTTATGCAGTTTATCATCCTCTCCCAGGTGGATCACAACTCTATGTATAGGTGTTGTAATCTGCCTACATGTATAGGTACATGTCATCAACAGGATAAGCTAGTTTTTATTGGTACATGTGGTGAACTCTCTGAATGGATTATTTCCAATTCTGTGTACATAGAGGAGGGGGAAGGAGAAGGCAAACATGGCATGAGAGTAACCACTTAATGTAGATTCAGGTATCTGCAAAAAGGAAAGGGATAGGATTTGTTTTTATACGAAAACACTAGTGGATGTATGCACACAAGGAAGATAGGCGCTGAACATTGGTTGTGGTGGAATTGGCTTCTGCTCCTGCACAGCTTACTGACTTTTATTCCAAGGCGGAACAAGTGGAAACTGAAGAATGCTTTGAAATGTCAAAGTTGTTTGGTATTTTTACTGTGCTTCTGAATTCTTTAAAATATAACCTCTAAAGCTCTGTGATTGTATTCTGCAAATGGCATAAAAAGGTGATGGAATATTTTCCTTCAGTAGTTTCTCAAACAAAGCTGTAACAGGGAACTAGATCTGGTTTCATGTACATTGTTTTACTGCAGATGTTGAAGCTGTTCTTTCATGTGTGTGGTTCAATAGCTCTGTATGGATCAGTCTTTTCTGAATAATGTGGGTGTAACATAAGCAGAAATAGAAAAAGAAAATTAGCAAAAAATCAACCAAACAAATGCTCACAGAAGGAAAAAGTCTTTTTTATTGTTCAAGTACTTGTTTTTTCCCTTTCATGGCAATTTTATCCTCCCTCTGCTCCTTTGGTGAATGAAAAATTTGAAATTAGGTTTCTTTTCTTAACACTTCACAGAAAGAACGGGACTTAGAATTAGCTGCTCGGATTGGCCAGTCGCTGTTAAAGAAGAATAAATCACTGACAGAAAGAAATGAGTTCCTGGAGGAGCAAGTAGAACACATCAGGGAAGAGGTAAGATTTTTATGACCGAGTGCTGTATCTGCAGTGACAGGGAGAATTTTCCTTCTGGCTTCAGCTTGTCCATACTTAATTTTCTTGGGCATCCTGTCCATAGCAGGTCAATATGTGTTGTAGCAGTTTGGTCAGCCGTTTTTGTAGCGTGTACACTTTTAGAAATGTGATCCAAAAAGTAATTTGACCTGTTGGCTCAAATCAGGTGGATTTGAGGAAAAAAACCCAATACCTTAAGCCACTGAATTTTGTTCTGCCTCGGATTTCATTTTCCTCTGAAAACAGCTGCTCTTTTAATTTTGAGACGTTATACCCACTGTTTTCCTCTACCTGTTTTGTCCTTGTTCCTCTGCTTTATGCATAATTCCCCTCTGTTTTGATTGCCTCACTGATCACTCTTTCCCTTCTCCTACCTCCTTTATGTGCAGCTCTAGATTGCTTAGATCTTACAGCTTCTTGTGATTTTTGCTGTGTCTCTTTCCAGGAAACTGTGACAGAATCTGTTGAAGCATGGGTCAGTAGCCTGCTGTAGTACATACATTTGTCTGAGTCTGACTGCAGTAATAATGTTTTAGACATTTGATTAACGTATTTAAAATGTAATATGGTGGTGTGTGTGTTTCTGAATTGTTGTGATCTATGAAACATACCTGAAAACCTGCACTGTTTCAAGTAACACCTTGTCTTCCACATTACCACTCAGTTTTTCATCAAGTATTTATACAGTTGCTCTTTCTTACTGTATTCTTCTGAGTGGGGAGTTGGCTGCTATAGCTACTGGCAGATTCTTGATGGATGTATCTTGGATGGAACTGTACAGGATGCTTTAAAAGAGCTCTTTATCTGTACTGCAAGTGTCACTAAACTCTGACTTACTAACTGAGCTGGAGGCAAACGTTGTTTCTCCTGTTCTGGGACAGTGTCCTTGGTTTGTGAATCTCATCCTTTTGTAACTTTGAGCAAGAGGGAGAGAAATCTCATAGTTGTAAGGCGAGCAGGAGAATAATGAACCACAGTGGATTAAAAACTTTTAAAAAGACAGTTAATAAAATGGCCCAGGGGTGTGAGGTGTTTGATTGTATCTGAGGTGGACTGATGAATAAAGCACAGATGGAAGGATCCCAGTTGTGAAATAAATGGTGGTGAAGCACACACATAGAAATAATATCCTTTGATGTGTCCTACCGTTTTTGACAAGGAAAACCAATTCTCTTCTGTCCCAGAGGAATGCTAGTTTTTGCCCAAGTCCCATCATGTGACAGACCAATTTATTTGAGAGTCCAGCGCAGAGTCACAAAGATGACTAAGGGAGTGGAACATCTCCCTTTTGAGAAAAGGCTGAGGGAGCTGGGTCTCTTTAGCTTGGAGGAGACTGAGGGGTGACCTCATTAATGTTTATAAATATGTAAAGGGTGAGTGTCATGAGGATGGAGCCAGGCTCTGCTCAGTGACATCCAATGATAGAACAAGGGGCAACGGATGCAAGCTGGAACATAGGAGGTTCCACATAAATGTGAGGAAGAATTTCTTCACAGTGAGGGTAACAGAACACTGGCACAGGCTGCCCAGAGAGGTTGTGGAGTCTCCTTCTCTGGAGATATTCAAAACCCGCCTGGACATGTTCCTGTGTGACCTGACCTAGGTGTTCCTGCTCTGGCAGGGGGATTGGACTAGATGATCTTTTGAGGTTCCTTCCAGTCCTTAACATTCTGTGATTGGTCAATATGGCATTTACTAGGCATGTGTATACTGACTGGTCAGGGCAGCGTATTCATACCATACATCCAGAATGGAAGATTTGATTGAGGAAGGTGGGGGACAGGGATAGACTGCCTCTGCCAGGCCTATTTTTATTTAGAGGGACTCAGGAGCAGCATTAGGAAAAAGGCCACAAAAAATAAGCTTCTTACCAGGTGGCTTGATATGTTGGGCCATATGTTCTGTCAACACCCATCTTTCATATTGTCATTTTGACTGCTTCAGAAATGGATGCTTTTGAGGCAGAGCTCATCAGGCTTTAAAGTCATGACACTGTCGTACGTTGACAATCTTTCTTTAGTAGGTTTCAGATCTTCCATTAATACTGAATTATTAATATTTGCATAGAATGGTAACTAAGACAACTGTCTCTAAGGGCAAAGGATAAGAGAGGAGAGTTGAATTGGTACTTTTAAAATTCTGTAAAAACTGCTTAAAAATGGTTTGTCTAGGGAATATGTGGTTTCTGTAACACAGACAGGTATTTTCTGGAGTGTGGTATCATGTTAAGGTTTTCTTGGTATATGTGTCCTGGCATGTATAATTTAGCTTTATGTTTCTCTGACCTACCAAACTTGTCCTGACAAAACCTTCTGACCATCCTGTTAAGTAGCTCAATTTTTTCCCATGTCCTTGTAACACCCCACATTCATAACTACACGTGAAAGTAATATAGACCCGTGCAAAATGCATTAGATTCTTGAGCTTGTATTGTCAGGTGCTGCTTAGGTTTAGGAAGGGGCTGTTGTCGTGTTTGGTTTTAGCCTCTCTTAATCTTTCTAAATTTCCCAGTTTATGCTTCTTTTCCCTATTCAGATTTTGTCACGTTTCTGAAGCTAAAAAGGCAGCTCTTCAAACACAGTGTCAGTCCTGAAATAGTGCCACCTCAAACCTGTGGTAACATCTGAGTAATACAGCCCTCTAGAACTGTTGTTCTAGTTCCAGGTCACATAGGTGATAGCTGGTTTCAAAGTTTTTTCAGATTTCATTTTGTTCTGTGTAAAGTGAGAGGAAAGGAAAAGCTGAATTATAAACTACAATGCTGGCTAGAAAAAGGGAAAATTGATTTTGGTCTACTAGAGTAGAATGTAATGTTGGAGAGAGAGAAATTCTCTTTGGCTTGGTACTTGCATGGATGTTATTTACATACAATGTAATTGGGTGTCTTCATTTTAAGTGAATAATTCCGACTGTTAAGCATTTAGCTGCTGTCAGTCAGGAAAACAATCAGCTGGGTGGCTATTCATGATTCAGTAAAGATTGTTCCTGTAAGATAAGTCCTGTGTCTCTAAACTGATGTGATCTGTATGAGAATCCTTTTATCTTCTACCTTCAAGTTCTTCTAAGATAAGTGCAGCTATTTCATGACATGGTCCTGAAGTTGAGTGAAGCTTTCAGGGCAATGGAGTGAATTAAAAGCCTTAACAGAACATGTCTTGGGAACCAAGCATGGTGACAGCTCATGGGCCTTGTCCCTTGTGTGCAATAGGGTGTTGGTCTTCGCAAGTAATCATTATGTGTGCTCAGGCTGTGCTTTCCAGGAAGTGGTTGACCATCTGCCTGCCGATAGAAAACAGTGAAAAAATTCCTTATTTTGCTTTGTTTGCACAAGCAACTTCACTTTACTTATTAAACTTTCTTTATCTCAGCCTATGAGGTTTTCTGGCTTTTGTGCTTCTGATTCTCTCTTCTATCCCGTGGGTGTCATGGGGGGCAGAGTGTGTGCTCCGCTCATGAGAACTCAGGTGCTGGATGAGGTCAACACACCACAAAATCCTGTGTCAAAGGGAAGTGTTGCTGGAAGTTACTGCAGTGAGGTGTTTGTTTTTCCACATTTCACAGCATGGTTGAGGTTGGAAGTGACCTCTAGAGGTCATCTTTTCTGAACCCCATTGCTCAAGCAGGGCTACCCACAGTCAGCTGCCCAGGATCATGTCCAGACAGTCTTTGAATACCTCCAAGGATGGAGACTGCACAACCCGTCTGGGCAGCCTGTGTCAGTGCTCAGTCACCCTCACAATAAAAAAGTTGTTCCTGATGTTCAGGGGGAACCTCCTGTGTTTCAGTTTGTGCCGATTCCTTCTGGCCCTGTTCCCATAAAAGATCACCCTTTTTCTGACTCTTCACCCTTCTTTGGAGCATTGGAATGCTTGGAAATGGCAGTAAAAATAGTATCCTCAGTCTCTTTAGCTCAGAAAAAAATGTGCAGCAAAAGCTGGAGAGGGTCTAGTGCCAACCCACGGGCAGTATCTGAATCTTTACTACTTGAAGAGGCTGAGACATAATGTGCTAGAGGGAAGTAAATTGTTATTATTGACTCAGCTTTTCAGCTCGTCCTGAAATGGGGAAAGTGAACCTCCCAGAATTAATGTACAGATTTTGTTTCATGGTTTTCTGAAATGTGGTTGGTTGGGATTTTTTTCCCCCTTGCATTTTAGAACCAATGTCTCAGAAGGACTTGGTGCTTTAGTGTTTCTGATTACACAGAATAACCTTAGTAAAGCAAATAACCTTGTTTACTTAAAATTCTGCACAGTTTTAAGTGATTTACTGCATCGAGTCTGCTTTTTGTTTGATGAAAGTGCAGCTTACTCTATTTTATTGATATTCTCTGTTGTTTTTTTTTGCCAGTAATAACAACAAATATAAATACGTCTACAATACAAAAAGCAGAAGTCTAATAAAAACAAATGTGCTATGCAATTTGTGCATTGGAAAGTGAAAACTGAGGGCCAAGTCTTGCAATTCAAGTGGAAGGGAACAGATCTGTCTGATAAGTTACGCTATTTATAGCTATGCAAGGAAAATAAAAATTAATCTTGTGCCACTGAGGTCTTAAATTGCGACTGTGAAGTGGTGTAAGTGCTACCATGTAATTAGGCTTTTAACTCTATTCTTGGAGAATCACAATATGAATTAACCGAGGTTAAGTTTGTGGAGCTCACAGTTACAGAGTATCTTAACCACCCAATTTTGATGTTTTATTATTTTTTGATACATGTATAGAATTCCCACATACTATTTTACTGGACTCATGTTTCGGAGTCATCGAAAGCCCAAACTACACCCAGAAACTGACCGCAGCCTCTACCATTGCAGCAACCTCAGAACGGCAGCTAGTGCGTGGTGGTGTTCTGCTGTTCAACAGGCAGCTGAGTCCCAAATGTAACCTTACTACACAAGCACTTTACTAATTTTGTCTAAAGTCTCTTGGAGAGGAAGAAATGTCCATATCTGAGGTCTGCAAAGTCTATATCCAAGCCAGATGGTAACAGTCACCACATAAAATGGAAAAGAAAGCGATGTTTGTCTTGATTGAGCCACATTAATTTCTTGCTGTATCATTGCAATATATCAATTTCTGTGAATGTGAATCTAGATCAATGCAATAGTGAATCAGGACTGCTCATCTTAGACGTGTTTCCCTTTCACCTCCTGTAATAGCACTGGATAATTGCATTTTTGAACTTTATTTAAAAAGAACATTTAATGGCTAACTTAAAATGTACCATTTTCCTTCCCTCTGAAGAAACAAAGGAACTGCTTCTGGCCTGTTCCAGTTTTGGCCTCTTGATGTAGTCTGAAGATAATGCTTGGAGGATGAATAGCTAACTAATTTATAGTGGGTTTACTTAAGAATGTGCCTAGAAAAGCAACTTACTGACCTGCAAGCTCTTTCTTTGTGCAGGTGTCTCAGTTGCGGCATGAGCTCTCCATGAAAGATGAGCTGCTCCAGTTCTATACCAGTGCTGCTGAAGAAAGTGAGCCGGAGTCCGTCTGTTCCACCCCGTAAGTTATTGATCTACAACACTGAAACCTTCATCTGGTACTAAGAAGGAGTACTTTGAACAATTTGATAGCTTTGAAAAGTAGTAAAATGATCTTTGTATTGGCTGGAAGTATAAATGGGACTCTGAACTTGGTGCATGGCATCAGCCGGAAGGATTTGCTTTGGACCAGCTGGCTATACTGGTGCCAGCTGGAGTCAGGAGAGGAAAGTACGTAGGGAGGCCGCTGATGCAATGCTGTAACTTTCACAGAAACTATCACTGTGGTGGTGAGGCAGACGTAGGTCCCACTTATGGTACCCTACCACATCACACACCTTTGCACACAGTGCTGGAACGTGCTACGTGTGTGACCTTTGCGCTTGAAGGACTTGAGAGCACTATGGAAAAGTTCCAAGCAGAGGGAAGGAAATAAAGGATGGCTTATAGTGTGTTCCAGGCAATTAGCTGGCTGAACAGTATTGCAGGCTCCAAGGGGCTGTCTGCCCTTGCTTGCAAAGTTACCGCAGCATTCTGGTGAAGCATGTGCAACATTAATCAGGAAGCTATTGTGTTGCTCCCTCTAGTAAGGTGGTTTCCTTTCTTGCAGCCTTGGCTGAATAACTTTTCCATAGGAAGTGTGGGGAATAATAAATAAATAAATAAATAAATGAATGTTACTTTTCAAAAATCACTGCAAATACATCACTGCCCAAACATACTGACATGACCAAAGCAGCATTTCATGTCTCTGACTGGTTCAAGACCTCTGTTGAGTCAGTTCTCCTGTGAGATTGGCCATAATACAGGTGAAAAATGATTTAAAACTGTTGTTTTCATTACAAGGCTGAAGAGGAATGAATCTTCCTCCTCCGTCCAGAACTACTTTCATTTGGATTCTCTTCAAAAGAAACTGAAGGACCTTGAAGAGGAGAATGTTGTACTTAGATCTGAGGTGAAATTGTTCCCTTTGTGTTTTGCTTAATACAGTTGTTCGTATAAATGCCAGAACACAAGTATTGAGAAGTATGTATTAAAAGTTGAGAGAATCTAATTAGAGCATATAATTCCACATGTGGCACAGATCTCTTTGTAGTTGTTTAACCAGCATCCTTTATACTTCTAAATGAAGGAAAGACTGGAACATGGAAGCTACATGAAGTGACATGCAAAGCAGTTTCCTTGCCAAAAGACTGTGCAGGAGCATGGGCAGGTTTTGGAGGACAGCACTGTGCTTTGAAACAAGTCTTAAAGGGCTGATCTGGTAGAAATGGGTGAAGTTTTCAGGCTGGCATGGTCTCTCTGGTACAAATTCAGTGTTTGTCAAATTAAAAATTGCTAGTCTAAGTTTGCATTAAATATCTTCAATTTGTGTTTCAAGTCGGGCTGTTGATATTTTAAGTTGAAGGTGTTTTTCTTGCCTTTTATTTCTGACAATATTCTGTTTGTTTGACAGACAATGCAGTTTTAAGAATTTTATTTACTGTTCCCTGTCAGTCAGAGATAATACTTCATAGTTGAATATCCTTTGAAAAACGTTATAATAATTTTCAATGCAATTTTTAATCTTTGGGAGTGCGTTACCATTTTGCAAATTTAACAAAGTATAGCAGAAGAAATACTTTTGAGATAAGGATGAATTTAAGAAAACAGAGTATCATTATCATTTTCCACTGCAAATGCTGGCACCATTGCAAATAGGTAGTGTCACATCTTTGGACGAGGCACTGTGTAATGGAGAGTGCTGTATGCTTCATTGATAAGTGCCAGGAAGATGAGTAATAGATGGTTTGACAGTAACGAAGGCAGAGTTAGAACTGAGAGGGCCACGCTGTCAGGAGAACCTCACGTACCAGTGACTTCCCTTCCAGGGAGATGCAGTCTGTGGCACAGGACAGAGCCAAACCTGAAACCTCTGAGCAACGTGTATCTCTCGTAGATGCACAGATGCAGTCTTTGGGTGTCTGTGCATGCCCCCAATGCTGGGAATAGATTACAAACCCACTGAGGTGGTGCCAGACGGAACCAGCTGAGTGTAGCCATGGTCCTCTTGGCACTCCTAGAATCATAGTGGAAAAGACAAAGCAGGGAAGGAGGTAGCAGCACTAAGGTTATACATGAGATATACAGTTACAGTGTCAGAACTTTTCAAATACTATCTAATTTTTTTTAAAAATACTTGAATGTTTAATTCAGTTATTAAACCAAGCATTTATCATTTTGTGATGATACCCAGCTTTGTTCAGGTGACCAGATCAAGCTCTGCATACTAGTCTTTTGTACGTTCAGGGCTTTTTTTTCTTTCTTTAATTTTCAGTACAAAATCCACAGGTGACATCTAGTGGGGACATGGTGATAATGATGCAAGTTTCTCCATGCAGTAATGTCTCTGCTGAATGTTCACCCAACCCCTTTTTCCAGAACATGAGGGAGAGCAGACAAGAACTGTAGTTTCTCACTGTCTTCCTGGAGGAGTGATTAGAAAAGCTTGTCTTTCAGAAGCAGATGGAAATGCAGCAACAGACTGGCAAAGAGCAAACATGTTAATGTAGCATATTTGATGTGGATTTCTTGAATAGGCCTGTCAGCTGAAGACTGAAACAATTACTTATGAAGAGAAAGAACAACAGCTTGTCAATGACTGTGTGAAAGAGCTAAGTACGTGCTTATTTATTTTCTCATTCAAGATCGTTCTGTTAAAAAAAAAAAAAAAGACAACTGAGTTAGATCAGTCAGTCATGTTTTTCTGTGGTACATATTTTCCTTATATAAATGGTTGTGATAAGAAAATTTCTGGCTGAAATTTCCCAGCAGAAAATTCTGGCTGTAAGATAAATCTTTCTCAGTTGCAAAGTAGTTCTGCATAGAAAATGTTATTCCTAAGGGAAAGTACAGTCTCCTTTGCCACATGAGCACTTTGTGTCTTTCTGGTTCTGTGTCCTACTGCTGTTTTTCAAAAACACCTCCCTGTGTATTGGGGAAGGATTCTGCTGAATCAAATGATGTTCCAAAAGAACATCTTTCTGCTTGCTTTTCTGCTTTTGGGTTTGTAATGTTAATTGTAATCACTTATCTTAAAGGAGATGCAAACATCCAGATTGCCAATATCTCTGAAGAGTTAGCAAAGAAAACCGAAGATGCTGCCCGGCAGCAGGAAGAAATCACCCATCTTCTGTCTCAGATAGTTGATCTGCAGAAAAAGGCAAAAGCTGTAAGGAAACCAGTTGCAAGACTACTGTTGTGATTTGCTACTATTGTAGCTGGAAGACAAGTTAAAATCCTCTGTATACTAGAGCCTAAAAGAAATTTTCCGCTCTCCTTATCTGAGTGACCTTGTTTGATGTTTAACATCTAGCATACTTGATTAGAAAGCATCAATTTATTAAAAGATGCATATATGATATATCAAATACAATAGTTAAGTTTATTTTAAATATTAGATGTGAAATTCTGCACTAAACTTCATGTCTTTGGTAGGATAAGAATACCAGTACAAGTATTTTAGTGGGCACATACTCATTAGTTTTAGAGCCTTGGAAGTTCATTTTGCAGGGCACAGACTGCTGAGTATTGTTGTGTTAACATTTTAAAGTGTTGTTTAAATGTTTTTAAACTAATGTATGTGGACTAATATTGCTGCAGAGAGGGTCTTGAGAAAAGTTAGAATTTTCCTACTCACCTGTAGTATAGGATGAAAACATCATCACAGGACAAAAAATCACAGTATTTCTGACACTTTTTGGTATATTTTAGTGTGCAGTTGAAAATGAAGAACTTGTCCAGCATTTGGGAGCGGCTAAAGATGCCCAGAGACAGCTCACAGCAGAGGTGAGTACATTACTTGGTATTACAGTAATTTAGTAGTAGGGCAATGGCCGTTCACTTTACCATGGAAGTTTTAGTCTAAACTGGATCAGAAGTGTTAAATAATTTTGCCTATGTATATGGAATGAGGGAATATTTATCTTCCTGTTAGAGTTCAAAAGCTTTTCCTTCTAGTTCTCTTCTTCAACTAGCACACATTTTGAAAAACTGAGGCTTATGGGCTATATGGGAACCTCTTTAGAGATTGACTTCTCTAGGCTGGTAGTTTAAGCCTATTTTGAATAGTGAGATAACTTGGAAGAGCTCATTCATACTATATTGGTTCAGCAAATAAACCATGACAGTCCAGGATTGCTGGCTGTCTTCTGTGTGCTATGTTCACTTGAACAAAATTGACAAAATAGAATGAATAAAACGTGATCCCCCTAAGATGTGTCTTGCATTTGGAATACTTAGTGAGAATGCCCATAGAAACTTTTCTTACTGATAAGCCTTTTGTATCTGTGGTGCTCCAGAAAGATTGAGCTCATGCCTTTCCATTCCTTTCTTGGGAAAGATGTTAACAGGATCTCTGTTTCTAAGCAAATATCTTATTTTTATGAAACTTGTAGGAATGTGGTATTTGAGGCGTCTACCCCTTTGCCAAACTTGATCGAAATGGCTGATGAACTCAAAAACTATGAGGGTACACAGATGACTGCAGGCAGGGTGATTACATAAAATGTGTTTCCTGAGAAAGTCAAGCTAAAAATAAGGCATAGTCTTAGGCTGTTGGAGATTATGTATGCCTTGGTTTTAAAATTCCCAAGTCATTTGGAATACTGAAATGTCTTCTTGTTTTCCCATGCTGTTTGCCACTGTGGTCATCACAGCAGTAATTAGG
The DNA here is from genome assembly GCA_028020825.1 of Podargus strigoides. Taxonomy (NCBI): domain Eukaryota; kingdom Metazoa; phylum Chordata; class Aves; order Caprimulgiformes; family Podargidae; genus Podargus; species Podargus strigoides. The sequence continues at coordinate 12,334,105 of CM051623.1, read as the reverse complement.
TGCTATACCAATCAGACAAAAGATACTTTTAGCTCTGTACCTTCTCCTTGACAGTGGCTTCATGTAGATACGTAGGATAGGAAAGGCAGCAAGCAGCTCCTGCCCGCACCCCGCCCCAGCCCTGCCTGTAACTAATCCTTGTTATTTTCAATGATATTCACTCTTTGGAGTTCTTTTCTTTTCAAGTATGGTATTCTTCCCTCCACTATAATCCTTTACTAGTGTGAAAAGAATTTGCAGGCTTTTTGTGATGATAGTGCAGCTCATAAGGTCTTGGACTGTTTTCTGTAACAGTTGCGAGAGCTGGAAGACAAGTATGCAGAGTGCATGGAAATGCTTCACGAGGCTCAAGAAGAGCTGAAAAACCTTAGGAACAAGACTATGCCAAATGCCATATCACGTCGGTACCACTCTCTTGGTCTCTTCCCTATGGTAAGCAGATTTAAGAAAAAAAAACTGCAAACACCAGAAAACAGCCAACCAGAAGAAATGTGTTTGCATCTGACTTACAGCTTCAGGGACAGGATGCTAGGCTGGTCATAAGCATGGGTGAAATGTGTATTTATATAGTGCTCAAGGATACCCGAGTGATCAGTTTTACACACCTGATTCTGAAACAGTGGATCTGTGTAGTTACTTGGTTTTGCTAAGGTATTACATACAACCTGCATCTGGCTGTGCATATGCCCTGAATCATGGGTAGCATTAGTAGGTTGTTACACAGTTCAGTGCATCTTTGTTAAGCATCTACTGTACTGTGGTGGATGATTTTCAGTAGGAGCTGCCTGGCTTTCTTCAATATCCTTGGAGATGTAACTTCCTGGTAACATAACTAATGGTTTCTGGACATGTCATCCTTCTGGTCACTTATGATATACATTCTAGTTCTTCAGTACTTGAGCAGGTTACACATATGTTCTGGTTTTATGGTGATTGAAAATTCAGTGGTTCATTAAAAGTATATTGGTTGCTAATATGTTTACATATTATGTTTATATAATATGTATGTTTACATTATTTATGTTTACATAATATGTTTATACTTTGTTTACCTAGTTTCATTTGATTATAACATTGTACATTTAAAGCATGGGGAATATGCAGTACCCTCAACCAAATGAGAGAAAAAGAGTGGGTAAGAATGTCTAGGTATGTTCAGTGCCAGGCTCTGCTTGTCTATGTATCTAGAATAATTCCATTACCTCTGAGGGCAATGATATCAGTGAAGTTTCTTTTGAGTTGCATTAATGTAATCAAGCAGCAGAATCTGACCCTCCTTGTCTTTAGCCATGTCTTGTCTTAACTGTCGAGGAAGAACATGGATTATATTTGTGCTCACAAAAAGTAAATTGTCAACAAAGGCTTAGCTTGCTTTTCTGTGTCCCTCTGAGACTGAACACAGGACAATTTAAAGTGCAGACATTTAATAATACAAGTTGTACTTGCACAAATACAGTTGAAAGCTGTGAAAAGAATGCTTGTGGTGAGACAGATTTATGTGTTTTGTATAAAAATGATTTTCAAATGCTGAATTGTGGGACCAAAAATGGTTTAGATTTGTGAATGTTTGACACTTACTCTCAACTACATTTAGGCAGTAAAACTTACTGACCAGCAGTGGAAAACTGATAGCCTGTCACCTTTAACCCTACGGGGGAAGTATGTAATGCTTTGTGCCAAGAACCATGTCTTTTCGGTGGGTGGGTAATGTTGTGAAAGGGAAGAGTGTTTTCTCTTTATTTTAAATGAAAACAAATTAAGCAAAACTTTACACATGAAAGGTGTTACTGAGTAGGGAATTTAGTCTGGGAAGTTGGAGAACCAGAATTCTGTTGTGCCTGTGATATTTTTTTAGAATCTTCGGCACATCTTACATGTCTTCAGATGATAAATACTGTAGCAGTACGAAGCTAAGCCATAATTTATCAGTGATTTAGATATATTCATTAGTCTTCCAACTTTCCAGTCAATTTTCATTCTTAAACCTTTATTTCTGGAATGACACCTTATTAGTTATTAGGGTTTTTATATAAGTAATTAATTATTTTCTGCAGTGACAACCTATTAATACAATGATATTTGTTTTTCTATTGTGCTTATTTTTAACAGGATTCTTTGGCAGCAGAGATAGAAGGGTCAATGAGGAAAGAACTGCATTTAGATGAACCCGACTCTCCTGACTTGGCGTACGGCTGAAAAGCATTGGTTCCTGATTGATTGTATCTGAAGTTAATTATTATTTGATGAGAAAGGAAAAGACAGGAAATAGTTGAGCGAGGGATTTAGAGTGAATGACAGTGTGAATGATAGAGAAAAAGGAAAAGAAATTGTCTGGTTATTAGGGCAGTTATATTTTCTGCTAAAGCTACCAAAAGAGAACACCTATATATAGGTTTTGCCTGGTCTTATGAACTATTTGTCCTCATTCTTGAGCTCTGAGAATGATGAAAAGATTTGATTTCTTGTGTGTTACCATTCTAGATTTCTTCAGTTAATGATTAGGGATGAGTTCAGTTCCTCAGGTTCTTTCTTCAGGTGTTAGAACAGAAGTTATGAGGTAATTATTGATGTAATCTAGTTTTTGCAGGGAGAACATCAGTGAAAAAAGGGATTCAGATGGGCTGGGTACTTAGTGTGATGTCCATTACATGTGTGCTAAAGTTCTCTTGAATTAAACAAGAGAGCGGTTTGAAACCAGTTAGGTACTTGTGACAGTCCAGAAGCTATAGATCGATAGAGCTTGGCAGAAACGACCTTACTGACACCAGTTGCACCTGTACTCCAATAAGTTTATCTCACCTATTTGTACAAAGCATGGACTGGTTAACTTAAAACAAGTTAAGGATACAATTTTTTTTTTGGCTTCGTGGCTTGTCTTGGTTTTATTTATTTGCTCAGCAGTAGCAACTGTAACCTCTGTGGGACCATTCATTGATAGATGCTCTTAGATTCAGCCTGTTCAAGACATACAACTATAGACTTGGACCCTACACACAAAGATTGCAACTGTTGAGCACTCATGAACAGAAGGAAAGAAATTTGAATGACATTAAATAGTGTAAGGCATGCTGTGGTCATTGCACCCTGGCAGTGTTACCTTTAAGCTGGAAGGGATGTGCTGTTCTTGTGTTCAGCCACTGTTGAACTGTAAAACAAAGAAGCAGTGTCACTTCTGTAGCACAATGTAGGACAAGTTTAGTTTGTCAAGAAATTTCTGCTGAAGTGTCATTGGATCTTAATTTTGAAGCAGATGAACAATGTTTGTTATGATATCAGGGCAACAGTGATAAAGAATGAATTGTAGAAGTAGGTCAAAATTTAGGTTTCCTATGCATACTGCTTTACAGAAACTACAGCGAGAAAGTGGTTGGTAGAGCTGTGAATAGGAAGGGTCATTAATAAGCTGTTACCTGTTTCTCTGTTCCTTCTTAAGGTAAGAAGGCACTGTGTGATTTTTAACTGTGTGTATGTCTTACCAGTCATCAGAAGCGGGTCTTCGAGACGGTGAGAAATGTTAACCAAGTTGTCAAGCAGAGATCCATGACTCCATCACCAATGAATATCCCAGGATCTAACCAGTCCTCTGCTATGAACTCACTCATTTCTAGCTGTGTCAGCACTCCACGTTCCAGTTTCTATGGGGGAGACATCTCTAACATTATGATAGACAACAAGACCAATAGCATCATCCTAGAGACAGAATCTGACAATGGGTCAGTACTGTACCGCTGGGCTTTGCTTTGCTTTGTTTCTGACATAGAGGCAAAGTGTTTCTATTTCCCTCTTTTTATCTTATGTTGTGCAGTTAACAGTGACATAAATGTTCAAAAGTTACCTTTTTTTGTGCTTGTAGTTCTTGAGCACTCAAGTTTATTTAGAAAGGAAAGCTTTCTGAAAGTGCTGTCTGCAACTTGCACCTGTTCTGAGATGCAGCAGCACCAGATGATGTAAAACCACCCTTTGTCTTTGCAACTGTGGGTCAACACTTCAAACTAATTGTATTTTTGCCATTTTACATTAATGCCAGGAAGTTCTGATCTAAGTTGCAGCTACAGCTAACACTTTTGATCCTAAAATAAATAAGGTGTGTGGTATAGGTTGCCTGATACTAAAACTGAATGAAACCCATCAGAACTTTACTTTTCTGGCTGCTTGTCTCTTTTCCCAGTACAGCTCCACGCTATGCTGTGTATACTTTCCAGTAAAAATGACTCAATACCTCAAAACAATAAATATTTGTCGTGCACACTCTTGTAACTCATTATGGTATTATTGCAGTGTTGGCCCCGTAAGATGTGGCTTACTTGAGTTTTTATAACCATAGAAGACCCACAACAAGCAAGCATCTCTCATCTTGTAGGATGAAGCTCTTAAGTAAAGCACAGATTTTTCCAGGCAGGAACAAGGATTCAAAACAGTTTTACTATGAAAGAGAAAGAAAACATAGGTGTTTGCCTTTGAACTCTCTGGACAAGTAGCAAGTTGATTCCAGACATAGTAATTTAAAGATATAGGTGAATGTCTCAAAACTGTCATGTGAAAGTTTTAAGCATCTCAAAGAATTTTTTTTTTCTCCTCTGTTTTTTTTTTTTGTGTGTCCTGTTATGTTTTAGAAATGAAGACAGGATGAAGAAGCCTGGAACTCCAGGGACACCAGGCTCCAGTGATCTAGAGACTGCCCTTCGTAGGCTGTCCCTCAGGCGGGAGAATTACCTCTCGGAGAGGAAGTTCTTCGAAGAAGAGCAGGAAAGGAAGTTACGGGAACTGGCAGAAAAGCGTGAACTCCATAGTGGTTCCGTTACCCCCACAGAGAGCATCATGTCGCTGGGAACTCACTCCAGATTCTCAGAATTCACTGGATATTCAGGAATGTCCATCAGCAGTCGCTCCTACCTGCCGGAAAAGCTTCAGATTGTGAAACCACTAGAAGGTGATAACAAAGGGCCTCGGCCTTTATCTGTTCTTCTTAGTGACTCTTTGTGGTCTCTCATCCACCACCAGAAAGCAGGAAATCTTTGCAATACATATTCGTTTTACTTTAGAGACAGTAATCCACGTTGTTGGTTTGAAATCTTCTAACTACTACATTTTTCCTCAAGCCTTCAAAAGGTTAGGAAACAATTCCAGCCATGTCAGTAAAACAAGTGTTACAGGCCACACATGCATCAGCAGTGCAGCCTTCCATCTAACCTAAATCCCAATGTTGCCACTCCATGCCTGGAAAAGGAAGGTGGCTGAGTATCTGAAACTTAAGCAACAAGAGTATTAGTTCATCAAATCTCAGTTCTGCAAATCAGGGTCTGGAAAAACCCTTACCTACTTCAAATAGTCCAGCTGGTCTAATAGGACTATTTTTGCCATTAAAAATGACCTCTGGAATTTAATTGGCTGTTTGAGTGGCCACACGTGAGTCTCTATGGCTTTGGTTTCATGTGTGAAACAAGGTGGTTTGTTTTTTTTTAAGTAAAATTTCTTCCGTATATTGTCTCGGAAGAAGGCGAGATATAGGCAGATGGTATTCAGGGCTAAAGCTTTATTTCAGAGTTAAGTGCATGTGTGTAGTCTGTCTAACAAAGCTGACAGAGCACATGTAGTCTGCCTGGCTTTCCTCAGTCCTTTCAGCTTGTTGCTGGAAGTTCAAGTTGAGTAACTTCCTCCAGGTTTTAAACAAAATGAAGCTGTTTTCCTATAGTACTTCACAGGTATGCTAGTTACATAGTTTAGCTTTGGTTTCTCTCTCTCTCTATTTTCCTTTAAGAGAACTCTGGTGTTACGTTACATTGTCTCTGTGTGTTTTAATTGCAAAGGTTCCCTTTTTCATCTTTTTAGAACAAATTAATTTCATCTATAAGGAGCTTTTAGCATGACACCTCTTCAGAAGCAAAAATAACCGTTCTTGTGTCCTGAAGAAAGTGATGTGCTGTATCTACCTACTCGAATGAAACTACAGCCATAGCACAGGAGTCCATACTGTAGCAGATTTTAGTAGCTTGTTTTTATGACTGCTTTTAAATGGTCGTAAAAAATTTTGTACCACATGAGGGAAGGGATGATCCAGCTTTGTTTTGGTTACTGGTTGCTACCACTGTAATAGATTACTGTCACCATCCCATTATATCTGCTTTTTTCTTCCAATAAACTCTTCAAGTCTTTATCATCTTTCTGTCTGTCTGGGTTTCTTTTTTCCTGGTTTTGTTCATTGTTCTCACTGGGTCATCTTTTTTTCCTGAAAATGACTGCACCTTTCAAGGTACTTCTTATTTTTGGTTTTACATCTCATTTGTTAGTAACTTTGTGTCTGCCTGTCTCATAAGTTTAGTGTTTATTATCTTTTATTAAATTCATGTTTATGATTCTGTTCCTAACTTCAGCTTAGTTTATTTCCCTAGTATTTTTCGTGAGATTTAAGGTTTTTTTCCCAGCTTCATGGATACTTTCCAACTACTGGGGCAAAATAGTGTGCTGTACCCACAGACTGATATCAGTAGTTGTGCCTTTGGTTTTTATTACTGTTTTCCTCAGAATGCTCATGCCAGAAAATGGGGAAAGAAAAAATCAGTCCTATAATACATCTCAGATTAGTGGCTTCTGTTCCCTTAAAGCAATATTAAATCCCACAATAAAAATAATAGGGTGACAGAAGCACTAAGAAATGAATCTTCTTTTGCACCTTTAAAAAAACAAATAAACAAAAAATTGCCGCATTTTAGTCCAACAGAATGACTGCTTGATTTGACTTGCTTTAGTTACAGCATTGTGGGTTGTTTGGTGTGGTTTTGGTTTTTAAACTATGCATCTGCAGATTGTTGTACCTTGAGCAGGAAATAGCACTCCCTGTGTCCTGTAGGAAAACTAGAACTTTGGACTGATGATGTCTTTACTCACCCTGTTGCAATTGTGGCAGCAACACGTCATGAATTTCCAAGCTTTCTCTGACCCTCATACCCATATCACACGATGATGTAGATATCAGGAGTAGGAAAACAAACTCTATTCATAGACTTTATTTTGCTTTTAAGTTTTTTCTCACTTCAGCCTGACAGTCCCACTGTTGCACACTAATTCCTTCATGCCGTCTTTTGCTGATGGCATAATTTACAAAACTGTTTAACAGGAGCCTGGGACAGAGTATAGGCCCAAGGTGCTGTATTCGCCGCTTCCATTTGGCACCTTCTTTTTGGTGGTTGTTTTTTTTAAGTCATACGTTAGTCCACAACTGTTGCATTGCTTTCTGCATTAGTGTTAATTTTCAGTATGGAAAAGATAAAGCTCCCTCTCATACATTTTATCAGATCAAGATCAAAGTAACAGAGGTGGGGAGAAACTCAGATACCCTCCTTTTTGTGATGAAGCTTAGGCCACTTGGATTTCCAATTTCCAAGAGAAACTAATAACATGCAGTGTGAATAGAAATGTTAACATTCAAAATGCAGATATTCTGGTGAATTTATTTCCATAGGAAAGATACAAAATGTTATCAATTTAATGCTTGTACTCTGCAGACTTTTTCGAGTAGAAATTTTGGTGAGCTTTAAGGTGAAAAATATTACATTTTCAGAAGCTTGCGTATAGAAATTAATTAGCAACAGGATTTTATATTTGCATACTGTGCAGAAAGACCTTTTGATTTCTGGTGTTTTTCTGTAACTTTTGAGGATATTGTCATACTGCAAAGCTTTAATCTTTGCTTGAGACTTGACAATATGGGGCACTTCTCCATGTTTTGGAATATATTTTTTTAATGTAGGAGCAAAAAACCTTGACCTTTGTGACAATTCAGGAGTAAATACAAGTTATAGGGATGTTTTCTTAGTTATTTATTTTGGGGTTGTAATCATTTCTATTTCTTGAACCTCAAGAGTACTAGTCAGTCTAAATCTTCCTTATTTCCTCAAAAATTACTTTAAAAAAAGAGAAAAACTAAAAATAGCACTGATATGCAAAGTAACCTGGCAGATCGAATTATTCTGAGCTAAAAATTACACGTTTTAAAAAGTGAGACAGACTTAATTAAAATACTACTCGCTGTTCCAGAGAGGTTGTGGAGTCTCCTTCTCTGGAGACATTCAAAACCCGCCTGGACATGTTCCTGTGTGACCTGACCTAGGTGTTCCTGCTCTGGCAGGGGGATTGGACTAGATGATCTTTTGAGGTCCCTTCCAATCCCTAACATTCTGTGATTCTGTGATTCTGTGATTCCCAGTCATTCTACAGAAGGACATTTTCCCGGTTCACTTCCTATTTACAATAACCTTCCTGTAATGCAGTATTCTTATTGTGACATGACAATTTTTCTCATTCCATAGAATTTTTCTCAGATGCAAAATAACATGCCTAAGAGCCCTCCCTTCCCTAGTAATTACAGTGGGTTAGATTTTTGCATATACCATGCCACATACTGAACGTTCTTGGTCTTTGAATACTGGTGAGATGTTTCTGTGCCAGCTTGGTGACTGAGTCACTATTCTGCTTTGGGGAGAGGGGACAGGAACAAGACAATAAAAACTGTTCTGATTTGAACTGGCAGACATGAAAATGAAGATGTTTTGTTTGTGTCATAGGACTTGGAACAAATAGTTTTAAGTCACACATTACAGCACGGTAATGATTGCTGGACACATGGGAGAACTTAGGTCCCTGTGAGCAATGTTTCATCACTACTTGAGGAATCAGATAAATACTCCTGTGATTTCAGTGGCCTATTCTCAGTGTGTATATTAATTTAATCTGATACGTTGCTGTTTCTGACTCGTCTCCTATAGAATGCTGAATACTGAAAGTTTTTCTCTGTAAAATGCACCTCTTTCCTCACTCAAAACGTTTTTCTGCCAAGCATGAAGCTTACAGGTACAGTGGCATTTAGTTATGTAGTAGCTGACTTCCTGTAGCGTAGAGGCCATAGAAGTATTTAGACTTGATGTATAGATCAGAGGTATTATTAGGCGTACACGTGCCTAGAGTTGATGTGGCTTTCTAACGTATGGTAGAAAGCTGAAATAGCTCTGTAATCCATGTGACTGCTGTCCTGTTAGCCACTGGTAGTAAATTCTAGTGTGTTTCTAGTACCCTTCTTAGTGTGAGCTTAATGTGACGGTATGTGGTGTATGCTCCTCTTAGAGCTTTCTGTGATGGTGCTCAGATAAACTGTTAATTCCTCCTACTCCTAATTAATCTTGTGAATTTAGAGGGTTAAGTACATAAATGGGGAGGGGACATGCCTGTGCACCAGAATGCCACATTTTACCACCAGACTTTACCTATCCAAGTGCTTACGTGATCAGTTTATTTCATATTGATCAGGAAATGAAGAAGAGTAAGCGAAGCAGTTTTGCCTTGTAGCTTGTCTTCTGAGAAATATTAAAGCCTAGAAATTTTAAACCCAGAAGTATTAAAGGTTTGGAGCTCTCAAACCTTTGGTCTTCTGGATAAACAAAGTGAGATTTTCTGCCTTTTAGATCCTGGATCGATTACTGATTTGTTTTGGTTGTCTTTGTGTTTCCTTTCAAGGTTCTGCCACTTTGCACCACTGGCAGCAGCTGGCTCAGCCTCACCTGGGCGGGATCCTGGACCCGAGGCCGGGGGTTGTCACGAAGGGCTTCAGGACACTAGACCTGGACCTGGATGAAGTGTACTGCCTTAATGACTATGAGGAAGATGAGACAGGTGACATTTCTTACAAGGGCCTAACTACCTCGACGCCAGTTCAGCACACAGAGACCTCAGGTGAGAGGTCACAAGCACAAGTGACTGTTTCAGACAACAAGAATAACCCCCGCCAATCTCAGGCTTTCACAGAGGAGATGCAGGAGTCCACGACTGACGATGATGAGGGGTCTGGTGAGGGAAACTCATTAAGTCCAGTAAAACTGACATCTTTACAGGATTTTGATTACTGGGCCATTCTCGCATCTCTCCAGAGCAGCATCCATAGTATCGCTTTGTGTGTAGCGTCCACACGTTAAAGCGTGCAGTAGTTAGAACATAACCATTCTAACATTGGCTCAAAAGTCCTTTCTTCAATAATCTTTTAATTTTAATTTTTATTTTTTTTTCAGTAACAGCATCTGTGGTCAATATTTTACTCTATTTTGATAAGAGAAGGCTGCTAAAAGGAAGTGGTTCGTTCACAAACCTTTGTGTGGCACATATGCAACTTGTATGTGTATTCAGTGCACTTTCTTCAGTGTATATAATGTATAGATGATATTTTGTATGGCTATAGTGCAGATATTTTTCTGTTCATAGGAGGTGATGCTGTGCTTTAGATTTTTGTACTTCAGGAAAAAAAACAAAGACTAAATGATGACAAAAGGTGCGTCTTAAGTTGCCTTTGCTGAAACAAGTGTAAGTGCCTTGAAAATCAAGCAAAGAAATTGCAAGTTCAATTCAGTTACCTCAGATACAGTTACCTGTTTTTAAATACCCTTTGAGGTAAGAAAGTTATTAGGGTGTTTTTATGCAGAGAATAATGGCATTTCCTGCATTCCGTCTTCACCACACTATTCAATTCTGTCCTTCCTATTTATGCTATACAAAGACGTAAACATTTTTAAGTGTGCAGTACTGCATGAATTGTGTTCTATTATTGCATGAGGCTACAGGTTCTCAGACTACAGATGTGTTTTGAGTTTGTGTGTTCTTTTTGTTGTTTGGGAGGGAATGTTGTTTATTTGTTAAGCTATGTAGGAGAGTTAGTCTTTGTTCAGATTTGCCACTGGTAAAGAATTATATTTAATCCAGAATCAGAAAACTAACAGCACTCCTTTTTCTTCAGACATCTTGTTTTTACATAGTTACTTTAAATGAGGATACTTCCTTCCCCCTCCTTTTTAAGGAATAGATCATAATTTATTATTTGACTGGTATTTGGAAGATTAGGTTGTCTCAGGGGCAGACAATAATATTTCTGGTATTTTCATAAAGTGCAGCTCTTATTGAAATGGCAGTTCAGTGTTTTCAGCTATTGAATGTAAGCTATTTTTTGCAGTCAATTGTATTAAGATTAAACTTATAACCATAGAAGCATTTAGTTTGGAAAGACCTTTAAGATCATAGAGTCCAACTCTTAACCTAGCACTGACAAGTCCACCACTACACCATGTCCCTAAGTGCCACACCTACACATCTTTTAAATACCTCCAGAAATGGGGACTCCACCACCACCCTGGGCAGCCTGTGCCAGTGCTTGAACATTCAAACCCTTCAACTTCCCTTTCCATTGCGAAAAATTGTCTTTATTCTATGAGATCTATTGTCCAGGAACAATGATTATATTAACTTTTTATATTAATATGGAAATAAATAGTGCCTTCACAGGAGTTGTGTACAGTTTGGATATTATTCAGGTGTTTATTGTTTTGTAGAGTCTAAATAACAACAGGAAAAGCTGGAGATCTAGGAAACACAGGCTGAAATAACTAGCATTTTTTAGGGTCTATGGAACAAAGGATTCAAGAAAATACATGATTCATTTTAAAATGTGTTGCTCCAGAGTGGGGAGGGGAACAAGCAGTTCTTCATGTACTCAGGACACAATAATTGTGGGGAAAAAAGGCTATTCAGGTTACACTTTGGGCAAAAAGTTTTCTAATTGTGAGAATATTTAACACAGGATTGAATATTCTGCGTTGAATAGAAATTTGGAAAATTTGGGAAACATTGTCATGGACTATACATAGGCAGGGATATACATATAGTTTAGGGTTTGGGGCCTTTTTTAAAAAAAAACAAAACCAAAAAAAACCACCAAGAAAACCAGATTAGTTAAACATCTGTGGCTAATGATTTGGAAGAGTTCTTTGCTTGGAGTAGAAAAATAAATGTAGACCTACACTATGATTACAAACTGACAAGAAAGACTAGCATTTCCTTTCACTTCATTTCTTCATTACAATTTGAATTCAGGTTATTCCATAGTTACTGCTCATTTTGCCTGGGAGAACTCTAGTTATCTCAGTCAAGGTTTTTAAGCATATTCCCTACCTTACAAATTGGCAAGTAGATAAATCCATGAAATTGTCCTAGTAATCTTGTTTCATCGTCTATTGTTTGCTGAGTAATTTTGATACGTTACAGAAATATATAAATTAGTCAATATGAGTAACTTTGATTTGTAAAATACACAAATGCACTGAAAACTTCAATTTCCCATTCTTTATCCTCCCTCCAGATTGCCCAGCTGCTTAGGATTTAGGAGTATCCATGAGCCACCACGTCATTATTGGTTGCATTGCTCAAATGAAGTAAATATGCTGCTGTATCTGCTTTCAGTTGAAGCAATTTGTCAGGTGGTATACAAGAAGATAATTGCGAATGTTTCAGAGTAGGCACTTACTAATGTGACAGTGCTTATTAGGATCTGCAGTCTGCCCACTGAAGAATATCTTTCAGGAACAAAGGTGTGTGCTTAGCTTCTGAATTTATTTTGTATTTAAATATTGTCCAGCCATTGCTCCTCTTGAAAAAACCTCCTCAGCATTCTTTCTACTTCTTCTAGATTTCTCTCTAAGAAACGAAATGCAGGTAGGGGTGTGTATGGACATGCATTCCTTAGAGCACAAGGTTATGACCTCATGGCTTACATGATTCCAAGGGAGATTCCAGCAACATATAGAACAAGCTCTTGCTAGAGAATGTAGAGGTATAATAAAAAGGGAAGAAGTATTTGGGATACAGTCTTTAGTGATAGTGGTTTTGCTTGTAATCCAGGATAGCTCTATTGTGGAAAAATCTAGAGGTTCATAAAACCCCCTACAATTGCCTTTGGCAGGCCAAAGAGTGTGCCAGTCTAGAGCCTCAGGTCTTCAAACTTGAGAACAAAATATCTTTGGAAATACAGTGCCTACAAGGACCATTCCCAGCTGATGTAAGTCATCTTAGTCTTTGGGTAGATGTCTACTTTGTTTGATACATGTGCTTTGAGCCTTGTATCTTACCGTTTTTTACTGGAGGTGTTCTCTGGCAGAGTTCTATGAGGTTCTATTTTTACTGCCATTTTGTGGGCATGTAGAGTGCTGCTCGAGGTAAGCCCTAAAAGAAGTCATTTTAGTGTCCAGGCTCAGGAGAACAAACATTGCTGGTAGTGCCAAGGGTGTTTTGTAGCCAAAATAAATGTATTCAGAACAGAGGATCAGTTGTTTCTTGTTGAGTGATGGATAGAGTCAGAAATCATTCTGACTAAATAAGAAAAAGCTACAATCCTTGAATTTTCCTGTCCCTGTGTTGAGACCTGTGGTATCCATTGATACATAAAATAGCATCCTCACCGTATATGCAGATTATATCCCAATTATGGCACTGAGCATTTCAGAAGAAATTAACACACATCATTTATGATCTGCAGTTGGTCTGTCAAAGCTACGTACTGTGTGTGGGCTCAGTAATTTTGCAAAGGATTGTAAATTCCAGAGTCACAGTTCTAGCATAATACCCAGGAACAGTATGAAATTTGTATATCACTTGAGTAGACTCTCAGCATAATCAGAATGGTAAAGAAGTTATAGGACACAGCATTGTTAATACCGTCTAAGACAAGTAATTTTTGAACACAAATTTTTAGTAACTTTTTTTTGTCCTTTGAAAGAAGCTGTAGTATATTATAAAACTGTACAGTCTGTTTTGGGAGGAGGGGTTGTCAGTTTTGGGGGATTTTATGTGGGGTTTTTTATTACAAATTGCCTTTCAGGTTTCTCTAAAACAAAAAAACCAAGCCATTCAAAGCACTTGATGATGTTGTGAATGTTCTCATTTTGAAGCTGGAAGAGCTGCACTTCGTTCATCGTGTGCTTAATTGCATGCCAGCTTTGGGTGTACGAACTGGTCTTACAGTACTTGTGTTTTTTAGTCCCACTGATTGAATGCTTTGAACAGACATGTGCACAGCGTTATGGGATTAGCCCTCTTGTACTTCATGTTTAGATCTTAACTGTGACATGGAGATTTTTCCAAATAGATGCCTAAAATCACAAAATCATATAATGAACTTCTTATGTTGGAGTTCCTTTTAGCAGGGTTACTATACGTGCTTCTAAGAGGTTACCACTGTACAGAAAAGCAATAAATTCTGTTACTCTTCTTAGAACTAAGGTATTGATGCATATTTCAAAATATATTTTATTTTCATGGCGTGAGTATTTCACAGCAATTCTTTCTTTAAGAAAAATCTGTTAGCATTTGTTATCTGTGCTGTTAAAATGCTAGAATTTTAATTTGGGACCCGAGCCTGCACAAAATCATGTTGAAGCTATATTAAATACATTAAAGTCTCTTTACATCTGTCCTCCATGGATATATACGTATGAGAAGGAGAGCTGAGCCAGAAGAAAGCTAAGAAAATACTGTTCAAAGAATACCTGCCGTGGTTCAGGTTTTCATCTCCTGCTGTTTCCAAAGGCAAAGTCAATGGAAAATTTGGAAATGCGGTTATTCAGAAAATAGTTTTATTGTCCATTATTTAAAAAACATAACAGGAGTAATGCTCCTGATGTAAACAGGTGGATTCTTGGAGGTTTTAAGCGTTCACGGTTACCCCTGAAACCAATGTTTTCTGAAGGACATCTGAAGGCACCTAAACACCTTTAGGAGAGCACCATGTGTGCATTTTACAGTTACTGTGTTTATCACCCATCTCCTTTTTGTTTTAGTGGTTAACCCAGGCATCAGCTCCAGCAGACCCTATACTCTCCCTGTTCTGTCAGCCAGGAGTTTTCAGTACAGATCACACTCACCTGCAGTCACCTGGAAGGGATGAATGAAGTCTGCGGAATTTAGAGAGTTCACAAAGCAGCTGTCTTGTTCTGTGGATCCTAATGGGCTTTTGTTGATTTAGTTTTCAGGAATTTCGCCTTACCAAACAATGGGGTTGGTGGCATAAACCGGCAAAAGTGAAATCCATACCTTGTGTCCCAAATGATGACACCGGAAGAAAAAGATGCCTTTTAATGGTCCTTCATTGTTATCCTCTTCCAAAGCAGGCAGAGCTTTTTGTTCTGTTCAGCAAAAAAATAAACTTCTAATAATTTAAAATACCGACTCCATCTGTTGCTCTTAGGACTTCCCAACCTGATTGTCATTCCAGCCCTGTCTCACCAGCCTGTGCTAAAGAGATCTGCAAATTCCACTGCTCTCTCTGCTGAAAAAGAAGGGAACCATGTTCACTCATTTTTTAAAACATGCCAAAGAAATGATGCGTGGAGTGGCTTGCTTCAGAGTTGGCCTAAAACTTACTTTTTGTGCATGTCTGGATCGAGCCATATTCTGAATATTTCTGATTTTTAGGGGGTAGGGTGTTTTTTTAAGGTCATTTTTGCATAAATCTATATTTGCCAGAATAGGTATTTATATAAAATGCAAACATTTACTGGCCACTGTGAGCTCTCTGCCTCCTCACTATTCATCTAGCATGGCAGTGAATTTGAGTTTGGAAGCAATGGTACAAAAGTTACTGGTGTTTTATAGTATAGCTGCCTCTTAGAAACCTTCCTCAAACTCAAATTTTCTTGATGCCTTGTTGTGGATGGGGCAGGCCACTAGTTTACCTACTGTAACTTTGTACCTCTCTCTGCACGAGTTGATTGAAAATCCAGATTAAACAGTCTTTTGAGGGTTCCTGAGGCAGAAGATCGTGTCCTAAACGCATGTGTTTCGCCGTTTGCACCTAGCAGAATGGCCCATAAACTCGGTACTGAGGCTGGATCTGAAACAGCTCCAAGCTATGTAAGATCAGCTTTGTGTTCTGAGTAGGAAAGGCTGTGTTTCACCAGAAGATGGAGCTCTCTGCAGTCAGTTCAACTAGCATTTTTCTGCAGCATTTTAAAAGATGTTTTTACAAGTGTTTGTGCTTACAAGAAAGTTGCTTTTGGTTTATAATGTTTTGATTTTTTTTTTCCAAATCTCTAAGAATTGTTTGAGGGAGCATGATAAGGCAGAGAATCATTAATTACCAAGAGACAAAATGCAATCCAGCAGCAATCTAATGTTGAGCTTGAATTTTACTTTAGGGGAGAAATACACACACAGTTTAGTTTATGGTTTCCTGATGGATAAAATTACATGATGTTTCTGTAAATTTTGTAAACCACTGCATAATATACAGGTTCCTCTTCATATAGATCTGAAGTCTCATTTTTAACCGTCTATTTCAAAAAAGAGGGTGTAAATAAAACATTTGGTTTCAGCCACAATCACATGGAGCAGATTTTTATATTTAAAATAATACCTTGGTGTATATACAAGTGAAGATAGCCTCTTACTGTAAACTTACAGATTATTTCCTTGCAAATTTATAGCAACTCAGGAGATGGCCATTCTTAGGTAAAATTACTAGGTTAGGAATTAATCGTTTTGTTTCTATTTTATAAACTTTGTTCGTTTGCAGCAACAGGTTCTGACTCTCTTTGTATTGTGTCCAAAGGATGGAAAATGCTACAGCAATATGATACACCCCATTGTTGACTGTTGGAGGATGAAGCTGGTACAGGACTTTCTTAGTGGTATTTGAGGGTGGAATACATCCTTGGAAATTGATTTTTTTATATATATAATTTCAACTTGTTTCCTCTTATTAGAGTCAGTGATTTCTCTACTTTTAGCAGCCTTCTCCTATCTCTGACTCATTAACAGCAATGAGTCTTGCTTTTGCTAATGCAGCTATGTATCTTCAGTGTGCCTGTTTCCAATCTGAGGGAATGCCCAATGGATATTACAAATGGGGAAAATGCACTTATTGTATTACAGCTACGTGCTTTGGGTTGAGCTTGCAATCTTAAAGCGGCATTGCTTTATTCTGTTCTCGATTCATCATCCAGGGATAATTGCTTTGTTTCTACTTAATTTATGTTGAAGTCCTTTGTTTTCTCTAAATAACCAATTTTTTCATGTCCAGTTATTTGAGCTCTTTCTCCAGATTTTCCTTTAACTCTCTACAATATGGAGAGAATCATGATTGCTAGGCTGTGCTCCCTTGTAATAACTTTTTTAGTGCTCACACTAATCTCTAAAGCAACTGGATTCCTGAAGCATCATAATTACCATCTCTGGAGGTGAAGTAGAGCTTGTTGTTATGTTATGCTGTGGTAACATTTGAGTGTGTTAACCTGACACTCCAGCGGATTTTTAGAAATATCCTTCTTTAATGTACAGCAGTACATTCCAGCACCAACTGGAAGTTACCTCGAGTCACACACTGTATGCTTAGGCACTTCTGCTTCCACTGTTCACACTCCCCATGCTCTACCCTTCACACACTGCTTATATGTGTTCTTAAAGGACTACCCAACCGCACACGCTATTTTGGAGCTGCGATACTTTATAGATGAAAAAGGGAACACAGCCACAATTAAGACTTGCCTTGCTTCTGCTAAGCATCTCTGGAAGTTCAGAATGGTGTCTGGTCTAGCTGATCTGTCTGTCCTTTGCAATGTGTTGAATAGTTGTGTACTGTGGTATTAAAATGTGGCTTAATCAGGGAATGGCTCAGAGGGTTGGGAAGGACTGAGGGGGGGAGGGAGCTGCACACAGTTTTTATTGTGCATGTATTTTGACCACTGCTAAGTTTGGTTACTAAGAGAACCTATGCAATCATGATATCTTTGATGGAATATTTAACTCTGGGTGGTTTTCAACCAGCTTTTCAGATGCATGGCTCTTAAATTTTGTAGTTATTTTGCAATGGCCACAGCTGCATTATACAGCAGGTTAGTATATCCATGGAAGTAGCTCTACCAAGAGGAAAGAAATTGGCCTAAGTCCTTCATTTCTAAAATTGTGCTGTATTGCTTCTTTCCCAAATTACTGATACACTGACAGAGTAGCATCTTTACAGCCGCATTTGTGAGGAGAATTATTTACTACACTGTTTACAAATAATTCAAGAACTGCTGTATTGTGCAGCTGAGGACATACATTCTTTAAGAACCTAAACACACGCACAAGAGAAATGTCACAGATGTACAGTAGTGGATCCAAAGTAACTCCCACTTTCCTTATGGTGGATGTGAAAAATCAGGGACTGAGAAACAGTACTATGTGTCCGTCCCCTCCCCTCCCCGCCCCAACAGTCTGTATTCCTGTAGCATTAGTGAGCTGGATCCATTACTGAGAAGTAATGAGGATACCTCTTTGTGGATCAATCTAAAAGCTGAAATGCACAAACATTCAGAAAATCTTAGTGCTCCTGAGCTGGTACTAGAAAATGCTGCTTGTAATTTCCACTGATGCAAGTTGCTAGTTTAGATGAGGAATAGCATTTCAAGCACCACCTTGCCTAAATTTGGATTGAGCAAGACTGATCTGCAGTGTTAGTGATGATGGGGAAATTTCAGCAGACCCTTTTAGCGCTGGTCTTGGAGTCCTGGATATGTTTGTTTTGGAGAACAAGCGTATGTCAGAACACTGTAGTGTATTTCGCTTTTCTTGCATTGCTCCCATCTGAGGTACCTCATCACTTTTTGCATCTGTCTTATCAGCACAAAGAAGTTTGGTTTTCCCCTTTTCTGTTTAAAATGCAAAGAATTTGCTTTTTTTTAATTTAGTACCTCATCCTGGGAAGTGCATGTCACAAACCAACTCCACCTTCACCTTCACCACCTGCCGCATTCTGCACCCTTCCGATGAACTCACACGAGTCACACCAAGGTAAGGGTTTCCAACATGGCAAAGCCTTCTGCCCTGTCAGAGTTTTCCCTGTAAGGAAATGCAAAGAAATGGCATAAGCAAAAACATTAGCTGCATTAATGAATTACAACACCCTCCATATTATTCCTCCCATTTTGAGTTACCTCTACCTGATTTGGTTTGAGAGGCATGTGCAATGTTTTAGAAAGCTAACCAAAATATCTTAAATTTTGTTATCTCTAGTTAAAATATTGCAGGAATAGTCATAACTAAGTTGGCTTTCAGTATCCAAACCTGACTACCCTTGATCCCAAACTAGTTGTAGTCCTCATGTGTGAATGCACAGAATATGGTCTCTCACATAAACTAGAGACTTTCCTGGGGAGAAAAAAATCTAAATCTTTGGCATAGGAGAAAAAGGGATGTGAGGGTAAAGAAATCCAGGAGGCACGTAAAGACTAGAGGAGGAAATATGCCTTAATCAAAAGCAGGGAGCTGTCTACTTTGTTCCTTGGTGTAGTTGTTGGAAATTAGTTCACAGTTGCCAGGCTGAAACTAATGAATTGGTTTAATAATAGCAACTGGCATGTATAGACAATATATGCTGATAAAAGTCAGTTCTGTACCCTTATAGAAGGTAAAGATCTGAGGACCAGAGAGGGTGAATGAATTTCATAGCTAAAGAAGAAACTTCTTTTCCTTGGCAAATCAGTATTTAAAGAATGTTTTTTCTATTTAGGAGGAGAATGTCTCATTGCTTTCTCTGCCCCTTCCAGCTCCTGTGTGGTAGTGTACCATTGTGTAGGTCCCCATTCAGACACAATGTGTCTAGACTTGTTCAGACACAAGATGGGCACCAATTACCTAAGGAATGTGTAAAACTAAGGGCATTAAACGTGAAAACCTGCTAGCTGGAAGGGAAATGAGTGATGATTAAATGTAACTTTTCTGCTTCTCTTTCTGAACCTAGTTAATCATGGACTGGCTGGATTTTCTTTACTCCTTTCTGTCTTCCTCTACCTTCAACACTGTTACTGAAGAGATCCTTTTATATGGATGCAATTCTATTTTAATTTCATTATTTTTGAATTGCTGATAATTGTCATCTTAAACTCCCTGTTTACATTGGTTGTTATATCTAACAAGTCAGCCATAACTGACAGCTAAATTCAGTACGTTTTCAGGTGCTTTAGGCTAAAGTTCATCGTTCATTCAGGAGGAAAAAGAGCAAAATAAACAATATGATGTTTTCAGCAGACATGTTCAAGGAGCTCCTCCTTACCAACTATAAACAATTCTTCACAGGTCATGTGAGGAGGACGAGGAAACTGCATTATGTCTCGTTATGCTGAGAGAAGGTATAGGGCAGACACTATGACCCAGCGTGGCAGGGGGTGAGCAACACTGCCAGCAGCGTCCGTGTTGGCAGGGTCATGTGCGAGGAATGCTAGTGTGTGTGGCACCAGCTAACCCAAAGAGTTTTGATATTTATCTACCTGGTTGCGTTTTAACCTAGCCTCTAACCCAGGTGATGCTCTAACCTGACTAAATTTCATCTAGCTACAAGGGGCTCATTTATTTGTTTCTTTTCTCAATCTAACCCTGAAGCTGTCACTGGCCTGAACTGCTGAGGCCAGTTTGAGTCTGTTCCTGTGGTTGTGTTCAGGCTGCTCTGCAGCGTTGGTCAGTTTGGGAAAAATATTTCCTGGTTAAAGAAATATCAAAATAATCAAACTAGAAAAGCAACACCTACACAACAACTGCTTTCTTGCAGGGTTGTCTATTTTTTTTAACAGCGCTGTAGTGTGTACCCGTGCTGACAAATTAGTAGAAATGCTAATCTAAATATCTGTGCAACTGAAATGGAGTTGGAAAGAATGAAGCTGTTGGAGTTAATAAGCCATTGGAGTGTTGTAGTTTTCATCTCATGACTAGGATATCTTAGAAGTCTGATAATTAGCACACCGTGTCTGGGTTTCCAAAATGCACTTGGTTGTACCTTGTAGAAAGCCAGCTCACGCAGTAAGTTCTCTTTCTTTTCTTTCCCTCATGCTTTTCAAGACTCCTCCTGTACTACTGCGTTTAGCCAGTGTGGGACACATCGCAGTGGCTGTCACTGCTCTTCAGTTCCACCATGAACTGGAATTAGAGCTATGAAGGTCCAGCTTTAATGAGTGCTTAAGAGAAGAATTACGAACTAACTTCTCCTTTCCACTCAGCCTGGCTTTCAGAGCATGTGTGTGCTGCTGTAGTGGACATCTGTGGCCTCCTCAGCTCTGCTGTGAGGAGTCCTTCTCCCCTGCCACAGAACAAAGAGGACACAAGGAGATCTTGCCTTATCACCTCTGCCACACTGACAGCCACAGCATGCAGAGGGCGTGCAAGAAGACCAAATCCAGAGCCGCTTAGCAAGGCTGCTTTCCAAATTACGCAGCTCTTAATACTAGTTTTCTCAAACACATGTCTCCCTACAGTTTACAAGTAGGAATACATGGGATACCTCTTGTTGAATCACAACTACAGGGTAAAAATCCTTTGACGGTTTTGCTTGCTTATGGTAGAAGTTGGTACAGTTCCAAATCACTGTAGAGATCGTGTTGATCAGATCCTGTTTAATCATAGAGAGAAGACACGACTTGAGAATTCATATGATATCGGGCTAATATTGCCTTAATTAAGGAGTGCCTTAAAGATGTTAAAGTACTTCTGACTTTTAGAAGGTGACTGGACTAGGATTTGTAGTGTTATATTAACTCATGTCAGCTCATCACTATCCACCATTAGATGAAGTACTAAGTTCATCAGAAACTGTGGCTCAAAATAAAACATTCTGGGATGTCTAGCCTGACATTCACTGTAGTGTTGACTACCCAGAGTTCTTTAATGTAAAGTGAAATGGGACTGCAAATTCTAGTCAAGACATCATCTGGGCCCTTTTGTCCGTATGGGCAAAAAGGATGTGATTCATTCATTGGCCTGAGGCTTCTCTACACCTGCAAATCCAACCAGATTGTCTCCATGTGGCTATTTGATGTATTTATTGGTACAGAGAACCTAACATAAGTTCAGGTTTTGTGTTATGGCTGAGCCGATCCAACAGCGTGGCTCTGCTGAAAAGGGAAGATGCCACTCTTTCCCCTGTTCCTTCCCCTCCCAGCTGCTTCATTTTCCCACTGTCTTGCATTGGCTTTGTTTTTTGTCTGACTCTTCTGAGTATCTTCTACACACTAACCTGGCAAGATGAAGGGGATGATTTCCTTCTTTGAACAGTGATGAGCTCTCAGGTCAGCGAGTTCTTTGTCACCATCAAGTGTTGCATTGTTCAAGACCCTTTAAATACATGGAAAGGAATTTACTCTTCTTATGTATGTATATGTGGCAAAACCCATCATTTGAGCATAGTTAGAAATAGTTGGAAAGACATTTTTTTAAAAAGTGCATGGAAGCCTTGGAATTCTCCCAAATAGACATGAATTTGGAGTGTCATGGATGTCCCACGTGCCTTGTTTCTGGAATAACTGAGTACACCATAGCTTATTCAATGAATTGTGTACCTTGGACTGCCATAAATCTTGAGTGGGCATTATCCGTGGGTAAATATGCTGTGGCTAACCTGATCTGTAAGGAACAAGTTTTTTAAGGATGGCAGTAGTGCCAGAAACAGTCAAACTTCAGTGTCCATGAGATCTCATGCTGCGGCACAAAGGATTTGGAATGTCTCCCTTGTGTTGGTAATTCTTTGGAAATAGGTGCTGCACTGGGTCTGTGTTCCTTCAGATGGTCAGTTTATGGGGAGATGACAGTCTACCAGAATGAATGCTATCTGATATGCCTCAAGAAATCCCAACCCCTAATAACTAGCAGTAGTGAGCTTAAACAAAATGCAGTAAGATAGCACTAAACTTCAGTATGTAATGCCTGTCCCTTGTTTTAAATGTGCAGATTATTGCCTATTTAATATTTTCTTGTCCACTGCCTGTACGTAGTTTATTTTGAGAAGAACTGAAATTAAGGAGCAATTTATCCATGTTTCACACTATAGAAAAGTTTTACCAAATTAACAGTAGAATGGCTCTTTGTCATGCTTGGTTTGCTGCCAAGTTCAGTTATCCATTGGCCAACTGACAACCAAGAGCTTGACTATCTTTTTGGCAACCAAGAGCTTGACTATATTTTTCTCATCGCTTTTGATGGTTATTCACACTGTTGTGCATCTCCATCAAAAGTCAGATCCCATTAAGATCCCATTTCATTAAGATCCCTTAAATGAAAGCAAGTTCAGTGTAAGAAGGGAAGAAGGGTTTGACCTTACAGAACTGCATGTTGGTGACAATGCCAACTTTCCGGCAGCTTTGCTAGAAATGCTTCTGTAATAAATACATTCCCCTCCTCCCTTGCTGCTGTCTCTGCTATGACCCAGCAGTACTAGAAGGACTGGAAGTTCTCTGTGCTCAGAAGTGACACTAAAAAGTAAATGTTTTGCTTCTACCATTGGTCAAGTCCCTCTGTTTCCTTGTCTGATGAAGGCAACTGGGATTTTTGACAGCCAGTAGGTCAGGTCTTAAAACTGAAGGTGTTGATCACAAACTTGTCAAGCTAATAGTGTATTAGAAGAAATGTGGTGGTGGTGGTGTGGCGAAGTATGCAAAGTAGAGTGATGTGTTTTGTAAGAGATGATGGTTTTGCACTTATCTTGTTTGTGAGGAGCTGGGAGCTGTCAGTTTCCTGTGCACTCTCAATATGGATGAAGGGCCCCGTTCAGGGTTAAAAATCTTACTTTTGCAATAAATTTTAATTCCTTAGTGGAGATAGTAATTTTCCTGCTCCTTTGCTTTCAGCCTTAACGCAGCACCTACTCCAACTTGTGGCAGCATTAGCAATTTGAAAGGCACCCCGGTGGCTACTCCCTGTACTCCTCGGCGTCTGAGTTTGGCAGAATCCTTCACTAACCTCCGGGAATCCACGACGACAATGAGCACGTCTCTGGGGCTGGTGTGGCTGCTGAAGGAAAGGGGCATCTCGGCAGCAGTGTACAATCCGCAGAGCTGGGACAGAGCCAGCAAAGGCACCCTCCTGAACACATACCCCCCTAAAATGGCGATCATTCCTTCCACTCCACCAAACTCACCTATGCAGACACCTTCTTCTTCCCCTCCATCTTTTGAGTTCAAGTGCACCAGCCCACCTTATGACAACTTCTTGGCTTCAAAGCCTGCTAGTTCAATCCTGAAGGAGGTGAGGAATAAAAAGAACATCAGGAACAGTGAGAGTCAGACTGATGTGTCTGTTTCCAACCTTAATCTCGTGGACAAAGTCAAGAGGTTTGGTATCGCCAAAGTTGTGAGTTCAGGGCAAATGTCAGCTCCTCCTTTACCAGATGACCAGGGACCTCTTCTCTGTGGGGCACAAGGACCTGTGAGGGCCCTTGTTACTGGAGGCCTGGCACCAGATGCTCTCCCATTGGGCTGCCCTGCCGTGACCAGTGCCATCGGAGGCATCCAGCTGAACACTGGCATTCGAAGGAATCGGAGCTTCCCCACCATGGTGGGTTCCAGCATGCAGATGAAAGGCCCAACGTCTCTCACTTCGGGGATCCTCATGGGAACCAAGCTCCCGAAGCAAACTAGCTTACGATGAAGGACTTTATTTTTACAGCTAGTCTTTTTAACTAAGAATACTCTCCAAGATCCTTTCTCCGCTCCTCTTTTCCTTTCCCCACCACCCCTTCATTGCCTCTTGAGTTTGACAAATCAACTTTGTGCCTAATGGGAGAAATATGTAAACTTTGTACAAAATGTGTAAATACGTACCAGATCTATTGTAACTAATTGGATTATTTTACTGTTTAATTGAGTGCAAAAGGCTCTACGTTACGATTGCTGTATTAAGGTTAACTCGCTAACCTTTTGAAAAGGTTTTTTTTTTTAAGGTGCACTGAAAAAAAAACAAAAGAACAAACCCAACAAAGAATAACTTGACTAGGAAAACGTGAATTCTGTAGCTTGCCTAACTTGAGTCAAAGGTGCATGGGAAACTATTGAATGTGTTTTGTGGAACCTCGCATTACATCACTTGAAGCATGGGAGCGTTTGTGGCTTCATTAAATTCTGAAAAAAGCACTCAGTTTAACATGTGGTAGTTTTAATTTTGCTTCTGTGGATGAGTTGAGCTGAGTTATTGGAGTGCCTGACAGTTATGCCTGAATGGATGAATTTATTTTATTTTGGTTTTTTTTCTGTTCTGTATTCTCCTCTTCTCAGAGGTGATAAACTTGAACTAATACCATGTTGAGGTCAGCAGGCCTACTGGGTACCTGGAATATTGACATATTCCTACCACCACTGTTTCATCTGGCATGCTTACAAACTTTATTTGTTTGTTTTTCAATGCTGCACTGGATTGTGGAAGGGAAAATGCTTTACTCTGTGTTGTTGCCACTGAAACGTGCTTTGTCAGTGCCCCCAAAGAAAATAGTCTTCACAAGTCATGAGGTAAATAAACGTGGCAGTGACTTCCTGGAAGTCAAAGTTGCAGAACAGTTTGACAGATAAGAATGTTATAAAAGAACATGTAGCAAAACCAGTACTAGGAAAAGGTGCGTCCTTGAAACCTCAGCAGAGAACCACAAAAAACATTTAGTAATGCAATGGTACAAGCTGGAAAGAGCAACTTGCAGTCCTCGTGCTGATCTTCAGGTTCCATGTGTGTCAAGGACCATGGCCTTGTAAGCAGGGTGAGAATATTCCCTACCCATTTTCTCTTCTATTTTTTCAGAGAAACCTTTTTCATCCAAAGTTGGA
Source organism: Podargus strigoides (assembly GCA_028020825.1). Lineage (NCBI taxonomy): Eukaryota > Metazoa > Chordata > Aves > Caprimulgiformes > Podargidae > Podargus > Podargus strigoides. The sequence continues at coordinate 12,308,693 of CM051623.1, read as the reverse complement.
CCTTAGCGGAGGTAAAAATATGGCAAACGCTTTATTCCACAGTGTTTTTAAATTGGAAAAAAACACCTCCTAATGCCAAACATATACCCTCCAATTTTTTGGAGAAGAAACAAAAAAAAGACTTCACGCAACCTTTAGTTACAGCCAGGCAATCCTGATTTATATTGCAATTTTTTTCTCTATTTCTCCCAAACTTCTGCAGGGTGCTTGTAGGGAGAATTGAAATACCCTGGAGCTGGAGCAGACTGGAGGGAGCTTGTTTCTAGAGCTGAGCTGAGACCTGTATTTCTTTTTTTTGGAAGGAGGGATGGAGAGGAGTGAAGGGGAAGGGTTTTAACATCTGCTTTCTTTTCCTTGCACTTCTTGTGGCATCTAAATCAAGCTCCCTGTTTGTTACCATAATCACGCTACACGTAATTGCCGTTTGTACCAGACTGTTACTAAATCATTAGCACTGATAATTTCTTGTATAAATGAAACTGTCTTTTAGTCTTCGTGACAAGAGATAGGTGGGTGGGGTGGGGGTTTTTGGTTTTTTTTTTTTCTGAATGAAGTAGTTATTGCGGTAGTGCTGTGGACACTAAGGATATTTTTTGAGAGAGAAAACACATCGGTCAGTTTACTGCATGTGTTTGAAGACTTCTATTTATTCTATGAACTTACAATGTTTTAGTAAAATGTCATCAGCTCTCTTTGCTGTTGTATGTGTGCACTTATTGCAAGTAAATTTAAGTATCTCTTTATTTGAATGTATCTTAAAACAATAGATAGAATAACAGCTGATTCTGAAAAAAAAATCATGGACTTAATGGACCATTTTATATTCCCAGAGGAAGAAAGCAATACCACAAGAGAACTTGAAGTGTAGAAGTTAATTATGCAATTGGGAAGTATTATTTAGCCTTTAGACAAGCAGTAGAAACTGTCCACCCACTGAAGAAAGCAATTGTAACACATCAGAAAGATGAAATTTAAATTTTTCTTCACTAATATCAATAAAATAACAGAAAAGTTGTATTGTTGTGTATTTATCTTTTTTCCTGTTCTTTCAAGGTGCTAAATCTTCCAGCTTCCTCCCTTGTTTTCATTTCTCAGTTAAAGCAAAATAAGGGGCCATCACCAGATACAGTTTTAAAATTCTTAGACACAGAAGTGGTCAAAAAGTTTTGAGATTTTAAGATTGATGGAACTGGTGAAACTTAGGTCAAAACAAAAAATGAAGAAGTGAATGCATTATTTTATTATTATTATTTTTTATTGGAGTTCCGAGAAAGAAGACTTGGTTGTTGTGTGGTTTGTGTATTTTGAGTGGGAGAGGGGTGTGTAGTCTCCTGCCTAATATGATGCAAAAACTGTAGTGACAAAATGTGGAAGTACAGAGTGAGAAGGAAATATCCTGTGTTTTCCAAGAGACAGAAGTGAGGTCTGCTGTTAGCTGGTGTCTTTGTTACTGAGGGAGGGAACAGACCACTGATTAAAAGCCAGGTGAGGAAAATCCTGCACACATGGTAAGAGCAAAGTAGTGATAAAAGAGCTCCCTGCAAGATGGGGTAGTCAGGCAATAAATCATGGAAATAACAGAGAGCCTCATACATTGAGGAGGAGGATGTGCTTGAGTTTGGAAGGGAAATAATGCCACATAATTGCTACAGAGAGAAAACTGGAGAAGAGTAATGCCAAAATAAACTTGTGGAGGGCTTGCACTGGTATGACGCAGAGGTGTATGACAGCTGTGAGAAAGGCTGATGCCATGCGGCACTGGCAAGTCCAGGTACTGTCACCGAGCACGGACACTCATCCTTCGTGTCTGCCCAGCTCCCAGCCTGGGGGAGGCTCGTGATCAGGAAGTTAATGGTTAACGGGACGGATCCAGGGAGGATGAGCACAGTGCATCCAGCCTTCCCTGCCTGGGCTGAACAAGTACCACGCAGTGAAGGCGGGAGCTGAGGCTGTTCCATGGCGCCTATGGCTTTACCATGAGTAGGATCTGGGGTTCAGTTAACTTGTGGGAGGGGTGTGTATGTGTGAAATGGGGAGGAAATCTGGAAACCATCACAGATGTGTGCAGAAGAGAGAGCAAGGCAGGAAGACCTCCTAAGTACTTGTAGCGGGACCTATTAATGAAAGATGATGCTTAAGGTCTGAAAAAAGTTCTACTTGAATTATATTGCATTCTGTTAGCGATAAATGCTGTATTAAGATATTGTATGGTCCATGTGGACCTGATCTGTCCCACTCTCCTTTAAAAAGCAAAGATTTGCAGAGACATGAGCCTAGAAGGACTCCCACTTAAACTGGAGAGTTTTGCCATCAAAAGCTCTACCTGTGTGTATCTTATTGCAGGACTGTAGTATTAAGACATGAGCATTTTGAGGAAGACATTTTCCTCTATTATAGATGAAAGGTAAGATTTTAAGTGTGATTCAGACTAGATAAGTTCCTTTTTTACAGGCTTATACGTTTTATCTGGATATTGCAGTGGACAAAGTCAGGCACTGGTGGCCTCATGTGGTACCTTCCTGGCCCTTTGGGATTGAGGACCCAGATTTGCAACTCCAGTTCGCGAATCCCTTTGGCTGTTACCTTGGTCAGAAGCTTCAGCCCCTGAGCTCACTGACAATACAATCAAGGGACAAGCAACAATGATGTAAGAGCCAGGAAAGGCAAAAGAAATTAACAGGCAGCAGAAAACAGGAAGGTAAATTTATTCGATTGCACCTGGAAAGATTTGTAAGGCAGTTGTACGAGTGATGAAAGCGTAATGCAGTTCCCTGCACAGTTCTACACCAGCCCAGCTGCTGCTGAGCTGGGTAGCACTGTGGAAACCCACCTCCCAGAGACCCACTTCCTTCTAGAGGAAGCTGTTGGTTGTAAACAGATGCTTTCAAATGATTTTTCAGAGCTTACACAAACTGATTGTAAGCGCGCAGGAACACGTTTGTTGGCAGCTCCCCACACTGAATTGAAAAGTCCAGCAATGTCGGTGAGATGTGTCCTGCATTTCTCTGGTACAGGCAGGATCTGCTGCCTGTAGCTCGTACTCATGCTGAAGAATCAGCACTGTTCAGCTGTGCTGTGGCATCTCGCTGGGCACCATTCAGACCTGCTTTAGTTTGGTTAACAAGCCAATTGAGAACACGGAATAGCAAGAAAAATAATAAAAGGCCTGAAAGTTATTGGTGTTTAGCAATGTTGGCTGTAATGGAGGCAGTGGATTTCATGTGAGAATGGCTCATACTCAAGAAGTCGATAATGTTTGTATTTAAAAGATTATAGAGATTTTTGTCCTGCTGAAATAGGCTTCAAGCTGTGCCGAATCCAATTGCTGTTCAATTGACACGGGCACTTAGGAATGATTAAAGCTTTAAGAAGCCCACAGACAGATTTTTTTCTTTCTTTAAGAGAATTTTAATGAACTCAAGGGATGCAAAAATCAAACATGCAAAAAAGCCTCTCACTGCTCTGCTATGAAGTTATAACATTTGTGTTCTGTCTGACTTGCAAATTCTTTCACTCAGGCCATGGAGAGGGACTGCCTGGTTTGTGCCTGGGGCACTGGAGCTTGCTGAATTGCACAGAGCTGGGCTGCAGCTGGGAACATCTGTCTGCAGTGTCACCCAGCACAGCACAGTTGCTGTGGTGAGTATGGAGGGGCCAGTGATGCAGCAGAGCAGGATCCACATGCATTTCTGTATGAAATACCAGGGCAGATGAGACTGTTTAGGATTAGGTTCACTGGCATAGCTGCAGTTTCTCTTACGCGCTGCCCCTTGCAAGGGCATGGGTGCTCCCTTGCTCTCAGGGGGCTGCCTGGGTTTCCCCTCACTCCCAGCAGGAGTATTTGCTACTTCCACCCTATTTTTATGGCCTTGCAAGGGCAAAGCCACAGGCTCTTGTCTGCTCATTTACGTGGAGTTTGCAGTAAGCTGCTCTGTACACAGAGAGTTGCCCAGCACCTGCTTTGAAATTAAGTTAATAAAGCTGGAACAGAACTAATTGAATCAAGTGCATGGAGAAAACAAACTGTCTTTAAATGCAAAAAGGTATTGATTTGCTGTTTTGCCAGTGTTAATTTAGGCCCTGCTCATGTGCTTCCATAAAGATGCATTTGAGTAAAGCTAAATTAAATGTCAGAGAGTTGGCAGTGCCAGGGAACTCACCTCCCTCACCAGTCAGGAGGCTGCACCGATGCACTGCTGCGTGTGCTGAAATCCACAGGGCACTTCTCAGCCCAAAGCATTCGCTGGACCCAAGGGGCTTGTACCCAGCTGCAGGGGCTCCACCCCCAAGGCAGCTGTTCCCCTTGGGTTAAAACAGAGCAGCCTGGAGGGTGGCTTCATGAATACCCTGGGATGAGCACTGCAGCTACCAGGGTTGCTTGACTTTCCCAAATTTGCCGTGGACTGGCAAAGAATAATATAAAATATATAAAGCTCTCAATCACTTTCAAAACCAGGCAAACTCTGCTTGCAATCATATCAGAAGGAGAGAGCAGATTTCACAGGTGAAACTACTTTTTCTGTAATGGGCAATTTTGTGATTTAAAATGAGCAAATGCTTGGTTGAAGGCAATAGTGGTGGTGGCTTGGCAGGGATGGAAGCATATTTTTTGTCTGGGAATAGTACCTTGGGAGTTATTCACCTGTTGGGGATACAGAAAGTCCTAACCTTCATAACTGCAAGGGCAGTGAAACCCCTGAGACCACCTAGGGACCACGTCCTTGCTCACAGGGCAGGAATTTTGCAGCACAAAGGACAAGGCCATGGGGCTCCTCTTACTTGGGAGCCTTGTGAGCAGCCAGGTGGTGAAACCACTTTTATGCATGGCAGGCAAGGAAAAGATGCCTCTGTCCTGGAGAAGCAATTTGTAAAACCCCAGAAACCATCATCCAACTGCACTGAGGGCTGTGCACTTTCATAGACATCTTCAGAGACCTTCAGCAGTTCATCTTTGTCCCTCCGTTCCCCTGCTGGAGGAAATGAGACAGAAGGAAAAAAAGAAAAAGGTTTGGTTTTGTTTTTTTTTTTTTCCTAATCATGTTCCCTATCAATAAGGCTAAATTTGTAACATCACCCACTCCAAGCCCTCCTCCCCCCACCCAGTATTTCATCCTTCAATAAGTAAGCCTGGGATAGAAACATTTTTAAACGTTGTTTGGATGTTCCTGTCTTTAAAAGACAGTAAAGTGGAAACTTAGTTTTCTCCTAACTTACTTGTAAAGAAATATCACTTTGGTGGGAAATGTGTGTGTTTTTAGATTAATTTACATTTTTCTCAGTTAAAAAAAAAAAATTAAATAGATGGATTGGTTGAAAGTTTTGGGAAAAATGAGCGCTTCGGACTGTCTTCTGTGACCAATAGTCAAAACTAAGGAGAGAATTCAGATGTTCAGAGACTCATTATGTTTGGAATGGAACCAAGAAAAGACAGACTAGGTGGCTTGGAAGCTACTTGAATGGGAGAAGCTTAAAAGGAAAAAAAGTTCATGCAGAAAAGCAGTTCCAGGTTTTCAAGATGAGATCCGCAAAAGGAGAGGTTTGGTGTTACCAGAGAAGAAAACCCCCCATTAGCATTTGCTGAAGTCTCCTGTTCCTTGCAGGTTCCTGTGGTGCTGGCTGCTCTCCCAGCTGCTATTGGGAACAACTCCTCACAGTGGCTTTGTGTTCAGCCCTTGGAATAACCATTTTGTTTTGTCTCCCAGTCTTCTTGAGTTTCGTAGAATTTTGGTTTAGTAGAAATATTTTCCCTATATTATTTTCTGTGCATTGTTTTTGCCTTGTAACTGCTGTAGAAATTGCTACAGAGATACTCACCTGCCTCTTCCCTTTGGCAAGCATCTGCTTTTCAGCATGGGAAAAATGCATTTCTTATTAATGCACATATTCAGGAGAAATTCTGTGAATTATGCAATGCGAAACTGGCTCCTTTTTTCAGGGAATTCCTTAGGTGTGAGAACCAGCTGCTGAGGCAGACCCATGAGCCGCAGGAGTGGTTACGTGGAGTGGAGGAGAGCACAAGTGAAACAGCTTTTGCAGCCTGTCTGCAGGCAGGCAGGAATGGCTGTGAGGGGACTCGCTGGACAGTGTCCCCAGAGTGCTGGTTTTGCACGGGCAGGGATCACTGCCTGGCTGTGAGGGCGGGGCTCGCTGCCTCATTTTGTGCCAGGTAAGGGCTGGGCACAGTCTCCCTCCTTCTCCCCACACCGGTGGGCAATAGCTAACTCTGGCTGTCTCTGTGGTACCTGTTTCCTTTTAGCACACTGTGACTGCACGGCTCTGATGCTTCCTCCCCCTTAGGATCATCGTCTGCTCAGTTCAGGGAACTTTCCTTGCCCCCTGCCCAAATGAACGCTTGCCTCACCACACAGCAGGGAATGCTCTGTTTTTTCCACAATTTGCAGCCATCAGCAGAACTTTCACATTCAGTTCACAAAATAAAATAAAGAAGCCAGGAAGGTGAAACTTGCCATTTATCTTTTAGTTTTAGCACTGTTGACTATCCACTACAAACACGTGAGCTCAGCCCTTTACAAATGGGGTCACCATGAAGACAGCTGGCCTTTCCTGGCAGTATTGTGCTGCTGTGTTTATATTTGGACAAGTTCCCCTTACAGTTCACAGCAATTGGGACTGTCATGAGATTTCTCTAAAACGAGGCTCATTTGTCTGACTACTCAGTGTGTGGAATAGATGTGCACTGCAGAGCGAAGCTGTTGTCCTGCCTCTCTTTATAGTAAGACACGCAGCAACGTGTGGCAACAGGACAAGAAGGAATAAGTGAAATTATTTTAATATAATATCAGTGTATGAGAAACAACAAAAGAAAGAAAACATTTTCTGGAAAATTCTGCATATGTATATATTGCATTGTATAGTCTTACAGACAAATTTACATCAAATACATGGTATGTTTTAAAACACTGATTCGAAGAGGACAACAAATTAATTTTTCTCTTTCTGTACAGACATGGGGGTGTGATTTTATTTTTTTTTTCTGTTGCTATAGTTTGCTGTTCTTTAGGAGGAGTACTCGTATTCTTCAGCACTGCGGCGTCCAAAATCCATCCAGCCCATGTAGTCTCTGTCATTTATCCTATGCATGGGATCAATACTCTGTACCCTGTTTCCCATAACTGAGAGCCTTCCAGCGGGACCTGAAGAAAAAGCATTTGGGAGAGCAGAGAGTAAGTGGACATGTTTTTCAGGTTCATCCATTTTCTGACCTGTTTTGTACTCAACAGATGTATGCAATAGTTGAAACTGTTTGACTTAATACAGACCATGTCATGTCATTGGGGAAAATGCCATAGAAATATTATGGGTAATGTCCTGAAAGTGGTTTGGGCTTTTATTGTAAAATAAACAGATCATTTTCTCCCTCCTGGCTGCCAGGAGGAAACATGGGTGCATTTCTCCTCTTTCCTTCCTATTTTGCTAGAGAGGGAGAGAAACCAAGTCCAGACCATCTCTCACTCTTCCTATAAGAGCACACCCTTGCTTGCTGGTATTGGGAGAGTTGCTCTAGAGGCAAAATAACTCTGTTTGAGAGCAGACTCAGGCCAGAGACGCGACTCCACCACAGTCCCATGTTGCCTGAAGAGCCATAAATGTGAGTACAGGAGTGCTTACAGTGCAAATTCAGTAACAAGTTGGGTAGAGTTATGAATCTCAGGTTTTGTAGAGAAGTGGGAATATCCCTGAAATTGAGAAAGTTGTGTCTGGAATTTATCACTAGAGGTGTCTATTGCTGGAATTATACAGGGTTTATTATTATGCCAGTGATATTTTCATTGCTTATCCAAAGCTTTCATAATTCCTTTCACAGCAGGGTTGGATGCTGATCTCTGATCCCGCCTCAGCGTTTTTCTGTCTTCCCTCCTTGGGGCATCAAAGAGACACAAACTCTTTGCAAGGAGAATTTATGCTTTAAAAAAAATGGCTGTAATCCTCTGCTTTGACATCATCGCATTATGTAACTAAAAATGCAGGGAAAGGTAAATTACCTCTTTGTGTACTCCCTGAAAACAGACAAAATTGACATATGCCAATCATTAGATTGAGCTTAAGCCTTGAGTGAGGAAGGAACAGATTCAATATATTAGTATTCAATGCAGACTGAGGCTTGAGGAATACCTGAACTGATCAAAAAGGAAAAGAAGCCCAAATCAAACCCCACAAATGCAAATCTACACAACTGCCTTGCTTACGGTTTCTTGTGTTCCGAAGGAACCCTTGGTGACTCTGTGCTTTTATATTTCAAAGTTTTCCTCGTGTAATGATTTATAATGAACATGATTCATTAAAAACAATAACAACTGCATTGTTTTGTTAGTGGTTGCAGAGGCATAAGAAACTTAAAGGTACAAAAAAAAGGAAACCAGCCATGTTTTAGACACTTATCTAAAACAAAATGGCAAAAAAAATATCTCTAGAAAAGAATGTCTACCAGTAAATGCTCAAACCCCATGAAATTCACATTCATAATTCAAAATACGTAATTAAGTTGGTGAGAGTGGTTTCTTGGCACTATAATCAGGCAGGGCAACAACAGCATGGAACTGTCACTCAGATGTTGGTGTTTAAGCGACTTCTGAGCCAGAAGTGACCTGTGGGCGGTAATGGCTCCCCTGCTGCCATTATGCTCTGGCCTGGCAAGTGCCCCTTAGAGGACAGTAAATGTGTGTGTCACTGACTTGACAGCTATAATGTCTCTTCTACATGGTGCCAGATTCATGCTGAAAGCCTGCAGATGAAGTTAATCGAAAGCTAGGGGTCACAAACAGTAAAATTAACTTCTTAACAGCACCTTAATTACCTTTCCTCAGACCACTGCAGATGTCCTGTGGATACTGCACAGCAAACTGTACAGCAAACGTCTTCAAAATTGTAGCAGATTGGCCACAAGGCTACCATCTAGCCCTAACCACTTGTGAGAATTTAACTCTCTCACTGTTTTAACTGGAAATGTTGCCCAAAACCAGCCTTTCTGTTAATCACAAGGACAAATGCCATCAGTGATGACTGCTAACACTAGCAAATGCCCAGACACTCTTTCCCCCTAGATGGAATTTTCTAGTGAGTCTTATAGTTTAGACAGGTTACAAGCAACTAATAAAATAGATGTGAGTGTTCTGCAGAGATTTCTGAAGTGTTGCCCGGAACCTTTATGTTAAATGAGAAGACAATGTTTTGATGGGAACATTGCATATATTGTTATCAATTAAGTAAATACTGCTTTGTCCCTGAGAATCTTCTCTTCTGTAACTAGCAAGTGCATCTACAAACCAGAGTCCAACCTAGTCAAGTCACAAGAATCCCAACATCTGCTAAGAGTCACTTTGTAGAGTTAATTATATATGCCAATTAACATATATGCAGGAAATCATCCCTCATATTAATACTTACCAAAAAGATGCCTTAAATCCAAAGTGTTTTTTTAACTTCATCTGGTTAAGCTATTTGGAAGTGTCAGCCAGATATTTAAGAGAATACAACGGCTACATAAACTTGAATGAGTTCAGTTTCCGTGTAGCTGGGTGACAATGACTACACTGGGGAAAGGTAATGAGGATTCTGCTTTGTAGACTCCTGCAACAAGAGTCTTATTCAGGAACAGCTTTAGTTGTAGTGCCGAATTGTAGAATTTCATGGCTTAATTCTCTTTCCGTTAGATTATGTGAACGGCTAAGGGAAGTTCCTTAATGGATATTGTGCGAATTGGTAGCATGAGATGAAGTCTCTCAGACAGCACTAAAAGTGGTTCTTTTTCTGTTTCTGATTTGGCCCTGTTCTATATACACGGATGAAGGTGTATGGCCACATACGTAATGCACAAAATACATGTGTCATCTCTTAATTGCAGTCTGTCATTGAAAATAAGAATAGGATTCTGCCTAACAGAGAGGTCAGCAGTGAGGCTAACAGGAGGGGATAGTAATGATCTGCATAAGTTTGTGCTGAGACACAGGAGAGGAGAAAGCTCTTAGTTAGGTAAAGTGAATTTTTATCCTAAGCACAGTCTGGGACCGGGAGTGAATTAATTTCTCAGTGTCTATATATCCAGGTAATCCTCATTACTGCCTTCCCCTTGAGCCCTCTTTGCTTCTCAGATGTCCTCTTTCCTGCAGTAAGTACGGTGGATAGGCTGGAGTGAAGCTATCGCAAGTAAACAAGATTTGTGTAGTGGCTTTCATTGAGGTTGGCAGCCAAAAGGCCACAGCAATTAGGCTGCCCATTGAGATACAAAACAATACATTGATGAGACAGTTCAAAAGGAAAAATGTTTTCTTGGGGGAAGTTTCCGTGGGGAATGATTTTGATCCTTGATTTTTGCTGGTAGCACAGACAGTATGTGTTTGTGTCTGTGTAAAATACGTGCTGTAAGATGTCAACAGGGACAGCTCGACTCTTTCTCTTGCTAGTTCATGTGTGTGACCATGAAGTGCTGGGGTCTGAACCCCCAGTCCTGAATTAAGGTTGACATATGGGTGGCTCCCACAGCCCTTTAAGAGGAGGGGATGAGTTTACCTTTTGGCTTTCCTCCAGGGTGCGGCCAGCCTTGCAAGGAGAGCCCTTGGGTAAACAAGCCCCAGGTGCCCTGCATTTTGGTAACAAGTGCCAGGTGTCCTGTTTGGGGATAAAAGCTGGGCCCACTTGCAGGAAGGGTTGGAGAGTCTGTCTGTGGAGTGGATGCACTTCACAGAGTTTTCCTGTTGGGGAAGGACCTCCTGACCACTCATGCAACTGGATCCCAGTCAGGTCTGGCACATACAAACGGGGGCTTTGTGGGGAGGCAACATTGGGTTACTTCTGTCATATGTAACTGCCTTGTTCTCCTGGTTGTCTCCCATCTGCTCTGTGGGTTATCTCGTGTCTCTGTTTGTTCCATCTGTTATGAGCGATATTGTGTCATTCCTGGGGTCGCTGGGGTTGATGTCTGCTATTCGTGATCTATCTGACTTGTTTGTACCCCCAGCAATCCTCTATATACTGACCCCTTTACGTGAAATAGAACCTACGTACTGGATTGTTGGTCTGCTGCTGGCTGTGTCCTTTTTACTGGGCCTACTAATTGGCAAAACAGACCAACAAATCACACGGTAAGAATGAAGCCCTTTAAGTCCACTACTCTACCAGTGCTTCACACCCATCTTACAAATGCAGTGCCATGGAGGTCCTAGGTAACTGCAAGACTGTTCCCAGGCTGCCCGAGACTGAAAACCTGACAGGAATGGACACGTTTTGAAGCAAACGTGCTTTTACTTATCACTGCTTTTAGTTACTGTGTTCATAAACGTTCAGTTATGATCTTTCAAAAGCTTTCATACTTTTTTAAACTTCCTCTGGGAATAAATATGTGGAAAATCCAATACTCGGAAGAATTCTCTGGTATGGCTGCGATGAGGTTAGCCATTTGGTCTGTATTTAGCCTCAGAAAAGTTTTCCTGCTCTTCTACCTCAAAAAAGGGAGGGAGGAAGTTAACTAAATGAAAAAGTTTGAAGAAAATGCAGTTACTTTATCTCAGATACAACATGCTGAAAAGAGTACTAAAATAATTATAAGGCTATTAAAATAGTAAATTGAAAATAAAAGCTGAACTATGACCTAAGAGGTAGGTTACATTTTTTTCAGTTACCTGGACGCAGCTCTCTGTCAGTGGCTGCTATGTACATATCTTTTTTGGGAGGAGTTTTGCAGTAAATGAGAAAGAGACTGCTCTCTACTTCAGGAATAACAAGCCAAAACCTATGTTCTATTTTCTCTAGGAATTCATGCTAGATGAGGACAGAGTTACTGTAACATCTAGGCATCCCTGCAGGAAATTCCACTGACACAGAAGTAGCACAGAAAGCAAGCTCTAATTAGTACCTTTTCTGGCTTGCTGAAGATACTTGGCCAGCAAAGCGCCGATGTTAGCTCTCTGGTCAATGCTTCCGTCCAGCCGTGGCACAGGTTTCAGCGGGCCAGCAGACGAAGGGGCGCGGACATGCCGGTGACGTTCTGTAAAGCTCTGCTCCAGCTCGGCAGCCAGTGGATTCTCATTGTGCGAGCCCATCGTTTGCTGTCCGAAAGAGCTCGCTGAGAGCACAGCAAGGAGCACACAGATGCTTATACCGCTGTACATTGCTGGAGAGAAAAGGAATGACAGGCTGATAAAATGACCAGATTTACTATGTTGTATGTGGCCCCTACCCTCATCTTTCACTGGGGGTGCTGGTTTCTGAGCAAACTAAGGTTGTGTTGGAGGTTTTTTTAATGCAGGTAACTGTGGGATCTGTCCTAAGTTGGAAAATATGTACATGAATAGTTAAATATCCCTTGATAAAAGGAAGATACTACAGTGAATCAATTTTATTCTTCCAGTGCATGTACTATGTCTCCCTGATCTACTCAATTCTTATTTGTTTTTCTTTTCTGGAAGCTGTATTTCATTAAAATTTAAGGGAGATGAATCCAGCTCTGTGAAAAATCTCAGGATTCAAACACTACAGTATTTTGCTGTAGTACTAAGATCTGCTGTTATTACAAATACTCAGTTTTGACAAGTTCTAGCAACCCTTCACTGGTTTGAACTTCCGTGTTCAAGAGGTTTCACCTTGTCATACGCAGAAAAAAAACCAACAAAAATTTCCTGTCCCAAGGAAAGAAAAAACAAAATCTAACACCTCCCCTCAAGCATTTGATCTAAAACTCAAAGCCGGTTAGTAAAAAGCTGTAAGAAATAATGTGCAACTTAACAATATTCTTCATATAAAACAGAGAATTGAAGTGTAACAATTTTTTTATTGCTTCCTTAAACAAATATTAGACAAAATGATGTCGTTTCACTAGACTGTTTGATCAGATAAGATGAAATAGTGGTTTTCTGGAAACACAGAAATTACTCTCCGTTAGTAGGAAAAACAAAGTACCTCGTACTTAATGCTACAGGGGTAATTTTAATTTAGAAATATACGTGAATTATCTATATGATAACTTTTAATCGTTTAAGGTTTTGAACAGTTTACTGAACATGACCTTTTTAAAAGAGCAGAAAGCCAAGTTTATTTGCCCACCACAAACATTAGAACGAATACATTTGGAACCCATAGAATACATTCTTTTAGCATTGTTAGGAGACGAACGACAAACGTCCCTCCAGGGCCGTTATCAGTGATGTACCCGTGCAGGGTTGGTACACGGACACCAAAGGTGCGGGGCATCCTTCCCACAGAGGTACCTTTTCCTGGATTTTTATGCATGTATGTCTATATTAATGGACACACTAACGACCCCAAGCACGAAATCTCTCCCCCCAGGCGGCTATTCCTTTCGGAGCCCGGGAGCAGCGCCCGTTCCTCTGCCCCGCCGGACCCGGGATGTCTCCGGCGCCGCCGCACAGGTAAGTCACAGACACCCCCCTCCACTTCGGACCCCGTCCGGCAGAGCTGCACTCAGAGGGGTGACAGGTACTTCGGGTGCTGCCTACCTTTGCGCTGCGCTGTCCCGGGGCCGGACCGGAGGAGGGAGCGATGCCGGTGTGTGCCCAGGCAGGGAACTTAGTGGCGGCTCAGCCTCGGCCGCTTAAATAGCGGCGGTGTTTGCACAGCTCTGACGCAGCGCGGGGCCGCCGCCCGCTCAGCCCCCGCTCCCACCGCCCCGCACCGGCACCGGCGGGCGGGACCTGCGGGCTCCGGGGCTCCTCTCGCCGCAGCCTCTGCCCGTACCTCCCTCCCTGCCCCGCAGCGCAGCCCCGCCGGGGCAGCAGCTCCTGGGGACGCGGCGCAGCCCCGCCGTGCCCGCTTTGTACCGTCGTGTTGAAGTTCACAACTCGGAGGCGAGCGAGCCCGGCTGGCTGCTTGTCCTCGGCCGGGAGCGAGGCACCGAGGCCCTCCGGTGCGGGCCGTGGGGAGGGTGCGGGAGCGCGGCGGTGGCACCCCCCGAGGCTGGGCGGCGCTGCCATTCCCGCGGCGGCCGGCAGAGGGCGCCCAGACCCCGCGCGGGGCACAGCATCACCCCCCGCCGCTCCCGCCTGGGGCGCCCGGCCGCGGGCGGCTTCGCGGGGGAAATGGATCCACCGGAGAGCCGTGAAATGCCGCGGCAGGAGCGCGCCAGGCAGCGCGGCACTGGGAAAAAGCCACCCCCCGGGAGAGCCCGGGGAAACGGCTGTGCCACGAGTTTCTCACCGCCCTGCGGCTGCTGAGCACCTGTCACCCTGCTGTCTGTCACCCAGCGGGCACACGGGCTGGGCAGGGGCTGCTTTTCGTCTCACACGTCGGGCAAAGTGGCCGTCCCGAGGCAGTTCAAAAAACAAGCAAAATCAAAACCTTTAAAACCAGAAAAGTGAGTTGGAGCAGTCAGTGTAGACTGGAACTGTTCCAGCGGTGCCCGTCCGAGTGCTGGTGTAATGGCCCTGTCTGTCTCGGGAGGAAAAAACCCACCCCGGTAATTTTCCTGATAATTCCGTTTCAGTATCTTGGCTTGGTGGGGAAAACGCTCGCTGCTATTAGACAATTAAATAGTCAACACTGAACGGAACTGTAGGTGCCTGGGAAAAGTATCAGTGTCTTTCTGGGAAGGTGCAATGCAATAACAGTTCTGGTAGAGTCACATCGAGCCCTTGTGAAACTCACTGTAGATAATGAGTTCCCGAGGGACCAGCCCAAAGCTTAACAGAAGAGCAAGACAGAGAGCTTACTAATCTCTGCATATGCATAATTCATACCACAGAGGTATAAATATAAATGCAGGTATTTAAAGCTGATGTATTTGCCTGGTTGAACAAATACACACTATAAGGGTTCATTTATGTTGAGCTGATATGGAATATCAGTTCACTTACGAATATACCCAGGACTGCACAAAGGGAGTGAGTGTGTGTGTGTGTATGCGTGGCAGCCAAGCTTACTATTTGTGTTCATGAACATACAGAAAGGCGACAGCACACAAAGTCGAACAGAGAAGACAGGCACGTTTGCTGGGCAGTTACATGCACACATCTGTATGGGGTCTCTGTGCTTTCGTAAGATTGTATTCTAGCTTTGTCACTGTACCTCTGAATTGGTCAACTCGCCGTGTTGGCAGTGAGGAGGTCAGGAATTCAGCCGTGCAAGTACAACATGAAGCTTTCTGCCTGGCACTGTCTATGTGATCTCTACACTGACTGCAAATGCCTGTTTGTTTTTCCTATTTAGCCATCGTAGTGTACGAAGAAAGTGAGACTACGGCATGATGTCAAGCTGTTAAAGTCAGCAGTATGGCACCATCTGTAACTTCGGTTACAGACTTTTGAACATTGGATTTTCCTCACTGAATTCTTTGATACTCTTATTTAAGGTCCTTGGAGATTGTTTTCTGACTTACCGATGTTTTCTTCAGTGAAAGTTTGAAGCTGTGTACAAGTTCTAGTCCTCAGTAAATATATATTAATTAATGGTATTTTAGAATTGTTCTGGGCAGAGATAAAAGACCAGAAAGCCAGTTCAGCTCAAGCAATGTGGTAGCAGGAGTCTAAGGCGAGTTGCCTGTGGACACTTGGGCTGTGTATTAGTGACTGATGTGGCACAAAGAGGAAAGAATCAGGGTTTGATTTGCAGTGACCTACCAGGTTCCAGGACCAGTGTCTTCATCTGTTGCTGGGCCTAGGTGTGCACCATGGAGGTGTAGAGTGCTAACCACAGGAGGGCCTTGTGCCACCATTACAGATGGGGTGAGACAGAAGCTGCTCCAATGCATGACTTCATCCTTAGTTCACCAGGAAGGAAAGTGTTTCAATTGCACCAGAGCCTGAGTTGTATATTGCAAAACTCCCAAATATAGATGCAAGACAAATTTAAACCTAAAATGGACCCTGCAATGCAGTAAACGCTAATATCAATGTATCCCTAAGGTGGAAGATGGATGATACCATAGTTTAGAGGCTGCAGACTTTTTAAAATGGGTTTTCTGGCAAGTGTCTGTTAAAAGTTTCTCTAACCTTTTTCCCATGCCGATCAAGATATCTCTATCCTCAACTGCTTTTTCTATTTATCTGCCAAAGGTTTTCTCCTGTGGAGCAGAGGTGGCAAAAGAGAATGTATGGCTGCCCGTACATTTTGTGCTGTTCCAGCACAAAGCTGGGAGTGAGGCTTGGAGCAAGAAGGCAGTGTGAGAACGGAGGGACGGAGATATTTTCTTACGTTTGTTCTGCAATGGAGGTGGCCGGTGCCGATAGATAGAGGGCATGGTGCTAACGTCTGTCTCTCTCTGCTGTGAGATGGAGCAGAGCGTGTCTGTGAGTGTCAGAGTGGCAACTAGCATGGAAACGCTGACTGGGATTATAGACCAGGAGGTTATCCCGTGGGACGTGGGGGCCTCGTGTCCAGGAGAGAGACATGAAATACATTCTTTTGTTTCTAAGTATTATATCCTGTTCTGATTATCACTGTGAAGGGCTTTTTTTACTTTCCTCTGGACCCTGATACTTAAGGGTAACATTCTTTGCTATGTTGGGGCAAATAAATGTTTTTTTTTTCATGAAACGGATGGAGTGACAGTATGGAGGATTACAATGAAGTAGGAGTAATTGTCCCAGGATGGCAGGGAAAGGAATGGTACAGTTTTCTGGAACTAGTGGATAAATTAGTGAATATATTATTTGGACCAACTTCATGGACTGTAAATGTAAAACAGAGTCCTCAATATATTTTAAGACAACATGTTGTTCTGCTGTTATTTCTGTGGGTGTTGATTCAGACTTTAAATTTTTGGTATTTTGTTTTTTCAAATATTTTGAATTTAAATTCAGTAATTTCTATCAAATCACCTATCTGCTTTCACTGTAGTCTCTTTTCCATGAATTTACATCCCACTTGACAGGAAGATAAACTCTGCTTGGAGTCAGTGTACTCCTGATATGAATTACATGCACTAATGTACATTCACTCATGGTCTTAAGAATTATGCATTATCCTGCAGTTGTATGAAGAAGGAAAATAAGAGGAAAAATCTCATTTCCTGGGAGCAGGATTGGATTGTTTAGAAAATCAGATTTCAGCTTGTATCCCATGAAATTTAGGCAGTTTATATGTAAGCTCCCTACAGATCAATTGGAAAACTTACTTGTATGAGATCTTCAAATTTGATTCCCTGTGTTTTCAAGGAGATGTGGTAAAGTGGAATAGAGAAAAATCCAGAGTAATTTTCTAGGAGACCCCCTAATCCCACATAAATCGCTTTTTTTGTATGGCTTTTGTTTGTTTGTTTGTTTGTTTTCTCTCTGAAAGACCAAATTGATTTTCTGTGGAAATTTGCTGTATATTTTTCAAATTGACCACAGGATAGAGGCTTTTGTGCAAGTTGAAAACTGGAAAAGGAAATCAAAGTGCTAGAAAAAAATGACAGAGGCATGTAGTTTTTGTTCCCAGTAAATCCTCTGTGATTTCAGGAATACTTTGAGAGGTATGGTAGAGTTTGAAAAGGTCGGAACATAAAGGCCTATGTTGACAAGCACAAAATAAAGGTACAGTAACTAATCTCTCATGAAGAATGGGAAGTCTGTTTAATGCTTTGTGGAATGGTTTGGCATTTAAGACTCAGCTTCCTTTTCCTTTACTGTCTGTGCCATACCTGTACTGTGCCATGTACATTTCAACCAAAAATGAATGAAAACAAGTAGTAAATAAAGAATAAGTATTATGTATCAGTGTAGAGGAAGGAGAAAATGACAACTTGTACTAGCTGTGCCTAAAGCATGTGAATTTATTTCTAGCAATTTATTTCTGTTTATTTATACCTGCTCCTGTGAGGTATTTAAGCATGTGCTTAAGCCCCTGCACATGTGGTTTGTTAGCCAGAGAGGGATGACACACCTTTAAGTATGTCCCTGAGTGTCCTGTCATGACACCCATAGAGACTACTTGTTCTTTGAACCCCCTCCCTGGGAGTGTTCAAGGCCAGGTTGGATGGGGCTTTGAGCAACCTGGTCTGGTGGGAGGTGTCCCTGCCCATGGCAGGGGGGTTGGAACGAGATGAGCTTTGAGGTCCCTTCCAACCCAAACTATTCTGTGATTCTTCTTTGCTGTTGTGAGACCTTAGGGCTGTGATCTCCCAGATTTTGTCACATGTTAGTCTAAAATTCAAAATGTCATTCAGCATCTCTTGTTTGCAGTTATCTTAGATATATGTCGTGCACCTCAGGAGAGTCCTTGCCCTTCTTCGGAGGAGAGGTTTTGAACAGACCTTGTGTTGTCTGCCATTCAGACTTGAAGTGCCTGCTTTGTCACATGCTCACTTTGAGCAAGTCGCTGTGGTAGCACTCTTGTCTATGAAACTAAAATACATATTGACAAGTACAGGAATCTGTTTTACATTGATGGTATTGTTAATTGTTTTAATTAATTGTACTTTATTCCATGATTATTGTTTATGTAGGAGAAACCAGTCAATTTCAATGTATATATTTATTTATTACAAAAATAGCCTAGTACAGAAAGGAAATACATCGTAACTTTCAAAATACTTTGTACTTTTCAGATGTGCTCTCCACCTCGCTACCTCGACCCAGACAAAAAGTGTCTTTTTCACTGTGAGGCAATAACAGAATACTGTAGGAGATACTGTTCGCTCCACAGTCCTCTCCTGTGAAAGGGGAACATCTGACTAACCAACATTTGTCAAACAATTTAAAATCCCAAGTAAATAAGATGTATTAGCCTGTCGTGCTCCAAACATTTGCATGTTTTCATCTATGCTAAAACCAGCATCAGAATTTAAGAACAGCAGAGTAATTTGACCCTAGACAGACTGGACAGCTGATAAGGGGTATTTGTAGCATCCTTCAGAAGAGATAGGGGCTTTCTCTTTGAGACATATGTGGATAGGACATCTGGAGTCTTGTTATTTCACTTCTACTATTAAATTATACTTCATAATATGGAAGGAAATTGAATTAACCTGGGTGCAAAATATGAATTGTTATTCTGACAATTCCTATTTACATGGAAATGCTAGCAATGTCCGTGGAAGATGGAGATGCTACATAGCTGTTTTGAATGGCTAAAATGGAATGAACAAATAACGGTGATCTTTGGACAACAACTCTGACTGCACTACAGTGAGCCAGTGGAAGGAATTCAGTGTAAGAGTGCTGTAAAGAAGATACTTGGAGATGGTAGGGATGACTGCTCCTTTACTGATTGCTCAGCAATATCTTTTGGATGTGCTGGAGGAGGGTTACCTGCTATGTGGCAGGAAAAATGCATTAGCCCGGAGACTCCATATTCTAACACTTAACTTTTTGTGGCCCAGTATTTCCACACTCAGAAACCCCTACCTTTGTTACCACCATAACTGAATTACAGCCTCCAGCAGGTCAAATGGATTCAACCTGTTCAACTTATTCATAGGCTGAGGGGGGAAAAAGACAGTTGACTCAGAAGTGTACTTTAAATGCCTCTCGGCCATCCCTTGGTGGGTGAGCCTTCCCTTAAAATGGCGGAAGGAAGACTTCTAAATTAAGATATTTTACTGAATCATTAGGTATAAATGCATTTTGAAAGCACTGGGAACTAAGAACACTCATGACAGAAAAGAATTATCACCCAGGCAGAATAACTAAATCTAATGGGAATAATTCTTTGGAAGCAGACAAGCCTTGATATATGCTGTTCACTTTTTATAGTTTCTAGCTCTCTGTCTCTGAATTAGGATTTTATAAATAAAAAAGATTTACTGTATTCAGAGTAGAATCTGGAATTACTTAAAATCAGCTGTTCTATACAGTGCTGTGTGGCAGGAAAGACGCAGCTTTATGAGGCATTTAAATAAGTATGTTTTCAGGTTGACTTCCTAAAATTAGCAAAGACTAATTAGTGGGATTGTTCTGTATGGTATCAATGTCTTAGGCTCACTGTTTGATAGTACAAATATACATGTTATTTAACACCTTAGCAATATTGTATTTTATTTAGCATGCTCTCAGGCCAAATAAATGAGCTCTATCAAAAGATTCCTTGAGGTAAGAGCTAGCCCAAGGTCCTGGCTGTACTTCCCTAGAATCAAAGAATCACAGAATATTGCAAGTTGAAAGTGTGTAAAATGGAGGGGAACTACAGTGACTGCATTTTCTTTTCCTTCATGTATTTCTGCTGAAAGTATTGTTATGGAAACACGCACTCCTTCTTTTTGTTTCCTTATGGTGTCCCTCCTCCCTTTACATCATCATAGTCTGAAAGAAGCCAACCAGGCTGAAAGAGGATGTCTGCCATTGGTATGCAGTCAATAAAACAGCTCTGTCGTTGAGTCAGTGGGTTATACTTTCAGTATAACCTGGGTCAGGGAGGAGGCCAAGGAAATGTGTGGGCTGGCAGGGCCTGGTGAGAAGTTCCAGCTCAAAGCTTAAGCAGAGCGTGAAGGTGAAGGAGTGATGAGACTGGAGAGGAGAAGGTAAGCACTGTGGGGAGCAGGCTTCTGGAGATGGACTGAGCTAAGAGCATTAGAATCCTGCTATGTTGTGTTTAAGAGAAGTAGACTGGGTGTCCTGAAGCCTGGCCATACCACCTGCGTCCCCACCTGACTGACGATGGCAATTGCTTGCATGGTGACGTCCATTCAGTACTTCACTTTTTGAGATTCAGTGATGTGACCCACACATAGCTGTTCATAAGGATCCTGTGGTTCCCAGTGTGACCTGTGTGGGGGAACAGTCATACAAGCATGTTGTTTGGGAAATAATGCCAGTGGGAGGACAGCAAAACAGATACATCATAACTGCCAACTTTTTAAGAGCTGTACGCATTGTCCTCTTGTTCTGTCAATATAATAGGTAATCCTCTGTTTGGATGTATGTAGGCTCTGCTAAGTGCTCATTGGCTACTTGATCAGGACAATCCATACCTGAAACATTCATCAGTGTCTGTGTTGGATCTGATGATGCTCTTGTTGAACATACCACTGACTGCAACAGATGGATTGGCATCCTGTGACACTCTCCTCATAGAAAAGTTCCGGTCATGAACAACGTAGTCTCAAATCCTTATTTGCATCCTATAAAACAGTGTTAACTCTTCAGGCCTGGGGACAGACAAAGATTTCAGGTTGGTTACTAGTATATCAGAAAAAATGCTACCATTTACAGCTATAAAACGTATGATGATAAACTGTTTGATGAAAACATTTTGAAGTGGAATCAGCCACCAAGTCCTAGGACACTACTGAACATAAGGTCTGCACTTCAGATAAATCAATATCTAATACTTCAGGCCTATGTTAACATAGTGGAGAGACAAATTCAGGTTAGTTTGTTGGTTTTGTCTTAAAAACTCTTCCCTCTTATGAGTTTGAATCTCTATCTTGAATTTATTCAAAAAACAATCCTTTCATTTTTTAAATAATACTATTAAGATAATTACTAGGAAATGCACAATTAAACTGAAATTTAGATCTTCATGTATTTATTTTTTATATTTGTGAGAGAGAATAACTCCTGAATATTCATTTATGTAGTGAATATTCACTTCTTTCTATTTTCATTAGTAACCAAAACAAAACCCAAAGAACCTTTCACGTGACTAACAGAAATTCAAATGATCATGTTTCATTAGAATCGTGTTATCTTGGTAGAAATACAAAATTAAGATTTTTTTTTGGTGGGGGGACATAATTATTTTTTACCTTGATTTTCATTATTTTTCTATTGCTTTCCTTGATTATGATACGCCTCATTCATTACTCTTACTCAACAGTGAGCAGTGTTTCAGCCCAAGCCCTCAAGCACGCATCAAGCATATTACAATACTTCAGCAATGCTGTAGTTTGAATGAGTGATACTTCTACTTTCCTCTGTGGAATATGTAATTTTTTGAACTCCCTTGATGGCCTCTCTCCTTGGAGAGAAAAAGTGATTCATCATGTGTATCCCAGTTGTGCTTTGTCCTAGGTGAGGACTCTGAAGCTCACAAGGAATGTTAAGTATGAAATAGCTGAACTACAGATTTAGTGAGAGCACTATTTGCTCATTATACAATCTATAAATGTGAGTATTTCTGAACTGAAAGACCTTCACTTTTGACTGAACTAACTTGTTTTTCAGACATTTGTGTGTTTGGCCAGACACACCTATTTCAGCAGTTCGGTAGCTGTTTTAATACCTGTGATGTACCAGTTAGTGGTAGTGGGGCAATATGCCAGTCATTGTGGGTAATATCCAAGAGCCTCTTTGCCAAAGGAAGAAATGTCTGAGTGCAGAGCACCAAGATCTGCACCTGAAGACAGAAGCAGATTGCATTTCTCTGATTTTAGAAGCATGAGGAGCAGCTTTCCACCAGGAAAGGAAAAAGACTGGCAACAGTGTGCGTGGTGTTCCTCTATGGAGTTCATGGCTAAGCAGGGTGACTGGTGCCTTCTGTACTACCTGTCTGATCAGGATAGCAGCAACCACAGTATTATAGATCCTTCCAAACTGCTCTGTGGAGTAGCCAAACTATGTACCATTTTATGCCAGCTTTTTCTAAATTATGATGTATTTCTAACATAATTTGCTTATAAGATTTGGCCATACTTCGATTAAGGGCCAAATCCAGCTCATTTAAAATACTGGCTGAGCAATGATGTGCACATATGTGTGGGTGTGCAGGAATGTGGTAACTGAGGTTTCGTTGGCACTGTTTTCTTTCTAGTCCATGAGGGTTCTCATGGTGCTGATTTTCTCCTCATCCTTTTCTTTTCATCTTTAGCAGAACATTTGTATCTATGTTTTTTCCATGCCAAAATAGATTTTCATTTCTATAGAGAGTACGAGATATTTCACGTTAAAATGCACTGGAAAGGTTTATAGAAATGAGAGCTTTGCAAGCAGGTTGCTATTTTACAGACTTTGCAGTGTTTGGCATTAAATATTTTGTTTATAACAAAGGGAAAGGAGAAACCCTCAACTGGACTTTATTGCTCTTAATATTTTGCCCTGTTGAGGCCTGCTACTAAGTGGCTAGAGTAAGTTATTTTTAAGAATGCTCCAGTGGATTAGGGGCCTACAAACCATTTACTACAGTGATGTAGACATGTTGGAGCTTTGATGCTGATGGTTAAGTGAAGATGGATCCAAGTGTTCTGAATTTTCAGGTTCTTGAACATTTTTGCCAGTTTGGTTTATCATACTGTTATAAATTACAAATAGGTCTAATCTAAAACTCTGCCTCATAGGCATTCTTAAATTTGCTGGTGTTTCAAATGCTGACAAGGTTACAACATACTTTATGAGAGGCTGCACACAAACCTTGAGTAGCAATAACAAATATTCCAAAAGGGATTAAGATTTTTGCAGTGTGACTCTATTGTCTCTGAAGTGGTTTACACAGTGGAATAATAATTTTAGTGTTCAAAAGAGTGAAAAAGAGGTGTTGGCTCTGCTTTATGCCTTAGCGAGAAAACCACAATACCAGAAGTGTAGGACATTAATAACCTCATTGTATACTGATGTTAGAGATAATATTGCAGTTCATCATTGTTTGCTATTGTAAAAGTTTTGCTGGACTTTTGGCTGTATCTGTTCTCCCATACTCCTGAGGACACTTACAGTTAAGATGGGTTTAGGATGTTTATTCCAAGTACAACACTGTAGGAGAAAAACAAACATTCAATATTCAAAAGACAGACCTATAGACATGAGAAACTGAAAAGCATTCTCCTGACAGTAATAATTCCTTGGGAAGATAGATACAATGTAAATAGTATCATGCATTATGCATTTGGTCTAATATACCGCTCAATAATGAGGTAGGAAATCGAGAGGGTGTTTCATTATGCCATTTTAGGAATGATCTTAAGCATATGTCCTAGTCAACTAGTTATCTGTAAGACCTGCCACTGCAAGGCGTATCCACTCATATGTGTTCCTCATAAGGCTGCTAAAAGCTGCAGATGTTGTCCTTGGGAAGTTTTGAGCACCTCTGAATACAGTGGTCATGAGCCACAGGAAAAAAATCTCTTGTGTCTCTAAATTACCTGTTCTAACAATGGCATTAGTGCATTTTCCCACAGCTCTTTGTTGCAGAGCTCTCATTTTCCCCTTACTTTTGTAAGAGCTGTGGTGTTACCCCTGAACTTTTTCTGAAGTCAAATGTCATGGTTTTTTTCACCTTTTTCTTGGTCCTTTGACTTGCTAGTTAACTTTCTTACAAGCAGGCTAATTGGTGGGGAAATGACAAACAGTTTGGTATCATTACCTAACGCAGTGAAGTGTACTAAGTGGGAGAGAAATGGGAGGAAGATCTTCATAGGTCAGTTTGATTTTGCTTGCTAGCCCAAGGATGATGAAGCCAGCTAAGGCTCATCTTTTTCTTCCAGAAAAACAGTAAATTATCTTCTTTTAGTCTTGCATAGTTATTTTCTGTTGATGAACAGTATTTTGCTTTGTCCCTGATACAGGCTATAAAACATAACACTTGACTGTGCTCTTCATCCTTAGCTTAATATATCTGGAATTATGTGGTAGTGAAAGTTTAAGAAGAATGGGTTTTACTGCCACATCCAGACTATATACCACCTCTGTACAAATTTGTACAGCCTCTGCCAAGCTAGAGAAGACACCTGTCTGCCACCTCTGAGAAGGAGAAAATTTAAAAGGCATCCTTGTCCTTTTGTATTGCTTTGTTTATATGCTCAAAACAACACAACGCTGACTTCAGATGGCTTTCTCCACCTTCTGGTTGCTGCAGACTGCTTTCTTTGCAAGCTCTATACGGAAGATAGTTGTCTCACTGAGTGTCTTAAGTTCTACTCCAGGAACCAGTAATGTTTTAGTCAAACTGTATTCTGAAGCATATTTTTTAGTTACCTGAGTCAGTTTTTACTGGGTCAAGCCCACTGTACTAGGCTGTAGTCAACAGATGATGCCAGGGCAAACTCAAAGCTTGCCTAATACGAGGTTTGTTGCTCTCCCAACCACATAGGCATTTTGCTTTGTTTAATTTGTGATAGTGCCTGGACTAGATAGTAAAAATTTAATTTTTTTCTGTAACAGGATATGAATGACTGGACATGATAAATAATGGAATCTCTTGTAATTGTGTCTACATGAATATTTCATATTCTTAGAGCTCTGATTTTATCCCATGCCTGAGAATGCTCTGAAGTATCTGACAGAGCTTAATTGTTTGCTTTTGCTCCATCCCTTTCATACTGATGACACAAGTCTCTGACTGCTTGAGATTATACCATTTTTCAAAAGTTCGGTGTGCCTACATGTGCATGGAAAACCAAGGAGCGGACTGTGAATCTTCACCCTTTTGTTGCGAAGTCTGTAACAGTGGAAGTGGAAGGAAGCAAGTTAAATTGGTCTTATCTTTCTGTTTGGAAGTCTGCTTTCGTCTTGTACAGTACAGATATAGGGAATGGCTGCAACAGGTAATATAAGTTTCAAAGAGCTCTCAGAGACTAACTGGCCGGTGCTAACTGGCAAGCGACATGCAAAGAATTTCTCAGTGTAGGTGTACTCTGAGAGTGAAAGATAAAAGTGTTCATTAGTACTAGGTATGTTTCAAAACCAAAATGGGTAAAAGTTTTTTTTTCAGCAGTTACTTTTGAGTAACTGGAAGTTAACACATATATCAAAGGTATGGATTTGATCACAAAATGACAGTATTTCTCATCCTCTGGGAGGGGGGAAAGGAGAAACAGGAAAATCAAACCAATGATGTTTGAGAAGGTAGATTTCAATAGTCTTTGAGAGTTCATAAGATGTTTTGTAAGAGTCACAAAACCAAAATTAGATGAAATTAGTGAGGGACACCCAAAGTAACTGGAAATCACTCAAAAATTACGTTATTGATAAGACAAAGAACAAGAAAAGTTTATCCACTACTGACTCTGAGGATGAATACATTTAAAGGTGTTTCTTTTGTATCAGTTTTCACTTGAAAGCCCAATGGCAATCTTTCACAATTAATACTAATGACAAATGAAGACAATCTCAGCCTTTAGGGAGGTACACCGGGCCAAACAGTACTTAGATGTAGCTGATATTTTAAGATGGATGATGATTTTTGTCTCTGTCGAACAACTGACCAAAGCTGTTGGAGTTATCTTGAAGACTGATGAATGACAGATGTACCAGAAGACTGAAATAAAACTAAATGTAGTGCTTCTCTAGTTGGAGGACAAGAAGAGCTGGGGATTTATAGTGTAATTTCAATCCTCAGAACAAGTACTGGTTCTGATAAATTTTTGTAAAGACCTAGGCAGTAATGAGATGAATAAAAGCCTCTCCCTTCTTGCCATCCCCTTGCCTCCCTGCAAATGCAAGAAAAATGAGTGTAATTTAAAATGGGAAGACGGGACCTGACTCTGCACAAGTCAATACTTAGTTGTAGCAACCCATCTAATTCAGCCTTCTAGCACTGTTCCCCATGTGCATCAGGAAAAGTTCTGTAGTTGCAGATGTACAAATTACCAGCATGGCCAACAAGAATACCCAGCTGGCACTTTAAACAACCTTTCTGGACTGTTTTGTGTAGGACCAAGGTATTATTAGGTTTTCACTGGAGAATTTATTCCTTTCTTTGATTTTGTGTCCATTTCATATTAAGTATTGCCAGATTAGTTTTAAATGCAGAAAGAGTTTAGACAGCCATCTTCAGTAGCACACATTCAGTTTTCCATGGTGGTGGTGGTGGTCTAAAGAATACTGAAGCATATATAAAGGGGAAATCTGCATTCATATCTTCTTTGATATTGAACAGAGGATGTGCCACCAAGCCTATAATGAATTAAAGGAAGGAATAAATATTGCATGACCTTCCAGTCCTAGATATAGCTGTCTCACTCTATTTAATAAGCAGAGGCAGTTTATAGTGTTTGCCCAGCCATTTCCCAAGATACGTTTTTTACTAGGCTTTGTCACAATGTGACTTTATTGCTTCTTGCTGTGTTAAGATCCTACATTGTCTTGTCTGTTCTCTGATGGAGACACATTTGTCAGAAGATCAACTGCTGTGAATCAATGGACACCCAGTGAAACTGTTGCAGAAACATTGCTTTACAACAGCTGAATATTGGCTCTTATTCTTCACAAACTGCTGATGTCATTAACTATTTAGAAGCCAAGTTTCAGAAAATGTATCTAGCACATACCAAAAAACCACAGTAATTCCATTTCATAGAAAATGTAAAAAAAATTATAAATGTTTAGCATGAAATGGAGCCAGGACATACAAATGGAGAGAAGCCTATTATCCTAGGAGCTGGAGTATACTGAATGCTAAAGCATAGTGAACAATGCCATGATTTCATCATCTACCTGTAATTTGAGAGACCTGTGTTTTTCAGACTGTGCTTCAAATCAAGTACAACAGGGACTGAAACTTACTTTCCCTCCATTCTCCCTGAATTACCGAGCTATGGAGTTACTTTGTCCCTCTCCAGATTCTGTCCTGGATCTGATGCATTTTAATTAAAATCAATGTGTCTGGAAATGCCATTTTTGACAGAACAGCATTTTTCAGCAGGAAGTAAGTAATTTTGTAAGTGTTAAGTAATTATTTATACAGTATAGTGATTATTTTTTTGTGTGAGCTCTAATTGTATCCAAATCACAGCTAGCATGAGAATGCTTTCTTTTGGACATAACCTTTCAAAGCAAGCCACCTTGGTATCCTGTCAGAAGAAGAGAGGAAAAAAGGTTTTTAACAATGTGGATCCATGGAACATAATATAGGCAGTATGCAAATGGTCACGTGAGGGAGATGCTCTCCTCCTGGGGTTTTGGAGCAGTTCATTTATGATTTGGTCATATAGTTCTTGATGAATGCATTGAAGTTTCTAAATACTATTATGGCCTCATAAAACCTAATTTGCATGCAATTTCTTCTCCACTGCATTGCAGCAATTCCTTAAACCACTTTTGAAAGTCTTTATACTAAGAGCATTCTGGCTTCATCGTGATTGTTCAAATTGCTTGGCTGAATGGAATGAAAATACACTTAAGTTTCATGGAAAAAGGAAAAAAAAAAAGAAACTTAACACATACAAAGAATAAACAACCAGTGAAAACTGTACAGAATAGAATCCCATTATTAGATGCCACTGAATTTCTAACAAGTCATATACAGTTGTTATTGCTAAGCAATAAACAATTAGCAGCAGATCATTTTTGTGACTGTTCAGGTCTGTAGAAATTGTCTTTAAACTGAAGATGGAATAATACTATGGAAATGCAGTGGGAAAAGGTTGTGTTTAAACTAGAGACAGAACATTATTGTGGAAATGCAGCCAAAAAAGATCATATTTTACCTTTCTTTTCCTTTATGGCTCTTATCTCCATGATAATTTTCCCACTCTTTTGTCTTTTTTTTATCAGTTATGTATTTTTGTTACTTACAATTTCTAAACATGCTGGATTTTTCAGCAAAGGTGAGTACTGTGATTTACACTCAGAGGCCTATGCAGTCTATGCTACTAGAATTTCAAGACAATCTGTTCCTTGCTATTGTGAATCTGAGTGACTGTACTGTGCTGCAGTACAAAGACATTCCTCACTACAACAGAGTCACAGGGGGTGGCAGGCTTTCAGGTTGGAGAGCTACAGTCTTCTCAATGTTAGAAGACATTTGTCAAGGTTGATACCTGGGCATGGGAATATAGAAAAGGGATCCAGTGTCACACACAAACCTGGGACTATCTGACTATGGGACTGTACTCTTTCTATATTAATTTGTGTGAAATTGGTACTTCATGATTTGTGTGAAGTCTTCATGATTCATGTGAAGCATGTGGAGAAAGTGTTCTCTCCAAGTACGAGTTTGAGGCTATGGCCAGTAACGGCTGACTTTTCACACAGAGAAAAACATGGATAGCAATTTAATTCTAATTAAAATTATTTTTATTATTTTATGTGCACATTTATACACTTTAAGAAATAAATTTTTTTTTAGCTTTTCATCAGGTATCTCTGTAGTAGCTGGAAGTTGTTTCTTGAGCAATTTAGTAAGCTGAGACTTTTCAAGACTGCTAGGCTGTGGTTTCTGCCTCCTCTAACTTCAACTGAGAGAAGAGATTGGAAAGGTATGAGTATTTGAGTTTTCCAGCTGTTGTTTTTTATGTATGTATTTATATAACATTTATATATTTATATGTATTTATATGAAAACCTTCTATTTATATAGTAGTTCTATTTATACAATACTTACATTTATATAAGTATACTAGCATATTTTATACATCAGAAGTATCCCCAAGTTTCAGCAGTTTACCCAGCCATGCAGTCTGATCATGAACAGATTATTGTTTGAGAACACAGGGTTAACTTTACTGGGGTGAATCAAGGATTAATTAAAACATTAAAACAAATCATTTGTGTCTCTACCTCTATAGAAGGTCTTTGTCCTTCTTATAATTTACTGATAATGCAGTGCTTTTCACAAGACCATGAGGTAGTTCTGTCTCCCAAAGGACAGATAATCATCAGATATCTTTACTCCACTACAGATTCAGAGAAACAAGTAATGATATAGTATTAACATCCACGTAGACAAATCAGTTTATGCCTTGAAAAGTGGTTTTAGATAGAACTCAGTGACTGTTCTGTGAAAGAGTAGGTTAAACTCCCATAAAAATGGTTTGTGACAGTATATTTTTCTCTAAAACAAGGGAGGATCATTCACACAAATCACCCAAACCCCTTTGTTAGACTCCAGTCTCTTACTCAAATATCAAGATTAATTTTAAAAGACTTGATTATATCTTTGTGCACTGTACACTTTTCATCTGCCACTGAAATCTAAAGCAAAATTTTTATCCTTCCTGCTTTAATATGAAGGCAGATCTTTCCCTAGCCTAGTTTAATAAATCTATCTGTGTAAAGAATTTTTCCAGGACAAAATAAATCTTTCTAGTTCGTGTCTCAAGTCAGTAATATTCTTCCCTCTTTTTTTTGCAAGTGAACCTGGGTAACTTGAAGATTTATGTTGCATTTTATTGGTAGGTGAGAAGATGCCATTTGGGTACCAGATAAGTGAATGACAAAGGAAAGGAAGCATCTGATGTTCTCTAATGACTGCGATTTGCGGGCACTTTTCATGGGACTGCTGTTGTGCAGAAATGTAAATGTTCCCATTTACCTGTAATGAGAGGTAAGTGCAACTTGCTTTCTCAATGTCTTATCCAAAAAGGGAAGCTGCTTAGTTTATCACTTCTGATCTAAAGTACCAGGCTTTGCCTGTTACATTCATTTCTTGCTTGCTTTTCAATTAGTTTGGTATCGAGATTAAAGTCAGGATTAAACAAAATGCAGACCTGTCCTTTTCACAGGTTTCTGTTTGTTTTGAATCTGCTTCACTGCCACACACTTTTAGTCTTTCTTTCCTGGAGAAGTTACAGATTGGCTCCTATCTAGTGAGATAATCAAGAAAAGCATCTCTGTGAGGTTTTTTCTTTGATTGGGGTTTATTTGGTTGCTTGGTTGGTTTTTTTAATAAAGACATTACAAATTGGGGTATTTAGCAGAAAAATCAGTGTCATGCAGATGAGGCCTCCCTTTCTTAGCTGATAATAAAATGCTTCTGAATCTTATGTTGCTATTGCATGTTTTAGGGTTGCATGTGGAACTAGTATGTTTGTTAGTAAGAAATTAAATGTATACATGCACACACGGGACTTTATTTGACATAACATGAGATGATGAAGGTGGAGAGTTGGGAATCATATAGTTAAGGGGTTCATAGCTGGGCCTTTTTGATGGGAGGAATGAACTCTGGTTTTGTTTGAATCCTGAAGATTTAGGGTTTTTTCCCAAAAAAGCCGTGATAGTATTGTGGGAGTAGAGACCCCTTACTGAGATCACAGTGCTATTTTGTTAAGTTCTGTAAAAACACATGGAAGACAGGTAATGAATGGTCTCGGGAGCTCACAGCAAGACTATGAAGACACTCTGTCACTTGGGAGATGAGGAATTGAACAGAGACCTGAATAATATGTGGCATTCACATTCTGAATGAGTTAGCTTGTGTGAGATTAAATGAAAAACAAACAATCAGTGAGCTGACAAAGGACAATTGTTTTAAAAATATTTAAAATTGATCAGAAAGTGAAAACAAATCTCTTGACAGTGAAAACAAAACTCTTAAGATCCTGAAAAGGGAGCTTCAGAAAAAGAAAAGAACCTTGTTAACTCAAAATCTACATTTAGCCATAATTGCAAATACCTGAGCCTTTTTCTTTTCCCCACCACTTCTGTGCCCTTGTGACAGCAGTGACCATGTTAGTCTAAAGACCTCCATTGAAAACCAGGTTTTGGCAAGAAAGATAAAGGATTGTTTCAGACTCATAAGACAAGGCACAAGCAAGAAACAGAGCTCCTGACAAAACTCCCACTGGGGCATTTTCTGTTCTCATTGCTGTTTGTTTTATATTTCTCCACCTTGGAGAAATGACTGGAGAAATTAAAAACCAACAAATTTGCTGCCATTGAAAGGGATGACTATATGTATTACAGTGCTGACTGTCCTGACATGCTAGTGTGTGTTATTTTGTCTCATTTCAACATTAATACTCCACTGTGCTGTAGATTGCAGACCACAATGGGACAGTTTGTGAGTAATTTTGAAAGCCAAATGCTTTCTTGGAGAAGTGAATCTACCTTACCTGTATCTGCATCATGCTGCTCTGTAGGAGTGATTTTCTCAAAGAGGTTGAATCAAGCCAGAACACTGTCTGCCAACATTTGAAATGTTACTGAGCCATACAAAGTACTGGAAGATGAACTGGCAGTAACTTTGATGAGATAAAGAAGAAAACAGTATTCAATAAAGTACAGCTAGTTTACCATCATAATAAGTGTAATCTGGAACAGAAACCAATTGTCAGCATCTTTTTTTCATAAGGGTACCTAGCCAGTTCTTTAAGCAGGTGGATCACAGCATAGCTATTTCCAGAATTACAGGAATGTTGTAGCTAGAGATCTAAAAAATCACTAGTGGTATGGGAAAAATAACTAGGGAACAAACACTGCCTGTTTGAAATCCAAAAACCAAAGTGGCTCTTTACCACCATGACGTGTAGTTAAACTATAGTTGTTTAAGGCTGGGAGACATAGCATGAACATGTTTGCCCTGTTGTCACAGATACAATATTATTTGATATAGAGTACTAGGCTGGGTGGGCCTTTGTTCTGACACAGAACAGTAAGTCAGTTCTAATGTTGGCTGATCCTGGATTTTTGCTTAATATGATGTGTTGGATAGATGTACACTGTTTCTTTCTGTTTCTTTCTGTTTCCCTATTTGACAAATAGCCAGGTACCAACACTGGGTCTCTTTTGGGAAGATCATCTGGCAGTCTAGGGCAGATAGGTCAGCGTCTTTCTTGCTGTGGAATTCCAAATTTAGAATTATGTTTTTAAAATGATCAGAGTTGTAACACGAACTCAGTTATTGAATATCCAAAACTTGACAACAGATCTACTTCAAACTACTATCTAAGGGTAGTAGGTAGAACGTAAGAAACCCTTCTACTAATTGTGAGCCAAAGCCCAAGTCTTTCTTTTGGCTGACTTCAGTTCTGTATCAGGAGATTCCTGGGTTTTGCTTTACAGGATTATCCCAGTTTACCAGCTAAGAATGTAACTTACTGCAGTACTAACCCTGCTATCACCGTTTCTGCAACGCTGAGTGGCTCTGTTCTTGTAATCAATTAAAGTATAATTAATTCCATTATATGGTAAGTATACTTTAGTTACTGTGATCCATACTGCACCAAAGAAAGAGATAAAAGCACTTCTGAACTGTAGCATACATAAAATGGAGAACATAAAACTGTTACCATGTTTTCTTCATAAGCTGCACTATATGTTTCAGATATATAATTCTGTACTCTAAGTATAAAGGCATGCAAGTAAACCAGATGCTGATTTCTATATCTATAACCTGATCCTAATTAACCCAACACCTACTGGAATGAGGAGAAGGTTAGTTTTCAGTGCTTTTTTGTTGTAACATTGGCATGAGTTTTACATTCTACCTGTCTTAAAGGAGGAAGACCAGATGCCTCAGTGAGGTCTGTGAACTTGATTATCTGCTCCTTCATTGTTCCTTCACTAGCTTTGGCTCCCTGACTGCAGACACAAGACTGGAACACAAGACTAGATTTCTGTTCTCCTGCTTATGCTGTATGCAGTATGATAACATCCACCCTTTACCACTCTAAACTTTGTGTCTTCTTCTGAGTCAGAAACTTCAAAGTGTTTAGCTTCAACTATCCTTTCTTTTTATTTCCCTTTGGATTTTGTGTTTTGATAGTCTACACATTGTGCTTTATAGATATGCTTTCAAAGTTGTGTTAACAGCATGTTTTGGCCTAGTTCCTTCTGTTGCCCTGGAAATTCTAACTTCCATTCTGATTCTGATTTTTTTTTTCTCTTTGATATTCTGGAATTTCCTATGAAAAAATGCTTCTGTATTTTCCAGTCCTAGCATATCAATACAGTGTCACATCCTAAGGCTGAGACATCAGGGGCAGCTGAAGTGCAGAGATATCTGCTGAGTGGTAACACCACTGTGTTGGTGTGAGTGCTGCTGAAAAACCTGAGTCCCCTTTAGGACAGTAATGGGTTGGGGTGGCTGCAGGAGCCAATGCCATCACATTGCCTTGAGTCCTCACTGCACACCTGAAGTGCTGGGGTCTGAACCCCAAGCCCTGAATTAAGGTTGACGTATGGGTGGTTCCCACAGCCCTTCAAAAGGAGGGGATGAGTTTGCCTTTTGGCTTTCCTCCAAGGTACGGCTGGCCTTACAAGGAAAGCCCTTAGGTAAACAAGCCTTTTGTACTGGGCCTGGTAATTGGCAAAACAACACCTCTGCTGGCCCAGCTGACTGCAAAATGGTTTCCAAGGCCACTAGAGTTGCATGCTGGTGAAAAGGTGCTCCTGCAGTTCCCGTCTCCTGTGTTTGTTGAGCTTTTGCCTTGAGGATCTTCACTAGTGGAAGAATTTGATTAGTGGCCTGTAGTATTACAGAGGTTGTTTACCTCTCACTGAAACAGATTCTTCCTTTTGTACCCTATGTCTGAGTTCAGAACAAAGACTTGGAAAGGTTCCTTCTTTGGGGCCATTGCTGGTCCTCTGCAAGTGAAGGTGTCCCAGGTGGTCTCCCCCATCACCATCCTGGCTTCCCTTTCTTTGCTGTATAGGCTCTTGAAGGGGAAAAATTTCTTTGTGAAATATTGTCAGTGAGGAATAAATAGGTAGAGACAATAACATCTAATAGTTTATGAAGGTTCATATAATAAAAGCATTAAAGAACAATGAAAGAAATGTCTGCCTTGACAGAGAACTATATAGTGGTACAAGTTTTCCGTTAGTCAACAGCTCCTAACACTAATTGCCTTAAATCAGCTTTTAAAGTAGCAGTTGAGTGCTTTTTAAAGTTGAACTTTTATCACTGGGTGTTGGCTCTATTCCCAGTGAAGAAACACACAAAATAACTTGTTTATGGGCTCTGAAAAAAGTCAAGTTTGGTTTGTAATGCTTGATGTCTACTTTGGAAAAAATAATAATTTCTCAAGACATCAGTTTAATTTTCAGATTAAATGGAATAAAGAACCTGAAGAATCCAAAGAAACATGCTCAGAATTGCATATCAATGCAGAGCAGTTGCTGAGGGGGACAGGACTGCTGGCTTCCTTTGGCTTCCTCTAACTCTCCCATCAGTCGTTTCTGGCTGTATGCATGTGTGGTGGTTTGACCTTGGCTAAACGACAGGTACTCACCAAGCTGCTCTCTCACTTCTCCCCCGCTTCTCTCAGCAGGGCAAAAAGGGGGGGAAAGAAAATAAGATAGAAAAAAACAACCCTTGTTGGTAAAACAAAAGCAGTTTTAATGTAAGCAAAGCAAGGTCCACGTGATTTGCTCTCTACTTCCCATGAGCAGGCGATGTGGGGCCTTCTCAGGAAGCAGGGCTGTGATACATGTAGTGGTTGCCTCAGAGGACCAAGAGTGACCCCACCCCCCTTCCTCCTTTTTCCCAGCTTTATACTTGAGCAGATGTCATATGGTATGGAATATCCCTTTGGTCAGTTCGGGTCAGCTGTCCTGGTTGTGTCCCCTCCCAAGATCTTGCCCACCCCACCCCACTGGGGGGAAACATTGGAAAGAGCCTTGATGCTGTGTAAGCACTACTCAGCAGTAGCCACAACACCAGTGTGTTATCAACACCCTTCCAGCTCCCAACATAAAACACAGCACCATGAGGGCTGCTACAGGGGAAAATCAATTCCAGCTCAGCCAGACCCAGCACAGCATGTTAGAGAGCACTTGTTACTTGGAGTCCTCTCTGGGACTGATGGGATGCTTCTGTGGCCTTGCTGTTCCTTGTTTTCTTCAAGCATGTGGATATGGAAGATCTGGGCTGCAGCCCTCACAGTGATGCTTCTGAACATGAAACTGGTGGTCTATTTTACATGGTCTGCTTGGTAGCACAAGGGCTGAGGATGGTAAGAGGTAGGATAGTCTTGGAGAACTGGGTAGGGCACAAGACCAGCCTGGTGCAATCTTGTCACTAGTGCCCACTGGATGGACTAAGGAATGAAGAAATCTAAATGCTATCCATGCCCCAGTATATGCTGGTGGCCTCCCAGCTAAAAAGCAGCTTAGTAGATGGCCTGGTTTCCCAGGAATAGAACCATGGGCCAGCCATGCAGGCAGGCCATGAGTAGCCCGGAGTCAGCTGGGAGATCCAATCAAGGCAGCTGACTCACAGGTGTATCCCATACCACTTCATCTGCTCATTATAAAAGGAGGGAGTTCACTGAGGGCAGAGTTCTTCCTGGGGCTCTTCTCTCCTGGTCTTCTGTTTCTGATCCCAAGGACCAGGCTGAGTAGAACCTTGTATGCTTTACGTTGATGATTGTATTTGGTTTGTTATTTCATTAAATCTTTTTCGACTTCAATCCACAGAGATTATACCTTTTTTTTTCCCCCTGATTCCCCATCTCATCTGGGGAGGGGTCATTGGGTGATGGTACAGGCTAAACATAGTCAGTAGGAAAGGACCTGGAGGTCTAGGTGGACACCAAGTTGAATGTGAGCCAGCAACATAGCCTTTCTGCATAGAAGGTAAATGGTGTCCTGGGCTGCATTAGGCAAAATATTGCCAGAAGGTCGAGAGAAGTGATCTTTCCCCCTTCTATTCAGCACTAGTGAAGCCATACCTGGAGTGCTGGGTCCAGTTCTGGGCTCTCCAGTACAAGAAAGACATGGACATACTGGAGATAGTGCAGTGAAGGGCCACTAAGATGACTAGAAGACCAGAGCATCTCCTATGAACAAAGGCTGAGAGAGCTAGGATGGTTCAGCCTGGAGAGGAGATGGCTTGAGGGGTTCTTGTTAACTTATATCAATACCTGAGGGGAGGGCACACAGAGGATGGAGCCAGGCTGTTTTCAGTGGTGCCCAGTGACAAGATCAGAGGTGATGAGCAGAAAGTGAAACACAGGAGATTCTTCCTGAGCATCAGGAAACACTTTTCTTTTACTGTGGGGATGACTGAGCACTGGCATGGATTGCCCAGAGAAGTTGTGGAGTCTCCATCCTTGCAGATAACCAAAAGCCATCCAGATGTGGTCCTGGATGATTGGCTCTCAGTGATCCTGCTTGAGCAGGAGGTCTGGACCAAATGACCTCCAGAGGTCCTTTCCAACCTTGGCCATTTTGTGATCCTGTGATTTACTAGTAAATAAACAAGTCCACGGCTAGTTCTCTGGCTCTCAGGCAAGTGGTACAGCATAGGTCATGTCCATACTAGCTAAATTCTCCACCCCCTCCTGAACACAGTAGCTTCATCTGTGCTCTGTCCTGGGAGCAATCTCTGGCGTATGCTCCATTCTGAGAGGTCAGGGTGGCTGCTAGTTGGCCTGGGCCAAAACCGTGCCTGGCAGTGTACTAACGAGCTGGACTGCATCAGTGACCATGAGGCTGTGCTTGAGCTTATGGTCAGTGTTTGTTTGGTTTGCTAATAAAAATGTGATCTATCAAACCTACTCTCCATTGTTCCAACCATGCTAAAGGAAGTCAGCATAGTTACTGAGAGATTTTTAGTCACAGATTTCTTCCCTCTGCGTTTGTTCTTCATTCATAGTTATTAAAAGCATCCTGCCTTGCCTTACAACTCTGCTGACTCCCCCCACCCATAGCCTGGGCTTCCTGGTGTTTTCCTGATCCTGTCCAGGGGTTTTGCCTGTGCTTTCACAAATTGTAGCTTGGTTCAAGAGGTTTTGCTGGAAAGTTGGTGCTGAGGCACCTGCTTTCCTTAAAAGATAGCTGAGGCTCTGTAGCAGTGCCCTGGGACTCACGAGTTGGTTTCTGCTGTGTGGGGGATTGATTGCAAAGGTGTGAAGCAACTCAATTACATTCCTAATGGGTGGCCCAGTGTGGAGGCTAAGCTGGCACAGCTTCCTAGCTGCCGACTTGACTGCAGGCAGAGGGGAGGGGAGAAATTCAGGAAGAGAAAGGCAATGAAAAGAAACCATGGTAAAACAAGATAAATGCAAAACCAGAAGGAAAAAAAGAAATAAATATTTAAATATTTAGAATATTTAAGAAATAAAATATTTTATTTCTTAAATATTTAGAATATTTAAGAAATAAAATATTTTATTTAAGAAGTATTTATTTAAGAAATAGTGAGAAATACATAAGAAATAAAGTATTTAAAAATTTAAAATATTTAAGAAGTATTTATTTAAGAAATAGTGAGAAATACATAAGAAATAAAGTATTTAAAATATTTAAGAAATAGAAGAAAGAAATATTCTAGAAAGAAAGCAGTGCTAGAGAGAAGCCTGAGGCTAGCAGAGCAGACAAAGGAAACAGAAGAATGTGGTGGAATAAACATATAAAACAGGAAAGAAAGGGGGAAAGGAAAACATGTTCTTTACATTCTTTTTCCTGCTAACACATGCTCTGAGCACTGTGTATCTGGCTACATCCCTAGTTTTGTATTTTGCAGTAGTTCTGCTGCACACATTTTATAGCTTTCAACAGCATTTTAGCTAGAGCAGAAGGAGCTTATAGCATTTTTCTTCCTTTCTGTCCCCCAGTGCCCTCTCAACATTTCCTACGTTCTGCTGACAGTAGGCAGAAGGGTTATTTGGCACCGTTCGCCCACTAGATTTGAGTGCAAATGCATCTTGGCAAGGATTCCTCGTAAACTGCGTATGCTTTGCGCGTGGCCCCTTCCCTGTAAAGTTTTGGGTAATATTCCACTAGTAATCTCTCAGTTATGTTTCCTTTCCCTGTGTAGCCAGACTGTGTGAGAATGAGCATTGATTTGGTGCTTACCTTTTGCAAGTTTACTGTATGTTTAAAGCTCACTCACACTGATGAAAGTTTTTGTCTCCCTCTGCTCCCTGTTTGTTTTTGGGGAGCATACAAGGTTCTGTTTCTTTGACAAAAGGAAAAAAAACAAGGAGACAATGGATTTGCTTACAGTTCCAAACCTGTCACTCAGCTTGTGTTGTTCAAAAGCTCTTTTCTCAGTGCTGATCCAGGATATTTCTGGAGCTTGCTTTTCAGTCTGTTTTTGTGGTATCCCCTTCTTTCTCTCTTGTTCACTGCTCACTCGGTCAAAAACCAATCAGCTCAACCTCTTTTCCCACATAGTTCAGATCTGGAGGATGCATAGAGAAGTAGTGCCTTCAGAGAATGTCTTCCTTGCATCATTTCAAATACTGGTAACAGTAGTGAAAAACTGACACAGCTGCAAAGCGGTGACCTTTGGTCAAGAGAGATTTAGGCATGTCGTTCTGACTGATATTCTTTGTCCCTTAAACAAACAGTTCTTCTCTATATATCTCATGTCTAGGAATCTGTGTTTTGATAAGATGCTTCACTCTTACCACCTTTATTGTTCCTTTGAACTTTGAGTGCTACAGAAGCCTAAAAAATAATTAAAGCTTTCCACTTCCCAAGGCAGCTATTCTCTAACTTCTAAGAGTACTGAATGAATATCTGGCAGCTCATGGTATTTTAGCTTTTGTTGAAGGAAGGGGACTATTTCATTACTCATCTAGCTCTAAGATTTGTTCCTAATATTGTTAAACCAGAACTTTTGCATGCAAGAGCACACTCCAGACCTGCTGCAACAGATGCTGAGATGTAGTTAGAGAGTCACAAATGCCAGAGTATATTTAAGAGTTTGGGTTTTATTTGCCTTAGGAGAAAATTGTATTTATTGGTTTTATTACATAAATAATTGCACAAAGGAAAAATATATGTATTTGGCTAGGAAGGGGTTTGCAAAAGGACATGAGCATTCTAACCTCACTCACTGTAAATCAAAGTTGGACTCCTAACTTCTGCATTTTTAACTGTCCTCCTCAAAACCTGACAAAGTGTCTGTTCCTTCCGTGTTTAGATATGGGGGAATGTGAACGAGAATTTATACAGAACATAGTCACTGCTATCAATATTTTCCCTTGTATCTTTCCATTGATCTCAGCAGGAATTATACCAAGCCTTTGTTAGGCGCACAGCAGATTGTGGTGCCTATCACTCCTGATGTTTGGACTGGTTTTGTTTCTATCAAGTATGTCTGTTGCTATGAAAAACTCTCTGTGAATTGTGTCCTTCCCAGAAAACAGTTCTGATGAGACATGTACGTGGTTCTTGGGTTGTCTTACTTTCCAAGTCAACACTTCTACAGAAGTAACACCTTCTCTGAAGATTCACAGTAAATAGATGTGCTAGACAAAGGTTAAAGAGAATTAGAAATGTGATGATGTGATGAGCCAAGAATGTGCTGTAGATTAGTACTTGGTACTACAGTCTGCTTACAGTACCTGTATCACCTGGTTTTCAGTTGAGAGTCCTGAGTTTTACTCTTATTTTTTCGGTTGGGGTTTGGGTTTTTATGCTGCTTTTTCTTTTCTTTTTTTTTTTTTTTTTTTTTTTAAACAGAAGTAATTCATGCTGTTAGTGTATTGAAATTGACTTGAGGTAAGTAACATGGTTTCTTTTTTTTGTGTTTGTGATTACTTTCACAGCATCAACAGTATAAGGACATGACTGAATAATTCATGTATATTTTACTGAGGCATTCTCCCAGGCAACCAAAAGCTTTCCTAATGGTTGGCCTAGACAGTGATTCCAGTCTCTGGAATGTTTGATTTGCAGTGCCCCACCACTGTGCTAATGTGGTTTTCTTTCATAGCTGTCTCAGTCATATAAAATTGTTGCCCTACCTGTAGACTGATAAATACTTTCCCTTCTTTGTCTCTTTCATGCTGATGCAAGCTGATCCAGATGTTTGTGTTAGTAAACATCCTTTTCTCTTTGACTTTATCACTCTGATATTCAGTCACTTCTTTCTTTTAAAGAAAAACACTGATCAATTTGCATGTATTTTTTTCTGCTGTAGACAAGCTATATGTATATGATCCTGTGTGCCCCATTTTGGCTGTATCTTCTTACCTTCATTGTCATCTACCTTACTATATTGGCTTTATGTGGCAAGGTTTTGATAGCAGGGTGGCTACAGGGGTGACTTCTGTGAGAAGAGACCAGAGGCTGCCCCCATGTTGGACAGAGCCAGTTCCAGCCAGCCCTAAAATGGACCTACTACTGGCCAAAGGTAAACCCATCAGTGACACTGGTAGCACCTCTGTGATAACGTATTTAAGAAAGAGTAAAAAACATTGTTCAGTAGCTCTGAGAGATAAGTGAGAAAAATGGAAGAGAAATAGCCCTGTAGCACCAAGGTCAAAGAATGAGAGGGAGGAGGTGCTCCAGGCACCAGAGGATAAGTTTCCCTGCAGCCCATGGCAAAGACCATAATGATGCAGGTTGTGCCCCTGGATGTGCATGGGCTGGAGCAGTCTCCTGGCAGGTTCTGCAGCCCGTGGAGAGGAGCCCACACGGGAACAGGTTTTCTGGCAGGACCTGTGACCCATGGGGGACCCACTCTGGAGCAGTCTGTTCCTAAAGGACTGTACCCCATGGAAAGGACCCACATTGGAGAAGTTAGTGAAGGACTGTATCCTGTGGGAGGGATCCTATGCTGGAGCAGGGTAACAGTGTGAGGAGGAAAGGGCAGCAGAGGTGGAGTGCTATGAACATATAACCCCCATTCCCCATCCCCCTACACCACTCATGGAGGAATAGAGGAGGCAGAAGAGTCAGGAATGAAGCTGAGTCTGAGAAGATGGGGATGAGAGGAAGGTGGTTTTAGTTTGGGTGGGTTTTTTTAGTGTTTGTTTCTCACTATCCTACTCTGTTTTTAATTGGCAATGAATTGAATTAATCTTCCCCAAGCCAAGTCTGTTTTGGCCATGACAGTAATGGATGAGTGATCTCCCTGTCCTTGTCTCAATCCATGAGCTTTTTCGTCTTATTTTCTCCCCATCATGCAAAGGAGAGGGAGTGAGAGAGTGGCTTGGTGGGCACCTGGCAGGTGACCAAGGGTAACCACCACACTTATCTAAATTGTCCCTCATGGTCTTTTAGGCAGACTGTATTCATGGATTGACTTTATTATTCACCAAAAAATGTAATTGGTTGTGATGAATACTTTCTCACTCCCTGGTTTGTATTCTGTATTTGAATGCGTGGAAAAGATAACAGAAACTCATGGGCTCAGACACTTGATTTGAGCTTGTGTAAAATCTGAAAATCACCGCCTAACTTTTACGTGGGTTTTTTTTTTTGTCGTATCTACCTTTGAGCAACAAGCAGAAAAATCTGGTATCTGGGCTGAAATCTCTACCTATTCCGATGCATCTCTTAAATCCCTCATCTCAGGCGCTCAGTGAACGCTGTCCTTTTCACTTTCTTTGATATTTTCTTACAGGGCAATGAGCAGTGGTATTGCGATGCTTGCTGACATATATATTAACATCAATCTACTTTTACCTGAGATAGCAATGTAATTTCTTAGATGAGATGAAAACCATCTTTTAAAGGGGGTCTCTGTTACCAATAACCTATGTTGGCTTGCAGCAACAGTGGTGTGCCAAAATACTGTCTGAAACAAAAGTATTCTGGTATTGGTTGGTAGGGGGGAGAGAAGGTATTCCCGGCAAACAACCTGCTTATGTTGGGTATCTGAATCACAGGCTTTTCCTGTTGAAAAACAAGCTTTGCAGACGTACGTAACTAATGAAACCTGCAAAGTCTGCTTCTTCCCTTGCAAGTCTTGGAACAGAATGGGAGAATACCCACTGCCTTTCTCATATTCCCATCAGCTCAAGCTAGTCTGAGGGTTTGTAAAGCCAAAAGTCTCTCCATCTGCCACCTAAATTACAGAGCAAGGGGTTCCACCTAGTGGATAGGCTGAGCTGCAGGAGCAAAGAAATCTGAGTGCCTATGTCCCTCTTTTGGTGTGAATTCTTAAGTGCCTAAGAAAGCCTGAGCCAAACAATGATACAGATAGGAAGAGCTAAAAATCAAGCTCAAATGAATCACCCAGCAGGTCTGCACCTGGCTTATAGGTCATCTCCTTCTTGGTGAAAACCAGTCCCTCAATGATGCATCCACGGTCTTTAAACCCTACCAGGACAGAATGAGGTACCTTAGATGGGGCCACCTCTTGCTATGCCATGATTCACCCTAGCTGGCCATTGCCTATTGTCAAATGCTGAAAACAGGGGCTCCTTTTTGGAATGGAACTTTCTTATCCTTTTTTACCACCAAGTATCTCCAGCTCTGGCCAGACAGCTCTTGATGAATGGAGTGTGGACATATGGGGAGTGAAGCAGTTTGTTTCAGGGTTCTGCTTAATTTACCTCCACAACTACAAGCAAGAATGAGGCCTTAAATCTGAGGCTCTAAAATAATCGGAGAACTTCCACTTGTGATGTCTGTGTGTGATAATGGCTTCAGTCTCTTGAAACAGCACAGTCTGACAGCAAGGGAAGGAATGAGGGGAAGGTAGAGTGAACCTTCTCACCTGAAAGAACTAATATGCTCCAGAAGTCATGGTAGAGACTTCAAAATCTCCAGTTCACTCCCAAATGACTTCATTTTCATCTGTCCAATCTTATTTGACATTCCTTTCAAGTCTTTCAGGGCATTCAGATTCCACAGGCATTTGTTGTGTTACCTAATTAATTTGAAAGACTGTGCTTAATACCAAGAATAAATTGATGAGGTTTTACAGAGGTTGATCTTCGATAACAAAGCTGAAGGTGCTTCAAATAAATCAAGTATAGAAAGTCACAAATACATTACTTTTCTAAGAGAATCAATGCAAAAGAAATAAGCCATGTAGTACCCTTTGGGATTGCAGTGCTCAGTGACCTTTTATATTACATCAGACTCTTGTTTATAGTAGAAGCTGTTTGAATTTATTCATTCTGGCCTCCTATCCTTACTCTCTCAGGCAAATGTTCCAGAGGAGCACAACCTGGCATTGAGCCATTGACTATGGCTGGGCCATGAGGGATTCTAATAGTCCTTAATGTCCCTGACCAGCCTCACCTGGGGCCTCCACCCATGTCTTCTGCCCATGAGCCCAGGAGTTCCATTTAAGCTCAGGCTTGGT
Source organism: Podargus strigoides (assembly GCA_028020825.1). Taxonomy (NCBI): domain Eukaryota; kingdom Metazoa; phylum Chordata; class Aves; order Caprimulgiformes; family Podargidae; genus Podargus; species Podargus strigoides. The sequence goes on along the minus strand of CM051623.1, from coordinate 12,265,217 downwards.
CCTTCAGTCCTGGCCTGAGCTATGTAACAGGTATACCTGTCTTCAGTCCTGTCTCTGACCTGGCTTCCTTGAGGGATCTTGGGTCAGTATTTTAGGTAGCTTGTCCCTAGCCCTTTCTCTTGGATGGATATTGTATGCATATATCAGCATTCTCTCCAGCCCTGTCTCTGGCCTCATCTCCTGTGTCAGTTCCCCAGGTTGGACCTAGTTCATTACCTTGCTTTGTCTGGGATGTCAATGGGCCCTGTAATTGCCACCATGCTGCCTGCTGTGTTCATGCCCTTTGGGAATGGGCCCTGGTGAGTGAAGGTGCTTCCAGTGTTGTCACCTTTGGGTTCTGGCTTGTTATCCCTTGTGGAGTTGCTCTGTTCTTGCTGCTTTCCTACTGGTAAAATGAAACTGGAGGGCTGTCAGTTTTATTCTCTCTTCTTTTCATGACTACAAAGTTCAAACAAATTAGGATGTCCTTTTATATAAAAAGAACAAGAAAATCTATAGTGAATTCAAATGAAGAGTAAAGGATAATATTAAAAGAGAGAAACAATTCCTATTGTTAAGTACTTACCACTCTAAATCTGATCTAGCTTTTATGTGCCTGTGCATGTTGTCTTTGGCAGTAGGTTTTTGACAGCATGTGTACTCCAAAGATCCCTTTCAAACACTGTGTTTTCTGTTGTTATTCTCCTCAGCTGTGAAGATTTTCCACAGGGAGCATTTCTGAGGTCTGTAGCTGAGGAGTCCAGAGGAAAAAAGAGCCCTGCAAGAATAAGTGATGAGATACTCTAGTCTACTGTGAAAGGTAATGACACTTATGATAAAAAAAAAAAAAATATTATAGCCGGCCATTTCTAGAGGGTAAGGAGGATGAGTCTGTGGTATGTGGTCACAGGCAAAGCTTAACTGACAGCAAATCATACTGTGAAAGCAGTACATCTTTTTCATTTTTTTTTTTTTTGCTGTTTGGGGTTTTTTTGTTATTTTGGGGTTTTTTTGATTTTTTTTTTTTTTTTTTTTTTTTTTCCTGCCCATGTCACTGTGCTGGTAAATTTGCCTTGATTTTTCAAACAGTTTTTTTCAGTGCAGAACTTGCCTATTTCTTGGTCTTTCAAACCCACAGCCTGCTCAGCTCCACACAGCAGCCCGATTTGTGCCTTCAGCTTTGCCATTTTGATCATAACCTGTGATGGACAGAATAATGGTAGTAGCAAAAGCTTATTTCTGAAGTAACCTCTAGTCTTCGAGTGCTACCAGAGAAACATGGATACAGCAAAGATTCTTCACTGCTGTTTTCATGACACTAAGCTCAAGGACAATTAACTGAAAAAGGCAAATGGTCACATACTGCACAAGAATATGCCCAGAAGGGCAGGTGCTTTGTACCAAAACTGCTGAGAGGTTTCCAAAGATAACTAGTGTTAACCTAATTGCCCTCATTTGAGTCAAGGGGGAATGCGGAGTTTAGCTGTGTACGGTTTATGGCACATAAGAATTTGTAATGATACAGGAATAGTGTTATTCCCTACTAGCAAAAGGCTTTTACTGGACTCTGAGCTTCTGACAATGTCTGTGCTATGTATCTATGTAGCAAAAGCTCCATAACCAGATCACTGTGATTTTTGCCACTAAAACAGACATTACGTGAGGAATTCTGTAGCTCAACATGACTCTAGACTAATGTCTACATTAGCTTCTCTACTGCAAATTTTCAAGGAGTGATTAGAGTGCAAAAAATTGGCTTTACAGAAAAGGAGGACATTGAAGAGACAGTGAAGGACTCAGATGTCTTTTATGCATTTTCTTTAGCAACCTCAAAGATGCTTTAACTCTCCAAACAGAGAAGCAAGGGCTGGGGGAGTTGCAGAAAGCAGAACCATGGCTTAAAGTATATGACAGAAAATCCTTGGTGACACTGGGTATGGAGTTCTTATAGGATCTCCTAATGGGCAGGAGAAGGATATACCTTGTATAGCATGCAAGGGGAAAGGACATAAAGAACAGTGCAAAAGTGGGTTTGGGGAATACTGAGTGGCTTTGATGTGAGAAGCTCAGAAAGTTGTGAGTGTGAGCTGTATGTGGGAAAGAGTCTAAGAGAGACTTAGGAGCATAACTGGATGAAGGGTATATAGCAAATTGCATCCCTCATGGGCATCCCTCCACAAGAGGTGGGAGGGAAGGTAAAGGAACCTTGATGGGGAGAGGTATAAAAAAGCTTGTTATAGAAGAGGAGTGGGGCACAAACAGGCTCTTTCTGGGGAGGTTAGTGGGAACAAATTCCCTCTGTCCAGTGGTTTTAAAATATTCTGTACTACTGAAACTCTTTTATGAAACCAGTTTTCTGGAATTATTATGAAATCAATTTTCTGGAATATTTGGATGAAGAGGACTAAGCAAGCTTTCATGGGAAAAGGTGGACTGCTAGTAATGGCTGTGGCTGGATTGTTCACAAGACTGAGTATTTCTAGGGCTCTGAATACGTAGCTAAACTTGCTCCAAGACTCAGCAGTGGGAGCTGTGGCTAGATACAGCAATATTTAACTTTCTGTAGGGACCGATCAAAAACAGAGGAACACAAGCACTCCAGCACAATATTTATTTTCTAAATTAAATATCCTCATTGTTAGACACCTGTATTTTTAGTTTTGTTCTCTATTTAAACATTTCATAGAGAATATTTCATGCCTTCTTATTTCTGTTTGCACTGGTTCCTAGCTCCAGATGTTTCCAATGAAATGGGAATAAGCCTGGGTAACCAAACAGTCCTGCTGATGGTTTTATGACAGTTCTTTGGCATCTGTGGCATTTTGAATATTAAAATACGCTGAAGTGGAACATCCACAAGTTATACTGAAGCATTAGGAGCTTGGTTTCCTTTAAAACTGAAGCAAATAAGGGTGAATGTTCCTCTTCCCCTGACCTTGTTATTGTATTCTCTGAATGTTATCCTTGTTGCTTTCTGACTAAGGACTGTTAGGTCTGAAACTAAGTTGGTTGGGGGTGGATGGGACAGAAGGGAGAATCCTAGGAATTGTTGTTTCAGGAGAACATTTTCATATGTCCGTGGATCTTTAGTTGATAGAAGAAAGTATGCCTCATAGCATCAACAACTTGGCATAGTGCATGAACTTGCCATGTAAACATTAGCATGCAGATATAATTATATAGAGGACCTTACTACTTCAAATCAGAATTAACTGTACAATAAAAATTACTCTTGTATCACTGTGTTCTTGTACCTGTAGCTATATTAGGCTTTTAAAAAGCATTTTCACTGGCCTAGTTCATGTTGAATTTTTTAGTCACTTTGATGCTAGAGTGCTACAGGTAGTGCAGGTCATGAACAGATAAGACATTTATTGGTGCCCACCTTTTAAGACAGAAATTTGGAATATGAAATCGAAACAAAATGTGACGGTGAAAAGGACTTGGGGGGTCCTGGTGGGCAACAAGCCAGGAATGTACCCTTACAGCTATAATGCCAACAACGTCCTGGGCTGCATTAGAAACAATCTGTTCTCCAAATCTGTTCTCTATTTTGAACATTTTAAAGCCTTTTGGGAAGTACCTTGTTAAATTACAATGAACAAGAAGACAAACTCAAAGCCTATCAGCATGAATGGGAGCTTTCCTGCTGAATGAATTTATTTCCTACATTAATGAAATCATACTTAAATCATAGATTGACAAATGATAACATCCAACCCTGATAGGGAATGGAAAATGAGTCAGGAAATGGATCTTATCCTGCTCTTATGAATCCTTTATTCACCTAGGTGACTTTGTGAGGGACAGTCCCATTTAATTGTTTATGAGCAAAATCAATACAGTTAAGTCAATGTCTGCAGAATCTGGGCCTTAGCAGACACATTCCTGTCTTTGATTTGTCCATCAACTGTCTTTGGCTCAGCAAAGGTGGCATTTCAGTCATGATTTTCTGACCAATAGTACAGGTTAAGGGATACACTGGACAAATTGATGACTGTAGAGAAGTAATCCAAAGGAGGATAGATGTTCAGTTGTTTGTTGTGTGGCAGCTTTAACTGCACAGAAAATATTAACTTCTGACTTTGAAGTGCTGGGGTCTGAACCCTGTGCCCTGAATTAAGGTTGACATATGGGTGGTTCCCATGGTCCTTTAAGAGGAGGGGATGAGTTTGCCTTTTGGCTTTCCTCCAAGGTGTGGCTGCCCTTGTAAGGAAAGCCCTTGAGTAAACAAGCCCCAGGTGCCCTGCATTGGGTAAATGAGTGCCAGGTGTCCTGCTTTGGGCATAAAAGCTGGGACCACTCGGAGGAAGGGTGGAGTGTCTGTCTATGAGGTGGATGTACTTTGGAGATTTTCCTGTTGGGGAAGGACCTCCTGACTCTCCCTGCAACTGGGCCCCAGTCAGGTTTGGCATTTGCAAACATGGGCTTCATGGGGGAACAATATGTGGCTACTTCTATCCTATATGCTCAGCCTATTGACTTGGTTGTCTCCCATCTCTTCTATGGGAGCCTTTGTTTATTCCACCTATTACTGGTTGTGCTGTGTCATTCCTGGGGTCACTGGGGTTGATGTCTATTATGTGTGATCTGTTTGACTTGTTTGTACCCCCAGCGATCACCCATGTACTGACTCTTCTATGTACAATAGAATTTGGTTACTGGATTGTTTTGCTGCTGGCTGTGTCCTTTGTGCTAGGCATAGGGATTGGCAAAACAGACTTAGAAATTCAAGATTGGCTTTTAGTGATTTCAGGGAACCAAGGAATGTTTTTTTCTTTCAAAAAAAGAGGTATGTAAATAAGGAAAGAGGTTGCTAGGTTCCTTAAATTTTTGGGATACTGAAGGACACTAAAGCATCTGTTTGGCTGAGAATGCTCTGAGGAGATTCCCATATCACTGATACTGCTGATACCAGTCAGCTTTACATGATCTGAGGTTGATGCCATATGGAATGCCAAGCACACAGCCCTAGCTTAATGCTACCCTTGTCTTTATGGTATCTCATACTTGTGGTGTTTAGCTGAGTGGCTTCCCAACTGCATCACTGGGAGCTTTTTGTTTTTAATGTGAAGAGGAGGATCAGCTGTTTTTTGTTGGTTTCTTGGTGCCACATTCTTTTGAAAAAGCTAGCTATGATTTAATAAAATGTCTGCCCTGAATAAATTGCATGCTTGGACTATGCTCTCCCTTTGAACAAATAATCAATGCAACAAAAATTCTTTGCCATGTTAATATACCAGTAATATTATGGTTTTCACTGAGGTCTAAAGAGTTTTTCAGTTCTTCTTTCTTCTGAATAATAAAGTGGCAATTAAAACATGAGAATATTTATATGGTGAGGCTCAGATTAAGACAGATGAATATTCTTTTCATTTGCCTGGAGCAGTAAGAGGTGGATGAAATGAAAGTGCTAAAAGAGAGCAGTCAGCCAGAATTATAAGAGAAATACGAAGCAGAGTGTGAGTGTACTTTGCTGTGTGTATCTTGCATCTCAGCTGGGACAGGATACCAATGTCAAAAATCCATCTTATCTCCTGTTGATTTAAAGGTCTCATCTCAAGTCTGGAATCTGCTCACCATACTCAAATATAGCCCAATTACTGCAGCAACAGCACTGAGCACTGTCTAGCAGCTTAGCACCTTGCTCTGAGACCAGGTTGCTCTGCTTCTGTTACCCCACCCTGTCAGCCTCTCCCTGAGGCCTCTTTTATTTTCACTAATATATTATTAAGCATAGGGAGACAACCTTTTCTGTCAGAGCCACTTTAGCAGTCTCCTTCTCTCTGTAGATGGTGCTCAGCTCTATTGGCACAGGTGTAACAGAAACATTCTGCACCTGATGTTCCTCTTGATCCTCCTGTTATGGTTTGAATAGTCTTGCTTTGGTTGCATGTATAACTATTCCTCCGCACCTTCCCAGCCTCCCTAAAAAAAAGGCCACTAATTCCCTAAATGGGAAGATCACACAGAAGGATGGAAACTGCAAGTTGGTTCTGAGGTCTTTCTTGCCTTGTTCTATAGCAGGAGTCATATTGCCAAATGCTGAATACTTTGAGGTATATACTAGAGCTAGCCTCTGAAACATTATGATGTCTGCTGGTTCAACATGGCACCTAAAGCCCTTCATCAGCCTGACTGTGACACATCAAACTCTGAAGACTTTAATTCTTTATGCTGCTTTAGCACATCCTTGCCTTGGGGGAAGAGTTGACTCAGGATGTGAAAGAAGGTGCAGGAGAAATTTGACATGGAACCAATCTCTGTTCCTTTCTTTGGAAGGGTCCCTATGTGGAAGTGAATATGCTACAGATTTTGCCGCTTTTGGCCAACCTTTTCCACCTTCACTGGCAAATTTCCAGTAGTAGCAGTAGATTTGTTCAGCTGAATTTTATGTTCGTTAAGGAACCAAAGCTAGACTCAGATAAACAAAGAGGATTCACTTTTTTGAGGGAGAAGGATGAGAATTTTCTGTTCAAGAACTGCTCTGTATCACATTTGTGAACATCAAGAAACTGCTGAAAATGGAGGAACTGAGAGTGGTTCCATAGTGGAGTAGGCTATAGGTGAGGCCTTTCAGTGGGACAGCTCAGATGAGAGCATCATCTGACAGAAGGAAGGACTTATGCAAATTTTAAATGAGTCCAGCGCACTCCGGGCACTGAAGTTTGTGTGATTGATTTGAGCAGTGTCTAATTGTTCGAGATTTTTTTAGTTTCTTCTTTAACTGTTCACCTGTCTACAGGGTCCTGATTTAATATTTTACAATTAGAAATGCACACAGAATAAATAAAATGAGTTGTGATTTACAAAGCCTGTATGCCTGTTGTTGCTTAAGAATCCTGATGAGCTGTAGCAAGCCAGCTTTAGATGGATGCAAGTTGTAGTGGAAAAGAGCTAAATAGCAAGATAGAGAAATTCTTTAGCAAAATTAGTAGCAATTAAAATTCACCTCCAGCAGAGATCTTTAGGTTTGCTTCTTTATGTGAAAATATAAACATGAAGGTTCTTTGACAAACAAATATTTCAGTTGTTGTTTCTTATTAACTCCAGGGACTACTTTTCTGGATATAACTTGCAAACTTCTTATAAAGATGATTAAACTCCTGAAAAATACTGACAGAAACTTGAAAAAAAAGTCAAATTTCTCAGCTCTGTCTTTTTTCTATCCAGTAGCAAAAAAGGACTTTTAAAAAACATATTTTAGATTAAATAGAGCTGCAAGAAATGCTGAAGCTGTTTTTTCCAGGAGCAGACAGAAATCATGTCACCTTTAAATACGGGTGCAGCTATGCTGAGAATGCAAATGCTTGTAAAATATTGCTTAGTGATATTTTTAAAAAATCAAGTGCCAACAGATAGAGTAAAAAATTGTCAGAGAGCTATGCACCCCAGATGGTAAATATGGCAGCTTAGATCTGAGAAGTAAGACTTATCCTTTGAATGTGAACAACTTTTAATGAGGTTCACTGTAAATAACATTCCCATGGAAGTACGCTCTCCTGGACAAGTTCTGTAACAAGTTTCTTACTAATGTCTCATTCAGTGTGAATGTGTTAGCAAACTCTTCTGTGATACTTTCTATTTGTGTGGATTGCTTCTTTTTTGGAGTTGATTATGAGAATTCAAAATGGATTTTTTATGCCTGTGCATAAAGTGGTTACATGAGTAAGTTGGACATATTAATTAAAGGATATTTGTTGGTTCCTGCAATCCTGCAAGTTAACACTGAGTTTGACACAATCCATTCTGTGCTTTTCTAGATGCCTCAGAATTGATTGACCCTTCATAAAAGCAAGAAATCTTATTTATGAGCACAAAGTAGTTTCTTCTAAACAAAATTTATCATCTCTGTGTGTCTCTCTCTCCTAGTTAAGCTGTGCAGAGCTAACTGCGCAGTGCAGGAAAAGCAAACAGCTCTGCATTCAGGAGTGCTGGTTCTGCTCTCATCTGCCACCTACATGTATTTATTCTTTGTGCTGTAAACTCACTATGGCAACCCACAGTGTGTGAAGTGCTTCTGGATCTACAATAATGAATGTATTGATATCATCACAATTACTATCATACCAGGCTGGAAGTAAAGACTACTAGAAGCTAAATGCACATAAGAGAGAAACACTTGCCGTATTTTTATACTTTTCCCTAAGCATCCTGTTGTAGCTGCTGACAATGACAGGTTGCTGGAATAGATACTTGGGTATGTGACTCTAGTACAGCTGTTCTTCAAAAAGATTAGATTCAGGAAACAATCCAGAAAAGCTGTATGTCATGTTCCTCAACCTAATTTTTAAAAAAAAATTAGACCTCATTACTGTCTTAGATTAATCTGTTTTCTGTGGTTGACTTATTGTACCAATCACTTTTGATCCACTTGAAGATTGATATGAGCATGGAGTTAACATCCACCTGCATTCCAACACACAAATACTTAGCATCTCACTAAGATCAAGAAACTTTCAAAGCCATGCATTAAAGAACTACAGTGAAGGCTGGAAACCAACAGGTGTTTAACCAAAATTGTAGAGGAGTTGGTAAGTATAGAGACAATAATCCTCAGACATTTACAAGTGACTAAACAAGAACATAATCACAGGAGTCATTGTTTGTTTTCTGTAATTATAACTGGCAGGAAAACATTCTCTTAATCTGATGTGGTGTTTTCAGTCATTAGTGGGCTCTAATTGGTGAGAAATCTCATACTTACCCATAAAAGGCTCAGGTAGGATCCATGACTGTATCTTCCACTGGGTTTCAAGAACTTCAGAAATGTGGCTTTTGGAAACTTTGCAGAACACTGTTGCTGAAACTTGGATACCCAGACTGGTTCCTTATGTTTCAGTGCTGCACACTGTGAGTCTTTCCGAGTTGTGGGGGACATTCAGCACCTCACAGCACAGAGCTCTAGGAGTGTGGGGACACAGCATGTAACTATATAGAACAGCTGAAGTGGGAGATGGTGTGTTTGATTTGTAAAAGCACAATTCTCAGGAGGGAAAATGCAGCAGGGTCAGAGTCTGCTGCAGCCTTTTGCATGACTGCCTTTATGAAGGGTGTTATTCTGTTTTGAGCACAAATGTCCACTTCCATTAATGAGGAGAAGCTTACAGCTTCTCGTGACTGTCCTCATCCAGACTTACACAAAAGGGGAAGAAAATTGGGACGTTTTTCTCCTTTTCTGTTCTCTTGCTTATAGCAAGAGAAAGGCATCTTAATCCAGATTAAGTTTTACTGCAGCTATGAGTAGTTAAAGATGGGGCTATACATCCTTATACAAGCAAATAAGGGCTGTGACAATAATCTTATCCATTGGTATTTTAATCTTTAAAACCATTTTTTTTGGTTGTAAAGAAGAATGTGAGGAATTCAAGATGAGATGGAGCCATTAGATTATTCTAACCTGAGTATATTAGTTCATAAATCATCACAAATTGAACTGAGTTGAAGATCTTAGCAATAGTGTATCCTCCAAACAGCATCTAATTTTTGTCCAAATGACTTCTGAAATGCAGCATCTAACTCCTTTTTTTAATTAATTCCAAGTGTTCCATTAATTTCTGTCAGAACCAACCACAGTATAGTGGATGAGTTGTACACTATAGGTGTTTCACTACAAGCTATTTTCCTCAATTTATGGATGGATTTCTGAGATTATTCTATGAATGTTTTCTATGTCCTAAAAAAAAAAAAAAAAAAAGAAGGAAAGTAAAACAATACTTTAGGGCTAATCACATAACTGATACTGTACACAAAGATATAGCAGTTGCTTGGACCCCAGGGTGACCCTTACTAGTCACATTAGCCTTCTGCCCCAGCTGTGGTAAGAGCTCTGCTCAGTTGCTTGTCTGCGTCTCTTCACAATACAGTCAACAGCTTTATAGAGCTCTGTTCATCTTTGTCATGTACACAGTTTTAGCAGATGTGCTTTTAAAATCTTTAGTAAAGACTCAGTCTGATCTTCACAAAATTCTATTAGACAGTACCTCCATTGGAGGATCACTTCCCACTGATTTCTACTTTGTTTCTCCATTAACCAGTTCATTGTTCTTATAACATAGGCTTTGTATTGCTGTTTGTTTGTTGTTTTTTTTTTTTAAAATGAGGCTATTGAACAATACTACAAATGCTTCACAATGGCTATTGTATCTGTGTAGCAACTTTTATAATCTGGTCTTGTGATTTATGAATGTGTTTAATAGAGGTAAAGCTTGACCAAAATCCCAGATCAAAGTGTCACTATTAGCTTCTTTCTGTGATGAGGAAGTTAATGGGAGTAAACTTACTATGGCTATCATAAAAAATTCAGAATTGCCAACTGTTTTAACTTGTACGTGAACGTTAGTTTCCCAGTGAGAGCTGTGTCTGCACATGCACTCTCAGAATTCTCTCATGTGTAAGAGTAGCATTATATGGCAACAGATGATGGTGTTATAAGGACAGGGCTTTTAGTTTGTTTCAGGTTTCCGTATACATAAAACTGGTAAGGAACAGACTGAGCAGGAGAAAATACAAGTCTCTCTCTTAATGATTTTTAAGATTTGCAGGAGAGCAAGAGAATAAATTCTAACTGAAAACTAAAATGGTGCACTGACAAACACTCACCCTAAGGGGGGAGAGAGAGAGAGTGAAGTGGCAATGTGAGGTTTGAAACGGTAGGACTTTGATACCAATATAATAAAGATGTGTTGAAGGAAACTCTATAGAGTAGAACAGGTTCTCAGTTTTAATGTTATATTGATGTTTCATTTCTAAATGCTTTACCATTGGCAAATACACAAATAATAGATGGTACAAACCTGAGCACTGTACATTGTTTTGGTTGTAGGTATAGCAGAACATATCTATAACAAAGCTATAGACTTTCTGGACTTTAAAAATCTAAGAATTGATTAATCATTAAATTGCGTATTAAGCATTTATTAATCCTTTTGAAGAATTTATAATTAGGACATTAATATGAAGTCAGTTTTCTCTTTACTACATGGCTGTGGTAGAAGACATTAATTTAATGAATTATTAATTCTTTAAATACATTCAGTGAACCTGATATGATGAACTTTCTGAAGTGGCAGCTTTGTATCTTGATACAAAGCACTCATCTAAAGTTCCTTTAAATCTGGGATGTTCAAGTCTTGAGTCAGTTACAGATAAGCCTTTGGCAAGCACAGGTGGAACTGAAGTGAGTTCTGACATGGCAGCAATGCTGACAGTCAAGCCCAATTCTTTCCTATAGTGAAACTGAGAGGGTGGAAATTTATTCTGTACACATCTTCCTGGAGCTATATATGACTTTTCAGGCTTATTTATAGAGTCTCTTTTTGTCCCAGAACAAAAACTGCTTGATCCACAGGCAGACACTGACCTCAACATAGATGAAAAGAGAGACATATATGTAGCAGCTGTAGTACGTGGTGAAGACAAGGTTCCAGTGTATCCCAATTACAGTAAACCTCTGTTGAAGGAACATAATTGCTACCATTAAAATACAAATAACACCTGTCAGCATTTGAGTTCTAAATACCTCCTTAGAAATTTCAATCGTAAATGTTGCTTACTTGGCAAGAGTTCCAATGCAGAGACAAATCCTAAAAAGCAGAGGACCTGCCATATTTTGAAGTGCAGGGATCCTTATCTGCATTGTTTTACCAAAGTAGGAAAAAAGTTAAAAACTAAAGCCTTAGACTGTAGTTAATTTAATAGTAGGGCAGATGCTTTGTGCTCTGTAATGGAGAGAGATAGACTGTACCATTAGAATATGGTAGTTTTCTAAATAGAAAACAGCACTAGTAATGAACACTCAGCACCAGCTGAACTAATGTGGTGCACTGCAATTGCATGCCTGTTTGCTGTGTCATCTCTTCCTCTATCTCAGCTGTCTGTGGGCATTCTGGAGATATCACAGTCTGTCCTTTCCTGCTGTTTTAACTGGTTTCCTGTCCCATCTAGCCAGTTTGATAATGGAAAGGGGATGCTGTGTATTTCCAAGACCTGTGGTCCCTGATAAACAGTGGGAGAAGGAGCTAGAGCAGGCAGGCTTCTCGACCACAAAAAAAGATGTCTAAGAGATATTTTTTTACTTCTTGATCCCTATAGTGATAAATAAAGTCCTGATGCCCTGACCTTCTGTAGAGCAGATTGTCCTATGAAATAGCTGGTCAAAATGGAGCTTGGCAGAAGAATGCAACTAAGGAATTTTTGTGCTGTGGCTATCATACAGTGCTCCCTCCTGGCCCTGGGAATGTAAGAGTTGTCAGATTGAAACATCCTTCGTCACACTGAAAGGAGCAGCAGAGGAGATGAGACACCTTTGCCCTGCCAGGTTACTAATGCCAACCTTCTTTCATAGGTCTATGTGCAAACTAGGGTGACTGATATTACCTGAAGACAAATGCAGAACATGCTGCAGAGCCTTTTCTTGGTCAAAAGAGACAACTTCCCAGTGTGAGATTTTTTAGAATCTCTTTAGAGAGCTGCATGTGAATGAACACTATTGAATGTGTTTAATGCTCATAGATTTTCTGTGTGAATTTGGAAAAAAAAGAGACTAAAATCTCCCCTATTAAAAGGTAAGAAAAAACCTCCAGGAAGCCATTTGTTGCTGCTGTGATAAACATTCATTCTTAACACTATTTTGTGAGCTAAGAACAAAGCTATTTTGCTAATAGGACAGACATGCTGTGTGTAGATCTGCAGCACATTAGTGACATGCTGCAGCAAGTATTGATATTCAGCAAGAATACTTTGCTACTCCTTCAAATTTACCCTTATTAAGAATAGAAATAATCACTTTTTGTATTATTTGTTTGAAGATGCTGAGCGAGTTATTTGGCCTAGTAAGAGCACTGCAAACAATGTTTTATTGCCTGTCCAGTTCAGATCACCTCATGGCCCCAAGCAGCCTTCTTTAATATCTTTGTAGCATCCCAGTGAGAATACCAATATATACTTAATAGGACTGCTCAATAGCTATCATATGGGTGGCAAGGGCATTGTGAACCATCAAGCCTATTCATAAAGGACTTGATCTATTTATGTGAATCATTTTACTATTATGTGAGTTCGTATCAGTTTGCATTAGTCCCCACTGAGCCCTTTCCGTAGTTCTGAAAAGTGCATTCATTTAATGCTGGAAACTCAGCAGGTGCAAACATGCTCTCTGAGTCTGTTGGCAGTTAACACCAGGTTACCTGGAAAATGTCAACAAAATAGCCGTCTTACTGGAACTTATGTTGCAGCAATATTGACGATGTAGTGGATAAATCAAGCAGTGGGCTCCAAATCGGACAAGCAGTTTTGTGAGCAGGGGAATGAAGGAAACCTGGTTTCTTGTGGATGTGTTGCCTGTGTGGGGATATAGGCTATGTATCTGAGGCTAGATTCTCAGATGTCTAACAAAAAGGGAAACCGTGCTACCTTCTTTCTCACAGTGGAGACTCTAATTTTTTTTTTTCTTTGGCTGTCCCTCCTCATGAAGTTTGTGCTACCCTATCAGTTTTGATCAGAACTGGTCTACAGAATTCAGGCAGGGAGGGAAATGAACACATACAGACATATATTCATGGAAATATGCAGCGTATTAGTTACCTGTAAATTCATTTAGCTTTAAGATAATTCCTGCCTCATTCAGCTAAAATAGTTGTAATCCCATGAGAGAATGCGTGCCACTGGTTGGGGATCCAGTCTTTCGGAAGTAAAGCCTGTTGGATACTATCTGTTCAATTAAACCACTCCAGTTCTTTAGTGAAACTGGAATTTTTATCTTAGAAGGTACCTCTCCTGTTTCTGTTGCCTGATATGCCTCATGTACCTTTCTCTATGTCTTTCTCTGAAAGAGAGAAGCGTTGGTATGTATGTGCTTTTTAATCTACACTGACAGGAACCACTTGTTTTGCATGGGATGTGCTTGTCCATGTGGGATTTTGCTTCCTTGGTCCTAGTGATTAGGTATGAAACATCAAAAGATCTGGTAGGGAATTAGGTGATTTTTCTTCTCCCCATGCCTAACATTTCTTGATTTAAATATCTATCGAATTCCTTATTCAGCCAGTCCCAGCTTGCGTCTGTCTTCACAGCCACTGTAAGACATTGCAGTAAGCTTTATCAATTATGTAGCTGAAAAATAACAGACACACATGGTCTCGCTTTCATTTCTCTGAGTGACACATAGTGACTCTATGGCATATGTGAGCTTGACAAAATATGGATTTTTGGTTGGGATGCCTTGAATCTACCTCACAATTTCTTATATATAGAGGAATCCCTTTTGTGACATTATCTCACTGTTTCACTGTCCTGAAACACAGTTTCCTCCTCAATGTTTGTATCAACACTGCATACCTTTTCCTCAGAATAACGTTGCCAATGGAGGTCTGCATGGCAAAACAGTAGGAGTGCTGGTAGAATTCAGCTTTTTTGGAAAGAATTCTAGCAAATTACCGTAGGAAGGGTAATCAGTAAGTTCAATTTTCTTTCATGAACCAGCCCTTGGCACAGAGGATGAGAACTCATCTTGAAAATTGTGTGTTACCTTTCAAATCTCATTATGTGAAAAAGTCTTAGAGTCTATTAAAAAAACCTCTTAATTTAATGGCACACAATGAAAATAATTTGAGTTATTTGAGTGTAAAATTACTTATAATATGATGAACTGCCCTCTCCCTGCCCAGGCTTGCTACATGCCTTTAGGAAGACGTGAGGAGAGGAGGTGAGAATGAGCTATGGCTCAAATCTCATGACTGTTTGCAGGTGGTGTTTATAGACAAGAATTCTGGTCTCATCAAAGATAATAAGAGCTTTTCCATTAATTTATATGGGAAGTCAGGTCCTATTTGTTTTCACAGTTTATAAAATACGGCTTTGATCTAGGTTCTGAAGTCCAACTTTTTCCATGGCTTCACTGTCAGCAGGTTCTAAAGAGGTGTTGGTATGGGAAGTTTTGCTGGATTTACCTTTCTGTGTTCTTTCTAGAAGATACCAGATGACACTGTCATTGCCTATGATGTGTTTGATTTCCACTTTTTATGTCTACCTCATCATTGTAAGTCAGAGGCTGCATAACCTAGACGCTTTGGAATTGGTTTTAGTAGTTTCTAGCTGACAACTCAAGAATGAAGGCTTTTCTGTACTGTCCTGCTTGTCTCTGCCAACTGTGGGCAGTCCTGTTTAGCTTCATCCCTCTCAGAAAAGGATATATGTATTTTGCAGGCATAAGTAGATGGATGGCAGTTAGATATTCCTGGATATCTGGTCATGCCACATAGCAACACTGAAATGAATGCATCTCATATGGCTGTATTTAAACTTAACTGTGTTAACAAGAATCGTCTGAAATTTAATACATATGCAAAACTGCCAGAACTGTACTGAAACTTGTTTCTATGGTGTTCTCCTTTCTGGCTTCATTTATGACTTGCCTAAAAGGTGTGTCAACACGACACAAACCATGCAAGAAGCTGATCTTGCAGAGCTTCCTTCTATTATAGCTGAACTTTCATTAACTTATAAGATAGCTGATTTTAAATCTAGCTGAGTATTTCAACTTAGAGCAGCTACTGGCCAGTAGCCATTGAAGGACAGACAGCTTGTTCAGATATGAGGGATGGTGTGACTATCAAACGTAGAAGTACTTGTTGATGGATATCTCCAAGTAATAGTGAGATAAAATTGAAATCTTAAAAGCTCAGACCTTCTTCTATCCAACATTTGCACAGAGTTTGTTTGCAGTTGCCT
The DNA here is from genome assembly GCA_028020825.1 of Podargus strigoides. NCBI lineage: Eukaryota > Metazoa > Chordata > Aves > Caprimulgiformes > Podargidae > Podargus > Podargus strigoides. The sequence goes on along the minus strand of CM051623.1, from coordinate 12,249,509 downwards.
TTTGCACTCAAGTGCAGTTCAACAAGTCCTAACTTGCAAAAAAAATGGTTGCAGCTGTTCTTAGTTTTTTCTGTTTATTTTCCTTTCTCTCTTCTGACCTACAATTATCAGTAGGGGAATTTTCTACAGAAATAGTTGTAATGGAGAGAAAGTTCCTCTACTCATCAACAACCATTTCCTCTGAGTGATTTTCTTAAATTTATTTGTCTATTAGAACAGATGGAAAAGTCTCGGGATGAGTTTGTATTTACTAGAAGTGTCTTTGTGTCATTCTGGCTTATGAGACTTCCATTCTTATCTTTCAAAAAACATATTGTAACTCTGCATGGGAAATGTCACAAACCATCCCTGTGCAAAGTCTAAACACTGTGGGAGAGTTTTTGTGATATTCAACGTTAAAAAATGTTCTTGTGTACATGTATTTCTATTTCTTAGTCCTTCCAAGTAACTAAAATATGTTGCAGATAATGAAAATGAGGAGTTGTTATGACAAAAATGAAATCTCGCTGTTAAAACAAAAAAATCCTGTGCCACTATTAGATATCAGGACCAACCTAGTAACCTTCTGTGGCGAGACAGATAACTAGCTTTGTGGATGAAGGGAGGGCAGGGGATGTTCTTTGTCTCAATTTTAGGAAGGCTTTCAACTCTGTCTCCAATAACCTCCTCATACACAAGCTGATGAAATATGGAGTAGATGAGTGGACAGCAAGGTGGATTGGAAAAAGGGTGAACTGCCAGGCATAGAAGGTTGTGATTGGAGGCACAAAATTTAGCTGGAGGCTGGTTACTAGTGGAGTACACCAAGGGTCAGTACTGAGTCCAATAGTGTTTAACCACTTCATTGATGACCTGAACAGAGTGCATACTCATCAAGTTTGCTAATGATATAATATTGAGAAGAGTGGCCAATACAGCAAATGGTCACATTACCATTCAGAAGGTCCTTGGCAGGCTGGAGCAATGGGCTGACACAAGATTCATGAAGTTCAACAATGGGAAATGTAAAGTTCTGCACCTGGAGAGGAATAAACCTGTGCACCAGTACAGACTGGGAGCCAAATGGCTGGAAATCGGCTTTGCAGAGAAGAACCTACAGGTCTCAGTGGACAACAAACTGAACACAAGCCAGCAATGTACACTTGCAACAAAGAAAGCCAGGTGTCCTGGGCTGCATTTGGAAGAGAGTTGCCAGCAGGCTGAGGGAGGCAATCCTTTCCCTTTATTCAGCACTGGTGAGGCCACATTTGGAGTAGAGTCCAGTTCTGTGCTCCCCATTGTAAGAAAGACAGGGAGTTATTGGAGTGAGTCCAGAGTAGGGGGCTCAAGGATGATCAAAGGACTAGTTTGTCTCTCATATAGTGAGAGACTGACAGAGCTGGGATTATTTAGCCCATAGAGGAGATATGGATAATGTCTGATGGAAAGATATAATGAAGATAGAGCACAACTCTTGTCAGTGGTGCTGAGTGACAGGACAAGGTGCAACAAACACAAGTTGAAATACAGGAAATTCTTTCAGAATATAAGAAAAAACTTCCACTGTGAGGGTGGTTGAACACTGGCCCAGAGTGCATGGAGAGGTTGTGGAGTTTCAATCCTTTGAGACATTCAAAACCTGACTGGACACATTTCCAGGCCAACCCACTCTAGGCGATCCTGCTTTGAGCAGAGGGTTGGACTGGATGATCTCCAGAGGTCCCTTCCAAACTCAACCATTCTGTGTCTCTGTATGCCCCAAATCCCTGAAGTAAGCAACACTGGCCATCCACCTTGCAAGGAAATGTCTTCCTTCCAGTCAGTTGCAGCTTTCATGCATCAGTTTTATAGATGGAGATGTTAGCACCTATTATTTGTAGAGTTTTCAGACATTTCACATTATTAGGTCCTGTCTTCAACTTCTCATGGTTTGCTAAATTTTACCTTATTCCTGCTACCCTTCTGCATAAAAAGAATAGTTAATATTCTGTGAATACATCTTTAATAATGTTGCTTGATCTCATGGGGCTTGCCAGACTCAAATGAGATCTTGGGTTGAGAATGAGACTGCCTCTTTCATCTTATCTAGCAGGACTGAATAACGACATGATTTCAAAAAGTAAAGGGAGAAATTCACCTTTTTTTAAGGAAGACATTGGCCTGCTAAGGTGGCATGGTCCTGTGGGTCTTCCCCTTCTTTCCCTTGTCTCAGTTCTGGACTCTCATCCAAGAGTTCACCCTTCTCTCTTTTATTTTTCTAGCAGACCTACAACACTCCTGACTGATGAATAACAGAAAACATCCTACAATGATTGTGAATAGTTCATAACTGAGAAGACTTAAATATGAATGAAATGGTAAAATTGCATACAGAGGAATCAATATATCCTCCTTATTTGTATTTTTTTCCACAAATTATGAATCAGAGTAACATAACTTGAACAACATGTTTAATGATTTAACACTTAATTGTGTATGTTATGGTCAGACTGGTAATGGTTCTGGTGGTTAGCATGCTGTCTGAAAAAACAAGCTACAGGAAAGAAATTCAACTGATAATTCTTTGTAATTGTCCTATGCACTTTTTGAATATGCACTTTTACCCGTGGCTTTATTCTGCAGCAAAAAAAAAAAAAGAGAGAGATACTAAATGAAACACTTCTAATGAAATTAAACAAACTTGCATTCACTTGGTATCTGCCTGGACTCAAAGGCAAGATAAAGCACCTTACCTCTGAATGTATTATAGAATATTGAGGATTAATTGTGATTTTGTCTTATTAGGCTGCAACAAGCAGTTATTTAAACTAGTATGAAGACAACATTGTTGGTGCTCTCTAAAGAATAAGTACCTGTCCCATAACTAGCACTGTAACTGGCTTCTAGAACTGAAATTATGAAATGCAATATAGGTGTATTTTCCCTTTAATTAAAAGTTTGAACAGAAGGATAGGCTGGCTGGCAGGGCCTGTTCTTGTCCCAGTTTAACTAAAGTATCCTATTAGCAGGTACTGTTGGAGAATTCAGTAACTAAAAAGGACATTGAGATATTTTTCTAACTTTCTGAAGAAGTGTCCTAAAAATAAGAATGTATTCACTGTCTTTCTGCCTATTTCATTTCAAATGCATCAAAGAGCTGGGAGTTCCTATCTTCATCTATTGGCTTCAAAGGCAAAGTTTTGGTACAGGACACAGATGATGAACAGAATTAAGAACTAGTTTCTCCTTGAAAGACTGTGTAGCCCACCAATCCATCTTTCAACTAGGATTAATTCTCCCCATAATTTTTAACACATGGCTTGTGGTGAGAATACCTGTTCCAAAAGAGGATAGAGCAGGACAACCTCATTAGCTGACCACCATGAGACATCAAATAGATCTTTGCCAGCTTTGTCTGTGCTGAGCAATATAGCAAAAGTTCCTCTGGATAGAATTCTGTCATGAAAGAGTCTTTGTTTTGAGTATCCAGAGAGCTGAGCAAATCTGTAACTATATGTAGGTGTTTCAGGAAAGCACAGTTTGAGTGTCTGACAGATTTTCTCAATGTAATGCAGTGAGTTGCAGCTGGCTTTGATTTTTATTGATCAAGACCAGCATCTTGCTCAAAATGTCAAAGGCCATTTTTTCCCTGGAATTCATCATTGCCATTCCCATTCCTGTTTACAGGGACTCTCATTTGCGTTATCTTCTAATCAGATTCCTCTATCCCTGTGTTCCCTGAAGCAGCTTTGATGTTGATATCTATGCTAGAAGCAATGGAAAGGGACCTATTGAAAGTATGATCCCATACTATGATGCCCTGTTCTGAACAGAGAAACAACTTACCAACTAAGGCATAGACATACATTCACTCAGCAGATGCTTCTGCTGGCTACAGGTGTAATAGCCTCATCAGAATTTGTTTGCAGTTGTCCCTTTACTGGAATTTATCACCTCTTTTGACTTATCAGCAGAATAGAATTTCCAAGTCTTCCTTATCTGATTCAGTACAAACTTCACCAGCTTAATTTAAACTGTTAGGAGAGAGATGATTTGAGTTAAGCTGTGGTACTTGCATGGCTTAAGTTGCTGAACCATTTGCTGATCAAATGTCTGCCTGCATCTAAACTGAATGATACTTAAGAAGATGAGTTGTGCTAATCACAACACCTGCTAAGGCACTTTGTGTTTAAATAACGAAGTTAGCTCTCAAACCATCCTGAAAATGTATTTATCCTGCAAGAAACTTCAGCTTGAACTTTCTGTTCATCTATTCATCTTAAATATAGCATTCCCTTCCAGGATGCTGAAACATTGCTTTCTTGAATGTAGTTTGAGTGAGAGCAAAATGTCACATAGGAAACAGACTGAGAGCCTTTTTATTCCACGTAGTCTCTTTAAAATAAAAATAATGTTATTTTTTAAAAGAGTCTGTTGGAGGAAATTTGGAGATATTTGGTGCTTCAAGCACTGTAAGTAGAGAAAAAATAATTATATATAATTTTTTTTCTATCTCTAAACAAATTTCTGCACATTACTACTATTGTTGAGACATTGATAATTAAAACCTCTCTAAATTAAGAACTTATAGAAAAGTGTTTAGCTCAGCTGAATTTCTGTTATAACAGTTAAGCTAAGAATTGTCAAAAATAGGAGCATATAGTTGGATACGTTATTTCAGTTATTGGGCATGCGGTATCTTCCATGGAAGAAAATGCAAACAGACACTTGCTTATAGTATTGAAAATCACTTATGTGTATGTCTGTGTTGGTAGCAAGCATTGCATCAGAACATCATGCTTTTTAGAGTCTTGATCTGACCATTTAAGTCCTGTTCTAGCCACTTATTTTGTGGATGTTTCCACAAACCATCTTGAGCTTTTCCCAGCAAATGTCTCCTCAAAGACATAGTCTCTATTGGTCTTACATAATCACTACTAACCCATGTAAATGTGTGTATAAAGTTTAAATGAAGCATAATAAAACTTATCCATATTCAAAATGTGAGTGTACATGACAGAAGGAAACCAACACAATAATGTATTGCTGGCTGTTGATTCAACACTCTTCCCACACAACAATTTAGTGAGAAGAGCTACCTTATAAGATTGTGTCACTATCAATCTGGCTACACTGTGGAAAAGTAAGTAACCAATACTAAAGTGTCTAAGGCAGAGTAATTTATCATCTGTAAAGCAAGTAAATGTCATGACAAGAGGTGTAGAACTTCCCAGTAAATTAAAATGAACAAACACGCGTCTCGGTATACAATATAGCGCAAACCCCAAGAGTGAGAGGAATCATTCTTACCAGTGCTGACAGTGCTTGGAAAGATAAACAAGAAATATTTTGAAACTTTGATTGTAGCTGTTTTTATCCAGTATTATTGGTTGATCACACAAGCAAAGGCTGAGTATCTGTGTTTTAACGAAACAAAAATATTAATCTATACTGGCTGCACACCAGCCTTATAAAACATTAATTGAAGTTGTTCTGTCTGTTTCAAGCACAAAATGTAAAGTCATTTGACTTTGCCATCTTTGGAAAATAAAGATAGCTAGAAAAGCAGTTCAGTTCCATGGAAACAGAGAAATCCACATATTTTGTTACATCTTATTATAGAATGAAATGAAAAATTTTCAAAACATTTCTCTCTTTCTGTGTTTTTCTGAGACTCCACATATGCAGTAGTCCCAGTGATTTGCTCGGATATCTGCGTGTGGACAATTCATGTTCTTCCAGGTTCAGCAAGTGCTCTGCAACCAGGAGTACCTAGGTTATCCTTTTTTCTTGGCAAGGTGGAGGGAAAGTTGAGGCTGAATTAACCATCACTCAGACCAATTCCTCAAGCCTGCAGTATGCCATATGTGGCATAGTGATCAGAGGTCCTGCCCTGTAGGAGGAAGGCAGCTGTTGAACAGAAATCCCACAGTGGACCAGAGAAACCATCCTAACAACACTATCAGTGGCGCTAGCACATCTCTCTGAAGCATTTCTGTTTCAAAAGGTAAATGTGTCAGGGGCATTTTTGGTTTTTGACTTGGAGAATTGTGCTGTGGTTTATTTTTTTTCTCTCACTTATATGTCTTAGTAGTCCTGAATGCTAAAAAATGGAAACTAGAAGTATCACCCTGTGCTTGCCTATGCCTTCCATATGCTGAAGAAGTTACAATCACTTCTGATCCTATGTTTAAAACATGAAAATTTAGAGGATGATATGTGCAGCTCCAGGATGCAAATTTGGATAAGTGCAGGTGCAACTCTAAAGTGCCTTTGCAAGGATGAAGTCAGTGCTGTTTAGGAAAACCAGAGTGAGACTAATAATCATCTTTGTTAAGGACTTCATTTATCCTAGTGCTGTAAGATACTCCTATCACTCATTTGTCATAGCCACTTCAAAAATAAAGTGGAACACAACTGTTTATGTTATTAGATGCAACTTTATTTCACAAAGGATGAGCTTGTATAAAACAGACAAAACTTTTGAAGGCAAAATGTAGGTCTGTGGAATAACGATCACTGTGTCTTCAGTGAAACCAGAATCACAGAATGTTAGGGTTTGGAAGGGACCCCAAAAGATCATCTAGTCCAATCCCCCTGCCAGAGCAGGAATACCTAGATCAGGACATTAGACATAGGTTTTACCAGATGATGGTTCTGCCTGCTCTTTGGGTATGGGTCAGTCTGTCTTTGTGTAAGACTATCTGCAACTTGTAATAGTGGTAATGTCATGCTCTCTTCTGTATGAAATACCCATCTTTTCAGTGTTACAACTATACAAACTGGGTCAAACTGCTTTTATTTCCTTTACTGTGCCTGCTTCATACTCCCTCGACAGTCAACGTAAAACACCGATTTTTAATGGTCTGGGTATAGCGTCATAAAGAGTTGTTTAGAATTGTCGCTGGAAACAGATATTAATACGAATTTTCAATAGTTAATCCATTTCTTATGATGATTAAACTTCTGGTGACACTGAAACCAAGACTGAAGGGTGTGATATTGAGAAGTGGCATATACTTCACTGTCTCTGTTAAAGACCTAAATCTTCATCTGATAGCATGCTTGATTTAGTGGAAATTTCAGACAACATATCACTGAATCACAGAATGGTTGAGGATAAAAGACACCTGTAGAGGTCATCTGATCCAATCCCACTGCTCAAGTAGGCCCACTGAGAGCCAGTTGCCAAGGACCATGTCCAGGCTGGCTTATGAATGTCTCTAAGCAGGAGATTCCACCACCTCTCTGGGCAACCTGTGCTGGTGCTTGGTCACCCTCACAGTGAAAAAGTGTTTCCTAGTGTTCAGGGGGAAACCAGGGGGTCTGTGTTTCAATCTGTACCCGTTTCCTCTTGTCCTGTCATCACGCTCCACTGGAAAGAGCCTGGCTCTGTCTTCTTTGCACACTCTCATTCATTTGTACACACTGATAAGATCTCCCTGAGCCTTCTACAGACTGAACAGTCCTAGCTCTCTCAGCCTTTCTTCATAGGAGAGATGCTCTAAGTTTCCTTTAATACTTAATCTCCCTTAATAACAGTGGCCCTTTGCTGGACTCTCTCCAGTATGACTTGTCCTGAGGAGCCCAGAACTGGACACAGCACTACCCGTGTGGCCTCACCAGTGTTGAGTAGAGAGGAAGGATCACCTCCCTTGACCTGCTAGCAATACTTTGCCTAATGCAGTCTCCTATTACTTGAGTGGTTCTGGGAAAAAAGAGCACTGTAGCTCAGGGAATCTCCTCAATTCAAAGGTGGAATCCAATCTCAGACAGAAAAGAAAGAATTTAGATGTGGGGAATGACAAATTTCTATCTTTCAACTTCAGGAAAAAAGCTGTAAATAATGCTTATGGAGTGCTGAGGAAATGTCTGAATGTGGTTTACTTTTAGTGCAAGTGTTACAGGACTACATAGTGGCTAGGTAGAAATAGGGAAACTAGTAGAAACTGGTTTTGGTTGAACAATGAAAAAGGTGGACATCTGATGAGCTGGTGACAGGGAAATGCATATAGTATGAATTTGGGAGACAGAGAATGCAGAGGAAATGGAAAAAGAAAACAGCCACTGGAGTTAAAGTCATAGATAAGGCACTAACTTGAGGCTACAGGGATTTCAGTGCCTGTTCAGCTATCATATGTGCAAAAGTTCATAGAATCATAGAATAGCCTTGGTTAGAAAAGACGTCTAAGATCATCAAGTCCAACCATTAAGTTCGAAGAGCTTGACACACAGAAAGATGATATATTCTTAGTGGGGGTTGAGAGATCAATTACAGAGAAAATCACAGAATCACAGAATGTTAGGGATTGGAAGGGACCTCAAAAGATCATCTAGTCCAATCCCCCTGCCAGAGCAGGAATACCTAAATAAGGTCACACAGGAACATGTCCAGGCGGGTTTTGAATGTCTCCAGAGAAGGAGACTCCACAACCTCTCTGGGCAGCCTGTTCCAGTGTTCTGTTACCCTCACTGTGAAGAAATTCTTCCTCACATTTATGTGGAACCTCCTATGTTCCAGCTTACACCCATTGCCCCTTGTCCTATCATTGGATGTCACTGAGAAGAGCCTGGCTCCATCCTCATGACACTCACCCTTGACATATTTATAAACATTAATGAGGTCACCCCTCAGTCTTCTCTTCTCCAAGCTAAAGAGACCCAGCTCCCTCAGCCTTTCCTCATAAGGGAGATGTTCCACTCCCTTAATCATCTTTGTGGCTCTACGCTGGACTCTCTCAAGCAGTTCCCTGTCCTTATTGAACTGGGGGGCCCAGAACTGGACACAATACTCCAGATGCGGCCTCACCAAGGCAGAATAGAGGGGAAGGAGAACCTCTCTTGACCTACTAACCACTCCCTTTCTAATACGCCCCAGGATGCCATTGGCCTTCTTGGCCACAAGGGCACATTGCTGGCTCATGGTCATCCTGCTGTCCACCAGGACCCCCAGGTCCCTTTCCCCTACACTGCTCTCCAGCAGGTCAGCCCCCAACCTGTACTGGTACATGGGGTTGTTCTTCCCCAGATGCAAAACTCTACACTTGCCCTTATTGAATTTCATTAAGTTTTTTCCCGCCCAACTCTCCAGCCTATCAAGGTCTCGTTGAATGGCAGCACAACCCTCTGGTGTGTCAGCCATTCCTCCTAGTTTGGTGTCATCAGCAAACTTGCTGAGGATACATTCTGTACCCTCATCCAAGTCATTGATGAAGATATTAAACAACACCGGTCCCAGTACCGACCCCTGAGGGACTCCACTAGTCACAGGCCTCCAACTAGACTCTGTCCCATTAACCACAACTCTCTGGCTTCTTCCCTTCAGCCAGTTCATAATCCACCTCACTACCTGATCACCAAACCCATACTTTATCAGCTTATCTACGAGGATGCTGTGGGAGACAATGTCAAATGCTTTACTGAAGTCAAGATAAACCACATCTACCGCTCTACCATCATCTATCCACCTAGTTATTTCCTCATAGAAGGCAATAAGGTTGGTCAAACATGACTTACCCTTGGTAAAACCATGTTGACTACTCTTAATGACCCCCTCATCCTTGATGTGCCTAGAGATAGTGCCAAGAACAAGCTGTTCCATCACCTTTCCAGGGATGGAGGTGAGGCTGACCGGTCTATAGTTACCCAGGTCCTCCTTCTTGCCCTTCTTATAGATTGGAGTGACATTTGCTATCCTCCAGTCCTCAGGCACCTCTCCTGTTCTCCATGACTTACCAAAGATGATGGAGAGTGGCCTAGCAATGACCTCTGCCAGCTCCCTCAGCACCCTTGGGTGCATTCCATCTGGTCCCATTGATTTATGGATATCCAGATTGCTCAACTGATCCCTAACCCAATCCTCATCTACCAAGGCAAACTCCTCCTTCATCCTGACTTCTTCTGGGGCTACAGGGATCAGGGGCTCCTGGGGAAAGCCTGCAGGAGTAAAGACAGAGGCAAAGAAGGCATTCAGCACCTCTGCCTTCTTGATATCCTCTGTCTCTAGAGCACCCCCCTCATTCATCAGTGGGCCTATATTGCCTCTAGCGTTTGTTTTATTAGCTATGTATTTGAAAAAGCCCTTTCTATTGTCCTTGACCTGGCTTGCAAGGTTAAGTTCTAAAATAATGTTTAATTCTGAGTGAAAATAAACTGACGAAATGCTACCCATAACTTGACGTAGTCCTGTGTGGTGTTGCATGTGAAAGGGACTATTTTAATCCAGCTTGCTGAGGTTATTTGTGTCAAAGGTAATTGCTTTATTTACGCCAGTGAAGCATTTATAGAACCAGCTGCTTGGATTATGTTTTAACGTTAAGTGGGAAGTACGAAGACGCAACTATTTACAGATTCAAGGTTTATAATCTATTAAGGTCAACAGAAGTTGCAGTGACCTTAGCTGTTCTCAAGATTGGGTCTTTACCCATTAGAATCAAATGGTCAGCGTATTTGTTTAAATTCTGCCTCAGTGAAGGTGTTTATACTAGATCATACTTAAAGGTTGTTCCAGTGTGATAATTCTGTTAAAATTTACAATTCCTAAAGGGATGAATTGCATGAAGTATAAGAGACTGGCTGAGTCACATCCTTTCATAGAATTTCCTTTCACTAAAATTTGCAGAAAGAGAAAGAAAAAAAAAAAAAAAGAGAGTAGAAAGAAAATAATTGTTCTAGGGGGCATACTAAAAATGTTAAGATACAGTCACTCCTGGTGTAAGCACAGTAAATGAATGGTGGCATGTTGCCAATATTCTATTCACTCTGAGATTAAATCAGAGCAAGCGTGAAGTTATTTTAATATGAGCAAGCAGTCAGAATCCATCCCTTTTATTTTTTTTTTCATAATTTCAGTGTATGATAAAACATAGTTCAAGCTAAACACTTTTACTTTCCTATCCTTTGCAAGACTACAAAGGTGTCAGGCAGGGTTCTAGATGTCTATTTTATTTTCTGAGTCATTAGTAGAGAGGCTGACAAAGTAGATATACTCACCATGAAGTGTCGGCCAAGTTTCTAGGGCTACCCTGTGTTATCTGACCTACATACTATTGCTGTTCTCGACCACATGCAACTTCCCTGTTTTATCTATGTGATACTATTTTCTTTAAAGTCCAAGTCTTTTACATGGAAATGATATACCTTGCAAATGAGGGATTTTTCAAAGTGCTAAAGAGCTGTATTACTAAGTGTTAAAGTTACTATTGTTAAAATATTAAAAATGAGTTCCCATGGTCCAGAGGACCACCAGAGCATCACATCAGAAACAGTGTGACCAGCAGGACAAGCGAAGTGATCATGCCCCTGTACTTCACACTGATGAGGCCGCACCTGGAATACTGTGTTCAGTTTTGGGCTCCTCACTACAAGAAGGATGTTGAGCTGCTGGAGTGTGTCCAGAGAAAGGCAACAAAGCTGGTGAAGGGTCTGGGGCACAAGTCTGATGAGGAGTGGCTGAAGGAACTGAAGTTGTTTAGTCTGGAGAAGAGGAGGCTGAGGGGAGACCATGTTGTTCTCTACAACTACCTGAAAGGAGGTTGTAGTTAGGTGGGTGTTGGTCTCTTCTCCCAAGTAACTAGTGATAAGATGAGAGGAAATGGCCACAAGTTGTGCCAGGGGAGCTTTAGACTGGATATTATGAAAAATTTCTTTGCTGAAGGAGTGATCAAGCATTGGAACAGGCTGCCCAGGGAAGTGGTGGAGTCCCCATCCCTGGAGGTGTTCAAAAAGCATGTAGACATGGCACTTTGGGACATGGTTTAGTGGGCATGGTAGTCTTGGATTGACAGTTGGACTTGATGATCTTGGAGGTCCTTTCCCACCTTAATGATTCTATTGTATTCTGTCTGCCGGGGAAAATTTTCTCTCATCATAGCCAGTTGTTTAAGACTGAAAATGTGAGAAGAGTAGTTAGACCAATGCTGCCTATTTCTTAGTCATAATTTTCTGTTCAGTACAGGATTTCAAGTAGTTTTATACATACTGAAAAGCTTGTATCGTGAAGAGTTAAAGTATTCTTTGTTCCTTGCAACATATTTCCTTCTACTTTAAGACTGAATCAAAATGAAAAGAACTGGGCCTAAAAATGCTGCACTGTTGTTCTCAAGGTTCCACTGTGTTATGACCCAGCAACAGTGAAATTAAATTCAAAGGCTTTGTCTTGTGGTGAAGTAGCCATAGGATACACTTGTAAAGAAAACTTAACAATGAATAGATTTGCATCAGTTACTTTATCATGTCTAATGTATTTGTCTATCGTGCCATTTAGTATCAGAAATCTCTTGATTTACCTGCCTCTTTGCTGTTCAGTGCAAGATAACATGTCCTTCAAATGGTAGACAGAGAGATCCATCTGGGCCTTAGAGATGGCACTACTTGTTTCAAGGATGGTAGCTGAGCAGAGGATAACCCACAAATAACCCATGGACGTCAACTTAGTGGGACATCCACACTTTCTTGCAATCCCTGCCATTTTGTTCCAGTATACAAAATTGAGGTGAAATCTGCTATTCAATGTTTGGTTTTATTTTTAAACAGTATTTCCCTTAAGAACTTTGAAATTGTGACAGTGAAAAGAAAGGAATAAAAAAAACCAATAATGCACAGCCCTGAAGTAAATCAAGTTATCTTTAGCTTATTCCTGGAGTTTCTTTTTCAGCAAACTTTCTGGGATCCTGTTTTCTGGGAAATTTTTACCTTTTAAATTCTATGTAATTTCATTTATTGTTCAAAAAATTCAAACCTTGTAGGAAGTTTGTAAGATCAAACTCAGGCTTTGTGTGTATGCAGAGAGAAAAGATAATAGTGGATAGAATGGACCCAATTCTCATTTACTGCAAAGAAAGCAGCCTCAGGGTAGAAATAAGGTCAATTTACATTTACTTTAAGCTCCCTTTAAGCCATCAAAGGGGAGTAAAGTGATAATGGTTGAGCAGTGTGAAGCTGACTGATAGAGTCAATGAGGCCTCGAAACCAGGAGGTTTGACCTTATAAAAGGACACTCTTTTAGCGAATAGAAGTGAAATGCATGGCTATCCAGGTAAACGTATGTGTGGGCTAAGCTTTGGTAAATCAGTTTTAGAATGGGTTGACACTAGTTTCTTTTAGAAACAGGAAAGAAGCCATACAGCATTCATACAGAGACCTTGAAGGAATGTGAAATAGTTTTATACTGTGCCAGTGCATTAGCAGAAAGACATTATTGAATTTATATGAAATTGCATGAGAGACAGACTAGGGCAGCTTTAAAAAAAGTTAAGACTTCTTGGAAGGGGTGGTGGATGCTGGGAGAAGCTGTACAAGCTTCATACTCCTAGCATTACACATCACTTTTATAATAATCTTTGTTAAGGTCCTCTTGGATTGAGGTACTGCCTACAGCAGTAGGAAAGTATATCACACTGTGTTTATTTGTCTGTAACAAGAGAGCACATCACAAAAGAAAACATACTGTGTGCAGTAAAGAAATATTCAGCTCAACTTGTAGCCCCAGAAGTCAGAATCTGGAAATGTCCTGCACAGAACCTCCATCTTATGTACCATCTTGTGATTATTTCACATAGATGAATGGTATTTGATGGGTCACTGGTGCTTGTGCCAGACAAATAATGATCAGAGAGGTATTGAAATTTACTCTGGGTAAGAGCTTTTGGCTGATTTTCATTAGAGATTTAAAAGGACGTGATACTTTACTGTCTTGTTAAGCATAAATACTAGAGCAATCAATTTCCTAATATTTCTCTTGAAAAAAAATGTATAATGTAATGCATATACAAATAAAACTAGAATTTCCACTTCTTTTTAGTAAGGTTACTCTCTTGCTGCTTGAATTCATACTCTTTGTTGAAAAACATTAACCTCAGAAATTATGCACTACCTCAGAGAGAATGTTGTTCTATAGCCTTATCATATATTTGTGTGTACTGCTTAAGCTTCCTGTAAAGTAATATTGTTTTCTATGAATGAGCAGTAGAAATGTTAATCATATGTAATTACAAAAGGGGCACCTGTGATGTTATTATACGACCTGCAATGGATGGGAATGGTTCCTGGTACTAACAGTGTCTATGGGACTTCAGCTTAAACTATTTGAGAAAAGATATGAATCTAAAGTTTTAGTCATTTGTATCTATAAGTCAGGTTATTATCTTCTGTGGTTTGCTCTACTGGTGTCATCAGAAAACCTGATCCTACTGAAATCAGCAGGAGTTTGCAATTAGCTTGAACAGATCCAAGGAACAGGCAGCCCACTGAATCTTTTCAGTTCTGAGTTTCAAACTCTATTTGATCAAGAGACATTTCTGTATGTCTTGTTGTATTTCATCTGCTTTCTATTTCTCTCTAACTATAAAATCTAAAACGTCTTTGAATGCTGTTCTTAGTGTGGGTATCAATTGACCAAGCAAATGGTTCATCCCCTATGAAGCCTATTTGCTTTTGGAAAGTCCCAGCTTGCAGGACTTTCCCTGGCCTACTATGATGCTTTTCCAGTAATAACCCATCACATATAGTAAAGAAATACTGGGGGTTTCTTAAACCTGTATGAGGTAGAGGTACTGTGATTCATTAATCTAGGTCCTCTCTGACTGTATCATGGATTTATCTGAGCACAGTATGAACTATAATTGGCTGGCTTGTTTTAGTATAGCATAGTTAATTTTTCATTTGCTCGAAATACGTCTTTGAAACACACATATGCATACAAATACACAAACACACGTGCACACACAATTGCACATTGGCCAAAGTCCTCTTTGTCTCAATCAGTTTGAGATTAAGACAGAGGCAAAGTTCTGTCACAGTTGTATTGGTAAATATCTGTCTCAGTTCTAGTCAAATTGAGCTGTCAAAGGAAAAAAACAATGAAATACGTCTGACTGCTGTCAGCTTCTGGTATAGTATCAATGGACTTTGTCTCATGAGAGGATTAAAGGCTGTTTGGTAATGATACAGTGATGAGTTTAAGAAGAAAACAGAGTAAATACTTTTGGCAGCTGATCAATAGTACTGACTGGAAGATACTAAGTGAGCTGTATGGAGCAGGCACATCATGGATAACTGGTATATCATCAAATACAAATTTGTCTTTGCAATTTAAAAACTATGAGTAACTTAAGATGTCTTTTCTTCATGTCAATGAAGTGAGAGTACTTTTGCCCTATTTGTATATTTTGACCTAACTTGTCTGTTGATGATGCAGGAGAACAGAAAAATTTTCATCTCAGTCTGAACAAGGCTTTGGTAAAAACACATTCAAAAGCTAAAACATGCCAATGGTATGTTTAGTACAAAGAGAAGAAGGAAGTACCACACTTCCTTTCCAGCCCTTCTCTTGGTAAGTACCAAAGCTAGCTAGAAGTTTTGGTAATGTTGTAATTCCTTTAACTGGGAATCTGAACGGGGAAGTAATCAAGAAAAACTGCTTAAGACAACACTCTGTAGGTGTAGCATGCCCCCAAACCAGGTCCCCAGGAAATGGCTGTGTGAAAGTCACTTGCTGGATTTGGGCGAATACCCACACTTACTATATAAATTGAGATCATCGCTACATTAATTGCTTATATGATAATATCAAATATAAAGAAAAAGACTCTTGCTGTTTGCACAGTGTGATGTCTGCTTGTTAGATCTGTGCTTGTTAATGGAAAACTACAATTACAGCCATTTTCTGTTAAGTGTTTTACATAAAGCTCTCATGCTGACTTTGTAAGACTTGTACAACGTGTTTGCCAATAAACAGCATGAGCAAATGTAACTATAATATGGGTTTTTGTTCAGGGAACACTATTTAAATTATTGATTAGACAGCTAGCGATGACTTAAAAGGCAAAGACACTGTACAGCAGATCAAATTTAAACACAAGACTAACCATATTTTGGAGGTTACTTTCATGTGCTTTTAGATGGCAGAGATACCACTAGTGTGTTTGTGCAGTTCAAAATCTTTGAATATTGAAAGAACAGCTGATTGATACTTGATAGTGGTGAGAAATCTGAATTTCCATGTGTTTATCTCATTTGTTAGAGCATTTTATTGGTTTCAGATTAACACACTTGTAATTTCTGCAGCATTTGCCCTGTGTTTCTGTTCATTTGTCTAATGTCTGTGAAGAAATTTAATCTTCACCTTTCCTACTGTTTGGATCTTGATGTGACGGAATTCTTGTCATGTGTCATTACATTGTAAACAGAATTTTCTAGATTATACCCTCACCCCAAACTGAATATGAAATTTCTTTGTGTTTTATCAGAAATACCCACACGTGTTTACCTCTACTTCTGGAGTTATTTGATAACAGTAAAAGTTTGTCGTCTCCTTTATACAGGAGAGGACTACTGAAACTGAGGAATCTTGTGTCTAGTTCTAACTACCTGAGGAGTGTGTGCCCCAATGGCCTCAAACCTTGTTGTTCATTGCCCCAACCTTGATCCTTTTCTCCATTGTTTTCTTCTAGTGTGGTCTGTCCCCCACCCCATCTCCTTCTTCTAGTCCCATCCTCTTTGCTTACATAGTTCAGACTCTCTTCATTAAACTTCCCATGCTAGATTAATTCTCTTAACTCTTAACTCTCTCAAGTTCAATCACTTGACATTTTCCTCTCAGGGGACTTCTGAGGTTAATTCCCACAACCCTGTTTTCAGCTCACTGTAGTCTGCTTCTCCAGCTTTGTCCCTCATCCCATCTTCTTTACTTTCTTTGATCTCATAGTTTCTTGCAGGAACTCCCAGAGCTGTTCTCTCTACCTGACCTTTCATTTGTCCTCAATCTCCCCTCCTCTGAAACCTGATGTAAGGCCTTTTGACCATGTAGTCCGAGATCAATATTCCTTCTGTTTCTCATGTCTTCTGTCTCCATTATTTCTGTTCTCTCTTTTTCCACAGGTCTGTTTTCAGGCAGTCCTCCTGACCTATTCCTCCCTCATTTTCCTCCTTTCCTGTTCTCTTAGATCATGGGAAAGGGAAAGAGTAGTATGTAGCAACAAAAAGACCTCAAGGTGGTAAAGGTAGATGGAGTGGAAGAGGGAGAAGAAAAGTTCAAGAAGATGGACCAACACTGAACTCACTGTTTGACTTCAGATACCACATACCATCTATGTATGCCCTAAGCATATTTACTGCATTGTTACTATTTACTAAATGGTCTGAACTCAAACTCCTTTAATTGTGGAATTTGGAGGTTCTTATAGAGTGAATCATTGGTGAAGCTCAGGATCAGCCAGGCAGAGATTATGGCAGTTTGTGTTGGTTTAGGTGGGAGATCTGTTTTACAGATTTTCTGAGAACAAAGGAGGTGACTGCAGTGATACTTCCCAAAGATGTTTTTGTGTTTGTATCCATACTGTAGATCCTGTGTTTTCTTAAAGGAACTGTGGCTATAATGCTTGGGGGATGGAGAGATGAACAGCAAGGGTCTAGAGGTGAAAAATGAGACAGAAATGTCCATAGCTGCTGGGAACATACTGGGAGTAAATGCAGGTTGTGACAGACATTAAGGGAAAAGCGAGAGACAGAGAGCTGGAAATTTACCCTTCTTTTGGGTTTTCACAGTGCAAATCCAATTTCAGTCAGAAGCTCATGGCTACAGGCTAATCATTACTAATGCCTACATCTTTCCAGAATAGTACTGCCCATTGGCAGCTGCTGCTTCTCTTCCTTTGGGGTTGCTTCCTCTGTGCCATTTCCTCTGCTCCTTGCAGTTCCAACTTACTCCAACCTTTCTTTTGTCCTTGCAACCTGTGGGAGTGTCAGATGGTTTGGAATGAAATCCAGGATGGAAAGAATAAGAGAAATAATAGTGACAGTAGGATCTCTGAGGTTATGAAACTGGAGGGAGGGAATGCTTGTCACGAGAGCATGAGAAATCATCATAGAGGAAAATGCTACAGGGAATAGTACTGCACCACCATCAGAATAGATTAGATCAGGGCCAACTATGACAGTGATTTTTGGATATTGGTTTTCTTTCCCATACTAGAAATGCGGCTGCCAGTACAATATAACCAAGAGATGTTTCTTACCAGAGAGGCAAGACACAGCTTGCTAACTGGGAACTTCTGTCTTTCCCAGGTGGCTCTTACATCTTGATGTTGCATCCAGCATGGACTTTTCTGTGCTTAGGTTGACACAAAGGAAATCTCATCTCACACGGGTACTGAGAGTTTGCTTCTCCCATTCAATCATTATTTATGAGGCCCACAAAATTCCAAACCAGGAATTTGGTTGATTGATGGGTGCCATTTCCCCCAAAACTTTCCCTCTAATCAGCTCAAGCATCGTTCACAATTGCTTTCTTGCCACACTACTGGAATAGTGCACTCCTAAGAGCTGTAAAATGTAGTGATGGACCAGCCACAGCAGTTCTAGCTCAGTTTGTTGTTTCCTTTATGATACGGTACTGCACTCGTTGGCTTGTTCTTAAGGGACATTCAGAAGTAGTTTTTTACATCCCCATTACTAAAGGAGTTATTAGCTGAATATTTTCTCATAGTGTTCTCCTTCAAGTTATTTGATCATACAACAGCCAGTAATGTTTCTCTTCTGGATGATAATCTTTGAATGAGCCTAGTGGGAAAGTGAAAAGTGTTCTCCAAAGCAAACACTTTAATGGCCCATGAACTGCCAACAACTATGTTTAAATCTGTATATATTGATTACAGACATTTTCAAAACTCTTAAAAAAAAAAAAAGTGATGTGTAGTGTGGTGGGCTCCAATTGGTTCTCAGACTTGGGATTGAATCGGGGGCATCAAAAGCTGAAAAGCACTTCTTACTGCCATTGGAGCTAAAAGGCTGTGGTTTACTAGTGGGAAATGTATTATTTCACATTCTCCACAGCCCTTGTGCAGGGGAAACATTATAAAAAACCAGTCTGTGTTTTTTAAAAGAAAGTATTGGTATCCAACGTACTATACCTAGTGGGGGTAGTACACTTGTTTTATTTCAATGTTTCATTTTTTATTCAAATACTGCCCAAACCTCTTTATAGAGAGAAGAGCACAAAATTACCTGATTTTAAAGAAGGGATAAGAAGTGTCTTTGCTGAGTTTTATGTGTCTTCTTAGGAGGTGAAAGGAAGTTTTGACTTGCCTCAAGCAAAGGAGGGAATTCTGGGGGAGAGCTCTAATCACCAGGGAGTGTAAAGCAGCTGTACCATTCTCAGATAGTCTGGACGTGATTTGTATAAGGAACTTGGGCACCTAATAATTAACTCTTGAAAATACATGCCTAAGACCCTTGCTAGTGCTGAATGTTGCCATCTGTGGAATTCAGCTGCAGTTTAAATTTCCCTAAAGATAAGATAGTTTTAAATGCTAAAACTGACCGAAGGGAGTTACAGTTTCCTCTCCTTTCTCCTCATGCCCTTTCACCTCCACTAACAAACATTTGTCCTTTTTCAGTCAGCTCTATTCATGATGCATCTATCTTCTCCTTGCAGTTACACAGCGGATGCCTGGCTTGAATCCTGCCTTCTACCCAAAATTTTCTTGGGTATATTTGTTTGATATGTTGGCAAATGTTAGAGCAACATGAAGAATTTTATTTTCTGTTTTATTCACTGTTGCAGAAGACAGAACTATTCAAGTTTTCACTCCTCTTTGGTAGTTTCCACTGGTCTATGTGTGAGCAATCAAACAAGCAAATTGAAAGATTTCTGCTTTGCAAACCTAGTAACCCAAATTAATGTAGGCCTATGGAAGATCAGACCTTTGCTCATTGCCACTGGTGTCCTCTGCATTCCTTATGTTATCTGTGTCCTGTTGTATCTGCCCATACAGCAGAATAGGAATGATCTTTGAAAAACTGCCACCCGTATGAAAAACGAGTCCTTTCATGGTTACCAGTTTGCACACTTTAATTACGTGGAGAGTAATAATCTTTGAAGCTGAATCAAAATGAGGAGTCTACTGCAAGGACAGTATTTCTGTAATTATATTTAATTTGCTTTTCTGATTTAAGCTAATTTTCTTTTCTGATGTTTACACTATGTTTTTCATAAACCTCCAGGGCTGATATACTCACTGGAGATTGAATTCTCTGTTAACTCAGTCATTCTTACGGCCAGAGGATAGGATTGGGAGAAAAAGCAGCAAATGACAATATTATTAAGTACTTGTTCTGTGAGAGCACCTAGAAAAGATGTTCTCAAATTCAAGGTCACAAAACTAGATTCGTAAGTGATGTCATGACACCACGCATTAGGTGAGGATAGCTCTTCCCTCAAAACTGCAAGGTTTTCCAGTTAGTCAAAATCACAGTGGTAGACTAATACAGACATTGCTGGGAATGATCTCGTATACTTGCCTGGTTTTTATATTTCTCCCTGGATGTTCACAGTTGGTCAGTGTTGGAGACAGTGCATTAGGCTCAGGCTTTGAACAAATCTGAAGTGGCTGTTCTTGCATTCTTTTCTTCTGGACAGTTACTTTGCTGTGTGGTCAATCATTCAGGATACTTATAAAGTTCCCTTTGGCCTTTAAGTCTCTGAGTCCTACAGTGCTGACGCACATGTCATCCCTAGTGAAGAGAGCAATTCTATCAACTGTCAAGTTACTGTTTGGATGTTTATGAATAACAGCTTGTATATAGGTGAAGAAGAGCTGACACTAGCTGAGTAAGATGTCACAGAGACAGTCAGCAAGAAATAACAGTTTGCAATGTGAGACAGATAAAAATGTCAATTAATAATCCAAATGTAAATGAGGTTTTTTTACCTTATGAAGTGTTCATGAAGGAGGCTGAAGGCAGATGCCCACAACTTAGACAGAGTTTGCAAGTATGGCATCAGGAGGTGGTAACCCCATATAGAGTATCAGGCACAAAGAGGTGATGATCAAGAGGTAGGAACATATGAAGACTGAACTGCTTTATGTAGAAATTGTTCCGTGAATTGCAAAAGATGGAAAAGACAAAAGGATATCTTTTGCAGATCAATTTAATGTCTCTTTTAAAGTATAAAATAGTGTTGTGCAACTGTGAAGACACTTATGTAGGAGAGTTTTAAGAAGAGATATAGAAATGGTCCAAGAGGTTGTACAGTGAAGAACTTAGATTTACAGTTGGAAAAATACTAATGACAAAAATGAGGCATATAATTTGGAGGTTAAAAAGGTGGTGATTCTTTTAAACTTCTGGACTCAGCCATTAATGTGTGACAATTTACAGACTTCACTCCCTCTACTTTCAGACCAGCAGAACTGTCTAAGCTCTTGTCCTCTGTTCATCATCCATCAGGGCAACATGAAACTTTGGCAGATGATGTCCAGCTGATCCTGTGAATCAGCCCTGTGGTGGTATTATTAATGGCAGAGTGAAGGTACTTCATACATTTCCTGCAATCCTGAGTCTCAGGCTAGCTCCTTGTAAGGCTAGCTTCCCTCATCCCTGTGTCTGGTAGTCTGGACATCACCTGTAGTGTGGGAGATTGACATTTTCTTTCTCTCTCTTACCAAATTTTATAAATTTATATAATCACTGTGCCCAGTAGCTAAATACATCCCTTTCTTTGGTCTGCCTGGAGACAAATATTATCATGACAGTGGTAAACACCCATACTTTTTAACAGATGGATAACTCCATAACTTTTATTGTTTTGGAAGAGCCACTTGTTTTTAAGGATGGCATACACAAGCAAGAAGAGACCTGAGGCTGGGAGGATGCCTTAAGTATGTAAAAGTACATTATTCTTCACTTTAGAGGAGCCCTTAAGGAGATACTATCCCAACCATGTAATGAATTTCCTTCATGACCTACCTTGCTGATTGTTCTCTGATCAGCTTCCCTATGAGATCACAGCACTTACACCTAGTGTAATAGTGCCCTGGGTTCTTTTCTGCTTAACATGACTTGCTTGTTCGTTTATTGACTTCTTTTCAGAGTGGCCCTGATTGGTTTTGCTTGTTTTAAATTTATGTCTTTTAATGGGAATGAATCAGTTTGGCTTCTATGATGCTCACGTTATTCATTTAGGAAAAATCATTTGTTTCCTTCCTTAGCTGACTTGCTAATGTGAATAATTCATTTAATCTTATGATCTGCTGATCTGGAGGACACCATCAAACCGAAAGGTAACTCTCTTAGATAGTAATGATCTAATTGGCCCTTTTAATATTGCATTATAGATAGTGTAAATGATTATTCCGTTTGATTAGCAGTGCAGAGATCTGCTACATTACCACAGGGACCACCTTTATTTTTCCTAAGGGGGTTAAGGAGGGGCAAAGCAGGCAGAAGAAAGTGACAAGAAAAAACTTAAAAGAAATATACAACATTCAGATGGGATTCTCCTGCCTAAATTAAATTAATTTCTGAATAAGACTTTTTTGTAACCAGTGGTAATTAAAACCAATGACTCAGTGCTTGCCTTGATGTTCAGTAGAGTATGGTAATTCAACTGTAACCCACTTGGATGGAAACAGGAAGAGAGGAGAGGAGACAAGAAAACACAGCAGTATTTTGCTGCTACTGGCACAGAGTGCTATAAAGCAATAATTTGTGTTTGTTTTGGAACTAAAAGTTACAAGAGTTGATAAAAAACTTTCCTAAGTGAAATGGCATGAAATGATACCATGTGTGGCAACTAAAAGAAAAAGCCCAGCAGGAAAATGATATAAAGGAGGAGTGAAAAGAACCTGATTTTTAAAGTAGCTGCTCAGCTTGTAAAACAAGAACCCTCAGATTACAACCAGTTCTTTCTTTTTGCTTTGTGCAATATCTAATATCAACAGGTGTTTTACAGCTCAGTCAATGAGAAAGAATCCTAAATTCAGCTTATTTTGTGGGATTGCAAGCTCTGGGCATTTTGAGTGCAGGTAGAGTTAAAAAATTGGAAGAATAATTTATAGTAAGTTATAGGGAAGTGGTAAGATAAAAGGGCTATATTTTTAAAGCTTTAAATATATTGAACATATTTGATAGGAACAAGTCAAATAGTTATAATGTTTATGTGTCCTGTTTATTTCGGAATTTCCTCAGTACAGATTTCACACCAGGTTCCACTACAAGAAGATAGTTGTATCAACATTACCATAAACTCTATGGAACTTTTTGGACACATGAACTTAAAACCTGCTTTCTGCAGCTGCCTAGGGCTGTGAAATTCCACTGCATGTGGAAATGAAATCAGGAAAGTGAAAAGTAGAGTAGCTCAGTGGCTGTTTAGAGAAGTTTGAGCTGATAACTCTTAATACCAATTAGTTGAAATTCAGCATGGTTCAAACAAGTTTAATATTCTTTAAGCTGGTGTTTCTTGATGAGGAGGAAGTAGAATACACATCTTCACTGCCTTTAAATATGACTCTAGACTGCCTTCTGTAAAAATCAATAGGAATGGGAGCATGTCCATTGATTTTACTAAGAGCTAAATCAGGCCTTGCAGCAAGACTACTAAGCTTAGTGAAACCTGAAAGTAGAGACATCAGCAAAATCTCCCTCCCTCCCCCCACTTCTAAAAGAGGAGGAAAATTTGTCTGCAACCAGGCAAAATCATAATAAAAATAACAACAAACTGAGTTGTGATTTTTTGCAGACATTTTTAGAAAGACAAGATGGTAAGCTCTCTGTCATTATGCTGTAATGTGGAATGCAAATCAAAATTCAATACCCCTTATGGCAGGGTAGTGTGACCTGACAAGCCATTAGGCTAGTATTCAATTTGCAACAAGGTACAGATGAAGAAAAAAAAAAAAGGAAACACTATTTCAGGTAGGAATCCAGCCAGTTTCAGTTAGCATCCTCAAGGCCTACAATACCACCTCTAGGTTGGTGAAAAATGACCTACCAATTTACTGATGCTGTTAGTCATAGTTGTATTATATATAACATGACCCAAACATAAAATTTTTAACTGACAATGTCATCAAGTGGTGTAACTTCCTCTGGATGCACTTTTTAAAGTAATGAAAAGAAATTGGACTTCTGCCACAATTTCAGCTTCTTCTTCTGGCCCTGTGTGCTCATGCAGGTCACTTCTTGATGGGACTGCTAGTGAGCAGACTGTGTGTCAAATTTTGCAGCAGGGAAATGCTGCTCAGCTGTGGAATCTTCATGCCTGTTTTCTACCCAGTACAAGGGTTTGAGGTAGGCACTCTAGGCTAAAAACCCAAGGGCAGACACAGGTAAAGATATACATGTCTTTTTTCAGGCAGAACATGCTGATGGCCTCATGGTTTGTTCATTCTTCACATTGACCAAGGTAACTACATAAATTGGTTTGGGATGGGGGATAAGTTGCTAACAACACCAAATGAAAAAGTAAAGGTGAACATAATTAAAGCATCCTGATAATTGATGGATTGAGAAAGAAAAGGGTTTTTTTCTTCTTCCTTTAGAAATATTAGAAAACACCTCTACAGACTTGTTCGGTCAGCTGAACAACAGGTTATGTAATCTAGTAAAACTAGTTCTGGTACTACTGGGGTTCTGTAGTGTGTCTACCAACAGTGATGCAGCTGCTAAGATGAAATGCAAATTGAAACGGTAACAGATTTGGTTTGTTGGCAGTTTGGTTGTTTGCTGGGGTTTTTTGTTTGTTTGTTTTAATTTCAAGCTTCACTTTATGGCTATTTCAAATGTTTCTGTTCATTCATGGTAGTGATTTTGAAGTTAATCACTAGTGCTCAAGTGATTTGGAGAGAGCAGAAGTATTTGCTTTCTAAATCCCAGTGCTCAAAATAGTCTTGATTCTCCAGGAGAGCAGTTGTCCAGGCTGAGAAGGAGTCAGTGCACTATGACATGGTGTGATACCAAACATAAGAGCTGTGCAAGGTGTAACATTGATTCAGATTTAACATATTAAATCAGCTGTCCATTGCTTATCTTCAAGCCTCTTTCTTCATTCTTGTCTCTTCTATCGTGAAATATTTTTGTTCTCTCTACAGAGAAAAACAGAGAGGACTCCTTCAAGGTGGAGGGAACAGCAAGCAATTTTCATGCTGTTTGCCTTCTAGAGATTCTGCTTGGAGAAGGTGACTTCAGGCTCTGCTGGAGGCTGTCATACTATGAGTGCTGCTGAGCACAGCTAGTAGGGGTGTACATGGTGAAGCTGCAAAAGGACCTGGGCCTCAGGCTTCAGATTTACTAAGGAGCCAAGAATGAATCATGTGCATGAAAAATCACTGCATCCCCAGGCACTCTTCCAGTGATTGTGTCCTTGACTTAGGCAGCAGTACTCACTGTGCCAGTGCTCTGTATGGACCGCTAAGCAGGGAACATTGTGAGTTGATAATGCTGCACTTGTGTCCAGAAGAGTTTCCACCATTTGAACATCTCTGCGTTATCTGCAGTGTTTTTCAATAGCTGTCTACCAAAACAAATTCAGATCTTGCTGCCTTAGCTGAAACAAGTTGCAGATATTTTGGCCTCTTCATTAGCAGAGAGATCAGACTTGGATTATTGTCTGCACTAAATGACTGGATGGTCATTGAGATTTCTGTTACATTGTTCAGAATTCAATAGTTTCTGATGGTGTTAACAGGTAAAGGACCATGAGTGTCCCCTTATAGCAGACACGTTTGGACTAAGTATCTTAAAGGCAAGGCAGTACTTAGTAGTTCTCATATTCACAGAGGTTTATATGTTAGTGAGCTCTGAAAGTGGCTTGTTTAGAAAAGAGCAGCAAAATTGCGTCTCTCCCTTTGAAAGACAAGTGAAAAAGTTCCATTCAATCTATTTATGCAGTCACTGTACTTTATCAAAACTCATTTTTAATTAGTTTCATTGGGAATTGTACGTCTATAGGCTAGAACCCATGGGGAAAGGCATGTAGGAGGCACTTATTTGGAATAATAAAATCAGACGTATGATGATGATTCTGACACTTTACCTATGAATTAATCATAGAATCATAGAATCATAGAATGGTTTGGGTTGGAAGGGACCTCAAAGATCATCTCATTCCAACCCCTCTGCCATGGCAGGGTCACCTCTCACTAGATCAGATTGCTCAAGGCTCCATCCAACCTGGCCTCGAACACTTCCAGGGATGGAGCATCCACAATGTCCTTGGGCAACCTGTTCCAGTGCCTCACCACCCTCAGGGTAAAGAACTTCTTCCTTATATCTAGTCTAAACCTACCCTCTCTCAGGTTCCCCCCATTACCACTCATCCTATCATTACAGTCCCTTGTAAAAAGTCCCTCCCCAGTGTTCTTGTAGGCCCCCTTCAGGTACTGGAAGGCCGCTATGAGGTCTCCCCAGAGCCTTCTCTTTTCCAGGCTGGACAAGCTTAACTCTCTCAGCCTGCCCTCATAGGAGAGGTGTGCCAACCCTCTGAGCCCTCCTCTGGACCCTCTCCAACAGCTCCGTATCTTTCTTGTGTTGGGGGCTCCAGAGCTGGACACAGTATTCCAGGTGAGGTCTCATGAGGGCAGAGTATAGGGGCAGAATCACCTCCCTCAACCTGCTGGTCACACATCTTTTGATGCATCCAATGACCAAAGAAGAGAAGACTCCTCTGTTTTTCATGATGGAGGAGAGATGAATGGCCCAGTTGCCTGCACTACAGAATACATTGATTCTTGTACCCACTTCTCTTTGACAGCTAACATTCCAGGCTCAGTTGTGAGGCATGCGTTTGTGTACCATAAAGGCAAGTGAGGTGTGCAAGGTGGCTTTGTTGACTCCTCTTGCACTGTTCAATTGCAGGGCAATAAGCTAGGGGTTACTTTTCAGATGGGTGAGCCTAGAACACCCATCTGCTTACCAGAACTAAATCAAAAGCATTTCTTGGGAACGTATGCTTAAATGTGTGTGACTAAACATTTGCAGAACTGGGACTTCCCTGACTTCTCTCTCCCCAGGATACAGATATTCTTTCCTTAATTTGGATTCACCCTTTAACAATTTTTTCATCTTGTTCTTCAGCTGGCTGCTCTGTGGCTCCACTAGCTGCTGCTTCAGGTCAAGCGGTGATGTGAAAAGGCAGCCTGTTAGCATCTCAGTGAACACTTTTTCCTCCTGCCTCGGAAATCTGCTTCTCTTGAGCTTCTGCCCGAGGAATTTGCCATTGCCTTTTAGTGGGAGGAGGAAATAGATATTTTTACAGAAGGCATGGGATTCAGAAACTCAGGTGCAGACTTTAGAAAGCGACTTGCTAGCTCCTGAGATTTCCCAACCTGGAACTGGCAGGTCTTTTCTCTCAGTGCCCTTAGGAAGTAAGCTGTGGAGAAAGGGTGACTTGGAGGCAAAACGTAACTAGAGCTATCTGACAGTGCAAGGTGAGGTGTACAGGTGCTAAATGATCAGGTTTGTGTGCTTAGCAATGATACTTCTCCCTTTGCTTGTGCAATGATTATGCTTTTACTAGCGAGCTGTGGAAGAAACACGTTTTGTAGCAGTCAGACCTCTCTCTCCTCTCTCTTAGTGCAGTTGTTTTTTTGTGTGGATGCTGGGGTGCCCAGCTGCTTACTCACAACACTTCTGCAGTGAGATCTGGATGGTGTCAGGCGTGAGCTGTCCTCAGAAGAAGGCTAGTGGGATTGAGTCCCCTTGGCAAGGTGGGCATTGCCCCCTCCCACCCTTGACTAATGCATAATCTTGATCTGAGGCCTCTGAAGCTTCACTTTGCCCCTCAGGGTTCTGGGACTTCAGCCAGAGCTGCTGGTTTTGGAGCAATTCATTAACTATACAGTGGCAACTTTTATTAGGCTTGTAATATGAGTGGTGTCTGTGTTGTGAACTTGGCCACCTACCTGTGCTTGAATAAGCTTTTTTTTTTTTTTTAAATGGAATTGGAATTCCAACTTCATTTACTTTGTTTTGAAAAATTCAGGGATAGCTTTACAGGTGATTTACCAAAATCCATCTATCCATCTGCTCATCAGGCCACCTATCATACTTGTTAAATGTAATTATCAGTTGACCAGAAAAGGAGGACTTCTGCTCCAGACAACTGTACTCTGTATAAAATTTCTGGGAAATTAATGATGTAGGTTCCTGTAAACAATATTAATAATAACATATATGTGAGTGATCTAAAATTTTAATAAAAAGATTTTTTTCAGTCAGTAATTTGAGGACTGAGTGGAAGCTGGACCTACATAAAAGGCTTGATTAGACAATGTTAGCAGCCTTCTAGAACTCTAAGTAATATAAATAAAATAATAATGTAAATGACTAATGTAAATAAAATGTTAAAAAAAATTTAATTATATATATAAATAAATAGGAATTAAGCCTTTGTATTGTGACTAGTACTACTAGTGCTGCTTCTTGTATGGATAAACATGAGGAAAAATCTGTAAATTGTTCCAAATGTAGTCACAACTGCTTCATTAACACTTCTGGGATATATGAAGGCTCAGTGCATCAGGAAAACGTGCTAAGAGAGAATCTAATATTTGTGGTGAAAAATGTAAGGAGTGCATGGAAAATAAAGAGCAGCCATCAACTTTCTTCTTTTGTCAGGCTCCTCAGAAGAAAGTGGCATGTTTCCTGTGCAGGCCAAATCTTTGCTGGTTCCCAAAGCAATTAAAAGAATCTCAAAGTTCAAACCATCGGCCTACCTAATTAAGGTAGCATCGTTAAATCAGTGGATATATTCTGATTTGCTGTAGTTCAGAGTATGGCCCTCCATGTTGTCTTGCATGCGATAACCAGGCTTTAGTTTCCTTTGTGGAAGCAGAGAGATGGTGACAGGGGAGGAGTGCAGCTGTGCTCTTCCTGTTGTGGCCTTAGGAAACCTTTTTGGGTGAAATGATATGCCATTTTCGTTGGGGAATTGTATAGTCTTTAATTGATTTATTACATATATAAAAATCAGATTCCTTGATAGGAATTTTAAATTGAGATATCCCCTAGTATATGTTTATTTTTAATTATCTTTCTTTTGCACTCATTTCACAGATCTCCTATATCCTGCTTGCCAGCTAAAGAATGTACATTTAATATTGACAAAATATTTTTCAGAAAACAAATGATCATATATTGAAGCTTGACTCATCTCTCTTTCATAGTTAGTACTGAGGTAGACGGGAGCCCTTCAGGACTTCTGTGCTTCCTCATGCACAGTTCCAATTCCAGGATTAGCAGAACTAATTGGGGAAAAAAAAAAAAAAAGAAAAGAAAAAAAGAAGAGGGCAGGGAGGGGAGTAAGCTCACTTTTTACAAAAGTGTTATTAAATCAACTCTCTCTGTTCTCCTATTCTCTGTGTTTCATGTTTTGTCCTTTATGATTCACAAATACTAAAGTAGAAAAATAATTCTAGCAGAACTTTTCTGATGTGTTGCTCCTCTGCAGAGCTAACAAATAAATAAATGACAGTACTTTCACTTTATAATTACACAAAAGACAGCTAAGAGGCGACATCTCTAGGCACAAGGAGTGAGTCAGTGGCAGAGTTTAGGAAGGATCCTACGGCATTTAATTCTGAGGTTGGTGGCCTAGATTGAATCATGTCATTTCACAGCCTGGTTTGTCATGGGTATCAGGCATCGTTAGCTGATTGGAGTGTAAATTACAAGTTTCATTATTTTCATTTTGCCTTTGCCTTACAGCAGCACCTAAACCCAACATCCTGAGTAAGCATCTATTATGCTAAGGACTGAGTAAGTCCTTAATAGAAAGGCAATTTTTACTTAGAACTTACAAAGTGTCAGTTTCTCACCGTGCATCAGGTGATAGGCTCTTTCACAGAAAATATGGAGTAAAAAAAAAAAGTGAAATTTTTGTCTTCTTTTGCATATAAAGCAAAAACTCAGCTTCACAAAACAGCTGTTCTCAAGGCTCTCTACAGCTGTGATGCATTTCATGGGAAAGCAAATTCTTGCAAAACCTACCTTAGTTTTCCCTCCACAACAGACAAAAAACTGGCCTCCATGACCACAGCATTTTGCAGGCAGTTCTGTCACATAATTTAAAAGTCACATAAGATTAAAACTTAAAAAAAAAACCCAACCAAACTTTATTGATTTACCATTAAATTCTGCATCATTGAAGCATATAAACACATGTTGAAAATACTAACACATACATGAAGATAGTTTTTCAATAATCCAGACTATCTGATCTTGGGACTTATTCCACTAGCAATGCTGGTGTACCCTTCCAGTGGGTTTCTCCTAGATGTTTGTCAGTTTGACCTGTTCATTTAGGTAAAATCTTAGCTCTTCTGCAATGCTATATTCATTATTTTGGTTTTGTAAGGTAGCTTTGGATTGGTTTGCCTAGGTGTAAAAACAACAAAAAAAAAGTCTGCTTTTAACTTTCTTTAGTCTCAGCTCTATCATTTAGCAGAAAAACTGTATGAAAACATTACATTTCTCTCCTTAGTGAGCTGGTGCCTCAGAGAGCAAGACAGGTCGGTTACCCAGGGCAATGTTACAGTTGAAACTATTGTTGTAGAGCTAACTAAATTGTTGTCAGCCCTTTTGCTTTCATTCATAACCCTTGTTTCTGTAGTATTTTTAGCTCATCTAATTTCTGTATTTAGATGTGTTTGTGAAAATGGAGATTTAACGTGATAAACCTTAGAAACTGTACCGTCATCTGCCTGAAATAAATCGGTCGCTAGGGAGTTTCAGATCTGTTACTGACCTTCAGTCTAATTGCAGCTGTCAGTCTTCCGATCCTTGGAAAGTGCTTGGAGGAGAATTTTAACTTGATTTTGTTTTTTACTTCTGTGCTCAGTTTTGTCTTTTCTTGGAGCTCCCAAAAAATGTTATGAAAGTGGAAATGGGGACCTGATTTTGGTTTTGGATATTATGGGAGCCAATAGCAGTGAAGAAAACCAGTGTCTTTCCTCTGTGATTTCTAAAATCTGTGCTGATTAGGCTTTTTGAGCAAGCAAAAGCCTTGCATGCTCTTAAAAAGGCACCTGAAGTCCAAACAATGCAACTTTGCAAAGTGGGCAGTGTGTGACCTGCTGGTTAGATTTCAGAGTTTCGTTTGTCAACATCTATACACAGAGTGCGGGTGACATCCTCCCACCTTTCCTAGCTCTGAGGATGTCATGAAACATTATGAGGGGGAGTCCCCATCCCTGGAGGGATTTAAAAGATGTGTAGGTGAGGTGCTGAGAGACATGGTTTAGTGGTCAATTGGCAGTGCTGGGTTAATGGTTGGACATGATGATCTTAGAGGTCTCTTCCAAATAAGGCTATTCTATGATTCTATGACTAATGACATACAAGTCTGAAACTTGTGCAGGATGAAGCACGTCAGCAATACTTTCTGCACTCAGCCACCAGCGCCTCTCAAGTGTGTGATACATCTGTTAGACAGCTGGACACAGCTTAAGGAAATCCCTAGATCCCTAAGTAAATGAATCCAATGGATAATTACCATCACAGCTCGTAATTACCAATTCACTTCTGCTCTGACAAGTAGATCTTGTTATACCTTTTTTTACCCTGACACTGATCTACATTCAAAAATTTCTTCTATGGGTAGGTAGCTTGAACCATGGTAGTGTCACCTTTTTATGTTTCAGTTGAGATTTTAAAACTTTCTCTAGTTTTCTGGACTTCCTAATTGCCAATCACTTAATTTTCCACAACCTACACAGCTACTGTTGAACCTTTGGAAATATTAACACTAATGATATTTCACACTTTTAAATTAAAAAATTCAAGTGAATAAAACCCACTTAGATTATACTTTAACTATCTGACTGCTTTTCAACTATCTCTAAGCCAGCAACTTGCAAAAAGATTGAGAAAGAAAAATATCTACTACATCTGGTTCTATTCCCAGTTCTTTCAAGTAAGAGTAAGGTTCCCAAGAAGGTGATTTACTGCAAATTACACAGCATATCCTTCATGCTGTGCTGGCTACTTCTAATTCTGCTGCTTACATCTTGTTTTCTCTTAGCCTGACTCCATGCTTGTATGATGGCACTGTGAAATAGAAATTTGCTTTATTTGCTTCAGACTTCACAGATCACAGTGAATTCTGCACAAACTGGGGAAATTACAAGAAGGATAAATCTGACCCAGGAATAAAATTGTAATCTGATCACATACTCTGCAGTGATCACGGAATGAGATGGCAGTGGGAGACTCGGAGATGAAGAACCTTAGACTGTTTTCCCAGGCTGATCACACACCTGTCACAAACACAGCAAGACAGGAGGCAGTTGGACTCATGGGTGCAGGAGGTCAGTGGTGATTCTGTCTCAGATGAGGGAGGTGTGGAGCACACTGTGAATGGGTTGTGCAGAATACTTAGGGGGTCACACTAAAAAAAGCAACAGTATGAAACTAGGCAAAGAGGAAGCTCTGACGTGGTAGAAAATGGTGGCTGCAGAATGGATATGATTCACATGACTGTTTTCACTTATCTTAACTCTAGCTGTTTTCAAGGATGAAGGATATAACTTCTTTCTGTGTCAGACAGATCTCAGCCTAACAATTGAAAGCAATTGATTTTTCCATGCAGTCAGGGCTATAATGTGTCAGATTAATAGGTAATTGATCATAACTAGAAAATATCAGTTCAAAGATTAGCATATGCTGCTCTCCTCTACACACAATTTGTAGTCCACATCTAGAATATTGTGTCCAATTTGGGGTCCCCCAGTACAATGGTAAGCTGAAGTGAGTTCAGTGAAGGGCTGCCAAGATGGTTGGGGCTGAGAGCACAGGCCCTCTGCGGAGAGGCCGAGTCAAATACATTTGTTCAGCCTGGAGAAGAGATGGCTTTGGGGGAACCTGAGAGCAGGTTGCCATTACTGACAAGAAGTTTATCCAGGAGATGGAGTTAGGCCCTTCACAGGGCCTGCATGGTGGGGGACAAAGGACATAGACTGAAATGAGAGGCTAGTGCTGTACATAGGGCAAAACTTTCAGTGTGAGGACAGAAGCTGTGTACTCTTCGTCTCCCTTCTTGGTGATTTTCAAGACCCAGCTGGATAAAGCACTAAGGAACCTTTCCTGATCTCATGGCTGACCTTACTTTGAGGAGGAGGTTGGACTAGACAACCTACTGAGGTCCCCCCTTGTCTCTTCAGCATCCCAAAGGATGTTGGATAATGTGACAGCTAGAGTATTCTTCCTACCCTTTTTTGCTCCCTTATTTGACCAATGCCATATGGTCTAGGGACAGACAAATCTAGTGACCTTACAAGCTATGTACCAAAACCTTATTGAATCTCACTGCCACAGAGACTTTTCATATGAAGTAGAAAAGACAAGAAGTAGTTCATGGGTAAGGGAAGACCGTGGTCCCTGAGGATTATCCAGGAGCCTCCATGTCAACATGGAGCACAAATCTACTCCAAGTCCTTTGTGTGTGACTGAGGAGGGCAGATGATGGAGGAAATCACCATATAAAAACTAAATAATTATTGAATCTACTGGGAGCTCCATGTGGTGTGGCCACAAGAAGCAGCCATGTGTAAAATAGACAAGCTGCTAAATTCCCTGGGCTGGGTAGAAGCAGCAATGAAATAGAGTGCTGGACTTTCAGAGGCTTTGAAGAGAGTAAAGAACCGGACTATGCTTGCACCACACAGTGCAGAGGCATCAGAAATGCTTCCGAATGGCTAAACAATAGCAATGAAAGCACTGGAGCTGTACTGATGTAGCTTTGCAGTTTCCAGTGCTCAAAGGGTAATTTTGCACAACAAGGTATTGTACCATGTTCACATCCTAGTTTCTTTGGAGCTGGTTTAGAGGTCTTCTCACATCATGGTCTGTTGTTCTCTAGGAATAAGCCTGTAGGGGAAAGACTGAGACTTTAAGAAACACATTTATTCAAAATCTGGTGCCAACATGTCTTTTAAAATTAAGAGGCTCAAGAGGACCAGCTGCCATATAACATGCAGTAACAGGCTTTCAGACATTGGTGAGACTATTGTCAATTTATCCTTATGTTTGGTCTACTCAGACTGTATATGCGTAGAATACTTAGAGAACAGAGTTTGTTATGTAGATGGCAGTCCTTCAGAAAAAGGACTATATTTTCTCCAGGTGACCAATGTAATGAGGTCTCCATCCTAGCTGGCTATAGTAAATAATAATAGTATTAGTAGTAGTAATAATAATAATACCTCCTGATGCCATTAGG
This sequence comes from Podargus strigoides, assembly GCA_028020825.1. Classification (NCBI taxonomy): domain Eukaryota; kingdom Metazoa; phylum Chordata; class Aves; order Caprimulgiformes; family Podargidae; genus Podargus; species Podargus strigoides. Next base: position 12,215,554 of record CM051623.1, on the reverse strand, counting down.
ATGTTCACCTAATCTAATTTTCTTCATGTATTTTGCTTTTAGCCTAACTCACCACAATGTTTATGGCTTTAAGGATCAATTGGCAAAAATTACAGGTTCATAAACAACAGTTAGGTGCAGAGGTCTCACTTCAGTTCACCGGGAGCTAGGTTCCTAATTGTCTGTACAGCTTTCAGAGTCCGTGAACCTTCTTGACTGCTCTGTACAAGTAGATACTCTACCATGTGAACTTCTATTCCAAGATACTCTTTTGCACTCTCTTTGGAACTGAAATGGAATAAATTAAGGTGCAGGATATATACTTTGTGCAACTAGAATACTCCTAGGGTACTGCATCCTTGTGTCACAAGAATTGTTCTCAGCATGTGGCGTGGTTAGCAGAGGCAAGATGGAAGGGTGAAACTCTTTGCCTCTCCCCCAGTAACAAGACAACCAGTCTTTCTGTCCCTGGTATAACTGATGCTTGATTGCTCCAACATGTGCACTAGTTGCCAGTGGTGCTATAAAAACCTGGGGACTGCTGAAATAGTAATCCTGGGGCTCAGCTTATTCCTACCAGGGTTTTGCCCACAAGTGGGTAATGGAAGGAAGATCTTCATCCTTTTTTACTGTTGTAGTAGTTTAGAGGGAACAAAAGGCTGGCCGTTTATTCAGAATGCTAGAAAAAGAGTTATGATGGCTGTCAGGGAGGATAAGCTCTTCTCTGTCTTGATAACTTCCAAATCTAATTGCAGGGAGTTTAGTAGTATGGCTTATGGCACACGGGAAAAAATATAATCATAACAATTGTGATAGTAATAAAAACTGATCCTAAGATGTAGACAGTGGGAGTGCAAGCAGATTTTAAACCACTTCTGAGGACTGTTGATTTATATGCTGCAATGCAGTTGTATAAAGAATACAGAACAGATGGGCCAGTGGCCTGAAACAAGTGTGCATTTGCTCAGCTGCTTCATGAAAAATTACACTTGAATTGAGCCTTCATGTAACCTGCTTGAATGAATGCAAGTAGTAAAGGCAGGACTATGGCATCTAGTCACCTTGCTAGAAGGAACATAGGGAACACTATATTTATTTTCTCCCTAGGCAGAGAATCATAGAATCACAGAATGGTTTGAGTTGGAAGAGACCTTAAAGATCATCTAGTTCCAACCCCCCTGCCATGGGCAGGGACACCTTCCACATATGTTTTTTTAACTGTCTGGCTTTCTGTGCTGCCATCTGAAGCCCACTGATTTCAGGGTCTTGGGATTGAATATTTTCTGTTGTTTGTGTAATCTCACGTTAAAAAATTTTAAAAAAAAAAAGAAGCAGAGTGATTCTGAGTACATGGGTGGGCATCACGTACAATACACAGGCTCAGGGTAGAAAGCTGATAAAATATGTGCTATTCAATTTCCTGGCAATCTTTGCCCCAATTATCAGGGAAAGCTACTGTCTGAAGAGTCCTCTTAGTGTATTCCTGCTGTTGCTACCTTCCTGGAGAGAGAGACAGGTGTAACCAGCATTTTAGCCATTAATGCAGACCTAGTGAGGATGGTTGTGATGGGAAAATATTCCTTGACAGAGGTTTCCTTCCTATGACATTTAGGACCATCAGTCAGCCCTTAAGGTACTTAGTGGTTGCATTACTTTGTTCTAAGGAGACTGTCTACTGGCATACCTGAACTGGATAAGTCTAGGATAGTAAAGATGAAAAAACAAAGAGCAGCTCTAAAAAAGTTCTGAATAAGCAGCTATGAAAAAAACCCTAACCAACCAACACCAAAATCCATGTACTCTCAGAGTATTTGAAGGCTGTGGTGAGCTGGTCCAAGCTGGCAGCCAAACTCCCATCCAGCCACTCACTCAATCCTCTCCACCCCCAGCAGGACGAGGGGGGGGAAAATGGGAGTGAGAAAGCTCGTAGGTCAAGGTAAAGACAGTGAGATCACTTACCCATTACTGTTGTGGGCAAAACAGACTCAGCTTGGGGAATTAATTCATTGATGATTAAAATAAATATTTAATTACTGATTCGAGTAGTGGGAAACGAAAATCTAAACATTAAAACACATAGGGAAAACACCTTTCCTCCACCCGTTTCCAGGCTCAGCTTCACTCCAGGCTCCTCTCCTTCCTCCTTGTTACTGCTGCAGATTACACTCAGTCCTTTCAGCCAGACCACAAGCTGTGAAAGGAGGAGTGTTTGTTACAGTCAATACATTGCAATTTCTCTCTGCTGTGTATTCTTGCACTCTTCCTCTGCTTCCAGCATGGGCTCTCCACAGAACACAGTTCCTTCAGGAATATCCATCTGTACAGGTCATCCATGGGCTGTATGGCAATACCTGTTCCTCCATGGAGCACCTTTTCTTCTGACTTTGGTGTTCCCTCTGCTGTTCTCACTCTTTTTCCCCTCCTCCTCTGCCTATCTGGAATTTTTTGCCCTTTCTTAAATGTTATTTCACAGAGATGCCACTAGCTTCACTGATGCTACTCAACACACCACTCAACTGTGTCCTGTGATGCATCCATTGAGTCTGACTAGAAATGGCTGTGACCAGCACGGGGCACCTTCTTGACTCTTCTCTGAGAAGCCACCCCTACAGTTATCTGCTGCCAGCACTTGTCCAATACAGAGGCATAAACAGAGAAAAAAGTCAACAGGGCCTTAAAGTCCAGTGCCTCGATAGGTACTTGTCAGACCTCATTGTGATAGCAGGTTCACTACTGAAAAATCATCTTGACATCACTTGAAGTTCTCACAGTTATAAACAGCACGTAGTTTGTAGCTTTGAGCCCTGGGTTATTCTAATTTGTGCATCCTCTTAGCCAAGGCAGCAGAATGCCAAACCCCAAAAGTCTTAAGTGTAGAGCTTACTGTTAATCCTTGTTTTATGTTCTCCCTTTGCGGTATAAACTTCTATTATGCATCTGTTCTCTTGCCCCAAGACAGAATTTATTAATGATATAAAAAATGTACATTCAACTATGGGTAGTGCAGGAAGCTCCATCCTCAAGCTGGCTGTTAGCTAGAGAGGTTGCCTTTGGCCTTTTGTTCTTCAGGATTTGGTGGAAGAGTGCATGGGGAGAGGGGAAATATCAGCTGTGATGTATCAGGCTACTTTGCCAGAGTGTTTGGCAGAATATTTAGTTAAGAAACATTCACCATCTGTTTAGCTTTGGAAGGAAGGTGAAGAAAAATAACCTCCTGAATGTTTTGCACGCATAAATATTTTAAAGCGCCCTTCAAACAGTCTTCACACAACCATATACTAAGTGTCTAGCTGGTACCAGGTACCCAATAGTATCAAAGACAGATGGTAAGCACTTTGTGTCCTGTCAGCTCTTGTAGCAGTTCAGATGCTCTACTATGCTTACCAGATATACCCTCCTCAGGTGTCATTGTGGAATGGGGTTGATTCCTTTGTTTTGCCAATTTGAACCACTTTGCCAAATGGTCTTCTTTTGGGGTCCAGTTGTCTATAAGAAAACACTCTTGCAGTTACAAACAGCCTCTTCTAACGTGTTCAGTGTCTTTGAGTTTTGACTCTTCTCTTTCCAAATTTTTCTCCAATTCCACTTCTGCATGTCGGTTAAAATGCAGAACCTTTCTAATATCTTTCATAGTTAATTCTGTCTGTGTGGGTTAACTTAATATCCCAGATCTAGCTGCTGCTAAAAATATGGCTAAATTCCAATATTCTTCCTTTTAGATGGTTTCCCCTTGATTACAGATAGAAATGAAATGCAGTTTACACCTTTTGCAGTTGTATTTAATTTGGGGAGTTTTAAACTGATCCATCTGTCATCTTCTATTTTACTGCTATTACTGTGTGGTGTTCAGCAATCAATCAGCTGTCAGCAGAACTGCTTCAGTTTATCTTTTTTTCCTTAGAGCTATGCAAAGCAACAAGAGCTTCTCAGTGTCAAACTTGGGCAGCTTGAGAATTCATCTCAGCTATATTTACTCACAGGTTAGGTATTATTAGTAGTAGAATTGTGCAGAAGGCAATTCATTAGAAGTCTTTTTAATGATAGGAGAAATCACTCATTAGAGGTGCTCATTTCTCTTCTGTGGATGACAAATGGATTTCTAAAAGTATCATCAGCTATGGGCTCAGCTCTTTAGTACCTAAAGTTGGGTGAAATGAATCCCACACTTACTTCATACCTTGGAGAAGCTGAATCCAAAAGGGCACAAGCTACAACTGCACAGCAGGTTGGGTAGCAGAATCTGAAGGGAGAAACGGTGAAAGCAGGAATGACGGAGAGGCAGAATGGTGTAAAGAAAGGAAACAGTATCATGGGAGCATGGTAAGAGAGAAAACAAACCAAATCTGAAGGTGATTTTGTGCCATATTCAGGAAAATAGAAAAAAAAAAAAAAAAAATAACAACAGAATTGAACAGTTTGATTGTTCTAGAAACTTCTGAACTGCAGTAATTACTTCCAAACTACAGCACTTGGAGGAAAAAAAATTCAAAACTGTAGAGCCTCAGAATCCTGAGTCTTAGTTCTTAACTTGCAGAGTGGCTGCTTTACAGGAACTTGTTCTTTAGTATAACTCAAACTAATGAGATTGCACCAAGTGTAACTTGAAGTAGAATTTGGTTTATTATTTCCCTAGTTATTGGCTACAAAAATTGAACGTGGGGAAAGAATCACATCTATCATTATCCTTGTGACTTATATCACAATTGCCAATTAAAAGAGTGGCAGGGGAGCAAAACAAGTTTCCTTTCATTCCCAAATGTATCCATTCCATTTATGTTCAGAGACTCAAATTAAACAATACAAGGCAATTTCTTCTTCTTGGTGGCACTGCCTAGGATGTAAATCAATATGGAATTCGGCTTTTACTAATCTTCAACTTCTGTCACAGGCTATAGCTACTGTGCATACACCCAGCGTGGCTTAAAAGTAGCTGGCTTGGTACAGACAGCTGTGGAGTTGTGACAGCATGAAGTTCTGCACAGCTTAACCATGTGAGTATTGGCTCATCTTCTCTGATGACTTTTGCAGTCTGTGAGATTTGTGCTGCTGCTATTGCACTGCTAATGATACTCCAAGCAAAAACTAATTTGCCTGTGAGATGAAGTCACAGCAATGACAAGTCACTGGTGACATCCACTAGAGCAAGGCAGAAAAAAGGATCTGCTTAAAAGAGCTGTGGAGAAACAAATGATTTCACTTCAAAGTCTCCCTTGTAAAGTTCAGTAACACTATTGCTTACAACAGGAAGTGTACTCTTTAATCAGCTAAAATCCAGACTGATTGTGTATTTACCCCCTTAGTATAGTTTCTGACCCTTCAGGTCATGAACATGTTTTTTCTCCTTTATCTCTCTGTGAGTTAGCTTAGTGCTAGTACTCCTGTACTAAATATGGGAAAATGGAGCAGAGAGACTGTTTCCAAGGCCACATGAGGAAGAGGAATACATTATTTAATTCCATTTTCCCCATAGAGTGACCCAAGACAGAAACCCACATTCAAGTGGAGTTTGCTAGAAACGTGAAAGGCAGCATGGAATTTCTCAACAAGAATGTAAATCAGAGAATGTTTTTTTTTTTTATTGCCTGGACACGTGTAGAGCTAACTTGAGTATCTTGATCTTGAATGGTATAAAAATAAACGTTAGTGACTCCAGTCACCGTTTTTTTTCACATTAACAGAGTAGCCTGAGTTCAGAGTCTATTTATATGGACATCACTTTCCCTTTATAGTGAGAAGGCATTTTTAATTTCCTTCTTGATGTGAACCGCTATTGTAGTTTAGAAGAGACGATAGCTGTTTAACTGAAGGATTCTCCTTCTCTTTCCAGATAGATGGTAGGACCCAGTTCCCACAGGTCCAAAGATACCCCCTGTTCCAGGGCACCTTTTCTGTGCAATGATGGCATATCTTAGTTTACCAGAGAGCTCCCCTCTTCTCAAGACCACTTGCTAAGGTATCTTCAGTCCTACTGAAATGGGAGAAGTAGTAGATAAGGTGACTGTCATCCTTGTTTTCTCTCAGGACTATCCTGTTTGCCACGTAGTCTGTTTACAGGTTGCAACATTAACACTGAAAATACGAGAGTCTGTCTTTTTGTACATACCAGAAGATGTATGGCTTGAAGTCTACCATGTTGTCCTGGTTTCCCAGGAACAGACCCATAGCCCAGCCATGCAGGCAGGCCATGAGTAGCCCTGAGTCAGCTGGGAGATCCAATCAAGGCAGCTGACCCAAGCTGACTCACAGGTGTATCCCATACAACTTAAATCAAGCTCATTATAAAAGGAGGGAGTTCAGTGAGGGCAAAATTCCTCTTTCTGGGGCTCCTTCCTCTTGGCCTTCTGCTCCTGCTGCTGATCCTAAGGATGAGGCTAAGCATAAGCTTGTATACTTTATGTTGGTGATTGTATTAGTTTTGTTATTGCATTAAATCTGTTTTTACTTCTACCCACAGGGCTTCTCTCTTTTTTCCCTGATTCCCTTTCTCAGCTGGGGAGGGGTCGTCGAGTGGTAGAACAACTGCTACAGTTTAGCCTTGGGTACAGGCTAAACGTAGACACAGGTTCAGCCTTGGTTTACACCAGAAATACTTAGCCCTCTATCCCACAACAAAAATCTTCCTTGAATGCCTACAGAAGAGATCAGTAAAATAGGATCTGTACCTGTCAGTTCTCTCTTTCTACCCAGACTTAAGTGACATCAAAGCTTGACTGATATTTTATGTTATAATGTGTCTGCTCTGCTGGTCTTTAAAAGTTGTATTTTGGATTTCGGTTCACTTAACGGCTATGATTCTATATCTGTTCCATTCACAGGTAATAATGTTTTTTTTTTAATTTCTAATCAAGCATCTCTCCCACAAAAATAATGTATCTGTATTCGTCATTATCCAGCGAGATCTGAGCCTCCCAACTGAAAAGGCACAAGAGGACTGCTTATGCCTTTGAGTTTATGAAATAAATTGTGTTCAGTAAAATTATTCCTCGTACATCTGTTGCAGAGACTAATACAGTGCAGCAGGATTTTTTTTAAAATTGTACTCTGTTGCTCAAACTATTCTGTTGGCTGGAGTGCTGTTATCCTTGTAGAAGAGATAGGGTCAGGAGAGCCTTGCTTTTCATAAATAGTGTGACTGTGGTTAACAATCCCTTTACTGTATAGATTATTACAGGTTATTTTAGATCAGCAGCTGAGAACAAAGGTAAGGCTGACCAAGCTGAAGAGCATTCAAAGAAAATCTGCATTCTCTGTTCCTGATGTTTCTGAATTTGTCCTGTGAAAGAGCATTCTGCTTGAGGGGTTTGTCAGGGAAGCTCTCAGGTGTCTTTTTCCTTGTTTTTCAGAGCCAACCTCATAAATTTTAGACCTTGGGACTGTAAAGTTTAGGGTAAATCAGCACAACATCAACAGCTTTACCCTCTTTTAAGCCTGCATGCTTCACACATTCTGGTAGAATTCTGAACAGATTTTACTGGTTCATGCCATGAAAACAGGACGACTTGATTTTACATCTATGTGTTACTGATTTCATTAGGTTTGCTGTAGGTCTATGCTGGGGCAAGGAAAAGCACAACAGCCTCACCAAGCCTCACAAATAGGATTGTCTGTGAACTCATCATCTTGTATTTCCAAGTTCCTGTCTAGAAAGCAGCTCACAAGTCATCTGGTTGACACTTAAATTGTTTCACTCTTCAGCACTTTTTAATTCTCAGGTTCTAAGAGTAAACTGAAAGGAGCAAATTCTTCTCTGAATCCAGACTTGACTGAATGTAGGTGACAGAAGGACTATTTGGAAGACATTTATTGCTTCTTGATTCTGGCCCTGATCTTGTTGTTGCCTCTTCTCTTTTTCAAGCTTATGATAAAGGCCACTTTCATAACCTGAGTGTGGATTTCTGCTTGGCAACTTTCTGAAGGCATCTCTTGATCTCTAGAACTTACTGGGGCAGGAGGTTGTGTTTTTGAAAAGTCTTTTCTGAGTACCTGAAAGTCTTGCTTAGTATTTCCAAGAGAGACAGACTGTGAAAAGCAGACATTGAGAGAAAGGTCAAGAAGAAAATTATTTTGATCTAAATCTAACTGAAGTGGAAGACTTCCTGAGTTTCCAAACTAAGCAAGAGAAACCAATCAACAGCCATCCACCATAGGAATTTCCCAAATATTTTAAGCACACTGCCTCTGTGTCCGTATTACACAGCTTATCTGCTGTGTAAGTGATTTTTCTAGTGCTGTTAACAACTTAGTAGGAAATTGAGGAGCTCAGTGTCAGGTTAAGCCCTCAAAAATGATCATGTTTCTTCAAAGAAGCAGAAAAACCCAGTTATGTGATTTCAGCAATATTCCTAGCCACTTCAAGGATTTAGTTCTAGTGCCCTTTTTGATTAATTTACCATATAATACGCACTCTCTTCCTATTTACTAGTTTCACACACAGTCAGTTATTTTTCCAGTGTGTTCTTTACAGAGGATTGGCACACTGGAACCTTTATGAAAGAAGTAGCTCTTGTTTCTTGAGTAATTCTCAGGGAATTTACAAGCCAGTATAATGAGAAGGAACAGCATGCTATTGTTCATTGACAGAGATATTTTGGGTCTTTCATGGAGAAACAGTTCTGAAAGCAGGTAACTTTTTCACCCTTTCATCCTAGTTTCAGTAGGTATGCAAAGAAAAACTAGTTATGAACAGACCTAAAGCTAGAGATTGGCAGGTCAAAAAGAGCCTCTATGAGCCCAGTCGGAAGTTCGGATCATTTATAAGATTGTCAAGGCAAGTGTATGTTTGTGTGAGGAATTGAGTGGAAGAGTTTTGCAGAAGTTTGGGACTTAGGGTTGACATTTATATGAGGAGAATCACAGGATTAAGACACACTTTTGCTTGGCGTTTAGTCACAGTTGCTTCTTATGACCACAGGGCATTGTTGAGTATGCCATAGCTCAATATTCATAATGGGTTAGTTTTCCAGCTGGAAACAGTTATGAATATGAGGTGTGTCATGGCATTCATTCCTTTGAGTCCAAAGGTAGGTTAAGCTATTGTGTTAAATACAGTGGCATTAGTAGAAGGCTGTTCGGTAGAATAGCCTGGAAAAACAATTTGTAAGGCATCATATCAGCTTAAGGAAATCACAGCCCAGAACTCTCCACAAAAGTAGACCTAGACATAATAGTCTGAGAAAAAAAATCATGTGCATTTGCAAACAGCTTCATAGAGGCACATTCCATCTCCTACTTCAAAGCTGTAAGTCCAAAGCAAAGCAGGACAGAAACATGTGAATAGTGCTCACATCACAGGTAGCCAGTGTGTACATCTGTGAATAAAGGTTGTTCTTTGAGTATAACTATCAAGTCTGGTATTTTCTTCAACTGTTGGACTCTCTTAAAACTTTTTCAAGTGATGAGAAAGGGAGAAACCTTATTAAAAGCACTAGTGATTCCTTACTTTAAGGCAATCCTAAAATATCTAGGTCCCTAATGTTCAGTTTATTTTTTTGTTTAACAGTCCTGGTTCCCCAGGCACAGACCCATGGGCCAGCCATGCAGGCAGGCCATGAGTAGCCCTGAGTCAGCTGGGAGATCCAATCAAGGCAGCTGACCCACAGGTGTATCCCATACCACTTAATCTGCTCATTATAAAAGGAGGGAGTTCACTAAGGGTGGAGTTCCTCTTCCTGGGGCTTCTCCTTCTTGGCCTTCTGTTCCTGCTGTTGACCTCAAGGACCAGGGTGAGTAGAACCTTCTACACTTTATGTTGGTGATTGTATTAGTTTTGTTATTGCATTAAATCTGTTTCTACTTCAGCCTGTGGGGCTTCTCCCTTTTTTCCCTGATTTCCCCCTTCTCAGCTGGGGAGAGGTCATCAAGTGGTAGAACAACTGCTGCAGTTTAACCCTGGGTACAGGCTAAAAGTAGACAGTAACTTATATTTGACAGCACTTCTGGAGACTGAGCACTGGAATAGCTGTGTAGGTTATGCAGGTTTATTTTATTTCATTTTCAATTTTTGACGTATGTTTGTGGAGTGGAGGTAGTGTCCACTTCCTCTGATGATAGGGAGTGCATTGAATCACTTCAAATTCGCTCAGCCTCTCAGAGTTCACTGTGACTTTATTCTGTCTGAGGGAGAGTCTGCCCCTGAATTTTAGTACTATTCTCTCCAATGTTAATCCAATAAATCTCATTTAATCCAGATCCCTATTAAAATTTTAAACTGAAGCTGCCTGGTCATGCATGATCTTGCTGTGCTGTTTGTAAAACAAGTTTTCTATGGAACTTTCCGGAGACTGAAATGGAGAAGCTCAATCCTTTGCAGGGAAAACAGAAATAAAGAAGGAAGTTGGGGCAGCAACAGTGTTGGAGTAGGTTTTGTTTTGTTATTTTTTTTCCTCCCGAGAACAACTTTGACTTTTTACTTTAAAAGTAAATGGAAGGATTCTGCCCAGTTGAGGGTGTGTTAATTATCTTTCTCCATTAAATATTCCTTCCAGAATAAAGTTCTTATTTTTTAGGATGACATACAGTGGGTATCAAACATTGTGTAATGTCCATCTGCTCTGGAATCAGTGCTATGTTCTCTACTATATCCAGTTAATGTCTAATATTTGTTTACAGATATTGCATTGCTAGATTTGTGAGTTGTTTAATAAACTATGTCCACACTTATGTATAGTATCTATTTATGGGTAGTGGTTAATTTCTAAATCAGTAGAGTATCAATGGTGAATTTATTGTTTTCTGCAGGTGAAGGATGTTGTTAATCAGGTATAGAGAGTAAGGTGTTTTTCATCAGCTCTAAGTCTGGGGGCATATTTTGGACAGTCTGAATTCACTCTGAACAAGCTTCACCTCTATTGATCTGATTTTTTTTTTTTCTGTAAATTGATTAACTTACATAGGGTCATGAAGTCATGCTATTTTTCAATATATACCACTACAGCAAGGGTTACTACCTATGATCTATAGCCTTTGGAGGCTTGTAAAAAACTTCTAAGTTATAACTAGTATTTGTTTAAATTGTGGACTAATGCATACCAACTTCAAGACCTTTTTCGGAGCCCACATAGCCAATTTAGAGTCCATGATTCTGTACATATCACTGAGGTTTATTTTTAAGCTAATTTGCTGCTCAGTATCATGAGCTACTCTTCTGTAGTGAGTTTCACTATCCTGGTTAATTCTGTCTTAGTACTAAATGATCATATCTCACTACTTACTCCAGGGCTGCTTAATAATATGTTGATCATAGCAGGTCAAAGCATGGGTGCCTTAATTTTGAAAATTTATCATGTATTTTTATCCTTTTCAAAGATTATGATTATAATTTAATAAACTCTTAATCTAGGGATGACTGTCTACTTGTCCCATGAAAACATAGTGTCTTTAAGAGCACTCAGTAAGGGAATTTCTCAAAGCACTATAGAAGTGCTTATAAACCATACCAACCAAGCGATCTTTATATAGACACATACTATTTCATAGAACTCTAGTTATTTCTGATTTAAAGCTACATTCCATAAGGATTTTGCTTTTCCCCAATGTATTGCCATTGTGTCTACTGAACTGATTCTTTATTATAATTTCTTGCCTAATGTGGAAGTTAGACTTCCTGAGTGGACTGGTTTCCCCGATCACACAAAAAGCTCCTTTTCAAGATGGTTTTCCACCTGTGAATGGCTCCTTCGCTTTCAGTTAAACTGGTTCATGGTTAACAAAGTATGATTAATCTTATCCACAAATCAGTTTATCTTGTCTGCCATTGAGCAGTGTACAGGGAAACAAAAGCTCAGCAGGCTGATTAGCATTAGAGGAGGAACTTAAAATTATAATATATTCTGGTTTAGTTCTATAGTCTTGTCATATTTCCCCTTGGAATAAATCAGAAGTGTATGCAGACACTTTTGCCCAGATGCTGCCCTTTGTTATTAATTTATTTTGCAATCTGTTTTTCATTATTTTGGCAGAGATAACATGCTATTCTCAGCTGCCTATTTGGAATCCTTCATGCAAATTCTAACAAGTCTCTGGTGCATTTTTCTTTTTCCTTTCTCCTTATTGATCCCTCAGCTCTTCTACTGTTTCAGTGGATCATGTTTTTTTGTGTCTGTATTCCCAGAGATAGAAAAATGCAGGTAATGCCTGAGAATATAAGTATCCTCTTTGCTGTATTCTCTGCTCTTGTTTGTTTAGACCAAGGAACAGCTTGAAAATGAACACGTTTGAGAGCCACTACCAATCTGTAAGACTCAAGCCTGACTACTAAAATAGGCCCAAAGCAAATATTCAGGCTAGAACTTCAAAACTGATTTGTCACTGGGCCAAAACACAGCTGCAACCTAAACCAAACAGATATATGAGAAAGTTAAGGTAAAGATTTTCATGTTTAAGGTTTATACCTGCAGATTCAAAGCAAGGGGCAGTGTGTTATTGTGCTCTTCCAGGTGGCTAGCATCTCTCTGTCATTGTTTTCCTCCCAGATTCCCTTATACCTGCTTAAGTTTAGTTGTGTTGTTCTTCTCCTATTGTGCTCATGGCAACTCTACTAGTTGCGAGTTGGAAGCATCCATCTTCTTTCCGTGGTTCTGGTTCTGTGCACCAACTGGTACTAACTACAACTGCCAAAGGCACTAATAGCATTAGCTGGATGGATGGGATGCCTAGCTCTGCCCTCAGATACATACTGTTCAAAGCTGAGGGCTTGTCAAACACAATAAGCAGAAAAAAATCTGTATAAAATGTTGACAAGAAAAAGAACTATTATTGTAAAGTCTAAAGTTTTCACATTGCTTTAAAAACAACATGCAAAGGTGTAAACCCCCAGTTTTCCCTATGCATTAGTGCTATTTTATATATGTAACAATACAGCTTTCATGACAGCAGTTCATCTATTTTGTGCAGTAAACTGTCCTCCTAATGTGATGCAATCAGAACTAATTACTTTTCCATGGGATACAATCAATATTTGCAAGTTAGTACTGCTAAATCATTCCTCCCACAAATGGTAATGGGAAAGCAGATCATAAAACAGAGAATCCTTCCTCAAGAGAAAATAAAGCTTTGTGCAAAACTAAACATTTTCTTCTGATCTGTAGTGAATGATAATCTTGAGGTGAAAATAGAGTGGAGGCTGGGTCACTTTAGGCTTTAGATACTACATTCCTGGAGAATTGATGCACTTCAAGTAATGTTCTGCAAGATATAGTAAGCTATTTAAAACAGGCCAGCACCTTTGAAAATCATGTATCACTTATGAAAATATATGGTCTTATTTTTAAACTTTGGAAAAAAAACCAACAGAGGAATCTGCAGAATTGTTTCCCAGAAAGGTTGTTCAAGGACTAATGCACACGGGACATCACTAGTCACTGGACAGCCTTTTGCCACAAGCACCTCAAAGCTTCTAGACCTCTAAGAAGTGATGATTCTGCTTACTGTGCTCCAGTGAGCTTCCACTCAAGCCTCTCCTGCACCCCTGTAAGTACATCCATGCACAGAACATTGGACACAATAAAAATCTCTCTCCTGACATCTTCTCGGGAAACAACTAGAGGTGCACTGCAGAGAGGAGGCCTTAGGAGCACTGATTTTTAGTGATGTCTTCAAAGAAAATGGAAGTATGTAATACAGCTCATGATAGGTATAGTACAGATATCATTGGCCATTGTTTCAGAGACTGAAGCCTGCTTTAGTAAGGACAGTCTCATTACACTCTGTACCTCCTGTCTCACAGAGAATGAGGCCTTAATTGATAGCTGCTAAGAGAGGTTGAGCTGATGCCATAGTCACTTGACTAATACCCTGTGCTCTGTTACCAGTGGAAAACTAAATGGAATCAATAAAGGGTCCTTAGTTCTTTCTAATGTTATAAAGGGCTATAGAAAGATTATAAGGCATTACTACATAGAGCACAGTTTATTGTAAAATGCATAACTTTGCTTTTGAAAAAGAAATGCTTCTGTATAGAAACCTTTCGATTCAATCACTTATTTGTTTCAAATAGCATATCTTAATCCTGCAGTGGATACAGTCAATCAGAAAGTATAGAGAAAACAAAGTCATGCCAGCCTATTTAAAAAAATGTGCTGGTGACAAAATGTATTTAATTGAATCCTGAACTTCCTGTATCAATAAGCACAGCTACAATGCAGTACCATTGATCAACCTGTAATCCAGAATGAGGAAGAAATTTACTACATGGCCTTTTCTTCCCAGCCCATTAGTTTCACAAACTGTCATCAACTGTTTATGGCAGCCTAATGTCAACATGCATCTTCTGTAAAATAACAAAGCAAATGATCAAATATCAGTGAAGATGAGGGCAAGGACATGCATTGCTTAGTGTTTACAAACATCTCATCAAGACATTTTTTAAAAAAAAGACAACCTTCACATTTTCAAAGAACACACCATTACAGATGTACACAGTATCATGGCTCTTGGTGTCAATGATCCCTTCACAGTATAAAAACTCAACATTAAACAACTCATTAAAACCAAACAACATAACTCAGGAGATCTGAAGGGGATTGAGCCAAACTGCCCCAAGCCATTAAGCAGTAAATGCTAGCATATATTGTCTTTCCTTTTCAGATACTAAGATCTATATACTAAATCATTTTGTCATTAGACTTTAGCTTTCATATCTTCAAATCCACCTGGGTAAAATGGACTGGATTTTCTATGGATTTTCTATTTTTCTAGTTGGTCCCGGCTATCTTAGATCAAGCTGTTTAGAGATAAGCATGAAAAAAAACAAAACTTCTCTGCAGGACTAATCTTTAGGTATATTGTCATAACTATGAAGAGGGTTGCTATAAATCTAGGCACTGACCTTGCTGGAGTGCATCTGTGTGTGCATTGGTAAAAGAATTCCAAGCATAAATTTGTTAGAAAGAAATTTTCTCTAAAAGGGAAATTCCCCCAAAGCACCCTATGACTTCTTATGCCGAATAAGATCCCTTCTGTTTCTGCCATCTAGATTTTCTGAAATTAAGGATTATCTTTGTGTCAGCAGGGGTGCCACTGGAGGTGAAGTGATGTAGAAGAGTAAAGTGTGAATGCTGATAAGCATTTTCTGTTTCATTCCCCTTCAGCAGAAAAACACCTGTGAAGTCTGGAGGTCAAGTCAAAACAACAAGAGGTTTCTGAAAGGAGCACCAGGGGATTTTTGCGGCAAACCCTGCCAATTTGTGCTGTAATACAGTTTATTGTGAACAAGTAGTGTAGATGGTGGAGAAACAGGTAAACCACAGTACAGACAGTACAATAGATTTCATACAGTAACTCCACAGCCATTATACAGCTTTTCACTTTTAAAGTCTGCATAGCTTACAAAAAGATCCTTTTCAAGGCCAAGACTCTCTGTGGCCTGGTGGCTTATTTTGCGTGGAATGTGTGAACTAGAACCTACACGCATAAAGAAGTTGTGTTTTCTCCCCCAAGAGCCCTTGTGTAGTTCTCAGCAGAGTCAATGAGAGCTGAATTGAGCCACAAACCACTCAACATGCACTGGAGATTAACTTGTGTTAACGCACTAAGGAAAACGCATTGTCTTCCTCCAGCTGACAAAACATCCCTGCAGCCTGGAGCAGGGAACGAGGAGAGGGTGCTGGCAGGGGATCAGCAGGGAAATTGCAAGCAGCACAGGGTCATATAATCCCTGCAGTTTTACCCACTGTACTGTGGGTTTTTTTTTTTGTCAACAGCATGATTTCCTGCCTAGAAAAACCCAGGAGACTAATGCCTACATGTGGTCATTCAGGTTTTCGGTGGGCTTGAGCACTTCCTGAGGTGACCATCTTGCTCACTGACCATGGAGTGCCTATCAAGATACTCATCTGTTTTCTCAGGTACCTCAGTCACATGCTGCTCTGTAAACGAGATGAATCTAGCTGTACACAGCCACGCTTTCAGGATGCTTACAGATCAGAATGAACAATCAAAATCGCGAGCAAAATAAATGGATTGAACTAAAAGTACATGGACCTTGCAGAAATCTCATCGCAGTTTGTTTGGAAATTGCTTCTATTTCAAAGCATATTCCCAACCCATTAATTTTTATTATATGTTCCCACCTGCTTGTTTTTTTCAGCTTAAAATAAAATTAGAAAGGTGCAGAAAGAAATAATGTTAGCAACACTATAGATATTTCTGTTGGGTAAGTCTAATAAGGATTGTGTTTGCAGTTTTCCCAAAGCCAAAGCAATCTGTTTGTCAGTGGTACTATCAGCAGTTAGGGAGAATGATACCTCTGCCAAATGCCTGTATTTTTTTTTTAATATTTAAACAGACTGTGGATTCCAAAGAAATGAAGTTGAACTGCATCTGCACCCAGGGTACATACACATGTACTAGGACTGGGGCTCAACCTGTGTGAAATGTCTGCACTTTCTGAAGGATTTGGACTTGGCCATGAGTATTGCTTGCTAGGCACGTGGGTATAAATGACAAAGAAATGAGTTCTTTGCTCTGTTTGCAGGGCCAGCACAGATCTGCTGCATGAAAGCATTTTTTTTTTTTCTCAAGCTTGTTCTTTTGGTGGAAGTTAGGAAACTTGCAGTGTTTCATCAGTGTCCATTTCCTGTCAAGAGGCTGCTAATGAGCTGTCCAAATTAGAGATGGTTTGAATTCCTGAGGCGTTCCTGCTTTTCTGGACAGATGATGAAGTGGGCCTAATCCCATGTGTGTTGTTGGTACAAGTAGTCCCATTGATGCAGACAGAGTATGTGCAAGATCTGGGTTGAGCAGAGGTTGGAACCTGTGGTACGTGCATGAAGGAGATGACAAGTCAGAGAAGGAAAACAGAAATTTCAGGGGTATGAGAATTTGTAAAAGCATATAGGGATGGCAAGAACAGAGCCACATGTCAAAGCCTATGGCTTAGGATATCCTGCCTTTTCCCTGTCCCTGAACTTGGCATCATGCCTTTAAGGAATATGCTTTAGCAAAGATTGAAATGAGGCTGCTGCATGTTTCATGATAATGCATGCTTAACACCTACAGAATTTGCTGAAGTCAGACCATCTTCATAAACACATTTCTATACTTTCTTAAAGAATTGTGGAGGGGAGCTGCCACAACTCCGAGTCCCAACATCACCTAAAATTCCAGAGCAAGAGCATCCTTGTGATATATTCTAGAGCTTTACTCAATGGATTATTTTTCTTCCATTTTCTATTCTTGCTTTTATATTTTTCCAGGCTGTCAGGTTCAGATTTGAGGGACCATCTCTTTTCCCATTATATCCCACTTTCCTTGAAGAGTTCCTTTTATTGCTATTTATTCCAACCAGCAACAAAACCAGGTATCTGCTCCTGTCTCATGTGTTTGTCTGACAGAAGGGCAAACACATGAACTGTTTCTGGTGACAGTCCAAAAATATGAGACAGGACGCAGAGGGAGTTTTTGTTCTTCCAAAATGTCTGCTGAAGGTATGGGCAATCCCTCAGCAAGATGATTTCGTTGCTAGTTGATTGCTGTTATTAATCTCCATTAAGATAATTTCTAAAGAGACCATTTGGTGATAAATCTCCACTGACTTCAAAGAGAGCAGAGTGCTAGGGGTAAAAGGGCCTTCTGTGCATTGTGCCAGACATGAGCTAGAAATTGTTCAGAGACTTACAGAATGGCTGAGGTTGGCAGAGACCTCTGGAAATCATCTAGCCCAACACCCCTGCTTAAAGCAGGGTCAACTAGAGCAAGTTGCTCAGAGCTATAGTCAGACAAGTTTTGAATATCTCAAGGGATGGAGGCTCTACAACTTCTATGGGAAACTTCTGGTAGGGTTTGATGACTCTCACAGTACTGAGGTTTTTTCTTAAGTTGAATTTCTTGTCCATTTCAATGAGATGGGAGCCTCACCAGACTGATTTGTTGCTAAAGTTAAACAGGTTCCTGGCCAGTGTAAAAGGCCAAGGTAATAATACCTGCCTATCAAATGACAAATACTGTCTGAGATGGTGTAGCAAAAGGAAAAGCCATTTTTCCTCAAGGGTACATGCTCTTGTGACAGGCTTGACAAATATAAATATTTTAGAACAAATGAGCTGTCCATACCCATTCAATTGAATGCTATGTGGCACTTGTGAATTTAATAATTTTCACCCGATATTTAATGATTTTCACCTTGTGGAAGATCTAATTTTGCTGTGCTGTGGTTGAAATCATGGTGTAAACAAAGCAAATTAATCACTGTACAATAACTGCTCTGCTGTAAGGTGTACAAGGATCTCTAAATGGCATGTGAATAGAAAGATGTACAGTTAGATGACTTTTCAGTCGTTTGTAAATAAGTAAGGTAACTGATTTAGTTCTCTGAGCCTATGGATGCTAACTTTGTGAATTAATTATCCTTACTACTAATTGATCAACACTTGATTTCTCAGCAATCAGTTTGACTTGACATCTTCCTAAGTAGTACTGTTTTAAACAGAAGGAGATGAAAGTCTAGCTGTCATTTCTTGTAGCAGATGTGAGGAAAGATTTAAAATTTGTTCTTTATTGATAATTTTTCTTTTGAGCTTCTAGCTTTATAGCTTATGATTTGGGTTTTGTATTTTTGGTGGGTTTTTTTCCATTTTCTTCTCTGCCTTGTTAAATCTAGTTTCTTAAACTACAGTTCTGTGTTTTCTGTGTTCTGGAACTGAGTTAATGCAATTGCAATATTTTGACATTTTCTGATTTTATTTCTTTTCAGATTGGTCAGAAAAAAAAATGGGTAATATACTACTAGTAAACACTAGCTTAAGATGGTCCAGGTAATCAAATATGTTTCTTAAACCACTGAGATGGAATTAACTGGATCTGAGCAATTTTTCTAGCATTTTTCAATACCAGAGGAGTCCAGCTTTAGGACTCATTTTAGACTTCCTGTGGACCTCAGTAGGCATTGAATCAAATCCTTTCCTTGAAAATCCCCAATGAGGGTGTGGACATTTAATGATTTGTATCAATAGACACATGACTGAAGGAAAAAGGATATTTCTGTCTTGGTTTCATCTTCTGTCACTTGGCAGTTCAGGGTGCATGTTAATTTACTCAAACTATTTTACTGATTCTTACAGTTCAGAGTTTGGAATGGGCCTTGCCATGAAAAATGGTGGAGTTTCATTGTCCCATGTCCTAGCAGGAGTATCTGTGTTGCCTCTGGTCTCCTGGGTAAGCAGAGAAGGCAAACAACATTCCCTCCTTGTCCTGGCTTATGGCTACAAGGCAGCACTCTTCTTTTTTTAAGATTCTCTTAAGGCAATCTTAAGAATGCCTTTTTTAGTCTCATACAGAACTGATGCTTTTGCACACTGCTTAAAGAAAGAGAAGGCTGCACATGCCTACTTAGTGTGTACACATAAGACCTTACTGTGTTTTGAAATCCTTAATATCTTTGAAAAACTCAACTGCTACAAGTAAGATATAATTACATTTTATATTTCTACCTTGAGGTCTTTTGCTAGGTAATTAAGCTAAATAACACTAAGCTGGAGGAAAAGCTACTCAGTTCTGTTTGCTAAGAGTAACAAGGGATTGTGTTCAATGGGAAGATCGGCAATCCTGGCTAGAAACAGATCTTGTGAATGGTCTGGCTTTTTTCTTTATATAGTTTATGCTGCCATCCTTCAAACCATTCCAGGTAAGTCCTGGAAACATGGTCTTAGTTTTATATGTAACTGTTTGCCAAAACAACGTCTATTCCCTTTCTTGCGTCTGTGGTACACCAGCTCCTCAATTCACCTGTGAATCTGAGATTGGTGACATTGCCTATTGCTTTGTACAGGTGAATGCAGCAGACATTGGGCCTAAATGACCAAACAGGAAACCAGGACAACTCATTTGCAATCCCTGACTGCTGTCAGTCATAGCACAATCACAAGACTGTGATTGCATTGGGCGAGAGCAGTATATCTACACACACACTTTGCTGGTGAGACTAGCGTAAGACAGAATGAAGAGAGGAGAACAAATCAAGCTGTCATAAAGCTGCACCCTTTGGTCATTTATAGAGTTATTGTTTGCCTGGTGCAATATCTTGCTACACAGCATTGAGCAGTCATTTGCCCTTTGAATGTATTGAGTAACTGTCTGTGCTTTGTAATGCTATTAGGATAATTGCCTGCCTGTGCAACAGTTTATTGAACATCTACGTAGTGATATTTTATTGACTAATTGCTTGACGGATGTATTGTTTCACTCAGGAGTTGGTTACTTTGCTTGATATTTTCTAGAACTATTTCTAGCTCTGAATAGAGCAAGCTTTCTCAGGAGTGGGCAGCCTCTTGAGCCAGATATCTGCAGGTTTGCGCATTTGTTCTTCCACAGGCTTCTTTATCCCAAAGCAAACTTCATGGCCCTGGTTCTGACACCACTGCTATTGTATTTTTCTTTGAAATCTGAATATATTTCATGACTCTTCCCCCATTTATCTAAACAGACTGGGCCTGTTTTTTTGATGAAAATTCTGTGGTTACAAAGCAATTGCACTCATCAGGAAGCAGTTTGTTATTCTTCTGTTTTAGCAACTGAACTCTTGATTTTTTGGTCCAGTGATTTATGGTGCAGAGCACTGACTACATGTACAACTGATGTATTTTATCACTGGGACTGAGGAAGATTCAGAGCTTTTTCCATCATGCTTCAGGTCTATGGCATGTAGCATACCATGAAGCTTAGCAAGCATTGCTGTTCCTGCTGCTGGGGTAGGGGCATCATTCATCACTTCCCATTGACTTAAGGCAGGGAACATTTCAAAAGTCAGTGTGTTATATAAAATATGTTTTTCAACATTACCTTTTGAAAAATCACAATCTTTTCTAAAATATGCCAGCTGTCACCCATGTAGCACCCTGAGTCCTACTTACTGTTCTTTTCTTATTCTTAGCCTATCACAGTGAACCTGATTCATCAGTATGTTAAGCCTTACTCTGCTAGACCAGAATGCAAAGTAACTGTACAAGTTTATTATTCAGAATTGTTGAGAACTGCTAGATATGATACATGGCAACAGTGAACTGGGCTGATAATTTTGTATTTGGGATCAGCAGTTCAGGTATAGGTTTCACTTGTTCTCTGAGCACTGAACAAGAGACTTGGAGTAAAATATTTTATTTTTACTCGGTGGCCCTTGGGTATGATGATGAACGAGGGCTGGGACAAGCACTCAGGGTTGGTTGGACAAGGCTGTACCTCTTCCTTTGCTTAAGGGCACTCACAGTATGTACTGCTTTGTCTGTGTTCTACACTAAGGAGAATGGACACAACCATTAAAAATAATTAAACAAGCTCTCTTTGTGACAGAAAGTAGCCAGAATATCTATAAAAAAATTATAATCTGTAGATACATATAAGCTGAAGGAAACTGATATGCTGTGAACCAGATACATTGATTTATCCCAGGAATAGCACAGCTAAAGGCAGGGGTCAGTTCTTTTGTGAACTGAAATGGATTATTTTATCTCTAGTGGAATCAAGAAAGCTAGCAGGGATGGCATGGACAGACAAGTCCAAAAGCTGTTGAAGGCCTGAAGGCAGAAAAATGAGATGAAGCACAAGTTACGTACATTTCCTGGGAGACAGTGCCAGATAATTCTGTCTTTCTTTCTCACCTGGAAAAAACTCTGCAATTAATGTTTTAGAAGTCCCACTGAAACTCTCCTGAATTTTTTAGCAGGTGAGGTGATTCTCTTTTATATTTTCCTGGTTAATATTTTATTTTGCTCACATGGATTCATCAAGTGAGAGAAGTTCCTGTATTTCTTGCACCTTTCTTAGTGCTTATATAAGATGCCCCAGCTTTAGCTGTTTTGTCAGCAGTGTGAAGGAGTGAATTCTCCAGAGCTCTTCACAGCACCATTGAAATGAGAGCTGGGAAACTCCATCAGACCTCTAAGTCTTGTTTCCCTAAATATCCGCCTTAGAAACATCTCTGTTGATGGGGCTTCAGCCACTGCCCGTGGAACATTACTGCCCACATAGACTAGTCCTTTATCCTGACTGTATTAGGAAGGGAAAGAATCAACAAGAGTACCAGAATCCCAACAATATGACAAAAATCCCATCATGTCTTTTCAGGTGAAATCCAACTTGTTTCTCCCAGAAAGTTTCAATTAGCCTCTGTAGATTCTATTTAATCTAAAATGTTTAAACTGGATCTCCAAAGAGCAGATTTAGATACAAACTGAAGAGACTAATTCTGGTAATGTCTTCTGGTTGTGTTTTCCCGCGCCTGCTTGCCAGTTCTCAGTTTAGGAGAGCTTTGATGCAGTTACTAGTTGCCATGTGGAGGCTACTCTGATCTTGACCGTCCATGTCCACACAGCACTTCATTTCTGCATCCTTCCTTTTCTTATGTGCATGTATTTTCCCCAATAAGAGCTAACACTATGAAATAGTGAAAGTATTGCAATGCTCAATGTTTAAGTAATAGGTGACTGCTGCGACAGGAATCCACAGAACCAAGTCGGTCCCTTGAGAGCTTCTATTTTGTGTAGGGAAGATTAGATACAAGAAAGGGTAGTCTGCTTGAGCTGCTAAATGTGTCATCTGATTTATCCACTGGTGAGAGGACTATGGCTTAAGGTTCACTGTTTTGAGAAAAATTATCACCATTTCAGGGTCCTGGTGGAATCAAGAAACATGAGAGGTGTGTAAGGACTTCAGGCAGTGTCAGACTTCACCATGGGATCTTAAACGGGCAGCTGAGGAGCAAGTGAAGAGCAAAACCAAGCATAAATATCCTACTCCTCTCCCCTAAACATCTATTCTGGCTTTAAGGGGGACCTGTTCAGCTACTCTGCACACCTGTCTGAACCCTCTGCTGTAGCTCAGACCCCCACTATGTACAGTACTCATGCAGGAGGGGACCCAGCTGAGTTCCTTAGGATTCAAGCTCATATTTCTCATCGTCGGGAGCCTGCCTTGTGCAGGTGACCCTTGGCACATGTTCAGGTGTTTCTGCATAGTCTGTGCCATCCCAGCAAAAAAAAAACCCACCCTCAAACCCCAAGAAAACAAAAGCAAAAACCCTAAAATATTTACTCAACCAGATGACAAAACAACATGATTTGTCTTAATACAAAGTGGTGATGTATGTCTAGTAGGAAGGTCCTGCTGCGCATTGGACATGGTCCAAAGCTTTCTGCCCCATCAAGGTATTTAGGCAGGGAAATATCCAGTTTCTTCCTCTGTGTGACCTAGGTATGGGAGTGTTCAGGCCCGACACAACCAAGGCAGGAGCAGTTCAGGTTGCTGCCCAGGATAGGAAATCCCAGTGGAGCTCATGCACTTAAGTAGCTTGACTAGCAACAAGATGGGAGAGGGGGTCTCGGCTATAATGTAGGAATTGAGTGAAAGCTAATGTTCAGGCACGATTTGGGGCTGTATTTTACAAGTGGCAGGACAGTAGACAGTAGAAAATGGATTAATACTTTGACACATTCCTCTGCCATCATCAGACACTGACACACCATCAGACTCCCTCATCACCAGACACAGAGTACACAGAACACACAGAGCACTGTTGTTGAGGCAGCTGCAAGGAGGCCTGATAAATACCACAATATATACTGTTTGTCAAAGTCTGACGCCCAATTATCTTTTAATGACGTGAGCTAAGTTTCTGTCTCAGACTGAGAAATCCCAAATGAAGAAAAAATTGTTTTAGAGTTTATGGATTTTAATTTATTTTTTTAAAATACTTCAATTTTCATAACAAATGGATCCTTTTAGTTTTAGTCAGAACTACAGAAAAAAATGAAACTCTGATGGTGAATTTTTTTATTTTTTTTTTTCCCCAGGACTCTGGAGGAAAATAATCTTATATCAAAAATGTCTATCGATTATAGACATTATAGATTATAAAGTAATCTATTGATTATGTTATATTGTAGTGTTAAATATCATCTAGAGGAAGGTGAAAATAACCTTTCTGCTATTTGCTCCTTATCCCTATAAAAAGTTTCACTACGTTCATTTATTATTTAGATTGCATTTATTCAGAAAATGCAAATATAATTAAATAAAATTTCAAAATTGTTATGTACAGAATATATGAAAAATGAGCCAAGACTGTGCTAAAACACAAATACTTCCCGATTTTTACAGCAGGATCAATCAATAGAAAATATTCCAGTTTCTACTCTGTACAATAAATGTTGCAGTGCAAAAAGATAACTAACTCCTCCAAGTTCTGACAGAAATAATGCTAGGAGATTCTTTTTCTTTTATTTTTTAAAGAGAGATTAAAGCAAACATCCTGTGTGTCATCTTAGACTCTGTCTTATGCATTAATTCCTTTACTTTCCTTACCTCATACCTTCTGGTGATCTCTGTTTGATAAATGTGCAGTGTTTCAGATCTGTTTGTTCACAGCTTTTCTAGCAGCGTGTTTCAAATCTTCCTTTATGTTTTAGAAACCATATGCCATGTAATGTCATAAGTGGAGCTTGTGAGAAAGAACCATTAAATCCAACAACATATATTTTTTTGTGGTGGTGTTGGGCTAGGGGATCATTTCTTTGTCACTTGCAAAGGTTCCTTAAGGTTCCCACCCTCAAATATCCTGATTATGAAAGTTATGATGCCAGTGAAGGTTTAGTGAAGAATGGCTCAAAAGCAGAGCATAGCAAGAAATGGCTCAGCAGCATTTATATCCTTCATTTAGGAAATAAAAATATTGGAATTATTAAGTAAAAGTTAAAGTTTTAGTGTAAAAAGATGTCAGAAAACAACAAAGATAAATTTTCTGGTGCTCCTGAAGCTCATACGAAGTGCTGAAATATTCCACCCCTTGACATCTCAGATCTGTTGCAAAAAATTGTACAGAAAAGAACTAGCAGAGCCATAGCGCTGCTTACAGATATATCATTTTAAAAACTAATTTAAAAATGTGAGTGAATGTAAGTCCCTTTATCTATATGAAAATAGATGGAAATATATTCAGTGCATTTATGGCATATGAAAGGTTGTATTTAGTGCTATCTAGTCTTGACCTTTAGACTGAAATTTGCATTTGATTTTCAATGCCTCTGTGAATGTTTTACTTCCTGCTCAAAACCCTTTCTAAACTGCACACCTTATTGCAATATTGATTATTTTACACTGATGCTGGTAACTTTTCATGGCTTTATAAAAAGTTAACTATTGTTTTGAGTGAAATTCTGAATTTTGGATCCAGTGTAATGCTGGGAATAGACTTGTTCAAAGCTGAGACAATCCTTGTTCTCTAACCTGTCTGTGGAGACTGCAACTGCTCTTTGAGAAGTTTTGCCATTTTGTCCTGGCTTTGCTCAAGTTCAAAACACATAGCCTGAAAAATAAAGGCTTGCACTAGGACATAGCCTTAGACTGTGATAGGATGCTTGAAGTTTTATTTTATAATCCCTTTTATAAAGTCAATCACTTAGACTTGATAGTGTGGTTCATTTTATGTCACACTGCATTTCCCTGCACCACTAATGTTTGTGCACAATTTCTTATTTCACAAGTAATCATTCATTCTTTTTTTTTGGGTGTCTGTCCTCTCTCTCTTTCTCTCTCTCTTCCATAGAGTGTAATAAACTTATTACCACCTTCATCTTAACACCACCACCTCCACTGGTCTAACATACTCAAATTCAAATAATCATTCTCCACTTTTATTTAGCATTAAAACCAGCAAACTCTCCTTCAGATCTGAAGAAGGGCTTATACTTCTTAAAGCCTGTCTGTTTTTTTTCCCCAGTCATATCAGTAGCAATATCTTTTTACAAAAGATATTGTCTCCGTTAGGAATTCTTGGCATTAAAAAGAGACACTTGAAGATCAGGACCTCACAATGAGACAGGGCAGTGCATTTGCTCACACACACTGAGCAAAAATTTGTATTCTGTCTAACTCAATATTATCAGGTCTTTTACTTTTCCTGCATTTTTGGACCAATTTGTGTATTTGTGTAGGATAGTATCTGCAAGGCTTGTGAACACACTACACAGTAATCCTAGCATGTGTCTACCAGGATCAATCCCCATCCTAATGCCATCTTTTATGCTTTCTTCATGTTTGTGCCAGAGCAAATCAAAAGAAAGCTCTAATCCTTAAAAACCAATGACTGAATTATCTCCCAAAAGGAGGAGTGATGCATCATTTTGCAGCAGTGGTTTCAAGAATTATGGCACACATTTTTTAAAGCATTTTGAAGTATCTTTTTCTATTCAGCTGTGAGCAAGATACACCACTCAATTAAATAATGATCCTCTATCCACTTTAGAATTAGCAATTTGATGACCAGCGTCATTAGCACAATGAGGTTAGCAGGCTGCTGCATTAGACAATAGACTGCATCATCTGCATTACACTTGGGTTCACTTGCAGCTCATGAAAGGAAGAGGGATGTTCTCAGAGGCTTGTGTGGAGGTGTTAGTTCAGATCAGATCTCGGTTCAGAATGCATCAGAAATTAAAAAATAGTGTTATATCAATATATTTGAAATGAGATATTGTGCTGATAAGCTCAACAAAGTAGTGTCCAGACAATTGCATAATGACTAATGCAGGTCAAGCAACAAGGGGAAATGACCTATATTTAATAAATTTAATTTGTGATTACACAATATTGATAGCCCTAATTGAATAACTTATTCAATATGTACTCCTAGTACTCATAAGATTTATTCTCTCAGGAACACTAGCGGTATAGAGCTTATATATTAAATCCAGAAAAGCTATTTACAATATGTATTGCTTGTCAAGGCAGTCATATTTGCTGAGTAATGTAACTATAATATAACATAATAATATAACTATCGCAAGCAGGAAAAAGCAATCTGGTTGAAAAAATTACACCACCTTCATTTAGAGGCAAACTAACATGCAGACTTGTCATTAATGTCATCAAAAGAAACTTGGCTGAGAAGTCAGATTTAAATTACAATGTTTAAGGCTCCCCCTTTGCCACTGTCCAGGTCCAAGACTGCCCTGTGGAAGGGTGACGTAATGCAGTGCTAGTTACAAAACAAGACCTAGGTATTTTTCTCATTTCAGAAATTTGTTTCCTACCCTGTCTTTTACTTAAAACAACTATATGGGACCTGACCATGAAAGATGTTACAGTGATCAGCATTGCAGTAACCAGGAAACAATTGTCAGTGTTAGGGGGTAGGATTTACAAAGCTGAGCTAGGTGTTGAAGTTCTCTGCCTGGGGAAGATGCAGGTGTTGGGATGTTCTTTATAAGACATGGTGCACAAGTGGCCATGCAAACAAATTGGGAAAGAAAAAACTGAGAAGGTGTGTCATATGGAGGACACACCTGCTTTTTACATTACCCCCACCCCAGGTTAGGGCACTTTCCTGGGAAGCAAGGAAGATGGGTTCCCATCCTGCTTTGGCCAGAGAGGATTTGGCTGCACAGTCTCCTATCCAAGGAAGTGCCCAACCTACCTGGCTGTAGGTACTGGGCTGGAACTGGGCTAACAGGGCCAAAGGAGAATGGACAGCAGTGTCATGTCAGTGTCCCTCAAATGGATGGGAGGAGATCTGGGAAGTGGTGTCCCTGGATTATTTTTTGATTGTATCCTGTGACTGTCTCATGGAAACAGATCAGGGAACTGAACAGACTCTAGTGCATCTCCGTTCTAATAGATATTTCATTGCTCTGGCTATGTTTACTGTTTTGCTCCAGTCTAACATATGAGAAACTGGCATGGAGTGGCTCCTCACCTTGTATGTCCCATTTATGTTTTACTTTCAATTGAGCCAGTCACTTTTCGAGACTTTCCTTTCCCCAGACAGTCCCTCTTATAGTAAGTCCAGCTATAACGAACTCCCTCAAAATATTCTGCACTGCATTAGTCTGAAAGGAACTTGTACCTTCCTCATCTGAAGGTTTTGATTTTCTTCTGAAAAAAAGCCACAACCCAACACAACCGCAACTCCATGCCAAATCCCCAAATGTTGCTGCTTTTCCTCTGAGCCCTTCAGCACCAACTTCACTTTTGATAGTTCCAGTGCAGCATCTCTCTGTAGTCAGATGAAGGATCATCAGGCATTATCTTCCCTCCTCCCTCATGTTTTGCATCCGTTCTCCTGGCAGGCAGTGCTATATTCTGGGCCTCACATTGTCCAGCAATTAACCTGTGAGTTCCTCAATTTCTGGTGAGAATCTTCTCATGTCTGTTCTGCCTTCTGTCGCAGTTGTTTTTAAACATCTTTTTTTTCTTCTTATCCTTGTTTCTGCTTAGCCTTCCCTCCTCTTCTATCTCTTCTTTCCACTTATGAGGAGCAGCTGAGGAAAGTGGGGTTGTTTACTCTGGAGAAGAGAAGGCTGAGGCCTACAACTACCTGAAAAGAGGTTGTGGCAAGGGAGGGGTCGCTTTCTTCTCCCAGGTAACAGTGATAGGACAAGGGGTAATGGCCTCAAGTTGTGCCAGGGGACGATTAGATTGGATATTAGGAAAAAGTGCTTCACTGAAAGGGTTATCAGGCACTGGCACAGGCTGCCCAAGGCAGTGGTGGAGTCCCCATCCCTGGAGGGATTTCAGAGCCGTGTAGATGAGGTGCTGAGGGACATGGGGTAGTGGTGACTTGGCAGTTCTGGGTTAATGGTTGGACTTGATGATCTTAGAGGTTTTTTCCAACCAGGGCTATTCTATGATTCTATACTTTAAGCTGCTGCTTTGGGATCAATGATCTCTCACATCTTCTACGCAGTCTCTATTATTACTTTCTTTGCATTCCTGCTGCTTAGCTACAACACCTTTTCTTTGTTGCTTTTGTGCTACAAAGAAATAAAACAAAACAAAACAATCTAAAAAAACCCCAAACCAATCAAAAAACCACCCCAAGCAACCTCAGATTTCCTACGTGCAGCCCTCTGTTCATTGCCTTCCTTTCACTGAGTTTCAGCATATTGACACCACTGACATGACTTTTTATTGCAACTGTCTGCACACTTGCCTGACTGCGCGTCTGTAACATCAAACATAAATTGGTAGAGTGAAAGTATTATTGCTTCAATATCTATTGTTCCTTTTTCTGCTGTTTAGTATATGGCACAATAATACCTCCTGAAGAACAGCCTGCTGCTGGTGTTGGTTACCAACCTGGAGAACTACTCATTTCAATTATCTGTCTTCTGCTGTTTGAAAAGCAGCAATGTTACTTGGATGTTGTTGGATGAGACCACGCTACGGTTTGTGGAGGGTTTGGCTGGATTAGAACCAGGCTCTCTTGTAGCTCAGAGCTGTGGGGCAAAAATTGCTTGATACGAGTGACAAAAACCTAAACAATCCCCCCATCCCCAAACTAGCATTTTTTTCCTGTTAAAGCTCAGAAGAGCTCTTCTCATCGCAGCACTGTTTCACAAAATAAGGTGGCCTTCATGAATAATCTGACTGTTTAACTGGGATAAGAAGCTGATTGCAACCCAGTACTAATGTTTAATTTCCCAAAGGAAATAGAGGCTAATTTATAACTACCAAGCATATGCATCCTTCCAAAAAAAGCAACTTGTGATATCCATCTCTGACAGTAGGAAGCATTTTCACAGGCTGAAAGTTCTTACAAGAAAAAGAGCTAAAGAAATTCAGTATATGTTACAATAAGAGAATCATGAGTCTCTATGGCAAAGTCAATTCCTGCAGCAACCTGTTAACATCTGCAGTACTGCAGTGTTGCTGCACTGTCAATGTGTGGATTTATGCAGGCACACTATTATTGAAGAATTCTGGGCTTATTTTCTAAGCTCTGAAAAGCAAAACTAGTGTTGCTTATGAACAAATTCACCTTCCTTCACCTCACTACCTCTCTGAATTCATATCCCTGCTTTTGGGGAAAACTCTTGCTGGAGAGCCTCCTTCTTTCCAACTGTAGCAAAGTAGGTGGCAACATCTGGGTCTTGCTCAGAGGCATAGGACAGCTAATCCCTGACTGGGGGGGACCCAGGGAGTGGAGACTACTGGCAATGTGACCAGAACTGTGTTTGTGCTGGCAGCAGTCATGGTGCCATTTGCTGGTGCCTAGTATCTCTGGCTGATTCCCAACACAAACGTGACAGCAGTTTGTCCTTGTATGTGAGCCCAGCCCATTTGAACAAAGCTTCCCTGCTTTCATTTACCTTCATCTGCTGTAGATTTGCTTTGAGGAACTGGTGTGATTGCTGTGATTGTGGCAGCAAGTTTTGAAAGGCCTCTTTAAAAGCACATAGCCTGCAGGAGCCACAATTATTGCCCCGAAAACATACTAGAAATAGGGATATACCAATGGGAAATTGCTCAGGTCAGTCAAACAGCCATTCCCTTCTTTCTTTACCCAGCATCTGGCAGGGCTGTTTGATTCTGCCCCAAAATGTTGCTGAAGTCCCTCTTTACAATATATACTTATAAATTCTCCCTTCACAGTGGCTTGTCAGCGTACAAGAATAACGAGGAATTCTGCCTGTGTAATTTGAATTTTGCATTTTGTCATATTGTGATTTTACCAGTTGGCTTATATAGCTGAAATAGCTAGTGGCTGCACCCGAGCTTTCAAATTTCTCAGTGGTGTTGCCATCGCTGGTTCTTCTCACCAAATTTAGAAGATTTTCTTTTTTCCAGTCCTGGTGGAGACTGGGACGTGCAGCACTGGAGTGTGTTGCCAAGGGTTTCCTCTTACTAAGCAGACCACAAACCATCTGTCAAGGCCTTTTCAATAGCTAATTTAAAGGACAGATGGGTTATCACTAAAACAGCTACAGCTAATTGAACTTGTCAAATAAAACTGTCCAAACCCTACCAGGCCTTGCTTGAAAATATGCTTTAAACAACTCTTGAAAACAATAGTCTTTGAAATAGCTAGGATGTTTAAAAACAAATAAAAGCTAACCCATGTCAAATCAGAGAATACAAGACCTCTCTGCACAAATCTCATGTAAAATTATTCTGTTAGTCTTGGAGCACTCACAAATTGTTAAAAAGAAACCCTTTTGAATCTTAATTGATAGTGCCTTGCACATGTCCTGGCATCCAAGAAGGAATTGTTCTCTTATATCCAAATGAGATGTTTCCTGCAGGGTTAAAGCACACCGTGAAGGAAATGGCAATTAGGTATTGAAGCCCACAACAGCATGTGAAAGTTAGTCGTGCAGTTGTGGTTAGAATTGTTTACTTATTAAATTTTAAAATATGACCTTAGAATTACTGTTACCACAATCTTGTAAATATTTAACAAAACTTCATTTGCTGTAAATTGCTTTAGTTCAGTTGGTTTGTGTGGATCAACAGTCATTTATGCATGCATAAGTATGTGTATATCATTATCACTATCTGTCTGTCACTTCATAGTCAGACATACCCAGGGATGTATTGGAGGTTCTCTTTTGTCAGTCTGCCTGGTTTACAAATGTTATAATAGGTACCAAATTAAAAGATCTATGGAAACCAATTACTCATGAGAGTATACATACTTCAAATCCTACTCTCTTAAATAGATGACTTCCTACTTTATCTCCTTTGACCACTAATTGCAGGGGGCACTTCTGAGTTAAATAACCTGCAGGGCAAGAATTATTTATAAAAGATTACACACAGAAGACTTTGATAAATTTTTTAATGCTGTATAGGCAAGAGCACTAAACCCTGGAGGAGACTGTTGCATTTGTAATCGCAGCTTGAAATGCATTTACTGTAACAGGTGACGCCACGTATCACAAATATCAAATGTGCAATATTCTTTTTGTACTTGGCTGAGACTAATGAAATCTTTAAAATGCTGCGAGGCATATCCATGTAGAAATACATTTGCCCAGAAACTGCAAGTCGGTAGAGCTTTCATACACACGTCTCATGTCAAGTCCTTCTGTCATGAAAAGTGGGTACCAGCATCTGTGCGTAAGCATAAGCGTGTGTGTGCATATGCTGGAGGGAAACGTCACTTCAGACTTTTTCTTAGTTTTCATACGACTGAGATAAACTCTCATGATCTCCTGCTGTTTCCTGTTAGTAGACTGTCAGAGGAAAGAGATTTATTCAATGCAAAATATAATTTCATTTTTACATCTTAGATGTGTTTGTTGTTAAATTTAAGGAGGAGTTTTATCATTGACCAGAGCTAGAATTTTAGCTAGTATAAATTAGCTTAGAGCTTCTGCGATCTGTGGAGATGCAGTACAACAGATCCTCAGCTCTTTTGTGTGTGGATGCAGTGATGGAAAACTGACATTACATGGTATAAAAAGAGAAAAAACAAGAGAGGGGGAGAGAGAAGAGTGAGAGGGGAGGTTTTTTTCCTGAGAGGCAAAAATTAATTTCTCCAGTGTTCAAGATTTGGGGGAATAAGAAAATATTTGCATAATACTGACTACCTGATTTAAAAAAAAATAGTTGAGGGAGCCCATCCTCATTCAGTTACTGGCTGAGATGGGCAGAGGCACAGCATCTGGAGCTGATAACTGAGAGGACCATTCTGGGAAGCTTCCCTTCAGATTAGCCAGAGAGGAAACATAGCTCAGCCTCCAGCTGCACCATCAGCTGTGAAGCTTGTTAGGATCCCTCTCACACTGGAAAACCTGTCACTCAGAAACCAGAGAAGGTCAAGTTTTGTTACAGGGCACAGAGGTAGGCACCACGTGTCTGCTTCACTGAAGTTGAGTATTCCCCTGGCTTACCTGAAACCCAATTGTCAGGTGAATCCAAACAAATTTAGATGTTTTAGAAGAGTTACACAAAACTCAGAGTTTAATGTTGCTTTCTTTTAAAACTAGGCACTTGCAATGAATCCTGTTCAGAGCTGAGAAACGTTTTATGATATTTTATCTGGAATGGCCAGTCTGTAGTAGCCAAAACCTACCATAAGAAGGCATCAACTGAAAGTGCTTTCCCATTAAAGTTTCAAAACCAAGTGAGATTCAACACCTTTGAATGCTTCATTGCATCATTGCTAAAATGTAAAAATTGCAGGTTTTCCAAATCTAACAGTTTTGAACTTGAAATATAGGGTACTTCAAAAAGTGGCTAGGATTTGAAACTTGCAAAATTGATATTATTTCAGTTGCCCTGTACTGTCATTTTATTTGGGTTTTAAGTTCATTAAAAATGTTTAAGAGTTTGTTTCACCTGATCTGTGTCAGGAACATTTTTGTTCACCTAGAAGCTTGCTGTTATCCTTTAAAAGTTAAGGGGGCTGAGGTTTTAGGCTCGGATGCAGGGATTATCAGTTCTTGCTGACTGACTGCCCCTTGGCAGGTGAGAAAGGTTTAACTTCTATTTTTAGAGTCATAGTCTAATGTTTGGGTTAAACCATACTTGCATCAGGGTGTTCCTGAAATGATTTCTGGTTTGAGGATTAGGAGTAGTATAGGGAGGGTGTGGAGGATTATTAGGAGGTGTTCTCA
The DNA here is from genome assembly GCA_028020825.1 of Podargus strigoides. Lineage (NCBI taxonomy): Eukaryota > Metazoa > Chordata > Aves > Caprimulgiformes > Podargidae > Podargus > Podargus strigoides. The sequence continues at coordinate 12,182,252 of CM051623.1, read as the reverse complement.
TGTGTTTGAGTTTTGAATGGAGGTGATGTGGGTTGGTAGCATTCCGCGTTGAGTTATTCGTAGCATGGATAGGGTGTACGAGGTGGTTAGTAGAGTGGCTTACTTCTTCCTCTACTGCTGTAATGATTAGCTCATCTGTTCAAATGAAACTCGGGGCTTGCCTCATCAATTGGAAATTTATGACTTGTCAAAGCACTCCTGACAGTTCTTATGCATCTCTCTTCCAGTGGATTAGAGAAAGGGGAGAAGGCTCCATTATAAATACAACCAACTTGTTTCAGAAGCATGAAAGAAAAGCAGCAAAATTCAGAGTTGTTGGGCTGGTTTCACTCCTAGCTTACCCCCTCAGCTCTGTCTGTCGGTAGGTCCTCTGAGTAGCAGGTGGCACTGGTAAAATGTGCTCTCCATATGTTTTCCTGTAAAGTGGACCCAGCAGAGTGATGGCTCAATTTCTGAGCATTTAGCCTTGACCTGTTGCACATCCATTCCCAGTTATATAATTTCATAAGTAATTGCAAGGGAATTGTATTTAGCCTTGAGTTCATTTTAGATGGAGCAGCCTCCCTCTTCCTGTGATGATGTTTCCATGTTTATGTGGCCAGTATTCGTACCCTTGGTTTGAAGCAATTGCCTTGTTACCATGCCCTGATGAGCCTTTCCTCTTGCCATTGTAGCCTTGAAAGCTGGAAATTGCAAGTGCTGCAGGTGGTGAGCAACAGGGTTTGATTAATCCAAATTCCATTTTCGCATTATTGAAAAAGGATGGGGCAAAAGGAATGCTCTGCAGCCGAGTGTCAAACATAGTTAGAAATATTGCAGCTATGGGGATGATGATATGGGTCATGCAGTAATTATTTTGAGGCAAGAATATGTAGTGAGACCATATCAGAGATTTGTCAGAGAGCCTTGCTTTATTTCATGGTTATATAAGAGCTCGGTGAGAAGGCCAGACTGCAAAACAAGTGGCTTTTTGTCCATTGTTGTATTAAAAATGTGATTTTCATCAAAACTATGCTGAGCTATAGGCTGTTAACACAATAGATATGACTGACATGAATTTGATGCAGAGCTCTGCATCAGAAAATCATGCAGTCTTCATGCAAACAGAAAAAATACTCAGCTGCTGGCCATGAAATACAGCCTTGGAGTGAAAATAAGGATAATACCCAGAAATAATGATGACCTTCAGAAATAACAATGGCAGCTTCATCCCTTTCCTTATTCCCATTTGCTACAGATTCACTGGTGATTGGGTTTTGGGTTTGTGTTTCTTTGCTACATAAGTTTAATCCTGGATTTTGTATTCTTTTAGATCCTCCTCTGTTGCTGGTGTCATAGCCTCACACTTCCTTGCTGTGCTCAGCAGAAGTGAGGAGGTTTTGTTAGTGCCATTTCATGAGTGGCTGTGAGGAGAGTGTGCTACTATTTCAAGAGAGAGCAAGATATTAAATGCGTATGCAAAATAGAGAACAAGATTTTATTTCTCTGATGTCTAAATTCCATGAATTTCCTCATTTCTGTAGGTAGGAAGAAAATGGTAGAAATAAACTCTAAATGACAATGTTCGTTTCTTCACTGTTCTGTCCAGAAATTGACAGGATGAAATCCTGTGACCAAAATGCTTCAGTTCAGTCTTAGAACTCCTATATTTGCTGCGAAAATACTTGTATATTTGGGACCTGTAGCATTGGCCCAGAACTTTGTCTAACTGTTGGAACCTCTTGAGATGAACAAGTAGGTAATACAAGTAAACTGTGCAAGTAAATGCAAAGAGGCTTGGGAGAGCTGGGCAGCTCTGGGCTTCATCACACCAGTGGATGAGAGAGCGGAAGAAGCTGTTTTTCAGTGATATTTTCTCTGGGTTGGCCTGAGTTTCCTTATGTTTCCTAGCAGTATGCTTGGCAAAGGCACCACACACTACTAACTGGCTCCTCTTCTCTAAGCTGCCCAGCTTCCAATACGAGATTCCCCTCATGCCCATGCATTACTACACTACCTTTTGCATTGACTGGGGCATAAAATAGCATTGGTCAAGTACAGTTATTTCCTTTAGGGTTTATATTCAGTTGCAGCTGCGCATCAACTAACTCAGGCAGCAGCTTGCATGCTTGTGTGTAATCACAGCACAGAGCAGCAGCCAGCTTGTGTCTCTTTTACGGTATGATTTTTAAGCAGCTTATTTTCATATTGTTGGTAGCTCCTTTTACCATTAATTGGTTTTATTGGCACATACTTCACTTGGATCTGTACAGCAAAAGGGAGAATGAAGAAGCCTTTAATAGGCACTGTGATGCTTACTGTGTAGTGTACATTTTGAACTCGCAATCCCTTCCTCTTATTCTTCAGTCTGGATTCAGTATTAAAGCAGCCAGTTATGTAGGGCAGGAATCCTGCAGAGTGATCGCCAGCAATCAGAACGTTCAAACTCACGTTGCTGTGCATGTGCACAGAAGGATCATGTCACACTTCTGCAGACTACCATTAATGTCAGAATTTCTAGTAGTCTGTATGCGTTTTTCAGCAACCTTAATGTTCCTTTAACACAGGATTCGTTTGCTGCCTTTTTTTCTCCCCAGCTGTGGCACTTCCTCAAGTCTTTAAAACAAAAACCAAAGCAATGTCAGCTGTGTGGGGACAGCAAGCACATGTCTGCATCTGTGAGTGTTCGAGTGCTCAACCTCCCAGCAGCTGGGCCAGCAGGACATGATGACTATCTGTCCTAGCAGCTAGCAGCTCTGTAGCACCATCACTGCCACAGTGCATCCCTTCCCCAAGGATTTGTTGAGTCTGAGCTGCTCCCTTTCCAGCCAAACAGCTCATTTTTCATCTGAGAGTGTTTGATGGCTTACAGCAACCTCCATGAATCAGGGTGCAGTCATATGTATTGTTACTGGCAGGGAGAATGGGATAAGCAGGCTAAGGAGGGCAGGGGGTCATCTCTTACTGGGTACAGTTGTAAATGAGAGAGGAAGTTAAATCAGACCTTGAACAGTAGGTTTCAAGGAATAAACCAGGGCTCTTAATTCATAAACATGAACATATATCAAACAGGAGTCTTGCCCGACTTCACACACCACTTTCCCACAGCGTATGGCAGGAGGGCAGGAATCAGTAAACAATGAATGCATTCCACAAGCAACACACCTGCTGCATTAAAAGTTAATGTCTCTACTTCCCTGTCTTGTAGAAGTTGATATAATCCTGAAAATGGGCTGTGAGAGCTCACATTCAGTGGAATTTTCCACTCATTTTATATACATATGCATGCTGTGTGCTGCTGGGGTGCTGGCAGAACGGATGCAGGTATTACACATGGCTTCCTTGACACTTTAAAATACAGTGAAAAAAGTAAGAGGGCAATGATAATAAATGGCTTATAAAGCCTGGCTATTGCAAATGCTGTAAAATAGCATTTAGTCTGGGAGTGAATGGCAGGGTTTCACAAAAGACTACTTATCTGAGACCCCACACATCAAGTTGGAATGGTGATTTTTTGCATTTCTATTTATTTCAAATTTTGCAGTGATTAGAACTGACATAATATTGACCTCCCCCAGCATTTCTGACACTCTCAGCAGAGTGGCACTTTAATCTCATTTTTCTCTGTGCCAACCATCTGCAGATCTTTAACCTAGGGCAAGAGAAGGCACCCATAGCTCTCAGAATATATTGGGGCACAATGTGCACTGTAGGGGGATCTGATTCCAGGTTCCCCACTAACCTAGCTGAACTGCCTTGCTTGAAACTCAGGGCTGCTAAAAAAAAATGGTCACCGCAGCTACTCCTTACTGGTTTGGTTGCGTTTTATAAATGAGAACTAGGTTAAGGTTCCTGGTACCATGGAGGTCTTAAGAGCTGTGAAACCCAGGTAGTTGAGTATCTCCTTGCAGATCAATGCATATGTACACCAGATGTGGGAAGAGAGACAGTACTATCCCTGTCCTTGCCTTTTGCCTGAAAAAAATTGCTCTCTATTTAAGATGCTGGCTCTGATAATCTCCGTTTAACTTTTTTCCTCAGGCATTGTGTGGCAAATCTGGGCCCACAATGTGTGACATAAATGCCACTGGGCAGATAGGCACATCTTGGAGTGCAGCTATATCATTTCTCCAGGCCTAGCACTTACAGTATATGAAGGTAAACTAGAATGAATGAAGAAATATTTTTATGAATTTATGATGCATGTACCTCTTTACACTTCTTTCCAGGTCTGTGCAAGGATGCTCACATATCTGCTTTATCATTAGGGTCCCACATACAGAGCCTCACCCTTATACAGCTGTATAACTATTTAGTAGGACCATTCAGGCCCTTCTAGGACCCTACTTTCATCCTGCTCTGTAAACCAGGGTCCAGTTTGACTCTAGTCATATCCTTGCTCACTGATCTGAGAAGCAGTAATAAAAAAAGTGATAGTTGTGAAACGATGCATCTGGTTCCTGGTGTCCAAAATTTGGCACAGGAAGGCAATTTAAAACTTGAGTTTCTTAAGAGAAGCCTCTACCTTGCATGCAGAAAAGCAAGGAGACAGAAGGGAGCTCAAGCCTCCCGTCTCCTATTGATGTCAACTTCATGTCTGAAGAAAGCTTTACCTTCCTTCCGAAGGTCTGATTAATGAGGAAAAGTGAAGTTTTAGTTTCTTAAATGAAGTTTCCTAGCAGTGTGCTTCAGAGTATTTTCCTGTTCTAGACTGCAATTCTGAGCCCCAGCTCCCACTTTCACTTTCCTATAGATAAAAAAAAAAAAAGTTATGCTTTTTCCTTACGGTTCCTTACCCTTATCAGCATTCTAATGCTTACTTTGAGGTCATTTTTCCTGGGTACCTTCTAAAAGATGCCACACTGTAAACAAAAAACCCCTCTGCTGCTAAGAGCCAGTTTTGCATACTGAGTGTGTATGTGCAAAGATTTTTAAAAAATGTCAGATCGATCTACAGATTATGAGATATGCAAAGGAAAAGAAGGAAATTTAATTCTTTTATTTGTATTCTGTTTCCTCTTTTTTATTTTTTCTGGACAGAAGAAGTGTTTGAGTTCTTTTCCTGATCTCAGGGCCCAGAAATATTTTTAATAAGGAAACTAAAATGTTCATACACTTCTCAGACACTAAAGTAGGGCTTTAATTAATATCCATATCTACACATATTTTGGTGAGATTTTTTATAGAATCTATATAGCTATCTCACACGATATAGAGATATATATTTTGTTATGCAGCTATCTATCTATATATGTGTATCATAAGACAGGCTGTGAAAATGTTATGAATTGGCAATGCTTGCTATTCATGCCCTGCTTAGAAATGTAAAACAAAAAAACCTCAGATACAGTTTTGGTCTACCAGAACCGGTCTGTTAATGCAGGACTCCCTACGTTCAATCATTTTGAGGAGGCTCTTAAACCATTTCTTTCAGCAGTTCTTTAATTAATCCCTTTGTATAATGAATGGCAATAGAGCCTTCAGCCCTCCTATGAAGGGCTTGTAATTCTAATGCCGCTTTCAAGGTCTACAGCTCACAGTTAATCTATGTTAGACAAGTATAATATATAATAGTGCATATATGTAAGTAAATTTGGAGGTATTTTAAAAGCATAGATGAGCCACAAGAAGATTAATGGAATTTGACAACACGACAGAAAAGCTGCTGCACAAGTACATCCGTCTCTAGGCTTTTTGTTATGTATTACTGCAAGGGAAACAGTCAGTGGAGTAAAATACCCCTTAGATGAGTGTAATTTGAGTAACAATTTGCAAACATGATAATGTGCCTTCTTAATTCAAAGGCATTTGACAGAGATATATTGACATTTTCATTACAGGAACTGTCAGCAATAATCTGGAAGAGAAGAGCCCTATTGGAAAGTGCCTGTTTGTCTTTGGTAATCTAATAAACTATAGTAGTAGGGTCAAGTAATTTTTTATGATATAGCCTTTAATCATCTATCAAATACTACTTTTAATTACAGCAGATCTTCTGAGATGTATAGAGATTTTCCTGGGGATAAAATGAACAGCTATAGCTCTGCTCTGAGTAGTGCACTATTGCCAAAGAGACAGCAATTCCCTTTCTCCACCACCACCTTCCTATGAATGAACTGGCTGTAAAAAAAAAGAAAGGTGCTGAGCCCATTAAACACAATGCCAAAGATCTGGTGTGTCATAACACCTACCCATGAGAAACTGAATGAAGATTACAACAGAAGTTTTTGTGCCTTTTTCTAATTTAAAGTTTTACCTCCCTCAGCAGCACAGTTACGGTTGTCACATGCATATCACTCAGACTGTTTTGAGTAGATAAAGAAAGATACAGGACAACATTACAACATTAATACCCCCAAAGTAAAAATTTCATAGCCCACTAGCCACGCCGAGAAGCTGCAGTTCTCCCTTAATTTCATATAACAAATTTTGCTGCATTCCCTGAAGGCCTCTGTGTCTTGTTGCTCCTTGGTGGCCCTGTTTTTCTGTGGATGGGGTAGCTCCAGAGGGCTTGTCTGCTAATAGCACAGTGATAGCTTTACTGATTCTGCAGGCGAGTACTGCAAGAGACCAGCTGTTTATAAAAAGCAAGTAAATCAAAACTCAGTGTACTTCACACCAAATGAAAACTCCTTTTTTTTTACCCCTTTCTCTATGTGTAGGGCTCTTCAGCCTAAAACAAAGATGGATACAATGACCCTGCAAATAAGATCAGCGTAGTTCAGAGAATGAAATTAATCTGTCAAGCCCTGGCTTTGTCACCATCATTGTAGTTTCTCTTCAATTCTTGTGCCCCTTCTTTATTTGCTATAAAGAGTTTTATTTAGAGGAAAAAGAACAGAAAGAGGAGTTTATGCATCCATTATTTAATGATGGGCTTTTATCCCGGGGGAAAATGGGCAAGAAGGATTCTCATGGCAGAGCGAAGTGAATTAAAGATCAAAAAATTTCCTAAATTTGGCTGAGAGTTGATGACATAATTTGCATAACTCTGGGTTTCATATCAGTGACTTCTTTCCTGTTCCATTGTTGGTTTGGGTTTTTTTTTTTGTTTTCAAATTTAATTGCTTGTGTATTAATTTTCACAATTCTGGAGCCAGCATCCCTTTGAGATCTAATTTAAGGACTGTATTTACTCTTTTGAAAATAAGAGACTATTTCACAAAGAGAAAGAAAAATCAAGAACAATGGCATCTTTGAAATAACATATATTATTTCTTTTCAGAACAGCATTTCTTTTCTAGGGCTTTTTCGGAGGGGGTATTGTCTTTACAGGGGATTTGCCTGAGTACAATTTTCAGACTCTCACCAAGCAACACAAAAAGCCAGAAGAGGCACCACAGAATTGCTCAGACTTGCCTGAGTGGACCTGATGCACAAAGGGTATCACTGCAATTAGGCTGAGCAGAGGGTATCTCATGGAAAGAGGGGTGTATCCTGCCCATAGCTCTATTGTAGTAGCAGCTAAATCACACCTGATCAGAGATGTCTTGATATATTGGCACTTTATACACTATATATACAGCACTTTCTTTTCTAAATAGAAATAATTGTAGGCATAAGAGCGAGGTGCCACAAGTTTTCTGACCCACTTTTGTCAGTGTATTCTGCTCTGCATTGCTGTGCTGATGCAAAAGAGCCACACAGCCGGTGTGACGGGCCACCCGCACTGGCACAGCCCTACAAAAGGTGCACCATTGGCAAAGCTGCTGAGCAACATGTGAATGTGAGCCTGGGGAACACAGGATTATTGCCATGTGAGGGAGCTGCTTTAATTCTCCTCAGAAGCAACGAGTGCATCCACTGCCAGTGAAGAGCAGGGCTGGTGCACTTACTGCCAAGCCTTTGCCTCCTCACTGTGGGATGGCAAGTGGGGTGAACCAGCTGGAGGGCTCAGCTGAAGGATAAAACATCCTCTTGCTTTCACCAGGGACAAGATAATAGTATTTACATCAGATTTGACACCGCTTCCAAGATATCTCGCAACAATGCCATGGCAGTCTTCCTCCTTACTTCTTCCCATTTTTACTAATACAATTGTGCCAAACTTTCCTCCTAATGGACTGCTACGTATCTCTGTCTTCATTTTCTTGCCTTCTTCCCTATCATTACAGCTTCCAGCATTCCTTCCCTCTTCTGGTAAAATAAAAGGCAAAACCCACAAAAATCTTCCAAAAGCAAATATTTAAAAACCACCTTAGAATCGTAGAATAAAATTCATAGAATTGTTTTGGTTGGAAAAGACCTTTAATATCACCAAGTCCAACCATTAGTTACTTGGTTATTACTACAGAATGAAGCACAGGGAAGGACAAAGAATTGCAGGAAATGCTCATCGCTGCCTCAAGATGCCTTTAATGAAAAGACAGGACAGCTTATGGATGCTGGAGTGCTGGACCATCATGATTGCCTAGGACATGCCAGAAAGCACACAGAGGTGCTTGAAAAGACAGCAGGACTTTTTTGTGTGTGTGATGAAGAGCCCCCAAGGAGTTGCAAACATAGCAGAGCTGATAAAACAGAGTCTAGAGCCTTCTGGTTTCCAGCTAAGCCGGTAAGAGCAAGGTGTCTCCATGTAAAGAGAACTCTAAACCTGATGGTGTTACAGGCACAACAGGAGTGATTATCTCCCCCTCCTCTTTTCCTACAGCTGCTTTGTCCTTGGTTCCTAATTTCTTTACTGGTGTAAAACAACCTGGCTCTATCACAGTTAACGAAGTGGTGCCCGTTTGTACTGCAGCAGACAATTTCCTTTAGCCTGAAACCAGTATTTTTTGTAAGGCAGACACTTGCCTCCTTCCCCAGCACTAACGTAGCTGTGAAGTGCTGCACACCCGAAGCACAAGGTGTTTGCACAGCCTGTCACACCATGGGAAAGCCTGCAAATAGAAATAGCAGAACAGGCCCCCGAACCTGAAGGCATAAAATATGCTGCACCTCAGTTAAAGGAGAAAAAAAAAAAAAAAGTCATGATTCACAGTTCTAATCTTGACTTAGTGGGGATTCTTTTGCTCTGCTCAAAAGAAGCCTCAGAGAAAGCTCTTCTCTGTATCGTTTGAAATCAGATTAATGAACAAATATATGTTTCTGATAAGTAAAAACACAACATCTCTGGAAAGAGAGTGAAAGCAAATAACCTCTCAGTTATTTGGCCTCTGTGGGACTTGGAGAGGCTCCTGTTCTGCCCTGTAAAAACGTCCCTGGGTGATTCTGGATTAAGACTACTCCTGAATCCAAACCAGAAGATATTATTTTATCAAAATACTAGGGAAAGTCCCTCCAGAGTCAGGTATTCACAACAAGGGCTTTCTGACAATCAACAAAGCCACTAACAAAGGCTTTTCTGAGCTTCATGGACACCTCAGACTTTGGATGCTGCTTCTTCCATTTCTACCTCTATTTAGCCCTGCTAGTTGGCCTAAAAGCCCTGGGGGTCTTGGTTCTGCCATGTCACAGCTCTCTGTGCAGTACCATAAACCCCAGCAAGATGTAGGAGACCGCAGACCATATGTGTGCATGGGGATAAGTTGAGAGATGACTTATTTTAAGGCCAATGCATTATTTTCTGACAGTAACGAAGAGGAAATTCACACTCAAAAGTTATTCTTGAAAGGATGATTTTTGCAGAGCTGGGAACACTGACTCACTCCTGCCATCCTCTCAGTCTCCAGTGTGTGATGCAAAGGTGAGGTAGGAGAAGGAAGTGAGTGATGTCTTGCTTTTCCTGTCATAGAAGTAAGGGCTCGTTTGTGACTTGGCTCTTTTCCAAAAAATTTCCAACATGAGATGGGAGACTGCAAATAGCAAATCACCACAGGCTTCTGGTGCATAGGACAGAAAGGCAAATGTTTCATTCCTCTTACTTTCAGACAATTGCCTAAAATACATCGAGACTATACAGACCCCGAGGAAGAGAAAGATGAGATTAGCTGGCTTTCACATGGTCTTCTCATACCAAATCTAGCATAGTTAGAGTTATAAATGTCAACTTGATGACCTTAGAGGTCTTTTCCAACCAAGACTATTCTATGATTCTACGAGACAAGTTTAGTCAAGACACATATACAAAGATACACCTTCTCCAGAGCTCTTTTCTCTCTTTAACTTTCCTGTAAATGCCATGTCTCAGCTCTGCTGCCAAATGAGTGCATTTGCTGGTGGAAAATGCTTTCATTTTTTTCCTTGTCTCTCACAGTGCAAGTGCTGTCCCATCGTTGGGTTGCACCATATCAAAGTAACACAGCTGAAATGGATACAGTTACACTGGGATGCGGTTGTGTTTACAGCATTGAGAATGTGAGGAACTGCATTATTCAGGTGATGGAGGAAGGAAAAGTGATTTAAAAGAGCTATTTGGCATAGTTGATGCTTTTCTCTTGCTTAAGTAAATTATTATTTTTACATCTAGATACCAAAAAGGCAATTTTAATCTGTCTGTAACTACAGGAAGACAATTTACTGGTGATCTTTGGAAATACCATAGATAACACTGGACACAGAGAAAGAGCATTCTAATACAAATGGAAAAGGTGTCAAACATGTAATGGTAATGATTTCCTCAAAAATACCCTCATTAATGCCTTGTAAATTAAAACTGTGTCTCTGAAAATTTTTCATTGAAAAAGTTTGGTTTAAAGTACAGTCCAATTATTCACAAAGGTTATTATGCGGTGCAAAGTTTTTATAAAGTGTATTCTGCCAAAAATTATGACTTTTCATTGAAAAACAAAATCCAACTGGAATATACTTTTGTGGGTTTTTTTCTGAAAACAAAGAAGTTGCATTTGGAAACCTGATCGCTGGTAGCTGTGTACGTAAAGCCACAAATTCCATTTTTGTGTTCTCAGTTGGGTTGTATCACCAGGCTAAATCTTACATTTAGACTCCCCCGAGAGATAAGCTGGGAATGCAGGGAAGTGTGACAAAACTGCCCCAGAAAAAAAAAAGACAAGTACAATGTTTCAAGGATGTCTTTCATCTCATTAGAAAGTTAATGAGTCATAAGCATGTAAGTAAATGAAGAACAGAGCAACACAAGAGATACACAAAGACTAGTGAGTGTATCTTCCAGTACTTCATATTATAAATTCATAAAAAAAAGGCCACTTCGGCCTTTGCTAAAAAGAGTCACTAGCCTACTGCAAGTAGACTCTGCTGAGTTTCAAAAGGCAAACTTACAGAAGTGCATCTCCAGATGGGAATCTTAGCATAAAGAAGCACTCATTTCTCTGATGCCCGGAGAGAAGGCAACACTGGGAGGGGGGGGACTGTTACAGCAATGGTACATCTAGGCACTAATATATTGCTCAGTGAAGAAAAATACAAGCTTATACATTACAGGGGAAAAATGCCAGTGATATTCCAATGGGAAGGAAAGCCACTAAAAGCAAGTGAGAGTAGCAGTAAATCAGGTGTAAACTGTGCAGTTATGGACTTTGGCAGAAGAAAATAATACACATGAGGAATTCAGATTTTCTGCTGCTGCAAGACTCTAGGAAGACAACCCATAGAATTGTAGGACATTTCACTAGTTTCAGCTTTTAAACCCTAGCTTGGAGTAGCTGACAAAGATTACAAAGGACTGGTCATGATGATAAGTAAGAAGCCAAAAGAACTGAGGGCTGAACCCTTATTTGAGAAATTGTAAAAAGCTAACAAAACCCCAAGCAAACAAACAAACCCCCAAAATCAGTGGCAGACCTGTGGAGAAAACAGTGATATCTTCAGGATTTCCCCTTTGCTAGCAGATACCTCCAAGCAGGTAAAGATCTACAACATCTTTACAGTGCTAGCAAGTCACCTCAGTCCTATAGCTGCAGGCGTCCTGGGCAGATGGTGTAAGGGTTGCTCTGGCTTTAGCACCCAGGCTGTTTCAGTGGGCTGTGGAGCAGACCCTTGTTGTCTCCTGAAAAATACCTTTTTTTTTTAATTTTATTTTAAATGGTATTACAACACCTTCACCCTCACATCATACATTCTTGAGTTCAGCTCAACCATGGTATGACTATGTCACATTTGTCCAAAGAGTATTTAAAGAGAGGTTTCAAAATGCCAACAGAATTTAATAAATTTTAATAGCACAGTAGTGAAAGGATGCTCTTGAAAGGCATTTCAATGACATGGCCTAAAAAGTAGTTGAGCAAGAGACAGACCCCATGGTCAGTGAGGAAATACTAGGAAAAATACAATCCACATTGTGCAGTTAATGTCAGATATTGATAATGTACTGTGTGATACGGTCCTGAGTGGGGAAAGAAATAAAAGTCTTCACTCTCTCACAGTGCCAAGCTGCCCACTGCCACAGAAGAATAAAAGTGAGAGACAGATGCAAAAGAAGTGGAGAAAAAAAACATTCAGGCAGCTTTCCTGTCAATGCTGTACAGTCTTTACAAAAAGTCTGAGCAAATGGCCTGAATGAAATTAATAATCAGTTTGATCAGAGGGCGTTGCTGTATTGTCTATTTATTTATGTATTTGTGCACACCCACAGCCAGCAATAGGGTAAGAGTCAATGTCTTTATTCCTAATGTGACTTAATTTTTCCTGGTTATGAAAGGGAGGTTAATATTTGATCTCATATCAATAAATCTCCCTATACTAAACATATAAAGTTTATTCTGGAAAAAACATCCTGGCACAGCCTTGAACTTACTGTGATAGTTTGTAGGAGAAGTTCATAAGGTACCTAAAGAATTTCACTGCAATTACGTGAATATACTGATGTCAATCCCTGTTATAGTTATTATCATAGGTGATGTTACAGACTGGTATTTGAAATATGGGACTTACAAATTTAATATGATCTCGTACGGGCTGTTTCACCATCATAGTAGCTGGATGGCATTGATTTCTTCCATCTCCCTCTGCTTATCTCAAGCTCTTTCATTTTGCTTGTCTTATTGATTTTCACGTTCACTTCGTACATTATCTCACCGGAAGCTGGTAATGAATCAATGTGGCCTCCTGTTATAACCCTTCGGAAAGAGCCACTTACAGCTATCTATATCAAAATGCACTGAGTAACTATTGTACACATCTAAACAAGAAAAGACATCTTTGTCTCAACCCTGCTCCTCGATGGAAGGCCTGTGTAGCCTCTCTATTGAGTGCATGTATTTTTAAGCACCTGCCAATATAATACAGACTTAAAAGGAAAACACTGGAGCAAGCTAAAGAGAACTCAGTGCAAGTCCTTCATCTTAAGTAGTTCCATTCTTAGTGGCTCATTTCCCAACCTCTGCCTGTAAGTTGCGTGCCTTCCTCTCAACCCCTTCTTTTCCTATAACCAATAATACTGGAAGCCTTTCAGAGCAGGGACTAGCTCTTATTCTCTGCTTATGTTGCCTGTAATGCTCAGTTGTTATCAGAAAGAGTCCCATTAACACAAAAGGGACACCTGAAGTATAGATAACAGTAATACTACTTATGCAGAGCAATGCCAGGACAGCTATGATGACAAATTGTCATTATTTTTTGCTTCCTGCTGTTCTTAAATCTTTAGGTAACATTAAAATTGAATGGTTAGTTCATTCCCATAGATGCACTCTTTTATCCTAGCCAGCCTGCTGCAATACATAAGGATATCGATGCAGCTTTCTGCTGGACAAGGACAGGTCTAGCTGAGAAAGGAAGACTTGAAACTGCTGCTTGAAACTTGAAAAGTCAGTGTAATAACACAGGAAAAGAATTTCCACTTGAAGATGTTTTAAATGGGTACTTGAGGGAAAAATAGGAACATCACAAACACCCTAAATTAACCAGCACCTCAGTGATAGAAAACAGTATGTTAAATACAGGGATTTCTCCTGAGAGCTTTCATGCAAGTTAAAAGTCTGCTTGGCTGAACAAAAGTAGAAGATGCATATATTCATTTTGGAGCTCTCCAACATAAGAGCCAACACAGAATTTTTAACACCCATATATATAATATAGAATGATTACTGACAATAGTTGTGTGCCTCATTTATTTGTAGGCTCACACAAACCTCATCCTGTTCCACACAGAAATTGGGTTTGAGCAGAGACTTGTCACAGAGGCCCCCAGGGCCCCACAGCACAGGTCAACCGAGCCTGCAAGCCCCTGCTTTGTGTCAACCATCTGTGTTTACCCAGGGACACTGTGCCGACTCTATCACATCTGGTTCTTCTGGCTACCTACTGCAGGACTTCTCAGCGGGATTAAAAGTGGATTTCCGTGACTGCATTGTCTGAGCAGCCTCCTGTGACAAGCCAGGCTCGAAGTATTTGGAAAGACTTCAAGGCTTGATTTGCAAAGGCTGAGAGCTCTCTCATTCCCATCGAATTCATTAAGGGCCAGACAGCTAAAGACTTTTCTCAACCCTGAACAAATGGTGAGTGCATTGGTAACAAACTTGCAGGGCTTGCTTTGCTAGAGAACAGCAGCACCTTGGGGTTCCACTGCCTCTTTCTGCCTGTGCTTTTTATCAGCTGTCCTAAATACTGTCCTAAATGTGGACAGACATTAAAATTCATGCTGAAGTATACTGAAAACAAACTGCCAGAGATGAATGAACACATGAAACCTGTATGCAGACCCTTTAAAAACAAAGAGCTGCGTAACCCTTCTGCCAGGGGATGTTTTGGGCAGTGAAAAGGGTCCAGTTATGTGAGGTGCCTCTAAGCTTCCCAACTCCTACCATAAACCTTAAATTAGTCTGCCTTGAGATCCTCGTCAGCCACTTGGGAGACTAGATGGTGTCTGGACTGAGCAAAACCTCCCCACTCTCAACAGCCACCTGGAAGCTCTTGCCCAGCTTGACCTCTCAAATAAGCACTGCCAGGCTCTTGGGCAAGGAATTTAAATTCATTCAAGAATTCATTGATTCAAGCAGAAAGACTAAAACACTTATTTCAAATTAAAAACAGGTAAACAAAAGAATAAAAATCTCCTATACGTATTTGCCTTTACAAGCTGTTTTGACTTTAAAAAAAAAAAAAAAGGCTCACCAGCATTGCAATTAAACCGTGAGCTGACAACATTTGGGTCTGTTAGCTCTGCTGTGGCTAAGTGAACAAATGGCTTATATGATATTAAAAGATTTTTCTTTTATCTGCTCAGAAGCGCTTCCCCATTTACAAGGCAGTACATGTGATGCATTTGCCCACCTCTTGTTTAAGTGTTTCTGTTTTGTCAAAATTGCAGCAAAGACTCAACGAGTGGGCCCTACAGTAATGCCTCTGGACCCGCTCTCATCATACTTCACAACTATGACAGCAATTCAAGAAGTGTCTCTTTTATACAGTGGTTCTTGACAGTGGCAGTTCTGTGAGATAAATCCTCATCCCTAAACATGTCCCCCCAGTGTGCCCTTGCTTAATCCCATTTCTACCTGACTGAACCCCTGAAAAGCACAGTTTTTACTGCCATCTAATGTCTACCCAGGCTGCATAATCTCCTGCTGGTATTAGACTAATGCCATTAGATCCCTTGGTTCTCCTGAACCTGCAGCAGGACACCTGGTTCATCGCAAGTTGCGTGCCCCATCGCAGGACCTTCCCAGCTAAATCCCACTCAGCTCTTCCCAGCCTGCGGGTCCCACAAACACCAGTGTCACCTGTGACCAGCAGCTGGGGCAAATGCACCAACTGCATTTGCTGAGGCACTGGGGGTCATTTTTGGTACTTTCTAGATCCAGTAGCTGATGTTTCTTGGAGCAAAGAGGAGCATCCAGGAGAGGGGTTGGGAGAGGCTCAGCTTGAGGCTAGTACATGGATGGCTGTTTTGGGGAGTCCAGTTGGCAATAGTGCCTGCTGCCAACCTGCTGCCCTGTCCCAGCCTCCAGGGGAGATCTCATGCCTGAAGATCCTATGGGAGGAGGTTGGGGAATATCACCATGGCTGTGCAGCTTCCAACCCGTGCTGGCCTGGGCTGTACAGTGAGCTGCGGGTTATGCAGTCCATGGGGCAACACTGGGGAGAGACCCCGGCTTCCTCTCACCAGGCAGATTTGGAGGGGCAGAGTAAAATTTCATCTGGCACAGTCACCAAGGACAGTGGACCACAAATTCCTTGGCTTTGGTAAAGAGGAGAAAAGGGCTCAGATACCCCACAGCCTGGCAAATGGCAGGGAAGGCAGATGCCTACATCTTGCATATGCTGAATTTAAACTGCCTGGATGGGACTGCACAGGCACCGTTGTGTCCTTTAACTAGAGACTGCAAGTGCTTATTTCAGCATTGTTTTCTACCATAACAGATTTGCACATCACTTAATCTCATTCTAATTGACCAGAACTGCTGATTGTGTTATAATTAAATTGCAGTCTAATTTTACTTAGCTATAACTGATAGAACACAAAGCTACAGAAATTAAACCATGATGAAAGGAAACTGCACTAAACACTGGCATAAATATTAGGCTGAAGAAATGTGGCAACAGACCACCATCACAGCCACCACTATTAATAAAAATGAATATTTAGGGCCAAAGGAATCTAAAATAGTTTTTTAATGTGGGGTTTTTTCTACATCCATCGCTCTAAAATAGAATTTGGATTTGAGTTAAATGGACAAAAGCTAAGAGTGTTGGATGACTGTCATTGTGAGCTCAGCTTTTCCAGACATGCTGACTGTATATTTACTGTTGGGGTTACTGTTGGGGCTGAAGCCCATGCTTCTATTGCCCATTTTTCCACTGTCATATTTCTTCCCTCTTGCCAAACCAACTATTTTATTTAGTGCGTTGTGGAAAAGTCAGCTCATCCTGCAGATAAAAGATCAAAGGTGTTCATTGTGCAAGCCCTAGAACTAGGTCATTCAGTTCCCTTTCCATATTTAATCTTCTCTCTCCTTTGTATTAATGAACCTGCAACGGAGGTGGCTTTTTACATTCCTTGGGCATTGAAATGAAAGCCATCATCACTTCAGCCCATGCAAAAGCATGAGAAAGAGTTCTATTTAATGTTGGAGAGAAAATTCCTGGAGATCCCACTTGTCACGCCATGTTCTCTGTAGAGTGTATGCTTTACTAAAATAATTGTACGTGCATATTTCCAAAAACTGCTTTTCATGGGGAGCTGCAAAATGATATCAAATTCTCTCCATATATAATAGGGACCACAGAGTATGCCAGTAGTGCTAACACTGGGGAACACTCCTTTCATGTCCATCCTTTCTGCCTTCTCCACCACTGGTCAACAAATCCAAGCCTATGTGGAGATGCAAACCTTAACACATGCCAATGTCTGGCATCATTCTCCTTTAAGACACTGCAGTGGTGACAAGGCACCTACAGCATTTACCTGTAAATAACTCCATAAGGGTAACTTCAGCTTCACCCATTACTGAATCTATCTTGTGGTAAAATGTATACCTCCTGTCTCCTCCAGGATTTTGTTTTTTAGGGGCAGAGTAGCTCACAAGCACTTGTTTTTGATAAAACATACCATTTTCAACAATGAAGCTAAAATCCCAGCTACGCAGGTGGCTAGGCCTTCTCAGGAGAGCTAAGAAGTAGAGCAATGCTTTATTGCTCAGACAGAAAAACCACCGAGTAGAAACCTGGTGTGGCCATTAGCCTGCCAGACATAGGCCATGTTCCTCAGAAAGCCAGGCTATGGCAGGAGTGACTTCAGCCCGAGAGCTGAAGACTGAAAGCTGAAGGCCTGTGCCATCAGATATTTTCTCTTTTCACTAACCAACCCACATGAGGTTAATGTGCAGAGAGCTATTAATCCTCCCATAAACAGATATAAACAGAGAATTTTTCAGTTCATTAAACATTATTGCTTAAACTACCAGTAGCTCTTCCTCAATTACTCACCTCTGAGAAAAGTGGCTCACAACTAAAAGCGAGCAGAAATAGATATTAAACTGTTTATTCCCATGAAACCTCATGCTATGCAGGATAATTTCTGTTATTATTTGGTTTTTTTGATGGGGGTGGACAGAGGGACTGGGTTTGTCTACACTGAAGTGCTTTGTTAATCTGAAGAGACATGTATTTATCCAACCCAGCAAACATTCATTGCATGTCTCCAGAATTCCTGTGATGGGCAGAGCTGACCAACCTCTTCCCTCCAACCCCTTCCATCACCTTGCCTGACTCTCTCCCTCCAGCAATATAAAAATGCCAGCCCTGTGCCTTTTCACCCAGCTCCGTGGTTCCTCAGAAGAGGTCTCCTGAAGACATGCAAGGCCATCCCTTTGCCTGAAACCAGAAGTCTGAATTTCAGACCCCAGTACAGCACTGTGGCACAAGCAGGAGGTCACATCTGCACCCTGCTTTGGCTGCTGGGGAGGGGCTGGAGGGACACGAACAAAGTTTGAAGGATGCAGCGAGGAAGGTGGCGACCGGATGAATATCGTAATTCAGCAGATCCTTTCCAACCCTGCCTCTAAAGGAAGGAGGAAAAAAATCCCCAATAAGGCTGCTGTTTCTGGTAAGACAAGAGGATATTGGGAACAAGTTGGGGAGGGGTGTCTGGTGCTGGATAAGAAAGCACAGGAATCTTAGAAATTTGATAAAATGCAAAGCTACCTTTGGAATCATTTTAGAGTCTGCCAATCTGGGTTATTAAATGCAGCAGGTTTTACTTGTAAAAGGTACTTGCTCAAAAATCTGATCGCTTTATGACTTTCAGATCTAGCCCATGCATACAACTCACAGCAGAACTCTATTTCATGCCTCCAGAACAGCTATCAGTGTCATGAAACCTCAGTTTTTCATCCAAACCAACAACTGACAGACCTAATTACTTACAAAAGAGCTGATCAAGGAATTAATTTCCAGCTAGGTCTCACTCATCCATACTTATTTAAAAGCAATGCCACAGTTCTCAGAATAACCCTTCTATTGTGTAATATTAATTGGTCCAGTTCTTCAGCTGGGAGCCAAGTCCTTTAGTGCTGCTTATTTTTCCCTAGCTACCAAAATTGTTGTACGACTGCCACTTTGGGGAAAGGAATATCATTGATTTAGATTTGTGTTCCCAACTGTGGATCCATTTTTGAAACCTTTACTCTGTATTCTGCATTCCAGAGGAATGACTGTAAAATGATGTACCGATGGCATCTTCCTGAATTCAATGGACAGACCCCAAAAGACCAATTGATCCTGGTTTCTATGCTTTCCAGCATTACAGCTTTTCCTAAAGGACAGACTCTTTTTCAGGGTACCTGTTCACCAGGCCTGTTGGTGTCATGCAACAGTTAACTCCCAACCTCAGGAGAGCTGCAGAGCCCAAATTACAGCTGGTGGGAATATGTGTCAGTCCCTAAGTCTTATTAGAAGTCTTTGCTTGCAGGAGTGTGCAACACTTGAGTTATGTTTACAGCTTTAATCTAGATCAGGAATGAAACTGGTAAAGATTACAGTCTGATCTACCTGACCTACCAACTATTTGGTTTGGGATTCTGTATCTTGTAATCAATAAACTCCAGAATTAAGTGACATGTCTACATGTCCTTGCTTCCTAGGGAACCTTTATGCTTCCTAAACAAACAAACAGGTCAGTTCCAGTCTTTTGATTTCCTGGAAGGGAAGGCAAGGAGAGGATTAGAAGAGCTTTAGATCCAATAGAAAAATACATTTAGGCGCCTACAGTCCCACAGCAATCAATAGGCACTCAGGCACCTCACAGACTCACTGGAGCCTGTCCGTAAGCAATATTGGCAGTTTCCAAAAGGTGGTCTAGCAGCAGCTGGCTCGCCATATGGGCTGCACCCATTTCTGTACGTGCACAGCCACCAGTGAAGTCACTGGGAGAGGACTGACTCCTGAATCAGGATTTTGCCTGTGCTCATTTTGACACCTCTTCCTTCACATGTGGAGGCAGCTGGGGACCATTTAAAGTCAATGCCATCAAACCTGGTGGTTCTGAAATTCTGTTCCTAAACCTACATCCAATGCCTACTTTCAAGCTATTTGGAAAGGGTCAGGCACTATCTTGTGATGTGGTATGGTGTCTTGTACCATGGGCTCCTGGTCTGCAGGGTGACTCCTAGTATTGTAACTAGTATATTCATCCTCAGTAAAAGTGACTCAGTTCTATTTCAGCAGCACTATATCATTAGTAGACCTTTCCATCACAAAATCATAGCTTCAGTTTCCTGGCTTTATCAATAGACCACTTTTTATTCTCTCTGAGATAACACAGCTGGACTCTTACTTACACATACATATTTGGGGGGGAACAGCTAAATCTAAAGCTTTTGCTTCATGTGTTTCATTACATGAAATCAGAAAACCCACTTAGGCTTCATCCAAGCTCTGCACAAACAAGAGTAGCCTCAGCAGAGGATCACTTTGCAGCACTTACTTAGATATATTTACATGCCTGAGTTAGCCTGCTGTGGCTATACAGCAAGGTACGTGGACTGGACTGTTAGTGATCACATAAGATCCTCTGACTCTTAAATCTCTATTAAACATGACATACTTCAAATAATATATATAAAGGTTAAATCCTAATATAAAGCCACTCACTTGAAATTACCACTATTTCCCAAGACCACCCTGAATGCAGCCAGAATCTGAGTTACTGATGTAAGCTCAGTGCCAGTTTTCTGCTGTTGGTTGATTTCTTCTCCTTATTTTTCTATTTTCAAGTTAAAATTTTTAGCACCTTGTGCCCACAGTGATCAGTGCTCCTGCCACAGGTCTTCTCCCTACGCATCCAAACCCAGTCTCCCACTGATGTCATTGCAGCTGTATCTGCTTTTGTTAAACAGTGAGGCTGGCTGAAATGAGCTACAAAATCACAGTGCATCCTGTCACCAGCCCTGAGAGCATCAAACACTGACACCCAGCAGTGCCTGCTGAGGGAGTCCACAAGCATCTAAAATTCCCAAGTGGAGGGGTCAGCGTCCCTGCTTTGACCAGCAAGATATGCGTACATTATTTTAGGAAAACAGATTGTAAATTACCAACACGTTTCTCTGGAGCTGTGTCGTGGCACATGACTGTGAGGTATTCCAGCATGGCATTGATTGCAGTCAAATGCCCATGAACCAGACTCTCACTTGGTGCAAGTCATCTGCCCAGTGGGTACAACTGGCTCCAGAGTTTCAGAAAGTGATCTTGTGGACACAGTGTACTTTCTAAACTTGTAATCTCATAAGTCGTTGTGCTGTTGCTGATGCTTCATTCAAAAAAAAAAAAAAAAAAAAGGAAAAGTTAATATACAAAATGGAGGTTTCAGTTTTACAAAGCTCCCTTTATTCACCTGAATCCCGCTAAGGTCAAGAGAAAGACTGCTACTGGCTCATAACAGCATTTGACTGGAGTGCTGAATTAGAAATTACGCTTTGTACAATTTCAGCTCAGGGACGAACTTGCTTCCTGAAAGATCATGAGGTGACAACTTTCATCGTCTCTTAGCAAAGGTTCCAGGAGTACTTTCCAAAACTTACCGAATCAGAGAGTTTTTCTCTTCTATGACAGTTTTAATAAAAGCTAGTTGTAGTTTTGATCCTATAGATGTTAAAAATGGGTTTCGGGCTCCTTTTATGAACAAAATATCCACTGAAATCCAAAGTATCATGAGCATTGGAAGAGCTCATCTCTAATGGGCTGCTTCCAACTCTTACAATCTTGGAAGGGGAATGTTCCTCCAGGCACTATCCATACCGACATCTACCCGAATACCCTGATGGACCCAGCCAGCCTGGGGTGGCCCTGGAGAGGACCGTCAGCCATACAAACTTCTGATCCCTAAAGGGGCCTCCTCTGACTTCTGCCATGGTTTTGAACAGCTTCTTCACTTCAGCACTGGTTCCTTACAGCCCTTTCCTATGGGCAGCTGGATCTGGCCCCCAAGCAGACATGCAGTGAGCTCCTCTCCTCCGCTTCGCTCCAGGAGATCCAACACCAGCACTTCTCCGAGCCAGCAAACTCAGAGAGCTAAGCGGTCAAGAAGCGACTCCTTACCCCCCCCAGAGCAAGTAATTTCCTGCTGATTCACCTCCCAGAACTGGTTCGCTGTCCAAGAAGGGGCAGTGCTAGCTGGTGGAAACTGTAGAGATGCACATAGGCAGGTCTGCCTCTTTCCCTGGTGTCCTACCATTAGCTGACTTTCACCTGTTAGGAAGCCATAGCTGTTCTCTCCTCTCTCTCCCAGTAGATTTCTTTCTTTTCTCTGAAGGGGTATACTGGGACTCTCCTCCTCACATCTCTTGCACAGGGCTCTGCGGTAAGTATGCACTGAGCTATGAGGTGTTGATGATGTGCAGCCACCTTAGGGAAGGGCTAAATCCAAGGAAAGATTCCAGCTCCTCTCCCTCTCAGGCAGAGGAAATGTGGGGTACAGTTTCACAGGGGTTATGCTCACCTAATGCCCTCTGCATTCTCCCATCTAAGCTATGCATTAGTTTTTCCTGGCTTCAGTATCACTATTTTCTGCATGTACTGTCTTCCAGTGACATCTAGGGACACACGCTGGAAATAGCAAGCTGGCTATTTACATAAGCATTGTTTAAAACATATTTCAAGCTGACAAAACGGGTTTGTTTGATAGAGACCGATTATGCAATTGCTTTGGAAAAAAACATGCCAGGAGTCCCCTATCTCCCACCAAGAAACTTAAAAAGAAAAATATTCTTATGACAGAGTTTGTAGTTTTAAAAACCTTTTGTAATCTCCCGATAACTATTTGTAAAACTTCAATTGTACAACGGACATAAACCTACAAATAAGCCAGTGGCTGAACGGACAATTGCAATCAAGACCAGGGGAACAGCATCTCGTATGCACCATAGTGCCCAAGGCCCACTCCTCAGCTCATGTGCATTAGCATTAATATCATAAAGTGACAGTAGAGCCACGACACTGATTGACATAACATTTCACTCTGGTACAAAGAACGCAAGCAAGATGAAGGCATTTCACTACTGAAAACAAAGCACATGAAAAGGGAAAATGTCATCATGAGGGACAAAAGAACAAGCAAGTTTCTTCGTGTAGCTGTATCTATTATTTATTCATTGCTATACTCATTAAATTTGCATATCAGTTCTCTGGTCACGAATCAGAGTCACTGTGCTTGGTGTTTCACCTGCACAGGACAAAGACATGGACCCTGACCTGGAGACCTTACCTGCAGGGCAGGCACAACCCATGGATGCAGGCAGTGGAACAGAGGGAACAGTGGCTCTATCCAGACTGCTTTGTAGCCTGGCTTCATGTCGACCCGAGTCCACAGTGTTGAACAGCTTGTTCCTGGAGGAACACAGCTGAAGTAGCAGCAGCTCTTCCAGCTGTGCCTTCATTTCTTTACTGGAGTGGCCTTTTGTTTCCATTTCTTCCACCTCTGCTGTTTCTACCACACAACAGCACTGTTCAGCAGCCACAGCTGGCAGCCCGTCCTGGGGCAGTGACACACAGCTTGCATGTTCTCGGTGCTCAGGAGAGCGGCACCAGTTGCAGCAGGCATTCTGAAAGCCCCCACATCCCAGGCTGTGCCTCCTGCATGGGGACCTAGGAGAAAACGCTGCAGTTTTCCCTAATTCAGAGGGTACTGCCCTAAAGTTGTCATGACACTACTTTAAACAGACAGACCAAAAGTAATTAAAGGACTGTAGGGACAGACCCACAGTAGATATCCATTCCCATGTGGTCAGAACATGTTCCATGATCAGAGTTGCTCAGGTACTTTAAATTTATTGCCAGACCTGGCTGTGTGTCAGGCTGAACCGCTGTGAGAACTGCTACTGAAGGATACTACGAGGAAAAATGAAACAACTTCATGACTCCACGAGATGTCCCTCCCCTCAGTGCCCTTTAAGGACAGCTTAGCATGCGAGGCAAGCGAGGCAGCGATGCGTGAGGACTCCAGGCCCAGCTACTTTCCAACAGAGCACTGTTCACAGTATTTTTTATGAAGTAAAGGCACTCCTGGACAATCAGAAAGTTTCTCTACGCCAGTGCAAAATATCACCTAAAGGTAAGGTAGGTAAGGAAGGAAAATAATCTTCTTTTGATATTCCCTATAATGACCTTTTTCATACTGAATTCTCACATAAATTTTCTTGAACAATGCATGCATTAATTTACAAGTTACTATTTACTAAACCACCAGACAGTGGTTTTGTTCTCTGTCTGGAAGTCCTTATCCAGATCTGGGCTCTGAGTTACAGCTGTAACTCAAAGATACTGGCAGTATCAGACCCTGACAAGCATTGTACAGACACTGACAAATGTCTATTTGCAGGGCCATCTTTTTCACCAGTGTTGCCGAGTACAGATGTGTTGATAACACTAACATCTGTTCTGACATTTATTGAGGTGCCCCATCATGATACCCAATTCTTGTCCATCTGTGCTGTAGGAACAGCAGTTTCCAATTGTGAGAGGCACCACAATCACAGCTGACAGCTCCTCCTGTCTTCGAGAAGCAAGACCAGTCTACTTGCAACCATGCCCACAGAATTCAGCTACCCAGGACTTGGAGAACTGAGTCTGGATTGTGGGGTTTTTTTGCTGCATAATCATAGGAAAGATGGCTTAAAATGGAAAAAAGCACACACGAGTACTTTTAATCAGACCCCAAATTAATTTCAGAAACATGCTGTCACCTTTCACAGATGCAAAACATTCTGAAATAGCTGAGAGCAAACTTGAGCACACGTTACTGACTTCATTGGAAAACATTGTGCATTTTGCTTATTCAAGAAATGAGACAATCCTACCCAAAGTTTTAGACCATCATCTTGTAGAGCTATGACATCCCAGTACAAGACAACAGTTGTAAGTTGGTTAGTACAGGTTATGCTAGGAATTTAAATGAGGAAATACAACACTTCTTGAAGAAATCAAAGCTGATTACAAGAGGATCGCACACATCACTATTAAATTACACTACCTGTGTCTTCCACCAAAAAAAAAAAATAATCCTCCTTAATAACAGCATAAAATTCCATTTGTTTTAGAAAAGCATACACAACATTGGTACATTTTATTTCAGAAGACTTTGTTGTCTCAACTCTCCAGCAATACTCCAATACAGGTTAAGACTTGTTCATAAAGAGATCAATTAGCAGCACATAGCAGACATTAAAAAGGCATGTCAAGTACAAGCCTTCTTCTCTTTATTTTAATGTAAACTGGGAACAGTAGGCACAAAGCACAAAACAACTCTGACGTTTTTCCCTTATTCACCTCAAGAGATTTTGACCTTGCAACTGGAAAGTAACCTAACCTTCACGTTGCCATGCGTGGGGGACCCATTCCCAAATAAATCGAGTATAGATGTACGGAGAGTCTTAGGAGGAAGACAGATTCTTAATACTTAAATACACATGAGCCTCTAAGATCACTTCCATTTCCTAGTGGCCAGTAGCACTCTGATTAGAGGCACACTCAGTGCCACTAATCAACACTGAACACACCAAAAGCGACAGTAACCCCTACTGTGTCCCAAAGTGATCTATAAAAAGGCCTCCTGTATTCTTTAACTGGCTAAATACCAATCTTGTACCTACTTTCACTTAACGAGAGGAACTACTGAGCCGCTTTAAACAAGGGTGTAACACATGGATCCTGTACACTAGAGCCTTCCAGGATTGAGGAAAGACAATTACTGACTGGAACTCCAGGTACATCTGTCCGCATGCATCTTTAGGGCAACTGCACACCGATTATAAGCAAGTTGGCAGAATAGGATAAAAAACAAAGCTCTGCTTAATTATTATTTTTTCAAATATTTAAAACTCAAGCTTCAACAACTCTTCACAACTTTCAGTTTTATAATGGCTTTAGATACATTTAGAACCTTAAATGCCAAGCTCTCAAGGAAGTTTAATTAGGATTTTTAAGGATACAGAAACAGAAATGACAATGTTATAGAGGTCCTGCAGTCCAGGTGAATCTAAATTACTGAAAACAGAATTAAGATATAAACTTATTTCCTAAGGTGCTTTTTTGCAGGGTTCCTCCTCCCTCTCCATAAAAGTTTTCCAGAACAAAATACTTTTCATTGAGGCTGCGGAAGATTGTAGTGCAGGAAGTAAGGTTTCAGCAAAGCCACTGAAGCAATGAATAGCACACACACAGAGTCTAGGCACTATTCTTTTCACAGGTTTTCATTCAAGAAAATTATCACTCACCTGCCCATCGTTGTGCTCTGCACACTCACCTCTGAAACACACGGTCAAATGTAACAGTCCACAGGTGAAGGTCAAGGGTCTGATTAATTCACACAAGAAGAAGGCATTTTACAGACTTAAATTACTAAATCTCATCTACAAATAAGGACTGCTGCCACCATTTGGGAAGTGATACCTTCATTGTTCATAGCTGCATTAAGTAGATGTAGGCTCTGAATAAACAATTCAGCGAATTTATTTATGTAACCCCTTAAACACCAGTGTATCACCTAAAAGAATCAGCTACAAGAGCCTAATGGAACTATGCACAGGAAGGCTGTGAATTTGCAACAACAGTTCCTACGTCCAATTGCAGCATGCGGTTAAGCCTAGCTATCACTAAGAAGCCAACCTTGATTTTGAGATGCAAGAGACAGACTTCACAGTATTCCAACAAAAAGCCACCACTCTTTGCAGTCTGAGCTTGCCCAGTCTCAAGTCCTACTATAGTGGGTTTTCAAAGTATTTTCTATTACTAGCTCCCTTTTACTGCCTCAACAACTATGGGCCACATCCTTTACCAATTTTTGACCTATTTTGGAACAAATGGAAAGACTGAAACCTGCCTTCACTGTGAAAACAGGCTTTTATGGCAGTAATTCAAACAGTTCTTTCCCAAAGTCTTTCATGTTTTTCAGCATTCTTGAAACATGGATATGAATTCCACACAAGCTGAGCTTTGACAAAGAACTTTCAGTGTACGATTATAAAAAACATGACATTGTTGAAGCCTTTCCTCCAGAACATGAAAAGTGGCCTGGGTTCTAACAAGGCTAGTTACAATCTCATCGAGACACTGTTGTAGTTTAAAACACTTCAAGGACAAAAATTTCTGCTTTCCTTGTTAGAAAGATTGTTTGTTGCCACAAAGAATCTCATCTATTTAAACTTCAAATGTGTTACTTCTTATTGCCTCTCCTTTTTATTTTGCCCTTCAAAGGCAGCACCACTACAGCATAAAAACCCAGCCCCTTATCAACCGCAGGTTCCTCCTATCAGAAGAGACTTTTGAATAAGGAATAAGAAAACAATGTTTTTTCTTATTTATTCCAAGCAGAGTAATTATGGAGAAATGACTCAAGCTTACACAGAAGTTAATGGAATGCCATTTGAAATGAAGACTGACTCAGTAACTCATGAGACTTGCTAAGCATTAGTTAATCTTCAATTCAAAAAACAACCACAAGTACTCATGTAAGAGCAGTGAAACAGGAGAAGATACTGCTTGTTTTTCCTCTTGGGCAGAACATGCTTTAAACGATAATGTCATTTTTTCTGGCATGTGATAAAATGAAAATCACCAAGTACTGTGTACCCCCAAAGGATTACTTACTTTAGCATATATGAATCAGGACTAGGTAAACTTGCAGTACAATGATTTTATTCTGCTAATGTGCAAGACTTGTGTAAGATTTATTACTTGGATTTTCGTTCTGTGTGCTGGTATTTCATGTTTTGCAGCAGGCTTTCCCTCTTCCTCCTGAACACATTATACCTTAACAGTATACAATCTTCCGGAACATCCTTTTTTTCTGGAAGAGTTAAGATCTGTAACACCAGGCAGAATTTGTGGAGCTTGAGAGACTGGACACTGGATTCTTACAGGAGGAATTGTCTAGACCTGACAAAGAAAGAAACGGTCATATAAATGCTCTATAATGCTCCCCTAATTGTTGCTAGGTTCATATTTGAATTCAAAAATATTAAAAGAAGTTAAAGCGAGTTAAAAGTATTTCTGTTTAGAAAGGCAAGTTTGAACAGGAAACAAAGTATAGGCACAGGTGATAATAAGCCATATAGTTTTGCCTATTCTTGATGTTTACACAGGTAGTCATGAGTTTTTTTCTGCATAAGTTATTACTGTCTTAGCAGTAGAGAAACATCTCTTCCTTTTCAGAATATACATATTACAAGAAGTTTTATTAACTATTCCCACTATTCTCATGGTTTCCCAGCTCAGCACGTTTTGAATTGTTTCAGAGAAAATTTCCATGTCTATTTCACATGACAAGATCAGATATGCATGTTTCACCAAAGGATGTCATTTCATTCTGTAAAGATGTGTCTTAAAAGCAAAATACCAAATGCTTACAGCTAACTAAAACTAGATGAAAAGCATGGTGGAACAAACCTATTATAACTTCAGATAACATTGTATGAATTGCCTGCTAGAAAAGTAGACGACATCAGCTTTCTGTAATAACACCCAAACCATTAACCACAGCAGAACTTTTCACAATAGAAAAAAAGGTTAGTGTAGAGCCTGTTCCCTTCCTTACTCCTGCAGCTAGCACTACCAGCTAATTAAAGCACTCTGCTCACTAAGATTACATGCACAGTCATGGCAGAAGCCAACTTGGTATCTCTCACCTTCACTCACTGACAGAAGAGATACAAAATTCAATGCACTTCCTTCAAATGTTTTGGGAGCGCTATGTGAGACCTAGCTGTTTAACATGTTGTCAGTAATAGTGGCCTTAAGGAGTTCAGCTTATTTTAGTGGTACTATGCTTAACACTAATATTTCATGGTCACTGCAGTAAATTTTAGAGAAGATCCAGTTACTTACTCAGGAAACAATTTATGTCTTATCATGCTGCTACTAAGCTACACCTACACAAAAGACTTTTAAGCTCTAGTCTTACAGCTACAGGATAAGATCACATCAAGCTAATCTACCATTTAATTAGCTACTACTTAATCACATAGATTTTCCAATTTATTCAATGAGCAGTGAGCTACACTTGCCACAGAACATTTTAGCCACTCTTTAGTAAGGCTGCTGTGCTAAGTTTAAAACTTAAGCTAAAGCATTTCAGATATCCCAGAAAATATATGAATAAACTTTTATTTCTAAGCAACACACACTATTTTAATACAATCCACACATTTAAGTCAGGGGTAGAGTAGTAAACTGAAGAATCATCACTAAAACATTTCCATCAGAAATGTGCTAAAGTTCACAAGTGTCTTCATTACCACCTTACTGAGGTTTTCTTATGTGTTTCTAGTCTATACGCCACATGTCTCACACAGTCATGCAAATCTGAATCAAATTGTAAATGTTCAGGTAACAGGGAAGTCCATTCACTGCAAAGATTCATTTTTCACAGAAGAGCCAGGCTAGGTACGACCAAATGCTGCAGGGTTCCTCATGAAAGTACAGGTATTTTAGAAACCATGGACTTTCAGTTGTTCTTCCTTGACAATGCCAATCTAAAGGAGAAAAGCAACATTTCAGTAAAGCTTACATGCTTAGGACATTACAGTGATATCAAGTTACCACAATCTTATACTTTGATTAAAGAAACTACAACATAGGACATACTCAAAGCAATTTTCTACTTTCCAGAATGTTTCAGGGCCAAGCAGAAGAACTGACTACACAAAAAAAAGAAAATCTGATTTGTTCTGTAGTCCTTATTCTTTGACATCTCTATATCATGACTTGCATGAGTGAGCTAGTGGTGAAAGACTCTTTCCTCTATAGTGTTTTCAGGCTCAAAATTATGGTTTGCATCAAACACTTGATTTTACAAATGAAAAACTCACGTTGCACTGCCAGAGAACAAGTGGGATGTTGTGGCAGGGTAAATGCACTCCACAGTGCCTTGACTCTCATCAGAGTTTTACTCTGCAAGTGTCATTTTACTTTTTGGCCCAAAATACAAAAAACTACAGTGCACATCTTTAGCTGGTTAATTAACATCAGTGCCACCTGTCACTATTGCTTCCAGAGAGGTTTAGATATATATCTGCAGTCCCTCACCTCCAAGAGGAATTGGCAAATGTTCTTCCTCTGGTCACCTTGAAGCTGGATAACTTCACCGTATTCAGGGTGTTCAATCACAGTACCATTACAAGCAAATTTCTAGAGAGAAACATTCATATTGTAAGACATTTGATGTATGCTATGACTTTGCTTAGTAAGTCTTTTCAGCATAATTTTGTCACTGAAGCTGCTTACTAAAGGCTGGATCTATTTTACGCTTGTTTTGAAAGCAAATGGACGATATCTGCTGATGCATACAGACACAAACTAAGCTGCTGATGCTAAATTCAGGCAAAGACAGGATTAGCTACTGTGCAGAAGGAACTGGCCAACACTCATTACAGGAAGGGAAAACAAAGTCACAAGACACAGCCTTTCAACTCCACGCTATTTTAAAATAAATATTTTCATCCTAGTGGAACTCAATAGCTCTATTTTCAACAGCAACCCAGCTATGACAGAAGCAGGAATGCAAAAAACAGCTCTACCTTAAACTGATTTTATTCTTTTACCAACAAAGCCAGATATCTCTGAAATTTTAATGAAACATTCAGAATGTATTTAATTCACCTCTTTATAGGAAAGAGACATTTAACTTTTTAGCAAAAATCAGTGTCACTGACAGGTGTTTTGAGAAAGACAGGGAAAGGGATCAACCTGAATATGAAAGTGATGTGCAATGGCAAGAATGAAATAAAACAAGTACTCTGTTACTTAGTATTAAAAGCTATCGTACTCCTTTATATAGTATCTTTATTATCAAATCAAATCAGCAGTTTCACCTTTTTGAAAGCTTTCACAAGTTTCTTCTTGTCATAATCATCTGCAATTCCCTGAACAGTTGTTAGTGTCTTTCTTCCGTTTCGTTGCTGGATCCTTATATGAATGTAATCCTCAGTCCCCGCCGGGAGTAAGTCGTCACCCTTTGTTGCATCAGCAAAGGGGTCTGCAGGAGGAAAAAGAGTAATGTAATTCCAACAAAGGAAAACACCCAAGCTCAAAAACTAACAGGTAAGTTGCTCACTTCACCAAGAGCTTTATTTAGGGGATAATCTTGCTGGTTTTCTCCCATTTAAAAATACACTGTTAAAATCAAGAGTACTTTTTCTTTTTCCTACAGCTGTATGAAGTCTCACTAGTCTGCTAACTCAGCATAGTGCTCTCAACTGTCACTCATCCAGTTTCTTCAATACCTTCCTGGATATAAACAATTTTCAGCTACAGCACCAATTTACTTTACAATTTCTTGCAAACTGTAAATCCTGAAGCTCTGAACCTGAAAACAGGGTTCCAAGAGAACATCAAGTGCACATCAGTTTTAGACAGCCACATGCATTTTAAGTGAAATACAGAAGTCATATCTTTTATCAGATCAACTGATAAGTACAGAAAAATGAAAAAGCTTTTGTACACATGCTTCTTTACAGGTCCAGAACAGAAGTCTTATACCATGACAGCTACCACACTACCAGCGTTTTACAGCCTGGATGCAATTCTTGGCTACTAATGTAAACAAAACACGGCAACAGACACTAACAGATGTCAGAGGCTGGCTGTAAACCAGGACCCATCTTGCCAGTCAGTAGTTTCAGGCAAAGATTATAAACAAAATTCATTCAGGCTTTGACTATAGAAAGGTCAGTTCTCCAATTCTTCCAAGCTTAAATTTATCTAGCACAGGTGAAAACAGGAAGGCATTTAGGAAGAAGAAGGGTTTCTGGGTTATACTTATTTTCTGTTCTTCACAAAAGCATTCAATACTCACTCTGTTAAGAAATTTGATAGCCCTACAAGTAAGTTTCCTAATCAGTAGCTCCAAATAAATCTTGAAACATGAAGTACTTTTTTTTTAAAATCAAATCACATGCAATTTTTTATACTCATCAGAATCATATTGAAGAGTCTGATCTTCAGAAAGCATAGGTTCAACAGCCACGAAGGCTACAATTTCCCAAACTTCCATCCAAAAATCAAACCTAGAAATACCAATCAAGTTTTGCCACCCACTCCAAATGCCCCAAAAGAGTAAAGCTTCAGCAGAAACAGAAACAGAAGTAATTCAGCTGCAGACAGACCCACCCTTGTAGAAACAAGAATGACCAGAGCATTAAAGGCACTGAAAGCATCACGAGGATGCAAGCACCACAGGCAAGAAATACAGCACCGGGAAGTCTGACTGGCTTAATTTCTACCGAGGCATTCATTAAAACATGCTGAAACTCACTGTGCCCCACAGCTTGCGGGGCAAACACTAACAGAAAATTTCAGTCAAAGAAAAGGTGAAAAAAAGGGGACTCGGGCATGCAGACCGCTTGGCTGAGTTCAGGATTCTAGGCTGGAGATAGAGGTGTTAACACGGAATCAGTCCACGCAAATCCTTTGGGCAGCACCTTCCTAAGCACAAGACCAGCTCCCAAATCGTCATTAACAGAACCTTCTCATGTGGTTCACATGTGCAGAAGATTCGACATAAAACTGAGACCAAAAGCCTGACAACGTTATCGTACAAAGCGTTAACTTGCTCACTCCTGGTGCCTCTAGGTGAGGAAGGCGGAGAAGCACAGCCCGGCAGCTCTCTCCCTGCTAATGCGAGAGAACTGACCGACCATCCGTACAGCTCAGTCCCGAGAAACAGTAACCTCTGCAGGGGCATGTCACGGGCATGCCAGGGGTATGTCAGGGGCATGTCATGTCAGGGGCATGTCAGGGGCATGTCATGTCAGGGGCATGTCAGGGGCATGTCAGGGGCATGCCAGGGGCATGTCAGGCACTGGCCAGGGCGAGCTGAGGCAGCTTTACCGCAAACTGGAACTGAGGCTGTGAGGAGACAGCCCCTTCCTTCGCCGCGGACACCAGCACCCCTGAGCTACGGCTCCAATGTCACCGCGGGCCCCGGGGGCGATGGGGGGAACAGGGGGCTCGCCGAGGGGGGGACTGCGTGGCTGCCGGTGGCACGAGGGGGTGCCGGCGGCTCTTACCGAAGGATTGGAGGTTCTGGATAGATGACATGCGACTCTGCGGCGAGAGGCGGGAGCAGCGGGGAAAGGGCCGCGGCTGGGTCCGCTCGAGTCACGTCTGCGGCTCCGCAGTGCCGGCGGGGAGGGGAGGGAGCGGGCAGGGGGGAGGAGGAAGCGAGGGGAGGGATGACAAAAGCAGAGGGCGGGGCGGGAATCTGAGAAAGAGAGGGAGGGACGGGGGAGACAGCAAGGAGTAAGGGAGGAGAAAGCGCAGAGAGACCCCGCCCCTCAGCCCCGCCCCGCTCTGCCTCAGACAATGGCGGCTGGCCCGGGCCGCGCCAGTCACGTGACGGCCGGCCACTGTCCTCGTGCCGCCTCACGGGCAGGAGGGTCCCGCCCCGCCTAGCGGCCGCAGAGCGCGCGGCGCCGCCGCCACCCGAAGAACAACAGTTCCCAGAGTGCTCCGCGCCCAGGCGCAGGGAGCGGGGGGGGCCGTGTGTTAGCCCGGAGGGGGCAAGGGGCGGTGGGCAATCAGGAGCCCAGTTCTCCGCAGCAGGAGCTCGAGGCGCTGCGCTGGGGCGTCCATGAGGCCGCTGGTTCTCCAGGCTGGCTGCCCCGCGTGGCTGCCCGCCCCGGCCCTCAGGGCTTGCACAGGCTCTGGTGGCGCGACACCCCCCTCCGGTGCGGGTGGTGCCGTTCCCTGAAGGCCCCGTGTGTTCTCAGGCTAACTGGAGTGCCAGCCTAACTCCCAAGAAACTGGGAGAGTGCTTCCCCCTGCCCGCTCCCCACTCAAACACGCTGGAAAACCCCCTCCCTCCAGGCCTACGTTGCTGGGCAAAACACTGCTTGACACGCAGGAACGGCTGGGGAGCTGGTTAGCGCTGCCCATGCCACCTGTGTCTCCCCACTTGTGCCCACCCTCCCTTTGGGGTGGGCACTGCCGTGGGACTCCCCACGCAGCAGCTGACCGACTGCCAGCCGTCTCTGCGGGCGGACACAAGCGGTGCTGGGGCTGCAGTGGTAAAGGTTTGCCTTTGGAAAGGTGCACCTGTGTGACAAAGCTTGCCAGTCCTCAGGAGGTGATTAATGGCTTTGCAGATGCACAATAACCTAGTTGCATTGGCACAACTGCCAGAACCTCTATTTTTCTTTTTTTTTTTTTTTTTTGCTTTTATATTAAGCTTCAGTCCTTTTAAATCAAAGGGATATTTCTCTTCTGGAGCAGCACTGCAGCAGTTTTATGAATGTCGGCGTGCATCGGTCTAAGAAAGTTTCTGGCCCTGGCACTTTGCAAGGACTCTTCATATTCCCTTGGGGAAAGCAGGGCTATTTGCCATGGTACAAAACCTCTGCTTATCCTTTGCTACCATGGCTGATGAAGCCTTTCACTGCAGTGTGGGCGGTAGAGAAGAGTTCTCTTCACTCTTTCCCAAGCAGCTGCAAAAGGCACTGTTGGGACAGTAATGGGAGGATGGGGAGATGCGAATTACAGAAGCTGAGGCGCCTGCTGCAGTCACAGAGGCATGCCACGATTTGGACAATGTCTGTGGATTAAGGATACAGAGCTAGACACTGAGAGACCTTCTGGGCAGGTTGAGCAAGCTCAGGACACCCATCCTCAGGGACTTGTCCCAGGATGTCTCCAGCACCTCTCTGAGAGAACTTACGTTACTATTAATGTGGGGAAATTTTTGGCTCTGGTGCATTTTTTGCTAACTCGACATCTCTGTGCAAAATATTGTTGTATATTTTGCTCTCCCATAGTCCCATAACTCTGTTTTCCCAGCAGCAAAGCTGACCTGTCATCCCTTTTTTCATCCCTGCTTTTTGTTACCTTTGCTGGGCCAGTACCACCGTCTGTGGGGCATTGTGGTGATCAGCAAACTGATTTGAGTTAAAAAATAAACTTAACAGTTAAAACCCCAGATCTACTCCACTTGCTTAATCTTGCAACAGTTGTGCTGGGACAACTGAAGAGGACAGAGGCTGGGGACAGGCATGGCCATGGATGAGAGGACAGTGGGTCTTCAGACACAAAACCCAAGTCCGAGGCTGCAGGTTTAGGCGAGTTCTCTGCTTACTGTGGCGGTACTTATAATTACTTTGAATACTCATGCATTTGAAGTAGTTTTGTACTTCTAGTTCTCACTGCAGGGATAACCCAGGCCTATGGGCTCATTGAGTGTCTGTGGGATGCATTGTACAGTTTACAGACAACTAAGATTTGGTGTCTGGGACACCACAAAGCTCCTTTATAACCTAAGGTGTGACTTTGTCATCCTTAAAATGAAACCACAATGAACAGTTCTTAAGTGCCAACCTTGACAACTGCAGAGGGAATGGAAACAAATCCTAATTGCACAGCTTGGCATGCACTGGGCAGCAATTAAAACAAAGGTGTTGGCCAGCACCCTTATTGTTCTCTTGGCAGCCTGCCATAATGGCCATGTGCATTGGTGTAGGGTCTCTGTGGGGCTGTGTCAATGCAAAGAGCTCTCTCCTTTACTGTCCTCCTCAGGGGGAGCTGCAGGTCTCCCTGTCACCTCTGTCACTTAGGTCTGAAGCAAACATAGTCTGTGCCAGTGCCTTGCACCAAACATTGGTCACTGTGGGCAGACACAGGTCACATCCTGCTGGAGATACACTTCTCTTGCTTTTGCTCTTTGACAGCTGTCCTGAGGTCCTTTGTCCTGGCTGAGTCCTTCCCATTGCTCTTAAGCAGCCACTCGTGGCAATAGACCTGTGAAAGTCCTGGTTTCAAGGGCTTCCAGACACACCAGACTGCAGAAAGGTGGGCCAAGCAGACATGGCACAGCAGCAAACAAAAACTGTAGAAGCAGTTAAAATAGGTTTAAAACCTAAGTGGGAGCAAGAGGCATTGTTGCTTAGGCTGTTTGATTTCAGATTATGGCTAATTGTCCTAGAGCCGAGGCTGGGGTTAATCTCATTTGCTAATATCTTTTAGACATCAAGGTTTACGCAATGGATTGGCAATGAGACTCTTGCCTTTCCATGACTAATGTATAACCTGGCAACAATTGTGCCGGAAAAGAACATCATCTCTAATTATCTTGATCACTGCTTCAAGCTATTTAAGTGTAATAGTTCCAAGACCTGGTTATGAATAGCAATTAGAGACCCCCTTGCTTGCCTTTTACTGCATTTCAGTTCGTTTGTCAAGATGTATATGAATCATTAGAGGTTATTTATGACTGGATAAACTGCAGGGATTAAAACCAGGGACTCATGGCATGCAGATGAAAAACATGACAGACTGAAGCCATAAAGTACACTTCTGTAAAATTTGTCACCCTAGTGCAGAACCGTACCTTCACTGGGTACCCTCAGAAGTACTTTGAACACCCTATAGGAACAATGAGTAACCCAGACAAGTGGGAGAAACTTTGTTCTTCCATAGAATTGCTGTGTTGGAAACATGGGCCTGGAGTACCATTAGAAGGCCTTGCATCAGGAAAAAACAAGTCACCCGCATGGTAGGGGCTAAAGCTCTGCTCTAATTTAGGACTCTGTATGATATCTGCCTTGGCATATGTGCATGCACACGGCTGCCATTACCTTCAGTGCCCTCTGTAATAACCAGACAGAACAACATTGGTTTTCATTTCCTACAGACACGGTTCTAATATATACTACTATTATTTTCATGTGTAGCACCCTAGTATTTTAAGTTTTATTCCTTAGGAGCTTTTACGAAGCCAAAGGTCTGTTAATTTAATTAAAGATTTCTCCTGTGGGTGGATCCCCTGTACCTGGTCCTGCAGTCAGCCTTACCAGAAAAGGGCAAGCTCGTATGCTGACCTGTCCTCTACAACAGCCTGAAAACCCAGACAATTACTGTTGGAGGAAACACAGTGTTCAAAGAGCAGTTTAAGTTGCCAGAGAAGGTGATTGTGCATGAAATGTGCAAATGCCAGGTAGCAGCACTGGTTTGTATCCTGTCTGCCAGCAATGCAGCTACTCTTTACACAAATTCTGCCCCACTCCTGTGCCAGAGGCATACCTTTGCTGGCCTAATGCTGGCATTTTGAAAAATAACATCAAAGTGCTGGATGCTTCAGAGACAGGCAAAAACATTTCCATTCTTGATTTTTTGGAATTTGATTGTTTGGAAGCCATGCATCCCGAACTGCTGTGCAGAAGACTGTCCAATGGCTTTCTAGCAGGGAGGAAGAAGAGCAAAAGTCTCAGAAGAAATCTTCCCTCTATCTGCACTGTCAGCAGAATAGTTTCAAAGGTGGCTGTAAGCATGCCACGCCTGACTCGTATTTTTCCATCCAGGCTGTAGCTCTGGTTCAAAGCCTCCACAGTGTGCTGAGGAAAGGCATGGGGAGACCGGCTGATGTCTTGAACTGCAGCCCATGCCTGAGCTGCCCAGCTGCTAACAGGTTGTCCCAGTAAGCATGTGCTAACTGGGCAAACCTGGAACTGTGCTCATGGTAAACACCTGGATATCCAATCTAACTTATAAAAATCTGCATTATATGCAGTTTGGTTTAGCTTTGCTATGTAGTCAGATTTCAAGATACACATGCTTTCATTTGAAAGCTGGGGGGGGTCATTCCTTGCTCAATAATGGTTGAAAGCAAGAAGATAATTTCTGTGTTAACCACTAGATGGTCCTGTTTCTCAAAGAAAAAAATAATTCTAAAGTAAAAGCCAGTCCTAGGTTTGCTCCGAAGCTGAATGTTAGTAGAGAGCAGCTTCAGTGTAAAGCTGTATGTAATTAACAGTCTCATCTAGTTGCTTGAATTGGCATGGTTTTCTGAATAGATTTGGATACAGCTTTCATCAGTCCTCAACACTCAATTAGTGCAACTGG
Source organism: Podargus strigoides (assembly GCA_028020825.1). Lineage (NCBI taxonomy): Eukaryota > Metazoa > Chordata > Aves > Caprimulgiformes > Podargidae > Podargus > Podargus strigoides. The sequence continues at coordinate 12,144,605 of CM051623.1, read as the reverse complement.
ACCTCTTGTCAGTCATTGATAAAATATTTCCTAGTTAATACCAGTTAAGAATTTGCAGCTCCAGACAGTGCAGATATCAAGGACAGGCAAAACCAGAACAGGCAGTGATTATTGAATGCTGGCTCTCCTAAAAGTGATTTTTCTTTGATTGGCATATTATTTTTGCAGACAGAATTTACCAGTAAGCAAACCACGTTAACATGAAGACATTGCACAGTTTTATTTTATATGGTAACTTCTCTGTAGGTGTCAGTCGGTGAAAATGATCTGTGTGATTGGGAGGCTCATATTGGAGTCCCAGCAAGCCTAGAAAGAGTAAATGGGTTGAAAATGGCTTTTACTTCTGTTTTAAGATGATAGGATCACTTAGTAAAACAGCAAAACAGGGTCCTACATATCCTGGAGGGAAAAAGCCCTCACTCCAGCAATTGCCCACTAGAGATCAAGAAAGGATACCTGCATTTTCTGGTCAAAATCAATGTGGAGAGCAGTAAGGGAAAAGATCTATGATGCAAAACCATGAAGGGTTTTACTTATTAAGAAGATACCCTCTCCACATACGCACACAAAATTAGCAGAGCGGAAGCACAGCCACTGCCTTGTTCATGGATGCAGATTGATTTTTGGGTAGGGAGCGTTAGCAAGGTTCAAAGGGAACACGCTAAAAGGAGGTTATGGAAGAAAGGGTGTATATACATTATTGATTGTGTTAGCTGTAGAAGGACCTTTTGTGCTATCAGGGACTTGAAGTGCTCTTCATATTTTGCAATTGTAATCCTGAGTAGTCTGAGTAAACTCTTGAAAACTTGGATGAAGAAGACACTTTTAGCTGTTGTTAGGTGAAAACTGGAGAATGGAAGAGTATTTCTCAGGCTTCTTTATCATTTGTGTTTGTACACATGCCCATAGAGCAAACTTACACAAAAATGAGAAATTTATTTTAATCCCCACGATTAGTGATCATACCCTACCCAGGAGTGGTGGTGGGGTCATCTACTTGATGCCTGGATACTGAGTAAGGGCAGGCCCAGGCAAAACTTCCATTGTGCTTCCTTGTACAAGTACCCCACAAAGTGCCCCTAGGAAAAAGAAAAAAGTCTCATTTCTTTTGAGAGGTGGCTGCAGTGAAATAGTGTCATTTGTACTTTGAGGTTTTCTCAACTAGAAGCAGCTTTATAGAAAAACTAAACAAAAGATTTGCTGTTGAACTTTCACTTCATCCAAATGGGATTGCAGCATTTCCTGCCCAGCCTCAGCTTATGGACCAGGTCATGCCTCAGAGCTCTGCCTACTAAGCATAGGTTTAAAAATTGTCTCTTCAGGTAGTCAGTCTCACCAGGAGCAGAGCACAACCCTGCGCCTGCCAAGATCTCTGCAGGAGAGCCTGTGGTCCCCGGGCAGCCCAATAGTGCTTCACATTGGAGCCTCTCCGCAGGATGGTGCCAAAGGAGGGAAAACACCTGCCAGTTCAGCTGATGCTCCACTGCAAACCTGCACGGTAAACATGGTCTGAGCTATTAAAGCAGCGAGACCTGTAACAGCAAGACTGTGATGACACACTAGTCAAGAGACAGTGTTAAAAATAGCCACACAGAAGAGATACCTGTTCTAGAAATACAATATTGCTCGAGATATTAGCTTCAATGCAGATGAAATTTTCTCTGCCACAAAACCAGCAAGCAGCTGCTTAAGGACTGAATCACAACTGATTTCATCAGCTGCTTGGGTACTGTGTTGCAGTATGGCCTAAAACTTACACGTGGGTGAGCTGACCCCAGCCGTGGGTTAGGGGCTTAATGAGAGAGAGAGGTGCAGTTAAGGTCCTAAGCAAAAAAAAAAACCACAGAGGTGGGACAACAGCAAGAGGAGCAAGGGCTGGGAAGGGGCACATGTTCTGGCTTCTTCAGCTTGCTGGCCCTGGGAGCTTCCTACTGTCTTGTCTCCTCTCTCTCCCCACACCTCATACCCAGCCACGAGTGCTTTCCCCCTCAGACACATGCTTCTGACAGAGCATCTCAGCTGGGTAGCGTGGAGAGCCAGGCTCTCCTGTGTGGAGAGCGTGGCAGCTGGTGCTGCTCTGGTTTGCCCATGTCCCCCCATCCTTAGGGATGTGGTAGTGGTCCTCTCCCCTCTGCTCGCCTCTTGTGGGCTGGGGGGGCCTCAGCCAGGTGTCCTGCCAGGCTCCCCCTGCAATCCCCTGGCGCTGCCCTCAGCTCCTGCTCCCTGCCCTGATCAATGGCTTTCTAATAGAGCCACAGTTCTCTTCCCCTCCCTTTGTAAATTTAAATTTTACTCACTAGTAGTGATGACGTCCTCCTGGCCCACCTCTTGACTCCCCCTCCTACTTCAAGCTCACTTCCCTCCAGTATAAAGGCACAAGCCCCCAGCAGCTGCCCTGCTTCTGCTGGGAGCAGCAGCTACCTGAGGAGCAGCTTTGGTGCAAACAGGTGAGTGCCTCCCTCTAGCTGCTTCAGCACTTGTCCTGGCTCTTTCTTGCTGGATTTCCTTTTTTCTTTTTGGGCTTTAGCTTTTCTATGTTAATGTACACAGCTGTGCTCAGTAACTTTTCTCCAGTTTGTGCAGTGAAGGCAACGTAGGGAGATCAGAGGCAGGAGCCTGCAGCACAGCAGTGTGCCTTTTGTGCCGCTCAGCCCTGAAATAAGCTGTGGTCCCAGGCCTGGACTCACCTGGGGTTTGATGTCTTGTGGCCATTTCCAACACTGCTTTCAAATGTGAAAGCTCTTTGTGTTTGCATTGGAGGGGGTGTACACAGCTGCTGATCTTGGGTAAGGTGCTATTTTAGGTTTAAAGAGTTAACAGCACCTTGTCCTCTGAGGATGTCCTCGGTAGGTTTAGACCTAATGAATCTGCAGCAGAGCTCGAGTTTGGGGTGCTGAGAGCACCCCTGTAACCAGCAGGAGAGCCAGGCTGGTCTCCCTCTGCTTGTGTGAGGCAGACCTGCAGCAAGCTGTGACACTAATGCTTCACTGTAACTTTAGCAGTGGCTTTGACGTGCGGTGACTTTCTCCTCTCGTGTCAATGGAAACTGCCAGACCACTCTCACAAATGTTGCTTGGACAAAATTTAAAGGCTCTTTCTGCTTAGGGACCAAGCAGAAGTGGCAAGCTGACCAAGCTGGCAGCGGTGCTGACTTCTCACTGAGCTCCAGAAGAAAAATAACTCCTGAAACTATTAATTGTGTAGTTTTGTTGAAGCTAGTAAGGTTTTAAGGTTTTTGGTGATCATTTAATGGTTGGAAATGGAGGGCACGTACAGACTGACTGTATGAGGTCTTGTTTTTTGATTTTTCCTTTGGAAGAAAGCTGCAGGGCTGTGGGCTAAGCTGTCTGCTAAGCAATTGTCGGTGTGAAAAGAAAAAAAAAGACAAGACAAACCTTCACTGAATGCTAGGGGTTAAGGAGGTTTTGACTTTGCATTTTAAGGAAAGACACCACCAGATTTCACCACACACTTTGATGTCATACAGAGGGCCACACAGAAAATCAGTGTCAAGCTGAGGGCCAGGACTCACGTGTCTTTAGACACGCGTCTTTAGACACAGTGTCTAAAGCTGTGCCAGGGTCTTTCACTGTTGGTGAGAAAACAGTCAAGTTGCATGACTTACCTCAGTAGATTGCTCACTGTGTAGCCTTTGCCTTCAAACAGAAATACCCAGGACATCCCCAGCATCAGTGTTTCACAGAACTGAGTCACGAAATGGCTCTGATGGACAGGAACATGCTGTTAAGAGTTGACACCTTCCTTCACCTTGAGGGCTTTAACTCAGATATGTTTCCTGTGTTCACTTTTCTCCTCACAGCCTTCCCACCACAGCTCCATCATGTGGCATCCAATCTCGTGGACACCACGTGCCCAGTGGTCACCCAGTCATTTAAAGCTGGTCACTGTCTACATGCTGGTGCTCTTGCTATCGCTCAGCCTTGCTTCAGGACAGAGCAGGCCATTTAAACATCAGATAGACAACAGAAGTAAGTACAAGTCTCACATGATGTAAAGCCATGGGCTCCCATATGGTGACTCCACAGTCTTTGGTGTATTGAGGGATCAGGGTCAGGAAAATTTCAGCAGCAAATCCATGTGTGTGTTTCTATAGTAAAATGGGGGGGGGGGCGTGGGAAGGGAGGGAGGGACCGGGTGAGGTCCTGTACTTCCATTTGCACTTTTAAGAGCATATACAGAACTTAATCTCCTTCTCACAACCCTTAATTAGCCAAGGGAAATAGTGTAAATTTTTGATAAATACTGAAGGAGACACTAATGTACAAAAAACTGGGAAAGGAAATGTAAGGCAATATACACTGAATATTTAAGCATCAATTTTTCAGCTGTGTTCTGTAGACCTGGGATAGTTCACAACTACTTCTAGAGAGTAACAAGAAAGCAAGAGCCAAATGCGTAAGTTTGCTTTACAGATGTCTTCATTTCTGTCTGGAACCACGACTTGACTGAAGTGTCTCCATTCAGAGATTTCAGTGGATTTTATATTTTCTCTGTTCAAGCATCAAAATGCATAGGGGAAAATCCTGCTGCTTTGCCCAAGACATTCATATGACTTGGATGATACATAATGCACTTAAATTGAAATTTATTCCTGTTACTGACATTCATCAGCTTTGGAATGATTTGGCATTTCCTTCGGTTGGCATCATCTCCGGTGCTTTGTGGATTTTCCCTGTTGCTATATCTTAGTCTTTTAATACAATTGTCCCCCTCTCCACACCTGCTCTAAAAACAGACTAGACTATGAAGTCAAGTGTACTTCAGATGCATTAAAAGAAAAAAAAAGTCATCTGTGATTTGTGTTAATCCGGTGGGTTTGTTAGCCTGTAGAGATACCGGACCTGGCGCAAACAGCAGAGATGGAGGCTGGACAGCAGGACCTGTTCAAATTGCAGGTTGCAGCCTTGATGGATGAAAATTAATTTTGCATCTGAACCCTCTTCCTTTGGGCTCTACACATGGCAGGTGACCCTCAAAGGCACCAGAAAGTTATGTGTCTGGCTGCAGCCTTTCCCCTTGTGCTCTTTTCTTTTGGTTTTGTTTTTTTGTGGGCTACAAGCAAGTTGTTCAGGACGTTCAGGAAATGCTGCCTTTAAGTACAATGGCAGATGTGTCGCTAACTGCTTTGAATTCCAGGTCCTGAGATCGATCCTTTTTGGTATGTGGGCCGTGGCGTTCGCCCCATCGGTCGGTTCGGGAAGAGGCAGCTGAGGAGCAGCCGTGGCAGCCTGAGGCCTGTGAGCAGGCACCTGGATTTCATCTTGAACGCTTTGTGGGAGCAAAAAGTGTTGGACACAGAAGACAATGACTGGTGATGCCTGTTCCCTGAGGCAGTGACCCAGCCTCTATTCTTTGAATTGTGCCCTCCCCTGCACCTCAGACCTTCAGTTCTGCTTTTGCCTAGCAATCCCACGCTGCTCTTCTTTTTGTTTCTCATGCACGTTCCTTCAAAAAGAAACATATTCAGGGTGCAGGTAAAGGACAATGCATGGACACTAGCACCAAGGGCAACTATAGCTTATAAAAATGTTTCTTTGTCTTACATCCTCACCAAGTCCTTGCTGCTGTTCACTGTAACATCAAGATTATCTGAAAAACACACAGCTTCTGTGCTGGGATTTAAACTCTGCAGTGTTAAGTGTATCATGAAGCCCTCCTGTCACATTTCAAAGTCAGTGGCTGTTCATATGTAAAAATAAAAAGCAATGGTTGGAAGAAAGAAAAAAGGCTCTCAATAATTTTTAATGCATTAATGGCATGAAATGCTGGTGCTCTGTGTGTAGTTTTTAAATAGATTGTTAATGTCCACTCATAGGAATGCAGCCCTGAACTACCCACTGCCTCTTTATGATTCTTAATGTACTGGTGGAGAGATATATTAATGAACAAAGAGGAGCTCCTATCAAAGATAAGTATTTTCTCTCTGCTGAAGAAAAAAAAAAGTAAAAATGGCTAATTAAACTCTTCAGAGTAGTTTTGTGCTTACTGTGTGTAATCATGCACCATTATCCAAAAGGGGTAAGGGCCTAAGCTAGCTGATTCCCTTCAAAACAATGTAGTTGTTTGTAAGGACATTATCTGATCAGGCTAAAGTCACTCTGAGCATCACAAGCAACATACCGTCTACTACATTAGTCCACATCAATAAGCCGGGGGCTGTGGCTCAGTACTCCTATTTGCCGTGGTAGTTAACTTTGTTATATTAATTTTATAAGAAGCGTTACTTATGTTTAGTCTTGATTAATAAGTATTACCAGCACTAATATTCGAATGCAGTTTAGTCTATGGCTTATCCAAAAAAGACAGTTTACAATTTAGCTAATGACTGATGGTTGAATCCAGGCTAGGAATCATTCTGCAAAAGACAAATCAGAACGAACTTGCATTTCTAGTTGTGCTTTCTTAGAATTACTATTAAAATTTAATAGTGGCTGAATTAATCACTGCAGATAATGTAACCCTTTTTTTCTCTTTGCAAATGGCCTGTCAGCAAGGAGTGGATTTTTATTATAATAAGGTAGTTATTCCCATTTATAAGATAGGATATAGCACCCAACTTAAAACATCCTAGTTTAAATGGTGGAGAAAACATGGTGATAAAGAAATATTTTGATCAGCATTCATCGCATGTGAGGTTTGGAAATACTAGACTAAGATTATCAGCAGGGTTCTTGCTCAGTTTGTCATTTTGCAGCAATCCCAGTGACAGTTAGCGAAATTCTGCCGGAGAAATTCTGTTTGCGATGGTGTTTCGCCCAGCAGACTTGACAGTTTGGCGAAGAGTAACCATCAAATGTTCCTAACAGGAGACCCAGTGGAAAAAATCTGAACCGAGTGTGTTAACGTGTATCCCTCTCCTTGGCTCACCCAGGCCATTCTGCGGAGCTGGAAGTCGCCTGGGTTTAACAGCGGATGGCTCACTTGTGGAGAGGCAGCACCTGAGCTCTGCGTGCGGCTGCAGGTTCTGCACGCTTCCTGGTCAAAGTGCACAGAAATCCAAACAACAGAGAAGAACTTTTGGTTTTTCTTTATGAATCAAGTCCTTGAAAAGGCATTATTTTCATAAATTGCTTTTACTCTTTTATAATTTTTCTTGACAATAATTCTCACTGAGTATGCAGATAACAACAACAAGGCAAGCTTAATGTTCACTCGGACTTAATCAAATAGATCATATAGTCTTCATTTTACCCCTTAAAATATTTTCATTTATAAAAATTAATCTAAATATAAATATTAACACTAAAGATTGAAATCACTTGATGACAAAATAATTCTTTGTGTGCTATAACATATGCTTTTATGATTTTTTTTTTTCAAACAGTAAATTATATCTTTGCACATATTTGGCACAATAAACAGTTGTAGAAATTCAAATGCCTTATAGCAGGGGGGATTTTTTTTTTCTTTTTTCTTTTTTTTTTTTCTGCAATGCCTACACAGTACACATTTTTCTGTCAAAGACGACTGAATATTTTAACATTGTAACACGATAATAGTTGCTTTTCATGCCTCTTAAGGAAAACACCCTATTCCAAACTTTGTCGGCTTGTTTAAATCACACTAACGGAACAAAAGCCAAAGAGTTATTCTATTAAAATTAGTTGTTTCTGTATTGATATTACATACACAATATTAGTTATTATTTATTAGACGAATATGTAGACCAACCACCATTAATGACATTTCATAACACGCATACCTGCATAAACCAGAACCTGGGAATGTATTGTATACATACATGAGAACAGTCACAGAAGGGGGAGGAGATTGGATTTAAAAAAAAAAATTACTAGGCATCCTACTACTCTGTTTAATCTCCTTTACAGGATTGCATATATAAATAAAATCTATTTATTTTATATATATATTTATATATTAAACAGAGTGGGCCAAGTTCTGCCTTCACAGCTGTGCAAACCAATTCCAGAGAACTGGTATTGTGTGAGAGTAAGAGAAGGCATAACTTCACGCAGAGTAAACACATTAGGTCAGATCTTGGGCAGATGGAAATTCCTTGAAGGGATGAAGCGACGCTTGTGTATTCTAGGTGGGAAGATGGTTGTATTTATTCTGAGGGTTCCTTACATGCAGCTGGACATCAGTTTACTGACAAGCTTGATGTTGAATGCAGGTGGCAGATTTGCAACTGGTGCTATTTTTCCAACCGTCCCATCCAGCTGTTCCTTACCTTCTCCACCTGCCCCCCTAAATCCAGCCTAGCCAGGAAATTTGCCCACTTTTGCTCATATATCATAGGCATTTCATGGCCTGGTGTCCCAGGGGACTGCTCTCCTGCTGCATGGCAGGTAATCTGCAGCACTCTGCTAGTGGGTGCTGGCTAGGAGCACAGGGAAAGGAGCAATTCTCTCCCTTCCCCGGCACCCACTGCTCTTGGGAGAGCTCACCACTCCTTCATGTTGAGGGGAAACTTACCAGCCCGTGCCCTCCTTCATAGCACGTTTCACATCAATCTGGTCTGCGTTTGGGTACCTGCTCTGCACTTGGTGTGGAAGATAAGGGATTCACTGGCTTATCACCTCCTCTAAATACCTCCTTTGTATTCTCCAGAGCAAAAAGTACCACAAACTGGCAAGGTCCTCTCTAAAAAGGGTGAGAAGCACACCCTGGAAGCAGCATCTTCCCCTACTGGGCATCTGCTCACCTTTCAAAGGTCTCAGGAAATGAAAGAAGAAATTTTACCATTCACAATCCAATTCAGAGTGGTCCAGTGGGTACTGGGGTGCATGTGGCACCCAGCTACTCCACGTTGGCTACAGACCAGTACAGGAAGAGATATCTGGGCTGCATTTCCCCCCTCCTCAGAAAAGCCAGGGAACTGCAGAAGGGAATCTCTTACAGGCTGCAGCCACCCTACGACCACCTGCCTGTCAGCAGAGATCTCATTCATAATGCTTTTACTTTCTTTTGCCAATCTTAACGATTTGGTCAGAATTTATTCTGAACTACAGGGTGGCTGGACACCACCAAGCAGACAATGCTGCTAAGAAAAACGAGACATACAAAGGTGCGGGTTTCACAACAACATTCAGGTATTTCCAGATGCCAGGACTGTAACTCAACAGACATCTGGTCCACATGTGCTGCCCCCAGTTCATGGTTCAACAGGACATCTGTGTTCCCCCTGCTGCCAAGAGCAAAACCCCTAGCTCTGGAGCTAGAACATTAACTCTGCCAAATGTACCCTCAGTGAACAGAGGAGTCTTTGCAGATTGCATCTCCTCCTGGAAACCCCGTCACAACTTCCACTGACTCACTGGGAGCAGAGCTAGGTAGGCTGATTCTCCACTCCCACCACTCAGCTGAACAGCAGCATACACTGCACGGAGTTGCTCTTATTGCTGGACAAGATGGATGCCTACGTGAATAGTAAGAGGCCAGGCAAATATGGATCACAGATCTGCTTTGTTCTTTCTTTTTGTACGAAATATTGGCCTATAATTATGATCGACTGAGTCTACAAAAACATCCTGCAGTTTAAAGACGACATACTTCAGTACAATCAATGGGGAGAAAAAGTGCATCTTAAAATGTGGAGCCTTGCTTTTGAAACTCAGCATCCTTTCTAGAGTCTTGTGAGAACTTTAAGGCAGAGTTTCCTTTAGCAGACCACAATGCTGAAGACTTGGACAGCTTTCTCAGTGAGGTATCCAAACGAAGCCCTATAACTGAGGCATTGTGGGTTCTTGAGGGTCCATTTTCAGCTGGACATACACAATGGCTGTTAAGTAAAGGCACTCTAGTGTACAGCCTTAGGCAGTGTGTTATTGGCAGTAGGGAAGTGTAAGTTTAGTACATCACAGCAGATCCTATAGCAGGTTCCTAGAAGAGAGAGGGACAGGAAAGAAAAATGAGCAAAACACAAAACAAGGTTGCTGAAGGTACTAGGGAGCCAGGGTACGACACTCCCGGAGACCTGACAGCCAGAATATATTCGCACAGGTTGACATTCAGGACTGCACAGCTGCTATACTATGGCATATAGGCAGACAGCTTCCAAGGACACTGGCTGTGTTTGCTTGGAGCTGCCCCAGTGATCTCTATCTATTCTTTTTTCCTCAAACTATTAAGAGAAGTTTTGAGAAGATGCTGAAATAGAGCAGCCTACACAGATACCACAATCTCTCTGTTTACTGCTTTTAACAGCAGTTTTAAAAACATTTGCTATGAGTTTACCATTAAGTCCTTGGCAGTGCTTTTCCTCTCTTTACTTCTTTGCCTTAGAGATCCTTGATGCATGAAGTTTCTGTTAAATGTTCTGACAGAGGTAACTGGAGAGCCTGGGGAACTTTTTGCACCTGGGAAAGATACAGAAAGGGAGATTTTTCACATAACAGATTGAAGCAGATGTAACAATACTCCCGAAGAGACACAGCTTCTAGAGAGAGAAAACTTCCTGTAAGACATATGAGGAAAGCTGGATTTAATTTAAATTAAAAACAGCAGGCTGTGATACTCCAAATTTATTAAAATTTGAGGTCATGTCAATCAGTGGAATTATGCAAGAGTAAAGCAAGAATAATGGAAAGTGAAACAGGTCCTAGAATTGTCAGAGAGAGTGCACTGTGGGGTTAAAAAAAACCCCATGAAAGAAAAAAAGTGCTTTATTTTATAAGGCCAATTCACAGCCATACTCTAACACACCAGGAACATCACTGAGCCTCATCATATGGACTAAAATCAGCACACACAGGCATCAAGAAAGCAACGGTGGGTTGTGGAGGGTGGCAACTGGCTTTTGGTAATTAAACACGGCGACTGCCTAACCCCAGGCACGCCAGGGTAGCAGCGTCCCTGCTGCAGGACAAGTATTCAGTGTTTCTCATGTGCTTTTCCCAGCCTTCTGCTGCTGTTAAGTTGCCACTGTCACAACTTCCACAGAAAGAGAAAGTGGTGATGGTTTTTAATGTCACAAATGGTATTTTTATGGATATTTTACGTAATGCAAATACAATGGGAAATGAGGGTGGACATATTTAGGCTGTCTCTGTTCATTTTATAACTTAATCTTTCCCTTGCTTTACTGAACTGCACATTATATTGAACCTTATAAAAAGAGACTGTCTCTATAATGTACATAACAACGAAAGTGCACCTTTTATTGGTGGAGCTGGAAGTTTTCTCCTCTGCTGTCTTGATGTATCTATCGTATGCATCTGTAAACAACACATATGTGTTACTCAACTCCATTACAGCAAAAGAGGCAAGATTTCCCCAATGTATTTTTGAATACTACATAATGTTCTGGCACCTGGTTTGTTTGCTTTTGATCCCGTTTCCTTGTCAGGCGAACACATGGAGCCACGTTCAAGCCTGCAACAGTGAGAGCTGATATTCTGCTCTCAATATCTGAAATCTTCAAAGAAAATAAAAGAGAGAGACAGACAGATGGGGAGGGGGAAAAAGAAGTTTTAAAATTACTGTGGATGCCACTACTAAAATATATCCCTCCCCCAGCCAAATTCTCCTTCATCAAAAAATATCATGGCTAACTTCTTCAGCAATTCTGACACTTTCCTGTATTCTTTAGTCCTGAGATGTTAGAAGGGGCTTAATATGTTAGTAAAGATGGAGTAAAAGAACAATCCAACCTACCATGTGACTCTAAGGAAGAGGCATTTTACTCCTTTTGAGGAAAAAAAGAAAGGAGGAGAGAAAACCCCTGCCTGCTATCTCCCAGTATCTCCCAGTTCCCTTTAGCTGCATAATCCCAAGTTCATTCAAGCTGGTTTTTTTCAAAGGCTACATTCAAAGAATGACTTTGTGGCACACATTTCCTAATTCAAAATTAATTTCATGCATGCATAAAGTACATCCTCTGTCACAAAATCTAAACAGTTGATCTTAAATATTTATAATTTAAGTGTATATGTATGTTAAACAGAAACGTGCATAAATGCAGGTACACGCTATATAAAATCACTCAATGGAAAACAAATTGGTAGGAAAAACACAAGTCCAAGAAAGCAAACTTCTGGGGGGAATGTAGACTGATGTTGAAACTAGCAGAAACAAACGTCAAAAAAGAAAGAAGTGTCAGAGAAGTCAGGCATAAAACCCAACTCCTGATTCAGGATGACCCTGGTACTGTTCACTCTGCAGAAGACCTTCAGTTGGCCTCTTTGTCATCCTCCTTGCATATTTTAGGCCTCTCTTCTCCTCACACCTCACCCCAATTAACATATTTACTGTAAAATAATAACCAAAGACAACAAAACGTCACTGCCAGATCACCATTTAGTGCAGCAGTACACTTCTGACACTAGACTCTCAGATCTTTGCTTAGTTCTACATTGAGCATGCTACTCCTGCATAAAATACCCAGGTACTTCCCATGGTACTTCCCAGTTCCTCACTTGGTACAGACCAGTCAGTGAAATCACTAGCAGAGTTGCTGGCCACGTGATCCCCTCAAGGTCTGGCAGCGTGACCTTGTTCAGCTTTTAGCACCAGATCATGATGTTCTCTTCTGAGCCCCAGACTTTCTGGAGACACACTAGATCTCAGCCCACAAAAGCAATTGCCTTTTGGCTGGGATGTGTGCAGCTAAATCCCAAGGCAGGCATGCAAGTGCTAGGCTGTGCTTGGCTCAGCAGCTGGCTGCCCTTGGCCCTTTTCAGCAGAACAGTACCGACACTGGCTTCTTTTAGAAAGTGCTTTACAATCTGCTGATTAGATAAACTGCCTACGACTGTATTTGCAGCCTGACCACAGCCACGCTTGTGACAGAGTGTACCACGTGAGCTGCCTGGCAGCAAGGAGCAGGTTCAGTGTTAGTATCGCAGTAACAGGCTTTTGTACTCCCATGGCCAAAAATAAGTTGGAGGAAGAAACAAAGAAATACAGTACATCTGGCTGGGCTGAGTTATGCATCTCAGTTAAGCTTTGCTCAGCTCCTGTGATGCAGCCAGCATCCTTGGATCATCAGTTCACTGCAGCACAAAAGAATCATAAAATCATAGAATCATTAAGGTTGGAAAAGACCTTTAAGATCATCAATATCGAAAGTTAAGTGTGCGTGGACAAAAGGCAGGCGCTAGGCAAGGCAACATGAAACCTGTCAGTAGGGAGGAGTTGCTGTCCTCACCTGAAGCTCTGCATGATGAACCTGGGCGGCTGCTGTGGCCACCTGATCCTCCAGATCGGCCAGCTCAGATTCTGCAGTAACACTGTTGATCTTGCGTGCGGCGTCCTCCAGGTGTGTCAGCTGCCCCTCCAGCCCGTACACCGTGCCGGCTGTCAGGTACACCTGCAGGGCCAAGGCAGGGACAGGTGTCAGTGACTTCTGCTTTGTGGGCACAGAGGTTTGAGCAGACTGTCTTCCACGATGCCTTTGCGCTTCCCTCCTTGCTAACCCCACTACAGGCAGACTTACCTGGCAGTGGAAAATCATGGGGGAATAATCTGAAAACACACATCCACAAAGAGAAGAGAGGCGTGAAGTGGCTGCACTCCAAATTTCATAGGTGCTACCATGGGGAAGTCAACAGATCACACCTCATATAAAGCTGTGTTTACTGAAACACGCCTAATGCCTTCTGGCAATCAAAACTGTGTAAGAAGAACTGTTCAGCAGCATACGGTTATTAACTTCTTACAGAGTAACTGTGCTTATATGGACAGCACAGTTTTCTACTCTATCCTGGTCTCACCCAAAACCTTCCTGCCTCCTGGCCCTTAGGAGTGAATCTGTGGAGGGTCAACAGACTTATCTGGGCCACATAAGAGAGAAGAACAGACTTTACCATTTAGAGATCTTCCCCCAAAACAAACAACTTTTATTATTTTGACCCACCTACGATACCTCTGTTAACTGCAGGTAAAGGTTTCATTTCCCATTCACCTCTGCGGAGCAGTAATTCATGATATGCTGTATTATGTGTTTCTTTTATTTCACAAAGACCTCAGGTACATGGCCAGATAGAGGTCTCTGGCTTATAGAAAAGGGTAATTTTTCAAGCATTAGCTTTTGACATCTGTGCTTAAAATTGTGCAGACCCATGTGAAAATACTGCATCTTCTGCCTGTTTAGCAGATAGCCAAGATACTGTTTCCATGAGGCTGGTAACAGCACAGTGGAAATCAAATACATATTCTGATTTTCCCCATCAGCAGCCTCACTCACTCTAATAGCAGTAAAGACTGTCATGCTACAAAATTAGCATGAATTAAACATATTCTGTGGCTGACTGCGTGGTTCAAGAGGCAAGCAAGCAAGACATGAACGAGACGTGGTGCAGCCTGGACTTGGATTTTCGTTCTGTATTCACTCTCCTGACACGTATGGAGCTAGAATGCTTCACTAGTTCACAAGGGTGTGAGAGACTGATCACTGTGAGAGACTGATCACCCTGAAACATGCAACGATGTTAAACTTTGATTGCAGAAGCGTGAAAGCCAGACTCTGGTCTTATCTTTATGGTTGCTTTGTGTGATTGACTTAGGCCTGCCTCAGCAGGGAGGTTCCGGCAGAGATACGACCAAGCTGTGGCTGGCACCTCCTCAAGGATTCAGATAAACATACAAAGGACCAGTTGAGACCAGAGGAGAAACTTGTGAGCTGTAACAACTGGAAAGATGAGCTAAGACAAGAACATATATGGAAAGGACACCCAGAGACATCTCTTCAACAACCACAAGGGACCACCAGAGACCACCAAAAGTTTCCCCCCTCCTCCCCCAGGACACCTGAGAGACTTAAGATATAGGTGTTAGGGGAATATAAACTTGGAGTGATGATCTCAGCAGTGACAGTATATATCGATACCCAGTGATAACTTTAGAGACTGGTGGTTATGTCTCAACATTGTCTGTGTTATGCTTCACCCACCCAGTGCCCTACTATTGTGGGGGACTGCCAGGCTCAGCATCCTCATTCCTGCGTTTGGGGGGAGATGGGCGGGGTGGTTCCCCATTTCTGCATCTTGGGGGGAGCAGGGCAATTCACAGGGATACTACAAACAAGGATACCTGGTGCCGGCACTGGTAGGCCGGACGTATGGAAAGCAGCGTGTGGCAGGAATGCCCACCGAGTCAGTGGGTGGAGAAAGAGACTATATCTAGCAACAACAGCTCACAACTTTTTTGAAGATCTTCCCCACCAATCAACAACTGGACTTGCGAGATGTCGCTGGATCCATGGTGGTAACCCCCCTCTCCTCTGCTCTATCTCTCGTAATACTGCTTATTCTTATATCCCCTTCTTTCCTATCATTTGTTAATTTTCAAGTGCACACAACTTTATAGTAAACCATAGAGTCTGTGACATTTGACTTCATTTGTGTCTTAATTTCACCTCTGGGATCAAAACAAATCTCCCTTGGCCTGAACCAAGGTCAAGACAAAGGGGAGAAAAGCTCCAGGTACCTACTTCTATTATTCTGAAAAACACTTCATCTAACTCAACTAGAAGTTGTTGTGAGGTGCGTCTGTCGTGTAAGAATGAAACAGATATCACAGCAGGTGGCATGAGGAAGGCACTTTGCTCTCCACAAGTTCAAGTTATACTCTTCCCCGAGCACTAGAGCAGCAACTGCTATGGGAAGCCTCTACCATTCTGCAGAGGCCCATACCTGAGCTGCCATGTGTCCAGCATCCCCTGGATACATCCTCCTGTCCTGCTGTCCCAGCCCCACTGGGGAAGACTCCCAAGCCTATTTTGCTTGTTTGTTTTGAGTTCCCCTCCCAGAGAGGCGCTGGGAGCACAGCTGCTGTGTGGAAAGCTCTGTGCCAGGGCAGGCTCAGGTGGCTGTGGTGTCCCATGATGGAGGGCAGGAGATGCCAGCAACCAGCACAGTGTGTGGGAGCGAGGAGGAGCAGGAGCACCTCAGCTGGCACAATGTGGGAAGGAGAGGCCTGGAAGTCAGGTTACAATGGGGAGCTGGTTGGGGAGGAGTGAAGGTGCCCTGGGGTGGGTTGGAAGGCATCCTGTTGGTGTGGACAGGGGGAAAGCACTGAGATGGAAAAGGTTTTGGAGCAGGTCAGGTTAGGAGATGTAGAATCTAGCTTGGGAATCTCCAAACCAAAGCAGAGCTGGGAGATATGAGCTCAGGAAAGGTGTGGTGAGAGGGACTGCGGAGTTGTGGGACTCGTGGGAGGGCTCTGGAGCAGGACGTGCCTGGGGCTGCTGTGGAAGTGTGTTTCTGTAAAGGAAACTGATTTCAGCCTCCAGGAAGAGATTCTGTCTTTGAAGATTTTCTGGGGGCTAAAGAAAACCAGGATCTATTTTCATAAATTGATCAGGATGTTATAATGGGACAGCCTAGTTTCCTACAAGATTTTTAAAAGCTCCTAACGAAGGGAAAAATTCACTGAAATCTAATCAGTTAAATGTGGGAAGAAGAGAAAATCAAAAGTTACAAGTGCACCAACTCTATTAAGTGGATACATAAAATCTTCCAATGAGTGGTGACTTCCCTCTATGATTCAGCATGACACTTCCTCGCACATGACAGGTACTCATGAAAAAGGATGGGTGATTCGGACGTGGCCAAAAGGAAATGTTTGTTTCATTTGGCTTCTCCAGTCTGCTCTTTTTAACAGTGCAGTGGGCAGCTCCAGCTCCCTGGATGCTCCAGCACAGCATGCTGGGGAAGCATGGGTGGAGAAAGAGCTCTCCACTTCTTCTCTGTGGGACTGAAGACGTGTGTTCCCTACCTGTCCTTACAGTACAGAGGCTGTGCTGCTGGGAAACATGGGGTGTCAGTTTAAAGTATTCATTAAAATAATCCAATCACAACACCACAGCTAAGTATCCCTTTGAAACAGGATTTTTTGTTCTGTTTGTGTATTTAGTAACCCCAAATTAGTTCTGAACATCCACTGATGCTGCCTATGCGCTTTCCCTTTCCAGCTGGTACACACACAGGAACACTCACTCGCGCACATGATGCTTTCACATACTGATTCACATTCTTACATTTTCTTCCAGTGTGGTGAGCTGCTCATCGAGTCTGACGGGGTCTGTCCCCAGTGGGAACGTCCCTCTTCCTCTGTCCTGAACGTCAGCTGGGAAATCGCAGGGACCCGTGGATTCTGCTATCAGTTCTTCAGTGGCGTTGATGACTTTCAGGACCTCTGTAGATATGTTGCAGAGAGAGACAGCAGAGTACTTCTGTTTTGTTACAAGAGTAGACAGAGAAAACAACAGCATTAAATTAGCACAGAAGTGTAATGTGTCAAACCACCTTGCTAACAGCTGTGGCTTTAGCCATGCTAAAGCAATATACCTGGCTAACTGCTATGAACAGGCACAAGAACTGTGTGATGAAATTGGAATCTGCTTCTCTTTCTCCCCCACCTTTTTCACATATCCACGCTGATACAGCACCCAAATATAACATACACACAATTCTTCCACAACACAATTTCTACCAGAGGGATGGTCCAAATCATATCCCTAAGGAGCACACAAATATCCAGCTTTACAATCCAAGTGAACTAGATAAGGCTATTTTTGCAATAGCATTTTAAACAGGTTTTAAAACACGATATCCCTTTTTGGGTACTGGCGGACAGATGTGGAATCATCTGTCTTCATATCTACAAGATATAGGAGCTATCACATCACAGCCACAAACACGGGAGAAAAATCTTTGTACATTGCCATCCCAATAGGACTGCTGAAGATGTTTGCTATGAATTACATGATAGCCCCAAAAACCAAAGGGTGAGCTATAAGTGTGTAAACACTTGTATCCTAATTTTTAAAAATATAATTTACCTTTTCTAAAAAAAAAATTTATGAAATAAGTTGCATCAAATATCAAGGAAAATAATGCAGTTTTATCAATTATTATTTTTTAAAAAAACAACCGTAAGCCTTTTTATCAGTGTTCCTGATTTGCAATTTGTAATTAACTATCCTGATTCTGATGATTCTCACAGAGCTTCAGGCTTCAGGACAACTCCTCTGACAGCAATAAAATTTCACTTGATGTACCCTCAAGCATCAAGCTCAACATCCAAACTATACAGCCTGGAGATTGAGCCAAAGCTTATTGAAGCAAATACAAATACTGTCACTGAATATCTGCAATACCTTTAGTGTTGCTTTCCCTAAAAGAAAGTGTGGGAAGTTTAGACCTACATCTAATTGATTCCTCAAACCTGCAAATACTTATGCATGTGAATTAGGGGCCCACTCATCTGTAAATTTTTCCACCAACAAAATACCAGACAGTCTTTGGATTTTATGTAGTAAATTCTACAGTACAGAAAATTGTATCTGACTAAAAATGTCTACATGTTATGCGAACATTGTATTAATCAATACATCAGCTGGCCTCCTAGGCAGGATATAGGAGAAACAACATTCCTTTGCCTCACACAGACTCTGGTGGGTTTAACTGGAAAACCTCTTTTATTACCTCTTTCCTGTAATTACCTGTTCATTTCTATGTTAGATAAGACTTTTACTGAAAAACTACTTTTTTTTTAGCGATGTGTGCTCCATTGTTGTGTATCAATACATTAGGCATTTTTTAGCACTGTTACTTCTCCAAATTACAAGAAATAATTAGATACATGAGATTAAAGAGAAGGAGAACAAAGCAAATACAGTATGCCAGAGCACACAGACCTTTATCTTGTTAGCACAGCCAACACAGTCCCAAACAAGTGGGCCTAGGACTCTCTTACTGAGAACAAATACTTGAACCCCATAAATAGCCCACTGTTTTTTCCATTTATTTTCACAAGTGCCAATTAGGTTAAAAACAGATCAATAACTTTATAGGACAGAAGATGAAATCAATGTTACTTTGTTTTATTATTTGCTTTTACAAGTATCTAATTCTTATTCTATTCTATGAGTAGTGAACAAAAAGGTCAGACACTACATTTTCTTCATCATCTGATGTATGTTCTCCATTTCAAGAACTGTAGCCTCACTTCAGTGTTCATTATTTCTTAAATTTTGTATTATCCTTTGTAGCTAATGATGGATTTCCAAAAAAGATTAAATTAAATTAGAAAAAAAGTTGTTCTTATACCAGAATATGAGAATCCATATTGGCATTTATTACAGACCAATTACTGCAAAACAGGATTTTTGGTTTTGGTTTTCCTGGTAAAGTATTCTGTGATAGGAATTTTTATGAAATCAAGATTTTGAGTGAAATACTTTCTAAATGGATAGGGGAAGAAATGTTCAATAAAAAAAGAAATGTGATTCTTAGCTTTTGTAGAATTTTGAGGTAAGTTCTTGGTGGCAGATGCTGTTTGACTTTTAAAACCAAAGATTTGCTTCACATTAAATGTTGCACAAGGCAGCTAGATGGATCTTCATAAAGTGTTTGCATCAACAAACATATCTTGATCCTAGCCTGCAGGTATCTAGGCAGACACAGGAGTCACAACATTAAAGCTTTTCGTTAAGCTTGTGAAACGTCTGCTTTTACAGTACAACAAGGATACAGCACTAGAATTCAAACAGCATAAAGAAATGCATGTTGAACAAAAGTGATTTTCCTTAAAGTATATCTGAAGAGCTGATCTCCCAAAACCTCAAAGCACAAGCAATATTTCAATGTCTTTAAATCTAAACTTTGTGAGGGGTTTATGCTAAAGGGATTTAGAATTCTGCTTTGCCCTGGGCTGCGTTTTACAGAGAAGTAAGAAGAAATAAATGTCTGAGGGAGACAGAAAATCAACATGTGGGGAGTTCAGGGTTTCTCAATTAATGTTTTTGCATAAATTTCTACCTCTTTTTGAGCAGCTGTCAAAAGCTGTTCTAAAATGACCAGTTTGCAAACGTAGTGGGTTACTCTAGATAGAATTACTTAACATATGTAAGAAAAAAACCCAAACCAAACCAAGAAAAGTGACCTGGACATTTACTGCTTTACAACCCTCTCCCCTCCCTGACCACCCACATCAAACTTAGGAGTTACGAGGGTCTATAAAAATCGCCTAAAATTCACAGACACATGCACACCAAGATCATCCTGGTAGGTGGACATTTCACATTGCTATAAAGATCTCTTGGCTGTCTAATTTATCTTGCCCTTGCAGGAAAGGTCATTGTTAACACCTATAAGTGATTCAGAGAGACAGCTATCATGCCATGATGAAGTCTCTCCCATCTGTCTTGTCAAGCAAGTCAAAGAACTACTATGGATGTGATAGATGCAGAAAGCATTCTTCTCAAAACACTGGGATGCATTCTGATTTCAACTGTGCTTCCCTACTTCTGGATTAATACCAGTCCTCCCAAATGAAATTGATGCAGCTGATCCAAAATGGAATGTTTGTACTGGTTATGCAAATCTAATTTTTTACTGAATTTGAGATTAAGAGGTTAATGGAACAAAGAAAACATGTGTTAATCCTTTTTATGATATTAATATTCATTCTCACAAATACATTAAAGACACAGTCAAAAGGAGATGTTCAATTTCCCAAGTTCTTTGTCAGAGTTTTCAAACCAATGAAATACTAAAAAAATGTGTGTGAGTGAGCACATATACGTGTATGTGTGCCTGTGTGTACTGAATATAACAAACAGCATCTTGTAAAACTTTACTGTTATTTCTGTGTGGTTACACAAATGGAAAGGATTCCTGTTTTGCTGAAGGTAAGGTGTCAGTAGTCTAAAGCTAGTTCTTGTTGGCTGTTAGTCATTTCCCTCCCTTCTGCAGTCTCTTTCCTTTCCCTGCTGATGCTGCAGATATTTCCTTTGGGTTTTTTTCCACTTAAGGATGCTACACTGGAAGGTGCTTTATAGAACAGTATTTGCATTCTTGCACAAGGTAATGAAGTAAAGCAGGATAAAACTGAGGCAACGTAAGTGTCCAGACTGCTGAGAGTAGGTGAACATTAAATCCTTGCATGCATCCCAGCAGCCTCTGGCATCTCCACATTGTTTCCTTTGCTTGAATATTATTGCTTTTATTTTTAATGCTCCTAAAGTAGTTAAGTTCTCCATCACTTGAACTAATTTTTTCTCCATGATATAACTCAGCCATTAGCATTTTCTCTTTTTTGCTACTATGATGCTACGGCATCGTTAGGCTCTGTTAAACTGGCACAGGAGGCAGTGACTTGCCATTCAATAGAGAACAGTTGACATCAACAGTTAGATCAAGAAATAGAGCAAGGAAAACTTACAGCCCTGGCAGTATTGACAGCGTCCATGATGACTTGTAGTGCAATCATTTTTAGCTCATTTGTGCTCCTAGTCGCATGCCCACTGGGGAGAAGACAAGTTTTGCTTTGCCACTGTTTGATTCATGTTTTCATAGTAACCTGACTGAATCAAAACTCGAACCAAACCCACCTCTTCATCACCCCACACTGTGGGAGTTCATTGTACATATCTGAGAAGGCCCTGAAAAGCCCACCAGAAGTCCGTCTCCTACACAGACAAACAAGATCTGGGATACTGGCCAAGTCACAGTGTGGGAGGAACAGAGCCATCAATGCCTAACCATCAATGGCAGTCTTCAATCCTGACCTTCAGAAGATCATCTGGCCTAAAAGTGAGCCCTAACCACTCATTACCACAAAGACTAGGGAGGAAAACTAATAGTTGCCTTGATATCCGATGGAAGACAAGTATATTCTGATAAACTATGGTATTAAGGAATTACTCTTCTGTGCAAGTTTGAGTTCCTGCCTTGACCATAACATCAAAGTCTTCATTTATGGGCATCATTTAGAAAAAGAAAGCTAAACTATCTTACAGAGTGAGCTATTATTCTACTGACATTCTCCCAAGTATGACACAGAATAATATAGTCTCTCTTTTTGATTGTGCTAGGTAGTTCTGAATATTAGATTTTTAATAACGAATTCAATCCACTGTCCTAATATAGTTACAGATGTTACTCCTAATAATGTGTAATGCAACATTTCTAGACACAACTTGCCTATAAATCATGAGAAAGGAAGTTGTTTTCCAAGTGGTGAAATACTGTGGTCCAAGCTGGAAATGGAAATATTTAAATCTTAAAATCCACATAGGATTCTGTGAGAGTATCTATAATGGACACAGGCTGATCACATTGCACAAACGGAAAAACATTTGTTCTTTAAAATCATCCTTGATATTTTTAGTAGAGAAAACCAAGATGGTTAAATGGTGATAAAAATTCACAGTACAAAATTTAACTCTGAGAGTAAGGAAAAAAGGAGGAGAGGGTGGAGTGTTTTGCTAAATTAAGCATCAACTTTTGACACAAAAAAAGTGATTCTTATTTTACAACTGAGAGAATGCTACAGAATTAATTAGCTTACCACTATATATGACATACTAAAAAAGCCACGTGTTTTAAAATACAAGTCTATATTTGCTCAGGGAATAAAATCAAAATCTGTTTTAATACCTGATTCTCATAAGCTGAGACTTAAATAGCAGATGAAATCTAGATGAAAAGCAATAGACACTAGCAGCAATGTGAGAATGTTGTCTACTCACTGTATACAATCTCTACAATGAATTAAGGGTTTTGTTTTGTTTATTTTTTAAATTGGGAGCTTAGAATGGTTTTTGAAGACCCCTGTTGTCAAAAACTGCTAAAAATCTTATTACTGAAATAAAATCTTAAATTTTTTCCATCCAAATTTATTAATATAGGTGAGTACATGAGAATAGGAAGATCATACACCTTATCTTTGTCTTCTGTTCTTCTTTACTGATAAAATCAAATTGTCATCACAAAGCCAAATAAGGGTTTGTGATATAAATATATATAATAGATATAAATATATATATATAATTTATATATAAATATAAAATAAAATGCCTGTCAGCTCCACGTGTCTACTTCATCCTCATCACTGTCATCATAACACAGTGCTACCTGCGATTATAAAACAATTTTCTGCAATGATTATTGATTTTGGTCAAAAGGTATGATTTTTCAGGCCTGATATTTCCACGAAAACATTTTGAGTTTGAGAATTTTGTTTGGGAAATATGGAAACCCTCAATATCACTTTATAGCATCACTTACTATGTAAGAGATGTAAGAAGACAGACAAAACAAAGCATTCTCACCTGCTGCAATACAGTGGATAAAAACTGCAACTTTAAATGAAGATCAAAAGCCTTTTGTTTTTCCTAGATAGTGGGAAAGCAGTTAAATAAAAAGGCAGAAAAGTTACGTTAACAGCTACAGAGGTTAACATTTATATAGGTTCAGACTTACAGAGAACTTTACGATGAACGGCAAGGATAAAGAAATATAAAATACCCTAAAATTTAGATTTTGTATTGCTAAAATATTTAAAACAAAGCAATGCCTAATTTGTTTCTGTTTGAGGGATTCAGAATAACAGATCTCATTAAGACAGATATTGCAAATGACACCATTTATTTTAAAAGTGAAACAGATGGGAAATACTCATTTCTACCATCACAAAACAAGGTGGCACTAGAAACAGAAAAAGACTTTTGCAGCAGTGCTACAAAAAAGCAAAGCCAGCTATCTTCAGTTTTCGGGTCGACACGATTGCAATTTCAACACTGTGCATATTTGTAGTTACAAAAGGGTCCGTACCTCACTTATGCCACAGTCGGAAACACCTGGGCTGAGTTAAGACATCTTGTGCCAAATCACTTCCTACTCTTTGCTGCTGTCCCACTCCTGGACTTCACTGTCCCAAACAAACAAGTAAAACCCTTCATACTACCACTCTCCAGTGTAAAGTCAGCAGGCCTACCTTAATCCCCCCAATTTACTTAGGTCTATTTAAACTAAACTTACTGCTTTTGCCTTGAAGTAATGACACAACCACAGTGACCCTGTTGGCTGTGCTGTGACAGAAGTATCATCCAGCTGAGGAGCAGCGTTTGCTTGAAACTCTTCCAGCTAGATCCAAAAGAGTTCATCTGTCACTGCCAAGTCTCTGGGCTGCTTACAAAAGAAAAAACTAGTAGAATTTTGGTGCGGTCTATTTCCTCCCCATTTTGTTCCAACAGCTTACACTAATCTTGACTGATTTTCTAAAACTGTATCTGTAAAATGGCTTTCACATTTTCTTCCTAAGTAAATAAATTTTTGGTGATCAGACAACTGAATGAGATTCCCATTGCATGCATCCTGGACAGAACCAGCTTGGCCATGCATGCACACAGGTATCAAACCTGAGACTATAAGGTTCTTGTTTACAAAGGTGCTGCGTTCCTGGGTGATTCCAGGGTGATTTGACAAGAGCTTTGATTCAGTTGCTTTAACACAGGCAGACAAGATGCAATTTGAAAAAAGCTTTAAGTATCTGAACATTTTCAAACAACGTTGTCAGATATGATGTTGGCCTGGGAGATGCATGTTTCCTCTGGACTAGCCTTAAGGCCCCTGTGGGATGCCCTAGGGCATCTCAGCTGGACTATCTATACCCATACTTATGCAACTGTACTGGGCCCAAAAAGTGTCAGGATTGGAGGAAAACACACCACTGTTTATGGTCTTGAAGCAAATATTTTGCTTGAAACCAAAGACTCAGATTTCCAAAAAAAACCTTAGAATCATCTTAATTTTCCATCCTAAAGGTCAACAAATAATAGTAAATACATGGGAGAAATCTCTCGAATGGGATTTTTGTCCAGAAAACTGCTTAATCCTCAGTTTTAAACTGAACATATACTTGACTGCTTTGTTGAATTGAGAACTTAAAACTTTGGATCTATTAGCCAAATGTGAAGATTAAAGTCTCATATCTCTTTTAGAAGAAAATGCCACTGTTTTGCCTTCCTTAGCCATAATCTTTTTTCTCTGCTGTCATTCAAAATCCTGTGCATAGATTATCTGCAGTTCACAGACCTTAAAGATCACTTTTTACAATGCTGCCCACCTTCAGTTTTCAGTCCTGGACTTTGGAAGACTGCCCAGATAATTAACATAGTAATAAAATTCATGATCCACCAGAACACAAGAATTATTCCAAGCATCTTGCATATAAGCATGTGAAACAACAGACACACAATCGTTAGATTATGAGTTGTTAACCCAGGAAGATGTCATTGTATTACACTGTCCATAGGCTACTATACTTATGCTATTACATTTCTTCCTTAAGTGAGCCTGGGGTTGTAGCTCCTTTAGGGACTTTTACTCAGTCATTTCTAAAGTCTTCAGGCATATGAAGCTGGATGGTAGTTTCCTATTAACCTCTGTCTGGGCCAACACAGCAACCAAAATACCCAGGAGTTCCTCAGCAACGTTTTCAGTTCAGGGAGTTTCAAGGTAACAATCACAAAAACTACTACATCATCTCCCATGAGGACAGTGCATGCACCAGCACAAATGATTAACAAAAGCCCAGCCATCAGGAGACATAGTCTCTCTCTTGTAACACCACAGCCATCCCTGCTGTGATGCTTTAACAGGTCTGCAATACACAGGAGGAATTCACTGCCCTGTGCGTAACCAATGCCATTCTTCAGCTCTACCAAGGCCATGAGCATATTTCTCTCCAGCAACCAAGCCCCTTGAGCCCACCTTCTCCTGACCTCCCTCACTGAGCCCTGGCCACACGCTCCACGGCCAGCCCCATGCACAGCCACCAGCACACACCACACTGGCCAGCTGGCTGTCTCTTCTGCTGTAGTAACGTGCACTCACATCCACAGCTCCCGTCTCTCTCTTGCTAAAGAGAGCTGCTAGGCAGATTTTTCTAACAAGTGTCACTCTCATTATACCGGTAATCAAAAAATGCTGATTTACCTGGTGAAAAAAGTAATATGTACTCTCTCAAAACAAATATAGGTGCCCTGGCACAAATACACATGAAGATGATGCTCACAGTACATATTTCTCCAAAATAAAGCTTTATAAATCCAAAGATGAATAAAGTGTTTCCAGAGAATGAAGGTATAAATATTTTATGGAAAGAATATTTATGCTGTTATTCATACTGTCGGGAAACTTGGAGGTTTTACTTATGGAACAGAATCTCACTGTGCTACTTAAACTTACTTAAGGGTTGTCGTTCAGAAAAGAACTATTGTGTGCCAAGTCATGTAATAATATCAAGAGAAAACAGCAAGATTTAAACAAAGTTAACAAGCCTTGCTTGTAAGAGTCTCTGAGCAGAAGTAAACGCATAAGGGATTAAAAGAAATACCTCAAGCACACAGCACGTTGCATCACGCTAATGCAGAGGAGAGAAATTCAACGTTACTGCTGAAGTTTAACTCATTTAACTCATAACTTGCTCATTTGCATATTTTAAGCAAGGAGGAGTACAAAGTAAGAGACAAAAAGAGAAACACAATTAATGTTTTAACAGCTGTTCCAGGTTTTATGCTACGTGGGGCAATTTGCAAAAATGGCAGGGGCTATTCTGTTTTTTAAACAGAATCTCTACAGTTGCTGATAAAGTGGTCACAGTGACAAACTGCATTCAAAATGCAGTCTGCACTGGGCACTGTGGAAATTGTTTTCTAGAGTGTAATTCTGGGGTATACCATGAAATACAGACCTGGCCTATTCATCTTCATGAAAGCACTGAAAGAGAAGGAGAGAGGATAGAGGAGAGCAAGAACTAAATACCTCCCATTTATCATGTTTTCCACTCTCAGCATCAGTATTGTTAAGATACTTCCAAGAGGATTTACATTTTGCTTTTTTCTTTAGGTATTTGGTTAGGGTTTGGGGGGGTGAAGCAAAAAAAACCTGACAAAAAACCCGAAAGAAACCAAACCAAAAAGAGCAAGGCAGAAAGAACTGTGCAAATCACTGTCCTAGTACACGATGTTTCACTAACACAACAGTTGCACAATGTGATTTTTGCTTTGTTGACTCTAGGGGAGTTGAAGGCAAGCTCTAGCCTGAGCACAGAGGACTCCATGGCCTTCCACTACTGAGATGACCAGGTTTTCAGGGGTCTGCATACCCCTGTCAGACTATGAACTACTTCTGTAGCTTAATAGGCACAAAGTGTTATCTATAAAAACAAGTCTGCTGTAGGGTTATGTTTGTTTTAGAGAGCTGTGAATCTCCAGTAGACCATTTTAGGAAATCACAGACTTAGAAATGTTGAAAACGATTGTGCTGAAGGCCTAATCAGATTTAAGTCTAAGGCATAAAATTAACTTGTGTTAACACCCACCTAAATCCTCAAATATTCCACATGAACTAAACAACTCAAAGGTCAGCATTTACAAATTTGTATCTTAAAGGCAGACATACAACTCAAGAGCTTAGCTTGAGGTGAGAACTGAGAACACATAAATCACATACTGGTGGTGGCTGGAAGGGACCTCTGGAGATCATGTAGTCCAACCCCCCTGCCAGAGCAGGTTCACCCAGAGCAGGCCATACAGAATCACATCCAGGCAGGTTTTTTTAATATCTCTAGAGTAGGAGACTCTACCACCTCTCTTCAGCCTGTTCCAGTGCTCTGTCACCCTCACAGTAAAGGAGGTTTTCCTCATGTTCAGATGAAACTTCCTATGTTATAGTTTGTGCCCATTGCCCCTTGTCCTGTCACTGGGCACCACTGAAAAGAGTCTGGCCCCATCCTCTTGACACTCGCCTTTTACATATTGATAAGCATTGATGAGATCCCCTCCAAGTCTTCTCATCTCCAGGCTAAACAGACCCAGCTCTCTCAGCCTTTCTTCATAAGACAGATGCTCCAGTCCCCTCATCATCTTCGTAGCCCTCCACTGGACTCTCTCCAGTAGTTCCCTGTCTCTCTTCAACTGGGGAGCCCAGAACCAGACACGGTACTCCAGAGCTCTCATTTTAGTGGCCCAGAATTAGTGTTTCTGTATACCTAATTTGAAACTTCATGCCCAGGTCAGAAGTCTGAGTCTCTGGCCGAGAAAGTGCCAGTCTGAAAGATCTCTAATTCCCTACATACGCATTCTCCAAAAATCATGCTTCTTAAAGAGATGGCATATCGGGACAGCTGGCTTTTAAGACATATAAAATTACTGGTTCCCTGAAAATAAGTTTTCTATACTTGTCTCCACTGAGACATGCAATCTACTCATCTTAAAGTTACTGCGTGTTTTATGAGTTCAGCTAGGTCTTTGTATTTTAGGTTACCATAGCTACAACTGGTATTATACTATGTCATCTTCAGTATTTCATTGTAAGATGTTGGTCAGCCACCTTTCCAAAGAGAAGGCACACGTCAGAAGACTTTAAATCACTTTTAAAGACAACTGTCAAGAATAAGAATGAAAGCAGCCTGCTTGTTTCTCTACAGCTGGAGCAAGTTCCGCTATCAATTCCACTGAAGTCATGACCATGAATAGTACTGGGATATTTTGGTTTCTTTATTATAGACAGAAAGAATATATACTGCAACCATGAATGACTAAGACTTTTTTTTTCATGCAAAACCAATAAAGAATTAGGATCTCCAAGCATTCTCTTTTTGCTGAACGTGGTATGTCTCTGATTTTGTTAAACTTAAGGAAATTTTAATGAAGAAAAAAAAATTAATCTTTGCATTATTTTGAATAAGTGACATACGAGTGTTAAAGAAATAATAAAATTAGAGGAGAAAAAAATGACTAATATTACTTTGTAGTTGCATACAGATGAATACACCACAAAACACGTATCTGCCATTTTCTGTGCTCAGTTCACCATATAGGAGCATTTCAGAAAGTTCTGTTCACAGCCTTTAATTCTGGACTTTAATTGCATCATGTTATACCCTAGCTAGCCCATATATCCCGTTGAATAATTTGATATTGCTGGTTTGTCTCTGTAAACCAAAGACAAGCTAAATTGAATGCCGCTAACAAGCACTGGCAATAAAGCTTTTATCTGATTTCCTTAGAAAGGTTGCGTGCATATCAAGGAGGTATTTGCATACATGATGACGAAGGTACTTACACTGCTGTGTAGTCCATGGCTAAATAACTTAGAATCAGAGAGTCACAGAATACTTGAGTTTGTAAAGGACCTCTGGAGATTGCCTAGTCAAACCCTTCTGCTCAAAGCAGGGTCAACTAGATTAGGTTGCACAGGGCTGTGTTCAGTCAAGTTTGATTATCTCCGAGGACATAGACTCTACAATCTCTCTGGGAAACCTATTCCAGCATTTGACCACCTTCACAGTGGAAAAGCTTCTTATGTTTAGATGGCATTTCTTGTATTTCAGTTTGTGCCCGCTGCTTCTTGTCCTGTCACTGGATGTGGGTGAGAAGAATCTAATTTCCACTTCTTTATTTCCAGCCCCCCTCAGGTATTTATACACATTGAAGAGATCCTCCCTGAGCCTTCTCTTCTCTTTCTCTACAATATACAATTCCAGCTCTCTCAGCCTCTCCTTATATGACAGCTACCCCAATCTTTTAATCCTCTTTGGGGTCCTTCACTGGCCTCACTCCAGTACGTCTACGTGTCCCTTGCACTGGTGAGCCCAGAACAGGACACAGCACTCCAGAACTGTCCTCACCAGTATTGAATAGGGGGGGAATAATCATCTCCCTTGGTCCATTGGATACTGGTGGTCTTTTCTGCAAGTGCACATTTCTGGCTTATGTTCAACTTTGTGTCTACCAGGACCCCTATGTTCTTTTCTGCCAAGCTGTTTCTCAGCCAGGTCGTCTCCAGGCTGTATTGGTGCATGGGATAATGGCTTTCCAGGTGCAGGACTTGGCATTTCTCTTTTTTGAGCTTTATGAGGTCCTGTTGGACCATTTCTCCAGCCTGTCAAAGTCCTCTAACTGACAACAGAGTCATCTCATGTATCCACTGCTTCTGCAAATTTAGGGTACACTCTGTCTCATTGTCTCTGTCAGTAATGAAGATGTTAAACAGTACTGGTCCTGGTATTGACCACAGGGGTACACCACTTGGGACTGGCCTCCATTTCAAGCCTCTGACTGCAGTCCTTTCAGCCCAGCTTCAGGCAATTTTCAGTCCATCTCATTGTCTGCTTACCCTGTCCTTACTTGCTGAATTTGTCTGTGAGGATGTTATGTGAGACATTGTTGAAAGCCTTGATAAGTCAAAATAAACAGCGTCCAGTGCATTGAATGCCCATATTACCATGATCTTTCAAAGATGAACAAGAGTGGCCTCCCCATGACATGGGTCAGCTCCCTCAGCTCTTGTGAGTGCACTGCCATTGGGTGTCATGCACATGTGTATGACCCATTTGTTGAAATGTTTGCTAATCTGATCCTCCTTTACCAAGGATAATTCTTCACTGCTCCAGACTTTCCCATAGGTCGCAGGGGCCTGAGACTCTTGAGGGCAAATCTCACCCATAAACTGAGGTGAAAACAATGTGGCATAACTTTGCCTTTTCCATATCCTGTATCACCAGATCACTGCAGAAGTGAGCTTCACTTTCCCTCATCTGCCTTTTGCTGCTGATAAATCTGTAGGAGCCTTTCTTATATCCTTGTGTGTCCCTCAACAGATTTAACTCCAAGTGGGCATTGGCTTTCCTGACACCACTTCTGCACACTTGGACAATGTCCTGTCATCCACCTGGGACCCTTGAATCTCCTTCCACCTTCCAGCGTATCAGTTCTTTATAGCACTAGAACACAACACCTTTTAAATGATGAAGAACAGATTTCCTTTGGAGAGTTGTCCACAGCCCCTGTCAAATCTGAGCTGCTGTGCAGACAAGACCCCAAGAGATGAGTCAAGACACGCAGCAGATGAGAATGACCCTAAGTGGATCTAAGGGATAAGAATGCTTGACTGGCAAGGGGCAGTGCTGGGCTTCTACAGCACCAAAATTGAAGCACACCACACAATCTGAAGAGAAACTGAGAGGTAGAAAGGGAAGAGGGCAGGTGCTAAGTCCTGTGGAGTGACACTGAAATCAGATATCTCACTGTAAGGGTGAAATGGCACAAACAGAAGATCTCATACATTATCAGAACTGACACTGGAGTTCAGCTTCACTAGAATACTTTAGCTGACAGAGTAACGGGGTTGGGAAGCTTTAAAAAAGCACAAAATATTCCAATAGAGAGGCAAAAGAAGAATCTATGTCATCAGAATGAACTACATGACACCAAAAACGGGAGAGCAAATAAAAGGACTGCAAAAACCCACTTAAACCAGCTGGTTAGCAAGTAAGAAAAAAGGAGAACTGGATGTGTTCTTCAATAAAAACATCTAAGATGATTCTCAGTCAATATAAACTGACATAATTCCATTAACGTCAGTCGAAGTTTTACTACACAATCTAAGGTCACTTTGAATTGATGCTGTAGGCTCACAGGAAGGAACATACACCTTAATTGAAGTTTTACCTGCACAAGGGTTGCAGGCTCAAAGCCAGTGTAAAAGACCTTGGGGGTTTTTTTAGCAATTATGTTTAATTTTCTAATCAAAAGTTTCTCTTTCTGGATTCTAACTTTTACAATATTAGCCCCACTGTTCTACAATGACTGCTTACCTTCTTTAACTCTTCCTGAATACTTCTGCCATTCTCCTCTGAGGACAAACTCTCCTTTTGGTTTTCAGGGTCTGTTCTAGGTTCTGATTCTTGTTCTTCACCAGAAGACGTTTCCTTGTCACTCATTTTAGCAGCGAGCTGAAATAACCTGGATTTAAGCTCCTCTTCCATAAGGTCAGGCTTGATGTTGTGATGCTGATCCTCACTGCTTATATCTGTTTCTGATAAATCATCAAAATCCTACAAAGAAATTAGAATAACAGTATAATTACTGTATAGGTACAAGAAGAGAAAACAAATAGCTTCCTAGAAAAGTATAGGTCTGATCACTCTGCAGGGAAGCTGGAAAGAAAGCACACTAAGTGTGTGCTAATAAAAAAATTCCATGTCTTTACAGAGGAATGCCAGTAAACCCACGCCACTTGTTGGATTATATTTATCCTTTTTGCTTACTTTTATATTATGCAAAAAGAAATTATTAAAATCATTATGTATGGGCTTCCCCCCACCCAGTCCTTGCAGGAAATCTCAAAATATGTAATGGTTATGCCAAAAACTAATGTCCAGGTGCATACCAATTTATTTACTGGATCTTTTCTGATTAGGACCTAATTTTCCCTGGTTTCCACTACAGCCCATGGAAAGACAGGCATTTCCTATCTCCACTCTACTTATAGTGTTAACTGCCTTCTGAAAATGCTCTTTTCTCCCTGCTGAGTGCTAAGAGAGAGCTTAGAATAATTAGACACTTTGTTTAGTGCTTTAGACAAGTGCATAAAATAAGGTGGAATTGGGTGGTTTCAAAAGTGATGAATTCTTTGAAATAGAGCATAATCATGACAAAACTACCCAGAAGGAGGCTATAAAGAATGCGGCCTGGGACCGAGAAGCAGGAGGCACATCACAGCAGGGCTAAGAGGATGATCTGGAGCAATGAATGAGATGAAGTTATTCATATTTGTCTTACACTCTCCTACCATAACAGGACAAGACACTGCTGTAGAGACTAAAAGTCGTGTTCTCTCCACCATTCATTTGGAAATACTTAAACAGGAGATTTGCTTTGCACAGCTACTCTCTCTGCAGCCACAGCAGCAATATTTATGGATGGACCAATTACCTCCAGTGCTCACGGGAAGCGTTAACTCTGACAACTCCCTTACAAAGCCTACCTGCCAAACTGCTCTTAATGGATTGACCCATCAATGTTCATAATGTCAGGCCTTCATCTCTCATACACTAAACCATACTATCGAGTGTCTAGAACTTTCACAGCTTTCTGGACAATTTTTGTCTGCAGTTACCTGTGAATCAATTACACAACTAAATTATTGCTTTATAGCTCACCTTCAGGATGCAAAAGGCCCTTTTGGAAAATCAGGACTTGAAAGTACATCATAAGCTATAATAGAAGGACAACCACAGGCTTATGCTGAAATTTTTTCTTTTCCGAAACAATCAGCTTTTCGAGAATAAAAAGCCTTTTCTGCCAAATTAACTTCAAAGCTGTTCTGAATCAGATCAAGAACAAGATTCAAATCAGTGTGTTTCTACTTCAGTTTTATAATATGTTATAATATGCTTTTACCTGCATTTAGAAGACTGATGTCATTTCACTTTAAAATTAAAAATCTGTATTTATCATAATGATGCTTGCTCAGATTGTAACAAGATGTTTTTTTCAGATGTAACCTGCATGTCAGGCAGCAACTCATTACAATCCCTGCCCAATAATCTGCTAATGCAAAATACTCACTTATCACCAAACTACTATAAAAAAATCTGAAAGTTGTTGCTGAATCAATCGGTTCATCAATTTGTACCCAGGAGAGAAACAATGATAATTTATGTGATTTACAGGATAGAAAGCATGGCTAAATTGTGCACTTGGAAGAACACAGTTTAGTGGAGATACGTCTCTAAACGAGCTATTTACAGTTAGGCATCTAGCCTAAGCTAATTACTAGAATCTCTTTACCTGAGTTACCTCCATTTATTTAAATTAGGTACCTCCATAAACCTACTCTCGTCTACCATAATATGTGATCGAGGATTGCAAGAGCTGCTAGTGAGCTCTGACAGCTCTGCACCAGGGCTGTGTGCCTCCTCTAGAAGTGTCTAGGCAGGAAGAGTAAGGTTTACCTTGGGGTTCAGCCTGCAAGGGACAGAATAAAATGGCATTCTTTGCAGACATTTGAGCTGGTCAAGCTTGTAAAGACAGAAGTTTTCTATTCTTGTTTAAATAAGCTGACAAATAGGTGTATAAATTGTAGTGGAGCAGTGAGGGAGGCTGGCAGGTTTTCCCACGTTTCCACCTCACTGCTGTCCCATGAAGTACTGACAGAGTTCATCTTGCAGGCAGACCTATATGATTCCTCTGGGGGATTCTTACATGGGACTGCTTAGCAGCTGTATCAGAGTAGCAGTACATACATACCCTTTGTGGAAAGCACCACCAGTTAAAGAATCCATACAGCAAAATCACAACTCCTCTTCATCCTGAAGAATTACCAGTCTTCCTAGGGCCACACAAGGCAGCACCTGTTAGGCTGATCCCTATTGCCTCTACCCAAAGCTCAGTGAAATCCTGTAGAGCCCTCCAGCTGACTCCCCATGTATTTCGGAGGAAGGTCTGGCAGGACAATATTGCTAAGTTGCCCAGCTTCAGCAGGATAAAAAAATGAGGATGTAATTTTATGAAACAAGGTGAGCTAATGTAATAACCTAGTGCTGCTGCACGAGTCCTCCTGCACCTTCCTGCTATTGAGCCGGTCGTGATGAGTTGCATAGGCTCCACAAAGGGGTCCAGATGCGTGCTAGAGCTGATGAGGGAGAGATGCTGGACGATGCTGGAGGCAGGAGTGGGGGAGGCAGGAGGGCAGATGGGAAGGAGGCATTCCTCTTTCAGCAGCAGCAAGATGCTGTGTTACCTCAGCCACACATCTCACTGTCACCAAAACGTTCCCAGTTCCAGGTAATGCTTTAACACTTGTAAAAGACTTTTCCTAACTCAGTGGCTGGTAAATGTAAAGAGCTTTTTGCTACATTTGCCAGCACAGGTGAAAGTCATGAACTGCCTTGGCATCTCTAGGGTTTGTGTTATGAATACATATCATTTCTCAGGGGAGGGCTTGTCTTGAGGGTACTGATTTTATTACAGCTGGATTCAGGTATGTCTATTATCCACCTTCCTGCTTTCTAACTTCCTTACAACGAGCAGGTGGAGTATTTACATTTGCGAGAGCTGTTAGTTCCTGCTTCCACACAGAGATAATCATATCCTGTAATGCTACTCTTTGTGGTTCCTGTTACTGGCAGACAGCTTGGCTTGTGTGTTCAGCTTTTCAGATGGCAGCAGTGAACTATTTGTGAGGAGATGATACCTCTTTCATGGATTAGCAGATTAAAAAAATGCATTAGAAGCCATGACAGCAATAAAAAATAATAAATACATTGAAAGGTACTATTATTATTATTATTTATTTAATAGATGCTATCTTAAACTTCAATATTCTTTATTGTTCACACTTTGTGTCTACCTGGTAAGTTTAATGATATCTTTGTGTTTGTATAAATCATTGTGTTTGTATAAATCATTGTGTAAATTCTTGTGTAAATTGTGCATCTATCAGCAGCACATAATGCTAACATCTGCAAACAAGAATAAAGGGCTACCACTTTATCTAAAAACAGAGCTTCAGTGCGGGCCTGGCAGACTAACCCAGCCCCATAGCCAGCCTCACTAGAAGAAAATCAAGTGTTTCTAATGCAAGCATAAGTCCTTTAGCAGACAATGAACTAGGAAATACCTTTCCTCATACACACTGTCCAAATCCCTGCATGCAAATGGCTGATATCTCAATGTAATCCTAATGAACAAAAAAAAAAGTCCCAAAATAAAGCAAGCAAGCAAGCAAAGTACTGGCTTGGAGGCTCCAGAACCAAATCCATCTTACACTATAAACTCCTGAAAGCTCCCTTCATATAGGAAACCAAAAATCAAAAACTACGTTTTTAGGAGAAGACACAAATTGTGAGGTTCGCAGGCAGCTTCTCAGCAAGAGCTGGTGTAATTTCAGGGCAGCTATTTTTAATAAATACATCCCAAGCGCCATCCTGTGGGGAGTGGCAGTCCGACAGCACTCACCCCGTGCCTGGCTGCAGGGCAGGGGGGCTGTAATTAATGGGGGGGTGTCTCTTGATCAAAGCAGCAAACTCATAACGAGGGCACTTCTTTCACTTGAAGCAATTAAGCCACTCCACTTTCCAGCAGAAATATAAGAATTGCAGCTACACTAAGCAACATCTCCTCCTCTCAAAAAGATAATGAAAGCTAATATATTGATATTATTATTACGAATAATGTCTATTATTAATAATAATGAAAGCAGACAGAGACTGCAATTTGAGTGGCAATTTCTTGTAGAAAGTCAAAATTTGAAAAACAATTCTCATTAAAAGCAAGATTGCATTTTCCAGTTCAGTTTCTGTGGAACATAAGCAATCAGGTTATCAGAAATGTATTAGAGTAGGACCTTGATTTTATCAGGGCAGTTTTCATGTCTTGCTTCATGACTGTGTTTACAGCATCTCTGCAGGAAACCCAGTAAAGCAAGTTGTTCTTTTACCTATCATTAAGCGGCAAAAAAACCTCTCCCCAAATACAGTACGTCTTGATATCCATGCTCACGTTTCCCTTTTAAAGTTGCTCCAAACTTTATACAATGAATTCTCTCTCAGACACAAAGCCAGCATTCCTATGTTGAGTCTAAAAATCCGTTTAAAAAAAAAAAAGGCCACAGCATTACACTAATCTAGGTACTGGATCTTGATTTAAAAATATCTAAGTTTTAATAGAAATTCAGTTGTGAGTATGAAATGACTACAATGGTCCCAGAACATTACTGCTTACAATTCTCTAGACTTGGAGTGGGGAGGGAGGAAAGGGCCTGTTTTTATTTCACTGTGAGTCTCCGAGAGTGACAAACAAGAAAGTGATGTGCACTGTTTGAAAATTAAAAAGGAAAACCCAACTTTTAGACTGCTAAACTGAAATTCTGTACTACACTACTGATGGAAACATAATGGTTAAATTGTTATGTCATTATTACAGTGCAATAAAATCAGGAAAAAGTATGTTTCTTCACCACAATTTACATATGTAAATGTAAATATGTTCAGCTGTTCAGTGTCTAATGTCTAGTTGTATGATGGTTAAGAGCATTTTGTATGGTTTCTGTAAATACTGGATAACGTCAGCACATGAAAATCTGTAACTGATTTAAGACCCCACAATGAAGCTTCCTTAAGTTTATGCTCTCTGCAGTTCTCCATGTACCTACACTGTCATTTTGTACAAACTATTTACACGTAGGGCGCTCTCTGCTGCAGCCTTCATCATTTTACCAAGATCAATACATTACTTTGGGGATTATATGAAACCCGAACATCCCTTTAATCTCATTTTTCTAAGCAATATAAATGTTGCCTGGCTAATTTATTATCATACCTCAAATCGTATTTCTTACTCTCACAATCATTTTCATTGCTTCCTAGAATTGTTCAACCATGCAACGTCCTTACTGTAAATTGTAGTAGCCAGTCCACTCCTGCTCCCAGCAGCACTCATGTACCGGAGTCTGGAGTAACAGTTCTCTGAATGTGAGCACCAGCTGTCAACTCAGCCACCAGGGTGTGCACGGATATCCAAACACAAACTAAATGTATGCAAACCCACCCATACATAAACTTCCTAGTGAGAATTTCATTGCTTTGAAACCAGTAGCACGATCTGGAGGTCGTGTGCCTCTGCCTGCCCCACTGCAGCTGAGGGAGCAGAAGAGCAGGAACTTTTAGCCTCAGGGGTAAAATGAAGGGGAGAACAGGTCAGAACGTCAAACCTTGCATTTTTGAGCACAACAGAGAGTTATAAGTAGCACTTAGGATGCAAAGCAACTCACAGAAGAGACAGAAAGAACAATCATTTTCTGCACCAGCTTGCTCTCTGAAGCACACACTAAGCTGCTGAAGGATGCCATCACATATGTCTGGAAGCACCCTGCCTTTCTGTTCTGCACTGCAGGAACATCTCCAGGGCACCTTCCCTATAAGCTCTGCTCTTCTATACTCTGCAGAGCAGTAGTAACTTGAAAGCCACATTATGAATACAGACACTCAGAATATGCACAAATACACAAAGCCAGAAAGGGAAATGCAGAAGTCTATGTACAAAATATGGTCTTTGTGCAGTCCCTGGAAAGTTCTGTAATTCTGCCTGATGTTCTAAGAAGTCATTAATGGCCACTGATGTGTTGTTAGAGCACAGTATCACACATAACTCCCCTTCAACAACTGTACATTATAAACATGTGAAGACAAGAGTATAAACAAATCAGTACAAACCACACAGACCTGTCTCCAAAAAGCAGATGGAATAGATACAGAATTAACAATAGTTTACCCAGCATTAAAAACCTGCTGAAATCCTAGAATCCTAATCTTGATTTATGATCAGATGTATTGATGTCTCTATATGGGAAATGTAGGCTAGTAGCATAAGCAAAGAAAAACAATTCCAGGCATCCTGAAATTGCTCAGGTGGCTTTAAAGACTGGATCAGGTTGCTTGTAGTGAGAGGCATAGGGAGAAGACAGCACTTAGCTCCTTGCTTCAGGCTTACCATTACTCTACTACAGCAATGATACAGCTACAAGATTTGAGAGGGGTAGGGCATGGGAAATAGAACTGGACAAGGGGGCAGTATTCTCCTCATCCAGCTGGGTAATTGGTCAGAAGTGTGCTTGTACTGCTAAATAAGTTCTGGAGGACAACTGGACCCCTTACAAAATATCAGTCCCAGGCCTGGACAAACTCCAGACAGACTTCTTTGCTTTCTGGTTATCCCACCCTTGTTTAAAAGAAATGTTTGTGGAGTGCTTTGCTATCTTCAAGTTATATGATGAGGTATTCCAAGTTTGAGCTGCTCTGTTCTGTTTGGTTTGGTTTTCTTTTTTAAATCAAATGACAAAATATTAAATGAAAGTAGTTTTTAAACACCCTAACACACCAGAACTCATAATCAAGTGAACAATTAAAAGCAGATATCACTTGGACCATATTTCAAAACCAGCTCTTTCTGAATTGCTGCTGTTCCTTACCTTTATCTCTTATCAGGACACTTGCAAACAGCACACAGAAGATACCCATGCATATGAGTTATTTCTTATTCCAAGAACAAAGGTGTTAAAAAACCCCACACCAACGCAACAGAACAAGTGATTTGTCAAAATTTGTCAGCTGTTGTCAAATCCTGACTTTCTTTCTCTCTTTTTTTTTTTTTTTTTAAGAGCACTGTATTTTACAGCATTAACAATGTCATTGATCAGATGAAAGTGGCACATTTGAGAAAGAGGCAAAGCCCATTTCTGGTATATGTCACACTTTACCTTTGCTGCTTCTCAGTTATGAGGCACAAGGAGGATGAAGCTTGCAAGAGCACTCCACCTCCCACTCAGGATTCACATGTTAATGCCAGCATAGCTTAATTAGCTTTGCCCAGCTCTTTTTGAGATTGCATTCGGTAAGCTCAAACATAATTACCTGACTTAAATTCATCTTGTTGGGTTTTGTGCGATGTTTTCCTTCATGTAATTCTTCAGAAAGAGCTTTGTTCTTCCTCCACCTCCTTGATCTCTTTTCTAAACCATAACGGACTTCTTCAGTCTCACTGCTGTCCGAGTACTCCAAGCTGGTTGCCTGGGGATTGAAATTTACATCCAGTTCTCCATGGAAATGTTTTTTTTCCATTCTGGGCATGTCACTTCGAGTTCTGCTTTGTAACCAGAGAAGTTTGCTAGGTCCTTTAGCTTCCTGGAAAGAGTTTACTGAAGATGTTTCAGAATCGGAGAACAGCGTCTCAGTATTGGTGTATAACCCAGAGGAAGGGGAGGTCACTGCCTGGTACTGGTCATTGCCATAAACCCATTCAGTACCATACTGGGAATTGGTATAATAGAAATCATCTGGTAATTGCTGAGGCTTCTGACGCAGCTTATTCAAGGCCACATTCCAGTCGTAGTCATCCTCGCTGTCTGAGCCCATTTCATCATAGGCAGACACAACACTGGATTCATTCTCCAAAGCTTCGAATACTTGACTCTTTGGTTTGGCGAGCATTCGAGGACGAGGCAAAGTGACATTCTGCAAAGCCACCCAGTTTCCATCAGTGCTCTGAAGAACAGAAGGTGGACCTATGAAAACGGAACAAGAACAATTATTGCCACGTTTTCACAGTGTGAAAGGTTCATTTCACTTGCCAGTTTGCGATCAACTGGCCACAAATTAAAGGGTTCAACAAAATTAATGAACAAATGCAAGTGTTGCTGCTACATGAATTCTCTCATGTTGCTGAGCCATGCTGCTGCACTTTTAATCAGAAGCCACCACTTAAAGTCAGGGTGATGACTATTTAAAAAGAGTACTTATACCAAAGCTTTTTTCTATAAGAATTATTAGGAAAGGCTAAGGGAACATCAGTATACACAGATATGTATATGTCCCGTGTTGTGCAAATGTCTTAGATTCTGTGTGCGGTTCTGGTCCCTGTCTTGAAGAGGAAAGATGGAAAAAGGATCAGAGAAGAACACCAAAGGTCACACCAGTTTCTTAATCCATTAAAGGAATGATTAAGAAAGCCAGAGCTCTGCCATCTGGAGGAGAGAAGATTAAGAGGATACATACTAAAAGATATGGGAGAATCTCTTCCAACCTCACTACTAGAGGACATCAAGTGAAACTGGTGAAATCAAGGTTCAAAACAAACAAACAAAAAAAAAGTGGATTACAATGAGTACCAGACCTGTGGAGTTTCTTGCCCAAGGGTGTTATGGATGCTAGAAATTAATCAGGGATCAAATAGAGATGGCTATGGACATGGAAGAGACATCCACCGAGGTTTACTAAATACAGAAAAACACTTCTGAGGTGGTCATTAAGCTGAAAGTTCTCAAGGTTCAAAGCCTACTCAGAGGCAGCATTAAAAATACTTTCTTTCCTGGGCTCCTGCTTATGTTGTATCCTAGAGCAAATGAGCTTTTGGTCTGACACAAGCACTGCTGCTCTTGTATTCTTACACTTTTTCAGATTATGTTTTACAACTCCAACAGGAAAAAAAAGCCACAAATATGGTTAAAAAGTGCTGTACAACTTACAGATTTGCATTACTTCTAAATTTAGATTCCATTTCCAGTTAAACTTGAAAAGTCCCTTCATGGGAAATGTGAATGTGTGATGACTCTACCTCCCACAGCATAAATATATAATGCCATGGATTTACACAGTAATCTCAGCCTACTGAATGAACTTTTCAGCCTTACATATTCCTTCCATGGGTTCAAATTTGCCATTTCCAGAAAACTGTAGAAATTCTTATTATAAACTATTAGTTTTCTAAAACTGTAAACAAAACATCACTCTTTAAAAATGGAATAAATAAAATCTGGATAGTGTTGTAGATGATACTCAAACATCTTGCCTTACACGATTGAAAATACTTGGAGCTCAAGAAGATGGCTTTTTGTCTGGAATTGTTCATAAAGAACATAAGTAAGAAGATATGCTCGGTTTAAAAAACCCAAAACT
This sequence comes from Podargus strigoides, assembly GCA_028020825.1. Lineage (NCBI taxonomy): Eukaryota > Metazoa > Chordata > Aves > Caprimulgiformes > Podargidae > Podargus > Podargus strigoides. The sequence continues at coordinate 12,103,592 of CM051623.1, read as the reverse complement.
CTGTGGTGCACTACCACCAAAAGTCCCCCACAAAAAATGAACAATAATTAAATGGTAAGTAAACTTAGCAGCTATGCAAGATTTAGAACAGTTTTTGCATTTGTTATTTGAATCCTTTTAGCTTGTTTTCACTTCCTAAATTTCATGTCAATTCAGAGAACTTCAGAAAATACATCACTGAAGTAATTCTTGCCCTTGCTTAAAAAGAAATCAAAATAGCAATAGTTTTCTCGTAGCAGTGCCTAGTTGAGGATATAACTGAAGTCAGGCCTACAGATAGAATTAATAATTCTTTATTGTAACAGATGATTTTGGAGGAAAAAAAAGAATACAAGCTATCAGGCATAAGGAACTTCTGCTTGTTTGCTTTTTCCAACTATGCTCATTCATCTAAGCATAGGATTCTCTTGAGAGAAAGAGGACCTTTCCTTAAAATCATTGTTCCTTCAAACAAAGCAAACAGCTCTGCAAGATACAAATCTCCAACAGGAATTGAATTCAGCTTTTTGGCTACATGTCCAAAAAGCCCACTGATTTTACCACTCCAAACTCTTGGTTGAGATTTCTTTCAATTCCTGTATCCTAATACAGAGCTGCTTACTACTGCATAGGTGAGATCATATTAAGAAACATTTGCACAATCAGGTATTTACTATAAGCTCAATAGGCACCATAATTTCATCACAAATGTGGTTCTTAGATGAAAGAAGCAGAACAAATCCTCTGAGCACCTGAAAGGAAACTGGGTCAATTTGTCATTCTGCTACAGTTAAGCAATTGTTAAGTACTAAATTGCTCAACAGTTGAATTCAATGGGATTGAAGTGGGTTCTTAAATTTAAGCACCCAATTAACTGCTTTACTGAAAACAGGCCTTCCACTAAAATGCCCAGGGGAACAACACTTCTGACAGGGGATTGAATGAGCAGTTCACAAAGTAATGCATACTTAGTTAAATCAGATTTTAGTACTACTTTACTATCACTTTTTAGGGGAGGAGGAGTACTGGACACTAATTTTCAGTCTCCCAGATTATCAACTGGTGTTACAGATAAACAAACTGATGGGCAGCCCCCATCCCTGGTCCCCATTACACCCAAACACATACTTTGGCTGTTTCTGCTTGCCAGTGCCTAGTCAGCTGTGGGAGTTACAGCACCAATAAACTCACCCTACAAAGGAGAAGTTTTCTGCTTGTTTAGCTTCATGAACCAATTTCTACAGCTGTAAGAAGAGAAGAAGCAGAAACAAGCAGACTGTCATGGGATGACAACAGCAGCAGGTAAGTTAGCTTTGCTGTTCCCATCACCTGCAGCCAGGGGCGGCTGCTGCTGCAGTAAGTTCAGCCCTTCCCCTTGTGCAGCAGTTGCCTGGTGCTACACTCTTGTGGCCTCATGAACACTACAGCCAGAACAAGAGAGGCAATGGAAACAGGACCCCTCCAAGAGCAGGAACCACCTTCTTCAATGACAGCCTGTACTTATGTCATCTTGAAGTAACCAGGGAATTGCATTCAATCCCAGGGTGCTGATTCAGGAATGGGGCTGACTTAGGAAGTTACTCACCATCCATCTTCCATATCCACATCCATACCTAATGCAATGGAAAGACAGAGGACATAGATCTAGGGAAACTGCTGGTTTGTGAAGTTCCGATTCATAGAGCCTCCTCAAACTTATGTGGAAGCAGCAGTTAATAGGGGTGCACAGAACAGTGCATCAGTGAATTCATTGGGGTTGAAAATAAAGGTGCGAGGGGGAATCCTAAATGTGAGTTATTTCACTGTTTGGTTCACCATGTAACCTCACGAACTTGTACAACAGAGGGGAGGTGGTAGGCAGCTGCAAACTCCTTCAACTGGAGCACAGAAAACCAGGTGACAAAGCTGGGCTCTTGGGTCTTAAAAGTTCTGAAATGTATCCAAATTAGATACCTAATGTTTCTTAACACTCCAAAATCAGCTCCCCAAAGGCCCAAATTTGCGATCTCTCCTTGGAAAAAACACATTGGTAAGATAAGCAATGAAATCGTGACACTCAGCATCACGAAATAGACATATTTACATGTGACTCCTGCAAGCACAGAGGTCAGCAGAAATTTCCTGGAGAGGGTCCTTGCTTTAAGTCGTATTTATTCCACACATGAGTACCAAAAAAAAAAAAAGAATCATATTCATACTAGACATATTTACTTGTTTCATTTAGCCTGTCCACACTTTTCCAGCTGGGTAATGCAGAGAGCTTGCGTTCCTTCTGTTTCCTGAAACGTCCTTTTTGCTGCCTCCAAAGAGCCTCCGTCACAGACGATGCAAGGTCTAGTCCTTTACTGGGCATATCTTCACTAGCCAGGGAGAATGCAGACTGAGACCTCTGTGGGAATAAAAACCAAAGAGCATCATTTAAAAATGGAAATACTTAATTATCAAACCCTTTGCCATAATGCCTATGAGTATTCAGTTACCCATGGAAGTGTGGGATCTGCTAGCATCCAGAAATGGAATTTAATGTGTTCAAAAGAATTGTTTCAGCGCTAGATTGCTTATTTATGTGCATTTCTGATGCTATGCAAGGAGGCAGGAAATTGTTTATACCATGGACCAGATGGAAAGAAATAATTAAGGTGAAGTTGTTAGGAATGGGCTTGGTGAGGACTGATATCTAACTGCCTCAGCTCAAGCTAGCCAGAGATTCGATTGTGGTGAGACATGATGATCTATTGTTGGCTCAACAGGCCATCTGGTGTAACAATTTGCAGAAATTAGAAATTAAAAAAAAGCAAACAAACAGCCTGTTCCTCAAAAATAGATGTGCAACTCAACAGATTTTAAAGCAGAATTCTTTTGTCTTCTAGGACACAGGTATCACACAATATGCTGGGCAGTTTTATGCAGTCTTGCTAATGAAGTCAACATAGCCTACAAATGCACATCTATTTGTCTCTAGGACAGTCACATTTCAAGTCAAAATGGGGTAAAATAAGGTTATGATTCTTAATGAGCCCTGACTGCTACTGAGGGGAAGGAGCTTCCCTTTGGATCTACATAAATAGATGGGACGTTTTAGTTTTGACTTAGGGGCTAGGGTCAGTTACAGGAGTCACATTTAAATTTGGCTAGATTTGAAAAAAAAATAAATGTGAAAGCTGTCAGTGTCCTCCTGATTTCAGGAGAAGTCACTCTTACATATCAAATCCCATAAGTAATTCTAGAAACAAGGCTCCAGCAGCTCGAGTCAAGCTTTAACATCTGGCTGACACTATTTTACTGCAGCAGATGATTTTTTTTTTTTTTTTAATTAATAACTTTGTTTTTGATGACAGTATGCTCTTAGGTAGCTTGAATGGCAAGAGAGATATCCTTGGCTCAGCAGTGTGATTTCATAACATATTCAGTAAAAAAGAAACACAACCAAGCACCAGGGTTTAGTTTGGCTTCTGAACTCTGGAGGAAAATCCAGAAGTATTGCCTTAGAATTGAGTATTTTCTGTAACTGCAATGACAGCATAACTTGGTTAGTCCTGTCCCTGCAAAGACACAGGTCCTAACATGATGCATTGGAGCGTTTCCTTTCAAATTCAGTGACAAACTACTAAAAATAAACTCATAGAACTGTATAATTTTATTATAGGGAATCTTTTAGATCAGTCACTTTCACAAGCCAGCTATACTCAAGTGTACATTTAGGCTGTTTCAAACCTCAGACTAGATCTTCAACTGATCAAGGTCATCTGAATCCTCCTTAACCCTGTAAAAGTGTTAATAATCTAACACAGACAGATATATAAATTGTTTTGTTATAGGAATTTGTTCATTAACTTTGATTTTATCCTGCCAGGATATATGGAAAATATAAACAATTATGCCACAAATTTGCAGCTAGAACTATTGCAAGTTTTAACCATGCTGTAGCTCACTTCATCTCATTGTAAAGTAAGAACTACTGATTTTCCCGTTCTTACAACAAATTAGGCCCAGTCACATCTGCCATATCCTCTGGTGTCTTGTATTAAAGCTGTTATATACTGAAAGCAGCAAGTTATTGCGGCTGTCACTATTTTCACAGTACCAAGAATATTCCCTCAGGGCACAATCTTTTTCCATATATATGGCAAACACAGAGAGATAAATGCTGAAGAACCCAGAAGGAATATCCTATGGTTTAATCACTCATATCTGTTTTCCCTTATTACTTAAAGAACTGAATTGTAAGAAGGGGAAAAAAAAAAAAAAATCAAGAAAAACTTAACTAGCTGTTTAATGATAACTTGGGTTCAGACAATGAAAGTAACATGTTTTTTCTTATTATGTAAAATCTGTAGGTTTGACAGCTTTTCTGGTGTTTTGTTTAAATGGCAGCTTCTCATCTGCCTACTCACTGTTTCATAAACATCACAGTGATGGCAGCATCACAGTGATGGCAGTGTCTGCCCTTAGCTCTCAACTAACTTGAGACCCACCAGCTGCTTAGCCTGGGCAATGCAGAACTTGGCACAGGCTGTGAAACCTGCTGAAGTTCAGCAATCCTGTCCTCAGACCCATGTGTTCACAGCAACACTGCCATTAGCACTGCTGGAGCAATTCCAAGCTAGCTCAGGTGCATCTACACCATAGGGCAGATAGATTTTTCAGGACTAGAAGATATACAACAGCTTGAAGGAGAAGATGAGCATAAAGGGCCTAATGGACAAAGAGCACTGAAAATCAAGGAAGCACAGAAAAGACAGGAGAGACAATCCCATGCAGCATAGCAGCCTAGGATCTCAAATAAGCTTATGCAAACATGCTTATCTAAACCAAACTGATTCGTTTAAATTGTGTGCTGAAACTTTTGGGTAAGGTCAGAGGGAAACAGCTCTCTGCAATTTCTGCCAACTCTCTGTTGAGAGCTGGAAATTGGTATTATGGAGGAACTGCTGCTGATTCCCAGGAAAATCCCTCCAAATGCAGCAAGGGAAAAAGCTTTCGGTACCTCCAAATCTTGGCTTGAGATCACCCTTCTCCTTTTTCTACACTTCATGTAAATTTTTGATAAAATCTGTCTTGGACTGCCCTGCAAGAAGCACCACCTCTTCTCACTGAAGAGGGTTCAATGTCGCAGAAGGCTCAAGGAGAGAAAAGTAATGCCAAGCTAAAATAGCTTGACTGCACTCCTGCATTCAGATCCTGAAAAAGGATTAAATGATGCTACTGGAAGAGGCTGTTGAACTAGCACACTTCACTACTGGAAGGACAGATAGTTGTATTTGTTTTACTCAGATACTGAACATAAGGGAACAGGATTGAGATATTTACAAGTCATGGCCCTGAGTCTTTACCAATTGACTGCAAACTTGGACAGCAACAAGTTCTCAGGGCAGAACCACCAATCCAGTCTATTATCCAAAAATATCCAAATAATACAGCAGCCTAAATAAGATTTTCAAAAGGAGGTAGGAATGTAGGAGCTTTGGTCCTGATTTGTAAAGACATAAGCAGTCAAGAAAATCTCCCAGATAAAGCTACCAGCACCTTTTCTAACCAGAAGTTCTGGTTTCTCAGCAAAAAATCTTGTCAGCTGAGTTCTAATTTAGATGTATTTTTTTGCGATGAATTAAAAGGCTGCCCTGTATGTTCGCAGACACTGAAGTACTGCAACTGTTAGTTTCTGCAATAAATTAGTACATCAACAGATGGCGTTGCAACCAAACAGGTCATTTGCTATGGTGGCTGCACACTCTTCTCCCTCGGAGGCATGTGCCACATACTGGATTCCTGTGCTGTACCCTGCAGCTTGCAAAATATAGTTACAGTATTGACAGGCATTTCCAAACACTTTAGTTAGATGAGTTCCCCACTGAATCCTGCCTACTGACATCTGCTGTGAGATGTTTGTTTCAAAAAGAAATTCCAGACACATTATTATTATCTTTTCTTTTTTTCCTACCCCTCTTCAGGGGATTTCTGCTGCAGTTATAATGTCTGGATGGAGAGAGCTCAGCCTTCATCTTGTACTGGGCTAGAACTAAAGGGAGTAATTTTTGCATGTACAGTCCTGTTTCATTGCTGGCTTTCAGGAAAAAAAAAAGCAACATGGTTTCTGAAGATTAAAGGAAGGAGTGAATAAAAAGTAATCACAATGTCTCCTATTACTTAATAAATACAAATATTCCATCTTCTGTCTCTAACAAGTTGCAAGATCATGCTTCTGAACACTGAATAAATAAAACCAAAATAAGTAACATAAAGAAAGAACAACTTTTTATAAAACTCACTTGTGAATATTGAGTCTAAAGTTGATAATATATAGATTATTTACCTTGAATAACTGTCTTATGTGTATGCATATTCTAAAGACAGATAATACACAGATTTTGCTCTACATTCTTCCTCCAAGTTGAAAGAGTGTCATTAAAGGATAATTCCTCTTGCTTCTAAGAGAAGCCAAAGTAGTAATTCAAAATAGATCCCCAACACAACTGACTGAACACTACAAAGGATATTCTGGATCATGCATGTTTTTCTCCTCCCTTCCCTCCTGTTTCACCTTATTTTTTCAGTCTGCTTTAACTGGTCAAACTGCAATTTATTCTGCACTTATTTAGAGTAGATAAAGGAGTCTCCCAGGTTCAGGAGGGACTGAGAACCCTGGATGCCACAAGGATCACCACCACAGCAGGAGCCCTTGCAGGCACTTGGACCTCAACGCTGTGGCTGATGGCAGGGACGGCACCTCTGGATCTGGACAGCAGAGACCTGTGCTGTGCAAGCTCTGACCTGTGGGGCAGCTGCTAATTTCAGCTTTGAAGATGACCTTGTTTATTCAGGGCAGCAGCCTAGAACTGACAGCACAAACACAGATGACTTAAAAGCCACCTTATCCATCCCCTCTCCTCACTCACAAATCCTACAGCTATGCCTGCCAGCAGTGCAACAAAACCCTCGCCTCCTCTCTGTGCTCTACAAATACAATCCCTGCGCAGACAGAACCAGCAGCTCCCACCCACCTGAGCACATACAGTAGCAATCCCTAAGCATCAACAGCTAATGCATCCTTTGGTAAGTAAACTCCCACACCAGGAAGGAGACAGTATGAGCTGGTGAACGGTGCCACTCCACCACAGCCTATTTATCCCAAGAAGTGATTTTCACTCTGCTCAAATGTATGCAGTCCAGACATTTAGCAGTGGGAGTGAAATACCAAGGGTTTCGAGCATCTGTTCCTTAGTTAATCTTGTATGTGGCAAAGTATCTGCTAACAACCCTATAGCTTCTGAAAAAGGGCAAGAACAGGCAGATGAATGGGAGATTTTCATGCTCAATTGAAAATAACCTCCCTTCTTCATGCCTTGATCTAAACCCTGGTTAGGATACCCCATACATCAGGGCACATCCTCGAGCAGCAGGCTTGGAGAAAGCAAAGATTACTGCTCCCTTTCCTGCAAAAGCCTTAGAGCATCCATCCTTCCAGGGTCTGCTCAAGCTGGCTTGTTGTTCACTGGTGACACTGACGTAGTCTGGCTGCACTTCAGGTGGGTTTGCCATCCGTCTCCTGGCCTCTCAGGCAGCCAATCCACTTAAAGATATTGTTCCTTTAAAAGGAGTACAAAGATACCACTTAGTTAAATAGGAATGGGTCCACCAGCAGTATGAATTGCACAGCTGTGTAATAATATGTAGAGCCACATTTAAGCAAGCATTTATTTTGGTTCAGTTTGGATTAGTTGACCTCGAGGATCCAGAGATGGGTTGCAAGGGAGAGAAGCAGAAGGTTATTTCCCAACAAACCCATTGCTGCTAAGCATGCAAGTAGCTCTACACATCACCACAAAGAAGTATAATCCATAGTGTTTGAGGGACTTCCCCCCTCCAACAGTAAGCAGGCCCCACATTTGCTTTTGTTGTAAGGGATTTACGAGGGATTTGTAAACTAGTAATAAGGGACACTTAAATATTGGCTCCAGAAGATGAGTATAAACATTCTTTTATTGTATTTATGGGGCTAACAATTTAGGAAAGTGCTAAGAACATAAAATAGCATTGTTCAATCAATGTAATGGATTTATGTGAACAAGTCTATAGAAGTTTGTTGTATGTCGATTGTTATGAGCTTTGACAGGAATAGAGGCCAGATGTACCAATGCAACTGTAATCTAAAGAGTGCCTTTACAGGTAGCCATGTTCATTTAGCTGTTACTATTTCTCACGTGTTCCCCTGTGGCCCATTTTTTTTCCCTCCTCCTGCACTTGGATTATTCTATTACATCTCTTAAAAAAAAAATAAATAAATCACACAGTGCAGATGCTTCCCTGTTGTGTAACACTTCTCATTTGAAGATACCAAGAGCTCAGTTAGCATCCTGTGATGATGGTATTACTATATTATTTACAGATGAGAAAGCTGAACAATTGCAAAGGCCAGATCCCTGTTCAGGTGTAGGGCAGTATAATTCTAAGTTGCTACCAGTGTACCCCACTGGGAGAGCTGTATGTGTATAAAGGGGCAGGGAAAGGAGGTGAACTGGCATTTGCATCTCAAGTCTAACTGCAGCCTCACACATAAACTCACTTTTTTTTTTTTTCTCCAAGAGAACATTCTTTACTTCCATTAACTTCTAGGTTGCTCAGTGCCCCATGCACCCTTTCATGTCCCATTCTGACCCTCACCTACAAAGCTGCGCTCAGCAGTGCACTCACCCATCAGAGCGGATCAGTGCATCTCCTACTCAAACACCCACATGACAGAGGAAGCCTTAAGTGTTCTGTGTTTATTTGCTTCTTGCTATGACAATACACACCCTGATTTCATCTAAAAATAAAGTATGATTTTGTCAGGCAGCCTAGCTCTGAGCATCACAGGTTCTGAGTTAGACCTTAAAGCTTTGTGATACCCAGCAATGTATTAGGATTACATCTTTAAAACAAAATAAAGCTGAAAGAACAACACATGATCTAAATAATTTGGAAAATGATGTTATAGAATTAACACCCTTCTCTGTCTTGTCTCCTACTCCCTTTCAAGCCTTAAAACCTATCTTGATTTGCTGGCAGTAATTGAGCTGAATTTAGGCCTACATGGGCTTGATCATGTATCTAGCACCCAAAACTGTCTGCTTGGATATGTGTGAAGTGCATGAAACCAAGAATCAGTAGCCTTCTGCTAGAGATACATCTCAAACTCAAACTATACAAACAACTTTAAAGGGACAGTCTTGTCATGTTTAGCCTTGCACTGATTATTTAGCCACCACAATGAAGCCTTAAAAAGTGGTACTAATTGCTGAGTCAGAATTGCAAAAGCAGTTGTATCCTATCCTTCTGCTTCCCTATGACATGACACATTTATTAATTAGACATAAATAGGATGTTTCTGATACAGAGTCGTTGACAGGAAAGAACTGATGGCAGCTGGTATCACCTTCCTACAGTACTATGCCTCCCTCATCTGAAGCAGCTCTCCCACTGTGTCGGATGACTGATAAACAGGATTCCTCCTCAAAAATATTTTCTTCAAATACTTGTTTGGGACAAGCCTACAAAAGTATAGTGCACTTGCAAAACCAGTGTTGGACCTCAGGCTTGTGGAACTTCCCTTCTCTTTAAAACAAATCAAAGGGGAAAAAAACCCACCAACAAACCACAGACCTGTCAGTACACTGTGGACCTTATAATTACCTTAACCAGTAAATTTCTGCTTCCCCTGAGGTGCATCATAATATGTATTTAATGAAATCCTCCTTTTCCCTATATCCCTAGCTGTTTTATATACTATAAATTATGGATGAGCTTCTGTTTATATATGCAATCTCTTAGCTGTAAAATAAAGACCACTAATACAGCACTTAGGACACACCAGGATGCCTACACTCCGTCAACGTTACAATGGGATACAATATGCCAACTGGTCGTTTGCTCTCACTGGCAGTGATGTATGGGAAGGGAAACAGACTGAGAGAGCAGAGAAGCATACGCCCATTGCTCTGTGCTCCTCCCGTCCCGACATTGTACAGCCTTTGCTTATTGGTAATGAGAAACAGATGGTGCCATCCAGTTCTTCTTATGAGATGGGGAAATAAAATATTCCGCCTTGTATCACTATTTTTAGCATGGGCAAGGGATCTCAAAGAAATCTTGGAGGAAAAAAAGGAAAAGACAGTATCTGTAGCCACTACCACACCATAGTACTGCAGTTAAACAATCAATAATATATTTCAGGGAGATACTATGTGTCTGTGTTCCCTAATATGAAAATCAATAGACTTTGCTCCTATCAAGCAGGTCTCATGCAGTTGGTCTCTTGGCACTGTGCTGTATCCAGTATACACAGCTCAAATTCTCTGCATACAGCATTTACTTCATGCTACAAAGATGCACAAGCAGGGAGGTAATGCGGGGCTTCCAGAGACCACTGGAAGTTTCTGGCTGATATGGATGAGCTACACACAAATAACTGCAATTAAAAAAAAATTGCTTGGTATAACCAGACAGTTATATCTGGGATTGTTACAGCCGCTCCCCACACTGTAAGCAAGTGACTTGAGTAATAAAATGCAATGCAATAATAAACATGGGTTTCTAAAGGCCAGTGCTAAAGCATGCGACTGCCCTAAGTAACTGAACATTACTAGCTTTATTGTGACAGTGAAACCACAACTAGCTTCTACACAGAAGACAAAAAATATTTCCTCTAAGATAAACTGCCAGTTTTAAATAATGAAATCCTAACTGCCTTAAGATTTGCCATCCTTACCTCTCTTTCCTCTGCATGTCTGTCTTTCTGTTAATCATGTTTTTTCTTCCTTTTTATTTAATCTATCCTGCTTCTACTTGCTTCAAGTACTAATTTGTTTGCCAGGTAACAAAGGAAGTTTAAAATAGAAGAAGCTCTACTTAAATAATCCTTATTGGGAAACAGGTCCATGTACATAATGCTGACCCAGTAACAGCCAACTTCGATAGCTCTGATAGAAAAAAATGCACGTTTTTGCTTCCCTTGGAGTTGCTGAGGCCACTCTCCCAAAACCTTGGTTACACTAGTAACATCTGCCCTAATAAATGTTACAAAAGCCCCCTTTGTCAGCTGTGGCATGTGCCAGCTTCTATAAAAGTTAGACTTTGTTTTGCAAAGCAAAAAATATTGTAATTCTTTTGGCAGAAAAAGTAACTTTCTCAAGTGATATACAGAGGAGAAACTGATGCAGTTTAGTCCTCCAAATCTGCTGACAGATGCGTGCTTACCATTCTTAGCTGAATGAAAGCAAAGTTGAATGGAAAGCAAGCTCAGGAAAAGGAATTTGGGTTGTTCCACCGCTGTTGGTGAGAATCAAGCAGGCTGTAACTACTCTAGGTTTGCTCTGCACAAATGGCCTTTCAGTAGACCCCTTTGTTAGAACTTCTATGACTTTATTTCTGCATAACTGCAGAAACATAACATAACTGCAACTATATTAGATATGGGAGCAACTGGAGCTATGCTGCCTTCCCAAGGGTGTCTAGTTATGCTAAGAAAATTCTCCTCTATTCAAAGCAAAGCAAAAATAAACACATGTGCACTTCAAAAGACAACAATAAACAACCCTCGCAAAGCAGAGGCAGAAACTGAAGTTATGGGAGGGGTGAGAGACTCCAGACCAGATGGTCAAATTCATTTGCATTCCTTAACTCACTGTGGGAATACAAGTGGATCAAATAGTGACGAATGTGGTGAAAGAGCACGTAAAGAAGTAGAAAGTACTTATATAGAACTGTACACATCTGGATCTCTAGTACTGAATGACAGCTGCAGAAATTTTGAAGCTGTTTGTTGTGGCTTTTCTCACCTTAGTGTGACATCTCTAGTACTTCTCAAGCCAATAAGCCCCCCTCTGGCAAAAATTTTGGTCTCAAACTTGTTATTTCAGAATAGAATTTCAAAACATGTTGAGTTCAAGCTTAACTCTCCAAATGCAGAAGAACAGTCTTCTGCTGTAATACCTAAGGATTTGAACAGGATATTCTCCTAGGTCCTGTCCTTAAACTCCAGAAAGAAAACTCAGTTGAGTCAGACACAAAATTAACTCTCCCTCTCCTGGCTCTTACATTCCACAAGCAAGTTGCCTAGGAGCTACAGAGCAAAATGCTTAAACCTGCTCACCCTGACTCGTGATCACTTGGTTAACAGCAGCAGCTTAAAGGCATTACTCCTTCAATTTGGAAATAGGTGGGGGATGAGAATGTACGCGTGTCAGATTTTCTTCTGCTTTATAGCAGGAGCTAAAGGCACAGTGCTGAGAAATAAGTGAAAGAAGGAGGAAATACTCTAGTGTAAGACATAAATGGTGCTCTACAGTTGGGTTTACTTTTTTGCTGTTGGTGGTGGCTGTTTGCTTTAAGATGGCTAAGGAAAAAAAAAAACACATTAAAGAAATCTAACATTGTACAAAAGAAAATATAACATTCATTCAGCAAAAATCCAAATAAAACCTAAGTGAGCATAAAAACTGTTTCAAGGAATAAGCACCGAGGCATTGTGTCCTGTTAGCATTTGTCCACATTTAGCCTGTACCCTGGGCTAAACTGTAGCAGCTGTTCTACCACCTGATGTCCCCTACCCAGCTGAGAAGGGGAAATCAGGGAAAAAAAGGGAGAAGCCCCATGGGTTGAAGTAGAAATAGATTTAATGAAATAACAAAACTAATACAATCACCAACATAAAGTATATAAGGTTCTACTCAGCCTCATCCTTGGGAATAGCAGAAGGAGCAGAAGACCAAGAGGAACTCCCCACCCTCAGTGAACTCCTTCCTTTTATAATGAGCTTAATTTAAGTGGTATGGGATACACCTGTGAGTCAGCTGCCTTGGTTGGATCTTCTAGCTGACTCGGGGCTACTCATGGCTGCCTGCATGGCTGGCCCATGGGTCTGTGCCTGGGGAACCAGGACACCATTCAAATCAAGCAGTGAAATCACTCATATCACAAACTTAGTCCTTCCCATCACACTCACCATTACAACACAGTGTCTGTGATGCACTTCTGTGGCCCATGACATGCTAGGAAAGGATGCAACACTTTGGCCAGACACAGGTTTAATGCTTGTTCTCTGCAAGTGTCTATGTGCCATTCCAGGCAGTAAGTATGCTTATCCATGCTTTCAATCTTTCAGTTTTGTGCAGCAGAAAACATCAATAGTTGTGCCAAGTCACTCACCCATAACGTGTAGGATCCCCTGCGGCTCCCTGGAAAAGTCAGCATACTCTGATCTGAGACAGCAACAGACGCCAGGCCACTGCTCCTGGATGGTGGCCATTCAAAGTCAGCCTCCGCCTGCTCAGCTTTGCTTTTCTGCTTCTTTATAATCTGTGAGGTAGGGCGAAAGGGGGTGGGAGGGGAGAAAAAACCAACACGTGCTTGGAAAATACTGTCTGAGCCGTATGGAGAAAAAAATACATTAACCCTGTCTCAAGGAAAGCTGCCTAGGAAGAACATATGAGTTTCCCTTTGCTTTTGCTCCAGTTCATGCAAGGATGATTCTGACAACCTGCCTGCATTTCTTCTCATCTGAAGTTGTATTGCTTGCTGTTGCATAAGCATCGATACAATAAATCATAATCAATTCCTGTAGGAACATCGGAGGTGAATTAAATAAACAGGGAAACCTGCTCCTCCAGTAACACTCTAACCATTAGCAGCATCTGTCAAGTATCTTCTCAGACTAGAATGTTTGCAAAGAAACATAAAATACTAGTTATGAGGAGAATTTCCAAAGCTCCCGTGGCATCTAGAGCCATTTCTACTGAAAACAAAAAGGGTTTGGATGTCTAGGCACTATTTTTGTTTTGAAAATCTACACTGCCTTGAGAGAGGGAAGATCATATAGACTATCCGTCTCCCTACACTGACAGATTATATCCTGCTACACTTCATTTCCACAACTTTTCTGACTCCAATTTAAAACAGCTACCGACTATTATTCTATGGCATAAAACATTTTGTTAGGCAACTTTTGACAAAAGTGGTAGCAATTCAAGCTTGGCTGAGACAGGCTGTGGACTATCAAAGACCCAATAAGCAGAATTAATTTTCTAACATCCATATAAAAAAGAAGGCAGGTTATTTTCCATGGGGCTGCTGCTCTTCTGGCTTTTCTTGATAGCCTTATAAACGACATGTTCCTCTTCTGGCGTGCGATCTGTACATTGTCAAATGCCACATCCCATACACAGATGTGGCAATTAGCTTAGTTCACATGGAGGGAGAATAACTTAGCATGGTTACTTCACTGATCACAGGAGCTCAGCAGCACTCTGTTTATGCTTTTCTTGCCTTGCTACAGACTGTCCAAACAAACTGTAAGGGTATTTGTTCCCACTAGCCCTCCATTTTGGTGCTGCATCTGTGCCAACCATGAGCTTTGCAGGGAGAAGAATGAGCTTTCCAGAAAAAGCCACATAAATCAGACAAACAGAGGGTGCTGTGATTTTTTTGGTGTCTCTCTTACAGACTCATTAACAGAATTCTGTTTTAATGATCAATGTATTCTTTGTATGTATTGCAGATGTAGGGTTCAGTAGAGTTGGTATGGTCAAGAGCCACACTTTTTTACATTGGAAAACTATGTGCCTTTTGGGAAGTGAAGTACAGATGTAAAATTCCATCAAGCAGGGACCTCCTCTTCCAAGCAACAATATCACAGACCTGAGGGAGCAGTACCTCTCAGCTCCAACAGTGTAGGTCAGCAGTTTAGGCATTGGATTAATCTTATTTATAAACTGATCTCTCAGATGTATTTCATTTAGCCTATCTATACTGTCATAGTTGAAGCTGCAACTTGTCATTTACTTTCTACTTTCTATATTACATTGGTGTAATCCTTTTTGCTGTTGGCAAAGTCAAAGCTCACCAGACTAAATGGTTGTTTTGCCTATTAAACAAGCTAGGGAAAAAAATGCATGCCATACCTTCTGCACAATAGTTGTGGCCAGCTCTTCTATGAGGTCCTCCTTGTGTTCCTGCAAGTAACAAGCCTCGTTCTGCTTGTCCTGCATGAAAACGGGTATCTGTGGTTGCTAAAATAATACAAAAACAGCCTTTCCACAGAGATGTTATAGATCAGGAAACGGGTAATATGCCCTATTGGCATTGTGGAAAGAAATTACAAGTACTTACATTGCATGTCACCTTCTGAAATGCAACATGCATGTTAGAAACAAGTTCATAAAACCCACACCCAACTCTAGGTATGGCATGACATAGTCACTATGTTATGTTTTCTTTTGTATCTAATAGGGTTTGTACCATTACCAAATTAAAAGAAACATAATTGTTCTACTTAAATTAATACTTTTTTGGTTTTGTTTTTGAAAATGTTACCAGGCTGTCACTGTAGGTCTCTGCCTTAGAAATGGCTTCTTCCACTGCTTCCTCTGCAACACGTAAGGCCACAGCAAGGGTATCCATCATGCTGTGTCCTAGGTGAAGAATAAGATAAAACACCATGTTCTTTATATATGTACATTTTGCACCACAAGCTCCAAAATCAGACTCATATCCTGGACATATATTCAAATCTTAGGTTGTTCACGACAAAGTTTATTTCCTCATTCCATAATTATACACAGCAAAATAAACACCTTAAGACAGAGAAATTTGTCTCAATCTCTATGTTACTTCTTAAATGTAAATATTAAATACAACAAACCACAGTATTTATATATTGCTTATTTTAGAATCCAACAAAATAGTTAGGAGGAAATCATAAGAAGAAAACTTGTAAGCTTCCTATAAAGACCAAGAGAATGTAAGAAAAATAATGAAAAAAATATAAGAGTGTAGGAAAGGAAATGTGAGAGAAGTAACAAAAACTGAACATTAAGAAAATGCAGTGTGTATTACCTGTAACACTGAAGCAAGATATCCCAAGATGGTACACAAAGGTACACATGGCTAAATGTTTCAGCTAAAAGACTTGGATCTGTGAACAAGACTTGCTTGCACTCTAGGCTATCCAGTAATTCAAAGTGTAAGCATCATGTTTTAATCAAAGAAGTTTTTAGCAACATACCTTCTGTCTGTCGGTAGAATGTAGAGTCACTGCCACAAATGCTTCCTTCATTTTCAAAGCTTCCTTCAAAAAACCCTCCTTCTGCTGAAAAAAGACAGTACTGCACGTTAGTATAAGAAGTACCTATTAACAGCAGAGGCATTATTACATTAGAATATTCACTCAAGATATGGTGGCACTGCACACAAAAAGGGATAACTGCAAAATTCCTCCTACCTTTTGTATAAAACCTGACTGCAATAGCTTTTGTACAAAACATGGCTGCTTTTATACAAAAGACCTCTCATTCATTTTGGATGGAGAAAACTGTACAGTAAAAGAGAGAGAGAAGAAGCAGCTACTAGGTATAAAACTTACATGGTGGAAGTCAAGTACAGGGAATTTGCCTTTAATATGACATTTGGGATTGAAATAGATTCTACATTTTAAAGGGCAATGCTGCATAAATAAGTCAAAACCCAGACACGTATACTAGTATTTATCTTCAAAGGTAACAAAAGGTTTACCTAACAGTCACAGGAAAGCAGAAGAAAGTTAGCAATGACATTTAGACTCAAAGGCCTTCCTTAGAAAGGTCTCACAGAAAGTGCACGTGCCATTGCAACTCATCATTGCATTGTTCACACTTCCATTCAAGGACAAATTCAGTGAGACTACAGCTTAAGTAAAGGTATTATTAAAGTAAAGGCATATTAAAGTTCTGAAGGATCCATCCCCACAGCTTTTAATTTCATTGTCCCACTTCTGCCCTCACTGAAACAGGTTTTCTTGTCTTCATACATATTTGTTCTCAACTGTTAAGGAATCTTCTCTAGAAAAGTGAATTTAATACAGAGAACACAAAATGACTAATATATCAGAATTTAATGCACAAGTTGCTTCTCCCTAGAAGCTTTTATGCCAATATTCATAAGAAACACCTAAAATTTTCACTCAGGACCAGAAAGTCCACTTACCATCCTAGATAATTTCAGAAAAAGACAAAGTTAAGACTATAGAAAAAATGAGGTCTCTGTACAAATTTCAAAATAATTACACTAGGAAAATATCTGGTCCAATAAATCCAGTGCAACTTCAGACACATAGCTGTGTTTTGAGTAATTTCCTAAAGTTGACAGTATGACACCAAACACCACTTCTTCTAATCCATTTTATATCTCCAATTATTCTTCTAGATGCACTGTAATGCCATAGTTAAGGAAGAATTGTGTCTCTTCATTTAAAAGGGTGATGCCAATACTTAATCTGCATCTTTTAACCATTTACAAACATCAGTACAAAAATAAGATGTGGACAGTTTCAGATCCTTAAGAATGCAAAACTCTAAGTGAGGACAATCTAAGTTTTGGTCAACTTGGATACTGAATGTATCCCATGTCAACCAGATTTTGCTTCAAGCATGACGGAAATGTGTTCTATAGCCAAATATTGAATCCCAAATTATTTTCTCATTCACTGACTGCTCCGAACTGTGATAAATTTTAGAACGTGGGCAAGAATACAAACTGCAATTTACTTTACAGACTGAAGATTACAGTTCTGTATCAGTGGCACGATTAAGATTAAACATTCTTGAAATTCTTAAACAGCTCTCTAGCCACTTCACCTCTTTTTTTCTGTCCAGTGAAGTATTGGTTTTTTTTAAAAAAAAAGACCTTAAAAAAATCTTTTTTTTGGAATATCAGCATTTCCATTGTCTCAGCTTGTGTGTTAAAGTAGATAAGCTAATAACACAGCTGTTCTTACCTACTACATCAGGACAAACCCCACTCTCCAGTCTATGCTTCTTGTATAAGTTCTTCAGGACTTTGGCACTTCCAAAACACTTAAAGCGGCTTTTGACATTGTTATAGTACCAATCCAGAGACTGAGCCCTTAGGAGCCTAAAACAGAAAAATATACAACGTATTTGGAATGATTCTGCAACAAATAAACCTCAACATTTTACCATCCTTTTATGTAACTAAGGATCTTTCAGGCCTCAGAGCATGAACACACTAATTTCTGAATACTTCTTTACTGTTTGTACTTTGGAAATGTCTGATATGCTGAGGAAAAAAGAAAAAGTTAACTCAAGAGCCAAAAGCTGCTTCACGTTACTCAAGGTTTTATTTGGGTTTGCTACTACCAGAATCACATAATTACCTAGGTTGGAAAAGACCTTTAAGATCGTCGAGTCCAACCATCAAGCTAACACTGACAGTCCTCAACTACACCATATCCCTGAGCACTACGTCAGCACAACTCAAACACCTCCAGGGATGGGGACTTCACCACTGCCCTGGGCAGCCCATTCCAACGTCTGACAACCCATTCTGTGAAGATGATGTGCTCTCCCCTTTTACATTATAATGCCAATACTACAGCCTTTTGAAAAATATAAACAAGCCTTGGAACAGTACATTATGGTTTTAAAAATAGCCTTTGTTTATACAGATAATGTAAAAAAAATAGCCCATTAATGCACTGTGAAAAAAGAAATCATAAAAATATATCACTGTGTTTACTTGGGGAAATCAAGAGAGTACACAAAGCAGAATGTGTGAAGAACAGTAGGCAGACAAACTCTTTTTTTTGGGAAAGATTTAGAACTGCAGTTTAGTTTCTTACTTTCAGCAGTAAGCATCACTGATGTCAATAATTCATCCTAACAGATTTGTCCCCAGAGCTCATATACTTTTATAAAGCCACGATGTACTGTCAAGATCTGTGTTCTCTACGTTGGCAATGGGCTCTTGCTCCACTTGTTACTTCAGTGGTGGGTGGAGAGAAGCTGTGCCATATTCCCACGCAACACCACCACAGGTTACTGCAGGGGAAGCCACAGTGGACCCGCACATTTCCTACCAAAAGTGTCACTGGAGAGGGGGATCCTAGGGTTCCACCTATAAATTAAAGCTGATTTTCCCAAATGCCTCCAGGAAGGAGAAACAAGTCTGAGACAGTGAACATGAACTAATTCTGTGTGTTTGCTTCCCTGTTTGAGCCCATTTGTTCCTCTGCACGTTGCCACAGTAGTTTGTTTGTAATTAATTAATTTACTGCAGTCACTTTGTAGGAATCAAGGTAATTTTATAGCATGTGAAAACACCTCATATAAGACAGTATTTAGTATAGGCTGCAATGTAATTTCCCCTTTGTAATAATAATAAAAACTGGGGTCCTGGAACTAGAAGCCCTGTGGAGCTTGTTACATAATTAAGCAAAGAGATGATTCTTAATACCAAGATTTCAGAAAATAAAAGACTAATGTTAGTGTCCGTTGTCCATATATGAACCCCTAAAGAAATGAAGTTACTATCAGGAGTGCTGGACTCACAGCACTTTCAGACTTGAAGACATTCAGATGATTTAATTCTGTTTTTTAAAACTGAGGTCGAGGGTGAAAACCAAAATAAAATGAAAGCCTCACTGTAACCTTTAGATTTTCCTTCAGGGACTCTCAACTTTTCTTTATAAAGTGCAAAGCAAGTGACAATCCACAATTATTGTTTATCACATACCATTTCATAAGCAAATAAAATCTCACCTATTGAGAGACTAGCAGTGCAGTTCTTACTTGGCACTGCACCTTGGGAGATAGTCAATAATGAACAAATACACTGAGCCTGGGGTTTCAACTACGTGCTTCCAGTCTGGCTCCAGAATTTTTGTTTCAATATACTGCTGAAAAGGAATATCCACTTAACTTAAGGCAAAACATCATGATATAGTCCACGTCTCTGTCACCACTGGAAAGTGTTTGGTATCAAACACCAGCAGTGGGAAATTAAAAATCAAAGAAGCCTTTCATATTCAAACTGTGAACTCTTAAAGTTACATTAGTTGCTCTACTGGAGACAACTGAAGAAAAAGAACATAATGAAACAGAAGCATATTTTTTCTGTATGCTGTGTCAGCAATTAGATGCAGGAGAGATGTTTACAGATAATGTAAGAATATTAGCCCTTTACTATCTATTTGCATAGTAATATCCCAAGGCTAATATGGTTCCCAGGAGGCTGATTAGTTCCAATATTCACCATTCTACAAATATCACTTATGTGAAAAGGGAAAAAATCCTTTTTTTTTTTTTTTCCTGGAAATGTCCTTACACACAGTGTACAGATGGTTAATATCTCATGAAGCACAAGTGGCTGGTGATAGTGTGTGAGCAAGGGGAAGCATGCCTAAGCCTGTCTGTGAAGTACAGGATTTTGGAATTCCTATAATGCTGCCACTGAGAAAAATCTGTTATGATGCCTGTCCAAGTCCTGACCCCCTGACCAGGGCTTGGCTGCTGGCACGGTGATGAATCTATGAACAAAGGCAAATTTCTCTCCCAAACCTGCAATTCTTTGGCATTTTGAGAACGTGCCTTCTTTGCAGGTAGGAACTATTTGCTCTCATGGAAACTGTGTC
This sequence comes from Podargus strigoides, assembly GCA_028020825.1. NCBI lineage: Eukaryota > Metazoa > Chordata > Aves > Caprimulgiformes > Podargidae > Podargus > Podargus strigoides. The sequence goes on along the minus strand of CM051623.1, from coordinate 12,083,176 downwards.
AGAAAGGAACAAACGCTATGTTTTCTGCTTCCTGAATTTGATTCACTTTTGCCCACTGAGTTTCTACAGGTGCCGGGAGTGTTAGACTTCAGTCAATAGCATGGAGTCACAACCATTATGATGGATAAAACTAAGTCTGTATGACTGGGTTGGAAGTGGCTTAGCAGGAGGTATTGGCCAGGAAGGATGCTCTTCTGCCCAGGGAACACAGTGATCTCCACGCTGTTCACAAAATAGTATCATAATATTATCACTGCTGGTGGACTCAGCACTGAGAGTCCTCAAATACAGAATCACAGAACAGCCTTGGTTGAAAAAGACCTCTAAGATCATCAAGTCCAACCATTAACCCAGCACTGCCAGTTCACCACTACACCATGTCCATGTTCATCTACACGTCACTTTAGGGCTTTCAAGATCCCTGCCAACTACCTTAGCATGTTTACCAAGCAACCTCAGCAACAGTAGCTCAAAATACAAAACTTGTCTTCTTTCTGTAAGCTCAAAATATTCAGACTGAAGGACAAGGTGCCAAAAGCAGAAGGTCACCTATGTCATTGTACAAACCATGTGAGTAAGGATAGTCAGCTATGAATGCTGACCTGGCAACTTGGGAGAAACAAGCAATGGGATCTTGCAAGCCTGCTCCCCCATCTTTTTTCCCATGTTACCATGTTTTTCGAGGTCTGATCAATATTGTTTCTGTAAACGCAGAAAGCTAACAGCACTGATTTTTTAATGAGGTGAGACACTGCTTTACAACTCCCATAATTTTAGAGACAGATTTTGTATTTGTAATGATAACATTTTCTGTCTGTGAACTCTGGAAGAGTCAAAAGGACAGGGGATTACACATCTCAAAGCAACAATGAAAGAAGAGATGCTTGCCTCTTTGTACTAGCTAATCTAGTGTAAACACAAGGATTGGGATTTTATTTTATTTTTTAAAATTTCCTCCTTGCTGCAGGATTAACACTTTGTGAGTAATCTAATCATCTCATGCTTCTCTCTTACGTGTTGGAGAGCTACCAGCAACTCCAAATCTGTGCCTCCGTTCTGTGCACATTTTATAGCAGATTACAATGCCTCTAAAGCTTTTCAGCCTCTTAACTTTCAAAAAAATCACAATGTCTCTGCTGATTCCTCCTGGGGAGAAAGGATTTGGAGAAGAGAGTAGTTCTCTTATAGATACTAAAATAAAGGACCCACTCAAAGAGAAATAAGAGCATTTACGCCTTATTTAAAAATCCTTTAATGTTAACCTGTATTTTAAAGCAACATTCTGCAAAAGCGGTCCATGTGCCCAGAATAATGAAAGACTACGACAGCACTAGCTGTCATTTAACATTTAAATTGTTAAAACGAAACACTTTCCTTATTACCTCTAACAGAAAGAGTGCAAGTTCTCTCCGTGAAACGAAAATTCACACTTAAAGGATATTAGTTGTATGCATTTTAAAGATGCAGGAATGGTTGAAGCCATTTCTCTCTGTGCCATAAATACTGCTATGTCATTATTGCTAAATAGCCTTAAATGCTAAGGACATTATTTATGTTACATAATATTGCCATGGAGTTGAGTTGCATTTTGATGTGCTTTCGGCAGAGGGGAATACTGGCATTTTAAAAATTCTGCCTTACTAGGAAAGTATGAAAGCTAGGCAGCCACTTTGAGTTTAATAACATTAAAACCTGAATGAGTATTATAAAACTTCTGTCTCTTTTTAATGCAGCAATGTGTTTGCCTTAATCTAGCAGCACTGTAAGAATCACAGAACAGCCTTGGTTGGAAAAGACCTCTAAGATCATCAACCCCAACCATTAACCCAGCACTGCCAATTCACCACTAAATCAGATAAGCCTATTAAAATCTTTACATGCAGTTTTCAGTACATTTCTCAACTGCAGCACCCAAAGTCTCAATTTTTAGCCCGCTCCTGAGAAATAAAAAAGTACGCTAGCTGTGCTGGAGTGTGGGGAAATGGACCTTCTCTCTTGTCAGTGATGATCACGTGAAATATGCCACTCATACATGATTACAAGTATTCACTACTCAATACAGAGGAGGTTTTTTACTGGCTGATTTACAGCTTCAATTTTTTTTCTTCTAAAATGTTGTGAGGTTTTACTTGCTCTAAAGACAATATGAAGCTTCTACAACAAATTTTCTCTAAAAGGTAGTACCAACTTAATGTTCATGACCTCAACCTCTCCTCATAACACAAGTTAAACTACAAGGAAGCAGGTTAGAACAACAACATTTTTCCATGAACTTTGTGTCAAGTTTTCTCCCACAGAAAGAACTTGTCACCTACAGAAACTAGACTGCAGCTCAGTAAAACAAGAGGTGCTTCTGGAAATCTGAACTCACATTATTTAAATGTCAGAGTGAATACACAATCACCTGGAATTTCCTTGCTGTTGACTTGCACTGGAAACTGAACTCTCCTTTTCAGCTTTCCACTCCAATCTCATCGCATCTTCCATAGCTTCACACCAATAGACAGGCCAGTAAACTCTTCTGTCCTCTCAATCTGACTCCAAAATCAGAGCCACAAACTTCATCTGCACATCAACAACTGTTTGTACAAATGGTTATGCCAAACAATTTGTATTTCTGAGGTCACCTCCATATATGTATTGTGTTAGACGTGAGTTTTGTGACACCCTGCTAGAGCCTCTTACATTTATTCGAGGTGGACACATCCCCCAGAGCTCCAGCAGCCAGCTGAGCCTCTCGAGGCCAATTCCTCTGCCCTCATCCATAACCTTTCTACTAGAATGATGGGAATAGTGCTGTAGGCTAAATGACACTATCACCTCTCTGCAGCCCCACTGATTCTGTCGATGGTCCACAACATGTTAAGATATTGGAAATCTGACTTTATGACCCTTGGGTATATAATGACAGTGTAATAAACACAGAGTAACATCTTCAAATATAATTTTTTTACTTCCTTTTGACAGGAGAAGGTGCTCCTTCAGATACTCATTTATTCTCTTTAAATATGTTAAACTCATTCCCAACCTCCCCCCAATCAGGCCAGCATTACCACTCCATTTACTAGTAGCAGACTTACAGGTTGCTTGCAATTTTCATTATAAATTCATTTTTTCAGGGTTTTAGAACTCAGTTGTGAGATGTTTCCCATGGTTATTACATTGTAAGATAGGAAATAATAAAGAGGACCTAGTAGCAGACCCACTAAAGTAATGTCCATTATAAAATAATAGGTCTTCATTTAACAGCTGCCTAATATTCTTGAATGGGCATCAGCACTACTCAGTCCTGAAACGCAGAGACATTCAGCAGCAATTTCTCAGACAGCTGATGATGAGCTAACAACCAATCAAGCTCACCAGAAACCAAATAAAACAGTTGCTGAAATCAACTTTTATCTGGGGAAAAAAAGAAGAAAAAAAAGGCTTTAAAAATTGTTATGCCGTGCGCCTCCTGCTGTGCCCATGCCCTAGTGTAACATCCAACCTCAGGTCACTCGAGAGCTGCGTTTGGCAATGGGCTAGACTCATTCAAGGACGGAGCTGCTTTACAATTCTTGGACCTTTTTACTTTTGTGGATGTGACAATTTTAAAAAAATTAAGTAATGAAAATTTAAAAAGCCAAACAAACCCACCTCTGAAATACAGGAGCAGCCACAGATCAGAACTGCTGCTCTGTGGGAGACTCTAAAATGCAACACGACCACATCAAACTGAAGAAATATTACAAATTTAAATTTTCAGTGGAAAAACAGAATTGATATTTATTTTTCACTCTTTCAGAGCACTCCCAAGGTACTTCAAACTGCCTGAAGGCTCAGCCATGAGTGAAGAGATGGAGGGGTTGGGAACCATGGGAGGACTGGTGGACAGGAGCCCTCCAAAGCTGACCTGCTTCACCATGCTGCTGGGCCAGAGGCACAGGCATGCTGCATTTCACAGAATGTTAGGGATTGGAAGGGACCTCAAAAGATCATCTAGTCCAATCCCCCTGCCAGAGCAGGAACACCTACATTCTTGTCTTTAACCATGATGTTCACCCACAGGCAGGTGACCAGTGGTGTGGGACCAAGATCCTTGAAGCCCTGTCCGTCCTGGGGAGCTGCACATCCACCACCCTCCAGAGGCACTGGCCCCATGTCATGCATCAGTGCTCTGGGAAACTCCAGCTCATTCAGATTACGGCATCTCAGGCACACTGTCTGTCACAGGCCCCCTGACATGGGCTCTCTCCTTGTACTGGCCTCACACAGAATACAAAGCTCAAGCCCTTATTTCCATTCCCCAGGCACTGAGTGGCCTCAGCCCAGTGCCCAGAGAAACAATTAAGATTTAGCCTGTCACTTCTTATTTACTCAGTTTTAGAGTAAATTGCTTCGAACTTAACATCCTGAAATACTCTTTCTCTGCCAATAGCAATATTTGCTTTTTCCCTTGGGCTGATGTTTTACAGCCTGTAATGTACTGTTCTTTATAAATTGTTGAATTAAAGTATTTCAGTTCCTTTCAGTTCAAGTGAAATCAGACATACTTCCAGGTTCAAGAATGCAACTTTGTTCCCTTCAGGATGAATCATTAATATAGCACACAAACACTGTACACAGGAATATCCTGCCAATTTGCTAAAAATCAAACTCTAAAAAAATAAATTGAGAAAGTTCAGACCCCTAAAGCTCTGAACAGGAACTTCTGTACATCAGCCTTCGGCCAAGTTCACGTCATTCCAAGATGGGACTCACATTTCTCTGATTGTTTTGCACATATCTTCTGCCCTGCCTGTGAAAAGCAGTTGTTCACGCCTCAAGAACAACAGCTCCTAAACATTTAGCCCCAAAGGCCTGTTAACTCTCTGTGACACTTCCTTCCCAAGCTTTAAGTTGAAATTCTATTTATTTTCCTCTAATGGCATTCTGCAGATCACTCATCACTTAAGAAGTGCTGCTCCAGAAAATTCCTTCCTCCAATTATCCACAGCCGAGGGCTGCACCCGGATTACACCGTGACACCTGAAAGCATGACCCACTGACCTGTGCAGGTGCATCACAGGAAAGGCTACAGCAGTGCACGACAAATGCTACACTCAGAGGTCAGCAAAATCCAAGCAACAGCAGAAAAGCAACCGTCTCAAGTCAAAGTATCAACCCCAAAATGAAAACTGTCCAGTCCAGAGAAAACACCACCTGCCTTCCCCACAAGGGGAACAAAACAACTGTCCATGCCCCTCAGAGTGAAATCATGACTTCCCTGTGCCAGCAGAAATGAACCTGGCGCAGAAATCACACTGCAGTCTACAGTATGTTAATTATTCAGAGAGCTCAATCTACCGTATTGTACTATATAAGGCATTTTCTAAAAATATGCATCCTCCCAACCATTCACTGAAAAATTCACTGCCCCAGTTTTGGCCTTTAAATTCCAACATGGAGCAACATACAAGAAATAATAAACTAAGGTTAGCACAGGGGAAAAAAAAGAAAATTATTTTATCCTAAAAGACAGTTGTATGTGCAACCCTTGACTTTGCTCACTCTCTACCTTTGAAATCAACAGTCAAGAAGTTAGATGTGGAAGGTAGAGGGGATTTTATACAGGAAACCTAGGTATACTTTCTGAAAAGAAGAAAGGTCAAAACTTGTAACGAGGTTACCTAATCCTGATTACTGAGGGAAGCACTAAAACGTCTCCCACCTGGGCCCTTTGAATCAAACCTTGGTGTCTTCCAAAGGGAAATACCAAGGACGGCTCACTGCAGCACGTGCTAAAGCGCAGGAATCACTGCATTATGCAGTTGGCCACAGTAAGTGACTGCTGACTCACAGAAATAAGATCATGAGCCATACGAGTTCAAATAAAAGGTTCACCTAGCCTTCCTCTCTGGCCATTGGCAGACACCAGGGAAGAGATGAGAGGAAAGGTGCAAGTGTGTAATGACCCTGCTGTTGACACACTCTGCACTTGTCAGCTCAGGATCCCATGCTTGACACTACAACAAGCTGTCCTCAAGGGTACTCTTCGATGGACTCATCTTCCACAAATTTGGCTAACCTAAATCTAGGCATACTTTTCGACCTCCTCAAAGCTCTCTGATGATAGACTCCATGGCTACACACCATACAGATGTGTTTGTGACCCACACTCCCAGTGGTACCTTGATCATCTAATCTTCATTAAAATAAATTATGAGATTCCTGATCTTAAAATATATGATTTAATTATTGGAAAGTAATCAGTATGTAAGAAATCAGGAGTAAAACATCTGCCTCTAGGACCCCTTTTGAAAACAAGAACGAAGAAGGTACAGGTGTCCCTCTCAAGAAAATAACAGACTTTAATAAAGCATTGGTTAAAAAAAAATAAAAAAAAATTAGCTGCAATTTGTAATGCTGATACTAGCAAAGCAACATTCCTCACCTCAGATCGCATCCAGACTGCAGATAAATGCTTGTGTACATTTGCTGACAGACATTACATGGGATGATTAAACATGGGCCATATGCTGTGACAAATAACTCGTGGGTATGAATAGGGTTTGCTCAGTGGTATTTTGTGATCTTCCAGAACCGTCGAGTTCAGCTGAAGTCAGGCCCATGAGACACAAGAGGTCTAGACCTGAGGTGAACACACCTGTATGTACAACTTGGCTATGTACCTCTGATGGTTCGTGTGACCCAGCCAGAGCACTTACACCTTCAAACTCTCCCTGAGAAATGCCAGACCTGACATACCACCTTTGGTTCAGATTTACACCCTTCTGCCATCTAACAATAGATTTTCCCTTACCTGGCACTGTGTGCACACTCCTCCATTACCATATCCTCCTCCCTTTTTGGCAGTCATCTTGCTGCCAAAGATAGATACTTACATTTCCTATGAAGCTATTTGGGTTTTCTCTGAATTTTACCGTCTTCCAATTACATTTCCCCCAAATTAAAGAGGTTCCTTTGACAGAGGCTTACTGCAACAATTGAACAAATGGTGGCTGAACGTAGGTCAGGTTCAGTGGTTTTTGGTCTGGTGGGAAGTGTCCTGCCCATGGCAGGGCGGTTGGAACGATATGATCTTTGAGGTCCCTTCCAACCCAAACCATTCTATGACTCTATGATCATCCTGAGCCAATCTTCTCACATGAAAATTGTCAGGCTAAATAAGTCTTCTGGCTTAAGTTGGACACAAAGCCATCATTCTAGTTTGTGAATGAAGGCTGTGAGTACAGGTTTGGTGAGGACCATTTTCAGGTCTGTTCCCCACAGAGTGTCCTGCATAAGGTGAGGAAAACACTGAGACAAACCAGGTATAATTGGAGTTATCATTTAATTCTCCAGTAGGAAATCATTAATAAGAGTAGAACACGTCAGCATTTAACTGAGGTATTTTGCCCTGTATTTCCCCTGTGAGGTTGTATAGTGAGGAACCCCTGGCTCACAAATAAATGCATATTTGGTGTATTAACCTGACCTGCTGCCCCCAGGAATCATGTTGTGTTTCAGGGTAATTCAAGTGAAAATATGGATTTTTGCAGCAGTTATAAAAGTCAATTTCTAAAAACAAGAGGGTTTTCAAACCCAGGACTCCACTGTAATTTAGCTGACTGTAAACACCAGGGGTGAAATCATGACTCTGGAGAGTTAACAGCAGTTAAAGCAATGACCTAAGAAGGGTCAGGACCTCTCTTCAGGCATCTACCAGCAGTAAAAGATGTGAGCAGACATGTCTAACGCAGCCCCTGACAGTATCTCAGCAAGAGCTAATAAGCTTTTGCCATAACAACATAAGGATGTTTACACTGTCTTACAGCCATTACTGAACATTCTTTCACCATTTTTGCTTTGTAAAGTGAGCATCAGTGACTGATGATTATTTATTCAGAGCTGGCTTCTGAATCTAAAAGTTTAAAAGGCTGCATTGCAGGGGAGCTTGCAGAGAGCTTGCAGCACACGTTACTGCTGCTTTCAAGCCACTTCGGCAGAGCCTTAGGCCATGAAAGAAGTGGGACCACGTAGGTGTTCCTCTTGCCCTCACACATGATGAGCAATACCTAGATCACTCCCAGCAGATATACAGCTGGCCTGTTCTTAATGAGTCCTGATGCTGCAGAGCTCCCCTGTCCCCATCCACTCCGGTGTTTACCTGTCCTAATGCTGAAAGGTTTTCTTAACATTTAAGCTGCATCTTCCTTGTTTCTATTTAAACAAGACATTTAAGATGTTTGCTTTTTTTTTTTGCCTTTTTTTTTAAAAAAAAAAAAAAAAAAAAAAAGGTTAAAGAATCCTGTCTCATCCCAGATCATATTTTCTAGCCATCGGATCATTCCCACTGTTGGGATAAAACTTACCACAGCACAGACCCTATGGATGAGATCCCACTGAAAGCACCATATATGCCACGCTGATACTGAGTCACACATCTATCAAAGCCTTGCTGAGACTTTCAGCATAGAAACTGCCAACTTTTTGGAAAGAAAGATCCTGTTGAACTAAGTATTTTCACTCCACCTTTTCTTTAACATGACAATTACACGGATGCCACTTGCAGAAATGAGGTTTGAAGTGTATCTCCTCACTTGCTGGCAGATACAGATACAATGGGCTAAAATGTCATTTTTGTGGGAAAAATCCAGGTGCTCAGCTGTTACACCTTCTTATTAACCAGCAAATAACTTTCCTGGACAAGAAAACCATGAAGCCTTTCATTCAGAAGAAGCCTTATGGTCATATCCATACCACTTCCACCCTACCTGCACAAAAAGACCATCTCTCTTGATTTTACTCCCACTTTCATTTCTAGGTTGGTGTGTAACAAGCCTCAAATGTTACTGCAGCCACTGGGGGCTATTCAGCGGCCAAAACCAGTTTGTAGTCTTCGTCTCAGTGGCGTAAATGAAGTCCAAGAACTTGTCACCTTCTTTTCTCAGCCCTTCTATGTGCTTCATTAAGTGCTTAGAAATCACTTCCCCACCACACTGCCAAGTATTTTCCTCTTAGGCCTTTCATTAAAATGCTTGTCTAACACACAACAGATTAATACTACTTCTCAACCCAGATGGAAATTAAATAAGCAGTCATTAGATATTAGAAATCAAATCGAAACAAGCCCAAATCCAATTGCCTGTGTAAAAGCTGGAGCACTCAGATATTGCCGAAATGGAACATTCCATGTGTACACTTCAAAGTGCTTTTTATAAGGATATTTTAAATTACAGGATACATTCATATACATTTGTATATGATCTATAGGATTTATTTTATGACATAAAATCATAAATATATAAATAAAAATAGCACCACTGAAACAAATCTTCCCCCCTTAAGCAAAAAAAAAATAAAAAATTCACTTTATCTGAATCTCTTTTTCCCCAGAAATTCCATTTCATGTAAAATTGTGTGGGGTTTTTTTTATTGTCTTAATTTCTGGTAAAATACATTTTCAGTATCTCAATATTTTTCAAAGGAAAGAAATTCCATATCCCAGTCACCTGGTACTAGATAGTTTTTCTGGCAAATCGTAAGAATTAACCTACACTGCATCGTTAGTAAATTTATGACATTCACATGCACACAACATGCTAAACCAGAATAAAAATAGACATGAATCAAAGCAAGTTACTACAGCTACATTGAACATGGATATACTTTTACTGTCATATTTGTTTCCACTTGCTACAATACATCAATGTGATTTTTATTTCTGATTTCTGGAAGAAGACAGGCAAAAAGAACAAAAATCCACACTGACAGTACCTCAAAAATGAATACATCCTGCTGTTTTTCTTCAGAAACAACAACAGCAAGAGATACTTCCAAATTCTCAATTAGAGAGGCATTCTTTTCCTGCTGTGCTATTTTATACAAATTTATCCTTTGCACCTACCCACTGAAGTGAAAGAAAATTCATACAGAAACCTCATGTAAATAAACTTCAGAATGTGGAGATCATTAAAACACTCTCAGAAACATTTGGTCACTGAACTTTATGTTCATGTTAATGAAACAAAAGTATTTTCAGCCAAAATACAAGTAGACATAAATGGCTATGAATAAATGCACTGTTCACTTGCATGAGAAATGTCTTCCATTACCACAGCAGATAACAAATGAAACAACAAGAACATAAAGCCACTTTGATTAGTTATTCAAATTACCTAAGTGAAGGCTTTTCTTCCTGCAAACTTCATTTTTAATCCACAGATTCTTGAAAACAGCTGAACAACCAAAAAAAGTGAGGTCGACGAAGCATAAAAATTTTCACAAAAGAGATACAAACTCTGCTCCATCAGAAAAAAAAATACCAGAGGATAAACCATGCAAATTAATTCCGTAATCCTGATTAGAAAAATACGCAGGGCTTTTAATATAGAACTCAAGAATGCCAAAAAGACAACAATCCTCCGCTTTAAGGTCTGTTTCTCTTCTTGTATCAGGAGAAAGCTGTGAACAAACAGCTGTAGAATGCCAGTAAAGATGAGAAGAATCATCACCACATACAATCAAAGAGAAAGTTGGCTCATTTCAAGAATATTTTAAAAAAGAAAAGGGAGAAAAAAAAAAAAAAAGAAGAAAAGAAAAAACAATTCAAACAAGCCAAAACACATAAAACTTTGCTGGGAAGTGATGTGATTTCAGTTCCCATCTTTGGTTCTCTCATCCTGCAAGCCCATCTTCTGCTTTTCTTCTGGGCATTGTGCACACGGTGACTCCACCACCCCCTCTCTGAGATGACACCTATCTGTAGGTTTGCAACTCCACAGAACAGTTTAAGAAACACACTGTTCAGCTGGAAGCACTGAAGTGTTATCCAGCAGTGGGATGACACCTCCTGATCCCACGCAGGTCCCTAGCTGGCAGGTGTAAGGAACTATTTCCTTGCCACCCACCCACCCATCGTGGGAGGAGGAGGAGTGAGATGGAGCGATGCTGCACTCTCCAGACAGCAAACTATCCAGACATGGTTCAGATGTTTATCCAGCAGTCAAAGTAAGAAAATTTCCTTGAGTAACAGTGAAAAATGGGTTGGACGTGGAATAGCTGGCCAGCCCCAGAAGGTCAGCTCAGTCAACCACTGCAACGCAGCAGCTCTTCCCAGCACAAATCAAGGGCAGGTAAGGACTGAGAGAGGGTACCTGATGCCGTGCAACAGTCCTCTCTACTGCTGTGTGCATGGGATCATCCCAGCACACAGTCTGTGCCTCCTAACTTCCTTACCAGTCAGTCTCTTTCTGCTTTTCCATAAAATAAGCCTTTTGTATGTTGTGCTACTTGTGAGTGGAGCTCTCTTTGATTACACCTTTAAAACACATAGCACATGCTTTTTTTTCCCTCCCTTTATTGTTAATTTGTTTTTTCAAACCAGCTTCATAGTCAGTGCATTTAAAATGGTGGGGTTTTCCCTGTTGCACAGGAAATATTTTTAGTTGGAAGCTTTATTGTGCAAGCTGTCCAGCAGTCTGACAAAAGCTAAATTCCAGCTTACGGCTGAAAACCGTAGGAAAAATTCCAAAGCCTTTACAAATTATACAAATGAGACTTTAATCCCAGCTGGCCTCACTAACGGGGGCTCTACATCTGCACACACATACAAATGTACTTTTCATATGGATTTTCAGCTATTTCAGTAATGAAAAAGAGAAAAAAAGTCTCTCTATTTTTGTAAATACTTGCATCACAATAATAAAAACCAAACAGTCCTGCAAGCACAGATTAGCCAGACTGTCAGAGAAATACAGCTGATTCTCAAAACTGGTCCTGTGCAGAGCTCTTAGGTAAAATTGATCTGCTGTCCAGAGGAGGATTCACTTCTCTAACAAACAGAAAGCTTGAAAGCCATGTGATCTTCCTGTCTTCTCCAGGTCATAGAACCGCTTTGGTTGGAAAAGACCTCTAAGATCATCAAGTCCAACCATTAACCCAGCACTGCCAAGTCACCACTACACCATGTCCCTCAGGCGCCACATCTACACGTTTCTTAAATCCCTCCAGGGATGGGGACTCCATTGCTTATTCTCATCTGCACAAGGCAGGGGGTATCCTCACAGGGCCACCCAGTTGTGGTAAGATGTGTGTGTATATGAGTGATAACAGCAAGTTAGATTGAGAGCAATGAAGAAAAATGGAAGGAACTAGAAGAAACAGTGCACGAATGGAAGAGGTGAAAGCAGAGCTGCAAAGCTACCTGGTCTTGCACACAGAGATGATAGTATGTAATGGGTCTTTGAATCCCTTAGTGCTGGCTGTCTACTGCTGGCAGTGAGCGGAATGCAAACATCACAGCCCTTCTCAGCTACATCCACAATGGTCATTTGAGAAGAGCCCCTACTTCACTCGCAGAAGAAATGCACATGAAGGATTTTTGAGTTCCCATTGAAGTGGCATGAAAACACAGAAGCCAAAGGATGGATGTTACTTGACAGAGATGTCTCTTCCTCCTTTAATTGCATGAGGTATATCACTGCCACAGCTTTTCATGTTTGGTTAAGGCAAACCCGCAGAGGCAATTTTTAAAGGAAATGAAATTCTATTTAACATTTTCCTGACTATGTTGCTTAGGCCCTAATTGAATAAAGGGATTTCATGTAGAACCGCTGCATACAAATACTCTTGTTTCACCTGACAGTGGCAGAGAAGGTCCCATTGCAGTAACAAGAGGCATCTCTACTCAGGCATCCCTCCTGTGTGTGGTGACCACAGTGAGAGACAGGGCCAACAGAAGCCATTTGTCATTTCTGAGACAACTTTTATTCTCACCTCTCACCAAAGGGGAGGGAACGTAGGTCTCTTCTCAAGCAGAACTCCCTCCCTAAAGAAGAGAAATTTGATGGCATTTTGGGGAAGCAATCCTAGCAACTAGAAGGATTAAAGAACAAATTAAAATGTTCTTTCCCTCTGTAGATACACAGTACTTTTGTCAGAGGGCAGTAGGTAACTCTCATGCTGCCCCTGCCCCTTTTTCTTGCCATTCTTTTTTCTCTGTTCTTCTTTTTCCTTAGGAAAACACAATAAAGGTGGGATAAATGATTCACCTGCATTCCTGAAGACACATTTGGAGAATACTGGGGCAGGCAGCAGAAGGCAGTGAGCGCATTGTCCTCAATGTATGTGCTGCTCCATTAATGTACTGACCTTCTTTTAGGATGTCAGACTACAACAAGTCACCAGTCCTTGTCCAGCAGATCGAAGGATATGAAAAAACCTATTACATATGATGCTAAAATATTATCACATAGCCTATGCACTTCAGTATTTGTCCTGTTACAAAGACAGCGCAGGTGCTAAAGTCATTGCCATTGCATACATACCCATGGGAAAATAATTTAATGACCATTTTTTAAGGATGCTGTTATGGATGGTGCAAATGTCTTTTCAACCAAAACAAGTTAAAAATTATTTCAGGTCCAGAAAAACACTAAAAGAATCATGTAATTGAGGCACAAAACAGATTAGACTCCAAGAAGACAGATTAGTCTGTATAGAGTCAGATACACTAAATCCAGTAATTGTGTAATGGACAGTGGAATGATAAAAACAATTATCTCTTCTAGATATGAAACAAAAAAATGTATACTGACTACTCAAGAGTGTTTACCCTCAACTTCATTTATGAAAAGGAGACCCCAGGGGTAGAAACATCAGGGAAGGAGGGAAACCAAACAATAATCAGAAAAAAAAAATCTGACTTGAGTTTCAAGATGGAGAAAAAAAGTCATTCTTCTCTCCCAGTCCCCAAAAGTAAGAAGCTGTATGAATATAAAGCATTAAGAGTATCTACCTACTTTAAGGAATATAATAAAAGTATCTACATTAATGGACATTTGATTCCTAGGATGAATCATATTCTGAATAATGACAGGTTAGCCCTGCTGCTTTAAAATATTTGGGTTTTATACATCTAATGCACCTACAATATTAATTAAATAAGACAACCTAAGATGATAACATTAAATAGTCCGCAAGCTGCAACAATAGAGTTATTTACTGAGTATTCCTAAAATAAAACCACAGGTAGTGAAAAGAGATTTTCCAGAAAAAGTCTAGAAACAGAGCTAAAAACAAGAACTTCTTTAATAAATCATAACAGAAATGTTTTTCAGATCAGAGCCAACTATCCAATACTGTGATACAATTTATGATCCAGCTCCTAATTTTTTTGACAGATTAACTCTTTAAGGGACAAAATTTCATAATTCTATAGTAGTGAAGCAGCTAATAGAACTATTATCATATATCCTATTTCATGCTTCATTTTTGTATGGATTTTTACTACTCTTTACAATCAGTAAGTATATACCATATAGTACAGTCATTTAAAACTTACTAGTTCATTGATGATAATGCCATTATCCTAAAGCAATTAAGATCTCTGAAAGGAAGCTGACTAAAATCTCAACAAGTAAATAAAAGAAATGGCCAAATATCCTTTAAATCTATTTTACAGGTGAAAAACTGAGGCACCAAAAGACTCATTTTGAGTTACTTTGGAAATCTAGCATGTTGAAAATGGAATTCAGAAATCTTGACTCTAAAGCCTGTGTTTTTGACTCAAGTAGACCCCTCTCCCCTTCTGAGGCACTAAACATTTATCTTAAAGCTCTGTTTTCATATCTGCGACTTGTTCAAATGAAATATTTTAGATTAAATACTTGTGTTGAAGAGAAAAGGAAACCAACACTCTCGGAATCGTCACACATGAAGAACCACGAGGGAGATCAAAGGATCAAATAAGGCAGTGTGACAATGCATGCAATCCTCTTCCAAATCCACTAGACATGCAGCGTATCTGAACTTGGAAACAGCTTTGTAGCCAAGGATTTTGCAGATGGTTTTGTTAAGATATAGGGCAAGAATTATAAATGGCTGAATACATGATGACAGATGCAAATCTTGAAAAGTGATCATCTGCATTAAGCCTGTTTAGCACTGCTTTTACTACAACAGCTACACTGCTTTGCTCAGAAGTGTATCAGAGAAATGAGACATTTACATTTTGTAGCCAACGAGCCACAAACATGCATCATGTATCTCAGCCAGCTCCTGCTGTACAAATCCCTTTGTGCAAGCCTGCACTCCCAAACACTGGCTTTATTTTCAGAGGGTTTGAGATGACACAGAAACCTACATGCCCACACCTACGGGCTTGTTCAAGTTTCTTAGGCTGCCTCATTCAGGAAATATTATCATAGAATCATTGAATCCTAGAATAGTCTTGGTTGGAAAAGATCTCTAAGATCATCAAGTCCAACCATAAACCTAGCCAGAAATCGCCACGAATGCAATTATCAACAGGGAAACATTTTATAGAAATATTTTGAGCAGTATGATCAAAAATGCTCTGCATTTACTGAGACATCCCAGAAGCAGGAGTCAGGACAGCTTACCTGAATGCTTTTAGTCTTACTCCTTGTGTTTTCCAAACAAGACCATCACTCCAAGTTTGGGTTTACTGAAAGCTATTGAAACCTAGGCTAATTGGAAAGCTCCACAAAATAGGAGACTGCAGGAAAAAAGGATACTGCTTCCTCTGCTGATACTACCCTCAGATCCAGTGTCACCTCTGAATCCACCTGTACCGTGTTATTTTGGGTATAAGCTTTCATAACAGTCTTTGAACCTACTACAAAATAACACATGCACAAACTGCTCCATATTCTTGACAGCCAAATGTATCCTCCACTATACCAGTAAAGACATAGTTGGAAAATTAACATCAGGGATTTGATTTAACCTTCATATTAACATGCAAATTCAGAACAAATCACCCATTGTAAGTCAATACGTGGAGATATGAGGATAGTAAGGCCATTCAGAAAAAGCAAATGATGGTACAGACACTGTCATATCAGGCTGTACAGTACAGAAAGGGATTGGAATATCCACACCCGTTCTAAACAGTCTTTTTCAGACACCCACATCTATGCTACAAGGCACAGGGAGGGACCATACAGCCACACAACACCAGACGTGTGTGTTTTATGCAACACTACCTTAGGACTGTAGCAGGTCTATATAACGCTGCTTGCATTTGAGGCTCCTTTCTTTGCCAAGCCAAACTACTGCAACCATTATCACAACACTTCATCTGGGTGATGCGCAAATTACCCATCACTCAGGCCCCGCGCCTACTGGTTACTTAGCATAATGATGAACTTAATCGGTAGAGGACCATGTTTCTTCAGGGGGAAGCTCATTTCTGTTAACCAAACCTCTGATAGCAAGGGAGCAATATGTTGCTGCCTTTGGAATTGAGTCACTTCAGCAGGAGGACAGAGAGGATGAAGAGAATGCTGAAAAAAGCTTTCAATATTAAGTCTTCAAACACATCATAACCCAATTTGTACAGATGCCAGCCACTCTTTCTGGCAGGCTGCATGATGTCTTGTTGTATTCTACAGCCAATTTGTTGACTCTAATTAGCAATTTGGGAATAGAGTAAGAAGAAAAGAAATAAAAAATTGAGTGCACAGTGCCAGTTACTGTAGTGGGACACATAGTCTTTCATTATTATTTTTTTTAATGTAGCTGAACAAAGGCTGCATCCAGCTGTTTCTTCAAAACCAGCCACGGGTGTGAGTAGCTCCATATTATATTTGACTTTGGTTGGGTAAATTCTTGGTCTCTTTTCTGTGCACATGTCACTTGTGATTTCCTGGCTGGACTCCAATGTGCAGCCTAGCGGGTGAAATCACATTTTAAAATTATTTTTTCGTACTATCTCTTATACTTCATGTTTCAACTTAATAGCAACAACCTGGGCATCTCCAAATTATTCAGTCCCAAAAAGCACCCGGAGAACACCACCATCAGCCAGCTATTCAGTGTGGCTTAAAACACAGGTGAAATCCAAGTTCAGCAAGTTTCAGGATATTCGCTTTGCTCCTTTAAAAACCCTCATATTCTAGGATTTTCACCTTTTCTTTTTCTAGTAACAAATGAAACAAACAGGTGTCGTCAACACACTAATTAACCATAAAAGATACTTACACATCCACTATACTTTCTCACATGAACTACCACAGTTACATTACTACATTCTCTGACATGAAACACCAAAGCGTTTACATGAAATATTCCTAGGATCTCACAGATTTTGGCAAATTAATTTTTTCAGTTAAGAAAATAAAAGGTAAAAAAGACAAGACTGTCACGATTAAGCAACGAAAAGACAAGAACTGCATCTATTTATTCCCTTCCCTCATATCAAGGCTTCTTTCAGAGATCTCTGGACACAAAGTCCTGGCAGTAGTTGTAATATTTTCTGGGTTTGCTACACTATCCATAGGCCTTTCACTCACAAATAGATCTTTTGGGTCCTTATGCCTGATTTCTCCTACTCAGAGAAATTGTTTTTTCTCACAACCAAAAAAATTGATATTTCATCACCTCTCCTTAGCCGTATAGCTGGATGCAGAGACTCACACTGCCTGCAAACAGCCTATTTTAGCTGAAACGGAAGAAAGAGCTGAAGTCATCTAGAGGTCCTCAGCTGGCCTCTTCTTCAATGAAATGAACTTTCAGCTTGCAGGTATGACTCTACCCTGAGGCTTTCCCCAAGCCCTGCCTGCCTGGCTCAGGCAGCATTTCACTGCTGGAGTAGAAGCCTGCTCCGTGGTCTCTCACAGCTCCATGGATGCTCCTGCCTCTCTTTGCGTCTTCAGGTGCAAGATCTGGGTAACACTTCCCTTAGTGAGCTATGGCTACAGAGCCATGGTATGAAGGGAAAGCAGCCTGCCCTCTCCTGTATGTATCACAGGTAGCATGTGATCATACAGGATAATGCAAAAGAAAATCTTAGTCTTCTTTCAGACGTTTTTTGAAGGGCATTTTGCAACCTTTAGTCCCTTTACAGAAGGTTAAGGTGTAGGGTGGCAATCACAGAAGTATGAATCAAGGCACCTAAAAGAGATGGATGAAGCACTTTGGTATGAACGTCCATCCCAAAAGAGTTTCTGATCAACTTCATCACGGTCAATACTGACATCTACACCTTCCCCAATGTCCTTTAACCCTTTCTCCTTGCTGTCTTCATTGTCTAATGCCACAATACTCTGACGCATACAAAAATATAAATAGAACAACTCTCCCTGCTTCCACTACTGTCTTTCCTCAAAATCTTGGGTTTTGTTGCTGGCTGAGTATAGAACACTTCGGTGGCACAGGTGGCTAGAAGACACCCATCCCTGCTTGAGAAATTTTTCATCATTTCTTTCTCAACAAAACTAAATATATCTTAAATAGCTGCCTGGAGAGTGAGTCGAAAACTTGCAATAGCTTTGGTGAGAACCACCATTAAAATGTCCCAAACAGCCATGTGAGTACTCACACAGCACTGATGAGCATGTTTAAAACCACAGAGAATGCACAAGTAATAAGACGTTTAATTATACTCTTTATAGTAAACGTTCAAATCTGCATTTTGAAAATCTTGTACGTTCTTAGAGAGAGATGACATTTGATTTTGAAACTCTAACTCAGTACAGTTAGGCATGAATATTTGGCTGCTAAGTCATCTGTGTCTCTTTCAGGAAGAAAAAGTTCCCATGGGGAGAGATATTTATATTGAAACATTCAAATTTACATGATCACAGTAGGATTAGACACAGCACACTCAAAAATCTTGAGCAATTAAAGAGGCTATACAATTAATGTGTGCAGAGTTTCTCTCTTTTCTCTTAACTTTTCCCTTTGCCTTCTCCTCATAACTCTGGTAGGGCAATAGCCTCACAGGCGTGCAGTAGCACTTCAGCCAGGTACAGGCTAGTGCCTCCACTGGCCACTGCAGCTACAACTCTTGGGCCAGCTCACAGATTGCTGCCATGCCCAGCAGGTGATTGGCAGTGGCTGGCTGGCATACAGCAAATAGGCAGTGATCAGATGGTCCATCTAAACAGGCAGACTGCCCATTTTGGCCATCAAGTCTAGGCTCGAGTCCAGTATGCTGAACAGCTCGTGCTTGAGCCTGCCAGCCAAACAGGTTACAAACACAGCAAGAGCTGTGGTCTTGTGGTGGGTACAAGACAGGGTACACGAGGAAGTATTGGAGGTATAAACAGGGAAGAGTGACAGGTGCAACCCAAACTGGCTTGGTTTTGCTTGTTGTGCATCTAAAAGATTTAGGGAAAACCAAGCTGTACATTTTTACTGTTTGTTAGTGTCACCACAAGCTACTGCGATGTAACAGAACTACTGCAGAAGATGGGAATATAACAAACATACCTTCCCCAAGGGAGAAAACACAGCAAGTTGTCACTAACAATCACCTAAGTCATGGGAAATTTTGCATCTCTCTATATGCCTGTTCTAAAAGCTCTGGTACTATGTAAAAACCTTAGTTTTGTTCGAGAGATAACAAAGAAAGTGGGTTCACTGTGCAAACAAGAAACAAGATCTAAAAGTCTGACTTGAAGGGTGAAGAAACCCACCCTAAGAGATCTGCATTATTCTCTGCACTTCTTGGGATTTCCTTAAAGGCCTGACTCATGTTGATGCTTCCACCTGGACCTAGTTCCAGTCCTGACAGCGAGATGAACACACTCTCACTGATGGGCAGGTACTGTAAAAGTGTAATACACCTTCTGGAGACAAAGTGTTAGGTAGGTAAGAGAAGAGGTTTGGGTTCACCTGTGCTCCTCCACTTCTTCCTCCATTCTCTCACCATTCTTGTTCTAACTCTTTTGCTCAGAAAGGGGTGTCCAAAAACCCCAAATCCTTCCTCAAAACAAAATCCCTGTTTGAAGTCTTATTTCTGTGCATTACACCCACTATGCCAAACTCACATCAACACTTCAGCCCACCAACACACCAAGCCTAGCAAACCCTAGTATAATTAAATGCCGCCTCCCACCTTGGCTTCAACAGCTGATTCTTCTGCGTCTGCCTGGTTCTCACTTTGCATTTAGTGATACTCTGCTTACCTACCAAATTCCAAAGCACATTTAAAAATGCAAAGATGACATGATTCCAAAAAGTTTTCTTTACCTCAGGACCCACTTAAATTTTTGCAACTAAGACTTAAGGTCTTGGACAATAATCAGCAGGTTGCTGTTGACACTTGTTAGGCTGGCGTGAGAGTTAAACGAGGGTGGTGGCTGAGGGTGGTGGCTAAGGAAACTGGCCACCCACTGCCCACAGGCCCACTCAGATTGTCTAACATGCGGGCTGGAACAGAATGCCCCCTATTCTCAGAATGCCGATAGCGATCTTGAGAAATGCAAGGGGAGAAAAAAAAAAATCTAGTGCAGGTAGCAAAGAACAAAATGGATTTTATGTCAGTGTAGTCCAACAGTGTGCCAAGTAGAAAAGGTCAGGAAAGCTGAAAAGGTGAAAGCCACTGAAAACTTTTTCCTCATTCTTTTGAGAGAAAGGTGGATTGATTGCGCTTAGTACAGCACTTAATCTGCCAACTATAACTTGTTTGAAATATTATACAACCTGCAGATTTGTGTGTATTAAGGTATTTCAGAAGGTTACATAGAATTAGCATCTCTGAGACGCTCTTTACATAGACACACCCTATGATCACTTGCAGGAAGAAAACTATTGTGGGAAACAATGTGCGTATCTATTTAATTAAATGAGAGGTCAAAGAGGAGTGTCACAGAGACATGTAGGTTAATGATTGCCTCAATTCATTAAATGTCATTTCCACGCTTTATGTCAAAGTTCAGCCAGACAGTCCAGAATAGCATTAAGACCATTATTATTTCATGATATTTGATAGGAAGTGGTTTGTAGCAGCAGCTTCTGAAATTAATTTCTAAATTCTCAGCTGACTCACTTGTACAATTTGTCAGGCACTTCTGGTTTCAATAATCATTAATACATAAACCAAAGATACAGAGGCTGGAGTTTAAGATATAAGCTGGGATTCTTGCTTATATGCAAGTCCAAGGAACGTTAACGAGTCATAAATATATGGTGCATAAAAACTAGAAAAGTTCTCTGTTTCAGACAGCTCTCTGCCCCAGACACCAAAGGACTGCCAACACACATAACAAGTAATATTAAAGGGGCTTACCCTTAACATGTGCCTTAGGGTTAAGAAACATGACCAAAATATTGCACTCTCATCTCACATATTTGACTTAGCCTCAGAATGCTTTTTCAGACTAATTTGGTATCAGATATAGGAAAAAAAAAAGATTAATCAAAATTTTGAGAGAGGAGTATAATAGACAACTTAATGCTAACTACTCTTTCCTATTCCTCTTACTACATTTTCATTGTCACCAAATTTGTTTGCCAGTTTATGGAAGTTATATCCAGACAAAAATGAAATACTGAATCTGAATTAGGATGACTGCACTACTGAAAAATCTTTCTAAGCATTTGTTCTGAAGATGCTTCTTACACCAGGTATAAATCTCTGCTGTTTAAGAGATGAGAGGCATTTGGAAAAGAACCTACAAGATTTCTGTAAAAGAAAAATCATGTCTTTAAAGTCTTTTGATTAAAAATATTTTTTTGATATCAAACTGCTTTTCGCACTACTAATTTGTTTATGATTTGATATTCACAAAGCTTGGCTAGTTGAAGTAGATGAGTTAATTTTATTTTTGGATAGAACTGGTGTCCTTAGGATTTATGCCCAAAACGAACAGGTACTTCTCTTCATTAGAAAGTACCATACAACGTCAAGATGAAGAAATGCTTCAATAAAAAAAAGTTACATACAGGTTTATCCTCCTTATTCTGCATGAGCATCTTTGTTAGCATTGACACCATTTCAAATTTATCTTTGTGTCATTCTGATCAGAACTGAATTCCTAAAACTGCATGATATTCCCCTGCCTCAGTAGCTGTGAGAAGACACTCTTGTAGGTGGAAAATTCACTTAGTCTTTTATTGGAGTCTTTGATGAGTAATAATGCACAACAAGCTGTTGCGTAGGAAGAGGAAAGTGACCACCAACTCACAACTTCCAAAAGCTGCCAGTAATGCAAGTCCCAGAGAGAGACCTTCTCCAGAAACATATTGAAATCCATGTTGGGTGGCAGCAACTACTCAGAAAGGTCATTTGGCCAGCAATGTAGCTAAGTGGCTGTTATTACTCTTTATAGTAATATCAGTAACCTAGAAATAAGGGTGATGGCTATCCTCAGCTTTCAGTACAATAAGATCTAATGAATTCTTTATCATTTAGCACAGCACCTTCTTTTTACTATGAGAAACATCCATTTACAAAGTCTTGACTAACAGTAACTCTAATTTTCAATTTAGGAACAAGATAGGCAACAGGAACATTGGAGAATTTTAAGATGACTTTTCTGTCCAGTGCCACTGATGGACCAGCTGGCCTGAGCCAGGGCAAGATGCCAGCACATTTGCAAATTCCACCAGGAAAAAACCAGAAGTGCTCCAGCAGATATTTGCTGCTCCTTAGCAAATACTCTCCAGACCATGAGTACCACGGGGAGACAACACAAACAACAGGTTCTTCCTTTTAACTTTGCTCATGCTGTCCATTGAGAGGGCATAACGTAAGCATAAGAGCGTTATTTCAAATATAAAAGCTGATGGCTCGGCTTTGTCCAGCAAGCTTTCAGCTATAGTACTTAAACACAGGTACTTTTGTTTGTGGAAGACTGTTCCTACAAAACCAAAAAATACTAATGCATTCACATACAGAGCACAGAGGTATATTTTGCACTACAGGAGATCAGGCAGAAGCCGAGTCCTCCAGGAGTCAGAGTTCCCAAAAAGCCATGAGAGAGGAGAGATTCCAGGTTACAAATGCTGCGATACTGAGCACTGTGGAGTACAGCACAGATACACTCATGGTCTAATTTCTATGTAAAGTAGCAGATGCTTTTCTTAGCCTCCAAGACATACATAGTGCTTCAGCTGCATCAACACAACCAGTCCCAAATGGCCAGTGGCATCCAGGACCTACACTTAAATCCTACAGAAATATTTAAAAGACAGAGATGTTGAAAGGTAATATATATTTGGGTTTATGTTCATCAGTGTCCTCAAAAAAATGATGTACCAAAAAAAGGGCCAAATTTAGGGGAACTAATCTCATCTCAGTTTCTTGACATGCATAAGTACATTCGTTGTAATGCTGCTGATGTAATAGATTTATAAGTATGTGGTCACGAAGCTGAAAGGGGTATGGAGACATTGCTCACATCCACACATCTGTGCCAAACAGGACAACACATCACCAACCGCAGCAGCACCACAAGTCACTATTACACAGGGAGAAGGAAACCCAGGTTCCTTCTATCTATTACCCCTTCCTTTATGTATTACCCAGTCACCTGGCATTTGCCAGAAGTGTCCCAGCAGGTGCTAACAGAGGGGAGAAGCAGAGAAGCTGGTACCCATGTGTGACCCTCTGCCTCACACACATCATGTCACCTCTGTGGGAGCCTGGCCAAGGCATTCACCAGTTCTGTATTACTGCTGGCATAACAGGGAAAGGAGGGAGTAGACAAGTAAATCTACTAGAAATGAGTCAGATGGAGTCTTTATCAAATGACTCAGAATAACAAGTGAATAACAAGGATTATGAAAGTACAGACACTGTTGCGAGAGGCCATTCATATGACTTGTGTTCCCCAGTGACGCAAGAAGTAAATGAACTGAGGACTATTGACAATGTACAATTCCTATCTTGCTGCCTGCAACACAGTTTAGAGGATGCTTCCAGAGATAGGCTGAGCCAGAGATAAAAAGCGACAGGAGACATCTAGGAAAGAAAGAGAAACAGACTAAGTTGATTCCACCCCCCCACCCCCCCACTTTTATCCCCCAGAGAAATGGAAACAAACTGATTGCTAAAGGCTTATCAAATGGGGCTTATTCCCCTGGAGAAACTGGGAAGTTTTCTGCATGCCTAAGGCTGTTTGGGAACATAGCTCCTCAAAACCATACATGCATCACCTGACCTATGGAACATCTTTCTCCACCAGTCAGACATGGGCTGTCATGAACATCAACTGAAACCCAGGTCTGCACTTTGCACAGACCCCAAGGTAACTACACAAACCTAAATTGCTATTATTCCTCCTAATAGTGCAGCAACTAAATAGAATGGAGTCCTAGGCTTCAGCACCAGGATTTGGGGGCTGTTTGACATCCCAGAACATCACCCAGTCTCTGTGTGAGGAGAACACGAATACTGACAATGCTCAAGGTTTTTGCAGCACTACTTGATCTGCAGATCTGGAAGCATGCTGTGCAAGCATCCAAATCTCACCTCCATTTTACAGGTGGGATAAAAGAGTGTTAAGCACAGAGAGCAGTGTTTCAGTAGTAGATAAAATCTCTTGCATGTGGGCCACACAAGTGAAATGTCACTCACTGGTCATATCAAGGGAGCAGAGTCACCACAAACCCTCAGGATTTCAATACACATCCTCTGTCGGTCCACTTGCCTTGTATTTCTCATGTCTGACAAAATCAAGTTCCTTCAAACTCAAAATCACTTATAGTCAAGTGATAAACACAATGAGTGACAAGAGGTAAGGTACAAATGATAAACAGCTGAGATTAAAAGATGACCTAGGTGAGCAGAGGGGCAATGTTACCACCTTCCAATATGGAAAAGAACAAGCTGCAGCATCAGCATACCTAAAATCTCTGTCACCTACTTGGCCTCTGGATGGAAACCTTCTCATGAATGGATGGTGCTACTTTCACTGACCTTGAATCTCCATCAGAAGTCAGGAAGGAAGGGAAGGTTCTAAGTGCACCTCCTAGCTTACTTTGCACAAACTCCTCCATGGGACAAGTCCAGGAAGAACTATGCTTTGAATACATAATTCTGATTAACTACATGTTACACTGGTAAAATACTGGTAGATTTAGTATTTTCTAGTATGAGACAATTAAGACAAATTAATGCCTTAACCTTTCCCCCAAAAGGTAACTTTTTTGCTAAAGTTCATGAGCACTTTTAGCCATTAGGGATCTCTTGGTTATCGCTAAAAGCCTACTTAACTCCATTTTGTCCAGCTAAACACCTCCTGTAACTTAGGCATTCTTAATCTCTTCATTGTACTCCAGATAACAGAAAGGAAACCTAAGATCCGACAGACTATTTACCAAAAATGTTCTTCTCATCTGACTTTGTACATTTTGACAGAGATTCTTTTTCATAAGATGTTTGTGATTATTTTGTTATTTCATGAGTCCAAACAGAGGACATATCATTTTTCTAAGACACTCTTCCCCAAAAGAGATGCTACTTTTCTTTTCATTAGGAAACGATGACAGTCAAAGGAGGGCAAAAACTATAGCAGCAAGTATGCCAAGCTCACTAGAAGCATTATTGTAACAAAGTTAAAAATAACTCTCTGGCCTAACGGCAGAATCTCATTTGCTTATGAACTGCAAATCTTAGTGTCCATCCCAGACATGGTATTAAAAACAGCAACACTGCTCCCTCCCCAAAAACACCCACAGGCTTACAGACTGGCTCAGCAGATGGAGTTTCTAGACTCTGCTCTCTCATTTAACTGGGGCTAATTAAAACAACACTTCTTTCTTCTTACATTAATTATATAAAAGATTATGAAATACTGTGATCCAGAGGCCAGACAAATATCTGAAACAGAACCTGTATTCATTCACACTTCTCTTTAAATCTTCTTACGGTGATTTGCTTTTGTAGCCAATATGATTAGCAGCACAAAAAACTCAGCCTCAGCTTTCTCCCTAAAACCACTTGTTTGCTATAGAACTTGCCTGAGCTTTGTTTTACCGCTCCCATAACACTTCCAGTCTGGTTGAGTTACTGAGCTACCATAACTCTGAGGATCAAGTAGGATCATTAGCTCTGCAGCTTCCAAAGAACGCTAAATCTTGGAAACTGGGCAGCAAAGCAGAGCAGAAATACCTCACCAGTTCCCACACATGTTTTAAAGTTAATGAATATGTTACAGGTTCCTTGCACTGGATTTGTTTGGGAGTTACAAATGGGTCTCCTAAACTTGCAAGCGCTACATAGTGGGTCAAGATTTCATCTGAATTACCTGAACACCTTATAACAGCACTGCGAAACACCGCAAGGATCTGTTCAAGAGCACTCAAAAACTCCACGCATCTTGAGTGCATTTGAAGCGAGGATCCTGATGCAAAAGCTCAGGACTAGCTTTAAGCTCTGTTTGCTTCACTTTGCATTTCCTTCATTCCTCACGTTCAATCGCTTCTGTATCTCCTAAGAAAGATTCTCAGGCACCTTTAAAGGGTATTAACCTATGCTTCCAGAAAGCAAATGTCCTCAACAAATTGTTTCACAGAAAAAGACCGCTTTTGTCAGTTACCAACTCCTCTGAATTACGCTGCAGAGTTCACTGGCCTCTGCAAGTATCCAGTGAAATGTGAAGCTGTTGCTAAAGCAATTTTTGCAATCACTACCTCTAGCAAAGTGTTACCAAAAAAGACCTCCACCAAAACACCTAAGCGCCAAATTTCTTCTGAGCTATCACCAAGGAAAAGCACTCAAATCATACCACACTGACATAATACTACAGAAAATCACACAATACCACCAATATGTGTAATGGAGTATTTCCCTTGTCAACACTGGGATAACGGTTCTTTGCAAACTCAAGAAAAAAGATTATGAATCCACATCCCAGAGCCTTTCAGAGTAACGCATCAGATCACACTCACTCATCTTTGTCATTACAATGAGCTCATACTCCGAGTTGAAATGCCTAGAGGCATTAATGAGAAAATCTATAGAAAAGTGTATATTGACATAGGAAATGTGGAAACAACCTTTAAATAAGCTTTCCTTTGGACAAATACTACTTTTTATTTGAAATCATGAGGTTATTTCATTCTCAGACTTCTGAAATAGTCATCTTCTATTCCAGTTCAACTAGGACAGGTTTATTTTAGATAATACTCATTAAAATGCAAAAAATATTTTTCTGGTATCAAAAAAGAATACTTTGTCATTACTGGCAAATGTTTTGGGGTTTCTCTGTTCATTCTTTTTTCCTCACTGAACTTTTCCTCTTCTACCCTTTCTTCTGATGCCCTGTTTTTACCACGCTACTCCTATGCTATCAGAAAAGTGAGGAAGATTTAAAATAAAATTGTTTGCGAAGGGCAAATGCCTTTCCAAATCACCTTGCATTCTGAAGGTTCTCTTTGTTGTCCAGTTTTCTGCAGTTAGGTTTTCACTTTAAAAGCACAACAGTGATTTCTTCTTCATAAAAGATATATACTCCTCATTCATTTTCACAAATGAGTTTTGGAGGTAGGTGAAGTAACACCATTTCCTACTATAGCCTCTCAGGCTTCTTTTAACTTTGCAGTTGAAGATCTGAATTTAATCTTTCCAAACTCTTTTTTCTCTCTCTCTTTTAAACCTTTGAGCGGAAGGTAAGTAAACTATAAGCCATGATCAAATAGTGTCACAACAAATTCCTTGTGGGTTTTTTTTTTCAGGGAGACAAAGGCCTTTCCACTGACTTCTCGGAGACTTACAGCATTCAGCTGTCAGACACACTTCGCATAATTTGCTCCAGACTGGCTTCCTAGGAGACTAATGGACATTGGTTGCTGTAGTCTTCCCTTTGGAATTCAAACTCTACTTGTAAGCCATATTTCAGACTTATTATTTTTAATCTCTTTTCAGGACGCAGCAGCATCACACACCTTCTAGTCTCTGGATGAAGTGTTTGCATTACCCTGTACAGAAGCTAAAAATACAACTTTAGGAGGACACAAATTCAATGGTTTCACAGCCAGTTGTCTTTCTAGTGCATTTTGCTTCCATTAAGAGATCAGACCATTTTTCAATTACCCCAATAGCCTGCATGAACATGATTAGAATGACTTTGCTTAACTGACCTTAGTAGGAGCTAGATGGGGCCCTAATGATGGAGAGCAGCAGCAACTTGTGGATTAACCATTCAGGAGGCAACTGGGGACTTTCTGTCATCTGCAGGGTAACTCAGTGACAGTCACACTGAGAAACATGAGCCTCTTGTCTAACTGTACAATGTCATATCTGAGCAGCTCCATTCAAGTGCTGGCAGGAGCAGACCATATTCTTCAGGGAGACTGATGAGAAATGAACAAATGGGCCAGTCTGATGGGAGCTGAGCTTTATAGCTGTAAAGGGAAAGATGATATACTGAAAGAAATAATTTGGAATTGCTCACACAGATCACCAACCTCTGAATATAATGTGTCCTAATTACAAAAAAAAACAACAAACCAAACCCAAACAAACAAACAAAACCCAACCCCCAAAAAGCATCACATTCAATGCTCCGGAAAAACTCTGGTCAATGGGCAACAGAATTACAAAAAAGTTAAAGAGAACAAATGGAAATGTAAAATTAGTCCCATGTAGAGCTGGTATGCCTTCATTTAAAACACATTGTTCTGTTTTCATAGTTCTGGAGAAAGGAATCAGAATAGATAAATATGCATTGCCAATGTTATTAAAAGATCTAGATACGTTTATATGAATGCAAATAAGTGAATAAACTGCATATACACACGCACAAATACCTTTATATATACAGTTGATATAGATCAGAAACATATTTAGAAAAATAAGAGATCTTATCTGGGCGTCTATAGCAATCCAAGGCCTGTAGAAAGAGACAGTAAGAAGTGGACCAGATCTTACCTTGCACTAAGGGATAATGAGAATTACTAAAAAGGAGAGTTACACATGGTAAAGAGAGGGTAGAACGGGCAAACTTTATCTACAAAAAAGCTACAGATAAAACCACCGAGACTGTGAAACAGAAAAGGAAAAAAAAAATTGTGTCAGACTGAAGGTTTTTTGATGAAAAACACAATTAGCATGTGGAAGGATTTTTTTGCTACGAAGTATGATCTGCAGCCAGAAGTTCATAAAAAGAGCAGCACAGGTAGTAAGAACCATGCCTGCATGAGATACTTGGACTTCAACAAGTTCATAGTCTAGAAACTAAGTGGCAACACTGCTGTAGGTTGAATTTGTTGATGTGGTGGTACTTGGTCCTGGTCTCCTGGAGAGATGGAGACCTCGGGAAGCCTGGCTGGGCCAAGAAAAAAAAAGGTAATTTTGGGTGGTTTTTTTGTAGACTTCTGCAGAGTTGGCACGCTGATCAAATCTGAGCAGTGTAATAATTTCAGCTTTCCGTGTCTCAAGGGGAAACTTTTCACTTAGTTAAGTTGTAGACAATTAGCAATTGACAGACTTCAAAGTTTTTTATTTTTTTCCTGAGAGAATAACAATTTATCATTAGAGTATTTAATATTTTGTTGGCCAAAGTGGAGGTTGGAGAATTCAATAATTGGAATTAGACATATGTAGTTGTTTTCATTAAAAGGATAAATCTAATAAAACACAGTAAACTTTTTTTTTGTTCTCGTTAAAAACAATTCAAATAAATTTAAAGGCAAAATTTCTGTGTTGATAAACTGCAGGAAGAAAAACATAGGCTGCATTTAAACTAAGATGAAACAGTAACATTTGACACTTTGGATATTACCAACCAGAACCTCAGCAGGAATAAGCTGGGGTCAATTTAATGAGTTTGATGAAGCTTGCGTCAAGAAAGTAGCCTGAATTACATGCAGGCAGCATCAGGCATGAAAAGGCAGCATTATCTCCAATTCTGAATAATGATTTCTTCCAGGGAAGCCCAACTTACATTGCAATGGTGGAGAATACTATTACCCCCTTTTACAAAAGGGAAAACCAGGACACAGGGGGCTGAAGTGGATGCAAGCAAGATTTTAGTCACAAAATTACGAGACCCTGTTTAGCAGTCTGTTACCGGCTCAATCAAGTTGCTTCCTAATACTTTTCATGTTTTAACTGTGCTTTTAATCTAGCTTGGTTCTTTAATTAAAAAAATAAAACCAAATATCCACAAATCTTTATAACTGGAAAAAGAATTTTTCCTTGAACAGAACTGCTACTGCTTTAAACACGTTTCATGATCAGAGGATATTGGAAAAATTCAAGACTGATGATAATTAGTGCCATATTTTGCCCAGATTTTTAACACTGCCTTGGTGATTGAATGAATTTTACTTTTTTGTTGTAACAGATCCTTGTTTTTCTTAATACTTGGACACTGAGGACATGCAATTATACGGTACAGGAGCCTTGTACAGCAACAAAGGATTCTGAGCTATGCTTACGATAAAAATCATTAATTCTTACAGAATTCGTTTTTTCAGTGTCCAAAAGAAATTAGGAGCTCATTGTTATTTCCTGCTTACCTCAAAACTGCCAGGAAAAAATTAACAAACAAAATCAAACCCCCTTCATTTATGAAAGGAAAGCTTTTTAGAGGGATTAGAGTGACTAGAAACATAGTGCCTAAAAATATTCAGCCGAGTTATTCTGCCAAAGTGTAGGAAATGTCAGCAGGGTCATTGAGACTGCACAACAAAAACCCATTTTCATATCATTCTCTTATGAATTTTTACCTTTTCATCTACCTAGCCACACGTTGCAGCCCTCAACAGGCACTTTATGGTGCAAATGGTAAACACTTGCACTTCTGAATGTGGTGGAGTTTTGCCATGGGCTGCAATGGTGTAAAATTAAGCCATTAATAAGAATGTCAGATACAATGGCGCATTTCTGGCTGTCATCACCCTCATCCTAACAGTAACCAGTAAAATGACAGAAATATTTTTGACTGGTCATTTATGATTAAATCTCCTTACATTGTGAAACAGTCTATTGCAATACATCAAGGCACTGCCAAAATCGATTTGTGACTAATCAGTAAGTTACATCGTACCTAAGATCTGTGCAGAAGGGACCTTTGTGTCCTGTATCATTCATAAACTTAACCAGACCAATGCAACAAAGCTAACTGTATTCTTGACATCATTCTTCAGTGAGCACTGGGAAAGAGTTTATTTTCCATTTCTTCAAATTTATTATCTAGCTGTTATAAATGAAATTAATTAATAGGTTTTCATCTTGCCAACTAATGTGAACTGGCTATAATGCATGAAATAAGTTTCCATACCTAGCCAGCTGGATGGGTTGTTCTCCTACATTTTGCACCATCAGAATGACTACTATTCCATGTCTTTTTCTCATTTTTATATATATACATTTATATATATATTTATATATATATATGTGTGTGTAAAGGTAAAAGTAGACATGAATTGAATTGTATTCTGTCATTCCAATTCAATATCTTTAAAAAAGCACCTCTGTCATTTGCTATTTTACCAGCATTTCAAGATTATTTATATCAGTAACTGTCTTTGAAATATAATTCCAGGATAGGGTAACTTTGTGTCAATTTTAAGATTTTTTTCAAGCAGGTATTCTTTGAGTGAAATGATTTTTTTTCCTCAACTAATGCATAAGCCACAAACCCACCTTTATTTTTTGTAATTCCCTGATAATATTATGATGATTGATAAAAGGGACTGTTACTAGGCAACTAATCATAATGAGTAACTTTTGAGAGTTTGTAATTGAGTTTGAGAGTTTGTCATTACAGACTTCACCTTCCTCCTATTGAGGGCAGGGCAGGAGCAGGACCAGTAGTCCAGATCCCCCCCCAGCACTTGGAACTCAAGAGCCTGTAGCTTTTCCCTCTCCTCACTGGGCAGCTTCAGAAATCATAGTCAGAAGCCTGCCAAGAAATTTAATGCTTCCCCAGAGCCTTAGGCTCAGTAAGGAAAGCTTTATACTGGAAACAGAGGCCAGGTTCAACCACCCCTCAGAAGACAGTGGGGAATGGCGTGGTAACAGAGACCTGACTGACCTGTCTTCTGACTGCAGGGCCCTTATGTTTTGCTTGCAACTGAATGCAAAGGACAAGCTCCTAAAAGTCACTGGATAGCCACACAGACACTGAGAGAAGAAAGGGGTGTGTGGAAAGCGGCACACGGCAGAGCTGAGCCCCAAAGACACCTGCCCACATCCTGCACCACAGGGAACTTGCAAGGCATTTCCAGGGTAAATCCATGCTCAGAAATTACCACCAACTGAATCTGGCCCCTTCATTTACCGTATTACACTGCTTTATCTTTGCCTCCTTCCCATAGCACTATGCATCCCCTTTTGTTCTTTATGGCATCTAACATTGCCCTGACAACTCAGACATTCAGAGAGCATGTCAATGCATGCAACTAAAACATTGTAAATCTGGTGCACATGTTGCCCTGCACGTGCAGAGCTACTCATAGAAGTGGAACAAAGACAACATTTTCAGTTCTACCTGCTGCTACATCCTTGTATTTAGTTTCTTGTTTGAGAGATTTTCAATATCCAACCACATATTGTGTGAGCCACTAAAGTCAGAGCAATGCTCTGGTGAGCATGCTATGCATTATTTTACTAAAACCTTGGGGATGAGGGTGAGGAAGGAGTCCCTGGCTGGCAGGTTGTTCCAAACTCCCATACCTTGCCTGTGGCTCCCACCCAGCAGCTGAAAATTCATAGAGACAAACAAGTGGACCTGACATCCCTTCCAGCTGCCCCTCCACTGCTAACCTCGGCTTACAAAGACACAGCTGGTTTCTTGGTCTCTCCCTCAGCCTTCCTCTTTTGCTACACACTCTCTAGCAGTTAATGTATATTTTTCCACTACAAGGGCCTTCCCTTCTAATTGCAGAAGTGTTAGCAGGGATGGGACAAATTTCTCATTAGCCTCCTGGCAAAGGAGGGAGTCAGGTCAAAATTGTTTTGCCAAACTGGGTATCAAGGGAGGAGACTCTACAGAAATTTTATTTTAAAAAGTGGGATCCCAGAGATAAGGTCTCTTTAACATGCAGAGATATTTACAGCTATGTTTCCTACAGACAGCCAGAGCTACACTGTCTGTTTCCTCCAGAATTACAAATAACTACCAGTTATTCAGAGAGACCTATTTTCCAATGAACAGTACAGAGAGACACTGATGGGCACAGACAGTAGATCATCTCCATAGCACAGACAGCACAGATGGAACAACTCGACAGCAGCGAGCTCAAGGTACAGTCTCTAATAGCATGACTTCTATCAGTTTTAATTGATCATGCTTGTGAGAGAGACCTTACATCCTTTAAAGCTGTGTTTATAGAAGAGCAGGAATATGTTTCACAGTGACCCGAAACAGTCGGCTAGTTGAGTATGCCTCACTTCTTTTTTTTTGCTGTCCATCCTATGACAAAAATAAATATCCAAGATTTTGAAGCTGCTGTGGCTGGCAAGACAGAACACAGAACAGAGAATTATCCTCCCATTACCTATGCTTAAGTATATGCCGTGTAATAATGTTTCAGCTTCTGCTCACTTCAGAAGTTGTGATTGCCCCTACATTAGTGGGATAACATATCACTGCTCCATCGTCACAACACAGATGCTGTGATGCATCTGGTAAGACTTCACGTTGACGCTTGTAAACCCCGTGTTATGACTGCAGCAATAGAAAACAGTGTTTAATGTTAATGCTGCTTTCCTGGAATACAGTTAAAAGGCATTAAGAGAGAACATCTCTAGGAGCACTACGGAATCTTTGTCAAAACACTGTCAAGACAAAAAAAAATACATGCAATGCTGAAGGAAATGTGTCCTCTCTCAGTTAAAAAGAATGTTATGGATCATCAAAGCAGATCATTAAATCAATCAGTAGTTTACTTTGCATCAGTGAGCTGGCAGCATATTCATCTGTCCAAGGAAACTACTGCTATGGTTGTGTCCACTTCCTTATGCAGCCACACAGCACCGCATTGCTTGAGACTTCAGCAGTGCCAGTAAACATTGAGTAAACATTTGTATTTACTCTCAGATTTAAGGAGTAAAACTATTCTATTCGTGTAAGCCTCTCCATTGCCCAATTTCTTTTTTTTTAAGTCTGCACTTTGGGACTGCACTATTTCAAAACATCTTTTGAAGCAATTATAAACGTAAGGATAAATCAAAACATCTTTAGAAAAAACAAAGCTCCCCCTAGCTAATCCAGATAAATATTGTGCAGAGATACATTTGTCACAACTTCAAAAAACTGAAACTTTACGTTTTTGTCATGTTCGCTGCATCTCAGCATCCAATATTGAACGGTACTCCCAATCCTCTGATTAAATCACACACTAATGTTATGAACTGAAAGAACTGCATTGCAAGGACAGTAATGCACAACACAGAGAACGAAGTCATCTCATTGTAATATCATGCACAACAGAGATATGGGCACCATCATTACAAACGATAAGAAATAAAGCAATAAGCAGATTTACCTGAAGTAGTTACTGTGTTCTATTCCTGATCTGTTTCATACTCCTTTCAGGATAAACACCCCTAAAGTATATTTCCCACTTCGTACTAATATTTTATTCAGAATACGTGTGTTCTTCATTATTAAGTGAAGAACAGTAAGGTTTTCAGATGGAAGGCAGAGGGCGGGGGGCACAGAAATCCCCCCATTCCCAGCTCTCGCAACTGAACTCTGATGATGCAGGTGGACAGAAGGATTCTGCTGAAGGGAAGGCGCAGTGTATGCAGCTCCTCTCAGCAGCGCTTCTCTCCCCAGCAAATGCAGCTAGCTCGCAGTGGAACAGCCTGCAGTAGAATAACAAGAGAATTTCTCAAGTGCTAGTGCAAGCGAAGGAGGGGGTGTGAGGGAAAGCAAGGGAAGAAAATGCTCGGGAAACTGCTTTTCTCTTCAGCTAAGGCATGCTCTATCTCCCTCTTTCACTGGGGTCTTGTGAGGATAGACACACCAAAGATTTTAAGGCTCTGAGATGCTATGTGAGAGCTAACATAGACAGTTGGCTAAAATAACCAAGCTTAGGCAATCCAAAATATTAAGTTTCCAATAGCAACATCAACACCTCCCTGTTGTAACACGATGTACGTTTTCAGACAAACAGCAATATTGTGAGAGATAACATCTTTGCCCTGAAATCTAGTTGCAAAATCAGTCTTGCTTGACTACCCCTCCTCAAGACTCATTTGCCACTTTTAAAATTTTGGTTCATTTTACAGATACCATTTTCCCCACTGTATTCTTTAATATTTTCTCTCCTCTGATGGTGAACAAACAACTAAGATGTTAACCCTTGGAGGTGCTGAGACAGTTCTGCCGACAGCCCACTGCTGGATGGCAACTTAAGTGACCATACGGATGAAAAACTATTTTGCATGTACAAACCACCAGCAAACCTATACATAGATCTATACATGCTAGAAATAAAGAGAAAATCAGACTTTTTTCAGATCTATGTAAAGCTCATCCAGTCATCATGCAACCAGAGTGTAAAAGACCTTGTGAGCCTCAGGCTTTGTGCAAGGAGGGCTGTTCATCTGGCATCCCCTCCTGCAGCTCCCTGGCAGCTCCAGCGGCTGAGCTGACGTTCAGTGTGCAGCACTGGCACTTCCCTCTGGCCCTGTGTGCCACTTCCCTGGGGCTGGATCCCAGGCATCCTCTGCATGTCACCTCACAGTCATCCCCAGCATGTGACTGCGAACAGCACCTTTGGCATTAAACAACAGGAGCTGAAATGTTTGCTCTCATTCATATACTGCTAGCAGATGGCAGATTTTCATTTTAAAAAAAGAATTCTAACTCTTAAATTACTACATCCTCTTGTCCTTGCTGACTTCAATTATCAGCTTCAAGTAATATAAACCCAGTTCTCCCTCACCCACCATTTTAAAACAATATTATTTACAATTAGCTTTTTAAGCATTGTTCTGTTAATAGTATTCACAAAAATATAGTAATGACTACACTTTGTAATCTGGTAATAATAGCTCAGAGAAGTTTCTCTCGGGGAGAATTTTCATCCCCATGTGGTTTATACATGCTAATTTCTATGCAAATTAAGAACCCAGTGACACATCCTATTATAATACTTGCCTGTTTTGTACATGTATTTGGTGAAATCATCGCACTCATATTATACTTTGGAAGAAGAACATGTCCCAGCCCGTACTGCTGCTACGACAAGAGATGAGATACAGATCCATCATGGGAGTGTATCCTCCACTCTGGGAGGTGGGTGTACACTATCACTAAAACGGCACAGACAGTGGGTGGCAGCAGGTTATCATTTCTTTCCTACGTTATGTAATTAGTACTGCCAATCCCAGCTTTTAAAAACTCAGAGTTTAAGAAATAGAGCAAACTGATGTATTTTTATTTATTGCTTCAGTATTCTAGCCTTTAAGATTCAGAGTTTCTGTTCTAGAGAGACAAGCATCACAACTATTTTTAAAAGGGAACTCTGAGCTTTCCATCACTGTGGAAGCTGAAGCTTTAAGGGAAATCACGACAAGATCCACAATAAAATTATGACTGCCTGCAACCTCACATAGCATGTTGAAGAAACCTCCTAACAACATCATGTTGTCACTAAACACAAACTGCTGACAACTTACCAGGAAGAAACAGCAAGTAATGCAAGCTAGGCTTTGAGTGCCATGTTAGTGTGTGACAGAGCCCAGCTGGGACACTTCTGGATGGGAAAGGGGCTCATGCTTGTGAGGGGAGGGAGACAAATCTCAGCCCACCAGGCAGTGACGTCTGTATTTCACTTCACCAAGAGCTGTGTCAAAAAGGCAAATGAATTGCTGAAAAACTTTCAAAAGAAGAGCTCTCCCTCAAGGCTGAATGCAGAGACCTTCTAACAAGTCAGGGCTGGGAAAATCAACACTTTGAACAACACTTGTGTAAGTCCTGATCTAAGCCCTGGAGATGTGATGGCTCTGACACACCAAAAAGAGAAGAGCCTTGTCAGTATAGCTCCCTGTTGTGCGCTATTAACACAAGGGCCAGGAATGTCCATCCTTTTGTGGAGACTGGGCTCCTCAGATCTGTATATCAGAAGTGGTAAAACTGATGTGTTACTATTGTTACAGGTCTGGAGACCCCAAGGCCTCCAACGAAACCCAGGAAACTGTACAAACAGGAGGCATTCCTTCCCTAGGGGAGCTAAACATCTAAATGAAAAAGACAGGCAGGGAGTTGGAGGGGAAGCAGAAGTACAGAGAGGTGAAAGCAATCTGCCCAAGGCCACACAGCCAGGGCGAGCAAACCAAAAATAGAGGCTGACCTCCTTGATTGTCAGCCCATTGTTCTCTCTGCTAGACTAAATCTCCCATGCTGGATCTGACATTAAATTGGTATTTCTGTTTTGTTGCTGTCATTTTTAAAAACAAAGCATGACGGCAATGTCTCTGTAGTGAGCTGCTGTAATCGAGGCCACACAGCATTTTTAGAAACAAGACCATGGAGAACTTTTGCTAAGAAAAGAAAGCAAGGCCCCCCGGACACCGGGTCTGGAGAGCACAGCCTGATTAGCAGCTACTCCTCTGCCATTAAAGACAATGGTTACTGCAGTTCTGAAGGCTCTCAGCATGAACTGCTTTACCAGAGCAAACCCTGGACAAAAAGCGTCATCAAAGAATGCAGCTAAAGGCAGACACCACTAGAAATTGGGAAGGTGATGGAGAAAATAATCCTGGAAAGCATTTCCAAACATATGAAAGACAAGAAGGTTATTGGGAGTAGTCAGCATGGAGATACAAAGGAGAAATCAGTCTTGACCAACCTCATTACCTTCTAAAATGAGATTATTGGCTTGGTGGAAAAGCAGAGACCAGTAGATGTTGTTTACTTTAACTTCAGTAAAGTTTTGTCTCCGATAAGACCATCATAGTCAAGCTGACAAAGCATGGGGTAGTCATGTGGACACTGAAGTAGATGAAAAACTGGCTGAACAGCTAGGCCTGAAGGGATGTGATCAGTGGCATAAAGTCCAGTTGGAGGCAAGACACTAGTGGTGTACCCCAGGGGTCAATACTGCAGTCATTACTGTTCAACATCTCACTGATGATCTGAACAATGGGACAGATGATGTAAACTAGGAGAAGTGGGTGATACACCAAGATTGATGTGCTGCCATTAAGGACTTCAACAGGCTGGAGAACTGTGCAGAGAGGAACATTATGAAGTTCAACAAGGTGAAATGCAAAGTCTTGCACACTCAGTAAATTTACTGACAGTTGACTGGCTGGAAAGCAGCTTTGCCAAAAAGGACCTTGGAGATCCTGGTGGAAAACAAGCTGACCATGAGCCTGCAAAAAAAAAAAAAAAAAAAAAAAAGGCCAAGCAGCATCCTAGGCTGCATTAGGATGAGAATCCCCAGTAGAAGATATGGACTTACTGGACCAAGTCCAGGGCACAAAGATGAATAAGGGACTGAAGCACCTATGGAAGAGGAGGAAATGAAAGGCTGAGAGAACTGGAACTTGTAATACTGGAGAAAAGAAGACTTGAGCGGATCTTATCAATGCATATAAACATTTGATGGAGGGAATGAAAAAGAGAACCAGACTCCCCTCGGTAATGTCCAGGTAATGCCCCTGGACAAGAGATAATGGGCACAAGTAAAAACACACAAAATTCTACCAAATCCCAGGAAAAAACTTTTTTCCAATTTGAGGGTGGTGAAAAAGTAGAACAGGTTGCCCAGAGACATTATGGAGTCTCCATCCTTTGGGATATTAAAAACTTGACTGCATATGTTCTCAGAAAACCTGCTCTAGCTGACTCTGCTTGAGCAATGAGGCTGGACAAGATGACCCAACAGGTTGCTTCCAGTCTCAATGATTCTGAGATTTGCTGGCGTTTTGGTAAACAGACAGCACAGTTTGATTGCAATGATCAAACTACAATCAGTGCAGGTGTATGCAAATCCCTCTCCATGGTTTCTTGGTGTGCTTTCTCTCCTGCTACCAGCAGATCACAATATATTAAAAAAATGTAACGCCAGTCCTAAGACCTAAGTGCGACAAGTAATTAATTCCTTAATAAGCAGTGCTAATTCACCTTTATATCTTGTGTCCTTTTGACAGCTGCTGTGCATATTCCGCTACTACTTTTGGCATGTGAAATGCACTCATTCACCTCATTCCCACTAAAAGTCAAAATGTAGAAATTAACTCAATTGAAGGCAAGTGTGTAATTGAAGGTATTTAAGAAACATGTAGATGAGGTGCTGAGGGACATGGTTTAGTGGGGAACTGGCAGTGTTAGGTTAATGGTTGGACTTGATGATCTTAGAGGTCTCTTCCAATCAAGGCTATTCTGTGATTCTGTGACTTCATTACAGAAAACAGGATACTACTCAACAGATGCGAATTGGACCTGTTGGAGCAAGTGAAAAGGAGGGCCACAAAGATGACCAGAGGGCTAGAGCACCTCTACTATGAAGACAGGCTGAGGGAGCTGGGGTTGTTCAGTCTGGAGAAGAGAAGGCTCCAGGAGGATCTTATAGCACCTTCCAGTACCTGAAGGGGTCTACAAGAAAGCTGAGGAGGGACTTTTTACAAGGGCTTCTAGTGATAGGATGAGCGGTAATGGCTTTAAACTGAAGAGGGTATATTTAGATAAGGTATTAGGAAGCAATTCTTTACTGTGAGGGTGGTGAGACACTGGAGCAGGTTGCCCAGGGAAGTTGTGGATGCCCCCTCCCTAGAAGTGTTGAAGGCCAGGTTGAACGGGACTTTGAGCAACCTGGTCTAGTGGGAGGTGTCCCTGCCCATAGCAGGGAGGTTGGAATGAGATGATCTTTAAGGTTCCTTCCAACCCAAACCACTCTATGATTCTACAACATGCAATCATGTCTGGCACAAAAGCCAGTGAAATTTGTGAAACCAGAGTGAAACATGCAATTTATAGACATTGCAATCTGCTATTAATACAGGAAAGTTACAGATTCACATTCAGAAATTGAAATGCAGAATGCTGTCCTTTAAGTGAAGGAAGGAAACTATCTTAAATACTTTGTTCACCAATGTTAAAAGCATTGTTTCTTTCTTAAGCAATAAGATGACAGATTTCAACACATTATTAAAGATATTTAGTATTTCCTCCTCTCTTGAAAAAAAAAAAAGGTTAAGAAAACTATTTTTCTGAAGCAGTAAATAATTCACTAAACTGACTTGATTGAGAAACTAGTAATTCTAGTTTTCTGTAATACGGTTGTCTATCTACATATAGGATATTCAAATACAAAACACTTTTGAAGACAGATGGCAGAAGCAGTTTCATAAATCCCCATATCCACAGTTCCAATACTATCTGGGAATGGATTCCTTTTTAATAATACAAGACACAGAATAATGTCAGAAGTTCAATTATACAAAACAATTACGCATACAATTGACTGTAACTTCTTAAATATGATGAGCTACAGATAAAGATTTTACAGAATTGTATGCATAAGTTGTTCTTTGTTTTCAGAAAGAACTGCATCTTTCTATATATTCAGGTAACACTTATTAGTTCATGGGTGCTATTAGAAAATAATAGATTATGTATGACTGGTTGCAACTTCTTTCATGAGAATCCTCTTCTCATTTAAATCAGCAAGAGGATTAAAAAGATACACTTTATTGGAAAACATAAATTCCTTCTGCATGTAGCTACCCACTCCATATTCAGTATTTCTCAATACAAGTTCTGCAGATAATGCTTGACTGTACTTTTGACAATTAAAGACGTGAAAATTCCTAAACATACACAAAGGACTTGATAAGGTTTTAGAGAAGTTAGTGCTACTAACTTAAAAGCAGTACTTGTAGTATTGCTTAGAACTTCTGTACTTCTGAAATACAGTTCTGAAAAAGCAGTTTCTGGGGTTTGAGAATTAGGATGGGGAGACTGAAGAAGGGATGTAGAACTTCCTATTACCACATTAAACCAAACAGTTATGAGTTATCATTTCTTGTTTGGGCATTATCTATTTAAGCCCAATATCTGCAAGCCAATCCCCAAGATTCAGACCTGAACTTTGAAAGCAGAAAAAGATCCCCCTCACCTGAAGGCTGTTTTGTTTGTTTGCTTTTCCAAAGGATCTGACTATATTTAAAAACAATGCATCTGACGAGCTAAAATACTGACTACTTTATTATGATTACAGTGTTGGTATAGGAACTGGTCTTAAGATTCAACAGTCAGACATTAAAACCTGTGGCTATGGCAACCCTGGCCTCCTGTTGTACTCCCTACAGCACTGCAATATTTCAGAACACAACATTCTATGATTCTGTGATTGTTGAACTAGAGTTAAAAAAATAAGCAAGCTCAGTAATTTTATGTAGTGCAATTCCTTGGAGCAAAAAATTTAAAAACCCTAGTAAGGTGGTAAAGTTTAAAAAATGATGATTTTCGAAACAGCTTAAGTTCATACCACAGATCAGTAGTAAAATAAGAAAACTGAAGTTGTGGTTTCCCTTCTATATGCTCTAAAATCCACCGGGTACTGAAGTTGCACATAGATTTTAGTTCAGTATAGTTCACATCCTGAAAATTTGCCACTTTTAAGGTTAATACTGTTGTGTAACCAAAGAAAGCATGTAAAGAGACTTACCACAAAACACCAACAAAAACACAACTAAATTTCGGGTTTTTTTTACACTACAAAGCAGACTACCGTGGCTAGTTTATTAGAAGAGTTAGCACAAGAATGCCTCATACTTGCTCACATGAAAATATACTACTTCTGGATCTCCAGATATGCAGCACAGTTGGAACGGCAGTATACAGCAAAACAAAACGCAATTACTGTAGGCACAAACCCAATCTGACTGCAAGGTAGGAGAAATTTGGATTAAGATTTCACAGTACTATTTCCAACAGGTTTTTAACATAGAATCATAGAACCGTTAAGATTGGAAAGGACCTCCAAGATCATCAAGTCCAACCACCAACCCAAGACCATGATGCACACTAAA
The DNA here is from genome assembly GCA_028020825.1 of Podargus strigoides. Lineage (NCBI taxonomy): Eukaryota > Metazoa > Chordata > Aves > Caprimulgiformes > Podargidae > Podargus > Podargus strigoides. Next base: position 12,041,517 of record CM051623.1, on the reverse strand, counting down.
GCATGTCGCAAAGTGCCATATCTACATGCTTTTTGAACACCTCCAGGGATGGGGACTCCACCACTTCCCTGGGCAGCCGGTTCCAATGCTTGACCACTCTTTCAGTACAGAAATTTTTCCTAATATCCAATCTAAGCTCAGTATACTCTGTCCTATTTGCAGGTGAACTGTTTTGCCCAGTATCATAGGAAATTATTTAAAATATGATCACAGTTGTATATTCTTCTACTACAAGAAAACATGCAAGAAGCTATAAATTTTCATGCTTTCCTCTACGCAAAGTCCTGTGTAAGAACTCCCCATAGCCATTCTGTTGTATGCTTCCAATAAAATTAAGTGCAACACCCTTGATTCACAGAATTCACGGAACTGTCAGAGTTGGAAGGGACCTCTAGAGATCATCCAGTCCAACTCCCTTGCTTGAGGACAGCAGACTGTAAAACCTTTCAAAGGGTACAAAAACCACAGATAGGAACCTTGCTCTTACAAACAAAAGGCTCTTACAGAACATAAATTGTCCTAAGTAAGATAAAGTACTATCTCTTTTGTCAGCTCAGCACAGAAAGACAACTTTCTAACTCACCATTAGAATCAGAACAACCAAAGGGAAAGACAGAAATATAGTGGATAAATGTCCATGGTTTACAGATCATTCAAATGAAGTTTTTCTTTCCCCTAATAACCTGCAGATTTTAGCACATTGAGAACGATGCAAGGCACTTAAGAAAAGCACTAGTTCCTCTAGGTGCAATATCTAAAGCAGCTTTGAGAATCTAAATTCAAGGTTTTTCTTTAGACATCTGTAAAACTGCAGGCCTCCTTTGCAATTAAATCATTAAATCCAATGACTCCAAAACAATCAACAAACTTGTCTGCAAGTTAAAGCAGTACAGCTCAGACTTCATGTGTGATCGTTATTTAAAATGTTCATACGTTGTACATAGATTGCATCAAAATCACTCCCTTGGGCCTGAAAATAGTATAAATATGTATTTATGCAGGATACATTTCGGTTGGACTAGGTGATCTTTGGAGGTCCTTTCCAATCCCAAGCATTCGGTGATTCTGTGATTAAGTATTGCTGACATGAAGTTACCATGATAGCTCCCAGAATTTGTGAAAAGGGTTTTGGAATGTGTATGCAACTATTTTTTTTTAAAACTACATTTCATATATATATACATATACAAAAGTACATATACACAAATATTTATTATTTTAAATTAATACATAATGGTACTATAAACATGGAAAAAAAAATCCTGTTAATACATTTTCACATTAGGGTAGTATCAATCTTGCGCTCTTTAATTAAACTTCCTTAGAAAAAGATGATTACAACTGATAACCTAGACAGTTAAATTTAAAGAGAAGCTGGTAATACTTTTAATTAAAACTTCAATATGGTCCACTGTTCACAATGTCACCTTTCAAGTCAGAAAAAGTAATCTCTCCCACTACTAAATTTTCCCTTTCATGGATAACACTTAATGGATCATCAGGAGCAGTAAAAAGATCCTGAGTTCAGCCTGGCTTGCAATGACAAGAGAAACCATGCTCACATTGCCAAATAATCCATGCTGGAATAATCCCCAGCTCTGTGCTAATTAAGTTTATAACTTGATTTTCAAGGCTCTAAAGGGAACATCCACAGAGGGCTGGGAGGAAGGAAGCGAGCTGCCCTCCAGACATGAAGGAAATCAGCACTAGAATTTGCTGTTGCGTATCACACAGTATTTCTGTAGCAAGTCCATCAGTATTAAGGCCCTACCATGCCTGACAACAAAATAACAAGTACGAGGAGATATCCCCCACACAGAAAATCCTGCGGTCTGCCAACATGGGCCACAATCTCCAAGACAAAAAATAAATTTGATGATCTACCAAAGCCTTGATGGATATCCTAACCAGAGCATGTGGATGGCTCCACTGTCACAACATACTCCAAGCTTTCGAGTAGGCTGGGGCCAAACGAGCAGCATCAGGTCTTTGTGCCTCACAGACTAGTGCTGTAGCCAGCAGATGATGTTTTATACCTGTATATAAACTCACTTTCAATGGGAAAGAAAACCTTCACACCAGCACTAAAAAAAGAAAATATTTTGACCCATTCATTTACAGATGAGAAGCACAGATGTTATCATTGAGCACATATAACAACCCTTAATAAATCTCTGATCCCCACTATGTGAATGGAAAGAAGGGAAAAAAGCATTCGTAACTGAAACAAGGCTCTTGCTTCCTGCTGTTTTCCAGCACCTGCTGGCATCTTAATGCTTTTTCAGCAAATGAAACTGCATTGCCAAATTGGCAGAATTACAACAGATAGCAATATGGCTGCAGGAAAGTAACAGGCTTATATGGTGGCTCACTTGCTGAGACCAGCTACTTAACTGTAAGGAAAGATAAATGCAATTAGCTTCTAAGCACAAGAGGGGTACAATGATCACAAAAAGATTCATTAGCATGACCCATGAAAATATACAGTAAGAAATGAAAATACTAATCAATGGTAGGAAGTGTATTCCTATTAAGTTAGCCAATTACGAGGTTGTCAGGAGGTGGGCAGGTAAGGTCTGAAGTATAATGTAAACCAATTTATAAGGACTGCAAACTAGTTCATAATTTACTGTTACTCTCGAGATTACCTGACACATCTCCATCTGTTGTTCATTACTTTGATAAACTTGTACTGTTTTGAATTAAGTGTGTTGCACTGGGAATTTGTCTTACTGTAAATATTTTTTTTAAAATATCAACATTGTTTTCCAGTTTCTAAGGCTGAGGTTAAAGAACAACATGTTTTTCATATCTTTGGAAACATTTATCTTGAGATCTCTTTGAGATGCTTTGCTCTTGAATGTGGTGGAGGACACCTTCTGAAACAGTAAAGTTTGTGCATCTCCGTGAAAAACCACAAAATTTGGTAAAAGTATGTGATTTTGAGAAACCACAGGGAAGACTTAGCAAGACTTAGCAAGACTTAGAGACTTAGCAAGGAGGTGTTACTTTGCTAACACAATCTACATAAACAAAAAAATCCGGTCCCTAAATGCTCACTAAAGCACACACTCTTGTGAAGGCAGGAGCAGAGCCCGAGTCATCTGCTGACAGATCTCTGAGAAACAAGCTGACAAACCATTGTGTTTTCCTCTCCCACTGCCTCCCAAAGGGTAACCACCAGCTACTCCTCCTGCCTCGAGTGCCAAAGACCTGCCAGGTCTGCTGAAACATGCTGACCACATTAATCTCAGATTCTGAAACAAATGAAGTGCTTCAATCTCTGTATAGTCCTTTTTTCACTCCTGCAGTGGAACCACAATAAGGCTGATGTGCTGTGGACAAACCAGTAAGAAATCACAGATTGAAAAAAATTTATAATGCACATGTCTGAGTTATCCCTTCACAGTCTTCTTAATCATTGTGATGCATATCTTTCATGTGCTCACCACAACAGCTTAAAATGCACTTTAAATTTCTTTGTGTGTCATTAAGATACTTAGAGCAATAGATCGTCTTTAACCAATGCCACTGATTTTCTTTTTGTAGCCCCTCAAGCTGCTACAGAACATAAAATATTTTCAAGAAATTGAAAAGCAAAAAAAGACAATTAGATCACGACGCAAAGAATAAATCTACTGTATTAGCCAATAAAACATAATATCAGTAAAAATATCCAAGACTATTATGATTGACCTGCACTGTACCTTCTCTCAATAATAACCAACTCTTCTATTTCAAGGTAAAGCTAGTGAAAGGGAAAACAGAAAAGTGAAATGTTACCATGGAAATGTTTGACACCAAAGACAAATGGAAGGTCTCTAGGAAAATGGCTCAAGTTTTAAATAGCAGGTACCGAGTATAAGCACAAAAGCAGAAAGCAAGCAATCACACTGGTGAGAACATGTCACATTTTTCTTTGGATGCAGTTACTTGCCTGTTCATTTGCCTTTAGTTTTCTCAGTACCTGGACTACTATTTGCAAGCTGTATTTCCTGGTATTTTTACTGGGAAATGAACTGCCAAAATTATCTCCAAAATGTAGGATTTTTTCTCCCTGTTACAATTTCAACACTTGGTTTTAATTTTTAAGTCTATTTCAATCTAGCATTGCAGTCGAGAGTCTTCAGCAGTAAACTCATGTAAAGAAAAAACTGTAAATTTGTGCCAGCTATCCCAAACCCCATGAACTAAAAGGTCAAGTTATACCTCAAACAGATGCAGCTACATAAAGGCATGTAAGTGCAAAGCAGAATTACTCAAACAACTCAAAGCAGTAACAATCATAGCCTGTAATTCTACAATGTTTGCAATCCCAGGTTAGATTTTAATGATTTTTAAAGAACATTTTTTTTTTTCATTCCCACTCATGCTGGACTGTGGCACAGCAAAAGTTGTGGTTCATCTGGGATTGCAAAATAAATACTCTGATACTGAACACAGTGGGGATAGTTTAAAATTAAAGTCACTGTCTTCTTCAGAAAGGGATGAGCTTTAGCCCCTTTAAGAGATTAGCGAGTAATGAGTGTTTTAAAAGACTGTCCTGCTGAACATAAGAGTATGTAGAAGTCATTTTGAGACAGCAAAGGGATTTTAATGTTTTATGACAGTGAAACATTATGTGTTAATTCCCTGCTGAGAAAGAAACTTTCAATCATAGAAAATGGCTGAAAAATCATGACATAAGAGTAAATGCTGCAAATATACCAAAGGGTTTCAGTGAAATGGGAAATCTGAGCAGCCTGCCCTGCTCTGTCATTACACTGTATTATGGGCAGAAATTATTTTGAAATTAGATTAAATTTAAATTAATCAAGATACTTATAAAAGGTTCAGAATATTTACTTCAACCCCCTAAATATATTTGTTAATCCTAGGAGTAATATGAAGTATCCCTCTTGTAAAATATCCCTCTTGTGAAGCTCTGCTTCAAATAGTAAATTCATTTTAACTTCAATTATGGAAGCACAAACAGTACCAGCATGATAACATGAAGTAACATTTCACAGATTATGTTAGTGAATCTTTATTTACATAAACTAAACCAGGCCCACATGATCCCATTAGACATATGCATACCGATTCTGAAAGGCAGATTTGGTTTCAGGGTGGTTTTTCCTCACTCTGACAGCACCACTGTGGATTTTTAAATATTCCAAATTAGCGTTTCTTGTGTCCTACTTGTAACAAGGCCAAACAGGTTGTAAACACACAGGAAAGCCATTTAAGACATAGTACTTTTACGCACAACTAAATTCTTGGCATCAAATGAAACACAGAACTTGAAAGGACTTCTGGCAGAGACTTTGTCTAAATCAGTTAAAAGGACATAAGTATTTTGTAATCTTTCAACATAAAGGAGTAAGTGGAGGAAAATAACCAAAAATCATGATAATGTTGTAATAGTAGAAAGCCAGGCAACTCTACCTCATGGGAGGAGCTTATTATCTCTTAGAAAGAAATATTTTTCTATTGCAAACCCACACAGACTAAATTAGCAATTTGTTTTTAAAATAAAAAATAAAAAAAAAAAAAAAAAAAGCAAGCAGGATGGTACAGCTCCCTGTCATTGGACACAACAAAGTTCATTTAAATCTTGATGTCAGCTTGAATTAATTTATTTTAGTCCCAGGGCAATATCCCATGACACTGCAGGTTTTTTAATTATTAGGCATAAAAGCAGCAGTCTTAAATCCCAACAGTAAGGATAAGGCAGAATCATTTTCCTTTCTGCAGACTCTCAGAGGCAGTAAATGCTACATTTATTCTGAGGGCAATGTTCAGATCGAAGATGAATCTGTGGAAGCATCTGGAGACAATTATTCAGGAAGAATTAAAAGTAGAACAGACTCGCGAGATGTGCGTCCAGAAGGAGGAAGCCTTTCTGCACTAAAAACGGCACTCTGGCAGTGCAGAGGCTCTGAAGATTTCCTATATGGGTTTTGGTACCACAGAACATTTTACTCCACGTTGGAAGATGGTGCACTAGTGAAAGCTAGGCATTTCAAATGAGGAAAGGAGAGGATTTTCCACTCGGTCTTTTAAAAAATGTCAAATAGGGAACAAAGCCAAGCAACCAATATGTTGCTGTTCTGATGGGATTAGGAAAAGTCACATCACAGAGAAGCAATAAAGCTATTTAGCACCTGGTTCCCCACCCCAGTTCTCTGTGGAGTTGCCAGAATCTTTGCCACCACAGGGAAAAGACAGTTTTAGTTAGAAGAAACCTTCACAAAAGCATGGTTGGGCAGTTATGCGTTCCAGATTGGTTTAACAGAAATGTCCCACTACTGAGGAAATTCTAACTAACGCAGAGCTCCACATTTAAAAGCATTCTCTTATGAAGCTAATTCTTTCCCACTAGATACTGTTAGGTTTTATTCTTGCAAAATATAAATAGCAGAATTTGGGATGTTCCATCTATACTGCTTAAACAACAATTTCCTCAGCAGACAGAGCATATTGGCAGAATGATCCAGATCTTAAAAATGGGCATCATTCAGTTTGCTAAATGTTCATTTTATCTTCCATAGGTTATATTAATGGGAGTTGTAACATGCAGGACAAAACACTTAGGATATCCATTAGCTCACTTTGTTTCTACAATCCCTGATAAAAGGAAATGGCTTACAGAATCCCAGTTCTCACTTATATTAAGCTCTTATTCCTGCCCCCGGTCCCCTAGATGCATCTTCTTTGTAACTTCATCTGATGGTCCTTAGAGAACAGACAAGAGGTGCTGCTCTTTGTACTGGTACACTCATAACTGATTCCATGAACAGAATTTGCTGCTATTTAACACATCCCACCACAATGTCCCAGGTTACTTGTGAAAAATCTCACTAGAAGAGAACTTTTAGAGTTTATAATATCAGCTGTCCAATTTCAACAAAATCAGCCAGCCTCAGGCACAAATCTTAAGCAGTCTGTTTATTAGGATGTATGATAAACCCTGTCTATGTGGTAATTAGGAGAAGCACCATTTTTAGATTTTTGTCTCACTATTAAAAAAATTATTAAACCCATGAAATCTAATATCTAAAGACAGCTGCTATGGAGGAGGTGTTTCCCTTCACTAAATGCAAGGCTTTATTTTTGTTTTGGTTTTCTTTCTTCTGATCAAGATTTCCTATCTGCTATGTTATCAACTAAGAGAATTTGCCAGAGAGCTCTCCTCAGATTTCACTTGACAATCTTTTGGATAGGAAAGGCTGATTTTCCCACAGGTGTGTCTCAGGTTCAATTGCACTGCCTTGACCACAGGAAAAACACACTGCTGCAGTAAGAGCAGTAATGGTGAACTTTTAAAAGTCTCAGCCATTTTTTTGATCTGATGGCAGAAACCCCAGATCTGTGTCCCCACCACACCACCGTTTCCCCATATTACAGCACACAAGGAAGCAAATTCTAAGCCATCTTGATGCTTTTCTGACTGTGGACCTACCGGTGTGGTTACCCCACCCTCCAGCAAAACAATGCTTTTCTGCTTTGGAAAACCCTTCTTCAAACTCATATTCTGGTGAAGAACAGGCAGGATACACAGCACACATGAACACAAAATGTGGCTAACAAAGAAAATTAGACTGGTGATACTCTACTACTAATAGATGAGACAAGACAGAGGATTCAGAAAGAGAAAAGCTTAAGAATGTCTCACCTAGTTAACTGGATGACATATGTGTGGTTCCACAGTAAGATTATCAGAGCTTGGAGCCTTAAAAAACACTGATTTCCCATATGGAACCTGCCACATCCATGTTTTTTATTCAGACACTCCAGGTTTGTAAGACCTTAAGTAAAAAAACCAATTACACAAAGCACACATGAACACACTTTACCAAGGCAGGGATTACGTCTATCATAATGGAGCAAAAAAAGGGGAAAGGCAGAGTGACCTTCTCAATACCACATGGTGAGCAAGTTATGAGTAGGAAGCAGAATCCAGGTCCACCTCCTACTTCCTCACCTAATGAATTTCGTCATTTACAGAGTAATTAAAAAATTTACTCCCTACTATAAAAGATAACTATCTACAAGCCCTTATATCTGTCTGTTACATAAGACATGGAAACACTCTTTTCCTCTATAGCAGGATCCATGTATTCATTTTCTGCCTTTATATACACACTAAAGCTGTGTTTTGATTTGAAGTTCTTTTGCCCTTCATAAACCATCCAAAGACACATGAAATGCACAGAATCAGCATTAGCAATCATCCAGGAAAATGGAAGCATCCAAATAATTTTGGAAGCCACGATGATGCCTTTATAACCTAAACGAAAAGTGTGCAAATATCAGGCAGCTCACAAGATTCAGCACAATTCCAAAACCATTGCCTGGCTTTGTCAATCAGATTGCATACATTCACTTTCTATTTTAAAACTTAATTCCGATAACGAACACTTTTCAGCTGAAGTAATGCTGGGACAGCAACTTTCATTGTGGTACAGAAAGGGTACAAGGATGTACAGTGTATTTATGTGCCTTTTAAAAACCAGAGCAGTACATTTGAACTGACAGAAGCAGAATCTTTATGTGACAAGAATTAACAAAGCCCATGTAAAGGCCAAACCACATACTTGAAGACACCCAGTTATAAGCAGTGAATCACAGAACAACCTTGGTTGGAAAAGACCTCTAAGATCATCAAGTCCAACCATTAACCCAGCACTGCCAAGTCACCACTACCCCATGTCCCTCAGCACCTCATCTACATATCTCCTACATCCCTCCAGGGATGGGGACTCCCCCACTACCCTGGGAAGCCTGTGCCAGTGCCTGATAACTCTTTCAGTGAAGAAATTTTTCCCAATATCCAATGTAAACCTCCCCTGGCACAACTCAAGGCCATTACCCCTCATCCTATCACTGTTACCTGGGAGAAGAGACTGATCCCTGCCTCGCTACAACCTCCTTTCAGGCAGTTGTAGAGAGCAGTGATGTCTCCCCTGAGTCTCCTCCAGACTGAACAGCCCAAGTTCCCTCAGCCACTCCTCATCAGACTTGTGCTCCAGACCCTTCACCAGCTTCATTGCCCTTCTCTGGACATGCTGCAGCAGCTCAATGTCCTTCTTGTAGAGGACAGTGAGAGTATTTAGAAGTGATGCTAATCTCTATTTGCATTCTGGTAGCATCCATCAGCTGAACCCAAGATTCGGGTAGATTTAGAGGCGGTCCTTCTCCAAGAAGCTCTATACTATAAGGAACTGATATCATCATGTATTATATTTCACCAATAAGGAACTAGGGCACGCGAAGTTTAACACAGCTGCCCTTAGATGGAGATGATCTGAAGGAAAGCTGGGAACTAAGCCCTGACTTTCATAATTTCAAGGCAGTACTTTCCTCACATCACTCTCTAATATCAGTAACCAGTGCATCTGAGCAGTTGCAGCTGTGGGACCGACACTGCCAAAGATGGTGTAAGCCTTCAAGAGTTGATATACATGCTTATTTAACACAATGCTCATTACCCCTATGAAAGTCAGCAGATTTTAAATAAAATACTAAAAAGATCCTGCAGGGCTGGAGTCCTGGCTATCTCAGATCAAAGAAGATTTCTGTCCTGAAACTCCTTCCTTAACGTCTTTCACTCTAGATGCTACCACTGTAGCTAGCCCAGGCTTATAACCTGAGATGTTTATTTGGCTTCCATTAATCCTACTATCAAAAGTGAGCTGTCACTAAAAGCAAGTATCACAAATGTGATACTGTCATTACAGGGAGCTCACTGGAGTCCATGGGTTTGAATTTACCTCTGCATTTTTCTCAGGCTTGTATTTGCAAAGAAAAACCATGAACAAAACTTTCAGTATTCAACTTTCAGGTATCTACAGTCACATAAATAGCACAAAGTGTAAGGCAAGAGCAATGCTCCGGGGATCAAACTGCTGCCCATAATTGACTTCATGGGAGGACTTAGGGCAGTGCCAGAACTCAGCTCAGAGGTGCCCAGGGAGGGACAAGAGGCAGTGGACATGGGAAATCCTGACTGGATAGATGGAAACACTTTTTCACCATAAAGGTGATCACACACTGGACAAGGGCCCTGAAAGGCTGCAGTATTTGCATCCTCAAAGGCCTTCAAAACCCAACTGGAAAAGCTCCGAGTAATCTGCTCCTCCTGGCCCTGCTTGGAGAAGGAGAAAGCTGGAGACCTCCAGGGGTCCCTTCCAGCATGAATTATTCTGTGACCTCACTGCTGGAGACCATCCCAAGGAACAAGCGTGTATGCAAGGGTAGCTGTGTTCCACACCTGCTGAGAGCTTTCAAGATGGTTCAGATTCCAGCAGAGCTGCCTTCACCAGCCCTGCACAATCTGCCATGAACCACTTGTTCTGTTTCACCTCGAATCTCCCTTATCACCAGAGAGATGCCACTGCAGCCCTCGGGAACAGTTGGCTAGTACAGCACCCTGACATCTGAGGAGGAATAAATCATGTAATTTTCTGGCTGTCCTATTTATATTTCTTTTCAAACTATTCATTCAATAGGCATATTTGTAAAGTCATAGCCAGCTAGCTATGGAACTGGAGGTCTGGTTTTGCTAGGACTAATTATTTTAAGCACTGGAATATGATAGTTTATGGCATGTGTAAGGCAGGTATCTGTCAAACAATTTGCAAATTATAGACTGGAACTGTTGTTCAAGATCCTGAACGTTGTCCTCCAGTGTTACTAATCCTTTATGCAGATATGTGCTGTTTAATTGCCAGCTGGGAATTATGATGACACGTTACATGACTCATTTTTCAAGCTGTAATTGTGCTATTCCCCCTGCCCTCCTCCTTGTACTTTTCCTGTCAATCTCTTTTCACACTATTTTGTTGCTGTTGCTCTTGCCAGAACCACCTTCTTTGGTAGCAACTGGAAAACTTTGAAAGTAGACAATATGGTATTTAAATGTACTGCACAGAATAGACTCAGAGAACTACACTTTCACAGGTCTCAAAACCAACCCTCGCTACCCAAACTCTGTGTAATACTGCTTTGAAAGCCTGTGTTTCCCAAGAATATTCAATCTCTAATTATAATTTCCCTGATGAGAAAAATAACACTGTGTTTAGGAGTAACAGAGACACTTGTTAAGTATGTTTTCTGTGGGAGCAGTGTAGTTTCTATACTTGGAGAAACAGTTTTAGGAAGCAACATTCCTACAGACACATTCTAAAGTACTAACCTCAAACTCCCTAACATCCAGCAGCCCTCAGATCCTAGGAGTGAAACTCAAGAAAGAATTATGACATAGGTCACAGAGCTTAAGGCTCAAAGGCACCAGTTGCAATACTTTTTTTTTTTAAACACGTAACCGAATTACTTACCCCCAAAAATGAATGGCTCAGGATTTCCAAAGCACAGGAGACAGAGGCATTCATTATGTAGTTCACAGAGGGCACTTCTACACAGTATAACACTCTACAGTCTTTTCTTTCCCCTTCAGTACGATTTCCTAATGCATTTTTGATCAGCAGTATGCACTGCCATCACAGACAGAGGCCTGGCTACTGCTGAGTTTGCAGGACTGGGACAAGTCATCACAAATTCCTTTCTTGCCGCTAACAGATATTAATTCACTTCCTATCTTGCTAGAAGATTGAAAGTGCTTTTGAGAATTGCAACTACCTGAGATACAGAGAACCCAAGAAGTCCCCTAAGTTACGAAGCCCTGCAAACACATCAGTGAGACAAAATTACAACCATGACTGATACAACTGACACAATTACTACTGATACAATTTCTACCATCCTTTACATTGATGTCCTCTATCGCACAAGCACTTCATTCGAGTTTCCATACTCCAGGCACTATTCTACAAGGCACTGCACTGACCAGCCAGGAAAAAACCTGAATACAAAGCAAATCTGTCTTTGGTAAATTGAAGACAAAGTGAACCATGATGCATTCATTACCCTATTAACCTCACATACAACCTCAGAGTGTGACAGATAACGGAAAATAGTATTCCTTAATTAAATGAACAAACTATTTCATTCACCACTAATTATCCCTTGGGAGCTTCATGAAAAGAAGAGAAAGCCCGGAGAAGCATCCCTCAGTCTTCACAACAATGGACAGAAAGAGAGATGAAAGTTAAAAGAACCAGTACGGACATCTGACTCCCACATATTGCCAAAAGACATCATTCACTGAATTAAAAGCAGCTTTACAGCATATTAAATTCCAAATCAAAATGATCAGGGCAGGCAGTATTACAGATCCAGCAGCAAAAGGTACCTCATTACCTTACAAAGACTGCTTCCCCAAAGTTCAGCTGAGGAAGTGATCACTTGGCCACAGAACAGCCCCTGAACAACGGGACTAACAAAACCACTTCAGGAAAGCACTAGCAACTCTCTGTTGGCATCCAACAACTGAAAGACAAAAGTTAAACCGCAAAACCATACCGTGCTCATTCCCAAAAACATACAGTAGTTTTAAATACTTTGGGGGGCTACGGAGATAACAAAAGATATATTTGGTATGATTCTGAGGAAAGGTTTCAACTCATTAATGTTTATAAATATGTCAAGGGTGAATGTCATGAGGATGGAGCCAGGCTCTTCTCAGTGACATCCAATGATAGGACAAGGGGCAATGGGTGTAAGCTGGAACATAGGAGGTTCCACATAAATGTGAGGAGGAATTTCTTCACAGTGAGGGTGACAGAACACTGGAACAGGCTGCCCAGAGAGGTTGTGGAGTCTCCTTCTCTGGAGACATTCAAAACCCGCCTGGACATGTTCCTGTGTGACCTGATCTAGGTATTCCTGCTCTGGCAGGGGGGTTGGACTAGATGATCTTTTAAGGTCCCTTCCAATCCCTAACATTCTGTGATTCTGTGATTCTGTGATTTAGCTCCCATGGTTCAAGCAACCGAATTGTGATCTCTCACAGGCTACTTTTCAGAATTTCCATGTTGGGCTTCATCATTTTCCAGTGAAAGCAAGTATGTACTTGTAAAGAATCTCCAATTTTACTACAGCAGCTTTTTGATGAAAACATTTCATCTAAGTAATTCCCAAGCACGTAATAAATCCAATACTAATCTGAAAATGAACAGGAAGCCTTCTTTTGCTATGATCAAACAGCACTTTCAAATAGCTTACAACTTCTGCAATCAAAAGCATTCTGGTTTTAGGCAGCTTTCATTTAGGCACTATGTGAAAATCCAATCTTCATTTCTGAAGATGTTTCTGAAAAAAAAAAATATAACCTAAAATGAATGGAGAAGCAAAGTCAAAGACAGCTTTAGGTTACAGGTGTTTTCCCCTCTATGTTAATATGATTCATTTGTGGATACAAAACAAATACAAAAATTGTCTATTAGCTGCTAAAATGAACAAGATGTTTGCCTGGACAGACAAAGGATGCAGGTGTGATGTAGGATACACAAGTGCATGAAACATAATTCCAGCACAGGTAAGTCTGGCAGGCATTACCACTTATTTCGTGATCAACAAATGGAGAGTCATATTTTGAAAGCCGAGGGGAAGATGTAAGGAGAGTAACTAACTCTCTAGCCACACTCCAGCAGTACTAGGTGCAGAAAAGATATGCTATTACAAAGAAGTACAAGAAAGCCACATACTTAATCCTGCATACAAATTCAGAAAATCTTGTCTTTGGCAGAAAGACAGGGCAATTGCTTTTTCCATTTTCCTTTTCCCCCAAGTCACAGAAGCAGGATGTGTTGCTGCCTGACGAAACATGTAAATATATGATCTCATAGATTCTTACTGAAGATACTAAGCAGTAAGTGCTTCACTATCTATTTCACATGAGAGGTAGGTCTGAATAAGAGCACAGAGGGTCTTATCTACTGATGTGGTTAAGTTTTTTAAAAAAGACAAATTAAATTCTCACTCTAACTTCTTTGGTAACACAAGAACCTTTTAAGAGGGTGCTATTCCTGATTGCAAAGTCCATTAGCTAAAGACACATTTGTTACTGCTGTTCACAGCTAGTGGCTACAAACCTGGAGTATTTCCAATTTCACCACCAAGAAAGAAAAACCCTTGTGCTGATCACAGCATTTATAATGCATAATTGGGCAGTTGTTCACGGTTAACAGGATAAATCTTGTGGAGGAAAAGGCACTGAGGAGGCACAGAGTCTTTGATCCATAAGAAGTGGGATAAAAATAATATCATTTGGCAAAAAAGTCTGAATTACTTGTGGCCAGTGGAAATAGTCTTTGTATACAGCTTATAACGACAGAGGGGCATACAATATAGGTATAAATAGTCTTCTCTTCTTGTGAGGAATGTATGGGAGCTAAACCTATATGGTGCTTAGGTGGGAGAAGACTCTTCCTTCACCACAGACCTCTGCTGTCTTGATGCCCAGTTCCTCAAATTCACAGCAGACCCCATTACGAACCCAGCACCTTCCCAACAAACTTCCCAATTAGAAAAAACCACAGAGCATGTACATGGCGTGTCCCTTTGGGACTGGCAGAGTACAGGCCAGAAGCTGACTTCACTCTTACAGGTGGCAATGTCAGCATCAGCCGGAGCAAGTGACTGATTTCTGTATATCGCCAAAGCTTGACGGCTGCACAAATACAGCAGGAGAAAACCTGAAGGCTCAGCAAATGTTGAAACAAACATTTGTCAATTAGCAGTCTTTCAACTGATAATTAAAAAATGTTTAACAGTACATCTACATGAAACTGCACTCTGCTTTATCTAAAGGCTACCTTAAGAATGTTAACCACAGCATGACTTTTCTTTATTACGTGCATTTTATGATGGGGAAAAAAGTAACAGGGCACAATAAAATTTCACAAGTGAAACGTGGTTTTCCCTCTAAAAAAATAATTCAGCATAGTTGCCATTTGATACTGACCAGAAAAAGAAATTCTAATGCAATGATATACAAAGATACTCCGACTTGACCCTGAAATCAAACATCTGATCTAGATGAGAAGTTGTGAAAAACTCTCCTTACACAAGTTCTTCTATTCAAAATAAAGATCAGTAGATTTAGTTTTAAAGTTTCACTTTTTCTCAAGGGCAATTTCACGGGTACTAATCCAATGTTGTTTAAAATAAAGTTCAACAGCTTTTTCAGATTAACATGTTTTCAAAAACATTCCCCAAACATTATGCTAAGAGGATTTCAGAAACCAAATACAACATGAATCAGAAATCAGCCTCTGTTGGGCAACTAAATGTCCTCCTGAAGAGGACGAGGAAAGGCTGAGTCTCACCGGAGCTGAGGGATATGCCAGCACATTCCAAGGCCAGCAGGATAGCTTGACACTGCTGTATGAAAAATTTCTTCACAGAAAGGGTTATCAAGCACTGGCACAGGCTGCCCAGGGCAGTGGTGGAGTCTCCATCCCTGGAGGGATTTAAAAGATATGTAGATGAGGTGCTGAGGGACATGGGGTAGTGGTGACTTGGCAGTGCTGGGTTAATGGTTGGACTTGATGGTCTTAGAGGTCTTTTCCAACCAAGGCGATTGTATGATTCTATGAGCTTGGGAGGGAAATGGCGGGAGCTGAAATGCCTGGGCAGCAATCTCCTCCCTAATGTTACAGTTCAGCCTGACTGAAAAACTCCTGCTTTCAAGCACAGTGTCTTGCATCTTGGCTAATGTTAACAAAGAAGAGAGCCAAAATGATCTCCCTTCTCAGAAAATCAAAACAAGCTAGCTTGTGATCAGAGAAACACCCTAAGGGTCACCCAGAAGTAGGCAGCAGCACCAGCTGGAGAGAAAAAGAGGACTAAGCATGGGATAGTCAGAGGGGTTTATTAGATTCCAAAAGTGCCCAGACATGTTGAGTTTATTATAATCATCAGTCCAAAGGGTTGCCTCAGTTTACTCATACGTCTTCTGTATGAGAGGTGTTGTCAGAAAAGCTCATCCCCTCTGTCAACCATGAAAACTCCATCATCACACACAGGAATGATCACCCTACTTAGACTTTATAGGTCCAGGAACAACCTTCTCAACTTGCAAGCATGTAAAAATGTCTAATCATTGGCAAGGCAGTATGAAAAGCAAGTATCACTTTTGTCTCCAGGAAAAAAAGACATCAGATTAAACACCTGATACATTTTAAAAATAAGAATAGCAATATTACTGATACCAAGAATTAGTTGGAGTGGACTTGCTTCAGGTAGAATCACAGTATTAATAAGGGATGCGCAAATCTGACATACTGAAAAATGAAGAGAGGTACAAGCATTGTAGAGCTAACCACCCAGGAGTCAGAATGACAAGCTGTTTTTTGATGTAACAACTTTTTTTTCCCCATTCTCGGAGGAAAATCCTGTCTTGCAATCCTTTACTACCTTACATATTTGTAAATTAGAGCCCTCTAATTAGATATTGCCAACTCTTGTGCTCCCTTGTTCAACCACCATGAACCCTACATCTTCCATGATTGCCACCAACGCAACACAGGGGATGTGATGGCCCCCAGCCCTCCAAGTCTGCTCCTGCAACAGTACTCAGTGACAGGGTGCAGAGCATGCGAAGTCCCAGTTACAGAACTGATGCAAGAGAAATTCTTCCCTAAATACTGCTTGATACTTAAGATTTCTTATCTCAGCTACTGGAAGGGGTGATGTTCTCACTTGCCACTTAAGTGCCCACACTTGAAGAATCCTGGGTATTTTTTATTAGCTTTCAATTTGTCACCTTCACTGAAAGCCCCTCAGCTTTTGAAAAAGTGAAAGGCTAAGTAAGTCCTATCTAGAATTTGTATGCTGCTTATTATGTGGAAAAACTGTCTTACATCCTTTCATATTCCCCTCCTCCCAGTTCAGCAGTACCAATATTTTTACACACTATTTACATAATATTTATTCCTACTAGGCAAAATGTTTAATAACTTCTCTTATGATGACTTGCCGAGGGTAGGCGGGGCCAAACATAGGCAAGCATTTACATATTAACATTGAAAATAAAGCTGTAATATACTATCCTCATTCATTCCCTACGAGAACCCAAGCACTTACATTTCTGTGCTACTGCAACACACAAAGCAAAGGTTTTAACCATGCTGACTGCAGCAGAATTTCTGTAATAACTGTACATTAATAATACTTAGCACTTTACAGCCATAGCATTCAACTTTTCAACCACTGACCTCCAAGAGCTCAGCATCATTAAATCCATTCTGCACATGGGGAAACCTGAGACATGAAAACCACCCCAAGGTCACTTGACAATCAGGTGAACAGCTAAAACTGGAATCCAGAGTTCCTAAAACACAGATTAGTCCTCCAGCCACTCAGCCACCTGATCACTTCAGAGGCTACTTAAAGCTAAAAAAGATCACCTAATTAGCACTTGTATTTAGCCATTTTAGTAGACCTCTCTTTCCTACTCTCCTCTTCAATTCCATTTTTAGACACTTTTCTTAAAGCTGAGTGCAGCATTGCAGTCTGCTGTGTGTTATGCAAGTATAGCTTTATTCTGTCTAGCAGAACTGAAATTCTTCACAGTGCATACTTCAGAAATAATTAAGACAGATCAGGATAGCAAAAAGCCCAGCAGAGATCAACCTGCCAAAGGAACCAGTCTGCACATTTCTCTCTTTCCTCCTTCAGCCAGGGATGGAACAACTGAATAAACCAAAGACTCTTCCTGGCTCTTGTGCAAAATCCAAGCTGCTGCCCTAGCTCTTCATGGGTCCTGTAAGCAAAAGGATATAGTGTCTGTGATCCATTGTGATGCTAAAGCATGGTAAGGAGAAGGAGATCAAGAGACAGAATACAAAATAGAGGGAGTGTTATGGGAAAAGGAGGAGGAAGAAAACTGGAATAGAGCAGCAGGCATTTTTGGAAGGAATTGCATCAATTTCTACAAGTACATACAGCTGAGGAAAAGAATTTTCACTGCTATTTACTTAAAATTAGTAAAGTCCTTAAGTACAAGATGAATGGGATCATTCAGAGGACTTTTACAAATGCACAAGACCCATATGGGTCCAGTGAAGAGAACATACACATGGCAGAGCTAAAACTTTTATCTTTTCTGCTATATCACATAGCAAGTGGATGTTCCTATCCAATTCTATCTCAGAAGGAAAAACACATTTCCTGGCATCTACGTGACAAAGTCACAGCTTCCAAGTTCTGTAGAAGTTCTCTCTAATGTCAGACAAGGACCTCATACTGCAGAAATATGGAACCCTCACAAAAGTATACACCAATCTCCAAGCTGCAGCTGAGGCAGGCTACCTGAAAGATATTTCAGCTTCCTTCCACCAGATGGTTTAGCCTGCTTGAAAGCAAAACAAGATTGCTAAGCAGCATTGTATCTTCATTAGTTGTGGAAACCTTAGTCCTGAAACCAACTGTTTTGTTACAGCTGAATGCATCAACAAACAAATGCAAGGGTCAGTTATTAACTAGGAGCACTTCTTTTTCTGAAGTACCACCCCAAGGTCTTGCCAAATTTTGGTGTTTGTTTTCTTCCCCCCCAACCCCAGTAGACACTGTAAAGAGTTTTATACTAAAACTTGCATCAGCTAAGCAGAAGAGATGTATTCTTTGGTAGTCTAAAAATCACATCTACCATCAACTTTACCATGCTTCCATAAAGATATGCTCCGTTCTGCTGACATTAAAGAACATCGCAGTGAATGGGCCCTCCAAACAAAACCATCTGAAATAAAAAGATTTTATTTAGGACCGTTCCGGGGACTGGCAAAGTTCCAGTCTCTTTGAAGGATGTTCTGTCTGCCCACTGAGCCTAGATTTTTATTTTCTGTTGCAGTTTTCATGTTATCAGAAGCATTGCTCCATTTTCACATTAGCATTAATCCCAATTCATGCTAGTCAGAGATAAATGTACTGGGCACTACAGGGAGACTAGATCTTGATAAGTTTTCCTCAAGTCTCACTGTAATGTACATTAAAAAAATCTAGTGCATATCTAATTAATCTAATTCTCATTAACTTTCAAGTTCCTGTAAGACAGTTAACATTTGCTACTGATACAAATTGTTAGAGTCTAGCTAGAACCCTACCTTTCAACTGGGCACCACAATAAACTCAAAAGAAAACTTAAAGAACATTCTAAAATAACTCTGGATTGAGAGTCTATGAAGATAAATTACATTCTCTTGATATTTTTTTTTTTAAAGCAGCAGTAAAATTGGGAGTATGAAAACAAACAAACAAAAAAGAGCAGTTCTCCTAAACATTCAAATAAATCTGTGCTGCAAATGATCAGTGTGACAATTTTTGGGACCCATTTTGAGGCACTTAGAACACTACTTAGCACGAAGTTTGAGTACATGCAACAGAGCTGTGCTTTTGTTTTGCCAATTAGTAGGCCCAGTATAAAGGACACAGCCAGCAGCAGAAAAACAATCCAGTAAGTGGATTCTATTTCACGTAAAGGGGTCAGTATATAGAGGATCGCTGGGGGTACAAATAAGTCAGATAGATCACAAATAACAGACATCAACCCCAGCGACCCCAGAAATGACGCAGCATGACCCCCAATAGATGGAACAGAGACACAAGGTAACCCACAGAGAAAATGGGAGACAACCAAGACAATACATATGATAGAGGTAACCCCATGTTGCCTCCCCACAAAGCCCGCGTTTGTATGTGCCAGACCTGACTGGGACCCGGTTCCATGAGGAGTCAGGAGGTCCTTCCCCAACAGGAATCTCTGTGAAGTGCGTCCACTCCACAGACAGACTCTCCAACCCTTCCTGCAAGTGGGCCCAGCTTTTATCCCCAAACAGGACACCTGGCACTCATTTACCCAATGCAGGGCACCTGGGGCTTGTTTACCCAAGGGCTTTCCTTGCAAGGCCGGCAGCACCTTGGAGGAAAGCCAAAAAGCAAACTCATCCCCTCCTCTTAAAGGGCCATGGGAACCACCCATATGTCAACCTTAATTCAGGGCTTGGGGTTCAGACCCCAGCACTTCAGCTTTTAATTAGTTAACATCACTAAGGAGATGGGTCTCTGTCTTGTAATAACTGTCATTGGCAAAGGACCATCAACAACAAAGCAGCTTTTATGAAGCAGAATAATGACCAGGTGATGCCCCCTTACTCACAGCCTGGCTCAAGGGAGCTAAGCAAGAGGCACCAGGTGATGAACTCTCATCTGAGCGAGGGTTTTGAGAACAAGAGAATCACACAGCAGATGGATGTCAAGGCATGAAAAGATTAGGTGTCCATGCTCCCACTCACAACAGAGACAGAGATCTTTTGATATGCAGACTCAGAAGAAGGGAACCAAGAACGCAAGAGCATTCATGCACGATAGTAAAGAAAAGCTGAGGTGAACAGCCAGATGTTTGTGTGCCTGATTTTGGGTATGTCTCTATATAACAAGAGGGAGCAAGGAGTCTTTGGTGGAGCACAGGAATATCATCCACCATTGTAAAGGGACTCAGCTCTTCTCTTCATCCTGTGTTCCCTACTAAAGGGAAAGACAAAGATTAAACAGCCATCTCTCACACATTTGCTTAGCTGCTTTAGACACCAGGGTTCAAAATTAAACTATGAGGAATCCAGTTATTTCATTCACTCTTCTTGTCTGAGTAAAAAGGCCTTGGTCAGTGCTAGGTCACCACAGCTAAAGCTGCTTTTGGAACCTGGGCTGCAATGCAAACAAGGACTATGACAGTCACTGCCCAAAGAATGGCCCCTTTGCTGCTGTGATGTGTTTGCTTAAATTTGCTTTGTTTTTCTGGTTCTATCTTTAAATGGTGTGGCTCCATTAGCCTCAAGAGGGCGAGATAGCAAATCCCTGATACCCTCTGCAAATAGAAGCCTTGCAGCATTTTCTTAACAGATGCTAAGAGTTATAACAGGTTGCACTGCTATTTTGTCTGGTTATCTGCCAAAGGAAGCTCAAAGCATCCCCACCAATAAGCTGGCATTTGGAAAAGCACTCCAAAACACAGCCACAGCTGAATGATCTATTCACCAATATTCTTCCTTCCACTCCCCACTCATCAGTGGGATTTGCTGCAAAATGATTAACTGCCTTACCACCATCTGCGCACAGGTTCCATTAGTAACCAGGGCATGTCGGGAGATCCCAGCCCTGCTCAAGCTAAATCCAATTACTGCTTGCTGATTCATCAGTCCAGCTAAAAAAGCCTGGAAAATGCAACAGGTAACCAAACACTCTCGGAACAAATTAAATTCTACAAAAAACAAGCATGTCACACCTCAGGAAGAAATCAACCCCTACATAAACAGGTCCTTCATGTCCTATCCTGCCAGTGTTAACTACTGACAAATACAAGGGAACTCCACAGCTGCTTTGCACAAGTTGCTGAACAACAGACCCTTACCTTGCCTGCTGGCAGACACTGCAAATCCAAGCCTTCTCTTTCTTCTGGTAAGAACTGCAGCTCTTGCAGATGTTGTACTTGCAGTCCTGGCACTGTCGCTTGCTGTTGATAAGGAATGTGAAAGGGGAACAGCAGCGAATACAGCAGTGCTCGTTGAACTTCTGCTGCTTGGAAAGGATGCTGCACTTGTTACCCTCTTCATCCAACTTCTGCTTCATTTCACTGGAATGAAAAGCAAAAAAAAAAAATAAATAAACAAAATGTCAATGGAAAAACTCTTTGCTTTTCTCCTCTTTCCACATCTTCATGTTACACTCTTCAAATAACTTTTGCAGGTGTGAAGTAAATGTCAGAAATGCATACTCTAAATCTGGAACTGGGAAGCAAAAACTCCTACATTCCCTGGAGTCACTTGTGGCCCATTCATTTAAGCTCTCAGAGCCGTGCACCGGGGCAAACAATCTCCCTTCACTCAGCTGCAGTGCGACAGCCCTCAGGAGAGCCAGGCCACTGCACCACATATTCCAGCTGTGCAAAGCCATGGTGTTATTTGAGAATTCAAGGCTGCTTTCAGAACACTTTACAAATCAAAAATGAAAGTCAAAAGGTTTGGGGCACAGTAATAAAAAATTCTACTGATCAACAGTTTTGAAATCAAAGGTGCTAAGTTTGTTTTGACCCATGGGGTCGTATTATTCATAATGGCCCCAACTTGTCAAGGAAGGTTAATCACATACTTAATTTGAGAGAGTTTTGGGCATTTAACTAGTTAGGACCAATACTGAACCAAGTGTTTGTGAAAGCGTTTGCAGACCCCCTAACATTTTCTGTGTTCCAGCAGAAGAGCTCATTTATTTAAAAAAATAATTAATAAAATAAATTTTGCATGTGTGGTATTCAGTAATTTGCTGTCTCCCATTTTCAAGTGCTTTTGATATTTTACAAATTAGCCAATATATTCCACAACATGAGTAATAAAAAACATCCAGAAGGAGCAGTAGTGTAAGTAGACAAGTCTGATTACAAGTCATCACACAGTTTCTGGTATGTTCAACTAGGATATATATATTAAGAGGGAAAAAAAATTAGGATTCATGAAAAACATGTTAAATAAAAGCTCATAGAATACTATGTACATACATATATTCATTCTTTCCATTTCTCCAAATTAGTGGTGGCTACCTTACTATTTCCGATTGCTGATAAGAACCACTTATAAGACTAGAGTAACAAAAGCCTAAACAAAATGTAAAGTTACTACAAGATTTAAACCAAACTGCAGGAAGACAGAGTCATGACATGCTGATTTACACTAAAATTAATGCTTAAATATCTAGCTGCAGGTTAAAAAAAAAAAATACACTTATTGCATACTTATTCAGGAACTCGACCAAGATCATCTATAAGCATCATTATGAGCCAAGCCTGGAATGTTAAAAAGACTTGCATTACTGGGCTATATGTCTTATTTGCCATTTCTGCCTCAGATCCATAACTCAAAGTAAAAACAGCCTATTTTATGAAAGTCTGACAGGTCAATTCTAAACCTCAAGTCTAAAATGCAATTAAGGCAGTGATCTACAGCATATAATTTTTGAACGTGCACATACATCATATTTAACCATATTCCAGATACATGCCTTTTGTAAATTTAAAACTTCAAAACAATGTGTGTTTCCATTGTTTGTCCTCTGTGCAAAGGCTTGGCTATCTTAGACCAGTAAATACTCCTTGGAGTTTCAAGTAAACAATCTTTCTTTATGATTTTTGTCTAGATGGCAAGACTTACTTTTTTTTTCCACATTTTTACAAAACATAAAAGATGAAAAGGGTAAGACTAGTTTGTCTTATCCCTTTGTCTCCCTCCACGGTACCCCACAGACAATCTTTCTAGGGGAACAGAAGTGAGCTATTCCCCACATTGCTCCTCCATCCATAGAATGCATCCTGCTCTGCAACAATGGAGTGAGACACAGCAATGCTTCTGCACAGGAGGTCAGACAGGAACCCTGGGTCCCAGGAGAGAAGCTGGTGAAGGTGAAGGCTATGCAACACACAGAAGATTTTTGGCATGGAGAAGTGTCAGCAGCCCAGGATGCTGCAATCTTTGCTTCAGGCTGGAGACCCCAGGCAGCAGATGCTCATCTCCCCGTAAGATGAGAACAGCTAAGCAGTTGAGGTCAGGAGAAGCAGTGAAATAAGAGATTTTTGTCCTCAATGCAGCTTTATTATCTCCCAGAATTAGTAACACTGATATTTGGTAGCATCAGCCTGCACACTCAATACTGACATGCTCAATGGCATTTTGAACCCTCATTAGAGCTCTGATGCGTGAGGGCAAGACAAACCACAGAAGAAAGACCACCTATTAAAGCACTACAAGAAAGCTCACACAATATAAAAACAGGCAGTTCACAACAGAGCTAATAAAGCCAGATACATAGGAAAAGCTGAGCACACACTGAAGCCTTTTCATCAGTACAGGCATTAATTACATCTCTCTCCTCTGCCTGTCTGCCAACATTCATCACAGTGGTAGAACCTTAACATCGTTAAGGCATCTGCCTCACTGTTAAATAGGACTAAAATTGGCCAACTGATTCAAAAAGTCAATAGGATAGGGTTGGACGGGTAGACAGGCAGAAAGCATGACAGAAAAAGCCTCATTTCCACAGGAAACCAGGCAGAACAGAAAAGATAGCAACACACATCCCTCTGATGGCTCTAACAAATTAGGGCCCTCATGCAGTACCTGCCAAAAGCTATTCTAGTTTCTACCAGGAGTTGAATGGCAAAAAGGACTGTCAACAGGGCTTGTCAGCTGAAGTCAAAAGGACAGGCTCCACATTCTTTCCTTGGAAATAAAACATGGCTTTCATATGAAGGTGAAGTGCTGTACAACACTGGTAGGCAAGTGAATTTGCCTGGTTTGAGGAACATTATGAAGTCAAAGGGAAAAGCAGGCTCTGGTTTATTCTCAGCAATACTGAGGAAAACTCGCACATGACTTCAGATGCATGATTACTGTGAGGTGTGCAGGATGATTCATGGGAGCTCCAGTCTCAATACACTAAGAAAATTGGTAGTGTTGGAACTCAGGAGGTACAAGTTGAAGTTCGAGGTATCCTGAGTTCAAAAGTCTCAGACTCTACCTGCAGGATGTTCAAAGGGCTTGGTGCAAGAAGATTGTAACAATGGTCTAAGGAAAGGGCTGCAGTCAACAACACTGATCCTCTCATGCAATGAAACTCACTTCCAAAAGGATGACAGTCACCTGTGCAGGAGCTGACTTCTTTTAAGAGGCAAGTCAAAGCACATGGCCATGGCAAACATTCCCCCTTCCTACCCATGCAACAGCATTTTCCTCAACAAAACACAGATAAGGGGGATAGGACAAAGAAAAGAGAGAGAATGTATGTGCATTTATGTGCATTTACTTTCCCAAGGAGGGAACGTAATGTATTTATAGATATACACATGTGTGCAAATAAAACAAGCAACAAAAAAAAAAGACTCTGCACAAAAAATTTCCCTTTTAGGGAAAGGACGGAAGAGTGGGAATCACAAATGACAGGATTTATTCACATCACTTAAGACACAACTGGTGGTGCTCATCTATTACAGCTACGTGTAACACAGTAATAAGGATCTGCAGAGAACAGAACACCTGCTGTTCAAATAAATCTAAGATGGGAATTAATTTTCTTTTTTTGAGTGGCTGCATTTCACCAATTGCCTATAAATACAAAAGCAGCAAAGAATACTCAATAGATACCCAACACATCTGTCACCAGCACTAGTTCTGTCAAAAGTACATTTAATGGAACTGTAAATTCCAAAATATACATATGCGTATTTAGATTTTTTTCCACAGGCTTGTATTAATTAATCTGCAACAGTTTGCATAATAACTATGCAATTAATTTCAGTCAGCGTTCTGAGTGATAGACTCCTGGCATGTAATCCTGCACAGTCAGGTTAGGAATACTTGGAACAGCATAATGCTTTGGATGTAGGTTTTGCTATTATATTCTGAGGGCGAATAGTTGTCTTCCCTACATTTTTTGTTGCCTTTTTTTTAAAAAAAAATTGAATTACTTTTCATTATCATGGTTTATTTCTTTTTAGTGTCTTAGAGGATTTTAACTGATTTTGCGAGAATTACGATACTGTGCTCTGCTGGTTTGTATAGCGGTTTACAAAGGACATGGTAAGTTAGGTATCATGTCGTGCTGAAGACAGGTACTGCACAGCACATTGCGAGGGAGGACACTGATGAAACACAGCTGGTGACTTGAGCAGTCATGCAGCATGTCTCATCACACGACTGCTTCTCAACAGCCTCTCTGAAATACCTTGTCTGACAAGTCATCTTTGGACTCTATGAATTGGCAGCCCCTTTTGTTTCTACAAATAACACTGCTTCAGACTTGTAAACGTAGGACAAAACCTGGCATATTGAAGCTCCAGGATTGTTTTCCTTGCTCTTTTCTGCCACTGATTTACAGAGTCAGCTCAGCTTCAAAAACAGACTGGCAAGTTCAAACATAATTCTTCAACATTTGCCTGAACAATACCTTCTTTCCTAATAAATTAATTTAAAATAATTGGCTATTGTATATAATTGAACCTCTTGAATACAGAAATACATGCTTGTTTGAGAAAAGCTTTTCTGTTTTTTTTTTCTCCCCAATCCCTCTTTTATAAAAGTTAGGTGGTTTTTTTTGTTTATAACTGGCAGTATGGTAAGGATGCTTATTGTTTCTCTGAGTTATGGTTTGATATTCACAAAGCTCAATGGCTGTAATTATTCTATATTTTCATAAATGAAACAAATCCTAGATGGCCCTGTATGCTTCCCCCCAAGAAACATCACTGTGATTACATGTTCAAGGGCTGAGGGCAGGTGAAAATATAACCTCAAACTGCAAAGTGAACAGTAATATGCATGTTGGCAACTTGCCGTAGTAAGATAATACTGTGAGGTTTAAACAAAGCTGGAAGAAAGCCTATGATGTGTATGAGAAACAGGTTAAAGTCACTGCTACATGTATAAGGCTAGGACAATCAAACTTCAAGCCTCTACACTGGGGGCAGCAGTGGAAGGAAGTTCATAAAACAGCTGGACTGAAGGCCATGGTCAGCTATCTTACAACAAAAAAGCTAAGAAAACCTACCTGTTTGCCACATAACATGGAGAACAGTTGCTGGTGGAAACCTGACAGTTGGCTTGATTCACCCAGTGATTTGGGTAGAGAGCTACCCTGTCTTTGTTTTTCTCCAACCGATCAGCAGTTGAAAAATTTGCCTGGGATGTGGAAGATTAATTTAGGTCTTTGCTGCATTTGAAGGAGACACAACACCCTCACTACCACCAACTTAAACATCACGTTGCATGGCCTCCTCAGACCCTGTTCTTCATCTTTGGTAAGATTACTATTAAGTTATTTACAAATATTCACTGGAGCACAGAGCAAGACAGGAGCACAGACAAGCAGCCAAGGCAGTCACGAGGCCAGAACACTGCTTTAGTCTTGCCTCAGGAAACACGTAGGTATTCCACAGACAGCAGCAGCACATCACCGATGGTTAGCACACTCCTCCAGCAGGTGGGAGATGAGGATGTGCCCAGTGGATTTTGTTCAAGAGTCCAGTTTTGGGAAGACTCTCCAATTACCCTGTGAGAAGTACCCTCACACAGAAGCACTTATGGTAAAGCAGTGCAACCACTACCACTGGCAGTAGCAGAGACAGCCCTTTGAAAGGATGCAACAGGTATTAGTCAGCTACAATGCAGCACGCCAAGCTCCAAGACACAGTCTCTATAAGCCAGTCTGTCTGGCATGCTCCCTAAAACCTGGCTCTCTGCTCTTCTCTGAGGGAATGTCTCCAACTATCAGGCTGTAGCCAGCTTATGCTCGCCTCACATCAGTCTCAATTTCAGATTGGCATGTGTCAGTTTAAAGGCAAAGTCCATCTGGTGAGGTTCTCACTTGCTCTGTTGCTGTCTCGGATGATGGACAAATACAATTTTTCCTACTGTTTAACCACCTTTCATCTTCCCCAAAAGAGAGTAGAGATTAAATCTATTCTAGTTGCCTGCACAGGAAATGAGGAAAATGGAGGGACAAAGTTCCTACGAGTTACCAAAAAAAAATAATCCCATTTTCTTCTTGTTACTCCCTCCTGCTGAACAGAGGAGCAGCACTTTGAGTACAAGTTATCAAAGACAGGGAGAAATTTTCTCCTTCAGTACTACAGATGAGGGCTTCCATTTCCAACCCTCTTAATTCAAATTACATGTATTTGATAAAATAAGCTACATTTTATCCACTTGGCATTAAAGCCTTCTGTCCTTCAAAGACCAGTGAGCAGGCAGCATACACTGCAAAGTACTTTTCTTAGGGAAGCAGTCTTCTGCTCAGCTGTGTAACTGGTTGCCTCTCTGCATTTGTTTGCACCACCTCACCTCTCAGACTAGATTCATAGTGGTCCATGAAGATCACCAATTTGTCTTAAGACTGATTTTAATTTTAGTTTTACCACTGTTAAGAGCCTTAAGACATTTTTTTCCCTCCACAGAAGAGGATGCCTTAAGACATTCTTCTGGCCAGGCACCCTTCCTACTCACCTACATGTACAGGCTACTGAGACATTTTGCTTAGCACAAGATCTGGATTTTTATACTCTGGGAAGCAGGTGAACAAGTTGATGCACCTGTTCACAGACTTTCAGAGAAGCCTTGTGAAAAACCTTGTGGTTTTCCACTCCCACAGTCAGTCCAAGCCTGGTCTATTGAGATGGGAGTTTCCTTGGGATACAGAGATGAGCAGAAAACCCAAGTTCCATCAGTGCCCTCTAAGCTACAATGCTGGAGCACAAAGAGCATCTTTGTACTCTTTGGGTCCCAGGAGTTAACTAGAGCTGCCAAGAAGAGCTGCTCACCATTTCATCCCTTCCTTGTTCTCTATGCCACAAAGGGTGGCACAGTGCAAAAACTGATGAAGCTACACACTGACAGGGTCATATATCTTTTTCCCCCTGCTATATAGAGTAAGAATCAAATTCACCCACTAGGCATATGCCTCCATCATCATTTACTCTCTAAGGGTTTAGTGCTCATTTCTTTTAGCTGTCTGTTCTTCTCAGGCAGTTTATTCTTCTCCATAAGGATGGGCATCTAACACAACTCCCTGATGCCAGGCAGTGCGACACCATCACCACACACCCCTTTTGTTTCTCTTATGCCTTTGCTAAATGGTCCCTGGTGAAACTCTACTTGCCCCTCTTTAAAAAAGTACAGCACGGGATAGTACTGTGTCCATTTACAGCAAATGCCCACTCTTAAAATGCCAAATTTTAAAATGATGGCTTTTTTATTAGGCTCGTATCAACACAGTCACATTATGTCTTGTGCTATATTTAACACTTAGTATGTCTACTAGTATTCTACACATTGCTGGTGCTGTCAAAAAGCCATGCTAGTACATGTGCAAACATACTGCTTTCAGTTGGGGACCCTTCAAGGAACACACATCACTTTAATCTGTGCAGAGGGGTATCAATTCAGCAGCAGTAGTTGACTTTCAGGGAGGATTAGACAGCAGGGAGCGCATCATAAATGGAGGGCAGGGGAAAAAAAAAGTAACATCAAAAAACTCCAAAGCAAAACACAAAGTCTTTGGGAAGAGGCAGGGAGTTGGGACACCTCAGCATTGAAGCACTAAGAAGCTCATAAGTAGTGATGAATGTCACCTGTATCAAAAAATTAGGATGATGAATATTCCACAGTCCAATTACTCCAACTGCAGTTGCATTCTTTCATCCAAGATCTTACTAGCATCTCTTAATGTTTTTTTCTCTTCAGCTTTTCATTTCTGTAAAATTAAGTTTCTAAAAAATTAGTGAGTATTCCTAGCAAATCTTGGTTTTAAATTTTTCTTTCTCTCTCTTCAAAAGTGGGAGCAAACCCTGACGGTGTTGCATACATACTGATAATCTTGTCCCACTAAATTCTTTACAATTGTCAGTCTTGCCTTTTTGCTGCTTAACTCAAAAGGCCTGTGATGACATTCTGTTGCCCTTAAAAATCCAGGCTAAGGATTCAGCAACTCCTGTACATTCAGATCAAACACTATGTCCATAGCATGTACCACGTGGTTACTGACAGTATGAACCATGTCAAGAAGTGGACATCAGAAAGGGGAGCCGACTGGTATACGACTTCATTGCCACCAGAGGTCTCATAGGACAGCAAAGTATTTAGTAGCTCAGGATAACTTTTATGTTTAAGTGAGGTACAAGAATATAAACCTATTTTGGTACTTTTTAAATAAGCGTTCGCAACAACACTGTGGAGATTAAATGGACTCCGTATTACTCTACTGACATACCCCATCTGCCTCAACTGATGCTCCTTGGAGCTGAATGAATTAGCACTGAAAGACAGATGTATACCGTACCTCTAAAAAATATGGTTATCCTTCCACTAGCTGAGGCAGCACTGTAAAAAATAGTCACTTACATGAATCTCTGGGGACAATCTCTTTCTAAAAACAATGAAACCCAGCACAGAAGAAACACTGGTGGTTTTTGGGTTTTTTTGCAAACGCTTCTGATAACGGGAAAAGAACTGCATTGACACCTTCATATTTCTTATTAAATACCATAAAAAAAACGTGAAGACCAACTTGTGGAAGCTTTGTGCTAATCACAGTTGAACAAGTTACACTGCTGATTGAACCAGAAAAATGCCAACATAATCAACACTTACCTTTGTGTAAAAATTGCATATTAGGCACTGCACTTGGGTAAAGAGAGGTTAGATTCAGTCAGCACCAAGATAAGTCGTGGTTCGCTTGCCCCAGACCAGTAACTTGCTTAGCATACCAGGCTCTATCTTAATCTGTTAACAATTTCATGCTCAGATGAAGCAGTGTCGCAAAATGAATGATTTGTGCTGTGTAACTCTATAGAGCACTGTGTTAGTGGCTGTTAAGGGAAGTTTCCTTTTCTGTTGCTGGCCCAAGCACTGTCAATCAGTGTCTATCATCAGCTGGAAGTGACTGACATGTCAGAGTGTAGGTGAATGAAATCAATAATGTACTGGTATTATTTTAAATTCCTTCTTCTCACTTTGTAAACCTGTAAATTATCAAGAGACATTGTATTTAACCCCATTTTCTCCTGTCATATTGGACATCCTAGGAGTACAGACTGTGCAGCACCATTTAACTGATAGGCTTTGAAATCTGTGGGCAAGTGGAACAGTAAGGGAGAAGCAGGTATTGAATTATAGAGCAGATATTTTGGGGAGCTCTGGGGACATCAGCAATCTCCACATGAAAGCTGAAATGATCTTTTCCAAGAAGCAGTGCTGTGAGGACGGACTCTTTTGCCCTCCTGTTCTAACATTGCCACATGGAAAATGTGAAAATAATCCAGGCTTTAACATGCTTTTTTCCTCACTCTTCTTTCTCAGCTGCCCTCCTATCTCAGAGACCACTCTGCAGCCAGGTAGGGTGAAACACCTCACTAGTACTGGAGACAAGCACTTCTGCTGCAGGTGCAGGACCTTCTGGTTAAATCCTGAGTTTAACTGATCCATCGAGAAGGGCCAAAAGGTGTGCTTGCATGTTGGACATCAACTGCAAGAGATGATAAGCTAAAAAGTTTTCACCCTTTCTCAGTGTTACATCCATACTGAACCATACTGATCATTACTATCCAAGCCAGTTTTCACCCACTTCATAGTTTCACCTGTAAATGCCCCTCAAAGTGACTACAAAATGGTAAACTCCGATTATCATTTATGTTAGCATTTTGTGATGCCTTCGTCTTAGACTATAAACATGTAATACTTTGTTGTACTACCCTATCGCACATCCTAACAACCTAGCAAAACATCTACTTTTAACACCTTTCTTATGTGCCTTCCCTGATTTTTTACTTCCCACATCTGATAATGATTGACAGTCACATAAACATTTGCTACATTCCCCTCTATCTCATTTCCTCTCAATAAATGTCATTTTGCTCTCTCTGAAACATTTCTCACTGCCTATCTAGTATCTTTCTATAACTAATATATGTTTTTGCCTCTTTTGCAGCTAATTATAGTATAATTTTATTTTATTTTTCAATATCCTTTCCAAATAATGCCAAATGGGAAAAAAAAAAAAAGTTTAACAGAGTTAATTCTCTGGTGTATCTAATTTTAAAGGGATGAAAACTGAATTACTGGTCATATTGACCAACTTCATATTCCTCTGAGTATTTCATTGGGTATTCATGATCAGGAGAGGAAAGCAAAGTATTCGTCAAATGCTGGTACACTTGTAGCATTTATCTACATTTGCTCCTCCAATGTGTTACACTCTGTGTCTTTTCCCATGCATCTCTCACTGGAGAATTTCTGCCTTCGAGTCCTGACTTTCAGTACAAGGTCATCTGAAGTTAATGACTTCTTTTATCCCTTTTGGTCATACCTGAGGAGACAAGCATTCTTAAGAATAAAGTATTGTTCAATTCAAACAGACAAAAAATATTTAGTGAAAGTATTTTTAAGATGTACATACTCTTCCATCATACTTATGTGCAATACATTCTTTGCATCACTGGAGGCATCTATCGGTCTACCTTTCTTAGGAATCCATTTTTATGCCCATATCAACTTGAAGAAGTTTCCTTTAAGAACAGAAACACTCCTACTACATTAAACAGTTACTCCCCCAGTGCTCCTTTCACAGTGCCATCTCACTTGACCTTATAAAACACCATTCATAGCCTGGCTAGCGTACAGCAGGAGAATTACTGAGACACTGGCTCTGAAAATTTCTGAAGCATTCACTATGAGTCATTCTTCCCTCTTCCTGATTGGGCTTCCAGCAACTCTGACCTACAAAGACTTGCACCACAATCAGTGTTGTTACTGAGTTATTATTACGTACTTCCCTTAATGTGACAAAATGAAGGGTCTTCCTTGACCCTTCCCACAGAACACTTAGCAGAATAGACAAAAGCAGGGAGCAGAATAAACAGCAGAGCTTGATAAGAAAGCAGGTTTCACATCACAAGTCATAGCATCAGAGGACTGTGCGCGTTGTTAATAAATCAGCACAAAGATGCTCATCCCACTTTGCATACGCTCAAGTCAAGTAATGCTTCACACATGTGGGCCTCCTCCCTGATGAGGCTGGCTTTCAAAATTTGCCTGTCATGACTACTGACTATCCAGAAGAGGGGTTGTCACTCCAGGACCAAGGTAGGATGGGAACATGGGAGAGCCACATTCTGCACAAGCATGGGGAACCCAACACAGACAAACCTGCACTGTGTCCTCCCACAGCAACGTCCACCGAGCATTGCTCCACTTCCTGCAACAACCATGCAAGCCCTAATGTATCACAAGAAGAAAGCAGAAAGCATTATCAAATGCTCTAGTCCATCCTGGTAACAGGGGGCTGTTTCACACGAAACTCCTATGCAGTCCCAAGGAAGCACACCAGGCTTATACTGCCTAAGATGACAAAAAAAAAAAAAAAAAAAAAAGAAAGAAAAGCTTCAAAGCAACAGGTTCCCACTAGCTTGGTTTGGTTTCAGAGTGAATTCCTTGCTAATTGCATCACTTAACCCTGTATTTTCAACAAGGTCTGCATGCACATAGCTCCTAAAGTCCTCTTGTCCAGTGCAGCTCCTCTTCATGCTGCCCGTACTCCTAATGCATATTCTACATACACTCTGCAATTCAAGTAGCTTTAAAATGGCAAACTCTATGATTTCAAACATTCAACATAATATGGGTCAAGAAATAGCAGGCTGATATTTTTAGTAAATTTACGCCTATAAACAATTATTTTCTTAAGTATAGAAATCATTTGCAATATCCATGTAGGTTTTGTTCATTTTAAAGACAATGACTTAAAAGCTTAAAATTCCCACATACCTCTATTGTACACGAGACAGTATTTTGGCAGACAAAATAATCTGTTTTCAAAGAGCGTGTTTTATATAAAACATGGTATGTTACCCCAGTGTGTTTTATATCAACAATACTAACACCTTCCAGAAGCAGTACCATGTAACTTACAGCAAACCAGACAAATCTCTGCAAAGGGGCAAGAAAATATCAACAGCACCTCCACCTTCCCGTTCAAACACACATACTTAAGGTAGTCCTTTATAAGGTATTGACATATGATATTGCGATAGTAACACCAGTATTCAAAGACAATCTTCATTTAACACTTATATATACTTATATAATACTTATATATTATATTTTATATAATATATAAGTTATAATACTTCCTATATCTCACAGTTAATGTTCTTAACTTAATCCAGAAGCTTTTTATTATGGGAGTGTTTCTGCAAATTTAATAACATACTGATTTTTTAACATCTAAAGGAATATACAGTAGAATCATAGAATCACTATGGTTGGAAAGGACCTCCAGGATCATCAAGTCCAACCTTTATCCCATCATCTCCCTAATCACTAGGACATGGCCTCCAGTGCTTCACCTGCTTGTTTTTTAAACACCTCCAGGGATGGCGACTCCACCACCTCCCTGGGCAGCTTGTTCCAATGTCTAACCACCCTCTCAGTAAAGAACTTCTTCCTAATATCCAATCTAAACTTCCCCTGACGCAACTCGAGGCCATTTCCTCTCGTCCTATCATCAGTAATTTGGGAGAAGAGACCAACACCAGCCTCACTACAACCTCCTTTTAGGTATTTGTAATGAGATGAAAAGAAATCAGTAAGCAACCACAAAAGACATAAAAAGTTAATAACGGAATTATTTAGAAAATAAAGGTCTTTATTTTGTAGCTGTGACTATAAGTGCAGCTATTT
This sequence comes from Podargus strigoides, assembly GCA_028020825.1. Classification (NCBI taxonomy): domain Eukaryota; kingdom Metazoa; phylum Chordata; class Aves; order Caprimulgiformes; family Podargidae; genus Podargus; species Podargus strigoides. The sequence goes on along the minus strand of CM051623.1, from coordinate 12,007,366 downwards.
AGTTTTACTCTGCATATGTGTGTGAGCACGCATGCAGACATACAAGCTGCATTATTCAACATCCCTTGCAAGTAAAGGCCGGAAATCTTACCCACCTAACACTCTCCATACCCCATCCCCGTGGAAACATAAGCACTGTCCTTGAAAAGGCAATTGAGCTACAGAAGAGGAAATAGCCAGGTTACCAGACTAGTGGAATATTAAGGAACTAGTGATAAATTAAAGTCCTTTTGTGCAGATGCTCCCACAGCTCTACGTATCCCAGTGATTCTTCCTCACCCCTTGACAGTATGCCTCACCCCGGACACAGAAGGCTGTATGCAGTGAACTTTCCCAGAGAGGAGAAAGGATTCAGGGGAACATCAGAAACCTGCATTTTTGTTTCCCCTCTCAGTCCATGTGTGTTCTCTGCTTCTTCTCAATTAGGAATCTATCAATCTGAAGCACAGCGAATATACTTCAATAGGACGTTTTTGGTGAACAGTAAAACAATTGAAACAATCCAGAAGCTTTTGAAAAATGGAAATTCATCTAACCCAACAACTAGAATTCACAAATCTTTTCAGAAAGATGATTAGGTGGTGAATATTTGGAAAAGGCAGAATGGTTCTTCAACATTTTTCATAATTTTTAAAATTACGTGGTTTGAACTTTTAAAGTGTCAAGTTTTATTCTAACTTTTCCACAATAAAAGAGTTGTAAATACTATTACTCAGTTCTTCTGTGCATACTGCCATTCAGGCATCTGATGCCTTTCATCTCTTCCCTCCCTTACACATTTTCTTTCTCCTAAAGCAGCAGAAGAGATCTTCCTTGTGTAGAGCTTATGGCAAATTCAGACCCCAGACTTGGTTCATGTACTTTGCACAAACCCTCCGGCTGTGTCTGAATTCGCATATAATTCAGCACACCCAGAGTAGATCAGCAGACTGAACTAGAGAGTGCTGAAGGCCTGCACCTACACAGTACATGGTTCAGCAGGTTTGCTTCAGGGAAGTCAGTCCCCGGACCAAATATTCCCATCTTGCACACAGTTTGAACCTGTCTCAAGGCATGATTCATTGGTTCAGAGATGTACCTGCTGAGCAGGAGGAGTTTATAACCAAACAGGGTACATTTGGTTAGCACCTGGAGATAAGCTTTGGCTTAGTTTCTTCCAGAAGGAATCTAGCTTGTGCATACCAAAACCAACCTGTGAAGTAAACCATGGTATGATAAATGAGGATGAGTAGATTTGCTCCAAAACTATGCTACTAAAGGGAAAATATGCTTCTAAATGGAAATGCTAATATAAATGGAGTCACAGACAACTAGAGGAGTCTTTTTCAACACAGGTAACCTGGAGCAGGTCGTTTTTCATAACCAGGTCTAAACAGCACTGTCTACTGAGTTTGGAAAACCATTCCAATACATGCAACATGCATAGCCACGGCTCACATGCAGGTAAGTTTTATACACTTCTACATTTACCTTGCTGATAGTTAACAGAGATGTATGATGCTGATTTATAAAGACACATAAGCAGCAAGTAGTTTCTGATTAGGAATTCTTTCTCTTTATAAAAAAAATAAATCAGTGGTGAACAAGACTTGTGCATATTGATATTCTTTGAAACAGCATTAGACTGTCATATACCTGCTTGATATCTTTCAAGACATATCCTGAATTGCTATACTTAAAATTTGCTTTTATAAAGCACTACCAATAGGATCCTAATTTGCATTCATTAGTTTGAAGTAACTTTGAACATAACTGATCTAATTCTCAGTAGCATTGCAGTAGTTCTTGCCAGTGTCCCTCCCCAAATCCCATCACCACTGTGGTACAGTGAGACAGACAGGGTAATGGAACAAGGAGCAAAAAGCCACACCTTTTGTAGCTACAGCCCAAAATCCTACCAGAAGATGGTCAGACTGCCAGGCTTTATTCAGTAGTAGAAAATGGGTACAGAGTAACCTAGAGATTCTCTCACAAAAACACAGAGTCATTTTCTCAGACTTTGCTGATGCCCTGAAGATTCTGTGCTTCAGTCAAATCCTCCTTCTCTCGGCATGCTTCCAAATGAAACAAAAACTCTACTAAGCCACTTGACCTCTTTGGTAAATGTAGCTTGGATTTACCTTCCAGGCTCAGCTGCTGCACTGACAGTCTGCAGGCAGAGGACTGCCAGCAAATAGCTCTCTCCTAAACTCCTCTCTGTAGAGTTGCACTGATGTACCATCACCTGAACTACACATCAAATCTGCTTCTGATGTGTGACTGTCAGTGATTTAAAGTTAAATACATCCAAAGGAGAATTGTTGGCTCGAAAGCAACAATTTATTCTCAAAACCAAACATTTATTCTCAAGGGAAAAAAAACCCAGAACGAGAGAGAGAATATGAAACACTAATCTTTTGGAATAACCAGAATACGAAGGCGTTTGCACCTCCATATATACAGGACTACAGAACTCACATAATTAAGTGGTCACATTGGAATATCTCTAACTGAAATACCTGTTGATTTATAACAAATAATGAAATGTGTTTAATTGAAACTTCAAGTGGAGGAAGCTGCTCCAGCAGGAACCATTACAACAGAATGCCTACTAACTAAAAATCTAGCGCTGACAAAATAAATATTTCTTGTTAATAAATTAATTGCTCATTTTAGTTTTATACATTTAGTTGCAAGTATATGAAAAGACTAAGGAGCAACCAACTTGATGTTCAGAGAGTAAGAGAAGTGCAAGTGGAGATGTCCTTAAAAACAATCCTAAAAATGCATCTTTAACCAATATTTAACTGTTTTGAAAAAGGGAAAAGGCATAACTATGTTTTCCACAAATAATCTCTAACTGCGGAGGTGCTTTCCACTTGAAATGTGTCCCTATCTCAACAGTATGATTTGGGTGCAGGAGGGTCAAAGCTTAGCAAAGCACATTTTCCTGCACGATCTTGTGTTAAATAATGGGGGGAACAAGGAAGCCCCTTGTATTAAAAACTGATGGTTATGGCAGGCAGTGCAACACCCAGTGGCACAATTCAGACTCCTCTCATGATGTGAATGCCCCAAACAGACAATAGGGTTGTTGGAGTAAAGGCACTTGCACTTCGATTCCAAGTTGAATGCATACAAGGATGCTGTCCTGATGCTCCCTTACAGTATCAGAACAGAGTAAGTATTCCTCCCCTCCAGCCTTACAAACACTTTATTTTTATTTCCATTCCTTTCTATGGAAAGCAAAGCAATCACAATTCATTTTTTTTATTCTTTGTTCACTTCTATAGTGTGACACACTTTTTGCAGTCTTTACACTTGTATGTATTTTCTGGCTATAACACAAACATTCTGGAAAAGGTGCAAGTTAAAGTCAATTCACCAAATATGACATTGAGGGTCAAAAGTAGACCACAAGAATCAAAAGTCAAGTAGTTATCCCCACAAGCAGGGCGGAAAGAAGCATGCAATCAAGAGTAAGTTGTTGGCAATTCAGCAGCCACTTATATTCAGTCAAGAGTAGCAAAAACACAGGCAAACACTGAGATATCAAGATGATGGCTTTCTTCACATATGGGGCTATACGATTTTTTTACCTAATACTGTACTATGCTCCCAGTCATCTTTCAAAGCACTGTTCTAGGCCAAGAGTGCAAATTTTGGTTACTATGGCAGTATGTGCAAGTCAGACATAAAAAGGAAGTGTCTTCACACTTACAGCAAAACACAAAAAAATCCTAAAAATCTCGATGGACAATGTATTATTTTTACTGAGAAAAAAAATTGTGCAAATTCTTGCATAAAGCAAAAGGCTAATTATACATTAATTATATTTGAGAGCTTTAAAACACAAACTGGTATGCACCAATACTTATAATCAAGAACTCTCTCCTTGAGCAAAATACTGAAAAGCTTTAGAGGAATCCAGTACACTGGTTATATCTATCTAACTACAAAAGCAGAGAAAACAAAACCCCAGGGTATAATCAATAGTTTATAAATCAAAGCAAAGCCTTACTTCAAAAAACAAAGGCAGGCTTGAGAAGAGCTGTTGATTTATAAAAAAACATTATTTGAAATCGACAAGCAATTAAAACAAAGCATTTCTATATGGGCACAGCGCACACAGGCTGTAAAACACAATGATGGAGAAAGGCCATTTCATCTAAAATACTTCCCCCTTGCAGGAAATACTGAAGTTAAAGATCCCCTTCATTGCAGTTCAGCTCATTTTCTGAACAGTGCCACCACAGAGTCTATGTCCAAGAAGAAGTTAAACCACTCTATAACATAGTTAAGCTTCCCAGCTCACTTAAAAAGTTAAATCTGTCTCTAACTTTGCAGGAATATCAGCTCAGACCTCCAGACTTGTTCTAGCATAGAAGTTAAAGATCAGATATCATGTTTATCATGCCATCAACTCCAGCACCTAAACTAATGTGAAGAAGTTACATCACCAAAGAAGTTACTCTAACAAGCTTTCTGCTCTGCCACCCCTCACCTTTCTGCAGATTTTTTTCAGAACTCTCCTAATTTCTTATCATTTTCCATTCCAACAATGATGGAGAAGGTATCTTCTGTCAACTGAAAGTCTCCATGAGGGCCACAGAAGGCCTTCAAAAATAAAGAGAGATCATTATTCACGTTCCTCAGTGTTATTTGTCTGCTGAGAGGGATCAAGAAAACCAGATATCTGCTAAAAAGGCTTTATAGAAATTCACAGACTGTGTGGATTGGTCTCTCAAGAATCAGTATCACTAAACACAGAAAGGAAATGCAATACCTTTATGGCAAGTTCATACAAACGTATGTATAGTCTTGTTAAAAAAAATTTAGTAGCTCAGGAATAACATACTAACTTGCCTAACAACAGGACAGTGTACAAGGCCAGGACTCTCAAAATAGGACATATGATGATGCCCAAGATGTTTTACTGTTCACCTGAAAAAATTGATGTTCTTGATGACAAACAAATGCTTTGCAAACTGAATACAACTCTAGAAAGTGTGTGGTAGATGCAGATGCATCCTAGGGTACTTAAGTGCCTTGGAGCAGCCTTGTAAACAAACAGCATGCAAACTCTGCTGTCTCAGGTTAAGCAGGGACACTTCAAAAGAAAAGAAAGGCATGACTCATTGATCTCACCTTTACCATTCCTGAATCAATGACAGGTGCTTTAAAGGAGCTTGGTTTTTAGTGATGGCTTAGCCCTTCTTGAAAATCAGGTCCCTTAAATTTCCTTCTCTCTCTCTTCTCATACCTCTGTGGTGGGTTGACCCTGGCTGGACACCAGGTGTGCACCAAAGCTGCTCTATCACTCCCCTCCTCAGCTGGACAGGGGAGAGAAAGGCTCATGGGTCGAGATGAGGGCAGGGAGAGATCACTCATCAGTTACCATCATGGGCAAAACAGACTCAACTTGGGGAAATTAATTTAATTTGCTACCAACTATATCAGACTAGGGTAATGAGAAATAAAAACTAAATCTTAAAACACCTTCCCTATAGATGAAGGTGCTCTATTGGACATGGGGGGAAGCTTCTAGCCGCTTCTCACAGAAGCCGCCTCTGAAGCCCCCTTGCTACCAAAACGCGGCCACGCAAACCCAATACGATCTCAAATTGGAGACATCCAAAAGCATAGCTCAAGTATAGCTTTTTACCCTGTATCTTTAATCAGTAAAACACCAGCTATTGCCATACCCCATTAAAATGGGTTATATTCAATACACTATATTTTACCTGGAATATCTACACTTTTTTTCTATTTTAAAAGTATATACTTTTATATAATAGATACAAATATCTATTTTTATATATATATATACACAAACATATATTTTATGTACAAATATGTGCTGAAGCGAAGAATTTTCTTTAAACCACCTCTACTGTGCACAGCTGAGAAGTTTCTTCAGAATCTTTTCAAAAGTCTTCAATGACTTCAACTTCTTCAAAATCCTTAACAATCAAATATTTATTTACAACAGGGTAGAAGTCCCCAGACGACTTATTTAATCAGAAAAACATAAAGAGGAGTTTGTAGAAGATCAAAGAGATACAGATGCAGTAAGAAAAGCAGTAAGCTACATAAATTGGATAAACATTTTAAAATATGCATTATATGCCTGTTACATTTGTATGTATCCAATTATAATAATCAAAATCCCAACCAAACCCCTGAGGGCATGTAAGTATTTTATCTAAGGAAGTTTTATGATCTGTTCAGTAGAGCAGAAGTGACTCGGATTTTGACTTCCTAGTTTAGCCCACTTTAAAAAAAAATAAAACTCAATAAAAACAAAACCATGTCATCGAAATTTAATTAGGGCCCCAATCTTCACATCTAAGATTGATGGGGGTTTTGCCCTTCACTGAAATAAGAGCATAGTTCAAGCCATTTAGCATAACCCACAACATTGTGGTCTGAAAGCAGGTGACCTAACATGAGTGGTGTCAGCACCTACTCCAGTACCTTAATATTACACAGTACATTAGATATGGCAATCCGCTAGTTGGAGCAACCACAATCTACTACTTGGAATATATGAAAGCAGGTAAGAGTAATGGCATTTATTTTAAGTCGCAGGCTGTGTATTTCTAAGATGTCTCTGGCACCTCAGCGCCAATTATCCTGTGTGTGTACTATTCTATCAAGACACTAAAAGTGTATCTTTCAGGCTAAGTGCATAACTGAGAAGGTAAACCTATGTAAGTTCCCCTCAAGTCAGTGAAAATATTACCCTCCAGCACAGAGGATACCTTTCTCCAGCTTGGATGTGTGTTCATACTAAAACACACTATTTAAGGTTCAACATTTTACTTGAGATACTTCTCCCAGAGCACCAACATCTTTCTTAACTAACAGCCTTGAAGTGCCTTTTACTTTCCTTCATTGCCCTGCACGTTAGCGGGTCATGAGCTAAGAGTATATATAGAATCACAGAACAGCCTTGGTTGGAAGAGACCTCAGAGATCATCAAGCCCAACCATTAACCCAGCACTGCCAAGTCACCACTACCCCATGTCCCTCAGCACCTCATCTACATGTCTCTTAAATCCCTCCAGGGATGGGGACTCCCCCACTGCCCTGGGCAGCCTGTTCCAGTGCTCAACAACCCTTTCAGTAAAGAAAATTTTCCTAATATCCAATGTAAACCTCCCCTATACCTCCCTAATGCCATAACACTGCTAAAAGAAAGAACTTCCTACCCCCAAACACCCCTACCATTAATTACAACAGTACAAAAGCAAGTGTTCAAATAATTTCATTCTTTGTTTCAGCAACAGGACCAAATCACAGCAAAGCATCAAATCTACCTTTAGAACCAGATATTTGGTTAAATAACCTTTTACTCCCCTATTACTTCACATTACAAATCCTCGTGACAGCATACAGCCTTTGTGAGGAGGAGCAGGGTCTGCGTGTTGAATTGTCACTCAGAAGAACGGTCCTTCCATAGATCTGATGGGAGGAAAATTTCATAGCAATACACAACTGTCTCAAAAATATCCTTCTGAAAGATCAAGAGGCAAAGGCTGAGGCATGCAGCCTCCTGTCACCTCTCCACAAGAGCAAGTGGAACACAAAGGGAGAAGCTGCTTTAACTGTCATTTCTGTTATTTCTCCATGTTAGAGCTACTTGCTGTTACTTCTCTTCCCTCCGTTTCCCCTTCTTGTTTTTCTACCTTCTGCTAATGCAGCAATCCATCCCATAATGGATGCAAGCACTGACTACACACACAGCTGTTCTCATGTGGGGTTTTGTGCTGGCGCATCCAGCAAGGAAGTCATGGCAACTGATGCATTTCCGAGAGCATCAATATCGCTTCGGAGATGCGTGCCCAGTAACGTTTACTTCATCTTAAATTAGGCCAAACTACACAGCAACAATTCCCATTTCATTTCACATATCCAGTTGTTGCTAATAGAAAAGGAACCATGAAGGTGTCATTATAGTTTTTCCCTCTGGAAATAAATTTCACCACTGTAAAATGCTCATTCACTCACATATTGCTCAACCCATACTGCCTCTGTTACATTTTTCACCCATATGAATTTTTAACTTGATTTCTAACAACTATCTCACATTTCACATCATTAAGTAGGAGCAAAATTCTGGCATGTTTGGGTTCTTTTAGAAAAAAAAAAGCTTAATTTCAGACTCCTCAAAATTGCAAAATAAATTTTTTTTCTTTAGATTTCCGATGATATTTTCCAGCAATATTCTTATCCTGACTTAATTAAAAATCATCTGCCCCTCTTCAGGCTTTGCATCAGTCTTCTGAGTATCAGTGCATCGCTTTTCATTGATTCTAGAGCACCTGGTATTGCTAATTGGCTGCCAGAGACCAAAGAATTCATCATCATACTGCAAAGGTGTCAGGTCACCTAGCATAGCAATTCATTGTATATAAAAAAAAAAAATAAATCAATATGCTTCTGCGATAAACCGTACCTTTTCCATGCCAGCCCAGACCCATTTTTCTAAAGCAGGTGACGTATAGACTATTTACTGTACACTGTGCTCTTGCTGCTGTTATTCAGTATTGTTATTGTTTTCTCTCTTCTTCTGGTTATCTATATGGCTCTCAGAATCAGGATTTTCACACATATTGAGCTTGAGAGACTTTTAAACTTCCTACAACTGAACTTTTCTAACTTCTTTTTAGTGAACTGTTTAAACAATGGCAAACACGTTATCTCAAGAGCGTCTTCATTCAGCCTTCACTTAAAAAAACAACCTCAGAATTAAATTTCACCCATCTTATTATTTTGAAAGGCACATAATCAAAACCTGCTATCAGCATTACAACAGTTTGTCAAGGCTGCATCCTGGGCTGCCTGACTTTGAAGCTTATACATTCCTTCTTTCTCTCTCACTCGCATCAGGGTTCCTGCCCTGCATAGTCTTTGTATTGCTTTTTTATTTTATTTCCCCCCCCCTTTTTTTTTGTGAGTATTTTTACTTTTTTTTTTTCTTCTTTTTCCTTCACATTAAGGGGTGGACTTCAGCTTTAGAAAGTATGGTCCATGTAACATTCGGGTTATATGCCTGACCAGATGGGTAGGACCTACTGGAACAAAGAAGTTTTATTTGTAACTTCCCTCCCTGCTCCTGCCCATAGAAAGAGTCTTATTTTTCCAAGAGTGAAAGTCGCTATTGCATTGAGGAGTTGTAACCTGGAATTTTGTTACTTGTCTGTTTGAAAATCCTGTTAAATCTAAACCTCAGTATTATTTGGAAAATTAATTCCCTAGCCTAACCTTGCAAAAATAATTGGATTTTTTTAGTGTAAAATTGATGGTATACTTGATATTAAAAGGAACTGCAGGAGCACTTAATTCTATACCACATAATATCTTCTGTACTTTTGTTTTTCTGTAAGGCAAACTCTTTCACTCTCATGTTTTTTTTAACAAGAAAGCTGCTAATAAAACCCCTAATAATTATCTATTAGCTCTTTTTCTGATCAGAAGCAATGACTAATTTAGTCAAGAAGGCACCTTCCATTTGCACAGCAGAATTATGAGACCATCCGTGTTACCTTCCATCACAGTTCTTGCATCCTCCAGTACTTACTTTGCACAGGTACAGTTTTTGCTGAGGCATCTTTCTCCCCAACTATTTCCCATGAGATTTCAAACTCAGTACAGCACACCTGCCTAGGTTCCTCTATCCAGGTGGCACTGCCTAACATTTGTCAAAGGGGCAAAAAGAAGAAAAAAGATGAAAGAAAAAATCCCAATCCAGTCAGAACTTGAAATAAAAACTTCACCTACATCCTTGCAGACACTTTTAACATCACCTAATCTGAATCCTCCTGTTCCTTCTGAACATATTGCCATTCATTTCCAAATCATCATTTAATAAGCTAAAGAAAATAAGTCCTTTAATACAAAGACCTACATCCCTCTAGCCAAAGCTGAAAATTCACCATTTGTTCCTACTCCTTAATTTCAGCTGCAGTTTCTAACCTATAACAACTCTTCATTTCTAACCTCCTGATACATCATGACATTTTCTTCATCATTTCTAATTGGATTTTTTTTTCAGAAGCTTTTGGAAATCAAAATAAATTAATCCTATGGAGTTAGGCAGAGCAAATAGCAAAAGGAGTCAAGATTAGAAACTTACTCTGGCACCTGGAGTATGATATAAATTCTACATGTTATATTTATGTTTTTTTAAATACTTTAATAAACACTAATGGATTTATTGAAACAAGAACACAATTCTCCATGTCATTAATAAAATAATCCTCCAGAGCACTGTTTTTGGTTTTTCTTCATTTGCCAAATGGAGATGACAACATTTACCCAATTCCTTTGTAAGACACCATCACACCTACAAGTGAAAAGCTCTATGAGATGCACATAATAGATGCCTTGTAATTTTTTCTGTATTGCTAGAGATTATCTCATTTCAAATTTGAAAACATACTTAATTCGAATGTAAGATGATTCCAAAACTACTATAATTTTTCATTTTATTAATCAATGGCTACCAAATAGCTAATTTTTTTTTTAATTACATTAACAAAACAAGAACATTCAAATATGCTTCAGAACAACAAAAATATACATGAAACACTGCAGCTTGTAGAAAACCAGTTGAATTGCATAACATGTCAAAATGTTTTTCTGGGAATGATGGAGAGATTATCTTCTGAACCATGAACAACCTCATCACATGTTCTTTTGTTCAAATTACTCAGACAGGCCTAAGAAAATTTTATCTCCTTTGCAAATCAAAGATTAAGTTTTCCCAAGAACATTTAAGCTTATACAGGAGATAATGTTGCCATTGAAACTATTTTTAAAACTTAAACTACTGAAGCTTCATTTTGTGGCTCTGTGTAGTTGTAAATAAATAATTTTCTACTTCATATAAACTCCTATTTGTGATCCAGCCATGAACCCTTCCAACCTTTAGTAAGCAAAAATAGCTATTAACACTTGAATAAAGCAGCAGAATAAAAATACTTTAATAGCCTTCAGGAATGGCTGAAGTCACCTTCCCAAATACAACGACAACATGAATCACAAACTGAACCCCAATTTTTCAGGCAGGTGCACAGTAAGAATTGCAATGTAAAATCCTGAAATCCCTCTGTGTGGCAGAATTCACATGACAATATCAAATAGGTCAAATGATTTACACGTGTTTCTGAAAAAGACAGTCCAAACCAAGCACAAAGACCATGACACTTGTTGCTCAGTCAGCTTAATTCACACTGCTGAATGAGTATTCTCAATACAGCGTTTGGAAAATTTCTGACATCCATGTGTTGGTGTTTACAAATGACGTTATCACTGGTGATCTCAGGATCTCTTTTCTCAACAGACCCCGCTGTTGCACATACGTATTTTAGGGTATATATTACATATGGTAACATTGGTGCATTTGTATAGATGCATATACATGTACGTATAAAAGTGAATTTATCAACATTTATTCTCACACGCTGCTCTGCTGCCCTGTCACTTCGGATCAGAAATATCTCTGCAACTTTTCTCGGGAAACTTGATCTTTTTCCAGAATACAAACACACATTTTTAATATTAAATCCACTAATAACTTCATACTAAGGAAAATGAACCTTTAGTCCTATTTTTCTCCCTGCCCCTTTTTTTAAAAATCAGTAATTAATCCACGAAATACATTCCCTCTTATTGCTCAACAGCTTCATTTCCTCAAGAGCCTCCATTGAGTGAACTCACTGAAAACCGTTTAAAACCAAGCGTAGTACGGCAACTTGATCACCCTAATTCACATGCTTCTTGGCTCCTTCAAGGCCCTCTGCTCAATTTGCAAGGAGTGACTTTGCTCTCCAAAATCATGTTGACCCCTCCCCACTACTCCTGGTGTGAGTATGACTATTTTCTTTATCAACTTTGTCATTCACTCAGTATAGAAGTCAGCCTCTCTGGTGTGCAGTATCCCTGTTCCTGCATCCCCCTTCAGAAATCAGCATCATGTATCAAATCTGTCCATTTTCCTGGTACCAAGAACAATTTAGTAGATAGTTTTCATATCATAGTTTGATGATTTCATTTTTGAGTTCCTGTTAGCAATTACCATCTGCTCATGGAGACTAATTTATCTTTAATTGATTTAGTCTAAAACTTATTCTTGACACTTTCAATCAGGGCACACCCTCACACAATGACAGACTGGTGTGAAAACTTCTCTAAGCTCTTCCCAAAAAAACCCAATGCAAAAAATTTATTTTGCAGTCATTAACTGACTTTATCTTACTGGAGGGCTCCTTTTCCATCCTACTCTTTAGATAGCACATTCAAAGACGCTCTGGAACGCTTCTTCCTCCTGATATCTCTGCCAAGATTTTGTTGGGGTTTTTTTTTTTATTACTTTTCCTCCATCTTTAAGGAGTGCTTCAGCTGTCCTAATTCACTGGCAAGTTCTGTTGCCCATGTTATAGAAAACCAAAGGAAGTGATCAAAATTGAATTGCTAGGAACTCCACAAGGAAACTTCAAAGCCTAGTAATAGGCTACTTCATCTCCTTCCCTACACATTATGATGACCAAAAACCACAGCTATCACTAAAAGCATCCTTATTGCCATCTGAATTAATACAAATGGGATAGTTTACACCTGCAAAGCATCACTTCAGCTTTTCTGGAAATTCCGCAAGCGTGACTGAATTGGTTTGGTTCTAACCATGTTTTCCAAAGCTTTCTCCATAAAGCAAGCTTGGTTTATTTTCCTCGTAAAAGTATAAACTACCGAAGCTGTGGCCAAATGTTTTACTCACATTTTCAAAATCAAAGGGGAGATGCCTGCAGGAAATTCTTCTTACATGAAAATAATCACATTCCAGTAAAATGCCAAAAGTATTTCAGAAATAAGTAATCTACTATCACTGACTTACAGAAGGGCACCATCACCTACACAGGAGCTTTCAAACGACTGCAATAAAATATGACCCTGCGTTCATGGAACATCCTGAAGTCTTCCAGAGCTGATAAGATAAATAATAGCAATAATGAACAATGCACTGGGTTTTTTTTCATTACTGAGTAATTCACTTTAGAAGTCATTAAGCAATTTCACATTGTTTAAAATGAGATGCTGAGCTGCTGCTATTTTTTTTTTAAGCTTCAGATTCCTGACTTCAGTCTGTAGTCATGCAATACCATAAAAGCAGATCACTCTGGTTTCCAAGAATAGTTTTACTGAGTATACAATTAACTAAGCAAGAACCCAGATGTTCCGCAAATGACGTACTGCTGTTTACTACTATTACTCCTGTAAACCTGATTATTTCACCAATAAACCTCATTAACTGAGGTCCTGTACAACACCAAGAAAATAAATACTGCAAAAGCAATACTTTGCCTGTGCTTTTGATTGCATACTGTAATGTTCTGCTACAATACCCGCTGCAGAAAATTATATGCTTACTTTATGAATTTTCTCACCTGCCTACACTGGAAAGAAGACTGCTAGATGAAAGAAGTTCATTTATATCAAAGGTTATCATTAAGCACAGACCAGCAAAAGATACTGCAATTACCTTTTTTTTGGCTTTCATTAGCAAAAGAAAACAGCAAGAATATCTATTACTACTAGAGTCTTCTGTGACTTAATTCAGTAACGCTCAGGCTGCTTTTTGAGCTTGCAAGCAACATAAATGTTTAATTATCGAAGTATTCAATGAAAATGCAGTTACAAATCAGTTTCTCTTAAGCCAATCTATTACACGTTGAACATATTTACTGTGATGCTACAGATATCACCACCAGAAGGGACTGAATGGCTCTCCTAGGAAACCTCCAATGGGTCTAGAGTGCGCACAGCAGCTCATCAAGCAGGCAAGGAGCCGGGCGCCTTTGCAAGTGATGCAAGTTCTCATAGAAAACTCTCAGAGCATTCTCCATAACAGGATTATCTCCTTGGATCTACCTGATCTTCATTCAGACAAAGAACTGAGAAGCCAGGTTAAAATACAAACAGGCCTATCCTCCCTGAGCCTAAGCCCCTCCACCTCTTGTCAAACTGAGCCCCTGTATGCCAAGGAACACTTGGGAAGCCAGCCTAAAGGTAGCTTTGTTATTACTTGGATCTCTCTTTGTTCTGTGCAGAAAATACCAACTTCCATCGCTTTTGCAAAATGGAGGTACTTAGGAGAATGTTGGTTTCCATATCTTCCTCAAAAGGACTCTGTTTAAAAATTCATTTATAATGGTAAAGCAAACAGAAAAGGTAAATTAACAACCCCTACCACTGTGACATAAACCAATATAAAATTCTTCTATGATAACAAAATGAATCATCTTAGAAATATAGATGCTTTAATTGCAAATGTCTGTATAATCTTACAAAAAGAAGGCAAAAAACTGGAAGTCATATGCAGTACAGCAGGACAGAACTGCTACATTTGATCAGTATGGAAAATTACATGAATGCCAGAATAAAGACTGGACAGATAAAGCAGCATCCAAGAAGCTGTAGTATTTTTACAAAACCAGTTTACTCGCATCTCCTTTCTAAACTGACAGATCTTTAAGGAATTAGCACCTTAGGGATGCTAGGACATTGCACTCCATCAGTGCAAATGAAAACTGTTTCTCAACCACAGTTTTGAATTTTTCATTTTTTAAAGGAGCAGGTTTCAAGCATGTAATAAACAGCTCCATCTACTGTCCCAGCAGCAAGGAAAACATTTCCCAAATAATTTCTAGGCTGCAGCCAGTACAACAGATCTCTTAAAACCCCCTTCTGTCCTGCCCCTTTGTAATGAAGGGCTATGTCTGAAGAACTTTAATATCAAAGCAAAAAGCAGAAAAGAACCAGTCATGTAATATCCCACTCTGAAGTTCTTCAGTTCTCCTTTAGGCAGCTGAAGGTCCTTCCCAGCCATAAAAAGCATAAGAAACCCACTGAGACCCAGACCCTCCCACTCAGCTCCTGTCACAGAGGCCTAGAAGAGAAGGGAAAGACACTGCCCAGCAGGTCCTTGCTTCTTGATGTCCTGCAAGAATAGCTGCCTCTCACTGCCAGTGTCTGTCTCCTAGTGAGGAAAATACATCTGACTGGAAAACACTACAGCACTACGCAGGCCAAAACAAAGCTTGACACAATCCATTGTGAATTTTTTCTGAATTTTGAACATGCAAGCTTCTTGAGTGCAAAAGGGAATGTATCTAGAAACAGGATGACATGCAGCTTGAGCTCAGATCTTTTGCATGGCATGAGGAGCAACACTATGCCAACCCCTCCCAAATCAGAGGGAAAAATTCACTTGATCAGTTCCTACATTTGCACGGTGGCTCAGCTGGTTTGATGCACTGGTGGGACTTTTAGTTGCACCAGCTTTTCTGAGTGAAACTCTCCTTATAAATAAATCAATAATAAATGGAGAAGGAAAGACTGTACTCCCCTTCCTTTCAAGTATCAGAAAAAAAATATTCAAACAGTACAGTGATGTGGTACTCAGAAAAACACAACTTGTGATCTTTGCAACTGTGCCCCAGACAGTTGTCTAACCCACAAGACTTTTCAAAGTATCTTCAAGTGGGTAAAATTAAGTTTTAAGAAGTTTTAAAAAGTTTTAAAATATGTTTTAAAATCAGAAAGTTTTCTATTTTAAGTAAGCAGTAACTTAATATACAGGAAATTAACCTAGATAACTACTTTCACGCTCTGTAGGACAGAGAGATTTCTTACAGTCTATATTAAACAAGTATAGACCACCCACAAATCCTACTCTAATCAGCAGGCTGTAAGCACCTTTGAAAAACCAGAGCTACTAACAGGCTCATGAAAAAAGCAGAGTGTAGCTTGTCTGGCTGGCTATTTGGGAAACATCATGACACTGCTCTGTTGCAGTGTTGTGGCAGCATTCATCACCAGCTATCACCCAAGGGTGGGATGATGCCACTAAGTTTGTAACCACCACCTGTTCAAAATTAATGTGTCTTCAGATGGTAAAAATACCCTTTGTGCAGAAAAGAAAAAAAATATTTGGGAATATTGTTGTGGGGTTTTTGTTTGGGTTTTGATTATTTGATTCCCTAAGACTAGGATGATAGAAACAAATTACACTGAAG
The DNA here is from genome assembly GCA_028020825.1 of Podargus strigoides. Lineage (NCBI taxonomy): Eukaryota > Metazoa > Chordata > Aves > Caprimulgiformes > Podargidae > Podargus > Podargus strigoides. Next base: position 11,991,305 of record CM051623.1, on the reverse strand, counting down.
TTAATTTTGCTGAGAGTAACCTTTGCTCACATGACAGCCAACTGGCATGAAGAGTCATATCAACTGATCATAATGTACCTAACTAAAGGGAAGAGTTGTGCTGGGATTTGGAGAACAGCCCAGCTTAATTTGCTTTCAGCAGTTAACACTGAAGTAATGCCATTACAGGAGAGAGGTGTGCAGAGCAGAAGTCGCAGCAGCAGCATACGGCGTGCTTCTCCCAAAGCCTCAGGTTGGATCATCAGTCACACTACTTCACTCTGATTTTCAGTGCTTCTATAAATGTCATCTGCCAAATTTGAAGCCATCAAATGCAAGGCTTACAGCCCAGAACACAAACCTGCAATGAATCTGCCAAGATCCTTATCCTAGCAATCTTTCTCTGTCTCACTTTGACTAGAATCTGCTTTAGCTCCTAAATTCAGGATCTGTCACTGTATCAAGTAGATGGCACTACAAGCTTTGGCTGAGTAACAGTGGGGTGCACAATCAATAACAGTATATTCCAACAGCAGGAGGATGCATAAACTAATACAACACAGCCTAATTCTTTTAGGAAAAAGCCACGACACCTTCTTACCCTGTGTGAGGGACGCTAGCTGGATGGGTAAGTGCAGTTACTGGCAGAACACTGCTGCCAAAACTTTCCAAAACAGAAGCTGCAAGCTTAAGACCGTCATTTTTCATAAATACAGACCTATTCAATAAATATGAACAGCTTTTTTATGAGGAATTTACATTAAATACCCAGTATATCATCTTTGTTCTTAATTATTAGGATAGCATGTGGGAATGTGTCCATTCCAAGGAAAGTACAGCTTTTCCCCTTTCCCAGCAGTGCAAAGATGGCTGGCTGAAGCCTGGCTTCACCTCAGGCATCCACAAGGACTGTCCTACCTTCGCTTATGCCTTGCCATGACAGCACTCCCCTTGCCTGCTATTATCTAGCCTCTCTCAAGCACACTGGGACACACAAGAACTGGGCACATTGACAGGCAAAGGCTGCACACCTTGCTTCACGTTCATAAACCTACACCGAGAGGAGTTCAAGCTGACTTCAACAGGGTAGACAGTACCATCTTTGCATGCAGGGCAGCACAGACCATCCCCCAAAGTGAAGCCAATAAACGCTTTGGTCCACTGACATTAAATTCCATGCAGTTTCTGCTGCTTTGCAAACTGGGATTACCTGAAATAGCTCTACCTAGGCTGATGTGACTGGAGTGAAGATGCACTTTTCCTGCTCCATCTTGTTTTGATTTCCATGTTCAATGAGACAGAAAAGCTACAGCTTCACACGCTACTTAATATTTGTGTCACTGACCACTGCAAGACAAGATCTCAGGAAATTCAGCAGTGAAAACCGCTCAGTTTAACAACTCACGTCTAGGGAAGCAGAACAAGATTTGGACTCAGACTTTTACAGAGGAGATCTCCAAGTCAGTGCACGTGTGATCCAGTTTCCTTAATCTGTGCCATGAATCTATAAACTATTACCCCTGCTGCAGCAGAGTAATCAAATGGACTGTCCTCCTTCAGTACAACCAAAAAACACTCAAGACCCATGGGCATGCCATATCAGTGTCCAGCAAGAAAGTTCATACAACCTGTCTCTTTCAGCCCTTTGAACTCTGTGATAAATGCAATCTCAGGCAAAGCTTTAACATCACTGTAATAAAAGGATCGACTGCAATTAAAACTAGTGTTATGCTCAGCAGGTCTCAGTTTGAATACATTGGGTCAAACCTCATTTTGTTCTCATGGTTAAACTAGGTAAATCCTGTATTTCTTTAGATGGATAAAATGTGAAATACTGGAAAATCCCGGCAAGCATTAAGTGTCTAAAAATCAGTGAAACATACAGCCTGACTCACACAACATACTAAAAAAAATTCATGCACTATTTCCTCTATTTTCTATAACGTCTCTTTTGCTCAGTACAATAAAGCAACTCACTAAAGGTGCCTTAACACTGAATTCAGTTTGGTGTTCTATGAGAGATTTTAATATAAGTTTATCATGAATAACAAACTATCATATTTGGAAACAGATTTAGTATTTACATCTATTACAGTCTTTTATTCTCGTATACTGTAACATGATTAACTGTATAATTCTAACATTCTCAAAAAAAGAAAAAATACATCATAAACAAAAAATGCGGGGAAAGAAAGAATACATACACAGCACCAAGAACAACGTGCATAAAATAACTCTGTTATTGGCATCTTTATTATAAAAAGAAACAATGAAAGCACTGTTGTAATGAAAAAAAGTAGCAGTAGCTGTTCAGATGCCAAGCCTTGAGGGCTCCATATGTCTTATTACCTAAAAATCCTGAGTTTATTAAATTCCAGAGGGGGGAAAAAAAGTTCATAGCAGAAATCAAAAAAAAACCAACCAAAGAAAAAAACCCAAGAACAAAACCACTTGCACACGGGAAGACCACTCTGACTGCATCTAGACATGCATCGTAAGAAGGGTCAGAGTACAGACTAACCAGATGTCCAGATTAGGTCCATTAGAACATGAGGGTGAGCTTCTCTAGGTTTCCTCAACACAAGAATCACTCCTGATTCAGAAAAAACACAAATCCTCTCTCTCCCAATTCTTTACATATGCAATGGGGATATTTTAGAATATGTTAAGGAAATTAAATTCACTTAGACCAACACACAGGTACAATGGGCATTTGGGCCGTTAGAGAATATTTTTCTTTACTTTTTGTAGAAAATAGTAAATACTTTAAATACCATAACAATTCTCAACCTCCAGAACAGTTTATATGGTGATACAGTGGCTACAGTGAGCAGGTATGCACTGCTGAAAGCTCATATAAACAGCCACTTGACACCAACCATCATTAGTTCTTGGCCTGGACTACATGGACTAGCTGTCTGGGGAAAGGCCAGTCCACAGATTACTAACAGTCTCCAAGCCTAATGATCACTGATACTATAAAGTTATAACATTTCCTGATACTGCCATGATTTACATCTTATCAGCGTGTTTCAGAATACAATGAAATACGGCTTGTACTTCACAGGTTAAAGAAAAGAGCAGGGCATGGTTCTGTTTCTCACAGAGGTTAGATGAGAAAACATTGTCATTCATTTCATACTGGATACCTTGAAACATTATCTGGCTAATTTTCAGTATCAGGACATTTTACTACCTAGAGCTTTTGCTACCATTACCTGAAACCTTGGTTGCTGAAGATGCATTAAGAATGCAAAGATAATGCAAAACAGAAGAAACTAAATTAAATGTTTCCTTGAGTGTTCATAGATCTTTGTAGTTCATTAAACTAAACTCTAAGTTTTTTGTGGCTGGCAGACAAAAGGATATTAATTTTTAAAAGTATGTAGTTACAGTCAAAATTTGGTAATGTTTTTTTCCCCAATATGGCCATACAGTTTGTGGGCAACTTGTATTCACGCATATTTTTTCTGGGTTTTTTTAAATTAACTCAAAAATTTTACTCAAAATTCAAAACCTGGAATTTCAAAACTTTTTAATACTAACTCTCTCAATTATCTTCAGTGTCCTACCTCCTGTCTTTTGTCCTACTAAAGAACAGGTGACTAAAGTGCTTTGAGCAACAGAAGCAAATATCAAGGCAGCTACGATGTCTGTCTTGGTGCTTCATGTAACACACTGGAACAGAGAAATTTCTCCTTTTTGAGGATGTGTGTGTCAGGTGGTCAGTCACCCTAGATTATACATGTAGAGTTACAGCAAATTGGGCAAGGAAGAGTCTACATGAGATCATTTAGTTCATACCTCCACCCAAGGCAGAACCACTTACATCTATATAGCTCCTAGTGAATATTTCCTTATTCTTGAACACTTTTAGAAATGGAGATCCTGCAGTCTGTGTGGGTAAGCACTACAAGGTCTCACCACCCTCAGTGTTTAAGGGTGCTTCCCAGTGTGCACCCTTGCTTCAGTATAAACCTGTTAATTCATATCCTATCACCAGCCATTTAGCTCCTCTCTTATTCCAAGCATCTTTTTACTTATTCAGTCTATGCAGTATGTGTTAGCCTGAATGTGTTAGCCTGCAGGACCTTTGAAGTATAACATCTAGAAGGTATTTCAGGCTCATTCTCTGGTGCATACTATATTTCACCTGCCTAAGTGAGGTTTCTCTGCATTACAGAGCTGCTGTTCAATAAGCACTCATGCTAACAGCAGTAGGGGCTGTGCACCTACTGAAGAACAGCTCCCCCTTCTTTCACAGTACAAAGATGCATAAGAGGACATGGGAAGGCCACACATTCTCATGTTTCCTAATTCAATACACTTTGTCCTTCTTTTCACGTGATGGTTAGGGATCACTCGTGCTTTTCTGAGGAGTTAATGCAACTGCCTTTCACACCTTCCCAAGTGTCAGCCAAAACAAGCTTTATACTTAAGAAACTGTGTAAAGTAGCAGCTTTCATGACATGTCTTATGAGATACAGTGAATTAAGTTTGATTGATGAACTATCTGCTTTCTGTAAGTGTTACAATTAGGTCTGTAACACACAAACCTTATCACGTGCCACTCTCTTTTCCTATCTCACCCCACTTGGTGAGGTCCACAATGTAAAGGGAAATGCGTGATACTTTGAGTCCACTTATAGTCCATCCAAAGGCTAGTGGTACATGATAAACATTTTAATGAGGTTGTAAGGAGGACAATTTAACCTCTTTGACTCAAAGCATACATTATACACACATCTGCCAGCTAACAAGGCTAATCCTCACAGAGGAAGACAGGCGTGGACATGAGAAGGTCTACTAAAAATTAACGATTAACGTCATACTTCTTACAAAACTACATAAAGTATTTTGAAATCCAACAAGTCTTTCTGTAACTAGACTTCATTACTTCTGCTATTGTATTACACCAACCATTAAATTAGCCTTTTCCCTGTTTTTATGTACTCTAAGGATACTGCTTTCCATTTTGTACTATGCATCCTATAGACTCACTCATTTGATCATCTTTTGATCACAGAATGAAAACACTCCCCGAGTAGATCACACAAACAGGATTATTCTGAAGAAATTTCATCCAAGCTGAAACTGTAAGACACAGATGTGTACGAGAAGAGGTCACAGAATGCTCTACTTAAAAGAGGACATACGTGCAAAAGCTCTCCTCTAAGTAGAAAGCAGTTTAGGCTTAACAAAACAGGTAAGACCACCCAAAAGGCATTGAATTCTGCTGCAGAAATGAATGCCAGGTAAAAATAGATAACACTGAAACACTACTATTTAAGCCAGTGATGTGGTGCCCATCTTACAGTGATGGAGTCCTCATCGCTATCTTCACTTTTAAATAGTCACAAGTAATAGCTCAAGATCTTTCTAAAGCCTTGAGTTCCTACTCATTCAGACTGACCAGGTTTTTAAGCAAAAACAGTAGTATCTTAACTAAAATTAAAATTTGCAGTAAAGACACATCCACATTATGTTACTACATTCATCTAACATCTCAAAATATCTTTTTGGGATCATATTTTGCTTTGTCCTGACCAGGGCTTTAGGAGTAAGTGAATAAACAAAGGCATAATTTGCACCTAAGGTGTTTAGAATATAAGATGATTCTGAAAGAAGTGGCACTATTACAGTACCCCACAAATTATAATTTAATACCAAAAAAAAAAAAAATAAAGAGCCTTGCAATAAGTTAGGATGTGCATGGACTGAAGTGACATCTTTCCACTCGTACAGTTCTGGCAAAAAGCAAATTGAAAATTCTTATTGAAAATCATTAAAATACAGAATGGTGTAGCATCAGAAAGAGGGGAGATCTACAATACAAAGTTGCATTTCCTCAGGTAGCTGGCCAAGTTCAAGTTACTCTTATTTACTTTGTACCAAAATTTCCCAAGAAGGATTCTTATTTTCATCCTGGTTTGACATCACAAAGAGTGCAACTTTGGCAGGATTTTTTATATCACACCAACATGGAATTAGGCTTTAACATTTGGGTGGATGAAGAAAGCCTGTCTTTGATTCTTTGAAATTCATGCTTCTCCGTATTCTCTCATCTCCAGAGCTTGAATAAGACTTGTTTTAATAGTCTTAATGCTGCCTGACATTTTATCATACAGCAAACTACATAACATAAGTCAAAACAAGTATCTTTTGCTTTTGATGGAGGTAAAGCATCCAACAATAAAGTGGTAAAGATGAAATGATTTTTCCTTTGCTTCTTACATATCTACATCTATAATTACTCATGACAGCTTCAGTTAATTTCAACAAAGAAGGTCAAACCATAAAGGCCTAATTAATTTTACAAATACTCAGCAGGATAAACTAAGATTTCCCTAGGGAGTTAGAGAACCTGAAAGCATTAATTAAGAACAAGACGATGACGTGGTAGCTTAAAATTATGGAGTTTTTCCATGCATTTTCATTCTGATCCAAACTGGCCAGAACACACTTCAAGTATTTCATTGAGTTCTAGTTACAAAGTAAACCAAGGGTGTTGAAAGATTACAGAGAAATTATTGTTTTCCCCACTTCATTTATCTTTACTTCTGAGTCAAGGGAAACTCAATATTTCATCTGTGTTGATATACAGGAAAGAGTAGGACAGTTAGTGGGTTTTACTAATATTTGGTTTTCTAGTTTCACAGTTCAGAAGAGTTTACTTCTATTACAGGTTCCAGAAACAAATGCCTACATGAAAATTAGACCCTTCTGAAGTGAAAAACAGGAAGGGGATATATTAGAAAGCCAAATTCACTCAAATTTTATTCTGAAAATTAATCTGGTTGATTTCAAGGTATTCTTTTCCTGCTTTCATCCAAAACTGAATAAAGAAGCAAAGTCAACAATGCAGCTTGCATTGGCATGGTATGCTCAAAGCACACACCAGTACATATAAAATTCTAGCCATTCTGAATAGAGAGAAAAGCTTGGGGGAAAAACTAATCTTATCAGAAACCTAAAGTGATAAAAACCTCAATGCAAGTTACAAAATTACTCAAATTTATATTTTACTTCAAAATTGCATGGTCCATGACATCCAACATTTCAGACCAGCTACATCAAGTGCATCTTTTGATCTTATCCACCAGTGAATAAAGTGAGACAAAACCATAAAATCCATTCAGCAGTCACCTGTTTCAGTGAGAGTGACTAGGATGACACAATATATATAGTTCTACTCTCTATGTAAAGGACACATTGATACCCTGGGGACACAAATCATTCTGCCAACAGTAATTATAATTACCTGCATATTTTTCCACTAGATGGATTACTACACACATCCCTTCCCAACAAGAGCAAAATTGATTTTAATACAACAGAATAAATACCGTGTCTTAGAAGCAGGGTAAAATATTATGGCTTAAATAGTAGCAGAGACTGGAAATTATTGTGGGGATTTTTGTTGTGGTGGGGGTTTTTGTGGCTTTAGAACAACCCTATTTATTTTTCATATCCCAGAAATATATATACTCAGCTCAAGGCATGTATCAGCAAGGCAACACGTGACGTGATGAATCTGTTAATGCCATTATGACACAAACATACAGCTCCACCAACTCGGAATACAGGGATATTGTTGTCATATAGAAAAACAGAATCTCTCAAATTTGATTACAAAAAGCACTTCTACTGAGCTTCAAATATCTTTCATTTCAAATTGCTCCGACACAAAATGAAGTCTCATTTTATTACCAACAACCACTTTGCGGATAATCTCCCCACCACCACCAAGAAAAAATAAGACATTTTTAAAGAAATGTTATATTTTGCTTTCCCCAGGAGCCCCTGATCCCTGTAGCCCCGGAAGAAGTCAGGGTAAAGGAGGAGTTTGCCTTGGTAGATGAGGATTGGGTTAGGGATCAGTTGAGCAATCTGGATATCCATAAATCAATGGGACCAGATGGAATGCACCCAAGGGTGCTGAGGGAGCTGGCAGAGGTCATTGCTAGGCCACTCTCCATCATCTTTGGTAAGTCATGGAGAACAGGAGAGGTGCCTGAGGACTGGAGGATAGCAAATGTCACTCCAATCTATAAGAAGGGCAAGAAGGAGGACCCGGGTAACTATAGACCGGTCAGCCTCACCTCCATCCCTGGAAAGGTGATGGAACAGCTTGTTCTTGGCACGATCTCGAGGCACATCAAGGATGAGGGGGTCATTAAGAGTAGTCAACATGGTTTTACCAAGGGTAAGTCATGTTTGACCAACCTTATTGCCTTCTATGAGGAAATAACTAGGTGGATAGATGATGGTAGAGCGGTAGATGTGGTTTATCTTGATTTCAGTAAAGCATTTGACACTGTCTCCCACAGCATCCTCGTAGATAAGCTGATAAAGTATGGGTTTGGTGATCAGGTAGTGAGGTGGATTATGAACTGGCTGAAGGGAAGAAGCCAGAGAGTTGTGGTTAATGGGACAGAGTCTAGTTGGAGGCCTGTGACTAGTGGAGTCCCTCAGGGGTCGGTACTGGGACCGGTGTTGTTTAATATCTTCATCAACGACTTGGATGAGGGTACAGAATGTATCCTCAGCAAGTTTGCTGATGACACCAAACTAGGAGGAATGGCTGACACACCAGAGGGTTGTGCTGCCATTCAACGAGACCTTGATAGGCTGGAGAGTTGGGCGGGGAGAAACTTAATGAATTTCAACAAGGGCAAGTGTAGAGTTTTGCATCTGGGGAAGAACAACCCCATGTACCAGTACAGGTTGGGAGCTGACCTGCTGGAGAGCAGTGTAGGGGAAAGGGACCTGGGGGTCCTGGTGGACAGCAGGATGACCATGAGCCAGCAATGTGCCCTTGTGGCCAAGAAGGCCAATGGCATCCTGGGGTGTATTAGAAAGGGAGTGGTTAGTAGGTCGAGAGAGGTTCTCCTTCCCCTCTATTCTGCCTTGGTGAGGCCACATCTGGAGTATTGTGTCCAGTTCTGGGCCCCCCAGTTCAAGAAGGACAGGGAACTGCTCGAGAGAGTCCAGCGTAGAGCCACAAAGATGATTAAGGGAGTGGAACATCTCCCTTATGAGGAAAGGCTGAGGGAGCTGGGTCTCTTTAGCTTGGAGAAGAGGAGACTGAGGGGTGACCTCATTAATGTTTATAAATATGTCAAGGGTGAGTGTCATGAGGATGGAGCCAGGCTCTTCTCAGTGACATCCAATGATAGGACAAGGGGCAATGGGTGTAAGCTGGAACATAGGAGGTTCCACATAAATGTGAGGAAGAATTTCTTCACAGTGAGGGTGACAGAACACTGGAACAGGCTGCCCAGAGAGGTTGTGGAGTCTCCTTCTCTGGAGACATTCAAAACCCGCCTGGACATGTTCCTGTGTGACCTGATCTAGGTATTCCTGCTCTGGCAGGGGGGTTGGACTAGATGATCTTTTAAGGTCCCTTCCAATCCCTAACATTCTGTGATTCTGTGATTCTGTGTGATTTTACTTTTAACATGGAGAAATAAGCCTTCGGGTTTGCATTAATCATCTCCCAAACAGTTTTGCAGTGTTACTTTAAATCTCTCACAAGCATACATAAGAATCATTTTGTACTTTTATTAAAGGTATACTCTTTTAATAAAAATACGCTCTAACTCTTGTTCTCTGGTTATTTGAGGCTGACAGATACAAACAGAGCTTGTCACTTCAGAACAAATTAGTAGAAAATCAACAGCATCAGGGCAAGGAATATAAATCTATTCTAGAAATCAATTCATAGCTATTGCTTATTTGAAGGACCATTAAAATTATGCTATTTATATAATCATTCAGTGAATTAAAAAAATATCTTAAGCTACATTTATAAAGACACGGAAGTGTGGAAATTTATCTGACTTTGTGATAAAATGTAAGGCTTTCCTGACAATCCCCTTAAATTCATATACTAGAATGCTGCTTAGAAAGGTAGAAATGCATTTAATCATCTTTTATCGTGGTATGCATTTTTCTACAGCATCAAGTAGGACAGCAATCAGTTTAGAGACCCAGATCCTCTCTTGTGTGACAGCTGTATCTTTTTTCAGTGCTGAAGAGGTCACTCAGCCATCTTCAGAAAGTCCTTCCTAAATACATTTGGGCTTCAGTCACCTCACCTTTCCTAACCTTAGTCTTCCTTGTATCTTATTTGAGTAACGCAGGAGATAGCCTACTCATCCATATCTCACTGAGATTAACAACTACATCAGAGGCAAGACAGAACCTAAAATGACTTTAAAGGCAAACACATACATTGATGGAATTAACTGTAAAATAGAAAGCCTAAATAAACTATTCTGGATCAAAAGCAAGATGGCAAAATTCCCTAATATATAAATAGTAAAGACAGTAACATTTTAATTTTCCTGATCTTTTATTGTGTTTAGAGGTAGCTTATATGCTTTTTGCTCCACCACTTTCTATTAATATGGGAAGGCTGATTCTGCATTGACTTGCTTAGTAGTAGAGCTTTGTGCAATCAAAATAAGTACTGTTGCTGCATTTTGCTTTATCCCTGAACACTTGAGGGTTTTCATCCTTTTGAACACATTATGTATATGCACATAAACTCAGAGGAACGCTTCACAGTTCAACAGGGAATACCATGCACTGGCACCTACACATCAAGCAGCTTCAATTTTTCATGGAAGTCTTCCATTCCTTGCATCATGAATAATCAAACTTTTCAGCATGTAATATTAACCTGTTTACCTTTGCTAACCAAAGTAGCAGAAAAAAAGATTATGGAGTTTGCATACCGATTACAACGTTAAATAGTCAGTACCCTTGTACTCCACAAAAACTACGAAGCATTATCCCTGTCACTAGTCCATTTAAGTATTACTGAAAGCATGTGGAACTGCATGCAAATGTTATCTTAAGGCAAACATGACTTGAATTTGAGATGTTGTATATTTTAAAAGTTTTATTTGGATGGGGGAATAGGAGTTTCCATTAAGTTCAATGATACGTTCTTATATAATTTAGATTATTATTAGACCTCAGCTTTTGTATTGCGTTTAGACAACATAGTCTGCAATGAAAATTCAGCTCTATGTTGCCATTCTTAAATTAACTGTGGGAAGAGATCTGGCTTGGAGGATGTAACACTTGCATACAGTCAATTTAAGCATCAAAGACGACACAGAAGTGATGTCATGGACTTTTCCATATGACTAGGTCCACATTTCTGTGTGTGATTAATCTTGTTTTCCTAAATTAATGTAACATCTGCTGAGCTTGAGAGATGTCCATCTGAATATCCCCAAAACATCTACCAACAGTGCTGACTGCCCCAGAAAGGGGAAAACAGAGACAAAGTAATGCACAGGCCATAGGCACTACAAGAATGAACTGAGTTGTAAAAGAGGAAGCCAAAGGCTCTTCTAGGACTGCAGTGTGATTTCTCCATTTTCCATTAATAAATCTTTTGCTTCCTTCAACAGAATAAATCCAAAATAACTTCTGCACAGTTAAGTAACATCTTGAATTCAGGAAAAACAAAAACGAAAATCAATGGAAATGTAGCTATGTATATTCAACAGTGGTGGCCTATTAGGTACACAATATACATTTTTCTAACACTGCTTAACTACAATCCAATTCTCTTAGGTAATCAAAAAACCCATGAAAAACACATATCTGAAATATTTACCTGAGAGAATAGAATCAGAATCTTTACTCATAGAAAATGTTGCACATTCTTTACAACATTTGTGTAGTTATCCCATTACCCCTCTCCACTACAGTTAGCCACCACCAAACTTTGCCATTTAGGGAACAACAGTCAAAAGATCAAAGTTTTGAAATTCAAGTTTAATCACTTTTTTAAAAAAAATATACTTCAATTATTGATTTTCTGATTCACAAAGCTGTGTCACACTCCAATCTGTCCAGAAAGGTCTGTTTGAAGCTGCCTACTCTCCCATACAATATTCATACCTGTTATTAAATAATGCATATTCTGTTGGATTTAAAAACTTACTCAATATGGGGAGTCTAGTATATCAATTTTTTTCTTATTAGACTGTGATACATCCCCAGCTACAGTTTCTGCCTTGTTTTCTCAGCCCTAGGTATGCAAGTGCAGGCTGCAGCTCAACCTTCAATCCAAAGTTGAACTCCAACCTGGGTTGGGGTCTAATAGCTTAAATTCTACCTAAATCCTAAGCAAGAGACTCAGTGAACAATGAGGCAGCCTAAGCAAGCATCTCTGCTGAAGTTACTGCTGCAGTGGCCCAAGCTAAAGCCCTGTGGCTCATGGACAAACTCCTTGGCCAATGCTGCTATGGCTGCTAGGCTTGGATTCCTTTCTGGTGGAGTCTGGACTAAGAACACCTTGCTGGATTCCCTCCTAAGGTCTACCAACAGACTTCATCCCCATGGCACCTTGGGCATTACTGCTACTCAGATATCTGAGATGGTAAAGAGAAGCAGAACCAAGATCTGACCAAGAATCCATAGCACACTGCCTCATACCCAGAAAAACAGGAGATGGAGTCCTCATTCCCATCCTGACACAAACTCATTAATGCAGTATAGCAAGTGCTACCTACTACCTAGCCAACAGCAATGAGGTATCTCACCAAATGAGACATAAATTTAGACCGTATGATTCTGTTGCTTTATGAAGAAAATTGGTGGGCTAACATAGAACCATAGAACATATTGGGTTGGAAGGGACCCTCGAGGGTCTTTGATTCATACTTTGAAACATACTTTGATTCTATTTATCCTGAGGATTTTCAGCATCCAGTGTGTTTTGCACAGCTTACAACATGTGTTATCTCTGGCACTGCGGCCTTGTACAACTAGAGGTATGCTGTACTAGGCACGATACAGATGTACAGCAAGAAACATCAACTGTGTCGATAACTGGTCCTGACTGCTCTGCCTAGTTTGGCAAAGCACTGAGAAACAAAGAGGAGAATTAACTTGCCAGGACTCACACAACTACTCAGTCAGAGAGCTCGCAATGTTCTCCCAGGACCAGAGCTGCCTTGTTTCTGGGTCACATTGTCCCCCCATCACAGAGATTAGCTTCCCTAGGGCAGGCGCATTATGAACGAAATAGGTGCTCAGAACATAAGCCCTGCAAGCACATTAAAGCCTAACAGTATTTGGCAAGGAGTTGTGAACCTCTGGCCCCAATAATTTTCTTTCCTTAGGAAAAAAGTTTATTTCAACTTCTGCCTGTGTTCTTATCTCTAAATTTAATGAGGAAGCAGCTCATTTTCTGCTGTTTTCCAAATCTCTTTGATCTTACGATTACGTATATGTTGGTTGCTTGCCATTATATAGTCTGAATAATGTATATTGATGCTAGATAGCCCGAAGTACACTATGTACCCAGGAAAAAAGAGCAGCTACTCTTTCAGTAACAGGAATCTCAGAAGTGGTTCAAAAAGCTTGGGAAAGAGAGGAGGGACACACAAAGCTGTCCCATGGTGATTCCACAATTGCTCCATGCCTGCACAGCCCTGAAACACATAGGGATGTACAGGGAAGAAAACAAGCAATCAAGAAATAAGACAAAAAAGTAAACACTGCTGCTCTGGAACTCATCTTGTATCATTTCCACTTTGGAGGTATCTCCCAAGTGTGAGATGTATTCTTCTAATTTTGATGTCTCTCCATAATACTACAACAGCTGAAAAACAAGCCAGAAAAGTAGACAGAATAGTGGGGTTTGGTTGGGGGGTGTGGTGTTTGGTTTGGTTTTTTTTAAGCTTTTCCCATTATCTGTTTTGGCCTCTGTTCTTCAAACAGTCCAGGACTCAGCCTAAGTACCTGCTCTAACAGTAGGAAAAGGCAGGAAACTGCAAAAAATGAGTAAGGTCATGTCATACTCACACCAGTCTATACTCTGTAAACCTGAAAATACGCACAGCTGCACAAACTAGACACACAACCTTATGGAAATCATTCCAGGAGATACTGAAAATTAATTGCATTTGTATTTAAAATACTTGAGTGGCTAGGTATCAGCTGTCTTGAGAAATCACAGTGTTTAATTCCTCAGCACCAGTGACCACAGGCACCTTGTAGATGTCCACACTTAGGCTGCCACATTGTCAATGCTACAGCAAAACAAGTCTTACATGGCCACCAGCAGTGTCCTAACTAGCACGATGCCAGCAAAAACTCCAGTATGGAATAATTATTTACATAATATCTGTATATACATACAAATCCATGCATGTGAGATCATCAAATTAAAAGTATGCTGCTTGCAATTTTAAGTGCTTGCTGTGGACTGTGCAGACAATATGGCAGCACCAACAGATCTTACCAAACACATCTCATTCATTTGCCCTTCTCCTCAGGGAAGGACTCTGCAGGAGGATGGAGCACCTCGCCATTCACAGACCTGAGCTACCCTCCCACCCGGGCAGCTTACCACTGCACTTCAATGCAAGACATTTTGAACCTTAATGAAGAAAACCAGCTCCTCTCTACCTGTCTTTAACTCTGCATCCATAACAAAAGTGAAATTTCCTGATGTCTTTCTCTTTTAGGAAATTCTGCCCCTTTTGGCTTTGCCATATTCATTTGTTATCTCACTTTTTCCCTTGTACCACATGCTTCTGAAGAGATGAGAGGCTCACCAAATACACTTTCACTGAATATATCTATATAGCAGGACATAGAGCAGAGTAATAAAAAAAATTCACTACCTTTTATTCAAACCAGTGCATCCATGCTACATGCACTTCAGACTTGCATTTAATTGTCTTTTACTCTAAATCAAGCTGATGGTACCTCTGCCCTCACTGATGTGGTCCTAGGGTCTTTAAGTGAAAGCCACTATACAACAGAGTGATAAATTCCCCTTTATTAGCACTGCAACTATTGATTCTCAGAATTAACTTAAATCCCTGGTAATACTTTACTTTCTAGTTCATCAAAATTGGAATCTTCCCCCTATCCACATTAATATGAATACATCATACAGCTCAAGTGCTGCATCATTTACAAGAAAACCTAAAGGACACCATAATAGTGTTAAACAGGTTTTAGGAAAGATTTTAAGCAAATCATGTTGTGAGAGTTAAGAAGCATTAAAATAGTATTGTTTTCTAAATTATTAATGGAAATGTTCAACATAACTTGGGTCTTTGCCCATTGCAAATCTATATTAGAAAGCAAGTACACAAAAATGTTGAAGGACACTACTGGACCTATTTTGGCACAGGAGTTTGCAAAAATAATCAGAGGTTTTTTTATTATTAAAATAATAAAAATAAATAAAAATCCCTGGGGGGAGGGAGTACAATACATGTCCTTGAGGCTTGACCTAGACAGTGCTGAATTACCCAACCTTATAAAAATCTGAAAATGAAAATGACTACTCATCTTAGAGAAATTAGAAAAAAAAAAAAAAAGAAAAAAGAACTGCAGTTAAAACAGGCACAAGCTCTAAAAGGAAGCAATTTTGGAATTCTTTCAGCTTTAATAATCTTTACACCACTATGTTCCTTTTTATGCTTCATAGCTCACAAATAAATTCAGAACAGCAAACAAATTGAAATATTAATTTTCAAAATACCAATTGTCCTGCTATCCTGGGAGTTACATTAAAATATTTTATATGACAATATAAAGGAGAAAATGCTATAAGCCAAAAATAGTTAGCTTTTATTTCTTGGTATATAAGCACCAAGCATCATATCACAAATTTTTATTTTCTAAGCTTGGCTGTGTCTCATTTGCTTTTACATCCATAATGTGCCAGGTCTCTAAAGGATGCTTATTTGTGATGCTTTCATTAGGAACGGTACAAATTTAGACACACTAGAAATGTAAGATTCAGAATCATAGAATGGTAGGGGGTGGAAGGGGCCTCCAAAGATCATCTAGTCCAAGCCCCCTGCCAGAGCAGGATCCTAGAGTAGATCACACAGGAACACGTCCAGACAGGTTTTAAATGGCTCCAGAGACAGAGACTCCACAATGTCTCTGGGCAGCCTGTGCCAGTGCTCAGTCACCCTCACAGTAAAGAAGTGCTTCCTTATGTTAAGACTGAACCTCTTGTGTTCCAGTTTGTGCCCACTGCCCCTTGTCCTGTCACTGGACACCACCAAGTCTGGGCCCATCTTCCTGACACCTGCCCTTAAGATATTCATAATCATTGATGAGATCCCCTCTCAGCCTCCTCTTCTGCAAGCTAAATAGGCCCAGATCCCTCAGCCTCTCCTCATATGGGAGATGCTCCAATCCCTTAAACATCTTAGTGGCCCTGTGCTGGACTCTCTCAAGCAGCTCCCTCTTGAACTGGGGAGCCCAGAACTGGACACAGTACTCCAGATGAGGCCTCACCAGGGCAGAGTAGAGGGGGAGGAGAACCTCCCTTGACCTGCTGGCCACACTCCTCTTCATGCACCCCAGGATACCACTGTTGTCCTTGGCCATGAGGGCACATTGCCTGTTGTCTACCAGGATTCCCAGGTCCTTTTCCCCAGAGCTGCTCTCCAGCAGCTCAGCCCCCAGCCTGGACTGATCCATGGGGTTGTTCTTCCCCCGATGCAGGGGGGTGAGCTCTACAGCTGCTCTTACTGAATTTCATTAGGTTTCTCCCTGCCCAGCTCTCCAGCCTGTCCAGGTCACCATGGATGGCAGCACAGCCCTCTGGCGCATCAGCCACTCCTCCCAGCTTTGTATCATCAGCAAACTTGGTGAGGATCCACTCTGTCCCTTTGTCCAGGTCATTAACATATATATTGAATAGGACCGGACCCAGTACCGATCCCTGGGGGACACCACTAGTCACAGGCCTCCAACTAGACTCTGCCCCACTGACCACTGCTCTCTGGTTTCTGTCCTTCAGCCAGTTCCCAATCCACCTCACTGCCCAGTCATCCAGTCCAGACTTGTTAAATTTGGTTGTGAGGATGCCATGGGAGACAGTGTCAAAAGCCTTGCTGAAGTCAAGGTAGACCACGTCAACTGCCCCCCGTCATCAATCCATCTAGTTATGTCCTCATAGAAGGCTATCAGGTTGGTCAAGCATGACTTCCCCTTGGTGAACACATGTTGACTATTCCCGATAGCCCTCTTTTTCTCAACGTTCTTTGAGATGGTGCCAAGAACAAGCTGTTCCATCACCTTTCCAGGGACAGAGGCGAGGCTGACCAGCCTGTAGTTACCCGGGTCCTCCTTCTTGCCCTTTTTATAGGTTGGAGTGACATTGGTTTTCCTCCAGTCCCCAAGCACCTCTCCTGTTCTCCAGGACTTTTCAAAGATGATGGAGAATGTTTCAAATGAATATCCTATTCTAAATGTATATCCTATTCAGGATACACACAATACCACAAACAAGTAGAGCTATTCAGGACCTTGAAAAGAAAGATGCATGTAAAAATAGATCTGAAGCACATACAGGCAAAACAGGCTAGTTCTGTGAAGGATCTGTGCTGTAACTTCTCTGTACGCAGACACACACGTGTAAAGTGGTGGGAAAAATACTTTTTGACCTGTTTCAACCAGTTACTGAAAGAATTTATTATTAATACTTCTAAAGACCAAAAGACAGCATCATTACAATAGAAACATATCTCTCATTTGCATATTTTGCACTCTGTTCCATACTGCAGAGAACACAATACCTTGGAAATGAATGTTTCAGAACAATTACACAGAGAAAGGACAACCTGCCGGCTTGGGCTAAGGCTCGGACACCAGAGGTGTCACCTTTTATGCACATGGGAGCTTTCCACAGTGCATCTGACAAGTCACTACTTTTCTGGCCTCCAGGCCCCACCTGTGCTCCCAATTTTAGCTGGCTATCATATAGTCTCAGGGATGCATAAAAGGTTACACAGACTAAAGCCTCGAGTACCCAAATGCTACTGTAATTAAAGATTGAGTAAATAATAAAGTGAAAGAGATAAATAGAAAATCTTGCTGTTTATCAAAGACCATAAAGCCTTAATAGAAAACCAAAAAATGTACTGCAGTCCTGGGAACACATGCTATAAAAGAGAGGAGCTAAATCCCTGCACAAACAGTATGAAGCCAGCTCCTGACACAAGAAAAAGTATCCCTGAATTTCCATACTGGGGCTATATAGATTGATTCAAACTATTTTCCTTGAACCCACAGCAGTCCCTTGCTAAACACCAGTCATCTTCAGATAGACAGGGACGTATGCTTGTGAGTTTTGCAAAATGCAAGGCTACTGAAAATATGGAAAATTGCTTTTATTTCCTGAGGCTATTAGTGTTAAAGAGTCAGTTGTAAGGAGTCATTTACACACAAATGTGGTTGCATACTGTTATTATGTAGGAATCCTGATATAATTAACTATTAATTAAATCATACAGATGAGCAGAATTGTGCCTGCAGGCAAACTAGCTTTGCCTGAATTAAAATTAACTAAAATATTATTGAATAAACACTGCAGAAAAAGTGATCTATGTTCATTGTTGCTGTGGGTTTTTTAGTCATACAGGTGATAATTCAACATTATATTGTATTAATTAGGAGTACGATGATATAGGAAGAAATCACCTACCACAAAGGCATTTCTAAATACCTTATTGGCTTGCAGTAAAAGTTACATACTGAATTCATTCAAGAAAAAATGTGAAAAAATATCAGCAAAAACAGAACTTCATTTTCTAAATCTGAGTTAACGGGATGACAAAGAAATTGTCCAGGTCTTCAACTTTTTTTCCTACTAGAATACTTAAGAGTTCTTTAATTCATGGCAGAAGAGAAACGCAGTTTTAAAAGAAAGTTGGCTCTGTAGGACCTCCTAAGAGATTTGAAACAGTTTGCATAATTTATGAAATTTGCATTTGATGCAAGGACACAACCCAAACACATTCATTCTTTACTCTTCATGATGAAGATAATGGTCAACACAACTTGGTGGGAAAAGAATGAAAGGTTTTTGTGGTTTTTGGCTACCAACATCGTGAAGGAAGGCAAAGTGGAGGAAGGTTGTCCAGGCTGGTATTAGAAGTGGTCAACTGTTACACAAACTTGACTGTTACCCCCTCCTGTTTTGCCAATTATTAGGCTTAGTACAAAGGACACAGCCAGCAGTAGAACAAACCAGCAACCAGACCCTATTGTATACAAAAGGGTCAGTACATGGGTGATTGCTGGGGGTACAAACAAGTCAATGAGATTACACATAATAGACATCGACCCCAAGAATGATACATGGTCAACAACCAGTGGAACAAACAAAGTAACAAAGTCTCCCATAGAAGAGATGGGAGACAACCAAGCCAAGAGGGTGATAACATAGGACAGAGGCAAACTCATGCTGTTCCCACACAGCCCGTGTTCACAAGCACCAAACCTGACCAGGGCCCAGCTGCAGGGAGAGTCAGGAGGTCCTTCCTCAACAGGGAAACTCTGCAAAGTGCATCCACCTCACAGACAGACACTCTGCCCTTCCTGCAAGTGGTCCCAGCTTTTATTCCCAAAGCAGGACACCTGGCACTCATTTACCCAGTGTGGGGCACCTGGGTCTCATTTACCCAAGGGCTTTCCCTGCAAGGTCAGGGACACCTTGGAGGAAAGCCAAAAGGCAAACTCATCCCCTCCTTTTGAAGGACTGTGGGAACCACCCATATGTCAACCTTAATTCAGGGCTCGGGGTTCAGACCCCAGCACTTCACCCCCAGAAAAGTCATTTTCATAGGATCATAGAATGTTAGGGGCTGGAAGGGACCTCTAGAGATCATCTAGCCCAACCCCCCTGCTAGATCAGCATCCTAGAGTAGACCACACAGGAACACATCCAGACGGGTTTTTAACATCTCCAGAGAAGGAGACTCCACATCCTCTTGGGGCAGCCTACGCCAGTGCTCCATCACCCTCACAGTAAAGTAGTTTCTCTTCATGCTGAGGCAGAACTTCCTGTGTTCCAGCTTGCACCCATTATTCCTTGTCCTATCACTGGGCACCACTATGAAGAGACTGGCATTTTCCTCTTGACCCCCACTCCTCAGGTATTTATAAACATTAATAAGATCCCCTCTCAGCCTTCTTTTTTCAAGATTAAACTAAAAACTAAAGATTTTGAAGACTAGTTGTAGACTGAGGCAAGGCAACTCCTTCTCTATCAAAAATCCCTAAAGAGTTTTTGAAAGAAAAAAAAGCCACACAAAAAAGGCAAAAAAAAAAAACCCTCTGTGGAAAGGATGAACTTCACCCTTTGTGAATAAACCTGATCTTTAATAACATAAAGAGAATATACAGGCATATTGAATATCCCTTGGAAGGTATTTTAAAAAAATATTAAAAAAAATATAAAATCAGTGACTAGAATTTAATGAAATAATTTAAGAAACAGAGTCTACAGTAACTTTGAAAACAGCATCTCTTAACTATCAGTAACCCAAAAGACTTTGGCACCTGCTTGTTATTTCTTATTTGTATTCTTACTAGTTTTGGTGTTAGAGGACTACATGGCCCACATGATCTGGGCTCCCATTTTCATTAATATATTCAGAGGACCTGTGAAGACAAGGAGAGACTGAACACTAATTCTGCTTTGGAGGGTCAGATTTTAGCTAAACATGGCGATGCGATCGTCAATAAGCACTTCCTGCAATGGCAGGGACCCCTACATCAGTGGAGCACAGCCTTACATCAGCTTCAACTAGCCATACTGCACTGTCCCACTTGGCCCTTCAAAGGCATTGAAATATTTAACTCAAGAAAACCAACAGAAGTAAGGAATTCAAATACTTCCCCAAAGGCGTGGGACCAATTGATTTCCCTAACCTCAGTGAAATCTATACAGAAAACTCCAACTCAACTCCAGTCACAAGATTTTCCACCTTTTCTATGAGACCATTGGTGCAAAACAGGCTGCATGAAGCCAATGCAGGGACTGAAGAGTTTTTGTCAAAAGTGAGGAACATGGGGGAAAACCTACATTAGTTTGTAGGACCTCCCATATTACCTCACTAAATAATTCAGCATCTCTCCCATTTGAGTGAACCGGATGATCTAGATTAGTCAGTCAGTTTTATAAAGAATAAATTTTAGCAGCAGGCAAGTCTGCTTCAAAACAAGAAAAAAAAAAATTGTGGCAAGAGTTTCATCATTTTACTAAATCCTATTTAAGTCCAATCAGCCTACGATGAAATCTAACCTGATCAGCTACCTTCATGCAGTTTACAGTAACTGCATCTGCCAGAAAAAGTAGCTTTTACAGCATTTCATTATAACAAGAACCAACTCTGAGCTTTTCAGTGATTTTCAAAAAAGCTTCTCATTTAATTCTTAATGAAAGCCTTTCAAGATAGGTATCTAGAGGTCCTTTATAAAAATACTAAAAATAAAGATGAATTAATCTGTGCTGCATAGCCTTGGCATAAAAAATGTAGATGCAAAACTGACTAACTATAGACAAAGAGGAGCTGTCAATGGACCACTCAAAACGGTAAGCTTTATCAAGTGGCACTGCATATTTCAGTCTTAATTAATGAAGTTGAAGAAAGAATATGGTTATTTGCAGATGACAAAGGCAGCCAGAAAAAAAAAAAACAAACAAACAAACAAAAAAAAAAACCAAAAAACTCAAAATTGAGGTTACTGGTAAATTGCCTGAAAAGAAACCTCTGTGAAATTCAGTAAGGAACAAACCCAAGGTTGTAGACCTACACAGAGAGAATCAACCGTGCAAACACAGGATGAAGACAGCAGTGGAGTAATAGTGCTTTAAGGGTGAATTCTCCCAAGAAAGTTTCAAAAAAAAAGGAATATAAAGGCAACAGTGTTTTCAGTGTCATTGTGAAAACAAAGTATTGACAGCGTAACAGCCTGAAAACCACCTGAACACATCCCTTCAATCTGCTTTACAGTCTTAGCTGGATTCCTTAGCCCAAGGTTAGGTACTGTTTGTCAGTAACCTAGGACGCAAATGAATAGAGTCAGCAGCAGCAGCAGAATGATCTGAGATCTAGAAATAGAGTGTAAGAAAGAAAAAAACTGCTGCATAAAAAATGAACCTAGGGTTAAAAAAAAGGTCCCTTCTGTGTCCTTTTGGGGGATTGAGGGCCTTGTGGAACAAAAAACAGCCAAACAAACCAGATCAGGGAAATTAAGGAGGATCTTTATTTCAAGGACACTGTCATCTGTCAGTAACCTTTTCCTATTTAAAAACAGGAATGTTTTTCACATAAACTGCTTTCATAGCAGCTGTGGTAGAAGCAGCAAATACTCATAGACGAGATCTCCTAGCTTGTAACTTTCAAAACATGGTGAAACAATGCATCACTCTTCAGAATTAAAACCACGCATCCAAACACATCACAATTTTTTTATATCAAGCATATTCTGAAAGTTTATCAATTTTCAAGGTGAAGAAAATGGAACTGTGAAATAAATGCAGCTGCTCCCTCTCCTATGCCTATAGGCAAGGAATCAAGCAATACACATAGATTTAAGGTGTCTGAAAGATTTCCCCCCTAGCCATTTGCTGACCTCTGCAACTGGGTGGTTTTCTTTTCTAGCTCTCAAACATAAGAACCCAAGTAAAGCCTTCATCTCACTTCAAAAATCAGCGGCTGAGCATGCGAGCATTAGGACCCTGCATGCATAGTGAGAACAAAGATTGAACAGATACGAAAAATAAATTATCCTGCCACAACAGGCAATGTTTCACCCTGAGGTAAACTGAGAAATGATTGGTAAATTTTGTCCAATTTGCTGTCTCTCTGAACAGCAATTCCAACCCTTGGGAGTCCTTCACAAAAACTGAATACAGTAAAAGAATGAAATTTGTATTTACTTTTGAAAAGTAACCACTATTTTGAAACAGCAACATAAAAAGTTTATTACTTACTGATATCTATTATCAATTTCAAAGGATTAGAAAGACAATGTTCTCTCTAGGATCTGTGCATACACATTTGCATACAAGAGTACACTGGCAACTGCTGCTTAGAGAAAAAAGAAAAAGAAGAAAAGGTGGCGGATCGTTGTCCTCAAAAAATTCTACATTTGCTTCTGAGAAAGGAACATGAATTTTTACAGTTTCTAAGAAAGAATCTGATCACTTGAAAAATAATTATTTTTTAAAATGAATTGATAGTAATATTTTAAAGGAGTATAAATAATTTTGCACCAACAGTTATTGTAAGGGGATAATACTGTTTTATAGGCACATAAGTGCCAGAATCACCAAGTTATAAACAGCCATGAAACAGACATTTAGCTCAAGTCAAAAATACACCAACAGCATGGATGACAAACTACATGTAACAAAAGCACCAACCCATTAGACCTTTATCAGAACGCACAGAAGACAGAACAGGTAGGCCACACAAAGAATACCGTAGCGATCAGCATCTTGGACCCATGCTTTTCTCAGGAAACTTGTCCTAGAAAATTTCTAACCAATATTGGAAGTCAGATACCTGGTGGGCAGAGAGGAAAGTGATAAATTTGTAATATCCCAGTTAAGCCAAAGGAAAACAATCACTCCTGACAAGTCTGGCTATCAGCACAACCCTGAATTGGACATGCTGTAGCTGCACCTGTTGGCCCTGAGAGGAAGGCTGCTTCCCATGCGCTCCCCAGACCAGGCACTGGAAAGAAAATCACATAAGACACAGCAAGGCAAGCAAGACTTGATCTGGAGATGACCAAAATAAGGGGATTAATACAATAGACATAGAATGCAATAAAAACACAAAAATTTTGCATATTTCTAGCCCTTTTAGGAGCATGAGCAAACCAAAACACTCAGCACCTCTGATTCAGTACAGCAGGCCAGGTGGCTTTGGGAGGAAAGGAGAAGCACATTTGCTACGGAAACGCGAAGGTTTAAGAAATTAAGTCCAGCATAAGTGGCAGAGTTAAAACAGGAATCAATCTTAGTTAATCATAAGGGTCTCTATTGCTCAAAAATAAAGGCCAAGGAATCTGACTTGGGCAACTGAAAAAAACAAGCTGGTGAAGAAAGTGACAAGCCAAGTGAGCCTGAAGCATGGGAGGCAATAGGGATTGAGATCACACAGATAAAATTATAATATACACCATCATCATGGTACAGCCTACATTTCTGAAGGCAGGCAGAAAAGAAAGATTAAGTGTGGCAACACAACCCATTGATATCAAGTGTCTGTATCTTTTGATACAGCCCAGAGACCAGGACCTACACAAGTACCAGGATGACACTCAGGTTACAGGTTCAAAGTGAGGGTCTGGATGATAAATTAATCCTCTGCAATGAAAGAGGCAGCAGAAGAGGCAGAGCAAGAAAAGTTTAGGAGCGCTATTTTAGCTACTAATAGGTAGAGTTGGTTTTTGAAGAGATGGGCTGGAGGTTAAGTTTGATCCAAAAAGGAGAGAGGTCCAGAGAAGAGATGAGTCAACTCATTACCAGTAAAAAGACAGCAGTCCTACAGTAATATACATACAAAATCAAAGATCAAGAAACAGATCTTGTAGGATGCACAAGAAAAGATGGAACCAGCACTGGAAAAGAAAAAGTATATTCTCCAAAGTGAGTGCTAAAACAGACAGTAGGAAAAGAAAACAAAGGCAGTTGCTCACGACTTTACTAAGACTTCAAGGAAACCAGAAATTTTTCTGGTTCTGAAGACTACTTTGATGTCAAAGAGGTATTTTAATTAGTTGGGGGGGTGAAAAAAAATACCACTCAATTTAAATTCTGTTTTCCACATTTTACTGCATGCTTAATAAATAGTAGACTTTTGGGGTCAACATATTCACCACTTTAATTGAAAGTTATTGGGGTGGTAGAAGTGGATAAAAGGACACTTCTTGGTAACTGGACAGAGCTGAGGGATAGCTGGAGCTTTTTGGAGTAGTGAGATATAAGAAGCATTATCAAGCTGAAGAATGAACACAATTAATACCCCCAAATCTATTAAATGGTGAAAGAAGCTACAAGATTCCACAATAATTGCCTGACTGCTCAACTGAAGACTTGAGAACCCTTGTATAGGTAATATAGCTAATGACCATATGACAGTGTTACTCTATAATAATAAAAAGAAAAGCAATATAACTCTATATGTAGTAGAAGCTCTGCATTTGAACCTTTCTACTTACTCTTTAAAAAACAATTTAAAAAAACAAAAAAAACCAACAAAAAAACCCAACAAACCAAACAAAACCCAAAAAAAGTTTGAAATACAAACAAGAGTCACAAAAAGAATAACATTAAAAAGCTTTCTCTTTTTTCAAGATTTTAGTTTTACCACCATACGCCAATTTTAATCCTGAATTTTTCCTGTAGGTCTCAATCACACCAATTAATATTTTTAACCAGATTAAAAGGTGTGTAAGATGCATTTACAAGAACACATTTAGTTCACAAAGTGACAGTTATCATAAAGGCTTGATAAAAGCAAAAAAAAAGTCTTTATTAATACTTAAAAGCAAAAAAGTTCATCTCCCATCCAAACAACTGGTCCTTTTAAAGTTATAATAAAGTTAGAATAATAATGAACAGGTCATTTTATTTATAAATAATAAGAGGCAGAACAACTTTATAGTTGACATTACTGGAGAAGCTCTGCTTAAGTAAATCACATGAAAAATTAATCCTCCCTAAACATACCTCATTTAATATATCTATTTATACATCACATTAAACAAGCATGCACAGATCTCTGAGCTCATATCGTATCTCAGCTTCAGAAAGACTCAGGGCAAAGAAAATGCTCAGAGGCGACCTGATTGGGTTTGACTGCTGTCTGACCACATATTTGCAAAAATCAACATACTTTGTAGGAATCAGAGAACAATTAAGTGTCCAGATGCCCATTCCATTCTTACCCTCTGGCAAGCTTAATCTCTCCCACATCGTGTGCTACATGGGCACACTTCCACAGAGCTCGAGGCTAGACCAAGAGCTCATTGCAAGACAGGCCACCGAGCAGAGGGCAGCTACTTTATCATTGCCAATTATATTTGAAATTGAACTCGTGACGTCAAGGTGAAAAGCTTCACCTCCTGTCATCAGTGTATTAAAATTATTCAGTTCTTTAAACACAGGAACACCAATGACAATGGCAAAGGCTGGTGAAAAAAAATGGTGGAGGAAGGAGTCTGTAAAGTCATTGCCAGGAAATCTGATGCACTGTAATGTACCTTTCAGTTATTCTGTTCCTCTGCTGATGATATTCTTGTGGTATCTGCTGCACTCACTGTAGAGTTACACAGATGATGTATGCATCCTGTCTTTTTCATCTCAAAAGATTAAAGAGCAAATGTGTCTCATATTTTACTAATTATCACAAAGTGCAATCCTGCCCAATTAAAGTACGATTATTTTTTTAACCACTGTATGGCTTTATTACTGGCAATTTAATTATTTTTCACTAGTTTAGTTCCTGAAGAGTGACAAATCTATATGATTGCTGAACTTCAATATTTTGCAATTAATTTTAATGGGTAGCATTCCCAATTATAAAATGTTTTATGTAATTAAATCCCCAGAATGAGTGAATGTGACAAATACACACATCTATGTATTACTGTGCTTTATATTACCACGGTACCTGCAACAGTACTACAGTAGGACGTTACCTTTTAATTTTGTGCTTCTCCATTATACTCATCTAGGGTATACCATGTAGCTACTTACCACTGCTGCCTGGCTTTTACTACAGTGGCTCCCAAATTATGGCTGCTCAAAGCAGCACAAAACCCATTGTATTATAAATCACACTACCCATATATGCACACATTTCCTTTCCTAGCACAGTGGTCATAAAGACTCAAGTAACTAGCCAGGCACTGAACAGCTCAGATGAGCTCGTTTTCCCCATGCATGTGTCCACATGCAGAAAAATGCACGTTCCCATTGAAGTATTCATTCCCAAGGGAAAAAACAAGATTGCAAATCTCCAAAAAAGACTAGTAAAAGACTAAGTACTGTTGTAATGTTCCACAAACTTTGTAGATTGCAAAGTCATGTCTCTCAAACACACAGGGTGCCCTGGATCCACCACGGGAAGTACAATGGTGAGAGTTTTTTTGAGAATTAGACATTGCCAATTGAACAGTGCCTCCTTGCATGGCCTCATTTGATCCTAAATGCAGTAAAAACTATAGCCTTGAAAAAAAAAAGTATTCATTACAGTATACACTGCACAGTAAAAACAAACCAAAACAAAAAACCCCCAAATATTTCAACTCAACAGCAGACTAGATTCAGTGACTCAGCTAAGGAAGGAACAAGAAAAAAAAACAAAAACAGAAGCCTTGATTTTCACAATGACCATGGAAAACATCAGGACATTGCAGAAAACAACTAATTTGCATTCATTAAGCATCAAAATATTAATAAATTAGCTACTGCAAACCTGGGAGAAATGTTTCCTGTTAACTTGCAAAACAAATATGGAACCTAGTCGAGAATTTGCCAAGCAAATTCTAATACCTACTCTTCAAAATTGAAACTAACGAATAGCCATAATTACTGCGGAAACAGCTTCCTTTTTTTTTTTTTTGTAAATAGCATTTTGCATGCTGCAGTCCTAAATCAATCTATAAGAAAATACTCGTATTTAAAAGGGATTTTCACTGTATGTTCTACTATTCATGTCTGTATTTCATCATCAAAAAACTCCTAGGTATTTCACAACTTGCATGACATGCTTAAAACCTTCCAAGAATAAACCCCTCTTTGTGCTTATCCCCTCTGCAATTTTCTTTCATTCCCATAATTCAGGCTGCTCTAATTTATGCCATCTGCTAAGAGCCAAAGATGATTTGCTATCCCAGCTATGGAGCGCACCACCTAATTCTCTGAATACTATCACTGTAGGAAGATTGTACGTTAATTGCTGGGCCAACTGAACTGTGCCAGCAGAGTAATGGAAGGCCCACTGAGCACAGGCAGCTACACAACCCAACGCATCAGAGCTAAACCAGCTCATGAGCTGTTTTACTGGAAATATATATAAATTTTGTGAGAGTTACAACAGAAGCCATGTTTGCTTGGAGAATGCTGGTTACCAGAGGTAAATTCATTACCTAAACTTGAGTGATCTTGGGGAAAATCCCAGCCCCAACCAGTGACTGGTTACTTTGTGATCAAGTAGACCAAAGCCTCCAAAGCATTATTACTCTGACATTTATTTAACAACCAAATCTTGCAGGACTATAAAATAGTGTTAAATCTCTCTCCTTTTTGGATCCCATTCATTCCATTTAAATTCAGCACAACATAATACATCTAGCCCTAAAGGTGAAGTCTTTGAAGTCTTGAAGAATGAGCATTGAATGAACTTACTGGAAAATCATTACAATTCTTGGCCTTGCAGTGCACAAAAACAATGCCTTCTAATATCCCAAATTAGATCACTATAACCAGTACAACGATAAACCCAACTCAGGAGAAACTAAAATTGATTTTGCAGCACAGGCAAGCAAACACGTGAATGCAATTATTTTACCCAGGTGCAAACATGTATTAGAGCTGGGCAAGGAGAGGCACTTCCACATCGGAGAAAACTCCCAAATCTGTGTGAAAGGAAAATCTGAAATTTCACCTCATCCACTCAAGGCTGGGAGGGAGGAATACATCTGGAGGACAGTTCAACCATTGCTGGCCCTGGACAGAAACATATGCCAGAAAGCTTCCCATCTCTTGAGACAGGGAGACAGAAGAAAACGCTGCCCCATACCATCAACACCCAGCACTGGGGTAAGTAACAATTTTTTGAAACTTCACGAAATTCCAACTAAAGGCCATCAGAATTCACCAACCAGGTCTAGCCAAATTATCTTTACCCTGAAATAAAGTTAAAGCACAACAAAGACTAAAATATGTTGTCCTAGTACTGACAGTGTCTTTTGAAACTAAAATTTGAGTCAAGCATTAGTGCTCTTTGTTTCTTCTCCTTTAGAAAAAGGAGACAAAGTTGCTCCATTATGCATATTTAATCAATCATTTAAAGACACTTGCCATGTCTATTTATAATTCCAATGTTTAAAACCAAATATAGTGCACTGATTGCTTCTTCTCTTTCTCAAGTACCACACAATAACATCTGGGAGCTTATTTTTGGGGGGGGGGGGGGGGGGGGGCAGGGGGGAAATCGATAGAATCTATAAACTCAGAACCGAAGTGCTTCTTAATTGAGGACAGTAACACTGACTGGTAGTTAACAGGACTTCCAGTCTTGGTTTGTGCCCACTGGGGTCTGACTCTTCCAGTGGTCTCCAACTATAGTATAGCACAGAAAAGCAAAGAGGAAGTCCCCAGGGAGCACACAAAGATGGAGAGGACAAAAAAAGGATAACATGTTTGTAGCTGACGCCAGCTCCTTCTTTCTCCTCTTACTCCCTTGGTTTTAACAATATTTCTACCTCCAACCTCTTTGGGGAGAGGTATTTCCTCTCAGCTATACTATAAGGAAAGGGATGACTGTCATCCCACCATTATGAAAACAACAGCAAACATGGGTCCCTATTTCCAGGAAGATTTCTGAATAAAATGCTGCCTCTGGAACTCCTACTTATATTTGGGATGCTGCTGCCACAAGAGGGAACCACTAATGAGAAAACACAGAAGCAAGTTTCCTGCTGGACCAGACTGTCCCAAGGCTGTCTCTAGTTGCTGATGGGGACAGCACGCCTCTGCTCAGCCCACCAGACTATGTCTCTTCATGGTCTCCTCCTCAGAGCTCTTTGTACAGCTCTAGGGAGAGGTCCGTGAAGGTAGCAGGAACCAGTTTCTCTTGGGGATGCAAAAAGCAAGCTCACATTTCCAACGACATTGTGTGCAGTTCTGGCATGGCTGCCATGCCCTCTCTGAACACACAGGCATCCAGTTTCTCTGTCAGTACTATTTCTAGCTGCTACCTGTTCCTTTCCATGTCTTTGCAAGAACAACTTTTAAACAGCCCCACTGTTCAGCCAGCCTGCTCTCCAAAAAAGAATCAGATACGATGAAATAAAAGCAAACAATAAATAAAACTAAACAAGACACTCAAAGTTCCATGTCCCAACTGAAAATATCAGCTGAAATGAGCTCCCCTTTTCTAATTGAGTCATTACATTAAGGGAACTGCTAGAATCCATTCTGGCCTTAGTCCAAACATCCTCATATCCAGACAATCATCTCCACAGAGCATTTCAGACCCTCTGCACCCTGAGATCATGAAACAGGAGCTCATCTGGGTGTGGGGCATGTAAAAGCATAACTGATATTCTGACACCTTAATAGGATATAAAGGCTTGTATTAGATTAAAGCAGGTATGTAACTAAATGCTGAGGTGAGGTTGTACATGGTACACTGGGAAAATGAAGATGCTGGGTACACTGTGTGTCTGCTTGGCAGTTCTGCACATCCAGCATGACCGTGTCCATCTCACAGAGGCATTCACCCTTCTTCCTCAGGGGTGATGAAGGACACTAATTGCCCTTTAAGGGGTTATGCCCATCCAATTTAATTGGAAAGATGGGTTTCAAACCACAAGGTCAGCAACCAGTTGCTCTCAACATGGTGGCTGTGTACCAAAACACTGCTTCAACATGCCCTGTTCTGGTCCTTGCTTTTCAGCCCTCCTGAAGCACTGCATATTATCTGTTATATCCTCCTGAATGACTAGATCCTGATCAATACCTGCAGCAATGACTGCCACTTAAGCAGCCCCTACGTCAAGGCACAGTCCATGCAGTGTTCAAAGTGTGAACAGATCAGAACAGAGAAAGCCAATGCTATATTTCTTCTCTCAAACTATAAGATTGCTTATTTGACTTAATATTCTATTTTTCCAAATAGAACAATACTGTTGTCAACTGCTTATAACTTCATGAGGGTTTTGTAAACTAAGAATTACAGTGGGTGTAATTTTCCAGGCTGAGAAATATGGGTAACTACGATGATCTGTAACTGAGTGAAAGGGCCAAGTAATTTCCTAGTTGAGATTTCCTTTATTTCTCAGTGAGGTAAGCCACAATTGGAGGAAGGAAATGCTTAGGCATGACATTTTAGAAGTCAGAAGCTGTTCTTGTAAGGCAGAAGAACAGTACAATTCAAAACCAGGAAAACCACATATAATTACAGGTCAAAAAGCTGAAAACATTAAGGAGGGGTAGGAACCAAAACATTAACAGTGTAAAAGACCAACAAAACACCAGAAACAACTAGAACAAACCTACACATATAAGCAGAAGTAGAAAAATTAACTTAATTGAAGTTTGACAGGCATCAAAACACCAGGATAAAGGGACATATTGAGTATTGAAATGTGGGTGGGTTTTTTTTCCTTTCAGGAAATAAGTATGTCAGATTTTAACTTAAAAAAAATGAGAAACAAAAGAAATTTTCAAGTCCTTTTTTTGAACAGCATTCATGTTGAATGAATATACTTTGGCAGGCCATTGGGCTACCTCTTCAAATTAGTGCTTCATCAAAAAAGACTACTTTAATAGTTCTTAAAATACCCATGCTGCATTTATATATTAAAAAGATGTATCATTGGAGAGTGTTGTTATTTCCAGACTATTTGAAAGATTTCAGGGCATATATTAAAGCTTCAGGAACAGCAGAATGAAAATAAATATGAACTAGTTTGGTCTTATTTACAAGAAAAAAGGTTTAACTGCAAGATGTTCACATTTATTAAGGAGAGCATGGATCCTTCTGCCGTTAGAAACAGTAACAGTTTTTATGTCTGATAGAAAGGCTAGATGATTTACACACACACACACACACACATTCCACTGCTTACTACTAGGTCTCCTTTAATTCTCTTTCAAAATAGACTGTTCATATTCTATAACGGGCACATCAACTAGGCTTTCGGTTCCCTTTTCTTCTTTAGCTCCCCAGCAACTAATCGCTACCTTCTCCAGCAACTAATTAACAATACTGTAGTAAATATAAACCAAGATACTTAAAATTGAAACGACCACTTAGAAATATACTGAAGTCATGCTATGCAAAAAGCAAACCAATATCAAATGACGACAGTCTAGACTTCAGACTACACCGTGGCTCTTCTCAAGGAAGAGATGAAAACAAAGCAAAAGGCATTTGAGCTTTTACCAGACTACAGCTAGCCATAAACACAGATCTGATAATTTGGTACATGCTGTACAAAGTTGTAAAACATTTTACAACTAAGAACATGCAGACTTCATCAATAAGCAAGCCACATATTTGGAAATAAGGCTAATAAGTTTAAATCTTTGTAAAACATAAAAAGTAAAGTCTACAAAAAATAAGTTTGTAGTAAAATACATTACTGGCATAAAGGCTGCCACAAAGATCAAAAACCAGTGAAGCAACTGGGCCTTTGACACAGACACATCAATCTGTAATGCCTACACTATCATGCAGAGCAAGGAATCATGAGAAGAATCAGGTAGAGATGCAAGAAAATCTGCATTCAAAAGAAATGCTTTTCCTTTGTTAAACTGTGCAGCTATACACAATTCACATGATTATTTAATGCATGGTAGTTTCCACAACTTGGTTATTTTAGCAGTAATTGCAGCAGGGAAAGTGAAGAGGGAAGACATTTTTTGGACACATGGGGCTTTGTTCAGACTACTCTGCTTTTAGTAGCTCTGTCTCTTGGTGTAATAAAGAAAATTCCCTTTTCCTACAAACCTTATCTTCTTTTTTTCTGTAGACAATCTTGAACACACTGCCAGTACAATCAGGTTAAAGCCGCTGAAGGAAAAGAGTTTTGGTTTGCTCATTCATTTGCTCTTTTTAAACAAGCTGTTTCCTCCCCATTCAACCATGTACTCTAACTCACGTCACTAATGCCAAATCGTGAAAACAAAAGTTTATATTCATATTCTTTACTCTGCTCAGGATTTTAAAAACCTATTTGATCTACCCTCATACAGCTGGGTTTTTTCCTAAGCTCAAAAGTTTTAGTACTCAGACAGAAAATATTCCATATGTTTGATCAAAAATTACAATTTTTCCTGTACATTTACTACTGTTACAATATTTTAAAAATAACTATAATGTTAGGGAAGTGCATATAGTATTGAGAAGTGGATGTGGTACAGACTTACACATTTGTAAAAGACGTTTTCTGATTTCTTCTCTATTCCTTTACTAGTATGTTGCCAACATCCTTTTGATTCAGTAGTTCAGTACCATTGAGTACTGAATAAATTCCTAAGATATTATCTATACGTTGTTCTTTAATGGCAACACCTGATTTACTAATTTAAAGGTTAAGGTGTTTCTCCCTCTTCACTATGTACATTGCATGGTACTTACCAAGTTTAATCTTGTCTGCAGTCAATTACTGAAACCACAAGGTCCCTCAGAAGTCTTCACAGTTGCTTTTGATTCACAGGATCTTTTTCCATAACAAAAAAGTGACAACATATTACAACTTTCAGTCTAACATTGCAATGGTGGAAACTCTTGATATCATCAGACATGAACTCCAATGAAAAAATATTTAATTTAGCTGTGTTGCAATCATTTTATCCACCAGTAATGTTTCCTTTATTATTATCAGCTTTGCTAACTCCCTGGCAAACTTGTTACTTGCTTATTTTGTATTTTATTATTATTGTTCTTATTACCTGCTACGCACTTAAAAATTTGGCTTTGAATTTTTTTTGCAGTTTTACCTGTAAAATGTCAGAGTTTACATCCTTTTCTATTTTCTTCAGTGGACAGCACTTTCAATTTTTGAAGGATGTCTTTTTATTTTTAACAGATCTTTCATTCTGCTTTTTGATGCCTTTTTTTTTTTTTTTCTTGTCTTTTCAGACTTTTTCCTTTAATTGGTGAGACACATTTATGTGAGTCTCTACTTTTCAACATTATTCATCCTGGCTCCAAGCACCCTCTCTTCTAGCTGTTCCTTTTATTTTTTGTTAAATTAAAATCTTTTTTGTAACTCAGAACACTAGACAAGACAAAAGGAAACAGAGAGGTACACCAGTGTGCCATCACCACCTCTGTTCAGATTGTTCTGCAAACAAGAAGAGACCTTTCTATTCAGCAGCCATCGTTACTCAGTCTTGGGCAAGAGACAACTAAGGCCTAGTCCAAAAAAAAAAGTTTTAAAAACTGAGGGACTCTGTTCAGTTAGTGACATAACTATGAATACAAAACTTCCTTAGTCTTACCATTAAATGTGAGTTAAACATAACTGTGCTTATAACACAAAAATCCAAGGATTACATATAGACTGGACTTTGCAATGCAAAGTATTTCTGTGCTTAATTAAGAAAGATTACTGGAAGTTTCAAGCTTTTTTTTTTTTCTTTTTCCCTGAAATAATTTTATGTTATGATCCTCTACAGCTAAATTTGCTAAATCATCCCCTCTAAAGCCAGAATAAACATCTTAAATTATGATAGAATGGGAGTCATTGGGTGGAAAAAACAAATGAGCAAACCAAACACATGTAGGCTCGGTATTGTTTTGCTAAACTAGATAAAGGATACAATACCATTTTCTACACCCTAATAATTTACTTATTTATTAAAGGTTTGGAACCATATACATATGGCTATTGCATCAAAGTGGAGGATTAAATAAATATGGAATTTGAAGCTTATTCATCCTTCTTACTGCTACTTCTGCAGTGATCTCCAGGGCTCAGCCTTGCCACATAAACTCCATCCTGGTTCTAGTTTGGCATAAATAGTTCTGTTAAATCACAAAAGACTGACCTCCTGAAAGACAGTTCCTCTGACACTCAGTGGAACACAACTGCTTTTCTGCCAAGAGAAGATAAATCACTGAAATTAGAAAAACCCAGTAGCTTCAATATAGAAACACAGCTGGTTAGCAGGAAATAACCAAACCAACAATAAACAACTCTACCCAATCCAAACTCAAGGAATGCATTTTAATTTTCTTTCGATAATAGCTTTTGCAGAAGGTCTTTCAGACACTATACATTGGTATTTCAGGATGACTTGCTGCAAGTCAGCCTCATGTAAGTGATCATTTACATTTTGAGAAAATTGATTGTTATGTAGATGAAGCAAGCTACTTGAGCTAAAAAGCTGGGGTCCAATAAATGAAAAAAAGCCAGCATAGACTGACTTGCCAATGTTAGAGTAACGTATGCCTACGGTACCTTTACAATATCTTAGAAAATTTTGTCCCCTATCAATAAAAATATAATAACTAACAACAATTAAGTAGGCCTAACCCCAGCCTATATTGATGTTCTGAATCACATGAATATTTTTCAAAACTGGTTGCTGTGAAGAGGATTGTGTTGTCATGTGCAGAGGATTAAGATGTCATGTTGGAAGTGATCAGGAATGGACAGATTTATAAAGAAACACTGATCCTGCTTTTATGGGAAGAACATGAGCATATTTTCCAGCATGCAGTAGCAGGAATCTTTTATAGTAAATATTTTATTATTGATTCTTTTCTTAATAAAAATTTCAAAAACTACAGAACAACACACAGAGAGTAACAAGGATATATCACTACTGAAAAAACTCAGAGTAGCTCAGAAAGCCAAACTTACTGAATCCTACTTCAGCAGTCAGCTCACTGCAAATCCACATGAGGCTATGCCTAGAAAGATGCCCCTTGATTTAATCCTCATGTAACTGTATATAGGATACCAGAACAAACTGAACCAGTGCAAGACCTCTTCCACACCTATCCTTAGATGTGCAATTCAAAAGAAATCAGCGTTCACCTGAATCAAAAGCACTCATACCCCTCTGACTACAATAGAACTAGTCCCCAAGAAACTGCAAACATGAAGGTTCTAGTCTAAAAAGGTAAGACAGTTTAGGTTGGTTAGAGTTTTGCTCTGTCTTGTCTTCTCAAAGCTATTAGCAAGTTTGTTACTGGAGGCGCTTTCAGATATGGACTGACCTTTTCTTTTGTCTTTATAATATGAAAACCTCAATATAAAAACCTTTGGAGACTAAAGAAATGCTGAAAAGTACCGAGGCCTGCCTGCCCTGTCCCACACTCTCCTCCTCCCTACTACTACTTAGTACATTTTTCTTTGAAATTAAGTCCTCGGTAAAAGGAAAAAGGGGCAAATTGAGGTCTGGTAGCTTTCCTTTTTCCTCAGTCGTGTTCATATATAATGCAGTCACTTAAGTGAAGTAGCATCCTTCTTCAAGGACTGCCTCCCTGTATCATCTCTCCTGAAAAGTCAGCCTGCCTGTGCACCCATGCAGGAGCTGCATTGTCAGTGGGACTGGTTTTCCAGAGATGCACAGGTCATCCTTCTGACACCTAATGGGACTGGTTGGTATTCCCCTCTTCTGAAGGGAAGAAAACAAAACTCTGTAGGAGACTGAGGCATTGCTACAGATAATTTATGTCATCCATTAACCACCATGTACAAAAAGTAGACATTTGATCTTGAAACAAACAGATGTTCACAATACCTATAAGAAACTGTCCAGTTCTTGTCTTCCTGTACAAGAGAGAGATGGGCATACTAAAGGGATTCCAGCAACGTGCCATTAAGATGACGAAGGGAACAGAGCTTCTCTTCTATGAAGAAAGGCTGAGATGGTTCAGCCTGGAGAAGGTTCAGCGGGATTCTATCAATGTGTATAAATACCTAAAGGGAGGACACAGAGGTCGGAGCCAGGCTCCTTTCAGTGGTGCACAGTGACAGGACCAGAGGCGATGGGCACAAACTGAAACACAGGAGATTCCTCTTGAATATCAGGAAACACCTCTTTACCATGGGAGTGACCAAGCATTGGTACAGGTTGCCCACAGAGGTTGCAGAGTTTCCCTCCTTAAAGATATTCAAGAGCCACCTGGACATGATCCTGGGCAACTGGCTCTAGGTAGCCCTGCTTGAGCAAAGGAATTGGAAAAGATGACCTCTGGAGGTCCCTTCCAACCCTTCAACCATGCTATGATTCTGTGAACATTAATTGAATAAGAAAGTGCCATTGCAATCTATCTTTTTCAGAATAAACTGCACTCTAAATTTCACATGCTGTTCAAACTTCAGTAATCTTATTAAAGGCTGAGCTGTAGATCTCAACAATACAGCACTCTTTAGGATGTGGCTCAATATGTACAGATTGGGAAAATTCTCAAGAAGTATCACCACTGGATCAATACTTTAATTAAAATGGATGAACTTTTGTTTCAGAA
Organism: Podargus strigoides; assembly: GCA_028020825.1. Classification (NCBI taxonomy): domain Eukaryota; kingdom Metazoa; phylum Chordata; class Aves; order Caprimulgiformes; family Podargidae; genus Podargus; species Podargus strigoides. The sequence continues at coordinate 11,954,289 of CM051623.1, read as the reverse complement.
TTACTTTTAGCAGTAATAAGGCAACAAATCTCCACTTTCTTACTATGCCTTGATATTAAATATAAATCACATTGGTTAATAAGTCTCTAGCAAGGTTAATTAATAAAGTAATATCAATGGAATATGAAATTCTCCTGGGACACTTGTTACTTATGGAAAAAATATAGGAGAACGAGAAGAGACATCCATCAAAAATTAAAGGGCAGGCAAAGACTAGGTTTTTTTTCAAAGTGAAAAAAACCTGAACTGGAGAAAGAGAGACCCTGAACTGGAAAAGCATAGCGCAAAGACAAAGTTTAAATACAGGACCCTAATACATTATCTAATACAGTAACTCTAATGCATCAGTTTTCATGTTAAACTGCATCTGAATGGAGCTATCCATCTAAAGCGTACAGTTTTAAATATCGTTGCATATTCCCTATTGTAAGTTTAAAGGCATAAATTATTAACCTTTTTTGAAATAAAAATCTGGAAACAAATATATGAAAGCATATTCCCTGACGCTCCTAGGCATTCAATCAAAACTTTTTGAACAGCCCCACAGCAGTCCTAGTGGATGGCTTCACGTGAAATGAATCACTAATCTGGTTTGACTACCCAAAACATGTTACTTGGGCTCAAACCCCCCAGCTCTATTATCCATCTCCATTTGTACAGGATACATTATTCTACAAGTGCTCTCTGATTATAATGCCCAAGATTTTGGGAAAAAAAAAAATTGATTCTGAAACCACAGAGTATATGCAGCCCTTACAGTTTTGCACCCCTCCTCAACAAGTCAGCATTACAGGATCCATCTTTTCACCAGGTTGGTGTCATACAACTTATCTGCTGTGAAGGCACCGTGCGCTTCTAACTCTCAGTGAAAGAATTAGAGGTAGGGACACTCAGTACTTCTCTGAATCAGTCTCTTAATGAGGCAAGACTAGGTAGCAACCCTGGCTTCATTTACTGAGCATAATGCATGAAAAAGATGATGATGAGAAAATTCTTCCCAACAATGAAATTTATTTTTGCTTCCAATGAAAAACAAAGCAGAGCTTCATTGAAAAAAGTAGCATCACAGGATGTCACGCTTGCACAGTTAAACAAGTGTCAGGAAATACATGAGTTCATACAGAATGTGTCATAGATTAATGCTACATTAGGAGTCAGCTTTTAATTACATTATCTCATGCTACAGCTTCAAGGTGTTACTGAGATCTCCCACAGACATAGAGAGTCTTGATAACTCTCAGGGTATTTTTGACTCCTGAATCAGATAACTCCAGTATGAAGTTCCTCTTATTTTCCATGCTGTTATCAGAAGTTATTGCAATCGAAGCTTGATATTACTACAGAGCAAAGCAATATATGTATACAACCACCAAGATATCAGCTTTGCTTACAAGAGAAGCATTCCCAACACTCATTAGTTTAAAAAGGTAATTTGAGTCTGAACTAAAAGTCTCCCAAAAGGACCTGAGAAAGAAACTTGGAATCTCAAGCTGGCAAGCCACCTCATGCTGTCTTCACTTAACTTTCTGGATGTCTGCCAACACACAGAAGGAAGAAGGATAAAAGCCATATTTTATTATGAAAGGTCTCTAGTTAAAAAAAATAAAATTAAAAAACCCAAACCATTTAACCTAACACAAAGAAAATCTTACAGTATCAGAATTATTGTTCATGACCAGTGCCCCAGGAACATGAGGAACCTGAACCTAATAAACGAGTATTTTTTCTATGCTATTTGAAGAGAATTATCTCTATTAAAACCAATCTAGCCTTTATGAATAATACATGCCAGCTTCAGACAGACCAAGAGAACAGTTACTCACTGCAAAATTACTTCCAGGAGGGAAAAAAGGCACATTCTTACGCAACAGATCTGCCTCCTGACACTGTCAGTCAGAAAGATATCCATTCACTTCCATATATGAAAAAAAGGCAAAAAAAAAAAAGATAACTTATTCTTGTCTAGCCAGCCTCGCTAAGAAGGAGCACAAGCCACTGTGATGTGTTTCTGCTGCCAGAGCTACTCTTCACACACTGGGGAACGGTGGGGTCATTATTGCCCCAGCTAGTCCAACGTGCAAGGGGAGAAAGTTTCTGCAGAACACTGTACGCAAATGGACCTTCACCTGGATATTCCTACCACAGAAGCAAGAGACCAAAGGTGCTGTGAAACAAACCAGAGAGATCAGAGGGAACATACAATTAGGCTTGACTTGAGATCTAGAAGCAGATTTATCCACAAATAAGAAGGGAAGAGGTTCAATACCTGAAAACAACTGTAAATGAAACCCACCCACTGCACATGGAGCTGGCAGCTGCACCCAAAGCAACTGCCTTGGGAACTATACCACAAACCATGCTGTTGTTGCATCTTCACAAGGGGCTTCACAACCTGACAAAAAAAGGTTGAGGAAACCCAGCAGATAAGCAAATGTTCATTATTCCTGTGGTCTTCATGTAAAAAGGCTTAAGTTTGGTTTTGGTTGGTTGGAGGAGGTCAGATAATAGTGCTAATGGATGAGTACAAAGGTTAAATGCCCATCAAATACATTGCTGAACCTCTGCTGCTGTGAATTACTGCAGCATTCACTTCAGTTTACTAGAAAAATAATGAATTATTTTGACAGTCTTTGCTATGCTTTAAGGCATTTCCCAAATGTTAAAAAAATTATAAAGGTTCAAAATTTAGTAGAAGACTATGAAGAAAATCCAAAACTCATGTCCTCCATCTATTGTTCAGCAACAGCTGCTATAATTAGAATCTAAAGCTGGAATGTCTTATAAAGGTACTCATACCAAGGCCAGCAACTTTGCAGAAACCTGTCCCAAGCAGATTTTTAAAGGAACACTACATATACACTTACGGACAACCTGTCACTTGTAATATATCTGTTCTGAAAGCAGGATCTGGATGCTTCAGGTTCACAGGCATCAGTTAAGCACTACATGTCAAGCCCAGAGAACACTGCACTTGAAAGCTATTAGCTGAGGGTGGAGGCTGTCAAACATAGAAGATAAGGCACCTCTGGAAGTGTTAAGATTTTTATCAATATTTTGGAGCAAACAATGCTGGAAACCAGTTGAGAGCAAACCTGTGGATATGTGCCAGCAATTAACTTTAATTCTTAGTAACAACGTGAAAAACATAATAAACAACAACATATTAAACAGAAGCACAAATATAGTTGAGCTTGAATATATTTTCTTCACATGCATACACCACTTCCTTTTTGAAATGAACACCACAATTAGTAGACAGTAAAGGATGAGTTCAATGCAATGACCAAATCTAGCTGTGAAAAGTCTGATAAAAATCTCATTCAGATCAGAAATAAATAAAAATGCTCCCCAAATGATACAGCGTCTTATAATTTTAGACATCTTCATAAAACACTCTAAAGGATATGATTCTAAGACTGGCTTCTTTTAGCATTTACACCATTTAGAAAACAAGAGAGCATGTTGATGAAGGAAAGGTTAAAAGTGAAAAAACATTATTCGATACAGAAATTCTCGAATGAGATTATGTAAGAAGTTATCATGATAGCAAAATAGAAAGGTACCATAAAGAGTAGCAAAATAAACAAGACAAAATGACAGCCAGTTTGAAGTTGGTCTTACCACCCCCTCACCACCCACCAAAACCCCACAAAAAGAACCTTCACACATTTGTATGATTACCCTAACTTTTTTGTCTCAGCTCTTCTAGCTGTTAGCCCTGATATTAAGCATGTCAAAGTTAGACACACAGGATGTTCCAGAGGGATAAATCTGTATGCAACACCCATCTGACTTGCCTTGTTTTCTCTAGTGCAGCCTAACACAGGAAAACTTATTTGTCCTTCTTAGCCCAGTATCTCAAAGAAACTGTTCTGGCTTGACAAGCTCTCTCTTTCTGCCAGGAGCCTCCATGCCAACATTAATTTACTTCTTTTCTCAACTGCATGTCCTTAATTTGGAGGGTGGCAATGCAAACAGAATACACAAGTTAATATATAATTTCACTGAAATAAAGATAGCGCTGATGGTGTATTGACATAATTCTTTAATACATAAAAAAAGAAAAACCTCAAGTTTAAATCACTGGAACCACTGTTATAATGTGTAAACAGCACCAGCCAAGGCAACAACAATAGTCCTCTTATGCTCTGCTAAGAAGGTCACATTCCGGATTAAAGCTGACAAATCTCCATGGGTGCATGCTTCCAGAGAGCTTGTGTCTTCAAGATTAAACCTCTGGATTTTACTAATACTATAGCGAGCAAGAACAAACCTCTGTTAAACCAGATATACAAGCTTATTTCAGGAAATGCCAAAGTTCTAACTCAAATTTATGAAGCTAAAACAAAAAACCCAACACATTTTCAGGCAGGCTGAGGCTGAAGCCCAGGTCACCATACCCAGCTAATCCCTTGCTAAGTAAAGGTCTCTGCCCAGCTACAGTCTTTGTACCCACAGAACCATGTTGGTTTCCTCAGGTCGAGTATGTGCTCAGCTAAGCTTGCAACTCTATTAGAAAAAGATCAGCTTTATTTCCCAGGGTACTTAAACTGGCTCCCAGCTTCTCCTCTATCTACTGCAATCCTGTCCAGTTTCAAATTCCTGTACAAGGGCTCAGTAACCAGATGGGAGACCTCCAAGAAGCAGCACAGTTCAGAACCAGATAGGGCCGACAGTTTCAAAGCAGGATCAAAGATGCAGAAAAGCAGACTAGTTCCTCTGCTCCATGCTCCTCTGAGGCAGAGTGAAGTTAAAACCAGTTCTGGATTGGTGCAAGAAACACGGAAGCTAATAGCATAGCCAACTTCAAACGAAATGCAACACTATTTACACTGTACTAGAGCTGTCTTTCAGCAATAGTGAGAAAAGTACACCTAGCTCCTGGAGAGGCTCAACCCTCTTCTGCTTCTTGACTCATGCCAAAAAGCACAGGAAAGAAAAGCTACAAGCCTGCAAGTCAGTGGTGGGGAGACTGACAGTACACATAGATAAATCAGGACTAGGTAAGAATTAGACATACAGTAGGAATATGATTTTCCAGAAGAACTTTGCAGTGAGATCAGCTGAGAGAGATGAGGACAAAGCAGTGCTGCTGCAATAGCAATCAGAAGCGTTCCATGGAAGTAAGAGCAATTACACCCAGAATACTTTTTACTGGAAAAGGCACTATCAGAAATCTGGTTTAAAAATCAGCTGCAAGGGATGGAGAAAACAAACAGCACACTCAACTCAGATTAAGCTTATTTCCCCAAAACAAAGCAACCTTTCTGAACTCCCTCTGACCAATGCCTCCATCACCTATGGTCCCTCCAGTCCTACTAAATCGATTACAAAGGATTTTATAGAACTTGAATAACCATGAAAGATCCTGCATTTATCCCTGCCAGGTATGTGTGACTCACGTTTCAAAAAGAGACCATACTTGGCAGCTTAATATACTGGAACCAATTGATCACTGCACTACTTCAGTTGTCATAACCAAATTAAACGACTTTCCTGATATGCTGTAAAGGTCTGTCCTTCCAGCTGAACGAGCAGCTTACAGCTGCCATAAATTATAATAATCAACATAAGTCTGCATATACTCCTTACAATAATCAACACTTTTAAAAGCGTCAGTCATATTTTAGTGTTTACATTCGGAAGAGCCAAATTCACTTTTATTAGATCACAGATTATTTAAAACTATGACACATTTCAAGTTCTACAAGAACAAATTAAGATAAATGCAACATGGGAAACATTTTTTATTTTCCTTAAACGTTTCTGAAAGACTTGTAAAAAGCAAACTCCTACTTGCTTAAAGACAAGTCCAATAATGTACAGCTCCAAACACTCTAAGGAACAGATAAAAGGGGTTTTTTTGGTTGGTTGTGGTTTTTGGGTTTGGTTGTTTTTTCTTTTCACCATACACATTAGATAATGGCATCCTAGGACTTAAAAAGTAAGATTAATAACTCTCACCTTCCATAAAGCAAATAAGAGTAATTTTGCACCTATCCTTTTAACCAGAGGTCTTTGAGAAATCATTTACTGGAGGGTGGGTTGTATTTTTGATACCCGGTTTGACAATACTGAGTGATTTAACTTCTCCCTTACACCCAGTTACAGGGAAACACCATTTACACAAAAGCAAGTGGTTGGTTCTCTGTTGCAACTCTTTCTTGTAGGTGTTTTGCACATGTTTTTGCTAGGATTGCATCTATGCTGGAGCATAGTGAGATACACAATAGATTTGCTTGACCCTAGAAACAATTAGTCCTGTTTGTACTGTCACGGAGCTAATAAGCCCTGCAGGGATAGATATGTCCCTTTCAGTCTTAAAACCATAGGCTAGCTTGGTAGGACCTGGTACTTAGTGACTGCAGTCTCTGCTAGCTTTACTGTCCAGGGCAGGTATTCCCTAAGCAAGAGGTACAAACAAAAGCATGCTGACAGGCTTAAAGATTATGACTCGCATCTTCCAGCCAACACAACAGATAAATTGGTCTGTAGGCAAAAAGAAAAACGTTGGAAGGAGGTCAGAAAATCTGGCAGTCAATGCAAGAAAGGCCTCTCTTCCAGAAGTCTTCTCAACCTCCCACCACTATGCACAGACAGGTGGGAAACAAGCAGACTTTCTCATCTCTTCATTATTGGGAATCATTTACCCAAATCATCTGTGATCTTCCACTCTATTCAGATCAGAGTTAATGAAACAATACCAGACCAAGTGGCAAGAAGCACAGGAAGATGCAGTTGAGTGAAATGAGCTTTGATTTGTCCCTGGAACAGTGTCTTGGCCCAGGAGGTTGGTCCCTCTCTTCTTTCTGTCAAGCTGGAAAACTGGCCATGGCAACACTGCAAGAACATGCAAGTAGATGCCTGTTCCCTGCCAGAACAGCAAGGGGATTTTAGCTACTGAGTTTTAAATCATTTCTTTTATATAAGCAGATAAACTTATTGTAACATTAATTTACTGGTGAGGATAAAGATTTCAGCCATTTCTAAAGTTCCCTTCAGATGAACAACAAAGCTTTTACAGTATTATCCCCTAGATAGGTAAGTACCCTTACAGATGTATTTAACAGGGCACAAAAGCTACACACAATGTTGAACAACAACCTCAATGTGAGATGCCAATACAGTGACTGTACTGTATTGCTGCGTTTGGTAAGGAAATAAACAAGTTTGATATCAAATTTGTTAGCAAAGAGGTATAGTGGACCAGAGATACAAACATTACATTTGCCCAAAGCATGAAACGGAGGATAATGCGGTAACAACATCCTTATATACCAGGGAAAGAGAGGGGGGTGGGGAAAAAAAGCAGGAGGAGCACATTCTCCTTTGGTCTATAAAAACAGCAAAATAAAAAAAAAAAAAAAAAATTGCACGTGCTCCTCTTACTACTTCACAAAACCAAATTTAGGATAATTAGGGGTTTTTTATAGCCTATATTTAATCAGACAGTAAAAATGTATTATATGATGAAATGAGAAACTCCTACAGAATATAAATTATGAGACTCTTTCAACTAACTCACCATTTGCAACTTTCTCTACAGCAATTTACTGCATGGTGTATAGACAAATATTTTACAGACAAATATTTTATTATGGATTGCAAGTAATAGCAATCACAGTATAAATCAGTGTTCAAAAAACTGAAAAACAAAAGCTAAATTTTACATATTTGCTTACCAAATCCTTATGACTAGTCCAGAAATAAATAAAAAACCCTCATCCAAAGTATTTACAGTACAATCTGCAACATCAGAAGGGTCTTGGCTTTTTTGTTGGTTTGTTTCTTGCACAAGACAAATATTAGCAGGCAAAGTCCTTCAAAGCTTACTTCACTGTTACCATTTAAAGAAAACTTCACCTTTGCAACAAAAGCCAGTCACAGATTATCCATCAATGCTAGTGGAAACGAGCTAAAGTAGAGGAAATCTGAGTATTGTGCACTATTTGAATGTTTGCAATCGATTAAAATCTGCTTTTCAAGGGACAATTTAGTTCTTTATCATTAACATTCAAATTATAATTGTAAATGGATGGGCAAAAGACAAATAGCCATAATTCCAATTCTCTAGATCTGAAGATTTAGGTCTGTAATGAAAGCTAAAGCCTTTCATTGAAAGGTTCATTTTAGCAAACAGAAACAGAAATGGCATTTGATTTGCAGCAAAACCCATGGAAACTAAAAACGCTAAGACAATTGTAAGTAACAGGGCTTAAATAAAGGGTTCAGTATGCCTAAAATTTTAACTTCTGAAGTGTTAGCACCTCAGGGGTGGGTTTGTTGGATGATGGTTCCAGAAACATTAACTTGAACTGAAACACAACTTTCTATTTTTTTTTTTAAGTTGCAGACTCTCCCAGCGAGTATTCAAAATCATACTTGTTTGATGAAAATCAGTATATAACTTCTTATTCCTCAGAAGCCCTGAAGACACAACACTACTGAATTGAAACACGGATGGCTTTATTACTTCTTGTGCAATATTTTAGAAAAAAATCTAATTCACAATCACACAACTCTACTAGCGATGAAAAGGCAGCACAAGCAATACTTCTCATCTCACCAGTGATGCCAAGACTCTAACAGGGCAGTAAGGCATGAAATTGAAAGAACTCAGCTCAACTTTTGTAGCAGTGGCCAGGTTTTCAGTTAGTATTAAAGGGTTAGAGAATGCATTTGAGAAGAGAACACCGAGAAACAGTAAATATGGGACTTAAATGTAAATAATGCTTAATGTAAATAAACATTTTTACATTTAAGCTTTTTGAACTAGGTGTACATTAAAGGGTCTCGTTCAGCCAAATACAATCAGACCTGCTGCACCTTGATAAATCACAGTCAAAGGCCATGACGCTACCTCCCTGTCCTTCCCAAGGTAAGGCAGACAGATTTGGGAGTCTATTCTGGCACCACACATAAGTCATCTGTGCAGACACACAGCATTTCAGCGAGATGAGCATAATTTTTCTCCCCCTACCACACACTTCATAAGCCAAGGAAGAGGCAGGATACTAAGAGTACCACAACACAAGCCTAATGCAAGCTGAGACTTTCCCAGCACAAAGAGAAAGTTCCTGTGGCCATGGCACTCTAAAACAGCCAGGATAACAGCAATGATAGCAGCCGAGTTCTGGTCCTCAGGAAACATCAGGCTTTTATGCTTTTAATGGTGGCTGCTCATTGTACAAATTCCCTCTCAGAGGGCCACTGTGCTATGCTCCCCTTCCAGTCAGTTTTTAGGGCAATTCCACCAGATTTCACAAAATGTGAAGGGCAAATAGACACCTTGCCAAGTTATTCCAGCCAGGAAATAACAGCTTTTTAGTAATCTATCATCAGAGCTAAGTGTGAGCTTTGTTTAAAAATAATCATTCGATTATGTCTGTGTAGATGAGGTGCTGAGGGACACGATTTAGTGGTCAATTGGCAGTGTTAGGTTAATGGTTGGACTTGATGATCTTAAAAATCTCTTCCAACCAAGGCTATTTTGATTCTGTGATTCTGACATCAGAGAGAGTAATTATATAACCCAAATGTTCTGTAATAAACACCCCTGTGTGGTTTATTATGGTCATAGAAATAGATTTACTGTCTCAAACTCCAAAACTGTGACAGTATGCGCAATCTTCTAAACATTTGTTTATCCATCAAAGCAAACCTTAAATACTTTTTTAGGAAGCCCATCATGCGTGATCAAACCAAATGAGTCAAATAATAGCTCACAAGCCAAGTAGGAAAATGAACACTTAGCATAATTTAAAGCTTTGCAAAGCAGTGAAATACATACAAGGAGTTCAAGAAGACAGAAGACCCTTACAATATTCGTCACATGTATTGGTAAATAGACCTATTCAGCACTTGCACGTAAATAGCCTCCTGTGAAATTTTCTCTAGAGAATTAAGTCCCCTAAAATCAAAATCTTCTAAAACACTTATGAAATGCACCACAATACCTCGATTCTGAGAAAAATCTACATGACTCTACATGATGGAAGATGACTGGCAAATCATGACCCTGTGTTTCAGGCTTTTTTTTTTGTTTTTAACCCAGCTTTCTAATTTGTCTTTTTATCTCTGCTACAGATAATATTTTAAATGGAAGTAATGGTGGAAATGAATCTGTAACATCTATTACACAGCCAAAGGTTTATTGTTTGTTAATAGAAAATGGCTCTGCTCCTTTGCTACGAGACAGTTACCTCAGATAAGTCAGTACAACTCACTAGAAACACAGTGTAAATAACACAAGCCCTTCATAAACAGCCTTACAGAATGCTATATAGCTTTTGATCTATGCCTAAGGAGCTCTACTGGCCAACCATTAAAAGATGTAAAGAAATTAAACTTATTATTTACTCAGCCTCTTCATCAAATTCCATGTTTTCAGGAAAACTCTTCAACGATAAAAGACCTGAATGCATCTGTCCCCTAAGCAGATTGCTCAAATTGAAAGAGAGAGGTCCAGAAAGCTCTTTGTATACCCAAAGTTTTTTTTCTGTATTTCCAAATACATAAGTCATAATTATAAATTGGCTTAACATATTCAAACATGAGGTATCTGGTGATGTTTTACTCAGAACATGGCAACATTCAAATATAGCTGCTCTTAACCCATGACATATTTTCTAATCACAAATATCTGTGTAGGAGGTTTGTTTTTCCAATACTGGCAGCATATAAAAAGATAGAGTGCTTGTGATTTCTGTCACTCAACTTCTGACTGCTTCATGAAAGCTAACATCCATTAGCATCTCTACAGCAAGCTGTTTCAAGTTTTGCTACAATAGACACCTACAGCGTTAGGCAGGAGACAGGACCAGATTGCCAAAATGTAAAGACTTAAATATGAACATATCTCGGAGTTGTAGTGCCTTGCTGTTTGGGTTTTGCTATTCATAAAGACAGAGACTAAGTCTTGACTTTCTATCTTCTGTGCTAACTGCCGTTGCCTAAAATGAAAGTATTTGTTTACAAGTGAAGAAATCCATAATACTGAAGAGGAGTTTTATCCATGCAAAGTCAACTCAGCTAGATTCATAAACCATACTAGAGGCAGCCAGATCATCAGAATAGAAGCAGGATAAAGTGAACATCAGCCTTTGATTTCACCGGATAACAGTGACTTCTGCAATATTCTTTCTTCTTCTCCTTTCCCCGTCTCCCTTGTATCAGATAACCCCAATCACCATTACAAAGCATTGTAAAATGCTAAAGCAAATGAATCAAAGGAAAACCCCACCACACTAAGCAAGTTAAATGTGGAGACATCAAAGATATGCCTGAAATGCTCTGCCAAATTTCTGAGATTACTCTTCTGCAGCAAACAGCAAACATCGGTATTAGATTTTCTCACTGCATGAAAAAAGCATCATAGCTGTTTTCAAAACGCCTGCCTGTTCACATACACTGCAATTATGTACTGCTGATTTAGTCATCACATTAATGGTAATTAATGCTAACATTAATAATTGATGCTAAAGCAGCAATGCCTGCAATACCAAGATACTATATATATATTTTAGATCATCATTTCTGCTCAAAGGGATGACATCAGACAGTCAATTCTCCTTTTGCAACAGTATCCTCTCCGCCAATTTATTCAAAGTAGGTGTTGCTTGTTCGGAACTGTTTGCATAGAAGAACATATTAATGTAGAGACCTGTTGTTGGGAAATCCCCACTCAACAGTCTGCAAGACTGCTTCACTGCTGAACCCCAGCAGTTCCAATTGCCTGTCCTAGCAGGAGTTCCTACTGTGTCTGAGGCATACCTTACTTAACACAGCTACTGTAAATACAGGACTGCGGGAGTGAATTTTAAAAACAACCTACGTTATCATAAAAAGTGCCAATGCTATCAACATAACCAGGGAAATGCACTCCTGAAAAGCACACAGAGTGAATTTCCATTTTCACACAATGATGGAGATGATGTCCTTTCTTTTATGAAACTGAGTCCTAAGTTGATTAAATGGCATGCTGCATCTTTCTACATTACCCAAGGGCAGAAAGGCTTTCTGTAGAGCGCTTGGAACTGCTTCCTCAACTGATTAAAGACAAATGAAATTTGGGAGAACTGCTGGTCGAGAAAACACTTTTTGGTCATCACAGACTGTGCTAAGGACTAGAATAATATTTTGTTTGATTAGAACATAAAATTATTCCCTCTTGTGCTGCCAATACTTATTTTCTGTCCTCACTTCCGTTCAGAATGCAACGAGAAAAATACCAGCTTGGAATTAAATTAAGAGTTTGGCAAACAAAGAATATAAAGGCTATTCCTCCTTAGACCCACTACAAAACATTACAAACATCTTCCAGTAGTTAATTACAGGCAACTGATATAATCTAAGCCAGGAAAACCTCTATCAGAGCTAGCTGACAGAACTGCCATCCAAAAGACACTGTGTTTAACATTTGTGTGTTTGGAATAGTGTAAATTTAATCTAAGTGTCCAGCCTCTCTGAAATTGGACCACTTAGAGGTTCTAAGATAGTTTTTCAAATCTCAAGTTTGCATCTTTGGAGAGCTACATGTCTAGCCTATATTAATGGAAGGTATATGTTTGACTTGTTATAAACCTCCTATTCCCAAGGCTGTCCTCCTCTAATTTCTCATCTGCTTTGGTACTCTGAAAGCACACTGTGGTTGTACTGATTAGTATTCTATCATATAACATACTAGTAGGATACTAGTATATACTAATATACTATTATTGTATACCACATCATATAATAATAATAAAAGTTTACAGGGAAAAGTCACGAAAAGATGGTCCAGATGGCGAAAGGCAAAACAGTGATCAGGCTACTGTACTTTGCCTGCTAAGATACAGACAATTCACCAGTCCTGGACTGATACATAAACTTGAGAGCTTCTTTTTGAACTTAAAGCCACTCAATTTTACACAGATTTAACACCTACCATAGAATGAAACTGTCAGTTCACAGATCGTACTCGCTAACTAGGTTTTCTGTCAGCATTAAAGAACTCTTCTTAAAAACTGAAATATGTGAAATATCAAAGGGAAAAATTTAAAAATTCACAGTAATTTCAATTAATTTACAGTAAAATTAAAGTTTTCTTTATCTAGATGACCAATTAGCTATACCTTAAACACAAATCCACATGTCACTCAAGCACTAAATGCAGCTACATGTAATAATGTAACAGTGATAAATCAACAGGTAATATTTATGAAGCACACAAACCTCAAACGGTATCTTATGGCACAGCACACATTTCTTTACTAGTGACAACGTTATTTAGACTACAGCCTCCTAACAAGAGATACTCCATAGTCAAATACTTGTATGACAATTATTTTCATATGAGTTCACAATCCATTAAAATGAAGCTTTCAAGAGACGGCATCACAGGTGACATCTTGCCATCCGATGGAGCCACACTGATTGAAAAGACAGTTTCATTCTTTCATGTGACCAAGGTAGCGGAAGATGGTCACAGGATGACGTGTAGATGTGGTGCTAAGGGACATGGTGTAGTGGTGACTTGGCAGTGCTGGGTTAATGGTTGGACTTGATGATCTTAGAGGTCTTTTCCAACCAAGGCGATTCTATGATTATATGACCGACAGCATAGATGCAGTTACAACAAAGTCTTTAAAATTAATCACATTTTCAACTAGAATTCCTACTAGAAGCACACAAGTTTTATTTTCTTGTACAGGGAAGTAGAGGTGGAGAAAAAAAAAATAAAATCAAAGACAAACCAGAAGAAACTCATCTCCTGTAGGTTCAAGAACTATATAAAAAACACAGGGCCACAGTGGCAATACTAAGGCACTGCTCTCCTGTTAATGACAGGTCTTCTATCACGACACAAAAGTCCCCTCCCTCCCAGCATTTTGCTTAGAGCAAAACTGGAAAGTCCATCATGCATTCATGAAAACTGAGGGGCAAAAAGGAGAAGATGCCACCAGCACATTATCAGCTACTCTCACTGACAAACCCTACAGCAGGCAAGAGAAATATGAGAGACTCTTTTGTTATGTCTCACCTAAAATGTTTCTTACCAGCCAAAACATTTTATGAAATCCCTGCCACCTCCAAATGGCTTCTCTTTTAATTGCTTCTTGATTTAAAGTTCAATTGAGATGCAAACATTGAGTTATATGCTGTTTCCACAGTATTTCACTTCCAATGTGCTTGACAAAAACTACCTAAATTCAGAATATCCTTTCAAGACAGAAGTACTGTGGAAACACACCACCACTTGCAGCCTATGTGCTCCAATATTTATTAGCCAAGTTATAATCCAAACAGTACCAAGAACCACTGCTCATTTGCCATAAGGCTATAGTAGGTTTACATCTCTCTAATACACTGAAGAACTGCGCTAGTGAAAACCGACTAATTTCTGAAGATACTAATCCTGTTGTAAATCAGATTTATAGTGAGAGTTATATATTTTTCTTCATTGAGTCTGGATAGCAGACAACAGTAATAGTAAAATTACTTTATTCATTCTAAATTTTACTAAGTACCATAGAGAAAGAAAAAAAGAAAGTACGTTCAAGCTCAGCTGCCTTCAGGAGAACTTTCAGTCATAACTAGGAGGAGAATCAAAGGACTAAAGCAACAAAGGAATAGAGGCACAAGCAAATATATTGACCAATTATAATTCATTCCAATCAAAAATAAATGAACAGGCTATTACACAGTCTTTTCCGGTGTGCAGTTCAAAGACTTGCTCTAACCTCAGACACAGAGCCAAATGTACACCAACTGCAAATAAAGGCAACAGTAGATTAACAACTCAGCCAAGTTCAATTACAGTGAAAAGTATTACTCTGAAGTAACTTCCCATATGTCAGCTTCTATCCCTAAGCAAACATGAAGTTCCTTACCATACACTTCAAGGGTAAACTGTAATTATCTCGTGTTTATCATAAGCTAGGATCATGTACTTGGGTAGCACCCAGTATAGCAATACTTTGTGGTATATTAACTTGCATAACATCCTCAGTTGAGATAGAACAGTTGACAATGTTTGCATGCCTAAAAATTTGAATGCAAAACTTAACGTTAATTTTATTATTATTACTTTCGCAAAGGTAACAAAAGTAAATCCATTTTATTTCATATATGCAACCAACAAATGTTAGAAAGTGTTATAGTTAGAAAGTACCTCCAAAGGCATTTCTGAAACAACATTTTGGAACAGCTGACAAAGTGTTTTGACATCTCTGGAATTATCTCCTTTTTGCTTTAGCTGAAATTTCATTTAGCCCTAATTTCATTTAGAAAGAAAAATGGTGAGAATTTTAGCATTTGTGAAACAAAGAAAGATCGGCTATCTCTAACATACACCTCTTAATTCAATCAACTCCGTTCCCTTCTGGAAGTTGTCTGGCAGACTTTGAAATCACCATAAACACAGAACATGCTTATAAACATTAAAAACTGAACTCCCTTCTAGGCGCATGTCACGACATTTCTGGAAAGCAAGTACATCATAGTTTGTAATGGTTCATTTTGGAATAAGGTAGAACGGTGAAGAATTCGGCACAAGTTGTATTAAACCTTAACTTACATAGTAGCTATCTTTCCATGAACTCATGACAGGGGTTCCTAGGCTCAAGACAGATTTCTAAGAACTGGTATCCCATGTAGAACAGCTCATTCCTCTGCCGCAGCTTTACATAGGAAGTTGCATATGACAATTGAGAGTTCTGGAGAACCTGAAGGATGAGGTGTTAGGTCAATACAAACTCACCACGGTAATTTGTAAAGATTCACCTTCAACTCTGCTGATTCAATAGTTTGAGGCAGATTCTGTGACACACTCCTTAAGACTCAGCATAGTGAACAAAACAGCCGTTTCACTCCTTCTAATAGAGTGCCCTTACCTTCTCTAAGTGTTCCTTTCACATACTACATGCTTGTCATGCAGATTCTAACAGGCTTTCAGTTCTTCCGAGGCTTCAGAAAGGAATATTAGAGAGTATTCAAAATGCACCTTTTTATAATCAAAAACAGACAGTAGGATACAGCTTCACACCGATTTTAGTGCACAAAGGCAACTCAACTTCAGGGCAGCCCTTTTCCACTCCACCACCTTCCCGTGCTGTTTCTTACAGCTGTTCTTGGTTCTGCTCTCAACTGAGGGCACAGGAGCTGGCCACAAAAAAGGCCAGAGAGAACATTGTCTATGCAGAACACAGAGAATGGAGATTCCTTAAGTAAGCAAAGGCAAACACTATCCCTTGATTCACCAACAATATTTCTTCTTGAAACAGAAACATCAGCGAATCTAATTTCCAGTCAATATTATTTTCCTTAAATCTGGTAGCTCTGAAATACTAAATACTTTAAGAATGGTTACTGCTTTTTAGGCAGAAGCAGAAGTCTTTTCCTTTTGCAGACATTAGTGTTTCTTAAATGTGTACTTTTGAACTTTCATAATGCATGTGTGTCTGAAAAAAAGTATTAAGTACTCAACCAGATAGATGTGGCCAAGGGAAGGTCTACAGCATGTTACTATAGAAACTCAGAATAAAACCATTCCCTTCCGCCATAAAAAAAAACCAAAAAAAACCAAAAGCAAAAAGAAAACCAAACAACCCCCCCCAAATTTTAAATATAACACTTCTTCGAAAACTGTAAGACTTGGCACATATTGCATACAACTTACTGAATGCTGTACGGAAATGCATTTAGAGCATCTCTGTACTGAGAACTCTAATATGAAGAATAAGCCCTGAATAAGTCACATTGTGTAACCCTTTTCATGTTTATTTACATGTTTTACAGTAACTTGGGAAAGTATTACACCTGAATAGAGAAACCAACCCTTAAGGTAGACTTAGGCATGCATAGATAACAACTGTAAGTTGGCAGAAGATCTTGACCTGTAAAATTACCTAAGCTGGATAAAACCACGCTCCTTCAATAAAGCTGTAGGTTTCATTCAGCATATGCACAGACCTTTTAATCACTTCTTTAACTGCAGCAATCACTAACTGACTTCAAGCACTACAGTAACAGCCAAAAGATGTCATAAAAACAAGTCCATGAAGTTAAGAGTATCCAGGAGGTGGGTCCCCTAGTGCACAGTAATAACTCTGCTTTTCCAGTTTTGGATTTAAATGACACTTCCAAGGCGCAGATACCTTGTCCAGTCCCTTCTCCTCCGGATTAAGACCCTGAAATTCAACTGTCCATGACCTGACCCTTGTGCTCTTTCACATTCTCCCCAGCCACTTAAACTGGTTAGAATCATAGAATTGTTTTGGTTGGAAAAGACTTAAGATCATCAAGTCCAACCATTAATCCGTCATTGCCAAGTCACGACTACACCATGTCCCTCAGCACCTCATCTACACGTCTCTTAAATCCCTCCAGGGATGGGGACTCCCCCACTGCCCTGGGCAGCTTGTGCCAGTGCCCGACAACCCTTTCAGTGAAGAATTTTTTTCTTAAGTCACCTCTCCAGACACTATGGCTTTCAATTTTATCTATAGAGGAATCAGATTCTGAATCAGATGCTTATTTCCCTTTTTTTTTTTTAAAAAAAAAAAACAACAAACCACAACCTTAATCTTTACTTTAGATAGCGCAATGCATACACTGACCCAATCATTTTATGCATCTCTTCCTGGTTCCTCAAAAAAACCACAACACAACACCCCTCCCCCCTCAAAACCAAACTCAAAAAAATTTCTTCTCCTGCTGTGCAGCATCCTGTTTCATTTAATGTTCACAAGGGTGTCACAACCTCCATTCTCCTACTAAACAAGGTTTCTTTACCAAAAGGCTGAATGTGTTAGTGACTACTTGCTAGATGATGGGTTGCTTATCTTAGACCAATTATTCACTCAGCAGTGCTTACATGAGACTAGAAAATTACTATTTTTTGTTTGCATATTTGCATTTTGGTCCAGTACAGCAGTAAAAAGATGACAGACACACAGCAGATGAGCCCAGCTTTCAATGTGGTGTTTGCCCAGATCTAGCCAGCCTCTACAGAATCAACAGCTCTGAATGTACAGGACAGTTGGGGGCAAGGGGCAGAACTTAAAAAGTCCATGTGGTTCACCCTCATGCCCAAGGCAAGATCCAGAAACTGATGGCATTCAGATAGAGCCTCAAATACTCTGTCCTTAAAACCTCTTACACAGACTCTACTGTTTTCCCAGCAACCTCTTCCCTCAGCAGATTTCCTCTGTCAACCCATAAACTTTTGTACATTTTTCCCATGAACTAATATTGAGCTTTAATAGACAGGTTTCTGAAAAATTAATAGACTAACAAAATTAGTATCATGTTTCTTCAGAAAAAAAGTTGAAGCACTTTCTCTGCAAAAGGCACTTAAGATTTAACATTTTCAGCAACTATTTTCAGTGTGACTGAATTGTACAGACAAGGGTCCAAACATGCCTTTCCCTCACTGCAGGGTTAGTCAGATGAGAGAACATTACTCTTACAAGTCGCTTCTAACAGCTTAGACTCTTCATACACAAGATATCATAGATTAAATATGGATTTTACATTATAGCTATTCATTATCACTAGGCACACTCACTCCTTTTAGCTAAACTATAGCCGTTAATTTAATTAGTCATAACCTATGACAAAGCAAATTAGCACTAAAAAGCCTGCAATAAGTTTTATAATGTCTCTGCAACATCACACTGCTTCCTTTATTAAATACTTACGCACAGGTCATGCAAGTTTGGCACAGTATATTTGGGCTGTAATTCACCTACATCTCCCACAGCCTGTCCAATATTGAAAATGTTAGCTCGAGACATTTCTTTCTGTACAAATTTCTCTAGTATTCCCTAAAATGAAGCTTTTTCTTTTTGCACTTTTTCATAAACAGTTTCTCATGTTTCTTCACGCTTGATTCACCAGCATTTCCTCTCAGTTGAAACTGTATTTGTAAATACATTTTAAAAAAGCCAAAGCTCACATCTGGTATCGCGTGTATTAAAACACTTGGCACAAAAATCAAGAATGACAGTTTTGGGAATGAGGTTCTGCATTTGCCAAATAACTTGTTCAGAAGTTCCATCTGTACTTTCCCTATAGCATCTATACGGCATTCAAACAACAATGACAGTCATAGTGGGTTCCCATTATAGTCACCATGCACAAGCAAGATGCATAGAACTGGTTTTAGAGGCACCTAAACATATGCCAGGGTACTTCCAAAGAGTAGCTTTTCTTCCTCAATTAGGCAGGAAAAATTCGGACCCAAACCTACAACTTAAACAGCTGAAAGTTCTTTGCTTCTAACACCAGATTCTTTCCAGTGCCTTGACTTCTCTCTTGTAAAGCAAATATTAGGTCCTACCCTCCCATCAAAGGCAATCACTTTCTCTGCTTTTAGGTGTAGGAGGAACCAATGCTGAGTCAGCAGAATTTATGCACCAGCTTTGCACCAGGGCCATCAAGTGTTAGAGCAGGGTGTTTTGGGCAAATCAGAGAAAGAAGGGGTGCAGACTCTAAACTAAACATCGCTGCACTGCACATGAAGTGAGATGTTGATGTTGTGTCATTGCCGAGATACCTACTTCCCTGTCCAATCCCACACACAGCATTGTTTGACAGCAGGCAGCACACTTCCATCAATGTTTCTTGAAATTAGCAACAAGTAACAGTTTCTAAATGCATTTTGAAGTGCATCCTTATTGACTCTGCAGCCAAAACAACCATTACCTATCTGGCTTTCCTGCAGAATTCCTCTAGGTCACTATTTTTTGACAAACAACTTAACCTGACCTGAGAATACAGCTAAGGGATATCTGTTGAAACATTAAACACTGCTGTTGAGAGAGGGCTACATAGTAACTCTGTAGAGCATCTAGTACACAGATGAAGTTACTGACAACACTTAATCCTGACAGCCTGTATGAGTTAGGAAACAGGGTTCTTTGCATCTTGGAGCATTGTGTAACACAGTTGGTGAAAATCTGTAAATAAAGATGTCTTGCTCTTAATCTTGCTAATGAAACCTTACTTCCAAGAAACAGCAGCACTGCCCTAGATATGTTTTAATCTTGTTTTATAAGCCAAAGCAGTGTCAAAATAACATTAAGTTGCAGCTATGATTCTGATGAATCATTCATTGCACTCAAAAGTAAGTTCAGACAGATTAGTGCTAAATTTAAGACAGCTAAGCAGAGTCTTGCACTGGAGAAGCATGTAGCTGTGTTGACTTGGGAACCACAAAGAGCACCTTTCTCAGGGAAGGAGTAAACAGCTGTAAGACCTTTCATCACAGGGAGAGAATACATGTGTCAGGACAGACCATAAAGAAGTTCTAGCCACTCTCCTTAGCACAGTGTGGCCTTACTCTCAAGCCTCATGGGCAGAAGCAGGGATATGAAGCAGTATGCTACAGCCTCCTTTCTCTGGATCCCTTGAGGAGTTACTGAACAGGCACAGGAATCAGAATGGTGTCTATCTGCTACAAAAAAAGAGTAAAATCAGAGTAACAGATTGGAATGCTCTGTGTGTTCTCCCCACGCTTTACATCACAGTGAAGGGCAGGCAGGCTGACCTTATGAAATCACTTAGAGCAACAAGGTATTGATCAGTTCATCTGCTTGAACTCTGAAGCTTGTGGAGATGATGAGACCAATCTCCCATTCCTTCCTCACTAGGAAAACAGCTTTAAAATGGCTTTGTCTGGAGGAAAGGAGGGAAGACAAATGAGGGGTTTTGGTTGCTTTCTGTTTGTTTTAAGGTATTTGATACAAGCCTGTCACAGGAAGGAAGAAAAAGAACTGATATACAGAATCAACAGATAACTACCCGAACGCCTGACTTGGCATTTTGACAGTTTGCTATGACTCACATAGACAATATTTCAATTAACAGAGGTTGGAAGGAGTTTAATATTTTATCCACTACAAGACCCATGATACATACTGAGAATACACTGAAGTCTACTGTAGTCTGACAATAAAAAGCATCAAACTGGTTTCTGGGTTTTGTCAGGTACAATAATTTAAGAAGCCTCTTCACGAGTCTACTCATGGGCTACAATGTAAAAGGAGCAGAAAGAAGGCAGTAGGCAAAAGCAACTCAGTTTAAAACATTTCAGCTAAAAGAAAATTAGAACCACCAGAGTGGAGAGGGCCCTCCAGTGAGCACATGTGACTCTTTGTGCAAATGAAGCACTGCTGGGGATTTGATCATGAATCACTGGAGTTTATCTTTGCCACAACTGAAAACACAACTCAGCAACTTGGCTACGAAAGACACATCAGAAAAGACACAGTGATGTTTCTCCCTGTGAGTGACAGTCAACTCTCAACACTTCCCTTCTGTGCCAGTGATCCCAAACTATACTAAACAATTAATGTGTTATGTGATTACATGTCCATGCAGTACCAGAAGGTCAGTAACTTTTCCTTGTAAATACATTTTCCTAGGTAATCAAGAGCAGTGCTTTAAACAAAAGAGAACCACATCCCCTGCAAAGAAACATTTTTCATCCCTGGCCAATGCAAATTCCTAAGGTTTATCACTAGAATATCACCGCACAAATGGCTGATTCAGCATTCACAATGGTGATGGAAACTTTTGTTAGCCAATGGTTATAGGAAGATGGCTTAAGTCATTTAGGCCATGGCCTCCTAATGTAAAGTAGCTGCTTTTCTCCCTTTGCAGTTGACTTAATATTAAATTCAGCATCAGAACAGCCATCTTTTAATCTGTCCACATGGATAAAACATAACAGGTTGGGAACATCTACTACAATAATATGATCGATCATTCTTTCTGTAAAATGATTACTTCACTTATTTAAAGCACGCTGACTTCTCAGTATTCCTGACCTGAAACAAATGTACAAGCATGTTTATAAATACAGTGGTAACTTTAAAAACAAAACCAAATGGGGAATTGATTCTTCCCACAGAAGAGGAGAAGAAACAGTGGCACATTTAGACAGTCCGGAAAATTGAATACACAGGCAATAAATGGGAACAAATAAAAGTCAGCAATCTCTTTCACACATCTGTTTACGTAGAGAGACCTATTTCACAAACACACATTCAGCCTTGTAAACTCCTGTAAGCTCTCCTCTGCCAGTTCTTTTAAAAAAAAAAACAACAACCAAAAACACAAACAAAAAACCCCAAAACCCACAGATATGACAAAGAAGTTATACACAGCAAAATGTTAAAAGTTCAACCCTCAAAACAGTCCAGGCTTCCCACCATTAGTGTGTCTGGTCAACTTGCTCAAAAAGCCAGCTATGATTACTGGGGTCCCAGCAGCCCAGAGACAGCCTGCAGCACTTCTGTGGCAGAGGTGATGTACACAAGGCTGTACTAGCGCAGCCCAGTCCTGAGCACACATACCAAGCAACTCAGACCAGTCACCTTCCTAATTATGCCAGGTCTGCCTGGTTTGCCTTCTTCAACTGATTCACAGAGGAGAAAAAAAAATAAAAAAAATCAAGCCCATCTATTCACAAGTCTGTGTTATAATTTTAGCCTCAGTGACTCTGGATGATTACACCAACATTGAAGAAAATAAAAACATAATGCTACTGCCAGAGAACAGAACCAACACATAACCAAAATAGAAAGATTATGGGTGAACAAGCAACAAAGAACAGTAAATATTATTAATCTGATACCAGGCTGACAGCCTCAGCAAAAAAAGAAACTGAACTGGTATGAAGCAGTAAGGCATAATAAATTAATCACACTAATCACTAACTATTTACATACGATTATCTTATCATACTATTTTTAGCCAACTAATTATTTTCTCAAAATGTACAAGAATAGCCTGTCTGATAACATGAAAAAAGCTGAGAGAAAGATTTAAACTAGAGAATCACTGCTAAAAACTCTTACTGCAGAGAGACCTAAAACAGCTTCGCAGTAGAAAATGACACGTTCATTATGTCACTTCGTTTACAGAATACGGAAAAATAAATTAACATGTAACAACTGCAATATTGTAAAAGACATTGGTATATTAGCTCTAAAACATTTGCCATTTTACTTTACTACTTTAAAAACATTTATTAGGAGTGAAGACAAACTTCATTTTTTGTACTATGTTACTTAACTCTTCAGCTGCTGCTAGTAAAGCAAAGTTGAAGCTATCAGTCACAGTTTCCTTAGCTTTCATTTCTCCTGATAGAGTGGAAATCTGCCATATATTGCCTTAAGCAGATCTTTAGAAATAATTGCTACCAATGGGAATAATCCCAGAGAGAGATCTGTGAAACAGATACTTAAATCCTTGTGGGGAACACCCCCCCCCAAAAAAAAAAAAAATTATGCTATGAAGAATTGTATAGAAATCCTATGTTAAGGAAGCATCACATGCAAAAGCTTCAACAGTTCCATCCATCCAAAGACTAGTGTTGTTACCTGGAATTACAGGAAGAAAAAAAAAAAAACTACCTTCAGATATAACTTGTTTTTTGAACTTATTAATAGCAATCTAATATATAAAATAAACTTACCAGTTTATCTTTAAAAAGATTACATATCTAGACAACACTTCTAAAGTGAAACTATACTACAGACTTTGCCACTTGATTCTTTGTTTCTCAAAAAAATGCAATAGAGCCAAGAATATCAAAGCAGACACAAGAACTAATCTGCTTTCTTACAGGTTGAAAAAAATCTAATCTATTAGCAATGTGTGTCTTATATGATTACATTTTCTATTACATAGTAAGACAAAAAGATATATTGCTAAATCCTTCATTTTAACTTTGCATTTTGTGAAAAAAAAATATGGAGTAGCCCAACGAAAAAAAAGTCATAGCGTTTAAGTCAGAAGTAAGCTTTGAACTTCACTGTCAATCTTTAAGGTCATTAAAATTATCTAAAGTCGTATCTTAAACATCAGCCTGTATTTCAGAACTTGGACTTTGTCAGTATGGCTCATTATTTGCAGCACTTTAACATACTTTAACATCTGCAAAAGGCATGAGCTACACTCAAGAAAAAAAATTTGCATACTCATATATAAGGTGAGTTGAGTTCGTGTGTCTCCCACCTTCCAGGGTTTTACCTCCCTTCTCATGCCAGTTTTCTACTTGTGATCATTCGATTATCAAGTCTTATGGATAACTTCAGCAGCACAATGGTAAAACACCAGCAAAAAGTTTATCTATTTCTGATGAATTTTCTGAAGCCATGCCTTACATCCTCCCCCTTCCTCCTCTCGCTATAGGATATAGTTGTACAGAATAGGCAAGACGTCCCAGCGTTTGCTAACTCTGGTATGCTTGCTCCCATAAGACACAACCAGTGACACAGAAAAGCAAGAGGAAGCCCTCCTTAAACTGTTTCTAGAATCTCTTGGCTTTGTTGTGAAAGGCTATCAAAAATAACCAGTGCAATCCATGGCAAAACAAACAGACAAAAAAAAAAAAATAAGTCTCTGTGCTATCCTCATCCAGCCTTTCCTCCCTGCAGCAAGTCTGCACTACTAACCCAAGCAAGAACTAGCTCAGCATGCCAAAACTGAATTAGGCCTGTGCCACAAGCCTTCCTTCTTGTTCCTAATACTCCAAGTGGTTTCAGAAAATAGTAACAGAAAACTGACAGAGACAAGATTGCTCGCGGTTCCAACTGCACATAAAATATATATAGATCTAGTTTTGTGTTTATTTCAGTCATCTTCCTGCTTTGCTGACTTCAGCTTGATACTAAATGATAAAGAAACAGATCATATCTGTGACACTAGTAGTACGGTAAGAGAATGTGCATTTTTCATCTATAGACAGAAAATTCAGGATATTCTAGAGAATAAATAACGAAGTGTTCAAAAGAGGTATCAAAAACCCAGACAACCATTCAATAAAATACTGTTGAAATTAGAAGAAAAATATTGCATTTACCAATTCAGGTCTCTGCCAATAGGCCTCTTGTCACATACCAAAGTTCCTGGGCTGAGAAATTACCACACAACAAGTTCCATTTGTTTTCTTCTGGGTTGTTTCTGCTTGCGATCATTTTGTACACACATAACTGAAAGCAAAGTTAACTTCTCAACAGAATGGATAAAATGTCCCATTTACTATTTGGGGAAAAAAAAATGGGCTGAACACCTTCAGATGTTTGCATGTAGACGAAGTTTCCAAATAAAAGAAAAGGAACTGACTACAGCAAGCAAAAAAAATTCTCTTAAACTTCTGTTTATGTTAAAGTCAACCACTACTTAGCCTCTACCCAGGCAACATACACAGACGATTTAGAAACCATTGTTGTGGTTTAGGCCAGAATAGATTAAACACAAAAATTAATTACTACTCAACAATCGAATTCATGTGGAAGAGTTTGGATATTTATTGCCTCTGTGATAGGAATGATTATTAATGCATAGAACGACACAAAAACAGTTGTGTTCTCCAGTTTTCCCCCAAAACAGTTCATAATAATCTAGAGAGATCAATATTTTTAATCATGTTTTTATTCTTACCTCAGCCTTTCTTCCTCTTTCTTACGAAGGCTGAAATCTCGCTGAACCACCTGGAGCACATGCTCTGCTTCTTCATCAGTCAAGCCAGAAAGATCCAGTTTTCTCCCCATTATATACCCTGTCCTGGATACGAATAACTCTGAAGAATACCTGAAACCAGAAACAAAGAAATGCAAAATAAATGGAGAGCACTGATATTTTTTCCCAAGTGTGTGTTGAAGTCACAGCCACATCTGCCCAACAAAAAGAGAGTTGCTGCCATAAACATCAGAGAAGAAAATGGTTCATTTCAGAATTATTTTTCAAGTTCCATGTGCTGAAAGAAATCACCCCCAATTTAACAGGAAATACATAAGATAAATTATTTGGGATATTAAATAACATTGAGGGAAGACCTCAGTGTTGCCCTGAACAAGAAAAACATTAAACTAAGGTGAAATCAGGTTTAGACATTTCTTAAGATTTTATGCCATGAGTTTGCAAAATACAGTCCCTGAGATTGTGAATGAACTGAGAACATACTCTCCTGTAACACTCAAAAATATTCTGTACTACTACTAAGAAACCAGGAATTATTTTAAAACACCATTAAAAAATGTAAGCATATACATTTCAAATGCACTTCCCAAAGTGACTGGAAAGGTTTAAATGTCAACACCACCACTGTATCATTATTTCCCCTTTCTGTTAATGACTATGTAGGAGAAATAATAGTAGTCAATGTTACATGTAAATTGAAGGTACTATAAAGTTTGAACTAGAGTTTGGTCCATTTATTCTATTAATGAATTATCAATTTATTCTAATTTATTTTCTCATGACTTCTGTTAATTTTGTTGAATTCTAGTAAATTCAGCTAACAGTATTAATTTCTATAATTTGATTTATGTAATGATCTGGGCAATCATAAAGGTGTCCTCCTCCACATTAAGTTATGGTTTCAGGAACATCACACAGCTTTTGCAGCTCTGTTATGAGCTCCTAGCAATATATAAAATAACTAACACAAAAAAGTTCTTGCATTATACTGGAAAGGCAACTATTACTGCCCTTTTATCCACGAGTGTCAAGTGAACGAGGCTATGTAAAACATATAAGCTGGCAATGTCTCAAAAAAACACCTCTGAGCAACACTGCTATGGCATACAATTAAGTGCTCCAAACAGTATAGCAAGAAGCAGCATAGGGAAAAAACATTCTCCTTTATTTTCTAAACATAACAATTCATTTGTTACTTAGATGATAACAGGGGATGTGGTTGGTTACTTTTTGTTTGTTTTTGTCTCTGTTTGGGTTTTTTTAATTACAATATTTACCTTCCTCCAATCATCTGGTTACAGTTCTTCAAACAGCGAAAGAAAAAAAAAAAACCCACACAAAGACGACGGGTATTTCTTATTTTTTCTATTTTGGTTAGGCTATCAATGAAGTTAGAATACTCTCTTCATTCAAGAAAACAACACTTCAACAAAAACAAGCAGATGGGATAGAAGCTGAGGTGAAATCAAGATGCCAAGATCCCTCCAGGATGGTACACATGCTCACCACACAGCTAACAAAGGTCACAATGAAAGAGTGTTCTGGCTTGACTCTTGGGGTCCACTAAGGAAGATGAACAGGAACATCAACAATGAGTTAATAAAGGCTATAAAAATGTTCTTCTAAATAAATTTACTCCAATTTTTGTAGGAAAAAAAAAAAAAGTGCCACTTTTATTTCTTTTTCTTCTTTTTGAAGCATGGAAGGGCTTCACTCCAGAAAAGTCACATCAGCAGGGAAGCAAGCAGAACTTTTCCAATTAACTTTTTTTCACACCCATGCACTTCATGGGAAAAACACAGGATACAAACTAAAAGGAAATAAAACTATTTCAAGCAATTGCTGGAGTGAGTAGGGACACCTGCATGGGAGGGCTACAGTTGTCTGAGAGACAGGATGATAAAGACACTAGGAGATCAAAGATGCCATTCCAGTTGTTCTTGAGCATCAAGTTAACACCTGTAATTAACACTGTCACAATAAGTTCTCCCTTCAGGTCTTCAACAAGATGTCCTTGGAAACTTTGTCAAAATTAATACTGTTTTTTTACATATACAAACTGTGGTCCAACAGTAAAGAAAATTATTCCTTTGGTTTAGCTGTCACTGCTGATTGTGAGCATATACTAGAAGGGGGAAATTTACCCCTAAATCTGAGAGTAAGCAGGCAGCCCCACTACCTCTGATTTTTTTGAGGTCAGCACAGACTTAATTTCAAGTATACCTATACTTGAGAATCACCAACAACTAACTTGAGGTTTTCATGTTGTTTATTTACCTATATGACTCTCAGCCTGCATTCTGATATTCCATTAAGCTCTAAGGAACTTGTGTATTCTTTCCCCAGGATATAATCTTTCATCATATTATTAAATCACCTCTGATCTGGGAGTATCACAGCAGTTTATAAATATTTATAAACAATATTCAAAGTCTTTTTTTCAGCAGATCCAGATTATACATTTTGGAAATACACAACAGAAAAATCCTCTAGAGGAAGCGTAACAAGTTACATTAAAAAAAAATAAGACTACAAAGCAGTTTCTCAGCCTAAAATAACTTCTAGCCTCAACTGAAGTAATTTCCATGAGGCTGCTCAGATATTTGCCTTCATGAGTAATACTTCTTTGCTAAATCTCAAACTGAATGCAAAATTTAAGTTTTCAGCGACATTAGAAGGAATATCGTTCCCTAGAAAACTTTTCCTCAACAAATTAACACATTGTAACAGGAAAGCCTAGGCTTACAATACATGACCGGGTATTGTTTGAGTAATACTCTAATCTTAATACTTCTCACAGTCTGTTTTAAAATTTAATTAAAGCTTCCACATCAAAAGCATTTCTTGAACCCTTTTCAAAAACACCCCAGAACACTAAGCAACAAAAACCCCACAGAACAACACACGAACGAAATGTTTTTCAAGAACTGCAAGCAATGCCTCTGAATTTTAAAACAGACAAGAGCATCAACACGAGAAATGAGGGCAAGCAGCATATTTCCTAGTCACTCATATGATAGCTAAGCTGTTTGGACTTGCAGTCTCAGCAGAAAATTAGCATTACCGGAGTGTGGGGACAAAGCCCACAAACTTTCTTTTTTTTTTTTTTTTTTAAGTACCAACTGACATTTAACACAGATACTCTGCTTGACAAAGAGCCACATTATAAAGTTATTTATCCAATTGGCCACACTGAGTTTCATAGAATCATAGAATGGGTTGGGTTGGAAGGGACCTTAAAGATCATCTCGTTCCAACTCCTCTGCCACCTCCCACTAGACCAGGCTGCTCAAAGTCCATACATAGGCATCGCTACTTTAATGCTGTAACAAAGAAATCGGCACTAGTGAGGCTGCATCTGGAGTGCTGCATCCAGTCTGGGATCCCCAGTACAAGAAAGATAAGAACTTAGTGCAGTGAGTTCAACTCAAGGGCACAAAGATAATTAAGGGACTGAAGCATCTTTCAGAAGAAAAGACGCTGGGAGCGCTCGGGCTGCTCAGTCTGAAGAAGAGAAGGCTCAGGGCAGCTATACAGATCATATCTGGAAAAAGATCCCTCCAATACCTAGGCACTGCAAACAAGAATATCATACGATTCTTTCTATTTCTGAGCAAATGTTTAATCTAGATTTCACTTGTTTCCACAACACAGTATAATTTTGCACCCGTGCATTAATGAAATGCAATACTTGAGGAGCCAACATCAGAAACTCCTTCCACCCATCTATTTGCAACTGAAATATTTCATACAAAATGCTTTTCCCTCACATGTTCTCAGCTTTAGAGTCACCAAACTAAACACCCAAGCTTTTCTGCTCTGTTCTGCTACTCTACCACTTCTCATATTTTCCAGGTAGAAAATTGAGAAGAAAAAAACCTTCAAGTAATTATGTCTTTGATTCTGTTGCCAACCAACTCATCATCACTTACTTCAGCAGACTGTCAGGACCTAAATAATCCTGCTAGTTTTGTCTTGTCATTATAGTTTGGCATTTGA
Organism: Podargus strigoides; assembly: GCA_028020825.1. Classification (NCBI taxonomy): domain Eukaryota; kingdom Metazoa; phylum Chordata; class Aves; order Caprimulgiformes; family Podargidae; genus Podargus; species Podargus strigoides. The sequence goes on along the minus strand of CM051623.1, from coordinate 11,924,817 downwards.
CCAATTTTTGAAGAAGTATTTTAGTACCTTAGGAAATTCTTTGTATAATCTTATTGGTGAATGTTTTGCAGTTTTAAATTGTACAAGACAGCCATGTTTCTCAGCCAAGAAGGAAGACAAATTCTCTGTCCACAGCAGAGCTCCTTCACCATATCTCATACTTTAAAAAAGGTTTTGTTTCATGAATATCCCAAAGAAGTAAACACATAGCCAGCACAAGGTCATTATGCTAAATGTTTTTTAAAGTAAATGTCTCACAATATATAAATTACATAATGTCACACACTTTACTTGGTGACAAAAACCAAGTCTGAGTGTTGAAAGCGTAAAGTGGATTCTTGTGTTTTGAATTATGACAACACACTTGAACAAAACAGACTTCAGCCAAAAGAAAACATTTAAAGAACACTGCTGTCCAGAATAATTTCTCCTACAGCTAGCATGTCATTAAATCTAAAATGAGGTATAATTAGCAATGGTAACAAATTTAATCTTTTTTAAACTCCAAGAAATTCAGGTGCTGAAGTAAACAGCATTGCATATATTCTTCACTTTTTGTGGGAAATAAACTAATGTCCCACAATAACAAGAGGAAAAAGATACTTATCAGAAATACAAAGCCACCTCTTCAGATGAAAAATTAAGTACAGCCCAACTGATTTCAACATAAGGACTTGTATCTGGTATACTACATTATAAATAAGATGCAAGACAAAGATCTCAAAGAGGATGTTATTCTTTGTACCTACATTGATTTTAAATGAGATTTATTGCATATATTTCCTGGTGTATAACCAAAGCAGAAAAATTATCTTCCTTTCAGCCTTGTACTAATTTCATGAGAGATTTGTTTAGAAAACTAAACTGTTTACAAGTTCCTGAGCAAAGTTAAACCTGTTTCACTGGAGAGTGTGGGGGGTGAAGCAGCAGGTTTCTAAAAGAACCATGAAGTTCATTCTGTTCCTGCTGGGAGAACTGTTCCTTACTAATGCGAGTTCGTACAACAACTGTGTGTACTTCTTGTCTAGAAGAGTGCCAGGACATACTGTAATAGGGGAAATTGTAAATCTTGAAGGCCAAAGGTTAACACTGTGTGTTTTTAAACTTTAACCTATTTAGGAAATAAACAAGAGTTTCATATTATTCTTGCTTCCACATCTTACACTACTTTGAGCACTGAACATGAAGCAGGAGGAGTAAAAGTGCTCCACTGAAATCATGTTTTACTTAAAAAATAATGGCATTTGTCACCCAAGGATGGCACCCTTCCAGAGGCAGAACACAGCATATTAAACTGTTTCTAAAAACTAGAAACTATTTTATTCAAATAGCAAACAAAGTTGTTTTTACAGAAAAAGACTAAAGATTTCTTTGGAGAATGTCGTTTGTCATATATCTTTTTATATATATATATATATACACACGTCATTAAAAAGAGAATCTTCATAATGATTCGTGATCAATTTATACCTATGCATCAGGCCTGCAACTGATAAACAAGCATAAATCCCAGTGGGAATTCAAACTGTGATATAAAAGCCAAAGTCATTGACCAGAATAATCTTCTCGCTGGTAACAGTGAACTCCTAGAGGAAAGGCTTATCCAGAATTTGGCACTATGGCTGCTAAAGATCATAGGTGCCTGGTATATACTGTTAGAATGTATTTCACTGTCATTGGCTTTCTAGTTAACTGTATCCTCTCATTTTACTTCAGTCTCATCCTCCGTTGTTTACACTGAATTCAGGCAAATCATGTTCAGCTCTATTTTCTCTATTTAGTAGCAACTGTCTCATGGAAGAATGCATAGTTGAGATGATGGGTCTGACAGTATTCTGACTGTGCAAGACTGACTGTTACTCTTCCCAAAATGAGGAAGACAGCTTGAAGAAAAAGACAAAATTGGAGCAGTAAAGCACCGACATACAGCTGTATCTTGGATGATTGGCCTCTTTTCCACGTGCCTTCAATCTAAAGCATGCAATGCAGCTCATTACTGCAACAGACTGTCAATAACCTGAAGGCGAATCATCACAGGTCAGGGAGAACGCCAGCATGGGCAGGGCATGCAGCTGACCCCAAAGAGCCCAACACAATCAGAGATTCGCACATCTGTAAGCACAAGACTGCAAGGGCTACCCTTTGGATGCCTGACTTGCAAAGCAGGGCTCAGCGCTTACTGCTCTGTACCCAGGCTCCCTGCACAGAGAGAACAGCAGCCGCTGAAGGGAGTCATGTCTCTTCCTCCACCTTCCCATCAAAACCCAAACCAGAACACACCTGGCACATCAGTCTTCACACTGCACCTTCTAATCTTGAGCCAGCATAAAGAAAATGCTAAATAAAAAGCTCATTTGTATTCCTGCCTCCTCCTCGGCATTATCTCAAGAGTGAGGACTGCAAAAATACATTCACCTACTGGTGTTGCACTACACATGCCACATCCTTCTCCTGAGACACCTGTCAGTCTCAGCATTTTACAGTCAATGGCCCTCCAATGAGCATCACAGATTGAAGGGAGATGAAAGAGCAAATCCTTCACTGGTCCTTCAAAGAATCAATGGCAGTTTCTATATCATTTTAAGAATGGTAAGGCAGACAGAGAAAGGAGCGCTTACTTTACCTGTGTAAGTCTAATACGTGCACCCAGAAAAAGAATCATGTTCAATGCCATGTTGAGCCTAGGAAGGCTCAAATATTTATCTCCCTCCTTGTGAAAGAGCATATAAAGGAGCACAACTCAGGATATTCCTATGCAAATCCCTATTTCAGATGCTAACATCCTGCTTTCTATAGGGCCTGAAGAAACTGAATGATACAGAAGGTCCTTTACCATATGAGCTGTGGAGCAGCATGTGAAAAGCATGTGTTTTAAAGTTAAATGCCTTCCCCAGTACCGCAGCAGTCACTATTCGTAAGTAGCAGCTATAGAGGGGCACCCTACAGATAGCATTCAACAAACTAATCAGGCAAATATAGGTCCACCAAGATAACTCTTGCAAATTCAAGATGTCAAAGCATCACTACTGTGTAATATAGTGCTAAGGCTTCTCATCCAAGTTATTCATACCTTTAATCTGGGGAAGACAACGCTGTGAGAAAAGGGGAAGCTTTTGTGCAAACTCAAACAGCTCTGGAAGCACTCCACACTTTACATCTGCATATAAATTTAATTTTGCATTTTAAGAATACAGGCAAAAGGGTTATGATAAATTAAAAATCCCATCATAACTTGAAAGCCATATTGCGATCAACCTATGTGAACTACAAAAGTAAACAGTGAAATAGATTGCTTGACTGCTACCAAAACATCCGTGACATAAAATCCAACCAATATGCAAACACACCACAGGCATACCTAAAATATACACAATAAAATGGATTTTTTCCCCTATAACATATGCTGCATTAATTGATATCCTGCATCCCTCTTACTAAATATCCCTCATCAGCATATCCTTAAATTTAATCCAAGAACTAACCTTTGACTGAGAGAATCTTTCTGCAGGACTAGGACAGAGACAGAAATTCTATATTTAGAGGTAAGAAAATGCTTCCAACAGCAGTTGCCACAACAAGGCAGTATTCTCTAGTGCTGCCAGATGTGAAAACAAATTTAATACAGTAAATCACTGCTAATTCAAACCACTGACAGGAAACCCCACTGCAAATTACCGAATTTTACAGATTAGCAAGTAAATGAACAAAATGGAAAATAAAAATGTCGTAAGACCATGCCTTCTGCATTCACTCTGACACCTGCTAAGTGCTTCTAACCCTGATTTATGATAGAACAAGCATGAATCGTAAGAGATACAACAGTGAAGAGTCACATCTGTAACACCACATGTCCCATTTCACTGAGACTCAGTGACGAGCTGCAGTTGGTTGACACACAACTTATGGCCCATGCATGGAAAAAAGGCTTGCAGAAGCAGGTTGTCTTTGAATTGCTTAGATAAAGATTTGTTAAGTGGCATAAAACGAGGAAAAAAGGAGCTAGAGCTGCAGAAAGTCTCTGAAAACCAAACTAGGAGCTGGGTTAATCTTTCAAGTGGGGAAGTTAATGGATTCATTTGTTGACACTGGGACCTATTCTCCACTGTGCTTAGAAGACACTCTGCTCTGGACCCAAGCTTGGCTACTTTTTTCTATATTGACACCGCACAACACGGAGATAATCTGAGCCCAGGCCAACAAACACAAACCTGAAGTTCTGGGCTCCAAGTTTATACAAACAAGGAACATTTACATTCAAGTACAAGAGGCAGTCAGGCACTTTCTGGAGCTCAAAGGCCAACTTCACAGTCAGGTTTTGACTGCTGGTTCACTTTCACTTGTATTTGAAGCCAAACTGGAGCAGCCTCACAGCTCCTTTAGTTTTAACTAGGGAACCAAAGCAGTTCATCCTCTTGCAGGTTTACAGAATCATCTGGCCAGCACAGACACCTTTTTGAGTCCCACATAAACTATTATTTGATCAAATTAATCAAGTTAAGCCACCATCTCAAGGAACTCTCCAGGACTCCTCTGTATCTTAAAGCAGTTCCCCATATCAGAGCCCACTCTCGAAGATCCAAGTAGCATTACCAGTACGCTGAAATAGCATGCTCCTTTAACAAGCCTACATGAAGAACATGAGCTTTACCAAGAAAATTCCTGTTTCTAGTCCTCTGCATTAGCTTATCCCAATTTTTAGATTTCCAGTACCCTTCATAATAGGCCTCCTGGACCTTGATACAACATTGACACTAACTTCTCCTCCATCTGTAAGCACAATCTTAGGTATTCTTCACCTGCCACAACTACGCAAATGACGTTTCTATGTAGGAGGTGCAGTCCACTTATCACGTGCAGAACATGAGTCCACACTATTTCGTCCATTGATTTCATTCTTTTTGATTTGCGATTTGGAGCAGGAATCCAAAGCCTTGTCATTAAACATTATTCTACCCCTCACTTCTAATCAGACTGATCTTCCTCTACAGATGAACTATTTTCTTCTCATTTGGAACTCAGCACATGACCTTTGTGCTTGAGGTGATTAACATATGGACAATCTTTAGCACTGCCTTTTAGGTCAAGCCCAACTGAGACTGTAAAAACCAAACATCACTAGATTACACATTTCCAAATCCACCCCAAAGCTCTTCCAATTGTTTTTAAAACCTGGTGTTGCTCCAATTCACACACTATAACTTAAATCCAACTCATGGTCTGTCAAACAAATGTCAAAGCACTTTTGACAGCTAGATGCAAGCACTGAGATAACTTCCAGCAAGGTACACCAAGCACTCCCGGGGATGACCACTGAGGGGCAAAGGGATCAGCTGTCTTAAGGGGGGAAAAAAAGGAATAAACTTCTTGCAAGATTAACAATAGTTAGGAAAAAAGATACATTCTGCAACTCAAGCTATTTCAGGGCAGTGTTAGCTGCATCTGTCAACAGCATTCAAATCATATGCTGAATACCCCTGTCATAGTAATTAATGATAATGGTGCAAACCAGCACTTTTCTATTTGGATTGCCCTGTGACACAACATCATGTTCATGCAGCCCAAAAGTGACAGAAGAAAACCATATTAAAAAGACCTTCTGTATCAGGAGTAATGCCTAATAAGCATATTAGTTTCAGAAGAGAAAATCCCTCATCCTAAGAGCAGAACAGAAAATTTACTCCTCTAGTTGTAAACATGTTTTGCTTTCCTTGTTTTCCAGAAGGAAAACACCAGATTATGTGCTGTCTTCCTCCAAGAACAGAAAGTTGGTTTAGAACAGCAGAGTCACATATTATTCTGCACAGAGGCAGGTAAAGGGTGTTAGGGAAGGGATTGTTTTGTTATTAAAGAAAAAAAAAATATTTTAGGCTGTTGCCTGGCTTTAAAACTCATTAAAGCCAGTGAGAATGCCATGGACTTTAATAACCTTTGAATGAGGCTCTGCACTTCATATTGCTATCACAGGAAGAGACTACATCTCATTTTCTACAGTAAATTACCTCAGCACCCTTTAAACAGACTTGATCCAGAAACTATGGCTGCATTAAGTCACTTAACCATTTATTTTTCTCCATCAATAAGCAACATGTGTTGCAAGGAAAAGTCCAGAATGAGAAGACTTTTGGAGCTGCTGCACAGTAGAACTTGAGCTTAGGTCTTCAGTAGCAGGACAGGATAGAGTTTCACTTCCCACTTGCCAGCCAGCACCAGCAAAACTCAGGAAGAGTACTTAATTTATTACCATGAGTCAATTTGAGATGATGCCATTGAAAGTGTCTCATCTTCAAGATTAATCTCCGCAGTGGTTAGCTCCTCCACTTCAATAGCTGGTATCTTATTTGGAGGTGTACTTTGCCTCAAAGAATGCAAAATTAATTTCCTTAAAACCACCAGTAAATCGTAATAACTGCAATAATCTGAATACCAAACACCAATACTAGTTTTTATTTTATGCACATCAATTGCAACAAAGGTTTTCGTTTGTATAACATTCTTAAAAAAAAAAAAAAAAAAAAAAAAAGATAATTGCTCTGCTGTTGAAATTTAATGCATATTGGTCTGGAAATTTAATGTGTTCCTATTCCCAGAATAGCATCCATAAGATCTAAAAATTTTTCATTATTGCAATAATGCTGATAGTAGCTTTTGACCAATCAAGCCACTGGGGTCCTTATACTCTGTTCATCTACACTAAAGCTGCTAGGTGATTCAATAAACTACTTTCCACTATAGTATGTGTTAATACTCTATGTCTTGAAAATAAATAAGGCAATGTTTATTTTCTGAAAACATAGTCATCAAAAATGCAACATGACATTTTTCTATAAGCATTGTTTGTTTGGGTTTTCTGGGTTTGTTTTTTTTTTTTTAAAAAAAAGAGGATAAGACATTTCAGTTGAAAGTTAAGTAGCAAGCAGATCATAATTACTAATCTTTACCATAGGAACGACAGATCTTACTAGTGTGCCAGCCACGTATAAGTGCAGTTCTTCTTGGAACTCCGTAAATTCACATAAATCTTGGAGATAGGCATCTTTGCCCAATCTCACAAAGAGATACATAAAACTAGACCATGGCTTGAAATCTTATCAAATTACACCATATTTAGCCCGTTGACAAAACTCCCTGTTTATGTTGTAGATAAAAAGCCAAGTTTCTTCAGTAATTTCAGCAACAGTATGGTATGCTTCACTCCACATGGAAATATAGCCATTATCTTCTTCCCTTAAGTCCTATAAGCTTCTTTTGAAAATAAGCTGCTATAAACCCCTGAATATAAGAAACTCGGAGCTGGTTTCTTTTCTGGCTGTCAGTGGTCTGCAGGTAAGCCAGAAGCCTTCATTATCTCTAAGAATCTATCTAGTAAATAACCTAGCTGGAACTAAAAGGAAGGCGAATAAAGCACTCCGTGGGAAGGCTGGATTAGTCTGCTCAAACAAATGAACAGGTTTCTCTCAAAGAGAAAAATTGTCCTTATGGTTTTCATGGAACTATATTCAACTAGTTTCTTTCAACTTGTCCAACTTTCCACAGGCAAGTTAAGGTGGTTTCCACTGCCAGACAGCAGTTTCCAGTCCGATAACAATAGGGCATATTAGCGTTGGCGGTAATACAAAGGAGTCACATTTTCATACAGACATACCGTTTATGAACAATAGTGCATTTGGTGTACATACAGCTTTTCTTCAGCATCACTCACGCATAGTTTAGGGATTATTTTTTTTTCTTCTTTAAGTACAAGTTCTTCAAGTGTTCTGTTTACTGCAACTATTAAGTGAGAAAGGTGAATTCCTACTGCTTTCACACACTTGGGTACATCCTATGAAATCCCAAAGCCTAGTGAGCAATCGTCAGGGGACTTGGCTGTATGCATCAGGCTAGGGTGGAAGCAGGAAAACAACTCAAGAAAATAAAAGTTTTGCTTTCAGGTTCTTGTATCACTCCTAGACAGCACTGGCTCAGGTGAAGACAATCTGTTAAAATAGCATTAACTTGTCTGAAAGGACAACATTCTGGTACTCGAATCAGCAGCAGGTTCCAGATGCAAGTCCTGTCAAAGGGGGCAGTGCTCTGCTTGAAGTACCTCTCATCCCAGTGGGAGGTACTGGGAGGGGGGGGGAGGCGGGGAAATTGATTTCTGGAAGTTCTCACTGGCAATTAACGTATTGCAGCTGTTGAAAATGACACTCTCCTGTTTATAATTGCCATATGCATTGCACTGACAAATTCCATAGGAAGGCTACAGAACCGCCGAGTACATTCTTGGACGCTGGGCTGTAAGGCAACAGCAAATATACTCTGATACACACCGGTACCTGAGTAACAACAGGTAAAGCTGTAGCTTGAGGCATTACACACAGGATACACCACTTCCTGCTTTTCATACAGGTCTCTTCGCTTTCTTAAGCTAGAAGTGAGCAGCAAGTGCTGTTTGACACTCAACTGCAGGGACAGAGTCAGGGGGCTCCATGCAGCTCACAGGGAATCGCTACCACCATTAATAAACAACCATAAAAACCTGTCCAGCTTGATGACAGTTCAGAAAAATGCCTGGTAACATGAGAACTGAACTCTCTCTCCCTCCTTTCTCTCTCTAGCCTTCCAGAAATGGCTTATCAGAGGAACGAGTAAAAGCCTTTATCGCCCAGATCCTTGCTGTGCATATTCCAACAAACTTCAGGCTCCAGAGCAAGACAGCTACCCACGTCTGCAGAAACGCAGGAAATAAATAGTAAAATGGTAGATACAAGGTAACCATCACCGCTCAGACTGACAGATACAGTCAGTATCGCTGCAAACACACTTCAGGGGACACACACACCAAGGCATTCTGTGATCTAATTTGGACACATTCGCCTAAAACACCCTACAGACCCCAGCACAGGCAAACTCAGTTACGTTCCCTAAGAACAGTCGGGCCGAGCCATATGGCATTTCCCCCAGCAGCGCCGATAAACTGACCTTGATACGAGGGGAACGCACGCTGCTCCTGTCTGGGGCGTAAATTGCCAGCGCGGGATGCTCCTGCGGACAGGGGACAGTGGCAGCGCCACGCCACAACCCCCCGTGCTCCCAGGGAAGTTATCAAAACATTTCAGTAATAGCGATAACGATAATAATGGTGCTGCACTGCAGTGACGGCGGGCGAGTCAACACGCCGCCAGCAGAACGCGACTCAGACATCTGGCCGGTAATTAACAGCACACCGACACCGTGCCGGCGTGCGGCCCCGCCACGCACCGGGACCCTGCGCGGAGCAGCGGCCCGCCTCGCCCCGCCGCCGCCGCGGGACCCCCGCGCGGCCCCCTCACGTGCGGGGCGGGGGGGGACACCCGCCGCGGGCCAAGCCCCGGCCGAACCCCGACGGGGCTCCGGGGCGGGCGGCCCCGCAGCCGCGGCCCTGCCGCAGGCCCCCTCCCCGCGCGGGCGGCGCTGCGGATAACCCCCTGCCCCAGCCCCTGCCCCGGTGTGCGGGGAGCGGCGGGTGCGCCCCCGGCCCCGTACTCACCCTGGGCTGCACCAAAATGGCAGGCGGGCAGTAACTTCCCCGCGCTCGGGGTGCGGGCAGAGCTACCGGCGGCGGCAGGGAGGAGGCTGCGGTTACCCCGCGCCGGCCCCCGGCCGGACACCTGCGCGGAGCCGCCGGGCACAGGTGCCCCGCTCCCGCTCTTGCACCGGGCGGCGCACGGCGAGAGCCCGCCGTCGCTGTCTCCTGCCGCCGCCTCCTCTCTCCGCCGAACGCGCCACCGGGTGCTGCTCCTGCTGCGGTGCCGGCAGCTCCCGCCGCACCCCCGCCACGCACCGGCACCTGCCCGGGCGCCGCCGGCCAATCAGCGCGGAGGGGCGGGGCGGAGGGCGGGGCGGGCGGGGCGAGGGCTGGCTCCGGCACGCGCGCGGGGGCGGGGGCGGGGGCGCGCCCGTGTGCGGGGAACGATGCGGAAGGCGCGGCCTGGCCGGCCCGCCCGCTCCTCGGCGGTCACCGCTGGCACCGCGCGGGCTCGCGGCCTGTGCCCCGCAGCTCGCACTGCAAACGGATAATTACTTTTCCCAGGGGGTTGTTTTTTCATCCCCGTTTTTGTTTTTTTTTTTTCCGTGCTTGTTTAACTTCGGTTTAAAATAGCTGCAGCTGTTGGCTGCCAGGGACGCTTTCGTTTGATCTCAGTTGAAGCGCTTTGTGGAGACAGACGTGCTCAACAAACCTCGGCAGGTTTTCAAGGACAGTATTTCCTAGGAGAGTATTGTTGCTTACCTTAATTGCCCAGTGCTGCAAACATGGCGGTTTGCCCAGCACGGACTGCCCTACACCTGTCGGTGTCAGCGAAACGGGTGCCGCTCTGCCAGGCAGCACCACTTCGGTTCAAAAGTGTGTACGGGCAAAAAAAGGAAGCATTCTGCATCACCTGTCGCTCTGTATTTCCCAAACACACCAGCAGGTAAACACACGTCTGGGTGTTTCCCAAACAGAAGAAACTTGTTACTTCTTTAAATAAAAACAGGAGAAAGAAGGAGTCATTTGCAACAGTAACATTCTGCAAGAACAACGTGACACGGCAACAAATCTGGAAGTGATGAACAGGAAAGGTCACTCATTGCCTGTGTTTGGAGAGTGATCAATATCACAGAATCACAGAATGTCAGGGATTGGAAGGGACCTCAAAAGATCATCTAGTCCAATCCCCCTGCCAGAGCAGGAACACCTAGGTCAGGTCACACAGGAACACACACATTGCAAAAATATCTGGGTAGAAAACCCTCTCCAGCCTTAGACTTGAAGCTGTACCCCTGAAAGAAAACCGTGGTTTAAGATCAGCAACCAAGATCAATTAGCAATAATGCGTATGATTACACAACCGTGAGCTCAAACACATAAAATTGTGCTCCCGCTCCAGCTAATAAGCTAATAATAAGCTGAGTTCAAGAGTAACGTTTCGCCCTTGCCTCAACATTGTGTGATTAGGTACACAGAGAGCTTATACCTTTCTCTAATATTTCACACTCTTCTCCGCTGGAGACGAAACACTGGACTCAAGGCTCTTTTGTTCCACATCAGTAATCAGTATGTTTTTACTCTGCAACAGTGCTCCGCGGGGAAGGTATTAACTTGTGGCACACTTAAACCAGCCATTAACAACTGAAAGAGAGCAAGGAAGAGAGAGGAAAGAGAAGAACAATGCACCAATGAAGAAACATTTTAATGACCTTACAAATAGCATGCTGGACTTCTCTATCTGTCTGCATCCCCTCTCTACCTGTTAGAGGTCCTGTTTGTCTTCATCTACTGGTTTTGGTGTCTTCTTTTTGCATCTATAGCAAGTATTTACTGATCAATACCATTCACAGTAAAAAAAAAACCAACCCTGACTAAAATCTTTTTTTCACCCCTATAGGCAAAATCCTAAGGTACAGATGGGTGAAACTGAGATACACCAGGCTTTTCCTGGAATCACATATGACAGCCTTTGGATAATTAAAATAAGTATCTAAATAAGGATGCAGAATAAACAGAAGTCTAAGGAAGAGAAACTCTGCAGCCAAAGACGAGACCCAAGTGGTAGCACAAGGAATTTTTGCCTCGTGAGCAAGACACACTCATCCCACCCAGTACCTGGTGATTGCAGAGGGGAGCAGGTCACTGAGGGGTGCGAGGGATACTGGCAACAGTGGGGCAGCCATCAGGGAAAGGGAATGCCCTGTGTTTATCTCACTCCCTATAGCTCTGAAATTCCCAGTCCTCCTTACATTCACGTGAGAGATAGATTAAACTGCAGGCCATGCAGCCTCGCAGTGACAATAACCTCGGTATGGGGAGAACCAAAAGAGAAGTCAGCCCCCTAGTATGCAACTGTAGTACAGCAACCATTCTGCCACATGGTGCCAAATAAGCTGTAGCATGGAAAAAGTATTTTAAAAAACAGATAGTGGATCTTGTAATAATGGGGTGCAAGACAAGAAAATAGGTATTTTAGTGGTGGTTGGCTTCTCTTGTCACAACGCAGCCTTTTTCATAAAGAAAAAAGTGATCCAAATATAGACCAAAACAAGCAGGTGGGGTTTGCTTGGAGAGCTCAGCACCAAATCCAGTGGTGGCATAAGTTATAGGTGGCTATTGGGTTGCAATGGCCAACAGGTGACTCCTGAGCCTGTCCTCACGCTTCGCTGGGTGACCAGTCAGCCGCACTTGTGCAAGGAGGACAGGGCAAGCTGAGTGCTAGGGCCCTTGGAGCCTGCCTTAGCCCAGGTACGGTATCCCACCCTGCAATGAACTTCCCTCTGGCCTCAGCATCCATGGCTTGTGACCATCAGGAAGATTTTTGGAGTGCAGTTCCTACGGTCAGAAGTTTTGGCTGTCTTTCGTACTGCATAGGATTGTCACAAAATCTGCAAATAAATTGATTTTGGGGGAAATAAAATATGCACTGGTTTGGTGTCCCTTAAAGGATAAACAGTGGGATGCAGAGAGAGGGTGTCAGCCAATGCACTCAGTCACGCTGGATTAGTGAACAATAATTTGACAGCAATAACTTAGAAGTCATTGTCACCTTTTTCCTTAGGGCCTCAAAGACCTTCATCAGTACAAATTATTTTATATAGAGTATGCAAAACATTCCATATTATAAGTCATTTAAACCAATTAAGTAATTCATAGCCCATAAGAAAATAGGGAAGAAGTGAAAGAGCTGAGAACAATGGGCACATGTTTAATAGTATTTAATATGTACAGCACCCTGTGATATGGCATTTGGCTGTGAGTTTTCTTCAGAGATTACAGCAGCCAGGTTCCCCACCCTGCAAACCTCACGGTGTAAGATGGAGCTCTGACAAACGTTAAGTGTGAAAAGAGAAAAAAGGAAAGCTGAGAGAAGACAAAATTAGGATTATATACATATGCCAGTAAAGGAGACAGCTTGAAGAAGTTTTGCCATTTAACGAGCAGCAGAACTTAAGCGAGCTAACGCTTTGAAAAGAAACAAACATCCTGAAGTCTCACAACTAGGATGGAAACACCAGCAGATGAACTGTAACTGATGCAGTAAAAACGATTTGTTGCAACCATTGGTGGGGTGGCAGGAGGGGGCATGTGTCTTTGTGTGTGTGTGTGTGTGTGTGCACGTGTAGGTTTTTTGTGTTTGGCATTTTGCTTTTGTGGCATGCAGAGAAATGAAGGCTCTTTTCCTGCTCTTCCCTTATGCCTGCCACTGAATTCATATGGGTGAAGACAAGATTCAATGCCTACATTTCTGCAAGTACAAAGAAAATTCTTAAAAAGGTGTGGTGAGTCCTTCAATTTCTCTGAAGGATAAACTTCATTTTATGAGAGTGGCTGAAATATGCAAGGCAAGTGTCCTTCATCCCCAGGGGTTTTTTAATATCAATCTTTTTCTCCACTAAACCCCACCTTCCACGCAATAACTCCCTCTTGCTCATCAATCCAAGGACAAGCAGCAGCAGGAAGGATGTGATCCACTGAAGTTTTTCTTCAAAGCTTCATTTATATCCTGTGTAAAGTGGCACTGAGAGTGTGGTAGCATCTTTTATACAGAATTATTTGGTTCAGCACTGCTCTGTTCTTTACAAATTAAAAAAAAAAAAAGAGAGAAAGAGCTGCATGGTGCCCAGGGGAGGAATAAGAAAAACCATGCAAGTCTCCAGCTGAACAGAAAATGCTCATGTTAAGTCAGCTTTGACTTCACAGATTCAAGCGCTGAACAAACAGGAGTGAGTGTTGGTTTAGCTCTTGTTCTTTTGTGTTCAGTGTTTTTTTTCTTTCAGCCTCGTTTGGTTTCTTTGTTCCAGAATCAACAGGTGGCTATGAAAATTTGGGCTTAAAATAAACCCACCTAAACCCACTTCTCCTGCAGTTGCTTCTAGAGTTGCTCTCTTTTGGTTTTACTGGTTCAGTTCTCTAGCACTGTCAAAAATTGTGCCTTTGCTTCTAAACATAACTTTTACTTAACGCCTCTGATGTCTAGAGCCAGGCTACAGTCAAGTAGGTGGTTTGTTTTTTTTCTCATAGAAAGATGTATTAAATGCTTTTCTTATCCAAATAAATTGAGCTTTTTCTTTATTCTAAATTATTAAAAAATATATTTTAGAAGCTGTCATCAACCCAACTGCCTTGGGTTAAAGCTGACAAATGAAGGTGATGGCATTAAGAGCTTTTTCCCCCTCTTACCATAGACAAACTATCCTCAGATGTAAAGAGCATGTTATATAATTCTATGCTTATATTTTACAAGCAAAATCACAGCAATAACGTAACAAATCCTCATGAGCAGTCTTAAAAATCCTAAGCAGTACAAAAACAGTTAATTCCTTTAAGCAAGATTAGTCAAAATTAAAATACTTTATATTAACTTATATTTTAGTATACCCTGAATAATGTAGTTTTCAGAAATTCTTTTTTGTTGTTTTAAAAGAAACCCTAATCCTGCCAGTGATTTCTGCATGGAAATGGGGCCAACAAAACCAGCTGAGCAGAGTTTTCCAACCTTTTATTTGGGGGACATAGGATTTAACCACTTGTGAGATGCAGAGAAAAGGTGAGTTTTCTCACTTCTCCCCCCTCTCATTAGACCATTGCATGGGAAAAGGTACATTTTCATCCACACAAGTGTTTACATGTTTAAGAAACTTTTATGCAGCCATCTTTTGTCTAAGCCCCTACTTCTGTGATATTCTGTGATGTTCAGAATCAGTACCACATGGTTGAGGAAAAAATGGATGTCATGAACAGCAAAAAAGCCCTGTGACAGTGGGGTAAGCTCTTTGCAAATTACAGTGTAGTTCATGAGCCTGTCTGAGCCAAGGAAGCAGAGCGTATTAATTAGATACACTGACCAGTAAGATTTACCCAGGCGTAGCAGTAACAGATACTCTGAGAAACTTATCTCCACATAGCAGCTAGCAGAGATGGACATTAAAATAAAAATTATCGAGCAGAAGTTTTACAGAAGAGAACCGAGTCAAAGTATTATGAAAATAGATGTGTCAGATGCTGGCATACCTAACCATGTTATTGTTTATATTCTTGCACAACCTCTCACATGCCCTGATTACACTCAGTACCCCTTGAGCTGTGCTCTGTACAAGCCCATAGAAAATACATTGTGCTTGTTTCAAAGAGCTTACTCCATCAGTTCTCTAATTCCCCTCCCTGGGTTTTCTATAATCAGTTTGTTCCTTAGTGTTTTCTCACACACGAAGTAAAATTCCTCTTATTTAGCTTACCCTCAAAAGAGCATGGGACATACTGGCGCAGGATTATATCTGTCACAAGCTGCCGAAATAACTGCATGGTTTCATGCAAATCAAATCCTCCAGGGATTGTCCCAAATCCACACAAGTTGTTTGGTTTTTTTATATCTCTCTTGGGACCTCACATCAGCTGTTTTACTTGTCCATCTTGTTTTAAAGGCAACGTGTCTGACAGGACCATGTCAGTTATTCCACTTTAGCTCATCCTTGCCGATGGCCTGTTCCTCACCTCCTTCTGCTCTGCCCAAATTAGCAATCTTATTGGAAACTAAACTTCAGGAGTTTCTCATTTTTATCATTCCTATGAGAACTACCTTTCCAGTTTGGAAACTGGAATATATCAGTAGACCCAGGACCAGATGACGTACTCCATCTTGCTCTGCTCAGCTCTCAGGCTAACAGGGTGTGTCACTCCAGACAAATATTTATCTACCAAACTTCATTTCCTTATGCAAGTTCCTGGTGAATGTATAAAAACACAGCCACTGCAATTTTAAAACCTAAAATACCCACATCTATTAATTAAGAATTTAAGGGGAGAGACTGATCTCTAATTGCACAGCTCAAACTGTTCATTTTCCTATGGGTGCCAATTATTATTGTTCTCCTCAGTGGCATCTCTGCTGTAGGCCGTGGGGTAATGAAGAAAGCTGAGTAAATAGTGCATATAAGATATCTGTGAATCATTAACAAAGTCATTAAAGCAATTATAGATGATTCGTAATGAAATAAGGTCTAGCACAGAGAACGTTAGTCGTTTTGTGCACAAACAGCCTATGGTACCAGGAATAGAAAGCTCTGTAGCCAAGTCTTAATCCAACAGTCTTTCTGATAAAATGACCTTTTCTTTCCTGACATCCACTGTAGAAGCCCTCAATGGTTTAATTGTGGCCATTCTTATGAGGGATTATTCTGATGCCTTTGCTATTTGCTGATGAGACAGCTCCTTGACAGGAAAAATGCCCATGATCCCCATGGCAGGGCTCAGGTGGGCTGACAGCCTGGTTGCCCTCAAAGTCAAGCATTGGACCCTAACTGTAAACCAAATATAAAGTTTCAGGCCAACATTTATTTACTTTAAGGATACTTACGCATGAGCATGACTATCAATGGCCTTCCTGGGTAGGTGAGTTTTCCATGTGTCAGTATCAGCATGCTGCACACATGCCACCATGTTCCCTGTAACAAGTTGCCGTTGTCTGGATCCTCCATGTGTTCAAACCCACATAGATCAGGCCTCCATAGACATGTGCAATTAAGCTGTTACAGCCGTCACTGCTCGATGGCTTGATTTCTGGAATGGCAGATGGCCCACAGTTCTTCCTGGAAACTTCATCCCTTTTTCTTTCAGGGCTCCTGGTTCTGTAACTTTATGTCTTCATGCCTGAAGTGGTCCTGCAGTGGCATCTGAAATGCAGCCCCACTCCTATTCCCACGCCTGGTGCAGCAAACAGAGGACTCCTCTCTCCTTTAATTAAACTGCCTTAGGTGAAGGTCATTAATTTTTCTTTTTCTTTGAAAGTGCTATGGAATGTAGTCCTTGAAAAAACAAACCCGCTACAGTTATATACTGCTGTGGTAGAAGAAAAGAGACAATAAGGTTTCCACAGCAACTATTAGTAGTGACCCAGTGTACATCATAAGTATTATGTGACTTCATTACTTCTAAACTATGCAATGGTCTATATTAAACAACATTAATGGGATTAGATTCAATTACAGTTTTAATACCAAATCCCAGTTAATGTACCTGATGTAAATAGCTTTACTGCAAGCTATAATTCTTCCAAAAAAAAGAAAACCAAACAGAAGAGCAAATAAATTTTCAGGCCAATGCTGCTGTAATCTTTAGCTTTTTATATCTGAGGTTCATTTGTTTCACCTGCAGCTATACTGCCCTTTCTTGAAATTTAATCTTACCTCTACTGTGTGCATAAATATATCTAAGAAAAAAAAATCTCCATATCATGTACTAAACAATGGAAAAGTGCTTTATCCTTGAAGGCATTATCGAGGCTCTTCACTTAGTGGAAGGTGGTATTTTGCCAATGGAGAAGTGAAAGCTGAGTGCAAAGGGATAAGATGGGAAGATTCATTATTCCTGTAGCCCCTGGGTACAGCTTTATCTGTGAAGTGACGTTCTCTGAATGCAAGATGGTAAGGATAATGATGAATTCTTGATAAGGAGCAAGACACAAATATGTAGGATTTTACCAGCTGCATGAATAACCAAAGTAAAATTCCTTCAGTCTATTGAGAAACTCTAGTTCAGGAGCAGGACATTTGCACCAGCTTCTCTGGCCAGCTCTAGTACCCAAACATCCTTTCCTACTTACAGCAAAAATTATGAAGGAACAGGTACACACACTCATTCAAGCTGGTATCTCAAATCTAAGACAAATCTGAGGCTCAGGGAAGGGCAAAAGAGAAACGACGTATTAAGTATATTGGTGGATTGTGTTTGATTGTTAATGGAGGGATCCATCTCCTAATCTTCCCTGAAGCATTCAGTACTCTAGACCATAAAAAATATAAAAGCATGCTGCCTTTTCAAATTTTTCTTAATGCTTGCTACGATTTGCATTTATAAATAAATGCAATCAAACCCAGACACTTTGCACTGCATCCTACAGACTCCATGGAAAGGAGAGAAAGAACTCCACATTGGAGATGTCAGTCACATCTTTTTCTACAAGAAAATGAGAAGAGACTGTACAATAAGAACGACATCTGAACCTGTATCAGGGAGACTATGTTTGAAACAGTGGTACTAATAAGGTGAGTTTCATACAGCCTCATTGCACTCTGGTGTAAATACTTTAGGAGTTCTTCTCGTAACTGCCCATTCCTTGTCTCACAGGCTCTGAATGTGGAAATTATTCTACCACTCCCTACCTATACTGTACCAAGTGTATTATGAATGAGACCAATAATTTCAAGGGAGAAGTAGTTTCTTCAGGAAATACAGGCCAATCATTGTCCAAATTTTTTATGCAACTATGATTATTATTTTGCTTATTATTATGTTTTATTATTTTGAAGATTTTTGTATGATGTACTTACCCCTTACACAACCATCCAGAGGATTAACTTGCTTGATGTTGCAGCAAGTATTCAATATGTGCAAATACTTTCTTTTTACCTAGCCAAATATTCAGGTGTACTTTTCAAATATTGACTACTAAAACTTTGCTTCTCAAATTAAATTGTTCTTTTTTCCCTGTTGGGATAGGAAAATATAGCATATACCTACTATCCATTAGCTTTTTAATAAATGGAATAGTAAAAAAAATCAACAAAGAACCCAGTAGCAAATGGAACAGCTGTTCTTGCACTCTAACTATGGAGATAAATTGGATTTTTTTCCACAGTAGTTCTTCATGAGAACCACTGATTTATGTCTTTGGCCTGCTTTCTCCCTCTACTGGTCTGAAATAGAACATTTGCTAAAGGAAATTTCAAGACTTTCCACATTAAAATCTGACCTTTGTATTGATAATACAGCAAAAAAAACACGACGTCCCTGGTCCTCATTCTGTGGTACTAGTGAATCACATGCCACTGTAGTTCATGGACAGGAACAACAGACATCTTCAATGATCTGGCCATCTTTATGCTATTTCTTCTTAAAATACGTCCTCTCTGTAAGGATTTGAGCTTGAATAATCATGTGATTGCATGAGAGTTAATCACAAATCCATGATTAATACTTCATCCTGAATCTGATTCAAGTCGCAAGCACAAATTACTGTTTGAAGTTTGCTCTCTGCTAAGCAAAATGGAACACACAAATGGAAAAAGCTGGAGGACAATTGCCATTTTAAATGCATCATAATGGGAAGAACATCACAAAGTCTCTGAGGCTGGGAGTTTCTCACTCATGAGAAGCCCGCCTGGATGAAGGCAGCTTTCAAATGATGTTGCCACTGTGTTCCTCCTCAGTCATGTTTCTCTCTTCTTGGGCAGCCACATAGTGAGCTAGTGCAAGGAACTGGTCTGGCCAAAATCTGTATACCTCTTGAAGAGTTATTTTTTAGCCAGCAGATTGCACTTCAGTCAGCTTAACTTGAGAGTGCATCACAGCTTTTTCACAGTTCTGAAATCTCCAGGTTCTCCATTTTTCCTTAATATAGCCTTAATTTGACTTACCACATTTCCTGTGCTCTCCTTCCAGAAGGAGCTGGTCACTCTGTCCCTGGTTTATCTTTAGTTTATGCCTGAAAGGTGTCCTTTAATCTACAGCACCAACACATGGGTGAGCGTGTCAATACTGAAGTCCACCTGCTTGTTCTGCTGGATCAGGCAAATGTGTATTCCCATGGGACACAGGGGAACAGGCCGATATGGATCATGCTCAGGTCAACATCTGTCTTCCTTGTGATCCCTTCCTCTAAGCTACAGAAAAAATATTGATTTTCAGCATGACTCAATTGACAAGTTTTTACCTTGCTGTTTGCCACTGCCAGAAGTTTGAGTTTCTCTGTCTCAGGAAGAAAACCAGATGTTCTCCTTCAAAGCTGAGGTCTCCAGAGGCCGGTATGGACAGCTGCTGCTTCCCAGCCAGCCCCAGTGAGCAGCCACTCCACAGCACTGGGATGCTGGGGTTTGTATTCATGGAAAAGGAATCCACTGCATTTCCGCAAGCAGCAGATCAGGGAGAGCAGAGCCACAGGGGAAGTTTCCCAAGTCTGGGCACATCATAGAGCTGTTTGCATGGAGAATCCAGATTCATTTCTGTACTGCAGGTCGCTTTGCTTTTACCAGTACAAGCTCAGTAAACCTAGTTATTCAGGGCCTATAAAATTAATTTCTTTTTTCCCTCACCACAGCCTGGCAGCCTGCATCTTTAAGTGCAGAAAAGGGTGGGGGGGGGGAAAAAAAAAAAAAAAAAAGAAAGAAGAGATTACCAAAAGTAAATGTAAAAAACCCCAGCTTGTAAGCACCATTAGGCTTGATGGCAATGTGAAATGTTTGCTGAGGAACTTAGAGAAAAGGAAGAGAACAGGAGCAGATACTTGACAGTGTGTGAAAGAATATAACCTTGCTGTCAGAGGAAAAAAGACTGTTAAGATAGAAGAAAGAAGTCAAGCTCAGTGTCAAGGATGGCTGAGCAAGCGTTTAAAGCAAATCTCTATTTGGAAAGGTAGCGAGGAGTTGTGAGGCAGGAAAAAAAAACAACGGAGAAAGTCAAACCCATGTGGCCAAGAAAAGGAGAGAAATACTCTGGAAGGAACCCACAAGCAGCAGAATTAGTGAGAGCAGGTCTTAACAGCAATATTTTTAACACTCATTTGCAGGGCTTCCTGGCTTCTAAATACACACGAATGAGCAAAGGTTCAAAAGGCACCTGTCTCTAGGTTAGACTCTTGCTGTATGCCATTGATGCTCAGGCACATGTAAGAGGGACCAGCCCATGCCACCACGCTGGGGCACACTGGCATAGCCCAGAGCACCTCAGCCACCCTGCTTCATCTCCTCTCCCTGACCCTGGGCAGCTCAGGGTGCTCCTACCCCAGGGACTGGCGGGAGCTGGCCAGGACCATGACAACCTGTGCAGCCTGGTATTTCTCCCTTTAGCTGCAGTACCTGATGCGCAGTCCCTACACAGCAGGGCTGGGGTGTACAGCCTTCCTCCAGGAGAGCAAAGAAGGCAGGCACAGGCTGGGGCTGCACCAGGAGCTGGGGGACTTTAGAGTCCAGGTATTGCACTCCTAAATGGAAGTTTCTGTTGATGTGTTAAAAAGAATTAATTAAACCTGAAGGGCAGACACCACACCCCCCTGGCTTCAGCTGGGCCACAATCTCACCTCCCAGTTCTGTGGTAGAATGTACCCATACAAAGGCTGTCTGGGTTGAGTTAAAAATCAGCAAATGAGAGTTTATTTGAAAACTATCACAAACCCCTGCGTTCTTTCTCACTGCTTGGTTTGATGGAGGCAGTGACACATCCTAACAAAGTGTGCAGGCTGTACAAGGAGACATTTAGCTTCCTGTTCCAATGCATTTGATAAGGTGTTATCCATCTATGTATCCCAGGGTGAAATGGGTGGGCAAGAAAGCAAGAGGAGCAGGCTCTGCTTCCTCCCAGATCCTCTGAATGGAGGGGTTTCTCAGAAGGAGATCAGGCATGGCTTTGCCATGCAACAACATGGGAAAGGATTGCAGTGGGTGCCAAATCCTTTCTTATCCATGTTAAAAATCAGGACAAGGCTTTGATTTCTCAGCAAGCGCTGGTGGTGTTAAAGCTACCGATTGTGCTCGTGTGCTCCCTGTGGTGCTTAAATAGAGCAACTGTGTGCCGTCTGTACAGAGATTATGACCAAAAGGACCCTGCCCCAGGTACATGTGCACACAGTGGGTCTGATTGGGAGCCAGCTGGGAGAGAAAGGAAATGCCACCGGAGCTGGCTGTGCCCAGGGAAGGGACGCACTGTGACTGGAGAGGGAGACACTGAGGGTGTCTGTGGGAGCAAGAGTTGCTGCAAGCTGCTAAGCCAGAGGAGCAGGAATCGTGTGCACAGCTCAGATGGGTCCTGAAACACAGCCCTGGCACACAATAAAATGTACTCAGATCCTCCTGCTTGGCTGCCATTTGCTCATTCTCTTCATCCAATTAGAGACATTTAATCCCACCAGTTTAATACCCTCTTTGATTTCTGATGGCTGGAAGGACCCACGTCCTCTCACCAACTTAACTTGTGATCATCGTTTGGTAGCTCACCCCAGATAAACTCCTGTTTGCGCTGCACACCTCAGCCCTGGACTGCCAGCAGCTCAGTTGGGTGTTATAACCATTCTGCCATGGGTTTCAATGGCATCTGCACTGTCATCAAACTGGTGGTGTTATTCCTCACCTTATGCTTGGGCTGCAGAGCGGGTGCTGGCCCAAAGCTGCCCTTTGCAGGCCAGACTCTCCATACTTCACAGGGCTGGAGCTAACCCCATCCTCTCAGCCACTTCAGTGTGCCTCTGCCTCCCCTCTCCAAGATCCCTCCATCCCTTCTGTCTTTTGGAAATCTCCCTAACACAATACTGAGCAGAACTGCAGAGTCTTAAAAAAAAAAAGAGGAGTCTGGGGGAGAAGGAAATAAAACCTATCCCGTTTCCAAGCACGGCTTAAAACTGCTTGCCATCAGACTCTGACAGTGCTCATGTCATGTCTGCTGTCTGCTTACCTCTTGAATTCCCTCTATAAGTTACCCTAGTCAGAGGAAAATCAAAGTGACGAGCAGCGCTGACGTGTGCGTGCTCTGAAGAGAGCAGGGGCAAAGTCCTCCGTGAGGTTTTAAAAATAGATGTGCTGCAAAGGGTTCAGAAACGTAGACTAAGAGATTCTTTTCCCCATGTGCAGCTTCTGTAGGCGCTTTGAACACTGGTAGTGTCACCACATGATTTACTTTATATATGCAATGAGGATGGCAAGGCACACTGCTATCTGACTGTCAAAATGCAAGGCTTTCACGGTTTGGGATCATTATCTAATCCGCTCCTGCAACACAGCAAAAAAAAAAAAATTATAAACAAAAGTAATCATACTTTTGCCTGAAAACAGTTTCCTGCCACATTTGCAGTGGAAAAATGAACACATCATCAGTTACTGCACATCAATTTGATGTATGACAGATTAAGATCCGGAAACATAGTGGGGATGTGTTTGTGTTTGGTTGGGCACTTTCCCCTTTTGAATCATCCTTCTAGGCTTCTCAGAAACTGCTATAATATACCCAAGCCTCATGGCTTTTTTTGTCTCCCTCCTTAAAATAGTAGGAACAGTGCATAATATCACAAATTCTTCAACCAATCAAGCACACTATTAACAAGGAATTTATGTGTTTTGTCTGCAGTTTTCCTCAGTATCAGGTTTAGTGGAGACTACTGCACACTCTAAGCTTGGTTAGAAAGATCAGATTTGCCAAGACAGCTGCAATTAATTGAAAGTTGTTCCTATTACCTCTAAAGGTTGTTGAAAAGAAATTATATACTCAGCCTACCAAGAAAAAAGTGTTCACAATTATAAGGAGATAGTTTCCAATCTATTTAAATAAGAGTTAGTAGAAAGCTGTACAAGGCCAATTAAATTTCTTATTGTCATTAAGGCAGAGACAACTGCTGTGATAGGAATTCAATAGCATTATATTTAGATACTTATTTTGCGATGAAAATACATCAGTAGAAAACAGAAAATACTCCAGTTACCAAGTACTCAACTAATGAATACTAAAAATGAGAAATACACCCAGGAAATTTACTTTAAAAATACACAGTGGACTCAGTAATTCTTCACAGTCACCAGTAGATTACACTATAAAGGAAATTTTGATTTCAGTGCCTTAATCCTAGGCTACAAAATAAGAGATAGTTCACTGAGAAACTCCAACCAGTGCTTGCATTGCTAAGACCAACAGCAACGTTCTTCAGGGGACTTTGTTAGTCCTGCAGCAATTTACCCAGCACTGCCCACATGCACGCCACAGCCAGCCTCAGCCCTGGGTTTGTTTAAATGGATCTCAGGTGTTTATAAGACTTTTGAAAAGTAGTGGACTTAGAAGGCCTGATTCCTACCCATGGATAGGTCCAGGGTGTCAGTGGAGTCAACCTGGTTTAAGTAAGAAATGTATTCTACTTTGGTGCATACAGTCCCAGAAGAAACAGAAGAAATTCCATCACCTGCCTGGTGTTAAAAATGCATCACATCCTGGGGTGCTGGAGAACAGTAGATAACATCTACACAAGGAAATTTTTATTCGTATTCTTCTTATTATTAATGCTCAGAAAAAATAATATTTCTGTAGAATTTACAGGACATATACAAAGACGTTCAAGATGTGTCTGCACTAACTGTAATAGAAGGCCTTCCTTCCACCCCCAAATACAAAAAATGAAATGACAATTCCAACAAAATATTCAGAGAAATGCAATTATCACCAGGAAAAAAGAAAAAAAAAATCATCTCCAAATAGTGATGCATCCATTCTGTTGTAACAGGGCAGGGATGTAACAGGCCAGGGAGTCCTTTCACCTCTGGGAACTTACACATCATCCGAGAACAAAGCAAATTAATGTAGTGACTGCAATCCAGTGATCTATTTATAGGACGAAACACTTGACACTATTTTTGCTCAGAGCCATTTACTATCCAGAAGAAATAGCAGCATTGCACACAACAAGCCACTAGCAGAATGAATCTGGAAAAGGAAATAAATTTACCCAATAGCTGGCTGAAGCCAGCACTATTTATCCATTTTACATAAGCACCGAGAACAGAAACCCTTGCTAGCAACAATCCCTAGCTGAAATGCCTTCAACATCATGGTTTTTGCTAGCTACAGCTGACTCTTGCTTTGCAGTGTTACTTGATAAACTTGTTGTTACTCACAGGCATTTTAATAACCAAATATCACTGAACATACTTTCCCTAAAATTGTGACAATAAGTTCCCAGTTTGATCTATTACACAGTTTATTTTTGCTGCAGGAACATACGTCCCTTTTATCTCTCTCCCAAGTCACACCTTTATAAATTTCCCTTTCCCTCCTTCAGAGAAGCTGAACCACCCACAGGATATATTTTTCCTGCAGGAACACCGTTCTGCTGCTTGTTCAGTTGTGATTGATTCAATCGAAGCAAAGACCTCTTTCTCATGAGGAGATTTTCAGTCCCCCCAAAACCAAGCCTGCAGCACAGGGTACGGTGTCTCCCTCTCACCACGCTGCCCCTCCATCCTCTTAAGAGAGGATGCCCTTTGTGCGGAAGCATCAAGTGAGTGGGTTTACATTGTTTTTCCCCACTGAAGTCACCTTCTAGCCTCTCCACCAGAGAGCTCTTTGGTCCCAAAGCAGGACCTGCCTCTCACCTACTCTTTCTTTCCCTGTAGAGCAGTCAGGCATTTTCCTGCATTTAGATTTCTCAGCTAGTAGGTCCCAAGGAATGAACACCACACAGTCAGGCAAATAGCTTCTCCTCTGGGGCCTCAGCCTCTGCATTTCTCCTGCAGCAACGTTTGTAATGTTGCAGTGGCAAGGTTCCTCATACAGATGTTATTTGCTGCTACATGAGACTAAGCATGTTCTTGGTGAAGTGACCTGTCAGTCCTAAATGCTCTAAGTTGAACAGATTTTGCCCTCTCTGAAACACACATGCAAATAAAGCTCCAGGGGGGAAAAAAGGAAAAAAAGAACAGCCTTGTGCCAATGCTCGAAGGGGCAGGGAGCATCTTTGTTGCCTGGGGTTCCTCCAAGCACACAGAAGCCCAAAGGAAGCCCCTTTTGAAACCACCATGTTGCTGCCGCTCTAAGTGACATCAGGGTCCATCCTTCTGCTACCTCCTCTTTAAAGTATTCCCCGTTCCTGCAGATGGATGAGCCCATGCAAAAAAATAAGTCCCCCACCATTTTTTATCTCTATTCACATTCACAGCAGTATAGAGAGCTCAATTACAGATGCCACTCTGCTCTGCCCGCCTTGGCTTCTCACACCGGCAAGGTGATTTGAGACATCCTTGGCAATAGCTAAAAACTTGTCATGGACAAACTTCAACCCAAGTCTGCCAGTTTCAGTGTGACTAAACATCCAGAAGCCTGAATGCTAACCCAGGCCTTGGTAGTCAATAAAGTCGTACCGCAGACCTATCATAGCACACATGCAACATTTCTCATACAACCCCTCCTTCCGGTAAACATTTCTCATAATACCTGGATGTTGTGCTGCCTGCTCTTCCTGGAAGAAAAGTGGCTGTATATCAAAATTAAAGAGCAGATTAGGTTTGAAAAAGCTAAGCAAAACACTTCGGTAGAAAATGAGGTGTTTCACAGTAGCTTTTTCCTGGGTTATGTTTCAAATCAGTTTGGTACTTTAAGATAAATAGAAGGCATAATTTCCCATTTTGGCAGTATAGGTTTTCAAGAATGCTTCATTTACTATTTTAAGCGCTGAAAAATGAAGCTGTTTCACTTAAATCTTGTGATTTTGAGCAAAAATTTGCAAAACCTAAAAATTTATGCCACTTTGAATTTCAAAAAAGCAAAAGAACAGGTGGCCCTGTCCTAGCCAGAGGCTGCTAGCAGATGCCTGAGAAAGGGTACAAAAAGAGAGCAAACATCTGGTGAGCCACAAGAGCTCAAGTTTAAAAGGACCAATAATAAGTTTTAAATCCTTGTTTTTCTGAAGGGTTATAATGAAGAGCAAGATATCAAACATGCTATTGTAACACGGCAGAGGGTGCAGACTCATCCTCCTGGAGGAAATAATGTTACTTGAAAAAACAGCATATCTGAGCCTTCTGTGACTAGCAAATTAAGTCTCACTGAGATATAGTTGGGACATCTTTGCAGATTGCTTGCCAAATAAATGTACGGCTACTCACATATTTCAAGCCAATCTTAATTGCCCTTCTCTACCAGGACCATTTTAGGATTAAAGAAAGCATCCCTCTACTCCTCCAAACAGGTATCCCCCAGGATGCTACAGAGCCTGACTCAGTGGGACGGCTCACAGTCTTGAAATGACAGGTGTCACAAAGTGACAGAGATGCTCAGCATGTTTTGACACGGATTCCATGTCTTTTTTTCCCTCCTACTGCCTCTTAGGTCTGTAACACTCTCATGTTCAATGGTTATGGATGTGCAGCATGCTACAGTCGATTAGAGAAACTAGTCCCACCTACAGAAAGCTTTCTTTCAATAGCAGCTCCAAAAGCACCGCACAGTACCAGGCTCCAGTGCTATACACTGGTCCTCGTGAGATCACGGTGCCCAAACCTCCCCTCCTACTACCCCAAGTTATTTCAGTGGGAGTGACAGGAAGGCTGAAAGGAGCCCTTTTTGGTCAGTACGAATATCCCCCATTCCCCACAGTGTGCATCTCCACACATTCAGGGTCTCCTGGCATTTGTACAGGAGGAATGGATTTGGGTCACTTAACATTTGCTGCAGAAAGCTGCACTTTCGGTTTGCAACAGCAGAAAAAAAGAATGAAATGCTGCTTTGCGTTTCTAATTTCTGTGATTTAGTGGAAATGTTGTAAAACTTCAAATTCTAAAACTAGCTGTGGAAAACCTGAAATTATATTTCTGTTAAAAAAAATTCTCCAAGTTACATTTTCTACCTGGAAGCTTTAACGAAGGAATAAAGGAATCACTGTTTCCAGATAACCACACTGAAATCT
Source organism: Podargus strigoides (assembly GCA_028020825.1). Classification (NCBI taxonomy): domain Eukaryota; kingdom Metazoa; phylum Chordata; class Aves; order Caprimulgiformes; family Podargidae; genus Podargus; species Podargus strigoides. The sequence goes on along the minus strand of CM051623.1, from coordinate 11,897,401 downwards.
CACATTAGTATAGACTTACACGTAGTGACTGAGGATATTAAAACACTCACTAGGAGACAGAGAAAGACGCAAAGCTTTACAGTTTGGGAAAGAGTAGCGCAGTAAAGACTCACCCATTCACATCATTCCTCTTTTCTAGTTTATTCTAACAATTCCTAGAATTTAAAAAAATGTGAAAAGTCTTTATTCAAAGGTGAGGTTAAAAGCCCAAACCTTTTCTGAAGCTGGCATTCCTCCAAATTAGAAGTTTTGAGCTGTTCAGTCTTTAAAGATGGATGTTTCCACTTCTCTTTCTATTACAAATTTAACCTATACCTCCACACAGATTTGATACAGTTCTTCAGTCATGACTGCTTATAAAATCCTGAAAGAATCCTTGGACAAAGTCTTTACAGTAAAAACTGTCCCCAGGTAATTGCCATAATACTCTTCAGAAACAGACAATTACTTTTTAGAAAATTAAATTTCAACGCATGAGTTTATATAAAATATCAACATTTGTTCCAACCTGAATTTCCATACTGCATAACAAAATGTGTTCCTGGAATAGGCTGATAAATATATATCAGCTTAGACAAAATTTTAATATGGCAAAAAATAAACACTAGAAATATGCTTAATTTGCTTAATTGTCTATATTATATTTAGAACATGCATTTTACCAATGTAAGGACTTTTTAGATTTTTCTGGCCCCACTGAGATCTGACCACTTTTAAAAATATAATACTTTAAGAAAATAATAAATTTTTTGTTCATTTTAGGCAGCAGTGAAGTCAGAGTAGATGGGTGACCCTATAAACTTTGGATTGCTTTTCACGCAGCTTAAGAAGTGGAAAGTTGTGAGGCTTTTCCTAGTCCTGAAAGGGCTGTTTCCTCTCCAGATACTTCCCTAATGATCTGTGAACATAAATCAACTGGGATTCACAGCAATACTGCTGAAGAGAGGATCTTTTTTCTTATAACTTGGCAAGGCTGGTTTAAACACCAGATGGATCAAAAATAATAATAATTTGAAGAAAAACAGTATCTTCTTCCCACAATCTTTTTTTCTGTCTCACACACACCTACACTTTTCCAGTCACATGCTGAATGCTGCTCTCAGTACGGCTCTGGAGCACCAAGTACTTTCCATGAAATATACCCAGTAATTTGCTCTGTCGCGATCCTTCCTTCACTGGCTCCAGTTAAGAGAGGGTGGTTTTATTTAGCTGGGTTATATGGAGCTGCTAACCTCTCCAGTGAATGTCTAAGTGGTACAACACATGGGATGGGCTACAAACCAGTGGTGGAAACCTGTATGATACTGGGAATGTGGACTGGCTCTGCCATGCCCTGACTTGCTGTCCCTACATTCACTTTCTAGCTCCTCCGGCAAAGTCTCACTCACTTGAGCCTGGAAGGGCAAAGCTACTTTAATTGCATCTGTCTTAAATAGCAAATCCTCTTCAAACTTGTCTGGTTTTATAAATGTCACATTCTCTGTATGGCTGACCTTTTCCTTTCCCAAGTTTTCTATCTGACTTGGCATGGGGAGAAATGAAGTCCAGGATTTGGAGGGCAGTGATGCAGGAGGACACATGCTGTGGAAGGACATACGCTGTGGAAACGCAGCACAGCCACTCTTCAGGCTCCAGATTACAGGGCTGGCTCGCGAGTACGTCTGGCAGAACAATACGAGTGGATGGCACAGTCAAAGGCTGAGAGAGACTGGTGCAAACTGGCACATTAAACCATTAGGTATCTTTTACGAAAGCTCGAAGATCGGCTTATTGCAGGACCAGCCTGCTGACTAACACAAATTTATCAAAACAGTGATTAAATGCTCACAAACAAAACAAGCCACATGATTATTTTTTTTTCTTAATGGAAAATCTCTCCAAGCATCTACATGCTCAAGTGTCACTTGAGTGTTTCCCACCAGGATTTAAACTGATGGAGCTGCTCAAAGCCTGTGGGTCACTGCATAGAGAGCTCATTCCAGTTTTGTCTCCTGAAAGTCTTCCAGCATGCCCATGACCAAAAGAGAGCATCCCTGCATGGCATGAGCATAAAGAGAGCACATCCAGTGTCAGCAAGTGGCTGTACTGCAGCCACCCAAAAGCCCCGACCACACGGGCTGTATGGGGCAGCAGATGAGTACATGGGTGATGTTTGTTCTGTGGACTAACCTCATTGCTGCCTGGCTGGTTTGCATTCCGCCTGCCCCTCCGAGGCTATAAAGGAGGTGATTACAGGAAAACAGCAGCCTTACTGCCCTTTCAGTCCACTGAAGGCCATTTCCCCTGCAGTTAGAGAGCAGAAGTAGAGCAGACTTTTTTATTGCTTGAGCCCAGAGATAATAAACATACAGGCTAGCCAATTCAATACTTTTAAGTGCTTTGTGTTTTTCTGATTTAACACAAATGACACTTAAGCTCCTCTTCACCCCACTACAGTGACAATCAGCTCCCTGCATTGCATGAAATATGCCTTTTCTCACACTGTGCTAAACACTTAAACAATCATCACTGCTTAGGTAGTGATTGTGGACAATACCATTTGGATATTTCTCCTGAGCATCAAGATAAACACATTTTCTGGTGATTCCCTAAGAAACTTCAAGTAGCAAAGCTATTATTTAGTGAGAACATCTGCTTATCAAGTAGCCCTGTGGCTTTTGTGCAGGAAATTGAGACACACAGAAACTCTATTTATAATTGGGTCTGGGCAATAAAAGTTGCAATGCTGGGATCCTGGACCATTCTTTCTATGCTTTCAGGCTCCATCACCACACACTGAAAAGTTTTCATGTTTCCACTTTCCTGTTGCCATTTTCAAAGATATCATCTTAATTTTGTTTTCCAAACCAGGAGGTACCACAAGAATAACTATGTGTTTAACTTTCACTGTGGCCCACAGTGAAAGTGCCAGATTAGGGAGGAAAAATGCATCCAAAGGCATTTTTCTGAAAAGTCAATCTTGTAAGTTTTCCGAATCCTGAGGTCTCTTTTCCCTAAGGTACCAAAGTGAGCTAAACAACTTCCAATGCCCCTGGATGCACGCCCAAAGCCCTGGGCTGTTCGTATGCCAGCAGTTCTGCAAATCAAGTGTTTTACTTCCTTTGCCTTGATGTCAAGTGCCTGAAAACAAACAGCTTCTTTCTGGGAAGAACAGTGTGTTTCGTTGGACATAGAGCCATATATTTTTTTCTCACTTCCATTTTGGCAAAACCCTCTCACATCCAAGTTTCAGAGTTGGGTTTGATCCAGAAGGAATTTCCTATTGGTTTTGTTTCATCTTTTAACAAGGTAACCCCCCCCACCCCAGCCACCCCCTCCCTTGGTATTTGTGTACCTTATTTCTTCTGCCCCTTCTTCTTTCCTTGGAGATGCTCAGCACTGCAACCAGCCACAAAGCTGCAAGAACATGGCTGCTCTTAGAGGTTAAAGGGGGTTAAATGGCAACACACTTGCTTATAAAGAGGCTTAAGATCATCCTAAATAGGCAGGTTTCCAAATTATAAGGTTTTCCTTTTTCTCATTTAAAAAAAAAAAAAAAAAGCCACGCACAAATAATTCAATGACTTGTCAAAAGAAGGCATGAAAGGTACAACATAATTGCCATTAAGAAGCTGCTGGTGGTGTGACACCATTCCCGTTGTACACCAGCCATCAATCTGTCAGTCATCCAACCTCAGCCCTGAAGTCTGGCAGTCACCATTTATTACAGGCAGGTACGGCGTTCAGGCTCCAATGCCTCTTGTTCAAATTTCTTGACAATTTCCTTTAAAATCTATTTTTTCTAAAAAAAAAAACCCTTTCAAATGTGGTAAATTTCAACCGTTCTGGCTAAAATTTTCAAGACAGCTTTCCTGCAGGAAAGCAGGGAACGTTTCAGATGAAATCTCTCATCTGTTCCCCTGAGTGATGCTAGGGGGAAATATTTTGGTTTGTCTGTTACTCTAACTTTTAGCACTTCTTGCTTGAGAGTAATGAAATGGTGAGAGAGAGGAAATGCCCTCCTCTGTAAATGGTTTGTGCTGTCATTTTCAAACGAAAATGGATAAATAATTGATTTTGCCATGATAAGATGTTTTGGCTAGTTGCTCTTTCTGGATATCATAACTTATACATGTTTGTATTAAAAAGGAGCACAGCAGAGAAAATGGGGACCTCGCAGAGGCACTCAGAGGTAAGGCAGTAAAAACACGTCCTTGCACGCAGTGCATTAGCAGGCCTGATGGGTGTCTTTTGTGATGCTCCCTGATTGTGCAATCCCATTTTATAATAAAATACAATGTCATGCAGTTTATTAACAAATCCAAGCAGAAAAGTATATACTGTAATTACATTTCAAACTCTGTGCATACATTACTTTCCTTTCCTGACAGCCTAGAGCTGCTCTCATTTTTTAATGCAAATGCTTTATGCTGCTGGCCAGTGACACATTCTCTTATCCTGTTTTTTCTAAGAAGGTATGAAATGGTCTTATCTGTCTGTGAGTGCCCACGTAATTACTTTTAATCCAAAGGACAATATCAACCACATCTCAGGGAGGAGAAGATGCCTCAAAGCTTGTGAAGGTGGAAGGGAGAGGGTCAGTGAAGCACATCCAACAAAGAATCATAGAATGGGTTGGGTTGGAAGGGACCTTAAATATCATTTAGTTCCAACCCCCCTGCCATGGGCAGGGACACCTCCTGCTAGACCAGGTTGCTCTATGCCCCATCCAACCTGGCCTTGAACACTTCCGGGGAGGGGGCAGACAAAGCTTTTCTGGGAGACCTGTTCCAGTGTCTCACCACCCTCATGGTAAGGAATTTATTTCTAATATCTAGTCTAAAACTACTCTCTTCCAGTTTAAAAGCATTACCCCTCATCCTATCACTACACGCTCCTGTAACAAGTCCCTCCCCAGCTTTCTTGTTGGCCCGTTCAGGTACTGAAAGGTGCTACAAGGTCTCCCTGGAGTCTTTTCTTCTCCAGGCTGAACAACCCAACAAGAACAGGGGAGCCCTCCTACACACAGCCCACTGTCCCAGCAACACTTGCACAGCTCTGCAGAGACACACGGGGGAAAAACACGGGAGGCAAAAGGTCCAAATCTGCAATTACACTACAAGTCTCCTAGATGAGCTGGTGAAGGGACTGCTGTCTATAGCTCAGGCAGTACAGCAAGTGTTGCTTGCTGAGGTCACAGCATTGTGGGATCCTTGGAGTAGGAAAGGACCATCAGAGCTCATCCAGTTCAACCTGGGATCACTCCAGGTGGCTCAGAGCTTTAGCTGGTCAGGTTCTGAAAGTGTCTAAGGATGGAGATGGCATGACCTCTCTGGATAAACTACTACAATGTTGGGACAGCAATTTCTGCTACTGCAGGACTTGTGTCAGTCACCTGCAACTCCTCATCAGCTATACCTTACTTCATCACCCATGAAGCAGGGAGGGGTCCTGATTACAAACCACAATTTCTTGGCAGCCTACCTTCAGTCTAGCAGCCAACATCTTCTGGGGCCTGCCCTGGATATCTGCTAACAGGAGGCAGGAGCCAGTAACCCGACCAGCTCCCTATGACTCTTAGCCACTCTTTCCAAAAATTGGTCTGCCAGCACAGAGAGATGTACCCTCTCTCTCACCCATAACTCAAATTCCAGGTCTGATGTTATGATGGGTATTTTTCATTCTTTCCCATCTATGTCTCACCTTCTTTGAGGTGCTCATCCTAATTTCTTAGCTCATACTTAACAGAATCAACAGGCTTGAGTTCACAGTTAAATCCATCCTTGCTACAAATAAAAGTGCATCCAGGCAGTCTGGTGAGTGGGAAGATGGGTCTTAATTACATAAAATCTTCTTTGCCCTCATAGTGCCAGGTGAGCTGGGGAAGAGAGCTCGGAAAGTCCCTTCCTGGGGTCTATCTCTTCTCCTCAAGTTGGTCTTTCCCATGGGGTAGCAGAGCTCCTTCCCTATAACGGCAAGTCCACTGCTGTGACATGGCCATACCCTGAAATCCTTGACTACAAGCAAAGCTTTACAGGCTCATGAGAGGTTCTGATGGCTTTCCCCACCACTAGTCCATTGGGTCTCGCACACTAAGAGCCCCTGCTATGTCTTATTTAACAGTGTGTATTTATATCGTACAGCAAGGCAAGTGCTCCACTGCCCTGAAGCCCAGCAGGATGGCAGCTACCACTCATCACACAGAAGAAAAGCCCTCCCACCATGGCCACTTCCCAGAGGCATTATCAAAACCTTCACACATGTTTAACTAGTGAGCCAATTTTCACCTCTGCACCCATTATCTCAGAGCGGAAAAGTGACGTTACTCTATGACACAACATGAAATATGCAGCTGAAGCAGACCCTCTGTCTCAGTCACCTATGTCCACTGAGGTGGTAGCCTAAATCAGAGAAACTGCAAAATGATTTTTAAGTATTAAAACAGCAAGCTCAATCAGAATGGGAAAGTCAGCCTTCCGCAGCTCCGAAGTGAATATGCTTATTTCCATACTTACCCCTCTGGGGCCAAAACAGGTGTTGCTTGCTAATGAAATTGCTGAGATTTAACATAGTTTAATATATACACACACAAAACTGAGCAGGGGAAAAAAAGCAGTTAAAAAAAAAAAAAAAGTGTGATGACTCAAAAAAGAATTGTAATTTTTGAGACAACTATTTCTAGAGCCCCTGTTCTGGTTTGGCCTTTCTCCCCTGACCACCTAGAAAGATTTGACCTCCATTAAATCACAACAGATACCTTGAATTAGATAATCAAAAGTTTAAGCACCCCTCATCTCTTATGCACTTCAAAATTCTTGGTCTTCACAAAGAACATTTGTTGGGTGATGTTGTTTGGTCTCATCCACATTTCAGCACCCTCCAGCCAGTGTGTATTGTCCCGGGAGGCACATGTCAGGACAGCACAGCTAGCACAAACCTTCCTATTCTCCCTGCAGGGACATTTCCTCAAAAGAGGAGCATGCAGGCATGAGAAACAGGCCAGCCACCCCTGCTGGCTTTCCTTCCTGTGAAACCCAGAGATGTTCTTATCAACAGAGAGAGAACACCAGGATATTCCTGACTGGTCCATGAAGGTACGTGAGCATGGCACCAACACACATGGAAAAAATGATGTGTTCAACTGCCAGTCCCAACCCTTCACAATTCCAGAGCTGATTTAATCATCTGAGCCAATGGGTTCAGGGCCAAATTAAATGACAAAGGTGACAGAAGAGCCTGTTGCTTTCTTCCCTAAATAGCACAAATTGTTCTGACCTGTCACAGCAGATCAGGACAAAGGTTTTAGGCTGGCAAGATAGCCATAAAGATCAAATGGGGATGAGGGTAGGGGAGAACTCACTCTACTGTGACAAGAACTTTAAACTTTGATTCTTAAAGTCATGTAAGGTGGTTTTAGGGATGAAATGAGGGAGCAGCCTTCTGACTTCCACGGCTCCATCACCTTGCCCAGAGTTCTACACTAGCCCCTCTGCACGTGAGGCAGGAGCCAGGCAATGACAATAAGACTAGCAGTCGTCCCCTCTGCCCTATTTTGGCTATCAGGAAGATCCCTGAAGTGGGAGGATGACAGTTTGATCCCAGGTCACTGCCAATGCAGGAGGGGACAGAAGGATACCACCATGGCAGGCCTATGGTCACACATGTTGCTTCTTCCTGTCTTCTCCTCTCTTCTATGGTTCTATAGATACAGTGCTCAGGGACATGGTTTAGAAGTGGGCCTGATGGAATTACATAATGGTTGGACTTGATGATCTTAAGGGTGTTTTCCAACCGTAATGATTCTATGAATCCATCTGTCACCTCAACAGATGCCATCTCACCAGTGAGGCTGAGGAAACTGAAAGGGAGTGTGCAAGATAAAAAAAATCAGGAAGAAAATGGTGTAGGAAATGCTGTTTTCCTTATTGGTGCAATATTCAGGACACTGATTTAGGCTCTGTGTAGGCCAAGCTCAGAGTTAGGGCCGTTTTCTCTTGCCTCTCCAAGGCTGCCTTGCCCAGGGGACACATGGGCTGGACATCTCAGATCTTCTTGTGCTGCTTGATAGTCCTTTCACAAAACACTTTTCTTCTCTAACTCCAGCCAGGGCATCTTAATGTTTGGAAGAGGTTAACAAATAACAATGAAAATATTAATGTCAGTGTTTGGAAAACTGCTTCTGTGCCCACAAACAGTAACCTCCGCAGTTCACTGAACAGGAGCTTTGCAATTATCCTCCAAACAAGACGAATCAAAATCAAAGGCACCAAGCTCAAATCCTCAGTGTGTCATATTTATGTAAATACCGAATAAAATAATCATCAGCACTGTTCTGAGAGGTGAGGAGGAGTGGGATAGCTGGGGGCAGAGTGCTGGCAAGACGTCTAGGAAACCTCACAACCAGAAACAACAAACATCAAAGTGCCATGAGAAGGATGGATTTACATTCTTCTATTGCTTAATGTTTCATTGAACATGACATCTGGGCTTTAATGTTCTTCAGTAGTGGAGGCAAAGTTCCCCTGGGCTAAAGGTTAAAGGAATCAATGGATGGAAAACTCTTGCTGAGAGACAAAGCTTCTGAGGTAGGTGCTGGGACTGCCCTAAGCCCAGTGGGCTGGACAAGGGACAGGACATGAAATTAAGGCCTTCTGGAGCACTGTCTGCTCAGATATTTAATGAAGAAAACCTCTGAAGGTCTCTCTTTTTCATTTATCCCCACTCTTCCTGTGTGCAGCTTCTGAGATACCATCTTTTAGGGATTTTTTTTGTTTCTCCACTTCTACACAGTTTCCTTACTAGGGCCTCAACACATAGCAAGCACATGAGGAACTGAATGGCCACGATACAAATGCTTCAGAGACAATTTACCCAGGGAGGGAGGGCTATCACAGCCTCCTTTCCACTTTAGCAAAAAGTTTCAGTGGAAACTTGTCCTTGGTTTTGGTCGTTAAAGAAAATAAATGGGACACTTTTACCTGTGCAAGCAAAGTTAATCAATACCAGTTTTGTGGAGTTACAGTTACGTGAGCAGAATATAGCTCTAGAAGTCAGATGTGCTGACCTTGCCCCATGTAGGCTGCCTAAGAAGTCAGTTTAGCCACATCTTGCTGCCCAGGAGTGCTGCTAATCCTGCCATTTCTGAGCCCTGCTTCAGAATTAACTACATTGACCTATGTAAAAACATGCGGTAATGCAATTCAGCTCTGGAAACTCTATGGCCAATTTGCACATTTTCAAAATTAAGTTATCATTTAACATCTCATTATTTATGTCCCCAAGGGAAAGTTTTTATTAGTATAGGGCGAAGGTATTAATATTTTAAAGGCAAAAGAATAAATGACCCAACTAATAGTTCATAAAATGATCTTCCCAGCTTGTCTTGAATGATATTGCAAAAATAATACAATGAAAAAAGCATTACAGGACCATGATCAAACATGATCCTTCAAGGCCAAGGAACTGCATTTTCCTGCATACAGATACAGTTTATTCAGTCCCACAGGATTTCATACTACATGAAGACATCGCTATTTTCTGCAGAATTAAGCAGAGCAATTAAATAGCTGCTCTACTGCTGCACCACAGAAAAACAGAGTTGAAAAAGGATTATTTCATAGGGACATCTAGTCCATCCCTAATCAAGGATCAGCTAGACTGGCAGTACACCTGCTATAAAAGAATGCTTCCCTCTGCAACAGCCCAGATTGCTATAGGGGCACTGCCACACCTAGATCAGGCTTAACATTCCTTTACATGTGGTTTCTTTCTTTGCAGGAATATGAAGTGAATTAACGATGACCAAACCACTTCTCTCATCAACCATTTGTTAGGGAATGGCAACAACAAAGTGCTTTAACAGAACAAGAGCAACCAAATTGACTCACGGGCAGTCTGAAGAAGCAGGTTTGCCTCCTTTTAAGGTCCTGATATTAAGCAAGTTGCTCTCCAGCCGCAGCAAACTGGTGCCACCCATGGACTTCACAGGAATGCTGGTGCAACCTTTTCAAATGGTTTGAGCTGAAACATATTATGCCATGGGCAAGAGGTAATAAAGCAGAGAGAAAATGAGGAGATCTTCCAGAAGACTCCCTACCTGCTAATATTGGTCTTTCAGATTGGTCCCTCCCTAATATTGGTCTTTCAATGCACACACACACAGTGTACAAAAGAGGCAGTGTCAGATACACATAGATGTGTCACTGTACAGATGTGGTACAGAGCAAGTCAGTTCTAACAACTCTCTGGTGGCTTTTGACCAGGCCCGGTGAACAGACCCTTCTGCAGCAATTTGTTGATGGTGGGATGCCCTGTGGACACAGGGAGCAGAAGGGAGCTTGGTCTGCTGTGTGTGGTACAGGTTGAATGAAGACGACCTAAGCACATATGAGACTCAGAGAAACAAACTTTCTATTTATGAGTAGTGACACTTTCTACAGCATAAAGCCTAGATGGACAGTTTTATGACATCGGATCGGTCAGTGATTTTACATCTATTTAGATACACTGAGCTGTTGAAAAATTGAAAAAACTGTTACGCTGCAGAGCCAATACGCAATACCTCTAAAGACTTTATTTGATGCTTCTACCACTGGTAGGTGCTGATAAGATGAGACTTTTACCCACTTGTGTGTTATGTGCTGAGGTTATTATATCTTCACACTTCATGGAGTAGTTAAATTACTTTCCCAGGGTCATATAACTCATCTTTGTCAGAACTAAGAAGAGAAGCCAGGTGTTCTCACTGCCACTCCAGACTTCAGGCTCTAATAGCTACATTTTGTGTTTCCCTCTACTTTACTAGCTTCTGCTAGGAGAAATGTAAGAGCCCTTCATCCTGCATTATGTGCAGGAAAGGAAGCAGAAATTTGAATAGTTGCCATCTGCTGGAGTTGCTTTGATTTGTTGCTTTCCAGCCTCAGCTGAAGATTAAACAAGCTCTAGAAAGAAACATTTCCTTAGGTTGTTGTACTCTGCATAACCAAGTCACAAGGACATGAGCAGAGAACATTCCCCTTCTTCACCAGAATAATTTATATCTTTAATTCAGTAGTTACAACCAACCACCACAAAGATGATGTTGTTTCCATCCACTGGCAGCAATTTTTCATTCAACTAGCATCAAATTTGAAATTGGCTTATTATATTGCTCAGAAAGGAACTCTCTATTCATTAGAAGCATACCTCTATCTTTCTTCAAAATGTCACACAGACAATTGTAATTTTATAGCATTTCACCCCATCTGTCTACTTTTTTAGAAATAAGTTTTGCACTTCATGTATTTTCATTTCCTATCCAAGTCCAAAGCCATACAATTCTTCAGATAATTACTGCTACTGTTTCCTTCAGATTATATAATTATTTTCCATGTCTGTCTAGCTGTCTCTTCATTTGTAGGTTTAATAGTGATTAAGCACAAAGTACTATGCCACTGCTAATTTTACTTCAAAGAGAGATTTTCACACTAGGGCAAATAAAAAAACCCAGCATGAATATCTATGTATAAAGTAATTTACTTGTCCATTAATTTTCTGTAGTCCCTCAGCCCCTTTGGTGTTACTGGAGATTTTTGGTGTTCAAATTAATTCTGTTCCTTTGCACCCCAATTCATCTTTGGCTCAGGTCCCAAGCACAGGTAATGGCTGAGAGAGGTAATTCATGGACCTAAAGGATGGTTTCTGGCAGAGTCCTACCCAGAAGGGTTGTGTACATCCTACCAAACAGGGAAAACAATGTCAGTAGTTGGATCAGGAAATACTAAAAAATTATGCAGTTTATGTGTATTCTCTGTCAATCTAGAATGAAAAGAAAAAAATCATTACTTTCAAAACAAATAATAAGAGGTTGCAATAATAATAAAAGTTATAAGATCTCTTCCAACCAAGGCTATTCTATGATTCTAAGAATCTGTAAAAAGCCCTAAAAAAAATTAAAAAAAAAAAAAAATCAAGTTAATGCTTTGACAGCTATTGTCCATAAGCTCAATTTTTTTTTATTTTTTATTTTTTTAACTGAATGAAAAAAACAACATGTGAATGTATTTCACTTCTATGAGTGGTCAGTGTTTTCACCAGCATGAAATAAAGGTCTCAGCCTTACAGCCTCAAGTTGCCTCTCTCAGCTCTCAGGCCTTGGGAGAGAATAACATTAACCTGCCTCTCCTAGCCTGGGCCATTGCCTAAGACTAAGGCAACCCAAAATAACCAGCCTAAATGAAAGTGCCACATAATCCTAAGGAAAGACTTAACCCCCACCTGGAAGTTTCTTACATGCTTATCTGGCTGTTTTCCATCCTTTAAAAGAGACTTTGGGAGAGTCTGGGCTCCCAGGCACTGCAATGCTGCCTTCCTGTGTGCAAGTCTGGCTGCCAGTTCTTGTCACCAGCCCTTCTCACCACCTCCTGGACAGGGACCCCTTGTGCTCTTGCAACTGTGACTGTTTAGTGGCAGACTTGGCAGTGCTAGGCTAACGGTTGGACTTGATGATCTCGGAGGTCTTTTCCAACCAAAACAATTCTATGATTCTATGAAACCTCTACCTTTAGAAATGGAGTAACCCAGGTGGCTCTTGTGTTAGCCTCCGAGATATCAGAAGAGAGTGGCAGGGAGAGGGCTGGCTTTTCTTGCCTCTGTGCAGCCATGCCTTGAAGGGGAACCCATTTTTCCTTATATTAAACATCTTTACAGCAGTGAGACTAACATGCAGGGCATTAACCCAACGTTACTTCCCATCTGCGCCACTGACACGCCAAGGAACACCATGCCAGATGGCTGTTTCACCAGGAAATGTGCCAATGCAGAGCACAAAGAGAGTTCCTGTCCTCAAATATGTCAAGAAATAGCACTGAGATGCAAAGACGTAGATCCAGACAATAACAAATAATCTTGGCACTTCAGCAGATTAACTGTTGGCAGTTTCAGATATGTTAGGCGTTTGTGGGTGGTATGGAAGGGGAATATCTGCTTGCAGAGGGATTTGACAGATAATGCTGTTCATGGCTTTCAGGTGGTGTAAAGAAAAAACAGTGCAGTCAACACCAAAAATGCCCCACACTTGTCATCCTTTAGCCAGGACAGCTAGGAAAAGTCGGGTCTTGTTGCTCAAGACACAGAGCTAACTGAAACCTTTAAAATTAACAGGGAGTTTCCAGCTGATCTTAGTGGACCTGAAGGAAAGGACTCTAACAGCACACCACTCAAACCAAAATCTGAACCCTTGTATCTTTGGGTACAACCACAACATACATCTTTTTCTCTTGACTCCAATATCTCACTGCATTTCACTGCCTTTGGGGCAAAAATTGCCAGATCATTTCTGACAATTCTTACATCCTCTGTTCTCCTAGGAGAGTTGATTTATTGCATTAGATGCATTAACAAAATTTGAAACACAGTGCTTCTGTGTCCTACAAGAAGAATGAAATAACTCCAGAGGGAGCCTCAGGACAAAAATATTCAACCCAGTCTTTCAATACATACCCTACAGTCTTTCAATACATACCCTACATGTTCATTCTGTCCTGCAAAAATAATTTCAAGGCAGCAATGCCATCATACTGTGTTCAACCAAACACAGCAGTGACAAACCTATCTAGAGTAGGAAATAAACATAAGAACTCAAGGCAAATTCTATAAGATGTTCTTTCTTAGTCCTTGCCTTAGATTTACATTTTCTCTGGAAGATTTAAACTTACTGTGAATGATTACAACAAACTTGTAGGCATTCAGTTGCTTCTTCAGCCTTAAATTCCCAGGAGGAAATATGGCAGAACTACGGCAAAGATCAGGATATCATGTGGGTGATCAGCAGTGAGTTGTCCACATCCCACATGTGCACATTAATTCACAATTCTGAAATAAATTCTGATCAAAGCATTAATTGTTGTTTCAAATATTATAATTAAGTCATCTTTTTTCATCTTCTGTGATTTGGGAAAGTGTTATCACTTCAAATCTCTCTCGTTTAGTTCCAGAGATTTCTAGCAGACATGGATCTCGGATGTTAATATTTGCATTTGTATTCACTCTGCAAACAGCTAAAATGTTCACCTCCTATGAATATTCAGTCTATAAAACTGCAGACAACATTTTTCACTTGCAGGCCAATAATTGCAATAATTTATTCACCAGAAGAGCTGAAACACATATAGTTGAGCAAATATCTATCTATCTATCCATCTAGCTACTTGGACAACTTCTATAACTGCAAATAAAAGTTGTGAAAAACATTTTACAGCATTTAATCTAGGGTGAACTTATGTGAGGGCTGGTAAAGGTGAAATGCAGCAGAAGATACACGAGCTATTAGGGACTTGACTTTCAACTGGAAAGGAACCCAGAAATATGGAAATATGTAGCTAGGGATTAAAACAATAGAAAAGTGGTGGCAAACAACAGCGGAGAGCTGGGTCACCTTGTAGTGGTACACAACAGGGAAAAGAAAGTGCCTCTAATGTGTGATTACGGCAAGCTGGTGGTACCATACAGGTCTTTGCTTCCAAGGAAGGGCCAGCTGTGTTTCCAAAATCTCTGTTGGCACTAAAGGAGAGTGCCTTTTGTTGTAGGAAGGAGCTTCACGCTAACTTTGCTAATATTGCTGCTGAGAGCATGTAATCATCAGCTTAACCCTTCCCCAAGTACCACTGTTTGTACTATCAGATTTGGAGGTCAGCCTTAATGCTGCCTACAGTTAGGAAATCCTAACCTGCTGCCACAGCTCAACTCTGCAGCTGAACTGTCAGTATAACTTTAGTTTGTGTTACCAACCTAGCAAAATACATGAATTACACATCCTAAGATATCATCATTCACTCTAATTTGACAAGGTGGACTTTTACCCAGTGTAGCAGGCTGTCCAAAGCTTTCTAGAGGTCACATGGAACACTGGGAGCTGGTGTCCCCTGGGTGGAATAAAAGGCAGAAGTACATGCTCATAAAGGAGCTGATAAAGCAGAAGCCAAATGCAATTAATATGCATCAGAAAATGTGTTTCTAGGAGATATAGGAAACTATTAATGCTACTCCACAAGCAATTACTGCTGCCTCATCTAGGATAAAGTCCACCTTCCTGAGCACTTTTAAATGTCTAATTCAAACCAAGCTGGAATAAAACCTATGAGAATAACAAGTGGAGACATTTTTATTGTGGATCTGAAAGATCTGGGCTAAACTGGCATAGAAAAACAAAAGTTGGAGGAAAACATCCGAGCTGCTTTTCATACAGAGTTTGCCCTGCAAAAACAGTTTGGCACAGTTGCCTGCCATATCAGAGGACACAATGCTGTGATCCCAGGAAGTTCCTTCCAGTCCTGTGTTCAAAGCATTGTGGTTCTGGTGTATCCACCTGAGGCAGTAACTCAGTGACAGAAATAATTAACTCTTAAGAATAAGAAGATGAACATCAACACTGAACCATGTTGGAAACAATGCTTTCTCCTCAGAAGCTCAATTTTCTGGGTGAGAAGTCAGAGATTTCAAGGATGATAAAAAAGATGCTGGGGGGAAAAGGACTCCCCCATTCCCCTCTGACTGCCTGCATAGAGAAAAGCCCTAAGAACAAAATCATAGGGTAATGCATTATTCAGATACAGAATGCAGATCCACTAGTAAACCTTTTTAACATCAAAGGGCAATGTTACCAGTAGACTCCAAGCAAGTTGCTGTGATTACAGAGCAATTTTCTTGTGAGGCAACTGACTTAAAAATAAATAAATGCAAAGTTTTCCAGGGTGGATGAGTTTGTTCCCTTTTTGCAAACCCTGTGGTGAATTCTAGCAGGACAGATGAAGACCAAACAACAAGAAAAGACATGCTTCTTAATTACCAGCTACAACATGATCCCTCCATCTCCAAAGTGTCTGCATAACAGCATTAGGACACTTTCCTTGATTAGCAGAGACATCCACAGGTACCAACTACTTGGTCCTGATTCGGCCCCGTGTGAGTGCAATCCAGCAACATGCTGGTGGGACAAATCTACTTTGATCACATGCAGAAGGCTCTTTGTGAGCAGACAATTGGAAAGTGCTACCTGAAGCATCTGGAACAGAAGACATAACTGGCATATCCCTCTAGAAAAGACTTTTAGGGCTAGTACAGCTGGGGTGAACTCATGTTTGCTATTTCTGCGAGGGACTGCAATGAGCTGGGGGGACCAGGCCTCTTGAGCTAAACCAAGTGCTCTCTTCCCACTGCTCAGGATCTGCACTCTGATAGATGGGAGTGCTCCCATGGGTTAAGTCTTTCTATATGAAGAATGCAAAGGAGGTGACAAGAGAAAGAAATCTATCACAGCTACTGACGAGTACAAGAAAAAAAAAAAAAAAAAAAAGGAGTCCTTGGGGAACTAGGGACAGAGCAACTATTTAGGTTTCCTTCCAATGACTAACTCTTCTTCACAACCCTGAGCTCTGACTTTATAAGATGTCAGTGATAATAACTGCAGTTAGTTCTTCAGCTGCTCTCGGATCAAGTCTTTGAACATCTTCATGCTTATTTGGATTCTGCCATGTTCAGTCTACAGAGCATCATATGCTGTGTGTAATCACATTTATTATTTTATCTGGAAAAAGATGTCTTCAAGATCAGCAGTAAGTGCCAGATTCTTTCCCCAGTGACCAGCAGTGACATTGTTCTATGATATTCCAACTGTCCTTCCCCATTAGGTAGATTCCTACAATTCACGATGAACAGATTTCTTCAAGACAGGTGATTATGCCTGTAGGTCAATTTCATGAATATTTCTAGAACCAAAGTAAACAAATGAATATTAAAAGAGGGGCTTTGATGCAGTGCTATTTCCTTAATGCTGTTGTAAGCAGAAATGTCTGCATTTCTTATTGTCAATACACTGCCCTCTTGGATCCAGCATGGAATGCAGACACCACAGCTAGGCCTGAGATACACTCAGTTAAGTACTGTACATGTCAAATGACGTATTATTTGAAATATCAAATGAGACAGTAGCTGCTCAAAAGAGCTTCCCACATGAATCAAGAAGAGCAAACAGATGGGACCCAGAGAACCTGACATATGTGTAGCCCATTTATTGCCTTAAGATTGCTTTCTGCTGCAGTACTTTGCTTTTGAATAACCATCTTTTGCTGAAAGACCATGATCTTCAGTCTGCTGTGATAGCTCCAAAAGGAGCAGAACAGCAGGTACTTCCCCAAACCACTCAAGGGAAACACAGAAAGTACTTGACAATCACAGATCTGCCCTTCTACTCATACCCCACACTTAACTCTTCATTTAATATGCCATTCCCACGTTAAAACTAGAAAGGTAACCAATCATTTACCCAGTCCAATTATAAGTGACATCTCTCGTCCCCTATCCTTCTGAGATGGATTTCAGCCTGAAGCCTAACTTCATTTTGGGATATGGTCAAACCAGACCTTAGGGAGAAAGACCTTACTGGCACCAACATCAAATCTAGTTCCCCTTTTCCCCTGACACAATGCCTAATCTCAAATGCTCCTCCTGTTAGAACTTATAACCAGTCTGCAAACTGAGATTTAAAGGTAACACTGGTTTTAAAGATCCTGTCTTTATTTGAGCTAGGGATTAAGTGTAGGATCAGGAGGCACTCCTGGGCTAAATCTCAGGTTTGGAATCAGCAAAGGCTATGAAGGTGAGCAGGGTCTGAAGGAAGACGAGGATTATGCCTGTGGCTGGACAAAGGCTTGGGCTGTGAGCTTTGAAGGTTTTCATGCAGAGCTGCTGAGCATGCGCTTTGGGAGGCAGCAGTATCAGCATTTTCCTGCATTGTGTTGGCATGCTGCCCCTGCTATACCCAGGAAGATCTGGCCAGTGTTTGCCCTGTACATGCTTCCCCTATCCTCTGTCTTCCACCAGCGCCCTCGTTTCTGAGCCACAGTAACTGCACAGGCATACATTCCCCTTCATGAGCCTCTAAGCTGGTTAGAAAGGACATCAACTAAAAATTCATTTAAGGGAACAATAAGGAAGGGTCTGACTCATGGGTAGGCTGACAAACCTTGGAAGGCTTTCTCTCGAGAACTGAAATTCTGAGTTCAGTTTCTTGCCAATTGAAATTAATTCCAGCTATAATTGCCCATGAGTCATTGATCCAGTTCTGTGTTGTGGCCACTTGGGTGTATTTGGCCTGTTTGAGCCACTGCAGTTTTCTTTTGCTAAGTATCAAATGGCTTTCATATCGTCTAGCAATGCAGTGCATATCACTGAAAAAGGCTCTGGAACCCATCATCAGTAAGTGGCTGCAATCATGTATTTTTATTATATTTTTTAACATCTGAGTTATTTTGAGCTGAACGGAGCATTGAATGCTGTAATGTCTTCCTTCCTGTGAATACATCACTTATCTGATTACTGAATATTGCAATAAATTATGCCCCCTACAATAATTTTACATAACCTGCAGGAGATGCAGTGTAGAAAAGGGGCTGTGATTACAAAAGGAAGATTGCAATGAAAACAGCTTGCTTAAAAGATATTTTCAAACCTTTTGCACAAGTTTTTGTCTATGTTTAGCCAGTACCCAGGGCTAAACTGCAGCAGTTGTTCTACCACCTGTTGACCCCTCCCCAGCTGAGAAGGGAAATTGGGGGGGAAAAGGAGAAGCCCCATGGACTGAAGTAGAAACAGATTTAATGAAATAACAGAACTAATACATTCACCAACATAAAGTGTACAAGGTTCTACTCAGCCTGGTCCTTGGGGTCAACAGCAGGAGCACAAGGCCAAGAGGGAGGAGCCCCAGGAAGAGGAACTCCACCTTCACTGAGCTCCTTCCTTTTATAATGAGCATGATGAAGTGGTATGGGATACACCTGTGTGTCAGCTGCCTTGATTGGATCTCCCATCTTACACAGGGCTACTCATGGCCTGCCTGCATGGCATGGGGAACCAGGAGTTTTAATATATGAGTAGAATATTTTCATCCTTACCTTAGTTTCATTACTCACTTTTCAGAGATAAAATATAAATATACTCATTCTAGGCACAAGCCTCTGCAGATGGCTGCATCTTGTACCTCATACTATGACTACAATTAAGCAGGGCAGAAACTGAAATCAACTCAATCTGATCATGCCCCAGCTAAAATTTGGTCTCAGGTTGGGCAAAATTTAAGGTAGTTCATATGGACCCCTCTTGCACTTCCCTGCTTTGATCTCAGATGATACAGAAATACCTTCTCCTCTTGCTGCCTCCTAACAGTGGGATTAAGTTTATATATGGTATCGTCAGCCAATATACTTTGTTCACATGTGTTGCTACTCAAAGTCGTCGATGCAAAAGTGCCTCTAGTTTCTGGGTCAACCACCTACCCTTTCCTTGAGGAAATCCATCTAAGACAGTAAGAAGTTCTGTCCATTTGTCTCTGCCCCTCCTACACTCTTACAACCCTTGTCAGGGCTGCTCTTATTTAGAGCAATGTATTTTCAGTGGTACTGTGCTTTTGGAGTTGTGATGAAAAGGAATTACAGACAGACTGTGGGGTCCCTGGTAACCCAAGGAGACAAAGCTGGAAATCCAACTGTCTTATCTCTGTCGGCTTGCAGTTGTATCTGCTTTCTTTGACACAGAATTCCTGCTTATGACAATTGCAAATACATACAATATGGGATTTATATTGTAGGTGCAAGGTCCTGGGGATATTGCTGTAATTTTTCATTGTAAATAGCATTTAAAACAGAAAACAAGCTTTCAGAAGAGGATTAAATCCAGATAGTACCAGAAAGTTGATGCAATCTTGATTTTAAGTTTCCCAAGTTGAGAGTGCCTGATCTGCCAAAGTTAGACAGGACCAGCATTTGCTTTAGGCCTGTGTATGAAATAATCCCCTTTTCGGTCCCTAAAACTCACACATAGAGATGCATGGGGTGCACTACTCATGACTGCAGAGCTGTTCCACCCATGAGGGCATATCAGCCTCAGGGCTGGGATGACAGCAAAGAAGACCTGTGGGACCCCCAAGCCAAAAGCACATCACTCTAAAAGGTGGCACCATGTGGGCTTTGCATGAGGCAAGTCTAAGAGCAATTCAGCTGTGCTTGTGCAATGTTTCACAGATCTGCTATGGAGTTAAAGCATCTCATGAGTACAGGTACATGGCTTCTGTGCCAGAGCTGGTACCTCTGCGTGCTTTGGTGTTACATGGTGTAACATGACCATGAAGGGATGAAGCAGCCTGAGGGATCTCTGCACAAGAGCAGATAACTCCAAAGACCCTGCCCATGGCAGTCACCCACCTTACCAGGGACCAATAGCACTATAGCAAGAGAGGCAGAAGAGCAGCACAGCTGTGAGTTCAAATCTGCCCACTTTAAACATGATTCAGAAGTCATGATTAAAAAGAAACATTCAATTAAAACCTTCAAACAGAGAAAAGGTCAACTTCAGTGAGTAAATGGCTCCTACAAGCATTTCATCCATCATCACTGTTGGAATCCTTTCTTGGACTTTTAGTGGTACTTGTAAACTTTGCCTTGTTCTGTGATGTGAAAATGCTTTGTGTGTCTCTCTTAGTAGTTACTGAACACTTGAGAGAGCAGAAAAGACCAGCCAAAAAACCCCAGGTGCTTGGGAAGTCAAACACTGAAGAGCAATAAAAACATTAGATGAGTGCTGCTGCTTGTGAATTTAATTACTATGAGCTAATTTAGCTACCTCCTGACAAACGGGAATTGCCTTGCCTTATTCTAGCAAGACATAAGCTTGCCCATCCTCTGCGAGGACTTACACCAGACTATGGAGAACAGACACTGTGCAGGAACATGAATTCAGTACTTGGTTTAAGGCAACCAAAGAAAAATCATCATAAATCTGATTCTCACAACTGTATTTCAGAGGGAGTCTGGGCATTTGAACCCCTTCCATCAAGTCATGTGCCCATAGCAAGATCTCAGAGCTTCACTGCCATGTTGCAGGATGAGAAGCAGCCAAGAGAATTATGTCAAACAAATTCATCTTCATATAAATTACAAAGCAAAGCCCACAGCAGTATCTTTTCCATAATAGCATGATGATCCTGTCTGCCAGAAACCAACGTCATTGGTAATGCTTATCTCTCAAAGCAGTTTTATGTATCAATTTATATTTCAGGCACTATTACGCAATTAAATTTATAGGCTTACAATGTCTGTTTTCCACTCCCTCCCCGCTTCCAATGCTATGTCCTCCAAGATTAACAAAACATTCTCTCTGCCAGCAAATTGATCACACTACAAAACTAAACCGTTCATTGGAGCTGCAGCATACCACAACTGCCATTAAAAACTCACTATTGATATTTTCTATCTTTATTTTATTGTGCTGTTTGTAGCAGCCTCTCCTCTAAGTACACACAACACAAAATAAATACAGTGATAAGCCCTGAACTGAGGTGGGTATTGATGTGCCACAAGCTTGCAGTATGTTACAACACCAGAGCTCTTGTCTAGTGGCTTTTTGCTGTCTACAATGTGCAAATTCTCACAGATTAGCTCTTGCAGAATCGCCAAGAGCCCCCTGAAGCATTCCATTAGTCCATGGTCACCGATGCTTTACCACAGAGGATAAGCAGAGATGCAGCTCCACTTCTGGCTTTAGCAGTAACCTTGCCAGTGCCCTCTCTCGCCATCTGACCACTCTTTTCTAGCCTTTCCTTCCCTCTCCTTTCTCCCCCTGAAAAATCATTAGTCTTCTTCCTTCCTGATCCTTCACCTCTCTGGAGAGAACTGGCTGATCCAGCAAACAGTGATGGGTTACGCAGGATCTCCTCTGTCCTCTACTCCAGGGTTTTGTAAGCTGACTGGTAGCAGGCTCAGGTGTGGTTGGGCTGCCCTTCCTACCCTCAGAGCCTGGGGGAATGTCCTGGGGACATTCATAACCTCATCTCCTCAGGAGATTGCATTTTTTGAATTCAAAATTTCTACAGTTTTGTTTTGTTGTTAGGAGTAGATGGAATTTTTCACCAGACCATACTTTAATCTTGTTTTGCAAAGGTGATGCTGTACAAGAGACAACCTTGTGCTTTGTATAAAAGCGAGATGGTGTCCTGTGCTTATATAGAAAATAATGAAAATGTTTTGTAGTTTTGGACAATCAGGTTAAAAATATGGGCTGTGTCCTACCTGCCTGGCCCTGTACAATCAAAAGCAGAGCTCCTTGACCCTACTGTAGAAGCTAACACAAGGTACCATGGTACCCTGCCCCTAATGTAGAAGCTAACATAGAGTACCATGGTACCTTGCCCCTAGAGTCCTCATTTAATTCCGCAAAGAAACAAAACAAGGAAGCAAAACTGCAGCCCATAAACACTACATGGACACTGACCCTCTCAAGGACTGGCTAGATCCCTTGAAAACCTACAGGAAAATGCAGCAACCCTATCAACAAACCTCCTCAAACTCTGCAGTTTGCCTGAGTCAGCTATTTCATTAAGCACTGGAAGGAGCCCTCAGGCTTACACAACTGAATTATGCATGATTTTAAACAGGCAAAATGAACCTTGGCCTTCAAGCCTTGCTGCATTAAGAACCCCTTCACATGGCTTAAACTTAAGCTATACAGCCTTAACCTGAAAGCAGCAGAGCTTTGAACTCAGCCCCTATGAAAAGCACCTGGGCTGGTGTCACCTGAGGTCCTGACTGAAGACAATGAAGCTAGAGCTTTGCCGCAGGATTCTCCACCATGTCCTGCTCTCAGCCCCAAGACACAGAAGGCAGATGAAAGGCACAGCAGGAGGTGAAGCCCTGGAGAGTCATCTCTCTTCTTAGGAGCTGCGGGAAATCACCAGAACTCAGGCAAACTCAGTTTTACTTCAGGAAAAGCATCTGCCACATAAATTAAAAGCGCTTTCTTGCCTTCCACCACTCCTCACCCAAATGTGTAAAGGGGAAGATAAACTGCCAAGGAAACTTACTTTTCCATAGCACACAGATCCCCAACTCTTGCTTACAAAATATTTGTGTTAATAATCTTGTAGCTTTTTAGCTTATATAGTACAGAAGAGCAAATCAGCCCCAGCTTTCAGATCTCAAATAGTCTCCAGCACTCAACTGCTCTGATTAAATATACATCAAGTTACCAATAACCTTAAGTAGTAAACAAAACACTTTTCCTTACACAGTCCTTTTGCGTGCTCTGCATGGTGTAGCCATGTGTGACACACTAAGTTGTGTAAAGTATCTATGTGTGTAATGTAAAGCTCTATGAACCATAGTCATCCTCTTGCTCAAAATATTCCATATTAAAATCTACCCTGAAACACAGGGGTATTTCTTGTTATGTCCATAGAAATAGCAGCATACCTGATGTGTTTTACTCTCATGTACACACTGGCTATTTCAGCTTTACCAAATGCTTCAGGTCCTGAACAAGGACTCCAGGACACAAAGAATTTTTCCCACACTTATCCCAAGACTATAACAGACTTCTTCTGAAAACCAGAAGCACAGAACTCAACGATGCCCATAAGCTGTGGCCCTGTGCTCCTCCAGATTGCATCTCTGCATCCCAGTGCCCACCCATGTACAAGGAGGTGCTCACTTTGATTCTGTGTCTGTCCTAGGACAGAGAGCCCAAACAGCACATCAAGAGTGTGGCAGTGGGATGGCTGGGGACATCTCTATCCCATCATTTCCATCCTCTGTATTTCATTCTTCTCCAAGAGAACAGCTGTTTCCTTTGGTGATATTTGTGATACTGCAATTTATTTAATTTTTTTTAGAAGTGTCTATCTAAAAGGTCAAAGCAACATAGTTCTAGTCTTTTCCTGCTCGTTCGTGTGTGTGTTCGTATACCTGTGTGTGCACATCTGCAGTGAACAGATGCAAATTGGTTCACTGTTACCTTCATTCCTGGTGCATATGCATGTATTTTACATTTTTGTATTAATGACCTTCTTCAGATACCAGTGCCACACAGAAACAAGATATAGAGCCAAAATACCATTCTGTTAGCACTGGCAAACTAGCTATGCAAAGGAGCTAACAGCTGCATACCACATTTCTTCAAAATTTATAGATTGCTATTAAACCAGCCCTGTCATGGTTGTGGGTGGCTAAAAGTTTAGGGCTTTCCTTATTTATTTTCATTGCTTCAAACTTTGCAGATTCATTTTCATTCTTCCTTGGGGAGCCACTTTTTAAACCTTTCTCAAGGTGTGACACCTTCTTTAGCAAGGCAATAACTTCTTTCCTAAACTGTACTCTTCCTTTCTGCTCCCCAGCACATGCCCCTGCCTCCCTTTCCCTGCTTACACAAGGAACTTCTTCAGGTTTGTTCTTGCTGTAGACCCATAGCTCAAAATCTGAAGCTGTTTGGTGTCCATGGCAAGGGTAACAGATGTGTTGGCTTCTCTAGAGCTCAGCTCCTCACTCGTTGCTCCCTGCTCCCCTCCCACACCTTGCAAGGGCAGAGGAGGGCGCACTAGTCATACCATGGCTGCTGTCCTCTCAAGATGCCCAACACTCCTTCTTCCCCTGGGATTTTGAGAAGCCAGGATATGCTGGTGAAACAGAGAGCGCGTCTCTCCCTCTCTGCCATGGCCCTGACAAAGTGGCATAGGGTCAAGTCATAACCTTACCTCTAAATCTTCTCTAAAAGAGATTCAGCTGAGATTCTTTTAAAAACCAAATGTGGCCAAGGAAAAAAAAAATCTCTTTTTTGCCCTTAAAAAATTCGAGGAAGATCCCAGAAAAGTTTTGCTGGTCAAGCATTTTCCTGTCTGGCTTATGGCCTTGGGCACTCAACTTAGAGCAGTTTTAAGGGGGCTGATTTTCAGAATGGGCTTGGTACCCACTTCCTTCTGAAAATCATACTCTCATAAGTGCTTCTCAAGAGGGAAGATATAAAAACACCCAACCTGACCAGTGCACTAAGAAACCCAATCTTAGTGCCTGTTCTGTCTCCAGCCAAGATGCTCAGAGACACAATTTCTGTAACAGTCCATGAGCCAACAAAAGCCCCCATGACAGAAAGCATGGAGCTCAGGGCCCTGAAGATTAGAAACAATTATTTAGTGACAGTTCAGCTTTCACAGAAGAAGCAGTAAAAAGCTGTTTCACAAAATAAACATATCTAATACATTTCCTTACAATCACCATGATATCTGTCCATAAGTGGATGCAGAGATCTTCAGCCATGGCTCCACTGATCAGCTGTGGGCCAGTGCTTTGTTCCTGATCTCCTAGCAAATATGTAGCTTTCAGACATGAAACATTCCTGACTAGCATGCCTTTTCCCATGAGCAGGATGATTTATTTCTCAACAGGACCATATCTTTACTTGCTTGGGCACTGTCTTCCTTTACATCTCCCAGTCAGTGTACCCATCAGGTGGAAATTGCTTGAGACAAAATCTTGAACATAAAAGCAGCAACCTATTTCCACCCTATTCAGCAGATTCCCATTAATCATAGAGTCATTTTGGTTCAAAAAGACCTTTAAGATCAACAAGTCCAACCATTAACATAATGGTTGAGTACTCTTTCGTGGTCTGTATTGGAATCAGCCCATTGACTACAGTGAACAGAACATTTTAGCACTGTCGTCTGGAGTTTGTTCTTTCTGGACCCTGAAGGAATTGTACCGGAGCTTTCAGTATGTTTTAAAGTTCAGCTGAGCTAAAAATGGTCAAGATCAACATTGAGACTTTAGAGAAATCACTGAGAGCCTTCCTGGGGCTTCAATATTAAAAGCTGTTATCCTTGTTTAATGTTGATCAACATGACTCAGCCCTTTCCCTGAGGTCTTGCATTTTGTCGGTGTTGAGCGACGTACTGCCTATCTGGTCTGCTTTGTCAATGGACTGTTTATAGACGGACTGTTTGGACTGACATTGCAAAGAAGAGATCTGCATGAGTAACTGTGCAGAAAAGCACAAGCCTGTGCTCTGCTTAAGCTCTGTTCCAGCCAGAAATACCAGCCAAACCAGTGCCAAACTGGAGACTGGGTGGCTGTATCAGCAAGGCCACAAGCTCAAGTGCGCTTCTTGTGAGGGTTTGACTTCCATAGCCTGTGATTAGGCAACTGGATATTGCATATTTTGAACTTAGCCAGGCCTTTGGCACTGTCTCCTATAGTCTCCCTAGAAACAAACTGGTGTGGTATCAGCTGAATAACTGGAATATAAGGTGGGTGGCAGGAGACAGATTGCATGGGAACATCAGAACATTCAGTCATGAAGTTCTACTTGGATCAAGAGACACTACCCTTCTTCATCCAGGGCAAGTGCACTGCCAACTGACCTAGCCGAGGAATCCCTCCTGGCCATCAGTCTGCTCCAGCAGCAGGGAAAGGTGTCTGTGCCTGCAATTTCTGTGAAGGCTCTGGTCTTCCACTATTTGTTACCCAACGTGGGGGCTCTGTGTCCTGCACCTTTTCACTTCACAAGGAAAGGTATAAGGCTTCTGCTGAAATTTTGAGATAATCAATGCTTGCTGAAGAGCCCCATCAGTTGTGAGATCAATATGTAACATGCTAGCAAAGACTTTCATCCAGGAATATGCAATAAGCCTGCATGTGCTAGCTCGTGGCACATCCAGTTATCTCAGACCTGAAAAGCTCAGCACTGACAGCACCCTCAAGTCTGCAGCTCAACTAATATCTAAGTAATATCCCATTTCTCATCTGAAGGATTTCAAGGTGACTGAAAACATTCCATCCTTAAAATTTCATGACTACACAATCTATTTTTCTCTTCTCTTTCAACCTCTGGATAAAACACTTCAAGGGACATGGTTTAGTGGTGACTTGGCAGTGCTGGGTTAATGGTTGGACTTAATGATCTTAGAGCTCTTTTCCAACCAAGGCTGTTCTGTGATGACTTCAGTATAGCTCTTGCTTTGTGACTCCTCTCAAAATGCAACAAGTTGAGCAATGGTATATTCCTCTGCTATTTACTGCTATCAATTTAAAACACTTTTGTGATATTTCAGAGAACTCGTCTTTTACAACTTCTTCCTCTATCTGAATAGCAAGTTGTTTGACTCATTACTTAGGAAAACACTTGCCATGCCAAATATACTAGTTCAAAGCAGGGTTGAAACTGTACTCAAAATTACATTGCTCTGTTATTACTAGCACTAACATGTATTGAGAGCTATACTTAAGCAGTTAGATAAGGCTTAACTGCACATGCTTTTGTGCAGAAATCAGATTCTTGTACTGAAAAATACTCTTTTTTTTTTTTTTGCATTCAGAAGAACTGAGTATTTGACTGTAGATGAAATGCAGTTTTGTTTTGTAAGCAGAGTTTACTAATTACTAGACTTGCCCATGGCTGTTTCACTGGAGGAAGGAATATGAATACATTCATATTTACTGTTATGTTATAGGGAATTACAGGTCATGCTAACACATATAAATTAAGTTTCTCTTTGAATTAGTTGCTATAAATGCAGACAACCTTATACAAAATTCTCAGTCAAATTGTCTGACACAAAAACATATGGAAACTTCCTCCATTAAAAATTAATTTTGAAATTATTTTACGACAGACCCATTTTCATTTTCTGTTATCATGTATCTGCTTTGCCTTCCATTCTCCTCCTCCACTTGTGCCTTCCCTCTCTCCGCCCTGCTTTAACTTTCAGAGCTGCAGCATCTGCAGCACTATCTGCAGCTGAGCTGCCCCAGAACTGGCTCTAATGGAGCCAGTAGTGGCTCACCCCTGAATCTCAAGCGTGAGGCAATTGTGTCTGTGCTCGTGTTTCAAGACAGGAAGTTCATGGAAAGGTTCAGGAGAGATAAAAAGCTAATGAAATGCCATAGTAGGAGGAGTAAAAATAACTCCTGCGGGTGTGAACGATGCTTGGCACATGGGGAATGCTGAGAAAAACTAGTCCAGCACTGCTAAACCTCTTTGCAGAGGTGAAGGTTACTGCCTATTATTTATAATTAACACCTATGCTGCTGCAACACCTACAGGCTCTCATGATAAGCCACATCCTCCCTGTGCTAAGCAAAAAGCCCATACCTGCCCCAAGGAGGTCATTATAGCGTAAGTTTGAGATGAGAAATGTCCACAGGGCAGCCTGGGGGATGAATGCAGGGACAGAGACATCATCTGTTAGAAAATTTGGCAAGCGATAGTGGTTGACACCCTCAGCTGAGAGGAGGCAGGAGGATACAGTGCTGAGGGATGGGGGGATGGGGAAATAGGATGTGAAAAGTCCTTGGGTCATAGCAATCCCAAATCCAACCCCACTGGTAGAGCCTGCCACGTCTGCACCCAGCAGCGCAGTGGGGACGAAGGACAGGTGCCTGCTTCGGGAGGACAACTTTCTTCCTGCGCAAGCCAGGGGATCCCGTCCCCTTTTGGAAAGGCAGTCGGAGGCTGCCTGCCTGTTCCCAGGAGCCCAGGCTGCATTTCTTTCCTCTGTCCAAGTAAATAAGGAAAGTAAGATTCACACATAATCAGTGCAGTTCTTGATGCCCACTGAAGGCTTTAGGGACTTCATTTGGGCATTATCACACCAAATCTCAACAACTCCAAGGAAGTCAATATTCAGTTAATATTTATTACACCTGCATCTTTGCTAAGGAAATGCAAATGAGGTTTTCTGTGCAGATCTAGCTATCAGAGCAAAGACTGCAGTGTTGTCTGAGCAAGAAAATACAGCAATGATATCCAGAGAGAATTTAATTTAAATAATCATTTTTTTCCTCCTGTCTGTCTTCCTGCCAATTTTCAACCCTTCCTCTCAGGTCAGGACCTCAGTCAAAGCACAGAGCTAGACTGTCCTATAACTCCTTTTGCCAGCTCCAAAGTTAAGAAAGCCTTAAAAGGTCAAAGAAAAAAAACATGAAAGAGAAAAGTGAAGGGGTAAAAAAACCCAAAAACCTATTCACATTCCTTTTATCTTGGATTTAATGATAGAAAGGGAAAGAAGGGGGCACACACAGGATCTCTTATTTTGATGGAGAATCTGCAGGTTAAAAAAAAAAAAAAAAAAGTTGTTCATTTTGAAATACTTCTGAAGGGAAGTTGTTGACTGCTGCTACAGAAACGTGCCTGTACTTGAATCGTAGAGAGGTGAGCGGGGTGTACTGACTCCAGCTGCATGGCATCGGTGTGAGAGGAGCTGCTGGGGATCACAAGCATCCTCTGCACTGTAAAGTGGCAGTGCCACAAAACTGCATCTGTGCTTCCAAAGAATGAAGGGAAAATACTGAAAGAAGCAGCATAGGGGATGTATGCCCGGTGCATGGCACTTTCACAGCCAGAGAAGAAGTCATTTTTGCTTGGGCATTATATATGCAGACTTTTACTTGCAGCAGGGAAGGGGTCAGGGTGAGGAGCTGGTGAAATACAAGCTGTTTGATATATTCCTGCTGGCAGTGCCAGCCAGGCTCTTCATTCTCCCATTCCTCTCACTCCTGAGACCTCCATGCGCCCTTTACTCTCCTCCTCCCACTGGCAGACAGTTTGAGGTCTGGGAGCTTCTGTAGCATCGTGCTCCTGGCCCTGCATCCACTGGGAGGAAATGTAGGTAGGGAATAAACAGAGACCTTGCTATGAAAACCTAACCTGACACCAAAATAGCCTCACCTGACATAAGGTAACCCCAAAAGATGGTCTTCTCCCAGCTACTGTGAGCTGGAACGTGATGGGAAGGTGTCTGGCGTGTGCTGTCTTTGCAAACCTGTGCTAATGTTCTCATTCAGAAAGAGATTCCTGAAGGTAAAAGACAAGGAAACTGCAGCTTGTCTTCCAGCAGAGAAGGGCTGGAAAGTATCTGGAAAGCCAGAAGGAAACACGTAGTAGAGAACTGCTGCTGCAGATGAGAACAATTTTAGGTGTCTGCAGACGATCAATAAATTCCCTGTGTTTAAGTAGAGAAAAAGGAAGGAGGGAGGAAGTAGCTCTAGGCAGATCCAATACAGGGAAAAATGGGTCTTTCTCACTGCAGAGCAGACCACATCTGGCTAAACAAGCACACATGACTCTCTTTGGAGAGCTAGTAGCAACCCCGAATATATGGCTTTTGTCACAGGGTGGGCAATTGCCTTTCCAAAAATGAATCTGTCTTGGCCAAGAGGATTACTTTTGGCAATCACTGAATAGTCTCAAAACCAAAGAAAAAGCAGTAGATGGAGCATAGTGATGTGGTAAAAAGTTTTTTGCAAGCATGTGGCAGGCTGTGTCACTCAGCAAGAGCAAAGTCACCACTGAGCTATGCAAGATAACTGCAACGTCAGTAAATTACACATACTGTATGATGCATGCAGACCATCCACCTCCTACCTTGGTCATGGTATCACTGACTCTCCAGGACATGCATTGGTGTGCCTGGTTTCCATTGCTGCTTGGCTGAGGATGACTTTTTTCCCCCCAGAGAATCACAGACCCAGCATAAGAGGGGAGGAGCCCCCAGTGATCTCCAGCCCAACCCTGTACCAGTGTTTATCCACCCCGTGTCAAAAGATTTTCACCCTAGGGAAAATGTTTTTCCTTACAGCTAATCAAAGTCCCCTTTTTTCCCAGCTTACATCTGCTGAAGAATATTAGATCAAAATGTCCAACTTCTCTCAAGTGCCAGGAGGTCACTCTTCGAGTAGACTGTACCATGTGCATTTTTAATTTTGATTTCTAGTGTGATCACTTGAGAGGACAGGATGGGAAGTACAATAAATTAGATACACAGAGTAGGAAGGAGTAGAAGAAAAAAATAAAAGTAAAATACAGGCTACCTAACAAAAGAGAATTAAATCAATCTCCAGAGGACAATTGGTTCTCTTGGGAGCCCCAGTAATGAAACTCACAAATGTAGGACACACTAAGAAGAATGGATGTGAGACCTGAGACAAAGGTCTGGAGGTTACAACAGAAGCTAAATTAATAAAATGGTAGTCTCTGATACAAAGCATATAAATCCAGGACTGTCTTAAAGAATCTGTAAAAATGACACTGATGAAAGTTATTCAGAAACACTGACTAGCCTAAATAGTCTGGTCTTCCTCACAGTCCCCTGAAACCTAAAACTTTTAAATATATTAGCACAAAAAAATGGACTTTTACCATAAATATTAAATGAAAGCCTGCAGTTGTGTGAACATCCTTTGCCATTTCTCATCATGATCACTTTCCATAACTGGAGTAAATATTTCATAGTAATAAAGCTAAATTCTTGTTCTTAAAAATTTGGGTTTGCCCCGATTTAGAGAGGAAAATCTATTTCTAAAGTCAGAACAAGCATGCTGCTCTTCAATCCATGAGTTCAACACTGGAATAAAAAAATATTATTAAAAAAACAGAAGTGCTTTCACAGCGAGCCCTCGTGGGGTCCCAGCTACTGCAGTTGCTCTTCCTCCATTACAGGAACCTCACCCAAATCTCTTCTCCAGACCCTATAACCCAAAAACTACAGCTTGTTTATCAACATCCACAATAGCATAGCAGCTTTCTACTGCTTCATGTCAGGGTAGGTGTGAAAAGGCACAGCTAAGAAAGAAACAAATGTTTCCAGACAAAATCTTTCACTTTACCAGAATTTGACAAGAGTAGGATATTGTCTCCATTTGTGTACCAACATTGCTTTCTTCAGTTGCTCACCCCTAAAAACAGCTCTAATACTAAACTGGTCTGTCTCATTGGGTACCAACAAGACCAGAGCCCAAGCTCTGATGGGCTGTCCCCCATAGGAGTCAATAGCATCATCTACAGCCATCTTCCCAATTGCATGCAGTAGTTTATTACCTGCAAGCAGGTAACAAAAGATCAGAAGCAAAATCAGAAGCAGAAACCTGAGAGAAGGATCCAGCCATTCATTCTGGTAGGAAAACTTTTGAAAAATGGCAGTCTTTACCCTAGAAAAAGAGCATCTGACAGATGATACAGGATAACTACCATAAATATGTAACGAGATGGGAAGCAGTGACATCAAATATTCAAAGAGGAAAGAAGATAATAATGGGCTTATAAGAAGAAAATTGTGCAAAAAGGAGGGTCGGAGTGCAAATCAACGATAGGAGACTGTTCAGAAATCACTCAAATCAACAGTGAACCAACAAAAAGAGCATAAAATACCTGTTTGGGACCCCATGCACCCCTCACTCCACAGGTTTCTTGGCAGGCTGAGCCTTAGTAAAGTTATTTATATCTAAGAAAGAAACTCTGAAAGGTAGAATATGATGGTAGTCCTGTAACAAGGCAATGCTCCCAGTCTTGTTTCTCAGCTAGATGAGCACATTCAGATGTAACTAGTTCATTTATAGCAGTGCTGTCCTCAAGGTTTTATTTCAGCTTCAGTAAAAAGTCCCTGGAAATTAGAAACTGGCTGGAAGTCCTCAGAAATTCAGGTGTGCCTGCAGGTAATTATTTCTATTTCTGATTAAAGGATTGTTTTTCATACAGGTTGGGGCTACTTGGTCAAAATCCACACCAAAAATAGAATACTGTCATTTCTGTAATCTCTCTGTGTGTAAATAACAATTCAGCCTTCTACAGCACCTGAAAGGGTGTGGATCCATTGCTGTACAGTCTATGCATGCAGGAAGTGTTTTGCTATTGGTTATGGACTCACTCTCTGAAGGTACCTCAACAGGTGTGTGATTGGAAAAGCCAGCCTGCAGATACTGTCATACTTGCACTGTACTTACAGTTATTCATATTCTTCCAGTCATATTCAACTAGCAGTCAGCTGGCTACCCAAATCCACTTTCTATTTTCTTAATGTGAGCACCCATTAGATTACCCACAGTAGCATCACTTGACAATGTTGTTAACAAAGGCAGCTGGTTCCTTGTGGACACCGTTCCTTTTATCCTTACGCAATAATATTCAATGCATCTCCACTGTGTGAATGACTGATATAAGAAAATGGGCAAAAATCATATACTATGTTAAAAAAATCTGACTTAACCATTGCATTTATCAGTAGTTCACAATAAAGTTGCAGCTCTCAAGGGTATCATTCTCTGTTCAAGGACCCTGTCAGCCACATCTCAAGAATACATACAAGTGAGGAAAGCCAGGATTACGAATGATGCAAGAAAACTACTAGGCAGAGCCTTCCCCGATCTGGTAAGATCTGAGTCTCCAAGAGCCCGGTGAAACAGAGCTGTTTTAAACCCCTCAGCTACCAAACAATCCAATTTCAGGTTGCCCACCAGTGTCCCATACCCTCATGCCAGCCCTAATTTTTATTTTTTTTCCCTTTAAGCTGTATGTCCCAATGCATGTTGTGCTACCACAGCCATTTCAGATAAAGCTGTAATTACGTACGCTACTCATGAGCCTTTCAATATGTCACCTGCAGTGTAGGCAGATGATGAACATTGATGAATTTTACTGTAGCCATACTCATTATTCAGCCAAGGCTGTCTGTACCTCCCAAAAATAAAATGCATAACAGCCACTTGTCATCTGCTGCAGCACAAACTGCTTTTAAGAGACAACAACCTTTTTTTAATGGGAAGAAAGCACAACTTTTCATTAATCATCAGGAAGAGTAATAATAACAACTAATGACCTGTGACCACACAGTGTTTCACAAACTCAAAGAAAGGCAATTAAAATCTGAGGTGGCCAAATATTGCAGGCAAGCTAGAATGACGTGTAAACTGAGGTAAGGGAGTCTTTTGAAAGAGCACCAGTTTAGCACCAGGGGAAGAGAGGAACAAATACACAGTTCTGTACCTTCCACTGAATTATGTGAATAGGTTTCATAGCCCCACCTTGTCACACTAATTTGATTTAAAATATTATCCTTCTGAAAGCTATAAAACCACAGGTTTTAAAAAGTAGACCTTGTACAAGTAGACCAGTACAAATATATCCGAGGAGGAGAAATTACACATAAAGCCAAGAGTGCCCTGCTTTTTAAGAGGTTTTGATGACAGCTCACAGCACTGTGGTGTGCATCTCTGGACTGCTATGGTCTCTGCTTGCAGGTTTTGATGTCCCTCCTTTCAAGACCAGATCTGTCTCCAGTCAGGTATATGAGCAGCGTTCAGTAAAACACTAGAGCATGATGACATTGTGTTTTGTCATGGAGAAAATCTCACCTTTGCTCCTTCTTAATTTCAGTCCCTTGAAGTCAGTTTTTCCAGTCAATGGCACAGCCTGAATCCAAGCACCTGTAGGTGAGGCTCCCAGCCCCTGAAATTGGCCCACTAGTCTCTCTCCTCCGAAAACCAACTTTCTTCCCCAACTCCGTCAGCCAAAACCTGATGGAAAGAGGAGACTGCTGTGTTGCCAGACTCCACAAATGACTCTGTATCCTGACAGTTTTGCTGTGCCTGAGAGCAGTCAGCACACCATGCTGACACAGCCAGTGATGCCCTTGGCTGCAGCCATTCCTTTGATTATCGTCAGCTACTGTTGATTAAAACCATTATTCCTCGTCTTTCTGTTACGCAGTGTAGCATAACTGTTCCCATCCAACAGGGCCAAACAGAAATTTAAAAAATATTCCTAATGAACAGCAGAAGAGCCCCACAACAGTGTTCTCCAGTAAAACTCATTTTGGTCAAGTAACTCGTTGCCACAATACCACAAAACATCTTGTTGCCACAACGCTGCAGGACCCTGGCAGGTTTTGCACTGAAGGCACCGAGTTTGCCTCCCCTCATACAAAGCCTTGCACAGCCTCCTCCAGCTTGCCTACCCAAACAGAGGGTCTGAGAAGCCTTCAGGTGGGCAGGGACACCATGCACAGCAAGAAGGGGCATGAAGAGCCCTGGTTCCCCCAACTCCTCTGGTCTGGGGGTCCCATAGCAGGTCTCCTCCTGGCAGATATAAAAGTAGCAGCCAAGTACCTACTAGGGGCTACCCCCCCCTCTGAGGGTGTGCCCCATGCCCTCAGTTTCAGCTCACATGGGGTCAACATCCAAATCTGAGAGCCGGAAGCTCCCTGGCTCTACTGCAGCCTCATCCTCTCTGGCATCCTCCTCTCATTGCTTTTTCCTCTTCACATCTTGGCAGGCATCCTGCATACTAATAAGACAGCACTGGACATTTGCCCAGCCAGCTACTGTCTTGGTATTAATTCCGATTTTAGATACCCCATGCAGCATCTCTGGCTGTTTGCTGGATGGCTGGCTCACCATAAACACACAAAATCTGGGGCTTGGGGATAAAAAGCAGACAGCCTAGCTCTGGTATAAGAAAGCACTGCCTCTGAAAGGCAGTCCTGCTTGATTTCATCCTTTCGTTACCTCTAGCTCTGAAGAGAAAGCAGGCAGACATTTTAGATTCTAATCTCTGCCATTAAAAAAAAAAAAAAGTAATAATAACAAAATAAGTGTTTTCAGGCAGAAGAAAGCAAATAGCAACATTCCTTAAACTGTGTTAGATAAGAATGGAATAAATGGATTTTATGATTGTCAAATGACACTTTAGTGACCTGAGTATTAGTTATAAAATGGTTTCATCCCTCTTATAGTGAAACTGAAGCTAGAAACATGTATAAATAGATAAAATTATTCTCAGTTTCCTAATAACAGGCAAACCTGGTTTATATAAATAAATTAAAGAATGACAATTTAAGTGGATTTCAGAAAGTCCCCTGTCTTCCTTTGAACTATTATCAAATAAACAGAACTTTGTCCCTTCAGAGCTCTAATGAAAATCCCATCAAAATTTGTTTACAGAACACTGAGACACAGAACAAGCTAGAAGCATTAAATGAATTGTTTTGCCATAAACAATTATTGAAATTGGATTTGTCAGTCACATTTGCATATGAAAGTCAGCAGTGTTTCAGATCATTTAATCAGCACTAAGGTGCTCCTAGTCTCACAGCACTTCAGGCTAACAGCAATCTTTCCTTTGGTAATCTCCCCACATGCCCCTGGGTGAGCTGAAGGCACCATCATACATCCCTGCAGAGAACCTCCCATCACTGTCCCACCAGTTCTGGCCATTACTGATGGGACAGCTGGGGAGGACATTTCTCCCAGCTCTCACTCTGGGAGCAGGGCTCCAGAGCAGGACTGACAGCGCATGTAAAACTAGCCATGGTATGCAGAGTCCCAAGCCAGGGGACAGGCAGGGTCAAGCCCACAAGGTGCATCTGACTCCTCTCCTCAGTAAACACAATTTAGGGATGTGGAACATATCCCCTCTCCTGCTCTCCACTTGGGATGTGAGATACCCCTGTTTCTCTAGTTACAGATGAATAGCAAGACTAAATAATGAACAAATTTGGCAAAAAAGTGCAATAAAATTCTGTAAATAATGTATTTGCCTCACAAAAAAAAAAAAAAAAAAAATAAAAGATCAAGAATTAGAAACTATCCACTCATTTCTGTTAAACTCCACAGTTTGAAATAAGACTTGCTAGGGAAACTCCATCCAGAAAAACATGGAGGAGAACGCATCACTACCAACCTGCTGTGTATTTCTAAAACCAACGGAGTAAAACAGACGAGAAGAGCAGGTTCAAGTTTCCTGTCACCCATGGAGGGGTAGGACAGAGCAGACCTCCTGGGGCTGTGTCCTAAACACCATGCTGCACCACATCACCAGGGGAGCTGGTCTTATCTCCCGCTAGCCCTGTTTGAAGTCACGTACCAGAGGAACAGAGCAGCAGGAGAGGTTGACTATCACTGAAGGACACCCAAGAGTAAAATCTGTGCTTGAATTTTGTCTCTGTGTCCACAGTCCTGTTTTGCCTGATGATTCCAAACTGGAATTGAAGAAAGTTGTTTCAGCATCTAAGGAAATGCTTTGTTCAACTCAAAAATTTTAAAAATGTTGCTAATATTACTTATTTAGCCCTATAAAGCTGGAGTGAAGACAGACCAACTTAAAATGGATTTGCGCTGAAAGGAAGAGGGTGAATTCTGATTTTACCAGCATTGAATGTGAACACCTAAATATGTACATACACATTCCAAGAAGTTGGCATCTCTGGACAGGAATGCTGAAGTGACCATTTTTTTCTGAGATGGCAGCTTTTTGTCTGCCAAGGAAGACTAGCAGTGAACTGATGCTTCACACAGAAAATATATCAATTGTGAGCATAACACCATACTCCTCAGATACCCTGGTTTTGGTAACTCCTTCTTTTAAATACCACTCTTCATATAACTTCTGGGTGAGAATCTAATTATCTTTTTCAATTCATCGGGAGGGAGAAAGGGGTTAATTATTTTTGAGTTTTACTTAGAAATAGAATTACAATGAGCAGCATGAAACTAAAATGTATTAGCCACAGTAGGAAATAGGATTTAATATAGAGTTTTAAAAAAACAATCTACCTACCTTAATGCAAAAAGCATTAAGTGATCCAAACTCTTAAACCAAGAAGACTTCTTTTAATTTTGTTATATTTAAGTCTATCTTCTAAACATCTGTGTGCTGATGTGAGATGAGTATCTAAACCAGTAATAACTGCAGCAAGATATTACATATAAAGATTCATACCTTTCATTACCTACTGCTTTTTGCCACACAAGGATTGCACAGAATTTACAATCTGTGGTTGAAATACAGTACATAAAAATGCAATGCTCCATCCATCACTGATGCAGAACTGGTTCAGGCATGAAACATGACAGTAGTTTAACTGCAGCAATGCACCAGAGTTTAAGATAAGAAGTTATTAAATCCTATCGTTGATGTTTGGGTAGGCAGAATGTCATTGAAGGGAAACTCCTCTATTTTCTCCTGTTCTCAAAAGGCAAATAAACTACTGAGACAGTATGTCACAAGCAGTCAACAGCTCAATTAAAATTTTAACCTGAGAATTTAAACTTCTAAAAATCATGTTGAAAAGTATAACCCATAACAGCTGTGATGCATGACAGGCCTGCGTTGAGCTTGTTTCTCAGCACTTTTGACCATTTTCCATTCCCCTTACAGAGAGGGCTATCCAAGACTGGGACATGAGGAGGCAGTCAGGTTTGGTTCCAAAATGCTTAAGAAGGGAACACATGTTTCCCCAAGCCAGAAGCACTTGGAAACCAGGATAGAGAGACTATCACATAGTACACCTATGTGCTATAAGCTGAATACATGCTCTTCAGCAAAAGTGGGGCCAGCCATCCACTAAAGGAAAATTAAACCTAAGCAGCTTTGAATGACACATAAGCATCCTTCTTCTGTATCTCTTGTTACCTCATTATTGCTTTTTATATTGCTATATTGGAGATCACCAACAACGTACACATGGCAGAGAGCACACTGTGCCTTCAACAAGTAGCAGGGGCCAAAAGCACTGAATTTCTAGCCACTCTAGTCTATTTACATGAATTTGGCTTCTCAAATAAATTCCACACGACTTAAGCTTGATTAGGAGATGCTATGCTGGAGAGCTGATTTTAGCTGCTCTTTTCAGTCTAGGCAGGATTTGATGAGTGCGCCAAGGACGTGGGCTTGGCTAATTGCAACCTCAGCCCCCACCCCCGACTCAAGTTTGAGATATTTTTCCATGTAACATGAAGGTATTTTGGGGATTTTGAGCACAGGTTAAACTATCTGAACCTACACAGCCTGTATGCACACAGTAGTGATTGCAAGCACACATACCAGTCCCACACTGGAATCACATAACATTCCACCTACAGGAAACACCTATTACCTGAAGGCTGATCAGAGCCAGCTCTGGTCTTAACTCCAGTACACTTTTAATTGAAGAAGAAAGGTTTGAAGGACAATATCTTAAAATGTAGTCTCAGACTGCTTCTACCGTGCCTTAGGCACAATCCATTTTTCTTTTCTCCCAGGCTGTCTCTTGGGTACAATCTGACAGATGTTCCTACATCTAGTTTGAGCAGAGCTGTAATAAGTGACAGCACGACCACAGATAGTCTGTGTAACCAAGGCTGCGGCCACGTACCCTGCACTGGCTGAAGCTGATGCAAGAGAAGAGGATACTACCTACATCCCAATTTCTTCAGCTGCCCATCAGTGGTCTTCCCCTCTCCCCCACCAGCATAAACACTGGTGTAATTACTACCTTAACTCTTCTGTCAAGCTTATCCACATTAGTCCATCCTAACAAAAAAAAAAAAAAACCAAAACAAAACAAAAAATCACTGCTTGTCACCCAAGCTGCCATAACACACCTATGAATGTTTCTAGCCATTGCCAGGATTATAGTTCATGATAATACACAGGCCTTCACTTTCCCACAAGGGTAAGATGGTCCATGCAGCCAGATCCTGCAGCCCAGCTGTAACTCCTTAGGCAAGGTCATCTGGTCACTTAGGAGCTTCTGGACATGTCAGTGAGGTGAGTGGGACAGACTTCAGCTGACTCAAAACTCATACTGGTTTAGTTCAGCCAACACCACAGGGCATGCATTAGGTCTGGTGTCTGAGACTTGGTCTGTGTGAAAAAGAAATGGTTTAATTTAGGTTGCAATTGATATGATTTTAAATTGATGAGATGACCCTGTACATACATATACCTTCTTGAATCTATTTGAACCTAGAGTTCTTTTAACTGACAGTTTAGCACTGTCTGTTCTGAGGAGATGTGGAAGTAATTGCACGTTTTAAACTAACAGCACAGATAGCAGTCATAGAGACCCCAAATCTGTTTGAAGGTTGAGGACAGATTCATAAGAGGTAGAAGCTGCAGGCACAACTGACACACCAGTCAATCGCCTTCCTGACCAAAAGAGGAAAAATATCAGTTCTCATTGAAGTTTACTTCCTTTATCATTACAGGCACTTGCAGATTTAGGATCATGAATGCACCTACAATAGAGAAGATCTGCCTCTAGCAATTATGTTACGCTATGGTGCAGTGCCACATGCAATTAGGGCTGCTCCTTCAACACACCAGACAGGTGTACTTCTTGCCCGGAATTATTTTTCATCTGACAGCACCATGAAGGAAATCAGAAAAGACAAATGGAGAATTTGCTTTAGAGCAAATGGGGGCATTCACAGTGCCTGAGGAAGTGGAGAACCTGAAGGAAAAGAATATAAGGTGGAAGAGGAGAAAGATCCCTAAACCAAACCTTAGAAAACTCAGACTGGCTTCTCTCAAATGCTATTGAGAGCAGGTGTAGGACGCAACTGCACCACGGGTAGGCGTTCAGAGATGCTCTTATGGGACGCCCAGAATCTCCCTCACTGGAAAGGGACACAGGGATGGAGGGGGGGACAGCTGGTTGTGGTGGGGACAACTGCCCACATGCAACCATGGGGTTATGTTCAGCCTGATGCACAACATCAGGCTGCCTGGGTTTCTGCCACCTCTGCGTTCCTCTCGAGACAAACCAATTCCCTGCTCTCCTTGCTGGGCTGTTTGTGCTTTCCGTATCAGCAGTATTTGGTGCTTGTGTGGCATTTCTCAGCAGCAGAGCTAGGAAAATAACCCAGTGTCCTGCCTGTCTCAGCATTGTCCCTGCAGCAGAGAGCACCATGCCGCAGGGAATGTGCTGCCAAGCCAAAAGCGGGCTGTGGAGGGTTCTGGGAAGGAAAACTGTTCCCAGAGAGATCAGAGAAATGGGATTGAGTCTGCTAACATGGAAAAATTACAAGTACACTGGACAGCTATCAATATTTCGCAGGCTTATACTGATACCAACAAACTTTTGATCAGCTTTATAAATCTTATTTTTCCAAATAAGACAGATTAAAAGTAAAAACTCTTTGCAACTGGGTTGCATGGGCTATTTTGCAGCCAGATCCTGTGGCTGCTTTAACCACTCTTCCCTTTCTCCACTGTGATACAGCCAGAAGGTCATGGATCTTTCCCATCTCCCTCATATAACTGAGAATAGGATCCTGACTGTGTGTGCAAAGATCTTTGATTTAAAAGACCAATTCAAATGATCTTTGACCGGGCCAAGGTTTGTCATTTTCAGATTAAAAAAAAAAATAGAAAAATAAGAGAACTGTTCAGCTGCCTAGGAGATGCCTCTCTTCTCCTCAAATATTTCAAATACTAGCAGTGCAATGCAAGACACACGCAAGTTAAAAATAAAGACCTCATCTGTGATTTTAACTGTTAAAATAACCATCTCGTTCCTTTGCATGAAGACAACATGTAAACTTACACATTAAAATACCATTTATCTGAGAAACAGGTCAAGAGAGCAAAGCAAGCCATCTGGCATCCAACAAGTATTGTGACAAAACTGACATTCTTTCCAGATTTTTATGAATTGCTTCCCACAACTCAACCAGATTAAAGGTCACTGAAAAGAAATGTCTCTTTGTGCCTTATGCTTTATGTTGGCCTGAGTGAATGTGAGGTGTTTCATTTTTCCATTTGGGGGAGGAGAGCAAAGAGAAGGCTGTGGGAGAAAGGAGGACCATTTGCCTTCAAAACTGAAGTCAGATCGTTCAGTCTTCCCTGGAGACCTTGACTAATCAGGGAATCAGCAGAAGCCATGAGTATGAAAAATGGCTGATTGAGAGAAGACCTGCTTTTTATTTAGGCCTTTTTTGTTTGTTTGTTTTGTTAGTGTCTCTAACTTCAACACTTTTTTTTTTTCCTCTTCTCTTTAAAGACTCAGCAGCCTCCCGTCCCCATGGAGACCTCAGTGCCATTCCCAGAAGAATCAATACTGCTGCTGGTGGTGGAGGATGAGGTAGAAAATTCAAAAGTGAAGTTGAGCCTGGGAAGAAGGGAAGGGTGAGGGGGGGAAGGTGTTTTAAGATTTAGGGGCTTATTTCTCATTATCCTACTCTGATTTGATTTGTAGTAAGTTAAACCAATTTCCCCAAGTCGAGTCTGTTTTGCCTGTGACAGTAACTGGTGAGCGATCTCTCCCTGCCCTTATCTCAACCCATGAGCCTTTTGTTATATTTTATCTCCCCTGTCCAGCTGAGGAGGGGAGTGATAGAGCAGCTTTGGTGGGCACCTGGTGTCCAGCCAGGGTCAACCCACCACATTGCCCTGTAAAGTTTTTGGCTGAGTTCTCATGGTTGACGATAGAAATAAGGTTTCATTCATGATCAGTACAAATATTTATATTAGCATGGGTTACATCACTGTGTTCGTGAACTTGCCTACTTTTACTCAGAAACACAGACACTGAAGTGCTCTTTCAATTACTCGCTCAAAAAAGTCAGCTGCCCATTTACAGACTTCTGTTGCAAAATCATCATCGTGAAAGAGATTTGTTTTAAAATGCACTTTCCTGTAGCAGAATCAAAAAATGAACCTTGAAAATGGCTACATTATCTAGAGGATCATTGCTTGAGGCATTTCCTATCTTTTCTTGTCAGAGGGTAGCTAAGGATGTGGGAGCCAGAGTGTTTTTCATTAATGTCTCCTGAGTTCCATACACAAATTTGTTGATCGGTTTAGACTTTAAAAATCCCCTGTTTTTCCACTAAAAAATTCAACTTCCAAATGTTGAAGGAAGTTACTTACTTAATTGCCAAGTCTAGAATCAACTTCTCCCATCTGAGCTAGCTCTTCAGAAATGGCAGTTTCTGGTAAAGGTGTGTGCTCTCTGTTAGCAAGGATAGAGAGCTCCTGGTGACAGTGTCATTCAGGAATATGAAGAGCTGCACTCTCTCCTGAATTTAGGAAGAATCTAGATTTCTGTGATCTGCTACACACTGCCTTCTATAAGAAAAAACAAAACAAAACAAACCGTATTCCTTCAGTCTTGTAGCCTCTTCCCCATTCAAACATGTGAAAGCAAATTGGTTATCTGGACCAAGAGGTTTGAGAGAAAGATGCTTAATACAGGCCAAAGGAAAGCCTTTAGGTTAATGCTATATTAGAATTCCTTAAACATAAAAAACAATGGCATCTTTACAAGCTACAGGCCACTTTGGGGGCAAAATAGTCACATAGGATAGAATCTGATTTACATCCCAGCCAAGGCAAGATTTTGCTGTGCTCTGCCTCCCTCTGATGCTTCAGGATTCTGTAATTTTTATACTCTGGGTATGTTTTATAGTATGCTATGTCAATGAGACATTTTACACATAACCATGACTTTGAGAAGTGGTGCCTTGGGCTAATCCTTCCTCCATTTAAACCAGCAAAATAGAGGAGAATGGTACAGTGATGGGTTACTGTCAAAACACGAAAAGAGTGACGTGATCAGATGTAATGACAGGACCAAACCCTTTGTCCCTTACAGACAGATTTTAAGCATGACCAAAGCACAGCCGATTTAAACACTTGTATTTGAGTATGGCTCCAGGCATCCTGTCCATTACCAGAAAAAACAAAAGGGATGAAGAGCAAGTATAAGCTCCCAAACTGGGGTGGGCAGCCTCCAGATACCTCCCCATGCCAGACCCTCACTTGCACGTGTGGGTGAGCAGGAAAGGTTGAGTTTCCCTCCCTATACATTACAGAGGCAGAGGAACTTTCAGCACAATGACAAAGGTGGTGTCATCCAGCAATTCAGAGACTGCATGAAGTCCTGATGCTAACCCCAGCTCTGCTACTAACCCACTCGGTGCTCTTCGGGAAAGCAGTGCTTCCACTAACACCCTTGTCCACTCAGGCTGTAGACTTGCCATGGAAAGGGCTGTCTTCTCTTCTGTGGTGAGTGCCCCAGGCCTTGCCAAAACGGCATCTAAAAAACCCTCCTCCAGGCTGCCTTTCTGCAATGAATGCAGACCTTGGTTAAACACACTGCAACACACAGTGTGTACAGTGAAGGGGGCTTTGATGCACCATG
The DNA here is from genome assembly GCA_028020825.1 of Podargus strigoides. Lineage (NCBI taxonomy): Eukaryota > Metazoa > Chordata > Aves > Caprimulgiformes > Podargidae > Podargus > Podargus strigoides. The sequence goes on along the minus strand of CM051623.1, from coordinate 11,853,894 downwards.
ACACATTTAGTCTTAGATTTATTATTTATATGCTGGTACCATCTACTGAGCACAGAAGAACCCACACAGAAGAGAGGACAGGTCTATGCGAGTCCTCCATGAGCATCTTGCTTGGACACAGCCACTGTTCCTGCTGTGGCTGCAGCTACTTATTTTTCTGGCTTTGTGAGGCCTTCACTAACATCTTGTTTCTTCAGCAAGGCCAGGAACACAGATATACCTCAAAGAATGGTGATTATCTCAGGAATTTCACTGCTGAACAAATGACTCACTGAGTTTTTAGCCCCCAAAACTGGATGAAAACCTAATAACAAAAGCTTAGAGGGAGGGAAAAGTTCATTTCACTACAGAGAAGGACTTTTAGTTGCGAAGAAAATGAATTAAATAGTCTGTTTAGCTTGAACTATCTGTGGAGATGTCATTTGTCAATAGATAATGCAATTTATTCCTCTGACATTTGCCAGTGACTCTCAAGAGCTTTGATAACAAGATCTGTACTGCCAGGCTCTAATTTTGTTTAAAGTTTGCCTGCTTAGAAGAAGTGTTTAGAACAAGAAGTTTGGCTCATATTTCTGATTCAAGAAACCTTTGTTGAACATTGCCAATAAAATAACAAAATCGGTGATGTTGGAGCTAGAAGGGTAAAAAAGTCAAAAATAAAATTTGCTTTTTATTTCTTTCATGTTTCTCCTCCCAAAGAGTTGTATCAATACATTTCTATGAGGATTTTTAATTCTGTATGCATCTTGAAAAAAAATTTCTTGCCACCATGTATTCCATTGATGATGCACATATAGCCTCGAACAACAGAAAACAGCTTACTAACATTCACATATAGACTATGAGGGATGGAGCTAACAAGTTGCTAACAAGGATGAAGACTCTGGCTGCCTCTGGCTGTTTGCATGTGCCCTCTTTAGAGCAACCAACAAAAGCAACCACACGGGAGCCAGCCTGACCTCCCATCCATGGGAGGGACAGCAAAGAGAAACAAAGAAGAAAATTAAATGAGAAGCCTAATTTTTGAGAGAAATATAAATTACTGTGCAATAAAGGAGTGATAAAAAGAAGGGTTTGGTATTGCTTGCTAAATTTCATCAAATCCACAAGAAAGTCAAGCCATCAACCAATCAATCCACATTTACATCTCAGCTTCAAAAGCTAAGATCTAAATTGCACAACTGAATTTTGCTAAAAGTCAACCCAAAGTACTGCAAATCACAGATTTTTCAGACTGAGCACAGCCTTTATATATTTGACCCAGGCAGAAATTAGGATAGCGATGTAGAGCTGGTGAAGCCACACACTAGGTTGAGAAATAAAAATCCCAAAATGCCTGTCATTGTTATATCCTCCCAGATATACTTGGATTTCCAAGTACATTTACTCAGATCTGGAATGCCACGCCAAGGTCTGCTCTGTTACCCAAGTCTGCAGTTGGAGGTTGATCTAGTCCCTTTGACGTGTGGATTACTAGGGCAATTAAAATAATGGGCAGTGGAAAAGTACATGCTACTACGATACCTGTGCAATCCAACTAGTGCTGCTCTCTTTTCTATGGATTATGAATTTCTATAAAACACACACACACTTGATCTGCAAGGCTAGGCCTGAAGAGCTTTTTCATTCCCCTTCCATTGTCATACAAGAATATGTTGTTTTCTAGCAGATCAAAAGCCTATTTTTTAAGGCTAACAGAAGTGTTTGATGGATTGCTTTGGGAGACACTTGATCCAGTGAACCAGTAAAATGTAATTTCAATAATTGTGGCTACAAAACATACAGCATTGGCCCAGTATAGAGATTTTCAAACTCACCCAGGTGAAAATAAAAGATAATAAAAAAATCAAATCAACAAAGCTTTCAGAAAACAGCTGCTGAAAAGCAGTCAGCAGAGGGAGGGACGGGAGGGACTTGCCACAGCCTCCATTCTGCTGGTGAGCTCCTGAAACAGTCATGCAGGAAAATTTTCCTGCTCTGGGCCAAATAGAAACATTTCCAGATTTATATGGGGCATATAGCACAGCTCAGCTGACACTTCAGCAGAGAAGATCACAAGAATAAGAGAATGGGAATGAACCCTCAGTGAAGGCCACGTTTGAAGTATTTTGGAGCCATTTGATTTGGGAGGTGCTGGACTGCAATAGAAGAACATTTGTCTGATACCTCATCTCATCTCCATCAGTGTGGAACTCCACAAAACCATGTTTCCACACCATGTGTCATCAACATGAAGCTGTCCAGCTGTATTCATGGCACTGTATGGTGTCACTTGATAAGCAATGAAAGGACATTTTAAATACCTCGAGAGAAAACTGGATTTTACTGAGAAAAGAAAAGGAACAGAGCATTTGGAATCTTGCTGTTTCAATAAGATTCCTTCTGGCAACATTTATTAGATAAGAGTACAGTACAGTACTGTACTTTGGATATGTATTCATTTTACTTTAAAGAACATTTTGATCCATTGAATCAGAGGCAGTGGATGGAGAGACTATTATGCTTCTGGGAGTCAAACCCAGGCCCACTGAATCCTTTTTTGTAATATATCACTCAGAGGAGTGCAGTTCCTGGGGCTTTTTACAACCAGTCCTCTTATTAATTGCATTGCAGCAATGAGAGACCAAGAGAAGAAACTGGGGCACACTGACCCAGCCACTGTATGTTCTAAATTTAAAAGAGAAAATAATTCCTGCCCCAAAGACCTCAAGCTCTTCCAACCTATGCAGAGAGACTCCTGGAAAATTCTGTCAAATAGAATAAAACATGGTTCCTGCAGCAGCATCCTCAGGTAACTCCCATCAATTGGTCCATGCAAAACCAGCAAGGAAGCAGCTTGGTACCTGGCAGGGCTTTCATCCCATGCCCCAGGGACAGTTCTTCCACATGGAGCCCTGCTCAGCTCCCCACTCTGTGCTGCAACTCTGCATTGCTTCAGAGAATGCAGAAACCTGTAGTAAATCTGCTCTCATAGGAAAGGATGCTCGTTGTCCTCCCACACTGTATTTTTGGCCAAGAGTGGAGTGTCATCCATTCAGCCCATCACAGGTATCCAGCAGCGCAGAGAATTTCTTCTGAGTCCTTTAATCTATTTCAAAGGATAAAGCTACTCTTACAAGGAGCCAATTCAGCTGCGATAATGATTCCTGCATGGCACAGTTTAGTATTTAATAGACATATCACCATCTGTTCTAGCTTTAAACAATAAAATTGGAGTCAATGGAACCAGTAGATGCAATCATTTTTAAAAAAAAAAAAAACAAAAACAAAACAGAGACAGAGGAAGGAGATGAGCGAATACATGTGGTACATACATAGAAAATGACTGCAGGGAAAACTTTCTTGAGGTACTCTGCTAGAGAGACCTTATTGCCACATTCTGTATTCTGCACAGCATGTATCCAGCATTTTTTTCCTTATGTTTTAAACCAGTGGGGAGAGGAGGAAATAGAGCTCTGCGCTAGAACAGTGACTCCCCATTGATGCTGATTTCTTCACAGCAAACAGAGATTCAGAGCAAGACCTTTTTCTGATACTGGAGAGATGGTAAGCTTGAATGCAGCGGGGAAGACAACTCTTTTCTCAATGGGCTACGCATCTGAGTTGGAGCTCGGGCTTAGTTCCTGCTGAATCAAAGGTCTGTATTTTCCGCAGGGCATGCCTTTGCCAGCAGTGCAGCATTGAAGGGCAGTGATGTTTTTGGAATCAAGAGTATTACATTGAATATGCGTGAGGTGTGCTCACAGTAAAGTCATAGGCAGACTATGTTCCTTCTCTGCATCTTTTTCTAGACAGCTTCTTTGCTAGTGAGCTAAAGCAAGGTCTTCAGAGGAATACCATGAGGGTAATATTACCAGAAGGGATACCAAGATCAGCTCATATCTTTAAGAGTAGCTGTGAACAGAATTTGGTGAAATAGCTGCTAAACAAAAACAGTCAGCCTGAACTAAAAGCCAAAACAACTTTCCCTTGTAGGTACTACAGCAAGAAATACACTGCAAATAAATGGAGTTACTATACAGTCCTTAATACAGTACAGAGACTTTGAAATAAAGTCTTACTCTCCATATAAATCACTGTAACAATACTACAGGCCTTGCAGGAAAGCCCATTTGTGCTACTTTAAGAACAACTGAGTGTCAACCATGATTTTATTGATAACTCAATCTACAACACAACTGAGATTTCAGTTGAAGCTTCTCTCAACTTGGGTCTCCAAACATTTCCTTTTAGGATTCTCTCTCTCCCAAGTCCTTCTGCACTTTCTCCTGGCAGCCCTCCCTGCCTCCTTCCTTGTAACTGAGTTTAGGGAAAAGTGGCTTGAGTCACCCCACCTGCCTATAAGAGATGATCATAAATGTTCTGTGACCACATGACATATAAATTTGAAGATCAGAAAAGCTGCATGACTATTTGCCCCATGCTGTCACTGACTTCTATCCAGTGCCAATACAGATGCCCCTATCTGATTCTGACAAGACAGTCCAGACATGTATTTTACTTGCATGTTAAATTATTATTTTTTTTTTCTTGAAGCTTTTTCAAAACACTCTTTGTTCACTGTACTTTGCAAACCTGGACAGGAAGTCTCCAGCTGGAGTCAGCTTCAGTAAGGCATATTGGGGGACTCTGTAACTGATAAGGTCATCAGAAAACAGCTAGGGAACAAGATAAATTAGAAGATGAGAAAAGCCATGTTAAAAATTTTACAAGTTGAGCTAATGTACTGGAAAGCTACTTTTAAGGATGATAAACTTCAGTAGAATTAGTACAAAGTTAGAGCAGCAGCATCCAAGGTGGCAAAATCTGAGCTAGACAGATTTATTTCACTGTTTTAACACAGCTTTTGTTAAATAACCTTTATGCAACACCCTTTCCCTGTGAATAGCTTGTCTAATATGGGAGCCAAATTGAAACTTGGACAGCACAGTACTGGTTTTGTTTAGACATCTGCTGCTACTGCTCTTATTTACATGTTGCTGGTGAATGTTTGACTTGTTTGCAGTAAACACGATTGTTATTGAAGGTTTGAAGCATATGTGTCACATCTATGGAACTAAGCAGCGAAGAACATGGAGCTGGTGGACGCACTTGGAAGCAAACAATGAAATCAGCTATTTCAATGATGGATGTTGCCAAAAAATTTGGTCTTAGTGAAATAAGACATGACCTTCTCAGGCCTGAGGCATGAAAGAAGAAACAGTATGTATAAACCAGTTGCGTTTGCTTGCTTCATTTGCTTACGCAGTGTTAACAGGACAGACGGAAGACTTTCCCTGATTAGCCAAGATAAAGCAATTGATATGCTTCTGAAGAGATTTCTTTGTCTCTCATGTGGGAAAGAAAATATGCCACTGAAGCACATTGTCTTGCCATGTGTTGTGAAATCATTAATAAAGTGTAGTCATTAATACTGACTAGACTGAGACAGCGTGTATCTTAGTGTGATATTTCCAAATAAGAAAAAAATAAATTCATCTCCTTTGAGCTTGCTCTGGCTTGGGACAGCACTGATAGACGTGTGAGGACTGTGAGTGGTAGAGGTGAGACATCTCACCATCTGAATGGGAATGCCTGTGGAACCTCCACCACTGAAGAACTGTCACACCACACCACAGAGAATTCACAGGGTCCAGCCAGCATACCAGTTCAACAACCAGTAATAGCCAATACTGACATCAGCTCTTCTGTAACATAGCAGACTCCTGCCAACCTCCCACCTGCAGAGGCCGCCTACCAGGACACAGCAAAGTGGTGGGGAAGCATCACTGCAGCCAGGAAGGAGTGGTGCTTCCCTCAGGACTGTCCCCCTTTACTCAGGCTCCCATGCCTGGCACACACAGTCAGCAGACAACCTGCTGCCTGGCATCACTCAAACCTTGAGTAAAGAAGAGTTATTCCACCTGCCTGAGGATATTCAAAAATATTAGCAAGGCTAATAATAACCCCATGCTCCCTCCCTGCCACAGTCAGCAAAGGAAGACGAGCTTCTTTCTGGACCATGTCACATCAAAATGACATCCTGACTTTCACGTATAATTTCAAGAGATTTTTGAAGGAACATCCCTCCCAACAGGAGAAAAACACCTTTTCACAACCTTAAAGAGAAAAAAGGCATACAACTAGTACACTTGATTCTAAATCTTAATTATGCTTCCTAATGTGCCAATAAACAATAAATGCAATATATGCAATGCACAATGAGTGGACACAGTTTACATCAATACTGAGAGAGAAGTTAAATGCAATGAATTCAGAAGTCCTACTAAACTCTCTGGAGACCTGGGGCCATCTACAGAAGAGAACCGACACATGCACCAAGGCAAAAACATGAGGGTTTCACCCAGGAGTGGGACTACTCTTTTATTATCTGTGCTACTAAAATAAAACTATCCTATCACATATAAAGCAAATATATCTGGTTGAGATCAGTCTCATTCAGCTGTCCATGCTTCTGGGAAACATCTGGCTCAGTCTGTTGCTTCTATATTGTTCTTATTATACAGTCCTATGACCTTAGTTTGGCTCTCTAATGTCAAGGTAAGGCCAGTGAGGTCTGTAGTTCTATCGCTAAGACTCTGATAAATACTTCTCTCAAAATAACTGTATTGGAACTCTGCTGCTGCACAAAAGGACTAGAGGCTGCTCTGTAACACACTGACTTGCCCTCTGAAGAATCCTTTTTTACTGCCTTGACTCTATCAAAACCCAGAGAGGCACAACTAACCTTTTGTAGATAACTCCACATTTGCTAAGTGTGTGAGGAGCACCTGAAGTCATCCTATGCCTCAAGAGATGCCCCCAAGTCCCCCTCAGCCAAGTCAATAAGCATCTGTGTCACTAACAGAAGACTGTGTGAGGAACAGCCCTACATTAACCTACCAACCAGTGGAGACCATGATGCTGTCTTGGAGAAGTTCGTGAAAATTTAGGAGACCTACAATGTTGTTTCAAAGTTACATTCGAGGCAGGATTTGTCTTGGTTATTTACATTTTCATTCAAAGGGTGTCTATATCTGAACAAGCATCCGAGGATGCACCTTACGGTCAGCAGAGGAAACACGAGACTTCAATGTCCCAACCCCTGGCATGTCTGAGATGTCTGCATGGCAGAGAGCTTGAATCCTCTGAAGTACCTGTCTCTCTCCATTGACTAGTTCAGCCATAAATATCAACATTGTAGGTAGCCGAACTCCGACGAGACGAACTCTACCCATACTATCCTGCAATTGCCTTACAATACCTGTCACTTGCCAAATTAAATTGTGTCACCTGCTTATGATTCATTTAGCCATTGGAGGGGTGGGTTAACTAATTCCTGGTATGTAGAGATCCTTGTTGTCCAGTAAATATGTAAAACTTGAGTGTCATACCAAAAATGTATACGCCATCAACTAGAAGGGTTTGTCATTAAGAAGGTAGTTACTTTTTCTAAGCTATTTCTCAGTAAAGGTTACACAGCCGAACAAAACCCACAGATACAGAAGCTTTCAAGAAGCATCACTAGATTTTGCCAAGCAAAGTAGTGTCAGTAGCTGAAATTTCAGAACATAAATTTGACAAGTGGGAGAAAAAATGAGAAGTCAGAGCTCACAGATTCAATAAAGCATTGTGTCTGCATACTAAAACAAGAAGTGGAGAACTCTGTACTGTAAAGTAAGAGGACCTAGAAAGCAAGGAGGAAGATAATTTGAAACTAATAACTTCATGACGAACAGCCTGATGAAAAACTGCAGAGCAGATAAAGACTAACTCTCTGAGACTATCTTGGAGATCTGTCAACAAGTGATGCTGAATAACCTCCAAAGTGCTTGTTTGCTCTCATAAGACATGATATAAGGAGAAACAAAGAAACGAAAATTAAATCTGCAAACATGGAAAAAGTCTTCAAGAATCCAGGAGGGAAAGGTCAGTAATCTGTGAGGAAAAGCAAGAAGTACAAAGTAAGGGTGATAGGACTTTACAGCGGGGAAGATATTTCCTTGATATTTGTCTGCATATGTAATAAGGCGAGACTGAAACACTTCCTCTCTTGGTAAGTAACTGTGTAAGGCAGACAATGCAAACATCCAACGTCTCAAGAGAACAAACAGCTGACCCTTAGTGAGTCCTTCGGGAAGGAAATAAAAAGTAATAAAATGTGATACCAAAGAAGAGCTCTCCATTTGCCTGTCAGAGGACAGAAAAGCCTGGGGAGGACACGGGAAAGCATCTCTTTGCACAAGCAGTCCCTGACAAGAGTGTGGTCAGGGGGAGGTTGCCCAGCAGCACAGCTGTAGGAGGGGAGCTGCTGGGGAATGGTGCACTTCAAAACAGTTTTCACTTCTCTAATGGTCACATAAATGCAGCTGTATAAAATGTGGGCACTACAGCAAGTCAAGGGCAACTGCTTCTGGCAACAGCTCTGCCAGAAGAGACGCGTGCATGATCAAGTCACACATGCCCAGGTACTCCCCCCATTCCCAGGAAAGGAGGCTAGGGGGCCTGCTACAACCCTACACCAGCCTTTGCAGTAATGTCACCACAGAGGGGCTCGTGTCCATTCGCCCGCAATGCTGGATTCCCATCACCACTGCCCTGCATCGCTCCAGACAAGAGCTGCTCTCTGGGAGGCAGCATAACATTTGCTTACATTGTCAGTGTTTTACTGAACTTGTAACACAGCAGGCAGGAGCACAAGAGGAGATGGCACTTTAAACAAGAGGTTTGCCCCTTGCTGGGACACGGCCAGGCAAGGAGCACACACACCTTCCCAGGAAGGACGGCAGGGGCAGGCTCTAGCTGCTCCTTTTGCAAGGCTGTGCAGCAAAATCACCATGGATGCTACAGAGGAGTACACCTGGCAAATACCAGATGCAGGCTGGAAACACTCCCGAACTAGGATTTAGGGTTATTTGATCTTCCTTTCCAGAAGAAAATTTTTTGTACAAGTATAAAAATACTCCTAAGAGAAATGACAACCCAGAGGCGTCAATTTAGACCTGAATCATTCAATGCAATTTTCACATCAGGTTGAAATGAGCCCTGATCTTAAGTGTCCATTAGAAAATTCTCATATTTCCTTTTTTTTTTTTTTTCTCCCCTAAATGAGTTCTGTGCAGAAAATCTCATCCTATGAAGAAAGGCAAAGGGAACATGGAGCAGAATACCATAAGTAATTAACGATTTTACATGCCTCCGATTTTCAGATACCAAAGTCTGAGTTACCTTAAAAGGTAAGAGAATGATTTTGAAAAACAGTTTGCAGTTTGTACTCTCTAGGAATCAGATTTTTTCATGGGCTTTGAAATTAAGATTTCAAAAATCATTCAAAATTCTTTAAAATGAAACTCATTTTTAATGCTGTCTCCATGAAGAATGGTCAGAAGATCTCAATCAGCAGCTCTCTGAAACTGATGCTTCAGACAAAGCAAACTCTAGAGCAAAAGTAAATTTTTAGTTCACATTCCCAAACATTCAGTTACATTTGTGGCAGAAAAACTCTGTTCTACAGAAAAAGGGACTTGATCTAGGGCTGTAACCCTGGTTACATGCAGGATACAGCAGACAGGTGGATGACATTTCCATGACTGAACTGATGACAAACTCTATGCACATAGGTGGAAGTGAGGGTTCCCTGAGCCAAACCCACATATTTTAGGGACCAACAGTTGCTGAAATAATGGAATTTTTGACTGAAGACTGCATGCAGCTTTGAGCAACCACTGTCACTACATGGAAAACAAATTAGACCTGGAGTGGTGGAAAAGCAGACTGAAAGTAATTACAAGAGTTTTCTGAACTGGGGAAGTTCTAAAAAAAAAAGCATTCAGGCAGAGACATAATGCAAGGTCCAGGGCAGGGGAGGGGGGGCAAGCTTTTAAGCCTTTCACTTTATCCACTCCTCTTTATGCATTGCATTTCCCCCTGCCACAGCCTCTCTGTGAGGGACAAACTCTTGCTGCTGACTGCAAGCCCAGTCCTCCACACAGCACAGTGACTCTGCCATTCAAGAGGGGACAGTAAATACTCCAGGTTATCACTCCCTCCCTCCAGTGGCCCACAGCTCTGAAATCACTTCCTAAAAGGCAGCTAGAGCTGGTCTGAGATAAGGGCACACTCCTTAGACTGAAGCAGATCCATCTTTGTGTGCATCGTAAGGTACTTCTAATGCAAATGGCACCAAAGTTGCTGATAAAGACTAACCCAATAATGGTGCTGCCCAAACTGAAGCGAGAATGATAAATGGGGCAGGAAACAGTCTCTAGACATGGCCGACACACCTCACCCCAAGTGGCCCAGGCTCAGCAGCCCTGGAGGACCAGCAGTTTACCTCCAGGTTTAGGAGGTTAGGATTACTGTAATTTGACTTCTAGCAGTACACACATAGGTACGCCTCCATGCACAGGACACCAAAGAGTGGTGTTTTGGAGCTGACCACAGGGGCAGGCATTTGGCAGGTGTTAATGTCACCAAGAGCAGAGCAGAGGAGTTTTTGGGAGTTCTCAGCAATAACCTGCCCCAGTAACAATCCTGTGAGCAGGACTTTTTGTCCTTGATGACGGAAGCACTTTGGAAAGTGCAGCCAGCATATCTAAATTTCCAGTTCAGGTGTGAAAAAAAATCACAGCCTCTTTTTTCCAAAGGCCTCCGAATCTAGGCTAGGTGTATGCAAGATAAGAGATTCAACTGCAATACAGAATTAAATAAATACACGAAATTTAATGTTCTGAGCCAAAATTATAATGAATCAAAATATAATCACATCAGCAAATTGCCCTAATCTGACAAATTTAACAAGTCATCCTAGACTTCAGTTAATGTTATTGCCTCTCCAAAATTAGCATAATGATGTTTCATAACTCCAGCAGCCTCAAGTTAGTTTAACTACTAGTGTTACTGAGCTCCAGGAGCCTTGCCAAGAAGCTGTGACATTTTGTTTACTCATCACTATTGGCATGATTGATGTCATCACTGAATTGGCCTTATTTCCTGTCCTCAACTCAAGATGCTTGGCTCTGGACTATATCCTCTGTTTTCCATACCAGGTATCAATCAGCTACGTGCAGTGCTTTACAATAACTTCAGCTGACATAATTGCCAGGTCATTATAGTGACACCCTCCTGCTGAGGAACCAGAGTGCCTTCAAAGATCAAGCCTAGCTGTTGTGCTGGCCATAATGGAGACAACTTCATTCTGAGCATGCTTCATCTCAGAGATGGGTGTCTGGATGCGAGAGCCAACAGACAGCAGAAGACACAGTCACTGAGCCAACAAGAGTTGATGCTATTTTAAATTGGTTTTGGCACATAATGAAGGGATCATTATGAGTTGCTTGTAGAAAATAATCTAGGATAGAATAATCCTGAGTTTATTCTCTTTAAAGAATCAGAGAGACAAATGAGAGTCTCTTACAAAGGCACAGGTGGAGAAATAAGGAGAAAGTCTGGAAATACAAGTCCACTGGACTGAAAAGCTCAAAATATTTGAAATGGAAAAGGCTTGGTATTTCCATGTGTCCAAGGGAAAAAGTCGTCCTCTTTGGAGTTTCCACCCAAAGCCAGGGGAAAAGACTGTGGGAAAGGGTTCCCAGAAGGAAGGACGACTAAGCAGCTGGTCTGCTAAAAGCAAGGATGGGGTTTAGAGGCTGAAAAGACTAAGGAAAATCTAGATGCCAGCTAAAAATCTAAATTGAGATTCTTTTACCTGTTTCCATCCATGGCAATCATGTTAGAGAGGCAGAGGCAGTGCAACTGATCGCCATCATAGGGGGTTGTGCAGCACTACGTGGAAGAAGAGAAAACACAGTTACTTATTTGAGAAAGGGAGGAAAAGAGCTTTGAGGACAACCTCAAGATTTAACAGTTTGGCCTCACCACCATGCAAGTGTTCAGAACAAAGCTGGGAAGCAAAGAGTCACTAGAGACATAAAAGTAAAAGGGGACAGCATTTATCATATATTTACCCAATAATGTTATGTCAGACTAGATTTTTGTCTTTCTTTGATGAAAAACTTATTTTCTAGACAAAGGAAAATATAGTAAATTACATCTTTTGGAACTTCATTAAGCCACTGCTGAGAATTACTACATCAACTGGGAATTAATACAGGAAATTTCAAGTGCTTAAAGTGACTGCAACCAGCTGGGCTGAAAAAAGGTTTCATCAGGCCAGAGGAAGTTTATAAGCAGAATTCTTTACAGATCAATCTTTTCAATTTTTTTTAGTCATATTCATTAGTGTTTTCATTAATTATGTTGTGTCATCAGCACATTTCCTACCAAGATTTCAAAGTGGGAACTCACTGTTAGCAAAGAGGACAAAAAGAAAATTGTCTAAGAAAAACTAGACAACCCTGGAGAGAGGAACAATGGAAATCTAATTTTAGAAAGTGCCAGATCATGCACTTGAATGCTAGAGTGAATCAGATACTTCTCAGCTGGATCCTAGGAAAAGCGGGGAAGAGGGAGCTGTTTTCCAATTGCCAGCTAAGAGCTTAGTTTGTTCTAGCTGTGAGACAAGACTGAGTAGACACACAGCTTCCCTTTGTAAAGAGAAGGCCAATATACAATGGGTCAGAAGAGCAGAGCTGCCCTTAGTAGAACACAGGTGTATAAACTGGCCAGGAATAAATCTAGCTTGGGAACTAGAGCACTCAGGTTTTGAAGCAGCATCTAAAATCAAATTAGTGGGCCTCTCTTATTTAACTATCAAATTTTCAAATTTACAGCCTTATATGATCTATAAATAGTCAGCAACAGTGAGGGTTGCAACCATGCACAGCTCACCAGAGATGAAGCATATTGCAGACATCTCCAGCCTCTGATTTCCCCTTTGCCTCTGAGTTGTTGATGTTCTTCTAGAGAAGTACTGCATCTCTGCACATATAATCCAAACTGCCTGAAAAAATACGAATACTGTGGATAATAAAAAGTGGATCTGGATTCACTGATGGTGGGGACTATTTTATGTGGTGGCTCGTAACAGTAGAGACTCAGACCTGTGGCTGTAGAAAGTCCTGTTTTACATGTTAACTCAGACTGCAAGTAGTTGTCCCCACACCTCTAGGTCAGGAGATGAAAGGGAAGACAGAAACAGCTGTACTCTCCAGGACTAAAACTCTCAAAGGTGTTTTCTTCAACTAGTGCCCAAGGTAGAGTTCAAAAACAGGGGAAAGACCATAGAAATGCTTCTCTGCATGCTCTCCCAGGGAGCAGGGGATGAGGCACTCTATAAAGGTGATAAGAGATGAAAGATTATCAATTTATAGAAGGTGATAATATCCTACCCTCACTGGAGTCACTGCCTCATCTATCAAGTAAGTTGAAAAATGTCATTGAGCACAGTCTGTGTGTTAGAAAAGAGCAAATATATTTTAGACTTAGAGTCACAGGATGCTACACTGTGACTTCCCACAAAATTTACTTCTCCTGTCCCCAAAGCTTTTTCTCACAGATGCTCTTAGTAGAAATTATGGAAACTCCTACCCTTAAACTGTGTTACTGAATGGTGTATAGCCACTAGACTTCCTCTGTATTATTTCTATACGCAAAAATATGAATAAGTGAAAATAAGTTGAACTTCTTGATAGGATACTATCAACTTTTCCTGAACTCTGATTTTGCTATAGATGCAAAGACGTGTGAGGGTTCAGACATTCCTAAATATGTATCCATGCATTAAGATCCCAGGCAGATGTAAAGTAATCAACCCTCAGCAGCAGTGAGCTCTTTTCTGTTTCCCACTGTTAGACTGCAGTGGAGCAAACTACTGCAGATTGTTCTGCAAATGCATAATTCTATTTCTATGCTTATAAATGTTGCAATATGCAAATCTGAATCATATATGCAAGAAAAATGCCGTTATTCTACCTGGTATTAATATTGTAAGTCGGTGTTGTACTATAATAAAGGGAATTATTTGCACTCCTGACTTCCCAAGGCCAACACAACTCTGATTTCCTTGACTGTCCTGCCTGGTTCTCTCATAACATGAGCTCTGTTCCTTGCAGAAATTTAGATGGGAATTTCTCTAATTTACAGCAAAGTAATGGCAAGCTTGGTAGCAACTCCTCTCATTAGCAGGGATAGTAATCATCTTGATGTAGGGGCTACAGCACCGCTTCCCAGTGTGCGGGCAACAAGAATGCAGTGCGTAAGAGGAAAACCAAAGCTTATGGCCCCCCAGACACAAAGCCTGCTCCAGCAACTGACTCTGCCAACCATCAAGACAAAGGAGAGGGGAGATCTTCAGTAAAATAAAGCATGAGGGAAACTACAAAAGTGTTTTAGAGCAAGCCAGGCCCATATCCATCATCTACACAGTAAACAGGCTCAATAACAGGAATTTCTATGAATTTCAAGTAGGCACAGAGGTTCAGCAGCGAATGACTAGAGTAACAGAGTTCATCCATCAAAGCCTCAGTTACTCCCAGTTATCCAGGAGGTGGTATGGTTTAAGTACAGACTGTTACTTGCTTCACGTCAGCTTTACACCTTTTGTGTCAGAGGGTTTGTTTTTCTGGCAAACTTGACAGCTTCTGTAATGGCAAAAAATGTGCTCTCCAAAGAGCATGGATAGGGAGGACATGCCAGTAAGGCTCTGCTGTGGCCCAGGCTGAGGTGGGCACATCAGAAATCCCCTGGGGATGCTCCCAGGAAGCTGGAAACAAGCACATGTCCATAAATAACTGAAAAAGGAAAGCTATTCTTGCTGGAAAAGCAGAGAAAGAAATAGGAAAAGGATTATTTCTCACTCTGTCTTTCAAAATGGGGTGGGGGGAGGGAGAAATTTTTAAACCTCTCCATCCTGCCTCTTCTCCCTTCAGCACACAGGGAGACATCTCTGCACCCACGGTGCCAAGGGACCCCCATATGCTAGAGGGGAATAAGTGCAAGGAAACAGCTTGGAACACAAAGACCTCAATCAGTTGTGACACAGGATCAGACAGTCTTGGGTTCTGCTACAATCTGTTCAGTGTGGGTTTTGGCCCTACCCTTTCTCTCAGAAAGAGAGAGACAAGATGTCCTGGTTCCAGGAGGTCTTGGGTTCGGGTAGGCACAGGGAACTGGAGGAAGGTGAAGATCTCCCCATATAGAGATTCAGCTTCTTCCAGACCAGTGGTGATATCTTCTATTAAAATAACAACAATTATCATGACTCATGACTTTCATGGCTGGTGCATCCTAATTACAAATGCCTGTTTGTTTTGTGTGTACACTGACTTACATCTTAGATGGAATGATACCATTTTATTGTTTTAAAAAAAAAATAAAAAAAAAATCAAAAGAAATCAATTAGGCTCCCACACATATGAGACTCCTCAACATTCACTTTCTGGAAACTTAAATAGTCTTTGAAAAACAGCTTAAATCACTAAGAGCAACAGGAGATGCTTCAGCTGGCAGCACTGCTAGACAGAGGGAAATAATGAATGTGGACTACTGAATATGAAGCTAGACTTTGGAGGGGGCACTGGCAGACCCCTGTTGCTACCAGAAAGAAACTGCAGACAGGATATAACATTTTCATTGAGTGGGACTGGAAGGATGAATCAATGGAAATACTTAAATTCTTTCTGAAATAATCCTACAAATAAATTCGGTATGCTAAAAATCCCAAAACACCACCAGCACCCCAGAAAAGGACTTGTGCTTCTGTTCATTTGTTTTGGAAAAAGCAGATTCCTGGACTCATTTTGCCAACCCAGAATAAAAGAGATCATTTAAAGTCATCACTGACTTTATGAGGCTTTCAAAGATTCTTCCGACACAGATTTACGCCAGTTCAGACCTTTGCTGACTCATGCCACATAAAGGCTTGTCTCACACAGATTTCAACCAGCCTTCATCAGGTTCTGCAACAGATCAGGACCCAAACTCCTCTGAGTCACAAGTCCATCAACCCCCTAAATTACTTAAAACTATGGCTTATTAGCCTACTTGAAGTTACACTCCAGTTTACAGGCTTTAGCAGTTCATGAACCCAATGAATTCCCCCCAACAGCAAAATAAATGGAGTGGTGTATTTTGATGCTATACTCAATACCACTATTACCTGCTCAGTCCAATACCATTTTTCTGACCTTAACACTTTGAAGTTTTTTATCTTCAAACATACAAAACTCGTTGAGCTTAACAAATTTAAGTTGGGAAAAAACCTCCCAATAGATTCGCTAGCAGCATCGTACAATTGCAGATGCCAAATAAACAGTCAGAACAAACTGCACTAAATTTGTAGGGTAAAACTGGGACCAGGACACACTAAGACATTCAGCAACGGCTTATATCAGATGTTTGCATGCCTAGGCCATGCCTTGGGAAAACAATAGGAAAATGTGTGATGATCCTATTTGCTGTCATTTTTAATGGTCTTCTAATTTTAATATCTACGTCTATGCTGGTACAATGATCAGATTGTGTCTACTGGCTCTAACAGGACACCAGGCCTTGACACATGCTGCCTTCCTCAAACTCCCTGTGGAGAAAATAAACAAACAAGGAAACCTCTTCTTCCTGGGAGGGGGGGGAGAAAGTTATTTTGAGAATGTAAATGGCCCCTGTATGAGATACCGCAATCTGCCAAAACCCAAACCCAACAGTTTAAACAAGCTGGTTATGATGGGAAGAGAGAGAAACCAAGTTCTCTTCCAAGTATTTTTCTTGTTTTTTCTCAAGTTGTTGATGTATTTTATAAACTGCAGAGATTAAAAAGATCCCTGGGGCTCCCAGGTGTGAAAGATCAGCACTACTGAAAGTAGCTGAGGGAGGGAATATTCACAAACTATACCCTGACATCATTAAATCATTTTGCTGAATACATCAAATTGCTAAACACAAATATTTACATATAAATCAATGCATCTATTCATGTTGCTAGCACAAATACACAAGACATATGCAAAAGTTAAATTGATCACTTTAAGGCTTCCCCCCTAAAAAATAATCAAAAAAAGGAAATTCATTATGAGAAAAAGTTAACTCATAACCTGGGACATAACTGAGCAGTCACATCAACAGCTTGAATTTGTAAACAAGTGAACCCAGCAGTTTGGAGCAGCGTGAATCACCTCTGTTCATCTCAGTGGGGTGTTAGCTTCATTCCCAGTAATGAGCCTCTAATGTGTTAACACTGTGAATTATTTCACTGCTGACCAAAGCCATGCCAGCCCCCAGGTGGTCCCTGAGACACAAGGGAGCTGTGCCAGGGAAGAGTTCCTAAAGGGATTCCTCCATAGGGAGGGATTCAAAATTATAGGTAGTCACTGTGACCACCTGGGCCAAACTCAGCAGCCCCTACACTCCTCACATTGTGGTCAGACTACACAGTCTTTACTGATGCCAGCTACCTTGATCAGCGCGAGTAGCCCTGCTGGCATTTTGGTTACTATTCCTAGGAGCATGGGCTTTGCTCCCCTAATATAAAGGCAAGGGTTACAGGATTAGGCCTTCAGCATGGCAGGATAAAGCTTCCACATATATAAATTAAGGTATGGCATGAATATATCATCTCACAGGGCCCAAGATGGTCAGGGAACATCACAGTGCATCCACAGAGATTTTGTTTTCTTGCAGAATCTATCATAGCCCCTCTCACAAAACCTAAGTGACAAGAAGGGACCAAAACTCCAAACACACAGTGGAGGTTTTAGGTAATTATTGATTTTTCTGTTCAAGTAGAAAAAGTAGTTACCATGGCAACAATCCCATCACTCCCTACCTATGGCATCACTCGCTCTCATAACATGAGCTCTTTATTTAAAGAAATATATATGTTCACACAGCTGCCCACTCAGAAGCTGATTCCCTTTTGCTTCACAGTGACACAAGTGACCACATGCCCTGTGCCTGACTGCTTAAAAACACATCGAAGGTTTTCCCCGCCTCCTGTGGTGTCCACAGGGACAGCAATGGTTGTAGCATGGGGGACACACACCTGCCTGCCCTGAGGGGCAGCCACCACAGCAGTGCTGAGGCTGCCTCAAAGCCCTTCCAGATGGACCATGAAAAGGAGCACTCTGCTGTGCTGCTGGTTGGGTCCCCAGCGACACCCCACTCCTTTTGCATCAATGCTATGCAAGGCTGGAAGTACCCCCCATTTTTTCTTAATTGTACCACATTAAAACCTGGCATTTGGGGGAAGCAAGTTCACCTTTAGCTTTCATAGTATTTCTGTCTTAATCTAACATTAATTAGGGCAATACCTTCAAACTCAACAAAATCAAATAAATAAATAATGGATATCACATCACTACAGAAAATTATGGCAGCTCTGACTAGAAAAAGTCAGCCACTTTAGATATTTTCATCACTTAAATAATATACCAGCAGGATGGGCTGGCTCCTTAGGAGGTGTAAATCAGCACAGCTCCCCATTGTCTTAATAGCAGTCAAGTTGGACGGGCTGATGAGCAGACTCTGCATCTCAGGAAGAGAAACACCACTCAGAAAAAGGGGAGAGAGCAGGTTGTCTTGGGGTGGCCAGCAGAGCAGCACTCAGGGAAATCACGGCCATGCCATAACCTGTCACAGGCTAACTCCTGGCTCACGATAGCGTTTTATGCAGCCCTGCACAGCCATGGGTCTCAGGCAAGAAACATGAGAAGTAGCAGTAACGCTGGTTTGGCTAGAAAG
The DNA here is from genome assembly GCA_028020825.1 of Podargus strigoides. NCBI lineage: Eukaryota > Metazoa > Chordata > Aves > Caprimulgiformes > Podargidae > Podargus > Podargus strigoides. Next base: position 11,835,282 of record CM051623.1, on the reverse strand, counting down.
TTAAAAGTAAAATCTAGTTTGGATGCAAAAATTTCCTTCTAGAAATTAGCCATTGATAGAGGGAAAGCAGGGTCGGTGTGGCTGGGCTGGGAACAGGCGGAGCTGGGCTGTGGTGGCAGCTCGCTTTGCTTCTGGCTACATCCAGGAGGAAAACTCATGTATAGATGTGGAAACTCACACTCGTGAGTTTCAGATGGATTTTGGTCTCCTGGTACTGCAAGGGGTGCTGGGAGCCTGGGCAGGGGGACCTCAAACCATGCACGGAGGAAGGAGGTGAAGATACATGGTTTGGAAGATGATAGAGGAAATCACAGATATAACTACAGCCAGGGAGATCAGACAAGGCTTGGCTTGGAAGAAGTAAGGGTGTTAAAAAGCTGAAAAAGCAGTGGCTAGGCTGAGAAGAATAAATATTAAAAGCAAGAGCAGGAAGAAACAGATCAATTGGAATAGCTGGAAGTAAAAAGATGTGAGGACATCAGAGACGTTACAGCACAGAGCCTGGAGAGATGTAACAAAGACTGAGCAGACACTAATGGATTTAAAAAATTTTAAAAAATAAGAATAGAAGTCTCTGAGAGATGCCGGGTATGGGAAAATAAAATGTGAGGAGTCAAATCTGATTACGGGGCTGGGAGGCAAGGGGAAGACAGGCAGGAACAGGACAAGGGGACAAGGAGATATAAGGCAAGGCTCACAGGCACACAGAGGGAGGGAGCTAGACCGCTTCACTGGGTCTGAAAGGGTGGCAGTGCATATAGTAAAGGCACTCTATCAGCCTGAGCTTGGGTAGTCCCATGCTGCAGTGAGAGAGAGGTCGATGGTGGAGAGCCAGCAAAGCTTGGCTCGGAGTGGTGGAGCTTCAGGGAACACAGCGCCCTGGAGCAAACCTGATCCCGATAATTCACCCAGAGGTTATTATACAGGTTTGAATCAGTTGTTGTAGAAATGCCTTTCACAGGAGCTGGGTGGGCAGCAAGCTTTTATAAACAAAAAAGCGGGGGGAAAAGCTTGACTTGCAAAAAACCTTAACCTACAGGAGTTTTCAGGATTTTTTGCTTTCCCATTCTAGTGCCCAGGTCTGTAAATTCCCACTCAATACAGGGGAACATCTATTTCACAGAGACAACTGATAGAAGAGCGTTAGCAAGTGTGAAGCACACAAAGGGGTGACAGAGTATGACTTGTAGCGGATCAGTCAGCCCATTAATTCAGCAGAGGAAGACAAAAGTGGTTTGCCACTGTTAACTTGCATTTCAGTAATCTCATACAGCTGAGCACACAGACCTTCTGGGACATGACAGAACAATTAAAAATAAGACAGGAAAGAAAGTCACTGGTAACTTATATCATGCACTGCTTATCTAACACTGATGATTACTAGCAAAACTACTTATTTGCCCCCAAGGCATAGAAACTTCACATTCTTGCAATTTTGCTTCCTTTCCTCTTTTCAATTTTCCACTGATTTTCATGGTATTGAAGGCTCTGTATCACATCTTAGGATCAGCCTACAGAAAGGCATGAAAGAGGGATGAGAACATTATTTTCTAGCTCTTTCTTACAGCAGGATGCTTTTATAGGAATAATCAATTTTTTTTTCAGTATTCATTTCTGAATCTGCAAAGGCAGGCTAACAATTTGGAATATGAAGAAAATTCTCTGGGAGGAACTGTGGGTATCAAGGTGCTCCATATGGAAAGGCTACCTATTATCCACATCATAGCACTGTTGTCTGTTGGCTACTGTCATGGAAACAGAGCTGTACAAGATAGATATCCATTTACAAGAGTGTTGTCATCAATTTGATGCAGCCAATGTATGAATAACAGAAGCCTTCTCCCTGCAAATATGATCGCTGCACTGTTCACAGAATAAAAAAAAAAAAAGATGTGGCATGAAATTTTTTTTACTTCATTGCTGAACAAGGCTGGGACGCAATAGAAATGGTGCCCTTGGCATCTTGTATGAAGCCACATGATAACAGTAAGTCTCTTCTTGATGTCCATTGCCTTATTCATGCCTTTAAAGCGCAGAATCAAGAAAGACTCTTTTATGTAAAAAAATCCGTGTTCCATGATCACATCTGTTAGGATAGAAAAGGGGGAGGGGGGGAAATGTAGACTTTCCTGATATTTGATCTAAGGATAAAAGGTGGGGATGGATGGCTCTTTTCCTGCAACATTTTATCATTCTATGAATTAGTCATGATGATCCAATTATCTTCAAATATGTAAAGCACAGCCTTTTAAAGTAGACTAATTTACGAGCTTGCTTCATGGCCCTCCACATCAATTTACCACTTAGTCCTAGATTAAAGGACTGAGTTTGCCTTGGCAAGGAGGCACTGAGGACATGACAGCAGAGGGGTGTGAAAGCAGCACCTGCCTCTCCCCTCTAGCTAGAGCAGGGTGCTCCTTTCACCTGCCTCAGGGAGAGAAAACTTAACCAACTTTTCCATAGCACAGGCTGAAAAAGAACATTATCATCTTCCATGTTAACTCAGAGAATAAAAAACAAGGATGAGAGAGGATGAGAATATGGCAGGGGGTTAAAATTTTAAACTTTTGATCTCCTCCAGAGCTGATCTAGGTTTAATACATTGTTTAACAGCAGAATTTGGCCCGAAGCATCACAGTCCTGCAGGGATGTTACAAAATTCATATGGTGGGTAGCTCGGTCACTTAGGTGGTATGTACTTAAACTAGGTCATCGTTAGCAAAACCTTCACTGCCTCAAAGGTACCCAGCTGGGGCTGCCAACACCACAGGTAACCCTCCTGTTTCCCCCACGGTGCTTTGTATGGGGGAAGAGAGTCACACTCTTTGCCATCATGGAGCACCCAACTCGGAAGTGCTAGTGAAGCTTCCAGGAAGGTGGGAAATGATGAGTTAATAAAGACAGCAAAGGCAGGTCTGGGACAGGTGAGAAGGAATACCCCAAGCCAAAATAAGCTGCAAACATTTCTATTACACACCAGTGTAGCAGACTGAAACAGGATGCTTACCTCTTCCAGCCACATTTCAAAGAATTTTTATTCATTAACAAAAAGTTCAGAAAATAATAATTTGTGCTATAGGAAATCTAACCAATAGCTTTGGACTGAGGCACTCCAATCTACAAAATGTATTCAGAACTTTATCTAGACCCAATTAGTTAAGATTCTTTCTATGCTTACAAAGAGAAACACCCATACATTTACAGGTGAACCCAATCTATCAGATAAAGGTTTAAAAAATTTATCCAGTGACAGCAAGACTAATCTAGCCAAATTCAGGCTAAAAGAAAGGAGAACATTTCTTTCAATGTTGATCATTGGAAGAAGGCAGCTTCCAATATGCTGGATCTTAACTATGCAAAGTCCTCAACTTTTCAGAAGAGAGATACTTGAGTTCAGTCAAAAAATTAAGGCATTAATTAATAAGTAAAATTAAATCACATGACCCATGTGACCAGGAAAGTCAGATTCCTGAAAGTGTCCCTGCCCATGGTAGAGGGGTTGGAACTAGATGATCTTTAAGGTCCCTTCCAATACAAACCATTGGGTTGGAAGGAACCTTATGATTCAAGAGTCATAATGATTTGTCCAGCATTTAACTGGACTGATCCCTGCCTCTCAGAGGGTCAGGATTAGGACCTCTGCCAGGAGATGTTCTTCAGTAGTGGCAGGTCCTCAGCCTCTGGCCACAGTGAGAAGCCCTCTGTGAAGGGCTCAAATAGGATTTTTGCTTGTTCAGCACCTCCCCATTCATGCATATTCATTTACAGCATCCCAATTGTGAAAACCCATTGTCCCTCAACCATCTGGGAACTGCACAGTGTCAGGATTTCCACTCTTTCCACAGACTATTTCTAAAATTTATCCTCTGCTAATTCATTTATGCAGGTTTCTACAAAAACATTCAGCTTTTTTCAGCAGTCCATAGATCAGTCTTCTTTCTGGACTATGCAATCAGATGCTTAGGTATTAACTATTTCAAAGAGAAACACTGTGAAACTGGACTCAGGTGTCTGTAACAGTGAATGCTGCAAGAAATAATCATTTAGCCATTGATCAGGAAGAAAAAAAAAAAAAAAAAAAATCAAAACACAAAAACATCTTCTGATGCTCTATCTGGAACCGGAGGTCAGATTACAAGAAGCAACACTCAAAATCCAAAACTGAAGAGTGGTTTCTGACACGAACCACAACAGGAAGAGGATGATGGGGACAGACACACCTCTCTGGGCTCCATGGTCCCCATGCTGTGTGTGAGAATATTTGATATCATGTCTCAAACTTAAGAAACAGATTGCCATAAAGTTGCAGCAATACGGACCAAGACAAATTAACAGATGCTCTCTCTGCTTTTTTCAAGTCTCCTGGGGCAGGCAACTTTGGATTTAACTGCTGAAAAAGCAGTTAACCATAATCTGATGCCAGATGTTTAAGAATTGAGTGGGATTCTCAAGAAAAGGCTCCCACAGAGGAGAATCAGCATGCAGCTTCGGGGGTGATGTGCCAGAGTCAGCAGGGTAGCACTCTCCTCCCAGGACACAGAAATTGGAAGCTGTGGGGCAGAAAGGTGGAGGTTTCTGCCAACCACAGTCAAGAAAGCTGATTAAAAAGAGAAAAGAAAAAACACAACACAAACAACAACAGAAAAAGCACTATAGGTAAAAACACAGTTTCCTTCACACTATAAAACACAGGGAGGCAGCACAGAGTGCTGGTAAGAGGGACAAAAACAATTCCATGTAAATGGAAACTGGGACACCAGCCAAAAACATGCTTTGTGTTTGCAGAATTTGTTTAAATCCATGAGTCTTCTCCTGATTTAAATCTATGGGGATTTTCCCTCCCCAGGAAGCTAATTAAACTACACAGCATGTTTTGGTAGCTAACAAGACGTCTCTATCCTTTATGGGCCTATGAAAAACCCCATGAAAGCTGGGCTATCACAAGGAAGTGCCGTACATGCCGTGCTAGTGTGGCCAGTACATACTGCTGTGTAATATCAAACATCCCAGTGTTTCTCAAATGTATTTCTAGGCTTTCATAGCCTTCTTTTTTTAAATTAAAAAAAAAAAAAATTAATATCCATTTCCACCTGGTGCGGAAGTTGCACAGCTGATACCACTCCATACATGCGGACACCACCGCTGCATAGGTATTTTTATGCAATAACCAAGAGAATAATTCTGGATCTCATTTGCTTCAATACAGGCAGAATTGGAGGAGGTGGGTCTACAGGCACCAGAGTTTGGGAGGAAAGAAAAAAATGCAGAACTCTCTGCAGGCCATCACTCTCCGGTATCACGAGATAACACTTAATTTACTCCATTTTTTCCTTTGATGATTTTTGTCCCCGCACATGATCAACATTTTGTTTCAAAATCTGCACCACTTGCTTTTGCTGTGCATGGCCTTGGACCTTTAATCAGAAACAGTCCATGGCTGAGCCCTGAGCTCAGCATCCAAACAAAGGCCAGGATACAGTTAGTGCTTGTGGGAAATCTACATATTGCAGAAGAGCAGTCTGCAATCTTCCTCTTACACCCCTGCAGGTATGGGGCAGATCAGTCCCACTGGTAGTGATGGAGATATGACTCTTTGTCCAGGCTTCACAGGTGGGTTTTGATAAGACTGTACCATCTATATGGCTGGGATAAGAAGGATGAAGTGGGACTCTAAAGAAATCTAGTTTTCCCAAGGTATAGTGATGGACCAAGACACATGGTACAGGAAAACAGCTGGTGGCAGAAAGAAGTTTTGACTTAGGTTAGTTTTGGTTTTCAGGAGATCTTGCCTCTCATTTTGACCAGTTTTTCTAGCTTAGATCAGTGGTCTGATCATTAACCACAATCCTAATTTTCACATGCCTTGGCTACTGTGAAATTATTGTCACCTTCCCTGCAAGTCCCAAACCATGTCCTCCTCTCCCAGCCCATCAAGTACAAACAACCCCACCTTGTATTTTGCATTAACAAGCAGCCACCCAAACTGAACCCATCCTCCCCTCTGCCAGCAGCCCTCCCTCCTGCGATTAGGAATGGCTCCCAGGCAAAACCTGGAAAACCCCAGCTGGGTTTTTCAAGCAAGCAGGACACACTAGAAGACTACCTGAATCTCTTCGGAGCAATGACTTTATGTTCTGTTTCCAGCACAGCATGCTTCCAACTGGCTTGGTTTCTCAGTACCATAAGAACAGAAAAGTATAGTTAAAACTAGTACTATTATAAGGTGTAAAAAAGTCTGTGCATTAAGGCCCATACCTCACCATGCCATTTTTGCCTTTTTTTTTTTTTTTTTTTTTTAAGAAAAGCACCAGGCACAGACATGAAAATGGGTATATATATCATAGAATGAGGTTCCTTCCAACCTAAACCAAAGATCATCTAGTTCCAACCCCCCTGCCATGGCAGGGACACCTCCCACTAGACCAGGTTGATCAAAGCCCCATCCAACCTGGCCTTGAACACTTCCAGGGAAGGGGCAGCCACAACTTCCCTGGGCAACCTGTGCCAGTGTCTCACCACCCTTACAGTCAAGAATTTCTTCCTAATACCTTATCTAAATCTACCCTCTTCTAGTTTAAAGCCATTACCCCTCATCCTATCACTACATGCCCTTGTAAAAAGCCCCTCCCCAGCTTTCTCATAGGCCCCTTCAGGTACTGGAAGGCCACTATACAGAATCATAGAAAGGTTTGAGTTAGAAGGGACATTAAAGATCATCATGTAATATGTTATCTTTCTGTGGCCTTATATGAAAGAACCTACTGACAATACAAACTAACTTGTGCATCTTTTCACCCCATAATTTTTTTCAAACATTTGGGGAGGGAAAGAAAGGAAAGCATGATGTAGTAGGAGTATTCCTAATAATTTCCTCTTTTCTCTCTCTAACCTGCAAGTGCCACATGGAAATTTCTCCTGAAAAAGAGACACTCTGCATTAAATGTGCTCAACTACAATCAGAGGTTCAGTTTTTCTCTGCTGAGAATAAGGAAGCGCCTCACAGGGCATGCTAGACAGCCTGTATTTTGAAATATGTGATACTGTAATTATTTCTATTCCATTTTAAGAATACAACATCAATAGTCAAGCAGCAAATACTCCCCCCATGGTAAATTGGAGGAAGAGCCAGATAGCTTGTTTAAAATTCAATACATCAGCCAGAAAAAATGCAGCCAGAAAGAAAAGGCTGTGAATTTCTGGTAACTGTCTCAAAAGAAGACAGAAGTCAGACACAGGCCACATCAGAGATGACAGCGATGACCCGGAGTGAATCCTGCCCAGCCAGCTTGCAAAAACCCACATCCTCACTGCTGGGGCCAAGACCCCGCAACCAATAGTCCCCACCTCGCCCTGTACCCGAGCACCATTAAGACAGCAAACCTGTCTGCAGCTTTCCTTCCTTCTGGGGAATAAAGTGATTTCTGTGCTTCACATCATGCTGGAAAGTTAATTTATTGATAGTTGTAAGTGTGCAAGTATTGCAGTGGCATTACAGTGCCTAGAGAGAAAACTAATACCTGCAGCTTTCCAGACCGTATATGAAACTGATTCTGTGTTACCCCCATATTTAAGTTCAGGCTGGGAAGCTTGACCATAGTTTTCCCTAATATTAGCAAAAGGGCCTAGATGAATTACAGGCTTGAATATATTAATTTATTAATGATATCTCTTGAAACACTGATGGTACTCTGCCCTCAAACCAGCATTAACACCAACCCAGCTCTGGCCAGAATTTCTCAAGTACAGTTGCCTGGGGAAGCACACAACTAACAAAGTGAGGCAGCACGGGTATCTGTGGATACGGTTACAACCAGTTTTCCAACACTGAATAAGAACATTAGTGGTCTGCCATTCAGTCAGCAGGCTCACTTATACTCTTTGAACCTTTAGGCATCATTTAGGTCCTCATACTTACATACAAATCACTACACTACTTTTAAATGCATGAGACAAAGTTACATATACACACAGCAAGGAATTTTGAAGAACAACTCTTCTGTTATGCACTTCTGTGAGTCCTGAAAAGAATTTCTAAAGCATTTCACATCACAGCAAGTTGGTTGTACACAGAATCATAGAATAGCCTTAGTTGAAAAAGGCGTCTAAGATCATCAAGTCCAACCATTAACCCAGCACTGCCAAGTCACCACTACACCATGTACCTCATCACCACATCTACACGTACCAGAACTCACTCTAAGGAGCTCAGGAAGAAATAAACGTGATAAAAGGACAATATGTCCCACCAGTGTGAAAACCAAAATTAAAAATACCAAGAGCTTTCTGGTCAGCTCACAAGATATCTTTACATCCATACTATTGTACATGTCCCTGTTCATATTCATGCTTTACACTGAATTGCTGAGTGCTTGGTGCTCACTGTGAAGGTAACTGCAGCGCTCCTTATGATGGTGTAATTTCCTGTGACTGCTTTGTATTGACTGTTTTCATTCTAGCATAATACTTCTTTGACAGTAAATTAAAAAAATACAATACTTTACAACATGTTTATTTCTTCCAGTGATACTGAAAAGCCAATAAGTGCCCCAATGCCCTCTTGCTTGTACTCCAGTACAATGATGGCATCCATGGGCTGTTGTGGGACAGTTTTGCCAATCACAAGGCCTAGCACAAAGGACACAGCCAGCAGCAAAACAATCCAGTAACCAGATTCTATTGTACGTAGAAAAGTCAGTATATGGGTGATCGCTGGGGGTACAAACAAGTCAAACAGATCACAAATAACAGACATCGACCCCAGTGACCCCAGGAACGACACAGCACAACCAGTAATAGGTGGAATAAACAAAGAAACAAAGTCTCCCATAGAAGAGATGGGAGACAACCAAGTCAATAGGCTGAGCATAGAAGATAGAAGTAGCCACATATTCTTCCCCCACGAAGCCTGCATTTGCAAATGCCAAACCTGACTGGGGCCCAGTTGCATGAGGAGTCAGGAGGTCCTTCCCCAACAGGAAACTCTGCAAAGTGCATCCACCTCACAGACAGACACTCTGCCCTTCCTGCAAGTGGTCCCAGCTTTTATGCCCAAAACAGGACACCTGGCACTCATTTACCCAATGCAGGGCACCTGACACTCATTTACCCAATGGCTTTCCCTGCAAGGTCGGCAGCACCTTGGAGGAAAGCCAAAAGGTAAACTCATCCCCTCCTCTTAAAGGACTGTGGGAACCACCCATATGTCAACCTTAATTCAGGGCTTGGGGTTCAGACCCTGACACTTTAGGGGCACGTTTCTTTTGGCATGGGGATTAAAAACTTGAAATTTGTTATCAGTGAAGTTTCTTATGAGGGAAGTTTCATTGACTGCCAGGGGGGTTTCTTCTACTCATTTTTCTCATGACTTAGCATATAATGGCCTTTTTTTTTTTTTTCCCCTTCAGTCTTACATATACTGAAACTTTGTGTTGTGTTAGTTGATAGAAAAATATACACCTATACCAGTTACCTTTTTATTAAATGTGACTGATTACATGTTTTCAAAGTCAGGTGTCCAGTCTCCTCAAGGCAGTATCCTTTTCATCCTGCTCTGTATCTTGCACAAAGCTGAGATTTAGAAATAGATTCTTTTGAAAATATCCTTTTACAGATCATCCAGGAGAGATTTCTGATTTCACACAGGATCTTCATTGTGCTTTCAATTTCTGCTACTGGTTTTTACTCTTGTAATTTTTGTTCACATAATCATTCTTCTAAATTCTGCTCATCATTCTGCTAAAGCCACATATGAACAAAAATATCAAAAATAAAGATTTTTTTTTTTTAACGCTGTTTGAAATAGACATCTTTCTTTGTTTTCCTCAAAATTGCAAGAAGTAGTAATAAAAATGGATACAGTTGAGTGAGGCTAGTAAGAAACTCAAGGGGATGAAGAAGAGCAGCCTAAACTCCATCCTGGCAGCAGCTGCTGGTGATAAACCCAGCAATGAAGTTTACTATGTAAAAAGGAGGATGATCATTACCTTTAGGGATTTGGAAAGGCCCCTCTGACAGACAGAGATGCTTTTAAAAGGTGTAAATCTGTCTAAGAAACTTTAGAGGGGCCTGAAGTTTTGAACAAAAGCATCCTCCTTTTAGCTGGTAAATATCACAGTTTATCTTCCATTTACCTTGTCTGAAACCTTACTCTCCTGTTAATGATTTTTAAAGGAAAATCAGGATATGTCTTGGCTGTTTGATTTTTATAGATTGATAACTACACAAATCTACTGCTGTAATCATTCCCTCTCCCCTGCATTTATAGCCTTGTATCCATTAGGTCTGCATATATATATTCAAATAGGCACTTCAATCTCTGAATGTCTTGACAGAGCAATCTAATTTTTATAACTTACATTTTTTTACAGTAGCAACATTTCATTTGCAGTAAATTACCAATTTGTTGTTATCAGTGAGTGCAGCAATACAGCTCAAGACTATTCACTGAGAAGCAGCAAGAATCCTCCCTTTACTTGACAATGTAATAAAACCCATGTGATGTCAAGAAGTCATAAAAATTCTTGAGACAGCACCAATTTACAGCATCTAAGGGAGGCAGGGGTCAAAAGTGAAAGCCCACTGGAATGGTGCAATGCCACCAGTGTCAAATATTAAAAGCTTTGTGGTAAATATTTCTCAGATCCATACATCATAGTCTATATCATGTTAATTATAGCAGAATAATTTGGCTCAATTAAGCAAACAGAATTAGTTTTTGCTGTGTGATAAGTGGATATCTTTGTGTAATGATTATTACATTCCATAAAACTGTAAGGAGACTTAAAATTAAATCCTGGAGTCATGTTTCCCTTCAGTACTGCCTATAATTGTAGAGGGGTGAAAGAAAGACTTACACCAAACTGAAAATTTTTTTAAGGAGAACATAATTAGTTTCAATTGAACTGAAACAGAAATCTTTGGATTTATTTTGTTGAGAGAGGAAAAAAAAAAAAAAAAAAAAAGAGAAATTTCTCATGAAAAATGTGTGTTAAAAAAATAAAATTAAATGCCTGTAGTTTTGGTTTTAAGTTCTTTTGGTTTGGGTTTTCTTTTTTTAACTATCCCCTTCTCCCTGCATGTTTTCTTTCTATCTAAAGCTACATATGTTAATAAATAATTTCACTCTCACTACAACTCCAAATCTAGCTTTTAGCAAAGCTGCTTTCCCTCAGTTAAATGTCACTCCTCTGTCATCTGTGAACAAGTAGAGAGGGGATGCCAGATGGGGCTGGAGGGATCCAGCTTCAAGGGCATCCTCTCCCTGGTGGACTAATGAGATCTCTGGGTTTGTGTGGATGGTTTTCCAGTCTAACACTCAGCCATGCTTGTGGATGTGCAAATCCTGCATGCACACAGAGGCAGTGCACGCCAGCTCTAGCCATGTCCTTAGGGCCGGTTGCCTTGCAGCTGAGAAGTGAAGAGTTTCTCTTGAGGCTCAGTGGGATGCAGATGATGCATGCACATACATGGTGAGCAGTGAGCACAGGTAAAGTTAACCTGGCTGCCTCTATTCTTAAGTGCATTCAAAGTGCTCACAAAATACACTGCCATGAAGAGGTGGTCAAGAGAGATGTCACTTCTTGGGTGCTGGCTATGGTATCCAAGAGGGGAAATCAGCAATGACAGCCACAATTTTGGCCTCTCCTCAGGCAGTTTACAGATGTTGCATTGTAACAGCTGTCAAAGGCAGCAACAGCTTCTTGCTGAAAGGAAGGAAGGAGCAGCTTCCCGAGCCATCTCTCAGCCATGCTTTGTAAGTGACAGCACCATTTTGCACAGGCTTGGCAAAATGGTGGATCAAATCTTTAGGCAGCATAAATCAGCATGTCTCCATGGATTTCAGAGGCGCTTGCCTGAGACTAACCACTGGTGTGTAACTGAGCATGTGTTTAAAATAAGAGAACAAAATAAAAACAACCCACATCACCTTGCTGTCTGCTGGAACAGTAGGTGTAGACATCCTTTAAGCAAATGCACTTGAAGGTCACTTGGAATTCAATGTAGCAGTGGAGGCAACAGAGGAATAAGTGATTAATACAACGTAACTAAGTCATTAAATCCCTATGCTCAATTTACAGCAGGTCCTCGATTTTGCCAGCATCCAGGTCCCCTCCTCATCCTCAAGCCCAGCCTCTGAGACCCAGACTTTTAGAACAGAGAGGAAATTCTTCCCACAAAAAAAAAAAAAAAAAAGCTCATCTCCTTACAGAGGCACTAGAATTTGCCCTATAACTGATGCTATACACTTTCTTAGCTCTCACTGACTGCAGAAGTGGGTGAAGCACCCCAGGCAGCTGTGCTCATATCTGTCTGCACTGGGCAACTTCACCCATCCTGGACATACAGGTTCTGTGTCCAATTCAGTTTGCATTCATTTAGCAGAAGCAGAGCAGCCACAACACAAGACTGAGGGACCAAAATTTTCAGATAATGAAATAGGGCATTTGCAGAAGTGTCTGTAAGCTCCAGATCTTCACAGTTCAGAGCAAGTCCCTCAGCCTGGATTTCCTGAACCCCAGACAAGTGTCCCAGACACTAAAATACTGACTACCTTAGAAAGGGAAAAATCTTCAGAATAATAATTTCAAAAGTGCTTGTTTTCATTGCAGTGCATTTAGAAACAGCTCTGGTGGTACTAGCACTGCAAGCCTAAGCACAGGCTTTGTATCAGTGAGCCTATCACCTACTGTCTCCTCATCCCCACCCCTGCCTACCTCCACAGCTGCTCATGGAGGAGCTTTGGACCCTCTGTGGTTTTGGCTGCTGGCTGGGGCTGTAAGGTGCCACACTCAGACCACAGGGACACAAGAGCTTGCAAAGCCCCTGGGCAGGCCTCATGCCAGGGACAGGCTCAGGTCTGCGCTTGAACTGCCAGACACAGCCTCAGGACCCCCTTTCAAGGGCCAGTCTCAGTCAGGGAGGCAGTAGCTTTCCCTCCTAGATCACTGGTTGAGCTGCAGAGATCTTCAGACATCTCATCTGCCCAAAGGCGACAAGGGATCCATCGGCTGTTGGATGGATGCCTCTCTCCCTGCACTTGATCCACCCAGGATACAGACAAGAGCTACAACATGCCTCAGGTACTTGCATTTTTAGCTCACTCTACCAAAATATCTACTTTTGATCAACACTGTTGCCACCGAAGATGCTGGCCCCCAAAAAGGTGTTGGGAGCAGAGGCAGAAACAGACAGTGCTGCTCCTGGTCTCTCTCTGGACAGTCAGAGACTGCTAATATTGGTGTTTCCAAAAGAAGTTTTTTCTCTACCAAGATTGCATTCTCACCCTGGCCTATTCAGCAGGGAAATATCTTAATAACAGTGTTATGAATTTCTGGGTTAAGAGATTGCAATTTAATAAAAACAGGAATTTGAACCTGCTTAGAAATCTCTAGAAGAAGGAATATGTTCTCATTCAACCCATAGCATCAGAAGGAGTAGATAATATAACCGATGAAATGCTGTGTAAAGGCAATGTGTTGCTGATAGTCTCAAGCATGCCAGAGCGTGCAAATCCACATGGAAAGACAGATTCATGAAACCAGAGGTGGGAGGTAAAAACTGCAAATAAATGTGAGTAAAGCACAAATCTAGGAATGAGAAAACCAAAGTTGAAGACCTTCATTGACCTTCTTGAGCTCATGGTTTAACACCCTTCAGACTCAGTTTCCTGTAGCAAAACAACAATAAATCTAGATTTCTCCTGGGGCACAATTTGTTAATATTTCCCTGTAGAAATACAAAATAGATGAGCAGCAGTATTCTAGTAACTTAAAATACCATGCACTGGAAACTATTTCAACATAACTTAACAAGATAAAAACTCGAGTTTTAGGCAAAACCCAGGGGGACACCGAGTTTAACAGGTCAAAAGGAAGGCCTTTCAGATCTCTTTCATATGCATAAAGGCATGAGATTCAGAGAAAGCTCTTTAAAATTCCATAAAGCCAAAGAAAACAAATAGACTGCTGCTCGGGGGAGACAGGTACAGGGTTCAGGTTGGAAACAGCAGGTGCCATCAGCATTTCTCTCTATCACATAGAGACACCTTTTCACAAAGAAAAGGAGGGATTCGGAACTCCAGCCCAAACTAAAGGCTTAGACTACATAGACTGGACTAAATAGCCTAAACAGCCCTTCCTTCATGCCCTACAGAACAGTTCCTCTTAGCTCAGAAGTGTGTGATATTTTTCAGTAATTGTAAGGTTGTTCAGACTGAAGGGACATCTCAGGATGTCCAACCCCCTGCTCAAAATGGGGTCTAAGCCAAGCTCAGACTAGGTTCCTTATGACTTTACCCATTTCATCTTAATAAATACAAACAGATTGCTCTTTCTTTCTCTTCAATGGCTAAAGCAATTTAATATTGATTTTGATGAGAGCCTTGCAGTCATAGCAAGCAGCTACAAACCAGAAGGCACATTATTAAGTCAAAAGTGTGACTGTAGTGACACTGTAAATGAGCCCTTGCTTAAAAATTGCCCCAGGAACAGGACAACGCATTTAGAGGAAAAAGTAAGAACAAAACCCCAAATCTATTCTGCATTCCACATAGAAGGTTAATATTTTAATCAACAGGATTTTGTCTTCCTTAAATAATCTATCTTTCTATCTTTTGCAGTTGGATCTTCGTAGCAATGTACTTCACCTGATCTCAAACTCACTCAACAGTAATTTAAGAAATGAAGTTCCTGTAATAAAAGTCTCCAATCAAAGAAGCAGCCAAAGAACTGTGCCTATGTACTTAATAAAAGTTAAAGCATCAAGCTAAATTTCACTCTTGTTATTCTATCATGAGTCAAGTTTAACAGCATGGGCTTCGCAATAACATTAAGGCCAGTCTGCCCAGTAAACGTTACAACATTTCTTAGGTATCTGCCAGAAACAGAAGTGTTGCCAGCCTAACCCCAGCCTGCTTCAGCTGCTAGAAGATCATGATTTGTCCCAAGTGGTAAATCAGCCCAAGATGATGGAAAAGGTTGCTTGGACACACCTGCATCCAACTTGTGTTTCAAAGTTTCACAAAAAATCCACTTTTATTGGGATACTGAAAGTCTCAGCCATACCAGCTCAGTTTTAGTTTTAACACCAGATTTACCCAACTGAAAAACTGAATCCTCCAGATGATGAAATCAACATAAAAATTTGTAAGCATGAAACATAAACATACTACTGTAGAGGCACGCAGGCATGTTTACATACACTCAATGCTGGACATGAAGTTTCAGAGCACCCAGCCCAACCAAAACTTACTGAATGAGTGATACTTGGAACAAAAGAAGGTATATATACACAGCTGTATACACACAAACATATATGGTCACATTTGTATAGGTGTATATATGTACAAACACAAATTAATAATAGTATCAAGTGACCCTCTTCTTATATCTCTAACCAAGGGAACTTTCTTACAAACCATCTAAGGGGAATAAATGCACCAGAAGATACTCAGTGACTTAAAATAAAGCCCAGATAAAATCAACAACTTCTCATAAGCCAATTAAATCAGCAATACATCCCAGACTGGTAAAGGATAGGCCTTCACCTATCATTACATTTTTCTCAGTCAGTATTTAATAATACACTGCCATTTTTAACAAGAAACATGGAAATACCTAACACTTCTAAAGCACATAACTTGTTGGAGATTTTCTTCCTTTGCCACTAGAAGGTATTAAATTTGTTCATGAGACAAAAGACAAAAGTTTCCACTGAACTTGGGGAATGTTTTGCCACAAATCACAATCTAACAAGATTTTCTCAAGCCATGCTGGTTTGTTGCCTTAAAATTTGATAATAAAGGACATTGGTAATACATTTAATGAAAGAAACATCATGAAAACAAACTTAGAGAGACAGCCCAGAAACTTTTCCTCAGACCAACAAAGATTCCAGGTACCTCTAAAATAGATATTTCCAGCATCAGTAGAATCAGACCAGAATCAAACAGGATCTCATTTCATGCCTTAGGTGCCATAGGGAACCCAGACTCACCAAGTCTCTGAAACTATGTCTAGCATAAATCATTTACATGGCATGGCTGACATAATTTGATCACTTAGCTGCTTGAAAATAAATCCCTACACAACTGCACAACTTTAATTCCATATCTAAATACTTTTCTATTATTATGTTGAATTACTGACCTCAGATCACAGCCTCAGCCCTTCTGTACAGACTGCCTGACTTGCAGAGCTCAGCTGGCATGAATGCCTCCTCATTTAACCCTGCTGGGAAATAACGAGTTTATTTCCTTCCAGCCCCTTTCCCAGTAGTTTGGGGGTTTTCCTAAAGATATTTGTGATAAGTGATTGTAAAATTCCTCAGGCTAATACGCCTAAGAGATTTTTCCAATCTGCTTGTGTTACCAAGTGGGAATTTCAACCCTTCCTCTACTCTGTTAAACACAGGAGACACAAATTTAAAAGAAAAAAAAAAAGAAAACATACCCTTCAACAGCAATGTTTAGTAACAGTCCTTTAAAAAAGAGACAGAATATAGAAAGTCTTCGATTAAGGACTTACACATTATGAAACTAATATTACAAAAGGCCTGGCATGACAATATGTATGTAATTTAGTCTATGATCTATGTTTAAGCCCACAAACCCCTCTCTTGCTTTCTTCACTTCTGTTCTGCTTTTTGAGGCAGTAGTTCCAATTCTACCAAAGAGAGCTGAAGATAAAGATTTCAGGTTTTAATATGCACCATATTTTCTCTTCATTTAACACAACAGAAAGGGGAGAGCCAGACTCTGCTACAGCCACCCTGGGCATGTCACTGGCTTGCTTGACCCTGTCTGGAGGGGTGGAAAAGAAAAAAATGGGGAAAATGGCAGCAAACAGAGAGGAGAGAAAACAGGAGGCAAAAATTCCTCACACACTCCTTTCACTGTGCACCCTAAAGAAATTATCCCTGAGTGCTGTGCCCATCCCAGCACTGGTTATTTCTGCTAGTTCCAGCCACAGGATCATCCTGGTGAAGTCAGGGTATTGGCTGCAGCCAGAACAGGCAAGCTGCCTTTGGTCACCATTCAGATGAGGCTGAAGTGTGAAATCCTTTGTCCATTGACTGATTAGCATGTTAGGAAATGTTTAGCATCCATCTCAGCTGGTCATCCTATCTCCCATCCAGCAATTGCCATCTTAGCACCCAGAAGGGCAGAGGAGGGGAGGGCTCTGGGGCCAAGAAGCTGCACCGTGATGTTTTCTAGAGGCTGAAAACCTGAAAGGTTTGAATCCAGAGGTGATCACAGAAACCAAAAATCTGCTCTGATTAGTCCTCTCCCGTGTTACTTTTGCAAAACATTTCTACTGCCATCCTCCATCAGAATTTTCCCCAGTTTTCCCAAAAGCATTCTCACCTCCTATGGCAAGTCATCTTGCTTGAAGAGAAGCTACTGACACAGGCATCCCCCCTGCAGAGTGCTGTGCGGCGGTGCATCAGAGAACTGGAGCCTTGAAAAGATACAGGCAGAAGGCAAAATCATACTTGGCTCTTGTAAAAGAAATGAGTGGGTGACCCAGGTAGCTGTGTGAAGAGGAGGGCAACACCCGATGGAAGGGACGTGACTCCCCTTCACCCTCACTTCTGCCAGTTTGGCTCTTCACTTCCCAACAGGACATCATTTTAATTGAATGATATTTCATATAAGGGGGAAAAAAAAGCACAAAACCTTGGTTTGGGGCTTGGATGTTCTGTTTGGATTTGGGATTTTTAGTGATTCAGTAATAAAATCTTTGGGTTTAAAATGCAGATTGTGTTTAACCTAAGTGTCCTTTTATCCATTCAGTTTTTCAGTTTGGTAGCCACGTTAAAGAGCCAGTTATCACTCAGCTCTGGTTCACTTGTGAAGCCCAGGGGGGAGCACGGTGAGCATCTTGATACAACAGGTATGGCACCACCAGAGTCACCAGGGTGTGACAAACACAGAGGCTGCGCTCTAGAAACACCCATGGAGGTTTATGGCAAGCATAAAAAGGACTTTTGTTAAAGGCAATATTTTAACTCAGTACCATGTCTGCTCTGAACCAGATGCTAATGAAACCCCTGCTGACTCAGTAATGAGAGAGATAGTCGACACAGTCTGAAGGAAAAAAAAAGAAATACCAGTTTCACCCAGTGCAAGCCCCCATTCCTTTATCAAGCGTGCTGCCTCTGCCGGAAGATATGGTAACTCTGCTGACACGGAGGGATTTGCTATGCAAAGTGGCTGCCACAAGAGGGAGGTCCCATTGCACGGCAGTTGGGCTCACTCACTTCAGCTGCATGGAGCATCAACGACCCCTTCCATCCCCCTGCCATGAAAGCCTGGTAGCCACTGCTCCTATTTCTCGAACCCATTTCACACATGAAGGATGCTATCCCCTGAAATGTTCTTCCTTTCCCTACCACCTCACTGCATCTCTTCCCTGCCTGTGGAGAAGCTGCCCAGGGCCAAGGGTTAAAAGACATTTAGATTGCACGTCACTTCCGACCCGGGCCGGGTCTCAGCTAGCTGGGAGTACGCTAGGAGCATATTAGAGGCAAGCTATGGTACCTTCTTAGGAGCAGAAGGGAGGTACAACTCTCGTGAGTAGTATCTGTTCATCACTTGGGAGTAACTGAGACTGAGGCGAAGGGGGAACAAGATTACTGTGGCACAACTTAAATTTATTAAGGAATCCCTTAAGATGCCTAATCATTGTATTTCTCTTTCCCAAATACATTGCTTCTGTCTTAGCTCGCTCTCATGCTATGTGTATTTTATGCATTATCGTGATGCTGGTTTTATGCTGCATTTTATTCTTTTTAAAAGCTTACCTGGAAGCCTAAGAAAAAAAATTTATGCAAAGCATTTCATTAATATGGCTTTACATTTCTAATAATGGCACAGGAGTATGTTTTGTTTTTTTCCAACAGTAATCAACTGTGTATAGAGCCTTGTGATAATTTTAAGCAGAGATCATCATTCTGACTTCCAGTCACCCTCTCACCTCTTGTCTTCTGACACAGACAGGGACCTTCACAGGGACCTTCTGACACTGCAAGTACTTTATGGGGAGATCCCTCAAAGTCCTGTGTATCACTGACCCTGCAATCTAGCAGGAGTTTTAGGGTTACTTGGCACAAATCCATGGCTAGTGTAACTTGTCAGAACCTCATGGCAATCACTAAAGCTTTAAGAACTTGCAGTAGTGGAGGATCTGGCTTGTGCAGATGCAGGCAGAGCTCCTCTGCGAGCTTTGTGCATTTTAGGAAGAGGTTAAAAGCATACAAGATCCTCCTATCATGATTGGATTGTCAGGCAGCTTTCCCTCTTTCTATATTAAAAAAAAATAATAATCTTGTTTTTCAGGCAAAGAGATTATAGACAAAAGTGAAACTTCCCACAGAAGCTGTTCAGATCCAGAATGAAAGAGGTGGAAATCCAGCAGCAGCATCCCCTCTGTGTCTGGAGGGGCTAGACATGAGAGTAAAAAAGGTTCAACTCCAGTGAAGGACATTCTTCTACTGATCTTCTCATACTGTGCCCTTCCTTGCTGGCCTTTTGGGCACCTCCTACAAACCTGAGGGGTCCACGCTGGAATTTCTCCTCCAGACCAGGGCCGAGCAGGTATGTAAGGTAGGAACGGAGCCCACCAGAAATGTTCCTGCCAGAGAAAATGTTCCTTTCCTACTCCAGAACTGGTGCAAAAAACCTTCCTTCCTCTTGCTTTTCTACATCCATTCCCCCTTATTTTCTCTTCTTGTCCTTGGAAACCTCACAACCTTCATTTTTGGACTTCATCAACTATTCAGATAGGGAGTGATGGACTGAAAAGAAATGATATGAAGTGGTTTTTCCCTACAAAGAGTGTGGGAGATGGGTGGAGGTTTCTGTCTCTAGTTAGAAATCAAAATGGTTTTCCTAATGCCACTTAGCTACTTACGCAGTGCCAGGACCACAAGGCCATGGTGCACACCATTTTTTGGATGAACAAGAGCCTCCTGCCCTCAAAGCCTGTCAAGGCCAGCAATGAGGAGGAATAATACAGGAGTAGCATACACCACCTGACCAGCACCACTGCCAAACACATACATGCCGTGTCTGAAGAGCGCTGACAGCCTCACACGGGTGCAGGACAACTCCAGGCATGTGCTTAGCCCGAGATGTGGAGTTGGTGAAGATGTCAGTGAGCTGGCAGACATGGGCTTGTGTTTTGCCCCAGGCTGGGGTCTTAATAACAGCAGTGTGTCCCATAAGACTGCTGCTAAAGGGGTGCTCTATTCTCATACAGCTGGGTGATATAAACATCATTCTTTAAAAAAAAAAATTAAAAATAATAATTTATTACCAGCTTCTACATGGTAAGAAGCAATGGAAGACTGAGGGGCTGTATCCTTTGATAGATCTGAGGTTCAGAGATATCTCTTCAAGCTGGCACTGCTCTAGGACCTGCCAGCGCACATATTCCCCCTTTTTTGGTTTAATTCTTCCTGACAGGCCACAAGAATTAGCAGCCCTCTGGCAGTAATTGTTCTTCATCAAAAACACAGCCTAACAGCATGTACAGAGCTTGGTGCGCTCCTTCCCCGGGAACTCCCTGCTGTGCCCTCAGGCATGAGGTGAGTGAAAGCCAGAGAGAACACTGTGAAATAACAACACGAAAGAAATGTAAAAAGAGAAGGCTCTGCTCCTGAGGACCTCTGTGCTCCCCACCCTGGGTTGGGATTATTCAGACAAAGATTTTTTCCATGGGCAAAACACAAGTTGGCAAGGCATTGAGTTGAGCATCCTAAACACTAAAGATAAGTCTCACACAATTTCTTCCAGTGGGACTTTATTGTCTTTAAAAGTAACAAATGTCTACACTGCACAAACAGCATAGGACATGTATTTGGCACCGTTTTACTGCCTCCAGCCATAGTCCATTCTCTATAGGAGGCAGAGGATTATTTTCAGAGACGGCAAAAAGCTGAGAAATTTCTTTGCCAGATTATGTTAAATTAATGAGACTGTCTGCCTACATGCTCGCAGTGAACACTGCTGACAAGTCCTTACTTTCTGCATGTTTCCATGCTGTTCTGTCA
The DNA here is from genome assembly GCA_028020825.1 of Podargus strigoides. Lineage (NCBI taxonomy): Eukaryota > Metazoa > Chordata > Aves > Caprimulgiformes > Podargidae > Podargus > Podargus strigoides. The sequence goes on along the minus strand of CM051623.1, from coordinate 11,814,231 downwards.
GAGGTCACTCCAGACCCTTTACCAAAATAGAGAGAAACACTGCAGCACTGCAGAGATTGTATGAGGGCAAGGATGATGTCTACATACGTACATGCTCGGGTTTACATGTAGCCCATGACACATTTCCATGGCTTAGTCAGAAATTCTTTTGCAAAGTAAACCCCAGATTTTGGTCAAAAGCCAGACTGGATCACAACTGAGCTGGATTCAGTTTTATGAAGCATGTCTGAGAGAACCTGGAAAACAAAATTATGTTGTTTTCAAAAAAAAAATTTAATTTTCTTTAACAGTCAGTCCAAGAGGACTGAGTTAGTGTCAGGAAGTAATCTCTAACTTTTTAATGTCTGTCTCAGATATATCATTAGAGTTTGCTCCAGCAATTTGCAAGTTTTAGGTCCTCATCAAAATACCCACACACAGGTCAGGTATTATTGTTATTACTGAAAAACCTTCTCAAGTAAAGATTACTTATAGATGAGATGAATATTGAATAAATGTAATCCATGGATTAATTAGCTAAAGCCCTATGTTAATCAGAAAGCAAGGAAGAGAGAAACACTAGCTCATTAAGCATTTAGAAGCATGTTGTGCGTGCTCCCAGGATTCAGTTACCCTCTCTCCATAACACAACTGCTTTTTATTTAACACTTGGAGGTGTGTGAGAAGTCCAATGTCCTCATACATTAAAACTCAAAACTGTCAAATTATATGGCGTTAGTCACCAACGTGAGGAAAAACAAACTGAATGGCACAGGACAAAAAAATCAGCACTGCAACTCCACAAATTGCTCACACCCTGCACACAAAGTCTGACATTTACATAAGTAATAGCTGGATTCATGGTCATGCATTACTTATTCATACCTTGTGTGGAATAACTCAAAAGTAAAAGACTAATCCATTAATCCCCCCAGATCCATAATCCTAAGAAATCATAAACCCTGCAAGACACTTTATCCTCTTAGGAAAATCAGGCTCATAAACCGGTCGGTGCTGAAGAACAGCAGCATTTCCCCGTTGTATGGCTGTGCAAGCTCAGGTCAGCCCTACACAGAGCTATTTCAGGATCTGTCATCTGTCTGATGCACATAGACAGAGAAAGACCTCGTGTGAGACCTCTCCAACAGCACGCAAGATGTCTTGTTACAGTCCCTGGCCTGACATCCTTGGGGGTTGTTGCAACATTTTTGTATATGTTTCCTTTAACAAAGCACCTTCTACCTTCAGAGAAAGATGAGTGTCAAAAGAATGTGAAATGAAATACATTTTTCTTACTTCAAATACATCTTTTTATAGAATATCCCACCTTAATTTTTTTCCTACAAGTTATTCCACTTTGCATATAAATAGCTATATATACGGGAAAAATTACAGACCTCTAAGCACTTAACCAAAAATCACACCAGGCAAGAGAGGCTGGCATGTCTGTGGTTTGGCCTAGCCTTGCTTTTCTTTGGCCTCAGTTCGCATGTCACCACTTTGTCACACTGTACCCCACTCCTGGAGGCTCCCCAGGTTCACCTGCCCAGCTTGTCTTCTGCATCACACCCTCTGGCACTGCCAGGCCCACTTCAAAAGTGATGGTGGTTCTGCATCTCCCCCAAGGACATGTGCCACAAGGGACAAAGACCCCAGTGTTTCTCATGATCCTTGTGTGGCTGCACAGCAGTCACAGCTGGACTCTTGCTTGCAGATGAGGGAGACGGTGTCAGCTGGGGTGGATTATTTTGTTTATGTTGGCCTTGAGGTTCTAAGGTAAAGGGAGAAGCAGATCATATGCAAAGAGGTCTGTTGTACCATAGGCTGAGTCTGAAAGGTAATGTAGGGGTTTAGGTGAGCACTTGAGCAGCCACTTTAATAACTGTCTTCATCAGGAAATAATTGCCAGCCATCATGCACCTCCCTCGTCTCCGTATGGTGGAGACCAATGAAGCTGGAAGTGTGCGAGATAATGACCCCTACCTATGCAAGGGTAAAATGCTGCCACCCAGTCTATAAGAGTGCAGTTTTGTCTTGGTCAATCTCAGTATGTTTGATGGTGTAAGGCGCAGGGGTGAGGGAAACAACATCCATACAGAGCTTACTGCAAATACCTTCAGCCACTAAACAGCCGTACCGGTGCATTGCCTCACAAGCACTGCACAGAACAGCCACTGCTCCTGCTCCGTCCTGTATGCTCGGACCCCTCAGTTATGACCCTCTCCTATGGTAGAGGGTGATTTGACTCCCCTGTGCAGTGATGGGTGCCATGTGGGGACCACAGATTTCCTCCAAGTTTGTTGTCCCTCTTGCCATCACCTCCTGAATTGGAGTGCAGATTATAAAAATTAAAGGATGGGCATTTCAGCTCAGAACAGGAGGCAGTGGTACCACCCAGCCATGCATTTTGGTACGCTGGCACCCCATGGGCTGCTGTTCTGGGAGGCAGAGTATTTCTCAGGAAGGGGGCACAGAGGTCTCAAAGACTCAGCAAACGGCAGCACATGGCAGCAAAATGAATCTGCAGTCTCTATCACCTTTCAAAACCACATACTTGGTGTCTGTGGGTGTGCCAAGTGCCAGAAGCATATCTGGAGCCTGCAGCTGCCCCAGCTGCAGTGCAGATGATGGTTGAATTACTGACCATATAGCAGGGTAGAAACCAGGACACACAACCCACTCCTTCCGGAAGCATTTTGTATACCTCAGGCAATGAGATGCTCACATGAGCATACCCTGAGCATGCAAATAGCATCTGAGTATGCCTTGGTGGAGAAGAAGGGTGTCCTAAGGGAGAATCAGTGCCAGCACCGAGCACAGTATTACAGGAGTGCGATGGACATCCACACACCTTTTGCCTCTTACCACCTGATTCTCCAGAAACCTGGCTTTCATTTAACAAGGCAAATGAAATCACAGAATCATAGAATCACTATGGTTGGAAAGGACCCCCAGGATCATCAAGTCCAACCTTTATCCCCTCATCTCCCTAACCACTAGACCATGGCCTCAAGTGCTTCATCCACTCATTTTTTAAACACCTCCAGGGACGGTGACCCCACCACCTCCCTGGGCAGCCTGTTCCAGTGCCTAACCACCCTCTCAGTAAAGAACTTCTTCCTAATATCCAATCTAAACTTCCCCTGACACAAGTGAGGCCATTTCCTCTTGTCCTATCACTAGTAATTTGGGAGAAGAGACCAACATCAGCCTCATTACAACCTCCTTTTAGGTAGCTGTAGAGAGCAATAAGGTCTCCTCTCAGTCTCCTCTTCCCCAGACTAAACAACCCCAGTTCCCTCAGCCGGTCTCCATAAGGCCTGTTTCCCAGACCTCTCACCAGCCTCATTGCCCTTCTCTGGACTTGCTCCAGCACCTCAATGTCCTTCTTATACTGTGGTGCCCAGAACTGGACACAGTACTCAAGGTGCAGTCTCACGAGTTGGGAAAGAGATGCTTAGGGCTCAGGCTTGAGGCAACAGTAGCAGCCTACAGGAAATCTGTTTCAGTAGCCTCCAGCAACTGCTAATTGGTCCGTTTTGCCTGGAGCAGTATTAATGCAGTGACCCAGCAATCACATTTGGAACAACTTTTCAACCTACCGCATTGACACATAGGATTATAGGTGAAACTTGTTCACTGGAAAGACCTTCAAAGACCGCTGCTTCTGTCTTCAGCCCCAGTCAGACCCACTGGTGCAGGAAACAGTGAAAACACCCTGTGTAATGAACTTTTAGGGTTAGAGTTGTTAATAATGTATGGGCATATACCATACATTATGTATTTAGCTCAGGCGAGCTGAGGTAAAGTCAAAGGCAGATCAAACGATCCATGAGATTGGACTTAAAATACTTGAAAGGTGCCTTTGAACCAAAATTCAGTGAGCAAAAAGAAGCAGAGAGTCTCCCATTCAGACTCACACCTCCTTAGGTGCTGCACCAGACCCAGAGCAGGAATCATCTGCAAGATTCGATGGTGGCAGCCTCAAGCTGATCTCCACAACATTCCTCTCTTTACAGAGGGAAGGAGGGAATTAACCCTCTCCCTGCCAACACTTGGAAAGAAGTCTCTGTGTACTGTCACCAGGCCAGGTCCCCCAGGGGATGCCCACACAAGCTGGGGGTCTGCAGCAGACTTCATGGGCACGAGTGTAAGATTTCCTCTTCGAAATCGGTTCCTGAGCAATCCTGCCTGCGGGAGAAAACCTGCGCTGGGGATGTGCTGGCTCGCCAAGAAAGCTACAGTGGGGGCAGACACTGCAGGTTTTACACCGGAGATTGCTCAGACAAACCTATCCTTGGCCCAGTGAAAGACTGCAAGCTGCAGTGTGCAATACAATACTTTGCAGTACTGAAGGACCTTCCGAATGAGGGTCTCGCATTAATTAATCAAGCCTCAGAGCACCTAGAAGGAAAATCTATCCTATTTTACCAGCAAGCACAATGAGTATGCAAAGGTCACACAGAATAGAGGAGCAAAGGAAAGAGAGATCCCAGTGCCCTGACTTCTGACTCCTTGCTGCATCTATTAGCTCATGAGTCCCCTACAAAGGACACACATGGAGAACAAAAGGTGACTCACAGCTGTGCCCCAAGGGGCACCACATAGCGAGGTTTAATAAGGTGCAGGAGAATGACTAACAGGGTTACACAGATTGACGCAGGTCAGTAAAGAATATGGCATTAAGAAAATTGATCCTTTCAAAGCCTCCAGCCACATGCTTATGTCAGAACCAGACATGACTTGTGTCTGTGTTTCATATGATACCACCAAGTATCCACCAAAGGGCTTTCCTTCATGTTTAAATAATGAAATGCAACGTAATGCCAACAGGTGCTTTTTTCACAGGGAGAAGGGAGCAGACGGGAACAGGTTTGAGTGGGCTGAGGCAGAGCCTGGGTCTTCCCTGCCTCTCTCACACCTCCCTCCCACATGGCTCACAAGCAGGAGGTCACCAGTGGCTGGATGCACCCATCTGTCTGCAGTGCCAAGGAGACAAGCATATGGGGACTGGAAGAGAGAGTAACCCGTATATGATTGGGGGGGGGGGTGCGCAGCAATAGCAGCTACGGTGTCTGTGCAAAAGACGGGAGGCTGTCATGGGAAAGAAAAAGAAATGTGCTTTACAGGTCATCATGGAAGATGGTTGGTATCATTATGAGATCATTTCAGTTTGGATGCTGCCACATACTTGAAAAAATGTCTTATGACTTTCCAAGCACATTATTTTGCATCTCTCAAAGATCACGCAATTTCCATTTGCTCATGCAGGGAGCTTTTGTCAATTTGCCAAACTAAAGTAAATATTAAGAGCGTCGCTGTAGGAAAGGAATATAATGTATAATCAATAAGGGATGTTCTGCCAAGCTCAGCTGGCACTTAAGGACTAGCTGTGTAAAGCATCGCATGTGTAAACCCCAGAAAAAAATGCAATTACTCTTTGTTCTTTGTCTTGCAGCCGGAATAGAGATTGATGGACAAATCGAAAGTGACACAGAGAGTGAAGGTAACGTAGAGATTAAAAAACGCTTTCTTGTTTGAAATACAAGAGATGATACCTTTTCTTTTTCTCTCTGGGTTGTGCCTTGCTCTACAACAGGAACCGTTTCGTGTGCTGCTTGTATGCAAGCAGATTTTTCCCTTGAGGTTTGACTTATAATAATGATATGTAAACCACCATTCTGAAGCAGTCTGTCCCCTTTCATCCATGCTCCCAGAGTAGGAGGCTGTCGAAGCCCACGTCCTTTGGCAGTCATCCCTATTAAATCAGGCAGCACAGTAAAGCACCACCCTAAGCAGGGCTGAGAGTGCTTTGCACTACACCAAGGTCTTGCTTGCCCTCCCTGTAGTTATTGCTTAGACCATAACATGCTGGTATCTTGATTAATCATGGCCACGAGGAGACGAAAACGAAAATGGATTTTAGGCAAGCTAATGGCTGCTAGGAAAATCAGGAATAGTCAGTGACAGGATTAAAAACAGCTTTAAGCCTGTATGTACGGCAAATAAAGAGAAATAGCTAAAGGGTAGGATTATAACACTACACAGAGAGAGAGAGCTAAGAGGTAAGATCATAACAGCACTGGCTAGGTGATATGAATGTAGACGCTACTGCAAAAATGGTTCACAACTGTGTCTGTACTATCCATAAAATATAAGAAAGCAATTAGAAAGTGACTGGAATTTCTTTTTTTAATCATATCCACCTTTCTCATACAGACAAACAAGGAAACAAGATAAAAGTAACAAATGTATGCTCCACGTTTAACCTAAAATTGTATATATTGCCAATAAAAACCATGCTAGTTGGCTGCACAAAACAAGCATCTTCTCAAAGAGGGTAGGTGGTCCTTTGACCTAGATCACTAACTCAAATTCAGCTGAGATGGACCATACATAGTGACTGGAACCTAACTAACGGCTCCTGAAAAATGAGTTGAAAGCTTTTTCTCATTCCCAGTGACAAGTGTGACAATCACCACCTACTAATTTTTTACCACTAGCAAGCAAATACTATTTCCTTGTTATTAATTTCTAACTTTTCACCAAAACAAAAAAGCAAATGCTCGAACTATTTTTGCTTTTATTTTCCTTGTCTTTTAGGCTGCTCATTTTTCACTATGGATGCCATTTCAGCATAATTTCCTTCTTCCATTACAATTTCTCCAACCCTGGGGAAAAAAAATCAATACCAAAATTCCAAATTTCTTTTGTTTGAACAGTTCATTTTTGTCAGCCAGAAATTTTGGAAAATTAGAAGCAAAATACTCTGGAAAAGTTGATTTTAATGTACTTGGTGGTAAAAGAGGCTGCTAGAGAGGTGGAAGGGCTTGGGGTTTTTTGAATTTTTTTTTCTCCTTTCTATAATATTCTCCAATTAAATCATGCTCTGTTTCAACCCTTCAAACTGGAAACACTTCTGACATCCAGACAAATGAGGTTTTTAGCTTGCAATGCCAATAAGAATGAAACATGCATCAGAGACTATCTTGTCAGGGTTTTTTCTATTCTCTGGATATAGACCTTCCTATAGAAAATAAAACAGAGAAACAAGAGCTGGTGCTGCCTAAGCTATGCTTTTTCTCTATATAAATAGAAGACTTCCATCCTCAGCCTTGAAAAGTAAACACTTTTCAAGGACATTGCACCAGCAAGCACACTACATACTGTATAACCGACTGCAATTTCTGTTTCTCTGGTGTGTTTGCAGGTCAGGAAGGTATCTGTGCTCTCTGATAGGGAGGCTTTTGCATTTGTGACTAATTTCCAATTTTCTTATGGTCACTTATCAGTCACTGATGTGCTAAAATTAGCCGTACTGTCTTAAATGGGAGTTACATAAACAAAGGGGTTCTTGGATGAGGTATAACAAAGCCCACCAAGGTCAATGGGCATCTGCTTATGGACTTCACTGGGGCTTGCATCAGGTATCCTGGCTACCTGTGTGTTTCTGATAAACCCTTATTTTGCCAGCACAGAAAGCTAAGTGTTTCCCAAAGTACTTGTTTTTTATCTCTTGCAGAAGATGAAGCAAAGGACAAAACACGTAAGAAACAGCCCCTCAGGGCAACTGGCAGAGCAAGCAGACTTGAAAGGAAAAAACAAGAGAAAAATAAAGAAGAACGTGAGAGCAGAGAGGAAGACAGTTGTAGCCAACAAAACAGAGCTTCCAGGGGAAAAAAGGCAGGAGAAGAAGGAAGCCGGCAGAGAGAGAGGGGCAAAAAGGCTCCTACTAAAGATCAAAAGGAGTCAGAAAACAAAGAAAAGAAAACAAACAAGAAAGGAAAAGAGGGGGAGAACAAACACAAGAAAGACAGGAAAAACAGGTAATTAAACAATCCCGCAGTGTCGGACATGCCATGAGCTGGTGGCATATAGGTCAGAACTGCAAAACCAATAGACTGTGAATAAATTACTGCTCTCCCAAAAGAGGTACAGCTGTGGAGAACAGCAGTGTAAAATGCCACACTGCCAAAGTCTGTCCAATATCTTCTGTCATTAGCGTTTCTCAGTCAGGATGAGATCCATGTATGCAGTGGAGTTCTAGTGCATACAGCTGGGGCTATAAAAGCACTCTTAAACAAGACAACTTCAGATCTGGGCACATTTTTTCAGTTGGTCTATGGAAGCATTCAAGTTAAAACAGATCTCTCATGTTTTCAAGCCTCTTCATCTTCCAAACTTTGCTTGTCCCAACCCTCTGCTTCTCCCTGTATCTTTCATTTCCCTCTGAAGGTGTGAAAAACATTTTTCTAGGGCCAGCTGTAGCCCTAGGCAATACTTCTGTAGCTGAAGCATGGTCCAAAGCACCATGTCAGGTGAGTTATGGTGTGATGCAACTGCCTCTTGGTTATCTTGGCTGGAAGCAGCCTTGCCCTGAGCACAAAGGGGCCACACTGGCATCCCACCAAGTCAAGAGACCATGAGGCACTGTGCCCACATCAGAGTGAGATTGCCAGGGGCCAGCAGCACTGTGCCCACCCCAAGCAAGACCTCCCCTCTAACTCCTGCAGTATTTCCCATTTTGTGCCCTTCATTTTGTGTCTCTCCCAGTACAACTTCTTCTTCTTCTAACTCATCTGATGAGGAGTCACTGTCAGAGGAAGAGCTCGCAATGCTGATGGAGGAGGTGGAGCAAAAGAAAAAACTGATTTCCACCATGAGGAACAAGCCCTGGAAGATGGTGAAGAAGCTCTCGGTGCTCAGGTACCTGGCACATGGGGAACCCATACCCCTGGGGTCTTTGCTGTCAGGTGTACTTTGCCTTTCCTAGAAACTGCATTTTTGCTGCTTCTACTGGAACACCCTAGTCTCAGAAAAAGCAACCAGCAGAGCCTGGCCAGCCTGTATGGACTTCAATGATCGGAATTAAAATGTGGAATTTGATTTTCAGCCTCTGTAACCAAAGAACGGACAAGGTGCAAATCTGTTCAACTGATACCCACGGCCAGGTCATTCTACCCTTGTATTTAAAACCAAATGACTCACTACTGTCAGGATGCTTGTTAAAGCAAACTCAGTGCCCTGGTTTGCTTATTCATGCTAGTTGTCAGACAGAAATCAGAGTAGTAAAGTGCCATGTTGCTTCACGCTTCGCAAGACGGTGCTGCTTAGAAAAAAATGCTGTATTACTTGCAAAGGTTTATGGAGCAAAGATAATATTGCCTCCAAGCCCATGCTGCATATGGGAACAACAGAGGCAGCTGCAGAGACCCCTTAGTGCAGGGCAAGTTGCAGCCAGGGGCCAGGACTGACTAGGGAAACCAAAAGCCACAGGTCAACAGGGAACAGCTCATAACAAACCATTCCCATAGCGAGGCAATGATTCAAATCCAGCTCTGTTAGTAAAAAATCATCTGAAACCCCTTTCTACTAGGAGAGCTTTCAAAATAGTGTTGTATAGGTGTGTACACAGCCCCACGGGGAGTGGTGATGTCCCCCCTCCGTCTTTGCCAAGAGGCTGCTCAGAGCTACAGTGGCCAGGCTGCAAAGGCTGGTAGTCACTGTGTGTCTCTGCTTCTCTCTTCTACACCCTGAAGGCCAAGACCTTCTCCATCTTCCTTTAAAATCAGGAGCCTTGAACACTGCCAATTATTTCTAAAAATCTGCATATATATCTATGCAGGAATACTGTATTAAAGCTGCTTTTCTATCTCACAGGCATGCTGCAAGCTTGAGCTCATTACAAATAAAATCTTATGATCCTGTAAGTCCAAAGTTCTGCAAGAAAAGGGAAAAAAGAACCAAAGTAGTATTACTTCTGACATATTTTCCCTTTGCTGTAGGATTCTGGCTAAAATTCTGCCTAGGATCATTTTTTAATAACACCTCCATCCTTCATCTTATCCCTAAACCATGGCAATCCTTACCACTCGCTAATGAACCAAAAAAGAATTGTTGCATTGCTTGTGCAGAGGTCTCCAGAAAGACTCTCACAGTGCTGTACATTCATTAGTTATTTTGGCTGCACAAACTCAACCCTGACACAAGAAAGGAATAGCCCCGTTGCACAGAGGAGGAATGTGAAACACAAGGAGAGCGAAACAATGTGTTCAGAACTTAGAAATCTCACTTTGGGTTTGCAAATAAAGTCATAGGTGATTTTCCCAAGGTTACAGGCTGGATTAGCCAACTATTTCTACCAAGGAGAAGTCCGTCTTCCCCATAGGTTTAGGATTGCAAAGGACCTCCCAGCTCCTTAAACTTAATCTCTTTTCATGCTCTGTCAGCAACATCAATATGCAATATAATCTTATTCAGTATACTCTAACAGCATCTATCTGTACTTCCCTTAGAAACCAATTCTAAATCTAATTTCAATTCACAGCTTGATTTTACTCCTGACCAGCATACATTAATTTCTCTGGCACTGAGATTATCCTGTTAGTCCCTGTTGTTCATCCAGGGAAGTGATCATGGAGTGAAACTGTGAATCCTCTTGGAGCTTGTTTCACCAGAAAACATGTGGATTTTTTTCTTGACTAATGCACCAGGAGAGAGAAATGATAGCAGACATGCCAGGGTGGGAGAGCTCACGAGCAAGATGAACAGGCAGGCTTCTGGTCTGCACCCAGGGAAATGCAGGGAGCAAGATTTAAGGCACATCTCCATAGCACAAGCGTTTTGGGGACCCATTGACTAGCCTTGGGTGGATGTGTGATCTGGGCACAGCAACACCACCAGCAAATAGCAACTGGCACCCCAGATACAGCACAGGCTGCAGAGAGCCCAAACCCCTGCCTTCACGTGGGTAGGGCAGCATTGCTGCTTTCCCACTGCTGCAGGGAGAGATGGAAAGCTGAAGTCCCCTTCGCTATTTCAATAACCCTCATTTTTTTTTCCAATTAGGGAGGCACAAGGTTTTGTAGAGAAGTTTGAAGGAACTCTGGGAAAAGGGAAGGGCAAAAAGTTGTACGCATATAAGATAATGATGGCAAAGGTAAGTGCTGCAATGATGTCAGGGAAAATCTCAGTTACCTGCTTATTCATTCAGCCCATTTTTGGTAGAGTTTATTAACCCCTACTTGGCAAAAGAGACACTAGGAAATCATAACAAAACTTCCTGCTGGCATTCAAAAAAACACTAGTCAGCTTCAAATCTGTGATGGTTACAGAAAGAACAAGGGGAAGTTTCCTCCTACCTGAATCTCATCGCCACCTTCCCTGAAGCAAGGGAGGGTTTGGAGGTGCAGGATAAAATATGGTTTTCAAGTTGCAATCTCCAAAACCTTCATCTGTGAGACAAGGTACCCCTAAAAAGGAGAGAGGCCATACCAAACTCTTGCACTGCCCCATAAACTCCTGTAAAATATAGTCTTCCTTGTTAATAAGACCACAAGGAGGAGGATGACCGCATTTTAAGACTGAAGGTAGTAATCAAGTTGCATGTTGTCATGGAGATTACACTGAGAAGTGAAGAACAGAGCTAGGCCTGGTACGATGAAATCAATGGGAGTTTAGCCGCTGGTCTGACGAGGAAGGATTCAAGTTCAGTATTTTATCAAATTAAATTTTCTTTAAAATGGAGTTGTTTCTGCATCAATTCATTCAATCCACAGCTAGGTCTGAACGTTCATTCCACTCCTATATAATATGGTAAAACTCATAGCACAACCTTAGATTTCCAAAACCCTGGGAAAGTTAAAATTCAGATAATGAATGCAAACACTTGGGGGTGGGGCTTTGGGATTGGCAGTAGTTTCTGAAATAGCCCAAAAGCTCAGACCAGGAGCAGAGTTTTTGCTTTGGACTTTACAGCCACTCCTAGCTACCAAGCCCTCACATTAGAAAGCCCTGCAGGTGAAGCAGCCTCCCTCTTCACTCCTCTCTGCTCACAGCAATGTTGTCTTGTTTCAGAAATGGGTGAAATTTAAGAGAGACTTTGACAATTTTAAAACCCAGTGCATACCCTGGGAGATGAAGATAAAAGAAGTAGAGAGTAAGTGAAAGTTTGTGCCGTGTGGTTGCAGTAAGACATTTTGTAAGACAGCTTTGCCTTCATCCAAACAATGCTCCCAGCTCTCTGGTCCCCAGTCTCCACTCGCTCTGGGCACCAGTGCCAAACACGGACCCCAGGCAGCGCTGGGCTTTGCCATCTCCATCATCAGTGGGGACTGTTGGGAGGGTCTTGGGCAACACACTGAGGGACACCTGAGGGTAAAGGGGACCAGGTCTTGCTGAGAACAGTTTAACCCTCCTAAGCTCCTCATCACAAAGTGTCTTCTCGTTCAAGGTCACTTTGGCTCCTCAGTCGCCTCCTACTTCATATTTCTGCGGTGGATGTACGGGGTAAATCTTGTCCTTTTTGGGTTAATATTTGGACTGGTTATAATTCCAGAGGTAAGTGCTTAATTCTCCGTTCAGTAATGTCTTGCCTGTTGCTTAATATGAACATGAGATTGATGACACAAACAAGTGTCACAGGCAGTGCTTTAGAATAATGAAAAGGGCAAGGACAATTAGTTACAAAAAAAGACTTACAAGGCTGTTACTGACATGGGAGCAAAAGTTGGATTGAAATCAGGAGACCTAAAATGCTATGGAAGATCCTGCCCATTCAACAGCTAAAAAAGGAGCTCAAAAAACTGATTTAAGGCAATTTTTACATTTTGACTGAAGTGAAAAACGTGATCTAAGAATCTTCCTAAATACAAGCTCAGGTCCATAAGAGCCATAAGAAATGGGCTGTGCTTTGAAAGTGATTAAGGAAATCCACCTGTTGGGCCCTCCAAGGGACACAAGACCCAGTTAGCCATGGCAGAGTGTTGCAGGAAGAACAATCGAGGAAAGGAACAAGCAATTTCTCAAGCACTTCGCCAAATAACATTTGTTTGGAAAATCTCACTTATCTATACTTCTAATTCAGATGATTCACAAGGAGTAGTTTTATTTTTAGTTTTTCTATTTGTCACTGTTCTTGGAGAAGGAAAAGGATCTCATAGCCAACTTTATATGATCATTTATTGAAGAATTTTTTAACATAGCCATTACAGCTCTGGCTAAATTACTCAATGCAGTCTTTAAAGGCTGTGGAATCTGCAGACAGTGGCATTTGTTCTGTTCAATGCAGATTTTTATGAAGCAAAAATGCAGCACAGAAACTCTTCTGAGGACTGTGCTTTTGTTCTCCTTAATGTGGTTTCTCACACTATCAAAAGTAAAAGCTCTGTTCCCTCCCAGGATGAAGAGACATAACCATTAGCACTGAACAATAAAAATATATTTTGTTAGGAACTATGCATATGGTAGAAGACTAAACAGCTTTCATCTTTAAAGTATATATACTGTTACTCATTGCCTACTGAGCTGTTACAATAGGGAGAGTAGCCAGGCAATAAACATTTAATCATAAATGATTTTGAAATTAATTAGATAGCCCTAAAAAATAAGTGATAGATGATACGCTAGGACCTTTCTAGGCTATGAATGCTAATCAGATATTTTGGCATAGGCACTAGTCAGCATCTGCTTGTAAATATATTAACTCTGCATAGCCCTTGATGTTCTGGCTAGACTTCAACAGTTGCTGGACCTGCTGCAAGACCTGCTTTGTGTGATGCCATCAGGAGAGGCTGTGCCATGAAAAATGTTCTTATAATTTTGTCATATGCTTTTTGCTCAAACCGAACTGTCCTTCACCTCACCTTGAGATCATTTTTCAATTCAAGACTATATAATACAAAAGATACCACAAGTTTGGCCCAGTGCTCTTGACTGCTCTCAAAGGAGGAGTCCTGCATAAATAGATAAAGCAAATCCCTTTATTGCATTAGACCCATGAAGTTCAAGCAAAGAACTTCTTGCTAAACTAAGGACATTTAAACTGGAGCAGTTCATTGAGGGATACAGTTGCTTGGCAAAATAGTTCCTGTGCAATGGTGTTACCAGGGAAAGAAAACTCCTCTGAAATTAATTCTAAATATTTTAAAAGCTGCTCTGGTATTAAGAAATAAAATATATATTAAAATCAACCAAAAGGAAAACCAACCAAAAGGGACTCATTAAGAAAAAAACTGCTAAAAACTGTACAGTGTGTTATACTATACACACATCACTGTTATTAATGTTCACCAGGTCCTGATGGGAATGCCATATGGGAGTATGCCAAGGAAAACTGTACCCCGGGCTGAACAAGCAACAGCTATGGATTTTTCAGTTCTTTGGGATTTTGAGGTAGGTACGAGAGCATTAATCGTAAGAGATCAGTTGAATACTTCCTAAAACCATTCAGAATGCAAGACAGATTATATAAACGAATTTATTAATAAGGCTCCAAACACTGGTGCGCCTAGAAACCTAACAGGGCCAGACCTTTGTTCGCCACTCATTTTCTGCTGAGGATCCTTTTAGCTTTGCTCTCCCAGCACTCTCACCCACTTGCTAGAATCCAAAATTCACAAGTGAATTAGTGACACTTTGAATAACGTTGCACTGAATGAAAAACACATTTGAGCATCACACTGTAAAACACAAGCAGCAGCATTTAAAATCACTCAACAAAAAATACAAAACAAAACTCCAAAATAAATCAAAAGAAAACACTGCAAGAGCGTTGCTGAACTACAGCGCCAGTTTTGTCTGGGACACCATAAACTATACACATATCAGTAAGGAAATCTGCTCTGGGATGAGGGTGTACCATTGCATGAAAAGCTGGCTACCATGACCTGCCTGTGGCTTGGTACATTCATCTACATTCCCCTGCTATCACCAAGGGACTGATTCTCTGAACCCCTCTGACAAACAGGTCCCCATCCCGTACCCACTCCCTTGCTGCTTGACACCAGGGAGCAATCATGCAAGCTTGAGAAGCCTTCTCCAGCTACAGGGCAACAATGTACACCTATACCCTCTGCAGCCAGAAGACATCAAATTCAGCTCTTGACAGAGGCTTGCCCTTTGAAAATTAGTAGATGGCTATTCCAGCGTGCTCCACAGGAGAGGTGCAACAGGGAAACATATTTCAGTGTAGGCATAAAATGAAGAGTCAATACTGTGATCCTGACAAATACATTTCCAGAGAGAGGAGCAAGGTAAATGTATGCTTTGGCAGCAAAGAGGTCACATCATGGATTGCTATAGGGGTAGAAAGGAATAAATCTCACTTGGACATCAGACACCATGTCTCACAAATGGAGTTTAAAGAACATACTGGATGATGTGAGCAGAGAAACTCATTTTTCAGTCTCCACCATTTGATGAATCAAAAAGACAAAGGTTTGGGATTACAACCTGAGGAAAAAAAACTTCACTAGCACCTTCCAGGAACATCAGCTTTATATTTTACAAGGCTCTTTTCATTACACCTCCCCAGCATACATTATACATAATACATTATGAGTCCCAAGCAGCTGTGCTGTAGTCTGGTAGCTACGGGCTTGCTGCATTTTCCCAAGTGGCCCAGCAGCACTGGCAGAAACATGGCAAAGTCATCCTGTACCTGTGGTCCTGTGCTTTGTGCCAGGCAAACATGCAGCTAATGGGGCACCCAGGGATACTAAGGTTTGATATTAGGTTAGGAATGAAAAACCTAGGGCTTCAGGGGAGTTTAGTCTGATTGATTAAGTGAAAGCAGTCAAATACTGGAAAAGAGGCCCAGAAAGGTTGTGGGATCCCCATCCTTGGAGACTTTCAAAACTTAGCGGGACATGGCCATGAGCCACAGCACCTAATTTTGAAATTTGCTCTGCTTTGAGCAGGGGGCTTGACTATATGACCCCCAGAGGTCCCTTACCATGTAAATTATTCAATGTCTCTAAACAAGATCCATTACACAGCCTCTCACACAAGATTCAAGTTATGTCTCAATTTGTTCTTCTCAAAGGTTTGATCAGAGGGGAGCTTGCTCAGCTATCATGGTGTTTTGCCAATTACTAGTCCTAGTACAAAGGACACAGCCAGCAGTAGAACAAACCAGTAACCAGATTCTATTGCATGTAAAAGGGTCAGTACATGGGTGATCGCTGGGGGTACAAACAAGTCAATCAGATTACACATAACAGACATCAACCCCAGAGACCCCAAGAATGATACAACACGGCCAACAACCGGTGGAACAAACAAAGCAACAAAGTCTCCCATAGAAGAGATGGGAGACAACCAAGCCAAGAGGCTGATAACATAGGACAGAGGCAAACCCGTGCTGTTCCCACACAGCCCATGTTTACAAGCACCAAACCTGACTGGGGCCCAGTTGCAGGGAGAGTCAGAAGGTCCTTCCTCAACAGGGAAACTCTGCAAAGTGCATCCACCTCACAGACAGACACTCCACCCTTCCTGCAAGTGGTCCCAGCTTTTATCCCCAAAGCAGGACACCTGGCACTCATTTACCCAAGGGCTTTCCCTGCAAGGTCAGGGGCACCTTGGAGGAAAGCCAAAAGGCAAACTCATCCCCTCCTTTTGAAGGGCTGTGGGAACCACCCATATGTCAACCTTAATTCAGGGCTCAGGATTCAGACCCCAGCACTTCACACCGTCAGACTGATTAACTACACTTAACTTATGACCTAAACAACAGGCAAGAAATACAGAAGTACAACATGCAACGGTATGTATTCACTTGGGTGAAGTATCGCAGAAAAATAGGGAGAGATTGCTAATGCAGATTAGGAGATCTGAACCCGCATTGGACACCCAGCAGTTCGTACAGCAAAATATATATCTGCTTGGGACAACATGGTTGATATTGCGTATGAGCTCTGCTTTCCACAGGAAAGTATTGCTTTGATTTTAGTCTTTAGTTATATTTGCTCTGCAGGTGGTAGCCAGTAAAAGGAACTCAATCTGCAGGGTACCAAGCAACAGCTGCCTCCTAGCTGAAAGGAAAAGTTTCCTATCACAGTGGGAAACCCCTTTGCTACAGCATTTCTACAAGATCTGAGTGTTTGATACTGGCTTAGAGAAGCAGGTGGGCTACAGCCACAAAGAGCAATAAGGATGTTTTTCTGAGAGGGATGAAACCGTGATGGATAAAAACCACATTTTAGTTTTGAGCCAGTATCCTCTGACGTGCTCATCCTCTTTTTCCCTCTCTTAGGAGGATGGATCTCAGAAGTATTTAAGGCCAGGTTGGATGGGGCTTTGAGCAACCTGGTCTAGTGGGAGGCATCCCTGCCCATGGCAGGGGGGTTGGAACGAGATAATCTTTAAGGTTCCTTCCAACCCGAACCATTCTATGATTGACAGAGCAGCAAACAGATGAGAATGAGACCCTAAAAATTTTTCCAAACTGATTTTCCTCAGTTTAGATCTTCAGTTTTCACCAGAAACCTCTTCTCTGCAGAAGAAAAGCTGCACAGCTTACACAAAGGTTTCCTTTTCCTTCAGGGCTACATCAAATACTCAGCACTCTTTTACGGCTACTACAACAACCAGCGGACAATCGGCTGGTTAAAATACAGGTTACCGATGGCATATTTCATGGTTGGGATCAGTGTATTCGGCTACAGCCTGATGGTTGTCATAAGAACGTAAGTACAGCTGGTGTTGTCCTCTCTGCAAAAGCCACTCAGATGTGTCTCACTGCTGGGTTCCCCTCTATGGGCATGGCTCAGTCCAGCCTTGGCCAACCAGGTGGGGGAGCATGGTGCAAACGGGGCTGCATGTTCATGCACTTGGCCTCAGCATCCACCACCCCTGGCTCTGGTGGTCTGGGTGGAGCTGGGCAGCCCCCTGCCTCAGTCATGCGCTCATGTGTGTTATTTTGAAGCTTCCCACCTCCTTCTCCAGCCCTCTTCCTCCTTCTCTCTGGATCACTTTAACCTTTCCTCCAACATTACTACAGGGCTGTCAAACTGGTGGATTTTGTACATGAATGATTTTACTTACAGAAAATTTCAACGGCTCCTTTTCCCATCCTTTCATAAACATTCCTGAAAGCCAATGTGAGTCACACGGATGGTGCAAGGGGTACAGAAAAGAGCCAAATGCTACCAGTCTGCTTTTGATGCATCCCCAAACCAATGAGCAGAGTTGTAAAGCAGGGCCCCAATCTCTGTGCCCCTGGTGCACTGTCCCCAGGCACCAGTGAGGCCCCTGCAGTATCCCCAAGGCACCAAGGATGCAGCCCAGGCACCTCTCCCTGCTGAGACAGTCTTTGCAAAGCCAAAAATAAATTCCTCTGGCCACACCATGCAAATGTTACCCTTCCTTTGCAAGAAAGAATAAGCCCACGGATGTATATCGCTATCAAAACAGGCCCTATTTCTGTGCAGCAGAAAGAGCCCCTTGAGCCTTTGGCTAGAGTGGGACATGGGGATTTGCTGTACATTTGCCATGAAATTGCAGCATCTGTTGTCTCACCTTCCTTGAGGGACTGGTGCTAAGGAACTCTAGTGGGAGTTATGGAATGATTTCAGGAATCAAATAATAGAGAGGGAACAGCAGAAGCCATATCTGCTCCTGTGCTGATTAACAAGAATAATTCTTTTTCTCTCCCTTCCTCTCCAAGCTCTTTGGCTCCAGCCTTGTGCAGCTACTAAAATCTCACTAAAATTTTGTGTTGCTGTGTGTGTATTGGACAATACCAGTGATTTTTGACTAAATTAACTAAAGGTAGCCATAATCACATACTGTACCCTAGGGCCCAGAAGCACTATAAATAGACTTTCTTCAAGCATTGACTGGTAGAAGCAATCCTTAACCTGCTTTAATGACCTATGCTAGGTTTTTTTCTACATTACTGCTTTTAATATAAGACCTGCAGAGCCCTGAAGACCCCTTTTGACAGTTCAGTCTTCCTTAAACCTAAAGTCCCACGGCACTGTGATAGACAGTCACACTCAAACCCCAAGAATGGTCACCCTGCTCCTTCCTTACCCACTAACAATCCCAAGCCACCGGCACTGCTTTGCAAAGCTGAAGGACATGTGGTGAAACACTACCTGATCTTACTACTGCACATATCCTTGCATAGGATGGCACGCAATGCCAACGAAAGTACAGCAGATGGAGATGATGACAACTTCATTTTCAGCTGGAAAATGTTCACCAGCTGGGACTACCTCATTGGTAACCCAGAGACAGCAGACAACAAGTTTGCATCCATCACCACCAGCTTCAAGGTAACCCTAACTGGTGTTTCTGCTTCTGGGGATGCTCCCAGCATTTACCATGGCAGAGATTTAAAGGGAAATCTGGCTACCTGTACAGCATCCCTCCGTATGAACAGGGTATGGCACTGAATCACAGCAGCTCCAGCTCCCATGCCATGGGTTACCCCAACAACCACTTTAGGATTTTAAAAAAATCTGGTTTACTTCAGAGTGTAATTGCCCCACTACGTTCCCATGGGACACGGCAGGCTGTTTGCCACTTGGTGTCTTTCAGTCAAACCCAGATGCTTGCATGAAGCTTTGTTTGAGCTTAACACAAACTACCAAATTCAATATTGCCAGAATATCATGGGATTACATCTCACAGGGTAGATAACTGTCCAGTCTTGGGCTCAGTGCTGTGAGATACACACTCCAGTTCTGTGAGCATCTCTCTTTTTTCAGGAGTCTATCGTGGACGAGCAGGAAAGCAACAAGGATGAGAACATCCACCTGAGGAGGTTCCTGCGGGTTTTGGCCAATGTCCTCATCATATGCTGCTTATGTGGGAGTGGATACCTCATTTATTTTGTGGTGAAACGCTCCCAGACATTTTCCAAAATGCAAAACGCTGGGTGGTATGAAAGAAATGAGGTAAAGAAACTTCAGAGATTCCCTACCAGGGCCCAGAAGTCCCCTTCAGTACCTTTGTACTTGTTTTAGCCAGGAAGCACATTGGTCTCACTGAGAGTTTCTCTGTCAAATTAACAGCTCCTGCAAAGAGGGGAAGAGACTCTTACAATAAATCACAAAAAAAGTCAATGGGCTTTCAGCACTTGCATCACTGACTATTTTTTGAACCATCTACCTCAAGTTGCATATCGATGCTTACAAATTCTGTTGTACTCGAAAGATCTCTGGGTGTTAGAAATGTCCATGATCAGACATAAAGCTAAACTCAGATCTTTATCATCCATCTTGAACAATAGGAATAAGATTTTACAACCTGCAGAAAAATTTCAGTTGTCAAAATTTTTGTCTGATTGTGGAATGAGAAGTTCAAAACTTGAAGCTCTTAAAAAAAAAAATAAAAATTAGGAAATTGTTTCAATCTATGATAAGGCTTAATTTCAATGTATACTACGTTATCATGTATTTATATATCAAAGCCAATTTAATTCAAAGCTATGCATTTTCATAATACCCTCAGAAAACATTAGGAAGACACTACTTTCTCACAAAATGCTTTGATTTATTTCAGTGAACTTTTCCAAAGGAAAAAAGTCCTATTTAAAAAAAGAAAGTTTAACATCTGAGACTTTCTTGGTGATAACTAGAGATCTGAATATATACAGTTCTGGATAGTGTTCCCTCTCCGGAAAAGAAAAGCACAGGAGAGACCTGTGACTCAGAGCCCGCCAGCGGCTGTACAGACACTGTCCTCTTCAGGCTGACGGACACTATAGGGCTGCAAAAAAAAGACAGAGCCTGCAAGTTATGCCTGAGCTAACACTGAATGCCAATGACCTCACTGACCACAGTACAACTTAGTGTCTCATACCATACTGAGGAACAAAAATACCACTACGACATATTTTCTTGAGCTCTAAAACTGAGTCCTTGATGTGCTTCCATTCAAATCTGAAATTGCCTATTGCAAAAGCAAAGGTGCTGAACGTGGAAAATAAACGTTAGCGTTGACTAATTATCTTTATGCACACAAGCCAAGTCTTGTGCTTCCTCCGAAACTAAAATAAGAACCTTGGAGCTGATGCAAGCAGTACTACTAAGGACTTGAGGAACTTAAATATTCATGAGTCTGGACTGACAGAGAACAAATTCTTCAGAGCTCATCCCTTTGAGATAACAGCAAAAATGCTCCTGCAAGAGCAAGCCGTGCAACCCAGCCCTGAAGTCTGACACTGTGCTGCCTGCACACTAAGCAAAGCCAGAAGCTGAGCTTGCTTTGCCTCCCCCCCTTCAGAAAGCTGCAACCAGTTGCCGGCATCCCCCTGCTCTGCTCTAAGTAATATAGTGGCTGTTGTTACTATTAGTGGTAATCTCATTTTCTTCACGCGGCAGGTGGAAATTGTGATGTCCTTGCTGGGCATGTTTTGCCCTCCACTGTTTGAAACCATCGCTGCACTAGAAAATTACCATCCCCGCATCGGGCTGAAATGGCAGCTGGGGCGGATCTTTGCACTCTTTCTTGGGAACCTCTACACGTTTTTGTTGGCCTTGATGGATGACGTCAATGAAAAAGTAAGAACTGAGATGAAAAGCCACATTCATTAGTGTTACCCAGGGCTGAGAGTGAAGGCAGCCCATCCCTGCAGCCAGAAGGGACAATCACACCCTTTGCAGAAGGTGCTTCCCGTTCCCCAATCCTCTCATGTACCAGCTGCAGCGCTCCGGGAAGACTCACAGCCCAGAGGGGCTTCCAGAGAGCCACCAGCTTCCCTTTACAGCCCTGAAAAGAGAGTGGTTATTGTTTCATATAACCATGGCATATTAGGATAATTCAGGGGTTTTTTTCTCCAATTTCTATTAATGCAGACTCCAAGGACATAGTTTATGATCCTTTTCCACTGCCCTCCCCTCTTTAACATTATCCTGGTGGTGTGTTGCATTGCAGATAACCGAAGGAAAGGATAAATGTCCAACTAATCTGCAGAGAAAATGAGTCTGTTTTAAGCTGAGAAGAACTGGAGGAATCAGGGCAGTTTTCTCTGCCCTGAAAAATGCTGAAGAAAGCGAGGAAGGAGGTGGAGGCTTCCTCTGCACACACTAGCCTTGAAAGAGGTCTGGCTTCTCCATGTGCAGGGAGCAGGCTGCTATCTCCCCAAAACTCACAGTGCCCCAAGCTGCTTTCAGTCTGGAGGGGCTGCTGCTCCCCTGCTCCTGGCAGAAGGGAAGGACTTTCTGTCCTATTTCCCTTTCCAGTGCTATCACTGCAGCTCTGTTGTAAGCAAATGTTTATATACTGGGTTGCAAGTAGTAGGGAGGAGGGGGAAACCCAGTAGCTTGGGTTTCTCTGAACACATGTTCTGGGGCCCCCATTTCCTGATGTTTTTAGCTGAGACTTCACTTCGTTGCAGCTGGCTGAAGAGGACGTGGTGAAGAACATCACGCGCTGGACGCTGCTTGGCCACCACAACTCATCTGTGGGGAACGACAGCACCGCCACCCCACCTCCCCTTGATCCCGCAGATGTGCCCAGAGGACCCTGCTGGGAGACGACCGTTGGCATTGTAAGAAATTCATTATGTAGTAGGTCTCTGAGTGCATTCGGGGTGGGGGGTTTGTTGTTGTTGTTATTTTTTAGCATTTTCAGGCTTGAAGTTTTCCTCACAAATGGCATCCCCTTTCCTGACTCTCGTATAGCAGCACCAAGGCAGCATAAACCCTTGGTGACAGTTCTCCAGCTGTGTTGGTGAAATCTCCGGCTGGATGTGCCCAGGGCACACACAGCTCTGTGGCCCTTTCCATGAAAGGCCAGACAGTCTGCAGCCATGTCTGCATCGTCTTTTGGGTCAGCTCTTGACAGCGCCTTTGAAGGAACCCATCTTCTCCACTGCTGCTGCACTTCGGTTCACGTTGCAGGGAGTCCTCAGAGCACACAGGTAAAACCCAAACAGGAGATGTGCCCCAGGGGAATTCCTGACATGACCCAACCATGAACACATCGTGAGGTCATGGGACAAATGCAGGATCGGGCAAAAATAACCTCACTAAATGCACGCAGAGTGGCCTTCAAGCCCTCAGAGTCTCATCCCACAAACCTGCCCTGCAGCTTTCCCACTTTGGGCAACTTTCTTCACTCAGCAAGAAGTTCTGCAGTCAAATTATGCACAACTTAAAAAGTAAAACAAATTATTTATTGGTTGATATAGATAGCTAGATCTTAACCAAACTACGAGGCTAAACATCACTGTGTAGACCCAATGGGTCTTCACAGCCAAGTGGTTTTCAATCAGGTGAGGACAGACCTGACATCACTCCTTGGAAGAGGCTGATCCTCAGCGCAACTGAGCCGTCATCCTCCAAATCCTTGGGTATTTCCACCTCGGAGTTTTAAACCTTCTCTTTGTCAGTGTTCTTCCTTTTGAATCCTTGGGACACCAGCTACCCCGACCCTACAAGTCTTTCTTCTTCCTGCAGTTTTATCGTTCTTTTCTTGCACATCTCCCCTCTCTACACTTCCTCACAGCTCTTCTTTATAACTGAGCAATTTCCGTAGGAGTCCGTGGGAAGGTTATGGAGCTCAGCCATAGCAGAGCTATGCACAATCAAAATTACCCTCCGTGTATGTATGTTTTACAGCAGATTACCGCAGCATTAACATTCCACTTACATTTTGCATGCTGCCACAACATATAGCACAGTCACTAATGCTAGCAGCAACTATCAGGGCTAATGGCTCTAATGGAGCTCGTGGTTCTCAAGCCCAGATGTAAAGCTTAGGCACTGCCGAGTGTTTGAAAGCAGGCAGGGAGTTTGCTCACGGCATGCCTTTCTGAAGGTTACTGTCATATAAAGACAAATGGCTTAATAAAAAATACAATCCTGAATGCACTTCTGAAATTATAGGAGCTAAATGTTTTTTCCTTGTTTTAAATTGCAGGAGTTTGTAAGGCTCACCGTGTCTGATATCCTGGTGACTTTCATAACCATCCTGGTGGGAGATTTCATCCGAGCTTGCTTCGTCAGATTTGTGAATTACTGTTGGTGCTGGGACCTAGAGGCTGGATTTGTAAGTCAATGTCTTATCGCTGAGAAGACAGAAGTAATTTAGGGCCATTTGGCCAAATGTTACAAACAGATTGAATGATTCCAATGTTCCTCTAGTCTTGTCTAATAATTTAATTGGTGTAAGTAGTCTCTGCACCACTTCTCTGGATCATCTCAAAAAGAACCCTACAAAAATGCAGTTCTCTCTCCCACCTCAGGACTTTAAACCACAGAGATTTAAAAAAAAGAAATATCTGATTTTCATCCAGTACTTACAACCCCAGACTTTTGAGTCCTTCTATATCTCTTCTCAAAGCCTCAGACCTTCCTGTTCATTGCCCACACTGCAGGCAGCACCATGCTTTACTCAATAGCATTGTCTTCTGATTGATGCTGGAAGCTGGTGGTACTTCTGCTGCAGTGGAGCAAGGAGTGTTTCCTCCCTCGTTCCCATATGCATAACCCACAACAGCACTGGACTCTTTGGTATTCATAAAGGCTATGTAACCAAAACAGACAGTACTGCAGCTGCACAAACACAAAACAAAACAAAAAAAAAAAAAAAGTCCATTGTTTCAAGTAAGAGGTGACAAAAATAGATGGATTCAGACAAAGATAGAAATACCTGCCAAGAATACAATTATATCAGTGCACCAGTTGCCAAACTATCATACTGGGAGGATTTCCAGGAGGGGTCTGGAGAAGAGTAGAGGTGGGCTTTGCAAGTGCCTACATGGGCCTGGTCAAGCAAGGGCAGTCAGGGCACAGCAGGCATTTTGCTGCTCATGGAGAATTTTGCATTTCTTCTGCAGGAAGTAGAGGATGTTTCCCAGGGTGGCCGAGGGATTTTGGAGCTTGGAGGAACCCCCTGGCAGTCAAGCAGCATGGAATTCTTCCCATTGCTCGTGCTCACAGATTACGGTCTCATTGAAGCTTCTGGTTTCCTCCTCCTGGCCATGGCCTCCTCTCACTTTGTTTGCTGCCTTTGATTTTGGTTTTAGGTGCTTTCCTCAAAACAACCTTTAGAAATACTACACGTGGTGGTTCTTCATTCTTAAGATCCCTGTTGTATAAATAGGTGGAAGTCTCTTCTGGCCTGAAGGCACTCCTTGATGTATAAAAAAAAATTTAAAAAAATATGCAAACCACCACACTTCCTGGACATGCATCCTCCATCTCTCAACAAAATTTAGAAAAGCTGCTTTAGGGCTTATTCTGTACTTCCTCTTCTCCTTTACTGTGGCATTTGGCACCAGCCCAGGCAGGCTGGAGGCAATTTTGCACTGAGAAACAAACCCCTTTCAGCATCTGTCAGAATGAATGCTAACATGCTCCAGCAGGCTGGTTTTTGCAAATGAGCAGTCCAACCCAGCCCTCTAGGAGCTCAGAAGGAGCAAAGCAAGGTCCTTATTTATTAGGATTGTTATTTATTACTGCTGTTTAGTAGTAATGTTACGTTGGAGCCCATACCATGGGGCAGCACTAGAGGGTGTGCACTCTGCAATCTGGCAAAGGCAAAACTCTCCTTTCATGCCAAGGGTCTCCCATGGTAGTCACAGAAATGAAAAAGCATCACAGGCTACCCTCCTCTTTTTCTCCTACATCTTTGGGAGATTCACATATTCAGTGTATTACTCCACTGCTGCTCAAGCAAGGGTTGAGTTTCTTTTCCCCTAGCCCAGGAATGAAAAAGGAGTGGAAGGTGATGTGGTAACAGCCATCTAACCCAACCTAATCATGGGCACCAACATAATTGCATATGGGTTTTTCTAGGGCATGTAGTGAATAAGTCTCTTGTTTAATCCAGCCTTCTCAAACAGAAGTACTCAAGGCAGAGGACAGTAGGCACTGAAAGTTGTCTTTGTTTTCATGCAGAAAAGAAGCTGATATTAACCTCTAGCTAAAGATTTGAAATAGAAACGGAACACAATCAAAGAACAAAGAAAACAATGTTTGCACCCATCCCCTTCCCAAAGCTGTGAGCAATCAGCTATGCAAGACTGACTAGGCTCCTTTCAAAACAAACATCTTAAACCTCAACTTTATGAACTGCTGACAGTATTAAGTACATGTAAATTGGGTGAAAAACAGACATACTGCACAGGACATCTCAAACATTTAAGGACATCACCTATCATTTCTTAGAACCATGTTTTCTGCATTGCAGGAAAAAAAAAAAAAAAAAAACCAAAAAAAACCCCCCTGAAAAAAACCCACATATTTTTATCAAGAAAATGTAAAAGAAAAACTTTAGACATAGTTCAAGCTGCTATAAATCATCTAAGTTTACTGTGCACAAAAGTGGATATATGTAGAAGAAACAGCAGGTTCATCATAGGCAAATCTATCAG
This sequence comes from Podargus strigoides, assembly GCA_028020825.1. NCBI lineage: Eukaryota > Metazoa > Chordata > Aves > Caprimulgiformes > Podargidae > Podargus > Podargus strigoides. Next base: position 11,788,139 of record CM051623.1, on the reverse strand, counting down.
AACAGTAATCTATAAAATAACGAATACTGTCAGTAGATCAGAGCAGCCTGTTCTGGACTTACCACCATTAGCACCCACATCAGACAGGCTGCTCCACTTAAAGCGATGTTTTAACTACTGGTTAGTACAGAACAGAGTATCACCACGTACCCATCAGGGTATATCCCCTCATCTCTTTGCCCTCTCTTTCTGTTCTTCAGCAGCCTGTTGCTGCAAGACTTGAAGACGTGGATATCTCTGGCATAGCATTTGCCCTCCAGCTCATCATTATCAGTTTAAACATTCAATATTTTTCCAGGGTAGAACTGTAAGCCCATAGCCAGATGCACCAGCTGGAGTGTAAAACCTAGTCCCGTGCCATGGCTCCTTTGCTCACAGCTGGCTTTATATTAGGAGGGAGGAGATACAAACACAGAGCAACTCTAAGCACCTCCATATATCTTTCCAATTTTCAGCAAGCCAAGAGAAAAGCAGCAGCTCACAGTACAGTATCTCCAATTCTGCTTTCACCACATTGCTGCTGGTCATTCAAGCAGTATCCACGTACCAGGAGCCCTCCCAAAAATCCCTTCTACCAGCTTTAAATAATCATCCTTATACCCAGCAGCAAACAATAGCAAATACCTCTAGCAACAACAAACTCTCCCTTCTTTCCCCCTGCAGCCATCCTATGCTGAGTTTGACATTAGCGGCAATGTTCTGGGTTTGGTCTTCAACCAGGGAATGATTTGGTAAGATATTTCCATTTTTACGTTGTTGGTTTTTTGCATTATTTAGAAAACTTGCCAATGGAGTTAAAAATCTTCCAAGCCCACTAGAATAACCTTTGGGTTTTGGTTTCTCTGATTGTTTGGCTTTCTGTGCTTGACTATAGAAGTGAAAATTTTAAAATGCCAGCTTACTCATCCAAGAGCAACAGCAGTGGCATCACTGCAGCAGAGTCTTGCAAACCTTGCCCCACTCTCACTTTTATAAGGTCATTCTTTCCAGTGGTAAAAATGTATTAAGATGGTCCACTCATTGGGGGGGAGATCAGGAAGGGAGTTGGGGGCACCATCAGCTTATATGTCAATGCAAGTGTGGGCATGGAGCCACCTGAGCAGGTCAGGCAGGAGAGGCACATCCCATAAGCACTGAAGGGTCTGAGACCTTGCTGGTATGGCTACCATACCCAGCATGGATGCAGGTGGCTTCTCCTCCAGGAGCACAGGGGCAGCACAAGCCAGGCCACTCAGACTTTATTTGTGGGTAAACTTGCCATCACATGAACATTTTTTTTTCCTTCTTAAAATAAAAATCCCTCTACAGTCTGTCAAAAAAACCACTTGTCCTTCTCCTTTCCGTTTCAGGATGGGATCCTTTTACGCACCAGGGCTCGTGGGTATAAACGTGCTGCGCTTATTAACCTCCATGTATTTTCAGTGCTGGGCTGTCATGACTAGCAATGTCCCTCATGAACGAGTCTTCAAAGCATCCAAGTCTAATAACTTTTACATGGGACTTTTGCTGTTGATCCTGTTCCTCAGCCTCCTGCCTGTGGCTTACACCATCATGTCCCTGCCTCCTTCCTTTGACTGTGGACCATTCAGGTACTAGCAAAACATCCAAAATGCCAGTTTTCTGCTCTAATACATAGGATTATTTTCATGAAGCTAGAAGGCCTGGACTCCTGCAGAGGTGGTGAAATGTCTCCATTCTCTGCCTGGTTAAATCCTTGGCAATGTGAGGCAGCGGCCATGCCCAGCTGCAGGCAACATGTGTCGATGAAAGCACCAGATGACAGCAGGGTAGAGACCCCAGTAAAAAAGCAGTGGGAGCAATCCTAAGGAATTCCTTATCCTAATCTCAGGAACACTGAAGGAGGAAAACAGGGATCCAAAGCCTCCTTCTAAGACCTTCCATAGAGTCAAGAAGTCCCACAGCACAAGTTATATTTTACGTGTTGAATTTTGTTGAAAAATAGCAGGACATGGGTAGGTCTGAGCCTGAAGAGTTGCAGCTTTTTTTTTTTTTTAAAAAAGTAGATTTTTAAAAAAAATTATTAGGACTGAATCAGCACTACACAGAGCATTCTGTGGATGAGATTAACATGGCAATAAAGTCTAATTTGATTGAGTAACACCATTTCCTGGGCCCGCTGAGTCTGACTCAGCAAGGAGCCAGCTTGGAACAAATTGTTCCTCTAGATGCACTGTTTTAGGTTATCCGTTTGCTAATGGAGAATGACAATAGAGAGCTAAAAGACTCGAGGGAGAAAGCAAGAGACCAAAATTCCCTCAGTTCTATAACAAGGACAGGTGTCAATGAACAATGTCAGAAGACCTGACAAGAAACTTGCTACACACGCATGCTATCATTTGGAGATGACTAATCTGCAATGTGAAAGAGCTATTTCAATTCCCAATCAACCCTTCAAAAGCCACTTAGTCTGATTCAGACCCTTGGCACAGCCTCTCAACTCAACTGAAAGCTCAGCTCTCCTGGGCTTAAGGCAGCTGGTGAAGTTGAGATACCATTTAGCCAAGTTTGTCTTTATTGATTTTCATCATCAGGACAAAGTCCAACACCTTCCTGAGCAGAATCCTGCAAGATCCCAGGAGGCAACAAGCCTAAAGATATGGAATAGTACTCACCAGGTTGAATTCACAGACCCAGAGATGCTGGGGGGAGAAGGTCAATTACATAATCCAGCCTTCTACAAATTTCTCCTTTCATACAGAATGCTCTCATCTGCTTTATCAATCCAGTTTGAAATGACTCTTTCACCAAGTTTCCTATTAAGCAATAATCACAGCTTGCTATTTTTGTCATTACTTAGCAGCTCTTCAAGTTGGCTCATTATTTCAGAAAGCTGGAATTTGCATATGGAAAGTCATCTCTACCATGAAAAGGCCATATTTAACAAGATATTGATGAGAAATGTATGGTTACTGCAATCTGTATGGTTTTATACATTTCAGAGTAATAAATAGTCAGAACTCATAAAGGAACCACATGTGGGAACAAATATGTTAACTCCAGGAGCAAGTTGGTCTAGCAAACATTATTCTTCTCAGTGGGGGCAGGGGGGAATGGATGGACCAAGAGATAATTTAAAATGAAGGCATCTCAAAATCCTCAGTGGCCAACAGCAAGTTGATGCTCACTGAAAGAGAGAGGAAATGTGCCACTTCACATCTTTAGATTAGGAGCTATTTCGTCCCTCCAGGAAATAGTTGCACTCCTTAACTGGCCATTTTTCTTTCCAGTGGAAAGAAAAGGATGTATGACGTCATTCAAGAGACCATCGAGCTCGATTTCCCACTTTTTGTGGCCAAGATCTTCAGCTATGTGGCAAATCCAGGACTGATCATACCTGCAATTCTGCTCATGGTGTAAGTTGTTTTTGCAATATTACATGCCTGGCTGGGGGGAATGAAGTTGAAAAAAAAATGCTGGGATGTTAGTGAGGTGTAAATACAGTTTCTGCTGAGATAACAGCCTGGATTAGGGCAGACACACTCACTAAACCCCTCACCTTCATCCAACCAATTTTCCCAAAATTTAATTTCCTGACCCAATTAAACACAATTTGTAGATGAAACTCATTGCTGACAGAGGCCTTGTGGATAATCAAAACTGTCACAGCTTCCATGCAAAAAATTTTCAGTAGCCAGTGGGAAATAAACGGACAGTCTCAGCCTGGTGCTTTTTGGAGAAGCAATTTCTGTCACAGCTGGTGGTATTTACAGCTCTGCCAAGCCAGGGCATTCAAAAATTACATGTTCCAAAAATATAAAGAGGTGTAGTTTTTGTTTGGGTTGTTGGCTTGGTTTTTGGGTTTGATATTTTTCTTTTTCCAAATAATACATCTGGAATTTATTTCAGTGCTGTCTGATCACTTCAGCTTTGAAGCCACGTTTAACCCCTAGCACCTTCAGCAGCACTAGGACCAGAGCAGCTCTCTTTCTTCTTTTTTAAAAAGATTTTTTTTTGCATTATTCTCAAGGTTTCTGTAGCTATCAAAATGAGTGGGAGAGCCATGGCCAAATTTTATAGGCAGCTCTGAACACTCCAGACTAAACAGCAGTAGGCAGGGAAAGGGTTGGGGAGCACATTGCATATGCTTGCCTGCTCAGACTCTTCCTTGGGTGTCCACACACATTGGAGATGGACCTCTACAGCTGTTCCTGGGCACTGTGATCCTTCAGTCTGAATAGGTTACACTGAGGATAATGCCATTAAGTTAAATCAAATCCAACTTCCATTACAAAGTTTCTGTAAGAAACAGCCTGAGAAAAATCCTAGTCAAACTGAAAATGACCTGTCATCCCTCTACCTGCCTCAAATTACTTATTCATTTGAACCTAAATAAAGATGATCAGATACTGTAACTCGTGCAGACAGATCCTACATTTACAAGAATCAGATCAGATACTTGCAGGAGACAAGAAGTCTCACGCTACACCCCTAATATGGCCAAGTATATTATTGAGTGATTAGCTCTATTCCTCCAAGTTTCACAGTAGTACTAGCAGATGTTACCACAAAGACAAGATGAAGACCACAGAACTAATCCACCCGAATGGATGACCTTTACAGAAGGGCTTCAGGTCAAGTTTCTGGGACTTTGATGTAACACTCCACAAAAAAAAAAAAAAAAAAAAAAAAAATAATGGTGAGAGAGCAGTAGACCTTTGAAAATAATATTTTGTTCAGTGACAGTCTCCTGTCCTTTCCTCCACTGACAGCCAGAACAGAGAACAGCACAAACCCAGTTTATCTACTGAAGAGACACCGTTTATCACCCCTTCCCAGACTGGGCTATTCCCACACCACAGCCTTCCCATTGGTCTGTCTCTCCTTGAGGCACCATTTTGTCTCTGCTCTGATCACCTCTGTAAACTGAGAGAGACCCTCTGCCCACGTTACCTCAAACGTCCTCCTTTCCCACCCAGATACGCTGCCTGGGCAGCCTTCAAGGAGATGAGCTATTTGAAATTTCCAGTCATTCCACTACCAAGACAGTCACTGACTGAATGACTGAATTAAGTCATTTTCTCAAGCCATAACCCTCTCTGTTTCCAGGTGCAATCCAAAATGCCAAAATTATATTTATTTCTGTTCTTGGCTTCTGATACCAGGCAATGATGAGGTCCAGCAGGTGACATAGGTGCCAAACTTAATGTCAGGTTTCTGGCTGGCTGAGGACAAGGGAAGAAAGAAACAGAGCAAGAAGCAGAGATGATTTGCACATAGGCATATAACCTAATCCCGTTTGGGCTGGGAGCAGGATTTCAAGCCATGGCTTGCAAAGCTTCCTGGCAGAAGCTAGGAGCACCTTACTGCATCAAGGGGAAGTTAAAAAAGGTTCAGTACTACTGAGCAGGCTAGAGAAGGACAGTGACCCCACGCTCTCTCCCCAGCTCTCGGGGAGCAGTAAAACAAAGAGGGGTGCCAGGGCCACACAGCATCCATGCTAAGCAGCTCAAGCACGAGGGTGCATCCCCAGGCTCATTTTAGAGGTAGGTAGACCTAAAACACTCTATTAAAAGGGGATCAGCTTCATTTGACAATGCTTACTTGAGTTCCCAGCAAAGTTTACAGCTCCTCATGCTACTGTTCACAGTCAGAGCAGGACACAGCTTTGCTCTGCCTTTTCTGGGAACCAGCACTAGCAGTTTGAATCAGGTATTCAATAGCAAATACAACATACCTGTAAGGACCTTCCCAGGACATTGGCATGCACCTTGGAGGTACACCCAGGCTGCTTCAGCATCGCTGAGTCATGGCCTGAACAACCCAGCCCAAATCTGCCTGACTACCTGCAGATTTGGACTGCAAGCAAAGGCATCCCCCCAAACCCCCTTTCTGTGGTGCTATCCCTTTCCCCTCTCCCTCCTAAGACCCCTTAAGGGCAGCTCAATGCTGGACAAATTCAATCTCCTTTGAACAATCAACCTGCAATAAAGCAAGGACAGAGGAAACTCAGGCTTAGCCTGCAGACAGAGCAGGCTCATATCTCACAAGGTTCAGGAGAGGGACCTGGTGAGTTCACACCCTTCCCATCAATGCCCAATTAAACACAGGACACAGCAAGAGAGGAAGCTTTGGTGGTTGGGGACAGTGCTGGCTGCTAATGCAGAGGGTGAGAAAGGACTGAAAAGAGAATGGATTTGCTCAGTTACTCAACAAACTGGAGAAGACAGCTCAGAAACAGGGTGCACGGCATTCCCAGATGGCTTTGAATAGGCAGATCCAGTTATCTTTATGAAAACAGGGGTGGTCCAGGCACTTATGTCCTGGCTGATCACAACAAAAATGGCAGAGCAACACCAAAGCCCTGGATTACAAAGCTATATACTTCCTAGGCAATGAGTTTGACAACATAGAAGAAATAAAACCATTGCATCCTCAGAGAAGATCAAAAATAACAAATGTCAAAGACACCAAGACACAGGTTTGGATAAATACTAGGCAAAATGAAGGAAATGAGTTTACTCCAGACAGACCCCTACAAAAAGTCTCAAAAAAAGCCATCCAAAGTACACTCTCCTGATCTCCCAGCTGGAAACCAATATGCTGGTACACAGTGCCTTGCTGGGCTCAGTCAGGCACTGTGCTGACAAAATCCTCAAGCCTGGTTTGAAGATACTGAACCTGGGCTGGAGCCACACAACCAGGTGATAAAAAAAAAAAAGGTTTCCTGACAGTTTAAGTCTGCTTTTTTTTGTTTTCTCCCTATAAAGAATTTTCTACTTTACTATCTACTACTACTATCTCCTTTACTATTCATCAATAGTGATGAACTGAACGGATGGTGCTTTTCCTGGGAATGGCTCGGAGTTACTGAGCAGATGATGTTTATAATTTAGAAGAATAAAAGCACTCTACAAAAGCAGGAGGAGACATTTTTGGCAACCAAAATATTACTGGCTGGCGAATGGCAGTGATGGCGAGACAGTCCCAGATGCTTGGGCATGTTTTAAAACACGCACCTCCCTGTGTGCCAAAGGCTGGCTGCCAGCATGGCCTCTCCCATCCTGCTTGCCTTTCAGTTCCCTCCAGCTTGGCTCATTTTTCCCCTGGCTTTAGCATGCCCTTTTTGCAGAAGAAGGGACTGAAACAAAAGCCAGTGGCTCCTGCTCACCCTCACTTCCCACCTCTGCTCACTCCCAACAGCCCCTTGTTGGGCTGCAAAAGGCAGTCAGTCCTGGCCAAGGGGGAAGGCAGACTGTGCCTTGAGGGCTGTTGCCTGCCACTATTTTCCTTGTCTCCTAGGCTTTTTTCTAAGCTCCCTGTATGACCTGGTGTCTGTTTTGGTTTTCCCTTGAGCCATGGCAGAAAGCCATACATTTTAGCAGCTGAGTTAGTTTTCACCCAGGTAATGAGTTGAATAGGCTCACCACCAAGGAAAGAATCAAGGGCCACTAGTAGTGCAAAGGAAGCAAAGGGAGCCCAGGGTCAGCCAAGCCAGGGGCAGGATGGCCATTTTTCTTCTGTTTGAGCTGAAGTGAGCTACTGGACTGGCTCAGCCCATCTTACCTAACCATGCCATGAGGCAGCCTGAATTTTTCCTAAGCCTTGAGCCTCTAAAGACAGTTTGAAAACAGTTCATGGGAAAACTATGTATTAGAAGCTAGGTAAAAATTAACTGTTCCATCCCTTTGAAACCTTCTCCCCTGACCCTAGCACTACAGCAATACATTTTTTTTTTTTGTAGCCTTGCCATCTATTACCTGAACGCTGTGGCTGAAGCGTACCAGCGTGCCAATGCAGAGCTGAAGAAGAAAATGCAAATGGTAAGTATTGATCTGGCAAAGACATCTTTGAAATACTATACACTTCAAGTCTGATGTGCCACGTATGCTTTTAAATTGCTCTTCTGAACACGTTAGTGACGCAAGGGGAAGACTTATTTAATGCTGGTTCAGTCCTCCCTGATGGCATTTAATGGCAAACTGCAGAGTGGTCACATCCCATAACAGGCTGCTATTTCATACATCAAAACTACATTGAGTTTTTCCATAAACTGTGCTTTCCGCTTACGAAAATAAGTTACCTCAAAGTTCAAGTAATGTTTTGAAGCCTGAGATTTCCCAGGGACTATGATAAGCCTATCAAAATCACAGCTAGATTTTGCACAGGCTGAAAAGCAAAGAGCTATAAATAACAACACGGCAACAACATTTTTTACCAGTAATTCTGAAAGCACTTTACAAAGCAAGCTGGTGTCTGTCTCTGCCATGCAGATGGGAAAAACAAGATGCAGATAGATGAGATGACTCTAATTAGCAGGGTGGGATTTGGACCTCCTGATATTCAGAATTAGGAAAGGTTGCAACATGCAGATGACCATAACATAGGGACACCTGAACTAATACGAATTAGGTCTGGCAGCAGATCACCTGCAGAAGCACAGCTCTGCTCAGTTAATAAGTCTCCATGAGGAACAGCAATGTCCTGTTACCAGGGCCTGTGCTGGTCTGTCAGCACCAGTGTCCCCCAGAGCCTTCCTCATGGGTCTCTAACCCTGTCTTGTTTTGTACTACATAGATGTGTCCAAAGTATTGAGCTTTGCATCAGGAGAGGATATGATGCCATCCAAGGACTGTTATCATGTATTTTACTGGCACAGGGTAAGGTCCAAGCCAAGGAAGCAATGCCACATCAAGCAACACATTGCATAAGGCAGAGATCAATGCAACATTAAAAGTGAGGATGTGAGCACTGAGAAATGAGACTCCATAAAATTACATCCTAATGCTCAAATTCAGAACTGATCACTCATGCACATGGGTTAAAATAAGGGTCTTGGTGCTTAGGGCATCCTCAAGTATTGCAACATTTCAACACATGCTACTGCAAACTTTTACTTAGGGGCACATAGTCTATTTCACACTGCACAAACTGTTTGGGATCAGGGTTTAAGGGAGCCCAAGGCCCCATGGAGGGGTCACAAAGCAGGGCCCAGTGCTATCCAAAGGAACAAAAACATCTCCAGACAACCACCTGCCTTTGCACAGAACTTATATATCTTTGTCATGCAGGCACCTGCAGGTTTGCTGAGGCAGCCAAGCCTGGCAAGAGGAGAGGTATTCAGCAGGGCAGGGAGAAAGGGAAAGGATCAGCACAGCCCCGCTGCTCAGGGAGCAAGTGATGGGAGCTGCCTAGTCATAGCAGGGGTGGTCAGCAGTTAGAGACCACTCGAGACCCCTGTGTGATGACCTACTGAGCTCAGAGTGATCTGCTGTGGCTGCCCCCAAAGTCTGCCAGGTTTGCTGAATGGATGGAGGCTGCTCTGTGGGTTGGGACCTCTCAGCTGTAGCAAGGCCATGAGCTATCTAGCATTCCATCACTCCAGCACATAATTCTCTCCATTGTCAGATCACCCTTTTGGGAGGAGGGATGCAGCTGGAGCAGTGTCCATCCAAGCTTTCCCACTGCATAAGGGAGGGCAACCTCTCCCTTCCCCATCCAGCATGCTTGTCCTGAGCAGAAACAGCCACCAGGTATTTTCCTCCCTCTGCCATCCAGCAGGAAATCTTTTGAAGACCTAAATGTATGCAAGTAAAACCAAAGGCAGCCCTACAGTCCATTCCCATGCCTTCCTCCTCTTCATCTGGCATTTATCACTGACACTCTCCCTCATAAGAGGTCCACATTGAACACAAACCAAAACCCCAGGGAGAGCAGGCTGGCAGCTGCAGTAACACCTAGGCAGCCTGGTAGACCTACACTACATTATCAGCAAGTGCTTTGCCCTAACAAGAGCAGAGCTGTTGCTTCCCAGGCTCTCAGTCCTGCCAGGAGCCCTAAAACCAAGAACTGAAGCAAGATTCAACACCTTGAACTTGGCAAAGAAGTTACATTCATACCAGCACTTATCCAGGCCAACCATGACACCAGGCCACCATGTCACAGGTTACATCTGCAGTTTCAAATTAAACCCGATGTTTTTTCTTGATGCAGCAACGTGAAGAGGAGAAAAACAAGAGAAACAACAAAGCCAGCACTAACCCTGCATTGCAAGATCTGGAGGATTTATTTACACCAAGTACGAAGAGCGAAAGTCAGCTCAAACAGGCAGAAGGTAAAAACTAAACAACCTCCCCTCAACCCTCCTGAAAAGGCTTCTTTTGCCACCAAATGATGACTAGAAAAGACTGAGAAACATTTGCAAGAGACCAGATGAGTATAACTAGCACAGATTTTGTTTGCTTACAAAGTCCCCCTGCCAATGGACACCCAGGAAGGGCAAGATTTTACACTGGATTATGTCTCACATGGGCTTATCACAGTGTGGGAATTGTAATCCAAAGTGATGATTCATAGCCCAGCTATTAATCATGCTGGTCATGAAACCAACAATTTATTCTGGGAACAATGCTGAAATTTCCAGTGTTATTTCTGGGCTGATGAGTTGAGCCAAGCACAGACTTTTCTCCAAATTGAGGTTTTCATGGAAAAATTCATTATGAATGAGACAGAAGCTTTTTACAAGACTGTATTGGTCTTAGGGCAAAGAAATGCATGCTGTAAGATCTGCTGAGGGGGTCCATGGCTGGGCAGAGAGGTGCGGGAAGAGGCATTGGTGCCAGGGTCCAGGCACCCTCAATGAAGACAGATTTACCCATGATCACCACACAGCTAGAGGTGTACCAGCATGGCTGGTAGCACTAGCACGTCTTATAAACTCATCAGTAAGAACCTGCAGAGAGGGCTCAGGCAGCAGAGACACATATTGGCTGTTGGTCAGGGGCCAATGGTCTGCTTTATGGATTCTTCACTCAGATGCTCAAACACAAATCCCCAGACACTTGGGTTATTGCATATAGAAGAAACAGCAGCCACTGGGGAGAGGAAGTAAGGTGGTGTTTGCTCTCAAGAAAATAACATCCATAATCTTTGCTCTAGACAAGAAAACAGAGTCTCCTAATGGAACCAGCCCTGTCAGAAAACAAGGCAAAGCAGCAGCCCTGAATGGCAGCCCCACCATGACTGGTGGGAGAGGAGCAGCGTTCATCCCGCCGCCACACGTCTTCATGACACAGCCACCGACACTGGGTGTCCGGGCACCTTACCCTGGCCAGCTCAGGCCGCGGGGACACCCACTGGGACCAGTCCCTGGAAGGGGCAGAGGACAGCCACGCTACTCATACGCTGCTCGATGAACTCAGCAACGTTTCTCCTATTTGACATTAAAACACATGAACTATCGTAGTTTTAGCAGGAAGTGATTACTGTATGTTGGTCATCCACTCATGATGATCTGTATCTATCCAACACTGACTATCTAAAACAGCTTTGTTTAGAAGCTTACTAGCACTTTGGAGTTGTAACCCGCACTGGCTGCACTGATTTTGACCACAAAGGAAACAGGAAGTGCTCTGGATGCTAAACTACTACATAGAGGACACAGCCCTGTGGCCACTAACAGCAGCACAGTGAGCTTGTTCTGTGTTGTGACTGCTTCTCAGTCCTTTCAAAGGCTTCTTCACTTAATAAAAGTAGAGTGAATTTACTTGTCATTTCAACAAAGGGGTTTTTTTGTTTGCTGTCCCTCTACCTGAGGAATTAAGTGTTCTTTACAAAAAGTGGCTGTCCATGTCCAGCTGCATGGCAGCCACTACTAGAAGACTTCTACTAGACCAGCACAGGAGGTTGTGTCAGCTTGCATTTCAACCTTCACAATAGCTTTCCTCCAGTCTACCTTCTCCAAAATTTCATCTTTTTGTTTTCAGCCCACTATGTATCTCACCACCACTTTCTCCAGTTTCCCACTCTGCTCCTCTTCTCACAGTCTTGGCAGCAGTTTGCACCATTATTTCAATCCCTAGATATGACTCCCAATTTAGTGACACCACCCAGCACAACTGAGAGACTAAAAGTGCTTTGGCCTAGTTTCTGATTATAACCAGTTACAAATTTCTGGTACAACTTAAGGATCTTATCTGCCAGATGTACAGGACTTTCCAGGACTCCGTGGCAGGACTTCTCTGGGTCAACCTGTTCTTTTAAACCTATAGTTTCTTCCTGTTGTTGACACAAACCCAGAAAGTGCCGGGGGAAGGTGCTGCCAGCCTGCTAATCCAGAAGGACGTTGCAGAAACAACACAGTGCCCTGATTTCAGCCCAACCAGACTGCAGACTCTGGTATCTTAGGGAATCGCTGCATAATGAGGAATAGGATTTCCCTCCTCTTAGCTCCTCATCTCACATTAACACATGATTTGGAAAGGGGAGACATGGCATCAGATCTCATTCACCTCTGCTAGAAAACAGAAGGGACTGGAAACGCGCACACACAAGGAATACAAGGGCAATAAGAAACATTATGAAGAAGCCATAGAGAACTCTAGAAAGATTTCAAAAACCTAAGAAGCAGAGGCAGACTTAGGTCCAGATGAGTAAGTATTCCAGGATTTGAACTCTCTCCGAATCAGGCCTCCCAGATCTGCAATAATACTGAGCATTACAAAGCAGTCTCATCTCTGGAGCACACAACTGCCCATTAGCTAATTAAACTTTCAAGGTTTGCTCATCTCTAATTATAATACATTAGGTTCACCCATTTATGACTGTCTTTTAAAATATCTTCTATTGCAGCTAGCTCAAACATTGCATTCAAAAGGTTTTGGTAGAAAACAAGGAAATATCTAAGCTTAATTCTATTATTCTTCCCACTGAAGGTTTTTTTTTAAACAGGCAACTCTCATAGGCATCAGTTTTTAATTTCCATAGCCAGAGAGAGCACGGAAAGATTGAGCCTCTGCTCAATGTTACTGATGAACAGGAATCTCAATGAAATAAAAAATAAAATTAAAACGAGCAATTTTGCAAAACACATGTAGCTAAACATGAGCTGTGAAAGGGATGTCAGCTTGCACCCTCCTCTTAGGGTTAAAAACGCCATTCAGCCATTTCTTTCACAATGTGCTTGGCCATGGTACAAGACAAACTGCTTTCTGCACTCACAGCAAACAGAAAATAGTAGGCACCACTAAAGAGTTTTGCTCATAAAGCCAAAGTAGTCCAAATATCTCATGTAGAAAGAATACACTGATTTTGCATTCAGTAGCATAATACTGGGGCCTTGGCTTCTCCAAAGCAGAAATACCAGTTTTTCACTCCAGGAGGAGAATAAGTTCCTTCCAAAAGAGAACTTTGAAACATTTCAGCTTGTATTCTCAGGTTGCTCATACAAAGCTTTACAAGGAAAGGAACATTGCACAGACCTGCTCGTGGCAGAGGGAGAAGGGTTTCCTCATACCAGCTCACAAACCAGTGTTTTGGGAAGGGATTTTTGGTTTCTTTCAAAGTGCTGAGGAGACTTGTCCTGTGCACATCTAAGCTAAAGAAACTACTCAACTACAAAAAGGCTCCACACACTGCAACAGCCATTGTAGGAACAGGAGCCATGGGTTGCACCGGCACAGGCACCCTGAGAAACCTTCACTGATGAACCCAGGCAAGGAAGACAACTTTCAGCCATTCCTCATGCACAGAGAAGCTTTCAGTGTTGGAAACTGGTATTTTTGCAGCTTATCCCACCCCACGAAGCACACTGCTCAGCACACCCAGCTGGGCAAGGGCTCTGCCAGAGCCAGGAGCACCATAGTGACTTCCACGCTGGTGAAGATGCACTAAGACTCAATCTAACATCCTGCATGTCCTTGAGTTGACCCTGGCAGACCATGGGCACAGCAGGTCACCCACCCCTCTGCCCCCCAGCATGCTCAGACCCCTTTCCATGATGATATATCAGGTGCTTTTGCTTCCACCGATGCAGGTCAGTTGGGGACCTCTGAAGCCTGACCCCTCTGCATCTCTAGACCATGTCTCCTCAAAGCAGCAATGTCCTGACAGAGAAATGAAGTGCTCACCAAAAGGCTTTAAAGAGTGATCCCCCCATTTTGATTCATGCTGCATGCAATGTTATCAGCTCTTCAGTCTGACAGCCATGGGTATTTTTTCCTCCCCATCACACTTTTCTTACTGCTTGCCTAAGCCCCAAGGCAGCAGCTTGTCCTTTAGCAAGTGGCAACCCAGTTGCATCTGCAGTCAAGGCTTTATTACTCAGAAATGCTCAGACACAGCTTTCCCCTAGGGGAAAAAGCAACTCTGGAAACCAAGGGTTTCTAGGTCCCAGCCCATTTCTCACACAACAGAGTCATCATTGCCAAATCTGAACTCAGCGTTGTGTTTTAAATGGACAATACCAACGCAACGCTATGCTGTGGCAAGCTAACGGAGAGGCTTGGCTTTGCTGCAGTCATTCATTTCCAATCACAGGACCACCTGCCCAGGTCCCTTTCAATTCAGCCATCCATAGACAGGCAAAACCAGTGTCAAACACTGTCTCTAAATCTTAAATTGGTACCATGTGGTGCTACCCAGGAATACCTGTCTCCTCCATGCACTCAGCAAATGGAGGCCACTAAGCTCCCACATGTTGGGAGACAGTCTGCATATGGGTATATCCACACAGACACCAAGATAAAGTAGATTTTAAAAGGTTTCAGGATTGATATTATTTTCTGCACCACTCCTTCATGATTCACAGCAAAACTGGAAAGCACTGAGGCAAGGGGATGTGCTTGCTGCTGGTGCACCGAGCATCCTCCCATGGCGGCATGCAAGTGGAGGGAGGAGAGCCCACAGCCAACCAGGGACAGATGGACGGATGCCATTTCCCAGCAGGCAAAAGCTTTGTGTGTATCAGCATCAAACCCCCATGAAAAGGCCAGATGGGCAAAAGCTAACTGAAGGTGGCAGAGTAGCTAAGAGGGGGGGAGAGGGACAACCTTGGAGGGCATCCCTTTCTTATTTTTGTGCATAGTGTTCAAAGGAGAGAGTAAAGAATGCAAGGCAGAGCCTCTGAAAGTAACATCTGTGTAAAACTATTTGCAAGGCTGTCGCTCCACCTGGCCTCGGGTGAGAAGGGAGCCTCCGGGCAGTGTTGGGAACAGCTCTGTTCTCTGGTCAGTCAAGGCACCAGCCTGAAACTCAGAGCCCCTATTGCTAGGGAGCCCCTAAACAGGTCCACAAACACCAGTGTGGTGGGACAGATCTCCTCACCCCACAGTAACCACTTATCCCAAATCTACCCCGTGAGAAATGCATCCTGCTAGCACCAGAGAGGTGGGATGCAGGGGCTCCACAGCACCAAGACACATCCTAGGCAGCCTCCATTAAGCCTCACCTAACCCAGAAGATGCACTAAACACACCCATGCTGTAACAGCCCCTATGGTACTAACAACACAGTGCCCAAGCAGCTACCACGACTGCTAAGCTCACTCCAGCTTTGACAAGGAAAGAGATGGCTGCTCTGCACCTGGTCCCTACACTATTCCCCTCTGTCTTGCATTGCCGCAGAGGAGGCACTCATTGCCCTCCTCCATATTTTGTGTTGCAATTATCAGCAGAAGAGCCCCAAGAGTCACTAATTCCAAAGCCAGAGTCCCAGAAGACAGCAGAGTCTTACATCAGCCCTCATGTCCCAGGACACACATGGGGTCACATGTGCATGCTGAGCCTTTCCCATGGTGCAGCCAGCTGGGAGATGCACTGCTCTAACACAGGTGCCTACCAAATGGACACGAGGAGGGAAGGTCAATCCTCTTACTCTTGTAATGGCAGAAGAACAGACTCCTGAGACTTAAAATAAAAATTAAATAAATGCAAAGGTTTGGCACTTACCCAAACAGAACAACCTCCATCTCTGGGATACCAGGGGAGCAGAGCCAGTGCAGACCCACAAACGGATGGCTCCACAGAGCACTCATCCCACCTGGGCACCATGCAGTGTTGGTAACTTGCAGTGTTGATAACTTGCAGCATTTTATATCGCAAGTCTCAGGCTTGACATTTTAATGAAGTTCCTGTTTCTATATTCAAGATATGGCTCAAGAAATCCCAATTCTCATTTTGAAACAAAAATACAAACATGCAGCTTTTACAGAAGGAAAATAAAATTTAAAACCAGGTGCAGGAACAGCCTAGAAGTCAAGCATGACTTGGATTCCTCCTTAGGAAAAAAAAAAAAAAAAAAAGAAAAAAAAAAAGACTTTAATCTCAAAACTTTTCAAGGGGTTGAACCCTTGAAATCAGAAAAAATAGTTGCTAGACTTCTCAGCCCTCCTGAAAGATCCAATGGAGAAGCACTGGCTGCTCACAGCATTCAGACAAAGTAGGTTTGCCTTACAAAACCAAGAAGAAAAGCCAACAGCATGCTCACTCCTACCCCATCCCAGTCCTTCTGAACTAAGGGGAGGAGACATTTCAGCCTCTGGCACCTGAGGCTTGTAAAACCTTACCCAGCTGGGAGCAAGCATGGGGCTTAAAGAAACCTCCAGAAAAGATCCTGTGGAGAGGGCAGTGGTGGTGTTTTGGTTTGCTTTTTTATCTCACCTCTCAATACAGAGCCTCTATAAGCAAAATAAGTGAAAGAAAATGGTACGCACTCTGATTCCCTCTCTACATGTGCTGCTTAATTTTTCCCAATTTAAGCAAAGGCAACAGGTGCAGTGAATTGTGTATCTGAGCTTTGGGAGTACTAGGGAGAAGACAAGTCACTCTAGAAATGCTGGAAGCCATAAACCAAGCAGGATGGAGGAGCTACAAAGTTTCCAAGGCATCTTCAACTAGGAGCACTGTGTTTCTCCACACTGGACACCAGCAGCATCCCACACTTGCTCCTTTAAGGAAATGTAAAAGCAAGATCAAGGTTTGCAGCTGAGCATGGAGAAAAAAAGTTTAACACTCAGACACATATAGAAAAACAGTAGGGTTCAGGATTTTTTACAAAAAGTATATTACAATCCCTGTGAGAGGGCACCATCCTGCCACAGGGGAGTCAACAAGCCAGGTGAGAGGCAGGGCAAGCGCTGGCTGGACCAGCTCTGCTCCAACTGCAAGATCGAAGCTGGCACTGAAGACACTTCTCCACCAGCCCCTGTAGCCAGGGGATTTGCAGCAGTATTAAGTCTCTCCTACAGCACTGAATAACAACTGGGATGTTTAGGAGGGGCAGGTGATCTCTTTCACTACAGAGAGTCACCCCAAAAGGCCCAGGTGTGCTTACAAAGCAGCTTTTAACCATCCTTCCCTTTCCAGCACTTCTGCCAGGCAAACAGCAGCTGAAACACGGACAAACCAGGAATAACAGCCCCATCTACCGGGGTCTTGGAAATGATCCACACCCTCGCATTGTGCAACCCATCACCATCACCCACCTGAAACCTGTTAGGCAGGAGCGATGCTCAGGTGTTTTCCTGCCCCCAGAAAGCCACTTCTATTAAAACGCCTGCATCTGAGAACAGTAAAAGGTTGGTGTGGTCATCTTGACCTAGTTCAGACCCAAAAGACAAATATGCAGACTGTTTCCTTCACTCTCAGCATCCCCTCAGCTCTCCAGAGGTGAGGTGGCAAACAGCCTCTGTGACCAGAAACAGCATCTTGCTGACAATTTCAGCATTACAAGTGATAATTATAAGATGTGAGTTTCACAGCAGCCTGCTAGGTTTTACAGTTGCACTGCAGGGTTTCCAGCCACAGTGCAGAAATGAGCAGTGCCAGTGTGCACGGTTACAGCAAAAGTTTGTACCAGTCTTTGGCATGACAGTCCTCATGGCAGACCCGATATGCCCCATTCCCTCTTCTCAGCTGCCTGCAATTAAAAACCCAAGCCCTCATACTCAGAATGGTGGGTACACAATACCCCTGAAAGGTGGTCTGTGCAAGAGTGTGGTGGTACCCCTTCTTCTGCCTAAGAATCACCAGCAAGACTCTAACCAAAATGAAGTGAGCTGTGTGACTCAATAAACCCTTCTGGGCATAGTGCAATGGCATTTAAAACAAGCACAAAGATCTTGCAGGTTACTCAGTACTCCAAAGCAGGGCAAGAGCTCCATCATTTCAAAGGACACATCCAATGTCCTTTAGAGGATTTATTTTACTCATGCTTGAGCAGTACTAGTAAAAACAGTAATCTTATAACCACTGAAACACTGACAGAAGTATTTAGGAATCTCTCATGTAAGAAGAGACACACTAACCAAACTCAGGCTTTACCAACTTTATAAACTGAGATTTTAAGGAGAAGCCTAGAAAATATATGTTCTTTCAACTACAGAAGTAACCAGAACAACAACAACAAAAAATCTTCATTATGTAGTTTTATTCATCAGTGACTGCTGAATGTACACAGGAATAGGAATACATAAAAATGACATTTCAAATTCGGACAGTATAAAAATACAAGTATTAAAAGAGCAAATAAAAACAACTTCAGAAATCAGTGTCCCAGGAAGCAAGAAACTCAGAAAATCAGAATTGTGGATGAGATTGTACATAGCAAGACCATGCCCAAGGTGTTTATCACAGCCTGCCTCTTTGCACAGCTGATAATCAAGGATGTTCTCCAGCCTCATTGCTACACACAGCTGTAAGGCAATGTTCTACCTTTACCTGTCACAGACTCAATGAAGATGAGGTTTTCACAAACTCAGAGCCTTTGTGGTTTTCACAAACCAGGCTGCAAGGGCTGGGAGCCAGTAGTGCCAAGCACGGGCCAGAGGAAAAAAGTTTTGCCTGAAGTGCTGACCAACATCTCTTTGGAAGCTGCAGAGCAGTGAGACGACCCAGCAGTTCCTTGGTTCCACAGTAGTAACATGGCAAATCTGCTGTTCTTCCTCTGCTAGGACACAAGTATTCAAGACAACAGGGTTCAACTCTCCTGAGAAGGTTTAGGACACACAGCTTTGGAGAGTGCCAAGCTTGTGACAATTATGTATTTACCGTGTGCTTTGCTCTGTGTAAAGTCTCTTTGTACCAGGATGCTATTAACCTGAGAACACTACAAGATCCACGCCAGCTACACGCTGGCACTCCTGGGTGGGGAAGAAACCTCCTACAAGGAGCAGCGAGATGAGTTCATCTTTTACACACTTACATACAAGCTGCACAATGATTTCAGTAAACAGGTTTCCAATGAGTACACCACACTCCTAAAAGACAGCATCAATCATCCTACAACCATTTTCACTGTTTCACAAAACAAAACAGCCTACGGATGGAAAGAGCGTAATGTTTTTGCAGCCTGGGTGTAAGCAGAGATGAGTCCCTTCCGCTGTGCATAAAACCCTTTGCTTCCTGTAAAAGAAAAGCCTTGATTTCATCCTACAACAATACTCTGATACTAAAAATATAATGTGATTATTTGGGCAAAGAAATGACTGGAGAGGAAAAGAACATCTGTGAACAGAGGCACATAAATTAGGAAGGGAATTAGAAAGCATGTATCTCATGCATAAGATTCATGGATCAGATAGTAGCATATCAGCAAAGACGACCCATTTCTCCAGAGGGGTTCTGTGATGCTCAGAAACATTAGCTAGCTCTTGTTGAGACCAAACCTGGAAGACAAAGGCTATCCTAAGCATATCTAGCCCAGTCCAACCAACCCAAAGCAAATGCAAAGGTCACAGAGAAAAGGAACACTGACAGACCCTCAAGGCAAAGAAATTAATTTCCCCATATGGAAACCTCTGCCTAAGCCATCTTGGGTCAAATCAGATCAGTCCAGAAGAACATAGTTACAAGTTCTCTGCTGTCCTTTTTCAACATCAACACCAACACTTTATTTGCCAGAAAAAAATTGCAGTAATAAACAAGCCATTGTCTCTAACTCCTAGCTCCTCTTCCTACCCCTCTGAGCTGCCTCAATAGATCACATACACAAGGTATTTGCCACGGGGGCAGTTCGGACAGATAGTAACATCTCCTGCCACACCTCCACTGCTGCCTCCCCATGCTGATACCTCACCTCCCCTGTGCCCCCAGCGTGCTGAGTAAGCCTTCCTGCAATGCGCCCTCTGCTGCCGCAGCCAGGGCTGACTCCTTTTCTATTCATCCCCTCTGCAGAGCTTCAGTCAAATGAGCTCTCCTGCCCACCCTCAGTTAACCCAAAAAGGTTAATTCTGAATCCACATGCAGAGATCCATCTCCTGACCCTCTTCCTCTAGGCTGCATGGATCCACCTCTCACTGGCAGTCCTCGGTCCTAAAAAAGACACTTATCATGAAAGTCAAAGTGATAATTTAGGAAATCTTTAGATGAACACAATCACATTCCAGTAATGTGCCAGCAATATTTCAGTAACAAGTACTCAGATGCAGCCATTGCTGACTGAAAACAGCCCCATCACCTCCACAGGTGACCTGATGACCACCATGTTCTCTGTATCTGGAACACATTCACATGAAGGAGGTTACAAAACAGATAAAGGGACAATGATGAAACAGCAACAGCAGTGATTCAAAGTACATAGGGGGAAGCCTGTGCTCAGAGTTTGGAAACTTTCAATGCAGAAGGGTGATAAGGGCAACAAGTTATTCTGGGCAATCTGAGAGCTGGAGAGCAGAGCACCAGCTGCTGTACAGGCTGTCCCTGGTCAAGCAACAGCACCCACACACCTGGAGCCCCAAAGCCAGCAGGCTCTGACCCCACCCTGACACACTGTGACAGACCTCAGGCCACAGGAAGGGGCCTCCCATTGCTGGAGAGTAGAGGATGTGCCAGAAACGCACATCTGAAAAACAAGAGTGCACGAACAGACTGGGAAGGGCCCTTTCATGACCATCCGGTGAAGTGCTCACATGCCTCAGCCAAAAGCAGTTAATTATTAACATCTGTAGCTGCCTTGCAGCTAACAGGTAAAGACAAGAGGAAAAAAAAAATCAGCTTCCTTTGGACAGCTACTGTGCAATAATATACATGGCTTACTTTAGTGCTTTTTACTGTTAATATGCATCTCACAGTAAAAGCAAAGCAGCACATGTGCTAAGGGAAAAGAATTTGATGCGTTCTTTACAGGTTGATTGCCATGGACAATCATGTGATTTCACCTCCACAAAAACCTCCATGTGAACACTTCACCTCTACAAAAACCTCCATGTTCCTTGGTGAAGGGTCTACTTCCCTTTAGTGCTAATAACCACAAAGAGAACCCTCAAAACAGTTCAAGTAAATGAATTAACTTTTTTTTTTCTTTTAGGGTTACTGCAGTATTTTTGAGAAAGAAACTAGTAACTAGTTTGGGGCAGGCCCACTGCCCCAGCCCCCAGGGACACAACCCCCCCACCCACCCTGGGCCAAGGACTGTTCCCTGTCCTACCCACGTATTTTGCTTGCAAACAGGATTAAAAAAGCAGCACCAAGCAGGAGGTGTACTAAACCAGCCTTTATTTCTCTTGCAGTATAGGGGAACTGAAGTTAAGACCACTCTGTGGCAGTGCCAACCCACTCGGTGGCCTGGGCTGTGGGAGCTGCTGACCAGTCCTCGGTGGCAGGCTGGGCGCTCCAGTCCTCTGCAATTACAAAGACAACACTGCTTAGTGCACCCCATAATCTCTCACCCATTACAACATACACCCCACTTCCCACTGACACCCCCCAAACTGACCTGTGGGGAACTGCTGGATGGGCACGGATGGGACCTGCACTCCCTCAGACCAATCCGCAACCTCAGGCTGCGGAGGAGCAGTGAATTCGGGAGCTGGGGCCGTCCATTCCGTCTGGAACTCCTCCTTGGTAACTGCCTTCTCAGCAGCAGCCTGCTCCTCCTTTTCGATCTGCAATGGAAGAGTGTGGCCTGAGTCTCCCAGAAACACCTCATCACTATCACACACCAGACAACATCCACCACTAACAAACAAGACTAATTAACCACCACTATAAGTGAAATGCAATTATTACATTGGCAAAACCTGTCCTCAACAGCAGGCACACAGGACCATGGGGCTGGAGCACGAGCGGGACACCTCACACAGCCACACTTCCTGCCCCAGGTCTCCTACCTCCTCGGGATCCCTGTAGAAGTACAAGTCGGGCATGACTTCCCACGGGTGCTCACGGGAGATGGTGCCACGCATGCGCAGGACCTCCCGAGCCAGCATCCACCACATCAGGCCCACTGAATGGGCTCCCTGGAACAGAATAGAGTATGTAAGAGTGCCTGTAAAGCTAATTGAAAACCCCTTTTTTCTTTAAAAGAGCAAAACACTTATTTGCACTCAGTCCAAGGTTCGTCCTTGGCAAGAGAAAGGCATTACTTGCTAATGCCCAGACTTAGGTCCTTGGACTCGGCGAAAGGGCAACTTTTAGAGTTCCCAGTGACATTTTCAGGTCTCTGCAGAAAATACCACGCATTTCCATCACCAGCATCTGCATTTGCTGTACACAGCACAGTCTAAAGCAATTCCCTTGCTAGTTTCATACTGCTCACCACCTCCCATGAATCTTGTCCAAAGCACAGGGATTACACTCATCACGTATGTTAGCATGAAGAAATAGAAAACTTGACCAAACAAGCACATCTTACATGCTCAGATTTGGCTCACGTTGAGTTTTGGTGAATCACATCATCTAGACAGAGATCAAAGACAGTTGCCTACCTCCCTAGACTTTACCTTTCAGGTGGTTTCTGGCAAGGTAATGTTTCAGAGCAGCTTCTTCAACAGTTCACTTTATCTTTCACTCGTATTCATAAACTGTGGCAAGAATGACTATCAAACTCCACTCACTGGGCCACAAAGACCCTCATGGTGTCAGCGAAAAGTCCTGCCAGGTTACTATAGCACACGTCCTACACTTGAGAGTTCCTTGGCCAGAAACTGGCCTCAGCTCCAAGCTCCAACTGTGTGCAGCTCATCTCCCCCTCCCCACCAACCCGCTAGCTTGCAAGAGGCCTTAATTAGCTCATCACCCCAGGAGATAGAGAGACACAAGTCAACCCTCTCCTGCAGAAAGCATCCATCTTGCAACCTAGGGCACGCTCTGGAGGAACCAGCTTTGAATGCCACAACAAAGCCATTACCTTGTTGTTGCAGGGAATAGCAATATCCACATAGCGCAGCGGGGAGTCGGTGTTGCACAGTGCAATGGTGGGGATGTTGACATAAGATGCCTCCGTCAGTGGCTGATGATCAGCCCGGGGGTCTGTAACAACCAGGAGCCGTGGCTCACGGAAAGCCGCTTGGATCTGATTTGTGAAGGTACCAGGAGTGAAACGTCCAGCAATAGGAGTAGCCCCAGTCGCAGCAGCAAACTTCAGAACGGCACGCTGCAAAATGGACCACAGCAAAGGTGAAGTGGAAAACTACATTTCAAATGAATCCTCCAGTGAATATGCGTGAATTTTAACTGAACTATTTGTTTCAATTCCTGTGAAATCAGGGCTCACCAACAGCTCTGCATTCAGAATGAGACAAAATTAAAATGCTTTTAAAAACAGCTACACCAACACCAGGAGTTGAGAAGATCATATCCACCAGCAAAGGAAGAAGTCAGGATACAGAAAACCACCTTTTTTTCCCTGAACTTAGTTGCAAGCTCTACTCCAAAGTCTCATCATAAAATCACAAAAGGGGGACAAAACAAACAGTTTATGAAAAAAGCAAAGCCAATTTTCTTCCACCATTTCCACATCCCTTTGTTAGCCAGCAGCACTTCAGGAAAAGCTCAGTAGTAAATCCTCACAAACTGTAGCTGTGTCCATTAAAATAGCAGTTGGCAGTTCTTACTCACTTGCCACAGTTTACAACTTCTCAGGCATCAGCCAGCTGGGCATGTGGCAGGGCCTACTATCAAACTCCATTCACAGAGGGGGTTCCTCTCCTGGCGTTAGCGAAAACCCTGCCAGCCGGTTTGCTGTAGCACACTTCCGACACTTGAGAGCTCATTGGCCAGAAACTGACCTCGGCATCAAGCTTTAACAGTGTGCAGGTCAAGTTCACAGGAACCCAAGTTATTCCTTTGTACATCCACCTCACGTCATTCATAATCATCTGTATGTTTGTGGCACCACCTACACTACTCTGAAAAAACTAAACTCACAAACTTCAGTGGCTAATTAGATTTTATTTAAAGACTGTGCCCCCTTCTTTGACAGAGAATTTTTTTGCTAAGAACCTAGAGAAGAAATTAAAAATTTTCTAATTACTGTATCTTTCTCCATAACAGAGCAAATGATTTATTTGAAAGCTTTTGTATAAGGTGCTTATTGTTCCCAAAAAGCAGTGCCAATGACTCACAGAATTATTGGGGGGGCATGCACCAGGGGACTGACCATTCAGTCAGAAATCCAATAGGAAGTACCCAAAGGAGGATATGAAAGAAAGACAAGTTATCAAACACTCTGAGACTACAGAAATGAAGGGTGGGTTTCAACCGATTTCCTCTAAGCTGCAAGTGCAACACAAGGAAAATGCTTCCAAAAAAGTGTTCCTAGAACCAAAATTCATGTTTATTACCAAGCTTTTATTACCAAGCTGCTGCTGACAGGCAATGATACATGGCAAGAAAGTCCTGCTCCCAAGACTGCAGGCCTCTTGATCAACAAATGTCCATACCTGTCCAGTATTTCTAGAAGAAATGACGCTGACATCAGCTGGGTTCTCAATGGCAACAATGGCACGAGCTGCCAGGAGGAGCTTTTCCCAGGTCCTCTTTAGATTGATGATGTAAATACCTATTAATGACAAAAACGCTTTCAAGCAACCAGCAAATACAATATCCTAAACCAGGATGGCACTCTTCTGCCATTAAACTTGTCACAAGGCTGTGGCTACTCAAAAAATCGAGTCAGTGGAAAGGTATTCTAAGGAAAATCCTCCTATATAGTTTTAATGTAGCACACTTTCAGCACCTATCAACATGAACCAGGGCCTGGTATGAGCTTTAGTCTTTTAATAGGGTGCAGCTCAGATTGAAGAACAATACAAACGAACAGCAGCAAACACTACTGAGACATTAAAACGATTTTGTTACTATAGTCAAGAACTTGCAGAAGTGTTTAAATCCCACTGTGATTGATTTAGCAAGTTCTAAAAATCCGCATTTTGTTCTATGTCTCTAAGTGACAGGATTCAATCACCAAATACATCTGCACCTTTCAGGCCATGGACAAACTGCTAGAGAGCTCAAGCATTAGCACTTTCCTGCTTTCCTCAGCTGTGCCCGCAAAACCCCTGCTGCCCCCCCAGGGCCACCCACCCACCCCACGGGTTTACCATCGCTCTTCCTTTTGTAGATATACTGCTCCATCTGGAAGTCAAGGTTGGTGCCTCCCAGGTGGGTCCCGGCAGCAAGGAATTTGAGGACATCCTCCTCCTTCATCTGCAGGACATCAAGGCCTCCGGACATTGTGGGGTTTCCCTTTGGAAGCGACGACAGGGAACCTGCGGGCACAAGCAGCCGGCTCAGCCACGCGGGGACTGCCACCTCCCTCCGCCCCACGCGGGCCCAGGCCAAGGCGCCCGCCAGGAGCCGCCATCTTGGCTGCGCCGGCCGCCTTCCCCGCGCCGCATCCGACAGGCCTCGGCCTGCCCCGCGGCTCTGCCGGGTGCAGCCGCCGGAGCGGCGCACAAAGGCCCGGCTGCCAGGGCCGCGAGCCGCCCGCCCCGCCGGCCCCGAGCCGCAGGCCCGGACTCACGCTAACAACGCCGTGTGGAGGGCTCGCCGGGCGCGGAACGGAAAGGGAGGGCGCATGCGCGTGACGTGTCTATATAGCCTGGCCAGCCAATGGGGAGCGAGGGGGGCGGGGCTCCGCCGGCTGCCAGGGAACGGGGCGGGGCCACGGCTTGGCCGCGCCGCCCGCCATGCGTTGCGGTGGCGCCGCGGCACGGCGGTTCCTCCTCGGGGTCCTCCCAGCGGTGCGAGGCCCGGCGGTCCCGTCCTTCCCGAGCTCTTTCCTGCCCCTCTTCTGGGAGCGGCTCTGAAATAGATTTGTAAAGTGGAGGTGTCCTTGTGCTCTGAGTGAGCGTAGGGCTTCTTCGGAGCCCTTGGCGGGGAAGAGAACTCAAAGATTCACCATAAGACTTCAGAATACTGTGTTCTTGTTGAAAGTGAAATATACTCTCTTCCCCTTCCAGGGGTTGCTGGTTATTTGATGAAATACATACACAGCTTCTAAGCTGCCTGCAGCGGGAGGAGGCCTCTGAGAGGCAGCAGCATCTCCCCTGCTTTCCTGCAGCGTGCGGGAGAGCTGGTGCAGCCTTTTGGAGAAATTACAAACTACGGGAGAAGTAGGTTAAATTGGCCCTGAACTTACACATTCTGTTCTGCACTGGACATTAATGTGGTAGTTTCCCTGTTTTTTTTCTTGTTTGTTTGCTGCGAAGCAGCAGCAGAAAGCAGTCAGCCTCCACGTGCTGTGTCGTCTTTGTCACGTTCAGGGAGCAGACACAGGTCTGAGAACAGAGTTTCTTAGGAAAAAGAAAAAAGTAGTGATATTTACCTTGTTCTGCTTGCTATTGCCCAGATCTGGATAAATTTCTGAACGGTGCAGACCCTATCATCAGTGCCTTTTGCAAGTAATAACTCATGTCTTCCTAACAAGAGCACTCCTTTAGTTAACTCACCTGCTTTAACCCACCATCACTACAGCAGCGTGGGTGGGCATAGAACCTCCTGCGACCCCTCTACAATGACTCCAAGTTGCTATGGAGGAGATTATTTAAGTAGCAGGTTACAACATCATCACATGTACGTTCTTTGCTTCCTGTCAAATGAAACCTTGTCCTCTTTTTTGGTGAGCAGCAGTTTGTGCTGTGACTGTCAGCTGCTTTTCAGCATTCCTACAAAAACATCAACCCGCAAGTCAGGGGCTGACGTGTACACTGTTCTTCTTTTCTATATAATTGTTAATTAGCAAGATTAATATGTTCGTAATTAGCAAGATTACCCAATCAGTTTTAGAATATTCTTTAAAAGAGTAATTCACACATTTGCCACGTGGTGGTGACAAAGGTAGGTAAAATGAAACAGCAAATAGTAAAGTGGGCTCTCAGCAAGGACATAACTATTAGGCAGGTACTGAGCAGATTGTAGGCTTCTGCTGCACTTCGGTAAGAGCACTGTGCACAGTGAGAGCTGTCCTGCTGGGGCTATGTACCCTGTGTATCTCCTAACAGGAGCACGCTGTGAATAGTAGCCTGGGGGGAAGAAGGGAGGCAGTGGTGTTATCGTAGTGTGTGCAATGAATTTAGTCTGGAGAGCAATTCTGCATAATCAAAAAGCAACTGTATTAAGCATCTTATAGTGATAAAATTGGAAATTAAGAAACAGTGCAATGTAGAACATCAGCTTGGTACTTTGAAACCAGAAGCAATACTAGAAGGGATAAGCATATTAAAGAGCTCCACATTAGTCTTGCAAAAGTACACATACATACGTGTGCGTTTGCTCAGTACTGGTATCAGTGATCATGCATGGCACATAATACATTAAAAATAAAAAAGCAAGGAAAGTGTTTGCCTGGGTTTTAGGTGAAAGGGAGATCTGTAGTTCAATGTTGCATTACAAGGACAGTGCCTTTACACTGTTCCTTATATCTTTCCCACCCTCCACTACTTAAGAGGGTTAGGGAGCCTGTCTGCTATCTATTCTCACAGCTGGGGCAGCTGCCAGCGGCATGAGCAGAAACACCCTCTACACTGGAGGTGGTTCTCCAAGGCAGCAGAGCTCTGGGGAGCCCTGTGTTTAAGAGCAGGCACTATCACCAGCCTAATTTGGTTATCAGGTACCTGCATAAGCAGTTCAGGTCCAGCTGGCACAAAGCTGCACACCAGGACTGTTTGGTAAGTGTTACACACAGATAATTCTTAGTGAAAATTGCTCCATATAAGAATGTATCGCCCAAGCAACAGCTGGAAATACAAAAGGTTTGGGATCTTTGCATCTGGAAGATGTACATCTTGGTAGCAACAGTATTGATGCTTTGCTTAGCACAACCTGAACCCCAAGACCAAGCTGTGACAGCAAAAGGAGACCCCAGCAACCCAGCATCACCTTCCACTATGTCTCACAGCAGAGAATGAAGTCTCAGGCACAATTTCTGGTTCCCTGCTGAGATCAGAGTACCTGAGCAGCAAAGACCTGGTTGGCAGATTAAAAACAGTCTCTCCCTAGAGACCTCAAAACCCCACTGTCCTAAAGGCAGGTATGTCACCAGGGGGTACAGAGATTCAATTTCCATCAGTCTTTACACACCGCAGTCAGACAGAGGAAGCTGTGGAAAAGACAAGATTTCCCATTGATGTGGCTCTTCCATTTAAGTAAAGCTGATTTAGGTTGTACTAGCACAGCCTGTGTATATTATACACCACAGAGAAAGAGAATACATGTTGCCTTGTATGGGCTCTGAACTCACTCAATAGTCCTGTTCTCTTGGGAAACTTCTTTTGCTTTCCTAAGCCTCTACTCCATTCCCATCCCTTGTGGGTTTGATTGGGTTGTTTGGGTTTTTTTAAAGAAACACTGAAGAGATGACATGGATCATTTTGGCAACCAGTTTTTAATAGAAACATATAATACACCTCACATAAATATTTTATATAGACACATAAACACTCAAAATACTACTCAAACCTATGCAATGTTCCAAAGCTCCAGTTCTGTTTAAACAGTGCAAGGAAAAAAAAAAAAAAAAAAGAAAAATCAGCAGCACAGGAAGAATAGAAACGTGAAGTTTCTAAAACATAAATAATCGGACTATTTCTCTTGTGTCCTTACACTCCACTTAACCACTGACTGTCTCAACATGTGTGGTGCACTCTTACACCACAGCTGCAGGGACAAGCAGAGCCAATGCACACTCACTAACAGTGTATCACAGCAACAGAGGTCATTCTGAGAGGGATCCAACTGCCCCCCTGCCACATATAGAAGGGATCACACCACCTCCTCTGGAACCCAAGCTAAGATGGCTTTGGAAATGATTGTCAGTGTTGAATTGCTGGCATGATGCAGGCAGGTGATTAAGCACCTGTGTCCAGATCTTCTATTTGGTTTACTTTGCATTTAGGTTCTACAGTGACCTTTGTTGTTAATTAGAAGCATGCAACTTCAAGAGCAGTATGTCTGAACTTCAAGCCCACACTTGTTTTTCTTGACTTGCTATAGCTATCAAGAAGTAACTGCAATAAACCGTGTCAGAAACAGAATGTTTTTGAAAAGGGGAAAATGGTGAATGATGGTAAGGATCAGAGCGGAGAAATAGTCTTGTGCCTGCCTACATGATACAGCTTTCAGAAGACACTGAAAAAAGAATTTCAGGCTTTCCCTTCCCCCCTATATTAGACACCTGACAAAAGAAATAATAAACAAACAACAAACCTGCACTGCAAAACTCACTCTCTCCAGCCCACACGCAGAGAAGTTTTTGGATTTTCAGCACCAAGGGTTGATGAAATACAGCAGTTGAGATTCTCTATTTCTTGAACTCAAAGGAGCCCAGGCTAATTCACAAGTCAAAAAAACATACTTTTTCACTCTACTGCAACAACAAAGAGCCTCCTCATTCTCCACAAAGTGAGGGGAATGGAAGAACTTTCCCAAAAAGCTAAAATAAAATTAACAAACAAACAAAAAAAAAGGAGACTTTAAGACAACAGCACATCAGAATAAATTCTTTAGTTCTCAGGGTGTTATGTGACCAGGGAGGAGTACAGGGCATAAGAGCCACTGCATTTCAAGATTCCAATGAGGACATTACTTAAGTCAAGATTTATCACCTGGCATTCTTTGCTCAGTTGCCTTATTTTTAACAGCCTAAGTTTCTGTCTGCCCAAGTTGCATACTGCTTTGCCATTGCTAAATCAGGAGCTAAAATATTCATGAAGCATCTTGCAGGCAACTCCACACAGCTCTTGACTGCCACCAGGATGAACAACAGATCCAACTCACACATGCCTGACAGCGAGATGCAGCAGAGGGAGTCAGACAGCTTGTCAGTCACAACATGAAATGATTTGATGCTCTGCTCTGTTATTAACACCTGGACATGGGCACACATGACCCTCCACCACCATTGGAGACTCCTGCACTGTGGAGCACCAGTCTCCCCTCGCAGATGGGCTGTGGACACAAAAAGGCAGCACCTTCCAACGCCTCCAGCCTGTCCCTTACTTTGCTCAAACTTAACTTTCATGTCAGTCATCAAATGTTCTTGGAGTTGGTATCTTGTAAAGAACATCTTGTACAACCCACATCCCCTCTACTCTTGTGCTCAGGAGGTTGCCAGGGCTGGCAGTGATTGTGCAAATTACACTCTGAATTTTACAAGCAGCAGGTAGGTAGTACTGGTTTTTCATACAGCTACAGTGTCATGTCTTCATATTTAGAGACATCTGCTCTGTTTCTAAACTGAATTTTAATATCCCTAGATATTTAAGAAAATAAAAGCCAAAGCTGTGTTTTCCGCAAGGCATGCTACAGAACAGACACATACTTCTATGCCCAGCTTTGTGGCAACGGCAACGAAGCTGCAAGAGTCCCAACCCAGCCAGCCAGCACAGAGGCACAAGTGAATAGAGGAGAGTCTGCACCCAAGTTTGGCCAGCACACACTATGAAGCCTTTGTAACAAAGTAGGAATGAGGAAGGCACAGTGGATGAGAAAAGTGTATTTATCTCTAAGCCTAAGTGCAGGAATACAGAAATATGGACTACCTGCTATGAGAAAGTGATCAGCTGAGAAACAGAAAGGGTGTGTGCAGCCTAAAGAGAATTAAAGTTCCAGTTCCCTACCACACACTCATAGGCCTCAAACTTTGGAGAAAGCTTACAGAAAAGAGCAGCCTTTTCTTTCCAAACCCAAAGGTTCTCCACATGCAATCAGGCAGCAGCTTTTATGTGAAATATGAAGTCTCAGTACCTATATTAGCTTCCATTATACATTCACGCATTGATAAGCTATGACCCTAAAAGCTAGATCTAAGGACCAGCTCACACTGAGGGTGATGATTGGGGATTAACAAATAATAGGAAGCACATAAGTCTCTAGTAAAACTGGATAAAAAAAAATACTTGAGTGTTCCTGATACAGTCAGACAAGCAAGGAAATTGTTTTTCAGAGAACAAGTAGAACTTTGGTAGCAATCAACTCTAAAGTGCCTTATGCTTCTTGATTCCTGTGCAAACATTGCTGTAGGGGCAGAAGCACGTTTCAAGTGTTAAGATGCTCAATTAGATAATAACACATGACACAGCAAGGAGGTTCCAGTTACCTTCTCTGCTATCACGCGCAGTACAAAAGCGATGACAGAGACCACGTTCCTAGCTTTCCTTCACCACTTCATTTCTCTTCCACCCACTTCTACAACATAAGGATTAAGAGACATATCCGGTCTCCCACTGTGGTCTGCAATGTTCTCCTGTGAGAACAAAGCACAAGGAAGTAGGAAGTACATCAAATAGTGGGTCATTGTGGCCTTACTGGCCAGACCAGCAAGGAACAGGCTGGCAGGTTCTGCAATCACTGTTTCCTCCTCAAACACTTTTGTCCAGCAATGTCTCACTGCATAAAGGTGGTGAGCTACTTTTAAAAGGTCCTTTTCTCTCAGCATAGCTCCCAGGCTGTGGAAACACTGCCATTTCCTGTGGCAGTCTGCAAATGCAGTCCTTGTGGAATGCATTGATCAAACGATGCAAAGATCCGATCCTTCTTTCCTCTACTTGCCAAAAGGCTTAATCCCCTGCCTCCAAAGGCTGTCCCTCCTGGCTGAGCAAGGCTTATTCCTCTGTGGAACTGGGAACTTCCTAGTGCCAGCTGATAACAGCAAGGAGAAGGAGTGAAGCTGTCATTTCTTGTGCAAATCAGTCAAGATTTCAAGCCCATTTTTTCCATCATCTCTTCGTACACCGTCCATGCCATTGCTGCCATCAGAGTACGCCTGAGGGCACGGGGCACACCACCTCGGAAAAAGCCAACCAACCCGAAGTCCTGCAACAGGAGATAAACAGCAATCCATCATAATCTGCCTCTAGTGTTTTAATTTCTCATCATTTTTTACATGGAACAGCACAGGATATATTTTGGCTCAGACCCAGATCAGTTTCTAACAGACCCAGGCTCAAATAGCATTTAATGTTTAAGAAGAACCTGTAGTACTGTGCAATCACAGGGCTACTCAAGAGAGCAAAAAGAGCAGTGAGTAGAGAAGAGAATGCCAGGATGGGGAAAGCAACACTCAAGCACAACTAAGAGAACACGAGGGTGTAATGTTTTCAAGACACTTCAGGAAAACGACTTGTCCTTGTTTTAGAGCTTCATATTTACAAAAGTCACTTAGCTATTCTGTAAAAACTGAGATTTGTAAGTACTGAAGTAAAAACCATTCTGATAGGAGAATAACGTAACATGCACAAAAAAAATCCATGCAGAAATAAACAGATTCCTGTTTAGGAACTGAGTTCAATATGGACACAAAGCAAACCTGCCAAGATCTGCCCTTCTGAGGGCAGGAACTGAAAGGTGGGCTTTGACTGTATCTCCATCCCATCCTGGGACACAGATCCAGACATTTATTTCTCTTTTAGTGTCCAAAGGGCAAAGAATTGTTTTGTAGCTGGCTTACATCTGAAACTGTCATTTCATGCTACATACTAAAATTACCACACTGGGGCTAGGGGTATCACAGATGTGCCTACATCGATAACCCACAGGCAGCAGCAGCTGTAAGTACAGCTCCTTCAAGTCTACATAGTACTCTAAGCTGAAACCAAGTTAGGATGAAACAAGCTAAGCACTTTCCATCACTACCAGCCTAAGAATCAACAGGTAACAGACAGAACTGAAGCGAAATCATTCACCAGCCTGAAACACGAAGCAGACCTGCGTGGAGAGACACTTGCTGGAATATGTCTGCCTTTGTGCTTCAGTACTCTGAGCTTGCTTTTCAATTCCCTACCAGATGTAATTTTGTGAAAACAGATACAGAACTGAAGAATTGCAAGAATAATCATGGAGCAAGTTCACCGCCTTGCAATCCATTCAAGAGGAACAAGAAACATATCTGAGTAGTGGCAATAACCTCTCTAATTACAAGGAAAAGCAAGGAATGGACTGCAACCTCTGATCACTTTTGGACTATCAACCAGAGTACTTGCCAGTTATTACTGAACAAGTTTGCACATCAACCAGTAACAAGAGATTTAGCCTCAGTCTCTGAAAAAGCTGGCACCGATGAGCCTGTCTGCAAGAGCACATCAAGCAATCACATTTGTTCACCTCTTTTAAGAGACAACAACTTTCTTATCATAGCTGTGCTTCGGGCGAGGAGACCAGAAGCGAGGCTGTGATGTGCATACTAAAAATGATTCACCTCACCTTGTAGATGAAGGCAATGGCCTGGCTTGTCCTGCGGTACTTTTGGGGGCACAGCTGCATGTGTGTTTTGATGACATCAGCAGGCTGAGTTGCCAGCGAGGCCAAGATTCCCGCAAAGATCCCACAGCCAAAATTCAGCAAGGGCATGAGCACTGGATCCAGCTGGTCTACAACAGAGCAAAGGGAATGCACTCAGACACAAAACAGGTCAGGAATACTGTGTGACAAAGTGAAAAGCTACTGAAAGATTAAATCAACATCAGAGTCTAAGGGAAGTTAAAATTCATGCAGGACAGAGAAACTTTTCCAGGAGAAAAGTGGCTACAAGTCAAAAGTTAGCACTGTTAGAAAGCCTCACTAGCTGGGGAACTGAATTTGACAGGAACCCAGAGAAGGAAAGATTGTCCAAGTGTTGCCCCAGCCAGTTCTAACATCAGACAAACCTAGGGTTAGTGGAAATTGATCAATATACAAGAAAACCAGCAGAAGAAAGGACAGCTGAACACATCCTCTCTTCCAGCTGTTCAGGAACCCACCTTATGCACCTGTTTTCATAAAGACAATCAATCAATTTAGGCTCAGTTTCCATTTCTACACTGACCTAAGCTATAGGTCTACAGTTCTCCACAGGAAAAGGCAAATATCCCACCTAAAGCCCTACAAGAGACCTATTTAACTACTGAGGTAGAGGCCAATAAGCAGAGCATGAAGGCAGTCAGCTGCAGGGCAAAATGTGAAAAAATATTTTCCCCAATGGCCTCCAACGTTTAGCCTTACCCTGAGGTGTGAATTTTTTGGTCTGTGTGTAGAACATCAGGTAGATCCCAGAGAAGGGTGCATCCCGCAGCAGCGTTGCAGTGAGCCCGCTGAACATGCCACGAGCCCCTTCCGTCTGGTAGATACTCTTCAGAGCTCCATATACACTCCCATAGCCAAACCTTCCACTCTGCAAGGGTAGACAAGGGTTATCCACGTGCCAGGCACAGACCATGGAGCCCTACAGACACTCCAAGGCCACCCTGTCCACACAAGTCTTAGTATGCGCTCCATGTGATGCCTGAGATGGCAACAGAGGACAGGTAAAAAAGGTAGGTTCTGCCTACCTCAGCCTTTAAAACAATCCTTCAAGAAAGTAAAATAAGACAGATGCTAAAATTGTATATTGTATACAACCAAAACTTAAAAATCTCAGAGTGAATTCTGTTTCATTTTACACTTCTTGCCTAAAAACCAGTGTATGGCTTTTCCTGCACAATGTATGAACCAGGATGAAATCATGACTACGTCCCTGTCTGTACTGAATGGCAACAACCTTCTCCAGACAGAAGACTTTGTTTATCATGAGGAAGGGGTGCGACATCATTAACAGGGAACTCATTAGAAAGTCACACTCACCTCATATCGGGTCTTCACTACAGTCACTGGCAACATGCAAATCCCAGATACTGCACGTGCAGTGGCACCCAGAAAGACAGACTCTAGGGCTGTGGGTGAACGGTCCACTAGAAACTTTTGCTTCATCATGTACAAAGTGCTGAAGTAAATCCCAACCCCAGGAATACATCTTGCAAAGGACTTCAGAAGAAACAGAAGAAGACAAAGAAAGAAAAAGCACATGTAAGACAAAATGTACTACAGGACGTTTGAGAGACTGTTAAACTTGACAGGAAACTTTGCACCAAAACCAAAAAATCATTTAGGTGATTCTTCCTCAGCTAACACAGTGAGGAAAGAAGACAAGGTAAAAACCATTTACAGCACTGAGAGCCAGTTGATTCAAATAATGCTAGTATTTAATGTATTCCTCGACTGCAGTTTTCTAGGAACAAGATATTCCAAAACAAAATGAGGTTGGTGCAGTTGCCACCCTACATTTGCAATGGTATTCAGTGTTCAGCTGCTCAGGACTGCAAATCCACAGTGACCTAATCAGTGGAATTCACAACATGAACTTCTTAAAATAGGACTGAACCATCTAAATCACATGGTTTCATTCATAATTGTACAAGAGCTGGCTATTTAAATACAGTCCATACTTCATAATGAACGGTAGATTTATGTGTTTTAGAAGTCAGGGTTAAAACAGCCACTTACTGGAGAGACACCTTTCCAGAGCCCCAGAAGACTCTCAGTACGAACAACCGTGAAGAGCAGCGTCACCATCCCAGCACGACCGGACCTGAAAGGAAGATAAGACAGGAACTGCAGAGATGACCTGCTTACGGTCTCTGGCAGACGTACTCTGCAGCCACTCCCTTTCACTCATATCTCTGTGCACTACCCCAGCACCTCAGACGTGCTCCTTCTAGACTCAGCCTGCTTTCCTCAGTCACTCATTTCAGGGCTTCTCTGTCACCTTCTGCTTTCCCACCACTTGTAACACATGTTAGAGGCCTCTCTCATTAACAGCTTTAGTTGCTCACTCCCTTTGTTAGCAGCAGTAGATGTAGTCATAGTTGACTACTGGACAAATGGGAGCAGCTGCACACATGTACAGGTTATGTGGCAACCACACACGACTTTTCAGGCAGAGGACACCCTGTGAAACTGCACAGTGGCCACTCCAGGAAACACCAGCCTCTCACATGTGCACAGACAAATGCTCTGGTTACATGTTATCAAAGTAGTGCTCACAAGAGCAGCCACTTTCTCTCTTCTGGAGCAAAATATCAATCCTTCTCCATGCTATAAACACATACCTCCTATTTCAGAAAGACTCTCAGTATCTGAATTACAACCCTGAACTTCAAGCCCCAGCCACCAAATCAGGCAGAAGCTTATGGTGAAGCACCCCCATGCATACACATCCCCACTCTCTCACCCATTCACGGCAGGCTGCAGAGTTTGCAGGCGGGTTTTCAGAAGGTCAAGGGGCTGGAAAAGGAGTGTGGAGCAAGTCCCACTGATGGAGCCACACACGAAGGCCTTTAGGACTGGATGCATCTGGAAGAGGAAGAAGAGGACTTCAAATTGCCATTTAATTAAGAATGGCACACGAGCAAATAGAGCAGCCAATGTGTCAGCTGTTATAGGAAAGGAAGACTAGCTAAGGACTGCTGCTGAGGGCACAGGAAGCTTTTTCAGATCTTTTCAGAGCCTGATCAAGATTTATTTGTGGTTTTTGGCCCCTCCGCCTTTCCTAGATTATTCCAGAACCTCCTTGCAATTCGGTGGTTGGAAAGAGTTTTCTGAACGTCAAATGTATTAACAGCCGTTTGGTGACCATTTGCCATGTTAAAGGAAACGGGTGCCCCCTTCCCACCCTCCATCCCACCAACTCCCTGTGCCTTGGCCCCAATCCCACCCACCTCTGCTCAGCACAGCACGTCCAACCCTTCCTCCAACCCCTACGGCCCCCTCCCACAGCGCCCGGGCCCGCCGCCGGGGCGGCCCCGTAGTTCGCTGCCGCCTCACGGGGCAAGGCCCGCCCGTCCCTCAGGCTGCCCCGGGCCCGCCTCACACGAGCCAGGCGGCCACGAGATACGACGGAGGAGGGGAAGGGGCACAACGAACCACCCGGGTGCTGCCGCCGGGCTCTCGCCAGCAGAGCGAGGGGGGCAGGGGCCGGTTACCGGCGTCCCCACAGAGATAACGGCCCGCGCCGGCCCGGCCGTACGTCACTACCTCCACCTCTCGCCCCGGCATGCCAGCGCCGGCGCGCAGCCAGTGAGCGCGGGGGGCCGGAGTGACGTGTGCCCCCGCTGGCCAATCCGAGCAGCCAGCATGGAGCCTGCGCGGGCGGGGAGCGCGGCCCCGCAGGGCGCATGCGCCTCCCCTTAACCCTTCGCGTGCCACACCCCCACAGCTGTTGCCGCTGTCCTGCGCCCCCGCGGGCCCTGGCGCGCCCGAGCGTGAGGGCGAGCAACAGCCACCCGCCTCGCCCCCGGCATGGCGTGTTTGTCACACCTCTTGGCTGCTCAGCATCCAGCACCTGAGTCCCAGCGGGCTCTGTCTGACACGGGCAGCGGGGAGGGGACAGTTCGTAATGGGTGGTTTTCATGTCTTCCCTCCGTGCCACCACCAGCCATCCTGTGGAGACTGTGGCCTTCAAAACCCTGAGCTTCTTCCTCACGCTCTCTTACCACTGGTGTTCCCACTTGGTCTTCTGCCTCCTGGGCCCGGAGCAGGGGAGGGCTGGGTTTCCAGAGCATTGAAGGAGCGAGGTGCCAAAGCGAGGCGCTTTATTTGAGGTCTGCGTTAGCCCTCTGACAGCACGTCTTCCCTGTGCCCGCAGGGCCAGCCATTTCTTATCGGTGAAGCAGGGCAGGCAGGGAGGAGCACGCAGCAGCTTTGAGGAGCTGCTCTGCTGAGAATCTGGCCTGCCAGCTTGCCAGGCCCTGGCCAAGTAAGGGGCGGCACATACAGACACGTCACGCTCCAGCAACTTGGGCTGGAGAGAAGAAGAACCTAGGGAGAAGATCCTGCGCGCTGCCATAGCCACGTGCTCGTGTTGACTCGCTTTACTGCATGGCAGCTCCTTAGGAAAGGGAATGTGCTTCACTGAGAAAATGTAACACACAGGCTAGCAAAAGCTCTTCATTAAGAGCTCCCTCTTCCCTTTTGCAAGCTCCTCATTATGCAATTTCCTCTTCCAGGGAGCGACTGTCACCTTACATTTAACTAACTGCCTCTGCTAACTCATGAAAAAGAGGATCAGCTCACCCCCATCTCTCCTGGTGCTTCTTTCCCTAGCACACACCGTCCCAAATCTGAGTTCTTCACCTGCTGTGCAAAGCCAACTGACACACAGAATCAAGATACTTGCTTTATTTCAGTTCTAGAGAAACGGGTGCTAGGCAGTAAATCAAAATCCAGCGCACCGCTAGTTCCATCAGTATGCAGTTTATATACAGTACAAATAAAGAAATGGCACATGGTTGGTTACATGATTTTGCATCACAGAAATCTCTGTTCACGTGCTCTATCAATTAACTAATTCACAGAATTACAGAATCACGGAATTGCCTAGGTTGGAAAAGACCTCCAAGATCATCGAGTCCAACCATTAACCTAACACTGACAGTCCTCAACTACACCATATCAGTGTGGCCTCCTGCAGGGCTGGGCAGAGTCCTAAAGGCCATGGTGGCAGGTCCTAGGAGCACGGGGGTCCTGTGGCTCCAGGCGCTGGCGCAGCTCACTGCCGCACAGGGCCCTGGCAGCGGCCACGAGCCACTGGACGAACAGCCCCGTGTTTTCTGGCACGCAGCTCTGCAGCTGCCGCACCAACACCTCCTCGTCCAGCCTGTGGCGGCACAGGCAGGCCACCACCATGCCCTCCGCCGCAGCCACCTGCCACCACGCCTCCTCGAAGAGCTCCTGGTGCCAGCACAGCCACGGCAGCAGGGGCCTGATGGCATTGTGGCCGCTCAGGAAAAAGTACGCCCAGACCTCAGGAGGGAAGGCGTCCTGCAGAGCCCTGGGCGCCAGCCCCGCAGCCCCCTGCTCCTCCTCGTGCTCTCCAGCCCAGGGCTCTGCTGGGCTGGGGGCGTCGGGCATCAAATAATCCTCTAGCACAGTGACCGTCGTCAGGGACTGGCACAGGGGGCAGCTCTGACTCTGCAGTGCCCAGTGCAGGGCACAGCCCAAGCAAAACTGATGGAGGCAGGGTGACAGGTATGCACCAGTGGCAGCAACGTTCCCCTTCCCTGCTTTCCGGCGCCTTGCAGCCCCCCAGCAGCAACCACCACATCCACAGGCAGCCTCTGTGACAGCAAACAGCTAAAGAAGATGGGTGGTAGCACATCCTCCAGTCTCATCAACTCATATTTTCACTGGATTTTGATTTCTTCTAACCCCTCACTGTCCCTACCAGTACTAGGTGTCCCCTTAGGCAAAACTGGACCCCATAGATGTGCTACTAGCCTTGGCTTGCAGGGCAGCAGCTTGGCAGGGAATGACTCACCGACACGTGCTCAGAGCTCCTCAGAGCTGGGGAAACACGGGGTATGGCTCCGGGATGGGTACTGAGAGCTGCCAACCACAGCCCCCAAGGCACCACCCAGCACAAGGAGAAGCCTCACTCGACCCTCCACACCTTGCAGGCACGCTCAGCAGGAGGCCAGGCTCGAGCCAGACTGGGCCAGGCTCTGCCGGGCAGCGAGGTCACATTCCATTTCTCGGTGACATCACCTTCTACCGCACAGTGATGTGACAATGGCCCCTCTGCCATGGCTGGGCTGGGGGGTTGCTCCTGGGAAACCAGGACAGCATGGGAAGAAGCTTCAGTATTACAGCTTCTGATTGGTATATTCAAATGTGTTTCAGCAGACCCGTGCATCTTAAATAACTATAATCACTGTGTCTGGAGTCTTCTTTTGAAACATCTTATTGATATTTCAGTTTTCTGGGAGCAAATACTAATAATTTTTTTCATATACTTTATTTGCAAAGTCGAGAAGCACAGGACAGTCCTCACAACAGAGGCGCGTTTTTCCAGTGTCTCTGAATGGCACTGAGTGCAGTGTTGGGTCAGAATGAGGCCCCAGCGGGTACGTGGCAGAGTCGGTGGACATCCAGTGCTGTTCAGTGCTTTCCTTCAGTGTTGGTCTGTGAGTGTCCTGCAGGGTGTGTGTTTTGGGCAGGAAGGTTGATAGGGACTGAGTAGCGTTAGTTTTACAGTTGGACTTGATGATCTTAAAGGTCTTTTCCAATCTCAATGATTCTGTGTTCAGTTCCCTTGGGTATTTCTGTGTGGGGGTGGGTGCAGAGGGAAGGTGCCTTCCAAGGAAAAAATGTCAAAGCAAACATGGTGCCCTTTGCCATCACTGGCTCTTCGCAGCACTGGGCCATCCCCACAGACATCTTCACCCGAAGTCCTCTGAGCAGAGGAGAGGCAGCGCTGCTTCCCCTCTGCCCTCCACAGGGGCTGCAGAGCCAGGGCTGCAGGTGAGAGAACGGGGCACTTTGCAGACGCGTGGGGGAAATTGCAAATCTCTTCCACTGACGTTCATATCAATGCTCAAAGTGAAAAGACATAGATGGTTTAGAAGATAAACCTCACACGTTTCCAGTTCTCTAAGTGTCAACTAAAGAGGGGAACTCATTGGCTTGTGGTTTTACACATCTTTAAGGTAACGTGTATCACACAGAGGAAAAGGCACTTTATGACCCTGCACTGCTACGGTGAGGACCGTGCGTGTGACTTGTCATTGCAACATAAGCTAAGGTAAATACTGCTGGCATACACGTGTGAAGGTATGCCTGCTTCTTAAAAAAATTTGATATAAAGGTGGGGGGGGTTTTTTTGCACTCTTTCAGACACCGTATTGGATTATGGAGGGGAACTTGACGTACCTGCTGGGCAGAGGAGGCTCTGAGCACGTGTCGGTGAGTCATTCACTGCCAAGCTGCTGCCCTGCAAGCCAAGGCTAGTAGCACATCTATGGGGTCCAGTTTTGCCTAAGGGGACACCTAGTACTGGTAGGAACAGTGAGGGGTTAGAAGAAATCAAAATCCAGTGAAAATATGAGTTGATGAGACTGGAGGATGTGCTACCACCCATCTTCTTTAGCTGTTTGCTGTCACAGAGGCTGCCTGTGGATGTGGTGGTTGCTGCTGGGGGGCTGCAAGGCACCGGCAAGCAGGGAAGGGGAACGTTGCTGCCACTGGTGCATCCTGACAGGTGCCAGGAGAGCAGAGCTGCTGGTGTTGAAAGGAAATCCAGACATCCCCATGAGCAGAGAAAAGTCTTGGTGCGCATGAGCTGCTGCCAGCAGCAGTTTGTGCTGGCACAGGTGAAGGTGGCAAAGCTTCTGATGGGGAGGGTGGAAGAAGGGGCAGAAACTCCTATCTGGTGTTTGGGAAGTTGCCCCTGATCTCACCCAAGGTGGAGAGAGCGTGCAGCATGCCGCACCCACTGGTGACCTGTACATGCTGGTGCCTTTACAGCTGAAAACCTGCTTGAACTGCACAGGAGTCCTCTGCAAAAGTCAATTATCCCATGAAGGGATATTTCTGGCACTCAGCTAACTGGAAACAGAACTTTTAAGAGATGAGTATTTACACGTCAGTTCCTCCCTGAGCACTGTTCCCTTTCTCCTTTCTGAAGGAAACATGGAATAGCATCCTGAAACCTTTGTCAGGGGCTCTCAGCCCCATGGCCATTGGCCACTTGGTTGCTGGTTTAGGGATGCTCCCTTTCTCTGGTGCCCCACCTTGTCCACCTAGACTGCAGGCATGGGCCTGGGCACTCCACAGGGAGCTGGCAGGGGATACTGGTAACCTCCACCATTTTCCTTTATCTCCTCTGCCCCTCTGCTGCAAGAACCTCAACCCAGATCTTGCAGGGGAGGACTGGTCACTGGTCACTCATGTTCATTCCCCATTTGTATCCTCCAGCACAACTGAGGCACAGGTGGTTTGTCCTCATGCGGCTTGGTGTGAGCTGACCCGTGCCTAGTGTATTTACTGAGAGGGTAATTTGGGATTTGGGCCTCATGAACTTCATTGCCCTTGAACAGGTGGATTACACATCACCAACACCTAACTCCTCTGCAGCCTATGACTACACCTTCTTCTACCATGAACTGGACATCAGCTGTGATCTTGAAAATATTCCAGCATTTGCATCTAGCTTTTTTCCAGTGCTGTACTCCCTACTGTTTGTGGCTGGCCTCGTGGGAAATGCTTTGGTCATCTGGATCCTAACAGTCTTCAAGAAAGTCAGGGCCATGACTGATG
The DNA here is from genome assembly GCA_028020825.1 of Podargus strigoides. Lineage (NCBI taxonomy): Eukaryota > Metazoa > Chordata > Aves > Caprimulgiformes > Podargidae > Podargus > Podargus strigoides. Next base: position 11,746,305 of record CM051623.1, on the reverse strand, counting down.
TGTATCTGCTGAACCTTGCCATCTCTGATCTCCTCTTTGTTTTCTCCCTCCCCTTCTTGGTTCAGTACTCCATCAGGAGCCAGTGGACTTTTGGAAATGCAATGTGTAAAATCATCAGCTCAGCTTACTTCATTGGTTTCTACAGCAGTGCCTTCTTCATAACCATCATGAGCGTCGACAGGTACTTGGCCATTGTCCGGTCTGTCTATGCTTTACAGGTTCGGACAGCTGCCTATGGGGTTATCACCAGCCTGGTCATTTGGGCAGTCGCCATTTTAGCATCAGTGCCAGACTTAATTTTTTTCCAGGAAATTAATTACCATAACCAGATGAAGTGCATCCCTCACTATCCTGACAGCAGCAATGGCTGGAAGACTTTCAGTAATTTTGAAGTCAATGTCCTGGGGTGGCTGATCCCTGTTGGTGTCCTCATTTTCTGCTACCACAGCATCTTGAAAAACCTGCAGAAGTGCCATACTCAGAACAAGTACAAAGCAATGAAACTGGTTTTTATTGTTGTCATTGTGTTCCTCTTCTTCTGGACCCCTGTCAACATTATGCTTTTTCTGGACTCTCTGAGGAATATGCACATCATTGATGACTGCCAGACAAGCCAAAGGCTAGACCTAGCCATGGAGCTGGCTGAGGTGCTCTCCTTCATCCACTGCTGCCTCAACCCGGTCATCTACGCCTTCGTGGGTGAGAAATTCAAGAAGCATCTCCGTGAAGCTTTCAGAAAATATGCACATTTTCTGTTGATCTGCAAAGACTACAGTGCTTTTGATGGGCGCAGCCTGGACAAGCACTCCTCTCTGCATGCGATGTCCTCACAGGTGTCTTCTGTTGGCACTGTCCTGTAGAGCTACAAGTCAAAAACTTCCATCCTACTTTTTAGCACCTTCCTCCCTTTCCCTTGGCACGTCCTGCCCTGCCTGCTTTGTGAAAGGGAGGACAAAATTACCAGCAGACGCCCTCACTGCCCAAGCAGCACAGAGACATGCCTTAGAAACATTTCTTCCCCCCCTCAAATTCAGTGCTGAAAGGAACTGTTCGTGTTTCCAAACACTTGGCTACTCCTTCCCTCATCTCAGCAGAGTAGATTGGCTTCCTAGGCAGGGACAGGGCTCACCGCAGGAACCCACTCTTTCAAGGGAAATGGTGCCCAAGTTTAAGGCATCATGCCAGGGCCTGGCTCCCAGTTGACAGATCTGAATGAGGTCAGCCCAGAGCTTAGTGAATTAATAATTAGATAAGCAACAAAGAAATAAATGCTATGCGTGTGTTTTGTTGAAATCAACATGGAGGAATATCTAGGTATGATCCTGACTCCCCATCTGCTACCGGGGGCTGCAGCTCCTGGGCTGGAAGGGTTTGAAAGTTGTAGCCTAGAAATGACACTGTGTGTGTCAAGTAAAAACCCTTATGGGAATGAACGAGTGCCCTAGGGATGAATGGAGAAATACTTACCAGAAGAGTTGAAAAGTTACTGAGTGTGAGCTGAGAGAGCAGTAAGAGTCACCTGTCAAAGCTTCCTGTGGACCCACTGGCTCATAAGCCATGAGCCAGGGCAGTGGCTGCTCTCAGCAGAGCCCTGACCCGCTGGCCAAGGTTGTTCTGTGGATGCCCAGAACAGGATGGGGGAAGACACAAACAGGGGTAACACACCAAGCATCCCATAATTCAGGTGATATCTAAAGTGGATGACACCATCTGGTTTGAGTGGCCAGAGGCTCCAGATATGCCTGAAACACAGACGGCACTCGCACTTCCCCATGAGGGAATTTTTGAACACTTTAAGCAACTGATATGCCAGTATGGTCACTGCTTTTGAGCATACGACTGGGGTTGACCTGCCAGTTACTGTTTCAACCTGGTAACAGCAAATGACTGATTTGTATGCTAATGGTTATACATGCACATGTGTGTGCATATACACAAATGTACATACACATACATGCAAATAGATTTTTTGTCTATATATTGATAGATAAATGCAGTGGTGTTCTGAGGCTTTTAGTCCTAATCTGTTGCTCCCTACAAGATATGACCATGTTTTAACTTTTATAATAAAGATACTGCATGCAGTGTAACTGCACAATCCTAGGAACTCATGTCATTGTCAATTCTTTCAACTTGCGCATTTTCTTCTGTCCTGGGCAGTTGTACAAAACTGGCAATCCCTCCAGCCACCTCTTCTCTCTCTCTCTCTCCCTCCTCCTCTGGGAAAAAGCAGCAGAGAGTAGATTATCTTTTATTCTAGAAGTTTAATTTCCTGTAAAAGTCAGCCCTTGTAGTGTTTCCACACATATTGAGAACGCTTGGACTTACTTCCTAAAGTAGAGTAGAACAAAACACAAAATGCAATTCTTTAAACCACCTACCTTCTTCGGATAGGATTTACTATTTTAGCGTGTGCTCGTATGCACAATCTGCAAGGTATAGTCCTTTCCAAGGACAGGCCAGTAACAGAAGGTGTGTAAGAAATATATGCTGCCTCATGTGGGCCATGAAACAAGTTCTCCAAATTGCAAAGCAAAGACTGTGACCAGAGGAAAAGATTGAGCTGCTGCCTAGGTCCCAGCAGCAGGAGGGCAGCCAGGCACAGCAGTACAGCTTCTGCCTCTCAGGTGCCTTAGCACCCTGGGGCAAGCGGGCTTCTTCTGTATATGCAAACACTCAGGTACTGTAGAAATTGATCCACAAAAATTCAGGACAAAGCCAAAGGGTGGTGGGCAGGAGGACAGCACCAGCTATCTCCCTCCCCTGCAGATTCACAGCATGAGCCCTCTAGATCAGACGTTGCTCAGCTGAAGCACTAGGGATGGGAACCGTTTCTGCAGTCCTACAGCTCCATCCTGTAAGCCTTGAGTGAACGCTTCGAGACAGGTACTGAGGCCCATTTGCCCAAGCTGGCAAGTGCATGGCCTTTCCCCAGTGCTGCTGAGCATCTCTGCTAGGGGATATCTCCCTCTTTTCAGAAGTTTCATTGATTGCTGTGTAGCTGTTGGAGCAAGACTGTGACCCAGGGCTTCCCCACAAGGGTTGTAACCCTGCAACAAGAGGGTACCATAAACATGCAGAGCCTTCTTTGCAAGTCACTTGCTTCTCTAGTTCACACTAAAGGAAATCTTCCCCCCACTGCTGTCTCAGCACCACTTGCAAAGCCTTCCAGCAGGGAGGTGGGAGACGCTTTCTGCAGCTCAAAGGATTTCCTGCCAGAGGCAGCTACCATCCTCCATCACAGCAGCAATGCCAGGAGCCCTGAGCTGGACCTAACCTCAGCTTCTCCTCACAGCCCAGCTGCTTTGAGCTGCTGCCTTCCTGTGCAAAGGGAGGTGGTCAGACCCACATCCGGAGGCTGCACAGCTGATAAGACCTCCCCTGCGTCACTGCAGGCTGCCAGGAGCATTCCTGCAGGTCTCAGAGCTCCTCTCCTTTCTGGGGGACAAGCCTGGGAGCAGCCTGCTGCCCTGCCAGCCTCTGCAATGGCACTGAGAGCACATGAGAGCTGGAGGCACCTTCCTGCATCTGTGCAAGCTGCTGGGCAGCTTGAGGGTAACACTAAATTTTAGGGTCATCCTAAGAGCTGGGAGCACAAGAAGTATCCAGCACATTGCTGTGCCTGTTCACCTGCTTGCATAAAAATACCCCACCACAGGTTTTGTATCCTTCCTGTTCATATCTGCTACTTAGCTTTATATCCTGATCTTGCTTTTTCTTTTTGCTGAGATGATGCAGGTTAAAGAGGATACAGGATGACGTCAGCACATTAAATCATCAGATATCCTCTTGTTCTGGCTTAAGTGTGTTACCTTAAAACAGAGACCAAGGTAATTGTTACCCATACTCAAGCTTAAACCTAAAATACATACTTGTTTTCTTTTGATTTATTAGTGTTATTTGCACCAGAGGGTCCCTTCTACAGAGGGTCTCTATTAGAAAGAGTCTTTGTCTGATGCCACCCGTGATGCTCTGCATGTCTGGATGGAAAGGCCTTGACAAAATGGGTCATTGCAGTGGCTTCAGTGGGGCTCGTCTTGCACAAATGTCACTGGCGACACTGCAAACCTGTGCAGCACTTGTAGAGAGAAAAAAAAGTTATGTTTAAAGACCAACGTTGTTGAAGTACACCAGCAAAATTGGGATATATGAGGACATGCTAACTTACAGTGTTGCTAGATCCCTCGGGAAATAATGTGAAGTGTGACCTGGCTGATTCTTCCACATCTCTCAGCTCTGAGCTGCAGGACTGTCACCTTAGCACAGGGAATGACAGCCTCAGCATCTCATTCCAAAATGGCATCCTGGAGTATGAACCTAGTCCATACCTGGCTTTTTCTGGCATTATGCTGAAGCCTCCTTCCCAAGGCAACATGGAGACAATACTAATTAAATCCTTGGCAGATGCTCTGGCTTTCAAGTCACTCGTCAGGCCACTGTATGCAGTCTATGGATGAGGATGGGAGCTTCTGACTTGATCCTTTCTGGAGGAGTCCTTGCAGCCAGCAGCATGACTCTGCTGTGGTAGCATCCAGCTGTGCCCGGAGGTCCAAATGGGTCAAAAGCTTTACAAAGGGAAAGAAGGGAAAAAAAAAAAAAAAAAAAAAAAAAAAAGAATTGTTAATGAAGAGTATTTGTTTCCCCCACCTCTCTTGGCTGAAAGATGCTCCTGTACAGAGATGGGCCTGCATTAACACACACAAAACTCACAAAACCCCTGGTAATTGTATTGCGTCCGGGATAATCCTGATTTATTTTCAGTGTTTTGAAAGGACTGATTTAGTATACCAGTGATGAAGCACCATGGAAATTACTAATTGTGCCAGGAGAGGATGCAGAAAAGATCACAACAGGAAAGAAAATAATGTGACTTCAGGTAATCTGCCCAGATGTAAAAAAAATTAAAAAGTGGAAATAAATAAATTATATCCTTAGTCTGAATATGTCAAATTTAACTGTAGCACGTGGGCTGACATGCATTTTTGGTTAATATTTTTACGTCAAAGGCAGCAAATAATGCTGGCCAAAGCAAAGCTGCTGCTGCACTATGCCAGTTCTGACGCACGGCTTCTGCATGTCCGTGAGGTTCTGCATAGATCTATATTTCTGCTCACTCAGCTGAAATGCCAAAATGTGCAGAGGCAGGTCACAGAAATCCCCACTTTGGGTTCCCACAGCCCCGCTTTCCTCTCGTGGCTGGCCAGGAGTGTCCGTTCAGGTCTGCTGTGCTTTCCAGCAGTCAGTACAGCCAGTGTAACCCCAGCATGAGCAGCTGCATCAGACTTACCGTGTAGGATGAGACATACGCAGAAGAATGCTACCAAGCAAACATCAACATCTGCTGTGTTACCCCAGTAAATCCTGGTTTTCCTCACCATACTGGAGTATCCAGGGAGGCTTCCTACTAATAATATATGTGCAACATGTGCATGCATGTGTGCATCACCAAGACATTCATCCACACACCCTTTCTTCACCTGGCACTCTGAGGATGTTCAGTCTCCATAATCCTCTATGTGCTTGGGTTTAGAGAAGGTGAAACACAAGTTTTAAGAGAAAAGGGCACTCAAGCACCACAACCAGCTGAGGTCTTCTCATAGCATCTGGCCACCATTAACTGCCCAGGTAACCATGACTGTCATAGAGGATCCTGCAGCACATGTTCAGGAGGGGCTTGAAAACTAGGCTATCATGCAATACATTCTTTTTTTCTCTTTTTTCTAGAGAATTAAAAAACAAAACTAATGAAGTACAGCATGGGAATCATTCCTCAAAGCCCTAACCTTCTGCTGACCCATACTTGGAGATAAATGTGATCTTTCCAAAAATTGTGAGCATAGTACCCATGGGTGTTATGCATGTGAAATGACCTACAGGGGTAAAGCACAGCCCAAGGTTCAGCTCTGCCAAAGGGAGTCAGCATACCAAGAAACAGAGAAGAGTGGAGGGTCTCTGCTCATCCCTCCTTTTCCTAACAGCACAGCAGCACCTCAGTAATCCAGCACCACAACTGGCAGGGCATGCATACGCTCCTCTTCTTTTTCAAAGACATCATGGTCCTCTATGCCATGGAGGAACAGTCCTAGCCTGACTCATTCCCAAACCTGAGCTCTGATGCTGAACTTACTGACAGATGACTGCAGAGGCTGCTTCAGGAAAAAAAGGAGATGAATCATGGTCCAAAGGGAAATACCCATTTTAGTACTGATCTCTTGAACCAGCACCCAACCCAGTGCAAGGGCTGTGCAGGACTTGGTGGGCCAGCAGATAGGTTTGTGGCTCACTGGGCAGGTTTCAGTCCTTCAGGAAGGCCACATGATGCTGGAGCTTTCTGCATGTTGAAGGGGCACATCTGATGCCAGCCTCTGGGATGGATGTTGCCAGACCAGCTGCAAATCCTGGATGAACTCTAGCACACCACATAGGATGAGAGGAGATTTCATTTGGGATCTTTAGGAAATGTGTTGCTTGCAGCAGCAGGGGATGGATGCAGTGACAGACTGTGTCCTATTGCCACCAGCAAAAGTGTGCAAGCCTTCAGCTTTCTGTGGCTCTTCCCCTTAGCAGCCCTGGTGCTAAAACATTTTCATCCATAGGCTTAGCTTCTTTCTCAGGGTAATTTTTGCCTCTCTGCCTTTTTAATGGGGAATAAATGTATTTTCCAGTGGTGGCCTGAAAGCCACCATAGCTAGGTTATCTCGTTGCACCTCTCCAGGACAGTGACATGAAGAGATGAGGCTCCCTCTGCTGGGTTTTCTTTTGGGAGTGAGGCACAGAAGTTATTTCTGCAAAGGCTTGTGTGTGTGTGTATGGGATCAGCTGCTGCCTGCACCCCCACCAAAAGCTGCCAGGTGGGCTCTGGGCAGGCAGCAGCTCTACTGCAAGAGGTAACAGGAGGACCAAGACACTGCTGTGGCAGGGATGCACCTCCACAAGTGCTTCCACCCAGTTGACAGAAAAGACAAGAGAGTTTTGGAGGAGAAATTAAGGGAAAGGGTAAAAAAAATGTCCAGCAGAGTTCAGTGCAGTCCCTGCTGTGGTGCATGCTGTGCTGCTGAGCTGTGCAGGGCAGCTCTGCTACAGCAGGACCTGAGGCCTCCATCTCTGCTCACCACCCAGACCTAACAAGGATTTCCATAGCGTGCATCCTGAATGATACTGCTTCTGGCTCCATGCTCCCAGGAGTGCAGGGAAGGAGGTCACAGCTGCCTGGCTTTTGATCCTGTCCCTCCCATTAAAACAAATGCAATAGAAACTGGAAGGGCTTCAGGCTGGAAAAGCTCTTCCTTGGGATATGAGTCATCTAGGTCCTGCTGTTGCCATCACTGCCTTGCTTGAGGAAATGGTGCAAGTGTCTGTGTTGCTGCACCCAGTGCCATGGTGTCATCACTGTTCAGCCACAGCTGGTAGTCCCAGGGAAGAGAATAAATGGCTGCTATGCAAGATGAGCAGCCTTTGGGAGCATTTCAAATGCACCATTCAGGCTTGTAAGCCTTGCTAGGGTTGAAGTCTGCCCCTCAGAACAATCATTTGGGTAAGCTTTTGGCATGTCTTCAAAGCAAAAGCCAAACATGATGCAAAGAGCCATGGTTTATAGTGAAAGTTAGTTGTAAGACCAAAACATCCCAGCAGGTGCTCTGCATAGTAGAGTCAAAACAGGACTCTATCTGCTCTGTTATCAATGTGTGGATGCTTGCATGTTTGTGTGGACATATGTCCGTAGACTATTCTCCCACCAGCCCTTTTTCTCCCTATCTACAAGGAATTAAATCCTCAAGGGACATTTCTGCTACAGCTTCAAAACCACATTCTGCACCCGCTTACTCATTCCAGCTCTGCCATGATCTCACCTGTAACTTCTTTCCACTTGAGCAAAGCAATAAATCAAACAAAAAAACCCTGTGCAACTCCAGCAAGTCTCTGAAATCCACAGAGGGAAGCCCCAGTGTCACAGCACTAGGAGAGAGGAGGTTCCTGGGGTTCCCTCTGGTGCCCCCAGGCAGTTACACTTGCCCATCAGCCCTACAGAGGGGACTCCAAAGCAGCTCTCGATAGCCAAGACCACCCCTTTCTGTAGGCAGCTACCACCATCAGGCTTTCTCACAGGGCAGCAAGAGCAGGGTGTGCTGGGGAGAATAGTGCTTTGATCCTTCAGGCAAGACATTTCTTTACCAAGTTCTTTAGACCACAAAGCTTGAACTTGCCAGTGCTGCTGTGCAAAAGCCTGCCTCCCTGAGCTGACCTGGCAGCCTGGCCACAGAGCAGGAGATGCTGCTGGTGTGGAAGTACTGCTGCCCTTCCCAGATGTTGAGAGAAATAAGTTTTCCAATTCAGAAGTGTCTACCTTCAGCCTGTGCCATGGGCTAAACTGTAGCCATTGCTCTACCACCCAATGCACCCTCCCAGCTGAGAAGGGGAATCAGGGAAAAAAAGAAGACCCATGTGTTGAAATTTAAATGGATTTCATGCAATAATAAAACTAATACAAGCACCAACATAAAGTATACAAACTTATACTCAGCCTCATCCTTGGGAGCAGCAGAAGGAGCAGGAGACCACAGAAGGAGAAGCCCACACCATCCCTGAACTCCCTCCTTTTATAATGAGCAGATACAAGTGGTATAGGATACACCTGTGAGTCAGCTTGGGGCAGCTGCCTTGATTGGATCTCCCAGCTGACTCGGGGCTATTCATGGCCTGCCTGGCATGGCTGGGCTGGGGGGCTGCTCCTGGGAAACCAGGACAGGAAGGCAATGTCAGAGGGGGGTGGAATAAAAAGAAATGGGGCTTTGTCCCCTCTTTACCCACAGTATCCCTGTAGATCACATCCTTTACTCTTGTTTTCCTACTCTGAAACCCTCCTGTGCCTCGCAGTCAGGCAGTCAGCAAGCTCTACCTAGCCCTTCCCAGGAAAAGTCTCTCTGGTTATAAGGGATGTAATGTCTCTGTATCTTGGAGAAACATAAATGCTTTTCTCCCCTCATATATGGACCAGAATGAAAGTCTTTCCAGCAGCTTTCTCAGCCTTTCTTATCCCTGAGCTGTGTCCTGAATACCAGAGGGTGAACTGAGGTAAAAGATGGAGAGCAGAGATATTTCTTGATGTTACAATTGTCTTTCAGGTGGTGTTCATTTCATGCCTATTCATCTTGCGCTAGAAGCACACACCATGATAATGAGCACCACTCTTATCTAGGGTTATGACAAACAGCAGAATACATCAGAAAGCCTTTTCTCTCTCCCTAGGAGATCTGTTGAGGACATCTGTGAGTCAGCTTGACTTGGTTTCTCATTATTTGAAGTCCTCCAGTTAAAAACCGTGTGTGTACTCTTTTTGGCAAACCTCATTTCCTCATGAGGGCAATAGCGCTGCTCTGTCTTCAGTTCTGGTTGAATTCTGGCAGTGTGGGAGGGAAGAGGTTGATGACTGCCTTCAGGGAAACCCAGCTGCAAAGAGGTCTTTTCTACCCAGAGGCAAGTGATGGCTGGGGACTGTCTCTCCTGCTGTTACATGAGCAGTCTCAACTCTTATTTTTAATGTTTTTGACTTCAAAGAACAATGCCAGAGGTGATGAGCTGAGTACTGGCAATCCAGGAGCAAGTACCCACTGGCATGAGGGCAGCCCACGTTTTACAGGTCAGCAGCAAACCAGCTTGGCACGTGCAGGTCTCCAGTGGGGAAGCTCCTACTGAATTATCCTCACCTTCTTTTACAAGGCTTGTTTGCAGGAGGCAGTGGCTGGGGAGGATGCAGCCCTTCATCATCCCCGTGAGGACCTGGGAGACAGGTTATTTGGGTGTCCTCTGAACCACAGCACACCTTCTGCAGGACCCATGGCCCGGGCAGCACTGCAGGGATAATGTCAGACTACCACTGGCATGGAGGAAGCCTTCATTCGCCTTTTTGAATCTTACAGTTCTCACACAATGAGAATGTTTCCTTAGTACCATATACCAGAAATTGTCTTTCTGAAAGTTGAAAGTTCATAATTTTGGCAGTCACAGCTCCTACTTTCAGTATGTGGGGTGAAACCTGCCATCACCCTTTATATGTGTGGCTGAAAAAAGTGCAGAGTTCTTTACATCCATTTTTAAAGAAGGGGCAGGATGGGGCTGCTGGCACTTGTCAGAGAAAAAGGAGAAATAGGTGGGTTTTGAAAATCTCCTGCTCTGGACCTCTACTATTCCCTAACCTTCAAACTTTATTTTCAGCAGTCTGTCTTCGTTGTTCCTGGCTAACACCTAACCAGGTGTCAGTTCCCTGATTATTTCCACGGGCACTTGTCCTGGCCCATGCAGCTGATATCACTTGCATAATTCAGCTGACGTTGGAGGCCCACAGTTTGACTTTTGGTGTATTGCTATGTAGCTGTTGGGGATGTAACCTCTGCTAGATAAAGCATAATGTCATGAAAAAACATGTAATTGGCAGAAATACCAGAACTAAACTTATACAAGAATATTTGCCTGGCAACTCACTACACCAATCTGAGCAACAGCTCAGACAACCTGGAAGATGCTCTCCACCCCAAAAACCCCATCCAGTTGAGCCTGTATGGAGGTGGAACAACTCTGCATTCAGGGAGAAGGCATTTTAACCTCCCTTGGCATCTGAGGCAGGAATAGTACCTGGAGGTTTTTTTAGGACTGTATTCCTGCATGTCCTGGAGGACCTTGGTAGCCGTACAGCTAATTGGTACAATGTCTCGGATCCCCATAACGCATCCCACTGTACATCCCTCCTGCCTGGTTTCACCCCAGATGGACTGCTTTGCATGCCCCAGTGGAGCCTGGAAATGTGGCACATGACATCCCAGTTGTGGGTGCACCCATAATGCAACCCTGAGCATGATGCTCGTGTCAGGGGCCAAGAAGGCTCCTTGATTAATGAACATGCCAATGCTTTAAGCCCTCAGACTCCTCTGGCTTGCTGGAAGTCCTGGGCTGCAGGGAGATGTTGCACTCAAAATCTTGTTTATGAGGAAAGAGGAGGCACAACGTATGTATAGGTAAAGCCAAGAATTTATTGTGAGTGCAATAGCAGTCTCAAGGCTCCAGTCATTATCAGTCTAGATCTGCCAGCTGCAGAAAAAGGAAGAATACCAATGCAGTTAAATTTGTTTTGCACACACGTAGTTTCTAGCCCTTTTCCTGGTGGTACACTCACCCTCCCCTGCTCCTCTAGGTCCTAAGACTGGTGGTTTCACCTGTGGGGAATATTGCACAAGAAGCCGCACCAGCAGACCTGGACGAGAACCCAGACATCCTGACTCTCATCGGCTGCAAACCATGGGAGAGGTAAATGAGATCAGTCAAGAGGAACTGAAGACAGAATAACGAGATAACTTCTGAGAACTGTAACTGCCACAGTAGGCCTTGGGAGTAAGATAAACTGCTGAGGATAGGTAGCACGTGTTCAATTAGCCTGCAAGCTGATAGGAGTAGAAAAGGTAAACTACTGAGCTATGGGTATAAATATGAACTGATCTATTAATAGCTACAGTATAAATGTGCACTGATCTATTAATAGCCATAGTAACAGTATAAATTGGAGCTGATGTACTAATAAAGCGTCTTTCCTTCTGCACTACCTGGGAAGTCCGTGCGTTACTTGCCACATTCACCCAGGTGGTGGTGCTGGAGTGGGGTGTTACAGAGAGCTGTCAGCATCTCGAGCCCTTCCCTGGCATGAATTCGATGTTCCTGCTGATGGTTTTTACTGCCTCCCTCTAAGATCTGCTTGGGGTCATTTTTACATGTTTTCTAACATGCTACTATACCTTCTCCTGTCTTCAGTGGTCTGCAACATCATGTCACACCCAAGTTACTATGTGCGGTGCCCCTTATGTGTGCTAGATGGTATTTTTATTCTGTTACTGCTAAACCCAGTTTTGCCAGCTCTGGGTCTGCATTTTTTTAACTGACCACCAGCGAGCTGTGTATAGCTGTGGGGTCCCCAGTGCCAGCCCGTGCCTCATCTTTTACCACCCTGTGCCTGCACGCCCCTATGCTGCATCCTGTGCTCCACTGCTCAGGGCCCCTGCTGTCATACCAGACTTTTATTTCTCTACACTGTACCATTGGATAGGATTCAAAAATATCTCATTCTGCATAGGACAGGGGAAACCAAGGGAGTGAGAGCTTTTACACACTAAGTACGAAGCTCCTCAGGCATTTCTGTCTCCTGTGCAAGTCCTGTCATCCATAAGCACTTCTGTGCCTTTGAGTGGCCGCAACCTGCTTCACAGTTTCACAAGAGGCCAGCAGAACTGGAGCAGAGCACATTAATACTTTCTCAACTCAGCCCTGAAGCTCAGCCCAGGAAGCTGCCCTGCCAGAGTTCACATGTTTCATAGGGTAGGCATGAGCACTAGAGAAGAGGAAATATACATTTAAACCTAAACGGGCTCAGCTTGAAGAATACATGTTTTTTTCAATGCAGCTATGAATTAAGGTAAGAGATGATTATATTTTACCTATAATTTGACAGAGCAGGATGACAAGAAATGGTGTCTCATGAACTTAAGGAAACTCTTCACTGCTTAGTGCTTGGAATCTAAGTGATATTTAATTTGGGTAAAGATGATGTGGGTAACGTTTACAAATTGTGAAAGTAGAAAGGGGAACACTTTTACTAATCGAAGTGGACCAGGTCAGAGAAATTTTACTTGATGACTAATTATTTGTAGCATCTTGTAGTAAAAGAAATATTCACCCTGGTTAGAAGTCCTCAAGATTAAAGCAAAATGCTGATAGATGACTAGTGCGCAGCATTAGCCCAGAAGGACAGACCAAGAAGATACAGCCCTTCTATTTCATTAGATGTTTTTTTGTTAGAAGTCTGCAGGGATTTCACAGCTCACCATCATTACTTGCTTTTAGTTTTGGTCAGTGAATGAACATCCCAAACATCACTGACACTGAAAGATAGACCGATACAGAAAATCTGGTTGAGACAATAGAAAGTGTTTGATGCTGACAGTCTGGCAAGGGAATGGCAGAAATTCAAAAGGCTTTAAAACCCAACTTTCTGTATGACTACATTACTTTCTCTGTGACTCAGATTTCCATAGGAAGGATCTTGAACAAAGATGTCACAGAATCACAGAATGGTCAAGGTTGGAAGGGACCTCTGGAGATCATCTAGTCCAACTCCCCTGCTAAAACAGGTTCACCTAGATCTCTGCCCTCTAATATGAGGATGGAGAAGGTAATTTAACAGACCTCCCATTGCTAGAGACGACAAGGCAATGTGCACTTACTAATAAGAAAAAGAGAGGGCAGGAAGTAAACAGGTGCCATCATAAAGCTGTTGAGAGGATGGGGTGAATGGTAACTATAAACAAGTATAAACAGTGCAAACATCTACAGTCATCTGTTTTCACTGTCCCTTCAACAGAAAATACAAAAGAAATTTGAATGCCACTTAAGGAGGGAAGGCCTGGGAGAAAGAAATACTGAGGAACAGCACGTAAGAAAAAACACGGGCAAAATGCTCAACTATACATGTGAAAAAATATATGAGAGTGTCGCAAGCAACCGTGCAAGCAGCAAGGGCAAATAGGGGAACTAATAGGCTGGAAGAAATATCTGTGCAGCAAATTTTCTAGGAAAATCCTGATCTCCTGGCAATCACCACCCAGTCAGATGACACCCCAAATATCCAGTGCTCCATGGGCAGCTCTTGGGAGGGTGCCCGGTCCCTCCCCACTTCTGCCACAGCCCCCCAGCAGTTGAGTTAGAGTGCTCCCCAGCCTCTGTGAGGACAAAAATAAATACTTCAGCACGATTCTCACCATTTATGAAATTTCCCATCCCTTGGCTGGTCCTTGGGGGCAGGACACTGCCTGGAAACCATCTCAGGTTGCAGAGGCTCTACAGAGGACCCTTGCATCTGGGCACAGAATTATGAGCCTGAGAGGCACAGATGAAATATTCAGAATCATTTTGGTGATTTTTGAACCTCAATTTTAAGATGCAAGGGGGACGCAGGAGTCTAAATCATACTGTCAGCTTATGTTTCCTAAATGTGTAAGTCATTTCTGAAATAGATATTTAAGGTTCTGACCTCTTTAGGGCCAGATTTCTAAAGGGACTTTGACCACCAGAGGTTCAGACCGATGCCCTGCGGGATTTTCAGAAGCCCCTCAGTGCTTAGCTCCCATTCAGAAGAATGATTTGAATCAATGATGGCATCTCAGGAAAATGCCTTTATGTGACTACCCATATCTTCACTTGCTCGAGAGCCTTTGCAGATCATACCCTGAAATCTGAGCCTGTACTCTGCTCCGTTGAGGAGCAGGTGGGACCCCCAGTGTGTAGCCACCAAGTCTCCTGCATGGCCACCCTGTCATGTTCAGAGGGGCTTTGTCCTCCCTGGAGTTGAGGGAAGGAGCTGAAACCATCAAAAGTCTCAGTTTACAGCTTTTGCTATAAATACACAAAACCGCGGGGGTGAGCTGTCAGGAATCTGGCAGGGTTTGCCATGGCCCCAGCAAACCACGCACGGCTGCGGTGCTGCTGTTCCTCCCAGATGGCTCACAGCAAGTCTTCCTGGGGGGGACGAGAAACCAGCAAGTGGAGGGATGTCGCTGGGGGCAGGATTCGCCCAGGGTTCAGTCCTCTGTGCCTGCTTTGCTGTGACAGTAGCACAACCAGCCCGAGTGAGGCCGCTGGCCCGGCCAGCTGGCCCATGCACTGATGGAGTAAGAGCAAGATCTTTTTCAAAATAATACTTCTGTTGTTGCTGTGAAGCACAGGTGGTGAAGCAGAGTCAGCAGTAAGTCCACATTTGTACATTTGTATGCTTTTTTTTTTTTTTTAAATCAGAGTACTCCTAATTTTGATGCAATGGATTAAGCTGAAACTTGTGCCCTGGTTACTTGCTGCCCTGCAGTTATCTCCTGGTTAGCATGGAGCATCTTTGAGAAAGCACTTTCCAATGCTATAAAGCCTTAGGTGAAGGTGAGGGAGATCCTGTGCATTTTGGACTATACCATCCCCTCCTGCCCACCACGATCCAAGCCTGATCTTTTCATATATCCGGAACTATTGGTTTAAGTTTGTACATTTACATGCTGCTCACCTCCAGTTAGTGGTGTCTGCTTCTAATTTAGTTTGTGATGGTGCTGTTAAAACTATAGAACTGGTTCAGTGAAGGAGCATTTTTTTAATCTCTTTGACCTAAATGCATTTGTAAAGAGACCACAGGCCTCTGCAATATTCAGGCTCATATTTACCTTAATCAGCAGTGGTTCTATTTCTAGGTCCTTTATTTAGGACTCCTTAAATGCCCTAATTTTCAGAAAGCCTCAGCACCATGCTTCTGCACCTTGAACTCCACCCTGATTTGGAATATCCAGTAATGAAGCAGCCCAGATTACTCCTTGCTTTTAAAAAACTTATCCTCAAAGTCTTGGGGGGAGCCTCCATAAATTACATCACCCAAATCAATAAGAAATTATTAAGTTTTCAGCCACAAAAATGGTCCAGCTGATCTGAGAAGAAATCACAGAAGAAATAATAAACACCAACAAAAGGAATTTCCTCACCTTAAAGTCATCAGGGGAGCACTGTGGGAGCAAGGAGCAAGGATGCACCTGGGATTACACCAGATCCACTCAGAAGCAATGGAGGAATGATAAAAGAACTGGTTAGAAGTAGAGAAAACACAGAGGGTTTAACAGAGGCAGTACAGACTGGCTGTTTGATAACAACATCCCCATCCCCAAACTGTGCTGCTTTCTATCCAGAGGCATCATACAGCCTTCCCCTTAACCCAGCCCCAGCAGCCACCCCGTGCTCTTCACAGGACCCCACTTTTTTCCAGGGGGCCCCATCCCAGGATTTGGGCTAGCTAGTGCTGGTGAAGTACCTGGAGAGAGGACAGTTTGGCTTTTTCAGTCATTTATTACCCCAACAGAGCCATAGTTGTTAAGATGCGTGTGCCCCAATAGCCCGTTAGCTCTGCCTCCCTGCCCATCAGGGGCTGTAGGGCATTACCCAGAACCCCGCTGCTGAGCTCCTCCACTCTGTCTGGCCTAAACCCATTTCCCAGACTGGAGACCCTCAGATGTGCAAAAATCTCCTTTTAATACTTGATGTCTCTTCCAGTCATCAGCCTTTCACTGTTAAAAATGCGCATGTGATTTCTAGCTTGCAGTTTCTGGTTTGAATTTCCATGCATCAGTTTATGGTATGGCTAATCGCACTAAATTAGCAAGATTATTAACATGAGCAAAAGTGAAATCATTATCAAATTATGCCCACTGCCCCAGTATCAAGCTCTGCAATGGTAAAGCTTTCCCTCTTTTGTTCCTTCCCATTTAGCACCTCTTTAAACACCCAAGGGACGCACCAGCTTTTCTCACTGTGACACCTGGCTGGGCACTGGGTTTCAGAGTCTGCCCATGTCGGCCATCAGGTCTCCTAGTGGATGCACCCCCCCTCCAAGACACAGTCTGTGTTTTTTCACTCCAAAGCATGCCACTTTGGCTACATTAAAGCCAAGGTGAATCACCCAGGAAGCCCCAGATTACACAGATCTGTCTGAATCACTGTCTGATTCTCTCTTTTGTCACTTCCCTCTCCCAGCTCTGATTTCTGATCTGTTTCCACACCAATGATGAAAATACTGAAGAGATTTCAGCTTTGAACTTGTAGTTCCTGCAGATCTTTTACAAGTGATACTCCTAGTTCACGAAGGCTTCCTCCACAGACAGCTGGCTTTTGAGATCTGACAGCTAACCAGCCCAAACCCCATTGCGAGGCTTTGTTGGGCTTGTGTTGCTTTGGGCTGGTGAGATGTGTCAATCAAACAAGTAGGCAGTGCAAGTCAAAGCTCCAACTCTCCCACGCCGTACGCTTTATTTGTAACTTCATCAGATGTTCAAACTAAAGCTCCTTTTCTATGAAGCCATGCAGACTGGCATTAGGTGCACTCTCTCCCTTTACTGTTTAAATGTTATTTGCCCAGGTTAAGGGTTAGGTTACACTAACTGTTTCACTCCCTGCTTTCCAAGACAGGCATTGGAACAGGGAGAACATCGCCCCACTTCAGAACTGAATAAAAGACTCATATTTAGGATTTAAAATAACTGCATCTTCTGGGCCAACTTTTGCCCTCAGCTATCTAACACAGTCCCAAGCAACTCCAGAGACTGTCCCCTAAGGATGGAGCCACCCTGCTTTAAAAGATAAACTAAGTGAATTACAGGAACCAGTTGGGTGTAGGACTAGAAACCAGGCCCCATCTCTGGTTAGTGTATTGCCCATAAGTCTAAGTTTTGTTTTGGATATCATCCAAAGGGTGGATACAGGTGACTGTGGCAGCCCTCTGATTGCATGGTAGCTGCTTGGAGCCAGGCTGGTTAAGAGTTTCACCCAGAGTGCTATGAGCATGTAGTGATAGGACAAGGGGTAATGGCTTTAAACTGGAAGAGGGTAGATTTAGACTAGATATGAGGAAGAAATTCTTTAATGTGAGGGTAGTGAGACACTGGAACAGGTTGCCCAGGGAAGTAGTGGATGTCCCCCTCCCTGTCAGTGTTCAAGGCCAGGTTGGACGGGGCTTTGAGCAACCGTGGCAGGGGGGTTGGAACAAGATGATCTTTGAGGTCTCTTCCAACCCAAACCATTCTATGATTCTATAAGACTTTCATCTCTTGTTAGTTTCCAGCCAGTTCTCGTCAATTCCCTTCAATCTCTTTTTTTCGTTTGTGTTAGAAGTGCCACCAGCAGCTACAATATTTCATTTGGAGGTACCCAAGGACATCCCTACGGTCTTGCTAAGAATCACCAGCCAGCGAGAAGCAGATGGGTGTAGTTGCAAATGCACAAAAGCAATGGAGTTTATATTTGGGGAGGGTGGTGGCAGATCAGATCAAAGGGTGAGAAAGGCATAACACATACATAGGGTTTCACAGGGCTTCCCACAAAGCCTAAAGTTTCCCTGGGCTAGCTGAATCGTCAGCGTGCAGCTCTGGCCCGCTCAGCGTGAGCTGAAAACATGCTTTAGTTGCATGAGAAAGGCACTTAAGTCAGCCTCACCCAGAAATGCTGACTAAGGTGTGAAAATCTTTCTGATGCTTACATACATTTATTGCTATATTGTGCAAAACTGAAGCATGACCCTCTGGCAGAGATCTGGGTTTGGTCATTTTTTTTTAACTTCTTGCCATTTGGTGACACCAGAGGCTTCATGGAGAAGCAAAGTGCTTGCAGACCCCTGTTCTTGGTAGGAAAGCTTGTAACATGGCACTTGGCTGAAGAGCTAAGGGTGGTAACTGGGAAGATCAGATGTGTGAACAGGATTTGGCCCTTGTGTCACCCAGCCTGATGCCAAAGCTCTTTGAAGGTTGAAATGCAACTTCTGTTGCTTAGAGGAGCTTGTGTGTCTCTCATAATTTCACTTCCCTATGTTTTACATACAGTGCACATGGTTCTTGGGAATAGCTGGGTTGAGAAACAAGGGTTTTGGTCCTGCAGACTATTGTCTTTTCAATAGCTATAAACGTGATTAAAAGCAGAAGTGTTTGTTGGGAGTAGGGTGTAAAACTGCTGGGGGAAATCTGGAGAGAGAGCGAAGTGGTTGAGCAGATCCATGAGAAGAGGAAGTGAATCTACTATTTCCTGTACTCAGCAAGGGAAAATGTCTGGTGGACGGAACTCACAGACCTGCAGCCATTCTTCAGTGTCCTCTACGCTCTTCAGTTAACTTTGTCCCTTAGGTGAACATTCATCGTAAGCACAAGAGAGAAAATTGGGTTGAAGATGGCAATGAGAAGACTACAGCACGTGCTGTGGTGGGCTTTGCGAGGATGACGGAGAGTACCTGGCAGGGAAGGATGAAGGGCAGGCAGAGCTAAGTTTCCTTGCTTTAGAGTGCAATAAAATTTATCACATTATGCCTATTTGCATGGGCTCTTTTTGGGGACCCTTTGGAGTTGCAGCCCACCTCTTGAGTATCATCAGCTTAAAGTGAGCGAAGTGGTTAGCAGGGGAGCTAAACATTCAAAAAGAACTGGCAGCATTGCATATGCAGGATGAGTGGTGGTGGGAGGACAAGTGTGTGGTTGGTGATACACAAAATCCAGGAGCTAGAGAGTGAACAAGCCACAGACTGTGCCAGCAGTTTCAGATACCAATGTCGTTTTGGTAAGTGCAGTTCTTGCTTTCCCCTGGAGGTGCTGTGCAGCATCTCACCCTTCCCATTGGTTAGAGTACCATGGGCTTTGCAATCACCCATCCAGGGGCAAAGAAAATGATTTTCTACTGTAGAAATAACTGATCTCTACAAGTGAGCTAGAGGAGATTACCTGACTGAAAAGTACATCAGGAAAAATCCCAGCCCAAGCAATGCTTCCTCTTCAATATCCTCTTCCTGCACCTCCATGTAAAAGTTCTCCTATGAAGAAGGTGGCCACTCCCACACCCAGGTTTCTCCCCAGGCAATGGCAGTGGGAGCAGCCTGTGCAGAAGTCTGCCAGACATGAGGGCTATCCTGTGGTGGGAACCGCATTTCCTTACACACGCAAAATCCTCCCTGCACCCAACAGAGCACCGTGGCTTGTACGGACACAAACAGAAACTCTCCAGAGAAACAATCTGCCTTTCTAGACATGAATTAAGGGAGTGAGCATAGGAAAGGCCAGCACAGCTAGAGGCTCTCAGAGAGGAGAGTAAATCAATGTGTGCTCCTTCTTTCCAGATCAGGGATTTCACACAGCACACACAGTCTGGGTAGGCACCACAGAACAGCCCCCTCTGGATGCCTGTGCAGTTAGCAAAGATGCTAATGGGATAGAGGCAGGCATCCATTAGTTTTTAATTCTGTGCGCAAGAGTACTCCTACCTGTCACACTAGGAGAGCCACGTCTGAAACAGGAGCTCACACAGCAGAGAAGAAGCTGGGGTGCTTTGCAGGAACATCCTGGCCTCTGTCCAGCTTTGTTGCAGAGTCACAAAGGTAGGATGGGACTTCTGGAGGTCTCTTGTCCAAACCCCTTCTGAGAGCAGGGCTGGATGAGTTTGAAATATTTCCAGGGATCTCACAACCTCCCTGAAGCACTGTACTGGTGTTTGACCACCCTCATGGTGAAATCTTTTTTCCATATAGCGAGTAACAATTTCCCACGGCCACTGCCTCCTACTCCTCCAAGGAAAGTTGTCTACTTCACTTCTACACCTTCTCATTAGATCTGCCTTGAGCTCTCTCTTAAGGTTGATCAAATCCAGTTCTCATTCTCTTCTCATGCACCAGGTGCTCCAGCTCACAACCATTTTGGTAGCCCTCAACTACTGCACACCAGTGCATCGGTGAAGAACCAGCTGTGGAGCACATCATCCCACAGGGTAAGACAGAGGCTCTGGCGCTGTGTAGGTGGGTGCAGTAACAGCTCAGTGGCAAGGAGCTGGGTGGGCTGGCATAGTGACTCATATTCAGCACAAGAGACTTGGTGTACCCTGACACTTATTTTCATTTTAAAGGCACCTGCTGTGTACATTTAGTCTCAGGAAAGAAGAAAGAATCAGGATGGGAAGGCAGAAAATGATAGACTATTGGGATTATGTACAATATGTGCTGCTCATTTCTGTATCCCTCAATAGGTTAGATAAAGTAATGACTGGGCAGACACACAAAGAGGTGAGGAACCTGTCACACATCTCTGTAGGCAACTCTCATCAGTTATCTCATCAGTAGAAAATCAGTGTCTTGTTTGCAATTACCGTCAACATCTGCCCCAGCACCTAGGCATTTCCTATTTGTCCTCTTTAATTCTGCTGGTGTCAGATATTCCAGAATCTGGAAAATTAAACTGGGCTGCAAGTGGAAAGAGCTGCTCAGCCCATGGGTGTGCCTGCCTGCTGCACTGTGCCCATGCCCTGAAACTACCAGTACTGAGACAGCCCTTCTTCTAGCCCTCTTTTCCTGTGCAAAACCACAAAGGTTGTTTTCTAATGACTGTGGGCACTTCTCCTTTAAATGTTTACGGGACAACTAGGCTTTTAACTTTCAGAATAAGAAGATATTTTAAAATGGAGAGCCTATGTTTCCAACTGGCACCAAAACAAATCGCTTTGAGAAATGACTACAAAATAAGAGGCCAGAATTTCATGGCCCACACCACAAACGGCACTCTGGCAATGAGGCATTAGGAGAAACTATCGATATGGTCACAGTAGCCACCCATGGGGGATTTTGTTGTAGTAACTCCTTGTGCAAAAACTGTCTCACACCTCAGGACATCTTTATTTCATGCTTAGTCTTGCAAGGCTTATTTTAAACAGAGGCTATAAAAACTATTGCTGTCAGTGAAACATGGACATGTAGGCTGGGATTCCAACCACTTCGCTCCAAGTGTCAGGAGTGGGAGTAGTTATACACCATCAGTGTCTACCACTGAGTAATGTGCCCATGCTCATCATGGAGCATCATCAATGCTTATCACAGAGTTTCATCAACACAGTCAGCAGTCTGGAAAACAGTCTGACTTGTCTTAAAACAGATTTGGCCCGACATGCATTGGATCAGATGCCCTGCTCTTCATTGGCTGTACTAACTACATCTTTCACTAACTGCGGATGTACACATCTATATTAGAGACAGCTTATGGTCACTGAACTGAGTCCTTTCTTCACAGTCAATGGGGATTCTTGTAAGAAGATTGTGACGCTGTGACCAAGGCGTAGTTGCAGTTTAGTTATCACTGACCTTACCTTTCAGTCTCAGCTTTAGCAGGCTGGTTTGGCTATGTTGGCATGTCCCTGGACTTCTAAACAGCATATCACACTCAATTTCCTTCATTTCCTACAGTGGGAGCAAGAAACAAATACTTACAAGCTCTTTACCCCAACCAGGGAGCAGAGCTAATGCAGTAACTTCTGCATCCCTCTAGGATTTTTGGTTCCTGCAAACAGAAATCTTTGCAGAGACTTGAACACCACATCCCAGGGGAGCCCAGAGGAACTGGTAGGTACCCTGAGTTACTGGATGTGAAGACCAGCGAGCCCAGAGGTCACACACCTGCACCCCATACTCTCTTCAGGTGCAGCCTCCGAGCTAACAAGCCCTGGCTCTAACCCAAGTACCCTGCACCCAAGATAGGAGCAGTCATGAGACACTTTGGTCCTTCATGAAAGGTGTCAATATAGTTTCTCTTCTTTTGATTATAGGATGATTTTTTTTAAGACCTCATCAAAGGCATGCTTGCTCCCAAGGGATGTCCCAGTGCAAACTGCTCCTCCCATGTTGGCAAGCATCTGCTTAGACCTGGCCAAACTGGGCATCTTACCACACTTCCACCCTGGGGTTAACGCGTGGGGCGAGTCTGGGCTCTTGGTGGTGTTGGCAGGCACTGAATGCTGATCAACAGCTACATGAGAGGTATTGTTTCCTGCTGAGCACTGCCCAACAGACTGGGAGAGCACCCATGTTTCTCACACTGCGGTGCACCACCTGCACAGCTCAGATAGTTGGATGTTGGTTTGCTGCTGCTTTTGCTGCTCTTCCGATAAGCAGGGGCTTATTCGACAGCCCTTGAAAGTCTCATTTGTGTTTTCTTATCCTAAAGGACTAATTTTCAGTGAAGTAGATGTAACAGCAGAGTCTGGGCTTTTCTTAGTAACTACCGTCACCTCTGCAGTAATACAACTCTTGCTAACCCAAATAGTGACAAAATCCCAAAGCATGCATGTTGGTGAGGTCTCTCAGTATTTTACCATAGCAGATACTCGATCTCTAACATTATCCTCTTTCCCATTTTCATGTTGCCTCTAGCCAGAAAAGTCAGCATGACAGAAGCATTCACAGGAACAACAGCTGAATACACTTACGACGAACATGCTTTCTCCTGCAATAAGACTGACATCCAAGAATTTGGGAAAATATTTCTGCCAATATTTTACATTGTAGTGTTTGGTCTTGGCCTCACAGGGAATCTAATGGTGGTTTTTGCAATTGTGAAAGAAGGCAGTAAGAAAAGCATCACTGACATCTACCTCCTGAGCTTGGCTATCTCGGACCTTCTGTTCGTGATCTCCCTCCCCTTCTGGGCTTCCAACACGGTGCGTGGGTGGACCCTTGGGACTATTCCATGCACAGCTCTTTCCTCGCTGTATTACATCGGTTTCTTTGGGGGCATGTTCTTTATCACTGTTATCAGTATCGACAGATATTTGGCCATTGTCCGGGCAACATATTCCCTGAAATCCAGAACAGTGAAACATGGCTTTCTTATCACCTGTACAGTATGGGCAATAGCGGTTTTAGTTTCAGTGCCACATTTTGTGTTCTCCCAGCTGGTAGAAAATGACTGCATTTCTGTCATCCCCCAGGAGCTGGAGAACATCTGGCCAGTGTTCTGCAATGTGCAGCTGAACACCATTGGCTTTTTCATCCCAGTATGTATCATATGCTATTGCTACTGTGGGATTATCAAAACCCTGCTGTCCTGCAAAAACCAGAAAAAATCACGAGCCGTAAAACTGATCTTGGTTGTGGTGGTCGTGTTTTTTCTGTTTTGGTCCCCCTACAATGTACTGATTTTTCTAGAGACGTTAAAGCACTATGAGTTGTTCACAAGTTGCAACCAAATTAAATATTTGGACTACGCAATGCACTTGACCGAAACCATTGCATTCAGTCACTGTTGTCTCAATCCCCTTATCTATGCCTTTGCTGGGGAAAAATTCAGGAAATACCTTTATCGTGTCTGCTTAAAGTACTGCCCATGCCTGTGTTTCTGTGGCCCCTGCAGTCGCTACCAGGTCACCTCTTCAGCTAGCTATGCAGAAAGCGTCGTGAACAGCAACATAACCCTGAACACCAGTGACCAGGATGGCTCTGTCTTCGTCTAAAAGGCTCTGTGAAGAAGAAATGTAGACAAATACGTCATCTGAAGGGTTAGGCACTGCTGAGAGATTGCCATTACCCATACGAAGAGACTTACAGCCGCACTGAATTACTGGCATGCCTCTTGTTAAGCATTAAACATTCTAAACCAGTAAAGATTTTAAAAACAAAAGCAGTTCCATATGTCAAGGCTGAACATGGAATTGAATCAAGAAAGAGGAAGAGGGAAAGTAGAAGCAAAAGCAGAGCTCTGTGCCTAGAATAGGAGATGGAGAAGAATTTAAGAATAGGGAAGCTGTTAAACAATTTCATCATCAAAACTTGTGCATGTGTCGGTGTATGCACATGTAGTAAAAATGTACATAGACCTAAATTCACTTTTTAAGGGAAGAGAGATCTCTTTCATGAATGGTAGCTGACTGTTAGCAAAGGAGAGTATTTGCAATAGTAAAGGGGTATAGTTTTGATGGTATACATCCATGTGGAAGTGATTTTGGACTTATAGATTCTAACAAATGTTTTACCTGTGCTTTCATACCTAATAAAATCCTACTGTTAAAAAAAAAAGTTACTTCTGAATACATGCTTAGTGTCGACAATGCACTCAGTGTCTATAGCATGCCATAATCAGAGCACCATCCTTAAGGATTTGGGACCTGACCTGGAGCTGATCCAAGGAAGTAGGCATATCTCCTGATTTCCATGGGCTGTGGCCTGAGCTGAAGGGCAGAGTCTGGTGGAGCCCTTCACTCAGCACATCCCCAAGCGTTCCGCTGAGTCAAGTGCTGCCACGCTGGGATAACGGGAACTGGAGGTATGGTTTGGGTATCATTGTGCTTGGTCCAAATATGGCTCAATCAAGCTGTGAATTGCTTGCAGAGCATGGTAAGTACATGGTAAGCTTCACACCCATGCCCTGCTTGCCACACATTTTAAACACCAGCTTTGTCTATGCCATCATAGACAACAACTTTTGGAACAAAATAACCACTTACTCATGCTGCTTACCACAGCCTTCCTCCTTCGTGGCCTCCCCCACCACAGCTGGCTTCCCCAGGGAAACCTGCAGGTGTACCCAGATTTAATGTGTCCCAGAGGACACATTCACTATGTGCACTCCACAGCCTCCAAATACCCTATTTACTCTTGCAATGACAATGCATTGGGGATGGAAAATGTCAATCAGACAACTGAGAATCCTTCCCTAGGGGCCTCCTGGGAAGCTCCTGCCACCATCTGCTGCAAGAGCAAAGGAGATTTTTGTGGGCACTGTGGATGGGAGTTAGGTGAATGGAAAAAAGACTGTTGCTACCTATGAAGCCGAGATCACCTTACAAGGAAAAATCAAGGGCCAGTCTTACAAAGCAAGTCTGTGCCAGCAGGAACATTCTGTACATTGATAGAACTGGCAATATGTCAAATCTGCAGAAACATTCTCACTTTCCAACCAACATAAAAGTGTTGTTCTAGACTATCAGTGGCAGGAGCAGGCCCTTTCTTAGTGGACCTTAGTACCACCTTATTTCTAAGATAGCTTGGAGGAGAGCCTCTCCATTGAGCAATTTTCCATATGCAAAAATGCCACAAAAATTAAATATTCAGGTTTTTTGCTACTGAACATTTAGTGCGCTCTACAGTATAACAGCCCATTTTCATAAAACACCTTAGGTGTAAATATATTCTTTATGCTCAACTTTTAAAATTTCAGCTGTAAGTGGACTTCCGGATCTACTGGTAAAGATTAAGTGTAGCGTGAGCGTCACTTGAAATTAAATTACTTCTCAAAGTTCAGTCTGCCTAAGCAAGTGAGATAAGGTGACACCCTCTGCCCCCACACCCCAAGCAAGTGGTATTTTTAAGAAATGGTATTTTTACACTGTTTTTCTAAAGAAATGCTAAGATGTGCAGAAAGAAAGAGGAAGGTACTCAGTCTAAACAAGTTGTCTGCATGAAGTCAGCCTGAAGAGAGTGGATTACCAGACTGAGCAATGCAGTCTCACTCGGTTTATTTTAATTTCTTTTTATTTTTCAGATGACGATAAGTTACCGAGTGGGAAGAGTAAAAGGCACCTTTAAATATGATCCATACACTGTCTAGAGAATGAAAGGTGCAAGCTTCTGCCAGATCTCTAAGAAAGGAGAGCGTTTTCTTGCCCAGCCCCAGTGTTTTCCCAGGAATCCTACCCACCACCAGCACAGTGCACTACATCACACGCACCTTCCAGATGCATCTCCCCTGGGTAGGGCAGACTGGGTACCGTGAGTCAAACTGCCTTGACAGGCCTTGGCCCTTTGCAAGCTGCACTGTGCAAAACAGCCTCTGCAAAAATCCTTCACTGCCAAGTCAAGGGCTCCTCCTGACACACTGCACCTCTTCTGTCTTCTTTGCCACACTGTGCAATGAAAGACTTCCAAAGACTGTCAGCATAACAGCATCAGTTTTTATCCCACATATTTGCAAGTCATTACATAGAATTTGCTAATTATGCCCAAGGTCTTATTGCTCAGTATTTGTGCATTTGTATGAGATAAAAAGCTTGAGGGGGGGTTGCCAAGCATTGGGCTCTACAACAAGTAGCTAGATCATACACATGCCTCCTCATAGCAGAAGTGGTAAACCTTTGAAGACCCGCTAAAAATCAAAATCAACATTTTTGCTTTGTTTGCATTAGCAGGAAGAGTTTTGTTGTAACTGTCCCTTAAAGAACTTCAGTCTCCACCAACCATACCAGTGCTCTGAGGGCAACCAGTCACAAACTACCAGGACTGGGCTTAGCTGCAGCTGAGACAAGCAGTGCTGCTCTTTGCTGTCCTGTATCGTGCCAGCAAGCACAGGGAGCCACAGCCCCTGCCCACACCATGTCTCTCATGATTTGTGACAGCTAATATTGTGTAGCTTCCTGGTATTATGCTAATTTTACACATTACGCTGCTTGAGGCATTTTTTCCACCATTTGAGCCTGACTGAAAGCCCACTGACATTTCTTTAAATCTCTCCACTGCCCTTTCAGTTAATTGTAGCCTTTATTTATAGATACTGCTTCTCTTTCAAAACGTCTGCAGCTGGGAACTGGTGCTTTCTAATTGCCCAGCTAGTTTAAAACATACACTCTTCTATGTACTGCACTAATGCTGCACGTATCTTTAGACTGGATCAGCACATCCCTGAGGACTAGCATCATCCAGTTCCTACCCATTGCACATGAGAAAGTAAACCAGTCTCTCAGTATGGGGTAAAACTTACTTAAGTTACAATTTACAGCTAAAAATGCACACAAACACATGCACACTTCTTGTATCTATCCACTGAATAGCACTTGGTTGTGTAAAAAGGTCAGGAAATCTCTGGGTTTGGTGGGGGGGATTGGGCTTTGGGGTTTTGAGGGGTGGTGAGCTATCTTTGCATCTTATTTTTTCATCATGATCAACTTTTTACCGTTTGAGAATCACAATGAGACTTAACATAAATCTTTTCCCAGCTGGGTTACAGTTTGAGGAACTAATAAAACCTGAATCCAGTTTTTCTCAGCAGGTTCATAACTATACTTCATGTTCTACTTATAAATAGAATGAGCAAGACATATTCAGCCAGACTGCTTGCAGTGAGATACATGGACATCAGTATCTTTTTTCGGTGCCACTGTGAATCCCTCTTGTTCAAATATCCCATCACAGTCCCAAAGTCATAGGATTTATACTTCTTCACTTTTAAGCTGAGCATGGCTGCTTTGAATTATTTTCATTGACCTTTTGGAGTTTTTAACTTGTACAAAAAACTTAGCAGTGCAGCCAGTCAGAGCATCACACTGAGGTGGGAAATCGCTCAGGGGTGAAGGCTGTAGTTATCAGCACTGGCATCAGAAGGAGTCACTAGCCACATATTTCCTTTGGATTTAGAATTTGCTAGGAGTGGATCTGAAACCCTGGCTCAGGGAAGTCTGAAGTTTTAAGGCTGTATTTCACAGAGAAGCTATTTATAAATGCACTGGTTATGGATTAGGTTCAGTCATTTCCATTTTGTCTCTATCACCTTTGTGAGGTCCCTCACTGAGATCTCGTAGGTAGTACAAAACCCTTATCCTAGCAGGACACTTGCCAACAAGGGGACAAGTCCCATCCATGCAAGTCCCAAACATAGGAGAGTTTTCCAAAGAAAAACTCAAGTTACCAGTTTTATCCTTGTCAAATTCAAATTCTAGAAGTTGCAGTATCTCTGACCACCATTGGTTTTGCAGCTCCTAGCTGGTAATATTTTTCTTCTGCAGTTATTGTCCATGCGTAGTCCTGTGCTTTGCCTATGGCTGTTTACATTCCAATCCCAAAGCAGCCACATTTTAGTAGTGAATGAAATAATTTCTGTATTAAGGACTTACTCAGTCCTGCTCAAAGATTTACTGTTTGCACTTCAGTTTATTAAGCCTGTAATACCCGGAACTCTAATGAAAACCTGTGACTTCCAGAGCTGTTATTTTGAAATTCAAATCCAATAATTGATGCTAAAATTGAGAACAATTTATCCCTGTTAAAGGATGGCTTCTGACACTTGTCACATACATAGAGCTTCTGTTGAAGTTGGTGATATATCTGCTGCCATTGTTAATAAGAACTTCCTCACAAACTTGGTAACCACTGTACCAGTTTGGTTTTCAACACATACGCACCCAAACCTCAAGACCTGGGTTTGCAGTGTCAGTATTAACACATTGTTTTCAACACGGAAAAAAATATCCACCAACTTCTCCTGTATAATTTTCTTTGCTGCACTAATATTCAATACAAAAATGTCAGTAGTTAATATACTGTATTTGTCATTTCTCTCCCTAAAAAAACACTGTAAAATAGCTCCCATTGGACATAGAGATAATGGTTTGCTTGTGAAGACCAGTTTGCAGTCTGTTCTCCACCCCACCCAGATATTAAGTCTCTAATAAGTTATATGCGTTTGTCACCGCTCCACCTTCAGCTGCAGCCCAACACTCCAGCTACATATAAACCTGTATGTCAGGATACACAGGCAACTGAAAGAAGCTGCATTTCCCCCACAAGAGGTTTACGTTTAGCCCATGCTACATTCGCCATGTTAAAATTAAAACCAGCAGCACCGTGACACAAAGAAACAGCAGTACAGTTTGCAGTGGCCAGGATTTGCAGGGCACATCAGAGGACACCGACACAGCTGGTGAAGCAGAATGGTGGATGGCTCCTTGCATCTGCTGACAAGACAGTTCCCTCTAGTGCCAGACATGTGCTGCTATTTCTATGTACAATTTTCTATGTACTTTAACAGCACAGTCCCTTACATACAAGAACTGTGTAAAACCCTGTGCCGCAGCTTCAATTATTTTTCCAGGGTCCAACCACGTAGGAGAAAACTAGAAGGAAAGCATAGACCTCAACTTGGCCATAGCAGGAGCACAGGGAAATGGGGAGCATTTCCCACTGGAAGGGCCTCAATCGATAGTGCTAAGGGCCTAAAACCACTCAGGTGTGGGGAACTGGGTAAGAGCACACAGGAATCGTTTTTTGAGCACTTCCTAGGGACATCTTACTAGATCTCCTGGTACAGAGGACCTCCACCAACACACTTTCTCTGCCCTAGAAGGAAGGTGTCTGAGGAGGATTAAAGCTGGGGTTATCTATTTTGTACCTGGCAGTATTAGAGCTGGTCATCTGACCAGGTCATTAGTCCCAAGTAGCTTCAGAGCCCTTCTCCCCCTTGGTGTCCTATCTTAGGAAACAGGTATCCTTGTACTGCTGTCAGCTGATTTTTCTAAGGGAGCTCTCATTTGAATCATTAAGGATTAAGGTTTACCACCACTTGGTCTCTTGTTCTGTTCCTTCTTCTTGGTCCTGTCACTAGTCCCTGCTCTCCAGATCCCCCCGGTAGCTCAGGTTTTAGGAGGCTCCAGCACAAGGGAAGGACAAAATACAAGATACCATAAAGACAACACTCAGTGCACAGGCCAGAGTTCACACATGAAGTCAGATACAGAAAAGGCAACTGTAGGCAGTGGCATACATCTTTTTCACAAGGCTAATGGCACCTGGAGTCAAGTATTTCCAGAGTCACCGTAATCTCTCACTATCCCTGTAATCAGCCTTGCTCATGCAGGACCCTATGCCCTAACTAAGCTTGCTCCATCATTTCTTCTGCCCATTTTTAGTCTCAATGCTGTGTATTTCCACCAGAGGGTAGCATTATTAAAGTATCTCAGACTTAAAAGTCATACATGGTAAAGCAGGACACTGGACTCACTGATGGACAAATACAGAGTGGGAAAAATACATTTATGAAAAGAAAGAAAAAATTAGTCATTACATTCTGCTGCTGGAAGAAACATCAATTTCTTCATTTGTTTTTTTTGGGGGGTGTGTTTGGTTTTTTGTTTGCTTGGTTGGTTTTTTGTTGTTGTTTTTTAATTTCCTTGTTGTTATTGAGCAAATGAGAGCCTGTGCATATTAAATTAACTACAAGTGGTTTCACCAACAATTCACAAAACACATTGGAATATCTTGTGAATCACAAAGACCAAAGAGATATTCCAGTGAAAACCTTTTATTGCTGCTATTACAGTTTTATTTCGGTGCCCTGAGTGGTTTCCCCTGCTACTAAAAGTGAACTGAATATTACGTAAATTGCTGTATAGCTTGTCTTGAAGGGGACTTGCAGTGAAACAGCTTTTACCTTGTGATGTCAGAGTGCTTGAGTCTCAGCAAACACAGAAAGAAGATTAGTAATTGATAAGAGCAAGTACTGGTTCTTCCTCAGTCTTGATCCTCTGGAAATACTTCGTTTTTTCTAACTAGCTTCCTCTTTGTTACAACTGCCAGCTGAGGAACGTAACAGGAGAGACTCTGAAGATATGTGTTGTATAAATGTTTAGAATCATAGAATTGTCTTGGTTGAAAAGACTTTGAAGATCATCAAGTCCAACCATTAACCTAACACTGCCAATTCCCCACTATGCCATGTCACCCAGCACCACATCTACACATCTCTTAAATCCCTCCAGGGACAGGGACTCCGCCACTGCCCTGGGCAGTCTGTGCCAGTGCCTGACAACCCTTTCAGTGAGGAAATGTTTCCTAATATCCAATATAAACCTCCCCTGGCACAACTCGAGACCATTTCCTTTCATCCTATCACTAGCTACTTGAGAGAAGAGACTGACCCCCACCTCACTACCCCCTCCTTTCAGGCAGTTGTAGAGAGCAATGAGGTCTCCCCTCAGCCTCCTCTTCTCCAGACTGAACACCCCCAGTTCCCTCAGCTGCTCCCCATCACACTTGTGCTCCAGACCCTTCACCAGCTTCGTTGCCCTTCTCTGGACACGCTCCAGCAGCTCAGTGTCCTTCTTGTAGTGAGGGGCCCAAACTGAACACAGTGTTTGCGGTGCGGCCTCACCAGAGCTGAGTACAGGGGAACAATCACCTCCCCAGTCCTGCTGGCCACACCATTTCTGATATAAGCCAGAATAAGGACAGTCATTTAATAAGCTTTTGAAGACTACTGACAACTACTGTGTTTGAGACTTGGAGGTACTACCACAAATCAAAGAGAAACCAAAGCCCTTACGACAGAATGCCACACTTACTCTGTATCTAAACTTATCGCAATAAACATCAAACAAACTGGCCTGAGGAGACTTCTGCTATTTCCTGCTGCCTTGTCTTTTTTTTTTTCTTTGGAGAGACCAGCCTTAAACAAAGACACCATAGTGATGGTTAGGTGATGGCTGGAAAATTTAAAAAAGAAAAATTATATCTCAGGTATCAACTACTCCTCAGAGTAGAAACAGCCCAAATTTGCCATCTTCCTCTAGAAACAGCTTGGGAACATTTGACAGATCACTGAACAAGACAAAGAAAGCTCCCCGTGGTGTCATTTCACACGTAAGAAGAATATAACTAATGGTTTTTGCATGAGTGACTTATATTTTAAGTTAAATTCAGCATAGAAAATGACTGTTTCTGTCATGTTTGAGGTTGAAAGTTTCAGTTCTTTTTTTATGAGGAGTTCTGAATATAGCAGCTTTGCAAGCACAGCACATGGAAAGAAAGCAAATTAGGCTGAGGAAAACAATGGTCAATACCACACACAGAATTGCCAGTGGACACAAACAGCAGAATGCATAGGACCAGACCACCAAAAGAAATAAAGGCATGGGGAACTGCAACTTAACAGTGTTAAGTAAGGAAAACATGTCTGGGGCTTAAATCTTTTGCTTGTCAGTGCAAGCAGCTGACATAGCCAAAGGGAATTCATATGCTCAAAAAGATTGCAGAAGAACTGCACAAGGCCTGACCATGCAAGAAGGGGTTGGTCACCTGATGGAGAGGATGGTTTGTCGAGAAAGATAATCACTTGTCCAGCTGTGATTTGGGCATCCTGGATCCTGCACTGACCCACACAATCAGTCAAAATACTGATTTTTGCAATAGTTGGCTATGTTTAGTTACTGCCATCTGCTTCTCTCCCGAGGAAGTCTTTTCGGGATGAGGACTTCTCCAATAAACACTTCTGAATCATCTATCCATGGCCAACACTGATATCAGTGGGAATGGAGGGTGCAGTGGCGAGTATCTCTCAGCCTAGCTAGTGAGTTAGATAAACATGTATCTCTAGTCCTTCCTTGGGCAACACTCTTGTGCATCCTGTAAAATGGCAAGTTAATGATAAGACTTCCTGCAAAAGGTGGGAGTGGCTGAAATAATCTTTTGGCAAGAAGCAAGTTTTTCACGGTATGAGTTGTTCTGCTTTTTGCTTTTATTAAGTTCCCTTCTGTAAGTTTTAATGTGCCACCCCCCACCCCCATCCCCTATAAAAGGTTAATCTCCTCCCAGTCACGCTAATCACATTTGGTCCACTTCACTCTTGTGATTTATTTGGTCAGTGCCACATACCTGATACCATCTAGTAAAGAGGTAAGATGACTTCTTTCTTCTCCCTTTCCCCTGCTGACCTGTTAGTTTTACAGCAACATCCTCTATATCTCCTTGAGATCCCTTCCCCCTTTCCTCTTACCCTTGCAGTCTCCTGCCATCCCACTTTTGTTAGTCTCTGACAGATTCTTCTTCTCCAAGCTGAAAAAAAACACACTGTCATGTTACAAGGGGACTTCAGAGCTCTCCCGTTACAGACTACAGTTATACTTAGTCCCTTTCACTCTTCTTTCTCTTCAAGCCATTGCAGGGCCTCCACTCACACCACCTTTCATCCATTTTCTGCATCATCTCATTTGCTCAGAGAATGCACTTTTTTTTTATCTTCTCAGCAGTTTTCCTCACGGGAACTCTTTCATTGGTAAACCATCAGAAGGTGTTTCATGGTACATATTTATCCTCTTGATTTTCATGAACTCGTAGATATGTTTTTAGCTTCCTTTTCTGGAGTGCATACATCCTAAGTTGCCATCAGCTGTAGCCACAACCATTCTTCTTTTGTGGCTGAGCATTCCTCTTTCTGCAGTCACACTCTTGCTCAAAGTCTCCTTACAAAGACAGACCTTCCCATCTGCTGATGGGGCATGAAATGCATTGGTATGGCAGGCTTCAGCAACACAACTGCTTTCTTCCAAGGAAGGACTGAGCAAAAGGCAATAAGTCCCTTCTTCAGGCCAGTGCCATACGAATCAAGCTAAACTGGCATTCATAAAGCTGCAGATTTGGTCCCTGGTAACATTATGATTGAAAGATAAGAAGCATATTTGAAGCATGGCAGGTGTGCCAAGGACAGGGGAACAGATCTCAAAAGGTTACTGGTGATGGGAAATCATCCCTTAACCAAGAAGAATTCTTCCCTGGTAGAAGAGATATTGTATCTGGATTCAATTTACTTCTTCATCAGGAAAATCAGGAAAAGTCACCACTGATGAAATTCAGAGGAGAGAAGTAGTTCAAGGGAGTAGAAAATAATCACTGGGACAAGATAGGCATGCAGACAAACAGTGTTCATTGAGGCAAAAGCTTTACATCCAAAACTAAGAATGAACTGCCTAACAGACCAAGAGGTGTGTTTTCCTGAAAAGCAGGTGCTTAAAGATTTTATGTCATTGTGGATGAAAAGCTAAACTTACACCCCTATTGCAACAGCATGTCAAAAAAAGCAATTAATGAGGCCCTTACATGGACAAAAGAGCAGCAAGAGGAACAGCTTCTAGTTTCTGTGAGCAGAGGTGATGAAACTGGTACCACAGTGTCTCCTGCTCATCTGATGTTCACATCTTTAAAGGACTGGTAGTAAGAAGACATACACGAACTGCAGAGCAATAACCTGCACCAGAGGAACATCTCCCAGTGACAGATACAAAAATCTCCACAGATGCAGCTTGTGAAAGGTGACCGAGGAGCTACTTCCTGTACCAGTGTTTTATTCTGGCAAAATATGAAACCAGTAGATCCCACATCTCATGCTCTCCTCACATCAAGCTCTTCTGGAAGAAACACTTCAGCTATATGTAAGTTATTGGGCAAAGTAACAACGTCAGAGGCATACAGGATAGAAGCGAATAGCATAATGAAGAGAAGCTATACCAGTGTCTGGAATAATACAGGAGGTGGATCTAGAAGAGCTATCACTTCTCCTGGACTGAGATCTATGATTCTTCCCACCCTGCCAAACACCTCCTGTAACTTTCTTGTTTCTGCTTCTCATCATGGCTCTTCAGTTTCTACACCAACAAGCGAGCAGCCTCTCCTGTTGAGAAATGGCTTTTACTTCTGCTTGGCTGGCCTGTTCCAGGACAGAGAGGAGAGCAGCACTTGCCAGCTGCCAGCACAGCTGTTCTGCTGGCAGGACTCAAAGCTATCCCGTTTGACTAGCACATGTCCTCTGTGCTCTCTTCTCCTTTCCCTGGATCCCCCAAGAGACAGATAGGGCCCATCGCACTCTCAGGAGAAATTCATAGAAGCTGCTGAGCTTCCTGCTGTGACAAGAACCATGGTAAACCTCCGCACCCTCTGCCCTTACACCACACACACACACGCATCCTACTTCTTATTTGATATTTTGACCGCTATTACTGTTTGTGCCAGGTAGGTAGGAGGTAGATTTGCTGTATATAAAAACTACTGTAGGAGACATAAAGCAAAAAGGTAGCATGGATGAACATGCCTTCATTTCTTTTCTTAGTGAGATAAGTAGGAGTTAGGAAGATCAAACAACAGTGAATAAAAGGAGCCTTTCCTCCACTAAACCTATACAGCTCCACTCTTCTATAATTACACAGTGTAACTCACAAAATTAGTTATCTGGCAGAGAGGGACTAGAAACACACCTCCCACACACCCACCAAGTGCCTTCCTCATCTCTGTTCACTACAGATGATAATTTGATTATTTTTTTCTGAAATTAAAGATGCATGTTACACATTTTATAACCCATTAGAAAGAACAAGGCTTCTGTTGAATGAAAGCTGCTTAGTGACAACTACTTTTAATGATTATTGGGTAAGATGAAGCTGCTTTAACTCAGTCTCTCAGTGGAAACTTGGCATTTCCTTACACTTTATAAAATATGTTTGATACTATTTCTGAGTTTAAGGGACTGTCTCTGATGAGCACTGAGGAGAAAAGCACTTGTGATACAATCTGTAAGGAAGTACAGAGTTTCCGTTAAGAGGCACAGCTACCTAATGACATCTGCTTTTTGCAGCTGATGGATATCGCTGTGTAGACAGCACCTCCCTGACAGAGCTACCTGGTGAGAAATAAGTCATTCTGCATCCTTAGAGCAAAGAAGTTTCTTCACATAATCTGAGAAGAAAGGAGAAAAGGTAAAATTCACAAAATGCAGTTGCTGAAACGGTTGTGCATCATGTACACTCATCGCGTGTGTGACTGTAATGCTTTTTCATTTATCTTTGGTTGCTGCTCAGGTAATTTTTAAAGCCGTTTTAAGAACTCCTGCATCATCTGAAGTGAGTGTATGTGTGTTGAGTGTATGTTTTCAGTTTTTAACAATATTTAAGTATATTACGCTGAACCTAGATTAGATTTGGGTATGTCTAGGTGCAGTTGTTGCAAAGTCGCAATCTCTAGACTATTGGCGTCAAACAGTTTTGTCCCTGTGACTTGTAACTCATATTAAATTCTACTCTGTGTATAATGGAACAGGACTGTAGGCTGGAGAGGTGTCATGTCTGGGACTACACACAGTAGGGGTCAGGTTAATGATAGTCAATTTTCATTGTTACATAGCAGCAAAGACAAATAAAGCAACAATAGTCACTTTTCTTCTACTTTCCTTTCAGAAAAACAAAGACAAAGGGGAAGGACATAACACAGGCTTAGAAAAATTCTGGTATGTTAGGCTAAAAAGATGACACTTGCTGTGATGTGAATAATACACACAGTAATACATCAGCAATGTATTTGCACTGTGTCTAAGTTACTTACCTCAAAGTAACATCACTTGATACTCTGTCTCTGCCTATTAGAAAAGAACATACATAGGAAGATGACAAATTCCTGTTATTCATTTAGCTATGGAGCCAGCACTTACTAAAAGCACATGTCAGCTTTCAGTAAGAGCAATTCCATTAGAAGGGTCAGACACATTTTTATTACTGTCTTCTTATGGTGATGTTTACCTGATTGGAAAGGTGGGTGAAATCCTGAACTGCTATGAATAGTGGCTTTGCTTTTTACTTTGTTCCACACAGGATTTATCCCTCTCTGATTTGATACCTGTAGTCTATATTCTTCATTCCCATTTGCTGTCCTCTCCGCCATTTGAACAGTGTTTTGTGTGCTTGACATCCCAGTGTTGCAAGGACTAAGCCCATGCACATTAAGGACAGTAGATTTTGCAAGTGTGCATATGCATCCCATAATGCTTAAATAGTGTTTAAGAACCTGTAGTGAGAAGTGTGCTGGAACCGCAAGTTAGTCACTGTTAGTGATTCAGACTTGCAGAGTAACTGCACGGTTTTCACGCACTGAAAGTCACTGACATTTTTATATTCTTTTCTTCTTAGGAACTGGGGGAAAAAAACAACATGAGTTCTTCAACTACAGAGTCCTTTGAAGTTGAAATCTCAACCTTCTATGACTATTACGAAAATTATAATGATGCTCCAAAACCATGCAGTAAGGAAAGCGTGAAGAGGTTTGCAGCTTCCTTCCTACCTGTTCTGTATACCTTAGTATTCCTGGTCGGGCTCACAGGAAACATTCTGGTCATTGTGGTCCTCTTCAAATACAAGAGGCTGAAGAGCATGACTGATGTGTACCTGCTAAACCTCGCCATCTCAGATTTGCTCTTTGTTTTATCCTTGCCATTCTGGTCTTATTTCACAATAGACCAATGGGTTTTTGGAACTCCTTGGTGTAAAATCATTTCATGGATCTACCTGGTTGGGTTTTACAGTGGGATATTTTTTATTATGCTTATGAGCATAGACAGGTACCTGGCCATTGTTCGTGCAGTGTTTTCCTTGAAAGCACGGACTGCCTTCCATGGTGTGATCACTAGCCTTGTTGTATGGCTAGTAGCCCTTTCAGCCTCAGTTCCAGAACTTGTATTTAAAGAATCTTTTATTGAACATAATTATACTACCTGCAAGCCAAGGTATCCAGGCAATTTCACAACATGGAAACTTTTTTCCACTTTGGAAATCAACATTTTAGGGCTCGTAATCCCTCTTATAGTTATGACATTTTGCTACTCCATGATCATTAAAACATTAGCTCAATGTAGAAATGAGAAAAAGAATAAGGCTGTAAAGATGATCTTTGCTGTCATGATCATGTTTTTCTTCTTTTGGACCCCTTACAACATTGTTATTTTCTTACAACTGCTGGAAATTACAGGAGTCATTAGAGACTGTCAAGTGAGCAGGAATCTGGACTATGCCTTCCAGGTAACGGAAATCCTTGGCCTTTTTCACTGTTGTCTCAATCCGGTCATCTACTTCTTCATGGGGGAAAAGTTTAAGAAGTACCTGAAGATGCTCTTTAAGAACTGGCGGTTACCTGGAGACATTTGCAAGTGGTGTGGAGTTTACATCACTTACCACACTGAATCTACAGGTTCATTCCACACGCAGTCTACGGGGGATCAAGACGCTCTGTAATGTGTTTCCAACCAACCACCCAACTCACCAGCAAGCAAACTGACAAAAGCAGGAACTTTGAAAAGCTAAGCAAATGCACATGCATTTAACAATAAGCTAGTGCCAGATAATTACTTACTTCAGCTTTGATTTCTGCCTCTGGATTTGCTGAATATTATGATAGAAAGTGTCCTCTCTGTGAAACACGGGAGACGGACATGCGAGTCCCATCTGCTGCGATTACAAATCACTGCTCGGATGTCACCGCAGCCTCAGCTCTCCGCAAAGCACTGTGCCGTGTTGCTGCTTTTTCACCAGCATCAGGACAGAGGTTGGCCTGCAGAGGAGAAGCAGTTGCTTGTCATCAGCACATGCATTTGGAAAATATATTCTTTTATTGAAGAAAGATGGTTAACTACGATATTTTTTGTATTCTACAGGTGACCTGTGTAGGACTTGTTTGCTCTGGCTCTTAGCAAGCTATGAACAGTACCTACTGCTGTTAAATGTTTCATCTCAGGGAGAGGATACACTCTGTCATTAAGAAAAAGGACACAAAATATACTCTTTACGTGTACAAAAACGCAAAGCAAATGCATTACATCATATTATAGACACATTTTCTTTTAAGTATCCAAGTTGCCACAAACGCCTATGCGTAGGTGTATGCACAGGAATTTTGAATTACTTTATCACTGTAATTCAGGATAGCAATTCTGTGTTTTAATTAACATAGAAAAAGTTTAAAATATTTTTAAATAAAATCATTTCAAAAAACTTATTTTCCAGTATGTGCGAATAAATTTGAAGCATCTTTGTTAAAAGTACATCTTTTAAAGTGAATGTGCTTTGTTTCAAAAGTACTTAACCCCGAGACTCGATTTTCATTCATAGGAGACATATCTGGCAAAAACAAAAGAAAGTAAAAGCGGAGATGGTGTAGAAATGGTCTGTCATAAACTTAGAAACCACACAAAGAATCCTAGCATATGATACCAGCAATATGTGAAGAGTGTGATGCCCCAGTAGCCGCTCACTCATCTACATGATATTAATCAGAGATCTAGAACAGGAAGACAACTCGCACAGCAACGTTCAGGTTTTGGCATAAAAATAATTAGAAAATAGGCAAAAATCAGTAATGTGGTAGCAGACAAAGTAAGAGTTGAAAAAATACGTATTGGAAGGTATTTCTGGTGTGTCTTTTTGCTGGACGACAACCATTCAGCAGGAAGACTTTTATTTTTCTTAGGCTGTCAATACCAAAGTGCCTGCTCAGCATTCAGGCATAGCTGCAAAGAGTAGACAAGACATTAAAATGCATCCCAAAAGGGCTGGAGAAAAAAAATAATGTAAAAACACTGTAGTGCCAATGTTCTCATCACGCTAAATAAGAAACTTAAGTGGAAGCTGACCTCCATGTGACCACTTTCATGATACAAGACTGAACATAAAAAGCAGCACACTCAAATACTCATGCACACACATCTCTATCATAATGTATTTTAGGAAAGCATTGCCATTAGCAGTTCGTTGAGGCTGACGGGTAAGGATCTGCATTAATGTAGGTAGTGAGAATAGCTGTGGAAGACATTACTTGTGGTAAGAAATTGTCTTCCTTCCCAAGAAAAAGACTATAAATTCTAACTACTCAAAACCTTGCAAGCCACTGAGTAAATCAGTTGGAAAAGACTGCTGCAAGGGGTGGGTTAAGCCATCCATTACCTATTTTGAAAAGGAAGAGGAAGACAAATTGCAAGTGTCAGGTGCTTCAAAGTCTCATAGATGTCACTGAACCCAACGACATGTCACTCCCAAGCCAGCACGGCACGTTGCCCTCACAGATATGATGCTGATGGCACAGGCATTGTGAACTGCTGAGCATCAGTCCAGTGCACAGACTAACCTGGAAGCCAGACTGTGCACCACAGTTATTTTTTTCTTGGTCCTACTCTGTGATCCTTCCAATCAGTAAGAATAAATGGGTCCTCTTGAGAAACCTTGCTTTCCAGACCAGGGAAAGAGCTGCCTGTGCTGGCCTGGCAAAAATGATGGTCAGCAAGCAAAAAGCAAGCCGCAGGCTCTTGACAGCTGTTACGTAAGAGAGGCCCATGGCTGGGAATGGTGTTGAGGAATGGCACCAAGACAGCCAGCAGCTCGCAGGCTGGTCCAGCTCTGGGTACACACCCCGTGGTGGCAGAGGATGTTGAATCTGCTCATGTGTGGAATTAACGGCCGCACCCAGTGGCTGCACAGCATTGTCATAAATGGAGCTAGCGTAAAGCCCCTTTTCCACACAAATCTCAAAGATGCTTCACATCACTGCTTAGCTTTGTGCCCCACAGCCTCTGCACATACCCCTTTGGTGCAGAAGGTGCCTGGTGCAGCCAGAACGTCCCCCAGGTGAACGTTGTCCTTGTTTGCACAAATAACCTCTTCCAGTCCTTCCAGTAACACTCACAGCTACTTACTCTATGCATGTGCTGGATGAGCAACTGAGCTGAAAGTTGTGCTCTGAGTAGGTTTGCTGAATCGGGTGC
The DNA here is from genome assembly GCA_028020825.1 of Podargus strigoides. Lineage (NCBI taxonomy): Eukaryota > Metazoa > Chordata > Aves > Caprimulgiformes > Podargidae > Podargus > Podargus strigoides. The sequence goes on along the minus strand of CM051623.1, from coordinate 11,705,860 downwards.
AAGGAGGAGCTCACCTTTAAGTGATGGATTCAGGAATCCAGATCCTGGGACTGGAGCTCACCAGACCTGGGTGGTTTCATTCTCTCTGTCACCTGGAACAAACAGTCTTCACACACACACCAAGCTACAGTGGATAATGCCACTCCTCTTTTGAGTGAGGGCTTTGAAATCTGCTGATGAGAAAGGATGAGATAACAATACAGACAAAAATAAAGCAGGGATTTTCAAAATGTCAGTTGACCAAAGGTGTCATTTTAGCTAAACAAGAGTTTCCAAGCAATGAATGATTGTACACACAGACCTACTGAACCATGAAAGAGAATGGATAGACATTTGAGTGAGAAGCAAGGCTGACTCATTGACAAACCAACATTTTTATGTTAGGGTTCCTTGGAAGGCCAGCCTGCATCCTCTCTTCAGTTGCACTAAGCCACTGTAGAAAGGTAATCAAGGGGGAAAATTAGCTTAATTATATTAAATATAAATAATATTGAAAAGGTAAAAACAAGTTGGTTGGTTTGTTTCCATACAGCGCTTAGGCCACCCAATCACTCCCTAAACATAAAGTTGAGTTACTTACGCACGTATCTTTCACTCTGGAAGATGGCTTCATCCCTTTTGATTGGCATCTTCATGGTCAGCAGCCTCCTCCCAATCTGCTCCTCTCAGTCTGAGAGCCAGCCCTGGAAAGAAAGTAAGGAGTTGCTGTTCTCCTTCCTACACTATTACTGCTCCTCACTGTCCTAGCACCAGCTCTCCACATCTGGTCTGAAGGAGAATGTAATTCAATGGGCACTACAGTGCTTCTCCCTTACCAGGATGCTTTCAGTCTTAAAACTGCCAGCAGTGATCTGCACTCACACGTTTTCCTCCAGGAGCTCCTAATGGTTTCCAGTTTTTATCCAGTATCTCTTTCAACACAGCCAGAGACCAACCTCATCAGCTCCCACCTCTTATACAAGTATCTCCATCTGACTTGATTTACAGTTAGAAATCCAGAGCCATTTAGTAATGCCCATCAAAATGATCATTAAAATGGTGCTTAAGGCAATGCCTACAGACCTCAACAGTACTTTGCCACTCCAGGCATGAAAGAAGCTTTTAAGTATGAGACTGGAAATGAATAGTCAATATAACTGCAATGAGATTTCTAGCATTTGCATAACTGGTAAAACGGTTCAAAGGTAACGTAGTACTGGTTGTATCTGCAGTCATCTTCCTGTAACACAGCAATGATATATGCAAGTGCTACTGGCCATCATGGAGAAACTACTCCTAATGGAGCTGCCACTGTCAACAAGGAAATCCAAGTTAGATGCTTCCAGGATGATTTTCTTTTTCACAGTCATTCAGCAGCAACGTCCATCAGAAAAATCAACAAAACCCCATCTTGTGGGACAGCCATTGAGTCAAAGAGACTTCTCACAGAAATGAGGCTCAGCTGTGGAAAAGCCCTTTGTCTGTTCCAGACCAGCACAATCCAGTTCCTCTGCCAACTCCTTGACAGAGCACTGGCATGACTGACCACTGCTGCTGTTCTCTTTCCCCTGGCAGAGCATATCCCTCCACATACCCCTCACATGCTCAGCTCAAAAGGAGACTGCTCACAGTCCATGCTCAGGCTTTTGTCTTAATTTATTTCTGATCCTCCTTTGAACTATCAGAAATGGTACCATATGATATCTCTACTGAAAAGAATAATCAATGTCTTCTTTTCTGCCTCACTGGCCACTTGACCATATTTTTAAAAAGCTGCTGTATTATAGCTAGGGGAGCTGAGGCACCAGAGCAAGAGCTCAGACATTATGAGCAGAATGCACATGTTGGCCAGAATCTTAGGGCTCTCCTTGAAAGGGATTTGCATTTCAGCTTGGTGAGGGGGACTCCAGGGAAGAGCCGCCCACACTGCCCTTTCTAGCAGCCAAATCTGAAGAGGCCCAGCCAGCAAAGTCCCCATCAGGATCCAGGTTCTGAGAGAACCACCACAGGTTAATGTGAAGGGAGGTAAGTGGATGAAGATGACCAGTTAATACCACCTTCCAATGAAAGGTGTTCTTTACTTATACAGATAACAGAGTGTTCTCTCTCTTAAAACACCAGAGAGCAAGGATTCTTGTTCACAGGTGACTGAAAGAGAAAAAGAATTCATCTTCTGTATAAATGCAGCCCAAATACATAATTTATCCATGCATCAGCGCATCGCTTTTAGTTTTTTGTGTTGTTTTGATTTCGTTTTTTTATTCAACTCATCTTGGAAAGGTTGAAGTTTCTCTGGGTTTTAGATTCTTGTTTCAGAGGAACATCATGCATTCAGCATATGCAGCTCAGCAACTGCACACTACAAGCTTTTCATGATTTCAGGTGTCACAAAATAAAGATTATTAATGCGCTACGAAATTTTTTAAATTCCAAGATGATGTTTGTTTCCTTGCTTTTGATTTTGATGACTAGATCAAGTAATCAAGAATCTGATCTGCATCTGATCTGATTCCACAGACAAAACCCTCAAAAAAGGCACTCTTGGTGCTGCTAGAAACCTGTAAGGCAACAAAGACTGAATGAAGATTGACATTACCAGATCCACTCTTCTGCTCAAGAGAGGCCAGCGGCATTTGATCAACATTTTCTGAGTAGCTCCAAGCAGCCAAGTTCGGGAAGAGACTTTTGTACCTGGGACTGTGATTGGAACAACACTAGAATAACAGGGTAGACACCTCTGCATGAAAAACGTATTTGTTTCTTTTGCACAGGTATTCTGCACTCCTTAAAATACCTCCACAGAAGTATTGTGGTTTGGGCAGGTAGGTTGAAGAGAGGGTCTCTTCCTGATGTTAAACCTGTTGCCATCACACACAAATGCTAGTAGTAACACAGAAGTATCTTAATCAAAGCGCAGAAAGACCACAAGAGATCTCTGTCTTTGCTCATAACTGGTAAACTGCAGTGTGACCACAAGTAAGACCATGACCGCAGCCTGACTTGTCTTTTCCACTACCAAAGCACGTGGAAAAGGTGTAAAAAGCACATCCAGAAGAAAGAAAATGATGGCTTTTCCTGTTGCTTATGACCTTGTTGCTCATTCACAAGCACCAGGATCAACTGCAAGGAACAATGATGTTGTCTACAGGCCCTGCAAAGGAACAGTGCCGAGAAGCTGCAGAGCACAGGTCTGCCCTTGCTATCAAAAATCTTGTTTACGCTTTCTACACGAGTGAAACCCGTAGCATGAGCTGTCAGACAAAAACCTGCAATGCTACAGAGAAGGTGCTGAAGAGTTTACAAAAAGAAAGAAAAAGAAAGTTTGGATTTAGGCTGTTTTATCCCAAGTTCTGCTTCACCAACCCATCCTTTCATAACGCAGGTCAGTACTTGCTTCCTTTCCTCAGAAATATTAGGGAACCCCCAAAATCCCCTATGGGGAGTCTGGTTCCCATCTGCTTCTGGCTTTTTGCATGAAAGCATATGCTGCAACCTCCTCTCCCGCAGTCACATGGAGCTGAAAGCATATCCATTAATTGCCTCACCAGCTTAAGCTCACATTCTCCACACAAAGAGGCAGTTTCATGAAAATTTGGACACAGGAGAGAACAGATTTTTGGTGGCAGCTGCATTGGCAGGTGCCCAACACTTTTCAGTCCAGTGCTACTGTCTGTATTTTGTTTCAGCATCAGATTAAAACTATATTAGAGTAAGTGCAGCCTATTTTTCAACATTATTGAAATCAAATATTTGTAGAAATAACTCATGGATTTGTCTTATTTAACACGTTTTTTGTTAACAACTTCATTAGAATAAATCTACCACATTGCTCCATCAGTAACCTGTTCACATACCCACAGGAATGTGCAAGAAAAAAAGCTATCATTAGAAGCAAAATTTCAGTAAAGCGACGAATGTTACTGTAGGAGACCACCAGACAGAAAAGGGTCTCTTCATTGTGGGTTTTTGGTTGTGTTTTTTTTTTAATCTACTGACTTTGTAGAATTTGCCTAACAAATGAACTTTTGTTTCTTCTATAGCGTAAAAAAGTACAGTGTTTTATATACTCTGTCCAAATGGGACTATGTGAATAAAATTTAAAAGATCAAACCTCAAATTAGCATTTATGAAACTCTTAAGTGATAATTATTTAACAATTTGTGTTGGGGATTGAAAAAGCAAGGTCAACACTAGATTCTACAGAATTTTTCTTCAGGTGGTTTTTTTTGGGGGGGCGGGGGGAGGGGGGGAGTTGGAGGTGTCTCGTTTTTTGTTTTAATTCTAGGAATGGGTTTGTACAGATGCAGGGTAACTACTAATTCTGTCATAAACAGGAAAAAAAAACCTCCTCACCTTTTCTGTAAGATAATTCACAATAAAAAACACAGTCATAATATGATAGGAGTGAATGTAGCCTGGATTTTCAAGGAGGGCAAATGCCCTGTTCATGAACAACATAAACCACTGGGTTTGTGTTGGCTTCCAGGTTCCTGGAAAAATGTAAGAGCAGCTCTAGAAATGTCAACTACTTGTACAGAAATAGCTGTAGAAAAGCTGATACTCCCTAACAATGGAGCAAACAGGTGGCTATTATCAATGTTCATTTTAGTGACACCTCCTAACAATCTGCCATGTTTTCTAGACCCGAGGCCACGAGATCCCACAAAGTTACTGCTTTGGTAAAAGCACAACAAAACACAGTAAAAAAAATAAATTAATAAACCAGTGAGATCCTTCCCAGCAAAAGCCACACCTGCCTGGCCAGTCAATCATAATGGGCCGCAGACTTAAACCAGGCAGAAGTAGCCCAAGCATGTCCATCACTACCTATCAACCAGAGGTTATTTGCCCAAAAGAGACTGTAGCACCCTTATCCTCTATTTCTACCTGAAAAAGCAAAAAAGTCTTTTTAAAGGTGTCATGTTCACCCTGACAAGGGATCTCAGGCAATTCAACTCTTACCTCCGCTACATGGAAATCAAGACTCCACCCTCCTCTGTAAAACAAGGCATTTTGCAGATGAAAAGTACTACAATGAAACTAAATATTTATCATTATAGAAACAAAAATCTGTGTATTCATTGCTAGATTTCTTGCCTTGCCTCAAGACGTCAAGAGTCACACATACTCTACTCTCAGCCCAAAAAGTTACATCTCCTTTCACAGAAGATTAAAACGACTTCAGAATGCCTTATTCTAAGGAGAAAAAAAAAAAAAAAAAAAAGCCTTTGGTTTTCTTTGGTTTTGAGCAATTTCTTCCTAACATTTCTCATCAACAGGTGATTGTTGTCCTGCATCGTGAAGGTTTGCAGGCAAAACCCCTACCCCTTTTAGACTTGCTTGCCTAATTTACTTCACATTTTGACGTTTGTCATCAGCAGGGGGTTTCACCAATTTGCATGAACACACTAAAACAGGTAGCAGAAAAACACTAATTAGTTCATAAGAACAGGAACATTCTTTCCATGTCAAACCAGCATCACATTTTCGCATTAAAAGGCATACAGCCTGACAATAAGTGAGTTAGCCTCAAAATCAAAACACACTATGGAGTACAGACCAGTGTTGTTAGAAGAGAGCTGATGCTTTTAAATAATCTCAGTTGCTGCACACCAGTTTGCATTGCAGTGTGTGAGTTTAGAGTTCAGGGTGGCTTTTTGCAAACCGAGTCATGGTAAGCGAGGAGGGAACAGCTGAATCAGCAGTCAAAGCTGAGTCTCCTTCTACTGAAAAGGCTTTAAAAGAACTGAAATTCCAGCTCATTTTAGTAAGAATGTTCTTTCACCCACCTTGCAGGACAAGTGTGGTTGTATTTCTGAAGAAGGTACTTGCTCACCAGAAACCGTAGTGAAAACAAACCAGGCATCATCTGGCTTTATTATTTTGTGAACAATTGGAAATACATGATGCATATCAAGGACTGTCAGAAAAATCATGGTTTTTACCTTGAATTGCAAGGATAAAATGGAAGACAAGATGGTGATAAGCAGTTGGGGGGCAAGTACCAGCAGAGCTATGGGTACTCACAACCTTACGGTTAGGTAGATTTCTGTTAGGATTTGGATATATTTTCCCCACCTTGCACATCCAACCAGGGGAGCTGAATCTTCACCCCAGTTCACCTCCCTTCTTTCATGTAAAATTTTCCACTTGTAGCTATGAATGTCTGAAAACCACAGAGCTCAGCATCATTCACCTTTGCCAGTTCAGTGAGATGCAAGGCCACAGCATGTAGCAAGTTGTTGGTGGGTGAAAGCACCAAAAGGGAAATTATTTTATTTTTCTTCTCTACTGCCAACCTGCTTCAGTTTGGAAAATAAAAAAAAAATAAAAGAAAGCCAACAAACAACCCACTATTTACTTGACACATTATTATGCTTTCCCCTCTGTCTTCACAAGGCTTCTCATCCAGATCACGTTTTGTAACACTGAATATTCTTGTTTGCTTGTATCTCCATAGTGCTTAAACATCCCTGTTTCAGCACTGTTTCTGTAGTTACAGTACAAAAGGGGAAACAAACTTCATGCAAGTCAAGTATGCTACTACTGTAATCTCATTTCAGTATCTTTGCACAGATTGGGTTTTTCAGATTTTTTTTTTTTTTAAAAAGCCTTATGGGGTGATTTCAGCATAGCTAGCTTCTACGCTCACATCTGAATTACTGGCACCTTCAGACCAAGTTCTCTTTATTTCCTAGGATGGGGTAGGGTGAGGTGCGTCCCTGTGTCCCTTTTCTTCCAATAAGACACCAAGAAGAATCCAAAATTTAGCTAATACTAAAACACCAACTGTCTTGGCATCAGACAGTTAAAATTAGAAAGGATCCATAGAAGCTGTGGGTTTTCTTCAACACCTCTGAAGCCTTTGAGTCAAACCAAACAGACCTAAGAGGTTAGACTTGAAAAGGTAAAAAAAAAAAAAAAAAAAAAAAAAGAGCTGCTTCATCAGACACCAACCAGCAGCAATTTTCTTTCATTGCAACACGAGCAAGGCACACTCGGTGCTTTTAGTCACATCTGTAGGTGTCTACACTTGGCCATAGTCGAAAGACTCGCACTGTTTTAACTTCAGCTTTTGAAGTAGATACCCCTCTGGATCAAAGGACCAAAAGAGCAACATAGGAATGCACTGCAGCAGAAGTCACTTTGACAAAACTTTACAGGAAATCATGCTAACCAATCGTGAGTTCAGTACTAGGTTCTCAGGTTCTTCAGTGCACCGGATCTACCTATTCATGATTAGTGCAAACCACATCCTAAAACTGAGGGGGGGGCGGAAAAAAAAAAAAAAGAAGTCAGAAAGCTTGAAAGAAGATATGTAGAGTGTGTGCAGGATCCAGACCCATCTCTCAGAGCCTGAAGTCTTTTGCAAAGCCTCACTGGTATAGCGGAGTGTTTCGACATCCAGAAATAAAGTTTTATCGGTTGCTTTTCCTCCTCCTTAACAATTCCACCTGTGCTTCAGAAGGCCCCTTCAGCCACAGTGCATCCAGATCCTGCAGCCACCACACAGAGCACACAGGCATTCACCTTCTCCCAGAGCAAGGGCTTTGGAGAGTGCTATAGCAGAAGCCCACAACCAGGGGAAACCTTTAACTAAATTTAGACCAGGAATCCATAAAGAGTGTTCACTCCGTGCACTCAACCAAGATTCGTGGAACTTGCAAAAAGGAACCTCTGAATGGGATTTGGAAAAAAGGAGAAAGGTATAAGCAAGCCAGAAGCAACGGCATCTTCGTTCTGCTTGCAAGCTAACAATGGATAGGTGGAAGGGGTGGAGATCAACTCTGCTTCAGACAATCAAAGACACATTGCAGGAAATTTTATCATAGAATCGCCTTGGTTGAAAGAGACCTTTAAGATCATCAAGTCCAACCATTAACCCAGCACTGCCAAGTCACCACTACCCCCTGTCCCTCAGCACCACATCTACACGTCTCTTAAACCCCTCCAGGGATGGGGACTCCCTCACTGCCCCAGGCAGCCTCTGCCAGTGCTCGACAACCCTTCCAGTGAAGAACTTTTTCCTAATATCCAATCTAAACCTCCCCTGGCTCTACACATAAGACTTCCCTAGCACAAGAAGAAGAACCAGCAAGACTGAAAGAGAACAAAACAGGAAACAGAGAAGAATAATTACTTAGCTATAGCATTAGAGGGATGACCCGCAATCGCTAGGCATTTCCCCACACTGAGCTCACAATCACAGACAACATTGAAAATGCTGTTAATATTAGTACAGAAGAGCCAAGGGTTTTTTCTTAAAAAATAGGACTTACAAGGACTAAAGAAACTTAATAGAAAAATTATTTTGGCACATTGATATTGGCTGCATTTTCCTACTGGATTGGTATCAGTATTCAATAGATTGACTCTACTTAACAAAGGCCCTTTCTGTTGAAGTTTCAAACCCAATTCCCAGTTCCATTAGGGAGTCTTTTTTTCCCCCTCTTGTCTACAAAAACAATAATTAAAAAGTCTAAGTTACAGTCATGCAGCTGTAAGCACGTTACCAAAGTGCAAGATAGAGATCTTGTCAGATGCTTGCAGAGAGCCCGCTATGAACACGTGCTGGGGAGTTTCATGGGCAAGACTGTGCTGCACGTTACAACGCTACAGTTAAAAGTGGGACCTGCCTAAGACCCTGACTTTGAAGTCCTGTCTGTCCTTGGCTCCCAAGGGACAGGTGTATGTGCTAAAGTCCAAACCAGGAATTCTTAAATACGTTGTCAACTCCTTGGCCACAAAGACCGTATAACCTTGTCTACATTTAGCCTGTACCATGGGCTAAACTGTAGCAGTTGTTCTACCACCTGATGACCCCTCCCCAGCTGAGAAGAGCAATTGAGGAAAAAAGGGAGAGGCCCCATGGGTTGAAATTTAAATGGATGTAATGCAATAACAAAACTAGTACAAGCACCAAAATAAAGTGTACAAGGTTCTACTCACCCTGCTCCTTAGGGTCAGCAGCAGGAGCAGAAGGCCAAGAAAGAGGAGCCCCAGGAAGAGGAACTCCACCCTCAGTGTGCTCCCTCCTTTTAGAATGAGCATGATTAAATGGTATGGGATACACCTGTGAGTCAGCTGCCTTGACTGGATCTCCCAGCTGGCCCAGAGCTACTCATGGCCTGCCTGCATGGCTGGACTGGGGGGCTGCTCCTGGGAAACCACGACAATCCTACTGAAAGGGGATTGCATTACCAAGGGCCTGAAACTAGCACTGGTTCTGTGAAACCTCTTGTAGGTAACACACACCTTCAAGACTTCCCCCAAAGCTAGGGACTCCAATTCACTACTCCCATCTTTGATAACAAAACAAGCAACAGAAAATATCTTCTGAAAAGGGATTTTTAAATATACATACTTTATTCAGCAAAAGCATGACAAAGAACCCCATGACATCTTTTCCAACATTTTTCCATTCAGCCCTTTGCATCAAGTCTCAAGATCATCTCTTCCTGCCCAGTTTTGCCTCCCCATTGAAGGAGAACCCTTAAAGCAGACCTCATTCTTCCATAGCTTCCAGTTCCATTTGTCACATGATCTTCCAGGCAGCACTTCGAGGCTGGCTACCATGCTTTTAAGTCCTGGTCTGCAAGACAGCTTTCTTGCAACTCAGTCACTTCTTTCAAAAAAAAGGTGCTGCAGCACCTAGACCACATCATTCAGAACCTCATTATCCTTTCACATCCTTGCTGAGTCTTCTTTGTGTTGCTCTGCACCTCTTAGTGTTTCTGTAAATGTAGTCCATCAGGGAGGTAAGAAGATAACAGAGAGGGCACAAAACAGCTTCAGAGCACATACTTCATGTAGGCTGTGGACAGTGAAACTGATAACTGGCTTACGTACAGCAATGGAGACTTCAGTTCGTGGTTGACAAGCTTCCTAACAGTAAACACTAGCATAGCTTGCCTAGGGAAGTCTGGGGTTTCCATCACAGGGAACTTTGAAGAACAGTTTAAACAAATATACTGGGAATACTTTAGCTACAGATGACATTGGCCTAGGGCAAAGCAATAGGGCTAGATCATCTCTCACAAACCTTTCATCTTGTATTATGTGCTAACATGGTGTTTGCAGTCTGGAAAAGATACATACAGTAAGAGATTAAAATGAAAATGTGGGGATTGCACATCAGTCAGCGGTACCTTCCTTAAGTTATGCTAGAGCATTTGGAAGCAAAAAAAGATGATGAGTGATTGCAAAGCCATGTAACAGAAAAACATTCTCAAGTAGTTTCCTGCTGGTACAGAGACAACAACGCCCAGTGAATAAAAAAGCTGCTATTAAAGGCTCAGGTTCGATCTGTCAGCACTGTGAGCTATTTGGTCAAATATCGATGGATTTCCAGGAGGAGCATCCTAGGAAACCTGTCAGAATATCCATTTTACATGTACAGAGATGATGCTGTTCCCACTGATTTCAATATAATGAGAACACAAGGGGACTGCAATAGTCCAGTCAGTCATCCAATTATATCTAAATGACCAAATCCATCCAAAGAGAGCAGATTTCTTCCCTTTGCAGTCCAAACTTACTGTTTTGTTAACAGGTTGCCTTCTCAGCCTGGATAATTCAGTATTACCTCCTTCAGAGCACACTGTTAAACACGGGATTCTTCTGTAACTGCCATTTCTGAACGCCTGACACATTTGTCAGGTGGATAGTGTTTGCTGTCCAGTCAGCAGGAGGATTATTTTTAGAGCCAGGCTCATGTAAACATTCAAATTGTGCAAACAGATGAGTATTTTATCAAAAAGCTACAAAAGAAAACCACAGGCACTGCGGAACCCCCAAAGAGATGGGAGAGGAGGGAGACAGGGAGAGCTGCCTGCACAGGAGAATTACAAAGGGCACAGAGAGTCTAAAGGGATATGGACAAGGTCAAGTTTCAAGTGATTCAGGGACTGTGAAATTTTGGTCAACACTTAGGAAGATAATTATATTATAAGGAAAAGACTAGTCTTGTACATAGGTTAGGAAAGAGAATTCAACTCTATACTGCACACTGTTCACTAGTTCATCTATTTGCTCATTCATCTCAGGTAATCACATTTAAAATGCCTTCATTCATGCATAGGCAGGATTACAGACTAAGCTTACAAACCCCACTCCAGGGCTGGAACAAATACTGTGCTAACCTGAACCCCTACAGCTACACTCTAGGGGCAGATTTCAAATAGCACTCCCCTATGGAATTGCAAAGATCACACCTACCTTCCAGATGGGACCAGTGTAAAATCTCTGCTTCTCGTTACAGACCTAATCTGACTAAATACCAGGTTTGCACTGGTCTGCTGAAAGCAGAGAACACCGTGACCATTATTTAGCTGCTGTGAAGCAAAGCACTTGCAAATTCCCGAGGACAGGCAGGAGGAAGCATTTGAGGAGTCACAATTTCAGCATTAGGAACATTCCTGATTGCCATGCCTTCAGGAAGCAGCTGGCTCTACCAGACAGACCATCCCACAGAGCTTCAGCATCTGGAGTCAGTCACACAGCTACACCACAGATACTAACCAGGGGTCTGACAACATTTTCACATTGTGCCCTTCAAAACCAAATTGAAACTTGGTCAAGGTGGGCCAGCTACCTCCCCACAGCCCCTCTTCTCCTATGGATGTGGCCTTCAGTCAGAAGACTTCATTCTGATTTCATTTCTACCCCTGGACATGGACGATAGAACCACATTTGAGGACAAGTTAAAATAACTGACCTGTTCTAGACTGCAAAGGAGCAAATGCCAAGCTGTGCCAGTTTGTATCACATACTCAGTCCCAGGAGGACTGCACACCAAGGCTAGGAAACCTAGGATAAACCCCAGTCATGTAGTAGCAGCACTGATGTGGGCACAGCAACCCAGTACGAGACACGGGCAAGGGAGAACATCCTCCTGCAGCACCTACAGACACATCCTTGGGTAAAGCAGCAGCAAGTGGCAACAGGTTCTTCTTGGTAGTGCTGTACTCTGATGGCCCCTTGTCAGAGAGACCTCCCTTCTGCATACTCAAATAAATGCTGCACCTCTTGGCAACCTCTAGCAGTGTTTTCTTGTAGGTAGACCAAGATTAGGAATCAGGGCCACAACTTTCAGTTCCTTTCTGTCGACATGAGATCTCTTCACTGAAAGCAGTAAGTAGGCAGGTGTGTTAATGAAGCTATCTAGAGCTCTACTTGAAAAACATTAAGCCGATTTTTTCCCACATTGTTCTTGTTATTCTTATATCTAATCAGATGCGTACTTCTTGATGCAAAGCCCTTCTGCTTCTAATGTTATAGAGAGTTATGGCAAAAAGTGAAGTCTCATGAATTACACTACATTTTCACAACGTAAAATGAAATGAAGTTAGAATGAGAGCCAGGAGTTCCACTCCTCTTACAGCACTAACTGCCAGAAAAATAAAAATACTGCTGGCTGTTAGGGCACTGAACTTTTGCAGGAATAATACCTAAAGAGTGAAGTCATTCTGCACACTTCAAGCCACAAAACCCACAACCAGTATGAAACTAATTCTGTTCCATACTTTCAAGGCCTGGCTCTGGGATAATTAATACTTCATAATAAACTGTTTGCAGAGCATGTTCCGGGGTCTGCATAGGGTTGGTGCCAAGGAGAAAAAAAAAATAAATTAGGGGCAGGGCAGACCACTTTATTCCAAGAACAAAGTATGCCAGGTACTAAGACACAGCCCCCAGCCATTAAACTGCATTTGAGGTGAGAATTTAAGAGTAGAAGCTCTCTGGCACAGGTTAACCTCATGTGTCTGGTCTGAAAGCCCATCAAATACATATCAAACACATAGCAGAGATGTAGATACTCAAGGGAGTGGTGCTCCTTTTCACTCTCTCCTCAGGTGACAGTAATAGGCCTCATCAGCTGAGAAGAAATAAGTTTTTACATCAGCTGTCTCAAAAAAGGGTGACACCTCCAGGGTCCACACAGCCCATTGCAACTACTTTGTTTTGCTTTACTTTGCACACATCTTCATAACACAGAAAACAAATAAGACATCAACAAGAACTCCTTGTCCATAGAGACTTTACAACATAATTTCTCCCTTAATACTGTAACTGCTCATAACTTTTCCTTATCCCTTTTTATCTTCCCAAACACACACAGAAAGGATTTTGTCTTTAAAGAACCATTTTAATAAGGTCAGACAAAAATCAAAGGAAAAAAACACAGATTATGAAAATACTTGATTCTACCATCTTAATATTTTGTTGTTTAAATCTCACCAAGGAGTTTGCATGACTGACATCAAACCCATAAGAATGAAAAAGAAGATTCAGCCTGTTGTAGAATGTCAGCTTTACTGACAGAGATTGTGCATCTTTGTGAATATCAGGCACTTACAAAAATCACCAGGTTACCAGAACAGAAGATGTAAATTAATGACCAAAAGAGCATTAAAATTATTTAACTTAAAGCCTTCCACTTCCAAGGTACTAGCCTATGAAAAACAGGTACTCCAGGCCCATCAGAGAACAAAAGAACAAGGATCCATTAAAGGAAAAATGACTCATTTTAAGACTACATTCTGCAGGCAGGTTAATCAGAGGCTACAGTCCAACCAAAACAGCTGAAATTTTACATATGTCCTTTTACTTATCAATTTACTTAAAGTGTCCAGAGATAGCAGAAAGGAAGCAGTAAATTGGCTTTCCAAGAGGGGACAGATGCAAACTACAAGGTCTCTCCATGTTACTGCTGTTTGGACCAGCTTGCATTTTAGTGCTCTCTTCCACAGGTCTCACTGCTCTTATGAGAAACCAGTTGGAATTTTTCCAAGGTCACTGGCACAGAGGTGAAAAAAATATGAGGTCCCCTCAACACTGGCAATAAACCCCTTCAGACTACTGATACTAACCAGATGATAAAGTCAGCTGAAAGTTTCTAGTCTATTGGCAGCTCTGACCTACCAGTCCACATGAGTAAACAGCGAGCTAGCAGGACTGTGCACCCCTTTTGCAGGCTCCTCTCCAGTTGCAAAACATGGTAAAAAGAAAAAAGTGTAAGAGGGTTTCTGTGATGTAAGCAGCCCACAAGGACTACACTTTTACTAGACTGATGCGAACGTTATCTTCCAGTTGAGTTCAATTTCACAGTCCAAGGCAAATTCTAAAGTTACAGCTTTTATTTTTTAAGAGAATTTCAATATTCAACTCTAGCAGTTTGTTTAAAAAAAAAAAAAAAGTGTTTGAAGAATTGAAAAAGTTGCTCAGCTAAACAACTTACTGATTAACTGAGTCTTTAAAAAAAAAAAGGAAGTATGGTTTGAGGGAAAGGGAAGCAAAGTGGGGGAAGATAAGGAAATTCTCAAACCATTACAGATGGTTCAGCCATATATCTCTAACAAAGAATTGGGGAGCATCACGTTCATACTGTGTGCTTGCATTGATAATAGGTTTGTCTACAAATTCTATCTCGCATGCCTGGTTGCTGCAAGGAGAATGCTCCAGCTCCAACACTGTTATGTTGTTTGGCACCGATGAAACAAGTATATTCTTTGGAACAAAAAGGGTCAACTGAGGACCACGGGCCGGCCAGTAGCGACCCAGATTAAAGCCATTGATCCAAATTTGCCCCTGTCAAGAGAAAAAGAAAAAAAAATTACATTTTAATAATTTGACAGAGATCAAATGATGAAATAGCTCTATGCATAATGCTTTTCACATAGTAACTGAATTTTCTCCATCATTCAGTTTGATAGAACACAAGGACAGAAAATCTACTCAAGAAAATGCTAATGACAGTCAAAAGAATCTGAATTCCCTGATGAGTTAAAGCCATCATTAATATTTTAAAAGTGGTCAAATACTGCAGTAATTCCAAACATGGCAATACTTAGAAAAACAGGACTGTAAGTTCCTGGCACTAAATTTTGCACTAAGTTTCAGACCAAAGCAAACCTGGAAGTCATATTTGCTTGAAGTGGATTGTTAAAAGGAGGCAGAACTCACAAAAGAAAAAAATTTAATCCTAATTCTTGGCTGTACGAGACTCCATTATGTAGGTAGTTCGTTCCTGTTGCATGACTTCATGAAAAAGATACACCTTGTCTAGACACAAGAAATTTGGATGTCTATTATACTTGTAATAGCTTAGTCAACAAAAGAACTTGTGAAATCACACTGCAAGAGAGTACTGTATTTTGTTTTAGTTACCTACAACCGTTAAAATCACTGGGAGTCTGCTAGAATTAACAGAAGTTCAACTAAATTGTGGCGAAATTGGCACGTAAACTCTTTAAATTACTTTTTATAGTGGTGGTGGCCAGAACCACTAGCTCAAAATACTGTTCTAACATTATAAATACCTTAACTTTGAAAGATAAAACTAAATTGGGTAAGAAGAAAAAGAAAAAAAGTCAGAACAGTCATTTATACACCACATAATAGACACATGGAAGTGACACAAATGCAGTTTTTCCCAGAAGTCTATAAATTGGTGAGTTGCAATGGACTCCAACTGAGTTGAGCTGGATCTTTGTTCACTAAACAAGATGCAAAGGAGGATATACAACTGATTTGGACAAATAACT
The DNA here is from genome assembly GCA_028020825.1 of Podargus strigoides. Lineage (NCBI taxonomy): Eukaryota > Metazoa > Chordata > Aves > Caprimulgiformes > Podargidae > Podargus > Podargus strigoides. The sequence goes on along the minus strand of CM051623.1, from coordinate 11,690,336 downwards.
TGCTCTTACTCCTCCTAAGTGTCTTTTCACCATATATTGGACAAGAGTTCAATGGACAAGAAAAGGGATGGGAACAGATAACTACATCTGTGTTTTCCCTCTGGCCTTCGGTAATCAGAATATGGAAGAAAAACAAACTAATTCATGGCATTGATGTACACTGATAAAAATAATAGTCTGAATCAGTGGAAAATAAGGATTTTTACTGCACACTGTGAGAGTTAATATGTGTTTTCACAAAGAGCTGTGTAAGGCATTTCAGAACTAAGAACCAAGGCCTTGCACAAGGAGTGTTTTGCTCAGAACATCCTGGTACCAGATAAGAAAGAAGGATAGGAGCTGCTCATAACAAACCATTCTTTATTAGAGCAATGCTGAACAGGGTAGGACAGAAAGATCAACATTCTGACTCAGTAGGTAAGGAGGACTTGAGAAATATTGCCATCCTGACTCAACAGATTCCACAAATATGCTTAAACAACCGGTTGGTAGAAAGACCTATTATGGAAACTGGAGAAACCTCTTATGGAAACTTATTTTAATAAATGGGTCGGATAGGCTGTGAGCCTGGAGTATCCAGCCAATGAAGAAACAGGACAGGACAGTATGCGTCACGAAAAATACTATATAATGGCTTACATTTTATTAATGAAGCGCACCCTATTACTCCTTCCACAAGGGGGGTGGCACCCACCATTGCAATCACGAATAAACAAAGCTGCTTTACTAAGATCCTTGCCTGAGCTAAGTTTTATTTGGCCTTAAGAGTGTTTCTCACAACACTTGGTCACAATTGTCTGGGATTGCTGAAATGGGAATAATACTTTTAAAGGATTTGCAGAAGCACAATTGTAATATAGTGAGTATTGCTGTTCAAGCTGTTTTGGAGGTATTTCTCTTGTGGTTTCTTTTTCAAGTATTTATGAAAAAAATTTTATGAAACTCACAAGTTTAATTTTATAAGGAGTTGGTACATTTGCAAATGCAGGCGAGTATCCACTTCCGTGGTATAAGATTCTATCTCGCACAGTTCTGCCAAGGTGTTAATAAACTTTGACCTCAAACTTTTTCTTTTTTTTTTTTTTCTTATATCAAGTTTATCTTGCTTTGTGGCTTGTTTTTGCTGTTTAAGACAAGGGAAGAGGTATTTATTCAAGCTCACTATACTGCTTCTGCAGTATTTTAGAAGAAAACATGGTATTAATGCAACCTCCACACACACACAAGAGGAATTGGTGAGTGTACCTATAAGACAGTAGCCTACCTACTACAGAGAGTGACTGTAACCCTGGGAGAAGTAGGAGTTTACTGTAGGAGTCAACTGCATTAGAGTTCTAACACAAGGAGGTATGATTAGACAGTTCTCTGTTTCTGATCTTAGTCACTGGTTGTAACTCATTTTTCCAGGAAAGCTATGAACTTAATTTCTCAATTCTAAACTGTCCTTATTAACATTGCACACTTGGGAATCTGTATGCCCTAAACCAAGAAATCATGACACTATACACACTACCAATAATGATCCCCAAGACAAAATAAAGGAGGAATCTCTATCTTCAGTAACAAGATTTCCTTTAGCAGGGTCAGTAACTACAAAACATGATTCCACAGAAATCAAGAACAGTCCTGACTCCAACTCCTCTTTTTTATTGAAGGAAAAAAAAAAGCCCAATAAATATAACTATACATTCAGAGGCATGTACACTTAAGTGCATCGTGCTTCCTCAAGTGAGGGTGCAGGAAGTTCTACTAATAGTGAAGTGTTTGAAACCCACTAAAGGCAAGCGAACTACAACATCAGTCATGACTTTTAACACTGCACCTTTCTTCCAGGCTGTCCAGCATGCCATATTCGATGTCTTAACATGCAAAGGCAGGATCATCATCAGAACTGTATGTTTTCTTGGCAAGCATTGTTTACGTGGTTTTCCAACTACTCAAACAGGTGGGTTTTAATCCCTATCAGAAGTCTCTCCCTACACCTTGGTGTCAGCTACTCATACAGTGCCATGCAAGGAATTAAGGCCCAGAATCTGTATGAAGCTTGAAAGATCAGTTCAGTAGCCCTACTTAGTGTTTGTCTGGGACCTCTTCACCTTGACTGCTTGAAGGTATACAAATTATGTAAAACAGAGGTTTCTATGTTCAATAGATCAGAGGAAAGATTCCCACCAATACATAAGAATTCTTAGACTCATTTACTATTTCAAAGGTGAGTTGCCAGTAGGCAGGCATGGTCATCTTGCTTCCTGAATAGGATTTAGGATCCATAGGGTCATAGAATTTACTGCTAAAGTCTCAAGATTCCAGTTCCTGTACAAAGAGCTATTTTTGGATTTCATTCAGTGACTGGTAAGTTATATACATATATAGAGGAACAGAGACTAAGCCAGACTTCCTCATCCGAGCTCAGTGCCATCAACACTAAGTGCCTGCAATGAATCATAGTCCTCTGCATATTGGGAAGTGCTTTAACCACTACAATACTGTAGATAGATCACCAGCAATTCTTCCTCCTATTTTATTAACAGTAAATGAATTGTCTCAGAAAGGAATAACTTTGTTACCTAATACTATCACAGGCACTTTCCTGAAGCCTGGAATCAAATGCTTTGGCCTCCAAGAGAAGTGGCACTTGCGCACACATTCTGCTCTCTGTGCCTCCTACCAGCTAGTTGAGCTGGTCCTTACCCATCCTGCATGCTGGCTGTTTCAAACATGACACTGAAAACACACTCTTTGTTGCTCTAGCTATGCTCTAACCCTACAAGAAGTTCCCATTAACAGAGATCCACCCACAAGATTCTCACAGCAGTACTCTGATCCATTCAGTCCAGTTACAGGTAACCACCAGAAGACAAGCAGTAACATCTTCCATGCATTGCATCCATATCTATGGGCACAACATCAGGAGTTGTGTCCAACACTCTCTATGCTTTGTAACAGGATCCATAGTTCTTCACACAACACCACAAATATGTTCTTAGTCACTTCCAGTCAGTCAATATAACTGGCAAAGTGTCCTGTAGCATCTCACTTCCTCCAGAATAAAAAAACTGTTGTATCTCAAGGCATGTATTCATTCCTCCCTCCAAAAAAGCTGTTTCTGCTCCACATCAAGACAAAAAAAACCCAACAAACAAAAAAAACACCCCACAACTAAATGCAGCATTTCTAAATAGCCTGACAGTTCATCTTTCTCACTGTTGAAAAACTAGGTTGTGTTTTTCTTTTTGTGATGCTCTACTTTCTAGACCAATACCATGTATCTTTTGACTATGTTTCCCTTCTCTTAATGGTTTATCTCCAGATTTACTTAAAGAAATCCATTTCCTAGTCATGTAAAAATATTTGACACACCCTACCACTACAATTTCTGCCTATCTAATAGAGATGGACGTTGATCATCCATAGAACTTTTAGTAGCTTCCTAAGCAGACTTCAAGTTTTTACAACAAAAAGTTGTACCTTTGTCCAGCCAGGAAACTTGACATAGGTGTCTTGAGGCAAGTCTGGAATCCCTCCAGGAATTGAAAGTGTACCAGTGTAAAAAGTAGGTTCTTCATAACTCAGTGGATTGCCAACAGATCTCTTTGGTCGGTCAAGGTAGACATTAATGTCATGGTTCACTGCTCCATCTATGTCTAGAGGATAAATTTCCCATTCAATGAGTGTATCTTGATCAAGAGTTAAATTTGAAACTAGACCCTAAGAAAAAAAGAAAACAACACCAAAACATAACATAATTACCTTCATCTTATTCAAGTTATTTGGCTGCAGCTATAAATCAGTCAGGAATACAAACGGAATCAAAGTACATGCAACAGCTGCCAATCCGTGTATGAAAAAACCAAGCATCTGGTCTTTGGCAAGTTATAAGCTTTGCTTAAGAATAAAGGGTTTCATTTATTCTCTGTGAAAGACCTGTTGCTCTTCAAAGTTTTGAGTTTTCACTGATGCCAAAGTTTTTTTCAAACTTTTTTCCTGTAACTGTGAAAATTTCTGGTTTGCTTTAACATGAACCCAATTCCAAAACCTGGGGCTTTATAAAAAGCAGAAAAAAGCATTACATATTGTAAGTTTGAGATACTATCAAGAGATTTGGTAACACTGAGTCACTAACCCAAGACATTAACCCGCACAATAGCAGAGAAAGCAGTAACTTCCCACAAATCTTCTACAGCTAACATACAGTATCACAAAATCAAGGCACATGCTTTGTGACCCTGATTCAGTGAAACACTTTAAGCTTACAGTCAGCTTCAAGCCCACAGAGCCCTGTTTCATTTCTACAGAACCATGTGTGCAGCACACCAGGGTATTCACAATGAATGCAAAAGCATGGAAAGGTCATGATTTAAAGAGAGTGAAAGGAACATTAAGTTACCCCTTGCACATGTCCTAATTGTGTTACAACAGTAGTTTCTAAAGTTGTGTTTCAGCGCAATGCGCGGGGTTGATTTTAAACCAATGCTGCTATTTTCATATAATCACTTGAATAGACCCTGCATAGGAGCTGTTTTTCAGTGCAACTTAATTTCTGTTGCAAACACCACATGTTGAACAGGAACAAGCAAAACCACATTTTCCATGGCCTTGGAGGGCTGATGCTATGACGTGTGTCAGTTCTGATGTCTAATAAGCATTGTACTGACTCCACAAGCCTCACCATCAGTACGAGTACAAATTGATTTTCCCTTCCTTTACCTAGATGCCCAGCTTACAGAACAGGAACTTATTTTTGTTATATCAAAAAAAAAAAAAAAAAAAAATCTGCACAGAGTTAAGTAGCAAAACTTTTCTATACAACCTAAATTTTACCTAGTCTAGCAATCAACTGAAGCTATGCAACATAACTTCAGCTCAAACTTTCTAACCACCTCCCTAAGCCTGTCTTCAGGCACTACGAATGGTTTGATTTTACAAATGAGGTGAAGTGCCTACTAAGCATTCTTTCTTTAGTCTGCATAGGAATGCATGTTCAACAGTCCAAATGTGGATATAAATTTTCCAAAGTAAAACAAAGATACAGGTGGCAGTGAGCATGTGAAAAATATAGAAAAAAGAGAAACCACACTCTTCCTTCCTTTGTGTCCTTCAACAACAAGACTTAGATCAGCAGGATGTTCTAAAACCAGAACCCTTTTAAGATTCCTTTCCAAAAGCTAGGTGCCTAGTTCCATTTCAAGCACAAAGACAGTGATGATAAAAAACCAAACAGCTAAAACCCAGAAAAGCTACCCTATATGCTCAAAAACATGAATCTTCACAAGGTAAGAGCCTCTTCCCATAAAGTTAGTTTAGAAAGCACAAAATATCTAAAACCCAAGCTGTAATTACTCCGCTTTCAAAATCAACGCAAAGAACAGTGTGAGCAAGGGATTCTGTGGGAAGAAGTGCTACTTCTTCTACATGGAAGGATCCTGCTTTTAGAGGATTACTCTCACAATGCACATGTCTACTAAACTTGCTTTCACTCTTAAATCTTTAAAAGATTGAAACCCTGGTATAAGTGTGAATTTCAGCTCAACCACAGCAACACTGAGCACCTCCCTAATCTTCTATTCTGTTACCTTAATTTAGTACTAAGCACATAGGTTCCTTGTCACCTGGCCTGTTAAATAAATAAATAAATGTAACACCTCTGCTGCCTCTATATGAAGGCAAAATACTGGGGAAGCCACTGCCCTCTCTTGCCACTCAGATAAAGGTAAGGTAGCTTGAAAATACAGTATAAACAAAGTTGGGACTTCTGCTGCCCCCTGAATCTATATGCCACAGCTCAGAAAACCCTCAGGTGCTGATGATTTTAATTCAGAGGCTTTCATGCATCCTAGAAGTTCCCACATACATTTAGTTTGGTTCTGATTAGGATTTAAATAACTGCATGCCTTCCAAAGCATAGGGATGGGTAAAACTGCTTTTTGATATGGTGAAAGCCTGTAGGTGACCAGCTTTGCAAATGCTGAGTGTTATATTGCTTTGCCTTGACTAGAGTCTTAGCATAATTAGAAATACACCTAAAAATCCTCATCACAACACACTTAAGAATAAGGTAACTGGCCAGTTAAGTCTCCTTCAAACCAAGCCTCAGCTTCAATTCTTCCATGCTGCTTAATCATAACTAGTATATCCTTCTTTAACAATGCAAACAGGCCCATCCTACTCATGGCAACACAACACAAGTGTGAGAAAGAGAGATTCTGCCTACTGGAGATCTTGCAAGTCTCTTCCAAGTCTATGTTTTATGATTGAACTGGATTCTGTAACAGGCCCAAACTCAACAAGAGTCTGTCATCTCCTCATGTAGGCTACTCAAGATTCCTATGCATTTGGGTTTACTTTTTCCTCTACTTACAGCCTTAAAAGGCAGAAAAGTCAGGAGTGAAGTGGAGCCTGGGAAGAAGGAAAGGGTGGAGGGAAGGTGTTTATTAAGATTTGTTCTTGTTTCTCATTATCCTACTCTGTTTAATTGGCAATAAAGTAACAAATTCCCCAAGTCACGTCTGTTTTGTCTGTGAGGATAATTGCTGAGTTATCTCCCCGTCCTTAACCCATGAGCTTTCTGTTGTATTTTCTCCCTGTCCTGTTGATGGAGGAGGAATGATAGAGCAGCTTGGTGAGCACCTGGTAGACAACCAAGGTCAACCCACCACAGTCACTCATGTGGGCATGTGACAGTCCCAAAGTGTAGCATGGATGTAGAAGCATTCAGAAGCTTTCTGATAATTATCTCTAAAACCTGATCAGTCCAATTCTGAACTGACAATTTTGCACGGTAAAGTGCTTGTGAGACAGCCTTTCCTAGACACACTGAAAATACTGCAAGGGTACGCTGCTGACAAATGAAATGGGACAAGGAAAGAGATACAAAAGTGTACATATATATATATATACACACACACATGAACATACACACACACATAAATACAACACCAGCATTCACAAGCCTCGAGTACAACCAAGATCTAGACTAATTTCCAACCCAGTTTTGCAGTTTATACAAACAGTTTTGCTCATTTTCAAATGTTAGCTACAGGCTCAACTCAACCTGAAAGTCTTGTGGGCAACACTTTGGCTGACAAAGTAAATGAACCAATAAAAAAAAAAATAATTTAAAAGATGTCTGTCGGTTTTAAATTCCACTTTGATTTTGGTGACTGCAAAAACTCAAATGAAAACTAGTGAGTAGTTATATTTTGAGGTAAAATTACAGCTGTGTAATCCTGATTCTTTTGCTCTTTCCAACCCACTGCTTTCTTTTTAACCTGTGGAAAGGAGGAAAAGCCACCACAATCTAGTAACTTAATTGATTTTACTTACCTTAAAGTCGTTATTGTATCTACCAAAGTTGACTCGGCCCATATTCTCTACCAAGATGTCCAGGTTTGCTCCAGCCTTCCCAGTTATATTTATCGCAAGTGATTCGTCCCTTTCAAGGACACCTTGAGGAACCTAATATGAATTACACCAACAGGAAGAAAACAATAACAATTGAAAACTAACAAAGCCCTCTTATTTGTCTCTTCAACTTGCATGAAAAAAAGAAAGGGGACAAAGGAAACAAAAAAAGTAAAAAACAAAATTTCCTTTCCTCCTCTTGCATGCGTACACACAAAAACCTGCTCTGTCAATATTCATGTTTCAGTACATCAACTGGATGTGCTACAAGGCAGCATTTGTCTAACTGACATCATCTCTATTCCTTAGCTAAACTCAATCAGTTGTTAGAACCCTAGCATTTTTGATGCATCTGATTCACAAAAAGAAAGTTAGTCTAGTGACTAATAAGATTTTGGCAGTATCAGTGATTAAAAGGTGTTTCATCTTCCAATTAAGCTCGTGTCAATATTTAGCTTTATTTATTTCCACTCCCATAAGATAAGGAAAGAAGAGCTTGATCTGGACACAAAGGTAATGAGAGTCAGCACAGGTCAAAGAACAACGAAAAAATAGGCTATCAAAGTCTGTGAATTTACACTAATTCTCATTAAGCAGGAACAACCCTGCTTAAGGGAAGAAAAGTAAAGTTCATATCTTGTACAATAAACTACTTTTAAAAAAAAAAAAAAAAGTGTGGTCAGAAACCAGTTTCATAAGGTAAGATATAGGCTCAGAGGCTCAGGCTTCCACTTCCCTCCACCCTCAAAGAAAAAAAAAAAAAAAAAAAATTAAAAAAAAAAAAAAATCTATGGAAATACCGCAGAAAGCCACCAAGCACATATATTATTAATGTATTTCATTAATCTGCAAGTAAACACTTCTTCTAGGTCTTTTTTTCCACTAAAGTCATGAATTTGTATCAACATTCAAGTATCAAAAACTGAAACAATTATGTTTTCCTTAGAAATAACAGTCATATTTTCTGAAATATTAATATGAACATTTAGTATTAATCAACTGTATACTTTCTTACTTCCTTCATCTGATTAAATAAGATTATCTAATAAAGTTGTTTTGATAAGCTGGAGGGGGGGGGGGGGGAAAGGCAGACCGTATCCACAACTTTTGTGAAGGCCACTCAGCAGAAATGAATACCAGCAAACAATGTTTACCCCATCAACAGAGACATAGGCACGATCGTGGACTCCATTTAAAGGTGAAGACAGTTCTGTTGGCTCTGTACAGTTTCTTGGAAGAGTAGTTCTGTACAGCACAAACCCAAAATACTAGGAAAAGAAAAGAAAAAAATCCCAAACAGATTAATGAAACAAGTCATTCCATAACTTCAGTTCAAGTCATGAATTAGAAATATCCCACATTCCTGCCTACATGCTCGGATTGAAATGTTAACTTTCATTCACTTCAGATAGCATCTATCACAGATGTCAGCTTCAGATTAGAGCTCACTTTGACCTTTAAGTAATGGGTGTAAATTCCACAGAGTTCCATTTTTAAATGTTTCATCAGAGCATTTATGTAGTTTTAAAAGATAAGGGTCTTAGCTAAGGTATTTCCTCAATAAAAACAAAGCAGTTAATGACCAACAGTATTATTTCTTCATTAAAATCAGTGAAAAGACAGCTGGGAAATCCCTTCATAACTGAGTTTGTATAACAAACTTGAAAATGCACTTGTCACCCAGTGCCCATAAATTGACATATTCATCGAGTCGATATAATTTATTTTAAAAACTACCAGATTTACACTAGGAACATTTTGGAATATTTTTCACTAAGTTCCTCATCAGGAAAGGCAAAAAAAAATGTTGCAGCCATTGGATTTGTTCTCATCACAAAGTGAAACACAAATTAAAAACAAGTCAAAAAATGCATTGTCTCTTTCACTCAGTAGCCACAAAACCATTATCTTCAAGACCTGCATTAGAACATAACCCTGGTAGTGAGAGTAAACTATTTCTATTCTGCTATAATTATTATATTTGCATTACATTTACAACAAGGTGCCCATAAAAGGGAGAAGGGAAATAAATTAAAAAATTAAAAACATGCTAGGAAGCTCTGCTGGCTGCCCTCTTCTCTCAGGAGTTTTCCTAAACAGAGTACTAAGGGTGGGAAGGCCAGAGGATGAGAGAGGAAAGCCCACTAGAATTCACACGCAAACACAATGTACTACCTGCAGCTACTGTCACATCTCTGTATTAGTGGCTTGGAAAGGAAATGGAACAGGCTGCCCAGGGCAGAGATGGGGTCCCCATCCCTGGAGGTGTTTGAGTTGTGCTGACGTAGTGCTTAGGGGTACGGTGTAGTTGAGGACTGTCAGCGTTAGGTTGATGGTTGGACTCTATGATCTTAAAAGTCTTTTCCAACCTAGGCGACTCTGCAATTCTGTGAAAAATCTGAGCTTTGAACCCCTACTTGACTAATGCCATATCTCAGGTATCTGCTGAACTGCTCCCCAATCTGCTCCCTCCCCCAGATACTATCACCATCACGTTCTCTCCGAGTATTTTCTTTTAGCTGCAGGCAATTAGCACCCATGCTCCAACCTCTGCAAAACTTGGCACAGAAGTGATCAAGGAGCCATGGAAAGACAGAATCCCTCAGCAGCATGGGAAAGACCTTTGACTGTGAGGGAAGATCCGGAAAGTCACCAAAATTGACAGGGAAACTGATGTAGAAGCTGACAGAGAGGAAACATAAGGGAGAGTGAGAGGCAGCAGAAGCCACAGGAGAATGCAAAGAGAGAGATTTGTCTAAGCTGAGGTAAGGTGTAAGACACTGGACATAAGATAAATCATACCACAGAGAGCTGTTCAAATAAACTTTACAAAATTCCTGCAAAGTTCTTACTGAAGGAATCCTCACCTGCTTTAGCTGAACAAAGGTTAAGGGGTAAGTGCTTTTCACTGGTCCCGCAGGTGACAGCTTGTCAAGAACCTCCACCACAGTGCCCACCTGCAGCATAGAGAAAGCAGGTACATGAAGGTCAGTAAATTTCAATTCAAACATAACAACTTGCATATCCAGCCACCTAGCTGCATCTGTCCAGAAAGCAAAGAAATCTTAAGCCCTTACATCATCCTTACAGACACATTAATAATATAGTACAGTACAGAGAACTGATGAGCCCTCAAAGAAACATGCTACATGTGGAGCAACATTTTAAAAATCCAGATGCTCTAAATTCGCTATGCATTCATAAAAGTGACTATTATTTAATGAGAGCTAACCCAGAATTTTATCACAAAAGTTCTATAAAAACACACAACTACTCTGGACAATTAATACAAAACAACTATACTATCTAAATCTTGCTCAATTATACTTACAACCAAGCTAGGGAAAATGCCACTGGTTTCCAGTGAGTTAATCTGAAATCATTCTAAGCTAAGCAGAGATACAATTTAGTTTCATCAAGATTTATCCAAGATGCATTTGCCCTATTTATTCTTAAATGATTTTAGAAACCCTAAGGCTGCAATTCAGTGTCACATGTAAGTAGCTGGACTGATTTTAGTGAGGCTAGGAGCAAGGTTTAGGCTAGTCACATGCTGAATAAGGCCTTACATGTGTACATTTAAATTGCCTTTTGTTGCCATCTGCAATTTCCTTTTTGCAATTATAGTTTTCTACTCACCTACAATTCTCTCTCAAAGCCCACTATCAATTTTCTGTTAGTCAAGATGCACACAATATGCCCTAGTGTCTTACAAGCTCAAAAAAATCAATTGCATTCATATTTTTCATACAAGATGTCAGTCAGTTTCACCAGAAGTTTTGTTACTGTTCAGTGGTAATCGCACGTCAGACATTCCAAGTATTTCTCAAATGTGGATTTGCTTTCAAATGCTTGAGAAAAAAACAGTTTAAAAAATTGGGCATTTAAAATCATGTAAAACCGTAAACTATAAGAGCATTCACAGCAATACAAATTTCTGAGGCATTGAATTTTTCCAGAGCATACATGAAATTCAGCAGTGCTGAAATTTTAAGTGATATATTAAAATATAAAATGTAATTTGAATATATTAAAGTGTACATCACTGTGCGAAATTCTGTATGTGTCAGCATGAATCATCTACACAAATGCAATTATTTCTTCAGTACAGTACTGATTTTGGCTGGAAATGAGTTAAACTTCTGCGTAGTTGCCTTATGGGGCTGTGTTTTGGATTTATCCTGAAAACGGTGTTGATAATACAGAGATGTTTTCATTATTACACAGAGTTAAGGCCTTTTCTGCTTCTCACACCACTCCACCAGAGATGAGTACGTTTGCACAGACACTGACAGAGTGGATTTCTAGAGCTAAACAACAGTCCTATGAGCGTTAATAGCCTTGGCCCTAGGCAGACAATGAAATTAGAAATGAACGTAAGTGGTAGTAAGATGCATATAGTCACTTGAACGAGCTACACCACATAGACACACTGCAGGCACCAAGAGGCAGTCATTTCCCTCTGGAAAGGACGCCCCTCACATTCTGCATCTAAACCCCTAAACCCTGTCATCTTGCTTACATTTCTTGAGCCCATCTATTGCTGTTCTGCCTTTGCCTGCTCTCATTCCTCATCCTCAACACTTCTCTTTTGCATTTATGCAGTAAGATTTTTTTCTTCATTACCTGCCTTTCTGTCTTCTGCAGCAATGTCAGTGACCCCAGCACCTTTTAAGAAATTACTTTTTTTCCCACCCACCCAGGAAAAATCTTTGAAATAATTCAATAGCCAAAATGAACAACTGCCTGGTAAGAGAACAGCAGGGGAGTTTTTCTTTTTATTTTTTATTTCTTTTCCCTCCCTAACTAGTCTGGGTTCTCCGATTATTTTCACCTGAGACAACCTATTTGCAAACCTCAAAAAAAACATCAAATATGACAGGCAGCACTGCTAAGGGCAAAGATCTCTTTTCCTCAAGTTTAGGTCCCAAGTAGCTGATCAGGTACTTAAGGACTGAATTGTCACAGAATATCTTGGGGGAAAAAAAATTAGAGAACAGCCTGCTCTGGCTACACGTAGCTCTGTAAAGTACACCATATGACTCCTGAAAATACCCTGGCATCTCCTTTCCCTCTTGCTTTCTGCAGAAGTGTCAAGGGGGCTGGTTCACTGCACTAGATTCAAGACTGTGCCTAGCAGACTGTCTGCTGGACCTCAACTGCACAGTGAAGCCTCACATAGTACCTGTTTTAGCACTGCCACTGCAAATATGGCTAGGAAGTTTACTATTACCAAAGTTAAGTCTTACCATTTAGAACATTCCCTCTCTGATATTCACCCAAATACAGTCAGGCTTCTTCATACAACAAAGTGCACTGGGGACCTGGTCCCAGCAGGGGCTAGAATGCATGACGGAGTTGGAAGGATGGCCTTGGCAGGGACGGTACAAACCCTCTGTGATTTGAGACTCATCCTGTGTTGCAGGGTAACCAAGCAGAGGAGTAAACTGCTGCAGAGGGTTCACAGAGCCAAAAACAGCCTTCTTCCCAGAGGCTTTCAGTGCAGATGGCAGTGTATGTACAGGCAGTGACAGGGACCTCATACCTGGCAGTTCAGACATGCCATCTGGATTCCTAAAACCGCTGGGTGGAGAGTAAAACACCTCCTCTCAGAACAGCAGGAAGTGTCGAAGGTGAGAATGTGCAGGAAGAGGGCGCCTAGTGTGATGGCCAGGTTAGAGCTGCTATATTTGAGCAAGTTTAGTCATCTGATGACTCCTTTGTAAGACAACTGTCTGGGCCAGGCACCCTGCAGCATTCATTTCTTGAAGGCATCAAAGTGCATTGTTCTAGTGAAACTGGACAGCCCTATGTGGGAGCCATGAACCATGAGAAGATGGTAGAGTCAAAATCTGATTGCTAGGCTCCCAAACACTAGCAACCTATTACAGCAGCAGATGTGGTGGGTGTACTGATAATGGCATACGATTAGTCACTACCAAATATAGGGCAGTTCAGTGAAACCTCATATGGCGACTCCTGCCCTGAAGAATCTGAAGATACTCAAAGGTAGTTGAAAATGATATAGATCTCTTTCAACTCCACTGGTGAATCACTTTTATACGAAAGTATTTCTGCCCACCACTTGAGTGGGATGAGCTGAAAACGCCTGCAAAGCCTTATGACTACCAAATTTTGCAACACTTCAGCTGCAGTGCTTAACAGATTAGATACACTGCTGATTGGAAAGGTGGCTGCCAAATTAAAAGTACAAAGTTTAAACCAAAGCATTATGAATTACAGTATCCAGTACACCAACTGCAGCAATCCTCCACCTCAAAACAACTTGACTGTGCCCAGCAGAATGAATATAGCCAAGTTCATACTTGTTGCCTCTTCCATCCCCCCTTAAACCATCCCCTACACTCACCGTAGGAACCTAGTTCTCAACTATATTTCACAGAAGGTCCCAAAATGATGGTGATATGGACAAACCCCAGCTACTCATGTGCTGACCACCACTGTTGTCAGACAGGATACAGCAAGGCTGGGTTCTGCATGCTAGCTTCTGCATGCTTTTCCCTCATCAGGAAACTAGTTTAATTTCTCTCATCAGCTACAGGCTTTCACAAATTTTGTAAGAAACTTTTCAATAAATTTTTAAGTCTTACTGATAAATGTTCCATATTCAAAATGTAAACAGAAGTATTTAAAAGATATGTAATATCCTGCCTGCTGCTTCTACTTCAGAGGCATCACCAGCCACAAAACCACTCTTTGCTCATAGCTCTCACACTAGCATTCCTCCAGCTACATTATTCATACATGAGTTATCTTAGACAACTATGATTCTATCGTGTTAATAATGCACTAATTTCAGTTTAGAAAAACTTCAGGCACGTAACTGCACATTGTAAAAATTGTCTTTTTTTAACCAGATAATATACATTTTCTCATTTTCCACCATGAGCGTGATTCCTAACTCCCGAGTTCTACTCCCTCCTTCCTGAAAGTTTGCTTTCAAGGTTCTCCTCTTTATTTTGTGTATCTAGAGACTGCCATGACACCCTCCATAAACATTTTTTGCAAAAAGCAAACACAGAGCATTATGGAAAGATACACAGCGTATTACAGATGTTAATTTACCTTCTGCAAGCGAACCTTCCCGAATGCAAATTTGGGTGTTGTCGGAGGGATAAAACCTTCTGGTAACTGCTTATACTAGAAAGGGAAGGAGGAAAACACACACACAAAACTTAAATACAAACATGTTTTAACTGAATTCTCACTTTCCACTTCACAACTTAAAAAAAATAGAACTTTGGCTAAAAGCAGATAATCTCTCTGTGTTAAAGGATTATGGCTGCATCTACTCTAAAATGGAGGTTTTTTAACAAAAAAAAAAAAATAAAAATCCATCTGACTTGATCACATCTGGTAAACATGGGAGCTTGAGCTATCCTTTCCAAGTCTGTAGGGCAGTACTTCCACCTAACCCTTCCTTATCAGCACTTCCATATGGGAATTATGAGCCTCTTGTGCCTCTCCTTTCAGTGTTACTATACCACCATCATCTGCTAATCCATTACTGCCTGGGCTGCTTTCTTTGAGAAGCAGGCCTTGAGATCACACCCTCCTCCACAGCTCCACGAACCCTTGAGGTCCCATCATTAGGATCCCTCTGGTCCTGGTCTAGATAACTGCCTAACCAATCACAGGGAAACATGACAAGGAAACACTTTGACTGCTGGGCTATTTCTGTTTAGTTCTTGCCCTGTATCTCTAGGAAGAACCACCCGAGATCAGCAGAGAGAAGGGGTGAAGGATGTCCACAACTCTGCTGGACACCTTTGAGGAGCAGCAGGTCTAGACAGTGGCTTTCTGCTCCATACCCTAGCCTCCTCCTCTCTGAGCCTACACCCTTCTTTTCTCCTTGCCATCATCCTCTTCTCCCTTTCCTGCCATTAATTCTCTCCTATAATGTCCACTCTTCTCATCTGTTCTTTCATTTACTGAACATGGCTCTGTCTGCACGTTAGAGAGAAGAAACTTCTGCAGATGAGATACCCATGTGATCAAGCAATCTAAGCCTAAATTTTAATACACATGCACAAATGACCACCCTTGTGAAGGCCATCTTAACCTGCACATTGAGTGACTTCTGAGTGCTTACTTTGGCAGCTCCTAGTGTTTTTTTTAAAATAAATTTGGTGAGGGGCTGAAAGGGCATTTTTTCTTAAGAGATTTTACTTTGATTTCAGCTTCAAAGTTTTAACACAAAGCATGATTTGCTGAGCTTACACATGGTATGTCCAGCACAAAACTCATGTGCAAAAGCTCACCTCTGCACCAAGACAAGGGGTTTATTTGTTTAGTTGGTCTGTTTTTTAATATTTTTTTAAAACAGAACACAGCAGTATAATTCCCAATGCCCTCCTGTCAAATCTCAACTATGGACTGATAAAAGCCTAATTTATATTTCCTGTAAGAATTTCATTTCTTCCTCTCTGTATTTGAAAATAATGAAGATATTCAGGCTTAAAGAAAAGAAAAAACCTATATTCACCCAAGAGAAGAAGTCAAAAGTAGGAAATTTCAGCCTGAATAGTAAAATGCTGCCAGCAATTGAGAAGCTGTAGACTGAAATTCTTCTTTATTATATTTACTAACTTAAGGAAACAGTAAAGGTAGATTATAACGTTAGCCTTGTAGCACAGCTAACGTGTTGAATGCAGTCATTAGTTACAGGAAATTTAATTTTCTTTCACCAGCTCCACCTCAAGCTGCAACTGTATAGACAGACACTTATGGGCTTTGAAGCCAGAGCAGACACAGGAAAACTTCACTAAGATCCTATGGATACAGAGGGTAAGAGATAAAGAAACCACACCAAAAAAAAGCTGTTCCATGACCCAACATACCTTACGTTATACTGAACACTTCAAATCTTATCAAAGCCATTTCAGTGCACTAGAACTCTAGTTATATTTCAGATAGGGATCTTGCCTTGAAGAAAACAACTAAAAAACATGACTTTGGGAATTTTTCTGGTGAGAAAAGTGTATCAAGACAGTTCCCCTTAAAAAGCTATCAAAATTATCCCATGAACAGAAAGCTTAGGGAAAATGAAGAAATTAAAGAAAATGATTCACAGCAGGTCTTCCACAGGGAGGGAGATAAAGGAGTGCTAAACTAGAGAAAGTGTAATACACTTTCGGGAGATTTACTCCCATCAAAAGAAAAGTCTTTTAGCGAACAGGAATGTTGCTGGCATACAACAGGACAGCAAGTACAAGCCAGAGCCTTGGGATTTCCATGGAATCTGTTTTTAAGCCTCATCTGAATGGCCTCATTTGGATAAGCATGCTCCTTCTCACAGAGGCTCAAAACCACAACATGAAGCTTGGGGATACAGATGTTGTGTTGAAAGAAAACAAATGCAGAAAAAAAAAGTAGAGCTGAATCATTTCAGCATCAGAACTGCATCAGTATCTCCAACTCTGAAACAAAGGAAGGAGCCATGGGGACAGAATGGATAGACAGAGAGGTGCAAGATCTTTCCCCTTTTGTAACAACAAGCAATTAGGCTGGCCTAATTGCCTTGTTCTATTTCACTTCCCTTACCTGCAGAAAATAGTAATTTCAAAAGTAACTTATACCAACACAAGAGTGAGAGAGTTTGCAGTACACCATGGATGTTTAAAAGAACCATTGCAAATACATCCTAGGAACACTCACCATACCAATGACTTCTCTCAATGCAAAATACTTTTCTGTCAAATCCCCCGCTTCACTCAGTGGAGCATCATAGTCATAACTAGTGGGCTGTGGCATATAGGGCATATTAGCACCTAAGGGAGGGGGGAAAGAAAAAAAAAACAACAAACAAAACAACACAATAGAAACAGTGAAAGAGTTGTTTTTTTTCCAAAAATATCAACTTGCAGAATTTGTTCCAATCACAGCCAGACTCCGCTACATTTTTAGCTTCAATGTGGGCCTTGGGATTTAGCATAGAGAAACTATTCCTGACAGAGGACAACGTCCTTCTGAGCTCACACTGCTCTGTTATACAACCTTCAAAAATATTCTGAAAAGAAACAAATTTACCCATGTTTCAGCTGTTTCATAAGACTGAGTGAAGCAGAAGTAGCATTTGCAATGTACCATGTGAGCTTAGTACAACGTGCTGGCAATAGACAGAGAATGGCTAGTGCAGTCATCTTTTACCATGTGAAAGCAGGCATAGCTTTTTCTTTCAAAGAATACATTACTACCCAATTCATAAACAGCTACCCTACATCACTAGTACCATTTAAATCATTTCTTACCATTCCAATAGGCAAAGTTAGTCCCACCTATAAACATGTACCTAAAAAGGAAAGAGTTGTCCACTTAAATCAGGTTTTGCTGAATAGGGATAAATTAATTTGTCCCCCTCAAATACTCTACTGAACACACACTTACAGGTTAACGTTAGCACCATGTGCCAGGATTTCATTAAGTGTTTTAGCTATAGTTTGTGCAGGCACAACAGAATGACGGTGCCCCCAGTGATCCAACCATCCAGTGTAAAACTCAGAATTAACCTGAAAGGAGGAAGGGCAAAAGAGGAAGGGAAAACATGAAGAGGGAACAAGAACAGAATGCAATGTGATTTAAGATTACTAACTCTAAGAGGGAAGAAAAAAAGGCACCTTGACTCATTTGAGCCATTTTTAAACTACTATAAATACAGCAAAGTATACACTAAGTCAGTCCTTTTCAGCAGATTACTGGTCAAAGAAATTAAAGGATTGTTTCAACATTTTACAGGGACACTCTGAAAATAATTGCTTCAGTACCAAAGAGCACAGATTTCCTTGGAACCTGTCAACATGAATGTGCCAACTTTCAAATAAATGAGGGAACCAATACAACCTCTGCAGAACAGCATATGTAGACTAGAGGTGATGAAAACTGTATCTTTCAAATACTCAAACTGCGTTCTAAACAATTTCATTGCACAGAGATAACCTTTTACCCTCAACAGGCCTTCTCCTTTGTCAAAATGGCTTCCAGTGATCTCATATCCCATTATAGTTTGTGTAAAACCTCTAGGGTAGCTGAAAACAGGAAGCAACTTCTAACCTGCCCTTTTAATTTTGCTTTTAACTTCCACCCACACATGCACCTCACTAACTCATCTAATCGTACTTACTGTTTCCGCTGCCTTGTAAACATTTTTCTTAGCAAGGAAAAATACTGAAACAAAATCAATACCTTCCGAGACTAAAATGGTATTTGCAGAACAGCACTTAATGTGGATTTAACAAACACGTACAGAAGCTCCTCTATTCAGTTTTTCTGACTGACTTGGAAATTATGTCTTCATAAACACCTCCCTGGAAGTGTTTAAAAAATGAGTGGATGAAGCACTTGAGGCTATGGTCTAGTGGTTAGGGAGATGATGGGATAAAGGTTGGACTTCATCCTGGAGGTCCTTTCCAACCACAGTGATTCTATGATTCTATGTCCCTAAAACTGTCCAACACACTGTTGTCAACTCCTCTCTTATTAACCATTGCAAGATTAGGAATGACACAAAAAATTTAAGGGAAAAGACATACCAAAGGGCCTGTAGGTTCACTGCTCCTTTGAGCTAAGAATGCTGCTGTGACATTTCCACCTATAAGTAGATAAAAATAAAATTGAGTTGCTACACCCATTACGTTTTCAGTCCTTCATTTTACTGAAATACATGTCTTATCTCCCTTTCAACACCTAGCAAAAATCCAAACAAGAAAGTTACTTCCGAAAACACAGGAGTCAATACCTTTGATTCTAGTGTTTAAATTGCAGAACTTATTTAAAATATATACATACATGTATGTATGTATGCATGTACATCTTTGCTTTTGAGATACATCTTCTGAAAACCCAGCCTTTCTCAGGAATGACATCCTGGCACCAAAAAGTCTGAGATGTGCCAGAATTGCTACTTGGTCATTGGAAAGTACAGGCCTGGGGTCGCAGTAGCCAGTCTATGGGGAAGAACGGAAACCAGGCAATCTCTAAAAAGGAGTTTCACTTCTGATCATTCCTACTGGCTCAAGCCACAGGGACTGGAAATAACTACTTCCACGAGAGGCTCACCATCTCATATATGATACACATGAAGGAGTTCACAATTGCAATCTACTCACAAGAAAATGGATTCCTGCTAAGCACACATCTTTGACTGTAGAGAGAATAATGTACAAAATAGGTCACACGTAAAAAATACAGAAAGATCTATTCTTGGAGTTTGTTTCTTGTGCCTTAAGCTTATTTTGCCAAGTCCATGCAGTATATGAACATTTACATCATTACCTCTCCTCTCCTATCAAAAGGGCACCTTCTGAACACTCTGTGGTTGCTTAGCCATTCTTCAGGCCTATATCACAGCAAACTGGCAGTGTACACATTTCTAATAATGATCTTCAGCAGTAATTTTTTTTCCAGTAACCACTGGCTTAAAAAGAAATTAACTGTGAGGGTTGGATTCTGGGACAGACAAATGACATTAAAGGAAAACAAAGCAACCCAACACAACAACAAAAAACCTCCAGCATCAAAAAAATATATTAAAAAAAAACAAAACAATGGGATCAATGCCAACTATGACTGCTAATTTTTAGGAGATATGCACTATGAGCAGTGTAAATTGTTTATTCAGTATTTCATGATGCAAGGAAGTGATTATGACTCTCTAACTGGGTACTTGCGGGTGATTCTTGTACATTTAAGAGTACATCAAATATACATAAACGCCAGGGAGTTGGACTCAATGATCCTTATGGGTCCCTTCCAACTTGAGATATTCTATGATTCTATTACCCCATTTAAACAAAGTCACCAGGTTTGTCAAGAGGTCCAGCCAGTTTGTCTTGCCACAAACACACACCGAATAGAACTTTTTGGTAACAAACCACAGTCTCCAACCTGGGCCAAAGTCCACTGTTGCATAAAGACCCTGAAGAGCTCCACATCTCAAGTGAAACTGGCTTGCACCATCAGTTGTGAACAGCACCACCTCATCCCCAAGATGCTGGCGAAAGAGCTTCAGAAGGGAACGCAGATAGTCATAGTCGCAAGTGAAGTAGCTGCCGTACTCATTCTCTACCTGCACAGCAAAAGCAAGTCAGTAAAGCAGTAACCAATTTCAGTCTGCATCTGACACCAAAAATGAAAAGCCCAAATCTGACCACCCTCTTCCTTCGATAGCAATGCTGAAAATGTCACTTTAACTCCAGGCCTGAGGAGTAAGAGAAGACAACACTTCTAGGCACTTATTCCTCTCATCTGTATCTTACACAGAGCAATCATTGTAAGGAGGCAAGGAATTTTCCTACAAAATCACTCTCCACATAAAAATCTCTATCCTAGCTACTTCGCAATAGTGATCAAAACGCAGCCTATTAAAAATGGAGAGCCTCCCAAGCAGAACAAAAAAAACATAGAACAGGCTGTGACATGATCAAAACTGCAGCAAAACTGAACTTCCAGAACAGACACACCTACAAGGAGCTCATGTGAACAGCAAAACCCTGCAATGGACTCAAAGGACAGAGGGGAGGAGGACAACCCTGCTACTACTCAGAGGTACACATCTTGCCCTTTTCCCAAGGGGATGGACTTTCAAGCTCCAGATCCAATGTCATACACACTTCAAGGTTATTTTTGAAAATCCTGTCATAAGCATTGTATTTCTGCCAAGGCTTGCTTTTGCTCAACAGGCACAATACATCATTCAAGAACAATAATCCTGGGTACATTGTAAGAAGGGTCTCCTATCCCACCCTGTGCCAACCAGGCAGTTTAAAACAAAAAAAATTTAAAACAAAGCTTTTGTTATAGTCAAACACTAAGAAAATGGAACAATCACCACTGCATATCTAGAAGAAGTTTAAGATAGAAGCTACTCACCATGAATGCACACAATATTGTGTCCTGAAATATATACAGCTCAAGTTAGGTACTAAGAACTAAAAAAAAATCTAAATTTTGACACCATTTTTGTCACAAGTTTTGGGCTTACTCCATACTGCTTCTGCTTTTATCTGCAGGTATCCTTATTCCTTTTTTTCCTGTCAGAGGGTTTCAGGAAATTGTAATGTATTGCAGCTTTATGTGAGAACTGGCATGAAAAACAGATCTAAAAGTCTCCACAAGTTTCCTCCATTGTTTTCTATAGTTGTGCGAAACAACTTTGATAGAGCAGACAAGTGCTCTCAGAATTCTGGAAAATGCATTCGGTTCTTTAGGACAAGGGATTTCATTAGAATCTTTCAGGTAGTTGAAACTATTAAGGAACACCTATGACATTACCAGCCAGCACCCACGGAGTGTCTGCAAGACCAATATAAGCTTCCATGCTGCTTGTGTTCAAACGACTTTCAGGAAGTTACCTGCACCATGATGATTGGACCTCCATTTTGATAGAGGTGAGGCTTCATCTTTGGCAAAAGGACACCCATCCATTTCTCTACTGCTGCCAGGTAATCTGTGATACACAAAGTACAAATATTTCACAACTTTTCTGCTTTTTTCTAGTTTGTGTTTTAAATTATATATGGGTAGTTCTTACCTAGTGTTCTAAACACATAAAGTATAAGAGAACTGCATTTAATGATGTGCTCTTACACTTGTTCATAAGTCAGCTTCCAGTACAGTTTACTAAAAAAATAAAACATTTAAATACTGATGAACTTTGAAAATCACTAGATAGACTTCAAAATGTCTCACATAGGTTGTCCTAATATATTTCAGCAGGAAAACAAATTTGAATGTTGCTGTATGTGCTGCTTGATTTTAACTCAATAATTTATCTCACAATGAGCAGAACTGAAGTCAGATATGATATATATTTTTGTCCCCTGATACACACTCCAATAACCACATTAATCTCCTGTCTCATCTCATCCCTCCTTGCCTGGTCCATGACCAGGTAGCACATAAGAATGCTGTAACTAGTTCTGGAATTACATGCACACTGACCAGCGAGGAAGAACCCCCACAATGAGTGGCCAGCTGGTTGTTGCAAAACCAAAAAACTCAAAGCTGAGAGCTTTTCCTTAATGGTGACAATGATTTCTCTCTTGGCACCGATTTTCACGAAACTTGTCAATACCTTGGAAACTTTCTGCCCTACTTTGTTGATTCTATATCCTTCTTGAATGCACACTTCTAATTAAAAGTACTGAAGATTTTACTTACAAGATAACTTAAGCTGAAACATGAATTATCTAGTAATGGCCTCAAGCAGCAAGTCACCTCGCTGCTAAAGTGTATTTTTGCTAGTCCTTTCTGCTGCCTCTACCTGAATCAGAAGACCTGAGAACAATAGATTCCTTCTCCAAGAGCCATGCAGGAAGACCTCCCTGGGAAAAGAAAGGGAATCACTTCAGTCACTATTTTTAGGAAATGTAAGAAGAATTTAGCCTTTCATCAAAACATATACTGAAACCTGAACATTGAGTTTCTACAGTAATATACTGAAACCTGAAGATTGGGTTTCTACAGTAATAATTCCCAATCAAAATACAAAGTAAGATTGCATTATAAGTCGTCATCTAGGTGCATGGATTTTTAACACGCTAAACCAAGAGTCTTGTTCAAAGATACACCAAGTATGGTTGTCTATTTAAAGATAGAAATACTTCCATTAGATTTGCCCTAGAAACGAGATAACTGTTACAAAAGGCTGTACCATGTCCCATTCTGCACAGATGTACGGTCCAGCTCTCAGGATAACCAGCAAACCAATGTCGTTAGCAAGCTGCAGGAAATACTCTAGATCTTTGTCACCAGAAAAATCATACACGTCCTGCTGGGTTTCATGGTAGTTCCACGGCACGTACCTATGACGAGAGAACATCACCTTCCATTAAGAAACTGAGACTAAACCAGCACTCCAAATAACAACTGTTTGCACTACACACCCCAGAGATCTGTAATCCTGAACTGATCTTCAGATCAGTAAAATACAAGAATAATTCTAGAGCCTTTCTTCTGTGAGGTACTTCACATGGCAGAAAATGAACACTGAAATAAGGCTTAGTACTTTGCAGTATGTCTGCAGGAGTCTATATCAATGCAGAAACAGATTCTGGTAGTGCCATTTTGAAACCATGATGTCGGTCCCAAAATTTAAGTAGCTAACAGTTTTGATGTTTGATGTCAGCTGCCAGTTGTACAGTGGTGGGAGGTTTGTGAAGAGAAGAATACTATAAACTACGCACAAAAGAGGTGGTCAACAACAAGCTGGCCCAAAACAGCACATGACCCTTTGTGAACGGATCGCCCAGCTTGCACAGGAAACACCAACCAGGCTGATAGATCCATGCTGCTCCCACTACAAATAATTTTAAAATGTCTAAGCCTCAAATGATATTGCATCTAGGTCCTGAAGGTTTTCATTGACCAGGAGCAACAGAGGTTCTGGAAAATCAGCATAAGAAGAGCGATCAAGTTAGAGGATGCAGGTGCCCAGGACAAAGTAAAAATTAATTCCAACCAAGTAATAAAGCTGTGAAACAAGCAGATAACCATTTGAGAGAAACCTCTCTGCTACTTCCAGGACTTAGGAAACCACAACTTCACCACAGAACATCTCACAGAAGATAAAAAAAAAAAAAGCCAACACTTGGTTGCAAGACAACAAAGAAACATTATCTACCGACTACAACACATAGTGTTGTAGCTTATGGCCCACACTTGACAAGCATGAGAGTTTTGGCTTGGATTAGTACTAAGTGGCAGTCATAGCACAGACAGACATTAAAATTGGGGATGAGTACAACCTGAGCAAGGCTTCAAGAGAATGGGAAAAATTCTCCATGCATTTACCTTTTTGCATATAGGTTTGTAATATTTCTAAGAGAACTGTTGCCACTGTTCAGAGAGAACAAATTTGAGAAAAACGTGTAAAACCAAAACTGTGGTTAGTCAAGCAAAGATCCTGTCATGCAACACTTTTCTTACTGTCTGGGTTTGTTTATATGTTCCAAAGTTAATTTGCAAGAACTACCCAAGACGGAAAGAAAGTGCAGAAAACACTGTTTTCAATAAGCAAGAAAAACAGGAACCCTCACATGAGCACACTACTGAAATGGCCACACTCAGACAGACATGTATATGAACATCAAATTAAAAAATCATAATATTTCAGCAACATTAGCTAATATCATAGCCCCACAAATGCCAAAATCTTAAGCCTCTGTTTGAAAACATAAAGCTTGAAATTTCTGTGTCAGGATGGAGTCAAAACAACGCACTCAGGTGTGAATAAATACTAGTCATTTAGCTTAAATCAGTAAGCTTTAAATAGAATTAATTGCTCAGAGTAAATCATTTAGCATGAGCAGATAGATTTGCTGAAGCCTCAGGCTGTGAGCTGTGGGCTTTCACCTAGATATGCTTTTGGCTGGGACAGAGTTAATTTTCTTCCAAGTACCTGATACAGTGTTGCGTTTCGGATTTAGTAAGAAAAGAATACTGATAACACACAGATGTTTTAGTTGTTGCCAAGTAATGTTTATCCTAAGTCTAGGACTTCTCACTTTCACACACAAGAAGCACAAACCAGAAGATGAGGAAGCTACAACTGTCACCAGAAGGTGCAAGCTGACAAGATAAGGACAGTGAGCAGCCTGCCTGGAGACAGAGAAAGAATCCAATAGGGTGTTAGAAGACCCCAGACCAGAAATCACCGTTGGACCAAAAAAGGCGCATGAAGAACATGTGAGGGGCAGGTGACCATGAGAGTGTATAACTGTCCAGGGATTTCTTTGTCCAGGGCCTTTCTCCAGAGGCACCCAGCTAAAGGAGTTTTTTCTGCCTGTACCATCTGAATATTTATTTTTTCATATGTAAGATTCAACACCCTTGTGTGGGGAGTCAAAAGGGGCACTCGAGGGCTTGCTGGAGTCACCTGCTGCAAAGGGACTCCGATTCTGCCATAGTCTCATGTGTAGGTGACTCCTTGAATGGTGTGTGAATGCTTGGGCAGTGGCTTCGCTTTTAACATAGGCATGCAAATTTTCCGTTCTATGTAGTGTATTTTATTTCTTTGTCAACATGCTCTAGTTGTTTCTAAAGCATACTATTAACTCACTTGTAGAACAAACTAAATGTGCATTAAACGTACATATGAACCACATGAAAATACATTCAACATTAATTTTGTGCACTCTGCCTAGATTTCAGGCAGAGGAGCAAGCTGATTGCTCACATTTAAGATCAAAGTAGATAAAGTAGAAAACTATTTAAAACAAACAAATGACCCACCTACCTCAAAGAGGCCAATACATGAGTATCGTATTGTTCTTGATGTCCCTGTTCCACACACGGTTTCCCAGGTTGCCACTGCACAGTAATTTTAGTTTACTCTAAGCCGTAACAGCTATGTTATTGTCAAAACTATTGCTTAGAAATAGAGAATTATTTTAACTTACATATATGTGACTATGGATTTGTCAAGGACAGATAAACCTAATTCCATTTGTTCACAGGAAAACTTGCCTAAAGGATTAGGGAAAAGGTAATAAGGTGATGTCTCTTGATTTAGCAAGGCTTTTGGTATTCTGCTGTACGACATCCCTACAAGCAAACAAGGAAAAAAAAAAATAGAGACCAGTTGGTGTAACATTAACGTAGAATAAAAATTAACCAGGAACAACCTACAGTTTGCTGGGAAAGCAATGGGATATTTTGACAAGTATACCAAGTCTGTTTGGTAGGTATAACTATATCCAAAGCATTTATTGAGATCTGGGTGATGTAATGCACAGCACACTTCGCAAATGGGAAGCATTGCAAACCCATCAATGAACATAATCAGGACTCTAAATGCTCTTAACTAATCAGGAACATGGTCTGATATCAACAAGGAGTTAAGAGTCATCACTTTTTAATTCTCTCTTGCATAGGAAAAGGCAAAAAACATAACATGAGAAAGAAGACATATGGAAGTGGTATTAATAGCAAAAGGGTCTGCAGGTACCACTGAAAAGTACCCATCTGACTATGAATCACCAACATGACACTGCAGTAAGAGACAAAGCTCTTACTGGGAGGAATTAACAGGCACATTGATGGAGCAACTCATTCACTGAAAACTGCTTCTAGCAGAGAGCTGCACCTGCTGTTTCAGCTAAAGACAACTAGATACTAACTTCATAACAGTTTCTCACTGCCTAAAATACTACAGAAAGACAGCAACTGCTTATACGAGTTTCTTTTTATGCTACCAAACAAGTTATTTATAACTGGTAATATATTTGTATATTATATATAATATTTTTATATTAACCAGTTATAAATATTATATATAAGAAAAACATTCTAGCTGTAAATTAACTACATGTTGTAACCTGTTAGTTATGAAAATACATTCATTGGAGAGTTCTATGAACTTGTTCTAGAAACAAGTCTGAAAGTCTAAATATGCTTATTAGTGTCTGAGGTGAGGAAAACAAGGTTTCTCCAGCTCCCTTATACTCAAGATAGAGGAAGATAAATTAAAACTGTTTCTGGAAGAATTTTTCTATGTCCCATGCATCCCCACAAGGACAAAATAAATAAAAATAAAAAACCCACAAGAGATTTTACTGGAGAAGAAGGGAAGAAAGTGAAGAAAAAAAATTATGTGAAATGCTTTCTTACAGAATGAATCATGATATAAATGTATTTTAAACACTGGTCTAAGAATTGTTATTAATACACTTTAATCTCCCAGTATATTTTCTACAGCTAGCAACATCCTCAGATTAAATCAGTTTACTTTGAAATGGTTATTATTAGCAAGTATAATTCCTATACACCATTGTGAAAATGTATAATCAGTTGTTAATGCTATACTGCTCTAGCTACAGAATAATGAATTCATAAAGGAATGCCACATTCCTTTTTCAAACTTGAAGTGTGGCATTTCTTCTGTATTTGAGTATTTACTCTGCATTTACATGCAATTTCTAAGCTTTATCCTATATGCTTCCTTTTCTTTATAAGTCACAGTTTTTCTCTCCTTTTTCAGAGAGATGTCAACAGGCAAAAAAACCCACTTTAACTGCTTTAATGTATAGGATAATTCTCTCTGTAATACTAGTTTGTTGGGGTTTTTTATAGTGTAAAATTTAAAAGATGTACTAATTTCATAAATATAGAGCAGCATTTTATGCACGGCAGTTAAAGTACACATTTATGATTCTTCAGAAAAAGTAAATTGTGCTTATATTTTTAATTAGTAGATACTCTAAACAGCAGGTCTTTCTTAGAGGGAGTTTCTACAGGTTTACAGTTTTCTGCTCATTAGTTAACAAATACAGTAAAACAAATGAAATGCTCAACATTCTTTAACTTTCTGTGATGCTGTACGGTAACTACCGATTCTTCCAGGAAGCTTCTCCACTGATCTGTAAATCCTGTAATTATTTAGCCCCATCTAGTGGTTAATTATTTATGTCCCCTATGCCAACTAAACCAAAACAAACTACTAACTTTCAGGAACTAAAAACAAGGACAGTTACCCATGTGTGACGAGATGCCTCTGCATGTTACCTGCTGAGGTCAGGAGGGGAGCTCCTAGTGATGCCTCCATCATCTTCTGGGATGTCACACCAACCACATCAGTTTTGGAAGGTTTAGGCCTTGATATTTTAAGCTTTAATGTAAGATCAAGCTGCCTATCACCTGTTTCCTCAAATTCTGTTACTGCTTAAGATGTTTCCAGGTGCAGATGGTTATATACATAAACTGACTTCACTCATTCAGGAGTCCCAGATGAGCTGCTGACTCAGTCATTAGATGAACAATGCATCAAGGCACAGTGAGTCTTTTGGAAACGAGGCTGCAGAGAACAGGAAGGAGAGCAGGTCTAGCTTGATTTGACCACAAGGTATTTACGAGGACAATCTTGTAATACAAGCATCCTGCTTCCCTTGAAGTGGTAAGCCTCACTGGGAACACCCTGATAAGAACAAGGAAGGGCCTCATAACTCAAATTATAGCAAGACCCTTCTGTGTCTCATGAGAAAAACCCCAAGCAGTAAAATCAGAGGCTGGGAGTCCAACTATCACATTGTGCCAGAAGGTCTGGCAGTCTGCTCCAGTAAAGAGTAGGCAGAAGAAGAGAAAACAAAAACAACTAAATAATCACCTAGAACACTTTCTATTTTTACCAAAACCACATAAAATCACAGCAGAGTTGTTTGGGGTAACGTGAGAATTTATTGATTTATCTCAAATAATCAAGAACAGTAAGGCTTGATCATCTGCAAACTTCAAAGAAAAACAAATGGGTTTTGGTGCATGGTTTGGGGCTTTCTTTTTTAGCATCGAGAGAGGAGAGAGATATGAGTGTCAAATGGAAAGATACATGGATTTGATTCTTATAGACGATGCAAGGCACAGGGGTACTTTCTGCTTGTAAGATACATGTTTAGGAGCTATCTTTCACCATAGTAGAAAAAATCCAAATGGTAAGCAATGATGGGGGAGAAAGTTAAAGAATACCAGTCTGCTCTATAAAAAGAAAAGGAGGTTGTAAAAAACTGTTATCTGTCATCAGTGATCCAGTGACAACACCTAAGGCCATAGGTCACATAATTACAGGGCAACATTTGCTAGCTGTACTGTACCTTCTGTGCTTAAACAGAAACCACTCAGCTCTCCCAAGACCAGAGACCAGTCAACACCAGCAACACAAGACAATCTCCACTCCTTCCTGCACAGCAGCAGGACACTAATGCAAAACAGTAAAGCACAGAGTAAGAGATCTTAACAGCTGGGGAAAAAAAAAAAGAAAATAAAGAAGGTGAAAAATCTTATTAGTGGGAGATTACAAAAGAATTCCATTAAATAGCACTGATGGGGGGGAATGGGAAAGAAAACTCTCCTATCTCAAAAGACCAGTGATGCAGCAGAGAGACAAACAGGCAAGTTTTGGGGGGGGGGAAGAAAAAAGGAAGGGACTGCTTGACAAGCTGGAAATTAACAGTGGCACTGAAAATATATGGGTGTTGAGAGGAGAAGGAAAATAATTGAGAGACATAAGGGAAATATGAGACACTACAGATGAGTCACAGAGCCACTGTCAGGACCCAGGCTGATCTTCAAGCCAGACATCAAAAGGTATAATTTGCAGGTTCATTTGAGATTACTTTA
Source organism: Podargus strigoides (assembly GCA_028020825.1). NCBI lineage: Eukaryota > Metazoa > Chordata > Aves > Caprimulgiformes > Podargidae > Podargus > Podargus strigoides. Next base: position 11,660,810 of record CM051623.1, on the reverse strand, counting down.
ATTGCAGCAAAAAATAACTACATGGGCAACTCCAGCAGCTCTGTCCTGAGCATTTCTTAATCCTGTTGTTCTTACATGAGGGAAGACAGAACTTATTTGCTTTATCAGAAAACAACAACAAACACCCCAAAAAACACCCATCAAACAAAAAGTCACTGCATTGTCACAACACAGGGAAGAGTTTTAAGACACACACACAAAAAAAAACAGAGAACCCTAAATTTGGAGGGGGGGGGGGAGGGAAAAAAAGCAACTTCTTTTCTCTCCCTGCCATCTATTCTTCACAAACTAACCCTTTACTAATCACATCCCTAAGTGTACAAGGCAACCCTGCAACTCACAGGCCAAACAAAAAACAGATTTTGAGGGAGGGGAAGTAGAGATGGTGCAACACTCCTGAGGAGCAAAGTGCCCTGGCCTACAGGCTCTGCACTGCCAGAACCAACACAGTCCGTCAGTCCATAGCACACAAGCAGGCTGTTTCAAAGAGATGCTCTAAACCTTGCGATGATTTAGGAACGAAAAACAAATATGTTTGGGAATTATAACCATTGCTTGAAAAATCTGTGCCTTACACTTTTCTGCCACTCCTCTTCCCTTATCAAGGAAGCTTTGGCAAAAATAAAGAGTAAGCCACACTTACTTACTTACTGACTTTTTTTTTTAAAACTGTGCCTCACCTGTTGTAATAAGCACACAACCAGGTAGGAAAGACAAAAAGATGGACTAAAGGATTGGTTCATGCAACTGAAAGCTGTTTAAACTGTTTTTTGAAGTACACCTACTTCTCAACCATCTTTCTAAACTGAAACCCTCCAGGTGAAATAGCTTTAAATATTACGGCAGCCTTTGCCAAGACTTCAGAGCAATACAACCTAGGCTGTATGAAGAGATTATTGTCCCCTCTCACCTCGTTTGCCTGTTGACCAGAGATTACAATGCCCTTGGCAGAGGCAGAGCATACACAACTGTTTCACAGTTGTCAAAGTCCACAGTCCAACAACTTATTGCAGGTCATATTTGCACCCTGGGTTGTGAAGCAAGAGGTGTTGCCTATCAGCAAGGAAGTGGACTGTTAGCTAGAACCTGCCCAATTGTCCCAGTCTATGCTACCCTGGAGCACGCTTCACTTCTCCGGAGCTTTCTCACCCATTACTTAAAAACAAATAAACCATGTGACAATGTCACCGTTGCACTTAACTACTTCGCATGCGTCTCCCAGGACTGTAAGTCACTGTGAAATTCAACAGCTACTTACGTTTGAATGGCATCAAGTCCTGCCATCTTCATCTTCAACAAGCGGTCTTTCCAGTAATACCGGGGCACCCGTGAGTAGTGAATGCTACCTGAGATGTAACGGAAAGGTCTCCCATCCTTGACAAAGCAGTCACGGTCATAATCAATCCCAAAACTCCTCTGGGATATATCCTGTGTACAAATTAAAAAATGCAATATAATATTTTTCTTGAAAGACATGGAGAACAGTCTATAAAACATCTGCGGGTTTTCCACAATAGAAGGTACAGTGGTGTTCAAATAACTGATGGTGAATGGCTCTCCAGTAGCTATATATATATCACACCTGAGCCTAACGCACCAAAAGACTACAATACATCCGCCAACCACTCAGCAACGACAGGATTCACTACTACACCAAAATACGCCGCAGGCATTCTCCACTTTTAATGAGTATATAGTACCATCTTTCTACAGTGATACATTTTGCAGTTGCACACACCAGTGCAAATGATGAGCAATTATTTAGGGGAGGTTTGGCGAGTGCCAATGCTTCACATGCAATGCTTCAACTTACTGAACTGCTGGAAAACACAGCCCTAATTCCAGCTTAATGTCACGCTCCAGTCTAGAAGCAAAAGACAGCTGGGAGCTTTTGAGGAATAAATACCACATTCTAAATGCTCCAGGGCAGCAATACATTCATGTTTGAAAGCTTAGTTTCTAGTAAGAATAAAACCCTTTGATAGATCAGCCTGGCAAACTGCATACTGTTATGTAGGCCACTAAAAGTCAGTCATTTTCAGAGAAAGTCCTACTTTCGATATTTTTCCAGCCAAGCACATCCAAACCAGTGAACTTAAAGAAGCAGATAAATTAAGAATAAGAATCTGCACTTCCTAGCCATGAGAAAAAATACATTAACTTCAAGAGCATAAGACTACTCCTCAAGTGAACCTGTGATCTTACTAAGATTGTAACTACTATGACCTTGTTAAGGCAAAACAGGAGACCTTTTCTTAAGTGCCTGGCCCTATGTCTTTAAGAAACTTTAACTTCTTTCTTTTTTAAAAAAGGAGTATTTAAACAAACCTTAACATCTCACATCTTGCATCACCCATGCATCTTTGGCATCCCTATTTTTGTCCTCCCATCTACCACTGAATATTTGGTTGGTTGTCTTCATGTTCTATGATTTTGCATTTGTGTTTTATCAGATTCGTTACTGAGCACATTAAAAAAAATATATCCCTTCAATGAAAAATCAGTAGAGATTTATGAAGTAAAATCACCAGTCAGCAAATGTAATCAGTTAGTTCTCCATACCTACCAGAAAATAAGTCAGAGGTGAACCAAACAAACCTGAGGATTCATGGGACGTTATACTAGGTCAAATGAAACGTACCTTTCAACAACGTAAATTAAAAGCTGTTGAAGGACACTGGCCTACAAATACTTGAAGACTACAAACTTCAAGGAGGGGGAAGACAGCAGTGTGTTGCAACTGTGACAACGGCATTTCACAGAAAGCCTAAAATAAAGTTGTAGAAGATGTCTTAAATGCACACAGCAATCCAAAACATTCTGCCAACAGTAAACAACTAAAACTGTGTGGTGCACACATAACAATAGATATGAGAAGACAGCCCTGAGCTGGCAGGGAAACAAGAACTGCAACGTATTGCATAGGGGAAGCTATTTAAGCCCTGACGCCACAAACACAGACACATCCTTAGCATTACTTAGCAAAGAGTTCTACAAAAGCTGAAATAAATCTTGACTAAACAAAGCTATGGAAGTGCCAGGTCTCCACAGAATCAGGCCCTTCGAGAGCTGAGAAATACAAACCAACTGCTCTGGAGCAAACATAATTCAAAGGTTGGGATTCTCCATGGGAAATTGTGCGGTTGTAGGAGCTCCAGGCTGTTAAACCTCAAGTTACTGCTCCAGAGGATGCACAGGTATCTACCATCCACTTACTTTCAATTCAAATCTAAGTGACATTTTGCTGATCTTTAATTTATAACCTGCATCTTGATTCCTGGGCATACTGCACCAGGATGGAATTGTACCGTGTGTATCCATCCCCTAAGGAAATTATTCACCCTAAGGAACACTACGCAGATGTTTCACATTCTTTGTATGTTTTTTACTCTAGGGCACTATGACAAGTTGCAGCATTAATGGAGAATCGAACACTTCAAAATAATCATGACTAAATGAAACTTAGAACCCAGGTGCAGCAACACAATTCTGCAATATTAAGAAAAAGAAAAAAAAAAAGAGAGAGAAGCATTAGGAAAAAGAGCACATGAAAAGACCATTATCTCTGGAAATAAACAAGAGTCACAATAAACTGCTGCTGTTTCCCTCTGAAAGAGGATTTTAATCCTCTCACTTAGACTAAGCACGTCAAGACACCTATGGAAAAGACACTTGCTCCATTTATGGCAGATAACTGTAGAGAGATGCTGAACATCATAGCTCCACCCTCAGGGGACAGACAACTCTGGCAGAGAAACAGAATTTCTTAAAATAATAAAAAGAAGATCTTAATTATGAAAGTGATCATCATTGAACCGGTTACCATTTAAAGGCCACACTTTTAAAGCTGTGACCATAATTGTTAGTCACCTTCCTTACACATACACTTCCTCATATAGTATTATTATGGGGGTGAGAAGAGGGAGGAAGCTTCCAGAGTACTTACTGTGATTCATCTCATTCATTGCCCATTGTAAACAGACCTCCCTTCGTGATCAATTATTCAACATTCTTTTATTGTCAGTGCATGACTCTACCCATTGCTTGCAGATGAGAGCTTGCAACGAAAACAAAACAGTTCTTGTCATGAATTTATGCCTAGCTCTGTCAATATTGTATACACATGGTTGTGAATATACAGCAGGAATTAATTCCCTGCATTTCCCTAGAAGATGAGGTAGTGGGTCTGTCAGTTTGGTAAGCAGATACAACAGACACAAAACGAACTGCACATTGTTTAGGATACCAGTTCATTCATACCACATCATATTAATGCCCAGACCCTCAGAGGCAATGGTATAATGTTGCATCTTACATGCTCAGAACATACTCGCAGGGGAAAACGAAGAATTAAATAATTTGTCCTTTCTTAAATCCAGCAAGAAGTTATTTTTGCAGCCTTAATGCTCTTTCAACATAACGTGTATGTCCCTTAATACTGGAAAAAAATTCAAAGCTTCAGCACACAAAGCTATTTAACAGTGGCTAGAATCTCTCATTCTCCAAATTTACAAAATAGGTTTGTTTCTTATTTGGAAAGCAAAGAAACATGGATACAAATCCTCAATGAACCCCTCCATATGTGAAGATTTCCAACATCTCTAATGTAGAGCATTCATACATAGAACATCCCTTTCTATACCCCAAAGCTTAGGTTTCAAAACTGAGAACCAGAAACCACTAATTCTATTCTGTTCCTTAAAAAAAAAAAAAAAACAAAACAAAAAACAAACCAAGCTCTTATTATCCTTTCTCTGCCCTTGCAGTGATTCTTTACTCTGCATCACATCCTCATCTCTTCAGCATACACTTCCTCCCCCTAGTAGGCACTGGGCAAATTTAATAGTGGCCTTACCTTTCCCACTTGCCACCATGCCGGACTTCGCAATGTGGGTATAAAATTTTGCAAAACTAGTCAGATTTATTATCGGTAGCTTTTTGTTGGTAAACAGAATTAGTTAGTGTTAAAACTATTCACCTTATACTGCTTTGGTACAAAATAAAAGGTCATTCGAGGCATCTTTCTTGATATGTGAATAAAGTTTTATTAAATCCCAACATTTAAAGCATTTATTATACCACAATTTACATATTTTCAAATCCACTCTATACTGATTATATAATGTAATAAATATAACTTTGACAAAGTGATGATACTATTCTATTCTGGTATTATTCTGACAGTGCTTAACTTCCCCACCCTCCCCCTCAGTTAACTGGCCTTTTATAGGAAGAAATATATACTAATTTATTTAAGTTTTACAGATCAAATGCATCCCACACACATCAAAAAAATAAAAATAACAATTACAAAAAATTATTTAAAAAATTACAAAGTAAGCAGCACATTTTTATTTTTTCATCTGAAATACTGAACACAGGTCTAAATCATTCACATTCAAGTCAAATTGGGAAAAGTACAGAAAAAGCTTTGAAGGACAGTTAGGGATTGCTATCTTAGACAGATTTAAAAAAAAATATAATTCCTCTTACTATCTTACTATCAAAAAGAAAGTTGATCTGGGATACTTTGTATTCACTTTTTTTAAAAAAAAGTAAAATAGGAAAAGACTTTGAAGTGTTTTGGCACAGAAAGAAAACATTTTAAGTGATAACTAATCATCAAGCAAACAAGCTTTCAGAGGGAAGGAGTTAAAGAAAAAAAAAAAACCAAACAAGAACTACATTAAATTGTGAGAACTCAACCAATTTATGAAATGATAACATGACCACTCCTGAAAGGATATTATCTGTTCCTAAATGGATACACAAAGATCTTCAAAGCAAGGCACGAATGAAGAAGTCATCTGTGCACCCCTGGGACAGAAGGACCACCTCAGCAAGGTTTTTGCACACATTTGGAGAGAAATAAAAAGGGTAGGGCAAAGAAAAAATACTACTAGCTCCTGACTGAGAAACACCATCTAAAATCAGTCCCACAAGAGCCTCCCGATAAGGAAATCTGCTTAACAAATACTCAACACAGCAATAACCCTAAGCGTAACAAATGAAAAGCTGACCTTCTGGTCCCCTGTCCTAGAAGGAATACTCTGCACTACCAAACTCAGAACACAGCTTTTAATTGAAGGAATGTTGATAAGTGAACAGAGGGTATCAAGGCTATCAAGATTCTCTCTACATAAGACCATGTGTCACTATGCCACTGATGTTTTTATTAGTATTTTCTAATCTCTCTAATTACCCAGAATGATATTAATTTGTACTAAGCCCTTCTAGCAAAGACAGAGGAATTCTCTACCCTTCATTATCCTGCAGCAGTTATTTTGCTATGTGCCTACAGACAACCAGGACATTGATGAGCAAATGCTACTAAGGCAAGTCACCAGCTGCAAAGTTTAGTCTCCTGAAAAAGCACACTGTTTACTTGAAATATTAAAACCTTAAACAAAATTCAAGCATTAACCTATCTGCGCTGTTTTCAAATAGCATCTCCTTACTCTTGTAAAAGAAAAATCACAGAAAAGAAATAAAGCATTAAAAAAAATACAGAATGAAAAGAGACAGAGTATTTCAGCTTTGGATTTTGTGCTTTACATCAGCAGGTACTGTATGCTCAGGCAGCAACATGAGCTATGTTAATTATGAGTTTTCTTTCTGATTTGCTTTTATTAGAGCTATTTTCAGTAAGTAATTACTAGATGCCTAGTTATTCTTTTGGAAAATGCCCGCAAGAAGACAACTACTTTCACCTTTTGATATCAGCTTCCCCAGCTTTTTAACTGGAAAAATCAAATTTCTAGAACAGATGCCTGGCAGCTGACTGTACAAGTATGTAGCTCAGACTGGAAGCCCTAGTACATGCTGCAGGCAGACAGTAGGACAAAGATATCCAACTATTCCCTTCTAGAATAAGGCTTCTAGAGTCTACATACTCAGTGGACACTCTGTAGTCCCTTCTGCAAAACATGCATGAGTGATTTCACTGCGAGAGATCAGAACTTCACCTGTCTGAGACTTGATAAAGCAGCTGCCTGATGGAAACAGTGGAACATGAAGTAGCCACAGGACAGATATTACTAAACATGCACAGGACACACATTATCTCCATGACACCAGTGTTATCTTTAAATGCAGAACCTCAATAATAATGAGCTCAAAGAATTAATTTCTTCAGTATTTTAACGTGCCCCCAATTTGTTTCATAGGCCCAAGATACAGTTCATGTTTTCTGCTCAAACTTAACAGAACCTGCTAATGTCCATTCTAACACATCTCTGGCTTCCCTGAAAAAAAGGACTTGCTTTCAGAGCAGAAGAGCTAATATACTGACCAAAAAATGATGGTAGAAGTCTGCCAAATGGAAAACTCCTCAAGGAGAACGTAGAATTATCTCTGTTATTTCAGCTCTGCTGCCCAGCCTCATGGGTATTCCAAAGTACATTGTCCCTGGGCTGACATAGACAAAGGTGTTCTGCCCAACTTTGTACAAGCCAACAAAGAAAGGATTCAGAAAATAAGCCCCAGCGTTTAGTGGGAACATCTGCCCTCCATGAGTATGGCCAGAGAGAATTAAATTTATGTCTGGTCTCTCTTTAAGGGCCCACTTTGCAGCAACAGGCTGATGGGCTAGCAGCACTATTGCATGCTCACTGCTACAACCTGTGAGAGCTTTTTTTAAGTCCATGCCATGCCCTGAATAGCGCAATACATCTGCTTCAATATCATCAACGCCAGCCAGGCAGAACCAGTCATCAGTGCTCTTCGGTGAAACAATCTTCACATTCTCATTATGGAGTGGCCGAATGTTAAATGATTTTAACAGCTCAAACCAGTTGCTAACGTCTGATGTGTAGTACTCGTGGTTTCCTGTGACAAAGTAAGTCCCCAAAGGGGAGTTAAGTTCCCCAAGAGGCTCAACAGCAGGTCGTATGATCTCTGCCTCAGAGTCTGTCAGGTCCCCAACAATCACGGTGATATCCGGTTTCAAAGCCTTTACCATTCTCACAATCATGGCAAGCTTGGTCTTCCCAACTGTAGGCCCCAGATGGATATCTGAAAGCAACACCACTTTCAGATTATTCATTGCTGAGGGCAGCTTGTGAACTGGAACCTCCACTGAATTCACAGCGGGAGGCTGGGAAGCATTTAACAGCCCCACAACAGTCAGCACAACAGTCAGCAGGACTGCAAAAACTGGTTTCATTGCTGTTCTGTTGGTCTTATTGCCAGTACCTGCCTTAGTGCCTCTCCCAGCCAAGAACTTGTAAGCCTGCTCAACAGAGCCTAGAGTGAAGAGGAAGAAGATAAGAATAATATAGGCCCCCAGGCAAGTGTAGGCAGCTAAAGAAAAGAAATAGGGCTCTTCTGCAACAAGGAATAGCATTGTAAAGAAGCTTGAATGAGCCAAAGCTAGAAACATGAATACAGCTATCTTCCATGGCATGAAACAGAAGGAGCTGGCAGCTGAAGACCTGGAGAACGTGGCGACTGTGCTTCTCCAAACATGAAGAGATCCTATCAACATGAGCGCGTTAGCAAATAGTGCCATCTGCAGCCTTAAAAGCCAACGCCGCATCCTGAGCTCGAGTTGTTCTGCCAGATAGCTCCGCGATAACATCATGGAGAAGAAAACCACTCCTGCAGCCACTGCAGCCTTTGCTTCAAGAGGCAGTTGCTTGAAGGAGATCATCTTTGCTTCCTGACCGTTCCCTTCAGTCCTGCAGAAGTCTCCAGTAGGCAATAGTGCGGTTATGAAGGGATGCCTTGGGTCAACAAAGCCTGCAACCAGGAACCAGTATCAACCGTTTTAAAATATTACACACATTCCCTTTTTCCCAGACTGCAGTAAAGGGCTGTTACTCTGTACATACTACCCAGGACACTCAGCCATGCAGAATCATAAAGACAAGGAGGAGATTTCCTGATGTGAAATAAATCAGACTGCTGAAAACACTGGATTCTGGCAGTCCACTTCCAAGCTCCCAGCCTGCCTTCCCCAACGATTCTACATCTTTTTCTTTTTTTTTTTATATACCATTTACTCATTAAGACTTCCTTATAGTAGATGGCAACAGATCACAACAGTGATACAACGCGTGCTGGAAACAATCATTATGGTATTTCTAAACAATCATTATAGTATTTGTAAAGCCTGTTCATGCTCTGTGACTAAGCTGCTGCTTCTGTTAGCACACGTGTTTTCTGTTCTCCACAAGCAGCTGGCTCTATTTCAAAAGCAGGTATCACCCTACGTCACTCTTACTGAATGCAGGAGGTTCTACTAACACGTACTACAGCAGCAGTGAAATCCCCACTGGAATAGCTACCAGATGCAACTGCAAATGATATATTGGCAGATATCCTTACCCCCAGTTGTGAACAAGACTTCCCCAAAGCCCTCAAAACTGGTAGAACCAGTGCAATCTGCATTGTGTTTTGCTGCTCACTCACTTCCTGCTCACTTCCACTACACATACAGTTCCCAAGACTCAACACCTATTTCAGCATATCCTGGTCTACCGGGATGCAACTGAGTTGAAAAGGGATTAAAATATCGCACGCTGTGCTCCTTTAGAAGTAATGAGAACACTAAGTCTAATGCACCTCTGCTCCGACAGCAAAAATAAATAAGGAACGAACGGCTATGCTTGAATCATACCGGAATTCCCTGTTTTGTTTTGTATTTTGCTCAGAGTTCATAGTGTTTCTACTCGTGCCCAGTTTGCTCATTTCTATTTAAAATAAACCTACTCTTTCAATCATAGTTGAAAAACATTTGGATAGTCTTTCATAACAGACAAGAGAGACCACGTTTGAGATAACAAATTACCTTAGTCGAAGTATTTTAAGTAAGCATATGTCACTGCACGGCTTTCAAAACACTTCCTGTCCCTCGGTCTGCACTTAACTAAAGAAAACGTAAGCAATCATTACAGCCAAAAATGTCTCTGAACTAGGGCACAAAAGCAGTTTCTGCAGTGAGCTTGAGCCCAGAAGCCTACAAAGGTAAGTTTGGCAGGTTGCTTAGCTGCAGCATATACTTTTCCAAGGTAATTTAAATGAACATTAGCACCTCTGTAGGTGCTAATAGGACCCTGCTATATTGTGAGGACTAGACCAAGTTTTAAGAAGACCCCTTCTTGGTCAGGGAACTGTTGTTTGATAAGGAAATCGTGCCTCCCAGCCTCAGCTCCTCAAGCCCTTTCACCTGTTACAACACTACCCTTAATGAAACAGTGCTGTTTTACACACATGCCTCTAGAAAGGAAACACAGCTAGGAAGATAAGAGAGTAAGAAATGCCCTACTGGTCTGAGTCCACAGTTCCTCTAAACACCAGGCCATGTTCTGCCTGGACAACAGCAATAAGGAATCCTGTTCAAAGCAACAACACAGCCCTGTCTGCAGTCTGCTCCTTCACGCTCCGCAGACAAAGCTGTTCCATTAAGGATGCGAGAAGGCAAACCCTTGCCTACTCATTTTTGGATGTTGTTTATGAACCTGACATATTTTCATGTGGCCAGTCCTTGCTTGGGTAATACCGTCCACTTCTACAGCCTCCTGCAGCAGCAAACTCCTGAAATTCACTCTATGTTTTCGAAGTATTTCATCCATTTTAAACTCACCTACTAAACCCACCAAGTGCTCCTCTTCTAACACAACCAGATTTGGTGAGTATCGGCTCACCGTCCCTCTTACCCTTCTACACCTTCAGCATTTCTTGTGTCTCGGCCGTAACCCCAGCCCTCAGGACCACGCTTACTGCCACCCACCCTTCCCCTTGCCGAGTGTCTGCTGCGGGGCTGTGCTGCTTTCCACGTAGCTTTAGCCACCCGTGCACCACCTCTCACGGTGACACCGACACCGCTCCGAGCTCGGGGCGCAACTGACAAGGCAACGGCAATGGCAACTGCAAAGGTAAGGACGTGCCTGGGCCCCCGGCCGGGAGAAGCTCTCCTGCCTCCTCCCACACACCACGGGAAGAGCAAGCTCTCCCACAGGCCCTGCCAATGGAGCCTCGGTACCGGGTGCGTGCAGCTCGGCTCCTTCCCCACACACACGGGGCTGTTTAACGGGGCCTTGCCGCGTGTGACGCCCCCGGCGGAGGGAGTACAGCCGGCAGCCCCCTTCCGTCCCGCCCAGCGCCCGGGGTGCAGGGCCGGCACCGGCAGCCCCTCCGCAGGGGGGGGGGAGCGTCCCCTCCAGCTCCCCTCGGCCCCGCCACCGGCTCACCATGAACGCCGCCACCCCCACCCACAGACGGACCGGCGTTAACCGCCTCCCCCCGAGGGACGGAGGGAGCCCCCGGCACCGCCGCAGAGCGAGTGCCCGCAGGGGAGGGGAGCGCAGGGGACTCACCGCCCGCAGGACCGCGGCCAGGCCGGCCAGCAGCGGCAGGAGACGCAGCATGGCGGAGAGCAACGGGCAGGCAGGACACCCCAGCGGAACGGCCGCTCCTCGGCCCGCTGTGACACAGCGGCACCCGCTGTCCGCCTGCCCCGCGGGGCCGGGCCCGCCCCGCCCCGCTCCGCCCCGCGCCGCGCTGCTCGCTCCTCCCCCGCCGCAGAGACATCTCCGTGTCAGCTCGAACGGGCTGTCCGGAGGGGCAGGCTGCTGCGCACACGGGGCTTTTCCCTGGCCGGTGGTTTTCCGAAGGAAGGAATGTCGCTGCCGCCACCCCCCATTTGTTACCGTGGCCGTGTGTTTATTCAGGTGGGTTCAGCAGTGACATTCTGCCACGTCTTGCTGCTGCTCCTCTGGAGGGAGCTTCCACACAGCCGCCGAGGGCACTCCGGGACGTCTTTCTAGAAAAACGTGTTCGTTTAGTGGTGAAAATTGAATCGTTTAGTGGTGAAAATTGAAACCAAGGGCAAGCAAAAGCGAGAGACCTGTCAGCCTGCCAACAGGCAGGGTTAAAACGGAAAGCAGGAGAGAAACGGGGCTTTTGGCGAAAGTGCCGCTGCAATTTGCCAGGGCACTGTGTGTGCGCACAGCGGCGGGACAGCCACAGCCGTGGGACAGCCACAGCTGCGGGACAGCCACAGCCGCACGGCAGCCAGAGCTCGGGTGAGGCTGAGACCTTTCGTTAGTGCAGCGTTCTCTCGAGTTTCTCCCTTGAAATGAAAGGGAACCTTTCGTGGGCGCAGGCAGCAGAGTGCATGTGCGTACGTGCTCGTGATTCTCGCTCGTGGCTGCACACGCACAGTCCCCGAAGCTCGCCCAGGTGCGAGGTGGAACTCTGTCACCTGCACATCGATATGCTGAACGGATCGATAGGGGCTGTGGCTTACAAGGGAAAAGGTTTGAACATTTTAGAAACACTTAAGATTTTCACTTTCACTCTTCCTATGTCCTGTGCAGTTTATAAAAATACGTAAAGACACAAAAACTACAAATGCACGCACATGTGTATTTGGCAGACGCGGCTGCGAATGAGCAATACGCGCTTCACAGCGGATCTAACGCGGTGTGAAGTCGGTTTTAAAAGGGGTGCCGAGAGTCGCACAGCACACGGCGATGCAGCGGCTGAGCACAGCCCTGCTGTTTGCCCCACAGCGCCAGCAGGAAGGCACTTTGTGGTAATGTTGTCTTCTGTGCCGCTGGGAAAAGAAGCGACGTAAGGACCGTGGAAACACGGTGAGTGATGACCCGTAGGCCAGCACCGGGAATTGCGGTGGGGTTTATCCCATACAGGGACAACAGCACACTGGTGCCTTGTCAGCTCTGTGAGCAGGGGAGGGGAGAGGGAGGGGGGGAAAATCGATGCTATTTGCAACAATAATAGACTGTAAACTAAAATAAATAAATAAAAACAAACAATGAACTGTTCATAGCGGTGCAGCTGGTAGCGAAGCTGACAAGAGCTGTGTCAGTGCCACTGCCCCGTTGTACCCGCGGTGCAGAGGGGTGTCCCCCGGCAGCCCCCCCCCCCGACACTGACCGCAGCCGCCACGGCCGGTCCCGGAACGGCACCGCCGACCCACGGACCCCCCCGCCAGGCACCGGCGCCAGCGCCGCCCTTAACCCGCCCCGCTTGCCCCGCCGCCGGCTGTCCCCGCGGCCGCGCACACCCTCCGCGGGGCCGGGCCGGGACTCGTCCCCCGCCCACCGCCCGGCCCCTCGCCCCGGGCCGGCCCCGCCACTCTCCCGATGCCGCGGCGTGCCGGGCGGAGCGCGGCCGGAGGCGCAGGCATGTGGCTGGCTCTGGCGGCGCTGGTGGCGGCGGCGGGGGCTCAGTACGAGCGCTACAGCTTCCGCAGCTTCCCGCGGGACGAGCTCATGCCGCTGGAGTCCGCCTACCGCTACGGCCTGGACCAGTACAGCACCGAGAACTGGCCCGAGAGCGTCAGCTACCTGGAGGTCAGCATGCGGCTCTACCGCCTGCTGCGCGACAGCGAGGCCTTCTGCCACCGCAACTGCAGCGCCGCCGGGCAGCCGTCCCCCGGCCCCGCCGCCCCGGCAGCGCTGGCCGAGCTGCGGCTCCTGGCCGGGGTGCTGCGGCGGGCCCAGTGCCTGCGGCGCTGCAAGCAGGGGCTGCCCGCCTTCCGCCAGGCCCAGCCCGGCCGCGAGCTGCTCGAGGACTTCCAGCGCCGGGAGCCCTACAAGTACCTGCAGTTCGCCTACTTCAAGGTGAGCCCCGGCCCTGCGTCCCACCTGCCTCCCCCTCCGCCCGGCGGCCTGAGGCTCCGCGGCTGGGGCGTTCCCTCCAGCCCGGCCGAGCGTGCCTGTCAGCGGCGTGCTGGAGGGGACAGCGTGGCGTGTCCCCGCACAGCCCCTATGGATGGGGCTTCCTTGCCAGCCCGATGCTGGAAATACCTTCTGTCACGCTGACCTCTCACCGGGCCCTCAGAGCACGGTGCTCTGGGCCGTCGCCTCGTTCCCCGTCGCCTCCTCCACACCGCTTTAGTTGTCACCCAGTTGTCATCCACCCCACCTCTGCTTCTCCCCTTCTGTGATCGGCACCCCCAGTCCCTGCCCTCCCAGGCTGCCCACCCTGCACTTCATCACCATCTTCCTGGCAAGTCCTTCAGCCCCTTCCTCCCGCCCACCTCCTGGGACCACCACACACCCTGTCTTTCCCCCTGCTCGTCCACGTAGTACCATCCAGCTCGCTCTTGAGTTTCTCCACAACTCATCCAGCACGTCCCCTCCAGTTCTCCCCAAACACCAGCACCCTTACTTTCTCCTAACCTTTTGCAGACCCTCCATGTCACCGCTCTGCTATCGCAAGCACTCTTCTCTCCCTCAGCATCTTCAGCTTCCTCGCTTGCTCTCTTCTGCCCTGATTCTTTCAAGGGCAGCAGCCCCCACCCAGCCCGTGACTCGCAGGTCGCCTCAGACCTGCAGAGCTCCAGTTTCGTTACAGCCGCGGGAAGGGATAAAGTGGAAATTGGCTGCTGAAGTGTGACACCAATGCTGGCCCTGCAGTGGTGTTTACTTTTTGCTCTTGGGTCAGCCAAGACTGGGGGTGCCTCTTTTAACAGATTTCATCCTGGTTTTCTAGCTTCTTGTCATTCTTCTGTCCAGGAGCTAATGGGCAATTTTCTCCCTCCTTCTCAGCTTCCTCCTCTGTTCTCTAAATCAAGGTCTGTCCCTCACATCATCCCCTCAGACGCTGCAATTACTTGCATTTCAAATGAATAGGACATCTGTGTGGGGCAGAAAATGAGCTGAACTCTTTGGTTAGATTGTTTTATCTCTCAGAGATTCACTCCCAGTATATCCCAGTTAGATAGGGTTGTATGCTTGTGCATACATCTCTTTTTGAGATTGCTGCTTGAAAACACACATCTCCTTACCTATTGCTATGTCTTACTTCTAGGAGTGCTGTTTTCTCATTAAAATACTCAACAGTTTTCCCAAATTATGTAAAACAGAAGCAGAGATGTGTTCCCATAAAACAGGAACAGTATCCACATGCACACTGTCACACTGACATAAAAATGGCATTTAAAGCCATCCCCAAGACCACATAGGATTTACCTTTGTACAGTAAGGCCTCTGCACACGCAGAAAATAAGGTATCAAACGGAGGACGTTTCTTTTGAGTAACAGAGCAGACAGGCACTTCTGACACTCTCAAAGCCGGGTACAGATACAAAAATGACATCACCACAAATGTTTCCGTGTCTTGCCTGACTCAATTGAACTATGCATTCCCGTCCTGTAGTACATATAAAGTTTGCAGTGTATGGATCCCAGCACAAATCATTCCTGCTTCTCATTTTTGAGACGGTTCAATAACTGGCAGATAGGAATGTGAGAGGGAACAGGGAGAAGTCCGTCCCCCTCCCTTTCAGCTGTTTTTCAGTCACGTTTGCAGTAGGTTTGTGCAGTGCAGCTCAGCCTTTTTGCCTTTAGTGTCAGTTGTTCACACTGTTTTTCTTATTAGATTGTAGCCCAGCTCTGAGCTCCTGTCACTCACTGGGCAGTTCAGAATGGGCCTTCTGGAGGTACAAGCTGCTACAAACTGCTGTGTACAAAGGACTTTTTCCCTGCCTGGTGGTTTTCTGAAGAAAGGAATGTCACTTCCCCACCCCCCCCAGCATTTATAATATAGGAAGAAGGCAGAGGGAAACACTTGCTGTCATTTTTTAGAGTGACCATGCGTTTATTCAGGTGGGTTCAACAGTGAAATTTTGCCACGTCTCCGATCCTGGGAGTGGATGTTTCTGTGCTGCTGCTGCTCCTCTGGAGGGAGCTTTCACACAGCCACGGAGTTCATTTCAGAAACTTCAGAATGTGCTCCTAGAAAACTTTTTTTTTAAGTGGTGAAAATTGAAACCAAGAGTGAATTACGGAGCAAGCAAGAACGAGAGACCTGCCAGCCTACCAACCGACAGGGTTAAAACAGAAAGCACAAGAGAAATCGGGCATTTGACGAAAGTGCAGCTGAGATTTCCCTTTGTGTTTAGCACTGTCTGTGCCGACGGGAAGCACATAGTTTTGGGACAGGCAGGAATGGCAGCTGGCGGAGTTCCAGTGCGGGGACTTACAGCAGCACAACAGCAAGAACTCATGTTAGGGTTGAAGCCTTTCTTTAGTGCACGTAAGTTTCAGAGTATAGAGGCTGCAGGAAAGTTCATTGACAAAAACCAAAGAAACCTTGAAGTCTTTTTTCCAATTACCCTTTTTTCCCATCCCTGTTTAGGCTAATAACCTTCCAAAAGCTATTGCAGCAGCTCACACGTTTCTTCTGAAGCATCCAGATGATGAAATGATGCAAAGAAATATGGCCTACTATAAGAGCATACCTGATGCAGAGGAGCACATTAAAGACTTGGAGACGAAGCCTTATGAGGTATGCTTTTTATTCAGAGTCTGGTCTTTCAGAACTGTTCTATTATTGCTCTTATTGTGTGAGACTTGAGGATCTCATTTGCTTACCTGTTCTCAGTTCTTACTTTCCTTTCCCTCTTGCTGTCTTCCTCAATCATCTCTATCTGCCGCCTTGATGCATTCAATAATTCTCACCTCTTGTGCTTTTCACTGTTATGTAAGTCACAGTAAATCACAGACAGTGACATACCTGAAAGCTACTACATGCAGATCATTACTGGAGCTTAGCAGGTACATGGAATTATTCAAATGCACGAGTGCTGTAACTGCACAGTTTAATGTAACTAGGACATTTGGGGTTAAGACTCCATTGAAAATATCTGTTAAAACCTGTGCTTTAGAATCACACTCTTCCCTCTGTCTGGCAGGTTTTTCTGTTGATCTGAAATTAAATTATTCTACTCTCTCAAAAATGTCTGGTAGAATCCATTAGTCATCTGTGTTTGTTGTCCTGATATTAGTTGGATAACAGCTTATACAGTAATCCAGAAACACAGAGACATCATTTACTGTATTCGAATTTACATGCAGCTTTCCCTAGATCTGCTGGTTTTCATTCCTGCCGATGTTTCAGAATCTCTTTGTCAGGGCTGTGAGAGCATACAACGGTGACAATTGGAGAACGTCCATCTCAGACATGGAACTGGCTCTTCCTGATTTCTTCAAAGCCTATGATGACTGTACAGCAGCCTGTGAAGGCTCCCGAGAGATCAAAGATTTTAAAGACTTTTATCTCTCCATTGCAGGTGAGTGAAACAGTAAGGGAAGACATCCCAAAAGTGCATGGCAATTTATCCGTAGGGTTGGCTACCAAAGTCCTGTTCCTCATTTTGTAGTGTGAAATGCACATGGTGCCTCAGGCATAATTTGGGCCAGCTGGAGTTTATTAGATTCACTGAAAACTGCTGTTAGAAAAAGGGCTGTCAGAAAATGAGAACAGAGTTCTTACATTGACATGGAAATTTAAGTGTGCATCAGAATAAAATCGAAGCGTAAGTAATAACTACTCCATCCAGCTCACAGTAGTTATCCAGACAAATCTCTTGACCATGATTTCAATATCAGTTTGGCCACCTTTGAGGCTCAATGGTTAGTCTGCCTTGAAGATCTGCTTTATGGTTTGTACATCTCTGGAGATAACATCTTCTTTCTCATAAATATGAGAAGATCATTGCCTATTTTTCATCTTTCCTACAGTAGAGTTTTGTTAGCAGGTTAGATTTCTTTTCCTCCAGTGCATAGCTTAAAAAAAAAAAAAATAAAAATCCATTGCTTTGCAAAGCAAAAGATATACCACCTTTTTGATTGCTGTCAAAATGTCACATACACATTGCCTATGCTTTTTGGTAGCATCTGGCTGAAAGTTGTTCTGTAGTGAGTGGCGTATTTCTGTCTGCCTTCTCTTTTATAGAACATCCAAACTGCAGGCACAAAATGCAGCCATCTCTGGAGGTTTATTTTGGAACCACCTGCTGTATTTCTGTGACATTGGTGTACACAGCAGCATGTGGTCATTATTCATGCAAGAATTTAATGAAATTGCAAAGGCAATTTCAAAATTTTAAAGAAAAAAAAAAAGCACTGTAAGTTCACCATTAGGTAATAATGCAATACTCCACAACACTGTATAAAACCTACTGCCACAGACTGCCTGTAGGTGTCAGTGAAACTTAACTGCTTAGTTCTCCGGAATTACAGCTTTGGGACATTTCAAGTCCAGACTGCACTGGTTTTCACAGAAGGGCTGAGTACCAGTACTTGGTATGTGCTTCAGAAGGAGTTGTAGATGCTCAGTACTTCCAAGCAGCAAGATCCAGATACACAGGACCCAGAAGAGAATTATAAGGCCAAATTTTAATGGGTTGCTAGTGGGAGGGGTGATAATTCACTGTGCTCTATCCATATCCTAAGGTGTTGTTTTCTTCCTTCTAGATCATTATATTGAAGTCCTTGCATGCAAAGTGCAGTGTGAGAGTAATCTGACGCCCATTATAGGAGGCTTTGTTGTTGAGAAGTTTGTGGCCACCATGTACCATTACTTGCAGTTTGCTTATTATAAATGTAAGTAGTAATTGAATGTGCTTCAGTAACATTGGGACTAGGTGGGACAATTTCAGTTCATAATCTTTCCCCTCTGGTCATAATGCTTTAGAATGTAAATAGTGGCCTCCAGAATCAGCATTTTAACCTGTTTTGGGACAGAAAGTGTGAGCTGCCTGGCATCTTATACTCCCTGTATAGCCATAGTTAACAGATATGGGAGATAAACATTGTGTGTAGAGCCTGTGCTTGTGAAGTTGTCTATGACAAAATAAATTGCCGAACATAAGTCACATATGGGCTGGGTTTTGCCCAGGGCAGGCCCCTGTTTTGTAAGTTCTGCACAATTGTTACTGGTCTCCCCTTGAGTGTTGGAAAAATGTCTAAGTTTAGCCTGTACCCAGGGCTAAACTGTAGCAGTTCTACCACCCAGTGCCCCCTCCCCAGCTGAGAAGGGGAATCACGTTGAAAAGGGAGAATCCCCATGAGTTGAAGTAGAAACAGATTTAATGAAATAACAAAACTAATACAACAACCAACAAAGTGCACAAGTTTATACTCAGCCTGGTGTTTGGGAGGCAGAAGGCTGAAAGAGCCCAGGAAGATGAGCTCCCATCCTCAGTATATGCCCTCCTTTTATAGTGAGCTGGGTGTCAGTGGTGTGGGATACACCTGTAAGTCAGCTTGGGGCAGCTGCCCTGACTGAAACTCCCAGCTGACTCAACACCCATTTGTGCCACACAGGTCCAGTAACTTTAAGTGTATCTGGATCCAGTGGTGTCTGAGGGTCATCCACAGTAGCAGAAATCAGCTGTCACACAACTATTTCTCTCAAATACTGCACACCTCTCTCTCAACAGTCATCTGCCTGCTTGGCCTGCACACATCATCCTTGAATGGATACCTGCTTTTTGCATTCAACAGGAGTCCTCTCCAGAGACTGAGAGGCTGTGCTTCTCTTGAGAGACCTTTGTCAATGCTCACATCTCTTGCCATCTGTTGCAACTGCTTGGCTTCATTACCTTCCAGTTCCAAGCCATCAGCTCCGTTATCCCAGCTCTGGAGCAGCCAAGAACCCAGTGGCTTACCCTCACATCGACTGTAATCTTGATAGATGTCTCACAACTAAGACCAAGTAGTGACTTCTTCACAGCCTGCTCTTCTCACATATTGCCTCTTACATACAGGGCAATTAGCACTAGTTGAGTACCCAGGGCAGCTGCGTCACCCATTACTGGGGTCTGAGTATCCACAATGCTTCCCACTGCAGCCGAGATCACTGCAGGACCTATTGCAGAGGTTCTGGCAGCTACAGAGCACCCACCTCTATGCCATGGTTTCACTTTGAGCAGGACGAGAAACAAAAGTACTCAAAAGGCCTGATAACACAAGTACAATTGTCAAAGCATCCCAAGGGTGTTTCAGAGTCGCTTTGCCCATCACCATGTCATAGAGATCAGAAATTGGTGTAATTACAAGTGAATTTATTACACCATAGCTTAACACCATGAAACATAACAGAGCAGCACCTCTAAGATTACAGCCAAAAGCAATAAACTGTACCCAGCCAAAAAGAAACAGCAGTCAAGCTGCCCAGAGCTCCAAAAGCAATTCCAAAACCAAATACCAAAGGAGTCTACCCACCAGCCATCCCACCTACACTAACATAGTGAGTGGTTGTGATACCCAGTGAAATATGTTAAAACTTCAACCCTGGGATTCTCCCAGCTGAGCTATTTAATTCAAAGTCCAAACAAACATTGAGTGCCAAATAAACTGTCTACATTTAACCTATACCTGGGGCCAAACTGTAGCAGTTGCTCTTCCACCCAGTGACTCCTTCCCAGCTGAGAAGGGGAATCAGGGGAAAAAAATGGGAGAAGCCCTGTGGGTTGAAGTAGAAACAGATTTAATAAAATAACAAAACTAATACAATCACCAGCATAAAGTATACAAACTTATACTCAGCTTGGTCCTTGGAAGCAGCAGAAGGAACAGGAAACCAAGAAGAAAGAGCCCCACATAGAACTCCCCACCTTCCATAAACTCCCTCCTTTTATAATGAGCTTGATGTCAGTGGTATGTGATACACCTGTGAGTCAGCTGCCTTGATTGGATCTCCCAGCTGACTCAGGGCTACTCATGGCCTGCCTGCATGGCTGGGCTGGGGGGCTGCTCCTGGGAAACCAGGACAATGAGGCAGTTACACAGTAAGTGTGATCTGATCCATCACTGCCCTTCATTCTTTATGTCATACCTACTGCCAGCACAAGTCGCTTACACTTTCCAGAGTTTCATATACATGGTAAATGTTCATATAAATGATAAATGTTCATCATATGTATTTTAGATGTTTAAATGGTACCCCAATTCTTTTACCTTTTTGAAGTAACTCAAAATGTAACATGTTAGGGTAAACAGTGTCAGCCACTTCCCATACATTGGAATATATGCAATGATACAGACCCATTTTGTACACCTGTGTACAAAAAAACAATGGTTTGTGCCAAAAAGCCATGGTGGTCAAGGTGTCAGGCCCACATGGTTGTTAAGCAGCTGGATGTATAGCTCTAACAAGAAATAATTTTTTCTAACTCATCAGGTAGAGAGAAGAAATATTGTGACTTCAAAGCAACACATTTCACATAACACCACCTATTCTACTGAATAAATAATCAATTTTCAGTTTACTATCCAGAATTTCTTCCACTGACAAACCTACAGAGTATTTCACACCATTTGCTTTATCCTAGTGGTTTCTTACAGTCCTGTTAGAATGGGGTGCATGGGGCTAAATGAGTTTTGAAGAAACATCAATGACTTTTGCTTATGTTGTTTGACTACACGTTTTACACATTAATTTTTCCCTCTTTGTCAATTCCAGTACAGAAAAAGTGGAGTTTTTCATATTTTTGTTTGTTTGTTTTTTAATAAATGCCCCAGTGGGGATCACCAGGCTGTGGGCTGATAGCTCACTGATACTGGGATAGCGGGGAGGGACATTTGGTTAGGATTTTCATAGCAAACCATCAGAGATTAGTTTGCAGTTTTGAATCGTAGCCTTACCTGTTTCAGAACACTAAAATAGCATGTCCTTTCTGGGAAGTGAGTGTTACTATTTTTTTGGGGGGGGAGGGGGGGGTTTGTTTGCAGCTGCTGGGGAGGTGGAAAAATGGGTTTTTTCCATCTGAGTTTTTCAGAGCTTAAATAATAGCAGGTATTTGTTCATTTACCTTCTCTGAATTTTTATGTATGTTTATTAATTAGTGAATGACATGAAGAATGCAGCTTCTTGTGCTGCTAGTTACCTTCTGTTTGACCAGAAAGATGAAGTAATGAAACAGAACATGGTCTATTACCAGTACCACAAAGACAAATGGGGACTTAAAGAAGAGGATTTTCAGCCTAGATCGGTAGGTGAATTACTTTAAATGCCTTCTAGATACATTCAGATATTTCCCTGAAACTCACTGGGGCAGAGGTTGGGGACATGGGGGTTATCTCTTGGTTCTGGAGTTAAACACATGCTGTTTTATTAAAACCATATAGGAAGTTGTACACAGAGATGTACTGTGTAATGTAGACAGTGAATGTCATTCTAATTCTTCCCTTTGTGTTGATATATCCTGCCATAGAATATAATATGGTATGGTGGCAAGTAAGTTTATGCTGGTACTTGTCTGCAACTTATGTGTATTTAGATCTTTATTTTCCTCCATAAATAAAGCAGTTGGCCCCTGAAAGGTCCTGGTGAAAAGATCACTGCAGTGACATTTGGGCTTTTGTCAGTCCCTTCTTATTTGTAAACATGTAGTTGCCCACCTGCTTGTTATTTCAGCTTCTGTGTGCACTGGAATGTGCACACAGAATACAATACAATAACCCCAGCTAAACTCACTTTCCACTTGCTCCATTTAGAAAATAGTTGGGTGGATAAGGGTGGAAAAAGGCTCAGGACCATATTGCATCTAATTATCTCCGTTAGAATACTTGCTGCCAAGAACCCACAGTAAACATCAGTCCATCCAGCTATGATTGTGATCTGGCCTTGGAAGATTTCTCTAAAAATGTGTTTCTATGCTGTTCTTAAATTTCCATGTCCAAGGAAATTTTACATATAAAAGCGTCTTTGAGTGTTTCTGGACTCCTGCAGCCTGGCCTCTGACAATCAAATTGGATTTTCTGTCATTTCTCGTGACCAGGATTTATGTCATGCAAGTGAATTAACTGCTTTGTGACTCCTTAGGCGTCAGTGGTGTGTGCTGTACAAGTTGTTAGTCATTAACAATACCTGTTCCACACATTAAATTTAGTGCCTTCTCTTTCTCTTAGGGCACGACTTCCCCATGGAAGAGTCATTTAAGTTAACCTAGGTGAAGCAACAGCGGGCATCCCGCAGAGTAACATTCTGGTTGCCCTTTCCACGTTGCTTCTTCAGACACCTCCATCACCGAGACCTGTACTGGCCCAAAGGCCCTTGATTCTTAATGCTGTGTTAAACTCAGTACGTCCGCACAGTACTGAGGTGACTGACTTTATCTGGAGCAGTTCACATATACACCTTATACCCTGCACTGATTTGACAAGTAAACTTTCCAGAACTGTGCTTTAGAGCCATGTTGGAGATGTTTGACAGTGGTGGGAGTGAGGGGCAGCACCAGTATAAAGCTGCAAGCTGCAGACAGATTTGGCGTACACATGCAGAGAGGACACAACACGGGCCCTACACATTGAGTGTGTCACTGATAATTTCTCAGGAGCTGGGGACTACAGATAACTTAATTTTTAGATATGAAATACTAAATGCACACAGCTGTATTTTCTTCTGCTTTGATCCATGTAACTATGAACAGAAGTTGCTTGCTGTCCCAATTGCTTGCCATGACAACCATAATGCCCCTGGTTTATTTTCAGGGTGGTAACAGGGGGAGAGCAGCATTTGGCTCTGGCACTAAGCTTTAGATGTTCTTGTGAAAGACGAAGTGTCTTGTTTTCCTTCTCCAAAAGAGCTAAACAGGATAATCAAAGTAGTTACTGCTGGTATTCACAAATATGAGAGTAGGTGAGTGAGCTGAACTGTGCTGTTCGGGCAAACAGCTGGGGAAGTGAGGAGGGGCAGGTAGGTGACCGTGCAGAATTTCCCTAGACCAGACTCAGGCTGGAGTGGTGAGTCATTATCATGCAAAATAGCTTAGTGTCTCTTTTTCCCCGAACTGCCTGTGCCATACGCCAGCACACAGGGAGACAGAGGCTTTCTCGCATCCAAAGCCTGCTGGAATGCAGGCACAGGCTGCTGCTCAGCGCTGGCAGTCTCATTCTCGGACTCGCCAATGCTTTGAAACATGAGAAAGAGGAGAGTGCTTTGTTCTTCTCACACTGATGGAGCCTGTGCATAGAAAGATTCACAGAAGACATTGGATGTGCTGCTTGCTGTTCTGCTGTTCCCTTTCTCAAACATTATAACCCTCCTGTAGGATCTACTGCTGAGTCTGGGTCTGACTTCACTGGAATAGTCTCAGGTGACACGTGATGACATCCCCCTGTCTTGCTACCTTAAACTAACATAGAAATTTTGGGTTTTTTTGATAGGAGGCAGTTCGGTACCACAACATAACCACGCTCCAGTTGGAAATGTATGAGTTCGCTAAGGAGCATCTGATGGATGATGATGAGGTGAGTTTTCCAGAAAAAAAATCGTGGTCAAAAAAAGGGCAATCAGGTTAAAGTGAAGGTGATACATAGATGGAATTCCAGGATTTAGCTAATATAGAAAAATCTTCTTGTAACCGTGACCAATTTGTCATAATTTTTTCATTTGTAAATGGAATATAAGAAAGAAACCCAAAGAACATCGCATACCATTAAAAAAAATATAGACATTATTAACACAAAGGTGAATATAATGCACTGAGCTCACAAAAAAAAAAAAGAAAATCCACTTTGCAAGCTGTAACACCAGGGGGCAGAGAAGTAGTATACATATTTAAACTCAACGTTTTTCTGTTGTTTTTTTTTTTTCCCTTTGGGTTTTTTGTTGTGGGTTTTTTTTGGGGGGGGGGGTGTTAAATGTTTAAATTAGATTTAAAGATCCTTATAATTTGGTGCAGAAGTAATCACCTAAATTGTAATTTTTGTAAAGAGGAAGTCTTGTTATCTGTTATTTTTTTCAGCACAGTAACATTTTGGTCACCCAGTCTTGCTTCTTAAATGGTTGGAATTCATGGCCAAATAACATAATGACTGCTATTAGGCTGAAAATATGGAAAGTGGATTTTTTTGAGCAAGAAAAGTAGTTAAATTGTTGAAAGGGCATTTCTTTGTCTCCCACAGCTGAAATTAAAGTATAAATCACAGAGGCTTTGGATTGCCATTTGTTTTGCTTTGTTTTCAGAACCCTTCATTTAAAGGCTTAAGAAGTCTTCACATGATGGAATAGTTTGTTGCTGGCACTGGCCAAGAGCTGTGTTCAGTTATGGCATGGCACAGGGTACTTGTAATGAGCGCTGCTGAGGCCTCTTTTAGTTAGAAAAGAGAAAGATGGTTTATATTAAAAAAAATGAAACCCCCTTTGCAATTTTTATGTTATCCAGCACATAGGGAGAGGTAATATTTTATAGTGGAGAAGTAATAACATATCTGTGCTGCCTTCAGGGTGCTAGTGACCTGAAAACAACTCCATACATAAAATTCCATTGCAAGGTTACCAGACTTCAGGAAGATTTTCCATTGTGGTAAAACTCCATGACAGACAGTTTAATGAGCTTGTTATAAGGCTAAGCTTAGATGAGGACTAGTCTGTATGGATTTGCATCAGGGTGTGAGATACTTGAGCACTTTTTTATATTCCATTGTCGGTTTGTGCTTCGCCCATAATGTTTTCTAGGCATAAGCTTAATTTGTAATTTTTTTCCTTCTTTCATATGTGCTGCTTCAAAACACAGGGATGAGTAATTAAAGAAGGGGAGCAGCAGTCCATTGTGAGGGCTTTCCCCATATGTTGCTACAAGAAGGGATTATAGAAACAATCTTCAGCCTCAAGCCCCGTGTATAGAATAAACAAGCATTCATTTGCTGGCATCCATTCCCATAGCCCATTTCACCGGTGCAATTATAAATGATCTTGCAATCTGCAGGAGGGAAGTACAGTGGAAACATCAGTTAAACTTCTGGGGAAGCGTCAAGGAACTCACATTTCACTGCATTATATGTTTGGGTTAAACAACCAAAATTACTGGGCCTGGTCATGCCACAGATATCACTACCCCACGCTCTTATAATACTGGGAAAGCTACCATTCTCCTCTCCTGGGGAAAAGCTGAAGGGCTTCTGTGCCCTCCTTTACTAGGGCTGAAGAACCTGGGAGGGACGGAAGCTGTCCTTGCCTCTGGCTTGGCTCTGGCTTTTGGTAGTGAACTCTCAAATCCCTGGCTACCAGAACTTGTCTTTGGCTGCGGGAGCCTTCCAGGGAGTCCAGACAGAGCAGGAATAGCACAAAGGTAAAATTGCTACCTTGCAGTTTCTCCTATATGAGCAGGACCCAGTAGTGTAAGTGGAATTTTTTTTAATATTTCTCCTGGCACAAATAGAAAAGTTTATTCCATAGGAATGCTGAAAACTGATGAAAAACCCAGATAAGGTGTTACAGTAAAAGCTTTATTAAAAATTGTTAAGGATGGAGGCAACCTCTCTTTTTATAGTGCACTCTGTTTATTTAAACCGTGTGCTTCTTGGGCCATAGGCTGTGCCTGTTGTGGGTTACTGTGGTCCGTGTTTGCTGTCTGTGAAGCTGCTTTGGGCAAACAAGCCCATAAAATAGTCTGCAGGAAAAAATCATTCTCCTTCCTTGAATGAAGCAAAAGGATTGATGTGGCAAAAGGATCTCTTCCTATGTGAATATGTCATTACTCCCAAGCAGAGAATCTCACTTTATTCAGGCTTCTCAGTGCTCTCCTATCCCAGAGCATCCATATGTCTTTATAAATCCCATTAGCAAAGCGAGTGAGAACATGTGGCTTCTTCCAGTAATACACTGCAGTAATTGCAGGGGCTGGAACATGCAGTAATGATTTTTGCATATGTCACTCCAAGAAATACTGTCCTGTTCGTGTTACTTCATTGATGTTTTTCCACAAGGAAATGAAAAACTCTAGTGCAAACATTTAATGCAGTAGAGGTGACAGAGAATATTAGCGCCAACTAGCTACAAATTACTTCTTCTTAAAAGTAATTATTATTAAATATCCTTACAGTTTTCCACAGTGAAGTTAAAAGAACATTACACGGTGTTGTCATTTGAGTTGGCCATGGGTAGTCAAGCTTTCTGTTTTCTGTTCAGATGTGTAATGTGTAAAGGCTATAAGAGATACAACTCCTGGTATTGCACAGATTCAAATAGGAAACTGAAATGCTGTTAAGAGCCAGATACTCAGCTAGTGTAGATACAACTTCAGCACTACACTAATTGTATGAGACATGCTTCTGGCCCGTAAAATCAGTGTTCTTGAGGAAATTTTTTCAGGGATAGCTTCTTGGCTGGTTTACATTACATAAGAACCCCAAGTATTTGCCTGGGAGGATCCTACAATGTGATTTTTCTTTCAATACTTAATCAATAGGTGAAAAACTGTTGACAGATTTGACCCACTTTTTTGACATCTTGTTCTTTTTATTTGTATACCATGCATGTGTCCATTTGTATAGTAGCTCAAATTCGAATGCTCCATTCCTAAGTGTGATGCAAAGGAGAGTAAGTGTTGAACTAACGTGACTGGTGGAAAGAGAACATATGGAGCAGCATCAAAGCATGAGGGCCCAGTAGGACTACTGAGAGCAAATAATCTGAATGTGGCCTATTTTTCTGTTCAGGAATCGCTGACAACTTATTTTCAGCTTTATTAACTCCATTTTTGCATATGTTCAAATGATTTATAAAAGTGCACTCATAATGGCCAGTTGTAACTGCAGACCTGCAAACCCTGCCCTGCCTGTGACCACAGACCAAGAGGGGTACAGTAGCACCACTACGCTGGTGGCAGCCATTTCAGAGAGAGTTGGCAGCTAATTGGCATGGTTATGGTCCCTGTTCAACATACGCTTCTCTAAAGAAAAAAGAAAAGGAGATTTTTTTCATCATCACTTTCTCATGGAGATACTGCCCCTGGGGCTGGCTGTCAAGATTCTTGCTTTCCCCTCGTGTTCCTTTACCACTGGATGTGTATCTTGGTCCAAGGCATTCTTCCTTCCATCTAAACCACCTACCATGGGAAGCTGCAAGGATGGGAGAGCTTAAATGGCAGGATGTCCCCAGGTTGCAGGTACTGACATTAGAAGGAATTTTTACCTGCCCAGATTTTCTTAAGATGCTGGGTGCTGCATAAAGCAGCCAAGAGAGCATAAGCAGAGCTCAGAAACAAAGCCACTAGAAGGCTTCTCTTTTCAGCACGATGGGAGCAGCGTTGAAGTTGCTCTGAAACTGGGTTGACTCATGTTTTATAGGCATTATAAAAATGTTAAGTGGAAAGCACATTTATTGGATTACTGTAAAATACTATTGTAATAACTGCAGTGTACTGCAATCTCCCGCAGTATATGGGAAGAGAACAGTTACATGCTCAGAATACATCATTAAAAAATGAAATGGAAAAATATTTGAGAAAAGAAATTAACATACATGTGAAGTACAACTAAGCTCTTTTAATATTTGAAAAAAAAACCCCCTAAAAGCATGTGACAGTGGGTCACACTGTGGACCAAGTATCTGAAAAATAAACAAGTTAAGGGCCAAATAATTTTTCTGCACAAAGAATTGAGGGATTTTTTTCCCCCTGCTAGAATGCAAGGAATGTCCAGCCTGGTCTGTACTGCTCCTGGAGCATCTGGGAGGGCTTTGAGGTGGTTGCAGTGAACTCACATGTTTGAACTGAAAGTTAGATCAAGGAACTTTTTTTTTGGTTGAAGGCTGAATAAAGGCACTCATTGACACATGCCTTACTGTTATCCCAAAATAATGTCGTTCCCCCTCAAAATATCGCTGACCAGTGGGCTCTGTGTGTGCACTTGCAGGGTCTATCAGGCCTGCAGAGCACAGATCCTCCATAGTCAGCCACATCAAACCTTTGTCTGCTCTCTTGCAAGATGGTTGGTTGTCCCTGAAAATTCTGCTGTTTTTCATGAACCTAGCTCCTTGTCACTACTCATATTAGTTACTGGGACAGCTACAGGGCAGACCTCACCTCTCCTGAGAGAGACCAGCCCCGAAACCCCTCCTGCTACCATAACCTTGCCACCAACACCCAATACATAAGGGAATCAAGCTGTTACTCTCACTGTTGAACAAGTTTCCAGTCATTAAGATCTTCAAACTTTAGCAAAATCTGAATTTTTGCTGTGAAGGACAGCCAGGGGACCTTTTGTGGGATAAATATTTTCCTTCTAGGTCATGGATTATAAGGAAACAAAGATCCAGCCAATTCTTCTTGCTCTGTGTATTGTCTCTTAAGGCTCAGTTTGTTGGATGAGTTCGGATAAAGGCTGTTTCTTATTTATTCACTGATAATCATGCATGAAAGCATGTCCATAATAATATTTTTCTGTAGATCTTAATTCATTCTAGAACACTGTTATTTTAATATTCTCTGTCACTTCCCCAAAGAACAGGCTATCCCACTGCAGTGCATATGGAATCCCTATAGAAAAGGCCATCAGCAGATCTGCATGGAAAATATGGGTTATTGAAGGAAAGCTATTTTTTCTCCCAGAACTTTTCCAGTCCACACTGAGAAAGGGCAAACGAGATTGTAGGTGGAGGCAAGGACCCATGAATGATTAATATTTGCGACGCAGAAGGCAATGCTTAGTCTTAGCAACCACAGGGGAAGCGTCTGGGTCTGTCAGCAAGCAGTGCAACAGCTACTGGTTGCTACTATTTTTAAACACTGCTGTCAAAAGAAAAGTTGGTGCTGGACCATCAGTCTCAAGTGGGTCATAACTGAACCATGTATTGGTAGCTTTTCCTTTATTGCTGTTTATTTTAATAGCTGGCTAGGAGTCTCCAAAGTACAGATGTTTCTTCTAAGAGGCTGTGTTTTATGTGTGTGAATGCAACATTTAATATTGCATAAGGAAGGGCCAGCAACAATCAGCCTGATGTGTACCTTGGTCTCGGACACTCAGCTTGTGGTAATAAGTCAGGAGTTCTGCATTTTTCTCCTTTTTAGGACATATTTTTTCAAATGCTCTAGCTTTGCTTATAGTAGTCCACCAATCTCACTAGCCTGGGTTAGCTTATTCAGCATTGACCAAGAACTCTGTTCTTAATTAATTTTTATTATAATCCACCTACTCACATACCCTTTGTCAAGCCTTCTTGAATGACTTACTGCAGTACAAAACTTTTTCTTTCTGTTTGTGCCTCTGTTCAGTTGTTAATCTAAGCCAAAGGTGCTCAGTTTGCATATTTGACAGATAGAGGCTCCAGTTAATCACATCAGCTTCTCTGAGTCTTCCTACCACTCACACCAGTCTGGGAGCATTCCCATGCTGCTGTTCAGTATCATGCCTCCCATATTTCAGGCTATACCTGTTCCATCTTCTATACATCCTTGTTGTCACTCCTACTTTCCACTGGCTGTCCCTGGATTGGGAGAGAGAAGAGGTTGGTAGCACAGGGAGGAAGGTCATGAGGTGCTGGCAGAGCTGTTGTACCTGCAGCACATACCTGGCCTCCAGTGCAAACCAGGACGCAGTGACTGTGGACCCAGGGCCAGCTTGCTAATGAGAATGTGCTTCACTGCAGCTGACCAAGCAGCCCATGTGCTTATTTTCCAGTTTTTGGCTGCCTATCATACATGTACTGGTCCGGCAGCAAAGCTTCTTCTTCCCTGAGCTTGGTCAGACTTCACATACTGATTTACTAGCTACCAAGCCAGACAGCTACATCATGCTTTGGGTCATATATTGCTCAACTCTGATTTACATCAGCACTGTGTCTGAGCAGCATATTTATGTAACCTGCATTAGAGCTGAGTGGCTGTTGTCCCCTTTAGTAGCTGGCAGCAGAAAGAATTATGGGGTTGCAGCTGACTTCGCATGAAAAATTCGCTGTCCTTCCTATTGAGGTAGGTAGGAGCCAAAGAGCATGCCAGATAACAGGAGGAACTCTTATCACACTGAATGCTTAAATCATATCAGGGAATCATTTTCAGACTCCAGGTCTGCAGGCCAGCATGAAGTTATTAGATATAAGCAGGCAGGAGGCTTTTTCCCTGGAACCAACACCTGTGAAATATTTGCTGTCAGTCACGCAAAATGCCTGATGTGATGTCAAGTGAGTGCTAATGGAGTGAGGACAGTGATCAATCTGGTCATAGCTGCCCGTGTGACAATGTGATCAGCTCTTCTGATGTAGGGTTATCCCATTTTCATTAGGCTGCCAACCACAGGAGAGAACCTGCAGACATTTTACATTCTGACCATGGAGGCATAGGAAAAAATATTTTAACTGCAGGTTTTGTTTGTCTTTACCTGTTATCTGGAGGTTTTGCCTTTTCAAAGATAACCAACATCCAGGCAATTATTCAGTTGCATTACACCATATTTTCTGTGTGTATATTGTTTTGGCAACTATTTTTATATTTTTGCCATACTTCAACCTCTTACTCCCCAGTACTTCTCATTAGACCACAACAGCTTCCATCATACTTTCCTTTAGAGCTCATTTTCAGTCTTTTTTTTTTTTTTTTTTTCAAATACTCTTGCTTTTAAATATCGTTTTCCATTTAAAACTTGAGCTTCTTACATGTTTCTGGATTTGAAAACATACCAGAAAAAACCCTGAAATCTGTCTGGATCTTCTGTCTTCTGAAATATCCTACCTTCTTGATGAGTGTGACAATAATATGAATTGAATTGAGTTCCCAAAGGTACAATATTGAAATCCCCATGTCTTCCTTATACTTAATTCTGGGTCATACAATCAGATCATAGAGTCATAGAATCATAGAATAGATGCTTATGCCTTTCACCCCACCTCTCAGACTCTTACCTTTTGAGGGTTGTCTTTGCAGGTAGACTGAGGAGAGAAATCTTTTTTAATATCTGTTATTCTTCCATTGAAACTATGATCCTGAGGTGTAAAAGAATCAGTCTGAATTAGCTCTGGGACCCCTGTATTCTCAGTCTCATAACTCTCTTCAGAGTCAATGGGACCTGCCTGTCTGTAGTCCTTCAAGAGGCACCCGAATGCTTGTGCCCACAGTTTTAGGAGCTATGCTATGAAACTTGACCTGGAGTTCTCCATGCCTCTATTTCTGAAACATTCAGCTGCTGGCATAGTGACTGTTGGACCTAGTGGCTATTTTCTTCTTGTATGTTTGTGAAGTGGTATTGAGTTCCACCCATGATGGGGCTCCTTGGGCAATCAAAATACTTCTAACAAAGGAAAAAGTGCAGAAATGTCCAATTCCTGTTTTCCAGTTGCCAGATTTCCTGCAACCAGGAAGATGAGTAGGGAATATGAAAGCGCTGGCATTTTTTTCTGGTGTTTGTATTAAATTGGATACTTAGATGTTTTGAACAAATTCAAAACAAAGTAAATTGCCATCCTTCAGGACTTGCTAAAACCACTTTATAGTTGCAAAAACTCAGCCCTAAGACAGACCTGTGAAGCAGGGAACAAGAGCAGCAGTTATTTCAGCCTGCTTTCCTCCCGCTTTTATTTTTGCTTGCTTGGTTCTCCTTATTTCTCTCCTTGCTAATCACACTTCTGAGATATGTGATGTTAATATTTTTAATCACCATATCCATAATAAAATTATTGTATTCAAAATAGACATCGGGGCTATATCATCTTTGAAGCTCCTGCCAACCCAAACCATTCTATGAGTACTCAGGCTGGACTGCAGGAAGACATTTGTCATACATGATACAGAACTACATCAGGAGCAGTTTAAATAAAGAAGTTGGATTGTTGTGCTGGTGTCCTGTATTAGCAGAGTGCAGCTTGTAAATATAATATTTTCTGGTCTGTATCTAAACCCAGCGTATTTGTTTCCAGTATGGAAAACGTTCTAGTGTCTCTGGTTCTTTAAATTTTTGCTGTGTTGAAGCATGGCTTGTGAAGATCTGTGGTTGAAAATGGAGAAGGTATGTGTTGAAGGGTGTAACAGAGGAGATAAATGGTTAGAGCAGACATGCAAAGTCAAAGTTATAGTTCTAGAAAACAGTTTTGCTTTGAATTTTGAAGCTTTCTAAAATTCTTTAATGTTTTAAGGTATTTTAACAATTTCCTAATTTAACAGGTGCTTTAAACTTTTATGCCTCTACTTTCTAAGTTTGAGGATTTCATTGTTGTCTACATTTAGCCTGTACCGAGGGCTACACTGTAACAGTTGTTCTACCACACAATGACCCCTCCTCAGCTGAGGAGGGGAATCAGGGGAAAAAAATGGAGAAGCCCTGTGGGTTGAAATAGAAACAGATTTAATGAAATAACAAAACTAATACAATCACCAACATAAAGTGTACAAGGTTTTACGCACCCTGGTCCTTAGGGTCAGCAGCAGGAACAGAAGGCCAAGAGGGAAGAACCCCAGGAAGAGGAACTCCACCCTCCCTGAACTCCCTCCTTTTATAATGAGCAGATGAAGTGGTATGGGATACACCTGTGAGTCAGCTGCCTTGGTTGGATCTCCCAGCTGACTCAGGGCTACTCGTGGCCTGTCTGCATGGCTGGCCCATGGGTCTGTGCCTGGGAACCAGGACAATTGTCTATTTTAATACCTGAAAAAGTATGAGGATTTACTGTGAAGTGTAACAGTTCCTTCTTTTAAGGTCTGTATGTCAGTGCAAGTATATGTGCTACCATTGGGTCATTTACCTGCATTTTATAGGCTTGTGCTAGCTTGTGTATGAAGGGTGTTTCAAAATATTTAGACATCTATTTATTATTACAGTTTATGTTTTGGTTAAAATGGTTAAAATTTTCCACTGATTTTGCAGTACAGGGTTAACTTGTTTCTGTTAAATTTAATCCTTTCTAGGGTGAAGTTGTGGAATTCCTTGATGAGCTGTTAGAAGTAGACGAAAAGAAGGAATCCTGATGAGTGAAATCACCACAAAGTATTTTACAAAAGTGAAGACCCACCATTGCTCCTGTTTGGTCACCTGTAGTTCCAGTTAGATATACCTCAAAGCCACTCCTTTAAGCTCAACCTTCTGTCACAAGATGCACTCCTGAAAGATCACTTCCATGCTGCACTGACTCTTTGTGAGCATGGCCTTTCCCTGAGCATTTCCAGAAGTGGTGCATATGGGTTTTCCTTTTTCCTTTACACAAACACAACAAAGCAGACTCTGTATTTTCTGGGCTAACACTAAGGTTCCTCATTTCAGTGCTGTTCTGCTTAAGTTATAACAGTACAGCTGAAGAACTTTTGTCAGATTATGAACCACAGAAGACACAACAGTTCCTCTAGACTTTCTGAGCTAGGTATTGTATTATTTATATATTTCTTTTTCTGTGATGATGAATAAAGTGATATTGAAACCCAGTGCATCTGGAAGATGTTAAGATACATTCAAACAGCTGAAGTAAGATGATTAACAAAGTATAACTAGTGATCTTGTAAGAATTGCTTAAAGAATTCTGTAAGCAGTGTTCATCTTTCTTAAAAGCTAAATGAAATTCCATGATGTGAAACTGAGGTCACTTAGAACTCAATAATAAACAACTCCTTCTTTCTACCAATTCGTCCACTCTCTTGAAATAACTCCTGGTTCCTGTGTGAGGTGGGGCCAATCTTATAGAAAATAATGGTGGTCAATGTATTTAATATTCTCTTCTGTAGAAAACAGTTTGCATGGTTTTTCTGGTCTTGTGGGACTATCTGCAGAGTTTTCATCCAAAGTAAGTACAGGTGGAGACTGAGGCAATTTTAACTGGAATAATGAAAAACATCTGAATGTGAATTTGTGACATTTTTATTGACTATATGGCAAGTCCTATACAGAAGTACTCTGAAGACCCAAAAACTACTGTGTTAGAGACGTGTAGTGAATTAGGGGAGACAAGAACAATCACTGCCTTTATGACTGAACCCTAATTCAGCTGAATGGAAGCGAATTGTGAAACCAAAATCTACTTTAGCTTTTTAAAAAGGCAAAAAATGATCTACATTACCTTGCTGAGTTGTTCTGCTATAGCTTATATATGCTGTAGAAGTGTAGTGTCTACACTATGGAGTGTCTACAGATAACAAGAAGGGGAATCCACAGGATCAGGTTTAAGTGTCCTCCTGCCTGTGACAGCAGTGAAACATTTTAAAATGTTAAAGTTGTGTGTGAAAGATGTTTGGAAGACTGGATTGGGTTTTTTAGCTTATTTAATATAAATCACAACTAATCTGCTGAAGTTGATGGGCAGACTGTTTTAAAATGAGAATCTATCAAGAGCCTTTTAACTTTAAAAGATTTACCCAGTTCCATACCCTAATTTTTCCTCTTCATCAAACAGATATTCAACCACTGCAACTCTCTTGGGTATTATCAATTTTCTGGTAAGCTTGTGATTCTGTCTTTAAGGCTTCCTTAGCTGATCTCTTTCATGTTCAGTCATTTCCTCAGCTCTCAACCTTACAGCTAAAATCCCCTGCCATTGTGGGGATTTCATGATTACTAAGATGTCCATTCATCAATGATTTATTTTTCTCAAGCCTACATTAGGTAAGTCTGATGTTCTTTACCATTCCATTTAACTTGAGGAGGCATCTAATACTCTTGCAGCCTCCTGAAATGGCACTGTGATCCCTTTTTAATTTTGTTCAAGTGTCTGTGGATTTTTTCTGGCTATCTTAATTTCCACTACATATAGTCCCAAGCCAGTTCAATCTTAGTAAGTACAAGTAGTTCTCAAACCCTTGTTCTTTTCTAATGAGAAATAATTCCTCTTCCAGTTCTTCACTATTTATTGTGGCTTTTTTCGGCATTCTCAGGTTCTTTTAACTGATTTTTCTTTTGCTGCTGCTATCGTTAAATGCCAACATTTACATGTGACTGCAATAAATTAGTGTCTTGTCTTCCACTTCTCTGATCCTGCCAGCTCTTCTTGGGAGGCTGTGGGAATATGGTTCTTGCCTCCCTTCTGCCACCCTAAATTCTTGCAGTTGTGAGTTGTTTGCCTCGGATGTTCACAGCTTCTGCCTAACCTGATGGGATATTTAGATTTTGTCTCTTTTTTTGACAAGGCCTCCAGTGTGATGCTGATGCTCAGGAAAGTGTCATTTTGTTGAAGCCACTGTGTTCGTGTGACTGACTCGAACACAGCATCAGTACCATATGTCTGCTGACCCAGGGCTGATCCTGGAGATAAAATTCATATCATAGAATCATAGAATAGCCTTGGTTGAAAGACCTCCAAGATCATCAAGTCCAACCATTAACCCAGCACTGCCAAGTCACCACTACACCATGTCACCCAGGAGTATTGCTCGTTGTGGAGCTGTACAACTACAGTTTTTAACGATTGCTCACATTTCTAGTAACAGAGCTGGCTATTTGGGTAGCTGCTGTTAGTCTCTGATCCTCTGTTGCTGCCTACGAGCAAGTCTGCTATAATTCCAAGCAGGTCATTCAGTCATCACTTATAGGTGAATGGTGGGTGAAGTCGATCTCCTGGCAAATGGCCAGCGCAAGGGTCTGCACACCGTGTGAGTCCTGTGCTTGATTTCTTGTTGGGTGGGGTCCTGCCTGATGGGGAACTGCTTGAAAGCTGAAGATTAAACAGAGTCACAAATGCTGGTGATAGATATTTGGTTATGTGAAAAACAAGATGGCTGGCTGTAAAGGCAATCTTTCTTAGGTAAAAACCAAAGCTTGGGCAAGGGAAGAGATTCACAGGTTGGAAGTCAGTGTATCTGACAGACTGTGCTAAGTAATCTTTTTCAAATTAATACCTGCTCTTACTGCTAGTGACTCTTCATGTGTTACTGGCTTCCTACTAATTCATCCTCATAAATAGCAACATTCATTAAAAAAGGAAGAAGGATGATAGTGATTTTTCTGCTTAAAGTTAAATTCTGTTCCCATAAAACAGCATCTCATGCTCCACACTTCTCTGTGTTGGCAATTCCAATAGCCAATAAAGTCAGCTACGAAAAACAAATACTTTCAGAATGATCAGTTTTGGCAAATTCACCGGGAATTCAGACATCCCGCTGGGCTCTTTCATTTGCCGTAGTGATTCTGCAAGCAGACCTTCATTAGTTCTGTTGACAATATATGAGTCAAAAGCAAATCCAAATTGTTCTGTTTTCCAGAGCTTTACTGCTTTGGAATGCTAAAATGTAAACCCAAAAGTGAGTCGATGCTGCTCTCAATTCACCTGGAAGGCCCATCCAGCCATTTTTTCATACTTGCCAGAACAATTTTAAGGTAGAATTAAAGGTGGATCTCCTCAAGACAAGCCATTCCTCTGAAAATCTTATAGCGTGTCCTGCTTTTCTGAATGCCTTCTTGCAATTAATGCCCACCGTGTATCTTCGCATCCTTCACAGTGAATTATTGGTCTATATTGATAATGAAGGCAGACTTAGAAAATCTTTCCATTTCTAGTGTGTCTTCATGAAAAATGGTTGAAATAGCATGCAAATTTTACAGCTCTGAAAACAGAGTTGTGATTAGACAAAGATTTGTTGGATTATAAAAGTACAAGTGTTTATTATGGCTAGTACTGAGAATAAACAGTTGCCTGCATATGCCAGCTACTATGGAAATATGTTTTTAAGTTCTAATGTGAGCTGTAAACCAAAGCTACTTCAGTTAAAAAAATTCAGTACTTAAACTGTGGGGAGAAGTAGTCTGTGCCAGAGAAAACATTCCCATTTAATAATGTTTGAACATAGAGCTGTGATGCAGTTTGTAGCAAGGCAGTGAGAAAAACCCACAACTAATCCTTCATTGCAGCTGTCTGAACTTTTGGTTGTCTGCCATACTTTAAACAGCGACTTCTTTTTTCAGGTGACTCAAGACTTGAATGACCTAGTGTGGAGAGTTTAAGCTATATACAAAAAAGAAGTTAAGTAAGAAATAGCCAAAGTAAGTTGGGTTGCACACCCCCCCAGCACATCAGGGTTTTGTATCTTAAGTCCTCTTCAGTGCCTAGGAAAAAATATTAAAATAAATAGATACCTTTTTTGTTTATTTATTTCTGGCAAGGAAATATTCAGTGGTTTAGACACCCATCTCTCCTCCCTCCTCTCTTCTCCCTCCTCAGAGTACCAATGATATATGGAAACTAAATTCTGTAGAGAGTTCTGAATTGTTTAAGTTTATAAATGCTAACCTTTTCTGTAGAAAAACTTTCTAAGTTTTCTTTGATTATTTTTAACTTTTCCTTCCCTTTGATGTCCCTCTCAGGTAGGACTTTTAAGCAGCATGGAGTAACAAATGTGCTTTATTTCCTGATTCTTTTGCAAGGTAATGGAACTTCCTTACTTTCAAATGGAAATGTGGGTGTCAGAGGTGTAACTTTATGTGACTACTAATTTTAAAAAAAATATTGGGGCTTTCTGCCTCCGTCTGATTCTCACTATCACTTATCTGAAAAGGATTTAAACATTGAAGTATTATCCTGATCTTGTAGTTTGACAAGTCTTACAACTATCTAATTGTTTCTTGTTCTGACTAATTTTTAAATGGCCATTCATAGCCACATATCCTGATCTTTCACAGCTCTGCATTATGTTGTATCTTTGCATTACAAATTATCAGATATAAAAAAAAAAATCAATTATTTTCACCAAAGGAAAAACAGTGATCTATGCAATCCCCAGCGTAAGAGCTTTTGAGGTACTGCATGCAATAAGGCAGTACAGCACAATAAACCATATCTTGTCATCTAGTTGACAAACGGAAGGACAAGCACAGAAATTGAGGGGATTTCAGCCTGAGAACTTATCGAATACCCAAAATCCATTATCCCAGTGTTTCTGTACAAAGGGGAGCCAACACCTTTTGGCTTGAACCCCCAGGCGCTGCCAGTAGCTTTGACATTACATCCCACAATGTCACTTCTCAGCCTGCCTGACAGCAGATTTATCCAGGCACAACATCTCTTTCAGCTCTTAATTCCTAAACTGTGTAACTCATCCCTCCCTGTATTTTGTCCTTATTGTCTTCAGATTCTGTATTTACTGTATTTATTGTTCACCATCCCTACTGTCTTGGATTAGGCAAGCTTCACGCACAAAAGGAGGTCTAAGTTGAATGTAGATGGTCTTCTGAGCAGAGCTGGGCTGGCAGCCTATGCTGAACACTTTTCAGCTGATTTTTTAATATCACAATGTCTTCTACAAGAATTATCCAAGTGACAGACCTGTATTTTCTTGCTAAACATGGGGATTTGCACAAGAACACACACAGGAGCTTCCTTTCCCTTTTTTTTTTTTTTTTTTTTGTAACTTGATTTTTATTTAAATACTTCCAAAGCATTATGTTAATGTACATTTTCTTCTGGTTCATGAACAACAAGTATTTCTAAGTCTCAAATAAGATCCCTATCCAGTTTGTGTTTGTAATTATATTTTGAGTCTCATTTTGATACGTTCAGTTCCTGAGCCAAATAGTATTGACTTTTCATTTTAAATGATGCTACAAAGAACTGTAACACATATTTGTACCTTTCAGTTGAACAATATTTTTAATGGATGGTCCTGTGTTTATTTTTCATCATATTTCCATGAGATTACAGATGGTATGGTTTAGTTGAGTTAACAGTCTCCATAAAGTTGCTTAGTGCGAAATCCGTTGTTGGTTGTTGCTTTTTTTTTTTTAATGTTACTGCATAAAAAAATAGTTTACAACAGAAATTCTAGGTTATTTCATAGTCTAGAATGCATTAAAAGCAAAAAGTCATGCATATGTCAGACAACACAATATTTACAAATCTGTACAGTTTCTGTCCTCCTTTATTTACTGGGGCTCTTGCCAGGCAATTAGATTTAACTCTTACCACTCTGAGGTCAAATTCTCCAAGATAACACATAGCAGTCATCTAAAAATGCTTTGTTTTCCTTACCAGCACTGAGATTGATGGCTGTATGTGTGACGGACCCAGTTCTGCACTCCATTTCATGAAGTCTGCCTTCCACGGAGTTAGAGGTGGTGACCGCTGTGACGCCAGGCAGAACACGAAAGGGTGAACTCCACCCTGTCACCTTTTCTTACTCCAGCATTTTGTTGTGTTGAACTACTGGCATATTTTGGCTAAGGCTGTACAATAGAGTGGCAGATGAATTCATTTCTGACCTGCAGAATTATTCACAGTCACCAGTCTTTCTCTTGTTCATTCAGAAAGGCAAGGCAGAATATTTCATACTCAACACACCAGAACTATGTTAAGCGATTCTAGAAAACATCTTCTCCTCTCTCCCTGTTTATTTTCAAAACCACTTGAAATGGAAGATGGTGTTGGAAAAGCCTCTGTGTTTTTACACTAACGCCCAGTTTACAAGTCAAGTGTTTTCATTTTATAAACGGAATGAGATTTCTCTCCTGCCTAGGTTTGCTTTATCTTTAAGACCGCAATAAGCAGTATTCTAAATGGATACCCATCTCCCATACCCGATGTCCACCCCAGACACCCTCCAGCTGATGGAAGAGCAGAATGGTGAAAATCAGTCCTTCTACAGAGTTCATATGGCAGAAGTATTATACATGGCTTCAGTTGCCAGAGGTACTACTGGCTGTGAATTAAAATTCAGTATCTTGGTCAGTCGGTATTGTGTTCAGAAAAGCAACCGACTTCAGATAGAGTTCCCCTGGAAAGTGCTTCATCACTGTCTGACTCTGTAATAAGAGGTTATTCATCATAACACCTGGAATCAAAGGTGCTCTGACTCCTTTCCTGCTGATACTCAAGGAAGAATGGCACTTACAGTATTCTCCGTATTCCCAGGAGACGTCGTGATTTCTACAGAAAGATTAGTATAAGAATGGCACTTCTTCACTAAGGCTTAAAGAACACCTTCCAGAAAAACAGCATAATGTTCCAACATTTGTGGCTTGTTAAACTCACAATGTCGCAGACAAGTACCTTAGTAACCATTGCAAGACTATCCATTAAAATATGGCAGCAAGTTTTTCTTTTTAAAACACGTCAGGTAATAATTTGTTACGGTGGTTTATCCTGACCAGCTCGGGCAGGTTCCAAAAAAAAGGAACAAACACCACATGTGGTTGCTCCAAAAACATCCTTCTCCACTCTTTCCCTCTTCCACTGAGAATAGACCAAGAAGGTCTGACCAGCCCTGCCATTACACTATAACCAGGTAACACAGAAATTAATCAATTAATTTATTATTAATAGGAGCAAAATGTAAAAGCGGAACAAATTGTAGATGTACTACGAAGCACGCTGTGTCCTGCTGATGTCTCCAAAAGACCTTGTGATAAAAACATACAGGTTCTTTAGCTCTGAAAGGCCGAGTACGCTAAACTGCGATTTCAAAAGGCTGAAATCTTTTCTGCCTTCTATGTTCTTTTAGCATTCTTTTTTTGATTCTGCTTTCTGCACTGCTGGATTTTGGCATCCATGAGTCATGTGATCCTTCTAGCATCAATGTGTTTTTCTTCTGATTTCTAGCACCTCTGCCCAAAGACCCTTGGTTAGACTTTCTGCATTTCAATGTGCTGGTGGTGGTAGTGGTGGTAGCAATGATGTCTGGGTTGACACCTGCCATTTAGTTTATAAACAGAATTTTTTTGCTGCCGTTTTTTGAAAAACCACACAGCCAGGACAGCTGCAACCAGTAATAAGCACAGAAGAATCACAATTACTGCTATGATAGCACCTTTACTTGACTTGGGACAATCCTCTCCCTCACATGGCTCAGAAGTGGGAACAAGCTTTTCTCCAAGGCCCTGGGTGAGATTTTCTTGCTCAGCTAATTCCTGGGATGATGTGTCAGTAACGATATCTGGAGGTGGTGCAGTGGTTGCTACTTGTGCTGGGTAGGCGGTCGTTTCTTTTGGTTCTGCATACAGAGTGTGATCGGAGGGGCTGACCATCACAGAGGTTTCTGACATGGATGTTTTAAAGCTGGTTATGTCAAACAACATCGTTGTACTGGGCTCCTGAGTCACAGTTTCTGGAGATGTTGTTGGGTGGTCCCATGCGGCATCGTCATATCCTTTGCTGATGCTCAAGTTCTCCAGACTACTCACTGATGTAAGTGGTACTGGTGTCTCTTTGGCCCCTTCATCGTCTGTCCTCGTTGTTGTTGCCACAATCTGTGTTAAACCTTCCTCTGGAGCTGGGCTACCATTGCCTGTTTTTCTTACTTCAACGTGATTCGGTTGGTCAGTTGTAAGGATGACATCGTCTTCTGTTCCCATCGATCCATCAACTTTATCCCCCTCTTCTTCGTCATCCTCTACCACTTCTTGTGTTACTGGATAGCCATCTAACCACGACTCATCAGTAATGGCAACTGCATCTATCTCTGCCTTTGTATCATTAGTTGTGAGAATGG
Source organism: Podargus strigoides (assembly GCA_028020825.1). Classification (NCBI taxonomy): domain Eukaryota; kingdom Metazoa; phylum Chordata; class Aves; order Caprimulgiformes; family Podargidae; genus Podargus; species Podargus strigoides. The sequence continues at coordinate 11,618,947 of CM051623.1, read as the reverse complement.
GTCCAATGGGGAAATCCTCACTGTCATAAAACATTTTGGCACCAGGTTCATCATAGGCTGTCTTCACCCCAATGTGGTTATCACCTTCAGAAAACTGTGCTTTAGTGGAATCATCTGTCTCTTTCTCTGATTCAGGCTCACTGAAAGCCTCTGACGGAAACCAGAACAAGTTTTTTTGGCTTAGGAGTGACACAGGGGACTCAGTTGGTGCCCTGCTTCCTTTTTCAGAAGTGTCTGTGTCCTGAGTAACAACTTTGGTACTTCCAGGTCTTCCTTCCTCTGAACTTTTACTGAAGGAAAGCTGTTCTTGCTCCTGCTCAATTTCCTCTTTGCCGTTGACATGTTCATTCTCAACAATAGGTATTGATCTGTCATCAGGAAAATTATCTTCATAGTCAATGTGTGCCTCAGTTTCATCTAGAAAAGTTAAAAAAAAAACCAACAAAAAACCAAAAGCCAACATTTAATTTCTCCAGAAAAGTTCTGAGCTCATTTGTTACAAGAAGCCAAGAAGAAAGGTTCAATGAGGAGTGACTTTTAGATAGTATTTTTCATTCAGTGTTATTGTTTACTTGAAAAGAGGATGGTCCACTACAGGCTGATAGTCAATATTAAGGTTTTTTTTAAAAAAAATCAGGATAGGTGTCAATATTAACCCCTAACAGCTTATCTTTCCAGATTTAAAAATGTATATAATAACTTACTGTCTGCAGTTAGAAGACTTCCTTCAATTAATTATTGTATTCCCAAACCTTCACGCTTCCTAACATGATTGTTCTTGCTGGACTTGAGGAAAATTTTTCATCATATACAAGCAACAAATGGGTGTGGAGGGGAATGTATATCCAAAAGGAATCCATTACTAACTGGACTGTAAAAAAAAAAAAAAAGGATCCCTACAAATTTTATAGCAGCTTCATCCCTTTTGAGTGAGCTGATTTTGAAGGATTACACTGACTAGTACTTTATGTTCAACTTTTTATCATTACAGTACTTTTCTTCCACCGCCTTGGTGTTGCAGTGATGTGACACCTGGGGCCAGGTGAGCTGAATGGTATTTCTCATTCCATGAGAGCAGTTCAGAGCTGCCCAAAGAAGTCTGTGTCCCCCCCCAGCCCTAAAGCTGACAGTGAGTTCTGCTCATCTTCATCTGTAGAAAGCAAGATGCACCCGTGACTGCAGGGACAGAAGACTCTGTCTCCAACACTTAAAGCCAACACTTAAAGCCTAACATCTAGGTATCAAGATAATACCATCTGTAATCAACTCTCAGGCTTCCAATTTTAAGTAACTAATGTTAACAAACAGAAAAGAAAAAAAAAAAAACCGAAAGCCAACCAGCAAAAAAAACCACCCTGAGTGCAACAGAGGGGCAGATTCATCACAAAGTTTGATTTAGAAATACTCAACAAAATGCCTCAACAGACCTACCACTCATAGCAAAATAGACTTGACTCAAAGCATGAAACTAAATGTTTGAATTTGAATGAAATAATGCATTGTAATTTATATTTCTTCCACTCTTCTGAAAACCTTAGCTCAATGAAAAATTTTCCAAACTAGACAGGGTGGTTGATTTTCAGCTCGCACAAGTTTTACACCATAGAAAGTTGATGTAATTGCTGAGATTTATGCTGGCATTAAAAGTCCTAGAAAAAAGTGCCTTGGGATATGGAAAATAAAACAAACTGAATCATGGTGAGAATTTTTAAGACAGTGTTTAGTTTTTCATGAAGACAGTGAAGCAATAGACCTGGAAACAAGAAATTAATAGGAGAAGCTGTATTACAAATCAATGCATTCATAAAGCCTTATCTTTTTTTGCCTTTTTACACTCAACCAACTTTGAATCACATTTTCATCTGGGGCCCACCTCAATTTCCGAATGAGTCACATTCTCCTTGGAGACTGCTTCCCAGACTTCTGGCAGAGCCATATTTGGTCTACTCTTAAGAAAGATTAGAAATATTGTCAAACCAGTCTGACCAAAAACACTTAGTGGTGATACAGCTCACACCAGCTCACTTTTTGCCAGAACAGCTTAAGCCAGGTGCCAGAACAGAATGAGTATTAGAAAAAGGTATTTTTCTTGGAATAGTGTCTGGGTCTGCCATAAACCAAAGCAGTTCTGCTGAGGAAACTGAAATGTGCGACAGAGAGTTAATACCTCTGTGAAAGCTATCACGCTGGAGAACTGGATGTTCTCAGCAGGTCCCCTCATCTCACAGCAAGGGTGTAGGGTGAAACCTGCACACAATACAACAGCGCCAACAACGGATCGCTCTCCCTCCCGCTGTCCTCATCTGCTTGTGTAATCCTCTAGATCCTCTCCAAAGCAGGAAAAAACTTCCGGCTGGTGCAAAGACGACTTCACAGACAGGGGAATCCAGCCCTCAGAGTGGAAAGCTTCCCAGTAGGACTCTCACTTTTCTAATTCATCCTAAATTTTTTTCCAACAGTATTTAAGACTTTCATTAATGACTGGAGAGTACCTCTGAATACCAAAGAATGTTAGCAACATATTTATGAAGCTCTTCAAGGCAGTAGTCATCACTATGTAGCACTTACAATAGCCATCAAATACTAGTCTCACTTTGTCCCTTCTCTCACTTTCACTTGAGAATTTTTCCACTGGCGCTCTCTTTGTATGGAAAAGGTGCCTCAAGCCATTTTGACCTTTTACCATCCAGACTCCCGCTAAAAGTCGTTATCTGGCATGCCTGCTTCAATGAAGTCCAGTGTCTCTCAGGACAGCCTATAGGTGGCTACTGGATATATGTGAACTGGAACATCGTAATGTGAGAACTCACCATTTACCAACTGTTATGGTCATTGTTTTCTTTTTTGAGATGAACCATCACACCAGTCTGTCTTCACCTGTATCTCTCCTGTACCTCTATTTTTGCCACTCATTTACTTTTCAGGCTACAGTAATCCATCTGAGGGTGAAACATTGATTTTTATGCTATGGTGTTCTAGTGCATGCACACACACACGTGAACAAAACTTATAGTCGTATGCTTGTGTTGTTTCCTCCAGACCTATTCCTTGGTTAGCAATATGAATGGGCAGCTGGTATTCATCTTATTGACCAGCATAGATCATTGATGAATGCTTAACAACTGTAGCAATATGCTTTCCTTAGAATTTGAAGTTCTTCCCCTTGAGTGCCTCTCCTGCTGTGTACTTTCAGCCCTTGAGAAGTCCTATGGAGGCACATCAGGAAAGAGTATGTGCTCCTAGGAAAATAGGAGTCCTCAGTCTATCAGAACATATTAAGGGTTTGTTGGACCATCAGTCAAGTCTGCATCAAACCTGCTGTCTTTGGGCCTGATCCTGCATGTATAGAAATGAATCGGTGGTTTCTTAATGCTCAGCTGAGGAAAGAAAAAGCCCATTGTAGTCTAAAGAGAGCCGGAGATTGGAGCTCATTATGCGCTGCTCGTCGCCGCATAAGGGAGTCTTGTTCCTTCTGACAATCAGATTGTGGCCCAAGTTGTAAAGCTACTATAATGTATTTTCATATGCAATCTCCTGTATTTGTATGGTTTATAGCAAAGACTATCAACATAACTAATGTTAGCTTATGGGATGCCAGAATGAAAGCAACTATTGAGCTCTCTGACCATCAAAGGAAATACAGACCCCCTTACTCTGAAGCTTTGATTTATATGATCCTGAATCAACTTACAGAGTAATAATACTCTATTCTCTCTTCTGGGCCCCAGACCTTCAAACAGGGCTTGGACTTGGTATTTCGTGAGTTTGTGTTACCATGACAATCTTTTAAGTCAGCCACGAGCTTGATTTTTTAGGAACAGATTGCACAACTTTTGCACTTTTTGCTCACCTCCTCAGCACTTTCCTGAGCTTTCCAGCTCTCTGAATTTTAGTGTCAGTACTGAAGAGCAGCAACCAAAGTAGATTTAGCTCCACTTCTTATCCAAATAGTTGTAAGCTTTATTTATACACATTTTTAAAACAGCTAGCAACTGCATTAAAAATGGTGCATCTTCCTTCCTCTCCAGGCAGGTCTGGTTTTAAAAGAACCAGCACTGAAATTAATTAGTCAAAGACTAAAATCTTTCTATATTCGGTCATTGTTACATCTTCCCCTACACCCTCCTCTGGCAGACTGAAGGGTTAGTGAGTTTTGGTTCACTGTCTGAGGGATTACTGAAGCTGAAATGAACATTTTACAGCAACAGATGCTGAAATGGCGTACTACCAAAGACATGAAGCTCAATTAAAAGGTAAAATCCTTTTAATTTAGCCTTGTCCTTTCTGGGAAGCATCCAGTCCTAAACAGCTTTCATCTCCTTCATCTTTTGATCCTCATGTGAAAACAGTGACCAAACACAGAGACAGGCAAAAACAAAGAGCCTGGTTTTCCACACTCTAGGATCAGTTTAATTTTTCTTCTAGATAGCATATTGGCATCCGAGCTCTATTTTGAGTGTTGCTATTTTGGACAACCATAAAGTGCACTGCATATTTTGTGGATGTATTTTTGGACTACAGGAAATTGAAACTTGATTCTATGTAGACCATCACCATAAACATTTCTACTGCATAATTCTAAGAAACTCAAAGTATTTACAGCAAACTTTAAGGGTGGGATGGAAAAGGGCATGTAGACTGATTTGCCTAACATCAGTCAGATTTGTGAACTACAGCATCTCAAAGAATTATCCATCTGACTTGGACCAGGCACATTAACACATTTCTCTCAAATCAACCAGAGCACGCTAGACAGAATTTACGTTGCCTTTTGTCTCTTCCAGCAGCTACAAGAGGGAGGATGACTTTTATTCTAGCAGAAAGCCTGCTAATACAAATAAATAACCCATCATAATTTTTTAAACTAATTTGATTTGGCAGAATCAGTTTATGCCAAATCAATACTTTACATTAACCTAGTACAACTACTCAGTGACAGACCTGAAAAGAGAACCAAAGTTTGTCATAACAATTGTTTTGACAGGCCATGGACGTATTTTGTTGCTTATTTTATTTGTCTGTCACAACTTGCACTATCAAGAAGAAAAAAAAAAAAGCATTCCTAAATAAGATCAAAAGCCATAAAAAAAAATTAAATTATGCTGGCTAGTCAAGCTTACAGACCATACGGATATGAATCAATACTATTCTTGAAAGCTCAGAGAGCAATGTTTGAAGTAATAGCAATAGTTGAATCAGGAAAAAGACTGAGAGCTGTAGATGAAGCTTTCAGAGGTGGTGAAAGTCAGGCAAATCCTCCTTACAGTGAAACCAGTACTGCAGTCCTCACTGTGGAAAAGCTAGACCAGCTCTGAACACAGTAGACAAGTATCCAAGTGTTGACACTGGAGAGATTCCCTAGATGTGCAGAAGATATGACCTCTCCTGCCACAAGCTTATGGTCGGAAAATCCCAAAGCAGCCAAAGGAAGAGGATAAATATATGACATTCTTCTTAGCCAGTTTTAGGGCAGAGATGTGACATGATTTCCCAGCCATCTAATCTGCCTTCTCTTTGAGGAAGCAAGCTCTCAAGGACACAGCCTAATGCAATGCAGCCCTGATGCTCTCCACCCTCCCATCCCTGCCACCCCCCCACCCAATCTTAGTATGAATGCTTCTGATATTGAACCTGTGGTTCATTTTGGAAAAAAAAAAACCCAAACATCATTTAGCAACGGTCTCTTTAGTCTTTGTGCCTGCAGGACAGCCACAGCATGGCATTTATACATCTGTTTTCAGACCTTAATACAATGTCAGACTTCAGGATATATTTTGTGACACAAATGTGTTCTCTCCAAAGAAAGAGAAAAAATAATAAACTGCAAACCCCCCTGTATTTCCCTGTGTTCTGCTTAAGGTTGCTTTGTGAGGTTGAATATCCCTGTGTTTTCAGCTAGAACACAGCATCTTTTCATGATGAGAAATTGCAGGAAATACTAACTATACAGAGCCACTTTTTTTTCTTAAAAAGCATCTTGATTAAAAATTACGGTCCATTACCTGGTATGCCCAATGTACATTAAAGCCATTTGTAATGTACTGTTTTCTTAATTTCCAACATACTTTACCGTATTCAGAATCCACTTTAATTAATCCCAAAATAATTTTGTTCAGTTATGCCCAGTGTCAAATTTTGCCACATATTTTAGATTCTATATGTATTGATGCATAATATATTTTTTTCATTTAATTTACAATTTTCCCTACTATATGGTTGCACACTTACATCCTAGGTGCCAGAATGGACCATATCTCTTTTAACTGGACCAAAACAGAGAGGAAAGATGATCATAAAGCTACTTCTAAGAACTTTTAAATGCTATATTTAGACACCACCACAATGATCCCTGGAGGTATTTAAGAGCCATGTAGATGAGGTTCTGAGGGACATGGTGTAGTGGAAAATTGGCTGTGTGGGGTTAACAGTTGGACTTGATTATCTTAGAGGTCTTTTTCAACCAAGGCTATCGTATGATAGCTCTTCAACTCCATATTTGCATTGAGTGAGCAACTGGGAATATAAAGCTGGTCATTATAAGGTGGCAGCTACCAAGTAGGACTGCAATATGCAGCCATAACATCCACAAATCTCATAAAGCTTTATGAATCTGGATAAACATTATCACTCTTCCATGGATGAGGTGGAGTAAGCAGCAGAGAGTAATACAGTGACTTGCCCGTGGTCTCAGAGACAGTGCAACATGTAGGAACAGGCCTTATATCTTTCAATCCTCTGACTGGAAGTCCAGTTGTGTTTGTGTAAGAGCATCAGGACCATGTCACATTTCCAGTTGCTCACCCAGCGCAGATGCAGAACAAGGGAACTGTATCATCTTACCAGCCTCTAAACATAGCACTTAAAAGCTCATTGAAGTGGCTTCATGACCATCTTTCCTCTGATGTGAGCCAGCGAGGACAGGAATGGCCCACTGTGCCAACAGGGATATAAATCCTCTGCTAACTCCCGTCATTAACCTTCATGATAGGGAAGTTACTCTCTTACCTCAAAGCACTTAAAAAGCAGTGTGTCTGATGACTTCTGGAGCACGGAATCACGGCACTTAATAATTATTCTCCTCTCTCCTATGACCCTAAAATATCTGTCAACTGTAAATCAGGCTTTTAAAAATTAAATTCCTATTTTGTTATTTTGTACTTAATTCTTACTTCTTTATTATAATGAACCCTAGCACGACACCTTTCAGTCTTCCTGTAAAGCCTCCTTTCTTAAAGACTTGTCATCAGGAGGATTGAATATAGAATTGGACATGTACTGTATTTTCTACCCCAGGTCCTTAAAGTGTTTGAAAAACCTTACTCAAAGGAAGCCCCTCAGCAGGAAGTCTACATTTAAATCATTTTAAAAATCATAATCCACAATATTACATCTGCTCCCAAGTTCCAGTGTTGATGTTTGTGATTTTACAGCCACACTTTCCTATTTCTTTTAAAAATATTTTTCTCTCCCCTGCGGCTGTGTGAAAGGCTCAGGCAAAACAGGGGAAATAGACTATTTATCCAGGGAAAACAGTGAAACACACACAACTTCAATGGCCTGATTCTTTCCCTTCCTTACTTTGGTGTAATACAGTTTTATTTTGGTGTGTGATAAAGTTCACATTTTCAGTAACCTCAGTGAAGGAAAAAGAATTATCAATTTGGTGTAGATTACAGGAGGTTCAGACCCATTGGGTTATCAGATGTAGATACTATTTTTTTCCTTCTCTCCCTCCATACTCCTCCTCCACTCCCTGCAGTATTTCACTTAATCATCAGAACTGCTGTTTGTAAGAACAGCCCTGGAAGCTGAAATAGTTCAGAAAGATGTTGGAATTTATTTATTTTCTTTTTCAATCTCTATACCATTTGGATGGTTTTGAATATCTGGTCCCCTGCTGCACAGACATGACCAGTTTCTACCAAGAACAAGTTTGACCTTTTCTCATGATTATCCACTGCCTGGTGGTATATATACATGAGTAAAAATAACCCCTTGCAAGCCCCTGGGCTTTAAGGAATATATGGGTTCTGAAATGGATATGCAAACTCCAGCCCATATACATAGCTCAGCTACCCAGCAGCTACCCATTCCTTTGCTTAAAATTTATCTGTTTTGCCAGAAATATCATCATAAAGGTGTGATATCTCTGGAAAAAAAAAAAAAAAAATAGTAAGATACTGTGATGACTGTTCTTAAATATTGGAAAAATTGTGAGCTTTGTGCATTGAGCAAGGTAACATAAAAAAGAGAATAAGAAAGCAGAATTCGGATTGCAGCCACATCTGAACTTATGGTACTATTTAGCTCATGTTTAAGCATGGAGAAAGTCAAAAGTTTGTTGCAGAATCTAACATATAAAGGTGCATTTTTCTTGAAGGTTTATATTAAGGAAATGTCATTATTATAATTTCCCAGAGCTTTTACATTTTGGTTTGGTTTTTTTTGCTAACAAAAGCCTGATTCCTCAAGTCAAGTTATTTGGTGTCTACATTTAGCCTGTACCCAGGGCTAAACTGCAGTTGTTCTACCACTCAATGACCCCTCCCCAGCTGAGAAGGGGAATCTGGGGAAAAAGTGAGAAGCCCCCTGGGTTGAAGTAGAAACAGATTTAATGAAATAACAAAACTAATACAATCACCAACAAAGTTTACAAGCTTATACTCAGCCTCATCGGTAGGGTCAGCAGCAGGAGCAAAAGGCCAAGAGGAAGGAGCTCTAGGAAGAGAACTTCCTCCTTTTATAATGAGCATGATCAAGTGGTATGGGATACACCTGTGAGTCAGCTTGGGGCAGCTGGCTTGATTGGATGCCCCAGCTGACTGGGGGGCTACTCATGGCCTGCCTGTATGGCTGAACCATGGGTCTGGTCCTGGGAAACCAGGACAGTAAAAAAATCCACTTTTATTCCTTTTAATGGAGTAAATATCTTGTTGCATTTGTAGAAAAAAGTGCTGAAAGCATGGTACAAGATAAAAATTGTATGCCTTTTTATTGGGGCAAATTAAAAGATAATATACTTCTTTTAAAAAAATAAAAGTATTTTCATCTCACTGCTGAGCTCTAACCCAAATTGTATTTCTGCCACATTGTCACAGAATTCTTCCATGGCATGGGCCACAGGACTTAACTTACTTTAATTTTCCTAACCTACCAAAAGGAAGTGGAATTTATCATATATGTAAGGCCAGAAGTTAAAAAGTGCTTAAGCAACTAGTAGGAAAGGGCTAGTAAAAGCTCAAACCAGCCAAACTAGCTTCTTACAAGCCAGTGGACAAAGTCCGGGGCTTAAAACGGTGGACAGCTATCGTATTACCCATTTTGCATCCCAAATAAAAATCCAAGAACACCTAAAGGATGGTCAGCTCGGTTCAACCTAGAAAAGATAAAGAGGGGAGTTTCATATGGGTCTGCTGTGCCCTTGAGAGGAATTGAACCCTGGGGTCACTGTACCAGCATGGCATCTTTTCTTTTCTGTAAGGAGGATGCTATCTCAGGGGCCTCAGTGTGTAGCATCACATGAAGGTGTAAGACTGGTGAGCGGATGATAAAGTCATGAACACCCTCAGAATGTCTATGGTAAGGAAAGACTTTATTTGTGTGCAGGCTGTGCTTAGTGCATGCCTATAAAAAAGCATTGGCTTTTCTCTGTGCTTGCTCTAGGTTCCCAAAGGTGAGAACAAACACCAAGTTTTCATTTCAGTAGCCTGCTCTGTAGCAACTCTGGCTTCATGTGAAAATAAACATAGCAGCAGACATACAAAACCTGCATTGTACACTCTATCTTGTAAACAATGTCTTTGGCTCACTCACGCTGCTTGGTCATGGCTTTTGAACCACTCTGAAAAATTACCTCTGGTATTTCTTGTAACATCCATAGTAATCCCTTTCCTTGAGTCAACAAAGTACGTACATTGAAAAGTTGCAAATGTCATCCAGTAACAGAATGAGCACATACACAAGTATATATAGATGATTTCCAGAAAGGAGCTGATTCTGATATTAAATACACAGGTGAAGGATCTTCCCAAATGTTATTTTCCAATCATTAAAAATTATGTTCAATAGCAGAGAAAAAGGGTATTGGGGGAAAAAGAAGGAAGATGGTGGAATGGAAGGCAGGAGCTGAATGATAACCCTGGGATAAGACTCAGTGAATCCCTGAAATGGAGTTAGCGGATATGGAAAAAGTAAATACATCATAAAAATGTCCAGTTTTTTAATTTTGAATGGCTCCTGTGACCCAGAAAGAAACTTTATGCTCATATGTATGAGCATATGAATAAATTATCCTCTCCTGTGGTTTACTAGAGATGTCTACCAATGGGCCAGCTAAGACATCAATGCTCTAGTCACCAAGACCGTCACCAGGACTGCACATGCCCAGGAAACATCCCTGTAAGCCTGAAACAATCTCAGTTGGGCTAACAAGAGGCTGCAACCTCCCAGAGGGATGCTGTGTGTGCTGGGTGAGCTTACCTTTGACACAGGCCTGAACCTGCCCGTACCACTCCCCGCAGCTGTTGCAAAGCAGCGTGAACGCAGTCTCCTTATTCCCCATGATGTACCCCTGGGCACAAATGTACAGCAGCTCATCCCCCATTTCAAAGCCAGTGTGGCCATGCAGGATGGTGTGGGGGAAGGATGGTGGGTCTCCACAGGGCTTATCTGAAAGGAAAAAAAAAGAAATGAGATGCTAGAGATCCTGCAATAGTCTTTAAGTGCAGTGCTAACACCAGTACTAAAAGAGTTACCCCGAGGACAAACTTACACATGTCCACAGAACTCACATACCTCATCTGATTCCCACCCTTATCCTCCTTCATAACTATTTTCAGCTGTAATTGGGAAGGTATATATCGGGCTATAACTGTGATGTGATAACTGTGGTGTTATTGATGTTTCCAACACGCTTCCCAACAAGTCAGCCCAGGATGTCAAGCTACAGCTGTCTTCTCTGCCTGCTTCTATAAAGGCTAACAAAGGCTTGGGTAGGTTGGGACTGGAATACTCAAATTTCCCCTATTTTTAGCTTAGAGGACTCCTAAAATAAATGGTGACTTGTGCTCTTTGACTTAACAATACCCAGGGGAACATAACTCTGCTCTCTGTGAGAATCTGAAGAGTTAATTTATCAGGTTATAAAATCTAACAAGATGTTTGATAGTATTTCTGCTGAAGCCAGAAAGCAAAAATTACTATAAATAATAACAAAACTGATTTGAGGTTTTTTGTTGCATGAAACAACTGCAGGGAGGAAGCAGGCAGAGAACCACCAACACCAGTTTAACCTGAATTCTAACCCTCTTTTTCAAGTTTGAACAATCTTGGCTATTTTTAACAAGGTGGATCAAGATCTTCTAGAGAACTTCTAGGCATTGTGGTTTCACTTCTCTCAAAGGTCTTCCTCAGAATTGAGCTCAGAATTGCTCTTCAAGAGCAGTTTGCCACGTCCCCTTTTCCTCCAGATTTTTACAGTCCCTTTTGGAAAAGACATCTCTTGGTTACAGAAAAACAAAGCAAACAAAAAAAATATAATGTGAGAACATGATCTTACCAAGAAACCCAATGGATAATGTGTGCAGTGTTGATACAAATAAACACTTCTATATTCTTTCTCAAATCTGAGATTTTTTCCAGTGGTTCTAGAGCCCTTACTATGGAAGAAAAAATAACTGTTCCACAGGCCAAAATAACTGACAATTCAAAACCTGCTCTTGTCCAGATATGGAACAACCAAAAATGAAAAGGCTAATAGGTAATAGCTCAGTTCTGGTAATTATATGGGATAAGGGAAACTTAGGGCCAGGTGTGTCTTCTAGTATTGATCTTTCTCATTGAAACAGTTTGTCTCGGTAGAAAAACCTAATTATTTAGTTGGTTAAGCAAACATTATGTTCCTTGGAAAGACTTTTGTTTGGAGGCTGAAAAAGTGACCTCCAGGACAATGCAGAAGGAGAAACATCTTCAGGGAGCATCCTTGCTACTTTGCTATAGTCTACTTTTAGGACAGCATCAGCACAAGTTCTTACAAACATTTCCATTGACACCAATTCATATCCAAAGCTTTCCACGGGCAGTATTTTTGACAGAATAATGTTTTTCAATCTACTTTCTGAAAAAGCTTTCCTGCTTTTGCCCTAGGGACATTTTTCAAGATTTTTGTGAGTCCTGGCTGCAGCTTTTCCCATCATCTACCCACTTCTGATCCAGGCAGAGGTATACGCATGTTTATTCAGAAATATGATGTATTTATGTTGCCAGTTGTTTATCTCATAGTGAACTCAATATCCTACGATAAACATCCACGTTCTGTGAACGTTCCTCTGGATCAGGCTTTTAGAAATTGTCTGACAGACCCGGTGAATCACCTCTCAACGGGGTATGCTGAAAAACATCTGCCACTAATTTAAGGGACACGCTACTGAAGTCAAAGCTTTGAAGTCTTCTCCGTACTGTACGCATACATATATACTGTCTAACACCTTCAGAAGTTAGTGGGAGTTATGCGCACACACACTGACAGAAAAAAACAAGCTCTTGAGGCTACACAAAGCTCAGTTTATGTACAGTCTTGTGGAGGCTTGGCATTCGAGGAAGTGAGGAGCAGTTAGCAGTTAATGCCTTTCCTGTGAACTGGTCGGATGAATAGAGATTGATGTGGATGAAAGGAATAAAAAAAAATATTTTATTGCCTCATAGGAAGGCTACAGACCCCTGCATTTCGTGTACTTTATTTATGTAGCTACTTCCATCAGTACAAATGGGAGCTGTGTATCTTCTCTGAGGGAAGTATTGATCTCAAGGCTGTATGGGACAAATATATGCCAGAGGGTATTCTTATCTACAAAGCCTTGATTCTTAATCCTGTGGCCAGAGGAAGCAGAAAAGTAATACTTACATTAGTTAAATATGGCAAACACACTCAAAAAGCACCTTATAACCTTCCAGGAAAAAAGAAAGCTGAAGGGAGCTTTACTGTAAAATTTGGCAACACACATAGTAACAGAGAATTGTGAGATCCTGGAAGAGAGATCTGGCTGATGTGTGAATGGAAAGAAAAGCAGAGATTTTAAAGATGTTCATGGATGAACACTGCATGGGGAACTTTTGACTCTCTCACATGAGACTTTGTAAGGTCATGTCTTTGCTGCAGAGTGACAGCACGGACAAGCACAAGGGAAAGCTGATACCCTGCAAAGACATACTCAAGCTCCTACATCCATTTTCCTGCTGCCCTCTCCCGTGTAAGACGTACAGGAATTTTCCAAGTTGCAGCATCTTACGGCTCCCCATCCTGCTGCAGTCTCAGTTGCTATGACAATTCATGCTCAGCCTTTTGCCAAACCTGTTCTTTCTAGTGCACGTACAGAAGTGACACTGGCACAGCAGCTCATCAAACTGAGACACTTTTGGGGACAGGCTTCAGGTTTTTGTCTGCAGCCTTTGTACCAGGAGCCAGCAAAGCATGGGCTTGTTTGGAATGACAGCCTGTGCTCAGTGCTGGCATTCAGGCCATTTTCTTGCTGGAAGAGAGGAGGCAAATCTGGACCATGAAGTGTGACAGAGGGTGTGTTGGTAGCAGCTTGTCTTGTAGAGGAACAGTACTGCTCTTTGTTAAGGTAACCACAAGGGTTGCCTGGAGTGGTGATGCTGGTAGATAAGGACTGGGCTCCTCCAGTGCCGAACTCTCCATCTGGAGCACTGCATTTTCCCTCATCTTTCCTCCCATAAACCTGCATATTTTCTTCTTGCTTGCTAAAAAATCAGCCCGATGCATGCTTCCCAGTGGAAGAGTCTGATGTGCTTGAAAATCAGGCCCCAGCCAGTAAATCCCATGCTCTGCCTGCTTGTGTGCAAGATCACATCTCAGACCTGGAAACTTGGAATCCGGTTCTGGACATTGTGACCCTTCCTGAGTTTGCTACACATTGACAGTGAGGCCAAACACCTAAGAGAGCTCCATATACAGATAGCTGACCTCCAGTAAGCAAGCATGGATTGGGTTACACAGCCAGACAGTACAGCACAGCACAGATATAAGGCAATGCTGAAGTACACAGAAGAGCCTCACCTCATGTCAGGAGTAATTTGGCACAGACTGTCTCCTGGAGTGAGAGTCACCACCGCAGTCAATAAAGTACTCACTCAATATACGTGGGTAGAAATGAGGATAGAGCCAACGTTTGACAACTGAATGGGGGTAAGTGGCACAGCAAACATAAGTGTCGAGCACAGGTATGTTAGGGCTAGTGATGACTCTGTTTACAGACCTTTTAGAGAGTCTGTAACTATTTTTTACAAGGGACTGAAGATGCTTCTTGTTAACTGAGACCATTCACTTGTGTTTGGCTTTTAGGAATTATTGCCCCTCTGAAGAGTAACTCCAAATCATGTGTGGAAAGGAGTTTGTGACAGGTGATTTCTGGGAGAGTTGACACAAGTCACTTCAAAAACACAGCACCCCTCCTTCCCAATCCAGATTCCTCCAGAAGCATCTTCTTGATTTAAACTACAAACATCCCATCAGTTTGTAAAGATTTTTTTGAAATGTCTTGATAAAATACTGTCTACAGAAAGGACAGCCTAAGATCAATGCAAAAAATCCATCAGCATGAAAAAGATGCAGATTTCAGGTTCCACGCCACCTGGCAGAACTGGGAATCTACTGAAATCTGATTATCTACAATTTCTACTTTAACTGTGTAGCATACTCTGAAAGCTGACATGAAACATCCTCTTGGATGTAAAACATCCCATGTTACAACTGCCCAATTCAGTGGAGTTTTTCCAGAGAGACCACTAGAATTTATAGGATGTCATCATGAAGAAATTGGAAAAAGCAACCCTTAACACTCAGCCCCGTGAAAGATGAGCATGAATGTTTATTTTTTCATCTTGATTGCAGAGACACTAAAGTATATGTAATTTTTCTTTTTGGATAAAAATATTGAGTACAAACAGAGTACAAAGAACCAAAACTCAATCATAGCCAGTGTAAGTGCTGCTTGTAAGCTACCAGCATCAGGATGCCAATACCTCTTTCACCAGACAGGGCTTGTAAGGATTTATTAGTTTAAATGACATCATCAGGTATCTGGAAATTCACTGTCAGCTATATGCAAAGCTCTGGAAAAGAAAGCTGTAGCAATGAAAAAATAAAAAACTTCATATCCACAGTAAAGCATGGCAAATACAAAGAAATGGTTCAAATATTATATAAGCCAAATTGCAGTTTGATTGCTCTTGTAAAGTACATTTAATATATCTGCTGCAAAGAACACAGTAATTTCTTCTTTTTTTTCTTGCTGCTGAAAAAGGCAAACTGAAACATGTACATAAGCCATCAAGCTTTGATGGGTATCTGGAGCCAGCAGTCATGTTTAACAAAGTTTGATTTGCATTTATGCTGTATGCTACTACAAGTTGCTGCCTGTTTAGTTTTTCTATGGTGGCAGCACATCAAAGTTTTATGGAATAGAGATCTTACTTGTTGCCTGTATATGTCAGTGGGTCACCAAAAGAAAGAACCAGTAAAACTTGGGAGCTATTAACAAAGAGATCTTTCCTTTGTTGCATTTAAAAAAAATGCAAGAAAGGGAACCAAGAGGATTATATAGATATGAAATTGAATAGTATGTGGTCCTACAGAAAAAAAATAAGACTGGCAGGAAAAATTCCAGCTTTCTGGGGTTTTTTGCTTTCTCTCTTTTATACTTCAAGGCACTTTCTTATGAGCTTTGATAGAGAATACATACACACTCTGTGGGCCAGACCTGACTTACGTGTGATACTCCATGTTCAGAATAGGCAGAATCTAATATATTTTTAGGTAATTTTTGGCATTTGGGGCTAAGACAGAAACTTTCTGACCTCAGTAGATCCTGAGCTGGTACAGAGTTGTCTTCCTGACTCTAATGACTGCATAAAACATCTGTTTACAGGCAACTGAAAAGACACATTTCTCTGTACTGCGAAAACTGCAGCTATACTCACAGCATTTATAAAACATTACAGCTACATCTTTCCCTGTCAAACGTAACTCTTAGTACCAATTCCCTATAAAACATAACTCTTGGTATCAAGAATGCCGTGATTCTTCTGTGTGTAGAGAGCAAAATCCATTTCAGAAACACACACACAGAAAAGGTATCTCTCTTCAGGATTTTTATTTGTGAAAGCCTGATCTTGTAAGCACACCCAGAGCTCTTGCTCTAACACCTGACCACTGCCCCAGCTGTTGAGGCATCCTGAGTGTATCCTTAAGCAATTCAACTGAAATCATTTGCATGCTAAATGTTAATTGAGTAAAGATTAATTAGAAATCAAGTCCTAAAAAGGGAATTTTGTGATGGTTTCTACTAGAAGTTTCCCGGTAGTTCAAGATGCCCTTGGCACAACCCTACGAACTGAAAATCAAACTGTGAAGAGCTACTATCATCAACTCAGTTTCTGAAGAAGAGAAGACTGTTCCCTCTGTCCATCCTCACCTGCCAGTCTGTCTGAGCCTTTGGCTGATCTCAGCCAAGACGGACAAAGAGGGAAAGTCGCTGAGTGTCTGCCTGTTTTGGTAAGCTGAGTTTAAAAGAGGAAAGAGCCAAAGCCAGGTGTCTTGTCCATTGGGATAAGCATAGGTAGGACTCAGCTCTTACCTGATCCCACAAGCAGTGCTGGCCAGCCAATCGGCTTTGCATAAGGGGGGTGAACCAGCACGTCCATACCTCTAAGGCAGCCACAGCACACATGGCCCTGTGGTTATTATGTATGGGGATAGGTCTCAGTAAGAAACCTGGGATTTATCACTTTTGGTAGGGCAAAACAACTTGCTTTTTGTACTTCATTTCAACACACAGGTCTTAATACTTATGTATGACTGTATTATAATTCAAATTATATTAATTAAAAGCAAGGTCCATTTTTCTTAAAAAAAAAAGTCCTCAGGAGGTTTCAACTAAGAAACAACTCATTAATCATATCTTAGACATGTAGTTATTAGCCATGTGTACAAAACAGCAGAACAGATATGCTATGGCTGAGGCTGTAATGCAGGGTTTGCTGTTGCTGCTTCTTACTGGATGTTTACTTCCCAAAACTGGCATTCCTGAGGTGTAGGATGTTCTCTCACCAGTCAGCTGCTTTGTGCTGGCTTGTGTGTTGCTGTGTGTTACACTTACTTACATGTTAAGGTTATTTCCTTTCTAGACTTTCCTCTTTTCATACCAACTACAGACTAGACTGCCACCCAACTTCGCTTAAGCCCTTCTAGTCAAACATGGACTCTGCATCCAAAATTTTTTGTATATTCAGAGAGGACCTCATTGTCATCCAGATATGTTTCTGTGTGTAAGGACTATTTGATGAGTGAATTGGTGTGATCACCCCATTCAGTCATCAGAAAACTCCAACTCCCTGCCTTGTGCAAAACAAGTTGTTCATAAATTGCCTCTTCTTTGCAAACAATCTGAGTTTACCCCGGAGTTTAAGCTACACAGTTTCTGAGTCCTATGTAAGTACTCCTTTCCAACAAGCATTGTCAGACTCTGTTCTTATCTTCACCTTTACTGCCCTATTACCACAAGCAGTGACCAAATGCAAAAGTCCAACACAGCTCCTTCCCCGAGATCCAGCACCTACGTGTAAGCTCAGACACAGCAGGTGGAGACAGACAGGGGAGCACAAGGGCACAATGGAACAATAGTGGCCAGAGCAATGATTTCAGCCTGCTGCAGCTGTCCCACCCACCACAAGGTTTTTCTCGTGGGGGGGATGATGACATAAGAGAGATTTGAAGGAAGACAATGAGAGAGTTTTGCAGATGTTTACAGGGAGCTGCTCCTATATGTGAGGAGCAGCATGGAAGAAAGCACAAAGGTGCTTGTGTGACAACATTAGCAACTGGGCAACAGAGCTGGCATCGCTCATAGCAGCACGGAGCCTGGAGTTGATATCATTAGGGTTACTTGAGAGGATGGCCAGTCAAACTCTGCAAGTTTTGAACGACCGGGTGCACATCAAATATGCATCACCTCTGCCACATTTCAACTATATTTTCACTCCCACCACTGCCACTGACTGTTTATAAAAATGCCCCCATGTTGTGAACTTATTTCTCAATAAATACTATCTGCTTGCACCTATTTTTCTTGGAAATGAGATGCAAAACTTCACTGCAGATATCAACAATTTGTTTCAGGGGTTCCCAAATTTCTTTACAAAATTCTGCCTATGAGCAACAATTTACTTTTTGCCTTCAGAATCCATCTTTGCTTGTGGGTTCCAGCATTTGATTATAAAACAGTTTAAGCATCAACTTAAATTGGAATCCTTTTCAATAAAGTATGTTCTGTGAACACCAAAATGGGTTCTTCCAGATCAGTAGTGCTGTTTGAACTTGCTAAACTGCAGCAAAGACAAAAGATAATGCAATTTATTTCCTACAACCAACGTCTTTGCAGCAGTTGGCGCACTTAGCGGGTGATTACTATAAAGATTTATTCCTTAATATTCCCTCTTTGCCTCTCAACAGTAGAAAAATTGAAGGCAAAACTTTTAATGTTGCAAAACAGTGATGACTGTGCATTATTTCAATAGTATATCAGTGCTGACCTTCATCCTTTACACAAAAAGCATCATATTGGTCATTCACAAAGGGGTGGGTTTCAATTTTAACATCAATGGCTTTCACGCTCTGCTGTTTGCTGCCCGTCTTTCTGCATATAATTGTCCTAAAATAAAGAAGAAGAAAAAAATAATCAGAAATCTTCTGGAGTTGTACATGCAGGTGCAATTTGGAGATCTTTTATCACAGTAGTCAGGCTTTAGCCTCAGCTTAACAGTTTAAGAGTTGGCACACAAGGCATTAGTGTGGGAAGATCTATGAAAAAATCCGAGGGAGAAATAGAATTAAAAAAATGTTTGCTGTAGATCAGTTCAAGGCATATGAAGCAATAGAGAATGTTTATCTTATTATATCCTGTAATACTTCTAAACATCAGACCAAATCCCAGAGTATTTAAGGCCACATTATGCTCTCACATTCCAGCAATACAGATTCCCACCAATGGCACCTGGATAAAAATGAATAGAAAACTCAAGATTTGGTCTGAAAGATTATAAATCATTAGCATTTTACATTAAAAGGCCATTAAGGTTGCATATTTAACTACTCAAGAGCTAACACAGGCAAGCTCAGAAAATTAATCTTGAGTTCTTGGAAGAAAAAGTGCTACACACCTTTATGTAAACTCCCTGTCTTCTGGTTTGGTACTCAGCAGCACCTAATCCATCCTGTTGTCTTTCATAGGCTTGAACAAAGGTAATAAATCTATATTTGGTTTTACAACTTTGTAGATGCTGAGCATGAAGGAACAGATTACTGATTATCTTTTCTCTCAGCTGTTTGCTGGCTGCTTACAACTAACAAATAAAAACCAGTTTGTTGTAGAAAACACTGCTTTTACTGTGACCCTGAAGGTTACAAAGGCTGGGAAAGCAAATTCAGCCCAAATTTTTGCAGCTGGATATTAATGCTGTGGGTTTTATTTTTTGTGGACAGCAGGTTTGTAAGAAGTATTGCATGGTCAGCTATTCCAGAGAAAGCAAGACAAAAATGCTTTCCACAGAGGAATCCTTTCAGTGAAGGAAATTTATCATTTTGTATTGTGCAACACGGTTGAACTATTTTTGCCGTCAGTCCTGCACTCAATTTGGGGAATAAAATAAATGTTGACTAACTTTTCTTTCACTGAGCATGGAAAAGATCCAGTGGAAAGCCACTATTTGATCCTGCACTTAAATACTATATAACAATTGATTTACACAAGTGGGCTGAATTACAGTTGTACAGACCATCTTCATTCTGGCATGTGTCAGCATTCAAGCAATTAAATATACAACTTTAATATTCTTTTAATATAAACACACAAAAGCAACATGAAACAAGCCATATGGTGGTGGTCATGGATACATACCAGAATGGTTCCTACCATACCTATGCTCTGGAAAATGACATGATGTCATCCCCTACTGAAAGCCTCTTTCCAATTTCAAATCAAATATTTTTCCTTTGTACAGAAAACACTCCTTGACTTTTTGGGTGGTCACTTGATGGACAATATTGTCCATACAAATTTAAAATCAAGTTCTCTTAGAATTTAATGCATTTAAAATCCAAGTCCTCTAAGTCAGTAATCAGGCACCTAGATAAAAGTGACCCGATCTCCCAAAGACTGGGAGAATCAGGCCATCAATTAGAAAATGTTTGTATGTATTCACACACTGTTCCACTAGGTCTCACAAGGCCTGAGTGAATGACAGAGTTACGCCTCCCTTCAAAAAGTGACTTACCAACCTGAATCTTTCCAATAATTACTCATTCACTCAGGTACCCAGATCAGTTGTGCCTTGCAACACTGAGTAGATAGATACCGACATGTCTTTAAAAATTTGTGCCTTTTGTCTGTAATTGTGTACCTAAGACTTCAGACTTTCTTAAAAAAACCCCAATAAACTAATAGTTTTGAAGACTGTTCTCATCATAACATTCTGGTCTCTGGAAATCAGGGCACATTTCTTTCTATGCTCAATCAAGGAATAAAATTCCTGATACTTGGAAGCCATTTTTTAAAATCTCATCTTGAATTTTCTAATTCCAAATTCTAGCCAATATCTCTTGCTTTTGCCCAATGCACTGTAATTTCTTTACCATTTCTTCAGTAGGCTAAAAAGTTATCTGTGGTATATCCTGGGTGTATTCAGGTCATCTCCAAAACAGGATACCTGGCTGACATCTAAGATGGTGTATTTGAAGACCAAGTTTTTCTTACTGTTTTTTTTTTGTACAAGTATTGTACAATCAATTACAAGTTCGTAGTTGACAGAATATACTGATGAGTTAATTTTAAGAGTATCTCCTAGCTGCTCTCCAATGAGACAAAACTTCCAAAAGTGTATCTTGCACGTAGTTTTAACACTGTACATAAAGAAAGGCTTTAAATGACATAAGGATTTTTTAAATGTATTTCTGAATACACTGTTTTCCTACATGAAGTTTAAAAATTGCTTTTCTTGTCTATTTCTTTTTTACCTACAACAGACTAAACCCTGGTTAGTCTTCTACTCAGAGCATCAATTTGGAATTATGTCATATTAAAATTGATCTGATTAAAACTGCAAACATTCTAATGTAATTGTTCTGATATGAGAGAAACCATGTCTGGTGTGGATACAAAAAACAACAAAAGTTATATTTCATCTCTCCTATTCCTCCTTCTGTGTCAGTAGTTTCCTACCACGAGCTCTAAATATCTTCACTAAGCTGTTATTACTGCTGCTGAGAGGAGCTTCATGAGTGCTCAACGTTTCTTAGTAGTGGGTCTAACGACGAGACCTGCGATGCCTTTGGCATAGAAATAGTCTTTTTGCAGTCAGTAGGACTCCAGGTACGACTAAAAATATAAAATAGTCTCTTTTCTCTGAGTTGTTGAGGGTGGGTATATGTTTCCCTAAATCCTAAAATGCTGGGTTTTCATCTATAATAATAGATTAAATACATAGGCACACTTTTGTCTCAGTTCTAAAAGGCAGGTGTTGACGGTTTTAACTTTGTTACATTTTTCATTTGAGGACTGAAAAATGGCTATTAATTCAGAATTCAACATATTTTAAAATTTCTTCAGCAGCAGCATTGCCATGCTGAAGTAAGAAACAAAAAAACCATACTTTTTTGCTGTTCTTTGCACCCGCTGAGAGGTTGTGGAAATGTGTTGCCTAGTTCATTTCTTTGCTATTTTAAAGTGTTGCACTGGGACATGCATCATGGTTCAGAGAATGCCACACACTTTATACTTTTTTTAGGGATACATCCACCTACCCAGCCATTTAGAAGACTGTAGTCATGCAGGGAACTTCAATTCTATTTATTGCTACTTTCATGTAAGAACTGAACTTAAACAGACTTGCTCATTACTCATCTTAGCATACATTGAAGTCTGATGCTTAGAGCAGTGTAATGCATGATTTTGTACCTTGTATTTAAGAAATTGATGCAATATTATTTTTCCTTCTACGGAGATCTCTTATGAAAGTAGATGAGCTCAGAAGAAACATACTGAGTTTAGACTGCAGATCATCCAAAATAATCCTCCATATTTAATACACATCTTCTTGAAACATCCATGCGTCCCTGAAAATTACTCTTACACGGCCATGAACTCACAATCACAGCATAGAAATCAGTCATACATACTATCACTATAGACCATTTAAGTATTATACACTATCAGTAAGGTAAAAGTATAGCTGGGAAAGGAGGGGTTTTAGTGGTGTTGACAACAGCCCCTGCTTCTGATGGAAAGTGAGAGAGTGCCTGATGGTGTCTCTTTGGTTCCTTAGCAAATCAAGCCAAAAACTACTGAGAAACTTCTCAGTCCACTGGTACCCAGCCTAGAAGGACAACCTACTTCATGATGCCTCTTCTCCTCTAAACTGAGAAAACAAGAGACCGCAGAGACTCTGCACTATGTTGAACCTCAGCTTAATTCCTACTGTACGATACAATTCATTCAGCTAAGGACAATTAACTGTCTTTCCTCTCTACCTACCCTGAAAGCAAGAAGAGAGGTTGGCCAAGCTGATCATTGTTTTCCTGTGCCATGACTCAGATATAGCATTAATCATGTGCACACACAAGGAGAAAATGTATTATATAGCACAATAAGGTACAAACCAGACTTTCTAGAAGCCTTCCACTTACTCTTCCACTGGTTGAATTTTTTGTAATCTAATATATAACCAGTGACTAACTTATATAATTTGCACTTCTTACTCCTCTTTTCAAAGAAGGAAAAGGCAGAAAAGCTGGTATGAGTAGCATTTGTTTCACAGTATGCCATAAAATGCAATTACGTAATATATATTATTAAATATATCACAATGATATACTCAAGCCATAGTAATGATACCTAATTTTATATACTTGTATATATGCATAAAATGCATATAATATAATCACATAATATTTATATATAAATTATAGGGTTTGTTTATAGTAGTATCCACTGGCACTTCTATTTTTTAAGACAACGACACAGCAATTTTGCAATACTTGAATATTTTTCAGTAAACCCAAGTTAAAACATATGGAGTTAACAGCTGAATTTATATGACATAGTGTGATCCATCAGCACAGAAACTAGTAGGTGGGACTGGGATGTTTTGTAGTCGCTACTTTATCTGCCAGTTGATTGCAAGTTTTGTAGTCTTAGTAAATTCACCGAACTGAGTCAGAATGGTCTTATGACATTTATTCATGTTAGTATGAACTTGCATATAAACATATTCAATTCAGAAGATCATCAACAATGTCTTAGCTGAGGCACCGTGAAAGTCTAGTTCATAATATAACTACAACAAACCTTCCCCTAATCAGAAAGTTAAAAACTTCATCACTTTTCTTAGTCAAGGCAAACCTTCAACATCTTGTGCTAATTTTTTTCATGGGTCAGCTTTACCATTTGTGTTTCAGTAACTAGGTGAGAGGAAAAAAAAAAAAAATCAGTAGTCTGGAAGCAAAACTAGAGGATTTTTATTCTTAGTCTTTCCCTTCTGTAGTTTGGGAAACTGCAAATTATAAAGCTGGCTCTGATGAGGAATAAAATATAAATGACATGTTCATGATTACCGAAGGGAAGAAAATTTCCCTGAAAAGTCATGAAGGGGAGCACAGGTGGGCTTTGGAAAGCCCACTGACTGGGAACTAGAAAGGCTAATTTTGGCTGGATGTCACCCAAAGAAAGCAGCTGCTAAGTGTGACATGAAGACATTCCAACAGCAATACTGCCACTGGAAATGTCAAAAGGAGGTCTTACCAAGGCAGAACCAATATCCTTTAGTTTCTTAAAAATATACACCAAAAGGCAGCCTTTTGTGCTTAAAATTGTACATATGACTACTGAAATAGTAAGGCCTCTGTTCATTAAATAAATATGGCCCATTCATGCAGATTTTCATACTGTAGCCTAGTATGAAAGATTTTATATAGCCATTTTACTATAATATTGCTATGTACATATAATTTGAGCATTCTTAGTGCATGTAGAGGAGAATCGTGTTTCTTCCTGGCCTGGACTAGCTGGGTGCTCAAAGACACGTCAAGTGTCACTATGAAGTGGGTTTTACCCAATTTCATTTTATGGGCTCCAGTTTAATCCATGGCTTTCATAACAGATGTTATTGATTAGCTACCAAAGGTTTTTTTAAAAAAATACAAAAATATTTGCTGACTTCTATTAATTTACAAAGAAGCTCAATTCTCAGACAAAAGGCTTTCAGATAGGACAAAATATTACAGAGATTCTAAAAAAAAAAAGGGCAAAATACATGAAGTTCTCTTCAAAAATCAGAAAATCTACCTCATCAGAACTAACTGGCAAGTTAAAACCCTGGTATTAGCCGCTCTTGTGCATTTGCTAAGAGTAAGCGTATCCCTTCTCTGTCTTCATTTTGCTAAGCTAAACAAACTGATCACCTTTAATCACTTCTGATAAGAGACACGCCTTCTTGGACTGACCCTAGTCTGAACTCATCCCTTCAGAGCTCAGATGCCCAGAAATATATTGCACTATTGCAGGTGGTGTCTCACCAGTGCCTCATTCAAGCGCTTCAGTACTGCCCTCCCTCTCCTGGAAGAGCTGCTGGGCATCTTTTAGGAGGACTGCATTTCCTTTTTTTTCACAAATTTTATGTATGTGAGTTATTTTATTTTACACCAGGCTCACTGCTGTCCCATGTTTTGTGACTACACCCAGCTCTTTCTTCTGCTCTGCCTTTTCCAGCTGAACTGCTAGCTTTAGGCAGAAATTCCTATTAGTCTTCATGTAATACTCTTACACTGTACCCCATTTCTGCTACTCCATCTCTGAAGTCAGGCTTACCTTCCTTTTCAATATTGTGAACTGTGGCTGTCATACTTTGCCCATGCTCTCTTCCCAGGTTGTGGCAAGAAAAGATTTGCATGTCCCTCAAAGCTGATGCCAAGTGCCTCATGTCCACATTGTTCAGTGATATCATTCTTTGGAGTAAACTGGACATGTCCATAGACTAAATTCAAGTCCCTTGACTGATCCCTATTCCTGAAACATGATTACTTTGTTTTTTCTCTGTATGAGAATTTCTGAGATGATTGACAAGGAACAATGAGAAGACAAAGTCATCTTCTAGCAGAGCATAACACCAGCTGTGGTGTATGGGATTGGAGTTTGTGACATGAGGGCATTTCAGAGTGCAAGACCTCCTCAGACAGTTTCATAAGCAATTTTAGCATTTTCAATTGGACCATGTCCTGCCAGCTATGTCTGGATTTTCCTCTTGAAGGGAATTAATTGACCTACCTCATACACATGACTGGAAGCAAATTCATACGCGTTATCATCAGGCAGCAGAGCACAGCCTTGAAATAAAACAGAGAGCTTGCCAAACTGACATATCATTAGGACTGCTTCTCTGCAAATAAG
The DNA here is from genome assembly GCA_028020825.1 of Podargus strigoides. Classification (NCBI taxonomy): domain Eukaryota; kingdom Metazoa; phylum Chordata; class Aves; order Caprimulgiformes; family Podargidae; genus Podargus; species Podargus strigoides. The sequence continues at coordinate 11,593,436 of CM051623.1, read as the reverse complement.
AAAGTTATAGCACGTACACCTGAAGAGATTTCACAGGGCCCACAAGTCCAAGGGTTTACACACTCAGATGGGAGGACTGGCAAGGGTTAGCGATTGACCCTTATTTCATTCCTTGGATATTGCTTTTTTCTTTCCCAAGCAATGTGCTGTTATTACCCTACTGCCAGGTGCTGGGCAAGTCCCACGCAGCAGGCAGAAAAAACAAGTAGGTAGTCTTGTGAAATGTCATTTCTGAGTCTTATTATTACATTTCTCACTGGTGTCATCTGCAGTGAGGGCCCTGTTGTGTTTGACACTGTAGAAGCATTTAATAAGAGTCAGTGCTAAAACCCAAAGAGCTAACAAAAGGAAGGAAAAATAGAGATGAAGTAATTTTCCTAGCAGCAAACATCTGGTCTGTGGTCAGCCAAGAAAAGAACCCCAGTCTTCTGATTCCCACAGCAAGGCTTATTCTAGCTGACTTTCCTTGCTCACTCCAGAGTTATCCCCTCCGAAATAAAATCTCTAGGGACTGGGTAGGAACCAGCCCAGGGCTATTTCATGCAAAGGAACAGGTTGACAGCCCACAGAAGGTCTGTCATAGAATAGAAAGTCTATGCAGAGCTTCAAAGCCCTTATAGAAGGGATACATGACTTCATTCTTTTGTAGACAAATAAGGAATGGGATAGGGAATAAGACAGGTTTAGCTTTTCAGTCCTAGAAAAGGGATGGAAATGAGTAAACTTGCTATGAATATCTTAATACAAGCTGTTGAGAATGTTTGCAATTTCTGAAATAAACAGCTCCTTTCTAACATTCTGTGCACACGTTCACTTTCCAAATTTTAGAAACCCCAGAAATGAGCATAAGACCCTCCAGGACACGCTGCCTAGCGCTGGAGGACTTGACACAAGGTTTTCCAGTATGACATCTGAATTCAAAAGATAGCAATGAGAGCCCTTCAGAGAACTCTGCCACCTTTCTTCATTTATATTCTGGCAGATCGCTTGCTGGTTTTAGTGACTCACTTGTCTGACATGCAAATAAGTCGTAAGAGTGTCATTTTTAGTATAAATAGCTACTAGGGCTCGTCTGACAAATGAGACCTCCCTAACGACATTTCATTTCCTGAAATGTAACAATCCGTAATGCTTTATAAGTTACACATGTCGGGACTGACTTGTAAATGGTTTACTTCTGGGCTGCTGGAAGAAGTCGCCCCTTATCTTCTTACCCTTATTTACTTGTCAGTGGCTCTTCTCTAAAAGTTCCCGAGCCCTTGGACCTGGCAGTGACTTGCCTGTGTGAACAGCCCTGAACTCTGAATTGGGTTGGTCTGAACAACTGAAAGTGGAAGACAAAAACATCCCCTTATGCCTGTGAAAGAAGTTCTGTCCCAGGCTGCTCCAACCACAAAACCACCCAGTTTATTGTCTCTTCAGATTTGTTGGCAGGGATCTATTTGTTTAAGCAATTTCCATCCTACATCAGTTGAAGTGAATCACATTTGTCGAGACCTGCTGCTCGGGCTAGCCCAGTTTGCAGGGAGTGAAGTGGGTTAGAGAGCACAACACGAGCTTCTCTGCCAGCAGACTGGTGTCTTCTTCCACCAGCATCACTCTCTGCAGAATGATGGCTTTTAACACCGTAATTAGCAGCTAGTTGCCCACCCTGTTCACTTCTGATTTAAAATTAACACAAGATGAGTACCTCTACCAGCACGGCTGAGGAGCCAACAGTCACTGCAGGGGGTCAGCAAGAAGTAGGCTGGAGTGAGCCAGGCAGCCACAACCTCACTGGGTCCAGCAGAGGATGTCCCATTATAATCTCAAAATCTTTGCATACTTACATATGGACCCATATTTACGTACGAGTCATCAGAAATTTGTCAGTCAGCCAGATTGGTCTAGTTCTCCAGACCCAATTCTCCTCTTTGCCCATAGGAGAGGTATAGCCTGGAGAGCAGGCAGTACAAACACATGCTGATTCAGTGATATGCCTGTCATAACAGGAGAAACTCCCATGTGTTTCCAGGCTCTCATTTGGCTGTAAAAATAATCATAAGGACACAACAGCCCACAGTGATGGATACATTTACTAGAAGTGGGATTGTAATTATTCACTAAGGCCACAAAACAGCCATCAGAAGTGAACAAATCACTGACTTGTGCAAAACCCGGAAAATTGATCTAGAGGTGAAAAAGTCCTTACATCTCTGCTAGAGCTCCTGTTCAGTTTTAAGTCTGTATGTGGTGGAAGGAGGACTGAAGCGTGTCAGAAAATCTGCAACACTATACTGACTTCACTCACATCATTTGTTTGTGTTTACTTCTACTGCCAATGTCTAATCCATTTTTCCTCAGGGGAGAAATTGGGATGCTTTCCAGGCATCAAATAAATAAACCAAACTGCATTCTTCCTGAAAGTAGGAACATCTTTTATCATGTTCCCTCCTATTCATCTCCTTCCTAGTGTACACAGTCCAAGAGGATGTGGGACAGTATTAGACGAAAGCTCTGTAATCTGCACTGGACTCCAGTCAGCCACTGAGAGGAATCCAAGGTTTTAGATCCAGCCTATAAAGTCCTGAACCGTTTTGGACCTGGCAAATGTGGGGAGGCCACTTCTCTCCCTGAGCCATGCCATCACATTCAAACATGTGGAGGTCCATCAAGATAAACAACACAAGGTGTGCCCAGTGAAGAACCCTTTATTTTGGAAATAATTTTCCCTGCTTCTGTAATCTTCTGGGCATGCCGTGGAGTCTGCTTTTCCCTCTCCATGTTAAATCACCTGAACATGGATTGAGATTTTCTCTATTTACCAGCTATCCTTTACCCTTGCTGTCATGTTTATCAAGTAAATGCCCAAATTATTAAATAGGTAACTGTAGATATACTTTTAAAATTAAATAATTAATTTTGTAAAATATTTTGAGTTCTTTCTTAATAGCTTTTCCACTCCTTTAATCATTCTTCAGCCTTTTTTTGAGCCTTTTTTAGTACCTTTCTTAAGATGTGGTAACAGTAATACGTGAAGTATTCCAAAGGAGGCTGTGACACTGACCTACATGTGTGTATGTATACATGTGTACATGTTTTTCATATTCTCCATCCCATTCCATAAGGACTCCAGTAACCTCTTTGTTTGCTTGTTTTTACTACAGCTGCAGTTGGACAGAGGTTTTCTTTGTGCTGTCCATAGTGATGTCCTCATATCTTTCCTGGGCTGACAGAGGTAAATCAGAACCCTATAAGATATTTTCAAGTAGATTGTATATTCCTACTGCATATATTACCATAGAACTCCACTTGTCATCATTTTGCCCATTCATCTAAATCCCTCTGAAAAACTTTATATTCTACTTGAACTTGAATTTGTCTCATTTGCATATTTTGGACTCAGCTGCTCATGTCCTTCTCCAGAGCTGCATTAACCAACAGTGAAACCCGTACAGCCTTTTTAGGCACTATACTTTTCCTGTTTTACCCCAAAGTTAAAAATATCCAGTTCAGCAAACCAGGTAACATACATGCTGGTGCTTGCCCAGCCATGGGTAAAATAGCCCCAAAGAAGAGAGTACCAAATCCCATCTCTGAAGGACTATTCTCTCTGATGAAGCTCTCCAGTGAAGGTCAGATGTGGTGACTGCACAGCAATGGCATGCTGATCTGCCCCACAACGTCCTTTCTGATAAACAGTTTAGAGACTTCCATACTAAGGACAGGTTTACTGGACGCATGGAGTATGGAAAGCTGGAAGGGATGAAAAATCTTCCTTTCCTTCCCATCGGTATGATGTATACATTCTCACATCATCATGGTGTGATGTGTACAATACTATTTTGATATTGAAGATATTCAGTGCCTGCAGTAATTATTTAAGGATCTCTCAGGACTAACTAGTGGCATTGCTTAGATAAAAAGGGACAGTTTATTGTCCTACCCACCATCATTCCTTACTTCCATAATACAGAGGCTGTATAAAAGAACCTGTGCAACAAATACACCGTGCACTTTTTGGAGACGGATAGTTTTCCTGGCTCTTCAGCCTACATGATATCTCAGCAACTGGCTTAGGAAAAAAAATTTTAGGGTTTAGATCACTGTCTTATACGCTGAGAGATTTCTAGATTTTTCATTACCAAAAGTACATACAAATAAGTTTTCAAATAATTTTTCACCTGGAAAAAGAGAATCACTGGAACTAGTTGCTTTTGCTTGAAGTTGCTTAAGTATCTCCTCTCATTAATAATAGCAATTTTCTGTTCTTTGGAAACTTTATCACTAAAAATACACAAACACCAAAGCTTAAATAACTGATAACTGTCAAAAAATCCAGTATTACACTAAAGTTTGGGAACTTGGAAACAGTAGCTTGATAAAACAAAATTTTATCACCATTGAACATTGACACTAGATTAGGTATCACCCTCTAACTCATGAGAACTTCGTAAAGCACCTCAAAGGAATAGATATACGTATTATGCTGAGGCTGTGGCTGGTAACTGCTGAAGGAAAGATTCAAGACAGAAAGGGCTTCAGGTGCTCCTTCTGGGCAATTCCTGTATGGTCCCAGCTTCAGTGACACAAGACATTCATGTCAACCCTCAGCTCCTCCATTTAGTTTTGGTTTTTTTAAATTGAATTTTCTGTGATTTGGTCTCTTTGTCAAATATGAAGTCCGTCTACCTGTTCCTGAGGTCTGCTGTGAAGACTTCCATTTTGGAAGAGTCTGGGCACTTGGGATGTAGGTGCTTGGCCCAGTGCAGTGCCACATAGATGGACCTGTGCATGACTGGAATGAGTCTGAGTTTGCTGGAGTTCAGGAAGCCCTCATCAGCCACAGCAGAGTGGCATGGTGGCAGGGTCATGCTGCTTCTGGCATACAGCTAGCACCTATGTGGACACATGTTCTCAAAATCTTAAATTTCACTGAGTCACTGGGGCTTCTGGAGTACCCATGAAGGCTGTCTTCAGGCTCCTGAAACTATGATCAACAGAGGGAAGCAGTTTCCACCACAGGACACTTTTACATTCCTGATTTGAACTGGTCTCTGTGGAGGCAATGATGCTTCCTGGAGAGGCTGCAGCAGGCCAGTACATCTTGTGACACTGTAATGAGAGGCAAAGCTCTGCCTAGTGCCATATTGAGTCACCTAAGCTACCCTGAATAATACAGTTCAGCACATCACATGACAGTATCAGTTCCCTGGTGAGCTTTCTCAATAAAAACTCTCTACCACCTGTGCATTATCATATCTATACATATATATAACTTGCTCTACAGCTGTCATTCATACTTCTCAGAATGGGTTATGTTATTGTCCTTACCCGGTGGAGCCCCCAGCAAGCCATCCTGTGGTGCAGCCAGCAAAAGAACAGTCCAGAACAGCCCTTTTCAGTTCTTCTACAGTTGCTAAGCGAGCACTCAGGTCAACACAAGCTTTCTCAGCTTCAGCTAAATCCAGACTCCAAGAGTTGTTCTTGGTCTCAAGTGCAAACACTTTCCCTGCAGCACCAAGAAAGGACATGTCACTCATCATGATATTGTACTCAACACATATTCATCAAAAATATCAAAAATTATCACCAAAGTCTTCTTGCTTTTAGTTTATTTTAATGAGCAACCTACTTCTTGGAATGAATAATTTTATCAACACTATAAGCACCTTTGTCTTAGCTTTTCTATTAGTTTCGTTCATGAACAGAAAAGCAAGTATGGCTAAGCCCCTAATCAATCCCAACCTATGTGAAAAGCCTGTCTTGTGTCTATAGGTCTATGCTTAAGAGCTGGAGAGAGAAAGCACAACATTCTCTCATATGCACATATATAGTCAAAGTCAGAGTATCTCCTGCAGGCCACAACACTGGAATTCATTACTAAGCATTTTACAGTGACATTTATAACAACTACATCTATAAGCCAATATTGCAACCCAGTCTTCCACGTCAGAAATAGATTTATACTTATTCTCCAAAATCAAAATGATGTAATACTATGGCAACTTGTGCCTAAATGCCACTGCAAAGACACTTTGTTCTCATATCTTTCTGGAAAGACACACAGATTTTTTTATCTTAATGGAAGGTTTTTTTGAATGAGCATGAGAACACATTTAGCATAACAATTTCTTGTGTTATTTTTATTTTCAGTTCAGTTTATTTTACTTTAATTTATCTAACACTGCAAAAGCTGTAAGGGTGAAAGTCAGAGCTTTTGGCAACTGGGAACAGGGCAGTCTGAGTTTTGGCAATGAAGCTTGAGAAGTTACTAGGTTATGGAATAAACACATTAGCTGGATGTCTCCAGAAAGAGAAATAAACCATGAGACAGTTTACAGTGCTGACATTTAAATTGCCATAAGTGTCGTCTTTCTGAAGATAATGTCCCTCAGAATACCTTCTAAATTTCAAAGGTACAGATTGAGGTTGCTTGCAGGTGCAGAAAGACAACTTTTAAGCACTGTTCATTCAGTAAATGCCTGGAAACATTTACTATGTCTTATTTCAAAAGCAGGTTAGTGATAGTGGTTATATGAATGCATAGCTTCCAGCACACACCGAGTGTTCCCCATGTAGCTAGCTTCACACTCATTGGACATATTGACCAGTATCAGGAATCCATCACACCAATTCAGCCTGATACTGTACCAAGTGCCACCCCCACTGCATATTATTTTGACAAATCAATACATCTGAATCTAATCCTAAATACAGGGAACTGATACTGGGTAGGGCTGTACCCGACAGATTTCTCTTCTCACCTGTGCAGTTTAACCCACTGCAAGAATCACAGTCCTTCCAGCAAAAATGCAAAATTTCTTTCAAGTAAATACATAATTTGTGTTCACACATTAGCTAGCAAGCGCGGATGGGTCCTGATGAAGATTCCTACTTTGGTGGGAATTCTCCATGCACACGGTAAGAAGCTGCCCTGAGTTGGGCAGGTAGCAATTTAAAGAAGCAGGACAAACAGCGATGAAAAGGAACAGGAATTCAGAGAACCCAGACTGATTTTGTCAGGCAGTTAGCAACAGCTGACCAAGAACTGCAACCCAGAAATACAGATCAGTGTCCTAACCACTAGACTACATTGTCTCCTGATTCTCAACTATAATCAATACTACAAATTGTAATTAGAACAGGGGAGTTTACACAGAGCAGTGAAAAAAACAAGCCTCTACAGTCCTAAGTCCCAAAACATCAGGATTCTTGGCAAAATACGCCAAATAATGCACGTGAGACTAATGTAGGTTGCTGCTTCCAAAGCTATGAATACATGCAGTGAAGTACACATGGTGTCAGGAAAGAGATAATATAAACAGAAGGATGATGGTTTTAAACAATCGTTCTTAAGTTGTGGAACAACTTTTGTTGATAAAAGTAAGCAGGGACTAAGTGTAATGTCCAAAATAAAAACTTGTCCACATTCTATATTTCACCATTTCACTGTCAGGATCAAGATTCATCATCAAAGACATACAGGGCAAGTTTGTGTAGCATCTGCCTTAAATCACAAATGTTAGTTTGACACAGCACTAACCCTTATTTCCCAGCTATTAGTATTTCAGTTGGCAGACTTACTTAAAGAAAGGAAAATCATTAAGGATCAAGTTCCACCTAGATATAATTAGAAGAAATTAAGTACATCATTTAGTCTTTTTAACCTGTAAGTAACAATTACATTTTTAGAGGAGTTTCACTAGCCAAGACTGAGGCTGAGACAGCTTTCCTTAACTACTGTTACGTGTTTGCTAGTACGCAAGATAAATTAACTTTTTACTAGAAACTATGAAGATGATGACTCAAAACAGAGTCTCGTCCTTCAAAAAGCTATTTGGGATTTCCAAATTATGAAGACAAATAGGTTTTAGGGTAAGCTAGGAAGGACTTACTGGTTGGGAAAATTACAGTGAACTGCTTTATAGGAAATTCTGGTTAGCCAGAAGGGCATTAAGGTGGCTGAGCTACTTACCAGACTGACCTAGGAATCTTCTTCAAAACTTTAGAAGCAATATAGCTATCTGCCTGGTTTTCAAGATGTACCCTTTGTTTTTATCTAATTTCTTACTTAGAAAATAGAATGGCAAGTAAAGTTCACTTATCAGACACTTGACCAATGGAATAGCTGGATCCCCAGAATCCTGAGCTGTCTCACATTACTAAGGGTCCCTTACAGGAAAAAAATACAGGACAAGTGCTAGCATGGTAATAGGAAAAATACAAAAGTAGATCAAAACAGGAAATCCACTTAAGTAAGGCTACAACACTGAAATTGAATTCTGTACCTTACAGTGGCATGGTTAACATGCTTGAGATATTCATCTATTGAATTCTTCTCACTTTCTCTCACAAAGTGGTATCATTTTCAAGCTGGGGATCTAAGGGTTCTAGTTAAATATTTGTAAAATTTTTATCACTGGTAGTTGTAATGAAAGGTTTTTTAAAAAGGTTTGTCTCTCATACTTGACGATATCACAGTCATTTTTGGTATGGGAGTTCTGAAAATTCAGATGGTATCCCCTTTCTCTCTAGCACTTATGATAGTGTAGAGTAGTTGAAACCACTTTTCTCTCTGAGATAGTATCAAGAGATGCATGCAATTTTAAGTATGAGACTGTTTTATACTTCCATTAGGCACAGGATGAAGGATCCTGCCTTTGTGTCTATTTGTGTGAAGAATATAGTATGCCTTTGGTTGTGGTACCTTTGAACAACCACTATGGTGGAGCGCCCTCTCAACTCTCTCCATTTCTGCCCCATAACATTTTTTCCCATGATGTGATGATGGGACATGTGGTGTGGAAATTTGTTCCCAAAACTCTACGTACTTTTCTGAAGCCTTTTTAAACAAAGCCAGTCCCTTTGGTTTCAAGATGAAGCTAAAAAACCATGCAAAGCTGTCTTTCTCAGGAGGCTTAATGCACATCTTAGGTTCAGCAGGTTCAGACTGAAAAAATGTCCTTGACACAGTAAGATTCTTCAGGTTCCCCTTTGAAACCAGTGAAAAAGTTTTAACTTCAATGGTAAGATATAAATGACGAGACATATTTTTCCAACTGTTAATTAAGAGCTGGATTTATAGTTCTGAAGAAAAATTCATTTGAAATCAAAGAGAGTCTTGCTTTAATAACTAGCCTATATTATATCACTAGCCTCTATCATCATGTGATCACTACTATTACAGAATATTGAATATATTTTGATATATTGATAAAAATCATTTTAATTACTATTTGGCACTAAAGATTTGTAAACAAGAAAGAATACCCCAGTATATTTTGATTGAAAACACACGCATAGAAGCGCAGATCTCTGAGCTTCTAGGATTCATTTTTATCACCTTGTTTAATTCCTGCACAACTAGACTGTACATTTCCCCCAGTAATTCCATCATCACATCCAAAAATTCATGGTTGAACTAGAGCATGTCTTTTCAAAAGGCATCCAGTCATGATTCAATGACTCCAAGTAATGGAGAATTTACAGCACACTTTACAGTAAACCGTGCCAATGGTTCATTACTCTCACTACACCTTATTTCCAGTTTCAAATTTTGCTAAACTCAGCTACTAACAACTAGACCTTATTATGCTTTCGAGACTGAAGGGCCATCTACAATCAGAGATATGGAAGCACAAAAAAGGGACATTTCAAAATCAAAACCTGTCCAAAATCTGTTTCTCCATACTTTTAGGAATCTCAGTGGAATTAGCAGAATTTTCTTGGTTACCAGGAAGATAAAGTTTGGCTAATTTATTCTAATACAGTAAAAGATACAACAATAAGTTATTCTGAGGTGTACAGGCATAGTTCAAAGCCCACTGAAATGAGCTCAAAGCTCTCGATGTCTTCAGCACTATTTGCATCATGCTTGAAGAAGAAACATAAAACTGCATAGTCAAATATACTTTGAAATAAAAGCGCCACTCATAAAGAATATAAAATGAAAGCACTTTAAAAGACATGCCCAGTGTGCTGATCTCATGACATGATACTTACTAGTTCAAAGGATAAAGCCTAATCAGTTTCAACAAAATAAATACGGCGTAAGATGTGCAAATGTGGAGACTAATTTATTTTTACTTAAATGTTAAAAACTTCAAACTGAGGTAAAAGAGCAGAGGAAGGGAAGGTCACTTCTGTACTTAAAGAGCAATTTAATTTCCATTTCTATGGCTGTGCGTAACAATGGCCTTGATTGTAACAGTAAGGGTGGAGGATTCAGTAAAACTGTAAAATTACAGACAGAGATTTGGGTAATTACCAGTTCTGCTTAGTGCTCATGAATGTAAAGTTTCTTTCTGCATGAAACTAAAGTGAATGATGTCTTATTTAATTCAAATTGCTTAAAATATTACATCATCAGAAAAATACCCAAATTGGGAGGCCACCTTTGAGCTCCTCCTCAGCTAAATTCAGTTTGAGTTTAAAATTTAACTTTGCTACACACTTTAGGATCAAATAGTTGGAATCATTTACACATTTATTTTTGCAACGTATAAGAATACGTGCTGTTTGGCAAGTGGGAGCCTGAAATGCTTAGACACCTGCTACTCAAATGCTAGTGTCTAGAGAGAGCAGAAAAGAAAAAGCATACTTTTTGCCCTTTCTTTACAAAAAAATGTGCAAAGCAAGCCAAAGAAAGAATATATTATTTTTTTCCCCTACTTTTGATATCAGACATATCTGGTTCTAGGTCAGCACTACATATTTTGGATCCTCACCTAATTGCGCCTAGCTTTCTGGATTCAGGATCCTTCCTCTACAGTCACTATGCATGGTCACTACCAGATGACTGGCTTGATCAATAGGTCTTCCATGTAATCTAAATTTAGCCAACAAACCAACTCCACTCTGGAACAATTAGTAAAGTTTTGCAATTAGCACATTTTTTTTCAATTCAGGAGCATCTTAGTAAGGCAGATTAATTGCCATCATTCTCTCCTGACATGCTTTGTCTCAGAAAACTGCAGAAAAACATGCTTCATACACATAGATATTTTAGCAGCCACGAAACGCCAAAAGAGGTATTAAAAAGAGCCACATCCTTGTTTCATTCCACTGCAAATGCAAAGAAATTTTAAAAAGCCTGCATTTGCACAGATATAATTAGACTCGTCACAATAACCTATATTATTCTCCAGTAACAGCGCTAACAGTAGTGATACATCATGGTATGTCAGAGCAGGAACAAGCCCTTAAGGAGCCTTCTTTCTGTCTGATCCTGACCACAACAGCTATGAGCAAGCACATTTAAATTGTAAAAAAACTGCAAAGCAAAACAAAGCTATCTTTTATTTCGGCGTTTACCTTAGTCTTTCTGAAGCCTATCTGCACCACAGAAACGTGTGCTGGGGTAAATACTGGGCAAAAGAAATCAATTAAGCTTCAAGTTTTTACACTTTCACCAGACCTCAATGGTCTCCACTTTTATTGCCTGCTCTCTGTCATTTGTGTGTGACATAATAAAGCGAAAGGCTTCCTTAGGGAAACAGACTGTAACCAGTTTGAGAGGTTCGCCTGTAACAGGGGCCAGTCTGGATTTCACAGGTTTTTTTTTACAAGGTGATTTCAAAATCCCTTCAGTGGTTTGCAAAACAGTCAGTTACTTTCAGTTAAAAATAACAAATACTCACATATATATGTGTCACCAAGAACGGTCTTTTTGGCACTTAAGTGATATTTGCGTGTAATAGAGTCACACAATTGTGTTTTCACCTACAACTTACACAACTGAGAAGGTAGTTCCCTGTTTGTATCAGTCCAGAAACTGTTATAAAATAAAGTATTAATCCTGTTTTGTACTCTCAGATCTTCCTAAATATGAAAACCTAGATGTAGTGGTAAATTTTAAAGTTCACATAAAGTTTTTTCATCTGTATCAACGAATAAGCCAGATGGTATATAGGACAGCATTACAGTTGTCTGCTTGAATATTAATATCAGGAGAACACACTGAAAAGCATGTTAACAGAGGACTCGCACATTTTTCACAATGATACTTCGAAGTTAAATAAATATGGAAGCTACAGTGTTATAATAATGTTATAATAATGCTCTACAACTGTAAGGTACTTCAGATACTCTGCCCTTTCATTCTTAGAATTGCTTTACCATGTGTGAAGTAAATTTGACAAATTGTTGAATGACAATTTAAATTTGTCACAAACGCTGCTTTAAAGAGATCTTTAACATGTTTTTCCCGTTTATCTTTCAGAGGATGTCTGTTTAGAAACCGAGGAGATGCCATTAATCCTATAGAAATAATACAAATTGGGAGGTGCTCTTGAAAAGATAAGGGAATTCTTCAGATAAAGCATTCCTAGCAAGGGAAATTAATTATTCCTGTCCCCTTTTCTTGAATTCTGGAGAAAATCCTCTTTCATGGCCATGCATTTTTCCCCCCCCATTTCAGAGGCATTTTGCTGGGGAAGGAGTATTTCCTAAAACCAGAATCACAGTTTTGCCTACTGCAACACACTGCAGCTGCCTGACATTTTTTTTCCCTTTATTCTTAATAAAAAGTAATTTTCTTCAAATTTGCAAGACAGGGTTCTGTTGTATAAATGGTATTTTACACAAAGTGGTAGAAACATACAGGCAAGATTAATTTTCTTCCTTTTCATTGCCATACTTTGTCATCAGCTGAAATAAATTTAGGTTAAAGAGGAAAAATACTCTGAGAACAAAACAAAGAGGTTTTTATTGCCCTATAATGTTTAAGATCTGTTCTCTGGAATAACACAGCAAACATCGATGGTAAAGGATTAGTGTATCGAAATAAAAAATTCCTGAGATCAGGCATAAATCTATCGCAGCTGTGAAAGTGAAAAAACACAGCCATTCAGCATTGCTCTCCCAGGAAAAGACACACTTGTTCCAAAAATAAATTGTGTTTTTTGCAAAGGCAAGTTGGTTATCATTACCACGGGCTTAAACATTAAAAGGGCAATAGGCTACTGGAAACTTTTGAGGGATGCAGCTATTCAGGATTATCATCAGCAAGTAACAACTCCCATTTCGGAGTAACTGGTAGCTGGTCCTTCAGCCAAATTCATGTCCTGATCACATCCCTCGGCAGGGAAGTGCAGATGAGACTCACATGCAGAAAGGTGAGCAGACATCTCCAGCACATGTGGTACTGAACAGAAAAGGTCATAAAAGTCTTTGACTTCTTGTTGTCCCTTCTTTAAGTACCTGCCTGGATACATCAACGTTGGGGGACACCTGAAGTGGGCAGAGGGGGAAGTTCATTGCAGAAAAGGTTCTTTTAATTACAAGGAGAGCTCTCCTAAAATATAGCTGAGTCTTCTTATTCGTGTTCTGGCTTTGTTTTCTTATTCTGATTTCCTCTGGAAAAGTTCACTATCCTGTCATTTTGTTGTAATAAAATAATCGTAGCCTTCTGGGATCTTATTTCCTTTCTCTGCTTAACTCCAGGATATTTGTCTGATTCACAGGTTTTTGAGACTCTACATTTCCTAACCCAAACTGGGGTGGGTATTTAAGTTTCTTATTAAAAAAAAAAAGTTGTTTTTTTTTTTCCTTTTTTTTTTTTTTTTTTTTTTTTCCCAATAACACATTTCAACATACAGCTCTCATTCCAGCCTTAGCAACCCAGCCCAAACTGAATGGAGGACTCACCATCAGCCTGAACAGAGATGATCTGAAGGATGAAGAAGACAGATCCCACACCCTGGAGAAAGGTGAGAGAGAATCTCCGAGAGCCCGAAGCCATTGCCCTGCTTGCAAAGCCCTCCACCACTGGAGGTTGGCTGCTCAGGCTTTTTCTCTCTCCTCCTCTGCACTTTCACAGCAGGGACTGTGGTGATGATTTCAAGGAGCGCTTTCCCTCGGCAGGATCCTGCGTCTTGGGTTTGCGCTGAAGGCGGGAGGGGTGGAAAAAGAAAGAGGGAGGGAAAGAGGAATCCTTGGCTTGGCTAGTGTGAAGGGGAGGGGAAGGTGGGGGGGGAGATGTCCAGCCAGCTGGGGTGGGGGGAGAGGCTTTATCCAGCCCTGTCTGCAGGGCAGTGCACGCAGAGAGCCCGTGCGAAAAGTCACATTACCCTGTCAGTAAATACCTAATGGATCACAGTGGAAGAAATGTAAAAGCCAGGAGGGAGAGAAAAGGCGGAATAAAAAAGGACAAGCAACAAGCAGAAGAAATGCCTGGCTGAGAGAAGGGCAGCTAGACAGCTGCCACTGGTACACGGTGAGTTTGTGGGCTTAGCAGTGCATCGCCAGAGGGATGGGATCAGATGTGGGGACTGTTTTCTCTCCGCAACACTAAATCAGCCAGCGATGCACTGCTGAGGGTTGCATGTCAGGGGCTGCTGCACCAAGAGCAACGGTCTCTGAGTAAGGGCTGAGGAAAGGTGACAAATGGCATGGGACCCTGGCGGCTGAACCTCCGTGAAGGTGGGGATTGGGATGGGTTAATCCTGCTACTTCAGATCCCAGGCTTGAGATGGGCATGAGGAACTGAAGGTTAAAGCAGAAGTTCATCAGCTGGTCTCTGTCAGCACTCCTGGTCCAGATGAATGGTGCTGGTCAGGTTTGAACACTCTGAAAGCAGCTGATGAAGGGAGTTTCCAGCTCCTACTGGCACTTACAGCACTAACATCTGTCCCTTATTCTCATTCCTCCTGTATTTGTCCCAACACAACTCAAAAGAAACCCCCACAATAAGAGGAAACATACTGATGGCGATGCCAGGATTTATTTCACTAAACATATAAACGGAATAGTTTTGTGTTGCTGTTGGAACTGAGCAGGGCTCAGAAATGTTGTTTTCATATTCCCATCCTATTTTGCTTTTATTTCAGCTTCTTAAAATTTTTTCCTTTAGAAATTCAAAGCTGGGCAAAAAAATGTTCAGACTGCCAGAAACTCTGAGCCACCAGGAACACAAGTAAGGACATGACCCTCCTCACTGCCAGAGGTCTCAGTGTCCTACATGGCAAGGTGCTGGTTGGCAGTTGCAGGCATCTCCTGATAATGATGAACCTGCCCAATGTTGGTGCTGGTCTGACTGAAATGACTCAAGCTCAGGAACTTCTGTATATGATGTTCAAGGAAGAACGTAACACCATAATACTGGAAGCTTTAAAAATACCTATTTGTTGAATTCGGGTACATAATGCCCTGATCCTGTTGACCTTTAGAGAATTGTAGCCTTCTTCCCCTTCTTTATACCCATAAGTGGTATGTAAACATACACACTGAAAGCTTTCAGATAGGTAGCTTCAAATTTTCTGATTATCCAGAGAATAGGGAGGGTAGCAGGTTTCCCCACATTGCCTTGCCAGCCTAACTCACAAGGAACACCTCCAGAATTAGAAGGTGGGCAGTTTCTTGCTCACTCCATTCTTAACATGGGACAGTTGGCATAACGTAACTACAGAACTGCATTTCATTTCAATGGTAGCCGTATGTTCTGTACAACAGAAATTAACATACAACATGACAAAAAATGAAATAGAAAATTGTAGCGTTTTTTGAATTTATTTGTGTTTCTGTCTACATTTAGCCTGTACCCCGGAGCTAAACTGTAGTAGTTTATTACAACCACCTGATGATCCCTCCCCAGCTGAGAAGAGGAATTGGGGAACAAAGGGAAAAGCCTCATGGGCTGAAATTTAAATGGATTTAATGCAATAACAAAACTAATACAAACACCAACATAAAGTATACAGGGTTATGTTATACTCACCCTGGTCCTTAGAAGCAGAAGGCCAAGAGGGAAGAGGAACTCCACCCTCACTGAACTCCCTCCTTTTATAATGAGCATGATTAAGTATATGGAAC
Source organism: Podargus strigoides (assembly GCA_028020825.1). Classification (NCBI taxonomy): domain Eukaryota; kingdom Metazoa; phylum Chordata; class Aves; order Caprimulgiformes; family Podargidae; genus Podargus; species Podargus strigoides. The sequence goes on along the minus strand of CM051623.1, from coordinate 11,577,644 downwards.
ACACCTGTGAGTCAGCTTGGGGCAGCTGCCCTGACTGAAACTCCCACTGACTTGGGGCTACTCATGGCACACGTAGCTAATGACATAAAATGCAGCTTTAACCCTCCGATACACCAACAGTTATACCCCTATTTCAAAAATCAGTGGATAGAAATAGATGAGACAAGATGTTGAATCAACACATTTTTAGTGAGATAGAAAAGAGACTCCATGAAATTGAAAAAGTAATTCAGCAAGACACACAGACACTAACAGAGACTTGACATGACCCCAGCAATAGCTCCGGGTTTCCTTGACACTTGTCATAGGGCTGATGACTTTGTTGGCCCTTGGCTGTCCTCCTGAATTTGGCCAAAGCAGCTGGAGGAAAGGACAGTATCTTCTGGATTTCCATCTAAAATTCCACAGGTCTATTGGATTAGTTTTGCTATAATTGGATCATTTCCTTGTTTTGATATATGTAAAGGCATATTGCCACTCTGGCTTCTGTCTTGGAAAATCTCAGCTTGTATTCTTGAGTAGAGCATCTTACTGATTTTAAAGAATAACAGCAGACCACAGGATCTGTTCCTTTTGAAGGCATGAACTATTCCGTGATTCTGTGTGTGAAGTTCGTAGAATGACCTGGCTTCTTGTCATCTCATCTCAACTGTAAAGTAAGCCTGTAAGTGTGGAAAGGTAAGGACACTTTCCAGTTATTAACTCCTAGAAGGAAAGTACCTCACTGCCAAACAACTGTCCTTCCAATCTAATATTTCTATCAGAAAAATATCCCTGCTCCTAGTGTATTTTGAAAGATTTACATAAAGCTGAGCAGATTAGGTTTTGTACTGAAATGATGTACGCATTGTTTTGCACTGAAATCAACATTAATCAGGCAAAAAATCCTGCCTTTGGATTTTGGGCTTCTTGGAAGCAAAAACTCAAAATGAGATCTGGAAGTTCAGATGGTTAGAAACAGACACAACCTTTTGCTCAGAACCTCTGGCATTCATAGCACGACAGTAACACATTGATCAAACTATCCAGTGTACGATGTACAATGTATTATGATACATTACAAAAGAGGAATTGTACGTGAGGCTTTACACAACTCATATATTGTGCCTTCCTTGGGAGCAGTGAATGTGCCAACGGTGATATTTTAAAAAACAGTGCTTCACTATATGCAAACTTTTACAGAGGGAGTAAGATGTGAATGCACTGGGCTGTAAAGTATGTACATACACACATGAATACACACACAAAAAACACTCCTGTGCTGTGAAGCACACAATAACAGTTTGGGCATCTAGTACCTTAAGAACATCTATATACCCTTACATCTGGAATACATCATTCAAGTTAGATTGGATTTTTAATACTAAATAAAACACCTAAAAGAAATATAAGTGAACCAAGACACATCAGAAAACAAGAACACGTGTATTTACAATGGAGATTATCGTATTTGATCTCTTCACATCTACCACTAGGAATATGTACTTCCTGCCATGAAAAATTTATATACTATAAACATTATAGGTGTAAAGGCTCCAATTCTGCAAATTCTAACATATGATCTTGAGCCTTGGCAAGGTAAGGACCTAGGATCCTAAGGGCTTGAGCAAATAGACACCCTGAGAAATCTTTGCTGTCTCAAGCCAAGCTGGGCAGATGCTGGCAGATTTGTTAAAGTGTCGTAGTTGGCAAAGAATCTGGTCTTTGAAGAATGCTGGAAAGTCATAGGAAAGGTCACTTTTCATATCAGAATAAAGCACAATAGACATAAAATTTCTGTTCAGAAGAAGATACCTCTCTGTCACCAAAGCATGAGATTTTGTTTAACTTGTTTCTCTGCAAAATGCAATAGCTTCAGATGTTGAGAGTCTGCATAATTTAGCTTGAAGAACTGAATTTAAATGGAATATAGGCCTTAGGATTACTTATCATCCTAAATTTTAATTTATTTTTTTTAAGAAAGATGTCCACATTAATAGGTAAGCAAGGTGGTTACTAAATTGCTCTAACCAGCCTGATTATTAGAATTTATCATACAGTCTGGAACTTCTGAAGTACTGAGTCCAGATGAAGTTGAAAGGAGATAAATACAGAAATAACTGAGGTATACTGCTTGTTGTGTGCTCTACATTCAGCTGCAGAGCCTGCATAAAATGATGGCACTGCTGGATAACTCCACAGTCATTTGTGGTGATCCATGCCCAGATATGAGTTATCATATCCAAACTTTCAGATACCAGTTGATATATGTAAGTGTCATGAAATAGTTGATTTCCTACAGGCTAGACATGTTGGTGATGGCTCTGCCCACACAGAGTAATAACTGAGGAAACCAACAGGATTTGGGTTCTGCAGCTTACTAACATGTCAACTTGTAAGTCTGCAAAACCTCTGCAGATTCCCCCTCTTCACATATAAATAAACCAACTCCACACGCCATTCTGGTATACTTTTAGTGAATCGACATAAGTTTCTTCAGATTCCTTGGTAGTATCATATCATTATTATGGGGGATGTCTGCTTTCCTGAAGTCTATGACTTGAGCTGCTGCTAGAAACTGGACATAAAGAATTATGGCTCAATTTGCCAAGCACCATGTAAAGGGATCTGAAGTACCTAACAGACAATATAGCATTTACATACAAGCACTGCAGTGACTGACATCTCCTAAAGGATATGGAGTCTGTGCGACTGAAAGGCAGGCAGGAAACCTTGGCAGTACTGTACACCTATTGTATTCACGGATAGTACACCTACTGTACACTGGGATCCAAACTTATTCTGCAGCTGTATCCAAGCTTCTAAACCCCAAAAGCCAACTGGAAAAGGGAAAGAAAAGGGGGAGAGAAAGATTCCTTTGTTTATAAAATGTGAATTATTAAGCAACAGTAACAGAGACAAACATTTTTCAGTGTCTGGCAGTCTGCAACAGTCTATGAGCTGCAGGGAACTTTTAATTTTATTTATACAGAGTGTTTGCACCTAATTAAATGAAAAAGTAGAAATGTGCAGAACTACCTGAAAGTAATTCAGGGAGCTGACAAGAAAAAAAAAAAAAAAAAATTAAAAAAGGGAAAAGTCATATGCCCTACTTCGTGGGTGGTGTGTCGAACACAGGGACCTGTGTCATGGTGCTGCTGACCCTGAGAGTGTGATTCTTACACTTACATCATGTTATGTGGGGTCATGCCATTGTCACGTGACAGGCCGTGACCCTCATATAAATCATTGCTATGTAAACTGTAAAAATCACACTTCATTTCTTGAAGACTGAGCAGTCTCAAGAAAAGAATGAAGATACCTGGCCATACAACGGCAGTTGCAATATTAGTGATATACAAAATTAACTCATTTTTTTACCTGGTGAACAGAAGTAAACCAAACACCTGGCTGGTTTTGGTTGGTGTTATTTGGCCAGAAGAAAGGTGGTAATTTTTGCTTTCTTCTTTTTCTAAAACCTTGCAGCAGTTTAATGGGTGAAAATTATGTAGCAGTGTAAAAAAGTACTCAAGTTTAGCCAAATTGTTTCCTGTTGGTCTCTGTGGGCATCTGTAAAAGTCTGGGTAAAGACAGAATCCAGTTCCTTGCCTGTATTTCCCCTCTTCAGCCTGCAGATGAATCACTCCCATTTCACAGTTTCACTCTCCTTTTCTCACACCCTCTAACCTTCATCACCCATGGTCTTCAGCTAGATGAGAGCAATTAAATTAAATTCAAGGGTACCTTCATCTACCTAGTTGATAGCTGCTGACCCGCCTCACGTTGGGGACATGTGGCATGAGCAAGCATGGGATGTGATTCATTTTCTCACGGTCCCTGGGCAACAACCAGAGAAAAGACAGTCCCTTTCTAGGGGTCTCACTGATGCTGGGAGCCTCCTCTGCAGCATGGTGCCCACATCAGCACCTGTACCTGCATCAGTGGGGTGCCACACTGCAGGCATTGCTCTAGGATATAACTCACTTGGACACACAGGGTCAACGTGGACCAACAAGCAACAACTGAACTTCAGCATTTATCACAGATCTTCACACCTTCTCCTTCCATTCCCACCTTGAGTCCCTCCAGCCATCTGTGAGCCCCATTGCATGGAGATGCAGGAATACTGCAGGGCAGAGTGTCTGTGGCAGGAAGATTTCATCCCCAGCAAATTTATAATGTGCCACCTGGCATGGAGTTGTCTTCCTACTGCAGAATTGTGCTTCAGCATCTCAGCTTTGGTTTTCAAAGGGATATGTCCTTCCGTTTGCAAACAAACCCTTGCAAATAGGGAAGAAGGAGGTGTGCAGAAAGCTGGAAATGGTGTCTCTCAGAGCTCCAAATGCTCCTAACCAGGGCTGTGGGGAATATGCAAGGCCATGGTTGTAGTGTTTGTCGTGCTTCCAGCACAGCAATTAATTTGCCATTTATTTTACCAGACACCTAATATTTTGGCTTTTGTGTCTCAGCCTCCTTCTCCAGCTATTTCCTAGAAGTTTGTTTAACTGCATTACAACGTATGTTCCCTGGACCTTAAGGCACCCTTAATTTCTCATCAGCTGTTAGCTCTGCCCTCTAGTGATGCATGCAACAGAGGAACTGGGTGTTGTGTTACAGACACCTGGCTTTGCCATGAAGCCCACCTGGTGTTTAAAAGCCAACTGGTCAAATGCTAAATGGTCAAAAATCTACATGTTGACTAAAGCAACTTGACATTTTTTGTGCCCCCTGGGAGTGGGTTACCTATTTGTAGCCATTTAAACAACAGACCTCTGAATCTCAGCATTTTACAAAACCAACAGGTTCGACTGAAATTTATTTATTGCATACTTATGCAGTTCAACTTGTGGCTCTGACCTGCTCCACAGTGGGTGGAGTTCAAGGTCAAGGTAGAATGAAAGGCTGAGTCAAAGACCTCTGCTGAAGCAAAAGGTTTTTAAGGCAGGCTGTCACAGTAACTATACTATGGTCACGAAATGTGAGTTTTGGCCTGGACACTTCACAGTTTGCAAAGCATATGCAAGAACTTCTGGCAATGCTTTGCACTTAAGTAGTAGTATTCTTAAGTAGAGTTTTATGCAAACTCTAAAGTGCTGTGTTTCCATAATTCCATTTGGGGAAAATGACATTGCTCAAACACACTAAAGCAGTTATGATAATGTTGTCATGTTTCCTTTCTCAGCAGAACTGAGTACAGGGAGATGAAGGCATAGCTGTTGCTACCAATCTTTGAAATGCTTTCCCTTCTTGCACAGGCCAAGCATGCCATTACTAAGGACACTATAACTTTTTGGTAAGAATACCGAAAAAGTAAATGCTGAAGAAGCTTTAGTCTTCCTTGTCATAGACGATCATACATACTTGGGACAGAAATACCCTTCCAGGCTCCCCGTCTTCCCTTCCTCCAGTTAGCAGGCTTAGCTTTCACAGTCCAACCTCTTTCACACCAAGATATTCAGGTATTTGAGGAGAATGGAACTGAGCATCTGGGAGTGTGAAGCTGCCAAATGATATGTGTGTAGTTTTATTCAAAGGTCATTGGATGAATTAGCTTGACAGAGAGTAGATCAGAAAAGCTAATGGAGTTGGCACCAAGCTACTGTGGGAGTCTGGGGCACTGAAGCATGGAGCGGAGGAGGACAGAAGAAGAAAGATCAAACTCTTTAGCTATTAGTCTGGGGAAGGCTAATCTCTGTTTCCTCAGTCCCCCACCTACATCCCTGCCCACAGTATGGCATATTAAGAAAATCTGTTTTCAAGTTCCTCTCAATCTCTCTCCTGCATCTTCTCTGCATATTTTTTTCCGACTCTTCAGCTTCCGAGTCTCATGCTGACACTTAGATCTTCTGCAGGGGAGTGGGGAAGGTTGAAGAAGCAGAGCCAGATTTGCTGGATGGACACATGGCCAAGAAAAGTGCAGTTGATCCAAAGCCAGTGTCAGGGTCCTGTGCAAGGTGATGGCTAGCAGGGGTTCAGAGGTATGAGCAGGGGGCAGTTGGGTTGGGCTGTATGATGATACGGAGAATGTTGTTTCAAAGAAGATCAAATACTTTAGCAACTTAAAACAGCAGAACCACTTGCCATCAGTTTTACAATGGCTAGGTTATACTTTGGGAACACCATCTTGCACTTTCTCCCTTTCAATGCAAGACTTCAGTTTGTGCCAGGGAAAGTAGATACACAACAAACAAACCAGATTCACACTCCCCACCAAATATCATCCACAACATCTAAAGTTCACTACACTTCCACCCTTGCAGTAAGTCCAGCTGTCAGGAGTTGACTAACACTTAAACAGCTGTTAAAGTACACCCTACAAGTTATAATGACAGCTAGGGTTGGGCAACAACATAATTTGTGTACCAAAAACAGTAACTGGCCTTTACATTCTGAGTTAATACTGTCAGCCCCTTGAACTGGTAAGCTCTTTCAAACAGGTTTCAGCTCAATAATGTGAGAAATTGTAATTGGTGTATCCACAAATGCAAGGCTACTAAGATTGCAACCATCAATTCTATTGCCCACTACAAAAATAGTAGTGGATTATTATTAGCTAAAAAAATGTACATGTTATTACATTAAATTTAAACTGACATCAAAACATGCACTCTTAGCAGTGGAAGTAGCCAGGATATTTTTGCTATTAAAATATTTATTTAAAAAAGAAGTATTCTCCCTCATTTGGTAAACAAAAAAGCAACACTGTGTGTCCTCAAAGAATTGATCATTTTAGCTCTATAAGTAGAAGGAAATTTGTAATAACTCTGGATTCCCAAGCCAGTCCAGGGGTTGAATATTGCTATTGAGGAGATAACTAATTTTTTTAAAATATATATATATATAGATCATATATTTCATTTGCAAATGAAATTGAACCCTGCCCTGAAGTTTGGAACATCTGCAATTTGTAACTGCACAAAGAAGCTGGGAGAACTGAATCACAACAGAAGCTTTTTGTGTGTACGTGCATGCGTGCATGCACATGCACATGTGTGGGTGGGCGTGCTCGTGTATGAGAAAGAGGGAGGGAGAGAAAACAGGAGAAAAAACATTCCTTACTTCTTTATTTTTGCAACTCAGGACCCAGCAATTGGTGATTTCTAGACACTGCTCTAATGTTGCAGACCTCATCATATGCTGATACCTCTAAAATTAGATTTGTGGCTAAGGCTTCCCACCTGGAGAACTTTGATATTTTTTCTGTGTGCCTCATGAATATGTGATATGTTTCAGTAAATGTATGAAAAAAGCACTCTAAAGCATGAAGCGAAGCTAGATTTAAAGCTCAGTATTTGCCAAAAAAAAATTAAATTATGGACTAGGAAGGTTAATTAGTAAGGTATCTGATAAAATATTTGAAGACATAAACCAGTATTTAATTATACAATAAATATTATTTAATTTCAGTAGGTGAGACACTGCTGACCAAGTTACTTTACTAAAAGCCAATTTTGAGTCAGCAGTGAATTACTGACCAATAGATAGTGCCTAAAATAAGACCTGTTAATTCAGGTTTGGTCTGTGGCCATAGCATATTTATCAATCCATCTTTTCTCTTTATCTGACTGATCTCTTTTGCTCTTTCAATCTATTTGTTGTCCTTGTGGAACACAACCAATACTTAGTAGTAAGACAAGTAGTCTAAAGGGAGGAGAGATGAGTACATGAGGGCTTTGCACATGAAGGCAAGTGCAAATATTCTGTGTCTCTGAATGCAATAGAGAAGTTTATTTTTTCAGTGTTTCAACCTCCTTTACCAGCTGGAGTTGTACTGCAAGAGCAACCTTAGCTTCCCATCCAAGTCATGGTAGCAGTGTTTCTATGGTTATCCTAAGACTTCTCTGTTTTTGTATTCACCCCTCAGTGCAAACATTTCCATACAGGTAGCTTGTACAAGGAACCTTCTTCTAATCTGGGCTTTGCGTTTGAAATCTCGGGGTAAAAATCCTGACATTTACCCTAGATTACATATGGCTTACCAGCTACCAAGGTAAATGTCTGCTCCTGCACTACATAACTTATTAATTGCTCTTTGTTCCATAGGGACACAAGATACATGGAGCAGCTAAACAGGGACTAAACATGACACATCTATTTCACAAGCTGTAAGAAAGAGTCGATGGATACAAAGAGAGCATGGCATAGCAAGAAATCTTGCAAAGTCAATGACAGATTTAAAAGGAGATGGGAGGCAGTTCAATGTACAATAAGGACATCTGATTTTTGGGGCAGAGAGAGATACATAAAATAGTCTAATAAAAGAGCAATGAAAAGACAATTCTACATCAAACGGAAGGGATAGGAATGCTACAGGAGACACACTAGCAAAAATTATAGAGGGGCAAAAGAGAAAGAAATTCTAAAAAACAAGAATCTACTTTGAAGAAATAGCCTGACTTCAGTGTGTTCTGCTGAATTATTCCTTTGAACCTTCTGAAAGTCAGGCATCACAAATACTCAAGCTGTGGAAAAGCAGACTGCGACAGCCCTCAGCAGAGTTACAGATCTGCTAAACAAAACAATTTTTGCAGATTTAACTTCAGACCTAAGGATTCGAGTGTCCCTCCAACCCAACACTCTTAAAGATCTCTGAATTTCAAGTTAATTTGGTCCTCCAGAAGACACATGTACGCATAACAAGGTGAGTGTGCAGCATTTAAAAGCTTGAAAACACCTAGGCTCCAAAGGTCCACATGCTGCTGCCCACTTATTTTGGCAGAGCTAATCCTTGGTTAAATATTGGCACAGCTTCAAATCATTAATTACAGATACATAACTATTTATAGCCTTGATAGCTTCCAGAGCCCCAAAGCAGCTGCCACACAGTATGCAGAATATTTCCTGTTTTCTCCTCCTAAATCTTGCCCATTGTAAATATTGCCATCCTCCTGCTTCATCTCTGTTTTCTATTTCATCTATTAAGATGTTGCCCCTTCTTCCCCAACTCTTTCTTCTTGTGTTTTTGTTCATATTAACTTGTCCACTTTCTTCTTTCTGTCATCCTACCCTGGACTACAACAAACAAAAAATATGAGGGGAACAAGATGAAGGATTACAACTCCAGTAGGCTTCTTGCACACCTCATGTTATTTGGTACGTGAAGCCTTAGCGTAGGGCTGGGGCTTGACTTGAGAAATAGTAATTTTTATTTGGAAAAGAGAAAGCAGTTTTCTAGCACACGTGGTTTCTGAGAAAACACTATCTGAGCATGCCCTGAAGGCTAAGAAACCAAAGGCAAATAAAAGTAACCTCAAATTGATTATTTTTAAGCCAGAATGCAAATAAAAAGGCACTCCAAACTGATTGTTTTTAAGCCACCCTCATCACATATGATTTTGGAACACTTAGCACTGGCAACACTGCAACACAGATCAAGCGTAGGGTTTGCCAAAAATCAGTCTGAGCTTCTTCCATACATTTGCTTCCTCTTCTACTGCAGGATTTTTAATGACTGACTGTTAAAATCTGTCACCTGCAAACTAGCAAAACAGCAGTATGCACCCTGAAAACTGGTGAAAATAAGCAGCAGCGATCAAAAAACAGAACAGAGGAATTTTGTGACTGCCATGCTCCCTCCTTTCTCAGTTCCCAAATGAGGATGGATGGGCTCTGCATCTGGCTCTGAATCCAACACCCTCATTTCTAGGGCTGGTCTACCAGGCCGTGTGTCCTCTTGTGACCACAGAGAGCAAGCAGTGACAAAAATGAGTGGTAGTGTGACAATGCAGGCAAGTGGCGAACTTTGTTTGTCCTCAGATTCCCAGGGGCGAGAAGAGAACATGCTAAGCCACAGCATCATCGTCGTCTTGGGTCTGGGGTCCATCTCCTTCATTTTGCTTTGCTTTTAATAGCCTTAACGACGTCCCAGTAACGACTCAGCTTAAATAAGAAACTTCTCCAAACTTGACCAAATCTTTGTGACAGAAGAAAGTGTTTAACTCTCATCGGCTTGGCATTTTCTATTTTGTTTTGTTAGGAGAGGGAACGGCAGCATCAAAAAAATACAGAAGTGTGACAGTGTTCCTTGTGCTCAGTTGTTTCCTCCTGTTTGTGTAGCTAAGGTGTCTGGCACTCTGGTAGGTATCACAGGAAATACCACATGACATGCTCCTCTCTATGCAGCTACCTTATTTTTCACTCATTTCAGGCAGGAATCCATCTATTCCAGTCTAAGCTGATCTAAAGCTCAGAAATCAGAAACCGTGGAATCTGTAAAGGAAATAGCATACAAAGAAGAAAAACAGCTATTTACAATTAGAGCGACTGGGGTTTTTCCAAGAAATTCTGATTTTGTGTATTCCTCTGCCCACGATGTTTCAGTTTCTGGGGTGGATAGTTTGATGGATCTGAATTGGAATGACGTTCAACACAGAAGAGGCAGAAAAAAGCAGAAACCTTGGCAGCACTGCTGGTGGTGAGGATATGGAGACTAATCAGCAGTGTAGTTCAGGGCACGGTGAGTCAGGGTTTAATTGCTGAGAGTGAGCCATGGAAGGGATTTGGCAATTCCTTTCCAAACTGAACCTAATGCAAGAGTTTTTTGGGTGTATCACAGAGCAGCATGCCCGCTATGAATATATGTACGTTTTGAGAAAGCTGAATGTTTCTGAAGTCTCAGTGACACTAGGAGAATGTAGATACAGGTCCACCTGTCCAGACGTGCATCATGCTCTTTCTGCATGTTAACATCACCCTGTTCCTCCTTTCCATGCAGGCACACCTGCCCCTTTCCTGAACCTTCTTGCCATTTTGAAGCTGTTGTGCTACTGGGTAAATAGGGATGAAACAGACTCTAAACTTCTCCTGGCTCTTTTGTGAACTGCACAGGAAGATAAGGTGCTTAAAATGAGCAGTAATATAAAGGCTGAATGGTGCATTTAGGAGCTGGCAGAAACTGCCTTTTGAAGCAGCATCTTTATGAAAGTCAAAGGGTCTCAGAGATACAGCCAAACTGTTAGAAAAAATCCGGACTGTAATGCTCATTTGTCCAGTTCATAAATCTGCCTCTCTATTATTTCAAAGTGCCAAAAGCTATCTAGCCAGACATCCAGCTTTTATAAGACAGTCTAACAAGCTGTCTGGCTCAATTAGGTGAACTCTGATGGTGCTCCAGACTTTCAGTCAGCAGACCACTTTGTAAGGAAAATATCTACTCGCAGACCCCGTTCCCTTCCGGTACCAGTAGCCTGATCTATCATGTTATAGTTCTAAAGTGGTTTTTTTTCTTTTTACAATGAACCACAAGAAAGAGCTCTGCAGTCCATCCACACACCACAGTTTCAGATCTTCAATTTCTCAACCTTTTTTTCTTGGCCTTCTTCACTGTAAATGGTGGAAGCGATACTTTCTATGCTCTGGTTATGCATAACACGACATGAAAAGAAAAGCTGCATACTTATACAGATTATGACTAAGAAATTCTGAGCACAAAAGTACTCTTTGGGATTTCTTCAGCCTGAGCTCACTCTGTTCCTGGATAATCCTGTAACAAGCTGTTCTATATGATCACAGATGTAAACAGCCCCACAGAAGCTGGACTCTTATTACCAAGTTAGACTGTATATGGTTATACCTAATTGCTGTTTCCATTATGACTTCTAGTAAAAATCTGGTATGGCTCAGACAGAAACAGTCCTTATAAAAGCACAGTTAGAGCTTTTCATCAATAGAGTAAAATAACCACTAGAATTACAGATTTGTTGTGATGCCTCTGCCTAAAAATATGACAACGCTTAAGAAAGCAGCCTCTTTATTCCTAGCTGCCCAACTAACCTAATTCTTCAAGTGTTGCCCTTGGCAGTCAGCATATATACAGAGAGATTCTCTTTCTCTCCTGGCAGTCAAGGGGCAGAGACATTTTCACCTTCCCGTGTTTCTACTGTTCACATCTAATGGCTTCAGCAACATTCCCACCAGCACTCCCAAGAACTCAGCCACTTTGATGAGCCCTCACTAGTGATGCAGGCATCAGTCATGCAGCCACACAGATAAGACTAAGGTACAAAATCCAACCAGAAACCTGAAAAACTGGAGACTCAATGAATTGTTCCCCATCATTTCATGCATGGATTTCTCTTTTTGACAGTGGCCATGCAAGGCTTATTCAAATATGTTCTATTCTGACTGAAAACTGACAGTGGTAAAATTCTCAGCCATGCAAAACAAAAGAAAAAAGTAAATACACAATGGGAATACAATGTTAGTAGAGCTCTTATGTTTTCAGGATTCACTACATTTCATCAAGCAAATTCAGCAAAACCATATAGAGTCTTTTTTTTCTTTTTAGGTTTTGGATTTTGACCAACTTCTAGCAATACAAAATGAATCTGAATAAGAAGACATTTCTGTATACTACATGGTTAACTTAATTCTGTACCAAATTTCAGCTAAGTGCTTAAAGCATAACACAACTTATCATCCTATATGAAGCAAATAACAGAGGAGAAAAGCTATTTTTAAACAAGTTGCTCTAACTTCGACACATTTCAGAATAGGTCTTATTTTCATAAACTTCACAAGTTAATATGCTATTTTCATGTGAGATAATCATCAGGATTACATGGAAAGACATTGGCAAAGTAACACATATAGTAAAACAATTCTCAAAATACTAGTCATTATTCTCAATTATGTTTTCTATTTGATTGTTAAAAGCCAATCTTGTTGACCCAGCAATATACACTTGGCTTTGCAGCCACTGCTGCTGCTTAGTAATGTCTTGGGAAATCCTATGCCTTTGAAACTCTATGCAAATCGTCTGAGAGAAGCCAACGTTAACACTCAGGCTGAATTAGAAAATAGGAAAATACACGAAGTAAGTAGTTTAAGGACAAAGTTGTCTCTAGCTAGCATTAAGCTCTGATTCACAGTGACATTATAAAAACACTAAACTGTACATTAAAATTCCTAAACATCGCTGCTATTCACAACAGGCCAATGCAAACATTCATTGCTTCTGTGTCTGAGAGCAAATTTGTAAGTGAGGAAAATGATGTCAGTATAAAAGAATTCAAAACTAATTTTATCTGATTGGCAAGTGAGTTCAAGTACTGAGATACTAAATAAATATTTGACAGCACCATTCCATAGTATAATTTATTTCACATATGCACCAAATTAAAAAGAAAGCTTTTCTAAACTGCAAGCAATTTCCAGGCAAACCACTAAGCAGGATGATGGTGATGGCTGCCATTGTGTCATGGCAGAGCACCTTCTCACCCTTGCAAAGGTCACTAGAGTTTTGAATAAATAATCAAAACCACAAGGCAGAAAATGTCACAGTCAGTCTGGTTTTGCCACACTTGTGGCAGGGAATTTAAATTTATACCCCTGAGCGCTTGTGTTCATGTGTGAGGAGGAAACAATGCTGAATGCCTGACCTTGTAATTTGTGTCAGTAGGGCTATCATTATTGATAAGGAGTTCAGAGTTTTGCCTAGCAGTAGCCACTGCTGGGAAAATACATTCCAGCTTAATAGGACTGTTGTTAAGATCCTATTCAAATCTGTGATGTGCCCCAATGAGCTTGTGGGAACGTGTTCCTTGTGTAACCACCAACACTCATGAGCACATGATGGCACAGGGAGAGAACACAAGCAGTATACAAGAACTATTAGATTTGATGCACAAACAGACCCGGAGCTCAGAAATTCTTTCAAAGAGGAAACTGAGATACAGCATGCACCATTTTTTTATTGTGTGTTGAAATGGAAGTTTTAGAGGGGCCACACTTTCAGGTCCCCACAGTATTGGAAAAGGTAGGTTCCTACCAAAGTTCAGTGGTTCCTACCAAAGCAGAATTTTTAGGAAAAGCTGTTATTTAAGACTCGAGCAAAGAAAGAAGAGTTTCAAATCATTACAAGAACATAGAGCTGCATTTTAATACTGTAATTATGGAGACAGATAATCAACCAGGTTTAGACCTTGCTGAAATGCTAAGGTCAAAGTTAGAACTGAAATTCCCTCAAATTGAGAGACTATTATGCAGAATTTTTATTTAAACCCCAATAAAGACAATAAATAGCTGCAAAGTTCAGCTGGTTTATACCCAAAGGACTTATCAAGGGCAACGTTCATAACTAATTAGGAGAAAATACAAGTAACACTATAATAAATGCAAGCCTTGCCTATATGTAATATCATCTACTTTTAAAATACTACAAGGTACATGCTACTACAGTGTTTCGGATGTTAAATGCAAAACAAAAAGAACTCAATAATAGTTATACTTACAAAAGAATCATCAAAAAATCTGTCCTTTTTTCCCTATTACAGAAACAGGAGGAGAGTTGTAGACATCAATAGATGTCTATCAAAACCCAAAAGAAGCAAAATGGAAATGAAAACTCAATTTATATGGTGAGAGAAAATTCAGAATGACATTTCTCAGTTTTTTATAGTAAATTTTATGTTTCCCATTTCGCATTCTTCCATAACAGAGAAGCCTGGCTTATCTGCTGATTATCCTTCAAATCATGAAACCTTAACTAATATGCCATGAAAATACTTCAACTATTAAAGGGAAAATGAATACAGACAGTACTGAAGGTCTTATATTAATCTTCGCTCTCGATCTCACGATTTATATCATATGTGAATATAGCTGCTCTTGTCTTCTTGACATACTTTCTGTCATGTACACAGGGTCCTTTCTAGAGAGTGCTAATACAGAAAAATGCATTTGTTGTGAAGCTTCACTAATACAATACAGAGTCTGTACGGCACTTTGGCATTGTTCTGGATGAAAAGCATTACATGCACGTAAGCTGTGTCATTAAAAAAAAACAATTTAGGAGATTAGAAAGAGTGAAAGAGAGAAAGAAAATAGTGGTTCTGAAAGAAAATAATGGTGAGGGGAAGCTAACATTTTATCTTCCCAGGCTCACAGTGCCACATAACTACCAGTGTGAAGTAGCTGTTCAATTTATGTATCATTGCAAAATAAACTGTGTGAATGGATGTTCTGTTGCACTTTGGAATTAACTACAATTCATGGCTATTGAAACACCAGCAATAAACCATTTTCTAACAACATGCAGGAGAAGTCAGAAGGTTGACTCACCAGTCAGTACTTAGTTACCTACTAGCCTTGTTTCCAAAGGGCTCAAAGGGTTTTCAAAGGTCTCAATACCTTCTTTTGCAAATTCTTTGGTTTTAAAACTTTTGGCCTAAATGTCCATGCACAGATGCTACACATGCAATTTTATGAGTAGGTACATGTGCCCCCACGTTGGGCACAGATGAGATACAACTCTTGGATTTGTGTATGTTTGAAAAGGTATTTGAATGGCAGGTTTAGGTAATTTCATGTATAGTTTGTAGGAGAAGTTTGGACTATGTATATTATTTCAAACTACAGAGAAATTAACAATTTAACTGTATTTAATAGTGTATCTGAGAATACGAATGGTGTGGTTGGAATAAAGCTGTGGCATACTGAATGGCTACAGAAGTTTTTAATAACACTGCAATTAAACAGCTACTGTGATGCCAATGTATTGTTCCAAATTATGTCAGCCTAAATTGGTGAAATTCAATTAAATATATTACAGCTACACCTGATTCTGACCACACTTGGTTTGAGCTGAAGTGTAACACATCCTGACATCAGACTATGTTAAGTGCCAGTTCAGAGCTAGCTTATTCTTTGGTTACTATAAAATTAATGGAAAATACTTTTTTTTTTTTTTGTCATGAAATAACTTGAATAAAGGAAATAAATGTTTGTCACCACCATAACTCACTGTTTTCAATTAATATTTCTGAAAAATACATTTTTAGTGAGTGAAAAATTCTAACGTGGGATCTAGAGTCAGTTGCACTGCTCTTCTTTCTCTGATCTTTAATTACATTGACTTTCTTCCAGCTTTTCCTACCTCACCACCTCCTGTCATGACCCTAGTGCAGTGCTGAGTTGTCTGTCAAACTCTACTAGTTTCTCTTCTGGCCTTTTTCTGATCGTAGGTTTCAATTTCTTGCTGGTCTACATGGTGCCTGGAGAATTGGTTTGTTTTGAAATGAGGTTGGTTTACCACCCTGTGTTGTAAATGGCACTCTAAACAGTGCAAACGCATATGTTGGTTTGGCTTATCCATGTCTTTCAAATCCCCAATGTTATGCTCCAGTAAATTTTACCACAGAACCTTTGCAACAGGCACATTCCACCCACCCGAAGCCTAATCCTCTACAAATATGCTCACACAAACATCTTGCTTCTCAGTATCATTTTCTAGTTCGTTTCTGTAGCACAGAGTGGTCATTCTGGCTGTCAAGTGTCATTTTCATCTGGAAAGGGCAAAAAGACAAGCAAAGGAAAATAAATAATTCTACAAAAATAAAGATGGATAGAGCGACTGGAACTGATAATGTTCACTCATCAGTGATCTCAGATTCCATGACGTGCAATGAGGGTGTGAAATTCAGATTCTGACTTTTCCTCAGCTGAGAAAGAGCAAATGATGGGAGCAAAGTGATTGCTGAAGGAAACTGTTAGGGTGGTCACTGCCTCACTGAAAAAGAAGCCTGTCTCCCTTCATTCACTACACAGGAAATGTAGACACCTTCTTTATAACACCTACCACACATATACTTCTGCTGCATCCGTTACACAAAGGCTGCAGCTCATCTTGCAATATCTGCAGCCCTAGACCATCTCACCCTTTCTGGGAAGAAACCCCCTTTGCTGCATCCATCTGCAGGACAGCTGGAACCTTCAGGTTCCAGGACTGTGTCAACAGAAGAGGTAATGGTGAGTGGAAGAGGTAAAGCCTGAACAAAGTGGCATCCCCTTGGCTGGGGCACAGCTCAGTGGAAAAGACTCTGGTGGTCCTAGGGGCCAGCAAGCCAAGCATCAGCCAGGAGCAAAGAACATCAGCCCTGGTAGCAAAGGAAGCCAACTGCATCCTGAGCTGTATTAACAGGAACACAGCCAGTAGTTCCAGAGAAGTTATTATTTCCCTCTGCTCAGTGCTCATTAGACCACATCTGGAATACTGCATACAGTTTTGGATCCCCAGTACAAGATAAATTGGGAGTGAGCTCAGTGAAGGGCCACCAAGATGGTTAGGGAGGGCTGGAGTGCTTCTCCTGTGCAGAGAGGCTGAGGAAGCACAGCTTGTTCAGCTGGAGGAGGGAAGACTTTGGGTGGACCTAATAGAAGCCTGCCAGTGCTTGTTGGGAGGCTGTTGAGAAAATGGAGCCAGGCTTTTCCCACAGTAGTGCACGATGGGAGGACAAGACAACAGACATGAGATAAAAGAAGAGAGGGTTTTACTGGATATTAGGAAAACCTTTTCTCTATTAGGATAATCAGGCAGTGGAACAGGTTGCCCAGAAAGGCTGTGCCATCTCCATCCTTGGAGATTTTCAAGATCAAACTAGCTAAAGCCTGGAGCCACCTGCTCTGATCTCAGAGCCAATCCTGAGCAACATGTCTGACAGGATGACTGCCTGAGATCTCCTCCAAGCTGAATTACTCTGTGATTCTGTAATTGCAAATCATTAATTGTGCTGTTCAGAAAAACAGCTGCTCCAAAAGGCAGCTTTAGTTGCTTCTTACATATTGGTTTCACCCTGTCTGAAATTCTGCATACAGAATAATATTGTGTTGTAGCCTGAAAAATATTAAGGCTAGTTTAAAATCACAGCTAGCTCCTGATTTGATAAGCTCTACAGAGCTGACTCTTGAGAAACGTTGAGACTTACGGTGCTTGCATCTGAGCTTTTTCTTCCAGCATCGTATCTCCTAAATCCATACCTCACCCCTATACTGCTGCAGCAGTCAGTGAATGCCAGGAATACAGCAGGAGGATAACTGTGGATAACTCCAGTGCAACCATGTAAAATCAGAGAAAGCATCAGGAAGAGATAGTGCTGCAGAATGTTATAAAAGGAGTATTTGCAAGCAAAGTCATTTAACTGGTATGTTAAAAGCTTTCTCTACCTTCCTTGCATAAGATTAGTTTGTTTGCCTTCACTTCAGGATTGATACTTTTTCTCAGCGCAAAATATAAGAGTACACCACATAAAATCACAGTATACATTACTGGTAGTAATGGCTTAGCATCAATCTCACACTTTAAACAACAATAATTCTTTCTGCTTGAAACTTGCTGTTGCTTCATCCAGCTGTCATGATTCCCCTGTATAATATTTGTTTTCCATCCATCCTCACTCTCCTCCAAATTCTGATTTTCCTCCCCTTGGTTTCAGAGATCCTAAGCCTGCTCATTTTCTGACTGGTTTCTGCCCTCAGTGTTAGCCAGATTGTGACTGACGGAGAGAAAACACATAAGGCCAGTCACCCTGCTGCACAAAGCAAACACAATGGATGCAAAAATACCCAGGCTTGGTAATACTGCTATAGATGAAGAACATAGGAGGTAAGGCTCAGTCCAGCCAGTGACCTTAAATTATACGTTAATCAATGTGAGAAAGGAGACATTGCACTTGCATTGACTAGCCATTAGAATAGCCAGAAATCCAGGATGTTTGTGAGACCTGGTACCTATGCTGTACCATGCTGTCCACAGATGCCACTTACAAATACGTTTCCCCTAGCAGCAGGTGATGTTCAGGCTCGTCAAAGAACAATCTAGAGGACTTCAATTTGGCTTCTCCCAGTGACAGGACATCACTTTGATGTCACATGGGACCAACAGCAGCTATTCATGAGATCAAGGCCTCCCCACACACAAGGTACATGCTTTTATACCACTTAGCACTGAAAGCACAACATTTATGGACTTCCAAGGAAATCTTAAACCATGCCAAACCTTGATCCACTGATATCAGTGTCATCATTCTAACGACTTAACGAAATGGGGACCTTGCCCCTAGACTAAAGTACTTGTCCCATTCTGTATCCTGGAAAGATTTGCTCCATTTGGGCTGCACTATATGTGTATTTCTTGTAATTCTGGAAAATCTATTTCTGCAAAGAGCTTGTCCTCCAGAAAATTAAAACAGCATTATAATACATGTACCAAAGAAGTAGGTATTGCAATGGATAACCTCTATGAAAGCTGACAGCATTTCACTGATAATTTCTAGAAATCCCTTGGGATTGCGTGGCTGTTTCTATTTTCTGTATAAAGTATAATTAAAAGAAAAAAATTAAGTGAAACTCACAGTATGAATTCTTGAACTAATTTCATTGATGACAGTAGAATTACAGCAGACATTTAGTTCTGTGGCTGTCAACAAAAGAACTTGTTAAAGTTAGATACCTTTATTTTTCTGGTAACGAAAGGACACAAGCATATTCTGTATGGATCCATATATCGTCTTAATAACATATCCAATCTGCATAAAGTCTGATTCACCCTTCATAATTTATTATTCTCCTCACTAATATGCTTAATACAACAGATAGTTGAAGGCTTGCCATTAGGATTTTGTCACCATTTGATGTAAACCAAACTGAAAGTTATTTTTAGATCTCATCTTCAATATTTAAAATATATTTCCTACATAAAAATGCAGAGATTATGGAAATTCTTTAGAAATATGGTCTTGGACATGTTTTTGCATGTTTTTCCATGTTATTGAACACTTTTTTGGATATGTTAGAGTATTTCCAATCAGCCATTCGTAATAGGTTTAGCAGTTGTTTCAACCTCCCTCAAAATTCTTGTTCTCATTTTTATTCCATAGAAGGCAATTTAGGGATCCATCTGCAAACACTTGCTATCCAAAGCAGTGCTTGCTACCATTCATAGTCCTTGTGAAATCCAAGTAGCAAGTACTCTACCTAGTAATGGGAGCCTGGAGGATAGGAGTTTAGGTTGCAAATGTTCATTTAATTTTGGGAGGACAGTCAGGCAACCCATGTTTCACACTACAAGTGTATATCATGTTCTGTAACTCTTGCTTTCTAGTTCTAAAACTTCTAACATAGCTGTATCTAATTGAACATGGGCCATACTGCCTCCATGCTTCAGATTAGAACAGAAGCAAAACCTGTCCCATGGCATGTGGGAACACAGTGCTCCATTAGGCAATATGAGAACTAGCTGTGTCAGTGACAGAGCTATACTGAGCTCTTCAGTGGAAATGCAGCCTTCTGAAGAGTCCATGAAAAGCAAAACTTTCAAAAAGATCTTAACCTACCCTTTATTTCCACGTGGGCATCACATCTGGAACTCCCACTTACTGTTTCCGTAGCAGCAGTATCTAGTGGTCCAACTCAGGGGCCCATTAGGCTAAACACTAAAGAACATCCTCATAATATTTATGCTTCACTTTGTCTACATTACTGTGTTTACATCTTGAGGCATATAATTTCAGGTTTCCTATGCAGTCAATAGGGAGCAAGTGGATTCTTAACTTCTCACAGGTCATTACAAAGGGAATCTGCTCTTCTAATTTAAGCAGCTAATTTAGTTGTCTAAAACTCAGCTGTGTCCAAAACTGTGCATTGAAGCAACTAAATACAAACAAAACAAAAACCTTCAGGTGTCCAGTTCAAAGTGGTAATTTGGGAAGGAATCATCACTGAAAGGAGCAATGACTCTAAACCACCAGAAGACTGTTAAATAGGTGTCCATGCTATCTTGTTGTGTAAGTTCCCTCCTGTGCGCCACCCTTTTGTTAGTGAGCCAGATGAGAAGGACCTCTCTGCATTTAAGTCTAATCCAGTGTTTCACAATGTTTCCTTCTTCAAAGAATCAAGCACATTTTTACATTTAAGAAATCACAAAAAAAGAAATATATGATAATGGAAATGCCAGAGGCATGAAATATCTGTTCTGTGAAAGCAACAGCATGCATTCCAAGTTTAGAGAAAGCAGACATACTGCCAAGGCATTTGACCACAACCATTTTCATTCTCCATTTAAAATTCTAGTATTTATTGTCTCTTCTGCTTTTATCCAATAAAACTCCATTCAAGTTTCTACCTGCTACAACAACACAGATGCAATGATTTTTAGTTTACCTGACCAATAACTAACTAAATTAAAAGGCCTTTATTTCACAGCTGCAAACTAACATTATTAGAAAAGTCCAAGACACAATGTACAGCATGGAATGAGCTTATCAATCATCATTTTCAACCTGCAAAATAGGATGCTACCACTCACTTAATCTAAACTCAAATTAAGTCTACTAAACTTCATCAGTAATTTGAGGGCAACAATCTGAAAAATTGTGTCTGTTATGCAAATAAGTATACACACATTCCTCCAAAACACAAAGCTCAAGCAAAAATCTTTGCAAAATATCTTCAAGAGTTCACATTTGTATCTTTAGATGGGTGGCTTACAAATGTCTGTAAATTAAAAAGAAAAAAGCAAAAAGCACAGCAGCACAGTATATGAGTGAAGGATTTTATCACACTTTGTAAAGCATATCCTTTTCCACCACTGTTTCTCTCATCCTAATGTGTTTCACATGAATGCTACAAATGGGAACTAATTCAAAGTATTAAGTTTTATTGACATTTATTTTGACACAGACAGAAGATTAGGACATCCAATAAAATACCACTCTACTTGTGAATCTAAGTTTTATTTTTACTTGCAACCACACAAATCCTACTACCATGACCTTTTATTCCTCTAACTTTTAACTGTATTTTTTTTGAACATAGCTCTAAGCCAAATATACTCGGCTACTGGGGAAGCCATACATGGTCAAACTGCTACCACCAGTCTGTACCACATGGACAGCTAGTCTATATCTGTGCACTGTTGATAGATATATGCAACAGCAGTTAAACATATGTCCTATGTCCTTGTTTGGAACAGAAGTCAGCTCTCCAAACTTTTATCAAACTAGTCAAACAAATACCTTCTAATGGCAAACATGATTAAAATTTCAACACTTCTTCCTTAAACGAGAAATTAAATTAAAACCACTCAAGTGGAGATCCTTCTGTATGGCAAATAAAAGCATGCTCTGAAACACTTCAAATGTACCATGTTAGAAGTACATATAGAGAAAATTGTGGAGCTGGATACAGAGGAGTTCCTATAGCAGCTCCCTGGTTTTGTGCTTACTGAGCAACTTCAGTAGGTGAGGATAACCAAACACATATGCGCTTATAGGATTGGTGCGATGGCTTATCAAAGCTTCACACACAGATAATAATTGTCAAACATTGCCAGCTCATTGTTATTTGAGTGACTGTGGTAAAGTTCAAAGACTACCTTGGTTGAATCTTTGTTCTTTGTTTGTATAAAGTAATTCTTTGCTGCTAAGATTCACTAATACAGAATTGAATTTAAAAGCACCTCTTTGAATTTTTCTGAACTAATGGGAACATAAAGGAAGGCCTAACCTTGACCTCTCAAAACTAGGATAAACAGGTATTATGGGAATGCCTTAAACAAAACTGCCACACATCTTAGACTGAAAATACTGTCTGGTTGATATTCAGAAGACCTCCTTATTTGTCTGGGATTTCCCGATGCATAGCAGAATGATCAGAGCCACTGTACAGGCACCACAACCAGGCTGCCATGCGTTAAGACGAGCTGGGACACACCTACAGACCTGCATATGGCACAGAAGTTGGTGACTTGTGGAAAACACTAGACTGACTTCACAGACATAAGAGTGTCTATATCTGGCTGCTCAGGCATCTCCAGACTTGCATATATTCCCTGCTTT
This sequence comes from Podargus strigoides, assembly GCA_028020825.1. Lineage (NCBI taxonomy): Eukaryota > Metazoa > Chordata > Aves > Caprimulgiformes > Podargidae > Podargus > Podargus strigoides. The sequence goes on along the minus strand of CM051623.1, from coordinate 11,555,055 downwards.
CTGAACTTGAAGGAGGCCAATTCTTCCCCTGCATTTTCTGTGGCTTCATTTGAAATTCCCCACGTATATATTTTTGCTATTCAATTTTACACCTTAGAACTGACAGAATGATACAAGTTGGGACTTCCAAATGTCATCTAGACCAACTTTCTGTTCAAAACAGAGCTAGCTTCAAGCAAGAGCAGGTTACTCATGGCCTTGTCCAGCCACAGTTGAAAGTCTCCAACAGTGGAGACACCAGCGTCTCCGAGTCCTGTTCTAGTGCTCAGCCACTCTTACTGCCACAATATCCAACTGGAATTTCCTTTGTTGCAACTTGAGACAGTTTTCTCTTAGTCTTTCACAAGACATCTTCAAGGAGAGTCTGGCTTCATCTTCTCTACAATCCCCTTTTAGGTAGTAGAAAACTGCAATTAGATCCCACCGGGTCTTCTCTAGACTAAACAACCAACCCATCTCTCCTTGCTTGGCATACGCTGCAGCCCTCAAACATTATAGTGCTCTTCCACTGGGCTCTCTCCATCTTGCCAACATCTCTGTTGAGGATCAGGACCCAGCATTACTCACAGTACTTCAGATGCAGTCTCAAAGGTGTTGAATAGAGGGGTATAATCACTTCTCTCAACCTCCAAGCTACTCCCTTGCTAATGCAGCTTTTGTTGCTGCCAGGGCACACTTATGACACATGTTCAGGTTCTTGTCCATCAGGACTCCCAGGTCTTTTTCTGCAGAGCTACTTTCTAGCCAGCAAGTCCCCTGCTTGTGTTGTTGTGAGGGAGTTACAGCATCCCAGATAGTCACATTACTAAGGGCTAAGTGCCTCGAGATACCTATCAGTCCATTTCTGCAGCTTGCCCAGGTCCCTCTGAATGGCTGCCCTGCCTGCCAGCAAGTTACACACTTCTCATGATCCAGCAATAAGGTGGCTGAAGATGCACTGTGTCACTTTGTCAGGTCACTGATTTGGACCCCCACAACTTCTCTAGGTAAGGCAGGATATTCCCAACCTACGTATGTACACTACTAGCAGTATGAAAGCAACTTTTGAGAAAGCAACAGCACCACAGAAGTATAAATCCTGGCACAAAGCTAGCATGTGCTGGTGCCATGCGCAGGGAAGAACAGTTTGGGAAGTCTTAAGCTATCAATTCTTACACGGCAGTACATGAAAAACTTTGTCAGACATTAAAACATCATGTATTTATGCTCTAATGTGAACACATGGAGCATACCAAAAAAGCATCCTAGAAACAAGATATACTCCCTTGACCATTTTTTACTCATAAAGGCAATTAACAGATGTGGACCTTCCTGTCACAATCATTTAACTCAAGGGAAAACGAGCTCCTTCAGATCCAGCACAGTAGTTTAAAAAGTTAACCACCTACAACCATTTCCCTACACACTTGTAGTCAAGGTCCTTCACAGCTCAGTTGTGTTAACATGACTCTAAGTGAGCTCTTCATCACTCTCAGTGCAAGTTAACTTGAAACACCACCAAGTAAGCTTCACAAGCCTCCGCTATGTTGTGGAAGCAAGAGCTCTAATAAACAGCTGGGAACTATAGCTGCCTAAACTTATTGTGCCTGTTCTCTAGGATATGCTTCCATTTGACTTACAGAAAAGCAGAAAAGGAAGAGGGAAAGAAAGGTCTAACAATTAGCTTGTTTTGAACCAAATTCCTTCAGCCAGCCAGGCAAATTCCTGGAAAAATTCACATACCCACTGTTAAGAATACTGACTCACTTGTACACTTGAAGAACCACTGTGGAGGAAGTTACTGCGTGTCCTCTTGCACTGAAAAGGTTCAGTTACTGCAGCCTAACATCATTCAGTAACAACATACATGGGTATCTACATTTAGCCAGTACCCAGAGCTAAATTGCAGCAGTTGTCCTACCACCAGATGACCACTCCCTACCTGAGAAGGGGAACCAGGGGGAAAAAAAAAGGGAGAAGCCCCATGAGTTGAAGTAGAAAGAGACTTAATAAAATAACAAAACTAATGCAAGCACCAACATAAAGTATACAAGGTCCTACTCAGCCTGGTCCTTAAGATCAACAGCAGGAGCAGAAGGCTAAAAGGAAAAAAACATCCAGGAAGAAAAATTTCATCTTTTGTGAACTCCCTCCTTTTATAATGAGCATGCTGAAGTGGTATGGGATACACCTGTGAGTCAGCTTCCTTGAATGGATCTCCCAGCTGACTCGGGCCTACTCATGGCCTGCCTGCATGGCTGGTCCATGGGTCTGTGCCTGGGGAACCAGGACAATGTGGAAATTTTCACCAGTTATAGAGTGAAGTTGGGGAAAACATGAATGGGTGGAATCTAGAAACAAAACTCCTTTCACAAGACTGAAAGTCTCCTCTGGGCTGTGGGACCTAATAGCCCAGAGGCCCTGAAGCTGCTGGTTAGCAAGAGCAAAGACCTCCAGAACCATACTACTAACTGAAGTGCTGGGCTCTGAACTCTGAGCCCTGAATTAAGGTTGACATATGGGTGGTTCCCACAGTCCTTCAAAAGGAGGGGATGAGTTTGCCTTTTGGCTTTCCTCCAAGGTGCCCCCAACCTTGCAGGGAAAGCCATTGGGTAAATGAGTGTCAGGTGTCCTGCTTTGGGGATAAAAGCTGGGACCACTTACAGGAAGGGCAGAGTGTCTGTCCCTGAGGTGGATGCGCTTTGCTGAGTTTCTCTGTTGAGGAAGGACCTCCCGACTCTCCCCGCAACTGGGCCCCAGTCAGGTTTGGTGCTTGTGAACACGGGCTCTGTGGGAACAGCACAAGTTTGCCTCTGTCCAATGTTATCAGCCTCTTGGCTTGGTTGTCTCCCATCTCTTCTATGGGAGACTTTGCTGCTTTGTTTGTTCCACTGGTTGTTGGCTGTGTTGTATCATTGTTGGGGTTACTGTCTATTATGTGTAACCTCACTGACTTGTTTGTACCCCCAGTGATCACTCATGTACTGATCCTTTTGTGTGCAATAGAATCTGGTTGCTGGTTTGTTCGACTGCTGGCTTTGTCCTTTGTACTAGGCCTAGTAATTGGCAAAACGTTAACCCACCCTCTCAGGTGTGACACTTGTTTATTTAAACTATTTTTCATTTCTTTGAAGTTTGGTAAAAAAGTAAGTAAGAAGGGAATTGGGTCAGCATTCAATAAGAGTCTAGAACAATTAGGAGGAACTTCAGAAAGTCAAGTTAAAAGGGCAAGTTGTTAAACATAGCTCTGTAGCTTACAAAATATAAAAAGACATCAGTAACAACTTACTTAATCAGTCATTATAAGCAGACCAGTGCAAAGGCATTATATAAAAACCTATTGATTTTTTTAAAAATGCTAAAATTAGAGCTAGGTGGGAATTTTTGCACAAAAATTTTTTCATCACACAATACTGCTGTGGTTTGGTTGAAAACAGGACACTAAACATATATATATATATAATATAAACATATATATATATATATACACACACTGAGACACTCCACAGATAAGAAATGGAGATCCACAACCTACTGCTTATTTGACAAAACTCAAGCCAATCTAGAGGGGTTTTGTAAGTAAGCTTTTTTGAATTTTCAAGTGATACCACAACATCAGACCCAGCCAGCAGGGGTTTATGAAGGGTAGGTCCTGTTTGACTAATCTCATCTCCTTCTATGATAGGGTGATGCATCTGGTGGATGAGGGGAAGGCTGTGGATGCTGCTTACCTGGACTTTACTAAAGCCTTCAACACTGTTTCCCACACCATTCTCCCAGAGAAGCTGGTGGCTCATGGCTAAGACAAGTGTACACTTCGCTGGGTTAAAAACTGGCTGGCCAGCTGTGCCTGGAGAGTTGTGGTGAATGAAGTTAAATCCAGTTGGAGGCCAGTCACAAGTGGTGTTCCCCAGGGCTCAGTGCTAGGGCTGGTGGTGTTTAATATCTCTATCAATGATCTGGATGAGGGGATTCAGTCCGTTCTCAGTAAGTTTGCAGATGACACCAAGTTGGGTGGGAGTGTTGATCTGCCTGAGGGTAGGGAGGCTCTGAAGAGGGACCTGGACAGGCTGGAGCTGAGGCCAATGGTATGAGATTCAATCAGGCCAAGTGCTGGATCCTGCACTTGGGTCACAACAGCCCCATGCAATTCTACAGGCTTGGGGAGGAGAGGCTGGAAAGCTGCCTGGTGGTAAAGGACTTGGGGTGCTGGGCTACAGCTGGCTGAATATGAGCTAGTAGTGTGCCCAGGTGGCCAAGAAGGCCAACAGCATCCTGGCTTGTATCAGAAATGGTGTGACCAGCAGGACTAGGGAGGTGATTGTCCCCCTGTACTCAGCTCTGGTGAGGCTGCACCTTGAATACTGTGTTCAGTTTTGGGCCCCTCACTACAAGAAGGACATTGAGCTGCTGGAGCGTGTCCAGAGAAGGGCAACGAAGCTGGTGAAGGGTCTGGAGCACAGGTCTTGTGAGGAGCAGCTGAGGGAACTGAGGGTGTTCAGTCTGGAGAAGAGGAGGCTGAGGGGAGACCTCACTGCTCTCTACAACTACCTGAAATGAGGTTGTAGCAAGGCAGGTGTTGGTCTCTTCTCCCAGGTAACAGTGATAGGACGAGGGGTAATGGCCTCAAGTTGTGCCAGGGGAGGATTAGATTAGATATTAGGAAAAATTTCTTCACTGGAAGGGTTGTCAGGCACTGGCACAGGCTGCCCAGGGCAGTGGGGAAGTCGGATCCCTGGAGGTGTTTAAGAGCCGTGTAGATGAGGTGCTGAGGGACACGGTGTAGTAATCAATTGGCAGTGCTGGGTTAATGGTTGGACTTGATGATCTTAGAGGTCTCTTCCAACTGAGGCTGTTCTGTGACTCTGTTTGGAGCTGGTCCAGATCCAAAGATACAGATGTCAGTCTCTCACATCCAAAACAAATACACAAGTGGCAAATTTATGGCTGTCTTCTCTTTCTTGCAGCATGAAAGAAGGAGCTTCCTTTCGTATCGTCTTTTTATAAATAAAATATTGATTCAAATCTGTTCTGTACTGTTCTACTCCTTCCAACAGTTTTTAATCAAATGAGCTGATGCTAGGCCACAGAGAGTCTACTTGCACATTTGCCTCCTGTCTTGCATCCCTTGCACAAACAGATCCCAATTGGGCTAACTATCCTGAACTCCTCTTCATTGAACACGGTTATTATTTTGCAATGTTCCCTCTTTTTGCAAAATCAGATTTTTATTTTTTTTCTTTCTCTTCAGGTTGCTGGAACTCGAACTGATTCTAGCTCCCTAAATTTCTTTCTTTTTACTGTGGTGATAGGAAAATTTGTCACTATCTTTATAAAACAGTCCAGAGATTTGCACTGAACTAAAAAAAATTCTATCACGTGATAATCATCTTTTTAGATGTGAACCAATAGAATTTAGAAACTGCTAGTCTGGGCCTTCTGCAATTCAGCTGAACATGTCTAAATTGTTTATACATATTTCACATTTCTGAGGCTTTCTTCCCTACTATACAAACCAGATCAACTGTATGAACTGGGTCATTCTCCAAAATCTGGAGTATAAGACAGTAGGTTTAGAGATGTGCCAATAAGCAGTATGTGCATGTACCAACTATTTCCGTGTGGCTTCTGAGAAAGGACACTTTAGTAAGAAACTATTTTTTTACTGTTAATCAAACCAGAATGTTTCATTCCTTAAAGGAATGAACGCAGCCCATTCCAGATAGCAAACTCCTGCTATTCTACAATGGCCACTTATGTTTCTTAGAAATCTGAAGGACTGAATCAACAGAAAGCAATTATCTCCTGGGGTAATTCTTTCCCCCCAATTTTTCTCATCTCCTTGGTTTTGCATGTGGTATTGCAACTGCCGAACAGATGTAACCTGTAAGACTGCTATTAACAATATTGTATTTGGCTTTGACAGTGGTTTTAGGCAGTGGGTGTTCTCAGGAGCAAGCCGGGCTCTTACTGACAGCATGCATTGCTTTGCAGCGCTTGGCTTTCTGACAGACAAGCTTTGGTGGATTTTTCTGCTGCAATTTAGGACGTCGTCATCCCCAGTTATCTATGCTCATGGTCACGGCTGCTCGAATTAAACACGTCACCAGCAGCTGTGTTGCCAGGCTGCAAACTGGAGGAGCTGGAGAGCAGCAACACCTGGCAGACCTTTAGGAGAGTACACAGCTGGGACAGGCCCTTCCTTGGCCATGAGCGCACAGGCAACCCTAAATCCCCGGGCCGACTGGTGAGGGCCACCAGTGCATGTCCACCGTGAGGAAACTTGGCTGCAGGAGAGCCGCGGGAAGGGCCGGGCCAGGGCGACAGCCTTCCCTCACCGAGCTGACAGGCTCGGGACCCGCCAGGCCGGCCTGCCCGCGGCTGGCTGCCCTTCCCGCCGCTGGCAGCCCTAGGAGACGCACGCAGACCCCTACCCCGCCGCCATGTCGCTGTGCCCCCTCACGGCGCCACCTGAGGCGGGAGGGAGGGAGGGCGGGGCCGGCAGCCCGGGAGGGCGGGGCGGGGCGGCCCCACCGCGCAGGGGCGGTGCCGGTCACGTGGGGCGGCGGCGGCCCCGCCCCGCCCCAGCTCTGGCAGCGGCGGCGGCGCGCGCGCAGGCGTTGCACCTGGCGCCCTCCTCGGGGCTCCTCGTCGCCAGGACAACCGGCCTCGCCGCGCCTCTGCCATGGTGAGCCTGCGGCCCGGCCCGGCCCGGCCCGCCGCCGGGCGATAGGGGGCTGGCCCGGCCGCCTGGGGCCCAGGGCGGGGAGCGGCGGTGAGGCGGGGCGGGCAGGTGGCGGAGAGCGGGCGCTGGTCGGGCCGTGTGGCCCGGCCGCCGGGCGGGGCGGGCCCCTCACCCTGAGGGAAGGGAGGCGGCCGGGGCAGGCGTACCGTCTGCGCTTGGCGGGCGGGGGTATGCGGGGTGCGGGCGGGCGTGCACTGTGGCGGTGCAGATGCGGTGCTGGGCGAGAGGCCCTACGGGGAGCGGGGATGTGTGTGCGGGGGGCTGCGGCCGGCAGTGCCGTCCCCCGGCTGTGGTGGTGGGGCAGAGCGTGTGTCTGTCTGTCCTGAGCAGATGGGGCCGCGTTGTCCCTCGCTGTAGCACAGACACGGAAATGTGTGCCTGTGTGTCTGTGGGTGAGGTGTGCTGGGTGCCTTCCCTCCCTGTGTAACGCCGGAGCAGCCATGGTTGGAGTCTGCCTCTGTGGAGAGCGGGTCGGGTGTGGTAGGGGTGTGTGTCCCCAGTACAGCACGGGAGAGATGCGTATGTATGGGTGTGTAAAGCGGCTGGAGTGTAATAGAGATGTGTTGTCCCCCTGTATAAAGCAGGGGTGAAGTTAACTTGTGTGTCACTGCACAGAGCAGCCGTGGGGTGTCACGGTGTGGATGCACAGGGTGCTGGGGCGTTGTGCTCTGTCCTTATGCGTGTGCAATAAGCCAGGGTGTGGCCTGGGATGTGTATGTGTGGCAGGAGTGCGGTAGGACGTGAGGGTGATATTACACCTCTGTATCAGTATGTGCGTGTATCTGCTATGATTTGGGCTTCAGATATTCATGTGTTTGTGTTGTAGCAGAGAACGGGACCTTATGTGTAGGGATGTGACATGGCATCGTATGTATGCAGTTCTGCCTGTGTGCTGCTGTCTGGTATGGGCTTGTGTCTATGTGTGTGTATATAGAGAGAACACTGGGTGTGGCATAATATGTGGATATTTTTATAGGCATGTATGCTATGGGTGTGGCAAGGATTATCTGTACTTTTATATGTATGTAGCAGATACAGGATATGGTATTTTGTGTATATAGAGTGGCAGTTGCTTATATGCACAAGTATGCATACCTGTGATGGTTTATCTGCATGCACAGATGCATTTATAACTATATATTTGTGGTATGTATGTGGTGGGCACAAGGTTTGTTGCATCTGTATACAGAGATGGTGTGTCATGGAGCGTATGTGTGTGGAGCATGCAGCAAAGGAGGAAGAATGATTGAGGTTTGCTCAGTGGGGAGAGTATGTGGGGATGTAATACAGTACATGTATGCAGCGAGTGGCATCATTACGTTTGTGAAAGGAAGATGACAAGGCATGTAAGGGAGTGAGTAGGGGGACAGGCATGGCATGTTTGGAAAGGATATTGGTATAATCCCTGTTTTCAGTTATAACTTGTCTGATGCCTTAATGCTTTGCAGTGATAGCTTTATACAGGAAGAAGGCACAGTAAATGCACAGGGTTTTAAGGGAGAAAATCACTTTATGTGTATATTTATGTGTGTGTAATGATAGTAGGTTTCCTGTAGTAAATTCTGGGGAGGGAGAGGGAGCACTCAGCCTAAGAGAGGGAAGGAGCATATCCCCGTGGTGGTGTAACTTTTCTTTTCCTTCCTTTGAATGAAGGCTTGTTTGTGTTCCTCTTTCTTCTGCACTTTGCCTTCTGTTCCTTCCCAATTCTAGCCTGTATGTTTTGGACCTAAGCAAAACAGCCTTGAAAACTAAAACATGAGGTGGAATAAAAATATGGATAGACTGTGTGGGATTGCTGTATGCTTCTATGTTGGATTTGGTTTGCAAAGGTTTTAGGATGTATCTGTTGCTACAAGGAGGAGTAAACATCAATGAATGAGGTGGTGTAGTATCGGTCAACTGATTGTGATGCGACTTAGTGACTTATCCTACTTCACATTAGTATTCCATCACACATTGCACTATCTTCTCTGATACAGAGTATCTTAAAAGTCAATTGAATAAAATGGATTTATCTCATCTTCTAAAATAAGGAAAAATTACAAACTGAAAAACAATGGAACAAAATATTTTATAAACTATTTCACAATATAAGTAAATATTTTCCTTTTACCAAACTCCATGCATGGATTTTCCCTGCATGGTCTGTTTTGACATTCCTAATTAGATACCTTTAGCAGTCTAAACTCAGCAGACACAGAGTCTGCAAAGAAGCTCTGAATTGTTGCTGTAGCTGCACAGGTAACATCTCAGAAATTATACCAGATAAGCTTTATTGCTGCGCAGATTCTTATATTGGGCAGCTCCTTAGTTGCATTTGACAGCTGATAAGAAAAGGATGAAATAAAATCACTTTTAAAAAAAATATTTTTAATATTTTTCAGGTATTTTACTCAATGGATGCTTGCCCTTGAATTGTTCTCTGTAATAGGGTTAGTCTTTCCCTCTTAATTCTTCATAGCTGCGTAGTTTAAAATTCAAGAAAGGTGAGGAAGGAATTAATTTTGACCAAATAGCACCAGACCTTTTAGTATAGGGAATGCCAGTGTTCCTACAAATCAGAAAGACTGTTAGCTTATTGCTTTCTTATTTTAACAACAGACTGGAATATTTACTCATCTTGGTTAAATTTAGGGATTACATGGGGCTAGCAGATGTTGGAAAGTTTAAAATAAAAGTCAAATTTTCACTGAAGCATGGCAACTATTTTTAGGTTAGTGTAGAAAAGTAGTACTAATCTTGGCACTGTGACAGCATCCATCTGAATGCCAGCAGAAGGCTACACGTTAACAGCACTTCAGCTGTTTTGTCAATTAGAAATCAAAATAACTGCGCTAATTTCATATAATTTGTTATCAACTTGTGTAATAGTTCTGGTAGTGTTTCTACTGAATCAGAAATACACATAAACGGGATATGCTAAGTAGGACAAAACCACATGAAATTGCAGAACCAAAGAGTTCTCCCTCACAGTTCAGACAGTAGCCTGGAGCTGGTTTAGACAGTAGCCGCAACATTTACTTCCATTCTTTCTAATAACCTTTTTTAGGAAGGTGATCTGTATACTCCACAGATTTCTCCAGTTTTTTTCTTCTTTATGTTTTAGCACAATGCAAAAACTGTTGCAGTTTCCGATCCTACTTGAGCTATGTGTTTTGGGTGACTTGATTTGAAGGTGTTAGGGCTGGCGTCCAGCTGCCTGTCTGAGCTTTTTACAGAGCAGCTTTCCCATGGGGTGGCATATTCTAATTGTTTATAAAGCTTCTGAGAAGGAAGAGTGTAAACATAGAGTAACTTCTAAATGGTGAAAGTCAGATTTGCTTTCTTAAAAATGCAGGAAATCTTTATCCATTATTACAACAGAAAAAGGTACATGAGGCATTAAAAGAGTATAATGGTGGACTTAAAATTCACAACGTACTGGTATTTCCTCTGTCATTTACATCTTTATTTTTCAGGATTTAGAAATTACTTGTATGTCTGTATTGAAGTTCAAATTAGTTGTTCCTGAGCTTGAAGCTTTTTTTCTACTAGTAGTTTGTGAAGATTAAACTTTTCTCTCAGAATAATTTTTCAGCAAATGTACTGTGCTACGAATGTCTGAAAATCTGTGATTCTACAAGACCATGTGAAACCAAATGGCTTATTTTTTGTGATGAGATTAATTATAATTTGAGTGCAGTCCCTGCGAGTGATGTTGTGGTGGAAGCTGCCTTAGATTTTATTGCGGTGTTTCTGTGTAGAGTGTCAAATTACTCGAATGGTCAAAGGGAAGTACGGTTTTCGAGTGTTCTGAATTTAGGCGTTTACAAATTGCATTTGAGGGTAAGATGCCTATGGAGGGATTTGTTATTTACCTGATCAAGAAAAACAAAACAGAGAACCTGTGAGATGCATAATTTTTGCTGACTCCAATGACCTCCCTCCTGTCCCCAACCAGTCCCCTGTCCCCATACACACACCCCAACACTCCCCCCCAAAAAAAAACAGCAGCAAGAAGCCCCAAGCAAAACTGCAGTATGAATTTAAGCCTTTTAATGGACTAAAATAATTTCTGTGGGGTACAAAGAAGTAATGGAAATGCAACAGTAGTTGCATTGTTTAAAATACAAGGGCACCTCAGCTGATACGATCAACTCCAGCCAACCTCTTGAACGATTCCCTCTGGGTTGTTATCTTTGCCTTGGAGGAACTGCAGTACTCATAGAGGAGGGCTGGAGCTGGGAATGTGCCCTTTTCTCAGCTTGCACATCTATGACCACTTGGAACCACAAGCTGCTGCTGTGTAGCCCACAAGAAAGTACTTAAAATTTGATATCAAGCTGCTACCCTTAAAATATTGGCCATACTTCGTGGTATAGTCTCTTTTTCTGTCCCAGTGTTTCCCTGTGTTCTCCTTCAGGCAGAAGGAAATAGTAAACTCTGTTTTCATTGGATTTGATTGCTGTTCAACTGGTTAACTGGTGTATTCTGTAAATTTAAATCAATAAAGGAGACAAGACATCGTCAAACCTGCATAAATGTGAAACTCTACCAATATGTCAGGTTTGTCTGTCTTCAGAGATTGAAATTGAGGTCAGAGCTTCACCGAGCAAAGGTGTTTCCATATCATGACTTGATGTTATGTCGTAGTTATCTGAATATTAAGGGGCAAAATGTCTGAGTGTGCTTGTAGTTCTGCAAATGGTCTACAATCTACTTCTTAAGCAAAAGTATCAAGGTTATTTTATTTCTGCAGAAATTCAAGAACCATAAATTTTGCAAATATTAACAACTAACATCATAAATACTGACGCACTAAGCGAGTGTCCAGTTTCTCCTCTAAGTCTCAACCTCTTGTCTTTCATGGAACAGTCTGAAAAAGATGTTTTGGAAATGCTACTATGATTCTATTTCCTTTGAAGTCAGTTATAGTTGCTGCTTGTAATCATGAAGAGGTACCTAATTTTGTCTCTTATAACTGAAAGCTTTCATTAATTATACACTACATATATGGTGTGTGCATCCACAGATTTTGTCATCTTTTTTTCTGGTTCATATTCAAGGGAGATTGCCTTGCAGAGGTTTGCTCATCATAATAAAGATTTCACACTCTCAGTAGTAGGAAAAATATCAGTTCTGACGTAGTGTTTATGATGCAGATCAACCACTGCTTTGAAATGGGTTTGTAGAAGCTATAGAGCAATTTCTGTAATGAGCTATACCTTTTAAGTCTCAAATATATTTTTGAAGAGCAGTTATGTTGGGGTGGAAAATATTAGTACTCAAAACTTTTGTTTCACACGAGTTTAGAAGAAGGGATTCTGCTTTAACCATGCAGTCAGGACTTGAGCTGTGATTTCATTTACAGTTTCAGCTAAGTACAGTAAGAAAAAGAATTGCCTTTCGGGTTGTGGGATTGCGTGACTGGAGGGAGGACTCTGTCAGTCCAAATTAGAATGGTGCAAGCCCCTGGGGAAATAGACCTGCAGAACAATCTCTCTCTGCATGCTCTGGGAGGATTTCAGGTCTCCATTGTCATGCCATCAGTGTGTTAGTTTGTATGCTAATATTGGAGACTAGAAATAAAACTTTGCCATACGTGTGGTAGTAAAAACAACTATATGCAGCAGTGGTGATTCAGAGGAGGAGCTTTGAAGAGCGTACTCCTAAGGGCTCTGATGAATCTGTGATGTGGTTTAAATTTGGATGGCTGAGATTGAATGACTATCCCTAACCAAATATTGCTGCATTAAAACAGACACCAACTTTTTTCTCAGCCTGATTGTTCAGAAACGTTGTCATGCTCTGAGTGTCTGAGAATGTGAATTATATAGCATGATTCTACAAGACTGCATGAAAGCAAATGGATTGTTTCTGTGATAAAACAAATTGTACTTTGAGGACACAGTCCCTGTAAATGTTGTGATGGATGCTGCCTTAGAATCTGTTCCAGTATGTCTGCTTAGAGTCTCAAAGTTACTTGAGTGGTCAAAGGAAGGTACCTTTCTTGGGTGTTTTGAACTTAGGTTTTTGCAGATTGAGTCTCTGCTCGATGCTTAAGTAGGGATTTGTCTACCTGGTAAGAAAAAGAAAGCATCATTCTGTATGATGCATAATCTACCCTTGTGGTGGGCTACAGTCAACAACTGCTTCATCCATTTGATTTTAGTTTTCTGCCGCAGATCTGTTGATCTCCACGCCTATAAAGTAGATGATGTGGGTTTCCCCATGTTCCACTTTAAAGCGATTTGTAGATTTGTTTGGTAATTAAATGCTTTTTTCTTTGGTTTTTTGGTTTGGTTTTTTTAGGAGTAATGTCTGAATGCTTCCTCATGCAGTGTTTTTATTTGAAGGGCATAATCTTAAAAGAGGAATAATGGATAAATACCGGAAGAGGGAAATACTCATTAAATTATTATTTTTTTTAAGAAAAACTGAATAAAAGATTTACCATTGGTATATGACTAACAGATGATAAGGATAAAACTTTGTCAAACCTGTTTTTTCAGCTCTCTTTATGCATGTTTACAGAATATACAGGGATACAATTAACAGCTTTTTCCAAATTTCTTAGTGTTTAAACAGTAGTTGTTGGATATATTTGTATTTCCCCGTGCGCCCCCCACCCCCGAGCTGAACCATTCTCTAGTCATGAAAGATTAGGTAAGGGGTAGTTATTTTTCCATGTGGTTCAGGTTTGTTCTGCCATCTCTGGTAGTGGTTAGAACAAGGTGCTTTAAAAGACCAAGTGTGAACTAGGAGGGTCATAACCTGAATGGAGAGTTAGTCTGTAGCTCCTATCTCAGAGTAACAGGGGGAAGCAGAGCTTGCAATCCTTTTATGCAAGTAGTGTAATACCTGTTTCTTTTGGTTAGGTATTGGATTAAACCTATTGTTTTCTGTCATGCAGGCTACCAAGCATCAGTTATCTGATAGCGAGTGTTGATAAAATGCTGTCTTTAAACTGAATTTTAGACCTGCAAATAATTAGGTCAGTCACTAATTCTGCAAACCATTGGATTTCCCCTTTGTAATTTTTAACAAGTTAAAGTAGGAACTATTACACTCAAGTTAGTCTGAAATGCTGACGTGAATCAGAAAAATTTATGCAACTTTGAGTTTGTTCTGTGCCTCTTTGGTTTGTATCAGAATTTATAATTAATTAAATGTTTAAATAAATCTGTGTCACAGCACCTTAAATAACAGTGCTGGTAAGACAGCAGTATGTATGCTTAATACGTGAGTCTAGTTCAGATGATTGCTGTCTCGGTGGTGACATAGTAGGAGATGAGGTTAAGTCTTGTGTTAAAGGATGGTCAGCTGAGCTAACAGGTCAGGCTGACCTGTTGGGCCTTAATAACTTGGCTGCTTCCAGTAATTAAGTCATACTCTTGAAATGGCTTGATTGGTGATTTCCAAATGTGTTGCTGGCAGTAGGTGACTGCCCATCTGAAAAAACACACTGGAAAGGGTGATGTGAGTGTTACGGTCAACTGAGAATGAGCTGATGTGCTTGAGACAGCAGGCGAGGTAGCCTCCAAGCACCTCCTGCTCCATGCTAAGAGGCAGTTGAGCTGGAATGGCCAAAGGCCTCAAAATAGAGTTGTGCAGCTTGACATTGGCTCTGAAGTTCACAAGTGACCTTGATCTGTCACCCAGCGAGAACAGGGCCTTGCAGAGCCAGACTGATGCCCTCCAGTAAAATGTGAGTGATGTGGTATGAATACCAGTGCTGGCAAAACAAGAATGATGGCTCTGGAAGAAAACCAAGCAGCAAAGTGGGCAGTGTGGCCAGCTGCTTCTGCCTGGCAGGTTTTATTATATTGCACAGCATTTACTTTGGGGAAGCCTTAAAAGCAATATGGCCCTTATAGGCAGCCCTAGGTCAGTGGAAGGCATTCAGGAAAGATAGGGAGGTGTTCCTTGGTATGTTTGATCTCCTTTTCTGAATGTGAGCCTTAACTGTTTAAGATGACCAACACAGTAAGAACAAAAGGCTTTCATATGAGATGTTGCTGTTGATCAGTCAGTTTGTCATGGTGCTGGAACAGAAAAGGTCCTGAGGAAATACTAGTGCAAAAGATCCAGTGGGTATTTGGCAGCCAGGAGGAAGCTACAAGCCTAGTGAAGACAAAGTCCTGGACTCTGCTGGAGGATGTCCAAGGAAAAAAGAGGTTAGTGACCACAACAGACTAGGGTGGCTGGGATTTTAAAGTGCATAAAGTCAAAGCCTGAGGCAGAGCACAGTGAACAGCTGGAGCATGGGAGTGAGAGCCTGGAGGGCAGCTTAGTGTCTGTGCGTGTTGAAATGAAAGACTTTGCCAGCCTGTCTCTGCTGTAGACGAGCTTGGTTTGAGATGGCATTGCCTTTCAAGGTTCACTTTGGTGTGTCCTAATTTTATCAATTATACAGAAAGCTTTACTGTGGGTTCTAATTTAACACCAGCCCTGTGCCATCAGCTGTTGTGTCTTTGATGTCACTTATTTCGGTTCTGTTGGCAGTGCATATCCCTTCGCCTAACACTCCTTTTGTTGCCTAGAGACGGTTACATTTTCCTACTTGCGTGGTGTTAAATGATTCTGCCTGCCTAAGTCTAATGTATTAATTGTACATTTCTGGAGAAAGCGCTAGCTAGCAGCAATTCTCTGACCATTAGAGAGCACTCTACAGTGTAACATGTGAGATAATCTGAAGTTTATAGTAAAGGAAGGTTGTTTTCCCTTTTTCTTCTTCCTTCTCCATTTTTCTGCTGTATTTAAACAGAGAGCTTTTTAGGATGCCATTCATTACTTTAGTGTGTTTGTGAACTGCTCTGGGTAGCAAAGCTGATCTGCTGGCTTTTCTGCCTCTATAGCAAGAGGTAGTTTCAGTAGCATGGTGAAGGGGAAATTGCACAGGCAGCATTAAGTGTCCTCACTGAGGAGGACAGAGCCACCGCAAGCTGGTGGGTTTTGTGTTTGGTGACAAAAATCTGCACATCGGGGGAACGAGTAAACCTTTAATTTTATTTTGTTAGGAGTTTCCTTTAAAACGTCTCATTCTTATGATGCCTACTACTGTATAAATAATACTAAATAAATACTGTTCTTGCCAGTGAAAACCTGAAAGACTTGATGCTTTTTACATATGGCAATATTTACAATTTGACTAGCACGTTTGCTTTGTCAGCCATAGGAGGAGGGAAATGTATGGATTTAATTCTAAACTACTGTCTCCTTTGGTGACAGTGACCCAATGTTGGGTCTTATTCCTGACTTGATAAATAATTCAGCCTTGTTTTAAGTATATATATCTGTCTTCTCTTTTTGCTGATGTTCTTTGGGGTCTCTCAGTCTTCATCTTCTCTCTTTCCAAAATATACATTTACCTGTAATTACTTGCTTTAGCACACTGCTAAGCAAGGCTGTTTTTGAGAGTCTGGTTTATGATAACTTTTGATTTGAAAAGTTGACAGGTTGAAAGTCCTTATCTATCCTGATTTCAGTGGAAATTCGATACATAAATATCTTTGTGGAACTGAGCCATCATGGCTGAGCTGCTAACAAAACTGTTTCATCTGTAAAGAAAATAGTCCTCTTCAACAGAGGAGTGAATGACAACTGAAATTACATCATTAAAAAAACCCTAAGGACTATCAACAAAATTAGTAGTATAACCTTATTTTGATCTTGAAACACCGGTTGAAGGGGATTTCTAAATGTTGAAGATAAGCATGCTAAACCAGGATGAATATTCCTTTGTTTCTTTAGAGAAAAATGAGCTTTTTTGAATGTATTACAGTTCTTTGCCAGTCTGGGTACAAAACCACCAATGCGCAACTCCGTCAGAAAAGATTTCACTCAGTAATTCTGGTGAAAACAGGAGAGTTTTATCACTAACTGTCAGACGAGAAGAGAATAATACGTGGTGCTTTTAATGGTGGCAAGCTAACTGTGGTGTATCAAGAAGTTATATTCTAGGACTAGTGGCAATTTGTGTGTTTAATAATATAGAAGAGGAAGCAAAACAAGGAGATTATTCATTGTGGATTTGACAGATTTACACAATGAATACTTTATTTATACAGTAAAGAGATTAAAAAAATTAAGTGGTAGTTACTGAAGAAATTTAGTGTAAGCAAGTATCAGGTAATTTGTTTCAAGGAAATACTCCCTTTTTAGCTCATTATAACCAGTCTTTCAAAAGCACAGTGAAGATACCACCAGGAGCGTTGAAGTTCTGGGGTCTGAACCCCAAGCCCTGAATTAAGATTGACATATGGGTGGTTCCCATGGTCCTTCAAAAGGAGGGGATGAGTTTGCCTTTTGGCTTTCCTCCAAGGTGCCCCCAACCTTGCAGGGAAAGCCATTGGGTAAATGAGTGTCAGGTGTCCTGCTTTGGGGATAAAAGCTGGGACCACTTGCAGGAAGGGCAGAGTGTCTGTCTGTGAGATGGATGCACTTTGCAGAGTTTCCCTGTTGAGGAAGGACCTCCTGACTCTCCCTGCAGCTGGGCCCTGGTCAGGTTTGGTGCTTGTGAACACGGGCTGTGTGGGAACAGCATGAGTTTGCCTCTGTCCAATGTTATCAGCCTCTTGGCTTGGTTGTCTCCCATCTCTTCTATGGGAGACTTTGTTACTTTGTTTGTTCCACTGGTTATTGGCCATGCTTGGGGTTGCTGTCTATTATGTGTAACCTCATTGACTTGTTTGTACCCCCAGCAATCACCCATGTACTGACCCTTTTGTGTGCAATAGAATCTGGTTGCTGGTTTGTTCTACTGCTGGCTGCATCCTTTGTACTAGGCCTAGTAATTGACAAAACAAGAGGTCAGTTAAGAAATGTAAGAAGTGGTTCAAGATTCATGAAATAAGCAATTGCAATTTTCTCTCATGGGTTTTGTGTTGTTTGTTCTCTCAGTTCCTATAAGAATGTAGAGATTTTTCTGTATCTCTTCCTATGTTTACCGGAAATTTAGAGCTAGTTTCAGAGTAACATTTCTTACATACGTTCAATCTCACCTTTCATTTTACCTTGTACACGATTCGTCTGTTTTATTTCAAGTTTTTATACAGTTAAAACCACACTTTTCTAGAGTTTGAGATACCCTATCATTAACACGGTCAAACTTGCTACCAAATGCAAAAGCAAATAAAGAAGAAATATTCTTTCTACATCCACAGTATTCTTAATTGTTATTTTGTATTACTGTATATAGGTATTTTGAGGGCATGTTATTGTCAGCACTATCTCTAACTGAAGAAGAGTAAATCATATCTGATAAGATTATTAGAATGTTTTCTACAGCAATTGAACACTTCCTAGACTGATTGTTTATGGTGGTTTTTTTTTCTTTTATAAACAGAAAATTATGTTATGTGATAAAAATGAAGTAAAAAATAAAAAGGACAGCACTGTTTACTTCAGAGAGGTGACACAAATAGTCATCTAGAATATTACTACCCCAGTTATCCCATGCCTGTTCTTCATTTGGGAGAACTAGTACTAAAGAGCCTTTAATGAAGTCCCTGTCTTCTGAGATGCAAATACAGTATGACTCTAGAGGCTAATAAACTCTTTTGCAGTGTAAAAGAGTACTTTAAAGAAATGCTTTCATTTTTCTAAATATTCTCATTCCATAAGCATAATACTTTATAATATGATTGATAACTGTAGCTAATGCATACAAGACATATAAAACTTACTGTTAGAGGGAAAACAGCTTTGAATCTGTCTGTGGCCTCATCTGTGACCTGTGTAGCAGGCATGGGTACCTTCTGTGTCTAAGCAAGTTATGCACTTCTTGGATTCAGTAGTAAAAGCTGCTTTTTTTTCAGTTTTAGCTTGGATTCCTAAATGCAACTATATTGGTCGTATCTGCTGTCATTTATTCAAAATAGTCTGTCCATCCAACTTTAAAGATATCTCACATAAGCATATAGAGGTTATAAGCCCCTTTTCCATAAGAGCTGCCAAGTTGCTTGTAGGTTTAGATTTTCAGCTTGACCTCAGTAGAAGAATACTTACTATTCCCAAGACTCTGTGCTATGATTTGTAGTGATTTGGCTTTTTAATGCAGGAGTTGATCAGTAGTTGGAAATACTGAAAAGTCTTGAGCACGCATTGCACCTGTATGAAATAGTAACTTACTCATACCTTACTAACTTAAATGCTGTGTCATCTTTACACAGTAAACATATATGCATGTTACTGTACATCTGGGGATCTATGGTGTAAATAAAAAATGGATAACAACAGGTTTTGTACTGGCAAAGTGATGCCACATGTAAACTAGCAACACAGAATATTAGGGTCCAAATATATATTTAAAAATATATATTTATGCATATAAGTGGGAAATGTATTCTAGATGATGTAACTTTTGAAAAATTATCTGCAACTATAGAATAATTAAGTTGAAAGAGGATTTCTAGTGGTCTATGATACTGAATGTTCAGTTTCTGGATGAGAACTAATGAGAACCAAGTTCACTCTGTTTTACCACAGCCCTTGTGTACTCTCACAGAGGTAATTTACTTTTTTGCAACTTAATTTTTTTTAACCTGTAATGCACAAGAATATTTCCCCACTTTGCTCTTTACTTAAGTTCTATGAGAATGGCATGTGTGTCTCCTTTTCCTGAATGAGTGCTGTAGTAAACACAATTAGGCCTATGTTTTTACTGTTCTAAAAAATTATCCCAATATATACTATTGCTTTCAGGCTATAAGCTGCAAACCATGAGTAGCATATACTATTAAAATGGCATATGTGTAGATAATTCATAAATCTATGACTTGCCAAGCTCAGAAGCAGTCAGTCGGTTCTCAAACCAGCGCTGAGTACACAGATGCATTTCAGCATAAACACTGAAAATAACGACAGCAAGAGGTATCGGATGTAAAGTAGAACCAGAGCAAACCTGAACCTGTGGCCAGGCACATGGAACTGCTTAGAGCCAAGAATGTCTCTCTTCTGAAGGAACTAGAATTGTCCTATTGAAATATATATACATAGGGGTTTTACACTTTGAATGTCTCCAGTCACCAATATGTGGATAATTTGTTGCAGGAAAAGGAAGCTCAATTAAACTTGTTGGTCCTATGGAAAGGTGACAGTTTTGTTGTTCTTAGATGTGTAGATAAGTGTGTGCAGAGGTGGTGGGTGCAAAAAGTGGCTTTTGCTGTTGTGTTGAAATTGAGAAACAGTAGTATGTGGTTAGACCTGAAATCAGCCTAGGATGTACTGGAAGAGAAAAAGGGTTCTTGACAGAAGCCAGAAAGAAAGTCAAGTTTTCTCATCTTACACTATTGTGGGGGGAGATATTTTCAGAATTCCCAGATGTGTACTTTCTGCTGTCACCCATTTTTTTATGAAGACAGAGCCAATTTTATATTAAGCTTTTTTTCATTCTTTTCTTGATGTGCCTTTTTTCAGAACCACCTCTTGCTGAGCTTCCTTTCCACACACACAACCCCCCCCCCCCCCCTTATTTTTAAGCAAGAAAGAAAGCAAATAATTGCCAAGTATGTGGTCATGTGTTGATGGTAGGATGTACAAGGGGTAATACCCCGACATTTGAGACAGGCACATAATCTTAGGGAAGGGACAGGGGAAAGTATTTCTTCCAGTTGTTTTTCATGGTTCTGTTTTGTATGGTTTTCATATTTATGTTTTAGCATTTGGAAAACTCTGCTCTGTTTTGGGTCCCTCTTTGTAGCTTTTGTTTCTGGTAATGTGGGCAGCAAATGGACTCCATAAAGGTTTTCTCTCTACAGGGGAAGTGGTTGCTTGTGACTTCGACTTCGTTCAGTCTATGCCATGGTTCCTTAAATTCTGATTCACCTTCTGTTTTATTGCTGTGTCCCTCTGGCAAAATTTCTCAAACCTAAATATTTACAATAAGTTGTAAGTCTGGTCAATATCTCCCTTGTTTAGTATTTCTGTTGACTGATCCTTTTCTCCTTTTGAGGAAACTTTTTCCTATATAATCATAGTATTACCTGCTTTTTCCCTTGGGTATATTCTTTCAGTCTCTCTGCTTTCTTTTTCTTAGGAGATATGTGGCAGCAAATTATTTATATCCTTAGCTTATTATAGTTTATCCATCTTCACACACCTGGGCTAAAGAATTTACACTGTACACAGTGAAGGAAGGATCCTGAATAACTGGAAAATGTCCAGTTTGTTTTCTATAACAGGACAGTTTTAGGACTGCAATTAGTGTGCGTTTGTATGCGTCTTGTGATTGCTAGAAGTTTTACTACTGTCTAAAAAGCTTCTTTGAGATGTAGGTGTGGCTTCTGATTGCTTGTTTAATGATTATTATGTTGCTCCACAATTTTTGTGCAATTAAATCTTAGTACTAGGGAAGAGCAGGTGTATGCGTGGGTGTGGCCTTGTGTATATTGAAATAATCTTATAGTATTACCAACTAACATGTTGAAAACCTGATATTAACAGTAATTGAAAAGAATTAAGCACTTAAGTAGAAGGTGAAAAGATTCTATAAAAGCTGTTTTTCTTCTTGATATTTTTAAATCATGTTTTTTCTTTCTGTTTCCAGGTTTTCTCAAATAATGATGAAGCTCTTATTAACAAAAAACTACCCAAAGAACTTCTGTTAAGGTAATTCTGCATAATGTGGTAAGGAGTAAAAATCTGAGGATTCTATAGTGACTATGTGGCTTACAGGCTATCAAGTGCTATTCATTCTTTCTTAAATCTGTCTTGAAAAAAGTAGCAACATACCTGATTTAATTCTTGGAATTCTTGAACTTACTGTCTTTTGGTTAGTCTTGATTTGTTTTATTGTGTTCAATTTATACTATACCATGGAAGATGTAATTTAATAGTGATCTTTTCCTTGCATATTAGAAAAACTGAAATAAAATGTACAAAAAGCTTTGATGTATAGTCAGCTCTTCCACCCTGTGCAGTGTTTTATCTGTCTGAAGAGCTTATAATCCTTTCTTTAATGTAGTTCACACTCTTCATGTCATGAACTTTGTTATAACAAAATAAAATATAAATTCAACTTCAAAGCTTTGAAAAAGTCACTGCAGTGAAAAGCCCTGTCTGTTACAATTACTGCCAGTCTGTGTTATATGAGGTAGAACCAACAGGAGGATTTTTTTTACCCATTCAGCTAGTCATAAATTTCAACTTGCTGGTGTGTGAGTAGATGACCTTTGCAAGCGTGAGCTGCAACACCAAGATCAGTAAGCTCAGCCCATGGTTGAAACACTGATGGATATCTTCATACTCTCATCTTGTTGAAAGTTGATTTCAAGCAAAGTGTAAACTGACAAATGTGGAGATACTGCTTGACTGGATGTGGCAGCTTCAGAGCTGGAACTAAACCAGTTCGGCAACGTCTTCTGTACCTGTATATAGGTTTCATTACAGCCCACTCTTTAAGTGAAACAAAAACTTTTTTTAAAAAATCACTTATGGAGCAATTACAGTTTTTAGCGATGGCATTATTAAAATTGAGCTGATGATTTCTTCTTAATATACTGAAGAGGTGTTTGGGTTACCTTGTATGTATGTCACTGCTTCCTGTTTGATTTGAAGTGGGAGAATGTCTTAATAATATTTTGCATCTTGCGTCTGAGGAAAGTGCTCTTAAAACAGTATGACTTCTTTTAGTGTCTGTACTATCACAGTGCTCTCTTGGTAGTATTAAAGAAGCAGTCTATTGTTAAAGGAATTGAATTTTAAAAGTATTTTCATTTTTGTTGAGAAATACTCATTCCATATGGTGAGTGTGTTGTAAATTACTCACAGAACTGTTTAGAAAACGTGACTAATAGAGACGCATCACTGAATGATGCCCTGAACAGAAAATCTAATAACTTAGCTTTGTTGCACTCAACGCTACACATGAACCACTATGCTTCATCCTTAGCAAAGAACCATAATCTGCAAGCACTTCTTTTTTAGCAGTAGGACTCTCCAAATATCTGTGGAAAGGACTGTACTTTTCACTGTTACAGGTGCTAAGTATCCCATTTATGTAATTCAACAGAATTTGTTGGTGCAGTTTAGACAGTGAAAAGCGTGCACTGAGAAAGTAAAGACGACTTCTTTTGAAAGAACTTATTGATGATGTAGTATGCCTTGGTTTTCATTGTAGGATAAAAAGAAAATATCTGTGAAGCTATATAGATACTAAATTCCTAGATTATGTGTCTGTGCTCATTACATGAGTAGCATCTATAAAATTCATGTGTTGAGGTTTACTGTGAGAATTCCTGTGTCTAACTGCCAGGTGTCAGTTTCTTGAATTGGGTATTTCAACACCAAATTTGATAAGTTCTGCACTGCCACTACACTATTGTGGCCATGTCTAACGAATCCTTTTGCGTGGTTGAAGGGCTTCCTGGTGCTGGAACGACAAAATAAAATAGCCAAAGCCAGTCATACATGGAACTGATTCAGCCAACCATCCAGTTCTTGTGCATTTATGTTCCCTTTGCAATTTCACAGTGATCTACCAAAGTAGCATTGCAGCTGTAGCCAGAAGAGTTGATGATCTGAGAAATGTAACTGGCACAGTCAGCTTTCTCAGTAAAGATCATGATGATCTCATCCTGAATGCTGGGACCTGGGTGATGGTCTGCCCATAGCCAGAGAGAAATTAAGTCCACATTTTGTAGCACCCACAATATTGTGCTGACCATCAGGGCTTTGGAATGGAGAGGAAGGGGTTTGGTGGATGAGGTGCTCTGTAAATCACCTTTTTAAATTGTACTGCTGCAGAGAAAGTCATCTTCTGCCAGCAGCAGAGCATGTTAGAGGGAGTGTTACAATAGATCTCAGACCCAGGTCCCAATTGCTGCAGAGCGTAGATACCTAGGGAACTTTAGGGATGCAAACCTGGCTGTCTAAAGGATTATCAGTGGGGAATGTGTTTTATGCTTCTGCACGTAAATGCTTTCAGTAAGACTGACTCCAGATATCTTTCAGCACCTAAAACAGTTTATGCTTGTGCTACAACTTGCTCTAAAATTGTCTTGCTGTATATATATGTTTTCATGTTTCTATTCTTTGTTTTTATTACTGCACACCGCTTTTTGCTCAGCGTTGTGTTTTCATTATTGTACAGAAGAAAAATTAACAGAAGCTTAAAAGTAGTGAAGTCAAACATAGTATTTGGTATATTTGAAGTGATGCTTTACCATCTGTGTGCTTAACTGTAGGGGAAACAAAAGAAATGTAGCACAGGTTACAACAAGAAATTGTCATAATGCCATTGGTATTTCTTAGCTAGGTACTGTAGGTACTTAAATGGCCCACAATCGCTGTAAAACTTGTCTGCTGTATCTTAGCGTACAAAGTACTGACTGGTGAGTCAAAGAACTGAAAAATATAAACTTGGATCTGGAACTGTTCTTAGTTGGTAAGAATTTTGTAAGCAGACAAACTACGTTTTTTGGAGGAGGAGGAGGGGAATCTGTCATCTCAAACAAGTTTAATTTTCCCTACTTCAAGGATTTGTATAATTAAATAGGGCAATATTTCACCCTAAGTAGCAAAGACTGCTGTTCAGTCTTTGACAATCTTAGGAAAACATTTTAGTTTTATAATGCACATGCCATCTTTTATTTTGATTTTAGACTGTGTTTTGCGTCACTTTAAAGTCTGCCAAGCAATTACAGTATAGCTATTTAGAATCAGAAACAAGCAAATTGATACGAGTATGTAAACTGCATTCATACAGATTATGAACCAAATTGATTGTATAGGAGTTGCTTATGAAAGTAAAACTTAGTTCCTGTTTGTGTATTTATACAAACCTGTTTTTTGCAAAGGGAACTCTAATAGTGCCTTGTACAAGTAACTTTCATAAAGTAACTCTTTTGATTTAGCATGCATGTAGTACATCTGTCCAAGGAATTAGTGCAGAGCAGCTGCAACGCTCCAATCTCACACTGACTACTCCATATAGAAAACCCTTTTAGATAAGGGTGAGTGAAACATATTTGTTAAGTAGAACTATGGAGACTAACAGTGACAGGAAACAAGCAAGAACAATGGGACTGATTAACAGCATAATATCAAATCCAGACTCACTTCTGTGTAGTCATATACTCATTTCCAGTGGTCCTTACCTCCAGAAAAGTGATCAGAAAACCAACAGAGCAGGCCATCAGAATGAACCACAGACACAGATTGTGCACAAGATAAAGCCTCTGGAAAGTGATTATGTATTTTGATCTTTAGCCAGGGAAACAATAGAATGGTAATTCTTTAGGACTATGTAAGACTTACTGGGTATTTTCAGAACTCTTGTGTGCTTTAGCAGCAATTGATAAATAATATCACACTACAAATATTATTTTTATTTGTTTTAACATGATTTACCCAATGTTAAAATGCATAGTCACTTAGTTTCGCTGTACCTTCAGCCTTCAAGGCTCAAATATACATTGAGAACACAAGAAGTTACAATTTTCTGATTAATCAGCTTTTGTTGGAAAATTTTCTAATTATTCTGAAGTGGGAATGAGGTTTAAAACTTTCCAGTGATGTACCTCAAGTTCAGGACAGAACTTTTGCTCTGCCTGAGAAAACGAAAAACTCAAGAGCTTGGTTGTCAGCATAACCCTTTTAGAATATGGAAAAAGTCTCGTGCTGACCTTTGTTTTACACTGCTGCATGTATTGTTTGTCTGCTTATGAAATTCAGTTCCAGATGCAAGTTAATATTTTTCAGTTCTTTGCCTCACTAGTCAGCACTTTATATGCATTTCCTGGATTTCTTGAACGAGATGCTAAACACTGGCAAATGATTAGATGATCAATTAAATATGGCCTTTTGAAATTAGAGTAGGTAGCTGCCATCTTCTATTTAATATGTTTAAGTGATTGGGTTTTCCCAAACAAATGCAAGAGTAAGCTTAAAACTGAATGTTTTGGGTAGATGGAATTCCTTTAAAAATGTGAGTGAGAGGCTCTAAGAACACAAGCAGAACAAGCACACTAGTGCTCTTCTGTACTAGGATAAGGAAGAAGAGGAGATTTGGGAATGGAAGAGGTTGTTGTGGTGGGGTTTTTTTTGTCAAGGTGCTGAGTAAGATTTGTGAATTGTGAAAAGGAAATACTTTCTCTAATGTTTCTGCTTGAACAACTGGGAATTTCTTACAAATGGAGTGCTTCGGCATTACCTGATTCAAGTACAGACATCTCTCAGTAAGAACATGCTTGTGACAAAGGATTAGTCATACTGACACAAACAAAAGGAAATAACAAGCATTTGAAGTAGGAGTAACAGCTAAAAGGGATTTAGCAAGGACTTGCACAACTCTTAGAATCATACGTGACCATTTATTTTGTTTCATTTTGTTTTCCTTTTGTTTGCTATTAAGCTTCTCTTTAGAATCTAATTGAGACTTAATTACATTTAGAGATTTATTTACCTTGAAACTGGAATCTTATTTAAACTCAGTCTCTTGATTAAGAAATTATGAAAGCGAGATGTGAAGAAGTATCAGTGATACAAAGAAATCATGCTTTTCTATGGAGCTTTGGGAAGCAGAGAGGGAAATGTTCTTCCTCATTTCCAGGCTAAAAGTGCCATCAAAATATAAAAGCAGTTCAAAACATACTGTGATACAGGCACAGGCATCAGGAAGAGAAATCTTTTATTCCAGGTCAGTAGCAGAGCTACAGGTTGGATCAAGTCTCCCATATCTTGGTCCAGCGACTAACCAAAGTTTCCATAACCTTTATGGCTGTAGTGGTCATGGTTTATGGAGCATCCCTAGGCTGCATATCACCAGGACATCATTTTGTTTTTCCGTGTCTCTACTTAGCCACTAGTGTGCAGGGTGGGTATGGTTGATTTTTGTCTATTTGGTGCCAAAACTATATAATCAATTCACCTGTGGGAAAAGATACAGGATAGCTTGAATGTCCAGCAGGTTGGATTGGGACTGTGGGCTACAAGTTAAACCACTCTGAAGTAATTATTAGGCTCACTGCTTTTATTTAGTAAGAGGTGTTGCCAAGTTTGTACTTCATAAAATTACTTCATAAAAGTAAAATTTATATTAAAACAATTATAGAATAGCTGAGGTTGGAAGCAAGCTCTAGAGATCATCTAGTCCAACTCCCCTGCTGAAAGCAGGGTCAGCTGGAACAGGGTTGTTCTTGGCATTGTCCAGTTGAGTTTTGAATATCTGAAAGCATAGAGACTTGATAAACTCTCTAGTCAGTCTGGTCGGGTGTTTGACAACACTCCCAGGGGAAAAAAATAAAAAGTTTTTATTTTAAGGGGATTTTCTTGTATTTCAGTTTGTGTCCATTGCCTCTTTTCTGTCACTGGGCACTACTGAGAAGAGTCTGTCATCTTTACTCCCTCCCGTCAGATATGTATACACACTGATAAGAACCTCCCCAAACTTGTATGGGTGCATGAGGTATCCTCCCCAGGCTGCATCCCCTTTTGTGAATTCCTGTCTGACCATGAGTACTACTTCGTTTCTCATTTATCAAATGCTTTTTTGTAAATAAAAAATCTTTAGCTGTGCCACAGAACAAAACCCCAAAAACAAATGAAAAAAAAAAAAACAAACCCTCTGCTCTAGATAAGAGTATCTATAGCGAGAACTTTGATAAAAATCCTGCTGATGAAGCTAGAGAGTCATATGAGCTGCAATGTGCAGGGTTCTAGAAACTGCAGAACATTGTAGTTCATGCAGCTCTTACAAGAATTGCTAAAAGCTCCATGGACTGTCCAGTTTAAAAGTTTGAAATCTGGATTGTCCCCCTCAACAAATATTCCAATTTTAGCGTGAAGGATGTTGTGGAGATGTTGACATACGTGAAGGATGAGTGTGGGGGGTGCTTGGAGTTCTTTTAGCTTTTTACCACTTCATTTCTAGGTAAAACACATAACTTGCTTTGTCCTTTTCTTTGAAAGATAGTATTTGGTCTTTAATTAAAATTGTCTTCGGAAGGGAGAAAGATGATTTTTATTTAAAAACAAACAAACAAACAAAAAAAAACCCCAAAAACCCAAAACAAAACAGAAAACTCATAACAAAGAAAGGATTCTGAAACTGTCTACTTCAGCTTCCCTTTTGGAAGCACTGCAGTGAGATTCCTAACCAGTCTTATCAGACTTAATGATGTTAAATATTAAGATTCTTATCTAATAACAGTTGTTACAGTTTTTCTGCTCAAGATTCTTGTGCCTTGCTATTATATGATTCAGGATAACCAATTCTATGAGGCATCTACTCAGAATTATTAGGTCAACAGCTATTTTGAATGAAAGGGAGCTAAGCAAGGATGCTGAAACTGCATATATCTGACCTTTTGGGAAACATTAGATAAAATCTTTCATGGCTTGAGTTTTTCTTGGACACTTACTATATGTAAGTTTTCTGTTTAAGTCTTTAACTTGACTTCTAAAAGATTACAGAAATATGACCCTTTAAGTTGCATTACTCATCCGCATAAATATAAATCAAAGATGCAACAGGAATGCATTCATGTGCTATCTTCTGTATTTCATTTTCAGACTCAGGTTACTCTGTGGTTTGCATCATGTGGTTGCATCTATTAGCTACATAATTGACCCTGCAAAAGAAATTAATGTAATGAAGTTGCTTTTTTTCCATATATTTGATGGTAGATTAAACAGAAATGGCCCTTCTTGAATTTATCATTGGGCATTCTCTTTCAGATACTAAGAAAATTATGTACCGAAACTCCTTCTATTCTGTGACATACTGTCATACTTTATGGATAAGTAGAATTTATTTATTTCTTTAAGGAGCGAGTAATGTGATCCATTTGTCTTGCAAGTAATGTATAGGCCATAAAAAGTTAGATGCTGTCCTGCAACTATAAAATGAACCCAGCAGAGATGACTATTTGTAGAAAAAAATGATTTCTGCTTCAACTGAAAATAGCTGTTGGGCCTCCTGTAGACAGCCTGTTCTTTTGCAATTGCTAATACTTATGAAAGGATTGTGTAGCAATAATCATCTTGGCAAAAGAAAAGGAGGTTTGGCTTGTAAAGAAACATTTTTTGGTGCTCCATTTGTTATTGAAGGACTTGCTGTGTAGATCTGCTGAGAAAGGCATCTTCGCTTGGGTAGTTTACAAGCGGGAACTGCGGAGGTAGAAGTTACTGGGAAGTTTTGGAGTGCCTCACACAGGTTCTAGTTTAAGTGCTTTACTTCACAAAGAAGCACATCGCTAGTAAAAATGGATGCATTTTAATAATTGACCTGAAAGGTCGAGCATTAGATGAGTCAGTGGATGTGTTCTTCATGTAGAAATTTTTTGTCAGCCTTTTGTGACATGCTACTGAAAACAAGCCTGACAGAAATACTTTCTTTAAAAAGTAGGAAATAGTCAGACTTTTAATATCTCTCACCATTTACATTTCCAAGACAAGTATTGTTATGAGGTTTTATTGAGTAAGATATTACTGGAGTTATTACTGGAGCAGGTTCCTACCTGCAAAGTTGGTGAAGGTTAGAACACCACCAACACTAGCATTGTTAATTTAATCATATAGATATAATTTTATATATGCAATATTCTACTTTTACTGTTTATGGCCATAAGCTATTCAGCTTATGGGTGTGTTTTCTAGCCTGCATGTTTTTATCGTAGTGTTTATATGTACTGCTGGACTACGGTTATTGGTGACATGCCTCACACCTCAGTAGGGCGTTTAGTAAAATGTGGGAAGAAGGGAGGACAGAAACATATATGTTATATAAAGAATTGTAATAATATCTATGCATATAAAGAATTGTAATAATGTTTGGTGTTTATTGAATATGACAGTTTAGGGGAAAGACAAGACAGCTATGGTGGTTGTGAGACTTTGTGACTGTGTAATTCGTAGTGAACTGAGAGAGGCTGATGCTTTTTTCCCCTGTTGCTCATTAACAGGGTATGCTTAAGTTATTCTTCCAGAAAATTCTGAGAAAAGCCTGTTAATAGAGGAAAATCAAGTATGTAAAAGCTCTACTTTGTGTCTCTGTGATACTTTTTCACATGTGTAGGCTTTACTCTTTGACACTGCATTTACATTCAAATAGCATGTAAAGGACTTTCATGAGAGTGGGTTTGCTATGCAAGGAATCATGCAAATCAACAGTCAAGTCCCTTCCTTAAGCAAGTTCATAGTCTAAAACGGGAAGACACGACAAATTTGTCATATGCTTGTTTTGTAACAACTGGATGGTGTGGTAAGTTGAAAGGATCTTTTGAGCAGACTGTCTGGATGATGTGCTGTCTTCAGTCAGGTGTTTCTCATCATTATTTTGATTTTCATTTTGATACAGTTTGTCACCATTCTTTGTGTGCAGAACCACTATACATTTAAAAGATGTGAAAAATTGAAGTTCTAACATAGAATTCCATTCTCAAGTCAGTTATTAAAAAAACTTTAACTTATGTTATTGATGAGGCTTTTTAGACATTATTGGGCATTTTTCTTGTGCTGGAGAGATGCCAAATTTGGGGATTTGGGCCAAAAATTCCGGGAAGTTACAGTATGTGTGTGGTGCTTGCTGTATGCGTTATGTTATCCACTTTTTATCAATCCATATAGTATTGTGTCAAAATACTTAAAATTATTAATTGCCAGTCCGTTACTGCAAAAGCTTATTCCTTACATGATTGAATCATGAAGGGCCTCAAAAAGGCAAGAGAGAAGCAGTTTGACTCTTGCACAGTTTGATTTGTCACTCTGTAGGTGGTATGCTGCAGTGTTGGGTTCTGACAAATAGCTGTTTCTTTCCGTGGTTCCACAGGACGGCAAACCAAACAGTAGGAGCAACATCAGCCTCTTTTGTGTTTGGAAAGGCACAGGGTAGTCTGCTTATAGCACATGGGAATAATAAAGTATGTGTGGAAATATATGGGAAGATGATTGAGGCTGTCGATCATCGCTTCTTGTAGTTGTCAGGACCATATAAACTACAGTGAAAATGCCTTAAAAAGGTGACCTTGGAGGTCTGTGGCCCTCTTATGCTGACTTATGGTGAGTCTTGGGTATCAAGAAAATTCCAGAAGCCTACAAGAGTATGAATCCTGACTGCAACCCTTTTTGTGTAGACAAAGGAGAGATGACCAGAAAACTCAGCCTCATATTCAGTATGCAGTGGGAAAAAACTCGCCACACGCTTTTTTGATAGAAAATTGAGAGAGAGGAATATAACTGACAGTTGTTGTAGTTTTGTGGTAAATAACGGATTGGACAATATCATTCTTGGAGATTAAACAATAGCTTTGCTGTACCAACCAGAATTACATATATCTAATGAGGCATTTGACTTTTGAAATTAAAAGGCAGAATGTTAAAGTAGCACTGTACAGTATGTCAGTGCACGTTAAAGGGATTCAGGACTTGTTAACAGTGTTGCAGCAATCAACAGGTAAACCCAATTTTTTAATTTCTTTTTTTAATTCAGTGTTTTGTTCGGAAGTCACTGGAGATAGAAGTTGCAGATGACACAAAAAGAACTGTAATGGTAAACTATTGTGAAGACAAGGCATTCTCCCAAGGAAGTCTGAATAACATAATAAATTGCGGTTATTTTTACAGATTAATATTATGTGGATAGATATACAGGACAAAGGACTGTTAGAGGTAATGCCTGGAGTGTGTAGTCCCAGAAGAGGATGTGAGAGTGAAATGGGTAAGATAGTGTTAAGTTTCTTTTCTGATGGTGTGTCAAAAAGGCTGTTATAGTGGCCTGAAATGGCTCTGAAAATAGGAGTAGTGAAATCATACTTTATGACTGGGTACGAATAAAGCTTTTAATGCTGCACATGCTTCTGATGTCTACATTTGAAGAAACATACTGGGAAAATTAAGAATGTGCAGAGAAGATGAGATTTACAGAACTGAAGTCGAAAGATCGTTAAAAAGAAGAATTAAAGATGACATGATAAGTGGCTTCAAAACTCAATGAGGAGAAAGTACTAACTGTGAAAGCACTCTTTAATTTGGTGAAGAAAAGTTGAAAAAAGCATTAAGCTGAAAGTCAGACATTCACCCTGGAAATAAGGCAAACATTTTAACAGTGATTAACCAGTGGAACAAACTACCAGAGAAGGTGGTGATTTTCCATCTCTTGAAGGCTTTCAAATCAAGAATAGATCCTTTTCTGGAATCTGGGCTTTAGCCAAATACAAGTTTACCATAAAGAGTTGAGGAACTGTGAGTTTGTACAGCCCTTTGTACCTTTGGCATGCAGCTCATGCATGTTGCAGGTACTGTGAGCATTGAAAGATCTCCAAGGCCAAACTCATGAGGCATGTGTCCAGCGTCGTATGTGCTTAGGGATGAGAAGTCTTGAAGAGCTCCAATTATTGGTAAGCAGATTCTCCTCCTTGAGCTCAATACAGAATAACTATGGAAAATTTAATAGCCTGGGATACAGGAAAACAAAATAGATGATCCTAAGCGTTACTGTGGATCTATTAACTTAATTTCCAGTTTCCTTGTGCTAATCCATGCCAAAGTCTTAAGTGGAAATTAATCCTGCTGCTGGCTGCATTAGCTTCCATCTGCATAGCTATGGTCATAGAGGACAGAAGTGCTAGACAAGCATCAGCTGCCTTACTTGGTAGTTTTTTCCACTTTTTAAAATTACAAATGCCTGCTGACATAATCCTTCACCGTAAGTGCCAGACAATGTCAGCGTCTGACACTGACAGATGACTGACAATGTTGGTGTTGCCATCTCCACCTCAGTTTGTTGATTGTGTTTAAAATCTCTTGAAGACTTTAAAGTCTTTAAAAGACTTTAAATGAGTTTAAACTTTAGAATCTTGTGGCTTGTTGGCTAGTTTCCCTGGCTGATAAGTATTTGCTAGTAGTTCTGTGGGAGTGCAAGTCAAGAAGCAAGTGTGTGTTAGTGGTTCGTATGTAAGACTGTACTGTAGAGAGTAAATAAATAGAAAAGTGTGAAAAAAATGTTTCCAAGCAAGTTGGCAAAATGACTCTTAGAAATTGTAAAAGAATTTACTGGTATCTCTTGCCTGTCATAGTATTTGAGTAACAAGCATCCTGATTTTGCTGGCTTATAGTGCATCCAAATGTTCTCTATTTTGATGGTGACAGCTCAAAGCCGCCTTGCTAGAAAGTTTTTTCTTTAGAACAAAAATTAAAACCTAAAAGCATCATGAATGTTTACGCTTACTGAAGTATTTCTCCTTTTAACACAGAATGACCACTTTTAGTTTTTGACTTTTTAAATAGTCACTTCTTACAGAATGCAGTGAAAAAAAATACATCTGGTTTGCATTTGGGTTTAATTTACTTTTTTAGGAGAAAACACACATCAACATTAATCTCTTAACAGCAATAAGCAATCAAACATGAAGAGACAGTGCCAGACAACTCAGAGTAGTGGGGGTGTGTAAACTATTCTTTCTTCAGCATCTTACAGTTCCTTCTGTTATTTCTTATTTCAGTAGAACTCGATATATCACTTCTAAAGCATGTCCTGTTCTTCATTTAGGCATGACTATTGTCATGAAATGGATTGTCATAACCCTTCCATTCTTAGTTGCAAATAACAGAAATTTCTGTGGATCAAAGATGACCCTGTGATTCCACTCATACTGTGGTACTACGAGGGAGCTTCTACAAGCCAAGGAGCTTTTGCAGCTCTCTAGCATAATCTCCACACACTCATCTTCTGTTATTTGCCTCATTGCGGGGGGAAGGGTGACTTCAAAAGAGGGTTCATGGTGGGTCATGCTGCTCTTGAGAGAGAGAACGCTTTCAGTGCTCATCTGAACGCTCCAGCCATCTTGCTGAGCACATGAAGTGTCTACTTCGTGTACGAAACACTGCTAAGTTTCTTAAAGTGGGCAGACCTCAGAATGGATATTCAAATGACTAAATAGATGCTGTCAAAATAAATTTTATCAATAAGGCTTTTCAAACTGTTTCATGGCTTCTGAGAATGTTCTTTCTGTTTGTATGGCTAATAGTTTTTTGAGAAAATGTATTACTGTATGGTGAAAAAGAGAAAGTGTTTTCATGTGTTAATGAAATTGGGAAACCAATATCCGAAGTGATCATAATAAACGTCCAGAAGGCTATTATGTTTAAGAAGTGCTTCCATTAACTTCTATTACATTTCTTGGCTCTTACCACAGCTAAAAATCACAGCCTTTAAGGTGCAGGCATCCATTTTGAGCTCTAGCTTCAGGTTTCCAATTGGAAAATAGTAATCAGAGTTTTACATGAATAAATTCAGGCTCTCTCACCAGTTGTTTGCTCCTCAGTGTTAACATCTCACTGTAGGATGAAATAGTTATTGTTACTGTTCAACTGAAAAAGCTCACTGGCGAGCAGGTAACAGTTTATAAGTGAATTGCAGTAACATCTTTCATATATATTTCGTATCTTTCATTCTCTGAGAGAAAATAATTTTGGAATAGGATCTATATTTTATGCTTAAGCTAATGATTTTTTTTTTTGCTGAGACCAGCCTTTGAACCAGTTTCATTGTTGTTTGGAAAAGGTATTTAGCAAAATAATTTTGACAGCGAAAAATTTATTTCAGAAAACTATTAAGTGTTGGCAGCCGTGAGCAGTTGGTTCCCTGATCAGAATAGCAATGCTAAATTTTGAATTGTAGTTGTTTCTTGTAGAATAAATTTTAAAAAGATACTGACTATGGTAGACTTGGTGAAACCCCTTTAGAAATTTGCGTCGTCATTCTTTGCGTCAGTACGTAGATTCTTGAACCTGGATTTATCTGTGTTGTTTTCCATCTCTTCACCAGCCTCTGAAATCTTCAGCTGTATTTGTGTAAGTTATTTCTTTAATTGTTGCACAGTTAAAGGTATATAAGCTAATTTCTCTGAATTAAAAAGAAGAAAAAATAATTTATCATTCATACGTGTCTGGGTAGTAAGGGGTAGAAACAGAAGACAGATTTTCAGAAGCGGCACCTGCTGGTTCTAATATATTGGTGTTGACTGTCTTTAGATGGTAGCTATGGTATCCCTTAAGTCTCAGTTTTACCAAAAATAATTTGGTAAAACACTCAAATTGCATTTAATTTGCTCCTTGTGTAACTGATGTCTTTCCATAGAACTACAGAAATGTGAATCCATGTATTAGTCTGCATTTCTAATAAAACATTTTAATTGTTATTATTTTCCTTTCTTTCTAGAATATTTTCTTTCTTGGACATAGTTACTTTGTGTCGATGTGCACAAGTTTCCAAGGTATGTATTTCTGTTAGGTTTTTTTGTTGTTCTTTAGGAAGAGATTTTTTTCACTAGTTGCAAATCATGGGCTTTAGGGCAATCTGCTACCTGTCAAAAAAACATCAAATATTTCTCTCAGCCTCTTTGTTTATTAAAACAAATAAACAGTGTGTCCAGTTTTGCATTCAGATGTGGAATTAGTTGCTATGTACTGAACTTCTGTTTAAAGGCTGTGGAAAAGATATCCAGTAGTGTATGCTCTGTATCTGGAGAAAGGATTAAGCCCGGTTTGGCATAATGGCATTTGCTTTTTATAAAACATGTGGCTGTATAACACTATTTTTCAGAGGCGTTTTCTGCTTAAAATTCCATGTAGTTTGGTTAATGTGCACCATGTGTCTAAGTACATCCATCTTTTGCTTGCCAAGTACAAACGGTGTTAAGTAGATGGACTACTAGTAAGGGGAAAAGGCACACAGAAGACAATAGAGAAAGCATGCTAGGTAAGCTTTTGTTTAGCTTATCTTCTTTTTTTTTTTTTGTAGAATTAAAATGAAAAATACTCTGTTCATACATCAAATGTGAACAATTAAGTGTATTCTTATACAACATTAATTAACTTTTTTATTTCATTATTTTCTTGCTTCTTTTAATGAGGATTTGAGTTTGGTGTTTTGGGGTTTTTTGGTTGGATTTGTTTGTTTGATTTAATATATAATTAAGTCTGTAGCAATTTAATTCCTACACAATCATCACCCTGGCCTGCAACTTCAGTAGGTTTTGTGAGCTAATACCAGGTTTTCTTAGAACCTTCAGCTGAAGCCTAGAATACAGCGGAAGACCACCAAGGTGATTGAATAAGTTGTGGTTTTCTCTCAGAACTACCTGTCAGTTGGATGCAGTATATTTTTTAGCTTTGTTTGGGTTTTTTTGTTGTTTTTTTTTTTTTTTTTTCTGGTTTTCTGAGTATATTTGTGTTTCTTTGGCTTTTTTAATTTTGTCTTACTTTGAATGACCGTTGCCACAACAGCGAAGGACAAAGTCTCAAACGTGCATGTGTAACTTAGCACATATAAAGGAAAGGTCTGATCCTAACAGTGGAAAGTCAGCAGTTTTCTGAGAGGCTTCTGTTCCTCTCAGAATAGTAACGAGTGAGGTGGAGGAACTGTGGTTTTATTGGAAGGAATCTCATCTGCAGTTACTTTTCTCCATATAGATCCAGCAAAAGTAACTTGGTAGACAAATTTACAAAAGCTTTTTTAAAAACAGAGGGATAAATCTTGCCATGTCCATGTATGTACTTTATATTTAATTTCTTGCTTTCCTGCATGTTTTATGGCCACGTTAGCCTTTGAAGTGTAATCCATGTAGGAGATTTGAGATTCATTTCTACAAATCTGTGTTTTTAACTAGTTGATATTGTATGACTAGTAATAACTACAATTATATTTCTTTTTAAAAAAATCTACCTGAAATTGTATATTTTGTTATATTTGAGTTGTTATATTCGAATCGCTTAGAGGCAAATGAAGGGAGCAGGCAGTGGAGGTAATAAATAAACTGTATTTGTTTTCCGTAGGCATGGAATGTTTTAGCTCTGGATGGAAGCAATTGGCAAAGAATAGACCTATTTAACTTTCAAACGGATATAGAGGTTAGTGTCTTTGGGGTTTTTTTCATTCCTATGGTGATGCTTGGGAGCATAGTCCATTTTGAGTATCCCACAGACAGTACTTGGATTCACACATTTTAAAGGCTAAAGTCCAAAATAGTAGTGCTATGAAGGAGCAAATGGAAAAAGAACCCTGTATTTGAATTTTTTTACTCTAGATGAATATTTCAGTTTTGGTTGCCAGCTATGTATAAGATGATTTGCATATATCGTATACATACAGGGCTCTAGAAATTCAAAACTGCTCATTTCCAGAAACTTAAAGGTATAAATGGTGCCTCTGGATGGAGTGAGATCCTCTGAATCAGTTCCATGATCTAGAGGGTAATTTCGTTGCTGGTCTCAAGTCTCTCCATGAGGGTGCCATCTAGTGCTGAAAGCTCTCTGGATGCTTGGCTATAGGACTTGGAGATTGAAACAAAATGCCAAACAACTTCTCTTACCACTGACTTGCCTAGATTTGATTTG
The DNA here is from genome assembly GCA_028020825.1 of Podargus strigoides. Classification (NCBI taxonomy): domain Eukaryota; kingdom Metazoa; phylum Chordata; class Aves; order Caprimulgiformes; family Podargidae; genus Podargus; species Podargus strigoides. The sequence goes on along the minus strand of CM051623.1, from coordinate 11,518,016 downwards.
ATGTGTATCTGATTACTATTTTATGAACATTTCTTTTATACATTTTAAACCTTGCCTGAAGTGCAGGTTCATGTGCATTAAAGTCCTTTTCAGCATATAATGAAAGGATTAGGGCAGTCTTGCCTTCTGTAAGAAAAACATGGCTGTAGTAATGCTATAATAGATGTGCATAACAAAATAAAATGACATCTGAAAATGAAGACAAAAATCCATTGGGAAGTACAATTCCTTAATTGAATCTGATCTGGTTTATTATTTGCTGTTTGATGATACAAATTACATGTAGAATACAATAATGAATTTACTTCTGGGTTTTATGTTTTAGCTTCTTAGTTGCATGGATAAAATCCAGATGGGTTTCATTTGGTATATTTTGCTAACCATGGTTCAAACTGTTCTTAAAGATTTACAGTAATATGTAGGGTAAGTTTTTTTTCACTGCTCTCTTAAAATTTTATTGCCAATGCCTCTGCCATACTGATGTTAAACATGAGGATCTTATAGAGGTAGGAGAAAGATTTTTGGCTTCTGTCTGTATCTATTTGTGTCAAAGAAGACTTGGAGCTTTAACGTCATCTTTGCAGTTGCCTTTAAAAAAGCTTGTGGTTCTCATTTCCTAAGAAATAAGAAAGAAAACCCCACAGGTCTGTGGTCCTTCTGTTGGTTAGCCTTTTCTGCATCTGAAACCTTTCTGCTATTTGGAAACACAGTATTGGATTTTTATGTTTTCGATATGTTTGTCTTACATTGTACCTAGTGGTGTTGCCCTTTGAGATGCTGTTGTTTGTAGCATGGGATTCAGGAGAAGAAATGAAATTAAGTTATGATCCTCTTTTCCTACAAGAAACTATTGTGGTTTGTAGCAATTCAGTTACTTCAGTATATTATATTTAAGTACATTTGTAATATAAACCCCTTAAGCTTATTCATAAGAGTATGTTAAGCCAGCAATTATTATATAAAGCAGTTTTGAATGAGATACACTTTCCCATTTAGTGTCTAAGAACTGCATTTTTACTTCGGCTGTTTTAATAAAGTATTTTTTTGCCTATGGATTTAGGACAGGTAAAAGCTGCTCATTCTATTTGGCAACTTTTTGCTCAGTTGGATATTATACTGTTCGGTGATGTTTCACATAGCATAAAGCAGTACTTGATCTGAGACTATCGAATAATAAAAAGTTAGGTTTTGTTGTGAAATTTTCTGTATTTAAGACTTCACGTGGTGGAGAATAAAGTGAGAGGAAAAAAATGGAAAGAAAGAATGTTTATTCTATCACAAAGTTGTGCGAAGATCTTCTAGAAGTTAAATGTGCCTTAGGATTTCTTGGTGTGTGGAACCAAATATAAGATGGGGTAGTTTGAAGAACTATTTTTTTGAGTGACATTGAATTATTCAAACAGCTGAACACATTTGAGTGCACTTAAGTTGCCTTTTTGAGTATGCTGTTTGTTGGGGTTTTTTACATGCTTAAGTTTTCCCAAACCCATTTATTTCTTTATCTCATTTGTTTCTACTTTCTTTGAATAATTCATTAGGGTTTGGCTTTTTTCTGCAAAGTAGTTTGAACTTGCATTATGTTACTCATTGAAGACTTATCCTTATAATAAAAGTATTCGGCCTCTACTGAGAAATAATTCTGGCTAATCAAAAAGCTTTAAAAAAATCACAATTTTATTTGTACAATGATTTTCAGTTTGTTTTGTTGTAAATTCTTCTGAGAGATAAGATAAAGAATGTTACATATGGACCAAGGAACAAGCTCTGATAAGAAAATATTTTCACATAGTTCTAGCCAGGACTTTCATATTAGAGATGAAAAACAAAATGCAAGAAACATTTTACTGTTTCAGTAAAATTGTTACTGTCCCATATAGAGGGGGGAAAAAAAGAAATACACCAACCTGTAATTTTATAAGTATTCCTTCTTTAAAAAAGAGAGAAAGAGAAGAAAATAAAAGGCGGTGTTATGTCTTAGTCCTGTTTGCTAAATGATCAGTGTTGATTTCTTTTACCTTACCTCTCTAAAATTAGACACAATGTGATGTCTAGTCAGTTCTTGCATTGGCCATCTGCTTTGTTGTGATCTTGTTTTTCCTACTGGGAAAAAAAAAAAAAAAAGTCTATTTTTATTGTAGTTTAAATAACATTTTTCCATAATACTACTTTCAGGTTGAATATTGAAGTACTGTGCCGTTCTGTGTACTCCTAATGTATAGCAAAATGCACTTTCAGGATGTAAATAAAAAGCATTTTGTAGCAAATGTGAGGTCAAGTACGAAGTTTTGTTTGTAAGCTGTACTTCGGCTTTTGACAAGCACTTCAGTGTGAGTGGAGATTCTCTACAAGTAACTGTTTCTTCTCAAAGTAGCAAGAGAAATTTGAAGAGGTGTAGTTCTGGTGAGGTAAAGCTGGGGCTAGTCTTCATGCCCAGCATTTTTAATTTGGTTAGACTGTTATGTCAGAATAAAACTCAACAAAATCTTCCTTTTATTTGATTTTTAGGGTCGTGTTGTGGAAAATATATCGAAAAGGTGTGGCGGGTTCCTGAGACAGCTTAGTCTGAGAGGATGTCTTGGTGTTGGAGACTCCTCTTTAAAGTAAGTAAAAGTCCTAGATTGAGACATCACTTATTTCCTCATGTCTGGACCAAAAGCAATTATTGTTACATTTGTTTGGATTTCTAAGTACTGACTAATGAACAAAATGGGATACTTAAGTAAGTACTGAGTACCTTAATAATGGCTAAATGAGACATCAATTTGAAATCAAAGTATAGCTACTGTTATTTTCTGGAAATGACCTAAGAAACTAGAACTGTGCTTTTCAGAAATAGGTCTTTTTATTTCATTAATACTGTGTGGATATCTCTCCATTTTCAAGCAGTTGAAATGTTTTCAGACCTATACTGTGGCGTTTTACAATATTAATTTCATCAAGGTTAGTAGTCAGTTGATTTATAGTTGACCTTCGAGTCTGGACAAGAGGTGATCCTAGCAATGGGAGGAAGAAGAGACTGATAACAACTGAGTGCCTACAAAATTGGGAAAGGCCTGGGATTTCCTTCTCGCTCTGATATAGGAACAAGCAGACAACAGGGGCATCTCAGGAGCCTCTAAACAGAGACAGATGCCCTTCGTTACACAGTATATAAATCGAACCGTGCAGTTTGTTCCTAGAAAATAGTTTGAATCCATGTAAGCTTTTTCTGTATGCAGACTGTTTAGCCAGGTTCCTCTGTGGATATTTCGCTGAGTATATCCCCTTCACTTTCAGCTGAAGGGTCCTTAAGCTACAAGTACTTCAGGGCTCAAAGAGTATTTGCAGGAAGCCTCAAGGTATGGCTTTTTGCAGCGAGGCTTTCCTCCGCTCTCGCAGGAGACTGGGCTGGAGGGTGCTCAGGCTGATGTAATATGGCCATCCTTAGGTGGAAAATATAAGCACAAAGATTTTTGCTAAGGAATGGGCATTAAGTTAGTGTCTTATGAAATTTAGCTCTTTTCTAAGATTTATAAGTAAACCTAATTCACTGATTTTTTTTGTCTCTAGAGTAAATTTATTCAGCAACTAGTTATGCAATAGATTGCTTTAGAAATCGAAATGGGCATCCTAGCTTCAGATCAAAGATTTCTCCAGAGATTTTCTTGCCTCTAGGATGTCTCCCTAACTGCTCTGTGGTGTGTCTGCACCTTCAGGCAGAGCAAAAGTGCTGTTATTGCCATCTCTCAGATTACTGGCAACTGCTGTCAAAAAAGAGGTAGCCCCAACTGGTGTTAACTTTCTGCAATGCTCCTCCAAGTTGCCAGAACATTCACGCAGATGGTCCCTGTGCCCTCAGTAGGGAAGGCAATAGCAGAAGTGGAGGAGAGAGGGAAGGCAGGCCCTGAGAAAGGTAGCACCTACCATGGGGAGGAGGTAGTGGGGAGGGTGATGAGAAGGGTGTAGAAAGAAAGAATCAGGACAGTAGGTAACTTTTCCCACCATTTTCACACTTGGTTTAGGCTTCCAGCTGTTGTTTGTAGGACACTAAGGCTGGGGGACTGCAGTGAGTTGGTTCAGGCATTAGTGGCATGTGAGAAGAGAGGGGAGGGCTGGAGATGGGATGTTTTTAAATAGTGATATATATTTAATAAACAGATACTTAGAATAAGCATACAGCAGCTGAGTGCATAGCATGTGTACATTGTAGGGATTACACAAGTAGTCATGCTAGCAGGTAATAGGACAGGCTTAGCTGAGGCTGGCTGCCAGCATGTTACCAGTGTTCACACGTGCCTCTGTAAAAACTAACTGCTGCAGGTGGTGGTGTCTAAAGCACTTTAGGAAAGAAGATGGTTCACCCCTGAAATACAAGCAGGAGACTAACAAATGAATGATATAATGCATCAGTTTCTTTCAAAACATTAGCATGAGGAAGGTGGCATTAATTTTCAGATGCTCATTCTGAAAGCAACTTTTCCTATCAGGCTTTTTGTCTTGAGTTATTTCCTGATCCATTAGTTTTGTGGGTAATATTAGTTTATCTATTTAGCCTTCTACATCAGCTTTTGTTTAAAAATAGCCAGTTACTGAAGTAGGTATTGGCTATATAAGTCCTGAGTGTTTGTGGCAGCTCTGTCAGGACATGCCCGATGCTTGAATCTCAGAGGCAAAAGTTTGCTGTTCCTGCAAGTTATTCCAGAGTGTAGCATCTTTCCAAGTGGTTTGAAGAGTGTCTGGATTGTAAATCTCCCTCCAGTACATGAATTTTGGAATAGCTCTTTTGAGAATTCAAGTGGAAACTCTCACCAGTATAACTGCTTGCTGGGTTTTTTTCCATTGTTTTCAATCCACATTGGAGAGCCAGGAAGTTGTTACCAGCTGAGTGTGTAGTCGGATCTGTTAACCACGGCAAGCCTCCAGACAAAACTGGTTTTGTGTGTTTCTTCCACCCCTGCCAATAAAATCCATGCAGTTGGAGGAAACATGGGCATAAAAACAGCGTTCTGAAATGCAGTGCAGCTGTAAATATTACTCTGCGGAGATGAAAAGAAAGTTTATGTATTTCTTGTGGGTAATTAGTGTAATGATACATACAGGCTTTTAGCAGTATAATAGCCCCAATCATCCTTAGAGTTCATACCCAGTAGTGCATACAGATGCATTTTAATTTTTTAAATCATAAATAACTAATTTGCAACCCGCAGGACTTTCCATGGGTAGTATGATAGGCTTAGGTCCCTCTTCTGTATTGCACAAGATACGTTCCGGTTCATTTAATGTGCGAACAAGCTCCTGAAGACCTACAAAGCCTTCAGCAATGAGATGCGCAAAAACTCTCCCCAGCGTTTATCTGATGTGCTATTTATACCTTTCTGTTTGTGCCCTTGGTGTTTTTAGTTAAGGCATTTGAAGCAGGTCAGTTCTGGCTGACATATTGACAGAAATAAACACCTTGCTTAGGTGGTATTTGAGAGAAAAGTGACACTTGGTTACAGGAGTTACCTAAGACAGAAACTTGCAATAGCAAAAGGAAAAAACAACCACTCAGACAAATGTATTTGGGATGTACTTTGTAATTACTCTATGGCTTGGAGATCGAACTTTTTGACGGTGATGGAAAGCGGTAGGGGACAGAGCGCACTCTAGTGACTGTATTACAACTTGTAACATTATATTAATTCTCCAGCTTTTTGTTGCTGTTTTAGGACCTTTGCACAGAACTGCAGAAACATTGAACACTTAAATCTAAATGGGTGCACAAAAATCACTGACAGGTAAGTCAAAGGGGTTTTTTGTTGGATGGAGAAATTTGGAAAAAGAAGTAGCTGAAGGTATTTTTAGTGTGTCTGCTGTTTTGCAGCACGTGTTACAGTCTTAGCAGATTCTGTTCCAAGCTGAAACATCTGGATCTGACATCTTGTGTAGCCATCACAAACAGCTCTTTGAAAGGCTTAAGGTAAGAAGATTCAGTGTTTTATGTTAAAGAAAAGCATTTAAAGAGCTGTTCAACATTTAATAAAGTTAAAAAACATCAGTGCTGAACCTTAGTGCTGTGTATCAGTACTGACTGTATCCGATATGTAGTGCTTCTTGGGTGTATACTGTGATGTTTGTGTGTGGTCTTTTCTCATGACGTTTGTTTGGAGGCCTGGCACAGGCCACTGGCTATCATTAATTTCTAACAGCGTGTTTAATTTGGGTTTCCCCACTGTTATGACTATTGGAAGGCTGGATTTAACTTTATGTATTTTTTTAATTCTCCCAGTGAGGGCTGCAGAAATTTGGAACATTTGAATCTTTCCTGGTGTGATCAGATTACGAAGGATGGTATTGAAGCACTCGTGAAAGGGTGTAGTGGACTAAAAGCTCTATTTCTTAGAGGCTGCACACAGGTACATAAACTGCTTGGGTGATCCTTTAGGAATAAAATTTTTATTTGGGGTTTTGAAATCTCCATGAATTAAAAAATATCATTTTTGTTATAGTCTTTTGTTCAATATTACAAGATGTGTACATTCCTTGGGCTGCTTTGCTGTGCTTTTAATTTCTTGTTTCTTTTCCTATGTCCAATTTAATTGCTAATACAGTTAGAAGATGAAGCATTGAAACACATTCAAAATCACTGTCATGAACTTGCAATCCTGAATTTGCAATCCTGTACAGTAAGTATTCGAAGCTTCAAAACATACATTCTCTAAGAATCATAAACCATTTTTGAATGCTAATGAACTGAGCTGCTGCACACTTAAATCATTTAAATAGTCCATCTCGGCAGTTTACAGAAGTTTGTGTGGAATAGAAGTCTTAAATGAGCTGGCTGTTTCTACAGCTGACTGGATTTGGAGTGTTGGGATTTTTTTCCCCTCATTACACCTTTTAACTGTAGCAAGCTCTAGAGTGAGAATTACCTGCATTCATTCAAATCTCATGAACGGTGTGTGCACTAAACCATGCAGTTTTACAGATGTAGTTCTTGTTCTCCCATCCATTAAGGTTAAACATTTTGATCTATTCATAATTTAAGGTTTCTAATTGAGCAGAAGCCATATTCTGGGGTACATAATCGAGAGTAAAATGTAATGGTATCATAACTGAGGATGAATCAGAACCATCTAGGTAGCAGGAGAAGGGCATGCTTTTTCAATAGCAATGGAAGAACACATTCATTTGTAATTAAATGACTGGGAATCATTCATGTGCTTTTGATTCTACTTAGTACACAGAAATGAGACTTGCTGTATTTTTTATTTGCTTTTTGTTTGTTTCTGATGTGACTTTTTAGGAATGGGGAAGATCTCCTTTTAGATTTTAAATGTATTTAAGTCACTCTGTAAATAAGCTTTAGAAAATATTGAAATAAATTAGAATTTTGGTTTTTCAGTCATGCAAATTTGAATAACAAAGTTGCTAGTTGGTTGGGTTTTTTTGCTTTTGCAAAGTTTTCTACAGTTTTATTGCTAGGATGTATCATAACACCTGCGTGGGCTTAAACTTTCAAATCTGTTTTACACATTATTCCTGAATGAATGTGGCATGGGAAGATTTTTTATTAAGATTGGAAAAGTTTTTGGACTTAATATTAGTGTTGAACATTTTGGACTGTTGGGAATTATTAAAAGTTAGATTAAAAAATTGCAGAAATTAAGAACAATATGAATACAAAGCTTGAGCTTCCATGAGCCAGATGTTCAGTGAAAGAGAGAATTTTCCGATTTTTCAGTCTGAATTTAGGTGCCCACTGAAGCTGGGAACCTAAAGGTAATGGAAATGAAAGGAAGTTCTTCATTCAGTCAGAACCACACTTAAATAAATAAAGGCTATACGTAATTTCCTCCTCTTTCACTCTTCCTTTTGCTGTCATTCTTCTCCAAAGTTATTTTTCTGTTGTGTTTTACCTCAGACTAATGAGATATATCAAGACCAGCCTTTTCTGATTATTTTTGTGGAAGGCTCTCAAGAGGTCTGATGATAATCAGTTATGATCTCTCCCACTTAATAGGGGCACTGGCATAGAAATGTACCAGAGTTTTCCCTTGTCCAGCATATTTGTTGTCACTTAGATATCAGGTACCAACAAAAAACCCCTCATGAGTGAAAGTATTTTTCCCTTTAAATTTTTTGAGTTGATAGTCTGTCTGTCCTACCTAGTTACATGTGCTTTAAAGCTTTATTTCACTGGTGGTGTGTCCTGCTTGCTATGGCTTAGAAGAATGCTTCCAGAAGCAGCCAGACTCTTTATGATCAAAGGGCTAGCACTGATTTTTACACAGCAGGTCTCTTTATGCTTTATGTGATCCACACTTTAATTCTAGTGGCTTTGTTTTATGGACCTTGTAAAATGCCAGGCCTGCTCCAGCAGCTATGGAATGAACTGATATTAACTCTGGAAACTGCACATCTGAAAGGTACCACCTTTAGAGTGTAGAAACTGGGGACTTGCAGGCATTTTTTGAGCACTTTCCTGAGAGGGGATGTAGGTGTTGAAGTCACAAGCAATTTCACAATGGAAAATTTTCATATATAACTTGAGGGGTTTGTCCATCTCCAGCAGCAGCATGTAATTACATAGTCCTTATTTCCAAAATAGCTCCTTTTCCCAATAATAGTGTGAGGAGTATCTCTCAAAGGGAACAAAAGAGTTCCAGAAAATATCTTTAGATAATGCAAATCCTTCTGGATCCACCAAAAGAAGGCAAGACTTCTAATTTTCTATCTGGAATAATTTTTATTTGACAGAATGATTTGCAAATTTAAACTACTGATATGAAAAAGTGCTGATTTGGGGGAGGAGGCATAAGGTGATCTCCCTTTGTGCTGAGCTACTGCTATTTCTCATCTCATTTTTGTCTATGAAAGGTAATGCTTGTGGTAATAACCTCAGAAATATGCTATAGTCGTAATAGTGTACCGAGATGAGTGTCTTGTAAAAGGATGTGTATTTTCAATTCAAAAGACAGCAGAGGTCTTTGTTATCATTGGAAGAGTAGTGTTAGGCCAGGAAATAAAATAACCTGTTTCACCAAGAAGGATTAGTCATTCAGCAGAAAAAATTACATTCTTGGAGTTAGGCATGGGAGGAGAAGAGGATACTTTCTCCAGAATAGAAAACCTGTAAACAAAATAATATTTGCACACACCCCCAATAACCTAGTTCCTGTTGCTATTTTGTGTGCAACTGCATTGGGGCTGTTACTTATAGTTCCTGTTTCAGAGAGTAAACTTTTTTATTCATATTCCGAATTTAGAGTTACTTTTTTCAGAGTATCTGGTACAAAAAATTTTATGAAATGTAGAACCCTCTTTTGAATTAAGTCTTTCAGCTAAAGACAACTGCATAGGGTAGGGCAAACCTGGTTTTTACATTTATCGTCTGTAAAGAATGGATTATATATAATTGTCTACTTGGAACTCTTGCTTTGAAAATTATCCAGAGGCGAAGGATTTTTATTCTTGTGTTCTACTGCTCCAGTGCAAAATAGGTAGGTAGCTCTCCTGCTGTCGAGCTTTAAGCTCTCTCTTGCACTGTTCCTGACCTTACTGGACTTCCAGTCACTGGAATGAAAGACCTGAACTCTACAAACATATAGGATGCAAGCTATTTCACACAATGACAACTACAATTAAAAAAAAAAAATGTGTGAAAATTACAAAGCAAGAGCAAAGTAAAAGAGGAAGACAGCTCTCCCTCTGTGCTTCCTGCTGCCTTTGAGCAGTACTTGAGATCTGGGGAAAAGTACATAGATAAGTAGGAATTGTGTGTGTTGATTATCTTCAGTGTTATCAATAAACATGGTTTCATAATGGTATTTTTTGGTTGGAAGTCCACAGACTGCCAGGGTTATACGCAGTGTGACACATAACAGTTCAGTAATATGACTTGATTTTTGTTCTTAGCTGATTACTTGATAACAAAGTAACTTCAACCTTCTTCTGTATTACAGCAAATTTCAGATGAAGGCATTGTAAAAATCTGTAGAGGATGTCATAGACTTCAGTCACTCTGTGTTTCAGGCTGTAGCAACCTTACAGATGCTTCTCTCACAGCACTTGGTCTAAACTGTCCAAGGCTGAAGTGAGTATGTCCTGAGCATGTCGTGAGTATGTCACGTTGTTACTGGCCTGATCTAAGAAATTCACTTCTGAAGATAATCAGCTGATATCCACAGGTTTGATTTAGCTTTGTGTTGTTTGTGTTACCTTTGCAATCAAAACGTTAAGTTAGAAGTGCCAGCTGCATATAAACTTGGGGGCTGGTCCTCTGTAGCTATCATATGAATGTAGTCCACTGTGTATTGGAAAAACAAGAATTAATATATGACGAATAAAACATGTTGAACCTAGCAGTTCAATTCTGTGCTTCTAGCTAAGTATTTTAGGTACTAATTACAAGCCAGAAGAAAAGAAGATATAAAGCCCATTTATTTTTAAAAAGGTAAAAATATCTGTAGTTGTGTTGTGTCTTGTGATGTTTGTACTCTGATGTGGTTTTATGCAGTTGTTTGTCTTGCAAAAAAAATAGCTAAATCATACCTGAGTATTATATTTACAGCTTTTATTATAAATGTGTTTTTAATATGCACTGCAGTACATCTTGGCATTATTAAACTCTGATATGGAGTGTCTTAATGTCTCTGCAAGCCCTGAGGACTGATACTTATGGGATATGTTTAAGTAATAGGAGCTCATCAGTTAAAAATACAAACTTTGCCATTGGTGTAATTTGCACCGACATGCTACGGTGGTATTCTCGGAAGTGGGGACAGCTTCAGCTTTCATAATGAAGCTCAGTCATGCAGCAGCTCTCTAGTTGTAGAGACGTATGCTTCTTGTAAGGTCTAATTTTAATGTCAATTGAATCAAAACAAAAGATTTTTGGATGACAGTGAATTGCCATTTATGACAGGAATGTGCAGGAGTCGCAACTCGTTATACTTTGGTCACAGATAAACGGAGGAAAGTGTAGAACTAAAAATTAGGGGAAGCCACATTCAAATGCCAGTGTGCAATATATTGTCACACAGTGTTCCTTTAGCTGACTGAGTGAAAAAGAGCTTTTCTTACTGTAGAAAACCCATCCTTAAGACAATTCCAGAGTGACAGTCCCCTTCAAATAACAGTTCATGCTTCCAAGAGCTTACGTGTGCCCATGTTTGGGGCTTAGGAGTCTTCTGACACATTTCACTGTGTTCCTTAGGAAGGTGTGCTGTTCTTACTGGTCTTTTCCCATGATTTCTCTCATTCTCTCAATTCACAGCTCAGATTGGAAATATAAGGAGGTCTATAGTGCTATTAGTTGTGCAGTTCTTTCCAAGGGCAGTACAGCTGTAGCAGGAATTTACTTCGGCAGGGAAACTGTTAGCTCTTGTCTGTGCCACGAGGGGGAAGGCGTTTGCCATGCTTCTCCTTTAACGAGGAACGGGATAAGGGAAAAAATGACCCTTTGCAGTGATGACTGCAGGGGAGTGTGTGGTGGAAGGACAGACGATGCAGTTGCTTACATCTAGACTGGGGTTGGGGATCCAATGAATCTGTTAGAGTAGGTGGGGTTGGAAGCAAGTAATTGATGGAAGGAGTAAGAAGGGTAACATATATGACCTGAATCATGGGTTTTTTTGATGGTGGTGGGTTTTTTCCTTTCCTATTTAGTATCCTAGGTGTATTCAGTGTAGCTGAGGGTATTTTAGGATAAGCTGCTAGCTGCTTTTGATAGAAGGGGACAAAGTTCCCAAATGTGACTCTGGAAGGAAAATCCTGAGGTGTTAGAAGCATCCATTTGGGAAGCGGTACCCATCTTTTACCTCTGTGTTGGCTGTTCTTTCCATCATACTTTGGAACCTTGTTGAAGACTTGCACTCTGGAATTGGTTTTCAAGGGTGTATCCTGTGGGGCTGCTCACCTCTGCACTCAGCTGCACTCTTGGTTTTGGCTCGGAAGAGACTGATCCAGCTAAGTCATAGTCAGAGCCTGACATCTTCTACTCTGGTGGGGTTGTATTTTTCTCAAGCACACAGCGTGGCTTTTCCCTTTGCACTTTCTCTCTAGAGAGAGAGCTTTCTAGTGACCTCCTAAACAAGTGGAAAGATCTAGATACCTCTAAGTGTTACCACAGCAAGAGGTTCTTTTGTCCATCTTTCCCTGCCTCCTCCTTACCACCCCCAGTACAGAAGTAGTGTTTGCTGTGGTGAGTGGGTAAGTTGCACTTAGTTTGTGCTGCTCATTACCCAGTGCTGTGTTTTCCCCTCATTGAGCTTGATACTTACTCCACCTGCAAAGTTAAAAGGGTTCATTAAAAAAAAGAAAACAAAGATGACAAAAGATTTATGGGACAAAGGCCTGTTCTAGCCCTGTTCTGCATACTGGTGGTGCTGTTTGGGGCAGTTGACCTTTTTTTTTGGTCAGTACTGCTTCCCAGTGCCTCTCAAAAGAATGTTAGGTTTATCTTTCCAAAACACCGAGTTATTTTCTTTGAGGCTGTGTTTGTGTAGTTTATTGGTTTTACTGTGGGCTTGGAGATTTTAAGCGCCTTGCTTTCTGGTAACTTGCTTCACTGTGCTTTGTGCACAGGCTCTGAGTGAATTTCTAGTAAGCAGTTTCTCAGTTTTGTGGCTTCCCAACATCCTGTGTTTAGATAACAGGTTTTAGATGGAGGCTTCAGCTGCGTTTTCCTTGACTCGGGGTTTGTTCTCCTGTGTCTTTCCTCAGATAACACATGAGAAAACTTGAGCATTATGCTGTCTTACTGAAACAAGAGGTCCAAATGCCTATAATTATGTATATTTTATTTCCACTAAATGTTGAGAAGATTTGAGGGTTGAGCTTAATCTGTTCTGTGACTATTAGAATCTTTTGATAAGATGGATCAAAAGTCTGCCTAGTGCTTTTTAATTGCAGATTACTGCAAAAAACAGGCTTTTATATATACATATATTGGGAGCTTGAAGTTGTAGAAGACAGATTTGTATCTCAAATGCATTTGCTTTTCTCTATGATAATGTTTTCTTTATTATTTAAAACTTTTCCAGGATTTTGGAAGCTGCAAGATGTTCACATCTCACAGATGCGGGTTTTACCCTTTTAGCACGGGTAAGGGGCATTTCGGAAGGTTAGAGCTCACCGTGCTGTCATTGCTGCTGAGCAGCTGTGAATTGATGTAGTCCTGCTGGGAAGAAATATGAGAAGAAAAATAAAGTAGGAAGAATCCAGTGGAGGAGGGGACTAAAGTGATTTTTATTCCTGAACTATACTTAAATCTGCAACTTGACCTAGTTTGCCATTTATCGTTGCATTTTTCACTTTTCCTTCCCCCTTTTTTTAGTATGTTTCAATCGAATGTATTATGCTTAACGTAATTCTAAACTTGTGTTCTGTATTCTAGCCAAATTTCCTCATAAAGATGATACATACCCTTGTGATGTTCACACCCAAAATATCACCGTATAAAGGATTATTCAGAGCATACCTTTTAAGTTACAAAAATACTTACATTTCAAGCTATGCTTCAAGTTAGGCTTGCGTGCTTGCTGGTTTAGGGAATCTGAACACAAAAATAATACTCTGTAAACAGGAGTCATCTACACTGCTGATATTTAGTGTGTGTGAAAGGGTTGTTTTTTTTCTAGCCACAGGGGTTAAACAGAGTGGGTTTTCAGCACTACAACCTTGGGCTTTCCGTAGTTGCCTCGAGCCTGCTTTTGGGAGCTGGAAGTTAAACCATTTCTTCCTATGCCCATAAAAACACACGCTGAGGTTTGGGCTGAGCCATGGCACCGTGTGGTCTGCTGTGAAGTCACGTGGGACATCATTGTCTCGAACGTGAATTTAGGGTGTTTTTTACCATTTTTTGTCCTGTGATAGTGATCAGATACTTGAAGGGATTTAGCTCGCAGTTTCCTCTTGGAGGCTGCCCTTTCCCATATTACTAGCCCCATGCATGGTTATGTCTATATATTGTTTTATTTTGTCTTTTGTTCATCGGTTTGGTTTTTATTTATTTTAGAATTGCCACGAGCTGGAGAAGATGGACTTGGAAGAATGCGTTTTGGTGAGATTTAATGTGAAAAGGAATATTGAACATCCAGTGCCAATAAGAACATTAGCACTTTCAGTTGAAAGTGCTTTGGTGTGGGTTTTTTATTAATAGTGCTGTGTTTATGATAGTAAATAAAAATAATTATTGGGAAATTCTATACAGGGAATTATTTGAAGTGCAGCAGGTGTCTGGGTGTTTTCCAGCAATAACAGAACCTTCATCTGTTAGAGAAAGAGATACCCATTTGAGGGCTGGCTCTCCTACTGTCTGTCACTTACGGTTGTTTGGTTTCTTTTCTTTCTAGATAACTGACAGCACATTGATACAACTTTCTATACACTGTCCTAAGCTGCAGGCATTGGTAAGTTCAGCTCTTTGTGAACTTTAATACATACTTCCAAAATGACACACACAACTCCTTCAATATTGGTTTTATATTGGCTGCTTACTCTGGGTCTAGGAAAAGTTGCTGATGTAGAATGATACAAAATGTATGTAGTTCGTGCAAAATATATGTGTTTCATAAGTATTCTAAAAGGGGCAGGTTTACTTCTTATGGTTAATATCTTTCATATTTGATTATTTAGTTATAATATGACTTTTCATAGGCAACTTAAGGGTACTCAGACCTTTGTGGATACTCTTGAGTGTTCACTAATGGTTTTCTTAGGGAGTATGACATTTTAATTCAAATACTGAGTAAAGAAAACCACCCAGTGAAGATAAATGTAGTTGGTCTGTAATCAGTTTTGCATGCAAGCAGTTTTTCCCAGGGACTACATTTACATAGTAAATTATGGAAGGTTTTTTGACCTAGGCTTTTGAACGGAATGGGAGAAGGTTGAGATGCCTTCAGTTGGGGTACCCTGCTCACTGTATTTCAGAGAACTGTTTTTTTAGGGAATGTTGCTTATATCTTTCAGAACATCAAAAAACAATTTCAGGTGACAAAATTTGGCTGTTCTTCAAGGTACTCCAAAATTACTAGACTGTCCTTACAATAGAGGCTTCTGTATGTAGAGCCAGTTGTCCCAGAAGTGTAGATTTGTTATGTAAGACTTGTACCTGAGAGAACAAGTATCTTTATAATCTGTTCTTAGAGGGGATTAAAGGAAGGTTTGCTGCTCTGCTAATTAAATTGTTTTATGACTGGTTACTGTTACTTGGGTTACTAAGGTAGCAATGTGAGGAGAGATGGCTTTTAAAAAGGAGGTTGTTCACTATTTTTTATTATTGTTGGTTTTTATTTTTGCTCATTAATTGTCTGACGTCATCTCTGTATCAGAGTTCTTAATGTTAAATCAAACAAGAGTTGTCAGGAGATGTGGAGCCATTGATAATGGGACACTTTCTGTTCTTCTGTGACAGATATGGTTTAGTATTGTAATCCCAACCATAACCAGTACTTGAAAGAGATCTTTTGTACCAGTTCTGCCAGTGCTTCACCAGAGATACCATAAAAGCTCATTAACTTTCAAATACCTTTTTGAAGCTGCTCCTGTTTGCTGGCCTCTATGTGTTAGCACACAGATGGGGAAGTGGGGCATTGGTAAAGTCACATGCCTTTTCTAAGGGAGCCAGAGAAATTGATGGGTTTTGTGGATGTATATATGTGTGAAGGAAGGATACACACTCAAAGACTGTGAGCAAACAGTGATGGCTGAAAATTACAGGGAAAGAAAAACCAGACTAGCAGGTGGCAAACACCCTACGTGAACTAATCTTGGTACTTCAAATTTGACATCACATATGACTGACGGTTCTGTAAACTCTTGTGTAGACATGCTTTAGCATATGTTTAGGTATATTTGCAATTTAGATATTTTGCAGTTGCAAAAACCAACTTTAAATCTGTTTCTTGGTGTTTGGAGACTGAGTAGACAGAGGAAATAAGCAAAAGCACTGTTAGGCCAATTATAACCATTGTATCTTCATCAGTATCAGAGTACTCAAATGCTTTATTACTTACTGGACTTAAGAAGTAATTTCTGGTGAAAGTGTTTAATAATTGTACATTCAAATTATTAGAGAAACTGTGAAACACTCATGGTATCCCTGGACATGAGGAGACAATTGAATTCTTCAGTTAAGTTGGTCATACTGTTTCTTACTGTCACAGTATTTCTTGCCGTATTTGATTTATCCACAGCATTTAGTATGTATCATCAAAAAGAATTTGATCTTATCTCTTTGTTCTAAAGATTTCAAGCAATTGTCTTCCTGAAATTCCACATTATTAACAATTTCTAACGGGCTTATGAAGTCAGAAAGAAACACGATTTAATGCAAAGTCTGTATGATTTGGTATATTTGTTTGACAAAGTTCCAGGAACACAGCTGTACATCCTGTATTGTCCTTTCCGTACCAAACACAGTGTCTCAGGAAAGCTGAATTTTATAAGCTGCTTAACTTCCTGGGACGGAAAACTCTTAATTAGCCAGCAGACTGCTGCCATAGCCGACAGCTTCACACAACCTCCTGTCCTTCCTTGGAACAGCAGGTCTGTTAGAAGTGTTCTTTAACCCTCCAACTGCTGATTGTTTCCAGGCTGTGAGCCAGATCAAATGCTCAGAGCACATATATAAAGAAAGCAGGTACAGAAGGGAGAACTTAAGTATTTATTTAAAGTGTTGATAGACTTGCAGAATGGAAATGTAAGCTCAAACACTGTTGACAGGGGGAGGTGCTTCGTTTGGTGCCTTTTGGAGACAGTGTGCATGGGGTGTGGTGGTGCTCGGAGTCACTTGGGGAGTGAGTAAAGTCCGACCAGCTGGAGCTGAAGGGAAGCTGCTGGGGTGGTGCCCCATCAGACTGGAGGGGAGTCGCAGACCTGCCTCCCAGCCTCTCCTCTGGGTACTTGTCCATCCCGCTCAGCAAAGGAGAGAAAATGTTGAGGGGCAAGTTGTTCTGAAGGGCAGGGCAGACCCCGTGTGCCTGGCAGCAGGCAAGAAATGCCCGTGACTCTAGCTGAGGTAAGATAAGTGTAAGCCATGGCTGGTGGTCCTCGGGCTTCCTCGTCAGGCTGAAATAAAAGACAGATGTGGTGTACCAAGGGAAGGATTACATGAGTGATAGGCAGGAGGTACTGTTGAGCACTACTGTTAACTTGTGCTGAGTTAACAAGTGCTTTTGGATTGCTGCAAGTTTCTTCGTTACTTGCTGCTTGGAAAATATTTGTGGCAGGGAAGTGCTACTTCAGAAGCAGTCACCGTTCGACTTGGATACAAGTACGGGCAAGCCATGGGGCTGAGCAGAAAGCAAGGAGCTGGCCCAGAGCCCAGGGTGAGGGGGGGAGAGTTCACAGATCCCACAGGTCTCTAGTGCAGAAGTTGTGAGAGCATTCATTTCACTGGTGACAAGGAGTGGTTTTTAGGCCTCCTCTGAGGAAAGTCCGTTTCCTCCTGTTGTCATCATCATTGCTTCCCCAAAAGTCATGAATTCCCTGCAGGAACCGGGAAGCTGCTTTATGTGCTGCTGCTGCCTGAGATGCTGCAACTTTTTCCATGCTCTTGAAATTCAAAGGAGTAAAAAAAAAAAATGCTGCAGAGGAGCAGAATTTTTTAGTTGAGCGTGCTGACTGCTGCAGAAACAGCTCCTGCAGCTGTACAAGATGTTTGTTACTCCTTGCGTGTACAGCCTGGGGTGCTGAGCTTCTGGAAATCGTTGTTCAGCAAACCAGTCCAATCTGATTGTCCTGTATCTATAAGGACTTGCACAGGCGTGGTCCTGGCAGTGTGTATGAAAAGGTGTGGAACAGTAACTCCTCTCAGTAGATCCTCATCTATTCCTGTGTGTTCTTGATCACCCTTTAAAGCCATCTCCTGTTTCTGGCACAGTGTGTGCACTGTTCACACCCACTGGCAATGGAGGTGTGTGATAACTGGAACAGAATTTCCATGTCCGTGAGGAGTTTGGCAGTGATGCCTGTTTGGGGACTTGTTTAGAAGCAAAGTTACAAATCCAGGACAGCCTTTTTGTTAAGTAGAGCTGTTTGTTTGCATTGTTACTCTTCTGGATTTCAGCTGTACATTCTTTGTGACTGTTCAACCGCTGGAATGAAGGAAGTAGAGCACAGAGTAACTTCAGACTGAGTGCTGTCCTTAAGTGTTCGCTCCTCTGTTTTAGAGCTTATCTCACTGTGAATTGATCACCGATGATGGGATTCTTCATCTGAGCAACAGTACGTGTGGTCACGAGAGGCTGCAGGTATTGGAGCTGGATAACTGTCTTCTCATCACTGATGTGACTCTGGAACACCTGGAGAACTGCCACAACTTGGAGAGAATTGAGCTGTATGACTGTCAGCAAGTCACACGAGCTGGAATCAAACGAATCAGAGTACGTGTTTGCTGACTTGTTCCCCTGGGGATGCCTGAGCTGTTGATACTGCTCGAGACTGCATGAATCCTGCAGATTCCCAGCCAAGGGAGGAGGGGAATAGAGTCTGAATATTGTTCTGTTCAGTACCCTCCTCTAGGGACTAGATGTAGCTTTTCTATATGAGCAGTAATAATTGTCTAATTCTATTTGTAAGTCACAACGCTTTTGCTGTTGGAAGGATGAGTGCCTACGTTCTACTCTCTATATTTTTTGAAATACAGGCTTCTATGCTTTTAGGATTCTGTAGTGGCATTCTTTACCTCTCCTAAGATATACGTTAATATACAGAGCCAATCGTAAAGCATCTGCATGGAGATTTCAGTTAAGGGGTTGTAGAATCCAGCCATAAACATTCCTCTGTGTACCTCCCCCACTGGCTCAGGCGTGCAGACGCTTTCTTTTCAGCTAACCAACCATAATGAGAGCCCCCTTGGCAGCAATTGAGGTGTATGGCTGCTTTGTATTAGGCACATTTATTTCTCTCCCATTGTAACACAGACTTTTCATCCCCAGGCTCATCTACCTCACGTGAAAGTTCATGCTTACTTTGCTCCAGTAACACCCCCTCCGTCAGTGGGAGGGAGCGGACAGCGCCTCTGCAGATGCTGCATTATTCTCTGACAGTAAGTGCAACCACGCAGAAAAGTTTGTTGTTGTTGTTGAAGAGAAGAAGGGGGACCGTAAGTCAGCGGAAGGAGTCGGTTTCCTGACAGTCCTCATGGTGGTGTTTGGTCATCCAGTTTTGTGACAAGAAAAGCATTTTTTTTTTCCCAGGTAAAAAAAAATCTTAATGTAATGTACAGCTGTGGATTAAGTTGGTGAAGCTTTGGTTTGTATTAGTAACTCCTTCCTTCTGTTGGCATGAGAGCTGGAGTATGGTGTAAAACGTGGGGGCATTTCAGCCTAGCAGCTATGCAGTGGAAGTTCACTAAACTTGGAAGTTGATTTGCGTTTGTAAGCACTACTTGGTGTGAAGTTCTGACGTAAGGCGGGGCTCATGTCCTTCACCCCAAGGAACCAGACCTGCTGTTCTGTAACACACCGGACAGATTAAAGAGCAGGTTGAAGGACAAATCAGCTTTAGCAGATGTTGACCAAAAAAAAAATGCAAGGTAATCATGAGCTCTTACAGCAAAACAGCTTCTACTTTTTCATGATTCCGCTTCATCTTTAATTATGTAATGGGACATAATAGGTAATGTCAGAAGGTAAGACAGCACCTCACGGGACCTCTGTCAATAGAAATGCTTTCACAGGGTTTGAACTTGGTTCGGTTGAGCTGTGTGTCAGTATGACACTTGCCTGTCACTGAAGCACGCCCTGTGCCTGGTGCCATCGGGCTGTCAGAGGGGTGAGCAGTGCGCCGTGGCGGAGCTGCTGTGCTCTGCTGTGCATGCGGCCACACGCAGCTATGGCGCGTCCTGCAGCGCCCTCCCCTGCAGCCTCTGTTTGTAGGGAAGGATGCAGCGGTTCTGGGAAGAGAGGGGTGTGTTATTCCTGCTTTCCTGCCGAGGAAGAAGGGAAACCAGGTTCAGTTACAGGAATTGTGATGGAGCGGGGGATTCAAGTCAAGCTGTTTGTCCCACCCCTGGTAGGGACACAGCAAGCAGAGGCAGGAGTTGAGCCAAACCAAACATCTGGTTTTCAAATGTAGGAAGCCCAAAACTCCTCACATCTGGGTTATTTAAGAAGCTGTCAACTTCTGAATGGTAATAATATCATCTGTGTATTAACTCTTAAGGCCATGCTTTCATCCTTAGTTTTTCAGTGCTAGCGGGTTAGATAAAGAAACTTTTTTATATTAAGCAACTTAATTATCTGAGATAAACTACTCAACAGTTCAGAAAGCATTTTTGTGTAAGACTGTTTGTGTGTGTGTTTTAAGAGTTCAGGGCCTGTGTGTTTACTGAAGATTAATAGAAATATTGGCTCAAAAAGCAGTTGGAGAAGTTACTATGGGATAGTACTGCAATTTCCCCCCCCCCCCCCCCAAAACTTTAAGGTGTTTTTAAAAGGAGTGTGACCATTAAGATGTTTATGGACACCAGTGGCTGTGTTTTGTTCGTGCTTCACACGTTCCCCGATGATGGGGGACGGTAAATTAAGGTCTCAACTTGGAGGATCACTTACAGATTAGAGAGCAGTATGTAGATTTCTTTTTTACTTCTACAAATTAAGCCGCTTGGGGCTTGTTGTGTGCAGCAGTGGAGGAGTGCTGTTACAATCGTACGGAGAATTCCAGTGAGGTACTGCTGTAATGGAGAGTTTTAAGCAGTTTATTCTTGTCGGTACCAGTATGTGCAGATGTGTTTGTTGCCTTTTGTTGGCTCGTTTTTTTTCCTAAGAACGTAACGAACCATGTAAGTCTTATTGCATTACAGATGTACAAAACCAAATGGAACCTACTCTGATATAGGACACTTAAATAAACAATCAGCTGATGTCACATTTGTTGCAATTATTTCAAATTTAACCAAGTTTTCCACTAGAAGCAGAAGATCTGTGTGTGTTGGGTGCTGGTTTGCTTCCATTATTTACGTTTACCTGCTGTTACTGCTAGGGTTGGCCGTGCAGCCTGTCTGGATCTGAACAACGGACGTATCTAACTAATGTGTGGGGGAGGAAAAAAAGCAAACCCAAAGAAAAGCACATTTACAAAATTATTGAAAAACATTTATTATACTTAAATTGAAATGTGTACATCTTATTAAAAAACAAAAGCAATTTGCTGGTGCCATAATTTAATTCCAATTTCAAGTGAGCTGGACAAACTACTGTACAACTTTCAATATTCTTTAAAATTAGATATTTGGATACTTTCCAATCAAGGATTTTTCCACTTTTTATAAAACATTTGGATTTGAATATGGTGTGAGCTGAAAAGACACGAGTGTCAGTTCAAGAAAATACTAGGACCAAACAAATACCCAAAGATGAACCAACTTATAGGCAGAAATGTTTTTAAGTAAGTAAGTACATAAAATTTTACTTTCAGTGCAGGAGAAATAAAAAAAACAGGAAAGAAACTCTAGTTTTGATGAATTCAGACTTCCAAAAACGCTACAGCTTTAAGAAGCTTTTTTCTGCTAAGCACTTGAGCCAGTTATGAAAGAGAGAATGGAAAACAAAAATTAAATCCAAGTTGCTTTTTTACATGCTGTAGTAGCTGTGTACGTTGAACACTGCAGTGTAAAAAGCAAACGCTTCCCCAGCTTTTAAGCCCGAGATCACGGTGGAACTTTTCAGAGGCACACAACGACGGCGCCCAAACTGTCACTTGCTGCCTTTTGAAATGTTCCCCTCGACATGCCTCACCAGTTCATGTTAACATAGGAAATGCTGTGCTGTGGCTTTACAAGAAATATCCAAAATATTGGAAATGCAAACTGGAAACGCAGATTTTCAAAGAACAGGAAGTATTTGGTGAGATGGAAGAGGCACTGTAACAGCGGTACAGGAGGGAGCAGAAAGGGCAACAGAAAAGGGAAGACAATTGTCCGGAATAGCAACTACAGCATGGCATTTACCTGCTCAGGAGGAAACTTCAGGGGGGGTATTTAGTGTTTCTTAAGCAATTTATTTCATGTTGCTCAAAGCTACGACAGCCCCATGGTGCCAGTGGGTCATCTTCCCTCGTCAGCATAATTCCACTAAGTCATTAAAAAAAAAAAAATCCACCTCTTGCTGCTAGTATTTTTAAACCCACCATTTTTACAAGCAAAGAGTTAAACTGCAGCAGTGCTCCGCAGAGAACCTAGGAAACTAAACGTAAAGGATGCATAGGCAATTCTTCTCCATTAAATTTGTTAAAGCAAAACACAATTACTTGGTACCCCATAGGATTTATATTAATCCCTCCAAATAAGGTACTATTGATAATGCAGTTTGCTGCATGCATATATTGCATCTGTCTGGGGCTCCTTAAAAGGCCCTGTTCTGGCATTTACACTTCTTACATACACTCTTATACACAATTTACACGGGAAGCTGTTTTGACAGCTTTACTCTCAAAAGACCCGACAACCTGATCACTATCAGCTGAACTACTCATCTCCACACGGATTAATATGTGCTCTGCTAACATCAAAAAAATAAAACCAGCGTAAGGTACAAGCAAGTAATAGACAAACTGGCACAGAAAGGTAAATGCCCCAAAATAAGTTTACATTCATCTCCAACTGGATACAGATAGGAGAAAAGCAACAGCGCTTCGCTTCTAGAAACTGTATCTACTGGCCATAATTTGCCTTATTTCAGTGAAGGGCAAGCACCTTTGCTTACATTGTCTTCCACGCCTGTACGCAAGCTGTACGCATGGCATTATACCTCTCATGAGGACACTTAGCTATGGCAGTGATAAGAAAGTTCACCTATCAAACAGCTCGTTAGAAAGGTCATTTTGTGTTTTCAATATGAAACATCGTTATACGGTGAAGTTAGATCCTAAGGTTTTTGGATGATCTTCGTAATCTTTAGGCAGGACTTGGTTCTGCATTGGAGTAGCAGTCTAGCAACTTTGTGTCATCACTTCAAAATTATATGGAAGCCTTCACCATTTTCAGCTGGAAAAGAGAAAAAAAATAAAGTGTCAGTCTTTCTTACATAAATAGAACTGTAACTCTATTTGCCAGTGCATGAAAATGTCACACATGGACTCGGTTTTTACTCTGCAGAAGTGGTTCATTACTGCTGTGAAATACTAAAGTGGAAACATTAAATATCAGTGATGCACTATGCAGCTGAAACACTTGAAGAATAACTTGAAAATCTCTTTGGTTTCCTGTTATTTCTGAACTCTTCCTACTACGCACTGAACCCACCTCATTTGAAAGCGACAGTATCACAGAAAGAAGTTAATTTCTGCAAGGCCAATATAAATCCTTAGCGTATGCTTTTAATCCTCTATTTTGGGATGTTCAGCCATAGACAGCCAAATGGAAAGAGCATTAAAAACCCCCCACCCTGTGGATTTTATGCGTAGAAACTAGCAGTACCGCCAAAAAAGTGTCAATAATGGACAGAAACATGTCTAAAAATCACGAGCCATGCAAATAGATTTTATATTACACAGAACAATCAATTTCAAGTTAGGCTGCTGATAAAGTTCAGCAGATTTTAAAAATCCATCTGATTGATTACTACAAAACCAGCTTTTAAAGATTTCCTATTTCTGCTGAACTGTTTGTATCTGGCTCTCCAAAGCTGGGACAGGTTCTGTAGGTAACGCTGATGGCAGCAATTTCCTGGCACCTTGTACCAGAGCTAAACTGGACTCCTCAGAACGTGTGGGGTTCATCTGAAGCACCCCGTGTTTAAAAGGGAGACTGACAACGCTCTTTTGCTTCACTGCCTGCAAATAAACTGATCCCACCCACTGACAGCATAGGAGGGAAGAAGTTTGTTTCATGAATGTTCGAGCGAGGCTTTGTTAGGCAGAGACTTCCTGCAAGTCAGCCTGGTCTAGACCTACCCTTACTTTTTGCTTGGGACAGTGTTATTACAGTAGTATTCTGCTTTAAAAGAGGCACCTTGGAGTAAACAATTATGATTTAGACTGTCAGAAAAGACACTGTACCTTTTATTGTGGTGAATAAGAAACAACTCTCATCTTGAAAGTTCTGAACCATCTACAAAAAAAAAAGAGTAAGCAAGTTCTGAAACCCTCCTGAGTCCATCCAGTACTAAAAATGAATACATCAGGTGCCAAACGCAGCCTTTTAGAAGCAATTACATATTTTTGGTTTCATTCAGCAAGTGACAAACATACACCAGATTAAATTAAAATTCATTCCTGTCAAAATACTGCTTTTATTGATCGTGCAACAACCAGTGGGGAGCCTATTACTGTCAGTTGTGGTTTTGGAACTCTAAATATGCGTAGCAGATGCTTGAATAAGCCGAGCTCAACAGGATTTGAGCAGTCCCTGCCTTTGAATATGTTCAAAATAAATGCATACTAAGTAATTACTGCAGCATCTCAAAACTGTACAGACCAGTTGCCTTTCTCCTCTCATAATTTGAATTTATTCATGTAGAGGAAGAGTGATGTTTAAAGGATCCTTTTGCTCATTTTAATATAAAGGAAAAAGTATCTAAATGTCAGAAAATACCAGGTAGCATTATCACACACTAATAAAGAAGCAAGCATGAGAAAATCCTCCATTCTATTAATTCATAAATAAAATTTGTCAAGAAAATGGAATTTCCATTACCTGATCACTAACAAGAATGTGGATACCTGTGGGCCCCTGTCTGTAAACCTGGTTGATCTGATGCAAAGGAATATTAAATGCCAAAGCAAGTTTGCGCATGACTTCTGAGGCTGCCATTTCTTCTAAGTAGATTGCATGATAAACTGCAAGGAAAAAAAAAAAGTATTTAAATAAGCGTGGTACTAACTGATAACAAGTAACTATATGGAAAAAAAATCTGAATTTGCTTATGTCCTGATTTACAACATTTTAAAAGCTAGAAACCCATGCTTTACTCCCCGTTCTCACTGAGCATGAACTGCCAGGACTTTTCTTTCAAGGTAAAGTCATAAGCACACCTCTCTGACGAGGGGAGCCTTCTGCTTGCTCTGATACCAAAACAACTTCCAGATTTTTTCATAGAATCAATGGTTTGGGTTGGAAGGGACCTCAAAGATTGTCTCATTCCACCCGCCCTGCCATGGGCAAGGACACCTCCCACTGGACCAAGTTGCTCAAAGCCCGTTTCCTACAAATCATCTTGGAGCTGAAGGGCGGCTGCAGGTAAACACAACGCTATACAGAAACAGAACAGTAAGACCAAGTAACTATTCAGTGTGATGCTGCACTTAGAGCTCTACAGCTTTATTTAAAAGTGCTAGAAGCCCTTGGCAGCTCCATGTTTGCACATTCTTCTGTCCCAAACCAAAGACTGAAGATAACCAAAGGGAAAATAATGTATTTGACAGAGACAGTATCCTATTTACAGATCCTCCTCCAGCTCAGTTCTTGCATGGAAAATGCACAGCTACTCTCACAGCAGCAGCCTATGGGGGTTTCAGGTCGTTGGGGAGGGAGGTCCCTTCACTCAAAGCCAAGAGCAATAAAAGAATCATTTCAAATAGCTCCGTTCTTGTAATTCTAAGATACAGGGACAAAAGCTCAGCCTCTTGGCTATTCTCTTTTCCTTCCCCCCTATCTTGTTTCAGGCTTACTGAGGCACAGGAATGGTGTGTTGAGCCACCCCGCGTGCGCCATACCGTATATTGCACCATTGCTGCTATCGCTGTTGCCTGCATCTTGTCTTTCCAGTTGTATGCTCTGTAGTAATGGCTCCTGACAGACATAGATTGTTAAACGAGGCCTTACAGACCTGCAATTCAAACAAACCACCTATCAGAGGACAGGTTACTGGCCCTGGAAATACCGCAACCGATACGAGGCTCTTTTTAAACACACCGCTGCCAGTTCCTGAGGCAGCTCTCACAGGCATCCAGGCCCATCCTGACACCGATTCCCAGATCTCCCAATTCGAAAGATGGGGGGGTTTAAATAAATGACAGAACAAAACCCACTGAGCCTCACACCCGACGTATTACCTGGATTTCAGTGCATTATATAGCCGAATTCCGTCGGCGGGACCACAGATTTGTACCAGATCTTCTCTTGTCAGCTTTAATAAATCAGCACCTGGAGAAACACAGGAGGATTATACAGATCTTATTTTAGAACATCTATACTTCTCAAAATAAATTGTATGTTCATTTAAACAAGAATAACAAACTCCACCATTATAAAAACAGAATCCTGCAAATGCAAACAAGCAAGGAAAATTCAGAATAGGCACCAGCTGGCATGAAGAAAAACCAACTGATTTTCCCAAGGTGGTTCCACTTGATGGTGTTCACATCTTCAAAAAAGCACAAAGTCTGCAAGGCACACGGTTTCTGTAGCGACAGGTGACTGCTCTGTATCCAGGCAATGGCTTAAATGACTCCAAGTTTTAACTGACACCCAGGTCAGTGTACTTTAAACACACACAAAATACAGAGCAAAGATATTTGATGGTTTCTCACTCAGCGAATCCTCTCAGGCATGCAACTGGTCCATCATATCCTCTACGCATGTAAGTTATTACAAGGCACTCGTTTAGAGAAGACGCTGCTGAAGGCTGGCACAGCTACATCAGCGTGGGCAAATCAGTTCATCAGCAGCCCCTGGGGTGAATCCCAGTCGTGGGGATACTTCCAGCCAAAAGCAGTTGTTTGGGGTTTTTTTAGATGATCCTGGGAATAAGTGAATCTGTGAAAACTGCTTCCCAGAACATTTACTTCAGAAAATGAAGCTTTGATAAAAGATACTAAGCAGATCTAAACACAAAATGGAAGGACAAATACTTCTTAGAAGCAGTATGGGTGTCAACGGAGCAAACAACAGTCTGAAAAATCACTCACTGTAACAGACGAGGGGGAGGGGAAAAAAAAAAAAAAAGGAAGACAGTCTTTATTTGTGAAATTACTCCACAGACGGTGTAGGGATGCACAGGTAAAAGCCTGCAAAAATACTTTGTCATCATACCCCTTCAGTACTATATTAAAAAACCCCACCACACCTGAAGAAGTATAATTGAAAGCTACGCTACATCCCTTGCTTCAAGGAAAATCTATCAGCCAGCTAGTCTGACTTCCAGAAAATAATAATGAAAAATGAGAACCACTTCAGAAGTTTTCCAAGGGTCTCTGTCAGACATGTGCTACTAAAGCTTCCTGAGAAAGCTTAGCAATCACAATATGAGAAGCACAGATGAAAAACTAACCCGGCAGCAGAAGAATAAACGGTCCATTTCCCACACTGCAAGGGCTGACTATAAAATATTGTGCTTTTCCATTAGGTCCATGGTATTTAAAATGAAGTCATCGTGCCACTGGTTAACTAAGGAGCCTTAATGTGGCAGCACGATGAGGTGGTGGATGCTGCTGGCTCCAGGGAAGCTTGCTGCAGTACTGCCCGCTGACATGCAGGAACAGGTTCCTTTGCTAGAAGCTGTGCTGAGCCACACTGAGGGGGGAAACCCAGGACAGCACTGACTTGTTACCGAGATAGCTGGTACTGCCATGTGGTTCTCGCACGCTGTGTATGGTAATCTGTTTGGATTTTTTTTTACCCTCAAAAAAGTCATGTTATTATGTGCCAAAAGCTGCAGTTTTTCCAGAGGTCTCAGGGTCTGGTCAATTTTTGTTTGGAGAAGTCATGCTGCCTATGCATAGGAAAACATCATGGATGCTTGGGGTCTCAAAATTTTAAGTTATTTTTATTATATTACTCTATTATTATTATCAGTAGCTTACAAAATTGCAGTTATGGCTACCCATATCGATGTCACCAGACCTATACACAAACAATTTTAATCACCCCCATGTTTCCATGCGGTTTGCTGCAGAAGGCACTGCAAAATACTGTCTCACTCATTAGTCAGACTGCAGAACTGCCTTTCTCAGGGCTGGATGACACCTTCACAGCTTGTTCAGAAGGGCAAAATGAGAGCTTATTTCTCAGAACCTGTACATCCTAGCAGAAAGCAGTATGAATTTTAGGCAGAAAACATTAGGCAGCAGCAAACAGCATTAATTAGCTGGAGAAAAGATGTAACTTGGAGCCTTACAGATTTCAGGAATGCCACATTAGAGAACCTGTACTTTCGGCCTTGACAGAATGCAGCCTCAACCAGGGAATCCTGGCAGAAGCAAGAGCTGAGCTAAGAGGCTGAGAGGAGTTACCAGATTCTCCCCGTCCTGTGTCACCAAAGAAAACCGAGAAGGAATTTTACTCCTGGTGTGTGTACTGTGTCATCCCACCCTTTGCACAATTACATGGAGGATTAAAGCAGCAAACAGCATAACGTAGCCCCAGATACTGCATCTATTGCCATTTCTTCCTTCCATACACACAGTGGGAACTCCACTGACACATACTTAAAGAAAAGCAACCAGACATTCTGCTGGAATGAAAAAAAAATAGAATGCAAACTAAACATATCATAAATTAGTAAGTTACAATAAATGTTGTTAGAGAATTGATTTCCCACACAAAACTTGCTCACTAACACAAAGACTCTAAATAAAAAAAAAGTAAACTATAGATACCTGAGAAATTTGAAAAAAGCCTTGTATAGGTAGAGAACCTATGCTTGAGCAACCATTGCTGAGTTTCCTGGATTGTGGCTGAAGGATGAAGCTGCTGTAAGAAACAAGATTGTATATAATAATTAGGATACTTAACCCCCCTCCCCCAACCCATTAAAAACCTCCCTCAGTTAAACACTTCCTCAGAATGTATTAATATCAAGGTATGTATAAATCCAGCGTCCTGACACAGATCTATAGCAGAAAGCAAACACTCACATCTCCAGTCCCTTGAGAGGTTCCATCTCCTTGGTGGTTTGGGGAGGAAGAATTGCTACAGATATTTTAAAAAAAATAAAATAAAATAAAATAAAAATTAGTATTACTAGAATTTTATTAAGCAAAATACTCAAGCATTGCTGAAAAATAACCTGAAATTCCCAAAACAATAAACATCACTGCTGAAAGACAACTTAAACGTTGCATAAAGTGAAAATTAAGTTAAAGATCACCACGCTTCTGTGCAAATCATCTGGTTCCTATTCCGTGTATTTTTTACCCCTGGAGAAGCAGCTTTACAACACTCCAGGAAGGTTACACGGCCACTTATCTGTCTTAGAGAGTGCCTGAGGCAGACAAAAGTATACAGGACAGACAATACCACTGTAAATCATTCCTTGATCACTCAAGTTTAATTACAGTAGTTTAATTAACGCCTCAGTACAACATTTTTTTTACCAATACAACTTATGTTGAAAAGCTTGCACAGATTATTGCTCTTCTTTTCTTGCAAGCTGTATTAACTGTGTAAGAGGGGAACAAAGGCTGTTCTTACTGAGAAAAGCTCAATAGTTTCCACAGTCCAGGACTAAATTCGAGCAGTTAAAAGGTAAAGGATTTGCTATATGGCAACAGACAAGAAGAAGAGTTTCCAACAATGGATAGTGAGAAAGAAAAATGTTGAAGCACAAGTAATTATGTTATAATTGAATGACACAATGCAAGTGTTAAACTCTAAAATAAACATATAGGTCAAAACAATCTCTCCTTCCTGAGCAGAAGCAGAACACAGTTGCAAGCTCCTAGATTTACTCAAAACCCACTTTTGAATAAACGTGATTATAAAATGTTACTTTTAGTTCAGATACAGAAAAGAATCCTACCTGTCTGGGACACTGTAGGTGTTATGTTGAGCAGAGGTAAAAGTCGGAGCAGGAGTGGGACTGTTGTTTACAAACGTTGTCGGAGTATCAGGCCATGGTGAACACTGAAGATAAAGAGTTAAAACTTTAGTTTCTCTTGACAATACATTTTTTTACTCTGATGCACAGTTCTTTTATTTAAAGCCAGGTGTTTTTTTCCACATAGAATTTTGATTGGTAATTCCAAATAAAGACTCCCTCCATCCCACACATTACATGCAGATACTCCAGGTAAACATCAGTTTTGTTTCAGCTTGTTCTTTCAAGAAGACTCCTATTTATACTGTCTTCTGTTAACAAAGTGAAGGTATTAGTGGTGGAACTGACAGAAGACCTGTACAGATCACTCGGGTTTAAAACAAACCAACCAACTAACCAACCCCAAGTCATCTGCTGAAAAAACTTCTTTCATCCTAGAAGAAATGAAGGGGCTGTTTAACTGCAGAGACCGTGACCTGACAACAGGTGTTCAGCAACAGTAAGTAAACTATGAAGCTAGATTTCACCTTGTGGATAAATTTGATGTCTTTGCCCTGACATGAGTTAAATACAAATGGAATTTTCAGTAGAAATTTTGTGAACTAAAGATTTTTATTGATTTACTGCAGGACTAAGATGATGCTTACACGCACTGCTCTCTCTAAACTGCTTGGTTAACTGGCATTTTCATACACAAATTTAAGTCATCACAAATATATTATGAACTAGCTGTCCAATTTAGCCAGTCCGTTTGGGATATTTTTTAAACCACAATGATAAAAGCCCTTTGAAATGAGACTGCCTTTTAGTGCTTCCAATACCACTGCAAATTCAGTATTTTAAAGAAGAATAAATAACAAACATATTTTGGCATGTTCAAAGACAAACAGACAGGATTAAAACAAGCAAGCAGCCCAAGATAATGCCTGTTAAAACAACGAAGATTTCTGACATACTTATCATGCACCAGCTAAATATCCTGTAAGGAAATTTCCAGAGTTACATCACAGCCTTGCAGGGGGTGAGGAGGAGGGAAGGGAATGACCTAATATTAATGGAAACGTGTTTCAAAAATTTTGTGCTGCAAGACCCTTTCACTATCTGGGGGAAACAGTAAATGAGAACAGTGTCAGCTGCAATCTGCTGTAAAACAGTTAACAACATTTCCGTGCTGGACCGCAGTCTTCACGCGTCAGAGTAAGACTGGGAGATCCCCAGCACAGCGCATACAGTTTCAAAAAAATTAAGCTTGCATGTCAATATCTTAAAAATTAGGAAATTCTTAATCTGTCTGAGATCTGATCCAAGTCAGTATTTTTGCTAGAATTTTTTTATTCCCACCTGTTGTTTGTCTTCTCAAGCTCATTTTAACATTAATCTCAAAAACATTCTATTACAACAGGTTGTTAAGAGTCCTTCATTCCCTAATTATGCGGTCCAAAGCCATAATTTTAAAATAAAAGCTCAACATAATAATGTTAACTTTGTTCTTCTGAAGTATTTTGAAAGCATAATTAACTTTCTTTAATTTTCTGAAATCCTCTCCCTAAATTTTAATGCAAGATATTTATCTGGACACGCCCACAGAGGCAAGCAGTACATCCTTAGCCACTATTCTATTACAAGATTCTGTTCAACATATATTTAAATGTGGAGGCAGGGAAGAATGCAGTGGTGTCGGAGAACTGCTTTCGAGCCATTCCCAAGGCAGGTACTGCAGTTAACGTTTCTGTCCTTCAAACCCAGCTGGAGTCGTTCACAACAAACTCCGAGTTTAAATGCAGGCAGACATTTGAAATATTTAGAAAAAGAAAATCCCAGCCCACAGCCAAGTGCCCTTTCTTCTCCTATAAACACACTTCCCTACCTTGTCTCCTCTTCCAGCAAAAATGTTACTAACTATCCACTGAGAATGAATCAGCTGGGGGGGAAAAAGAAAAGTAGTAGTAGTACTAATTGTAATACTACTGCAACGGGCCCATTGGCTCAGTTCTCCTTTCTTCTGTCTTACTAATTTTTCCTCCACAACCTGTATCTTAGTAGTGAGATACTTAATTCTGAAATGTTCAAAGAACAAAGAAGCCTAGCATAAAAAAAAAACCAAACAACTACAGCATATATACTTCAAGCATCTTCTAGCAATTAACTTGATCTGCTTACACTTTCCATATCACTCACATGCACAACTGTCCCACACTTCACAAACCCATCAAGTTCAGAAACAGGATTAGACAAATTCCTGGGCATCAAATCCATTAACACTCAAAAAACTAAGCAGGGATGTGCTTCCTAACATCCTGCATGATGTCAGAAATACATCTGAACGTTCCTAACGTCTGAAGAATTGCAGAAACACAAGTTATACAAAGCCACTGTTTAATGCCATTTCCCTCCCTACTTCAAATCTACCTGAGTCTGCCCAAACTCATGCTTTACAAGAAAGTAAAACTGAACTTTGGCAAAGAACTCCATACCATATTCAAATACCAAATCAACATGAAAGCAAAACACTTGCTCTCCAAACCAGGCTGCTTATACTCGGGCACGCAGCATCATCTTTGCCGAACAGTGCAGCAGTTGTATTACACATGGGACAGGGCGTTTCCAAGGAACCTACAAAATACAGGGTTCCTGCCCCAACAACTGCAGTTGCTTCTGGCAAAAGCAAAACACTTCTGCTCGTTTAGGCTTAATTATTCTGAATGCAGAAGTAAAGAAGTTATTCCCAAAATGTGAAGTCACCCACATTACGTATTCTGTGTGCTACTGATACCTATGTGAAGTACAGACAGATGTAAGGAGAAACAAATCCAAGAAACACTATATGCTTATGTTAATAAATTAGTTTTGTTCCAGCTCCACTTTCTTCTTCACTTACAGAGAATATTTAACTTCTGCACCAATCTTTCATGTCCAAAACTTAATGTTCCAATTTATTTCAAGGTCTCTACCTGGAATTCTTCTAAATTCCGTGTGCCCTATAACCAGCTCTATCTGCAAAAAAAGATGGTTTGACCAAGTTTAATCAAATTGTAGCTTTACAGATGTAGCTTGTGACCTATAATATAATATATACCAATATAAAAATCAACCAAGATACTGCAAGACAGAAATAAGTGCAAAGACGTAACACAATACAAATTTGCCTGAATTTTCAAATCTGAAGCAGGTGAAAGAATGTGGTGGGTTTTTTTTCTTCTTCGTTAGATAAGCTCTTGCTTCTACAAATTTGAAAGAGAGGAAAAAATAAAATGCCTCCTTCATAACAGGACCCCTGGATGAAGGTCACCTGTACATTAACATCCACTCTGAGGTCCAGAAGGCAGCATTAAGTTTAGAGCCTCTTATCTCTGCAGAAAAAATCAATGCTCCATAGCATGAGAAAGTCTTACCAACTAGTTACCTATGCATCTGTCTGTCTGGAAAATACTGAGATAAATACTGCAGGAACTGCAGTGAATGCACTGAAGTTTGACATATCAGATGAATAAAAATCAGTAATGGAAAAGCATATCTAGATGGCTTTCTTATGAAAATGAATGAGAAGGAAAAGATGGGTGATGGTAATTAGAAAAAACTCTCTGGTTCTTAGGAAACGATAGGAGAAGTGCAGAGCAGAATGACCATGCAGAAAGGAAGCTTCACCAGACTCTTTGTATTGTGTTAGAATCCCATACAAATTAAATTGGAAAGAAAAGATAGTAGACTCAATGTTTCCTGAAGGAAGCAGAGTAAGAGACCAATCTGTCCAAATCAGACTGTGGCTGAGCTGGAAGAAATCATACAGGAAAAAAAAATAAGAAAAGAAACAAAATTAGAAACAAAAGAGAACACCAGAATCTTGGAGGAGCAAAACAAAAAAGCCAACATACAAAATGAGATGCAAAAAGGAAGGAACAAAAAAGGTGTAGGAGGAAGATAACAATACCTACCTATAAAAAGAAAGAGAATTACAGATTGGATCAACCTAAACTTCTGGAATCCAAGAAAAGATATCCAAAACCTATTTCTGGGCTTCTAGGAAGCCGCATTGGCTGAGTAACAGCCAACACTTTAAACTTTGCAAAGAAAAATACACTCCAAACAATCCTGTTTTCCTTTTGTAAGGGAGCCACCGTTCGTAGGACACGTGAAGTATGAGATCCATCATGTGTATAGACATAACATGTAAAACTGTGTCAATTCTCATACTTTTAAAAAGCAGGTGTTTAGTTTTTGTGCCTGAGCCCCTCCGTGATGGCTGTACTGCACATACGGTACATGTGATCTGCATGCAATGAGGTAAGTCTGGTAATGGCCAAACCTTCCGATGGCTCCATTTGGGAACACAGATTTAATTCTGGACAGAACTGCTCTAAGGAGAAACATGCACTGTCCCCTGCCCATATTTACAAGGCCCACAAGAATAAGCCTGTCTGGTGACAAGAGAAAAAGGCTGATGAGATGGCCTTCAAGCTATAGATCTGACATTCCTTCTCTAGATCACACAAACAAGTTGTACACTCACCTCCTATAGTTAAAAATAGTACTTACTGAGTGTATAGTGATCACCAAGGTTTCACTATGAATACAGCAAAAATAGTGTTTCATGGGGGTTTTTTATGGGCTTGGTGATTTCTAATAATTTTGCTACTGGTAAAAATTGTGATGATGGAACAGGTTATGTGTTAACCCTGCTAATGATACCAAGTTAGCACGGCTGAAAGTATTTCATCCTACAGGAGTAAAACTCAAAATGGTCTCAGTAAACGGACCAAATGATCTCAAGATGGAATTGTACTAAAGGCAAATGCAAAACAGGAACGGTCAGCTGCTCAACTAAGATACCTGGAAAGCTGTACACAATTGTTATTCCAAAACAATCTGCGGGACATTCTTCATCCCAAACCAGAAGTGAAGAAATAAAAAACACACACACTTGCCTTTGTGTCCTTTGAGAAAGGCATTAGCAGTCCAGTACTACTCATCCTACCTTTATTTTTCTTCACTACAATTAAGGTCATGCTCCCTTAAAAGAAGCCTGGTATTCCAACAGATTTTTAAGTTAAGAACAGATCAGACAACTTTCAGGCATCATTTGCTTACAGCCTGCCCTATTCTGGACTAGCGATTTGTCATATATTTTAAAAATAACTTTCTCTTTTCCTATAAGCAATAATCATTCAATGAAATATTTGTAACAACAGAAAGAGGAGAGAACATGGAGGGGAAAAAAAACAAGTAGAAATCTCTCCAAGGACCAGCTTCAAAAGATGCTTCAGGCACGCTTTTTATGTGAAAGTGATAAAATCCTGTTTTCTCCTGTCTATACCTCCCATCCCCAGGGCAGTCTGGAGCAAATAAAAGAATGTCTGCATTGCCAAAGAATGCTGAAGGTGCATCTTAAAAGACAGAACAAAAAAAAATAGAAGCAACAACCAAGAAAAGTAGAAGGTAGAGTTTAGACAGCTCAGTGCTTACAATAGTTTCAGGGGGCAAAAAAATCCTCCACAGAACCCATCTTACTTGCCTTCCCCCCAGTTAGACAGTTCATAAACAAGAGGCATACACTGAATACTTGAACCTTATACATCACTTTCAGCGTTCATAAATACAAACTAAGTAATATCTGAGGGACAAGAGTCAGACAGTCATTGCTTAAGTGCTGCTGGGGAAGAGCTGGTCAAAGACCAGTCAAAGAACTGTCTTCTGCAGTCACGCAATTAACTGACACTCAGCCTTGCCAAATGGAAGACACAGGATTGTTTCCCATCTCAATTTAAGGTCTCAGTGATATTCACCTTAAGAAACAGCATTTCAGAAATCTAAAATGCCAGCCCTTGACAAGAAGATGGCACAGGACATACGTTAGATGCATTCTGGGGAGCACATACAGGGTTAGCGTACATGTCATGAAGATGTGCTGACTCTTCTGAACTGCATTAAACCTGCTTGGAGCACAATGCAGAGATGGCCAAAGGAAAAACCAGTAACTAACCATCAACCATCTGCAACACTACACGGTGTTTTAAAAATACTGAAGTACATGGAAACTTCTATTGAATGTAAGTACAAATACAGAACAAAACACTAGATTTCACTGTTCTTACTTCCACTAATTACACACATACAGGAAAGCAACAGCTACTTCATTTAAAGTCACATAAACGGAAAGCTCTTGACTTTAAAAAGTTACACAGTCCCTCTGCAACAGTTTAAGTGTTAGATTTAGGAAGGATTCCTTTGCTGAAAACAAACATGGAGTAATTGGTATACATAAAAGTGAATAAAATTAAGACACAGCAATCAAAATATTTTTACTTTATATAATGGAAGTTTCTCCTATATCTAACACTGTACAAGGTAACTTGCACAATGAAAAGGTAAGAAGTCCCTTACACTGCCTCGCTTTGCCAGAGAATCACCGTAGTCTGCTGGCAAAGTCCGCTTGCTGGACTTTTTCTGCTCATGTTCAACTGCATCTTCAATTATAGGCTCAAGCCTCATCTGGACAAACACCAAAGATTTGGATCAATTTCTTTTCATTATACAGTGAGGAAAGATATAAAGGCCTTTTAAAAACTTCTGAAATCTTTAAAAAACAAAAATGCATAGAACTCACTGATGTTTAAATAAAAAGAAAATGCAAAAACCTACTGAGGCTCTGGCCTTAAACTCTGTCATCTCCAAAAAATACACTTTGAAGCTCGAATTGGGCAGATAATTCTAGATTCCCCCCTCCTTTATTTTTTTTTTGCTTTTCAGCTGCAAGGTTTTTAGATCTGTACCAGAAGACTTGCTCTAGGGTTCAGTACAGTCAGTCAGTCAGTGTTCAATTCTAGTGTGTTTTAATACAAGCATCTATTGAGTATCTAAATGAAAGTTTACTAAACAAAATCTTAACATTTCATGTTGCTGCTCCCTGGACAAGTCTGACAAATACAAAGCTTATCTTTGTGCAGAACTAATTCTTGCCCAACCCTTCCAGGACTGCAGCTAAGTTATACGCTGTATCTATGTATTTTCTCCTCAGCAAGCAGATGCAGTTCTATTTTGTTACCTCTGTAAGAACTGTGGTGTCATATGAAGGCTGATACTTTTCTTTTTCATGTGCAGTTCGCTTTTCCATCTTTTCTCTGTCTGTTTTCTGTTTCCTGTCTGCTCCTTTTGGCTAAAAATGAACAGTTACATGAACAAGAAAGCAGGTGGAAAATGGTTTTATAATTGAAATCTGATCTCAGAAGTCAAGCAGTAATATAAATATGTCCCCCATCTTTATGAGAGCTTCTGAGAGACTTACGAAAGATCTGTTTTCTACGGTTACCTTAAAAACTTTGATTTGACAACTGGCTGAATGCAGATGATCTGTATATTCTCCATTTTCAGTCTGTTTAAAAGTGTCAACCTGAATCCTAAAAGGAACTCCTTTCTCTCCTCCATGTTTACGAGGGGTAAATTCAGTGCTGATACAATGTACCTGAAAAAAGCAACCACCAAAATAAAAGGACCCTCAGAAGTATTCTAAACATTAATTTTATTATGTGCTAACAACATCATATACATTTTCTAAGGACAATCACCCAGCCTGAGGACCAAGCTGCATAATTTAACGTTTCATTTCTTTTCATGCCCACATGCAAATGAAGTCAGAAACATTATATCTGAGCTGATTGGGAAGAGGGGAAACTAGCAAGTGCATCACCAAAATATCTCCAAAAAGCAGAAGTCGTTATAGATTCCTATTAAGGGAGAACTTGTTGGATCTTAAGAAAAAAGTACGCGGATGACAACTATATCTGTCAGGAATATAGCAAAAACATTCTCAAGATAGTGTTGTCCAATGCATTATAGCTTGAATAAACTTCAGAGTTACTTGTAATAAATATTACCAAAGCTATAGAAGGTCACCAACTGGAAGAGCTTTTACTCTCATGTGAAATCAGTGTATTTTCAAATACGCCCAGCTTCCTGTGAAAGTCAGGAAACTTCTTTATCAGTATGCAATTGCCTCAAGTGCTACATCAGCCTAAAGTCTGAGTTTGTAAGCTACAAATACTCCTAAAAGATGTCTAAGGGGAAAATCAGTGTAACAGAAAGAGTTATGGTGAATCTTACTGGACAGTGCTCCCAACCATTTTGGCTTCCTTATAGAATTTTAAGCGAACCAAGCACCAAGGACAACAGCACACCTTGCACTCTCAAAGACTACAATACTGTATTTTTATTTCCTATGGCCAGGAACAGAGAACTACAGGCTGTAAATTGAAGCTTTAAGTGTAATTGGTGCCACTATGCTGTCTTCTCTAGCCTTTAGAATACGTAAACTATACTTGCATAATAATGATCGGTTCCATTTTCTGTTACCATTTCTTCTAAGGAAATGCATAAACAAAAATATTCAAGAGTTTCTCTCACACTTCCTTCAAGGAGACTACATTTTAGTACTTGTGCAATTCTTACCAGAAAAAAATGCCTTCAATTGCACCAGATCAAAGTGAATTACCTGACAATGTGGAATTTAACCTACTTTGGCAGCCTCGGTAAGAAACCCTGCTACCTCAAACTTTATACCTTTCCTCCGTAATAAAACCAGATCTGAGACAAAAGCTGAAAATTCCAATAAAAGCCTGAACATTCTATCTAAATAATTTCCAGAGAAAGCACGTTCAATTGCCCTGAATATCAAATACATAAATAACAAAAATTCTACTACAAGGGAGCCTACTGACATGGTAAGAAATATCTTTGAATGTCTGATTTAAAAATCTCTTTGTAGCACATTATTTTCCATTTTGTATCCTCAAACCAAGCCTCTGCTGAAGCTCACCACTAGGAGAGTGGGCCTCTCAACAACAAAATACTAGTGACAGTTATTTAGAGGAATATAAATTAATTCTAATATTCTGTATAACTAAATATTTTAGCCATGGCAGCTTTCTGCAAAGAGCTCTTTGAAAGCCTTTTGTTTAAATTGTTTTTAAAAGATATTTTTATGAACTCAAGTTGAAAAACCTGACTAGGAAACCTTATAGAACTAGAAGTTGCCATGAACCTAAGTTTTTTTACAGAGCTGGTGTTTAATAGCTATCTCACAAACAAGAAACCAAGAAGCTTCATAGTGCAAATATACTACTGTTCGTGACCTGAAAGGCACCAAACACAAACATCCAGTCAAGTAAAGTTTCAAACCTGAATAAAAGCAGATGTACATTTTGTTGGATCCCACAAAAATTCAACTGCATTGAGCTGGCTTGGATTTGTCTTGATATCAATGACTCCAACAGACATTGGAATATCTACATTAAAATAAGTAGTATATATTTTAAAATAATCATATTCTAAGAAAAACACTAGAAATAATTTTAATAAAAGGTTAACATCAGCAAACACAGGTAGGGTGAAAAAAGGTGGGCTTTGGTGGCTTGACCATAGGCCCATAAATATTTTCTCAGGTCTAATTAAAGAAACTTAGAAGACAGCATACAAAGTGCTCACGGTTTGGGGATGTTTTTTGATTCCCCTCCTCACCCACCACCCCACCCCAACCCCACCCCCACAGCTTATGCAAAAAAAATTATAAAGCTATGCAAAATAAAGAAACCATGTTGGTGTCATTTCCACAATCTACTAGAGAAAGTTACTTTTGCCTGTGTTCTCCTAGTTACTGTAACACTGAGTAATCAAAATTAGAAAGATTACTACACGTATAAGGCTGCAGGGTTGCTATCTTATTTCTGCAGCACTTCAAAGGTTTTAAAGGAATGTGAAAGTGGTAAGAACATTTATATTCAAAGTACACACTGTGACAAAGCAGCACACAGAAAACCAGTCTGTGTTTTTTCACCAGCCCTAGCATAAATGTGACCATGACCAATTTACATTTGGAAATTGAATTTCATAGAGTGGCAAGACATAGAAACAATGATACCTAAGTCGAGAAGTCTGTCCCCAGGGCGGTTCCACTTCCAACCTTCTAGCTGCTGGTGCTCTGTATATTGCAACCTTCTGTCATGGAACACAACTCTTATAATACTCTAACGAAGAAAAAAACAAGCATCTGATGAGCCACAAAGTTACTGTATGTTTAGAAACAGCCTGAAGATAAAGTACTAGAACATTCCAAAATAGCCACAGTGATGATAAACACATATTTACAGAAAAAAAATTGGCAACCATCAGTATCCCAAAATATTCCAGAACACTGAAACAGAACTGAGCAGCAGGAGGCATTTGAAAATGTGGTAAAAATGCAAGAGAGAATTACATCTGACTGCATATTCTAAAGGTCACTATGAATTACATGCAGTGAACTGAGCAACACTGCCAGCACGGTATCAACACTCTTTAGGCAACACAAACTTATTTTAGAAAACAAACACAAAAG
Source organism: Podargus strigoides (assembly GCA_028020825.1). Classification (NCBI taxonomy): domain Eukaryota; kingdom Metazoa; phylum Chordata; class Aves; order Caprimulgiformes; family Podargidae; genus Podargus; species Podargus strigoides. Next base: position 11,477,987 of record CM051623.1, on the reverse strand, counting down.
GCTTCATTTATTCTGAAAAGTGGTGAATACAGCTCGACCATTTTTTCACTGATAATTTTGTGAATTTTTGTAGAATATTTTAAGCAATAAAATTAATAGAAAAATCCCTTCCTAGGATTAATAGAAATTCTATTAATATTCTACTAAATTAATAGAAAAATCCCTATAAACACATTTACAACAAACCTATGATTTTAATTAATAATAAGAAGTAAGAAACTTCCAAACTATTCCAACTGTTCTAGCTGAAACATTAATCTAAAAATACTGCCATGCAATTAACTTAATTCAGCTTGAAGCAATTAGCCAACAATCCCTATTTTTGTGACCAGTTCCACTACATCTGTGCTCTTAAGTCATATTAATGAAAGGTTTCTATTCTGCTGCATGAATGCACGTACAACGCAACTTGATATACAGAGGGGAAAAGAATTGTATACGTGAACTGCTACTGAACAAACAAAATGTAGATCAGCTTATCACCTATATACAAACCTAAAAAATTACAGCAGAGACATTCCCCAAAGCTACAAGGAAATAGCACCTAAGGGGGCAAAATAGTCAACACGCTCATTACAGCAAACGAAGACGCCAGGTTGTAAAAGGTTCAGTTACAGAACTCACAAATCCCAGTTTCATACCTGTGCTTAACACTTCCTGAAATGACCTCTGAACAAGCATCCCAAAGACAAACAAGAGCAAGGCACTGGACTATACAAGCCAGCCAAAGTTCACAACTTATACAGCCCAAAGTTGACAGGTAAAAACTCAGCCTCCCACAGGCACGCTCGGTACCACTGACAAAGTGACTTTTCCTTCTTTCAGCAGTTCTTTTAATAATTTCTACCATGAGTTGGACATTTTTCAGTCTACCTCATTCTTACACTTCATGCAATACCTCAGACCCACAGTACCTTCTGCTAACACTAAAGCATAGGGAGAGAAACCTGGAATTAGGAATGGAAGGTCGGCTATGGAACAAACTGCTCAAGAAGCAACAAAATTAGAGATCTGTTTTCCTATAGATCTATCTCCTATGTGCCAACGTTCCACTGTTCCAAAAACCATAGGCTGGCTCAATGTGTCTTCCATAACACCTATTAAGAAGCATACCTCCACAGTCTCTAGATCGGATTTCTCTCACCTAACCTTAGATATCTAAATCTGAGATCAGTTACCACAGCTTCCCTTTACTCAGCAGAAAGATACATTTAGTGGAGATTCATCTCATCTTAAAATTGATCAGACTGCAGACCTCATAAAGGGTACATGAAATTATTAGCTCACCTTTAGTTATCTAAAATTACGTTAAATCAGTTCATAAATGGGGAAATGCATACGTGTGTATTTTTTTATTTGTAGCAAACCTGAAACAGAACAACAAAACTAGGCATTAGGTTCCACCATGCCCATTTTCTGTATCGGTCAGATCATCTGGCCTACCTCGCTCCGCGAATCAAGAGTACAGCAAAAGGTTAACAAACTATGCTTTTCCTGTGCAACCAGCAGAGGTCTGTTAGTAACACTGTCTAGAGAACCTCAGCTCACCTTCACCAGTTTGCCATTGATCTCTGGTATGTCTCCAGCTTTCCGATTATCTAGCATCCGTATTTCATAGGACTGACCTTTGAAGAGAAAAAAATAAAGGTTGTGTCAGGAGTAGAGTCAGAGCACAAAGCTATTTTGTGTTTAATGCACCTGGGTTAGCTTTGGGTTCCTACACAGCACACAGGAATCAGTACATGAAACTTCTGTTTACGGTATTTTTACAACAAGGTTCACCTGACAGCACATGAATTAATGGAATAAAATACAACTTTTTAGTCCCTTAAGCTTTTAAAGTATTTAATTTTACATGAAGTATAAGTACTTCTCTATTGTTCTTTTTTCTGAATAAAACTTTTCAAAGCTGAATTCCTTTACTTCTGAAACTGACTCAAGGCAACAAACTCTTGCAAATAGTTTCTATACTCTTCATGCAACACACATCCTACTGTCCCATGTTTAATGTTGCCCAGGTACCTGTCACCTTTGTATGATTTGTAGGCTTTGTATCATTTCAGAAATAAGCCTTTAAAAGAGCTAGTTACTGGTTATTTCAAACAGGTACGAGTGAACCTCTTTTCCTAGGGAATTTGACAAACGATAATGCTTCAAAAGAGAGAAAGCTAGAAGTAATTTATTTGAACTACAGGGATTGTCTTTCTTCCAAGGTGAGCAGCACGCACGTATTCATTTCAAAAATGAATTTTTAAAATATAAGACAAAATAGCTTATTAAAATATAGGACAAAGCAGATTTCAAGACGTTCACTAAAATCAAGTGCAGTAAACTCATTACCTTCTACATTGCCCTCCAAAGTACCTTTACGCTCTAGTGCTTACTACATTTAAGAGACATTTATTGGCTTGCCCTACAAGGTAAAGGTTCAGCTGCCATACCCCTGTGAATAAGCAAATGATTTCTTCAGCTCCTTTCACCGCTCCATAGGCTGATGTTACCACCAACTATGGACAGCTGGGCATTTTTTTTTACTGTAACAAAATTATCACGTTTATATATATACTCTACATATGTACAGGCTTTCTTCACCCCAGCAGCATTTGATCAATGACATGAATCCATATAAAAATTAAATATTCCTAGTGCAGCTGAGTAAAGCAACAGATCATTTCTTCTGTACTTAACAGGAGGATTTTTTTTCCTGTTAATGAGATTTGCTCAATTACCAGTGTTATTTTGTTCACAGGGAGATATAATACATGTAAGCCCATCTGCATTTAGAGACAGCATCAGTTGGCTTTTTAATCTAGCATTATTAATAAAACTTTTACAAATATTTCTCTGTTCTCTTTCATCATTTTTTTGAAAGGTGGGGGGAGAAAAAAACATTTTGATTGCTTGTTCAACAAGTGTTGCTAACCTTCCACAGGTACAAAATAAGATCTGATGAAAGTAAAAATCAAGGAATGCCATGCTCAAAAATACAAAAATAGCATGGGGGGTTTTTGAAACTAAGGGATGGGTTAAGTTTCATTCTGGATTTCTGAACACGTAGCTGCTCTGAAAGTGTAAAAATCACCATGGCACTGATCGCAGTCATCTCTGCAAGAGCCATATGTGCTACTCTCTGCTGTTTCCCGGAGAGCAGCCACAGGAGCAAGGCGACACAAGGTGCTAGGAACTTTAACTGCCCGCTGCTTAACGCTGAAACTATAGTACCCACCTTCACAAAATCACAGAATTTGGGGTTTGGAAGGGACCTCTGGAGGTCACCTTGTCCAACCCCTCTGCTCAAGCAGGGCCACTGTGAGCCAGCTGGCCAGGACCAAGTCCAGGCTGCTTCGGAGTATCTCAAAGATGCTCATCCAGCCCATACATACTTCATCAGCTTCTCTATGAGGATCTTAGAGGATAAAATAGCTAGAGCCTTACTGAAGACAATATCCATTGCCCTCCCCTTGTCCACCAAGCCAACCCAAGTTGGTCAAGTATGACTTCCCCTTAAGTGAATCCATGCTGGCTGCTCCTGATGACCTTCTTGTCCTTCGCATGCCTGGAAATGGTTCCCAGGATTACGTTCCCAGAGATAGAGGCGAGGATGACCAGCCTGTAGTTCTCTGGGTCCTCCTTTTTTGAATATCAAAGCAATGTTTGCTTTCCTATAGTCCTCAGGCACCTCTCCTAGTCACCACGATCATGCAAAGGCTATTGAGAGCGGCCTCACTCCCAACAAACATCTGCCAGCTCCCTCAGCACTCATGGGTGCATTCCACCAGACCCCATGGATTTACACATGTCCAGTTTGCTTAAGTACTTCCTGACCTGCCCATCTTCCACCAAGGGTACCTATTCCTTGCTCCAGACTTTCCTCCTGATCTCCAGGGCCTGGGATCCTGAAGGCAAGTGATGCTAGTGAAGACTGAAGCGAAGGTGGCATTCAATACCTCAGCCTTTGTCATGTCCTGTGACACCGTCCTGTCCAACAGGGGAGCCACATTTTCCATGGTCTTCCTTTTGCCACTTACGTATTCACAGCAGCCCATCTTGTTATCGTTGACATTCCTCACCAGATTCAGTTCCAGCCAGGCTTTAGCTTTCCTGACTGCATCTCTGCATGTTTGGACAGTGTCTCTGTATTCCTCCCAGTTACCAGTCCCTGCTGCTACTTTCTGAACGCCTATTTTTTGTATTTCAGTTTTGCCAGGAGCTCCTTGCTCATCCATGCAGGCCTCCTTTTGTTGATTTTGTGTTCCCTTCCGGGCACATCACTCCAGGCCCTTTGCTCATCAACCACATCTATCATTCCCTTGCAGTGCTGCTGCTAATCCTCTCCCTCCCCTATCATTCCTGCTTCAAAGCCCTCCTTACCAGGCTGGCCATCCACCCTACTGAAGTGGATCCCGTCTCTCCCAAGCAGTTTGTTGCATTCACAGAACTACAAGCCCTGTTGCACTGTGTAAACCAACCCAACAAGTACATCCCCTTTAAAAGCAATTCTCTTCCATACCACTTTTGCTATTTGATATACACCTGGCTGAACAGCAGCCAACTCACAACGTTGTCCTACAACTCTAACACGCATTCTCAATGGACTCATTAACAGATTTCTAAGTTAATAAGACCCCTGCAAATCCCTGAACAAAGAACCATCGTCACCATAGGAATGGTGATACTAGACAGTTAGAGCCAGGGGAGGCGGGGCGGCAGGGTACAAAGCCATTGATATGGTCCAAAACAAAGTATAAATGGTTTTATTTGAGTTCAGAATACTAGCTGACTCAACAATGTCATTTCCAGAGGTGAGGGAGGTTATATCACATGGCAATGACTACATTCAGATCATTTTACCCAGCAGTCAGTGCCCTCTGTAGAAGGACAACCAAATTTTCATGCAAATCAACCATGGGTTATGAGGAAAAAACATCTAAGTTTTTATCTTCTACGTGACCTACTTATCTTCTACGTGAAGTATTTATCTAGTTAATTTCTGATAAATGTAGACAGACAATAGTGAAATACACACAAACTCCAAAGGTAACTACAAAGGTAGCTGCATTTGTGTTTATGTTTCAAACATAATACTGTTCTGGGCAGATATGTATAACTAATTTGAGAGTGATTACAGTGTTCTCTGTTGTGCAATGCTTTTTGTTTAGGGATTGACATTTCAACTTTTATTATGACTTTCTGGAGTGTTTGTGTGTACCTTATGCAAATATCATCCCATTAACCTGCTATTATCAATCAAGTTCAAACAGGAATGCAAAATTAGTCTTGTATTTTAAGCTATTACTACTGAAGTTTGTCTCCTAAAAGCTCTGTGGGTTTGATTTTATTGGGGAAAGGGGGGATGGAGAGGGGTAACACACAGAGCAGAAAAAAAACCAGAAAAACCAAACAAAAACCCCAAAACCCCCCCAGACTCCAAAGGGGAAGTAATAACAGACTACAGCTACAGTCTTTGAGTTGGACAAAACACCATCACTACTAAGGTATCCAACCTCATTTCTGACATGCATTTATATTGGATGTACCCACATGTATCAAAACATGAAATACAATTCTAGTTTCAGACGTACACCACAAGCTGCACCACTTACACCACTACAGTTATTCCTGCAACGGATGTATACCAACCTTGATTCAAGTATGTAAGAGTTTCATCGTATAATTTTACTGCTGGAGATGTTGCAGCACACATAACATACTGGAAGGGTGGATGTTTGGTCTCATTTTCTTGTGGAAGGCTGGAATCTTCCTGTTTGAAAATAGGCAGTGCCAAAACATCACTGAAAAGAACAAACAAATAAATTTGTGAGACTGTTTTGAAGTTGAAGGAAAACAAAGTTAGCTGTGACTTTAAAAAACACAGTGGAATACAAACAGAATTGTATCACTCAGGTTATTGGTGAAACTAGTGTGAGTATACTCAAAACACTGTCCACCCAAAAGTAGTCTAGGATGCGTAAACAATGCTCTGGTACCTAAACAGACAATAAATAAAGTTGTGCTGATCCTCTGAAAATTTAATCTTAAGTTCTTCTCTCCACTGGAAAAACTCAGTTTATTCTTAACTTTTCACCTGTCAACACAGGCAAGCTTGTCTAATATACATGCAGCAGAGGGCAAAAAATTTACTCATTTCTTCACAATAAAATATTCCCCAAATAAGTTACACTGTGAAAAATCTTTCTCTCCATTTGGTATCATTATACCTAACCTATTAATTCTGCTGATGTTCAAAATTTTTGAATCTTAACCTTTTTTAGGCTATAGCACAAAAATGATTAAGCAGCAGATTCATAAAACATAAGTTATAGAAAGTATATGCCAAGATTCATTTCACGTGTAGACATGAGACCACCAGAAGAGCTCTGAAACTGCAGTTTCTGAAGAGTAAAGAGCAATTAATGCTGCCCACAGGTAACAGTAAGAGGGACAGCTTCACCACAGCCAGCTGTAATAGCAATATATTCTTTTTCCTTGGAAACAGTAATCTTTCATAAATAAAACTTCAAAGAGTTTAGCGAGTTCTGCTCAAAGACAGTGTTTCTCCAGCACTGAATTTCTCTTTATGGTGAAATTCTTACCTGCACTTCCACGAAACTTTCTTTGAAAATTAGTTTCTAAACTGAAGATTTCTCACACCACCTCACCTGTTCATTCAGTTTTTCATCTACATGTATCTTCTTTATTTCTCTTGCATTGATCACAGCCATAGATTTAATATATTTTGTAAAAGAACTATAACTGTCTTATCTGTATTGCACTATTATTTATACTTCGTATCCAAAATATTTTAAAGTAAAATTATTTTTTCTTGTTCCTCATTTCTGTGAGAGCCTGCTTTATTTAAAAAGAACTCTGTAATTCCTCTTGAATTCCAGCTCATATCTGGAGAATCAAAAAGTATCAGTATCATAATCAATTCAAGCCAATATTTTTGTATCACAGAAGGTTATAGTATAGTTATAGTTAGTTATAGTAGACTTAGTCTACATAAGTACTAGGTATGAGGAGGGCAGCTGGGGGACCCCAACTTTTCTTTCAGAGCATGTACCACATACAGTAAGGTAAAGGCCAGGCACATCATATTGCACTCCCCTGGCTACGTGGAAGAAGCTACACTGACCTGAAAGAGGAAATACTTAGGAATGGTGAGAAAGTCTAAGTTTGTCTATACTTTGTAGAGACTGTACAGTATCTCCCAAAAATAACAACTAGAACTAAAAAAAAGACCAAAAAGTGACACCCATACAGGTTCCTTTCCACCAGGAAGAAAGCACAGGAGATGCTACAAACAGGCATAAAAGCAGGACAAGGCAGGATACTGTCCAACAAAGCAGTACAAGCTTCCTGATCCATAGCTTAGCTACTTCTGATGCCAGCTCCCCAAACTGGAGCCCAGAGGAGGCTTTATTCCTTAACTAGTTACGAAGGAAGATAATGTGAAATACCCACTTAATCAGACACTCTTACAACAGTTTACTTATACAGACAAAAGGAGCATCATATCCAGGGGTAGGACAGAAAATTTCCTAGATTGGTGGGCTGCTACGTGAGGATGACTCGGAATAAACACCCATGGCTTCATGCGTTGATGGCAGCATGAGCAGAGGGCAGTCCAACACAAGAGGGAGCACTGTGACAAGCAGAGAGAAGCATCGTCCCAAGACAGGACTTCTGCACCAGGAACCCATGCTCGTCACACGCTTTGGCGTATAAACTAATAGTGTTTTTATGAAGAGGAAAGAACACGGAAACAATAACAGTGTTTAAAATACACACACAAGAGTCGAAGTGCAACAAAGAAGGCATGCAAAGCATCTCACCAAATAAATAACCTTTAATTATTGACAAAGTTCTGCAGTACTTGCTTTCACATAACACATAGGATGAAAAAGAGAAGCCTTCTAAGTATTTACAAAAAATATCTTTCAAGCCTTCATTTTCCACCCACACTTTAAAGACAAAAATGCATCTTTTCTGCCTTAAGAATGTGCCATGGTTAACGAACTAGTTAAGTTAACAGACAAGGCACTGGAAGCCAACAAATACAAACGGAAGACAAATTTAGCTAGCTTTAAACCTGCTTTTGCTAATACTTACAAAGTGGTAATGACTAACTGCCACTGCAGAAGGGAAAAAAAAAAAAAAAAAAGACACTCAACTCCTCAAGCCTACAATTTAGTTGTAAAGAGCATAATGTGCATTCTTAAATGCCACCATTCCAAAAAAAAACGCTCCAGCAAACAGCAGGAGGCAAATGTAAAAATCTTAATTTATTTTCTCAGATAAAAATATACTTTTTTTTTAATACAAGAAAATCTTTTGGGAACTAGTCAATTTCAAAGGAAAAGAGAAGCCAATGCAATTTAAAACTCCTTCCTAGACCATCTTTAAGTAACTACCATTTAAATAACATTTCAATTTGTTCACTCATAAAGAAGGAAATATCAGTGTTTTCACATTTAAACGTACGCTTGTTCCCATCTGAAAACAGATAAAAGCTGCAGGCAATTAAAAAGAGTCGATAAAAGGAATAAAAATGAATAAAAGTCAATAAAAATAAATAAAGTAGTTCAGATTAAGATTTTCAAGTATCACTGATAATGTCAATTGATTTAGAAACAACTATTAATTGCTCTTAAAAAAAAAAAAAAAAAAAAAGCAAGGTATTTTTCCTGACTTGCAAAGAGGAAACTGCTATGAAGTGACTGGTCTATCCTTCAGCCACCCTCGTACAGCAACACAGGACAACCAGCTTTATTCAGTACCTGTGAGCCTACAGTTCAGCAACACAAAAGGTCTTCTGGGCAGTACTGGCATAAAGAATGAGACACACAGTAATACAAAGGGCATTCCTCCCAGTTCTCTGAGGTCAAACTCCCCTGTTGCTTATCCTTACATTAGTTCAAATAGGGACCATCTAAATTTCACAGTGACAAGCATTTTCTATGAAATAAAATTCACTGCTCACACAGTGCAGCTAGGAAAAGACACCAGGCATACTCATAACTCACAGTAGGAAACCAACAGGAAACAGAAATTTATTATTTTTAATAGCTCTCTTTACTTACATTAAAGAGTGTCTTGTAAATGATAAACTGCATGTATTATACACTATTATGTAGATCATGTTCCTAAAAACTACAGAGATCCTAAATGACAATCTTCTTAGCACCTCTAATTTTATACCAATTCTATTATAAGACTCAACAAAGAGAAAACAGGAGAGCAAATCAGCCTTCCCAGTTCTCACTTTTCTTCCGCAGACCCCAGATACAATTTCTGCATTTATACTCAGCCAACAGCCTGGCACTGCAAATTATCTGCCCCCCAGTAAGGCACTGACAGCCTCCATGTTTATGGATACCTCAGCATCCTTTGGTCATTTTCCCACTCACCCGGTGCAACCCAATTTGTGCCAGCCCAATGCACATCAGCGACAGACACTTCTACTGCCGGCTTCACTCAGGTTATTTAACGCAGCAAAGTGCCTCCTGCCTCAACTGAAGCACCCACTGGCACAGTTGCACAGATGGAGAAAAAGTAAGTTTTCCAAAATAGTTACTGTTGGCACTGTTTGAGGCTATGGGAGAACAGAACTTTAAGAGACGGATTCTGCTCTTTTTCTGCCACTGGTAACTTTTGATCATATGAAGTAAAAGACCAATTCACTTCCCATCTAAGTGAGCTCTGCACTACTCCAAGCAAGCTGAGGCAGAAACGAACAGCAATGTTTTGAAGGAGAAGTGGCATCTTTTCTTAGACTTCTTGATAGCATTTGAAAAAGCAGATCTATCAAGGTTTACTATCCTGACTGAAAGAACTCTGAGACCATATTTTTGAAACTATTAGCCCCAGTACAAAAAGCATTATCTCGGTCCCTCGCAATTTGTTATCTAAAGCATTCAACTGAAAGCATTTTTTCTTCCTAGAGGGAGGAGAATATTTTCCCAGAAAAACAAACAGAAACAGCCTTCATTGCACAGCAAAAGCAGGTAGTGAGCGCATCTCCAACACCCAACCTCAGCTAGCTATGCTACAGAAGTAGTGTGTAAATGAAACTTCATCATACAGAAGTAGGAAGGCTTAGAAGATGAAGCAATGTGCATGTTAACACCTGAACCAAAGCACCCAGTGGGACGGAGCCCGTGTGATACACTGTCCTATGTTACGTGGCCTACGTGAGGACAGTACAAAAGACCAAGAAAAACGTAAGTTATCCTTCTCCTGTGCTTGTGAAATGCATTTGTCAGCCACAAACTCACCTTCCTTCTAAATTTAAAACCTTCCTTTCAACACTTTTTCTGAAGCCTTTTTTTCCAAAAAAAAAAAAAAATCAAAGCTGCCTAATAATAATAGGGTCACAAAATAAATGAAGAACCTCCTGTCCTTACAAGAAGAGGAAGTAGTATGTCATCACAATTCAAAGTGATGTTCCATCAATCATCTGCCTTATCTTTCTTCTGGATTGTATACTTTTGGGTGTGAGTACTAAAGCATCCAAGAACATGCAGGCCTTTTGATACTTTAAAGCATGGTTTACAAGGACAAATACTTTGAGAAAAATGTTTCTCAAGCAGTATTTGAATTGGAGTTACCATCTCAAAGCCAAGTTCTGCACTGTTTAGAGGTCTGAACAAGCCATAGGAAAACGCAAGGGAATGGGAGAGCTGGTACTTCCCAATGTTTTCCCTGTGTCCACAAAAGTAAGTGTGATGTGAGATGAGATCCCTGAAGCAGCTGTTGGGAAACAACTTTCTCTGAAGCAGTTGTCAAGTGCAACGTGAATGAGAAAACAGGTGCAAGTGTAATGCTGTTCCTGGGAATCCTACAACCCATCACACGGAAACTCAGCTGGTTAAAGGCCTCAACTTACGGCCAAAAAAGAAAACAAACCAACCAACCAAAGAAAGGACAAAAAACCCATCACCAAAACCTGCGTCTTCCTAAGCTCCTGAAGGTACCAAAGAAAAGCTGTAAGAACAGTATTTGTTCATAATTACCAGTCTCCTGTTCTCCATCCACTCCTTCGACTCTGGGAGGTCAGGCAGCTGCTCCAGCTTGCAGCAGCTATAGTACAGATTGCTCCTAAGCAGGAGTAATGCATAAAGTGTAAATGAGGGTAAACTTGCCCTGCTCTCAATCCCGCACGTCCATCCACAATGAGAGGTGATAGGGGAGCAGAAGGTAAGTTACACAACCTGAAGAGCTCTTTTCCTTAAGAATTAAACTGGTCTCCTGGACCTTATGAAATGTATTCACACATTCAACTGGGAAGAAGAAGAGATAAATACCCAAACTAACGTCAGTGATCTAGAACATAAGGTTTATCTTTCAACATGTTTTATCTGTGGTAACAAAGAGGTTTAGGTTTGTGGATTTTCTTTTACCTCAAGTGTCTATTTCCTGACAGGTGTTTAAATATTTGTGTGCTTGCACCAAGAATCAAGCTCCAATTCTAATCAGTACATAAAATTTTATTTTACAGAGCCTAGATGTCAGTGAAAATTATTTTTTTTTCTGCAGTGCAACACATAAAAATAGAACAGACTGCTGCAATAGAAGCTTTTTAATGTATTCTGCAGAAAATACTGTGTACATCTTCAGAAAAAAAAAAACAAAAAAGGAAAAAAAAGTATCAAGATATCTTAAGTAAGCACTCCTCTTAAAAACACCCCAACAGAACCAGTAGCAGAATCTCAAGACAGTGGGAGGCGTTAGGGGAAGCATAAACAGGCATTTTGTCTGTCAGAAAGTAACAGCAGCCCCAAGGAAAACAGAGCCTGAATAAGGTAACTCCATTTTTTAATTTTTGCACAGCAACTGTACAGTTAAGACAGTAACTGTCATGACCCAATCATATTAATCAGAAGCCAAAAAAAAAGGATGTTGGGGACCCAAAAACTGTTAGAAGACAACACCCTTCCTCTCTTCTCCACTTGAAAACAAAGCTGCAAGTTGTAAGCCAATGGCCCGGTCCCCTAAATCCTAACAGACCACCTGCATGGTTACTTCAGCCTGAATTTGGAGGACAGTCAATACACCAAGTTCCCTCACCACCTCAGGCTCGCCGCAGCACAGGAATGAAACAAGACTGACTGCAGCAGGTTTTGACTCTTTTCAACCATGGCAGCAGCCAGCTCCATTCTCCAAAGACACCCCACGTGTTTGGGAGATGCAGTAGAGTCAAACTGACTCGATTCTCCAAAAATGGAGGACTGTCTGGATGTATTTTTGCACAGTCTTTTGTGCAAAGAATCATCTTTTTCAATTTAGTTAAATAAACTTCAGATTTTAATTTACAAATATATACCAAAATACCTACTCCTGAAATAATCATCAAGTTCCCCAACAACAGGCTTTAATGTGAGCACTACAAATACCATTGGCATTGCAAGCATTTAAATAAATCCATATACTAAGCTTTCAATTTACACATTAAAAAATCAGTTATTAAGGTACTTGTCCTCATATTAATGCTCATTCTAGTTAATTTAAAACAATTCATTAAATCAAATCACTCATTACATGAAAAACGGAATTCTGCTAGAGAAATGGCAGTCAATTTCTGACTTGTCAATGAAATAGCCTCCATTTTCTAACAGTTCAGAGCAATGATCAGTTGTCACAAAAACGACACAATCCTTGCTGTGTTATGCTGGATATTATGAGGGATTTGTAAGAAATCACTATGAGAGACTTAAATATATCCAATGGTGTCATTACCAACTGAAGTTCACAGCAGTACTCATAACTCACTATCAGTAAAGGTACCATGTTTTTGTATAGGGTTCTTAGGGGGGTTGTATTTGAGGGTAAACTTGCTGCCCTGTTGCAAGATTATCCCCTGACAATAATTATTATCAATCAAGTAGAATTTTGTGTTTATGGGCAGTTTCTTACTGCATGAGAAGACATTAAAACAGCAATCAGAAAAACCGAGTTTCAAGATCTTAAGGAAATTTTGAGAACTCAAGGTTTTTGGGGTTTTTTTGTGTTGTCCCCCCCACCCCACCCCGAAGTTTTGTCCAGCTAGCTTCCTTTTAAACAAAAATACAGCTACTGGTCAACTGACACGAGCAGTTTTCTTAATAAGAATAAACACAGAAATAATGCCATATATTCTACTTCTGGCACTGACTGATCATCAACTTGAGGAAGCATCAACTTTGTTATATACACCCTAACAGGTGAAAGAGTTACGTGCAGTTCTTCCTAACAAAGCGCAGGGGGGTATAGCTTGGGGAGCTCTCCCAGCATTCTCCTCTAGACAATAGTTATTTTTCTTCTATCATCTTTTTTTTGTAAGGCAGTGACAAGTAATTAGCTTCTACTGGCACAGAGCCACAGAGCAATATCTTTACTCTTCACGCTATGCCACTTCTCTTTGTTTCCCCCTCTCATATCCCTTAACAGGCAGTGATTTCCCTTAAGTAGAAATCCAAGTGATTCCTAAAATGGCTAATATACTTGCTGAAACCACTCAATCCAGCAAACACCCTCAACTATGTCTTCAGAGATTAACGTTACAAATAATAACAGCGCGTGTTCCAAAAATACTTGAGTCTCATCACAAACATAACGCATCCAACAAAATTTAAGACTAATGTATAGCTTAGCTTGTGCAAAATTACTTTCCAGGAGCAGTTTTTAACCACTACAACCCTTTTTGTGGTAATTCAAAATATCCTAATAGGCAGGTATATGTTAACTAAAAAACCACTTAGGATTGCTGCCCACCATAAAAGGATGGTAGAAGCAGAAGAAATAACCTACACAACAGAAAAGATTAAAATTCTTCAAGTTTCAAGAATCTAAACAGTGTGCATTACTGGGAGGAGAAATGAAGCCTGTAAGAAAAGGAAACCTTTAAAAAGTCATCCCAGTCAAAACTCAAGACTTCCAGTGATAAGAAATCCTAGAAACAACTGGATCACGACAGAAAAGGAAGAACGGTCCTTGAACAGGAGCACATGGGTTATCCATGGATGTCTGCACAAAGAAAAGATAACCAGAAACCAAATGCTGAGAAGGAACCCACAAAAAATAGACCATCACTTCATGAGATGAAAGTTTCTTGAGAAAGACAGAAACAAGACAGAAGTGGAATAAAATCCAGACGAGCTGAATATAAAACCAGCAGTATTCTTGTGAAGAGAAGTGAATCACCTTGTTCTCTGAACTGGCAAGTTCTCAAAGTTATTTTTAATTTTAAAAATAATCCAGCCCCACACAGAACAAACCCCCCCTCAAACGCATATCCCACAATAAACCTGCTGAGCTCACAATCCCAAACACTAGCAAAAGGGTGCTCATTTCTGTGCAGCCAAAACGCTTATTTATAACTTTGAACAAAGATCCTGGGGTTAGAATGCTTCACCTGGGAAGTACTCACTGCCTTAAAATAGTGGTGGCCTCCAAGTTTCAGGTAACCCTGAGGGAGAACAGATCTTCCATGTGGGCTAGGCCATCAAAATGATCAAACGCCAGTGTTTTACCTCTCCAGGCTCTCAAAATACTGACTGATCCTGTCAGAAACCTTACACTAAAATGTCTCCCAGTGTCTATGAGGCAGTTTCCCTTCTCCAGTCTAAGAAGTCACTCAAGAATCGACATGTTCTGCCTGTAACTGAGATAAAATGCACTTATTTCAAACAAGCAGAGCTTTATCTTGGCTTTGAAAAAAAAACACGCCCAAACGCTATTTAAACACGTTTACTGGAAAACAATCAAAAGGTAAAGAAACCACCAGTTGGTTAAAGACAGTCAGGAAAAGGAGAAGAAAAAAAAGGAAAACGTCACTAAAGACACACAGTACAGAGAGACATGAAAGAACAAACAGAGTAATTAAAATATAACCGTACTACTGCTCCATTAACACACACAACGAGGAAGAACATTTCTTAAACGCCTGAGAAAACAGCCATTGTTTATTAGAAACCCGAGCGGTATTTGCCGAGCAGAAAATGACCATCTTCTGAACCGCAGGGCCCAGGTACGCAGCCCAGGGGCAGAGAAATGCCGTTTCTGAGGTAAATATTCCGCACGCAGAGGAAGAGCACGCCCGGCCGCGGCGCAGCCCGCCCTGTGAGGGCCCTCCGGCGGCGGGAGGGCGGGCACGGCGAGGACAGCCCCTCACGCCATGCGGAGCACACGGCGGCGCGCACCGCGGAGAGGCGGCGGCAGCTCCTCGGGAAGAGCCTCCGTGAGCCGAGGGAACAGAATGATGAGGGAAGAAGGGGGGAAGCCCCGGCTCCTTCCCGCGCTCCCTGCCCAGCTGCGGGGCGGCCCGAGGCGGGCGGCCGGGACGCGGCGCTCTCCCCCGCCCCGCGCGGTGAGTTACCTCATGCTGTAGGCACCGGCTCCCAGCTCCTGCCCGATGCCGGAGAGGCTGGCGTCGAAGTCGTGCACCAGCCCGGACTCGATCACTTCATCCATCTTCAGCACCCACGCCATCTTCCGCCGACCCCCGCGCTCCCGCGCCGCCGCGGGAGGAGCCGGACGGGGAGGAGCTGCTCAGCCCCGGAGCCTCCGCCGGGAGGCGGCGTCTCGGCGGGCGGCGCCGGGAGGGAGTGCGGGGTTGCAGGAGCCGGGGTTGGGAGAAGGGTGGGAAGAACGTGCAGGGGTGCGGGGGGAAGGGGAAGTCCGCGTTCAGCCCCGGGGGGGCCCTTTCCCCGCGGCGCGACCAGGGCGCGGGGTCGCTCTCAGCATCCTGCGCTCGCCCGGCCGCCGCGGGGGGATGGGGACCGGGCGGCCGCCTCCTCCTCCGCCGCGCCCTTCCCCGCCGTCTCCGACCGGACGCTGCCCAAGGCCGCCGCTGCTTCTGCCACCGCCCGAGCTCCAACCCAGCCCAGCGGCGCCTCCCGCCGCATCATTCACAGCGGGGAGGCTGCGGGGGCAGCAGCAGCGCGGGCACCCGCCGCGAGCTACAGCCCCGCCGGGGCTGCGAAGGCCGCCCCTGGGGGGCTCCCTGCCCCGCCCCCCCCCCGCTGCCCCCGCGGGAGCCGCGCGTCGCTCCCGCGTGCCCCCGCTCGCGCGCAGCACCGCCGCTCACGCCAACATGGCGACTACTTCCACCCCCGAGTGGCTGCCGGGGCAGGGCCTCCCCGCGTTCGGGGCCACCGATTGGCTGGCTTTCGCCGAAAGGTCCAATCAGAGGAGGGCAGGGAGGGGTGAAGGGGAAGCCCAGCCAATAAGTGGGCACTTCCTCCCGCACGGCGACGTCAGCGGGTGACAGACCCCAGCGCCCCGCCCCCGCTCTAGCGCGGCATTGTGGGAGCGCCCGCCCCGGAAGAGGAAGGGAGGGCGGCGGGAAGGAAGTGGCGCTCAGGCCTCGCCCCGGCTCATCAGTGGTTTCCTCCCCCGCCTTGGGCCGTGGTTACCGCTCGTAGGCGGAGGAAGAAAAAGACAGACTTAAGGTCTAGTGTGGTACCTGACATGCACTGTAAATACACTACTTGACATAAAGAACGACATCTCCACACTTCTGCATTCTGCCCACCTCGTTAAAGCAAAAGCGTTCCCAAAGGTGGAGGCTCCCAGGGCACCTGCAGGCAGGGCCCCGAAAGGGCTGGAGCTCAGAGGAGCACCCACTGAGCTCGTACCCCCAGATTATTTAACAATAGTTGTTCAAAATATACATACAACATCACGGAAGATAAAGAGAGGCACACGGACCATGATTTATGATTTTTAAAGGCAGTTTGTAAGTTCAGATTCGACTACCAGCTTCTCCAGAAAATGGTACTGGTATTTTTGCTGCTGTAGGTGATGTAAGAGTTCTCTGCCTGCCTGTGGACAGAGGAACAATTTGTCTGTGAATTGCTTAAAAAGGGGAAATTTATGAAGAGAGCATGGGCTCATGGACAAGTCACTATCTACCAAGTTACAGTTCTTCTGGAGAGAAGGCAAAATGCTTCTTTTAAACCCGGCAACAATACCCTGAATTCCTTAATTTTTTATTACAAGGGGAGTATTTGTCAGTGCTCTCGAAGATGGATGACAACCCAAATGATGGCATTAATTAATCTCAGTGACTGAAATGGGATGTTTGTGGTCCAGTTAATAAATTAGCTGGCATTATTCAGCATACAACAGCGGCTACAAAGTTAGCTTCAACTCCTGTCATTGAAGGATTAGAGTTTTAATTGGGAACTCAAAACTTACACTAAGAGGACATTCGTAGACCCAAATTAGACTTTATGAAAGTAAGGTAGCATAAATAACACTTAAAAAGACTTTTGTAAGCAATATGTAAGTGATAGTTTGCGGAAAACTGAAAGTAATGCATTTTCTACTTCTGACAAAGATAAGACAGGATCCAAGACCAGAGAAGCCAGACAGAGTTTGATTTATGCATAGCAAAACTGGTTTATCTGCTTACTATACTTACATTAACATAGCTACATAGCAGTTACAATTTCATAAACTGATGATTTTTATACTGGGAATTGTCGTTTGACATAAATTCCAACCTCTAATGAGAGAATTTTAAACAGATACAGTAAGACCCATCCTCTTGCAGTTCAGTCTTTAAAAGTCGGATAAAGCTTGTCCATAAGCAAACTGACTTAGATGTTATCTTTAGTTATTTAAGACACAAAATGTCTTTTTCTATTAAATTATGAATAGCACAGTGCATATCTTTTTCTTTAGCATTATTTGTATCCCTGGCTAATTTACAAGTTTTCTGTAGAAGGTCGTGGTGTGTCTTTGTTTTTTGTTGTTTTTCAAGTACAGACCTGTGGTAAGTTTGCTTTATTTGGGGCAGGTTCCTTCATCAGTCCCATTCTCAGATCATCTGCTGAGGATTCGCCGTGCACACAAACATTGCTTTCCAGCCACATCTAGCCAACTCCCATGTAAGGAGTTGCAGCCTCGGTGCAAATCAGCTCAAGCACCCAACTTAAATCTCTAGTTTTTGTGGTTATGATGCAGTGTTCTCATCTTTTGCCAGAAGAGTTTAAAAATATCTTTAGGTAGGTAGTGATTGCGAACAGAAACCTTGAAAATAAAAACTTTTCTATTTTTAAATTTTTAAACCAGCCTTGCATTTTTTTTTTAATGCCTACAGTTGATGTTCTGCATGTTGTAGTATGAATGGTAGCTGCTCCCATAGCTTTTTAAATTTTTAATCCTAATTTTTCTGTTAGTCTTCCCATAATTTAACTTTTGGGATGATTTTTTGCTAAATTGATATATTGGTCTCATACTCAGGGTGAGCAGAGTCAAGTTCAAGCTATTTTAAAGAGTAAGCGAATAAAGAATACTGATTTCTATTGCAAAAGTAAAGTTGTTCTTCTTCTTTATAAGCAACAATCAGTCTTGACTGGAAAAAAATGTCACAGTTTTGATGCTGTCTCTATTCCATAGAAAGTTAGAGTGGGATTAACCAAATAGGAACCATATAAAATCCACATACTAATGCACATATGGTACATTTTTATGCTCTTTTCCTAATAAAATTCCTATTTGGCAACATAGACAAGATAAGCCCCATGCAGCATCCCACAAGATGAGCACATGAACCTGTTTTGAGGATGAGACTGCAGAATTTGTGCATAAATTGTAAATATTGGCTCTTCGGTAAGGCTGAGAGCAGAGGCTACAGGACCAATACGACTCCATACACTTTATAGAAGGATACTGCTTTCCTCCTGGCTCCCTTCCCAAGCTGTGCCACATGAAAAGCATTCAGACCTTTCTGCCTGCCTGGCAGAACTGTCTAAAACAGGCCCCGAGTGAGCAGGGGCTTGAGAAGAACTAGGAGTGGACTGGACGTGCAAGTGGACATCCTCACTTTCCCTCGCTGCTTGGTTCGTTCCTTTTGCACTGGGAACTGTGCACGTCACTTGTAAACAGGATTGCATTAGGGAACTCCAGCACCCATTCTTCATTTCTGGTTTACTGCTTGAGTCAATAGAAACAGTGCTGTGTTTCTTGCATACTTGCGTTAGCCAATCTAAATTTCAAATCACCCTGACCTTTGTATTGAACTGGATTAATTTTATAAAACTCCACTGCAGTTTCATTAGTTTCACACTTCAGAACCCAAATATAATCTTAATTCCTTTGCTTTTTTTAAACCTAAAACTTAACACATTTCTAATAAAAACATGCTGTTCAAGAATTCTACAAGAGCAGAAGTTGTGACACAATACTAGGTGTGAGACTACCTACATACAGAACACCATATCAAGGTAGATGATTAAACACTATCATGTTTACATACACTGCATTTAGCCAAAAAGTAATAAGCTAAAGTTTAATACAGAGAACAAACCACATAAATTGAAACTCAGTTAACATCAAGATTATCTGGAATCTCTGAGCTTAGCTCTTGTCAAAGCATCATCTTTTTTAATTATAAGAAGAATTTGAATACTGTACACAAATAATATTTTAGTCATGAAGAGGTAAAGTAAGTTCGTAGCTCACAGGAATGTGCTGATGCAATAAGCTGTATATTGCATCAGAATTTCAATGCAAAGCCTTCAGCCAATGTGCCTGGACTGACAGGACAAGCAGCCCACAGGCCTGATCCTGCAGGTTAGCTGAGCTTCAGCAGATAATCAAAGTAGATGTGAAACATCAAGGTTTTTGTAAGTCTGTATTGCTTCATATAAACAGTTTTGGCTACAGACTGCAAATGTAATTTGAAAAAAAGAAGCAAAAAAATTTTAACATATCTGTGATTATCATATTAAGCAGTAAAACGTTTCTATCACTGTTACTAGCAGATACATACAGTGACATGGTTTGTGAAAATCATGGAGCTATAGTAAAGCAAATCACCATGTTGACTGTACTGCTCAAACTATTCACAAAGGATCTACAACGACCAGCTCTATTTGAAAGCTTGAATTAGCAAAGGGTCTGCAGTCTGCATTCTTCTGTGTTACAGCATTATAATTACCATTTAAAATCACCCCCACTCTTTTCTTACCGCAGGTAGCTGCTGTTACTGGTGGGATACTGGTGATGGTGATAATGTTCAGGCTGGCTGTGCCAGAAAAGCATTTTGGGGTGAGATGAAGCGTTGTGCTCAGCTAAGAGATGGTCACTGCAGTGATGGGAGAGAGAAAGAGAAAACAAATACATTCAGATTAAAGTTGCAGTTGGGTTCCTCTCACACCTTTATACTTAAGCTGCTGCCGTTGTCGCTCTCTCCAGAAGAGAAGCTGAAGTCTTGGCTACTCTCCTGCACCCCAGCCTTGCTTCACTTATTAGCTGCTGCCCAGCTGCCAGGCTTTGTTACACACTGATGTGACACCAAGCGCAACTCCAACCTCACCAGTATCCCTGTTGATCTCTCCCCCTCCCTCCACACTGTCAGAGCATCACTGAGCAGAACTGTGTCTTACAGACCAATTTCATAGCAGTTATGCCTTAGGGATGCATAGAGCTCCCTCTGTGCAGTCCACTCAGTACCTTAATGCTGTAACCTGCATAGGCATGACTGACGGAAAAGATGGAATAGACAACAATCTCCTTAAGGTAAGCAAGATGCCTTCCCAGTACTGTTTAGACTGTATCTCTTTTGCCTGTTCATTCTGTACAAGTTCAAGTGGCAGGCTAGTACAGAGTACAACTTTATAGTTACCTTCTTGCCATTAAAATAGATTTTAAAAACCTCCAGTGAAAACACTGTCAAACTGCAGGCAAAATATTGCCTCCAACACTCACCCCTCACACACACTTCAGGGAAAAGTCATATCCAGACGCAAACCAGCTGCTTGCTGCACTCCTGTCTCAGTGCCATTTGCTTGCCTGGGTTTGCAGCCAGAATTGTAGTAAGAAATATTATGGTCACACATCCAAAAAACCTCATCTGAAAACAGTTACCTGCAGAGGGCACCCATTCTGCTTGAAACAGGAAAGACTACTGGCAAACAGTAGCAGTTTGCTGGGTTTGGCTTTTTTTTTTTTTTGGCCTTTTTTTTTGTTTTTTTAATACCACTCCCACACAAGCACACACTGCTTGTTCCTTACATTTCATTCTATAAAAAGAAACTTTTAAAAGGTATTGCAGTATTGTGACAACACTCAGACTATGAAAATTGGAATATCAAAGAGCAAGGTAGCAAGGTTTTGGAAAACAAAGGAATTCTTTCTTATTAGAATGATAGTAATAGGCAGTAATCAAACCCATTTCAAATAAACATTGTTGGGGTTGTTTTTCATGGCATGACGCAGTTCTCCTTTAACTGACTGTTCTTACTCAACATCAAACAATTCAACATCAAACACCACAAACAAAAAGCAGCATAATAATAGAAGAGGAACTGTAAATATGGGAAGAGAAAGAAACTCCCATGTGTGACGCTGTCCAGAAAAGCAGACAGGAATTGGGACTGCTGGTTTAGCAATTCTAAGAGATTATTCTCTTCCAAGAGGCACCTCAGGGAGGGCTGTCGTAACACAGACCTGCTTATGTACATGAATGATTTGCTCCAGCAAGGATGATAGCTGGAGGAGTCCTTTCAAGGTTATTTTTTCCACTTACATGTCTATGCGTAACGGCGTACTCTTAATAAACACCTTCCTAGCAGAGGTAAAGGGCTGCATGAGTCCCAGTGATCACTGCTGCATTTAATAATTTATACAGTTTCAGTGACTGCAGAAAAAGAATATGCACCTTACTCCCTAGTTTGCTCCATCTACTGGCAAGTTGTAGTATGAAACCACTTTTTCTCCAACCCTAGATAAAGGCAAAAGCATCAAACGTGTACAGTGCATTGTACTTGGAAGCCCCGTTTCCCTCTGCACTGATTATTCTCAAGAAAAGGATGAGATATCCCTCAAGCCATATTCACAGTCTTCCCTTGGGGCTGACATGAGCTTCCCACATAAAGGGTAGGAATTTGCTTTGTTCTGTGATTTGTATTTCTAATAAATGGGAAAAATAAAACCAGAGATTCCCCTTCACTTGAAGATCTCTCAGTCCCTAGCACAGAACAGCTCTCACCTCGAAGCATATCCCACAGAACTCGTGTGCCTTTAAATTATCAGGCACTTCCCCCCCCAAAGTAGCCCTTTTTGACAGATGCTGGTTTGTCAAAACGCAGGTGGAAACACTGCAGTTTTGACCAGTCTTTTTTTATGAAGTCCAGGAGAGAACTCGTGAGCAAAAGCAATTGAGATTCCCAGACTAACCTGTAGTCTATTCTTTTTATATACCTATACACACACACATCTCCATATGTATACGAAAAACCTGCGCTACTATTTTTCATCTTCTTGCACAGCAGACTTTGTTCCCAGCCCTTTTAGAATTAATGTTGGCATTTTTAAATAATACAACATATCAGAAGTCCTAGGTTTGTTTTTACGAGACAGACAACTTGCTGTCATTGAAAGAGCCACCCCAGGGGAGCCCAGGCAAGCAGTTGCAGATCAGGCTATACTGGCCTGGGCTTACCCTGTGTATTTTGAGTGTGGACAGTGAGTGAGAGCTGTTAGGCCAAGGTACCTCAGTTCTCTGATTTCAGTCCCTTGTGTCATTAGCTTGCCCAGCTGTTAACAAAGCCTTGACTCTACTGACCACATGAGTAGGCCATAATAAAACACAGAAGCATCACAGCAAGCATGCCCATTCAGTCTCTTGCCTTCATTTGATTTCTCAAGTATTATGCATATGTGGACCAAGAATAACTGAGTCATCGGTTATATCCAAAGGGCTACTGCCTCGAGGAGATGAGGTGTGTATTAGTAAAGAGGTGAAACGAAGGCTATTCTGATCTCAGTTTGTAAGTACCTGCTGCTTATAAAACGCAGAAGTTCAAGGCCTGTGTTACAGCTACCCCTCATGCTGTGCAAACTATTTCAAACCTGAGAGAGCGTGGCCACAATAGCTGCTGCTACGAACCATTGTATCCCACTGTGACCACTGCTCCTGACGGCGTGGAGAAGCAAAGCAGAACCAAATCTCATGGACCTCCACGCAAAAGCACTGTGAAAGAGGAATGTTTGCCTCTCATTTTTCCCACCAAGGGTTGACAAGATGCTTGACTTACCACTCATAGAAGCTTTGAGTTCCTTGTAAGCAAAGTACTAGACAGAACATGTAGGAAAGATGTTACTATTCAAACTGAAATTAAACACTACAAAACCCCCAAATCACTTAGTATTTCTTCTCTTTACAGAGAAGTCATGTGTTTTGACTGATCTGTGTTGCAGTGTATGGGTAAAACTTCAAGTACAGTACAGCTTAGTTTTTAAAACCAGGATGAACTTCCCAGTTTATATTTAATTCTGGTATTTTGCCTCATGGAGCACTGTAGATTCCCCCACACCCACACCTGCTGCCCTTGACTAACCTCTAGACAAAGGTATGTGGTTACACAGTCGTGCAAGTTTGGGGACAAATAAGGTGAGTTTTTTGCCTTGTACTGTTTATTGTTAAGGGGCTATTTTTGTTTCTTGCTTTATAATCTGCCCAGTAAAGTACTAAAACAGATCTCAGCACAGGATCATTGTATACACAAACAACAAGACATTATTTATTTAAAACATATCTTGCTTTAAGGCTTGTGTATGGCATGCAAAGTTCAACCTGAAATTTAAGGTGGGGAGGCTAATGCTTTACTAATGGATGGCTCTGCACTGAAGTACTTTAGCAGATGGTGCCTGAAAACTGTAATTGTTGGATTTTTTCCATGAGCAGTATCCAAAATGACGAGGTCTCCTAAGGCATCATTCAATTTGCTAATGTTTTTTATAGTGATCAGACTCCTCACTTCACTTTCTTATTGCCCTTCTGAGAACTACAGCAAATGACATTAAATATTGCTATTAGAAGTGGTTATATACACAAAAGAGTCTGCTCTTTTTTTTTTGCAATGAATGATTACTTTACAGAAAACAAAACAGGCAAAAACTCGATGAGGTACCTTGTCAGACACTGTAAATTCCGTGTTATTCTGAAAAAAGTATTTAAGGAAAGTTTTTGCTGTCCAGTGAGGATTTTTAGTTGTGTTTGTGTATGCACAAGCAGTCCCTACATGCTTCAAGGTCCCTTCCAATCCCTAACATTCTGTGATTCTGTGATTCAGCCCCAATACAGAGTACAAAGCAGTGCTATTTTGATGTGTCCTGTTTGGTCTTTGGACTCTTTTTGGTTGCTGCCAAACACAGGTTAACTTTGGAATGAGAACACCTGTCAAAGCAGACATCGGTGACCCTGCTCACCTAAATCACTGCGTATCAGTGAGGTATTCATGTCTGGATGATAGTCCCTGCTTGGATGGACTGTGAAACCATCATACCTGTATGTGAAAGGTGCTGAAATGTATTTCTAGCCCTTCCTTGTATGCACTTTGCAATACACACACTCTGTCTCCTGCCCAGAGAAAATTTTCATTTAACCCATCACATCATATCCAAATCAAAATTTAAGTTAGCAGGTTTTATGGCTGAGGCAAAGCATGGAATGAGAAGAAGATTTACAAGTCTTTTAAGGTGGACAAGCTCAATTGTTTTTTATTCTGCTGTTCTGTGCTTGTTATGTGCCTGCTTGGTAGCCTGAAAAAACGAATCAGTATTTGGACTCACAAACTGCTGTGGCAATGTAGGCTTCCTGCATTTTCTGACACAGAAAATATAACTCAGTTCCTTCTCATTCACAACGGACAATGTCCCTTTTACCTGAGGCTCTGAGGCAGCTTTGGCACTCTGTCAGCTCTAACATTTTCTAGCATTGTACTGTCTTGGATTTGTGGACAAAATCCTCCAAAATCACTGTCTTCCTATTAATTCCTAATGCATAAAACAAGACATTCTGTATTCAAAGAAAATCTCCTTCCTAAAAACATTACAAACCACATGGGATTTTGAAGGTTTTTAAGAACAAGAGCTACAACTTACAGGGGGTTAAATTAAGTATATATACACTATGTCTCTCCTCATGTTCTGTACCAACCCTGTTGTTTTCCACTTCCTAACAGGGCAAAAATCTCCTTTCTTACATGGTCCAAGAAGCAATGGCTCATGAACACAGCTCTGAGGAAGGGCAGCCTCTGATGATACCAGCAGTTACTTCCAAGTAAGGCTTTAAAAAGTTTTATCTGACAATTTATGAATGATCAGGTAACCTCCAACTAAGATTTCTTAAGCAAATACAGGCTATATAAATAGTGATGCATTAAAACTCCTTAGGGAGAACAGGTAATTTTGTCTGGATAAAATAGTTCAATTGATTAGTTGGCCAACATGGCCCTCAGCTGTTACCTGAAAGATCAGAAAACAGATCCAACACTTCAGAATTTCTCTACATAAAATACAACCATCTATAATGATGTTTAGCATGGTGTAAAAATGTTTTAGCCACATCATTTTAATTGGTGCTGAAAGGACAAAAACAGGCCAGAAATTACTATTTTACAGCGTTAGAGGCTTTTTGCACTTGTATACCATTAGGGTTACATTTAAAATGAATTACTTCAGATTAGCAAATAGATTAATTAAGCATTTCAAAACATGCTAATCTGCAATTCTAATTGAAACAGACACATCCAGGTCCCCCCACAGGTTTGCACTTCAGCTGTTTAAACTGAGTTGAAATCAGAGTTTCCTTGTCTTCCTTGGTATTTTAACATGAACTGCATATGCACAGGCTCAATAAACTGTGCTAAGAAATATACAGAACTGACTCCAGTACTGATTTCAGTATGAGTTCATCGTGGTCCAAAGATTCGCATCGATGGACAAGAGCACGATCCGGGACAAGAAGCACAATAAAAATGGAAGACTTGTAAAATTTTGATGCCCAAGATAAAGTTTAGTTACCTTTCTACCTCCTGGCAATAGTAACAAGTCTGGATATCAAAGTTAT
This sequence comes from Podargus strigoides, assembly GCA_028020825.1. NCBI lineage: Eukaryota > Metazoa > Chordata > Aves > Caprimulgiformes > Podargidae > Podargus > Podargus strigoides. The sequence goes on along the minus strand of CM051623.1, from coordinate 11,452,144 downwards.
ATGCAGGTATGTTATCTTTTCCACTGAAGAAAGATATTTTCCATGTTTTGCTATCCAGCATTATTTCCAATGGTACTCCCTCAAAGTATGCTTCTTTAGGATCACTTATATCTATCTAAAATACATCAAGAGTTACAGAATTTTTAGATTTGATAGAAATCATACAGTATTCAAAACTGCTTGCAAAACACCATTTCAAAGTTTCCAAGAGTTACTGTTTAACAGCAATTTACAAACACAGTGGTGATTCTGTCTGAGCAGAAATTACCTATTGGCAAACGTTCCTCAGTAGGGAACTTCTCAGTAAACATGCTCATTAACCTAAAATCCTAACAGCAAATGAAGAAACTTCTTTAACTGGGATAATCCAAGCTGCACATCTTGGGAACCCTGAGGTCTTAAAAGACACTTAAATATACAAACATATACACAATATAGAAAAAAAAAAAAGTACATGAAGCTTGATTTTTTTTCACTTGCAAGAGTAGCATAATTAGTTTCTCAAACTCCTCACATTACTGAAAGCCTTCCATGTTTAAAAAAACTAAAAAAAAAAAAAAGGAAAGAAAAACTTTAATCTGTTTAAGAGAATATTTATAATATATGAAAGCAAATCTAAGTTTTATGCTTCTAAAGAGTTGGAAGACTTAATTACAAAATGTGAAGGGGGGATCTAAGTTTTCTTTAGAGAATGTGGTATGAATATTGACTTTGATCTTACCTGGAAGTAGAATGCAACTGCAAAACGGATCAGTTTACTGTTTAAATTGGGAGAAAATATCAATTTTCTTTCTGCAGATAATCCTCCAGTTCCCCAACTGCCCATTTATCTATCTATATTTATCTATCTATCCATTTATCTATGCCCCTATCATCTTTATGTTCATTGTGTTCAATGTTTGCGTTTGCTAAGTCCCAACTTGACACAGTGATAGTTACCATAACCAGCTGAACCATTCTCACTATCATAGGGAGTAACTGTAGCATAACTCAACAAATTTATTCCTCAAGATAATTTTCTCTTTTATGAATGCTTTCAAAGGGACAGTGTCGTACTCAGAACTTGAATTCTTCTGCTAAAAATTAAAATGTGAGCGTTTTGGGCCTGCATTCTCAATTGACTTTTTATATGGATATGTTTGTGAGGCTATTCAAAGGTTAAGACATTCATAGAAACTACTAATAATATGTAAGTGTTTCAGGATACAAATGTTTCTTCTTTTTGCACTGGGACTCGGACCACAAAAAATAAACACAACTCAATCTGTACCAACCTTTATCTTCAAAAACAAGCAAGCAACCAAACTCAGGAAAACTTACATCATCAGTTATCCTTCCAATTTACATTTACCATCCCAACTTCCTTGCCAAGACTTCAGCTGAACATAATGCGTTACTCAGAATTCTTCGTTACTGAGAATTCTTTAAAGCAAATGACATCCAAGTCAGAGACATCCCAAGACATGCGTTTCTTAATCTGATTCTGCATGTAGCTTTCTTTTCTTCTTCCTCCTTTTTAAAAGACCAAACCCAGCCTTTAAGAATTACATTTTCATAATCAAATGATGGCAATGACCTATCTTTACAGAACATCAGGAAAAACAAACAAATACTTTGTGAAAGAACACCAACTTAACATTGTCCTAATTTTTCACAGATCTTTATGGTAATCCATTAGAGTAACAACCTCCAGCAGGAACATAAGGCATGACTAATCATTGCTTGAATTTGACTGAGCTAATGTCTATTTATAATATAGGAAGTGAAGGCAAAAAGCAATGCAGTGAATCTGGTAATTGGCTGCAGTGGATGTTGGAAATTCTTACATTCTGATGGCTCCATGTAATATACACAGATTCTGTCCACTATAGCAGTCCCATCTTTGTTGGAAACAGAACTAGTCTTATCACAAGTAAAAGATTAATTTAAATATATTGCATTTAGATTTTTAATACATGGGATATCCACACTCAGAACATTTAAAGACGGCTTGGAAACAAAACTGAGGGACAAACTTGGTGAAAATATCTTCCTCCCTCCCTCCCTAGAGCAAAAATTTTCAGTCATACAGGGGGTAACAACATTTCTTTCTCACCAACTTTTGTTTACACATAAAATTATTACGTTCATCCAGAATATACAGTGTATGTTTCAATAACTTATTTTTTCAGTATGAAATAGCATCTTCAAAAAGATGACAAACAGCAGTCATCCTAAAATAATCTGCTGAAAATCTATATTACCTGTAGAAAAGCAGGACTAACATACTGGACTATTAAGCTTAGAATTTGTGCCTTTTTTTTTTTTTAAAGTGACCTTTTGTATAATCAAAATGTAAACTACAATACTGTAGACTGAAAAATATTTTTGAAATATTAAAAAAATAAAATGCAAACAATATATAATGTACAAATAAATGAAAGAGTAAACAAGAAACCTGCCTAGATGAAGGAAACTGGGTATTCATAAAGATTCTATTAAATTTTCCAAAAACATTTGTGTCTAGCACACCTATATTCACAGCATGTTCTCAAATGCCAAGTCAGATTTAGCAACAAAGGGTATATAAAGAAACATCATTTGGACACACAAAACATGACTATTTAGATGTTTTTTTTAACCAATTCTGTATCATCACATTTAGATTTTTTCTTATAGCATGTGAACAAATAAAACAGAAAACCAGAATGTATACATTGCTAATTTTTTAAGTAATGTTATGTACATTTTATTGCCAGTATATGCACAATGGTAAGCATAGAACTATAAATACACAATGTAATTAAACAGTAGAAAACAACAAGGATGTTACACAAAGTAAAGAAAGGAGATACTATTTTCTTGATGTAGCTGCTAAAAAGGGCTAGCGACAAGTTATGACAGTCTTGGGTTTAAGTCTTTACATATATTTCTACAACTTTTCCTCCAAGTAAATCTCTACAATGCCATTGCTTGTATAACAACCACATCTTAGCTCTTCCTATTGCTTTCACTTCCACCTGAAGTGAAAGCAACCTTTCATGTAACAACCAGCATCTGACTTAAATTATATTCAGTTTTGCTTTTCAGGGTGCCTAGCAAGTAAAGTGTATAAGGAGTTTCTTATGATATTTGGCTGCAATGTTGAGGAATAGAGTTTTGAATACACATTAAGTGATAATTTGGAAAAAAAATAAAAATAAAGATTTTCTGTAGATAGTTCTTCCACTGGGTGCTATATGCAGCAGCTTAGTCAAAAATGAGTCACCCTGAAGAGGTAGAGAGAATTTTAGCCTAGCACAGATCATCATCCTTGGCATCGCTATTTTCTCTCTTATCAGGATACACTTCCTACAACTATAGACAACATCATAGTCAAAGGGAAAAAAAGTCAGGGGAGAAAAAAAGAAAAGTTCCACCATTCCTGGGAAGGGCACTGTTTCATCCCAGTTCTCAGTTAATTAGCTTGCTGCTTATATCCAATACCAAAAAAAAAAACAACCAAAAAAACAGGAAAAAAAAAAGAAAAGAAAAGAAAAAGACAACATTTAGGGACACATTTACTTGATCTTTGTTCTCTTTCCATTATCAAGTTCATAAATACAAAGAACCATTATTCACAATATACTAACTCTTTTTCAAAAATGGAAAAACAAACCCTGGAAACATTTCCACACCTTAATCCAGATGGGTCTTGAGGATGCTATTCAAGAAATCCATGCAAACAATTTGGTGTAGCTTTCCCAACTCATCCAAAATATATATTTTTTTAAAAATTAAAAGGTGGCAAGATCCATAGCATTTGTGATTATTCCCCCTTCCCCCCCATTTAAATTCAATGCAGAAAATCCTGGTGCTTTTAGGAAGGTAACGAATAAATAGTTTTCTGCACTGTTGTCGTAAAATCCCATGTGAGTTACAATACAAGACTACTTGTTCCAGCAATTAGGCTGAGAGGAAACATTCTAGTGATAAAGATAAATACATACTGAGCATGCTTGGGCAGAGCACTCCATTCTGAAGCATCCTGCTTGAAGAAGGAAAGGTGACAAGGATGGTTCACGTCCATCAAGTGACCATTAAATCTGCTGCTAAAAAGCAGACTGCCACACCATCACCAGGGAGGCAATGCTACCCTGAAAGGGCTGTCTTCCACATTAAGAGGTACTGGTTGTACCAGTCCTCTACTGCGCACACTAAATTCTTATTTATGCAACAAACATACAACCAATGAACAATATCACTTTTACAGAACTGGATCAATCCAGCTTTTTTTTATAGGCATATTTCTCAATCTCCAGAATATCCCAAACAAGCTGTAAATAAGATGATGAACCACCAACACAGTGAACAAGTCTCACTGCAGTTCAGACTAGTTCAGTCTTGTTTCACATCACTTCTTGTTTCTAGCAAAGGACATGATACTCAAACAAAATAGCAATAAAAAAAAGTAACATTATCTGCAGCTGAATAAAAGCAACAGAATTTATATTTTATCTTTTGAAGCTTAAAGCATACCTTTTTAATTAGCATTAAAAAAATCTTTTTTTTTTTTTTAATACAATAACACTGGCAAAAGTTAATGGGAAGACACAGAGGATTGTGAACAGGATAACTGATGGATTAGATTATTTTTAAGTTTCGTTCTGCTTTGATCAACTGATGTTAATACTGTTTTTCCTTGGATTTGGAATAATTCTATTGCAACAGTCACATGCAGGCTGAGGACAGCCATTGGTTAAAGAGAAAAACAAAAACAAAAACCAAAATCAGCAACAAAAGAAAGGGGGGGGGGAAAGAAAAAAGTTCCGAAAATTGTATGTCAGAATTTTGCTTCAATTGATGAGGGTCTTGCCCTTGCTTTAGGAGACCTGGTTAACTCTTGTCAGCTTCATTAGCTTTGTCCAGACATATCTGCTGTTGTGTCCCCTGGTCCAGAGCCTGTTTGTGCACGTTTGATGTAAAGGTTCAATAATTTCATCTGTAAAAATTAAGACAGAAATTCACTTTGTTTAGTATTTGCAAACTGTACAGACTACAGGAATGCTACAACAAAGGAGACATCAAATCCTTTTCCCCAGGAGCAATATTACATTTTACACAGTTGATTCAAAGGTAACATACTTGCCAATGAAAAACATCAAGCACAGCAAAATTTGTCACAAGGAAACTGCTCAAGCTTCTTTCAAGAAGAGAATAATCTCAAGTAGCTTGATTAAGACAGATGGAATATTTTCCACAAATTACAATGCTGTTCTAAATAAGGCAGGTAGTTTTGGGGTTATTTTCTTTTAAGGTTGAGGGTTTAAGCCTCTAGTTAGAGTTGCTGATGCTGGTACTTACTAAAGCTTCTCATACCATCTAGAATCACATTCAAACTGCCAGAGTATTTTTAAGATGAAACTGTCCTATTCAAAGATATACGAAATTACTTGTCCTGTTTTCTTCCCAAGGACAAAGAGATTCACAATTTACATACAGCTGTTTGCATGCAAAAAACTGTATGTAAGAGATGTCAATAAAATCATAAATATACTGAACCAAAAAGGAACACAGACTGATTACTATTATTTTTTTTTTTTTTTTTAAATTACAGGTACTGAAAGGACTGATGAAAGCAAAATAAGGAGGAAGAAGAAAACTGCTCCATGTAACATCTCTGTATTACATTTATTGCTTTCCAATGGGAATGAAAAACAAGACAAGAACTACTGATAGGAAAAGCCATGCTGAATATAGCCATTATCACTGCTACCAGGGATATAACCAGTAACTAGATCCATTAAACAGCACTAAGAAACACAATTTAGTATTTATCTTAATGCTAAAGTTGATAAACTTGCATAAATAAAGATCTATGTATTTTCAGTTTTGAACATGCTATGACAAAGTTACATTAATCCTTGGGGAGTTTCAGTAGCCCCAATATTCTCGTTCAAGTATATACTTTTATGAAACTTTCTGGCAATTGCAATCAAAATGCAAATGCATACGTGCAATTATGAACCAAGATTTCTTTAAATGGTATCTTTTACTTACTTTACTGCCAGTGAGTTGACTGAGATGTGGTTTTAGTTCATCACCAATTACTGCATGAATGGCTACTAGGCAGAAAACACATGCCTTACGAACACTGCTCTCTGAATTATCATAACCCTAGAAAGCAATAAAATTAACATTAATACCTTATCAGTTAATGATTAAAAGCCTCAGAAAGCTATTTACTTATTTACTACAATAAATACACCAAAGTCTACAGTACATGAATGCTAGTGTAGCTCAATGAAGCATTCCAACAAAAAAACAAACACGCAAATAGAGAGCACGCACTTGAACAGCAGGCTGCTTATTAATCACCATTGATAATCATTTTCCAGACTGAAATTAAAACCCACACAATCCTGTTCATAAGTTACACTGAAAACAGCTGCTGTCGTGCAATAGGGGAGTACATAAGATAAATGGTTCTAGACTGTACAAATATTTACTTAAAGCAGAAGAGCACTCAATTTAGTGCTTCCTTACTCTGAAAGAAGTATTTTCTGAACTGTTAAAGATTCTTTTGTTAACTCTCATCCTGTTCCTTAATGATTTTTGGTTTTTTTTGACACTTTGCTAGTACTCCATGCCTGTCTCACTTGCACCCCCCTCTCAGAGTGCCCCTTCTCTGCCTCTACCCTTCTGCAGATATACAATTGAATCACACCCATTACAGACAGTCTCTGAAAAGTCTTCATCTATCATGTGCAAATTAATGTATCTTGATAAGGCAGGAAAGGATTTAGTTTTAATGGCAAAGAAACCTCTGATATCTTCTTTGTTTGATTAAACTTTCCCCAATCAACTGCTTCTTTCCACTTGTCTGTCCCCCAAGCCCCAAGGGATAAAGCCCTACAGTTAGACACAAACACAACATGGACGATTTCACACCAAATGATTAAAACTTGGAAAAAGATAAAAAACCCTATCTTATAACTAAAAGTATCTACCAAGTTTAACTATAACCAGTACTTTATATCCTACCAAAATTTCCCAAGTCCTAACTACAGTTATAATTTAGCTACCTGCCAATCCAAGTTTGTTCCCGCTACCCAAATTATTTTGGGTCAAAGCAGCCATGAACTATGAGATTAATAAAATCCTTCATGAAAGCCAAGCGATATTTTTAAGAAGTCTTTGCAATTCTTATATATGCAGTTTCTTTTTTTCTGGTTAGTGGTTTGTGGTTTTTTTATTTTCTCCTTACCTGTATTAGACCTGGCACAATCTCTGGTAAAAGCTGAGCAAGAGTTTCTTTAGATACTCTTTCTATGACTTTTGTCTGCATTTTGATTGCAGCCAAATTAATGGGGTAATCTGCAGTCTGGATAATTGGACAAAGAACTTTGATGCACTGATCTGGGCTAATGGAAGTGGCCAGCATGGAAGCAGCTTCTTCAGCAGATCTCACCACCTATTGAAAGAGTCAGTAAAGGATATGTCAAAATGATTTACAAGAGACTGTTACTATGGTCTGTTATCTGGCAGTAATGGTCTTGAGCATAAACATGTCCTACCAAGAGCTTTACAATGTTATAGAAATACGTGAATGAAGAGTCCTTTGAAAATCTGTTTACAGGATTCCAGCTGTTGCACATACTTCCCTAAAAACAAGACGCTTCCGGATATACTGTGGCTAATCTATATCCTTGGCAATATGCATATCAATTTTTCAAACCTGCTTGTTGAATCAGACCTGAAATTTCTCTATTCTGCAACGCTCTCCAACGACACACTGCAATATCACCACCTTTGTAAATCTGTAGTTTGTGTTGTCATTTGTTACTGCTTGTTACATCAGTGATCGCTGACACAACATGTTTTCACATTCATCTCAAAAACATGTTTATCAACATGTCTACACTGCTACTTCTAGAAGTCAATCTAGTTGTTTTTCTTCCCCTCTAAGTTTGAAAGAAACTATGACAAGAGTACTTCAAGCCTGAAGAATATGCAGAACGAGTATTTAGAGAGGAAGTCAATAGGTAGACAAGATCAGGATACAACATGGTCACAACAGAGGAAATTCACAGGTGATCTTCATATTGGTGTAGCTGTGGTATCTGCCATCTAACAAGACAAACCACAGTACAAAATCAGCAGTTTGTACATCAATGATGTACAAAAACCTCTGTAACTGTTACTCTTCATCCTTGTCCCCTTCACTCTCTCATTCATGTACAGGAGAGGGAAAAAGCACAGTAACAGAGAAGGAAAGATGGGGCCGTGACGCTGAAATAAATACAGTATATGAAACAAACCAAGAGGGTACAGAGAAAAGAGAAATGAGTGACAAAAGTCATTGGTACAGGAGCAACTGCAGTCAAACTTGAAACCCCAGAACTCCACAGTAAGTTCCATAAGGAGTAAGTGCCCTTGCTTGGGGAGGGCAGGGAGAAGATGTACTTAGTAATACACCTGGATTCTTTCCAAAGCATCACTGACATGAACTGTTGAATACTGGGGCAGTTACTCTGTGTTTCTCATAGCTACATGCATTATCCTTTATTGTGTATGTGTGCATCGCAAATACTTCTGAGCAAGATTACAGTTATCCTTCTACTTCTGAATCCCCTCACTGTTCTCAGCTACAAACAGCTCCTCCCTTTGATACGTTCCAGTGCGTTCTCCACAACAACATTCAAAGCCATGCTCTTGAATGGTGCAGGGCTGGCTAAAAATGGAAAAGTATGACAGTGCCTTGCCACGTTCAGTCCTATTTCTCAACCAAGAACCTTAATGAAATCCAAAAGCTTGTTGTAGAGCTCCAGGACACCTGTACACGGCTTGCAATGTCATACAAGCAAAAAAATCCCTTAAGTTACTCCTTGAAGCACTATAATGACACATCTTTGGTTACAATGTCCTCTTGGACAGCAAGACAATTGTTATTAGAGCTGATATTAAGCATTTGAGAACTTAAACTGCAGTTCTCTTTTTTTTCTTACATACCTATGTTAACTAATAACAGCTGAATGCACGATTATTAAACAAATTACTTCCTCAGTAAGACCTGAATAATTTCTCCATTTTTTGGACAGTTGTTTCATTTTGTAGTAATTTGTCATAACCTCAAACAAATAGAATAACTGATTACTAACCTCCTTGTGAGGGTCCTTATGCGCTTCTAAGGTCTTCATGATTGTGAGCTCTGCATAATTCTTAAACCTTGCTGGCTGGTTTCTTAGAATTTCTCTTAGAACTTTCAATGCCAAAGCTCTAATTGCATGCTAAAGATTTAATATTAAAATAAGTGAGTTATGAATCTTTAAACAGATATGTTTTAACATTTGTTCAGCAGCTGGAAGAGTCTTTAATGATGGAGAAGTATCAGATTATGCTCTACACATATATACAGAATGAACCTAGTGTTAACAAATAAAGCTAGAAAAAAATCTTCAGTTTCTCACTCTTCTTGATCTCTCTTTTTGCAGGTAATTCAGGTGGCATATCAAACATGTTGCTAACCTAATTGAGTTAATTACACTACCCAGAAGCTAAGTTGCAAACAATTTTACTCTTCAGAAGTGCTGATAAAACCTTTAGCACCACATCATGCAAAAACAGTTTTGAAGGTTTAACAGATTTTTTTTTTTTAAATCCAAAGCAAGTATTAGTGTCTTTTTGATCCTCAGTAATTTCAAAAACATGGCCCTTGTAGATAACAATTACACAGAACTCAGACTTTTCACAATGAGCATTACTCTATTTTTGAAATAAATTTTTAAATGCTTTGTCACATATGATGGCTTTGATATTCTAAATTCCACTAGGGGCTATAACTGATAAGCTTTGAATCCCACTGAAAAAGGTTTCATTTAGTCTATCGTGTAAGAATCAACAAATAAGAACACTTGAGAAGGTAAGTATTACTGTTGTCCTTTTCACCATCAGGGCATTCAGACTTCATGACATTTTTGTATTTCCACAGCTTTTTGTTTTTCAAGACTAACTAGAATTTGTGCCCTTCCATACAAATTTCAAAGATACTGAATGTAAACCATGTGCTTTGTTAACATTCTTAACTGGATTAATCTGAATTTACCTCTTTATCTCCAAGTGTTTCAAGCAGCAAAAGCAGTATTGTTTTGAAGTGCTCATCCCAAACACCGAAAGACTCTTCTTGAGTTAACTTCATGAGCTCATACAGGGCAGCCTTTCTTTCCTCAACTCTCTCATTATGGTTTGATAACTCTTTCAGTAACTCTGCAACCAGATCAGAATGGTCCATGGGAGGCTCTGTCAAAAAGCAATACAGAAACACAGTTCTCAGATTATTGCAAGTAAGTATTACTACCTGCTGTACAACTGAATGGTATTTTCTAGGATGACTTATTTTTTTCCCCATATTTGTCTGCAAAAATTGCAATTTGACTACTACATTTTCAGTGCAGCCAACATAGCTCAACAAGGTTACAATCACCAAAAAAGCTCTACAATGGTATTGCAAAACACCCCGGCAAGCTAGTTCACTACAAAAGTTTTTATGCTTGCAATACCCAAAGTGAGAAGTACTCTGCTTCCTTTTAAATTTGATCTATATACAAAGTGCTACCTTTCCCATACAACCCTTCCATCAAAGATGATAAATTTGTCTTTTCTCTGTTAGAATTACAGAATTGCTTAGACTTTTGTAAGCCATGGTTCCACAGCAATAGCTAGGTTGTTAACACAACCAGAGGGAAAAAAAAAAAATGCACAAGAATGGTGTTTTGTACTAAACAGCTGACAGAGAAGCAAACCAAGGCTCTCAGTCCCACAGAGATTCCTGATAGCAGTCATTACGAGATGGATCTGGATTTTAATTTTGATTAGAGAGGATTCCATGATGATGAAAAATGCATTAGTAACATGATCCACATTTGTAAACATTATACTGCAAATGGAGAGATTAGCAGTCAAGAAACTTAAAAATGGTCTTAATGAAAATTAAATATCAAATTGTTGCCTTTATTCCGTCATCAAAACCCATTTAGCCTCTACAAAAGAAAAGCATATATCTTCCATCTTTGCACTGAGACTTTTGGATAAATTAACAGAAAACACGTTTTTCTGGGAAAAGGTTGAAAGTATTGGCATAAAATGCCAATGTTCCTGCATTGCATCTTTCCTAAAGCTACTGCTTTTATTAACACATGAAATATATTCTCTTCCATAGCAAATATGTTAGGTCATATACTGAGGAACCACAGCCCTTGAACATCTTGTATTACTGTATTCAACACTGTAAACTTATAAATGCTGTACAAATCACCTGTACAAAGAAACAAGTAAAAGCCGAACACCACTTATCAAGTATCCTAAAATCACACGTCAGCTACCTTAAAAATCACAGTTTTTGTACCCAACATTCCTATTTCCACCTGAAAGCAGAAACTTCTACTGCCTGTATATTAATAGGTATTCCTGCTCTGGCAGGGGGATTGGACTAGATGATCTTTTGAGGTCCCTTCCAATTCCTGACATTCTGTGATTCTGTGATTAAACATCTGCCCGAAGGACAGACTGAAATTGCATTAGGTGAGTTACTAATTAGTACAGATGAGCAGAATGGACAATCACTTTTGCAGTAGCAAGATCATTACTTTTATTACCAGAACGATTACACTTGTTCTATCAAATTGTGAGGATTACAGCTATAGTAAAACTTATTTTGAGGAATACATACTGACACATAATTAGCAAAACTACCCATATTTGTTTGAATAAAATTATTTTCTCCAAGTATCAGAATGAAAGAAGTAGCAACTTGAACATATAGAGGGAAGGGGTAAAGAGAGAAGGTAGCAGCCATGTCCATGCAGGTTAGTAGAGGAAATAGCTGGAATTCCTGAAAAACATGAAAAAAAACAAGAGGGATGTGCCTTCACAGCCTATATTTTCCATTCCTCTGTATGATACAGCACTCAGTGTTTAGTTTTCAAACATTCTGCAGATAAGAATGGAGAAGCATAAGAGCAGTCACATTCGAAGTCTACTCTCAAAATTTCTTTTTCAGAAACAAAACAATATACAAATTATGAGAAGCAGATGCAACTCCTTGATTTGAATGAATTCAAATATGCATCTGAGATATAAATATTTGATAAAGAACAGCTCTTCTCAAAGCAATCAAATAATACGGCTTTGACAGGGACACAGACTAAGGGTTAAATGGGAACACGTAGATATGCCCTGATTTTAGTAAAGATTTTCCTACTGTCACCCACAGCACCCTAACAGAGAAGCTACGCAAACATGGTGGCCAAAAAAGTCAGCAAGGTGGGTGCAAAACTTGATGGATCACTTGCAGGATGACTGGACTATAAGTGGCTTTCTGATAATCTAGGGGGATATGAGTGATGTACCTGCTCAGGCCTGTGCAGAGCCTGGTTCTGTTTGATGTTTTTGTTAATGATATCAAAGGAATATGGAGATCACTTAAAATCTGCACATGACATCAATTTAAGAGCAGTTGCCAACATTCCATGGAGTTTCTGAAAATTAATATCTAATGTCCAACAAGTGCTTCAGGCTTATGTGAAAAGCATGCAACTCCTAATTGAGGGACTGTAGGCACAAAGTATTTTGCTGAGTGTATATTTTTTCATGCAGACATTTTCAAAGTTATCTCAGATGAAATTCTAAAAGTAACACACAAATGACAGAATGCACATGGTGTAGGTAAAAACTAAGGGTGAACACAGGAATGAATGCAAATACTTGGTTAAGATTGGTTAATTGGTTAAACTTGGTTAAAAAGACGACCTAAATAATGCATTGCACTACTCCTCGAGCCAGGACAAACTAACACTGGATGGGGATGCTTCACTCCAGCCAGCCATGAGTTCTTACGAAACCAGAACGTTCTGGCACAGCACAGACTGCATTTGGTTTAATGCAATATCGAGAAACGTGTTGTGAGAAGGAATAAAGAGGCTTATCTCATGTAACAACAGGATCCCTGTAATACACATTCTTAATCATAAACCAGCTCTGTATGTGGATGACAAAGGAATTTAATTATTGATATTTACATTACATGACTTGTGAGAATTTTCTTTCCCCTCAGTCTTTTTCAGAAGGTAATTGGCCATATGCCTCTTTATTAAACAGAACACAAAGATATGCACCTTACTTGGATTTGGTTTTAATTGAATGTAAACTTGAAGCCAACTTATAGAATGGCTGAATAAAACACCTTGCCAGAAAACAGCTTTGCTTTTCAACAGTTTCTATAACACAGCTTTGCTGGATGACGGAAACAAAACAGTCAGAACGGGGAAAATTCATTTGTCCCTCTCTATTAAGAAATCTGTTAACTTGCAACCTGATTTTTAATCTATAATTGAATATGAAATATCAACAGTAGTGAATATCAGATAATGAAAACTGCCTACTACTTTTTAAAATAACGATAGTAGTGATACTTTGGAACCTTCCTGACATTTAGATATAAAAAACTAACCAAAGATACACTGAGAAAGATTAAAAAGAAGCTCTAGAAGCCTACAGAACAACAGCCCAGCTTCCTAGATTTACATGGGCTAAATGAACCACCTTCCTGGTAAAAGCTGATTTTGGATTTGGTTGGTTGGCTGGGTTGTTTTTTTTTTAAAAAAAAGAATGTTTAGTCAATAGAAAACACCAATGTCATGTTTCAAATACAAATATATTACTAACAAAATACTTAATCTTTCACCTAATTCCCAAACTGGTTTGATCTAGTTTTACTTCCTTGCCTTAAATTTTTTTCCCCTTGATTTCAATCATAAAGCAATCTGATAAGTAACTTTACATTGACAATCCTGCTACAGGATGCGCTACCAGAAGTATACAAAATAGTTCAGTATTTATCTCATTTTTACCCGTAATCTCTTCAAATAGCAAGTAATCCAATAATGTCACTCAAAAGGATTACTAACAAAGAAACTAATTTGAGATACAGCATTTGTAAAAACCTCTCAAAGCAGCAGCACTGGCAATACATATATTGCGAATAATAAATTCAGAAACTGAACTAAAAGATGGAAAAAATCTCACCATTTTTCTTCTAGCACAGAATGCAATCTGAAGCTTACCATCAGGAAATTGCTCTGCATCATCATCAAACATGGCTTCTTTCAAAGCAGATTTATTAAATGAGCTGATACCATCAGAATAATTGTATGGGTTATAATCTCGGGAACGTGGTGCTGAGTGGGGAGGCATTGTGTTGAGTAATGATGTTTTGTTATCAAGAGCTGTTCGGCCTGTATCGCTCACACCACTTCCTGCTCGTAGGTCGACTATTCCAGAAGCACTGCAAATCTGCAGGGAAAGAAATATCATATGAGCATGTAAAATACACACTTATACTTTTCAGTCAACTATATTTACTAATTTATCTATTTAGTAAAATTTTACAAATTTCAAAAATTTCAAACTAGCCTTCAAATAGGAAAGTGTTAGAAACAGTTCCCCAAACTTGACTTCCAAAAAATGGTGTACATAGTCCAAAAAAATTAATGAACTAGACACAGCTGTCAGGTTGTTTGTCTTAGAAGTTTGATGCTAAGTAATTAAAAACATGTTTAAGCATATACATACTTGGCAAGCTCAACAAATCTGAAAGCCAAAGTTCCATAGAAACAAAAGTTTAAAACACCACATGTAACACTGAAAAGCCCAGAGGTTTTGGAAAAGCATATATTAAGGTGCAGACCTCCCAAAAACCAAACTCCAGCTGTTTTGCAAGATAATTTGTTTTTAAATTGGTAATATTTTAAATAAGCAAACAGCTAGTGCTACTTGGAATTAGCACTTAAATTCCCAAAATGTGGTTCAAGACTAGGAACATTTTTCTAAAGCTCTGAAGTAACTGAAGTAATTTAGGAGAAACGTCATTTCAGAAGTGGGAATATATAAACCTAATAAAAAAGATGCTGTATCATCATAAATGAACCAGTGGCTTGGTTTGCTGATATCAATATGCCCTTAGTTTAAATACTCACTGAATCGCCATCATCTTTCTTGGAATCTCGTTTTACAGGCTCATTCATATCTTCCTGACTACGAAAACTGAAATTCTGAATGGCTTCAGTGACTCCACGAAGAGAGCTGTAAATATCTTCAGAATTCATGTTCTCAGTGTCATAGTCAAATGCACTGTGAGGTATGGAGAAGGACACAAGAATTAAGATGGATTTATTTTGTGATCATATATTTTTAAGTAACATTAGCATGGAACTACAGAGACTCAAGACACATTAATAAAATTGTTATTTTTCTTGAAATACATTAAGGAAGAAAGCAGACTCTACACATCAGAACTGTACTGTTGTACATTTTATTAAGTGTACTGCCACTGACAGTAGCACTGGGAGTAGCTAGCTAAGAGAAGGGCTATGGTATGTAGTATGTATCTGTCTGAAGAAACAAACTTCTATTACTCCCTTTCACTCTTCTGAATATGCAACAACCAGGGTTTTTACACCACTCTTTCTGCAGAAAGCTCGAAAGTAAGGAGGACTGATCAAACTGAACAGTTTTCACAATAAGTTGATTGCTAAAAGCAAACTTACAAGGTCCACTTCACTGGCAACTTCGTTAACACAAAATTAAAGATCAGAACATTTATGAACTACTATGTTTTTAGTCTCCCCAGTATTAAGTCTGGTTTGATAACCAAGCTGACCTATTCTAACATGTGCCAGAGATGAACACTTCTGTTCCTTCTCTTGCTAATCCATTCGCACTCCAAGGTGCACAGTCCTTCCCACCTCAGGCCAGCCCTGGCACTTATCAGGCCCTTCAGGGGAGACCAAGCAGTTCACTGTACCACCAGTCATTCTGCAGAGGGAGAGGAATTCTTTTTAAGCATCTGTCACTTAGTGCAAAATTTACTCCATGCTTTCACTGCTGGGGTTACAATTTTGGCTAACAGTTAATGAAGCCTTAGATACAGAACTGTACCACCACCAGGCTACATTACCTTGGTGACAAAGTGTTCTGTGATGTATTGGTTGGGGAAGTGAGAGGACTTGACCAACTTGCCGGGGAGCGTGGAGTAGGTCTTGTTAAAGGACTTCCCATTGATCCCTGGATGAGGAGAGATGAGAAGAGATACTCCAGCAGGACTTCAGCTCCCCTTTTAACTTACTGTATTTATATTCATAGACTCATATAGAATAGCCTTGGTTAGAAAAGACCTCTAAGATCATCAAGTCGAACCATTAACCTAGCACTGCCAATTCACCACTACACCATATTCTAGTGTCCAGAAATGTGTAGAGAGCATCTATTTAATTTCTTGTATCGGTTAGACAATTACTAGTAACTTCAATCAGGTGTAACTTTGAAATGAGTAAAGTAAAAGACAAATTACGCTTAAAAAGCACATTCAAACTAAGTCACTTAGAAGTAACACTGACTTAGAAAGTATCATTCTCCAGAGGAAAAAGAAAAGGCATTCCGTAAAGAGTGATATCTGGTACTAAGACAGACTTCTACATGGGATTTGGGATGTCTCCCCTCCTCTAGCAACCTTCTTGCTTTCACAAATAAATCTAGTGAAATGGACTTATGTTCAAAACACCAGTAACTTCAGAAAGAATAATAAGAGAGGTGTAGATACCTGACCACTGTTGCCTGTATTTCGGAGATGATTATGGAGAAGCTTTGTGGCTCCATCCTGAAATGTTTTTGGTAAAGCACCCAAAAGCATTGTAAACTCTGGAGTGTTGAGTTCAAAAAGAGAAATCAGCACTGACTGTGCAGCCTAGAATAAGAAAATACAGATTGAAGACATGAATTTGAGTTTCTAAAGTAATTTTATCAGCAAGAGATGCTATAATGTGTGTTAATCACAAAATGTGACCTAAATCTTGATCAGCCTTGAATAAAGACATTAACACATGTGAACAAAAGCAATTCATATTTGATATTGATATATCCAGGCAGACAACACATTGCACTATCATTTTAACAAGCAGTCTTTCAGAAACATGCTCCTCAACCTACCCAGTCTCAGATCCCTACTTACTAAAGAAAATACTGAAAGAATTTGCAGAATGGCTTTTAAAAGGTTTGGCAAGTTGAACAAATTTAAAGAGAGGAGTGGAGCACACCAGGCAGGAACAAGCCTGCAATTCCTTCTCCTGAGTTCTGCAACTGGCAATTACATATAATGGAGAATTGACACACTAGCTTGAATAGGAACATGTATCACTTTAGAAATTAAAAAAAGAAAAAAACCCACAAAAAATCCACAAAAACCCCCAGATAGCCTAATTTGGAATGAAACAGTCTTGATTCTGAGTTGTGATCACAGCTATCCTGCAGCCAAAATAGTTTAGTTAACCTTCCCCCAGCTTCCCACACCACTTCCTTTACCTTTTTAAAGACAGGCAAACATCATGAGGAATAATTTAGCTGACTACATATTCTAGAGATGAAAACTGTTAAGTACTGGAGTTTGTAGTCTACTGGATGTCACCTCCCACACCCCTCAATTTTAATAGTTCATCTTTAATACCATTCTCATCCTACAGCATGCTTTACTATGTTTTTTTAATCTGAGTCAAAAATCACAGCTCTTCACCAACAAAGCAACACAGTAAGTTACACAATGGTTGGGTTACCTGTAGTAAAGGAACGCTGACTGCATGACTTAGTAATGTTTATTCAGTTTGATGAATATTCACTGGAGAGCCTAACAAACCTGTCAACATAGCAACTAAACTAACACATGCAATGATGGGCTAGAGATTAAGTTCTCCTGAACTGTTTAATAGTTTTTTTTGTAGTACAAAACTCTGATTCTAAGATTAACCAACTCTATCTAGTTTATACAGCTCACCATCAAAGTCTGCCATGCACTGGAGAGAACCAGTGCCTCATGCTAGACAGAATGATAGGCAGCTTGCTTAAGCAGCAATATACTTAAAGCAAGTAGTTTAGAAAATTCTTTTAGACATTTATTTCCCTCCTTTTGCTTCCAGAGCAGTGAACTGTAGCATTTTTTAATTAAAAGTGGAAAGCCAAGGTATGAGCACACATACCAGCACACATCTCAGTATTAAGTTTAATGACAAAAATACTAGCAAGTTAGATTGCCAGAAATTATCTTTGCACACTCGTGACTGGCTGTTTTCTTTAACTTTTATTCCCTTCTCCCTCCGATAGCCTTTCCTTGAAATGAACATCCTGAATGCCCTCTACAAACTCAGTAATGTTTCTCTTTTCCTTGTTACTTCTTGTGGTCAGTCTTCTAACAGAAACTGATACAAAGCAAAACCAAAAAAAAAGTCCAGCAACTGAACAAAGGCTTGGGAATTACCACTTCCATTTTTCTGTCCTGTTATCCATGTCTCTGTTCCAGAACACTCTATTTAAGCTGCCAATAACGTAACACAATAGACAGTCTTAGGTCATATCAGGTAAGAAATCGACACTAAGGCTGCCCAAAATGATACTCAACCTAAAGTATCAAAACTGATATTGACTCACAGAAAGTTTTTAACTATGCCATTACCTATTTTCTTTCTCTTTCCCTTGTTAAAAAAAACAAGCATTTTCGAGTGTTTGGAGATTTTTCTTCTCCTCAGCATAAGCTCGCTCCCTCAAGATTTAAGCCCAGTCATACAGATAACATGTTTAGACGTCTGCAATAAGGACGAGAAATAGTTTTTTGGTTTGGCTTTGTACTTAAAAGAACACTAAGAAGATTGTAATTCTTTTCAGAAGAATTCTAACCTTAGAAGAAACCTAAGTTCTGAAACACAGAATTCTGCCTTCTAGAAAGAAGACCCATGTCACTGAACTACACTGAGTGCCCAAATTCAGACTAATAAAATAAAAAAGAATTTTTCATAATACTTAGTAGTGGAAATGGTTTTACTAAGAAACCCCACAATCAAACCCATCAATTACATACAAATACACTTTACAAAAACTAAATGCTATAAGCTTACTAAAATAAATAAAATGAAAAAGCCTGAGCTAGCAGGCTGCAAAGCCTTTTGTTAAAAGAACAAGGTGTTTCATACCATCAGAATTACTCTTTTGACCACTTACTGGTGAAATTTTACTTTCAAGAGTTATTAAAGGCTTTTGGTAGTTTGTTACCTCTAGCAGCTGTGTTATGGAAAGAAAAAATAAAATGAGAAAACTTCATATAATTAAGGTGTTCCAGATGATAAAACTCACTGGCAATTCTTTCCATGATTCAGTTACTTATTGACATAAAAATGCTTATTAGAGATATGAACCATCAGATAAGACAGCTTGCCACGTGTCTTAGTACTAAAGCTTTACTGATTTAGAAGATAGTGCTGCTTCAATTCTCCTCCTGTTTTATGGTCTTATGTATGTCACTAGAACATGGTACTAGGCAAGAAAAGTCCATAGGATGTAATCTATTACTGCTTTCTCATACTCATGAAGCTGTAAGAGAAGTGAAAGACAGAAACATTATCTCCAATATAAACTCTCCTATGTTTTTTAATTCCATATTACAAACATTCCAGATATCAAGAAGTTGCAGAAGCTATTTTTATTCTTGTTCTCTTCACATTACACACTTTGTGAGACAGCTCCCACTATTTTCTCTCAATTCTCTCCCACAAAACATCCCTCCTAAAGAAAGGATGTTTTGGTCCTGTTTCCAGAAACAATGATGTTGCCAAAGCTCAGACTTAATTGAAAACAGCAAAGGAAACCTAAACAAAAGAGTTGTTGCAACTTTTCAAACTGCAGAAATAAATAGAGAAAAAGAAACAGAAGAATCAGGTCTCTGTGTCAAAGACACTTGGACTTACAGGCCATAAAGTAAATATGTTTATTTAGCATTTGGGAAGTGTTAGTGTGCTGATAATGGCAGCTAAGACAGAATGGCTGGTGACAATCAAAACAACAAAACTATTCCATCAAACTGCAAACAAAATTCAGAAGCTTTTTGCTTTCTATAACTGGAAGGACTATTAAGACTGTATTAGTACATTTCTCATGGTCATTCTGTATCCCTGGTATATCCATATTAATTTTCACTTCACAACAGTTATGTGAAAAAGGGAGTACTGCACTGGAACTGCAGCATTACAAGAAGAAATCTTTGATACTACCTTATTAAAGCACAATATTTCTTTTGTCAAAGGGTCAATAGTTATTTACCTATCTTTTGTTAAAAACAAAGGATTCAACAACATCCGGAGACTGAACCAAGTTTGCTACGAAACTTAACATTCCTGTAGTGAATGTGCTATTAGTATCACAGAGGGTCATCTCTGAAGTAGTATTTAAACTGCACAGAAAATGCCCACTGAAGAGATTTTAATACCAGATAGTGCTTGAAACAATAATTCCTTATACTATGAAAGGTAATCTCAATATATTAACATACATAAAAATACCACCCTAACAGAGAGTTTCAAGATGTGTTAGTTTTAAATTTTACTTAAATATACTTATAAATGTAATTTTTGGCAAAGTTTTACTTTGTTACTTCTGATACATTATACAGAAAAATTAGATGGGTTTGCTAAGAAGGATACAAAAGTATCTTTTCTCTGTGAAAGAAGTGTGTTTTTAAAGAAAAAAAATTTTATTTTTTGGTTTAGGCAAGAAATACTAGCTTCTCTCATTTGCCAAGATGCTTTGAACGTACTGCAATTCTAAGCACACATTAACAGACATACCTTCCTAACATCTGAGCTTTTAGGTTCTGTGGTCCAGGTGATGATTCGAGACACTGCTAATCTAGTTTCACTTGAATTTACAAAATCTCCTGGATCCATCTGTTGCGCAAGAGTCTCTATGTACTTAAGGATTGCAACTTTGACCTGCAAAGAGAAATAGAGTCAGGTGCACAATAAAAATGGTGTGCTGCAAGAACAAGCGTGCTCACAGAGTAGTGTTTAGTCCATAAAGTAAAATACGTTGTGTTTTCCTCCAATTAAACTAAACGTCTTCTCAGCATTGATATAAAACTCTATACAATTAATCAATTTACAAATGGATATAACAATTCAGTAAGGGAGTTATTCAACAGAAATTCAAACATAAATAGAAATCTCAGATTTCACTGGTAGCAACTAAAAGATACACAAATCATTGTGTATGCAGAAACTTATATTTATCGAAAACAAACCGGAAGTGCTCAGATTATTTAAGACTAATCAGTTTTTTAAAGAATTATTCAGAACTATTAAGAACTTTTTTCAAATACTGAAACGAAAAATGAACATCATCTGATGAACCAATAATCACTTCCTGTTAGTTCTCACTATATAGTTAACAGTCAGCACTCTTTCATAAAACACCAGAGCTGAGCAGTCACTATCTTCGAGGATAAACCACATGAAACTTTCATTAAATACTAAAAAGGTATGCAATAGAATTTCTACAAAAGACTTAGAAGGGGTCACATGCACACTTTTCCTTTGAAGATATTTAGAAGACAGAGATATGGATTTACCAGGAGGACAGAAAAGGTGCTTTACTCCCTCATTTCTCTGAGCATCGTTCTCCTACTCCACTAACTCCCTCTACTCGTTATGCAGAATCTCTGTTTTATACATCCCAGACTGTATAACTCTCTCTAGTTTCTCCAAAACTGCAGAGCTTTGTGCAAAGGGTTATTATGCCTGTATCTCCCTTAAATATTTGCATCCTCAGCTCCTGCTGTCCCAGAGATTTGTCACACAACTCCTCAAGAAGAGTGGTGAACATTTATTTAGGCCACCTATTTGACTTAGCTGATTTTATTTCCCATAATAATTAGTGAACCAGAAATACCTACCAAGAGGGAGACACCTAAAGGAAAAAAGAGTTCTGGGTATATTTTTAATTGTTCATCGCTTGTAGTACAATTGTTCCAATCAAAGCTATTTAGAAATTTCCCTTGGTCATGAGAACTTGCAAGCTATTAAAAACTCAAGACACTGACACACACATTAGTGACAATTGATACATGTAGATTAATAATGAATACTTCATTTTCACAGCAGCTGTTAAAGCTTGACTTCTGCAAAGTTACACAAGCAACACGTAGAGGCTTTCCTCTTATGCAGATGAGTATCAACAAATGCAGTAAAACCCACACTATTCGCTAGATTCTTTCCAAGGGAAAAAAAACTCACAAACATCTCTGCAGCAAAAAACCCTAGGCTACATGATTTTCCAAATATGAAGGGTTAAAATTTCTAGATTACCAAATGAAACCATTATGACAGCACTATGTTTCACTGTTCACAATTTAAATATACGTAATATTGCACATGAAAAAAATTACTGTTAAGAACTGTAACACTTGGAACATCCAGAGGGATTTCTCCCAGTGAAAGTATTTTGGAGTACTGTATCTGAAAGCACAGTGTTATTTAGTGTTTAAACTACTCCCATGGAGTAAATTGCACAGACTTCTGGAAAGCTGGAGGCTCTCAGAAGACAGAAGAACACTGAGCAGAAGATGAGTGGAGTGTTTGCACTAATACAGCTTTTCACAGTGAGACACATACCCAAAGCTAAGTTCTACATCTATTCTGAAAGAGAGTTTTTCGTGAATTGCTTTTCAGAGAAGACAATCTGGATGTGGTACCTTTCCAGGCTCACATATAATGAGACAGTATTATTAAGGATTAAAAAACACCACCTGAAGTAAACTCCATAATAGCAGCAAAATTCCTTACAGTGTATTTTTGTCACTATTTCCAGTAAGTTAAAAGTTGAGATTTAGATTAGTCCTCCTCAACAATCCATTTAATCTCTCCAAGAGATTAAACCAGAGTGACTGCCTCCGCCATTATTTCACCAAATGACTCACGCACACACTGAAGATGAATTTTGAAAGGCTCTCATCTCTTAATCTGTGTCACTGGTTGGTTGGGTTTTTTTTAATCCAGAAATTTTAATACGGATTTACAGAAAAGAAAAAAGTCTTCTGATCAACTGTGGCAAAAACCTTTCCCAACAAATCAGTATTTTCAAAGCAAAGATGGGTTCAGAAACTTGTAATGAACTGTGCTGCATCCTCCATGGATCAGATCAGCAGAATTACCTCTTCTCTATGTTTGGTCCTCCTACTGGGTAACTATCCAAACCCGCCTCTGTGGCCACTCTAAAAGCTTGACTTTTATTGCCCAAGACTTCACTGTATTTGCAAGTCTGAGAACGACAATGGCAGCTTGCTCTAAATGATTATTTACTATTACCCACATGAAAACCAGAGGGAAGTCATTTGTAGAAGGGAATTCTTCCACAGAGTAAATTTCTGATCTGTCATCCCTTTTTATATCTGACCATAAGGATGCTGAAAATCCTTTCCCTGATTTTTCCTGTCACAGTGAATTCTGTTTCTCCGTATATTTAGGCCAAAGGCACACACTGCAACAAAATAACCATTTATCAGAGGAAGAAGAAAAGCTGAAGACTTCAAGAAATGGAGTAGTGCCCTAGGACTATCAATTAACTTGTCAGACATCTGGGTGCATAGAAAGATTCAAGAATGTGGATATGAAATAGATACTTCCACAATTTAGATTCAGTAACTCTACTGTGTGGATCCTGAAGTTGTAGCTACCTGAAAGGTGGAAGTAGGGGGTAGATACCACTTTCTCCTGAAAAAAAACCAAACCCTTACTTTAACAGTTACACACTTCACTGTCCCAAAAATTCATTCTAAATACTCTCACTTTTATTTCAAACTAACAGGTGTTCTTCTACGGAGGTAGTTTTTACCAACACCTTGATTTCGGAAGTCTCTCTCAAATACTGGAAATTATTTTCAGCATGTCTTCCCATTAAGTGTTTCAGACTTGTTAATTCCTTCTAGGTCACAGAGTGAACATTCCTGAACTTATCCCCAACTCAGTCTAGCAGGAGTCCATGTCTCATTCCAAATCTACACTCTCAACTTGGAAATGTGACCGACAGGTGTTTACCAGCTATACTACTGTATGGAAAAAAGGAACATCTCAAACATCAAATTCACCTTCCTGAGGAAGAAAACCAAGTGAAACAAAATCAAGCCCAATTTGTTCCAAGGATTTAGTTAAACAACAAACTGATTTTTACTACCTCATTTGCTGTCTTCAATAAATGACAGCAGTCCCTTTTTAACACAGCTCTACGAAGCAACAGTGGTCAACGTATCAACTGTCCTCAAAAGCTTAAAAATGTAAGTTTTACTGTATTGTAGACAAAAAAGGCATATTCATGTGACTTTAGGTTCAACATAACTTGGGAAAAAGTCATATTCTTGTGCAGTATCAAACTATGTAAAAGTACTTCGTGCAGCACAGAGCAGAAAATGCCAGTTATCATATGCTTGTTATTTCCCCATTTACATCACTTGCAAAGCTTCTTAGGATTTGATGCATTTATCCTAAAATCAACTCTCTTTGCAACTGTAAATGTACTACAAAATACATTTTATTTTTTCTGTTACACTGGCAGGTCGATGGACTACAGATTCTTATGTAAAAATGTGTGTCATTATAAAGCCACACACTGCTTTCAGAAACGTAAGGGTACTACAAAGGGAGCTGATTTCTAATAAAGTGACTCAAGTTGATATAAATATTAAAATAATTTCAATTAATCCAAAACCTATCAGGTTGAATACAGGAAAAAGATACAGTAACTATGAAAACACGATTGGGAAATCACAAACATAAAATTAGAGAAGACTTGATAAAGTAAGTTTGCATAACCAGCTTAATGTTAGGCGGCCACATTTTTTGTTGCTCATTTTTACTGTACTGTGGTTTTATTAGATCTCTCTTGCAGCAAACATTTTCATACTAGTGTAATGTTTAAAATTGAACATCTGCATGCTTCAAGTTTCTCGCAAAGGTTAGTAGCGGCATACGAATGCATTCAAATACAAATTATTGGAAACACGGTAAGAGTTTGACATAGGGTTAAGAATAAAGACAATAATTCAGACAAAAACCTTTGAGCTCCAAAAAGAGCGAAGCTGGTCCTGTAGTGCTGACTTGACTGTCTGAAAGTTTACAAAAACAAAATCCACTAATTGAAAACCTTTTTTTTTTTTTTTTTTAACAAAATAAAAATAACAATCCAAGTTCAAATATTAAGACAAGCAAATTACTATCAAAGAACATTTTTGTTTGCGATGCAAGCCTGAAAATTCTTACCTTCAGGCTAGGTGTTTGGGTCTGGTCAACAGTAAATCTCATTAAAATACTGAACTGGAGGTCATTCGGAAAAGACTCCCTGTTAAACAAATCAAATCATGTTAAGTTACATGAAATCTTCTTTTAATGCCTACTGAGAGGCACTAAGTAAGCCCTCGCTCTTTTCAGTAAATAAAAGTTTCAGTACTTCTGTAAGAAAAATTTCTACCAGTTTTGTTGACACTGTGTCTGAGTTCTAGAAAAATTCACTCAGCATATAAAGAACAAAATTTAAGAAATTTCGTGTTTTGAAGCAGTTATAGCAAAAATAGATAACGCAAGTGATAAGGAGAGATAGAATGATGATATGGTAGTAATTCTGACTCTAAATCGATGTGATCCTTTAATATGCAGTAGTACACACCACACACCTCCTGCACACTTCTCTGTGGAACGGGACAACTCTCTGCTGGCTCCCTGCATTCCTGATTGCCCAGGACTGAGAAGGATGTTGGGGTGGCGGGACACGAGGCCCTTAAGTTCCTCAATTTAAAAACCAACAATAACCCCCCCCAACACCACCAATGAGATACCACTCCCTGCCAGGCATTAAGGGCCCCCTGCAGCACCATGCAGAGCCTGCTCCAATGTTCAAGGGCTTAGCTGAGCTTGACGTGCTGAGGAGGACTGGCACGGCACTGGGGAGCACTGGTGGCATCTGCTGACCGGCAGAGAGTTGTCCTGTGGCGAGTTGTCCCAGACCCTATCTCTGAACCATCCTGTTCCACTCTGGCTGCTTCTGCTCTCCCCCACCGCACACTACACGTATGACCCTCGAGCACCCTGCTGCAGCAGCAAAAAGGTGTAGCAGAACACGCTCCCTCTCTCTCCACAACATACACCATACCCTTTCCCACATTTCACAGATGTGTGACACAAATAGGTTCAGCAGAGGCCAAGACTGCTTCAACAACTCTACTTGAAAATCTAGCTTTCATTTGGAAATAAAACTGGCCAGAGATGGGGAGCTCTGATGTCCCCGAAATCACTTAAGATTATTTTGCAATTAGGCTATTAGTGAAGTTTGGGGAGAGCAGAGGGAGGACAGAAAGCAAATGCATTATTGCCATAACTCCTTAAAAGCCTCCTGACACAGAGATGTATATTGCAACAATATTTTTGTATCAAAATAAGTTAAGTTCAAACACCAGCGCTGCACCACTCAACACAAGGCAAGGCAACAAACATACATGGCTCAGAATCAGGCAAGTAGTATCATATTAATTGTTGAGCATTAAGGACTCAAACCCTTTCAACTATAATTCATCTAGGAAACCAAAATGCTTCAGCAGTGAGGTTTACTGAAGTTTCATGACCTATTATTAACTCTGCTTTTTTCCAAGAATCTCACAGCACACTAAAAAATGCCAAAAACTTGGAAGCAGCATAAGGGTTTGGATTTTTTTTTAGTGTGTTTTGTTGGGTTTTTTTAATTACTTTAAGAACTCATTACCTTGTGACATCAAGTGCCTTCTGAACTTTTGCTTGTACAGACCCAAGCAAATCAGCACCCATTTTTTTCAACAGCTGTGTCAGCAGTACAAACAGCCAGTCCTGCAGATCATCTTTATGGACCTGGATAAAGTCCACCAGTGTCTCCAAAAACATACTGAACACCTAAAAGGCAGAAGAAGATGGAAAGAGGGTAGGATGGGGCAAAAGAGAAAACGACACTGACGTATGCTGAACTTACAAACAAGAAGAAAGCAGTAAGGGAATCGGAGGCAGAGAAAGGCAGTGTTTTGCAGCCAAGCAGGAGAAAAAAGAAAACAAAAAAAAAAAGAAAAAAGAAATCTGTCTTGCTTTTTCATTGAATTTTGATACAAGAGTACATTGGAAATGTTAGCTGACTTCTGTAGAAGTTTGACAATTAGGTATTCCATGCAGTTTCGTCAAGAAAAGAAATGTTTACTGTGATGGCTGGCGCAACCTCAGTTTTTTCAGTAAAACTTCATTTTTTCCCCTTTCAAGCTTTACTATTAAGTGGATTTGACATATTCCTTGAATACTACTAAAACACTTCCTCTCCAAAACCAAAAAAGCTGATACAATTCTTTAGCAAAATATTCATTGTAAATATCTGCATTACTAAATACTGCAAAATCATGAGAGTTGGCCAATCCCTTTACATAAAATATTTGTGGAACAGAACAAGATTCTCCTGCTATTGCAGATATCCAAACATCAAACTGCTCTGAGTAGGAAAAAGTCACAATACATTTCACATTGGCCACTGTTTAAAACACAGAAATACTTTCATCTTTTCAAAAACATGTTATCCATTGTGCTCTTTTCAACAAATAATGCTGAATACAATAAATACAATGTTGAAAAGACTGCATTCAGTTTAAAAAAAGAAGTGTATTATTGTATTTATAGTAACCTCAGCACTCAGAGAAGTGCTTTTTGCAGGCAAGGGGTAAAGCAAGGCATGACAAATAGGTAACTTGGTTTAAACAGCCTTTTCAGCATCTCACTTACTTTATGTTTTTTCAAGGCTTGTGGTGAAATCAAGATGTATATGCTGTATACCCGTGTGGCTCACAGGTATCCTGTTTCTCTGACAAGAAAAATGGGCTGAAAATGCTACCTTCACAACCAAGAGGTACTCCACATAGCTTGGTACAGAACCAGAAGTATTGCTATGATGCAAAGAGAGACTTGCCTCCGAAATACTTATGTCATGGGTACAAGGCTGGCAACAGCCACTGCAGAGGAAGGGCTGGAACCTCATATCCAGCTGGCCTGGCTTGTCATAACGCCAAATTCTGCTGCTGTGAGAGTGGATGACCCCAGACTGAGATCATACCTCACATGGCTGCAGAAAACAGTCCACAGCAGTGGGCTTTCTTCCACAGCACTGATCCAAGTATGGAATCACACAGAATTGCAGAATAGCCTTGGTTGGAAGAGACCTCTAAGATCATCAGGTCCAACCATTAACCCAGCACTGCCAATTCTCCACTAAACCATGTCCCTTAGCACCTCATCTACACGGCTCTTAAATACCTTTAGGGATGGAGCTGGCACATGCTGCTGCATGCCTTCATTGCTGAAGACCTTGGATCTCTTTTTGTGTGTTGATAATCAAGCCAGGGTAAGCAAATTCACAAAGTGAAAAAATCCATACAGGTATCTTTAAAATAAGTGCCTCCAAATTTACATTAGAAATAAAAAATAAATTTAGAATTATTCAGGATCTAATAAAGACCATGGACAATCTTTTAATAGACATCTTAAATACTGAAAAGCTGTGTCAGAAACAAAATACAAATCCTACTCAATATAAAGCCCATCAGGATGGGCTACTTCAACTTTCCCTTTCGGGCAAACTACATTGAAAATTGTTTTTTAAAACAAAACGATAAAAATTACTTATTCCTCTGCTAACAGCCTAGATTTTTATTCAAGTCTGAGGTTTAAAAATTACCCTCCCAGTAGTGGGAAGAAATTTTTATATTCAGGATTGAAAGTGTCTTCTGTATTTGGCTGAACTGAAACAATATACCACTTTGTGGATGGCACAAGTGGTGGGCACAACAGTAAGACCTAGGCAAAACCAAACCAAAAAGGACTTTCTGTATTGTAATATGACAGTCTTTGGATTTCACAGCCCTAAAATAAGGGGGAAATATACTGACTTAGACAAGCAACAAAAAAAATTTCTGGTGCTATAAAGATTACACTGGGGGGCTCTTACAATTGCATTTAAACCCCTTCAAATGAAAAATATACAGCTCAGCAGCATTTATAAACTGTACCCGTTCCTTTGAGTTTGCAGACAGTGACACACGTCTTTTCCATTAAAATGCGCAAGCTGAACTCGTTACAACCTCTTATTTGATGGAGTAATGTGGATTTCTTGTGACATTTTTAACATGCAAAGTGGTTTAAATTGAAATCATTATGAAGTGAATTATGAATCACTATGGCAAAAGTACTCTAAAGATCCCGTGCCAATGTTTTAGCTGTTAAAATTACACGTAACTGCAGACTCTATTTTGTTTTCAAGCTTTGTTTGATTTTAGGTTTACCACAGTGAATGTCTGGAGAAAACTCAAGTAGGCTGAGTCATTCTGTTGTATTTAAAAACCCCACGAATCATACCATTTTGTCTTGGGCTAAAGCATGAAGAATTCAAGGCTGTAAGAGCATTTAAGGTAAAGGATGAATTTGGAATGGCAAATGGAACTCAACCATGTTGAATAATGTATGTGGGTACTGAGACTTTTGCAGTTTCCATTTTATATGATGTATTCTGAAATTCTGAAATTATTCTGAAATCAAGCATCTAAAGTTGAAGTTTTAAATAATTTGATAGTGGAAAAAATAAATGGCTATGAAAAGAATTAAGTGATCTACATTTAAAGTGAATCATTTCAGATGTGCCAACCACCACAATATAAAGCAGGAATGCATAACCAAACAATGTCAGTTAATTAGTAGATAAAGCACATCTCAAAACTTTACCACACAGTTTACATAATTGTATATAGCATTTTATGATTGCAAAAGGCTTGACACTGCATGAACTCTTTGGGGAAGAAAAATAGAGAAAAAGGGTTAATTGCACATTCATGCAAGTAAGGTTAGGCTTCCAACAAATATTGAACCAACTTACTCTCTAAAGAGAGTTCCAACACAGGGGACAGCATGCAAAACGAAACAAAACCAAAACAAAACAAAAAGAACAAAAAAGGGAAAAAGATAAAAACACACAAATTAGTGGCCATCAATCCAAAGTTCCTGTATGGAATATAAAACAAAATAAAACAAAAAAGGTATTTCAAAACTTTTATGATAAATGTAGTAATTTTACTGGGATATCCAATGTATTTTAAAAGTAAGCACTTGGCATATCCTTCAAATCATTCTCCCATTTTCTCCTCCAAATGATATTACTTTATTTTTCTAAGCAATTCCCTACATTCAGTAATCATGTTGAAGTAAACCTTTAAAAAAAAAAAAACAACAAACTGAAAGCGATGACAGAATCCTACAGACACCTTGAAAGAATTTAAGATGAGATTTTTGTACAGAGATGTGATAAAAACCTCACATTTCATGAACTCTTAAAGGATCCTCCTGATAATATATTGATAACTGCTAATAGCTTTGCAACACCAAAAAGCAGGCAAGGTTTCCATGACTGAAACAGATGTACCACATGTGCTACAACACAGGCCACATTTTTGAAATCAAAGCAACATTATTTTATATCAGAATGCCTACTAAACAAAACAAAACCATCAACTAGAACAATTTAATGTAACATTCCTAAAGGATAAACATTCTGAAAAGATAAAACTAAATTCTGGACCATTCTCATTATCCTTCCCTGGCTCCCTCATTAAAAAAAAAAACAACCCTCCAAAGTAGTTCTGGTATGTGCATAACTGTAATATTAATTAAGATAAGTAAAATTAAACCAAGCACAATATTGTCATTACTTCAGATAGAAACCAGTAATATTTCAAGACTAAATTTGCTTTCTTCTACTCTGACTTAACTCTTCCTTTTTTTTTTTGGAATGTTTTCTTCAGTTTATCTGCTTGGCTTTAGTATTTTCTTCTACATTTCTGTAGTATGTGAGCAACTTTAGTAACACATTGTTGTGTGCAATACAAGTTTCTTCCGAAACACATGGTGTCATAGATAGCAGCTAAGTCACTTTTTCCAGCAGGAAAAATAAAGAGGACATATGAACACTAAGTTAACCTATCAAGACTTCTCATCACTCTGAATTTAGTTTTCCATTGCAGCAGTAAGGAAGACTTAAAAATACATAAAATGCATTGCATAATCAAAGTAGATTACAGAATTCTACTGGGAAAAGCCAATCATTCTAAAATATTATTTTGTTCTGAACTCATTTGGGTATTTTATCAATTCTGAAACATGGACACAAGGTGGGACAATGTTACACTCAACATAAATATAAGGTTTCTTCCAAACAAGCCTACAAATCAAACAAAATATGAAGTCACATGGCTTTTATATGATACCATAACAACTTTATTCAGCTCCTTATTTACTTGCAGTCCTTTAGCTATGGGAAATTACTAGTATGGCTTCATGTGTGCAGTAACCTGGCTCCCAGAAAACTTGTAAAAATACTATCAAGTGAACTAACTCAGTTAAAAAGGTTTTAATGGTCTTAGAAAACAGAAGGATTATTCTCCTTGTTTTATCATCCATACTGGGCCTTTACCTAGGTAAAGGTGAATAAAATATTGCATTATCTTTGATACTGAAGTAGAGTTTCCACCTTACTTATCGAATACCAACAATGATGTAAAAATTACAGTCTCAGCTGCCAGCCCCATTTATGAAATCTGAGGAAGACATAAGCTATGATAATACAAAATAACCTGGAAAATAAGTTTATCAGACTCATGTACAATCAGACCACTTTATGATTTAAATTACTGCACCAGAGCCTTTTGTTTCTAATTGAGAGAAAAATCATTACTCATGTTGAAGTGGCATCTATAAACAACACAACTTCTTAAAAATACTTACACATCTTGAGCACAAACTGTTGAACTACTTCAATGCATTTTAGATGAAACTAACATTTATTTTAATTATCCTGTGAAAAAGTTGGAAAATCATCTTGTTTAAAACTGAAAATTAAATGGATTGAAATCTGACACCATTAACTGCTTATAGAATGTAGTCTGAAATTTTACATGTGCAAATACCACTGACATGTTTTGCCATCACTGGCTTTCTATTAATATATGTTTTCAAACATTTACTGCAAGTAAGAAAAACCTAAACATACCTTACTGTGAGGATCAGCAAACATTCTTGTGAAGATTTCACATAACCTTTTCAATTCAACACGACTGTCAAAGTGACAACAATACATTAGTCAACTCCCCTGCTACAACTACCAGAACACTAATGCATAGCAATCAGTGAAATCAACTGTAAATACGGAATCAAATAATCCAGTAAACTAATTAGAAAAAAAAAAAAAGCTTTTCGCTTACGACACAGATAACGTAATGGATTTTGTCTAAAATGAGACTTCAAAACTAGACATATATCTTTAAACTACTTAATGTATTAAAACATTCCCAACTATTTTAACAGAGCAGATAATGAAAAATGTGTTCTTAGTAGCTAGTAGTAAACAGTTTATTCTGAATAAATACATAATAATAGTAACAACAATAACATCATCATCATAAGATAAATAAATACAAATAAAGGCCTTGTATCAACATGAGATACAAGCATTTTCAGAATATTTTGTATTCCAATAATCCTCTTGACTTAAAATTCAATTTCTTAAACTGAGCTTTTTAAACAGCTCCCACACACTAGTGGCCAGAACTGACAACAGCTTCCTCATTCCTTCGCCCATCTTACTCTCACATACAAGCCCTGCTTGCCCTCCCTCCACTTGCTGTATTCTTTAGAACATCAGCCTCCTTTTCTACTTCCCTTGCCTCACTTCAACTCTGAAATAAAATGTTCTTCTGTTAACATGCCTTCTTACCTCAAAGTTCTCTGGTTCTTCAGTAAGTTTTGCAGGCCTAGAAGGCCTTCTTTTCTCTCTGACCAGTTGGAGCTGGCACAGCGATTTAGGACTTCGGCCACGTCTTCTGTCTGTCTCATATATGTTGGTATGCTTCCATTCCTAGAGCTATAGGACCTTTCTGAACAGGCACTTGATGCGTCACTGTTGGCATCATCATCTGAGTACATCCCATAGGACTCATATCTTCTACGCACAGGCTTCTTCTGTCAGACAGAAACACCCTGCATTAGCACTGATTTTCCAAGAGACTGTATACATACCCATTATCAGTAGAAAGATCAACAGTTCAAATCATCAGTGTGACCACTACTCCCTGCAGTGACAAATGGCTCTTAACTGTTCAACAGGTCAAAACGAATTAATAAAAATATTTTAAAACAGTATGGCTTGTGTAGTATTCCAAACACAAAAGCAAAGCAAATGCAGAGAAGACATATGTTTGATGAAAAGTTCTACTTAAAGTTTACTTGTAAAAATCCATAAAATTGCATTATAGTGACATAAAGACTGTATTCAAAGTTATTTATTTCTCTTAATGACTTTATATATGTTACAGAAAATAAGAACCAGGTCTCAACCCCCATATTCTGTCATTTTAACTTACTTTGTATCAAGCATGTTAATAGTAAACTATTAAACTATTGAAGAAGAAAAATAGTTTCTATACCTTAGTCCGTATGTCTCCTAAGAGCTGTTAGCAGTAAATTATTGAAAAGAAACAGAAATTGAGACAGGAAGATAAGGCATAACAGCATCTTGCCTATCAAACTACCTGCCACTGGAAAACATTTACTCTTATTGTAAATTTTGTTCTTAGCCCTCTGTATCTGATGACCATACCATGCATTGCCAGGAATAGTTTGCTAAGATTCCATTTCCTGGGAAATATTACATATCATCTGCTGACTGGTCAACAACAAGTTCTCTGTCAAAACCTTTGTGTCTTATGCAGCGATATTTGAGCATAAAGACTTCACACATGCAGTCAATTCCTATCTAAGTATGAAACCTTTATTCAAACTTTGTTTTCCCATCAACTTTTCCATCTCTTCATTTAACTTCATTTCAGTATCTAGATTCTGTCATTGCAACACCTCCTACAGCAATCAAAACCCTACAAAATAATTCATTACATAATGCAAAATCCCAAATCCACTGAAAACAAAACCAAGCCAACAAAACAAAACACAACATGCCAAAGGCCAGAGGGAAGAAAAACAACGCTATTTATCCTAAAAGGAAAAATCACACATATCTATGAAATAACTGTCATTCAAATTTTGGAGTTGAAGCTAGTAGTTAGAAATTCATTACATACTCAAAGAAGCAGTAGTGTAAGTGATTCTTTTCCCTTTAATTACTATCACCCATTTGCACAGGGTTCTCATTTTTGACTGCGGAAAAACTTAATATTGCAATACAAACTAGTCAATACATCATGTAACAAGCAAGCTTATTGTCAACAGAACAAGCATACACACACGTGTAAGAGAACAAAGGAAGGGAAAAAACACAGACACGAGCATTTTCAAAAAGAGTCAACATAAGTAAAAAAAAAAAAAGTTTTAAAAATAAATAGAATCTGAAATGCCAAGGACTGTGCTAAAGTAAAAGGTATAAGAACATGTAAAGATCATCATATTGCTGCATTTCATGTGTTTTATAATCAAACCAGATCTTAGCCAGAAGGCTGATACCCCTTTGGCTTGAGCAGTATTGTAACTGGCTGACTATTTTTCATACCATAAAAACAGTCATACAATCCAGAATATTTTCTATCTTTATAGCCCATCTGTCAGGACTCTACATTCTACCTTTTAAAAACACTGTTCTGAGTGGGGGCTTCAGTCTGTGATAAAACAAGTAGTGTTCAAAACCAGATTTCCATCAAAATAGAGTCATTTGCACACAACAACCTGCACATTTAGAGCATGGCAGGCAACCAGGCATGCAAATACTACAATAATAAAATGTTGCTGGTTTTGATCCTTCTTTGTAATGAGAGATTCTAGCTAAAATATACGAACAAATTTTGATGGGGCCAGACTCTTCTTGGTGGTGTCCAGTGACAGGACAAGGGGCAGTGGGCACAAACTGGAACACAGGAGATTCAATCTTACCATAAGAAAAAACTTCTTTACTGTGAGGGTGACAGAGCACTGGCACAGGCTGCCCAGAGAGGTGGTGGAGTCTCTGTCTCTGGAGACATTTAAAACCCGTCTGGACGTGTTCCTGTGTGATCTACTCTAGCATCCTGCTCTAGCAGGGGGGTTGGACTATGTGATCTTTGGAGGTCCCTTCCAATCCCTACCATTCTGTGATTCTATGATTTTCCTCTAACATTTCTAGAAGCATCATGCTATTTTGTATTCAGACAATACAAACCAGTTTCTATGAACAAGCTTTATTACTTAAACAAAGCAGGACACGTTCAAGCCTCAAGAGCAGTCACTGGAAGCATGAGTTTCTCCCCAATTTAAATTCTTTACTACATACTTTGTCCAGCTACACCTGAATAAGCTATGAAGCTGCTAAAAGTAGTGAAGATACTTTTCATGTAGCACCATTGTGGATAAACCCATAGCACAGGCTTCCAAATTCCAGGCAGAACTTTTTTTGTTCCACAGACTATTCTTCTATTGATTTCTATTCCAAAATCCAGACTGACTTCCAGTTTACTAGCTAGTATTCCCCATCAATGCTGAAAACTTTTTGAAAGTTTACAGTACCAGAAAGAGGGGGGAAAAAACCCACAGAAAACCACCATGACCTCTTAGGAAAGATTTCACAGATATTCTGGTCTCTACACCAGTGAAGGCACACAAATTTTCAACTAATGTGCCCATACGACAATATTAACCAAGAAATCAATCAATTGCAGACTAACAACATGAGAGAGTTCTTCAGGTTTTTTACTTTGAAATTTTGTTTCTCTCTACTATATTTAAATTTTTCATAGTCTAATTTCTAGGTTTTTTACTAGTGTTCCAATTAATCTTTTTCTTAAAACACAGTAGTAACAAATTCCTTAAAGCATTCTGACAACTAGACAACATGTACCTATAAATGTTTAATGATACACAAATAGTATACAATACCTGGTAAAAAAAAGTATCTGCCTCATAGCATCAGTATTTTAAATTAATTGGAGATTTCGGCTTGCTGATGTAAATGTCAGAATAGCAAAATACATGAGAAGTTCAGTTTCACTAACTGGGGCAGGGAGGCAGAGCAGCCAAACTCACCCTTTTAAAGAACAGCAAAGGTTAAGAAAGAGAACAGCATAACTAGTTTTAAATTCAGAGTGACATTTCGAAAACAAAAAATGAACTTATGAAATGCTATGTGCCAAGCCATCAGTTCATTGCTTCAGCATCAGTCTCTCAGACAGAGTAACTTTAAATGGAACCTAGGCTTATGATAATCAGAGTGCTTTAGCTGTCATCATTCCCAGCTCTGACAAGCCTTCAAGCTATCCTGAAGTCTGTCTGGCTGTTGTGGGAAACTGCTGGTTAGTGCTACCTGGTAGCTCCTTGGGCTGCTCCAACAGAACAGTCCAAGACTTTTGCCTGTCTGCCATGGAAAAAATGTACATTTCTCGAAAGTTAAGACTTCTGCAGGGAACAAAAAATACAATACTTAGAAGCTCTAGCAATTCAGTTTCTCTTTTTTCCCCCACCTAGAAGCCAATACAATAATGAATGACAAGTTCATTTGCATACTTTAGTATACTTAGTATCTAAGTATTTTAAGAGTCTGTATCCTACACAACTTAAGTTTCAGATTCTTACCAAAGCATCTGCTACTGCCTCTTCCACGTCAGAACCTGTGTTCAGAACTCGCATAGCACTAACTGATGATGACAATCTACTCGACTGACTAATTCCAAAACCAGTACCTGTTGTAACAACAAAAAATGAATATAAAGAATACAGTCAGAATAGCAATGTCGGACATTAACACCACACTCACTTAAAAAACCCAAGCAGAAGAAAAGCATTTGCTGAACATTTCTAATAAATTATGTAGTGTCTACAATACTGGTTATTTTCATTCTAAAGTCTTTAGTGGTGCAGTAAAAAGAAAGAAATGAAGTAAAAAACCCAATCATATACAAACATTCTATTCCAATATCACAGGGAGAAAAAAAAAAAAATCAAACACAGAACAATGGTTTTAACTGAAAGAATCTTAAGAATCTTTCCTTTTTTTTAAAAAAAAAAAAAGTCTTCTTCATTTTGGGTTTTTGTTTTCATTTTATAAGAAAGCAAATACAATAGGAAGGCTATTAAGAGTGCTGATTAGAAAACTACATGCATAAAGAATGCTCTACAAATACTGAAAAATGGAAAACTAAAGAGAGTTCTTCTGCAAGTAAAAATAAAATGATTGTTGTTAAGGAAGAAAAGGATTAACATTGGAGGGTGGGGATGGAGACAAAATCTATCAACATAAACACATCTATCTGGATTATTAAAACCACAAAACTCAAATTAATATAAATAATGCTTTTTAAAACTGAACTATGAGAATAACCAAGTGGGTAGGAAAAAAAAAATTCCAGGATGACTGCACAGATGACAGCAAAGTGTACTCATCCTTCACCTGTAGCCCCATAAACATCAGGAGTGTAGAGGGCACCAGTGGATCTGGAGTGATGTCTGGAAGCTGCAATAACAGGATCATATAAACCCTATCTATTACCACAGAATCAAAGTGCTGCAATAGTTGCTTAGATGAATGAGAGAGAATTTATCAAAAAGATTCAGCTTTAGCACAAGAAACTGAGTATTACATAGAGGAAAAAGCTTCAGAGAAGTTCTCTGACTACATAGAATATGATTATATAGGATTATATGGGTTTACGTACACTGGACATTTCATGCATAATTTTTTTTAATTTAAAAGATTAAGAGCAGATTAAAAGCAAGTATGTTTCAGTTCAATGAAGAAAAAAAAAGGCATAGACACACATACGCGCATACACACACACAGAGAGAATCCTCCAAAATATCTGAGAAGTTCCACTGATACTTGTCTTTCATTGTAGAGTTATGAGCTCCAGTTAGAGCCAGAGCTCACGTTACAATTGTCATGTTTGGTACTTCAAATGTCCACCCACAGTAACAGAAACCCCAGGTATCATCTTATAATTTAATAAATAACTGTAAATGAAAATATTTACACCTTTTGGATACATAAAGTATAAATAGAAACAAGGAATCAAATTAATCATACTTTACTTAAATTAACACAGACAATTTAAGAGTCTGACTTGAATCAAATAACACTGACACGGACCAAGTCACATCTGGGGAAGCACAAGTCCTTCAACTTGAGTGAACTCCAAAATGACCCTAAACCCCACAAAGATACTGGAAACAATACTGTGTTTTTTTCCACATGCAGTTCTCTACTCCTTACATAAGGTATAGTAATTATTTTATTGCAAACTAAACATGCATGAAGTTGTTTAGCTAGGGAATTGAATTTGCAAGTAATGCTTTGTGGCATAGTTGGTCCTTCAGAAAGTATGTCTCAGCATGGAAAAGGAGACGTGACAAAACATAGGCATCAAGCCTGATAGAGCTTTAAGTACAAGCAAGAACAGGATAAACCTTTCTATTGCTTTCCATCAACAAGCCATGAAATTAAAGAGACAATCAAAAAAACAAATTTTAGGCATATAATTCAAGATGCTCCTGTCCTCAAATACATTTGAAATATGCTGGACAAGTTTTTAAGACAGTGAAAGGAAGCATTACATTGGATCAAACACACCTCATTCCAAAGCATATTTTCAAGAATATTCTGTGTACACCTCAATCACAGAATTCACACAAGTGTTTACTTTTGTTGTTTCATTTTTTTAAAGGATGAATCAATGTAAGAATTATTTTAAATGGCCTCAAAAGAACATAATTTCTTGGCTAAAATATGGAAATTACACTAGTCTGATATTTTACATTAACTGTATGTAACACAAAAATAGGCACTTCCATATAAATTACAAATCACTTGCTTCTCAGTATGGCTTTAATTTCTCAGTTTATAATCTTATGTTGAGATGTGAGATTACATAAACACTTCATATCAATGTATACAGAGAAGCAATTATGCAGCATTTGGGTCATTTTATGCCCCAAAGAGCTTAGCATTTGCAAGCAAAAATTTCTGTGCTGAGAATAATATGCAATAGAAATTACATTCCTCCTTTGAGCCCCATATAAAACTGTCCCTAGCTACAAATACAAAGCTGAATTTGCCTTATTCCATCTTTTACTTGTACCCTAGAAAAACACTACATTTACTATTTTTCATAAAAGTTAGTAGCAGCACGTAAGATAAAAGTAGTCCAACAAAACACTGAGTGACTTTCAAAATAGTTCAAGTAAGTCATACTAGAAAGAATCC
Organism: Podargus strigoides; assembly: GCA_028020825.1. Classification (NCBI taxonomy): domain Eukaryota; kingdom Metazoa; phylum Chordata; class Aves; order Caprimulgiformes; family Podargidae; genus Podargus; species Podargus strigoides. The sequence goes on along the minus strand of CM051623.1, from coordinate 11,413,006 downwards.
TAAGAATCCTCATTTATTCTGCATATAGCTGCCTTTTTCTTAAACACCACATTCCTACACATCCTACTTCACATGCTCTGTGCTATTAGACAATTCAACCTATTGTATTTGTATAGGTATTTGTTTTGATATCCAAATACAAAAAGGAAACTCCATTCATAAAAACAAAACTTCAAGTAGCATCTGTCCCAATGACCCATCTTTCGGTATGAGTTTAATACAGATTTCTTAAGATAACCAACATTTGACCAAATATACAATGTAAACCAGATCTCACACGCATGCAACTGAAGTCAGGCTGTAAGGCAGCAAAAGCAGCACAACAAGATCTGGAAAATACCCTCATTTTTAAAAGAGAAGAAGTCAAGTGTGTACCACAACACAGTTTGCCAGACATGCTTTAATAAAAGAAGTTTACTAATGGATCCTGGAAAATGTCTACTTTTAATTTAATTTCCCAATTAAATCGCATCTGGGCAAATTAGCATTAGTTATTAAAACAACTTTCATTCAATTAATCTGTATTTTCCCAATAAAACCCTGACTGACAGGAAGCATACAGCCTTAACAGACAACAATCAACTTCCAATGCTAATTAGGAGCACAGTCAGGAGTCCCCATTTGAGATAGAAACCAGAGATTTACTATTTTCAGTCTAACAGCTAGTATTACGAAGTTCTTCACTGTAAGCTACACTTGAACAAACAAAAGAAGAGGAATACATACTGATGACTAACTCAGATAAAGGTAACACCAAAAAAAATCCATTTCAGATACAACCTTAGAGTTTCATACTACCAAACAATCGAAATATAAAAAGACTTGTATCAAAAACTAAGTAGTAACCTTGACAAGGATACAGGGAGATGAGAAGCTTCATTAATCCTTAACCCACATCATGCTGGAAGTAATCATAAGATAATGTTCCTATGGCTTACTGACATTTCAGAAATACAACAGCTTGACAGCCTTGTAAAATCTTTTAAGTGTCAGGCCAATAAGCTGAAACACAACGTGGAAACAAAGCTTTTGCTTATGCAGCTCAAGGAATGAAGACTGAACGTGGCTGTGCATCTGTGAATGTTGAAGTTCTCAATTCCTCTCTTCTTCCCTACGTCACAACAGCTGCTACTTCATTTACTTACCACTAGCTCTACACAGATTAAAACGTAAACTTCAGAACTGCCCTTGGGTTCATCTACTTGAATAAGAACTTTGCTACTTGCCTTGTTCATTTTTAGAAAATGGAAGCAGACTCAGTACATTTCTGCTTCTGTAGATTAGTCCCTTTTCTGTGCCATCATATTTACTTGCTTTAATAGCAAAAAGTGAATGTTGATTATTTTTTCACAGAATACAGTGATGACAGTATAGCTAAGGAGACATGAAGTGAAGCGTATTTTCTTCCTATACACCAAAATGATTATTGACTACGGAGTAATTCTGAATACTAGCAGACCCTAGCTGTTGATGCAGGGAGAGGCAAAGGATGACAGCCACGCTATATTCTTTGCTCTAGCTGGCCAGTGAGAAATGGATTATCTAACTGCACCCAAGCAATGAGTGCTGTAACAGAAAGAGAAACACATAACTTCAAAAAACTTTGCGAAAGCAGAACTGCGCTTTCAAAAAGAAGTATCTAGAAGCTGTGCATCACACACCTTTCCAGACTTGGAATTTAAGATAAGACTATCACTAGCAAAGCATTTATTTTTCAGCTGTGCAACCCATTCACACATTGGTCAATTCTCCATCAAAGGAAGTGGTGAGTGAGCCAAAGGAAGGGGAAACAACGGTGGCCGGCTACAAGCTAAATGAAGGAGGCACGGATTCGTTAGGTGCAAATAATGAAGGGCAAAGACAGCCATGCACAACAAGGGGCTCCGAGTACTTACCAAGGGGTGGAAAAGAGCGGACAGGGCTTGTGTCCCTGCTACTTTCACGGCTGGCCTCCCGACTGCAGCCCTGACTCACACTAGGCCGAGGAATGCGGCTGCCTCGTGCTAGTATGATTCAGGGTACAGACAATCAGCAGCACAGAAGGGAGAAGACAGAAGAAAAGTTGCAGTTTTAATGCAATTCTGTTTTGTAGTAAGATCTAAGACCTATTTCTAAGAAAAGACACTGATGATTATGTCGTATTTTAAGTCATAACTGTTTCCACAGAATTCCTTGATTTTGCTAGATTACACTAAGCGTAGCCAGTTGAACAAAATTATTTCTTCACACAGCTCAAAATGGGGATTTACTAACTCTTTACAGAATGGCTGAAAAACTTATTGAAAAGGATGGAGAAGAAACAAGGAACAAAGAAAATGAACAGAGTATTGACTCAGAATTTGTGCTCAAGGTGAAGTTAATCAACAACACCACAAATGAAAAAACCCACAGCTTTCTAAAGAAGGAAAATTTAAAGTTAACACAGCTAAGGTAAAAATCAAAATACAAAAGGAACAGCAGCAATGCCATTAAAATCAACTGATTTTTTCAATAATATTGTTTATAATCAAGTGTAATCAGGTTATACTGTGAGGTTTAAGCAGCATGACATTCATTTTTGCATCACAGAAGTATACACACGCACGCACACATACACAGAAGACACAAAAATAATGAAGAAAATATTTTTAAAACATTATCACACTTTCATTCAATCGATGTGGGTATTTATAAGAAGTGAAACAGAAGGAAGAAAGGGAGGTGAGGAAAAGAACAACTACTGCATTCTGACAGCAAAAAATTGAAGTTTAGCTTAAATTAAAAACTGTCTTGTACATCAAAGACTAACCTCAGAAAACAGGCATGTTTTATATTTTTATCAACATGTATTCTAATTTTATCATCCACCTATATCTAAATGCAAGCAGCAGATATCCAGCACTTAAAGTAAGAAGGGCTATAAAAAACCCCCGAGTTATTCAGTGATTCTTACCTACTGACAGTCTAGAAGGACTAGCTTCTCTGCTGCATCCCTGACTTCGTGGGATTTTGCTTCGTTTTTGTGCAGCTGCAGGATTCACTAACACTCTCTGAACTCCTGTGTTCATAGTGGAAAGTGTGGTCGTTGTCAGAACTCTTCCAGGAGACCCAGATCTACTGCCAGCTAAAGACAAAATGAGTAAATCTAAGTACCTGCATAGAAGATTAAAAACCATGGTTAAAAAGAAAAAAAAAATGCTTAAAGTTAGTAGGAAACTGGTGGTAGATTGAAATGGTCTGGAAAAACTTACAAAGTAAAAATGAGAAATAGAAAACCCAGGTCCAAGTTCTTGTAGCACTATGTAGAAGGCAGATAAAATTATCTATGCAAGGCAGCACTTGGCATGGTATTTAGCTCTAGTTAAGCTAAGGGGGGCAACTTCAAACTATTGAGTTCATAATTATCCCAGTTCTTCCAATATAATCAATATTATAACAAATGAACTATTTTCCTAACATTTAAACTCTTCTTCCTTGCTTTTAAAAGCATGGGGTCGTGAAGCACTACTCTCTGAGAAGTTAAATAAAATGCCACTGAAGACAATTAAAATATTCATGTTCATTTCTGTGGAGCTTACTCCACAAATTCAAAGAAAATCTTCAGTTAGCTTCATCAAAACTATTTAAGTTCATCAAAACACGTATTTAAGTGTCCCTTATTTTTACTGATCAAAACTGTACAAGGTGCTATAACTGTTCAACACACTGTACCCACTACCAGAAACTGCTCACTGATGTCCAGTTGTGATATTTCAGTAACAGAAAATTTAAATTCTGAGCCCTAACAAAGAATCTATTCTTCTCTAATTATAACCAATTTATACCACCAGTTGATAAAAATATCGTTTCCAGCTGCAGAGCTCAAGAAGCCTGAATAAAAAGCAAACTGTAATTTTAACCAAATGTTAATTACATATAGATACAAACCTTTCATTAATTTCTTAAAAATAATCAGGTAACTGTATGACCACAGCTATGCTATCAGATCTATAGATGTAACATGCAACATCTTGAGTGAGTTTCATGGGTTACTTCTTATGAGGCACATTTTAAAAAGATACATGTTGATTAAAGCTTGACCAAATGGGAAAAGAAACAAAACCCCAAACCAAATAAAACATACTGGGTGGAAGGGAGAAAATTAAAACAATGTACCATGCATATACTTTCAGATTCATTGTTTGAATTCAAACTTGAAATGATTATTTAGCAAAAGTCCTTTTCCAAACTATGGACCTATTCAGCAGAAATTATAAATAAAAGATTACACAGCCTGGAAGGAAACAAGCAGAGCTTCTATAGCAAAAAAAGAACAGGCGAATCTATAAAATTGCTATCTGCAAAAATGAAGGGTTTGGCAGTTAATTCATATCAGGGCATTTCAACTTAGACCTGATATTGCTATGCCTTCTTCCTAGTTTCCAATATTTCATCTCTCTTTAAAACAATGAAAATACTGCGAAAGTTCTCACTGTGCCAGAGACTTTCTAAAGATTTTCTCCAATAGGGCAGAAACCTAAAAAGGTTACTCTTCTCAGAACATGCAGAAGAAACAAAACCTCTCATTCTAGTACTTTATCTTTCTACTGTCTGACCTGTAAAGTGTACCACTAGAGTGTAAATAAACAAAATGAAGCTTAAAAGCCTAAAAATATTATGCTAGTAACAGCACTGGCATACTGTTGTCAGTACTAACGCCAGTAGGGCACCTAAGAAAAATGAATGATGAAAGAAGGGTTACTAAAACAGTGTTCCAAAACAACAAAAAACTTCCCATCCATACTGCCTGTAAGGATTATATCCAATTAGGTCACTGTAGCATATGGAAAAAAGCAAGCCAGAATTTCTGCTGAATAGACTCCTTGAATGAGATATGTCAAACAGGTGATCAAACAATGACGTATACACAAATTCTGTAGACTCTTACCACCAATGGGGTTAGCAGACTGTGATCCTGAACAAGTGTAAAGGCAGGATTAGGGTAGGGGTTTATAATCCATGAAGAGGGAGGGAGCAGAGCAGATTAAAAAATGGATGGCAAATGGAAATAAGAAAGCTTTAGTCATTTCACACAGGAAAAAAGCCACAAGGGGGTTATGCTAAAGCAGTGCTTTTAAGTAGCTTCCACAGTTGAAAAATTTAACTCAGATGCTATGCACAAAGCAGATGAAGCAAAGCTGCACAAGCAAATTACAATTCTTCAGATTTCTAATAAACAACTGGGTAATACTGAAGAATTACATTTCAATTAAACATGAAACTGTAGCCTTCATATTACTTAAAAAGAACATTACATTGCCAAGAAGTTTCAAGAAGTTCAACAGCTGAACAAAAATTACACACAAGGCCAAAACTTTTTTTCTTTTTGAGACAGACAGTAAAGGAACTGAGCTGCAGGTGCGGTGGATGACAGAAAAAAAACTCACAATGGCACAACTGAAAAGACTTGCATAGAATTTAAGGGTTTCCTCTTTAAAATTTATCTCAAGTATGAAAGTAAGAATTTGTTTCCATTCAAAAGGTAATTCTTTTTCTCTGAATGAAGACTGCAATGTAATTTTAGCACTCCTTGCTGAATTACCTGGCAATCAAACAGGAAAGAGGCGGGAAAAAAATGGAATCATTTTTTTCCATAGATAAGAATAATGAGCTATAGATTGTATATGCATTTATTTCATGTTACAATTTTTAAATAGAAGAGGAAGAGTAAAGGGTTACTAAAACCCTAAAAAAAAGCATCTTCCATAAAAGCATTCAAATTTGCAAGTCTTTCATAAAATGATCTTTGAACAAAAGTGATAAATAGTTGTAACCCTAAATTTACACAATCATCTGTGTTACAGTATTATATTTTTAAAAGCATAAATCTAATACGAAACTATTCTCCCATTATAAGGTGGGGAACTAAAACAATCCCCTGTATGGAAACATCGAGCATCTCGCTCCCCACAATGCTGTGAACAGAAGCATCACCCCAACAGCTGGCGTACAGCGCCAGACAATTCTCCTTCCCCTCTCCATTTGTATGTGCCCTGCTTATCTTCCTTAAAACATCTCAGAATTCTTATTCTCCCCCACTGACAGGTTATAATGAGCTATCTGAAGCCATCAGGTCTGAACAGAAGTAGTAATAAAAGGCTGTAAAGATGCATTCATGCATTTAATGTTCATACATCCTCATATGTAGACAAATCTAATTATCTCAATATCAACTCATCTGTTTAGACATTAAAACTGCAAAAATGAATTATCTTGGCAAAAAATTGTCATTACTACTAAAAAGAAACTGCAAAAGCTTCAGTTTGTTTTCCTGAATACAGGTTAACTAATATTATATGACAATGATCATCACAAAAGTCTTATATTGCTACCTAAATTTAACCCCTTCTCCCAACAGTTTATCAAACACCTTAACCTTTTAAGAATTCACCAAATTATTCAAAGTACAAAGGTATTTTCAAAAAGCTTATTTCAGAACTTTCCTAATACTAATGAAAATAGTGTTACAGATACTGCTAACAGCTTTCCAGAAAGAGGAGTGATTTGATGGAATTGTTACATCCTCTCTCCCTTAAATTATTAACCCAAATATTCTTTGCTTATGATATAATGTAGTCATCTTAATTCTGAAAAACTGAAACATGTTTTGCACCACCTTTTTCACTGCCAATAACTAGACTTCATTTTCAAGCTCTCACCCCACAAACACTTGTGGGATTAGAGCAGTCAAAGCTAAAAGTTATTTAAGAGAACTTCTGTTACTGGATTTTATTATTTTATATTTAACTGTTCACATTTTTTGAAAGTTTGATTTCACAAAACCTGCAAGCATTGGATCAGGTTTGATCCAACTGTATTTGTTGGAAAATGAAGTACTGCGAAACTGAATAGGACACGCTAACAGGAAAAAAACCCCAAAACTCTTTGACCATTTTATTTACATCTAAAGTTACTCTATTTAGGATAAATGCAGTCATTGCTATGAAGATAAATGTTTCTGCCATTGAACACAGAAATAAGGGCTTTTATTAAAAGAAAGTGGATATGGTTACTGATAGCAAAATAATTGTACTGGAAAATTCTAAACCTCTGTATGATTTACTGGGCTTATAATGTTAGACCTGACAAGCTATAAGACTGGTTAGTTTATTTTAATTTTATTGTTAATTTGTCTTCCTTTCATTAATTCCATTGCATTTCACTTAATTAAACAAAGATGAGAATCTGAAGACACTACAGAGCTTAGTCAGATGTCTGTTGGAGACATCAGATGAGTGAACAAATTGCTGTGGGTCAGCCAGTGCCAAAGAATGTGAGGTAATGAGGTCTTTCTGATTCATGAGAGAGTACTCAGCTAGATCAGAAATTTTGCATTTGCTCTGTTTCTAAACACATATAGAAAATTACTGTGGATTAGCTGACATACAGTAAGTTGCTTGTTTTAACCCTTTGATTCAATATAAGGTAAGGAACTGACCATAAAGTTAGGGTTTAGTGTTTTTACTTGAAAGAAGAGTTAAGTAAAGGTAACAGCTGTAATGTAAGAAAGAAAGAAAGAAAGAAAGAAAAAAAAAAAAAAAAAAAAAAAAAAAAAGGAGTATACACCCAAGAGCTAGAACAGTGCCTAGCTTAAAATAAAAATAGGTATTTTGGGGCTGAAAAAATGATTTTTGGAAAATGAAAAATTAGGTTTTGCAGGTAACACTGAGAACACCATTCAGCCTACTCATTCTTCTGTATTGCTTGTCCGCATGTCATATGTAACTGACAGAAGTTTATTGCTGTTTTGTGTTGGGGAGGTCAGAAAGGGGGGAAAAGAATATTGAGAAGTTATAAATGAAGACAGAATTTAAAGGTAGACTTCATTTCCTGTTACATCATCTAATTTAACTGGCAAGCTAAGGCCTAACCTAATATTTTGTCCAGAAAAAAACAACATGAATTAGAAAAGCATGCAAATACCACTGACCCAAAACACTGAAAAAAAATACCTTCATTTTTGTCTGGCGATGATGAACCTAAGGCACAGAACAACAACTCAGTATGTAGCTTTTTTAAAAAATTAACTTTGACTGTAGCCATTGGTCAATGAACACATGCTTAAGCATTTTATCTCTTTATCAGGTATAACTGACAAACAGAAAATACATACGCTGAGACTGTGACACCACTTTGGTTCTACTTCGTCCCCTGGAATCTGTTTTAGAATTTCCAATACCAAGAGAAGGCGTTGAAAGCTTTGTTCGTACACGACCTATAAAAGAAAAATGGTGTTAAATCGTTTTTTCATAGTAATGTAGACAGCAAAACATCAGTAGCACTTATTAATATTTTCTAAAGTTACTGTAGATAAAGAAGCATAACATAACTCAACTGGTGAAAATTCGCTTGGGATAATTAGTAGAAATTTGAACACCTTGAAGGAATTAATATTTGAGGAATCAAAATACTGCTCTGATGCTACGTTTCAGCAAAGAATTTACACGTCATTTAAACACCTTGAACTAGCTAGCTAGTTCTTGCTTCCTACATAAACAGGTTGATTATATTGGAAAAAGGGAAGTGTATTATACTAGACAATGCATATGCTAATGTGGCTCTATCAGGTACATTCATTATTACTTGTGGTTGTAATTCAACTTTTCCTGTTTCAAACTGATTATCTACAACTTAATAGTCACTTCTCTCTAGAAACCTAAACAGTCTTGGGTTTGGGTTAGACTTTTCTGCATTATTAGCCATGTTTCTCATAACATCCCGAGTATACAGTGAAATTACAAAGAAAGAAAGACCCCAGTTGGATGAATTATAGGTAACTGAAAGATCATTTATAGAAGAAAATATTAGTGTATTACATTACCTAAGCCAACCTTTGAAACAACAGAAAAATGAAACAAAAACCAAAATCAGGATAACCATAATTCTTATAAATAGCAAGAATAAAACCCAAAAAGCTTGCACAGAGTGGATCAAGCTCAACAAGCAATCCCCTTTTAGAAACACCATAATAAAAATATTTTCTAGAGATGTAGAGTCAATATTTGACCAAGAAGAATTAGGTATGCAGATTGTTATTTATTTCTAGCCCCTTTAGGCTTTCCACAGCAGAATTTGGAGACCAAGCAAGTTAATATTATTCATCCAAGTAGAGGGAATAGCCATAGATGAGAGTCTACAAGAAGAGAATCAGGATTAAGGAGGTTATTCACTAAACTATTATCAAACAATACGCTAGCAGGAACAATTAGATTACTAGTCCAAACTCTACTAGTTATCCCCATGCAATGGCAATGATTTCCCATTGAGTGCTGCGAGACTGCAAGGCACGTAACTGCGTTCAGAACTTGGCCCAAAAACCTAGGAATACAGAGTGCCACTATTTTGCTACAATGTTAAATTATTGCTTGGAACCTGAATCAATTTTATCAAAATGAAAAAACAGTTTGTACTTGTGAGGCAAATGAACTGCTAACTCACTTGGAGTCTCTACATCCATTCGCTAATGACAGGAATTTAATGTTAATAGCATATTGAAAATGAATTCCCAAGTCTCAAAGAGATGAGTAATAGTAGCACCTGCTTCCCAGAGCATGAACACATCTGATGAAGTATTCTGTGACAAGATTTGCTTTAAAAAAAAAAAGCAAAATTATAAGGCTCCTGTATTTTCACACTAACAATGTTAAGCCATGACACTTCTACTGCAGATGAGTACTTGAGCATTAAAATAAAAGCAGAAGAATTTTAAAAATACTACATGACAACCAAGTAGTAGATGCATAAGCTATCTGGAGTTATGAACCTCCACAAAACCCCAGAAAGACTATATTCTGCTTTTAAAGCTTAATTTGTATCAATGAAAATATGAAGCTGAAGATATTAGCTAGTCTAACAAAATATTTTCTTACCATCTTCAGAAGCTGTTCCTAAACAGAAAAAATAAAATACATGATATTCCAAACAATATTGTGTCTCTCCCATTCCTTTTTGAGATTAATCTTATGAATGTTGACAAACTTTATCAAGTCAAGAGGTCTAAAGCTTTTGCGTTGCAACTCCCATTATTGAAGTGAAGCAACATTATCAAGAAACATCCATACTATACTGTTAGTGATTTACAAATAGAGTAATGCCTTCCAAACTTGTCATAAAACCACCAAAAAAAAATCAATAGGAAAAAAATACATCTGTGAGGTAAGTCAACAAAATGACATGTATGGATCAAAACAGACATGAAAAATATTTTAGTGCCAGCTCTTCTGAAAATATAGAACGTATTACTATAAATTATCTCAGAGAAAAACACAAGGACAGTGTTTTCCACAATGGACAGTGATAATTTGATAGGAAGTGCCAGCAAGGAGGATTTCTCTGAAGTCCATGACTACTCTGAAGATACACATGCAACAATATCAAGTTTTGCTCAGAGAAGCAGAAGCAATATGAGCTTGCTGAAACAAAATCACACTTCAAGTACGCCAAGCTTAACAACGCTTGATTATGAAAAAACGAGTCAGACAAATCTTTTTGCTGACATCAGTACCTAGGAACTGATGGGAAGCTATATGAACAGCAGTCCTTCCTCTAAGTTCCTTTGAAACAAATCTTTATGGAATAACATAAGTACTAGTAGTGATAAAAATGTTAAATGCCTCAAAAAAATTTAAAAGGTATTTCCACTTTTGTTTTCACTCTATGCCATTTCTGCCTTGTAAGAGAACTACAGTGATTAAAACGTTAGTGTCTTTGGCTAGCCTCAACTTTCTCAGCAAATCTGGCTACAGCTTTCTCATATTGTACTATATTCAAAGCACTATTTTTAAAAACTCCTTCTAAAAATTAATTCAGTGTAAATTTCAGTGCCTCTTCACAAAAATCAGTTACAGTAAAATGTATGTAAGAGTGCCTCAAAGTTTTCCAGATCAGATCTGTCAGTCTGTATAAACACACCCAAATCCTAAACTACCTCCCCTCCCTCCCCAGTCTAACATGCTTGCAGAGATGGATCTTGGAAGGTAGGTTTTAAGGCACACCTAAGCCAGGCTAACAGGTGACTGCTCCTAAAAGGGGTAGTTTTGTTGCTCCTTCCTCTCCACTCTTGTGCTACCACCAGGTTTGCATGGCTGAAGGTTTTTATTTTATTAAATCAGTTTTCTGGAGTTTGTTCACCTAGACTGATTGATAATGCAGTATTACAAGGCATTAGTGAAAGAAGTGGTAAAAACATGTGGTCAACATTAGTGGGAAAGAAAAAATGATTAGTTCCTCCTGGTGGTGGCTAGATTAGAGCAGCTCTGTCATACAGTTACAGCTGGAAAGCTAAGCTGTGTTCATTCCATCTCACAGAATCACATAACAGCCTTCGCTGGAAGAGACCTCTAAGATCAAAGTCCAGCCATTAATCTAACACTGCCAATCATCCCTACAGTTACCCTCTAGAAAGAAACCTTGTTATTCTGATGAACCTTGTAGCACTTCCCCTACTATTTTTAAACAGATGTGTGAGACACCACTAGTTGTGACTACTGATCTGAACAAAAGAAAAAGCCTATACATGTGGCTCTAAGAATCTCTGTTGCTGGTGACAACGTGCAAAAGCTCAAGATTGTTTAGCACAGAGAGTTATAAATAAATCCTATTAGATGCAACACAGAAATTTGATATGGAAATAAGCAAGACAGACACTACTATCCTGTACACACACCCCTCCCCATTTATTAAAGTATGCTTGCCATCTGCAATGCTCAAAAAATGCTCCAATTCTTCCAGAAAGTATCTCTCATGAAACTGATTATCTGTGCTTTGAAATTATTCAAAATTCTGTGTTTGAGAGATCTATCTTCTTGCTGTTTGCATTTCTGTGAAAAATATCACCTACTTAGCTTCCAGTAAGCTACTTGTTCTTTGGAACACGTACTGTTAATTAACATGTGCCAAGAATTATTAAGAAAGTAGCAAACACAATAGACTCATTAAGTGTTCCTCAGCAATAAATTAGAACTAGAATTATCAGACATCAAGCTGGGACTCTGTCACTTTATGATATGGGAAGCATTACTTACACCCACCCAAAACAGACCACTGCTATGAAAAGACTGATTCTCAACTGCTTTGCACTAAGAATGAAAATATGACAACTCTCTCCATGTGTTTAATGCGGTGAATTAAGAAAAAATAAGCACTAAACATTAGCTGGAATACTTGGTAAGCTATTTTAACAAACTATTCTTTAGTAGAATTACATTGTATTACAGAATTTACAGCCACCTAAAATTATGTAGTGAGACTGGATTTTGATAGAATCCTTTTGAAAGGGAAGATTTTAGGTTTGTTTTTTTAAAAAACCCTTAATTATAGGTCAAGCATCTTTTGCTCTCCCACTGCTGTTCTGCCAAGAAGTCAAAAAGTTTCACTTTACAGGTAAAACTACGAAACACGATGGAACTAGGGCTAGTTTTAAAAAAGCATGTACTGATTACAGAACTGCTCAGTAATTGATAGAGCTCTTCTTAAAAAATAAGAGTAACGTCCAATTTGTGATAAAGCTTCTGTTGCTGATACAGACCAATCATGAACAACACTGACAAATACAGCAATAACACAACACATATTAAGACATCAAGACTACATAAGGGTTAATGAAAACAGCATATTATTTATGTTAATAAACAGCTAAATATATTAAACATCAATAATTTTACATAAAAAGCAATTTATTTAATATTTAATAGAATTAAGAGGACAGACTAAACAATTTCTTACCATCCATCTTGTCAGAAGTATCCTCTTTGTTGAAAAAGCAGGCAAAGAAACATGGAAAACTTAGTGTGTTAGAACAAAGGTGTTCACAGCAGAGTCATAAAACATTTATTAAGGAAAATACATTAATATTAAATACAGCAGACATGTTTATCTAATTCATGCACATATAAGCTACCTTAAGTAAAGTTGGTTTCCTCTCAGTCCAAGGTACAAAGTTACAGAATGGGGTACAAGTACACTGTACAGGGATGCTGCATCTCTTTGTATTACTCAGATTTGAGCAAACCCTTACAGTAAAATATTTATAAACTGTTTCATGCTTGGCATCAACAATTACTGAAGCATCAGTACATATTTACATTATTACTGAACCACAATATTTCTGTTTTATAACAAAATTTGCTGCTGAGCATGAAGCTCCACCTGAGGCAAGGGACAGGAGGGAAAAAGACATCACAAAAAAGACAAGAGGACAAATGGGAGAAAGTTCCACTCTGGTTTAAAAGCATTAAAGATTTACCAGTTCAGCTGGAAGGTAGTGCATACATATTCTGACAGTAACAATCAAAATTAAAATATTTAGCATGAGACATATACAGTTACAGCTCGAGTCTCCTCAAAAAGGACATTAATACTTAAGGATGCCAAAGATAGTCAACATTTAGAGTAACTGAAGTAGAGGATGTCCTCATGCTTCTAGAACAGTCTTTAAAAAAAATAATAAATAAGCAAGCAAGAAGAGTTCTATTAATAACAAAACGAGATGGGTGGAGACAATTGTAGATTACTATGCTAATGAACTTGTGGTCTCTGAGGCTCTAAATTTGGCACCTGTTTAAGCAAAAGGTGGATGTTTCTCTGTAAGTAAGGGTGAAAATAAATTCAAGCTCCAGGAGACACTGTTATTTTGGTATTGACTGCAACACCAGAGAAGATGTGGAAAGCATTACAGAAATACAGTGGCATTTTCTAAGCATTTTAGTACCACGGTCAGCATGATCTTGACAATTCTGTCATTTAAGTTGCCATATTTGGATTTAGTATAAACAACCCTCTTGAAATGGACAGAGGGGAGAAGTTTACAAATGAGCCCATTTTTCTGAAACATGGCACTTGCTTGGATTCACACTCCATTCATTTTAAGGTTACTTTTTGAAAACTAAAAGCAAGCAATCTTTTGAGGTGGATGTCATGGTTAATCCACAGCCAAATAACCAACAGTCACACTCCACATAGGTAAGAGGGGACAAGGATCTATCATTTCCATTACCTTACCACTGTTAAACTCTCAGGAGAATGAGCCAAGATCAATGAAGCAGTACTGCTTTTGTGTGACTGTAAACAAGCTTTGGTCTCCTTAACTGTCACTGCCCTTAGACCATCTGTAATAGGATTTCACTTCAGTATACATCGCTAGTATCACATTATTTTGCAATTTCAAATCACCATTGTATTCTTCTCCACAAGTGATTCCATCTGCTAGCAAGGCAAAGCTTTCCAGCTACTCAAATCCTTCAGAAGAACATGACCTGGACTTACTACCTATTTATTCCTTTCCTCTATCCCTACTCACCAAATCCATAAACTACAAAGAAAATAAGCTATTACCTTATTTTTCTATAGAAAACCATCACTATTTATTTACTTCTCTGAAAACCTCTGCGCCCTTCTCAACCCCTGCTTACAAAATTCTGGCTATGAATCACAGATTGCTTAATATGTTCTGAAAGCAAACCAGTACTCCCATCAAGGGCTTATTTTCTGTGAAACTCTCAAGACCAAAGTAGTCCCTCCATTTCAGCAGCATGAAGATAAATAGAGATTTCTCTCTCTTTTCCATTTGACATTTTTTTCCTCTGTGTCACTTTTACTTCTTATACTAGCTGAACTCCAGCCCTGTCTGAGATTGAGGATATGTTCTGTTGCACACCAAAACAGACCAGGCAATACTCTGATCTTGGAGAATAATCATCCCACCTACTTCAGGCTTTTAGGCATTAAGTTAGGAGGAACTGAGAATTCCTCAAGCAATAACCACAAGCGTCTCTCCTCCACCAAGCAGCTTAACTTCAGTGTCTACCTGCAACCCAGCAGGTTCTCCGATTCCCCCCGTGGACACTAGAGGGAGCCCACACCCACACATTTTAACTAGCCAGTATTCCTTTTACTCAGCATTGCTCACACTCATGAACTTCATCCTAAAATCAATGGTGTTAAAACCAGTTCAAGTAGACCCTGATGACAAAAGAATCAGCTCATTTAAAATAATTTTCACCTCAAATTTTGATTTTGAAAAGCTCAACCAAAACTTTGAAAACCATAGCCCCAAACATGAGGTAAATTGGAAGAACTGTATAGTTTCTCTGCCTCTCTTGTGATCACCTCCACCAACACTGATATTAGGACATGCCTCCTGGGTGATCTAGCTGGCACAGAAGCTGAGAAGAAAACACTAACAGTTTTGTGAACACTGAACCTCACTTCCCCCATTGCTACCCCTATAATACGGATAACCTAAGAAGAACAAAAACATGACCATCTTCCTTTACCCTTTCCACTGACTGGTTTAATTTAGACTTAGTGGAAGCTGTAACACATTCTACCACCGCTGTCTTCTGCACTCTTATCTGTAGCACTTTCTGTGTGTAACAGCAAGTATTCCTACCACTGAAGGCTGCCATCCAGATTAAAACATACACATAGTTCCATCAACATGCTTAGTAAGAAATCAATGAGATCAATATTGTATACTATTGTGTAAAACATTTCCGTATTACAAGAAGCAGCCACCATTTACTGCCAGGATGTCTCTTTAGCACTACTGTAAAACGGTCAGCTAAAGAGCTGAGAAAAACGGGAAATCAAGAGTCCTAACACTCATTTCCCTATTACTTCTAGAAATGAAAAGCCATGATCACCATCTGCTGTTGAGTGATCGCATCACTCCTTCCAACACTTAATTCCAGATTAACACATTTAAAGAGCATAGTACAGATGCATTCTTTGCATCAGCATTCTTCCAGCAAAAGAACAATAACCTCTAGCAAAATCAGTAACTTAATTCAGAACTTTTGCAATCCCCCAATACTACTGAAAACGACAATTTTTCAAATGTAGAGGTATTTTTTTTGATCAAAACCCTCAGCAAATACTTCCCAGTATTGTAAAGATGTTTCCCTTACCTAGCGAGGCGTAAGACCCTGGAGGCAGACCAGCTGCTGACAAGCGCCCAGCGCCAGCTGCCTGCCCAGCAGCATGGCGGGCCTTTGCACCAGCAGCAGCGTTCACATCGATGTCGCTGCGAGACCTTTGCAGAGTTCCTGGGCTTGGAACACTCTTGGTGCTGCCTGAAACTAGAAAAAAAAAAAAAAATTAGGAAGTTAGTTGGTAATTAATTACAATGTAATAAATCACATTTAGAAGGACAATATTTTTACTACTATAGCATACCTGCAAAAAGTACAAAAATGATGTAAAACAGTGTAAGTCAAGCTAATAATAAACAAAGTAGTATTGAGGTTAAGAAGCAAACTAGACCTGATGTCATGAAATTCAGGTAATTAACAGTTTACTTTAAAGTAGCATTTATCTTCATGTAGCATGAAATTTTACCATTAATTAACATAAACTATGTTACCCTAGTACAAATTATGTAATTCTGAATATATATGAGATTTATTATATTATTGAATGCTACACAAACTTAACAAAATTCACAGCATCCCTCATGATACTGAGGGATGAGAATATTCCCACACTTCAGCTAACAAAGCCACAGGCAACCTGAATGCATACCCTGAATTGCTTTGACTCTCTGGAATGAGAGTCATTTTCTGTAAAGTATTTTATATTCACCTCCTATTTACTGGATATTAACAACTCATTTCAGCTAATTTTAACTATTGGTTCATGTCTTCAAAATTTTGACTCCCCCTAACCAGTTTCAGTACGCAGAAAACAAGCACTCTCAGTTTCTGGCCATTTGTAAAAATGAGTTCAGTGATTTAGTCCACAAGTGTTACAAATACATTATGAGAAAAGAGAACAAAGAGATTAAGTTCTGAAAACTCAAGACAAAATTAAGCTCTTTGAATTACAAATCTGTGGTTTTGTTTTTTATATAGAGTAGCAGCTACATGGGAACAGATCAAAGGTACAAGTCCTTCATTCCCAATTGCCATAAGCATAATCACGAATAGACTAGGTTTCATTTCTTTGAAAGTGACTGTTCCACAATCAATTAATAGTACCAATACGTAGCAAATTACATCTTATACTTGCAACAACTAAAAGAAAAAAATCTAAAATGTGAAGCAAGTTAAGGCAATCTGAGCTGCAGGTGCAGTTTGTACTGACACCAAAATTCAACTTCGAAACAGGGTAAAAGACAGGAAGGAATATTTTAAGCTGCATTTAAAACTTTAAGTTCAAAAAACAAAGAATTATTGTGCAGTGCACTATATGGCAACCACCTTACCTCTGCCTGCAAGGCTTGCTGGGCTGGCTGCAGACCATTTAGAAGACAGAGGCCGGCTACAAAAAAAAAAGTCAATAAACCCAATAACTAAGTGTCACATATCAGATACAAGACATCACAATAACAGAAAGAAAAAAAAAAAAAATTCATCTTTTTGACTTTATAAAATTACATCCTCATCACAAAGCATTAATCCTTTGGTTACCAATAGGCACACTTTGCTACCACAAAGTTGAGGCATTCCAGACTTGGTCACAGAAACATTTAAGTTTGTCAGTACAAGGTTTTAAACAAGGGCTGATCATCTAAATCGGCCATCAAACAAAAATAGTGGGAGCTAGACAAAAAGCTTGATTTATGAAAAAAATTATGCGAAGTGGCATCTGTAGTAACAAGGAAAACAGGTGTACAATTCATAAGCCTCCTCCAGTCCTTTATCTCCCAAGAATTTAGTTACAAATTAAAAAGGAAAATGCCGGAACTTCCTAGCAGCTAGACTGAATTTTCCCCCTTTGAATGCTAGAGGATCCCACAATTTATGAAAGGAGAAAAATCCCAGGTCTTCTCCTCTACGCTTTCTCTCCATTTCCCTTTACTCTTACTGCAAAAATGAGCAGTTGCTGAAGTAAAATCTTTCTGTCTACTCAAGTTTAACTGTGAGCCCTTCCTTCTGACTGGTTCAGAAGGGTAAAATGCAGTCAGAGGGGCCAGGGAAAAGCAAAAGACTAGCAGAAGAAAGTATGACACTTCATTCGTTGATTCATAGCCATCTAAATATTTATCCACCTGGGAAGGTTTGCATTTGCTGAAATAGTTGACTAATTCATCAATATTCAAATTACAGCCTGTGTCTAGAGTCTCATCTTTAGTAAAAACAATCCCTCTCTATTTTCAAACCAGAAAGCAGAGAGAGAAGAGACATATAATATTCTGTATTTATCTGAGTTATTAGCTCAGGTACTGAATGATAATCAGAGGTCAACACTGTTGCCTAACTCCTCACAGAAGACCATGTATTTGCAGCTTATTATGAATAATACCTACTTCTCCAGCATCCCTAACTGGTGTTTAGGAGGGATTCTGCTGCAAGGTGAGGAGGCCCATGCAGAGCTCCTGGGTGCATCCTGACCTTAGAAGTTGCTCTAAACAGTAGGCCCAGGCAACTGTTACAATTTTAGCACTTGCACAACTTATTGTGATTGACATTAAACAGTTCCATGTAAGTAGGCACAAAGTCACCACATTTCTCTCATTCCACCATCCTCATTAAAACCATCTTTGATCAATCATCTGTAAAAGCCCTAAGTTCAGAGGGTCAAATATCATGGAGGATCAGACATTTAGGAAAACCATACCCATATTTGCTAAGTTAGTCAATAAAGGGAGAACTCAGCATCTATATTAGAAGCCAGAAAGATAAGTTGGGTAACACAGGGAAATCAACGAGCATCTAAATGCTGTGAAAAAACAATCAAAAATTAATTCATTTCCAATATCATGATCTTTCCTGCTCATCTCTTATTGTACCCCTTCCTTTCTGTACCGTAGTACTTACATAGCTTGCAGTATAGGAATTAACACTTACTTGAGGATTTAAGATTCTAATTTCTCTGTAATTTAGTTTTTAACATTTTATGACTAGCAATTCATTAGTCACAGTTCGATTTTCAGACAACAAATATAGATTAAACAACAGTAATTAATCTTTTAATAAACATTTGTGGACAATTAAGTGTTAGCAATAGCCTACATTACAGGCAATTATTTTTAAAATGTTTTTTATAATAACAAGTATCATAGGAAATGTAAGATTTGACACAGAAGAGGGAAAGCCTCTGGTATTTAAGGCAGCAGCCAAAACAAGGGGAAAAAAAAAAAAACTTCCAGTATGCTGGAAGCTTTCAAGTCAACAGTGAGCAGACAAATCCTCTGGTTTTGGAAATGAAGCATGTGAATTGAAATCAACAGATTTAAAAACTTCGAGGAGGCTTTCTAGAAGTTAAAGAAAAAAAAAAAAATCACCACATACTACTACTAGTAGTTTACTTTTTTACTAAAAAGCCAGCAGATTTCTTGAGCTGCATAGATTAAAGTCTGCTTAGCTGCCAATAGCAAAAGATTGTCTATACATTTTCATACACTGAATGCAGCGCAGACCCAACCTCTAGTAATTAGCATAGCTGCAAAATACTGCTAATAAATATTCCATAGTGTCAAGACAGGAAAAAAGATTTCAAGTGACAAAATACAACTGCAGGGTTTTTGTAGACCACAGAAGTCTGGCTCATCGGCTTTTGAGAAAAAGTTTATATCTGGTTATAGGCCCATAAACAGTTAAGTGACTCTTACTTGAGGCTCTCCTGTGAGCTGGAGGATGACCTGTCTGACTGAGGGAGAGATGCTATACTGCCAGAATTCTTCAAGTAAGTCTGGAGGCTTCTTTGATAGGGCGGCTCAAGAGAATTGTACAGAGTCTCAGCTTCACTAGGAAAGTGATTTCTAAGACCCAGATAAGCCCTGTAAAATAAGAGAATAAACACATGTAATTGCTTTGTATTTTTTCATAGTGTGGAGTCAGGAAGTAAAGATTAAAGCATAAACAAGGGATGGGAGGGAAAGGAACTCAGACTGAACATGTGTAACACATACAATACTGCTTATCAAATCATAAAAACAACCAGCTACACTGACTGAATTAATCTTTTTGAAATAACTTAGTATAGCCTCTGAAATTCTCACATTCACTTACCAATTCTGTGGTGAAGCAAGAGGAAATTCTTTTCTGGACTTCTCACTAGTCAAAGTGCTGCAGCTGATAAATGACTTAAGGTGGGGGAAGAATGATTACACGGCAATATCAACCTTTATGACTCCTATTTCAGGAGAATCCTCAAATGCTGCACAACAGTATTACCTGCCTCAACTTTCACAATGTCTTGCACAAAATAAACTAGATATTAATTCAGGATTTCAGGAACAGAAACATCAATTTTCAACCTAACTTGTGTCTTCTTCAGCCACAGTTAGTCACTCACCTCCAATCAGAGCATTCTATCTCTCATGTAAAACAAAATTTTTCAGAGCAAAATGTAGTCAAAACTCACTTTCTTGCCTCCACTCTTGCTTCTGCATCAGCATCATGAATGCCCTTCTTGATTGTTTCAACCAAGACAGCTGCATGCCTAGAAGAAAAACATTCTTCATGCTATTTTGCTACTCCAAGTTCTATTTTAAGCCATAAAGCTTTACGCTTGAATTAAAACATTTCTCTGAGTAAAAAACAGCAAAGATAGTAATTCTTTCTAAGATATGAAGTAAACAAATGCTTAAACACACTGAAGACATACATAATTGCACCTTCTATAAAGGTTTAGGTAAGCTTCCTCCTTCAATCAAAAAGAACTTGTAATTTACCTTTTAGACATATATCTATCAATCACACTTAAAATATCACACATTTCACTTTCCTGAAATGGAAAAACTGTGTCTTCTACTATATTAATAGTAACAAAAAGGAAAAAAATTAGGACTAGTAAGTGCTTTCCTACAGATTCACCTCTGAAAGCTTTTGGCACCTGAATTCTAAATCTTAACAAATGCTCAAAAAACAGCAAAGTGCCCATCAGAACAACCAAAAACTGTGCTGAGAAACAGATTTTAATTCAAGGCATGTTTGGGGTTTTGGGGTTTTTTTGGGAGGTGGGCAGCTGGGGTGTTGGTTTCTTTTGTTTTTTAAATACACACATACACCTCTGACAAATCAAGTGATTTCCCCATTGCTCCCTTTCTCAGGAGCACCACTACTTTCCTGTCTACCCAGAGACACTACAGTGTATTTTTAATCATTGCCACAGAAGTCCTCCAGCCTAATCCCACTTGCCCTCTTTTATGGCAAAGACATACCTATCCTCTTTCAGGAGAAAAGACAGATGCTTGACTGTGCATCTTTGCTGCACAGGATGCATGATACCAGTGAAACTCTGAGAAAGCATAGTATGCATTGCTCACATGCAGTATAGAAGAGGCAGAGGGAAAGGAGAGGAGGCAACACAATGTCAAGGCTGGAGGATACAGCTCTCCTTCTCCCTGGCACTTTAATGCGCCACATGACCTCCTGTGCCAGAGAGATTGTTGATGCTAGAAAGGCTGGCCAACACTGAACAACATAATCCAGTTATTGGGTGAAAAGATTTCTGTCTTAAAATTCATTAGCAGTTTATTTCTTGGGAAAAAAAAAAAAACATACTGGCCCATACCTTTCCAATGAATGTGTTTGCCACTCTTGTAATAACAGGTCTAAGAATTCAAAGGAGCGCCTAAAAAGACAGAACAAAAAGTTATAATTAATATTCATTTCTCTAATGTGCTTGCGGAATAAATAGTAACCTTTATTCTGTCAAACAAAGGATTTAGTCACCTTATTGCAAAGTTAAAATACTCTGTATAGGAAGCAAACATGCAGGCTAACTAATCCTAAACTTCAAAAAAATAGATGTGATTCAATTAACTGTCATGTTATTACACATCTGCTACATTAGTTTTATTAGCCCTATAATAAGAGACAAAAAACCGTGAAGTTTAAGAACTGTAAAAACTACAAAATATTAAAAAAAATAAAAATCAATGCTTTAAAAATTCAGCTATTAAGTCACAACACAATGTTTCTATGGCAGTGTACTTCTGTCCCAAACACTATTACCATCCTTTCATCTGTAATTACTGAGTATGGAGCATGAAGAGACCACTAGTACAGGGCTCTGCATATAGTAAGCACTCCTAGGATTTGCTGCCACTGTGCAAGCCAAGTTATGTAACTTTATTTATTATTAATTCAGAATTCTTGACTATTTAGCAGACAACCATTAGCAAAAAAAGCATACTTTAAAATATGTCTGAAGCTAAATCCTGGTGAACAAATCCAAGTGACACATATTAGGGAGGTGTAGATAAGTCTTCAAAAAGGTAGAGGACTTGACTGTCTGGGGCTACTGCTTTTTCTGGTTATGTTGCATCTTTGAGCTGTTCCAGAGGGGGAGATTTCATTTTATTCTGCCCAAATTCTTTGGGCACCTACAAGATGTGGCAAGAAGCCCTTAAAGTCTTTTCACTATTATAACTAATCTAGTTTTCCTTCGTCTTTCCAAAGGAATGAAGTCAGTACAAAAATAATGCAATTTTGGCCATCTTCACTGACGCTCACTTAACTGTGAACTGCAGTACCAAAGCCACCTACAGTCTAATGTTCCTCAGCAAAACCATGGTAAGTGGAGGCACAGAAGCCCTGTGAATTGTTCTGCAGTCAAATCAGAAGTTATGACAGGTCAGTATAATCTGGGTTGAGATAATAACTGCTTTGGATGCAAAGCCATCTTAGATTCAGAGCAAATAGTTTAGATGTTCAAGCTATTTCTTGCATACACACAGCTATATCACTTTCAGGGCCACTGTGGGTCCAGAAACAGCATTAACTGCTTCCCTGAGATTCTGTGCAGAACATGACACTCTATCAGAAATCAATTAATTATGTCACAATCCAATCCAACTGTTCAAGTATCATGTTCTTGGAAAATGCAGTACGCTGAAGATGTGCCTCAGCTGTTACACATGACAACACATTGATCTACCCCATCCTACCTAAGGATCCACACTCCCCAGCGTGGTAGAGTTATTATTTTAGGCACAGTATCCGACAGCCTAACTCCACGCATTCAAACTGCATTGCACAAAAGTTACGAAGACTGCCTGGCATCAGGAGAGCAGGGTGCTGGCACTGTATGCAGCACACTGCAGTGCCCCAACAAGAGCTAACTTCATCAGGCCTGTCAAGTCTGGCCCTAACAGAAACTAATAAGCTCAGGCTGCTTCTTTGCAAAGACACATGCACCTGCGTCATGCTCTCCCAACGCCTCTCAGTACGTGTTGTTTATACTCATTAGACTGAGCAAAACAGATTCAACTACAATATGCCCCAATATGGCAGAAAGTAGCACTCCTTTGCCAAAATTAATTTTTGTAGTTTACTGAATAACAGAGTTTTGTGTATTCATAGTTAACAGATATAAATTTTCAAATCTGTTTGATTTCAACATATGATCATCGTATTGAAAAGAGCAACAGCTTTAAGAATTTGCTATTTGTAATGTACTCACCTTCTAACTGCAACTGATTTTGAGGTACAGTTGCTTGTTATTAAAGGTATGAGTCGTGGCACATGGGTATGCTGAAGGGGGAAAAAAAAATAAGACAAAGGAGTTAATGACAAAAGCATTCCTGAATTTGTACTGTACTAATTAAGTCAAAAAGAAATGGAAATGGAATAAAAATTGCAATCACTTAAAATGCTTACTGAAACTGAATGTAGAATACTATTAAATAAGAAACTGCTACTAGCACATCAGTTGATTAAACCTATTTTTTTCCAATATGTCAAGCAAAAAGCACTTCCAATGCCATCAACAACCACATCATGATATGCCACGTTTAGCTGTCAGAAGTTATACATGAAGGCTCAAACACAACTGCCTCCTCAAAGGAGTTGTAAGCTGATGTTACTTTAGTTTTCCCACAATAAAAAAAGCAGACATAGCACTCATAAAAATCAGAGTTACAGAGCAAAAAGCAAATCAATATACCTGAAACTATGGACGTTCTTTTAGGGATTAATCAACACGATTAATGCTACAAAGACCAAAATCCTTTTAATGCAAAATATGCCAAAAAAAGTACTGACATGTAATATAAGCAAGTTTACATATACAATCTATATGGAAACACCCAACATCCTCATGGGAGAAGAAAACCCTTGAACTACTATTTAAAGTGGATAAGATAAACTACATTAAATCCAAATGCAATACTTCAGAATTAAAGCAGCCTTACTTCAGCTTATCTTAACTAATTGTAGACACAAAGTATTAACATTTTAATTCCAAATAACATGGTTCAACAAATCCATTTTCAGTTCATTTCTTTATTCCTTTCTTGATTAAACACATAACTAACTTCTAAAACAGTCCCCAATACAGTGTGAAACTGCAGCCTATTAAAAAAACCTGCTTAAAATAGTACATTACTGAACAGCTTTTAGTATCTCACATATCATACTTACTCCTTAGGTTATTGTTGCAGGACACGAACACACAAATAACCCAAAAAGCAGAGAGAATTATCAGCTCTGAGAGTGCTGCCAACTTCAGAATTAGGAGGGAATTAATCCACAAATCCAGAGCAGCCTTACAGTTGCATTTGTTCATACTGATATACTTTTAAACAGGGTTTCTGGGGTTTTTTGTGTTTTGCACAGTTTTCAAATTGCGAAGTGGCACATGACTGTCAGAAAGGGAAAAATAAGCAGCACCAGAGGGAAGAATAAAGCCTTTTTAAAAGATGGAGAAACCTCTATTTTCCAAGTCTTTGGAGCTATTGACATTGTAATTTCCAGAAAGTGTTTTGCAAAGGAATCAAAGCCTCAGGCTTGCTTTCATTCAGCTTTAAGACTGCACATTTCATCTGTTACCCCTTTGAAGCTGTCATGATAACATGATTGTTTCCAACCCACCTTGCAGCTCAATTGCCCAACCTGAATCCCCTCTCCCTCTGGAAAAGATTTTCTGCCACCACGCCATCTCATCATGTCCCTCTCCCCCCTGCTTTCTTTTTTTTTAAATTGGTTTTCTTTGACTAAGAGTCAAGAAAGAGAAATCAGGCTACAGTATAATAACTATCTGGAGAAGAAATATGAAATCCAATAAAGGCACAAAGATGAGATGGAGCGCTTCAAGATCAATAGTATAATACAGCCCCCCTCTTTTTATGTAGACTCATTCTCACAGCAATTACATACTAAAGCACCACGATCTGAACTCACTGCCAGTGGATTCTGGGAGGAGTTTTTGAGCAAGACACAGAACCCAAAAGCTGTAATGACTTGGGTGCTAAATATACAACTGATCACACACTTCCTGACCATTTCTTATTTAGTTCAAAGGGTAGAAGTCCAAACGAGTGTGAGGTTACACTTTGTTTGACTCTGGAATTTATTTAGCTATTTTTCCACTGAAATCTGAATTTTCTGTCAGAACACCTCACATAAGCCATTTATTGCTTGGGTATTTGAACACTATGGATAGCATTTTCTTGCTTCTATGCCTGCAATCTAGTATGTTAAATTACAGCTAAGATTAACAGAAGTCTGAAAAAAATCAGGGTAGCTGTAGCCAATGTGTGGGCTTGTCTCCAACTGAACTAAACCAGTAAAGTCAATTTAATACAGTTGGTGAATTTTTATTTCATGCTGCTTTTCTGATGCTTGTTTACAGGAGCCAAATCAAGACAGGGTTAGCTTCTTACATGCCTGAGCTTGTCTAATACAAATGGTATTCTCTTAAAACTTTAATCATCCTGTATAAGGTGTATTCCCTCCTCCACTCTCGACTCCATGCCATTAGCCATCTCACACTAAGACAATTGTAAGAGTCTGGGGAAAAAAAAGCCAATGGATCTTAGTCCAAGTGCTGATGCAAAGGCAATGCAGAAGCGTCAGAGCACATTCTCAGAGGCATGGGGAGACAGAGTAAGTACAGATTCCAAAACATACTGAGGATGGCATTATAAGGTGCGATTAAACCACTTAGGTTTCGAACAACTCACAAAATTAAAACCACAGATGAGATCATAGGGAAAAGCAGTAAGTGCCTAGCAGTAAGTACCTAACAATACTGCAGTTTTTAACGTAGAAACTACAGGCAACCTCCCACTTTTACTGGAAACACATACATACCTAGAAATCTAGCTAAATATCTTACCTCTGACTCCAGTCACTAGCAGATGCTTAAGGAATAGACAACAGAAAACAGGTAGTATACAGCATTCCCCTCTTTTATATGCTACAGCCTTAAGGACTCAGCTTAGAGAGTTCTTAAGCTCAACGGTTAAAATCTCTATTGGGCTTTTCTTCCATGAACTTGTGCTTTCTGAACTCATCCACATATGTTTGGCCTCTTCAACACTTAATCATTAAGTCCATGGTTCCAATTTGGTTTTTTAATATTATGGGGGGGGTTTTTTTGGTAAAAAGAAAGTTTTGTTGCCTTTTTTTAAGTAATCTTACTAGCTTCTTAACTACTAGCATATCTTTGTCTTTTCCAAAAAGGCAGTTAAAAGCAGTTACCCTTTGAAACACACTTCTCTTTTTACAGTTAACACATTACCAAAAAAATCATGAAAACAAGACTTGATTTTCATACCTATTCTTCCATCTTTACTACAGTAATGCTGCCAGTAGCTTTCAATGATAAATAATACTTGCCCATCTGTGAGAAAAATTACTTCTCCATTAAAGAATGATTTATAAACTTGTATTTCATAATTGTTATCATCTCTGTGAAGAGCCACTACCTGATTATTCCTAGCAAGCAAAGTGAGAGAGGAACACCTACCCGAATAATGAACCTAATGGCTGCACACCCAGAAGTTGCCATCACTTTGGCGCTGTTGGGAACCAGATTAAAAAGAGTAGGCACAATAGCTTCAGCGCCATGATCAAACTTGTTTCCCAGAACAGTTGAAAGATGGCTATTCAGGAAAAAGAAAGAAAACTTGTTATCAGAAATTCATTTCTTAGTCTTAAAATAACAAAGTTGACTGTACATCTTTCCAAACAACTGAATTTCTTAATTTTGTGATTTCTAAGTCCTTGCCTCATTAGAAACACAGGATTTAGGAACATTTTTGTTACTTAGCAGACACATGAAAGAGGCTGAACACCAATAACTTTATTTTGAAAAACAAATACCACAATTTCAAAGTCTAAAATCCTCAATGTCCACATAAAATACCATAGTATTTCTGCTTTTTAACACACTTGGAGAGTAAACAAAACCGAAATCTTATGGAAACTATTGTTTGAAATTTTTCCTTTTGAATGCAGGCAAAACTGCTGAACTCATCAGAATGAGCCAACCATAAAATTTGATTCCCTTGTTTATTGAAGTTTATGGTTTCAATTTTAACAAATATGCAAACACATAAACCAAACAGTAATTCATCTGTCCAGTAGTGACAAGAAACGCCTCTTCCATGCAGAGAGACTATGTAAGAAGAATTTGCAGTCAGCAGCAAATGACACACCAAATATATCTAAGTTTTACGGATCAAGAAGAATTCCAGGCTTTTAGGCCTGGATGAGGACATTTATACAGTGTTTTTATACTAATCCTGACTTCATGTTACGAAAAGTTAGCATTATTTTCTCAAAGCCTCAGTTTCCCTGGCAAGGGCAGCTGTATGCTCCAATAGGTCCCCATAGTCTGTTCAGTCAGGAGACCAGAACAGCAATGGTGAATTCTGGGGTGTATCTGTTCCACATGGCCATGGAAAAACAGTGGTTGCATTAACAACTTTCCCAAGGGGGGAAAAAAAAAAAAAAAAAAAGCCATGGAAAACATGGAAGTGGGAAAGACTGTTCTGGTGTAAAATAAGGCTTTTTTCCCTCCTGCCCTTGAATTTAAGGAGAGTCCCCAAGACGATGAAGATGGAGATCTTATTCTGGTTTAACCACAGCTTCTAAAATTATCACAGACATGAAAGATACTACCTCACCAAAATGTACAGTGTTTTACTGAAGCTTTCACCTGGGGTTTATCTTTGCAAATTGCATCTCAGACAATTCAACAATCAAGTGGAAGGGCTCAAAACACTACAGGCAGCTCACTTTGTTATCACAAACAGTCACAGTGAAGTCCTGTGTCAACCTCCCAAGCAGAAGTACTCCTAAGACTAGCCTCCAATATTACAGGAGTACTTACACCACTTTGTATTAACTTGCACAAAGTATGCAGTGTAATGATGGCAATTGTTCTTCACGTCAACAGGATTATCAGCTATGTATATTGCCTAAAAGAACAAATTCCTTTAAATGTTTCTTCTTCTCTACAGATTGATTCTTTGTCAGTCATAATGTACAGCAGTCCAACAAGATAGTCTTTCCTGCAACACTGATAAAGCATCTTTTAAGTCCAATCCATACTAAAATCTAGCAATGTACACAAACACACATGAACTATACTTACGCTACAGTAATGCATGCTTCTCTAACCACCTGGGATCTGAGATCCTTGGCTGACAGCTTGAAAGCACCATCCAACAACCGCAAATGCTGGAAAAATCCATCATACTGTGCAGCTCCAGCAACGAGCAATGAACGAACTTTCTTCAGCTAAAAAATTGAGGGCATATAGCTTAGGACACTAGCAATACGCATTTAAAAATAAAAATGTAACAACTTCACTGCAAAAATCTACATAGGCATGTCTTTAAAGCAAAGTATCATTTTGAAATATATGTCAGTAATTTAAAAAACTGTAACAAGAAAAACCTATTACTTAAGTTCTAGAGCTAAGAAGTCTCAGATCCTAGTCTACAAATATACAAACACATAAATTCTGTTCACACACCTGTTTCCAAACAGTGAGATGCCATAAACCTGATAAAAAAATATAAATGCTATATACACACACACGTTTTAATTCTGCAAGTGGAACTCATCATAGCCACACAGAAGAGGAACTAATGCTAGCACTCTACCTCCAGAACACGTAATTTTGCATAAATGCCAACTGAAACATACATGATTGCTTTTAGAAAAGCTTCCACTTAAAAGTCAGCAAAAATATACTTCAGCCCTTTAAAAAACCCTTGCTCAAACTTATTTGATGTACAGAAATTCAAGGTTTAAAAATTAAAATGAAAATTTCTTCAACGTCTTACTTTAAGAAAAAACATTTAAAAATACCTAGCTGCCTGTGCTTTATGAAGTACGCCCACCCAAACCTGAAACCAGATAAAAAGTTTACCGCATTAGTTCGTTGATCCCAATCATGTTTGTCATCTGAGAGAATTTCCCTGATTTTGTTCAACGTTTCTTCAAGTTCTCGACTAGAATAGATCTGAAATATTAAAAAAAAAAAAAAAAAAAAATCAGAAAATTTATATTGTGACTATCCCAGGTAACCTGATGAAGGAAAATAGTTTGAGAAGACCGAAAATACAATTATAATGCTGAAAATCATGCCCCGAAAGTTCCAGAGAACTGAATAAGGGGTATAAACGGGCATTTTAAAGCAAATCTTTGAGGATATCACCGAGTAGTGAATATTCATTAAAAGAAAATTAAAGCAGCAAGTTTTTTCAAAAACATATTTTCAGCTAAGACTTAAAATTTTTTGGATCAGAAGTTGTCTACATAAACACATTGGGCAAAACTCAGCTGCCCATACACAGGATTCTGATGCCATCTGAGACACATCCAAGACATCCACATGGAGCTGGCAGACATGATTCAGGACTTCAAAGAAACTAATGCCCCAGTGAAAGCTGGAAGCCAGCATGATAACTTATGTAGCAGCTAAACAGTACTGCCTGATGCTCCCTCGTTATTTATTTAAGTACAGAGTATGCAGAGGAAACAAGGACCAATGGTTAGGACACCTCGCTTTGCATGAATTGCTAAAGAACTTTGACACTGGTCTCTTGAACACACTGTTCTGCAAGTATACATTCATCTTGTATTGTAAAGAGAGTTAGGAACGTCTTCTGCTCTACAGTTAAGCTGAATGTGTATTTACAACAAAATATCTTATTTTCCTGGGCAACTTGAAATTACAAGTGTTATCCAAAATACAGTCTAGTTTTCCAATTTCCTGAGCATATCAATTGAATATATGGGACCTTGACTCTTGTATCATAGAATCACTATGGTTGGAAAGGACCTCTAGGATCATCAAGTCCAACCTTCATCCCAACACAGAATCACAGAATGTTAGGTCACAACAACCCCTTCCAACCCCTAAGTGCATGACCTGGCACTTGCCCTTGTTAAACCTCATGCAATTGCCCTCAGCCCATCGCTCCAGCCTGTCCAAATCCTGCTGCAGAGCCTTCCTACCCTCAGGCAGATCAACACTCCCACTCAATTTCTTGTCATCTGCAAGTTTACTGAGGGTGCATTTGATCCTATCATCGAGGTCATTGATAAAGATATTAAACAAGACTGGCCCCAAAACCGAGCCCTGAG
The DNA here is from genome assembly GCA_028020825.1 of Podargus strigoides. Classification (NCBI taxonomy): domain Eukaryota; kingdom Metazoa; phylum Chordata; class Aves; order Caprimulgiformes; family Podargidae; genus Podargus; species Podargus strigoides. Next base: position 11,382,716 of record CM051623.1, on the reverse strand, counting down.
GGACACCACTTGTGACCGTTCTCCATCTGGATTTAACTCCATTCACCAGAACTCTCTGGGCTCGGCCATCCAGCCAGTTTTTAACTCAGCCAAGAGTCCACCTGTCTAAGCCATGAGACACCAGCTACTCCAGCAGAATGCCGTGGGAAACAGTGCCAAATGCCTTACTGAAGTCCAGGTAGACAACATCCACCCCTTTTCCCTCACCCACGAGGCAGGATGATAGAAGGAGATCAGGTTGGTTAAACAGGACTTGCCCTTCATGGACCCATGCTGGGTGGACCTGATCCCCCCATTGTCCTGCACTTGTCACGTGATCTCCCCCAAGATGAACCGTTCCATAACCTTCCCCAGTACCGAGGTCAGGCTGACAGGCCTGTAGTTCCCCAGATCCTCCTTCCTGCCCTTCTTGTAGATGGGTGTCACACTGGCAAGTCTCCAGTCACCTGGGACCTAACCCAATAACCAGGACTGCTGAGAGATGATGGACAGCGGCTTGGCAAGTTCCTTTGCCAGCTCCCTCAGCACTCTTGGGTGGATCTCATCCAGCCCCATAGACTTACAGGTGCCCATTTGGTTTAGCAGATACTCCCCATTTTGAGGTCACCTGCCCCGCCCCATAGCTGTCCCATATTAGAAAGGTGTGGAGGGACAATGTTGGTGCAGTGTTGTGATCCCCCTGGCATGCCTTCTGCAGTCCCAGTGTCCCTGGAGCTGTAGACTTTGTGGTTCTCAAAACTCTAACCCTAATAGCATCCGACGGCTGACTTTAAGGTCACCTACCCCATAGTTGTCCCATATTATAAAGGTGTGGAGAAACAACGTTGGTGCAGTGCCGTGCTCCTTCTCGCATGCCTTTTCCATCCCCAGTATCCCTGGAGCTGTAGGCTCTGTGGTTCTCTGAACCCTAACCCTAATCGTAATGGACAACTAGGGCTGAGGATTAAAACATGCTAGACAATGGACTAGTGCAGAAGCAACACAAACAATAGGTTCACGTCAGCCCTACTTGCATGCCTAGGCAAAGAACTGAATTTTTTTCTTTATTTACCTAACAGAAACAGAATTGGATCTATGCAGTTTCTGCTATTCAACTTAGTATTATAATGAAGAATTTAATAAATGGCATAATTTTATCTTGTCATGAAATTAAAGCTGTAATTCCACTGAAAAATCCCAAATTGTCATGGCTGCCCATACCTACAACAGTTTCAGACTAATAAAAGGTAATATTTTAGTAATTTCTTTTCTCCCTGCCCTTGATTCAGTATGTTTTTAGAAGACAAATAGGAAATTCTGTGTTCAGTCAATGACATAATACATTTTTTTTGTTTGTAAATTCCCACATCAGACTTCTATAAAAACAACTAAATTTATTCTGAAACAAACATTAGCTATTAATGGGAGTTACTCCTAATAATATGAACACAGAATTTTCTTCAATTTAAGCAAAGGCAGAGTTGTAAAAACATTACGGTTGTAATTTTAAATATGAAGGCACAATCCTCTCACCACAGTACTTCTCTTTTAGGCACACAGATCCATCAGACTATATCCCAAAATCACTCATATCTTCACAAACTGCCGGTATCCATTAGAGGGCAACACATACACACATCATTAAAGGTAAGTGCAACATTGAAGACAGAAAAAATAAAAGCTCAAACACAAATTAACAATAAGAACTATACAGATGGAAAATATTTCCAATATGAGGATTACAAATCAAACATGAGTAAACAATATGATATTCCTAAAAAATTAGTGATGAGCAGTCAGTGGAACAGGTTAATGGAAAGGTAGATCTACCATTGGAGGCTTTTAAGAATGAGTTGAACAGACACACACTGTAAATAACCTCAATTCACTTGATTAATCTAGATACACTTTATCTTGATTCACAATTGGATCTGGTTTTCCATAATATAGTTCCCTTCCTCATTTCCAACGAAGCCACTATCAAAACCCACAAATGTAACGAAAACAGACACGGGAATGGGCCCAGAAACGTACAAACAACTCCCTCTCCTCATTCTATCTAACAAGTTTCCTTTGCTTTTAGAATAGCCTGGCAAATTAAAGATGATAAACATTCTTTATTCACAGGGTCTAGTACAGGAACTTCTCTATTCCTTAGCAATTAACATGGTCTCAGACACCTTTTTTTCTCCCTGGTCAGCAAGTCTTTCTTACATTCTCCTCCTTGAAACAAATAGGTTATTTATTTTGGGGTCAGTTGCACATTTCTCCCCTGCCTCCTCACCTCAACTCTGGTGAGGTTAATAAGACAAGTGTGCCTCCCTCCTGCACCTACCTTCCTAGGTCATCCAGCAGTCAGACAGAAAATCACACGTGCTGGTCAACAGCATACAGTTACCCCACTTTTGCTCTTGCAATGTTATTAACCAACTCCAGCGATTAGAGAACTCTGCTCGGGACTGCAAATGCTGAGGCATTTAACTACAAGCAGCCCAGTTTCTGTGCTGTGGAATATGGCTCTGTTCGACATAATGGGGATAAACAGTATTAAGAGCTCCACATTTTTGCCCTCCAAAGAATTGTTAACGTAGTTGGGAGAGGCAAAGAAACATAAAGCTCTTACAGTGTAAGACAAAGATTTCCTTGATGTGACAGGGATCATGGAAATAGAGTGCTCCTTCATAAAAGCAGACAGTATTTCTGCCTACAGCCAGAGATCTAGCAAATAACTACACTATCATCTTGGGAAATAAAAATAAAACAGAAGTATGTATCAAGAAAAGGGAGTCATACAAAAACCTTCTGGTGTTTGGGAACTATGGCTTACTGGGTTTTTGATGGCCTTCCACACCTCAGCTGCATAAAGAAAACTTATTCAAAACAGGTCAAGGAATATGCAAGCATGTTAAATGATTCAACTGTGTGAAAGTACCACACATGTGCAATTCCCACACTTAAAGAACAGAAATTAAAATTTCATCTTTCGACTAAGAACTCAGAATCCAACAGGTTCATTAGTATTCAAATAAGGCACTAGATTTCTTTTTTTGAAGTACTGCTAGAGATGAGGACACGTATGCCAGACACACATCGTTACAATTCAGGCATATTTGAAAATACAATTCTTGCTTTTAAAATTATTTGTCTGTATTATTATTACTTGATTATCCCTTGAAATTGCAGTCCGAAATTTTCCAAATGTTACAGAAATATTTTTCATATTAAAATTAACGCACAATTATTTTCCATGTCTCCCTGGGAAACATTAAGAAAAGCAATAATGGATTTTAGCTGAAACAACGTGATAATAACTAGTAGGACAGTAAAGAAAAGGTGGGGTCTTTGGTAACTAACGGGAAAAAGTAGAGAGCCTTCCACGAGGACTGTAAACTCAGAAAGAAGGAAAAAGTAACGCCACTTGCTTAGAAGATAGTAAAATTACAGAAGTTGTAAAAGTAGGCCAACACACAGTGTTGCAAACAGTGTATTTCTGCAAACATGAACAGAACACAGCTTCTTACCTGTACAGTAGGAACATCTGTAAATGCCTTAATAAAATCATCCTCATCCACAGCTCCAGCTCCTCCTTCTTTAGAGGAACCTAAATAAATGTAAAATACTTTTGAATAGTATGTAATGTACACCAAGCTTTTCAAACTGGCATAAGCATCTTTCACAATACCTATATTCAAGCATTTAACATAACTTACATCCTGAACATTCATGTGTAAAACTGCAAGACCTTGAACTCTGATTTCATCATGAGTAAGAAAAAAGTTGAACTATTTTTTTTCCAGAAATAAACAATTCAGAGCAGTTTCCAATTTGACAAAGTTAATGGTTTCGTTTTGTTATTTTTATTTTTGTGTATAATTGGGAACATGTTTAGTATAACAATTCTCTAATAGTTTGCATTGAATTCTGAGACCTGCATCCTGATAATACCCATGTTACCAAATAAAGCATAGAATCTCAAATTATTTACCAAAGCAAGAGTTATTTGTCATTAAATGGAATTCCTCAGGATGAATTTTCACCTTAACACATGTGCCACAAGCAATCGGTCTGGGAAGTTTTTTAATCTTTCATAGTAGCCATATATGATTTATTTCCCTTGTGCTTCCCAGTATTCTCATGAAGAGCTAAGACGTGTGAGGTGCTCAAAGCTCCCAGAACTTCCACAAAGCAGGCAAGAACACAGTGAAGGGAATTTGTGTTGGAGAAAAACCTCAACTCCACTGACTGGGGGCCTCCTCATGCCCATGGGTGTTCCACAGTGGGGCTCCAAGACTGTATCACCTGGAAGAAGCTCCCAAGAACCTTCCAGACAAATTACTAAAAAACTATCATACCAAAAATGTTTCTCTCCAAAACCTTCCGTGACAGCCATGCAAGTAGTAGGGCAGTAACTTCTGTGCAGGCTAAGTGATGGAAATATTCTCGCATAACAGGGTAAGATGCCCCAAACCCCAAGCAAAAGGATCAGGGAAGAATAATAACAGGTAATCTGCTAGTTTCATGCTGGCATATGGTTGTCACATTTCAGGGAAATCTTGAGTAGGAACTAAGGGAACTCTAAAAAAGAAAACAATTTGAAAACAGTGTCTGCTTTTCACTGTCTTGCAAATACTATGGTTATAAAAAAAGCCGTTTTTATAAAGAGCTTAACTCAAGTTTGCTATCGAAGAACAAGGTCATCAGATTCAGGCTGCATTACAAGCCTAAAATTCCAAGTACAAGGTGAAGCCTGGCAGAATCCTCAAGTATCTTCAATAACCAAATCAGGCAGGTAATATGACAAGACAGGTTAACTGCATGGAGAAAATCAGTCTGGTAGAACATTTCCTTCTTGAGACAAAAAAAAAAAAAAAAAAAAAAAATCCCTTCCAGCAATTGAGCACTCAGGAACAAAGGTCTTGTCTCAACTCTTTCAGAATGAGGCCAACAGGACAGATGACAGAATGTCCTCCCTAACTTGCAGAGCAGAGCAAAAATGGAGGCATCAGGCAGAGAAGACATGTATTTTACTAACTACGGAATAAATAAAAACCACAAAGGAAAAAAACAGTCAAGGCTGAGTGGTCACCTAAAACAAACAGCTAGGACTTCCTGACAAATCGAACACTTAGTGGCTGCACTCTTCAAAAATGTTTCACAGTTTACAGTCCCCAATCTCATATTTACAGTGCAGTGAATTATGTCTGCTGTGTTTGCATACTTGTGAAGTTTGGAAACATGAGGGTCCACTGCTACAACTTTGATGGCAATCTTCCTAGATCTCAACACTTCAATGCAGAACAAGATCTTTCATATGCCTTTGCAGCTGCTTAGTGTAAAAACACTGAAGTGCAATCCAGTAAAATTTGGACATGGTGCCTGCAGTATGACATAGGAACATCTAACAGATTTGACAGCCTTAGCTCAAGGATGCTGTCAAGAGATGCTGTACATAACACACTTCTACATGTGTATCGCCAACACCATCTGTCCTAAGTGCCAATGGCAGCCAGAAGGGAAAGAAATTATAACCACTTATTTCTTCTCCCTCCAGTAAAGGGAACGAGTCCTTCCACAAAGTGATGAGTACCTGTCTGGTTAAGAAAAGGAAGAAAACAGCCCATTTACACCCAGAACACACACTTCTGCCACACAACCTTGTACAGATCCTAAAAGGGAAGATGCCCTGGTCAGAGTAGAATTTTGTGGAAAAAACCTGGAAAAGAAATAATTTGATATGGGGCATCATGCTGAACTAGGTGGTACAAACAGCCACCTGGATGCTCAATTCATTACCTGATTTGTCCCCACTAGAGGCAATCACACCCTTGCAATTAACATTTTATACAAGTCCTATATTACTATTCAGTTACATAAACACCCAAACATCACTGTTAGAGAAGGGAAAGAAGTACTCTGCATTCCCATCCATTACTTACCAATTTTCTGCCAAGGGAATAAACTTACAGAAATCGAGTATTAAAAACTGACACATACAGGCCATGAACACAAGAAGATAGAAAATGGTTGGATTTCAAGTATTCTTACTGCACTCCTGTGAACTATTAAGTAGAGAATAAAAGAGAATTAAGTTGCCTTTGTTAAATAAGCAGATACTGTCTTTCGTCTGCCTTAAAATTTCACACTTAAAATCAGAAAATTGCATGGACTACATAAATTTTCTAGCACCTTAACATCATTTAATGAGAGAACAGCCTTTACCTAAGCAACAACAATTTCAGACTTCAAAGACAGAAAGAGGAGGGACTGACTACTATTTAGAAGCCATCTGACATAGGCCAGGGCCACAAAGTTTCCCACCTTCCTTAGTCTCAACCACCAGTTCACTTCTATAGACCACTTCTCTTTTAAAATAATATTCCCAGAAAATTGATTGCCTCTTTGCCTGGTAATAGAAAAGGTTATGTGTTTTTTGGTAGGTGACACTTCAAAAGTTATCTCTAAAAGCACATTCACTACTATTTCACTAATCTTTCTCCTCTTCTACAGCATGATCAACTTAAGTGTGAAGTAACTGTCTTCTCTGTATATTATTTACAAGTTGAAGTCTATAGTGCAAGAGGAGGAAAAATATTGTTCAACCTTGCCCTTCTTTTCCAGATCTCTTGGTAGGTATGTTGACCAATTCACTCGGTCACTGTTTCTGTAGAGACTAAGCAAAAAATGACAGAACTCAACCCACTGTTTCCCAAATTCAGAAGGAAGTCTTTTACTATGCTAACAAGATACATAATAGTCACAGACATGTAGATGCCTTCAAAGAACTTCCTGTGCTTTTGTAAGGCTTGACTCTCCTCCACAAAAGCAAGCTAAGAGCTTTACAAAATTCTCATTTCATACAGTAGTGCCTTTGGACTCAAAATTGACATATCTGACAGAGCATGCATATTTTCATAAGCTGTTTTTTTGTTGTGGCTTCGCTTCTCAGACCAAGATGTGATTATAAATTTCTTAGAAGTATCTCTCTCAAGTGTTAATGCCTCCTACTGAATAATGCATGCTCTTAACTTTACCCAGCAGATAAATAAAATCCAGGGCCTCATCAATTGGCTTTTTCTTAAATGAGTGCCATTTACCTCACCCTGCCTTTGGACTCAACCTACTGAATCCAATTGAGTCTCCCTCAGTTAACACCCAGAAGACAAATGCATCTAAAGGGGAGGGAGAAATGTCTTATGTGGATTGTTACCTACATTACTTGCTAGTTTTCATTCATAACTACTATTTATTTTTATCCTTCCACCACCCTGGTTAGACAGACTCATTAAGAGACCTGGAAGCCCAAGTTCCACTTCAGAAAGCTGCTCAGAATCTACTGAACACACCAAATAAACTTGCTATGGAAGACATTTTAATCCCGCCTGGATGTGTTCCTGTGTGATCTACTCTAGGATCCTGCTCTAGCAGGGGGCGTTGGACTAGATGATCTTCAGAGGTCCCTTCCAACCCCTACCATTCTGTGAAATGAATTACAGCATCTTAAGCACCTCTGAAGTTCAACAGGGGGGTTTTTTTTGGGTTTTTTAGGTTTGATGTGTCTGTGGATGGAGGTAAAGGAATTTTAACCCCTTACTTTCCACACACTACTGAGATGACATCTTCATAAGTTAAATTTAAGGATTACAAACACTCTGAAGCCCTAGGAGTCTTTTTTGCAAGGAAGTTTTTTCCAGTCACAAGGCTTTGAGTTCAGCATTGTGAACTGCTCAACACCAGAAAGCATACTGGACGAAAGCGAATTAATTACCCAGTCCTTGGCAGAATACTTTTTCTCACCCAGGAATTAATTCCCACAGTTGAGTTCTTCCCCTCTTCCAACTGAAACGTTTGAAACCTTTCCATCATATCACAAGTCTGGACTGTGCACTTCCTCTGCCACCTTGACACTCTCCCCACTAGCATCTACAAAGCTGTATATCTGGGGGTGACGGAACAATAGGACAACACGACATGGGAGAAGAAAGACGTCATGACAGTGATACTGGACTGGTATTTTTGTTTTCAAACAAAGAACTGCATAATCAAAGCATACAAGAGCTGCTCTAAAAATACAAAAAAATGCTCAAGTTGTATTTGGCAGCATGTCTTTAATGGTCCGATTCAGTTCTTACTATTTCTGTGGGTCTTTTGACAAAAAGAACAAAAATTTCCCTGTGAAAAAAAGGAATTTCAAAACCAGTACAGAAATACAGAAGTAATACAAACTAAAACTTCATTTCACTTTTTGTTCTTAAATGCTTTTCTCAAAACACTTCTGTAAAACAATTCTTAACTATTTTCTGATACAACATGCATCACAAATGAAACATGAGTAAACTTTGAAAAAGGTATTATTATACAAATGCCTTTTATCCCTCAGAAATCTCTTAACTGCACGTGATAACAGTATGTTACTGAGCAAAACATCTACAGTAAGGTGATGTGGGTTACAGTTGTTTTTTTTCCTGAAACAGAAAAAAAATATCTAAACCCCTAAAACTGAACTATACCTATATTTCGACTAATTCAAAAGCTTCACTTTTTACCTATCAGACACTGAAGCAGAAGATGCAAATCATTCTGGATTTAAAAAGAACCATTATCCTTTTAGTTTTGTAGGATAACAACTAACCAGCTGTAAATGAGGAACAGAGAGCAGCTTCAGCTCAGCATAGGACAAGCGGGCAGGATAAGCTCAAGTACTTACTCAGCTTTTCACATAATAGGTTAACCAGCAACTCCCACTCCTACTGACCTCCCTCATTCTAGCACTAATACAGCTGAACAGTGAATCACAAGGAATGACTAAGCTAAGAACAAAATAAACAAGCCAAGAAGAATAGTTTCAATGAGCAAATTCCCTGGTCTGCTTTGCTGCAGGGCCATATAAACATCATGCTAGACTAGGGATACAAATGAGTTAGTAGAGATAAGGAAGGAAATTACTCTGGGCAGCTTTAACAGTACAGCTGCAGAAAGCCCAAGAATAAGCTGAAGGGAGTAGAGAAACACTCAAACAAAACATACTCAAGGCAAGACAAGTGCAAAGGCAACCTAGTGGAATGGATAGCCTATCTCGCTATACACAAGGTGGAAAAAAAAAAATGTAAAGAAAGTGCCGATACTAAAAAAAAAGTGCATCCACACAAGCTGTAAATGAATTAATAGATTACATCAACCAATTTTCAGAATCCTTATCACCTATGAAGACACAAAGTCTAACTGTTTGCAAACAGAGCTCTTGAGCATGGTACTTGCAAAGGAGAGAGACAGTGCTCAACAACCAAGTCTGTTCCCAGTTCTACTGGACAGATGTTGCAATGGTCATATTTAACTCTTTGACTACACGTTGTGCTGTTTGTCAGTCTCTGAAACTGGGATGTTTCCTGAATATTCAACTCTCAGATAGTCTTTGCAAAATCTACTTATTTATCTTTGGGTCAGCCCTTATTACTATTTGGTAAAAAAGACACCTTACTTATTTAATGGTATTTGTTGGGGGGGCGAAGGAAGTTACCAGGGCTTCATGATCTGAATTACCAGCTCTGAGACGGCAAGGGTGAATTTTAAGATGATGATTCTGATAAATCCCTCTGTAGAAACTGAATCTCAGTAGCTCAATAACAAATATCTTCATCTTTACAGGTATTGTAACCCTACTGCTACAGTTAATAGAACAGCCCAGAATAACACCTTTTGTATGCACTTTTCACAATTCTGTTTCTGTAAATTATGAACCAAGTGTTTGGAAAACCAGTTGAAGATTGAATATCTCTAAGAACTCACATTTTAAATTACTGGTTCATCTAAAGCAACTTGATATACTGTACACACATACCTTGACATATTAACAAAATACAGGAAACACTGGTGGTGTTACCTTAATTCTATCAAGGCTCTAAATGTTCTTACTTCCATGTTCAAAAGACTAATATTTGGATTTTTATCAAAAAACTTGAATAAAAACCTCCCTTAAGGAAAGCAAAGAACTATTCTTCTGTCTCAAGTATCTGGATAAAGCACAAAGGTGTTCTTTCATCAGGTGACTAGGAGTCACTTAGTATAGATGCCTTCAGGTTGCCTGCTTAAGTTAGAAAAGCATTTGAGCAAAAAAGAACTAGCATTTGCTCCAGTAAAAAACACTTCGATCAACATTAGACAAGGTGTTTCTTTTGTAAGGCCGATTTAGATAGTTACATTGGTAAATCTTCAAGGAACGACATAATTAGACTGATTTAAATAGAATTATGTTAGTATAATAACTTGTCCCAAATTCTACTTGCACCATAGATTGTACCAGTCAATGCATAATTGTTCTGGTGTAACTGTTAGAGTGACTTACTTAGCAGCGTGATCTGCTCATAACCTGTATGGCTATTTGCCAAAGCTCTACCACTAAAACTTAGGGTAGACCAAACTATGAAAAGCTGTAATGATCTTAATTTAGATAAAATTTTTCATCAACAGAATTCTAGGTGCCTTTTCCATTTTCTGAACAGAAAAAAAAAACAAAACCTGCATCTAGAAACAAATAACTTTGCATCCTCAAAAACTTCTCTGTTGTCCATATTGCTTTTGCAAGCACACACCTTGCCCACCAGAGAAATCTCACAAACACAGCTTGGGAAACCATTCAGAGATTACCCTATTGGGTCGCTCAACACAACTGTCTGCTGGTAGTTATTACCTGCATGGAGGGGGGAAGGATAGGGGAGAGGAACAGAAGAAGGAATACACACCAGTCTCTTAAGCCATTGTAGCTCATGATTTATTAACCTAAGCTAAACTGCCTTTGACAAAGACACTGGGCAGACAATTAGGGTCAGTAAACATATTCAGTTGTTCCAACACAAGTCACCAGAGTTTTTTGAAGTAAGTTTCAGAAAGAATATATATTTTTAGATCATGAGATATAACACTAAACCCAAATAAGCTTTTTTTTTTTTCCTTCTTGGCAGAATCTCAACTGACAAAGCCTTAACATTGTTTTAAACCAGCCTGGAAGACAATTCAAGTTATAACCAAGTGACTTAGCACAGTAGAAAAGCCTTCACTAGAAAGCACACTTGAAGGAAACTGACAGATGAATTCTGTCATGTTCAGCCCCAGTGACTGACATTCATTCTGAACTGCCTTGTCCATCTCAGCTCCTCCAGTCATTGTCCCTGAGGCACTGAAACAGCTGCACAAACTCAACAAAATAGCAAAATACCTTCAAATACCTTCATAACACCATCTATTCCTTACATTATCTGCCTACATTGGAAACTTGGCGGACATGGGTAGAGAACTTCCCCAGAGATTCCACTTGTATCACGTCTGCTTCATTAAAACATTCCTTCTACACACCCAAGACATAGCACATGAACAGAAGTTTCCACCCAGCGAGTGAGTGTGCTGTCTCTGAGGACTGAGATGCTAAGCAGATCTCTCCATACAATTACTCACCCCAGGAAAGAACAGGAGCGGGAGGGACAAGAAGAAATTAGGAGTGAGCTATGCTTACAAGGAAGAAGGTGATGCAATGTGTTCAACTATTTAGGATAGCACATGTCAATCCTTGAGGTGTGCCACACTGGTCAGGAGCAAATACAGGACTTATTTACTAAGAGGAAGCACAAAATTTTTACGTGGACTCAAGATCACTGTCCCAGCATGCATACCTTAAAATCCGGAGACACTCTTGAGGATGAAAATTCCTTTGGAATTGTGTATTGACCATTACCTTCTCTAAAAAATTTAGTCAGTAGCATTTGAAGCTGCTTCCTAATACTGAATGCACAGTTTCAACAACTTTAGCCTTAGTACCTGTGTAGCACAGGTTCATAGGTACAACAGATAATACCACTACCTATTATTTTCACAGGCGTGCTATGGAGATCAACTCAATTCACAAACGTTTGTGAAGCACGCAGAAAATGACAACCATACAACAAAGAATTTAATTATGTTTTACTTGGTACAAGGTTTGGACAATGTACATTAGATAAGACCAAAGACTGCATGTGGAAAAAAAACAAGCAGTTTGATGATCAGCAAGAATACAGATAGCCAATTTCTTTCACGCTTATCTCATTGTTGATTAATGTCTGTTTCTACTCAACTGGAAGCTCATACAGTCACATCTTTCAGCTCATGCACAATGCTCATGCTCACACAATAATCTTTCAAAGCTCTCAAGGATTTCTTTTTTCTTTTGGCACACATTTTTCACAAATACTCGGAAGAACATACATCTGAGACCCTGGCTCAGTCATCCAGTTTCAACAGGTGAGCTTGAAAGTTATGCTAATTTTATGAACATGACAGTATTAGTCTTAATTGCAGTTTTTAATATAGCTTTCTAAAAACCTAGTATTTACATTTTACTTGTATTTGTTCTTAAGTTTCACACCTGAATAGGGAAAATTGCACTCATTTTACATTACAGAACTTACTAAAACAACTAGAAACACAAACTATTTAAACAGCTACTGTATTAAGAACAATTAGAACTGAGATAGCCTGTCATTGCAAGTTACACAATTAGAGTTTCTACATGTTTTTGACAACACATTTTTATCCTTTATTTCTAAAAGTGCACTGGTGCAAGACAAAAAGTCAAAGTGATTTCTCTTATATTTTTCAGAACATCTCATTTATTTGTTGTAAGTAATATTAGCACGTTTGGTAAAAACTCTACCCAGATTATAAAAATAATTTGCATCTTACACTTCTACACTCCCTGCTTCTTTACTTAAGAACATGTACAATTGTCCGAAGAAATGAAACAGCTTTAAGACACTTGTCCCCCACCTCACCCTACAAAGAGGAATCACACCAGCTATTTCACAAAGCAGCAATGCAGGAACATTTTGGAACAGTCATCTTTGGCTGTCTTACAGAGTAGTCTCAGTCCATAAGGACTCAAAGTTGCAGGGACAGTTAATTTCAGCCCAGCTTCCTCCACCCTCCTTCCTCTTTATGCTTCTGGATTCACCCATATGAAAATATAAACAAACTGCTTCCCCTTCTTAATGGCTGAAAAAAAATCAGTGCTCAGTGTTAGCAAATGAAACAAGGGGTGAGTTGTCTTCCTTATTCTCATCACTGCCTGGTACTACCATGACTGCTACTGAGACGTCTGGGACTACACCACAGGGTAGAGACGTCAAGAGGAAGCTTACACAGTGTCATGAGCTCTTAACTCTCCAGACCTCTTATCTTCTTCTCCACTGTTCTTCTCTTCCTATTTTATCCATTTGTAGCTGCTATATGCCTTTTGAAAGCAGCTTAAGATACAGTATCATGCTTATACCAACATAATAAACTCTACAACCTAACTGAAGCTTCTAGAAATTAGTGTAAAATAAACCAAAACAGTATGGACTCTCTCTCACCTATCCTTGGGCAACACATAGAAAACAGATACTAATGAACAGTAATTATGAATACATATATATATATTCTCTGAAGATATGTGTATAGATGTGTGCATATATATATATTTATAATTTATCATGTTTGTCCATTTTCATTCAGATTGCTCATTAAGGTTGATTTTCCAATCCACCTGCTGAGGCTATCTGCAAAGGAAAGTGTCTGTAAGAGGAATGCAAATCCATTGACTGAACAAGCGTTTATAATGGCCAACAAGAACAGACCACTGATCACATGCAAGGAAACCCTCTCCTCAAGTGCTGTTCAGAGGAGTAAACAACAGCAAAATCCAGTAACTCCGAGAGAACCTGGAAAGCTGGAAGTCCTCCTACTTCCCTGAATTCTGGGTTAGGTCAAAACACCAGCAGTTCATGACTGCAGGACTGCAACCCAGCAATTCCATGGCAAGGATCTCTCAGGAAGAAAGTTAGTTGCCCTTCAGTGTGGGGACAAGGAAGCAAAAAGGTACTCTATAACAAATCCTCTGATTCAGACTCTGATACCCAAGGCTGATCTCAAAGGCTTCTCAGAAAAACAAACAAAAAAAAAGCTGATTTCAGCTGGGATCTTGCTGAAAAAGTTTTCTGAATTTCACAACCACCTGGAAATGAAAAAGGGAAGCAAGTACCACAGAACAGCAGGGATGCTGTGCTCACCAAGATTATCTCAGGGGTTTTATGTCATACAACGGCCCAATACAGAACATAAAAAAAAAATCCTAGTTCATTTTATATGACAAATATAGCACTTCAGGAATCACTTGATGAGGGCTAAACAAATAATAGAGGAAAAACTCATTGATTTCTTTTCTGCAGAACTCAAAAGTTAAAAAACCCACTTGGTCATTACTATCAAGCGTTTCTATGCACGTAAACACGGAACTGTATTCACGAGTCTGGAGACAATCGATACAGCAAGCATGAGTTCACACTGTTTCAAGTTCACTCATTAACAACTTGTATTTACAGTTCCAAAATTACTGAAGCCCTTTAAAAAAAAAGTTGAAGTACAGTATGCAATTTTTATGAGGTTACATTCACCTGGTTAAGATTCCAGAAGGCAAGCATCCATTTTTCAGTACCACATTTGTTTTACGCAGAGCCTTTACATTTAAAATGTTTCCTACTAAAGCCTCTAAACACTTCAAAATGTGTTCTGCTAGGAAATCAAGCCAAAAGAAGCAAATCAGTACCTTTTTTATACTTCTCAAAGAGATGTATTGCTATTAAGAAGAAAAAAGCATTATAATGCTGATAGAACAGACTACAGACAGATAAACAAACTAAACTTAAATTTCCTAAGTTGGGAATAGCTTCCTGCAGTTAAGAATGTGTTCCTGCAGTTAAGAAAAACATGTATGGTGTAATTACAGTTCTCGGTCTTCTTTTGCCAAAACTGTACACTTGGTTCACCCAAGCTTTCCAGTTACTTGCTTTCTGCCTAAAAGGAGATATTTGTCATGTTTTTTGAACAACCACTAAACTTTAGAAGGCTTTTTTTTAAGAAGGAAGACCATCCTAAAACTGAGGGCTGTTTCAAATAATGCCAGCATCAAACCTCAAACTGGCACAGTTGCAGTCTTCATTGAGGACTAGATCTTTTCAACAGTTTAAGAAGGCAACATCACAACTACGTTGGGAAAAGAGTGCTTTTTGCAAGCACACATTTTTTTTAACCAAAAAAAAACCCAACAAAAAATCAACAACAACAACAAAAAACCCCAACACATCTCTATGCCCTTGGGGTTTCACTTCATATTCTTCGCGCTTGGCATCAACAAGATTCTTACTCCTAAGTATGTTTTTAAGCAGCAGTTACAATAATTCTGACATTTGAATTAGTAACATCCCCTTTGCTGTTTTGTCATTGGATGATTCATCTGAAAGCAACACAGGTTGTCTGAAAAAGTGTAACGTTATTAAACAGTAAGCAGTGTGTAATAATGCTAGCAAGCCAATGCACTATAGATTAAAAAAGCCAACGAACCGTAGGTAAAAGTACATGATGCAGTATCTTCCTGCTGAAGACAACTGCAAAATGTAGAAAGCCCACCTTGTTTCAAATTACAACATTAACAATAATGTGCCAGGCCTACAGACCTTCTCATAAAACACACAATAAAGTTAACATAAACTTTTATTATGATTGGGTTTCATCAGCAAGCTTTTCTTCCAAATGCCACATGGCTCTACTGGAGTATCAGTATTCCTACATTTAATCCATTTTAAAGACTACCAACTCAAACTGACATCTTAGGAAAAGAAAGGAGGCCAGCCTTCTTGTTGAGGTACACACTGAGATTTCCTACTAACACCTAAACTACATAAAGCTTCTGAATAGCATACAAGCAAACAGTTCCCTAGAAGACTTGGAACAGGGAGCTCACATTGGCAAGAGAACCTGCCAAAGCCCTGCAATAGATGTTGAGCAGTGCAGGGACAAGAATATAGCTCTTTTGGCTAACGTACTCATTTTAAGCCTTTTTCTGCTGTAAATTATGGTGCCCCTTGCAATCAAAAAGCTGCTTGCCTTCCTGCCAAGAAAGGGCCCATGAGTATCCATTTCTTGAAAGGCAGAACACACATGGTGCACATTCTCAGTAAGAAGGCCTTAGAGCAAAGGGGTGTTTCCAGAGGCTCTGCTACTTGAATGAAGAGCTGAAAGCCAGTCTGTCAGAAGTAGGTAGATCAGCTGTGCATTTCCTGGCAAAGGACTAACTTGGGGAGTGTATTGACCATGGAATAAGAAGTATGCCAAACAAAGCACTGCCCCATTAAGTTGAAGACCCATCACTTCTCATTCATCACAAGCAAGAAGGTCAGTATCTAAACACCTCCCAGCAGTGAAGTCAGACGAGAAACAGACTGCTGGATTTCTTACTCTCAGGGCAGTACTCCGCTGAGGCTCCCTGCTCCGATTCTTTTCTGGCAAACTGTCTTCTACAGACTTAATCACACCTGTCAGCAAATGCACAAGTTCTACAAGCTCTCCCATCCCTACAGCTGACAGGGAAAGAACTTGCACAGCCATTCCCAGCACATAGAGAGAGAATTCCAGCCCAATTAGGACATTGCTATTGCTCATGTACACAGCTGTTTCACCTGCCTTCCTGGACAATGATTATGCATTTTCAGTGCCACCAAAGTGCATTTCCCACATTAAATGGAAAGTGTCCAACATAGTGAACGGTTTTTCTGTTCACCTGAACAGAAAGTGGTGGAATTATCCATTTCTTCAACAAGAAGAATATATACGGAGTATATACAGAGTATATAATGAAAAGCCAAGCACACATACATGTGAGCAGATACCAGGATAAAAGAAAGCGAGCAGTGTGGCTAAGAGGTTTAATTTTCTTAGCCTCAAGGCAGTATAGTCTCTACTCCCTTTCAGAACCAGGAAAAAGCAGTACTTTATTGTCATTTACAGCTGACAGAAAAAGAGATCCTTCTAAAGCAATATCCTAGGAAAAGGATCTCTGGAATGTAAAAAGCAGTTTAAATGAATGGAACTTGCAGGAACCTGAGCCTATGCTCAACATAATTTCTACCTGCACTAGCAGTTCTGCCTGGACACAGAAGCATGAAGAGAAGAACCTGCAGCAAAGGACCACTTCCAGCTGTGGGTCACTAACATGACTTTGGAGATTTTTGTGAAAAAAGAAGGAAAAAAAAAAAAAAGAAAGAAAAAAGCAACACAATTAATGGAGCTGCTGCTACTTCTTCCTCCAAGACTGAAATGTAACTTAAAATACACTGAAAGTGCATATGGAAGAGTCAGAGATAACTCAGGCAAGCAAGACCAACAGGTGGCAGAATCACAAGTTATGAGCCTGAAACACCTGTGGGCAATGTTTACAAGGGAAAGGTCAGAAATTGCATTCCCACTTGGAATGCAGTGGTAAGCAGAAGGACTTGGGACTGCAGGATATGGCACAGACTTAATAAATCAGCAAGAGCTGACAACTTCCAGAACCACAGATTTGCTCCATAAATATGGCTATTTTGAGGCTGAAGAAAAATCTCAGGTATCCATTAGGTACCTGCAAAGCAGGCCCGACAGAAAGTGAATGTAGCCATAAAGATCCATGAAGTCTCACAATAAGCAGAATAGGATACCCTAACTGAACTCTTCAAAGACCGTGTTTTTCTGTGGAATAGCTCTCTAAAGCCAGCATTTTGTCCTGTAATGACAGTGGGCTTGCCCTCTTCACATACATTACTCTAGCAGCCATTTTTGACTACTGTCAGATGGGACAGTGAACTGTACAGACCTCTTGTCTGACCTAGTATCATTGTTCATATGAATAAAGTTATGGGATACTCCTCATTTCTGGAAGAGACTATGACTGGATTGACTTGTTACAGAAATACATTTGGCATCTAAACTGAAGTTCTTTATTAGGCAAGGAGATGTAGGATATGTAAATACCATGCAGAAGGGTAAGGCTCTCTCAGCGCGCATGTTCACCATTTCTATCTGCTAGCAAGCTTGTTACTAGACAGAACTAGTTTAAACACTGGTAACCTCAAAAAGAAGTATGGAGATGGAGAAAAACTCTGAAAAATACAAATAATGAGCAGGAGTAAAATGAAGACAAATATTAGCTGCTAAAAAAGAAAACAGCAATAAAAGCCTTGCTGATCAATGGTGACATAGGGTCAAGTCAAGGAAAACTTGAAGGGAAAAAAACCCACCAAATAGGAATCAAACTAGGAAGCGTACAGTTACACGTAATGAAAGAAATCTGTGCGCAAGCAGATTAACAGACTTGTACAGGTTTCTCCCTGGTAGACAGCAAGGGAATAAAGTAGAGGTAGTAGAGAACAACTGAAGACTGAAGATAAATTTCCACCTTCTAGCCATTTGGTGATGAGTCCAAGGCATAACATATTTCCTACAAAATATTAAGGCAAAAATTCTCCGTGGTCAAGCACCTGAGCAGTCTGTACAACAACGCCGTAGATGTACATACAGACAAGCATTCAAAGAACAATTTAATCGACATTACAAAGGCTAGACAAACGTTTAATCCTAAATTTTCCAAATTCTGACTATGGACATACTGACAGAACCAAAAAAAAGAAGGGAAACAGATGCACATGTGAACATCCCTCAGTATTTTCCAGAGCTGAAAGGAGACAGAATAAAGCAAGGAATGACCAAAGGACACTGGTTTTCGCATACTTAAATTTTGTCCTTATTCCATGTATTGAACCTATTTTAATTGTTTGAAGTTTGGCAATATAGGAAAAGGAGGAAAAACAACGTAGTGATTTGGGGTTTTTTAAATCTCCTTTACTACTGAATATTTATCTAAACTGAAAAATCAGTCGAGTGGTTATTCTGTTCTTATTTCCTTTTCCTGGCTCTCCTATTTCCATGTTTTTACTACAGAGGATGTGAAGTGAAAGTCTACATGTAAAAACAGGTTTACATTTAAAAAAAAATAATCTATATTTAGTGAAATATTATTAAAAGCAGCACATACTGAAAGAAATAGGAAACCTGAGCATTCAGTTTTGGTACTACATCTGTTAGTCTTGCATACAAAAAATACCATGCTTCAGACTAAAGGAGATGATATTACATATTATTACTACACAAATAAGAAATAATATAAAGAGTGAATGTCAAGAGATAACTTCCTTTAGAAAGTCTTTTAGGTGATACATTCTGATTCACACTGTTATCAATTTTGAGTTATACTATGGCAGTGTTGATCCCACCCTATGAGAACCTTTTCAAATTATTAGGAATTCTGAAGATCACATCAGACAAAAAAATTTGTCAAAACTTCAACTATGTATGAAAATACTTAAGGCAGCTTGCTTGGCATGTGTATCTTCTTCCAAATTTACCTTTGCTTTGCAGTTCACATAAGGGAATGTTACATCAATAGGAACATGAAAAAAAAATCACTCTTACAGAAATCCCTTACTGAAATAATCAATTATTAATGAAAAAGCCATCCCTGAAGCATGGTATATTTCCACTTAATTACATATTTTTCTGAACATGTACATGAGCCACTAAAAAAAGCTGTCACTTCAGCAGTAAACAGTTGCTTTCATTAGATTACCCCCGCCCTAAAAAACTGCGGATTTCCATGTTCCAAGATTATAATTAGTAAGCATCACCATTACACTGCTTTGAAGTCTACCATACCAAAAAAAAAATGCTGGCAAGGGGTTTGGCCCTCATTTTTTGTCTTTCACAACCAATTTCACAACACTCTGACAGTACAAGGAATAATAAAGTCATTCAGGTGTAATATACACCTCTTGAGGTATATGGTTGATGGCTACTCCTTTCTAGCCATATGAAACAGTGCAGACCTACAGTAAAAATTTCATCTACATACATCTACTACAGAATTTCACAGTATATTTATATATATACGAAGTGATTTGTATATTCCAGAGATACCCATATATTCATTTTACCAACACAATTGCTATCTCCAGATGTTTATTTTATTTATAGTATGAGAGGCCTTCATAAGCTAAATGTACACTCACAGACAGACATGCACACACCTTTGCATATGAATAATTACATAAAACAGGGTCCCTTACTGTTTTCAGCTCTGCAAAAATACTGCAGTCATGAATTAAACATCACCTTTCAAAGTTCTCTGTTTTGTTCCTGCTCTGGCAAGGTTTCTGGGAACACCGATTAGAATCTGAAGAGCTTTACATTACCTCCAACCTTAGGCCCACCAGCTGATCCTGGCTTTCTTGCACTGTTTGAAGGATTTCCTGGCTTTTTAGGTGCCGGAACCTTGAAGGCTGAAGCAGCTGATGATGGCCTATTTCCATCCACTGACTCTTCATCATCAAAGCTTTTGTCTAGGAAAGGATACATTAAATAAAATACAACTATTAGAATGTATGTATATTTCTTTCTTAATCAAGTATTATGCTTCACATGTCACAGAAATTCACAACATGTATAAATAAAACCAAATATTCATCACTTTGTCCCCTCTCTCTGACCTAGGAATAAAATGACAATGAGAAATAAACAGCATTTTCTACATGTTAAATTCTTATAAAAGGTTATTTTGCCTTCCTAATTAACCACTTTGAAACTGAACATAAAAACGAATCCTATGTATTCATTCCCACAAAGGGAAAATATCTTTGCAGAGATGGAATATTTTTGCCCATTGCTGAATACTTCCCCCAAAGGAAAGCCCTTAATATAATTTTTATCATTCCAGTCTACCAAAGAGAAAAGCTTCTCCCTTTTCTTCTTTTACTCATGCATGCATTCTCTGCTACACATCCTCCCACAATGTGTCTAACCAGCACTCCCTGTCTCTTTCCTTCCACCCAGATTTTTCAACTTACAATCACAGATCCTCTTGCAGATCAGCCGCCTCATTCCTCTGACAGCTCTTCAATCCCCTCACCCTAGGACTGACCCAGCACCTCACATGGCCACACACAGTATATTCTCAATACTAATCAAAGATTCTATCAAAAACTGCTCGCAAACACCCTAGATCCACCACTGAGATTTGTGCCGGCATCTTCCTCTCCCTTCCCCGCACTAGGTGCCGCACAGCCAATGAGCTGCAAGGTGACATCATCTTCGGGGAGCCACCGCCAGAGGAAAAGGTGAAAATTCTCCATGCAAATAAATTCATTCCCACACACTGTTATTCGCCACTATTCCAATCCTTCATTAAAAAAATTAAAGACAGGCAGACAATACTCTGGGGTTTGTACTCCTCTTGCCTATAATCTCAGGTTTGTGTATTTTTAAGCAAGAAAGAAATTCATCTCTAGTGAGTAAATACAAGTCTCAATACAAAATATTCAGCCTTCAAAAAAAAAAGGCTAACATATTCCAACAGTAGAACGTAACGGTTTCTCAATCCACTTAGGGAAGAAGCTATAAGCTATAAGCTTGAGCACAGAAAACATACCAGCCTATGGTTCCTATAACAACATGGGCGAGGCTCAGACACAGCTGCAATACAGTAATGAAAGACCAATTTAGCATATTACCTGCCCTAAAACCTGCCATTCCTAAAAAGAAAAATTAATTGCAAGCTTTGTCATCTCTGCAGTGGTGACTGTTTACCCTTTGCTTATTCGGAACTTGCTCCCAGTGAAATGTCAACTATATTTAATAATACAGCCTCCCCAAGGAAGGCAGCTTTCATTAAAAGGGTAAAGTACTGTTTTGCCCAACCATCAGATTTTGCAGCAGCAGCAGCAAATGCTAGAACACCCCGCATTTAACACGTCCGAGGCCACTGCTGCTATAGTTAGTACATTTTTCTAGCAGTAGCAAAACGCTCTATGTTGCACTAAAAAAAAAATCTTCACAATTCAAGAAGCAGCACACCACCTCAAGAAACATCTGCATGTATACTGTCAATTTTCACTAATGTTATTCCCTCTTCTCCTACAAACGCTGATTTTCAAGAGAATCTTGCTAAGAATAATCATGTTTGGATCTGCAAACTCTCAGAGTGGGGGAAAAGGCATCAGCCTCTCCCCAACGATCCTGTGTGCTGCCATGGAAACAGCACTCCAGCTCAGCGTACGGCTGAGGCAGAATACATTTGGATTCCTGCTGCTTCTTACTCTTAGTGTCTTAAATAGAACCAGACAGCAAGGTTTCTGAACAGAGAAAAACACTAATGCAAACGCCAGATTAAGTGCAATGAACTAAAGGCCATAATAGAAGTGTAGCAGTAAGAGCTAACATCTAGGATACCTGCAACATTACAGGTAAATTCAAAACAGAATTAAGAAACCTCTTGTAGATTTTTAAACAGCATGAACAGATCAACATTGACACATGAATATGTTATCAGAAAACCTGATTAAAAGTGAAAACATGCTTTTCAAATTAAAATGGTTACCTTGCTGCATTTTTAAGTTTCATAATGAAACAGGCTAGACTTTCATGTTACTATCCAACAGCACTACGATGCAGCACTGATATGCAAATATTGCACAAGAAGCCTTTGAAAAAACAAATCTATTCACAGTACAATCTTAAAAATAGTAAGTGAGCTTTTGCTCATTTATGCAAAACCTCCTAATCAGACAAACAAACTCCAAATAACAGTGTGCTTTGGGAACCAAAGGCTCAGATAAATAAATATTATTGTTACCAAGCTGTTGATTATAAAGGAGAACTAAGGATAGAAAACAGCAGAAGTTACTGCACAGCCCCGAAATGCACAAATAAAATTTCAGAAAAATGCCAAGGCAAATATTCCCAGCTACTGACGTGTGTAAATTATAGGACAATACATTAAACAATGGTCTTGGTGATACTGTCAAATCACTTAGCCTAGTTAAATAATATTTTTCCATACATTTAAAATCATTAACACTGGATTAAAAACCTATAATATTAAAGTTTCATACAGTTTTAGTTCACACAAAATCTAGCTTTTAATTTTTTATTATTTTTTTTTAAATGCATAATTATTTTTAAGAGACATAGAACTGATCTTAACCACTGATACATGGGTGTTCTTAACTGGACTTTTCATGATTTATGTTTAAATGAATTTAAGTCACTAGAAGTGTTTCAAAACTGTAGCACAGTACCATAAACATAAAATTAATGCGTGAAAAGGACCTGGCTTAATTCTATTAAGGCTGAAGTGATAACACAGCTGAGTTTCTTTTGTTGTGGGTTTGTTTGTTTTTAAACTAACATGATCAAGAAAATTTTCTAGTGTCTTTTATAGGCACCAGATGTTTTCTCCACCCTTTTGGGCTTTTACACTTTTATTTCCCTAGGCTTTAACAACAACGTAACTCCAAGCACTCTAAAGGAACATTGCATTTTCAGAAAGATGCATAACAGTATTGGTGAACATCTGAAACGTGAAGTCTGTATTTACAGCCATTAATGAAATAAAAGCAATATATTTGCTTGCAGTATGATCAGCTTTCCATGTGCTCTCACTCATGTGCAACAACACACATTTTTGTATCTCTTATAAAGCATTTCCATGTACCTCAGCACACAGAACTGCAGCTCAAGGTGTAACCACTGCTCCGCAGGGTACAATCAAGGAGCAGTTCTGCTCCGACCAGCTGAGCCAAACTCCTTTACTACGTGCCTTCATTTAGGCAATGGACCAGGGCCGGAGCTCCTGACTGCCAACACGCAGAGCATGACCACTGTCAGTATCAAACTGGGACCGTAATGTTGGTTTCATGCAGTCCACAAACAAAATTAATTGCTACAACAGAAGTCATAACAGCCTAAAAATAATTGGTATTTCAAAACAAATGTATCCAAAGGATACAAACACTTTTTCATTCTAGAATGGCTAGATGTTTTTCATTCTATGTAATTTGAAAAGCCAAACAACAGTTAAGCATATCAAATTTTACATATGCAAATACACCTGACAGCTGAGAAAGCACTACTCAAACAGCATTTTACAACAAAGCTCTAAGCTACTAAAAACAAATAAAAAGCTGTATGAATTGCTAGCAATCTACTGAACGTCTTATATGAAAAACTTAATTAATGGAAGACACTGAACCTCAGTTAAATCTCACAAGACTGTTCTTGCACTCAGTATCTTCATTTTAAATCACAGTGGGTAAGAACAGTTGCAGAGGTAAGCACTCCCCACAGAGAAGCGCTCGGTATCTAGCACTGCCAAAAGCTCCTGAAGAAACCTGATGAGCAGCAAATGTTGTCGCTCTACTGCAAGTTCTCTTCCAGATGAACAACTTCAAAGCAGGAAAAAAAAAAAGAATTCAAGAAAAGGTTGTTCTTATATTCAGAAATCTAGAACCACAAGATTCAACTTCCAAATATTATAAGTTTTCTCTTCAAGAAGAGAGATCTGTACTGCAGAGGAGTGTTCTACAGGTACTATGTATGAAGCAAGTGAACTGGTAGCAGTGAACTGCTGTGCATTTCTACAAAACATTTCAGAGGAGTCAAAGGAATGTTTTCAGTAAAAAAACCCACCAAACCAACCTGCATGACATATCAGGCCCTAGAGTTTACCAAACTTTCAAAACTTGGGGTTTACCAAAGTTATTCTAAGATTAAATCCAGACATACCTGTTCCATTAGAAACGGACCAAAACTCTGAGCTACGACAAGGGTTTTAAATACTAAAATTCTGAAGAAACAAACTACGTAATTTGAACTAAAATTGACTGAAAGATATGTGATAACCTTGTGCCTTTTAGCATTTCTCTCAGAGGCCAGATAAATACATAGAATCTGGTTATTAAAATATTCAGAGACACCAACAGATAAGCGTTTACAATCAAATGCTCAAAGAACATTCTAGTACTCCTAATGCTAAAACTTCTTAACAATCTATTTACTGTGATTTGGCTATAGAGCAACACAGGTAATTATGACATTCAGAGACAAAGCAGAATCTAAAACTTATCATATCTAAACACAAAAATATTTTCTTTTTAAAAAAATTAAACTAAAATATATTTATTGTTATTGCAACTCAAGTGTTTACCTCAGGTGGTCTTAAGAGTCACAGAACTAATCTGATATTTAATATCCAACATTTTTTAAGTCACAGTCAATAACAGAAAAAAGAAATACAGCATCATCTACACAACTGTAGAAACAGAAGATCTATATTCCACTCGTGTTACACAGAAAGCAATCCATCACAAGTTTACTGATCCTAAACCATATCCCCAAGTAACACCACAGGGAGAAAAAACCTGGAGCCCCTGCAGCAACACTTAACTAAAACTGCCCAAAAAGGCGAATCTTGACATTGTATGAATCATAGAATAGTTTGGGTTGGAAGGAACACTAAAGATTATCTAGTTCCAACCCTCCTGCCATGGGCAGGGACATCCCACTAGATCAGGTTGTTTAAAGCCCCATCCAAACTGGCCTTGAACACTGCCAGGGCAGGGGTAGCCACAACTTCCCTGGGCAACCTGTGCCAGTGTCTCACCACCCTCACAGTCAAGAATTTCTTCCTAATACCTAGTCTAAATCTGCCCTCTTCCAGTTTAAAACCATTACCCTTGTCCTATTGCTACAAACCCTTGTAAAAAGTCCCTTCTTGTAGGCCCCTTCAGGTACTGGAAGGTGCTATAAGGTCCCTCCGGAGCCTTCTCTTCTCCAGGCTGAACAACCCCAACTCTCTCAGCCTGTCCCCGTGGGGGAGGTGGCTCCACTTCTCTCATCATCTTCATGGCCTCCTCTGGACTCACTCCAACAGGTTCATGACCTTATTATGTTGGGGGCCCCAGAGCTGGACACAGTACTCCACCATCAGTACTGACATTGTACATATCCAACACTACTAGGGCTGTAAACACCCACTTGCAGTATTTTACAGTACATTGACAGTAGCCAAACCATAGAACATACTATCTTCTGCTTTTAAACTTTGACTTTTGTTAAAAATATGCCCTTCCTATATACTTTTTCCTTTCAAGTACTGCTGACAGATACTAAATGTTTTCCAACTACTGCTAACCGTCCCTCTTTCACACCACAAACTGTTTATAAATGACATGACTGCAAAATCGTGCCCAAGCAAAACAATGACAAGTAGGTGAACTCCTTACATTTCCCAAGTCACTCCCACATCCTGCGCCTACCAAGACACCGACTGTCAGTCTTCCTTCAGTGATTTACAAACATAGACTGCATCAATGACTTGGAACATCTGGGACTGGATCGTTAACTCAATTCCAGACGAACTGAAGCAGCCTACAACAACTTGTCAAGCATGAAAATGAAGCCACGAGCACTACAAATGCATCAGGTTAGTTGATCCTTCTAATCCATACTTCAAGCCAATGCCCCACATCATTTAGTGAGCACTTTATCCCTTACACATCAGGCATTCCATATAGTCCGAATCTGTTTGTGCTGTCACAAAGGACAGGATTCATTTGCCTAAGCACGGTCAACCAAACCCAGTTTATACAGTCCTGGGTATCCTGTCTGGCTGCCAGCTGACATTCCAGAAGGGCAAAGATCTCTTGCAGGTCTCATGTCATGCTTGTTCATGCTATGTGGCTAGCGTGGATACTGCAAGACAACTCAAGTGGCACTAAATGCCTACGTCTGGGCAGCTGAATCACACCTAAAATGCTTCTGATCTACCGTAAAGGTATAATTCCTGGGCATTCTTCCTGTGCCACAGCAGGTAGAGGGTTCCTGAACCATTACAAGACAAATGCTCATTCAGTAACAAAAATCTGCTTCCCACAAGGATGGAGCACGGTTCTTCAGAAGACAGAGTGTAGTGACAGAAGTAACATGAGGCTACATACTGACGGATTTAACTATACTTCATGGTACCTGCTCTGCTTCTCTTCATATTCCTCAAAGAACTGAACCTATGATTCAGTGCTGGAAAACACTTCTCATGTTCTGTGCAGCATCTTCTGATGCTCATCAGCAAAATCTCCAAGAAGAGACTCCTTTTTTTCCACTGTAACCTCACAGGGCAGAGAGGTGGGAAGAAAAAAATGCCAAAATAGTAAAAGTAGCTAACCAATACAACTTGGTACAAAAAAAACCCCCTCAAACACCAATGCACTAAAGCCAATTGTGAAATCAAACATTTTTTCACACGCTACTTTTCAGGCAGTTCTCGAGTGTCTTTAAAAAAAAGAATAAAAAAAGCAGCAAGGATGGGGAGCAGCAGTAACAGGAATGAGGCAAATATTTATCACTTGCATTTATGCTGTTGATCCAGTCTCAAAATCCGATAAAGTTTCCCTAACTTTTCAGCAAGCCAAGTAGAGTACAGCTCTCCTACATTCTGTCAATCAGCTACAGCACAAACAGGCTCACATCAGACATACTTTTTTTGGTTCTGGTTTGGTTTTGTGTTGGGTTTTTGTTTTAAACATGAATCTAAACGGATAGGGCAAAAGAGAAAATAAAAAGAAAACTGAAAGACTAGACCTGATAGAGGGAAAGAAGTATTTAGGAGTGCACTTGCCACAATAATTATCCACATTTCTTACAGGCCTATTCTAATGACACTAATAATTTATCCATTTCTCCCAATAGTTTAATGAAGGAATATGTTCAGAGAAGATTTAATTCAGAAAAAAATTAACATATTTCAGTAGTATTTTCCTCACCCCCAAGAAAAGTTAGTCTTACAGTTCATCTTACTATTGTCTAGTTGCAAGACAAGATTTAAATACAGCTTTCAAACAAAGTTGCAACAAGCCACAAGAAGCAACTGAGCTACTTTTGCTCGCAAGCAAAGCCTTGTCCCAATTGGTAGTTCTGGAATATCTCCTTTAAACTTAAGTTAATTTCTCATTTTTACCTATTAAAGTTGAAGACCGTTTCTGCAAGTCTTGCTATACCTCTGCAGCAGCTATAAAATTACTTCCACAGTACAGTTAAATTTGTTAAAATACATAAATAAAAAAATCCTTTAATCAGTTTTAAATTCCTCCAATGGGACTTGACTTTGTTATACATTTGCCAAATGCTACTCAGAGCAACTTAATGAGAACTGGAGATGCAGTCACTACTACTGTACTTTAGAAATCACCAATTTGACTTTATTTACAGCTTTCCTCAGGCATGTTCAATAGTCTTCTGAATCAACACCTAATAGTCTATAACCTATTACTGACCAAAGCACAATTTTATCAGTAAAGGGGGAAGTAAAAGATAACCAGGGTGTCCAGAATTCATGACAAGGCAACACCTAAAATAGGATTCAAGATTCAACAGCAAGACAAAAAGGAAAAAAAGTACATACCTACTGTTATTTTCTTCAGCATTTGTATTAAGTTATAGATTTAGGTCACATTTTTCTGGCCGCACTGCACTATGCCCAGCACTGAAATGTTAATAAATAATCTGTCTCTTGGGCAGAAAGTAGGCAAAAAATGTAGAAAAGACACAGACATGCTTTGCAGAAGAATTGAAGACTGAATTTCTGACAATTTAAACACAAAGGTTGACTCAGTGGCTGAAACACAAACTGATGGGAATACTCCTCAGTTTTAGCACAAAGTAAATTATGTCTACCTCAGCACAGGTGTTTTGCTCTCCTATGGAATACCAGAAGCAAAGCTGAGAAGGGCAGTAACTTCAGAAGCAATCAAGACCTCTGGTATATGAATATGAGTACTCCCACTGAAAGTCTCTATATCTAGACAGTGATTAACATGAAATTAGGTAGTTCACTTAAAATAGTAACAATCAAAAAAGAAATTTAAGGCTTGAAGAGAATTTTTGCTTGATGCCTGGCAAATCTGAGAGTCACAAGAGACTCACCATTTGTATCTAAAGTTATGGTTTATTTAACAGTCGCAGCCTGTCTGAATTCAGACCTCATTTTTGACCTAATACTTTAGTCTCTTGATTAAGCTGCCCTCTAAAAAAACTATTTCCAATATGTTCTTCAAGTACAAAACCCGCTAGTCACCTTCAAAATATTCTCTAACTCAACAGCTAGTTTTTGCTTAGGAAGCCTGGTTTCGTTTCTGTCTTCATTACCTAGGCTCCAGAAGTCATATTATGTCTCCCTCCACAAATTTCCTTTGCTTGTGCATCAATTATCTACTCTCAACAGTACCAGTATTTTCTTCACTGAATCTGATGACCTACTTTAAAAGCCATATATTCAATATGAAAACACATTATATTTCAAATCCACTAGCCATAAATTACAATAATGTGACTGGCATTATCAATGTATTTCAGTTCAGAACCATGAGAAGAAAGGATCATCATTTTATTATCTGTAGTTACGTCAAACAGCTGATAGCCATTGAGGATGACATCATTTGTGGCATTTCCTATACTTAATTCATTCACACAGAAACACTTACAGAGTTTAATGATCTGACTTTTCAAACTGTCAATTACATCACAGCAGAGGCAGACATAAGGGCCGTGTTCATTCACCTTTAACAAATATCAGACGTATGTGATAGCGAAGGGCCATGTGATATGTATCATATAATATTACTACGTAGCTTTACAAAGTACTACCTTAAACTGTGACTTACTATTGGTGGCCGGCAGTGACAGATTTATTTCCATCATAAGAGAAATTATTTTAGTAGCAAACGCTTACATTACTTTTTAGTGTGGCAAATTTGTGTGCTAAGCTCAATTTGTACACTGAAAATTTAAAACAGCAAGGCAGATGCACAAATAAAAACATAGGTCCTAGAAGCAGAAAATACAACTCTAATATGAACACATAGCAGTTAAGAAGTAGACAGATTTATTTTTCAAATACACTTTAAATCCCTGTAGTTGAGGGATTAGAAAATAATATTGATCTCCGAGTATGAAAATGTGCACACCAAAACACAGAAAAAAAGGGGTTGTTAACAGCCTGAGCTCACTGACCAACCTGTTCTCTACCTCACATTCAGAAGTGGAGATTAAAAAGTTACAGCAAATACAGCTTTTAGTAGCTGCTATTTCTCCTCATTTTTTGTGAGAACATCATCCAATCCCAGAACAATACGTACTGCCTGCTTCCCTCAGTGTTTCTAAATAGTTTGCAAAAATCAACTCAACACTGCAAAAAGATTTTAGACAAAAACAATCTATACAGAAATGCTTCTGACCTTTAAATTCAGTAGCAACTTCACATTACGTAAGTTGATTGACCAAAAGACTTTTATCAGGTCAACGCACAAAACAACCCGTAATAATAAAAGGATATTTCAGCAAACATAAATCTACCTATGTTAATCATTTAGGTGACCAAGGAACATCATGGAGCTCTTGACATTTGATGAAAGCAACAATACCTAACTTGAAGAAAGTAAAGTTCTTCTGCAGGCTGTTAAAAGTTCTGTTCTACATCTCCTCACCTCTCCTCAGGCTCCAACTACTCATAATTTTGAGGGCTTTTAAGTGTTTCTCAATTGAAGAGAAAAATTTTCACATCAATTAAACACATGTGAAGCTGTACCAGAGAAATTTTAAACCAGTAATCATGAAAATCTTGTGGCGCATACTCCACATAGCTGTGAAACTCCTTTGAGTTTTAAATTGTAGCTACTCCTTGCAAGAACATACAGGCGTAGCTGGTTTTCAAAAGACTCTTTCAAGTTATGCACTGCTCTTTCCTGCTGTTTATACAAAAGCATATTTTGATGAAGGATTTGGAAAAGGAAAGACTGCACAAAACCATTCGTTAAAACTAAGGCACTTCTATAAATACAATATATTAAAGGGAATTTCTGATTCAGGTGAATACTACAGCAGAACCTTCACTTCTGAAGGCGTTTCATACATTCAAAACGATCCAGTTATACCTTACTCGCTCATCAGTGTTTACCACACTAAGACTTCATTAAAAATAGCATAAAACAGTAAGAAAAAACTCCTCATATTTAATAGATAACAAAGATGAAAATTAACCCTGCAAGGCAAATATACAATTAGTCATGTGAAAGAGTCTTGCAACATCTGTCAGAGAAAATCCTTACTAGACCTTAATTATCTCCTTGAGCTGTTGGTAATGGCAAAACACTTCCTTTTTTAAAAAAAAACAACAAAAAACCCAAACAAAAAAAAAAACCCAAAAAACCCAAAACCCCATCAAACCAAAACCAAAAAAACCCCATAATATTAGCAACAGTCTGGAATAATCAAAGATGGTTCAAAACCAATAAGGGTATCAATTAAAATACAAAAGGACCTTTTTTTTTTTTCCTCATGTAACATGTTCTTAAAAACAAGTGCAAACAGGCTGCAAAGGCAACCAGCACTTTTGGACACTAGATTAAACATATCTGGAAATCTTTTAATTGGACTGGTGTTTCACATTCAATGAAAACAACCACCACTGACAAGCTCCCCAGAACCAAACACCAAAAATTCTTTGACACTTTAAAAAAGCTAGTTAGAAACAGGAAGACAAAACTTCCTCATAGTTACTATTCTAGAACATCAAAAAAAAAAAATCAAGTGCAGTTAGCACTCCAGAATCCATGCAGGTTCTAAGAAAATAACTGTCTGACATATGTTTGCAGCTTTGTTGTCTAAGAAATGCTCCAAGTTGCATATTTCTTCCTTGAATTATTTTTTTGAATTCGCATCAGTGTTGAACCTCACCATATTAATCCATTCTCCGAGTAGAAACTGTGTCTTTTCATACAGCCCTTGGCTTGTTTACACATTCCCTCCCTCTCCCATTCACTTGTTTCACTGTCCCACTGTTCTTTTACTGCTATTAGCAACAGTACGTGCACTTTATAGACAAAATGCTACTCAGAATCTGTGTTAATTACTGGGAGTAGCATATGACCTTACTGTGAAAAGGAGCTTTGCACTGGTTTGGATGAGAACAGCAATCGAATTCCTACTCACAGTATTTGTCCTACAGTGAGCAAAGCCATTTCCCAAACCAACATGCCCACCAACTGCTAACAACGGAAGAGGAGGGGTGTGGAGCAATTACAGGGAAAGGAGCCAGTGCAGGCACAGTCAGCATGTTAAAAACAAAACAGGCCCAAAGAACAGAAAAGGGAACAAGCAATGCATTTCTAATCCCCAGAAGAAACTTCTGCTACTATTTTCTTTTTCCAGGAAGCAGCTCTGGATGGTACAAAGCACCACAGTTGGAGCCTGCCCAGTTTCTACACCAGTGCAGCAATTGCTTCATCACCATCATTCACAGGACTCTCTTGGTATAAAAAGCCTCCTCCCTCCTACCAGAGGAAAGGGAAATCAGAAACATATTAGAAATGCATATGCATTACAATCATATACACATATATCGTAAATCAAGGTGATGTCTCAAACATCACTATAGCCTCTGTACCTTTATACATCCAATTTTTTTTTCAGTCAAAAGCAAAATATTAAAGCTGTAGAGCATCCACATTTTACACAAACTACTAATCAGATTAAAGACGTGGGAAGACAGTCTTCCCTCAAAAGAACATCAGGGAATGGAAGATAACTGTTCTTGTGCTCTAGGACCATGCATACATTAATGAAGTATTTTGAAAGATGACAAACCCCATAATTTCATATGCATATGTAGTAAGATATAAGGATAATTCCTACTCATAAATCAGTTACATATGCTTGATCCTGTGAAATCTGACAAGTGCTTAAAGTCATGGAATATCATTACATTTAAGTAAAAATCCACTAATAAATAAGTAGATTTAACTCATTCATTATATGATTCAAAATAGCATACTTAGTATATACTAGCACAACAAATATGTGCACCAAATATGTCCTCTTACAAAGCTGATTATATGATTTAGATAGCCCTCAAACACCTTACGTCTGGTACTGTAATGTGTCTAGTACACCTTAGGAAAACCTCTGTCTAATCTTCCTTTCATGGCCCCTCATAGTTTTAGGCAGACAATTTTGCCCATATTCTAATTACTTGGTTCAACTGGGAACAACACAGTCCCTCACCTACGAACTAACAGAGTAGCACAGCACTGACTGACAACAAGGTGAGAAAACACCGATGGAAGCCACTGAATTACAAACCGTGTAGAGAATGCACAACACGGTGTGCCGTGCTGCAACTGCTGGCAGCCTCCTAAACACCCTAAGCTGGTTATCATCGGATAAGGGCAGAAATGCATTATCCTCTCCAAGGAACAAGCCATCCAGAGCGAGGAACGGTTCCTGACTGGTTTTCCTCGGTAGCTTCTGAACACCATTTGCAGGTCAAGTGCAGCCCTACGTCTACACAAGTATGTGAAATGCCTTTAAGGCTGAGACAGTGCTTGCTTTCCGCTGGCACACATTCAGCACAGCACCAGTCACACAGTCCAACCGGCTGCTGGGCCGCAAACACAGTACTCATTTTTTCCCCCTCTAGGGTCTTCCAACAAAAGACTGGAGAGCTTGAGACAGTTAACATGGGGGCAAACAGAAAATCTGGCTCTTCCCTTTAATCTTTTCTTGAGAAATCAGATTAAGATCCAACAGTTAAGCACTGTGTCTTATTCACATTTCTGCTTATGTTCAACTGAAAAAAAAATTCCAAAAGGTTACAAGAAGCCAGTGCCTTGCATTCAAGACAAAACATTGAAATTACCACCTCTATGTAGTGTTTCCAAACGTACTCCGTTGCAATTACGTTACATATCTAGGCTGACTGAATGACCAAACAAAATAAAATAAATAAAAACTTCTGTTCTCTGAAATAGATGCACAACATCTTGCAGAAAATATGCACAGTCTCACAAGTAATAAGTTAAATATAAATACTGGTTGCGATACAGTAACATTTGGTCAAGAAAGGAGATTTCTCAAAGGCTACAGAATCACTAACCTTAAAACAGATTGTCTCTTCTATGTTGCATATTTTCGGAGGACTTAAAGGATATTTGCAAAACAAAAGACCATAGCCAAACCTACATTTAAATTCAGAAAAAAAGATCAAAAAGTTTCTGTAACAGTAACTAAGGTTTTGTTTTCCCTAGCAGTTTCATAACACGTCAGAAGACTGAATTCCTTGTAAATGTGGTAAGCAGTAGTTTTAAGAGACCAACAGCTACATAATCATCCTACACACTGTTAATTGTATCTGGCATTACTGCTCAAAGCTCCTACACAGAATGTCAGCTGACTGCCTGAACAGTACTTTGTTCTTAGTGCCTTTGTTAATGACGAACTGGATTATGCAGAAGAGAGCTCCACAACCACCCTCACTTTATAAGCCTCGACCATTACAGAACCACAAAAATCCTACAGCTTTGCCTAGGGAATACAGTTATTTCTTAACATGCTACAGCTTGCATCCTTAATCTGCACGTTACCACAATCCATGTTTACGCCACGGAGAACTGTGTCGCTTCACAGGAGGGAAACAAAAGATGAAGAAAAACGTTCCTAGAAAAAAAATTATCTCAGCAAGAAAGAGCTTACTACATGTTCAGTTCTACAAAGACCATGACTTCTCTTGCATCTTGCAGATCATATGACAAACAAAAATATAAACATCTGAGAACTGCCTGAATCTCTTTTCACTATACAGTCCAACATTGACTTCACTGCTCTGAACACACTGATTATCTCTTTCAGCCTCTAACATATCAAACAACTATGTGAAAAACATATTTTGGGACGCCTTAAGAAAAGGTCTTCCTCAAGACTCTTGCTACTGATGTTTCATCAAATTCAGATAAGAGATTCACCTTAATCTAAATACATGATCTTTGTAAAACGATCTTCCTTAATGTTGTTTAAAGCTATCTATATAATCATTTGTAAAAGCAAAGCCCTCCTACTCCATTCCTAAACTTGCTGCAAGTTAATTGAACACTTCTCAAGTCTCACTGAAAATAACAACGTATATATAGAAAGTTACCAAGTTATTAAGCTCAGAGGAGTTGGCTGTCATGCAGAACAGAGAGATGCGATAGAGATAAAACATGTCAATTTTTTTAAGCAAAACACAACAGTATGGTCTGTATTGCTTTACTGACCTACTTTCCATTGGTTTGTGTAACAACGCACTGTGTAGGGAAGGAAACGTAGTAACACGCCGTGTCTTTATTAAATATATATTCCCCGCCTCAGAAGCGAGGTGCTGCTTTCATGGCTGCGCTGAATTACTACGGATTTCTTCCCAAAGCAGCGCAGACGAACACACGGCTGTTTACAGAGCGCTATAGTAAACTCAGCCTTCTCTGACACAGCTGAGTGACACTGGGGGGGAGGGAGTGTAACCAGAACGGCGACATGAAAATGCAGAGTGGAAACTGCCTGCGTTGTAAATAATTGAGATCACGGACCACCCCAGAAATCCATGCATGGGTAAAACTGAGAAAAATAAGGGCTGGAGCTGCTACGCTCGGTGCCCAGGGCACCCTCCGGCTGCTCGCACCGCCCGTGAGCAGCGAAGGTAAGGACACCCGGGTGACATGTCAGCCTGACACACCGGAGACTTCACACCCCTAAAGCGCGGAGCCCGCCCCCGCCTCCCACCTCACGGACGGGCCCCTGCGGCCACCCAGCGCCCCGAGCGCCCCGCGCGCCTCCACAGGGACACGGCACCGCTCTGCGGGCAGCCCCGCAGGGCTGCAAACAACACCCCCCCCACCCCGCTCACCCTTCCCCACGCCCCGCGCCGCCGGCCGGGGCAGCGGCGGTCCCCCGAGGCGAGCACTCACCGTCCCCTACAGCCATCATGCCGCGGCAGTGCCGCGGGCGGGCAGGCGGGAGCGGCGGCTGCCGGCTCCCTGCCGCAACAGCCGCCACCGCAGCCGCCCCGCTTCAAAATAGCAGTCCCGCCTCGCGCGGGAACTCCCACCCTAGCGCCGCGCCTCCCGCCAGCGCGCCTGGCCCGGCCCCGTCCCGTCCCACCGGGGACTTTTACTGCGCTCCTCCCACAGCCCGCCCCCGCGGTCACGTGCCCCGCGGCGTTCCCCCCCGCCCCTTCCGCCTCGGCGGCGGAGGAAGCGCGGGCCCACCCCTGAGGGGAAATTTCCCCCCTAAGGTGAAGTTTTTCCTCTGCGGAAAACAAGGGAAGAGCCGTACCGCTTCCTGCGCAGCTGCCTGGAGGGCGGCAGGCGCTGCACAAGGAGAAATCAATCAAAAATGAAGTAAAATAAAATAAAATTAAAAAAAAAAACCCAAACCACAGGAAGCACAAGATAGCTCGTTGAAGAAAGGCGCTCTTTGACAAAGACTTGTCAGAAATCCCCTCTAAACTTGTAAGAGAAAACAGCTTTCTCAAGTGTGCGTGCAACGAGACACTGGAGAGCATGGTGGAGTGGTATAGAAATTCCAGTGAAAACCGACCCAAACCCTCAACTTCTGTTCAGTGTTTATTCCCAGATCAATGCTTTAAGTGACATACTGAAGGTAAAAAGAGTGCAATCACTAAAAGTGTCAAAAAAACCCCGAAAAAACTTCCAATTTCCTTCCTCTTGTCTAAGGCAAAGTTTAAAGCAGAGGGACATATGCCCCCAGCACCCCAAAACTGAGCTGCCCCGTGCCTGACAACCATGCATCTGCAGGAGCCGGGCCACAGTTCCCTGTAGTAATAATTGAATAAACTCATGAAAAAAAATGTAAACCCCAGTGGAAGCACCAGCCTGCTGAGGGCTTTCACGTCCAAACCTGCATCAACTGACAGCGATGCCTCAGTGGTCCGTAAATTTTCCTCTTTAAAATTACAAACCAGCAAGAACAGCTGAGATGTAAAATAACACTCTGATCGTTCGCATTAAGCGAGCACAAGAAATGCGTGTAGCTCAAAACCCTCTAAAATAATCATGGCAGCTATCACCCGTTTCCTGGATTTCCCAAATACATTCACCGTGAGCTGGAGAGCTCTGTCAGAGTATGTCGTCATGGTCTCCATAGCAACTCTATTCCCAACATCAAAACAGCAAAGGGAAATAAAAAACAAGAGCGTAATGTGGAAAAACAGATACACTCCTGCTATGGATTTTTTACTTGCCCTTTGTTTTTTCAGAACATATACCTCGACTGTGTGTATCACCCATCACACAGCTTCCCCACCACCGCAGCACTAACATCACCAAATCCTGTCACATTTTATGTTTGTAAAGCTGACACTACGAGGCACACCGCTGAAATGGGAAAATTGAAGAGATGTACAGTTTATATTCAAGCTCAAATCATTCTGTCTGCTGAATGAGGCAAAGTACAAACCTCAATATTATTATTTCCCCTACTTCTCTTTTAATTCCCTATCTCAAAATTTACACCACTTCATGACATAGGAGTCTGTTTAAATTCCCTTAGAGAAAACAGTATTTACAAATCTCAGGCAGCAGAAACAAGCGCTTTTGCAGCTTGGAGATTGGCTGCCAGTTCTGTTTCCATAGAAATGAGCATTCATCTGCTCAAAAACAGGGGGGTGCTTTAAAGAACCTTCTCCAGTTTGCAGGGATATATGTATTTCTGGTAGAGTGAAAGGGCAAAACAACAGGCAAATGTCCTGATACAATTCTCTTAATATGTGACATCTTTATGAATGTAAACAAACCCAAATGTTTTCACAGCAGCTAATTCATTCATATAATTCACATGAAAGAAATGATGCCTGTTTTTACTATCCACATCTGAGGGCAAGGGAGGATGGGGGAAAGGGGAAAATAATTTTTTTTAAAACAAATAAATTTAAAAAATATCAAATGTCAGTTGGAGAGGCAAGTTAGCAGCATGATATTATAATAGATAATATCCTTATATATATCCTTATAATATATAATTATTATATATTAGCTTGTTGAGGGTGACTTACAGGCAAAAGTGCTAAGGCTCTAGCCCGGTCCCCTTGTTAGACACAGAGCCTTCTCCTCTGCTGACTTTTGGAACTCCTGGCTACATCCTGCCCCAATCATTCTGTCTATACTTGTTTCAATATGCTTTTCACCTTGTTTGCTCTCCAAGAGAATCTGTCAGTCTCTAATGGTAACTCGTTGCTCTCCTCCTCTTTACAGTTTCATCAGGGATGAGATTGAGCAAAGGAAGATGGCAACACAAGACTAAAGGGACTGTTCATGACAGGTCCACGCTAATACAGTCATAGGGAAAACGAGATACTAAATCTACCATTGTGTGCAAGACTGCAGGTATGGTATCTTTTCCTCTCCTCTCTGTATTTCTTCCACATGCCTAAGCATATTAATACAATGATTTTAAAACCTGCCATGTGTTAATTATGTCAGTATGAACATTTTTTTAAAATAATACATATTTGTTTTGATTATTAAAATACTATGGAGAACATTCTTGTATTCAGATCGTCCAAAGCTGCAAGTTTTGAGGTTTTTGGGGTTTTTCTCTTTTTTTTTCCTCTCCTATGTACATGCTGAATATAGAGACTGAACAACTGACATTAGTATTTTTTGATAAAAGAATCCTAACTCAGATCTCCGGATTCTCAGAAACTAGGTCAGCACAACAAAGATTTACCACCACAGCAGTGTCCCTCAGGACTCTGAAGAAGCTGACATCTTCCACAGTTCTATTAGCCAGCCCTTCCCTGTCCATCACACACTGAAGAGAGCTCTTATCAGTACAGTTAACTTATTTGGGAAAGTAACTCAATCTGGCAAAGAGCCATTCCTTCTGCTGGTAGAAATGTCCACTACAGAGCTGCACCAGTCTAACTATATTAAAGCCTGCTGAAGTTTTTTGTCCCCTCCCTCCTCTCTTCGGAAATATAACCCAATTCCCCCCTACCTTCCCAAACACTACTCTAAAATACGTAAAGCACTAGAAAAGAATCCTCCATGCTAACAGATCTATTTAGACATGAAAATCTGGCCTTTATCCAGAGATGTTTGGTAAAGCTCCTAGAAGAAAAATTGGTAAACAGGCTACAGGAATTCAACAGTAACTTTCAATCTACACGTGCAAGTGCTAAATACAAATTGTCCTTCAGAGAATAAGGACAAAGCCAAGATGAAGCACTAACAATGGAAGACTATCTCTTCAATAACATTAAAAAATTGCCTAGATGGATGCAGCAGATAAACTAGGTTTCAAGGAAAAATACTGAAACCAATGTATTAGAAGAATTGTGCCTCTGTGGTACAAAAATAGAATCATAGTAACTTTTGCACCTACAAGACAAAGTGTGTGCTGTAGATCAGCATTAATATCTGCATTTTACAGATGAGATAAAAATGGCTTTAAGAAAAATAAACGTAATCAACTCCTAAAACAGAGACAAAAATCCCAGAAGCGCTATGTAAACTAGTTTAGCACTGTTGTATTTATATTTTCGTTTATATTTAAAGTATTTCAATGCATTTATATTCCCTCATGTAACTTTCTCCCTTCTCCTGAGAACTACCAAAAGAAAAAAAGTAAAAACAATCTTTCAGTCTCTCCAACCTATACAGCAGTATTAACTTTAAATGCAGAAGATAACCGTTTACCCTTCTACAAAGAGTAAATTTAAAAATCTAACAGAACATTTAGGTAAAACACTTGTCAAAATATTTTTCCTTTTTTCTTTTTTAATATTAGTCCTCACAAATCCATTTTTGTATTCTTTAAGTGTTTAACAGCAATGCTTTATTTCAAAGCAGAATGCAGCAGAAAATCTCTTGCCACCTCAAACAAGAGGTTGTAAAAACACATTCCTTTGAATCTAGTCTCTTCTGTTTTCATACTAACAAGAAAAGGGTGAGAAAATTTTAAATGAAATGGTTTGAGTACATGAAAAAATCCTATGCATTCCTCAATATATTTCTACTCTTGTACAGTGACACTTTTGAGATCTAGCAGAGCCTCTTTTTCAGTCAACATAGTTGCTTTCAAAGGAAAATTAACATCAGAAAATCCTCCCCTATAAAACAAGACCTACTGATTCCCTGCAGAAAACAGACAATGAAACTTTCAAAACAACTATATTAAAGCCAGTGCCACAACACTTCCCTTTTTGTGCTGTTATGTAAGAGGTTTTTTTTCTTAAATCATAGTTTTAAGAAAGAATCTTTTGCTCTTTCATACTATAAAATATTATCATGAATGCAGCAAAAAGCAACAAGGATTCTCTGCACAACAGCTTTTCTTTTCATGAAATACACCAAAAATAAGAGCTCAAACTCAGTGAAGTCTTAACTTCAGCATGTAAGTGTCTTTGTGACACTCCAGTGACCTATTCCTATTATTTAAAACTCCATATAATCGTTATACATCATTTTAACTGAGAAGAAATAAAAAAAAATCTATCACTACGCTACTGTTTTATTTTAGAAAGATACTGTAAGATAGGATAAAGGTTCATCTGATCTTTTTTCCCCACGCATGAATACTCTGCGGCATTCTTGTATCCTCTGCTGAGCACACATGTAACTTGTTAAAAATTCACTGCTTGTTTCCATGCAGTTTCAACACCTTTTCCAATTGTATTCTCACTGCAGTCCAGCAAATACTTTCAGTAATACAGTATGTTTGTTTCACTGTCTCATTTTCTTAGTACTTACATATGTTTCTAGTCATCTGTCTCACATTGAAAATGATAGTATATCAATCTTTATCTTGTATTAATGTAAAGCTGATTATAAATACATGATCTTTCATACTCACCACTGATGCTACTTGAAATCATATTTCCAGAGTTTCTTACTTCATCAAATTTTGCAAAGATTGTTTGCAACCTGTAAAGAACAACATAAAATATTTTTACATCTCTGAAATCCCCCAGGTTACTGGTAAAAACAGCAATCACTTTATCATCACATAAAAAGCAGTAATATAGAATACACAAGGGATTAAGATTATCAAGAAACAATTCCTAAAGAACTCCTCTTTAGTTGAGTATCTTCAACCAAATGCACAGAAAACTAAGGCAACTTAGGAATGAACAAAACCAAGCATCATTAGCATCATTAAAGATAAGTAAAATTCTAAAGCTCAGGTCCAGTAATAGTATGTATTGGGTTCAGATGACTCTGATATTACTCTATTTATACACAACACTGAAAGGCAACAATTTAAACTACAGAATGTTCACGTGCAAAAAAAAAAAAAATAGGTATTACTGTTTAATTTGTTCCAAGACACACTAGTTTTCCCCAAAATTAGTTTACCTCAAAACTTCCTTAGCTTTGTCATAAAAATACTTTTGTAGTAGTTAGCGCTTCCACAGCAAAAAAAGAAGAAAATACTTTTTTCTGAATTGAAAGTATACCAAACGCTTTATTTATGTTCAGCATGCACACCACTGATTTAAACTGTTACAATAGAAAGCATACTGCAAGACCTTAGCTACATGTAAATAGCAAAAGGAAAAAAACAAACAAAAACAACCACACACAAAAAAAACCCCTCTCATAGATTTGCAATCTAGTCCCACTGGCAAAACACTTAAACAGCCACTTCTTGTCACTTCTGTAGAAAAGTCAATAAAAGCACTGGAAATATCTCACCAAAA
Source organism: Podargus strigoides (assembly GCA_028020825.1). Classification (NCBI taxonomy): domain Eukaryota; kingdom Metazoa; phylum Chordata; class Aves; order Caprimulgiformes; family Podargidae; genus Podargus; species Podargus strigoides. The sequence continues at coordinate 11,341,456 of CM051623.1, read as the reverse complement.
AACCGTAACCCACACACTAGCAATAGGTTTGTACTGACATAATACACTGTTCAGATGAGAACATTTTCTTACATTTCAAACAATTGAGAACCTTTTCTTACATTTCTCCAAAGACTCCTCTGCATTTTAGACTACTCAGAACACGGTACTATCTAACACACATGTGAATTTTTAGCTACAAGACTAGCAGGACTGAATCCTGACCTTAAATGCATGGAGTTATGAACTACAAATCACATGACAGTCCGCAACTCTCCAAACAGGTACGGTTCAGCTACATTACCAGTACTACAGACTGCATTACACAGTTCAATATTTGCTAAAAGAGCAAATGCTCTGTTTAAAACTCACAATTTGAACTACTTCAAGACAAACCAAGAAGAATTGCTAAGAACAGTGCTTGGATATGAAAATTCTCGCAATACATAAAGGAGCAAAGTCAAGGACACAAAGACTGAGCTTTAAAATTTTCTTACGCACACACCACTTTTACTCAGTGATCTGTGTAGAGAGGCTGTGCAGAGTCTGCCTTCCCTAACGCGCTGCATACCCCTTTCATTCACTGGTACATCATTTATCTAATAATGAAGGATGTGATAAAAATCATGAAACAGCCAGACGACAGTATAAAAAGCTTGAGCTTTCCCCCGCACTTCCCAGTATTTCAGTGCTCTGAAAATGAGTTAATTTTACTTTCGAAATACTTCAAAGCAATCTGCTACAGAGCAAATTTGTCTCGTACTTAACAGGTCCATAACAAGAACTACCCAGATTTAGCTGAGAATTCCACAAACTATCCTGCTGCAAGCATCTAAAAAACCAAAACGCCCCTTGATCATGTAAGTCAGTAACTTACACATCAAACCAGCAGTTATTCTACCGTCTCAACAGTATATATAACTCAGTAGTAGTTTCCATCATCTTCCCCTAACGTACTTGTCAGTCTCCTCTCTGGAGCCTGTTACCCTCTTCCTTTTGTGCCACCATTGCATTTATGAGCACTTCAGCCACAGCAAACTGTCTGAAATGGCAGCAATTCACAAACATCAGACCGCACTGCTTTAACATTAAACCTCAGACTTTTAATGAAACGGTCAGTTTGTAAACTGAAGGCAATTTATACCAAAATGTTTGTTGTTTTGCGTTTTTTTACATTTAAACTTGAAAAAATAGAACTACAGTTATTACATTAAATACTTGCTGGGTACCAGCATTTACTAATGACACATGGAATACCATTAATGTGCTATATGCTTTCAAATGTACCAAATGAAAAGTTCACACAATAACTAATACACATAGTAATGGATTATGTCATCTTGCTTTCATAAAAGGAAGTTAATGCATGTGCTTCATATGTACCATAGGAAGGATTTTCACTGTTTACCAGTGACTGCGAGTTCTCCTCAACACTGCTGGATTCCATACTGAACACTGCATTACCAGTCCACCTAGTTAATGAGGACAACTCTACACTACACATCTAAAGGGCTGAAACTGTTATCCTGAGAGAAACTGTACATGAAGACTAGAAAGATTAAACAGATTACCTTTAAAATGTCACTTCAATTTTTACATCCTGTTATGCTGATGTTATGCATTTGGCACACATCTTCTAGAGAATTCAAAAGGAAAAAAAAAAAATACTTCCTGCTCTTTTGAACTTTGTTTTCAAAAATGTTTTCCTGAGCATTTTAAACAGCAGAGAGAAACAAAATGCTTCCTTATAAATACATTATAATAATACATGTTGCCTCTCACTCTGAGCAAAATATCTGATAAAGTACTATGAAGATTAAAAACGTGTTTGTCAGCACTGGATGCTACGCAGTCAGCGGCGCAGGCTGGAGAACACCACAGACCTGCCACTCCTAACACTTTCAAAGCATGTCTTTATGACCAGATGCACACTCTGAAGTATTTTGTCATAATTACAAAAAAGAAAAATCTAGTAAAACACAGCTGACAAAATGGTTGAGCACTACTGTAGATCAAACCCTCGTAAGTGCAGCTTACAGGAGCTCTAACTACTGCTTTGCAAAGACTCTCACAAGTAGTTTTTCTTCCTCCCTCTTCTCCCACCCAGCTCTTTGTGCTACCACAAAGAATGTTTACAGGAGTTCGGCCTCTGGCAAAGAAGAGCCTGGCCAAGAGGTACCCAAGAAAGTTTATAGGGCTGGATGAAGACCGGTTTCACCATCATCAGCAATGAGGAACATTCTTCGAGAAAAGCAGCATTATTACTCCTGTATCTCCTAGCTGCAAGCCCAAGTCTGGATATAACATGCATAATCCATCGGTAAAGTCATCAGTCAATAGAAATACTATGTCACTGGTAAACAGAAATACTATCTTTTTTCTCCAAAAAGGCACAGACATGTCTTCTGCTACTTCACATATGGAAGGAAAAATCCCCACTGACAAAAAACACGTGTTGAGGACAGGACGCCACTTATGCAGATGCTAGCGAAGAACATGCACTACACTTCTAGACTGAAAACCTGTTATTTATGACCATGCTTGATGGACTTCAACTGTTTGCATGACAAGTAGAGGGGGATACCTAAAAGTCTGGACCTTGTGAGGAAGAGGCAAAAAAAGCACTACTGCCCTGTCAATAGCAGGAGGATAAATGAAGAAGAAAGGGTGGTAACAAGTCTGTTCTTCAAGTCCAAAGTGAATCTAAAGCAGGAAACAGCCCCTATGAAACCTTGCACTTATTTCCCTATACTTCCCCCTGCCAAAAGAAAAAGCTTGCACGGACATGTGTGCACATCTGGACACACAGATGGACCTCATCTACAACATGAACTAGACAGATAAGTAGAATGTGCATACCACATAAAATGTGGCATTCGGAAACGCATACTGCAAAATGCTTTAATATTCCAGGATATGAAGTTGTGCCCCTAGATATAACAACTAAACAAATAACTGGTTTTATACATTTGTGTTTCTCAAGTAACAGTGGGAAAAGGTGCCTGAAAGATCTTAAAAAGCTTTTAACACTCAGACTAAGCAACTGCTATCCAGAGCCACATACACTATTTCAAGTCAGGAAAGATCAGCAACATAGATTCCATCCTGTAACACATTCCATTTGGCCCATACAGAACAAAAGTTGTTCACTATTCTTGGCTCACAGAACAAGAAATATAACATCCTCTTTCAGTATTCACAAATGTATTAACACTAATACATACAGGCACCATACCAAAGCCTGTCAAATCTCTTTGGCAGCCACTTCAACAAAAGGGAAAACAACCTCCATATTTCCAACCACTGACTTGATACGGATTTTTCTGAAAAAGGAATGTGCTTCAGGCAGAAAGCACAATATTATTCTGAGATTTGCAAGTTGGAAAATAACAAACAGGAGGAGGAACTCACTGGTTTTATTTATAAATGAACTCACAAATTAATCTCTGTAAAGAACAAAAATACACTGAAGAAAAAAACAGTAGTAGCAAGTGGAGTTCAATTACAAAAGATCCCATCTTCCTTTATTGACTACAGAGACTCCAAGAGGTCCAATAACCTCTTCTATAAAATCCAGTATTTTCCACAAAGGCAAACCTACTAGGTGCAGATTACAGAATTTAAGCCTACTCTCATTAAATTACTGACTACACTTGACTTTATATAGACACAACATGTACATACCATTTGCATATGTAAGGACATTGAACTATTTCTCAAAACAACGCTTGATTAACTTCCCTGCCTTCCTTTCAATAGACATGAGCTCTTATTTCCAGTGCTTTAGGGCAAAGTGCATTCAAGCAGCAATATGCAGATCTCTAATGTACAATTTATGTAAACTAAATGAGCCTACATTCTATTAAATCATGTGTGCAACAAATACCGAAGTATTCCGGTTCTCTGCTAATATGTATGTTTACACACATTTTTTGATGCACTGTCATACAGTGAAGGAGCTGCAATGCAGTACCTCAAGGCTGAATTCAACAGCTAAAAGCAGCTGTGTCTGAACTACAGATTATCCATAATACTTAAAACCCCTAAAACCTACACAGACACACAAATATTAACAGATTCCCCTCGAAACAAGGATAAAATTACACTCTACATGAAAGGGGTTTTTGCACAGATCACAGCTCCTGCATAGCCACATGAAAATTTTAATGCATCTAGGCAAAGGCAAAACTTCTGATAGGCACTGGGGAAGAAAGGTCTTAATTTAGGTCTGAAGGAACAGCCTGAGCTACCATAGAGCTAACCTCTTTCCCAAGCTTTGTCACCTGCCTTTTTACTTGTGTCAAGGAGTGAATAAGACAGGAACTCAGCCTTCTGTCAGCAATGGATGGGAGAGAGACCAATAGCCTCACACACAACTCAAGTAAATCCTAACTCCCCCCTGCATCCCAACCTGAAAACTACTACGGAGGACACAGCACTGAGATACAGCTTATTTTACACTAGCCTTGCTTGTCAGGTGCAAAACTACTGTGATTCAGTAGCAACAATCCGTTTAACATGCACCAAGTAGAGCCTTGCTTCTTTATGTAAATACAAATGGTACAACTATGCTTGCTTTCAGATCAGGGGGATTTTTTTATTCAATCGATTCAGACAGTAAAAACAACAATTTGGCACCTACTGCAACTAAATTAGCTGTTGATTGCCATGAGGATATAATAGTGTTCAATCCTATCTGGATCCCAAGATTTACTTCGTTTGTATTACATGGAAATGTGAACAGGATGAGTGCTGAAGCTAAACTTATGGTCAGACCCATTATTCATAGTACAAAAGCTGTCGTTATCTGCACTCTTTTGCTCTTATTCTCTATTCCAAAACATGTCCAAGATCCTGTCACAGTGCAAGAAGCATCTTCTCTGGTACGTTCCACTTATCTGCTATGAAACTCGATTTCTGAAATTGTAGTAATAACACATCTTAAACTTCTACGGTAACCATATAGGCTCTTCATAGGCTAAAATTATGACAGCTATTAAACAGAAGAGAAGGTGTACAACTTCCCATTGCCATAGGCAGGGTAAGCTTTTGTCCAAACAGGCTGAACTCTGCCTGGAATGTGAAACAAATTCAACACCATTGTCCTGTGATATTTTGATACCCTAGAAATCCTCATTTAAAGACTAGAGCTAACAGTCTTTTAGAAGGATGTGAGGAGGCACAGTATCCACTCTCATACTCTGACACTGTGTAGTACATATATTCAGCTTTATCAAACCCAAGAAGTGAGATGAAGACTCAGAGGAAAGTTGTAGGTCAATTGGAAAGAGGTTAACGCATTGTAAAAAGTGTAAATTGTTTTAGAAAAGTTTTATTCCATGAAAACTAATCTACACACAGCACAGACCAGCCTTTAAAGATCAGAATTGCTTTTCAGAAGGAGAAAGGACTGATAAAGTAGGTATTTACAAAACTTTCTTGCACCTTTTGCAAGGAACGTGCAGTGTCCTGTGATGGCATGTGTAACAGACCAGTGAACACTCCTTTTCAATACTCCTTTCTCACTGAAGCCCGGAACTGCAACTTCAGAACTGGGAAGTAGTTACTTTGAAAAGCATTTCTCTCTCATCTAACTGCAGCCCATAAGCAAACATCTTGGGTAGAACGGATTGCTGATTTAATTAGCAAGAAGCAAAGGAGAACAATTATTTCATTATAACTATCTTCAAGAAAGTACCAGCTTGTTGATTTGCCATACCTTCACTGCACACTCACACATGTACACACACACACTTCTCTCTCACACATGCACAATACATTAGAAGTATTGACTGAAGTGCTTCAGTTGAGACTCTTCTACACTGAGGCTAAACAGCAACTCTAGAATAAGGAACAACATGTATATATTCAAGTATTTTTTAATTATTTCCCCACTGCACTCAATATATATTTGCTTAATTTTACAACATTTTTCTACTTCTGTCCAGTTTTCAGCTCCTCTTGAAGTCACGGGATTTTAACTGGTGAATGTAAGACTGCTTTTCATCATACACCTGTAGGCCTCTTCGAAGCAGAAAAAACAATAGCAAAAGAAAGTCGGGACACAACTAACACCACAATGGAAGAAAAACTATATAAAAGGTAAAATAAAAACTGTAATAATTTTATAAGAAAGTTTTTAGTGAGTTTAAAGTTCTAATAAAGAAAAGTAACACAGAATGGCTCAGGGTTACAAGATCTGAACAGCTAACTCACCTTCCAGGAGGAATTCCTCTCTTTGCAAGATCTATTCGTACTTTCTCTCCCACATGTCTATAAACCTCTACAATGGCTAGTATGGCAGCATCTCTCACCTGTGAATGCAGAGGTTAAACTGTTAATCTCAGGGTTACAGAAATCAAACCAACATTTGCTGACAACCCACTCATCTATCAACCCACATGCCAACTCATTTCACAAAACAGCTGAATCAGTGAGGATGGAAGGGAAAGGAAACACAACTGTTATTTCAAGATGTTATTTGTTCCAAGTTAGAGCGTCTCCAGATGGTAAGTGAAAAATCCTAGAAATAACAGCTCTGGAAGGAATTTCTAGGACTGACATAAGAATAGTATTTGGGGAAAAAACATGCTTTATTTACGACACTATCACAGTAGGCAATACTTCCAGAAGCTAGCCCCTGGACTCAGTCTTGACATCTCATCTTGCTTTCATCTGTTTCTACATGCAGTGAGGCCCCTCTGAAAAACGAAGGACCCGACTGCCCATAAGAGTAGGACAAAGATCAGTGTTTTCTTGACTTCCTTCAACAGGAATTACATGGCACCACATGAGCACAAGAAAGGGAGTAAGACAAGATACAGGTAGTGCAAAGAACAGTTAAAGAATAGAGGAGTGCCTCTTTAAAAATTTTCAGCCATAGTCATCACAATAAAAACTGCCAAAAATGCGTGTTAGTAAATGCCATTATTCTCTATAAGGAATTACTGGAATGACTTGAGTATTGTTCTTTGTAACAGTTCAAACTAAACCCACAATTGCTCTATCATGATATGAACTACATCTTTACCAACAATCAATAAACAAGACAAATTCTTAACAGATTTCCTCTAGAATAGAACTAAACTGGGCTCTACAGAGGAGACAAGGACTTTGCTGTACCCAGAAAATAAGTATAAATACCTATCCTGTTTATTTGCCTATCTCCTACCAATGCTGGCTTCTTCCTTCCTGTATTCTTAGTCTTTTCTCTGAGCCACAACTTCAGATAAATCGAGATCTTACCCATTTCCATTTTAAGGTTTTCTGAAGTTCAGATGTCACCATTATGAACTGTATCTTGATTTTCACTGCAGATATTTTTGCTTAATTAACTGATTTTAACTACAGTCCTTGTATGTACTCAAATGCCATTTGGGTTCCACTTAAGAAATTATTACCTATCCTGCACATGATCCTGCTATCTTTAGCAAATTTGGCAGACTATTACAGGTCCCATGTAGGAGCTCCTCCTGGAGGCAGTTCTTCCTGCCAATGTATTTTTTTTTTCCCCTTCTTTCAAAAGGCTGAGAAACAACTATTTCCAGTAATGACTAGTTTCAGCCTCTGAAGACAAAACTGAAGGGCTCTGTATCACAACACTGCTGCCTTTGCAACTCTATTTTCATCTTGCAAGGGATAGACGGATTCAGAAGAAAATGAGTTTATTGTATCTCATGGTAGAAAATAATGATCTGTTGTATACAAGCAAGCTTGTCAGCTTCTCTTAAAAGCCTACATTTATTTTGCTTTCATTCCTCTGTCACAGTATAGTTGAAGCACTTGTAAGTAAACAAATCCTTACCTGACTATTCGAGTCACCAAATGCTGTACACAGGTGTGGTACCAACTTGCTGAGGATTAATGGTTGTGCACCATAACTGAAAAAAAAAGATTTACATGTGTTTGTTTGGGGTTTTTTCAACAGAAAAACAGGAAATACTTTACACAGAAGTGACCTTTTAGCTTAGCACTGATAAAAACCAAACTCACAAACTGTCTCTTTTACTAGTCATTTGTCTACTTTTAAGAAAAATACCATACCTTTAGTCTTTCTTTCAGAAAGCTCAAAAGTGAAGTTGTTTCATTTCTCCCATTTATTAATTTAATTGAATCAGACTTCCGAAAGTATTAGTTTCAGAGAAAAATGACATTCAGAAGGAGGACAGAACCATGACATCTCCATAGAAACAAAAAGCTTACATGTTTAAGGTAGCAATAAGACACAAACACACTCCTTCGCGGGATCGGTAATTCTTGTGTTTAAAACCAACAGCAAGGCGTTCCCAAATGTACTATAACGAGAGAAATAATTCTTAGGTTACCAGGAGCACAACACAACATAATTCTATCCAAAATTTATAATTACATTTTTAACAGTTGCAAAAAAATAACAGAGACAGGTCCACTGGAAAAATGAAGGCACTTCTCAGGTAAATTTAAGTTATAAAATGCACAGTATGGAACACGGTATTTATTATTCCTATACCAAAAACAATTTCTAAAAAACATCCTTCAGAAATAGGAGTATTTTTATTGTTTGAGAAACAGCTCTTGAAGACATACAGAATTGTTACAGTTAACATACACAAAACAAACATTACAAACTACTGACTCAAGCAGAAGTTGCTATATTCTTTTTGCTATACATTCCGTTTCCCTGCCAAAATTTCCTCTCATCCATTTTAGCTCATCCTTATCCATACTCCCGCTGTCCTCTGCTCCCCTACTTTTGCTTTCAATTTATTTCTCTGTTTTTCAATTATTCTTCCTTTCTCTGTTTTTCAATTATTCTTCCCCATTCACAATCCTTCCATTTTCCTTCTGCTTTCGTTTCTCCGTTTGTGCTGGTGCCACTTGCTGTAGTACGACTCTCTGGCTCACTAAACCCTCATTTACCTTCTTGCGCACTCGTTTTTCATTGCCCGCCTTTAGTCTTTTCCCTCCTCGCTTTGATCTTTTTCCCTTTCCATCTCCTTGTCGTTCTCTAGCTGTATGTTATGGCGTAAGAAGCGTCACAAGACTTGGGATTCTCGGTGGTATTTGGGAGCAGACGCAGAGGCTCAGACGTGGGCTCCCCCAGCTGCAGCGCTGCCATGGCAGCCCCTGCCAGCATCCACGGGGAGCGGTGCCTGACGATGGCTGCGCACTGCCAAGAGCGTGTTTTGCAGCCTGAGCACCACCCGTGTTCCTACCCCCAAAGTGGTGCAAACGCAACCTCTAACGATTTCATACATATCTGCTGAAATGTATTAGATACAAATTACTGCAATTGGATTTGGCTTGCTGAGAAAACACCACCCTCCCAAACAGCTACCGATCCACAGAAGCAGGCAGCATAACGGCAGGGACTATGCATCCTCTTTATTAATGAGGCAGCACTTCATAGCAGACATAAAATTTTCCAATTAAAGCCTTGCTTGATCATTTTGCCCCATCTGTTTTTTCTTGTTTGTTAGCTTTATACTTCATTACATTTAGAGAAAACAAACCTTAGACAAGCAGGATACAGCTTGCCAAAACTGCACAGCTTAACAACAAAGAACAGGATTTTACAGAAGAAAACATCCTTCCAATTAACCCACTGTCCTGGCCAAACATGGAAAAAAGGAAGTCTCCTCACTAGGTGTACAAAAATTACAGGTAGAAAGGTAACTGTAGAGAACTGAAATGAACAAAGCAGACTGAAGAGCAATTTAGTCTTTCACTAAATTAACCCTACTTTAAAATCAGGTTTCTTTTAAACAGAGAAATTCAAGCGGCTGATTAAAAATTTCAGGTCTCACAACTTGCTAGTAACAGTTGGTGTCAACCTCCCTTTGTCCCATTCATGCATTTGTGCCACCTGTATTCTTATTTTTATGCTTTCCTGCCCAGAGCCAGCCACATCCAGTTCTCACTCATAAAAAACCCAAAACAAACAAACAAAAAAACCCAAACAATTAAGAGAATTGACAGCAGGCCAAATTAAATATTATTCAACAGCACACTAAAACAGACAAGATGAGTTGATTGTAAAGAAACTTACAGTACTTATTCCAAAAAAACTATTCTGCTCAGGTCTTCCAAAGGGATGCTTCTCTGTGGCAAAGGGAGCCTAAAACTCTTTATTTCAGGCACAGGAAAGACTTCTCTATTTTGGTCCCTGCTGTAAGGATGATTGATGCTTTTCATCCCTATTTTTAATGATACATGAGCTGTCCTGAGAGCAGACACCTGAAGCCAGGTCTGTCCCGCCCTAGGGGAGTTAGCAGAAGAGCCATACCTTCTCTTACTTATACACACTGTTCCTTGGACCCCACAAACTTTGTATTCTTTCTGACCCTGCAAATAAGCTTCAAAGGGGATGGAAGCTTCCTTCCATCACCTCAGTATAACAGGTTAACAGCTCTTCAGAAACTGAAAGATGAACCAGTAATCAAAAGAAGATTTTCTAAGTCAGAATGCACCATCCTAACTGCAGGACTAGCCCTACCTGTTCAAGTACGAAGCTAATTTTAAAATAAATTCAGAGCTCAATAAGCTTAATTTATTCCCATTGCATAAAGTCAAACCCAGAAGGATGCTTTGAAGTCCTGCCACATGACATGAAAACCTCTACTCAGAATTTAGCTATGGTATGCAAAAACTGCAGTACTGCATTGTGCCAGATAATTTTATCTATAGGTGAACAATGCATCAGTGTTGATCCATTAAGAATATCTTTTAACATTTACACCATTAACAGCTGCTATAACATTATGACATATTCGAAGTCAAGCTCACGCATAAGTCACAAGCTCACCAGAGGCCTACATCTGAATCTATATTGAGTAATCATACCATGGGCGGTGCTGCTTCGTCCATCAATTTCAAAATAAGATTCTGTGCTTGCTCTCGAACTTGGTCTTTGGCATCTCCCATACGATCTATCAAAGGCAGAAGAACTACAAGAGAGAGGAAAAAAAAAAAAAAAGAAAACATCCAGTGAAGATTTTCTAATACTTAAGGATACTTCCTGAAACAGATTTAAGATACATGTCATTCAAAAAAAAAAAGCTGATTGTAAGTTGGTCAAAATATTTTAAAGTCTCAGATATATTTCCAAGGACATTACAAGACTAAAAACAAATGCACTGGAATGAAATTGAAGAAAACACTATCTTCCAACAGGCTGAGAAGACAGCAAACTTCCCATCTTAACTGTATGAATGACTTCACTTCAATCTTAGCAAAGTATGCCAGGAGCTTCTGAATGTCTTGCTTTTCTGAAAAGTAATGCTAGGCCTGGTGAGTGGGAAAGAATTGGGACAGGAAAAAAGGACTGTTCTAAAATCAGTGAGATTTTCCTGTCTAATTACAAAACTTTCCTAAGTTTTTAATCTCCCTATTCACACAGTGTATCTTCTGGAAACCGGGCCTTACTTCAGTAAAAGTATCACTAGAAGTTACTATTTTAAAACAAGTGTCTTAAAATAACATTTAACCAAAATTGCATGACAGCTGATGATTTCACATCCCAAAAAAACAGAACTCACAATGAAAGGGCTTGCCAATTCTTTTCACTTGCTTATAATGAGAAACTGCTCTCTGGATATCTGATAAACAAATTAACATTACGATATTTAGGAAAGTTATCTGAATGAACGTGTAGGTCAGCACTGCACAAGATATCCCGCTATACTGGTTCCCAGTCTTCCCTGGGGCCTACACACATGCTCTGTGGGACTCTTCCACCCAGGCCTTTCGGTACCCATTCTTCAAAACCAGGGCTGACAACACCGAGTGCATCACCTTCCCTCAGAAGTACAACTGACATGGAACTGGCAGAGATGTCATCTCCTGTGGGACAGTGCTTTAAAGTTAGTGTAAGCATGCACAACACTACCTAGGAAAAGACATGCCATATGCTAACAGTAACATTCACCCATCAACAGCTCAACCTGCTGCATTAGCTTTTGCTTCTGATCTGATCCACAGTTTTCTAAGAACTGCAAGTATCAGTCACGTAACCTAGGTAGAACTGACTCAACACAGACCACAACACCCACCCAGCCCATCCTCTTGCTCCTGCACCCAAGTTAACCTGGGGCTAAGTTTGCAATTACCATGCCATTTTTCCCAAACTTGTAAAACTAGCATAATGTTTACCTTGAGTCTTTGGAAGACTTGCCTATATTCCAACAAAAAAACCCAGAGTAACAGCTAAAATCCCCTTTTGCTGTGTTTACTGTTACATCTCTGAACATCTGAGAGTGCTTTACAGTTGCTGCCTGATCTCCCTCAGCTGCTGACTGCTATAAAATTAATTTTCCTACTCGCAGAAGAAATAACTGCATTGCCCTATCTTTTTCTGAAAGGGAGATCTGAAAGAATTTTAACAGTACTTAATGATTTTACAGCAATAACCAAGTAACAGCACTGCTAGCAAAAGAAAGGGAACAGAATCAGTGACTCGGGAGGTCTCCTCAGTTCTCTGTTCCTGCAATAAAAACAGCAGCAATTTCTGTATCATGATTATTACTGGACAAATACACTGCTGAAGTGTGAATTTCCCATCCTGCTATATCTGAAGACTTTTTAATCTTCCGAATATGAACATTTAATTCGACTGGCTCTTGATATTCCACTGACATCTTTAGCTACCATTACCAAATTTTTGCATTTTTCATCTGTCTTCTATTCCCTTCCTCCTCTGAATAAATGACTACAGTTACGTTCATTTTACAGTTTGAAGAAAATAATTGGGGCTTTTTTGGGTTGGGTGGTGGGGTTTTTTTGCTGATACTGCTTTGTTGGTATGGGGCAGTTTGGTTTGGTTTGTGTTAGGGTTTTTTCTCCGTTTTGTGAACACAGAAGAAACACCAATAACTTGAGAAGTGAATTTTGGGAATACACAGCTGACCTCTCCACTAAATTTCCAATTACTCATAGAATGGTTTGGGTTGGAAGGGACCTTTAAAGATCATCTCGTTCCAAGCCCCCTGCCATGGGCAGGGACACCTCCCACCAGACCAGGTTGCTCAAAGCCCCATCCAACCTGGCCTGGAACGCTGCCAGGGAGGGGGCAGCCACAACTTCCCTGGGCAACCTGTGCCAGTGTCTCACCACCCTCACAGTCAAGAATTTCTTCCTAATGTCTAATCTAATTCTACCCTCTTCCAGTTTAAAGCCATTGCCCCTTGCCCTATCACTACAAGCTCTTGTAAAAAGTCCCGCCCCAGCTTTCTTGCAGGCCCCTTCAGGTACTGGAAGGTGCTCTAAGGTCTCCCCAGAGCCTACTGTTCTCCAAGTTGTTTTTCATCAACCAACACCCCCAAGTCCCAATTCTCAGAGCTGCTCTCAATCCATTTACCACCCAGCCTGTACTTGTGCTTGGGACTGCCCTGAACCAGGTGCGCAACTGATTATATTTTTCATATTACTATTTTCAGCACTTTTAAACTGACCTTTTACCAGTACCTTATGTTACTGGTGGGGTCAGCGACATTAACGTGACTGTAGGGCATCTGAAGGCAACTCGTGCTTTACAAAGGGAAATAAACACAGCTATTGCAAAGCTGTTCCAGAGCAGGGAAACACAGCAAGTGCCAGTCCTGCGGGAACACGGCTCTTTTGTGACTAATTAGCACACTGAGTCAGTTGATGGAGCTGCAGATACCAGGGTTCCACTCAGATCACCAAGGCAAGCACAGAGAACAGCTCCTAGAAGCTGCTGAACAGAGAGGTGAGGTCATCGGGTTAAAGTAAGCTATGACACAGCCTGCAGAATTCAGTGCCAGCCTTTGTCACTCGCGGAGCTCTGGCAGAGGGATAACCTGCTGTGGGTGCTGTTAAAGGGCCCGAATGTCCGCAGGCTTGACCTTTTTTCCCCTAAATCTCATGTTTCTGTAAGACCCCATATAAGGCATGATATACTCTGTTCACACAAGACAAATGAAATGAGGCTGCTAAGTGCTGGCAACCAGCAGCTAGTTTTCAGTCTCGTAGCTGATCTTTTCTGTCAAAATAAGCTCCAACAGGAAATTATTTGGAGTTGGTTGCTTATTGAAGAAGTTTCAGAACTTGGTGGGGATCTCCACCAAACATATTTCAACTTCAGTTCCTAATACCTTCATCACTTTTTCTCCATGTTAGACACATCTAGGGAGAGCTACAGTGAAAAACAGCCAAATTGCGATAGTTGTCCTTTCTGTTAATGAGTGGGAAACATCTCCCTGCCTAGAAATTCTGACAACATTTGAGACACTTGGGTCCAACCCAGCATCCGGTTTTGCTGATCACTTCTCTTTTCCCTACTCCAAGCCTCTTGCCTCTCCTTGCTCCTCTCTAGATCTGCCCAGCCAAAATCACGGGAGCACAAGAAACTTTCTGCTCTCATAAGAAACCTCACCTAAGCCCAAAGCAGCAATCACAGCTGAGTGTCAGAGAGGACAGCAGAACACAGTAGCTTTGCCTACTCACTATGCCAACCTCTGTTTCCGCCTCACAGCCAGTGTCATCCCTTATATCAGTATTTATCTGTTTCCAAGGTGAAGACACACTCAGATATTCAAGATGATTCACACACATCAATCAAAAGCAGGAACCAAGAGGTGTGTTGGAACTCAGTCAACAGGAACAGCCTGTGGAGGTTTTGGTACCTTAGGAAGTATCTATTGGGTGCTTGTGCACTAAAATTTTATAAAAAGATTTTTACCTTGGCCAGCTTTGGGGAGGTTTCTATCCTTACCAGGAACAGCTGAAGTCATACTTTTAACACAAGGCCACCCCCCACCAAAAGTCAAGTCTCTGCTTTAGAAGATTAGAGCACTACTACATCCCAAAGAATGGATGACCAGAAAATACATCACTTAAAACAATGCTTTTTTTCCACCCCTCAACTTCATTCCAAATACAACTGAACCATGATTTTGGCTGATAATTTTCCTTTAAGTTTTATAAGCTTTCTCATCAGCGTTATCAAATTAGCATCCTCCTTCATGCTGCAGTGCAAAAATACGCATTTGGTCATTTCTGGTATCAGTCTGCAAACTAGACGATGTCAAATAGATATTGGAGTTAAAAGAAAGATGAGGAAGGAGAAGTAGGACCATGCATGAAGGCAGTATTCAAAGTGGTAGTCTCCTAACAGGTTACCCAGTGAAGTATATAATTTGTCACACTCAGTATGGATTCATGCATTCCTACTGTTTTATATTAACCTTATCCATCTTACTTCTTCTGTTGCCTAGTTTCTTTAATTATTTGAAAGGGATTTTGGAAAACCTACTGACATATGACAACTTACTTTCTTTTATCTATATATGCTGAGATGCAGGACAACATTACACTAAATTTAGGACACACTGATTCTCTTTGCAGTTGCTTTTTATTTTTTACGGAGCCAGGCAGCACTACATCCCATTCAGTTTGCCTTTTTGCCACATTTCAGTCTAATGTCTAAGTTCCCCATCACCACTGAGTTTTTTTCTGTTAAGATTCCTACATTTTTATACCATGGTTTTACAGGTTTTGATTACTGAAGGAAACTTCGTAGTGTTAGCAAAAATATTCTATAGCGCATATTAATTCTACCAGATCTACCTCAAACTGACCTGCTTTATACATCTCAGCTGCTATTTATGCCTTTTTTCCTTCCTAATTGCATAATAGTTACCTTTCTATCCCTAACAGGGCTTATTATCCCATCAGTTTCCTTTCCATTGTTTGTCTTCCTTCTCTTGGCTCCGTAAACCTAATGAAATTTTCATTTATACTAATTCACATAATGATTTTATCACCACTAGATGGACAGTAGATGTAAGTGTTAAGGCCAAGACCAGCCTGAAGAGTCAGACTGCAGCCTTGAGAGATTAAATGTTTATTTCCTCTAATGAGACTGGAGATGATAAAACAAGTAAATCACAGAAGTCAGTGCCTAGAACGGCACCCAATGTACTTTTAAAAATCCTGGGCAGCTTAACTGTATGACCCCCTCCAGCAAAGAATACCAGAGGCAGCACAAACAATTTCCTTTTGTTAAACTTTAACAGGAGTTCCTTCTGTTATGACACAAATATGGAGCTTTTCAGTTTCTATTGTCGCTCACAGCTCCCTCTCTTATTCCTTCCCTCTTGACTGCTTATACTTGGTAAGTGCCCCTTTTAATGTATACCCTCTCACACCTACCTGTTTCTATGAACCACCTTCAGATAGTCTGTGGCTGCTCTACTGCAAAGACTTACAAAAAAAAGCATTAAGGAAATAAGAATCTTTACCAAGGAAACAGTAACAGTGTTTGCAAAAATTCTGTTACTAACAAGTCTAACTTCTTGTCTCAGAAATTAAAAGAAAAGGCTTTGAAGAGAGAAACAGATTAAACCTAGGCAGCAATATCTTCCTAATTTTCTTAGAAACCTTCCCAGCTTCAGCAATTGCATTAAACAGCTGCCATGGGAAAAGAGGGAGAGAAACAGCTGCCTCTGCAGCTAGAGCCATCTCAGTCCTTCCGGGAAAGTTCTCTCTTCTGGGAGAGAAAGGAATCCCACAGAGGCTGCTGTGGGACCAGCAATAGGACAGGTGTGACAAACCCACATAGCCAAGGGCTACTTCTAATCAAAGAACGATTACCAGGCTTTCAGAGAGGGCCTCACTGCTCCACTCTTCAGAATTCTCCCCCAGCTCCCCAAGATAAAGTCTAGTTCACACCAAGTTTAATCAAAAGCCATCTCAGATATTTATGTGCTCCTTCAGGTCTCTCCAGGAGCCAACTAGTAAAATATTAATTGGATTAATGAGATAGACTATCACCAGCAGTGGATGGAAAAAACTATTTTTTTTTTAATATGCTCTGTCCATGAATCTATCAGGGTCTCAGGAACATGAGAAGAGAGGCTTCAAGTCCAGAGAGTTTCAAGAGGTGTCTTAGAACAGCAAGAAAACTAGAAGGTATAGAACAAACATTTATGACATCTTCTGAAATTTTTTAGCTCTATGCTAGGTTTTACAGAACTAGTATTAATTAGAATCAAACAGAAATCAAGGGAAGCTAGATTTCTCTACTCTCATTTAATGGCACTGCATTTCTAGGTGTCAGAGTGAAGTGTCCATGGACAGCAAGCACATGGTTCTCTAAATAACAGCCTATCACTCAAGCATGGATCACTTCAGGTAAAAGTCATTCCCACTACTAAAATTCCAGTGTTAGACATACAAAGCTTTAAAAGGCTACACAGCCGTTAATTTATTTATTTACTAAAGCTTTAGGGAATCTGTCACTAAGATGAAAAAAGTCACAGCTTAAATCAGCTATGACAATTAACTATGATCATTAACTATAGAGGGAACCAAAGAAAATTTAAGAGTTTTCTGAGATATTGCAGAAAACTCATCTTTTTGTTTAATTTGAAAACACAACAATTCAAATTTGAATTCAAAACATCTATTCTGGAGAATAAAAAACAAAAATAACAGACTGTCCTCTAAAAGCCTTTACTAAAATAAAGTCTGAAATACTCAGAATTTCATTGTTTAAGAAAATCCTGCAACACATGCAGCCTTTCCTGACGTCAGTAAGCTTTAAAATGAAAAGGCAGTATCAGACAAAATACCTGACTTACATTTAGATGCAACAAGGTATCTTTAAGACAAGACTTCTCTCACATAAACAGAGAAGCCCGCTTAACTTGATCTGAGCAATTAAGTTTCTTGAGTTATTTGATTTAATTTCAAAGTTTTCTCTAACATCTGAGGTTGGCTATACTTTAAGCAAAGACACAGGCCAGATGATCTTGAAGGTCCCTTCCAACCTAAATTATTCCAGGTTTTATGTTTAGGGGTTCTGCAAGCATTTGGAATATGAAATCCTACAGTAGATTGTGCCATTAGTTTCAACATTTAAATAAAGTTAATAAAAATGAAAAATAAGAATAAAAACCAGTCAGTCCCTAAAACCAGAGAATCCAATATTTTTCTACATGCTGTATATCCACAGTAGTTCATGCTAAAATGGTTCTTGGTTTTCATGGTGTTAAGGAAGGCATTTCTCCATGCATGATTAAAACCACTTATTACAGAGTCACATCTTGACTAAACTACGCATTCAAGTACTTTCAATCCAAAAAATTCTATCATTAAGCAAGAGCACTAGCAAAAATTAAGTACTTGGCTGTCACTTAACTAAATGCAGTCTTATTCAAACAAGTATTTCCAAGTTCTTGTACCAAATGCTTTTAATCCAAATTTACTCAAAAAATTAATGCACATTGCAAGTCCTTACAACTGCTTTAAAACAAATCAGGCAACATACTTGCATAATTATGACAATAAATTTGAAAGAGCATTTAAATTATTCTGAAGAGTCTAATTTAAAGGCTCTTCCATCACTTCTAGAAGCCACATGGGAAAGAATTTAAACACTGGAAATTGGTTTCACATCTCAGTATATGGCACTACAACAACATTCTAAAGTTATTTTTGCCCACTTATTTACAATAAGAAGAATTTGAAACTGCAATTACACATATACATACATTTACAGATGGGATTTTTGTGTGTAAAATGTGTATCTATGTTTAGCCTTACATGTACGTACATAAATACAATATGTATATCTGTGTTTGGTCTTTTTTAAGTGTCAAGTTTCTTTCCTTCATTTGCAGATAACATTTTGCAACATCTGGTAAATTTGCATGTAAAAGTGAAGGACAATCTAAGTATACCATTGACTAATGGACAGTTCAATACATGCAGAAAAATATGTAATGATAGAACACAACATTAACACTGAAACTTTTTCTTTTCCCATTCCTTTGACAATAACAAGAGAGCAAAATAACATTCATGCCTTTTAGAAAACAAAACTACAGGTATGAGTAGAGACTTTTCCCAGAAACTCTATCATGCAGTCATGTTTTCCCATAATTCTAATATTCTCTTTTAGTTCTGATATATAATATCTTAATAATTAATGCCATCACCTGGGAAAAGAGATAGTGACAGGGTAATTACATACTATTACATAATCTCTTTTAATCACAGCAGAAGCAGTGATTTTAAATACTGAAAGGTATAACACAGATACTCCTTGAGCTCCATTTTTTTTTCAAAATACAGTCACATAGTCTTATGAACTAACTCATACTCTGATATTTATTGCTTGCAAAGTCTTTTCAAGCATCTTCACTGTAAATACTAAAAAAGAGATTCCAAATTTGTATGTCCAGAACACAGACGCCAGCTGCAGAGCATGTGCAATGTGGTGAATCATAAAAGGATAACACCTTGGAACAAAGTTACTGCAACATTAGATTGTTGCCTAGGAAACTGAATTAAGTCTCTTATCAGGCATTACACTTCAATACAAAGATCACTAACATACTCTTCAGAATGTTGGAAAGCATCTGTCCTACAACTATTGCATTGATTTTGCCCAATCTCATTTACAGTATATATGTAGGCTGAAACGACGGAAATAATAATAAAGCATTCGTAGTTTTTACTTCTTAGGGAAAGTCTGTAATGCTTATGGGGGTGAATATTCAGTCACATTAGTTATTTTTCTCTGCACTTGAAGAAATCTATCTCCACAATAACTGAACAGGAAATTAAACAGCAGGGGGAAAAAAATAATGTTATGCCATGTTATAGTTGGGTAATATGCCATCATACTTCCATCATTTACTGAATTCTGAATCATGAATAAAAACATCTCAGGGTCATCAAAATGTAACACACTCTAAGACAAAAATACATTTAAGGCTCCAGGTATTTTATGACAAAATATAGCTGTAAAAAATGAAGTTTCACCAAGAAATTAGGAATAATGGGGTTTTTTTAAAAGGCAGACAACAGAGTAGGTAGGTATTTTACATACACATCTTTCTTCGCTATATTCATGGTGCAATCCTGATCTTCAGTGAGAATGCAAGTACCTACAAAAACTTACTGCAGTAAATGAGAAGTTAACTATATTTTGAATATTTCAAAGTAATGATTTAATTGCCTGGAAAAGTTCTATTATGCTTATCTTCGAAAAATAGTATCTTATTGCTCTCTACTACTACCTGAAAGGAGGTTGTAATAACATGGGAGTTAGTCTTTTCTCCTGAGTAAGGAGCAACAAGACAAAAGTAAACAGCCTCAAGTTGTGCCAGGGGAAGTTCAGATCGGCTATTAGGAAAAAGTTCTTCACTGAAAGGGTTGTCAAGCACTCGAACAGGCTCCCCAGGGCAGTGGTTGACTCACTATTCCTTAAGTTATTTAAAATACATGTAGATGGAGAGCCTAGGGACATGGTTTAGTGGTGGACTTGACAGCGCTAGGTTAATGGTTGGACTGGATCTTAAGGGTCTTTTCCAACCTAAATGATTCTCCTTTCTTCTGGCATCTGTAAAGAACTCATTATAGCTAGAGTCAGTACACACAGAGTCAGCTATGGCATAGAAGAGACAATACAGCTTTTATAAAAAGAAGTGGTACCTCACAACTCATAAGAGCTCTCTGCAGAACAGCTGTGAAGAAGGAGACTCAGCTAACAGAGTGCAGCTGGATTTACACACAGTTCTCAAGGAGTCTTACAAGAAGGAAGACACCATGATAAAGGCATGGAGGAAGGCACCACCCTGGACAGTGGACCCTAAATCCACCACCACTGCAGAGGAAACAGGTTGTGACAGCCGACAGTCTCATCAATTTATTATGTCAATTTTCAGGAAGCAGTGTCGTAACAAAGACAGACTATCAATAATTATTAAAGTAATGGATGACATCATAAAACCGAACAGAATTATGCCACAATAAACATATACTGCATCTGTGCCATTATAGCTTCCTCAACTCAAAAGCACTACAACAGAAAGATACTGAAAGGGGAAATGAGAACAATAAAAACTGTGGACCAGGTGTATACAAGAAACAATTAAACCCAGACTCTTACCTGGGGTGGGAAGGAAGGATAACAGAGGAAATGCACAGAAGAGATCCATAAAATGAAAACTGGCAGTCAAGAAGATAAGAAATTATGGGTTACCTCTCTAACACAAGATGTAGTAAGCATCAAGTTATCAGGCAGCCAGTCAAAAAGAGGAGTTCTCCATAATTAAGCATTACTACACAACACTGTAGAAGCCAAAGGTCTATGTAGGTTCATAAACCACCAGATAAAGCTGTAGGAAAATAGGGTGATGGGGGAGACGTTGAACATACAATCTGCCTTAGGTGGCCCTAACCTGCAAGACTGCTAGAGGGTCACACTGAAGGAGTTACCACTGCATGTCTGTCCTGTCCTTACTTTCTTCTCAGATAGAGAATAGATCAAATGATCACACTGCAAATATATCACTGTCAGACATGAGTCTCTGGTCTGACTTACTGGAGTCATTCTCAGATTACTTTAGAAGCCAAATCTGTGAAGTCAACAGAACATGATTTGGGAAACTGCTGGTTCCTTAATGTCTGTTGAAAGAAGCAGTTTTCTTGCTCTCATGTGTCTCTTGAATTACTCTCATAAACCCCAGACTATCCACGCTCCCAGACCTTTACAATAAAGTTTTTGTATTACTGCTTCACTGACAAAAACTGAAAGTGATACAAATCTTGATGTAAAACTTGGAGATACAGCTACCAACTGAAGAGAGTTCATACTATAAATCACTCTTTAAAAATAATCTCAAATAAAGATTGTTTTCTGCCTTTGTTGAGACTAACATTTCAATGTCTGTTAAGCTTTTATATAAGCTGATCACACAGTGACTTGCATACTCAGCATAATGCACTCCATAGGTTTTGATTCTGGAGATACTCAGAAGACCCATTTCAGTTGAAGATTCAGCTTTACTAAAAAAATCTTCTGGAACACACAGCTTCAGATGTCTACTGAATTACACATGTTCAACAGTCACCTGGTGCCAGTACTTTTTTTTTTTTTTAAATATAAATGATACTACGTACTGAAATTTAAATCTTTAATTTGCTCATAATCTCAAATTACTCAAATACTGGGAGGAAAAAAATAGTGTTTTCAAAGTATTCTCAAATAGTTCACACTTAAAAAATCCCAAAAACAGTAGAAATAAAATAAGTTTTCCAACCTTTAATAAAGTTGCTGTAATTTTAAGTTCTATACACCACTAAAATATAAACCAAAACAGAAACCTAGCACTGCTTGTAGCTACAAACAGAGACTATTCGGAAATCAATATTCTCCACAGCACAATACGCCTCCAGTTCCCTCACACACAACTTAACCAGCCAAAGAAAAACTCTGCAACAAAACAGATTTAAATTCTGTAGCACTCTACTGCAGTAGTTCCACAGTATCCTGAGATATGCTTCCAACTCATTTAGTTAACTTGTCATAAACTATACTTCGTATACCTGAACTTCCAAATTTTGCTGATTTCTTAACTCTTAAATACAAAAGTAGACACATGAAGAAGGAGCTTAACACTTCGACAGACAATTTGAGACATCTAGGGATGTGGGAACAAGATGCAAGATAATTCACACAAATTTTGGAAAAGAACGTTAAGCTAGAAACTTCTGTTAAAAATAGCCAGTGATGTAAGACCAATGTTAATGCCCTAGTATCACTATCTCTTTTCAAGGACAGCAGCAAAATGAGTTGAGCAGCATAGTCTGCTTGTACCTCCCAGAACAACTGTTTCACACTCAGGCACACATAGATCCATTAATTTGAAATTCGAAGAATAACAGTTAGTACTTTTTTTCACCTCATAGAAAGTGTAGATTACTAAAAGCTACAGCCCAGTTATCTAACAGGGGGTGGACCACACAGTCCCCTGAGACCACAGGCTTGAGCAGACATACGGTTCTAATTAAAGTGATCTGCAAATGAAATCTTTAACACAAGTTAAAGGTAACACTTCGGTTCAAATGTAATTTTTAGATGACTGTCTTGGGGAGTGGTCCGTGAGTACATAGCATGGGAGTGGTAAGCAACTGCAAAGTATGAAACTAATTACTGAAAAGATACCCCTGGAACCTTTAAAAAATCCCAACCACAACCTAGAAATCAGCATTTGCATGACAAATGAATGTTTACAACTTAACATAAAATTATTTAAATGCCAATAACAGTAGTAAGATGCCTACCATTACAATTAGCTCAGAAAGCTTTCAACATGTTCCACTTAAGCTGCTGGGGAAAGCAGGGGAAGTGTCTTTTACTTTTTGGTCTTAATAAAAAAGAAGTTGTATTTCACTTACCAGTTCCTATATAGGATTTAAAGCGTCCTGATAGTCTATCGACAAAGGCACCTAAAACTTCTAATCCCAGTAACGCTACCTGTTAAAACAAAAGCATTAGATTTACAAACAGATCACTAAAGAAATCTTTAGAAAACATTTTAAAGAAATTGGACATATATATGCAGGCATGCTGAAAGACTATATCTTAACCTAACAATAAATTAAAGTTCCAATTAGAGAGCTGATAATTCCTTGAAAGCTTTAAAACAAAGTTATCAGAACATATTTAGAATGGATCAAGTATTTTTACATATACTAGAGCAGTTCAGATTTTTCAGTACTTGTCTTAAAGCAGAAATAAAATAGGTATTAGAAATCTAGTGGTTCAGTATTGTCAACTACAAATGATTAAAATTCAAATTAATATTTATGAGGACTAAGGAGTTGAAAAGAGGTTCTTTTTTTTTTTTTTCCCTCTCTGGATTATGTATTAGGACTGCAGTTCTGTCCCTCATTTCCTTAAAAAGATAACTTTAGAGGTCGAACTCAGTATTCACTAAAAATCAAAATTCCTTTGAAACAGGTACCAGTAAGGCTTTAGGCCTTTAGACAACCCTACCAAGCTCCTAAGCTGCTGAAAGAAACAAAATAAATTGCCTTAACAACAAACAAACAAAAAAAAAAGAGAGAGGTTATGCAGTTACTAGATTGAAAAAAAGCAAACAACTTAAAATGCAAAACTAACTAAGCCCCCAAACATAAATACTAATACAGACTGAAAAAACAAACCGTAGTTTAAACAGTTTCCCAGATGCCGAGAGCTTACTTCAGTCTGACTACTTAGCCCATCCACTAAGGTCATTACATCATTTTCCAAACTCCCAAAAGACAACAACTGAGCCAAGCTAATACTGTCTTCCCTAGCTGTTCAGACCACACCATTTGTTCACCTGCTTCTTAAGCTCAGGAAGTTTTATTTCTCTTCATTTGCTCTTTTTCAGGAATAAATAAATAAGTCGGAAAACAACAGGAAGTTGAAAATATTACTGGGATTGTGAGGAAGTTCCATCTATGAACAGAAAGTAGATGACAGGACAATATCCACTAATATAGAAATAAAAACATGATCAGAAATCGTCAGTTAAAACTTATATTGACTAATCAGGACAGGTTTTTTTGCCCTTAACTACCCTGCATACTGTTTAAAGACTTAATCCTTGATTTCTTTCAATGGTTCATTATGAACACCAGAACCTGCATTTTCACAACTTGTAGTTAACTCAATTTGCTGCCCACGAAGGTGTAAATGCCAAAGGACCTCCTGAAGCCTGGGCTTCCATAACAGTTTTTCCTCCTCTTTATTTTCCAGTAAGAAAAGCACTGCAAATTTTTCCCCAGAAAGACGTGATAAGAATTACTCCCCTTCTATTAGCTATTTATTTTCATAAACTTGGAACCATGTTTTCTTGGACAGCTCTGTTTCCTTAAGATCCTTATCTCCACATTAGACAACAGGCCAAACAAAATTCAACTGGAGATGAATGTGAATGGCCCACACACACAGGATCATGTGAGCCTTGTTTCCACAGGAAACTAGACAAAATCTAGAATCTGAAGCAACTGCATAATTAAGCAGATTTTAATAAATTCACTATTAGTACAATAAATCTCCTTTTAAGTGGTGATGCATGCAAGAAGTAAGAAATTGATTATGGATATACATTGTTTTCCTATGCTTCTATTTCCTAACTACAAGTCCCACCTTAGACTTGTCTTCACTGATAACTTTAAGATACCTTTCCTGAGCAAGTATTTTGGGGTCTATTAATGCACAAACCATAGCCTGTCCTTCTGCAGAGGTACTTACAGAGAGTCTCTCTCTCTTGAAGACTTCTACCATTCTTAACAGCAGCAGCTGAGAGATTTAAATAAGTAAAGCACGTATAGCTCTTTTTTTACTACAGATCTACTCTTTAGTAATCCCAAATAAGAGTTCTGAGGAAGAAGGGGAGTATTTCTTTATTAATTTCTCCAGTGCTTAGCCTCTAGGGCTCGTCTGGGGTTTCTTTGTGGGATTTTTTTTTTCCTTTTTCTTTTGGTTGGTTGGAGGGCATATTGTTTGTTTTTGAAGTCTCACATGGACAAAAAATAGTGGCTATACGGAATATTTGAACCTCCATATACCTAAGGGTCAGAGGCTTGATAATTACCAAAGAAACAGCTACTCATCCTGCCATGACTGTTAGAGTCAAAGAATCTGATCACTTGTATTTCATTTGTGTAAGAGTATTTTGAACAAGAACACCCACTGAGATAATGCCTGCATATTCCATATTTTTCTGTCCCTCCCTGTGAATGGGTAAAGTTGAATCAGCTGTTATGATGCAAGTCCCATTCATCTTGATTAACCATTCAAACAACTGTCAATATGCTTTGGCTCTTTGTAAGTATCACAGATTTGCTTAACGAGTGCAGTAGGGGTTCTACTTCAATAATTAGTGTACAAAAGCCACTTCTATAGTAAATACTATAGATTTAAATAGCCTCATGAGTAGTTTTGTCATGATATCCTCAGACTGCACAAGATGAAATAAAGCTTTCAAAAGTTACCTTACTAACTCGGAGTAAAATATGAGACTAACCGTAGCTTTAAGAAATGCCAAGGTAGCAAACACCGCTGTGAAATTCTCATCTCTAACAGCTACTAAACAAGAACTTCTACAGAGAAGAGGTAAGAGAACAGGTTACTATGGTCTTAAAGGAGCAATCCTCTACCTACAACATGATGGTTATTCCTTAGCTCATACAAAGTCCTCTATGGTCAGCAACTCTGAAAAGACAACAGGTATGAAATGTCACTGTATCGACAGTGAGAAAGTATGATGTGAACTCAGGATGAAAGTAATGGGAAACTGCTCTAGCTACCAAATTGGCTCACATTCCACATTTCAAAATGAGTCAGCTGAAGCATACTGCTACACAGTATACCAAAGAAACTATCTCTTATGTTTCTGTAAATTGGTTTTAGTATTTCTCTGCTTTGTTCTGAGTTTGCACATCTCCTGGTAGCTATCATCCATGCAGTATTCAAGCAGCCCTTTTGAAGGAGTCCTTAACAATTGATATGGGGTCACAGGAACAGCATTCAAAAATAAAAATAAAAAATAATAAAAATAAAAATAATCACAAGTCTAGGCAGAACAGATCTGCAAGAAAAAGGTTCCAAGCTCTCAGACACTCTGTGGGCCCACATACAAACACAGGCTCTCTCCACTATCAAAAAAAACCCAACAAAAAACAACCCTTACCAGCATCACAGCTCCTTCCCACCAGGTTCAGTGAGGGATGTATTTCTTCTGGGATTAAAATTATTGGATGTGTTTCTCACTCAGCATTCATTAAGCCTTTTTCCTGCTGCCCAGAAAGAGCCTTTGTATGTTGAGACCAATTCATCAGCTCACTATTTTTTGATGCATTTAAACACTGTTCTTGAGGTTCACAGTGGATAAGAAACATAGGCTTATTTGAACTGGTGTCGGTTAGTAGTTAAGCTACCCTTTAACAAGCCAGAGTTCAGGACTGTCCTTGACTTCTCAGATCACAACAAAATTGCCAAACCAACTGAGAAATATTTCATCTGTTCTGGAAAGGACCAGACTGTTTAGTGAAATCAAGATGTTCCAACTAAAATGTGTTTAGGAATTGAGCCAGTGGTTAGGAATTGAGCCTATTTCTTGATCTGCAGCTTGTTCCTTTTCCAGCTATCCTTCTACATACTCTTCCCAGCACTGCCACTGTTCTGTGAGCAACTTCCATGCATCTAAGCCTTTGCTAGGAAAAGAAATACTGTTCTTCAAACCGTACCTGGTTAACCATGCACGCTTACTACTATTCTCACTGTAACTCTGTAATTTCTCATCCCTGTGGGGGACATATCAGGGCAGGACACTGCCAGGAAATCATCTCTACATCAAATCAACACAAGTCGCCAAACGACCTTAACACAAAAGCACTTGGATTTGGTCATAGGATCCCTGAGCTGTATATGGAAATACAGATACTGCAGATAGTAATCTGCAAACTAGTCTTGAGAATCTAATGGGGGAATTATGGAGGTCACTATCTCAAACTCCAAAAGAATGAAGTTAAGGAACTGGACTTCCTGTCACCATGGGGACAGCTGTGGTATCACTAACAATCAACTGACAAACACCAAACAGAATGCCAAACAACTACACCCTGCAAGAATAAGCATTGTTCCACCAGTGCAATGCTGGAACAAAAACATATGCACAAACATCATGAGATTATTTATTATTTTTTCTTAAGTATTGTCAGCCAAGCCTAAAGGTGTACCTTCTTAATTCTCAAAGAATCTCAAGCACCTTGCAAATAGCTAACCATAAAAAAATCCCAAACATGTATGTACGTGCAGTCTCTTCTGCTTCACTTGGTGCAGTTTCTTATTCCTAGTTCTCTTTACTCATCTCCCCGAATACACTTCTCTCCTATTTCACAGGACACTCAATCACTTTTTGCTCCCTTTACTGTTTCCCATTCCAATTCTCTCCACATCACCCACTTCACTGAGATCTAGCTGTATTTCTTTCCCTTCCTTCACCCAAAAGTTTGCACAGATACCAAAAACTGCCCCCAGCTCCACACGCAGAAGGAAGCTTCGGCCTTCCTGGCTCATTTCTTCAACCCAGGTGGTTCTTCAGTCCCAGCCAGGTCATCTTCAGACTCCATTCTCTCTTGTACAAGAAAATACAGTGCTGCAATCCTCCCACTCAGCATTAGTTGTGCAGCTGCCTCTGCTGACAGCAGCCATAACTGCAGTCCCAGCTGCTCAAGCTACCGCACACGTCATCTGTACTTTAGATATTTCAGCTGACAAGAAAGCATTGTTTCCATTCCCTGCTTCTTTCATCTTCAAGGGTACAAATAACACACTTTGAGATGCGTACAATCTTTTTTTTTTTTTTTTTTAAATGCATATCACATCACACTGCAAGAGAGAGGGGTTGCTGGTAATCTAACATAGTCTTCAAGCTCAACGATTTGAGTCACAAGTCCTACAGCAAATGCTGGGTCTCCTCTATCTAAAAATGCAAGTTTAATGACTTAAAAGCAATGTTTTGCAACTACAGTTTGGACTACAAGCTAAGATTCACCTGA
This sequence comes from Podargus strigoides, assembly GCA_028020825.1. NCBI lineage: Eukaryota > Metazoa > Chordata > Aves > Caprimulgiformes > Podargidae > Podargus > Podargus strigoides. The sequence continues at coordinate 11,313,130 of CM051623.1, read as the reverse complement.
GTATCAAATCTTTGTTACTGTTAAAACTACATATGAGCTGGAAAATGCACTGTCTCAAAAGGGGTTGTCTACCTTTAGCCTGTACCCGGGGCCAAACTGCAGCAGTTGTTTTACCACCCTATGACCTCTCCCCGGCTGAGAAGGGGAATCAGGGAAAAAAAAGAGGAGCCCTGTGGGTTGAAATAGCAACAGATTTAATGAAATAACAAAAGTAATGCAATCATAAACATAAAGTGCACAAGCTCATACTCAGCCCGGTCCTTGTGAACAGCAGAAGAGGCAGGAGGCCAAGAGGGAGGAGCCTCAGGAAGAACTCCTCACCCTCAATAAACTCACTCCTTTAATAATGAGCAGATGTCAATGGTATAGGACATACACCTGTGAGTCAGCATGGGGCAGCTGCCCTGTCTGAAACTCCCAGCTGACTCAGGGCTACTCAGGGCCTGCCTGCATGGCTGGCCCATGGGTCTGTGCCTGGGAAACCAGGACAGGGGTATAGACTACTCAATGTCTTATAACTTCCTTTCATAATCTTTCTGTGATAGCCAAGCACAAATCATTTCAGCATCACAGTGCAAGTAAACACACCACCAGAGGATTACTGAATGAATCACCCGTAGTTATCCAGAGACTGATGACTGTAGTTCAACACTGAGAAGGCTTCGTTTCTTCAGAGGTCCTTCTCCACAGGCATAGATCTGAGAGGTCTTTGTTATTTTGACCTCTCCCGTATAGCAGCCGAAACAAGCAAGCATCGTGCTGTCATAAAAATTTTAAAGCTTATAAAAAAAACTATTAAAAAAAACCCCTCATTTACTGCCCTTTCCCCATGATAGGAACTGTAACATTTCCCCCTCCCACATTAATTAAGAACCATTTACCCAAATGTGAACACATTACCCTAACACTCAAAATGGTCACTGGAAAAACGTTTATTATCTTCTCTTATTGCAAAATCGCTTATGACCTTCAAACTGATTTGAGTTCAGTCTAAAGCGCAATCTTCAAATTGTTCTGTATTCTGTGGACAATACAGTGATTGGGACTTCTAAAATGTGCCATGTATTGCCTCCAACTTGGTCCATTACAGGAATATCTACAGATTGCTTCACATGCACACCGAGTGTTCCTCCCTTAACCATTGCCTTAAGTTTTTCATAGATGTGGAAAAGTTTGAAGACAGAGCCTCTGTAAAAGCAGGACTCAGTGGGAAGGCAATGAAATGTATGGTATTTCTCTTTGGAATGCATAATTTTGGGGAAAAAAAAACAACACACAAGCTTCCCCCCCCCAAGAAAACTGCATTTGAAAGTCTTTCTGAGCATGTTGATGTAGCAAAACAAAGAAACACTTTATTTTAGGACTTAGTACTTTCAAAAGTTTCATTCTTCTTGTGCCCAAGGTCCTTTTCTTCCCAATTTCCTCTTATTTAAATTGCACTAAACAGAGGGGTTCCCATTCTCTGCTACTTACTCCTAACACCTGCACCAGCTCCTCTACTGTGAGGAAACAAGTATTCATGAGCTGTAAAGGAGGAAGTGAGTCCAACAAATCGAGAGAAAGCATTTTCTCAACCAGATCTGTTCCCTCAGCCTGGTCACTGTGCAGCCTCTCAAGCACTCACATCACAGCGACGAAGGCACGACACACCATCCCAATTCAGCAGTCAAGGAGAGAAGCCACTGAAACCAGCAATGCCACTAAAAATGCATGTTGAACTACGTATGGCTCACTTGTGTTGGCCGCTGTGATTTCTGTTCTGAAGGATGTACCTCTTGCACACTGCACAGAACTTGGAAATGGTCTCTATTCACACCCAAAGCAATCAAACTGCAGGCTAAAAAGGACAGCCCTGTTCTCCCTCTTGACTTGCAGGCATATTTAATCTGGTGGCACTTCAGTCTCCTGTAGCATCAGTCAAATCAGCTTGTTGAAACACTGGAAAATTATTTCAACATCAACAGAAAGGTAATTGCCTCAAGAGTGAGAGCAAGAATGTCTGGCCACAGGAGAAGCTCAGCTGCTGTTTGAACAGGGACTACAGTTCGGCTGGATTACACAAACTGGAGCTGCAAAACATTTGAGAACTCTCAATTCCACCTCTGGAGGAGATGCCTGAGAGTTTGAGACTATATATATATTCCACATTGCTAATTAAAGGCTGGACAAAATTAGGTTTAATTAAACTTAAAATAATTAAAACTTCTTGCAAGTTTCCCTTCTCTTCTGGAGATGTGCTTGATTATTTGGCTAACACTCAATAGTTTATTTAACTTTCTGTGAAGAGAACATAAACAAAACATAAGAAATAATTATTACTCAAGAAAAATAACTGAATCATTGAGATGGAAAACTAAAACTGGATTCACACATGGACAGGTCGAACCACATTCTCGTTACATCAGAACAAGGGATATAGCTCCCACATAGTTAACATGAAACAAACAACTTGAAAAAAGGAATTACAAACGTCAGCAAAGAGCTCAAAGTCAAACATTTCTTCAACAAAAACATTTAAATGACCACTATTTGCTGACAAAGACTAACGGAAATACCAGGATCTACACAGTACCTCGAAAATAAAAGTTGAGGTGGGTCCTCTTTTAATTCCATTTTTCTGTCCTGCAGGTTACACCCCTACTATCCACTACAGCATTTCCCTTTTGTGTAGCAGATGTTGGCTTGTGTTCAACTTCAGATCCAAAATAACCCACACATTTTCATCCTAAGGACTGCTACTCAATCACATGCCCCACATCCTGCATTTGTGCATTCAATTATTCTTACCAAAACGTAGGACTACACATCTTTTATTTCGGAACTTTCCTTTTTTTTCAGATTTCAGTATCTCCATTTTGTTCAAATAATTCCAAATTCTAGCTTCCACCTCACACACTTACATGCAATCAACGAAATTATAACTGCTGCTACCTCTTTGCAAGGACTTCAGACAAACCTCCTAACCACTTGTGTTAATTATTTGCAAAACTACAGTTCAAATCTTCCCTTCCTTTCTGGAAACCGAAAGCTCCTCCTGCTGGCCTTTTGTTGAACTAAAGACAAACCAAAATAAATACCAAACAAACGATATACAAAAATGCAACAACAACATTACTGTTATTTTAGTACCTTTCAGTATTTGGTGTTGAGACAAACAAAGCTAAGAAAAAACCTCACTCTACAGGAAGCACAGAATACAAGACAGCTCCAAGGATTTGCCTGAAAGAAACAGATTACCGACACTATCAGGAACAGCGTGAAATACTGTTTTTTTTTCTTTGCACACCAAAATCTGCTGCTCTGACATAAAAACAAGGGTTATTAATTATTTTCCTACTGCAGTTAAGGAATAAAACAAGCTAAAATATCAACAACAAAGGTAAGAAATCTAAAGATGACTCGCAGTCACAAATGTTACCAATCACTCTTCTCACATAAAATTACCTTGAGAAACTACCAGAATGTTAGTCATAGTTTTTTATTACTTCTGATCAGGTGTGATTTGCATAAAGAACCAAAAAGTGGCTTTATGCCACGTTTAAGCCACCAGACTGTACAAAGTTAGATAATCTTGTAATTATTTCAAGTGAGTTGTAAGAAATGTGTTAATTACAACTCATGTACACATAGATGAACATCCAGCTTAACCCAGTTAAAAGTCAGCAAATATCTCTAAGTAGTGATACCCTCAGAATGGGGAATTAATTTACTGCTTGAAGTTCACCCAAGAGTCTGAACTCAAACATCAGCACTGCTCCCCTTTCCTGAGATTACCAAATACTTCGAAGTTAGAGGAGAACAAATATTAGCAGAATACTACCATCACCCAACTCTTAATACTTTGCATCCAACTTTCCTGACTCCTAAAACGATTGCAGAATTCAAGAATTCACTGCCTTTTTTTTCCCTCCACTATTCCTCAGAGCTTTGGGAAAACAATCATTTTGGGAAAAAAAACCAACCAAAGCTCTATGTTGTAGGAAGAGACACGTCAGTCCCAACCAATATGAAAGAAACCAGATCACAGTACCAGAACACCAAGGAAACAATTTTCAGTTCAGTGAGCAACTCTTTCATCCTAATGAGATCCAAAATAGAAGCTTAAATTATGCACATCTTCTGCATTGCAAAGTTTTCAACAGTCTTTGGAAGTTAATTTATCACTGAGTGCATAGACCTGTTAACTGAAGTCCCCATAATATACCATTAAGGTCAGCCTTTCACAATGACTCATCTCTCTCTCTGGGTCACTCCCATGTTCTGCAATCAACTTCCACTAAAATTTCCATTTGGAAATGAGTCAACACATTCTTAATCCCACCTTTTAGATTTATCAGTAACTCACACTGGCCATTGCGTTTTCCATTTCAACGAGCTAGACGAACGTAGAAATTTCCCTATCTGCTTTCTTAGTTTGGAACTGCCAGATTGTTTATTAAACCACTACGTACAACTGCAAACTTCAGAAAAGCAAAAGCACTATTTAGCCAAAATCTTTCCGAGACAAGTTAATTGCTGATAGCAAGTTCATACTCGTTCACTGAACACCTATTCCCTTTTTCCCCCCTGCCTGCTTATGATCAAGTCGGCCAAAGCAACCCTCCTATTCCTGTGCTCTCCAGATCCTTTCCCTTCTGCTTATGCAAGACAGAAACTTCCTAAGGCGGCATTTCACTGAGAGTTTTCTCAGACACAGCACAGAGTTGAGCCTAGAGCTCCCACATCACACATCTCTTCCAGTATGGTCAGCAGAGCAGACCGCATGCAAGAACAGAGTTTTTACAGGAAAGGAAAGATACAGCACATCCAAGGCAAGCTACATCAGTTATTCCCTCATTATCCATACTGGCCACTTACAGTGGAAATAATGCTCATCTTTAAAACTGTCTCAAATATTCCCCCCACTTATCACTCCAATTCGTCTAGCTCAGCAGTTCTGATAAATAAGCCAGCAGTCATTTTAAATTAAATTAAACAGCCACGTCAACAGGGAGGGATTAATTACTTCGTGACTTGGAAGATGTGCAAGACCTTTAGCAAGATATAAGAAGAAAGAGATGATAAGCAGAATTATATAAGTGCTCTACACTCCTCAGCAGAGAAAAGGCTAACCAACAACTTATTAAAAATACAGTAATCAAAAATAAAAACTACTTTCATATTTGTCCTGAGAATACAAGTAAGCCTGTGGTACTCATTACTTTCTGGTATCATTCTGGCCCCAAGTTTAGTAACATGTACCATCTATGCTTGCATAAAATTAAATGCACGATTAAGATGCAAACCAGTTCTCCAGAATATTTTTATTTTTTGTTTTAAAGCAGCAGAAGCTGGCAGTCACCATCACAGCCAGGAATGCTGGAACTCATCATCAGCAAAAAATCCCAAGATCTTTTGCTATTGCAGTTAATTTTAAGTGTAACACACTTGGAAATAGAATGTTGTATGCATGAAGAACCACCAGTAAGCAGACATGCAGAAGTAAAAAAAAAATATTTTAATTGTTATGCAAGCTATTTTTAAAGCTCTTAGAATTTGTAATACTCTTAACCTCATATGAGTGAGGCTTGTGATCTCAAGTACTGCATATTCCTCATTCATCCTACAGTCCTAACAGCTAAGGAGTTCTGTCACCTAACATCAACAGCTAGCAGAAAATACCTCTCAAAAAGCAAATTTCAGATATTAACTCCCAATTTTGTCAACTTAAAAGTGCAGGAAAAAAACTTATCCATTACCCTGTTGAGATAAGCATACAGTCCTCTCTACACAAAAAGATATTTAAAGACCTGCCTAGGTTTTACAGTAACCAATTAGCACCAACAACTGCCATCAGATGAGGAATTTAAAAACAAATAACATCTGTTGGACAAACGGAACTAATTTCCTCAAGCTAACCTGACCTTTAATGACAAATATACATTTTAAAAGTATATATATCATACACACAAATAGAGTTAAACCTCATTTTCAGGCCTCAAATTTAGAAATGCAAACACTGGCAAGTACACAGCACTGTAAAGTCACTGGAGAAAAAAAAAATAACCCGTTTGATGAACATACTGCCCTGACAAGTTACTGCTAAACCTGTCTCCTGAGTCTGACTAAATGGGAAAACAGAATTACAATGACTTCGCAGTACTCAGTTCCAAGGCCCAAAGTGCAAGTCAGTCATCTCACAGGGCAGAGCAGGTAGGCGACGGGAGATGCTCGGAGGGGAGGGTGGCTCTCCCCGGCTGGCAGAGCCCAGCTCCGCACCGCAGAGCGGCACCGCCACCCGCCGGTGGCAGCGCAGAGCTGTCCCCACCGCACACCACCAACAAAAATCCCGCAAAAAATCGCTAATGCCAATACGATCGTCCTTGGTAGGAACATGACGTTGTGAATCGTGTTATCAGCTGAGCAACGCCGGAAACATTTACAGATACCACAACAGAGGTGTGCAGGAGGAGTCAGCCGTTTCCTCCAGCTCTGCCTAAAATGCACCAAAAAAAAAAAAAAAAAAAAGCGAGACGTGAGTCATCATTGGGCTGCTATCAAGGTAGGGCATAACCGCCCAGGTACAGCGGAGTCACCTACGGACGGTACGAACCGACCTGAAACTTACAACCGGGAACCCCGAGCAGCAAATGGCCCGTTAAAGGGTCCAAGCCCCACGTGGTGCGACACAGACCCCCTGGAACTGCGCTCTGCGGGGGTCACGGCAGTCCCGTGGAGTGCAGGGAGCACGGGATGGGAGAGGGATGGAAAAGAAAGGGAAATAAAAAAAAATCACCAGATAGGTAAGAACCACAATGTGGTAAGCAAGGTAGTTGTGGGCTGGGTTTTTTTTTTAATATTACGTGGAAAAACGACAGTAAAAGCAAAACCGAAGAACCCACTATCACTCCTTCTAGCACAGAGGAATAGAAACAAGAAAACCTCCACAAAGCCCTTCCAAAGCTCCCGATTTCCCTCCCGGGGCAGGACCCCGCCGGGCTGGGTGCACCCCGCGCTGATGACTCACGGCGCTCCCGCACCCCCTCACCTTGAAATTGCTGGAGTTGACCCACGCCGTTAACTCGTCGATCACTTTGTCGAGGCGCTGCGGGTCCTGCTCCACGTCGGGGGACCCGGCCGGGTGGCGGAGGTACTCCCGCAGCTCCTGCCCCACCTGCAGCCTGCGGCCCACGTCCTTCTGCTGCACCTGGGCGCAGAAATACTCCATATCGGCGGGCTCCATCCTCGCCCGCGCAGGAAAAGTTTGTTGGCGGCGAAGGAGCTGAGCGCCCTCAGGGCCGGCGGCGGGAAGGGCCCGGCGCGGCTGCGGTCCCCGGCAGGGCCGCGGCGGTCATGGAGCCTCTCCTCGCCCTCTCCGCCCCGGCTCCGCGCCCGCCGCCTCCATGCGCACACGCACCGCTCGCCGCCGCCAGGGGCAGGGGCGGCCCCGCAAGTGAAGCCTGGAGCGGGAAGGGGAGGCGGCTGCGGCGGAGCTGCCTCCTGCGGCTCGGGGCTTTCCAGGCGCCTCCGCGTCGTCCGAGGGGATCCCGGGAGGGCTCCCTCCCGCCGCCCCGCCTCTTCCCTGGCCGGGGGACAGGGAACGGAGAGGAGCGTTGGAGCTGTCCCCGCGGGCACCTCAGCAGAGGGCGGGCAGCTGCGGGCTCAGGGGGTCCCCGCGGGAACTGCTCCCGCCGCCTCTCGCTCTCTCCTCCCGCAGCAGCGGCGAGGCCGGGGCGGACCTCTCATGCTCCCGACGCCGCGGCCTCCGGCCCCGCCTGCCCGCCCGCGGGGCGGCTGCAAAACTTCGTCCCGGCGGGTCTCGGCGCTGCTCGCTCCCTTTCCCCGTCAGCCGCGCTGGCCCAGGCGAGCCCGTACAGTGCCAGTGTCGCTCCGCCGCGCCCCTCCGTGCTGCTGCCTCCGTCCCGTGGAAGTTGCGTCCCCGGGCCGCCCCGGCCGGCGCCAGGCAGACTGGGCGTGGCCTTCGGCAGCGCCGCCCCCCACTGCCTCTCCCCAGCCTCCCGCCCCCCGAGCCGTGCCCTGTGGCAGGCGGCGCATGCGCTCTGCGCCCCGCGTGGCGCGGTGGCGGCGCGGCCGCACTGCTGTCCGCAGAGGGGAGGGCGGTGTCAGCCGGCGCCCCGGGGACAAGGCGGCGGCGGGCGAGGAGGAGGAAGAGGAAGTGTTGAGAAACTGGCTGCCAGGAACTGGCTTTACTTCAGCAGAGGCCCTTCAGCGCAGGGCTGTGAGCTGAGGAGGTGTTTCAGGGCCAAAGCGCCTCGGTGTGAGGAAGGGGACAGGCAGCCCCTGTCCCGCGCCCTCCCTCAGCTCGCCCCAGCAGTGCGTTCCCGTGGCCCCTGTGGTTTTCACGTGCAGGGGAAGGAGAGGAGATGGCTTTCCCCCTCCTCACACCTGACCTGCTCTGCCTGGGCCTGCTCTTGTTCCCTGGGCCACGTCCTGCGCTCTCCGGGCGCTTTGGGTGAATTTAACGGATAAATGAGGGAGCTGTTACCTGTACGTGTGGGTGGCTCACAGGCCCTGAGCGCAGAAGCGCGGGGTTTGGGCAGTGGGACGTGTGACATCCCCTGTCCATGGCAGCGGACACCACCTTGGCCTGCTGTCCCTCTGACACCAGGAGGACCCATGTCACCCTGGACTGCAAGCTCCTCTCAATACAGGCCACCCTTTTCTTCTCCTGCTGCCATGTATATGATCCTTCCCTTTCTTGCACCACAGCTGGTGTTTATTTAACTTCATGTAAAAAATTCAGGGAAATACTTTTTCCCTTATTTTTCTCCTTTTTTTTCCACAGTTAGCCTTTTCCTGATTCAGATCCCTAAATTGCCTCGCTCTGGTGCTCAGCCAGTGCCTGAATTGCCTCAGGGAAAGCAGAAACAGCCAGCCAGAAGCTCCGTGGGGGCAGATGAGGGCTGATGGCACCTCTTCTCATTGCAGCCATTGTGTCATGAAAGCTCCGCTTGGTTCCAAGTCAGCGCAGTCTGGCTGTCTCACTTGCCTCGTTAGTCCGAACGCTGGGGAAGGGTGAGACTGCAGGAAAGTGAGGTACTCCCTTCATTTGGCTGCAGGATTTAGACAGGTACAAACTAACTGAGGAACCACACTCGCAAGCTGCAGTTTCACCCCAGTATGAACCAAACTAAATTTGTGCTACAGTAGCCTGGCTTGTCTGCTTCTCCCAATTCCCATTTTCTGGAATTCTGCAGTTCCTTTCTGTCCCATGCACTGACACCTGTGTGACCTTGCAGAGGACTAGTTCAGGGAGCTGATCTGGAAAACAAAAAAAGCTCTATGTCCAGAGGCATAGCAGAAGGCAAGACCATGAGCAGCCTTATGCTGAATTTGGTGTGATGAGGCAAATTCAGGATCCCATGCTCAATCCATCCCTAGGTGTTACAATAATGAAGATTTAAAAGATTATATATGCCTTTAAAACAGAAGTATATGTATTGTACTTCAAGCCTGTCATAATTTTATAAAAATATTATGAACTGCTCATTGTGTTTTCACAATGGATTTCCCTGTGCACATATAAAGAACTGTAATTTTGAATGGAGCTGAATAGTTATTGTCCTGTGTGTACAATGCCATTTACAAAGACAGATTATGAGAACTTGGTATGAAATTACTAATTACTTTTATTGAAAATGGGGCTCAAGAAACTGCTGGGAATGGAAAAATAAATATCAGAAAAATAAAACTGCATCACTACATTTTTTCAGGGCACTGGAATCCAATTCACGAGTGATGTAAGTTTAAAAAGTATATTTCTTGCAGTGAAAGTTCTAAAGTAACTGTTCTAAAAAGATTGGCTCAATAGGAAAGAACTGAGTAGATGATGCTGAACTTTTGAAGTATCAAGAACTGTGAACAATGTCAGTCCACCAAAGCTTCTGGGGGTAAAAAAAAAAAAAAGGTAATTTAAAATTCACCTTTCATTATAGTCCAAGTTAATGGCAATCTCTTAAAACAGAAAACCCTTCGCAAAAAGAGAGGGGGAAGCTCATAGCACCAGCTTTTCTGAATTTCTCTTGATTCAAAGCACATGCACGGACTAGGTAATATAACTGCTGTGAATAGCATTGAAACTGAGGAGAAGGGTAAAGTATGGTAAGATACACACTTGAAATGTTGAAACTATTTTGCCAACCCAAACATGACATCACAAAGTTATGTTAAGAGCAAAAAGCCACACTGGGATATGTGGCTTTTCTTTTTTTTTTCCCATTCCATGTAACAAGTGTTTTCTTAGAAAACATGGGAGAAAATAGTTGCTTTGCTGTGAAATCAGAGGATTAGGCTACTGTATTTCATCCTGTTGCTACCCACCAGCACTAGTGCCTTTGTACTGTATGGACATTGATATAACACTGGAAAATTGGTAGCCTTTTTGTTGCTGAGGTGCTCTGTGAAATCAAGGCAATTTCCTTTGACATCCTAGCACTGAACAGAGTTCTCTTTTTCTGTGGGATCAATAAATGTTGGTTCATTTCTTCGTCTGCAAACAAGTAGCATTTTGATTTGGCAAACAGAGCTTCTGGATGCTCATTTCTTTTTTTTTAGCAAGGCAGGAGTAGCACTCTAACGTTGAATCTAGAGCAGTCCTCCAGCTTGGACAAAGGACACGCTTTTGTCGTTAGATGTTCTCACAAGGTCCTGGTGGACTTTATACCTGGGGATGTGGGCTAGGCTCCAAAAAGAAGGCATTTTTATTCAAGCTGAAGATCTTTTAAAGCCTCTTATTCTCAGTTAAGGAGATTGCTTCCTTTGGAATGCAATCTTCTTTTTGATATGCAAGCATGTGAGGGTAAATCCACTACTCCTGTGCATTTGTGCAATGCATAATATTTTGTAGAGCAATTAAGCGCCGTAATTGTATGTGGAATGAAAATTTCCTTCAGTCTTCTGAACAGGACTTGCTAGCAACCCAAGCAATTATAGCAGGAGCTGAGGTAAATGACATTAATCCAGTGAGGTGCGTTCCCAACCTGAACTGCACACCAAACCTGTTTCTACACCCCCATCCCGTACCAGCGTGATGCACAATTATCACATGTAGCGTCCTGAAAAAGACGAGAATCATACAGAGAAACAGGCGGGGGAGGGAGAATCCTGTGCTCTTCATTCCTTTGGCTGAGAAGAAAGCATGTCCTGTGTTTCAGGCTCTGTTCCTACCCTCTTCCCTTTCCTAGCAGTAGCTTTAACAGGCTGAGACCTTGTGCAGCCAGTTATCCATCTTCTGTAGTGGGCCTGTCAGTCATTCCAGCAGAAAAGCTCCTTCCACAGACTGACTTCCCCTTCTGAAAAATCCTTCCGATACAGAAGATGTAATCCCATCACTGAAAGAACCAAAAAAATCCCTTAAAAACCCTCTGATTAAAAGGTCTCTTTATCACAAATAGCAAGCGCAGGCTGTAATAATAAAAATAGAGTGAATTTAAACATGAGTCACTCAGAAAGTTCCCGTAAATGACACTTGACATAGCCCAAGTTGACACTGAAGAAATCTGTGAGAAAGTTGTCCTTACATTCCTGTCAGATTCCTCAGCAGAGGAATTCTGCACCATGTTCCACCCTGGGTGGCTTGAAGCAAATGTTCAGGTTGTGTCTTGGATGTGGTGTACTTCAGTCATACACCACCTTCCTTTAATGTATTCTGGAATCACCATAGGCTTTTATTTCTCTATACATTGGAGATCAGTACATCGAGGTACTGTCAGGAGGTAAAATGCTGTCATGTTGTGCTATTTTAAGCAGAAATGTGGCAATTTTTGTTATCCATGTTGTATTTATTTTACATCTTCTCTTACATTAATTCTAAAAGAATGATGTGTATCTTTTCAAGCTGAATTTGTCACTGTTAATAACTTTTAAGAATCACTTGAATTCCTCCCTGTGAGATTAGCAATATCAGAATAATGAAGTAATAAATATCTTTTGAATATAAATCACTTCATTCACGAAGGAATGTTGCAATGTATGTACCAGGCTAGTTGAAGTGTTGCCCATTTTTCTCACCAGGCCTTAAAGATGAAATTAGATGTAACTGTATTAAAAAGGTACTCAGTGAACCCTGCTACATTTTGGCTCGTGCCACGGATGTTCTTGAAATTAAATATCTAATATAGATTGCTTTCATATGCTTGTTTATAGAACAGTCAGAAGTTTAAATTAGTAGTCTGGTATTTTTCTTGTCCATACTAAGTCGATTTGATTACAGAAATGGGGTGTGAGGGGGTCAGACTGATGCCTGGTTACTAGATTACTCCAAGGCATTAATTTGTTCCTTACTGTCAAATATGTTTTAACATGTAGATACTGCAATTAAATAATCCATCCTGATAAATCTTTTATGACTCATTTGCTAATTTTCTTGATACATGTGATACAGAGAAGGAAGAACAAATGAAAAACTATGGGCCATGAAAAACAGTAATAAAAAAACAAGAAAATAGTGTCAGAATTAACGTGTAAGTGGCCACTTCTATTTCATCATAGTCTGTTATGTCTTCTATAATTACTCTAAGCACTGCTATATAGTTTAGTATCCTTTATGTCATATTTGTACAGCAGCAGAAATGTTTGTCTTAGTGGCAGAAGTATTTAACCATGGTTTGTCAAGAGAATGATTGTGTCTGTTTTGTGCAGCAGGTTAGTTTGCTTGACCTTGATCAATTATGCTTTTCAGTCTTTAAATTGCTGTGATGGAATATGATATGCCAGTGTTCTGGGTAAAACCTTTGTACAATGCTGATGTGCAATCATTTTTTGTCATGCTGGAAAAATTTGGGATGCAATTGCTCAACATAATAGTCTATCAATTTTCTAAATTGTTAAACTTAATAAGTTGATTAAACTTTTAGTTAAAATACTCTCAAGAACTTTTTCAGTATAGGTGTAATTACCTTTGTACTGTCATGCTACTGTTTGTAACAGCAGTACAAAATAATTAGGAAAGTATCCAAAATACTTGATTCATCCAACCTGAAAAATAAAATCTAGTGAGCACAGAGTGTACTGCACAGTGGTATCAGGGGACGTGTGGTTGGGTGTATTTTGGCCTTGGGCTGGCAAAATCTGTTCTTGCAAAACAAGTCAATGGCATTTTTATCATCTGCAAGAAGCTCACGAGGCAGTGAGTGCACTGAAGAATGTGAAAAACTGTGCAGAACAGTTTAAGTCTCATTACAGAGAAACAACTTTGCAGACCAGATAGTGTGTTGATACTCGTCCTGGTAACACCAGTGCAGTGGCAGACCCTGCCCACATTTACGTGAAGCAACCCACTTCTTACTGCATGGGAATCAGAAGGGAAAGGGAAAAACATGAGTGATCTGATTTGTTGGTCTCTGGACTGGCTTGCTTTTTTTTTTTTTTTTTTTTTTTCTTTAGTGCAAACCCTGCTATAAATAGGACCAGATTCACCAGTCATTTATTACTGGAGTAACTCCTACATTATCAGTATTGATCAAGAAAGGTTTTCTCAGGTAAGAAGAAGCTGCAGGTTTCTTCCTCAAAAAGAAAGTTTTCCTTACATATACATAGTTGAATGGTATACATAATAAATACATAAAGTTACATACATATAGTTCGAATGCTCTTTTGCATAAAGAACTGAATGTATTTGCATTTTGGGATTAATTTAAGCTGACTGATTTATTTGTTTTTCTGGCTGTTGCCCGATTTTGACATGCTTTTTTTTTCCGTTGTAGGTTGAAAAAAAAAAACCTTGTCTGGCTGCTTGAGAGCTCCCTCTCGTGGTAGACATTCCTGGAAGATCTTCGCAAGTATTCCTCTCCGAAGGCATGTCGTTGAAACTTTACCTATCGTATCTATTACTGATAACGCTGTGCAGCGAAAGAAAGAAGCCAAGCTAGCAGTTGTTACAGATCATATTTTTTGCTTGGCTGTCCACCCTTCTCACATAGAAACCTACTGGTTTGTCATGGATGCAAACATCAAGTGGTATTTTGGGGGAATTTCGAAGTGAGTATGCATATGAAAAAAAAAGTAAGTATTCATCTGTGTTCTAGGAAAATAAATAAGTCATGGATGATTTTATTTTTTACCCCAAAAAGAATAAATTACTCTCCTTGTCTAGAACAGTTTAGAATCTCTTGTATCAGGTTGGTGCTGCTGAATGTGCAGTGTAAAGCAGACTGTACTTACTACAGCCATTGGGAGCTTTGACCAAATACCCACTGTTATGGGTCTGCGCTGTACAAGAGTGTGTTTTCACTAAATGGCTTCACAGTTCAGAGCTGTTGCCCACTCTGTGCAGGAGGAGTACCAAGAGTTTGGCAAAAGAAGTTCAAACATTCCCCCTTTCCCCCACAAGTCTTGGCCTCCTGTGTCTCACCTGGGAAAATATGTGGATCTGCAGCATCAGAGGCTAAAGCAGCAGCCACAAATCCTGCAAACCTCTTGCACAGTGTGGAGGAGTCATTGCAACTGGCTCTGTGTCTCCTGGGAGAGGCTGAGTCATGCTTTCTGGTACCTTTGCACCAGCCAATACAAGGGAGTGTAAAAGTTGCTTCTAAGAATACAGAGGGTGCACCGATTCTCCCTATTTTCCTATGGTTAAAGTGATGGCCTGTCCAGATCTTCCAAGCTAGAGTGAATTATAGCATTTTAGAATGAACACTGAAATGAGATAATAGCCATAAATATAGCTCTGAAAATGATAGCACTGTAAATCAAGGAAAATAGTGGGAAAAGTAAGGTAGACTATGGGGGAAGACAGTAAGGTTGGTTTTGTGGATGTATATCTTGTGGGTTCTGAGGTGGACTGTTTACATTAAATGTAGTTTAACTCATAGTGTTTTAATGATAAAACAGCTCACTCTGTCAAGAAAACAAAGCATTTAGTCACATATAGTTATCTAACGGGGAAACAAGCAACAAACCCACATGAATCCAAGCAACTTGAATTCAGGCAATTTTTGAAAACTAAGGTTGGATTCAGATCCTATGGCTCACCCGTATCAGGGATTGGGATTGCTCTTTTACTTTTTTTTTACTTGCAGGAAGAGGTTGAGGTACTGATGTGGTGTGTGCTGATGGGACCTTTTCGTGAAAACATGTGGAAATAATAATTTATTGAAGCAATTAAAATGAGTAAAAGTTTATTGTAATTAAAATGTAATATCACTCTCAGAACCCAAATGATAAATTGTTATATAAAGATATATGCATAAATTTAATTTAAAAAAATGACTTGTTTCAAAGAATTATTCAGAACAACTTCTGACTTTTCTTTGGTATTTATTGATCTTCATGTAGATCTTCAGTTTACTTCCCAACAAATTCTATGGGCAGTAATTTATTTGATGTTTGCAGATGCCTTTTGACACACATATTTAAAGAATTTGATATTAATTTACCCTAATCTATACATTTGCAGTTAGGAGTTTCATAAACCAACGTTTAGGTGCTAATTTAGCAGTATTTCAATAAATATTTTAGGTACTTCACCACTTTTACATTCCAGAATAGAAATGGTTAGAGGAGTGAACATACGGATTTGATACAGAGGCATTTTGAACAGACAACATTTCTTAGAGTGAACTTATGAATAGGGGTTTTGTTCTCCTTTCAGAGTGTCTGTCTTTGCACTGAGAGAGCTCACTCACTGACATTGCAGGTCTGGGGGACTATTTCACTATAGACAAAGAAAAATATGTCATAGGCAACAATGTAATGTAACTTTTTTTTCTATAGAATCTCAAGTAGTATCCTGCAAATTCGTGACAGCAGAAGTGGACTCTTTTTCATCTGCTTTTAACTGGGTAACCATAGTGTCTGGGATGCCTCAGTTATGAATTCCCTCTTTTTTTTAATACCATATGACTCATAGCAGAAACATTCCTGTATTCATTGCCAGCATTTAAAGTCAATAACCAGCCTATTTAGAAGTAAATTCCTATTGAAATAAAAATTTCTGCATAGGGGTATTTCTGCATACAAACGCATCCTGTGCTATGGATTTTCCAGAACGTATGCCCGGCCCGTACATGAGCAAGCGTGTGAGTGCTCAGAGTGGTGGCAGATGCAAAGCCCTGTCCCCAGCACGGTACACGGTCATCTTGGCCATGGATGTCTGAAATAATTTCTTGCCTCCGTATATACTTGTTCATTTTCTGAAGTGTAAAAATGCATGCTTCTTTATGTGTATAAGAATGGCAGTGTTCTTCTCTCTTAAATGCTTTAAAGATCTGGTACTGAATGTAAAGCTTGCATCCCACTTCTGTCACAAAGCTGTGTGGTAAGGGAGAAGTAAGAGCAGTAAAACCAGTCCATCTGAATTACAGATTTAAATTTGAGATGGACCTGAATGACAACATCTGAAATTTCAACATAGAGTTTGATTTTCCACCCACAGTTCACTTTTATTCATCTCTGTGGTTTTGCTGTGGACCATTATAAGTCTAAGGACTGGTTTCAAAACTGTAGCTGTAGACTTGGGCTGAGATTCAGAAATCCAGAAAATCCTGTTGTGATGAGGCATAATGTCAGTCCTTACCTAAGCAAAACTTCTCTTGAGTGCAGTGAGTGTTGCTTAAGTACGAACTTCCGAAGTATGCCCAAAAATAGGAATGAAGCACATCTTGGCAGTGGCTACAATTCCTCATATTTATGAAAGCAATCCTGGGGCATGATGACATTTTCAAAACTAGCATCCAGTTATATGTATTTTGGGGAAAAAAATGGAAATCTACTTCAACAGAGGATAAGAATGTAATACTCGCCCAATCTTATTTTCCTGAAGTATGCATGGTGAAAGGAAAGTGCTTTCCGATCATCCACATTGTTTCTTCAGGCAAACACTTCAATCAATCAGATTTTGCTAACTGAGAAAACTTTTAGAGAAGTTGTGACATTCCTGGCATTTTGTAGCACTACTTTCTGTTCCCTGGGATCCTGGAAGTTTCACAAAGCCTGTGCCCTCTGGGTTTCACTGGGACAGATGAGACCAGCAACATTTTCCTTCTTCAGTGCAATGTAATCAAGATCTTGATGTTGCTTGGAGAAACACTAACTTGAGCCTAGAGAATGAAGCAAACATGCTGGCTATGTCTACACTGCATCTGAAGTTACTCGATCCCTGTTCACACTGCAGACTGCAGGGTGCTGCCATGCTCTTACAAGGATGTCCATACATAGGGATACACTACAGTTATGTCAGAAGATGAAACCAGACCTTTTGGCTTTGAAAGCATTTTGCAGTGCATATCTGTGCAACCTTAGGTGTTTGAAGATGTGGGTTTGTGCAGACCAGAAGCTGCCTCCAAGGACCATTTCAGAAAGCATGGTATTTGTATAGTTACGCGACCATAGTGCTAGCCAGGCCAGGAATTTTATTCAAGGAGTATTATTCAAGGCAAAATACTACGTCTGTCCTCATTAGCATAAATTGTAGCTAAACAGAGTCTGTCACAGTCAGCTCCAGAGTGTCTTGCCAGGCAGTGCTTGGCATCCCAGGGTTTGCTGTTCAGTTGGCAGCCCTGGAGGAAGTTCTGCAGCTGCAGGTGAAAGCCAGAGTGAACACACAGGTATAGCTGCAGTGGCTGTGCATGTCTGCTACCAACATTGCTTTTTGCTTGTCGTTGTAGGTGCGTGGCAGACTCTGGCTCCAACAGTCACCACATGCTCAGCCCTTCTGGAACTGGAGTGTGGTGTGATGTCCTCTCTTGTGCCTTGTCAGTGTAATGGTGTAGTCAGCCTGGCAGACAAGACGGCTGAATATCCCACCTGTGCTGCAGAATACCAGAAGAAGCATGTCATACGTGAAGGTAAGCACTGGGGGTGCGGGCTGTGGTGTGGCCCTGTAGTTGTCCTAGCAGCAGTGCTCATGAGCAGATCAGCCCACACCTCCTCATTTTACGTACTGGTGGAGACGTGAGGAGGAGGATCCTCTGCTAGCTTAACTAGGTTACTCTCTCAGTGCCCCGCAGTGTGCATAAATAATCGACAGTGGACAGTCAGGGCTTCTGGCCTCAGGCAGTGTACGCACTAATAAGGCAGTACAGCTGAGATCCCAGAACCTGTATCACAAAATGCAGTTTTACGTATACTCTGTTCCTTCCATGCCAAGACATGATCATTACATGAAAATCCAAGAACACAATTATCACAAAGAGTTTTCTTGAGCCATAATTGTGTCCAGTAGTCCATGTAAATGAATATTTAATCCAAACAATATTTTCCCACAAAGAGGCACACCCCGTTAAAAGATAATGCAAACTGTATCTCACAGAACTGGGCACTGGCTATGTAATCATTGCTTAAATCCAGGCAGTCTTTATCAGCTTTAAAAAGTGTCTGTAATCTCTCTTTATAAGCATATAGATCTCAGCAGGTGTTTTGCCTGAAGGGTTGTACAGCAGCGGGCCTTCTGAGAGTAATCGAGGCAAAACTCATCATATGGTTTCAGTATAAAACTGTTACTGATATTATAAATATTTCCAGCTTTAATTAAGTTAAGCTACCATTACTCACTCCTACTTAATGTACCACTATTATAGTTCAATTGCAGATTGACTTTCTTTCCATAACCACTAACTAGCAGTTGGTTTTATGAGCCTTGGTTTTTTCCCACTCTGATAAAAGTCCGTTATACAATAAAATCTGACTTAATTTCGAATGCATTCTGGTCACTGTGTTTTATTTCACATGTCAGTAGTCATAAAGTAGAGAGCTGATCCTGCAACAAGAAGAAAATCCGATATTAAATTAATACGTAATAGCTTTGTACAGTGTAGTATTTTGTCACTGAGAGATCAGTTTTGTCAGCCTGGCATTTGCAATTGGTAGTAGGTTCAGAAGATACACTACTTCTCTCAGGAAATAAGTCAAAAGTATGGAATGAATATTATTACTTTTAGTTTTATCTTGTGGCTAGAAAAAATGAGCTCCCTATATCTTCTGCCAGTATCCCCTGTTTATTTAGGCACTGCTGAGGATGAGGGTGATGTGATTTACATGGCAATTGTCTTCAGAAAATTTCTCATTCTGTTCTACAAGTGAATTTTTAAGACAGAAGGGGAAGAGTGTGTTTTGTTCCTTGATGGTAACAATGTTGTTGGTTGTAGAGTACAGCATGGCAGCTACCTCTGTGCTGTAATACAGAGCTGATTGGCTTGGGCAATGCTTCTAGAGGCTTCTGCTTTGAGAAGTAATTCTGGTGGGGCTACGTCAGGAATCTCTGCACTGTGCATTACACAAGTAACCTTGTACGTTTCCATCTATCTTCATCTATTGGCTCTTTACAATTGTATGTTTTTTCAGACAGCAGTTTTTAATTTGCTTTATTTACAGTAATTCATGCAGTTGTCTTTTTCCTCTGCAGCACAGTAATATCGACAACACCAGAAAACCGAGACATGTCAGACAGCTTCGTTCCTTTCAGGTGTAGTACGGAGCTGAAAGCAAATGCAAGAAATATGTATTTATCTCCATTCTGAAGTTGCCACAGGCCAGTTTGGTCCCTGGAAAAATTCCAGCTACCCTAAGAGTTGCCCTAACTTGTACCATAATTGCTATGTTTCCCACAGGACTTTTCAGCACTATGCATGACAAGTACTGCAGAACATCTCGGCCACACCTCAGACTGCTTTCATGCTGGCTCGCACATGGGAAGATCTTCAGCAAATACCTAGTAATTTCTCTACTTTTTGGGAAGACCTCTTCTGGTACAGGTGATCTGGGAATGTGAAGAGAAATAAAAGAGGAGAGACAGGGACAGCTAGTGGCCACAATATGTTAATGAATTCTACTAAGACAGAAATCCCAGGTTCTTCTCCTGGGCCTGGTATCAGAGTGCTTCTGACAGGTAACTTCTATGCTATATTTAAGACAGGTCTATTAATATATAATTGCTTCAATTATTGTCTAACTTAATTAATATTTACAAAGTGTTCCTAAATCTTTGCAAAGACCCCTGCATGCACCTGTAGTTATTTACTAGGTATTATGGCAAATAAACCCACAGTCCTATGTTCCTCTTTGAACACGTAAATGCCCTAAAACTTTTGTGCTGAACTTAATCAGGACACCCTGAGCTTGATGCTTTTTCACAAGCATTCTGAGTCACCACCTCAGCTTGCAATAATTGCCCACAGTCCTCCGTTCTTTACATCATTCCCTTTTCCATTTCCTATTCTTAATTCCTCTGTTACCCTGCATGTAATCTGGCTAATGTGCCATTTGCAAACACTGTTTATTATTCCATGTGAGTATACAAGCAAACATGAGGGGAAATGAGTTGGAGCAAACTTTTCGTGTGTCAGTGATGAGATACAGGGTCAGCATGCTGTCACAGCCCAAGAGTGCCAATGACTGGGTACAACTATAGCACTTCTGAAATACATATTCTGGTGAGCCTTAAATTTTAATTTTTAATTTTTATCTTTGTTCTTATTAAATAAGATAAAGTAAAGTAAAAGTAAAATTTCTCATCTCTCACTGAGCTGTTTTTCGGGCACGTATTTGGATGTGCATGTATTTAGACCTTATATGAGTTTTATACAAATGGAGATGTTCATCTTTGAATCACTGCATACATTTCTGGCTGATAAAACAGATCGTTTAAATAATTAGCATATAAACACTAGGTACGTTGAATGAAAAGTCATGTTGAATCATCTACATAGTAAAGAAAAAATTCTTTAGCTGCTTCATCCCTGAAAATAAGTACTTCATTAGACACTGATAAACTGCCAGGCCAAGCAGGTAATACTGGTAAGATCAAAATGGAAGAAATGAGGAGGAACAAAACATGCCATGGGAAAAAGAATTGACCTGCTATGATGACTCACATCCAGCTAATCGATCCAAAGCACATTCTTTGAACCCTGTGAGAAATGGAGGAAGCAGATGCTAGAAACAAATGTAAAGATAAGGGTACAGAGAACCAGGAGCCTGAGAGTAGACAGACACATGCACTTCTTGTGTTATCAGAGTTACAGAAGCATGAAGGAGGATTCTACCGGTAAAGAAGTGGTTAGTCTTTGCTTTTTACTTTGTGAAATTCAATTGCTGTCCCAGAGTGCTTCCAAGGACAATTTAATGTCATAGTCGTTGTCAAACTCCTCACTAAGTAGTTTGTAGGTAGTGCCAGCTGATTGCAAAAGTGACCGCTGATAAGCCTGTCAATGCTTGCATGGACAATGGATGGTAATTAAGCATTCATTTAAACATAATATTTGAAGCAGGAATAGACTATCTCGTGTTCCTTGAAATATCTTATTTGTGTATGTCAACATCTCTGTATCTGAAAGGAGAGGAAACAGAGTTAAGTTGCTAGGTGTACTAGTTTGAAAGGAATGCGACATTACAGTTTATACCAGTCAGTGGGAATGGAAGAAATGTTGTGTACACAAATCAATTGAATGTCTGATTCCACAGAAGAAAATAACACTTAAGAAAATGAATTCTTTTTTTTCCCCCTCTACAAGTGACTCATTACAAAAATTTCAGTCTATGTATGTGACTGTAAGGACTTCCTGGAACTTCACAAGGGAACGTCAGGCAGAGCAACCTGAGAATTCGTGAAGTAAGTATTAGGGATAATTTACTGAGCTTGCAGAACATAATTTGCATGCTAATTTCCTTACAGTAACATTTTAGGTACTGACATTAATCAAGCCGTGTCCAGATACTTCATGCCAGGATGAGTCATATATCACAAATAGTGCAGTGAAATCTGCCCTAATTTATATAACTTTTACAAAGGTGTCGACTGAGCTGTAGTCTCGTAACACAAACTGGCTCATCCGGTGTCTCTCAGACTCTCCCCTTTAATGTCTGTCAGACTCTGTGATGTCCTATGGATGTCCTACCACAATTAGAAGCAACTTGAGCCACAGTTATCTCCTTTGATGAAAAAAAAAATAGAAAAAGCATGTATTGTAAACTGTCTTTGATCAAATCATCCTCCCCTTTTTTTTGTGCAAAACCACATGGCTAATGCTGGATTTTGTTGCTTGCACCACATACAGCCATAGAGAGACAGCAGTATGATGAAACAGAAGATTAAACCACATCTTTTGCATCTTTTTGTAGACTGCAGCAGTAGAAGTTTGTCTGTCATTTCTCCTTTGAACACTGCAAAGCAAGCAGTTTTAGGAGGAATCCTCTGGCAGTGTCGTTGGCAAATCCTGTTGACATTTCTATATCCCCAAATTTTTGTGGTCGGAGCAAACTGCAAAAGAGCTGCCTGTACTGGCATTTGTTACATTATGTAACAGAGAAACTTTGTTCTGACTCAATATGTTTGGAATGTGTAAGGTAAAAACTTGACATCATGGACAAGTTTAACAGCAGGACATGAGGATCTCCACTGCTTTCCCAAATGCATTGCCTATGTTGTTATTAGAGGTGGTTCTTTGTAAGCTCCTTGGTGTTTGTGTTCAGGGGATGTTTTGAACTGGGAAAAGTCACAAACCCCTCCCTGCATGGACCATGGAACAACCTTGATCTCACAGGCTTCTGTCTTTTGTTTGATCTTTCCGTATTTTGTAAGGTCTTGGACTGTTGCTCACCGGAGTGGGTTGTTTCCAGAGAATGAGGACCAGAGCTGTTCTTCCTGGACTGTGTTCCTAGGGAACAATTCACTCAATTCCCACAATAGAAGAAGAAACCTTGAAATTTCAGCTTTTAAATCAGGTCCTTGCTTTCCTCCTTACATGCTTGTCATCCCTCTTGGACTTAAAATTAGGCCTTGGCCCGTGTTGTTGCCTCCTAATACCACTCCAGCAGTGTGCTCTGTCCAGCACACAATGGTAAATTCTTCCCCCGGACTGCAAGAAGCTTTTCCTTAATAGATTCTGTCTACACAGAGACACTGGCAGTACGCACAGATGGGGATATGGAGGGTCGGCCCATACAAATGTGCTCAAAAGTATGTCTGGCTTTCGATTCACAAACCCCTTAACATCCTTTTACTGAGTGGGCAGAGCAGCGTGTCTCATTGTTTATCTGAATTAGTGAGTAGGTGGTAAATAACCTAGCAACAAGCAAAGAGCTGCACTGTGCATTCCGGCAGCTGCTGCTACAGGCACACGAGTAGAGGCACGTGCCTCCGGCTGAAGGACAGATGTGCCCTGCCTCACACATGAGCAACAAGCTTGTCTCTGTTGGGGCACATGTACACAGCCCACATGAGGGACAAAGTTTATTACTGTCTTCTCATAAAGCTGCTTTGTGCAGTGGAGGAGTTCTGGATATTTGAACTGCGACTTACTACAGGCTCTTCTCCACCTGAACTGCTGAAAATAAAATGCTTCACTGACAATACTTCAACAGCAAGGACTGCGTACTGGTGTAAACCTCTCACTTGCCACACAGAGTCTATAGAACCACAGAACGGGATTGCAGCTGTGTTTTTTAGTGAACTTTACCAAGGGAAGGTGTCTCTGTCAGTATCTTACTTGCCATCCTGCTTGTTCCAGGTAGCAAGAATTGATCTTTCTATACGAGCAAGCATTATGCTGTACAATGACCAACCACCTAATTCCCTACTTCCAGCCAGACCTATTTCAAGCTATGTACAATTATTTCTGTTTGAATATTTTAATTTCAGGATATGAAATACTCCAAACAGAAAATACTGTTGAAAGAAATGCTAAGTCAATGATGACTTACAAAGCATGTTCCCCAGTTAACCAGATTTAATTTCTTTTATATCTTCAATGTAATAAACCTAGAAGTCTTCAAATTATACATGGAGTTTTCTAGTCAAGCCTTGTAATTGTAATGTAATACACCAAAAAAGGTATTTTTCTTGCATAGCATATACAAGCAAAACCAATATAAAATTTAATTACATCTTGTAAAATACAAATGAAGGACAAATATTAATTTCTGCTTCTTTGAAGGTTACTCTGCCCTTTGGTGCAAAAACTATTTGGATCGAATCGATGACCTATTTGGACAAAATTATTTATAAAATGCTTTTATTTATACAATGATTAAATAAAGATAGCAATGTTTTACAGTGAATAAAATAAAGCTGTTGCTTTAGGTATATCCCATATTGCAATAATTAAGAGTTACCCAGTTATCTTTCATCTATTTTGTTACTTTCCATTATTGATATAGTTCCATTATTGATATAGTTCCATTATTTAGTAATACAGAATTTAAGTGAAAACTTTCTGACTTTTAAATCAAGGGGTACCTTAATTAGCCAAGCTTGTAAGAGCAATTTGTAAAATCAAAACGTCATCTCTCTTCTGGAATGAATGAAGAAACACATAATTAAGTTTCAGTTGTTTATTATTTTAAAATTAGAAGCAGTAAAAACATAGCATAGTTAAGGAACATTGCAAACCACTTTTTTTCAAGGTCATTAATCCTTTCTTCTTTTAACTTTTAATTAAAGATGTGATAACATTACAACGCTACCCATCTCCTGTTGGGGCTTCTGAAATCCTATGACAGTTCAAGGAAATGTTCACAGCAAAAATAAGTGCAGTGTAAGGTAAAATTCAGTTCATTATCACAAAAAAGCAGATGTTTGATTTTTCATCTGCTTTTAATGTGATGTTACAGGTACTTTGTTTTCCATTCCTAAGGGTAAAAATTATTTAAAACTCTGTAATTTATATTATGTAAAGTAGAACTAATGATTTACTAAGTAACATCAACGGCTCAACAATGAACAAAGGTAGGACAAAGCTTTTCCTTCTTTCAACAAACTTTCAGAAGAAGGCACTGAACTCTTTTCAAACTGCACACCATAAACTGCACCAAAATGTGTTGATTACAGAGTTTTCAGGCCAAAATCTAAGTCAAATACTCATGCATGACTTTGGATTTTTCAGAAACTTATACGCAAGGTTGGACTCAGTAAATAGCTGTGCAATCTGCCCAGGATTAAATGACAATGATAGTCTCTATTACATCCACCTCTTCTTATGCATAGCTGCCCCATAACCAATAGATGGGAAACAGGGTGTAAGTTTGCACCCTCACAAACACTCTCATTCAGAGTAGAAGTGCCCATTTTGGGGGTTACCAGTCACCTGACTTACATCAGTATATCTATAGCAATGCACATTTATGCTTTGCTTTGGCTCAGGATAATTACCTATGTAAACATTGCCTCTTTTTAAGTAGAGTGTGTCTATCTGGAAGCAGAATGTGACTGAACCCTAATATATGGTACACAGGACTATGATAGTACAGCTAAATAGCAAGCAGTTTTATACAACGAATTGTAAAAAAAAAGTATTTTATATGTTTGTATTTATACATCTTGCAGTATTCCTGACCTTCAGTTTTTGGGAAACATGATTTAATAGTCTCTCAGCTATTCTATACTGCACTGAAAAGCTGCTGCTGTCTTCTACAAAGCTGTTCTGCTTTGCAAATCTTCTAAAACCACAGTGATACTAATAGTATAGGCAATAAATACTGTACCTTAAAAAACCCCTTATATATCCTTTTGAGTGGGACATAATTTTGCCACAGATTTTTAACAGGATATATGAAAATACTTTAGCAATGCTTTTCATGCTTATTATAAAGACCTACTGCTATAAACCATGATGTGGGACAGCGAAGAGCTGTTTTCTCCCATTTACGTGGTGTATTTGAGTAACAAGCACAGGCACTATCATTATGTGATCAGTAACAAGGCATATTTCTGAAGCCTGCTGAGGCTTGAGGGAAATTCTAGGCTGCACTCAAATCGGCCTAATAGCTAATATTCTTGTAACCATTTCTGGAAAATATTGCACTGATGCTGCTTGGATTCCCTGTTTGCTCTGCTCTAGTCCATCTACAATGCAGCAGGTAAAATTATTCACTGAGGTCAACAGTTTCCAGGCCTCATATAATCTCTTTCATAACTCATCTAAATTCATATTACTTTACCTCCGTCTTCTCTTTAGCCTTCTCTGATCCCCATTTCTGCTCCTGCTTGCCATTTATTTCATCTACAAGGTTCTTTTCCATGCCATTAGTTGTGCATGTGATGCCCTTCTTATTCTAGACCATTCTGCCAGCATCCTCTCCTCAAGCAAAAATCAGACATAGCCACAATCCTTATTTGGCTTGTGGTTGAAAGGCAACTTTGATGTAATTACCACTATACACAAGTGTTTACCCTGAATAAATGTACAGACTGTATTGATTTAGATCTGTTTTCCCTCCTTCTCCAAGCCTCTCATTTCTTCATCCTGACCTGTATCACACCTGGAATTTAGACTGAAGATGTGTTTTTCTTATTTAGCATTGGAACAGCGGGAGGATTGTGTATCCAGCATTCTTGGGAATGCAGCTCTACAAGCACAAAGATAAGCACGGCCTCTGCCCAGCTGAGTTTGTTATCAATGTATCTTCTGGTTCAGGTCCCTCCTCACCTACGAGAGACATAAAACTCTAACAAATACAAATGACAATTGAGGAAAATAGGCTTATTAGCGCCTCTAAATTTTGAAACAAAAGATAAAGGAATGTCAAATTTGAAGGAAATGGTAGGAATTCTTCCTCTTGCTTTTGATTATGGGCTGTTAGGGAGAAATTTCATCCATAGGTCATGAGAATTTTACATTTTCTTCTAAATGGGCAGTAGGACTAGATGGGTTATTTGGATCCAGTCAGAGCTTCTTCTGACATACAACTCGTTTTCCGCATTCCCTCATTTTGGTAACTGATGATAATCACTCCTGAAACTCATGGTCAAAAGATAACAGTGATAAATGATTTGGTATTACCCTATGTCACCAAATGATTATGTTAGGAGTATCCAAATGGGTCTGGATCTGTGTGATTAAATGAAGCTTTAGGCAAGAGGACCATGAGGTTTAATGAAACGAACAATTAGGTCCCTTAGCACTTTCTTTTGCTGATTTTTGGTTTGTTTAGTACAGCATTTGTTTGCCAATTAGTGCTATTGGTACAGGGCAACTCTAATGCTATGGATCAAGCAGCCTGATCAAAATCTACAGAATAAAATACAGCAAATGCAGGATAAAATCCTGCATCAACAAAACATCTGTACACAGAATTTGTGAACAGAAAGCAAGCATAAAATAGAACTTCAGAGTTCAGTGGAAAAATTTTCTGTCTAAAAATTGTACACAAAAACCATGAAGCACGCAGAAAAGCCAGTTTGCATACTGAAAGCAAATCTGACTTTTAGAAATGCTTTTGCAGAACTGCAGTGCTCTACATATACATAATAGTTGTTTAGGGAAAAAGGAAAACTGGGGAGATCTAACGATCTGTATATACTAAAATGTATTAGTGACCTTGGTAATGCTTAAATATGGTTATGACTTCTTTCTGCTGCATTACTTCAAACATTTTAGGGAAAACCTGTTTTGAAGTGGTTCCCGTAGATACTATCATAAATTTGTTGAAGAAGGAAGTATGGTCTGTTGTTTAAAGCACAGGACTCTGAGTCAGAAGATGTAGATTATGCCCCCTGCACTGATAACTACTGACTATGTGGCTTCCTCATCTCTAAATTGGGAAACAGTACTTAACTAGTCAAAGGTAACAAGGAGAGAAGTCATTACTGCTTATAATTGTAATAATCAGAACAAAGCCTTCAGAGGAGTACTGAATTATTAAGAAATATGTGAGAAAGAAGGAAATCACCTGTACATTTGAAGTTCTGGTAACTTGTTCTAAGACAAAGTGAAATTTCTGTGCTGTGCTGGTGGACGGTTTAGGAATGCAAAGTATCAGTGGTTGCATTTGTTAAGCAATAGCCATCTAAAGGTCACCATGGCTCCAAAGTAGAACTATGATCTCATAGCTGCAGTTTTTGCCCTTCCCTGTTCACGCCCTTTCTGTGTTTATGGCTGCTGGAGGTATTGATGGCTTCCATCTCCCATATATAGACAGCCGTGTATCTTGTAATGATGTGTAAGCTAACTATGTCCCAGAAGGTCCTGATGGTGGAAACAAAGGGAAGCAATTGCCCAGCTGACTTCATCTTAAGAGTAATCAGAATCTAAGCTTGTGGGGGTGTTTTCCCTGGGACAGGAAAGTGCAGTCAGTGCAAGGCTGACTTAAGATCAGAGACCAAGTTCTTACAAGTGTATAAGGGCAATAAAATCTGGGGGGGAGGAGGGGGAAAGCAGTGAGGAACTCACACACTCATATGTGAGTAAGGCAGGAGAACTTACTTTCTGTATTCATTGTGTGATAAAAATATGTGTTTTTTAAAATGTAAAAATTAAGTCAACTGTTATTTGGTTTTGATTGAGCTATGAGAAATCGAGCTGGGTGTTTGCTCAGCGCAGGGAGGCAGGAGCACACAAAGGAACTGTTAACATTCACTTTTGTGAACGTAGCAGAGGTTTGTAACAGCAGCCACCCGGCCAGGCTCTGAAGGATAGCCACTTGGGCCACACCGACGGTGACTAAAAGCAGCACAACGAGGACAAGTCCATCGCCTCCTTCCCTGTGCCTGTGCCGGGCAGGGACGGGCTGCTGTGGCCACAGCACCTCCGTACCCGGGGATGGTTAATCCTGGAGGAGCTGCC
Organism: Podargus strigoides; assembly: GCA_028020825.1. NCBI lineage: Eukaryota > Metazoa > Chordata > Aves > Caprimulgiformes > Podargidae > Podargus > Podargus strigoides. The sequence continues at coordinate 11,284,637 of CM051623.1, read as the reverse complement.
CCTCCCAGCGGCCACAGGCTGAGTTCCCAGGCTCTGCCCTTTTCCTCCACCACTTCAGGAGCTCACCAGATGAAAACGAAGACAGCTTCACCCAGTGTGGTACATGCTTTACACGTGGTCTGCTATAACGTGAGACCAAACCCTTTTACATAATTTTAAGAGTACTTTTAACACTCCTCTTTATGGTATCATCACCTCGGGGCTTGTGTAATAACAAAACAGCAGGGTTGCAGCCCTCGCTGCACGCGGCAGAGGTGGCAGAAGGGAGGGGACAGGAGGACATGGGCTGGCTGTCCCTGGTCCGCCTGTGCGAGCTGCGCCGGGCCGGCAGCAAGCGCGATGCGGGGGGCAGACCCGCGGTGTCACTCCGTGCCCACAGAGACATTCCAGCGTGTGCTTGTACCGTATTTCAAACACCCATTTCTACGTGGGTTGAGTGCAGGACCCTTCGCTCCCCTCTGACGCGTTTCCAGCCTGACCTCTCACTGATTTCCCGGTCCCACTGCGTTACCGGCGTGTCACAGCCTACGGGACCGGCTCGCAAAGCGCCCCTTACCGCCGCTGTCACGTCCTTCGCTCACGGCGCTGTCCTGAGGTGACACTCGAGCCCTCCCCCTCCACCCCCAGGCCCGCTGCCCTCGCTGAGAACCCACGACTCTGCCGACTCCCCGCCACGCCGCGGCGAACACCCGAGCAGCGCGCCCCCGCCTCCGCTCCGGCGGCCTCGGCTCCTCCCTCAGGCGGTGCGAGGGGCGGGGACACGGCGCGTGACGGCGCTGCGTGGGGAGCGCGCGGCGATCCCGGAAGCGCGGGCCTGCGGCCGCGGGCAGGGTGGGCAGCGCGAGGCGGGCCGGGCCGCTCGGAGAGGAAAGGGAGCGCGGAGCTGCGGTGACGGCGGCGGCTGCTGCTGCCGCCCCACGCGCGGCCGCCATGACGAACTTCATCTCGGTGCAGCTGAAGAAGGCCTCGGAGGTGGACTTGGCCAAGCCGCTGTGCAAGTTCATTCAGCAGAGCTACCCGGGCGGCGACGCCCAGGCCGAGCACTGCCGCGCCGCCGAGGAGCTCGGCAAGCTCCGCAAGAGCGCGCTCGGCCGCCCGCTCGACAAGCACGAGAGCGCACTCGAGACCCTGCTCAGGTAGGGGCCGGGCCCGGCCGACGTGGGGCCCTCAGCGGCCCGCAGCGCCGCGCTCACCCCCCGCCATCCCCCTCCCTCCGCTTCCGGCGGGGCGGGCGCGCACCTCCCCCGCCCCGAGTGCCCTGCGCGGCTGAGGGGCCCCGGCGGCAGCTCCGGGCCGGAGCCCAGGCCCAGATCCAGGCCCAGGCCCTGGGCGCGGCGGAGCCGGCACCAGGTGCGGGCAGGCCCAGGTGTGGGCGGCTCTCGCGGGACGGAGCGGCTCGTGGGTTGCGTGCCCGCCTCCCCGCCGCGGGCCGGTGTCTGGGGCAGGCACCCCGGCGCCCGGGTGGCTTGCGGCACCCCGGGGCCCCCCAGCCTCGCCGCACGGCCCCGGTGGGGGCGGAGTGGGGTTGCAGGTGATGGCGGAGTGGGGGGGCCCTGTCCCCATCAACTGCCCCTTTGCAGGGTGAGGTGCTGTCACGGCTGGGGCTGGGTAGACACTGCAGCCTGTTTTGCTTCTTGGAAACGAGCATGTGTGTATTTTGTTTCAGTATTATTTTTTGCTGTTGCAGCTCCCAGCTTCGTTTTCATTTTTTTTTTTTTTTTACTGTCGTGTTTTCCTTCCGTTTTCTGTGTTTAGCAGCTTACTAATGTATTTGCAGAGTCACATCCTTATTTTTTACTTAACACAGTTTGCTCTTAGGAAGGTTACTTGTGCCTCTGCTGTGCTGGAGTTATCGTAAATTAGATAAGCCTTAATTAATCTGTGCCTTCTGCCCACTAACTTATAAAGCCTGATTTAGGACTAACTGTTCCATCATCTACAAAAGCACTCGCTCTTTCCTACCTCTCTAGGACATTTATGGATTGCAGTATTGATTTACTCTGGTAATCCTGTTGTTCTCTATGTTGGAAACATTTTGAGTCCATTTGTAGCTCACGTACGCACTGAGGTCACTGTGATTCATTCACTGTGTTAATACTAAGTATACACTTCCGTTTGCAAAGCTGCTATCAAAGGTTTGCTGTACCAGAATGTGAGTTTTTACCTAGTGACAGCAACTTAGTTGTTATAAAAGAAGGAAAAAAGATAGAGGGGTTTTCTAGTACAGGGAGAAGTGATACTTGTAAACATGACACACTTCTGTAATGTCATAAACAAGTAGAAATACATTGGTGTTCACTAGAATTTCTTATTTATAAATTTAAAAAGATGAAGAGGAATGGAAAAGTAGTAAGTGACTTATTAAAAAAGAGGGCATGATATGTAAAATGAGTAGCTGATGTGTTTCGAGCTTGTCAGCCCTTCACTGTGTGTTTGGGCTATGTAAAGCTATGGCTGTACTGATCGTGTTTAGCAGTATCTTTGTAGTTTCCTGTTCTATTCCTGTTTGTTACTGTGTATGCTTTTGAAGGTCAGGGAAATAATGAGCATCTATGAACTAAAAGAAGGACTCTGCTAGCCAAATTGAAAGGCATATTATTATTATTATATTCCCTTGAAGGCTGGAATTGAGCTTTGTTTTCTGATGGTGCCAATCAGGTTTGTGATTAGTTTCTATCAAATCCCTGTTTGTCCCAGCCACATTATATGACTTCACTCCATCAAACAGCTATCTGCTGCCAAAAGGAGAAAGCTATCTCTTCAGTTATGGTGCTTCTCTTGCTCCATTTCTGGAAGGCCAAAGGTGTATATGGCTTTCTTGAATACAGGTGTATATGGCAGCTTGAGTGACTTCAGTGGAAGGTCAGACGGACATCAGAGCCAGTGCAGAAGAGCGTAGAAGTAGTGTTTCTGAAAGCCAAGGAGCTGAGTGGGACCTCTCTCTTTCAGTGCTAGTAGGTCATCAAATTAATTCAAGTCATAGTACACAACTTCACCTCAGGTTTTCTCTCTAAATAATGAAGGGAAACCACTTGCAATTGCATAATTACCACTTTTCATTTTGAGTCAATTCCATATGCAGTGATCTGTTCTTTCTGCTGTTGATCAGTGATGAGCAGGTGAGTTCAGCTGGTTCAGGTGCTGTTGCAGAAGTCAGAGGTGTTGAATGTGATTCTGCACTGGTGCCACCTTATGTGTGAACAAGAAGTGATATCCCTGCCACACAGAAACTCCTCTCATAAAACACCTGCACTTTAAATTGTATCCTTTGAGAATATTTGTTACCTGTACAGTGGAAGTGAGAGAAGATGAAGATCTGAATTAACTGTAAATTTGAGAAAATAAAACAATCAGATAGGTTTTCCCCTATCTCTAACAAGTTATAAGTGATTTGTCCCTATCTGTCCATTTATAATCATTACAGTTGCTGGAAGATAAGTTTGTTCGTTTTCTGTAAGAATATTCTGACCTATAGTCTGTAAGGCAGTTAGTTTTAAAAGTCAAACAGTCTGTATACCCAGAAGTTTCAAGTATCCAGCTGAGTTTATGATTGAAAGAGCATAAGAGCCTTGTGTTTCCTCTGAAAATTCCCTTACCTCTCCAATTTCCAGTGTTTTCCTATTGCTGTTAACAGTTGTATGCAGTTTTATGTTTAAGTAACAACTTGAGCAAGGTTTTTGTTGGAGTTTAAAACCGGTTTGTTAGTGAAGTAAGGTTAGAAGAGCTAATTACAATGTAGATACCCTTTGCATACATACATTTACTTCTTTGTGGCTTTTTTAATAGATGGTAGAGCACTGTAGACCATTTAACTGTTAAGAAATGAGGACATAATCTGCTAATTAATCTAGGCTTTGCCCATGGTTTTGTAATCTTAAGAAGCCTTGTTTTGCTGAGCAGTTGCTGAAGAATTTTTTCTTTGGTCGGAGAAACAAACTCCGTTGCAGCCCCATTTCCCAGGCAAACGCTGACCAGTAAGAGCTTTGGAAGTTCGTGATGCGCTGTTGTTCAGCTGATGAACACAAGTGCTTTTCTTGGAGAACTGTTTGAGGTACCCAGGGAAAAGGGGCACAGACCTCAGCCTGCTTTCAAGCTCTTTTTCTTTTGTGAGAGTCTGAGTGCTCTGAAGGTGATGTAGGTGAGCTTAGTACAGATGTTTCCCCTTAAGTTCTGTCACAGCAGATTTGATTTAGTGGTTTCTTTTCTTGTTTTTTTTCTTCCGAGTGTAATTATAGCCTCAAGGGCTTCCTTGCTTCCTCTCTTAATATTAAGATAGCCTGGACTTCATTTCCATTTTCTGGAAGGATAGAGTGGTTGTACGAGTTTAATTGGTTTGATTTTGCTAACAACTCTTGTAGTTCTTTTAAGAAATGAAAAAGGGGGGGAAGAGGGGTGGCTGCATGGTTTTATTTTGAATGGTCATATTCTCTGGGGGCTGAAAGTTGCAGTTCTGGTTTCCAGCTGTGAGTTCAGGACTCTAGTTCTTTTCTAGAAGAGAGAAGGCAGATCTTGGTCTTGTTCTTTTGAAGGAGATTTTTCTTTATGATTCTTTGAAGGCAGACCAGGATTTGAGGTGCTTAATGCAATACATACAGTTTAAATAAATTAAAATTTAAACCTTGACTTCCAACTCATTTGGCTGCTGCAACTCTTTTTTTTTTTTTTTTACTAGCTTTTAGGAGTGTGTAATGCCTGTTTTGGTGAAAGATTGCTGTACTTTGAGAGCTGGATCTGTGTTGCTGACACCTGCCCTCGCTTTCGTTGCTGTAGTTGGCACTCAGGTAGTTGATATGTTTGCATGGTTTTCTGCAGTTCATCACTCTGGCACAGACAAATGCACAAGGCTCATCAGTGCTGTGCATCAACGTGGCCATTCCTTCAGTATTGATTTTCTGTCTTTGTACTACTGGTTTTACACTGTTGTGTGGTTAGCATCTTCATTTACCATTTTATTTATGTATGTTTACTTTATTTATATCATTATATTTGTTTAGTTTAGCTACTGCCAAGCAAAACTAAATGGTTTTACATGTTGGTTTCTTTTTTTGGTCTACGGAGTTTTTAAGAGCTCTTAAACCTTGAGCAGAATTTCAAGCTCTTTAATAAGAAATGACACCACATGCTTAAAATAATAAAGAAAATAGTGACACAAGTTCTGAACTTGTTTAAAACCAACCAAACAAAAAGCTCTATGTTGTTGGTGTTCATTGATGTTAAGTGCAGCGGTGTGCATATTAGGGAGTAGCTTACACCTTCTTTGCTTATTTTATTTTTCTTTGTGGTTCTGTTGACATACAAAGAATAGTCTTGTTTGCAAACAGCCAAGGCTTAGGAACACGGGACTTCACAAGGCTATTTAACAAGCTTTGCTTATTGACTGTACCCTGATGGCAGATGAGGACAGGGTAATCGTGGAATATGGGGAGACAACTCGGCTTTACTGGTGGCATTTGGTTAACAAACTAAATGAGGCAGGAGGAGACAGGGAGGAAGGTTTCTTTGTGATACTATGTGAAAACGACTGTGTTGAGATCAGCTGAAGGCAGTGAAGGAAGCACTGTTGTATATCTGTTGAAGTGATCTTCAGTGCTAGTATTGAACTACTTTTTATACTGCTTGTGTTAATCTGTATCAGTGAAACGGATAAGGAGATGGAAAAAAAGGAAGTGTGATGGTGTGATAAGCGAGACCAAACAAACCAAGGAGAGAACATAAACGTGCCAAGCTGAATTTCTTTAACTACAAAAGGGATGCTGTTGTGTTCAATTTTTACAGAGCAAGCCTTGGATATAAGGTGGCTTGAAAAATTGTAACTAAATTAAATTTAACAACTGCTTTGTTTGAAGTGGCACATGCTTTCAAGGTATGACCATCTAATGAAAGATGAAGAAAACAGACAAATGAAAACCTTCTACAAAAAAAATGAATGTACAATCTTTTTAAGCCAGTGCCTTTTATGTGCTAGCTTCATAAATGTTGGAAGAAGTTAGTTACTGTACTGTCACATAGCTTAATATTATCAGCCTCCATTATTGCTGATATTTTGGGTTTTTTCTGAAAAACTCCTTTGCTTTATACAGTTAAGTCTCTCAGTGGAGGTATATTTGAAATCTGACTTCATAAAGGCTGCTCTTGTGCTAGCAACCTTACTGCTGAAGCATGGCAAGGTAGAATACAGATTCATAGATTTGTGTAGGCAATGAGGAAAATTATCATCTTTAAAATCCACATTAAGGTTTTGGTTTTGTGGGGTTTATTTATTTATTTACATGTCTTTTACATTCTTGGTGAGTTGTTAAAACTAAAAATTAACCTTGATTAAACTGCTGTCACAGTAAATATCTGCAGGTTATAATTTTTTACCTTAGAAGCAATTTGTTTCAACTCAGTTATTAGTGGAAGTCCTGCTGGGTTACTGTTGCAGATGATGGTAGTTTTTCATGCAGTTTAGTACCTTGTGTGTTAAATTGCAGTGGCTCAGTTGAAGTCGCAAACCTGTAGTATTATATACATTAGCAGATGCAAATCGCTGAAGAATATGCTAACACTATTTGTGTTGGTTTATATGACTTTAAAAAATGCTTATTGAATTTCGAAACACGTGTTTGTTGCCTGCAGAACATAGGCCTTGTATGTCTGCTTTATGTCTAGATCAATAGTGATTAATATTTAGTAACGTAATGTAAGGAAACAAGAACAATGTTAATCCTGTTTCACAGACACTGAAACTAATTGCTACAAGATGTTTTGTATATTGGGAATATAAATTGTTAAAAAAACAATTTGACCAGTATAATGTTGGGTGTGTGCCCATATGACAAGTGCTGCAGGAGGAGTATAGGGAGCAGGATTCACATGTTATGTGTTCTCAGCAGCTGGCTGAGAGGTATGGCTTAAAGGTTTTCTGTTCTGCATCCAGCCTGTTGTGTTTTACAAGTGGTGCAGGTGTAGGGTATAACTCAGGACATCTTTGAATTGCTAACTGTTGCCTGTGTGAAGGATTGTGCTATACTTGCTGTATTATCTTTCTGGCATTCTTTTCTAAATGTCTCCCACTGTGAGTAGACAAAATATTGGCCCAGAGAAACTTTGGTTTTAATTCACTGTGGCTGCTGCAATACACTCTAATGAAAACTAAGCATACCACTGAAGAATTTTATCAAGGATTAGGCTCTGCTGCTGACCCTGTGCAAGGCAAATGGCATCTACTTCAAAGACACTGAAGTTTAAACTGATAAGTCAGAAATTGTAGGGGAGTGCAGTGTAGCTTAATACTAATGCTGTTAAATGCTATACTTAATTTAATTTTACAATATGACCTAATGTCTAATGTACTCTTTGTCTTCCTGTGTGTATACAAGGACTCCTTTGCACGATATTCTTTTCCATTCCACTCTCCATCAGAACGTGTAATGGGTCAGCTTCATCTGTGATACTCTTCTACTCCTGACTGAGGCAGGGTTTCCACATGATCTGTGAAAGACTATGTCCAATTGAACTTGTTCCTCTACTGAAAAAATCCCTGTAGGCAGAATTTCTCTCTGTCCTGCAAATCCTCCATAGTTACGAATAAGCTTCACGGCTTATTTGCGTGGGGGATTTTTGCACCCTTTTCCTTATGTGCCAGTGTAAGAAACAAAAAACCTCTTAATTTGTTTTATTTAATAGCCATTTCTTCTTTTTTTTTTTTTTAATGTAGATATTATGATCAGCTGTGTTCAATTGAACCCAAGTTTCCGTTCTCTGAAAATCAGGTAAGACAACTTATCAAACCATTAAACTGAATCATGGCATCTATAATTTATGACTTCTAAGCCTGTACCTAATCCACTAAACAGGTGCTTCTCTCAGGCAAGGCATTTAATCTCTTTGAGCTTTATTTTCCTAATCTCCGTTTATTTTCCAGTCGGTGCGCACATACAGTCTGTACTGAAACTTCAATTCTAGTGGCCACAGTTGCCTTCGTTTTACAGATTGACTTTGGCTAGTGGTCGCTTAGGTCTAGGTCAGGAAGAGTTGTGCTGCACTGATTCCTCTTCAACTCGCTTTTTTTTCCAAGAAGTCTGTTTCATACTACATTATAAAGGCTTTTAAAAACATAATTTCCATGGGAAAACCTTTAGTAATGGATGGAATATGATCTTTGGTTTTTGAAGTATAACAGATGTTTCATTCACAGCAGCTAACAGAATAAGTCCACTTAGGAGCTTACTACTTTATTCCTGCTTTAGCATTTACAAATTACATAATTTTTTGTATAGATATGGTGTTCATTAAGGTGTTTTTTTTCCCTATCATATTTCTTTAGACTCCTGTCTTAGAGGAGAAATTCAGCTTAACTCCTGCCTATTGAGCCTAACTCCTTTCTCAGGTGGAGACTGGAATAGATCTTCAGGCTCCTGTATTTTGTTGGAAAATGATACAGGTTTACTTTGGATGTGTTTATAAATGTGACGATTTCAGTTTCTTTCCTGATCAAATCATATTTAAATGGTAATGTTATGATTAAAAGATTTCTTTTAGACTTGCAGGTTACAAGTAAGGGAACAATTTTAATGCAGTTCAGACTGATTGGAGTTCTTGCATGTAGCTACATTTATTTGTAGCCAAGAGCTATGCTTTGGTTTTTAGTGTGCAAATGTTTTGATATGGTGATCTGCAAACCCCGAGATGTGGAAAACTTCTAGAGCAAGTTCTGCAGATGTATAAAATGTTCTATCAAAGGGAAGAAGTTGTCAGTGGAATCAGCAATGAACAGCTGGAGACCAGAACGTCCTGAACTAGCATTACTGCTAGAGGAAAATACATTACCAAACAGTTCCTTGCTCTTTCTGAAGTTATTCTCCCCAACCACTTCAAAACAAGGAATTTTGATATATTTTTTTGGTCTGATACCAGTTGCCTACAACTAGTTTGATCAACTGAGTAAAGAATCAAATTGTGGAACTTCAGAGCAGATTCTGTGAAGTATTTGCACTGTCTATGAAATATATGCTGGAAGTATAATATAAAACACTGTTTTACCTGCTTTGTCTTTCCTGAGTGCTTTTTCTGATAATGTTGCTATTGAATTCACTCAGAATATGAGCAGAGCGGAAAGATTATTTTGAGAGTTTCTGTCCTTGTTTGCCTGAAGTGTTTTGAGCAAACTAACAGGAAGGAAAAAAGTTAGAATACTTTTTTTTAAGTAACTCTTGATGATTTCCTGAAACTTCCAGAATGTTTGTAATGGTACAGGTGGATTAAACATTTTTTGCAATTATAATATAAGAGGATAAATACGTGATTTTGGGATATTTTATGGAGATTTAATGTGTAATTTTAGAGATTAAGATCTTTCTTTTTCACAAATTTCAGGTCTGTGTAACATTTACATGGAAAGATGCTTTTGATAAAGGATCACTTTTTGGAGGATCTGCCAAACTGGGTATGTCAGTGTACTGAAAGTGCAAGTATTCATGATAGTAAATTTTGTGAATAGTTTTATATAGCTGAATTGTTAATAGTCTTTCTAGTGTTCTCAACATAGCTTTCAAATGAGTTCAATTACATTGGTAATGGATTAATAATTTCAACATTGGTAATGAATAAATGGGCACCATACAAAGAATTTATATAAAATTGAGATTTTAATATTAGTTTTTCAGAGGCACAAATAGGTGCCCAGTCTGGTAATAGTTGTGCTGTCTGCTCCTCAGACTGTTTCTGGTAGCAGCCCCAACTGACATTAACAAAACTAATCAAGTTAACATGAAGTTTCAGTAGTAGGTTTTTGGTAAGCTTGCTCTTGCTGTTCTAAATGAGTAAGATGGTCTTGAGATGTGCTTGTGAGTGATTCCCCTCCAGGAGAAAGGGGAGTGATAGTAGCTGGCTTCAGTAACCTACTCTGATGTCACATTTTGTTCAAGATAATAGAAGGATCTGACCATGCTGTGAAATGATTCTCCTGTCACTTCTTTTTAAAATATCTTCATACAGATGTGACCACTTGGGGAAAAAGGAAAAGTATTCCTGCAAACATAAGGAGTTTGAGTCTGTGATTCATTTTAGTCACGTAGGGACAGTTCTGCACTGCAAATTCAGGATCATTATATGGATTTGGAACATTTGCCAATAGAGAAACTAAGGCTAAATTCTTTTTAGTTAAGTGAGGAGCTGCTCAGTCATTTGTCATCGTTCTTTAGTGTTTCTATTTATACCTGAGTGTTCATCTTGACTGGTATTGCCAGATGACCACTGTGATCAAGAAGCTCCAGGCAAAGCCTGAAGAAATGTTACAGTACTTATTATCTTTTTAGGGTTTTTAAGGTTTTTGTGTTGTCTTTCTAGTTCTCTGTTGGCAACTACTGAATGTCTTTGCAGTTTTCCGCGTTCTGAATATACCTGCTGAAGTTGTGCTTGTGTGATCTGTATGTGTAACAACACACTGCATTCCTATGCATAAGCAGGTGGTACACACCTTTGCTTTGCTTTTCTAACTGTTGTAAGAACTCCTGGATAACTGGAGGCCTTCCTGAAGATACTGTGTTTTTTTTCTTAGAATTTGTTTGGTTCTGTCTTCTTTGGGGCTAGCATTTCATGATGATGGAACCTGTTTCATAGTGAAGTTCAGAATATTTAATTGCGACTTAAACATAGTCTGCAAATTGCCAGAGATTTATAATAATTGTGAGAAAAAGAATCAGTAATCATAATGTTGAGGATTACCCTGAGAATTTGAATAAATGTAATGTTACAGCAGCTTGAGAAAGCTTGCTTGTCTGCAGGTTAATTATATACTAGTCTAAATAATCTGTGAGGCAGATGGCCAGAGATTTATGCAACAGTCCATGTGAAATATCAAAGGAATTCTTAACTGAGATGTGAGTAATGATCAGTTAACAAGCAATAGGATAAATTCTATTTTGAAACTTCAAAGCAGATTTTAGTGGAAAGAAATTAACATAAGGAGTCTTCTAGTATATATTTTTATGGTTCTGTGTCACAGATTATCCAGATGCTGCTCTCCAGATTAAATATAGCATGTGTATAACTCTTTATTTCAGATCAGAATTAGCAGTGGCGTTTCTCAGTGTAAAGCAAAGTTTTCAGTTGCAGAGGGAGCACAATTTCTATTAGCTTGTAAGGAGGGGGTGATCCAGTCTCCAGATGTAAATTTGTTGTGAAACTCCTTTTGCTTCCATGGGGCCAAGATGCAGGGGTGTGACTTGAAAGATCTGGCTCTTGCTGTGGTGATAAAACGTCTTCTTCCCATCTTCCCCTGAATCTCAAGTCTGTATCACAGGGGTAGACGACAGATACTGTGGCTGCTTGAAAAGTGACCCAGTTCACAGCATGGCATGTAATCTGAAATGTTTTGTCTTAAGTTAATAGGTAGAGCTATAAACAGATGAGTCTGAGGAAAAGCTATATTGCTGAGCAGGTGTTCTCACTGTAGTAAATCACACTTGGGATGCAGTCCAGAGTATAAAGTAGTTCTGCATAGAAAGTAATTTTGCGCTTCAGAAACTTTAAAGCTGTATTTTCTTTCCTTTCTTGTGTTTGCTTTAGTCTTTTGAGTGATGTGTAAGTTGTACAAGATGTCCTTCTTAGAAAAATTCTGGAAAATAAACTACAGAAGAGAGATGATCTATATAAATGACTATTATCTTGATGAAATACTGTGTCTGTAACTTGTTTTTCACTCGGGGAAACAAAATGGGAAAAATGCATGTTGGATTTGTGGCTGCTTGTCTGAAAATTTAGTGCAGGTCAGGATGTGCTAACATAGAAACTTCAAAGATATGTAAGATAAATATATAGCTGTATAAGGAGGCTGGATGTCAGTGAAATGACACAAATGTCTCTTTAATACCTTCATGTTTTAAGGGTAACTTAGAAGTTATACCGGAGTTTGTGAAATTGAAAATTCACTAGTTGTTTCCTGGACTCTCCAAGAGGAGCATCTAGACACTTTTAAACAGTAGTAGGAAACTAATATCTGCAGTCTTGAGATTTTCCAGCACTTGCATGGGGCCAATAACCTTTTGAAAGCAATTGATAGATTCAAAGTGGTTCCTGTTCTGTTATTACTGTTTCCAGAAGTGTGGGCTCCATCCTCTGGGTCTAGGAAGTACTACAGCAATTGAGTCTGGACAGGCCACACTGCTCTTTAGGGAGCACAAGTTTTAATTAAGTAAATCCTTAGCTGTTGTAGTACGTGGATAACCAAGATATTTGTATTTTCAGTCTGAAACAACAGCTTTGAGTGGTAAAAATTCCCTGCATCTCAATAGATAGTAAGGTAGAGGATGTAAAAATCCTTGGCCTCAATGAGAGAAGGGTGGTTAATCTTGTCTTCAAGATAAAGGAAGAACATGTAATCGGGCAGTTATTGCAAAGTGACTAATGCATGAAAGTTCATATTTCAGATTATCCTTCAGTAATGCATGTGTTTCTGTATCTTCAGGAGCCAAAAAGCTGTGCTCTAGTTAGAAAGACTTTCAAATTATTGTATGTATTGTGTAGATTTTAATACTACTGCTTTAATGCTTTATGCTCTCTACAGTTACTCATGTAAAAAAATTTTGTGCAAGTACTGAATTAGACTATGTAAAGCCTTCAGAATGAAGGTTACTTTGACTTGAAAAGTTCAGCATGATTTTGTTTGGGTTTTTATTGGCTTGAAACTGTTGGTGTCTGATAAATACAGGTATTAGTAGTATTTGTCTTATCTGTAGGATGCTAGAGTACTGAAGTTTAATTTCTTAACAGTATGGGTAACTGTTTTGTTGCAGCTTTGGCAAGTTTGGGGTATGAGAAGACCTGTGTTTTGTTCAACTGTGGAGCATTGGCAAGCCAGATTGCAGCAGAACAGAATCTAGATAACGATGAAGGACTGAAAGCTGCAGCTAAGCACTATCAGGTACAGAGGCTCCCTACTTATGCTTAGGAATTCAGAATTATTAATCTTAGAACATCTAATACGTATCTCTCAATTTTAAAGCTATATATACACATACATAAATAAACACACGTATTTTCCTTCTTTTAATTGTGAAGGTGGATTGGCTAAGTACCTGGTCTTGGCTCATATTTATTTATCAGCTTTGAAGGATTTAACTCCATACAGTTCCCTGTACCCATTCCCTTATGCATGTTGGTAACTGATAACCTTCAGTTTAAGATTTGGTAATTTTAGCTAGCATGAATTTTAATTTTAACAAGTGATGATCTCTTTCTTCCTTGTGGAATGAATTAAAATTTCCCTGTTGTTATGCCATTAGGTGTAGCCAATATACCTTTACTTACAGTCCAACTTGATAAATGTATAAGTGGCCTTAAGAACAAGGAGTTGGTTTTAGTGGCTAAACATTAAATGGGAGACCATGTACCAAAAAAGCGCTCTTTTTTTATTTTTTTTTTTTTAATTGTTTTATGTATTATATTTGTAAGAAAAAAATCTGTTTGGAAACATGAAGATAATATATTACTTTGTTTTGCTTAGTTTGCAAGTGGTGCTTTCCAACACATTAAAGACACTGTTTTGTCAGCCTTGAATCGAGAACCTACAGTGGACATCTCTCCAGACACAGTTGGAACTCTCAGTCTTATTATGTTGGCTCAAGCCCAGGAAGTCTTTTTTTTGAAAGCTACAAGAGGTATATCTTAATTTTTGGCTTGTATATTTACGTGCTCATTACAGTGTCCACAAAAACTTACAAGTGTTTGAAGTTAAGAGCTTGTCAAGGGCCTTTCAGAAGCATTTATTTTTGCCTTTACTGATTCCTGCCCCCCTCTTGCAGGTCATTAAACACAAACTACAGATGCCACTTAAGAATTTGTTTAAGGTTCACTTGACAATACAGTTGCCCCGTTTGCCTTTCCTTTCATGTCCAAACCCATTAGTCTTCATGTCTTTACAAAGGATTTTGCGGGTTTATATTTTTTCCTTTTCCCCCTTGAGAACAAAAGACATTCTCTAAAAGAACTGAGAGTACTAGAAGTGGTGCATATGGATTTTACCACTATTCACTCCCCTCCTCTATCTGAAGAATGATTTCACGAGAATTTAGAAAGAAATGACTGCTGGGAAGCGAAGGACATTTCTGAAGAGTTTAGGGGAAACAAATTCTGTTGGATTGGTCCTAATTTTAACAGAGGAACTCTTTGACCGAGTCTAACCTTGAGAATGTCCAGTTTATTTCTGAAAGTGAAATTGTGCAGGTAGAACAAAAAATTTTGTCCCTAACTGTTAAAGGCTGATTGTGAAATACTGATTCAGAGGCTGCATATTTTAATACAACTATTAAAGTACGTATGCTTCAAAGAATTTTCCTGTGGAGCAGTACTACCTTCAGTACAAGATCTCTCTGCTATTCTGCTCTTCTTCTGTATGTAAAAGAAGTTGTGCATCTGGAAATTACAGATATTCAAAAGAAGAACTAAGGGCATAGAGGTCACGTGATTGCCCAGCTGTTTTCTCTCCCCATGTTGTTTGGACTATAGTGGAAGAAGACAGGATTATCTTAAATGGGATGTTTCTTCTCTTCACAAGGAAGATCCCTGAAAATTCTTGTAGCCTTACTGCCTTTAGGAGAGTCTTAGTGAGAAACTATTGTCCTTCAGCCAACTGATAAATTATGTTTATGTTCTTTATCATGCTGGTAGCAGTATTTTAGACTCTGGCTGTTTGGCTGTTGATTTGAACTAAATTTGTATAACAAATGCCTGAAACTTTTCTTCAGAGCAGGAGCAGATGCTTACCTCATTTTGCATGGAAAACAGATCTTTCTTTCACCTTCTTGACTTCTTCTTATCCAAAATGTGAAAAAGACAAAGCAAGACTGATCCAAAACCCACATGCACCCAGTGCACTGAAAATTTTTGTGACTACTCCAGAAACTATAAGTCTGCCGGTGTTAGAAGTAAGGATAATAATCACCTGATTATGGAGGCTGTAGCTGTTGCCAGATGTAGAGGTTCTTTTCCCTGGCAGGAAAGGCATTTTGTGGAGAATCATGTTTGACAATATGTTTAACTTCAGAAACCTATTTTTCAAGTGGAAATAATTCAGAGTTTGAGCTCAACACTCAAATTTAGCTTCTTGTTGCATTGACTACTTACCTTACTTGCAGTTTTCACTTGTGAGATGATCCATTTAGCATCTTACCAGCTGATAATGTTATTTCTGATAGAACTGAGTTTGTGTCTTTAAGTCTCCATGTGTTTGCTGTTCCATCTCAAGGCTTGCATTGTAGCTGCAATATATTAAAGATATGCGAGTAAAAACTAAAGCTTCTGATGGTGAAACATCTTGTCTGAGCTGTCTGCATGGACAAATCATTCTCCTCTGTTTCCTTTGTTAATGGTGATGTACTTAATAGGCCAATACTTCTTGCTTTTCTTAAAGCTAAAGCTCTATGAAGGAAGATGCAACTACCACACACTAGGTGGGGCTAGAAGGACAGTCTATTTAGATATGATTTGTTTTGGTTTTATTAAATATTTAGTGCACTGGTTGGAAACATTTTAGCAGAAGTAAGTTGCTAGATCTCGTAACTTCTTTCTCTCTGTCATCTAAATCCAGTTCCACAGTGAAAAGATCTTTCTGGCATCCCTTAAACACATTTATCTCATAGATGCTCAATACATTACATCATAGCTCATGCCTGAAGTGTTGTAGATAGATATGTGAGTACGCTGGACTGAGCAGCCAACTTGTGAATTCTTTCAATTTAATTTTGGCAATTAAGCATATGCTGCAAGTTTCCTAATCTCCCTGTACCCCCCCCTACTCATGCTTATCAATCTGTCAGTACATAAAAATCACCTGAATTCTTGTTACTCTCATTCTTGTTTATAAGGGCAGCTATTTAGAGTGGATGGCTGATCTTTGCATTAGTGCCTGATGAATTACCAGTGCAGGCCGGTGGTGATTATAAAAGGAGACAAAGATAGATACAGTGTGTTCCTATTTAAACAGTTTTGGCTTCAGGAACACGATGAGGACGTGGGGCAGGGAATAGTGCTGCTGCTAGGCATGTGTGGCTCTGATATGAAGTGGTGGATGCCACTTGGAGGAACTGTGGTTATTTATGTCTAGGAATGGTGTTTCTATACTCACTGTAAGCTAACAGTGGTGTGGACTGCTGTGGAAAGGACTACTGCCTTCTCTTCCATTGTCCTTATGCAAATTTTACAGAGCCCTGACATGGAGTTGGGTTAGAGAATGGATCCTGCTGAAAATTAACTTGTTTTTGCTAACTAGATTTCAGCTAAATTCTTTTGACTATGGCTGCACAAATGCTTGTGCTGGTACAAGGGAAGGGCTGGGAACAAGCTGCCAGAGTTAGAGTGGGACTGCAACTGTTATTGGCAGCTTGCCGTCGGTGTGAGGTAAAGCGTCACCCTTAATCCTGTATGAATGCCAGCAGCTGCCAAAAGATTTCTTGTACAACTGACTGAACCTTCAGCGTCATGACTGAAGTAGAAGATCTGGAAACTTCAGTTAGATGTCAAGAGAGAGGGATGGGGTCCCACCTTTCAGCTATAATATAAAAGCTGTACCCTTAGAATGCAGTTGCCGTTTGAAGATGAAGTCATTTCCTTGTTTACTTTTAAAAACTGATGATAATTGTGAATGTTCTCTGTTTTTTTTCCTCCTCCTCCAGATAAAATGAAAGATGGTATCATAGCTAAACTAGCTAATCAAGCTGCAGATTACTATGGTGATGCATACAAACAATGTCAATATAAAGACACTTTGCCCAAGGTTAGTAACTCTCATGGAGATAATCTAGGATCTGCTGTTACTGTCAATACTCTTTGTGATTATTGCTATTTGCTGTTATTGTTCACAATGTATTTCATGAAATACATTGTATTTATGTAAAATGTATCCTCAAGAAGAGCTGACGTATTCCTACATTGCAGGGAAATAAACCTGTAATTTGATAAACAGTGAAGAATCTAGGAGGGAAAAAGATAGTGTGTTTTTTGTTTGGGTTTTTTTTTTTTTTTAAATAAGTAAAGTGTTATCACATGAAGTGTATTTACTTGCAATTCATTTCACTTAACTTGAACTTGAAATGTTTATGACAGCATTTAGGGATGCCTTCTAAGTACTTAATGCTTCACTAAATCTGTTTTTCAAACTAACGCTTTCTAATGGGGCTTAATTGCCTTCTAGTCTCAATGTTTTCATGTGAAACTTGCTCTCATGTTGACGCCATGAGTGGTACTGGTCACTTACCTGTTAATGAAAAACATGACTGGAAGTCAGTGTCTGCCCTCTGTTCTTCTGCCTGCCTTCTTCTCTTCCTCCACCTCAAAACAATCCTGATACTTGTAAATGATCTCAATTTAGTCTCGACTGTTCATTTGGGTGCTATTGGTTTTGGAAGATGCAGAAGGGTCTTTTTTCATGTTCTTTGAATAGATAGGGTATAACAGGTACATTAAAAATGAGGAGGTTTTCAATGTATCAAATATATCAATTATGTTCAAATCATAAAATAGTAGAAAACCTTTGTGCAGTGTTACAAATGTAAAAGTTGGATAAGAGTTACTTAGTATTGTTGGACTCTTGGAATTTATATCTAGCTTAGGAGTAAACTGTCTTCTATAGTGTTTTTTTTTAAAAATGTCCTTGGGAAGCATCCTTTGTTGCTAATTTCTGGTTATTTTTCACTCATTAATAGTTCCAAACCTCTAAAATAACTATTCCAGCTTTAGTCAAATTGCCAAAGTAGTTGCTAAAGGCACTTTCATTCGCTCTGAGGAAAAAAGTAACGTAATCCCCCCGCCCTGGTTTCTCATGCAGAATAGAATCTTGATAGTGATAGGAACTGTATGGGTAAGACCTACTGTACTAAAGTAAAAAGTAGAAGTGTGTATTTTTACTCATAAGCAATAAATTACACAAATGCTGTTGTAGGCCGATCAGTGACTTAGATAGGTTTTTTTGGGGGAAAAAAAAAAGTTTTAAAGCTAAATTGATGTCTTGCTTGGCTTCAACTTGATAGGTACTTTAATGCATGCATGTATTTGTGGCATTTTACAGACTGGGCCAATTTTTTCACTTAGGTATTATGTTTATGATTGGTTTCTGAGAGGCAATGTGATATGATAAAGCCATTGTTTTCTTTTGCAATTGTTGACCTTTCTAAGCCATAGATCTGTTCCCTGTTCCAGTTGCACAGTA
Source organism: Podargus strigoides (assembly GCA_028020825.1). Classification (NCBI taxonomy): domain Eukaryota; kingdom Metazoa; phylum Chordata; class Aves; order Caprimulgiformes; family Podargidae; genus Podargus; species Podargus strigoides. The sequence continues at coordinate 11,266,453 of CM051623.1, read as the reverse complement.
ATCTGACAATTGATTATTTGGAAGAACATAATAAGGTTTGCTGGTTCCATGAGTTAACACCAGCTCTGAGAACAGTTATATGCTTAGGAGTGTGAAATAGAGGTTAACCTGATGTGTTAGACTCCAGCTGCAAGGCCTCCTAGACAGCTTTTTCTTCCAAATTTACCCTCTTTTTCTTTATCTCTGTGGGGACAGCAAGTGTGCACAAATGTGAAGAAGCAGGTCTTTATATACTGAGGCCTTTAAAACATCACTCTGGTTTTCCAGTGCTCCTTGATTTAAGAAATAAAACAGTAAGGCCAAATCCTTCATCAAAGACCATGCCTATACTGTGGGCTGCACTGTAATGTTTTATTCTTGTTTGGTTGGTATTCCTGCAAAGATAAGTGCATTTATATAAAAGTCTAAAAATGACTTTTAAATTGCTTTCCATGTCAGTAGTTGTTGGTTCTCTTTATTTGTTCTTTGCTTTCATAATTTTAGAGTTACTTTCCTGATAGACCTGCTGCAGTTTTAAGTGTAATTGCTTTGTTAAGTTAAAAATAAAAAAAAAAAAAAAAAAAAAAGTAAAATAAAATAAGGCCTGTCTTCCCCCCTTTCCCTTTTTTTAAGAACACTTTGTCTTGGCTTTGTCTTGGGGGCACTTGGAGGTGTTCTTTCAACTATCCTTGCTAATATATGCATGCCTTTCTAATCTTCAGAGTAAATGTTGTGACTTCATGGCTTGAATTTAAATTGTAATTCATCTAAAATAATGGACACTTAAAAATTTTGCAACAACAGATTATAAAAAAATCATACACTGGATTCAATCCATGCCAAGTCACGTGGTCTCTGACATTTACCTCTAATGTTTTAACCTACCTAAACCATTAATTGGGTGATTCTAATTTCCTTTTCTTCTTCCTTTTTCTTCCTGCATCCCATGTTGTCTGTGGTGGTTAATGTGGTTGGACTTTCCCCTGGTCAGTATTTTTATTTCCAGGAGGTGTTTCCTGTTCTGGCTGCAAAGCACTGCATTATGCAGGCCAATGCAGAGTATCACCAATCTATCGTGGCAAAACAGCAGAAGAAATTTGGCGAAGAAATCGGGAGGTTACAGGTGGGCAGCTTTTAATCTTCTCTGAAAAAGATGGGAAAATTTTAAATCCTGAAAAGCTGGCTCAGAGTTCTAAAATACAAATAACTAAGAAGGAAACGTATTCAAAAATTGCAGAGCATGTTTATCACATGAATGAAATTATTAGCAGCTGCAAAGATGAGAGGTATCTCTGTAGCTTTTATAAAGGTGTATTTTAGTGATTTTTGGGCAGTTTAATACTACTTGACATGTTAAGTCTGTGTCATCTTAACTCAGTATAGCAAATATAACAGATATGTTAATGATTTGCCTAAGTAATCTTACTTTAAAATGCACAAAACATTAAAATTCTGCCGGGTCTATACCTAACTTTTTTCCTGCAATTCTGAGTTTAATCGGCATTAGTTTTGAAAAACGTGAAGTTGTGTCTTTAGTCTTTATAGTTTATTGCCTCTGTATCTGTTTTCTAGAGGGACTTGGACATAAGTATTGTAATGACTAAGGTCATCTTATCTTTTAAGTACAGTAGGGGGAAAAAAGACTAAAATAAACTACTTTATTCAAGTCCTCTGGTCCTTGAGGGGGGAGGTTGGGAAATCAGGTGCTGCTTTGACTGACTTTGTAGGATCTGTGTGCAATATCTATCTATTGATGTGCAGGAGAGTTGAGAGACTTATAAAAGACTATCATTGTTGACATTTTGAGAGTTCCTGTTGTGTATTTATTGACTTGATGTGGGATGGAGCTTGAAATTTTTTTTGTATGCTTGCATGACAATGAAGCACCTGTATGAACTTCTAATGGCAAGTTGTTATGACTGCATTACTAGGTGATAGATGAAGGTGTATTTGTTGTGTATTCTTGAGTTCCAAATCTGCGTAGGAGATCTCCTGTTCTAGGACTCTGCTGTAGTAGAATATTAATGGTGCTCACCCTTGACAGGTCTGGCTATATCAAATTTAATGTCCTTGTTAAGTGGTATACTAAATTACCTTGTGCCCATGATTTTTCTTCATCTGGTGTTACAAGAAGTATCCCTTCATGCTGAGTAGGTAAAGTTTTGATGGGTTTTTTGCTTTGTTTTGCTTTTTTTCTGTAGCCCGAGGGGAAATAGAGGTCTTTTCCAACCAAGGCTATTCTATGATTCTAAGATCATCTAGTCAAGCCATTAACCCAGCACTGCCAAGTGACCACTACACCATGTCCCTTAGCACCTCATCTACACAGCTCTTAAATACCTCCACCACCTCCATACTCTACTATTACTTATGTTAGCACTGCTTCATGAACAGCATGTAGTCAGAAGTTGAAATCCTGTGTCATCTTATTTCATACATCTAGTAAGATGAAACTTAAATCCTCTTCTCCATAGTCATTAAAATACTGCATCCGTAATTGATCTAAATTAGAGGTTTAGTATCATTTTTGATGAATTTTTGAAAAATGCAGTTGCTATAAAGTAATCCTTTCTTTTTATTTCCCTTTTTAAAAGCTAGAACAAAGTTTAAATTGGGGAGGGGGAAAGATTAATATGAATTCTTTCAAATTCAAGTATGTATACACACTTCCATTTCTTCTCCTTTCATTTTTTTTTTCCCAGGCAGGTTCTAGTTAGACTGTAGTATTGTATCAAAGCAAAACTATAGTTGTGTGATTTATGGCACAATGGAAAGTGGCAAAAAGTCTCACTAAATTTCAAATGCACTTCTAATGTAGCGCAGGTTCTACTTCACAGTGCCAAGAAGTTTGAGTTTTTGAATTGTTGTGAGCTTATGTGTACCTCGACTGGTACTGCTGCTTAGTGTTTTGTTTTTACACGTTCACAACACAAATGTGATCAGGACTGAACAGATATAATCACAGGACTGTGTTCTGTCTGTATCTCTCTTGCAGTAACTTGGATGTAGGAAAACCAGATACCTCAGGGTTGCATCTAGGCTGAGCAGACAGAAGCAAAGAGACATCAGACCTTGTATTTTATTTTATTTTGCAGTAGGATTCCAGCATAAGTTCTGTAGCTTCTAAGCTCAAGGTTAGATGAGTGTTAGTGGCTGATGTGAAAAGCAGGACTCTGGCCTCTTCCTTCATGAGTGTGAGCAAGGTTTGAGATACAATTTGCAGTACCTGCAAAAGCAGCCTGTGAGTTTAATGAAACGACATCAAAATGACATGGTGGCCTTTTTTTTTTTTTTTTCTTGTGAGTGGGTGTTTAAACTGTTATTACCTCTAACTCATGATCATCTGTTTTGAATTTTGTGGAGTCAATAGTGAAGCTATTGTGAGATGTTAACTTTACTGTTTTCTGTTGTGGTGGGGGTTTTTGTGTGTTGTTTTTGGTTTTTTGGTTTGTTTTTTTTTCCCCACCCAGTGAACTATTTTAATGAGTAAAATGTCTGTTTTCCTTTTTGATACATAAGAGGGGAAAATATCTTCTCAAGGAAATAATAGTATTGATCATATGCATTGGCAGCAGTTACTTGGCTAGCTGCAAAGCTCATCTGTTTTCCTAGGTATATATGAAAGGAAGAAAGAAAAGTTATTTTAACTGTACTTTTATTTTTTTAGCATGCAGCAGACTTGGTGAAAACCGTGGCATCTCGGTATGATGAATATATAAATGTTAAAGATCTGGTTGACAAAATCAACCGTGCGCTTACAGCTGCCAAAAAAGACAACGACTTCATTTACCATGACCGGGTTCCTGACCTGAAAGATTTGGAGTCCATTGGAAAAGCCAGTCTTGTGAAGTCTACTCCAGTTGTAGTTCCCCTCAGTCAGAAATTCACTGGTAAGCGAAGTGTGTGGAGCGCACAGGGTAATCGTTACCTTGTGAAACACATGTCCACCAAATTTCATTTGTACCATGAAAACATAAACATGTACACTTGATTTAATTGAAAAGTAAAGCAGTGTTTTTGAAAGAGCCATTTGGCTTTTCCAGTTTGTTGTTCTAGTACTTGTTGAAAAGTACTGGAAGCACAAACCACAGGTTGAAAGTCATTATCTGCACTGTGCCCTTCTCTTAACGATTTTCTCAGATTTTCTCAGCACCTGTGTTTTCTATATTACACCAACCTTTTTCATTTCACAAGGAACACTAATACAAGGGAAAAGTATCAAACTGTACAATCTTTAACTTATTTGCTGGCCTTCCATGAAGCTGAAAAATTTCAGTTTGACTGTACAGGAGAGTTCTGAAAAATGATCTTAATTTCCTTTTCTCGTTTTCTTCCTTTAAAAAATCAGAAGTAGAAATAAAGCTGTAAGGAAAATCTGATTTGTAATCCTACAGTTTTTAAATATAATGCCTTTAAACTATTCCTCGATCAATTTCAGTCTTAAAAATTCAAGTCTAATCTAAAGACCTGTAAAAATAGATTTATTTATTTCTTTATTTATTTAATTTTTTTTTAGAAGATATCTTGGGGAGTCAGGAAGAGTATCTTAAACTGTTTAGATCAGTGTCTGTAGTACCCCCTGTACGAAAAAGCTGTGGAGATGTTTGTGTCCTTTTACCTTCACAGTGCAACTTGGGTAATTTGTGCTACTTTTAATTGCAGACCTGTTTGAGAAGATGGTTCCATTGCAAGTTCAACAGTCTGTGAGTGTTTATAACCAGAGAAAGGCAGATCTAGTAAACAGGTCAATAGCCCAGATGAGAGAAGCCACAAATCTGGCAAATGGGTAAGTATAGCTTCTTGTTAGATTTATCAAGAGGAGTTAAGGAACAGCCTATAAACACTGGTTGCCTTCCAGCCTGCAGACACTCAGGTTACAGCAGCGTTTTTTTATTACTGTATGGTAGGCTGGCAAACTTAAGCCACAGCAGGGATATTAAGAACTACTTTTCTGCAGAATTTAAGACTGAAAGCGTATTAAGAACAAATAGTATTTAATTTTCTTCAATCTTTCTGCAGTTTTTTTAGGACACTGATACTTGCTCAGAAAAAAATTTAATTCTTTTAATCTAGAAGGATTTTCACCTTCCAGCGGTCAGCTTGATTGTACTAGTCACTCAATACATGATATTTTCCCCCCAAAATACTGTTCTTTAAATAATAATAAAAAAACTATAAAGCTGAAAGGTAGTAATGTAACTCAAGGCAGTTGGTTCTTGATCTATGAGATGGTTACTACTGAAAATGTTTGCTGTACTTTGTACGGGCTGAAAGACTAGGATTTATTTAGCTTTTTAAGAGCTTTGGTGAGGTATATACTAGGAATAAGTTTAGAGTTTTCAGTTTGAAATTTCTGCCCAGGAGTCCATCATACTTTTGTTTCCATTATAATTGACTGTGTGATTGTTTGGATAGCAGTGTTATTTACAGGATAAACCCATCTAGTACTACAAACAAGTTGCTATTTAACCTGTTAACTTTTTCAGTGTGTTGGCTTCTCTGAATCTTCCTGCTGCTATTGAAGATGTGTCTGGTGATACTGTTCCTCAGTCTATTTTGAACAAGTCTAAGTCTGTGATTGAGCAGGGAGGAGTTCAGACTATTGATCAGCTGATCAAAGATCTGCCTGAGCTGCTACAAAGGAACAAAGAAATTTTAGATGAAGTAAGCTCAGCATCTATTAACACTAAAACATTCTTAAACACAATCACTAAACTTTTTAAATGGCAATAGAAGTGTATGATCATCCAAAACAGTTCTAACTTAAGTGGCATATTTTTGAAGTGCTATTAAAATGTTTAGTCCATACAAAAACTGTGCTGTGAGATGTGGATATTCCCTTACAAGTGTTTTGTTTTTAAAACTGGGGGGGAGGGAGGGAAAGAAAGCATTCTAAAGAAATTTGGGTGATTTGTGCTTTTCATGCCTGTTATTTATTTGCCAAATTAAATTTATAAAGGGTGTATAAGCACTGTTTATATTTTCTACACTAACTATATATTTTGTAGCTATTTCATGTTTGGAATGGCTTATAATGCACATAACATTTTACTCTTGTAGTCACTAAGATTACTAGATGAAGAAGAAACTACAGACAATGACTTGCGAACAAAATTCAAAGAACGCTGGCAGAGAACACCATCCAATGAACTCTACAAGCCTTTAAGAGCAGGTAAAGTTAATGTTTCGTGCTTTGGATTCTGGGAATGCTCTAAAAATGTCCGTTCTCATCATTTAAATGCTCTAATATTACCTTTAAAGATACAAATTGCTGTTTACGAGACGTTATGCCAAAATATCCTTATTGCCATCTGCGTGATTTGGAGTTAAGAGATGATGTGATAACAGAGAATTTGCTGCTCCTTTTGCACCCCTGGAGTAAGCATACTTGCTGCAAGTTTCAGAAAGCATATGTAATGAAAAATGGCTGCCCTCTTAAGAATCTGGTTACGATTACCTCTTAAATACTCGAGGATATTTTTCATTGTATGTTAAAATCTTTTTTTTTTTTTTATTTCCCACCAAGGTGTTCTTTTCTCTTTGATTTATTTTTTATTATTTTTTTCCAGTTAGTCAAACTACTTAGGGCTATCACAATACCATATTTTCAGTGTGCTTAATAAGTGTTGTTTTGAAGGTAACAAGGGACTGATACTGTTGCCCTAGATTGGCAAAGTTACAAGGGTTTAAATCTGGGGGGTAGCTCAAACCAGTGTTCCTTCATACACTTTCGTATGCTTCTCTGGAGAATTAATACAGGTGCCTAGTTTATGCACTATTTAAAACGTAACTTAGAAGCTTAAGTCTTAAATTCATCGTGTACAGGCTTGTAGACATATACCAAGATTTGCTGAAAAGGATGAAAACTGCTCTGGTACAAGACTTGGACAAAACAAGTTTTGAAATGATGTAAACACCTTTTTTTTTCCTCTCACCACCAGAGGGAGCCAATTACCATAATATTTTGAATAAAGCTGTGCAAGCAGATGGCCAAGTTAAAGAGCGCTATCAGTCTCACCGGGATACGATTGCACTTCTGTGTAAGCCAGAGTCAGAACTCAACGCAGCAATTCCTTCTGCCAACCCAGCAAAAACATTACAAGGAAGTGAGGTGAAGTGTTGAAATTTGTCTCTATTTTGAATAGAAGTGCTGTCAATTTAACAGTAAACTTGTATGAATTGGTATGGAAGCTGATGCTTAGCTGCCCTTGTCAGAGTTGATACAGGAGGTAACTAACATTTAGAAAAGAGTTCATGTTTCTGTTCAAAATCTGCTTGTTTTGTTACCCTTGGTGTGAGCAAGTTCAGTCACCATGGGCAGCAAGACTAGTTGACTATTACTAAAGGAGCAAGTCTTGATGAATATTTCTATTGTGTAGAGTGGTAGGATGTAGTGCTCTGGTTCTTGGGGCATTTAGGCAATATAAAAGACATATCCCAGTATTGCAAAGTATTAGGCAATTATATCAACTAGCTTTCCAAGAAAGTCACGGCTCATTTACAGCAATATGACTATTTTTCATAGGAGTGATTTGAAATCAGTGGGTTTTGACTCTTTTAGAATATCCTATCAGAAGCTATCTGATCAGTTTTTTAAAAAACAGATTTAGAAATCTTTGTAGTAATTCAGTGTTGTTAGTAGAAGCTAATCTTTAGAGGAACATAGAGCTTGAGAAATGCTTGAAGATTCGTTGCATTTTGTCCTGTTTTGTTACCTTAAATTTATAAACAAATACTCCGTGCAGTAGTGTTGCCACCATCAGTGAGGTGTGCAAGATGGAAACCAGTAACAGAGTCTACTTCTGCAATAATTCCTCTAAACGTGCTAACTTCTGACCATTTTTATTGCCTAGGTTGTTAATGTCTTAAGAACTTTGCTGGCCAATCTGGATGAAGTTAAGAAAGAGAGAGAACAACTGGAAAACGACCTGAAATCTGTAAATTTTGACATGACAAGCAAATTCCTGACTGCACTTGCACAGGATGGTGCTATAAATGAGGAGGCTATCTCTGTGACTGAGTTGGACAGAATTTATGGGAATTACACACAGAAAGTGCAAGAGTCCCTAAAAAAGCAGGAAGAACTTCTCAAAAATATTCAGGTACAACATCTTATATATCTTCCTTCCTCTTAACCTAAGGAGCAACGATTCTGCTACCTCCCTAGTGCTTTAGAAATCTCATTTTGCTTTCTACTGTTTTGCTTGTTACTCTTGTCATAGGCCAGTTGATATTCCTTTACTCCTCTAATTACTGAAAAATACAGGGGTATTCACTAGAAAGAAATAACCAATTTTTATCAGACTCTGCCAAAACTCCTGTGTAAATTCTCCTGGACCTTTTCTTGGCACAGTTGTACAGATGGCTTTGACCTTGTAAGAAGCTGAACTGATGTCTGAAAAGTTTTGGTTTGTTTATTTTCCCCGGCCACCCCCCCATCCTATCTTAATCTTTCTTTCTGGGATAACAGGAGACATGTCCATACTGTCTAGTAGAAGACGTTTTGGGTCTCACAAGTACATTTTGGTTTATTCCTAATTGCTATTTACAATGTGCCCGACTTCCAGCATGTGCAAAGCTCATCAAAGTAAAAATGAATGAGAATTTCCCAAGGTTGATTTACAAATTCAGCCTTAATTTGTCAGTAACACTAGAGGCAAGTCTGAAACATCTGGCAAAAGAGTAAGTCTTAGGGCTTGAGTGAGTGACAATGGTGGCTTGAGTAATGATGGAGCTTGTTTATACACAAGATTATTTGCAGCTTCTGACTGCAATCTGGATTGCAAGAATAAGAGACTTTTCCAAAAGAGAGAAAAAAATTCTAAATGACCATATGGCCCATGTTTATCAAGGATTTTATATTCAAATGTCTTTTAGGATAATATACTTTTCAAATCTTGACAGAGGTTACTTTTGTGTTTTAATGTCCTGGAGTTCAAGTTGGGCTGCTTCTGCTGGCTGAAGTAGTTGGCACTTTGCTTGTTTATGTTCCCCAAAGAAATGAGATGTAGGTGATCCTTCTCTAAGTTTTCTACTTCCTTGTCCTTTTAATAGCTTGCCACTGCCAACCAAATTATAGGTAGTACTTCTTTAAAAACACCACCTTAAAGTTTGATTTTATGAATATCAATGGAGGGTAATACAGGAGAGAGCCTAATTAGTATAGCTTCTGAAAGAGTCTGCAGTATGAACTTGAGAATTAGCTGAAGGCAGCCCACAACAGAACAGATAATGAGCTGATACTTGCTGCCACGGAATTAATTTATGGATAGTTCTGAAGTAGCCACTGCACTTGGCAGACAGCAAGTATTATGAAGTACAATGTGTGGATAGAAGGTGAGGAAAGGTAGGTATTGGGAAAAGGGGGTAGAAGCAATGAGTAAGAGGCAAAAAAACCCAAATATATAGAATCTTACATGGAACTAGTTTGCAATATTTTCACTGCTTATTTTTTTCTTTTCTTTTAAGAATGCACATCAGGATTTTTCCAAGATGAAACAATCAAACAATGAATCTAATTTAAGAGAAGAAGTTTTGAAGAACTTAGCTGTAGCAAATGACAACTTTGTGGAACTCGTAGCCAATTTAAAAGAAGGCACAAAGGTATGGTAACATGTAAGGGATTGGAAGAATGGGTTTTTTTAGTTTATTTACACAAGAAGACATGAATCAAAAATCTTTGCAGATGTGCTAGTTGAGAGGTACACTTTTGAGGATTTTACTACTGAAGTAAGGACACAGGGTTGCTCGAATTTTGATTGTTTTGACAGCTGTGAAAGGCTTCTTTGTTCCTATCTGAAAAGTAAGCTGTTCTGAACATTGCTTTATAATAAAATAGGAAAAGGTGTTAATTACAGCTGAACTGATGCTGAAATACTCAGATGAGCCATTTTATCTGAGGAATTCTCTCATCTGTTCTCCCATGGTATTTAATCGCCTTATAAAATTTGTGTTTTATGTACTGCTACTGCATACACAAAGAGAGATGAGGAGAGCTTTATTGAGCTTGTGTTTCTTTGGTCTGGGCTTGGAAGGTGTCGTACTGCTTCTGTATTAGGTACTTTTTGCTGGTTTATTGATAACTCACTAGAAAAAAGAAAACTCCAAAACATCTATACAAATTAAATGTATGAAACTGACTGAAGGCAGTAAAATAAAAAGAAAAAAAAATATTCTTTGAAAAATAAATGATCACTGGAATTGATCTAGTTTTATTCTGGTTGTAACACATTTTCTAGTTGTCTTAAACAATTTTTGTATTTATACAAGCACATACATACATAAATATAAAAACCCAGCAAAATTGTATGATATTACAGGGATGGACAACAGCTGACTCATACTTGGTTTTGGAAAGCAGAATAAAATGCAGTAGCAAACTTTACTGGAATGGCAGGTTCTGGGCACTACTGTACTAACACAATGCCTACAACTGGATCAATATGTAGAAATAAGCTAGCATGGAGTCTGGAAGTATTGAGTGAGCATGTTGGTTTTTTTCTTTTCTTCCCTAGTTTTACAATGAGCTGACGGAAATCCTGCTGAAATTCCAAAATAAATGCAGTGACATTGTCTTTGCTCGCAAGACTGAAAGAGATGAACTGCTCAAGTAAGATTTTAATATTTTGTTTAGGCTTTGTAGAAATGGTTAAGTATTTATTAGAAATTCTTCTTTAGGGATGTTTATTATGGTACTTGACGGAAGAGAAAAAAGAGAATAGGTGTGTTATCACCTCTTCCTTGCCTTAATGCTAACCCCCTTCTCTCCCACGAAAAACTAGGAAAGTTGATGGGAGAAATAAATGGAAAAATCTACTTTGGTCTGCTCTGCTGTGCCTGTGTTCAGTTCAGCATGAATCTATTTCACCTTATCATGATTTCACGTTTTGTTTTTCTTTTCATGTGCCCATTAATAACTTTATTTTATTCTTTCCTGTGAGGAGCTTCTGATTTCTGTACCTTGCTCCTGCTCTCATTTTGGTTTGAGAAATTAGATAAATGCTTCAACATGTGGTTGCCTTCTGTGTGCTCAGTGTCATGGGGCAAAAACGTTGTTATTCCACCTCTGCTCTGTAGTCTGATCTGGTCTGATATTTTACCACTGTTCAGATATGTGGATTGCCTACACTGCTGGAGAGAGAAGTAGATTTTGTCCTTCGTGTGAAGGCAAGTTTCTGATGTTGTCATTGTCCCCCACATGTGATGAGGCTAGTACAGTGTGCTTCAGCTGTGATTTTTAGGCCCTCGAGAGGGAAGTGTAAGTGAAAAGGCTTGCCTTTTAATCCGTGTTCTTTAGCAAAGCACATAGCCTTTTATAAAAAGGACTAGTTGTAACTACAGTTTGAGCTGGTGACACTGCAGTTGTTCTGTGCACATAGCATATTGTGAATGGGATGCTCAGCCCTCAAATTGTACCTTTCCTAACGTCATCCTTTGTAGAACTGTTCTTTTACAGTTGGGCGTAGTGCTTGTAAATTAATTCTTAGTAACTGTATGCAACCCCTTCCACCTCTCTTCCACTTCCTATATTCATGCAGTTTGGAAGCTGTAGGCTGGCTCACCAAGGCTTAGGTCTGAATATCCCACATCTCTTAATATGTTAATATTCAGTGGTAAAGCTGTAGGTAAATGATTGCCCATTGAAGGATCAGTGTTAATAGTGGTTTAAGCTTCACATTTAATGTGCTTGGTCACTTTGGGATCAAAATATACTTCGTTCTGAACGGTGCTGCTGTTCTGTAAGCCATTGGTCTTTGCAATGTCATTTTAGAGAATTGTTTCTTTCATCCCTCATGTTGTCTTCTAAGATGTTAAGGTTTTTTTGTTAGTTTTAGTATAATAGTGTTGACTGTTATCAGATTTTTGTCACGGTTCTGTTGATAGTTATGCTTACCCAGGTAAAAATGATAGTGCAGGCTATCTAGCAGACTGTTCTTTTTCTTTTTTTTTTTTTTTTTTTAAACAATTCTGTTATATGTATGGTATTTGTATGCAATATTAGTTAATTTAGGGCAATCTACAAGCAGTACAACACAGAAGAAAGGCAGTATTTGAGCATCTCTTTACATGTCAAAATTACTGAAATTTACTTATATCCTTTCCCGTAGCCTTGATGTTTCCTGAAGTTCTCAGGAAAGCTTCCAAGTTGCTAAATGTTCTGACAATTCTAAAATTTCTGATCCCAAAGCTTTTGCTTAATTCAGTGATGTATACCCAGTGGTGAATTGGAACATGAAGACATTAAAAAATAAATGTAACAGCTAATCAGGGGATTGGCTAGAGGATTGTTTCTGTGCAAGTGATTTGGACTCCAAATTTAGTTTGAGGTAGCTCAGTGGCTGTGTTCAGAAAACTAGGTTTAGTTTATTGCATCTTTCTAGGTTAGCTTGCTGAAATGTATAACAAACAATTCTTAAAATAAACTGTATGTTTGCTTGTTTGTTTTTTATAGAGATTTGCAGCAAAGCATCGCTAGGGAGCCCAGTGCTCCCTCTATTCCTCTGCCTACGTATCAGACCACATCAGCTGGAGGAAGCAAGCCTGCTGCATCATCCACTCCTACTCCAGCACCCAGAACCATGGTGGTAAATATATGCTGCTGAGTTAGTGGGTTGAAAATAGAAGGTCCATTACTTTTGAACTCCAAACTGATCTGTAATTTGTATATACAACTACTTAATGTATTGGTGCATTTGGAAACACGTTGAAGTGAAATAGAGGGCAAAGTCTAAAGACTTTGCAGAGATGTATTGTGTACTTCCAGTGTTCATAACTTACAGATTTGAAATGAGCAGCTTATTGCTTTTTAGGTGCTTCACACTATTATCAGTATAGAGTAAAATTTAAAATGAAAATAAAAGTCAACCAATTATATAACCACAAATTTTGATTCCAAGACTTCTGGAAAGAAGCTTCAGCTTAATTCACTTTCTCTTGCTAGGGGACTAAACCACAGCCACCAGCACGGCCACCACCACCAGTAATTCCTGCAGCAAGCAGTTCCTCTTCTGCACCAGCACCCTCTGGAACAGCCGCAGCTCCTGCTGCAGCTCCTGCTCCTACTCCTGCTCCTACTCCAGGAGCCAGTGCACCTGCAGCAAGCACTGCACCCTCACAGGCACAGGGACCTCCTTACCCAACTTATCCAGGTTACCCAGGGTAAGATATGGGAGTACTTAAGCAGTTGTTACCTTGTTATCTACAAGCACTTGTTTGTTGCATGTGATGTTTTAAAATCAATTATTGTTTTAATTGAAGATGTGTTTAGTGTTTGAGGGAAAATGATTTTATTAGTTTTAATCATGTAATTCTTGTTGGAATAATTTGCTGGTACCATTTGTGGGAGGGTTCATTTTAGTTTTTTGTAGTTTGGCTTTTTTAAAGGAGAAGGGAGACAAGACTGCAGTTCCTGAACTGTGGTTTGTGCACTGTTGCCAGCCCTTGCATAATCAGTTGGTGGTGTTTATCTCAAAAGTGTTGACATATCTCAATTTTCAAATCTTGGTATCTCACTAAAGATGATGAAAAATACAGAAAAAAAATCCAGTTGAGTAGTGTGCTTCTGGTGCTTTTTTTTCCCCCCATCTTTCTGGAGCCATCATGAGGAATTGGAGGCAGCTGCTCGCTCCTTCAGTAGCAGGCTCAGCAAATGTTAAAATATGTACAGGCATATTAAACATAAGAAAATCAATTTAGATCTGTTCTAGTTCCAGCAAGTTGCCTTTACTCCACCTTCTGTCTGCATTTCTGTTCCACGCATTATAATTTTTTTCATGTTTGATCCTTGAAAGTCACCACGCTTTCTGCTGCACAAAAAGGAAAGCATTTGTGGTGATTGCATGTCTTCTTGTATCTATTAATGAGGTGTTATTTGTAAATTAACATCACCAGTGTTTTACAACTAAAATATGCTTTTTCCCTGCCTCCCCCCCAGGTATTGCCAGATGCCAATGCCCATGGGCTATAATCCGTACATGTATGGTCAGTATAATCTGCCGTACGCACCCTCACCTGTGTATCAAAACCCTGGACAAGCGCCGTATCCGCCACCTCAACAGCCTGGATACCCTTTTCCTCAACAGCCTTATTACCCTCAGCAATAATGTATCTGCAAAGAAGTTCTGCTTGTTAAAATTTGGGAGAGATTGGCAATAAGCATACTAAAACTTTTAGCTTCAGTTAACGTTCCATACTGAACTGTATGCAGTCTGTAACTCTTGTTTATTGTTAACTGCTCAAAGATGTCTAGATCAGTTTTTGATTACACTAAACACTTTGAAAGATCTGCTGCAGTGGTTTAGACTGTAGACTAATGCTGGAATTAGAGCCTAATTCAGTGGTCTGAAACTCTACACTACATGCTGGCTAGACAAAACTATTTCTTTGCAAAAATTCTATAAGTAACCAATGGGTTCAGATGAGAAAAACGAAGCAGAGCGTGCACTGGGTGTGATAAATTCTACGGAATGATACAGCATTTCCTTCTATACTCTATTGGCTTGTATTTTTTTTTTTTGAGTTTAGTTCAAATATGCTATTTTGTCTAATAATCAAGGCCTTGTAAATCATGAGTAAAAAGAAAAATAAATTACTTAAGAATGGTTTAAACACTTGGCATTCTCATTATAATGATGTGTTTTATTTGTCTGTAGATTCTGACATTTGTCCCTTGACTTGCATAACGTAAAGACAACTTCTCCAGTGTTTAGCCTTACAACTGAATTTCCACCTCTTTTCCTTGATTCTGTATTTCTGGGACAGAATCTATAATTAACCATTTAAAGGTTGGTAAATCAAGTCTTGCAGGTAGAATTTTCCTATAACTTTGAAGTGTAGTGGACTAAAATATGTTTGTTACTGTTTTAAAGGAATGGTTACTTTCCTCTCCAGAATACTGCTTAAAAGAAGGGAGATCAGGGTCCTTCTTACAGGACCAGCGATTGGTCCAACCCACCTTTTCCAAAGAAATGTTGATCAGAAATTTGTTATGGCTCAGAATAGGGCAACTGTTGACTGTTGGAGCTTTTCAGATTATGTTTTTAAATGATTGCTTTTTTTCCCTTGAAAAAACTGATCTATTCCCTCAGGGAGCTTGTTACCAGTGGAAAAACTTCTTGGTATTTTTTTTTCAAAAAAAAATACTATCTTGTAAATTAAAGCACATTGAATGTTTACTTTTGGATCCATCTTCTCAAGGGATTAATAACCTTGCACTAGATTTTGCATTACGTAGTGAGGAATAGAAGTTTGTGCTTAATGGCTTCTACCAAATACTTGCTAACCATCTTTTAGTCTTTTTTTTCTTTTTTTTTTTTTTTTTCCAAGCATGCTTGTCTAGTGAGGGACTCTGTTCCTTTAGCCCTTGACATGAGTTACTTGGTTCTGTGGGACAGTTAATTTCCTGAGTGCTTCATGTAAGACATTCTGGCCTTACAGAATAGCTATCACAATACCTATGTTAAATGTTACTGCTTTGTTTTTCTATTTAAGTGCCTGATTAAAATGCCGAGGTATATTTTCATGTAGGGGGTTTAGAGGGTGCCAGTTATTGTAGCATCTGGGTGGAAACCTCACTGGATCTTGAGTACTTTTCCTCATAAAGAAAGCAGCATACATATCCATGAGCTCCTTTCTTTCTGTCTCAAGTTCTTCTTGCTATGTGATCACTCCTTGTCTTTAATACTCCCTGACCTCCATAGAAAATGTGGATGAAAAGGTAAAAGTAAGCATCCCTTGCAGAACATGAGTATCTAATTCTAAACAAATTCCTTAATGCTATAGAAGCTCGGTGATGTGGGGGAACAGGATGGAGTAAGGGAAAACAGCACCACAGAACCGTACACAAGGACAGGTGCTTTGGATTTCTTAATAAACATTCCTGAATGGGGTGGCACAGGAACTGCTCCATTTTTTTCCCCCTGCTGAGAACACGTAAGAGGCAAGCGAGGACAATGTGGAAAAGCTAGGAAGACAACTGTTTGGAACCAACAATCAGAACCTGATTTTACTCTAACTGGAAGAACAGTAGTTTTCCACTAATTTCACTGTGTCAATGTGAGCAAGTGCAAGTCTAATGCAACATTTTTAGTTCTAGATTTCTTGTACACTATGGATGGTAGGTTCTTCAGTTTGCACATTAGATGCATTTAAGCTATTGTGTAAGTTTGTTTCTAGTGCCTCAATTTATAAAACTTATTTTAATGCTGTATAAAAACATAACTTGCTCAGCATAAAGATTCCTAGAACTGAAATTTCCTTTTTAAAATTCTGTAGGTCTGGAATCACTGTTAAAACATTTTTTCCAGTTGTGTTACTGCTTGCTTTAGTCTGCTGTTATTTGAATATGTATAGGAGTCTATGCATCATGTTCAGCTTTCACATGACCGTTTTTCTCCTTGTTTTATTTTTTATTTTCTAAAGAGAACAGAAAAATCCAGAGACATGTATGTATCTGCTTTTAAGCATGCAGCTGTCATGACTTTGGTTGAAATGTTACCTTGTTCTTCTATAGTTTATTAAAAAAAAAAATCAGTTAGAAAACCTTATTTCCTGGCTCTTGAGTCCTTTGGCTTCTGACAAGTGTTATTTTAGAAAGGGTGGAAGTAAGTTACAGGCCCCCAAGTAAGTGTGTGTGGTAGAGGCACTCAACATACGGGCTACTGTGTGAAATGGTAGCCTCTGTGTGTGTCTGTATATACGGAGCTGGAGCTGCACGTGCATATATAATAACCATTTTAAAATCCTGTTTGTTGTCTTTATTTCCAGAGCTGATGGAGTATATTTCCCATTGATGATATGAGGAGGAAATGGTAAAGTCCTCCTGCCTTTGGAAACTTTGATTCAAAGTTTTCATGAACTCAGGTTAAGCTGAATTCCATGTGACTCGGCAGCATGGGAACGCTGGGGAAAGGCTTCTAAGGGCAGTTGACTTCTCCCAGCAGATCAGTGACCCCTGTGGACACTCTGAGAAGTTAATTTTTAAAAAAAAATAGTTTTAATTTCTTACTTTGAAAAAGACTGTAATACCATGGTGGTATTACAGAGACACAAGTTTACAGTCACATCCTTTTGGAGACTTGGAAGTCACACGTATTTTGTTTTGCATAAAAGCTTTCAGTGCAGTTAACGAGCAAAGCAAGTCTTAGGAAGCAAATTAATTATGGATCATCAATGAAATACCAAACTCATCCATGAAATACCAAACTATTGCAGGGCTAGTAGGTCTTCCCTCAATACTTTTTTTTTTTTCCTTTTTAATGTGCTTTCAGCCCATATAAGGAAGTGTCATCTTTCCTGACCACTAATTTGACATTGCCAGCTAATGATGGCTCTTCAATAGTCCCAAATAGGATGTAAGATTATTTTTGAGTAGTCTTAGGGCTGATCTGTGGGATCTAGTCTGGATGGCACTGGAAGTAGTCCTTTGCTATTTTGAAGTACCTGGAGGCAGTATTTGGACCCTGATGTTCTGAAATTACGTTGCCCGCTGCCAGGCAGCTGCCAGTAGCAAGAAAATTCTTTGGAAAGCAAATTTTTTCATCACGTTAGCTGAGAGATGTACGTGTTAGTAAAATCTGTTAGGTTGCATCTCAGAACCTGTTTTCTGGCATGTATTTATCCTGTCAGAACATTAAAACAGACCAAGCTGAATGACTGTGGCTTTAAGTTTTCGTTAGATGCTATTAGATGAAGCTACCTGAATTTTCAAGCCTTCGCTATGTTTAGTTTAGAATCAACTATTTTGAAAGTTTTAGCTCCTGAAAAGGTGAACTATTACAGCAGAGCAGCACTCAGAATTACTTTTTTGTAACATTTATGGGGAGGATTTGGGGCTTAGTTTTACTACTTTTGATTAGCCACCTGCTAGCTTTTTGCATTTGTTATGACTTTCGAAAGTTATATTTTAAGTGGTCAGTGTTTATTATTTTTAAAAAGTTGACATCCTGTTTGTTGTGATAGTCAAATACTGCTAGATTTTGAAAATTAGTAATTTTGACTTTTTTTTTCCCCCAGCTGTTACAGGTAACTTCCCCTTATGCTTTTATGTTCTGACAATAAACTTCATACTTGAGATTTTTCTGGTTTGGGCTCAAATTTGGAACTGCAGTAACATATACCAGCAAGCATACGGTTCCTGTTAATCCTGAATGATGAGTTGTAGTCTTGCATCTAATTCCCCTAATTGAGAGCAATAGTCCCTGATAATAACAACTCTCTGTCACTTGTTGGGTGTCTTTTTTTTTTTTTTTAAATTTGAGTGTGAGGAACCTCTATCCTGTGACCTCAAGTAACATTTGACCTCAATGAACATCTGTCCACTATCTTTGACATAAGTTAACCCTGGTGCTGTCCCCTGAAGGAACAGAACCCTGACGTGTGCCTTGGTTTGTCTGGGCCTTGCTGGTGCCAGCTGCCTCACAGCCGCAGCATTACGCGTGGCGCTGTCTGGGGATGTGCCTGTGCAACTCTTGTCTCTCTGCTTTGTATTTCCTACTGAGGAGTTTTTAGCCTCCTCGTTGCCATACCTTGTTGGATCTCTTCATTTTTTTGCTGGTTTAAACTTTTCTAAGTGGTGTATTTGTGTAATGGGGCCGTGTGTTGCTGTGTGCTGAGCCTGCAGCAGGGGGCAGCCTGCAATCGGCTCACTGGGAAAGGCTCTGTCGCCAACACACCTTTTCACTGTCGCTTTCTGCAAAAAAAAGAGAGATTTTGAGTTCACGTTGGTGGAAGGATAGGCAAACTGCTGTTAATTAAGCACTGCCAATTTTAAGTGCACGTAGATACTGTGAAATCTCGCTTGGTGATCTAGTGCCTGAATGGTAGAAGTGGCCAAGCGCAGGGACAGCTGCCTCAGCTGCTCACATCCACCACCCTGGCAGCTGCAGGCTGGACTCGCAGCACTGTGCTGCAAAGGTGAAAACATAGGTAAGGCTTCACAGTCATCCTAAACTGCGTTACTGCTCTGCAAGAGTTCTGTAGTTTTGGGGTATTTCCTACCTGTAGTCTGCATACCTGAACAGTCTCTTTCTGAATTTACCTCATGCGGTTTAAACTCACCCCCCTCACATCAGGAGATGGCTCTTACCCGGTGTGGTGCAACGTTGTTACCTGGTTAGGCTCAAACTGCTGCTGCGATGAAGTGACACTGGAGCAAAGTGGATGGTGGGTGTTACTGTGGCCTGTTCTGAGCCTGGGAGTAGAATAAAGGAGCTGGTGCTGCTGGCAGGAGAAAAGCATGTCGGCAGTAACAGGGCTGTGGGGCAGCTATGATGGTAAGGGCGGGTGTCACACCAGAGGGGTGACCAACACTTGGGGAGGGAAGGCGTCAAAGGGGACAGAGAGGAGAAAGGGTGAGGAGAAACTGGGAAGAAAGTTGAGGGACAGCTTATGGCTGAGGAAATAGGGCACTTGTCAAAGGAGTCGGGAACAGGAGGGAGTATGGAAGAAAGGCCCTAGGATTTTGGCAGCGTGAAGTCATAAATGGTAACATAGGCCCGCAGCCTATGGAGGAAAGGAGGGACAGCAGGTTGAGATGCAAGAGCCTGAGAACTGGTGGTAGGTGGGAGTATCTCAGAGCAAAGGGAGTTCATTATTTAAAATAAGGAAGCTGACTTTCTTCTCTGTTCAGCCTCTTGCTGCCACAAGTGAGAATTCATTAGTGCAGGAGCATTCTATGTTCTATTAGTAAATTTTTCATCGGTCAGTGGTTTCCAGCAAATATTAATTTCCATAAGCAGGAGAGGAGTACATGATCTAGCACAGAAACAGATGTAGATCCAGCAAAAAAAGCTTGTGTGGGTGTTGCTGTTTTCCAGTGTTGTCATATGGCCAACACTGAAACACTTCTTGTTGCTTTGAAGCAAACAAAACTTTGCAGCGCACTTCCAATCCCCAAACGTGCAGAACCAAAAACTAACCCGGAGTGTCTGGCAGTTCCACAGCACTAGGTGGCATTGTATGGAAAGCTATAACATAAACTCGGCTGGTCTAATACATCCTGCGCTGCTGTGAAACTCCTCCATCTCAATGGCATCGTCAGCTCTGTGTGGAAAATTTTGACCAGCATTGTTAAGGGTCGAGATGAACTGATAGAAGCCGATGGAAGGAAAAGTTCTGCCGTGCTACGAAAGGAGGCTGCTGTGAAGATATGCGAGAAATCGAAACGCTACCTGTAAGTCTCTAGACGAGAGTTTTCTGGAATTAGAGACTTATTTTCACCACCTTTGGCTATGTGTTAAGCAGGTGTTATTTCACCACTGGGTTGTCAGTGGGTCTTAACAATGGAACCCCTCCATCCCAACCCTGATTTTCCATGGAATAACACCTCATGCCCATTATATTTAATGAAGGGGCAGAAGAGCAATAGGCATGACCTTACATCATCAGTTAATAACCTTGCTAGTTTAAAAAATTTCTCCTAACCTCTCAAGAGGAGGTAGTGAACCTGTGAACCAGTGAGTCTTCTACTTCCTCCATTCCTCCCCTCGGGCCAAGGGCTGGCACTTTGGAAAACTGCTGATGCTGTCGGGTACAAAAGCAGAGTGTCCTGAAGGTGACTGTGCTGTTGGAGATGTACTGGTTTCCGCTGTGATGTAGAGCTGACAGCAGGACCCTGAATATTGCACACGCTGTAGCAGGCTGGGTATGGAAGAAGAAGAGTGTATGCCTAGGGCGAATATACCTGAGGTATTTTGATTACCTCCTGTGGCTTTGTGGCAGCTGTATTTCATGTGGCCTCCCATCCAGGAGAGGAGCATGAGGAGGTGAGCTGGAAACTGAGGATAATGTAAGTAGAAATTTCTTGTACCTTGATGTACTATTCCCTGGAGCTGCGCTCACTGTCTTGGGGTGGTACAAGGAGATCTGTTCCCTGCACAGTTCACAGAATCATAGAGTTGCCTTGGGTGGAAGAGACCTCAAAGATCATCAAGTCCAACCATTAACTAACATTGCCAATTCCCCACTAAACTATGTCCCTTAGCACCTTGTAATAACATTGGTATCACACAGCACAGAAAACGTGCTGGCTTTTGGACCACACTCAGTAGATTTTTACCTGTTACTGAACGTTACCTGCATGCAGGTTATGAAAACAACCTGTGTGTGTTGCAGGAGTTACAAAGCATCTGTTGTGAAGACCCCGATGCTGAAATACTGCTCAACAGTCATACCGGTCGTTTTGAAAACGACCATAGGTGTAAATAGCTTTAATCTTCTAGACCATTGATTAATAAACATCACAGTGCTTTTATGCAGCTAACCATAAGCGTGGATGATTTCTTAAAGCATAGTCAAGATGAGGCACACGGGACTTTGTCACAGGTATCTTACACGATAAACTAAACCCTAAAGCTTTTGAATAAATGCAAATGCTTCAGCTAGCAGTCTTGTTCAACCAGATCCTTCTGCCTGCATACATGCTCTGAGCAATACCTGTCATGGAAATGTTGCTTTGCATACTGTGCATTACAGGTGTGCAAATACAAACAGAAATTTGTGATAAGAATGACCTTGAGTTCTGATTGAGAGTCACAGACTAAGGACGAGAGCAAAAGCAGGCTCTGTGGGAAAGCATCTGGTGTGTGTCTCTGCTGACAGTCTCTGCTGCAGTGAGCAGAGAAATGGCTGCCAGCTCTCGCAGAGTGGATTAGAGATTAGAAAGTATAGTAAAAGAAGACAAAGGTATGGGTTGCATGCTACCAGGGTGCAGTCTTGTGCAACTTAGTTCTTGTAATTGGATTAGCAACAATGACAGAGGGGCATAAAAATAATGAATATAAAGGTATGCTAAAGGATTTCATATCTCCCTGAATTGAGGAATGTAGTGATGGATGCTCAGCATTCCTCCCTCATTTACCTTGATGATCTGACCTGTCCTCCTTCTTGCATACATGGCTGTGAGAGGCAGCATGGATGGTATCTTATTTTGAAGGAATTAAGAGGTGGGCCAAACTTGGTTCACCACTTTGCTTTCTTTTTCTGAGGAGTGAAGGTAGCAGGGAAAAGTGCTCCGAAGGACAGACAAACAGGCAAGACAGATGCTAGTTATTCACTTGACATCCCATTGTGACAGTTTCTAAACAGGAGCCTTGACTTCCAGACCCAAGAACAGACTTCCCATGGATCTGTGCCTTGTGGCAGGCAGTGTGTCGTGGTGTTTGGTGTCCAAGCAAGCATGAGCTTTCCTGCTGCAGCACATTGTGGAGATGCAGCAGTTACTGGTGGGGGGGGGCTCTCTCTCGTTCTCCTCTCATGCAGGTTCTCTACTGCCTAATGAGATTTCTTTGGCTGGAGAACTTACAAGATAATTTCTCCCATACCTGGATGCTTTCACAAAACTGTTTGCATCTAGTTATCCTTGGAACCCCAACTTGACTGGCAAATTTGTTTGAAGTTGCTGGAGGCCAGGAGAAGAATATACAGATGTACACACACATGTGTGCATCCACTCACTCCCTTGCAGGACAGCATCAACACGCAAGTGCTGTTTCCATGGAAACAAGGCTAAAAATACTGAATAATGGAAATTAGAGACTCATCTAACAAGTATTTCCTATCCTGGACAAGGTTATTCTCATCTCTATGATCTGTCTGCCCATGTCTTCATGGGTGTCTGAAAGACTGTGGATTTTATTTTGTTATATTGGCACTTTCTTCCTCTATACGCAAAGAAGGACCCTCAGAAACAGCCCCTGTTGTTATTCCTTCGGAAGGAAAATGCTGCATTGCATCACTATGTGTTGCTGAAGCACCTCAATGAGATCAGAAATTCATGTTAAGGATTCTTCCCCCGTGTTGGTTTCTCTGTGACCACGTCCTGCAGAAAGCAGCCCCGGAGGCACTGAAATAAGTAGCCTGAAGCAGGCTGTGCACTGGCAGCTCTTGGTCTTTGAACGAGGGGCAAGCGCCTGCTTCACGCCAGCGCTGAGAGTGTCAAAAAGGCACGTTAGACACTGATTTATCCCTGCCCTGCAGCTCTCCCAGACGGGCGCTCAGGACAAGCTGGGCCCTGAGCCCATGTTCTAATGTGCACCGGCAACTGGCTGTGTGTGCCCCGTGCCTTGCCCCAACCGTGCTGCCACTGCCAAACAAAGCCTTCAGAAGCCTCCAAAAGTGCTCCTGCAATTTGCATAAAAGCAAGACTGCACTTCAGAAAATCTTACATTTTATTTCATAAACATAGGCATCTGCTGCTAATTAAAGCAGCAGCGTATAATTATACCCTTTCTTATTAGTAGATATGGAGTCTGACAGTTGCTTAGATACAAAATAAGTGACTACAGATTGTCTTCTGCACTTTAACAAGCATGGGGAGATGGAACAATAGAATTGTAATCTTCTTCTATATTATCTTCAGCAAATGTGCCTGAGAAAAATGTTTAGTCTCATTGGTAGATTGTAATTTTCGCTGTAAGGTTCTTCCCGTTACCTTTCTGCTTTCCTCCATGAAGTACCAACCACAAACTTCCCATGGAGAGGGCACAATGCTTCCTTGGGGAAAGCATCAGACAGAAGGAACAACAGAGCAGCTAACAGCCACCATTTTGCCAAGACCTCATTTTCTTGCTTTTTATGTCCCATGAAAGGACGTTTCTTCTATTGATTAAAAACATCCAGGACTAGTGCAGTTATCACTGCATATATCGGCAGGTAAATAGGAACATAAACCATACACACACTATAGATGATATTTTTAAAAGGCAGATATTGCAAAATGTGGTTGCCTGATTTTTTATGCGTTAAGTTCACTGCCAAAGCACTCTGGATGTGACAAGATGGATCTACTTCTTTCCTAACAAAGTCCCTATTGCTTCTTATCAGAAAACACATGATGCTGTATTGAGAAATCACTTTTCTTGCCCCACGGAGTACGTCAGCCGTATCCTGAGGCACATTTGAGCGTGTGACCTTTTCTCACATTCTGCTAATAACCCCCAGCTTCCTTTACTCACAAATCCATAACTCTGTTGATGCACCTACAGTCTCAGTGCTCTTGTTATTAAACTGTAGGGAATGTAATCAGAGCAGTTAATGCCACAATAATCCTCCTGATCCGTGCGGTTATCTCCGAAGATATCAGAAATGATGCTGCCTGGAAAGGAAATGATGTATGTTCTGGTTAATTCTGCACCAGCAAACCTTTGGAGGAATACGCTGAGCTAACCTTCAAGATGCTGAAACACTTGAAGCCGCAATGAGATTTCAAATGCCTTTATTATTGACTATCAATAGTGTTCAATATTTCTCGATGGAAGCGGTTAGCTTATTCCTAAAAAAAAAAATAGTTCATGTTGGAAAAGCTCTTTATACGTGATACTTAGTACTAACTATTTTATTCAGGGTGTCAGGCAGGAGTGCAGATTTAAGATGAAGGTGGTTGTGTGGTTTGTTGGTTGTAGCTCACAAGTAACGTGTCTCCCAGGGAGACCCAAGTCAGGCAACAGGTCGCTGATGGAGAGTGGAGAATGAGGGTTTGCTTACCACTGCCTGTGCAGCCTGGTGGGGCTGGCGGGTTGGCAGAGGTTAGGCAGGTGAAGTTAGACCGTGCAGCATACTTGGAAATTACTTTCATGCACTTGTTACTGTCCCAGATTTTAAAAGGGAAAAAAAAAAAGAAAGGGGGGGGGAGGCGGGGGGGGAAAAAAAGAGGAAAAGGAAAAGAAAAAGAAAAAAAAAAGAGAGGAAAAAAGATAAAAAAAAAAAAAAAAAAAAAAAAGAAAGGAGAAGAAAGAAAGGAAAAAAGAAAGAAAAGATACCAAAAGATGAAAAGAAGAGGTTTCTGAGCCTGGTGCAGTCACTGGGTGTAAACATTGTGTAACTACCCTGTGATGGACTGGTGAGTGTTGATGGATTTGGAGCACCTCTTCCTTTCTCCAGATGGCCTTTTAGTGTCGGTGGGTTGTTGCTGTTCTCTCTCTTCTGAAGCATCACCAGTTTTAGATTCTGCCTGATTGTTTTGGCAAACATACCTTTCACTTGCTGGCATGGATACCTGATCAGTCTACTTGGTGCTTTCCAAGACAGGCAGACCAATAACACAGGCATTCCTGAAATGTAGATAAAAATGCTTTTTGGATGCCAGAAGATAAAGGCCAAGGCACCTTTTACTCTTGCTATGTTGGTCCCTGGGGTCTGAATCCCTGTCTTCTTCCACTCTGCATGTGAGCTGGTTGGTTTGCTCCGTGCTGCGCATCTCCTTACAGCCCACTGTGAACAAACATAAAGGAAGACACACAGATCAAAATGCACCAGTACATACAGATGTGGGGAAAATGTTACAAGAAGGTAAGGTACTGCAGCGAACTCCTAACATCTTTTCCCAGCTCTGTTTTTGCTAGTGGGCTATTTCCCTTTCCTTCCCAGGACAGTGGTGCAGTCCCCATCCCTGGAGGGATTTAAGAGCCGTGTAGATGTGGTGCTGAGGGACATGGGGTAGTGGTGACTTGGGAGGGCTGGGTTAATGGTTGGGCTTGATGATCTTAGAGGTCTTTTCTGATCAAGGCTGTTCTATGATTCTATGGTATAAATTTCATCATCCCAGTAACATTAATTGGCCAGATCCACCTCTCTCTGAAGGACTCTTGACAAGGGGAGTCTGCACTGCAGACTGTGAGGTCCTGTGCCCTCTACCTCCCCATCAGATTTTTCAAATATTTTGGTGTGGGCTCAGAAGCTGCTTTCTTCTGCTGTTTTTATTTCTCAGCATGAACTTCACGGTCCCCAGAGGCAGATTCAGAGTTTAAAGGTAAGCAAAATGCAGTGTCACTGAGTATGCTTCAGGCTTTTCCACATGAAACACAGAAGCATAACAATCCCTTCACCCCATTCCAAACATAAGTGCAGCCCTACTTCCCATTGGACAAAGTCATGCAAAGAGCAGTAAAACCCTCAGTCTAGCCAGCTGAGTTGGCTGCTCACCCTTTTGATCTGTGAGCAGCTGACGGTTTTGTAAGATGTTCTTTAGCAACTTTCTGATGAAGTTATTTGTAAATTCTGCTCCCTCCAGAGTGCCACGGATCCTTTCCAGAAAACCTAACTGTTGGTTTGGTGTTTCATTCTCCAGTCATGCTGCTGAGGGCTTTGCTACTTTGGCAGCACAAGAGCAGCAGTTAGACCTTGTCTTTCTTAGAAAGGGCTTCACAACACAAGCAGAGGCAGTTCCCAGCCATCTGTAGCTGCCAGGCTGCAGGAAGAGGCTCTCCACATGAGCAAGTGCTGCCCAGGGACCAGCTGGGGTGGAAATGTCACTCCCAAAGCCAAGGTCCAGGGGCTTTAGATGCCAGCAGGTGTCTGCATGTCACTAAGGAAGTGGGGGCTGGGTGGGTGAGGCTGTAGAGGGAGGGATATAGACTTAGAGCACCAGAATAGGGTGGGAGGGCAGGGAGCATCCTTTTTGTTCTGTCTAGGGGGCATGCTTGGGCTGGGGTAGGATTTTGTCCCACAGTCACTGTGGAGGGATCGCTGTGGGGGAGCCCAAGCAGGTTCAATCTGAGAGAGCTCCCAGAGCTCATTTATGTGCAAGTTGCAAGTTACTACAGATCCAGAAGTGAGTTCCTAATGCAATACACATGATCTGGGAAAGAAGATATCTGGAAGGTGGAAAGGTGATTCTCCAGCTAGAGTAGGAGTAAAACACCAAAGTGCCAAAATGGCTTCTTGTATCCTCGTATGGGCCGAAACAATATTTAATTTGTGCTCTCACGAATGCACAGAGCTCATCAAAGCTGTAAATGCAATCAGCCTCTGTAAACTGACTAGCAAGAAAGGAGGAAAACTGGGGACACAGGACCTGCTTTGAAGCTTCAATGCGTCACCTGGGTGAACTGTAGGTACCGCCAGTGGGAGGGAGAGCCCAGAGCATGGTCCCCTTTAGCAGACAGCTCTCCTCAGGCTGGCCAGTGCTTTTCTGTTGCAGCTAGGGGATGTCTGAGAGGTACAACTAATTGGAATACCCTGCTGCATCTTGATGCGTCTGATACATCTAGCATGAGTCGTATCTTTGCTAAAAGATGTCCTGGAGAAACCTTAAATAACTCCTTAGCAGAAAATTAGATTTCAAGTACAGGTCAAATCTGCCTTTACTCACATAATGCTTTTCTTTTGTGCCTTTACTTCCAAGATGTTACTCAAGAACTTGCACCATTGCTTTGCTAGATAAAGTAGTTCTCGTTTTCTCCAAGGTTTCTTGGCTGTTTAGAATGACCTTCAGTGAATCTGACAAATTTGGGGTGCTCCAGTGGACTAAAAGATACCCAGGTAAATGCTGTTGCACTGAGAACTGTTTAGGTGTCTGCAGTCCAGGCAAAATGGGGAAACATCCATATTGTCATGATGGGGTTATGTTGTTCCCTGTAATAAAAACAAAGCTTTTTTCAGAGTATAGGGTTCAACACTTTATTAGTCACTGTGTTTTTGTAAAAGAACCTCCAATTTTTCTGTTAGTGCTCTTCCTGTGCTGTAAACAGTGATGATTGATCAAACATCCTGATACCATTATAATGAGCTGTGCCTAATACCTTAATGAAAAAACATCTGTGTGTAGACTACAGGGGAGGTGAGAAACAACAGACACTATTTTTCTGACTGTATCAGCGTGTTCAAAAATCTGTAGTTTGTTTAGTCCAGCTAGAGAGTCTCTGTTCATACCTTTCCCTGTTGACTTTCTCCTTTTTCTGAGTCTGTTCTGGGTGTGCAGCACTGGGTCCCAGTCCCAAGTCACCAACTCATGCGGCGGTTCTGCTGCTCGGGGCTGTACCAACCGTGTTGAAGAAATCCAGCAGTCAGGAAAGGCTGCAGTGACACTCAGTGGTTTCTTTGCAAGCGTGTCCCACGTGCCATGTTGCTCTGTTCTCTAATCCCCTCAAGCAGACATTTTGATTCCCATGTCATACACGTCTGTCTTAGACCATATTTAAGACCTTCTGGCTTCGCTCTGCTTCTCCGAGGGTTAGAATATTTTTCTTGCATTCTCTGTGCACCCCTCAGAGGCACTACCATACGTGAGGGCATCACTTGCATACAGTACTTGATTCATAATTTTTCCCAGGTACTCTTCTAGACCCAGCCAACAAGGGCATCCTTTAACTGAAACAGGATTTCAGCCTTTGCGGTACAGCATCTGTGGAGTTGACTGAGCCTGTGGAAAGCTGACGAGGGATGATTTCTTTCAACTGTGAAGCCTTGAACCGTGAAGTTCACAGCATTGCTCATCCTTTCAGAATGCTGTCATAATTTGATGGATTAATCAGGGTTACTTAGCAGGGATGCTTACCTGGCAAGACAATTCTCTATCTTTTGTGCCTCTTGTGTACAAAACTCAAGGGCAACGAGCAGCTGTGTCTGGCTCAAACAGTGCTGTTAAGTTTCAGTACCAAGACCTATGTGAGTTTTATGTTTCACATGTGATTTTTTTTCTCCTTTGAAGATACTGCTGCACTTTGTCTTTGCTGAGGTGCACACTTCATTGTAACCTGCATCGTTGCATCTGATGACATTCACAGAACCTTTTGCCCCATCAGCATTGAGGAGACACATGTTTTCTGTCTCTGGTATATATTTGTTATTAACAGTCCAGTGTACGTC
This sequence comes from Podargus strigoides, assembly GCA_028020825.1. NCBI lineage: Eukaryota > Metazoa > Chordata > Aves > Caprimulgiformes > Podargidae > Podargus > Podargus strigoides. Next base: position 11,237,893 of record CM051623.1, on the reverse strand, counting down.
AGCATAATTGCTTAAGGGATATTTGTGCTTCAAGCCCTCTGGTGCAAGTTCTGTTGACAGCTTTGTAATCAAACTTTCTGCCCTTCCCCAGTAAGAATAATGTTCTTCAACCTTCCTAGAGCCCATCTCGAGAGGTGATTGGCTCTCAGGCACAAGACTGTGCACATGTGGGTGTGCCACTGTCCTGAGGCTCAAATGGACTTTGTCCTGAGGAAAGGTCAGGAAAGGCCTTTTGCTAGTGAAGCTGGGGTCCTCGTTTGGGTTGGCTGTGAGATGGCAAAGACAGGACCCTCATTGCTACCTTCATGCAACGTGCAGGTCGGACTTTGCAGCTTGTCATCCTTCCCGCACCCCTCTGCACAGCAGCCTGATGTTCAGGTTTCTTTCTTCTCCCACCTTAAAGAGTGGTCAAAAGCAAGCTAGCTTGCTGCTTTTATCCTGTCTGCCCTGGTCTGTGTACCATGCTTTTGGCACCTGCCTGGGCAGCTTGTATTAATACTTTGATTTTAATTTTCGGCCTTTGATCTGCTCTCCATTAGCTATTAATCATCGTATCTCCCTCATCAGCGAGACTGCTTTTCCCCTGAGAGGAGATGCTCTCTTCCTCTGCCCTGTTTTCTCTCGTATTAGAGCTACACCATGTTCACAGTGCCTGGACTTAGCTCTGCAACATATTTTTCTCAAACGCACTGCATACAGCAGAATGCAGCTTCTCAAACGATATCTCATCTGCAAATGGACTCACTTTTAAATAAACCCTTGTGGTATCTGAATACCACCATGCTGTATGGCAGGTCTGAAGGGAGGAACATGTTTTGCAGAATGGCAAGGTTGTATTTTGAGTCAGTCCCTTGTGAAGCAAATGACGCTTCTGCCTCAGATCCAGTGCTCAGATTAGAAAATGCTGATCTCTCTCTCTGTCACTCACTTGGGGCTGAAAGTTCAGCTTAATATATATAGTGTCTTATTCCTGGTAACAGGGATCTTGAAAAGCTCTCCAGTGTTGGAAGGCTTGGGTCACCCTTTCCACCCCAAAGAGCTCCAGCAGATAAGGAGTGAGCAACATGGTCTGATCACAGCTTCCAGATTAGATCTCATGACTCTTTTGGTAAACCCAAAAGCAAAGGCTTAATCTTTATCCTAGGCATCTCCCTACAAATTGTGTTTTGTTAATTGAAAGCCCTTTTTAATCAACGTTTTCAGAGTACTCTTCTTGAATAACCACTAATTAATTTTGGTCTATTTTGGCATAGTACCTAGTATAAAATCTGGTTTTAATTGTTTTTGTTAAAACCATCGCAATGTGGGGAGTTTTACACCTTCCAAGTGTTTTGGTTTTTCACTGTTTAGGTAGCTTAACTGTATATATTTTTAATGTTTTTGGTTTTTCCTTTTTCTTTTTCTCTGCAGTTCTGCTGCAGTCCGTCCTGGAAATATCACAATCCATAGATTTCTCCTCTGTGCTAATTCTGTAAATGCTATAAAGTCTTCCCACTTCCATCTGAAGGTTTCTTTAACCTTCTCTTACCCAGAAAACAAACAATTTCTGGCTGCTGCAGAGGATTTCAGCCTGCTCTCAGCTGTGTTTCAGTACAGCTACTTCTCAGCTTGCTAAATATTCTACTTACGGAAGAGAGGCAGTCTTAAAAGTAAAATTTTAAAAATTTAGTTTTTCCTCCCTTTTTCATAACAAAATAAATCCCCTTTCATCCCTAAACACATACAGGTTGTTCCAGCCTCGCTGCTGCTGGGCATTAGCAGCATGGTGCAATGAAATCTCATTTTTCTGAGTTACAGATCTTCGTTTGCACCCTGCTGGACATCCACCCATGCTCTTTCCATGCCTGCCTGCACCGTGCTGCAACGCCGCGTGTGGGAAGCCCCAGCCTTCCAGGAGACAACTGTGTTCCAGAGCTAGGGGCAGCTTTTGAACTGGAAGTGGGGGGCACCAGTAGCAAGATGCCCAGGATGATTTGCCCCAGGGTTTGTACCACTGCACTGATGTGACCCTCCAGGCTTTGGAGGGTGTCAGCCCAGCACCTCCCGCTGACAGGGAGCAGCTGGAGTCAGAGCCAGTTTGGGAGCGAGGACAGGTGACTGCTGAGTGCTCCCAGAGAAGCAGTAACCCCAAACACAGTGCTTTCCATATCTAACATTTTCTCTTTGCAAACACCCATTTTCCAAGTCCACCCTGCCATGCAGGACAATGTACCTTATGCTAAGTAAAGACGGGTCTGGCTGCTCCTGGGAGGATGGACTGTACTGCTCTGCAGCCTCTCCTGAACCTTGCTAGATCCTCAGTTGCTCCGAAATATCCAGATAAGAATAGATGCAGGGATGTTATTTTATTTCTAGTTGTCAAAAAGATTGCAAGACCATTTTTTTCCTGCAGATGCATGTGAACTTGCCCTAACTATCCATGGCTTTTCCATCTTCATATTAAATTACTTCAGTATATTTCTGTGTGGGGCTACTCCAAGTACAGCATACAGGAAAGTTAATAATGGAAAAGCAAAGAAGTTAAAAGTAAATCAGGAGTTTTAAAATTCACTCACATTAATAATGCAAACTGCTACTTTACAAAATTCCTTGCTATGTTTTTAGAGTGCTATTTCAAAAATATCTCCATAAAGAGAGCTAAAAATCAAACACAACTCATAACTTTTTTAGTTGTAAATTGAACCAAGTTGATTCTTCTCTCCTGCTTTGAGTTTTGATGTTTACATGGGAATATTTTCTAAGGCCTGGAAGGCCGGAGGTTTTTCTTTCTAAAAGATGGTTAAATTTCCCATGGAATTACCTTGATGTAAAAAGCCTGAAGAGTCAGAAGTCTCCAAATATTTGGGAACAATCAAGCAGTGGCATGGTGTTGGATGCTCAGATAGATGGGTAGCAAGGCTTGCAGTGCACAAAAATTTATCTTCATGAGTTTTCATACTGCTAGAAGTGCTTAAAAGCTGTTCTTCATTTAGTGGTACTTAATGGACTCATAGAGCCTTTGATATGGGGCAATTTGGCAGATTAACATTGACTTAGAGCAGTTTGACAGTTCTTTGGTGCACTATGTTCACTGAGCTGGAAATGCTTAGTTGGCAAAGTGTATATAGAAAGGAAACATGCTTAATATCATTAAGATAGATACATTTGATGAAAAAGAAGTAGAAAAAGGTGTGGCACACAAAAACTCGCTGCTTCTAAACACCCAGAACAGATAGAAATACCAGGCTAGTTTTGGGGACTTCAATATTAATCCTTGAAGAAAGCAGGCTGAAGGGATGCAGCTGCAATGGGCTGTATAAGGTGGTTCCCAATCACTGCTCACAGCAAATGCAAGACCTCCTTGTACAGCCACCTCTGTAAGGGCAGACTCATGGCCAGTGGCTTACATGGGCAGATCAGAGAGGTGACCTTTTTTCTGGAGTACAACTCTAAAAAGCAACATACTCTACTTTGCTCAGGATCCTTCTGGATGAAGACAATGGGCTGTAAACAAGAAGCACCAGGTGAAGGCAATAACTCCCCCCAGAACCACACCAGCCTCTTGGCCCTTTAAGTGACCTAACTGGCCTCACCTGGGGTCTTTCCCCACCCCTGACCACACCCCAGCAGCCTTATTTCAGCCCAGCCAGGGTTGCACTCTGGGAGTAGCTGGGGTTTTTTTGCTGTTGTAGGTTATGCAGGTACGTGTGCATTGTCTCACTGGGTGTCTGGGTCTGTTCTAGGGCTGGTCTCAACATGGGGGGCAAAAAACTGACTGGGTGTGTGTAACTGGAGGCTTTTTCTGGGGTTTGTGCTACTCTGTGGCTGATGCTAGCCTCTTTGCTGTGTTACATCTAGTCTGTGTATGCCTACAGAGTGGCAGCTACCAGGGAGCTGCCTGTCCCTCTGAAAACCTTGTGCTGCTAAGGCTGAAATAGCAAGTGCTGTGTTGCTAGCAGTTGAGATTAGATGAGTTCACAAGCTCCCTCAAGGAGGTCTCTGTGAAATCTAACAGTGTAAATGAGAATCCTGGTCTGGCTGGGAATGGGTGCTCTTTCTCTCCCATCTACAGAGTGACACTGGTTGTGAGGCTGGCTGCTTGCAAATGGTCTGTAAGCCCCTAGTTCCTTTGCATTTGCTTTGTAACTCAAGGAGATCTTAACTTGATGCTTTACTTTTCCCTGTTGACTAAGTTGTCTTAGGCCTGGAGCTGGTTGTTCTCGGGCTGGCCATGGCAGCACAGAGAGTTTCACTGCAGCTTGCTGTTTGGTTTTCACAAAGTTAGTAGGGTAAGCTGAAGAATCTGAAAGGAAAGGTGACAGCTGCCTCACTTATGGGTGCAGGTAACTCTGGGAGCCCTTTCCAGCCTTGTGTTTACTGCCCACTTCCCTAGTGGGAAGCCTGAAGTAGCACAAGTAATCTATTTCCTGCTGTTTAACTGTATTTATTTTTCACTGCCTGCCTCTGCCTGCAGCACCACTAATGTTCCCAAAGCACCTGAAGTCATTTACTTTCCACCTCTGCCTGTGGCAGGGGTATTGCACCCTATGAGGTTTTTCTTGAAGCCTTCTGGGCTTTACTGGGGGTGCTCTAGGCATGTGAGAAAATAAATAGATTTAGGAACAGTATATGTTAAATCCATGGTGGGTGTCTAGACTGCCCAGGCTTGTGTATGTTTTAACTTTTAATAAGCGTACATAGATATGTTACTAAGTATCTGTCAGACAAACATACTCTAGATGCTGAAAACTTGCTGTTCATATGGTCCTCTCAGGATCCATTTGAACAGCATCAGCTTCCCTTTATAAAAACTGTAACATTTCTTTAAAAGCTTAAGTTACTTTTGATGGTCTCCACTTTAATTAGGAAAATCTTTGCTATGTTTGCCTTGTTTTATGAGCGTTCCTGGGTCATTCCAAGTCCTCTGTGAATAAGGAAGATGGTCTGTTGTTGCTGGGGACTGTTCAAGTCTTAATTCTCTGAACCAAGCTGTGCATGCACAGACCAAGGTTCAGGGTTTGGGGAGAGATCAGCTGAGGAAGGGAGCATGTTGGGTATGTGTGGTTTTGGTAGTTATTTTGTTTTATTTTTAGAATTATGAGGTTTGGTATGATTAAATAACTACAGTCTTCAAAAGTTACAAGCCTTTCATTCTTCTCCATGATTATAAATGGCCAAGGATCAAAATGGGTTCATTTATTTCTGTGACGGACTGCTTAGGAAGTGCCTGGTTCATGCTTTGAATAACTTGTGTTTTCCTGCTCTTCATGCCCTTAGCTTAAGATCTCTTGCAGATGTACCTACTTATACTTCATATTTCTGTCAGCTGGGTTCCCTTACCCCAGGTGGTGTCACTAATGTGACCTCTAGACCTTTGCTGGCAGATTTCTTGGCTGCTGGCACAGTTTTGTTTTAAAAAAAGTAAAATTATCTGGCTTCAAGGTGGAGCTGGTTAGCAGGTCTGCTGTCACAGGTTCATATCCAGTCTGGCCTCTAACAGTGAGCCTCCAGCCAGGGGAGATCTGAGGAAGGAAAGTGTGAGGGTAAGCCAAGCTTGTTTTCCTGTTATTTCACTTGGGTGCTTTCCCTCTCTCCCCGTATCTCGCTAGCAAAGGCACCTGCTGCTTGTCTGACAACTGGCTATGGCTCAAGCTGCAAAAAAGCTCATGAGATACTTAAAACTTCTGTAATTTGAGCCCCTGTGTAGCTTCTCTACCTAGCACAGGAGAAACAAATCCTCTTATCCCACTGTCAAATAAACCCAGTGGAAGCTGGAAGTGAGCTGTGTGTGACCACCCAGTCTCTACAGGAGCTCCTGGGGGTACATGTGGCCCTCTCCTGCCTTACAGGTGTTGCCTGGAGCTCTATGAGAACTCCAGGTTTGTCCTGGGCACTCTGGCATGGATGAAGTCCATTCTGCTTGGCAAAGTTACCTGAGGTGACCCAAGAAGTTTGTGTAATTGATACAGCTTGAAGTTGCAGATGAAAAGGGGAACTTCTCATCAAGTAATGTGACTTTTTCTGTAATGCTGCTGCCCCCAGACTTGCTCTCCCAATGACCCTCTGTTGGCTTGTGCTCTCAGAGGTCATAGAAAAACCTCTGTCTATTGAGGAGGGGGTGGTGGAGGAGGAGAAACTAAAGAAATCAGTCACTTTCTGAAATTGAAAGACATTAAGTTTTCTAGAACATCATGTCAATCTGGTCTTGCTATGGAGCGAACTCGGTGCCATATATAAATACAGATGGTAGGGAAAAAATTTAGTGCAAACTCATGTCTTATTCCTGTGCAAGCTGGAATGGTTGCACAATAAATACAAAGCATTCAGTCTGTTTAATGTGCTACAAGAAGCCATAAATAATAAGATTTCTCCCCCCTTTTACTGAAGTCACTCAAAGTGATGAAATTAAAAATAACAGCTGATTCTCATGAATTTTCCTTGCTGGGAGTTTATAAATATCTTAGATGTTGTTGTTTTGGATTGTGTTTGATACTGTGTTTGATGCCGAAGGTATACATAAGAGAAGTAGCTTTAAAATGTCTTTTTGGAACATTTTGGAGGCTTCTGAGCTGACTGAGTGCTGAGGTATAATTGACATAATGGCATCTATCCTGCCTTTCTTAAAAGTTAAAATTGAAATGTAAAAAAATTTCTCCAGTACACTCCCCCAGGTCGCAGTCTGAATGCTGCTGTTAGCAGTGTTGGCTTTCATAAAATGCACAGAATCTTGGAGTTGGATGGGACCTCTAGAGATCATCTAGTCACCTTGTCAGGAGGTGAGGGAAGGTCCCTCCACGAGCTTTGCAGCCCTTCAGGTGAGTCTGTGCCCATGGAACTGCTGCTCCATGCCCTGCTGAGGCTTGCACAGGTACAGCTCATTGTGTTGATCTCCAGGAAAAAAACAGATTTCTCAAACAAGAAGGGTGATATTGAGAGCTGTTAGGGGTTGCTCACCTCAAGTGAGGTAACTAGTTGCAAAGAAACCAGGCATCCAGTAGGAAAACTCACGTGGTAAGGCAGCATTTCTGAATTTGCCAAGACAGGGCATCTATCTATTTAGTCAGCACCCGTCAGGATATCAACTAATTGAAGCCAAAGGGACCACTTGTGCCATAAAATACTGGGCAATGTGAGTAATGATAATGCAATTTGGCCTTTAATTAGTCATTTACAGTTAATTTTGGGGCTAGAGAGCTCAGGCTGGATCCATTGCTCTGTCATACTGGTTCCTTGTGGATTAATTTGTGGCTCCCAAAAAAAAGTATGAAGGGCCAGTGACTGCAGAGATGCTGATGTCTGCAGGTGTTTACACCACTCCCCTACCTCTTCCATTCATCACCTGAGAAATCAGGAGTTTTCTCCTTTATCTGTGGTCTCTCAGGTGTCTCAAATAAATCTTGCTGATTTCTCTCTGTGTGTGCTAAATTACAGCAGCTTTGCTGTGGGATAACAAGCCTGGCTGCCTCCCAGCTGGTTTCTTTTCTGGTTGTCCAGCTGTTAAGCTGACCAGGAAAGTGCTATGGATGTCTGTCACAACATAGGGTTTGGTTTTTTTCCTCATTCCTTATGTTGCTGTAAGTATATTTGATTAAGGTTTAACACCTGATGTCTGTGGGAATTAAAGTTCTTGATTATTGCTCATTACCATCTATGCAGGGAGGCTGCTTCTCAACAGGGCTGGATGGTGATTGTTTTTTTTATTACTGCTGGGTTTCTTTTAGGAATATATCTTCCTGGAAACTTTGTTTGTTCTCCTTTTGTTGTCCATGTACTTCAACACAGACTGACTACTGTGGTGATTGCTGCTGGAAAATGTTGGATGGGCAGATCGGATTAGCAATAAGTTTCAGTGCACTCTTAGTGTGTATCTCTTGAGGTCTGGGGTCTTTCCTGGGATCCTCTGCTCTCCCTGTTGTGATTTGGTGTGGATTGCTGCTACGGAGTTGCCTTTGCTCATTAGATTTGACATTGCTGTGAATTTAGGGAAGTGGTTTACTGTTAATCAGCTTCTCTGTTCATCTCACCCATGTCCCCCTGCTCTGTAGAAGCTCCCCATGAATTTACACAAGGTTCTTTTCTTGGCTTTGTCTCCTTGTTTCTGTTTGTGTTTGGTGTGAGCAATTATAGGTATTGCAGTGAGTAATATATCATTTACTGAATCCTGACAAGGAAAAAGGTCTCCTATTCTTCATATTTGTTGGTGGTTTTTTTTAAAGTATTTATTTCTTATATATGTAAGCTGGCTTTTGTAGTACCAGTCCTTGTCTGTTCTGGGGGATGAATCCTTTGCTGAAAATATCTTTTACCACTGCATCCTGCTGTACCAGTTCTGAAAGCCAATCTCATCACGCCGTGGGTTTTAGCAGTGCTCCCTTTAGAAAATGTGAACTAGGACTGAGGAATCCCTTTTGGTACCTTTGTTCTTATGCATTGCTACTAATGAATCATCAATGGGATGTGCTTTTGTTAGAGTTTTAAGTGGGCACAGCTTCAAAGGAAAGCTGCAACTATGTAGACAGTGAAATCTAGAGCCTGGTATCCTGTGTAAGGCAGTGAATGCTTAGCATGTGGAGGACAGTGACATGGTGTTCGGGCACCTCAGGTCAATGCCATGCTTAAGCACAACAGCAGCAACCAGCTTGAATATGCTTGCTACAAGATCTGCTTGTTCACACCTCAGAGGTCCTCAAACAGAGCCTAAAATGTGGACCACCAGACCTAAGGGTGGGAGGGAAGTTGCTGAGGGGAGATGGGCAAAGTAAAAGGACGTTTGTGGTGATAGTAGGGGCCTTCAGTCTGTTGACCTGAGGCATGCAGTGGCTGCTGTAGCACAGATGAAGTCTTACAGAGACAAGCCAGAGGCTTCTGAGGTAACAGAAGCCAACAGGGTAGCTTCCATGAAACACCTTGGGGGAATAAATGGGTGTCTATTTAAGAAGGTGACATGGCCACCAGCCCAGCTGAAGTGCCTCTACATGAATGCACATAGCATGGGCAACAAACAGGAGTTGGAAGTTACTGTGCTACGACATAGTGGCCATTATTGAAACCTGGTGGGATGAATCACATGACTGGAGTGTGGCTATCGATGACTACAAGCTGTTCAGAAGGGACAGGAGAAGGAGGGGTGGAGGTGTTGCCCTCTATGTTAAGAAATGGGTAGAGTGTGAAGAGTTGTCCCTAAAGAATAGCCATGAGCAGGTTGAAAGCTTATGGGTAGGAATTGGAGATTGAAACAAGAGGAGCTTTGTGGCTAGTGTCTGCTACAGGCAGCCTGATCAAGGGTAGCCTGTCGAATAAACCACCTTACTCCAGCTCCAGGAAGCATGGAGCTCACAGGCTCTCATCCTGCTGGGGGTTTTCAACCACCCTGACATCTGTTGGAGAAGTAGCACAGCAAGCTGTAGGCAATCCAAGAGACTCCTGGAGTGCCTTGATGACAACTTCCTAATGCAACAAATAGCCCTACTCAAGGGTAAGCAATATTGGACCTGATGGTCACCAGTGCAAGTGAGCTCTTCAGGGATGTCAAGACTGGAAGCAGCCTGGCGTGTAGTCATCATGCACTGGTGCAGTTCACTGTCCTAAGGTGTATAAGTCATATGAAAAGCACAGGAAAGCCAACTTCCAGCTTTTCAAGGAGTTAGTCAATAGGAACCCCTGGAAAATAGCCCTTAAGGACAAGGGAGGAGAACAGAGCTGGCAGATACTTAAGGAGGCTTTTCACAGAGCACAAGAGCTTTTGATTCCCAGGTGTAAGAAATCTGGCAAGGCAGGCAAGAGACCAGCATGGCTGAGTTGAGACCTGCTGGTCAAACGAAAAGGCAGGATGGAACTCGACAGGCAGTGGAAGCAGGGACAGGTATCCTGGGAAGAGTACAGGAACATTGCCTGGTTGTGTAAGGACAAGGTCAGGAAGGCCAAAGTGCAGCTGGAGCTGAACTTGGCAAGGGATGTCAAGAAAAACAAGAAGGGCTTGTACAGGTATATAAACCAGAAAAGGAAGGTTAAAGAAAGTGTGCCCCCGCCCCCCTCCCTGGATGAGCGACAGTGGTGATCTAGTAACAACAGACAAGGAGAAGGCTGAGGTTCTCAACTTATTTGCCTCAGTCTTCACTGGCAACCTCTGTCCTCACAGCTCTCATGTTGATGGCCCACAAGATGGGGATGAGGGAGACAAAGTCCCTCCTGCTGTATGTGGAGATAAGGTTCCTGACCATCTGAGGAGCCTGAACATACACAAGTCCATGGGACCTGATGAGATGCATCCCAGAGTCCTGAGGGAGTTGGCTGATGTAGCTGCCAAGCCACTCTCCATATCTGAGAAATCATGGCAGTCGGGTGACGTCCCTAGTGACTGGAAGAAAGCAAACATCACACCCATTTTTAAAAAGGGTAGGAAGGAGGACCCTGGGGAGTACCGACCTGTCAGCCTCACCTCTGTGCCTGGGAAGATCATGGAGCAGATCCTCCTAGCAGCTATGCTGAAGCACATGGAGTACAGGGAGGTTATTTGGGACAGCCAGCACGGCTTTACTAGGGGCAAGTCCTGCCTGACCAACCTAGTGGCTTTGTACAAAGGAGTGACTGCATCAGTGGACAAGGGAAAAACTATGGATGTCATCTATCTGGATTTCTGCAAGGCCTTGGACACCGTCCCCCCAACAGCCTTCTCGCTAAGTTGGAGAGAGATGGATTTGATGGGTGGGCTCTTTGGTGGATGAGGGACTGGCTGGATGGCCGCATCCAGAGGGCAGCAGTGAATGGCTCGATGGCCAGGTGGAAGATGGTGAGCAACCTGACCTAGTGAAGATGTCCCTGCTCACTGCAGAGGGTCGGACTACATGTCCCTTGAGGGTCCCTTCCAACCCGACACATTCGAGTCGGTGAGGCAGCAGCGGTGACGGTTCGGCCGCGCCGTGCAGTGGGTTCCCGGTCCCAGGGACCCCCACTCGCAGCCCCAGCGGGACCGGGAAGCCGGCGGCAGTCGATGAGGCGCGGCAGGGGCGCGAGCCGCGCGGGAGACTCCTCAGCGCCGCTGGGGAGCGCGAGCGGCCCGGCGCGTGCCGGCCGTGAGGGGCAGGGGGCGCGCGGGGAGGGCGCCAAGGAGCTGCGGCCTGGGGAGGGGAGCGAGGAGCTGAGGGGTGGCAGCGAGCGGCGTCAGGGCGGTTAGCCGGGTGGATTATCGGCGAACGACAGCAAGGGCTGCCAGCTCGGTACAGGAGCAATGGTGTCAGGTGATGCTCTCAGCACCCACCAAAATGGATGTGGCAGCTATGCAGGTCACAGGCTGCCGGGAATGCCCCAGCCTTGCACTGCCGGCAGGGGGCAGCTCTGACTGTGGCTGTGTCCATGTGAGCAGGCTGACGACCTGCTCTGCCGGGTGGGACAGCTGTGAAAGGAAGCACTGGAGCTCAGGGAAGAGGTGAGCAGGTTGAGGAGTATCAGGGAGAGCGAGAGGGAATTAGACAAACGGTACCACACCCTGCTCTCCACAAAAGCTGTACGGGAAATAAGGTTTATTAGTGGAGCAGAGGATTCTATACCCTCTCAGCAAGCTTCCCAGCCTTCCCGTGCTAACTTACAGGACCACAGACAATGGGAACAGGTCCCTGCCCCACGAAACAAATGGGGCAGGCGTGTTCCCTTGAGTACCACACCGCCTCCAGTGCCCTTGAGGAACAGATACGGGGCCCTGCAGGAGAAACGAGCTGATAGTGAGGAAGATAGCTCTCAAAAGCCAGAAGTGCCACCAAGGCCAACTCACCTACCATCAAAACTGATCCCCAAAAGAAAAACAGACAGATCACTGTTGTGGGTGCCTCCCTCCTGAGGGGTGCAGAGGGCCCAATATGCAGACCGGGCTCCCTTCATAGGTAAGTCTGCTGCCTCCCTGGAGCCCAGGTTAAGGACATTACTAGGAAACTTCCTAGCTTGGTAAAGTCCACAGATTACTACCCACTACTGACTTTTCAGGTGGGTGGTGAGGAAGCTGCAACTCGTAGTCTGAGAGCAATCAAGAGAGACTTCATGGCCTTGGGACAGTTAGTGAGAGAATTGGGGGCGCAGATTGTTTTTTCTTTTCTCCTTCCAGTTGCAAGCAGTGACGTTGGATACAATCTATAAACACATGGTTCTGTGGCTGGTGTCACCGGCACAATTTTGTGTTTTTTGATACTGGTATGACCTATAGGGTGGGCACCAGGTATGCTGGCATCAAATGAGAGACATCTTTCTCAAAGGGGGAAGCAGCTCTTTGCCCAAGAGATTGCGGGGCTGGCTGACGGAGATTTAAACTAGATGGGGAGGTGGATAATAAGATTGTCTGTGACAAGTGGCAGGATGATGCACCAGGGCTGGAGGGATGTGGTGGTGGTGGTGATGCTTTTTTGCCAGTTCTGAAACAGAAGCATCTAGATTTAGATCCTTACCCCTGCAGAAATAACAGCCACCGTAGTACACAGTTCGATCCTTGCCCATTTCCAATTTATGTATGAAAGTGGAAGGCTTGGTTTCCCTTGCTCCCCAGCTCCTGCAGTCCAAAGCTGCTGAGGAGTTTCATAAGGATGTATAGCTAGTGTTATCCTTGTTAAAAGGCAGAAATGAACCACAAGCAGTCATATGCTTTTTGAATTAGCAGGTTGTAGCTGGAAAAAGAATGCCTCTCTGTCCCCAGCAGTTTCCTGGTTGCTGGATTTATTGAGCCTATTCCTGTTGACTGAAACATACATCTGAACATACAAGGTTTCATGCTGCTGTTTAATAAGGGCTAAGTGGAGAATTTTAAAATCAATTATTTTGAGGAGCAAATATTTTCAGCCCTTCACTCTTTCACAGCTCAGAGTGAAAAGGCAGAGAAGCTTTTAATTTTTGTGTTTGATTGTCACCCCTGAGGGCATGTATCATCAGCGAAGGGATGGACACAAAGTTTGTGTTGAGCAGTTTCTTTGTAGGGACACATGTGTCCTGAGGCAGTTATACTTTTTAAATAGCAGGAGGTTTCACTGAGTAGAAGAAAGGTGGTTTTGAGTAGGAATGATAGAAAACTTCACTAGATACTCTTTAAGAAACGTGTTCCCTGAAATTCTTCCAATTTTGTATTAGTAGGGCTTTGTGTCAGTGAGCATCTGAAGGTGGAGTTTGGTCTGTGGAGGCAGCACAGAAAGATGTGGACATCGTAGAGGGACTTCTTTCCCTATATCTGTGCAACCACTTAGTCTTTCCATTGTTCCCACTATCATGATGTCAGGATGCCCCAGGGACTTTTCCAACTTGAATTATCTCATGCTGACTCTCTTACCTGAAGGCTCTGGAGCACATGTGTTTGTCATTTACCTTGGGTGTTCAACACCACTTGGAATCAAGTCACAGAAGTGTTTTTTCCAGGACAGATAGAAATATCTTTGGAGTGTAAAGGCGGTAGCTAGACTGAGCTAGCTGGCAGTATTTTTTTTTTTTTTAATTTTTTTTTTTTTTTTTATTTAGACTGGGGAACAAATGTGAGGGGGCTGCATAATACAGAGTCTCTTCCTCATTTTCAGAGCTCGGAAGGAGCTGACCAATAATGAATCTAGAAATACCTTGCACATGGATTAAGTATGACTGATACATAATTGATATAGTAAAGCTGTAGTGTTGACTCTTGGTGAAAAGTGGGGATTTCGGGTGCTAGAGTGTGGAGCTGTGAAGCATTTTGACATGTCCCTCACCTTCAGCCCACTCTGACTGGTATGTGTGGCAGAGGGTAGGTAAGAGCTCTGTGAAAGGGAAAGCTGCTCAAAGCCTTTTTCTCTCTATCTTGCTAAGTAGGGTAAGTAGTCGCCTTTTTTAAGCACACCAGCCCCAGAAATGCTGCTTTTCTGTCTGCTGTTTTAGTGTGTCCTGGGACAGTATTTTATGATGCTCATGGGTGAGTTTGGCAAATTCATATAAGGTTTCTTGAACTATTTTACTTCCATAGAGAGAACTTCTGGGATTTTGCTTTTTCTATTAAAGATGACTACAAGTGTGTAGGAATCTAACTTTGTAAGCCCATAAACTTGGAGCCAATGAATGCATTTCCTCTAGTTCCTATGACTTTAATCTCAATAGGCTTTGATAATATAAGAACAGGGAAAGGACAGCTTGTTGTGATGGACAGTTTAATCTTACCTGCCTGCTGTGAAATACACTGGCCAATCCAGAGAACTACAAAGTATAAATTGCCTTTTTAATACTAATAAACAGGAAAGGGGGGGGGGTGGGTGGGTGGGGAGGGAGGATGTGTGTGGAACTTAAGATGTAATATTTCCTTAACGGTAGTTCTCTGCTGGGATCAACAAATCTGGTTCATCCTTGAACTTCTACTGTTTACTAAGTCTCTCAGCCACACAGTAATTATTTTGTGAACCCTTAGTAGGTTGGTGACGTAATATGTGGCATAGCAGTAATTGTGTAACAGCCTGAGGATAGGACTTTTTGTCCATGCTTATATGACCCAAACAATTAGCCAGCTAAGTATTAGTCTGATTCTTCTGTGACTTTGTAAGCAAACTCATAATCTAAAGGATGTCTTAATAGAAACAGAGGGAGGTTTGATAATGCCCCTAGTCCCTTACAAGGAAGTAAACTGCATTCCCTGTTACTTCAGCCTCTTTGACTGCGTAGAAAAATGATAACAGGGGAATAGATTGAAAATATGTAACTTGACTTAATCACAGAACTGGAGAGCTGGCAGTGACACTTCAAGAGTTTGTCACACCCAACCCTTTGTTGTGCCCTGGGAAGAGATAGGACCCTGTCAAGAACTTTATACTGTGTCCTACCTCTCTATCATAAGGCAGGGCTGAGGCCTGTCAGATTTTTCAAGATGATCTGTCACGAGAGAGATTAAAAGTTCTACAACATGTCAGATGATGACCAAGCAGGCTACCTGTGCCACAGTTTGGGAATACAAACACCACAAAGGATGGGTATTGCTTGACAAGATCTAACATGGGAAAACAGAATGAAATTGAGTCTAGACTGAATATTGGGGCAGTGCTTCCCAGCAGTGAGGTCTAACAGACTGCAGAATACTTCTGGGGAATCAGTAGCAGAAATGCTGTTAAATATGGTTTCTGTGTGTGTGTGTGTTTAAAAAAACTAAACCCTGCATACAGCCTTAAAAAGGGCTGTGCTACAACATAGGAATGAACAGGCATTTGCCTCAGCAGCATGCACTGGCCAGACCCAAGCTAACCTGGCTGTGATGGGATCCATTTGCTGCAGGAGCAGCTTCCTCCCCTCTAGGCAGCAAATTATATGTTATTTAATTGGTTGCAGCCTAAGAAAGGGCCTAAACCTGTTTCACAAAGGTGAATATTGCTGCTAGCTTGTCCAAGAGGAGACTGAAGTTCATGGGAACTCAAGAAGCTGTTTGGTAACCTGTTGGTTTCCCAGACCTTACACTGACCCTAATCCACCCATGGCACTGCTGGTGACACCTCAGTTCAACATGGTTTCACTGTGTTGTGCTGAAGTCCTTTTACAGCAAATCAAGTCCACCAAGTCCAGAGTGGTGCTCTGCCCTGACAGAGGGGTTCCTATTGCATTTGCCTATTAAACCTTGTTTTAGTTTTTTTTTTTTCTGTTCCAAGTTCCTGTATCCCAAAGCACTTCAAAAAGGATGCACAGTTACCTACCCCATGGGAGTGGGGCAGTGTCAGAGGCATGTGATCCTGCTCAGTGTGGCCATCTCTGGCTGCCACGTGGAGGACACCAACAAACAGCATGGGAGGTCAGCATTTTTAACAATTTGGAGTAGGCAGAGTTTTGCTGTCATGTCTTGGAGAAAATGATTCCATTCAGAGAAATGAGCTCTGTTATCATGGTGTCACATGGAAGGGGTGATGTAAGCACCTGAACTACTTACTGTTACACCTGCATGGGTCACTGGTAGCTCCCTGATTAGCTTGCAGCCTGAATCTACCTTCTGCAATTGTTTTATGTGAGCTGCGGAGGGCATCTCTTTCAAAGAGCAAAGGGGCTCGTTTGACTTTACTCAGTGTGCTTAAGAAGTGGAAAAAACTTAAATATCCCCTTCAGTTTTGTTAGAAGAGATCCTATTTGCATGTTACAGCATTATTAGCAGAGACAATGGGACAAACATTGGTATCCTGTTAATTATGGGCATGTTAATGATATATATTTCTGCAGTCAGATAATATTGCAAGTCTATTTTCTATCTTAATGTTCTGCTGTGCTGTTTGAAATGTTAATGAAGCCAGAATTCTCAAAGGTCATCCTCCGAATGCATTGGCTTTTTTCCTGTTTTGTTTCAGAACAATTTAAATGAATTTTTTTGTTCCTAATGTTGCTAACAGTGTTAACTTTCCTGTTTAATTAATGAAGGCATAGGAACATGTCTTTGCCCTGGTCAGTGAGCTAAATGAGGTCTGTTTTCTCCTTTAAAACATTCCTTGGTGTTTTCCTTCCATGATGTGTGTCCTGTTCCTCCTCTTTCCCCCAGCAGTTAATACTTCTTTCTCTTCCTAGGCTGTGTGAAAGAATAGTTAAAATAAAACCCCACAAAACCAACCGCTAAAAGAAAAGTGCAAATTTAACAGAACTGAGCATAGCATTTTCTGAGAAGCCATTTATCATCCTCAGAAAATTTTGATTCTTTACAAATAACAAAGAAAAAGAACTGGTAATTGCTGTTTTTGGCTAATTGACAGAATCGTGTTGTGAAAGAGGGAGAATTTCTGCACTGCCTTTGCTGATGACACTTGAAGGTTATTTTAAACTTTCCATTGCTACTAAATTAAGGGATTCTTCCTTGTCTATGTTCATCATTAAATGCAGGTGGGTTTTTTCATTTGTCTTTAGTGCTGTTTGATGATAGGGAAGTGGCAAGAGTAAAGGATGTTTCTATCAACTCATTTTGTGTGACAAAGCCATAAAGATTTGTAATATTCACCTTGCTACTGCAAAGTAGTGCTTGATTCAGTTTCCACTTTGGAATCTTCCTACTGGTTTTACTGTAAAGTAGATGGAGGCTCTGAAGATGCTTTAATGCGTAACCCTCCGTACAGCTTCTTAGGTGTTTTTAACACATTCTGTCCTGGGTCTGAAGCTCTTCAGTGGTTGTGAAGCACACAAACACTCTGCCTACCTTGCTCCATTTCAGAGCTAGTTGTTGGTAGAACTTTCAGCTCTGTGAAGCTGAAAGCTGATACTAGCAGCTGCATGCCGAGAGGCTTGAGGTACCCATGGGCTGTCTCAAAGGTTTCTGGGTGCCCAAAGCCCTTGGGATGGTAGTTGTGGAAGGACCAGGTGGCAGCAAGGACTACCAGCTGCTGGAGGAGACCAAGATGCTGAGGACCTGTGTCTTTACCAGCCAGACTGGCCAGATAGCAAGGTCTGGAGTTGGAAAGACAGGGATGTGATGAGGTGGATGATGATGCATCTACATTAGAGAAGTCACCAAGATGACGTCAGCCTATCCTTCACTTAATGACCACTTCCATGGGGGAAATAATCATGGGTTATTGTCACAGGTGGCTCATTTCTGAAGGGAACAGGGGGCCCAATCTGCCAACCAGACCTGCCTTTTAGGGAAGTTTGCTGCCTCCCTGGGACTCGGATTAAAGATGTTGCAAGGAAACTTCCTAGCCTGGTATGTCCCTCAGGTTATCATCTGCTATTGCTTTTTCATGTGGATACCAATGAAGTTGTCATGAGAAGTCCAAGGGAGATAAAAAAATACTTCAGAGCCTTGGGGAGATTGGTAAAGGGAATCAGGAGTGCATCTGATGTTCTCCTCTATCAACCCAGTCATAGGGAATGACACTGAAAGGAACAGGCAGACCCAGTTTATCAATACCTGCCTCTGAGGCTGGTGTCACTGGCAGAACTTGGAGTTTTTTGATCATGGGATGGTGTATGTGACACCAGACATACGGGGCCCTGATGGGATTCATTCTTATCAACAGGGGAAAAGTTAGTGGGACTGGTTGAAAGAGCTTTAAACTAGGTTTGGAGGGGGGGAAGGGCTAAGACCAGGCTTCCTAGTGATAAGCTATGGGATGGCATGACAATGTTTGAGACAATATGCTAGTGAGGACTTTCACTGTGCTCCATGATGTACTGAGTACACTGGAGCACATTTGAAATGTGTATTCAATAATGCACACAGCATGAAGAATAAACAAGAGGGGTTAGAAGCTTTGGCTTGGTCCTAGAGCTATTACATCATTGGCATAAGTAGGACGTGGTGGGAAAAGTCCTGTGGCTGGAGTGCTGTGATGGACAGTTCTAGGCTCTTCAGGAGAGATAGACAGGCAAGGCAGAGGGACAGCACTGCATGTAAGGAAGGGGTTGCACCATACAGCTTGCATTTTGGGATGACATGGCGAAGAGCCTCTGGGTAAGGATAACGGGAAAAGCTAATAAAGTGGATGCAGTTTGGGAGTCTACTACAGATTACCCAGCCAGGACGATGACACCAATGTAATATTCTATAAGGAGTTAAGATTAGAATGTGTCCAAAAGCAGCCAAAAACGATGGTGGAAGGACCAGAGGTCATGACTTGTGAGGAGCGACTGAGATATTCTAGTTAGATTGGTTTTCATTTTTTTAACTTTACTTTTAATAGAATTAAACTCTTGAGTTAAAAAGTCGTCTTTTGTCTCTGGATGGCTTATTGTAAGGGAAAGATCTAAGGAGATCCACCGGAAGAAATTCTTGACTGTGAGGGTGGTGAGACACTGGAACAGGTTGCCCAGTTAAGTTGTGGCTGTGCCTTCCCTGGCAGTGTTCAAGGCCGGGTTGGATGGGGCTTTGAGCAACCTGGTCTGGTGGGAGGTGTCCCTGTCCATGGCAGGGGGGTTGGAATGAGATGATCTTTAAGGTCCTTTCCAACCTAAACCATTCTGTGATTCTGTTTGGTTTTTTTTTCAGGTTAGAGGAGACTGAGGGATGGCCTCATAGCTATCTGCATCTTTCTCATGAGGGGGAATGGCGAGGGAGGTGTTGATCTCTTCTTTCTAGTATCTGGTGATAGGATGAGAGGGAATGGCTTAAAGCTGTGTCAGGGAAGTTCAGATTGGACATGAGGAAAAAGCTCCTCACTGAGAGGATGGTCAAACACTGGAACAAGCTGCCCAGGGAAGTGGTCATGGCCCCAAGCCTGTCAGTGTTCAAGAATCATTTAGACAATACTCTTAGGTATCTAGTTTAACTTTTAGGTTGCCCTGCATGGAGTTGGACTTGGTGATCCCTGTGGGTCTCTTCCAACTCAGGATATTCTATAAGTCTAAGATGTAACCTGGCTGCCTGTTTTTAAGTCTCTGATATGGTGGAATGAAAAAGGAAATGGCCAGAGTAGGAATAGATAGTTTTTTAGTTCCTACTGGGTTAATCAAAACTGGAATGAAGGGGAAAGAGCAAAGGGTTTTAACTAGGTCTTTTATCAATTGTACTTGTGTGTAGCCATAAATCTATGTAGTAGAGGCAAGCCTGAGACCTTCTGAAGTAAGTTTATTATTTTTAATTTTTATTTACATGTTATGATTGCGCTTCATGTAGAGGGGAAATGTGTGAACGGAATTTTACCTGCTTCTAACATGAGCAGCACTGAGTTTACTTACTACTTTTTCCTTGAAGGTGACTTTGGTCCACTTCTACATTTTTTATTTTGCAACTGATATTGTCATTGTTTTACCTTCACTGCCTAGGGCTGGAGAGTTCCTCAAATATTATTTTACAGCACGTATTTCCACCCACACCTCTAAATTTGCATGTTAGAGCACTTCAAGGGCAGCTTTCCAGACTACAGACCCAACTGTCATTCATGCATAGAGGACATGTAATCAAGCTGCTGAGTGGAGTGTAGTGTGCGTACAACATGCAACCATAGCACATGCGTTGGCATCTTGTCCCTATGTAGAAGGTGGGGGAAATATTTACCACGTGGTGAGCAGCCCTGGATTCACAAGACCTGTGCAGCAAGAAGTCTACGGCATTCATAGCTCAAGAACACCCACTAGGCTAAAACCAGGGTTGTGGCCATGCAAGACATTAACACAACTGCAGAGCTTGGGAGCCTCTTTACTAGTGCAGAGGAAAGCTTGATTTTGCTTATGCTAACTACAGACAAGCTCGTTCTCTGAGAATGGTATTGGTGGAAAAATCATTCTTGCCTATGGAGTGCAGCAGTGGAGCTGCCCCAGACCCTTTTCCTGATGCCACAGGGGAGAAAGGCTCGTTTTCTGCCTGCTTCTTACTGAGGTTTTCAACGCAGCAATTGATGCAATGACTGATCTCGGCTCAATTTGCAACTGAAAACAGACAAAAAAACCCTACAGGCAGAGACTGTCCTCTACTAAATGTTAAATGAAAATGAGGGCGTGGAAGAAGGTGTATTGGTGTATGCTTCAGTCTAAAGTTTCTTATGCCTCTACTCAAAAAGTTTAGAGCCTTATCATCCCCTTCCCAAGAAACAACAAACACATAGTGAAGTGAGAGGGGACCTTCCCAAGCTACTGGGCAGTGCTCTCCGCAACACCCCTGTTTTGGGAGGTTAAACAGCTATGTGGGTGTTAGCCATGCTGTGGTATTGGCCAGCTGGAGCTTTTTTTATTGTTATAGATATAGTCACAAAGTCCAACTTGTACCCAAACCACTAGCACATCAATCAAGATGCATTATGTTCTCTAGGGCTTTTTATTTTATTTTCTTTAAATAAAGACTGTATATTTGGTTTCATATTAGAAATCAGCTTTGAGAGAAGATTGATGTTTTCAGTAGATTTTGGTATTTTATGATATTTACAAGGCACAGAAAAGTGCAGAGGGAAAACCATGTGACAATAAATTTTCTTGAGCATGCCAAATAGTTAAATGGAAGTAAAGTTCTTTGTAGTTCCCTGGCCAGAGAAATGTCTGTCTTTTTGTTTTTGTTTTGTGAGGTAATTATGGATTTTCACAAGCACTCTTTGCTAATCTGGTTTAATGACACTAAACCCAAATCACATTATAGCTATTTTCCTAGGCTGTGTTGGAGACATGCCACATTAACCCAAAGAACAAAGCTTGGAGATTACAACAAGAACAGTAAAAAAAAAAAACAAAATCAAACAGTAGAGAAGCAGGAGGATTCTTATCACTTGTGGCTCTACCCCTTGCACAATGAGTGGCTGGGCATTAGAGGAATAAGCACTAGTAAAATGATAAATAGCATTGCTCTTGAATCATCTGGGAATGTAAGGGACTTTGGGAAAAGATTTACTCTTAATTTTATCATCTTTATTACAATGTCTAGCTGATTAAGCTAACAAAAGGTCTGTGTTTTGTAGGGTTGCAGGGCTATTTGTAGGGTTCTTTGGGTATTGTATTATAATGTGCTATTGCTTCTTGCTTGCTGAACCTTGCTCAGGTTTTCAGTACCAAGGGTTATGGCTAAACTTTTGTCATGAGCTCACAAGGTAAAGTAAAAGGTGGTATGTAAGGCTTTCATAGATGGACATGAAAGGTGCAGCCCTCAGCAAGTCCTGTCCAGCTTGGAAGCTCTGTGCTTCTGGTGTCTGCAGAGCTGTTGTGTCTTCTGAGGACAGCATATTCTTTTGTAACAGTAAACATCACTGTGCGTTGCTCACTTTCTTCCATACTCTCTTGCATTTACCTCTCTTCTGTATGTGTGTAAACACACGTATTCCATGTTTTGTTGAGACTGGATAAATGTTATCTGTAACTTAACATGTTAGGTGCTGGCTCTCTGGGAAAGTGTTGTTTTGAAAAATCAACAATAATGGAGCCAGTTTAAAAGGAAAGGGTGTGGATTTTTTGATTTGTTTGGTTTTTCTTCTAAGAGCATATTAAGTAATACAATTTTCTTTTTCTTTCCTTGGCTGAACAGCCTGTCCATACAGGCTGTGCTCCAAATAGAGTGGATATGAATTTCATTACCAAGCTGAGGAAGGGATATGATCAAGCTGGAAGTATCTTAATTCACATATAGGACGTACTTTTACATATATATATATTTAAAATATAAATATATATATATATTTGAAGTGCTCCTTGTCGTCATTAATACATACTGAAGGAATAAGATAAATTATGTAATGAATTACCCTGTACTATAATTTTGCTTTCTGGCCTCCATAAAACATCATGAGAACTTAATCTGTAATTAGTATGTGAGTTATTTGTGTTTCTGTGAAGTGTTAACAGACTGTTGTCTTTTGGCACTACACAGCTCTCAAAAATGGAGATGTAGTTGAGGATATCATCAATCTTTTCTTTGTGGTTCAGAAAAGGAATCAATTTTCTTTGATAAAAGACCCATTGGTCTTTGTGATCTATAAATCATTCTTTCAAAAGAAACCCTTTGAAATATCAATTCAAGGTATTCTCATAGAATATAACTTTATAGCTTTTTCTAGGGATGGAAGATAATCCTTCTGCCTATCAAAAAGAAAGATCTGTACTATTTTTCATTGAATTTTGCAACTTTAGTAGAAGCTTTCTAAAGGCACAATATTTCCATCTCTAGTCTTGTGTACTGCATGAAATCAGAGCTTTTGTGTCGAAATAACATTTCTCTAATGTCCAGCAGAGTCTGAGATGGCTGAATTAAAAACAAGATCCTATAAAACAACATTCCTTACAGTGTTGAAAATCCTTAGCCCCTTTCATGAGAAACGCTGGCTTTTTGTGTGTGATTTTTAATTTTTTTATTTGTTTTGTGGTGGTGGGTTGTGTGAGGGTGTGGTTTTTCGTGGTTTTTTTTTTTTCAATTACAGAAGTGGTTTTCCATGTATGGAAAACTCCTTTAAGGACCCTGTTTGAGGCCTTTATTAAAACTTCAGTTTGAACTTCTGTTATGTTTTGTGGAAATGCTTGATATTACACAAATGTGTTCTGGATGTACCTGCCTGTACCCAGGCAATGAGCCAGTCTGTGATAAGTGTGGTCCTTGGCGGAATGGCTGAAGAGGTTGCTGGATGCTGATGTACTGTGCCATCGCAGTCCCGCAGCTGGAATGTCTGGTGTGGTGGGTCTTTTGGTTTTGGGCTGTGGTTCTTCTAAAAGCATTCATGTTTTCAAGTTTTGCCTTACTCCATGAATGACAAACTTTTCTTTGTTTAGTATGAAAACTACAGCCATAATTTTAAGGAAAATGCCTGAAAAAATTGCCAGGGGAAGCAACAGAGCAGTCCCAGGGTGACTGCCTTTCAGTGGTAGAAGAAATGAGCAGCCCTTAAATGTGCAGAGTTTATTTTTCCTCAGAGGCCTTCAGAAAGCTGCTGTACAAACTAAATAATAATAAACAATGTAGCTCTTTTACATAAACAATCCTTTTGGTTTCTAACCTACTGGCTTATTCCTGCACTGGCATATCATTTGCAGTGTTTATCTCAAGGTATTGTTTTTGATCTCTATTGTGCAAAGGAAATTTATCTATCTGCATGAAACTACATTGTTGGAGAGGTGCTCTGTGGCTGTATTTGTGGTTTTCTTCTGTGTAGTGATTACACTGTATCTTTGTTTGTTTGTTTTTTTTTCCTCCTCAATTTTCCTTTTAGTTGGCTGGCTTGGAGCAGCAGGATGTTTGGTGTGGACTGTGAAACAGATTTAAGAAGTCAGAGGTACTTTTAATCCCACCCTGACTTCTTGAGTCTGTAAGCTGCCTGTGGAAATAATATTTGTTTTTCTTTTTGTAGCTTTCTCACAGGGACATCATGAATCTGTATTATTTCCAATGAAGCGAGGACAGTCAATAGAAGAGGGGAGAAGGGTGGTGGTGGTGGAAGCTTACTGAAACTGCATCCTTAGCAAAGCTAAATACAGTAGTTTTAAAGGGTGAGAAAGGGACCAGGATCTGAATCTAGCTGGAGGCCACACAGGAGAGATGGGGTTTTATGGCAAATGTGTCCCTCAGCCTGTATTCCCTGCAGTGAGAAAGATGTGAGGATCGAAGACTTGTTCAAAGAGCAGAGCCTTCACTACACAGTGGTCTCATCTAAAACCATATAACGAAGAGCGAGAAGCCTCTTAGATCTGATCCTAGGATGAGTGGATAAAAGAAAAATTGCACTTTTATTTCTGTTCACTCGTCCTTCACAACATTAGAAATAGGGCGGTGGTTGTTTAGATTTCTGCAAGTCAGTTATTTCTTTGCTTTATACTTGGCTTATGCTATGGGTGGTGTCAAGGTAAACAACAACTACCAAAGCTTTGGTACTGTTCCCATGGGTTTTCTCATCCTTAAAAAAGGGAACTGAACTGCTATTGTGAGACCCAGCATCCTGAGCCGATCTGCCAGAAGATCTAGAGCAACAAGATGTGTGTCAGCCCAGCTGTATGGGCTGGCTTAGCAGCTGGTTCCTGTGGTCTGAGGGGAAGAAGAGTGTCCTGTTGATAGACATTGGGCAAAAAAAAAAAATCTTGTACTGTGGCAGGATGTTGGTGGAGTATGAACTCAGAGTTCTTAATTATCTTTAGAAGTACCCCTTTGGTTTCCTTATGGAGCTCAGATGCCAGTTGGCTTCTTTCCTTGGGATGTCAGCCCTGCAGAATTGCTGTGGAAATCTACTGGTTTCAGCTTCTTGTTTGCCTGCCATAAACAAGGAAATCTTTGTCCTCCTTGCCAGTTGTTCAGCAGAACCAACCTACTTGTTCATGAGTGGCTGGATGAATGGGATTTTGGAAGGATGCTTTGTGTCTTTGAAGTCTATTCTGGCTAAATATCATTAATCTTCAGTGTGCTTCAGTTCTTAAGGTAATTTGTGGCTCTCTTTTTTTTCTTTAAGTCATGATACGAAAAAAGATCTTTGCTTCAAGATTTCCCAGTGTAATTAGAACAGTGTCACTTAATTTAGTGAAGTCCTTTATAGATGTTTGTTCCTCTGTCTTGTTAAAATTTAAATCCATGATACATGGGAAAAGGTGTGAGATACTGTTTGTTTATTTTGTGACTCTCCATAAGCTGTATTCTTAAACCTAGCTAGTATTCTTTGGTTTTGTGGCTTTTAGGAGGTGGTATTGAGCACAATTAGTTCTGTGAGGGGTTGCTGTCTGGGAGGCTCTGAGGTGCTGTCCGTTGTATGAGGTTTACTAATTGCCTTTGCAATGTGTGAAATCCTTGTGTAAAGAATGACTGTGCAACCGAGATGTCAAGTATGAATTTGCCAGACACCACTGGGTATTCCACCTCCCTTACCTATGTGTCTCTATTGATGGAAAAGGGAAACCACTTGCTAACCAACCTTGTGGAGGTTGGTTAGCCCTGTTCCTTGGAAGTGAATACTACTATATTATTAGTGTCTAGTGTTGGTGTTTCCCTGTTCCCTCTGATGTAAGAGACAGACTGGAGTGATGCTAGTGGAAGGCTATGAATATGGTGGGGAATGGACCATGAGACATACTGGGGAGGCTGAAGGACATAGCTTGGATTAGCCTTGAGATGGTCCAGGCGGGTATCTAGGGTTCTGTTTGCAGCCTTTGCATTCCCTAAAGGGGGGCTGTAGAGGACATGGAGTTTTCTTAGGTATATAGTGAAAGGACAAGAGGTAATGGATGGAAGTAACTGCAATGGAAATTCCTACGGGATTAAAGGCAAATTCTTCACAATAGGGGGTGCTCAGGCACAGGAACAGGTCCCAGAGAAGTTGTGGACTCTCTAAACACCAAGACTTTCAAATCTTGATGGGATGAGGCTCTGAGCAACCTGACTTAACTTTGAAGCTGGCCCTGCTTTGAGCAGGGAACAGGAATAGATGACCTGCACATGTCCCTTCCAACCTGTATTTTTCTATTATTAAAATTATATGGGTTTTTCCCACCTTTAAAAAGGCTACCTGCAGTGCTTTTTTCATCTAATACATTGCCTTTGCTGGAATACTTGCTGTGAATCCTCATCTTCAACCAGGAGCTGAGTATGACTTGTTGATCTCAACTCCAACTTGAGCTGTGACTCCTCAGGCTCTGTGGAACAGATTGCTCTCATTTCCAGTGCTTGGGATGAAAAAGAAATTGGCTTTTCTCTGCTTTGTTGCTTCACTTGCTTGTGGAAAACCTTATTGACCAGATGTAACTCGTATCTTCCTCCTGCAAATACTTTGCTGGAGACCTCACTGAGAAGTCATAGGATGCTGTTCCCATTTGCTTGCTCATCACTTCAAATTTTATTCATTTGGGTTATTACTATTTCAAACACTATTCATTAATTAGAATTTGGATTTGAAAGGTGACCTTCTCTCGTGCCTTGTGTAACCATTCATCATAATATAAAGGAATGACTGTACTGTTCAGTGGCCTTTAATAGCCATTTTGCATAGATGTGACTATAGAAGGTAAAAGAAGATTTAAGCAGGCCCTGTGCTAGCTGCTTATGTGTAATAACTGTTTTCCAAGTATTTTATTTGTTTTGACTTTCTTATTCTTTGGACTTGTCTGTTGTTGTTGAAAGGTCTCTCCTTTTTTTTGTTTGCCTTGGTTTTCTATGTTTCTCATGACTCTGTTTAAGTATCACAATTTATTCTTCTATCTATGCAGTGATAAAACCTTCTTCTAGTTTTTTTCAGACCTTTGAAAGACTTTTTCACCACTTGAATTTCGGAAATCAGAGCTTGATTTGTAGCCTGACAGATAAATAATAATTCTCTGTCCACATAGCTCACGTTCTTTGTCAGAAGTTGCAATTTCATAGAAATTGCTGAATAACTGCATGGTGTTTTGCTTGCTCTCTGTGCTGCTTCCACCATTCCCCATCTGACGTTAGCGTAGTCTGCTCTCTGTTCAGAGTTCAGTTTTCTCACTTCTACAAGCCTTTGGTATTTCGGTTGTACCTTGTGATGCCTCCAACAGGCCCAATTTGTCTACCAAATATCTGTTTTTATCACTTTATGAATTATCTTTCACCTGACAGTCTCCTGGGGGGGAACTCTCCCCATACCTTCGTGAGTGGGGGTACCTGGCTAGATTGCTCACTTGCCGAAAGAATTTAATAGAAAGCTGTTATTTGCAGACATTTCTCCTGCTGTGTCTGAAGGACAGAGGGAGACAACTGAGCTTCCTCATGAGCTTGTGGAGGCAGTTTAACAGCAGGTAGTCCTGCAAAAGTCTGTTTCTGAGGACAGGAGGAAGGAGTTCTATAAAAAATGTGTTCATGGTCCAGTTTAGTTCCTTGTGGAGTAAGAGAGTCAGGCTTTATATACATGATCTGTAACTCTTAATTTTGGTTTGACAAAATGCCTGGAAAATATTCATAAGGGCTAAATACTGGTGCTAAATGTTAAGTTAAATGTTATCTCTTAAGTGCTTCAAGCTTATACAATTTTTTTTGTCAGTTTGATTGTCCTAACTAAAAATCCATTTTAATCTAGGAGTTCAGGAATTGCCATAAACGGCCAGATGCATGGACCCTCGTTGGCTCTCTCTTCAGGAGTATGTGCAAGAACACAAAGTTGCCTGCAAGCTGGTTCTGAACTACTGCTGGTTTGGTTCACGTCCTGCGACATGAAGAGATTACACCCTGAACACATTCAAAGGGTTAGTGTGTCTGCTTACATTGTCCTTTCTGTTAATCTTGACCTAAAGCTGCCATGGCAGTGCTTTCACAGCTCAGCTATGTGCTGATTAAAGCTTTATTTGTAGATAATTGAATGCTTCAAAAAATACAAAATCCTACTTATTATAGCTGTGCAACTGCAGTAATGGAGATCTTCAGGGAGGGCCTGACAGTAAAATAAAGAGTTAAGGAGCAGGATGCCAGTAATCCATCAAATGACTAAGCATGGGCTGTGGAAGACCTGTATGGTTTTGTACCAGGAGGACATATGTCTGGGAAAATTCAGTGTGCTACATTTGGGGGTAACAGCTCATAATGTGAGCTGAGTCTGTGGTGTTGCTTATCACTGGAGTTTGTGAGCATGCTTTTCCTATGAGAAAAATAATTAACCATATATGATTATTATCTATGATACATTTTCTTAAGACTGTGCAATGCAGTATACTGATAACATGTATATGATATAGCTCACAGCTTGGGCTCTTTGAATTCCAAGTGCTGGAGAGCTGGGCACCATCGTGGGTTGTTTAATCACCAGTAATGTTGTGTGTGGATGTTACTTACCAAAAATGATGATAAATCCAGTATTGCATTGACTTGTATGATGGGTTAAGGGAATCGGTCTCATTGAAAGAGAGAGGATAAGAAATGGATTCAAGAGTGGTTCAATAGCCAATAGGTGATCTGTTGTATAATGGAGTGCTGACAGTGGTTTGGGGGTCCTAGCAGTGACAGTCTTCAAAGTGGAAATGCTGCTGTGAACAGGTAGCAGATTGTTTTTAATTTAAAACTTATTGCCTTCTAATTTTTTTCCAGTCACTTTTTCTTAAGGGGGAAAAAACACTTGAGTACCAGCTCTATTTACCCATTTTGTGTGTTGTGTGTATAGCAATTTTGCTATCTTCATGATTTTTTTTTTTTTTTTTTTTTTTGGATAGGGGAGAATGCTGTCTTTCAGCTGATTGGGAACTATTCTAATCTGTTATTTTGCAGGAACGAAGCTTAGTTCTTGTCACCTTTACAGGGTCGAAGTGCTGCGATTTAAGTCAGTGGAACTGCGCTGTTGCACAACTGCTTTATATGCATTGGGAAACAAGTTAAATTAACGTCTTTGGCTGTTTGGACCAAACTGGTTCTGTCGTTTTTGGATCCGTTGGTCTTTTTTGTATCAAAATTCTGCAATCAGGCTGTAGTATTAGAGAAATTTCTGGAGCTCTTGAAGATTTTGTTTCAAGGAACCCTTCTTCAGTCTGAGTAGGTGTTTCTTATCCATTTCAAATCATATACACGGATAGCTTGTATGTGTATACCCCCCCTGGCTCTGTGCCTCAGCATGCACCGCAGTATTACAGATGAATTCATTAAGATGCTTAGGCATACACTGCTGACATTTGTTCTGTTTAATTGAAATAATTTCTTCACCTTCTAAACTTAGCTTTTATGACACATCAAAACTTTGTAACATTCTCATTTCAGTTATTTATAAGCCTTATAAGTTAGTGCTTAATTTTTTGTTTAGTTGTCCCAGATCATGTTTTTATGCAAGTACAAATTCATGTAATAGCATGCCGTTCATCTTCAGAAGGCTGCCTAACTTCTAGCTGCATAGAAAATGCATCTTCTATGAGTTGTAGGATGTTTGTACAACACAAACTGCTCTGTTCAAATGCACAGACCATAGCAATGTTATGCTTTTGAAACAGGAGTACTTTCAATTAATATGTGTATGTTTGTGCTGTAACTGGTCTACTGCCTTAGGTAACGTAGTGTCTGGAGCCGCCTAAATGAGGATTGCTTTGTAACTCAACTACACTGCAGTGACAGAAAATGCAGGATGCATTCTGTCCTCACTTATGCTTTTTCCAGTTTACTGAAATTGTGGAGGTTTTCACGGCTGAACCTGAGCTTGATTACCTTGACTTGCTGATATATAAGCCTGCTTTACAGCAATACATCCATTTCTGAGAGTTAGTAATTGAGCTGGAAGAAAGGAGGAAAAGAGTGTAAGGGTTTATTGGCAGAACAGCGTGTGCAGTGTTCACAGACTTCGGTGCAGTCTTGTATTATCAACTGAAATGTTGCTTCCCCAGCATATAGCTGCGCTCTGGCTGTTTTAATCATTTTGCTTTCTAACCTTTAACAGTGCCTTCAATGTGTTAGCACCAGTGGGGTCTCTCTGTAAATGAGTCTGAGGAAACATCTTCTTTTTGGTTGCATTTGAGGGGGAAGAAAAACTCCACTTCTGCAGCATAAATAGGTTTTGCCTGGATGCACAAAACCCCACAGGGTGTTGAGTTTTTTAAATATTGGGGTCTATTCCTAGATTCCTGCATCTGCAGTCAAGATGCTGAGCAGCCTAGCTAAGTTCATCTGCCTACACAGTTCCCCTGTCCCTGAGAGCTGCAAGGGCTCACATTTTTTTCAGGTTGAGAGGCTTTTTTTTTCTCTGACTTATTAAACTTTTTGTCCAGCTGTCCACTTGAGAGGGCAGAGATAGCACTGAGGTGGTTTGCAAGCCTGAGTCCTCAGAACTGCCAGCTTCAATTCTTAGCTCACATTGAAGTGTGCACCTCTCAGACCCCACTGATTGAGGTGTCTGTCTGATTTCACTGCAGAAGTTCTCTGTTTCTGGGACTGTGTAATCACTAAACAGGAGTTTTGGTTTTTTTTAGTGTTACAATTGATCAGGGTCAGAATTAATACCTTTGCTGTTGTCTGGGCAAGAGAGCTTCAGAAATAGCACCAGGTGGTTAAGTACAGTGAAAGTGGCAGTGTCTTCTAAACCAAAAATTAACTTGCAGGAGTTCCTGTGGAGATATCCATTTTCTTGATCTTCAACTAAGTGCTCAGTATCAGTATTAGCGTTCATAAAAAGATCTTGGTTCTAATCCTCCTGTAGGTTATTTTGAAATATAATGTTTAACTTTTTTTATTATTCCCTTTAAAGTTCTTAACATGCCTCCTACACTTGTTTCAATGAACAGTCTCAGATTTATTAATGCATAATGTGTCCCAGAAATCAGTTTAACTGATTCCCATCCATCAGTCAGCATCACTTTTTCTATTATTTTGCAGAATAGATTTCTTTGAAGCCCTGTTCTGTAGATTTTGTTTAACTTTTCTGAAGAAGGGAGAGAACATATCAGTTTTATTATTTAAGATTGAAGGGTGCATTATTGAGGGCCAGAAAACTACATTCTGTATGGATATCGGGTTCTGTTTTTCAGAAGCTGCCTTTCACTCACATTTTTTAACTTTTAGAAATGAGTTTAATAATGGAGAAAGGACCAACAGCACCAGTGAAAACAATATTTAAGGCCAGGTCTGTGTAGAAACGTGAAGTCTAACCATGAAGTACACTTTGCATATAAATCTAGACTGGAAATGTTACACCTTGGAGGCATACAGTGCACAAGCCTGGTGCAAAGACTAGATTTAGCTTGATACTTTGTCAAGCAAGCATCTTCTATCCTGCCATTTTATGTCTGTCCTTCCCCTAATAGTACTCTTGGTTGCCTGTCCTGAGGCACTGATCCCTGCTGAATACAGAATATGCTGATTTGCATTTCACCTCTGTGGCGCTGTTGAAGCCTCTGTAGAGGGATGTAAAGCCTACTATTTATTTCACTTCAGCCATAAAACACTGCTTGTACCAAAGCAGCCTAGTGGTCTCTGGTCAGAAAGCAGGCAACAGCTAGTGCACAAAGACAAACCTTTTCCTTGAGGACCTGTTACCTTAGCTGGCATCTGGGAATGATTTAGAGCCTTCCCAGCCAAACATACCCAAATCTACATCTGGAGCTGAGAAAGCTCAGCTGCAGCTAGAAAGACTTGCATCTCCTGTAAAATAAATCAGGAGATAAGCACCAAAACCAGGTAGATCAACAGTGGGTTATATCTAAGCTAGAGATATTTAATGCAGAAGCCTGGAATTTGCATTCAAACAAAGAAAGTGAGAGAAATGAAAAATTTCTGCTGCTTAATCCTATACTCTGGGCATGAAGATGAGCAGAAATAGTTCCCTTAAAGTGAGTCTGTTTGGCTTTGTTGATGGAAAGGCTGTACTACCAGACATCCGTCTCTATGCACTGGGACAACTGAGGTCGTCTACGTTTTGAATGAAGAAGCCTCTTGCCTTTTAGCAAGAGTTTACAAAGCCTTAGATGAGTCACATCCCTGTTTTTGCTGAGGGTGAAATCTCCATGCATGTCCACTAGCAAAGTTCCATTTCACTGGTCCACAGTAAAACGGTGCCTACAGATTTGTGCCTTTACCCAGAGTGTGGCATAGATGTGGAATCTATAATGAACAGCAGCACGTAGAACTTAGCTAAAAGGCAGGTTGTGTGTTGGCACTGTGGAGAACTTGAGCAAGCAGTTCACGGCCATCCCATGTGATTGAGTCATTGTAGTGCTGGAGTACTAACTGCTGTTCTCTGTACAAATTGTTAAATGGGAGAGTTAGGATTGCTGATGAGCATAAGCAATTTGGGAGTACAAAAACCTGTGCATCAGCATCTTTAAAGTAGGAAAGTAGAAGTAGAATAGAAGTAGAAGCCTCGAGTCTGGAAAAGTTTCCAGGTATACAGCACTCACTTGCTTTAATCAGGACTACAGGAGAAGAGCTGAAGGTTAACTGTAAGGGTCTACTGCTTTACCAGGTACAAAAAGAGGCTTAAAGCTGATGTGTGTGCAATAGTATAATAGTAACTTAAAGACCTGAGAGAAGAGAGCTTACTGTTGATACTTGCTAGTGAGGTAGAGAAAGCCACAGCTTTTGGATGAGCAGAGACCTCCTGGCTCCCTGAGGGAAGGTCTTAGTTCTTTTAACTGTTCAGTAGGAATCCATACTATTTAAATGCAGTCCCTTCCTGCTAAACAGAGGCTGGAAGAACACTGCAGTAAATATCAGCCTTTTCCTGTTGTTTTGCTTTTTTAAATAAGTCTGTGACTAAAGGGAGCAGGTCAGCCTTATGACGCTTTCCAGAGAACACAGTTCAGAGGTGTAGCATGCAAAGAATAGCATCTCCCTTTTTGTAAGATGTATTGCTTCTGTTCAGAGGCAGATTCTGTCCTGTGTGAAGCCTCAAGGAAGATCTCTTGTGAACTGTGGCATGACAGGTAGATAGTGGCAGACCTGAGTAAGAATTTAGCATTAGGAAACCTTCATGAACTAATGAAATGAAATCAGTGTTGAAGAACAATGAACAGGAATGGAGATTTAAATATTCTAGATATTCCTCTGAAAATGAGAGTGATGACACAGCTAAGTTGAGTAATGTGCTCTTTACATGGAAAGACATTTCTGGACAATGTTCTGAACACAGATATCAATACTTGATATGTTTTCCAGGCTGCAGCTATGCTGGATAATTTCTTTTTGACAGGACCATGGTATTTGCTGGGACTAAGATTGCTGGGTCGTTTGTCCTTGAGGGAGATTCCTCTTCTCAGTGTTTGGGCTGTGTGCTCTACATGCCATGTGGCTGTCAGCATTTGGGCCTATGACCTTTTTCTGACTGATGCATCCCATCCCATGCTCTGGAAAACACACATGCGCACCCACTACTGTACAGAGTTCATAGAGGGGACACATGAATCACATAGACTTTGTTATTGAAAACTGTGGTCTTTGCCCTTTGCTTATTTGTTGGTAAATGTTTCTGGACAAGAGTTTGCTCTGTGCATGTTTGTGTCTAGTTTATAAGTGACAAAATTTGATCTCACTTTATGCTCGCACTTGTTTATTTCCAGAAGATAGTGTCATGTAGGTGCTAAGAGAGATACATCTGTTGTGAAAACAAAGAGACCCAGATGTGCTTGGATACTTACTTTCTGTGATTGAAGCTTTTCCTACCTTGTTATCTTCAAATCAAATTTGCAGTCAAGTGAGAGGGCAATAAATGTCCCAAGCAAAGCCTAGGGACACTTATTAAGTAATCTCTTCATAGCACAGTCATAGCTTTTGATGGTACCTTACACAATACTGAAAAACGGGACTTGTGTAAGAAGGTTAATCTGCTGTGGTGGGAAATGCTCTGAAATCCCACGTAGTGAAACTGAAAAGTATTTGTCAAGGTGCAGTGGGTGATAGGTTGATCTCCATTTCAGTCCCAGTGAATACAGTGACCTACACTGCCCTCTTAGCCTTAGGTAGCCCTACTGGCTACTCCCAGACCTTATTTAAAAACATTATGGAAAATGGGAGAAGTGGTCATGAGCATCAGCAATCTAAGGTCATTGAATCCAGACAGATTCATCACTTCATGGGAACATGTGCAATACAAAGATATTGTTTCATAACCTGCTCAGTCTCCACCCTCTTCAGGAAAGAGTGGGCTTGTTGTCCATGACAGTGGATAATGGAAGAAGGCAACTTCAGGAGAGTTTTGGACTGTTAATTTTGTAGATACTTATGACTTTGAGGCACTGAACTTTAAAATATTTCAACTGTATCCCCCTTTTAAGAGTGTGTAATTGACTGATGTACATATTCTTTTTCTTCTTGCTGTGCTAGCCCCAGGGAACTCTCTTTTAGTCCCCAGTCATTGTGTTGCACAGGGAATTTCACTGCTGGACTCTGACTGTGAGTTCTAAATTTAGTGGCCAAATTCTTGCAACTTTCTTCCTGGCTCAAGACTGCATTTCTCATCCGTGTGTGCACAGACCTTCCTCAGCTCTATTTGTTGCTCAGTTGATAATGACAGTGTTTATTTGTGGAAGTCCTGGTGCAGGATAACGGACGCCACAGAAAGTAAGGTTGCATCAAATGAAAATTTTGTTGGGCTGTACAACACCCACAGCGGGTGTTGCCTGCCTTGGATGCATCACATGGATCGGTGACAGGAAATCAGAGTTTCCATGTTCTTTGCTGGACTATTTCTTATGAGTGACTGACTTGGCTATATTGCAGAAGAGAGATGGGTTCTTTTTCTTATTTCTGTTGTTTCTTTCCTGTTCACTGAACTTTTCTGTGTAGAATGCAGTGTATTAGCACTCAGACCCATCCAAACAGATGCAGACTTTACAGCCAGAAAAATACAGTTCAAGTGCAACTGATGTGGGGAGAATGCCATTTGTGTTTTACAGCTTGTTATTGTCGAACAACTTAATATTGTTGACCATGGAGCAGCCTTGATTAGTCTTAGTGTAATGCAGACCTATTCTTTAGAGAAGAGGAGATTCATGTGGAATCAGGATATAGGCTCTTAATAGGCTCTTTCATTTGACCAAGCAGTAGTAATAAGCTTGTAATTGTTGTATGTGTGTTTTCAGACAAGTCAATTTGCTTCTGAAACCACTCAATTACATGTGGCCAGTCATAATTAAAAGGTTTGTTCTCGTTTATCTTCAGCATATATCTTTTAATCTCCCATTGATGATGGAACTATGATGCCTAATGTGGTTCTTGAGAGGGACACCCTTGTTATGCTTTGCTAAAATTGTGGTACTTGTAGTTTTAAAGTGGATTAAATTAAACTTGACAGTGCTGCTGTGAAGAGAGGAAGTAGGGAGAGACCAGGATCACTGAATTCATCACTGGGAAGCAACACAGTTCTTCATCAATGCCCTGGTAATTTTGCTATAATGAGGTATGGGCAGAATCTAAAGAAAATGTTTTAAAGTTCTGTGTTTGTGCATCTGCATAGATAGAGCAAAATATGTCCTGCTAGGCTCTTTCCTGGGTCTAATTTAACCAACTTTAGCAAAATGCCCAGTCATGAGAGGGATGCTCTAGCAATAAAGCCACAAGTCTTTTAACTGATTTTGTTGATGCCAGTTTAAATTGTCCTAATAAATTTACAAGATATGAAGCTTGGAGGGAAATGGAGAAAACTGATCCTTAATGGTCAGGACATGCAAAACTATTCTGTGTTGCTGGGAAATTTTTAAGGCACTCACAAGTGTTTCTCTGCTTGTGAGCATGCTTTTGAATGTTTTGGTCTTTAACGAAGCCATCAGAATTCACGGCATCCTGGCAAGCCCACAGAGCATCTGGCTGTTGCCAGGACTTGAGACAACTGAATTGATGTGTCTGGGTGACAGGCAACTGAGGAGGAGTCTGCTTTTCATAGGTGCTGTAGACTTGTTCCTTGCACCAGGCCTTTGTGTCTGAATGGTCAGGAGCAAGATGCTTTGGAGGTGGAGATGGGAGCCACAGAAACTTCACCTAGAAGTGCCAACATTTGATTAAGAGGGATTAATTTTGGATTGAAAGATTTGAAGGGTTTATAAGGATCCTTACACAGTTGTAGTAAAGAAACCCATGCTTGGGGCATGCTGTAAACACCAGAATGAAGGTTTCTAGAAGCTAGTATAGAGCAGTTTTATATGTTCAGGGTTACGATTGGATATGTTTAGGTATCTACATGGACCTCCAGCTGTTACTTCCGATCTGCCATATGGCTGTTTCTGATATCCCAGAGAATCTCAAGGGCTGGTAGGTGACCCATTCTTTGGCACCAGGTTCAGGATATACTTGCTTCTTGAAGAGTAAGGTGGGAAATGAAATGCCCACTGAAGGCTGAAAGGTGTTGACATGATTGCTCTTCCTTGGAAGTTTCACTGTGGAAGAACAGCTCAGTTCACTGGGGTTTGTAGTTACAGAGGTCACTTGGAAGATAACTCTGTACCAGTGACATTGAATCCCTGGTTAGGCTAGGTGCTCTTTGGAACCGAGCTGGGTAGTTCTGTGTTCTTCATTGTGTGGACCATCTGTGCCCCCTGGACAGCCGTATAATGTTTTGGTAGATCCCAGCCCAAAGACCATTGCAGTCATTTCCACTTCTGAACATGGTGGCCCATTTGATTCTTGAAGCTGAAGCAGTCGCTTCATGCTCACTTCTGAACGGAATGGTTTTGCATACCTCTTATGGCTGAATCTGGTCTCTGGTCAGATGTTTCGCACTCTCAAGATTTCTTTCAGGAGCTGTAGCACAGTGCTTTGTGTTAGTTTTTCATTCTCTTGGGACTTTTGAGTGTTTGGAAATGTAAGGAAGTGTCAT
The DNA here is from genome assembly GCA_028020825.1 of Podargus strigoides. Taxonomy (NCBI): domain Eukaryota; kingdom Metazoa; phylum Chordata; class Aves; order Caprimulgiformes; family Podargidae; genus Podargus; species Podargus strigoides. The sequence goes on along the minus strand of CM051623.1, from coordinate 11,201,375 downwards.
TCTCACTGTATAGGCAACCTGAGGCTGGAGCCTCCTCGGCACTTCAGCTGCAGTCATGTGTGGTTATTAGCTACAGTTCCAGATAAAGATAACTTGGAATTTTTTTTATTAAAACCATCATAAATGATCAAGTTAATAAAGGAAATAGTGTATGCTTGGATGTGACATTAAGTTGGAAGACTTGTAAACTGTATTATTGGTATATTAAAAATCCCCACAAGCAAATTTTAATGGCTTGTTATAGACTTTATCTATTGTTCACCTTGCTCCTACTAAGATATCAAAGACCACTTTTTCAGAGCAGTAATTATTTCTAATGAAAACTTTAGCTTTTTTTTTTGATCATCTTAGTGTGCATTTCCATCAATTTTTTACTTATGCTGTTATCACCAGATATGCAGTGTTGTTAAACATAAAGTACCTTCAGAAAATAAAACTTTACTCAAGTCTTAGTATGGGCCCTTGGTGCTAAAACATCTTTGTCAGTTTATAAACATTCAAAATGTCATTGTTCTACAATTACAATAGCAACTTCAGTAATGACAGTTACCTGGCCTGTCTTGTATTGAGTTAAGCCATTAGTGTACTTATGTCTAGAGTTGTATGCTTCTTCCGTTTTAAATACTCTTACATATGTTACAGAAATTAATGAAACTTTTTTAGACAGGCTTTTTAAAGGCTGATGTAACTTTAAAATCTTATCTGGTTTATGTTTGTTTACTTACAGAGCCATTAAGAGAGAGGCTTAAGTGTAAATGATACTGTAATAGACTTGATGCCTGACTAAAATATGGGTTTTGTCACACTCCGCTGTTAGCCCTGTTCTCGCCCTTGTACCAGTCTGCTCTTTAGTGAAGCTGAAGCAGATATTTACTCTTCTTAACAGCTTGGGTGTGAAAAGAGGACCTGTAAGGAGTCCTAAACTGATTCATTTATTATCTACTTTAAAACAATAATGCAGGGACTGTTTTATCTTTAGTGTGGGTAAATAGGGGAGGGGAAGAGATCAGAATGAAAAACTAAGGTGATATGATGAGTTGTCATGGCATACACACATCAATGCACCTCGTAGGGACGTTTGCATGTGTGCAGCGCTCCCGAGGGCGATGCACAGACATGGTGTTTGCAGTTGTACACAGGGCAGCTTGGTGTGCAGCTACCTGCTATATATGCACAACAGCTTAGCAGAGTGCACAAAGTACAATTTGTGGATGCAAAAAAGCATGTGCTGAGAATACATTTCCTCAGGATTAAGTGTACTGATAATTTGACTCAAATTGTTTCTTAATTGAAACACAAAACAGTTCCTCTTTAAACTTCAGACTACTTGAAATGATGTCTAGTAGGGAATATATAAACTGTGTCTTTGAGGAATAGTGTTTCTACTTTTTTCCCACTAACAGATGCCATTTGGATTAACAAATAAGGATTCTTCTCACAGCAGCAATATCTGATGAGGTTATTAAGTTCTCCTAAATTAAAGAGAACCTGACAATAACATAAATCGGATGTTACTGCTGCACGTATAAATGTTCATTTGTTAGCCCAAGTGGTAATTCATTTTTGCACAGCTGAGGAATTCCTTTCTTTCAAGATCTGGTAATAATTCAGCAGTGTATTTCACCAGGTTTGTATGCATGAATTACTTCATTAGCACCCAAAAATGTTTATTCCTCATCTGGGGCTTTCCATCATTAGAGCTTTGTCGTTTTTTACCTGTGGCACGGGACAGGGCGATTTAGTCAAAACTTCCTTAGGTAGATTCACAGACATGTGGGTTTTGCCTACGATGTTGTTAAATTAAACATAGCTCTGAGATGTTCAGTTTCAGTCTTAATTAAACCTATATCAGATCTGAGGGGTGTGGACCTTGAGTTTTTCACTTTCATTTTATTACAGAGTAGGGATCAGTCTTAAAATCCCAGTTTTGATCCTGAATGTTTGGGGGTGTTTAACACTAAGCTTTCTTTGTAACCTTGCCTTTGTGGTCTTAAATAGTGATTGCACTAGTGGCTGTGTTATGTAGCTAAGTATGAGCGCTTTGTATGCAGATAATACCTGGGCTTAACAGTTTTCTTTGTTCGCAGCCTTATCAGGCATAGCAATAGCTCCTGTGTATCAAAAGCTTTTGCCTAAGGAATGTTGTCCATGCCTTTCCTGGTCAACCCCTTCTTACTTCTGAAGTTCCCAACAGAACAGAAATATTTTGCATGCATTTCTGACTTTGTAGTGGAGAAGTTGATCATTTGAACATTTTTTTTCAGGTCTCAAACTTTGAAGAGGTCCATATCTTCACAGTTATTTTTACAGACACAAAACGATTAGGAAAAAACTACCATTACCCCACAGTAGCTGTCCTTTAGCACACAGTGTATTACATTAACTTTCTGTGTCACTTCACTAATTTTAGCAGTGTTTTCAAATGTAGGTTGAGTGGGCTAGAGCCAGAAGAACCTTGTTCTTTTTTTGTTTCTAACAGTTCAGGATTTAGTATGGTCTAGAAATTATGTCATGATCCTTCTATAGTGGGACATGAAGAAAAAAGCTACAGATCTGTGTGAGCATGACCACACTGTCATTTAGAGCCCTATGCTGGGTGATGCTAATCCATGGAAAGGAGGTCCTACTGTCTACATTACTCCTGGCCCATACAAATTCCCTACTAACTCATTTCAGAAAAACAATTAAGGAACAGTTATTGCTGCATTTTTCCTCAAAGTATCCAGTAGGGCAAAAGCACAGGGGATTTGGTTCATTCCCAAGGGAGGTAGAATCAACGGAATCCCAGTCTGTGTTCACACTTGTTGGTGAAGGCAGACAGATGCTTGGGGTAGCAGAAATTCTGCTTGGAACAATCCCTGAGAGATACTTGCTGCTTTAGATAGCCTTTTGGTGGGCCTATATATATTCTCTGTAGAAAAATGGTATAGCTATTCCCATCCCTTTACAACCTCCCTTTGGTAGTATTTGCTTTGAAAGGTACAATCTGGCCTTGCTTTGTTCACATGTGCACATTATTTCTAGTTTAAAAAGTGTGCTGTGAGTAAAAGCAGTCGCAGGGTAGGATTCATCTGCCTACAACTGAGTTTCCTTTACAGTCAGTGGAGATCAAATCAGGACAGTCAAGAGATTCTGGAATGTAATTGCTGCTATCCTAAAGCAGCACTTAAATGGGTCAGATAAGCTGTGCCTGAGCAGCTTATTTCTTCCTACTGATTTTAGAAAGTAGGTAGCTGTGTTACTGCCACCAGCCCCATAGACACTGAAGTTTGGTAGTGTGTCCCACCTGTTGTGTTGATGGAGGGTAGTTCCTACACTGGGGTGCTCCCACTTATGAGGCTACAGCTCTGCCCTTCTAAGGGCTGGGCTCTTCTGCAAGCCCTGACGTCAGCATTTGTTCGTATGAATGTGGAGTCCCCAAATGTTTTAGAATGCTGTACTTCTGCTAAAAGTGACATGCTAGAGTTAAAACATTTGTATTTACATAATGTATAGTAAACTGCTGCAAGAGTTTTTTGTCAAATGGGCCTTTTGTTGTAAATCTAGAGCAAGTTAATGCTGTTTTGAGTGGGGGTTGGATTATGTGACCTCCAAAGGCCTCTTGCAGTCTAGTTTGTTCTGATAGTCTTCTGCCAAAAAGACTTTCTACTGCATGAATATTTAGTGCCAGATTTGGAATTAGTCTGTGTTTAGACAGATATCCATATAACAAAACAACTTGTAGTCTCAGGTGTGGACCCTATCACATTCTCTACCCTACTGCTGAGGCCAGATGAGGAGGTTTGGTTAGCTTTTCTCCCCTAGACAAGGCTGGATCTTTGTAGATACCCAGAGTACTGCTTTGCAGTATTCAATTATTTCCCCGCCCCTCCCCCCCCCCCCCCTGCACAGAATAAAAATAGAAATTAGAATGGAAGATATTTTTCTGTTCTGCTAGGAACATTTTATAAGACTTGGCATGAGTATCCTGGGAGTCTGAGCTAAAGATGGTGAACATATGGGAAAGCCCAGGAGGAAGCATACCGTTTTAGTTTTCAAACCTTGCTCTTGGATTGTTACACTGATGTAATGAAAGGACATTAAATGAGCTGAGGTTATTAAACCCTAAAGGTTACTGAGTCCTATTGGGGATCACATTCAAAATGTAATTAAACTAAGTCCAGATATTTTAATTTCTAGCTGGAGATTTATGTAACGTAAGCCGATTCTCTTTCCAGTTCTGAACTTTATTGAAAATGGGCTTGTTAATTTGCTTATTTCTTTTTAGTAGTAACTGAACAGACATTGTTTAGGCCCACTTGGCTGTAGTAAAACAGTAAGTACCAATATCAAAGTCATGGTTCAAATCAGACCAAGTATGGGGGAAGATAAATGCTTGTGCACTGTTATTAAAATCTCACTCCCCCAAAACTATGTAAAGCCTGCAAGCAGATGTCCTCTAAGGCTCTGGCTGTGCATTATTCCAGACGGTCCATTGCTGGTATAATGCTCTCCATTATGGTGTGAGAGGGAACAATAACCTAAACCATTAATTCTACTAATTAGTAATATGAGATTACATTTAATAATATGGGATTATTTCCATCTAAAATGTTCAATTATATTGTAACACAAACTAAATTATTTTACTTCTCTAATTCTAAGAAGATTAAATATCCTATTAAAAAAAAAAATTGATTGGTCATCCTGAAATCCCAAAGTTTTGTGGATTTGACTTCTAGTGTCAGACTCAGTTGTTGGAGTGGTCTCTCTTATGCTTTCATCTGACTAGTTCACCTCCTCTTCTCTGGCAGTTTGGCTCTATGACATGTTTTTCTCAGGTGTGAAGCTGGTCTAAGAGGTGCATCTCCCTGGTGCAGTTTGCAAGTCTGTGCTGGGAAGTTAACTATTGAAATGACTTGGGTTAAATGAGGAATTCCTCCCCTAGACTTATTTCTTGGTCTATTTCAGTGACCCGTTTGACATCATGGCTCCACACAAAGCAGCACGTTTCTGGGTGAAGCATGCTTTGAGTGTGTCCTGTGGCAACTCTAGAGCAAGGAATTCTTCCCCCTGGTGATACCATTTCTATTCATGCAGGATATTTGTGAAATTCAATTGAGAGAGCAAGGGAACAGCTGTCTGCCTTAGTGACTTGTGCACACACTTACTGAGTTAAGCTGACCCAGGGTGATCGGACACTGTGACAGGGTGCAGCTGGGGACTGTGACAGACATGGCTTAAAATCCCCAGGGTCAGGAGAGAGACTCAAACATAAGACTCGCACAACTTGGGTGGTTGCCTTGACTATTGGAGAAAGTGGAATGGTACTATGAAGATGTCCAAGTTTTGAATTTAGGAAAAAAGTTGATTCAAGGGCTGAATTCAGGGAGAAGAGTATTTATGCAGAGAGAGGAGGATGTGAACCTTTCTTTTTGCTTTTGTCGCAGTGGTGCATCTTCTGTGGCTGTGTAGGGGTGGACTACTTAGGTGAGTGACTGTGTCAAATCAGGGAAAAGGCCAATTTAGGATACTTTTTCACTTATATTAGTGTTAAGAAAATAACCCAGACAAGCGAGAAGCATCTGGTTATGTGTGACAATAGCCTCAATATGAGGAACTGCCTGAAGAAACTGATTCAGTAGCAGATCTGTATGTGGGAGTCAGCTGATGCTCCCACATTAATTAATGAGGTGAGGAAAGAAATGGAAATGCTTGTTCTCCAAGTTCATGTTCTATGGAAGATTTATCTGGAAATCTTCTAAGTTGATTTAATGGAGATTTACGCACTCCTGAAAAGTTTGTTAATATGATTCTGAGCTATTTGAAAAAGGTCCCAAAAATAGAGTAGAGCAAGTGATAACAGGTTTCCCCCTGTTGGTTATTTCAGGTTTTACTTATTTCTTGGTGAGTGGAAGTACCATGGTGTTGAGGACAATATTTGGGCCAGTTATTCTCCTGTAACTGGGGGCTGCTCCTGACAAGAGTGTTTCCTAAGGAAGTATTGATGAAGAAATAGGGATCAAGGAACCTGATTCTCCCCACCAGAAGAGGAGCCTTGGTAGTTTTGTCTTGAAAAGATGCATGTTAACACAATAAAATGTATGAATTTATTCCATATCCAAAATGCTTCCTTAGTGCTGGCAGCATGCCAATGATGTTAAAAAAAAAAAGGGAATGGTAAGTGGGTGGTGATGGAAGACAAGACTAAGCAGCAGCAGCATGTAAAATATATCCAGCTGAAAGGGATAAAGTGAAAAGTGAATGTACTGTGAGCAAGAGAAGCTATTTTGGTTGAGGTCAAAACTGAGGGGGGAGCAGTTCATGAATGCAAGCTAGAGAAGGTTGGATTTCAAAGGTGCTTGGATGGGTTTTCTCTGTAGTGAGGAGATGCAGCAGCTAGTTGTGACTGTGCTGTTAAAGCTGAGTTTTGAGCTATTGCTTTTTGCATGTGAACGATGCAACAGACCCTGTCCAAAATGCTGGCTGAGGGCAGAACTGGGTTTCCAGGGAGCGCAGGAATAATTGGTTGATTGACTTGAGCTAAAATGAATGGGAAGTGGGTCAGTATGGCAAGTCAGTGCCCCACGGCAGCTGATGGTTTTGCCTCAAGTGGTCCCAGAAATTTCCTGCACTCTGCAGGCTCTCATCTGTGTAGTGGGTGATGCAAGCAAGGCCTCCAAACTCATTTGTTTCTTTGATAATACAAGCTTGATGTTGTACTATGGTCCTATGTGCCCTTACACACACAAACACACAGTTTGAGGTGCTATTATGGCAGGGGAACAAGGAGTCTGCTGGGCTTGGGTGCATTGGTTTGTGTGCTGCCAGGACTGTTGCTCTCTGCCTGGCGTGCAGTTGTTGCTGGAGTTTGGCTAACTGTGTGCTACTGCCCTGGGCTGTGGGAAGTGTGGCCCTTGCACAGGAAGGTGTCATCTCATGCTCTTCTGGAGAGGGAAGGAAAGTTCAGGCTACTCTCACCTGTGATAAGGAAAAGAAAGAAACTGTAAAAGAAAGACTTATATTTTATAAAAGGAGTAAACCAGCAGCTAATGTTGGTGCTGAATGCCAATAACTGAGTTTAGGAGACTGCAACATACAGAACCAAGGACTCAAAATGCAGTAAGTCCAGAAGCAGTCAAATGCAAAACAGACCTAAATAGCGAAAAGCCTGGAAATACATGGCTTACGAAATTTTTGAAGCTTTAGCTTCAACCAGTGGCATAAGGAATAAAAAAAAGAAACCAAAGCATTCCTTTTCTCTCCCCAAATCCTTCATAACAAACAACTCCTTCAGGTCTCAGGTGTTCTTGGAAAATTAGTGGGACCATAAATATTCTTACTCAGCACTCCAAACGGTATCATTACACCTTTCAAAGAGGAAAAAATTGTGTTGTGTGACTTAACAATGTGTTTCCATGAATCGCATTTTACTTGAATTTTCTTTTCAATTTAAACTTAAATTGGAATTTCTATAGCTTTATGGTTTTTGTTTGAGGGATTATTACAATATTGCTGTAATGTTTTTGCCTTCACTGTATTGTTGCAGTTCCGGATTAATATAGGCTTGATCTAAAATATAGAATGGAGGAGGAGAGCTACTGCTAGAGTTTGGATGCACTTGAAATTGTGTGTGTACTTAAAGAAGCCTCCTCTTTGGTAAAATTGTTTGAATAATGGAGGGAAGGTACCCCCATTTTTTCTGGCAATTGATGGGGAAGATGCTGGATAAACTGGAAATACTGTTCAATTGGTCCTATTGCCTTCTACTCTTGCACACAGTTCTGAGCTCAAGTGAGAGCTCTAGCGACTGGAACTGATTTTATGGAGTAAACAGGTTCTGTTTTATTAGAGCTTATTTTCTCATATTTGCAGAACTAAACTTAGTGCCCTGCTGTTGATGTCATTTAAAAACCTATCACTTAGACATTCTTAAATCTTTGACAGAACAATTATAATTAACATGATGGGCCTAAATCACACAAGAATTCTCAGCCCTTCTCTTGAAGTATGTGGTATGTCAACATGAAAAAAAATAGTCTCTCACTTCATAAATTTTTAAGATAGCTTACTCTCCTGCCTTGTAACAGTTATATCTCCTAAGGTATTTGTCCCCTTAGTTTTTCTGCCATTTGTTTCTTTTAGGCTTGGTACCTGTGGGAGCAGCAGGCCTTAGTGATTGCAAATATTGTGTCAGAATTTGAATTAGTCATCTTTTCTGTCCTCTTTCTTTGTCTAAACTAGTGTAGATTAGGTCATTCAGGGTATATGGCACATAGATGCCATTTGGCTGAGAATGGGGTGAAGATCCTTCTGAGGAACATACATCCTTTTCAACAAGAGCTGCCTCCAGACCCCAGGAGCCCTGGAAGAACTGCAGCTATGCTTTGCAGTGATCTGGAATGCAGGAGAAAGGAGGCTGATCAGGAAATTAACCTGTAAACCTATAAAGCATTTGAAATGGGCAGCTTTCCTGCTGTCTCTGCATGTATTCAAAGTCTGTGGTTTGGTGATGCCTCTCCCACCCTCACCAAAGGGTTTGTTGTGTTGTTGCTTGCTTTGAAGCTCTAGCAGAGCACTGCTGTGGTACCAGACTTAATCTGAGGGTCAATAGATTGATCTTGTTTGACAGCAAACTCCAGTCACCTAAGTATTACTGGTGCTATGCGCCAGATGCATCCTTGTACAGTTTTCCTCAGAAAAGATGACAGTTTTGACACAGGCCATGAAGCAGGAGTTACCAAAGCAACATAAATGGGTGTTCACTGAAGAAAGAAGAAATTTCCTTCTGGGACTGGGGGAAGGGAAGAAATGAAATCTATCTTTCTTGTAAATGTTATGTACTGGGGAAAGGTGGAGAGAAACTGCAGGCTTGACTGAATGACAAAGTTAGCACGAAGTAAGCTAGAGAATTAATTTTATAGACAATCACATAAGCAGACCCTGAATTTCTTTCATTCAGTTTTCCTTGTGATGTTAATGGCATTGACAAGATTCAGTTTTCCCCTTACCTCTGCAGAGGTTTGTGAGATGGTTATTATAAATTTTCCACAGGCTGGGACATGTAAGAGTTGAATTTGAACTCTATTCTAGATGACTTTTACAGTTGTGCACTGGCATCTAGACACTGTTTTTGTAGTAGTTACATTTTTCCTTTTAATATCTATTTTTCTAGCAGTATATCAATCAGTCTGTGATTAATTTTTGATCCAGCATTATTTTTGAGCATGTTTCTAAGAGCAATCAGACCTTTGGAACCAGCATAAGTGGAAAAGAGAGTTTTCCCATTGTCCTCTGGATGTAGAAATCTGACAGTACCTACAAAAAGACAACAGATAAACCATGAGCAGAATGTGAGTTTGCTGAAGAGAGGGTCATTACAGGCTTCTTAGGTTAGAACAACTTGATACTTCCTTAGAGCGGAGAGCCTGGAAAAGCATTTAAAATGGAGAACTTCCTATGCTTGATGCAAAAAAGAGGATGACTTGATCAAAGCCATGAGTGGCATTTTAATATTTACAGCTTTGCTAGGGGAGGGGGAAAAATTATCCAGTGGTTATTGCTAAATGACTCCTTGTGGTGGCCCATGCAGTCTGCCCTCTTTTATGCACACAAGGGATCTCTTGCTGTAAAAAGAGCTAAGTTTACATGCTTTAATTTAAAACCCTGCTTAAATAGAGCTTAACTGAGACCTTAACTCTCTTGACATTAGACATAATTATTAAGCAAAGCAAGTACTGTCTTTTATTTGACTGGTAGAGCTGGAAAAAGTAGGCAAGCTCCTGGGCATAGAAGGATTTGTCTGCTTTTTTCTATCTCTCCTAGTTGGCCTAAGAGAAAAACCAAAAAAGGTTTTTTCTTTTTGTTCAGACTTTGTCTTGCTTATGTCCTCAGATCACCGTCAAAATGTCCAGCAGTACCGAAGCATACGTTCCTATTAACTATTATGTGTACTGTGGTCGTGCTATACAGGTATATCATAAGAGATGAGTCCTGCTGGGGGAGGCTGCAGTCTAACTGGAAACCAGACTTCACCATGAAGCATAACAGGCATCAGAGAGAGCACCAGGGAGAGATTACCAAAAAAAAACTTGTTTGGATAGATCAGTTCTCCATACAGCTCATTTCAAGGAGCAGGCATGTGCAGCAGTATGCTTCAGATGTTGCCAGTAGCCTCTCATCATCCTTGCTGACAGTTGTTTAAGTGCTTGATGGTACAAGATTCAGTTTTGAAGGATGACTTGAGTATAGCTAGAATTGATACAATTTATGAGGTTACATATTAAGGTCCAGTAGATGTGGGCTTCCAGTGCTAAGCTGGCCTCTGTATCCTGTCATGGACCTCTGGAAAATGAGAGGTTTGGGAAAGCATGGGGAGTTCAGGTCTAGGACCTGGGTTTTAAGCTCTTGAAGGAGGCATAAAACACTTAAAATCAGTCTGAATTGGGGTTTGGAACAACCAGAAGATCTAAGAGGCTCAGGTTTGATGTTCATGTCAAACTTTAGCTGGTGAGATGCTTGACCTTCTCTTTCCTGCTCAAATGCTAAAACAGGGCTTTAATCTGCTTGGATTTTCCAGTTTAGCAGAATTTTAACAGGTGCAACTCGTATAAATGGTATCTGCACTGTGTTCTGCATCCTTGACACACTCTGGGTGCAAACAGCAGCTGTGACTACTGTGTCTTAGTCTTCAGCCATCCCTCGTCTTGTGGTGTGGTATCTGTCAGAGAATGATTCCTGGACAGCTGGAAAGCCATCACAAGCAGACTCTGCTGTAAAAATTAGTCTGTTTTTGCAAGAATAATTTATTTTTGGTTCTGAGACCACATTTTCTAGAATAAATTGGAAACATGGCTAATGAATTTCAGCAAATGTACATCAGATCTGCTAGAATGGGGGTCTAGTATGGGCAGATTTAGTACAAGACTTGGGAAAAGGGGATTAAGTCTCTCAAAAGTCAAAGTTATATTCTCTCTACTGCCCCATACTAGCCAACATCATATCCTAAGTAAGCTTGGTAGGGTCTTCTGTAAGGGTGGCATGTGTAGTGCCTGGCCCCAGAACTAGATCTGGGTCTAGGTAGGCAGTGATTTATGTCAGGGTTCAAACCACATGTAACCCATTTCTGTGAAATATTTATATTCCCAAGAAGAATTCTATCATGGGAGGATTTCCCAGCAGGTTAGGCACATACTTATGCAGCCTTCATTTTTCATACTCTGATTTAACTGGGTCTGTTCAGGAAATGAATAATTGCTACACCGTCATGATTTTTGCTTTCTCTTAGAATTACAAGTTTAGCTGTTGCCTGCGAAGTTCTAACCTGAACCTGATAAAACAAGAACAAGGTGCTGCCTTGGACTATAGGTGAAGTTGAATCTTGATTTAGATCACTTTGCATGATTCCTGGAATAATCTGCAGTGTCTCCAGTACCACAGCTACTGAACTTCAAAGGATAGAAGGTGGTGACTTCTTCCAAGTCAGCAAAAAGTTCTCTAAACTCTGACAAATTCAGACCTCATGGCCCCAGTCATGCTATGCTGTTCTGATAAACCATCCTTCAGGATGAACCAGCACTGGCAAGTCGTGCTGCAAGGGATGTTCAGTCAGTGCCCCTGGACTATTGGTGTTATGGTGCATGTGTTTATGAGGGGAAAGCTCTTCAGGCTCAAACACTTCCAGGCTGTTGTACTCCCTAAGTGTTTTCACTTAGGGTTCGAGGGCTAAGGAAGGTGTTTTCAGTGCCTTCCACCTGCTAATTTTTACCATCTGTAGCCCTGTTCATCTGATGGTTTCAGGAGGTCCTGAGACTAAGAGTTAGCTCAGACTGTGATCTCGCCCACATCTACTGGTCATTTAACTTTTATGAGTTGCTTTTTCTTCTTTAGAGAAAAAGCACCACCAGGGCAGTTAAAGATATGTAGGTTTTGCAGTAATTGTGATGGCAACATTTTCTTGTAAAAATATTTCTAGTGGTATCTGTAACAGCAACTGTGTATCTTTTCTTTAGCTTTTCAACATTATGTTCCAAACTGTTCACTTTGATCTAAGATGTGTGTTGATTTTTTGGGGGGGAAATCTGTTTTAATTATGTATTCATTTTCTATCTTTATATCTTCTTTTTTGGGGGGGAATCTCTTTTGCCAACCAAGGTCATTCACATAGTCATAAAAAAGAAAAATAAAAAATACAAACTGAGACATAGCCAAGATCCAAGAACTTCACCTAGTTATTAGTATTGCATTGCAATATGAATTACAGTTCTCACTAGCCACAAAAATGCTGTAGCTTAGTTTTGGCTTCCCAAGCTTACCTGTGTTACTCAAGGAGTTACAAATCAAGGCTGGACTAGGCAGAGAGCAGTCCAGATGAATCTACTGTATGTGATTTTTAAAATGCAAAGCCTCTTCCTCTTTGCAGCATAACTCATTTTTCATCTTTGAAGTTGTGGGGGTTTTTTAAAAGGCATTATGGAAGTCGTATCTGAGAAAGGTTGAGGGACTTGCTTCAGGCCACAGAGTGAGCTGGTGTCAGGGCTAAGACATGGTTTCTGTCATTCATGTCAAAGGTTTTGAAGACCTGCGCTGTATGTTTGCTTCCCACTTGACTCAGCATTATGGGCCTCCAAGAAAAGCCAGCTAAAGCCTTTACTCTTAAAGAGTAATGTCTGTATTTTGTTGCTCCACCTCCACTGCAGCAACACTAACGCAGGTTTCAGTGCTGCAGCGGTGAGAACATGAGGTGTTTGTCAGGCAATGGCTTACAGTTTCTTGTAATGGCATCTCCACACAAATGACAGTTCAACAATTCTGTATTGGAGTTATCTGATAGCAACAAAATTTTCAGAATCAAAGGTATGGGGATAATTAGGACTCTTGTTAATCATTCAGTGAATTTTAATTTTTTCCTTCTCAATGAAATGAGACTCACACGGATTAATTAATACCTGCTATAAATAAACCCTGCGAATGGCAATCTACATGGCAGAGGCAGAGGGTAGCTGTTGTTTAATATATCACAGCTTTCCACGCACCTGTTCACCCAGTGCTGTTGCCATGGGAACTTCATTTTATAAGAGAAGCTCTGCGTAATTAGCATGGATCGAGGTCTATATCAATCAGAATAATTTGGAGGAGTATGAAGAGCCCAAAGGAGAAGGCAAAGCTACTTGTCTCTGTAGGAAAGTTATTAGACCTCTGCTGCGTGGTAAATAGCGAGGCAGTTACTGGAAGAATTCAATGGAATTAGCAAATCTAAGGGAACCAAATTGTACAAAAGACACAAAACTTTGTCTCCTTAGTTCTCATTATGAAACACTGTTAGAATGGGCTTTGAAAAATGAACAAGGACCAAAAAAACAGATACTTGTATAATTAACTTGAAAGCTTTGTCACGAGCTAAGATTTCATAGGCTGCACTGGTGCCATCAGTCTGGGAATCTGGCAGTGATGCACAGCAGTGCTGGTAATGCACAGCTATACCTTTTGGCCCTTCTGGCTATATGAAGATAACTAAAATTAACTCTCTGAAATCAATGAGAGAAGGATAGTAACTTACGTATTCCCAAACTGCTGTTCTGAAAGTCTTTGTGCATAGAGTTCATTGCATTTTGCTTAAACCTGCAAGATGCATAGCAATCCTACAGATAGAGTCATCCAACCAATGCATCACCCCAATCACAATGCAGCAGATTAAGGATAGAACAGCTTTAACTTCAGTTTTTCTTTTCTTGTTAGCTGGTGTCAGAAATATCACTTTAAAGAAAAGGGCTTAATGGTTTTGTAAAATGCCTGAAATTGATAAGTTGTTTTTAAGAAAAGTTGGAAGAGTGCTTTGTGTGTGTGTGTCTCTGTCTCTATGCACAAGTAAGTGACTGAGCGAATCTTCTGTGAGTCTCAGCTGGATGTGACACAATATTAGTGGGGTGACTGTGGTACAGGAGCTGTATTACCCTGTAGCTGTGTGAGAAGCAATAGCTTTGAATTCTTTTGGAGTCCAGTTGGAATACAACTGTCAATGTAGCATTATATTTCTGTGTTGGTAATAAATGTTGATAATATGAGCCATCAAAACTGCTCAAAAGGAAAAGATGATGAAAACTTGAAAAATCTGTGCTCTTTGGCATTAGTAATGACAAGAAATAGTTTCAAATATGATGGATAGAGCTAAAGGACTTCTAGTGAGACAGTAATGTGACAAGGTATAGTAAGTACCTTGTCTTGGCTTTTGAAGATGCAGCTACTGAAATCAGCTTAGGTTTGAAGAATTTCTAGACCTTATACAATAGACAAGCTATAGTTCTTGGGTAACACTGGATTGGCTTATGCTATTTCAGTTAACTTACTTCAGAAGATCACAGTAATCTTCTGTATTGGGCAGAGTGAGGAAAAAATTGAATTAAAATCACAAATTGCTTTAGCTCATTTCTATGATGTTTTAGTCCATGTACTGAAACCCTCTCTGACCCCTAGGATTTTATTCATGTAGAAGCTTGTTGCACTGTTGAGTGCTGCACTAGAGTATGGACTGGAGAAAACACTTTTGCTGCTTGTGAGCAACAAGTCCAGAGGAGAAGGTGAGGTGGTTTGTCACCTCTGCTGATCCTTGGTACTGGATGGAGAGGCTTCTCCCTGTGTTTTATCTGCTACTAGATGGAGTGAGGACATTTTGTGGGCACAAGCACAGCTAGGTGGCTAGAGCACTCTCTTGGGAAAAACAGTTTTGAATCCCTTCACCCTAAAGAGGGACTCTAAAAAGGTGAGCCATGGGTGCAGCCTCTCATTGCTGTGCTTGGTCTAGCATGGCTTTGCACTGGGTCAGAGCTAGGTGCCACCATGACTGTCCTGGGCAGGCTTGGAAGAGCAACTTAAGGCATGTAATAACTTTCAATGAAAAAGGAAAGTGCTTGAGCAGTTTAACTGCTTCTAGGGAAAGATTGCAATTGAGTGAATTTTTTTGGGTTGTAGCTTTGCAGGGAGGCACCTACATTCAAAAGAAAATCCTGCTTTTAGGAGCAAATTTAGCTTCAAGTAACTATTTCAAGTTAAACATTATAGCTCTGAGAGTAATGAACCAACCTAAGTGCTTCCGTAAATGCAGTTCATTAAAATAATATTTCCTCTGGCCCCAGAAGTGCCAGATCTCATAAACTACCCATTTGAAATTGTTAGATAAGTTTGGGATTTTATTGGTTGAGAGAAGAATGTTGCCTCGAGACTAGGAATGTGTTTGGTACAATTTAGACAATTTGAGAGATATGTTCTCATTGGAGTTATTCCTCGGTTTACTTCTGTATAAAGGAGAGGAGAACTAGGTCCTTAGCTCTGGTGCTGCAAATCCATTTATACCTGTACAGTAATAATTTAGAAAGAAAGGGAAAAATTTAGTCAGAAAAGCTTAAATAGTGGGGGGACAAGCGTGGAAGGTAATCTTTGTACTGCATTAAGTTTGAAGGATAGCAGAGACGAGCAGTTAGAAAAATCTCAGCCTATATCGAATTATTCTGTGATCTAGTAAAACAGCAAGCTAGATTTTTCTGAGTCTACTTCCATGTTTTCATTTTTTTTTTAAAATAAATAGCTATTCCTTTTGTCCTGTTACAAAACAGTGAAAAATGCATATAAATCTTCCTTAAATATATTATAATCTCTCCTGGTGGAAAGCCTTGAACAATTGGATCGCAACAGATGATTTTTAAGCAGATGCTTTTAGTGTTTATGAAAGGGACTGGATTGTGACAGCAGAAGAAAATACTATAGGTTTGAATTAATAAGGAAAAAGCTCACAGTTTGGGCAACTTCCCTGGCTGCAGCATTCCTGGTACTTTAACGGTAATTGTTGAGGGATCATCCTCCATCAGGATGAAATAAGAGTTGGTTTCTCCCCACCCATTCACACCTCAGTTTGGTGGTACTGGAAAAGGACCACTATCATCCAGAAATGGGAGTGGAAAGTACTGGTTCATTTCATACTTGCTTTCAAAAACCTCTTTCACCATGTCAGACTTGAATCACTATCAATACTAGTTATTTGGGAATGAAAGGAAAGCCTGATATGTGCATTATCACTTTACCAAGCCAGCCAATATACTAGTAAAAATTTAGTTGTACTCTAGGCTTAATTTAAATGTGTCTTGCTGAAAATAAAGAGGCTGTAAGAAAATTGTTTTACTTTTGAATTTATAGCTTGTCAGTGGAAGGTGCTGAAACCTTCCCAGGTAGGAAAATGGGACCCAAACCATACCAATATATCTTCTAGTCTGTGATAACAGCAAGAGAGTTGTTACTTTTTGTAAATTCACAAGGCTTCAGTGAACTCTGAAAATGTCATCCTCGCACCAAAGAGGTGGTTTAGTAAACCATGTTTAATAAACACTGAGTGATGAGGCAAGCACAATTGCAGTAAGGGTCTTTACAGGTTTGAGGATTAGCGTCATGTATTTGGAGTTCTGGTTTTACTCAAACTGCTTGGTTGGGTTGGTGCCATGTGGACCCAATAGAATAAGCTATTTTTCTGGAAGCATGGATGGTTTTTTTTTTGTTTGTTTGAATTTCTACACCTGTGACCTGCTTAAGTCTGTGTGCCATGCTGCAGAACAGCTGTTGTCAGTTTGCCTTTATTCCCCTTGCCCATTTTCTTTTTTTTGCCTAGCTTGTCTCCAGTCTGTCTTCTCTTGTGGTCTGCTTTAACTCCTCATTCAGGGCTGGAGAGCTCGAATGGGAATGGAAAAGCAGTGAGCCAGAATTGTATCTGTAAGCTTCACCTCTTTAGCAAAGCACATGGTATTAGCTCTAGGTCTTCCTCTGCTTCTGTTTCAGCAGTATGCTGGGTTACTACACTGACTTTTCAGTGTAAATCTGGCACAATGGGCTGTTGGAAAGCCACGAGTAATTCGGATATACTTCATATAGCCATGCAAGGCATATTCTGGAGTTTCACTTTGTAGGGGCAGGGAGGAGCAAGAAAAAAGACATATCTCCATTGCCCAAATATACTGTTAGCCACATTCAGTGGGTACATTTGCTCCTGCTGGCATATGGGGCTTGGAAGTGCTTTGGAGAGCAAAGGGATGCAGAATTTTTCTATCTGAGTGAAACTGGGATTGAAATGTCACATGTTCTTATATGGCTCCATCAAACCCCTTTTGAGATGCTTCTGTTGGGTGTGAATCTAAACACAGATCCTGATGGACAGCAATGGACTAAAAGAAAAAGGCATAATTAATGATGGTGCAAGAAAAGCACAGAATCCTAAACCTCAGGGAGTATTGAGAGATTTGTGGAAAGCAGGGACTGCTTATGTTGCTTAACAAGGTCTCTGCCACTGACACAGCAGCACCTTGCTCTTGTAGTTAATGCAGCAGAGTCTCTCTATCCCCATTTGGCACCCATGGAAGTTATTTACAGCCTCAGCAGAAAGATCAAACAACACTGTGATAACTGGCCCCTATTGACACTGTCAGGTTTCCAGGTTTTTAAGACAAATGCTGCTTCTGACTTGCAGCACCCTGTGTGCTGTGCATTTCGATGCAGATTTTTATTACCTAGCAGGTGGCTTGGGAGTCACAGATGGGAAAAAGGGCTGAGATCAATAATGGAGAATGATCAAGTTGTGTCAGAAGAGGGGTCAGCAGTTGTGGAAGGTGCCCCTTGACATCACTTGTGGGTGGGGGGGAGTGGGGTGGTGGTGGTGAGGGGGAGTGCCTTGATTTCTGAAAAGCATTGTGCTGTGTTAAGACTGCCTAATTGCAGCTGTTGCTGTGGCCAGCTAAAGTAACAGAGGGCTTTGAACAGGGATGGTGAATAACTGCATTTTATTCTGGTGGTTGGTGGTATTGCTGCCATCTGTGTCTTGCACTGATCTGTGCTGGCCCAGGTCCCCACAGGTGCAGGCTCTGTCTTTTCCTAATGTCATAGGGTTGGGAGATGCCCTCAGGGACCTTCTAGTCCCACATGAGATGGACTGCAGCCATTTTATTCCTGAGGTGGGCTTATACTGCCTGCTCTTAACAACCTCCAGTGTCCCCTTCCTTTAAAGGGCTCGATTTTGTGTAACAACTGGTGCTGCCACTGTTTTATCTGTAGAGGTTTCAACATAGGATTAACTTTTCCAGCTCAAAAAGGCAAGTGACTGAGACTTCTGTCAAAGAATATGGGCTGCTATTGTGCTTTTATCCTGCTATGCTTCCTCCAGGATCAGTGAAGTCCTACTTTCTGCTGTAAGACCTGCAGATATTGTTGTATTTCAATGATGTACTAAAACCCGAGGAAGCCTTTTTTTCAAGAACCCCACAACAGCAACAACAAAAAATCCTCAGAATTTTTGTTCTGGTTGTGCAAACAGGGCTATGACAGAGAAGGGCCTCATCAAAGTTTTTTAGACAGAAATCAGTAATAGATTTAGCAACCTCTTCATTTTATCTCGATTTGTATCTCCTTGGAATTAAAGGAGCAGCAGATCCTGCAGTTCTCTTCCAGCACAAGCCAGGAAGGTGTCTGTAAGCAATTTCTGTGTTACAGTCTCTATTTATATCTGTAATTAAAGAAACAAGTATCATAGTTATCATAGTTATCTTTCTAATTTCATAATTACCTCTTTGAAATAATAGTCCTATTCCAGGTGTTTTCTAAAATAAAACAGCTAGGGAAATTAATTTCAATTAGAAAGGAAAAAATACAAACTGATGTTGAGTCTTATTTAAAAAAAAACCCCACAATCTAAAACCACAATCACCCCCTGCCCCCCAAATCCAACATGCATTTCTTGGAGGGTACTTAATTTAGGTAATTAAATCTGTGCAGTGTGAATGAACCATTGGCAGCAGTGCCCTTTATCAAATGACATTTAGAGCACATTAATCTTCTGAATTCAGAGGCTTCCCGGCAGCTTAAAACACATCTGGAGGCAAAAAGTCAGTGAATTCTTAATGGGAATCAATAGTCTTTTGGTAAGTGGTACAGATGCTCGAGGCGTTCTCACTTGGAAGATTTAGTAATGTTGAGAAACCCGAGTTGTATACATGTAAATTCATAAGAAATCACAAGTTTATGGCATGTGCATGTTGGAGTTCAGAAGAAAAGTTTTCATCTGAAAGAAAATGAGAGAAACCATGAAGAAACACTCTTATCGCAACCGTTGCTTTCTTTCCTTTCTCCCTAATCTTTCTTCCAGCACCTTTTGTATTGTCTGTGACCACTGAAAATCCTATTTTCTTCCTGAGATGAGGTTGCAGGGGAAAACTGTTTGATGTGGGATATGTGGGAAGGAGCTCTCAGAGAGCTGCCAAGGTTGGCAGAGTTTGGGAGAAGTTCATGCTTGTTAAAGCTCAAAGTGTAAAGTTGAATTCTGCAACAGCGCTTCTCCAGCTTTAGGCAACCCCCAAAATGGTTCCTGGAACAGAGCCCATGAGAATAAATACAGCCTGAAATCAAACTAAGGTTGCAACTCTTTTCTGGAGTTTTTTCAAAGTGTGTCTGTTGGTGTTACTTTTGTAAGGTTGCTGCCACTGTCAGGAATTACATCAGCAGGGTATGGTAGCACCCACCATCTTGCAGGCCCTATTGAGCTATTTAAGTTTCCAAAGTATCAGTAGTTTTCTTTGATCTAGGCTTCATTCATGCAGCCCTGCTGGAATGTGGAGGGTCCTTGATGAAGTTTCAGGTTTAACCAAATGCTTAGTACAAGTGGAAGGCTCTAAGTTCGCACCTTGGAATTTGTGTGTAACTTTTGAAAGTGGCCTGGCCATCTCTTAAGAAAGCCTTCCCCGAAGTCCTTGGCTTTGTCTTGAGTAAGATTTTAATTTGTTCTCAACCAGCATAGGTAAGTGCTATAGCAGAGTGAAAACAAACAGGAAAGTTCACTTTACCTCTTTAGAGGTAAAATACAGTCTTGGGAATACTCAGTGTAGAAAGACCTTATTAGATCTGCATGTTATGCTAGCCATGTGCTATTTCCTTTGTGAGGTGAGATTTGGTGCACATCACCTTGTCCTGACACCCACACCACCTGAACTAAATGACTGTTAACAATTGCAACAATTTCTTTGAATTAAGTATCAGTCATTTCACTAGTAACATAGAGCTGCAAACTCAACAAGGAGGTCTTGAGTGGGCATTAGGAAGGGGCGGAATGAAACGTGACCAGGATTCATTCACAGAAAGGGCATATTTCAAATGGAGAGTGGGATTACAGATTGGAAGAACAGAAACTGGGCATTTAGGATCTCTTTTAAATTAAGTCTTCAAGAAGCATTTGCCTTCCGGGGAAAATATACTTTCAACATTGCAGAACAAGTGAATTTGCCTTTGTATTTTTCATAATTGTCCTCTTTCTTTGTGTTAATAACTAGGGCTATTGCTGCGTATCCCTCACAGCCTGTCTTCTCTTTCCTTGATCCTGCAATGAAGTCATAATACTGCATTTTTTGTGACAGTACAGTCATTTCCATGGCAACAGACTGATGTCCAAAGTATGGGATCATGACTTTAGTGTGGGATCAAGTGAGAGGAGATAAAGTCCTTATTAAAATACACTTTGTCAATAAGAAGAAAAGGAACTCATAAAAAAAACCCCATTAATTTTATTATGCATTTCCTTCTCCAACTGAGCATAAATGCAAATGAGAAGTGCTTCATTTAAGGAGCTGGGGTTTTTTATTTACATATGTTGATAAATAAAAACATTGGTTTGAAGGGAAATGTGAACTAAAGAACTGCACCTATAAAATAAAAAAATCCCCTTATTTAAAATCCTGATGGTAATTTTTTTGAAACAGAGGAGTGCTTTATAATGCCAATAGGCCTATATAGAGCAATGACCATGAGAGGTTGCTTGGCAGACCTTCCCCAGGAAAGATTACCTTTATGCATTTGTTTGTAGGCCCTTTAGAAACTTCCTGATCCACCCCAGCTGTAGCTATGCTCCATTTGGCTCCCCTAGTCATGATATTTCTCTCAAGACTTTGGAACATCCTTAACAATTGTTCTACTTCCAGTCACCCACACCAGGGAAAAAGAAGCCACGGCCCTAGACGCCTGTTCTGCTAACCCTTGTGCGTGCTTAGCAGAGAAGAGTACTTTCTGCCCTACTTGGGAATACCCTAAGACCAACAGATATTTTGGAGGGTATTGGGGAGGCCACGCATTGTTAAAACAAGGCCATCTGCTACTGGCAATCCAGAGGCATCAAACAAGCTTCCCAAATAAAAACTCTGTCAGGATTACCTTTCTTTTGTGTGTTCCCCTTCCCTAGATCTGGAGCTAGTTTGGAGAAGAGACTGCATGAACACTTTCTAGATATTTTCAAAGAGGAGCAAGAAAGAGGTAAAGGATACCTGGTTTAGTAGTCTTATACTGCAAAAGATGCCCTTGATGCAACAAGAGGTTGGCCAACTCATCTTCTGCCATGCAGTGGTTCATACAGAGAGGACAGACTCTTTCTGAATAGGAGGCTATTGTCAGTCCTGGTTACTTCCTCCAAGACTGTGTTCTGAATGGTTGTCACCACAGCAAGGAAATGCCTGATTATCTGTACTTCTGTGAAGTATATGTGGAAGGGCTGAAGGTATGGCTGGCCAGCCTGTCGCAGAGATGAGGGATGGTGAGGTAAGGATGTCTGAGTTCGGAGCATGAGTTCCAACCTGCCCCATGCTGTTGGCTCCTGAGGAGCTATCATGAGTCAACCTGTGTTACTCTGAACCCTCTTTCTGACTTTTGCCAGCAGACTAAGATGTCATTCTCTCTTCTCATCCTATGGGCCTGATTCTCCTCTGACTTACACTGAGACATGTCAGAAGCGCTCCCCCTGAGGCCAATATGTTGGTGTAAATGAGAAGAGAATTAAGCAGTGGGTGAAGACATTCGTAGGTTTCAGGATCTGTTCTCCCTTTGGTGCATGCTGTGATTTACGCACCAAACTCCTATTAGCAACAGTGGGAGAAGAGATACTTACATTGCTAAGCAGGATTTTTTTTTCTTGGCTGCCTGAAGCTACTCAGCATAAGCCTGTTGTAAAAGTGACTGGAGATTTAGGGGAAGGAATGCCAAAGAAAAATAAGAGAAACAAAACTAATCCTAAACTAAGCAACTATAAGAATTGTGGGTGGTTTGCTCTTTTTTTTTTTTTTTTTTTTCCTAGAAACTTGAAGGTTTTTAACAACTAAATAACTGTTCTTAATAGTCCTGAATTTTTGGAGTGTCTCTGTGGGTGGGGATCTGCACAGCCACTAATGTGGGTAGCAGTAAAAGGACAAGGAAAGTTAGAAGTGGAAAAGCTGGAATCGTTTCTCTGCTCATTTCTTTTGTCGTGGTTTGCCTTATAGTGGAAGACCTCTACGGAAATACAAATGTTGCTATTTTGCAAACCAGGTTTTGCTCCTTTTTCTTTTTAATAGAAATGTAACTTTTGATTTAGTTGTCAGCTTCAGAACTGTTACAATTAAGATGAATTTTTCCTCTCTTCTGTCTTCTCTGTGATGTCTTCTAAATTTCGAGCATCTTTAACAAAAGGCTTATTCTCTTGTGTTGAGATGTATGCATAAGGGCAAGCTGCTCCTTGATATTATAGGGTAGAGTTCACCAGTTCTGTCATTATCCAAGTCCAGGCATTGCAGCAAGCTGGCAAGAGTTAATCTTTATTAAGCAAAAGCATATAGTACCTTCACAGGCTCTATAGTCATACTGTATTCTCATGCTTACCATTTCCTTTATTGATTTGCCTGTCTAAATGAGTACTTCTAAACTCTGTGGGTGTTTTCCAATTAGATAAAAGGCAATTCATGTCACCCTGCTGCAGTTCTAACAGCCGTAACCAGGAGAGCGCATTGAGGACTTCTCAGCAGAACAACCTAGTTTAATCAAGGCGGCCCCCTTCAGCGCTACCTCATCTGCAGGACATCTCTCTTCACACACAATGGTTCCCTTATTGGAACTTTAGAGCAATGGGCTGCAGCTACACCAACAGCTGTGGCTGCACTTTATGGGCCAGCTCTATGGTTAGTGGAGAAGATGCACGAGCTTTCCTCTCCCAGGCTGTTTTGGGAAAGTGCTGCTTCTCCAACAAGACTGTGGGCACGATGCATGCAGAGCTCAGTGCCTTGCTCCAGTAAGAGCTGCCAGCGACATCACCCTTTCCAAGTGGGAGCAAAAACATCTCAGAAGATTGTCACTGCTGCTGATGTGAATGGTGTTGCTGCTGTGAGAGCTGAATCTAATAAACCTCCTAACAGTCGGAGCTGGGCAGGCATTTGCTGAGTGTTACGCATTTGCTAGAGAATCATAGGCACTGTCTTTTGTAGGAGAAGCATGTTTTCTTGTGTGCCCAGGGCACTCTTACGTTCTCCTTCCTAAGACAGTGTGCAGCTGATGGACAACCCCTGGGGCATGGCTCAGGAAACCACAAAGGGATGTGAGGGATTCAGTCTGAAACTGTGTTCAGTATAACAATTTGCATCCTATCCCAGTTTTGACCCTTTGAATTTCTCCTTGGTGCTGCCTTTCACCCTCCTCTGCCACATACTCTCCCAGCAGACTGCCCAGCTGAAAGCATTTGGGTGGATGCTTTCCTTCTTACCTTCAACAGGGTCCCTGTGCTACTTTATTATCCAGCATGAGATCTCTGTCACACTCTTTGATTGCTCTAGTGACACATCCCTCTATCTTTTTAGGCCATGGTCTCAAGTCTGTATGTGGCTTTCAAAGGCAGGAGAGTCCCTACATCACACCATTGCAGTAATGAGACTTGAGTGGTCTCCTGTCCCATCAGCAGACCCCCAGTGGGTTCCTTCTGACCTTGGGCCATACAGTAGTGTTTAACAGCTGCTGAAGGAAGGGTGGGAGCAGGAGGGAACAACATGCCCTCAGTTGGGCAGGATGCTTCTTACTCAGCTGCCTAGGGTGGAGAGAGTCTGCATCAGTGGTTGGATTAGTGCAGCCTGGTCCCACGAGGTGGGACCCCAGCATTAGGATTAGGGCTGTTTATGGTTCTGCTCTAACCCTCTCCTGCCCCTGTTGGGAATAGTTTCTTACCTCCATTAAACAGCATAGAATGAAGCTGTTGCAGGCTTGACTTCAGAATCTGTCCAGGGGGATAAAGTGCCTCTGCGAAGCACTGGTTTAAAGCCTGTGCATCCTTTCACCTGTGTTGTGCAGGAGAAGCTGTGGGAAAGGGAAATGTTTCAGGGAGGAGAACAGGGTAGAGGGAAAAAGTAGCACGTGTGGGGTGGAAGCCTTAAATCTGTGAGCCTGTTTGTCATGTATATGTAGGACCACTGGAGCAAAACTCTGGTGGATAAAGTGAGCAGCCAGCTGTTTGTTATGCATCACCTAGAGCTTTGAGATGAGGAAGGCTTTCTTGGTCCTGTGATCTGTCATTAAGAGAGAGAAATGAGTCTGTGTACACAGAATTTAATTAGCATTGCTTTCTACCCATACCCCTCTCAGAAGATACTATGACTCCGTACAAACTCAGAATCACTGGGTGGTACTGAACAAGAAGGGGGATGGGTTTCTCTTTGTGTACTCCATGGTCTCATTTACTATCTGATATATGGTAGTGTGTATTTGTAGTAGCACCTTTCTGCAACACAGAAAGGGCTTTTAGTTCAGACCATAGAGGACAGAAGTTGCACAGTGTCACCCAGATGAGATCTCTATGTATCTTTCTGAGCAGAACTGAAACTTCTTTACCTGTGTATGCTTTCACCCAGAACATTTTCAGTATCAGATGGTCTTTCTCAAGGGACAGGTCCATCTAAGTGCTCCTTAAGACTCCAGGGCAATGCTGCCATGGACCCCAAACTGTGATTGAGTCTTGTGCAACATCAGGTGGTCAAGGAATACTTTTCAGTTACAATTTCCCAGGTTGTAATCGAAGTTAGAGGAGTATTTTATTTACCATCAATGTATTATATTATCAAAGTTAATGCTGTATTATTTTATTTTTCAGTAAGAGGAGAGAAAGGAGAATCCCGTTGTTTTGTTTCTTATCCAGTCTAATGTGTGATGCTTTTTGGTTTTTGTTTTGTGTGGTTTTAGTTTGTATTTGAGAGAGGGCAAGAAAGAGAATGAATGGCATTTGGTTACAATTCTCCATTATTTTAGCTTGTGTTAGTGCTTGTGCATTGCTATGCAGAGCAGCCAGAGGAAGTACTTTGTGCTTCCAGAAATTCTGGGTGTGATTTTGAGCAGGTTCTTCTCATTTTTTTCTGAGCTTGAAGAAGAAGGTCTGGTCCTTCTTGCTTTAGAAACTACTAATGCTCTTGCTGTGTTAATATAACGCAAAAGAAGTATCTCAAGTGCTGCTGTGAAGAGTGCTGGGATAGGCTGCCTGTAAGAGATGACTTGCAGCTCACCTGGTACCTTTGGGCTGAGGCAGTGTGGACAGAGGGAAGGAGCTTTCCAGTGCCCTACATAGCTCACCAAAGCCAGTTGTTGGTCTCCACTGTATTCATGAGGTCCTGCTGCATCACCTTTTATGGTGTAAAGAAGGGAGTCACTGCAAAAGGTAATGCATTTTCTTTGTGTAACATAGCTCTTTGTTCAGTATGAGCAGAAAGTGCTCCCAGTAGTAGTTCTCCTCCCATTGCCATGCATGTCAACCGAACTGAACGCTGCAGCAGCTCTCTTCCCCTGCAGCTCCTTTTCAAAGTGAGTTAACTGGCTGCTTTTAAGAGTCTTGTTACTGTTGTCCTTAGTCACAAGACTATTTTAATCCTTCCACCATGTATGGTGCACCTTAGGTGGGATGTTTCCATGCCACAGTTCTCAAACCTCAGAGGTATTTCAGTTTTTGCAGAAAATGGTGTTGAAGTCTGGCTGGCAAACCTCATTCATTAGGAGCATTAGAGTTGGCTGCTACTGAGAAAATACACAGTGATTTGTCCCTCCTCTCCCCACCACTGCAACAACCCCCTGGCTAACCTGGTGCTTTGCATAACCGGTAGGTTAATGCTACCTGGCTGCTGTAAAGCAGAGTGGGAGATGGCTCTGCTCTGCTTGCCTTTCTTCTGGGATGTTAACTGGCCATGTTAATTTGTGTCTGTCTTATCTAGCATGCCCATTTTCCTATTAAACTTGTAGGAACTCAATTATATTGGTCGCTTATATCCTCTTTCAAATTTGGGTGAAATTAGCCATCGAGTTCAAAAGATGAGGGAGGACTTGAAATTTTATACATTTACTGGACAGACAACATGAATATATAAGCATCCTATTAATAGAAGGTTTGGTTAAAAATAAATAGTAAAATGCCTGGAAATTTGCAGCGTGACTCTCCTTACCTTAAATGTCATCATACAATGTTATTCTTGTCTATACAAATCACTATAAAAAACATCCCAGTGAGGAAAAATAAGGAAAAAAACCCTCAAATAATCATGGTAAATGGCATTTTTTCAACTCTCACTGTAAAATAAGCAGAGAAGAAGAAACTGAACACCAAAAGGTAAAATGAGTAATGCGTTCCTCATTTTTCATACTGAGGGACTGACAAAAATGTGAAAAAGGATATCCTAAGAGTAAAAAATGTAATAGATGAATTGAAAATAATTTGAGGGCAGCTTTCATTTATTTCCTTCCAAAAATCAAGGCAGTTGATTTTATTTTCAAAATGTGCATTTGAATGTCTCTAGCTGTAAATCTTACAAGTGTACTGAAGGACTTTATTAATTTTAACAGTTCTTTAACTTTGCTTTACATCATCCAAGAGATGTAGATTTACTCAGAACATGTAATCACTGAACAACCATTGCATCAGAGGCTAAGATGAATAGAATTAGGGTTGCCATGGGTACTTTTCTTTTGAATTTCTTCACTTTTGAGTTTTAAGTCTAAACATAAAAATCCCAGTAATTTTTGGCTTTGTAGTTTAGCACTGAATACACACATAAATTAATGTCTTACTCATGGCTGCAAGTGTAGCTATTACTGTCTAATGTATAATTCCCGGTATGCAGACAGGCTTTGTTTTTTTCCTTGTTCTCTAAGTTTTTAATTGCCTAGTGTTTTGCAGTATGACATAAAGAGCAGGTGTTCAGAAACTATGTAAAAATTGAAGAAAAAAAAAAAAAGAGAAACAGGTTATCTTTTTGACTCAGAAATTTCCTCTGGCATTTGGAAGAAGGGAAGGAAGATAAATGAAGACCAGCATTGAGCTAGGCTTTTCAAAGTAGTGTGTGAATAAAGACATGTAAATAGCATTGATTTGGGGAATATCAAATTGCAGAGCATTTCTTCTCCTTTATGCAAACTCATGAAAGCAGTCTGTTGCTGTGATGAGGTTAACTGATTCTAGCCTGAAAGTTTCATCAAAAAGTTGTATTGGATCTGTCTGATGTTTGCACTGACGTACGGAGTGGTGCGCAGATGATGCATTAAGAGCTGCACTGAAATACAGAAAGCTAAAACCATCCCAGCAGGCATGAACTTGCTGCCTCTACTGCTTGCCGCAGGGACTGGGGTCTTGCAGACTGAGGTTTTGAAGCCTGCCTTTTGCACCCCTTCAAGCTTAAAATACCAGGGCGATGCTCTTGTTGCAAAACTCTAGCTAATATTTCCATGCCTCTATAGACAGAGCCAGGCAGTTACTGAAGTAGCTGCCCCAGTCATTAGGAAGAGCGTAGCTGTTGGATGAGTCCTTCCCAGCTTTGGGGAGAGTTTTGCAGCCTGTTTTGGGTTATGCCTTGCAACACATACTCTGTTATACTTACAGTTAAGAGTGAGTGAGGTGGTTCAGAGCTATCCTGAGCATCTGTAGGAGCCTCAGTCACTGCTGCACTCCTGGTCCCTCTTGCAGGGCTACTTGGCTGGCTAATGAGAGTCCTGGAAGACAGGGTATGGTTGTCGGCATCCCTGCTCGCTGTGGCAGCACAGATTTGTTCCCCAGATTTTAGAGATGTAAAGATCATCTTGGCCATCTGCTTGGCTGGTGCCCGATTGTTTCCCACAGCGTATTTTCAAGTGTTTTGCCTCACTTAATTGATTCAAGTGGTTGGGCTTTCATTACTTGTCATGCGAAATATATTCCAAAGCATAATAGACTTTCTCGTTGAAAAATGCTCCCTGATATGCAGCCTACACTTTTGCTGGTTTAATTACTACTGCCATTTTGCAATTACCAGTGTTAATTACCATTGCCATGTTAATTTTTAAAACAACGTAGTGAGTTCGGAAGTGGGCTGGCATCTTAGGATCCTGACAAATGCAACTGGATGAATACACATCCTGTTGGAAACTCTCCAGTAAAATACAACTTTCCATTATAAATCGAAGTAAAGCATTGAGATGTGATTTATTTTTTTTCTGAAATGAGGAGTTCTGGGGAAAAAAACCCCAACCACTTCAAATCAAAATAAAATATTTTAAGTTTGCTATTTTAAAAAATAATTTAATCTAACGTTTAAAAATATTTTTTTCATTTTAGTTGTCTGTCTTTCTATGTTAACTTTAATTTTTTTTTTAAATGACTGCTACTCTTGAAGTAAGGGAAACATCTTTACTGGCTGATGTGTCCCTTGATTCAGATGTGTGATGATGGTTCATCCTTTGGAACACAAAGTTGTTTTCTCACTATCCCCAGGGCTCCTAAGGAACTGGGATCCCTGCCTCTGAGACAAGCCCCTGGCCAAACTGCTTTTTATACAAGCCCACAGACCTGACTCCTTGACTTACTAGCAGCCTCTCTGCTGTTCAGCCAAAAATCTAGGGAACCAAGTAACCCTCGCTGCTGCTATGCTGGAGATCAAGGAGAAATTTGCTTGGAATTATTTGCAACTGCCACAGTCCCATAAACAGCTTTTTTTTTTTTTTTTTTTTTTTAGCTGGTAACTTCCCATGAAAACTGTTTTGTTAGGGGAAAAAATTCTGAGCATGTGTAAGGGGAGTTTCCATGCAAGTAAGTAGAGAAATGATGTTTATGTTGGGGCACTGCTGGCTGGACTAAATTCCTTCTGGTTACTGGAGATACATTGATATGCTATTCTGCCTCTTTTCATCTTGTGAGACATTCTGGGGGATTTCTTTTTAATGGTAATGGCCACATGTTATAAGATGTGCCTTGACACAAGATGTATACTCTTACCTGCATTACAAATGCAACACTTGTGGTATGACTTGGTGAGGGATATTCTTGATAGTTATTTCAGCTTCAGTGCTGGAAGAACATTTAATAGTGGGAAGGGAACCTGTTCTGAGAACTGTATTTGTAAAATCTAATTGCTGGCAGGGTTTGCAATTTCTAGCCAGATCAAAACAATAGTAGGTAATTTTAAGCAAAGGAGCCAGAAATCTCTGTAGGGTCAGCAGTGCTCAGGTCAGGGGCTGGAGGCAGTAACTCTAAAATTCTCCTGGTTCTCTCCCTGGTGTACATTTTAGTCTAGGGCAAGTAATTTACTCTGTCTTCATCTTGGGTTTCCTGAAGGTGGTAATGTTTGCAATAATTAAGAGGAGGAATGTTAAGCTAATGCAAATAGTAGAGTGTTGATGGGTTTTTCTTGGTTTGTGTTGGGTTTTGTTTTGGGTGGGTTTTTTTTGGTGGGGGGAGAGGTATTGTTTGCTTTTTCTCCCAGATTTAGAATGAATATAAAACAGGTTATTCTTTTAGCAGTTCTTCTGAAAACTGATCCATATAAGAGTTGACATTAATAGGTTGCCCTCTGTAGAGTTGATATGCTTGTTCCAGTTTTATGGTACTTCTCTTTCTTTTGTCAGTGTACAAGAAGGTAAACTGTGCTCATGTAAGCAGAGGATGAATTCTGGGGAAGAAAGAAGTGGAGAAGAGAAGGTTGTGAAATGCATCAATGGAGCATATTCTCAAATAATAATCACAATACTGCCATAAAAGACAACAAAAAATATTTCTAAAAATACATTAGAAACAAAGATCTAAGGACAATCTCCATCCTTTATTGGATGTAGGAGGAAATGTACTGACAAAGGCTGAGGTACTTAATGCCTTCTTTGCCTCAGTCTTTAGTTGTAAGACCAGTTCTTGTCTGGGTACCCAGTCCCCTGAGCTGGAAAATGGGAAGTAGAACGAAGGCCCCATAGTTCAAGGGGAAATGGTTAGCAATCTGCTAAACCATTTAGACATGCACAAGTCTGTGGGGCTGAATGGGATCCACCTAAGGGTACTGAAGAAGCTAGCTGAAGGGCTCACCAAGCCACTTCATTTTAGGATCCTTCATTTATCAGCAGTCCTGGCTAACCAGGAAGGTGCCAGTTGAGAGAGGAGGTTGGCAAGTATGACTCGCATCCACAAGAAGGGCTGGAAGGAGGATCTGGGGACCTGTCAGCCTCAACTTGGTGCCAGGCAATGTTATGAAGCAGATCACCTTGAGCACCATCACACAGCACATGCAGGACTATCAGACCCACTCAGCAGGGGTTTATGAAAGGCAAGTCCTGTGTGACTAAGGCGGTCTCCTTCTGTGACAAGGTGACCCGCTTAGTGGATGAGGTAAGAGCTGTGCATGTCATCTACCTTGAATTTAGTAAGGCCTTTGACACTGTTTCCCACAGCATTCTCTTGGAGAAGCTGGCTGTTCATGGCCTGGATAGGTGTGTGTTTCAGTAGGTAAACAACTGGCTGCCTGGTGGGCCCAAAGAGTTGTGGTGGAGTTAAATCCAGTTGGCAGCCAGTCACAAGTGGTGTTCCCCAGGGCTCAGTATTGGGGCCACTCCTGTTTAACATTTTTATCAATGATTTGGACGAGGGGATCGAGTACACCCTCAGTAAATTTACAGACAACACCAAGATGGGTGGGAGTGTTGATCTGCCTGAGGGTAGGGAGGCTCTGCAGAGGGATCTGGACAGGCTGGAGCGATGGGCTGAGGCCAATGGTATGAGGTTCAATCGGGCCAAGAGCTGGATCCTGCACTTGGGTCACAACAGCCCCATGCAACGCTACAGGCTTGGGGAGGAGTGGCTGGAAAGCTGCCTGGCGGAAAAGAACTTGGGGGTGCTGGTGGAGAGCTGACTGAATATGAGCCAGCAGTGTGCCCAGGTGGTCAAGAAGGCCAATGGCATCCTGGCTTGTATCAGAAATGGTGTGACCAGCAGGAGTAGGGAGGTGATTGTCCCCCTGTACTCAGCTCTGGTGAGGCCGCACCTTGAATACTGTGTTCAGTTTTGGGCCCCTCACTACAAGAAGGACACTGAGGTGCTGGAGCGTGTCCAGAGAAGGGCAACGAAGCTGGTGAAGGGTCTGGAGCACAAGTGTGATGGGGAGCAGCTGAGGGAACTGGGGGTGTTCAGTCTGGAGGAGAGGAGGCTGAGGGGAGACCTCATTGCTCTCTACAGTTACCTGAAAGGAGGGGGTAGAGAGGTAGGAGGTCGGTCTCTTGTCCCAAGTAATAACCTACAGGATAAGAGGAAATGGCCTCAAGTTGTGCCAGGGGAGGTTTAGATTGGATATGAGGAAAAATTTTTCACTGAAAGGGTTGTCAGGCCTTGGAACAGGCTGCCCAGGGCAGTGGTGGAGTCCCCATTCTGGAGGGATTTAAGAGACTTGTGCATTGTTGGGCCCTGTCACCCCAGTGTCACAATGCCGTTGCCTAGCAACGCCGCAGTCACAACGCCCCGGGGCAGTATAAAAGGGGGCAGCCTCCCGTCCCGCTGCCAGAGCTGGGCTGGGGGCAGCCGGAAGACATCCGAGAAGTCCCCGAGGAGCCGGTGGAATTACTTGGAGGAAGGAAGACTGGAGGCTGGATGAGGCTGCTGGAGGTTCTTCACTGTGAGGCCAGCTCCTGGTGGGGCCACGTGGGTTCAAAGCCCATCTGATGGATGGAAGTCCTGCCTCCCTTCTCAGGAACAGATGTCAGCTCCTCAGGACATGAGAGGAGGAACCACCAGCCCCAGTGGGAAGACCAAGGGAATGCCTTCTAGTGGAGCTGTGTGGAGCTAGCTCTAGTGCAGCCTTCTAGTGCTCCGAGCACTTCGGAGCATTGCAGAGCTCTCTGTCCTCGTCCCCTGTGGAACCAGGTACAGCAGCTGTTAAGAAGTGGGATGCTGAGATGTTGCAAGGGATCCTGGTGCTTTGGAGCACCCAGTGGTGTCCCACCAGGCACGGGAAGGATTCTCGTTCCCAAGGTGGATCAGGCCAGGGGCATTTGGCCATTCTCAGAAGCCCCTGAGATGGCTCTGGGATGAGGGAGAACAGGGCTGGGGCAGCTCCTGGGAGGCATGACCAGGCTGTGGGACAAGGAGGCAGGTCTTGCTCACATGCTCAGGGAATAGCCGATCGCCAGCGTTGGGGTCAGGAAGGAATTTTCCCCCGGGGCAGATTGGCCCTGGTCCCTGGGGTTTTTTTGCCTTCCTCTGCAGCATTGAGCACCACCACTTGTCAGGGCCCCTGTGGTCCCTTTTGGCTCAGTCACTGCCTGCTGCTCATGTACCATGAAGATGGCCTCTCGTGCCCTGCAAAACCGGAGGGAGGAAGGCTTTTTTCCCCCCATGGTGGGACTGTTTTCCCCACGGGGTTTTTTTGCCTTCCTCTGCAGCACTGAGCACGGCCCCTTGCCCAGGGCTCCTCTGGGCCCTTTCAGCTTGGTTCTTGCCTGCTGCTCTTGCACCTTTATGGTGGTGCCACTTGTGCCCTGGCTCTCTCAGGCTCTCTTGCCCATGGCTGGCCAAGAAGCACAGCACAGCAATGTTGGCATGGCAAAAAGTCAGACTGGCATTGAGAAGTGGAATTCTTTGGAAAATACCACGCACCTCCTCCTTCTCTTCTTTTGTGTGTGATCAGTCCTGGTCCCATTCTTCCAAGTCTCATTCTTTGGGAAACACCTCTAGCTGTGCTCTGCCTGCTGATCCGTCAGAGCCATGTCTGGACATGTGCGAGGGCCTGTCGCTTTGCACAGTGCTGGTGTCACCCTGGTGAGATGCTTCAACTGAAGAGACAGAGCCTGGCAGCTTTCTGCACTCATTGCCCTGGTTTTGCAGACTAATTACCAAGCCTGTGCAAGAGGATTGTTTTCCCATTGTTTCTTTGCTCCTGAATAACCCCATCAATAATTTCTTCCCACTGTCATCCCCAGGTAGTTTCATCTGTGTCCAGCACATGGCCAGCAAGGGGGCAGGGACAGCCCCCTGGGCCTCCTAGGCATGGGGACTGCCTCTGTGTCAACACCCCAAAGACCATCCTCAGGAGAGCAGACCTTCCTTTAGAAGAGCAAGGAAGTTGGGGAAGGGTCTGCAGCACAAGGTTCAGGAGGAGCGGCTGAGAAAACTGGGCTTGTTTAGCCTGGAGAACAAGAAGGCTCAGAGGAGAATTTCTTGCTCTCTACAACTACCTGAAAGGAGGGTGGTAGCGAGGTGGAAGTCAGTCTCTTCTCCCAAGTATCAGTTGATGGAACAAGAGGGAAATGGCCTCGAGTTGTGCCAGGAGAGGTTTAGATTAGATGTAAGGGACAACTCTTTCAGTGAAGAAAGTTTTAAGTATTGGCACAGGCTGCCCAGGACAGTGGTGGAGTCTCCATCCCAGGAGATATTAAAGAGACATGTAGGTGTGGTGCTGAGCGACACGGTGTAATGGTGGACTTGGCAATGTTAGGTTACAGTTGGATTCAATGATCTTGAAGTTGTTTTCCAACATGAATGATTCAATGATTCTGTGATCTTATGGTTATTTTAATATTTCCTTTGAATGTCTCTTGTTTCCTATGAATAACTAACCACAGGCAATCTTGAACTCTTCTAAATTTGAGGCCAAGTTGTAGTATCTTTGATATGAAATGGAGATTCTTCCAATTACAACAGGCTTTGTATTTATTGATATATGTACACTAAATAAAAAACACAGTAAAGCCCTGCTATGTAAAAATTCCTTTGAGAATTACTCCATACAGTTGAAACTTCTAGTTCCCAAATAAAGATAGGTTTGAAACATCTCTTTGAAGACATCATTTCTGCATGCAGTTTTACCACTAGCCTGGAAGGTATTTTTTATGTATATTCTTTGTGCATGGGCTCCCTCTGGAGCCTTATTAAAAAACCCCACACCTTAAAGTACTTTTAAAGCTTTTAATCAAAAGCATCAAGCAAATGAATGAAATGAAGGTACAGTCTCTGTCATGGTACCACTTGGTACAAATTTGTTCATTATGTATGTTAGATGCACCACCAGAGTTTCACCATATTATGCCAGCAGAGGAAAGGAGCCATTAGAATTAGTGTCTAGTTGGACACTAAAAGAGCTTTGTGTGAAAACTATGCCACACAGCACAAGGATAATTAATTACTGCACTCTGAAAATGCAAAGTGCCATGTAAATCCCAGGCATTCATCACTCCATTTAGAGTCTGATGGCTAATAACAGATTTGATTTTGCTTTCAATGAATCATCATCAAAGGAAATTTTGTTTCTCTGAATATTTTCAATATTTTCCATATGTGTTTTATTAGACTGTGAGCACACACAAAGAAGAAATAATTTATTAAAATCAGACTTTGCCAGTATTGGTGCAGACACTTTCAGTGCTTTCCCCCTGAGAAATTCTAGATAATCTTGGACAGGATAGCATGTCTGAAACCTATTTGATGATGCTGAGACGTTTACCAACTTTTCTTTATTAAGAACAAGGTAAGCAATACAAGATCTATGTTGGTTTTGTTAGAGGAAGATATTTCCTTCAACTTTGTTATTACTATTTGAAGAGGTTGCAAATAACATTATTCTGAGGAGTAGTTTCTTTTTATTTTAATAAGCTAGGATGATGTGTGTAACCAGCTGCATTCTGATTCTGCATTCTGAGGGATTCTGATTGACATCAGTAACCAAATGTAGATTATATACTTCAGTTCTTATCAGTGATCTGTACATTGTGCTGTCTTGACGTGAGCCGAACTGTAGTTTTGCCCATTACCCCCTGACAACAGATGAGGTGCATCAGAAATTTTGTCACACAGCTGACTGTTAATATTTTCACAAAAGAGATTTTTAATGCCTTATGAGATTTGGAGGTATTTCTATTGCATGTAGACCTGACTGGATTTCTGTTTCTTTTTGAAGCTATTTCAATGTGTTCTTGGTTTGTCTTTCTTTTATTTTAACGTGAGTGTCACCTTCTACGATTAGTTTACAGACAGTGATGTAATGGAGATACTTATATACTTATATACTACTAGTAACTACTAACTAGTAACTATACTGCTTGTGACTGCCCCTGTAAAGGTGTTCCAGTAATAAGTGGTAAGTGGTTCTTTCCCTGTGGAGCTAGCTCAGGGAAGGAAGCCAAGCTGTTCAGCTCTGAAAACAGACTACGCAATAATTTTTATTTTCTGAAAAAAAAAATTTTTGATTGGTAGCAGAAGTTCTTTTGTGCTCTGTGAGTGACCCACAGAACACCAACACTGCTGTTCCA
Source organism: Podargus strigoides (assembly GCA_028020825.1). Taxonomy (NCBI): domain Eukaryota; kingdom Metazoa; phylum Chordata; class Aves; order Caprimulgiformes; family Podargidae; genus Podargus; species Podargus strigoides. Next base: position 11,166,041 of record CM051623.1, on the reverse strand, counting down.
ATCTCTCATCCTGGTCTGTTGCTCTTGTCTCCTTTGCATCTTATCTTATGGTCTGTTTTTTTAACCTCTTGAGGTACATTGCCCTGGCAGATTTCTCTGAGGCAAGAGTATGGTGAATGTTCATACAGTTCAGAGTTTCTTTGAAGCAGTGGCTGGCTGTTCCAAGCACATACTTCATTACACTAATGTTTATCTTCCTCATTTGTTGTAGCTTGTCTTTCCTTGTTAGGAAAGGTTGCTAGTGATTATGATCCTCTGGATGTTTATTTTAATTTATTAGCCGATGCAAGGCTAACAATATATGGATTTTTAAAAAATAATGGAGCCATTATGTTCAAGACTATTATAAGCTGAGTGACTTCTTCAGTTAATAACTCACATTTTTTAAATTCAATTTGCCAGTTAAACAACCCATTTTCATTTTTAATGTTTACTGCTTTTCGGAAAATTTTAATTTCCCAGCATTATCTCATGATTAAGCTCACTGTGCACGCTGTGTAACTTCAAGGACACTAATAAGCAGGACATCGCATAAATAGTCTCAAATAACTGCCCTTTAAAGCAGATACATTGAAATTAGTATGGGAAAAGAAAAAGAGAAGCAGCAAGGTCCAGTGGGGAAAATTTTCATATTGAGTGTTGTGACTATAGTCCTACTTCAGGAACAAAGTTTGCTGAGATTGGTGAAGTGTGAATTTCCTTTCAGGCTGAAGCCCTTTTCTGAAGGTCAGTTGCAGCCAGGTTTGGGGCATGGTGCACGCACGCATTTTTGCACCAGTTCTCCTCTCCTGAGTGCAGTCATTTTTCTCATGTGGTGGGAGACTGTGAAAGGGGCTTCAGCCTAGCAGTGACTGTGTGGCCAAGGTCCTGCAAGGCTGGTACTTTGGATGTGGAAAGTGAAGGGCCTCCTCCAGGTGAGTGCAGAGAAGCAGCAGACTTTGGATTGCAGTAGAGGTGCAAGGGTAAAAGGGGCAGGTACAGGATGAGAAATATCACTAAATGAATCTTCTGGGCATCTAGCCAGATCTCATAAATTGGAAAAGGAATTGTTTTACCTTGGTGACAGCCCCAACGGCTTGGGCCTAGGCAGCTACTGTCAGCACCCTGAGATTTCCTGTTCTCTGCTTTGCTGAGTGCATCTCAGGTGTTTTATGAACAGATGAAACCTAAGGTTTGCCTTCGTCCTATGCTGATAGAAGGGACTCTTTTCCTCTGTCTGCTAGAGCTGCTACTGATGCTGCACAAAGCTGTCAGGGGAGCCCAGCCAGTTGTGTGGGAATGAGAAATATTATTCTGTGATTGATCTGAAAGGCAGAGAAAGGCAAGGGAGGAGTGAATGTAATTGTGTGGGCTCAGCTGTTTACTATTTGCAGTGTGAGACTGCAATTAAGGGACTTTTTTGAGACTTGGGCTTCTTAAGCAAACCTGGTGAATTGAATTGTGTGGTGTTAGCTCAGACTGTAGTTACTCAGTTTTCTGTGGTTTGATTAAACAAGGACAGTACTTGTAATTTTTCATTTGGTTCCTTAAAACCCCACTGAAAAAGCTATAACTAAAAGTTGTGTGGTCGTGCTGCATCTATTATGCCTTATGCCTTCTTTTCTCTCCCTCCCAATTAACTTGTGACTTGGTTGATTTTAAGATCATGTGATGAAGAGACAGAAGTTTCAAAAATAATGAGTTCCCATTAGTTTCATGAGTATAGGTGGCTGGACAGAGAAGACGAGATCCCCGTGTGTGCCCCATGATGGGAAAAGCTTTGGAAAAATCTGTGGAGAGCATATTGATGCGGAACGCCTGAGGTCAAAACTGTCTTGGAACTAGGCTTCCTAGCTGTGCCTGCTAATGGCCCTATTTGATTTGAATTTTACAAGTGCCAAGCTTGTGATGGCAGAATGGGAGTTATTCCAATCATTTGGTTTACATGAGGAAATTTTCTGTACAAATGATGCAGGAATAGATTTGTGGTCCAATTTGAGGTAGGTCGGAGGCTCTTGAACACTCTGCTCAGCCTGAAATCTTGGTGATTCATAGTTTGACACCAGCACCAAAGTTTCTGATTTATGAGAACATAAAATGTTAAAACGTTCTTTTTCTCTTTATAATTGGCAATCCTGGGTCTCCTGTGGGGAAGGCCTATTTCACATTAAAATAAAATAAAATTAAATGTCAGAGTTATATTGAGGATGGCAAGGATTTTTTTTCTGTTAAATTAACCATAACATTGTTTTTACATTTTAAAGATTCTTCGTTTCCTTTTGTACCTTCTACAGATAATATTCAGAAGGTGCCTGTATGAACCTGCAGTTTTTATTCCTCAGTTTATATTCCAGAGAGTTGTGTCTCACAGAAACTTTCTAAGAAAAGGTCAGGGAAATCAAAGTTGTTGAAGGTCTTATAGCCACTCCACTGAAGTATTTTAATCTCTTTGTTGCTGCGTGGATGCAAGCCTACAAATATTCCCACTGACCCAAGTTTGTTCTGGGTAATACAAATGGTTGCTTTTGATAGATGGGACCTGTCTTTGCAGAGACCAAGAGGCCAAGTATTTTAGATCTCCTGTGATTATGGTTTCCTCTTTTATTCCTGCTCATATGAGCTTAATTCAAAGTCCAGTGAAGGAGATAAGTCTTCCTTCATGCAGCACTGAAAGAAACACAGAGATAGGGCTGTTTGACAGATTTTTAGCAGTTTGGTTTTGTCAAGACTGAGATGGCTTTGTCGTTTCTTTTGGGAGCAGGGAGGGACCAAGCAAAAAACCCTGTTTTGTCTGGCTGTGAAGGATGTACCTAGAGGGACACAGCAAGCATACAGCCCCAGCTCTTGACCAGGCAGAACAGCCCTGAATCTCCTGTTCCACACTGTAGATGAGTGTCCAAAGTATACAGGGTCCCTTCTGTGTTGTTTTTTTGGCAGTGAGTACTTCAATGGGATGCCTAGCCTGGACATGCTGCTTTGGGGTGCTCCTACAGCAGCATGTGGCTGCAATAGTATGATGGTCATCCTAAAGTGGTGAAATTTCCACCTGTGCAGAGAGTCAGCAGGAAGCCCAGAGGAGGAAACATGTTTTCCACAGGAATCCTTGTCTAAAAGTGAGCAAGGAGTTTAATTGGCCTTGAGGGGTGAATTTCAGTGGTGGTTTGTATCAAAGATACAAGAGGCTGATGCCTCTGTACTTTGTCCTTTTCTGGTGTTATGCGTGCGGCCTTTGCTTTGGCTATCACTGAAACATCCCTACTTGGTTATTTTCACAGATGCATAGCTTGAGTTGTTTTCTTGTGTATTTTTAAGCCTACTCTGTTCCTCCTTCTGAACTCCGAATAATAATTTATTGCGTAAGTATCTTGCAAGTGAATTTTCAGGAAAGTATTCCGTTCAAGCTGTCAGGTAGCAATACAGCATTTGTATTATAAGCAAACACCTAGCTCTGCAGGTAAATATGGAATGTGTATGCATGCGCAATATGTGTGTGTCCATATACACGTACATAAACCTCTATATTTTTGTGTGTATATATTTATATATGAGTATGTGTGAGTATATATGTGTACATAAAATATGTGCGTATCTGTATGTAGGCCAGTTGTTTTGCTGCAAGTGGGATAGGTCAGCTGCAATCTGTGGAACTGTCTGAATTGTTCCACATATTGTTATGTTGAAGCTTTATGAAATGGTGAATGTGCATAACAAGAATACTACAAATTACTTGAAAGGTGAAGTGCTGGGGTCTGAACCCCAAGCCCTGAATTAAGGTTGACATATGGGTGGTCCCCATGGCCCTTTAAGAGGAGGGGATGAGTTTGCCTTTTGGCTTTCCTCCAAGGTGCTGCCGGCCTTGCAAGGAAAGCCCTTGGGTAAACAAGCCCCAGGTGCCCTGCATTTTGATAACGAGTGCCAGGTGTGCTGTTTTGGGGATAAAAGCTGGGCCCACTTGCAGGAAGGGTTGGAGAGTCTGTCTGTGAAGTGGACGCACTTCACAGAGTTTCCTGTTGGGGAAGGACCTCCTGGGCTCTTCATGCAACTGGATCCCAGTCAGGTCTGGCACCTGCAAACTCGGGCTTTGTGGGGAGGCAACATGGCGTTACCTCTATCATATGTATTGTCTTGGTTGTCTCCCATTTTCTCTGTGGGTTACCTTGTGTCTCTGTTCCATCTATTGCGGGTCATGCTGCGTCATTTCTGGGGTCGCTGGGGTTGATGTCTATCATTTGTGATCTGTCTGACTTATTTGTACCCCCAGCGATCCTCTATATACTGACCCCTTTATGTGAAATAGAATCCACTTACTGGATTGTTTTTCTGCTGCTGGCTGTGTCCTTTATACTGGGCCTACTAATTGGCAAAACAAAAGGCCAGGTAGTTTTACAGTCAAATGTCTCAAAGTTTTAACAGAATGTAGGAAAAAAACTCATTACAACTACCTGATTTAGCGGTTTCTGTTCTGTGCAAACAGACTGCAGAACATTTTGGAAAAAGAGATCAATGGTGTATTTTAAAGAAACTGCTTTACAGCAAAGAGAAAATGCATTGAAATGTAATGCATCAAAATGTAGCATAATACTGCTCTAACGAAATTTAAAAGGGCATATTTCAATTAGGCTCATGCCGAGGCACACACTGTCTCTTGTTGTGCTAACTGGATACAAGAGGGCTTTTGCAGGAGTGGAAAATGTGTAGCTGTCCTTGCTTATGGTGTGAACATTGTGTATGTTGTCAGGTCATGGCAGTCTCCCGCTGTTCAAGCAGTATATCAAGTCTTGACCATTAAGGATGGAATAAGTTTGCAGCAGTAATGTGAAGGGATAATACCCAAATTATCAAGGCACAGAAACAGCAACACAAAACAGTAATAGGATGGCCAAGGGAAGAGTTGGTTTCTGCTCCTGGGAATAGGACATATGAGCAACAGATTACGCTGAGAAATTACTGATACTCCATCAGCCTTCACTGAATTAGTGTCAGACACACTTAGTATAAGCGACAAAGTATATGATCTGAGCATTTAACAGGGAAGAACAGAACGGAGACTTCTTCACGAATTTGATACTTTAAAATAAAGCTGGCCCGAGAAACGCCATCCAAAGCTAAAGCACTGCTGAAATGCCACAGCAAGTTACCAATAGTTAAAATACTGGAGCTGTCTTAGACCCACTATTACTCAATATTTTTGTCAGTTGCCTAGAAGAGATGGGGTAAAGAACATAGTTGTTAAATGCACAGACAACAGTAATCCAGGAGGGACTGCCGGAATATTTTAAGGGAAGGCATTAAATCTAAATGACAGATTGAAGCTACTATCTGAAAAAAAAGAGACTATGCAATAGTGACAAGACAAGATACTGGAGGTAGATAGGAGTAATAAATCTTGGAAATCCAGGATGGTTAAGTCCTGTGGAAAATGGGTGAAGTGGAACACCTTACAGAAGAGCGAAGGGGGAAGATCAGAGCTTCAAAGACACAACTGACTGAACAGCAGCTTAGCAGAGAGGAAAGGTGACAGGGTAAAAATGTGGTAACATTTTTCAAATATTCAATATAACACATAATTTTGTGGATAAGGTTCGTAAAAAAGTTGGAAGGCACTTGTCAAGTAATACAGCCAATATGTGTTTGTAGCCAGTGTGTGAGCAAATGAGGCATGTACATTCGAAGCAATGAGTGTGAATGGAGAGTAGTGAGTTACAGGCTTTAAAATTATGTATTAAAACTTGGCTCACTTAAATATAAAGCTAGAAAATTGACTTGGCTTCCTGGGTAAACTTCAGTCATCCTGATGAACATGTGCAATGATGTTTGGATAATAAAAGAGAGAGCTTTTTACTAAGGTGATGCTTAATTGAGCTAAATCCACATATAATGACTCCTATTGTAGTGAAGTACTGTAGCATTTAGATGAAGTAAGCCACTTAAATTCTGCAAATGTTTCATTGTGTTGCTGCTTCTCTAACTTACCCTGACAGGGATGAGGAAATGCTCTATTGAAATCCATGGTACTAGGCAACTATTAAATATCATTTGACATGCCAATATTGAGGCAAATTTATGTTTTCTTTAATTTTCTTTTTAGTAAATTACTCATTATTATAAGTGAATGGGCAGAGCTTAAAAAAACACCCAAAACCAGCTGAGAGGAACATGAGGAACTAATGTCAAACTGTTTATTGTCATAGGGAACATCTTTCTTAAGCAAATCTGAATAAGACAGGTGTAAACTTTGTCCTAAATCAACTTTTTACCTGACAAATTTCTTATCCAAGGGAGTTTTAAACAGTTTCTGCCTCCATTTAATGCCAGTTTTATCCAGTCTAATTTGTCTGTGGCTTTAGGAAAACCTCTTCCCATTCAGATGCCAATTTGGCTAACCTGGACAAGTTCATGGGGAATGTCCTACACTGGTAGAAGCCAATTTATCTGGGAACAGAGCGGTCAAGTCACCATACTCATCCAGTCCTATGCTTTAAACATACGTCAAAGTCCATAGTTATTTCGCATTCATAGTTAGGAAGTTCTTTTCCTGTGTGTGATCTGTACTCTTCTAAATGACCACTCTTCCACACTTGTCTATGGTGGATGGAGTTGGAGGCTCTAGCCCTGGTGTAAAAACACCATCTGTTTCTTATTATTTCTATTATTTTATTCTTCATGAGCTGCTCAGCTGAAGTTAAATGTTCTGGGAGTTACTTGAATTGTTCATGATGTTTTCCACAGGAGAAAGTGAAATATTCCTTATCTTTCTGAGCAATCTCACCCAAGTGTGAATGCAGAAAAGTAGAGAGCAATGTTTGGCTCATTTCCTGAGAAGGGCAGATGGGGTTCTTGGCATCTGTTCATTCTTCATTTCTGAATGTTGGGTTGGACACAGTTTTTAACAGTCTTTGCCTGTTTCTTCAAGATTTGGTCAGTCTGAATTCTAGAACAGCTGGCTGTTTTGTGAAAAGTAAATGTCAGGAAGTCCCTTGGGTCCTAGATCAGCAACTTCTTCCAGTCTTTCATGTCAGAGTGACTGATTGTGGCTGACAGTGCTGTGCTTCATAAACTTTTCTTTCCAGTTGTTTTTGACAAATATAAGGAAATTTCTTCTGATATTGCTTTAGACAAACAACTTGTTGTCTGATTTCTTGCTGAAAGCTCACTAAGATCTTGTTACTCAGAACTCAGCAATTCTTGAGAGGAATAACTTCTGTAAACTGGACTGGGACTTTAGGTAATGTAGCAATATTTCCTTGAGTCCTATGTTTAGAGTGGAAAAGAAGAGGAGGAAAAACGTGAATGAAGCAATGTAAAATATGGCGATTATTAGTTAAGGAAAATTCAACAATCTGAGTTTGTGTATATTTTGCATTAAAGCAGTACAGCAGACCTGGCTAGAATTTAGTCCATAGAAGTACTGCTAACCCGATTACCTGAGACCTAATTTTGTCCTTTAGGATAACAAGAAGAATTTTTTTTTTTTTCAAAATATGAAATAATACTGAGATTTTTGGGGGATATGAATCCTTTCAGCTTTTTTCCAAAAGGCATGTTCATCACCTGTAGGTGTTAAACTCCTTATTCACTCATGAACAAGGCCATTAACAGGTTTTATTCTCTAGAGTACAGTTTCTAGTATCATTGCCTCAACAATAGGACTGCCCCATGTTTTTTGAGGAGACTATTCCACTGCCTAACAGGAATCATGATCAGGAAATGCTTGAGATATCAAGCCTACTGATTCCAAGAGCTTTGATGCAGAAGTGTACGAACAGTCATTCTGTATCACACTGGTGCTGATCCTTCCACACAGAGAAGCTCAGTCTGAGCTTTGGGCTGCTTGAGTTCACAGGAAGGTTCGCACCAGAGGAGAGAAGTTTACTACGTCACTTCTGGATTTATTTCACCTAAAATTAATTCTGCACAAGACTTCTGAAAATTAGTTCTTACTTGTGACATATTCCGATTAGCCAGAGGACAGTGATTGATAGCTAATCAACACTGGCGAAACTGGGCTGCTCCCAAAACTTGTCACAGGAGCCGCAATTTCATACTGTTCATTCCAGTCATTCCCCTGGAGCACATTAAATATGTCCTCTCTGTGTTTGTTGTCATCTTTTTGGCATTTCCAGGTTATTGATTTCTGCCTTTCCTTATAGCTTGAACAGGTTATGGACATTTGGCTCTTAATTCTTCTTTATAGCTGAATCCCTTCATCTGGTTTGTCTGGCTTGTCTTTGAACTCTGTCTGTTTTACTGACACACAGTGAACACTGCAACCTATCAGCCAGGATGGAAGGCAGTTCAGCACTTGGAGTCACTCTGGAGCTACAGAAACAGGATTTTTTACCTTCCCAATTGCTAAGCAGCAGCCATAATAAGACTGAAATATATATATTAATTTTACTGTAAGTGTGCTCAGTAATATGACTCTCTCAGCTCATCTCTCAAGTCAGTTACGGCAGCCTATAGAATACCTAGAAAGCAGGTTACACTGTTAGGGATATTTTATTACCTACTTCATCCCAACCACTAAACTAGTAATGAAGTTTCTACTCTGTAGTACCTTCCCAGTATATCTTTGATAAGCTTGTAATCTTCGTAGATGTTTGCAGAATTCAAGTCTCTGGTGACTGAACGTTTGCCGAGGTGCCCCATTTCTGGCTTAATGAGGAAAGCAGCCGAGAAGGAACTTTCTGATAGCTGGAGCAGAGCAGAGCAACCAGTAAAGCCCATTTAGAAACCTCCTGCAGCTTTTCTTGGCCAAGGGCTCCCCAGGGATCTCACTGGAAATAGTTCTGTCCATCTGCTGTAAGTAGGGATGTGTGTTATACCTTGACTCTGGGTTACTGAGTTATCACCAGCATTTGGTTGTTATCACATCACCTGCTTAAGAGTATGTCAAGTGTGACTTTATTAATGATGGAGACAGCAGGGGGCATGTTGTGTGCAGATGTGTGCTACTGTGAGGGAAATATTACCTGAAAGAACCTCCATTTTGCTTTGGTCAGAAGTGGCCAAGTTTACCTTTTGATGTGAGGAACAAGATAACTGGACCAAGTTTTCTACAATTTTTTTTTTTTTTTTTTTCTGGTCAACATGAACCTGAATTCAGGCCACAGAATCCCACAGAGACTCTATGAATTTATACTAGTGAGTACAAAATTTGAACCTCCTCCTGCACAGGCGTTTCACAGTATTAGCTCTAAATGTCCTCTTTGTCCCAGATAGTCCTCTTTGTCCATATTGCCGTACACTTTGGTCTTAATAGTGGAAACTTCTGGTGAGGAGGTGAATCAAAGAGTCTGGTAAAGTGCTGTTCACTGACACCTACTAACCAAAGCTAGTATACTAAACTAATAGCTACGTAGCTCTGCTTATAGTGTCTGGTTAACCTCTGAGATACCTGTCATCATTCTTTCCACCATGTGAGACCTCCACTCCCAACAGCATTTTGTCTACCAGGAAATGAGAAACCCATCTGTCCTGGATGTGCCATTTTTGCAGTCTTAACCTGCCCTAGTGGTGTTCTCCCAGCCCCTTTCAGGCAAGAGGGCAGATTCATGCCCTGTATTCTCCTCTTTGTGTGCTTTTTTGAATCTATTGCCCATTCCTTAATAAAACATACCTACCTGCAATAGCAGCCTTGTATAATTGAGGGCAACCTCATAAGACAGTATTGCTATTTACAACCACTGTTTCTTTTCACCGAGATGCACAGTGCTATTTTCATGAAGTAGGGCAGTTCCCAGGGCTTCAAATTGTATGGCTTTATTTTTGTTTTTCATTTATCTGTTGCATTACACATCTGCAAATCTCTAATGTGTTTGACAGCAGGTTTTAACAGTGTAGGCTGGCGTTCTGGTTTTCAATTTTTTTGTTGAACAAAATGTCAGAGGTTGAAACCCCACACTTCAGTGGTATTGTTCCTTAATTAAATAGTACTAAATATGGATAGGAAACTGATTTGAATATCTTTCAAAATAAGCATTTTATTTTAATATCATTTCCCAATACCTCTTTAAATTAAGGATAATGGACTTTATTGGTTGCTTCTCACTAGGCACTGTTTAAATTCATGTCTATTCTAGCTCAGCCGTGGACATATCCCTGGGCAGGTAGAAAAGTGGATTTGATAAAAGCAATTGTTAATTGTGCTGTCTCCTAGTGAGACTATGTCAAAGAAGTGCAAGTAGCAGTCTAAGCAGTCGTTTTTCTATGCAGGATGAACAAATGTGCCTTTTCAGCCATGCTCTACTCTATACATTACTTTCTGTGTGAGCTAAGCCTTGCCAATAGTTATGAAAATGGGCATCCTTGTGTTGAGATATTTTTTGTAAACACAGACTGACACACATGAAACCCAAGTTTTGTCCCAGTGCAGGCAAAGGCTGTTGAATACATGTCAGCAGTTGCCAAATCTCCTCTTTAACTCCTTTGGTTTCCCATGCCAATTTTCACCATGGCAGACTCATTTTGTTCATTTGGAAACCTGATTTGGGCACAAGTCCTTCCCAGGCTTTTACATCCTTGAGGAACCCCTGTGTCCTGCCTCTTCTGCTGGGTCACATGTATTGGTGATGGCACCAGCAACACTGGCCCCACTACCAGGGATTACCTCAGGCATCCCACTGAAGTAGTCTTTGCCTCGAAGGGTAGGCAACTAGGCAGCCCCCAAAATAAAGTAATATGATAGACTCGGTGCTGTGTTGACATTTTTTTCCAGTGACTGCCAGAATGAGTGTGGCTTACAGGGTCCAACAAGATGTGTTTGATTCAAGAGGTCGATTACATAGCCTGAGTTGAGCACTCTGCATAACATCAGACCTCTTCGGTGTAGCTCTGTAATTCACCTTTAGATTAAAGCATCTGTGCTGGGTTTTACCCTTTTCTGCATAACTAAGGAAAAAAGTGCTGATGTTCAAAACCAGCTGATACAGTGAAGCATGGACATGTTTTGGTAGTTTAAAGTGCCAAGGTTTATTGCAGTGAAACGGGATTGTATTTGCATTTGATTCTGCAGCTCTAATCTCATCAGGTAAGACAGGCAAGATAAACCTAAGACAACTTCATACTTAACATGTCTTCTTTACTCAGTCATGCTTAGCACCGCTGCTATATATTCCCGGGACAGCTGTGGCCTGTTTTTTAGTGTGCATTGGAGTGTTTCTGTTTTTAATATACAGGTCTGACTTTGAGGAGGAGAAAACCATGCTTTTTCTAAGTTTGTTATGCTGAGAACCACAATTAAAAGTAACTGCTTCTATTTCCAAAGTAAAATATGCCTTTTAAAAAGTGTAATATTCACTAGTACTCAGGGGGACACTTACGCCGTTTAGAGACAGTTTCCATATTTCATTTTGTAGGTGCTCCCATCTGCCTCTCTTAAAGCAGTTCTTCCTGAGAAATGAATGAAGCAGTTTCCTGAAAAAAGTCAGTGTAAAGGGAAAAGGAACACAACACTCCAATAGAAAAATGAAATAAAAGTGATCATTGCATCAATCTGAAGGCATTTGTGCAAATTGCCTCATAAATATAAACAGTGCAGCCTGCTGTGATAAGTAGGGACATTTTAAGGTTGAGATGTTTTATATACAACTCTGATGCTGATTGTAAACTAAAAAGATTATATTGATAAATGAATCTTGCCTTGCATTTTTTTTTTCCTCATAAAATAAAGATACAAATCATATAAACTGTAGTTGTTTTACCTATAAACCATTATAAATAAAGGAGAATCAAGCTAATACCTGAACTTTGAGAGGAGACAGAGCAATGTAAAATGGATTTGGAAACCAGTCCTCACCTGGCAGCAAATTTTTCCGATACAGTGTAACACAGAAGCCTAGATCAGAATATCCTGCTTTTGGAAACTGGAATTTTATGCCTGGGAAGGAAGAGACCCATAAAAAAATACAGGTTCGTATTATACAGAAAGGGTAGACATGACTTTATGCATAGCTCATACCTGAGATAACCCACTGTCATCTGATGCAGTCAAGGGGCAGCAGGCAGGGAGGTCCTCTGTGTTCATCCCCCTCAGAAGGATGGGCAGCAAAACACATATAAAAGCACAGGTGTGGGGCACACTTTTGCCCTTTCCAGGTTATGAACTTCATCTTTTTTAAGTAGCTACTTCACAGGGAAGACCAACTGGATGGGTATTAGTTTTGCCAACAACCTTAATATTTACGTTCTCTATAGAGTACATGCTACGAACAGTGCAAAAGTCAGATTCTTGTCAAATACTACAGAAAGGAAGCATAGAATTGGGTCCCTTTGCAACCTTTTAAAATGTTAAGAAACTAGTGGGATTTACAGTGTCATCGTGGCCAAATCAATTTTCCAATTCCCTTTGAACTTCTATAGTTCAACCCCCTGTGCAGATAAATCTTAAAAAAAAAAAAATAAATGCAGCTCAGTCTGTGAATTGGTAGTCCAGGCTTTCAGGAGGCCTGAGCCTTAATATGCAAAAACCTGCTTTTCAGAGGCCCTGTTCGTGTAGCCATAGACATAGGAGGTACTTTTACAAGCAAGGATGGCATAGGAGACTGGGGCACTGGCAGGATGCTTGGGAGACTTTGTGCCCTGACATCCTGCTCTCTGTAGATTTCTTAGAGGATTTGGGGCAGATCACTTGGCTTCTCCACATCACAGTTACTCGTTTGTAAAATGGGGACAGCTGTCCTCCTCTATTTCTCAAAGGACTTGTGAAAATAAAGGCATTAAAGATTGTGAAGCCATCTGTTGCTATGGTGATGAGGCTCATTTAGGCACCAAAGAACCAAGATTAGAAACTAATATGTTTCCTTGTACAGCTTATTTTGAATATGGATGGGTGGTGCTGACGTGTAGGGTCTGGTTATGCCTCCGGTAATATGGTTATTGATTTTCAGTGGGGACAGAATCAGTCCTCAGTAGATTACAACAGACACGTTTTGTTAAACTCTATTATTTTAAATGCCTCAAACTGGGTCAGTTGCATAATGCCTTATGGTTGCCTGTTACACCAGATAAAAATGATGTGCAGGATTTTAACACCTGTCATGACTGCTAGATGCTTCTATGCTTCTTGTCAGGTGTTTGGAGCTGAGGTGAATTCAGTGGTAATGTGGAAATTCAGCAGTGGGAAAGGTTTGCAAAATTCCCAGACGTATGGGGGGAAAGAGTGGAGAAAGCATTATGGGGAAGGGATTTTGTTTTCTCAGATCTGTTGGAATGCTGTCATAGGGAGCATACTATGGAGGAGTCAGAGGACATGGATCAAAGTGCTCAGGGAAAATGGAGCCAGTGGGATAGCTGTGATACTGCTGTTGATGGGGAAGGCTGATATAACTTCCTTTTATGTGGACATTTGTCCTGCAAGAGTAGGCTTGATATCCAGAGACTGACACATTGTGCAGATCCCATTTGCCTGTATTTTCCCAGTGCTATGAGGATATAATCAGTCCATTGACACTGTTTAGTATTATTGAATAATTTAGGTTGAAGGGACTTATAGGTTTTCTAGTCCAAACTCCTGCTCAAAAGAGGGCCAACTTCAAAGTTAAACCACGTTACTTGGATTCTTGTCTGATCCGGTCTTAAAAACCTCCAAGGATGGATATTTCACAACCTTTCTGGGCCCCAGTTTCAGTGCTAGTCCACTGTCATGAAATTTTTCCTTATATCCCAAAAGAATTTTCCTTGCTGCAATTTGACTGGTGGATCTTTATTGGCCTACTCAGAGAAAAATTGCCAAGCAAGCACAGTACCTTGGAGTTACGTAAGTGTGTCAACAAGCTACTGGGATTTTTTTAGCAAATACAGTGCTGCATGAGCACAAGGCTTCCTGCTGTCTGGATCTGAGCTATAGCTCTGTGTGGGACAGCCCTGAACCACCTACATGCTGCCTCTCATTCTCAGTTTGCATGGGTATCTCTTACACTCTGCTGCTTTGCACCATCTGTGTTTGCCCTTTGAAAACAAAAATATATTTAGAATGGGGAGCTTTAATAACCGCTTGGTTCAAATAGATGAATCATCTGGGGTCAGCTTGAAGATGTTTGCTTTTAAACAGCCTATCAAAATATGAAATACTTTCTCTAAATCTGATCTTGAGAGAAGTCCCAGAGATCTATGTCCCATTTCCAGATGAGCTAACTTGATATCTCTGTGAATTATTTGCCACACTTTAAATATATTCCGCTTTTCCCTGCACCTGAGATGGGTATTAGTTTTGTCATAATACTAAGTCAGGAGAGCTTGGTAAATTGTTCTCATTCTTATACTAAGGAATAAGCTATTCCTTTCCAGACTTTTTGGGGCCTGGTTGATATTTTTTCTCTTTTTAAACTTTTAAACTCTTTTTTTCTGTATGTATTTGTGTCTCTGGGTTATTCTAGCATCCAGTTCTCACCCAGATGTTTTTGTCCACTGTTTTGTTCCTTTTTCCAGCTGCCCTGCAGCTCTGATGTCTCTGATGCAGGAGCAGCATAGGAGCTGTTAAAAAAAATAGAGCAGTTAAATGATTATGTATATGTTCCTGCTTCACCAGTGTGAGTTTTTCCTGGCTTTAACCAAAGCAAGTATGTCCACCAAATGCAAAATTCTCTGAAGAAAAAGCCCAAGAAGCCTTCCTTATTTTTTGTATTTTACCAAGGCCTTTTAGTCAGAAGCAATAGAAAACCAAACATTACTTTCTCGCATCCAGGTGAGACATTTATCCTAATTGTTAAGAACAAATTTTGTTTGTAAAGTTATCTGTGCATCACAGCTAGTTTTGCCAGTAATTTTCTTTGAAAATAAGAAATAGAACAAACTGTGTAGAATGCCAAAGTAAATATTCTTCCTTACTCTTGTCTGTTGTTTCATAAATCATCTTGGGAGGAAGGACTCGTGTATCCTAGAGTTTATAATAATGGTTTGTTTAGTCATTCTTGGCTCTTTCAGGTGATTAAGCTAAGGCTCAAATGCTACTTTCCTGTACCTCTGAGTCATTGCTGTCTTGCATTTTTCATTTGTTTCTCTTGCCTGAAGTAAAAGCCAATAATCATATGTAAATGCTCTTCAGAAATTCCACAGGTGCCTCATGGAAAACTGGCTTGTAAATTGAATTAAGACAGAATAACTGTCTTCCTGCTACTGGCACCAGGACCTGGAAGGCGTTTACCAGTTCAGACTATCTCCTGAGCAGGGCTTGAAACAACCCAGGAAAGTAACCTGGGAATGGCTAATACAACTCAGGCTGGCAGCACCTCCACAAGCCACACCGCCTGCCCCAAGGGCCAGTCCTGGGGAAGCAGGAGCAGTTGCTCGAGGTGCTAATGGCTGGTCTACAAATGTCTGAATCCCTTTGTCCTTGTCAGTGCCTCTGTGATGAGAAGGGAGCATTGTTCCTGGCTTTTTCCTTTCAGTCTGTTGGCTTGGCTCTTTGGTTCACCAGGGATATTTTCATTCCAAAGCTCTCTTCAGCCTGTTTGTAATTAGCAGATCGTGGCCCAGGGTTTCTAAGACACTTGATGTGGCCTTGAAAAAGCAGTTACAGCTTAGAGTGGTTTCTTTGCTGCACTCTCAATGGATGGCTGATTGCTCTGTTATCCTCCAGGGCAGGGAGGGCATGAGCAGACAGAGGGTTATGATCTAAGGAGAAAAGTGCATTGTCCTGACTTTTCCTGTTCTGCTCCAAGCACCTGGGTGAATCCACAGAGAGCAAGGCATGTGTGTAAATGGCCCAGACTTCTTTTCATTACCCTGAGTGGGGGGCTATGTGTGGCTATGAAAGCAGATTTGCACCATGATTCAAGCTTGATATAAGCAATAACTTAGCTGATTTGGAGGAAATGGGCATTTGTTTCCTTTTCTTCCATTTTTGGGAGAGAGAATGTTCCATGAAAAATGACCACATTCAAGATAACTTTGCAGCTGATAGCTGTATCCCTGCCTGTAGCAATATCATCTCATTTCAGCCCTCTGTGACTGCAGTGAGAGATTCAATGGGTCTGGTTATGGTCTTACTCAGATCAGGCTTCTCTGGTGGTGTTACTGTTTATAACAGTGATAGAACAAGAACAGAGCTTCTGGGGACAAATCTAGATATCTGGATTATTCCTATGGAATTCAGCTCATTCCTTGCTTTCCCTTTTCCTGACTCAAAATCAAACCACCCAGGTAAGGGACTGAACCTACTTCCCAGGTTGGATCTCTTCCAAGAAGGTCATCGTGGAAGTTGTATTACTTGCCAACGGTTCAAAAAAACCCAGTAAAAACTGCCTCTCTCATTTATTTGAGAGAGTATGGGTGCCAGTCTTGAAGAGGAGGTTTTGAGCTGTGAATCCCAAGCAGACAGAGGCACCTCTTGTAGCTGTAAAGAAGTTGTTGGAGGAAAATGAAGATTTAAGAAATAGTCTGTACTTACTGTGTCTGTATTGGTTGTCTAAGAGCAGAGGAGTGCCAGTTTTAGGTAGTCCCTTGGTATGCCAGTTTAATGTGCATTGGGCTTTACCATCATGCACCAAATGTACCATGTACTTAGACCTGTCACTAAGGGTATAGTCTCCAGTCTTCAGTTCTGTCTTTAGTGTTTCCTTCTTTGCCCAGGAAGGGAAGTAGTTTTAATTGACTATCACAGAATTGCCTAGGTTGGAAAAGACCTTTAACATCATCAAATCCAACCATTATCCTAACACTGGCAGTCATTGACTACATCATATCCCTGAGCACTGTGTCAACATGACTCTTAAACAGCTAAACTGAGATTTCCTTACTGTTTCGAATTGAGCAGAACATTTTGCTTTGGTAAAATAAGTAAAAATTCCCATTATTAGAGAAGGGGAGGGAAAGACAAAGTGAGTCTTTTTGTCCCCTGATGTATTGTTAAAAAAATTTCGAAGATGTGGTACTGTTTAGAATTTGATGAAAACTAGATGGGATTTAAATATTAAGAGGCAGGAATTTGCCTTCAGGTAAAGGCCAACATTTGCATAGTAACAAGAATGACTCATGTGTTGTTAGGTGAATGTCTAACTAGAATCTAAAGTTTCCGTGCATCAGTGACCTTTTACCTTAGATGGCAATGGGAAGTAGGGTACCCAGCTCTCTGTCATGCCCCACCACAGGAACTGACTGGAGAGAACCCATAAATAAGGTGCAGCAAAATGAGATGCTGAAGCAAATTTTATCACTGGACAGGTAAAACTCCCATTTTGTTTTACAGAATTACTGAATTCTCCGTTTTTCTTTCTTTTTCTTTTTACTATGAAAATCATGCAAGAAGAGCGAACCTTTTCTTGTAGCAACTACTTTAGAAGCCATTAACTTCACTGCAATTTCACTTCTACAGTTTAAATTATATGAAACAATGTGCTGATTTATCTTCTTAACCATGCCTCTCCTCTGCCTAGAATTACAATTTTTAAAACAGAGTATCCAAAGGCAGAATGGTAGTGAAATGCCTCTGTTAAGTTCTGCTCATTTATGGCACCAAAATGAAAGTGATTGGTTCAAACATCATGTTCTTTGTAAATCTTTGAACCAACTTTCCTACAGAGAGTTTCTTTCAAATTCAGTTCCTCATCTTCACTTCTTATTATGGTTTAACAGTTCAGGCAGGTTAACATCAACTGATTTTACTGAGGTTTCCTAGTAGGTGGGTGACTCAGCCAGAATAGGGACCTGACCCCATTTAGCTACTAATCCTGTTGCTACAACCAGTAGGTAAGGTCATCTATTCTGTTTCTTACACTTTTCCAGAAATGTTACAGTTCTGTCACTTACAAAAACATATCACCAAAGCCAACTCAGTTCTTCAGTACTTTCCTCGTATTCTTTTCCATTTTTTCTCTTGTGTCTATAAATTATCTGCTTATTGGACCTTGGAAATAGTCCATGCAACTACTGAACCTAACCTGAAAATAAAAACGTTACTTTCATAAGGAATGCAAGCTGAAATAGATGGCAAGTTTTACTTTTAATTGCTTCTCTATGCAAAGTATCCAAGTGACTATAGCGCCTAAAAAAACCCAGAGACTCAGGAATTATGGTGTCACACAGAGTGAAAATACGTGACACAAACTTCTCCAATTTACATTGCCAGAGCCCAGCATTGCTCATCTGCAGTAATTGTCATTAGTTCTGGATGCACTCAGACAGATACTTGTGTAAACCCACAAAACACTTCTTTACTTGAGGTTTAAATATATAATCTGGTAACATGTTGACTTTAGGAAACCTGTGCAACAGCAGAATTAGCCACCAGGAAGCAGGGGTGATGAACATCTTATAATTCCCTGGAAGGCAGCGCTCTGCAGTTTCTGATCATGCAGTCTCCTACTGTGGCTGGGCATCTTGCATTTTTTATTTTTAATTAAAAAATGAGAGAGTATTTTTCCTCATTTCCATCACAGTGAATAAGGAATTGCTTCACTACTTACTGGAAAGCAATGGAGTGGAAGTGTCTTAGTTCCCACATGGAAATCTTTAAGACCCTGTTGCTGGACTGATAGAGCAATACTTTTCTATATGTCTTTTCATGTGCCATGGGATTATTTCCATGTGAGGAAACATTGTATGTTATAGCAGTGTAACTGCTACCTGAAATAATTTTGGCCTGCAGATCGAAATAGTTTTCTGGGAAATTTACTGACTTTCACGTATTTCTGCAAGTTTTATTTCTGCACAGAGGCTTGAAAAGCTTCTGCTTTTTTTTCCTAAGAGCTTCTGAACAAGCAAAAGAAAACTTACCTTGTCTCTCCGTCTCATAAATGAGTATGACTGTCTGTGGATATTTTAAATCATATTTTCAGAAGTTGTGGAATAAATCAACCCTGACCGACTTTTCAGTTTTTTTTTGGTGGCTTGTTGTGGTATTCAGTGAAGATTTCTGCCTACATTATTTAAGTCAAATTCAGCATGACCTTAATTCACTGCTGTAAATTGGATTTTCAGATATCTTTCTGTTATTTTTTCCCTCTAACACATGGAAGTTTAGCTCCCCTAAAAGGAATAGCCTCCACCTCATTTGTTGGTAGACTTTAATCTTTTAATAATCAGCACTTAATTTTGGTTTAATCTTGACTCTGTTATTTCCTCTGCTGTAATATCATAGCAAGGTTCTTTGCCACTGCCTGCCTTGGGTTATCCACTTAAAAATGGTTATCTAAATAGCAACCTACTTACATTGTTAAGGATCAATCATTTATTAACTAATTAATTGAAAGAAAGCACTCTGAAAGTATAAAGTGCTGTAGATGTAATTTTTATCATTAACAATGCTTCAAAACTGGTGATGCTAAAACATTCGTTGGCAAAATCTAGTGGGTACTGAAAGAATATTGCATTAACTTGGAATGGGAATGTGTATTATTTGGGTACGTGTGGAGCCGTTTACAGTATTGGGAATGGAAACATTCTGATTCTGGGCTTCTCTCACGCCAGCATGAGCGAGGGACAATGTCCATTCCAAATAGTGACATACCCTAATGTAAGACTGGTGAGAAGTGTGTCAATGGTTGGGACTGATTTGTGGTAGATACAGATCTCTATTATGTAAAAATGTTGAAGTTTGTTCCTGTCTTATGGTCTGTTTGTAATCCCTACCTGCAACCTTTCTGAGTATTTTTCCCTCATCCTCTGTGGGTTGCCTATTTGACGGCATGAAAGGATGAGCAGGAAATAAAATTTGTTTCTCCATATTAATTGCTCCAATACAAGGTGCTATTTTTGTGTGTCTGTCATCTTCAAAGATCGCTCCCGCTCAAAGTGCGTGCTTCCTGCTATGTTGTGTTAAAGGGCTTTTAGCAAAGGAACGCTGCTGCTCGGTGATGGGGAAGATGTCGCGCTTTGATCAGCAGCTTTTGTGCCTGCTGAATGCTCTTGCTCTGATCTGAACGCCGTTTGTGCCCCTCTGTATTCTTGATCTGTATGGTTTGTTTGCTGTAGTTCTTGTCACGGTATTATGCAAAGCTTGTTAAAATGCTGATGCTTCCCCCCTGCCCCCGGATTATTTTTCCTGTGTTATTTTTGTGACCTCTGGCTGAGGCATAGCCTCTGTATACCCCATATACTAATTTGCTGTTGTTTATATCAGAAGTAGGATGCTCTAACTTGTTGTCTACAGCTATCTAGTTTATGAAAATATATATTCAGCAAATACATCCTCTTTTTTTGGGTTACTTTTCTGCCTTCTGTTCTTTTCAGCATCTTGGTACAGCTCAGACTGACCAAACATAGGAACAGCTGTTTCCTCCTGGCAGATTTCAACACTCACATCAAAGCACCAAAGTTCTTAATCCTGGTACCTATATAGCCTGTATACATACCCACAGGGCCATACCCTCTACAGAACACCACTTCATCGATTTCCTTCAAAAGCAGGTGATGCCAGTGAAGGTAGCCAAGGTATGTCACAGGGCAAGGGGGAGCAACAGGCTTTTTTTCTTACTCCATTGGAGAGGATTCAAACAAACCAACTTCTATGGGACAGAAGTGATTGCCACGTGAGTCATTGTATGCTATTTGAAGCCAAGCCCCAGATGTCTTTTCCAAGGTGTGAAATACTGCTAACATTAATAAAATACTTTTTTTTTTTTTTTTTTTTTAAAGCCCACAGTATGTGCCATACTTTCATGATCATGAAGAAAACATAAGATACCTTAGTTTTACCCTAAGATGAGTTTAATGAGATAAGGGACAGCATGGACCTCATCTAATTTATCTTCAATAAAATGTAAGTGGCAATAGCCTTGAGATCTAGGTGGCACGAAAGCAGATGTTTATTACTTATGGCATATATTTGCAACAAAAGATGCGTTTACATGTAAAATACATTGCTGAGATTGATCAAAACCCAATATTGGTAGCAGTGTATAAGGCACTTATGGTCGGTCATGTGGCATGGCTTGTCAATCAAAGAGGAACTGCTGCTCTATTCCCCCATGGCCTTTGCAGACACAAGGTCAAGTTAGTGAGAGCACTCAACAGTAGAGTCATCTCCTTTGCAGCAGCAAAAGCTCCATGTTTGCTTTTATTTGCTAAATATAGAAGAAGAATTTTTAATTTTCTGAGCATCTCAGCCCAAGAATAAAATCTGAACTTTTATTTACACTTGATATGCCTTGTACTGCATTTGCTGTCATTTGTTGCAGCTGAGACACCCTGAGTTGCAAACAATAGATAATCTGTCTTTACCCTTAAATCGTGCTGGTAGGGAGAGTGACCCTGATTGTGCACTCACACCAGCATCATTCTGAGCGAAGGGCACAGGAGAAACATGCTTTCCTTGGAAAGTGTCATCTGTTTTATTAATCTTTATGTATTGGATCACTAAAAATCCCTTCTTTTCTGTGTTAAAATAAACCCTAACAGTGTACGAGCATAAAGCTAGCAAACAGCAGGAACTGTTTTACCTTTGCAGTATGAACTCTTTAACCATTTCTTTAAGTTATGCAAACAATTTGGGGTGCAAGTAATATGGCCTACAATGATTTGAGGATGGAGAATTCACTGTGCTTAGAGACAGCTGCTCTAATCACTTCATCCTTGCATACAGTAATAGGGCAACTTGGCTGTGGAAATATTGTAAACTGCTCATTTCTACAGCAGTCTAAATCAGCAGTGTGGGAGCTGGCTGCTCTGCAATGCCAGCTGAAGAGCTGCTGCTTGCTTTTCCAGCACTGCAACTATGTAGAGAGGGACTTCAGACCTGTAAAAACACATCCTGTGTAGCAAACAAAATAATAAAAAATCTCCCACCAGCTTAAATGACATTTCTTTTGAAATGAGAGCAAGAGAACGTAGCTAAGCCTCTTCTGTCTGCTTCTGGCATTGCAGTAGGACTCTGGTATTAGTTTCATAATGCTGTTGGACATATAAGTACCCTTTCCTTCCATAGTTTTGTGGGAAGAGATTTGTCATGCAAAGAGATATTCCCAAATCCCCTGGCCAAGGAGCCAGGTGGATTAAAAAAAATGAGCAGAGATAACCCCTCTGCCTTAAGACAGATGGATATTTAGCCTATTACTTCTTCTTTTTTTTTTTTTCCTTTTCAAAAGCCTTATCTTCACAAAGCTCTCCTTTTCCCCTTCCCTTCCCCCTTTGCTTTATGAAAAGCTCAGTATGACTCGGGTAGCTGGCAGCCTCCAGGTCGTTTACACACCACTGCTGCCCAAATTTCCCAGCCTCAAAACTATTTCCCTGGCATGAGCAAGATTATTTTTTACCCTTGGAGCAGAATCTGGCCCTTTTCAGTCTTGTCTATTAATGCTGACTCTTCCTTCTATCTCAGCATCTGTAATGACATTAACTGGGGCTAAGCACATACATCTGGGTAGGGTAGCGAGATGAAGAAGGCCAGTGGTGATGTAACGTGCTTGTTATTTAAGGCTCACTAATAATCGCAGTAATTCTGTCTTGGTTGCCAGTTTTTAGATTTGTGTGTTGAAACATCTTGAACAAAATGTTAGTGAGAGCATTTCTGCAGCGTCCTGCTGACTGAATTCAAGGTGCTGCTGCGTTTGCCATCTGCCTGCGAGCTCGCAGTGGTAATTATAGTGAGTCTCGCAAGTGCTGGAATGAGAGGTATGTCAAATGTATTTCCCTTCCTTTTGAAGGTAATTTTCATTTTCTCAACTCATTTGAAACTGCATATGATTATCAGCTGCAGGTGCAAGAGCCACGCAGAAGAAGACAGACATTTGTACACACCTACAGAGCAAGGTATCAACTCTTAGAGTGTCCAGAAGAGCTTATGTACTAATTTCAGCACTTTTAAATTAAATGCAGTGCTGGAGAAAAATTTCCTCATTATCACTGCTCCTATCCTTGTGTGTAGAATCTTAATTTCTCTCGTATTAGTGTGACAATGTACAAAAAAAAAAAGCACTTGATTTTGCTGAGTATCACTGGAATAACACATCCTGGAACAATAACATATATTATAAAAGCAAGTGAAAGTCACTTGCAGTTTGCTGAAACTTCCAGGGGTTTCTAGTTTTGGTTGAGTTGCTAGAGTTACTTGTAGATTGTTTCAAATCCTTGAAGAGTTAAAAAGGGTTGTGAATAGCAGAGAGTGGTAACTGAAGTAGATGGTATTAACAGCCTTCCTGGAGTTGCTGCAGGCATTTCATTTAGTTGCCATTCAGAGCACTTGATTGTACTGCGCGTAGTTGGTGAAGGAAAGAGGCGAGGCTGCAGTCTGATCCAGAAGACTGAAGTTAGGCATGTGTATTCCCTGCACGGTTGCTGTGGGATGGGATGTACAGTGCAACCTATAGGATCCTTGACCATCAGCCTGGTGCTAACGGTGTGTCCTTCCATGGGATGGAAGGGAGAGTGGTGGCTTATGTGCACAGCCACGGTGAGGATGAGCTGGGTGACAAAGCAGAATCAGCACCTTGTGATGAACGGTTTTGCTTGGTGTGTGAATGCTGCTGAGAAACTGGTGTCCTGGAAGTGACTTTTGTTTTGGAAGTGATGGAAGAACTGGTGCAATTGAATATGTGCCACCTTGGAGGAGAGGAGGAGGTTTGGATCTGGTGTGGACATGGGAGCTGGATCCAGGAAGTTGCTTCAGCCTGGTTGCTTTGGGAGTCTGCCCATCCTCACACAGTGGAGTACAGGGAACCACCTTTCAGGGCTGTGGTTGGCATTCATTTTGAAGCTGTGGAAGAGTGAGCAGGTAGAAGGAAGACTGTCGTCATCCCATATCTTCTTTGCTGATCTGTTGGGAAAATTGGGATAGGAGAGAGGAATCAGTGAAAATTTTCTGTCCATGGATTTCCTGTTGGGACTTGCTGGGAGTGACCCACTGGAGGGGACAACATTCATGTGAAGATGGGTCTTTTTTGTCTAGGAGATGGCAAGGGGTTACTGTGAGAGACTCCTTTGGGGCTGCTACTGTCCCTTGTTTGTCCCTTAAAAGAAGAAGAGGGAAACTTTGTTTGAGCTGCACTTTCTCCTAAGTGGGACTGCTTGAACTGCTTTTCAGGCTGTTTGCTCTCATGGGATTGGAAAGATAAGAACTATGCAGGGAAAGGTGAACTGAAGTTGATGGGCTCACTGAGGGAGTTTTACAGACTGTCCAAACTATGGATGGATTTTAAGGGATATAGACAAGGGTCCTGTAGGAGATTGTGAGCACCAGGTCTCTCTCAGCCTGCTTAAACAGGACATTCTCACCTTATTTCATGCCTCAGCCAGTAGACTCTCTGGTGGCAAATATAGGCTGAGCTCATCCGGCAGCTGCCTTGTAATGAGGGCAACTACTTGGCTACCCGACTGCCTTGCATAAACTGGAGGGCTTAACCCAAGCACTTCACCATTCTGTCAGAGTTCGCTGCAATTAGCCAATGGGTTCAAAAGTTATTGAGGAACATATATAGAGTGCGAACACATAAGTCACGTTTCCATAGGAACTGGCTAAAAATACATCTGTATGAATACTCGGCGTCTATCGTGATGAACTATTCTGTAAGTAGGTTGTGGGTTTTTTTGTTTTCTCAGTAAGAACACTGCAGCTGCTTGTTAATAATTTGTGGTAGAATTTACAGACAAGTATACAAGTCATCGTATGTGCAATTGGCTGTGTGCTTATTATATTATCTGCCTTCTCTCCTGCTGACTAAAATGGGAAATTAACAGAGCATCCTTTCTCAAGGCTTCAAAACATCCAGAAGATTAAAAATAGCCTGAGGCTTAAAAACTTCCTCACCTGGTAAGACAAGCAGAGTTTTGTACTAGCAGTCATATAAACATGAGTGTTGTAGCTCCGTAACTATAAGTGCTGTATGTGAGAGGAAGGCTCAAAGGCCTGCACGTCACAGAAATTGTGCCATATTGCACCGTGGCAACTTGTGAATATTTGCTATTTGCAAGTAATGAGTCACTGCAGACCAGGAAATTGTCACCAAATAAATTATTCAAATTATGAATACATTTTTACCTCGGGATTAATGTTCTTGGGATAGTAGATTTTTGTGGAGCGGTGCTTTAGGCTGTATGAGATGAGACAAAGAAGGTATTTTACCATGGAGTGACATATATTATAACATCATACATTCTCCATGACTAAGATGATTTTCTGTGCTTGCAACTGCTTTTGTCTATGTTTCCAGAAGCAGGTTAGGAATTTTCTATTGTGGCAACTAAAGGATGGGACAGGATGATGCATTCTTAGGAAACAAATCACTGAAAACATCTGGTTTGAACAATTGTATAGAAGTATACAGCATTAGAATTCTCCAAACCATTCTCTAGACTGTTGTAATATTTTGTCTTACCAGAATTTATTTTCTAAATGTCTGGAAGCACTTATTTTTTTGGTCCTGATTTTTTTATTTTAAGTTTCTTTCAAAATCCCAAATTGTAAAGGTTGGCATCAGGAGTTCTTTCTTTTTGTTTTGTTTTGTTTTTAATTCAAATTTTAACTATAAGGCAATATTAGACTGTATATTTAAAAGTAAACTTTACAAAGTATACATAATACTATAATATGCATATTGTTACAAAGAGGGATGAGGAAAGAGTCCATGTCTTCTTAGCCTCATAAAATAGCATGCCATTGGACAAGTTTTGAGTTGTGAACATCAGCAGATGATGAATAACTTATAGACCTGGAGTTCATAATCAAAGATATTATTTAAATTAAAAATAAATTCAAGAATTCAACATGCTGTCTGTGGACAATCCATTGATAGAAAAGAAAAAAGGATGAAATTAATCAAATAAATAATTCATTGTAAATCATGCGGTTCTAATTATAACAAGGTGTTAAAAAATGGATCAGCTTCTGAAAGCAGGACTGAGTTGTTCTGCACATACGTATCACTGCAAATGCAGCTGTTGAAGGATAATCCCTGTTTTAATTGCTTTTGGTTCAGGACAATAGTTAGGTACAGGAGTGGTAACAAAGGCATTGACTTACCCCATTTATTAAAAGCTGTTTTGTTCGTTTGCTTGCGTGACAAAACACCCTAAGCTATCGGTTCTGCGATGTGAGAAAGACCAGCCTACCCTTCCCAAATCTTCAAAGCAAAAGTCTGCACTAAGGGAGGTTTTCTGACCTCCTCTCTCACCACCTGCCAGTTCTGAGGTCTGTCTCCCTTTTTTGAGGAGATGGTTATTCAAAAGGTGTAGAGCCGACCTTTCCCAGCTCTCTTTCCTCCTGCAGAAAGGAGCACTGGCGGATGCTCCAGTGTGACACTTGCTGGTGCTCAGGTGGAGCAGCCAGTGAGAGGATGGCTTGGCTGGCAGATGCGGGGACCTTGTCAGGAGCATTGCTCAGCAACCCGTGCGCTGCTGAATTTTAGATGGAGGGTGAGGAAGCGACAGCACAGAAACTTAATGAGATGTACATGAACACATTTGTTCTGAAGCCTCCAGAGCAGTGAATCACCAGGCACCTCATCCTTCAGCCTCCCCAACTCTTTGATAGCTGAAAGCTGGGTTTAGTAAGTCACACTGGTCCCACTCCCCTGTCCCACTGAGCTGCCATCACACACCGCTGCAAAGCCTGCACCCGTGGATATACAGGATCCAGCAGTCATCACTTCTGTTTTAGCTTTCACTTACCTTCCTCCCTAACAGCAGAATGAGGAGGACTTCTTTCTCAAGTATTTTTTTGGTTCTGCAAAGCAAGTCAGATTTGGATGGTTCTTGCTTGCAAGAACTGAACTACACAAGAAATCCAGCACTTGCAGAGGTCTTAGTTTAGTCCCCATTACAATAAGGGCTAGCAGCAATTGTAGTGAGAAGGTGAGGGAATTTATCATAAAATATCTGTATGGATTTTGAGCAAAACTGCTTTTATTGCCTTAAGCACTTTTAGGGCAGTGCCAGAGCAAAGGCGGGCTTGAAATCCTGAGCACAAAAATAGCTGGTGCCTGAAATGGAACACCCACTTAACTACAAATGGTGCTTTTCCCAGAGAGCTAAAAAGTCCCTGTCCTGTCAAAATGGGTGTGATGACTGAAAGTTTGAGATGGTTCGTGGTGGTGGGTTCAGTATTTTTGAACATCTACCCTGTCTCTTGGATTTGTCACCTAATTGAGTCAGGCAACAGATGATAACCTGACTCTGTCACTATACTGTAAAAGGGTCCGGTCCTTCAGCCATCAGAAACTGCTGAAGATACTAGTTCTCTCTGCAGTCAAATAACAAAGTAGAATAGAACTTGTGTACAGTACCTGCAAGATGATTGAAACATAAGGTGAGAGAGCAGGAAGAAGATGAATATAAAGAGGATTAAAGTTGCCTTCGTGTCAGCCGTGCTGTATCATATTAGTAAAAATCATCAGAATAATACAATTTCAAAAATGTATTTACATCAGCATTTTGTCCTCTGAAAATATGTTAGCAGCAGGTTTTCCACTGTCCTAGCAAAATTTGCAGTGGTGGAAAATTGCTTACCATTAGTATATAATAAGGCTTCCATTTCTTCCCCTTAAATTTCAGATCCCCAAATACTACATAATAGTCCCCAATATGCCGATGGCTCTGGGATTTTTCTAACATTAGCAATTTTGAATGTTCTCACAATGTTTTTGCTTCAGTGATATGAAGCGGTGGGCAGCACATAGCAGGAAAAAAAAGAAGGAAAAGACCACTACCATGTATTAGTCAGCTTCAAAAAATCACAAAATTCAGATTGCCACATGCTGAATACAAATGTGGTAGAAATGTTCAGAAACTGCAATCAAATAGCTTTGAATGTCAAATGAAATTACTTTGGGAGTCTTCTAAGCCCTCTTCTTAAAGCACACTGGAATATAAATCCCCTGCTTTCATTTGATTAGTCCAAAAGGCTATAGGATGTATTATAACATCTAGAAAACACGACCAGAGTCTTAGTCATTAGCATCACTGAACACACAAATTCCCTTAGGTCCTTATTTTTTCTTGCTCTGTGTCTTCTGAATGGAACATAACCAGCGAACTTTTAAAATAAAAAATATACCTTAAACTCACTGACACTTAGTTATAAATAATTGATTTTTTAAAAGGAAATCCTTTGGGAGGTTTGCATCTACTCAATTAGAGCGTGACAGAAAAATATTTTAGAAATTATGTTATTAGTGAATATGAAGAACTGTGGAAAAATTTATTTTGTTCCTCATAGGTGATAAGAATCTCTGATTGACTCTGCAGTAGTGATGATCAACTTTGGCACCAGAGCTTTGATGTAATTAAATCACAGAGGCGTGTACTCAGTCTGCCCTTAATGAATTGTTGCAGCACTATGCACATTTTGGTTTTATTTAACCTGGGAAAATGATAACAGAAGGTGAAGAAATTATGCAAAGACATCAATACGAGTAGTAATAACAAGACCTCCAATTGCGGAAAACACCTCAGTTTAAGAAAGGATTTATGCCTGTACCTTAGTTCTATTAAATTTAATAAGACTTAAGCATGAGCTTAAAATTAAGGATGCAGTTAAGCGCCCTCCTGCTTTGGGAACACTTGGGTGTCAAGAAATCCCTGCTTCCCTCTCATGGCCTCTCAAGTTACATAAATCTAGGGCATTTAGCACTCCCTTGCTGGTAAACCTTCAGTGGTTTGAGGTCCTCAGCCTGATATGCTGTCTTCATGTTTAGGACCCTTCAATAGATTTATTTATTTATTTCCCAGTCCATGATTTTTTTTCTCAGCATTTTTTACAGTTGTGCATTTTTAGCATCCCACAGGTTTGGTAATAGCTTCTGCAGTCGAACTATGCATTCTTTGTTTTGAAGGTACATTGTGAAAGCTTTGATGGCTATGAGTTCTTGTACTAGAATAGAAAATGAGGAATTTTTTTCTGATCTCTCTATGCCCTTCATGATTTTGCCAACTACTCTTATTCTCTAACTCCATTATATCATTTTTTCAGATTGAGGAATCACAATGCATTAGTTGCTCCTTGTTTGGAAGCTGTGCCAAACCTTTGATCATCTTTGTTATTTATTTGTGTTTCTTCTAGCTCAGCTTATATTCTTTCTGGGATGAGGAGAGCTGAATTGAATACAGTGATCAAGATGTGGGCATAATGACAATTTTCGGTTTTGTTCTCTATTTCTTTCCTAATAATTCCTAACATTCTGGTTGCTTTTTTTGACAATTGCTGAGCATCAAGCTGATGTGTTCACAGTGCTGTCTATTGTAACTCCAATGTCTCTGTCTGGAAGTGGTAATAGCAGGTTCAGAACCCATCACTAGATCTTTAAAGTTAGCAATATTTATTTATTTATTTGTTTTTTTCCTCATATACATTACTTTTCGTTGTCACTTTCACACCTGACACAGGATGTGGAAATAATGTCTTTACTGCAGGTTGTTATTTGAGAGCTTCTTTCTGTGTTTGGCACACACATCAGGCCAGAGTTTGAACAGCCAAATGCATCTTGGCTTTGAGGGCTTCAGTGGAGCCATGGGCCTTGAGAGAGGAGCTGTCTGGTGTTTGGAATCCCTTTAACTTCTCAGCTAAACCAATGGAATCATAGAATAGCCTTGGTTAGAAGAGACCTCTAAGATCACCAAGTCCAACCATTAACCCAGCACTGCCAAGTCACCACTACACCTCAGCACCTCATCTACATGTCTCTTAGATACCTCTAGATTGCATGACGTGTTGTAAGAGATAATTGAATAACAAATGGAAAATCTGGTCTGCGTGATGAACAAAAGGGGAAGATATTTTGGTATATCTCAAATTACCTCGTGATTCTCACCAGGTAAGAGATGTTGTTCCTTTTGGTTGGAAAACTCACGATGCATTGTCTTTGATTGCTGTTTTTGCATCTATGTGGGGTACAGCTGTCTACCAGCTGATGCTTTGGAAGGAAGTGGCTTAAACATTACCTTACCTTAAATGCACCTCCTTGAAAAAAATCCCCAGGGCATGCATTTTCTTGACACTTAGGTCTCTCTTAAAGATCTATTGCTGTAAGGATGTCTTGGGGAAGAGTGGCTGGAAAGCTGCCTGGCGGAAAAGAACTTGGGGGTGCTGGTGGAGAGCTGACTGAATATGAGCCAGCGGTGTGCCCAGGTGGTCAAGAAGGCCAATGGCATCCTGGCTTGTATCAGAAATGGTGTGGCCAGCAGGACTGGGGAAGTGATTGTCCCCTGTACTCAGCTCTGGTGAGGCCGCACCTTGAATACTGTGCTCAGTTTTGGGCCCCTCACTACAAGAAGGACACTGAGCTGCTGGAGCGTGTCCAGAGAAGGGCAACGAAGCTGGTGAAGGGTCTGGAGCACAAGTGTGATGGGGAGCAGCTGAGGGAACTGGGGGTGTTCAGTCTGGAGGAGAGGAGGCTGAGGGGAGACCTCATTGCTCTATACAACTACCTGAAATGAGGGGGTAGTGAGACAGGGGTCAGTCTCTTCTCCCAGGTAACAGTGATAGGACAAGGGGTAATGGCCTCAAGTTGTGCCAGGGGAGCTTTAGATTGGACATGAGGAAAAATTTTTCACTGAAAGGGTTGTCAGGCCTTGGAACAGGCTGTCCAGGGCAGTGGTGGAGTCCCCATCCCTGGAGGGATTTAAGAGACTTGTGTAGATGTGGCACTCAGGGACATGGTGCAGTGGTGACTTGACAGTGTTAGGTTAATGGTTGGGCTTGATGATCTTAGAGGTCTTTTCCAGCCAAGGCTATTCCATGATCCTGTGTGATTCTGTGATTAAGAAGTTTGATGTTGTTTTAGCAGAGATGTAATTTCTGTACTGTTTTTCACATGGACTCTTTCTTGAAGAACCTTATCTTTGGCTTAACTCACTTCATTTACATCTGCATTTGTCTTGAGACTGTGACCATAATAATAATGATAAGCCATAGTTTCTATGGAGTATTTTATTTGAATGTCAGTGATGGGCCCTTTGCACAAATATTTTTTTGTGGAGAAATAGTCCATATCCTTAGGAGTGAGACATTATTCAGTCTTAGCAAAGAATATTATTGTTACCCTTAGCTGCAATACAAATACGATAATTTATACAACAGTCTTTTTACATTTGCAAATAACAGTATTAGGATGAAAAGGAAAAATAAGAGCACTCAGAGATGGGCCTGTATCTGTCTAAAGATGCTACTGTTTCTTTTATTTCAGTTTATTTGTACTCAGAAGCCAGGTTCTGTGTGTGGAATAAGAGAAAGATGAAATCAGCACTTTTCCCTCCAACTAAGATTTATGTGTGTGTTGCAATTAGGGCAACAGATTATGCCTACAATTTTAGAAAATTTTCTGTTTAAAGTTGCAAGTACATATATGCCTCTCCAATATCTGACATCTGCTCAAACATGCAGATATTTGTTTTGACACTGTGACAGTTGCAGAAAATGTATTTTTTTTCAGTTTTGAAACATGCCAGTGCGATAATTAGACCTTAATTCCCGTTTTCCAGTGACATAGATTTTGAAGTCAAGCATTTTCTGATTTATTTGCAGGTCATTTTCTTTAGTCCACACTGGTAGATTCTGTAACCTGTGGTATTTCTGTAAGATGTGGACTTCGTTCACTAGCTTGTTCAGCCGCTCTCCCCTTGGCCAGTCAAAGCCAGGACTTCACTGCGTCCCACTGTTTGTTTACTGATTAGTGGCAGATACATTGTCTCGAAGTCTTATAGTCCAAAAGACAAGATGACCTTTGTGTTAGCGGCTGAGTGTCTATAAACATGCCATAAAGCCCGCATGTGCCTGCTCCTTTTCAAGCATGCTAGAGGTGTTTCCATGCCATACAGCTTATCTCACATTAAGTCCATCCACAGGCCAAATGATTCTCAGTGCTTACACCAATTCTTGCCCTGAAGGGCATGGGCAATGCCATGCAAAGCCTCAAATAGAGTATTTTGCACAGCTAAGGAACTCCATTGGCTTCCCCCAACTATGTTGTGACTGTAAGATGCAGCCTTTCCTGTATTTGTTGTTCTGTGTGTAAGGTTGTCTGCTTTATGTTGTGCCTCTTGTGCTGTTATTGAGTTGTAACCTCATGGTATTCACTAGAAATTCCTATGAATTGTTTCATTTTTGTTAACCTGTTCCCGAGCTCCTGGCATTGTTTACAACTTCTGATTTTGCTTAGTATTTTCAGTAATTCCATCATAAATGTTCTGGTTCCTTGTGGTGAAAATATAATCTGCTGTTATCTTTTCATAACCTTTGGCTTTTTACACTGCTCCTATAACCATGAACATCTCATGTATAGTTACCTCTTTCTCACAGATCTGTCTTCTTTCTCAAAAAACATTCTCTCTTATATTAGAAGCTGTTTTGAACAGCAAGGAAGACCCGAAATACATCATAGCAAAAGGTGCAGGCAAACAGAGAAATGTCAGAAATAAGTATGGCTCTGGAAAATTTCTAGAAGCAAAGTTGGGAGTTAAGGTAATTTGTGATGTCAGGGGAAAAATATATTTTCTCTCACATGAGTTTGGCATTGGGTGTTTTAACGTTATTAGAGGATAATTTTTCTCAGAACTTGAGTCTTGGGTTGTTTTTTTCTGCCTTGTAGGATTCTGCAGTGTATTGGTGCTCTGGAGCTATGGTCAAGTCTTAAAAGGAGGGTCAGTAGGGTATAGATTTTTGAAACTGGGCATAGGGTAGTTCAGGCACTTCGGAAAGTTTGAGTCTTTGTTGAACTGTTTGAATGGCAATAGCTATTCTCTCCAACCTACATAACACTACTTTCCTTTATTTTCTTTGATTTGTAAGCTCTCTGAGGCGAGTCTGCACACATGCTATTGTTGTTATAAGGATAACACAGCTTCTCCTCTATGTTGTTTTGTGATTGGCCTAGGACAAAGCTGCCCACTGCTGGGGATTGTTTTCAAACCATGGTGTTTGCTGGCTCCTAAAGAGGAAAGCAGGAGGTGTGTATAAGAAGCCATTTTACACATGGCTGCAGTTGACTGCATCTGCTCTTCCTCCATCTGCAGCTATCACTCCTACTGGGTTGTTCCTAGGCTCTGGTGGGATGGCATTTTCATGAGACCTGTCCTATAAACATCCACACGCATAGGAGCTGAGGTGCACAGTCTTGGTAGTTCCATGTACAAAAGCACCATTAGATCATGCGGTAGAGAATATGGAAGAATAATGTGCTTGCTTAAATATGTTTACTGAGGATTTGACCAATGTAAACTTTTCTGTCTCAGTTCAGCACTGATGAGCCCACACATGAAGTGGTGTCCACTCCTGGGCTCCCCAGTGTGAGAGACATGGACATACTAGAATGAGGCCAGTGAAGGGCCACAGAGATGAGTAAAGAATTGGAGCATCTCTCATATATGGAGAGGCTGGGAGAGCTGGGACTGTTTGTTCTTGGAAGACAAGGCTTATGGGGATTTTGTCAATGTGTATAAATATTTGATGGGACTAAGGAAGGGGGAGCCAGGCTCTCACTGGTGCCCTGTGACAGGACAAGAGGCAATGGGCACAGATTGAGTAACAAGAAACTCCATCTAAGCATGACTTTTTCTCTGTGAGCACTGGCACAGATTGCCCAGAGAGACTGTGAAGTCTCCATCCTTGGAGATATTCAACACCACACTTGATATAGTCCTGGGCATCCTGCTCTCACTGACCTTACTTGAACAAGGGGGCTGGACTAGGCAATCTCCAAAGGTCCCTTCACACCCCAACTGTGCTGTGATTCTGTTGTTCGTGTTGACTTTAAGTTGTCCTTAAATTGCTTGTTAAATGAAACTGGGGTTTTATAAAGGGAAAACAAAAGTCTGTGGTGTTTCCAATGGTTATAATGCACTACTGGGTAAATGGCTTCATCTCCTTAATGTACTTTTTTGGTCTCTTCTGTAAATTTTGTCCTTTTTCTGAGGACTTTCTTTTCCCTCATTAATTTTTCTTTTGTTTGGCAAGTAAGGTGAGGCTTTTAGTAGAAGCTAAAAAATATTTTCTCTGCTCTGGAAGAAGAATCCTAGGCCCAAATGCTCATACATTTTATCTGATGATAGCTGGGTACACTTCTAGGACTACTAAAAAATAATTCCAATTGCAGTATTGGAGTGCAACGTACTCTTGCCTGTGCTCCCAGCTAACTTATTCCAAGTCTGGAGAGAGGTAAGTGTTAAAGTCCTACTGTAGGTGCATTTTATTTTATGGTTTTTTAGCTCAAAATCTGTTAGCTCCCTGGTTCAATTATAAGTGTTTACTAAAATGGTCACTTCCACAAAACCAAGTATTCAGCTTTTCAACATTTTACAGTGCTTCAGGTATGTTCCCTGATTAAGCCTCTCAAGATCCCTACGATGGAGATGAGTAGGTATATATTGTAAATTAATAGATACGGAAGTTAATAATTCAGTCACACAGCTATTTTATTTAAGCTTTAGTCCTTTGACTTCTAATTACATGCTGCAACAACCACACTATGGTTCCCTGGTAGGGAAAGTCCTTTAATGAAGAGTTTTATTTCAGGAAATATCTTGTTCCCCTCCTGCTGATCAGGCGAGCTCTGTCGGATGGCTTTCTGAATCAGTGTGGCAAAAAAGACGGATTTTACTCCAAGACAGACTTTGGAAGGCACACTTGAGGTTTGATTGGCAGAAGCAAAGGATTTGGACAGACTTGGATTTAAATGAGGGCAGCAGTTGGTTAAAGTGCCTGAAGCACTGTCAGTAACTTACTGAAGATCTGCTCATGAAACAAGGAAATATGCTGGTAGCAGCACCTGGATAATCTTCCCTCTCACTCCCCCTCAAATCCAGTATTGGACATATTCAGTGGCCTTGTCTTCTGGAGAAGATAACCTGCACCTATGGCTTTCTTTCTATGCCAGGAAGGATTTGAGCTGTGGAAAAGGAAATGCTGACAGTGGGTCTGAGAGGGGCAAGCGTGGTCTCCTGTGCAAAATGAAGACAGCTGGTTTAGTTCTTGGAATGATTCAAAGCAGTGTTAAGATTATTCTAATATTTTTCAGGTTGACACTGGCCCCAAGCAGCTGTTCCAGCAGCTGGAGAATTGCAGTCGTGAGCTGCTGCTGACATTTGCCTACATCACCTCCACAGGGAGGAAGAATGATACAGAGTTGGTGTTTCTGGCTTTGCGGTGCACGAATTCCCAGTACAAGGGGAATCTCTGGCTTGACAGCCAGCGTGGCTTTATGGCTCCTTTGTGCTTCCACGGGGGTGTACATTAGAGCAGAGTTCTGTGCTGAAATAAAGCAGAACTGATACTTACTACTTGTAAGGGCACAGCTAATTATTTCTACACATTTCCGTCCTTTCTTGAACTCTAGGAGGCTGTCAAGTTAGTTCCACATTTTGCTTTCTCTATAGAGATATGTGGCTGAGAAACTTCTTCAGGTTTCCTTCCAAGAAGCTTGGACCATCTGTGAAGGGTGTATTGAAGTGTTCAGATATGATCTGCATCACTGTTCTGTTCAAAAGGTGTTGGTTGGATGTGGGGTTGCACAGGTGTTTTTACTGGGTGGTGATGGTGGGGCAGGACCTGGGGCAGAAGGGCAGAGACCTGTATGGTTTCCTTGATGCTCTACCCAACCTTTTTTTCCAGTGCCAAGTACTTCAGACACTAAGTCAAAATATGAATACTTCTGTGCCTGTTTTTCTCTTGAAATGCTGACAGGGCACTTACTGGTGCCAGTGTCATCACAGCTCTTATGATGCAAATTGTCACTCTCTTCTACCTGACAGTATCTTTCAGGGGACCTATTTCACATTAAAAGACCGGCCTCTGCTTTCAGAAACCCCACTATAAATCTAGAATAAACATTATATTGTCAACAGCAGTTCTACGTGCCATTCAGGGCATATGTTACAGGTGTGGGTCCTGACTGAAAGGCGATTCAAAGCTGTATTGATGAGGTGTCTCTTACTGGCCTGTACAGATATTTCCCATCTTCTTAACTTTTGGCATGGACTCTACCCTTTCCTTTGGATTCATATTCTCCTTTTATGGCAAGACCAAACTTGCCTATAAAATATGACCTGTCCGTACTTATTTCCATGCGTTGTCTTGGATTTGAGCAGACTGTCCATCAATAACTGTGACCTTTTGTATTTTATTTCTTCACTTGGCTACATTTACTTGAGTGATGTGTTGGGTGCAAATTAACACGGCTTTGGATGGCTCAGATTTTACCCATAGATTGGGGAAAAAGTTATTTAGCCTCTCTTTTAAAGTCTGCTTTTTTCCCAGTATAAAAGCAAACAACCCTTTTTTTAAAAAAGAATAACCACCAAAAATGAAAAACAAAGAAACTTAGAGCAAAACAAGACTCTCAAAAAATAAGACTCATGAAAAATGTAGTAGGTGCAAAATAAGCTGAAGCCCTGTTTCAGGTGTGCAGTTGCTGTGATATCCCTCCTTGGTTTTGTGTCAGCCAAGGTTACTACCAAACTGTAAGAGTTCACTGAACAAACCACTGAACACTGTGAATACTCCCACTGTATCACAATTACAGAAATAGAGCTGCTGAGTAATTTTATGCTGATCCACTGGGAACATTTTTAGAAAGTTTAATAGCCCTTAAAATTTCTCATTTCTAACCTGTCATGGGCTTGCCTCATGACTGCTCATTTTGCTATGTTATAAAAAGAGAGAAAATCAGATTTCTGGCTTAAGACCTCACCAAAACCATCATTCCTGTTTAAGACAGCAATAGCCACATGATGTTTAAGCCTGGATATCTATTTCTTTCTACATCTACTGCAGCAACATAGCAACACATTGCACCGCTTGAAATGCTCCTGGTCTGATTAGAAGAGCTTACAAAATTCTGCGTAAAGATTATATGAAAAGATCACTGGAAAGAATAAATAACGGGAGTCTAATTTCCAGTTCTGAGTACCTCACAAATGAGAAAGGCATCTTTAAAATATGGATTCTGTTGCTAGGATCATTAAAAAGCTGCAGTGATTACATGAGCTTTGAACCTCAATCAGGAACTTTTGCTGTGATTCACAGAAAAAGGAGTTTTTTAACTGTCTGATGCACTTCCAGTCTAGTAGCTCCATGTATCTGGATGCTGTCCAAGTGCACCTGAGCAGAGCACCTGTTGTGGCAAAGAGCTTAAGAGCGCACATAACTTTAAGTACGTTAATTGTCTCCC
Organism: Podargus strigoides; assembly: GCA_028020825.1. Taxonomy (NCBI): domain Eukaryota; kingdom Metazoa; phylum Chordata; class Aves; order Caprimulgiformes; family Podargidae; genus Podargus; species Podargus strigoides. Next base: position 11,129,040 of record CM051623.1, on the reverse strand, counting down.
TGTTTTAAAGAGCATTACTCAATTGAGGGAAGTGTCCTTGAAATGAAGGACATTCAGATATGCATTGCTGGATCAGAACAGAAGTGCCCAATTAATTACAGGGTTGCATTTGTGAAGTAAGGACTCTTTTATAGTTGTTTTATGCACATGGCTGAAAACATGATCTCATCTTAGATGATTCAATAGTCACTAGAGAAAGTTGGAAACTGGCCTATAAAATCACTCCTGTTGGGATACCAAACAGCTATTGAAAATTGAATTGATTAAGGGTTCAGCGTAGTTCCAGAGGAAGCTTCTCAATAGGCTGACAACTCAAAAGAAAGGCTAGCTGCTGGGAAGCTGTGTTCATAGAGTGTGCATTTTTACTTTTAAAAAGAAATATGTTATTAAGTATATCAGTAAATTAACCTGGAAAATGGGGTTTATTTCTCTGTCATTTTTTTCCCTGCCTTGTTCTGTACCTCTTGGGCTGCTCCATTCCAACTGGAGCAAAATGCATGTGCAGAGGAACAGGGAGGCTGGGGCACGGCAGAGATTGCTTTAGGATGAGCAGAGCACTCCTCTGGATGAGCCAGGGTTTGGTACACAAATTGAACGTGCTGTAAAGGAGGTGTTCATCTTGGCTTTGTCTTCTTTGTTGGGCTTTGCAGTCTTCCTCCTGGAGTGGACGGGCCACCCTTTGAACCATGTCAGAAGCTGACTCCCCATGACTAGCTGTAGTAGGTGGTACAGTAGTTTACTCAGCAGGTCTAGGTTTAAAAACAGGCCATTAAGCCTTACAAGGAGACATGATCTGGTCAAACCTCTGCTTACCTGGGATGATGCTAGGACCTAGATGAAATTCTAGATGAACCCAGGAATCTGCCCTTCTGCATTTAAGTGGGAGATTCAGTCTGTTGAAAGCCCAAAGCAAATGCACAGTTTGCACTTTTGGCTGAGTATTTTATAGGGATAGAGACTGAAGGAAAAATTTTACAAGGTCCCTTGAAATACCGTCTTCCCACGTCTTGTTAACACAATTTCACCATTTCTTGTTACATCTCTCTGAGGGTGCAAGTTGAACGCATCTCTTTGGCCTTGAGGTTCCTTATATCCTGTTCCTGATAACACTCTGCTTGGACTAGATGGCCTTTAAAGGTCACTTCCTACTCAAACTATTCTATGATTGTCTGTGCTGACTTCTGTATAGGAAAAAACCCAGCCTCAGCTGGAGAGAATCATACCGAACCAAGGTTAAAAATTCAGCCAGATTTAAACCAAAGAGGAATCAAAACTGGACAGGGTGAATGGAGCAATGCTGAGATGTTAGAGCCCTTAGAACATGTTTCTGGGCTATTGCAAGCCCTCAATTTTCTTTTCCAGAGTGGGGTGTGGGGAGCCGGGGTGGTCTTGCCAAGGTCCTGGCTGCATGCAGTTTGTGGGAAGGGAAGGTTCTGTGCAGGAGTTCTGCCAGCTGTAGTGCAGCTTCTCCTGGTGAAAAGTCATAGAATCACAGAATGGTTTGGGTTGGAAGGGACCTCAAAGATCATCTCGTTCCAACCCCTTTGCTGTGGGCAGGGACACCTCCCACTAGACCAGGTATCTGTTTCTCTCATCTCACATTTTCTCTTCCTCTGCTATCTTTTGTTATGTGTTTTTGCGTTTGGTTTTTAAGATTTTATTTAATCTGTGGGGTTTTTTTATTAATTCCTATTCCATTAGTTATTGCACATAAAACATGGCCAGCAAAGGGGAAGTCATTTCATTTACATGTATTTCATAAATCCACTAGTTCTCAGAGGAGTAGTTCTCAGAGGAGTAATGACCAACTCACGTTCCCTGCTTGAGAAGAAAAGCCTGTTGTTAAGTACTGATGGTAAAGGTGGCCAGCCAGGATATAACCAACTCTCACTGGCACCCCTGTAAATTAAAGTATTCTTGGTGCTGAAATGTACTGAAAAATTTGAGAAATTCTTTCTTGCTTTTGAAACATGCCAGAAAATGAAAGCAAGTACTCTTAGAGTGATCCGTAATATAAAATGCCTTTCTGGCCATAAGTCAGACTGAAAAAAAAGCCTTATACAATAGTGCTGGGTGAAGAAAACTATGTAGTTGTTAAAACCAATAATAATATGAGAGTGAATCCTCCTTCATCAAAAGGTTTCAAACCCAGAAAACTCTTCTCATGGTATCTTCCAAGCCGTTCATAAATAGCTCCTTAGCCATTATCTGCTTAGATTAATACTAATACACGAGGACATTCGGTACATGTAACGCCACAGAAGCTGATGTAAGGTAAATCTTTGTAGTATTGATAGAAGCAGGTGATGCATTGCTCCTTTTTTAATGGATTAATTTGTTATTATAATGAGGTGGTTTTTGATGTGATTTTTTTTTTTAAAAGCCTCTGACAGCCGAAGTACATCCATTCCTGCTATGGTGTTTTATTTTCTGGTAATAGGCATATTTTTAGCTGGATTGAAGTCTCAATTTCAACTGTTTGATTTATACCAGGACTTCATCCGGTTACTTTGGGTACACATATCAGTATTTATAATTCAGCTGGTTCAGAGACAAGGGTTGAAAAAGCTGTGTGCAAAGGAAAAGCGAAATTCTTTTGAGTTTTTAAACATCAATAGATTTTGGAAAACCAGCTAAGTCCAACTACCACTATTGGAGTTGGAACTGCACATGAGGGGGGGTGAAGGAAAAATTGCTTTTTTTTAAAGAGCAATGCATATTGAAATGGGACTGGAAGGGAGGCAAGTCCACTGTTTTGCAAGTAGTAATGTCATATAATCATTCCAGGAACTAGAAGGAGTTCTTGTTCCTCTTTGGGTTCTTGTTACCACTTCGCTGTAAGAAGATGGCTCTTCTTCCTGTCTCCTCTTCTGACCTCCATCTTAATATGTGATCGAGACAAATTGATGCTTTTTTTGTGCCCACACTGTCCTTTAGCATAAGTCATCACTTTCCCAAGCAGGTGTTTATTCTCTGCTGTGCTTGTGGACAGCATCCATATCTCCTGACCTGAAGCCTTTGTTTCACTTCTGTTCACATTCTTTTGGAAGACGAAGCTGTTCATTTTCTTGATTATCCTAATTACCTGCTCTAGGTTTGATTTTTTTTCCTCTGTTTAAATATGAATGCATAGAAGTATATTGCAGAAGCCATCTCTGTGGCACCTATAAGCTATACAATGGCACTGATATTTCCCTGTTTCTAACAGAAACATTTTACCTGATAACAACCGAGGACTGTATTTACACTTTCCATCATGGCTCAGTCATTCTGTCCCCCATGAATACCCTCAGGCCTTTTCCCATTCTGTCATCACTGACTAATGAGTTCTCAGTTTAGAGAAAAACTTCTTGTTCCTAGTCTCTAAGTGCAAGGTGATGCCACTTTGTACTATGCAATTTGATTCCATTTCCACTACTGTTCTTGAACGTCTCAGGTTCTTCCCACACAATATCCTGATACTCATCGTTACTGATGACATCCCTCAGCAAATGTCATAACTCAGCTCTGTTTTTAACTTAAGTCATTATATGAAAATGTGACTTGTTCCCAGTGATTTTTAAGCTACAGCTGTAGCCAGCTCCGTTTTGCCCAAGAACTTCCTTTTTAAACTCAAAGTGCTACTTTCCTTGCACTAATCTCTATCTTTTCCTGCTTAATAAATACTTTTCCATGTGGCATTTCATCAAATACTTTTTTAATACCTTTTTCATGTCAAGCTTGATGAAGGCCCTGTGTTTCTTTCATGAAGAAAATCACCTATCAAAGGAAAACAGTAAGTTTATGTTGTGTTGTCATTCTTCCACAGGCTCAATTTTCTTTGTTTGCTGCTTCTACTGGCACTATACACAGGCTTAAATAGTGAGACAACTCAGTCATTCATTTCAAAAAAATCCCTCACTAATTTTTAAGATACTAATGGTGATGTCTTTTCATGCCCTTTAAAAAGCCGATTTCTCTTCTCATATAGTCTGATGAAGACTTGCCATCAAATCACAGAGTAGCCTTGGTTGGAAAAGACCTCCAAGATCATCAAGACCAACCATTAACCCAGCACTGCCAAGTCACCACTAAACCGTGTCCCATGTCCCTCAGCACCTCATCTACACCTCTCTCCAGGGATGGGGACTCCCCCACTGCTCTGGACAGCCTGTGCCAGTGCTTGACAACCTTTTCAGTGAAGAAATGTTTCCTAATATCCAATCTAAACCTCCCCTGGCACAACTTGAGGCCATTACCCCTCATCCTATCACTGTTACTTGGAGAAGAGACCAGCTCCTGCCTTGCTACACCTTCCTTTCAGGTAGTTGTAGAGAGCAATGAGGTCCAGGTTGCAGGAAGACTATAAGCCATGGTCTTTAAGGACAGAAATAATGTTTTAGGAAATAAGAGCCCAGTTTGCACCTTCTTCAAAGTTTAAGGCTTATTTAGGCTTCTAGATAAAGTATGCCTTGTTGTTTTCTTCCACTGCCACATGAATATTTGTCTGCATTGAAGTGCCACAGAAAACTAGAAGAGCATTAGCTGCTTATCTGGTTAAAAGACACAAAATTGTGAAATAGCCAAGTTTTAAAATTATTTTTATCTTGTCTCCTGATAAGGTTTAAAGTGAAATGTAGAGGTAAAAGAGTAAGTTTGAAATAGCATCTGCCCAGGCTGTGCTTGGCTTTATATAGGGCTCTATGCACCAGCCTCCCTGAGCTCCTAAATTCATTCTTTATTGCAAAAGAATGAATGTTAACACTACCTTCTGTTTCAGTCGTGTCATTTCAGCAAATTTACCTCTCTGAATCACTAACTGAACTCAACAAAAGGTTTTTATCTGTTGATAATGTTCCATCTGAGAGATTTAAAGTGCTAGATGACATTAGCTCTTGCTCAATGATGTTATTAAATTCTCACCTTAAATCTCACATACAGAAAGCTCTTGTCAGGTCACATGAATGAGATGATTGCAGTAGTCATACTACAAGAGTGCTATACTCATTTTAGCAAGTTCACTGTATTCAGGCTGAAGTTTGATCTATGGCAGGACACTTCATATCTAACATCATGTGGTTTCTTCATTTGGGTGTTTTTACTAGTTATATTCTTGTCATTGTAATTTATATCCCCTTTGCTCTGATACCAAACATTCCTCCTTATCCTTGCTGCTTTTGTTAAACTGTGACCTGGTACAGTAAATACCCTCCCACCCCTGATAAGTTTATTCAAGAGATTTCTTCTGTTCATAATTCAGTTTGAAACTAACTGTGCACTCTTGAAGTAGAGTGCTCATGCCCTGGCCTCTGAATTACAAAATTAGATTAGCATGACTGACATTTCACATGTGGGAATTTATGCAAGGATCTACTTGTGAAAAGTTTGAATATACTAGCTGAAACATTGATGAATTATGAATGATTAAAATTAAGTGGTTTTATTCATTGTTTTATTTCATTTCCCTCTTTCTCTGGCTTCTCTTAACCCAGGAATATCCAGATGGCTTGAGATTTTTTTTTTGTGTGTTGATCTTGAAGGAAACCAGTGCCATTGACTAGATTTGAGGATTAGAATGAATTTATCTATGGATTAAGAACTCCTTATGCCAGTTTTAGTGTGTGTTATGAAAGAGGAAGCAGCTAGCTATAGAATTCCTAATATACTTATATACTTTTATAGCCTAAATCATCTTAGCATCAGAGCTCTTTAGCAACTTGAATGTATCTACAACACCCATGTGAGTTAAAAGGGTTATCTCCCGATTTTCCTAACAGGATAATGAAGTGCAGAAAGATTAAATGGCTCAGTCAAAGCCAGTAAGAAACCTGCAGCAGACTCACAGCTAACAGACAGTTCTCTGGGTTCCAGACCATTGCCTTGAACCCAGTTATTTCTCCCTCCTTGCATAATAGCCTTACCGAAACCATCAGCACATCTCCCAAAGTGTTCTGTGCAGGGGAGCTCCTTAGGCAGGACAGAGTGGGGAGGCAGACCCCTGTGCTCCCTGTTTTCAGATCTGTAACTCTGTTTAGGGAATATTTTGTTGGAAGATCACAGGATGCTTTACAGACCTGAACTGTGAGTTCCAGCCCTTCTGGTAATTACAGGAGGTATGTAAGTACAATTATCAATGTCTTATAGCTGGGGGAAATGGAACATGAGGTGCTTGGTAAGTATGTGTATCATAGAATGGTTTGGGTTGGAAGGGACCTTTAAAGGTCATTTAGTCCAAAGCCCCTGCAATGAACGGGGACATCTTCAACAAGGTGAGGTTGCTCAGCGCCCTGTCCAACCTGACCTTTAAATGTTTTCAGAGATTGGGCATCTACCACCTCTCTGGGCAACCTGTTCCAGTGTTTTACCACTCTCGCTGTAAAATGAATCTGGATATGAGTTGGGAATCGATTTTTGCTTTCCTGAGATTGTCATGTGCCTTATCTGCTGGACCTGACACCAGCTCTGGAGGAGACCCCACTTCACAAGTTGTGCCAAGGAAACAGCAGCAATGCTCAACAACACAGCAGGGATCTTGCAGTTAATTAAGATTTGCAGATGGTTTAAGAGAGCAGATTTTTAAGTAACGTTGGAGTATCCATGTTGTGCACAGTTCTCAGAGAAGAGTGATGGCCCTGCTTTCTCCATGTTACTTAACTCAGTTGTCCCAGCCTCCTGTTAGCACTGGCATGTATGCCACACCAGCTTGTATTACAGCCTTATTTCCTGTGACTCGGAAGCATGGAAACTGTGTACCTACATGTGTCACCTTTGTGCAGTGAAAGTAACAGTTGAGTTCTGTGCTGAACAAAACTAGATGTGCTTATTTTGGTGTCTTTTTTGATGTTATAAGTTCTAAGCAACACCACAAGGAAAGTTCTGGGAGTCCCAGAGCACCAGCAGATGTGCCCTTCTGGTGCTGGGGCTAAATGCATGCCTCAGCATGGTCTATTTTGTAGTCAGTCTTTCTTATCATCATTAGCTTTCCTTTTGTTATTTAAATATTTATCCATTGCTCTCCCCTTTTTTCCAATTTCTTTCTGTTGTATTTCTTTAGACTTTCAGATCTAATAACCATATAAAATTGTTTTGATGCGCACCATTTATTCAGTATATTTTCTATCAGTCCTGGGACTCTTTGGTCTTGTAATAGGTGTGCTTCTCATGGGGCTTTCCTTTTGCCTATTATGTCATTTACTGGCTCAGTGGCCATTCGCCAACTTAAAATTTTGTGTCTTGCCACTCTCTTTTCTAGTGTTCTATGCCTCTTTTTATTTTCTCCTGTGCATTTTTTTTTAAAAAAAGTATTTTTATTTCTCTTTTTTATTTCACTTTTTTTTTTTTAAAAAAAAAATTTTTTTAAAAAACCCTACACCCTAATTCCTTTCATCCAGATCTGCCTCTCTTCTTTTTCCTTCTATCAGACCTTATTTTTTGTTAAGGTCCTTTCTCTTCTTTTTAGGGCTCTTATTCAGCTCTACGCCCCTACCCAGTATCTCACATAGACACATGCAGAGCAGTGTATTGTAGAACCCTAAATTATTGTGCATACCTGACAGAACATGAAGTGGCTGATGGCTTCTTGAGTGCCTTTCTTCACCATGGGCTGAAAAACTTAGAAGAAGTGGTTGCTCCTGAGTTTCAGTCCCAGGTTGGAGTACTTTTCCATGTCCCACAAGTCTGGTTTTCTCTCTCCCTTGATGGCCCCAGCTCTATTATCTGCTTCATACTGCTGCAGGACAGGACACTGAGAGCGCTCATTTTCGTTACTGCTTTCCATCAGTTTGGCCACATGAAGCTGGAGTTGGCCCTGGCCTTTCTTGGTTTCCCACCAGTTATGGCTGGACAGGGGCTCTCCTGACCTCTTCTATGGCTCCACATTGTTAAGAAGGGGCTCCCCTCTCCTGCAGCATAGTGCTGGGACTAGAGAGTGACTGAGACGGTGCCATTGACTGAATTCTGCAGCACCCCACTCCACCCTCCACATCCTACCACCCCAGGACAATGCCTTTGCACCCTCTTCCCTCTATCAAGAGCAGCCAGCATTCAGTGCGCCAAAACATCTGTGCAGGCAGGGATAAATGGCTGCTGCCACCATAGCAATAGAGCAGTGGTGTGGGACCCTGCAGGGTGCCATTTCTCCCTCCACCTGGTTTGGCTACGTGGACTGTTCTGCAAATGGGTGAGGTTTGAACTTTGCAGATAAGCAACCTGATACTTGTGGCAAATGCAAGCCTCTGCCCCATGGTGATGCCTGAAGTGACAGAGGCTGTGGCTTGAGGTCTCACCAGCCTTGTGTGTGTAAACATTATGCTTTCAAGATTTTTGGCCTTCCTGGTTGTTGACAGTGGCATTCTGTAAAGCTTTTTTCATCTTAATGTACTGGCATTTATTTAGAACTTCACCTTGACTGAGTTTTATTCTATTCCTTCACATATAAAACACGTTGTTTGTGAAAGCGAGGGACTAATAGCAGACCAGAGCTAAGCCTAGTAAAAGCAGGTGTTATGCAATTTGTCACCACATGACTCTGCTAATGCATCTTTAGTCCAGGACTGCAGTACCCCTGCCATGTTTTAAAGTGCAGAAAGATAAGCTTACGCTGTACCCTGGAGTGCCTTAGTCTATAAATGTAATTCAGAAATATGGGAAACAGTACTCTGAATCTGATGGCCTTTTTCGACACAATTACAGAAGCAGCGTGAGATGTTGAACATTTGCAGCAAGGACGCACAGAGCAAATGGGAAGTCAGATGCGCAGGCCGCTAATTCAAGCTTAGATAAGCTTCTGACTAAAAGGATATAAATTTGTTTTTTACCCTAATATGATGTTTGTATGATAGAAGTTTTCCTGAGAAGACCTGTTATGACCTATGCTCATCTATAGAGACAGACTTAATGACAAGCATACCTCACACTTTAGAATGGGCCTCTACGGACTTCAAGGATATAGATCTAAAAAAACCATTGAAAATCAAAATGTTTTATTTGGCTGCAGATGAAGACATTTTAATCTGGAAAAATTGTGTTTGGTATGAAATGAAAGGGGCCACAGATGAAACAGTATTTTCTCTCAAGAAGGAGACAGAAAAGGCATTTCATCCCCCAGTGCCATGTTTGTGTCCGTCTTTGTCCTTCCAGGATCACTTCCAGGAATGTGTCAGGAACCTCTCTTGAGCACTCAGTGTCTTCAAACTCATGCTGATGTGAATGGAAATTGAAGACTTTGAGTACTGTAGAGGGGAGGTTTAACTCCAGGGTCATAGACAGGAAAACGTATGCCTGCGCCACAACCTCCAAATAAACACCAACAAAGTATTAATTCACATTGGCAGAACAAACCAGGCAAGGTTGGGCTGGCTACTGTTTTTTCAAATTGTAATTCTAAACTAATTTTTCAAATGGTTGAACGGTGACAAATCATTCCTCTAGTTACCCATTGAGACCTCACTGAATAATCAGAGCCTTCAATATAGCCTGGAAATCAATAATCCCTTGCTCTGCATATTTGGGAATATTTAAGAGCTAGACAGAGAGAAGACGGGCAAAGCAAGATGCATCCTTACTGGGAATACACAATCTCCATTCCATGTGTGTAAAATCAGAGGGAGCTTTTTCTCTGATTTCTGGTGCATGTGGTATATTCAACTTCCTGTTTCTGAAGGGTATAGAAGCAGTTTGTATGAATGGGTAGATTAAGAAATCTGTTTTTCTAACGTGATTCCCTTTGATCTTACCTGTTGGAAATATATGACATCTAAGCAATTTTACTGGCAAGGAGTGATGACACCATCTCAGGAGAAGATTTTGGGGTAGGCAGACATTGCAAAAATTACCAGCTGTTGCTAGAATCCTTTGATTTACACGTGTGTGCAAATGAGTGTACATACAGCTGGATGGCAGGTCTTTGAAATGGTATCAGCAGAGAAATGCACTGCTCTTACTCTTTGTATATTTGTGAGTCATTCTCTTTAGTATTGATACTGTGAGAATTTTTCACTCCCACCACTTGTATTCAGCAAATAGTGTGAGAAATAAGATACTTTTTTTTTTTTTTGCATTCTGATGGAGTAAGGTTCTCAGGACTGGTTACCTTTCAAGTGTTTATCAGGAGCAGATGCTGGAGCCATTATTACTTAGCTTTAATGCTTTTTCCAAAGGCAGAGTTTGTGTAGCTACCAGCACTGTGTGTACTTGACCAGGCACTTTCTCCTGCAAAGGTTGTGTCCCTCAGGGGGAATCTCATCACCAGCCCCAAGGATTGCTCCACAATTTACTTATCTGTAAGGACTCGTCCTTTCAGGTGCTGCTACTAAGCATGGCAGGTTGTCTCCCTTTTCCTCTCATGCACTTCAGCGTTGCAAAGCCTTCCTCAGGGATAATTTCTGTGGACAGGAAGGTCTCTCTTGCATAAAGCAGTAACTGACATGCACTAAGGGAAGCAGAAACACCATGTGGCCCAGGTTTGGATGATGCTTTAAGGGGATTTCTGCAAGAGAAGCTGAACTTGCTGACTTTTGCTCTTCCTCAGCTGCATGGGCAATTCTTCAGGGCTATCCAGACATAGGGGTTCACACTGTCATTTGTCCTGGCTGTGGCTGTTTCTACACAGTGTATGCCTTATGCACGTTAGTAATACAGATACAAAGGCTGCTGCTGGAGTTAAGGCTGTTCTCACACTTCTCTGCTCACAGCAGGGAAAAGAATGCTCCTGCCAACCAGAAGTTCCTCTGTACATTTCTGTTTCAATCAATTCTTCAGATTTCACCCTAATGATTATTCACCTTTTGCTATGCCAGGTAATCGCAGTGTTTAGCAATGAGGTATGCTTTTCCTGGCTGTTCCTAATTAATATGTTTTAATCTGTCAATAATTAATGTGGAAATCAGAAAGAATAATGCCGTGGAGGCTACAGCCTGAGATCTGCTGCCTGGCAACGGTGGATGTACATATCCATTATATCAGGAAATTAGAAACTGGAGCAAGAACTGATCTGTCTGACATTTTGTAAGATGATATAAATGGGCCCACTCAACAAACACTAGATTTATGTGAGGATATGTATGATATGTGTCTGGGGAAAAGATATTATCTCTCTTATGAGGGTGCAGTTAATATCAGACATCAATTAAGTATAGTTCATTTAAGCCACTAGGTAATCTTATTTTTGGACTAGATAGAGGAGCAACCTACAAGGACTGACAGAGGGGTTATCTCGGTAATAATCTCAGCTTTTGCATGTAGCATCTCTCATAGGACGGACTAAGTGAAGCAGCATCTAGAATGTAATGAAAATAACCTTTTCAGCTGGAGAGACCATGCAGTGAAAAGTAATAGTGGCTTATTATGTCTGAAGTAGTTGCATTAGACAGGTATATTGAGGTATGCCAGCCATGATGGTAGTGCTGGTGTGATAATGGTTGGTTTGCACACTCACTCCTCATCCTCAGAAGTGTAGCTTTGCCTCTGCCATGTTCACAGATGTGGTTTTATTTAAAGTATTTCATCCATACAGATGGAGCGACTGGAGCCAGGGAAGATTATGGTACTGTAGAGATAAGGAGGTGACGTTTTCTTGCTTCTTCCTGATCTGGCTAAAATATTCCTTTAAATATTGAGAGATACAGCATTTTAATGGAATCCGTTTGAATGTTGTTTTCTTGAATTCAACCAATTGTGTCCACCTTTTGAATCCCAAGCATAATGCACCAATTGCTCCTAGGAGATAAACTAAGTGTTCAATACTGTGATGCCATACCTTATTCCCAGTTAGTGATGTGGCTGACAGGCAAAGAGAGAGGAGAAGCAAATTACTTCAACACACCTGGAAGAAGTGGGGTAAAGCTTGAGCTGGAGGCTGAGTTCGCAGGGTAACTTCTGAGAACACCTCGCTTGTCTATGTTCAGCTACAAAAACATGCTCCACACTTGCATTTCGACATTGAAACCAACTCCTCCTGAAAGCTGCTTCTCTTTTTCACTTTTCTGCTCTTCCTTGTGAAATCTGTGGCTCCTTGCCTATGTTTCATTTGTGTCACAGTTGTTCCCATGTCATGAAGCATGGGGGCTTGCTGCAGCATGAACTTGAGGGTGTACGAGGCAGCGAGGAGACTGAGCATTGCTGGAGGCAGAGGGGACCAAACGCTCCCAGAGGGCTGCTGGAAGGTGTCAGAAGTGAGAGAGTAAAGAGGATGGGCTGCCTGTTTGTGGCAGAGCTGGGCTGTCTGGTATCATTCTTTCACCAGAGAGAAGGCTAAAGAGGAGAGAATAGAGAAACATTGCTCAGGAGAGAGTCATGATTTTAAGTATCTAGATGGTAAGATAAACAGTGCGCTGACCTTCACCAAACTGGCTGAAACTTCATCTCTATAAGTGGGATGATTTTTCCAAGCCACTTTTTTGCTTCAACTAGAAGCTTTACCAGCACTTAGCTTTACCAGCACTTAGCTTTACCAGCACTGGCACTTTAACTTGCAAGACCCTGTCTGCAGGAGAGAAAAGGGAACCTTGCTGCTCTGGCGCTTCCCCAGAGATTTCATCCTCCTCCTCCTCAGATCCCCCCTGAGGTGACAGATCACTGGAGTGATTCTTACCAAGAGCTGCTCTCTACACAGCCTATGGTGAGGCCCTGTGCAGGAGCACTTCTTAAATGCTGTGGCACTGCTGTCCACCTCTTCCTTACTTGCTGCCTCGCTCCTTTTCCCTTCTCCCCGCAGCACAGAGCCTCAGCCTTGCTTGCTGTGTGGGTATAATAACAGCTACAGCTCTCCAGCGCTTGACACAGTCTAAAGTATGCTGGGTTTCTGGCAGTGTATTTCAGCTAATCCTTGTTCATATCTGGAGTTTACTGTTTCAGAGACATTCAGAGTAGGAAGTCATGCCAAATACCATATAATGTGAGAAAACTGGAAATGCTGATTTACTGAAGGGATTATTTCCCGCAGGCTGTTCATACCATCATGCGTGGTGTTCGAGTTCTTAGTTCCCACAACTCTCCCCAAAGCCTTTTGGGATCCTCAGATATCTTTTTCTAGTAATTATTCCACTTTGTGGATTTGGGTCTTTTCCACTACCTGTGTTAATTGGACAAACAATCATATTCCACATTCAAAGGCAGGAGATAATCTGTGGAAGTTTTTGCACTTGAGGGGGACATTCAGAATAACATAAAAGCAAATCTGGTGTATACAACATAAGTCAAAGCAGAGTAATTTCCAAAAACCTTGACTCTAAACATCCCTATTAGCAAAGCTTCTGCACTGTAGTTAAAGAGCTGGCAGTAATACAGCCAGCTTCAGAAGTATAAAATTTTATTGTATTACCTGCCTTGCTGCACTATAACTAGCGTGGTCCTTTGTCAGGCCGTGCTGTGCCTCAGTCCGCAGCAGCTGTCAACTCCTATGGTAGGGAAGATAAGAGAGAAACATATTTCATGGTGCCAGACTCTGGACAGTGCCCAGCTTGCTTTTATTTTCAGGGCGGCTCTGACTCCGATTTCTGCTGTGGGACTTTGAAATAGCTGTGCTGGAAAACAAACAGTCTGCGGGGTTCACATTGCCCTTTCAGAGCACAAGGAAACTTGCAGCTTCCTGAAGCTGAAGGATTTTAATTATTATTTTTTTTTTCCTTTTTTTTTCTTTATTTCCTAGCACCTTTTCTGCTGGTGCTACCTGATGTTGTTTTTCAGGTTTATTTACTGCTGTCTCCGTATGAGGACCTGATGTTTTCTTTGCCAAAGTGTCATCCCTTGCACTAGAGGAGAGTAAGCTAAGCAGGCTTTGCTGAGCTCTGTTGAGACAGACAGACTCCAGAGCTCTTCCTGACATCTCGGCTCCAGGGTTTGCCTCAGCCATTGCTGTTACTTGTCACCACCTGAGGTCTCACTGAAACCTCAATTCTTTATCCCTCCTATGTACAATTAAATTAAGTCAGCATGGTTCCCTAGAGAATGCATGGGCCAGAAGGGGGCAAATAAGACAGGAAAGAGTAGACGGTGAACGAGTTATCTCTTCCATTTATACTTTTAATGAGATGAATTGAGAAAGGCACATTTAATAGCAGATCTCACTACAGCTTTTTCTGAAACATCTTTGCTCTGAGGCTGGGAGAGACTTCTAAGGCTGGTGTTCTGATTAAAAAGCATGCTACTGACAGGCAGCTAATTAGCGAAGCTGCAGTATTTTGGCTGTTACGGTAGGTTCAATCGCATATTGTGAAACTATATGAGATGTGAGCGTCTCCCAGTCTATTTTTCAAAATGCTTCCTTTTCTCCAGGCTGGCTAAATAGGTAATTTCAGGGTTTATTCCAGTTCACATCGATATCCCAAATTATCACTAAATATGTATACATTTTTCCCTCCTGCTTGCATTAACTGGACATCTATTAACACTGTAACCAAAGGCAGATAATATTTTGAAGTATTGGCATTGGAGGCAGGAACTTTGAATGACATAAAATCATCATGGTGATTTGTTTAAATGATTAAAATTTTTCCGGATTAGTTTTTCAGTTTATATATTTGAACCAATAAAAAAATATTGCAACTAAAATGCCACTAATGAACATCCAAATATCATGCATTCATTAAAAGACCCCCAAATCTTTATATCTCCATCAAAACATTGTGCAGTTACGCTGAGCATAGTAATTTTGTCTCCTTACTCTGCCTTCCCAGGTTTCTTCTTCTTGTATTAGTTTTTCATCATGTACCCCACTGTTGTTCTGGATTGGTACCTATGGAACGTCAGAATCCAGATGAGGGCTACTTGACAGATGGTCTGTATCCCTTTGTGGTGGTCTTGTATTTCTCATCTGGTCCAACTGTATATTGTAGGGGTCTTGACAAGGCTTGGAGTAAAAAGCAGGAGAGTATGACAGCAAAACCCTTTATTATTGAATGCTCAAAGCTGAAGAGTCTTCACAAGAAGGATCTGTGTCCTCTTTTCCTGTGTTATAGTTAGGGTCATTGAGACATGGCAAAGTGATTCAGCCTTGGTCATCCAGGAGACAAACAGCAGAGCCAGGGTGAAGACACAGGTATCCTGAGCTTTGATTTGATCTGCTTCCCACTGGCCAACACTGTCTTTGAGGCCCTGTCATCTGGAGAATGTTGGGTTTTTTCTTACTTAGTGGCAGACCCACATAGAGATCTGTGAGAGCAATCCTACTGAAGGCAATGAGAAAGGCTTACTCGGGTCTTATTTTCTTCCCTCAGTGGTAAAAAAGATGAGGCCATAAATCCCCCCTTTCAAAATAGATTTAATATATGGAAGTGTAAAAAGATACTGTCTTATGCGAAGAGCAAAAGATACATGAGCCAAGTATGGGCAATGAATTACACGTGGGTGCTAAATAGCCTGCTCATAGTATTATACCTTTGAGGATCAAGAAATTCTTGTCCTAGATACGTGTGCTGATTCACTGAGAAAATGTGCAGTGTTAAATCACTGTGTCGTATTTCTTACCCATGCTGGGGTTAGACCAGAGGTTGCAAACTGGGTTGTCAAAACAGCACACGTGGGATTTCACAACTGTGAAATCTGGCTGTTTTAAACACCCATTCAAATCTATCTTCACTTGAAAAAAGTTAGGAGGTGGGAGGATATGCCAGGGGAAGGATCATCCTGCTGCTTGCTGTGTTTTACAGCTCTATTTCCCTAATCATCTTCTTCAGGCAGCCACCGGAGAGCAGGCCACAGATCAGGTCAACCTTTGGGGTGACCCTAAAGAGCCATCCATATATTTTTATGTGATGTTTCAAGAACCCTAAGAAATAAGCAGCAAGCATCCACAGCACTAGGACTTATAATAGTAACATTCCATGGCACAATACTTCAGTGTTACTGTAAAAGTGATGTGGTTATGCCCACAATATGCAGTAGACAATTTTCTTTCATACCTTTTGGGGTAGAATCAAGGAGAAAGATTTTCACTGCTATCACAACCCACACAGCTCTCGTGATTCTCAGTGTCATTTTGTTCTAAGAGGAAATAGCATGATTGAAGAGAATGACACTGTCGTGATGTCTTCAAAATTTTCTTTTTTATTTTTAAGACTGCTTGGGTATCAAGATTTAAATGAAGAGTAGGAGCAGAACCTGCAGTCATGAATTTGCCTGGCACATTAGAGGAGCTGCATTTTAACTGCAGAACTGAGGATTTGTTGAACTTGGGCCTCAGATTTCAGTAGTTTTTATTTGTTGTTTTGATTTTTTTTCTTTTTCCTCAGAAACATTTACATGAATTAAATTAGGTCACATATACACACGAAGTCACAGATATAAGTCTTCTTTGAGGGATAACGTGTGTAACGCAAAACATGCGTGAAGGCTACTTACTTATTTTGGCGGTATTGAGTTGGGTACAACTGGTCTGCTACAGGGCATTTGGTCTCTGAGGTATGGATTAGAATATTGCCAGCCTCAGCAAAGACAGCTGTTTAATGAGTGTCCAAGGATGTGCCAATAATCTCATTGAATTTTTGAAAATCTTCATTTTCCCTGAAGCCAGCGCTGGGAAAGCTGTCTCCACTCTTCTATCTTACTGTTATTGCTAACAAAATTGGTAAGGATTTGATGGGCACCAAGACTGTTCTCTTTCCAGACAACATTAGTGCATGTCACTGAGATAGATATGATGTGGTTTGCATTATTCCCTCTGCCCAGACTTGGATTGGCAGCTTGCATTGGGGCTGGGTGCCTGGAGCACCTCACGTAAAAGATGCCGTGTTTGACATTTCTGTGACCTCCTGCTGCCTGTTTCATAAGTAGCTCATTGGAATTTTGTTGCTGGTCTTGCAGACGCAAGTAGAAGTTGTCTGGTTTTTTAAAAAATTATATTCTAACTTGTACTTCAGGTCTTATTCCTCATTGCTAGCAAATGCATATTAATAGGAGGAATATTATGTGCTTGGCAAATGATGTCACAGCTGAAATTTCACATGCAGTACAAAACAGCTATTTGTGCAGAGATGGATGGATGATTATTACCTCTTTGTTTTCTTTTTCATTATCATTTTGAATTAAAACCTCCTTGCAAAGCCATTATCCTTGCTTTAAACAGCTCTCTATATTGAATGTGTGTCTGCCTCTTCTCCCCTTTTTTTCCTTTGGTTAGATTGAGTTCTAAGTTTGTGATTTTTCCAAGCTCTAATTTCCTTATTGTTTAATGTTTGTACAATGTCCTGTTCTTAAATTCAATATGTGTATACTCTGTTTTGTTTCTCAAGTGCACATAGGCCAAAAAGTAGCAAGAACCTTCTCTAAAAGCTTTATTTACAGCTCTAGTGGCAAGCACTATCCTTGTGTACTGGAAAGCTGTGAAAAACTGTCAAGATGTGAGTGTGCATAACAATGCCTCTGCGGTTGCAGCTGATTTATTTTTTAACCATGGCTTCATTTTGTCAGTTAGACCACATACAATGGGAAAGAAGCTCTTCTGATAAAACAGACTTCGAAACTACTTAAAATTGCAGCATCTCAAACTAGTCCACCCTGTTCTGCAGTGCTGCATAGAGTGGACATAGGTATAACAGGACCAAGAAAGACCAGTTGTGTATAGGTCTAATTCCTTGCTTTTCCAGATCCAAAATGATCAGGAATGTTCCCTCTATGTGTGACAGTACCTGATGACCTCTGAAATTCATCCTACTAGCCACAAGACTCACTCAAGGCCAAAAATTAAAAAGGACCTCAGAACTGCCACATGCCATAGGGAGGAAAGAAGAAAGGCCGTGGGTGTCATCAGTGCTGTAGATCCCTGCAATGGTGTTAGATGGACACCCTAAAAGTGGACAGTATCTCATAATACGGAGGAAAGTCGGTAACTTCTCCACTGCCTGTTGATTTCTTGCCAGTATGACCCAGGAAGGAAACTTCCCTTCTTGTTCTTAATCCAATGATTACTTTCAACCTAAACATCTGAGGCTGATGTATAGGTTTCATCCTGTACATCAGCCTGACACCTTCAATAATATGAAGCTAGTAAGGGGGCTAGCTTTCCGTAACTCCCTCCTTATGGGCTGAATTCTGATACTCCTGCTCGTACTGGACACTATTTTACCATAGGCTGATTCAAAATGTGAAGTCAATGCAACCATTGGCTGTGTTTTCAGCACATTTGGAGTCGGGATCTAATTGAATAATCCTGTTATAGCTAATGGGGGTTCTTGTGAAATAAGGTTTCATTAAATCAGAGTAAAGGCACTAGAGTGTGGCTCTGTGTCATCTGGATGGATGACAAAAGTCATTCAGTTGTGTATATGTAACATTTACTTGCAATGTAGCATTTGAATTTTCTGCAGTGTTTTTTGTACTCAGGACAGATAAAACTATGTCCTTGTGCTAAGGGGAAATACCAAGATACAACAAATGATCGGTTTATGCTTTTGTTTGCGTAAGAATTTAAGCTGAATATCCAGTGGAAATTAAAAAAACCTGATTGTAGAGAGACTAAAAAATAGAGCCTTTGGCTACAGTCCTGGTATGGCTTCTCCATTTCATGGTCTTAAACTACTAGTGATATTAAGGCTGAATCCTTTAAAAACCCGTCTGATCTCAAAACAGCTGTTATGAAATGGTGATAGGGAGTATATGTCTAATCTAAGCCCCTGTCAAGCAGCTGCAGGTGTGATGCCCGTTTCCTGAAGATATCTATGATAACCATTTCTCCCTTCTGCTATGTTCTCTCCTAGACAACCTTTGCGTGACTTCTTTTGTCCCACAAAACTCATGTTTGTTTACGGGGGCTTTGGGGCATTTTAATGGCAAGTGCGGCTTTTTAATATCCTTTGTTTTTGCACAGGTGTCCCTGTCTAAAACAAAACTTATTGTGCTTATTAGATGAGATAGCTTTCATTGGCTAAATGAGCTTCCAGGCTGGTACCTACTTGATATAACTGGGAAGTAAACCTGCCTGACATTTCATCTGAGGATTATGCACTCTTAAGCCTTCTGTCTGGTTTGTGAAATACCTCTGTCCCTGGTCTGCCAGTGACTGATTGGTCAGGTGTTTATCATGTGCATTGAAGACAGGCCTGCAATCAGCCTCTTCTCCTCATGCTGTTATCCACCCTTCTCCTCCTCTTGGGTTTCCCCAGCTCTGGAATTGACCACAGAGATGGATGTACAGCACAGGAACTGGGAAATGGGAAAAAATGCAGAATATGTCCAAGGAGGAAACACAGCATCAAGAAATAGTAGCTACTACTTCCTTTGCTAGATAAATGATGGATGGGGAAGGAGGTTGATGGGTGAGTGAATAAGAGTTAGATTCAGGTGTTTGGGAATTTGAGAAATGGAAAATAATGTCTGAACAATCCAGAGGGTGGGGAGCAATTAGAGGTATGGTAAGAAAGAGTAAGACAAGTAAGGGCTGAAGGAGATGAAAAAGTCACCAAGGGGAAAGGGACAAAAATTTAAAGTGAAGAAAAGACATAAGGAGATGGAGGTTATTCAGGGGCAGATTTTCACTTTTTCTTGCACTGTGTAAGAGAGAACTAGTTCTGAGAAAGCTTGTGGTGGAGAGAGGATCAGGAAAGGGGACACAAGGTGGGAGTAGGAGGAGGGAACAGGCTTTCCACTGTCAACTTCTGTGGGCCTGACAAATAATATACCTTTTGCTTATCTGGAGAGCATATGCAATTTGTGTAGACAAGTGTCATTGTTTATTTTCAGCAGATAAATAAGTTTGCCATGGTAGGTAGGCATATCTGCTTGAAAGTCTGTTATGGGGACATTTACTCAACAGCCCTTATCACCCCCTGTCCTTCATGTTGTGGATGGGTTATGCCTTCAGCAAGGGCATCATGTTTTTCTAGATCTTAATTGCAAAACTTGGTGGGGTGTTTCAGAACTGACTTAACAACTGCAAACAAATGTCATACAGGACTGGTGTTTTGGTGCAAATGGTTCTTCAAGCACTCCTATGTGGCCCATTGTAGGATCTGTCAGTTGTTATGAGAAAAGATTCAGCTGTCAGAAAAAAATGCAAGACACAGTTGGGTACTGACCCATCAGATTGATGGATTGGCAAGAAAGTACACAAAGATGCTTTTGATATTTTCAGGCCATAGTCTCACTGAACCACTTGAAATGAGAAAAATAATAATTTATAGGTAGGTTATATTTGCTACAGTGAGAGAGACGGTTCTCTTGGGGTGTGCAGAGACCGGTGCTTGTGTGAAAGGTGCAAGAAACATTTTCACCTTCAATTAAGGATAAATCCCTCTGTACAACTTTTCTCCTGAATCTCATCAGCAGCTAGTTCATGTCAAGGAGCACAATCTCTTATGGTTTGTGTAAACACTGCTTAGCTTAGCTAGTGTAATAAGAGATTAATATCTTGGCATCCCTTTGGCTAGCAACAATCTGAATAGTAGTTGATCATTTCCTCCCATTTCTGGTCATTACTTTTCATAAGTGTGAAAGTCAGTCTTGTTTTGTATACAGCAGTCAGTAGCATGTGGTCCTGTTATTCATGTTCTGCTAGTCCATTAATGGAGAACTGCACTGAATGTAGGATGCCTGCATGATCAACAAATTGCTTTGGATAATCCTTTGTGCATTGCTTTTTAACAACAAATAGCAGTCAGTTAAGAAGTGAGCAAACCAGCTACAGATATACCTGATTTTCTCCTCATTTTACAGATATTAGGAGGCAGTTTTGTTCTTTTTTCCATGTACAACCTTCATTTTGCTGCACAGCTTGAAATGCTGATGTTTCAGTATGGGAAATACTGATTTGCAGAGCCTGATACAGAATTTTCTGAAACTTAGGGTATGGACATTGCACCATCCATCAGGGAAATCAAGCCAAACTCAGGCCTCAAATCTGTCCTAGCTCACAAATGAAAAAGATCAGTGGGCCTAAGTCCCCAACAGCAGACATTTATTTGCCTTATGGAACTGCTGAGCAGTTGATAGACCTGAGAAATTGGTATGCCACAGGGAGGAAAGGACCGATATATTTCCTAGTTGGAAGCTTCGTTGCAAGTATGGGCACACTTTATAAAATCTCATGCATTTTAGGGTAATATACACCACCTTCAGCAGTGTTCTTATGAATGAAGGAGAATGATAATAATTCTAAAGCCTCTCCAGCTTGTCATGGATCAGTTAGCAGAATCTGGAGATTGAAAGGATTTACTGGAGAGGCCTCTCTCCTTTACTCCTCAACTTCTACAGTTACTCTAACTTTAGTGCTAACTCCCTCAATGTTAGCTAAGTGCCCTAAGCTTAAAGAGGGAAAGTTTATACAATTTGAGTCTGAAACTCATCTTGCATAAAACCTGTGTTACGGCATGTAGTGACAACTGACATGACACACATTGAATTTTCAGCTCATGGCCTCTTGGCTATCAGCGAAAACAGAAAATTAGAGCCACTATGCAAAACACATGGGCCACTAGTGCTTAATAATAGATGAACTGGCTTAATGCTTGCTGATCTTGCAAGAGGAACATATCTTTTCTTCTTGGACAATGACCTGGTCATCGTTGTTTCTAACCACCAGGTCTGACTGATTATTTTCTTTGGTGCTAAACAGAACATTCCCCAAATTTGCCAAAGGGACCTTGGATGTCCCTTGTTTGTTTGTTTATTTATTTATTTATTTTTAAAAAACCCAACAGGTGGGCAATGTGTCCAGCCAACATAGAATTTGGTTTTTAAGGGAAGGGAGGTGCTCAAAAAGAGCTGCCCAGTGCTGATGTAATGCAACAAGGACAGGTACTTAAACCAGCCTTGAAATATAGGTTTGAAAAGTCCTTTTAGGAGATGTATGCTGTCTCTAGTATCAGAAGATCTGTGTACCTGTCCCCCACCTTCAATAGGTATAATATCATTAGGACCCCCCGCAAAAAATGCATGTTTCCAGACCATATAACTCAAGATCAGAGATGCCTCAGTTTGTAAAGTATGTCTCTGCCAGTCATTGCTGTTCAGCATATAGCAACAAAATGCATTAGTTTTGTATCCTCACCTCTTCACAATTGCCTGTTAGTTTGTGGTGGATTTGTAGCAGAAAACTTAGGTGGGAAGTCACACTGTATTGCCAGTCACAACTGAGTTGGGGTCTCTGTAGTACCTCTCAAAAAAACTTCTGAATACATTCCTCACATGAAGATCGTGAATGGGTTTCACTTGTGAGATGGCAATAACAATCTTTTTTTTGGTCTGTCTTCATGATATGTCATGTAGTAAAGAGCTGAGCTAATGTTCTCCTTCTCCCTTTCTGGATACTTTACCCTCTGCTGGTGTTTCTCCTGTTTTTCGGTTCTTAATGTGCCAAAGAGAACAGCTCGCTTCTGACAGCGAAATCACATTTGCAGGGACTGACAAAAGAAAACATTTGTCCTTATCTGGTTCCTGAAGACACCAGCTGCACGAAAATGTGCCATCCTGTATATCAGGCTTCTCAGTTGTCCTGTCTTGCCTTGTGGATGGATTCTCTCTGCTTCCTTCCACTCTTTTCCTTCTGTCCCTGTCATGGGACAGGGAGAAGCAGGTCAGAGAGATGTATCGTTTGCAGTGCTTATTTACAGCCCAGAGGAAAACAAATGGGGGAACCGAGCAACTCATGAAAGCAGATTTTCTGTCAGATATAACCAGACTGGAACTGTAACACAGCCAATGTGCTTAAATCCAAAAGACATAGCATTTTGGCTAAGGAGTGGGATCAGATTAGGGAAGGAAAACATTCATGTTTTAAGCTTAA
This sequence comes from Podargus strigoides, assembly GCA_028020825.1. Lineage (NCBI taxonomy): Eukaryota > Metazoa > Chordata > Aves > Caprimulgiformes > Podargidae > Podargus > Podargus strigoides. The sequence continues at coordinate 11,106,350 of CM051623.1, read as the reverse complement.
CTAAAGAGTCTGGTAGAGGTGGGAGCTAGGGTGGATTCCTCCTCTGCAGACAGCAGCCAGCTACACCAGAGAAATGAGAGCATATTGTGATGGGAGCAGGTGTCAGAGAGGGGTGTGGAGGAATGGCTTGCTGAACAGGGCTGAATGTAACAGCTGTGAGCGAGCAGTACTGATAACGGGAGCTATACTGCTGATAGCAATAGCTTTCCAGGGTCATTCTGACCTGGAAGCTTGTGGAAAGTTCCAGGTCAGAATGATCTCGAATCTGGTGGAAAGTTCCAAGGTAGAACCTGCGGGAAGAATCCAGAAGAAGATAACTGCAAGAGGCTGGAACATGCAGATGTAGCTTTTTATGCTTAGCCAATCAAATATAGACAAGTAGGCATAATTAGGCATAAGTAGGCATAATTAACCTCCAGTGTATAAAAGGCATAGCAGAACTCGAATAAAGTTGAATCTTGCTTATAACTCATACTGAGTTGCGTCCTGCTTCCCTCCCCTTCTTCAACATTCTGCAATAGAGGGGCACTGATTCTCCTCCTGCACAGATGTAAACCAGCACTAATTCTGCCTTGGAGTGACAAACTACATTAGGGGGATATTCAGATGTGAAGGTGAAGCATAGTGCCTACTTACAGATGGAGATATTTATGTAGACTTCACAAAATAATAGGGGTTGGAAGGGATCTTCGAAGAACACCTAGTCCAACCCCCCTGCTAGAGCAGGATCCTAGAGTAGATCACTCAGGAACACGTCCAGATGGGTTTTAAATGTCTCCAGAGATGGAGACTCCACCACCTCTCTGGGCAGCCTGTGCCAGTGCTCAGTCACCCTCACAGTAAAGAAGTGTTTTCTTATGGTAAGATTGAACCTTCTGTGTTCCAGTTTGTGCCCACTGCCCCTTGTCCTGTCTTTGACTTGCCAAAAGGGTGATATGATTGAACTGAAGCTATGCTATTTTCTGAAAAGCTGCCTTCAGCCGTCTCAGAGATCTCAAGTCAGTGACAGAGATGAACAACTTATTTTGCCCTGTTTCAAACACAATCAGGATGATGATTTGCATTGCATTTTGGAAAATGTATGGGAAAAGGAGTATAGGTGCAGGGTGACAGAAAAGAATGAAAAAAAGAAAAAGGAACTGAGTAAGAACTAAAGCAGAGACTGGAGAGCATAAAGAACAGGTTAACAGACTGGAAAGACAGAGAAGCACAAGGAGAAACCAAAGGCAGATACATGCCATATACAAAAAGTAAAACCAGATCAGATAAAATATTTTGAAACAAAACAGAAACAATGGGCATTGCCTAAATTCCTATCTCCATTCTCTGTGATTTGGCCTGGTTTTGTAAATTAAGCAATAAATTGTATTGTGGGCGGGTAGTTTCAAACACAAACCCTGGTTTCTAAATATCTTTGTGATTTGTGATGATTAATGCCTTTTTATTCAGGGTCTATAGTCTTTCTTTTTTTCCCTCCTCCCAGTTCCTTCCTTTCTTGCCTGAAAGAACCTCTCTGCATTATCTGGTTTCTGAGCAGTATCAACAAGAAACATGTTGTTTATCTATCACGATGAATTAGCAGAATAGCCAAGCAACTTCACAAGGTCCTATGACTTGACACATTGTTACATGTACGTATAATCTATGGGTAAATTCTCACTGCCAGCAGAAAGCGTGTATGAACCATTACTCCATACTGCTTCTTCAGAATTGTCACTTAAATCAACACTTTCTTGTAAAAGTTTAATACATTGAAACTAAAAAGTGATAAAGAGAAATTTTACCCAGTTCTCCTGAAAAGAAGTTCTCCTAGCAAAATGAGATGTAGTTAGACATGGATTTCTTTAAAGCAAATCAAGTACTTAAAACTTACTGCTAGACTGCTTGTAGCAAAACAGTCTAGCATCTAGTGTCCCTGGGGGAGCCAGTCCTAGCCCTTTGAGAGACGTGAATGAATCAGTATCAATAGGACTGTCTTACAGGTGGCTGAGCTAAAGCAAAGCTTGCGCTCCTTGGAGACCATAGGTATAATCAGTGCTGTAGATATACCATCTTAGATCATGATACAACACCTGTTATAATCCTGAGGAAGGTTAGAGAATTTGTGATATAAATGCAGAAAGGTTTGATGCAAGAAAGCTCATACAGCATGGTTCATCTTGCTTAGAGCTGATTGAGAACTAGACAAAGAATTTATTTTTTGAGCATGAGGCATTTTGTTTAAATGTTAAACTGTAGAATCTTCTGATTGTTAAATCATTATTTCAGAGGAATGGAGATTTACTTGCAGTCTCTTTCATCAAGTCCCTTTACTGTCCTTGGCACCAATTATGACATTTTTCAGAAGGTCACAGTAACTTTCTGCATGAACTAATATTTCTTCCCAAGCACACGCAAAATATATTTGCTTACATGGTCTGTGTACTGGACCATGAACCTGTGGATCAGGAGGTCCCATTTCTTATTCCTGGTATTGTCTTCCACTCTCTATAGAATCTTAGGCAAATCATGTTGCCAAACATTGTTGTGCCCATCTGGGTTTTGTGAGGAGATCTATCTGTGGAAGGAACAGGCTTTTGTTAGAGAAGGTTTGAAAAAAAAAATAAGTTGGCCTTTTATTTGCATAAGTGCTTATTATGCTGGTGAGAGTAATGTCATCTGATCCTAATACTATGAGCTTAAGGGTTGTTGTGGAGATGCCTTAATCATGATATAGCTGCATTAATGGTGATATCCACATCATTTTCTTCTGAAAGGCATAAGGAAGTCATGTTTCAGGAAATATTCTTGTTAAGCTGTGAAAAAGAGAACTATCATCCCTACTCATGATCAGGCTGTACAAAACATGTTGCTATTGTCCACAGTTCTCTGTCAGGGTTTTTATCCCAGGCTCAAGGTACAGTGAAGATCTGGACCTCAGGACACATGGTTCCACTGCATCATGTCTGCTGAGCAGATCAAGAGGGAGTTCTTTCTCCTGCCAAACTGGACATCTTTGCTTCTGCAGCTCATGTGAGAGAAATCTGCATTAGCTGCTACAGCCAAGTTCACATTCATTGTCTGTTGGTTTGTGTATGTGCAACTGACTTCAAAACTGAGGTGTGTGTCCCAGAAACGGAACACGTTTTGTATGGATAAGGTGGGAGACTGGGTACTGACTGCCCACTCTGTTGATTGTAAGTATGCAAATCTGGATTGGAGAATAATGCTCAGCCTACAGAATTTTACTTGAATTTAATACCCAAATATGGCATCAGGGAAGCATATTGAGAGAAAATTGTTTATTAGACATATGCTAAGTGTATGCTTGTGCATATGTATTCTGTGGTGGTGCTATATATAAATTTTATATATTAGCTAGATGTGGATGAGAAGGATGCTTCTTTAAAAGGTTTAATTTCTTGCGTTTTGAGAGACAGAGAATGGATCAATTTACAAAAAGAACATACAGTAACAGCAAATCAAATTGACAGTTAAAAAACCCCATAAAATTTCTAGCACATTAGCCAAGCATTATGTATCTCATTACAGACAGGCTATAGGAATAGAGCAATGAAAAGGTGGCTAATTACAGATGCTCAAACAGAGCAGTCTGTGGAGATTGGCTAGGATAATGAAATTAATCAAGTATACATGTTGAATTAGCCCTCAAAGGTCAAAGAAAAACAAGCAGGACGTGTGAAACTCTGATTTCCCCAAAAAACAAGTACACTGTACAAATTAATGTCTGCATCAAGACATTTTGTTAGCAGTTGACAAGACTTTCACACATGCTCATGTCTCCCTAGGTGTATTAAATCTCCCTTTTTCAGAAAGAAATTATGGAGTGGGGAAACAAGCATGTGATCCCTTAAAAAGGACATTTGGAAGTCAACCAAAGAGACCTTGTTATCAGTCTTTTTGATAAAATGCTTAATTGCCCTCCTTACCACCACCCCCGCTGCCCTGTCTATTAAGAAGAAGGCAACGTGACAAGGAACTTGGCAGAATATTGAATCTGAATGTGTGTGAGACTGTAACACCCCCAACAGCTAAACAACTACTGTTGCTGAGAAGCCGGCAGAAGTCTTACCTCCATTTGTATCTATGGGGAGCTTAAAACAGTTTTTAGGCTAATGTGCTTTGCTGCTTTAGTCACTGACTCAGAAAGCGTCTTCTGCCTTAATTTGATTAGAAAGACAAAGGGAAGATTTTTTTGTAACTTCTCAAATTATATATCTTGCACAAATAATTTTATATCTTTTCTAAAAAGATTTTCTGCTAATGCGAAAGACCTCTATTTTGTCACAAAGAGAGCTTTGCAAAAGTCAAGTTACTATAACAACCAAGTACACCTTTTCAACCCAGTCACCTTGCACTTATGCTGGTCTTCCCCTTTCTTTTACAATCATAAAATCATTTATGTTGTCAATGACCTTTAAGATCATCTAGTCCAAATGTTAACCTAACATTGCCAAGTCACCACTAAACCATGTCCATAAGCACCACACCTTTTAACTATGTCCAGGGATGGCGACTCCACCACTTCCCTGGGCAGCCTGTTTCCAAAGGCTGGATAACATAGACAAAATCCCTCATAAATGCACACCAGGTTTATATAGACTAAAAAGGTTCCCAGTTTGGACATATATTTGAGACATATCTGACATAATGCACACACGTTTCTTCATCTCTATAATCTAGAAATTAAGCAAGAATAGAGGAAGAAATTTGCCTTAGTTGTTTCTGTACCAAAATACCTACTTTCCTTTTGATGTGATCCTTCTGAAAAGCCAGTGGAGAATATTAACTAGGATCGTCATTGGATGAACTGCATTATTTACCTGCTGGCGTTGCTGGGATCCCACTGTGCCTCTCCGTTCCCTCTCTGTGCTGTGGTTCCTTGGAGCTGTTGGCAGCTGATGGAAGAACAGCAGTCTTCACACAATGCTATGTATTCTAGAGGACTAACTGAGGCACTTTGCATAGGCAAAATTGTGTAAATTATTTTCTCCCCATTTCCCTCACAAATTGCTCTCCGAAGTCCTTCAACATAACTAAGAATTTAACCCTCTAACTCAAATAAGAAAGTAGAGCATAAAATAATTTAGTTTACCATCGACCTGTTTGCTAAGCATGTTGTTACTGTCTTAACTTTATAATTTCCTCTCTGAAAAAATACCAATGGTCTTAGCATTGCATTGTCAAAAATGAAAAAAATAGCACAGATGAATGCAGACAAAAACCCAAAACATACAATTCAGCCTTGATCCTCTCTCCATTTCTATCTGTTCTCCCCAAGTAAATTATTACAGTGTGGGGTGTCTACTTAAAGTGCTGCTGCTTGTGAGAGAAAACAAGCTGGGGTAAGCTATTAAGAAAATAACATTATTTTGGTTTTAAAGCTAAAGTGGGGAAAAATTAACTTCATTTAGGCCACTCAGAGATTTTTGAAAATTGAGTTGGTCTTCCCTGGTGTCTGTTAAATGAATAAACCCCCAACCTTTTTGCAGAAATCTGTCAGAACTTCAGATGAAAAGCTTTCTTATGTATGCCATAATGATTGGTTTGGAAGTTGTTGAAGGCAGCAGGAGTGAAAATACTGGGGACAAATTCAGTCCTTCAGGGCTGCAGTGTGCTGGGGAGAGTCTGCTGCAAACAGCAGTTGCAGTGAAGGAACTTTTCCTGGTCTCCTAAAGTGTAGGTTGAGGCTTGAGAAGCAAAAATGACTGCATATGCACATCAGAAGATTTTGGGTGAGTTGTTCTATGTTGTTGTGTGTGCCTTCGTCAGCTAGGACTGTGGCCTTCCTTTGTAGCTGTGAGCAAGGAATTGGGAGGAGGGGATCACAAATGAAAGAATGAAGGAAAGGATACCTACGACTTGGTCTTTTTGTGCTGAGCCACTGCTAGAGGTCTGAAAGAGAAGCCTATTGCCTGTGGTCAGTCTAGTGAGAGCACGCTTAGTAAATAAGCAAAACAGAAGCAAATCCTCTGGCAGTATTCAAGATTTTAGTTCTGTGAAGATACTGCATTTCCTGATAACTGTATGGAAGAGGAAGAAGTAAGGACCAAGTCCTCATACTGAGTTGTCAAAGGAGGTGGGAGTGGAAAAAGGGAATCTGGAATATTGTTTTCATGTTCCTGCTGCTAAAAAAGATGAAACCCAAGTTGAGACTGTTGCCTGGAATAACACTGAGAAACAGAGACAGTGAGGAACTGATAGGACTCATTCAACACCAGTGAACCCAGGCAGCAAGACTGTAACATGCTTCATACTAGAAATGAAGAAGTAGAAAAAGTCCTTGACCAAGGAGAAGCAGGACCCGAGTGTGCTTTCCCTACTGAATGGCAGTGAGACACCAGGGGTCTTGCCTTGAGAAAGGCACTGTAATTGTGGATTGTGCTGGGAGAGAAATTTCCAGGACAGAAGGAGAAGCATTAATTAATGGATGTGGAAGTCTGTGTGCTCTTTTGGTTGGTCATATGCATGAAAGATAAATATGAATTGGAAAAGATACAGAGAAAGGGTACTAGAGTAGCTGAGAGAATGGAGAGCCTTATTTTAGAGATTCAAGGGGCATGCTGTTTTTAGTTTATCAGTGTTAAGGCTGAACAGGGATGACTGCCGTCTAAGCACACATCAGGAGAGTAAACACTACAGAGGGGAAAAAAAACATGTTAAGACAAAGAACAATGATGGAAAATGAACAAAAGGTCTAAGATGGCTGTTAATAAGCAGAAGATAGAAATTAAAATAAGGTTTTCAGCCACCAGGGTAATGCAGAAAACCCCTTCCCCAAGGTTTTAAAAAGAAATTTGATAGGTTTGTGAAAGGAATTGTTTGACCTATTGTTTAGAGTGCTGTCCCTCATGGACCACACTTGCCAACCTTACCCTGCATTCCCAGAGTAAATAGATGTGTACGTCATCAAGCTGAGATCTTTGCCTTCCTTATGTAACTCTGGAAACATAGTAGATTGACTAATTAGAGGCAAGGAAAATAATTTTCATGACCACTGACATCAGTTTACAGGAGAGGTTATTGAAAACCATATTTAACCTTAGAGAAAGGCAGGCAAATAACAAGAGGAGCTCAACTCTCCAGAAAAAAAGAGGATCAAATGGGACAAGCAAGTAGTGGAAAACAAGTACAAGAGCTTAAGAGAAAAGTTTAATGGTAGCAAGACAGAGACAGACAGTCTGGGAATGCAGATGTCTTGCTCTTGAGTGTGGGTGCTAGGGAAAGTGATGGAATGAGTAAGGCTTAGCCACCATCTGAGAGTCCATAAAGTGGGAAACAGGACAGCTTTATGAACTGTGGCTACTGCTAGCCCAGGAAGAAAAAAGCAGCAGAGTGTAGAAAGGATTGTAGAGTGGCGCTGAGGTTGAAACTTCCCTTGTATAAGAGTTGTTTAGATGCTAATTTGTACTCAGGTAAAAACTTTTAATTAATGTCATAGTATGGTTGAAGAGAAAGCTTTGGATGGTGTTATTTCTTGGTATGGGCTGAAGCATATGAGCTGCTGTGTGGAGTTTTCTTGACTGAAGTTCACTTCAGAAGTAGATTATCTACCTTTGCAGTGCCAGCAGGTGGCTAATGTTGAGTTGGTAAGTTAGCGACAGAAGTTCCCCTAGAAGGTCTTATCTTGTATTTGGCAAGCTGAGACAGCACTAGTGAGCAGTCATGGAATAACACTCAGGTGTTATTCCTGAGCTACAGGTGTCCTGTCTCTCTGGCTTGCACTCCTTGCATAGCATAGTGACATCCATGGAAGATACCTTCAATATGTTTAGAGAACTTACACCTCTGGCAGGTCCAAAGTGTCTCGGTGGAGCTGCTGGCTGAGGGAGGGACCAACAGCCATCACATAGTGCTTTAAATCGGTGATCAGATGGATTTCATCTGCCCCGTGACCCAGCTTCAGTGTAAACCTGGCAGTACTGATAAGCAGCAGCACTAGATCAGAGAAAGGTGAGTAGATGCTACTGCTGTGGAAGGAAACCATTTAGATGTTAGTAGCATATGCAAGCTCCTGGCAAGAAAAGCAGCAGAGTATCTTGCCAAGATAATGCAGTACAATAAAAGATCCATAGTTGAACATGCTCAAGCATCTACAGTGTGTGCTGCCAAGACCTCTGTATGTTGAAATGAAGGTAAAATGATACCTGGAAAAGACACTACTGGTAGAAGGTACCAGGAGCTGGAAATAACTTCCTGAGTACTAGAGTAGCTATGTGGAAGAGGAAAGATATCTGACCAGTATTAGCCTCTACATTTTTAGCCACAAAACGACTGAATGGGGGGTGGTACAATGGGCAGTTGAAAGATTCATATCACAGGTGTGAACAGAGCTCAAAAAGTAAGCAGCACAGAAGAATATGTTGTAGGATCAGCTGTGGGTGCAGAACAGGATTTGAAGGGGTGAATGCAAATTTCAGTGGGGTTAGAAGTTGACTTTATTAGGTGGGTTAGAGTTTACCACTCTAAAAACTTTTTTTTTAAAATTCAGAGTGACTCAAACTATTTGTTTCTTTCTTCGCCCAGGAGTTTGGTTTGACGTCTGAAATGAAAAAAAAAAAAAAAGAAAAATTATTTCATGCCCAAATTTGACCTGGGAGAACACTTTGGCATGGACTGTGATCAGGCAGCTAAAAAAGTTAGATGTATCAGAAATGAGACAAGACTAAGAGCCTTTATCTGGGAGATTTCTGAACTCCATTTTGCACAAAGTGAGATACGGCTTAAATAATTCAGATGAAACTTGGTTAGATATTGTATACGTTACAGTTAGTCTCAGCTGAATTCTTTATTGTTTCACTTGAAATTATATTTCAGTGTACTGGAGGGTCAGATTTGTAAAAAACTTTACTACTTCAAGGAATGAAATGGAAAAGATGGAGGATTTTTTTAGAATTGATTGACATCCTCATGGTAAACTCTTCTGCAAATCTGGCTGAATATTTTGGTCTTTACATGACAGTAGGTGTCCTCCGAAAATGTGTCTTTAAATATATATCTCAAAGGCACAAAGGTTATAGCTCTTTCTGTGAACAAAGCAAACTTGTTCAGTGCTTAAACTATTGCTGCTAAAGTCTTGAGTATACAAGAGCCTTACAGACTCCAGAATAGGAGCATATAGGAGCTATATGCAGCCTCTATGGTGGGAGTGAACCATGCCATAAACCAGGCTTGGGAACTCTTTGAGAGAACATGGGTGGGCAAAAGGCAACCACTGCCTAGTGTCTATGAGCCATCCTGGACTCTTTAATGCACTTGCAAGGATGTAGGCCCAGAGGCTAAACTCTGAGATGCTGATGTGGTTTTGGATCAGTTCTTGCACTTTAATATCTCAAATTATGGTCTAACCCAATACAAAATAAACATTTCAGGATTACAGCCCAGTGTACAGCTGAGGGAGAAAGAAAACTCAGAAAGCCTTGATAAATATATTAGATGGTTAATTGTTCAATTTAGTGCTTGGTTGGTAACGAAACCAGACGCATATGGTAATAAGGCTGTGTTTTTACTGTTACAAGACACTTTGGGACATTTTGAATATGCAGAGTGCAATGGTATATTAAACAAAATTGTAGTTCTGTATTTGACAATTTGGCTTTCTTAGCATAAAACAATTTGGTTTTATTGTAGCAGTGAAGAGGGAAACATTTTGATAATAATTTGCTTTCATTATCCATTTATATTACTTCTTCCTACTCAATAATTTATTTTTATTTTTAAAGCAAAACAGAAAGCCTTTACAACCAAAGGGGCTGATTAAAAATAAAAGTAATCCCAGTCTGATTAATTCTGTTTTCAATAATATTTAGCAAGGAGAGTGTTGGCGTAAGAACACAACTTTAACATCCATCAATTCTCTACATATTCCAAATATTTTTTACAAAAAAGCCTAAAACGTGCATGATAGTAAAAAGTTATTGTGTTGGGATTCTCTCAGGATGTGAGAGAGAGATACGATTTGGTAGGAATTACAATATCTTTTATTAGGTCAACTGGTATAATTTGAAAAAAATTGAGAAGCCGCATGTATGAGACCTTGCTTGTTTTTTTTTTGCAGCAGTATCAGTCTTAATAAATCTAATAAAAGGTATTGTTTCTTTCTTCAAATCTTGTCTCTCTGAACTCATAGCATCTCCTCTGTGAAAAATCTTGCTAAGATACTGTTTGTGCAGATTCTCACATCCCTCAGCCTTTTCTGTCAGGTCCAGCTATGCCTAGATCTGGTCATTTTCTTTCAGAGCCTACTCCTTGTGCTTTTCCCCACAATTAACTTCCTCTTCCCTTTCCTCAGTGCCAGCCTCAATAAAAAAATACCTTTTCTGTTGATGGTCTGCTTATCCCCTTCCTTCTCTGTGTTTCGTCTCCAACCTGTAGGTCGGAGATGCACCAGAGTAAGAATGAAAAGTCCTTTTGGTTTTCTAGACTTACACGCTATACTTGCCTGTGTCTATTCCTTACACTCCTACTGTTGGCCCACTGTCCCCTGTCAGGGGTAAGTATAAGAAGGTCAGGTCCTGCTAAATCTACAGCTGAGAGATACCTGTCTAATGCTCTGGTGCACACTTAAACGTGCCTGATGGTGGGTCCTACCTGCCCACAAGGAAGGCAGTGTTGCAAGTAGGACTTAAATTTCTGTCTGTGCTTCCTTCGGTTCCCTCAAAAGGAGAGAATATCTGCATTTTGGTATCCAATCCTAACCTGCATTTCAGTACCCCTTCTTACTGCTTTGAGTTGCTCTTTTTGCAATACAGGCATAGTTAGTTCTAGCTCTTAGCTATGGTCAGTCATTAAATAAGATGGTATTATTAAGCTAATTTAAAAAGTCCAGCAGGAGAAAGGAGTGCAGACTTCTGCAGGATGTACAATTAACCTTAAGTGAGTGAGGAAGGGAAACACTGAATTAACAAACCAGCTGCCATTATTCAGTTACAGCGCTCAGCTTCCCTCTCTGTTAATCAGACAGATTGGTACATGCTTTGGGAAGGTCAGCTAACTTGCCGTATCAGCACAAAGCAGAATCTCGCAGAGGAGATCACGTAGCGTTTCCAAAAGCATCTGAAGGAATTTATAGCTTTTGAATTACAAAAGCAACTCTAATTAGTCCTGAGAGACAGTTGCATAAGAAAAACCTCGTCATATTTGCTGCCTTCTCGTGATTTCATATGAGATTCTGATAATGCTCTAACAACTACAGCTCAAAGGTCCTATGGCTAGTAACACTCCTGAGTAAACAGCATCTTGTAATTGCAGTCCCACAAAGATCAGTCGGACACCAGTACTTTTGGTATGTATCAATATTGCCACAGTTGCACAGAGCTTTAAGTTGGAAGATTCTGTAGCCACCTGGGAAATGTCTGAAGGAAGACAAAACTCCTGGTAGTCTAGCAGTAGCCAAACAGCTTGGTAAATGGTCATTCTTTGGTATGATTTTATTTTCTTTTTTGAGGTAAAGGTTTTGTTTTTAAGCTCTGGAGGTATGAATTCTTCTCAGTGCATTCCTAGTGGGGTCTGTTCCTACATTATGGAAATTGCTGGAAGCTTTGCTGTGGTATCAGTGAACTTGAATTCAGACAGGCAGGAGCACTGATACAGGTGAATGCAAACAGTCACTCTTGTATACTTTCTAGGTCTTAACGTACTCCCTGGCCCATTCCCAGATTTTTTTTTTTTCCTTGGAGTTTAGCATTTGAAACAATGAGAACCAGATGCCTGGAAAAATCCAGAGCACTTGAATTTTAATATTTCCTTCATGTGGGACCAGTTGAATAAGGATTACTGGGTCAGGCCCATTGATCAATGGCGTTCTGAGAACTCCCTAACCTGAGACAAAGTTAAGAGTTTTAGTATGGTAACAGTTTTCTTGCTATCTGCTACAAAAGCAAGTGTGAAATCATGCAGCGGCTATCTTAGACATTGCAGACCTGTGTGCCTTGATTTACCAGTCGCTAGGAACAATTTTATTTACTAGTTACCTTAAGTCCCTCAAGTCAATATGCATAACTCAGTGGCATCCTGTATCAGTATGTTTGATGTTATGAGAGATATAAGACGTTGTCTTCTTAATTCTGTAATTTACAGTTGTCTACCAAAAGCCTGGTTTTGATATTTGTCATTTCTTATACTGGGGCAAAAGTTTCTCAGAATGGTGTTCCTAAAGTGAACATTTTCAAATGTGAACACTTAGAGTTAGGCATTGTATAAATACTCAATTTTTCACTAGCAATAGAGAAAACAAAGTGACCAGGGAAATCAATGGGAGTTGCTGGAAGTTCTGTATTTTTTTAAATTGAGTTGTTTATTTGGTTACTTATATATGGATTTATGTGCTTGTCATTAAGCACATAAGTATGAAACGCTTGGCCTCAGGTAGTTTGTGATTTTGCTTCTATTTATCTTGATTACTGGATGTTTGTTGTAAATCCCTTACAGGAAACTGAAGAAAATCTTCATTCTCCGCACTGGTGAAAAAGAAATATTTGAATTAACACCTTGATGATTAAAAGAGTTTTATTAGTTTTAAAGGTGAAACAGGACCTCAGAGACTCAGGGGAGAAAAGTAGGGAAAGAAAAGAAGGGTATGCTGGGTAGGAAGAAGGAATGAAAGACAAAAATTGAAATTATGTATCATGGGCAGATCATACAATGAGATTGTTTTTCATTTGAATTTTGTGTTTGATCATGAATTATAGAATTAAGAACAGTCTAAGCTTTGGAATCAAAAGAATCTCCCTTTTCTCAATGTTTGCTAGTTTTGTTTTTAATACTGAGAAAATCGGCCACCTCTCCAATGGCAGAATTCCTGACCAGCATTCACAGATAATATTTTGCAATGCAAATTAGGCTTTCTGAATAGATGTTTGCAGAACTATAATACTTTGTTTCTCAGTCTTCATCTTTGTTATGGATAAAGTAGTCTCTGATTGACTGAAACACAGAACAGGGGCACCTGCTAAGATGACATTACTTTTGAGGTATGCTGAGTGTGTTGAAGCTCATTGACTCCCTGAATCAGCACCTCACACAACACACACCTTGCATAATCAAAAAGCAGCAGGTAAGTAATGGTTCACTGAAAAAGTTGCACTCTACTGCACCAATAGTTTTATGCTGTGCATTTGATGAAAGACAAGTAACAGGGCATTATCACAGCATCTTGGCTCTTACTGTAATAGAGGATAAGTGGGTCTCTTTTGTACATTAAGTGTTCTAGAAAGGTGATCTATCTTGTCAATCCATGAAGTTCTGGCAATAATGTAGTCCTCAGACATTAATTCTGTAGTCTTATATGCTAATAAGCATAATTTCTAGACCATTTAAAAATATGTAAAACTTTGAATGGCTTTGAATATCTAATTCAAAGCCATTCAGTCCCTCATTCCATTGGCAGTGAGATGACATCTTGACATCCCTGCATCAGAGCAAAATACAAACCGAACTGCGTGTGCTGGGAGAATTGCAGACAACCTGTTCAATCACTGAAGCAAGAGAGAAATGTCTGCAGTATAGTCTTGATCTTTCTCTGATCTTGGCAAATTGATCAGGTCACCAGTGTGTGCAGGTCACAGTAAGGGAGAAGCGTATCACTTATTACTGAGAGGAGCATGAGAGGTGGACTGTCATCAGCTCCTTCTCTGCAGCTCTGATTAGTTCCTCCTCTGAAACACTGCAAAAGGGGTAACAGAAAAATTGGGATGAATCTCAGGAAATGTCCATCATATTCCATTGCCTAAGTTGCTTTCTTTGGTTCTCCCTAATCTAGAAGATACCTCTTCTGTGAATTTTTTAGTTGTTACTTTCTTGAATTTGGAGGCTGACATTTGCTTTTGCAGTGCTCATGTCTGGGCTGCTGCTGATCCTTCAGACAGACTCTGTGATCACACAATGGTAGGGATTGGAAGGGACCTCCAAAGATCATCTAGTCCAGTCCCCCTGCCAGAGCAGGATCCTAGAGCAGACCACACAGGAACATGTCCAGATGGGTTTTAAATGTCTCCAGAGACAGAGACTCCACCACCTCTCTGGGCAGCATGTTCCAGTGCTCAGTCACCCTCACAGTAAAGAAGTGTTTTTTTATGGTAAGATTGAACCTCCTGTGTTCCAGTTTGTGCCCACTGCCCCTTGTCCTGTCACTGGACACCACCAAGAAGAGTCTGGCCCTGTCTGCCTGACATCCGCCCTTGAGATATTTATCATCATTAATGAGATTCCCCCCTCAGCCTCCGTCTCTCCAAGCTGAATAGACCCAGCTCCTTCAGCCTCTCCTCATATGGGAGATGCTCCAATCCCTTCATCATCTTAGTGGCCCTGTGCTGGACTCTCTCAAGCAGCTCCCTGTCCTTCTTGAACTGGGGAGCCCAGAACTGGACACAGTACTCCAGATGAGGCCTCACCAGGGCAGAGTAGAGGGGGAGGAGAACCTCCCTTGACCTGCTGGCCACACTCATCTTAATGCACCCCAGGATATCATTGGCCTTCTTGGCTGCGAGGGCACATTGCTGGCTCATGGCCAGCCTGCTGTCCACCAGGACTCCCAGGTCCTTTTCCCCAGAGCTGCTCTCCAGCAGCTCAGCCCCCAGCCTGGACTGATCCATGGGGTTGTTCTTCCCCAGATGCAGGACTGATTTGGGCTTCTTAATTGCTTCTGCCAACAGACCAGCTAATTTGCACTTCCCAGGTGATGACCTTGCAGAAGATGCAACAGAAAAACAAAGCTGGTAGCTAAAGTGGCGAAAGAAAAAAAACCAAAACTGCTGAGAGAGATGACATTTTGAAGTGCCTTGAGTACTCCACAGAAAGACTTAAAGGACCCTCTGGTCTTTCCGGCGTGTTAACAAATAAGTTAAATCAGCAGTAGGCTGAGAGTCAGTCAAATGATGAATTGAAACAACGGTTATCTCCAAACAACTCATTTACTGTACCTTTTATCTTTGAGGCAGTGATGCTTCTGAGAGGATCTGCAGATGGCTGCCATTTATCTAGACAGATGAACTCATTTACAGGAAGAGGAGAGACAGAGATACAAAGACTAATGTTTCTATAATGTGTTTAGAAGCTGTAATGTAAAGTCCAAAGTCCCTACTGTCCATGGGATGCTCATCTGCTAAGGTGAGTGAAACACTAAATGGACCCAGAGAAAAATGACTGCAAAGGGCAGACAAGGACTATGTTCCTGTGAATCCATTTCTATGCAGACATCAAAAGAGGGTGAATGCCAGAGGAGTGCTGACATGCCATGGCAGCCACCCTTGCAAGTGAGATTATACGGCAGCAAACCTACTTTGAAGGGACCTTCCTGGCTGTGGCAGGAGTCAGGAGTGTGTGGGGGTGTGTAGGCAGCTCTTGGCTGTGTGCGGATGCTGTGGGGCACGGCTGGGTCTGCGAAACGGGCCCATCTCAGATAAAGATGGGGAAAGATATTCAGGGAGGAGGATGGGGTGAAGCGGGGAACCTAAAGAAAGGATAGGGAAAGGATGAAGGGAGAAGTGTTGAAGGAAATACACAAACTAGCTGGCAAGAAACAGGTGTCAGGGAGTGGAAGAAAAGGAGCAAGAGAAATTTGGGAGTTGTCTGTATAGGTCGAGGAGGGAGGTGGGAGCAGGGATAACTTAGCATGCAGGCAGCAGGAAAGGCTGCTGTCTGCAGCCTTGAAAATGAGTGCCAGCCAAGAGATTCATAATTGTTTAATTGAGGGAATGACGGTGGGCCAGGAGGGCTGACATTTAGCAATTAGATTGAACAGGGCGAAGGAGGGAGCGTTTATATTTAAGAACAGAACTCAAATTCACTCTAAATTGGAGGGAGACGCATAGGAAGAAAAATGTTTGCAATGACTTATCTGAATCATTAAGAATGTTCCTCCAGGTCACTTCTGAACTGTTCAAAACTCTGAGTCTTTTACTTGTTACTCTATTCAGTTTTTTCTTTTCATTTCTTAGCAATTTATGGCTTCATCATGCAGGTTTTATTCAGGTAAATTTCAGTCTCAAATTAGTGGATGTTTTGCCTGAGTAATGGCTAAATTATTTGGTTCTTCAAGCTATTATTTCAAGTATTGTAAAGCAATTATTCATCAGTAGTCAATTTGTTTGTGTACCTGACTTGTGCCCTACCTGAATTAAAAAAGGACACTCTGTAGGAAACTGTAAGCCAAAGCCTATAGAGCAGGAGAGAGAGGGGCTTTGAGCACTACCAATACACAGTGCTTTCTCAGAAATACCTTCTAGTGATGAACAAAGTATAATTAATTTTAAATGAATTTCTAGTATTTATATAAGTACTGACATTTCAGTGAACAGAATTGTGCTTAATTGAGTGAAACGGTACTCGTACGTTTTTTTTTGTAGTTTCCCAGTTGATGCAAAATTGAAAATGAGGTACTTAAAATTGTGAACACGTACATTCAGACTTTTTCTGTGATAAAAGGTATAAATGTTGAAGACATCTGAAGTGACTTCTGGTAGGGTTTAAAAAAAATCAGAACATTTTTTGAACTGCTTTATCATTGTGATGCGAAAGAAGTTTTGCTTTGCTTTGCTTTGCTTGACTTTCCTCTTGGATGTCTACATTTCTGCTGCCCTTAGCATGTGAAGTTCTCCTCATGACTACGTCCTTTGCTGAACTTTTCAACTGTGCCACTGGCATTGAAATGTATTTCTGATTTTCCTCTGACTCTCTGCCAGCAAATATCCTATGCTCATCTGATATCAAGGGGTTGAATACCTCTCCATGGGTCATATAGTTCATTCCAGAGTCTCTCTAATTCGGAATACCTTGTTTTAACATTTTTTATGAAGACTTTGGCTTTTTTCCTCATTTTTCCAACTTCTTTTGTAGCTGTGTTCATCTACCTTAAACAGGAGTTAGGTGTCCTGTACCTTAGCTGCACACATTTTAGAAATTAAAAAAGCCCTCTGGTGGTACATCTGCTGTGTGATTGGCAAGGATATCCTTGCAACCTGTATTTTTGGAAAAATGACTGAGAACTTTTTTCTTCTGACACTTTAGATCCTTGTGCTTCAGGAGAAGTGAATCTGCTTTCTGGCTCAGAAGGTCATTCCTAGGAGCGGAGACCTTATGTTTACTTATTATGAATTTTCGTTGTTTGGTATCATCTGGAGGTGACTTAATTTGTGGGAAAACAAAAAAAGAATCAATCATTGCAATGACAGAGGACCCCAGAAACTTTGATTACTATCCAAAATATTTTGAGAGCTAATAAAAGCAGCCAACATGCCATTTCTTGATATTTCTCCTCTTCGCACATATTTTCAGAGCTAATCTAGTGCTCCAAGGAGGGATGCTTGTGTGTGAAAAAAGGAGTTCTTCATTGTCACAAGCCTTAGCATACTGCTCTGGTACATGTGCCTGTGAAATGCATTTCATGCCTCATCTGTTACCTAAATGAGATGTGAAAGCAGTTCACACCTCGTTTACATTTGCGCTGTTTTATGGAACAGTATAGATGCAGTTCCACAGAAAGTAACGAAATGAGGTCACCAACCTCCTTCTCTCTCCTTGGATTGCATCCACGCGGCCTGATCCTTTCAATTCACTAAAATGCAAATGAATCTATTTCTCTGAAGGAAGTTACTACAAAATGCCATCATCCTCCAGTGTGTGGCAGGCATTGGTATTTTACAGAGGTGCAAGCTGTCCATGTCGAAAATAAAAACGTAAGCTATGCATTTACATGAGTTATTTGAACCCAGAGTAATTCCTCCTCCACTGAACAGAATATAATCAAGGTGAATAAACAGGAAAATCGACTAACCTGATGCGGAAATAACACAAAAAAAAAGAAGATGAAAAGGAATATGTGTTTGTGTGCTACCCCCTCCTTGGCTGACTTTGCAGCAGACAGCTGCAAGACTATCTGAAGGGCCAAGGGCTGCTGAAAGTCAGGGCACTTGCATGGCTCTGGGCATCCTGGGAGCTGGTTCAGATCCATTTCTGGAGAACTGCAGAGATTTTAACTCCAGAGCCTGGCTCCTTGCTGCCTTATGTTTTACACCAGAATAGAGAAGTGCAAAATCCCACCTCTCTGTCTCTATATTTTTTTTTAAACTTTTGAACCTTGTAACGGTGTAAATAGCTGTGTAAGAGAGGACAGTGAAGGCCCAGGACTATAGTTGTACAAATTCAGCTACTTCTGTTCTTTCATTAAGTGAGTCCCAGCTTTAAAAATCGGGTGGAAATGTAAAGGTTACAAGGTGTCATCTCCATTTGTCATCTTGCTAACGTTTCAGAAGATGTGGACTGAAAATACTAGCTTTTTTTCACAGAGGTACCCTTGTTTTTCTTCTGCTGCTCTGTGTTTGTTATGGGATCAGGATACCTTGACTGGACTTCACCTCACATAACTCTGAGTACAAAATAGCCATGTCCATCTAAGCAGCAAGCCTTGACTGCTGCTATGAATGAAAGGAGACACACGTTTCAGTAGCATGGCTATTCTGTTCATATTTTCGCAGGGGACATTGGAGCATGATATGCAGGGGCCTTTTTCTTTCTATTGTCTACAAAGAAGTCAAAGGTACATGTGTGGGTACCAAGGTTAGATGAGATCAATCCCTCTCCTTAGTGTGTTTGCTAATGGAAGAAAAATGTTAGGATAAATGAGAAAAATCTCATGTTTCCCTGAGAAGAGGCAATGCAGGCTGAGGTCACATCTCAGTGTCCTGCACTAGAGATGCTAATGGTTCTCAGTTCATTTAATAACTGCAAGAAAGGCAGATCAGGGATGCTAGTGCATAAACAAAGAAGCAAACAAAACAAAGCTGTCTTGGCTCCCACCATGTGACAGCAGAAATATTATAGGCCAAGTGGAAAAAGACAAAAATCTGTTGAGGAAGAAATGCTATTTCCAAGCTTTGTAAGAGGAATCACAAACATTAAGAATAAACAAACTGGAGAGTATAAAATATTGGTTGTGTTCTCCTTTTAGTGTTTGCAAGAATGACAAGAGGGAATGTGCTGGACCTGCTGGAGACGTGTGAGACTATAACATGCTGAAATGATTGTCGTACAAGGCTCTGGGCTTAAATCATTATATGAGCAAGAAATCTTAATGAGTAGGTTTCTTTTAATGGCTGGCTCTTTGGCTCAGCTCTATACAGTGCCAAGTGTCCTCAGACGCCACTGAAAGTGCTCTGAGTTATTCACAGGATCCCTCTCTTTGTGCTCAGGTTTAATGAGATGGAGAGAATTGCTTGATTTGTTCCATCTTTCAAAGATGAGCCTAGCAATAGCATTAATGCTTTTCTCTCTACACAGTGGCAGTTTTACTTTTTTTTTCTGTTATTACATACCTGTTGTTTCTGCAGCTTTCAGTCAGGGCCAGTCTGTAAGGTGTCTGGCCCATGCTATATAGACACTTGTATACATGGATTAAGAGAGTTCATAGCAGATTTGGGGTCCATTTCAGTTGTGTGGACAAGTGTTTGTGCTGCTTCGCTGGGGAGCAGCATCAAACTGATTAAATTCATGACAAAAAAAATACCCACCCTCCTCCTACTTTGCAGCTTGCCACACCCTTGCCAGGATCAGAAAAACCTAAGCCCATTTTTTTTGTAGCTTCTGTCATGCTGAATGTGTCATGTATGTATTTGGTTTCCCATTTCTGTTGTATTTTGCTTCGCTTTCACTTTGTTGTGGATGCAACACACTAGGGGATTTAAACCATGATTGCACCCTTGCTTCTCCTCTGCAAGGTAACCTTCCTGGGAGACACCCTGCGAACAGGATGGTCCTTCAATATATATCTGGAAAAACTGAAGAAAAAAAGCAGCATATTCTTTGATGAGGAAAACTTCTCCAAGGCCAAATTACTGGAGATGTTTACAGTGAATCCTTCCAGATCAGAGGAAGTAGGTGCAGTTTCTAGTTTTACAGTGAGAAATTTCACCATCTCTAAAAGTACTAATGAGATTTGCAGTATTTTGTGGGCTGGAAAGAGGTGAAAAAAAATACAGCTTCTCTCTATTTAATTCACAGAGACTAGGTTTATTAACTTCTGGGGTCCCGATATACGCCTGCAGGCTGGTAGGCTGATATTGCTGACAATGACCAAACATCCTGTTGATGTTCAGTGCACTAAGTCCTGTGCAGACTTTTGTAACCTGACTGCATGTGCAAAGCAGTGCCTGCCAATAAAGAAGAGCTAGTGGGCAGTGCATTTTAGCAGGCCACAGCATAGGATCATCTTTGTGAATGAAGGACAGAGCATCTGGAAATAAATAGAACTCATGATACAGGCCTCTTGATTTCTTTTGAGGTTTTACATCTTTCTAAGATTCATAGGAACTTAGGTCTCACCAGTCAGTGGTGAGTCAAACCATGCATGGTGAAATCTTTTGCTTTCCTTCCATTGTGTCAGTCTATTCATGAAATCCTGACAAATCCTATATTTCAAGTTCTTTCAGGTCAATGCAAATCAGGCAAGCAGTAAAGGTAACATTTTCCCTGGCTTGGCAGTGAAGTACTGCTGGTGATCTAAAGTGTAAAGCTCAATGTCAAGAAAGAACTTCACTAAGCGTATTCTTCAGGTTAGTGTAAAGGTCAAGAGTAAGTATTCTTGAAGGTTCATGTTGATCTGTGGCAAAAAGTTTCTTGGATGTAGTTCTGTAGTTTCCATTGCTGATCTCAAGTCCACCAGACCACTGTACCAGGTGCTTGGAGCAGAGTGAAGTATGGTTTGCTCAGGAACTGTTCATACTTAATGCTTCTGAGCTTTGAAAATAATCAGACTTAAGATCCAGTCAGATTTTCTGAGTAAACACATGAAGGCCTCGGAGAGCAGTGTTGGACCATCATGCCTCTATCACAGGCTAAGGTGACAATGCCACACATGCTAAACTAGCAACTTCAGTGAAGCAGGAGTGAGGGGAGATAAGATTGATAAGGGGGGAAAATATGGAAGAGAGCTTCTCCTAAGGGAATAAAAGGATAAATAAAGAAGCATTGGAGATACAAAAAAAGTTGGAAAACGACAAGTGTTGCTTAGCTAAGGCCAAACAATTCTGATTTTGCCTAGCAAAGCAATTCTTCTCTGGAATAATGAAAATTTTTGCACAGACTATTAATTGGAAAAATGTGTTGTTTTGTGAACTACTGAAACTGCAGTAACACTCAAGAGAGTTACATATAGACTTCTGTGAATGTTTTCCTGTTCGTCTGCTAAATAGTAAAAGCACATGGCGGCTCCGCTATAAAATTTCCCTTGGGTTCAGTTCGTGCTCTACCCTAACCCATGGGCAGAAGTTGTGCTGCCTATGAGGGATGGTGGAGAAAAGGGAAAGGTTTTAAATACACAGAAGCTTACAAAATTTGGATTATTTTTAAATTCATTTGGAACTTTATGATCTCACTCCAAGGGTTATGGAGATACTCAGGAGCTAGTGAAAGTCAGGGGCTTGAAGAACTATTTTGTTTTTTTTCTGTCTGTCCTCCTTTTCTCAGTATCTGCATCTCATGTCGGCAGATCCCCAACTGAATTGTGAAATGTCACATGCCTTGTGACAGGATTTACTGCTTAGCTGAACATCTTAAACTTCCAGAATATTCAATAGTAGACCCCTTAGTGAAAATGTGGTGTGCTCCATCAAGAACTTGGCTGTTCTTGTACGTGTCAAGCGTTTTTCAGAAAGACATTGCTTTATTTTTGGCTTTGTTTAGAAGAATATGGAAGTGTTAACAATTTATTCACAGTGTGAGACAAACAGATATTAATAGAATTTTAATGAAGGCCTCTCAGCAGGATTTGAAGATTTTTTTTTATCGAGTGTTGTGTGTGTTCCTGTTAATACTGTGAGAGTCAAAAATACAGGCATCATAGAAAAGTACAGAAACAACTGAACTACATTGCCAGAGACAGCAAGAAAGAATAAAGGAAGAAGGCATTTTCAGCTGGACAGTACCCGATGTTCTGTCACCACCAAAGCCAAAGCAATTATTTCCAGATTCCCTTACAAATTATCACGTAATGGCGTGAACAGGCTTGGGGGCACTTGAAATGCATCTTCACATATTGCTCCAAGGTGGAAGGGGCTTTCCTGTTTTAAGTTCATCTTACGTCTCTCTTTAAATAATTGCTTCTCGGTTCTGCCTTTTTCATATATATAATTTAAAACAGCTGCTACCTGCTGATACTCCCTTAAAAGCCTACGGTTTTAAGTACACAGAGGCACAGTTTCAGGCCTCCAGCTTCCCATCCTTACACCTCAGTGACCTTAATAACACCTCTACCTACTGAAGTGATAAAGAGAGGATGTACTTCTGTTGGCCCCTGCTCTTTGAAGTGAAATATTGAAGCTTTCATTTTGTTAGTGAGAAAATCCTTGCTATGCGTGCTCTCGTCTCTGACCCCATATTTTGTTGCTGTACTGTAATCTTTTTTTGGGCCACTGCTAGCTCTAAGGCCAGCTTTTTGTGAGGGGATCATGTGTATCTATGGAAGGCAACTTCCCAAAGCCTGAATGCCCTTCCCGGATGAAAGACTCCCTTTGTTAGTGGACAAGAACATAAGGGTCAACTATCACCAAGTGCCCGTACTAACCTACTTATGCAGTTAAGGATGCTGGTGACTTCTACTCCATTAGCCCATAGAACAGCTTTATAATTAGCAACTTCCATTTCAACACAGCACATTGCAAAGGGTGCAGCTTCAGGTGCAGTTAATTCCCATATGAACACTGATAACTCTGTCCCTTCTAAATCTTTGTGCCTTTATTCTGCCAAAAACATTACCTGCTTTTAATGTAGAGTATGGTTCAGTCACATTTCCCTTGTCTTCTCCAGTTTAGCTAGTTTGGTGGCTTTCACCCAGTCCTTTGCTTGAAGCATGGGCACGTGGAAAGGCATAAGTTGCTGGGGGTGATGGGGTGGGTACTCATTTAGGGTCTCAGATAAGAAAACCCT
The DNA here is from genome assembly GCA_028020825.1 of Podargus strigoides. NCBI lineage: Eukaryota > Metazoa > Chordata > Aves > Caprimulgiformes > Podargidae > Podargus > Podargus strigoides. The sequence continues at coordinate 11,083,436 of CM051623.1, read as the reverse complement.
TGGCAGCAATTTGGTGTGATAGGTAGGGCTAGGATATGTCAGTAATAATTAACTTTAATCTTAGTGTGTATGAAAACAAAGACTTGTAATTCTAGTCAATTTTTTTCCTTGGTCCCTGGACAGATTTCTCAGGTGTGCTCTTGCCACCTACACTTGCCCAGTTAGATCTGGACTTTCAGTATGGTTGTTAGAGGGAAGTGAAGGCTAAAAACCTTGCTCTTACATAAGGCTTTTGTGGGATTTTACTTTCAGCTAAGTACTAACAATACTGAAAATAGTTTACTAACCTCTTCAGGAAGTCAACTAACTCCTAGATTTTATTCAGATAAGGACTTTGCTGAAGTCAGTAGAAAAAAATGAGGATCCCTCCCTCCAGTGTTCAAGGGCCTCAGGGTATGAAGCCATCACTGCAAAACACTGTCAGAATATCCTAAAGGGAAAAACAACCACAGCAGCTCCAGTTTAGTTTGTTCTAACCAGCTTGTACTCTTAGGAGCAGCTTCCATTTCAGTTTTTAAAACTTTTATCTTAGAGGGCAGGGCAAGTTCACTGCTCACTTCTAGCAGGACCTGCTGCCAAAAGGGCAGTTCAGTTTGATTTTTGACACTGCATGCTAGCAAAAGAAAAGAGGAAAAAAAAGGATTTGCTGGTTATGAGGGAGCCTGTGTTTGCAGAAACCTTTCCCTCTCCGATTTTTATTGCTTTTGCTCTGTGTGACGGCATCTTGTTTTACGAAGATGCCTGTGGGATAGCTGACTGCTTTTATGGTCTTTTATGCACATTCGCCTGCTTCAGGACAACAGAAGCTACAACATATTTCCACTGAACCTTGGGAGAAAAGCATTATAGTCACAAGAGACACCAGACAGATCCCTTTCCCTGTTAGACTCAAAGAATCACTTTGCACCTGCTCATCCTATGGATACCGATGGTCCCACTGGTAGTGCGTGAGATTCAGCACCTTTCCCCCAGTCTTCTGTGTTCCCCTCTATTTTCATTTATTATGCAAGCTCTACTGACAATTTCACTCTCTTTCCAGGTTCCTCTGTGTGTGATGCTACCTGTAAGATTTAATTCTGAAGTGACTTAAAAAAAAAGAAATTACATCTATTTTCTCTTCCTGTTTTTCCCCTTTTTATTTTTATTTTTCTATGTGCTATGTCTCATATTTTGAATATTACATAGGAAAACAAAGATGTATATCATCTGGAGCAGAGAAGGAGCACAGGTGCACCTCCCAGGCAGTGAGTGAAATCAAAACAATTCATTTAAAAGGTTTGATTCACTATTGTGTGCTCATACTTTATTCGACAGCCCAATATGACACCTTGAGTCCACCTATGCATGCACACAGCTTGGAATGGAGATGTTTTCTTGGCTCCTACACATTGTGAATTTTTGCCATAGCTCTGCTCAAAGTTGCTTTGTACAGGTGCTTTGGTAAGCATACTGAGGGGGTTGGTGGAAGATGGAGGGGATGAGAGAAGAGTGGGGCGTGAAAAACAAAAAAAAAAAAAGAAAATAATATGGAAAGAAAAGAACATCTCAAATATTTACAAGTGTATTTCGTTACCAAATGTGCTCGCTTCAGTCCTACTAACTATAGGCAAAGTTTCCATTCATTTTCCAGGTCTGTGGGTTTCGTTTGTGGTGGGCAGTCCTCTGTCTATCAGGGCACGAGAGAAGAGCTTGGCTCTGGGTAACTTTGACAGGAGGTTTGAGTGGCAATAGCAGAAAAGCAATCTTTCTATACAATTTTTTTTTTTTACCAACTTAAATTATTTGTTTTAGAAGAACAAGTGATTAGCCCAATTCCTCTAATATTTTACTGGGTTCTGGTCAGGGTAGGCAGCAAATATGACTCTTACATGATGTAGGGGTGGAGCTGCCTCTCCTGGAAGGTCAGTTCACCCCCCATGCTTTTCTTCTCCTTCCTTTGTATCCTAAGAGACATTTTTTCTTGAGAAAAAATGTCTTTGAAGTGTTCATGTCATATTTCCCACACAAGAATCAGTGAGCTCTCTGGTAGTGGTGGTATGTGGATAGAATCTGCTCATTCCTGTCCTGCTTGCCTGAGAAGGAGATGGGATGTGAATTGCCTCACCACCCATGTGTGTGGCCTCACTTCATTTTACTGTAAATTCATAGTTGGGTTTAGTCCATTTGTTTTACTGTGCAGATGGAGCCAGAGAGCAGCAGCTCTGACTCCTGGGCCCTTTCAGGACCCTGTAAGTGCACAGTGGAGAAATGAAGTGTTAAAAGTACTCCAACTCTCACGTTATTTCTGCTGTAGCTTCCACACCACAGGCTGTGGAAGGATGTGTATACAGGGAAAAATTCCAACATCAGGTTATATGTTTATGGGCGCTGAGCTATTACTTCTCTGAAGCAAGATCCTGGAGTTTCAAGAGATCCCTCAAAGCAGAAGCTCAATGTTCATGTTTTTGGTGAAAAAAAATCCAACAAATAAAGTGTTAGGAATTGTCAAGGAAGAATTAGAGAACAGAGCTGAGAATAATGTTGATTCACTCCTATCTGTAATACTATATGCATTTCTTGTCTCCCAGTTTCAGATAGGATGTAGTAGAACTCGAGGGGGTTCAGAGGCAACAGGGGTAGTTAAAGGCATGTAATGACTAAACAAGCTAGGAGTCTTCGGTTTGCAGAAGAGATGACAAAATCATGAAAGGCAGAGATAAGGCAGCCAAGAACTGATTGTATATTGCTTGTGCCAGTGGGAGAGCTAAGGTGCTTGGAGCAAGGCTAGAGAGAGCCAGGCTCAAAACAAACAAAAGCCGGTGCATGATTCCTCATGCAGTGAGCAGCAGCATATCTGTGCAGCTCCATGCTGGAGAAAGTTGTGGATGCTAACACTTTGCAATGAGTTTGAAGAGAGACGAGACAAATTTATCCAGTCATAGAGTCACTGTATCTCCAAGATGGTAAAAGTGCTTTCACCAAAATAAAAAAGATCGTGGTCATGAGATGAACCTGAAATCTGTGAATGCTGGACAGATTCTGAGCTATAGTTTCCCCTGAGGAAGCAGACTACTGAGAGAGCAGCAGGACTACTAAAATGAGCACTGGTTGGTTTGAATGGTGTTACCCAGCCCTTTTACCAAAATCTTCAAACTAAAAGTCACGGATATTAAATATTTCCCTAAGAAAATCAGAATAAGATATTTCCCTAAGGCAGGAAGAGGGAGCAGCGAGGAATAAAAGACAGAGTGGCATATTAGGACAGAAAAGGAAATCCTGGGGTAGGTTTATATGTGCATTAACAAGACATGTTAATAAGGTTTTTGCCAGCTGCCTGGCAGGACAGTGACTCGCGTGTTTCATAATCTGCTGTGCCAGTCTTGGACCCGAGTCGTGGCCAGTGCTGAGCCAAGAGAGAGACACTGGTTTGAAAAGGCACTTAAAGAATGGGTTAATAGAGGAAAATCACAACCCACTTGCAAAGGAGGATAAAAAAAAGCACAACCTGACTGTACTAGAGTTACTTTGAGGAAAGCAGGAAGATATTTTCTTTCAAAATAATTATTTTACTGTGGTGGGGATGTCCCGTCATGGTAGATGAAGGGCTTCAAGAAACATTGCTAAAACAGTGGATAAAAAATGGAGGAGTGTGAAGTGCACACTAGCTACTGGTAGGTGTCCTGTAGGTTAGATGAGATAATGGCTGAGGGAGAAATCCCTACTGGAAAACAGCCTGTGTGTGAAAAGGCTGTGCCTGGTTGACAACACTGGTGATGCAGTAGGATCCTAACAGCAGCTCAAGAGAGCAGGAGCTAATCCAGGTATTCATCTGAAGGTGAAGTTCTGGAGAAATTACAATGGGTTAAAATATACTCGGTCGGTAGAAAGCACCCAGGCAGGAACTGGAAGAAAATGCATAGTCAGCGTATGTATGGTTTAATTTGTAAAGCACTCATGGTGAGCCACCACAGGTGGCACAGAATACTAGCTACCACTTAGGATAAAGACTCTGCAACCCTGCTGAAGCTCTGTGGTGCCACACTCACTGCCAGTGTTGTGTACGCTTTCTCCTGAAGCATATCATAAGACCAGCCACATTTTCCTGTGCGATATTCAGTTACACTGACCAGGAAAAGGTTTTTTCATGAAGTTTCCCAACAATTCCAGGCAAGAAAGGTCTGAACTGGCTGTGCTGGTGCAAAGCTCATTCATCTACAAGAGGTCTCTCAGGAAAGGGGAACGTGACTGAACTTTAAGCAGGATCTGTTACACTGCGTTAAGCTTTGAAGAGGGTGTTTGTATTCAAAATTAAAGAAGTTTTATTTCAAGTTTATTCCAGTACCAAAACAGAGTGCAGAAAAGGGAGATCTGCCTTTCTGTCCAGGAAGACATTAAAAAGCAGTCAAGAAAATGTTCCAAAAGATGTCTTTTCTTGAGAAGGACTTTATACCCTTTAAAGAAATAAAAAAAATGTCTCCATGCAGATCTAAAATGTGAGAGCTTGCCCCTCTGTAGTGCTTTTCAAGCACCTGCACAGGAGGAATAGAAAAGAGTAAGTGCACAATATTGGGTGTGAAGAAAGGTCTATTGCTTTTCTATGTCTGTTCTCTGGCTTGGTCCCACTGCACACGGTAGCAAAAGTGACAGGTCCAGGCATTTCACCAACTGTGTTTACCTGGTGGTGCTTAGCCAGCTTGATAACTGTTGCTAATTCGGAGTCAAACAGATTTATCTGTATAACTCAGTCTTTTTGTGTGCAGTAACCTTTCTGCATGAGTTGCTTTACCAAGATGGCTGGTGAAATGATATTGGATGCCATTTCATTTGTACATCTGCTACCACTGTTTTTATTTACTTGAGCTGCTGAATTGTTGTGCAGCTTAAAATACAGACAGTGTTTTTATCGGAGGTTTGGAGAATAAATGTCACATCTATGGAGACAAGCAGAGAAGAAGAGGGAGCCAGTGGACATTCTTCCAAATTAGCAAGGAAGACGTGAATGATTTACACAACTTCAGAAGATCTACTTGCCAATGCACTGCCACTGAAGAGCATGAATTTGCAGAATGCTCTTATGAAACCTGCTCAGAGTCACTGTTGCCTTCCAGTTTTGGAAGTTGTCCACTTGGAAGAGAAACACTTAATTATATCTACAATGCTTGTGATGATACATACCAAGTACATTTCAATGGAGTTTTCTGTAATGACTGATTTTCACAAATCGTGAATGTCCTTGGAGTGTATCTCTCTCACCTGAAAGCGTGGTTACCTGGAAAATGCTACTAGTGGAACCTGCTAGAATTCTGTATTTCTAACATTGGTATAGTCCTCATTATGATGAGATTTTTTTTGGACATTTAACCAAAGGAATGGGACAGAATTCTGTGAGTCCTTTTTGCAAGTGATAAATAGAACTTCTGTACCATAAGGAAACAATATATTTACTAGAAAGCTTCCCAAATGTCCACATGCATCATAAAAATGGGAAACATTCTGTTTGAACAGAAGTGTTCTTGGCAAAAAAAAAAGATTAGTAACTGGTGAAAGGTCAGATAAAGACACGTTTTAAGTCCTGCAAAGAGATTTACACTTGAACTGGGATTGTCAGTAGGTGCTATTTAGCTGTTGAGCACTGAAGCATTGTATGACACAGCAGACATGGAAAAATGAATAGTTTCTAACTCCAGCAGATCTGTAGCTCTCTAGGATTCAGAAATACCAACCAGGTTTTGACCTTTCCTTGGAACTGCTTGAGAACAGTTGGATAGACCTGGCAAGAGTTCAGTAAATGTAAGCAACCTGTTTTACTGCTGGCTAACAAGTCCTGGGAGGTGATATTGATGACCTACTGATAGCAACAAAGATAAGGAAGCAAATGCATGGTGATTTCAAGAAGAACAGAGTGATGCTTTTGAAACTGACCCTGCCCCACTGAAATATGACCAGAGAGCCATTGTGAAGATGAAGAAAATCCTGCAGAACTGATGTAGCTTTTAAAGTTTACCAGGAGATATCAGTAAAAACTGCTTAGAGATGCAAAGTAGACACAGGGCAAACAGTCTTTCCAAGAGCATAGCAGCAAGTCCCACACGAAAGAACAGTTTTCTTTTTCAGCAGGTCAACAGAGTCAAGCCTAATTAGATTCTTTAACAAAGAATAAGAGAAAAATAAGGACATTACGGAGAAAATTTGTCAATGCTGTACCAGAGTTCCTATATGACATACTGGCTAAAGATCCATGTGTGGAAATTGAACTCAAATTATCTCAGAAGGAAGAAGATTCATGTATTATTTTACATGTGTTTAGTGACTCAGATGATAGCTGCAAATCAGCCGTAACTCAGACAGATATGCTTGAGCTCTTCCTGCATTCAGCAGTACCATGTCTTGCTCAATATCTCAAAAAGATGAAACACAGGCCTAATTAGGACACTGTTAATGTCATATAGTGGAATGTATAGTATGTTGGAAATGCTGTACTTGGAGCGCTTGAAAGCAAGTAACCTTGACATTTAAACACAAAGAATGCACCTGCCTTTTTTCAAGTTTGGCAAACATTGTTCAAACATCGATTTCAGCAAATGTTTTCATACCCATGATCCTAGTCTAAAGGAGTGAAATAGCCCACCAAGCTTGTGCCACAGAAATCCTGCTTGTTCTGCCATGTTCTCTGTGCAAAGAAGGAATCTGGTCATAAACCTTGCAATTTGCATTCCTTCTCCTGTTCTGGATCCGTGAATTCATGGCTGGATAACTGATGCCAAGAGGAGCTTGGGCAGTTCATAGATGTCTGTATTGCCATCACCCAAAGTTGTCTGGGCATCCGGAATTCCCCTGTGTCTGTTCCCTACCAAATCAGTGGCTGCATGGTATGAGGAACGGACTCAAATGCCCAGAGACAGAAAAACCAAAAATCTGAACAGATTAAAAGTTGATTGAAAGGAGAATAATCATGTACAGTATCATTCCAACAGAGGTTTTGAAGAGGAGGATTATTTTGTTAGAAATCTTAGAAGTAGTAGTTTCTTCAAAGAGGCTTACAGCAAATCTAACATGCTTTCATTAAAGAAAAGCAGGTACTTACTTTCCTGACATTTTAAAAATTATTTTTGCTTCTAATTCCTTAATTGCTGTAGGAATCTTGGTTTGATAATACATATGAAAAGTGTTATAATGTAAAATATATTTGGCAGAATTTAGGAGGGTACAGCTTTTAAGCATATAATTACATCTACCAAGCTACTGCTGAGCAAAGATTATTATAATTAATGGGAGCCTATGGAAAGAGAGATCGGAAAAATAAAATGAAGGAAAAGAAAGTTTCAGGTGACACCAATAACATATTTCTTTCCAAAGTGCCTTGACTTTGAAGAGAGCTTGGATAATCCAGTGAGTTCCAATGGCTTACGGTGGGACATTAATGGTAGACTTTTACAGACTTGAGCTGGATGAAATTTTTAGTAAAGTGGAAAGGAATTACAGGCTAGAGTTGAACTAAAATAAAAATCTGGTAAGAGCTTGATCAAAAACAAATACTGCATTGTGTAGAATCATTTTGGGCATCTTGGCATGAAACACTTCATTATTTTTCTTCAATGCTGCTATTATTTTGTAAAAATTTTCACTCCTGTTGTTGAATGTTGTTAGTCTTTTAAAAAGGAGAATGCAGTTTTGCAATGAAAGCCCAAAGTTTTAATGAGAGAATGATATGGGTAGGGTTTCTTCAGGCTTATCTTGCTCTCCTTGTCTCCCTCTCTCCCCCCTGATGTGATGAAACACAGAACAGGAGACAGTAGCTGAGGCAGCCAGTCGGTAGGAAACCCTTCACATGCCTCTTCTGCTAAAGGGAATTCTTTGTTGCCTTTGATCACAGGGAGGAAGTGGCCAGAAAAAAAGTTGAGTCCTGCCTGTGTGTGACTGAGGTGGTGCATTGTTCCTACAAGCCCTTTGATTTCTAGAGCGAGGGGTCTCCCTGTTGTGCCTCCTTCTGCCTGGCTTCTCTGGCCTCCCTGGCAGATGCCACCTTCATTGCCAAATGTAAGATAAGCTTCACCTTCTTGTTAGAGGGAAACACTAAAATGAATATGCTTGAGATCTGGAGCGGGACTTGTTTACATGAAGGGTACTGGTAACTGGCCTGTCAGACAGCGAGAGGAGCGTGGCCGCGTCTCACAGAGAAGTCCTGGGGCGCTTTGCTGGCCTCCCATAGTCTCCAAGCTGGGCTTGGCAAACCATATCAGAGAGTCAGGCTGACTGACAGGGTGAACCATGCCTGCTGTTTTACAATTGGGGTTTTATGCCAAACACTTTCTTGGTGTCTTTTCTGTAGTGACACTAATGTCCTTGATACGCAGCCACCACTATAGTGGGGTCAGTCATAGTGCTTGAGAAAACCAAGCCCTGAAGTGACAGCACAAGGACATATATCGTTCCCTGGTTGTATGTTTCTGTTTTATGGAGCTGTAAGAAATTACTTTTCCTCCTTTGTGAGGAGATAAGTCAAAAGTCCCTTATATACATTTTTTTTTCCCCAGATCAAACTAACTCTCTAAGTTCTGCCAGAAGAATTGGGGTGAAAAAAAGACAAAATAAGGCTCCCAATCTTGTTATGCTCTCCATGCACAGAAAGATAGAAAAGTATGGATGTGGAGAGATTCCTGCTCATCATGCATCTTAAAGGTCAGCACCCCTTCCACCACATCATTCCCCCCTAAAGGAAGGGGGGTAGTAGTAGGGTCAAGTAGTTCACCCAAACCCAGGAGACAGGGCAGAGCCAGACCATTTAGATCTGAGGTAGCTTTCAAAGGCTCCAAAAATCAACTTTCTCAGCAGATCAGGGCTTAAGTTTGAGCTCATTGGGAAAATAAAGTTCAGCTGCAAAAGCTCCACGTGGGGTGTGAAATCCATTTCATGGCCTCAAACATGGGCGGTGGGAAACAGTTCTGGTGTCATATTTTGGCCATGTTTGATTCTAGCAAAAGTGGATGTTGTGTTTATTTTAGTTCTGCGGAAAGAAATTTAAAACCCTGCTAAACTCATCAGGCTGTAGCTGCAGTTTCCAAAGTCTCTTCTGAGTGCTTCTGCCCAGTGCAGTGCTGCACTGACTGCCAGGTAAAACAGAAATATGTTGCCCCTCATGAAATACCACATCATGCTATTAAATGCTTAGGAGACATATGTATGCAGCTGACTGATTAACGGATAACTGAAAGTCACTTCCATCAACATATCTTTAAAACCATAAGAACATTTTCTCCTTCTTCTTCAAAGATCTTTTAGGGATAGAATGGGAAATGAAGGTGTAAACCAACTTGGCCCTGTGTTATCTTCTGCCAGATCTACTTGTTGCCCTTCTGCTTGCAGGCTGAGGTCTGCACCTTCCCTTCCTCACTTTGTGCAAGCAGAGGACCTCCATAAAAAACAATCCTTTCTAAAGAACCACATCAAGGGATGGCAGTTATGTGCAACCCCCATATAATCCTGTGTGGTGATTCCTGGTAGCTTCCTTATCGTGCAGATCTTCAGAGTAATCTCTTGTCTCACAGTTCATATTGATCATACGTTTAATTTCTGTGTGACTCTCCTGGTTTCCCAGGAACAGACCCATGGGCCAGCCATGCAGGCAGGCCATGAGTAGCCCCAAGTCAGCTGAGAAATGCCATCAGACCATCTGACTCACAGGTGTAACCCATACCACTTAATCATGCTCATTATAAAAGGAGGGAGCACAGTGAGGGTGGAGTTCCTCTTTCTGGGGCTTCTCTCTCTTGGCCTTCTGCTTCTGCTGTTGACCTCAAAGACCTGGGTGAGTAGAATCTTGTATACTTTGTCAGTTGTTGTATTAGTTTTGTTATTTCATTAAATCCATTTTTACTTCTCACAGAGCTTCTCCCTCTTTCCCTGATACCCCTTCTCAGCTCGGAAGGGGTCATTGGGTGGTAGAACAACTGCTACAGTTTAGCCCTGTGTATTGGCACTGGGGCCAGATCCTTAAGTGGTGTAAATCATCTTAATGTCATCAGCTGTGCTGACTTCAACAAAGCTGTACTGAGTTATAGCAGCTGAAGGTCTGGACCCCTATTTAAAACCAGAATTTTCTCAATTCTGAATTCCTGGACATTTTTCTAACCTTTTGCTTAGAAACTAATATAGCTGAAATAAATAAATAAATGCAGAAAGTCAAGAGTATTATAGGATGTGGCTCTGTTTCCATGGAAACTTGATCTTTTTCTTACCCAGGTTTTTTTTTTTTTTCTTTTCCGTTAGCCAATTTAACCTCTCTATCCTTCTATTAAAACTCTTCCTCATTAAGCTGGGTTTTGTTAGAGAAATGTGGGCAGAGAAATATCAGCTTTTGCATCCATTTGGTGAATTAAAAAAAAGCATCTGAGCTGTAAGGAAGAATGTGGAGGAGGGTGAAGGTAGCAGGAAATATAATCACATTAAAAATAAAAATACAAATCAGTTTGGATAATCACTCTCTAAACTGGTAGCAGGCACGCAATCCATAACTCAGTATCTTTTCTTCCCATATTTGTTCCACTTTGCGTTACGTTATGAGATGCTCTGTCACTTAGGTGTACAACAGGGTGCAGTTTGGAGTAATATGACACAATATTAGGTACATCATGGTATGTGACCAATAACATTGAAAAGCAGAATTTGCTGGCTGACTGGCTTGATGGGCTGGTGTTGGAGGGGGAGTTGGATATCGTGGCAGTTCTCATTTTCATTTCTGAGTCACTTTCTTAGACGTGGTGACAAGGCTTTCACTTTGAGAACTGCCAATTCAATTTTTTTCTGAAAGCCTCCTGCTAATTAACTTATACTCTTGAAGCGCACCTGAATGACTATGGTGGTTTCTGAGCTATTCCTGACTGCTTTCTACTGGGCCAAGTTGCTCTTTCTCTTATAACTTTGGACATAGCTTTTGTCCTGAGTGCACTCCTTGTAATGTAGTGGTGATTTTTTAAAGTGGTGACCTGACCTAGCCTTGGGAGCAATAACATTATTTTTCTCCCTCTGCTTTGTGATTGCTGAAAAATGTAGTGTGCTTCAGTGCAAGGTGATGAACTTCCACGGAGGATAGGAGTGTAAGTGCTCAAGATATATTACAGAAAATTACATAAATATTCCTGTATTTTTGTCACCTGTGGCAACTAGTATTTTTTTAAGCACATCTTGCATAAAAGTCTTGTTTCAGTAAGCTCCAGGCTGGTTCTGATCTCACTGTAGTCTTGTAGGTCTTGGGAAGTTGTGACTTCTGTGTAGAGAAGGTCAAATAGTTTGACCATGGGTAAGATCAGAGGGCTTAAGAGCTCCATAGGGGTGAAAATGCTATTTTGATTTTTTTGAAGAAGCATTAGTCAAGCTTATGTTGTATATGTAAATATTATTCCCAATGAATTTTACAATAGTAATTGTGTGTCAAAGAGAAAGATATACATTCTAAGGTGTCAAACAATGCCTTCTTTTCCCCTTCCTTTCATGCTCCCAACAATTGTAATTCCTCCTTTAAGTGGCTTCAGGACAGGACTTCTACAGGAATTTAACACAGTCAGGCCTGAAAACGCATTTGGGAGCTGGGCAGATCAAAGGTCCTTTCCAGAGCTCCACACTTGCACTGGAACTGCAGCTGGGTCCTCTTAGGCAATGAGGCACTGCTACTCTTTTCCTTCAGCAACTTCTCATTCAGTGTCCTGTGAACCTGGTGGCCAGGAGGGAGCCAAAGACAACCAGAGAGATATGGTCATGCTTCTGACTTGCTCATGGAGCAAGAGTAAAAGGGTTTATGGGTCAAGGTGCTAATCAGGACTGCAAGTGAGAACCTCGGCTGTGTTATGGCCACTTTTCTCACCCTAAATCAGCAGAGCTGTGTCAGACAAGTGAGATATAAAACCAGCTTAGCATGTTGTGTTTGTTGTGGCATGATGGAGCCATGTTGTATGCGCCTTGCAACCCTGAGGACTCATTTCAAACAATGAGGTTGGATTTCCAAAATAACTTCCATGCTATAGTCCAAATGCTGGCCATACATCAGGGTGTCTGGCCCTGAGAAGTAAAGGCTGGAAACCTGTTAAGCAGGTTACAAGGTGAGCAGCTTTTTGGTGGGCTGGAAGCAATTCTTGCCACCTTTGTATGCAACTGCCTCTCTTTCCTGGGATCCTGTATTTCCTCCTCTGCCACGTAAATGAATACTATCTGTCATATGGCTAAAATGCCTTTGTCACACACTTTGTATCCTTTGTGTGAGTAGTTGTACCCTTTGCTTGTACTGACAACCATGTGGCCAGTTATGTCCTCATTATGTGACAGGATCTGTCAGTCCCATAATGATATGGGAGAAATAATTTGTGAGAAGGCAGGAAGTCAAAGGGACCTGGGAGACAGGGAGTTAGAGGAAGGGTGATAGGTGACATGAACTGCACATTAAGATAGTTGGATATTTGTGCTTGAGATCACTCACAAACTATCTCATGAAAGCAGCTTATGATGCTTGTCTGGGATAAATAAAAGCAGGGACAGTCTCCACTTCCCATTGCCAGAAATTATCTCCAGAGTCATTCAGTTCCCACAAAGATGCTGATTTAATTAAATATCCATAACTTCCTCTAATTATTTCTTGGATAAACTTGGTGGGAGTATGGAATGGGAAGGAGGAATTCCTATGGGGACCATCAAGCATGTTTATAATCTTGATTTAGAGTATTTTCTTTGTATCCTCTGGTAGGATGCCTTTGCTCTTGCACTGGACTTCCTTGCACAAGACTTCTCTTGAGAAGAAATCTTCTTTCAAGAGAAGATCTTGAGATCTTCATTCAAGAAGAGATCTTTGCTACAGGAGCGTGGTGTGCCATCAGCAAAGTGCCCAATTATAGATTCATGGATATAAAGTCCAGAAGGAATCATTTGTCTTGTCTGAGTTCCTGCGTAACACAGGATATAGGATTTCACTGACTAATTCTTGCATCAAGCCCACAACTTCTCTCTGAGCTAGACAATGTTATCTCTATACCCTGCATTAGTGCTGTATTTCCCACTGTGGAATTGTCTCACATGCTGCGGATGCACCTGCCCCTCAGGCAGTCACATCATCTGGTGGTGCTGGGGGGTTGAGGGTGGGAAGCAGCTGCCTGGGGGCCAGAGGACTGCTGACCTCTGGGCTGTGGTGCAGGGAACTGGAGGAATGCTCCAGTGTGGTGCTGGGAACTCAGGAGTTGCTGCTGCAGCAACCGGAGATTGGGAGCCAAAATTGCAGAGGGAGTGGAAATCTACCAGGAGTAGTCTGGTCCAGCAGGAACTAGATTGAGCTGTCAAAAGTACATCACGTAACCACTGATCGCCAGCCAGGTTGTGATAGAGTTTGAGGGGATTTATGAAGACAGCTCTGGGGTTTGATTCTTGTCTTCTGTTTACTGTCATTCTACGTCTTGTAGTGGAGATGTTTTTTATTAAATGTTTACCTATTTAGAATTCAAGTATGCCTTCAGATGCACACTATAGTAAAGCAGCTCTGAATATTGAACTAGTAATTCTACTGAAATACATGCCTGAGATGACAGCTCACACAAATGTCAGAAAACAACAGGTATATTTAACTCAGTAGGCAGCTGGATAAACTGATAAGGAAAATATACGTCTTTGATTGCTATCAGTAGCATACATTGGGCTCCCAGATTCGGTTTTATTTCTTTGTTCCAAATCAAGCTTTTATCTTTGGACGTTCTGGTTCAGCCTTCATCTTAACCAAAATGGTGATTGCCATCTTTCCTGGAAAACAGGAGTGAGCACAGGGTGCTTTTTTATCAGTTGCTCCCTGTTTCCTTCTTGTGATGACAGTTCTTCCCTGGGAGATGTGTTTGCTGTGGAGAAAATGAGCAGAGGAGTGAGATTAAGTCATTGGCAAAAACATAGAGAGAGAAAAAAGTGAATTTTAGCTTTGGTAAGCAAGTAACTGCTGTGGATATTTCAACTGCCTTGCTGTGGCAGCAGTGGCTTCACCCCAGCCACTCAGCCCTCCAAAGGGTCAGTGGAGCTTCAGTGGGTGGGATGCAGGTATCTGAACTCCTTGTGCTTAAGGCAATAGTGTTACAGTCACGGTAGGATCTCTTCCATATTGTAGACAGCTCTAGGTGTGTTCACTCGGCCAGCATAAGTATTAATTTAGCAAGCTATGACACAGCTCAGGCTGATAGCAGATGCAGTGCTGGAAGACAGAAGGTCATAAGCCTGTTGGTTTTGTGGGAGAAGCACTCTGGCAGGACATTAGACTGCTGTACTGTTTGCTGAAATGCTGAACAACATGCTTTGTTAAAGGCATTTTCCTACTTGTTCTCAAATCAGAGGTGCGTTGATAAAGGAAGAAGTGGATAAAAATAAATCTGCATTTTTTCAGGTCAGGCAGTGAGAGCTAGGTAAAATGTGCTCCCCTGTGCTCTTGCTAACATTTTTAAAATTAATGCTGCCTACAAAACAGCCTGTGTGCTTTGTGTCAGTCTCTTTTCTCCACAAAATTCTGCACACCTGAGTGCACTTCTTGCCAGCCTCCTGAAATCCGGGGAATACTTGACACTGGCTCTGCAATAACACCACATTTTGTTTGCAGACAATGGTACTTGCCAGGTGCTTCATCTTCAACAGCCATTATTGCAGGGTTGCCAGCTACCATAACTCTGGGAGGGTGGTGTGGGGCTGGTAGCAGAGGTATTATTATTTTTTTATATATATATATATATATATATATATATTCTGCATTATAGTATCACTTTGAAGAAGATTTATTTGTTCAGAAATGACCTGTTCTAAAGATGTGAATGAAGTTTGAGAACATGCACATTAAAGATGAAAAATCTGTTTTAAGAAATACCACATAAAATTTCAGGAGATCAGAGGCTGTGATCAGTGTCTTCTGAATATTCTGTATCCACTGTGGCAGTGCATTATTAACTTTTCTTAAGTAGTCTTTTACTGCTTTTTTCTTTTTCTTTTTTTTTTTTTCTTTTTGGGCAGTCTTCCATGTTGCCTTTTGTCTTCTCTCTTGTTTTGTTAGACAATGCCAAGAGAGAGAAAAGAAGAGCTCTAATATGTGGCATCTGCTGGAATATATTATCAAATTAAAAAAACTAGCACCACAATAACTACATTATTTCATGAACTTGAGAACTCTGTGTTGTGTTGACTTAATTAACTCCACCTGGAATAATTATAATTATGTTAGGTGTGCTGCAGCTCTAGTGATTTCAAATGACTGAGCAAACCTTAAATTGACAAATGGAGATGAATGTCCTCTGTCCCTCAAAATCTCCCATTTAGGAGAGAGACTTCTGCCACTCATCTTTGAAATCTCTGCGATAGTTGGTAGCTTTGCACTGAATTTCCCAATTGTGCTGGCATGTATATAAAACTTGTTTCTCCATAGCAACAAGAGATGATCATGGTAACAAATGCAGCTAAGCCATATACTTGTGTTTTATTCTGCTGCTCCCTATCCAGTTTGCCTTAAGTGACTTTTAATAGTCAGTATAAAGCTATCATATAGACTTTTATGGAGGAGTAGTAGCAAGACACGTAGTTAAGCTTTACAAGATCAAGATGAATTTAGCATTTATCCTTCCCATGAATTTCCTTGAATGGTACAAGAAGGACTATGGGAGGGTGACCATTTATCAGTGGAAAACAGTTGGAGTAATGTGCCAGTTCAAATTTCTTTAGGCTTCTTTACAAATCCCAATCTTGCTTTTTCCACAGTCCTTTCTAAGTGCCTACTAAGTTCTTTGGCAATTGCAATCTTATTTCTATTTAAAGGAAAGGACGTGGTCATGGGCTTCTTTAAATAAAAGACAAAGAAAGATACAAGAAGATGAATGCAGGAAGAAAAGGGGAGGGCAGAACTTTAGCAATAGTTTCACCCACTTTGGCTACCAGTGCACAAATCTCTTCTTTTCCTTCTGAAAATGACAAAATACTTCAGATAAATCTTAGGAGTTATTGGATTGTGTCATTCACTGCTCTCACTATGTTGCTTTCAAGCTCTCTGCATGAATGCCTAGTGCCAGGAGGATATAACCTCCAGCCTATGGACCTTATGCAGTTTACAAATCCAGTGGCTTCATTCCAGTCACGCCCTTTCCCAGGGGATTCTCAGTGTCTTCCCCTCTCCACTTGAAATAATTCATCCATAATTCAGCATTTCAGCAAGTCAGACCTGTATGTAGTTGCACCATGTCTGTGGATTCATTCCCATCAGACATGGAAAACGCTTTTCATCACCTTACATCCTAGTGAAGGACTTGCTGCTATGTATAAGAATAAGAAAAAGAGAGTCCCTTCCACAAAGGGCTTCATGTTGCAGACACAGCAGAGCAGTGATGGGCAGGGCTGGTGGTATCAGGCAGCAAGATATGTTACTGCTCAGGAAGGAGGGCAGTGCTCTGAGCCAGCCAGAGCCCACCTACTATGTTTGTATGTCTGTGTATGACTATAAAGCACAGCTTTTTATCCTGCACAACTGTGCCCAAAATAGTGGGGCTATGACATGTTGATATGCGACCATATGTTGGAAAAATGTATTATAAAGGGGGCTGCATGCCCTCAGCATTTTTCTCGAAATGTCATTAGCACCCTGTGGGGCATCCTTCACTCCCCCATACCAGAGACTTTCTAATTGCAGCTTTAAATCTGCAGCAGGCAAACCTTAAAAGCAACTTCACCATCTCAGCTGCCAAGATACCTTACTATATTTATCCAGATCATTATACCCTGCACAACTGTGTAACCTACCTAATTTTTCCTTAATGACTGCTTCCTAACATAAAGAAACACCCCTCCCAAATTGACTCACTCTGCAGCTGAAAACCAGTGAGTGAGTGGAGGCTGAGAGTGATGAGGAAGCATCTGACCTCCTGTTGTAGGCTCATCTCTGCTCAGGAGAGGGCCAGGAAAGGTCACAAGGAGCACAGGGCTAATAATGAGCAGCTTGTGGAAACTGGCCATACAACCAAGTCACCAGGTACCTTTTTTTTTTTTCCCAGCTTGCAGTGCTTTGCACTGGGAATGTCCTCTGCTTCTGGCATTTATAAACACATGACTTAAGTTTGCTCAAACATATCCAAAAAATCTGGATATTTATTGACACCAACTGATCTGCAAAACAGAGTTGATATTTTTTCCTGCTTTCTTTCAATGTATCTGCAGCTTCATCCAATCCAGCATAAGACACAGTAACATACTGTGAGAAACTGGGTTATGATTAAGCTTGTAATAACAGCAGAGACATCTGTCAGTGCTGAGCAACAGGTATGTCAGCCCTCCTTGTTTCTCCTCCTGAAGGAGAATTATAACAGTGGGCGAAATGAAGGAAGACAAGATAATGACAATTGTCTCTAACCTTTAACAAGAAAGTCAAGCATTACTCCTTTAATTCTTTACTACAGCAACACTGATAGAGATGCTCTCATATGCCATAGCAGTTGTGTGTAGATCCATGCCCAGAGAAAAGTCAGGAGTATTTTTTTTTATTTCAGACTTGTATACTTTAGTTGCATAAAAATAAAGGATTTTCCTTTTCCATAATATGATATTACTTGTCTATTTGATGTGGAATAGCAGTGTATGTTTGTAGGTAGCATGAAGAATCCTGTCTAGACAGTGCTGCCAATGGAGACAATGAAATTACTTAGATATTTAAATCTAGGTTTGAATACTGCTGTGGATCAGGCCCTTAAGGTGTAATAGGAAGAAGAGAGGAGGCATGATTTCAATTCAGTTCTAAAAAAGCTGAAATATCCCTAAGTGCTCTAATGCCATTGAGAGGACAAGATCTATGAGTGTTTATTGCAGGAAACAGTCAATTCATGAGAACATATTTAGCCAAATAAGGAATAATTGTGTTAAATTTTTATTTGGAGCTAAATTTTACCTGTTCTTAAATTACACCATGTAAAAGATGTAAAAGAAACCAATATTTTCCTCTGAAGAGGTCATTTCACTTAAGCTATAAAATAATTAGAAGCTTGAAGCAATTATAACGCCAACCAGTTGTTCAGAAACAGTATCTCCAAACTAAATGCTTTCTTGGACAAATAGGCCCTGAGCTGGGATAGCTTTACACCCTGACCACATTATGGTAGTCTTGATCAGAGCACTGAAAATATTTCACTGGCCCACCAGAATGCTCCAGCAAGTACATTTCATTTATTCCTTCTCTTAACTTTTTAATAAATGTAATTGTGCATTCAAAAAAAAATTTTCTTTCCTGTATACCAGACTCTATGCATTCTGTCATGTAGCAAAAGTTGCTCCTGATGGACAGCTTGAGCTCTTTCTTTCAAGCTAATGATTTCATTGTCTGAAGCTCATGCTGGTATTTGAGGCTAGAAATATTAAGTGAATGTGGCTACGGCAATTCTTTTTGAAATAATTGGGAGAAAGGGAAGTGAACAGACAAGTGAAGCATATGTAGCAATAGATGTTTAGAAAAAAATAAGCTTCAAGACCCCAGTGTCAAGAGAAACAGCTAAGGAGTTTCTCCTTTCGCTTAGAGCAATGAAGAAGAAAGAAGCTGCTGCACCACAGAGAGCTAGAGAGGTGAAAATGGTACTGCTTGATGCACAGCCGTGCCCTGGATTTTATGCCCAGATCTCCCAGACGCCTCACAAAAGACAAGAATACATCAGTGGTTCCAGAGCAGTTTTGCTGTCAAAGCATGAGTGCAGGCAGCAGGGAGAGGCATTTCTAGAAAGGCGAGTCTGAAAATTCATCTGCTTGTTGCTCTTGCTGCTGTATTTTTTGAAGCCTCTGTGATGGGCAGGAAAAGAAAACTGAAGAAAGGCTGGTTTTTGTTCTTGCAGGACTGCAGCTCAAGGCCATGTGTGTGGGGCACAGGAGCTCAGGCTGGCTCGTAAGCAAACTATTAAGCTACAAAGTCTTTCATGTCTGGTTATTGCAGAACTGGAGTGACTGATATTAGTGCTGCTCCTTGAAGATGGATTTAACAGCCTTTGCAAGCCTCTTCATTTCACACAGGATGCTGTGCTAGGGCAGGTCAAGCTTTATAAATGCCAGGTTCCTGGCACAAATAATTTCCTGGATCCACTCACCTGCTCAGAGTTCAGCTCCCCATTCTGATAATGGTGTTATCCTGGTTTCAAGCAAGGCTCTCTGCAGATAAGGTGGGCTGCTCTCTAAGAGCCATTTGCATGATTAGACTCAAGGGCCTCATGTTCTTAGCTTTTCATTGCAATTAGAGGTACTGGGAATGAAGCTCTTAATTCTTTCAAAGGCTGATCCAAAGGTGATAAAAGAAAAAGAACAATGAAAGTCTGCCTCTGTGTCTTCTACCTCTGGGCTGCAAAAGAATGTGCTTGCTGTATGGAGTTTGTATAGGATCATAAGGCATCTGCTTGTCAAGTGACATGTCTATCCATTGCCCTGTGAGACAGGAAATATTTCTCTTATGCCATTAGGTTAAGGGATCTAGACACGTGAATTTAGGGGGTGAAGATGGCTTCTGGCAAGCAGATGATCCATCTCAGGGATCACCGGCTGCCTAATAGTAAGTACGGTTGCAGCCTTGCCTCTTTTTTCATCCTTTCTTTTCTGTGTATGTGCACATGCAGCCTCTCTTTCATTAAATACAGATTTCCTAGATGTTTATGCAGGATATGTGTGTATTTCTATCAAGTCAGTTGCATTTGAATGGAACATGCCAAACTTCCCAAAGCAAATACAAGCTGCCTGCTACATCTCTACTAGAACATAACGTAGAAGTCAAATCTTATCTCAGTCTTCTCCTTGGGAATGATTAATGCTCACTCATCTGAGTCCAACTTTCTAGAGCTCACATTACAATGTTCCTTCCAATTATGCTTAAAACACAGTGGTATATGGCGTTTCTATATAAGGAACATACTAATGTGTTTTGTCACCCAACACATGGTAAAAGTGTTTCAGTTCTCAGGAGAAATGGTCTCTGTGTGGGGGAGTCACAGCCACACAAGTCCAACTGCACATATTCTCTACAGTATGCTTCACTTTTCTGAAAGTGAAATAAAACTAATTCCAATAGTATCGTTCTTTTCTGCCTTAAAGGAAAAAAAAAAGTCCTTCTAGAAAAATACGGAGAGAAGGAACAGAAAAATGCCCAAGGAAACATTATTAACAGCATGCATGTATACTTACTGAATGGAAAGGAAGTGAAAATTGAGTTAAAGGAATGGATTGGTCTCTTTGTGCTTTGATATTGCTTACAGGGTAACATGGGGAGATGTGTGGTGGTTTTTCAATGACCTTTGATGGAGGTGGATCTGAGGAAAGCCTACCCAACTGTCTTATCCTCAATGATGTGCATAGTGAAGCGTGCAAGTGGGGCTCTGTGGAAAAAAGTGGCTGGTCCAGGGGGATCAGCTGTGGTAGAGAGGGTGCAATACTGCTATGTGATGTGCCAACCTGCTTGCCTGTTTGTCAGCTCCTCTACATTGTCTCGCTCGATGCAGTTCTCAAAACAGAGCTCCAAACAGCAGTTAGTCAGCACAGACAATTACACAGGAATAATAAGCAAAGAGTTTCAGTGAAATGCCCCCCCTGCTCCTTCCAAATGCTGCTAGACTTACTGAGACTTCTGGTTTACAAAAGAGGCACTTTCTGCAGTGTTTTGCTGAAGAGATGCTGCCTTTTCTGCCTGTCAGCCAACCTGCTGCTACTCCCTGTGATCTGTAAAAGGGCTATCTAACCTTACCTTGCCCTCTAAAATGCACTAAATTATCAGGAGACTTTTCGAAATAGACTGCACAGTGCTTCTGGGACAAAAGTATTTTATGACTATGCTACTTTAGGCATACATTCATGTGCCTTGGCCTGTTCAGCAATTACTGTTTAACTCTTTGGGGGTTTTGTCTCTGAATGGATAAGTTCAGTCCAACAAGGAAGAGGAGATTATTGGAAAACCAAACCAGAAGACAATAGAAAGGCTTTAGGAAAGAGGTTTTGGTTGGCAAAGGGGAAAGAATGGACAGTGATGAACTAGTGAGCGAGTTGTTAATGTAGGTGATACTCTCAGGGCCTCCTCCCCAGCCACTGCCAGGACTAACAGTGCTGCCAGAACGTCATTAACTGGTTAAACACACTTTTGGAGAGGAGGAATGAGGGATGGCTGCTCCATGCAGGATATATGAGCCTGTGTTTAAGCAGGGTTAGTTGGGAGCCCTTCAAACTGCCTGGATCATGCTGCATGCCCCACCTGCGTTCCCAGATGCTCATGGGGATAAGGGACAGGTTTGCATCTATTCCCATCCTGCTTGGCCCAGGGGAGGACACCTCTGTGTTTGGGGTGGAGAGAAGCCATTTTGTACTTAGAGCAGCTCTCTGGTCTGGAGACTCATGAGACCATGATTCACAGGTGCTCACGTGTGCCTGTTATTTCAGAAGCTTTGCTCAGTCCCCAGGGTTGGGTTTCTGAGGCAACAGCTGTGCATACAGCCTGCTTCTGGGCCCTTTTGCCTCCGTGCACCCTCACTTGCCCTCCTAGAGCTGGCTACAGCTGCTCTGAAATGAGGAGTTAAATCTTCACAGGAATTTGAGACAGTCAGAAGCCATTTTTGCAAATTAAGACATTCTTTCTAAAACAAACCAGAATTTTTTGGTCAACTGGATGAATGCACCGCTTGGGTCAGGGCTCTGCCCCCACTGACATCCTTGTCAGGCAGAGAGTAGCATATCTGCTCCAACTTTATTTCTCAGACTTGGAAAGCATTTATCAGTGCCTTTCTCACTCCCCCTTACCCATCACTTCTCTGCCTCACCTGCTGCCATCCTCATAGGACCACTCAGGCCCGGGCAGGAGTCCCTGTTGGAAAGCAGTGCTCAGAGAGGACATTGCTTCTACTTTTTCTTAAAAGATGCTGTTCCTCAGTGTCCTTCTCTGCTTGGCTCCAGATGGCTCACTCGCCTTCAGATCAGATGAGGGAAGGCAAATGTCTCATTTTTTCCATAGATCCCCTTGTCTTTCAACCTTGGACAAGAGTTTAACCCATTTCCCTTATGAACAAAATGCAGGCTGTTGAATTGCACACCTTGAAAATGAATGTCTTTCAAAATATTCTGACATTCACTACAGTTGAGAAAATCAAGTTTTAAGATCACCCTAGTAATTAATTGTTTTAATCTTGACACATCTCTTTGTGGCAAATATTCCCCTGTCAGGGTCATGCCATACCACTGTTCTTGAAATCCAGTACCTTTCCCAGGTTTTTCCATCTGCTGCTTCTCTTTCGTATCCCCCTCAGTCTGCCCACAACAGTCACTTCCATTTCTGGTCTTTTCCCCATGACAGTCCTTTTCATCAGTGCCTTCTTAGTCCTTTGCACAGCTCCCTGCGTCTCTCCTTGTTCTGTGTGATCCTTCTCAAAACACCTCTTAGCCCCTTTCCTGAGTAGGAGTCCCTGTTCCTTCCATATTGCCACACCAATGCTGCTAGTCACAAGGGCTTGGGCATGAGTATAATCCACTGGGAGAAGTGGTTCTGATGTTAAAATGAGAACCCTGTACAACCCAAGCCGTTTGCACTGGAATTTTCTTTTGGGAGACCATCAGCAACAAAAACACTCAGATTAAAACAGTGGGTTTTTGTTTTTGCACTACACTTGTCCATGAGGTTAGAAAGTCTAGGACTAAAATCAAGCAGCAGACTTTCAGTTTTGAGACAAAATCACCTTTTTTGGGGGGTATGGATATGTAATTTTCATTCATTGGTGGCTTAAACTGGTTTTAGTTTTGGCATGTTCAAAATGAAACATGGTTTGAAATATCCACGTTTCCTTGCATAATGAAACTTCCTTTGCATTCTGAGTACTCCTGCTTCCTACCTCTTCTAGAAGCATCCTTTTTAGGTCAAAGGATTCCTAGATGTGCTTTTACATGCTTTTTTGTGGTGCCTTTCTTCTCACCCAGACATGGTTATACTACCAGTGGTTTCCTTCTTTTCAGTCCATGCCCAATTTACTGCTCCAGAATTATTGGAGTGGCACAACCCGTGTCTTAGTTAGTTTTGTGTAAAACAACTACAACTTAAATTCAAAGTTTCCCTGTTTTGTTACAGAGAAACCTTCTTTGTATATCTTAAGCTTCCAACAACTCTCAGTTTTCAGACACTGAAAAACTGGGTCCTCCTTCCCCCTCAAATCAGAAAGATTTTCTTTCAGACACTCCACCAAAATAAAGGACTAGACTGAGCCATTTCAACACCAGAAAAAAACCCCACTTTCGTATTCCCTGTAATTTCAAAACTTGCTTTGGTTTCTACCAAACTTCTTGGAATAGGAAGGATAAAATGCAATGAAAACAATCTAATACAATATCTTTTGTGTGTGGGTAGCTAAGGGACTTAAAATCACATCAGGGTTTGATTTATGATAGTAAAGGTGATGAGTCTAAGCAAATTATCTCAATAGGGATTCATTAGAGGACATTCAGAACTACCAATGGGATCTTCATTTACCTGTGTTTTCGGATAACATTTCGGAAACGCTTAAGAGACACCAGCAGCTCAAGCGTTGCATCTATTAAAGGATCCAACAGGCTCTGGCTAAATTATTATTTATTATTTTTATTACACTATTGTCTAAATGTCAAATGATTCACAGCTGTTGCAAACAAAAGGTACAATCTTTTTACTCTCAGTATCTTTCCTACATTACAGGAATTTATAGCAGACATTTGGCAATCTGGGTCACTGCTGAGGTGAAATTCCCACCCCATACATAGCTGCTGTTATACCAAGTTCCAGTCCATCACGTTGCATGTCATGTCATGTTACATCGTACTGTGCCACATGATGTTATTAAGAACTTCCTTCCACATTTCCGCTCCCAGCTGGTGATGCTTTTCCCCTGGGGAGCATCGGTTGCAGATACAACTGTGTGATTTAATACATCGGAGCACCTGGTGGTCCCTGAAGGGCTGGCCGAGTAACATGCTGACAAACGCTCTCTGGATGCTGCTGTCACTTCAGCCCCTCTTGCAGCGCTACGGTCTGCTGAATAGTAGAAAGAGGGTCAAAGTGGAGGGCTTGGATTCCAGCTGTAAATCACGGGGATTGCACTTTCTCTTTATTCCCCAACTTTGTACTTCACCTATCACGTAGCTCTCAGAGGAAGAAGAAGAAAAGTAGATTATATACTTTGTAGAAGCAGTGAGTATATTTAGCTGCTGCTGATCTTGTAACTTTTGTTACTTTGTGTGTAGCTGGCCATCCATTCTTGCCAACTACCAATGCGGTGCTTTGACAATAGCAGAATGAGATTCACAGCTACGCAGTCACAGCTTGAGACTTTGCAAATGAACATTCATAGCATGCTTCTCAGCTTCCTTTTTATAGAAAAACTGGCACTTAAAATTACATACTTTTTAACAAATACTTCTTCTGCATCTCTAGCTTCCAAGTTTGCTTTGGGTTCCTAAGGGAGCATCCTTGCACTGCTAAACTTCCCAAAAATAAAATGAAAGGGAGAGAAATTATGTCCTCTCATAAGGAGGAGCAGCTAACAGAGGTTATTAAATGGAGATATCAGTCATCTGATTCATTGTTTGAAAAACATCATTAATCTAAAAGTCTTGTTATTGTTTCTGGCGTCGCTAACTGCATCTAATCCAAGAGAAAAGCTTTTTTAGCTAAAAGTTTTTATTTCTTGGGAAAAAATGGATACGAAACATTAACATAGCAAAAAACCTCAAGGCAAGGAGAAACAGTTCGCTGTCCTTAAATCTACAGTAATTCCTGCTGAAAAGGAGATAAGTAACCAGTACTAATGGTCAGCGGCTAGACTTACAGGCTGCAGGTCACAGGAGGCTAAGGCCGATGTCTGTCTCAGGGGTGTTCAAGTGAATGGCTCATTTATATCTCATGTCAGTCTTAGGGTAGTCCAGTGCATATTCATTTTGAGTTTTAGCTCAGTGCCAGATTAATTTTAGCTGAGTGCTATCTGTTAAATCAGACGGGAAAAAAACCACCCAACCCCTTAGCAGGAGATGGCTGGGGGATCTTTTTTTTTTGTTTTGTTTCTGGCTTTGGCTAGAACACAGACAAGCAAAACCACCTCCCTTGGTTTCAGGCAATTGCTGCTATGTGACTGCAGGGCAGGGTGATCCCTACTCTGTGTTTTTATTTTATAGTTTCTTCCCTTCCTTCCTATTCTCTCAAACTTTTTTTCTTCTTTTCCCCTATATCCTCCCAGCATCAGACTGGGGCCCAGT
Organism: Podargus strigoides; assembly: GCA_028020825.1. Taxonomy (NCBI): domain Eukaryota; kingdom Metazoa; phylum Chordata; class Aves; order Caprimulgiformes; family Podargidae; genus Podargus; species Podargus strigoides. The sequence goes on along the minus strand of CM051623.1, from coordinate 11,058,212 downwards.
TAGTGCACCCCAGCTTCAGTCACAGCCTCACCAGTGGAGGCTGATCCCATCTCCATCCCAGGAGATGTTCCTTCTTCCCAGGAGAAGCAAACAGTGTTTGTCAGTAGTGACAAGACATATTTCCTAGATAAACTGAAGCAAACCTTTCCAAACCTTCATTTAAGAAAATGAGGTTGTAAGGTAAGAGAAAGTCTTCACCTAGATCCTTCTTACTTAAGACCATTCACTCTGGGGAAAGAGGCAGAGGAAAAGACTGCCTTCTTTAAACCCTTCAGCGAGGTCTTCCTGCTTGCTTGCCATCCAACACTTTCTGTGTGCATCTGGCACAGACACTCTGCTCTTTATAAAGGTAGCTGTATCTAACCAAATTTTATCCAGACAAAGCCCTTTAACTTTTAGCTTCCTAGATGGGACCAGCTGACCATGATAAATGCAGTGAGATTCTCAGGAGGTTCTCTGTGTCAGAATTTTTCATTGTAAGCTTAGGAAGTCTTGTTTTCTAACCACCTGCTGTTATATTTCGTCTAATATAATTATACAATCAATAGTTGAATTACATGGTTTTCATAAATGATTACAGATAAGAGCTATTTCCATCACCTAAAACCACTTTCTTGTGTTGTTGACTTTACCAGAAACAAGGTGATAACATCTGATGTAGCCAATAACTATCAGAACTGGAACCTATAATCACAGGAATCAATAGAATTCTCTCCACCTAGAATTGTAAAATATCACTGAAGGCAGAGTGGTGAGTCACAGTTTGTGCAAGGCAAAAAAATGAGGTGCTTGAGTACACATTTATCTATCCTTGTTCATGAAGAAATAGTCATCAGTAGAATTGTATCAATGTGCCAAATTGTCTGAAGAAACCCTAGGCATAAATAGTTCTCTAAGGAGGAAACATATTAATAACCATTCCTTTTGAAAACTGAGTTAAAATACATTCCTTTTCTAATATTAAGGCATATTCTGCAGTCCTGTTTCATCTGTTTCCCCTGATAATAGGAAACCACAATTTCTTATTTTATTGGAGTGCTACAAATCTGAATACTTTAACAATATGACTGTGTGATAGGTATGGACAAGTTTTAATTCTGTAGTTAAATGTTAGACTTGATGGAGAAACTAAATTTAAATGAATGTTATATGCTTGTTAAGTTTCTCATATTCAGGTTTTAAAATAGAATGCATTCTCCTTTTTTTTTAAAAAAAAAAATAGAGTGTATTATTCAGGAAATTTTTATATTAATTCCCTCCCCTAACAATATGAATATCATCTAAGTTTTTTACTTTTTATCTATTTTTTCTTTTTGAAGTGTTTACACTTTTCAGCTATGGGACTCAACTTTTTAAAATTTAGATTATTGGCTAAGTTTTAAAAATGTCTTACTTAACTCTTAAGTAAGAACTTACTGAACTCTGATTCAGAAGATGAGAAAAAAAATCAGTTCTGTTCACTCAAATGTTTATAGTTAGAAAATAAGAAAATATAATGAAAAGTCATGAAAATCCTGAATCCCACTGAATCCAGAATGTTTATTTAATTTTATATAAGATATCCTGTCAAAAAAAAAAAAAAAAAAAAAAAAAAGAAGCAAAAAAAGAAATTTTTAGCCAAATCCTGTTCTTGACACAGTTTTTTATAGGAAAAATTTCCAGATGACAGTTTTCAACTGCAACAGTTACTAGTTTTAGGAATGACAGAACAATTGGAGCAGTGAAGCTTTAAACTATTGTCTTTTTCCTTGGGGTAGCCTTGAAAGAATACATTCACCCATTTATCAAGAGTGAACAATTTTTTAGCAGATGACTAAAATATAATTTCTTTTTCATTGGTGTCAATCATCATGATAAATATCTTGATTGAAGCTCTCCTATACTCATTTGCAAATATGGAGGGGAAGTAGAAAATACTACCAGGCAGTGTAAATGATGGCAAAATTCTATTTTGTTAGCAATTTGCATACATTTTTGCTGAGTTTACCTAACTACAAATTTGTGTGACACAGCAGTGCTACATACAAGTGGACAGCCAAGCCACACAGCCGTATTGTGATGACAGTTAATGATGTTTGACAGGGAGCTGAGGGGAGACTGTTCTTTTTCAAAATCGTGTGTTGCCACATACATATATCGGTATTTGCAAACTGCAGTTTCTCAGGCAGTGTTATGCCATCTAAAGAGAGAAATGAAAGCAGCTTTTGTTAGTAAACAGTCAATGGGCATGGCAATCAGATTGGATTAAATAATTAATCTGCAATAATGGTATCTAGACAGGAAGGGACCATCAATTTGGCAACTGAGGGGATGGGATCCATTTGCTAATGCTTGGGAAATGTTTTCATCGTGAAAGAAAAACTAACCTTGAGATGAAAGCCTTCTAAACTGTAGATTTACGAGGACAGACTTTGGCTCAGCGTGTAGCAGATAAATTCTGTGCAATTTACAGACCCACAGTCATGATCAGGTTTCCAATACAAAGCATGGGAATTCAAAAGTTTCTGTCTGGGGAGTCTTTCCATTTTACATTGCATCTTCAGGAGTCCAGGGACATCTAAATTGCACATGCTGTGGATTTCTTTGATAAGTTAAGCTTCCCTGGCTTCAGAAAGTGGCAGATCAATGATGCAGCTTGTGCTAGTGCGCTGGTCCTGCACTGAAATCTGTGAGCTTTCCTGCGACTGCACCGGGGCTGAATTTCTCTTGTTTCAAATTCCTGCTCTCCTGTGTGCTGCCGCCATCTCTTCTCTCAGCCTGTCAGCACAGTCTGTTCGTCTGTGGGTAGCTGCCACTATGTGATCTGCTCTTCCCCTTCCCCTTATGTGTCTGTAGCCTTAGGGACCACTGAAAATGCTACCTGGTGGCTTGCAAGCCTCAGGGTGCACACGTGTGTGTGTGTGTCTACAAACGTATATGTGTGTGTTCATAAAATATAATGTGTATTAATGCTGACATGCAGGCAGCCAAAATAAATAGTGATTGAGCTCTATTCTTGTTTCAAAAGCAGGCTAACGTCACAACAAGACCAAGGTGCCTAAAGAGGCAGATGGAATTCTTCTGGGATTTAAAATCACCCTAAATGCTGAAATAGCAATGGGTATTTGATGTTGACAGGCTTGTAAAAATCCTGCCACACACTGGTTTGCACCTCTAGATACTAAAATGTGGTCCAAAAATACTGTGGTCAAACTCTGCTTCCCATATGTCAAACCTCACATTGTTCTGTGGTCACACCAGTGACTGAGTCAGCTCTAGAGAGGAGGGCTGCAGCTGGCTGAGTAGCCTTTGCTGCTGAGCTGCTTGAGTGTACGCCAGGGTTTAAGGGAGACAAAGTGGGGACCAAACTGTTACAACCGACTTGCAGTGAGAAAGACCTAGCCCAACCTAGCCTTTAGGATCTCTATGCTTTTGTACAAGATATAAATGAAGGGAAGAAGGTAGATAAGTGTGCTCATTTTTAAGTCTTTCTGTTAGCTCTAAGGAAAAAATGATCTGGAATCTCAGATCTTGTCCCCTCAGTTTAGTTGTTGAAGCATTGCTTGCATTCCGATTTCCTCCAGCTGTTAAAATAGATGCGAATGGAAATACTAGTAGGAAAAACCCAAGCAATTCAGCAAATATCTGTATTTACAAGAGTCAGGCTAAAAACTATTTCCCCTCTGTCCTGATTGCCTATTTGGATAATGCTTTTTCCATACTGAAGTCAAAGTATCTCACACTGTTGTGGGTTGGTTTTTTTTCTGTAGACAGTTTTTGGGATGAGGAGTAGTATTTAAAAGTATTTATGCAAGTAAAGACAGATTTGTCATTAGTGAGATTTGTTCTGGAAGTGCAAAACTAGTTGCCTAAACCTCTGATTCGTAACTTAAACTCTTACTTCACTTAGATTGTTTCAAGTGTAAGAAACCTGGCACCTGACTTGCAATCCAAGGTATTTATTTTTCCAGGTCATATTATGAAGGTCCTGCTGTGAAAAAGACTGAAAAGAAAGTGTGGTGCATGCACAGACTAAGAGAGAAATGAAACCATTGGGATCAGGCCAGGGAGACACTAACCTGATCAGACTAAGGCACTTCTCTGGGTTTTTTTGGAGGATACAAGCATCTAAAATTGTCCCCAAGCTACTTTGACTTGATGGTGCTGCAGGTAGTGAAACCTCTAAAAGACTTAAGGCAACTGATCCGCACTGCTCCTGGAGAAACCAACCTCTGTCCTCCAGAGGCATCCGAGGAAGACCCACTTCGCCAGGCTGAAGCTGATCTTGCAAATACCTCTCTGAGACTCTTAGGGCATTTTAGTTCTTGTGTATTTTGATTACCTAATCCAAACCCCTATGTGTGTGCCCACGTACCTTTGAGGATTTGTACAGTGCATGGTTTGGCTTCTATCTAAGACTTTCATGTGAATATTAAAACCACTAATGGAAGGAAATATTTAACAGTAAATATAAACTTTTTCAAGATGTGTGTATAAAACTAGAGGGAGCACAAGTACCTTCCTCTGTCCTTTGTGGACTATCTTTAAAATACTATAAGAAACACTCTGTGGGCTCTAAGACGTCATGAAGAAATATATTGGCAGTGTTATTTAGTTAAAAATCAGTTGTTTTATTTGTTCCTCTTGAAAATGTGCCATTTTAATTTAGGAAGTGCTACACATGTAACTACATCCAAGAATTACCATCATGGCTTCTCTCAGCCCATGTTTGCTTTGATAACCATACATGTAATACAAACGTACATTAAATTCTTAGATTGGTACACTTTTAGCTCAGATTGCATGGCAGAGACACTAGCATTTTGCAGTTGTTATTGGTTGGTTTGCCTGGGTTGTAATGGCCTCTAGAATGTGCTTTTATCATTAGGAATGCTAGTTTGTGTTTACCATCTTGGCTTCAAATATACATCATGGCTTTTTTTGTGTTTCTACATAAAGACAGGCAGAATAGTGAACCTTGAGACTGCCAAAGAGGACACTGCAAGCATAGGCAAATATCATTGCAGTTTTTATCTATAATTTTATTACAGATCCCCATATTGAGTCCACAACTAAAATCAATGTAAACTGGCATTGCTTTATTAAGGCTCATGGGGGCAGATTTGCCTTAGTTAGAAGAATTTGCTCTTGTCTCGTTTTGAGAATGTGATTCAAGGTGGTCAACATCCTAGTTAGAAAACTGGGGGTTTTGGATCTGGGTAAACCTGAGTATCTGCAAGAGAAGTAGAGTCACCCAAGTCAGAAGTCTATGTTAATGCTTGTGGATTTTTTTCCTTCACGAAAAAACAGAGGCATTCATGAGCACTGCATGATCAATGCAGTCCAAAGAAACTGTTTTGGGGAGATGTCATAAACATTTTGAACTTCTTGTCATTTGGTGCCCACATAGACATTTTAGAAGCATACCTGTTCTGAGACACAAATAGCCAGCTCAAGAAATCCTATAGGAAAATTACTATATTTGAGGCTCTGAAATAATCCAGGGTGTAATGACTTTTTTTTTTTCTGGTTAAAAAAAAAGAAGGAATAATGCTACATCTTGCATTATCAGAAGAATTAACTCATTACTCTTTCTTAATACTATACTGAAAGCTAGGAACTGGTTTTAATTTCTTCAGTCCTGCCCATGCTTAAGTAACATTAATGCTGAAGTAACAGCCGTGATAATACTTGCTGTGCAGCAGTATAGTGGTCTATCAGGGTGTCACTCCTGCTAATAACTTCTCTGTCTCAGTCCCTCTTTTCTCTTTTGTTTAAGGAAATATTTTTACAATAGGAACATTTTAAATCTGGCTGATTTTTTTTTTTTTTTAATGCTCTGCAGCAAATAACAAAGATTGGTATAGACCTTGCTTACTTTTCAATGTTGTTGGAGTGCTGCATAAAGCTGTCTGAGTCCCATTAAGGTATATGGGAACCATATGGACAGATCCCCAAGTACCACTTTAAAAGGTAGGTGATTCTGTCTGTAACAGAGCACAGGATTTTCAAAGTGCTGATCACGCTTCTCTTTGTGAAACTGTCTCAGGTTTATATTTTCTGCATTTAACTCATGGAAATTGCTGTAGATAAAGAGTCATCCTGGAGGCTGGATTCTGGGTCACATCCTGCTTCCCACCGCTTTAGTTTTCCCACTACTGACTGTGTGGACAAGTCTTCTGCAGAAGTTCTTCTAACAATGTGCCATTTGGGGCACTGTAAACATGTAGGCTGACTCTGTTCTAAACATTATTTATTAGATGTCTTGGATTCATTTATGCTCCCCTCAAAGAGCCGAGGCAGGTAAATGTTTACCAACTGAGGAATCTTTCTCATTTGCATGCTGAGAAGTCTTCTGAAATGCAAACCTCCTGGTTCCTCTGACTACAGTGTATTATTTAAAGCTTTTATTTCAGAATTACTAACCAACTTTTAGAAAGGCTATTGTGAGGGACAAGGACAAAGGCCCTTTAGACCTGGTTATGACAGGAGATGCTCCTATGCCTATATTATCTAATGTGGGAACAAACACAAAAGAAATTTCCAGGGAAAATGGATGACCTGCGTTTTGATAGGTTAAAATACATTGTGAATACATCTGGCAAATTTGCAGAGCTTCAGGGAGGCCTCTGCAATGCCTGCCCTGAGAGGTCTGTGGGATAATCCCTGCGTGGAGGCCCCTGGCTCAGCCTGGCTGCCAGGGAGGGCAGTGGAATCACAAGGGCCTGGCTTTGGGGTGAGCAGATGGTGGTGGCAGCTTGAAGGAGCTCAAAGAGGATAGAAAGTGTGCAGAGGTGAAGGTGCACTTACATGTATACTTGTGCCTTGCGAGGTGCATACTCTCTGGCTACCTTCTGGTTCTGCTTATCCTACTTTTATACTGTCCAGTATTGCACGAACTGACAGGAAAAGATATAAATAAGCAAAGAACAAGAGACAGACAAGAAGATGGGAGGAAAGAATATGAGATAGCGTATAACTGGAGAGGATGACTGGCACATACTGCATCCAGTCCATTTTTCCTTATTTCTACTTATTCCTTGACTCCACTCATGTGGGCTCCATGGCAATTAGGTTTGGGATGTATTTCAGCTGATGAGGAGAGAGGTTTTTTACATCTGTATGGAAGTGTTTACATTGCACTTGAATATTTTAAAGCAACTTCAGAGATGCATCTGATGTAGCTTTTCATACTGCAGTCTCAAGTGGTCTTTGCTGCCTCCTTCATGATTCAGGCAGCCCCTCTTGTGCAAGAGGTGTCTCTGTACTACAGCAAAAATTAGATAACATTACCTCCTTGTAATTATGTAGCAGTGATCCTTTTGTCTGTATCTGAGAGTTATAGGGGCATGAACACCTTTGTACTTCTTCAGAATAAAGGCTGGAACTGAATTTTTAACATGAGTTGAAATGTGTAGCTGGGTTCATTGTAAACCTATGTTTGTGGGTAGCTGCATGTACATAAGATTTTTGGCAATTAGTATTGGTGTTCTGTGTTCAGATATAACTCTTAAATACATGATTTTCCAGCTGAAAGGAGGGTCTACTTGACATTTAAGTGATCATTATTAGACAGGAACAAAAAGAAGGAAAAAACCATTTGTTTCCCCTGAGTTCCTTTGAGTGTCTCCTGGACATAATGATAGCCTCACTGGTATGTACGAACCAAAAACATGCCAGAGAGACCTCCAGAGACATCATTTACTTCATTCCCTGTCAGTCTGAACAATTCTCTTTTTTTTGGAGTTTCTGGATACAACATATATTTCTGTCCCTCTGCTCTCTGTCCTGCTGTCTGCCTTTTCATTTTGCAGCCATCAGTGCCAACCCAGCTCAATTCCTGCTTGACACAGGAAACTCGATTGCAACAGCAGGTTCTCAGAAATGCCCCAGCTGATGGACAAATGCCCCAGTTCTCTCAGCATCTGTGCTAACCTTGAAACGCTACCTGGCAGGCACAGTGCAATCAAAAACTAATCAGTGAAATCAAGCTGGGATTTGTTCTTGGGAGCTAATAGGAGAAAAAAAGATGACTGTGCAAATACAGGATGGCTTTCAAGCGGAGAGATGCACAAAGCCTTTCTTAATCACCAGCATCTCAACAGAGTTGTGATAGCAGGACCTGGCAGAGCCTGTCAGCATCTGTGTTAATCCAGTTAATTAGCAGGAAAGGACAAACTCCTCTGGAAGCACCTATGTGACGGGCAAGCTCTCTTCATATTTCATTAGGATGATTGCTTTAAAGGTTGTAGGCAAAACTGTGCCTGTGTTGCTTTAGAGCTTTCCCTTACTGCTATGCTAAAGTTGGGGCATGTTGTAGGGCTTGTGGGGCTGGGAGGTATTGTGGGGGCAAAGAACACTCGGGCAGCTTGGCTTCACAAGGCAGCAGTGTGATAGGAAGAGAGTAGCTTGAGCCACAACCTACGCACCCTGTGTGACTTTTTTTCTCCCCCTCCTCTTGTGCCTTGCTCTTTCAGCAAGGAAAAAAGAAAAAGAAAAAAAAAAAAGGAAAAGGCTGCAATGTGTCACAAAGGAACAGACTGGCAGACATCTGCCTCTTGCCTTATTTATTTATTTCTTTAAAAAAAAAGGGAAAGGGTACAGAGCCAACTCTTCACTCCAGAGCCCCCATTCCCTTAACACACCAAATGGTGGCTGTTGGCAGGGTATTGACAGCTTGTTAATGAAGGAATTCTTGACAAAATGACAACCTGTGTGGGATGCCGTGTGAAGCTGAATCCTCCCACAAACCAGTACTAAGTAATTAGGAGGTGGTGAAAATAGCAACTAACTACTGTTGGGGAGAAGAGGAAGGGGGGGGAATTTAAATTAATTATAAAAGCAGTTCTGGTTTGAAAAGTATCCCTTTTCCCTGAGAAGACACAACATTTTTCCCTCAACTATTTCATCCTCAGAGTTTCTCTGAGCGGGCCAAAGGGTACATCTCAAAAGACTGAGCCTGACGACTGTGAATTCAGTGCCTTTTTCTCTGCAAATATGATCAGCAAATGAAGCACTAATGAAAATCAAACAAAAAGTTGGCCACTGGCGCTGCCCCTTCTGCTTCCCACAAGGGCCCTTTCTGGTTCATCTTACTCTTGTTTTTCCTTTGATTTTTGTCTCATTGCTTCAGGCAGGTGGGCCCAGCTGTCTGTGAAAGGTTTCTAAACCCCTGAGAAGAGGCTGGGTGATGAATCAGCCAAAGTAGAGGGCTTGAGTTACAAAGTGGGTCTTGCCGATAGGCATGTTTTTGAACCGTGGCTTAGCATCATGGGCTCACAGCAGCAGCATCCATGTTCATGACCATGACACCAGTATCAGTTGCTAGAGCATTGCTTAGCAGCATCTGTAGCAAAATCCACAGCTTGTGGTGGAATTATGTTTCAGGTGGTCATTCAGTTTGGCTCACTAGAAAGATACCGTTCTCCATCCTATCTTGAACATGAACTCATGATAATTTAACTACATGGTTCAGAAAAAAAAGAGGAAAAATGGTTTGTACAAGAAGGAAAATCATAGAATCACAGAATAGCCTTGGTTGGAAAAGACCTCTAAGATCATCAAGTCCAACCATTGACCCAGCACTGCCAAGTCACCACTACCCCATGTCCCTCAGCACCTCATCTACACGGCTCTTAAATCCCTCCAGGGATGGGGACTCCCCCACTGCCCTGGGCAGCCTGTGCCAATGCCCAAAAACCCTTTCAGTGAAGAAATCTTCTTAATATCCAGTCTAATCCTCCCCTGGCACAACTTGAGGCTGTTACCCCTCTTCCTATGACTGTTACCTGGGAGAAGAGACCGACTCCTGCCTCACTACCCTCTCCTTTCAGGGAGTTGTAGAGAGCAGTGAGGTCTCCCCTCAGCCTCCTCCAGACTGAACACCCCCAGTTTCCTCAGCTGCTCCCCATCAGACATGTGCTTCAGACCCTTCACCAGCTTCGTTGCCCTTCTCTGGACATGTTCCAGCACCTCAATGTCCTTCTTGTAGTGAGGGGCCCAAAACTGAACACAGTATTTGCATTGTGGCCTCACCAGAGCTGAGTACAGGGGAGCAATCACCTCCCCAGTCCTGCTGGTCACACCATTTCTGATACAAGCCAGGATGCTGTTGGCCTTCTTGGCCACCTGGGCACACTGCTGACTGACATTCAGCCAGCTGTCGACCAGCACCCCCAGGTCCTTCTCCACCAGGCAGCTTTCCAGCCACTCCTCCCCAAGCCTGTAGCGTTGCATGGGGCTGTTGTGACCCAAGTGCAGGATCTGGCTCTTGGCCTGACTGAACCTCATACCACTGGCCTTGGCCCATTGCTCCAGCCTGTCCAGGTCCCGCTGCAGAGCCTCCCTACCCTCAGGGAGATGTAATGCATTTTAAATACTGATTTTTTTTTTTTTTTTTTTATTTTTTTTTCCTCAGAGGCTGAAAACTGTTGAACAACTGCAACAGTCAAAATAAAATTTCTAAAAAAGAAAAGCAATCTAGGGAGTCATTTTGATTTTCTTAAATGAAAGCCAGAATTTTGAGAAATTTAGATAACTTTGTTGTTTTCTGCTTTTAATCTGTCTGGCCTTTTCCCACCTTTTAGAGCTTTTGGGAGTGATATTTGATTTCTACCATTATAGATTCAGATAAGCAATACAGAGTGAAATGAACATTTTATACCTTCCATTTTTAAAATAATGTGGAGGAATGAAGAACTTGTAAATTTTGAACAGTCCTCAAACAGCCTATATGCGTTTTCAATTCTTCAGGACTTTTCTGTTTTGAAGGAGCAAATGAACCTCACTAACTCTTGTATTTCATCTATTACTCAAGTAAGTTGGTTCCCTTTTGTGGCTTTTGTAGTCATGCTTTGTTGAAATATTACAAAAGCTACAAATAAATAACTGCCTGAGAAATTATTCATTGATCCTTGAAGTGGATGGATAATAAGAGATCTGTACATTTAACACTATGAAATATTTTTGGAAGGAATAGAGATTGTCTTAGTGCTGGTTTACTGCGTGAGGTCAAGAACAGACAAAAGGATGAACATTTAAAGGTTAAAGGCTTCACTTTACAGGGGGCTGTCAAGACATCTAATGTTTCAATAACCTGCTGTACCAGTGAGAGGAAAAAGCCAGGTCAGGGATATTTTATTCTTTCCAGGTATACTAATAGAGCTATGAAATAATTGTTTATGCTGCAAAACAAGATTGTCTACTTGCCTGTATTCTGTGCCTTAAATTACTGATTATTGTTTTTCTTCTAACTTCTCACCCCACTCAGTTTTTAAAGAAAGCAAACCAGTTTTTGATGTTCGATAATTACATTGTTCAGTAGCATTGTCAAATTAATGATTAGACATAAATGAAAGTTTTATAATTTGGATCGTCAGCGTTTGTTGTGATGTGAAGAAGTATATCAATACTGATGATGAAATTTTGACCCATACGAATGTATGAATACAGTTGAGCAATGGTTCATTAGAATTTTGCTTTACACAGATAAAAAATCCCAGGACTGAAACTCATTTTGGTTTAATTTCTGGCAGCTGGATTAAAGCTTTTGGAGGTGTTCTTATGACAATGCGAACAAGAAATTGCTCTAGAAAACTAGTATGCAGGGTACATGGTGAATCACTGCCCTGGCTTTGTTCAAAATGCAGATCATGAGCTGCTTTCTTTTTAGGAAGAGTTACTCCATGTTCTGGTCCTCAGTATAGGGCCACAGAATGCTACCAACCAAAGGAAAATATATCCAAATGCAAAGAAAACAAGGCTTGTCAGATGATGACTGTAATAAAAAATTAGATAATAAAAATTGGTCACAGCACTTATTAAAATCTGGACTGTAATGTAGAGGATAATCTTGCCTTCAAGTGTGGACTAGGTGCTGTAATAATCTTTCTCACAAATAGGAAAGAAAAGGTATACGACCCCTTTGTGTTTGTTCTGGCAATTTAGGGCTGGCTTGGTGGTACTGAATTAGGGAGGAGCTCATTTACACTGAACAGGACTGCTTGTGTCATCATGCTCCTGGGGTCTGGTTCTTTGCTTGTAGATCAAGAGGCAAAAAATAAGGCTACCACTGATTTGAAATTCTCAGCCTTCATGGGGATGCTGCTGTCTATGCTGCTTATAGGCCTTGACCTCCCACTTCTGGTACCTGCGGAGGAAGTGGAACTAGCATCGATGTCAGTGGGAAATGCTCTCTTACAGAGTAGGTAAGAGCTAGTGCTTGTCACTGCTACAGAAGGTGGCTGTGAATGAGGCTTGCTCCTCTGACACGCTAAGTAAAACACATCTTTTGTGTCAAGTGCTTTGCAGGCTCAGGCTCAGTATTCTCAGTCTTTTATTGTAACAACCTGCCAGTGAGGAGCCATGTACCAGAGAATCTCTTCTTGCCCCAGGGTCTTATTTGTCCAAAAGCAACCTGAAATGGAAGTAAATTCCAAGTAACCACATGAGTGAAACAGTTGGAACATTGTCAGCAGAGAGTCAGATGTGTACAAGCAATGTGGACTATGCTAACCTCACTTGCATGGGATTTGTTCAGCTGCTAAACAACAAAAGAGTCACGGGATGAGAACTCTCTCACTCTTTCATTGATTTTAATAAATCCCTACATTTCTTGTGCTAACTAAAATAAAGGGAGAAGGCTTTTCAAAACCTGAAAAAGTTTACCTATTAGTATCCCTTTTATGTATGAGCTCCTATTATGCTCAGGTGCTCAGAAAGGCATCCAAGGTGAAGCACAATAATGATATTCTTCAAAGACCTTTCTCTTGTCTTATGGGTAAGGAAATGTAGATCATTTTGCAATTAATGATCATGCTGTTGGATTTCATGTGGAGTAGCAATAACGAGCTGAAATGGAAGCGCCTTAAATGTACTTGTTTTTATGACATTGCAAAATTATGCTTAATATTTGCAATTTGGTTATCTAAACTCACATGCTGTCTAATCCATAGTAAACATTATGATTCTTTCAGAGATACTGGGCATGCATATTTCTTTCATATTTCTTGAGATCAGTTAGAGATATTGAATACTTGACACTTTTGAAAATGAAATTACTCAAATAGATGCTGAAGTATGGCCAAGGGAACTCTGTTTCAGGGAGTGATTTTGAAAATCTTCACCTGAGACCTGTCCTGGAATCAAGCAAGAAAATGTAGTTACTTTGTGTAACACTTCTGTGTATGCTGCCCATCCAGCACCAGACCTCAACTTGTCCAAATTTTGTGCTTATTAGAGCTTCACAGTCAGGAAGTTCTCTTCGTGAAGGCTGTCAACCAAGTGCCTGAATTGCATCCTGCAATCTGAGTCTGTTTAGATCTCATAATATCTGTACTGTAGGTACAAAAAAGAGCAGCAATCAATAAGCAGCCTCCTTTCACTCAGCATTCCTGGATAGTATTGTTCAGGGAGTCTCCAAGAAGGATATGTGTGAATTTTAGAGCAGAACTTTGCTTTCTCTGTTTTCATTGTATGAGCTAGGAAAAATCCTGATAACACCAAGCTGCCTTCTCCCTTGCCAGCCAGCACCAGCTTCTGTTCTTGTGCAGGTACTGATGCTCAGCATAGTTATTTTTTCTCATAAAACAACTGCATTCCCACCAATGCTTACCATTTCCAGCAACTGGTGTTGGCTGAGCAAATTGTAACCTGGGATCTCTCCTTCCTGCGCTGTAGCTTATATTTCCCCACCACATGACCTCAGCGATGGATTGCGTGTAACTACATAGTGCCCCACACGGTGAAAACCTGATCCTTGACAGTGACTGCGCTAGCATGGTCCAGGTGCTACCCATAACACTGTGAAGCAGAGCACTATCTCAGTGTAGGCAGATTTTACTACAGCGTAAATGTGTATTGAAGGAAGATACAGATGAAGGAAGTTGCACCAGCAGCAAAAATGTACATGTGTGGCAAAGCTTTACAGAACTTCCAGAAAAGTAATGGCACAGTGTTGAATTGTTAGGTCTTTTTTTGTAAATTATTTTGAAAGTATAACTAGGGTAAGGAAATAAAAATGAGAAACTGAAAAGCCAGGCAAAGACAGGTTAAGGAAACTGTCTAAGGAGACTGCAATTAAACCATGGGAATTTCTGACTCCCAGGCACATTCAGCTCAGTTCATCAGAGCTTGCTGCCTCATTATTATTTAGAAATATATGTTGGCTTGTTCACTTTATTCACTTTAATCGTCTTGCAGCTCTTTCTACTCTAGGGCATTACTGGTGGACAGGACATTTATAATTTGGAGAAATCCTGGACCTGGAAATGGGTGAATTGCTACAGGTCTTAAGCAGGTGCCATTTCATAGCAGTAGATCCTGTGATTTAGACCAGTGGACATTCCAGGCTAAGAGAAACAGAGCTCATTCGGCAGGTAGTAATACATAATTGGGAAACTACATGTTGCTGCATCGTTATTAAGATAAAAACTAGGGCTAGGAGATGTTTGCTCTATTTCAACAGCAGGCTATCAATATTCTCAGCAGCATTATTAGTATTTATTGAAAATCTTTTGTAAAGCATTGCAAGTTTACACAGAGGTAATTTACGTCAGATAATTAGGATGCCTAAAACCATATAGGGAAGCATAAATGCTTGCAGTGCTAAGTACTTGATTGTATTACATTGCAGTGTTATTCCAGGGGGATTAGAGCATTTTCTGTCACTGTTGATTGCATGGCAACAAAATGAGAAGTTTGTTACGCACGTTTCTGGGTCTGACTGGTTAGAATTCTAAACTGCGCCTTAAAATTAGTCTGATCCTGCACAATCTAACTGATACTCTCCAGCAAAAAAGATGCAAGTGACATTCCACAAAATGCTGTATCTCATGTTTTGCATAAACCTTATTGTGTCTGCAATACAAATGGTTTTATAAAGCACCTATGTGTGAACTACTGACTTTGCTTTTACCAGCATGCAGTTTTGAAAGACAATATTGCCAAATGCAGCCATATTTAACCATATATATTGACTGCCTCTTGTCATAAGACAGTGTTTTCCCTTTAAAGAAACAGCATAATATGCCATCAAGATTCTGGGCTTGAGCCTGAATCATTCCATTTAGTGAACTGCGAAAAGAAGTTCTGGATATTACCAAATCTTCTGGCTGTGTACACAGGCAAGATTTAATTTTGGTTCTGTATGTTCTGAATCTCACTATTTGTCCACCAGGAGGATGTAGTTCTGTATGTTGTATGTAAATTCAGTATACGCTTAGGTTTAGATTGGATCTTGAGCCACACAGCAGCCCACATTGGTGTCAATCAGCCCTTAAATTCATGATGTGTTAGATCACTAATCAATATTGGGAGCCTGATACAAACCCTGCAGAACTCGAAGGGAGCTTTTTGATCCACATCAGTGGTCTTGGTACGAATCCACTCTGCTTAACTGAGCTTTTCAGCTAAGGCACAGGTCTGGCTAAGGTGTAGGTCTGACCATGGCATAGGCCTGCATCATCTCAGAGGGGGCAATTGGTAACACTACACTTGGAGGAATTTGTTTGCTGCTTCCTCAGTGTGTGTCAATAAGTGGTGTCTGGGTTAACAGTTTATCTGCTGCATAGCTGTGGTCATTTGCTGACTCTGCTGAGATGCTGAGGGAAGACAAGATGTGACAGGACTGGTGCCCTTGCAATAGGGAGGGTAGGGGGTGTGTTTATTCCCACATACAAGCTGTTAAAGGTTGTGAAAGCCTCTATGAACTTTCCTACTGCTCCTTCCTTAAGTGCTCACATGGGGGCCAAGTAAAATGTGGTGATGTGCCTGACAGAAAGATTTTGCTAGGTCAGGCATGAGGATGATGCTTTCCAGGGCTAAGGTTTTGTGAAGAGTAGAGGCACAGAGATCCAGGAGCGTTACTAAATGGGCCAATCAATACCAAATCCATTTTTCACCACTCATTCACAGGAAGAATAGGGATATCTAACTCAATCATTCCTTATAGAAAATAAACAGGCACCTTGACAGCTCATGAGAAAAATCATTCACTAATGCCAAGATAATGTTTCTAAACAACTGACTGGATCAAAGGGGAAATTTAATTGATTATGTGCTAAATATTCTCTCTCCCCCTGTCCCTGACATAGCACTCTCTCGTACACACAGAGTGAAAATACCCAGACAGTAGGCTGAACAATTTCCTTCTTGTTGCCATAGAAATTTCAGGCAGCTATCCAGTACTGTGGCTGGATTACTTCTAGAAACACAGAGTTTGAGTCTTTGTCACTTAAATGATGTAAATCAGAAACAGTGCTGCTGAACTCAGTGAATTGTGTAACTGGTGTAAATGAGAAGAGAGCCAGTGCTACAGTGTTAGAGGCTCTTGCTTTTTTTCGGTCATTTTTTAACTAAGCAGGAAAAAAAGATTAAATTATGCTTATAAGCTACAGCATGTCTGTTGTGGCCAAGTTCAAAATCCTGGGTGGAATATTACAGTTTTTTAGGATTTCTGTTAATTGCTGATAAAGTCTTTGGTGTAGGACTTGAGTACTGCTCGAATCATAGGACAGATACATTTATGTCTGAATATGTGGGGAAAAAAAAAAAAAAGGTGAGAGGAGAAACCAGAAGCATTTGAACAAAATGACTTGTCTAGACTCACAGATTAAAGGCAGGGTAGGAGCAGATCTCCTGTCTCTCCTACTCCCATCTTACTAGACAGTGCCTGTGAGTATAAGGGCAGTGCAGCAGGTAACAAGAAGGCAATGCTCCATTACCCTGTTTGCTTATACCAATATGCATTTGTCAGATCTAGTTTGTAGGTGAAGATCCATCTGGGCATCCCAATAAACAGCATATGACTATGACATCCAGCTGTGGTCTGTTGCTGTTGTTTTGAATTAATCAGAGTTTGGCTTTCTCTGCTCTTTGTGGGAAGGGAGAGATGAGGGAGTTGAAACAAATGAGACAGAGCTTCTTTTATGCCAGGCATATGTATTTGTAACAGGCCATTTGACCCTTTCTCAGGGCACCCACAGCTCTACAAGTGTCTGCCCACCTCCTGCAGCAATCTGTTTCCAGTGCTTGCCTGAGACAGGAACTCAGTGGGCAGTTGGAAGTGTCCTGATGGAGATGTTCAGGACCCTGGGACTCCCTCTAGGTCCAGCCCTACTATTGGGAGGTTGAGCTGGATTGAACACAACCCTGGCACTGCAAGGGTGTGACCTGTTGGCGTACAGAGTTTCCAGCCCAGGCTTGGACAAATGCACCATCAACATCATATATCTACCAGGGTCCTGCAGCTTCACCCTTGCCTGGAAAAGCTGATTCCAGTGCATGTACCAGAGTGCCTGAGAACAGCTGTGTTGGGGATCTGCACATTCCAAGGCTGGCCTTGTGGTTTGTACATGCGATCATGCACACATGGTTTCAAATATGTTCTTTTGGGCTTGTTCCTGGCCTCTGACATGTGCAGCATGGAGTGCGTGACAGGCCCTGGGACAGTGTGTTGATTGTGCATTGAAATCATTCACCCTGGAGGGCGATGAGGCACAAGGCACATCGCAAAATATAACTTGTTTCTCTGACCAGCATTAGCTTCCCCTTCGTAAGCTGATTAGGCTGTCAAGTGCTAAGGCTGATGGGATGGCAGTAGTATGGATACAAGCCATTCCTGCAGGAACCTTAAATGGTTCAGGGACAAGTTGAAATCTATCTCTATGGGCTACAGAATTCTGCATCTACAGACTCAGATTTTCCAGAAAAAAAATCCCTTACAAAATAGCCATTTTCTAGGGAGACTTTTCTTCCCTTTCAGATATTTATATTCATGAGGAAAAAGATTTTCCATGTTATATCTTTCCTTCTATTTTGTGCTGAAGTATAGGAATTTCTAACCTGAGGGCAGGGGTGGTGTTAGGCACTTTCCTTGGGCACTATTGTCATTACATGCCTCTGTCTAGAAAAGTTATTCTGTAAAATGTGTTCTCTGCTCTTTCTGGTAATATTTTTACAGATTAATGGATGAATGACTGTCAATAATACTGCTGGTAGATATTAACATGGTTCAAAGGCATTAAGATGCTGTCACCCCTGAATGAGCTGTGTGTTCTATATCAACATTATTGGGAGCACTGTGGACTTTCACATTTGGACCATCTGTAAATACAGCAGCTCCATGACTCATGTATTTTTTTCCCCTATTTGAACTCAAAAAAAAATAATCTGGCCCATCTGCAGCTGGACTTGTTTAGAAAATCTGATTGCCTTCCAGACACCAGCCATCCATGCTCCAGGGATGACAGTCTTTCCACACGCTAATTAACTGAGGACAGAAGAAATCATCACAAAACATTCCCATCTTTGTGCCTGCAGCTGTAAATTCAGAATTAAAGTAATTTGGGGAGAAATAATGTTGTGAAGTGTCACAGAAGATTTGAAACTGCCAGTGCTTTTAAAGGAGCTATGCTTATAACCATGCACTGAATATGACACTGAAATATAATATTCACTTGTTTAGTGACTTCTTTGTTCTGCCAAAAAAGCCCATCAGAATTAGGGCCCTAAAAACATTTATATAATTCGGATTGGAAGCTTGACCAGGGATTTACAGTGATAAGGGTTAGAAGTAACTCAGGCATGGACCTTTGATGTCTACGCTGTTCTGTGTTAAACTAAGCCACTGAGAGTCATTAGGACTCTTTTCAAAAAGAAGATGTGCCAGGAGAAATGGCAAAGGCATGAGGCTCAGCTGCTAAATAAGGAAATCTAAATGAGCAATATCTCGAACTCCAGAGATTTATGTTATACCAGCTGCCTGAAAGAGACAAATGTTAGTTATTCAAGAGGAATCACATGCAGTAAAGTCTTACATGTTAAGCATATTGTGACATTGGTAACTGCTGCATGCAAACGAGGACGGTGAAGGATGTCCATAAGGGTTCCTCAGCGATTACTGCACTTTTGTCAGCTCTTGCCTTTTAACATAAATCTTATGATATGTGTTATTTTCCACTAATTCTTAGTGCTGTGATAGAAGAATCTCAGATTCCATAGGAAAGAAAGAAAACAGTGGGGGGAGAAAAGACTAAAAACATGATTAAAATTATTCCCCATCCAGAAGATGAATGAAAAGAACCTAACGTTTTATCTTTACCTCCAGATTTGTCCTTCAATAAAAGTGAAAATAACTCCTTAGCTGCAGGACTTCGCTCATCACGGTGGCTCTAAGCTGTCTGTGTACTCCCATTTACACCCCCCCTGATTTCCCAACAGAAATCTTTGTGTAGATGAGTGTATTCAGGGCTGTTCCAAATCTCATTAGTCAAGTCAGAGCCTTTCAATTGCCTGTAGTGGTCTGTTGGATCAGCACTGTGATAGTTAATAACAAGTTAGAAATGGCCACTCCAGTGTCTGGTTACCCCAAAAGACTTCTTATAACATTTTTCTGCTGCAGTAAGCCTAACCAGTGACTTCTACTTTTTTCCGTACTACTGAGCTTAATAGGTCTGCATGAGGTGCATAAAAAAAGCAGTAAGGAAAATGACTTCTGCTTTTCTGTCTTCCAGGTATCTCCTTTATTTAGGTATGCCTGCATCACTGTCAGTTGAACACTAGATGCCTTGGTAATGAATTAGAATTGAGCATCCCCTGAGTATTCTGTACTGAAAGGTTTTTTAAAAATAATCATTTTAAAAGAATGACAGATTGAGAGCAAAAGCAGTCCCAGAAGTTTTGTATCTACTTTATGTGTGACTCAAATCTAGGGTGTCCAGCTGGTTCAGACAGAGCTTGCAATGATTTTCATCCTTGTAGATCCTGGCTCCTTGGGAACGTGTTATTAAACAACCTCCTGTTGCATGGTTACGTTAGTAAATGTGTGTGCTACTGCATGACTGCAAAGGCAGCAAGGGTACAAAATTTCAGATGGGATCTGGAATATTAGTGTTCACTAATACAGTGAGGCAGAGCACTGCACAAATACATGACAGTGAGGTCAGCAATCCATGGAAGGTAGCAGAAAACAGACAAATTTTTAATGACAATCAGCAAGACCAGTGAAGTGCTGGGAACTAAGTCCACAAAATCTGTAGAGAGGTGTGTCTGTGAGAGGTGACACTAGCTGACTTTCTTGGAGGGGAACGACTTGGTGGCTATTGGGAATTTGTGGATCCCCAGCCTTATGCTGATTCAAGACAGTACAAATCAGATGACCAGCAGCATCTTCCTTACTTCTGGCTCCTGATGGGTTTTTACTGGGAAATCTTGTAAAATAAACACAATCTAGCCAACCTCCTATGAAAGACAGCAGTAAAAAAAAAATAGTTAAAGGTTAATCTCTTTGACCATTTGCATCTATTTTTATTTCTAGTGCTGCGATCCTAGAAATTTTAATTAAATCATGCAGTGCAAAACATCTCCTCTGCAGCTGTCTCAGCGTCTGGGATACCACCACAATCTCTTGGGACAGGTTTTACCATACAAAGTAAAAGACTTGTACATAGGAGGAAAGTCTGAACCCAGTGGACTAACTCAGTGAACATAAGCAGGGAAAGAATATAAGTATCAGAGTCTGGCTCTACAGGCTATATCAAACAGTGATCTGCTGTTTTGCAGATCAAGGGAGTTCAGAGGCCAGGCTGGAGCATGCTGGACTTGCACCAACCCATATGCCCAGCTACCCCCCTGTGGAAACTAGGCGTGAAAGAGGGACAGGGTCTCATCTTAGTCTGGAGTCTGGACATGACCCTGGCAGATTTCTGAAGCTGGGATCTGGCCAGAAACTTCGCTCCACAGTGTAGATCACTTATTGCAGCACTTTATTATCTGGATTGTAAAGGTGCAGTTATTATTTTAGCTGACACTAAAAATGCATAGCTTGGTTTGCTCCATGTCAACTTGTGTGCTGACACATGTAGAGCCATTTAGTAGATCATGGCAACTTCCTATGTGACTTTTTGATTTACTACATATTCCTCATTCAAATTCCTACTGGGAAAGGAGCTGTGACAGAGTATCAGACTTAAATCTGTCTACTTGTGATGATAGAAGTTTCATACTTCTGTATTGGTATTCCTAACAGAAACACAGTAACCTTTATTTGACTACAGCTCAGTTGCAGCTTGATTCCTCAAGCAATAGTTTAAACTATTTGAAAGGGAAGTGTAGGCTATATAAAATGTGTAGAGAAGACAGGAAGTATCTGAGCTTGTAAGGCACAAGTTTCAATAACAACATGCATTTTCATGGTGCAGCACACAGAAGAGGATGGGGACATAAAGTGTCAAGGTCTGTGTCCCACAGGGACCATACTGGAACTGGGGATGAGAACCTTGTTTCTCCTATAAATTGATGTGTTTCCAGTTGTGTTGTTTTTCAGCAACAGTGTGTTCCAACAGAAAGCAAATACCTCTCATTAAAAAATACCTACCCAAATACTTTTTTTCTTTTTAGAACAGTTCTGAAGTGTGAGCAGCTCTAAGTTCCATAAATGGTGCTTTCCATAGTTACTGGTGGAATTTTCTTCAGATGAGTGGCCATACCTCACAGATACTGTGGATTTACTTAATATGGGACTTAAAAGGGAGATTTGCAAAGGCATAAAAAACCAACAAGTACCTAGTTTTTGTCATCAGATGAAGCTACTCATACAACTAACATTTGTGCTTTTGTACATCTGTGTTTCATTTCTGTTTGTATGACTGATCCTTTGTGTTGGTGTGGTGGTGCCAGTCAATCAAGCATTGAGCTAATTAATTACATGTGTTTTACCTTGCTATGTATGAGGGTCTATTTGGCATTCATGTGATACTCAGGAAGGATTTTAATCAGGCTAAGCCACCTCCGCGTTTGAGCTGTGACAGTCTGAATCTGATCAAGAGAAGGAGCAAAAGACGCCTGAGGTGATCAACACTTAGAGTCGCTCCACCCTGATTTGTTTGTTATTTGAACTTGGTGGTTCATAATACACTGAGCTGATACTGAGCACTTCCAGGGAATTATTCATGCAACAGACATTTTATACCTCTGCCCCAAGGGATGGTCAGCTTAAACTGTGCCAACCACATTATGTAGCAAAAGAAATGTTAATGGGGCTGAAGTCAAGTTGTATGACAAAACAAATAAATAAAATGAAACGATGTGAAAACATTGTTTAAAGAGTCAATTTGACTTATCAGTACATTCAAAGTGAACCTTGATTTAAAGTCTCAATTGCAGCTGGGTCGACCCTATGAACTGTACAAGCTGTCACCAGACTGCATTGGCCCCAGGACAGCAAATTCCTTCAGCAGCCCATGTAACTTACCCACTTTCTCCTTTGTGAAGCTGGCCTCGGGTAAGTTGGCCTTGCTCTCATTTCTTGTCGCTGTGAGCTAGTCTGGCCAGCAGGTCTAGCATTGGTGGTTGCTCCAGGATGCCAAAAGTGTTTTCCTAACACAGCATAAGCAGGAAAATAGGCTACTTGATCTGGAGATCTATACTGCGACTCTAATTTCCCCCATGTATTTTGCAAGCAGAGGAGGAAGTTTAGTGTAAGACAAGGTTAGGTTTGTATTTCTGTATACATACAATTGATGTGGGTTTAGTATGCTATTAATAACTGCTGGAGTGTTTTGTCTAGCATTAGGAAAGCAACCAAGGAAAAAAAACCAAACCAACTGCATTAACATGCAATGTGTGTAGGTGAACAAGAGATCTGATTACCTTTCTCCTCTCTTTCTGGATGAAAATATGGATATAATGGAAATAAAATGACTTGCTAATGACTTTGGTAATGGACTGTCTCTTAGAAGGGTATTTAGACAGGGGTATGATATAGTTTAGAAACAACTGAAATTGTGGCTTTTGGCACTTACTGCTCCATTTTAGCCACTAGCTTCCATCTCTGTAGCTACAAATTGGTAGAGCGATAACTGCAGCCTCAGTTCGGCTCTCAGTGAGTGCTGGGGCTGACATAGAGGACTCCATGGCAAAACTGTTTTGCTTCAGCAAGGCTCTAATTTCTCCTTCAGTATACAGTTCCTGGGATGGCTGAATAGCCCATAAAAGGTTTTTAAGCTTTTAAATGCAAAACAAGACATAATTAAGATTAGACTGAGGACTGACTTAAAACGTGTGCACACTGAGCGTGTGAATGACGAAGTAGGTCACAGTGCAAATATAAAGCTCGTAAGGGTAAAAAATTACTGTATTCTTATGCTGGTTTTCTACCTGCACGTGAGATACTTAGATTGTAAGAACAGGTCTGGCATCTGTTAGCTTTCTCTTAAATCTTTCAGACAGACATGGGCATCTCCTACACATTGAGCCCACCAATCTGCTTTCAACTTGGCAGTATCATTGCCAAAGCTTTTTTGTGACTCCAAAGAATGTCTGTTCTGAGTGCCTTGAGCAAGTGAGATGTGAGATAGATTTGACTGAGGTCTTGTTAAGGGTCTAGAGAGAAACAGCAGCTGTTGAAGTTAGTATTATTCTCTGCCACAGTGGAAATTAAGGAAAGCCTTACACAAGATGATGAAAGTTTTCATTTTAAGTACAGGTTTATGTTACAGATTCTTAGCACCTCTGGGGATTTCTGTCAAGAGATTGCTAATGGGAATACCCTTTTCAAAGGATCAGCTGTTTAGATTCATTCCTGCACTACCACAAAACTTTCTTTTAGCATGCGAACACCTTTGTTGAGTGCAACCACTTTTGACAGGAAGTTCATCAGCTCTCACTGGATTTTTTTCAGTGGATGGCTGTCTTTCTCCTATGTTGCTCTCTGCAGGATGGCCCGCCTATTCCTTCAGTAGTGGAAAAATATTTTCATATGCAGTATGGAGTGCATACACAGAAAAAATAATGGTATTTTTGCCAGTGTGCTACTCAGGCTTTGCATGTTTTCCAGTAAATGAGGCAGGAGACTGTCAGCAGAGGTCAAAGGCTGAGCAGAAAAACAGCCTGAATGTCAGGGCAAGAAAGGGCATACTTTCGGTCATGTCTGTGGCCCTGAACTCTCAAGGAAAGGATGGGTCAAGAAGCCATTTGCACTAGTGGGTACTACGTATATAGGCAACAGGAACAGCAGATGTTGCATACTATGAAAATGGTCCCTGGTATATTCGGATGACCTTCCATGCAGAAATATGTGCTAGCCTGTTATTATTCTCTAGTATTAGCCTATTCTTATATAATTTTCATATGTATATATAATCCTAATATTAGCCTATTCTTATGGTCTAGCATCAAGGGCAAAAGGAGAAAGGGTCTCATGATTTTTTGCTGTTGCAAATGTTTAGCAGTGTTAAAGATACACATTAAAACACTGCTCTCTTAGCAGTTGTGCGCCTGATTCTGATAGATGCATCTGCAATATCTGTGGAATAAATATGCAGAGCAGGACTTCATTACTCAATTTGGGAAAAAAACAAAAACAGAGTTAAGGCAGAACACATCTTTTGCAGAAGTCAGTGGGTGATTTAGCTGTATCACAAACTTCTCCATTGCTCTCTTCCCTTTTCCAAAAGTTCTCTGCGGTTTCAGCTCTGGGGTTTCTCCTTCAGCTAGAGTGTATTGTCTGTAAAGTCTTCTGTTAGTATGGATTTTTAGCACTATAGTGAGCACCCTGAAGGGTGAAATTAAATGTGGATGATGACAGAGTGCTGAAACTCAGCAGAATTACAGTTTCAATTACCCAACTACAAATATGGATCAGAGACATATTCCTAAACCCTCAGTTTCCATCTGGGTCTCAAATGACTTCAGACTCACATACAATTTCCTTATTCAGTTGAAACCTGTCTTATTTCTGCTCATGGTCCATTTATTTTCCTGGGACAGCCATTAAAGACATTTAGTCTGGGAGGCACTAAGAATTGCTTTAGAAACATGAGCTAATATCACTGCTGGGAAATGATCTTCTGCCATCTCCCACTCTGTGTCTCCAAATGACGTCTGGTGCAAGTCCAGAGGCTGAAATTAGAAGGTACACTGCGGCTGCTTAAATAACCCAAATTCATTTTGGATGGTTTCTCCAGGAGTATAAAACTGTCTCTCACTATATGCATGATAAACCAGCCTCTTCTGAGACCTCCAGGCACTGCTAGATCATAATCTTATAATAATAGATACGCAATATAATAAGAATTGTTATTATAAATGTTGACCTAACAGTATGAGTGAATATATCAACTCTGGCAAGTATATCCAGATCTGAGATAACTTGTTCTGTTTTGTATGGTATTTGAGATTTGGATGTGTGTTACAGAGTTTGCTCCATGCCAAAAAAATAAACAAGCAATAAAACAAAGTATAGGCACAAATTCTCTTGAGGTAAGGCTAGTATAAATACTGAGTCAGGAAGATAAGCACAACAAAACATCAAGTTTTAGTGACATAGAAGTAGTTCTTTAGAGCATAGGCTTTTGAACAATTCTCCAGTTTACCTTTCCCAGTGAGAAAAAAGCACGAGCCTGCCAATTATATATGAAATATTGCACCAAGTTGTGCGAATTCTTATAGTGCAACCAGGCTGAAACTCAAAGATAGTGTCAGATGTTGACTGTAGCATTTTAACAAGTGTTAGATTATAAGTAACCACATAACTCGTGCTATTAGATCTTATGGTAAAGTGAGGATGTCCTGGGTTCATGCTATTATTTCATGTTCTTAAGAATTTTAGGGAATATGTGGTACAATTTCAACTCCTGGTATGCTGCTCATTACAGAAATGGGGATTAACAGCGAAAGAATGTATCAAGCTAGTTAGAAATTACTGAAGGCCTTATGAATGAACTTCAGTAGGCATAAATTGGCACAGATCAGTTCAACTTGGTGGACTATGCCTATTTTAAATTTGCTGAGATTCCAGCTCATTATATAAAAACCTGCAACCATTTATCGATCATAGCAAGGAAAGGTTAAAATTTAAGATCACAGAAGTAAAGCATTAGTAGACAATAATACCTTTTTACTTTTTTTTTTTTTTTAAGTATAAAAGTAAAAATGACCTTTAAAGATGACATGGTATTTGGGACTCTATAAATTTATATGCTGTTGCAGAACAAATCCAATATATTATTAGGAAGATAACATAGCTATATTTCTTTTTATTACAATTATATTTTTAACTACACTTTTACAAGATACATCATAAAAAGTTAATGTGTCTGAGGATTTAAAAAAAAAAAAAAACAATAAGAAAAATCTATCCATCTACAGGCTCTTAGACATATATTCATAACTGTGTTCTTGCCCTGTTCTAGACACAGTCCAGATTTTTCTTTGCTAGCTTTACTCTCCGGACATCTAAGCTCAAACTTCTACATGGGAATTCTATGTGGGAAGCTATAAAAAGTAAAATTTTGGGCCTTCTCCTTTCTGCAAAGAGGGGAGCTGCGCTGGAGGTTTGATGGTGCTCGACAACAAGGGTATAGCTGTTGCAGAGCTATTTTGTGATAAACACATCCCTTGCCTTTCGACCTGGCTGAGTGAGAAACGATCTGACTTTTCCCAGATGGGCTTCATGGTGCAAGTTTTGTCCCGTGACAGTTTCTGCTGGAGCAGCCGAGGGAGGCGGTGGTGGGAGAGAGGTGAGCAGCCACTGCATGTTTCCATTGCTGCATCTTCCCAATGCAGAGCCGGGGGACTCCAGTTTTATGGCTTGATTTATTGGTGCAAACAGCAACTGTGCACAAAGCGGGTGCACCCTGCATGCTGCTGAGAGGATCAGAAAAGAGTCAAGCTCTGAAGAAAAAAAAAAAAGAGTTTTGTTGAGCTATAAGATCTTTTGTGAGTTTATGCAGCGCTCTGGCTTTTGAGAAGTAAAGCTGACAGGCTGATATGGTCCTGACGTTTTGATGTATTTTCTGATAGAGTTCAATAACAAAAAGGCCCAGACACACATGGGTGGATTCGTTTTTCCCTTGAACTGGAATAAATCAGGAGCAGCAGCATTACATCAAAGCCAAGCTGGTGTAAGCAGCATTCAAACAAGGTTCATTCAGCAGCACGATGCTACAGAAGATGTTATTTTGCATAACCCTCCTCACAGAAATGAATCTATTCCCGTTTATTTTTAATGCCAGAGGAGAAGCTGTTTGTGATACTTGGCTAAAAACTTCCTATTTTCAGACTTTGTTGTCTGCTGCTTATGTTTTTAACACTTCAGGCTGAAATTCTCTATGCCGGCTCTCAATCTCGGGCTTAATGTTTTTGTCAGGAGAGCTGCAGGTGAAGGTGAGTCAGCCATTTCTCAGAATGCAATTTGGAGGAAACATATTGTTCTGCCCCTGTTAGAAAATGAAACAGCCTCCCCTTTCTCCTTCAGCTCTTTCATTTAAAAAAATCAAAATCCCAGGTGGCACAAATAAGCCTAAACAGCCCTGAGTGGCCCCACCTGGAGCCTCCTTGCCCCTGCCCATGGCTGAGGGGCTCCATTTTAGCTCAGCTGGGGTAATTGTTTTCCTTTTCAGAGCTATGCTGCAGGTGGGCCTGTGCTGATTGCTGAGGGACTGCAGGCACAGGCTGCAGCTCTGTTCCCTGCTCTGGGGTCTGGCTCACCCCTTCATTGTGTCCGTGGCTGCCGTGGGAGCTCCTCGCCAGGCGGGTACAGCTCAGGTATGGTGGGGCTGCATGCCCTGGCTTGTGGGCTCTGTGGGTCACAACAGTGGGCACCATGTTGTATCGCACTAAGGGGAGTGTAAGTTGATGCCACTGAGGGAATTCTATTAAATAGCAAAGCAGGCACAGGCTCAAAAAAAGTTAAGGTTGCATGCTTAAGCCCTCACAAGCAATGCAATGCTGTTCTCAGCCTCTGTGTCCATTAATTGTTTGGGTACTGTTCCTTTTCTGCAGCCTTTGTTTGTCATATAGCTACTCTTCTCAGTATTTCCCTTCAGTCAGGCCTATAGGTGGCTGTGGACCTGTGTTCAGGGCACAGCACCCAAGCCCTGCTCCTGAGGCATAGTGGTGGCTTCTCCCCAAGGGCCTGCCAAGGGTTTTCGGGGTCATGTCTAAATGATTTTGAGTATAAATTGGTTAGTGCTCATGAGGGCCCAGAGAGGTGAGGTAGCTCCTCCACCCTAACGTGGGAAAACAGAGGCATGAGAGCAGAGGCTGTGTTACTTTTTAAATATTAAATATTGTATTACGTCTTTTTAAGTATCTGCTAAAGTGGGATATCAGGCCTGCAACTCTAGACTGAGTTTGTGGTTAGTGTGCTTTAGCAAAAGATATCAAGATTATTATTACTATACCAGCCCAAGGTGGTCATAGGTTCTGCAGATCTGGTGCAGTGCATCTTAAAACAGGTACCCAGAATACAATCTCCATACAGATACTGACCACTTGCTACCTCTCTGAGCAACATGCCCAGCATCACACAGAAATGATTTGGCATGTGATCAAGTTTGGCGTATATGTTGTTCAGTCCTCTGGATAGGTGAATTCAGCCTTCACAGGCTTGTGATTTCCTGACACGACACCTGTTGAGACTTGGTATAGCAAGTATCCCCAAACGCAGGGTGTGTGTTTCCTTCTGAGAGTCTTTTCTCTGAAGTTGTTATCCTCTTATTTATTTATGTACTTAAAGCTTTCTTAAGTTGGGGAACAGTTCATCTCTTGTTGTTCTGTAATTATGCTATTTACAAGCCTGTACTTATTGTGGTCGTGTAGGAAAAATCTTTTAGATGAACAAAGAAATGCACAATTCTAGTTTTCAGGTTAATCTTTCATATCTAATCTTTCTGAAAGGCATCCAAAAGCACAGATCTTGTTTTTGTGTACTGTAATTTCAATTTGCACTTCATAGTGAAGTTCTCCAAATGATTTATATCCTGTGCTCTTGATTACAGTGGGATCCCTGTGCGTATATATGTCTATAATGGAAGGTATATTTCATCCTTTGTTTGTTAAACATGAATGTAGCTTTTGGGCCCAAATGCTCACTAGTTAGAGCTGTAAAAAATAAGTTTTAATTTTTCCTCTTCTGGCCCTGGGACTCTTTCTTAGATGAGAAGTGATTTATATGAACAGAGAATGCATTTAATCTACTACCCTCGAGTGATAGGCAGTAAAAACTGGTACCACATACATACATCCTTATTGAACTATTTGAGCAAAACTTGCATATTTCTTGGTGGTCGTTTACTGTTTTTCAGTAGAAATACTTCTCCTTTTTTTGAGTATTCTAAGATAAATCATTATACTGGCTGGGCGAACAAGCAACAGGGCCTTAATTAAAGAATGAATTTTGTAGAATAAAATTCATACAGAAAATGTATTCCTTTTGAACACTGAAACTATTTAATATCTGAGCTGTAATAAACTCTGTATTTTTCACTTGAATGCTACTTCCTATTACAGTTAGATAAAAACAGCAGTAACCTCTGATTTTCACAGTATGTTTTCATAAGTGATAAAATTTATGTATTACTGGAAAATATTACAAGTAGGAGACTTATTGAGTTATCAGTACAATAAGCATACTGGACATCAAGTCTGGGGCTTTTGGCAATTATGTATGAAATCCATCTAGCAGAATTCAGTGCAAGACCTTATTGAATGTTAAGCTGATAGTTATCTTAAATACAGTTAAATGCAATCACTCTCATTTGCTCATGGATTTCTCCCACACTCTTGCTAGCATGATGCCCAGGTGCTCACGATAGGGTGACTCATGTGCTGCATGGAGGATAGGGGATGCCAGCTGTTGAGCCCTCATTACACCTTTGGGGTTCCCCTTCCCTAGTGAAGACAATTGCTCTTTGCAAAAGTCTCTTATATCTTTTTGGAAACAGAGTTGCATCTTAAGAAGGTCATCACAGAATTTCAAGATGAGAAAGCCGTAATGGAGCTGTGCTTCCTCTTCTACTGCTTTAGGGCTATGAGGCCTTTAGTTTAAGGACAGCTACATCCTGGCTGCAGGTCTATCTATAACAAAAATGGAGGAAAAAGTCGATCATTTGCATGGCTAATTTGGGGCAGATGCCTGCTTCAGTCAAGACGTACGTATATACGCACACATATTCATGGTCTGGTAGTGGAAAACTGCAGTATGCAGGGAAGGCGTGTGAACTGGTTCTTGGATCTCCCACCAAATCCACACTTCTAGTGGCTTCAGGCAGTATGTATATATTCTACATTGCTCCAGAGCAAAATGGGTGAACAAGAAAGTAGGGCAGCTGCCCCAACACAAGCCAGCATTTGTTTCAGGCTGGCCTCTTGGAAAGCTAATGTTTGCAAAGTCCTGTAATCCCCTTGGACAAGATGTGGATCCACTGTAGAATAGAAAATATTAATATTATTGATTTGAAGTAATAAAGTATCTTTTTGCATTCCTCTTCTTTCAGGAGACTTTCCTGAGGGACTAGATGACAGCCTTTATTAAACTGGCAGCGTGCATTTTGAGATGAGAAATTACATATTTGATTCTAGCATTTGTATAAAGAAAACAAAAATCTCTGAGAGGTCCTCAGAGACGGAAGAGGAAGGAGGAGGTCACTGGTGTTATTACAGATGGGCCATTCATATTAAATGAAATGAAAAAGAATAGAAGTTATCATTGCAATTCTTTCTGACATGAGTTTCCTTTAGAGAAAATGATGTGGCTTGACAGAATGTAACCTGACATAATGCGATGTGATGTTATAAATGAGAGGTTCCAGGGGTAGTTGTAATGTATAATTTGACACACTACCTGTGCTATGCATGATCTGGCAGCACTGTGGTTCACTGAGTACCCGAATTGCTTTCAAATGGCAAGCTTGCCACATCATGATGCACAAAATTAAGATAGCAGTTGTTTGGTGGTTCAGTCATAGACTAAATAACTGCAGGCACACAGACACACTATTGAGTTTCGGGCTGAATGCATAGGCACAGGTGCTGAACTGAAGAGCCATAAAATACAAATCGGCATGTGAAAAAGATCTCTGCTACTATTATAGAGATAGAAATAGAGCAGTGTGGCTTTGCTTTTCTGCCATGGGCTTGGAGAGAGTCAGGCTGGTCTGAACACTCCAGCGTTGGTCAGCTGGCTGGGATATGATGATGTGTGATGATTAACTTTGAATCAGTGAACCCCACTCCCCACACTCTGAGGGTTCCAACAGGCTCCGGTTCAATAAGAGCATGTTGTTGAAAGTTCCTGAATTTTCTGGTAAATACTTTTTCACCAGGAAAAGGACAGGAGCAGTCAGAGGTGCACTAATACGTACTTTTACTGCCAGCACTAGTGTTTCTGAGAATGGAAACAATTCTTTATTATTTTTTAAAAACGTGCTCAAGAGAGAAATATCTCTGTAGGCTTGAATGGGAAAAGAAGAGTGAAAAAAAAATCTGCATTCTATGGATCCCTTCTTTCTTGCTTGTGGCAAAAGGAGAGCTCAGCTGGATCAGAGAGAAGGAATATTCAGTATTCTCTTTAGCATATGAGGTTGGTTTTTTTTTAATCTTAATCTTTATATCAAAATAATTCCTATTTTATGTAGACCTACCAACCAAGTACCAAATCAGTTAACATTTTCTCCAAAAGCAGAGAGTTTTGCTATGTCATATGGACATAACCTTTTCAACTAATGAGCAGAAAACACCGTGTGGTTGTAACAAGAGGAAGAGAGAACGTGCAAAGAAATGTGTTACAAGCTGCAACAGTATCACCTGTAAGGTGCATGAAGGAGTTGTTCTGTAGCATTCAGCATTGATAGGGCTCCAAACTGGGTCCAGTTCTGGGGCTAATGATTGCTTGACCAACTCAACTTAATGTAAGACTTTGAATACGCAGACAGTGCTCCCTCATCTGGAATAACAATGGATTGGGATCACCTAAGTAGCAGAAAAATCTGAGACAATCCAAGTGTGCTAGCCTTCTTTGTGTACTTACATAGAGAGAAAATCTGGGTTTATTAGCTCTGATTCAGGGATGGCTCTGGTAATTTCACTCCACCTCTGGTGCTCCCTGGTGCCCTAGGTTTTGGGCATAGTGCTGGAGAAAGAAAAATACTGTTTGCCATTTGTTACAGCATTAGGTCAAATAGGTCCTAAAGATATACGGACTGAGGTGCAAAGACACTTGTTCTGAGGGAGGCATTTTGGGTTGTAAATGTTGCTGGATTTTAGCTGTCTGTGAGCAAAGTCTTTAATGAACCTCCTGCAGTTCTAGCAGTGTGGGACTGAGTGGTATCCACAAGATTAATTAGCACAGGCTCTGTGATATGAGAAGGGCTTGTGGTTGTAGGCCTGTCTTTGTCCTGGGTATTGTGCCAGGGCATTGCGTAGCACAGAAATGATCTTTCTCAGGCTAAAGCAAGAGAGCGTTTTGTAAAGTTAGAAATACCTTTTCTGGAAGGAATTTGGGGGACCTTGCATACCTGTGATGTCTGCACTCTCAGGCAAAAACTGGTTGGCATCTAGACATTCAAGTAGTCCTACTGTAAAATCTTTCTGCTCTACCTTTCTCAGTCTGCCTCTAAGCAGGTGCAAACTTGTGTGGCAGGTCTGTGGTGTTTTCTGCAGTCTTTGGCCCCTCTGGGGAGAGAGGAATAACACAGGAGATATTTCCAGGTTCACATGCCTGGATGCTAGGAAGGAAGATGAAATGAAGCTTTTGACTTTTATTGTAGTATGTGATCAGAACAAGGTAGGGCATCCCTACTAACCCCATGCTGGGAGCTGAGTCCCACTTTGTAAGTGCAGTCATAGAGGGATTTCTGAGCTGGCCACAGTGTCTGCCTCGCTGAATCTTTCTTTAGCTCATCTAGACCACAAGGACCTCTGATTAATTTGCTGTACTAGTATTCATGCAGGTTTTCTATGCTGGATTACTTAAAAGCTAATCATTATTGTTACACAAAGTATGTGATTTTTTTTTTTTGCGGCCTCTGTGCAAAGTATTTAATAACAGAATCCACAAATATCCCCCTCTGCTTGCCTTTCAGAAATGTGTCTGGATATTCTATAAATGTAGTTTGATTCACATGCACATTTTTCTGATTCTCTGGAGAATAAATGCATTGTTTTAAAGGTTGTAATTATGAAGCTGTGTTATTAAATAAAACAGTTATTTCAATACAAATATTTTCAAGGCCAACAAGCATAAAAGAAATTAAAATGTTATTTATTTTCCCTTGCCTTGTCCAGTGCTGAGTGGCTGGATTTCTGCCCATCCTGCCATGATATGCATTCATCACACATACCACAGCACAGGCGTCTCTGCAGGCAGAGATATGGCAAACCAGAAACAATCTGTGACCAAATTTTTGATGGGTTGAAACTGTCACAGTTCTGTGGGTTTAGTGGCCAATTTAAATGCTCGCATTTTTTTTTTTTGGCCCTGGGTTCATGAAAGTAATTGAGTCTGAGACAGATAATTTTCAACACCCTTTTCCCTCTCAATCCTATTTTTTAGCTCTAGGGAGACTAAGGATGAGGTGTATTTCATGTCTGAAGCAAATGGCTGAACCTATTTTCTAACTCGGTTATTGCTTAAGCTGCACTTGGCATAACACCTTCCATTGTTTCCACTTTGATCCATTCTATTTCTTGCTTTTGCCTCTGTTAGCTTTTGGCAAAACCAGAAATGAGTAGAATCTAGTGCATTTGTCCAACTGGCTACTATGTTGTAGAACCACTGCTGTGCAGGAGAGGCCACGTACAGGCACGGCTCCAGCAGAGCTAAGTGCTTTGCCAAGGATACATCAGAGGATCTGGACAGTGATTGGTTGTGGCATGGAGAAAAAGTCATGGCAGAGTAAGAAGAAAAGCTTTTGTTTTGAATCAGAAAGCCCAGCTGTGTGCCAGAGTGGACTCCATTAGCTCCTATGGAGGAGGAAGAGCAGATAAAGTTCCAGTGTGTTTTAAAACAAAACCGAAAACAAACAACAAATCCACAAACAGACAGAAACTCACTAAAAGTCAAACAAACACAATGGGGAAAAAAACAACCTAAAGTGCCTTCTCTAAGCTTAGTGATACCTGTTGATCTTTTGTGCAGACTAAGGAGAGCTCTGGGTCATCTCTTTCTGTGCCTATTCTTTCCAGCTTTCCAGAAAGACTTTCCAGCTGCTACTCTTGAGTTTGAGATAAAGATATGGATCTATGTGGTGGTGTTGGCTTTTGTTAGACTTGACCTTAAATTCATTGTCTGAGTTTTGAACTTTGCAAAGCTCCCTAGCTATTGATATTCCTAGCCCAAGAAAGTTGCCTGGGAAGATGGAATGTATATTTTCTCAGGCAGCACCAGGACCTGCTGGAGTTTGGATTGGCTGGGTACTTGTGGTGCTGCTCAGACCAATATCCTTTCCCCTGCCTTCTTGTACACTCCTACAAATCATACGTATCAAAACTGAAACTATTTTTTTTTGTTCTGCACATTTTCCATTTGGCCAAATGAGTTCTTGCTCAGCCATATTCCATGCTGTCTACTGTGCTACTGCTCCTGTGGAGGATGTGGTGGCCTGCTACTGGCTCAGGCAGTGCTGCCTTCTGTCACTGTCAACTAGCAGGACACACAAACTCTGTTGAATACTGTGACTCTATCCCCTTTCTTCACTGCAGGAAAACTCAGAACTCTTGCATTAAATCTCTCAAGCTTTTTTACTGGCTGCTTCTTATATAAGAGTAAACATGAAAGAAGGTTTAGCAGATGGCTTTGAGAAATCTTGGAGGGCAGAAGATACTGGTTTTATTCCTCTGACTAAGGAAGGGAGAAGAATATAAATTTTACATCTCTGAAATGTTAAAAAAAAATACATGGAATCTTTTTGCGAAAGTGGGGAGGTCCTTAAAAAAAAAAAATGCAGACAGTGCCCCCTCATTTTAATTTCTGCTACTGTTGGTTGTATGTGACCTTGACAGAGGATTATCTGATTTTTTTCAGGGACAGTTAATACCTACAGTGACTGAGCTTGGGTAGATTTCCACTTGTTTGCCATGATGACAAATCAGGACCAAGTTATTTAGAATCAGAATCATCTGGAATTGAAAGCCACCTGAAAAGGCTGGTCTTTGAGTTGTATACCAGATACAGAACTAGTACAGCACTTGCCTCAGAGAACTACCACACTACTCACTATGGCCAGCATAGTGAGCATTTCTTTTTCTCTTAAAGTGTAAAACTTTAAGAGAAGGGACAAGAGCTTACATAGAAAGTCCTTATCCCATTCTGTGAAGGAGGTAGCAACTGCATTTTACTCTCCAATAGGAAACCATGAAACAGAAAAATGAGCAGAATATCAAAGTGAAAATTTTTACAATTTGATTCCTCTGCATGTTCATTTGATACCAAATGTCAACATCAGGACCTGTTAACAATAAGTCTTAGAAGCTCTAAAGCAAGAGGATTAAGGAAAGTTGAACTTTTGTTTTACGCTGTCCTTGACTTTAATATATTGTGCTAGGGGAGAGAAGTAATACTGTGTTTTGTGTTGTTCTTCAGAAAGATTTAAAAAATCAGTGTAATTAAACTGGTTATGCTTTTTAAAAGTTCAGGCTGATGTTCTCTATTGTGATTTGTATATTCTGACAGAGAAGCAAAGACACTGAAAGCTTTTTCTTTGTCTTACTGTTGCCTGCAAAGCTTCTTTGTTGCAGATTACTAGTGTGCACTTTTTTGGTGTTCTCAGCCCTACTTTGCAAAATACTGTATAGTTTTAAAACTAAAAGATGTTCTCTGCTCTGGGCATCTTTTGTATTTATATTACTTGCATACTGCACCATTTTCTCCTTTTCTTAATAATTCACTACAATGGAGAGTGGGATTGAGCTCCCATGGAAGAGAATAGTCAGATTCAGTCCTGAGCATATACCGTCAACAGTCTGACAAAATGTCAGCTGGGGAAGAGGAATGGCAGCAGACGTTCAGCTTCTTTTTTAATGAGCAGAGAAGCTTGGTCATACCTGCAGGGGTCAACAGCAGGATGGGGGGAAGGATTCTGCTGTACTGCAGCAATTGTGTTTTCTTCACATGTGGGTGTAAAGGACACAGGATAGAAAGAATTCAGAAATATTCAAGTTCTTATGCTAAAAAGCTCACAGCAAGGGTTTGTTTCAGTCAAGCCAGCTATAAAGTCAGAGTGCTTTTAGGTAAAAAAATCCCCAAATGGTGTGAAAACATATTGAAAGAGCTCATGTTAATGGAAGAGAATTTTTTGTGTTTTTTTTTTCTCCCAGTGGAAATGAATATGAGTGAAAAACATTAATCCTTGCTTAATGGTGTAAAAAGAGATGCACAGTCTTTCTTATTAAGTATTCATGAACACTGACATTGAAAAAGGAAAAATGCTTGCTTGCTAGCCAGTGTATTGTATTTTATACCTGTTCAAGAGGCATAACCCCATGAGAACCTGAGTAATGGCTGTTGTGATTGTTGCCTACTTGTTATTGTCCCTGAAGCAGAGCTGCTGCAACATGGGCTCTCCTAATCCACTTCAGTGCAAAGACCTCTGGCTTGATTTAAAATATTGCTGGATGGCGTAGGAGGAGCAGTCATGTGATCAATTACTGAGGCACAACTGTAATGGAAGTAGCCAACTGATAAATAGGCATATCAGCTGTTTCCAAATTACTATGCCCTGTTAACATCAGTGACATCAAACTGAACCTCAAATAAATATATATGTAATCTTTCTACTTCAGGCTTTCTGAAAGTCTTCTAAAGATGGATATTGGTTTTTTTCTTTTGGTATTTTAAGGGAGATATAGGGAAGTTAAGTGATTTGCACAAGGTTATTTAAGTCTAGAAGCTAGGAAGATAATTTAGTTATTTCACTAAATCTACTTCTTGGATAAAACACTCTCATCTACCAAAACTGGGGGTTGTTTTGCATAAAACATGAAGCAAGAAAGGCATTATTATTTTTGTCTCGAAGTAATAGATTCATATTTAGTAAGGGGGAAATATAAAAATCTGTCTTTTCCAGCTATTTGACTGACAGGCTTCTGCTGTGCTTTTAAGAAGTTTTATAACATTGATGTTTGATAAACTAGTGTGGATATGTGTGTGTATACATAAATATATATATATGGCTTTTTCTACATACAGATTTCCTGCACATGGCTGTACTTGAGAAATCAAACAATTTAAATGTCAAAATAATGAGGGGTTCCT
The DNA here is from genome assembly GCA_028020825.1 of Podargus strigoides. NCBI lineage: Eukaryota > Metazoa > Chordata > Aves > Caprimulgiformes > Podargidae > Podargus > Podargus strigoides. The sequence goes on along the minus strand of CM051623.1, from coordinate 11,021,203 downwards.
ACTCACTGCCCTGGGAATATCATGTAACTAAATGTAAAATTGTTACACTAGGTATAGATTATCATAAAAGTTCATTATGTCTTAAATGTATTATTGCCAAAATAATCAGACCTTCTGCATTGCGTTGGTGTCTGTTTCCTTGTGATTTTGTTATTTTGCTTCAAGCTGGCAAGCTGAGACCAAGACCAGGGCCATAAGTTAACTACAAGTACCAAAACTACATTGGTGAAACTGGAAGGAAACACAAAGAAGATGGAGGAAGTTTTTATCCTGAGCATCTTAATATCCCAGTAACATTTTTCTTAAAACCCCAGATCCTGGAGATGGGTAATTGTGATAGCCTTAGATTTAAGAACAGCAATAAAAGAGATTCTGCCCTCAAAGCTATAGAAAAAACCTTCCATATTGCAAATGCCGATGAGTTTAAAAATCAGGAGATGGATGAAAGGAATCCTGGTTTTGTATAGTAGAAGAATATAATTCTTAATGCTAATACTGGGATCAGCACTGGAAATACTTTACTGGGACATGCTATTGATCCAGCATAAGCAATAGGTATTTTGCACGGGGTTGTGGCAGGGTAAGCAACACATCTCATGTAAGAGAACAGCAACAACATTAAAGGTCCTGGGAGAAACTATACTACAAACATCAATACATGAAACTTGTTAGCTAAAACGTGTAAAGGAACAGTCTCCCCTACATTATCATAATAGTTCATTAGTGCTAAAGCAAGATTGTCGGTGGCTGCTGTATGTATGTCTAAATACTTCAAGAAAGAAGATTTGGATTTATTTCAAAATTTTCATTTGCAGAAAGAGAGGCTCTTGTATTCCAAAGAATCATTATTTTCAGCTTGGCTTTTAATGGGTGACCTGCATATGCACACAAGTTCCCCAAGCCGCAGGGTCAGAGATTAAGTTAAATGACCAGAGTTTAGATTCTATATCATTACTTTAGTTCAAGTAAACATTCAAACTCTTGAAATAAAGGTGGCAGGAAGGGGAGAGCACAGTCTACCTAGAGATCAGGACCTTGCCAGGTATGAGAAAGGTGTTTGTCAACTTCTTGCAGTCTGTTTCTTTCCACCATTTTATTGTCTCTGAAATTATGCACATCTTTTTTCTGCAGGGTCTTTCTTGAGCAGTGAGCCCATCTTGCCTCGGTGCCTGCTGGCTGATGATTGCTGCACCTGTGTTTCCTTAAATTAGTCACAGGTTGGCTGGCAGTGCTCTAATGGCACCCAGTTGACAAGAAATAACTTAGGGACTCATTCTCTGTCCCAGGAATAAACTGGGATTATTGAACTATTATTTTTCCCCCTGAGGTGATCACTTTCTTCATGGGCAGCAGGAGAAAAGATGAAACAAGCTAAACTAGATTAAGGGATTTCCTCTTATTCCCAGCTCTTATTTTCATTTGTTCCTGTTGTTTCCCCCCTGCAGTGCTGTGGAACTGCAGCTATGCTTTACCTTGCAGTTAACTTTTGAAAGAGAAATACAGGAACGTGGGTTCTTTCTCCAGCTCTGAGAGGAGACTGAAATTGCAAGGTTGTAGAAAGTAAAGAGAAATTAGGATGCTAAGGGATATTGCTTATGCAGGAGTTTGCCTTGTAGGCAATAGGCACAGAGGATGCTCAACTGAGTGAGGCATGTATAGACTTATTTTGCAGTGTGCCAGAATGGCACCCAAATTACCACACCTCAGCCCCTCTGTATAAAACCAGTATGCTGGATGAATAGAAGAAGACAGTAGGAAAATGCACATAGGGAGGTACCTCTTTGTTCTAAAATGTGGCAAATGTGGGGTAAGTGCTGGTCGTTGCTTGTACATAGAATTTGGGTATTTTGTTAGGGTGTGGAAGATCCTTGTTTGGTTTTCTTCCCTGTTGGAGAAAGGTGAAAGCGACCTGTCTTGGTCAGAATAGCACTCTAGTTCTTTCCTTGTTTGTTTTTAGGGATGTGCTTTAATGAGAAAATATCCATGAGACCAACAGAAGACAGGGAAGTGGTACTCTTATGTCCTAATAGGATATTTGCCTGGACATTCTGGTGTTCTGCTCCCTCAAAAGATTAATGATTTTATCATATGATTAGTTTGTATAAAATAAAAGCTTTACATATGGTATCGAGCAGCTAATCAAGGGAGAGCTGAGCAGAGTCCTTTGTTTATCCAGAGTTGCAGTTTTGATGGAACACATCTGTTTTCCACCTAAGTCTTGCTTTAGAACCTGAGCCTGGCCCTAGATATATTTTCTAGACTTGAATGAGATACATTTGATAAGAAACTTGCATGTGTGTGTAGTTCTACATATAAAAATTAAAAAGCTGGATTTTCAGTCTTTTGAATGGGGAGAATACTTCTTCCTCATTCCTGGAGGCTGTGAAAAAGCACTTTGAGATGCTGAGGTCTACACAGAATTTTCTGCACATAGCTGAATCTAGCTAGCTTGGAGGCAATATCTCTCTCTTGAGGGGAACAAAAGGGAAATAAAAGGACCCCTATTTATCCTACTGTCAAATAGTAAAACACAAGCCAGCTGAAAGTACCTGTGGTCATCAAAGTGGTCACTGAAACTGCTGCCATAACATGGTCCCCAAAGCATGTCTAGGTATTTAGTTTAAAGCTAGGTCAACATGTCTATGTGGTCAGCAGTCCCTGTGCATGTTAGACTTCAGGCTGAGTTGTGGGACTTGTGTTCCTAGATCATTCCTGTGCTTTGGGGTATCTTGTCCTGTGCCTCCTTTTTCAGGCACCTAAATTTACATTTTGCTTTGTGAAAGACAATGGTTAGTCATTGTCTAAAAAACATTCATTTCTTCACTCATTTTTCTCCTGCTTGTAATGTCTGAAAGTCCATCCAGGCCAATCTGCATTGGCCCCTGCAAAATCAAATTGTTAGCTGTATTCTGTAATAGAGCATACAAGAAATCAGTGGCCAGGTTCTCCCTGATTTAAGCAATTTCTAGTGGAGTCTGAGGGGTTTGTCATATTGTTCTGTGGGGCAGCATTTGGCCTCAGCTGTGGCTAGATTTCAGTTTTCCAGCCTCCCCAGGGTATTTAATGAAACAGCAGCGAATGAAGTGTTTTAAGATGCAAGATCATACTGTTCCCTTAAGAGTGCTGTATTAAAGAAAATGAAATTTAATGAAATTCAATAAGAGCAAGTGTAGAGTCCTGCATCCGGGGAAGAACAGCCCCATGGATCAGTACAGGCTGGGGGCTGAGCTGCTGGAGAGCAGCTCTGGGGAAAAGGACCTGGGAGTCCTGGTGGACAGCAGGCTGACCATGAGCCAGCAATGTGCCCTCGCAGCCAAGAAGGCCAATGATATCCTGGGGTGCATTAAGAGGAGTGTGGCCAGGAGGTCAAGGGAGGTTCTCCTCCCCCTCTGCTCTGCCCTGGTGAGGCCTCATCTGGAGTACTGTGTCCAGTTCTGGGCTCCCCAGTTCAAGAGGGGCATGGAGCTACTGGAAGGAGTCCAGCACAGGGCCACTAAGATGATGAAGGGATTGGAGCATCTCCCATATGAGGAGAGGCTGAAGGAGCTGGGTCTGTTCAGCTTGGAGAGAAGGAGGCTGAGGGGGGATCTCATCAATGATTATAAATATCTCAAGGGTGGGTGTCAGGCAGACAGGGCCAGACTCTTCTTGGTGGTGTCCAGTGACAGGACAAGGGGCAGTGGGCACAAACTGGAACATAGGAGGTTCAATCTTAACATAAGGAAACACTTCTTTACTGTGAGGGTGACTGAGCACTGGCACAGGCTGCCCAGAGAGGTTGGTGGAGTCTCTGTCTCTGGAGACATTTAAAACCCGCCTGGATGTGTTCCTGTGTGGTCTGCTCTAGGATCCTGCTCTAGCAGGGGGACTGGACTAGATGATCTTTGGAGGTCCCTTCCAACCCCTGCCATTCTGTGATTCTGTACGCACATGGCAGGGTGGAGTGCCACAAATTATGGTCTTCCACTGTGGAAATAAATAGCAAAATAATAGGAACTGAACAGACTTCACTGTCTCAAAGCTTAACATTTTTCATCTACCTTCCCACCTCCATTAGGTGCAGCAATTAAAAGTGGGGCCATGAAACTGTTCAGACATAGAAAATTAAATAGAGCTTTGAAGACATCACTTTAACTGTTTGTCAGCTGCCTGTCATCTCTAACTAAAAAAAGAAAACCTAAGCTGACCATTTGATATTTGGCTGCAGAGCAGTACGATGGTTTCTAGGGTGCATGTATCAGCCTCCTGGGACAAAGTATTTCAATTTCTGTGCATCTTCCGTGTGCATTTAACCCTTTGCCTGCTGTGTTGCCAAGCTTTTCCCACACAACTGCAGTACAGGTTCCCATCTCTCTTTCTGTAACCCGATCAGCACATACAAGGGCTGATGGGGCTTCAGGGCATTGACAAAAATTCACAGCTTTAATCAGCAGATCCATGGCTCTAGCTGCTGAACTGCTGCTTATTCTTTGCAGTATTCAGTCAAAGGGAAAAGGATTTGTGTGACTCGCTACCACTGTTTTCTTTCATAGGTGAAATGAAATCTGTGTGTTCTCTCTCTTCTTTTGTTCAGTCCGGCTCCTCTGATGCAGGACTGTGGGATCAGAAGAGTGTTTGGACTGCAAAGCATGTTTGTGTTCACAAGTGCTGCAGAGAAAGCCTTCCCTCTAAGGACCTTATAACAGGCTTAGGCTCAATGAGTCTGTTCCACCACTGAGCACTGCAGAGACCCTGAATTGCTTTGCTGGGGTCACCTGTAACTTAATTTTACTGACTAACTAACAATGCCCCTGGCCCCTCTCCAAGCCCTGTATTTACAGCTACTTTGGCTATTTTCCCCCTAGGTAAGAGGTTTGCCCCAAACTTACAAGGCTGTAGATGGATTTTATTGACCCCCAAGCTGCTTAATTACTTCCTGTCTCCCACCAGTTCCTATTTCTAATGCTCAGGCTGTGGCTGGTGTGAATACACCCCCTTCACCTGGGTCTAAATTAATTGGCCTAATTTAGAATTCTAACAAGTGGCTGTTGCTTGATGCACGTGGGGGAGTGCAGGGTGCAGTGCCCTGCCAGCCAGGTCTGTGGGATCAGGGGCTCCCTCCACATGTCACCGCTGGAGGTTGTCCACCCTCAGTCCTCATACTGCAATGCACTGTCTCATTTTACAGCTCGCCTTTGGAAACCTGACGGCTGAACGGTAACCGAGCTGCTTTTTGAATTCTCTGCAAAACTTTCTAAAGCAACCTGTTTGTGCTGTGGGCCCACAGAGATCACTAGGAGACTGCAGGGGGAGAAGGGAAGGGAGTTAATTTCACAGCGTTTTCTCCTGAATGGTTACAACTGAATTAACTTCTGATATAAAAACGAACAAAGCGGTGTGTTTATAGCTGTAAGACTCCTGATGACAATACCATCAAAACAATTTTCTTTTTTTTCCTCTCCTCTGGATTTTTTGACACACCTGGTGTGAGCTGTTCTGAATCCAGGCTCATTTCAGCATGGGTTGGAATAATGTTACTGGGGGGAAAAACAGGAGTAAGATGTTTGTGCTGACATACAAAAAGACTCATTTGTAGATTTGTTCCAAGTTACAACCTTGTTGGTATCTATTGTTTGACTTTTGTTTCTTGCTTCTGAGATTTCTGTTGCTATTTCAAGATTTTCTGCAGTGTGGACTCTTTGATCTTGTTTTGTTTGTTCTCAATGTTTTTGCAATCCAAGCAGAAGCAAATGGTATTTGGAAAACAGTAAGTTTGAACCTTTCAGTGATTGCTCATTGCTGCTAGAAATTCAGAACGTACTTTTAAAAAAATTTTATTTGGAATACTGCTGATTCTTGTACAATCCAGGAGAAAGAACTAGAGGGTTTTTTTTTTTTTAGAAAAGTTTTTTTTTTTTTTTTTTTAATGTGAAGAAAACTACTGTATTAATTGAAAGACTCACTAAATGAAGCAGTTTCAGCTGGCAGTGTCGTTCGATGATTGGCAGTGTTCTGTTCTTAGTTCTGGGAGCCTGAAATTAGACCACTAAATCCGGACTGGCATCTTTCAATGCTCTGGCCTGAGTTTATTTGTGGGGATGCTACTGCAACACTAAAGGCTTTTATTTCAGCTGCATTGTAGAGCATTTAATTTTTCTGACAGTGGTGTACTAAGTAGGTTTCTAAAAATGGATGTAGAAACCTACCGGTAGGCACCTATTTGCTAATGTCTTGGACAGACTTGTATCTCTCTGAATGTATTTGTTAGTTATTTCCATGCTGGATAAGAAAACTTTGGTGGTTTCTCATTCCGATATTTTCTTTTCTGTAAAAGTTGTCAACAACCCTTAATTCCCTTTGAACGTAGCCTGGGAGATCTAGTGTTGTCAGTGTTCAGTAACTGTGTGCACTACAAAACTGTCCGTGTCTGAGAGTATGAAGCGGCCTGGGATCTCAGCAGAGCTAAGGTTCCAGTCATCTAAAGTCTTAACATATAATGTTGCTATATTTATATATTGTTGTGTATATGTTGTTATATGTTGTATACATTATTATATATATTCCATACTCTGAGCAGGCTATCATGGTAATGGCCATGTTTCAGAGAAATCTGGAATGAAACTGTCGTGTAATTAAAAAGCATATACTTTACATTTTTCTGTAAAAGGACTAATTCCCTTTGGCAACTGATAGATCGAACTGCATATAATTTGGGGGATAAAATAACCAAAAAATAACTTGTAAAAAGGAAAGCCTTTCAGTCATCTCCCCACCCCCCTGCCATGATGACAGAACTTGGAAACTTTTGCATTTGTTGGATTTTTATTTATTTATTTTAGCTGTTCTTATTTTGTTTGTGAGGACTTTTTGTATTTTTTTTCTGGAAACTTCAGTGGTAAGAACTGTTCGTGGTAGTTAGTTTATTTTGTAATAGTCTAAAGAAAAAGGGTAGCATTATCCTTTTATTCCTTTAAGGAGCTGTCAGTGTTCCATGGATGACTTGAAAGGGTAGTTAAAGTGGCTCAGAGTGAAATGAGGTTACAAATTATTTGCCATTTTCCCTTTAAGCACTTGATCTTTGACTTGTGTTTGTTAAACCCTATTAAACATGAGTGTTGAAATGTGTTGCAAGACACTATTTGCCGTAGATAGACATCACTTTTTTTAGTTCAATTGTGAACTTTACCAGTGCGGAAACACATATTTTTGGTCTTGTTTTGTTGTTTAAAAAAACCAAAACAAAACAAAAAAACAACAAAAAAACAAAGTGAAAGAAACCAAGGAAGAGGAGGGGAAAAAAACCACACAGCCCTATACACATTAAGGGACAGGTGGCTGAAATACCTCTTTCATCCTTTATTTCAGAAAAGACACTCATGAGGGTTATGACCAAAGGTACTAAAATTCTTTGTGGGTCTCTTGCAACAGCTCATTCAAAACCAAAGAAAAAAATCACCTTTCTGGAAACTTTCCCTGCTATCTTGCTGAGATACTGCATCGAAACATGATTTTTCTGCAGAGGAAAGAATTTTGAAGGTGGAAAGGTAGAATTTCACCTTTGCAGCAGCTAAGCTAGCTTCCCAGGCCAGCTGTCACAAAACATTTAAGTTTGTTCACAGTTAATTGAAGTATTGACAATGCCAGCAGAGACTCCATTTTGTCAAAATGGATGGAAATCATGTTATCACAGCAGTGGGGCTAGCAGTGGCTGGCGGGCTTTGCTGAACCATGAGGGGACAGTGCTCTGAAACAGGCTCAGCTGTGGCTTGGACCCTTGAAAGCAGAAGCTTGTTGGCATGACTGCCAGTTTCTGTGGACCCAAATGTGCAACTCCTTATGGGTGTTACCTAAAGCTATTGTACCTTTTTGTGAATGACTTGCATATAATGTTATAAGTTGGTTTAAAGGAAATTGGCAAAGATTTAATGCTTAGCTGTCTCAGGCTGACATTCCCTGTAACTGAAACCTGACTGCATAAGAAAGAAAAGTCAGACAAGGTGAATGTCTTACCTGCACTTAAGGTGTGATACTGGGCAACTTTGAGATTTCCAGAGGATTATCCTTGTGGGTTTGTAGGGTTTGTGAGGAAGCTAGTGGAGTGAGTGCTAGAGACTTGACATAATTGAGATTACTTTGCAGAGGAACCACAGCATGTGTGAGAGGTAGCTTTTAATCTGTGATTAACTCAATTGAAGTTGCAATTTGTTCCAGCTGGGGAGAAGAGACCTTGCTGTCTTTGTCCCCAGTTAAATAAAAGTGTACTCTAGGCCTCTTACCATGACAGTCAAGTTTGGGCTCTGTGTAAAACAGCCCCTTAGAGTCATGTCTGTATTCGTGGTGGGATAGCAAGTCTTAAATTAGTCTTTTTTGCCTGTTTTTATATAGAGCCCCTCTTGAATTAAGTCAGATACTGAATGTACCAGTGAGCAGGCCAACACAGAATGTTATTGCATTACTTCAGAGCAGTCTCAAATCAGCCTGTGTTACTTAAAAAATATAGGAGATGTTATTCATCTACAGAGACAACTATGGTAAAAATCAGATTTTAATTCTTTTCTCTCATAATGATTCCATAATGTACTTTTCCAGTCTGGCAAAAGCCTTAACTTTATAAAAAATTTCCTCCCCTATGTATCTGGATTACTAAATTACTATGGTTTGGGGCCTTTCTTAAGACTGTTATCTGTCTGTACTGGAAAATCTAGTCAAGATCAGGGCTCCGTAAGGTTAGCTGTTGAGCAAAGATGCAGTAAGATGCTGTCCTGCTGCCACAGACTGTGAATTCTCCTGCCGTGTAGGGGAATGATTTTGTAATGAGCTACAGCTGGGTCCTCTAAACTCGACCAGCACAGGGAATGAATTATCTGTTTGATAAATACTTTTTAGACTTTATCAGATCATATCTAACTACTCTTTCTATGACATGTTTGTTTAACAAATCGGGCTTCCTCCTCTGGGTGAAATTATTATATCAATGAAACGCTGAATATGGGTATGGTTTTGTAGCTTATAGCTAGTTCCCTTTTCCTGGTAGGAAAGACACACTCGGAGAGAAAGGATTATAGTTTACCCTTATGCTGGCAAGTCTCTTGATTCAGATGATTAACCTACAGGAAAACAGCACTGCAGTTTGCCAGAAATCATGAGCAATCCGAATAGGAGCAATTCACTCGATTCTGGCAGAGCTGGCCTTGAAACCAAATTTTTATTCACTGGTTTTCATCCCAAAACAGTGGGATAAAAAGCTGTCCCCCTTGCCCAGAATGTGCAATTAAAATATCACAATATTTTTCTTACAGAACTCTGGGTGCTCCCCAGGATGCCTGACTGCTGCTGTGTGAAGCTGATGGGGTTGACAGTTTTGCTGCTGTTAATCAGTGGGGGATTGCTGGTGAAACTAAAAGGATTGTATTGGTTTTGTTCAGCAGCTTCGTAGGCTCCTGGGGTTCCCTGGTGAGTGGGAGCCTGTGCTGAGAGTCACAGGCTGGAGTCAGGCAGCTGGGAGCTCAGGTGGCTCTGCAACCTGCAAGTCCTCATATCCAGCTCCTTATTGCTGAGGAATCAGGTAAATAAACAGTTACAAACCATGCAGATTTCCAGCCCTGCCTCTGTCTGTGCTCTGTCAAAAAGAAGTGTTTCTGTGAAATGTTAGCATCTGACAAATCAGTTTTATGATGGAATAAAGATCAGTTAGAAAATTTGTCATATCTGGGTTTTGATCTTGCTTGCATCTGACTTTGGAACAATCTGCTCTATACTTGAGCAGGCAAATGCTACTAGTTTATCTCTGCCTGTGAAGCGATCCATAGCAACATGCCGTTTACTCATTAGGCCTTATTAGTTTGAGCTTCATGCTATTTTGACCACTGACATGTAGCTCTCTGCTGTCTTGGAAAGCAGACAAATCTCTGTTCGTGACTTACTGTGAGATCTTTGGCAGCTGTAGTCAGTGAAGGTATGACATCTCTCTTGGACTTAACCTGCAATACCCTGTGCCTGTGTAGCAGTGTGTCTGAATGTGTTCATGCACACAAGCAACTGCGGATGCTTGTGACTTGCTGCATGTATGGGAATATGTGTAACCTTAACTATGCTGCTTCCACAGGCTAAAAATGTTGTGATTTAATTTTTAATTTAATATTATCTTTTAGTTTCTTAAATTAAAGGAGAATATTTCAAAGTAAATGTCACTGTTCGTATGCCTCTTTAAAACGTGGTAATCTACATCTGCCTATCTAAATTCTAGTTGGAACACTTTTTTAATCTCTGAGTGATAGTTTCTTATTTAATCAGCTAGTTGGCAACAAATGGCCTGGAAACAAAATATAATCCACTGGAGCTTCCTTTATAGCAAATCCTCCCTAAAATGAAATGAGACTAGCAGCAAGAAAGAATGTCTCTTCCCATAATCACCGTCGATGCTATACTCTCTTTTTTAAAAAAATGTTTGTATATATGGAATTGTGTGAAGATAAATAGCTTATTTTTTGGTGAGAAGATTGCTGGTTTCCTGTAAAAGCTCTGCATTTCTAGTAAGTCATTCAACTGACATTGTGTTTTGTTTTGTGTCAGTAGTTACGTACCTCTGCATAACTGTTCAAGGCTTTCATAGCCCCAAGATCCCCTGGGTATTCTTTTGTAGTATAAAGCCTGGTTATTGTAACCTAACTTGTCTTGGGCTTCTGTTCCTTGCCTTGATACAAAGTTTTCAGGAATTGCTGCAGATGTGTACTTAAAGGCGAATATAAAAGCATCAACCAACCAAAAAAAAACATCCCACAACAAAACAATACCCAAAGCAGCATATTCTTGTTATTTTCCTCCCAGATTTGCTGATTTTGCAACATATTTTTAATGCTGATCTATTGAAATCAGTATCTGAATGTCAATCTGAGATCTCTTCAATGTCTTGAGGAACACTGGAAGTGATCCCTTAGCAAATGATCAACAAATTGGTAATTTTGTTCTGTGACCCAGAAAATGACCTAATGCATTCTCATATAGGTCTTTTGTCTCTCCAGTACTGACAAAAACAACAACAAAGATGATTGTATTTTTTCAGGGAAGCAGATGGACATTTTCTTTCTTAGAAAGCTGAGAGTTTTCTGTTGAAAACATGATACCCTCCAGCTGTGCTAGAACATTTTCTGTGCAAGAGGAAAGGACAGGTAAAAGACCACATCAGGACTTGAAATGAAGTTGTTTTCTTTAAGACAGTTTAGTAATCAATCAGAATCACAAGCTGGTTAAATTTCAAGTTGTAAAATGAGGGGGTAAAACAATGGAGTCCACTGCTTCAAAAATTAGTTGAGACAGTTGGGGTTTTTTTGAAGGGCAAACCTATGTCCTGTTTACATTCCTGTGCAAAGGGAAAAATCCAAATTTTGCTTTTTTACACCTGACTTTGTTGTTTCATCATTGTCATGTCCTTGAAAACTCAGCTTTCATTTGGAAGAAGGAAAAGTTTCACAGCTGTTAGGAAACAGTTCCAGAGACAAAGCTCACTGAAAACAAACTAATTATCCCAAAACATGATTTTTTGCCAAGTCATTTGGGTGTGAGAGTTAACCAGCTCTTGGGCCTTTGTTCATAGCAATTTTCTGATAATGTTTTGTGGAACAAATGGATAGCCTGTTCTGAAGCTGCTTCAGACAAGATAGGGTTTCTAATTGTCACCTAATTATGTTGAGCATTTCTGCACTGTTAAACAGAATTTAAATGTTAAGTAAGAATTCAAAGTATGTGTTCCTTGTGCAACATTTTGGCTATTTGAACAACAAAAGTTGTTTGAGAAACATCTTTTTGGAAGGCCATAAGAAAGAAAACACAGAAGTACACTGTAAGTGTTAATAAACTAGTAATCTACAGTATCCCTCTACTCTACAATGAAGTCTCTATAGAGTTCTGCTGTGCATATGATTTTTCAGAGCAAATTCATCCCATAAAATTCAAGACTAGCTGTCAGAGAAAAATACTTTGATCTATAACCTTATTTAGGGTTATCATATCTCTAGGTATTCTATCTTTTCCAACTGGAAGTGGTAGATAATAAAATCTGAGTGTCAGGGACTTCTGTGGTGGATTTCCTTATGTGCAAATCATCTGTACTCGTGTCTGCAGGATTTCTGTTACACCTAATGCATTGTACTGCACTGCGCATGTGTTATCTCGAGATTATTTCTTGTCAGGAAATCCTATGCGAAGATCTCTTCCTGGTTTTACCTTGGGCATGGTTGGGCAGTACAGCTTTGGTTTTTTTGTCAAGCTTTTTTCTCTCCTGTATAACTTGAGAGAGATACAGTGGCAATTTCATGTAAGATAAATCTGACAACATGCGAAGTACCTTCTGGTGAAAAGGGAGGGAGGAAGAAACCTGTTGCTAACCAGGCTTAGTAATTTTTCTTTTTATTACTTAAAGAAGTGCAGGCAAAAGTAGTCCTTGGGAATTGGCTTTCCCTGGTCTAGGAGAAGGGATGCTGGTGACAAAGTATGAAGTTTTGGGTCTGGTTCTGACCCTGGTGGATCTAAACAAAACCAAATTGTTTTGTTTCTCTGTCCTTTTCCGTCTTTCCCATCCATAGTTATTACTGTGGGCTCTAAATGTAAGCTGTCTAGCTTGGAGACTGAGGGGTTTGCATGGTGCTTGGCGCAGCGGAGATTGGTGCTGGTAGGAACTAGAGGGCTCCCTATTATGCATAAAAATGTCCAGACAAACAACCCTACCAATTAGTATTAAGGCAGATATATGGTTAAAAATGCTGTTTATAGGAGCATACTAATAGCAGATGCAAGGGAAAAAAGCATACTATTTAATGAAGCTTTGTGACTATTCCATTGCAATGAAGTGTCACTCAATTAAAAAGAAATCCATTTAGAAGTTTCCAGTGGGCTAAAAATATGATTCTGACTTCACAATTTCTAGCCAACACAGCTTGTATAAATGCAGCCTGTTGACACAAAACCAACTTGAAATGTATTGAACTCCTTGAAGCTGGAGATTACGTTGTGTCAGTTACCCACTGTGTATATTGTGCTAAAAAAAATCCAACACCTGGCATAGAAAGATTAAATCAACCTGGTTTTCTTCTTAGAACATTGTGCAATCAGGCTCCTATTCAGCACACAATGCTGTTCCAACATTACTAAAGGTTCATAATGACATATTTTTTTTCTTGCTGTAAGAGGAATTTTTTAAAAAATATTTCTTGCACTGTTTATGGACATTAATAAGGTCTTGAATGTTGTGCATCACAAAATTCTTGTCAAGTGATTTCTTTTAAAAGGCATGTAGTGTTCTGGATGTTTGTACAGGAACAACTGGTAGTGGCAAATCAGTTACTTGTTCAGGTTGTATACTATTTTACTCAGGGCTGAGCAGCTTAATTTAAGAGTATAGTTTCTCTAAATTGGGATTGGCTGTTCAACTCAACTGATATTAAGTCTTTGGCGGGGAAACTGCTTGCTAAGTGATTTCCCTCCCCCTATCCCTTTTATTATGTGTGTAATTCTAATGATTCCTGATTTATAAAAGACAATCCTAGAATAAGAAATTAATTGCCTTGGCATTTGCAAAAATGATATGCACGTGCATTACCACTGAGGAAGAAATGTAATGAGGAAGAGTCTTGAAGTAAGACAAGGACGTCAAATGGATATTCACTGAAATACAGAATTAGGGGATTTCTTGGCTGTGGGAGTAAGGAATCGCTAAACTGTAATTCTAGGTTGGTTGTTTGGTCTAATTTCAAGGTCCAAACTTGCTTGCTGTGAAATTATCTGAATAATATATCTGTATTTCCACTTATGACTGCTGAATGACTAAAGTTCTTGGTTCCTTCTAACATTAAAAGATAAGACTTGCAAAAGTATCTTAGCCCCATTTTTGAGAATTATTTAAGAGCCTAAATTTTATTGAAAATCAGTAGGACTGCATAGCTCATCTCTGAAAATAAGAAGCTCAGTTAGAGATCTCTGGGATGGTTTTGGAAATATTATATCAGAATATTTATTCTGAGGTCCTTTGTGGGCGGGAGGATGAGTAGTCCAAAAGCAGAGTGTATTAAAGAAAATCTGTAGATTTTGCATGTATTGTTTTCTCCAGCTATTTAAGTATCTGGATTTCTTGAAGTTACTTTCCATAAATGTTGAAGAAACCATTTAACCATTAAATTTGAAGCTTCAGGTTTGTCAAGTCTCAAGGGTCAGGTTCTGGGAAAGAACAGAGTCATGGTAGAGACTGAATCAGAATGAAGTTAAATCAACAATAACTCAGCTATTGTCAGAATTTGAAGACTATGCTCTAAACACAATTTTTCAGAGACTGAGTCTCTGCAAAACTAATTTCCTCCCTCTATAGGGGGATCTGATATTGGTTATTTCCTCAAGAAATGTTTGTATGTTGTGGAATAGCTGAATGGGATCTGATGGGAATGCACCCATGGGTGCTGAGGGAGCTGGCCATTGTCATTATGAGGCTACTCTTGATTGCCTTTGAAAGAGTTGAAGAGGTGAAGTTCTTGTGGACTTACATCTTCAAGAAGGGCAAGCAGGAGGATCCAGCAAACTACAGGCCAGTTATCCTCACCCTCCCTGGGAAAGAGATGGAGAAAATTATCCTGGGAGCTGTTTCTAAACACATCAAGGAAAAGAAAGGTGATGGGAAGTCATCTGCATGGATTTAGAAAGTGGAAATCATGCCTGAAAAATGCAATAGCCTGTTACGATGAAATAGCTGCTTCAAGGGGAGAACAGTGGATATTGTTTACCTTGACTTGAACAAGACTTTTGATACTTTATCCCATAACATCCTTGTAGATAAACTGAAGGAGTATAGACTAGGTAAGTGGACAGTGAGGTTCATTAAAAACTGACTGAACTGCCAGACTCAAAAGGCTGTGCTTACAGCATGGAGTCCAGCCAGAGAGACTAGTCAGTGACAGCGTACCTCAGGGCTAAATACTGGAGCCCATACAGATTAACATCTTCATATATGATTTGGATAATAGCATAGAGTGCCCCCTCATTAAGCTTGCAGAAGATACAAGCTGGGTGGAGTGACTGATTGCCCAGGGAGGGAGGCTGTGGTATTTTCTGCTCTTGGAGTTACTCAAAGTTCAGACACAGCCCTGATCAGCCCGATCTTATTGACCCAAGACAGAGCAGCTGGACTAGATTATCTCCAGAGGTCCCTTCTTACCTTTACAGTTCTGAGATTTTGTGTTTTAAAGGGTGAAATAGTTCAAGGAACTGATTTGCTCACAGCCATTCCACGCACACAGAATGATCTTAAGTCAGAGAACAGTATTTATTATAGGTTAATTTGTTCACTTCAGAATTGAATATGCTGAATCAGAGTTTTCGTGTATCATGTGTGCTATCCTGGTTAGAAAACTGAAAAACCCACTTTTCTACACAGACCCAGAAAAGTTTTCCAATTATTATTCCAGACTTAATTTGACTTCTCCCACTATTTTTAACAGCTCCTGTACTTCACTTCTGAGCTCAAGAGTTCCTGTCTTCTATAATGACTGCAGAAGCAGTCTACAATTTTGGTTTCTTGAAATAATTCTGAAAAATTGCATTAGCAGAAAGATTTACTACTTTTGGAATCCAACATCTTAACGTGTTTTCTCCTATAAATCTAAAAAATTAATCTTTTGGGTTTTTTCAGCATGTGTAAAGATAGCAGTAAATACTGACACAGAGCACTTTTCATTCTCAAAGTGCTCTAAATTTGTTGGCTAATTAATATTCACAAAACTCTTGGGAGATGTGTGTATTTAATTATCCTCATTTTATAAGCTCTGGGAATATGAAACAGTGGCACATGGGACCCAACAAGCCTTTGCTGTTTTGCATTGCTGCTCCAGTACCAAAAAAATTCATTTCTTGCATGATGCAACAGAAAGTGGAAAGAGAAATGACCTTGAACTGAGTCAAGATCTGCTCTAGCATCTTGTCTGCTCCCCAGCAGAAAGCTGCTTTTTCAGCCGTGAACTTCCTTACTTTCATTCTATGACACCAACATGAATGAAATTTGCTTTGGAGAGGAGAGAAATAGAACTCCATTGGTCCATTTCTCTTGAAAGTTGTTGCAAGTTTTGTCTTATGCTCTGTTTTGTAAGCTTGGTTCATGAACATGTTTCCATGAGTGACAAATGCATAGACTAAAATAACATTTTTAATGATATTTTGTTAGAAATTAGAGCCTGACATTTTAGTAGCATTTCTGGTTTGTGTTCCTTCCCAATCAATCATTTCCTTCCAGAGAGGGGGAAAAAGCAGGGTAAGTACCTCACCCTCCCCCCCCCCCCCCTTATTTTTTGGAAGGTTGATTGACTGTGCTAGAAAGTGAGGAGGAGAGAATAAACTTACTCTTCCAAGTATGCCATAAATTGAGGGCAAAAGTAGTTGAACTACTTGGCTCTCACACAGCAGTAGTATACTTAATTCTTTCATAAGCATCCCTATTAACAAACAGCGGGGCTTTGTGTAGTGATCCTTGATGATTCACTCAGCCTTCCAGTATAGGAAAGGAAGTATTTTAGAAGCATTAATACAAATACAGATTGGGTAGTTAAACTCACTTGGTCTCTCCTGTGTAGTGAAGTGAGTCCCCTGGCTTGCCACCTTGTCTATTTGAACAAAACACAAGTATTGAAGTTTATTTACCTCTGTCTCTCTAGATAATCTTTGTCTTTGGTGATGGAGGAGATAACTGGTTGTTTTGTGGTCCGATATTCTCTACTTGTGAGGATAAAGCAAATAAGTCTGTCTTTACTAGGAACTGTTACTTGCTGATATCAAACTGCTTACACTTGCTGGCTTTGAGCAAATAAGTTGTGGTACATGATCAGCCATTCCCCCAGCTTTCTCCGGAGTTGTGTTGCTTCGGTGCTTCTAAGGCAGGGAGCTACTCTTGCACAGTAACCCAGATGCCAGTGTTTACCCATGAAAGTATTTATTGAAACCATGGTAAATATGTACATATATTGCCTAGATGTTTTCATTTGGCGTCTTAAGGAAAAAATAGACTGTTGGAAAGTCTATGTTATGTGAGAGGTAACTCCAGAACTCTTCATGTCTCTTGCTTTCTGACAAGTGCTGTTAATCTGAAGTAGTTTCTTGAATAAGGCTGACCTATCAAATGCTACTTTATTTTAGGTCTGTATGTCTGTGAATTAGCTACTGATGGACTTTCTCTTGTGGTTTGTGATAAATTTTTTTGTATTTAAAGTAATGCTAACAGATTCAAGGCTGGGCTCCCAATTTAAAGCAGAACTGTCTCTTGTTCTTAGTCGTATGCAGACTAAAAAGTATTGTGAATGATGTCCACCTTCTCCAACTTATTTCTGCAGTCTCTAAGGTAGCTTAGGCACTCACCACTATGAAAACAATAGTCTATTGCAAAGATTTAAATGACAGTTTTACTTCAGCCTTGTAGCTGTATTTTCCTGTGTAGACGAATGGATTTGGTCCACAAAATTGTGTGAATTGTAACTTCCATTGGAAAATGGTACCTTCAGAGGTATTCTAATGAAACTTTTGCCAGGAAACTTTTTTTCAGCCAAAGTGACAATGAGGAAGAGGTAGAGTAGAAAATAGCCCAGATGTTTAACACCATCTTCTAGCCTTAACTAGGGTACCAATTTGAGCTGTTATCACCCACAACTGAGATGAATGCTTTTGTTGGCTGTTCTGTTATGGGTCTGCTTTACACTTCATGTGAAGAACTAAATGTTTTCTGAGTTGTTGTCTATCACCCTGTTGCCTGGTAGCTTGGATGCTTCCTTGAACACTGAGCTTCTGCTTATCCAGGTAAAGCAGGGATTTCAGCATGGCTGGCTCGCATCCTGAGTGAGTGTGCTTAACCAGCGAGCAGGTCAAGTCATTGTTCCGAAAGAAGTGGGTTGGTTTTGGGTTTGGGTTTTTTCCTTCATTATTTGTTTGTTTTAACCCAAACCTGTTGTTTTTTGATAGACTTGATTACATATGCATCCTGAGCAATGGGATTTTGTTATCTGCAGGAGGAAAACCTCTTTTGTTCCCAGGTCTGTTTGTCATTTCGCTTTCATTCAAGCAGAGGGGGCTTGTGAAATGTGTGTAGGAGTATCCTTGTTGAAGTGCTGCACGCTTCCATTCCAACCACATTTGTTGTGCTGATGATAGCTGTGCCTGTGTCTTAGTACAGAGATTGGTGAGCAAAAGGGGATCACAGCTGGGCATACTGACACAGGGTAAACCTCATCCTTTCTCCAGTTTTTATATCTCATTATTGGAAAAAGACAAAGCGGGGGAGGGTAAAGGTCAGTAGAACCAATAACAATAGAATATCTATAGTGAGGTTAATTAAGTAATTTTTATAATGTTATTTTGGAGTGATTGAATTGATACTGTAGTCTATTAAATAGAAGTACTTGGGGGGTGGGCGGTGGGGCAGGGAGGTAAGGGGATTAAAGAGATATATCATTAAGATCCATCTTCCCAAAATGATAAAAAAGCCAAAAAACAAACCCCAAACTGAGTGCTGCACCTGTCAAGGGTGCTTATAAATGTCAGAGGTAATACTGATTTTAAACCAGCTGATTCTTCACGATAGTTTTGAGATATTTTAGCTTTAAATAAAATATTGATTCATGCAAATGACAATATAACAGACTTTGACATCCCAAAATATCCCCTCACACCCCACTTCAGCCTTCTCCCCCTCCTTTATTGCCCTATCTGCAGAAAAACACCAAACCACCATGTCTTGCTATCCCCTATGGGCTGAAGTTCCTGTTAAGACTTGTGTGCAGAGAGAGATAATAAAAAGAACAAAGTACCTCTGGCACAATTTGTCCCAGCACCAGTTTGAACTCATGATCAACTGGATCTTTAGCACATTGTTGAGCCTATTGTAAGCAAATTCTGAACATGTTCTGGTTATACAAGGAGGGACTTGAGCTGGTCTGAGAGGCTCTACAGACTGAGATGTAAGTGAAGAGCTAAAGGTAGCAATGATCTAGGAATGTTTATGCAGGTAAAATGTCTGGTATCTTCAGTTCTTATTGGCTTGAATGGGAACCAAGTTGCACATTACTCTTTAGGGCCTGACTTTGAGAGTGGTGGTTTTGAAAAATGCTGAAGGTAGATCTCTCTCTCAGTCTCTTGACTTGCACTGGAGGCAATGAAGTCACAACTGAGGATCTTTGGAAAGGAAAAAATGAAAGCAGCAGAAGGAACTTACTGGGTTCGCTAGCCTACTGCTTTCAGATGGTACCAAAAATGATGCTGTACAACTTGTAAATGAAACTGTTTAAAATGAGATGTTTCTAGATTCCCTCCTTCTGTCTACAAATCTATTAAAAAAAAAAAAAAAAAAGGTATTCGTCTCATGATCTGAAGCTTTTCTAAATTCCAGTCAGAATGTGTCTCTGGGCATTTCTTATCACTGTTCTTTTGCTTAAATAGTTTCCTCCCTTCCCAAACTCTGGCATTTACTATTAAGATGCCTTCATTTTGCTAAGATATAAAAGTGAGTCCTTCTAGTTGGTTTTCATGAGTAGCTTTTTAGTTGTTCTCCTTTAGGGCTTTCTTTGGTTAAGTGGAAAAGCTGTACATAACCTTCCAGATAAGGTCCTATCAGGGCAAGGTATGATGGCTTTTTAATTTTCTCCCTGACAACACCTCTTGCAATGGTGCCCTCTGTTGATTTCATAGCTGTGTCACTTGCCTTGTGAGCAAAGCAAAGCCTTAGTCTGCCCCAGCCTCAGCCGAGTGCTCCATATGGTACTACATGGGAAAAGTACTATCTAAGCTGGAGGAGAGAGTGGTTAGTACAAATGTTTTGTTGGGAGTGACTGAAGGAGACAATGAGAAACTGTGTTGAAAGAAGCTATAAGGCTGGAGGGAGGTTACTAGTGGAGCTCCTCAGGGACTGCTTTTGATATTAATTGTATTTATTATTTTCACTAATTACCAAAAAGTAGGATAAACCAAGAACGTGCTAATGAAATTTTCTAATGGCTTGAAGTTGGAAGTACATAAGAGGAGACCATCCTACAGAATTGACCTTGATTGAATAATGCTGACTTAGAGATGGAAAGGAATTAGTACTGAAATCGTGAAGTTACATGCTTGGGGGAAAAATAACAAGTATTCCTGGGTTTCTTCATTCATGTGGGGAACAAAAAGTTTGAGGAAGGCTCAGCTGTATAGTTTAGTCTGAGGGTGGCTGTGCATCTTGTTTAAAGTGTAGAGAGGTCCGATCCTCCTGCCACTGGAGGGAGACAAGGACCAACGAGAACAAACACAAATGCATGTCAGATGATGCACAAATTCGTATGTAAGAGTTGGAAGCAAGTGTAACCCTCGTGATGTGGAGGATATTACCTCGGGTAGATGTGTCTTTCTTCAGTTGCTCCATGTGTAGATGGACAGAATACAAGGCAGCGAAAGTCCCATGGGACAGGAAGATGCATGAGGTGTGTGCCGAGCTGCTGTTTTATTGAGATTACACGTATTGTTTTGAGGTAGTTAAAGAAAAAGAATAAAATAAAACAAAACTAACTAATCAGGAAGTTGAGTTGTCTTGAATCAGAACAGTCCTGAGAATGGAAGTACCTCTTAAAGAGCTATCTCTTAGTCTGTGCTCCCTGGAAAACTGTAATCAGTTTATTTTAAAAAGCTTTCTTATTTAATTGTAGTGGAATTGTTCTGTATTCTGTGCTCTGTATTAGCTGTTCTGTGCTACTGTTAAAAAATTGGTACTACCACAGTTCATCTAATAGACTAATTTATTTGTACATCTTTTTAATAGAAGATAAAATACAGGCAAGCCAACAAGACTCCATTACAGACAAGATACATGTACAGTAATGAATAGAGAGTGTTGTTAACAATAACACCAAAACTGAAGGAGAGGAAGTATTTGCAACGAAGGGAGAATAATCACTTAATCCTATTTTCTGCTCCCAAAATTGCAATACACCAAAATTTTCCTGCTAAAGAGCCAGGACATTAGGCAGTAGCAAGACTGACAGACTGCAACTGCAATGACTGTTCTCTAAGTGTGGGGAAAAAACAGTTAAAGCATTAAGGATATATTGGACAGGTCCCAGTGTAATGATTGCTCCCACTGTTCTTTCCCACACTATTGATCTGGATGCCACGTCTCCACTCTGGAAAATGCTGTACAGCCAACACTCTCTTTTCAGCTAGCATCTACAATGCTTGGTCAGAGACATCTGCTGTGTATGAATTTTGCTGTCTCTTTTAAAAGGTAGGATTGGAGGAAATGGCTGCAAATCAAGAAGTTTCTATGCAGTTTGCAAACCAACTTTTTCCTTTCATTTGTCAGAACATTACTCCCTGACTGGAAACTCCCTTCCTTGTTTTTTGTTGTTTTTTCCTTTTCTTCCTCAGTTTTTTGTCCTTACGGTGGCTTCTTTAGGCCAGTGTCTTTACTAAAAACACATTTCTTCTCTTTATTTTAAAGCTCCTGGGGGCTTATATGAACACTTGCCTGTTTTGGTAGAAGTCTCAGTGGTGCTATAGCAATCACATTCGCAGGATTTAGCACCTTTTGTTGCAACTTAGCTCTGGTGATGCTTATGCTAGTGTTGCACCTGAAGTCTGCAGTTATTTTACTCCCTCATGAATATGTTAATGAATTATTTCAGTCTTTAAAAAAAATCTTTGCAGTCACAGAGCCAACTTTGCATCTTGGAGTGGTATTTAAATAACTTATCTTCATGGAAAATGTATAAGTCTAGGTTAAAAAAAGGGATAGTGAATAAATTCAGTGTGGCACGAATCTGACATCTGCATTGCAAAGAAGATTCAGTGCAAGTAAATTATGCATTTTTTTTGTTACAACAGTTCAGAAAATACACTTTGAAATGTTATTTTAATTATTACCTTTATTCTACTGTTTCTAAATAAGCTTCCTACTTGGCAACTTAGTACCTGAAATCTGATATCCTAAATGTTTCCTTATCTCCTGATGCAAGATGTATCTTTTATGATCACTCTCACGTTCTAATTTTCCACTGTCAATCAAATTGGTATATCAGCCTATTGTTTTCATTATACCCATAGACACAGGTGCATAATATTACTATAATTTTCTTCATGTCTTTTCACTTAATTTTCTTTACGTATGGACTTTGCTTAAATGATTATCTGTCACCCACTTTATTGCTTATTTATGACATTTGAGTTATTTTTATTCTAGGTAACTCCTGGACGTGTTATCAGACTGATAAGGATTGCATTGTTCTAAAGTTCATTAAATCAGTATCTTAAATATAAATCGGAATATACTAGTACTGAATGTACTGACTTTTTTTAATCTGTGGTTTCTGCTGTTTTTCTGAACTATTAGAAACCTTGGCAATAAGAGCTATACAACCTACTTTCCAAATTAAAGTAGTTCAAAGAAATCTAGATGTGCATATATATTTTAACTAAATATTGTATTTTTTCCAAAAGCCCACTCCAGTCATTAGTTGTTTGGCTTTTGTTTTTTGGTTTGTTTTTTTTTTTTTCCCAATTGGCATCAGTGAGTTTGAACAAGAGATTTTATTTTACAATACTTGTAGCATGCTGGGGTGATTTAGGCAAATACTAATCCACGATTTGACTCAGGGGTACTTACTGCAACTCTTATGACCACTGAACTTCAATATCACATAATCTGTACTAGCAGCCCTCTGTGGGAAAGAAAACAGTTATTTCCATTGATGCTGGGGGAGCTGACAGCTGGGGAACCTTGTTTTAGAGAAAAGCTGTGATTTACCCAGGTTCTAGGCTAATGCTCTGAGTCAACTTTCTGTTCACTCTCTGCATCCTAAATACATCCTGTCCTCTCCCTGTCAGCACCTTGATAATGTGATTTAGCTGATCTGTGTTACTGGAGCCATTGCGGGCTCTGTAGTTGTTGATACTCTTCATGAAAACACAGGATGGAGAAGGGGAGTCTCTTCCCTGGTATTCCAGATTACTCACAGCCTCAGTAGGTCTGCAGGTAATAAAAGGGCAAGTACTGTAACGAAGACAGTGAGCTGAAGTCTAAACTGTAATATTCAAGTGTCAGGAAGAAATACGTCTCCATCCTCTAAAAATAAAGATGATTTGCTTAAAAACAACAGCAAAAACTTTGCCTCATTCTGTGTATGAAATAATGGCTTTTAGGTTCTAGCCATAAAATGGATGAGGTGTATTCCAGAACATCCATTATTCCTTTCCCTGTGGGAGCGCTCAAGGGTGCAAAGGGTTTGGTGTGCTTGGGTGCAAAGGCACTTGAGGGTTCCAAAACTTCAGAAAAATAATTTACACTGTTATTTCCCACTGTAATAAACTATGTCTGGGTCTCTAGAAGTCATTACTCTTAAGATTTGTACTTCAGATGCCATGGCTAATGGAACATCAAGGGAAGAGAGTTCAATACAGCACCAGAGTGTTTTCTGTTGGCTTGTGCCAGTCCCAGTAACTCATTTAGACAGATGGGACATGAGACTGGGATTGTAACTTAATTGAAGGGCTATAACTGAGCCCTTCAGGGAATTCAAAATTTTTTTCTTCTGGTTGTAAATGTAATGTGGTAGATGTTCCTTGGTGGATTGTTTATGGTTTAAGCTCTTCCTAAAGATAGGCAGGGACAGAAATTGGCACTGTAACTTCATGAGGTGAATCCCTCATGTCTCTCATGTTATGAATAGGTTTCTGCAGAGTTCGTTGTCTTGGGGTGACATTGATGACAATAACTCTGTGAAATTTCCATTGTATTAATATTGGGGATGAAAGCTCTCCATTTCAAGATGGGCATTGTTTTAAAGCATGTTAGCAGGTGCCTTTGGGTTAATTCTGATCAGCTGGTGTATTCTAAAGTGTGACAGTCTCCTTTACATCAGATGCCAAGTTGTGCGTACCCCCCTGCCTCACCCCCAGATGTAGGCAAGCCTTAGAGGGGTTATGGACCTGAGCCCACATGTGGAATGCGAGTTCTTTGGTTATACTCAGAACACATTAATTTTAAAAGGAGTTTTACTTGAATGTAGATTCCAGGAACAAAATTATCACCTGGAGGTTAAAGGAAACTTAATTTTCAAGTAACATAAGAACTGTAGTCTTAGACTGGGGTATGAATAGCTTTATATTTGGATGCTTGAAAAAAATCTGTGTACAGGACTTGCTGTTATGTGTTAGTTTGCTTGCTTTAGCAACACACTGCTTCAGTTCTGTTGTTGTGGAGTTGAAATTTGCCACTGTGGAAGAGTCGTGAGAGATCCAAATGTTTTGGATCTTGGTGAGCTCTACCAGAATGCTTATATATAGTCAGGCAAGAGCTCAGCCCACCCACAGTCTGAAACAACTGGTGGTGAGTCAGCCCTAGTCAGACTTTAGCTGTGTCGGCAAGGGGCTGTGGCCGAAGGACTGTAGCTCTGTATTCGAAGAATGTGCAGAGGGGCACAACCTGGGAATAACAGTTTTGTATTTAACTTATTTGTTTCTAATACTTTACTCTTTCTGAACCATAGTCATTGCTATAATACTTCTGTAATGTAGTTTACCTTTTTAAACCAACTGGTTGTGTATCTTGAGATGGAGTCAGTTGTATGTGTGAGAGGATGCTACATAAATTGGCCCAGCTTAAAGGGATGGTAACTATTTGTATGCTAACAAAAGTCTCAGTTCATTCTGAGAGCTCCACAGTTCAAGAATCAATTGGATTTGCATATCCCAAAAGTTCAGGAATTGATTTCCTAAATGATGACATTCATAGCATAATGATCATGTCTACCTGTTATTGTATGACCGAATATATTCTATGGAGGGTGAATTATTTAATCTCTGTGGAAACATGGAATTTTCATGATACGTTAGGGCTGTAATGGGCACTCTTTTTTGTTGCAAAGGAATGAAATTGTTCTGTCTTCTAAACATATGATCTGTGTTGCCTTGAAGGCTGCTTGGAGAGGTAGATAATTAGCTACCCCACTGCCTAGAGAAATAGCTTGGAGATTTTTAGAAGCCTTATGCAAATGGTTTGGGATATTATACAAAATTAGTTTCAGTTAGGCTCAAATTTATCTAATTTAATTTAATTATTGGGAAAAGTAAATCTTTGACTGAGGAAAAGAAGGAAAGCTGACAGAAGGAGAAGCCAGGGCAAAAAATACACTGACATATAGACTGCAGCAGTTAGATACTGATGGATTTATAGCTGCCATTCACTTTGTAGACATTCACCTCTAAGGCATCAGTAATGACTTTGTTCTATAAGACTCTACCAGAATTAATACCCTAGACCACAGGTGAAATAATTACTTAATGGAATTAAACCCTGTTGCTGAATATAGCTGTATCCTATTTTAGTGGACTATGAATTCAGCTGGTAAATCTACAGCCTCCTGGGATGTTGAAATCCCAGCTCTTTCTGCAAATCTTGCTTGGTGTTTCAGGGAGTCTCTGGCATGGAGTGGTCAGTTATAGGAAGGGGAAACGACAGTTTTACCAGGCCTGGTCGCCTGTGTGCGTGAACTGTGGTGCTCTGTTTTATGCCTGTGTGATGTCTCCAGCAGCCTTTCCATCCATGAGTTGGTTATGGGTGCATCAAATTTCTTCTTAATCCAGGGAAGATGGGTGGGAGATTAGAGGAACAGGTGGTGCACAGCTGATTGCTGGTGGCTAACCGTTAGCTGCCTCTTCAATATGCAGGGCTCAGGCAGAGAGCAACAAGGAAAAGGAAATATATTGGAAGCAGCTCAGGCCTTACAGCTTGGCCTGTGGTTTTGGTGGCTGAACTGAGACCAGAGAAATTGGGAACTGGCAGTTGTGCTGCCTGAGGTAGGTAGGAAGACTACCAAAGCAGGACTGTGCAAGCAGGGAAAACTGTTGTTCCGCAGAGAATAAAAAGGGGTATGTGCCATGTTGGGGTGATGTGGCTGGGTCAGGGGTGTCTACAAAGGAAGAAGTGCAGATCACTGCTGGGATGATGGACCAGGGGGATTATTACAGATAGACTTCTGCTGATTTGTGAGATTTATACCCACTCTTCATTAGCTGAATTTCTGCAATTTCAGTGAGCTCTTGCTTTGCTTCAACATGCATGATGGTTTTATAGAGCTAGTTTAACAACTTCAATGTGATGTGACCACTGTAAGAGCAAATTTATTGAACAGTCTGAATACATGTTTCTGAAAAAGATTCTTCAGGCAGTACTTGCTTCATTTGCTGCTTTTGGAATAAATGCTGGAATTTTCATCAAGGATGCTTCCTTGTGAGGTCTTCATTGTGCTCTTGAGCAGTATCTTGTGGACAACTTCAATAATATAATTAGTAGTTTGATTAACTGCAGTAAAAGCTTTTTTTTTTTAATGGCAAATGACTATTTTAAGTGACAGTTCTTGCATATGCTTATCAGTAAATTAGCCATGCTACTTCACAGGATGAATTCAGTTTTAAAGAAACTCAAAAGCAGATTGCAATTGTTCAGGTAACCATCACAGCTATAGAAACATATAGAGTACATTGTTACTATAAGATACTTCGATAATATAGTATTGAAGATACAGACTTTGTGATAATTTGTCATATAGCCCTGAACACTGGGTTCTGATGACCTGTAGTTAAATCAGTTTTGAAATGCAAACTTCAAACGCTGTCCTAGAAGTCCTGCTTGTGCCTTGCAGCTTGGCTAAAGGAACCTAAAAAGACAAATTGTGGGGCTGAAAAGTATTGTGTTTTGTTCTGGACATATCAGTATATGCTCAAACATTATTCCTGAAGGAATAAACAACTTAGGGTTATGTACAATTTTATATTTACAAGAAACTGTATTTTAGCATGTTTACTAGCTTTTTTTGCATCTTCAGGGTGTCATATGATTTCATCCACATATAGCAGATGTTTGAGGGCATGCTTGTTTTCAGTTCACTGTCACAGGGAAACCTAGGACTAACCTTTTCTTCACTAGAAACTCATCGTTCCATTTTACAGCATTTTATTATTACTGTGATGTTCTCCATGAATGGCTCAGTAATCCTTTCTAGGACCTGCTTCTCTCACCCTTTTTGTTCTTGGCCAAAATCTGTTGAGCAGAAACCAAAGGTAGGTCAAAACTAGCCACCTTCTTTTTAGTCACCTCAAATTCATGTGAAAATCACTAAAACAGTAGAGAAAGAAACTGTCTTCAAGTATGCAAATGTTCATGGAATTCTGCTATCCGGTTTTTATTCATGTTTGCAGTGTGGTGTTAAAACTGGAAACCAAATGCAAAACTTCTGTGAAACCCATACTTCTGGGTTTGTTTTTGGCCATTACTGGTAATATAGTTTTCTAACTTCATAGAAATAGCTTTTAATTTTTAAAGGATGAAAAAAATTGTTTCAAAGTGAAGACCTGATATTGCTAATAAGCTTGGGCCTGACGGTGAATCTAGTACTTGGAAGACCTTGGCTGAAGGAAATGGAGAGAAACATAGTGGTTTTATTTTTCCACAATACCATCATTTTCATTACTGACTTATCTCTCAGGTTAGAATGATAAATAATAAATCCCCTTTCAGCAAAGAATGAAAATATTATTCTTGCATGTAGATGTGTGCCAACATGCTTTTTTAGTTATGGATGGGCCTTAATATGTGCTTAAATACTAAGAGAAATTCCTCAGTTTTTGTGATAGCAATAGTGCCAGTAAAAATATAGACACAGGAACACATGCTGTTTGGCTCAGAGGCAAGAAGGAGCTAATGTTCTGTAAGCATCCAGAGGGAGAATATTTGAGTTTTTACAAAGCACAGAAAAATACTGGTTAAAGGCAAACGAGCTGCTAGAGAGCAACGAATGGTCCTCTGTAAGCCAGCACTCTTTGCCTTACAAAAAGCGAAAGAAAATCTTCTCTGGATAACTTACCCTGACTTTAATAAATACCAAGTGTTCTCTTCCTTCAAGGCACATATTGACTTGCTAACCTTCTTCTAATCTGTCTTTAATCTTTGTCAATATTTACCTCTTCATGCAATAAATACCAAGAAGTCAACAGAACCCAACTTCATCTCTATTTTTGAACTTGTGCCATTTCTTTGCCCATTTCAGTGAAATTCATATAGAGCGTGAGATGAAAAATTAAACTTGTTATATAACGGCTGTTACAGAGTTTATAGTAATAAACTTGATGAACCGTTTAGACCTCTGGCTGTAAGCAGAACTTTTCCACTTCTAAAGAGCTAGAGAATATTAGATATTTTTAACCTTTGTTAGGTATTTCTTGTGAGACCGAAAGTAATATTGCTATACTGCTAACCAGTTGAATTCTGTATTAAATTAAGTGTATTATACGACTTCTAACAAGGTTCTTTAGATAGCTAGTTCACTAGTCAATCATGAAGATCCTGTGCAAGAATATACTTCTCTAAAAGCTAAATCATTACAAGCATATTTTAAAAAGAAAATGCTAGTATCTGTTCGGATCACTGATCGCCTATGACACTTCCTGCTATACTCGTCTGGTTTGCAGCCCCTGAATACAACTGTGGAACAGTGGAAGGAACCTGGGAGACTACTGCTTTTGTTTATTATTGACTTCAGTATCCAGTCACGCTGCTGATTGGAGTGGCAGGAAGGAGACCTTTTGTGATGTCAAAACCCAGCTTAAGCCCCTTGATTTCTATGCAGATACTGAATTGAGCAGTGCTGAGCTGCATTGTGGTGCTTGAGGGACAGTCTTTCATGTCTCTCTTCTGGCACTGAACAATCTGAGTTGGATGCCTTTAACGCCTGCTTCCCATGAAATCTGAATGCGTAGAGCTGCTACTGCTGCCTCTCTTGGAGGTTTTGAGGATGTGGGAGCTGTTAAGACATCTACTGCCTGCACAGAGCTCAACTGAGATTGTCTTCCCAGATGGATTTCTTCTCTATGCTCATTGCATCCTTAAACTTCCTTAACTAAACTTCCAAATGTCTTGTGAAAATGAGATTTGTTACAGGGTTGTTGCTCAGGGTGAAACATTTACTTCTTGAAAACCGTTTGCTAGATTGCAAACAAATTGTTTTTGAGCTAGATAATGACTGTATTGGTGTGTAAGGCTTCCCTGTACATGCCTTTTGCTCATCTGAACTTTAGCCTGAGTGCTTCACGTGACAAACATAGCAAGAGAAGTGTAGTTCAACTCTAAGAAGCAAGTGCTCAGATATAACGTGCGTACATGGAGGGGAAAGTCTGGTTTACACACAGAAATGGAAGTACTGGTATAACTCCATGCTGGCGCTGGGAGGTGAAATATGGGAGGGGAAGGAGTTGAAGCATACAAGAACAACTACTGAGAAGAAAGGGGGCTTGGATTACGATCTGCCCCTCCAGTTGTGATCTTCACCTCATCTTAAATCCCTCAGTCGCTATGTGGTGTCTTATGTCATACTGTTGTGGTTCATTGTCAGTCCTGAGTCACCCAGAGTGTGTCTATTTGGTGCTGATTAGCAAACTGACAAAAATTAACAAAACTAATGATTTTTATGGTATTTAGTAGAGCTAGTTTCATGTTTTCCAGATGAAAGGTTTCCCTTCAGAAAATCAAAACGCTTCCTGGGAAATTACTTATTTCATTGAAAATTTTTGGTGGCAGATTGTTGGAACACCTTATTTCCCTTTGTGTGTTTTCATGGCATAAAACTCAAATGGATAGATTAGCCATGAAAAATTGCGCAGTTTCCTTTCTCCCCAGTTTGAGCCAAGAGAGATTTCAAACTAGAAATTTTATGTGACTAAGGAATCAGGGAGAAAAATTGGAGTCTTGTGTAAAAGTAAAGAGACGTCATGATTTTGAGACCTGAATTACATCTTGGGAGAGAACTGAGTTGAGATCCAACTTTGACTTTTTAAGCAGCCCTGTTAATTAGTACCTTATCCTGACATAGCTACATTCCCTGATACTCATTAGTAGGAAATTGTAAAATAAATTATAAAACCCAAAGGGCATTAAATGTCTCCTACCTCAGATACTGAAAACAAGTACTGTAGTAGGAATAGGGATAGGCCATTCAGGCTGCTGCTTTCACTTCCTCTGAAATTTCATGTCTTATTAAAAACCTTTCCAGAAGGATTACTGGACTGGAATTATACATTAAAAATGAAAACACAGCAGTTATTCTCTTGCCTACAAAAATAGATGGTTAGCATAGCAGTATATCGTTTAGAGAAATCAATTATACCTTGCAATAGGAGGAGGAAAAAATTTTTAGCAATGCCTTTGAGACTAAGCCTCTGCTGAAATGCATTGGATAAAAGAGCAGTGACATAGGTGGGGTACACAAGTATTTTGGTGTCTGCTTTTGTGAAGATTTGGGACTGATTGACTCAAATCCCCTACGAGGGTAGTAGTCCCATTATGTTTGTTACAGGTTAACTTGTGTAATTGTTTTTTTTCTGAGGTTATCAGCATGTTCAATCAAAAAGCTAGCATGTGCATTATTGCTTTGCTAGTTTTTAAGCCCTTTTCTCATTATGGGCATCGATCTTGGTTAAAAGCTGTTCTCCAAATGTTTGTTTCCATTGACATGAAGTGATTCTTGCCTTTTCTGCTACCAGAGGGAAGGTATCTTCATTCAGGTTAATTGCTGGTACCTGACACTAAATGCAAATACCAGAGCACTGCTTGAGGTGCAAATTCAAAACTGGGGGGAGGGAAAAAAAAAAAAAGCAGCTGTTAAAATATCCTTTCCTTCTGTATTTACCAGAACATTGTGCTCTCCTTTGGCATTGCAATATGCTAGAGGAAATGTCATGAATACAGTTTTGAAGACAGATAATTTTCAGTTCTTTGTCAGTGAATGTGTATTGTCTCAGCTCTTTACCAGAAGCAGAGGAAGTTAGTAACAGACAGTAGTGGGTATAGAAATAAACAACAATCAAAACACAATAACCCGGTGCCAAAAGCAGGAGTGATGTACAGTCATGTTGAGCTTAGACAAAACCAGAAGCCTTGCTATTGTACTCTGAAATGTGTGGGTGGACCCTTGTGTCAGTGATTGTGATGATGTGCACAGGCATAAATGTCCAGTCAGAGACTGCAGGAACCTTGTAGCCTTTTACAACAGATAACTTGTTCAAAAACAATACTTACTTAGAGACACATGCATGTACAAATGTATTCTCTATCCAAAGCTTTATTTAGTTAGGGCTTTGTGATGATACTTTGTTTATTGTAACTATCTCATCCTTCTGCCTTGCCTGTAAAACTGTGGGTTGTAGTGTGTAGACATATAGGCTTCAGGACATTTTGAACCTAGTAGAAGTTTTCTTTTACCTCAATAAATAATCAGCAGTAGTTCCTATAAAGCTTAGGAATTATGTACCAGAGGGACTAAAGGGAGCTTTTTAAGGCTTGTATTTGTCTGTTGGATTGAGATTCTTCCAGTATAGGTTCTTGTGTTTCTTGCAGGTAGTTAGAAGTCATCATTAAGTTATTCTTCTCAGTTGACTGCTTTTTTTTTGTCTTTTTTTCCTCCAGTAGGTCAAATTATTTTAAAATAATTTTCTTGTCTCTTCCCTGATTTTTTTTTTTTTTCTGATGATATTTTTCTAGGTCCAAAGTAAGACCTGGAATGTTTTGTGACAAAAATTGAATGCTTCATGAGCTTGGTTTCAAAAGAAGCCTAAATGAAATGTTTTGGATTGTTGGTTGTCTGTCTGGTGGACATTCTTGTCAGTATTCCATTTCAGCAGGCAAAACCAAGGGAAAAAAAAATGGAGGCTTAGTTGTTTTGGAGGCTAAATGCTTTGGCTGTCTGTGCTCTGTTGGTGTTGAATACGCATATCTGCTCTCAAGCCAGGCACAGTCTCATGGCTACCTGCCTGGAAGCCTCTTGTCAGATGGAAATTGGCACCAGCTTCCCCAACGTGTGGACAGGAACCCATCACTTCAGTTTTTCTGATGGATTTTTCTTTTATTAAATTCAATATGTAATGACAAATTGATTTTCTCTTTGAGAGGTGGGAGAGGAATGGGGAAAATGACTCTAGCAGGGACTCCTAAAGGGGCTTTAATGAAGAATATATCTCTCTTTCCAGGAGTTGCTATTTCTTTTTGAGGCATGTCTAAGAGAACATGAGTTTAAGCCCAGTCAATACAGTGCCAGAAAAACCTTGAGTCCTGAAGGTTGTCATGAGAGAATTCCTCTTCCCTTGAGCTACTCTGCTGCTGCTCCAGCCAAGCAGCACCGTGTCCCAGCAGAGCTCTCTTTCCTTGTCATTTGGAGGACTGTTCATAGTGTAGGCACTTGCCAACGTGAGTGAAGGCTTTCAAACCTTTCAGACATTAGTTCAGAAAAATGTCTCGGGTTCCTTAAAACAAAGCAAAAACTCCTTAAGTCCTTTGCCCATTACTGTGTCTTGTGATCACAAAGATCCTTGGGGCAAGGGTTATTTCTTGCTGTGCCAGGTATCCAACTACTTACTTGGCTAGTGTGATATTTGGGATAGGAATCAGTGCAAAAAGCTAAAAGAATATTTCTTTTTAATATGGAGGCCTTATTTCAATCTAGTTTGTAGCCATTCTTTAAAATAAAATAAAGACAAGTTTCAGTTGTGTAATTTCACCTGTCTGCCATTGTTTATCCCTTATCTGAAAGCAGAGCATCTCAAACATGCGTAAACTATTTACCTTACTTCACCAAGAATTTAGCTAGAAGTAAGATAAATTAATACTGTCTTAACCTGAAATTTCTTTTTTACACATATTTCAAATCAATTTAAACTGTCGTCCTTAGTTTGCTTTGTTCAACTCTAAATGGAGCTGCACCCATAGTAATAAGGTGGGACGATAATAAAGTCATTCTTCAGGGATTTTTCTTTCTTTTTAGAAAGTCTCATCTATTAATAAAGCAGATGCTCACTATTGATCTCCTTGTAAGAGCCGAAA
The DNA here is from genome assembly GCA_028020825.1 of Podargus strigoides. Lineage (NCBI taxonomy): Eukaryota > Metazoa > Chordata > Aves > Caprimulgiformes > Podargidae > Podargus > Podargus strigoides. Next base: position 10,988,325 of record CM051623.1, on the reverse strand, counting down.
ACATTTACGTTTAATTGAATGGCATGAATACTCTGTTTTGGTTAAGTCAGAAAGTAAATAGAGATATGCTTGAACACAAATATTGATATAAAAATCCACTTAAAATCTTATGCTTTGAAAAATTTTCAGAGATACCCTCTATTCCTACCAACTTGAATCCCATTAGAGATAAACTCTTACAAGACAGGATGAACTTTTAAGGACATACCTGCTTCTTCAAGGTATTGCTCCTTAAACCTCATTTGTCATTTTTCTTCTCATTTGAAGTGCTGCATGATAAATGACTTGGTGAAGATACAATATTCAATGCTGTGCACCTTTCTATTTTGATGCCTTTAATAAGAATTGAGATTTTGCTAGGAAATACTTCTCCTTTAATGACTTTCCTGATGTGTTTGGATTTCAAATAATGTTTTCATTTTGTCTAGGTCTGTGTGACATTATTCTGGTTCTTGTGAATGACATTTAAATGATTATTCTTAGGTAATGAATATAATTCTATTAAAAGGATTAATTTTAGAGAATATTTCTCTACAATAGAAGTAAAAACAATCAACCAAAACCAACAACACACAAGAATAAAGGTAATTGGCTTTTTCGTATCTAGTTTCCACTATGGAACATCAGAGGAATACAAAAGTTGTCAGTTGTCACACCAGTGACACTGTTTCCAATTTGATTTAGCTTCAGATTAATTGAAACAGGCAGCATTGATTGCTGCCACTAAAAGAACAGAAAGTTATTTCATATGATAGAAGTCAAATGGGATGGTTTGGAAGATGAGTCCAACTTGTTATGCAGACATGTTTATCTTCTCTTTGGTATTTGTCCTTGAAGGAAAGAATCCTATTTGCATTTGGAAAGAGATGCCTATTAGTTGGATGTGTTATGCATGATCCAATCTACTGCAGTTTATGAAGGCTTTCTAGTCCTCAGGTGGTTCTTGGGTGCCATCTTGAAAGATCATGTATTTGAGCTAGCAGTTTTTTCTTATCTCAGAACTTTTTACCTACAGAAACCTACATCTTTCTACTTCTGCTGGAATTGATCATCTCATATTTTGTCATTTGCTGCCTACCAGAAATTTCAGGGTCAGAAATAATCAAGAGCTTGCTTCTGGATCTTGCTTAATAGATTGGGCAATGAAGCCCACAGCATTAGTGCAGGTCAATGAAAAACTGAGCACATCACCCACTAATATATTTAATTTCATTTGGTTCAATGAATAGCTGTTCCATTCCTGGATCAAGCCTGAATCTTGCATACAGCAGCCAGGCAGTTCACTGATGCTTAGTTATCAGGCTCATCCAAAATGATGCTTTTTCACTAGTGTTATTTGGTGTTTGAGTCTAAATGAGTAAGAAAAGCCTGAGCTAGATTTTCACTCTCTTCTTGGAAATAAGGTCAAAGCATATATAGATACTGCAGAAAATTGAGCCACAGGATTTTAATGAAAAACTTTACCTGCTAAGTTGATTCATAGTAGGGAAATTAAAGTGTGAAGGAGACTTTCTTCTGCTTTCCACACCATTCTCTGAAGAAATAACATCACATACCGGGGTAGTAGCAATGCTTTATTGCCAAAGTAGTGTGCAGGTGCTAGAGAACAGGTCTTGTAAACCTTTGTCACAATGCCGCACGATGACTGCCACTGGAATGAGGGACTGAAGTGCTGGGGTGTTTGAACCCCGAGCCCTGAATTAAGGTTGACATATGGGTGGTTCCCACAGTCCTTCAAAAGGAGGGCCTGAGTTTGCCTTTTGGCTTTCCTCCAAGGTGTGGCTGACCTTGTAGGGAAAGCCCTTGGGTAAACAAGTCCCAGATGCCCTGCATTGGGTAAATGAGTGCCAGGTGTCCTGTTTTGGGGATAAAAGCTGGGCCCACTTGCAGGAAGGGTAGAGTGTCTGTCTGTGAGGTGGATGCACTTTGCAGAGTGTCCCTGTTGGAGAGGGACCTCCTGACTCTTGCTGCAGCTGGGCCCTGGTCAGGTTTGGTGCTTGTGAACGTGGGCTTTGTGAGAACAATATGTATCTACCTCTCTCCTATATTATCTGTCTGTTGGCTTGGCTGTCTCCCATCTCTTCTATGGGAGACTTCATTGCTTTGTTTGTCCCACCAATTGTTGGCCATGTTGTATCGTTCCTGGGGTTGTTGAGGTTGATGTCTGTTATGTGTGATCTGTTTGACTTGTTTGTACCCCCAGTGATCACCCATGTACTGACTTTCTTGTGTGCAATAGAGTCTGGTTACTGGTTGGTTCTACTGCTGGCTGTGTCCTTTGTGCTAGGCCTAGTAATTGGTGAAACAGGGACACTGGCTTGCGTGCGTGCACTGTCCATTGGCTTCCTTGTTCTACCAGTTTTCCACCAAATTCTGTCTTTGATTCCTACAGTACTGTGGGAGTGGGACAAATGGCTCAAAATCTCATGTTAACTTCTAAGAAGATATTTTGTGTTTAGCTCTATGGCAGTATACAAGCAGTCCAAGCACTTAAAGTTTCAGTTAAGTTACCTACAGGGATGGGCTTTTCCTGGATGTAAGCGTGGCCTAAAGCATCATAACTTCCATGCAGAAGTAGCTTTTTTGCCAAATGAAAAATAAATCACTATAAACTATTGATACTTCAGATTACTATGACTGCTCCAAACTGTCAGTCTGTGCTGGAAAACGATATCCTGGGTTTCAGAAGTAAGCATAGGGATCCTGAGTTTTTGCCCAACAGTTATCCCTTTAGGAGGAGGAAGTTTGCATTTCCAGTGATGTGCTTTCTGGCGCTTGCTAAAGAGGAGTATTTCGACTTCTGTTGTGTTCAAACTTATGTCCTATTCATCTTCTAGGTGGATTGTTTTAGGAGTCATTGCAATTGATGTACAGTGATGTTCAGCACTGGCTAGCCTGCAAAAACGGCCATGTAACTTTCCATTGTAGATCAGAGTTTAAGTAAAGTTTTTGACAAGGTTTGAAGTTGACCAGTACCCTGGAGTGAGGAGGACTGGGTCACTATTGTTCTCAAGCTGCCTGCAGACCTAACTGGACAACCTCACTTAAATCTAGAAGGGTGTTTTGTGAAAATAAATGATATTAGTTTGTTGGGGTTTTTGGTTTGTGGGTTGTTTTTTTTTTTGTTGTGTATTTGTTGGTTTTTTTTTAAAAAAGGCAGGCTAAATTTAGCTCCAGAATGTTTTCTATAATCTGTGGTCTAGTTTTAAGCTACTAAAACCTCTCCTTTTTCCCCATAAATCATTATTGACTCCGTCTCAAAGTAGAATATTGTTTTACATAATTAATTTTTGGTTTAGGTATAGTAATGGTCAAGTTGAATAACTAAATCATTGCTTCCCAAACAAAGTTGCAGTCATATCCTCTTAACCCAGCCTCATTTCAAGGTAAACTAAGTGTGTGTGTCTTCCACTGAAGTGTTGACAGATGAGCTGCAGCATCTGAAGTTACCTCTCTGAGGTGTCCATCCTTCATGGAGAGTCAGAGAGACAGAATGTGTCTGTGAGCCTCAGGCTGTTCAACACCAAGTCTGGCAGCCTTGCTCCAACCCATCAGAAGTGTAAAGCAAGCCGTCAGAATTTGCACTCAAGTGGGAGAGGTGAGAATATGTTACCTCTTGCTGACTATACAGGCAGGATGGCAACCTTTCCCTACAGTGATAGATGACTGTTGCTAGCATCTTTCACTGCTGTGGACAAGTGTGTATCAAAGACTTAAACACTTTTCATATATTAAAAGCTCCACCTGTCTTGAAAGTGTGTTCTGCCTAGGGTTGGATCAAGGTCTTTGACATCTACACTGAGGTGATAGCATTTCATTCGTGGCAGTGTTCTTGGACACTTAGCGTTAAATGGAAAGCTCATATTAAGGCAGAATGAAACTTTGATACTTTAAGTGTACAGAAGTCAGGAGAGAAAGTTAACTATCTCATCATAATATCAATTCACCTACTTATATAATTTTGCTAAATTATTGGGAAAACAGTTAATGTACATAGGAATGCACAAGATGTGCCAAATAGGAAAGTTAATGTCAAACATTGAGTTAATGAGGCCTTAATTTTTATTTCCTTATTTATGTGTAGCTAAAACTTTATGCCTTTGAAGGGGACTTCAAGGATTTTTTCTTAATTTGTGCTTTGGATAGATTATGAAAGATACTACCTTCTTATGTTTTCTGAAATGTAGATGCTTTCTGCTTGACAAATCAGGCTGGAATACAGAGATGGTGCTTCTAGTAGTCAAATTGCTGTCTGAAGGAAGCAAACATTCTTAAAAATACCAAAACTTGGACTTGAAAATAAGAAATAAAAAAACCCCAAACCAATCCTACCCAAAACCCCACCCTACTGCTTCCCAAACAAGGCATAAACCCTATTCCGTTCTCCCTCCCAAAGAATCTTTCATCTTTAGTACCTGTAACTGACTATTACTTTACTGTTAGCAAGCTGTTAGGATCCTTCTCTCCTCCTCACCAGTATATTTGGAAAAATGATCAAGCTAACATACTGATAGGATTGAAAAGAATTTCAGTATAGAAACCAGACTAACTATATTCTCTTTTGCTGTTTGAAGCTGCGCATCTGCATCCTTTCCAGAGCTGGCTAGATGATTGCTACTTTGAAGGACTGTTTTGCTGCAAAACCTTCTCCTTGCTTTTCAGATGATGTGCTGACTCATGTCACAGCTCTTGATTGAGAGGTCTGTTTCAGTGATTACATGAGAGTAGTAGTCTAGTGCTCCTAATCCATTTAAATCACTTTTAAATGACTTGCCTTCGTTTTATCTTTTGCTTCTATTGTGTGGTACCTTCTTACTCATATGTCAAGGTGAGCTGTTTCCTTATGCCTAAAGAATGGGCACACGTAATCCCACAAAGTACAAGGAAAACAAGGCACTTAATAAAGTTTCAACAGTTTATGTTATAGGATGTGTATGGATTTCCATTAGACTAACAGCTCATCTACCAAATTCAAAAAATGTCCTTAATCCTCTTCACCTGAGTTATCATGCAATTGTATCAGATCCAGAGGCCAACTATTGACAGGAATTACAGAGCTGTCTTGATTTTCACAATGGGACCTTCAGCAATGATTCTTCTGTCAAATATTGTTGTCTGGTCCCTACCATGTCTGAACTGGTTGTTGGACTGCATAATATTTTCAGTTTTCTGCTAGGTATTAGGTTTCTTGGAGATGATACCATCCTTTCTCTGTGTTTTCTGAGCGTGAAGTGGCAGGGATGGCTAAACAGTATAGCTAAGATGATGCAGTAGGTTGGGGTCACTAAAGTGGGGCAGTCTGTTCCTTCCTTACTCCTTTTCCACTTTTCCCCTCCCCTGAGCCTTGCTCTGGGTGGTGTGGTCTTGTGTACTCCTTGCATTAGCTCTAGCTCTTTTATGTTCTTGCCATAAGGTAACTAAACTTACTGCCCTGGAAGAAAGATGGTCATTGCATTTGTCGGGTTAGTTTCCTTCTGGATTAATGAGGTGAATTGTTTTACCACACAAAAACATTAGCGTTGTGAATAATTGTACAGTAGGAAAAGTAGTAGAGGCAGCATCCTTCCAAATTTCTCTCATCTCTGCATGTGCAAGTAACACAGATAATGGCTTCTCTTCTATGAGAAATACTAAGGTACTCAATAATTTTTTTATAGTGAAGCTTCTTTGGTTTTTTCAGCATTTGTAAAATAATATTTCTGCAGCTTGTTACCATGTAATTGAAGGCAGGATTTTACTTTCCCTTTTCTGAGCTACATACCTTACCTCAGATAATTGCTTGTGCCTGTTATTAGCTGACTAATAGATGACTGTAACATTGATTTTAATAGTCCATTATACCCTGTGTGGACCCTGGGAGACTGAAAAGGCTAACATCTTTGAGCATAGAAAAGAAAAATATCAGTCAATTTAATTGTATTAGGTGAAAACTGCAAATTATAGACCAAAATCAATCTTAGCAGCATTAGGTAGTTATTGTTTTCTTGATGTAGCTTAAATTTATCTTTTATACAGTTCACTGCATTAAGAGTAAAATTTTATTTTGAAAATGTTTTGATTCTTTTGATAAGTTTGTTCTGATACCTTTATTTTGAACTGATATGAAGGAAAATGATCAGAGTTCCCCAAAGGGAAATTTAAAACCACCTAACGACATCTGAGTCGGCAGAACTTTTTGATTTCCTCTTTGCTTTTTTTTCTCTGTGTTACAATGGAAAAGTTGACTCAAAAGGAAAATAGAAACACAATTCTGAAACTGTTAGAACAATTTATTCAAGTGGTGTATGGTTCTACCTGATTATCTCAATCCTCTGACCTCTGGGACAGGCATATTTTCCCCATTTCTGATGTCATTTGAGGCAACGGGAGATGCTTGAGAGTTATCAGAACTTGGCTCACCTCAGCTAGAAAGGAGCCTGGACTTGGTAAGCAGGAATATGACTCTCTGTGTTAATGTAACTGCTTTCAGCAACAGATGCAGCCTCTGCAGGAATGGGCAGGCTGACCAGCCCTAATCACATCAGTTGGCATGGGGATGGGGTGCCTGTCCTTCTTACCTCCCTCCTCCACCAAGCGCTGGACAGTGACATCCCTGGAGCTTGGCCATCAACCTGCACTTTTTTAATAGTGTTGTCGATTCTGTCCAAATTTAGGAACTGTTGCAGCTCTTGAGATCTCTGCTGTAGTCATATTCAGGTTCTAACTGACTTTTTTAATCAATGACAAAATATGTAGCTTTTTTCCTCTTTTGAGTTGTTTTGGTACTTAAAAATAAATAAATATCTCTCCACGCTACCCTGATTTCTATTGACAAGTGTACTTGTTATGTTTTAAAGAAGCTTCCTTGTTTAAAGGCTAAAAGGTTAACAAGTGAACCCAGATTGTCTCCAGTGAATCAAGCTCAATTTTCTTGAGTTTATTGAAAGCAATCTGCTCCAAAGAAGCTAATTAGAGTGAAGAATGCAGAATGTCTGGGCAATACTCTCTATGTGTTCTTCTATATATTATGCATCTCCTTCCTGCAATTTTGCAAAATCGTGTAGCTGAGTCTAGTTCGATTTCCCTTTTGGTGGTGATGGTGGGTAAATCAAAATATATCCCTCCACAAAATGCTTAATTGGACCTGGTATGGTACAATAACAAGGATGCTTGGATACTGGCAGCTATGTAACTTTGCTAATAATAAATGGTATTGTCAGGTTCATCAGTTTCCTGTGTTTGAATTGATGGCTATTGGCTGGCTTAGATGACAAAAAGGATGTGAAAAACCACATTTATTTAATTAAGGATACTTAGGGTGAGGCTTGTAATGTTAAAAAATAAGTGTGTTTCCATCTGTGTTTTTATTTATGTTTAAAGTAATATCTGTCTTACTCTGGATTATTTGTTTTGAGCTTGAGTGGTAATTGAGGAGCCATTGTTGTCATGTTTTGTTCCATGCAGGAGGGAAGTGTTTCTTTGTTATATAGAATATGACAGCATCACCTCAGACCTGGATGTAGATGACCTTGAATTTAGTAACAGTTGAATCAAAAGGTCTGATTTTTAGACTCATCTGTGTCATGTGGGCTGTGGATTCGCAGGTCTTAAGTTTTGACAGCAGTTTCAAAATTATTTGCTTAAGTCCTGAAAGCCTTATTTTGTGGAAACTATGATAGAACTTGTTATAATTTCGAACTTGCTTGCCCTTAATGCAATGGGTCTAGGGAACTAACTGGTGGTGGATCAGATCTCATGTGGAGTTCACTCGAATCTGAGCCCTTTAAGGACTCCTCCTATCCTTTTGCTTCTGAGAAAGCATTTATACTGTAATATCTGCAACCCACTCTTCGTACTGATGGCCTGAGACCTGAAAAGTATCTACTTCTGTGAAGAATATTAAGGATGTTGGCAGTAATTGTCTCTATCAGGTAGCAAATGCCTAGATATTATGAAGATGAGTGGGTGGCACGTCCCCTGTAGATAAGAAGTGGCTCTCTTTCAACAACTACTTTACTGTTTTAGAAGCTTTCCTAAATCCTTCTTTGCCTTCCTTAGAGCTATGTTTTAAGATAATCCAATTCTGCTTTTAAGCCCCCAAATGTTAAAGCTAAAAATAGATGCTAAGAAACAGGGGTTTATTGTTTGTTTCTTTCCTTAAAAAAAAAAAAAAGTGGCACAAAATATCAAGGGGGTGGAGGGAGAAATACAACAGCTTGATCTGCCTTCTCTTTGTGTGAGATGGTGAATGTGAAAATCTGAGAGTAATTAATCAACGTGAACTTTCCAGACTCATCATTGTTAGTGTGCACCTGTGCCAAGCAACATTGTGCTGATTCTGTGGAATAAAAAAAAAAAAAAAAGCAGCTTATTAATTAACCACCTCTGTTTTCTGTGCCTTATTTGCAGAGCAGGGGCCAGGGAGAGGTGGGATTTTGGTTCGTGCTGAGCCAGTGCTGTACAAAGCAAGCAAAGGCTTTGGCTAAAGGTCTAACTGTGCTCTGGGCTTTTTCCTCTTTGCTGCTTAAACTTTTAACGAGGATGGAGGCTCTGCCTCTGCACTGATGGTTGTTTACCCACTCCTATGTACTACACTGTTCTTGTAAATGTGTTTTTAAACAAGTTTAGTAAGCAGTAGCTTGTGCATAATTAGGAATGCATTTAGTAGCACGTAAGCGTGGAGTCTACGTCTTTTGGTAACTTGGAGAAGAGTCTGGTGGCACAAGTGGTTAGTGGAAGGAGAGGTCTTCAAACACACAAGTATATGTGGAGCTGATATCCTCAGTCTTGGCTGTGAGGTGCCTGAGAATTCCTTCTGTCCAGCAGTGATTAGCGTCTGCTGAGCAGTCTCACTTGTGTTTGGCATGCTTGTGTCTCAGCTTTGCTTGCTGGCTGGTGTATACAGCTGTTGGATTTATTTATGTATTAGCTTTGTCGAAGCAAATGTGATCATACGAAGTTTATTTTGTTTGAACTCATTTTTCTGACAAAATTTTACCTGTGTTAATAAGGAGAGGAAAAAAATTTAAATGAAATGTGAAACTTCCCAAAGAAAAATTGGAAAGCTTCTGAAACACATTAATTTTTTAAAAACTATATCATCATCTCTGCTGCTACACATATGGAAATATTTTATTTTAATTTACATGCTTTTGTGTCAAACCATTTAATATAAAAAAAATAATATTGAGATTCTCCAAACAATACTAATTAGAAATTCCCCTAGAGGATGTTGAAAGTAATGGAATAGCCATATACTGCAATCAGTGATAGTAATATATAATTATACAGTACAACTTACTTGTTGTGAAATAATGAAAATCCCTGCCAAACGTGGAAGAACTAATTGAAGGTTCTGATGTAGTACTTCTGAAAGTTCAGCACAGTTTTCTGTTCAGAACTGCCATTTCATGCATTCACAGAAATGAAAACTGCTTTCTGTTTGTTTTGAAACTTTCCACAAAGCAGAAATTCAGAAATTTGGTCAGCTTTAATATTCTCATAGTTAAAACTAATCTTTTCTAGAACAGGAAAGCTATTCATAACCTGTGTATTTTTGTTTGGAATATTACACTTCTGGCTAGACAATATAATCAAGGATTTAAAGGAGCTCTGACTCCAACTGTATATATGGCTACCAACCATCACTGAAATTCTCCGAATGTATGGTAGGGTGTTCATTCACTTTTTTTTTTTGTCTTTGGAGTTTAGACTGATTCAGGTATTTTTCACAACTGTGTTTAAAAATAGGAAAGAAATACTGGGATGTGACTACCTGATAGACTCCAGGACCTGCACCTAGAGTGTAAATGAAAAATAAGACAAAAATAAGGACTTATTAAATCCTGTAGTGAATCAAGAAAAATTACAATCCATGTCTCCCACAGGTGCCATGCTTTTCAGCTGCTCACTTTATACACTGCCTGTGTAGAGGCTGCGCCGTACCCATTTCTCCTAGCTTGTATGTTGTGGCTGGCTTATAACTGCAGGCATTTACAATGCTAGCAGATCTGTAAGCTTGGACAAGTGAAATATCTTGAATGCTTAATATATGCAGGCTTGACTATCACTAGCCAGCTGCAATGACACACACCAAGTCAAATAAAAGGAACCATTGTGGAATTTAAAAATATTCCCTTCCCTGAGCCCAAGGCCCTGTACCGCAACTATTAGCTAAAGCTATCAAAACCGAGCATATAAAGAACAACTGTGATCATTTCACACATGGATTAGTAATATGAGTTATTGATCTTGATAACATTGATAATAAACTGGAATAGCAATTTATGGTATTGCAGACCTTTTTTATGAAGTTCTACTTGCCATTAAAATAAACAGGTGCTGAGGGGAATTGATGAGTGTCAGCAAACTCAGATGAATCTGGAATGCCCTGCGATGATACAGTACTGTCCAAACTATTTTAATAATCTTGTCATCCACCAAACATATCAATCACATTTATGATGGATATGCATTTTTGTTGTCACTCCTGCCACTCCACTGCAGGTATGGTAGGGTAAGAGATCATTGTTTTGTACAGTATTGCAACAACCATAGGGTGATAAATAACTGTGTCACCATGAACTGTGCAAGGGCATGGGGCATGTAGGAAAAGAAACTATTAAATGATCTGTTTGATGTGTTTCAGCCTTTTGGGCTTTTCTTTTAAGGGCTTCATTGCTCCTTGGAAACTTCTTCCTCATGGAGAAAGGGAGAAAGCAACTGGCAATTTAAATCTTTGTGCTAGAAGGTAGAACTAATGCAGTTGTGTTAAAAGATATCATCAAACTGGTGTTCTGAACTTTGGGTTCCACCAGCTCATGCTGTTGTTGATTTGCTCCTGTGGTAGACTGCAGCAGAGTTGGGAGTAAACAGAACTGGCCCAAGTTCAAACTATTGTAGCTTGGGATACTGAATGTGGAAGTTGACAGCAACAAGGTCTTGATAAAGCAGTGCAGTAGTCCCAGTACCAATCTTTTGGGACTGCAGTGTGCTTCAGGATGCACTGGACTGTGGTAGGGTTTTTACTTCTTCCTAGTTCTGAGAAAGTTTAAGGTTTTAAACTCTCTAGGCCACTCCCCTGTTGGCCTAGACAAGTCAATCATGTTTATTCGTGGGTATGCACTGAACTTGACTATGTAGTCTGTAGATTGCAAAATTACTGCCTGATGTGTTTTCAGAGCTACTTCCCTCCCCTTTTCACCTTTCCCCACAAGAAATTTGCATTCAGTTCTCTTGTGATGCCCCAGGATTTGGCCACTGGGAACCAAAATAAATTAACATAATGCAGGGCCATCTGACAAGGAAATGAGGACTGCAGTTTTAGAAAGAGCATTTTACTGTATGAGCTCAAAAGCACTCAAATTGTGGCTCTTAACATGCCTTGAGGTTCTTTATACCTTATCTGAACTTGACCCTTTTAATGAGACAAATGTTCCAGCAGTGCTTTGTGCTGGGTAATGTTTCTTGCCCAGTCTCTCCTGCTAGTTCTTCTTGCTAGTCCTTCTTGTGAATCCTTGCTAGTAATGTTGACTGACTTCCCTAGTCAGAACAAAATCTTGCTCTTAAACACAGCCTGCATTTCTACTCAAGGTGAGAAGCTCCAAAACTGCCACCATGTATTTTTTTCACCCATGTTCCTTTCAGGTTCTTGTGCTACATATTGCATGAGATGAGTCAGTGCTTGAAATGCTGTCAAAATTCCAGATTTGCAGCCTTGATGGCTGTCAGAGAGACTCTTAATCAGGTGTGGGAAAACCAGGAAGCTGCCTGGAATGCTGTGTAGCAGGGCAGACTTAGAGCTAATGTTCATTGCAAAGAACAGAGCAGAATGTGTAATTTAATATAAATTCTACTTTCCCCTCTGCCCTGTGCAAATGCAACAGAATGGTCTCTTTTGTGTTGTTAATGTTCCTCCCTCGTATGCCTTCCAACAACCTCCTGCATCCTAACTGCCCAGCACCTTGTTATGGCTTTGAAGAAACTGTATGTGTGCATCACTAGCCTTCACTTTGTGAAATAAACTGCTTCCAGAACTGTCATCTAAAAGCTGAGGTTTTAACTACTGCTATTAACTGTCCTTATTTCACAGCTAAAAATGTCTTAATAGAAACAAAAAGTCACTGTATTAAAAATACATTTTCTTCTAAAGAAGGAGGAATTGAGATACCATCTGTACTACTTCTGGCTCCCATTCAGCTCCTTCAAATGAATGCCAAATTAACAGCAGCAGTTCTCCCTCCCCGCTTCCTTCTCCATCCCATAGCTCTTTCTCTAAAGTTCATCCAGAATCCTTGGGAATGTAGGCAATATCACCCTTACAATAACTTCAGTGGGAATTTTTCATTTATTCTGTAGTTATTCTCTGTGGCTGTTACAACTCTAGTGTTTCATTCCTGTTGTCTGACCTACCTTCCCTGCAGGGAGGTTACTGCTTACCTGGGAAGGTTGGGCAGAAAGTGGTGTCGGTTCCTGCTATGATGCTGCTTGCAGTTACTGGTCTTGGGTACCACTGGCCAAGGCCCATGGGCATCCCCTGACATCGGTCTCCACGTGTTTCCCTCCAGGATCTTCCCTTATTTACCCAGACCTCTCCCTTGGCCAACATCTTCACCACCTTCTTTCTGGGCCCCCTTCTCTCCAAGACCACTTCCTCCTTTCAGGGACTTATCTTTTGGCACCAGCTTTTTTTTTTTTATTATTTTTCTGGCAATCAACCTTCCACTTTCTCCACTCTAAATAGTGTATATGCAGAAGCACGGCAGGTGATCAGTCTTAATTTGTGGGTCTCTTTATTAGTTGGAGGATTCAATACGTGCCACTTCTGTTGCACTCAAGTGTTACCAAATTTCCAAGCAGTCCATACTGGTTGCAGCTGACAAGTAGCAGGCTCCTGCTTGAGAATTCAGGAGTTCAATTTTGGGCATTCACCCATGCACTTACATGCAGTTTTCTGCTGCCTGCTCACGTTCACTATTTCAGCTGGTTTTTGCAGTGACTGCAGGTGTCTAACTTTCCCTCTGTGCCATGTGGGATGTGATTCCATCCTTGGACCAGGCACCAAAAGGAACTGAACCTCATGTTTTAAAGGCATATTTTTCCATGTTTAATAATTTCTTTTATGTATGTGGGTTTTACGTAGGACAGAAGATGTTTTTGACGTGGAGATAAGAGTACCATTGTAGCATGTATTATTTCTGCCAAGGTAGGCTGGCTCAGTTTTGAAGAGGAAATTTACAGTGTGTTTGTTTCATGAATCTAGTTATTGGTGCAGTGTTTTCCAAACTGCATGTTTCAAGATTAACACAAAGACAGTTGCTCATGTTAGTGCATAAGATACAATCCTGACTAGCTGGGATTGCTGCCTGTACATTTTTATAACAGTAGCATTAGCTAAAACACTCTTGAATGCCTTAAAATTTCTCTGCTCCTCTCCCTTTTGAATAAATCATTTTCTGTGGTTTTTTTTTGCTAATTAATTTGGGGATAGGATAGGGAAAATATTTTGATGTGATTGGGGATGGCTGTTGGTTCTTGTGCCGCTGCTTAGGTGGGAGGCTTTTTCTCTCTCCTTTTTTTTTTTTTTTTTTTTTTTTTTTTTTCTTATTTAGGAAGAGGCTTAAAGTGGCTCAAAAGAGAGTGAAGCTCTGCCTATGGAGATTTGTTTCATAGCCAGATTCCTATGACAGAAAATACTTTGCCCCAGCTCTTGTGCAGCTTGGTCTGGGCTTTGTGATCAGCATTGTCCCAAAGAAGCACAACTGTTTAGGAAATTTATAGATAGCAGTTTGGTCTCCAGTGTAGCAGAGGCTCATCTGTTAATTGCTTTGAAGATTAAAGTCAAGACCTTGAACTGGCATCTGAAACTGACTTTAGAGATAAGCCCCAGCCGTGAACTTCAGTCATCTCCTTCCCAAAGCCTTTGGTATTTAGAGGATAATGGATAAGCAGGATATCCAGGACAGCATCTAACTGATGTAAAAGATTTGTTTTTATGGAGACCTAAATTGTTCTGGGGGCAAAGCCAGTTCTCTCTAGATCTGTTATCCAGGGATCTCTCCAGAGAAGATGTAAGCAAAGAAAAAATATGTGAGCTTTGAGCTTAGGTAGCCACACTGAAATGACAAGTCAAGTATTGATAACACCCACTGTGTAAATAACAGCCATTCCAGTTTGCTGATTGAATTGATATTATGATATTACTTTTAAATCAAGATGAATATAAAGGAACATTTTCCCAAGCGTGGTGCTATTTTGTTTTGATGAAACGATACTTGCTTTCTTCTGGGGCTGCACTACTACTCTGCTCATTCCACCCCCCACCCTGCAGCCCAATTTGGATTGAGTTGAAATAATTTGCTTAATGAAGTGAAACATATTATTCTGAGGTTGTTTAACCATTTTGTCATAACCTCTTTTTTTTTGAGGCAGTTTCATTTCAAAATTTCTTATTCCTCACCCCCTCCCCCTTCATCCCCCCCCATGTTAAAAATACTGAAGGTAAATGCTTTTGGCATGTTAAACAATTTGTTTAGAGATGTTTAGAAATAGCTGAATTCCCTAGTAGTTTTGCTTCCATCGCTCAAAATGTCATTCTTCATCAAGAGCATCTCCATTAGCTAAGTACGATACAAGCATATAAGGATGTTTTCTCAGAGGTACTCTACTGTCAGCATGTTAGAGGCTGATCTGAATACCATGTTTTTTAAGTGAGCCCTATGGATGGTGTTTGTTTTTATGGTGTTTAAGAGCAGTACCTAAGGAACAGTTGTTGCACTTGGCCAACGAAAAGGACAAAGTTGTTGACACTCCATGCACTGCAGAGCTTGTAGTGTGTTGATAAACATGGGAGAATTTAAACCTTCTGAAGAAGATAGTGACAACAGATTTAATCAGGAGGGGATACATTTCAGAGAAGAATATAAGGTGTTGAAGGATGAAGGAGATGGCGGTGAGGAGTAGAGATAAAACAAGTAATTGCTGAAATTTAAAATGGAATTTGGTGACATTTAAAATGGGAGACAGCCTGAACAGATGATGACCATCAGTGAGAAGTCTGATCAAAAAGCAAGAGAGATGTTTTTACAAAAACCCAAAACAAAAACCCCGAGTCTACTTTGACTGTTTCTGCTTCTATCTTGTTCCTCCCTAGATTTCCTTTCCTAGCATTGCCTGTCTTGAAGTTACTTTTTCCTGTTAAAACTAGTGAGGTAGTCCAGTGTGGGGTATGGTTTGCCTGTCTCATGGATTCAGGTAATACAATCTGTCCTCTTTGCATTGCCTGGCCTGGCACACCAAACAGTGGAGTTCTTGGTGCTTCCCTGTGATTATATATTACAGGTGGTTGTAGATAGATGACTGATGTAATTTGCAGTGTTTCTCAGCTCAGGGAACTGCAGGAACCCAAGGAAAAAACTCTTCGGGTAGCCACAGGCCCTTCCAAACTGCAGCCAAGGTTGAAGGTATTAAGGAGATGTGAAAATAGGTATGGGACTCTGAGTTCACTTTCAGGAGATTGTGAGGGCACCAGGAGAAGGGTAGAAAAAAGCCTTTCCACCCTTCCATTTTATAGGAGGGAAAGAAAAAGAAAGGACTTCCTTGCGTTTCAGAGCTCTTACTCAGCTGCTGTGGAACTTCCTGAAAATTATTTTGGGAGAGATCAATGAGCAAAACCCTCTCTTCTTTCTCTCTCCCTTCCCTGCCCCCATTCATCCCCACTGTTTATTGTGCTATAAAGAGTGGATCTTGTTCTCCCTGCTACATCCTAGTCCTGCAGCTGGTACTTTATTTTGAGAAGCAAGATGATAAAAAGAGTTGGTGAACTGATTTGGTTCAAATTGCAGCCCCTCTTACCAGTTCAACTTGGGCTCTCCAAAATGGGAATGGTGTCTTCCTTCTCTTTGTGTTTTGTTAGATGTAAATATACAGATCCTGTAGGTAATGGCTATCTTGTGATGTGTGAACCAAACATACATGGCATTCTGGTCAACTTCAGGGAGCTGCAGATAACTTAATTTTTACTATTTGTTTTCTTTGCAGCAAAGAGGCTGGCTACCAGGCACTTGCATAAATTGTTTGTGTAAAGAGAAATACAGAGCAACTCTGCAGAGCATGTTATTGCATCTTTACTTGGTTTTTATCATTAGAGTATCTTAAAAAGTTAAGCTTCAATAATTATTGCTTGCAGGTAGCAGAGATGTATCAGTGCTTTTTCGCACAGGGATCTGCTACCTATGTTAAAATAGTCCCTTCTGCAGAAGCAATTGGCAATCCCTGTTTTATTGATAAAAATGTCTCTTCAGCTTTAGAGGAAGATGGACATGGGTACCTGATGGTTTATATCCTGAACTAATGTCCCAATGACACATGTGTGCACCCACGAGGATTTCTTGGTTACTGTGCTCTTAGTGTTTATCTTAATATCTGTTTTGGTACTAATTTTTCTGGTTTTTGAAAGGTAAGATGAGCTTCCTTTGCATGCATGAAAAAAAACACTGTTTCAACCTAAGCCCATGCCACAAAAATGCACCTAAAAATCACAGCTCTTTTTATCTCTCTGCAAAATCGAGACACTAATGATCTCCGATTCTGCAGCTCAAAATGCTACATATCATACTGTTACAATAATCCTCTCATATTGCCTGTGAAAGCAATTACATATAAAATGATAACCTCACTATATTTCAGATACACAAGGAAAATTTTTGTGCGTGCTATGACTAGCATTCTGCAAATATGATGAATACATGCGTATCTTTAGCAAATTTGTTGTAGAAGTCATAGCTGATGAAGAAAACTTTCAAATACTTCAGACAATGGTAGCTTCAAAGAAATACAAGCAGTGTGATTTTTTTTTTTTTTTTTTAATTTTTTTTTTTTTCTTTGAGGGTTGGATGTGTGTCTGAACTAAATTTGGACCATATGAGTTTACAGATAGTCCTAATTCAGGTGAAACTTTTAAAGTCAGCTTTTAAAGTTGCAGCTTCAAGCTTCAGTACATGTTATCTTATCATTTCTTTAGTGCTGAGGTACCTGTGGCAGTATGGATAATGTTACATTTTCACCTAGTGAAAATTCTTTGTGATTTCTTTAAATTTTAAAAAAAAAAATCTCAATAGTGCAGTGTTGTATTTTAAGAATTAAAATTGAAAACAAATTATTGATTGGGTAAAACCCAATTATTGATTGGGTTTCACTGTCATTGATCATCCCTAGGTTTGAGGTACACAAATCAAAAACTTCTTTCCAGTTTGAGCAAGACTGTGATGCCAGATGAAGTTTTCCTTCAGTGTGTGCTGTGGTCTTTTACCCACACATTGAGGATTCTTTGTTGGGCCAGGTCTTGAGATGTTTTTGGCACCTGCAGCTCTCATTGACCAAAGAGAGATCAGTAGGTAATTCAGTAGCCTGTGGTATCAGCCTGTTGGAACTGAGCAGAGTTTAGTGAATATCCTTTGAAATCCTGTCTGAAGGCAGCTGTTATTTAGAAGGCTTAAAATACTTGTTATAGATAGCTTGTGACATTCCCATCCATCTTGTCTGCAATCAAAATAAATTAAGAGTTATAAACAAAGCAAGAGCATTCAAAGTTAAGAATTCAATAACACTCTACTGATTTCTCTCTCTTCTATTCCTTTTCTGTCTTCAGGCTATAAAACTCCTTAAAATTGAGTAAATCTTTAAAAATTAAATTTTAACAGAAGAAAAATTTTTGGTTTTGAAACAACAGTGGTGATACATTTGTGAAAAAGAATTTTTTTTCTGCACTGTTTAAAAAGAACTTCACACATATCCCAATTTATATAAATTCTACAGATTAATTACAGGTGTAAAGGTTGCATTGATTTTGCTCTCCCCAAAGTTACAGGGTGCTTGAATCTCTGGTTCCAACTAATGTCTGTCTACAATACTGGGCCATTTTCTTTCACTGTAAATGCATATAGATGCATTGATTACAGGAATATCATCAGCAAAAATGTAGGACATTATGAATGATATGGATAGGATATTGATTTTCTCTTACTAATGTGATAACTACTATATCCTGAAGAAAAATTCACTGATTATTTAACCAAAGCCAAGAAAAAGGATCATTCTGTCTCAGCTTGCTAGAAACTTGCAATGGCTCAGTCACCCAAGTCAACCCCCAGCTTTCTCAGTTTGGTAAGCAAATGTTTGGATACTCTCCAGACGTTGTTGGAAGTTGTTTGATCTGCATCATTGAACTAGAAGATCTGAATCTTAAAACTGTCTGTGTGTTTTTTATCAAGTGTTGAGAATAAGCATTAAAATGAGAAGGTACAAAAGTGAATAACAAAGGCAAGAGAAGAAGTTTGATACTCTCAGTTTTTAAAAAGCTGTTGCTGGGTTAGGCTTTGAGTGAGCTCTTGCCTGAAGGAGCACACCGGAGCTAGCAAAGGGTCGCTTTGTGTCATTTCTGAGTTGGTGACATTAGGCTGTTTTGGAGAAGCGTTGAGACTATTAACTGTTCACTTTCTTTTAATTGATATGGTCCAATTTTATACTAGAAAAGATAAGGAGCGTTAATTCACCAACTTACTACCAGATCTATTTATTACCTGTTACAGTTTTCTATAATGATACTCACTATTTTAGGCTAGATCTTGAAGCAGTTGCTGTTGATAGCTCCTGAATTGCAGGTATGATTTTCTTTTGAAGTTTTAATCATCCATAACTGATTTCTGATGAAATTTTTAATTCTCCTCCACCGCCTGAAATTAGCCTTAGACTACTTCACTGGATAGTCAGAATTGAGAGGTAGTCTGCACACCTTGCTGAATATTGTAGTTTATGGGCTTTCTAAGAATCTACCTTCTGCTAGTAGCATAAGGGTCAAGAGTAGTTACAATGAACTGCTTTGTCAAAGAGTGCCCTAGTAGGTTCAGATTAATTTTTGAGAATGATTGTTAAATATAATTTGGGACCTCTGGTGAGAGCAAGAAAAAGGCTCAAACTTAGTTTTCACACATCAAGTCATGCAGCTTTTTGGCTACCTAATACGGCAACCTGAGAGAACAGCTCTGGAAGAGGACAAGTCCTCAAGAGATCAGCAACGCTGGGATTATAGTAGTTAAACATAAGAAGCATGACATAGCCTGAGGTTATAGCTGCAGCAGGAGAGGAAGGGTTTCCCTTTTCATAGCTCAGGCGTTTCAGGTCCCCATCCATTTGTTCAGTGTTTCGGCTGGGTTGATACACCAGGCTTTTCCTGAATTTCATTCACTTTGGAGTGAAGAAGACTCATTGCCTTCTCAGGATTCCAAAAGGGACCAACTAAGTGTCAGGGAGGAAAAGAGATGTTTCAACTAATCTCTCTTTGTAGATATCAGCTGTACAAAGGGCAATTTGACAGATGAGTAGGGAAGGAGTGAGTAGGCATGGAATTGGTACACTTTCTTGCTGTGTGAATTGCCACAGTATGTCACACGTAGCTGCCAAAGCTCTCCTTAGTTTAATGACCCAGTAGATAAAGTAGCAGTGCATCTGTGGTTCTTGCTGAATGTTTCTCTCAGCTCTGGATTAGAGACCCTTGCCATTCAGAACTGTGAATGTAATTTGCCCCCTAATTGTAGCCGGTGTGGCTTTCTTTAGTTTGCCTGATTAAGGTTGGCTTTAATTTCCTGAATAATAAAGTTCTTTCATAAATGGAGATGTAATAAGACATAAAAAAAAAAATTGTCACAATATATCTGACTTTCTCGAACTTACTAAATGAATTAATAAAGATGATGAAGACTAAATGCAAACATAAAACTGAGATGACTGTTGTTTTGCAATGTGAAAAATGTCATTTGAATTGCCCTTTCAGACCATGAGGGAAATGATCAACCCCATGGGAACAAATTGTCAAATAAATGCAGATGAGGAGGAGGTACAGGAAGGGATCAAGGGAGTTCACGGTTTGTTTTTTTTTCTTTTTTTTGTTTGGGATTTTTTTTGGTAAACTTTTTGAACACAGCATTCAAAGTAATTGGACTTTTTTTGGCTAGTTTTGCTATATACCATTTCCTTTCCCCTTTCATGAGGAAAGAAATAAAAGAACATTTCCATAATACTGGGACAGATTTAGCTTACAAAGTAAAAATCAATATATCCTGTGAGCCAGCTGAGGACCTTTCTAAATACTAGCATTTTGCCAACAAATGTTAATTGGACAGACCTTCATGAATCTATATAGCTGAGTGGGGGAACCTTCTCCACATCATATACGGGACACATTTCAGTGTACTTTGAGAGTCAAGCCTGCATGCTTGAGTCACAATAAAGATAAAGATCATCTGTTCTTTTCAGGATGTTATTAGTTTCATTAAAGTTCAAGATAGGAACCTGTCTATTTTCCATAATATTTTTGAATCCGGAATTTAATTTAACAGCTAACATGTAGACTTAGTTAGGAATGGAGTGGAACCATAATGAGTTGCAAAATGCCTGAGTTGGTTTTGATTTGACTGTATACGGATTGATTTGACTGCAGCTCTGACCTGCTCCCTAGCCTTTTCATAATTACCTGTAATAGATGCATACTGTATTCTGCCATCACACTCTCTTTACAGGAGAGAACCTGTGGCTGGCTTCTCAGCATTGCTTTGCTTCCTGTTGCTTGGTCTTTCCAATGCCTTTTTGGAGGTTCTGTCACAGCTTAGTAAAAGTACGTAACTGTGTGCTCCCTGCTTCCTGAATCTCATCTTGAATTCTTGATGATGACAATCCTCTGATATCACCTGTCTTTCCATGGAAAGGTTTCTCTTTATTGCTCAAGTTCTGGGAATAATTTGGTTTGCATTTTCCTCCCAGTTTCCTGCATCATTAAATGAAATACAGTTCCCTAGGAGAACCTGTGAGAATGTTGTATTTTTAGTTCTCGGAGGGAAGGATGAAGATGTAGTCAGAATATCTGAACTGTGTTTTTTCTCAAATAACCACAATCTGGAATCAGTCTTAAAACATGTTTTCCAGAAAGCTTGCAAGTGTTTGTTAAGCCTCCATGAAATGACTCATAATTTAAATGATAAAACAACATCCTGCACTTATCAGAGATTAGATCCTTATCTTCTTATTCTGTTTCTTTTGGATGTCAATTTACGTTGTCTACTTTAGGTTTCAAGTTTCTAGGGGCATGGAGAGACTGCTTGTATTCTAAGGGTCATGCAGGTCAATGAATGTTATGCATAAATGTATGTCACTATACCAGTATTTTTTCTAAATAGAAGCCTACTCATATGATATTTTTTTCCTCATATTTTAGCATCAAATAAAAACAGCATTGGATTTAGTATCTGTTCATATTTGACCTGGATGAACTGTTCTAGCTATCATCCTGAGCTTGTCTCAATTGTAAATGCTTTCCTGCATATATAAAATTAGAAACTTGGAAGAGTTAGTTCTTGCATAGTCACAACTAGGAGCAGAAATAATGAGGCCAAGTAATGAGCAGAATTTCCAGCTTTATAAAGGTCTGGAGACAGAGATTTGTATAGCATTTACCCAAAATATCAGCTGTATACTTTAAACAGGTTTGTTTTAACACCTGGCCAGTAGAGCCACCTGGACAAAACCATGGGAGGACAGCCAGTGAGATGAAGTGTGACTCTTTGCAGACTTCCTCCTCTCCTCATCTACGGTAGATGCTCCAATCCCTTCGTCATCTTAGTGGCCCTGTGCTGGACTCTTTCCAGTAACTCTGTGTCCCTCTTGAACTGGGGAGCCCAGAACTGGACACAGTACTCCAGATGAGGCCTCACCAGAGCAGAGTAGAGGGGGAGGAGAACCTCCCTTGACCTCCTGGCCACACTCCTCTTAATGCACCCCAGGATATCATTGGTCTTCTTGACCGTGAGGGCACATTGCTGGCTCATGGTCAGCCTGCTGTCCACCAGGACTCCCAGGTCCTTTTCCCCAGAGCTGCTCTCCAGCAGCTCATCCCCCAGCCTGTACTGATCCATGGGGTTGTTCTTCGCCAGATGCAGGACTCTACACTTGCTCTTATTGAATTTCATTAGGTTTCTCCCTGCCCAGCTCTCCAGCCTGTCCAGGTCACACTGGATGGCAGCACAGCCCTCTGGTGTGTCAGCCACTCCTCTCAGCTTTGTATCATCAGCAAACTTGCTGAGGATCCACTCTGTCCCTTAGTCCAGGTCATTAATGAATATATGGAATAGGACCAGACCCAGTACTGACCCCTGGGGGACACCACTAGTCACAGGCCTCCAACTAGACTCTGCCCCACTGACCACTGCTCTCTGGTTTCTGTCCTTCAGCCAGTTCCTGATCCACCTCACTGCCCAGTTATCCAGTCCAGACTTGTTAAGTTTGGTTGTGAGGATGCCATGGAAGACAGTGTCAAAAGCCTTCCTGAAGTCAAGGTAGACCACGTCGACTGCCCTCCCCTCATCAATCCATCTAGTTATGCCCTCATAAAAGGCTATCAGGTTGGTCAAGCATGACTTCCCCTTGGTGAACCCATGCTGACTACTCCTGATAACCCTCTTGTTCTCAACATTCTTTGAGATGGTGCCAAGAACAAGCTGTTCCATCATGTTTCCAGGGATGGAGGTGAGGCTGACTGGCCTGTAGTCACCAGGGTCCTCCTTCTTGCCCTTTTTATAGATTGGCGTGACATTTGCCTTCCTCCAGTCCTCAGGCACCTGTCCTGTTCTCCAAGACTTTTCAAAGATGATGGAGAGCAGACTAGCAATGACTTCTGCCATCTACCTCAGCACTCGTAAATGTATATCATCAGGGCCCATGGATTTGTGGATGTCCAGTTCACCTAGCTTTTCCCTAACCCAATCCTCTTCAACCAGGGCACAGTCTTCCTCTCTCCTGTCATTCAAACCTTTTATTTAATCTTATGTAAGAAGTGTATTTCCTAAAACCAAATGAACAAGCTAACCTCTATATAACATACCTATTTATAATTAATCTTTGGGCTTTGGTACTGTAACTATGACCTGAGGTTTTCTTTTTGTTCTTGTAGGCGTCTTTTTATACTGGCTTATGGTGTTCAAATTGACTTATGTTGAGCTGGGGGAACTTTTGAGTACTAATTGAAACAGTCTGAAAGGAAAATTGAATATTTCTATGATAAATTCAAAGAAGAAAGAGTTGTTAAATTATTAAATGGGGGAAAAATATCACTTGCCCCTAGGAAGTGTTGAACTAACCTGAAATTATTAAATTTTTTTGGTATTCTTGTTTTAAGAAGGAACAAAGTTTCAGTTTTAGCTGAAAATGTTTCAATACTGACAATGCTTCTCTGGCGTATAAAACCAGAAACAAAATGATACATGCTGTGATAGGGGGCTAATTTTTTTTTTTTACTTAAAAATGTTTCTTGTATAAAGGCATATTTTGGTTGGGGTGTGTGTGTTCCCAGAACCAACACTTTCCTATGGAAAAATATTCATTTAGACAGAATGAATATCGGCAGGCAGATTATTTGACAGTAGGTACAACTCTCAAATGATTAGGAAAGTGATTTGAAATACAGGAATGGTGAATGTAATTTGAAAATTGACTGAAGTTTCTTGTTTCTGTTATGACTGTATAAAGACTCTATCCAGTATATAATGATCTGGAAATACAGTCCCTGTTTCCTGCCTGTGTGTCCACATGGCTTGCCATCAGTGCCTGCACCTGAATCTTTTCTCTGTGAATGTGTAGCATGTTGCAGCTGTTGCAGCCGAGAGCAGCCCATGTCATCATAGCAAAGCTAGGTACCCTCTCAATTGTGTTTGCTGACCTTTTGAGCGTAATCCTTTTGAGGCTGTTAAAAATGTGACCTGCTTTAGGAATATACAACCTTAGAAGTGGACAGGTGCTCTAAAGAGGGAGATAACTTTGGGTTTTGCAGCAGGATATGACAAAAAAGGGGAAGGCAGCTGTGTTAGCACTGGCCAAGTGACATGCAGATAGAGCATATGTATTTTCACGGTGATCCTGCTGCACCTTACACAGTGCTCTCATTAAGTGTAATGAGGCTCATCTAAAAGTCTTAATAATCCTTCAATATATTATTAAATCCCAATTATTCATGAACAATGCCAATGTATGTGCTTGAGGTCAACGTAGCATGCAAGTGATTTAATTAGTGCATCATGTCCAGTTGTATTCACTTATATTGTTTTAATTAGAATGGTAATTGAGACCAGAGTAGTATGTTTTGTCTGGCAGTTGCAGTGCCTAAACCTGTTTATTGCTGCTGTAATTACTCTTTGCCCTACATCTTCTACCACCCATCATTTACTTATTATTAAATTAAGACTGTGTAAAGAGAAGATACAACTACTGCATAAACCTTACTTGTTTCAGTCTGACTAGATCACATAATAATGTAACTGTGAGAATGGAATCTTGCCTGTAATCTCTAGTCCTTCACTGCCATCTTGGATCTTTGGTCCTGATTAACCCATGCAAAAGCAAGGAGGCACCTTTTATGTCTTTTGGTCACTTTGCATGCTTTTTCTGACACTCAACTCATCATGTCATCATGTACTCTAAATAGCAGCTGTGATCTCGTTAACTGCATTAGCTGCAGTATCTTGGAGAGTTTTGCCATTACTAAGTTGACTTGAACGTACTGAGAGGGAAAGTGGAATGGAGAATAAAAATGCAATTTTTATTGAAGTCAGGTTTGCAAATAGATGTAGCCTGACTTGGAGTTTGCATTTAACATTTGAACACATAAGAACTAATAATAATTTTTGTTGCAGTGGAACATCTGTTAGATAATCAGAGCTTGAATTAATGGAGAACTGAAAGCAATTAGCTAAAGGTTACAAACTAATTAGTATAATAATATTATTAAACTAGCCCTTCCATAGCTTAAATTGCAACCAGATTCCATAATATTAAAATCATTATTTTAAGGGACCCCAGAATCTTGGTTTGGAGAACAAAATTAATGAATAGAAAACATTTCTGCAAAGTTTGAGAAATTACATTGAATTGGTCTAGGTCTTAAAATTAAATTTAAATTAAAAACAAACAAAACCCTTTTCATTTTGGATTTTGATCTTTTTGTCTCGCATGAGGTCAAAAAGGTTTGTTTTCACTCTTTGTACCATCTGTATAGTGAAATCTCCTTGGAAACAAAAGCAGCAGCTTTAATTGAAGAAGGTTCATTACAACTGAAAAGTTGTTGATTTTGTTGTGGTAAATATTGGGAGACACCAGCTTCCTTCCTTGACTTCACTGGCTACTACAGATGCATTCTTGCTTTCACTCAGGTAAAAGGATGTCTTGGATGTTTTTTGCTCTTTGGGAGTATCATGTGGCTACTGGTTTCAGAAGGGGACAGTTTGGTGGGGTTTTTTTTGGTTGGTTTTTTTGGTGTGTTGTTTTTTTTTTTTTTATGATCAGTATGCAGATATTGGTTGAAAATTCAGAAGCCAGTCTGAGGACTGAGGAGTTTGGATGGGTGGGTGGAAATATGGGCGTGTTGACAAGCTCCTTCACAGTTATGAGGATCTCGCTCCTTCAAGGGCTGTGCTACCTGGAAATAAACTGTTCTCAGAGAAATTGAACTAACAAAGTCAGATTTCTTATGGATTCATTTTCTGTGTTGTGGTTTGAGTCTCTGTAGTCTAACAGAAAGATAACTCGTAGCTTTCCTGTGGCTAGGTGACTTGTAATCTTTCTTGTGTGAATTCTCTAGTGGCAAGGAAGTTGAACTCACTCTTCGGTCTTTCCTTGGGCAAGGGCAGTAATAATGATTCTCATTTATCTGCTTGCTTGTTTTCCAAAAGTGTGAAGAAACTCAATATCTTCGAGGCAATTACTGCTTTATTAAAAATAAAGGGTTAGGGGTTCAAAAATCATTGAGGATTGGAGGGAAGGGACAGTGCGTATACGCATGTACGTCAGGTGATTACATAAGCTTTGTTTCCTTAAAGGCACACTAAAGCCCCTGTGTTGTGTTGGCAGTAAGAGCTAATACAGCTTTACCTTGAGCTGCTGTATTAACGTCCTCTGTTGTTAATTTGTTGCCCTTGAGTTCCAGTACAGGTGGATGATATGGTTCATTAAGGTATGAGCTAATCTTTTCCTAATAAGGGCTGCAAGTTCTCAGTAAAAGTCTCCTTTTATTTTTGTGCATTTGAAATCAAGTAAGTATGGTTTTAATGAGTAAACCATTTAATAATGATTTGCAAGACTTCTGGAATAAAAGTACCCAGCGTTGTTTTCCAGCAACACAGTGAAATCCTATCACGGCATCTTTTGCTGTACGTATTGATTGATTTTTATTTTTTTAATTATTATTATTTTTTTCTTTTACTGATAATACCTCTAAGAATACTTTAAGAAAATGGACTACTCAAAGAAAATGGACTACTGTACTTCATGCCTATTGCTATATTTATTTCCTTGTCATCAAATTCCATTCCTTCATCTGTCCTGCTCCCAAACCTGCAGCTGTGCATGCCAGACTTGTGCTCAGTGCAAATCTCTTGTTGATCACTTTGCAAGGTTTGCTGTGCAAGTCATTTGATACAGGCCACAGAACTGACTGGGCTGTTCAATTAGCCAATGTTTGAAATATCTGCTGAGTCTCCATCCAGAACTTCTAAATAGCTTATTTAACTTGCCTGGAAAAAAACAGTTTTGGCACCTTTGTAGGGAGTGCTTTGATTATTAATAGTCTCCCTCTAGTCTTTTTTTTGTTTGTTTGTATTTTTCATGGAGGGATCCCTGGTCCCATGTGTGCAGCAGTTACTGCTGCATTAGCTCTCTCACTTTTAATAAAATTGTGTTACACTTTTAGCATCTGAACAGGAAACACAACCTAGAAAATGGAGAAGGATCAGGATAACTTCATAAGCTGTCTGACAAAGTTTGGTCAATGCAGAATGCTCTAAGTCATTTGGGATGTAGCCTACTGGAAACTTGGAGGCATCTTTCAGTCTTTCAGAAAAAATCTTTTCCTTTATGAGTGAAGGTTGCTAATGCTTTATTTAGTTATAGGTCGAAGTCCCTCAAAATCAAGGCTGATGCACTCTGGTG
This sequence comes from Podargus strigoides, assembly GCA_028020825.1. Taxonomy (NCBI): domain Eukaryota; kingdom Metazoa; phylum Chordata; class Aves; order Caprimulgiformes; family Podargidae; genus Podargus; species Podargus strigoides. The sequence continues at coordinate 10,961,325 of CM051623.1, read as the reverse complement.
GTGTTACTGGCTGTGGTTACAACTCTGTGATTACCAGACAACTCACCTTGAAGCATGGACCACCTCCTCAGCTGGGCCTTGCCCTCCCTTCATGGAGAGACAGAGCTGCTCAGTATCCAGAGCTGTCATTCTAACATACTTTGTATGCACAATAAATAGTTCAAAGTAGTAAATTATTCTAGTTTTATTCCTTAGAGCACTATTGTACATGCGCAGGGAGTTCTGCGTTTTCTCACTGCCCCAGGCCCCCCATATGTGTTTGCTGCCTGTCTCACTGACACCCTCTGGTGTGAGTCAGCAGTCTGGAGGGAAGGATGGGCATTACAGCCATTTTTCTTGTTCCTGTTCAGAAAAGAAGGGTACTTCTGTGACACAGAATAAATCTGCATTCCCCAGCCCTTTTCTAAAACATACACATTGTGCTCAGTGTGGTATTTGCTTCTTATTGGCACCACTCAGTGTTTTGTTCCAGTGCCCTTCCAATTATTACTGTATATTAATTTTGATAAGACAGGAGGCTGCTTTGTGAGTCTTGACTTCCTGCCAGTACAATCAAGTGTGAGCCATGGGAATGAAAAGCAAATGTTACTTTCAAAACCTTGTGAAGAATATATTACTTATAATTCACAGTAAATATATATAATTTAGAAAATAATAAATGTCTTTGTTGGTAGACCGGGAATTGAGATAAGGCATCCACCCTATCCTGAAAGGGGGAAGAATATCTGAAAATAGATGCTAAATCTGTATAAACTATTTTGTTTACTTGTATGTTTTTCAATACTCAACCTTTGTATTCTTTCAATTTTTAATCAGCTGTTCCTTTAATGAATCAACAGCTGCTATAAAAATTAGAAGAGCAGAACCAATGTCAGCTAGAAAAAATAGGAAAGGCATAGGTTCCTAAACTCCTTATCACAAAATATACAACAAGGAATTCAGACAGGAATTTGTTCAGGCAAGTTCTGTGGTCTGTGCTGTTGAGAATGGGTGAGAATTGTCATTGTCCTCTGGTCTCATATATAAGTCTATGAATTCTGCAAGTTTAACTGTCAGACTCGTAAAAAGGGAGTTGCAGTACTTGCACAGAGATTTTGTAGTACAGTCCAAAAAAGGAGTTTTTAATTTATTTTTTTGCTTTTTCTTGTTCTGCTTATTTTTCTGGCTGAAGCAATTGTCCTTCCTAGTCCCCTTGCTCACCTCACTCCCTTCTTTGGCTGGTGACTATCGAGTTGTCATCATACATTACTTACTGTTGAGAGGATAACTCCGATGGCCCTGCTGTACGTAGCTCAGTCAGCAGCAGGTGCTGGAAGAGCAAAGCATGTCAATATTTCATGCATTTAAAATCAAACACATTGACTCACATATGGCTGCTTCAAGGAGCACTATACATAAGTCGGCTTTCTTTATGTAGGTGTGCTAAACTGCTATCACTAATATACCACCTGCCTGGCAATAAAAATGTGATTGTAAACAAGCAGTATGATAAAGAGGCATTCATAATCTAGGTTATGAAATGAAGTACCTGAAAATTACAAAATAGAAATTTGTTTGAGGACTGAACTGGATTTTCGTATGTTTCCTTGTGATGACAAAATCATACGTGACCATGGAATTACGTAATGGGTCATAAGGGTTGTGCACGAAGTGGGGAAAGCTTTAGTATGGACACTTCCTACTCATTTACTCCTGATTTTACAGCTGCGCTAGTATTTTAACTTAGCCTTTTGTATATAATTTAAGTCTACTTGAGTTAAAATGTCATATATTTGCTTTTACCTTTTTTACTGCTTAACCACTGCCATATCCTTTAAATCTTCCTTCAGAAGATGAGCTTGAGCTCTAAATTTATAGTATTGCTGCATAGATCTCCAAGAATTGAGCTACAGAAATAACAGCTCTAACTGAGCAGAATGAGAAGGCTTGCAGGTCACGGGGGGGGATATTGGGTTATCAGCTATGTTCAGTTGAGGAGCAGCAGCTGAGATGTCTAGTTGCTTTCTTCCATATGTTACACACGTTTTAAGCGCAGTTCTCTCCAGATCTGCCAACACAGAGCTTGGCTTAACAGGTTCATGTACCCTTGTTGTTCTTTATCTTGCTACCAGAAAGAGGACCACTCAGCTGAAAGGAAAATAATAGTTTTTAATAGTCTCTGCCAAATTGAAAACCAGGAAAGAGCATATCTGGTTAATGACTTCTAGACATTCAATTTTTCTGCATTAGAACTTAACCAAACAACAAATAAACTCATCGTAAGAGGAATTAAGCTGACTGCTTAGAAACTTCATATTTAGGAAAAGTTAACAGCTTCTCCAAAAAACATCCCTCTCCTCCCCCCCCCAAAAAAAAAAAAACCCAACAAAAATATTTCTACTTTTGTATTAATCATAGAGCAAAGATTAATCTGCTGGGGACAGAAAAAAAAAAAAAAAAAAAAGAAACTGGACTTAGGGACTTAGAAGCCAGTTTTTAATTTTAAGTTTTGTTACTATGGGGCTGAGACATCTACTGAAGCAATCTGTGAACATTTAGCAACCCTAGGGAGAGACGAAAGCCTAAGACATTGACATTTTTGTCCTCAAATTATTCTAGCTGCTCCTTTGTACAATTGATGGACATGTAGTTGAGGCTTAACTATCTACTGAGCTTGGAGGTGATACTGCAGAGCACAAATAAAGGGAAAGAAGTGGAAATGTACTCTATGAAAATCTTTCCTCTAGGAAATTAAATTCTCTATAGGATTTCATTTTTCTGAACTGGAATTTTGCCTCTAATATCAGTTTTATAACTACAAAAATAAAATAACTTTGGTGTTGCTGTTTTTAAACTGATTCAACAGAATTAAATTGGATGTCTTAATTAATGGGGAGGATATATTATTGCCTTTTTATTGAAAGAAAAGAACTGCTACTATGTTTTTAAGCTACCATATACTAATGTTGTTTCCTACATGCAAACTGAAATAGTTTTTTTAATTGTCATTTCCACACCATCCATGGCAAAACAATGCAGAAATCTAAAAACAGTCTTGCTCAGAAAATAACTCTGCCAGTTAATGTAGTAGTTGCAAAGAAAAAGGTATATTGTCTGACACTTTTGATACTTTTTTGGAAATTTTTCCTGATTTTGAACAAAATTACTTGCTCTCCCCCTACTCTCTCCCCAATTCTCATTCCCTCTTTTGATCTGACTGGCCTCAGAAGATTTGGGAATCTGAATACTTATTCCGAGGCAGTCTGCAGCACAAATCATGTTGATGCTGATGAAACAAAATGTCCCTGCTTTGATTATATTGCAAAACTGCAGAAGATAAAAACAGAAGCCAGGTAATCCTCTGTACTATGGACAGAGAAGGCCACAAAGGCTAGACCCTGCAAATTAATGTAATAAGCAGAAGGCAGATGAAAATTAACAAAGCAATAGAGGATTTATAGGAATACAGTGCTTTTGGAAAGATTTTTAAAGGCATATTTTAAGGAAATTATTCATCTCAGCTCTTCTTTACTTCCTGAACAATGGGTGTCAGTGTTATCTCTGCCTAGATACACTGTCACGTGAAAGCTTCCATCTGTAGATCCCACCCAATTTCAAAACCTACCAGTGTATTTAATCTCTCAAAATCCTTTCACAGAAGCAGGGAACATCAACTCTCTGTCACTAGCCTGCTCTTGACTTCTACAGGAGATTTATTTTACCACCATGGATAGGAGCAGTGTCTGATGTTAGATGTTGGCAGGAATATTGAACAAACTCTGTAGTGTGTAAGATTTTCTTTTAATTTCCTCTAAGTAGCAAGTGTCTATGTAAAGGGAATAAGCAATGAATTTCCTGACTTTGTTACTAATCCTTTGTCTTATTAGCAGTTGCCCAGCAGTATCAAGTGATTTCCTCCCCCTACAACACCCTATGCCTTTTTCTAAGTTGCTGAATTGTGATCTTTTAATTTTATTAACAAAGTTTTCAAAAATAAATGCGACTGAGAGTTATCATCCTGACCTGTATTGCCCTCATTCACTGCACTTAGGTTTTTGTCTTGGTTGGGGCAAAACGCTGATCCCTTTTAGCATTAAGTGATATGTCTCTATGCAAAAGCAAGCAAACAAACCCAAACCTGACAGAAATTTTTACAGTAATAAGGCAGATATTATCATCCCACTGTAGCTTTCTGAGGCCAGCCCTATGTAAGCATTCTTTTCTTGGGGTGGACTAGTGAGAAGCTAATGACATGTTTCTGGTTGTATTTTAATGGAAATTTTCAACCATGTTTAGCACAGCTGAGTTAACCTAACAGAACAATGTATTCTTTTGCCCATCGCTTGTGTTCACTGAGACCCAATACTCTGGAAAGAACAACATATTCTGTAAATGCTAGGCTGGTACTGCTTGTGGTACCTGTTTGTCTATGCTGTATAGAACGATTAATGGGTGTTTCAAACTTTTGGAGTCGAAATGTAGGGCACTGTGAAGCAAGACCCACAAAGTATATCTCAACAGCATGTCATAGTAACTGCTTTAAATGGATCTGCATGACCAAGCTCTGAAACCAAACCCTTCAAAACAAAATTCAGTTTCATGTAAGGATACTAAGCTGCTTTAAAACAAACTCAAAATAATCTCAAATACCAGAAGCAGACCTTAACCAAGAAGTCAGAGTGCTCCATGGCTGTAACCCTACTGTTACTTGCGTTGACTTGCTTCAAGTATTCCAGTGTGGCAGTCTCTTAGACCGGCTGGTCTCTCATGCCTAATCTGAGGCTAGGACTTGCATTCAAGTTTCTGTTGGAAGGTTAGAAGCTGTAATGCTGTCCTTTTGTGCACAAAGTCTGTTAAGACTACATTGTGCCATGTCCCTAAAAGGTAAAGGACTTCTTAATCAGAATTGGTAGCTGTGCTCAGCACAAGGGAGCGTAAGTAAATCTTTAATGAAGATTGCAAATGGTTTGTTTTACCAGGGAATATGAATTTTCTCTCTGAAGGATTCATTGAAAGCTATTTGAAAACCACCTGATTAAATGAGAAAGGAGGACCTTTAGAACAATTTTAAATTAATTCAACAAATAGCCTAGAGCTCGACCTCATTTGAGAGCTGATCTTATCCAAACTATTGACGTTCTGACTTCCAGTCACAGTTCTGTCTCTGCTGCCACCAACTTCCTTCCAAAAGGTGGATGCCTTTCTAAGACACAGTCTTGAACTAACCAATTGGGATCCCATTAGCCCTGAAATCTGCACCTAACAGTCAGCTCAGTTCTCTGGAAGTCATGTGTTGGCTTTCTCTTCTGCTTCATTTAAGAGGTTTAGCTCTAATTTTTTCAGTGTCCTAAATACTAGTGTTTTCTCAGCATGCCTGCACTGTGCAAGTGAGGGTCATGCAGAAGTGCATAGAACAAGCTGAAGCAGCAAAGTCCCTGTGGATCTGTGCAGTGATGTGTCAGATTCCAGAATGGTCCTGAAATAAGTCTATCTACATTTTCATGTTGGTGCCTTTCAGCAGTGCTTCTTTGCTTAGGACATTGCATCACAAGGGTATGGTTGCATTGTTTTAGGAACTAGAGTGGTCTGAAGTAGCTCCATTGTCTGTGCTATGATTTCAGTTTAAGTGTGTTCTTAATGATCTGGATAAAATCTCCTGTTCACAGTAGTTTTATGGACTAGCATTCCCTTGCCTCCCTAATTATACTTGAATAGTGGTGAACTGAAGCCCTGATTTCTCATAAACTTCTCCCACTTGAATCTAGAATTACCCACGACTGTCCGTGCAAATAAATGTATGGGGAAAATTTTTCAAGTCCCTTCTAAGAATCAGGATTTAGTAAGGTCACACTGTGGCTCTGGAGCTAAGGGGACAGCCCAGGAGGGATCAGGCTGTTCTGCTGTGGTGCTGTTGCTCTGACTGCTGGGTGCATGAGGGCCGGTCTCATTTTTGGTTCTCAGAATACAGCAATGAAAAGTTTATCCTCGAAATGACAGGTCTCTAAAATATTAAAATCTTTGTATGTTCCCTGCTGTCCTCAGCTCACCCAGCCAGCTGGCAGAGAAAAAATGAAGGAAAATTTTAGACACTCTCTCCCTATTCACAAAGGAAGGATTTATGTAAGTGTATATTGGCACATATTCCTGTATGAGCACATATATAAGGACTTGCTGAAAATACACTTGCTGTATTAGTTGATAAAAGCTCCTGGGAGTTTAGATTTTTTTTTTTTTTTTTTCTGTCTGTATGTGAATTTAGAAATACTGACTCTTCAGTGCTACAGTTAGGTGTTTATGAGTTTATCCTTTTGTGTGCAACACCACTTAGCTCGAAATGATACACTAATTTCATTTTTTAACAAAAGGTGATTGAAGCAAGGGCTATAAATTACTTAGAAAAGCAGCTAGATTTTCTTCTTTTTACAGATACAGATGATGTTCAGGAAGTCTGTATTATTCAGTACCATGCTCCACAGCTTTTACTAATTATGAAAGATAAGTGTTACACTGCTTGCAGTAGCGTGATTAGCCTGCACACTTAACACATTTTCAGAGACCTCAATTCTCATTTTCCAAAGTGACTTTTATTAGACGCATAGAGTGATTAATCTCATTGTTTCTTATGAAATGTGGACTCTTAAGTTAATGATTACTGTATAGCAGAATATAAAGAGAAGAAGTGATTATCTGGGAGTAGGAGGGATGGGGAAAACAGGGCTAGGAATCCTAATCTGGAAGGAGCAGTGAATTTAGAGAGGGAGTTGGAAAATGTCAGGAACTGCATGTGGTACCTGCACTCAGGACTGCATGAGGTGTGACAGGACATTGTAGAAGATGCTGTGCAAGTACAGGACAGATGTGATGTGGAAACAGATGGAGCATCTCCTGGTTTTGGCTGGGGTACAGTTACTTTTATTCCTAGTAGCTGGTACCCTGCTGTGTTTTTGGGTTTAGTATGAGAACAGTGTTGATAACACACTGATAGTTTAGTTGTTACTAAGCAGCAAGTCAAGGACTCTTCAGCTTCTCAAGCCTTACCAGTGAGAAGGCTGGAGGAGCACAGGAAGGTGGGACGGGGCCAGTAGGATGTTCCATACCCTACGATGTCCTGCTTGCATATAAATGGGGGGGAGTTGGCTGAGGGGTCGGTGATCACTGCTCAGGGATGGGCTGGACATTGGTCAGTGGGTGGTGAGCAATTAATTGCACTGTGCATCCCTTGTTTCATATATTATTTATTACTATTTTCTCTTCCTTTGCTGTCCTATTAAAATGTCTTTACCTCAACTCATGAGTTTTACTTTTTTTCAATTTTCTACCCCATCTCACCAGAGGGGAGAGATGGAGTGGCTGTGTTGTGTTTAGTTGCTGACTGGGGTTAAACCATGACAGAGCTGGTGCCATGAAGACAAACACAGCAAAGTATACAGTTAAATCTGAGATCAGAAAAATATGCGGAAAAAATGAAATAGTTAAAAGTCCACAAAAACAGCATGGTAATTCTGCTTTCCATGCTGGTTTAAAGAAATGGAGTTGTATCAGTATCAGAAATAGGAATAAAGAATAGATTTATAAGTCTTGAATAGATTTCATGTAAGATATTCAGATAAATTATCTGAGGACAGGATGCTGTATTTGCACTTACAGTTACTACAGATTTTGTTACTAAAACAAGGAGGTGTTTGGGATATGTGCATATGTGATGTATTTTGATGAAGTTTCTGATTCCTATAAATTTTAATTTTACATTGCGCCTCATATTGTTTTTATACTGTCTATTAATAATACAATGGCAAGATTTCTGTTCTTTGAAGGATTCTGTGAGGAAACTTTTCCCTAGATGCATACACATTCTTTCTCTTACTCTTGGTCCTTGTGAAAGTGAAGAATACTCTCTTCCTCACGGGTTAGCACCTTTCATTCTGTAAGTTTCAATATCTTTTCCTTGTCATACCTTCTGGCAAATTTAAAGGGAGGCAAATTGGATATAATAGAGATTGAATTCTTTTTATAACCTTTTAAATAATTAAGTCCCCTCTACATCTGTACTGTCCAGGAAAGCCAAATCCTCTCTCTCAATTAATGAACCTTATTATTTCCCTATGTGCCAAGTATTCCTTTAAGAGTCTTTCCTTATAACAGTTTTGGCAATAGACTTCTGCTCTATTCTGAATTATATTTTCATAGGTTATACCAAGTGAATGTCTAATTAGTAAGAATGCATAGTAAGAGATTTATAGATTTGAGTTTTTCTTTGCTTAGAAATAATGCAGCAAGAAATGTCTTTCCTTGTTTGCTTGTTTTGCAACCAGTAGAAAAATTTCAGTTTTAATTACAGGTTTTATTTCAGTGGTGCATAATAAATGTGTTTAGCTGCTGACCATTGAAAGGGTTATAGGATGTCAGGGACAGAAAGTCAGCCAGCTATTTCAGTAGGAGCCACAGGAGACAACCTTCAATATATTTGAATTATGCATTTCAGATATTACTTTTCCACATAGGACATTATTGCAACATGAATCTTTTTTATTAAAATAAAAAATCTAGTCTTTATAAAAGCATAATATTTTTAAAGACTGAAAAATAAGTGAGACTCCTTGAATACATGACAGCATTTATAGCAAGGAAGGCAGATGTGATTCATGTATGAAAGCTGACTGTGAAAACCGAGGGCTTTCTCCAAGGTCTTACAATAAGTGAGAGGGGCTTCTCTGCAAGTCTTATAACATTAAAGGAAAATATTCAGCTGGAGAGAAGTCATTTATCAGGACATGACACTTGTAATTCTGCTTTCCCCAAAGCACTGACTTTCTGGTGAAAATGATCATGTTTCATTCTTTTCGAGGGCTGCCATAGAACGAAGCCAGCAGAGTGCTATACTTTTGTACTTGATTTAAATGCATAATATGCCAAGTATTTTACTACTTCATCACTACAAAATTATCTATGAATTTATTTGATCTTCATTTCTTTTTCTGAATAAGTTGAGCACAGAAATAGCATTGATGGACATTGTGCTGCTTTGTGTTATCATTTTTATTTTAGGGTATGGATGATATTTTCTGTGTGTTAGGCTTTCATCAGGCTTAATAGGAAGCAATCAGTTCTGCTAGATTACTATGACTCTTAAGAGATTTCCAGTGCAGTGAGAGACTGTCCTGTCCCATGATCCCACATATTTGCTGAATTTGGTCTTATACCATGCAGAAAACACAACTCCACAGCTTTGTTCCTGATAAATATGACTCGTAGAAGGCAGTTGGCTGTGGGAGATGAAGATCATCTTTGCAGATGTAAAGACACAAATAGGTAACAGATAATAGACCAAGGAGGAAAAAAGAAAATACAAGGATGAGGTGGAAAGGAGGCACTGCTTTGCTTAAGGCAACAATTTACAAATGGAGGGAGTGCACAGTGATGAGGAAGAAACCTGTTGTCATATTCTTCAGAGTTGGGACATAAAAAGCATTGTAAGTTAAAGTAGAGGTCATTGTGCCTGGAAAAAGGTGGATGTTCCTTCTGTCTTCAGAAAAGGCAAGAATGACTACAGGCCAATTGGTATCACTGCTGTGCCATGAGATGTTATGGAGAAAGTCCTTAGAGAAGCCACCTCCATGTACATGATGGACCAGCTGACTGGGAACGGCTGTCATGGATTTACCAAGGGCAAACTGTACCTGACCAACAGGATTGCTTTCTGTGGTGGGTTGACTGTCTCTGTGAACAAGGCAAGAGTAAGGAATGCTGTATACCTTGACCTTAGCAAGACTTTTGTTGTGGTTTCTCATAATATTCTTGTAGTCAAACTGAGGAAGCATGGGCTGTAAGTGTGGATTACAAGATGGCTGTGAAACTGGCTGGCTTGTCAGCCCTTAAAGTGGAATGGCAGTGGTTCAAAGTCTAACTGGTGGTCAGTTATAAGTAGTATTTCTGAAGGATTGAATCTGGAATGTGATTTAATATTTTCAGCAGCAGCCTGGACAAGGAACTAGAACACACTTCAGCAAGTTCACAGGTGACTCCAAACTGGGGAGAGTGGCCAACAAAAGCACAGGCAGGGCTGTCCTTCAGAGGTACCTTGACAGGCAGCAGAAACAGGTGAACAGGAACCTTGTGAAGTTAAGCAAAGGTAAATGTGTTCCTGCATGTGGGGTGGGATAACTCCTTGCAGCAGCACAGGCTGAGGACCCAGCTGGCTTACAAGCAGCATTGCAGAAAAGGACTTGGGAGTAACAGTAGATGTGAATCCACTGTGCTCCTTTGCAAGGTGAAAACTAACTGCATGCTAGTCTGGGTTGACGAAAGTGGTTGTTTCCCTCTTTGCCACTCCCAAAACAGTATGTGGAGAACTCTTTCCAGTTCTTTCAGCCCCCTCCAGTACCAGATAGATGTTTACAAACTGGTACAAGTTCAGGGGAGGATCACCCAGGTGACTAGGACTGGAACATATGAAGAAATGCTGAGGGAATTCAACTTGTTCAGCCAGGAGAGAAGCCTAATGGGAGAATTTTGCTACTCTCTACAACTATCTAAAGTCGGATTGTAGAGAAGGTGAAGCCAGTCTCTTCTCAGCAATGCATCCAAGCAAGACATAACAATCACAAGTTGCAGTAGAGGGAACTGTGACTGGATATAAGGTTAAAAAAAAAATAATAAAAAATTCACCATGAGTCTAGTTAAGTGCTGGAGCAGGGCCCAGAGTGATTGTGAAATTTTCATACATTGAAGCTGACGTTGCTTTGAGCAGAAGGTTGAACTGGATGTCTCCAGATGTCTCTTCCAACCTAAAATTATTCTGTGATTCTCTGAGTCATCTCAGTATAGTACTGTCAATAATCACAAAAAAAGCCTGATTGTTGAGTTTTGTCATGCCCATCCACTGCATGTATCTCTCTCTATTCACCAGGAAAACAATATTAGAGGCAGGTAATCACTTCAACATTCAATGTGCATAGTGAACAACTTATCATTATCAGTAACCACATCATTAAATATGTAAAAAGCCTTGCTAATCAATGACCATTGTTAAAGATTCATATAGTCTAAATACTTTCCCAGGATTTTAATAACCTCCCTCCTCAATTTAAAAAAAAAAAAAAGGCATTACAGCACAGAGAATGATCAAATGCAGAAAAGTACAGTTGAAAATGGGCATTCTTTCTTGATGGAAATTCACCTAATCAATAGGCTCATTAAGGTAATGTATAATCAAGTAGCAGGGAGTGTTCAACAGTTTCCCCATGCGTGGAAGTTGTGAATAGAATTTAATTGTTCCCGAACTGACATCTTGTACTGAAATCAAAGTGTTTCTTGAATAATTTTCATCAACCAACTTGACTCATATTTCAGCCACACCATTGTATGAACTCTGAGCTATTACTAGCAATCAGTCTAAGGAAACGTTTGCTGAAGCCTGTAGAGAAGTCTTCAAGAAGCAAACAAGAGATGCGTTTCATATGTGTGCACAAAGTTGCTTTTATTCAGAGCTCAGAAAATCTTCTTAAGAACTAAAGGGTAACACTTAAAGCCATCAAATTCAGGAATATCAGTTGAGGAAATATATTGATGAACATTTACTTTTTCTGCTGGATCACTGTGGTATTAAAGAGCCCCATAAGGAAATTTTAACAGAGAGCATCTTCTGTTGAAACGGAATTAAGTCTTGGTTCAGTGAAGGCTCTCTTGATAAAAGCAGCTGTTCCCAACCAATAGCTCTGGTGCTGCCTTTGTAGATAATCTTGTGATATAATAAGTTATATATTTATTTATATCATGTTGAATCCTACCCTTGGACTAAGCTCTCTGGATTAATTTCTGCTGATGTTTTGCATAACACTGCCACTGACTTGTGTGGGACTTTTGGATCCACGTTAAATATAGCACTGGTACCAAAGGGACCTTATGTTTTTTTTCTGTAAAGCACTCTTCTGTAATGGCTATGGGTGATAACAGTAATGCTACCTGCTTTATTTGTTGTTTAAGGAACAGAGGTTTCCTTTTGTGTGTGTCTTTGTTTTGTTTTAAGTTGCCCTGTTTTTCCAACATTGAAGTCAGAAAAACTTTACAGTAGCTTCAGTGGATGTTTGATCTGTGAAGTCCTATTGACTGTCTAGTGTAAGCATCCTGATAGCTGTGAAATGAATGGATGCTGTGGTGGGAGGACTAAGGATTTGGAACTGAAGGAGTTCTAGGGCAAGAAGTATGCTTTTTATTGTTTTGTTTTAAGTAGCAGAAGTGATCATAAGTGGGGATTACTATTACTTCGGTGTATCCACCCTGAGGTCTGTCACTGGATGCAGGAGGTATTTGCAAGGAAAAGATTGATGTGTACAACAGGTATGGCTCTGAGAGGAAACCATTTTACAGTGACTTAGCAAGCTTCTGGCTGTCTGCCTTTTGCAAAGTAGTTATTGGAGCTTTTAGAAGAGAGATTTTCAGATACGGAACTGGATATTAGTGGAGTATATCATCTGGCATTACAAGATGACTCTTTGCCTCTGAAAGCCACATCTCAGTGAGGTTTGAACTTTATCATACATTGCCTTTATTATGAATTTATCTAGCAAATGTTAACACTACTCAGTTTCATTTAGTCAGAATGTTTCTCCTCAATATTGGAAGTATGAGTGGGCATAGATAGGTGGTTCAGTATTCATTTCTGAATTGAAAAAAAAGGCTGTCTTCAGTGTGCAAGCTCTGGAGGGCAGAGAAACTTTCCTTGTTATGTAAAGATAAAAACAGGTTTTGGTTATTGTGATTGGTTTGTTATGGAAAAGCATCATAAAACATAATGTGCAATTTTGTTCAATGCTACAGCACTTCTAGAAACAACTTTTTGGTGGCATTTCAGTTGTTCTACAATTAAAAGTTATTACTCTCTAGTTTTAGCTTGTTTGTGGAGTAAATTTCTTGGAACCTTATTTATTTCATTCTATTAAATTCATCTAGACTCCTCCATAACACGAACGAAAGAAGACCCCAAGGGGCCTGAACTTACTCTTGGCTGCTATTTTTACCTTATTGGAGACTTTGTGAGTGAAGTACAGTGTTATGTACTGAGAATGAAATCTGTCAAACAGTTTGGAAAAACGTGGCTAATTTAGCAATGTTAGATAGAGCAGCTCCTTTCGTATTTTCCTCTGAGAGTAATAGCCTATATTTTCAGCACAATTGGCCTTTGGCAACTGTTGGTAACATGGGAGGGTATTTTTGGAAGTGGAAGGAAATAAAAAAGGATTAAACCACAGGGAATTGCAAAGGAGACAAAATGCTGAAGAACAGCCCTGCTAAGGAAGAAATAGCTTTACAGCAAGTTCTTGGACTATAGATTTTTATGTCTTCTCTATATGGGTTCAAAATAGGTCAGTGAGACCGAAAAAATGCATGCTTTATCTTATATATGTACACAAAGATAGTACAGTTATTAAAAGGTATGTGTCTATACAGAAGTACTCAAAGAATGTATACAAGCACACTGTAAGAATATATGCTAGCCTTTAAATGAACATACTATCATAAAGTTTTGCATCCTGTTTCTCTCTTCATATTTGCTGTCTGAACAACATTTAAAAGAGAATTTCATATTCATCTGAGTCCTTGTTTACACAGGAAGTGCAGGTGCACTTGTCCATTCAGGGAAACTTTTAACTGGTCACCAAGAACTGGCATATCCTAAGAAGTAAATACATGTAGACTACTCTTTCCAATCTGGTCATGGATTCTTTTTTCTGATGGCCACACCACATTCAACATTTTGAATAATGAATATGCTGATAGAAGTAGCCATCTGCTCTTAGATGTCCTGGAAGTTGGCAAAGATTGTGTTATTATTGGTCCAATAAAGTATTTATTGCAAAATATTTCTTAACTTACCAGTTAAACAGTAATAAGAAGTGACTGCCAATCTGATTGTTAGTAGATTCAACAGTCTATACTAGGAAATTTGTATAGTACGTTGCCCTTAGGAAGGAAGGGATTGGACTGCATAAGGCAAATTTTAAAATTATTTCTTGAAAGTTAGTTTGACAGAAGTTAATTTCTTATTTGCCATGAACTTCTGCACTGAAAAATAGCAGCTTTTGCATTTGTAGCCATATTTTAATTCTGTTTTGAGGTTTCCCAAAAAACATCTTAGAAACTCCTGCTATTCTTGCACATGAAACAGCAGGCTTGAAATGATAGCTACGTCTGTACTTTACTACTTTTGTTGTTGTTGTTGTTGTAAGACATTCAACTGTGTAATCATGAAATAGAGTACTTGAACATTGACTTAGCTACAAAATGAGCAATAACTTATTGGGAGAGTTATTTCATTTTGTGGTCTCTCAGTTTCCTTTATTTTTCAAAGCACTATTGTTTTTATGATAAACTTATTTTCTCCCAGAGAAAAAGTGAAAGGCTGTAATGGATGTTTTGAAATTAATTTTCGTGAACCATCCCTTTAAGTGAAGTCATTTTTGATGGTCTGCTGCTAAGCTTGTCATTGCATAAGGAGAATCGTATCCGGCGGGTAGACCAATTCCACCCATGGGCAATTCTGATGGACTCCAGTGTTGTCAGTGCATGATTTTCTACCTTTCTTTCTTTGTCCAGATTTTATGCTTAAAACAGCATACCGTATAAGTGCCCTGGATAATAGACAGGTATGATATGAAACTGATTCATCTTTTAACAGTTGGTGTTTCATTGTCAGGCTTCAGTGCTGCCTGGAGATGTCTTGTAAACCCAAATTTAAGTATGTCATTGTAGGGTAATGCCGTGAATCTTGTGCTGGTCATTTCCTAGTTGCAGTTTATTGCATAGATACGTCTTTAAGACATTTTTACTACTTTAATTAGTACCATCTTTGTAAGCACATAGTGATGATAGTGGCAAAACCTGTCCAAATGTTGGTTATGGTAGTCTCCCAACCAAAAGTCTTTCCGTAAATTGTGATAAAAGATGTGTAGATGTCACTTAAGGACCTGGTTTAGTGGTAGATTTGTCAGTGTTAGGTTTATGGTTGAACTCAAAGGCCTTTCCTGACCTAAATGATTCTGTGATTATATGCCTTGAAAAAGAAAAAACCTTCATATTTTTCCCTTTTTATTTTCCCTTGACAGATATACCAATCATAAAGCAAAATTCAAAGATTTATGTAATTTAGATTTGTATCTGTTTTTTTCCACTCAGCTTTGAAGTTCAAAATAGTGCAGACTTAGTGTGGTACCTGAACAAAGAGGAAACAGATGGACAAATAAAGAGAAAGGAATTAGTCTTTTCATTATTATGGAGTATGGAGCTAGGATGTCTTGAGTTTTTAGCTCAGTTATGAACTTCTGGCATAATTTAGTTTCAAAAATATGAATAACCTGATTTAATAGGATTAAACCCTATTAATATTTGAACAGAATGCTAATAAAGACATAAGTTCAGCTCTCAGTTCTATCAACATGAGTACAAAATAACACTCTTGATTTCTTACTATATTTGTCCAATAAATCAGTGGCACAAAGAATTGAAGGTAATTTATGGTGCATTGCTTTTGAGGTCTTTAAAAGTACTGTAAGATTAGACTATTTTGTTTCCTTCTTACTAAATAGTTATTAACTGCGTTTCAGTTTACACCAAAGTTGTGGGGTTTTTTTCTTTTATTTGTTATCAGAAGCAAGGCATCCTACCTCATTAGTCAACAGCACCTGAGTGTCTCCAAGTATATAAGCTTCCTCTGGATTTCCACTGACTAATTTCTTGGCATCTTGATTTACTAGTAGGTCTCAGGCCTTTTTCCTTAAGGTTACTCATTCTGCAACATTCAGTTATAGAATTAGTTGGAGTTGAAAAATTACAGGAGTTACTTACAAATAAATGGCTTTGTAGATTTGGGCCCATTTGCAAAGTAAGAAAATGAACCTACATGGCGGACCAGTGCTGGCAGCTCTGAGAAACACTGACTTTTTACATATTCACTGTTGGTTGACCTCTGTCTCGACTAAGGTTAACAACGTTAATGACTGACTTTGGAACCAGTATCATATGATTTAGGGAATCTCTGTCTTAGTCTACAAGTTGTGAGCATAAAGGTATTGTGCATTCACAGGTTATTCTGCAGCATCTGCACAGCTGACCACTTGTCTTCATGGTGGATCGAAGGCATTTTTACAATGTAAATATTAAAACATAATAACAATAATTTCATAGCTTAACCAAACTGAAAAATGTGAACTGAATTTTTGCTGTCATTAGTGAATGACATCTCTTAAAGCTGGAAAGGACTGTCATGACTTAAAACAGACTACTCTGTTAAGTGATTAGAGGCAGAATTATTTTCTTCAGTAAGAGATAATGATGTTAAGTATCATTAGTACAGAGCTGGTGGTTTTCAGTAAGAAATCGTAGTGTAGTGAGGTGAAGCAATATTTGCATATGACCTTCACCAAAATCTGCTGACAAAGTCACTTACTATTTCTAGCTATTAAAATAAATTCAAAATAACGATAAGTATGAACTGTAGCTTGTTTCTGATGTGTGCTAGCTATCTGTCGTAACTGTGTGTTGGCTGGAAATGCACTGATCTCTGATCCTAGTCGCTATGCTGCTACCTGAGCCTGATTTTGAAACTGGATGATGGCTTAGTAAAGTTTCTCTGGATTAGTAGAAGTAATTTTGTCCCCAAAATAGCCAATAAACTGTTTTTTGCTGCTTATTAGAGATTGTCCTAGTAGTTAACTTCCCAGGGCTTTGCCTGAGGCTGAAGTGGTTTCTAACAATCCATCATTAACTTCTATGACAACCATGGGTAGGCTGTGATTGTCAGAATTAGTCATGACATACTGTAGGCCTCCTACTGTCATTCTAAAAAATTCAGTTATACCACATTTTACACCATTGCTAAGTGACTGGGTATAAGAATGGATGTGGAACTAGTTTATTTTACAAACTCTGAAGACAACTTCATGCTGTATTTGTCCAAGCCCGTCCTCAATGTCTTAAATGTCTACTAGTGGAATCATGCACTCTTCAGTATCAATATTGTGTTGTCTTGCACACATCACAAGTGGTCCCATTTTTGCCCACAGCCATGTGCAAATCACTAGAGGGGAATCAGAATCTGCAAACAAACCTGTTGAACTGGAAAAAATCATACGTATAGGGTGAATTGTTGATCCCCTATGGAGATGAAAATATAGATATGCAGTTTTAGCTTCTCAAATTTAAACTCCATTTTTAAGCATGTGCTGGTAATAACACTTTTCATATAAATCGCTCCAGCTGCTAGTAACTTGTGCATTAATTGTGTTATATGTTGTAACCAGGACAGAGTTAGCATCACATACCTGAGACTTCCTTTCTTCTCTGGGATGAGTTCATATGAAAAATCCAGTGCCTCCCTTCCCATAACTTCCTCCAAACTCCGAACACAATACTTCTGGTAATCCAGATGTTTATATTACCGATAGGTAACTATATCTCCAATGCAGTAAATCATGTCATGTCACATCCAAAAGGCAGACCTGGTGTCAATCATTTGAATGAGAATCTTGCCTGAGAAAATGTCTTCATAACTGTATTTATACTGTAACTTACTATCTCTTACTTCTTTGCTGTGTAAGAAGGAAACATGTACTTTCCTAGACTGACTTCATAATGAAGTAAGCAGAATATTCACATGCAATTTGAAGAATTTTTTCTTAATTTCTGTGAATAAATGTTGCTATTTCAAGTTAAGAATTTCCTAGGGGCAGAAAACTTACTACTTCAGTTTCTATATTTAGATATGATTGATAAGAAGACGATGCCTTTCTAATCTAGGATGCAAAACTTTGTGGTTATTAATTTGTTTGGGCTGGGCATGTACGCTGAATAGAAAAAACCTGAATGATAAAGAAGCTTTTGTACGATAAACTGAAGTACAAAGCGTGCATTTGAGGAAAACAGAAGGTAGCACTTCAAGGGGAAACTGAAATAAAACTTCAAGTGATGTGCAACTGATGCCAGTTAACTAGGAATTATAACGAGTAAATGGATCATGATGGTATATAACAGCAGAAATCAGAATGGCTTTTTCTGGGAAGGTTTGAGCTGATGCAGGTGTAAAGAGCTGGCCTTGAAGGCAGTCAAAAGTTCAACAGACACAATTTTCCTATCTGTGTATGTAACAAGTGCTGCAAAACTGACTGCTTATCTACTGCAAATTTTAGCCATACTTGTAACTGGTGCATGAAATTGCTAGTTGAGAATCACCTTAAATTTCAAAATCAACACAACAATAATATAAGGAAGCAAAGGACTGAAAGAACCTTGAGATGTCATCTTATCCATCCCTTTGTCCCCAAAGAGGATCAAGACAACTTAAAATAATTTCTGAATAATATTTATCTAATAATTTTTAAGACCCGAACCTCTCCAGCTCAAGATTCCATAAGGTCTTAGCCAATCTCCACAACATCTAACCATCCTTACTGCTACAAATTCTTTTCTTTTTCTCTCCCTCCCCTCTCCCTGCACCTTTCACTGTAATTTAAATTCTTCACTTACCCTATCTGCAATTAGGACAAGGAGACCAATCTATTCTCATTTCTTTCGGCTACGCTTATTATATTACGCCTCTCTTTAGCCTTCTCTTGTCTAGATTAAGTAACTACTATTTCTTCCCCTTTTTCATATAGATCATATTTTGCAGACCTCTCGTGTTCCTATTAATCTCTTCTGGACTTTGTCCAACTGGAATGTGTAATACTCAGCTGAGATCTTACCAGCTTCACAATAGGCAAGGTGATTACTGTGTGACTTGCCAACAATACTCTTATTTATGCATCTCAAGATAATGTTTGGCTTTTTCTTAAAAGCACAATATTCTTGCATTATGCTAGCTTGTAAACCATAATCACTGACATCCTTTCTATCCCTTCTGCAAAACAGTTACTAAACCACTATTCTTTTCCTACATTTGCAGTTTGATTATTTTTATAAACAGTTGTCCTTATTGATCAGTATCTTGTATTTTTAAATAACTTATGCAGCTTGCCCATATTTTTGAACAGCAACTATGCCTCGAACATGCTTAAATCTCTTCTACACTCGTGTCATTTGCATGTTTAATGAGCATTATACAAATTTGATTAATGATAATCTTCAGTAGTATGGCACCAAGACTAGACTCTTGTGGAGTTTCATCTTGCTGTATTTTCTAGTTTAAGGCTGAGCCACTGAGAAGTATCCAGAGCATGGTGTCCTGTCATATATACATCTGGTTTTCATTTAACCCATATTTTTTAGCCACCTAACTTGAAAGCATTATGTGAGAAAGTGTCAAAAATGCTACTAATGGCCAAATGATGTTTGCTGACTCTCCCTATCTTGCTCTATGCTCAGATATTTCTATCTACATGTGTACATATACAATAAGATGCTGTTATACATTTATACAGAAATAGCATAAAAGAGGGAAGGTGGTATTCCAAGCAGAGATTTCTCCTCAGAGGAAAGAATTGGTGGGGAAAGCAGTTCTGATAGCATATTAGAAATGCTATTTTATTTTTCTAAGTAGTAAGATGAGGTAGTTGAAGTTCCCATCATACTGCTGTGTGAAGGGGGGCAGCAATCTAATAAATAACAGCAGTGTCACTTTTGTAAGAGACATCCATCTTTCTTTGGTTTTCTTTGTGTATTTGGAAATCCTGATCAAAAAAAAAAGAGTGAAAAATTATGGGTTAGATCTAGAAATAATATCCTTTCCAACAAGTGCAATTAAAGATACGTAACTGACAAAATTTAGAAGCTCTTTTTTTAAGCTTGGAGCAGTTTTAAAAACTATGAAGTAAAATAACTAGTTGTGCCAAAAGAAAGTGTCAGAGAGATGCAGCCTGACGGGTTAGAGACTATTCCCCTTTCTGTTGTTATGCTCGTACCCTGCACGTATTGACCGTGTGGTGTCACGGGCTTCAAGCAGCGCTGGACAGACATGGTCGCATGTGTGCAGCTGCTCAGAAGTGGCCCCAGGGAGGGGACATTTGGCCACACTTGCGGTCTGCTTGTGGCTGCTGACCCACTCAGTGGTTGCTGCTTGGCTTTTTCTGGGAGTACTCCAAGGGAACACACACTCCTAGCACACTCCCCTGGATGCTTGTAAACTTGCTACAAGTGCATGTATTTGTCTGCATCCTAAAAGTGATCTGGGTCTAGGAGCCTCTACCAATCCCCTCTATATTTTTAATGATATATCGCCATATCTGGGCAGGGGAGGCTTCCTGAGGCATTTTGGGAGGAAAAATGGGGCTAGTAAGTTTGTGATGCACAAAGTGTCTTAATAAATGTTGGAAAGGTAGAGCTGTAACCACAGAAGTATGCCTTCTTTAAGCTTTTTCATAGGCATCTAAATGTAGGTAACATCTTCACCGCAGTCTGTCCATCACTAGGAATTTCTGTTCTAGATGTGCTGCAGTTTGTACGGATTTCTGTTAAATCAACATACAACGTAGACAACAACACATAAAAAGAAAAACAGAAGGGAAAAGTCATAGAATCATAGAATAGCCTTGGCTGGAAAAGACCTCTGAAGTCCACAAAATCTCTGCAATGTTTTTGTGAAAAATATAGTGACATTATTTGCAATAGATAACTATAGTTATGAAATCCATTTTTCTTATCTATTTTCATTCAAGAAGTACTTAAGCAAGTATTTATGAATTTCTCTAATCTAGTACTTTTGGAGGCTCAAATACTACCATGCCCTTTCAAATTGAATGTCGTAGCAGGGAACATGTCCAAGGATCAATATTTAGTTGGGAGAAATCGTTCCAAAAGTGCAAAATTACCTTTATAACAACTGTAATCAAGATGAGTGCTCTTGTTTATGTGGTGCTATCCAATTTTCAAAAATTAAATACAAGAATAATAAAGCACAAGCCTTTCTAGATGTAGAATATAATTTTGCTACTGCTCTGAAGTGCTGTAGAAAAGGTAGCAACATGAATTCCTTGCTAGTAGTAGTACTAAATGGTTAATGTAAATACTGGGCTATTATCTGGCTTCACAGAACATGCTGCTGGGTAAATCAGGTTGTTTATAAGGTACTTTTCACACAGAGCCAAATTTCCCTCTCCACTATGGACAGGAACTTAATTTGATATAAATAACTTGACTGTACCAGGTGATGGTTAATGATAAAGGGAGGATTTTGCTGAAGGTGCACTGAGATAGTATTGGACAAATCTGCCGCTGTTTCTCTCCATCAACGCTCTCTGAGAAGAAGGTTATCCATGGGCAGGGAGATTGTATGTTTAAAGGGTAATTTTTTTTTACCTTTTTACCTTTTCTTAGTCATGTGAGCATGTCTTGTCTATATTCTAGTCACGTGGACTCAACTTGTTTTAGATTTGATGTGTAAGAAACTGGGGGGAAATTCAGCATGGCACTTTGAACTGTCTGATGTTCAGAAGAACTGAAGTTGTAGGATAGGATCATGTTTCTGAAAATGGCAATACAGCAGAAGTGGTTAGTGTGGGGTTAAATCCTGGTGACTGAACCTTAATATTGAGAGAAGGAAGTGATTTTGTTGGCCTTTGGCTGTTGGGGACCCCATCTCAAATTGTGTTCTTTCTGACTGGCAGAATCCCTGGTGCGAGTGTACCTTGTCTTTATTATTATTGATTATCATTATTTTTACGAAGTATAACTTCTTTCCACCCTGGAGCAAAACTCAACTTTGAGACCTCAACACTTCTTTCAAAACACTTCTTTCAAAGTAGAATTGAGCTAGAACTTCCCACTACACAATTTGCTATGAAATCGCAGAGGGATTTATATTTGGTAGGAACTAGCCTTTACGTGATATATAAAAGCAAGCTTTTTTTGCCTTTGATCCATGTCTGTATTCCCCAGACTCATCCACAAGGGGGACGTAGTTCTAAACAAATACACAGCTCACATTTATTTTCGAATATGCACATTTCTAACCCTTCTTAATTTAAATGATTCTCTTGGAATGTCTTGGGACAACCTCAAAAATGTGCAGACTGTCACTGAGGAAACTCTCTGACAGGAAGACAGAAAAATGCATGTTGTTTTTTCTTTTGGACAGCTTTCTTTTCATTTACAGATGAAGACCTAAGTCCTGGGGGAAAATTCTTTGCTCACCTGTGCGTCATCATTGCCTTCAGATTACTCATGTATATACACGTGCTGAAGAGATGATGATGATTTAGTTTTTTAAAAGAACATTACTTTGGCCTTCTTGAGAATGGATTGACATTTCTCCATTTGCTTCAGACATAGTTGAAGCTATCTGGTAATTAATCTAGAGGCTGTGGTAATGAGCGTTCCCCCCTCCCTATGTATGTTTCTCTTCTTTCCTAATAATTAGTACTGTGTTAAACAAATATTGGAATTAGAGGAAAACAATAAATAGGTTTGTTTAACAACTTGGCTTGACTTCTGTACTCTAGAAATACAGTTTTCAGTTTGCATTACAACTATGTTCTGGGGCTCCTAGAAAAAATGAGATTTTTAACTGGGGCTGAGTTCACTATGGGTTCCATGATTCTTTCTAACCTTCTGTTATCGAAACAAAATCCTATCTGTAAGCAGACCCTCCTGAAAGGGAGGGAAGGCAAGCGAAGAATGATATCCTATTTTATGACAAATTTTGAGTGGGACCCTTCACTTCCCATTGGCTAAATTTGAATTTTGGGAAAGGAATTGGTATTCGGTTGAGCAGAATTGCCTTGACTACTGACTAAAGAAAGGCAACTCTTGCTGTGGCCCGGTTCTTCAGCTGCTAGTAAGCTTTGACTTATATGATGTTAATACCAAATATCTTTGTATGCTTGGTATTTAAAGTGTGATTCTGCTTATATAGTCATCCAGTACCAAAAATGAAAGAGCAAGATATCATCTCTCTTTTCACCTAGCTGTAAATATTATATTGATGAATGTTATTTTCCAGAATAAATTGCTGTAGTTTACCTAAAATTACTCCTCAGGCCCACTCAGATGACTCAGACATCATATCATCCATGGGAGACCAAATTAGATTGTCATAAATAATGTGCTTCACGTTTATATTTGTTTTTCAGCATCTTATTTGAAATTGTTCTTGTGAATGAATGACCTTTTTTCCTGTGTATATTTGAAGCTAGCTTTATTAGTTCACTTTCTACTTAAAAATCCCAAATGCCTAAGTATAGACTTTTCCATCAACCTCAGCAGGGAAAAGATGGTATTTAGAGATTTCTAGCCATCTGAGATTTAATGAGATTATATAGCCCATTGCTTAAATTCTGGAAGTACCAAGTGTGTTTAGACTTGACACCACCTTGGCAAAGGTTTGTTAAACCTATTCCCAAAATCCCTATGGGTAAAAATCCATAGAGCCCCGAGTATCTTTTTTAATCCTTTGTAATCCTTGCAGTTAAAAAGCTTTTCCCAGTGGCTAACCTAAACGGTATCTGCTCAAAATTTAGCTAATCTCTTATTGCCCTGTCTCCCCACTAGACATGGGAATGAGTGGTTACCTTTCTCTTCAAAGCAGCCCTTTGCATTCTGTCATTGTATCTCTTCTCCTGTGATCCTCTTTAGTTTCCTTTTCTTTCCTCACAGATCTGATGTTTCATGTAGCTCCCCTCTGCTCTCTTATTTGGCTTCATACTTCTCAAATCCAAACTCAGCATTGCAACTGAAATCTCAACAGTACTGAACAGAATAAATAATTGCCATCCTTATTTCGCATAGGGTGTTTCTGTCATTACATCTCAAAGTGATGTCTGCCTTTACATATCATTCTAGAAATGAGTCAATGGTCTGTGATCCTCTAATGCTTCAAATCCTTTCCTACAGAACAGTTACCTACCCTGGTTTCTCAGTTTTGCACTTGATTTAGCCTTAATAAATGCAGGACTTTGTCTTTACAGTTGATTGTTTTTTTTTTCTTGCAGACATGCGATAATTTTTCTTTCTCTCATAGTAATAGCAAAACATTCCAGCTTGGTGTCATCTTTATGTTTTGTGTGTCCTCTCTACTCCATGACATAACTTCTTGATAAAGATAATTAATAGAACTGTGCTTCTGCAGGGTCTGAGCTGAAACTGTCTCCCAGTTTGATACAGAACTGCTGACAAATAATCTGTGTTTTAATTTTGGCCCTTTATTACCATCAGTAAGTGCTCTGCAGCATAAACAGTATCAAGCTGGCAGCAGTAAATCTTCAGTTTGTCAATTGTGACACCTGGTGCGATATTTCAAGACAGTTTTTTTTATGAAGGTAGATTTTATAGTCAAACAGAATCACTTGATGAAAATCTCCATCATCAATGGTTTGTTTGTTTTGAAAAAGCATCACTGGCAATTTGAAGACAGTAAATCAGCCTAGATATTCCTCAGGGGATTATATGTT
The DNA here is from genome assembly GCA_028020825.1 of Podargus strigoides. NCBI lineage: Eukaryota > Metazoa > Chordata > Aves > Caprimulgiformes > Podargidae > Podargus > Podargus strigoides. The sequence continues at coordinate 10,936,975 of CM051623.1, read as the reverse complement.
TGCCATGTGTCTGTGTAAAGTGGAGATTTGGTTTATTCAAATGCTTCTTCTACCCCATGTTCTAAAGAGACTTTCACCACTTCTGTTTTCCTAGTTCAATGGTGGAGGCAGTTACAATACAAAGAACATAAGAACAGCTCCTGTCTCCAAGAGCAGTCAGTAGCAGTGCCTTCGTAAAAGCACAAGAACAAAGCAAGCATACAGTGATGGTTGTTCCTCCCCACCTCTTTACCCCAGGTAATCTCTGAGCTTCTGATAGTTTATGGTCTCTAGAGCTTTCTTAAGCAGAGGTAATATCATTGTATAGAAAACTGTTCTTGCTTCTGTGCAGCTGATTTGCTTGATTTAAGTGCACAATCACATTTATCTGGACTAATCTTTGCTCATTTTGCTTCAGTCTTTGCTAGACTGATCAGAACAAAAGGTAGGATGTAGAAGTTTGACATTTCCAAAGTAGGCAGTCTCAAAAAACCTTCCTGTGACTCGTTGCTCTATGCACTACATACTGCAGTCTCAAACTTTGTCTATTGATCTGGCCTGGCTTGTTTAATCAAACCACAGGGACAGCAATATTGAGAGTATGAAATATTTCCCCCATATATGGCAGCTGCACCAGTAATTACACTCCCTTTCATCAAATTGTATCTGAATACTGTCACTGTAAATCCTGATTCATTGCCAAATGATTTCCTTGCTACTGTTGCTGCTTTCCTCCTACCTTTTAGCAACAACTGTAAAGGGAGTGGTTTTTATTGGATTAATTTTAGACACTCCTTTGAACTTCCTTTTTCTCAGTTCCAGACCTTTCTGAATAGAATGTGTCACGTGTTTTGGTTTTTTTTCTTCTCCTCCCCCTGGGGAATTAGCAGTGAGACAGGGTGGCAAAGGCTTGTCTCTAGCTGCTCCCACCATTACAACCACATTGGCAGAATCCTCCTTGCAGATCTAACACGCAGGCAAAGGGAAGCAGACTGTCTTCTAGCACAGCTTTACGCCATCTCTGACTGACATAGTTTAAACTAAATCCTAACATTTTAGAGGTATTGCTTTGCTGGTGGGGATGTGGGGATTGGTTTTGTTTTTATGCTTTTTCCCTTGTTTGATTTTTACCCTGCAGGCTTGTGGCTCATAAACCTATCGTAGCAAAAGTTTCTAATAAGGACCTGGTATAATACTCCCCATGTGGACTACAAAGTTACTTTCAGGTTATTGCATCTAATCACATTTTTTGCTTGTTAGTTTTCTGCTGGATTAGCTAATTGAACAGGCCTACTGAGGGGGTCAGAGAAGTGGTAGAGCCAGAGCAAAGGGAAGGGAAGCAAAGTGTGACAGAGGAGAAAGGGAGGGAGCTGCCTGCTCCCATACCTGCTTGCAGTAGCAATAAAACTAAACGGGCTCTGTTATCTTGTCGAACTGCACCCTAAAATATGCTGATTTACATGTTGGTATTCCCAGTCACTGGAAATAATGATCTTCCAGGGAGTATTAAGCCACAGTGAACTTTAAGACAATTTACTTCTGAATGAGAGCATTCCCATAGGTATGTAACGTGCTTTAGCTTCTGCACGCTAATTTCACGCCTTTAAACTTGTAACTTCTCAGTGGTCCCCCATGTAGATCTGTCCCCACTCTCTTATTGTTTTCATTATTTTGAATTTAAGAATAAAGGGGAATCTGCAAAATGCAAATACAGCTATTGAAGTCTCTGAAATGTTTGCAGCATTTACCATGTCTCATCTTCCTCAGTTTCTAGGCACTAAGCTGAACTCTTAACACAGTGGCAGATCGCTGCTATCATGCTTTCTCTAGACAAATAAAGATTTCTGCTCAGTACAGATGCACATTACAGTATCTACGTGGGTTATTTTGACTTGATGCAATGCACCCTCTGTTACTATTGTAAGGCAAGTTCAAAGCATCCTAAGGCAAGTTAATCTCAGGATAACATGACAACATCACTCAAAGGGCAGCTCTCACTGGACGTGTGGATTGTGTTCCTACTCTTCTTCTCTGCAGTGTATCCGAGTGGAAGGAGGTGGGGGCAGTGGCAGTGGGTACTGAACCATGGTGACAGATTTGACAGGTGGAGAAGCAAGAAGCTTAAGCTTTGAGACAAAGCTCCAGGTCCCAGCCATCTGGGAGGCAGCGCCTTTTCCTTGGCTTTGCTGGTGGGTGTTGCCACTCCGACTGCTAGGGCATGGTCTGCTGCCTGCAAGAGTGTGCAGGCTCTTCATCTGCTATTAGGTTGTGTGTATCTGCTTGCTACCATATGGCTGCATTAAAAAGAGACAGAGAGGAGGAGAAGCTGTAAAGCAACTGTAAAAATTCTGTTCAATGCTATTCCATGGCAAGAGGGCTGCTGGCTCACCCTCCTTTTCCCCCAAGTCATTACAGTTATGAGTTGAAATAGATACACCTGCATCCATTCAGCCCTTATCATTTCCACACTGAGATGCTCAAAGCAGAGAGACACTTCTCTGCTTGGTACTCTGAAATCCTGCATAATTCAGGGTGCTTGGATAAAGGCCCAGTTGTTTGGTATGGTGGTTGGTGGTTTTTTTTCCTCTGCTATTGGGTGCAGGAGGCTAAGAGTAGAATTAGGTGAGATAGAATTTGCTTTGATGGAGATGTTTTGGAAAAGTTGCCAAGCATGCTGGATTGTTCTGGTGAGGAAATGGGGGTTATTCTGTCCTCTGCAAGATGCTAATTCCATCACACCACAGTAAGAGAGAATCATGTAGCAGTACCCACAACAACAGCAAGAGGATATTTTGCAATATAATAATTGTCTGTATGGCTGAAGAAGAACAAATGCTTTCCTGGCTCCCCATGGAACTAATAAAGAAAGGCAGGTTGAGGAGCCTGGGATAATTATTTAGTCATCTTAAATATTTATGAGCTACAGAATGTGCTACATGCAATTTAAGAGGGACTTGACAATTGCAGCATACATCATCTTGTTTCACAGGGGCTAAAAATACTTTATCTTACTCCTTTAAAATAAAAGCATTAATCCCAAATATGTCTTAAGCTAAGAACAAAGCTGTAAACTGCAAGAGGAAGGAAAAGAAGCTTTTTTTTTTTTTTCTTTTTTTCCCCATTATAAAGGTGCAGGTTGGGGAAAAGACTGCAAGAATAAAAGTTTTGTTGAGAGGATTTTACATGAGCTTTCTGGGAGTGGTGATGGTGGTAAGGAGTGTGGTGTTCTTGTTAAACAGTTTGCCATTGGCTTCACCAAGATCTAGGGAATTTCGCTCTGTTTAGTAGGCTGGAAAAGAGATAGACTTTCCAACTTTGTTTTGGTGACAATAAAATCATTGCTGCAAATCCAAAGGACCAGTTATGGTGGGCTATGCTCTCCCTATACCATCTCTTTACTGTATTCTGAAGCCACAAATTCAGAACACAGTCTCTTCTCTTGCTTTCTCTGGCTTTCACATGGGATTCTGTTCTGTGTGTGACTTGCTGGTGCATAGTCAGTAGTGGATATTTCTGGAAAGTTTAAAGAGAAATTCAAGCTGAGAGACAGATTCCATTAGCAACTGAATTCATGCAAAGTAGAACCCAAGTTTTCTAGAACATATCGGTATATTTTAGGTAGAAAATTTAATAAGTGCTTGAACAGACTTTCTGAATTTGGGATGTCATAATTTCTATCTGCATCTGATTCTCCAAATTAGTAGTAGTAATAGTAATAATAATAAAACTGCAGTTAAGTGGTCTTATACTAGGTAGAAGAATTCTCTACTGTCCCGATTTCCCAGGCACAGACCCACGGGCCAGCCATGCAGGCAGGCCATGAGTAGCTCCGAGTCAGCTGGGAGATCCAATCAAGGCAGCTGACTCACAGGTGTATCCCACTGTGCTCATTATAAAAGGAGGGAGTTTACTCAGGGTGAGGAGTTCCTCTTCCAGGGACTTCACCTAGTTGGCCTTCTGCTGATACTCCTAAGGACGAGGCTGAATATAAGCTTCTATACTTTATGTCAGTGATTGTATTACTTTTGTTATTTCATTAAATCTACTTCAACCCACGAGGCTTCTCCCTTTTTTCCCTGATGCCCTTTCTCAGCTGGGCAGGGGGCATCGGATGGTAGAACAACTGCTGCAGTTTAGCCCTGGGTACTGGCTCAACATAGACATCTATTCAGTTCATTTTGGTGAGAGCAACACTATAATGTTTTTGTTTCTGATTTTTTCAAAAGTAGTATGGTAGACAAGTTTGCAAGCATGAATGGATTTGGTCTTATGTTTTTTTGCCTGTTTGCAGCTCTCTGTGCAATCAGTATGCTTGAAAATGTTTCGGTAATCCTTTGGCAGCCTATTTAAACTTTGGCTCTTAATTTTGGCAGTCTTTATTATCCATTGTGATAGCTCAAAAGTGGCCAGGATTAGAGCTATGAGGCATTTGTATTTCCTCAGACAGATCTTACTTTTCTGCCAGGAAATTTTGTCTAGGAGGAATTTGAATGCATTAGGATGGGATGCATCTCTATGTGTACACCCAAAGTAAATCCACTTGCTTTATGACACGTGGCACATGCAGATTAAATGTACAGAGGCATGTCCAGCAAGCCAAACACTTTCAGACCATCTTTGCTGAACAGATGTGCATTTGCTACTCAGCATCACAGGACATGTACAAGCCATGAATGCGGCACAAGCACTGGGGAGCTGCTTGGTACTAGAATTCCCTGGCTGACTGCACGTAGTCAGCACGTGCATAGATTTATGCTCAGAAATCCATGGTCATGTTCTGAAGACAGTCTCTGTATTACATCAGCTATGACTTATACATATTGAACAATCTGTTCAATACAACAAATGTCCTCTTCTCTAGCATATAAAATACTTGATATCTTTCATGCATAATGTAATAAATGTCATATGCAATAGCAGAAATTTAAGGGTTTAAATTTATTGGAATGGAAATGTAGACAGCATATTGTAAAGATGTTGATTTTGAGCCAGTGTAAATTATATAGGTGGGCTGAATATAGTGTAGATCAAACATCTCAGAGCAGGGAGCCTGGGAGTCTCTGTTGCAGCTCACTTTTCATTGCTGCACAGGGGATGGTTTCAAGCAGGATGTTTGCTTGGGCTTATGCCTACTTCATTGCATGGTACATGGTCTTGTCTTTCTGGCTCAGTGGCAGCAGCAATAATGGAATCTAGAGCTTGTTGAAAAAAAAAAAGAGAGAGAGAGAAAAAAGATGAGGGAAAGGGAAACGTGCTTTCCAATTAGATAATGGCAAATATCATACTTGTACTTGTGGAAGGTCAGAAAGGTAGCAGCTGAAGGAGTCAAATAATAGACAAATTGATGATGGTAACTAAGAAAATATAAAAGGAACCCAATCTCTCTCTTACTGATGAAGCTGTCTGAGGTGCACTAGATCAATTTAGCCATGGCTGTTGTTAGGAAATTGCTCTTGTTTGATGTTCCACAAGCAGATCATGCAGTTTCCTAGGAAACATCTTTTTCCACTTAAAATCTAATTTTCTTACATTGCTAGAACTGATGAGTCACCCTGCCTGACTTTTCCTTACTTCCCCTTACCTATTAAAATATACTCACCAGGTGGAAATCCAGGGATTTATTAGTCTTTATCACCTGGCTGTTTTATTATCTCTTCTGATTCCTCCCTCTTATCATACAGTGTGCTTGATAGGACAAGACAGAAGTCATAGGATAGAAGATGATCAAAAGAACTCCCATACAGAATATTTTTTCCATTGTCCCACTATGAAATGGTCTGTGTTCCATTGCCAGTAACATAACACCATATTACTGCTTTTTTAATTATTACCTTATTCAGCTGATTTAGAGATGAGCTTACATTTAGGAATGATGGTTACACCCAGTTACCACAAGAAAATAGATTAATTTTGTTACATATTGCAAACTATGGTCAAAATCTAAAAGTTTCAGTTCTTGGTTGTGATGCTGAATTTTAGGTTCATGTAATGAATGGCACTTTTGCTGAATGGACAGTTGCCAGAGAAAGAGGCAAGGCTTATTCATGGCTGCGGTCAAAGGAACAGAGGTCAAAGGACAGGTTGGCAGCTGGAGTCTTCAGTGACTGCTGGAATTAACTCCAGTTCCCTGATAAAAAGGAAAATGTTATAATTTAGAGTTACCTGTTGTTTGGGCTATATATAAAATCCTTGTAGTTTGCAGATACCTAATGAGCCCCTGTGGCTACATCATTAATAAAAGGCTGGTCCAGCAGAATACAGCTTCCATAAAAATTCTCTGTGGGCTACATTTCTTATTCTCTTTCCATATGCTGTTGTGCCAGAATCAGTATTCCTGCCACTTCCCAGTGCCACTGATGCCTCAGTTGCCAGTATAACACTGACAAACACTAGTTACTTACACTACGAAGCTTCAGCTGCTGACAAACAGCCTTCTGTACAACAAGCAATATCTCTGCATGGGTAAGAGTATGGCTCGGTGTGACTGTACTGTCCCAGTAAGATGGCTAAAATAATTCCCTGTCCTAACTTTATATTAAAACTTATAAAACTTCTTGGTTTAAGATTTTAGTGTATTTACTTATCACTTGATTATGTAGTTTTATCGTATATCTTTTTGTACTCTGCTAGCACATGGCTTGTTCAGCTGCAGCTGGTGAGTGGGTGGCCTTATCGTATAAAGCTATGCATAATGCTTTAAAAATTTGGTAGGCTTGTCACTTCCATTGGCTTGCACTGTTTTTTGTTTATATTTTTACATACTAAGTTAGAAGGAATGACCATGGGTTTCAAACTGGAGGTTTCAAACTATGATTTGAAAGCAGTTTCTCTAAATATCAGTAGATTATGAAGTCTGTTGAAAGGGTATCTATGTATCTGCGATCTTGTAGACTCTTTAGGGCTGTTTGTGAATAATGAGCCTTTTAATGAAAAGCTTTGCAGCTTCATTTCAGATGATTAGTTCAATTAAAATAGGCCTTAAAAGCTATATTTCAAGGTATTGATGATAGTTTTGAGGATTTAAGGGGCTAGGAGACTGAGTTTCAGCAGGACATAGGCTACAGAACTTCACCTGGCCCAAGCAGCAGCAGGATTCAAGCCATAAGCTTCTGGTTTGACTTCTGTGTTTGTACTTGAAAGACATGCAATATCGACAGAAGGATGTTATGTGACCTAGACTTCACTGAGTGTAAGTTGTTCTGGTATAAAAGAACTGATTAGATTACACGTTCTCTTTGAAAATTGCCAACATGAAAGATGACCTTCATTCAGAGTTTGGACTCTTGGAAAATTTTGTGTAGAAATGTGTTGGTGGCTTTGATTTTTTTTAAAACGAGTTATGGGCAAAGAGAGACCAGAAAGACAGAGGAATAATAAAAAGGACATGCTGTAATATTGTCATTGCTAAATGATGTATTTGACAAACATAAGTATTCAACCAGGCCCTGGGATTCACTCTTGATGAGGCAAATACATTTAGCGAAATTCACACCATTGGTTGCAGGCAGTGGCTGGGGCCTTTTCCCATGGATTAGCTTCCTGTGCCATGCTACAATAAACTTAGCATAACCTTCCCACTCTTTTGAACAAGAAAACAGGATGGATCAAAACTGTGGCAACAGAATCCACTGCTTCCTAGTAGAATGATGAAACTAATGGGGATTTAGAAGGAACTGGCTGCTGCACTCCCCTTGCATTCTGCTGGCGATATATAAATGCACTTCCCTCTTTTTCATTCCTGTCTCTTGTCTTTTGTCCCCTCCTCAATTAATAATGGTGGCGCACCACTGTGTGCTGCCTACGTGGCATGTGGTTCATGATTGTGGTGCTTCAGAGGCTGGCTGCATCTGGGCACAACATAAAATGCCAGACTGGTATCTTTTATCCCAGTCAACTCCTCTTCATCGTCTAAAAGTGAAGTGAGTTGAGTTATAGGATTTATTTACTTATTGCTAGAAATGTGCTGAATGGCTCAGCAGAACGCTCTTAGCAGAGAACAAAGGTTTTTTACTGACCTGGGGGTCACCAGAGTATTTCACAGTCAAAACCACTGATCCACTTGCAGGAGGTGAGTCCCCAGATCACAAACTGTTATCAAGGAACAGAGCACAGAGTGCGAGATAATTTATAGAACTTGCTCAAAACTCAGCACTTCTTGGTTCTCCAGTTCATGCAAACATTTTCCTTGCTTTGATTCACGTGGGTCATCCCTGTGTGTTAAGATCAAAATGAATCAGTTCATTTTTTTCTTGGTTTCTCAGAGAAAAATCCTTTGTTAACAAACCATTTCATGAGCTTCAGATTTGATGTTGCAAGACATGCAAGCTTGGGAATATTCATGCAATTGTTGATAACACACGCCATGAATATGTGGGTGTAATTTATATGCATAGAACATCTAAATCCTGTTAAGCCGATGCAGTCTATTGACGAACATTCTCACCATTCATTCCTGTCTTTCTATCTACTTTGTTGGCAGGAAATCATTCAACCTAACACTAGTGTTGCTCATGCCCTCTGTGTATAATCTTTACCTATCTCACGTGTAGTGAGAAGTACTTTATGTCCAGAGACACTTTGAGATTCTCAAATAAAGTCATACTTTGCTCTTATGTATGCAGTATTGCTCCTGGAGAAAAATGGAACTATACTCAGTGTGCTAATGATGTAATTATGGGGTCTCTCTTTGAGGAGTCGAAGGAAGATATTAGTTATCATAATGTGCATGAACTTGGACTTCAATGCAAAATTTATAAAGATACAAATGGATAAGTTCTATTAAATAGAGTAGGTCTTGGTGAATATTAGCATGGGAAAATATGCTCAATGTATGTCACCTTTACACTCATGAAAATGTTCATTTTTGGAGGAACATGGCAACTTCTTCAGTTTTTTTTTTGTTTACTTGCAAAGTCTTTTGCTGTATTGCTGCTTTTAACTATTTGAAAGGTAATTATTGAAATTTGATCTCTAGTTAGGGGTAGCAACAAATCATATACTGCTGCTTCTACTTCCTGACTTCTGCTGACTATATCAGCAGAATCCTTGTAGTCAGTGAGATGCCTTAGGAATGCTCCTGGGAATTTTCATCTGTCCTCCTGGATAACAGAAAGAATAGAGATTTTGAAAAATTGTCAACTAGTTTCAGTTCTGCGTCGCTAGGCCTTTCCTGAAACATTACACCTAGAATATTTTGTCTCCTTTCTGAAGTATTGGTTGCACACAGTTTAAAATTTACCTTGTCATCATATTTACTCCAAAACATTACATAAGCAAGTATGGTCCTAATTGAGATAGATATTTTCCTACCTTTTTAATAAGCTCTATAGAAGTCTTTAAAGGGGTTTACAAACTTAGATTATGCAGTGTCCCAGTTGCATAAAATCTATTGCTTGCCTTTTATTCATATGCATGCTTAAGATTACTTGTCTTTGTGTGCATATAAGAATAAATATTGATTCCTTGACAGACCGCGTTGTGCAAACAAAACCCCAAAGGAAATAAGTTTTCAAGCCTTTGTGACAGGTTTTGCTGTGTTTGCTGTGTTTAGAGATGAATGATTTGAGATGAAATGGAGGAACCTCAAAGCAGGAGTGAGATGTAAGTTTGTGCCAAGGTGAAAAAGTTCAGTTATCTTTCTAGGTTTGCCATGGAAGCAAACATTTTGAGTCGACATACCTGAATGTCAAATTTTCCAGTTTAAAATGGGTATGTTCAAAACTTTCTGCTTTTGGGATAGAACAGGAATATACATCAGCATTTTTCTTTGAAATTTTGCCCTCGGCTTTTTTCACATTTCTTCCAGCCCTAGCAGGTGTCAGGTAGCGTGGGATATGATTTCCTGGGAATAACAGGCACAGGTACCATACACAGCTAACACGACCATACGGGTACATAAGGTACATCAAAACAACTTTCAGAATTGGAAATTACCAAAATTAAGGATTTCCTAACTTATGAGGGCTGACATTTTAACCTCAAATATGCTATTTTAGTAATGCATTTCCAACTTCAGATGTGCTTTTAAGCTTCTTACAACAGCAAATCAATTCTCTTCCCTCTTTTTCTTTTCATCTTATAACATCATACTGGCAGCCATAAAAACCATCAACAGAGATGGGCTCTTTAGGCTGACCGCCTCAAAGCCTGGTACCAGAACAAAGAGGTGCAGTGTCAGATCATCATTCCCTGTGTGAACAAGTACCCAAAAAGGTGGGGGGTGATGCAGTCTCAGTGGAGTGGAGATCTGCTCATGGCTGAAGGTGGTGATTGTTTCTGATCCAAGCCCCGAAGGAAGACGCCACTTGCCCTTCTGCTCATTTTCTCGAGATTATCTCTGCTGTCTCTTGTGCTTCCAGGTTGCCTGCGTGTTGTTTTTTTATTCTTATGCCTAACTCTATGCAAGGGACCCATTTTTTCAGCTCTTCAGCGGATGATTTTCACTGCTTAATACCTTCCTTTCTAGTCCTGCCTTGCTCCTACAAGTCTGATCTCTTCAGATCATGTGTTGCTCCCCATTGCCTTCAGCAAGTTCCTGCTCCTAGTTCCCTCCACTCTTTCTGCTTGTAAGATGTGAACCTTCCTTGCTACTTCTACTTATCACACTAATCATGTTTCCGATTCTCACTTCTATTGTCAACCTCCTTCCCTGCTCTCATTCAATTACCTCCTCTAGGGAGACCTCTCAGGTATGATCACCAGTTCTGTGTGTGATAAATATTTATTCATTTACCACTTTAGAAGGTTTGGTCTGAGTTTAATGAATTTGGACGTGATCAAAGTGAGAGATAAAACTTGAACGAATTATTATCCAAACCTGTCTATTTGCTGCTGCTAACAAGCTGATTGCGATTTTTACTGTTTGGACTTTTTGCAGAGTATTTCTCCAGCTGTGTTGTTCTCGGATCTAAATTTTATGTGGAAGCTGCTCTCAGTGCCACCACTTGTCTTGTCAATAGTTTTATTTCCCAGCCCAGATGGGATGTCTGGCAAATGACCTTTCCCTAAGGGTCTTTTCATTTCAGCTGAAGAAGACAGAGCTGGAATTAGAGTCAACATAACTGTCAGGACAGTGCTGCACCTAAGTTAACAGTGACCTATTAGGTAATGTGGCTATACTGCTATTTTTTCTCCATATGGCTTTGCAGTCTAGGTAGCACAGGAGCCTTGCCCTGTGCTCTGCTATAGGGTGTTGCAAAGTGTGGACCGTGAAAATTTCTTATGCTTCACCATTATCTAGCTTTAGGGTGAGTGCAGTAGATATGTACTGAATGTCCAGTACTAAGAAATAATTTATAGCACAGGTGAATCACCAACAAAATATCCCATATCTCAGGTGCTTACTGTGCTGCAGAGACAAATATAGTCAAAATCTCCAGAGCCGTTTTACTTTCCTCCTGCCAGCTTCATGAAGTGGAGACCTTATCACATGTAGCGTGGCAATGCGTGTCTTTCCCCTGAGCCTCCTTCCAGGCATTGGGACTTTCGGACATCCTTTTGCCCGGGAGACTTTATAAGCTTGAGACCTTCATTGGAGGCAGAGCATATGGAAATAATCTGCAATGCAGCATGTGGTATAAGAATGATTTTAAATTCTGTCATTATCACAGTTTAGTATTGTGGTGGGAGCTTTCCCTTAATTATTCCCTACAGGGGAAAACTGCTGATATAACTAGACTGAGGCCATCTTCTAAACCAAATGCCTTTTTTTTTTTTTAATCATAAAAATTAAATATTTATTGTTCACAGGAGCATTTTGTTAAAAATAGAAAAAAAAAAAGAGAGAAAGAAAAAAGTTTGTGAGGATTTTAGTACATCACCTCATGGATGTTGGTGGCAGATATGGATGTGTGTTGCTTCAAGAGGCCAGAATCCCTGTTGGCAAAAGCAATTGGAGATCTGACTCCAGGCTGGTCTAGAGGGTTTCAGGAGGAGATGAGCAGCAGTCATTTGAATGCTCATCTATACTCTCTCACAGATGGTAATTTTTAAACCTCAACTGCATAGGACATTACATACGAACTTCACAGACTTCAGAGCATTAAATTCACTCTGAATGTCTTTGCGAGAACTTAGGCCAGCATATTCTAGCCTTTATTTTAGCTTCTACTTTCATGTCTCTTCCTATACGGTGATGGAAAAGTTTTCCTGACTCTTCTGTGCTGCTCTGTTCACACCTTCCATTCCTCTATAATGCCACATTTCCTCCTTTAAATAGTAAGGCAGTGAATAACTATCTTAACAAGGTGCATGTACTTTACAAGCGAGAGCTGTCCTGCAGCCATTAGCACTCTGCCTAGCAGATGACAGATGAGATTCTAGGAGAGGTTTTACTCTTAGTTTTGCTTCTGTCTGGGTGTACAATTTTGGGCAAATCTCTTCTGCTGGTATCTGCTTACCAGTTAAGCATTGTAACTGCTCAGCAATGGTAATTTGTGACTGAGGAGTGATCTGGCAAGAAGAGCAAGAAGGACCAACTACAAGAAGGGGTTCAACTGGCTGGAAGCAGAAATGCCAGAGACTGAACAGACCCCTTAAAAGGGAAGAAAGTTTCCCTTGGCAATAAGAAACAGCCTCAACATTGTCTCGTAGCTGGTGGGAAAAGCAGATGTGATGATGACTGCAGCAGTGGGCTCTTTTTGTGTTTGGAAGAACTGTTGTTTGCCTGGCCGTTCTTTGTGCACGAATCCAAATGTTCTAGGTCTGAAAATGCTTGGCCTTTCCACCACACCAATGTCACCTCCACTCCCTGTTTCTACAAAGCCTGTGTTATTTCCATGGCAGTCTGTTGGCACCATCCATCCCAGCCTATGGCTCTGGTTACACTTCGGTTTTTCTCTGGGCTGTGGCTTCCAAAACCATCCCCTGTTATTCCTCCTTGCTGCAGGGCCTCATGGACGTTAGCTGTGGCGCAGCGAGGGGACGGCTCATAGGGGTGGTCTCTGGGCTGCAGGGTTGGTTTCTGCTCTGAAGCAGATTCAGAAAAATAACACAAAATCCTGTTTGCACTTGTAATCTTTATTATGTGTTCTTCAAAGTGTTTTTGGAGATGAAAAGCCCCTGGCATTTCAGGCAAGTAACAGTCTCATTATTTGACTTGAAGTGAGTGTAAGGAATGGAATAGTTTAGCTGGAATGGACCTACTATGATCACCTAGTCCAACTGCCTGACCACTTCAGAGCTGAATGAAAGTTAAAGCATGGTATTAAGGGTGTTGCCCAAATAAATGCCTCTGAAACCCTGGCATGCACAGGGCATCACCCACCTCTCCAGGAAGCCTGGCACAGGGTTTGGCCACCTTTTTGGTAAAGAAACGTTTCTTCAAGTCAAGTCCAAGCCTCCCCTGACAGATGTGACTTTGAGCCATTCCCATGTGTCCTGGCACTGGGTCCTGGGGAGAAGAGATCAGCACCTCCCTCTCCACGTCCCCTCCTCGGGAAGCTGCAGAGAGCGATAAGGTCGTCCCTCAGCCCCCTTCTCTCCACACTAGGCAAACCCCGTGCCCTCAGCCACTCCTCAGAGGACCAGCCTGCCAGCCCCTGCACCAGCTTCGGTGCCCTCCTCAAGACGCATTCAACTACTTTAACACCCTTTTTAGATTGTGGGGTTCAATTTATCAGATTGGATTCTGACACGAAGGCCAGAGACAGAACAGACTCTTTGCAAGGGAATAAAGTTTCCCTTGGTGATGAGAGAAGAAACAGCCTCAGCATTGTCTTGTAGCCGTCCTGGAATAGAAGTGCTTAGGGGCCCCTAAGCGTCCCCTAGAATTGAGCTAGCGGATGGACCCAGGGTCAAGTGGAGGTGCCCCATGCAGCCGCTCTTGGGATTGGTGCTGGTGCAAGAGTATATAAAGAACCTGCTTGTGATGCATCTTCGTATATTCCCATGTAGAGCCACGTACTGCAGTAGGACTCTGCCCAGTGCATTGTTCGTTACATTTTTCTTCTATATTTAAGCACAAATGTGCTTTTAATTCACCTGGAGGGTGAGTAAGTATTTCCTAACACCTTTTTAACGTTTGTGTGTCTCTTCCATGTATGGTAGGCATTTTTCAGTCTGAAGTATTCTCTTACTGTATGATTTTGATGTGGTTTTACACAAGGGAAGCACAGACTTGTCTGGGGCTTAGTGTTGATAGTTCTGATGGCAAAGGACAACTGAGCAAAACAGATTGAAATATACAGGATTTACAAGATGAACTCAGCTTTTTACAAGTTAAACTAAAGTCTCAGTTCAGTTGGCAATGTGTTTTCTGGAATTCAAATATTTCTGCAGATCTTCTTAAGAAATGTAATGCTTAGCAAGTCCTTGCATGGAGAACAGAATCATCTTCTGTCTCTGTAGACTTTTCCTGCATATCTGGTTTTGGTTTTAGTTTTGCTGTCTGAATAACATCTCCAATGCAGATAAATCAGTTTTGTTCAAGTTTAGAAAGATTATAGTTTGGGGCTTCACCCAAGTATAGGAAAGATCAGACAAAATAAAATTTTCAGAGGCTTTGAAGAACTCTGAAAGGGAAAGGGATGCAACAAAAGCAGGGATGTCATCTTTGCCTCCACAAGAAAAGAGGCTGTGATTTATGTAGCTATAGTCACCTACTGCTAGATGCAATCTGAAGGAAGATGAAGGCATAAATGATTTTATTTTATATTGTTAGGCTGTTTCTGAAAATCCTTCCTTCGGGGTTTACTTTGAAGTAAGAGATATACAAAACACCTTGTCCATATCAAGGTTTTTCTGTAAAAAGGCCGTATTGTTTTAAGTAGCCTTAGACTTACTGATCCTGTCGCTTCCAACAACCAGGGCTTGTGTGCTGGAATTAATAGGCATTTCTGGAAGTAGAGATAGGAAAGCTAAACTTAATTGCTCATTTTATTATCATAAAGTTTCATAATTTTTAGTGAGTGTCTTTATGCAAGCTCTCAAGCCAATTTTTAATTATTTAGCAAAGCATTTAAGCACATGCTTTGATCCATGTATTCAGAAAAGCAGTTAAGCACCTGCTTATGTACCACTTAAACAGGTTGAAAGTGTCTGCTGAATAGGGAAAGATTACTGAATCTCAGGATTTTGAGAGAGGTGCTCCAGTATTGTGATGAGAGCTACAGGTACCAAAAAAGCATCCAACCCTGTCTGCATCGCAAAGACCGGAGAGCAGAGTTAATTACCCAGCAGCGTGCATGGCTTCTCGCCCCACCTCCCTTTGGGCAGATTTTGCACACAGTCTTCAGCTGGTTTTGCCCATGGATTGATTTTTGTGTGCGCGAGTGTGTAATTTCAGTGTCACCATCCCGGCGTGCCTGACACTGCAGTCTTTTTCAGAAGCAATAAGCCATGCAGTCTGATGCAGAAACAAGTCTCCATGGAGCTAATCGGCTTTGGTATTTTGCTCTGAGCACTTGCTGTGGTTTGTTGTTTTTTGGTTTTGTTTGTTTGGTGGGTTTTTTTTGTTGTTTTGTTGGGTTTTTTTTCCTTGCAGTGATATTGAAGCACTGGGTTAACTCTAACAGAACTATTGATTGACAAACTAATGTCACAAGGTTGTTTTATAAGCTGTATTGTGGGAGTAACTTAAATCTTACTGTGTCAGAGGGGCAAAAGATAAACAAGCTCGGTTAGTGGTTCAAATAATTTTAGAATAATCATAGCTTGGCTGTTTCAATGTTTAAACAGTAAATGATTTTAGGAATTCTGGCCCAAGGACTCAGCTGGGGGCATATCTCTGGCTTTGTGCTATGCTGCTAATCAGCAACTCAGGCCTAATTTTTTATGCTGCCCTGGAATACAATGTGTATTTTTATCAAGAAACTGAGCTGGTTGCAGCAAGTCAAAATAAGCCATGCTAAGATGATACTGAACTTGCCTATGTACGTTTTATGTATGCAATCCCAGTAGGCAAAGCATATCTCCAGAAAGCAGCACAAAATGAAAACTTGTATTCTTGTTGCTCCATCTTCAGTGTTTTCTTCTTTTTTTTTTTTTTTTTTCTTTTTTTTTCCCTCTTGTGATTTCCTTTGGAGAAGTGGGGTGTTGTCTCTGTGTAATGGCTTTGAAATTCCAGAGAAATGAAGAAACTTGATCAATTAGAATTGCAATGAGACTATTCAGCTCACTAAGCAAGCCAAGAGGTCAGTGGGGTTTTGAACATATGTAGTGTATCATATATGTTCAGGCAGGCGTTGTAGGGGATTTAATGAGGAAAGGGGCATATTTTAAAGCACACTGAAGCATTCATACAGACTTGATGAAGAATTAATAATGAAACTTCCTTTCAACAGCTTTGTTCACAGTAGGAGCAAAATTCCTCAAAATCAAAAATAGCGGGGAGAAAATAAGAGAGAGGTTTCCAGGATAACAAAGGCGATTTGGCAGTCTGTCAGTGGGACAACTACAGCAGCTGACAGGCTGAGAGACTGCTGCAAAATCCCCAGCTCACCTGCCTGTGTGGAGGCACTTTTCATAGGAGTGAAAAATATAGCCTGAGTTATAGAACTGCGAACTCAGCAACACTTCTGCAAGTGATCAGAGGAGTGAAATGCCCCTCATGGAAGTTTGGGGGTTTTTTTGTTTTTTTTTTTTTTTGCCAGAAGGTTTCTCAGTGAAGGGAAAAAAAAAAAAATTACTCAAAGGAATTTTGTCATCTTTTACAGTATTAGAACTAGTAAAATACATATTACCATAGTAATAAAACATGTCTACACCTAAATGATTACATATAATGTATGTACATAAAGTTGGAGTGGGTGAGTTAGGTAGAAATGCTGTTGTGTATGTCCTGCTTCACATCCAGCTCAGAATAATAAAGGGTGAGATTCAGGGTGGAAGGAATGGGGGACAGGCAAAGCAAAGCTTGCAGAGAGTCCCAGGAAGATTCATTCCATACCCAGTACTCACTGCTGTGAGCAAATGCTTCTGAACTCATACCACAGGTGTGAAATGCTCCAGGAGAGATCAAGGCCATGATCCAGGGCCTGAATCTGAATGGGAATCCTACGGAGCAAAATCCTCAGATGATCTTAGGAAACCAAGGGTACCCTAATGAATGTGAAAAGGATCCTTACTGATCCAAGTAATCTGACTGTGGGGAAATTCCTACCTAAGATGACTTCTACCTAATTCCTGAGTTTAGGAATGTCACTGTTTGCCTTAGTATAACTGGTACATCAGCTTATGCAGCCCAACATTTTCTGTCTAGCTGTGGCACATGCCAGTGCTGCAGAGGGAAGTGAAATAAAAACAGCAGAAACCCTTTGTGGAAGGGGGATTTTCCAGGCAATTGATAGAAGGTTCAAGCATAATTGCCTGTAAAAGTGATGCAAACAAACGATGATTTGAGTCTCCTCTCAGAGGTACTCGAATTATCTGTACATCAGGTACCAAGGACTCAAATTAGAAGTTTAATTTCTCATTGCTGGGATTTGTCAAACAGTCCCTTCCATCAATTTAGCAATGTCACATCTTCACATGGCATAGATCTTTTCTCCTGATGATTCTTCTTAGTCATTTCATCACTCCCCAGGTGATTGGAAGTTTCCTGTATTCATTTACTTCTAGCATAGTCTTGTCATTATCCATCAGTTAACACTGTGCTGCCATCTTCATATTTGCCCCAGTATATTAACAAGGAATCATCATATAATATTTCAACCTTTGGCTAAAGTTGTTAATGGAGTAATGTCATTTCATTTCAGATGTTTTGTTTGATGGCTGTTCCCACAACCAAGTGTTAAGCATTTTCTCTACCTGTTCCTGTGTAAATGTGCTTTTGTAACCATAGCTGACCATAGCTAATATCCCCAAAGAAGTCAATATACAATTTAATACAGTATTACCATATGAAATGCCTCTGTGCTTAAAAAAAATCTTGCCTTATTAAAATATCCTAAAACCACAATTTTTTTCACAGCTGTATTGCTGTAGCAAATGTTGGGCATTCACCAGTTACCAGAACCACCATATCTTCATTTCCTTAAAGCCTCCAGCAGATAGATCTTGATTTTGATCTTGAAGCATTTCCATTCAAAGTACATTTAAATGTATTCATCCTTGAATGGATAAATTTGTACTTTGGGCTGTTCAGTTCTTCACTCTTTTGGCTGTGTTGTGTGCTGGAAGGGAAAGGATTTGTGATATTGCTCCCCTTTCCAGTGATGCTTCGCAAAAGGGAAAATATTGGAATGAGAAAGATAGAGGAAATAGGGCATGTTTTATTGTTAAATTCATTGAAAAATACCAACTATGGCTAACAAACTGTTTATGTCTAGTGGGAGGTGTCCCTGCCCATGGGAACTAGGGGGGTTGGAACTAGATGATCTTTAAAGGTCCCTTCCAACCCAAACCATTCTATGATTCTATGAACTCACTTATACTTTGCCTTCCATATTCAACATACAACCTGAAAAATAATTTAGAGTTGGAATGCTTCATTTAAAAAAAACCCTTAAATTTCTATTTTGTTTTTAAATATAGTTCTTTTGTTTTGAAAACAGTGATGCTTCCCTAACTCAGAACCAAAATGGGATGATTTGAAAATTTTGATGCAACCTCAAATGTTTGTTTAACAATGTTCTCATTTTCACAAGAAACCCACACATTTTTTTCCTTTTGGGTAACCTGAAACCAAACCCAGCCAGCAAGTGGAAAACAATGCTACTTGTACAGCTTTAGTTGATATTAAACTGCTTCTATTTCTTGTGGTGATAGTTGCGCAGAAGGTTCATAGAAATCTCACCCCTTGTGCCATATGTTTCTTCTGGAAACTTGTTCTTTGCTAAGCAGAAATAAATTTCCTTTTTTTTTTTTTTTTTAAATTTCCTGGTTGGTAATTTTCCACAGAAACCTAAATGTTTGTCAGAAACTGTGGATTTACCGAATATAAAATGTTCCCTTCAACTCCTCTTCATCTTTAGTCAACTTCAGTCAGAGCTAAGGCTGCTTTCTATGGGAATGACACCTTGCTGAAGTTGCTTAATTTTATAGGACCAACTGAGCTGTAAGCCATGACCAGACATAAGTTTTTTGGGTTTTGTTATTCGGTTGGGTTTTTTTTATTTTTTTTTTTTTTTATATATATATTATTATTTATTTGTTTCTCTGCTGTTGTGGTGCAAAATGCAGAATATTTCCTATATTTTGTACATTCAGAACCTAAGTGTCTTGATAGTTATAAAGAATAAAGATTGTGTTGTAATTTTTTTTTTTTTTTTTTTTTTCTGGAACAAAGCAAATCTGGTTTCAGTTTTTGTCTATAACACTGATTTCCAGTGTGACTTTGATTAATTCAATAAATCATTCTGAGCTTAGTTCCAGTCAGCTGTAATGTCAAGAGAATAGTGTTTCGTTTCTTCCACCTGTTGTGTAATTTATTACAAACTCTTTGAGCCAGGAGCTGATTTTATTTTTTTCTTATGCTTCTGTATGCTGCCTAGCCCAAACTTTGTGGGAATAATTAATTTTTCAGTTTGTGGCCATTCTAAGAACTAAAAAAAAAAATGTGTGTGTGGGTGAAATGAACAACTTGCCCTTACAAGATATTTTCTTGCATTAAAAAAGTAAAAAAATAAATTCAAGTTGAATGAATTGTAAAGCTTTTTTTTTTCAAATTCAAAATTTTTGTTCAAGTGAATTGTAAGAAAATACAAATATAAGCAATAATTGAATATAGACACTATTTTAAGCCTGAAAATTAAGTTTCAATTAAAATTAGAAGCAAGTTTTCTGATTAGAGAGAGATTTTCAGGGTTATTTTCTGACATGAATGTCTAACTGAAACATTAGCATTTTAGTTCTCCTATAACAACATTTTTCAGAGGGTGTTTTTGGCTCCAAAAATTGTTCCAGCTGTCTCCAGCATGGTTAGATTCTTATTTTTGAAGGGAACTGGAGGTGTTCTGTAGCAGTATGAGATACTGACCTCACCACCTCTCAACCACAGCCTTTCCCCATACAGATGTAATGGGGACTCAGTCTTTCCTGCTGATGAGGTAAGGGAGTTCAGAAGTCATTTCTTCAGCCTTTTGGAAAATTGCCCTTAAATTTGCTAGTGATTTCCTGTGTGTATACATACACATGTCCTGGCATGGCTCAAACTCTGAAATAATAAGCAGATATTGACTTCCACCAGGATGTCTGCTTCACTGAGCAAGTGCTTGTCAATGGATCGATGTGGTATTAGCAAGCATCTCAGTCCCTGTTAGGGGTGAGCTGCCTGCTGGTAGTGACTTCTCACTGCCAGCTGCAGGTAATTCATTGCCAAAGGGATGTCTTTGGGGTAAAGGAGGGGGGCATATGTGATTGCTGGAAATTGGGAGGACTTCTGTTTAATTATCTAAAATACATTTAAAAAAATACATTAGTTTTAGCATTTTAATTAATTTTGGTGAATTTTGTGCATGCTCAGTTTAGGATGTGTTGGCTTTTAGCCCATTAATGTATCCTTTTAATTCAGAAATGCAACAAGCTAGTGCATTTTTGTATCAAGGAACACAAAAGCTAATATTGCAGTAGTAACATCATCTCCACTGGTCTACACAGGTCAGTGTGGCCCAAGTTCAGCCAAAGACATGACCAAACCACTCAACTTGGAGTGAGTATAAGCTCCAATTAAAGTCAATGGAACATGGCTGCAGCTGCTCTGAATCACTGTAATTCCACAAAAAAATGCTGGAATCGTGTCAGTTAATACATGTTGACCCCACAGGCTTGGCTCAGTTAAAACCTGCAGTTAAAATATGGATGTGGATACTTTGAGAACGAACAGCCTTGCAGCATGCTTGGCAAGTGAATGGACAGATAATACCCTGATACAGAAATACTTCTTGGATATGTGCTTAAGTTGTATTAGTAATGAAGGTAATTATGCATTTACAATCCATGGGAGGCAATGTCTGTCTGAGCCCCCACATTCACTTCTGAGTATGGATTGTGGTTTTATTTAACTTATATTTTATTACTGTTTGGAGGGAGATGTGTTTCAACATGTGTATCTTCTCTGATGTTCCTGAGGAGACTCTTATCTGTGCATGCGCATTCCTTGCTCCGAAATGGCATTTCATGGCCTAGTGTAACTCTTCCAGTGCATCTGTTAATGGTTGCTGACATACTGCAGCCTCACATGCTTATCTGCTAATGAAATTGTGCAGGGTTTACGTGCAGACACATTAGAAAGCAGTGGTTGGCTTCTAATGTGTCAAAAAAACCCAACCACCCTTCAGAAACAGTTCAGTGGCAAAGCCACAAGTTAGTATTGTTTATCATCATCAACAGACTGAACTAACGGCTTTTGTCATGAGAAATGTTAAGAGGGTGTAGGGGAGGAAGAGTTGTTATTGTTGGGATTATGTGTTTGTATAGCAGGCGGGTTAGATAGCATGTCTTTTCATATGGTATGATGTCTGTGTATCAGGAATACCTTAAAGACTTGTTAGCAACTGTGGTCTGGAGTCTGCAGGAATCAGTATGGCTGGAAGAGAATGCAGATCTTGGGGAAACACAGCATGATATAGACTTCTTCAGTTTGCTTTAAAAGCAGGGCTCTGATGAAGTGCAGTCAGTAAAGATTTCAGTCCACGCCCTGTAGAAATTGGGTGTGTTAGACCATCAGTTATGGAGAAATCCCAACTGGGTCATTGCATTTCTCAGGCTTTTCTTAGTTCTCCCTACTGTTTCCTGGGGAAAATCCTGTTTCAGTTGCATATGGGATTTTTCAGGCTCATTTTCAGTATGTCACATTATGCTGCTGTGTTTTCTGGTGCCACAGATAAGGTTGTATAGCAGTGATGTGTGGCATGTATAAATTGTTTACTATATGGGTGCGATATGAGAGAAAATGTGGACCTGAGAAGAAATACATCTACTGCAATCCTGTGACTGCATCATTCATCTTTTGCTATTAACTCTGCCTTTCTTGGGATTTATTTCAAAATTTCTTCTTCAACTTTCAGGAGCAGCTAGTCTTGTAATATACATAATTAAAATGTACCTTCTAGGATTTATACATATATCCTTTGTTTAAGAGCTCCTGAAATACAGCTGTACTGTTACACATGTGCTCCATACAGTTTGCAAGGTTGCATAGCACATGAGATTCATTGTCCTGTGATTAGACTGACTTTACCATTTGTCAGTGATGCAGCACAGCACAACACAACGAGAGTTGAGAATGAACGAGATGTTCAGGAGATACCTGCCTGAATTGTTTTTCTTCTTTCTTGTCCTTTCTTTTTCTGTGCTAGTGTAGGGCTTGAGCATGCTCAGCAAAAGTTCTGCAGTGTGCTGTGAGATCCAGTTTGGCTCCCCATTGCGAAGGCAGAGGTCTTTGAGAAGTCTGGGAAATGTGACTGGTGTTTTTTTCATCTTCTGCTGAAATATCCTCTGACTCTGCCGTGATGTATGGGCAGGCAGGAGGAACTTAACTCCTGTCAGCAGCTTGGAACAAATCCTGCTGGAGCCGTTTTTTCTTTTTCAAAATGAAAACACATTTTTTTGGTGCTTTGATGGTTGGGTTTTTCTAAATCTATTTAGAGCCTTATTGTTTTTTGTGTTCTACTTGAACCTCTTACAAGTACAATAGATGGGTCTGCACAAGTGCCAAGTGTATTTTCGACCAGTTTACCAAAACACTAAGGAGGAAGGAAGAGTAGTGGTGCTTGAACAATGAAGCTATAAATCTGTGCTGTCAGACTGGTGCTGACACTTCCTTCTAGCAATGGTCATCAAACCAAGAAGAACTCTATTAATATTTTGTGTCCTAGTAGATGAAGAGTTATTGGTTTTTTTTATTCCCCAGAAAAAAAAAGTTGGCAATGCTTACTCCATGCTGCATTGAGTCCTAGGCAGATGAAATTGCTTATGGAAAGCAATGGAACAATTTACTGCGTGGCCTCTCTTCTCTTCTTTCTGTCTTAAGCCCCATATGGGTATCCTCCAGAAATCTGTATTACTTCTGACAGTTCCCCTGCTGCAATTTCTGTGGTTAGAGGGGTGTGGGATTATTTGGGAACATGTAAGCAGGTTCCAAAGCCATGCTGTCTTCAAACCAGAAATGTTGTTGCTGGATGCAGGTTCCTATTATCTTCATGAATAAGGGAAAGAATCAATGGGTTCAGAAGTCTGAGATGCCAAGTGAAACTGCCTGAAACCAGGATAAAAACAAAAGCAGCACACATGAAATAGAGAGGAGTTTGATCCAGTTCTGGAAAAAAAATCAACACAGCTGTGTCCTGTAGCTGACCCTTTATGAACTATTTTGCTGTGTGTTTTTTTCCATGAGATGCCACTGCAATCACTTTTTCTTTTTTAATTTAAATGTAGTAGTCCTTTTTCCTTATGCTCCAGGGAAGCCAAAAGAATGTCACCTTTTTTGCAAATACTCTTTATTACAGCCAGCCAAATTCTCACTTTAAACTTTAGTTCATAGAGCATCTATAATTTTTGCCATAAGCAGAGAAAAATCCACCAGGTTTCTTTTTTTTGTGAAACAGTTGAAAGAGAAGCTGGGCCCTGTGGTGGGTTCTTGTCACTTACCACAGGCCACATCCATCTGTGCTTAGCGCATCCTCTGAACAAATATACCCAGGTGTTGCAACTGTGTATGCACATGGGACTGGTTTCCAGGCATAAATATCAGAAGCAAAGCAAATCAACAGAGTGAATTTTAAATATAAAGTAGTTTTGTCACATCTTTTCAGATATAAAGGCGTATCCAGTGAAGTTAATGAGGATAAAGTTGAAGTGATTCTGCCAGTTAAATTAAGCACAAATTGTATTTATTTGAAGTCTGTATAGAGAATGACTATGGATCGTGAATTTAGCTATGTTTAGGTTCTTTGAAACTTTGTCATTAGTCACAAATGCTCTTAATTGCGATCTCCAAAGGGACAGTGTAGCCAGCAGAGGGAGCAGAGGTTTATTAACATTAAACCTGTTGGTAAGAACTGTGAGACCTTTCAGGGTGATCAGGAAGGACACAGACCTGCTCTGTGCTACTTTTGTCTCCCTCAAGCAGAGGAGAGGTGAGAGATGGAGGGTTTGCACACTTAGAAAAGAAAGAAATAGAGAAAAAATATAAAATAAGAAAAAAAACCCCTATACAGAATTTAAGCATGTGGGACATTTTTATTTTTTTTTCTATTGGTTCATGTTTTCAATGCTAGTAACGCTTTCATCTAATGGCTGTGGAGATTTATGAAATACATCTTGGCTGGTTTGTGGTCAGCTTTCTGAAAACAACACACTAGTAAGCATCTAATCCCAGAGAAGTTAATAGTGAACATAGAAAGGAAGGAAACAATGTCAAATTATTTGCATTTGATGGGGAAATTATAACTGTTGATTGTTAAGCTCTTTGTGGACAGGGAAAAGAAGGGAGGAAGGTTTGTGGCTTGTTTCTGTCCCCAGTGAATGCTCCCCTTCAGTTAGCTCTGCTTGGAACTGCTGAAAGCTGAAAACTTTGTAAAGAAACAAAAGTTTTTATATTTCTGTGCATGTACTGGCACCCTAGGAGTTACGTGAATACAGATAAACTGGGCATTCTGTAACCTCTCCACTTTCCTTGTTGCTGTCTTCTGTGTGTGCCATCCAGTGTGTCTGTGGTTTTGGCTACTGACACAAAATTCTGCCACAGAGGGCCGTGTAATGACAAATCGCTGTTGCTATCTAAAATTGCCAATTGTTGTAATTCCAGTATGGTCTCATTCATAGGTTACCATCAATCACCTCAGCAAATCTAAAAAACCCAACAACAAACATAACATCTCCCTTATGAGGAAAGGCTGAGGGAGCTGGGTCTCTTTAGCTTGGAGAAGAGGAGACTGAGGGGTGACCTCATTAATGTTTATAAATATGTAAAGGGTGAATGTCATGAGGATGGAGCCAGGCTCTTCTCAGTGACATCCAATGATAGGACAAGGGGCAATGGGTGTAAGCTGGAACATAGGAGGTTCCACATAAATGTGAGGAAGAATTTCTTCACAGTGAGGGTGACAGAGCACTGGAACAGGCTGCCCAGAGAGGTTGTGGAGTCTCCTTCTCTGGAGACATTCAAAACCCACCTGGACATGTTCCTGTGTGACCTGATCTAGGTATTCCTGCTCTGGCAGGGGGATTGGACTAGATGATCTTTTAAGGTCCCTTCCAATCCCTAACATTCTGTGATTCTGTGATTCTGTGAAACAAATAAAAAAAAAAAAGGAGGGAGAAAATACTGGGTTTTTTCATGCCCCTTCTCCCCTAGCTTTTTCTATTTTCTCATCCCACACACAGTCCTCCCAGTTTGCATGTAGATGATGATGGTCTTGTAAATTAAGGCAACAGTTTCAGATCTGGCTAGTCCCTGCCCTAAGCCTACTTCATCATCTCTAGAACAGCTGCAGATTTTTGTTGCAGAGAGGCTGGACTGAAAGCATTGAGGAGTGCATTTGGTATGCTTTCAAAGGGCTAGGCACACTCATCCCCAACCCAGAGAGCTGGGGAGGAGGGAAGAGGCAGAAACATCTCGAGGAAGGAGAAGGCCTGCTGACGTGAATTGAGATTTAACAAGCTGACCACCTGCTCTTGAAATCCTCATCTGCAAGATATTTGAGCCTATGAATTCAGTCATGACACTTACAGGCTTTCAGAGCCTTTCAGCTAATCTTGCTGTCTCGTAGCACAGTCACAAAGAATGTGACCACAGGAATAGAGAAGATACCTCCTGGATATCCTGGCAGAGCGCATCAATAAACATTTTAACATCAGCATCGCCTGCTTGGCAGGTCCTAGGTTGGGAGACATGTAAGATTACTTTTTAGCTCTGATATTAGGAGGGGGTGCACTCAAATCTTAGATTTTACGTTGACTTGAATCCTCAGTCTTAGTTGGTAATATGCAGTGTAAGGGAAGAGAGGAGGTATGTACCATGACAACATCTGCAGATTTGTGTATGCAAGTATGAAACAGGCTTTTGCAAAGGAAGAGAAAGAGCCATCAAGGAGTGTGTCCCACTGCTCTGTTTTGACCTTTCTGTATTTGTTTTCCTGTAAATCTGTCAAAGTAAACAGCTCTGCATCCAAATTAACTGTGAGGCACAGTGCTCCCCTCTGCCCTGTTATCAATACTGCTTGTGGCACCCTCATTCCTATGCAACATACTAAATTCAAATAACTTAAGAGAAGCTTCATCTTAAATCAAGTGGCTGTTGTAAATATGGAGCAATGCACCAACTAAGCCTTGCTAGAGGAGTGCCTTGTCCCAGCAGCAGTGGTGTTGCTTCATGCTTGCAGAGGGTTTCACTGTAGTGTGCTGCCCACTGTTTTCTTGGAAGAACCCACTGCTGTGGAAAGCCCGACTCTATTTCCTCATCTCACCTGCAGAAAATGTTGTTTTTAAGGTCAGGAGAGAAGTAAAGTCTTTGTAAGGATGGCTGGAATGCACCATTCAAAGCAAGGCTTGTGTTTTTTCCCCACAGTGTGTGTCTGCAGAGAAGGCTCTAATTACTTAGGTACAAGTTCCCTTGTTCAGGAATGTGAGTCATTATTTTTCATATTACACAAACTTTATGAATTGTGCTGGCAACAATTCCATTTTCTGATTGAATGGGAATGCTAGCTGTATGATCTCCTTCCAGGGGCTGATGGCCTTGATCCATTCTTGAATTCCAAATGTTGCAGTGCTGGCAAGCTTTCTTTGTCCATGATTTCTGACTGTCTTCTGCATTTGCATCTTCACCTGTTCTTGTGCTGTTCTCAGTTCAAAGGTACACAGATACAGATGTGCCACTCTATGTAACTTCTTTTTCTTACAAGTAAAGAACACAAAGCAATCTGAGAGTAAAACAGGAAGAG
This sequence comes from Podargus strigoides, assembly GCA_028020825.1. Taxonomy (NCBI): domain Eukaryota; kingdom Metazoa; phylum Chordata; class Aves; order Caprimulgiformes; family Podargidae; genus Podargus; species Podargus strigoides. The sequence goes on along the minus strand of CM051623.1, from coordinate 10,910,174 downwards.
ATCTCACAGGTGAATGAGGAAAAGAAGCTGACTTTTTAGCTACCTGGCAGACACCTTCTGTGACTTGAAATATGTTGCTTGGAACAATATCCTCCATACCATTTAGGTGCCTAAGTTGTGATTTTCAGAGCATTTTAGGCTGCTCTGTGATCTAACACTATACAGAAACCTCTAAAACTCAATTTTAAAAAGCGGTTAGTTATTTTGCCATCATTACTATTTAAAAATCTCATAGTTCTGGGAGTTGGACACATTCTTCTGATCTCCAGTCTATACTTATTTTGGCAAGTTTATACCTATTAGTTCTTGTACCAATGTGGTTCTTTTGATTTATTCTTTTCATTCTCTACTGTCCTTTATCTCACCCCCTGATATATTTATAGACAGCAATCATATCCCCCTTAGCCTTCCTCTGGCTAGGCTAGCCAAGTTTTTTAGTTTCCTCTTGTAAAAAAGGGTGCCTCATTCCTCTGATTGTGCTTGAAGCTTTTCACTGCACCTGTTCTGGTAACAGATTCATCTTTCTGAGCATGGGTGATCAAGGTGGCATGCAGTATTTCAGGCAAAGTTTCATTAGTTCCCCGTGTAATGATGTTCACCATTTCTTTTGGAAAGCTCTCTCACAATCACTCTTCATCTATTTCCTTAAAACAATCTAAATAGTACTTTGTATTACATTCGTATTAGAAATGATCACCAACACTGTTCCTACTGCATATGAACTTGAGGTGCAACATGGTTGCTCTAGGCATGCTCAACTTCTGAATAAAACAACAGAAGGACCCTACCACTGTCGTTATTTTCCCTTAATGGTTTCTCTACCATGCACTCTGAGTAAAGAGTTCCCGGTGAGGGGAAATCATGTAAATAAAAGCTATGTCACTGCACATGCATGCCAGGAAGCTAAATTAAATCCAGCTTCTTTGCATGCTGTGTTTTGCAGGCATATTTCTTTAAACATCACAGAAGGTACTATAGGCTGAGGTAGTGCCATGTAAGCGTTGATATGCAGTTGCAACTTTTGCTTTACTGGTGACTGATGAGCCTATTTACTAAATTATGCAGCTTGCCCAAAGCAATATCAATGAAGTCTCTAGCACTCACCATCATACCTCTTAAACACCCCTCTCTGATGTATGTATGTTTTTGTCTGTCCCACTGAAATACTTTGGTACTAAGACCTCAGTTTTACAGTGGCAGGATTGTGGAAGGCTAGACTCTAAACCTGATGATAAGGGAAGACATCTTGTGTGGAGGGGAAAAAAAGTTTCATTCTGGTCCAGAAGGAAGGTTCCATTTTTTGTGAATTTTTCTTATTTATTCACTTATTTTAAATGGAAGCTGGTTTGTACTGCTCAAAGGCATGAAGTGGTAAAAGAAGACCGATCTGCTCATTAACCAAATGTAGAGAAGTCCTTTGAAACACTTTTTAAGCTTTGAGACAAGCATGGAGAAAAGTTCAGTCAAGCCTCCCATTCTCATTTTACATTGCTATTATGCACTCTAATTGACAGCACAGCAGCCGCCTGGGGTAAGTTCCTCGACTTCCATGTGTTATTTTAGCTCAGCTGTTGTCAGTGAAATGGTGGTGATTTATATGAGATGAGGAAGTGGCTTCTTGAGTTCAGAGGAGGTATTGCAGAATATCGGGCCCAAAAGTGTTTTCTGCAGGACTTTTAGTTCAGCTAATGCCTAAAGCAAGATTATACTTAATTAAGAAAAGGTTTCTTTATGTGTCTAAGTACTTTTCCTTGAGAGACTCAGTAAGCAGTGTGTCTTAACTTCAAGAGAAATGTGAGAAGATGACAAGTGAGTGTGTACTGATTTGGCTTTATATAACAGAGCAGACGTATTGGCAATACCCGTCTATGAGTTTGGCAGAAAAATGTTTTAATAGAAGTAAAGTATAACCTGAGCTTTATTACAGATGTCAAGTTTATTGAAGTGAGACACAAAGAAGGTTTTTAGGGTGTTATGGATATCCACAATGCATGAAACAAAGTCAGAAATAAAGTGAGGCTGTTCTCAGTCTCCTTTGTCAGATCAGCTAGAAAACAGACTCTTTTCCAAGAAGAAAGGATACTAAAAGCACTAATGGCTGCTTTTATCAAGCGTGTTTAAAGTCAGGACATCCATTTGGATGAAATATATTTAAAATGGTGGCTGGTTATTTATTTTCTTTGTTGTTTTGTTTTCTTTTATAAAACAAAGCACACTTTTTCATAGAATCGTAGAATGGTTTGGTTTGGAAGGGACCTCAAAGCTCATCTCACTCCAGCCCCCTGCCATGGGCAGGGACACCTCCCACCAGACCAGGTGGTTCAAAGCCCCATCCAACCTGGCCTGGAACACTGCCAGGGAGGGGGCAGTCACAGCTTCCCTGGGCAACCCGTGCCAGTGTCTCACCACCCTCACACTGAAGAGTTTCTTCCTCATATCTAGACTAAATCACAGCATCACCTGCACTGAAGCACTGCACCAGACCTGAATCAGCAGCTGCTGATCCTGTACTGGTATTAACAAAATTAAAGCATTTCCTCATCAATGACAGCCAACATATTAAAAAAACCCCAACCACAAAACAAGTGACAGCGGGTAGAATGTGACTTGCAATGAAGATTCATCCAAACTAACTTGAATGCCGCCCAGCACCCTGGTTGTGCCTGTATGATGCCACGTTCCCCTTGAGAATTATTTAAAGCTTTAGTAGCTGCGTGTTTCCCAGTCCGTGGAAGCTCCACGAGCTGAAGGGAACGCTGTCTTCTCCTGCCTCATCTCACAGCCTGCTTCAGCCACACTCTGGGCGCTCACCGGAGCCTTCCCCAGGCCCAGCACAGCGCGACGAGGGCAGCCAAGCCACCGCCGCAGCGAGGCGCCAGCCGCCTGCAGGGCCGCTCAGGGACCCCGCGCCCCCGGCTGCCACTCCTCGGCTGGGGGAAGCGGGTCTCAGCGCCGCACCCCCGCACCGGCTCGCTGCGGCCTGGGAGAGGCGGCCGCTCCGGAGGCCTAGGCAGGCCCGGCCGCCACACCGCGCAGCTCTGCCGCCGCCCCGAGCGCGGGCAGCAGTGCCGCCGGGCCCTCCCCACAGCCCCGGCCCGCGGGCCGCCCACACCTCTCGCCCAGGCGCGGATGGGGGCGGATGGGCGCGGGCAGCCCTCAGCCCCCCGCCGCCATGCTTTTGTATACATCTGTTTGCTGTCAGAAAACCCGCAGAATGCGGAGGCAGGGGAGCAGGCTTTTGTTGTGATCCGCAGCTCTCGCTGGAATGAGCCATGACATTTAGATCTGGATTCAGATCCCAAATTTCACATTCACATCCAGTGCTTTAAAATAACAAAGCGTTCTATGGTTTATCAAGCCTAGGCAGTGAAATGCAGAGTGAGCTATATTTCTGTACGATCTTTTAGCAAGTTAGGATGACTGTCCTGCTTATTATCACTGGGAGAATTGAGAAGGATATTCTGGCAATGAGTTAACTTATCTGGAATGTAAAATGATCTTTTATTTTATTCCAGAGGAAGAAGCTAGGGGTTACACCAGTAATCGCAAAATACATGTCTGCGCTGCTGATGCCTGTGGTTGTGAGAGGTTGTTTAATTGGATATGCTGATCTCAGTTCACTGTTTACGTGCACACAGCTGTTTTGGAAAGGGAGCTTGTTAATGAATGTAGAAGAAAAACTTCAAGGAAAAAGCACGTTTTGCACTTAACTAGCAAAAGATTTGCCTTCATCATTGAAATCATTATAACGAAGCTCAGGAATTGCACATGCACCAGGGAATTACTTGGATTAAGTTAATAAAGTTGTACTTTATTAGGTGTGAGGGGCCTGATTATTCCATTAGTAGCATGATACAGCCTGAGTTCAGATGTGTGGATTAGAACAATCAGGTTATGAGGATGGAGCTGTGAAGCTCCCAGGTCTTCACCTGGGTGAAGAGGAAGGCCTTGGTTTGGTTTGGTTTTTATGAGGCAGGACAAAATTAAATTGGTGCTGCATAGGCTAAACCACTAATCAATAGTGTTTGGTCTTAGGAAACTTACAGGAGAGCTGCTCAATTAATTAGTAGAGATTCCACATGTTCCTCAACTCCCTCAGAACACATCAGGCCTTGGGGATACACAGCAGGGTTTGAGGGGGACTTACTGCATGTTCTTTTCAGTGCAACTGAAAACTGTTTGTTTTCTTCTTATTTATTCTGTTCTTGAAGAGGCAAGAATTAATTTTATCTATAAAACTGAAGAACACAGTGGACACTGCTAATAAGCTGCTTTCAAACATGTAATGCTATCTGTAAGGTGAAATGTTAAAGATTACCAGCTACTTGCTGTGTAAATATCTTGTTCGATAACATTTGCTAAATAATGAGGTTCCCAGCACGTGCCTTCTTGATCTGGGAAATGCTCTTAAAGTGTTGCCAGTTTGAGTTTAAAGTGATTTAATGAGTGACAGAGGTGAATCAGTCCTGGAGCCTGGTAGGCATTAGTATCACACAACAGTGAAGAAGTTGCCTGAAGTTTTGGATCTGAATGATGGCACTGGAAGTCTCTAAACTCTCTTCATGAAAAATGTGGAGAGCAGGCATTTCAAATGGTACTTCTCCATTCAGTGGCAATGACAGAGGAGTCCAAAGACAAAAAAAAAGTAGAAATATTAAGAATGGAGCAGAAAGTGAACCATTGTTTTGTTATTGAATTGCAAAAAAAAAAAAAAATAGGTGACTGGCAGTGATGCACTTTGGGTAATGGGTCTATCTTCTGAGTGCACCACAGTAAAATCCCTACCTTAAACAAGTGCTTTTCCTGTCATTTGTCTCTAAATGTTGGTCCCACCATGGGCTGAGCAGATGAATGTGGGCAGGACACTGCTCCTGTTTGCTGGGCACTGAACTGTACTATTAGACTTGTCCTGTTGGCTTTCTAGCAGACTTCTGCTTCCTGAATTGCTTTTTGAAGTGTGCAGGTTAGAGAGGGCCTTTCCAGCTGTGTTCACAAGATTGGTAAAACAGAAGAAAATGTTAATGCTGTTACAATTAACGTATTTTAATAGCGCAAGCTTTTCCCAGTGAGACAAAATCCACGTGTCATTATTCACTACAAAACCGTCACAGTCCAAAACGTGAAGGTGATGGACGATTTGCCACAGAATTGATCCCCCGTTCCCTCCCGATTAGATGAAATGGTTTAGCCTGACGTGTTGAGGAGTCAGCTAAGAAGTTAGCTCATTAGGCAGATCGTATTTTCTAGAATACACTAAATATTCAGGTCTGTAGGCCAGCGAAGAGTTAATAATCAATTGTTACTTAATGAACCTATAATCACCTTATTAAATCCACATTGAATGTGTAGTTAGGTGTACTCAGAGTATTTTAATTTAAAATGTTACCATAAAATCTGCAAGTGGAATTATTGTAGTGCTTTTGAGATTACATTAGCAGCAAAACAGGGGGTGGATAGTTATTGTTAATTAAACCATACAGACAATATCCAGTGGAATCCTAATGACATGTAAGATACATCTATTTACTTAACATCTTAGAGTTTCAAGACACTTTACCCCCCAACCACTTTTTTTTTTTTTTTCTTCCTCCCTTTCAATTACCAAGGGAATGTTTTGGACTAATTTTGTTATTCTATAAGACTGGTGAGACATAGAAGTGAACCTTCCAGTAGTCTCTAGAATGGGCTTGATATTTATATGGTCCACAGAATGATGGAACAATATTATTTCACTATGAATGTGTTTATTAAGCCATAGAATCATTGAGTCATTTAGTTTGGAAAAGACCTTTAGGATCATTGAGTCCAACCGTTAACCTAATACGGCCAAGTCCGCCACTAAACCATGTCCCTAGGTGCCACATCTACACATCAGATTTTTTTTTTTCTTCCATCTAACCAGTCTCTGAAGAAAGCTCTTCATTTTATTTCCTCTAATGAAAGTGTCCACCCTTCTTACAACATATTCACGGCCACATGGTCACGAAGTTCCATGTTTTTTTGCACTTCCCGGTGTAGGTCAAATACCGCAAAGAGCCGCCATGTTCCCTGGTCATTGTCCTTTCTCTTCCTCCTTTTTACACATCTGCCTTCCCCTCTATATAATTACCTTCAGTGTTACACTCCTCTCGTAGGCTTGTTTTCAATACCTGCTGAGCACTCAGAAAGGGAGCAGTGCGACATACCTGTTGTCTTTTAGCTGTTGTATTCCATTGTTTGGGTTAGACTGCAGGAGTCTCCCAGACCTGCCTCTCTGGTAGTTGCCTCTGCTTCTGTCATGGGATCAGTGTCCCTGTGCTGTGCAGCCCTTGGTTGTCTAAAAGGAAGAGTCTTGTCCTAACTAACCTTTACTAGTATCATAAATTCTGGTAGAAATAAGGTCATGAAGGTTTCACATCTTGTGCCCATGATCCTTTGCTGCTCTTACCTGGCCCTTAATGTCTCCCCTGCTCTCCAGCCCTTATAATTCAGTAGTCCTACTCCCTTGCTGGTAGTTTCTGCTTTGACTTTTCTCCTTATGTATCAATGCATCATCAAAGTTCTTATGTGGCTTTGTCCCTTCTCCTACATATTATCTGTTGTGGATCACCCCTTGTCCCCCAAATCGTTTTTCCACAGATGGTTCCTTGCCTATTTCTTGTACAGGTATCCCTTGCAAACAGATAAGTAGAGTGCTTATTCCCCTTTACTACTTTCTGAGACACACAAAACTGCACAAGTAACAGCATTTACAGTAAGATTTTTTTGTGTTATCCCTCTTATCCTAGATGCCAAAACCACACTCTCTTGCTCTAATCCATTGTTGTGGAGAATTTAATTTAGACCCTCTGCATCAGTCAGCATTGTTTTCACTTCTCTGTAAAGGACTAGGCACTAGAAGAATATGATACAATAATAATGAACGTGAGACTATGCTTTGGCTGTCAAGCAGGCCTTTTTATTCCCAGCTATACAAACCATGTGGTTACTCTTCATTTTGAAAAAGGCAGCTGAGCAACTCTTCTAAGCAAATCCAGTGTACAGTGTGAAGTGTTCTTTCCCAAACACACTTAAGACTACAATCAACTTTGATTCATTTATTGCTTTGTTTTAATCACATTGACCCAGTTTTAGCTCTTTTCCTTCTGTGAAGAAAGGGGATTAGAGCTCTGCTTGCTGAAGGTCATAGCCTGGAAACCTGAAAGTTAAGTCAAGGCCCTGACTCCCATAAAGTCGACAGGACCTCATACATTATTTGGTAATCCTTTCTGCTCACGTCTCTGTGTGTAATACTGCATGTGTGTGTACAGGCCACAAGTAAGGATTTGCAGAATGGAGCCCTCGCTTTGTTTATAATTGAAAACCATTGTTGGAGAAACAGTGATTCAATAGCCTTTTCTGAGTCTGGCCTAATGTCTCTCTCCAGAGAGCATGGTGAGCACAGTAGTAAATTGATTTTAAAGAGAGTACAGCATTTCTAACTCTTTATGCAAGACTGAGTACAGTTTCAGGCTTCTACTTAATAGGTCTGGATAATACAGGGCTCCAAGCATCAATGTGGAATATGCATGTGTATAGCAGGGGCAGACTGCATTATCATCTTCTTTCTTCAGATTTTTCTTACTGCAAAAGAAAAAAATCAATATTAAGATGAGTGAACAGACCGTTTAAATGAAGAAATAAATGGTAGTAATTTCATTCCCTATTGTACACAGTAGTAATACATATATAGCTTGGAGGCAGTAAGCCTTTTTACATCTCTTGAGGGAATGTATGTCTTTCCACTTTCACCTTATTACTAGGCTGTCCAAAGAGGAAGTTCAAGAACTGTGGAAAGAATCAAGAAGCTCTTAGCTGAGTGGAGGCAAGAGCTTTCCTTCAGCTACAGATAGAAAACAAAAAAACCCTTTCCTTTCTTGAACTGACAGAACCAACACACTGATTTATACACGCATGCACACTCACATATCCTTTAATCTCAAAATGTTAAAAACCATGATGTACTCTGATGGAGTAAGATTAGCTGGAGATGAAACTAACAAGGGTTGTGAAGGGTGGCAAGAAATTCTCCAGTACATCAGTACCAAAGGAAAGGCTAAGGAAAATGTCAGCCTGCTGCTCAGTGGGCCGGGGCAGTAATGACAAATGACAGGGAAAAAGGTCAGGGTCAAGGTACTCAGTCCCTGGCTTGATATTCACTGGTAATGTCTGCCCTCTGGCATATCAGTTTTTTACGGAGTCTGAGGGAGTAAAGCATTAGGCACATTAGAGGAAGGTAAAGAGAGTGCTTAAACTAATTGTGCATAAACAGTGAGCATATTGAGGCCACTCTAACACCTTTGAAAGGTGATGGCAACTGGAGAGGGTTTAAGAAAAAAGAAAAAAAGGAAAGAAAAGGCAGACATCACACCCATCTTCAGGAACAGCATGAAGGAAGCTGCAGGAAACCTAAGGTCAGTCAGCCTCATCTTAGTCCTGGGATAGTAATGAGGCAGATCCCTATGGTAAGCCACTTCCAGCCACGTGAAAAGGAAGAAAGTGACTGGTGATGGCCAGAATGGATTTACAAGTCCAAATAATGCCCAACCAACATGCTAGCCTTCTATGATGGCTGTGTGGATAAGATGAGAGACATGGATGCTGTATACTGTGATTTTAGGAGGTCTTTTAATATGGTCTGCTAATCTCCAAATAGCCAAACTGATCTGACATGTAGTTAAGTGAATAATTATGTGAGTGGAAGATTAGCTGGACTATCAGGCTCAAAGTGTGCTGATCAGCAGCACAGTTGAAGCTGGCAGCTGGTTGCCAGTGGAGTTCCTCAAGGATGAGTACTGGGGCCAATATTATTTAGGGTGGACTCTCATCAAGTTTGTGGACAATAGCAAATTGGTGGGAGTGGTCAATATTTTGGCAGGGAGAGCTGCTGTTCAGAGGGAACTGGACGGGTTGGAGAAATGAGATGACAGGAACCTGATGAAGCTCAAGAGAGGATAATCCAAAGTCCTGCTCCTGAGAAAAAATAATCCTGTACCACAGCAGAGGCCAAGAGCCAGCTGCACAGGGAGTGGTTTTGAAGGAAAAAGGGGGTTAAGTTGAAGAAGATTCAGCAGTGCACCTTTGCAACCAAGGACAGATGTATACCGGGCTGCATTTGTGTGAGTGCAGCCAGCAGGTCTGGGGAAGCGACTGTTCATTGCAGATGCAAGTTAGCTACCTTACAGCAAGTGGCCTAGGTCTCATCCATGAGGACTAGGTAAGTCAGTTCTGGCATCAACATAGATCGGTGCAGTTCAAAAACACAACCTGTTAAATATAAACAACTTTTCGGGGCTGGTTGGGTGTCTGTTTTTTCTTGTTGTGTATTTTTTTTTTTAAGAGATTAATTTTACTTTCACAGTGACTCTTGTATTTCAGAGAAACACCATATTGTTAACTGCAGGGTCATTCTCTTCCTTTCCTTGCCAAAGTTGGATCTGTAGCCTGCAATATAAATTGGTTAACATTATAAGAGTATAAACAGAACTCTTCTCTCCTGGTCATGATTGCTAAAGGATGGAAGAGAGACAACCTTTGTAAGAACAAACTTTTTTTTTTTTTTAAATTAGTAGATATAGCTGGGGAAAAAAAAAGTGCCTTCAGGTTCAAAAGATGATCTGGTCTGTTTACCTAGAACTTATCCCTAAGTGATGTGCAAGTTATATTTACAACTGTGTGGGCTGGAACTCACTGAGGACAAACAAAAAGCCAAGATTGTAATCACCACAGTAGCAAGGGGGGGCAACCACCTGAAGTCAGAAGAATTCCTGAAGAAGCTTAAAAACTGGTTCAGTTTGTTCATCTCGGCCAGCTGGTGCAATAAAATAGTTTACCTCTCTTCACAGACCTGGCTTCTTTGAATAATTGCAGAGAAGATGGGTCACCTGATGTTAAAAACGTTTTAATTCCATTAACTTTGTGAGTTTAAGGCAGCTGAATATCTTTTGACCACCACCTGTATTAAATGTGCCATTCATTAGGCTGCACTGCTGCCTCCCATGTGGTGACTTCAGTTCAAGCAGAGAATGAGTGACAAAGCAAGGAGGCTGAGGACAGCCATTCCATTCTGTTTGCTATTAGAAGTAAGAAAAGCACAACCTGCCAGGCAGGCAGGAAGGAGACGGGAATAGGTTCAACCCTGGCCCGTGGGCAGGTGATGGCATGTCTTTGCCTTATGTGACTAAGAGAGGTCATTATTCATAGCTTGCAAATCAGCCTGTGGCAGTTTTCTCTGATATGTTACGACAACTTGCAATGTACTGATATATGCTTTCTCTCATTTGGAGGTGTTTAGAAAACAAGCTGGTATTTTTTTTTTTTCCCCCTCTGAATAGATGCATGGTCTGTCACATCTAAACTTTTATAAATAATTGATTGATAGCAGTGCATTTTTAACTCCTGGACTAAACTATGATATGGAAGATATAAGTTACAAAAGATCATACCTTTTTTTTTTTTTCCTAATAGCTTGTATTCTGTAACAATTTTATCTGTGTTTTGGAAGTGTTCTGCAGCAGATATACTCTGATGGTTCAGTGAGTCCATTCAGAAGTACTTTCCACTTTGCAAGGGTAATTATCTTTATTAGTTCTGTACCTTGCTACTGTTTCAGCAGAGCATTTAGGAGTGTCAAATTCTATTAAGCATAAACTAGCTCAGGGAGGAAGTAATTTGGAACTGTGTGCAAATGATGATACCTTAAGAGGTTTAAGTGAGTGCTCTTGCTTAGATGGTTTTGCCACTTTTTACCCCCCCCCCCCCCCCAAAAAAAAAATAATGAGACAATATGACTTTTTTTTTTTATTATTGGGTTGGGGGTGGTGGTTTGTGTCTTTGGAATGACATCCTTCCCTTTATAAATAAGTCTGGAAAATCTTAAAGTGTCTGTATGCAAAAAGCCAATCTCTAAAAGAATACGCTGGTACCAGTTTTTAATCAGCACAGTTCAAAAGTGTCATTTTGTTGGTATACTAAAGTTTGAGTAGTAAAGGAATGCTACAGAAACCATGATGTTTTTCTGAAGTGCCTTTTCTTTCCAACAGCTGAACTGCAGAGATCAGGCAGGAAATAAGCGCAGCCACTATTTGCATGGCTTAGCAATCCAATAAAAGATGCTTCTAGCTCATACTCTGTCGTGTACTCTTTGTGAAAGCTGAAGTAGCTGTGGAGTTTCTGCAGAGCTAGACCCACATACACTGAGAGCATCTCTGGGGTGAATTTCAAAATGATCTATCTCACCTGAGCTGCAGGAGTAACTGTGAGAAAACCAAGGGAAAGTGCTGAGACCCAGGGAAAGGATTTTGTTAGTGGTAAACAGAAAATTAAACTCTAGAGGAAGGCTGTGGTGGTGCAAAGTGTGTCCTGCTTGATTTCCCTAGACAGCTCAATTTCATTGCATGCCATTAGCGCTTACATTCTAGCCCGTGCATGTATTAATCTTGCTGGAACTGCTGTCCTCAGCTCTCAGGAAGTTCAGCTTTCCTCCCTCCACAGATACTTTAGCATCACGAAGTTGCTCTTTCTCTCCTTTTGTCACTGGTTGGTATTTGCCCTGCAGTTAAAGGGGACTGAAAAGACAAAATTCTCTGTACTAGCAGAAAGGACCTACCAAGCCGTGTGAGCTAAAGAGCATTTCCTTTTGCTTAGGTGCTGCCTTTCCTGCTGCTCCTGCTCTTCTGGGGTTAGTTATTGTTCTGGCTTAGGACATGCAGTAATAAGGGGTACAGTGAGCTATCTGTGCTTAACACAGGTTAGAGTCATAACCTGACAGTGGCACAAAGAGCACCACTTGCTGCATGTGGCATCCAGCTGGGGAAGCTGTCAATGTGCTGGTGGGCAGGGCTGGCATTCAAAGACTGCAAAAATCAGTTGGGGGAACCTCATGACATTCTACAAAGGCAAATGCAGAGTCCTGCAGTGGGGGTGAGGTTGCAAATTGTAAAAGTAGTGTAGTTGAATATTGTACCAGAGAGGAAGACCAGGAGCAAAAGCCCATAAAGAAGTATTTCTGGCTTTAGAGCATTTGCCTAGCAGTAGTGCTATCTACTTCAGAGTCAGGCTGAGTGAAATGGTGTGGGGACAAAAAGACAGATGTTTTTGGCTACCGAAGAAACAGTACAGAGTCACAGATGGCAGCAGCTCTTGCCCTCACTGTGGGAGAGAAAAGGACAGAAGGAGAGCAGCAGTTGGAAGAAGGAGTTCTGGCTAGGTTCACCGAAGCAGACATAGATCTGCAGTGTGCCTTTGTTGATAAGTTTATGTTGCACACTTTTGTTCATAATGAGGTAGTTTCTGCGAATCTTTCCTGGACAAACCAGAAACGCTTGTGCAACTCCTTGAGAGATTTTGTGTCCATTTCTAGCTTCCCCTTGCTTGGCTAGGCTGTGTTCTGGTGTCTTGTCAACTGTCGCTGACCAAGTGAAGACTTTATTCCCTCCAGCCTCCAGTGATTAACCTGCAGTTACTGCTGAGTTCTTCTGTTGTAATTTGATTCAGTCAGGATGACTTGGACTGGAAAAGGCTATTATGCCATGGACTAGTAGGTCTGACAAAATTTTCACTTCTCTGACATAGGTCAGTGATAACTCAAGGTAGCCCAGTAGTAGAAGGAAGCTGTGCTGCTTTCATATGACCACAGCTAGGACAGGACAGAGCAAAAATAATGTCAGCATCGTTCTTGTCTCACCACTTTTTGCCCTTTATCATCCATTTCCTCCAACTTCTGCTAACTAAATCGGCTGCTTTAGATGTTTCAGGTAGCCCACTTCAGCAGGCTAAGCATCTTGAAAGCAGACACGCCAAGTACTGTGAGATGTCACGGACTCCCATGCTCTCTGGCAGAAAGTAACCTCCAGCTGGAGAAAGTACTACTCTGACCAGCCGGCTTGGGTGTGAAAGGGGACATCTGCACATGAACTAATTGATGATGCAAACTAAAGCAACGTGGATAAATTTTAAAAGAGGAAAGTACAAACATTAGGTTTCACTGGTGTGACTGTTTCCATTTAAGCTGTGTAACGTTATGAAGACCTCTTCATGTGTTAATGGAACTACTCCATCTCTCTCTAAAGAAACACTTGCTTTACAAAGCAATATTGATATTTCATTTGTTTGATAGCAATTCCACTTTATGCTCCTTTAGAGTACCCATTTTACAATTCCCTCCCCCCCCCCCCGCGCCCCCCCCCCCGCTTTTACTTTCTGTATGCACTTAAACTTGTATCTAACTTCAGGTATATGAGCAATAATAGCGAATGTTAGCAGGATTACCATCATAGTCTGTGTATTTAAAATGAACTAGTTTTATCGTGCTAGTTACAGTTGTTGATTCAGTGAAACCTGAGTTTTGAGCTTGTCTTCTCTGGGAATTTCATCCAGGCTAATTGATGTAAATCAGATTAATTAAAACAGATTAAAGTCATGCAAGCCCTTTCTCATTTTGAATAAAAGCTGCCTTAATTCAGTTTTCTTTGATTCATTTCCAAATCAGAGAAACTCTTCTGGTCTAAAATAATTTTATATTTGCGTGAGGAGCTGTTCTGCACCAGTAATCCAGTATATTCCCTGTATACATGGCCCATGACTTTATTTCACTTTGTGTACCTGTGTGTGTGTGCGCATGCACTACTGCTGAGGAGCATCAGCTTGTCTAGAACTGGATGGAGACCAGTCTGTTGCATTTCTACAGTTGAACTATTATATCATTTAACTACCAGTTTATACTTTTATGACTGAAGCTTTCTTGTTGGTACCGGCTTTGGAGGTTGAAAGCAAGTAAGACTATAGTTCAGGAACTTAACCATGGGTCAAAGCCAAAAGCTTTGTATGCCTGGCAGTTGCTGAGTTTGTTCCTTTTGTGTGGACCCACCAAACACGGTAGAGTTCTGACTTTCTCACAATGTTTTCCAGTGTATAGTATCACAAAGAAAAACTCAGCCCTCCCAACTAGGGCTGAACACAGAAGATGGGAGCAGATAATACAAGCAGGAATGAAATGGGTAGTTTGCTGGAAATCTAATTTGATGGGTAAATAGCCCTGAATTTCAAGAGCACTCTGTTTGTAAATATGTGCAGAATGGTGATTTGATGCTTAAGAGTTGTTAAATTTTCATCACTAGAACTTTCTGAAAATATTAAAAAATACTTTTGGGGAATGGTGTTAGTACTGTTGACCCTACCTTGGTATAATCCCATTTTTCTATGATTCATCAGTATTTTTTTATTAGAATGAATTTCTTCAGCTTCAATAAAAAAGAATCTTTCACATCTTCCAAACAGTTCAATTTATTTGTCCACCTCTACATTTGCAATGGTGACAGGAGGAATCAGGTCAAGCAGAAATAGTGGTTCGCTTATGGTTTTTGTAACAAAGTAAATGGTAAATATCCAAAGAAACTTTAGGAATTGTGAAAGCCTATCCTAAATTCTTGATCAGGTTTCTGTGACAAGAAGGTTCAAAATAGTTTGAGTAAGAACAAAATAAACTTCCAGAAGTATAAACATTCAGAGGTTAAGTACGAAATTTTCTTTGGTGCCAGTTATCCTGATTCACGCAGTGCAGTGAAATGTGGGAAAGCTGTACTGCTCTAAGTAAATAAACAGGATAGGATTTGATAATACTCTTCATATCTCAGGAACTGGGCTTATACGCAGTTTGTAGACAGGTAAGAGGACAGCTTTCTGACTTAAGTTAGTGTCAAAGTATGTGTTTGAGTCTTCAGGAGCCGGAGGAATGAAATTTTGTTGAGTGGAAAGGTTAGTATTTATTAGAATTTTTGTTCTATGGGAACATTTGTCTTTTTAGATTTTGTTTACATTCTTAATATTTTTTTTTAAAAACCAAAACAGTACTGAAATAAATGTTGCACAAAATTTTTAGAAATATTTCATTTAGTATCTTAACATTTAACAATAAATTCATTGTCCAACCTTGTGTGATGAGTTACCACCCTGCCTCCTGGGAATGCCATTTCCCATCTTGGGGATGAAGCTCCATTGCTAGACTATATCTTCCTTACCTGTGCTTGTGGTTACAGAGCTTTTGTGAAACACTTTGTTATCTTGGGTAGAGCAAAGTGGTATAACCAGTGAGTCTGAACTGCAGATAAGGAAGGATACTTGAGGTTCTTGTGACAGCTCATGTCAGTTTGCTTTGATATTTGAATATTTGATTCTTAAAATCAAAATATTTCAGCCAAAGAAAATATTTCCTGGAGTAAATGGAAAATAAGATTTGCAGAAACGTTTTGGGTTTTTTTTTCATAGGAAATTGCTGGCTAGTTAAGCTTATGGTTAAGTATCTGCTTGAACAGAAATGCCTTTCTGCATCAGATTGTCAGCTGTGTGCAAAAACCTCACATTTCCCGAGAGTGACACCATGAACATGATGGATAACTTTAAATGTCTCTGCTGCATTAGAAGTTACACAATTTTCTTGTCACCTGAGACAGGTGGAAATTTTAAGTGTTGTACATTTCCCCTTTTCGGTGCTGCTTCTTGCCCTGTTGCAGTCCTATTAGTCCTCTTACACACCCTCTTTTTCTTTGGTGCCTTGATGAGTCTTGCTGGCATCACATGCCTGTTCTACATCAGTCTTACAAAGTAGCCCTAGTCAACTCCTGATGTTACTAGTGGAGTCCCATGACTGACAAGAGGAGGTAACACTGCCTACAATAACTGGAAGTAAATTCATGTACATTTAA
Source organism: Podargus strigoides (assembly GCA_028020825.1). Lineage (NCBI taxonomy): Eukaryota > Metazoa > Chordata > Aves > Caprimulgiformes > Podargidae > Podargus > Podargus strigoides. Next base: position 10,894,455 of record CM051623.1, on the reverse strand, counting down.
AAAAAAAATAAATGATTTTGAATGCAGAGTTTGGTGAGGGGGTTGAGGGGTTGGTTTTGCTCTTTCTAATTTTGGCAGCTTTATGAAAAAATAAATATTAATGTAATCTCACCAAGAGCCTTGACAAGTTCTCAAAAAAACAGAAAAGCACACAGCTTTGGGTGTTGGAGCTCTCTGTGAAATGAGAGGCAGGAACCCACAGAATATTAAGATAAGTGAGAAAAATGCCCAACTACCATGTATGTAAATAGTGAGCAACACCCTTTTCTTTGAGTGCTTTACAATTTTTATTGTAACATGGCTAAAAGCAGAAAAAGGAAAGATTACTGTCCCCATTTCACAGATACAAAAATAGCCTATTATCAGCCTTAACTTTACTAGACTGAGCATTGAAAAACAGTGAAAAGCTGGAGTGGGCTACTTAAAAACCTGTTACAGAAGCTGCAAAGTATGGAACAATTGAGGAGAGCGACTGATGCAATAAATGATTGTCTCTTTTTTAAAAAAAAAAAATTGTCTTGAGAAGTTGTTACTTATGTGCTTACTAATGCAAATTGCCAAAAAACAAATTGAAGTGTGAGGTTTTGAGGCAGATATACTTGCTTATGAAAGCTACTTGAGACTCAAATAACAACAGGTATCCTGGTGTTCTGGAAAATATCCTCCTAGGCTGCACCTGCCTGTAGCCAGTGAGAAGATGCTTTTTCCCCACTCCTCTGCTGCAGTGAGGCATTCAGAACATCTCTCAGACTGCTTTTGTTTTACTTTCCTTTTATAGTACCATTCGATCTGCTTTCCCAGTAATATAATTAACTCTCTTTTAATATTTTTAAAAATGCTGTAATAGGCATCATTTATAAACTCTGAGAGGAGAAAAGATTGATCCTTTCACAGAATTTAGAAAATTATTGCTTTCAAAAGTGGTTTATAAAACTTCTTTGGTTGAGTGACAGTGGTGCATTTTATGGATGAATCTTTCTGAGCCTTGGTGTTGAAAAAGTTGTTCAGCAGTTAGAATGATCAGTCTCTATCAGAATTTTCAGCAGTGTGTTTGTTTTTTTTTTCCAGCTCAACGTACAAGCAGTTTACTTTTAAAATTTTTAGTAAGCTGCAGTATATAATGAGCAAGGAAGCAAGTGAAGGAGAAGTTCTGTCTCTGTACTCTGCTTGCCCTTTACCCAAAAGCAGCTGTCAGGCAATTTCTGTGCAAATAGTTGCTGATTTTTTTTTTTTTTTCAACATGTTGCTTATTTTAAGGGTCAAATTAACCTAGCTGATGAAGGCTGTGTATGATGCAATGCATGAAGAACCTGTGTATTGCTATTTTATTCTTTTAAAATGCAGTTTTAGATTAATAAGAAATCAGAAAGAACAGTGAGCAATTAATGGATAGATCCTTCTGATGATGACAGGAAGATCAGACCTTTCAGAACAAGAAACAGTTAAATTCCACTCTTTGACTTTCACTATCCAACTCAGGTGCCCAATTTAGGAGGCTAAAATCCCTGAGCTCTCCTTAAAGGGAAAGGAAAGGGTCCCTTCATAGTAGGAGCCAACTTGAAATAAATCACCCATAAAAAGTGTCCCTCTGGTTCCTGTAGCTGTCTCTCTCAGTTGCCATGTTACTATATCAAGGTGCTGCTCTTGGAATTTGTTTCAAAGTTAGCAGCAAAAAGTCTGAAATGCAGGCTCCAGAACCTCGATACAGGCTAGTTCTCTGATAGTGCACCTTGCCCATCCTCTGATGAAAGAAATTGTTGTAGCTTAATAAATGAAGGGTTGACTCAGAGTTGCTCACAGTTCACAAAACAAGGGTCTGGGCCTCTGAGAATCCCATAAGATAATAAAAAAAATCTCCTAATGAATGTCTGTGAGCTGTCTTTATGATTATTAAGTCCTGAAGTAATTGTTTCCCCTAGAAGTGGCTCTGCTGGGCTGTTAGTGTCGCTGAAGGTAGGATGGTCAGGGTCTCATGACAATATAAACTGGCTCTGTCGCGTCTTTCAGAAATCTGCATCTCTATGAAGTGTGGGGAAAAAAATAAATAAGTTTTGAGATATTGTCCTGGTGCCAGGGATTTAAGGAAACTGTGCCACTTCATGGCTTCCATCCCAAAATGTCTTGCTTGTTGCTATTATACCACAAGAACTAAACACAGAGCTCTTAAAAATTGTCTGTACTACTGATCTCCTCTTTGGGCAGGTTTTCATCCACAAAGCTACCCAAAGAAAACAGGTGCATGTACTTGCACTGTAAATCCTAATAAAGAAATGTATATGCTTATCCAGTATTTCTTTCCACTGCCTCTTCTGGATTACTCTTGTATTCTATCATGGCAAGCATAATGCAGATATAATAAAAAGCTTAACCCAAACAGACAGTGAAATGAAAAATCAGGATTTCAGACAATATCTGTCCCTTTCAAATACTGTAATAATAAAAGCTCTTTCCCATAGAATAAATATATTTAACCTCCAAAGAGTTATCAGTGTATTACCTCCCTGCTGCTTATGAGAAAGAAATTCAACTGGCTCATGAGTTATCTGTCTTTTATGCTCATGACAGGAAGATAATCATCCTCAGGGGTGATGTATGCTAAATACTGTATAACTATGCCAAACTGGCAGCAGCTGCTCTATTTTTTATAGGACTGCCATTTGCTCCCACCCACACCGTCTCTGGACAACTATTGCTTTTCCTTCTGAAACCTATTTCACTGTATTTAAAACTGTCGTTAAAAGTTCAGCTCCCTGAAGATTTCTGTAAACTGGGCCACTGTTTGTAAACATGGTGATTCAAAATTAGTTCCTTAATTTCCCTGTAGTCTGCTAGAATGTGGGCTGATTTTATTTTATTCGCCCCCCCAAATACACTGAATGGTATTGCACCACAAAAGGAGCAGCAGCAAAGGACCAAGTGAGAGGGGCACCAAATGGGGCCAAATATGCTGCAGTCCTGATTGCTGCCACCAGCGTTCTTGAAGGGCAGTTTGGGGTCTGTGGGAGTAGCCCTAAGGAGCTTTAGGGGCGCAGTAGGATACTCCCTGCCAGTCAGTGTTTTCCTTTATTTGTGTTCCTAGGCTATGAGCCCAGTTTCTGGAGATAAGTGTCTTTTTATTTCTGTTTCAGTGTCTATCTCCTGGTAATCTGGGTTGGTGAATGGCACTCTCAGCCATCTTCTTGATTGTGTAATTAGTAATTATAAGGTTTTGGAATTATCTGACATGTTCTAGTAGAGTCTAACCAGCAGTAATCCCACACAAAGCAGAGTATTTGCTTTCAGTTGCCTACTGTGAACAGGCATATGAGTGTTTTGGTTTCTTTTTGACAGCTGTCATTTAAAGAAATTTAAGATTATAAATAGTAAAGCAAAGCTTCAACATGAATGAGGTGTAATAATAAGGCTGATTTCTCTCAGGCCATTCTTTGGGTCAACCAATCAATGTGTTGCCTTCTGACAATATATTGAGCATATTCACCTGCTTCTGGACAAAATCCACCAAGCTTTAGTGATGCATGGAAACTCAAAAGTTTTTTGATTTCCCTGTTTGTTTTTGGATTCAAAAAATGTATTTCTGATCTTGATACCTTCTTAAAAATCCTTACTGGATTTACAAGTTGCAGCTGCAGACAAAGGACAAGAAGGGAAACAGTGGGAGAGAGGGCAGATTTCTAAATGGAAATCTCATAATGAAACTCCTGCTGAGGCAGTTTTGCACTTAGGTGGACCCTAGTAGGAGAGTGGAAAACTGTCTGTCACTCCAATAGTATGATCTTCCTTGCTTTGAGAGAGGCTGCTCCTTCCTTACAAAGCCTGGGAAGCTATGCTAGGAACCCATATATATGACAGATCCTGTGCTGTCTGGTAAGAGAGTTTGTATTAATTGTGCCAGCCTTGTGGGCTGCCCATCTGGGCTCATGACAACTTCATGTAGCTTGCATTCTTGTTCTGTTCCCCCTCTTTCCTGTACTTGCCCCACCATGGGATAAGATAATGTTACACTGAATAAGTTAAATGGTTTCACTTTATTCTCATAAGAGAATTTTTTCATACTTATGAAAATTTCATCCTAGTCACACTTATAGAATCATAGAACAGCCTTGGTTGGAAAAGACCTCTAAGATCATCAAGTCCAACCATTAACCTAGCATTCCAGTTTGAATTGACTTCTTAAACATGCTTGGCCAGAGCTGTATTTCAGATGGTGTTTCAGGAGAACCATTGTTATTTCCTTAACTTCCGAGTAAGTGCCTTGTGTCAGGCATTTTAAGATTGCACTTCTCACAACAGCAGTACTTTGGTGGCCTGCAGATCATCCCAAGACTAACTGCTGTGTTTCTTTCTTTCTACTTTTCATCTTCATAGGATGAACTCCCAAATTATTGATATTAGTGCTTAAATCTGCGACTTTGTACTTAAAAGCATTTGTTTTTAACCCTCACTTACGTCTATTTCTCAGTCATCCAGCTCTTCCAAGACATTGCGAGACTCCTTACCATTTTGAGATACTTCTCAGCATTACTTCATTGCTGGATTTCATCAGCATGCTCTTACTTATGGCTAAGTTGTTAATGAAAATGTGAAACAGGGTTGGCCAAAGACTCATCCTTCTTTACTTCTTGTCTTCTCTATAAACAGTCTTTCATAGGCCTTATAATATTTTTACTGCTACCGATCTTCTCTAGTTTAATAATTTCCCATGTGTCTCTGTGAGATGCTTTAATTAAGTCCAAATAAATGAGACCTATAGCATTCCCTGTGTGTAGAAAATCAGCTTTATTACCAAAAAAAAAAAAAGTTTTATGCAGTATTCACCCATGTACTGTTACGATTCCTTTTTTTTATTTAGCACATCTTTTAATTGTTTTTACCTTCAGAATTTGTTTCAAAGTCACTTCTATCTTTGCAGTCAGACTATAGGACCCAAACAACTTTTCCCTCATTAACTAAAAAAACCCCTAAATTTGTTCTTTTTCCATATACTATCACAAACTTAGAGAGGTATGAAATTTGCTGCTGGATCTGTAATGTAGGTTCTTAATTTCTAGGATGGCAATTATCTGGTCTGTCCTGTTTTAACTTCATTTTCTAATATGTTGTTTGTGGCAATTTCCACTCCTGTAGAGTTTTCATTTCCCTTAATATTTCCCTTCCTGCCTTCTGATAGTCTTCTGTTGCTGTAGTCTTGTTTATCTCATTCCTTTCCTGTACACTTAAAGTAGCCACAAAGATTACAAGTCAAGCCTCTTCTGTTCTTGTCACCTCTCCTCTAAGCCACTCGTCTTGTCAGTCATGCCAAGTTTGATTCCTAAAGGTCAGATATGCCATATACTCAGGGAATTATCCATCTGTCAAGAAGGGTCCCGTGCCTGTGAATACTTTCTGGGGATTGGACATCCAAAATCTTTCTCCTAGTGCCAGTTCTTGAGCCTTATGTTGATCTTCAGTGTCTTGTCCTATTTCATCCTCCTTCTCTAGGGATGAGTTGTAACTGTTCTTCTTTGAAGCTGTTTGCCATGAGAGTGATGCGTGTAATACAAATGTGCTGTTGAGTGGAAGGGATTAGGGCTTTTTCTTTTTTTATCTCCTGTGAAATAAGTAGTTGGGAGTACAGGACTACTTTCTTGAGGCTCTTCTGCACTTAGAAAGTTGCCATTGACTGGATTTCTTTTGGGTGTTTCTCTAGAGTATGTCTGCATATTTGAAGTACCAGCAGCTATATTAGTCAAGAGATAGCATTTGTTTTGAGTCTGATAGACATGCAGAAATATGAAGACTTTATTTTTTTTAATATAGTAATTGATAGATATAACTTTGCCTCAATGATGTAAGAGAACATTGTGTCCGGTTCTGGGGACATGGAGCTACTGGAAAGAGTCCAGCACAGGGCCACTAAGATGATGAAGGGGTGGGGTTGGAGCATCTCCCATATGAGGAGAGGCTGAGGGAACTGGGCCTATTTAGCTTGGAGAAGAGGAGGCTGAAGGGGAATCCTACTAATGCTTATGAATATCTTAAGGGCAGGTGTCAGGAAGATGGGGCCAGACTCTTCTCAGTGGTGTCCAGTGACAGGACAAGGGGCAATGGGCACAAACTGGAACACAGGAGGTTCAGTCTTAACATAAGAAAAAACTTCTTTACTGTGAGGGTGACAGAGCACTGGAACAGCCTGCCCAGAGAGGTGGTGGAGTCTCTGTCTCTGGAGACGTTTAAAACGCTTCTGGATGTGTTTCTGTGTTATCTACTCTAGAATCCTGTTCTAGCAGGGGGGTTGGACTAGATGATCTTTGGAGGTCCCTTCCAACCCTTACTGTTCTGTGATTCTGTAAGACAGAATATATTTGCAAGTTCCCCAAAAGTTATTGGCATTCACAATAAATGCATTATTTAGCAGGGAGTAGTTGAAAGCAGTGCTTTTCTTGGCTTTTAGCACTGTGTGGTCTGTGATGTATTGAAAAGCTGGAGGGCAGCTTGCATTACAACAGCAGGATCTTATGGCAGCTAGATAAATCAGAACAACTTATTCTACAAAGTGAGGAGAACCTTGAAATTAGTCCTCTTGCATACTAAAGACTCAGCTTTACTTGCTTTCTCTGGACAGAATAATACAGATAGGAAAGGTATCTGTAGCCCAGTTATGTTGTACGTTACCTTAAGGAGGAAGGAATAGTCTTACAAGTATATCTGTTTCCTCCTTAGGGAGTAGGAAGATCCTGTCTGACTTAGTTCCCTAACTTTGAGATGGTCATGGGACTTGAACTGTATCCTGTGAATATCAGTGGAACATGCCTTTTTTTTAATTTTATTTTTTTTTTCTAATAGTATAGAAAGAAGGGTGCAGTAAAGTAAATTACAGGATATTTCAGTGTAAAAGTACTAAAAAGAGATGTGGCATCTGTTGAGCCTGCAGATCTTGGTTATCTGGTCATGTGACAAAAGCCTACAAATGTGCAAGAGACAGACACTTAGGTGAAAGAGAAGGGCAAACATCACCTGCAGTTACAAATGGTCACTTTGAAAATGCCTGTGAAAGACTAGCTGTTCTAGCTTAACATATGGTCTCCCCCAACTAGGGTTGCTTTTAGGAAGAAACTTCCTTAAATTTGCCAGGAAAACTGTTCTAGATTTACTGACAGACTGAACATATATAGTTGAGCTGGGCGTCCTAGCAGATACAGCCAGACCCCAGATATCGTGGCATTTATTGATCTTATGTCATGCCACTGACTTCCTAAGTGTGATGTCTCTCAAAACAGCTACATATTTCGCTGTTTTTACTGGACTTTTAACGTAGGTCAGCCTCTTCTACCTTATAAAAAAATTCACCCTGAAGCTATTGCTATTATGAAGAGCCCTGAAAATAGAAAATAAAAGATACTTTAAATAATAACTATTCGAGATTCATTGTTGTGTGATACCACTGAGGCCTCCTAAGTGCAATTATAGAGTTAGAATTCACAATTGCCTGTCATGTATTGTTTCTTTTGCTATATAAATTGTCAGCAAAGTTATCCAGCTTCCAGTTCTTGAAGATACTAGATTATAACTTTAAAAAGAAAACAAAGCAAACTGTTGCTGTTGATGCTTAATCATTTCAGGTGATGATCCATTAAATGCTTCATTTACAAAAGAAGCTTTCTTTGGCTGGTGAAGCCAAGGGAATCTCAGCCCAGGGACCTTGAAATGAACACCTTTCTTTTCCTAGGTGTTGCTTACACTATAGCTACCGACCCTGAGAAGTAAAAAGACATTTAAAGTGCATGAAATAATGAATATCTAAACGAAAGTTAAAATTCCTCTGAACAAAAAAAATCCCCTAAAACAGGATAATGAAGTTTGGAAAGAGTAAATGCTAAAACTGAGGCAAACATGAAAAGACAGTAAGATGGAGAGCCTGAGATTAGTTTTAAGGTGGAGAGACTATGTGTACTGCAGATGGAGATGTGACTGTGATTTCTGGTGCAACTAACTTTAAACAAGCTACCAACAGTATTGGTGGCAGTGTAGCTGCAGCAGCGCAGAGCAAGGCATAGACATAACCATTTATGTATTTGCCCAGCTTTTGCTGGGTTTCTATAGCCCATGGTGGGCTCAGTGATGTTGCAGCGTGGGCAAAACTAACTTTGTTGTGTCAGCTTGAGAAAAAGCAGCATCTTAACCACAATACAATATCTCTGAAAAACTGTGGCTGTGGCCAGGGTTTCTTCTAGTTATTTAATGGCAGTTCAACATGTTAGTGCTCATTGGGAAGATGGAGTGGTAACTGGGAAGGAGTTTTGATTCCTTCCCCTCCCTGAGACTTACCGACAGAGATGCTTGGCTGGAGAGCCTTCGTAAGTCTATCGGTTCATATTTTGCATTTTGGTTGAGTTTGTGTTACCAGGGTTGAACAGGTGCCACCAAATGTGGATGTCCATCGCCTCTGCACTCCTCATGTCTTTCAGATGGCAAAATACTTCAATACCATGTGTACCTCTCTGCAATACTGTTCTTCTTGGGTTTTTAAAAAAGCTTTTGAAAATGCTAATGATGTGGTTAATATTTCAGACCTTTTCGTTAGTGAGGCCTATAAATGATCTCTTCTGGTTTGGATCTTGTTTGCTTTTTGATTTTTCTAGATGGACAGAGAGACTAATGGGAAGGAATATATTACAGTTAAAAAAAAAAAAAGCACAAGTGTGCATGAGTCACAGTGAGCATCCCAGACTTGTACCAAAAATGCTTTAGTACCTCGCTGTTATAGAGAACACATTTTGTTTCCCTAAAACAGTAGTACAGATACTTCCACACTTTTTTTCATCACAAATGTCACCTTTTTTAAAAATTTCTTTATCAACAAAGATAAGTTGACACCCATATAGATTTTGGTGAGGCAGAGATAAACATACAGTGATGGGTTTCCTGAACCATGAGTTATTCTTGCATCTATGTAGCAATTGTAATCTGTTGCCTTGGAAAACTTCAGGAATGCCCATCCACTCTGGATGCTGAACAGGATGGTTTTATTAGTTACATCCCTGGCAGAAAGTGTTGAGAGAACAGCAACCCAGTATTTTCCAGCGTGTTATAAGAGTTGCTGCTTCTTCCATAGAATCCAGCAGCAATTGTCTGGAAGGGACTGAAAGAAATACCTCTTTAGATCTGAGATCTTCATCCTTTGCCATGTACTATAACTCCTGGAAATTGTAGGTTTGGAGATATAAAAGAAGCAACTTACAAGTTATACTATTTATTATCTTTGAGAGCAGTGTATGCTTTGTACAAAGAAAAGCATATGCTATGGGAAAACTGTTTTGTTTTGTTTTTACCTTACACAGAGAGGGACTGGATGGAAAGGGGGTAGAAAGCAGGTGAACTATGTATTTTGTAACGTTCAGTTCATCCCCATGTTATGATGTCACATTAATTATCAAAGTAGCATTTTACCATATATTTTCTGTGTGCAGGATGAATATGTGCAAGTAGACAATACACCTCACTGACTGGGCTTGTGTAGCAAAAAACCTCCCAAAGTTGGTGTTAGCATCAGCATTTGAGTGGTGGGAGGATTAGCAGAGATGGGGGCAGCTCCGCAGCAGCTGACAGGGTGGTGCGCTGTGACCTCTTCCACCAGCTTCTCACACCTTGCAAGATGTGAAGGCAAGCAGAGTGGCATCTTCCCTTCATGGAGAAGGTCAGAGCAAGAGGAAATGCTGTGCCATACAGGAGCCTGGCACTGAACAACTTGCTAAGAAGGACAGGTTGCTCAGATAAAGGCAGCAAAAGGCTTTGTGTTGGCTCCTGCTATGCCTCTCCATAGTGAGAGTTCCACAACTGGAACCACTTCATCCGTTACTGAAACATCACTCTAGACTTGAGCATTAGTAGTTTATTTGATGTGATGTGATGTGTATGATAAAAGCACAATTTTCCTAACAAAACCAATATCAGCTCTGACATACTGCATTATTAAATTATTATTTTTCCCCTCCCAGTTCCTATCAAATACATCAAACAAACTGTTAAGAACTGTTTCTTGGAGCCGATGATTCGTAGGCGGTCAGCATCAATCACGAGCGGATAGTTCTGTCGGACGCTCGGCGGGATGCGTGCTGACGTCCATCAGCGATGATTCCAGTCCTCCATGACACATTGCAGAGGTGGCGGGTGGAGTGGCAGTGTGTAGCACATGCAGGTACCACTGTTAGGATTCAGAGATGCAGAAAGACAAATAAACTTTCTTTTTGTTTTTTGTTTTTTTGAGGGAACATGTGCCTGTTGGTTTGTCTCTGCTTACTATGCATCACTTGTGAAGACCCAGATTCCATATTTCATAGAAGTCAGGGCTGGATAGAGCTGAGATTTTGCTCATACTGATGATTCTCTCCCGGCGGGATCGTAACCAGGTGTCAGGGGACTGTTTTTACAGATGGTAAAGATTTTTCTGACAACAGGGACTCTCAGTGGAAAAACAGATCATTAAATTGATATTTTTTTCCCCCTCCATATAGGAATGTCCTTGTAGTTGCTTGTAAGGAGTTTCTTTCAGATCAAAGTAAGGAGATGGGAAAGTTGCGAGTAGTTGGGAAGAAGGGGGTAGATGGGAAAGAAAGGAGAGGTCATAGGCATATACAGAATAGGATGCATGCTTTTCTACTTCGCGTAAGGAGCTGCGCTGTCATTAGGACAGGAGATCAGAAACACTTTCCTATGTTTCAGACCAGAGCTGCCAGCACTGGACTGTGGAATAATCTGTTCAACTGGGTGTAAATATTCAATGTCTTCTACAGAGTCAAAGGAGCTCCACCAAGAGAGACTAGCAGAGATCAGTCACAGAATTGTCAACAGCCTGGTGTTTGGTTTGGTGTTGGATTCTGAAGTTCAGACTTCCAGTTGGACACTGGAAAAGCAGAGCTCTGGAATATGCCTGCATTTGCCTCTAGTTTTCATGACAAACTGCTTAAGTTTTTTAGGGTTTTTCTGAGGCATTATGAGAACCTTTTTTCTCATTTTTAAAATTTCAGGTTTTCGTGAATGGTGTTTTCCTTTCATTTTAATCAAGGTCACAGCCACTTTGTCTTGAAAGGAGTTCAAAGTTGGTCCTGACATAAGAAAGGAAGGTCACAGCACAGGCAATGTGGCAATGTGTTGGTCTGTCTGTAGAACACTTTTCTTGTATTCCAGTGCTTCTGAAATGAAAATACACCTGGAAACATTATGTTCATTTATCTGTTTGCATTTATGAGATCGAGAGCCCACAGTTGGGGTCAATTACAACAGTCCACAGTGACGTCAGGATCTTAGCTTTATGATCAGGTTCCACATGATGTAGTTCCTGTAGAAGAAATGTTTCACAGAGGTCTGCCCTATCTCCTTGGCATATCTTACTAGCTTTTTTCACATGACTGGGAAATGAAAATGCCTTTTCTCTAGAGAGCTTAATTTAAAAATAATGACCAAATAATTTGAATTTAGAGCAAACTTGATTAAGAGCTTATCAAAAAGGGGTCAGTGCAGAACTTGTAAGGCTAATACTGAACTTTTCTTCTGAAGCCTGTTTCTCACTCTTCTACACTACCTTCTCTAGTTCCCTGCAACCCCCAAGTGATATTGTTACTTTCCATGCTCATTTCAAATTATTAATCTCCTCTAGATAGACGTTACTGGTTTATAGACAACTACCTTGGAGTTTTCTCTGACTGCTCTTAATATAGCCAACATGTTTTACAGGTTGTCAGAACTATTCTTCTATTATGGAGTGAGTCTTCACTTCCAAAAGAGTTCATTAATATTATGAACCAAATTCTGGCTCCAGATATGTTTGCATCCTTGAGGGCCATTCTGCCTAGGCTTTCATTTTTCAGGGTCATTCCCAGTCTTCCCTCCAATAATTTGCTTGCACCAATGAGCCAGCAGGATTCACTTACTGTCCCAGGAAGATCAGCACTTGCTTAACACAGTGAGTTCACAGGCGAAAACAGCCATTTGTGTCATTATGGATTAACCTGAGAAATAAATTCAATTGCGTTGTGCCAGAAGTAATTTATTTCCAAGGACAGCCTTTCTATGTGAGCAGGAGACTTTCTTCAGCTCCTGGTCACACGCGGGCTGTGGACAGGTTGCTGCGAGCTAGTGGTGACAGTGCTGGCTGCGGGATACTGGGTAGCCATCTCTTCCATGGAGAGATTTAAAGTCCGATTTATGTTCTTTAATATGTACAAAAATTGGGAGTAGGTCAGGACTAAGCAATGAACTGAGGGTTTTCTCTTATGTCATGGGCAGTGCTTGGATTAAAGCCTAGGATTCCTGATACTTACATGATTCTGATACTTGCGTATTGATCCTACAGTGTTTTGTATTCGAGAATCATTACAGTTTCATTTAGCTTGAGGAAAGCGTACAAAAGCTCCCTTCAGAGTGGAACTGTTATTGCTTTGATGATTAAATAACCTTTATTTTTTTTGGCATTTCAGTCCAGCTAGTTAAGTCTTATGATCTAATTAGCATTTGGTATTTGATAACTTCAGAGACCATCAAGAACCTCTAAATTAAATATTTCAGAAACAAAAAGTCCTGTCTGAGAATTAAATAAAATTTGCTAAAACAAAACAAAATAATTTTTCTTCTGTTCATCACTGTTTACATTCTAGTTTATTCATTTATGTTTAATGCAGAGAATGAAAACTTAATGACCCCAGTTTGTAGCATTTCGCTTCATCCGAAACTGCTCTTTGTCTTTTATTTTCTCTTTCATTTCTTGGGCAAAACTTGACAGTAAGAAAACGTCCCCCGTTTGCCATTGTCTGAAAACCTTGGGAATGACTGAGCAATAATCCCTAGCAACAAATCATTTTCTGTCTGTCTTAATGAATGTCACCATAGAGATAATGACCATTGCTCATATATCAGTGGATTTTGTGCCTGAATACTTTGCTGTCTCATGCAATTATTCTGTATTAGTGTACAGAAGTGCAGGGTGATCAGTAGGATTCATATTTTATGAGAAATACTGTTCACCTCCTGATAGTGTCATTTGATAATTTTGCCTGCATCTGACTAGTATGCCAAAGTGGGTGGCTACGTGCATATGTTATATATGTCATTTCATAATAATTATAGATTTTTCTTAACAATTTAACACTGATCCTCAGTCAGCAGATGTAAAACTATGGAGAGATCAGGCTATTCAAGTCTGAGGTTTCAGTTCAGGACCATTCTTTATTTTACTTCTGAAGTGCTGGGGTCTGAACCCTGAGCCCTGAATTAAAGTTGACATATGGGTGGTTCCCTTGGTCCTTTAAAAGGAGGGGATGAGTTTGCCTTTTGGCTTTCTTCCAAGGTGTGGCCAGCCTTGTAAGGAAAGCCTTTGGGTAAACAAGGCCCAGGTGCCCTGCATTGGGTAAATGAGTGTCAGGTGTCCTGCTTTGGGGATAAAAGCTGGGACCACTTGCAGGAAGGGTGGAGTGTCTGTCTGTGAGGTGGATGCACTTTGCAGAGTTTCCTGTTGGGGAAGGACCTTGTGACTCTCCCTGCAACTGGGCCCCAGTCAGGTTTGGCATTTGCAAATGCAGGCTTCGTGGGGGAAGAATATGTGGCTACTTCTATCTTATATGCTCAGCCTATTGACTTGGCTGTCTCCCATCTCTTCTATGGGAGACTTTGTTTCTTTGTTTATTCCACCTGTTATTGGTCATTCCTGGGGTCGCTGGGGCTGATGTCTATTGTGTGTGATCTGTTTGACTTGTTTGTACCCCCAGCGATCACCCATGTACTGACTTTCTTATGTGCACTAGAATCTGGTTACTGGATTGTTTTTCTGCTGGCTGCATCCTTTGTGTTAGGCCTAGTGACTGGCAAAACAACTTCTCACATAAAGTGAAGAAAACTAGATAATATTCCAGGTAACAGGAAGCACCTTTTGCATCAGCTTTACAAGAACAGAAGTGAACCAAAATAGTCGTTATTCATGTATCTCTACTTTTAATCCCTGTTCCTTTCTGGTGGTAGGGCTTAATTCTCTCTATTCAATTTGAGGGACTTTGGCCCTGTGGCTTGCTGCTTGAGGAAAACTGGTAAAAACAGTTTGTTTATGTTCATGGCAAAGAGAATATACTCTGCTTAGTACACCAGCAGAATCTGAATGCTATAAAAGAAAGGGAAGGATAGCTTGGTGTTCGTACCTCTTCATACAGAAGAACAAATTGTCTCTATGAGACAGTGAACACTTCATAAAAATCCAAACGTATTGGTTAATATTTGGATCGGTAGTATGTGGAGGTCCCATGCATGCCTAGGATTTTATTATGCCATGCAAAATAGAAACACAGGTACTCAGAAAAACTTGTAGCCCAGGCAGGAGAGGACACAGCGACACAGACAGGTGAAGTCCTCCAAATGACAAAGGTAGAGGTAGAGCTGAGAGCTGAATATTGTTGCTCAATCCAGTTCCATTGCCATAAACTGAAGATGTTTCAGCTTTTTGAAACCCTGATTAAAGACTAGGAAGGTAGTAACACTGAAATAATAACAGCCTGATCCAAGAAATACTGATACCAAAGTGTATGTTGTGCAGTCTGGGCATCCCTGATAGCCCATATTCCAAAAGATTTATTTCATAGCAAGCCTTCCCAGCCTTCAGATTGATTCACTGAGTAAACTGAGAACAAAAACACCTCACTATGTGATGCACCTCAGGGATAGAAGTGTGGAACAGGTATAGTGAAATACAGATTCTTGCATTGCTTTCCTGACTGCCTGTCTGAAAGGGCTTCTTCCCCGTGCTCCTGGTGCTTCAGTGGTGACTCTGGAGATGGGGATGGAGTATGTTGTGTATGAAGAAAGGAGTACAAAGAAATTGTGTTCAGTTGTGAGTATTTCTGAGAAGTCACATTGGTAACAAGCTTTTACTTTAAGGCTCAGCGCCCATAGAAAAAATGTCTCTGGGGAACATCTGGTAATGCCTTTTTCCCTGCTCTTCTCCGAATAGGCTAGTCCTTCACCCAGCAAAGCCTTTGTCTTCTGGACTTCCATCAAACTGTTTTCATCCCTGTTTTGCACAGGATACGTTTTGAAGAAATTGTTGTACACCTTGTTCGCTGTTTTCAGTTTGCAAATAGCATGTTGATTTATGTCTGCTTTTCGGCAAAAACAAAGGACATAATTTTCCTGTTGAGACAGTATGTGAATGATAAGCTATTGATAAGGCAGAAATGATAATAGGTGCTGGAGGAACAGAACCCAGTCTGTGTTCAAACTCAGCATCCATCACTGTTGTGTCTGACTGCACCTCGAAATAATAAATGCATCATCCTCTCTTCCTTCAGGAGGGAATGGAAGTTGTTTGTTGCTCTTAACTTTTCAGTGAGGGTATGGGGTGGGGAACTGGATTTACCTGTTTCCAGGATTTTCCACATGATCTTCTCAAGTGGTAAATTCCACTTTTGCCATGTAACTTCCATTTTCTGCTCACCTGTGTTTCCTTCTCAAGGCTGACATTCACTTCTACCACTTAAGTCAGTGCAAAAGCAACTTAGAAACACATTTACAAGTAAAAATGAACCATTTTTACCTCATCTTAGTTTGGATACTGTTAAAAATAATTCCTTATTCACTTGTGTCTTTCCAGCATCGGCTGTCAAGACAATATAAGAAAATGATACCATGTTCTTTTTATGTCTCCTTGGCTTGAGTGGAAAGGGGAAAGCTTGAAAGAGGCTATTTGTTTATTTTTTTTTAAAGGTAGGTACATGGCCACACAGAATTTTTCATTGCTGGCTATTGTTTAGACTGGTCACAGCCTCCTACTGCCTTCTTTGAAAAATAAGATAAACTGCAGAATGATAAAAATCATCTACTCATTTTGTATGAAAACTAAGCAGTGTGCTTTTCTACTTTCCCTGCAGATAAATGCACACATTCCTCTCACTAGCAGATTTTTTTTCAATTTATGAAGAAAGACAAACTCAATCCAAGGAAAATATTTGGGAAAAGGACTATTAGCAGTACTACCTGTAAGTGTATCTGACACAATGCCTGAACTTTTCTAGGTCACAGTTTTTGCTTTTGCTTCCACACTGATGTCTGAAAAGCAAAAACATAAACCACAGAAAGGAAGGCTGGTACACAGGTGCAATAGTTGCTATTGAACTGAAAACATGCTGAGGTTTTTGTGGTAGTTGCCATAGCAACAAGATCATTTACAGAACATAATCCCATTAGGAGAAAACATTTTTAAACTGAGCTAATTGTACATGAGTTTATATTGCTTCACAACCTGTTTTTGGAAGATTTCATTTTTAGGATACTAATAAAAGACTGATTAAAAGCATTACACATTGTCCTAAGTTGCCTACAGAAAGAGAGGAGATAGGATACCTGCAATAATTTACATAATTCCTTAGATTGAACCAGTATGATCAAGTAAATTAATTCTTATACTTATTTCTGTATTAAAAATCATGAGATAGCATCTGTACCTGTATTATATGATCAGCTTGGTCACATTCTGGTCTTTACGAAAACATTCCTCAGATGGTCCTTTCCCTTAGGACCACGTTCCTTTGAAGTTATACATGTGTCCATTTTTTAGAATTTTGGTAAAATTTCCTTTGCACTGACTTGTACACCAAGAGGTGTAGAAAGTCAGTTGATAATTGACTGAAAGCAAGCTAATGGATAGTAAAAAAGCAGAATGGATAAAACTAGGATGAAATCTATCACCAGGAAAGCAAAGTCAGATTTAGGAAAAAAAGGAAAGTAAAAAGGAGTGCTGAGATCTGCTGGCACTGTAACGAACCAGAGACTTCCAGCTAAATATTCTAAGAAGTCATGTTCAAAAGTCTGTTCTTTGTATTTTACCCTTGCTTCAGAGAGATGTTGCTGCCACATACCTGTATAATAGAAATAGAGATGTTGTTAATGGTTAAACAGCAGGATTTTAACTATTGAATTATAGCTGATGGGAGTATTCTGCTTAGTAACGCTTCTGGCCCTCAGTCACATTTCCATTCAAGAAGCGATCTGTGGAATTCATTGGCACTGCGAGTCAGGGAGGGCAAGAACTCGGAAGGTTTCAAAAGGGATTTGGATATCTGTATAGCAGCTAAAAATACCTGCAGTTACACAATATTGGTGATTTTGCTTCTGTGTCTCCGCTCCCTTTCTATGCCCCTCTGCTCTGCATGCAGCTGTCTTCAATTTAGGTCCTCTTTACACCCGAAGCAAATGAGATTGGTGCTGTGGGAGACACAGTGTCATCTACATGGACACAAACTCTCATGCAGTACAATCTTATATATCCTGTAAGCAGCAAACCCCACAATTCTGGAGGCCAAACTAGGTCTTGTTGTGTAGGTATACAGCTTTATATAAGGATCCACCAATTTCAGTGGGAGCTTCTCCAGTTTACGTAGATTTCCTTGGAAACTATCTTCTAAAGGTACAAAGGAAGCTACAAAATGCATTAATCTTCAGTGTGCAAGGAGACAGAGAGCTGAAAGATGAACCCATCTTGGTCAGGGATGCATCAGGGACTGTTGTCTGGAATTGAGATGTCTGTAAGAAGAGGTTGTAGAACAAATTGTCAAAGTAAGCAGTGACAAGGAGCCAGGACCAGGCAGTGACCTAAAAGTGCTAATGGAAGTCAGGGATAAAATAGCAGAGTTGTGAGGTTGCAGTACCTAGGCTCTTGTCCAAAACTACCAGAGATCTGGAAGGTGGCAAATGTGATGCTGGTCTGTAAGATTTTTTAAGGGTTTTTAATGGGTTCCAGAAGAGATCATGGGAACTACAGGATGGTAAATGTAATGTCTAGACCAGGTAAATCAAAAGGAAATGTCATAATGAATACAATTAGGAGATCACTTGAGAGCTGTGAACTTGGCTTTTCCTTAAAATACGAATAATCAAAAAACAGATCTGCCTCAAACTTTCACATCAATAGCCATGTGGACAGGAAGCTCCAGTTGATGCACTTCATTTGGACCTCAGGACGTGGATTTCCAAAGGCAGATAACAAGGTCCATCACCAAAAAAAAAAAAAAAAAAAGGAATTAAGAAGCTGTGAAATAACAGGGAAAATGCTTTTCCTTTTATATGAATTGCCAAAAGATAGGAAACAGATTAGGTGCAAATCACTGTTGCTTGTGTTATAGAGAAGTTACCAGTGAGGTTCTGCAGGGAACTGTGCTATTGAGCATGAATCTAAATGGTCCAGAAAAAGCACTGAACAATGTTAAGATTAATTTTGCTAATTATACTAAAGCATACAAGGCAGCAAAAAAGAAAGCTTACTCAGAAGAATTTCAGGAGGGCCTTATGAGTCTGTGACTAGGTTAAGATGATAGATGAAATTCAATATAAGTGTGATGTGTAGAGAAAACACAATCCTAGCTTTACATATAAAATGACTTGTTCTGAGATGATCCTTAGAAATCAGAGCGAGATCCTGGGGTTATGTCTGTAGAGGTTAGAAAGCTAAACAGAAGAAAATAGGAGTTAGGATTTTTAAATGACTCAAAGCTAGGAAAGTGTTCAAGGTGTGTTTCATCTACATGTGCCCTGTGCTTTGTAGGCTTTCTTGGGCATCTGCTTTTAGTTGGAAACAGAGCATAGATCAAGACACATCCTTGACCTGTTCCCTATAGCCATTGTTAGTGTAAATTTTGAATGCTCTTTTTTTTTGTTTATTTGAAAGTGTGTACATAGATTATAGTTACAATGTTCTCTTTAGTCTTAAGTTCCCCTTCAGAACAAATGAATTCTCTTATGAATTGCTTTCAACTTAGTGAAGTAACATTATGAATTTTATTGTTCTTTTCTTTCTCCCTCTCTCAAAACACCTGGTATACTAGTAGGTGGTGGTATATCCACAAATAGCACAGAGAATTTTTGCTGTACTGATGAGATTCAATATTTATTCTCTCTAAGTGGAAAGCATGGAAAATATAAATAAAGTCAGAAGAGCTTGCTTTCTTCTCTTCATAAGAATGTTACAGAAGAGGGAGAGCACGTAAAAATTAGTGTAATATAGACTTCAGTGGATCCAAACAATAGGTGGTCATATTTTTTAAGCAGGCATTAATCAATAAAACATAATAGACTCTCAATGTCCTGTTTATAATATATTTATGTAGTCGCTGTGGTATAAACTGTTGTGGTGGCACATGTCTTACTTTTGTCATGATCTACTATAGATTTTCTCAAAAATTCTTCCGCTATACGTTTTGTATTTTGAAAAAAACCTTTCTTTTTGCAACTGCAACTCAAAGGAAGAGTAACTCAGTTCTAACAACATTTCCTTCTTACTTAAAAAAAAAAAAAAAAAAGAAGTTGTTTCTAGGTTGCTGAAGTGTCTCGCTATTTTAAAAATTAAAAATGAGGTGACAGGTCTATGGAAAGGAAGAAGGAGTCTGTAAAAATCTTTTACGTTTAAAATTGTGTTACAATAAAAACCAGCAGGTCCAGATGAAAACATGTGGACGTAGCAAAGTGAAATGGTTTAATGGACCCAAACCAAAGGAAAAACACCATTTAAAAAATTGGATATTTTCACTCTCTGTCTTCTTTGAAGTCTTGAAAGTTTTTGCACTTTTGCCTAACTCTACTAGCTAATAAGTAGCATTTTGGACCAAATGGAATGTTTTCATTTCGTTGTTCACTGCACATCATTAATCTGGTTCTTTAAGGCAAAAGCATAAGTGACACAGTCTCTCTCTTTACTCTTTTTACTTCTCCTTTTCTAAATCAATTAAAATCTCCAAACCCTAAGGGTAGCTATTATGCCTGCAGTAAGAAAAATGCATTGCTTGCAAAACAACTTTGATTCTTGTTTCCATGGGATTTTTTTACTCAGGTTTAACATTTCTGGCAAATCATCGAATGCTGACCTGTATGGTGCTCAATTGATTTTACTAGGTCATTAAAAAAAATCTTTAGACAAAATCATTTTAGTTTACAGCCTTTCCAGGTCGTGATGCTCAGTCTGATTTTTGCAACAATAACATTTTACACAGAAGTGAATCAAGAATTAGGATGGCATAGTGGTATTAACCCCTGCACTGCATGTTGCTCCACTTTTAAGAGGATATGTCAGTGTCAGGGCAATTTTTAAAGTCAGGCTGGGTCTTCTGTGTCACTATTTAAATCTCACACCCAGTAAAATACATATGAGGCTGCTGCTCGCTTTCCTCAGTTATGAATTAGCTGTGGGAGAGCCTGGATTTTGTATCACTGAGTCATCTCAAACATCTGGATTGCTTTAGCTTGCCTAGGGCACTAAGCTGCTCAGGTACCAAAATATCCCTCAAGAGGCATCATGGCTTCGTGTGAATTTATTAAAACACTTCAGTTTTTACCTTTAGAGCTGTTTCAAGATGCTGTTTTGTTTTCTGCCACTCCTAAGTGATTGTTGTAAAAGTTTACCACTGCAAAGCATTGATGCTGTGAACGTGAAAGTTGATGAATTCATTGTGTAAATTGTTATTAAGCGTGAGGGATCTTCATCTGTACATTAAGGACTGGCCTACATTCCTAAGTGCTGGACCAAAGATAAGCTCTTTCTTCAAGGTTATGGTAATTTGTGCTATTCACTCAGCACCTGCTCTAATGGGGTCTCATTCAAATGCTAAAAAAAAAAAAATAAAGGAAGGGGGGGAAAAAAAAAGAAGGAAAAAAAAAAGGAAGGATATTCCAGCGCAGAGCCACAAAGATGATTAAGGGAGTGGAACATCTCCCTTATGAGGAAAGGCTGAGGGAGCTGGGTCTCTTTAGCTTGGAGAAGAGGAGACTGAGGGGTGACCTCATTAATGTTTATAAATATGTCAAGGGTGAATGTCCTGAGGATGGAGCCAGGCTCTTCTCAGTGACATCCAATGATAGGACAAGGGGCAATGGGTGTAAGCTGGAACATAGGAGGTTCCACATAAATGTGAGGAAGAATTTCTTCACAGTGAGGGTGACAGAACACTGGAACAGGCTGCCCAGAGAGGTTGTGGAGTCTCCTTCTCTGGAGACATTCCAAACCCGCCTGGACATGTTCCTGTGTGACCTGATCTAGGTATTCCTGCTCTGGCAGGGGGGTTGGACTAGATGATCTTTTAAGGTCCCTTCCAATCCCTAACATTCTGTGATTCTGTGATTCTGTGATTCATTCATTTTAGCTTTTAGTAATCCGTGCCCTACAGTTGAAGGATTTTGCAGCCAGAGAATTAGTGCTGAGGTTCTCTTTTACTCTTCGTTTTTTTTCCTGCTCCAACCACAATTGAGCAAAACCTACAGACTCCTCCAGTTCCAGGCATCCATCGCTCTGAGACAGGGTGTCCGTGAAGGTGGGTGGAGACAGGGTACCGCCCCTTTTCAGGAACTTTGAGGATCACTTTCTTGACCTCTAGTGGGTTTTGGTTTTTTTTTTGGCTGCCAGGAGCCTGTTTCCATTTTTGTATTGATTCAGGGACCAGAGCCACCTGGGCAGCCCCATGGTATTTCACCTGAATCTGATAACACAAGGTCCAGGAGGCAGTCACCCACAAACTGGGCTGAACACCTGCATATATTTATTGTAGACCCAGTTTTGATATGTCAAGGAGGCTGGTGATATTTTCTCTTTATAATCTTGCAGCCCGGCTGCAGCACCTATCCATCATTCAAGCAGATTCTGGTCTTTCTTTGATATTTTCCATGTCATTGCTGTGGTGTTTTCTGTGTTAAGGAACTATGTATTGATCCTTCTAATGCCTGATGCTGACTTATCAGAAATTCATTAGTTTTGTTATTCATCGATTAGTTTATGAATTTACAAAGGATCTGAGTTTTCCCATCAGAATTTTATATGGCTCAGTAGTATCCCTTTGAAGGAATGCATTATCTTTTCAAATTGTATTGCACAATATTCATCACAATTGTTTGGGATTTTTTAAGTAAAGTGTATCTGTTTTTAAATTGACTCTGTAGTATTAGAGTTGGGAAGATAAAGTTTACCTGTTTGATCCCTGAATTTTATTTTTAGAAAAAAGCTGGAAACGTACACTTCTCAGATTGTGAAGTGTTCTTTTTACGTGTTTTCCTCATGCATTTTTTCCCCTCAGCTTTCTTTTCCTTGTTTCAGTCGAGATTGGCAGTAGAAGCCTCATAAACTGGGAAGCTTTTCTCATAAGATTTCCAGTCTAATTCTGCATTGTGAAGCAAAAAGAGTAAACCTTGAAATGGAATGATTTGAAATTGTCCAAATCCAATCCAAATCTTATAAGATTTCCACATCAGTCTGTTATAATATTGTGATTTCTATGTTTAGGCAGGCAATTTTGTGTGGACCACCTCTAACTAGGAAGCAGAAATAATATTCATATTGTCATCTGGCATTCCTGTTTGGTTCCTCTAAAAATCTGTCTTTTGCTCTTTTTTTGTCACTTCCTTTCTGTGCCGGATTTTTTCAGAGCTGTGTATCATGCAAGGTACTAAATAGGGATTCTGAAAGTAAATTAAATTTCATCCCGTTGCCTTCCATTTTATCATGCTATCAGTGAGCAGAGCAGTACAGAAAAAGGCAGTGCTCACGTGCAGAAAGGCTAAAGAAGAAAAGAGTGCATGGCTATTTCTCTTCATTTTTGCTGGGCAACTTCTTCCTGTGCAATGCAGCAAAGTATCCAAACATCTACATCAGGCTACATCTTCTAGAGAGTATCTGCAGACAAGGCTCTCCTGCCACACAGTGGGACGGGATGTGTGAGATGCTGAGTCTCTGGTATGCTGGGAGGCACAAAGAGGAGGGAGACATAGCGGGCAGATGAAAAAGCAGGTGGTGCAAGAGTGGTATTACGAAGGGCTAGGAATGGAGAAACTCTCAGTTGTGAAGTGGGTTGGAAGCGTATAGGAAGTCCACTCTTGGAAGTATCTGTCTAAATATTGATTCCCCATTCTAGTTCGAGGTGTTTGTGTATAATCTCATCCAAAGACCATGGGGAGGAAGGGTAGTTACACTCCAGCAGAGTCTGAATACAACAATCATCTTTTTTCCTCTTTCAGTCCTGAGTAGAGACATCTTGTTGTCTTATTTTTAGTTTTTAAAGAAACAAAAACATCCTCCTCTGCTTTCGTTTCACCACTGTTCGTGAGTTTTCATACAGCATTTGCTTTGTATTGATTCTTATGGATTCTTATTGTGGTAGCCACCATGATAAACTGATTTCCAGGGAAGGGGAGCCTACTAGGTCGGTACTACAGTATTACAATTAAATAAAGCTTGTAGGATTAATTGTGTGATATTTTGCAGAGAGGGGGGGGAAAAAAAAAAGTGCTGAATGTTGAGGCTACTCTTCTCGTGCTCCACTTTTCCAGTAAAATGACAGATGTCCCTTTTCTTGCCAGACACTGAATTTTCTCACTTATCCAAAAGAGCTCTAAGAGACTTCAGTAGTCCCTTGCTGTTCCTGAAGCAGTAATTTTAAAGATATAACTACCGAGTTCTAATATGACTTGTGTTACTCCTGCCAAATGCTATGATAGGACCCCACTCCCCCAACACTAATGTATGGGATCTGATGTGACATGATTATTTAATCCATGTATTGTAAATCTGAAGCCTCAGCTTCTTTCTTTTTTTTTTTTTTTTTTTAATATTAAAAGTATCCAAATGATGGAAAAAATTTGGACCTCTTTGCTTGAATTTTGAAAAACTCCCGTCTGATCTCCACAGAGCTCCCCTTAATGAGTGTTTTCACAGATATACCAGGAAATAAACTTTGAAGGAGATAAAAAGACTAGAAACTCTAAACTACATTTTATAGAACAAATATATTTCTAAACAACACACTATGTACAATAATAAGGTGCAGTATGGAGATACCTGGAAAAATAATAAGCAAAGTTTTCATCAAGGTTATATCTGTCTGACTTTCTCCTTGTGTTTTAAAAAGGTTCTTGTGGGAGGAATTGGTAATGACTTTGAAAATGCTTAAGGAAGTGAATGTCACAACTGAGAATATCTAGTCTAAAGGCAGATTCATTATATATTGGCACTTGTATATAGTTCAATGGGTAAACTGTTACAGTAACAGATTAGGAGAAAGGTGTCCAAAGTGAATAGGTCTTTTACAAAAATCCAGTAACATCTTCTCTTAAGCAGAATCTTTGGACTTTTCCATGTTTCGTTTGGAAAGCTCCATCTAAGTAATTTTCTTTCCCTTTTGAGTGATAATTATGTATGCATAGTTACCATTGCTTTTTAGAGTCCTAGACACAGATAAGTATACCCCTGTTTGTGAATGTTGTTAAATATGGTGCTCTGAACTCCAAGAGAGAAAAGGGGATAAAAGTAACAACTGTGTAACCCAAACACTGAAAATAATCAAGGTTATGTAACCCAGAAACCCAAATGTACTTATTGCAATCTAAATGAGAGGTTATGTGTCAAACAGTAATGCATTGGGACTCAGAGGGTGATCAGACAGGATGAAGGATGCTGGACAAAGGTATTCTTGAAAAAGAAAGGACAGTGCCATTTGAGAGCAATGTTGAAATAGTCCTCTCTTGAAATAATGAAAAGGAGCAGCACAATGTAAAAACTCAGTTAATCAAACTGTCTATCACTAAACATAAGGCTTAGCTGGCTCTGATCTTTGCAGTGCCTCCTGTGAGCTTCTGTTTAATAAATGCTGCAGTGGTTGTATCTTTATTTTTTTTGTTAAGGGAACTAAACCTTGCTTCTAATTAAGTAGTCCTACTGGTGGCAACTAACACAAATCTCTGTATGTCTGGGAGGAAAACAGGGTGGAAAAGGAAAGAGTTTTGGTGTCTTGCCAGGGGCAGGGAGATTTTGGCATTTTTGGAGGATGCTTGAGATCGTTACAATCTCTGAATTTTCCAAATCCAGAAAAAAAACCCCACAAAATCAAGTAACTTATTCTGTTTGTCCACTAATTTTGCCATATTAGTGTATGTTGCCTTCAGATCCTGTCCCCAGAGGTTAAGAGACCAAAGACAAATTATTTTTTCAGGATTATGCTGGGGAAATATCATTCCATAATTGTCTTGATTTTTGTATTTTCACCTGCTCATGCATTACTAGACAATGTCAGAGAATGGTCAAGACAGATCTTTCATCTAAGTATGGTTATTCTTATGCTATAGTTTTGGTTGAAGTCAAAACATGCTCCTGAATTTTTATTATTTTTATTTTAATATAAACAGCTCTTTTGTAATGGAAAAGAAGAAAATACTATGCTTCATAATATCCCACTGATAGGAACTGGAAGACTAGACAATAAAGAATGGGCAACTTCATGTCCTTGGATCCTCAAATTTTCAGACTGTTTTGAGGATCTTTCACAATTAGTTGGTATTTCTGTGGGTTTCTACTGAAGCACTTAGCTTTATAGATGCCATTTTTGTTTGACCTCTTTGGTAGTTGTGACAAAATCCACTAAAGAAGGGATTAACTCTGTACATTTTCAAGAGTATAAAATGTAATTATTTCTTTTTTTCCTTTTTCTTATTTAAGTGGTAGGCTGTGTCATAGAATGTTTTTAAGTAGAACCACATAAGTAATCCTATCTACCTTGCAGTGCCTACTGGACATTTATAGTACAAAATTAATGTGTTAACTACTCCAGAATATTTATTGAAAACTACTTTGGACATATGCTTTGAAAGTTTGGTTCCATTCTGAAAAGTGACAATACTGAAGTGTCACCTTTTAACTTATCAGATCTGCTCCATATGTGTGTTCAGAGTTTTATCTGATAACTTCAGTGGCAAAAATATGTCTCTACTGCTTGTTTTACTCTTGTTCCTCCTCCAGAAGTGGCACAGCTCCATGAAGAGATCTTGGTTCTGCTCATTTTTGTGTATCTTTATCATCAGACGTGTTTATTGAGTTTTAATTAAAAGGATACATCAGATAGCCTCAAGAGACTGTATCCAAATCACTGATGTTGCGCTAGTTCAATATATATGTGCTGTTCATACAGCGATGGCAGCAGAACTACTAAGATATGATAACAGACCTAATTAGTTCTGCACAAATGTTATTTACTGATGGTCATGTAGCAGAGAGGGAGGAGTTAGAATGACTTCAGATGCACAGGGATTTTTTTTTAGAGTGGCTACTGGAAGAGGAAATAGGAAGCAAATAGCCCATCTCTAAAACTAGTAGACTTGATCTGAAATTTCTGAGAGGCATCAACTTCTGAACTCCATGTTGCCATTTTTACTGGACTGCTTTTCTTAGAATAATTCTTTGGATCGCAGACCAGTGGAAAGGGCATCTAAGGGTAATAAAAAACGATATTCAGATAATTTTAAGGTTTTTCTTTTGGCTCTGTGTACCTGAGCAAGGGTAAAGCAATCCTGTTGTTAAAATTTCTGTTCAGAATTTTGCCAGAATGTTATTTTTAGCTAGTTAGTGAGGCTACTTTGTGTATGACTCATGTATGCCATGCTGCTGAGTACTGTTATTTATTATTTATACAGCCATGCATATTCCATGGACAGTTCTCTGTCACCTTCATTGATGTCTGAAGCTCTATGGAGAAAAAAGCTCGCTCTAAAAAACAACTCCTTATTAAAGACGAACATGAAGAGTTCAAACACGAGCTTTTCTTTCCCTAGATCCAAGTTGCATCAAAGCCCTCAAATTGTCTTGTGAGGAGGAACTAAAATTCTGTAATTCAGAACCAGTTAATATTTGGAGTCTTATCCTCTATCCAAATTTCCTGGCTCGAACCCAACATCAATTTCTCACTAGGAAAAAAAAAAAGGCAGCTAATCATAAACACATTCTTGTGATGCTCACATGCTTGGAAACAATGGTAATGACTGTTGTATAAATATAAAGACAGAAAGCAAAACCTACAATGGGGTTAAAATGTAGAAAATAAGCTTTTCACCTCTTCCCCAAAGCACTTCAACCTCCCAGAGTAGTACATTTGGATTTTTTAATAAATTAAACAAATAGCAATTACTTTAGAAGATTCATAGGATTATACTTCTGTCATATTATTATTCATTTGAATATAGTTTTAGAAATTAGATATATTATAGGATTTTCTTGTTTTCTGCTTGCCTTGCCTTAATATACCATTTGATTACAAAGTGTTATCTCATCTCTGTTAGTAAAGTTTTCACCTTGGAGAGGTCTACAGGCTTTCATGGGCAGCTTTATTCCACTTGGGATGATCACTTATCTTAATGAGAGAAAGAGGCATAGTGGGAAAGCTCTTAGATGAATTGTTTCTATCTTGGAATACTTTTCAACATTCCTATTACCCTCAGTGCAGGAAAAGTGAAAAACCTTTCATAATTGCCATGATATGCTGCTTTTAATAGCCTGATAAAAGAAAGAAAAAATAAAATTGAAATACTAGCACTTGAGACTGAAAGGATAACAGAACAGCAAAGATGGGTGGAGGTGAAGAGTCAAGTGAAGCCAGCTCAGCAATGTCTAAAAACAACACCACATTGAGGCACGACATGGGTGCGACACCCACAAAAGAAGTTGCCATGTAAATCGTACCCCTGTTGCTTTAAGTCCATTCATCTCTCAGGAGCTACATGCCACTGATTTGACGTTTGAATAAATAAATGAACACTGTGTTATTCTTGGCTTAGTAGACTATTATAAGGCTCGTTGCTTCAGGCTGTTGACCAGCTTATTGATGACATTTTTGTCCATCCATTAGGGAAGGGTGAATCAATATTGGTTATTAACAATCCTTTTATAGCTGTGAGCCTCCCATGCATGTAGGGAATCAGCTATCCTGTTCCCAGCTCTGGTATTGATTCTATGCATGAAACAGAAATATAAACAGCAGAAGCCATCTTCTGCCTCCCTCAAACGGTTTGCTGTCTCCTGCTATAAAATAACATGGACCATTTTTAAAGGTTTCTTTTAAGTTTACCAGGAAGAATTTCATTCTTTAGATTAAAAAGTCTAGCCATGGGCATTGCCATTGCATTGAAAATAGTCATCACAACCTTCAGATGTCTCTGTATTCTGCTGGGATGCTGTGTCTTCTAAGAAATATTCCTCTCTTGTCTCCTCAAGGTTACACTCTGGATAATCCAGTCATTTTTTTCCCAGGGGCATGGGATTCATTTTACTTAACTCTAACATTTAAACCCATGGTGTTTTGTCAAAAAATATCTTCTAGGCTTACTGTAGTCAATGAAGAAGACCTCTCAATAGGCATTTGTAGAAGGTAGTTGTCTAAGATGCTGAAGATAAATTGCCCTCTTGAGCATGTTTCCATTGAGACAACAGAAACAGTCTAATCAGCTAGTTGTGTGTAGGTGCTTACTTTTTAGACTAAAGAAAGATTAAGCCAATCCTACTTACTATTGTCTTCTGAGAGAGCACACTGACCTAGGCAACAGGCAAATGGTAATTAATGGTAAAGCAAAACAAAGATCACAATTTAACCATACACTCAAACAAACCTTATGTAAAATAGATGGATTGCATTCACTCGGACATGTAAAGATACTTACAAATATAATTTCTATCTATCTCCTGACTTAACATCTAGAAGGAAAAGAATCCAAGGAAAATCTGAGCAGTTTGTTCTATTATTTTTCTCTATTTTAAATGCAATGTTGTCTCCTCTACTATAGTATCTAAGATGACACATACATTTAATATATATCCTTATGATATTACTCTGAAGGAAGTAAAGGAATATGAGCCCCATTTCACAGCTGATAAAGTATGACAGACCAACTAATGGCTCCTCTCTAATTTCAATATCTTTAGATGGTGACAAATTGAATAAACTTTCAGATGGACCTATAGCAGAGGCTTGAGCTAGTTTCTGCAATATAGCTTCAAAGAAGTGATGTTAAGTAAAATTTTTTAAGGATTTAATCTGGTTTACCCTCTTTTTTTTTTTTTTCTGCTGCCCCAGGAAAGATGTGGTAGAAATGAGACTGCTTACCTTATACAGCCCAAGTTGTACAATACAGATGGGCAAGTGGAATTAGTTTGGGGACTTCTTCTCAAGGTTTTCTACCAATTTCTGTTAAGACATTGGACATACTAATGCAGTCCTGGGTGAGGACTGGCTGGCAAGTTTCACTCTGCTGTACCGGTTGGGAGAGAGAGGAGAGTCCTCTTTTCCTTTTCATTTCTCATCATTCAGTCTTTGGTAGGCTACAACAGGGGACTTCCAGGATCACCTAAAGGGTTTGAAATGTGTCAGCTCCAGAGATTCTCAGCAAGACCTGCAATCCCCTAAGACACAGCTAAAAATCTCTCTTGAATGTCTGTTTTTTTTTCTCTTAGTGATAGTGGCAGGTTGCTGATCTCTTCAGAGCGAGTCCTGTGGTCAGTAAGGTGCTTGCTTCCCCCTCAAGGATGAATGTCTGTCAACAAGGTGGTTCATTGGCATTCTGCTGTGAAGTTGGAGGAAATCTGCCTGTAGCGACACAGCAATGGCAAGGTCGGTGAAACCAAGGGGAGAAAGAAAAGACTTTGCAAGGCTTTTGCTCTCAGTGGGGGAAATTAAAGGTGGCTTGTGTTATAAAATATTAAATAGTGATTTAATCAGCAGTGAGATATGTAAGTGAGCTTAATTAGAAACACATATTATTCTTTGACTTTAAAGCACAAAATGAAAAATTAAAGCAATCTTAGAGGATATGTAATCAGCGAGGAATAATATGTTGGAAAATGAGCCTGATGTTGTAATTGGTGTATGCAATTAAAATTAATTAATTTTAATTAGCATACATGCATGCAAATATGAAATCAACGAATTTCAGATATTAAACTCATAATTATAGTGATACTATTGCCAGAGCTAGTGACAGAAGAATTGACTTTTCAATGGTAAATACCTGATCTTAAGATTTGAGGTCTGTTCTCTCTGCTATCGTGTCAAGCTGAAGCCTAATGATTAAAACTACCTCATTAGCCATGATTAAAAAATATTTTTCAGAATCCCCCTCACTTTGACTTGCACTTCCCAGCTTCTCAGCTATATCAGTCATACTCATCTATGGGACAACTGCAAGACAGTTTTCCGTCAGGAGCAATTTGAGTTTAAGAAGTTCCCACCCACACGCTCACTGGTTGATATACCTCCCCCTCCGGCCCTGAGATAGCTCTCCCTGTCTCTTTGCTAATACAGGCCTGCAGAACTCTGCTCTAAGCCAATGCATGAAGTGATCCTGCTTTGTGAAAAGATATCTTCCTTCTGGTTTCTATGCAGATTATTTCATTCTTTAATAACTATTCACCAAACAAAGTGATTTTCTTTATTTCACCTACAAATAAAACCCACAATGCCAGTAATAAAATTGCTCCAGTGTAAGGAAATTATACAGAGGAGCAGCCCTCTTAGCTCTGGTCAAAATTTCCTTCAAGTTTTTACAGTTCCTTGCTTTGGAGTCTGACACACTGTTACAAAATCTGTTTTTCCGAAAGTCATCCAAGGTAACGTAGGAGCAATTTTAACACAGAATGATTATATTGCTGCTAAAATGAATAAAAAGTCTAAAACAACAGAAATATGACAACTCTAATACTTCAGCTATTATTAAACATTAGAGTACATTACGCTCTTACATTTTTTGATCCAGTCTAGCCTAGCAATCAGCACCACATTAATCCCCTTCTGATTATATATGCAATCCAAACCAGAAAGCAGACCCCTGTTGGCTTGAAGTGTCACTAAAAAAAAGCCTTTAAAATAGCTTTAAAGTAAGCTTCTCTGTTCTCCCCTGGTATAAACATAGATGGAAGGAGAATTCAAGGACACTCTCTAAAAGAACAGTAAGGAAAGATGTGCTGATGAGTGAAAAGGAGGGCAGAGCTCTCCTGCTTCCACCCACACGTACCTGTGTACCCAGCACACTGAACTCCGCCATGCTTTTGGTTTTCATCTACTCCAGTGTCCTGTCCTGATCTAGCAGCAATCTGTTAATTGAAAATGCATTTACTTACAAAAGCCCCCAGCTATTTAAAAGCAGCCCTTTTTTCACACAGGGTATCTGTGAAGGCTTGCTCAGGTTACAGGAGCAAGGTGCATCAGGAGGGGGCAGGAATCTCTGAAAGACAGTTAGGCAGGTACCATTGCCGGCACACCTTGTGCTCAACACCTGTCAACTCAGGAGAGCTGAAGCTGCTTTTACTCTGGCTTCCTCTGCCTGTTGTAGGTACCCCTCGATGTGCCTTCCCTCTCTTTTGCACTGTATCCTGTTTGTGTGCACGCTGTATATTAAATGCAGACCGATGTATTGAAGGAATGATAATTAGGTGATGTAGGTAGTCTGTGCAGAAAGACCGTGTTTGTGTAAAAATGGAACCTGAGCAGTTATACAATCACCAGGAAAATGTCTGATTTTTCTAAGCATTACCACTTTTATCCACTGCACGCAATAGCAACAGGAATCAAAGCAGCTAACTTTCCATCATCTCAGGACAAAGGTGCCTGTTTGATTCAGCTTCAAGGGCTGCATGCACAATCAGACCCCTGGAGATACTGAAAGGCAGGAACCAGAGAGATGCTTCAACAAAGTTCATAGGGAGGAATCTGCCTGCATGCAAAGAAAAAGGAATTAGAAGGGAAATGAAAAGTGGGATGGGACATGAATATGCTCAGAGGTCACAGAAAGGTCTAAAAGGGGAAGAAGATACTCAGAAAGACACTTAGAGTGGAAATATGGTTGCTATTAAAACAAAACAGAGACATTACTTAGGTTTAATGAAGCTGAATTTAATCAAGAAGAAATTGAACAAACTGTTTGATGATTGCAGTGTAATGTAACAACACAGTGTGACAGAGCTTTGCAAAATGGTGCAAGTGCTGTCCCTGCCTCCCCGTGCATGGAGGTGGAGCAGGAAACCTGCAGAGTGGCACAGCTCCTTTTCATGTCAGGAAGGGTCAGGTCTCCAGGGCTCTCAGTCCCTGGCAAGTGTGGATCTCAGGTGCTGGCATGGGCAGAGGAGTGCCTTGGGGCTCTGTGTAGCAGTCAGCTAGAAGTGAGAAGAGTCAAACAGGGAGCAGCTGGGTGATTAAATCTCCTTTATTCACTGAGCTGCAGCTTTCTCAAAGGATCTTTTGCATTTTTTCTCTAGATATATGCCTCAGCTCTCCCACCCATGCGTCAATTGTCAAGTGTGGTCATCCAAAATTTTGGTTAGAGAACTGTGCCTCTGTGCACGTTCTTGTGCTGCAGAATCCCTGTTGGTCTCAGGGGTACAGACGAGCGGACATCTAACAGGCTGTGTGGCACCCTGGCTGCTCTGCTGTCATCTCTCGCACTGGAGAGTCTCCCTGAGCGAGCACTTGAAAAGTAGGGTGATGCAAAAGTAAATACACAGCTACAGTCTTCTGGGGTCAAAAGTCCAAGTCTCGTGGGATTCCTTTGGATTGCTTTGTTTCCCGATAACAATTCTGCAGCTTACTCTATTTAAGCTTGCTTTAGCTGCTTCACTTCCAACAGTGTGGTTCTTTTTGCGCCAATGGAAGGCGTTGAAAAAATACGTGCATCCAGGAGACCCACATGTCCTACCTCCTGTGAGGTTACGGGTGGGTTTGCATGCAGCAGTGCAAAGAGTGGTTTAAGGGGGGACAACGACTCAGCCACACCAATGCTGCGTATCTGCTGCTCTGTCTCTCCAGGGCTGGCTCTGCTCAGTGCTGGCCGGCACAACACTTTCTTTGGGTTTGCCTTTTGCCAGGATGGCATCTCTCAGAGGAAAACAGAATATCTGAGGAGATGCGTACTTGCACTATATTTCTGTGGCAGTAGCTTTTCCTGATGCAAAGAGTGGTAGAGATTGGTGAGGCTCCATGAGATGTGGCTCAGTGGCCATGAAACTTGAATGAATGGAAGAAGGGATAAAAGTTTAATTTACTGTCTGTACATTTGGGCAATGGGTGTAAAGAAGTTAGTGATTTTGCTGCCTGTGTCGCTCTACAGTCATCCTGATTTTTCTGAAATTTCAGTTTCACGTGGCAGAAGGTACAAGCACAGCTAGGTTACGGGTTTTGTTTTCTTTTTTTCTGAGTGAGTGAAGACAAAGGGACAAGTCTCTGCTGCTTTAGGATGCAGATGTATTACTTTCATCAAATTTTACGATCAGAAGTCTGAAGGTAGAGTTTATGGCAGACCATTATTCCAGCTTTATGTCCTGGTAACTTTTACGTAGTTCTTTAAAAAGGAATGCTTTTAAAGTCACCTTATTTTGCCCCCTTTTCTGTCAACAACTGTTGTTGGTAGCTGCAGTAAAAACAAATTCTGATGTGTGAAAACAACATGCTCTGTTTGCTTTTCAACATAGTGAGATTAAAGGAAATAGTGTGATAATTATTAATTTTGCTCTTTTAACTGAATCTGCACATTTTTCATCTGTCCTCACTTCTCATTTTCCTGCAAAAGATGTTTTCAACTCATGTTCATCTGATAGCTGTATTTTGGAGTGGGAAATCCCTGTCCTGTTCCTCCAATGAAAGCATAAAATAATTGCAAGAGACAGAATCTTGAATCTACCTAATGGTCTGAGGAAGGAAGAGATGAGTCACTCTGAAACCTTTGATATCATAGCCTGTTATGAGAGCACTGCTACAATTTGATCAGGCGAAATAAGCTTTGCTTGTTATTTGTTGAGTCACCTAATCACTCAGCCAATACCAAACTTTTTTGTTGGGTGTTGAAATTAAAGCTGTGAACACAAAGTGCTTTATTGTTTGCATTACATTGTGTAGTGACTAGATATCAGTGACTTTAATCATCACCTACTAATAATAGTAAAAAGAGTATTTAAAGGCAGGGCATGGTGGCATTAGTTCAGTGATATTCTAGGAATCTAGCTGCATTGCTTCCTGGAGAGGACTTGTGTCTCAGCCCTGTGCTTAGACCCTATTGCTGTAAGTAGGAGCAAGGCTTTGGAGGCAGTGGAAGATTCCTCCTGGAACAAACGTGCCTCGCATGCAAGAGTGAGGTACTGGCAAAAAAATATGAGGGAAAGTTATGTGACTGATTGTACACTTATTCTTTGGCTAAATGAGGAAGCCAGATGAAATATGTAAATAGAAGATAGATTTTGTGTCAGTCAGGGATTGAAATGGGCCAGTATTTAATCACACTGAATTGTTACTTCTCAGAACATGAAACAGATGTAACGATACTTTCCAAGCATATAGGCTGCAGGAAAAATTGGTTTCATTAAGTACTCTTAAATTTTCATTTTGAGCCCAGGTAAGCGTGGGGAACAATGGTAATCACAGATGTTGAAAAGCCAGGCTCCTGCCAATCATGAGATTTTTCCAAAATTGGTTAGGTTAATGTGTTGGAATTAAAACTGAATGGATCATTTAATCAGTTGCCTTCAGGAGCAAAAAGAAAATGCCAAGTATTGTGTGACTAGTGAAAAAAAAACCACCCTAAATTCCATGAGTCTCCAGCCTGCATTTACTTAAATCCCTGGGGCTGAATTGCCTTTTGGAGAAGGTACTTCCTAAAAGTGATGAGAAGTAAAGAGAGAGCTGGAGGTGAAGGAACATAGGTGGAAAGTATATTGTAAAAGAGGGAACTAAGGATTAGCAGACAAATTGCATTCTTATTACTGGCTGCCTTTTAAGTGATTTGTAGGCTGGTTAAATAGTCTTGCGTCATATCTGTGCCAGGATGCTAAATATTTCAAGCTGTTCTGCTAATGCCGCTGTTGAGGAAAAGATGCATCGTTTTTTGATAGGTCTGCTTGCCTGACTTGGAACACGTTTTTCTATTCCGTGCTGCTGAGAGCTATGTATGCAGCTTCCCAAGGCCAGGACCAACATGAGCAGAACATTTTACTGGTACTTGAGGGAGTATTCCAGTAGCTAAGGACTTCCAGAGAACAAGGGCCTTTTCTTTGGGGTGTACCTTCTCACCAGACACGCTTTGGGCCTGAGACGATGCTGACACCATACCTAGGGCAGCACCTCAGTATGTTGCTGAGTGTCTTTGCAGGCAAGTAACAGGAGAGACTCAAAGAACACCTGGAAGCGTTTCAACTAGTACAATGCATCTTAAATCAAAGCTGTAGACAGGGTATGCTCAACTGGTTAAAACAGGTGCACACACCAGATCCTCAGCTGGGCATCTATGGGCTGACCTACCCTAGTTTAATTCACTGTAGTTCTTGGGGATGAAACTCCAAACTGAGAATCTCAGAATTCACACTCAAGGGTCTTGGAAGCCTTAGATTGATTTAACATGCACAAAACAATAGTAATAAATCCCTGGAGAACCAACCAAAGTGTACAAAGTACTTCTGCACCTGTGACGGTTTATTTAAGATCTGTCATTATCAGACACAAAGGTGGCCACACATCCCTTTTTCCAGTTGCTTGCAATTTTGCCAAACTTCAGCAATTTGGGCAAAAATTTTTCACACTAGGTGTCTGCCTCAGGCTGATGGCTTGATAATTTTGCTGGTGCTTTGTGCCTGCTTTATGTTGTTTTAAAGAGTTTTATATACCATTTTTTTTTCCTTCTCCTGTGTTAACATATCTGGTTCTGCTTAAAGCTGAATTTTTTTTCCCTATTTTTATTTCATGCAAGAAGAATGGAAACCTTTCTTTGTGACTTGAAGGTTAATTGGGGTGTTCTTTGGGGCATTTGTCTTGGGACAGTGATGTCCGGATGACAAAAGAAAAATGTGCTCTTTCCAAGGCATCGACCTGGCAAAACAATGGTCTGATTGGGCTGAGAATTCGGTCTGATTTCTCTGCAACCTCGGAACAAAGGGAGAAGCCTCCAACTGCAATGCAGATTCCTTCTTGTGTTAGACCCACCTCAAAGATCACATGCAACTCTGGTCATACCCCTGTGCCTGTTTATCACTGTGGTTCCAATCGCTGCCAGCACTTGGGGTCTTTAATCTGATAAAACTGACAGGAGATGCTTATGCATACCATTAGGAAGGCAATACTCCATATGCTCTCTAATTGGTTTGAATTTATCCTGTTATTTCAACATTTAAATGTTGCTGAACGTAATTTAGATGTGTCAGGCTCATAAAGTGTAGGTTCTGGTGGGAGTTCATTATTGGAAAAAGATACATCCACCAAGGCTTTTTCTGGCTCCAGGCCCAAACCCTCAGCATTTTGCTTACCTCATGTGTGGCTGTTGTCCTTCAGCAATACTCCTACATCCCTGCTGAAGTAACCTCTGACATATTCTTTTTATTGCTTCCCTTTCGGTATAATATGCTTTTTTGTGTGCGTATATAATTTTTTTATTTAAGAGAGCAGTAGCTCATTCAGAATGGGGTGTTGACATAGCCAGAGTAAACAAAACACTTTTGTGAGGATGCTGAAAGATATGAACAGCCTCCTTCATTTGAGTGACTGCCTGGCTAATGCAACAAAACCCAATAGTTACCATCTTCTAATTTGGGTGTTGTGACCAGTGCTAGTACCTAGTTATTGAAACCAATGAAATATGAGCTCATTCTTCCACTCACAGGAATCTATTGTCCATG
Organism: Podargus strigoides; assembly: GCA_028020825.1. Taxonomy (NCBI): domain Eukaryota; kingdom Metazoa; phylum Chordata; class Aves; order Caprimulgiformes; family Podargidae; genus Podargus; species Podargus strigoides. The sequence continues at coordinate 10,858,016 of CM051623.1, read as the reverse complement.
GACACCGCAGACTCTGAGAGCTTTTCTTTTTCTCTAGTCCCATTTAATCTCTAATGTGACAATTTGGAAGGCAATATAAAGGTTTGGGGCTGCATGGTTTTGTGACATATTTCTATAACAGTAAAAGACACCCTGGAGAACATCTTGGGCACCATCATAGAACATGTGTGAAAGCATGCTAACACCTTTGACACATACGCACTCACAAAGCGTGGTGGGTAATGAGTGACTCAAGCTCCAAGGAATTTGCTTGTTTTCATCATTGATCTCTGTAAGAATTTTTTATATGGTTGTCTTATAAATATTAGTAATCAGAGTTTAATCCATTGCTGCACTTTAAGGGGCCAAAAGGTTTATACCCACACCACTTTATACAGCCTTCTCCTTTTATAAGGTACAGGCTTTCTGAAATGGTTTATGGTCCTGCTTTGATGGTGGCCTTAATCTCTGAAAGAGGAACCAGTTTCCCTATAGACCCTTTCCTTGATTCCAGTATGATTCTTTAGGACATCATCACAAAGCAAGCTGGCAGTAAGGCCAGTGATGCCATCTAAGGACAAATGACTTTTATTAGACTTGCACCAAAAAAAAAAAAAAAAAAAAAATAGGCAAGTGCATGCCTGACAGCTTGCCTTGCTTATGTTGACCATCTGATTCAATGAGAAGACGCCTACAAGAGATGTGTTGTAGACACCTACAAAACAGTGACCTCGCAGGCATGCATGAATTATGACAGATAGGACTTGCAAGCATGTTTCAGGCATTTGGATATGGCCTCACACCTCACACATTTTTCTCACATTTTTCATTGATTTAATCTTGTGATGTGAGGAGGAAAGAGCTCTCTCTGGATATTGAGAGGGAATATGTAACATACTTTCTGCCTTAACATATATCATCTTGGTGTCACATTTACAAAGCAAACCACCAGTGTTCCACCCCTTTTAACTGTTCCTGAATATGCACTTCAGGGGTAGTCCTGAATTTCTTTCCCTCACTCTTGGTGAAGCCCCAGGTTCAAGTATACTAGGCTGGATTTCTTGAGGGTGAGGCAGATGGTAGCATTCTCCATTCCCCACCCTGACTGCCTGCAACAGTTATAGATGCATTTTGAGTCTGAAAATCCTTGCTCTCTTCGCAAGGTGGGATTAGCAAGTAGAGAGAATAGCTGCAAAACAGGCTTCTTTTAAATAGTATACTATATTTTCGTTTATCTAGAGTTAAGAAGCATATATATCAAAGAATTATAATTGTAAAAGCCTTTCTGTATATTTATTCTTTTCTTAAAAGATTTGGTGCATTACAAAGCCTGTTCACATCTATTTCTGGGTTGAACTAAGCAGTCTTCCTTGGTGGACCTTCTTTTTATCTCATATCTTACACCATGACTCACCACTGTCATTGACATTCTTGTTGGTAATTTACTCTCTTCTCTGGCTTGAGGCTTTATAAAAGTTAAATAACTTCTCATCCTGTGCTTAAGAATAGAAAATCGTTTTCATATCCAGGTAGACAGCTTTTTCCAAACTGGTGTCCCAGCCAAGTCCTTTGAAGATAAACCCTTTGAAGCTGTTCACCTAAGCTGTTTTATCTTTGCCTGTTTATGTCTATTTGTCATTTGTTCCTGGAGGATTTCACTTCTGTCCTTTGGTTCAACTCTGGCCACAGAGATGGGGTAATATTGCCAAGATAAACATGTGATACAGTCTTCCACACCAAGTTACTGTAGTTTCTCTGGTGCAGGGAGAAGATTTTGTACTAGTCTCCCTAAGAATTCCAGTACGTATAAACATCTTTGCTTTATAACTAAAAGCATGATATAATCTCCATTTGAAAATAACTTTTGTTTCACATGTCTTTTCTTACTGGTCGTATCATTTCTGTATCTTTGACTTATCAATTTAATCTGCCTTATGCAAACTTTTGCAATCGCTTTTGAAGTTCGTATCACAGAACACCACTACCATCAGCATTTCAATGCTGTATTTCTAAAGGGTTTTCTTTCTTGTAGTTCACTTGGATTTACAACCAGGTGAGATATTTTTTATTCCTATTTTTATTTCTGAGAGATGGATGCATTGGACAATGCGCAGATGTCATCAGCATGATAGGTAGTATCAGAAATCACAAGGAGATGCTGGAACAAGTCATACTTCTCCCTGGATAAAATGTCATCTCTCTAGAGGCCTCTCTATGTGAGTGGGACATAAACTTGCAAATAATTGGTCCTGATGCATGGGAAGTGAATAGTAGTGAAGACTGGTTTGTAAATAGTTATATACAGCAGGATTTAAAAATCTGTTTACCTGTGGGATATGCTGACTGCTGAAGAATGAAAGGAGTTCTTCCTTGGCCATGGGGCATGTTGCATGCTGCAGTCAGTGTGAGCTGAATTTCTCACAAGGAAATGGCTGGAGAAACAGCTTCTCTGAATAGCAACAGGTTGATCATAATATTCTAGGCTCAGCAAAGAATTTACAAGTCACCATGATAATTAATGACTTTAAATGGGAGGAAAGGGCATTTGGATTTACAAGGAACCACAACTTATTTTTCAGTTTAAATTACTCACTGTTATTGTTTAAATGTCTCAGTTACGCTAGGGAAAAAGATGAACTTATTTGTCTTTGGAATTTTATTAGCAATTACAGTTCTCCATAATAAACATAACCAAAATACACTCTCTTGTCAATCAAACTGACTAATGAGATCAGCAAAAGAGTGGTTAGCCAGGGAACAATACCCACTTGACTGACAGGTGCCCACAAACTCTTTTGAGTATACAGGCAGTACCAAGAGAAATTCAAATATTTTCTAATTCTTTAGGGCAAGGATTGTAGGAAATTGGGAGTTTTATGCATAGTAGGATGATGCAAGTGAAGCTCATCATAAACAGAGAAAGGTGAGAGAGCTTTTCCCATGCACCTCCAGATAGTTTGACCTCTTACATATTCCAAGGCTGTATTTTTGCGCACTTAATCTGAATTCACAACCATGGCAGAAGGGACAGCCTCCTAGAGAGCACTTACTTTCCCCATCAGCTTTTACCTGTGAGGTTCAATGGCAGTAAGATTTGTAGGAGCATGAGTACAAAGGTGAAATACAAAGGACCCCCTAATCTTTTTGAGTGTACTGGCATTCCCAGAGTGACTCTGTGTGTGGCAAAATGCCTTCTCTAAATGTCATGAAATGGCTGTGAGAGCTCTGTGGTCCCATGAGTGGCTACACAGCTCTTAGGCAGTGCTGTATAGTGCAGTGCTTGTGTCTTTTCAGTTATGCTGTTAAACTTGTTAAACCTCATAATGCAGCACAGGAGAGAATTTCACCCAAACCGATGCATTCAGGCAGCTCTCTCTCTAGTTCTAAATCAAAAATGAGACTCCAAGTATTATATTTAGCTTGGTCTCAAAGCAAATAACTTTCAAAATCACTAGTATCACACAATTTCCACAAGCAGCATGAGTATTGTAGGAGCTAATTGAAGTTTTTATCAAGATTACTCCAATTTCCTAAGAAAAAACAAACTATAAAAGCTGGCAAATCTGCTTTGACCTCTAGGCTTATAACAAGCTGTTTCTGGAGGGCTTGAATGGTTTAGCTATATGACCTACAGAAAAATCAAGAGTACTTGAGCCATGTGGTTCCAATCAAATATAATACTTTTTAATGCAGACAGCCGAAAGACCACAAAGTTAGAAACAAGCAAATGTAGACCATATGTACTGAACCGAATCTGTGAAGTGTGTACCTCTGGTTATGGGCAGAGAGATGCACATGAAGCACAGTGTAATGCTATAGGCAAAAATATTGGCTTTAATGCTGGTTTGTTTTGTGATAGCACCATTCAGATGGTATACATGCTGGCAACACAGCCTCCAGCCCCAAATATTCATAGTCTGCATGTAAAATATGAGTACAGTCCTTTGCTGAGAACTGGATTCACGAGCAGGACTGTGGAGGTGATATTCCCTTTGTTGTATAGCATCAGTGCAATTGCTCCTGCGATCCAGCGCCAGGTTAAAAAATGCAGCTGCAGTTTCAGCCTCTTCCTATGTACAAGGAGAGCACCAAAAAATGTAATTGGAAGCAAAGCACAAAAACGTGACAGTGAAGGTAATTAATCAGTGGGATAGATTACCAAGAAATACAGTAGATTCTCCATGTTTTAGAAATGTTTCATCAAAGTTACAGACCTTTATTAATGTTATATTCTAGTTTAACTGTGAAGCACTGGGCTTGATTACAGGAAATATTGAGTGAAAATCAGTATGATGCAGGAGGTCAGACAAGTTGCTCTCAATAGTCCCATGTAGCCTTAAATTCTCTGGGCATAAGGATTTTCTGCAGATGTAGTGTGTGCAAACAGATGTAATCTTATTAATATCGCTTCCTGCATTCCTTTCTGCTGCTCATGAATAAATATGTCCCTCATTGAGGATTTTCATGCAACCAAATATGAGTTTATTTCTGAATGTAGATGTGACAGCTACTGGTTGATTCCCACTGGGGACCTGTGACCACCCCCTTTCAGCCTGAACAGAGGGTCCAGCCCTGGGGCTTGTATGATACCAGCCCAGTGTATGACTAGATTTGTATCTTTGTGGGAGCAGAATATGGAATTACGCCGAGGTGGAGGAAAAATGTGTCTTTGGGAAGTTATTTTATAGCATGTCTTGGTCTCCTGGGAAGTGTGGGCTGGGAAGTGAGAATTAGTCCTGAGGCAGATGGATTTATAGCCCGTCAAAGATAAAAGAAAGACGCAAGATGTAACAGAGTTGAGCTGGCTGATTATACGGCAGCGTGATTACTGGCTCTGTCTCTAGCCAGCCGTTTGACACGTGCGTACACATGCTGCCACGCGAGTGCTTAATTGTGTGTGTACACTGCTCAACAGCAGAGTTAATAAACACCGACCTGCGTGCCCTCAGGTCACTTGTGTGTGTTGCACACTCTTTTGTCGGACACCTAAGGACATTGTATGGCACACAACTTTGGAGCAATGTTACCACTGTAAGAGCTGCGGTATAAAGCATACCGCGAGTGTGAAATTAATTACCTTGCTGGGGCTACCGCCAGGCTTAATGTTGGCAAGCTAAACTAGGCCAAGGTGAGCTAGGGATGTGATCATGAAGGGAACACAACTGCTGTTTAACTCAGCAGTAAACCTAATAAGAGTCAAACCGCTGGTGCTGACACAACTGTCAGTGTCCTGTTTCCCTAACCACGCAGGGGGAGGATGTGGCAGAGAATGAGGTGACTATAAATGGACAGATGAATTAAATATGGTCCTGCATGGAAATTGAGGTCATCCTTTCCTGCAGGTTTAATTCTTGTTAATAATTTGCCATTTCAGAACTGTCAGGGTTTTGATGAAGGAATGCAGACATGTTAATCAGGTTTCCAGAGAGTGTTTACTGAGGAAAACTCCCTGTTTTGTTACCAGGACTGAGGTCACTCGGAGAACTGGGAGGTAGAGGATTTTGGAGGACTGTTTTGGAGGATTCAATTTCCTCTTTTCTAAAATAATAATTTTAAAAATATATATATATGTATATATTTTACCCTTGTATACAAGCTTTCATGTTTCTGAATTGCAGTTCCAAATGATGCAACAATATGTTTTGGAAATAAGTGTTTTCCTTCAAGCTACGGTTTCCATTTCTTGCCTAGCTCTAGATTTGCAGGATGTCTGTGGGTGAAAGTGAGAATTAGGAGTCGGGAGAGAAGTTTCTGAGAAGTGGGTTATATACGAAGGACCATATTGGACTAACTGAGGTGTGGACAAAGACTTCAGCAATAAGGATGTTTTTGCATGATGATACAAGACGCCTATAAACTCAATGAGATCTTAACTAAGTTAAGCCTTTTCTTTGAAGGGACAAAATGTTCCTCTACACTCCTCCCACTCTGTTAAGTAAAGCAGTTCAACTCCTCATTCAAACATTGGATTCAGGTTCCCATCTTTCATACGTTCATAGACAACTTACGAACAGTTTCACTCCTACCCACAGTTCTCATTGACTTTGGTGATATCAGGTTATGTCCTTGCACTGTGGTGCTTCTTACCCTGCCCGAATGTCACTTATTTAAGCACAAACATGTAAGTGTTGTCAGAATAATAACCATAATAGCTGCTATTCTGAGCTGATTCCTAGCAAACTGTTTGGTTTCTGCTTGTCAGGAAAGGAGGATGGATAGCTACCTTTTTGCTTGCAGTGGGTGACAATTTGCTATGCTGCAAAAAGAAATATGACACAGTCCTTCAAAGCTGAATGTTTGCCTGGGTTGCTCCATCGTAGAATTAGGTATAGCATACCTCTAATGGAAAATTATTGTTGAGAAATGCTTGGTTTTTAGTTGTACCTATGTATAAATTAAGTCCAGTGCAGCATTTTCTGTGGAACCTCTCTTAACATGAATGTTGCTCCTACCCTGTGAATAGCACTGTGTTGTCATCAGAAAAATCACGGCATCCTTTTGCTTAAACTTTGTGAGCAAAGACAATACCTGCAGTTTGTGCCCCAGGTCATAAAGAAATGCAGGTGTCTGCTTGGACTGCATGGAGTCTAGGGATATATGCAGGTGAACTACTTGCAACAGAAGCATCAGGAAGGCTCAGTACTGAGGTCCCCTAAGGAACATGAAATATCTTAGTGCTAGTTAGGTTAGCAGTCATAAACTTAAAGTTTACTTGGCCAAACCTATGCTGAAAGCATTTTTTTAAATAAAAAAATATATTTCTACTCAGCCAGACCCATTATTAATTATGTTGATTTGAAGAAATATATTCATTGTACAACACTTGATAATACTGCTCTTGTGATATTTCTACATGAGAGTGCAAACTAATACAGGCATAGTAGCTTTTCATTTGTATGGCTGACGACCAAAGAAAGCTGGCATTGCCTGGTATTTCATGACATTTAGAAAAAAGGTCCTTTAAAAAAAATACAGGGTGGGAGGAACAGGAAGAAAAAGAAACCCTGCTGCTCTGTCAGGAAAAAAATTCCTTTGTGTCTAATGCATTTCCCCAGAACAATGCAGGCTTGCTCTGCAGTCACCAGAGCTGTGCTCATGGTTCTGGAAGATAGTCCTCTGCACTTGGCATGAATCCTCTTCTCTCGCTCTTTTGCTTGGCAAAGTTGGAATTTTTCTAACTCCGTAAACTTTGAGCCAGGAATGTCTCCCCTGCCCTAGTTTTGTCTCTGTGCATCAAATTATCATTTTTTAAAAAGCACTGTGAAACAAGAAATCATTTGCTTTAGAATGCCATTATATGCAGCATTGCCAACAGAGCATAGTGTAAGCTAAAGATTTTTTAAAAAAATACACAACAAAAAAAGATTTATCTCTAGGACTCATTCTGGGAAGGGAAGATACATAGGTTTTGGATTTTTTTTTTTTTTTTTTTTTTTTTTAAGAAATCTAAATCTGTGCTTCTGATGACTGTGAAAGAAGCATGAAGTAAATGTCTCTGTTTTTAGCCAAAACCTTTTTTGGTGCAAATTGCGCATATGGTGTCAAAGAAATATCAACTGAATAAGTGCTGCTTTCGTCAAGTTGCAGGGCAAAAGGAAGGAGGAGGAGAAGGAGGTGCAGAAGGAGGGTTTGTAGGCCATGTAGCAACAGATCCAGTGGAGGTGCAGGTTGTTTCAATGGAGTTTATTTTTCACAGGCATAAACATGGGTGCATCCTGCTTTCAGTGGCCCATCTCACGGGGGCAGATATGTGTGCTAACTCTCGTGACCTCTTCTGTGCTGGAGTTTGGGAATGAGCATTTCTTCACGGGGTGTGGAAGTCTGCAGTAAGCAGGCAGGAAAGAGCTAAGGAGAATACAATTATCTGGTTAAAGAAATAATACTGCTCATGTTTTCAGCATTAATTCAGCATGCATTGCAAGTTCCCTGCCAGCATTTCAGGACTTGCTTATGCTTTAAAAGGACTGAGTTTTATTTTTTTGCAGTCGGCAGCAACAACAGCTGAAAAGCTCACTTTACCAATGTTTGTTTCCCCATGGCTCAGCTCGCATCACCAAAACACGGAGAGGCATATTTCAGCCAGAAAGAGAAGCAGCCCTTTCCCCATGATATTGGCTACCTGGAAGCTGGCAGGCATGCAGGGTGAGCGGGAGGTCATGTTGGCTCCCTTCACGCTGACGGTGGATGGCTTGGCAGGGATTATCTGGCTGCAGTTATGCTGCCACTTCTGGCCTGAGTGACAATTTGGCAGGGCGCTCAGGTGCAAGAAGCAGAGCAGCAATCTGTTCCCTTCCCCACCCCTCCTGCCCAGAGCAACCTTATTTCTTCTCACTTGAGGCTGGCGCTCCCTTCCTTTACTTAATTTGTGTGTGTGAGTGCCTACGTGCCTTTCCCTGCGGTAGTGGCATTTGTAAGACACCAGTGTTTGCTCCATCTGGCTCCTGTATCTATGCTCCTTCTCATGGCAGTGGGAATCCAGGATAGATTTAAGGAAAAAATAAAAATGCAGTCACTACTTTTTCCTTCTGTTTTGTTCTCTGATGTGTGGGTGGCACCAGGGTCACCATCCTAGCTCCTTCCCTCCAAAAGACGCTTGCGAGGATGTGGCAGTCCACTGAAAATTAGGAAGAAGCCGGATCAAAGCATTCCCTGGCCAGGCTTCCTGCACCCTGACACCTCTAGCAGCCTCCCAGCCTCTGCCAGTATGTCAAACCCAGAGTTATCTGGGCACTCACCATTGTCAGAAAATACCAGTTTGCCAAGAATGAAACGTTTTGCAGAAGTGCAGTTCAACCCTTCCTTGGCAAGGTGTTTTTTAACTGCAGAGGGCAGTGAAAGGAGATGGACGAGGGGGCAGACAGGGAGATAAAAGGGTGGGAGACAAGAGGGGCTGATACCAGGAGATCACATTCCTTCACCTTGCAGTAGCCAGCATGTCATTTTTTTTTTTTTTTAGGCGTGGGAGTGCTTCCTTCAAATCCCTTGTCGTCTGATTTTCATTAAACTCTGAGTATATGTGTGTTTGTACAAAGAAGACTGGGGAGGGAAGGCATGGGAAGTAAATTCTGGTTTTTTCAGAAACATTTTTCAAAGGTGTCTGTTTTTTGCTGCATCATAGTAAAAAAAAATTAAAAAAAAATCTGAAGACTTTCTATATTCCACAACTATTTTCACATCATTTCCTTGCCAGCTATCCTGTACTCCAATAGTAAATATAACCATTTACATAATAGGTATTGTGAAGAAAGATCTAGCAATGAGCAGCTAAAACCCATGATGAACAATCAGGAAACAAACATCATCAGTCAAATACTTAGAGCTGCACATTTTTGGAGTGCAGGTTTTGCCACTGATATTAATGTAAGAAATGACTGGTTAGTGCCCTATTCTTTGATTAGGTATTATGCTGAGATTACATATCCTAATCTAATTTTTATCACTGAAGAGCATTTGAATTTCAGGGGGTTTTTTTTGGAAGAAAATCATTTGGATTTCTTAGCCCTGATACTATTACATTCCCACTACTGCTTGATTTCACTGTGATCCAAGCCCTTTGTGCTACCCCATTTTCAGAATTAAATTATTCAGGAATGTGCCTGGATTAGACTGCAAAACTGCATTGTGTTACTCATTATGTAATTAATAATTGAAATTTCAGTCTTATTAATATTTTCTGAAATGCATTGCAAAGTTAAAATATAATTAACACATTGAAAATCAGTCCTATCTTCTTTCGTGCAAGTCATCAGGAGCATAGTGACACATCCATTGTAATGACATATCCAGGGAAAAAATAGGCTCATAGCATTCCAAAAGGACAGACTCTGTAGGTATTAAATGGCTAAGATAATTGGTTAGTGCCATTTTATAGGTTGCATTATGCATGAGAAGAAGTGTGCATTTGAATGGGATTTGCAATCGGAAAGAGAAGACAAATACTGAGAGAAATACATATAACACAGAATCCCATGTATTAGATGGTAAAACCTTTTTGGGTTATCTGGCCCATCTGTAAGATTAGGGTAGTTCTCTGCTACACCTTACGTGTTTCCAGTGAGACACCTGTAATACTCTCCCAGGGAATTTATTTCACAACATAATAGACAGCTGGGTTTCTTCTGATACTCATACTACTTTCTCTGTCTTTTCTTCCATTCAGTATACTATAGAAAAAGCAAAGTATGCTCCTGGAGGTGTAAATTATACTGGAAATTGTGGTCTTCCTGAGAAATAGTTTGTGCTCTGGTTGAAACAGTGGACCAAAATGTATAAAAATAAGTAAGAATGTGTTCTTGGTGTGTGCTTCTCTGTTAAAGCTTGCTGATAGTCACCGTGTAGTGAAGGCCCAGGAAAAAAGCCATAAGCAATAAAGAAAAAGGAATATGATCCATATACAGTAATTCCTAGAGATATTTGGTAGGGTTTTGTTGTTGCATACTGTTGATGCTGGGTTAAATTTCAGGGAATAGGGTTTCAGTTCCAGGTTTTGCCATATGTTTTGCATGCACCTTTGGAGCACAGAGACATTGTTGAAATATGTAAGGAAGTTTTAACATTCCCTTAAGAATGACCTTGCTTTTCTGTGGCATAAACTGAAAAGGAAAAACTGCTAATTTCAAGTGTTGTAGGCCAAGAAAAATATATTCATTATAAAAGTGACTGCAGCTAGCTTCAAAAATAATTGGCAGTTAATTTGTTCCCTGCTTTTTGTCATCCCGGTGGAGTTCAGGCAGCTCAGGCCAGACCACAGGCAAGAAATTATCTCTTTGGTTTGAAAATGGCAATGGTATTCTCTCGGAGGTTATATGAGAAAAGAGGCACCAACACTCTGTCCAGGGCTCCAGTACACTCTTTACTAAGTAAGTTCCACTTAGAGTAGTTATGTCTGCCCTGGAAATAAAATGCCAGTTGACCTGAGGTGTCAGAACTACACTTTCAGGTGGCTTGGAAACTGCTTTTATTCCTATCTCACTTCAAATACCACCGAAATGGCAAAGAAAGTCTATAACTAGACTCAGATAAACTAAATTTAGCAGCCTGTGTGTGCATCTTCCCAGAAAGCCACCTTGTCAGACCAATATGCAACAGAACCCTTTACCTTATTTAATAGATCATTAAATAAGTCTCATGTTCTTTTTTACCAGATCCCTAGGTGATTTCAAATCTGCTGCCTTGACCACTACTTTGGCTTTCCAGCTGTGCCTGCATGGAGGCAGTAAGTAGGGACCTCCCAGCTATTTACAACCCAGTCTTTCAGTCTTGTTACACAGGATGCAGCACACCTCATCTCTCACCACCTTATTCCCTGCCTTGCTTTCCATACAGCTTACTTCAATAAAGTGCCTGGAAAAATGGTCACCCAGGTACCATACCAATAAAATGCAGAACCGACCTTGGACACTTCTAGCTTCATCAGTTCTTATTCACTTTTCAATAAAGAAATCCTCTTGTTGTCTAGCAACATGCTTCAGGTTTTGCCAGACCTGTGATACATCATGGCTCTCCCTATCTGGCATACCTGCTAAGGCTTAGAGTTAAACGAGACATGCTTTGTTCTACAGATAAGCAAGCTAAATGGTGCATTTGATTACCCATTTTGTTTAGTAGGTGGCCATTTTAGGAAAGGAGACTGATAACAAGCATGGCCAGTTCCTTCATGTAGTGTATGGATGGGTGGGCGAAGGTGACTGAGTGACCTGTGCTTCACAAGTTATTGCTTCTCATCTGATGTGTGGTAAATTGGCATGTTCAGCTACTGACCAATTGCAAGAGTAAAGCTGGTCTCTTAAACTGATTGCATATATGCTTTTCACCTGAGCTGTGAAGCAGAATGCTTTATCTCTTGGTGTGGTTCACAGCATACCCATTATTGTGGTTTATGTGTCTCAGCTGGTAAGCAAGGGCTCAACTGCTCTCATTCACATGCAGGCTTTTCCACTTCCACAGAAAAACTCTGATCTCTCCTGGTTGCAGGTAATATTTCTGCTTATATTGTGCTATTTCTTTTGGTCTAATGGAAGAAATATATTTTTTTATATATGCCTATTTTCACATGCAAATATATAAATTTAAACTTGCATATATAAGAACTGATAAGTGAATGTGGTATATGACAGAATGATGTGCTGGGTGAGGGACTGCAATACTGTGTTTTCTGGGTCCGCTTTTCTGAGTTTCCCTTGACGAGTCTTTCATCCTGCTTTTGTCTGTGTGTGGATAAAAGCTTACTTCTCCTGAATTTAATGGTTATATGGAAATTTGGCTCTTTTATCTGTAGAAGACATAATGTACAGACAATAGCAAAGCAGAGATCCTTCCCAGGCTTTTTGAATAGGTGTGGCATTGGAGCTGTAAGCAGTTGAAATATGAGCTTGGCATTATGGTTAAGAAGTTATTTCCTCCCTCAGCTACCAAACTTCTTGAAGCTACGTAGTCCTTAAATAGAAGTTTCCAAAATGGTTAATTCCTTGTTTTGTTATTGCCAGCAAAACATACTGCAGATTAAATTCATAGAGATACTTTTAAAGACCATAGAACAATGAGAAACGATGGCATGTTGGGCACCCATTTGGGATGAGGATGCACGATTGCGGAGATCCCAAGACCAGAGCTCCCACATCTGTGTAGGTAGGAATTCTGTTTGGCAAGGGCACAGGGTGACATTAGTGTTGCAGGATTATTGAGTACAGCTTGAACATACTTGGTAGTATCCCACAATCTTCTTTCCTCCTCCAGATTCTTCCCTGATAGCAGAACTGTCTCTAGCCATGTGTTAACTTTTCTGATGGCTTCTGAAGATTCTGGATAAAGCATGTCAGTGAAGATGGCTGAAGAAAAAAATAAGTGATTGTTGAGTCTGAATCACAGGCAGAAAGTTTCATTCTCCTTCTCTATTCCTGTGCGGGCCACTTCAGCAGGAACCCAGGGGACTGCTTAAATCTCTTTTTAAATGGTAAAAATGTAAAGCTGATTTCCTATTGACTGGTATATTATGCAGTCACTCATACCAGGATAAAGCAGTTGGAAAGGTGTGGCATTCTGATTTGGTACAATTTTTATTTGATTTTGGCTGGCTTTAATGAAATTATGTAAGGTTTGGGACAGTGAAGAACCTGAAACTGTGTCTGACTATGCCCATGACTGCCTGCTACTGTGCACAGTAGGAACAATTTCAAAAGTCACCTTGTCTAATTAAAAGCTACCAATGAAGTTCAGCCAGGAGCATAAGTCTGCCTAGCAAATTGGAGGTTTACATATGGATAGGGAGGTACAAATATTAAGAATAAACTTTGCCATTAAGAAAAAGACTATTGAATCAAAGAGATTCCTGGAATGCATCAATGATAACTGTTGCACATTGTCACTAATTGTTCAGTAAGATAAAAATGTTAAAATACCAGAAAATTAAAAGTGATAAATATAATTCTGGAGTGACTTAGTGTGCCAAGCTAACAGAGGGTGAGCAGAAGCAATAAGTTTTTTGAGCTTCCACCGAGCTGGAATATCCAGAGATCATAAGTAGGAGAATATCTGGTCTAAAATGTGCATCTATATGGATTTTAAAATGTCTGGAGGACACAACTGCAGAAATGAGAGCTGCAGAAGCTGGGAAGTCAGAACCTCATGGGCAAATTCACCGTTTGCCCCATGGGGGTGTTTTGTAGCTGGTTTTGCTCTTGTTTATATTACTCATTTATTTAAAACTCAATGACAAAAAGCTTTGTTTAGCCTGTTCCTCTATTCTTTGCTTAGGCAAAAGGGTAGAGCAGCAAATTTTCAACATAGGAAGCCAGGGAGCTCTTAGCAAAAAAGGCTGTATGTTGCTATGTGCATCCTCACAATACTCTGTGATAAAGATAGCCCAAGGAGATCAAATGATAGTTTTACAAAAATAACTCCTGCCCTCCCTGAATTCCTATGCTAGATTCTGCCACCCTTGTCGTAAAGAGCCCTGCTGTAAACTCTGGGATTGCTGATGTAGCAATCTGAAAGACTTCTCAATATGAAGAGAAAGAGGACAGAAAAATACAGCCTTTACTTTTGCCTTATCAGCTATAAAACCTCGGCTTGTTTTGTACAACAATGGCAGGGTAGTATCTGCTCTTTAAATTCCCCTTTTTCAGCTCTAATCTTGTTTCCATTGTTAAATCAATGCTTTGTAGGGATTTATCAACACTGGAATTCAGATGGTCAGGGAGGAGAATTAAAATCCTGGAAAGCCTGGGAATACATAGGCAAATCCCATAGATGGGAAGGAAGTAAGTGTTTTATAGAGGATTTCTGTCTATATGTGTGCCATGTGGAATAATTTTCAGCAGATGCATTGGGCAATGTGTGAAGGAATGGGCTCTTTGGTTTGACTTTAGCCCAAATCAGTAATTGTTGCTATTCTGATAGCAGCTAAGCGGTCTGTGGGAAATGACTTAGTGGTCTCGCTCCAGTCTTATGAGTAGTTGTTCACTGCATGAAAGCACTAATGAGCTGAGAAAAGAAAAAAATGGTGGAGGGAACTGTGGAGACCAGACCTACTTTTATTCTGTGATTCAGGGCTAAGATGTACAGGCAGGGTGAGAGGGAGTGTAGAAATTGAGTGGACCAGTGCTACAGCTCTCATCTAGTTAACTTGGGTATTTTATCCAAGAGGGCTGGCAATTTGGTCCATTGCACAGGCATCAAAATCATGAGATGACAGGTGATGATGCCAAAGACTGCTTCAGCCTGGTGGTGTCCCTGGACTTGAACAGCTCTGTGCAAGTCAGGATGGTGCCACCTTGGCCACCTGCCCCTTGAATCATGTGCCACTGCCCACAGCAGGCCAGAAATCTGGTAATTGCCAGTGCAGGAGTAACACGATGGGGCCAGGTATCTGAAAACAGGGCAGCTGGGCAAAAAGAGCAATACATGCAAAAATAGAGGACGATGATGTGAACCATGCTCCCTCTTTCACCACAGGCTGCTACTGAGCTGACTGGGCTTGTGCTTCCGTTGAGATTTTCAGATGCAGCAGTGTGGGAGTCAGCTCTGAGCTCATTACAGAGCCTCAGTCTCCCAGTTTTCAGCTCCTTGCACATCTGAGGAGAGTGAAGGATGAGAGGTGCCTCCTGGCTGAGCACCTTGGTGCCTCCCAGGGACAGTGGCAGCAGTGGCTGCTCCTGCCTCTGCTCCCCCCAGATGAAATCCTTGTAAAACTGGCTGTGTCTGATGCCAGTATCCCATTCTATAGGGAATCATTTCTGTTGGTTACATCATGTGCTGGATTTAGAAGACCTCCAGAGTTACCATGGCAACAGTTTCTGCTTAAGTATAGGTGAGAATGTAAGTTAATTTTAAATAAGGTGAAATGAAGGAGGGGGTGAAAAAAACCTCTCACAAAGCATCTGAAGCCACACAGATCTGTCTAATCAGTTTCGTAAGAAAGCTTCTAAAGTTAATTTTGCATCCTTGAGGTTACATCCTCCTCATAACAACAACAACAAAAAAGTTCAGGACCTGTTTCTTTGGACTGTTGCCACTAGTGGTGGTGACAGACCTGGGAAGCATTCATCTCCGTCTCCTCTCCATGTTCCCCACATATGTGTTGCCAAATACTCCATATGCAGCAGGGTCAGAAGATGAATACGACCTATAAAGAGCACATCTAGTTGGATGCTCTGAGGATTCATGGAGTGTGGGATTAATGCACTGTTGCTGCTGGTTGTTAGCAGGAGAGGCCAATAAGATGTGCTTCATATTGTGGCCTGAACTCTGCCCTCAGTGGTATCCTTAAAACCTGAGCCTATATATAAAATATACAATAAAATATTACATATTATATGTATATATAATGTGTATCTATATGTGCACATGTATACACATACAGATATTTATACATTATATATATGGATGTATTTATATATTTGTTGTGTTCTATCATTGGAAATTAACAACAGGAAAAAAATACAGTCTCCAAAATAGAAATGTTCTGTTTATGATAAAATTATCTGGAGAAGCAAAAGACATTTGTGTTTGCTAAAGCACTGGTATGAGGAGTGCTGCCCACAGAAGCATTATAGGATTGCCCCTTTTTTGCTTTTTACTGGCCCAGTCAGAGCACTCTTTCTCTCTGCTCCATAATTGGCACTTATCACCATTGTGTGTGAGTGTCTGGTCCATTAAATAAATATCAAGATAACAGCAAGAGATTCAGAAGCCCACTTAAACATTCACCTAGTCATTTAACACTCTGTGATCCATGCTTTGTAAGAGTTACCTTCATAATGTACAAAATTTACAGCTTAAGAGCGGGCAACATCAGACAAAGTTAACGAGAACCTGTTTACAACACTGGTCAGAGACACGTTATCTCCTGAGTGACCTGACAATAGCAGTGGGCGCTGACTCTTCTGTTCTCAAATCTGAGTACCAAGACGATGCTATTTAGATTTTTGTCATCAACAGTTGCTTGGTAACCAGCTTTTGTAAATCTTTTGGTGGCACTGGCAGCACAACTCTCTGTGCCCAGGTGTTTGTCCCTTCCATTTACCGGGAAGCAACAGTTGCACAAGCAGAAATAAGAGTGCTACTGCCTACTGGCCCAGTCATGGCAGTAAGACACAGGAGACTGAGGCAAAATTATGGTGCTGATTCATAACCATTGTAACCTTTTAAAAATTTCCTTTCTTTGCCCTGATTTTCAGAACTGCTTTTTCCCTTCTTATCTCGGTTTCATTTGTTTGTTCTGTCATGAGTCACTTCCCTGCTGCTTAGTGCATGAAAAAACATCTTTTTTTCTGGAGTCTGAAAATTTCTAGCATACAAGCTCTACAATACTACAGAGGAGCTGTGTAATGTTATGAATCACTGGTAAAGATGTTTCCAACTTTTCACTCTGAATTTCTTCACTTGTGTTTGGTGAACTGGTTTATGCTTTCATTTATGTTGGTCATGAGATCTTGTATGTATATCTAGATACATGATGTATGCAGAGGACTTAAATAGAGTATTATGTGACTTCACACCAGTCACAGGTAACATCACAAGATAAAAAAGGAGGTGGCTATTGACATAATGATTATTAGATTTCTAAAACCATCTGGATGATGCGGTGCATTCACATGGGTTGGGCTGCCCTGGGCATGCAGAACGAATCCAAACTGCTGATCTGCAGGGAGTGGGTAGCTTATTTATTGCATGCCTCACAAAACGAGACACTCCTCAGCATTATATTCATGTGGTATGTGTTTTAGCAGGTATTCTTACAGGCTAAACAGTCAGTAGACACCTGGAATTTCAGAAATCTGAATGGAAAAGAGGATCTTTGTGTAGCTAATGTGTAATAAAAAAGGATCTGAAGGAAGGAAAGTAAAACAATGGTGGGGTGAATCAAGTTGAGGCCGTAAAGACCAGGACTGGTGTGAAAGAATGCCAGTATAAACTGAGGGGATGGGTAGTTCTGAGGGTCAAACAGAAAGGAGTAATGATGATGATGTTTTCATGGAAATGTAGAAATGGGATCCTGTTTACAGGGATTTCTTTTAGATGGCATTGACAATGTGAAGGATGCTGGTGATGCTGCCTGAAATGTATCTCACCTAGGAAGGACAATACGGGGATTATTTTGTGCTACATCCAGAATATTTCTTTCCACTTATGGTATTCCCTGAACGAGTATGACCAGATGCAGGGCTACAGCTATACCATAACAGCTGTCCTAATTACAGCAAAAGAAGAGGAACTCACCTAGGTGTGATGGAGGTCATCTGGAATTTGCCAGTCAGACAAATGGGCAAGTTTCTTAAAGGAAACAATTTGAAGTTTCTTCTTTACCTGTGCCAAATGTGTGCCGGTAAACAAAGCATCAGTGAGGAGTTTTGAAGGTGTGAATCTTTGGTGGCACCTGTCAATTACTTCCAAATGGTTGGCAAAGGTGAAATAAGAAAAGCAAGCCTATCTGTAGGCTCAAACTCTGTACCCAGTGATCTACAGTTATGACAGAAAATCTGAGTCTACTGAAAGCTGCTTACATCTGCTATACTTATTGCTACCCCCAAGAAGATCCCAGAGGGACTTTTTATTACATTCATGATTGCTTGCATTTAGCAGTGTTTCCACTACTAGTCACACTTTGCACTTCTTATACACAAAATCTACTATTTAAGCAATATGTAAGGGCCTTAGGTAATTTCTCTCACTGTGCTGGAGTACACCTGTTCTCTAACCAAAGGCTACATAAGCTGGAAAGAAGACAAAGGCCTTGATTTTTTTCTTGCCATTACTGGTAACTAATAATACAATATAAACTCAAACCTTATCTTTCTCTCCAAAGATGGCTATCTCAAACTACAGAAAATTTGTCTATCTATGGATCATATTTGAGAGAGGGTAAATATAATGGGAGAAACAAATCATCTGATGAGTGAGCATGATGGTCTCCAGCCCAGGCAACGTGCGCAGACAGGAATGGTAGTTGGGAAGAAACGCAAGAATAGCTGTTCTTAAGAGTGAGGGATGAATATACAGAGTAGGGAGAAATGGGAATTGAAGCTGCCCTCTGAAGTAATGAGGGGACAATAGAACGGTTTTGGAATGAAGACCACATAGAAAAAGGCTCCAGCATAATTTAGAAATGAATTTCTAGTGTAGGAAGCACTGAAAAAAGGAAACTAAAAAGGACTACCAAACCTGCTGGGCAGGCTAGCAGAAAGAAAGAGACAAAATATCCTAACTGAAAGTCTGTGTCTCTAATAGGTTGTCCCACTTGATGGCAGGGGAAGAGAAGTAGTCTTACATTAATGAATGTTTTGCTATTTACTGGAATCAGCCATTCAAAAGCATTTTCACAGTGTCAGACTGTAGACAGTCTTTTGGGCACGTGGTGCCTTTCCTCTGCAGTAATTTATTCCATGTGTAGGATTTTGGAAGGATACAGGAGCTTATTGAATAATTTCCACACCACCTCTTTCATTATATTGTGGAGAGATGGAGGGCAGAGATCATCTTGAATACGTGGGAAGTGTCTGAGTGTTAAAACCTAGTCACACAGTGTGGAGCAAAACATCCACTAAAATATTAATCAATTGGGAGAGATGTAGTTTACTAAGAAAGTAAATCAACAGGAGCACATGTAGCCAGGAACTGCAGCCCTCATGAGCAGTATGGTTGATGCTTGTGGATGCAAAGTAAGAATATTGATCCAAACCAACAGATCTTGTTCAAGTAATTCTCAGTATCTAATGGTGCAGAAAAACTCAAGTAAATTCTCATTTGGTGTTCCAAGCAGGACAGTACCACTGTTCATGCCAAATTACACTGTATAGGATTTTCACAACTGAAAGTCCACGTAGAGAAAATGTTTTCCCAAGGAAGAGTTTTGTTTCCTTTTCTGAGGATATATCTTCATTTTATTCTTGTTGAGAAGTCATGGAGAGTCTGGTTTCATCACAGCTTTGTGATTCCTCAGACAAAGTTTTAATAAATAATTTCCATAATATTAATCAGGAATATTATTTCATATCTGGTATTAGAGTATACTTTTTCCTTTAATTCTGGCATGATATCTTTCTGAGCCTATTACATATTTCCTATTTACATATTTCATTTCATGCCAGAGAGGCAAAACAGCTCTCAGCCTGTTGGAAAAGGCAGTTTGGGAATAGTGGCTGTCGTCTACACTACTGATTTAGTATCCAAAATAAAATGGACTAATAAAAATCCCTGTTACATTGGACAGAGTGGAATTATTTGCTCTGTTTCACTGTATGTTCCTGCCCCTCTTGGCTATAAACCCATGAAATCCACACGTACTACTCCAGTACTGAGCTAATTTCCATGCATCTGTGCAACACTCCCTTGCACATTTTAGAAATCCTGCTGAAGAACCTATTGCAAGACTGCACGTTGCTTGTGGGACTGCAGGCAGTTTTAAAATCCTGTCTGTTGATCTCCTTTCATGTTGGTGGAATTAGCAAATGTCTCTCTATGACTCAGCAGAAATTATTCACCGGCTTTAAGAAGGGTTATAATTCTTTTGAACAGAAAGGTAGAAAAAGTGTGGCCCCATTGCAGAAGGTCAGGGATCCTGCCTTCTTCTGTGTTGCTGAGCCGTTCTTCTCAGTGGGGTTAACGGTGACTGATCTAGACTAGTGCTGCTTTTGTAGAGGACTCGCACTTCGTTCCTTTCTCACTGACTTTTGGATCACCCACCCTCTTCAAATGAGCCTTTCCTTTTACTGAGCACTGACGGCTCCATTACTTCATGCTTTCACTCTGTTCGCTTCTCTAAATCCAAGGTGCAGGAAAAGGTTTTGGCTTTTTGTTCTTTCCTGGGGCAGTTCAGGCTGTATTAATTGCAAACTTACTCCCATGACTCACCTTTGGTTTGCAGTGCTCTGTGAGAGATAACACTGCTGCCAGCATCATTCTAGCTTTTCTTCAGTGTTTGCTGCACACTTCCTTATTCAGGACCCTGAAGATACTTTTCCTTCCAACCTCCAGGCCCTTTATTATGTATTTTCCTTTGTCCAAGACTCTCCCTAGCTTTAAGGAATATACTTGTATGACCTGGAAAGCAAGAGGAGAGTTGAAGAATAGCTCGTTGAACAGAGAGACTGGGAAGGCATTTATTCTCTGTCCTTGCTTGCTGACATTTGAGTCCTGCAGGACCGGGACAGGTGTCTTGAAGAAGCAAAACCCAAGGAGCTCAAATTACTGTCTGAATGGTACGATAGACTGGATACTAAATAAGGCTGGCTCCTTATGCCTGTGGCACCAATCCTGCCACTCTGTCTGCAGCAACATACCAAAGTATCTGGTGAAGCAGGTCAGCTTTCTTTTCTCTTGGCCTGTTCCCTCCTTACTAGAGAGCAAAAACAGGGACCATTAGTTGATCAAAGGCTGGCCTCAATATGAAACTAAAATTAGTGAGCCTGGACAAGCATTCACCAATTCCTTACTCCAGCGTGGGCCCAGTTGCTTTTCATATTCCTCTCTGGCCTTCCCTGTCACCATCAGCAAGGACTGCTAGGATGTCAAAAAGAAGTGAAACCTGCAGTGTTGCAAAGCCTGCCGAAGCCGAGGCGCGTGGCACTGGGCTTGGCCATGTATGACTTGTTCCAAACAAAGGAACTTCACTGAAAGCTGTGTTAGAGAAAATTGAGAAATGATGTGAGGGTCTCTTTCATGCGATAGCATCTCTGCGACCTCATTTTAAGAAGAAACGTGTGGAAACTGGTCTTTATATCCAAATATATATGAATCCAATCTTTTTGAGCTTGTTTCTGTCTTTTCTCCTCTAAATGCCCAGAGGGAATGAATGCAAAAAGTTGTGAGAAGCTAAAGAAATGAAATTTCAGAAGGAGATCTGGGTAGGAAGAGGCTTGTGCACAATGTTTTTTCCTGATTTTTAATTTTTTTTTACATGTACCAAATAAAATAGAAGAAGTTGGGATGAAAATCGGGTTTGAAAATGAATAATCAAAACTATGCATTCCCAGAAAAAATCAAAACGGAATGTTCTCAAAATCAAGACTTTTGTGCTACATTTAGCTGTCCACAAATTGGCATTTCCTGCTTTAAAAAAATATTAAATTACAGCTAGTTTCGTGATTCCATGAGATTCCCAAAGCTGCTCAGTGAATTATCCAGCTGTCAAGTTCATGTTTGTGCTCCAGCTGCATCAATATTTTGTGTTAGTGTGGCACCTTTAGCATAGCACACAACCATTTTCCCTCCCTGGTGCTCTTGCCCCCCAGTTTTCATGTAGGATAACTAAGACAGATGAATCAGAAGAGAGCTGAGGTGTGGCAACACCCAGATCCCTGATGTGATGGGGAGCACGTCTATCCCACAGTGTAAAAGATGCAACAGCAATTTCCATGCTTTAGTGCTTTTATTATCAGAAGCTGCAGATTTCAAATTACAGTACTGAGATGAACAATTACAATAATGAGAGAATATAAATTTTGGTTGTAAACAAGCACTATAGCTCATGACATCCAATTGAAAGTGAAATACTTGTGTGCCATGAGGTGGAAGGCAACAGAGGGGGCAGGGACATCTTCTGGATCCAGATGGGGCCAGAAGGAGGAGGAGTACCTCCAGCCCCAACTCTCACAGAGGGAAAAGCCCATAACTGCCTTCATTTTGTCATCATAGCCCCTTTGTAAATAATGTGTGGGATCAATGGGCTTAAAGCTTCTTTTACTCCAGAGCTAACTCAAATAATAACTCAAGTACTGTCACTCACTAAAGACCTATCCACATCAAAAATCCACACAAATACCCCTTCATTTGAGTGCTGAGGAGTTTTTAACACAAGCTTTGGCTAAAGCTCAGCAGATCCTAACATGGTTATACTCTCCATACAAACTTAAGCTTTTTTGTGTTGCTAGGGTGTATCCGAGGAAGGGTCTGGAGCACAAGTCTGATGAGGAGTGGCTGAGGGAACTGGGCGTGTTCAGTCTGGAGAAGAGGAGGCTGAGGGGACACCTCATTGCTCTCCACAACTACCTGAAAGGCGGGGGTTGGTCTCTTTTCCCAAGTAACAAGCGATAGGATAAGAGGAAATGGCCTCAGGTTGTGCCAGGGGAGGTTTAGGTTGGATATTAGGAAAAACTTTTTCACTGAAAGGGTTATCAAGCACTGGCACAGGCTGCCCAGGGCAGTGGTGGAGTCCCCATCCCTGGAGGGATTTAAGAGATGTAGTGCTGAGGGACAATGCGGTAGTGGTGACTTGGCAGTGCTGGGTTAATGGTTGGACTTGATGATCTTAGAGGTCTCTTCCAACCAAGGCAATTCTATGACTCTGTGATTTGGTTGCCTTGTGCTGCTCAAGATTTGTCACATTTGTCTGCCTTCACCTTGATCTACACTAGCTTGTGTGAATTAACTCAACAAGGAAGACACATTTTCAAAGTTGAAAATCGTGGTGGGGAAAAGACTAAACCAAACTGCAGAAAATACTTGAGGAGCTAAGACTAAGCATTCAGTTTTAGCTCCAGATGCTTCTAGGTAAGGGCTAGAGATCAAAAGAAAGGATGGCAGTAATTCCTGTAAATGCAGGGAGCTGCAAGGCCAGGCTGAGCACACAGCCAGAGCACCCATTATCTGCCCCATTCCTCACATTTGCACTCTTATTTCTCTGCTGAATTCCAGGACATCAAAGAGTGGAAATTTCTCCTTCAGCTCCTCAAGAGGGAAGAAGATACAGATGGCAGGTCACATCACACATTTCCACACATTTCACTGACCAGAACAGTTATTGTTTCCCCCGTCTTTCTTTTTTTTTTTTCTCCCGTAGGATCACCTAAGTCCCTAGCCCCAAGCTTCAGCTTGGAATTTAGGCTAAAAATACTTCAAGAAATAGCTTGTAATAGATGGCAGAAACCAATTGAAAACCAAAGTGAGATTCGTTTATTGTGCAAAAAATTAAAAATGGAAAAAATAACTTTTATATGTTATTTTCACATCTAAATTACAGACATCAGAGAGGACTTACTGACAGGAGCAAGGGCAAGAGATTAGAGGTCTTAATAAAAGGAAGATGCTGTGTTTCCTTTTTGTTAGTATTGGGTGAAATCCTGATCCTATTAAAGTTAATGAAAATTTTGCTACTGATCTCAGTGGGGGCAAGAATTCAGTTCTACAACCTGATGACCTGTTACACTTTGTTTCAGTTCTTCCATTGTTGTTGTTAGCATTTCTAAATATTAACTATGCATTATTGCTTAGATCTATTAAGTTCTTTTTTTTTTTTTTCCTGTGTTCCTGATCCTGATGGCCCTTATAAATTTGCATGATATATCCCACTCAAACATTTTATTTTAATTCCATGTTTTCAGATATTGAGGTGTGCATATGGTACAACTCACGCTTTTTTTTTTTTTCTGAATAGATGCTCCAGTAGGATCTTCCATGATGATTCAGCTAGTTGTTCTTCAGTGTCTTAAATACAGTGGGTATTTCAATTAAAATATTGTAGCCAGCAAGCTCTGTGACCTCACCTCTGAGTATGTCATGTCATATTTGTTTGACAGAGCCAGTTTGGCATTGCATTCATTCTGGTGTGCATGGGAATGCAATTACATGTCAAACTCTCTGAAATCTTCAGGGAACTCAGGGCAATCTGTATTAGACAGGCACTATACTGTTTTGTCCTCCAGATTTTTATCCAGATAGGCACCCCACAGCTGGGTTGTTTTTTTTTGTTTTCAATTTTCTCTATGTCAATTAAATGTAGCTTAAAATTTTTGATGAAAAATTTTTCAGGTAGCTTACTATTCAAAGAAAATCCATTTGAAGACATTTCTCCCTGATAATACAATCTGAAATAAAGGATGCCAAAAATATCTGTTAAAAATATATTGGAAGTAACTTTTACAGCTCCCACGTACATGGCTGAGTTACATCAGTGAATAGGTTCCACGTAGTATTAGAAGTCCATTATCCTTTTCAAAAATCAAACCCGTTGGTTGAGATAACATGTCAGGATATATTTTAAGCAGGATCTAGATGCTCATTTCAGTTGCCTACTTGAAAAATCGCAAACCTGTTACAGAAAATGGAGTGGTATTCTTTCCTTAAAAACTCAATGATCCCCTCATCTCCAAACTTCCTTTAGAGATCGTTAAGGAAATTCAAAGTAACCAGGACCTTTTACTTTCACACATTTTCCCAATTAACATTTCACATACGTGTTTGTGCTTTTTGATAACAAATTATTAATCATTTTATAGTGGAAAAAGTATAAATGCAATTGCTAAAGATATCTATATTTCTTATTTAAAAAACAAGAATAAATTATATTTTGAAAGATCTTCAAAACAGGCTCTGCTAATTTCTCTTTCTTTTTGGTTGACATTTGAGTATATCTCTATATGTATGTGGTATATAGAAGTCCTATATCTGAGGCTGTATTCTGCTAGGCAGCACCACACTTCTTCCTTGGTGTTCCTATGCTCTAAACAGGTTTGTCAAAGATCTTCAAGGACAGGGGGTTGAGGCAAATATTTCAAATTACTTTTCTGGGCATAAAAATTAAATCATGATTCTAATACAGTGCTTATGGATAAGAACTAACTTTCCCCTTGCTTCATTTAATTTCTGTACCTATTACTTTTCCAGAGCAATGTTTTACAGAGCTGGGTGATATTACAAGTAATTAACATACTGGAATTGCAGAACTATCCCTTAGGTATTCTAGCCCTCTTTGTTGGTTTTTTTTATTTTATTTTGTGATTTACTAACTTTTTGTCATTTTTATATCAATTTTGTCTAAAGAAAAGGATGCAGTGCAATACAGTAGAGTATAACAGATGGATGCTGAATGATTTAGGTATCACTTGCCCAAGTGTAGCTACTCATTTGTAACTGTAATGGCGTTTTAAACTATTTACACATCTGAGTGTTGTAGGTAGATACTCCATGGCACTGTACTGGTCAAAGAATGTTGAAATTGCAGGTAATAAAAAGATAAGATTTTGTGGTGGTTGTTTCCAGTCTTCAGTATCCTTTAAGTCTGTTACAGTTTAAGACTGTAATCTTGTCTTTTGGTCAGTGAAAAAGGCACAGAAGCATCTCTAGTAGCTCCGGATATCCATTGAACCATCACTGTTTGTTTCTTTTTCCCTTCATCATGCTCTGGCCCTTTCAAGTGCTGCGCACCAGCACTGCCCCTCTGATTTCAAAGGAGCTATACTGAACTGCACCAAAGGAAGGCTTCACGTTATTCTCTGAGCTTTCTTTCCTTTTCAGCTCGTCGCTTTATTTCTTCTCTCAACTCTTTCAAGTAAGAGAGAAGCCTGCACCTGACATATGGGTGCCTTTTTTCTCTGCATCTTTTCTGAAAATTCCAGTTCATAAGAAGTAGATTACGGTCAGGATACTTGTTTTGCATTGCTAGATTTGAGCTGCTGAGAACTAACGTAAGTGGTAAGCAGCCGCCTTCTGCCTACATGCAATCAAAGTCAGTACAAATTCCAAAATTCAAAGGAGGGTTCACATTCTCAGATATACTCTTGCTCTCATGTAATCCATAAAATGTGCTGCTAGCTTCTGTAAGTCTGTTCATTTTAGGGACAGTGGTTCATTTTAGGGAGATGAGAATATGACCCTGAGTGTTTGATTGCTTCAGTTTTTAACAGAACCAGTACGGCTCGCTTTTCTGACAAAGAAACCTCTCCACCTGCCATTTGAAGTATGCTGATGTTACAGACTATTGCAAACCCACTCTGCAGTTTGGCATGATTGGCAGTTGCTGCTCGGAGGCTGTGAGAGTGAGGATATGGGAGGTCAAACAGAGCTGTGTTAGCAGAGGTGGCAGCTCCCTCCGGGCAGGAATCGCCCTCCCTTCGCCGGGCTGGGAAGCAGGGAGTGCTGCGGAACGGCAAGCAAAGAGATTGAGCGTGTTCTTAACCTCTGTGGTCCTCCACCAGACTCTCATAAAAGCCATTCACCCTCCCACTAAATGAGTAAATGAGAGGTTGATTGATGACTCAGAAGTGTATTTATTCAAACTTCTATTTATCTGTAGCTACACAACAACTTTCTGAACTTACAGGAAATCAAGCAATTCAGTTCCCCATAGTTACCAGAGCATGAGATAGCAACGTACACGTTGCAATATGCTCGTCCCCTTCCAAAGTATAAAAGAAGAGCTTTATGGTTTAAGTTTCCTTACTGGTGGAGTCTACAGTGATTTCCCTCTTCCCTTATTGCTTTTCTGTACTGGGGCATGTGGTAGCATGTATTCCCCAGCTCTCTGCATGTGTTTTATGCAAACTTTTGTTAAAGCCAAAAAAAAAAAAAAAAAAAATACAACCCAAAACTGTGTCTAAGTATCCACCCTGAAAGGAAACATGGTTCCTATATATCTGCTCAGCTGTTTATTGGGGAAGTGTGTATCAACTCCCCGAGAAATATTTATGTATTTTCTTTGCATTGACAACATTAGTTCCTGTTCCTTTTCTTGCATTAAATGACATGGAAATTGATATATCACTTTAATTTAAAGAAAAATTTTGCTGTAAATAAATTGCTGAAATACAGCTGTTTATAAGCTACACAGGGCTACATCTTACATAGAAACTACAATATACTCTTAGATGCAAACTTAAGAGACGAATGTGTGTATGTGCATGCATATATGATATGCATTTCTGTTGCCAGTTAGAGCTGAAGTAATCCTCAGCTGGCATTTACTGCTTTATTTTCCTACTGTATAAATACTTTTTTACTACTTAAGCTTTTCATATCTTTGAGGAATAGGGACAGTGGTTAAACATAATTTATATTTACAGATATTTCTGATATAGGCATCAAAAAGGTCCCACGTAAAAAACAAATAAACCAAAGTATTTGGGATTTTATACTCCTGATGTGTATTTTAATATATGCAGATTGGACTGGTAGGTAGAAATGATCATTTGCAGTTTTTACAGAACAGCCCATCTGTCTGTCCTTTGGTGGATATACCCGTTGCAGCTGTAGAAGGACCAGAAGGTGGTCCTTAGTGCTCTGTGCATTCTCTTTGGTTCAATGTTTCCTTTCCTGCTAGTGTGTCTGTGGGTATGGACTACTGTAATTTTGATTCAGCAGTATTATTACAGAAGCTATTAAAGCTTCGTGCTTATGTGTGCTTTGAAGTGCTTGACAGGGCTGAGGCTGGATGACTCGCTGTCCTGTAGAGCTGACTTTGCACCACTGTACTCATGGACCTCCAAGACAGGACCTTCCTCACACAGATGTGGCTTTGTTGCTAGTTGGCCCGTGATAGGATTGTCTTACTCCTCTTCTGTTTGTTGTGTGGATAAATCATCAGCAGAGCTATTGGCACCTCTGTAAATGTTGTCCACACTTATCTCTTCATGCCAGCATCTATGATCCCTGTAGGAAACGATGTCTCTCTTTTCTCTTAATAGCCAGCCACTGGAGAAATAGTCACTATGAATCCTTCTTCTTCCCCCCTGTCCTTTCCTCTGAGAGTAATGCTAATAACTGGTCTGGATTGTAACTGCACCTTCCAACCAAAACACAGGCACAGGATATAAACCTGAAATGTGTTCCCTTGGAAGTGTTTTGTGTAAATGAACTGCAGTTCAAGGTCATTTTTGCCCATTAGCACAAACAAGGCAATTGAGTTCTACAAGAAGCTAGGAGAGGATTCATAGGGTAGCTCATGTTGCTGCAGCACTACATTCTGCCCCAAAAGTCCTAGCTCATAAGTCAAGGCAGCACATCAAAGGTCAGTGCAGCATCTGTAGATAGCAATGCAGAGTGATCTCAGTCAAGCTAGACTGTCCCAGCTTGGATGCTGGACCCAAGAGAAAAAAATGGAGTCAATGTAATAGTTTAGAGAGCTGATACACAGGCAACATTATCTCCTTTTGTTTTATAGCACTTATAATAACATTACCTTCAGACTTGTTGCAGTATAAATGCTGTGACTAAGCAGGAGAAACAGAAGAGACTTCTTCCCTCCTCAGAGGAAAGAAAAGGACAGTGCAATAAGTGAGTTAGGAAATCAAAATGTGTTGTTTAAGTTTGATGGAGAAGGCATGGTCCTATGAGTCAACAAGAGTTTTGTCACAGACTTCAATGGGAGCAGGGCTTCAGCGTGAGGCAGACCGGCGCTCACACAGTCACATTACGTGTGACAGGTGAATGAAACAGGGTAAGAAGAGAAATCCAAGAGCTTAAGATTCTTTGGCTTCTCCTGGCATAAGTTAGTCAATTGCTCAAGTAGGTCAATGTCTTAGTCATGTTATTACTAAGTATAGGTTGTTGTTCTTTGGTTAAGTGAATTAGTTGCTCATTAATGGGTTCTCACTAGCAAATTGCTGTAGGCAGGCTATGTAGCAACCTTATCCCTGGATCTATCTAAGTATTGAAGGTCATCCTCAGGTTTCAGTAGGAACG
Organism: Podargus strigoides; assembly: GCA_028020825.1. Taxonomy (NCBI): domain Eukaryota; kingdom Metazoa; phylum Chordata; class Aves; order Caprimulgiformes; family Podargidae; genus Podargus; species Podargus strigoides. Next base: position 10,829,147 of record CM051623.1, on the reverse strand, counting down.
GCGTCTTGGAATCCAGGATCTAAAAACATCACCAAGGTTTCTCTGATCTGAAGTCCTGGGATCCTGTAATGAACCCTTTCATCAGGCTGATCCCTTAATACTCAGTAACTGTATCCTCAGCTGCCTCAGAGCACTCACTCACACAGCCTCCTTCTTCACTCACTCTCCCTTTCTCTCTTTCTCTTTTTTTTTTTTTTTTTTTTTTTAAATAGTAAGGAGGCAAACAAGTGTGATAATCTTGTGTGGTCTCTGAATGGCACGTGAACATTCCTTAAAATACAGCTCAGCAGATGTCAACTGTTTCACTATGGGGATACTTCCTGTTAATCTCCAGAGTTTTAACTTCCCTTTTGTCTCCTTGGAAAAAAGAATCTTTGGAAATACTATGAAAATATGGAGTTCTTAAAGCTCTATATTTTGAATTTTAAAAAGCGTTTTCCCTTTGGGAAATCTCTGTCTTTTTGTATGTCTGCCATATCCTGTCTGTCTTCTCTGTATAAGTACTATAAACTTTGATTTAGTACTGACTGTCTAGCACAGAATACACTTGATGCCAAACTAATATCAATAGTTTGAAGGTAAACTCCCCCCTGCCCTGCTGCAAATCACAGGTATTTGCTAACTCACTATGCCGTGGAGCCTGAGCACACTACCATTTCACCTGTCCAGAGCTGTGCAGAGTGTCTTCCTTGCAGGCTACACTGATTTGTATCTCCATCTCTTTCAAGAGGTGATGTCAGTCTCTAAACAAAGAGCCAAATTGGCATCAGGCTGTAGGTGCATAGCCAATCTGCTTTCCATATTGTTCTCTTGGCTTTAGTACATCATGAATAATATGTTCAAGACAGTCTGAAAACCTCAGTGCAAGCAGGATGCACTTTGTATCCCTAAAGTCTCTTTTCACATTTACATAGGCCTTGTGCCCAGTGAGGAGCCTGTATGCATGAGAGGGAGAAAAGACAGGGAGAGAGATCTCGCAGAAAACAGTTTTGTGATTTTATTTATGTGTATGATACTTCTCGAAACCATGACTGAAGACTGTGATTTTTCCACTGACATATGCATGCAATTTCTCCTGAGATGCAGGAACTGAATCTGTCAGCCTCCTGATGAGCTTTACGGAGAGAAAGACACCCAGGATAATTTAATTAGACCCCAAGAAATAACCCAAACTGAAGGACATTTTCTGGTTGTCAGGGACTAAATTCATCTTTATAACGGGCGAAACCACCACCCTGATTCAGAGGCTCCCCTGCTCTCTGATCACCTCTGAATTGCTTTTCCTCTGTGATGCTGAGAGTTCCCTGACCCTTCCTAGAGATTTGCTTCAAGATCCTTAGCTGTCAGATCCGTAGTACACCTATGGAAGTGAGGAAAAAAAGTGACCTTGTGCTATAGACCTGGGTGCTATAAAGAATGATTGAGGTCCAAAGAGTAATTTGGAGCAGCTTCAAGATGTCTAAATTACCCTGACCTGCATTAACCATTGAGGAATGGATGTGATAATAAATGATGACATAGTTACCTGGGAATGGCTGATTCTTTCTCATTTTCTATGTAGTTCCCAGGTCTGGAAGGAGGTGTAATGCTGCTTTGGTAAGTTGTGGATTATTTGTAGACTTTCACTTTGTGGGTGATTTTGTTTGTTTGGTTGTTTTTTTACTTTTTTCCCTGGAGGCTGAGTCTAGTGCAGGGGGGCAATGCACAGCAGTCTATCATGGACAAAGTAGAGCTGAAGGAAGGGGAAGGTAAAGGAAGGAATAAAAATGGGTAAGTGGAAAGATGTATATTCCTCCTTTATCACGGCTGAGATGTCATTGTTGCGAGCCAGGACTGATGGCCTGTGACCCTGAAGGTTTCTCATTATGGTTTGATCCCATGTTGCGTTGCTTGAGAGACCTGTGCTGCTTGGCATGGAAGCCGACTGAGCTCAGGGATACAAGGTCTGCTCTCAGCTCTGCTAACGATTGCCACTCTGACCTTTGCCAGACTTCTGCTCCATTTCAAGTCTGACTTTCTCATCTGAGAATGACAGAAGAAATAAGACCCTATTTTGAATATTTTTATATCATCAAATAAAAAGCTGTTGTAGAAGGGGCAATATGCCATTTGCTGCCCTTATGAGATTCTTCCTCTTCTGAATAAAGCAAGTGCTTTGCATGATCAGAGCTGAATGTGCCCCCTTGCTGAGTACAGAACTGTTGTGCAACTTGCCTACTCAGAATAATATAACTACCATTATTAATAATTATAAGTAAAATAGTTCATTAAACCCCTATTTTACAAAAACTAATATATTAACTAACTAAAAATGATGTTCAATGATCCATCTGCTAATTGCCAAAATCAGAATTCACCCTCCATCTGCTCAGAAACATACACAAAACAAGGCACTTAAGTCATCAAAGAATAACTGATCCAAACAGTAATGATAGATGTGGCTTTGTTATCTGCTCAGGTTTATCATGAGTAGTAGAATCATGTCAAATAAATGTTATTTTTTGCCAGGAAAAAATGATACATGAAATGTTTCAGGTGTTCTTTTCATCCCTGATGCAAGTGACTTGCATTTTATGTTATGTTGGTTCTGTAACCTAAAAATTGAAGCTATCAGAGTCCTGTATTTTCAAGATTCCATTGATGGCACTGAAATTTAGAGATCTGTTATCTGGGCGATTGAGATGACAGTTTTAAAACTTTTGGTATAAATATAGGGTATGGAGTAAGTCAACTTATTATTTGCCTGTGCAGTATAAATATAACCGGAGTTCATAATGTAGTATTGAAGTGTGCTGGGGTCTGAACCCCCAGCCCTGAATTAAGGTTGACATATGGGTGGTTCCCACAGCCCTTTAAGAGGAGGGGATGCATTTACCTTTTGGCTTTCCTCCAGGGTGCGGCCAGCCTTGCAAGGAAAGCCCTTGGGTAAACAAGCCCCAGGTGCCCTGCATTTTGACAACGAGTGCCAGGTGTCCTGTTTGGGGATAAAAGCTGGGCCCACTTGCAGGAAGGGTTGGAGAGTCTGTCTGTGGAGTGGACGCACTTCACAGAGTTTCCTGTTGGGGAAGGACCTCCTGACCACCCATGCAACCGGATCGCAGTCAGGTCTGGCACGTACAAACGCGGGCTTTGTGGGGAGGCAACATGGGGTTACTTCTGTCATATGTAACTGCCTTGTTCTCCTGGTTGTCTCCCATCTGCTCTGTGGGTTATCTCGTGTCTCTGTTTGTTCCATCTGTTATGAGCGATATTGTGTCATTCCTGGGGTCGCTGGGGTTGATGTCTGTTATTCGTGATCTATCTGACTTGTTTGTACCCCCAGCAATCCTCTATATACTGACCCCTTTACGTGAAATAGAACCTACGTACTGGATTGTTGTTCTGCTGCTGGCTGTGTCCTTTTTACTGGGCCTACTAATTGGCAAAACAAGTATATGCTCAATCTTCTATGTGTAGACTTGCTACAAAGTGTTAACCTTGAATTTATGGAAGCTAGGAGATAGCTTTGAAAATGGATTTACTGATACATTCAGCAGTGAGCATTTTTTAAATGTTTAGTAGGTAAAGTGAACGGAGGTGTTGGATCAAATTCACTATTACTTTGTGAAGGAACTGGGCAGTGGTTGGAGAGGATGAAGTGAAACGTACAGTAGATCAAATCTTACGGTATTTAGCACCACTTTTAAAGCTGGATGCCCTTTATACAGTGTAGAGGGGGGTACATTTGGGAGGAAGGAGCCCAAACCTAAACTTCTGGGTTTCAGCACTAAAGAAAAGAAAAGAAATTATCTTATTTACATTAGAAATATGATGGGAAATGGTAATAGCAAATTTTTATCTTTTCATATATGTCACATCTTTGGATCCTTTTCAGGGATGTACACTTCGTGCAGCCATTAATGCTTATTTAGAATGAGCAGAAGCCTGCTATATGTCGAATGTATCCTGTAGAAGCCGCAAGACTCCTCAGCAGCTGGCAGGCATTGATGGTCTATGGTTTTTAACTTCTTGAGTCAAAATTTGCAGAGTGAATGGTGTGTGTGAAATTAAATCAGCAAAAGCTTACAAGCTTGTTGAATCACAGCACAAGCAACAGCAAAATGGTCTTCTGCAAGTCTGATGTTTTGACAACAATTAATATCTATTCATATTCTGTGGGAAGCAGGGAAAAGAGAGGTTTTCTTTCTAAACAAACAGAGCCCAGTTATAGGTTAAGGTCTGAATTAGCTCTACCTCACAGAGCAATCAGAAATAGGATACAAATTAATGTCATCAAAGGGTAGATACATTGTCATATTTTTTTTCCCCTGAGAATTACCTATACTTAGCCTTTGCTATTGGAGATATCATAGCTTATATGACACAAAGCAGTTTGCCCCTGTCTGTGCATATTGGTCATTTGTGCTTGGGACTGACATATTTCTGAGTCTTAGCCATTGTTTTGACACATCAGAGGAACAGATTGGGAGAGAACTGAAGGAAATAAATATGATAGAAGTTGGAGACAAGGTCATGGGCATTTCAAGTAAATATATGATCTTAATTTTTTAGGTTAAGCTATCATTCACCAATAATAAACTGAATAATTCATTTCTTAAACTTTTAACAGGATTACTTGTCATTACTTTTAATAAATTTTTTGTCATAATCTCAATAGGATAAATTTCTATGAACAACAAAAGGGAGATGGTAAACACTGGAGAAGATTGTTTATTATTTCTGCATGACTCATGCTGTACATATGTGTTTATAATGTAGATGGTGCCCAGCGCATCTGTTAAAAATACTTGGAAATGTAATTTGTATTCTCAGGGGTATTTCAGAAGTACATAAACCTGACTCTTCTTTGAAGAGTTCATTAATGAGTAGAGATTGAGCACGCTTTTATCATGGTAATTTCTAGTTATTTATTAAATGGACTTGATATGTCTAAGGCAGAGGCCGTATTTCAGCATGAAAACCTCAGGAGAGAACCTCTTCACATACACAGAACAGTTGAAGAAAGTAAAAATCATTCCTTCTCTTCTGTAATGTGATATTTCAAAAAAATTAGTTCAAGAAAAATTACTTTAAGAACTGTTTTGATGAGAGTCTAACTAAACTAGCTACTGGTATTTTTTTAATGAAATTTTATTAAAATATATAGTGCTATTAGAATTGTACAGCTGAAGTGATACTCTTTCCACCAATTAACCTTCATCACAAGGAGTTTCTCTCTCTTTGACCCAGCTCTATCTGCTAACAACATCAAACTTTAAAATGGCAGCCTTAATAATGAAATCTCAAGAAAATATTATTTCTGCCAGGAAAAATCTCACTATTTTAAATTGAGGTGGTGCTGAATGGAAACAAAAAATGCAAATGTGCAGGACAGGTCTTAAATGTAAGTCTCTGGTTTTGAAGACTATGTGAAATGGAGTCAAAATTGTGTGGCTGACTTGTGAGAAATTTTTCCATGTGTCTTTAATGCTAGATGACTTTTTCCTGTCCCAGTTGAGTAAGCCAAGCTGTACCTTGATTTGCACCAAGTGCGAATCTAACCTAGTTATTTTAATGTGCTTAGTTCATCTAATGTGTCCATCTTTCTGTTTCTGGGTGCCATCTGCATATGACACATTTTGCTGTCCTCTCTGCACTATCTGCGATAGGCACGGCACAGACTTAGAGGTGATTCATACCCATACCATTGAATTTCTGTGGTTTTGCCTCAATCTAAAATGCTATCATGAGGTTGTTAGAAGTTAGCCAGTGAACTACTTTTCTTCTAAATTTGCTCGCTCATCTTCTTGCAGTGTAAGTGAAACAGAAAACATGTCTCTTCTCATACAAAGGAGTTTATTTTCATTGATTCTTTTCTTATCTATATATGAGAATATTTTATCCTTCAACTTAATTGATAGCTGACCTTTTCTCCATCTGCTCTAAACCAGGGAAGTACAGTGTTTCTCTTGTAATTACATTTCTGCCACAAGGTATTTTTCTTCTTTTAGGAGATCAAAACCATTATTGACAGCAGGATGCAGTCTTTTCAATATTTTAATCAAGAAGCCCACTATGTTTGTCTGATGCTTTAGCCTGCCAACAGGAGTTTAATGGTCTACTGGAGCATTAGCAGCAACTAATCATTGTTCAGAAAATCTAACTAACCCTAGGTTATACCAACCTGGCAGACAGGACATTAGCTGAGGGCAGAGACTCTTCCATTAATTGTTTATGCAGATGACCCTGTGGTGGAAAGGTGAGCATTTTCTGATTTGCCTTGGGCAGTGTAAACCAGCCTGAAAAACCCATTGCAATTACAGGATGTTAAAGAGGAAGTAAAGACAGAGCAGGTGGCATGGAGAGCACTCCTGCGAGCCCATCATCAGCAAGGTTTTATTCTTGTTCCCACTGCAGCCAATGGTCAAATCCCTGTGGATGTAAGGAGAGGGAATCGCCCTCCTGGCTGAGATCCAGCACGATAGCTTCCCGTATCTCGTATAAGCTGCTATTGGGGCATGATGGCATGGTGTTCTGTCCTGCACTGAGCTGACATAGTGAATGACTGTTCTTTCTCTAATTGCTCTTGCCACAGTCACCTGGGTCGCTAAAGGTGCAAGAATGAGCTGAATGTTTCTCTGCCCTATAGTCGTTAGTTGGAGAGCTGAGAACTGAGAATATCAGTTGGTTCATAGGTTGTGAGCTGTGAAGGCTGAGATCAGTAATAGGTGGGTTTTTTCACCTGCTGGAGGAGATAACATATACTATTACACTTGAAATCCTCTAATACCCACAGTCAGAGTGTCCAGACGGCCTGAAGGGAGTGCTTCAGCACTCGGCATTCAGCAAGCTGAATGGGTTGAGACATCTGAATCTCCCCATCACGGAATCGTTTTGAGGAAGAGTGAGGAGGGTTATCAGGAAGAAATGGGTAGATCAAGAATAAAATCACCATGGGATCAGGATGACATATCTGTTGACAGAACTGAGAGCAGTGTAAGAACTGCTTTCCATGTTGTGAAAAAGTGAGTTCTTAATTGCTTTTGTTTCATTTTATCAGATCAGAAAAGCAAAGAGATACTGCCTGTTCTAAGCTTCATTTTGGGTAACGGTGACAACAAAGATTAACTTTTTCTCTGTTGTGTAAATCTAACAGTATCCCTTTCTGAAAGCAAAATCAAATTTGTTAATGTTAGAGTCTTGTTTTGGCACTTGTTTTTCCAGTTTTGGCACTGGATAAGTTGGTACCATGCAATTCTGAGAAGATGTTATCAGGAAGCAAATAAACATGGTCAGCTTAAACTCATGGCAGGAAGAATTTGGAGAATGAGATTGCTAACTACATATTATTTATTTTTAATGTGTAAAAGTATAAAACTTTTTCAGGTACCTTAGGTTTAGTTTTTAAAAGATTTTGTGTCTATTCCTGAAAGATTTCAGAGATAGCCATGGCGATTAGTTTCCTGGGAAAATAATTGGAAACTCCCTGATGTGGTCTTGTCCTAATGCACATGGTACTACATACAGAAGGGTCACCCATGAGAGAGAGTATTGTGCATTTGCAGTTCTCTTCTTTGACAAGACTTTGAACTGTCATGATCCACACCCCTACTTCATCCATTTATACAGGCACTTCCTTTCCTGGATCCAAATAGTGTGTCCTGAGCACTTGTACTCCCTTCAAGTGTGTCAGCTGTCTGGTGTACCTGCAGAGCCCGAATCTTCAGTCTTGAGGAGAAGATTTCATTTTAGCAATGAAAAGGGGTTTTGCTAGGGATAGTTTGGTTGTGTTTGCCTCAAATGGCTGTTAGAATCAAATCAGGGGGCTAAACCAGCTGCAAAATATCACCTCTAGCAAATGGTTTGCTTTTCTCAGGAGCCTTTTTACTTATGCTCTGTCCTTAGATGATGAATCCTTCCTTAGGAAGGGGACAGTCGTCCCTGGCCCTGCCCTGTGCTCTCTGGCATTGCCGCTGGAACCAGGCAGCATTCAATGGACAGCACACTGACAGATAAAAAACTGGTGCATTTAAGAGAACACAGATAACCAGTAGGACAGGTACAGTCATTGTACAAAGGCTGAAACTGGAACAAGACAAATTATTTAATGCATAAACAAGGCCTTGCTCCTAGGATGTAATGTAGGTAACTCTTCTCATCCTTCCGAAAAGGACATTGTCCTGCTGCAAAACGTATCTTCCCCATTTCCCCTCAAGAGCATCTATTTAATAGATTTTATTAATTAAGAACAAACATTTGTCTTAGACCTGCCAAACACGACCAGATCTCTACATTACTGTAGCTGGGATAAGATTTTCCTTTTGTTTGCTTTTTTGTGATTCTGTACTGAACCTCTCAAGGTACAACTGGCTATGTTGCATCTTGGGTTACTGGCTACGTTGCATCTTGGGTTGCATATCCAAAAAACAGGCTGAGAGGGAAGGAAAATTCCATATGCATAATCCAGAAATACTCAAGTGAGACATTCAGCCTGCTCAGATTGTTGCCTCTGCCTGCGCTCTGCTGGGAGCACAGCTAATCTGGTACAGGGTAGCCAAGGGGAGGTGGCTAATAATTGCGGCCTGGCCTGTACCTTCAGTAAATTACTGTCAGACAAAAGCAATGAGGAAGCACAGGGTAATGGTGACTCATCCATGTGTGCCTGAGTCACAAGGCCTCCTGGGTCTGCTCTGCCAATGTCGTTTTAGTGCAGGGTTTTAGGTTTGGTTTTTTTTCCCAGCACTTTTTCAGAGCTGTGCCTAGAATCAGACACTAGCTTGTGCAAGTTGCCACTTAATGCTTTCTTTTATCCACTTTTCAAATGAGTGAGCTGTGTGAGGAGGGGTGAGGAGGTTTTTCCTTAGCGTGGCAGTAGTAATACAACTGATTTAGATATGACTGCTTTAAACTGTAGACTGAGGTTAAGTGCAGTCAACTGGTTCAATCAAACAGAAATGTAGGAATTAATATAAATGAGCATCATAAATTGGACATATCCTGATCTCTTATCTTTAAGGAGACAGTACATATGAGACCCATTCTCTGCCACAGTAGCCTCTAAACTGTGCTCCTTAGAGAGCTGGAAAATGGGCTTAGATTCACCATACCAGAATTCTGGGTATGTGCCAAGTGTTTATTATTTCCTGTGGCTTGAAGGGCTTCAATGAGAGACAGTGGGAAGCACACTGTGCACTGGGTATGGGTAGGACCTAGGCCTATCGAAGCTTGACTGTGGTTCTGGCTTTTTTTTTTTTCTGGTTGTATTTCTAGTCCAACCCCTTCTATTCAAGAAAGTACCTAGGTGGTTATAAAAAGCATCTGGAAACAAGAAGGATCCTGCATATCTTTATTCAGCTATGAGTACTGCAGAGAAGCGGAAAGCTGTAGATGCTACTAGTGACCCAGTTAAAATACCTGCAAAATTCTTGCATTTTCTCTGTCTACACTGGTAACAGAATACTGCACAATCATGTGGGTGGATGGGAGGGTATTTTGTAAGGTAAAGAGGAAAGGTGTTATGGCCCACTTGTGTTAATGATTGCACATCCTTCGACCTTTTGCATATACATTCCTCTCCAGAATCATTAGCAGTGTACTTGGGTGAGGCAGCCTGTACACTTTCTCATGACTGGCACGTGACCGTGTGGTGCATGAAATAAGGATTTGAGGATACCAGGAGTGACTGTGTTATAATCCCTGTTCCTTCATATTTCATCTTGCAGTCACGATACGTAGATATTAAACTCTCTATAACATATCCTGAAGGCTTGGGCAGAGTTAGGGTGAAGAGGAACATGATATTCTTATCCATGACCTCAGTTCCCATAACCAGCAGTTTTGCATAGACTCATCTGTTGGGATGGGGTGTGATGGGATGGTGAAATAGTGCTGCAATGCTGGCAAAGAAGGAATCTAGAAAAAACTCTTGAAATAATTTCATGATTTGATTATAAATTCTTTAGGTTTCTACTGTCTGGGCTAAGGGCTAAGGCAACAGCTTCTTCTGTTTCTTCTTATGTGAGCTTGACTTACGTGACTAAACAGGCTGTGAAGCTGGCATCTGTCAGAATAATCTTTCCATTAAACTGATGGTCCTTTTTAATGCAGTCTGTGTTTTCTTTTAATGGTAGATGGTATAGCAGTGCAATGGAAAGCAAATAATTTTTTCTTTTCAGTTTAATCTTCTTAAGGCAAGAGGTAATCCTCTGCTAATTTCCTCCATCAGAGCAAACATATGTCTCAATCACATTTGTAGCTGGAGCAGAACAGCGCTCAGCACTCAAATTATGCTAATAACCATTTTGATTACCTCTTCTTTGCCATTTATTTATATGGGGGATCCAGCGAGTATATCTTTCCACTATGTGAATTTATGTGTTAAATCCACATTATTTTCGTTAATAGCTCTGTGAATGCTTTGGCATGCAACTGTCCAGCTCCTTGGCTCCTTGACAAGTAAACGTGAAGCAATGCTGCAGTCCTACCCCAATGCATCCAAACCCTTACCTCTTAGTCTTGCCTACTTTGATCTGGCAGAGACAGGTGTGAGAGGGACTGCCAAGTGCTGCCTCAAGCATATTTTATTTGAAATGTTTTGCAGGTAGATGAGGTTCAAGACATGTGCTTGTGGAATTCATGTGAGATAGTATAGTTATGCCATCCAAACTGTTAAAGTAATACTGAGGGTGGACTACACTATGTATATAGATGCATATAGAAAGCCAGAAGAAACCTTGTAAACATGAGTTATAATCTGTGGTCTGTAGTATTGATTCCCTTGAATGGTGATATACTAGTTTTGGAGCACTATGCTTTTGTACAATACAAACTTTTACAATTTCATTTGTTCTGTGTCTAAACTGAAAATTTATCTGTTCTGCTTGGTTTTCTTATTGTATCAAAGTATGAGCACTATTGCACACGTATATATAATACAGTATGTTAAGAGTGATTGAGGCTAAGTCAATAGGATTGTCACTCATGTTTTGATGTACCTTTTTCTTTCTTGTCAGCCTTCCCCTCTGAGTAATTCTTGATGGATTTCTCCTGGTGCTGATAAGCACAGCTGAGTAGTAGCTGCGAGAGTGACACTAAGTACAAATTTCTCTGCAGCATCTCCTTAACCATGCAGAACAACAGATATCAGTCATTTGTAATTATGTTCTTTGGATGAAAGATCTTTTGCATCAAGGTGTCCATGAACTGCTGAACTCGGATACGATGGTTGTAAGGATCAGTTGTCATAATCCAGATATTTTCTAGAAACTGATGGATATTGAAAAACCTGACCTGAGTGTTTCATGCAACTGTGTACACCTTCAAAAGGGATGCCTGGAATTTAGACAGGATTTTCATTAACTCAGACTAGGCTTCCAAAAGGTATGCTGAAGCCTGTTACAAGTTCTCAGTGGAGTGAAAGGTTCCTCAATGGAGACCTGTATTTAGTGTAAAATTTAGGTCTATATTTATGCATGTATACTTCAGGCCCTTGGATTTATTTTACAACAGGAACGGAGTGTGTTCTTTGGCCAGAAGCTGGATACCAGCTCTGACCAGAGAAAAACATGCAATAACGATACATCACCACCAAAGTGAATAGGAGGGTTGCCTGTGAAAGCAAGACAAGAATAAGTCTTTGCACATTTTTTTACTTCTGTTTTATCTTTACTACCTCTTTTTTTTTTTTTTTTTTTTTCAGAATAAACAATTTGAAATCTTAATTGAATTATATTTTGTTGGCTTTTTTTCTTGTTTAAGTTTGAAGTTAATTGAAACGGTTGAAAATAGTTTGGTTACTATTCCACAAATAATCGTTGCTCGGCCTTCTGTTTCCCACATAATATTCAAAGTCAAATCTTCAGCAACATTAGGAAGTATTTTCTTAATTATGCTATGAAGAAAGCATTTGATATACTTTGTTGTTAGTGTGGCTAAGCTGTGAAACCATTATGTATTTCCTACCGTAGGAGCAAATCTTCCTCTAAGACCCAAGATCAACAAAACACTTAAGCAGCTGCTTATGAGATGAAATCCCATCCCAAGGCAATTTTTAAAATACCACTTTTAATCATCTTTTCTGGGATTCTCTGTTATTGTTTTATTTAGGCTGCTTGGGAATGAAGGAAAGCAGAGAAAACTTTGTGACAATGTTGTTCACAGGTGAAAAAAATCTCTGAGGAGAAGCACACCAATACTTTTCATTCAGTACTGCAAGGTTTAGATGAATGGATTTTGAAATACAGAGATAATCTACTGTACCAATGACTCTGTTTTATTATTTTTTCCAAATGTGTCATTGAGCCAGTCCACTAATAATTTCATCAGTGGTGGTGTCCGTCTCAGTCACTAACCTAATTCTTCAAAAATTTATTTTTACAATAGAAAAATTTGGATGAGTGATGCATTGTCAGAGATGATTTCTGTTGCTTTGATATTGATTCAGAGTATTTAGATACTCAGCAGAAATTATACTTCTCTTTCACTTGCATAGCGCAGAAGGAATCCCCTTCTTGCATTCTTGTGTGTTAACAAATCATATCCGTGATTTTTTCTAATGTCATTACTGAGGTAGCTGAAGGCTCTGTCTAATAGGAGGGAGGGGTAGTGATAGATGACCCTGCTTCTGAAGAACTTCTAAGATATGCTGGCAAGAAGTGGGTAGGGAAGAAAGAGAAATGGCTTGTCTAAAATCACAGGTAACTGGCGGAATTCAGGTTCCTGCCTTGTTGTGTGTTCTCAGGGTACCATCTATTTCAGACAGACGTATATTTGCATCTGCATACACACTCAATCTATGCTAAAGTGCAATCCTGTTCTTACAAATTGTTCTCTTTCTGAATATTATAAGGATTATCACATCCTTAAGAGAATGACTGAAATACCCAGCGATTTGTTAGGGGGTGCCAATTAAAGTTTTAATGCTGTAACAGCTGTTGTCTGCTTGTAAATGATTTCTTCTAATTTGGGGATTTTCTGTTAGCACATAAATGCTTTGTTAATAAATGTGAAAGTCTCCAAGGAATTCTGTGCATTAAACTTTAATAATTGAAGAGTGCAGAGGAATAGCTGAAATAAAAATGATTGCATTATGGAGCAACTTTTAAAATGTGCCATGCATACTAAAGATATCCTAAACTTCCATGATACTGCACCTATTTTGTTGGTGTGGTTTGGTTTTCTTCCTTTTGGAATGATCAGCTCTCAAATCCCTGAAACAAGTTAGCCAGGGTAGGTTATTTGGGAAATTAAAGTTCCACTTAAGATCTCTTTGTTTCTAAGAAGATATTCTGTAACCTTGCAGTACAGGTCTACTACCTTTGGCAAAACCACAGCTATTTACATCATCTTAAAACTTGGCCCACAGTATACATAATGTGATCTATCATGTACTATTCAGCTGGTGTCTTAAGCAGTTTCCTTTCAAGTCTTCTTTTCCCAATTCTTTGAACTCCTCCCATCAAGTCAAATTTGACACAGTGCTGGAAAATGCAGCCTAGGCGAGTGAGTAGCCAGTCTGTGATATGAAATATCCAAGAATGAGGATTACTGGGGGTAAAAAACTTCTATATTTTAAGCTACATATAAGGAAGATTAAAAAGCCAAAAGTCATCAGTGCAGATGACCAACTTTCCCTAAAAGTGTTTCTTAAAGTAGACATTTTACCAACATCAATGTTTGCAGGGGGTATAGAGGTAGACGATGATGATGACAATGATATTAATAATAAAAGTAATAATAACAATAATAATTAACAATATATACTACCATAACTAACATAATCTGAACAACAATAATAAGATATGAAAAGAAGTAACATAACTAGATATAATACATGAAATCCTGCATATTCCACATAGTGTTATCTGCAACCAACATAGGACTTTTGCAGGGCTGATCACTGTGTTAGCAGACACCAGCCTCATCTTATAATGTCATCATTCTGTTTGAGTCTTGCTAACAAGGCTGGCCATGATATGTTTTTGTTCAACTTGTGCTTCAGAGAAGTTGGCAGCAGTAGCTGGTGCCCTAGATCATGCACCTCCGAGTTGTTGCTGAGGGAGCTCAGTATATTGGGTGTTAAGCAGTGGCTTTGGTGTGATTTTAATTTAGACGAGTCAAACGGGTGCATATCTTTTCCTCTACAACACTGTGTACCTCATCATGTCTGTCTTTGTGCCAGTCACATACATTATGCATAGAGTACATGCTGTCAAATCACTGCAAGGTAACCTCTTTCAGTTTCACTAGTGGATTTAAAACTGTCCATGGTTGCACACAAGTGGTTTCTCTGTCAGGATCAGTGCCTGAGTGGATCTCCATCTGTTGTCCCCAACAACATTGCCGCTAGCTGGATGCTCAGGAGGAGAAGCAGCCTGGGCTTCCCCAATCAGCAGAGGCAGTGGTGTGGGGCACCACTGTTTTGTCCATCTGCTCCTTCAGTAGAAAGCAGCTCAAGAGATCTGCTGCTGCGTTGCCCAAAGGTGTGGTGTCTGATTGAGCTGAAGTGGGCTGGAGCCACACAGTTCTCTCTCTTGTTATCAAAACCAGACATTTAATGAGCTGCAGTGGCAGAGGTCATCCAGAACAGTGGCTGTCCACTGAAACATGCGGGGAATTTCATCTCTTCAGAAGCAGTGTTTTGGACTTTGTGAAATCCGATTGCATGCCAGGTGTCCAATTTTGCATTAGAAGCATGTGTTTAGGAGTGTACTTTCTTGTAGGTGCAACACAGAGGAAAGAGAGGTGTCTCCTAGAGTGCAATACCTTGTAAACATAGACCAGTCTGAATTGAGCAGACATCCATAATTTCCTAGCATGATGTAAGGGATGTTTGTTTGGGCTGATCTCCTTGGTTTGAGCACCAGTCTTCCTTTTTCAAATGATATTTAATTGCACACTTCAAAAGCTTTTACTTAAGGAGAAAAAAAAAAAAAAGTTAAAGAAATAACTTGATGAAGTAGGATTTACTGGACTTCTTTTTTTAATAGTTAGAACAAAAACAAATCAGCACAACAGCGTAATTATGAGTTAATTATTCTAATAACTTTCAGTTTCATTTTTATTTTTAATCTTGATTTCTTTTTCTGTGCTGTAGAATAGGAGACAATCTAAACAATGAATTAATTAATTACTCTAAGCTCCTTGATCTCTTCCTTGTTCTTTCCACCCCCTCTTTTCAGATAATTAGAAGTATGAAATAATCAGGGCAAGATTTAATTTGCTTGCTCCTTCCTTTCTCCCAACTAGTCCAATTTTTTTTTTCTTCTGTGAATCTCCTTTTTTTCTTCCTCTTTTATGCACACCTTCTTATCTATATTTAAGTTACATCAAGAGCAGGTAAAAAAGGAAGGGCAGTGAAAAAGACCCCTACTACCCATTATTAGTTTCTCAGTGGGTGAATTACTGCAGTTCTTGCTGCAGCCTGTTGAAATCAATGGAGCTCTACTGAAACAATCTTGGGGACCTCCTGTCTCTGTAAGAGTCATCAGAGGCTTCACTGTGCTTTGCCATTGGGATCTACTGCACAGGCAATACAGTGTTGTGCAGTACTGAGTGCAAGAAAATCCATGCACTCATACATGGTTCATAATTAGCAGCACTCTTTCTTACTACCTTCTGCAGCTTCCACCCTCAGCTTGCACTCCCTGGAAACTAGGAATTAAATCCAGTGATGTAGAGGGGATTACCTGCTGCCTGCAGCTTTGCAGTGTGGGCTTATTCAGGCACATCAGATTAAAACTTCCCTTTCCTGAGAGAGGGCGGTGGGGTAATATTGGTAGTATTTGCAAGACTCAAAAGAGATGCATATTAGTTTGCAGTGGTGTTGTTTTGATATATTTTCATGGTTTTACAAAGCTGCCATTGTACAACTGTATTTTTTTCAGCTCTCTAACTTGTTCTTAGCATCTTTCTCATCTGTCCTCTTTGAGCCTATGGGAATATTCATTCTCTCTTTGCTTTCTCTGCTCTCCTCTGCTTTTTCCCCACTTCCTTATCCTCACTCTCTGCCTATTCTTCTCCCCTCTTGTCCTGCCTCTTGGAGAACATACATACCTGTATGCTAAACCTTCTGCCTTTTCCAGTATCTGAATAACTGTATTAACTCTGAGAGGTGCGTTTTTAAGGTACAGTTCTGGTGTGTTCTGTCAACAGCTACACCTATGCAGATCACACTGGCATATGTATTTTTTAAACATTGACTTATCAATGTTTCTGTCTACTGATAATTGTATGTTCAGTCCTGCAAAGTACTAAGCATGTCCTCCAAGTTGCTGAGCATTACCAAATCCCATTGCTGTTGAAGAAGAGACACAGAATAACTGAAAGTCACCCAAACCCCTCTTCCATTCCTAATCAGGATGGTGTAGGAAATGGCATGCTTATCAGCTCTAGTAGATCTGTCTGATTTAAATTATAGTGCATCTCTAGATGGCTTTGTATTTGTTTGTTTTAAAAAGTAGTCTGTGAACTTTGGCATACTCTTTGTAGGAAATTAAAATGGCAGGTGATCTTTGGATACCTTTGACTTCAGTCTAGAAGTATGTATTGAATAATGAGGTGCACGTTTTCTTCTCCGCTTCTGCTTTATATTCCTCCAGCATACTTCACTGGCATAATTCTTCACTTTCCCAATCTGGCTCTACAGTGAGTAGTCAGCAAGCAATAAACATTGAAAGAAGGCTGTAATTGCTGCTTACACAAGTTACATCCAACCCAAGATTGATTTTAAAGTGAGAAAGAGTCTGCTAAGATGACAGAACTACAACTTGGCTTCTGAGCCCTTGAGTGCTTCCCAATGCTTTGTGGCAGATTTGGAAGTGAAACAAGGCTGCGAAATGGTGTCGATAGCGTCATTGGGACAAGGAGGTCAAGGGTTTAAGGGTCTCACTTTGTGTGTGGGAAAGGAGATGCAGGGACATTGGAATGTCATAGCCAGATTAAAATCATGGAAGGCAAGTCTCAGGGTCAGAAACATTTGTCTACTGCATGGGCAAATTAACGAATCATTTCAGCAGTCTTCTAAAAAATACTGCTTTTTATAAAGTTGCAGACAATGACTGAGGATGTTTTGGGTCTTGAAAATCAGAAAATTATGCACATTAATGCTGAAATTAATCTATTTCATCTGTGTCCTGTCGAATAAGACATAAGGTGATATTTTTCATCTTTGAATCTTGACAAATTGGTGTTTTTGCAGAATAAAAATATGTAGCATAATAAATCTCTTTCTAGAGTCTTTGAGCTTATTAAAATAAATGGATATCTAAATTTTGGAAGGTTTCAGGCAAATGAAGCCAATATTTGTTTCTGAAGTGGTGGTTATATTTGAGCTTAGATTTTCTACTGTTATTCTGAAATACTGTCTTTTTTCTACAAAGAGAAGTGATTAGAGTTTGCCTTCATAAACAGCATTTTGGTAGGCTTACACAAAATTGAATAATTATGGATTCCAATGACTTCAAGAATTTCTTTCTCATCTTTAGTTCAACACTAGATCAACAAACAAGTGCAAAGTCCTGAAGTTGGGGAGGAACAACCCCAGGCACCGGTATATTGGGGCTGACCAGCTGGAAAGCAGGTCTGCAGAAAAGGACCTGGGGGTCCTGGTGAACACCAAGTTGAACATGAACTAGCAATACTGCATTGCAGAAAAGAAAGCAAATAGTGTCCTGGGCTGCATTAGGAGGAATTTTGCCAGCAGTTCGGTGGAGGTGATCCTTCCCTTCTATTCAGTACTGGTGAGGCCACACCTGTAGCACTGTGTCCAGTTTTGGGCTCCCCAGTACAAGAGAGAGATGGACACACTGGAGAGAGTCCAGTAAAGAGACACAAAGATCATCAATGGAGTCAGTCCTTAGGAACTGAAACCACCAATCCTGACTCTTTGTCTAGACCCTTGGCAAGACTGAATTCTGCCTTGGCAAAAGGAAAAAAATTGCAAGTGTTTCAACATTGACCAGTTCCTCCTGGGATGCCTCTTCTTGAAAATTACTTCATATATAAAATTGAAAAGGTAAAACAAATCAACCAGCCAACCAGATATTCAGAGAATGACTAGAAAATACATATTTCTCTTCTTTCATATGTTTACATTGCTTTTCTGTAACGATGCCACCTGCTTCCTTTTAGGTCAATAACAGTCTTTTATCTGCAAAGGTTTTTCTTGAACATATTCCAGTTCAGGAAGAACATGTTCTTATGCTTCTGGTAAAAAATTCCTTAAACCCAAGACTTACGTATGGGGACAATCTGTCTGTCAATATGCACCAGATGTGTTGACCATAAAGTTGATTTAGTATTCTGCACCCGTATTTTCTCATGAGGCAGACTAATGAGAAAGGGAAATAGATAAGGGAAATGTCAAGGAGAATTGCAGTGAAAATTTAGATTGTTTTGCAGACAGGTAAATAGAAATGGGGATAAAAAGCAGGAACTTTCATTCTGCCACAATTGCTTCTACTGTACAATACCAGACACTTTTAAAAACAGAATTTGGGAAGGAAAAAGCCCTTTGCTATGGAAACCTGGCTGCCTCCATCAAATCTCTAGCTAAACGTATTTTTACACTATGCCTGGCAGGAGAGGTAATCACAAACATGACACAGCAAATAAATGTTATTATCAACTATATTGTAGTTCATTTATGATGGGCATTTGTGAAAACTTGCACAGTTTTAAAGACTCTATTGTTGGAGCAAACGTGTTTTGCTGAAACACAAACACTGTAGGAAATAGTGCTGTCTTCAGGGATGGGAAAAAGAAAAGATACTCTTGCAGGGTCCTGTATGCTGTGCAGGGTCCTGTATGCTGACTGATGTCCTAGTTCCTTTATTAATCAGCTTTCAAATGAAATCGTATACTCAGACAGGATGTGCTGACGAAATTATTTGTTGCCCCAAATTTGTCCAATATAATCGATCACTATATTCTTAGTAACTCCCTTGTTCTTTTTTTACTGGTTTCAAACTAGTTATTTGAAAAATAAAAAGTATTTCAGGTTTTTATTATTGGAAGATAATGTAGAGAAAAGGAGAGTGACATGAACTAGAATGCAGGAGAAGTGGTGTTTATTTTAAGCTCTCACACTGATCTGATGACTTATCTTGACCAAGTTAGGTGACCTTTTTTCTCTTCTTTTCTGTTTTCAAGATGGTGATAAAGATACTGGCCTACTTCAGTCAAGTGCCTTGATAATCTACTTGCTGAAGATATGCGATATGTGAAAGTTAGGTGTTTCACCTGCTGTGCAAGGCAAACGGTCAGCTCCTGCTATATTCAGTCCCTGTTCCCTCTGATTTGAGCTTATAAAGTTAGATAAAAATAAGTGACAGTAGTAGATAACCAGTTCTTCATACATAGATACATAGATAATCTCAATCAGATGGGAACAAAGAACAGATGTTCCCTAAACATATGTGCAAACAAGAAATTGCAAGCATGAATGTTCATGAGCTATGAATAAAACAGGAGAAAGAAACAAATTATGATTTCAGAATGTCAACAAATATTTGTGTGGCCTGATTTAGAAATTTTCAGCTAGCTTTAAAAAGGGAACATTTAGGAAAATGAAAGTATGTGGGTATTTTTTATTTATTTTTTTTTAAACTCTGAGCAATAAGGACATTTACCTAAGGGTCTGCAGTCTTATCTGAACAAGAATAAGATGGCTAAATGGACATTGTGCCAGGACATTCTTCTCTTTGCACCTAGGCTTTTCTCCACATGATTGAATTTGTAATGTAGACAAAGAATTAACTTTCCAGATTCTTTCAGTGCTAAATTTTCTCTTGATTTAGTTTCAGTCACCTTAAAACCTTCTAAGACTTTTATTTTTCTCAAAGTGAGCATTAAAATGACTTATTAAAAACTCAGCTGTTCTACTACTGTTATATTTTCCTTCCTTCCTTCAAATCATCTGGCTGCATTTAACTCAGACTTTCTCTTACTCGACTTTTAAATTATTGTATCATAATGCCATTGATTTCAGGGCAGATTTGCAACATCCTGCAGAAGAAAATTAGGTTGAAGTCAAGTCTCTAATTGTAAAGATATTTTTCCACTACCTGACAGGCTACTCATTAGCAATATTACAAATGGGAGATAAGTTGTTAAGCTTCATTAAATGTCTTAAATCATTACATACTACCTTCTTTTATTGTTGAATGGGATGAAAAAACAACTCTTGAGTTTTCCTAAGATATAAAGTTATAAAGAAGATACAAGATACAAGATAGATATAAGGTATAAAAAGGTATTTTTCTGTTAACACAATTGCATTTTCACTATTAAGATGTTTATCTTGTCCAGGCTTCTGGAATTACAGAGATGATATTGTGGTTTTCTTCTAAATATGCAGAAAGAAACCTGGAAGATGTTGTTTTCTCGTATATGCACTTATAAAATGTCATGAAAATATGACTCTTACTTTTTAAAAGCTTTTGGGGACATGTGTGACAGGTATGTGTTAAAATATATTTAGTTCTCCGCAGCGGTTCATACAATGATATTTTTTCCATTTGGTTGAAGAAATCGTAGATACTGTTCCAAATAGGAACATTTACAAGCGCTTTTCTTTGATGTACACTGATTTAAAATATATTTCATCCTTGAGGAAATACTCATATGATGTATTTTGTACACCATGAGTAGCAAATTCATCTTAGTGAAAATTATTCTCTCTACTTAGAAAACTTCACGTTTCTGTATGAAGGCTGCTTTGTAAGGTCGAAGGTGTGAGTTCGCTTTTGCACCACAGCAAAGCAAAGGTGAAAGCTGTAAAATATCTGCAAGCGTGCTTGGCACCTGATCAGCTTTGATTTACAAGGATGTTCATATTATTGTTATTGAATTAATATATTTGCACTGGCCTGCTTTAATTTAGATGTGTTCCAGACCAGTTAACTGGAAGAGCTAAATAGGTGTTTAGTGTTTAATAGATATGATTACTAGTTTTATTTAACTGATTCATAGAGCTGAGTAGCAAGTGGTTTTACTCAGCCTCTGAAGTACTTGAGATTTAAGAATGTTCCTATGGCACATGAGGAAAAGATTATATATTCCGTTGGGGTTTTCATGTGTACATGTGTGTCCGCACACACACACAATCCTGGTAAGAAGAGAAGGTAAAATTCTTGCTGCGTAGCCTGCTGGTGAGGGTGCTTAATGAGAAATGTAAGCCCAGAGCAAATGGGCTGCATTTAGGTAATTTTTATGTCTTCAATACTAAGTAATGTGGGATGGGTTTCTCTCCTGTCTGCTCAGGAGGTCTGCACTATACCTGAGGGTCTCTACTTGAGAAATGCTGTGAAAAGTTTCATTTCTGCAAATCAGTGAGTCACAGGGAAAGTATTTGTTTGAAAATTCCCAATCATTTCCATTTAGTCACTCATTTTGGTGATAGTTTTCTTCTTGAGTCTTCCCTTCTTCATCCCCTCTCTTCTCTGAGTATATTATGCAAAGATGGTTGCTTTCTGATAAATCTGATGAAATTTTAACAACAGTGATTCTTCAAACATCTGCTACAACATCTGGGCCTTTTGTGTTTAATAGAATCTGGTTACTGGTTTGTTCTACTGCTGGCTGCTTCCTTTGTACTAGGCCTAGTAATTGGCAAAACAGTAGGAAAACCACAGACTCCACGAATGACCCTTCGTATAGAGTTTTCAGGGTCTTCGAGAAAAAATAATAGCAAGTGTTGCCTGTTGCCACTCTTGTTATTTTACCCATATGTTCCTTTAATGCCCTCTAATAATAACTAGTAAGTGCTAGCTATTCCGAAGAGAGAAGCAGAGTGAAGGGTGAAAATATCATTGTTGAAATTATTGGATCTGTAAATGTGGGTTGATTATTTCTCTTTTTGTTTAATGTGAGGCTACTTAAAGTTTTTTAGCAGATAGGTTAGATTTCCTTTCCCCTTGGAAATATATTAAAAGTGGAAAAGAGGAAAGAATGAAAGATGGGAGGGAAATGGTTTGATGACAAATGAAAAAGAGGAAAACAAGAAGTAGATGGATATATAAGTTCATCTGGAGAGAGATTTTGTTCTTAACGTTGTTGTGTGGGCATTACATGAGTTTTGCTGACAACTTCAAAGGGAGCAAGGGGAAAAACCCAAAAGAAAGACAAGTTCTATTCTTTGTACAGTAAAGATGTGTGAATATTCAGGGGTCATAAGCTGTAGGTAAATCTCTGTGGTTCAGAACTGACAATGTCAGATTCTGGAAATAAGCTTGTGAGATACTGTTTGCATCTAAAGTAGAAAACAGATGTACTGTGACCGGTGCCAGGACCTAGTTTGGGTTTTTTTTGGCAGAGAGAATCCATATCTTGTGCTGCTCTACTAATGAGTCAAAGCTTAAAGTCTTAGTTTGGCCTTTCTTTAATAAATTATATAAGGGGAATGAATGAAAAATGGTTTTGAGTTTGATATTTGTATTTCTTCAAAGGTTTATCTTAAGTTTAAGTAACCCAGACCTTACCCAGACTCATTGAACCCTCAAAGTAAGCTGGAGTGAGTCTTTGAATACTGAGATCAGTGTATTTAGCAGGCAATTTTTTAGCCAATGTTAGGGTAGCAACTCCAATATGCAGGATCAGGGTTGGACAATATCTTAAGGCCTTCTTATTTTCCTTACTGTTCTTCAGCTGCTCTGAATGCCAGTTTGAAACGGCCTAGTGTGTGAACTTCCCTTCAACACAGGACAGTAAATTTTTTCTGAAAAAATTTATGGCACAACTCTAAGGTTGAATCTAGCAAAGATATTCAGCTGCTTGGAAAAAAATAGGTTCTTTCCTGAGGAAGAAAATGCTGGCATTTTAAAAGTCGGAGCTCAGTGTTAAACTTGTGAAGGTATCTTGACTTAGAAGTGCAGAGTCACCTGTTGTGTTTATTGATCTGAAATTGCTTATTCTTAAATCACTCAGTTTATTTACATGCTTTAATATGTGTCTAAAATCTGAACTTTAGTCTTCCGCTGTTTAAAATTTAGGCCCAAATTTATTACCAGGTCTGTTGACTTTACTCTTTCTGTATAAAATCACATGAAAAACCTTACAGTGCTTATTTTTTAAACAGTTAATTGAGACAAACTAACCATGCTTGTCCAGTAAACAAGAACTGTTATCCCCTTTTAGAAAAGTCAGATTTATGATTCTGCTGGTTGGCAGTGGACAAAAGATGCAATAATCTTTATTTTAAAAAATACAGAAAATCCCATTTTCCTAAATATACAAAGAATAGAATAGGGCATATTTCTTTGCCAACGTCTTTCAGACATAATTCTGTCCAGATGGTACTCTTTCTAGACTGTTCTTCAGAGCTATGCTCCTTTTTCAGTCCATTACCTTCACTTTATCTCTAGTTTGTGCTTTCCTGTGGTTTCTGCTGCCCACGTAAGCACCTCTACTAAAAATAATTGTCCTAGAACCCTTTTGTACATGCGCCTGTTATGACTTCTCTGTTGGCTAGAACCTCATACTTTGTAAGTTGTAAATTGTTCCCATCTTTTTGCTTGGATGCTTATTCCTTTCCCAATGAAGAACACTTGTTAAATCATTAACTTTCAATAGAATTTTAGCAAATTGTGACAGTACAATGAAGATCACTGTTAGGCGTTACTTGGTTATTTTGAAATGGTTTATCTACGAATGTTTGTTACCGTCTTCCCAATAGCTTCTCTCAACTCTTTCTAGTGAAAGAATGAGAAAGGACGCACTGAGCTTTACACTAAAGTCTTGACTGAACTCTGGATAAAGCGCTGGTCTGGTTGCAGGCCGCATCAGATCAAGAATCACATTCTGTGTGTCTCTAAGCAAGTTGCTGAATTGTTTCATGCTTTAGTTCACAAAATAAAAATGCAAGCAATCATTTTCTCCTGTTATTTAGATTGGCCTTTTAAACAGTTTACTCTTTCCCATAAATATTTGTGCAGGTCAAGTCCTGGTTTATCTTTGGTTGTCTTTTACCCATATCTAAAAGCATATTTATGAAATGCATTTCAAGGCTGTTCTCTTTATGCTACTGTAATATAAGGATGCAGTAGTTTTCATCTTCTCAAGAAAAGGTTAGGGCAGTGACAGATGAAGTTTGAATGTTTCTGAAGTTAAGCACAGAGGAGTTCGGGTGCAGAGGCAAGTCTCCTGAGAACATCTTACCTACCTGCAGTTTACTTAGGGACAGGCTCCCTCATGAGATAATCTCTTCTGCTTCAGACCTAGGTAGAAACACCACAAAACCAGCCTGTCTTTGATGTGTGATGATTTCAGTTATTCATACAGGGTGGGATTCAGTGGGAATGTTTAGATGCAATATACTAGAAAAATAAATAATTAGTTAAACTTAGTTCAGTGTTTCTCTCTCTATCTGCCTTAGAATAGGGTTAATATATTTTCCAATCAGGACTGCAGTGCATTTTAATTTTGTTGGAAATACTTGTGTAGTGAATGTGTACTTCATGGCCACCTAAACTTTAATGCTTTTATGCTTTTACTTCTATTACAGAGTCACTGTTCTCGTTGGGAAATGGAAAAGAGCTCTATAATATACTTGTGCAAAGTACTTAGTTTATATGGACTTCAAAATTGTTTTCTCTAAATCTCTGCAGCTTTTAAAATTCCTCCACATGCTGCTGTACAAGCAAAGCAGGTTTGGTTTTTTTTCTTAAGCAGACATTAACAGTTCATCATGTTTTTGAATAACAAGTGGTTGATCATGTACCTTAATTACAAGAGCAAATTGAAGGCAGTTGTACTATTCATCAAAATAAATCACATTTTAGTTAACTAATGAAAAAGTCAACAGACAGAAGAATAATACCACAGCAGTGTTAGTAAACATGGGGACAAAATCCTTAGCTGGTGTAAATCAGCATGGCCTTAATCTCTTCAACTGAGTTGTGCTGGAAGGTACCAGCTAATGATCTGACCTTTTTTGGGTAAACATGTGACTAATTATGTGCAGTAATTTTCCTTTGGGAAATTAGGGGGCAATATTCATTGATGCTTGATATTTAGATGTTGCTTTTTATCTGTCCTTTCAGATGAAATAAAGAATCATGTTGCTCATATAATGGGAGACTGGTTTCTATTCTGGACAATGTGATTTGCAGTTCCCATTTTCCAAGCCAGTTTGATATGCTTACATAGAGAGATGAAATGTCTGAGATCAGAAAGTCCAGTCATTAGGTGAAGTAAAGAACTGTGATGCTGCAGATATATAACATTTTGAGATCTAGATAAAAGATTAAAGGCCAAAGTTATTCAGTGTACAAGAGGAAACACATTTCACACACAAGGATAATGATTTTCTTTTAGGGGAGGAGTGCAATAGCTGTTCTTGGTGCAGTGCTGGCTTACATAAACTGGAATGTTTTCTCCAAACATTGCTTGGGTCTCTTGTTTTTATTGTTTTGTTTGTTGACAATCTCTCCAGTTCTGCGGGTGCTTTCCAGATGTACAAAGTTCCCATCCCTCCAAACCTCATCAGTAAACAGGGGTCAGAGGAGGGAAATAACAACATGGATTTTCTATAGGAACCAATACATTTTGGTATAATGACAGCAGGGCAGAAAATGGATTTTGAAGCAGGGAGAAAGCAGAGGGCAGAGGCAGCTTCAAGACAAATTAGTAAAGGTCAACTGATGCAGAGAGGGACTGCAGAAGGGTGCTACAAGGTGACTCTTCGGGGCATGATAAAAGGGCAAAAAAAGTTCAAAAATGGGGCAGAACAGAGGTAATAGGAAGGGCAAATCTCCTGTTGAAGTGCAGTATCCATATGACTTTAAAAAGAACTTCAATGCATTTGACTCTAAGAGTATATACCAGCACTTGCTATAAGAGAATTATTTGGAGAAAGAAAGAAAAACAACTAAGTTCTAGAGGACTGGGAAATGCCAGATTTCTGGGAGCTGTGTTGCTTTGAGTCTGTTCCCATGTATTCTCATTCTGGCTGTGGTATAATTTAAGGGCCCTGCAAAAAGGGGAGAAAAAAAATCATGTGTAATATTTAAAGAAAGCAACACAGTACACATAGAGGTGGATGGATACTTTCAGTAAAAGGAAGTGCCCTAAACCACCCTTATGTGGAGAAATACGGAGTGAATAAAAAGAATGACTTTAGGGGTCATGCTAAGGGTTTATCTGACCCAGGATTCTGTCTCCATACACAGTAATGTACAGAATAATCCCTTCCACAGAATATTCTTCAAGTTTCTATTAATCTGCACATTAAGGTGGGCAAAACACATACTAGATGCTTTTCTTCTTTTACCAAAAGCCTACACAGGTGTAGCTACTTTGTAAGAGTCAACAAGAGACAAGACTGAGGAAGAACAGGCTGAAGTACCTTCCATTCAGCATTCAGGTCACATATAAGTGACCTTGAGTTTAAGCAATGGACTTCTTTACTAAAGGTATATTTGGCTGCTTTGGCCACTCTTCCTCAAGAGCTCCTGGTTTCAGTGCATGCCATTGTCAGTGACTAGCTCTCAATACCTGGTGAACAAGTAAGTTTAAGTGATTTTTTCAGTCTATTAATAGATTATTTGTGAACATACAAAACAGGTGATATTATCAAGTTGTTTACAAGGGGAATCATCTATGAAAGAACATGAATTTAAGGTAGCTTAATTTATCAGCTCAGCAAGATCACTGGCCAAGTCTCGAAGACATTTCCTTTGAAATCTCCTACACGACAAATTATGTATTTACAAATGACTATTCTAATAATTTAAAAGATTGTTCCTGGGTGAGTGCTGCATAATCATGAAAATTTATGTAAGGGAGAACTAGCAGACTCATTTAATTATCCTTTTCCCTTGTTTTGTGTATCAGAAGACTTGGCTCTATATCACTTTTTCTTTTGCACAAAGGGGAAATGTTTTAGACACTGGTAATAACTGATCTTTGTGTAAAGAGTAGCCCTGATTGTGTCTGGCGGTCTTGAAAGCTCCTTTTGGTTTCAGAGCTGCTCCACTCCTGGAGCAGAAACAATACCCTGTGACTTAGACAATCAATCACACAGCATGAATAATGAGCAAACACTCAAAACAACAGTCACATTTGCATAAACCATTCATTCAGTATACTTGAATAACCACCAAATTAATGAAAATCAAAAGGAATCTATGGATCATTTGCCAGCAGGAAGGAGGGCTAAAACCGTTGAATAGATGGCTTGCTGAAGAAAAAAAAGTACATGGCTCTCTTTCTAGAAGGAAAAAGAGGAGGAAGGTTGGAGTGAAAATTACCTGGAGCTGAGCCTCTTCTTGCCCTCCCCTGACAAGGTTTCTTTCCATATAGATCCTCTGCATCACTCTGTTTCTTCCTTTGACTATTGTTTTCCAAGAGAAAAAAAAAATAATCTGGGAACCCCACTTTGCACAAAGTAGGAGAAAAAGCAAATAGTTAAAAACATGGGTTTAATAGATGTTTTTGTGGGTGGAGAAGCAGATGTAAACCTCATCAAGAAATACTGGTTTCCAGAGATGCCTGCACTAATCAGTTTTTGTTTATGGTACACTACATGCCTGGCAAAATCAGTTATATGAGGGTCTCTTTAGATACATTCAAAACAGTTTTGAAAGTAATTTAGGAAGATGCATACTTGGATTTTGTCTGTTCAGTTTCTCTTATTTTTCTCCTCCTTGTTGTAGAAGGTGCTCACAATCCTCTGCCAGGAGTCTATATTCAGTTTCAATAAAGTAAACTTTTCCAGCTGTCACACCTGAAGGCAAAACCTAAAATCAACGAATAGCTTATCAGGAGGTGCTTTTCTCTCTGCTGCTCCTGCCACTGCTCAGGCTTCCCATTTCTTGGGAACTGTTTTTTTTCAGAAAAGAAAAAAAACTCAAACCTATGCGTCATTCAAACATGAATGCAATTAATTTCATTAGGAAATTCTGTGATCCCAACATCAGAACAATTCCATATAGGATAGAAGACCAAATAATATGTGTCTCTGTCAATGTTTAAACAAACCAGTCTCTGCCTAGTTACTGATTGCTGAACTCTATTTTCTATGAAAATGCTTCCACCTGTTCTTCACACTTTGGCAATATGACATCAACAGAGATTTCATGCATGCTGAAACAATTACCCAAATTAAAAGATACCTATTTATTGCTTTGGTAACTACGATAAGTAAGGAGAGAGCAGGATGTACTTCAGATAAGTCAATCCCTATCAGACACGGCCTTACCAGACACACTGGTGGTCTAAGTCTCTGTACAGTTCATCAGCCTGAGCTCTTCCAAAATGTCAATATTTAACACTTCATTGCTTAGACCACATGCTGATACTACTTCCAGAGGATTCTCTTCTTGCAGACAGGCATGTTCAGTGGGCTGTTCAGGCTTCCAGAGACCTTTTAACTTAAGGCATGTGCGAGGAGGTTAAACAGTTGTTCTGTTCAGCAACCATCTTGTACAGCAGTGCCTTTGAAGACACTAAGCCTGACAGCTGACAAAATCTGGAGGGCTGTCAGTTCCACAGGGAATCGCATTTTGGTGGAGACAGGAGGAGAGAACCTCACTCAGGAAGAGGCTTGCTCACTCCTAGAGCAATTTGGTGCGCTTCATGCTTTTGGATCTTCAGGTCTTCTTCACTGCTTCTGTGGTTCTTCCAGCAGCTGTTTTGTTAAATTGGTATTTTTAAGGATAAGGAAACACAACATACCTACTTTTTCTCCTACAGGGTTTGGAATATGGGCACGATGTTAGATAGTGGGTTTGTCCATTTGCACGCTGCCAGTAAGGGCCTTACATTCAGAGGCATCGCCGCTCTCCCTGGCTTGTACGATTACTGTTGTTTCTTTACCTAAGTCTCTGCAGGGTAAGCCCCTGAAATCATGAACTCCTCTTTCTGAGAAAAAAATATGGATGCGGAAATGACTTTTTCATATGTTTTATGTATTATTTTAACAATAGCCATCTGATGTAATGCTCAGTTCCAGCAGCCCAGAAAGGAAATGGCATAAGATGTTGTGCAGATTTCTCATTTTCAGCTGTATCCACACAGACCACTCTTGCTTTCTCCGTAGGTAAATCAAAGGCCCAGTAATCTAACTGTTCCTTCTCTTGTCTTGTTTCTTTCATATTCAGAGAGTAAAACCTGTGTCATCTAAATACCAAATACTTATGACTGCTTTTTGAGAAATGTGTATCTTAAAATTAGTTCCCATGAAAATCAGTTGAATGATATTTTAAAAGTAACACAGTCATATAAAACAAGCTGCTCATAGATATAAAGCACGTGAGTTTCATGGCTTAAGTTGCTGGAAGCATAAAGTTATTGGCATCTGGAAATTTTGTTGTTATTATGCTTTTTATATGTTAAACTAGATCACAGATGAGCTATTTATTTACATTTCTTTGCTGTTTGTTCTGAAAAAAACCCTGCCATATGACTTTTTTTCTCATACCTACATTTGTCATGGCTTACTGCTTGCCTGACTGCTACTTCCTGTTGATTTTTTTTATGTAGTTTTAGACTCTTTTGTCATATTCTTTGTTCTCCCAGCTGTTCCTCTGTCACCTCAAAGGATATGACTTCTTGGTGGTGCCTCTCCTAATGTTCATGTACTGTGCCTCTGATAGCGGAAAGACAGCAGAGCTTTTGCCCACCTTTTACAGGTATGCAGGCATGTCCAAAGTTATTCTTATTGTAAAGCTTTAGGTCACCATAAGTGAGCTTTCATTATCATGTACATTTATTCTTTCTCTTCAGCAGTGGATCTCATCAGTTCATCTTCTTTTGTCCTCCCAGAGCTCACAAGTGTTTCAAATCAGCAAAGCACAAATGAGAACAGTATGATAGGAATCAACAGGAGAGCTAGAAGAGGAGTACCAGTAAAACGAACGAACATAAATGAGTCACCAGGGGAATAGCGGCTCCAGGGAAGATTCCAGTTACCTGAGGTCATACCCAATTTGTCCTCACAAAATCTCCCTCCCTGCTGCAGAAGATCAGATTCATGGCTCTGCTCTGTCTTCTCTCCATTAGCTTGGTATAGCTGTCCATGGCCTCCAGACCTCTCTCATTCCATTTCCGATGCCTGTCCAACAGACATCAATTAATACTAGCTTTCTTGCCTCCTTTTTAAACTGCAATACTGCTGCTGTCTTTACCTTTTATATACCAGCACTCTTCTTTACTATCCAGATTTGTTTTAATTTCCTAATATACCCATCAGATGTGATTTTTTGTTTCACCAGTTTAATATGTCCTGACAACCTGGTGCTTGTGAGTGGATCAGCTGGTTTTGGGGGAGGCCCCCCCGCAGATTCCTCAGTGTCTTCCGCTGCTTCTGGAGGTCAGGCAAACAGCCTCCAGCTTCTCTATTAAACCTATTAGTTAGCTTTTAATGGCAATGTTTCACCACTAGTAACTTGCCTGATTTAACCTTCTCAGATTTAATATTCACACTGAAAGAAATGAAGGGCTTTTGGTTTCTAAACTAATGAATTATAAAGCAATGTACATAGTAGAACACATTGCTAGTCAGGCTACAGTCTTCAACCTTTAGCTTCCCATATGCTCCTCATGTTTTAAATTAAGTCCTAAAGCTGTAAATTGCTGTGAGAAAGTTTGGCGTCTCTATGGAAATTCACATAACCCATACTGGTGTTAAGACTCTGTGGAACAGCATGTAGAACCAAGGCCTTTGGGCACCAGTATCGTCAAGAAAGGACTGTCCTACTACTAAATCTAGAAAAAAAAATGGAGTCAGAATAATGTGAAGAATTTGTCAGAAATCCAGAGAAATATGAAGCATTTCGACACATCTCCAGGTTGCTTTGAGATGGAACCTTCTCCACACCATGCCTGCTCTTACTCTAACCTTCCAGCTCCTCCTTTTATCCACTTTGGTGCATTTCTCCATGTTCTTGGAAGCTGTACAGACAATAAAATCACGCAGCTGTATTTGCTCTCTCCCTAGCTAGATACTTGTCTGAATCTTTTACAACCATCTGCTACCTTGTCAGCCATGTATCAGAGCAGAACATCAGCAAAAATCAAGTATCTGAGCTAGAGATTTCAGCTTTATTCAGCTTAATGAATAGTTTTATAATTAGTGGGTTTTTTCAGTTTAACACCATGAGATCTGAAGGGCATGATATCTTATAGACTTTGTTCCCCCATGAAAAGTGGTAGTACTTCTAAATACTCACAACATCGTTATGCAGTTTATCAAATCTAAAGGTATTGCCAGTTTTAATTTAGAGCACAGCTCAGTCATATTTCACTTACATCCAGAAGTGTTTTTTTATGTCTTTTAACATTTGAATCCAAAGTATGCAGAATGGGTAGACTGTGAATTTTTAAGCTCCTCATGTCTCTCCTCAGATTCTTTCATTTGCACTATTTTGTTTTTTATTTCTTAGATAGGTTGTGCTTTTGAGCAACCAATCAATGCAATTCAACAACATATAATAGGAAAGCAGTTCCTAACTATTACTTCCCATTTTTCAGATCTATAGTTAGGTTCATCAGAATAAAATCTCCAGGCTTGAATAATAACCTATTTAGGGCATGAGATAGGTACTCACCAGTAAAAACTCAACCTACTCTTGTTTAATCAAGAAAAACAGTTGTTTGCTCCAGTTAAACTACATCAAGGAGAAAATGAAACTCAACCAAAACTGAAGAGTAAAATATCTTTATAGCTTATTGGCATCCAGACTACTGCATATTCTTGCAAGTCTACAGTCCAGAATCAGAGATGAGGATCTGCTGCTGCTTCTCTTCTTGTATGTGTTTCTTTTTTATTTCCAAGAAGCTGGAAGGTATGGTTAGGTTAGGTATTTGGCATAGGTGGACAGCAGCTGTTTAATGTTGTCATCTGAACATAGGCAACCATTGAAGCACCATGATTGTTTTCCCTGTATCCACAATAGCAGAGCTGTTATAAGCATCTACGGGATAGGAATACACTTTTCATGTCCTGTGGAGCTCATTTATCTTCTTCCCAATTTATTTTTCCTAAATAGCCTGGGAATGTGAGAAGTAGGGACTTTCCAAGCAGAAGACAATGATGGAGCAAGTCAAGGAAGAATATAACTGGGAGGTGTAATAATCTTGAGGGTTTATGCTCTATTTGAGTTTAGGGCACAACAGGAGCTCTACTTTCCAGCTCTGTTTTGGCAGGTAGATGGAAGGTTAAGTGCACTGTTTTGAGGGGATGTGTGGTTGTGCTTTTTTTTGTCTGCTTGCTTAATTTTATGTCAGTATCACTTGAATGCCTTCATCTGAAAGCAGGTGCTTTGAATGAACAGTGCAAAGAATGTCCCATGTCCATTTGTCTAAATGGACAAAGCAGAAAAATGGCATTGGAAAACATATTGTGATCCCATACATATTACAGATGAAAAATAAAGGCATAGCAGTTGCTGAGTTACGTTGACAAATGGCCAGCCGTGACCGCCAACTATATGAGAAGCAGCAGCAGTGACATTACATGGATAACACAACAGGGTAGTAGCTTAACAGAACTGCTGACCAAGATTGAAATTACTGTAACGCTACTGTGTCATAAATATCAAATAAGAGTGTAAAACCAGTAAAATTGGGTGTGTGGGAAAGACTAAAGAGGGAATAGCTGTTTATTAGGAAGAGGATGAGAGTGGTAATGGAGAACTTGGGAGGGAGCAAAGGTGTAAAAAGAGAATATAAGGGGTAGTAAATCATGTGATCAGATCTGACTGGAGTAAAATTGTAACAATTTTAGTGCTTATGAATATTATATATTTGTGATTAGTCAGGTTTTGATGTGGTTGGTCACTAATCCTTGGTTTTTGTGATAGCAACTGTGGCTATTTTGCAAATCCAGACAAGTCTGCATTGAGTCAAATCATCAGCGCTGCCTCAGACTGCATTTCACCTGGAGAAAGTGTATTTCTGAATCCTCTAGGATCTTAGAAAAGATTAAGCTGTTGCATGTTGATCTTTATTATTTTTCAGAGCTTTTACTTTCTATAGGTCTGATGTTAGGAATTGCAGTGGGTTTTGTACAGCAGAGCAGTGGCTTCAGAAATGTGCTTCAGGGTGCCTTGTCCAGTTAGAGAGAAAATAATCCATCTTACTACCTCTGTCCTTTTTAGGCTTTCTGAGGTTTAGCATGTACTCTTGATGTTAATTGTGACCTTTCTTTGGTGCAGACACTTTATAGTCTCTACTCTTTAAAGGTGATTGCCTGTTTCTTTGGAAGCAGCTGCCAAGTAGTGCAAAGACCTCTGAAGGCCCATTGTAATCCATTAAGAAATTGGTTTATTTACTGTCTGTTATTGATTATTACTTAATCTTAGACTTCTTCCCTCAAGGAAATAGAAATGATCTTTGTGGAGTTTCTGGTTTGTTCTGTGGCCAGAGAGAAGGAAAAGCTGTGCTGTAGCTGACTGAAGAGGCTGTTCAGCTTTGAATCAAAGTGCTTTTGTTTTCATTTTCTAGCTGAGTTACATCCCAAAAAGATTTATTTTGAGCTAAAGTGGAGTGAAAATTGCCAGGTTGATGTCCCTAGGGACAGATTTCTCTGTTTACTCATAGAACAGGTGCAATCAAGGCATCTCTGGTACATGATGTTCCCTCGATCTCTCTCCCTGGTTGTAAAGCATGTTTGAGCACCCATAGTCTACTTAGGCCTCTGCCTAAGTAGAGCACTAACATGAGCACTAACTGCTGTTGTTGGGTGCTCTCCACTAAAATCATATCTGTGCCTCCCATACTACTATTGTTTTGAACATTTTTGGTTGGTCCTGATGGTAGGGTTGATGTAAGCAACACTGGGCAACACACAAAAGGAACCATTTTATTTTGTTCCACTGTACTGAACAGCCACTGAATGGCAAAGATGTACACAGCTCCACAGTGGGCTGAACTTGTGCTACTGATTAAGGGAGGAATGAGAGCTCACAGATGAGACAGACATTTCTTTTTACAGTAGAAGGAAAAATCTCCCAAACAACAAAGGTTAGTTCATGAGGAGCAGTACTGAGGATGCCAACGTTTCTGTCCTTTTGTACACTAACCCCTGTGCTCCTACCCACCACAGAGGCTCCTCACAGGCTTTTCATGGCTCTGCTCTCTCTTGGTTCACTCTCATGTCCTCTGACCACCCGGTCAGCAAGAAGCTGCAGGTACGGGGAACAGAGCTGAAAGATGTGTATGCTGCCGAGTCACTGAGTAGGTAAACTACTGGTTGGGTGTCGGCAGGTCAAGCACAACAGATGACGGTTAAGTTCATGCTGCAGCCCTTTTCCTCCTGGGAAGAACTCATTTGGCTCTCTTCTCAATTCAGCCATCCATCCATTTGTGTGAAACTTTCAGGAACCTAATTATCTTTAAGATTTCTGCTACTCTGTCAAATATTCTTCAAGTTAGCTAAGAGGTTCAAAGGTTCAGAAGAAGAAAACAGAGTGATGAGCAGACAGAGATTGCTGAAGGTTTTGTTCCTTAAAAAACAGGCATTTAAAAAAAAAAAGAGGAGGGGAAAAACTAACAGTACAGATTTAATTACTGGTAATTTTCTTGTCCAAAATTATTTTTGAGCTGTACTCTCTATTTAATTATGACAAGAAATTAGTGAAAAGAAACAATTTTCAATATTTCCTGTAGATTTTGTGCAAAGATTGTGATAAAACCATATATTCTATGGCCTGAGAAAGATAAAAGTGAATCTGAACAGCTTGATGCAGTATTTTAATCTTGTAAATACGAAAACCAAATCATTACTTATAATTATGAAGTACAATTGTAACAACTACTTCTATTTCTATAGTTGAGGTTTGTTTTTCGTTATTTTGTGTGTTGTGAGGTTTTGGTTTTAATTTTTTTTTTTTTACATAAGTGGTGGTTTTAAAGGGCTTTTAATTATATACTTGTAATGTACACCAAGAAAGCTGGCAGCTCCTTTGCATCTAGAAGCATCCTAGATATAACTGCAAAGTTTTAAAGGAGCTTTTCTTTCCTTCCCTCTTTTGTCGTTAAGAGCCAAATTTGGTAGACCTTCTATCTGACGTTCCTGGAGACTGAAATCCTTTATTTCCTGATGGAGGGGCAAATTATCCCACCTCTTCCTACTTCCATTCCCCAGCTCTCACCTGGGCAGATGGAAGTCTCAGAAATGCTCAGCACTGTCCCAGCTCTGCTCCCTCCCACAACTAACAAGGGTTGCTGATAACAAAGGCTGAGCTGGACAGTCTTGGAAACCCCATCTCTTATCATTAGCCCTTGCACTACACATATGTGTATGTAAGGAAGCAACACATTTTTTTCTGACCAGAAGCTCTAAGAATATTGCCCTAATCCTGGTTAAGGCCTCACCTCCTCCTGGTTTTGTTTCAGTTTTATATCCCTGAGGGAACTGGCCCTGTAGCTCTCACTACCCTGTAGCTCTCACTATGGGAGTGAGTTGTTGGTCAAGATGTATGAGCAGCAAAGACACCTATTTCCCCTTTAGCCCACTTACTTATTCAGACTTGATTCTCTTTCAGTATAGAATATTAATAAGCAAAAAGCCTCAAGACATTTGCTCAGGAAAATTCTTCCAAAACCCACATCTGCTTTTCTCTGCAAGTTATTAAACAAAACTTTCAGCCAAAGACTGACAGTGATTCTTTTGGGCAGAATTTACAGTCCCTCTCTATTATCTAGATGCTTTTACACTGCACCTAGCAGGGTGCTGTGCTTGCACAGCGGTGGCTGGAACCAGCAGGGCTCTTCTGATGTAGCCAGTGAAACCTTCTGCAACGCCATGATTTAAGCACACATCTGTGAGTTAGGAGAGTATTTGCTGCCATGGAACAAGGAGCTGAAGACAGCCCTTTCCGGTTAGTGTTTTCTGCTGGAGTGCATGAACTCTGGATGATGTGCTAGAAAAGGAACCACCTGGCTGCTCAGCTCATTCCCTTCTCCCCCTTCCCTCTCACCATCCACAGCACCTGTGCTTCCAGCTGTGCAAGTGAGAAATTGTGCCAGCCAGCCCAGCTAGGATTCTGCATAAGTCAGCATTACCTGTGGTGTTATTGCATCTCTCAATTTTTTATTTTTTTTTAAATTTTTTTTTTTTTTTTCCTTTGGAGGGGGAGGACTGTTTTGTGTACTTGCTTTACAAGTCTTCACTTTTCTTGCAGCAGAGAAGTTTCCAATCAGATCTTTCTGTCCTGAATCATTTCTCTCATTAGTTTAGCAAGACATTTTCACAGCCATCTCCTCAGTAATGGCTCCATGTAACCCTGGATGTGCTTGAACTCCCCACCCCCTCGTGTTTAATGTGAAAGTTCCCAGGCCGTGGCTGTGACCAAGCACTGATTTGGGATGTCCAGCCAGTCTACAGGATCATAGAGGGTTTGGCGTGGGAGGCAGCCCCTGAGTGCATAACAAGTTAAAGCTGGTCCTACAGGACAGCTGGAGCTAAGTGTGCACAGCTGATCTTTTAGGAGAAAGGATGAGCCCTGCAGCTATGTGGTTGCAAGCACATTTCAGGATGCTGGAGGACATTGTGCATCTCTCCTTGACTTACAGCCAGGAAACCCTTCTGGAATGTGAGCACCTATTCTGTGAGTCTGGCAGCCAGGTAAATTCCAGGCAAAGATTCTATGTTCAGCTTATTAATACACAAATGTAGAGGTTCAAGCCTGATTTAACTACTTGTGTTGTTTATGTTCTGCCCTGTACTAAACTTTTCTTCTTGGGGTATTACTTAATATCTCTCTAGGCAGTTTATGTGGTTTTGTATGTTATTCTTAGATATCTAATTCACTCTATGTACTGAACAAGGAGATGGGGAAGAGGGAAAATCAGGAATGTAAATATAGGTGGACTTGTGGACTACCTTAAGACACCTAAAATAACTCTATTACTTAATCTTGCCTGGCACAGGTTACCTATTATATCCACTAACTGTGTATGGATGCCCCACAAGCCTAGGGATGTCTAATACGATGGTAGATGCTTAAATCTAGACTGTGGAGGTTTACTTATTTCATATGTATCACTGTGATTTATTTAAAAAAAATGTTGTAGGAAACAAATATTCAGGGGTTGTGAATAACAAGTTATTATTGGGTTTTATTCAAGTGAATGTTTGTAGTGCTGCTTTATCGTGTAGATATTCCTGCATCTAAGCATTACTTTTCAATTTAATTTTAGTATAAATTAATTTATCTTTCTGCAAGTGGCTTTAAAGCTAGTAATCCTAAAAGAATTAAGATTAGAAAGTAATGCTATCAGTGACAAAGCTCATTAATGGCTTCTTATCAATGCAAACTGGTGAACTATAACCAGGATAATTGACCTAAATGGAATATTCCGTTTCTTCAGTCAGCTATCCTTTACTCTACTTTACATTAATTAGTTCAAGGTTTTGTTCTGGTGAAATCAAATGTGGATGGCTTGTCCACCTCTTTTCTGAAAGGCTGAGCAAATGTCAGGTGTGCTGCGCTGAGAAGACAGAAAGGGTAAATCTGCAGCAGGCAAGATAAAGACAGGCAGAGCAGGGAAGTACAGAGAGCGGAACCATTGCCACTGCTGATCATTTCCAGCTGGTTGCAGGGACATCCAGGCAGGATATTCCCCCCAAAAAAGGAACTCTTGGAAGGTGGAAATTATACTTGTATTTTTCAAGTGGATCAGCTCAGGTTTATTGGGGGAATAGGATTTTTTTAATACCTTTTGTAAGAGGTATGATACAATTTTAAAGTTGTTTTCAAGTCCAGTGAAGGCTGGTCTCCTCCAGGCTTTTCTGAGAGCATCTGAACAAACCAGATATTTTTTGATTGTGGACCTTAAAAGTCCTCACCAGAGGGATAGCCTTCTCTAGTAATTTCACGTGCAGAAATTAAAGAGTAACATGTATCAGAATGCTTTGATCTCCTTATTGAAGCCCTCAAGAGCCCCTCTCAGGGACTGGAAGCACTAGATAAAGACCCCTGGCCTAAAGAAGAGGGAACATTCAAGCTCTCTGACCTCGGTGCCTGGAAACATTGATTTGTAACACTGGGCAGGCTAGAGGGACAGGTTTCTGAACTGCATCCCCTGTTTTTCTGCCAGCTCTTGCTGAAATTGCTCCATTATAGCTCAGAGTACAGCAAACCTGCATCGCCCAACAGCTGCGGCTTTGTCTTCCCTTTCCTTACGTTATCCAGCTCCGTGAGGCAAGAAGAGCTCATCTCTTCTGTCCACCTAGTTGAAATACTAGTTGTTGGTGTCTGGAAAATGGGATTGCATTCAAAAGAGAGCAAACCAAGGTATCAGGGCAACTTTTTCTTCCCTCCTCTGCCTCTCCATTCTGGATTAGTTGACATGAGGAAAACCACTTGGCCATCCTCCCACCTGGTTTTGTGCCAGGGAGTATGCTATGGGGTTTAGGTTTTGAAGGCTTAAGAATAAATGGTTGTATACTTCTGATCTATGGCAAAAAGTGGGAGAAAGGAGACTTTAACTGTTTGAGGGTCTGGTACAATACCCTCTTGTTTCTTCTTCCTTTTGACCCACTACGAAGAAAAGGAAAAATGAAACTGTGTGGAAGGGGAGTGAAGTGGAAGTTCTGATAAATGTCTTCTGGAAGGAACACAAAGCTTTCTTCTCTCTCTTTTTTTTTTTTTTTTTTTTTTTTAAATTTCATTTTTTAATTTGTGTTTCCCAGTTTATTTGGAAAAAAAGTATTTGCAGGAGTTAGGGCATAGCACATACATCCAAGTTCAGCCAGCTTTTACTTTATATTCTTGTGGCATATCTGATGGGCTATAACTCAAAGGGTCTATTTCTTCCCTGTCCTGTACCTCATTTACTGAGCAGCTCCTGCACCTGGCAGACAAATCAATTCTAAACCAACAGATTTTGGGGAGGTTTGGTGCCACGATCTGTGTATTTTTCAGCAATTCAAATGAGAAGAGCTCCTTTACTCATCCTAAAAGGCTGCTGCATTAGTGCAGTACGTCAGTGAGCACTCTGGGACTTGGGACATGTGCAACTAAATGGAATGAAAAAGGTACTTAAAGACTCATAATGCATTAACCATTTTTGTAACTTAATTCAAGGCAAGAAATATACAGTTGACATCAAAAGCCTTTCATAGCTGTTCTTTAATTTCAGTTTCAGTAATGAATATAGATCCAATTAGAAGGGAGCTGATACATGTTGAAAAGAATTAACAATACCCCTAATTTCCATGTTGAAGTAATGGCTGCTATTATAGACTTCTTGATTTTAATCAGATATTCTCAAAAATGACAGCGAATGTGGATTCATAATGCTCAGCTGATGCTACAAGGGATCACTCTCTCTCTCTTCTAAAAATAAATTAAATCTTACAAGCACAGAACAAAGCTTCTTCCCTGTGCTATGTATTTTTATGGCACAGTAACATTTGCCCAAGCAGCCAAGAAGCAGATCACAACCAGCATGTCTGCTGGCTGGTCTGGGGGTGGACTGCAGTAGGTGACCCTGAGCTCCAGTGATGTTAGATGAAAGTTTAGTCAGGCTTGTTTTAACTCTGTCTGATATGGTTTATGAGGACTGGGTGGCACTATCTCCAGATCAGATCTGAGGCTTTTGGTTGAAAGCATTTTTCTGTGATGGCATTGAAAGTGATGTTCAAGCAGTTGTCACAACTTAAACTGGATAAACTTTTGTGACATTTATGTCGCCATCTAGAGTGACTGTGGGGAAAAAAAAGCCTCTCTGAATTTCACTAAGTGGTAGTTTCAGAAATATATGGTAAACTAAACTGGATAAGAGCCTGATGGTGGGGCAGGATTGCTTTGTGTCCTTTACGTAGGCTGCATGCTAGAAATTTATCTGTCTTCAGGGTTGCTCTAATTTCTACGGCTTGGCCTGGTTTAAGAGGCAAATAAGAATTGTGTGTAGGTGCAACACACAGGGAATGAATCCACTTACATTTTTTCTCTCATCCACCTACCTTTATGGTAAAATCTGAGCATGCTGCTGCTGATTTGAGTCTGTATGACTGTTCTTTACCCGTACCTTTTATAGCCATTAGGATTGGGTATCGCAGGGAAGCATATGCCACACGAATAATTGCATGGGAATAGGTTCACCTTTTTAATACGGGCAATGTCTAAGGCTGTGATGTGAGGTCTCTTCAATTTGAGTTGCTTCTCTGACATTTTTGAGTTGATCGGTATGCCAGCTTCAGTATGCGTGGGACAAGGTGGGATATATGGCATCTCAGGTAGAGACACTGAAGGATATTGCATTTTCCGAAGCAATAAAGCCAGGCAGCTTAACTGGGAAAATAAACCTATTTAGAGAAATTGAAAGTGTACGGTTTTGTTGTCACTGAGAAAAATTCTCCAAACAGTCTCACCTTTTAATAAGCACTCGACTGACGCACAAGCTCAAAATGAGAAATGTTGATAGTGTCTGGCTAAAACATCTGTAATGCAATATGGGATAAATCTATCTGAATCTGTATTGGAGGATACCTTGCATGCAGCTGAGGTGTTGATCTAAAACATATATTAGTCACAGAATTTTAATCAAGTAGCTTGAATTAGAAAATTTCTTCAATAGGGACGCAATCCTTAAATTGAAAGTGATATTGCACGCTGCTGAATGGATGTACTTTTGTGTTCAGATTCAGCTCAGTTTACAAATAGCTTTTGGATGGGCTGGTTATGAAGCTTATGTAGATTCTCTCTGGGATGTGCTTACTTTGTCTCATCAGGTGTTGTACCCCATAATCAGTGCTGCCTACCCCCGTGCAGGGAGTATTCTTGCTTCTTTCTCTTCCTGTGTTGTTGTGGGAGAAACTAAGATAAAGAAGCCTTTATTTATTATATGAGATGGTGGAAAGATGACCTGGCTTGTGTCTTTGTCAAGAGCCAGCCCTGAAACTATATTAAACATGGGTAGAACAGCAGGTAGTGGATATACATGGATACGGTGTCAGTAGGAAACAACGTTGGGAAGGTGGCAGCTGCGTTCTGCAGTAGTGTTGTTAGGAAAGGGAGTATTAAAGTTTGATTTCCATTTAATAATACTAATGCATGATCCTATGTCTCTCTCTGGTACTCGGGAGCAATGATATTTCTATATGTAACATGTTTATTGTACTAGACGTGTAACTCGATCATATCCATTGTTACATCAGACATGTATGAGACAGAGAATATGAAGCTAAGTATTTTTGAGCAGGTTTGGGTTTGTTGTTTTTTTTTTTTATCGTACCAAGCAGTGTGAATATGCTTGAAAGCCAAATTTCTAGAGGAAGATAAATACTAGATATGGGCTGATAGGAACCTGTAATGGAAACTCTGAATTCCTTAATATGCTTCCTTCCTCTCTGTCCCTTATTTCATGCTGCATTGTGCACAGCATCAATTCAACTATGTTTCAGTAATTTTCTACTTAACCATTTCTCAGCTTTTACAAATTCAAAGCTTTTTCTTTCCAGGAGCTATTCTCCAGTTCAAAATTGTTTCATTGTTATTTAAGCCATTTACCAAGAACATATTAAAATTAAATCTGGGTGGGATTTTTTTTTGCAAATCTTTGAAGAAGCAAGAGTGTTTGAGTGTTAATATCCTTGGGGTTTTTATTTGGCTTTCTGGCAAATTCTTTTGATTTGTATTCCACCACTCTATTTAAAAATATAAAAGGCATTACTAGTTTGGAGATGCTTCTTTATGCTAAACAAATATTTGAAAAACATGAATAAATTATTAACTCATGTTTAGATGCATGAAAACTTAATCAATTGTTGCTGTTAAAGATTTGCATCTTAGTTTTGTTTATAGCATGACTTATAAATGTCTATTTACAACGTGCACCAATGATCTCCCGTCCCTCCTGATATTGTAACTGTAATGTGTGGGTAGATCATCTATTACAACTGTATATGTAGGGCATGTTTTTAAACAGTTAATAAGGAGAGATTCTTTAGCAACCAAGCTTTAGTAATTGTCCGTGTTCAACATTGGTCCTTCCATTCTCATTGTATTAATATTTGCAGTAGCCCAAGACTGCAGGAGGTAAAAACAAACAGTCAGAGATGAAACCCCCAAGATCACAGATGAAAAAACAGCATTAGAATCTTGGCTTAGCTAGGAAGGCTGGGAAGACTAGAGAGAAAAGTCTGTCTGTGAATATTCTGAAATTGGTTCTATGTGCAGAATTTAAGAACATTAACCACTATTGCCAATCCATTTCATACTTCCTTTCTTGGGCATCTCTTCTAGTGTTGAGCTGTGAGAGGCATTGCCTGTGCATCCCTCTTTGTATTCAGTGTATCTATCAAAATAGCACATCCAAAGTTTGCCAGACTCTCCAGAGACAAAACCTATACTTACTAAAAGTAAGTAAACCTATACTTTGACTAAAAGTCAAAGTCACAGTTTACAGCAAAATTCAAGGCCAGGCTTTCAAGGCTGTGAAACAAAAGATAATGGGTAACTTGGTGAGTGTTCGGTTTGGTCCTGTTCTTCACAGCTGCATGCCTCTCTAGTTGCACAGCCTTTTAGGTTTCCTTTAGCTGGACTCATGCTATGCTGCCATCTAAGAAACTGTATTAGCATTACCTTTGTGTTTTCACCACTGGATGACGCGTCTCTTCTGTCAGGTCTGTAAGGTGCATGTAAGAACATAGCTGCAGTCAAGTAAGATATTACAACTTCTTTTCTGTTTGGCCTCACTGTTTTCAGTGAGAGCACTGCCGTGTCAGAGCCAGCAGAGCGGAACAAACTGCACCTTGGCCACTGCAATATGATCTGGTGTTGCAGGCCAAACCCATCTTTGCTGGCGGTTTAAGCTGGTGTAGTGAACTGAATCACTGTTAACAGGGGCAGAATGTGTGGCCCT
Source organism: Podargus strigoides (assembly GCA_028020825.1). NCBI lineage: Eukaryota > Metazoa > Chordata > Aves > Caprimulgiformes > Podargidae > Podargus > Podargus strigoides. Next base: position 10,786,358 of record CM051623.1, on the reverse strand, counting down.
TTCTGTAGCCCTTGCTATGGATCTTCTCCTCTCTGAGAGGCTATTTGGGTCATAGACTACTGTAGATAGATTTGCCAAGCCCCCAGGTCAAGACCCAGACTTCCCAGCTGAGCCCAAGTATCGTATCATCTGAAGCTCCAGCAGATATACAGTGTACATGGATTATGTTCAGCCTGCTCTCTGTATTCACTCAGGGCAAACTCCTTGCTTGAAAAATTCTGCAGCAGGAATTTTCTCAAAAATCCAGATTTGGAGTGGATATAAGCAGAAAGAAATGTGAATGCACAGACTTAAGTAGTTGTACTGGAAACCAGGCTCTAGAAGCTACAGGTGGTTATTGTGTATATGAAAATACCTGGATTCAGGTTAACTTAAGGTGTTTAACTTCAGGACTCATATAAGAAGGCTTATTGTCCTGCCCTCTCTCCAGGCAAAGAAAGGGAACTTAGACAAAAATGGGATGGGTCCAGGCCTTCCAGATCTATTAGGTCAATCTATGCCAAACTGTTCAACTTGAAAATACCCTGATCACAAGACTGTTAATATTTGTGCAGCTGATCTGGTAGTAACGTCTTCTCTTCCTTCTCAGACAGAGAGAAAAGCAAGACCTTTGTCAGGAAAATTTTCTGATGATTTTTTTTTTTTTCTTGCTTTCTTTCCTCTGCTCAGCAAATAGATTGGAGACTGTAGATGGTATTTGTTTCAGAACTGTGCCTTTGAAATTATGATACATGGTTTAATTTTACTATTATGCAAAGTCTCATTGAATCCGAAGGAGATTACTCATAGTAGGGAAGTGCAGGACAATAAATACTTGCAGGATCAGGGGTTGTCTCTATTGTTTAGTCTGAAGCATTGTCATTACATTGTGCGTTACTGGTAATTGGTCTGCCTCAAAAGTTTTTCTCCTGCTTTTTACATATTGTACTTCTCTGCAAGACCTAACTGCCTTGCTTTTCTCTGCTAATGCATGGGAGTCCTGGATATAAAGTCATGCTATATTAAATGCTCTAACCAAGCAAATCTGCATTCTGATGGTGTTGCACAACAAGTGATTAAGCTTCGCTGCTGGGCCTGAGCAGGTGGCCCAGTTCAGACCTAGCAGGCTCTGTCCTTTCCTGGGTCAAGGGCTCCCTGCAAATGCTCTAGTGCAAGTTCCCCTCCTATACCTGCTGGGCTAAATATATTACTCATTAACTACTTGCAGCAGCTTTCTTGGTCTTTGGTATACATTCTTTATTTACATGGCATCCTTTCTACTTGGGCATGGTCATGAAAAGTATCTTCAGGGTGGAAAGAGGATGTTCTCCTCAAATGGAAACCTCTTTGCTCTTTCCTCAATGAAGAGAAATGAGGGTCAGCTTTAAATATGAGTGTTAAAATGTACATTCTCTGACTTAGTGTTGTGTTTAAAGGCAACGAAGAAAGATATGATCAGCTGGTTAAAGCCAGAAAATGCTGAAACTGCCAGTAGGCAAATTATTTCAAGTGATGATAATCAACAGGCTGGGAGGTAAAAAGACTGATTTCTTTAGGTGTAGTGATATTAGGTATTACAGCAGCAGTAACAAGATTTTTATTTTTTTTTAATGAGTAGTCTTAGTCTTAAATTCATCCCCTCTCAATCAACTGTGTCTAGCTGCAGATGTACTGTTTCAAGAATATAGTTATACTGTTACTTGAACTTTTGAAGGAGGAAAATACTTTGAGCAACAAGTAGTTCAGAACTCCTGGATTTGGCAGGCTTTCTCTAGAGTTTTTTGTTTGGGTTTTTTGTTTGGTTTTGCTTGGGGTTGTTTTTTGGTAGATTAGCTTTGGAATATGCATCCCTTACTATTAGTGGTACTCTTACTATCAGATATATCGTACAATTATTGCAATGTCCTACGCATAAAACAGAATAATTTCACAGAGCCAAGAAAGCAGTAATTGCTTATGCAGATGAACTGCCAGCTAAGAAGAATTTCTTATGAGTATTTTCAATTTTTAGTGTCATGTAAATTATTCCCGCACTAACATAAACAGGAAAGCAGGCTATGATTTTCAGACCCTTTTGAGTAACATTTGTTCACATTTCATTCATTCATTCTACATTTTTATTGTACCACCCAATAACAGTTTCCCTCCCTTTACCACCCCATTCATCCATTAAAGCATAGATAATGACCTCATTGCGTTGCTGCGAAATACACTTATCACTGGGATTCATTATTCTGTCATAGCAAGGTTATTTTTAGCCCAGACTCCAGCTGGCAACTGGAAAGAAACATAGGAAAGGAAATTGCCTCAGGTGCTATTAGTGCTATCTAGTTGTCTATGGTGTCTACTGTTTAATGTGAAGTGCCTTCGAGTGTGTGGCTCCAAAACTAATTTTATTTCTGTAGCCTAAGAAGCAATGTGCCAGTCTGGAAAAAAATATTTTTACATATATATATATATATATAAAAAAATATTATGTAAATGTATATATATGTAAAAAAGTTAATACATGACTTTACTTTGAGGGGGACCACTTCAAAGCTAATCACTAAAGGCAGGTAGAAAAATATATAGCAGACAGCATTATGTTCAAATTTGTTCCCTTTCCATTGTGTACCTTGAGCCTTAGCTGTGCTGGACACAAGCTCGCCTCAAGTTGCATCTTCAGATGGTTGGGAGATGTTTATCATAGAATCATAGAATAGCCTTGGTTGGAAAAGATCTCTAAAATTATCAGGTTCAACTATTAACCCAGCACTGCCAATTGACCGCTAAACCATATCTCCCAGCACCATGTCTACAGGTCTCTTAAATTGCCAGATAAATTCTACATTTCGGCTTTTGCACAGCACTCAAATTTGTTTTTTTAAGGACTCACCTGAAAAAAACCTGCTCTGGAGGTTTTCCTGCTGATTTCCCTGAGTTACTAATACTTTTAACATGGTGTCCTATCTGTGGGAAAGAATTTTGAGAAATTTTCCAACTTGTCCAACCTGTCTAGGTATGAGGTTTCAATGGTTTCACTGGTTGTACTGTTTCCCTAACAAAAGATTTCATGAGGTACTGACTTTTTGAGGTAGAAAACGCAACAGTGACCTGCCTTTAGTCAGAAGAGAGTGAAACTTACTGCCCTGTGCCTGGCAGAGTTGCCTTGAGGAAAGGAAGTTTAAAGGCCACAGTCCAGCTCTTAGTACACAGATTTTTGTGTCAAAATTTACTACTTCCAATGGAGAAGCTAAATGAGTGTGAAACAGGAGCTACACTTGAGAAATCTCCCTTGGATTTAGGGAAATATTTCACAGTGTGGACAGTCGTCCATTGCTCCAGCACGTAGCCTGGCTTACCTCAGTCCAGGGTTCCTTCTCCTGAAGAACTGTGAGGGACCAGACTTGCATGTTTAGGGTGCTTTAAGTGAGAAATGAAGGCTTTTATTCTGGTCTCTCTTGCAATGATGAAAACATTCATAAAATTTGAGTTTGAGACAAATTTAAAATCTCCATTAGAAGTACCTAATCTCCTCCCATATCAACCTGTGGGTATAGTTTCTCTGCAGAATGCTCATTAAAACTCATTATTTTACTACAGTGCAAATACCCTTTATGAAAGCATGCTTTAAACAGAAAGCACGTATATCTTTATAGTAAGGCTGTGCATTTAAAAAATAATTCCCTTTTTAGCCTCAGTAGAGCCTGAGGGGTGGCGGAAAGGCAGGGATTATATAACAGGAGAACAAGCTTGGACAAAACATCCATGTGCAAACCTGTCACCAGGACCCGCAAACCACGCTGATGCCAGCCAGGGACTGCAACTTGATAGTGGCCATATCCTTATTTCAGTTTCAGCATATCACAACACAGTCTGAGACTGCTATGCCTTGCGGCTGAGTCACAACCCCACGCTGGTCTTCCTCTACACCAGACTGAGGTGGTGAGAGCTCTTTCTCTTGAGAATCCATAAAACTGCAGTGAGACTTCACAGAAATGAGCTGACTGATTTCTGGGATGAAATTCACCTCTAGATCTTTATTCAGCATAAGCGGCGATCACGCTTCTGCGATCCCCATGACTGATTTGATAGATGCTGCATAGAACCTGCAAGAGGAGTTACATGCCTCTGGCAAGAAAACTTTATGCCAACATAAAATGATTTCAAGGTGTGCTGTTTAAGGGAGAAAGATAAGCTTTTACAAAACACAACTTTATCCTGCTGAGAGACATGGCACCCAAGAAATTAAAAAGTGAAGTTATTGTGAAGGAGGGCAAAGGGAACTACAAATTATTTCTGAAAATTGTGATAGCAATAGGGTCCATTTGTGAAGGCCATTGCCAACGTGTATGTTGAGCTAAGCAGAACTCCATGCTTTGCCTCAGGCATCATTACTTCCAAACTGCTCTAAAATGACTGTAATAATTTTCATTATATCCTTAATTAAGCATCATAGGACAAAGAACAAAGGAGCTTTGCAAACAAAGAATGTTTCTCTGCGTATTGTTGTGGAGGAGGGAATTGTTATACATGGCATCTCTTCATTGTTCTGGTTAAAGCATGACGGAAAAACACCCTTTTCAATATTTTTTCAATAAGTTTAATCAAATTATGTGCTATGAACCTGTGACTGGATAATGGCTTGACAGTGACTGTTGAACACTAAGGCGATTATGAAAAAACAAAGTTTAAGGAGATAAATACAAAATGATCATTTTATGTATAAGTCCATTGTCATTATTCCAGTGATACTAAATCATATTTAAACAATAGGCAGTAAAATACTGTTGAAACAACAGCCTGTTTCTGTATTTTTAAGCTACTAGAAATTTTATTTGGCAGAGGGGGACAAATGAATTTTAAAATTTGAAGCATTTAACAATGGCAGAATATTAACCCAGCAAAGAAAGCATGAATTCAAGTGATGAGCAGAAATACCCTGACTGGCTTTGAAAACAAGCTTTTTCTTTCAGACATTTAGAAAGTAGTATATTCATTTAAAAAAATAAACAAATAAAATTAAACTTAAAATATGCGGTTTCTAAGTAGCTAAAATGCCACCATGTTCTCTGTGCACTTCAGAAGTTCTCCTCTAAATGAGACTGGTTGCACTTCTGCATCTGCCATGGGTGATGTACATGGCAGTAACATCTTGAGACACCAGTGGAGCTGGTCCCTCGGTGTGTCAGGCAAGGAGCTCACGCCCAAAAGGAGGTGCAGCCTGTGCTGAAGAGCTCGTGGAGTAATGGGGCCAGAGAGGCAAGGGACCGAGAAATGTATATGAATGTATGAGAAGGTATAAAGGCAAAGGGGAAATAACAGCAACTCCTTAACCTGGAGTGGATGAAACTCACCTGGAAATAGAAAAACATCTTATTTTGCAACTGTGATCGTGTGATCCAAAGGACCTCTGACATAGGAGCTGCTAGAATATTTCTGGAATGATGCAGGAGCTAGCTAAAGAAATAGAGGCTGCTAAAAAACAGCGGGAACTTGGCAAACCCCAGAGCAATTCCTCCTTCATTTAGAGGTTAACATATTTTTTAGACGTTTAAAGAGGAGGGAGAAAAACAGCTGCACAGTGCTTCAGGGATTATATGCTAGTCATTAAGAAAACATTCAGTGGCCTTTGCTAATTCAGAGCAGAGATAGATGATTGAAAAATGTTGTGACAAAAAAAGTGCAATTGCCACTAATAGACAGTTATGTTTAACTGTTAGATTTTGACAAGATGAGTGGAATATTACTGATCAAACCCCAACATTTCTCAGGAGTTTGTTTTTCTCAAAGAGCATTAGAGGTGCTTTACACTATTTATTTGGTTTAAAGCGGGTAAGTTGAGGTATTTGAAGACTGTGCTGCATGTAAACACTTTAGGTGAAGGCAATATGGCCTTGGGGTGCAGCTGATGGGGCTGTGGTGCACAGGGTACCTGTAGTCATCCCGGGCTGTCATAAAAGTGAGTGTTGAGAGCTGAAGAGGCAGAATGACTTTGGGGCTCTTCCTAGAGCTTATATGACAGGACAAACTAGCTAGTTTAATTCATGAAAACTGGGGAACAGTTTAAACTATATATATTGCAAAGTCCAGGCTGGTTGCAAATACTGAGATGAAATTAATGATGTAAGATTAACTTTCACTGACTATAACTTCCTGTTTTGACCCAAGAATTAAGCTAGAAATGTCTGTAGCTCATGGGTAGTTTTCTAACTCAATTTAGCATGGTTATACAAGAGCACTATTGTGCTTTTCCTGAATCAGTTTGCTAATTTTCCCTAACTTTAATAAAGGCATGGGTGTCTCAAAAATATAGATTCCTATGTATTGAGTGAAACTTGATGGCAAGGGAGGAGAAAAGCCCTTCATAGTGCCTAATAAAGGAGGAAAAAACCCGAAAACGAACCACCTACAAGCAAAGTCCAAATCTGGTCATAACATGATGTATTGAAGCATAATTGATAACTGAGGGACGTAGGTGTGACCTGACGAAGAAGAGAGGGATTGAAGGACATGGAGGAGGAGATGGAGGAATGGCAGCGTAGCAGGAGAGGAGATACTGAAGACAAGTTACAACTGTTAAGTATGGCAGCAGTGTATGCAAATGTGTGGCACAAACCCTTCAGAAAATGGGCATCATTAATTCTGAGGTGTGCCAAATAACTTGTTCTGCATCACATTTCTAGCATTAGCAGCTGGTATCTTTATTACAAAGGAGGTCTTTCGCACTGTGATGATGTGCAATTCATATTAGCTCTGACTGGACTTGTGCATCATGTGATGTTTTTTCTGTCTCAAATTGGTTGAAAATAACTCTTTGACTGTCTGCGAGCTTGTCCCAGAATGAGCTTCCTGTGGTGCCTGCTTAAATGCATCCCAATTGAGTTTTCTCCAGTGTTTGCTTAAAATGATTAGCAAGCAGGTTTCCAGAATGACATTTGCTGCCATCACTGAGAAAAACGAATGCTACATGCAGCGAGAATGAACTGCCTCTCTTATTTCAGCGACTGTTCTGTGCTGAATATTTTTCCAATTGTTCGGAGTGCATAACATAGCTTTTGAGCTTGTTTAATTTCATCACCTAGCAGTTTGATTATGTTTCAGGAAACCAGTAAGTCGGATCACAAAGAATAAATATATATTTATTTATTTTTTCTCCTCTATTTTTCATTTCCCCCCCGTTGATTGAAAAGCTCCTGTTTGTGAATCTCCCTGGTTCTTCCTCATTTCAGCAAACATCAGATGAGCAAGTCATTGCCTGCTTTTCTTTCCTGGTATTTCTAACCTTTCCTTTCTTTCCCCTGTTCTGAATGATGTCCCAAGGTGTTATAACTGCATTTTTAATATCTAATTATTTCCTTTAGAAAGTTGTCCACAACAACTTGTCTTGATTTGGAATTTATTTAGACCATTATATTTGAGGGCAGGCTAGAATTGAAAGGTCAGAGTTGAGCAAAAGTCATGCTGCAGACAGATCTGCTCATTTCAAATCATTTCCAGTATACTTTGGTGTAGTTTATAAGTCTTGTCCCCTTAATAAACCCTCTGCTTTATTTTTTTTTTTTTTTTTTTGGTCTTACCATTGCTTTTCAAATTGCCTAAATCTGTTGTGCTGGATTGAAATGGTGATGCAGCATTTACTGGAGGAGTGGGATTTTTTGGTTTGGTGTTGGGTTTTTTTTCATCAGGGTTAAAATATTTGAAAGTATTACCGAAAGTTAAAAAAAGGAAAGAAAATACCCCTATAATAATAAATATTGCAAATCTTAGTGATGAGTGAGGTTACTTATTGCTGTGTGCAACTGTGGGATGAGAACTGTCATGTCAGTGCCTAATGTACTGAATAATGGGCCTTCTACAAAAAGTGCCTTTGCTTTGTTCCTATAGTGACAGATGCAAGGAATTAATTTCTCTTAGCAAGAAATGTTCATTGAAGATAAGGCCTGAAATAAACAGTGACACGCAACTGTGAAACGCCCTGAAACTCTTTCTTGGTGACAAATTACTGCTGAGGTATATAGACCCTTCCACAAAAGTGACACCTATTGAATTTATTAGACAGATTATATAGAGAGTTCTGAATCATTTTTTGTCCTGTTTGTAGAGCTGACATTTACCAGCTTCTGCTAATGAATTGGATATAGACTGCTCAAAACAAAAGTCAGATGGTTATGAAATCTCTGGGACTAACCACCATGGATCATGCAGCCACCGGCAGTGTTTGTGCAGTAGCATTTTTTGTGTGGAGGTGGACAGACCCTGAATTTGAGGCTCAGGTTATTCATCTTTTCATGGGAAATTGAGTGAGGGTTGCAATCAGAGCTGTTGAAGCCTCAGTGAATACAGTGAAGCATGCAAACAATTTGTCTGTTTCACAAGCTAAGGCTGGATGTGCTGCCTGGGTTGCAGCAAAGGAGGAACTGAAGAGTTGAAAATCATGCAGTGGAGCTCGTGGGAAGTTTGATTTTTACCAACTGAAGGAGCCAATGCAGTCAGTGAAGTGTGAACGAACATTTCAAAGTTGGCTTTCTGTAGAGGAATATATGCTGCAATAAATTTATTTTGTGGATGTTTATCTTTGGAGACTGGTTAAAACATTAACTTTGGTAGCAAGTCAGCCTGAACGTGGGATAATCTTAAATTCTCTCTCTTATTTACTTGTAGTCAGAAAAGGTTTTACATGGCACTTCTTATTAATCTCCTTTGCAAAGTACTGTTATCATGATGTTGAGGAACATGCTTTAGAGGTGAATTGACAATGTTAGGTTAATGGTTGGACTTGATGATCTTAGAGGTCTTTTCCAGCCAAAGCTCATTCTGTGAGCTCCTCTTTACAGAGAGGGAAACTGAGATGCAGGAAAGTGACTGAGTTAGAGTAATTTCCCCGCCTTCCCAACCTGTTGACAGAATAAGCAACAAAACCAAATCTGTTGATTGCAGCCCTGTATTCCTTTCTACAGTCCAGTTTATGTGGTTACAGCTCATTTTAGTCCCCTAATCTTGTTATTTCGGGATTTGAGTCCAGGCTTCTGTGGCACAGGGAACAAAGGCTATATCTCCTGAATCATCAGGTCACCAGTAACTCAAGAATTTAGAGCATGGTCAGCCATGTGGCTTGGTGTGCAAAGGCACCAGTTCACTGAGTTGGTATGCATTTAATCCTGTACTTAAAATGCAAGCAAGTAAGCTCCTAATTAAAAGGCTGCTTTATAATTTGCAAAAGTGGAAGCGTAAAGAATTTCCCTGTTGCACCTCCATCCAAATCATTATCAATGATCTTTTAAAAGGTAAACAGAGAAGTAATCCTCCCTCAAGGTATTCTGAAGGAGAGGAGAATAAAGTATCCTTCAGCAGCTTAGGATCAAAGCATCCACGAGACAAACAACTTCTGGTGAAGGCAGATTTGTGATGGTATCTCTGCTCTGTCCTCAACACCTTTGTGGGTTTTTTCCTTTGCTTCATATTCCCCTTTCCTACAACCACTCCTCTGTAAGACATATCACACTGACAGCCAGGCATGACTGCTGTATGGAACAAACAAGAAAGAAAGGCCCTGCACTGCTTTCATTCTGCTCTTCTTCCAGTTTTGGTGGACATGAATACATGAGTGATTTTGCCCCTAGGGTAGGCATGGAAGGAGATGCAGTGAGTAAAACACTACGAAGATGTATTAAACAATTTTCTTTCTGTTTGCCTAACACTGGACCACCTCTGCAAATAAATAATCTGCTAACTTGGGTTCAGCTTGCTAGCACAGAAATGTTTATCTCACTTGCAGACTTCTCCGAGTTCTCCACAAATGTGTAAATGGAGCAAATATATCTGAGTATCAGTTCCCAGAGGCTTTGGGTCTGCTTGGCCTGATGTATGTGAAGACAACCCGTGGCTGTCTTTCCACAGTGAAATGTTAAAAGAAGCTCTCCATCATGTTAGCTGAAGAAGAGAAGAACATCATTCTTTGATCTGTATTTTATTCCCCCCACCCCTGTTTGTACTCCCTTCTCTAGCATCAGGGATAAGCTAGAATTTGGTGCTCTCTTTTTGCCTACTCTGAAATATTGCCCATCTCAGGCAGTGGCAAAAACCTTTCTCCATTTGGCATAAAAACTTTCTGAACCCCAGACCTCTCAGCCCCATAGTCCCTCTGAAGCAGCAGTGAATCTGTCCAATGAAATCTGTGCCATAGCACTTGAGCAAGATTGTGCACATACGGTCCAATGTGAAAAAGAAAATTTCAGTCTAGCAATAACAAGCCCCTAAGTGTTTCGGATCTAGGAAAAGATTGCTTTGATCTTCTTCCTTATGTGTAGTTTTAGTATTATTTTTTTCTCCCCAGTGATTTAAATTAATTTGAATCAAATCATTAGGCCTCAGACTGGTACTGAACATAATGACTCATCCCTATATTAATATTTTCTACCCTTAACTACTCCTGTCTAAATCACTGGAAGATTCGCACACCTCATAGTCAGCTACGTTCAAATGAGTTCTGCAACAGTTCATTAGGTAATGATGTAATGTATACGTCTGGGTCAACAAATGTTTTCCTGCTCCGACTTAAAATGAGCAATGTGTAAGTAACTTATCAGGTGTTTTGTAAACTTTTGACATTTTCCTGAGTGGGAAAAATAGGGGTAAAAAAAATTAAATAGTAAGTAGAGCTTGAATCAGGAGAAAAGCTGTGATAAGGTACCACAGGAATTTCCATGTCCAGCCTTACTCCTTCCTTGCACATGTAGCATTATGTAATAAACCTGCCTCTCTTTCAGCAAATTCTGTCTTATAAATGATGTACTTGACACCAGCACTTGAAAGGGGCTATACTGAAGGGATCAGTTAGCACGAAGAATAAATGCATGTAATTAGACTCAGTTCGGTGGTCTAGGTGAAACCTTTATATAACTGAAGTCAGTCATTTTAGATGCTTGCTGTACATTGGTCTTCTTGCATCCCTACATCACTGTGTGTGCCACGTGCTATATTTCAATCATAGCTATACAAGAGGAGAGACTGGTAACCACACAGCAAGAGCATCCTACAAATGTTTTCCTGTGGCTAGAGAACCTACATGCTAAACAGCCTCCAAGCCATGTGTGAGGCAATTTATCTTCTGAAGGTCTTAAATAGAATAGCCTCAATTAAACAAATTGAGAGTTATTAACTTTTTATCAGCTGAGCATCAAACCTTTTTGGTTGGTTTTAATGGTTTGGTTGTTGGTTCGGGGTTTTTTCCAATTATCAATTTTAGACAGTGACTATTTTTATGTATTACTAAGCCTGTCAGTAAATGAGTTTCTTTCCTGTAGACCTGTGTTGGTAAGGTCCTTAGACTTAAGTAATCTTGGTCTTCTTAGAGGAAGAAGCTGTCAGTTGTTCCCTATAATGAATCATAGGTTTATGGTATGAGGCACTGCCTGTAGTATTAAACAGCAAAGAAAGTATGGCTATCCTAGATTGAAAAGTGCTGGCTTCTGCTTATGGTAGCTGCAATAATGAATAACTGAATGATACGACTTGACAAATGCTCCATTTGGTAGAATATGACACTATTTTTGCTTAATTTCTATGTTTCCATGAGCAGCTAGAGCTTCTTGTCTTCCTTCCACAATTGAGAGAGAAGAAGCAGTGATGGAAAAAGAAATAATATAATTATTTCCTTCTCTCTTCCCTTTGCTGGCATGAGACAATTACCTAGCTATTGAATCCTTTAGTACAGGTCTCTTCCAAAGCAATCTTATGGTGAATTTATATGACCAGCCTTGCTGGCGTCAGTTACTTTTGTAACCTGAATACAGTGGATGCATCACATTTATTTCTTTGCAGTGTTCCACTTGGAGGAAGTGAAGACATAATGCTAAAAATGAGCAACTGAGCTGATGGAAGTGACATTCGAGGTGGCAGGTTGGAGGGCTTGGACTAAATCAAATATAATGAATGTGAATCACACCCATATCAGCAGATTTGATATCTTGAAGGCAGTTTACTGAAACTCTTATCGAGCTGTGTCTCTGTAGCTTCTGGGTTGTCAGCGGTTGCTCAGTCCTGAGGGTGTCTGGGGATGGGCTTATGGATCGCTTTTCATCTGGCTGCTCTTCTCTAACTGCTCACCATCAGTGGTCCTATCTTGCTGCCATCCTTTTCAGGGTATTGAAGTGTAGAATTTTCTCACCATACCAAGGCACGGTCCTGGGGCTGCTAGTAACAGTTATTTTTATAATAGAGGGAATCTTTAAGGATCCTAAATCCTTCAAAAATATTCAAAGTAGCTTTTACACTTCTGATTCTACTTTTTCCTAAGGCTTCCTCCCTTTCCTCCTTGTGTCTGGGCTAAAACACTGTATGGGATGGGTCTTGTGTTTTTTTTTCCCCATATCAGATGCATTACAGAACTCAAAAGGATCAGAGAAAAGTTAAAAGAGCATTTTAAAACATTCAGCAAAAGGTTACATTGTGTATTAGGCCTAGGAAATGAGCAGTTACTTTTTTTCATTTGTTTTTGATTTAACAGGAATTTCTAAACTGTGTGTGATTGGGCAAATTGTTGGGTATATCAGAATAAACTTGCCGATTAAATTTTTAAACAAAATACTTAACAAATTCATTAGTGAAATATTTTACTTTGATTCTATAAAAGCAGTTGTTCAATCATGTAATTTTCTCCTTTGGCACATTTTCAAAGTTTTCAAAATATCGATTGTTCTGTAATTTTAGTCTCCACAGCTGTGGCATAGAGTTAATTTCCTTATAAGTGAAGCCAATCTGCATAATCGAGATCTGAAACAATGGTATTTCTTCTGCTTTTCCTACTGAATGTCTGCCTAAAGTAATTCTTGTCCTATCATAAACTCCTTGCAGGAATATAAAGCATAATGTGCAACAGAGACGTTTTACATGAAAAATAATATAGTGAATGATTTAATGTTCCTGCAGACTGATTGTATGCATAAATGTATGTGCTTCTAGTGCTACTGGATGAATATTTTCTTGTGTTCCCATTTCCCAGAGCACTGTTCTTTACTCGTAGACTTTTCGTCTGCTTGAAATCCCATGCAACCTTCAATTCCCACAGATGGCCTGAGGAAGACTCCCACTTTCCCAGAGGTGAGGAAAGAATTTTATATTTATCCGGATACCCACGTAAAGCCTCTCTTAGAAAATGTCAAAAAAATGACAGGCTAGAGAGCTGATGGGCACATGCTGCAGTGAGCCTCTGCGAGGTCTTGAATGCCTCAGCTGGTGAAAGCAAAATAGTAGCCAGGCAAGAAAAAAAGAGTAACAAGTCCCCATCCCTAGAGATATTTAAGAAATGTGTAGATGAAGTGCTGAGGGACATGGTGTAGTGGTGAATTGTCAGTGCTGGGTTAATGGTTAGACTTGGTGATCTTAGAGGTCTTTTCCAACCAAGGCTATGCTGTGATTCTGTAATAAAAGTACTTGGATAATAAATATTCCTGCATACGTGAGTTGCCGTGCAACATTGGTGGGGACCAGTGAGATGCAAAGGGATGAAAAAATGAGAGAGAGTTTCTGGAGTGCTGATGATTGCTGGGCAGTCTTTTGCAGCAGGGGTCTGGGAATCAAATGGCTTCCCATGCCCGAGTCAATGGGTTTGCTGACTTAAAGATTTCATGCCAAAACTGTCGTTCTGTTGCAAGGACCTAATCACCTCCATTCAAGGAGCTCACCACCAACTCAATATAGGTTCCTTTTCAGTGTGAAGGGAGAAGATACTTTGCAGATAAGTTTTTTGTCTACCAGTTGCCTCATGGTCAAAATTGAGATCTGTGCCTGAGAGAGGCATTGAATTTAGAACTGAACATGTCTCAAGTCTTAAAAAATAGACAGCGAAGCTTCTTCTGATGTGTATGTCTGTCTAGTCTCACACATCTAATGATGTCTGCAAGGATGACTGGAGTTACCCAGCTGTATTCTTAGCCACCACTTTGAACAGCTCCTAGTACTCTTTTGTTTTCTCTTTAAATACTGGAGATATGTAGTAGAAAAGATATTTGGTTTCTCTTTCAGGCTGAGATTTTCCCAGCAATATTTAGGACAGAGTATGTTGTAACCTGTGTCAGGGAACAGCTGCTCTGTGAGGGCCCATCGTGCCTTGCATTGGTGCCCTGGGATGGATGGCTCGGTCTGGTGGAACCTGGCAGTGAAGTGGGTCCTGTTTTTTGAGACAGACATGAATAGAGAGGTTCAGTACAAGTCCCACTTAGGCATGTTTTGAAAGACCTCTATGACCTATTCACCCTTTGCTGAATAACACTATTAAGAATTCTAGTTTAGGCAGTATATGAATGGTGGTAGATATGTATGTCCGTTTATGCATATATATATTCATATATACATGAAAGTTTTGACAGATGTGAGAGGTAGGTGTTATAGATGGTTGTAGCACATTGAAGAGATAGCATTACAAGTTGTGATAAGCCACGTGGCTGATCTGCATTTTGATTCCACAACAAGCCGCAGCAGTCAAACGGCCATTTTCAAAGCTGTGGTTACGAGGAGCAGACTGCATCTAATTCACACCACACATGGCAAGCTAAATCTCCAAAGCAGACGAGGGCCAGAGAGCTGGTTCCTATAAGGAAAAGTAACTGGCTCTTTCAGAGAAAAAAAAAATAATTACTTGAAAAGTATGAGTAATCTCTGAGTACCAAATACAAGTCAGAGGTAGGTTGCACCCTGGTTACCTGAGCAGAGGGTGGCTGAAAACTCAGTGTGAGCTCAGTGGTCTGTCAGAGCCCAGTGCTACTCCTCCCACACGACAACAGGTTCCCCTTTGGACAGCAGAAGCCATTGGGTTCAGGAAATGCTGAACTTAACATTAAATGTGCATTCATAAGCCTGAGCACTTTACAGAATCAAAGTTTTATCTTTCCTACTGTACAGCTGGGGAAACTGAGGCATGAGGAATATGCACTATTTGAGGTTACATGAGGAGTCTGTGATAGATCCAACAGCAGAATTCAGCTCCTTCTTTATTGTGATGTTTTACCCTCTGGATTATCCCTTCTTCCTGAAATACAACTGGCTCAGAGTCACCCTGACACTCTGGCCCAGTTTCTTCCATTTGTTTGTTAATTTCTACAATATCCCTTGTTGAATTATTTTAACTAAGAAACAGTTATGGTTTTATTTATTTTTTTCTTTCACAAAGATTAAGACATGCTTATTTAATTTAAGAAATCAAGCAAAACAGCCTTCTAACTATTATTACCTTTTAAAATAGACATTAAATCCCAGAATCTCTGTTTAGTTTTCATTTGTATATGTTTTTCTTAGTCTGACTTCACTGCAGAATACTCTGTTTCCCCTTATCAAAGTTTAGGCTTTGCTTGATGAAGCTGTGCTGCTCCCTTCTCAAGTTATTTTAATGTATTATTTTAATTGCCCTAAATAATTGAACTGTTTTGCACATAGAAATGCCATTTCATTGTTTCATTGCGGTGCAGATTTTTTTCTTCTTCATTTCTATCATAACTAAGATGCACAAGCAACTAGATAAAACGGTGGTAGTTAGAGATAATAAAAGTTCAAGTCTGTCTCTTCTTTCCAAGCCTGATGTGGTTGCAGCACTACTCATTAATTTCAGACTGACGGTGAATTTAAATATTGAATGTCATTACTTTATCCGTGTCTCCTGCTGCTCTCTGCTGTCCCAATTCTTGAGAGAGCAACAAGAATCTGATAGTGCCGCCATCTTCAGGGACAGGACGTGTTTTGCTCAGTGAGGCACCTTAGCTGTTCCCGTGAACAAACAAGCAAACAAACACAGCTAAAGGATTTGGGAATGACTTTGCCACTCAAGAAAATGTTCTCTGTCCTGCTTGCACAATTTTTCAAGGCTGTAACTCTAAATGCTCTTTCAAGGTTCTCTTGTTGCTTTGTGATTATATTGACTGTATCTGTCACATTCACAGGGAACACTAAAGGGCTTGGCAACTCCTGAAAGGCCAGAAAACCTTCTGGAGGCTTTACTTCTGATGGAGAATTTATGTCAAAATACAATGCTTGGAAAAGAAAGCAAAGCCCGTTTTGTTGTAAGAGGAAGGAGGGGACGGCTGTCCGCCCTCTTTCAATAAGAAATGCCATTTGATGAGTTCATGTCAGGATTCCTGCCTGCTGCGCTGACCCTCCGGCACAGGCATGGGAGTCATCTGACAGTGTCTTTAACCTCATCTGCAGAACCTATACCTTCACTGAGCTTCTATATACCTCCTGATCTTTATAGATGTGTTCTCAGCATTGGGTATACATGAGAAAAGGTTACTGAAACATACAGACACATTGCATTAAAACTTAAGTGTGAATTTTTGAAGCCTGAGTGCATATGTGTGTAAGACTGTGGGGATGGAGAGGGGCATGGAGCCCTGCTGGTGTCGCCAAGCAGTCTTGGCGTGTGGGGAAAGGAGGTGAACAGTGGTGGAAGCCATTGGGTCAACCAGAAAACTTGTGATTCTTAAACCGGTACTCGTGAGTTTTAAATGCTAAACAGATTTTCCACTGCACAGGGCACTGCTGATTTAGGAGTATGGCAACGGTTTAGACCCATCTAGCTAAAGGTTGACTCTGAGCACGGTTTATGGGCATCTATGAGCAGCATGCTTTCTGGAAGTGATGTGCTCTAGATGTCACTAGTGATTTTGCACATCTAGGAAGGAGGATGCACAAGGGCTGGACAGATACTTGCCCTGTCAGCCCTGGAGCAGGGTTTTGTCTTCAGAGTATAACCTCAAAGACTGCAGAGAATCTTAGGCTATGGAGACGGGTAAAAAACCTATTAAATGGGGACTGTGTAGTAGTTCATGGTGCCATGCTCAGCTCCCTAAATATGAGTCCCTGCATGCAGGTCCCCAGCTCAGGAGCTTGTTCCCTGTGGAAGAGCCTGCCCTAAGTCACAGGACTTCATCCTCCAGCTCCCCCTGGCCCTGGCCACACTGTCCATCCATGGCACCAGGAGGAGGCAGCCTAAGAGGACGACTCCAAGCTCTGTGAGCCCTGCTCTTGCTCCCTCTTCACCCCATGCCCCAGGCACAGCACCACTGGACATGGTCCACCAACTCCCTGGAGGCCAGTGTGGGACATGCCAGGATGCTCTCCTCACCATCATCCACACTGGCCCTCTCCAATTTTCAACTCTAGACGCTTTCCCTTTCCTTGTTAGTTCTCTAGTCTCTGTTTTCACCTAGCCTTTTCTCATCCCGTGAGGGCTTCAGTGTTGGTTAGCAGGGAGAGAGACCCTCAAACGGCGATGGTAAAAGATCTGTGCAGACTGACAGCATAAAGCCTTTGGTCTCATTAAAATCGTAGATGAATCACAAGTGTGGTCTCTGCATGAGGAAGAATTTTCCCTCTTTTCTGCTTTCCCAGCCCCTAGCTGTGAGATGGGATGTTTGATTCCTCTGCTTTTCAGTGCTGCTGTAGGACTATCAGAACTTTTTATTACTCGTAACCTTCCCACTGCCCCAGTGCACCTCCCAGAGAGCCTAGGATCACTGCTGCACCACTGCGGCTTCAAGTCGTGCTGTTTCCCTCTCTGCCTGCCTGGCTGCAAAGGCATGTTAATGACTCCCACAGCCCCCAAATGCTGCCGGAGATGGGCAGAGCTACTGGTGAGGTTTGCTTTCAGCTCTCAGGGCTGGAGTGGTTGACAGATGTTTGGAGGATTTCTTGTCTCTGGACCAGTGCTTCGTCTGTTCTGAGTTATTCAAAATGCAAACAGTGGGTTGGCAGGAGTGAAATATGTTCAGAACTGGGACGTCAAAACAGAAATATATTTTTAAAAAGACAAGTGTCAAAAAAAAAAAAAAAGGTGTTCATGCAGTTTATAGCAAGATGTATTTAAAAAGTTGAGGTTTTCTTCTTTTAACCCCTTGGGGCTCCCACCTGAGATGCTATTCTGCTATATCTATAGTGGTTTTCATGCTTAAATGTTATCAAGGGCATTTTTGGGTCCGGAGTCCCTCCTCTGCCAGTGGATGGGTTGGCCACATTTCCAAGGTGTTTGGAGCACTAGCTAGCAACCTAATTTGAGACTATCCTGTCAAGTGTACTGTTGTCACGTTGTAGTGAGATCCCATAAATGCAGTGAGTGATACTGTTGAACAGAGTGGTGCAAGAGGCATTCAGTGAGAAATAAAATATCTCCAAAAAAACAGAGAGTGGGGGAGAGAGAGGAAGTAGAGAATGGCGTAAGTTAAAGGTGGCTTGGATTTAGAGAAGAGAGGCAGTTCTGCATATTTCAAAATCATAATCAGTATAGGAAGAAAAACCAAAACAAATTAAAAAACCCCCAAAATACCAAGGCATTCCCAGAATTCTGAAAGTTGTCATGTCCTTTCCAAATGTTATTCGGTCAGTATAAGAGCTGTTTCTGTTAGACTAAGGGTAGCATAGTATAGGGATATGATCTTGTTATTCGTCCGCACTAATAAATCAGGGGAGTGCTGCTTTGCTGGCTTTCACCAGTTGCAGAAATAATTTTCTTCAGCTATTGATGCTTTTCCTGTGGCTATCATCCACATCACTTTCTGTTCTGTGTATAATCCTTGTCATCAAGACATAGTCATGCAGTAATATTACCTGATCTTGTGATAGTCTTGGACCTGCAAATTAATCTGATGCTGTGCTTTATTTTGAGACCACTTTTGGTGGCAGTGTATTCTTGCTGTGTTGTCACTGCTCGTTCTCATGACAATGTGCTTAGTAGGAACACTAAGTTTTTTTAGAAGCTTTCTGTTCTCATGTCAAATAGTACTGATGCTCTGGCATTTTCCATTTTTGTTGAGATCTGATGTGAAACTGAAGGCTCCAAATGTACATGCATGGTGGATTTATGAATCCTAGTTTTGAGCCTGCAGCATTTTTATTACCTTTAAAACAGTCTGGACCGTGACTGAGCACCCATTCTTTTTTTGTTCCAGTAGATGGATGGCTGTGTGACCAAGACCCAAGTGAAAAGTGATGGGACTGCTTTTCTTTTTTCAGTAGCATAGCTCAGCTGACTTCAGCCTAGATGAACTTGACTGATATTAATGTCATTGAAGAATTGGGCAAAATCTGCCTGCATTCATAGAATCACAGAATATCCTTGGTTGGAAAAGACCCTTGAGATCATCAAGTCCAGCCATTAACCCAGCACTGCCAAGTCACCGCTACCCCATGTCCCTCAGCACCTTATCTACACGTCTGTTAAATCCCTCCAGGGATGGGAACTCTACCACTGCTCTGGGCCTCCTGTTCCAATGCTTGACAACCTTTTAATTCGAGCAGATTTTATTAATTCTTACTGTCCATAAAGAGAGCACATAACCAGGGAAGATACAGCATTTTATTTTTTTTTCTGAAGTGAAAGTGGTGATATTTACCTATGTTAGATTCATAACAAATGTCAGTTTTGATCTGTTTGTGTGCATTTGGGGGTGGACAATACTTAAACATTCATACTTAAAGCATTAAAACACTTTGCAAACTATTGTAGCCAATGGCATAGCTACACCTACCCAACCAGTGTAAGAATTGGTGAGTGGGTGTGGAGAGGGAAAGGACAGAGAAAGATAAAAAGACAAATTCTAAGTATGGAACATGAACCTGTCATGCTGGGCATGGACTTTTAACATGGGAAATTAGAAGACAGGTTTACCATGAGAGAACACTTAAGAGAGCCCAGATACATAACCACTGCTCTGGCATGGAGCTGGAAGCTGAGGGCGCTTTTAATTTCTGTCTTGGTGGCCAGCAGTACCCAGCTGAAATGTCATGGTCTGTACTTAAAGAGCATCCTGATTTTTTTGTTGTTTGTTTGGTTTTGTTCCCTCTTCATTCATCTTTCTTTTAGGAGCACTTTATTTTAAATTGATTTTGTTATTAGTGGATCTGCTCAGAGGCAGTGCACCTGTTACATATATTGAGAACCTGACTCCTGACTTTAGCGGGAGCAAGTGACAATGTTTTAAATTAAGCTGTCCTCCCTGCAACTATCCTTCTTTCCTTTATCTCCCCACCCAGCCATAAATAACCCGGCAGCAGAAGGCAGGTAGTGTTATAAATTGTCAGGCTACACAATTGCCTCATGTTCTGCATTCTGTTCTCTTTCCCCGTTATCATCCATTTTAAACTAAAAGTTCATCCATTTGTGGTTCTGCCATGAGAGGATGTCAAATAAATTGATACTGTAGTGTTTAAAAAGTATTAAAGAATATAAATATATAACAATACATTGTTAATGCTCAGCAACTGAAAAACACTACTAACTGGACAGTAGTGCTTTATTACTGTAATATAAAGAGCAAGGGGAGTAAAGTATAATATAGGGAAGTGTGATTATCACTCATAGTCTCTCATTTAAAAAGATGAGTGCTGGTTTCACTCGCCATAGCGGCCCATGATCTATTGGCCCTCTGTTTCCCTTATACAGTAGTTGTTCTTCTAATAAACAGCTTGCTATTTACTTCTAAAACATCAGTATGTCATCCATTCCAGGTCTTCATGGCAGTTCTACTAAACAGTTGCAGGAAAGAATTGTAATGAGGTATGGCCCTCTTGCTTTCCTAAACACTCAGCCAGAAAGGCATGGCACAGCATCTGGCACAGTCAAGGGGGCTGGCAGGGGCATCGTCCTTGGCCAGCCCCGTCTTGCTTTGGGGTTCATGCTCCCCCTCTGGCTTTTATCATGGCATTTCAGACTGCCTCACTCTATTCCACTCCCCCTTGGCTGGTGCTTTGCTGTATTTCCAAAGGCTGCATAACAAGCATAACTTGTTTTGCACTGCAGTTACTTTTTTAAACACAGCTTCACTGTCATGTAATGTACGTGGCTTAAGTCTAAGCTAAAGAAATGCATTTGCACTTGTATGTAGAGCTTGTTCCCTGCACTGGGGCTGGGAGGTGAGTGTGACATCCCAGTGGGACTACTCCCCACGCTACTCCAGGCTGCCATATGCACATAAAAAGGACAATCCCAGTTCCTCATGCCAACTCTGTTTCATTTTTATTTATTAAAAAATATGAGGGTGTGCTTCAATTCAACTCACATACTGCTTGAAAGAAAGAGACCCCTGTCAGAAAACTTCCCACACTTTAGCTGTCCAGACTGAGACTGGCATCTTTCATTCATGTCTCAATAAATCTAAGACAAAAAGGGGGTTAGAACATGCTGTTGACTGTCCACTGCTTGCCCAGCAGTGCCTTTCCCTGACACAGCAAATGCACAGGTGAGCCAGCTTGTAGGGAAAGGGGACTTAAAACTGGAGGGGCAAGTTTTTTGGGGTGGGTTTGTTAGTTTTCTTTCTTTAATCATGAGCAGCTTCTAAAATGTCTAGTCATGCACTGGGAAACAAATGCTTCTTAACTGTGCTGCCAGTTTCCTTGTAGATTTGTCTGAATGTTTTCCATTTTGGATAACCTTCAGGCATTATGCAGAACCCCACAGACCATATCCTGTTATCAGTTTTAGAACTGAACTTCCCTCCCATTGCCACTGAAATTTAGACTGAGGGAGGTGGTTTGCATAAAAAACGATGAGACAGTATGGTCCATAATCTTGTTTTAACAAATCGGGCTGATTTGCCAGATGGGTTTTTCCTATTGAGAGCAGACAATGCAACACTTACTGTGTCTGATTTTTGGAACTCTGGGCATGGAGACCAAAACTGCTGTCATTGAAAGCAGTCCGGCATTGGTCAACTTCCCTCCCCTTTTACTCTTCTGAAAATCTTTAGAACCATGTTTTTGACAGCGAGCATTTGTGCATGAATATTTTGTTATGCAAACTTGAGGATTAAAAAAAAAAATTGGAAAAAAAAAAAAAAGAAAAAAATTCTGCTTCAACATACTTGAGCCAAGCTTTCAGGATATCTTTCGTGCCGTGCTTTTTTTGCAGTGCCAATCTCAAAAAAATTACACAGAGCTGTTGAGAAAGAAAGCTGTAATACAGTGCTGCTGCTCTCCAAACTAATAACATCTGAGAGAGAGCATCATCAGTTGGGCAGCAGGATACTCTTTATGTTTTTCCTTTTTCTTATTATTTCAGTGGTTATATCACAGCCTGCAGAAGTGACTTTCACAGAAATAGTCACTAATAAAACCAGATTCAGCAGGAGGATGACAATAAAGTTTATTATATTTGTGATGCCAACGTCCAGGAGAATACAGGACTATTTAAATAGATGCTCTGATTCCATGTAAGGAGTCACTGGCTATGAGATATGAATACCAGAATGACAGCAATGATGTATTCCAGGCTGGAGACTAATCAGGAGATAAATATGTGTTTGTCCAGTTCAGTCTTAGTCTTGCTAGTTAACCTGACTAGTAACAGATATAGATGGGGACAGGGCAACGATTTGTTATCCACTATAACAAATCAATATATAAATAAACAGGTGGCAGAATAAGAACCATGAACTGGAGAACCCTGATTTATTTTTATTATTATTTTAGAGAGACAAGGATGTCTTATTCTATCCAAAAGTGGAGGCAGTCGTGCTAATGAGTGGGAGATGATTGTGATAGATCGGAAACAGGAATCGGAGTTAGCAATAATCTTTCTTTGCTCTGTTTCTTGCTTGCAAGTAGGAAGCTTTCTAAGAGGGGAAGCTAGTGGTAAAATATGAATTGGCCCTGGTAAGTGATGCTAAGGGTGGATCTGGCAGCAGCATGGGATGAGCCTCATGCATAATTTGGGGGTGGAAGGGGAGCTGTGAAATATAATTATGGCTTGCCTGGCTGGTAATGCTGCCTTGAAGTTGCTCTCCTCCCTGTATTGTGAAGACATTTTCAGTGCAGCTGGAAATGCCGTTGCTAACCAACATGTGAAATATAAAACCACTGGCATTTTTAAAGGGAAAATGTAAAAGCTTTTCATTTGGAAGATATTTGTACTTGCTAATAGGTTCTGACAGTGATAAACTTGTGGGTAGTATCATTTCATAAATGAGAGGTTAAAAATTCCAACAAATTCCTCCAAACATGGACTCATAGTGTTTTTAAGGTTCCTGGCAGTGAAGAGGTCTAGCCCAGCCTGCCTTGCTATCCAAAGATGGACTTGTTCATTTCATTGCAGATCTTCCTTAATGAGGAGGAAAAAAAATAAAAGTTGGAAGTGGTTATATTTCAGGAAAATATGTCTTGTTTATGAATAGAGGAATTGCTTTATTAGTTGTAATGATGCATGTAGCCAAGCCGCCTTAATAAGGTCCTGATGCTCTGTTTTGCTTGTGCCAGATGGGAGCCTGACACGGGCATTGGAAATGGAAGCTGCCCTTCAAAGCTGGGCCTCGAACAACTGGCATTTCACCTGCCTGTTCTGCCAAATGGTTGTGCTGTGCAGTGGCCCACCTCTGCAGAAGAGCTGACTTCTTGCTGCCCTGCTAGTCCTCAGTGTCACCTCTCCCCTCATGACTTATGGGAACTCATTTTGTGTTACCAAAAGAGGAATGAACAGGGGAACTATTGCATTATATAGATGTCTGAAGAGCAATTGGAGAGATATATATTCCTTTTTTTTTCAGTATTGTTTTCAAATCCATGTTCTTTTAAGAAGAGACAGAAAAAAGTCTCAAGGTTGCCCCAAAACATCCTTGAAACCATGCAAGCATGTTTTTCTGAGAGACTGAGAATTAACTAGGATTGAACTAGGTTTGGCTTGAAGTATTTTTTTCCCCCCCAGTCATTCAGAATAGTTTCTTATCGCACGTGTTCCCTTGTATAAAGCAGAGCAAGGTACATGTAAAAGCTACCAGAACACAGATAAACATACTTGTATAACAATGATATAACCCTGTTTCTGACCAGGCATGTTTCAGATGTACCTGGTTTTGTTAATCTTGAATTGTTAGTGCCTCATTCTTTGGCTTTGCTGGCAGCTTGTATAGGTCGAGTGTTGAGACCAGCAGCTCCCATCGAGCTCCTGTGCCACACTTGTGCTTCCTAGTCCCTCTGCTCATCTCTGCTGCCTCTTCTTCTCTTCAGCTGGTGCAATTCAACACACTTCTTCCTCCTCCTGGTAGGACTGCAGCACTCACTAAATCCAGGTCTAAATGGCAACCTGGGATGGCATCACGGTGCCTTTGGTGGGTTAACCTAAGTGGTCTTTCTCAAAACCTCTGCCCCAGCAGCCTGCCTGCCTGTCCTCTGGGCCAGCTGCTTTGTGAACAGGCCAGTGCAGAGCAGGCAGGCTGGACTGGAGCACTTCTCGGGCATGGGAGTGGCTCCTTAGGCACCTTCAAGGGGAGCTATGCGTGCCCTTATCTCTGCTCATTAGGACTTCTTAATTCCCCCTCCTGCTTCAGCTAGGCTCTTGCATCATTCAAGGGCATTTTTAACTACCTGTCTAATGCCAAGATGCCATCTGATACTTTTTTTAATTTTTTTTATTTTAATTTTCTTTTTTGGGGGGAGCAATCTCTTCTGTTTGGGGTGAAAACAAGCTATGCTTGAGCACTTCTTTACATCTCTAAAAATATAAGTTGGCTTTCTAAGTGCACAGCACACTCCCTCTCTTTCTGCCTCTTCCTCTACCCCCGCTTACCTCTCTCTGCTTGCTTCTTTCTGCCGGGAAGACCGAGAGGGGGCCATTCTTGGCAACTACCGAAGATGGATCCTAAGTGGTGCACAAGTGCACACATAGCAATTTGGCACACAGCAGGGGCTGGGGGCGGGAGGCATTTTGGATTTGTCAGCTCGTCGGCACAGCTAGGTTCTTGTCAAACAGCAGAAGTTGCACAAGTCCCTGGTGGCTGAGATGCAATCGGTGGAGCTGCGCTGGTCTGGAAAAACAAAGATGTGAGGCCACAGGATCATCCCTCCCCCTGTGCTGTATCACAATTTACAAATTGTGTCGCAATCCAGTGCTACCTGCTCAACATACATTCTCTTTCTTGTCTTGTGTGCCTTAAATTTTATGTCAGTTTTGACATCTATTCTCTGCCTGTGTACCTTCATTTCCCTGCCTTCACATATCACCAGTTCTGTTAATCATGATTCTGTGATATTAATTGCTGGTAAATTTTGTAGACCTTGTAGTCAGCACAAGCTTGTGCCTGGGAAAACTTTTGTCAAGCACAGGGATTTCCAAAAGGTGATACATGTAACCCCCATGGTACAGGAGCTGCTCCAAAGCAGTACCCAACACTGGGCTGAACCAGGATTTGCCTTTGACAATAATGCTGCTGCCACTGGTGCAGCGTTGATGACTTCTCAAAAAGTATATAAAAATTAAAAGTGTATTGCGTTCCTGGCCTAGGATCTGAATATACTCTGCATAATGTGATATGAATTTCCTCTGATGAGATGCCTTATACTTTCCTAAACTCCTTTTCTGAGTTTTCACTGTATTTTTGCCTGACTTG
Organism: Podargus strigoides; assembly: GCA_028020825.1. Taxonomy (NCBI): domain Eukaryota; kingdom Metazoa; phylum Chordata; class Aves; order Caprimulgiformes; family Podargidae; genus Podargus; species Podargus strigoides. The sequence continues at coordinate 10,761,036 of CM051623.1, read as the reverse complement.
GAGACTCCTTTTCTATTTGGGTTTGCAAGCAAAAAGCATTGGTGCTTTTTACTTCTGTGCTGTTTGGGAGATGTGCTTTCATCTGCAGGTAAAATATAAAGTGTAGTTTTGAATGTGCTTGTCTTCCTTCCATGACTCTTTCAGTTGCTTCAATTCATGCTGTATAAATTTCTTTAAGATACCTTGGTAACAGGGCTGTGTAACTGTGTGATTAGCTTCTTGCCTTGACCTCCACTGTTGTAGGAGATGTTGAATCCTAATGAAGTGAGCATGAGGATGCTGACAGATCACTGCTTTTGTGTGTTCACAGCTACTACCCCTGGTTCAGGACTGCACTCTGATACAGTAAGGGGTTGCTTCTCTGAGAGTAGGCGCAGCAAAGTCTTGAGGAGTTATTTTAGAAACCATTAAGCCAATCTGTCACATAAGGCTTGGCCTGGAATTAATTTTGTGCTAACCTGATGATCAATCCAGCCTTCCCCAGAGTGGAAGAGATAGCATAATTACTGACTTCTGTGGGAATGGAGCTAGGAAGTTCTGGAAATCTTGCTTCAGGACTCAAGCAGTTCAGAGGAACTACTGCTTGGCCTTATCTCCCACAACACAGTCCTGCACTTCACACATACCATTCTGCACGCTGGAGGGAGAACTGTGTATATTGCTATTTTTCAGATGAACTGATATACTTAAAAAACCTGAAACAGAACAAAAACTGGATGATTATTAGTAACCAAAGAATGAGAATAGATCTGTGTGCATCGAACATTCAAATTTCTGTTTGGGTAATTAAAGGGTTGCTGACACAGAGTTCAAAAATAAGCCTCTAGTCTAGTTATTAAGGCATTCTGCAAGTTAAAGTCCTGTTGTGCAAATATGTGAATATTCCCTTGTATATACAGACTGGCAACTTGCTTATTGCTTTTGTCTTATGAGAATTTATTCTACTTATTCTAAGATGGCAACAGTTTGAGATTGCACATGTCTCTCTCAGAATGCTTTGTAGCTGTAGCTTGGTGGGTGGGGCCTTTTGTTGGGTTCAGTTCCCTTTAGACAGAGAAGGGAGCCTAACTTATTTTTTTTCATATACTGGGTCACAGGTGTAACCACTAGGTGTTCTGAAAAAAAAACCACCCAACAAACAGATATTTAGAACAGTTACAGTGAACACTGGAGGCACCTTCACAACAAGGCAGAAGCCAAGTATGTCTTTTGGGTCTCCAACTCTTGTGGATCTGATTGTGTCTATTTTTGCCCTCACATATCCTTGGGTGTACATTTCAAAGTACAGGGACTGGAGGGGCTGGACTAAAAGAATGCTTTTCCTCTCTTATTTGTAATGATTCTTGTGATATTGCATAGCAAGCTAGGTCAACAACGTCATGGGAGGCCACACACTCACTAGAAAACCTGTGATACCATAAAAAATTATCAACATATACATGAGAAAACTCAACAGGAGGGTAAAATCTCTTGTGGGAATTGCTTGCAGGCACATTGAGGTCCAACACTAGCCTGATGCCAGAGTCTGAGCAGCTTGTTTCATGTTGTAAGTGCTTGCGCAATATTGAATGATGATACCAGCTGTGCTCAGGTTCTTGAGTTACAGCTAGATGGTGGCCATAAGGGGACACACTGTGACTGCAGGAATGGTTGGCTTGCTACTAAACTGAAAAGCAGAGGGCTGGGAACCGAGACTGAAAAAGAAATAAGTAGTTTCCTGAATCTCTGTTTGTTATAACTCTCTTGGAGACCATGGCTTTGCATGTCCAAGTTTTGTTCTGACATGCTTACCTTCTGATGGCATGTGCTAGCCTATTGTCCATATATAATACAAGCTTAAAGTAGACAGCTAAATCCAAATATGCTCAGAGATGAGATAGTCTCTCACCTGCAGTCAAGCTTTGCAGGTAGATTCGGTCTTCATTTGAACTTGAACTGTTTGCAATGAGAAGTCTAGCTAAGGACACACGTTTCCTGAAATGGATATGCAGCTTATGCCTCAGCCACGAACACCCCTCACTACACTGATGTCTGGTGCTTTCCTCTTTCAAGGAAAGCTGTAATTTTCTTCCTCAGAAAGCTTAATGCCTTTGACAGAAACCAAACAAAGCAAAGAACAATTAAAGTTGTTTATGTAGGTGGCTGCACATGGTCACTTTACAGATTGTGTCATATCAGGACAAAGCAGGCTTCCCATGTTCCAGCTTGGTACATATTATAAGAGTGGAGAAAAGTGGATCTAAGTCCACATTCCTTAAGAAAAAAGTTCCTTTCTCTAATGGGCTGGATTACGTAGTTTTCATCACCTGACATATTTTCTCTGAAAGGCTGTAAAATACATAGAGAATTTTCCAAATCTACCAATAATGCTATTTGAAAGATTTAAATGTTAAATAGTTGCTTTAAAGCTTTAGTCTAAAGATAGATGCTCTGGCTAAACTGAAATGTTATTTTTAAGTTGAATGACTCAAATAGTTAACCAGGGAATATTTGGCTATTGCATTCTGGTGAGCCCATCTTGATTTGGTCGAGTAAATAAACAGTGCAGCTAGTAGGGAGGGAGAGAACCTGCCCAGATCTTGGCCTTAATATTACTATTACAAGAGAGACTTGACTGTGGAAATTAATCAAGTTCTTTTTCCCCAGGGATCAAAGAGGTTACTCAGAGGATGCAAGGAGAAAGTAGGGATTCAGCTGTGTCACATTTCCTCTCTAATTTAGCTGTCTAGGGAGCCTCCCACGTTTTGCAGAAGTGGAAACATCCAGTTTTATTTTATCTTTCTCAGACTGCAGCAGCTTTCTTCTTCAGAAGCCAAGGTCTCTCTACATTTGCTTTTGGTGTTTGTCCCTTTAATTCTCCTACAGTTTCACAAATGCTTCTAGTGTATTTTTAAATTTTAGCTTATAATCATATTTTTTAAAAGGCACCATCTGGTCCCTGACATGGTTTAAAATAACAATCTAGCCAGCATGAAGCCAGCAGTGAGACTTTACACCTTTCACAATTCAGTAGGAGAGTTTCCCTACCTATATTTCTCCACAAACAATGTCACCATCAGGTCCCATTCCCTCCAGATAGGTCTTGCAGAAAGCAGGGCCTTGCAGCTCTTGCTTTCCATGTCTTTTGTCTTCAATGTAGTCTTTTCTGGAAACAAATTGGATGCATCAAAGAAGCTTACAGCGAGGACTGTGGAAGATCCTGCTCAGTTGGAGAATTTGGAGTTGGAGCTCACATTTGTATTTAAGCTGCCCTCTGGTGCTTATCACTGTTGCAGTGCATGCTTTCATTGCATCCTCTGGTGCCTGGAGACCCCTGCAATACCAAGGGAGCAGAGGAAATCAAGCACTGCAAAAATTCCTTAAAAAAAGTATATAGAAAAAATAGTTCTGTGGGTTTTATTTTAAGCAGGACCTTAAAATGCTATGTTATCATTGCAGATTGTGCTGTGTGCGAAGGTTTTCTTGATTTTGGTTTTTATGAGTCACTTACAGCACTAGCTTGTTTTACCTTCTTGCTGTGTGCAACGACACTGTCTTATATGATGCTTTCCCAGTAGCCACAAGTCAAAACGTGCCACTAAGTAGTGCAATTGTGTGACTGTCGCCCTTGGCAGGGCTGAGGCTCAGCCTGGAGTTTCTCTTCTGTCTGTTGGAGGACTTGAGGTTGTCAATGTTGAAGTAGCAGAGACTGTAAATATGAATATATCCTTTCCTATTTGTGGCCAACAATTTTGGAAGGACCAAAACCACTCCTGGGGAGAAAAGCAGACTAGTGTGATGAGTGGGAAAGGACCGCGCGCAGCTCTGGGACTTCCATGCAGGTTATCCCTCTGGTGGGATATTCACTTTTGTTGTTTTCCTTTTAACTAGAGGCTGAGCTGGACAATTATTTCCCTACAAGCTGCTCTGTGCCTGGATTGTGCTTTCATCCCTGCTGCGCTTCCCCAGTGCAGGCGGCGTGGGTGGTTAATATTAGCTGTGCAGCTGATTGTCACGGTTGGTGCCCTGCGACAGGTGCGGGACGGCCGCCGCGCTGGAATCCCGCCCGGCCCGATGCCGGCGCTGGCACTGGCCTTCCCATTATATCAGGAAGGGCCACGTCCTGCTGCCACGATGCCCCAGCCCCCCCAGGCTGGCCCCAGCTGTCTGCGGGACGTGGAGCGGGGCGGCAGGCGCCCAGGGAGGCTCTGCGGGGAGAAGCAAACCGTGACTCCTCAGGAGCAGAAAACCAGGAGACTCCTGGATGGGACCACTCCTGCTGTGTGGATGGGGTAAGGAAAAGGTCTCAGCAGAGCCCTGAGCTGGCGGTTTTGTGGTGCTGCCCTTAGAGGAGGGAAACACACGCGAAAAAAATGCTAAAAGTCAAATATCAGCACTGTGAATTAGCAGATAGGGGTTGCGTTTGCTCATCTGTTGGCTGTAGTTTCTTTACAGCACAGCACTTCGGGTTTGCATTAATTTTAATTGGCGTTCTCTAATTTTAGAATGCTCCTGTGCAAAGTTACTTTCAATTCCAGTGGTGATTAGCTGGTGATGACGTGTTTTAATAATAAACCTGGGAGAGATATAGAAAAAGAAATCAAATGTGCTGACTGCGCTTGTGGGGAGGGGAAAAAGTGCTGTTTCTCTGTTCTAAAAGTATCTGAGTATCTGATCTGTCTGCTCAGGGGTAATATCTTAAGGTCTCCTATCTCTCTTTTTTTTTTTTTTTTTTTTTTTAAGTTCCTCGACCATAATAGCTGCTTTTGGTACAAACAACAAAATGTCTAAGTGGTGTTTACTTAGCACAAAGGTTGGAGAGAGGAAGGGGGAACCAAAAGGTTTGTAAGGGTTCAGGGGATCATTTCCATTGCCCCTTTCCCTTTATGGGGCACTTCTCCGTTGACTGTGTGAGGAGAGGCAGGGCCATCGGGCAGATCAAGAGAGATTTGTGTGCCACCGTGTGACTTCTGCTGAACAATGTGTGCATGAGCCCTCATGGTGCCTACCTGCACGCTCACAAATGGAGCGAGGCAGATTTGCTTAGGGAGCTGAGCAGGCTCTGTCTGCTGTGTCCTAGAAGCCAGATACTGCTGGAGCTTCTAAAATAAAGAAAAAAAGCAATAATAATAATAATAATAATTAAAAAAAAAAAAGACTGATCTCTGTAATTCAGCGATTTCTATTCTGAATTAGAGTGCTACCAAGAGCAGAAGGTCAGCCTCAGCACCACTCCTACAGAGTTAGACACTAAAAATGAGTGGGAATCTTTCCCTTGACTTTCATAGGCTTTGAATCAGTGCTGTCCTCACTGATTCCATCTACAGGTAGCAATTAAACAATTTTCTGGAAGTTGTGGAATAAATAAGCACTATCTGGGCCAAATAAACACAACATGGAACTGATGAGGAAGCTTCAACTTCACAAGCATCAGGTGTCACAAGTGTGAGATTCAGTCTGGGTCTAAATTTCTTTCTGGGAGAGGTTTTTGGTTGAGTCTATTAAAATTTGAATGTAGTCTTGACAAGAAAGAGAGAAACTGCATTTTCTAAGTGATACTTGTGACAATAGTGCTTGGGGTTATGCCTTAAAGTGCATCAGAAGGTCTGTGCAGCAGGAACCATAACAGCTTGAGGGGTTGCAAGATCCTTCCTGGGCCAGTACCTCTGACTGAGGACACTGTGCTACTGTAATGCTATTACTGTCCAACTGCTCATGACCTCTCCACTGCCAGCACTGTGATGGGGGCTTGACGTGGTTGTTTGGCAATGAGGACGCTATGTAAACTATGATAATCCCGTGTGTTTTGTAATGCCCTGACTCACGATTCCAGCCAATCCTTTCTCCAGTTCCCTCTCTGCTTCCCACCGCCTGCCCACCCTGGGTTCTGTTCCTCTTGTTTTCATACGTGAAGCAGAGTATGCTGCACCTCAAACCAGTGCTTCGGGCTATTCCCGAGCAGGGATGGGCCAGCACCCAGGGCTGGTGTTTCACTGAAGGAAGATGTGCCAAGGCACAGGGAAAATACATGGCTGTCTCCCTTTGAAAGTCCTTTATTCGTGACTTTGAAAGTGCCTTTCTAAGCAGCTCACAGAGAAGCCATTTGCAAATTTGGTGCCAATTTTTAAATACGAGATGAAAGTGGATTCCACTGCCGCTAATATCGGCAACTGAGTCCCTCAGGAGAGGTGCAGCAGCCCCCATTCCTGGAGAGCTGGGTGTGCCACCTTGCAAAGGATCTTGCATCCAGGTAGGAAAGCACAAACAAGCACGTGTCTCTCCAGCAGTGCTGGAGACACTTTAGATTAGAAAATGCAGGAGACAGGAAGCACATTAATAAAAAGTTTTATTTATTTTTTAACCATTATGAGAAAACGCTCAGTTACAAAACTTTGAGAAGAATAAAATGTTTCTCCTACTTTGTACACAAATCACTGATATTGGATAGAAGTTAGAGGGAATATCTAAGTAAGTTTTGCAGTTGACCTTTCATAACGAAGGAGGTCATGGAGTCATTGCTGTATCTGCACAATTGTATTTTTTAAAAACATAAAATTATGTATCATCTTCATAGGAAACTGTCATTACAGGTTTATGGGCTTCTGTATTACATTATGTACTGCATCACACTCATAACTTAATCTGTCATCATTCTAGTGCCTTCTTGGGCATTTAGCTTGTAATGTCACTGCAACATATTATGCAAAAATCCAGATACAATTCTAAGCATTATGGGAATCCCCTCTGTTACTGCAAACGCATTACCTGGTCAGTGCTATTTTAATTTGGTGATGAAGAAATACAAGAATATACTCTAATTAGACATACGTATCTGACTAGTGAGGAAGACAATCTGGTTTGCTTCTTCAACTATTACAAATATCTACCTTTTCCTATGCCCCAGGAGTGTACATATATATATGCATTAGAGAGCATGATTTCTATGACATACAAAAGCATGGCCTAGCTACTCATAAAATTGACTTTGTTAGGATCCTGATGCCACTGCTGGTGAACCTGATGATGACCAAGCACGCAAGTAAGGTGTCCTGTGGTCTTATATTGACAATCCTGCACTTCCATAAATTTATAAAGGAACACTTCTTTCCCTTTTTGGCACAGAAAAGCTGATGATGGTCTGTCCCCTCCTCACCAGGGTCTAGAGATAAAGAGCAAGAGAGAAATGCTGTTTGGCAGGGAGACTGGGAAGAGAAGCCTGGGACAGATTTTCTACCAGATGCTCCCCAGAGCAAAGGCAATTTCCAGACAAGTTTGTTTACAGCTACAGTTGTCAATTGTTTACAAACTCTCACCTCCTAAAAAACAAAAGAGGGAGGGGAAATTATTTGCAACACAGGGAAAAGAATGTATGAACAATCTTATCTGAGGCATAGAGACACTCAAGTGGACTACATGATCCATCCTTTGGGGAGGTCTGAGGAGGACATACCTATGTGTAGCTGAGTCTCTTGCTGTCTAGGTGCCTCCTGTTCTTGTCTCACTTGTTCCTGACAAGCTTCACTGGCAAACTAGGGTAATGTTAACATGTTCTCACTGTAAGTGATTACATTTAGATGTCTCTGTCTTGAATCTAGATCTCTCTCAGATCTAACTCTGTGTTTCCGTTGTTACTTTCCTGGCAAGTTCAGCCATCTCTCTATAAGTTCCTTCTTAAAGGAAGAAGGAGGCGAGGTGTTCACAAAACAGGCAGGCTGACATTTCCTATGTTAAGAGGATGTTGGTAGGGAAGGCTCATAAAGAAGGTGCCCCATTGAACCCTCAACAACACACTGGCAGCTCCAGGCAGGCCAAGTGGTAATGGAAGACTGACGAAGTAGAAAACAGCAGCAGCCTGGGTCCACAGCATCCGCACTGGTGGATCCCTGTGCAGTGCAAAGGCCCAGAGCAGGACCAGGGTAGGTGACTACCAGTGATGGATGATCTTGAGACCTCAGAGGGGGAAATGATATGAAAAATGGTTGGTCTGACACAGTAGGCAATGTTTGCGTAGAAGTGACGGGTAATAAATAAGCTCATGTTGCTATAGATCCTTCAGGCAGTGCTGGAGCAAAAACACTTTCTGATTTTCTTTCTCTAAGGGAAAAAGGTAGGGAGGCAGGAACTTTTTATTTGTAACAGTCAGGCATGAATAAAACTGTTTGCTGCACATAGTCGGTGTAATCTAAGGCTGATCCAGACCCAAGTCAAGTACTGCTGCAGCTGTAGGCTCTCAGTTGTCATAGCTAAGGTTACAAAACAACTTCCCTTGTGGCTTGTCTAATGTCACTGTCTGGAGCTGAGGCCCCACTGCTGTATTTGTGGTTAAAACACCTTATTTTCTTGCACTTGTTATCAGGGCTGCCAGGAAGATGGGGACAATCAGACAGTATGCCCCAGGCAGTGACTCATTATATGTGATACATGGTAATATATAGAGGTCCACAGACTCAACTTCTGCGCTGGAGTTTCCAAGTGTTCCTGTTTATCATTTTCTGTTGTATTTTACTTCCCCACCCACTCCCCCTCTAATTTTGTATGAATTTTCCTCTTTTACTCATTTTCATTTGAATACCATAAAACAGACTTCTATTGCTGCTGCAATGGTCAGTTAGGTAAGCTCTCCAAGCTAGCTTTTGCTGGGTAGATAATTATTATTTCAATGCAGCATTACAAAATTAATAGAGACTTCGGTTAAGAAATCTACTAATTGATTGATTTAGCAATCTGGAAGTGATTGTTCAAGAAACAGATTAGCATCTCTTCCTTTAAAAAAAAAAAAAGAGTGGGAGTAATATACTGGCTCTGTTTTTAATGTTTTGAGGTATCTTCAGAAGTCTTACCCACAATCCCCCCAAATCAGTAAAACCACATCCCCTCCTTTATATTTTCCTTATGAACACCTAAGCAATGCCTAAGAAATTTCATACCAAAAAACCCCATTAAAATATGTGTCTAAGGATTAGCGAGCAGCCAGAGAATGACAGTACTAAAATTATCTGCCTAACCTCCAAGTTTAAGGTCTTGTACAATGCATTTCAGAATACTTTCTGTAGGGTTTTTATTAGTGGCTTTTTCCCCATCAAGAATACCACTCCATGCAATGACAGCTATCCAGCTCTCTGTTTTTAAAGGACAACTATGCTGCAGCAAAAAAATAACCAAGAAAAAACACCCAAACCAAACCTGTTATACAATCGAGTTCTAGTTTCCAAAGTTCACACTGCTAAAACTGTGTGTTTTTGTGGACCACTGGTAATTAGGATGGATGATGTTAGTCAGTAAGGGAGAGGCCAGAAGAGCATTTAATATCCCCTCCCAGATGAGGTGCTGATGTCTATAGTGGGACTACTAGGACTGTCCAAGAGGGTTAGTGGTTATAAAATCAGCATTGAAGTTAAATGGCATAGTACATGTTTTTGTGCATTTGCAATTTTAGCTTTGTCATTTCAGTGCTGCCTTGTGCACCTGATTGCATATCTCCCTTTTTCTCATCCATGATAAGGGTTTCTGGGACTTAGGACTTGGCAGGAAGGAAGGATTATTTTGGAATAGGCATGTAGTGACCTATGATTTGATTTATGACATTAGTTAATGACCCAACAGTTGCTATATGGATCTACTGAGTACCAGCATTTGGCAAGTGAGGTCTGCAAAACAAAACAAAGCATTTTTCTGAACATGTCCCATAACTGTGGTAGCTCAATGTGACTGGATAGATTCATGTGCTTCTGCAGTACACTAAACAAACTAACTGGATTTTAGGATTATTTGCTGTTCAGTACAGCATTGGCATCATAGGATTAAAATGCAGGACTTTTTGACCATGGGAGTACACAATATTAAATCCTGCAATATAGTTTCCATAGTATTGCATTACATTCCCTCCTCTTTAATCCGTTGTTCCCTAAATCATGTATTTGCAGTGATCAAGTAATTGTTCTGTTACAGGTAACCCTAATAGGTCTAAATCTAGTTGGTAAGCAAGGCTACTAAGTTTTGCATAGCATAAAAAATAGAGGGTGGAGGAAATACGTGTGTAGGGAGTAGATAATTACATACAAAATAGATTGATTCCAACATCATATTTATCTTAATTATAAGAATCTGTTTGAGAGATAGTTTCCCTTGGAGACAGCTAACTGATAGCAGTAGGGATATCTGATTTGCTACTGTTCTTTTTGTTTGCAGATTTTATATGCTTTACAGTGTGGCTGTGAATATGATTATCCCCAGTTTATAGATGAGGGATCCAATTTCTTGAAGATCGGAGAAAAGGTTAGAGGGGAGCACCAGGTCTGCTGCCACCCATGCTATGTCCTCTTTGACTTTCCAAAGAACATTTTTACTGCCACCTATAACACTGCTCCCCATTGCAGGCTCCAAACAGTGCACATGTATCTGGGGGTTGAATTTCAGCCCTACTGCTCTCTTTTTGCTGCCAGTGTAGTAATGAGCTGAAACAAAAACACACTATTCCCAGGGCTGCATGGACATTGCTAATGCCAATGAATAAGTAAAGCTTATTTGTCATGACAAGGTGATACTTGTATGTTAGGCCAGATCTTGTGCTGTTAAACAAGAAAATCTCTACTGATTCTCATTTCACTTAGGAAAAAAAATACTGCAGAGGAAAAAAAATCAATATTTTCAAACTGGGAACGTGTGTTTATCAGGTTTCTGAGAGAGACTGGAGGCTAAATACAAAGACTCACATAACAATTAAGTTTGAGGAATCTTGCTTTGAAATTAAAATTCTTTCCCTTTTCACGGTCCTAGACACCAGGGGTATAAAAGCAGTGCCAAGCCAATAAGTTGGGGAAGGGCAGGGAGCCAAGCCAGTTATTACCCTCCAAACTTTGTCAAGCCCTCAACAATACCCTGAATTTAAAGCCCCAGTGGTTGTGCGAGTAGATGACACTTGGAGAGGCAAGGGCAAGAGCAGTTGCTTCGGTTGGCACCAATTGCTTGTGGTGGTATTGGCAGGAGAGAATATAAAGTTTCAGGCCCCAGGTTGCTGAGACGAATGAACAGACATGAAGAGCATCGTTGGCCTCTGCGTGGCCCAGGTGATACAATCGTGTACCTAACGTCCTTTGGTAAGCCTGAGTGCCCAGAGGTGGGAAGTGTAGCTGAGATGCTTTTTTAGAGAAGGATGTAATCTTGTACTAGAAATTGTCAGTCAGGAAAACTCAGGCTCCCTCTGTGGAGGTTTGAGCTGTGTTTGGTTATGGGCGAGAGGAGGTCTTGGTGTGGACCCTCCTTCTCCTTTGCTAGTCTGGGGGGTAAACAAGGGGCTCAAGAAATGGCAATATTTTGACCATGTGGTGTTAGAGCCTGCACTGAAATTCCAGGATCATATAGCATATTTGAATTATTAATATTTCTACTACTATTTTTACTTTTGAAACAGTATTTATATCAGGGGGTCCATATGCTTGACAATTTGTAGAAGAGATTGGTATGTCGGTTTTACAAGATGGGGAAAACAGGAGGGCACCTGCTGGTCACCAAGGCAGCCTGCTTAAAATACTGCTTTGGCTTGTCCTGGTAAAACCTTCTGCATTGCAAGGAGAGACTTCAGTGAACATCCCAGCTGAGATGGGATGGGTTTGAGTGGCAGGTTGTGGGACAGAATCTTGCAGCCAGATCTTTTGTGAGCAACATTAGCCAGAGTAGACATTCTCATGTCTGGCCTCTGGAAAGGGAGATAAATCAGTCTTAAATGTGCAATTTTATTGACAAGTAACTTGGTCTGTGATGTGTGGAAGATCTAGTGCTTTTCAGTGAGTGAAAACTCATCTGTGCCATAGTAGAGGTGAGTCACCACATTAAAAAAAAATCAGAATTTAGAAAATGTCTCGTGACAACTGGTCAAATGCAGCACAGGGCTGATCCCGTTGGTGTCCTGGGTGTTCCACTCCAGGCCATCAACTAGGGTCAGAGGCATCTCTGCATTGCTCATATTCGGAGCCATCAGTTCCACAGTTCATCCCAATTTTTTGATTTGTTATGCACAGTGAGGAGGTGGGAGACTCTGTGTTCAGATGAACAAGATGAGCTTGGGATCCTGGGGAACAGCGGGGACTCTGGGAAAGAAATAGGGCATGAGTACAGAAAAACTCCTCTCCGTGCTATAGCTCCTCATCTTCAGGCTTTGAGAGGGTTAGGAGGGGCTTCCTGAACAGTGTGGCATCCCAACCATTCTCTTGGTGAGACACATCCCTCATGAATTTGTCTAGTCCCCTTTTAGACTTATGTTATACTTTTTGGTCTCTGCAGCATCCTGTGGCTGTGAGTCACAACTTAATTACACCCTGTGTGAATAGGTTCAATGCCGCACTGGCACCGGCAATTAGTACTTGCAGTGGCGATGCAAAGAGACGTTTTCTGTGTGAAATGTACTTTTCATCAGTGCTACCCCATGAGGGGAGCTGCCTGTTGAACCTCACAGGAGATAATGGTTTCAAGGGGGGAAGGGGCCAGTGCCAGCCATCACACTGCCGATGAGCAAGAGGAGATAGTCAGGTACTGTCAGCATGGTGCCATATACCTCATTCTACCTGGCACTGGAACAATTAAAAAAGCCACGTTACTTGCTGAACCCCAACTGCTTATTTGGTTCACTGTGGCCATGGAAACACCTGACCCATTTACACCTTCAGCGGAGTGAATGGTGGTTGGTGGAAGTGAGGTGCGAAAAGGGAGAATGCTTTGAATCTGGATTTTGGAGATTCTTAAGATGATGTATGTGAATGACTGTGACTGTGCGCTCATGAGGGAGAGTAAGAGGAATGTGGCCTGAGTGGGTCAGGGGTTCCTGCATCAGGGCAGCTGCTGCATCGGGTGCTCATTGAGCAAACGTTGCTTGTCCAGAGTCTGTTTTGCATACGTAAAATAACATTTACCTTCTCACCCACCATTTCCAAAGGTTTGTCCATGGCTTTCTCACGTCTCATGGGAATTCATTCTCCTGTCACTTTGACAGCAAACCATCTCACACTCTTTCTGCAGCATTCATCCCTGAAAAGGCACCCGTACATGGGAATTGGCTTGCTCTACCCAGGAAAGAACGGAGGAGTCTCGTTCTGCACAAGGGTTGCCCATGCACCTTATGACTCTCATGTGCTCCTCACACATCTCTCAGTACAGCTGGGAAGATGGCAGTGACCAACACAAAGTCATTTGGCCACACCAGATGGAGCAGGAGACTGCACTTAATTGCAGCTTGAGCTTTTACTTAGGCTGCAGGTTCCCATGACGGGATAATGCTGTGTAAGTTAGCAGAGCATGGGTGCAGCAGATGTCAGGATGAGCTTCCAAATTCTGTTCTTCTGAGGGTATGTATTAAAATAAATGGGCAAATAAGGTTTTAGAATAACAGTTACCGGAAATGGAGCCCCAGCTAAAAGAAGAGGAGATCTGCTGGAGAGGGGAAGATATGAAACTTTAGGTGTAAAGAAGACCTCTGCAGATACAAGATAATCACGGTGTATATTAAGAATGAAAGGAACTCCAAGACTTTAAAAGATCTTTTGGGAAATCTTGAGGAAGAAAGGACATTAGCATTTGATATTGGTGAGAGAGAGTCTTTAATATCCCCAAAGCATCTGATTAATAACCATAGCATCAGACCTCAGGAATGCAAATTTGGTAGCCCTTTAAGATGAAAGCTCCCCCTCTGTACTTTTTTATACTTTATTTTTTTTCATTGCATGTTTCAAAATCATTCATGTTCTGGCAGGTAACAGTTTTTTATCCTGAAAGTAAGGGTTGACTGAAGAACAAACTGTGCAAATTCTGTTCTCAAACACCAAAATTAGAGAGAAAATACCATCTGTCTCCTCTCCAGCCTACTCTCCCTGGTCCCAGTAATGCCTTCTAGTGGAAAAACAGTTGTGAAGGCACTAACAGGACACACAGCAATGCACTGTAACGCAGTGGTTTGTGTGTGTGGAGGGACCGCTGCTCCTCCCCAGAGGAGGCAGGTGGAAGCCCTGTTCCTGGCTGGGTGGGGAAGATGTTCATGCTACCCTGTGCTGCTGGACCCCTGCCTGGGCTTGGTGGGACTTGGTCTGCAGCCAAGTCTTTCAGGTGGCATTCCTGAGAGCTTTCTCCTCGTCCTGCCACAGCAATCAAATTGACGGAGCTTTGACAGCAGCTGTGACTCATTTCAGGAAGAAATCCACTTGAGTGCTCATTATTACTTCAGCATCATTTACATTTTTCCCAGTCGGGGTGAATATTTTGTCGTGACAGGGCGCAGGCTGTTTCCTTTGCCCTGGGAAGCCCATGCAGACAGGCTTTCTACCTGGAAGTTCCTGCCAGAAGCTTTGCAGCTGGCTGTCTTTTGTTTCTGACTTCTTTTTTTTCTCCTTCTTGTCCTTAATGGCTGCCTGGATTTTGGAGACTAGTTACACAACACTGTTTTTTCCCTCCTCCTGCATCACTGAGCAAATTTCAAGGCTTCAGAGGAGGGGGAGGAGAGACTGATGCACTGAGCCACCTTTGCCCATCCACTTGTGACTGGGCTATAATAGGTACAGTTGATTTGAGACTGCCAAGAGTTTGCTGCCAAATTGAATTTTTCATAAACTGATTATTGCAAAGTGCTTTTGGCAGAGGAAAGTTTAACACCTTTCTAACAAGCTCAGCTCAGCATAGCTTGTAAGAGAGATACTGTAATAATAATCCCCTTCTGGATCCTTGGCCGGGATTTCGGATTATCCGAGAAACTGTTTCCACCCCCATTCCCTCACCAATGAGTAAACCCACTTAAGGTTTTTTCATAGCTATTATTGGTGCAGGCATAGGAAGATTTCTTCGCTGCTGGGGTAAAGCAGCCTACCTCCATTGATTTCAGTGCCCTGAGTTACTTTAGTACGGGGCGGGAGGTGATAATATGATTCAGACACGGTTGATAAAGTTGATGGTGATCTACCCTCAATAACTTAATCTTAGCATTTTCCTCCAAAGAGAGCTATGTAGCCAGGGAAAGGGGCTGACTGAACTACTTAATTTATCTGACAATTTCTGCCTCATGTTTTCGGCTTTCTAAATACCCATCCAAAAAGTTTTTGGTTTATAAGGTGCTTATTCTTCACTTTGTGTCAATGGGTTATAAAATAGGGAGGTAAATTTGGTTGATGATGCAATGTGGTCCTTGTTGCCTGATGACTGTCACCCTACAAACAGAGAGACCACTTCTGAGGAAGCAGGACAGCCTCCTACCTAAAGGCGAGTACCTTTGCTCACTGAGATACATGTTAAGTGGACAGAGACCCCGGGATAGACTTAACTTGCATAAATATTCAGGAAAGGGAAAACAGAACACAGATTGCAGTTGAAGCAAAGCTGCTATTTGCAATTAGCTCAAGTCACATTTAGAGCTCAAAAAATACCCACCAAGAGTATTATTTTGGACAAACTAGATCTCTCCAGTTTAGCTACTGGAGGCTGTGCGCACTCAGACACCATGGAGGACCTGGTTTGCAGTGGTGCCTTGAGGTAAACTTCAACTGGATAGTCCGGGGGTGGGCAGGAATCCCACAGCACCAACACATCTGCTTGGCAAACCTGGCAGAACAGACACCAGGGGTAAGTGATGCTTTATAAAAATAGTAATTCATAATTTTAAACACACTAACCCTCAGATCACCTTTCTAGCAAGTGTTCCTAGCTTAAAATAAAAAGTACCTTAGCAATAGCAACAGGGGGAGAGCGTGTCTTTATTATTCTGTTTGTTTTGCCTCTCCTTAATATTTGTACCATTAAAACGTGGCAGGGCTTCAGACATGCCAGTGACATAGATGCAAGAGAAAGCCCACGCTGTTCCAAAGGGGAGACATTTATGGAAGCGCCAAGGATCAGAACAAAGGCACAACGTGCTGCTGGGTCTGGCACCAGCAAGTACTTGTGAGGAGTACTCCATGCAGTCTACGGGACACGCACGGACAGTGCGGTCACAACTTAAAACAATGCCATCTGTTTAGGAAATCTGGATGGTTTTGATCTGCCCCTGAAATGAAAAAAAGAAGTAGGAGTACTGGGGTTTTGCTTCTCTTTGGTGGTGCAAACAAGTAAGACGTTTCCAAATGTCTGAGCAGACCCTCTTCTGCTTGGGAGAGGGTGGCTGTGCTGGTCCGTGGAGCAGCCAGGGGAACTGATTTCACATTTAAAATAATTGTGAATTAATTAAGGCGATGTTGGTATTTATAATTCAAATGTTTCCACTATAATTTTTTACAGACATTGCATAACTTGAAAAATCTTGTGGACCAAAAATGATGAAAAAAAAGCTGCATGATGTCAAGTCAGGGATTCATTTTGTTTTCATTTTACTCCAGGAAAATTTCTTTTTGCTATCCATTAGCATCCATTTTGAAATGAAAAGTCTTTGATTTGAAAAATGAACCTTTGTAATTAAAAGTGAATTTCAGTGAGACTTTTTAAATGATGTGGGAAGTTCACTGAAAATGACCTAAACCAATGCCAAATCCTTTCAAAAAATGCTTCATTGAGTACTTTCAGCCAGCTCTTCTCAGCACATAGACATTATCTATAACTGTAGGAGTTCTGGTGTTAAAACAGAAAGTGCATATCATGAGAAACTGTCGTTTCAGTCAGATAATTCATAAATATTAAGGATAGTTGTTTGACATGATAAAATATATTGAAAATCACCATGTGGTAGGAGAAGGAAAATGGCAGATGTGACTGTGCTAAAGTTAAGTGGCAAAAGACTTTGGCAACAGAAATTAATGTATTTATTGTTTTGACAAGAAAAATTATGCTTTGTTCTGTTTTTAATATTTCAGACATTTAATAATATGCCAGTAATGAAGAGTTTTAAAAAAACAAGCCAGAATGATTAAACCACTAATGGTTTTCTGTCATTCCAGGGCCTAAAATATCAGCAAAGACAGGTGAATGTAGATTTCCTCTTTGGGAGGATGAGAAATAAAAAAAAATAAAATAAAAATCAAGCAGTGTAGGGTTTTTTTACAAAAACATGAAAAAAAGTTCATTTTATTCTGGAAGAAAAGGGTTTTTTTTTCTGTTTTTTTTTTTCTTTTAATCAACTAGAGAAGAGAGGGAAAGAGAAGCTGCAGTTGCAAAGTTTGACAGTTTCATTAAAAAAAAATAAAAAAAATTTAAAAACTCTTTCATTTCTTTGAAAAATATAAGCTACTCCTAAACAGCAGTAGATGAAGACAGCCCAGAATATCCAAGCCTTCTGTTGCCTCTCTGCAAAAACACTTGTATCTGCCATGTAGCTTTGGCGAAATGCATCTGTGTATCCGCCTCTTGGAATCTGGAATCTGTTTCTTTTTGTGAGAGCTGGGTGAGGAAGATCATGGCATGTTTCATTTCTTGTAATAGCTCCCTCCTAACCCTTGTGTGTCTGTATATATTGAATGCATTTTGAACTGGCCTCCAGAAGGAAGGTGGCTTTTAAGATGTAGACGTCAGGATCTGCCCTGCCTGGTACTTACGTGTCATGCAATTCTCATGCTGAAGGAGAGGGTAACACCAAAGACTAAGATTCTCTTTCTCTTCATCCTCAAACCTCCTCAGAATTAATGCATTGCCAGCACAGAGGAAAACAGGTTTATGAAAGGGAGTGCGACTCCAGTGGTTTCCATAACCTGTTGTTCATCCTCAGTGCTTTCTTGCAGCCTTCTCCCTGTCCCAGCACTGTCCTCAGTGGGACTGGGGACACGGTGACAGTGACTGTCACCCAGGCAAAGCAGGGACCATAATGTTTTGGATTTTCCCACTTTGGCCCCACTAGGTCTGGGAGAGAAGACAGACAGTGATTTGGTTCTTCAGGTTCATTCTTATCTTTTTGCCTTTGTTAACAGATTTTTTTTTTTTTTTGAAAAAAACCCTTCAAATTTATTTCAGAGAAAAATCTGAAGTGTTGTTTTCATTCTGAACTGGGAACAGAGATGCTCTTGACTTTCTCAAGGCACAGAATTCTAAAAATTCACTTAATGTCCTATTTTACTGGCTTTTCAGTTCTGAATTTATTTTCTGTATTCTCCTCTGGTATGTCAATAGCACACAGTACTGGTTTTCATCTTTCATTTGGTCTTTTTTGCAATAGCTGAAATACTTATTTTAATTGATTCTTTTTTTAAACCTGAAAAGCAGCTGCTACTTGGTGTTGACTAGCACATCTTAACACTGCTTGTAGATCAGAGTTTCTTTTTTATATTGTAGCTGAAAGTGTTTTCCACTTAGCTTAATCTTTTCTATAGGTATCTATTTAGATACCATTCATCTGGGTTTATGAGGAGGGAAAAAAAATAGGCAAAAAGCAGGCTCTATTTTAATTTGCGTGGCATTATTCTGTTAGACCATATAATCCAGAATCAAGCATTTCTTTAGACACATGCCTTGCCTAGTTTCATTCAAAGCATTCCTCTGCTTGGAGGCATCAGGCAGACCCCTTGGGCAATTTGTTTCTAGTTGAGAGTTATTAATGTTTCCGTGTGATAGCGTTGTGGTTTTTTCTTCTTTGGTTTCATCTTTCTGCAGCATTAAGATTGTAAATGCAACAAGTATTGATGAACGAGGCACTTTCAGAGCCAAACAGTAAACCCACATCAGTGATAACGGAGTGACATGATGAAGAGACAAGAGTCATCTTCGGATCCATTAGTATATACTTTGTGTGTACACATAGGTTGCTGTACAGCGCAGACACATTTATTAGCTGGCTATATGACAAATGTGGTGTCCCTGTCATTGCTGACCTGTGCTTATGGAAAATGATCTTTTAAAGCCATAATTTTTTATGTATACTGCCTGGTTTGCTGCCAGAGAATGTTGCATATATGTATGGTGGTGTCACCTGGTAAACAATTTGTTTTTGCAGTTTGGCCAGCATCATTAGTTAATTAGACCCTGGCTGTTTAGGCACCTGGAACAAGCAGTGGGAATTTAAATTCTTCTGATAAAAGGATTTATTTATAATGAGTCTCGCCACATAATGAGTTCCAGCCGGGGGAGACTGACCATTAGCGGATGACTCACAGCATTACCGTAAAGATCAGAGTCACATATTCAATTTTATAAGGCTTACAGGCACTTGGTGAGAGCACAGATTCTAGAAACAAATCTTTTGGCTTCAGTTTTTCCACCGTGTTAAATTTGATATAGTCCTCCTATGCCTGAGAGTAAACAGACAGGACACAGCAGACTATTTACTTTATTTCATTTTTTTATTGCTCTTCCTCTCTACAGTTTCAAGAGGAAAAGAAGCTGTGTTTTTAATATTGTGAGACTGCTCAGCCCTTTTCAGCTGGGACATGTCAGAAGCAGCTGCAGACCTAAATGAAAGGAGCTCATCTCTGAGAATTTGCTATGCTGTAATAAATGCAGAGTTCTGCTGGTGAGCTGCTGATGGCCCTTTAATGTCTTTATACTTTAACAGTACTCAGACGCAGGCACTGCAGTTCCTCCTCCTCCCTCCCCAGCAGCAGCAGCTCCCTTCCCTACCCCCCCTGCCCACCCGGGCTCAGGATTTCATCATGTGAAGGCAAGAGTTCACCATAACATTTAAGGACTACGCTGAGTTTGAAGACAAGGGCCGTGCCTGGTTTTATCATCCAGCCAGCAGCTTCCCTTCAGCTTAGTTTGGTGTTCTCCTTTACTGGCATATTTGCTTTGAACAGTTGGCTCTCTGAGTCACGTTCGTATCCTGCGTGTTGTTGGTATGCAACACCAAGGGTTGTTATCTATTTATTTTATTTAAGTAGCATATGCTATGCAAGGGAAGAATGCCTTTTCCCCATATCCTTGTGACGTATTTTCCCAATTAGAGGCACACAGCATGTTAGCATGAAACCCAAGATCTCCCTCCCAGCCTCCAGGTCTCTTCTCTTTTTGCGATAATCTGTGAGCATCGGCATCTGCCAGTCTATAGACTGGCAAAGTGTTAAGAGCATGACAGATTCCCAAAAAACGTGTTTTCAGCTGGGGAGGTGAGGATAGCGTATGCGGAGCTCGGTAAAAGAATCTGAGTTTAAAGGAGGCTCTGGGAAGCTGTTTGGATGTAGTGTAACTCGCAGTGTAGAAACCTTAAAAAGCCTTTTCTTCCTAAAGTTCGAGAGATGTTGAGTCTACTCATGCCATACTTTATCATGGGGCACACGAGGCAGTATTGTGGGCTGGTGGGTGAGACCCCAAGGAAAGGGGGGAGCGTGACTGATAGGCAAACCAAACGCTGCCTGGAGCAGCTCTGGGTAACATGGAAGAGCTTGGGCTACCAGACACTTGTAATGACCAAGAGAGTCACTTTGAGGCAAATGGGAATATGCAGACAGATGATAAAACCACAGGATAGTTTGGATTATTTGGTGATTATCACAGCTGAAAGGCAAGAACACAGTCCACTGCTGCCTAGCAAAGGGACTAAACACTGCATAAAGCCCAAAATCTCTCTGACAGAGCAGGAAAGAGATCAGTTGTTGGGATCCTTCTCTGCCTAACAGAATACATGGATGCTTCGAGGCAATGATGAAACTATGGTTAGAAAGAGAGCTGTATGTAGTTTATGAGACTGTAATGAGTGTGGCACTTGGAGCCCTGCAGGAGGCACTGAAGCTGGCAGGACTGTGGTCATGAGCTGTCACTGTATTCACTAAAGCTCGGTGCTTAAAGGCAACAGTCCCAGTTGCAGCAGGACACTGGCTGTTTGGAAAAGCCATGGTTTCAGGGACAGCAAAGGATACAGTACCAAAAGTAACTGTAGATTTACAGCAGTGTCCATCAGTTGACTTGACTCAAGAGGGCATGAGTGAGAACATACACGGTGAGACAGAGTCCCACACGAAGTCCTGCAGGCTACAGTAAAAAAGGAAGCATCAACCCATTTCACACAAGTCTTGTGAGGAGCAGCTGAGGGAAATGGGGTTGTTCAGTCTGGAGAAGAGGAGGCTGAGGGGAGACCTCATTGCTCTCTACAGCTACCTGAAAGGAAGGTGTAGTGAGACAGGGGTCAGTCTCTTCTCCTGGGTAACAGTGATAGGACGAGGGGTGATGGCCTCAAGTTGTGCCAGGGGCGGTTTAGATTGGATGCTAGGAAAAATTTCTTCACTGAAAGGGTTGTCAGGCACTGGCACAGGCTGCCCAGGGCAGTGGGGGAGTCCCCATCCCTGGAGGGATTTAAAAGATGTGTAGATGTGGTGCTGAGGGACATGGGATAGTGGTGACTTGGCAGTGCTGGGTTAATGTTTGGACTTGATGATCTCAAGGGTCTCTTCCAACCAAGGCTGTTCTGTGATTTCCCTAAAGCAAGTAATGCTGGGGTAACCTCTGACCCTGCAAGTCAGCTCATACCTACCTGTGAGACCAAGCAACAACTGCTGACGACAGAGGTAGTCTCTGGAGTCTGGAGGAAAGGACATAAGTGGTGCAAGCTGGTGGAAGGCAGTCTCTACCTCATGGAAAAAGTTCTCCTGGTGAAAAGCTCATTTTGTTTTATAAGCTCGGAGTCCTCACCTGAGCTTACCCAGCACTCAGCTGGTAGGAGTAGTGCTACAAAGAAAAGAATCGGCAATCATTGTTATAATGAAACTTCAGGTTTTCCATAGCTTTGAATATTGCAGTAAAATACCACTAAAAAGCCAGCTGCTCTTACTGACATGATAAGTATTAACATTGGGAAATCATTTTCTGTCTTAAATTTCCCTCACATTTTTTATTTCAGATGCTGTTTTTACATCAGTTTGATTTTTTTTTTCCCAGACATAAATAGTCCCTTATATAAGACTTTAGTTGTCCATTTTCTTCTGAAGTTGTTCATTTGTTCTTCTTCTATTGTAGGAAACCTGTTTGTAGCTAGGATATGCCAAGAAAATAAAATAGTCCTTTTGCTCCTTTTTCCCAGCATGCTACACAGGTGTCCCAAAATCTCATTGCTCTTTAATACTGAAGACTTCAAGGCAAAGGGAGGTAAATAGAAAGAGACTAAAAGAACCTTTATATGGGACAGTTTGCCATTTGGTACAAGCCACAGTCTGAGTCAGTGTTTAGTTGTGTTTGCTGATCATAGTTCTGGACTGGATACTTTTAAATAGATGTTATCTATTAAAAAACTAACAAAAATAGGAACATTTATGCTGGCAGGTGCCTAAATGCTTTTAAAATTTTATTTTTCCTTTTAAAATAAAGAGCCTGGGAAATTGAAAACACCCACATTATGTTAAATGCAAGTAGAGACTTTGGAATGCCAGTTTACCAAATATGTGCAAAATCCAGATGTAATTTATCCCTGATGTTGCAGCCAGGATGAATTTATTCAAAGATCTATACAGAAACCTTTAACTCCCTGGTTTGACAAAGACTGGCAAACAGCCAGGTTGTGTTAGATGTGCCAAGCATTGTAGGCTGTGGTTACTTTTTGCCTAAAGTGCTCTTGGTGACCTCATTGTTGTCAAGTATTTTCTACAGTATTGTACGCATCAGCAGCCAACGTAGTTCATTCAGCCTAAAATATCATGGCCATTATCTAATGGTGACATAGAATCATAGAATCACAGAGTATCCTTGGTTGAAAAGACCTCTAAGATCATCAAGTCCAACTATTAACCCAGCACTGCCAAGTCACCACTACCCCATGTCCCTCAGCACCTCATCTACACGTCTCTTAAATCCCTCCGGGGATGGGGACTCCACCACTGCCCTGACCAGCCTGTGCCAGTATCTGATAATCCTTTCTGTGAAGAAATTTTTCCTAATATCCAATCATGTTTTGGGGTTTTTTTTGCACTCCCTTAGCCTCTGTTCCCACAACATGAAATTCCCGTACTAACCATGTTGTGAGAAAGGGGTATATGTCTGTAAACTGGCAGCTGAGCCGTAGAAAAAAAAAAAAAAGAGATCTTTCATGGATCTCTTTCTCTATATGGTTTATGAAAGGAGTAATGCAGCATTACTCAACCTGGATGGAAACAGCCTGTGAGCAAAGAACTGCAGTGGAGTGAAGAAGAGGCAGGCGTGGAGGCTGATGCTCCCACCTCCACGCTGCCTAGAGACCCAGCATATCCCTACCAAAACTTTGGCAGGTGAAGCGTGGCTCCCAGCAGCCTGAAGTTTCTTACTGGAGTGGTTCATCCATTCCCTCATCAGGGGTCCCATGCAGGTGTATCATGCCTGAGCAGAACAAGAATCCAGCTCTTTGCGGCTAAACTGTTTCCAGGTGCAGTCGGCAAACTCTGTGTTTGGCTCCTCAGGCTCCACCTTCCCCAGAGCAGCCTGCAGCAGCTGTGGCAACACTGCCAAAAAAAAATAATAACAACAGTGAAATAAACCCAAACCTGTCTGTTTTCCATACTTTGTTTTCTCATAGAATTAAAGTTAAAACCAAAACAAAACCCAAGAAAATACCCCCAAAAAATCCACCCCCAACACCATTGGGAATTTGGCATGGAGTTTGGTATGGTTGTGGGTGGAGAGTGGGGCAGAACATCAGTCTCCGTAGCATGCGCGTGGGTTTGATAGGACAGCTTTTCCCTGTGAGAGTGATTCCCGGCTTTGTTTTCTTATTTTCAAACTTAGTCTCCAAAGGAAGTATGAGAAATAGAATAGATCATGTATAAAGTACCCAAGTGGAGTGTCGCCGGTTTAGGTCTTTCATCCTTAAATTGACAAGTATGTTATGAGTTTCATAAAACCTGAAGGATACATCTGTGTTCCTCCGGCAGCGCAATAATAAAATCTGCAAAGGCTGATGCTACTGTGCGGATACATTGCTCATAATAAACATTTGAAAGGCATTATGTCTCTACAGTAAATGAGGCTGTCAAAGGAGGCCACTTTCAACAAATCATACTAAATTATGGCATGTGAAAAGTATTGCAGATTAGCTACGCTTGGTTCATTCAGCGCTTAATGGCCAGTCTTGAATGGCGGGCAAGAAGAGGGAAGCTGGTCGTGTTCAGTGATGTATTAGCTATGTAAATACAGGGGAGATGTGATGAACCTAATTCTGCTGCCTGCCCTGCACCTTTAAAAGGTAAGAGAGCTTCAGCGCTTCTCCAAGGAGGTCGGCAGCAAGTGCTGGAGCAGGCTCACGGTGGCTGCGGCACATTGTGCCACTCGCTGTGCCCTCTTTGCGGAGACATAGAATCACAGAATGGGTTGGGTTGGGAAGGACCTTAAACATCATCTCCTTCCAACCCCCCTGCCATGGGCAGGGACACCTCCCACCAGACCAGGTTGCTCTAAGCCCCATCCAACCTGGCCTTGAACATTCCCAGGGCGGGGGTAACCACAGCTTCCCCAGGCAACCTGTTCCAGTGTCTCATCACCCTCACAGTCAAGAATTTCTTCCTAATATCTAGTCTAAATCTACTCTCTTCCTATTTAAAGCCATTAGCCCTCATTCTATCGCTACAAGCTCTTGTAAAAAGCCCATCTCCAGCTTTCTTGTAGGCCCTTTCAGGTACTGGAAGGTGCTATAAGGTCTCCCTTCAGCCTTCTCTTCATGTTGAGCGTTTTCTTTTTCCCTGATCTCACTTGAAGCCATTCGGGCTGAGAACGTGTTTTGCTGTTTCCATATCAGTAGGACAACCAGTGTAAACATGTCTTTGCTATCAGCATTAGCAGCTGACTAGCAGCCACCCATCCCTGCCTGTGCTGCCTGCCTCTGCCCCCTCCCTGCTCTGCCACCAGCTCTCCTGGCAGCCTTGCTCAAATCAGCTCCCTCTCTCTGCTTGCAGCACGTACCAAATGGTGCTCCCAATGCCTCTGTCCATTTGTGTGTGGATCGGATGGATGAAAACCTCAATACAAAGGAATTATTACTATTTGTAGAGTGAATTATTAGTATTTATAGTGCCTCCAGCAAACTCTGCCTTTTAAAGCAAGTGCCAATAATTAGTTATGGTGTTTTAATTAAAGAGAGCAATCTGTAACTAACAAAGGGATGCTGTATTTTATATCTGATTTCTATTATTTTTATTAATCAGCAGTACTTCACAGATGTTATATTTTCAGTTACTTGTAATGCTCTTTTGCATATTTTTTTCCGCTTCAAGGTGGCATAATTGAGTAAAATATTGCTGTCATGTTTTAAGACACAGTCAACCTGACAGGGAGACTCTGTGCACATCGAATTGGTGATTGTGGCAGTGTTGTACAAGTTACTTTGGATGCTTTTGAGACGAAGTAAATTTCAGTTCTTGTGCTTCAAGGTTCAGTGCTTTGCTGGTGTAGGTCACCTGCTGAACTTAAAGCATATAGGGTATACAGGAACTTAGTTTACTATCCAATTTCTTTTCACATAAGTTGTCATTTCTATTAACTGAGTGTTTTGATACCATTGTGCAATAGTCTGATCAAAATATCTCATGTGTAATTTACCACAGGAAATATATTTTTCAGTTGTTCTTTGAATTTCTTTTTGGATTAAAAAAACCCCAAAACAATACCTAAAATTTAGTTTTGTAGTGAACTCAGATACTCCTTATGATGGCAACAATATATCCTAAATGACCAGTTTGAATGTGAAATATATTTTGTTCTAGTAAATGATTATTCTTCACGTAGTTCTATCTTAGTCTGGATAGTTGAAATTGGTATTAAAACCTGGTAAGGACTCAGTGATGATATCTGAGCAGCTTTCAAAGAGCCCATATTTTTCTGTGTGCTGCTTTGGAGATGTACGTATTCAATTGCTAGTGTCTAGTTCAGAGTGACTATGGACATCAATTTCCTACAAGATACGTATGACCATTCATCTGTTTGTGTGTACTCTAGAGACAGTGAGAGATGCAAGTTTGACGATGCTTAAATAGGTTGCGTTGCTGCAAAAGCTGGCAGAAAAATTCCTGAGCAGCTTCATGGCATTAGCAGTTAACACCCTTCTTGTATATGACAGGGCATGTGAAAGAGGCATATGGCCACCTAAGCTCACTGCGAAAAGCAGAGTAAAATGGTTCAGAGCTGTACTACAAGATTTATATTCATTCCTTGCTGTTCTGTCCTGCATGCACAGTGCACCCTCTAAGCTGATGACCCATGGATTTTATTTTTCAGGCTAAGTCCCTTGACACTTTTGCAGTCCTCACAGCTTTGGTGGTAGAGCTGTTCCTGCAAAGCGTAGCCTGATGGAGAGGTTATAGCTGCAGATTTAGTCTGAATGTTAATGAGATATGGAATTGACATAGACGGGAAAGGGGAGAAAGATATTTTCTTTCCAACCAGAGATGCCTCTAGCCAGGTGAAATTGGTGTGATCCCACCAGTCTTCTGCTTAAAAAGCTCCTGCTTGGGCTGGCAGAAACAGTGACATGGCCTCTGCCTTGGAGCAAGAGGCACACATACACATACTGTGTATCCATCCTGGCTTTGCCGTGGAGGCCTTTTGCCTTTAGCTTTTTTTTCTCCTGCCTCTCCCTCCTCTTCTGCCTTTCCTCCCTCCCACAGCTCTACATGTGGATGTAATTGCTGTTGTTTGTTTTGAAATCATGTGGGAAACTTTTGAAACAAAAAAGTGGTTAGTATATCACTATTTTGCATCAACCTTAATTTCCTTCTTTATTCTTAAGGATATCTTTTGAAAGAGTAGCCAGGATTTAGGATGCCCACATCGACTATAAGCTGAACCCTCTTAGTCACCCCAGTCACCTTCCCTCCTACCTCCCCTCCTACCTAGTGATTCAAAATAAGAGAGAACTTCCTCGAGGGGAGTGCTTACCTGTGCTTAATTAGAGATTTAACTACAGCTTTAATGCTTTCTCAAATAGAAATAATCAAGTGAATCACAGCCTTGTGAAAATCCCTGGCAGGGCAACATTAGTTCTGAGGCTTCCAGATGGTTAACCGTGCCCTTGTTTTGAGCTTTGCTGAAGAGTGCATTTAGAGACTCACAGACAGAAACACTAGCGCTTGCATTCATTTATTTATTTATTTTAATTTGGCTATACTCCTCTGCATGCTGGTTTATGACTCTCTCGAAACGAGAGTTAGTGAATGTTGGCATTTACTAAAAAGGAAATGTTTTATTGCGTCAATGTGCGTATAAGCTAATGCACATTTCTAGGGTAGCGGAGAGAAGGTCCTGGAGGTCCTTCTAACTTGTTGTTGCTTAAGGGAAGAATGGAAAGGTAAAGGGAAGAGAGCAACAGATAGAATGAAAAGGAAAAAAAAAAAAAAAAAAGAAATAATTAAGAAGCTAATAACGGTGAAAGCTCGCTGACCGGGCTATGTCTCTTGCTGTGTTTGAATGATTTTTCTTTGTAGACAGCTTTGCATGGCACTATTTTTAGAATCTCTTTAATAATTCAGCTGTAGCAATTGTGCTTAGCAGTTAGAACAGGCAGGGAAAATAGCATCTCAAAGAAACTGTGCGCCAGGGTAATAATTTAAATCAAACCACATTATACTGCGCTCTCCTTTCCCCTCTTCCCCGGAAAGGTGAAATGCTGCAGAACTCTGAGCACAGGGGGAAAATGAAAATTGGGCAAGTTTACAGCACGTAATAAAATCCATCAAGAATGTTTATGTTTTAGAGGTGGAGCACAGGAAGAGGAGATCTGGTCAGCTGTTAAGGAATTACCGTTACTTGGTGGTTTATGAGGGGAGCGCCTCAACTTCCCACCTCCAGCAGTGAATTAGGAGAGAGCAGCCTGCCTCCACCTTGCCGTGAGAGACTTGTCACAGAGGAAAAACGTTTGTCAAACCATGCCAAAACAAGCCCAAAGCAGCAGTCCAGCGAAATACAGGCAGCCCCAGTGGTACTGGCACTGTTGATGTGTTTGACTGTTGCCTGGCTGAACAACCAATCCATGGCAGCCACCAACATGGAGCCGGTGCCCACTCTGCTCCTACCAACAGCACTGTACAGGCAGGTTTGCCCGTACCCATTGCAACATGTTGTCCCTAACACCTCTCCTTACAAGCAACAAACTCAAGGCTTTCACTGGAAAATGACTGAGGTGTGACCAGTAAATCCAGGTTAAATGAATCACTGTCTAACATCTCTTGAAAATACAGGAATGGACAGCAGCTGCTATGGCAATTTGTAGATTAATACCACACTATTTTGATTTTTAGTGAACTCTATCCAGCCAAGCACTTCACAGCATTTGAAAACCTTAGCAGTTGTTGATATTTTCCTATCTTAGTGCTATTAAGCATAGTATAGAATCATAGAATAGCCTTGGTTGGAAAAGACCTCTAAGATCATCAAGTCCAACCATTAACCCAGCACTGCCAATTGACCACTACACCATGTCCCCAGCACCACATCTACACATCTCTTAAATCCCTCCAGGGGTGGGGACTCCACCACTGCCCTGACATAATACTGTTATTTCAAACACAATTTGATTTTTATTTGTCATTCTATTGTGTTAATACTTTTATTACTGATATGGCCAAGTCTGTTGGCATGGTTAAATCCTCTAAAGATTTCAGGTGTTTACTTTACAATTCCAAGTTGGTTATCTTGTCTTACTTTAATATGCTTTATTTACTATACAGATGGAAAATACTTTGAAACAGAAAAAGAATAGAAAGCGTTATGACTAGCACTAAGTAGTGGCTGGCTTTAGGGACAGAAAAATAGGAAAATTTCAGTTATTGTCTCATGATGTAATACTACCACACAGTAATAATTAGAATCCATTTCTGAACAAAACCACAGGAACTTGTAACAAATTCAGAATTTCAAAAATGAAAATTTTACAAGCTCCTGAAGTGCTGGGGTCTGAACCCCCAGCCCTGAATTAAGGTTGACATATGGGTGGCTCCCACAGCCCTTTAAGAGGAGGGGATGAGTTTGCCTTTTGGCTTTCCTCCAGGGTGCGGCCGGCCTTGCAAGGAGAGCCCTTGGGTAAACAAGCCCCAGGTGCCCTGCATTTTGGTAACAAGTGCCAGGTGTCCTGTTTGGGGATAAAAGCTGGGCCCACTTGCAGGAAGGGTTGGAGAGTCTGTCTGTGGGGTGGACGCACTTCACAGAGTTTTCCTGTTGGGGAAGGACCTCCTGACCACTCATGCAACCAGATCGCAGTCAGGTCTGGCACGTACAAACACGGGCCTTGTGGGGAGGCAACATGGGGTTACTTCTGTCATTTGTAATTGCCTTGTTCTCCTGGTTGTCTCCCATCTTCTCTGTGGGTTATCTCGTGTCTCTGTTTGTTCCATGTGTTAGGAGCGATATTGTGTCATTCCTGGGGTCGCTGGGGTTGATATCTGTTATTCGTGATCTATCTGACTTGTTTGTACCCCCAGCAGTCCTCTATATACTGACCCCTTTACGTGAAATAGAACCTACCTACTGGATTGTTGTTCTGCTGCTGGCTGTGTCCTTTTTACTGGGCCTACTAATTGGCAAAACAGCTCCTATTCTCTAAAGTTTTCTTTTAACATAAAACTCTTTCACTTAAGAAAACTGAAACAAAGATATTGAGAATTTCTTATTAACCAAAGAGTCTGAGTGTTGACTTGGTCTGTTCGGGGTGTCTAAAAACTGGGTGTAAGCTTGAAAATACACAATGATCTACCGAGAGTGGGAGTAGGACCTTTATA
This sequence comes from Podargus strigoides, assembly GCA_028020825.1. Classification (NCBI taxonomy): domain Eukaryota; kingdom Metazoa; phylum Chordata; class Aves; order Caprimulgiformes; family Podargidae; genus Podargus; species Podargus strigoides. The sequence goes on along the minus strand of CM051623.1, from coordinate 10,731,517 downwards.
GGTGATGACTAGAAAGAAGCTGTACTTGTCTGACAGGATGTTTGATTTTCCTATCAGCACATGGAAGATTCACCTCAGTATTCCTTTATTCACACTTTTTACAAATACTAGAATTTAATCTTTAATAATTGAACTCAGATTCTTCTCTCATAACACCTTCTTCCACTTCTGTGATAGTTTGTATAAAATAACAATATTGACAGTGTGATATGAGAAATAGCCGTACGATAAGAAGCTGATGTCGAAGTTATTGTCTTCCTTTCAGGTTTCAGCAACTTGTCTGTCTGGATGAAAAGGCTCTTTTTCAAAAACAATTATAATAGCCTAAGTCATAAAGGTTCACTAAAAGTATTAGAAATATAATTATATGGCATTAGCCTTCTTTCCTGTTCTGACCTAGTTTGGAAAGGAGTCCATTCTTTGAAGTACAAGAATAATATTAGAATTAATTTACTTCTGTGTGTTGTCTTTGTTAGTTGGGCTTTTATTTCCTTTTTTAAAATATTGTGCACTTTTTGCCTTGCTTGTAATAAGACTGGTTTTAAAGATAATCACTTGCAATTAAATTTTAAGCTCCTGTATTTGACCAAATTGGAGGTGGTGTATGAATTGCATGTTGACCTGGTTCCCAGAATATTTAATTTGGGAACTGTCAAGAAAAACAAAAAGTAAGGAAGACCATATCTCAGGATAAGCTGGTTCTCAGTAAATGATAGCATCCAAATTGATAGCACTGAAGTGTCTATTGCTTGTCTGCAGGCAAACTAATTTGAAAATTAAAATCGAGACTGTCACATTCATAAATAATACAGTAATCCTAACAGGCTTGTGAAAGGAGTTGTGTCAGGAATTGGTGGTTTGGCGACTAGGCTGATTCTGTGATCACTAGGTCCAACTAGTATGGGCTTGGAGGTGGCACTGAAATAAGACTGACATGTACCTGAAGCCAGATTGCATGTTTTCCAGATCTCTGTAACTCTCTGGTTGTTTTGAGACTGTGATGTGACTGAATGACATTGTTAAGCCTGTGATCCATACTTTTCTGACATCTAATCATGGGAAGATTATCCTAAGAAAGCTTAATTCCTGAAACCCTGGTGGTTTCTAGAGACTGGACATGAGCAAGATGAGATGCAGAAAAGGTCTAGGATGTGTCTGCTGCAGTCTAGAGGATCCACACAGAGAAAGCCTATGAGGGCTGTGGGCTGTGCATGACAGATGTCCAAGAGGTCTCCTCCCAGGCCTGAGACCCATGATCTCAGTACACATGAAAGGCAGAAGTGCGTGGGGCCAGTACTCTCATCTCCTTCCTGAGAAGAGACTGGAGTTAGACTGTAGCACGTCCTGCCCTTGCAAAATATGAACTAATTTATATTTTTTTCGTGGGTTTTTTTTCAATTTTTTAATTTTTAATTTTTTTTGAGTACTGTGCTTTCCAGAAATAGAAAGATTGAGACTAGAGTGTTCAGTATTGCAGCAAATTCATTAATCCCTGAAGAGCAGAATGGCTTTGCTATGGATTTTTTCTTTTATCCTCTGTCTGCTCATCTCATCCCCTAAGGGCCCTCTCTGTCCTCTCTGGTGGTCCCAGCAGATAAGGGATGTGTTTGGGGCTAGCTGAGAGCATTGCATTGCTTGACTCCTTGGCCACTAACCAAAAGAACAGACAACAGCTGACTTTTACCTGTGTTTTCTTCAATATGAGCAGTGCCTTGGGCTATGAAACTTGTAGTACCCTAGCAGTTTGTGAGCTCAGTCCCGGTGGCCAGGAGGAGTTTGTCAGTTCTGCAGGGAGCAGAGGGAAGAAAGGGAATGGCACTAAGCAGCATGCAGGCAACACAGTTGTGTGATCAAATTGGTCTCAGAAGTACACTGAAAGATAAATTTGGCCTTCAGTTTTTAAAGAAAACTTTTAGAACTTGTTAATGTCATATATAACCGAATATTTATAGCACTCTCTAAACATTAAGCAGAGGGAAATATCATTGCTAGACAGTGGATTTTTATATGAATAATAATAAAAAAGGTTCAACTTTTCATTTATCAGCTGATAAGGAAAGGTTACCAATGTAGTAAATGAGGGATAGAGGAGTATGAAAAGGCAATAAAAAATTAATTTTATTGTTTTCTTCTTGGCCTCACATTTGATTTTATGCTTACTGAATGTTGGCTTCTATTTACTGTGGAGTGTAAGTGTTGGAGTTATATCTAAATATAATGCACATGTATTTTTAAACAACAGTAGCATGAATTCCTTGGCACAAAAAATCCATTGTTTATGGTGTACAGGTTGGCTGATATGCAAAGAATATGTGTGAGTAACATCTCTCTGCAGAAAGATAGAAATATATATATATCATTATACTTGCAGGCATTCAGCAGAATGGCAATTTTCAACTTCACAGACTTTCTTAAAGCTCAGCTGCATGAGCCAATTGGGCCCATGAAATTGAAAATGAGCTCAGATTGATTTGGAGGCATTAGAGCTACAAAGGGCATGCACAGAATGGCGAACTTGGCCTCTCTAAATTATCAGAGTCCAACCTCAGAAATTCTAGTTGAAACTTCATTTGATGGAATTTGCAGCGTGCTGGAGAGTCAAGTGGACCTGTGGTCCCAGAGCTGGCTTTGTGGCTTAAATGTTGTGAGCTCTCAGCTCAAGTCTGACTCCTCGGAAGCCTGAACAGAATTATTTAGTATTTGGGAGTATTTAGGTGGATTATATGTCAACTGGAAAGCCCATGAGTCCTAACTGCTCATGTAAGCTTGTAACTCTATTTCTGTTCCTCTTAACCTTCCTTTTCTGAATTATGAGTGGTGGGAATTAGTGTTTAATTTATTAATTTTGTTTTCAGTGGAGGGGGAAAAGCAGGAATTTAAGGTATAGTTTCTCTTGTTTGTTTATTTGTTTTTTTAAAAGAAGAAAGAAACAGAGCTATTAGTCAAACATCTGAAAAATCCTTCAGGTTTGACCTTAGCATCTCCAGTGTTCTCTGTGTAAATACAAAGATATCTTCCACCATAGAGTTCTAAAATAATAAAGGTAATTCCTGCTTTTGCTACATTCCAGTGTCCCAGCTTTATGGAAATTAATGTGAGAAAATGTCTTCAGTAAGAAATATGGTGGCTGAAATACCTCTCTCTTGGTGACAGAAATAAAAGCTACCTGCTGTTGGGAAGGTGCCCATTGCCTTTTAGGACATTCTTATCTCTTTGGTGTTCAGCCATTAAGGTGTAATGAACTTCTTAAAGTCCATTTGTTTACAGAGGGATCATTTAATCTCATCTTCAGTGTATTTTTTCACAAGTGAAAACCTACCACTCTTCCTGCTGGGATCTTTTCTTGGTGCAACCAGCAAAGGCTACTGTTCTAGAGACAAAAAGAGCTTTTACAGATTTTAGGATCACTTGATACCTTAGTTATTTTTTAAATTGTGACTGTCAGCAACTGTATCAAAGCAGAACTCTAGTCACAACCTCATTGCACCATCTGTGCGTTTGATAAAACCCATGTTCATTTAAGGATACCCTGAAAGGGAGATAGGTCAGAAATGAAAGACTCCTATATCCATGGACACTAGACTGCAGTACAGTGCAATGGTATCTTTGTACCTAATTTCTACACTAAATCCTGTCATCAGTAGTTTTATTTTTATGACAAATATTAAGAATAAACAATAAAATATATAATATTTTTCACATGTAGCTGAATATCTGTCTCTGCAGAGGCTGATGCGTTTTTTCCCCCACCTCTGGAAGCTTGAGGGAAGCTCCTGTTTTCATGACAGCATCCTTCTGCCATTGTTTTTAATCAGTCTGTCCTTAGCTAGCATCCAATCATTATCTTCTCTTAAGATACCCATTACAAAATGACCACTGCTTTCTGTGTCAATCTAGAGAGACTGAAATTATTGTTACTCTGATTTTTAGTAGTCCCATATTGAAAAATAAACCTCTAGAAATGGAGAACAATGGAAAGAAAATGACTATTTCATTCTAGCCAGGTAAACATGGCAGAAGGCATCTGAGTCTTAATTATATAGGAAATACAAAGTCTATTCATTGATATGCTAACAAAAGTGCTTGGGGCAAGGCAACAGGCAATTGTATGATGCTAAATTTACCCATTTCAAATTATATTTTAATTTAGAAATTAATTAATTAATTTACTTGTAAACTTGGAAATATCGATTATGATCTGGAAGTGTAAGTGCTTAGGAGTCTGAGCAGTGTTCTTCATACATGATAATGTAGTTAAAACCGGCTTGAAGTGCAAAAGTCAGTTCAAACTTATTAAGGGGACACGCACACCATCGATACATATAAATATATATTTGCAGAGTATATACAAATGGATATACTGGTACTTTATATGTATTCATTCCTCTATTTTAAAATGTTTTTTTGAAAAAAGAGGGGTTTATCAGACTAGTAAGTAACTTAAGACTTTATATTACATTTGGGCAAATATGTACTTCTTGCTAATTTATTTTCATTAGCTACTCAGATGTATAAATGCACTTACAGCAAACTTGCACAGCTCTCAGGAAGCAAAAATTGCCTCATGTTGGAGAATTTTTATAGTACCATTAAGGCTGACCCCTAGATAACTGGTTAGGAAGGTTTTCTGCTATCACTGCACCATTCAGCATGAAGTGCTAACCTGGCATTGTTACGGCTTCTGAAGTTAAACGGAGTTCCTGATAGGTCTTTGCAGTTATCTTACAGTTGTTTTTCATTAATATGTAATAGTCAGGTCTTGTATGCTTTACTATTGTTACTCTAAACAGGAACACAACCAAGGGATTTAAGAGCACTGTAAATATCCAGCGCTAAGATATTACAGTGCTAATACACTCTGAGCCAAATTTTCAAAAATATTTGACATTCAGGCTAAATTCTCAAATGAGCTAGATCCCTGTTCTACAGTCAGAAGCTGCAGCGGAAAATCTAGCTCCAGTGGCTATTTTGGGGAGAAAAGCAAGCATGCCACCTTGGTGCAGTGACCAGCAGCATCACCTGCCTGCCTGGGGAGGAAGGCAGAATGTGCACAAAGGCTGCTGTTGTTTCTTCTTCTAAGAGTAGAAGTACCTGCTTACAACCTTCAAAGTTGGAGAGCAAGACGGGATTATTAAGTATTCAATATAATTGAATTATTAAGGAATTGTATTAAGGAGCAATTACTTCCTAATTCAGCAAATTCAGGACGTTTGCAGAAATATGAGGCTTTAGACCTAACTGGCTTTTTTGAAACAAATATATCTTTAGAAAATGCTTGAGATGGACCTGTATATAGATGCAGAACATGAATGTGGCAGGATGGAAGCGAGGCTTGTAGAAAGATCTCTAGATCCCTACACTAGATTGTTGTCTATATTCATGGAATACAAAGGGTGCATATGCTTCTATCTGCATCATCTTTATCCAATGCATCCTTTCAGTATTTAAAGGGGGCCTATAAGTAAGATGGGGACAGACTTTTTAGCAGGGCCTGTTGTGACAGGACAAGGGGTAATGGTTTTAAACTAAAAGAGTGTAGATTCAGACTAGATATAAGGAAGAAATTTTTTATAATGAGGGTGGTGAAACACTGGCACAGGTTGCCCAGAGAGGTGGTAGATGCCCCATCCCTGGAAACATTCAAGGTCAGGTTGAGTGGGGCTCTGAGCAACCTGACCTAGTTGAAGATGTCCCTGCTCACTGCAAGGGGTTGGACTAGATGGCCTTTAAAGGTCCCTTCCAACCCAAACTATTCTACAATTCAATAAGGACTAACAGAAAGCAGAAATTAAACTTTTGACATCTGCAACATCTTTTCCAGTACAACCCTCAAAACTGTCACATCATTTCTTCAGAAACTACATTTCTTGTACCATGAGGAAGACAATGCTGAAGGTTGATGCGTGCCCAGTGTCATCCATTCAGATACTGCTGTAGGTGGAGCAGGTAGTACAGCTAGATAATACCCTTTATAAAAGAAAAACCAACACCTAAATAAAACCATCTCTTATTTCAGTTATTAATAGATGTGCCTTACGTTCTCCCATGCTCTGGATAGAAACCTTGCAAAGTGTATGCTTTGGGCTAAATTTCATTGACATCCAATGCCATCCGGCTGCTTCTAAGAACAAAGCTAGGCAAAACACTAGCATTTTTCCTTTACTAAAACCAAGCAAACAGAAGAACTAGTCTGGCAGACTTTCCTGAAAAGCCTCATTTCCCCAAAGACCTGAACCAGATCTTTGAAAACAGCAGTTCTTTTGGAGATGTGCATTTTTGCTCTTCCCATGAGCATCCACTAAAATTACAAGTTTTATAACTACCGATCAAATGCACGCAGTAGAGATTTATTTCAATTCTAGCAGCTGATTTTCCTCATGCTTTCACAACGTTTTGTAAACGAAATCCTCTAAATAATTTAACTGTATGAGGCTGCAGCTACACAGTGAGTTTAAGCAGCCAGTCTTGGCACTGCTGAGGATCTGGAAGGAAATATCAATGAACTAATGACTTTCTGCCCCTCTCAGTCTTTAGGCCATAATATGCTGCACAGAGGTATTAGTTTCAGATATTAACAGTGTGAGCCATCTGACATGCACAGATCATATGTGCTACATTTCTCATGAGGATCTTTTAAAAGTCATGTCTTTCTCCAGAACATGACATGTATGTTTTATCAGCTCTTTAGCATGTGTTGCTGCCTATAACATGTTTAATTATCTGCACAGACTTTCAGTTGGTCTTCAGTTACTTGAAATGGTTGATCAGTCAAGTCACTGACAACTGAACAGCTGTGTTTACTTCTGTTGGTACTTTGTTTGACCAATTTGCTTTGATCCTCCTAACATAGAAAAAGCCATTTTAATTCTGGTTTTGGCTCCAAAAAAAAATGAGTTTGGTATATACAGTTCTCTATCCTAACCAGAGCTCTGTCCTTCAGGAATATTTCAAATGATGAGGAAGGTGGGTCTCAGTCCCCATACCACAAAAAGGTGTGAGTGAGACTCTCTGGTTCCCTAGCAGTGACAGAAGGGGAGCCAGTGGGCATAGAGTCTGGGTAACTAGAAATCAGGCTGCAGGAAAAGCTGAAAAAGAGGTCTGGAGAGAAAGGTAAAAGACTGAGAACATCTATATAAATGGCATTGGCCTGTGTACTCTAAGGGGTGTCAGGATAAGCTTGCTACACTTGGGATTTGGTGAAGATTAGGATACTAAGGAAGAGAAATGGATCTGTGATAAGTCTTAGGTTTGGAGGCTGTCATTATCTATGCAGGGAGAATGATCACAGGACAAGGAGTCCAGCTGTATGAGAATCAAGTCAAGGTTACAATCAGGAGCTTTCAACAAAGCATCACACTTCAATCCATGCAAATGCACTATCTCCAGAACATGAAGTGGTTCTTCAAGGGCCTTGCATGCAAGCTTTGCTTTTAGAATCTGCTGTGAAGTTTCCCCCACCCCAGCAAAGTCTGTGTTTAATCCCCTTTTAATGTTGCACCTGAACAACACTAACCTACTAGATCTCCAATAGGAAATGCCTAGATTAGTTTTGCCTGTGTCACTTTAATCAGCCCCTCCCTGCTCTGCACATAAATAATTTACTCTTTGCAAAATAGACTTGAATTGCATGATCAGATTTTTCCCTCTGGACTCATGCTTCTTTCATTGCAAAGAATAGATCTGATACAGCAACAAATACATACTGTGCAGCAAAGTATGCTGTTTATATACAGATCCCCTGCCTCATCTGTTGCAGAAATTAGGGATTGTATAAAGGAGCTGAAAATGGAGAACGAAAATTATCATAATGAGATGCTTTCCTGGAGGCTTTTTTTCTTGCTCCTGCCATGTTGGTTTGATGCAATATTAATTAAAACAAGACAAAGGCAGAGAAGCTTTTACAAGTCACATTTGAATAGTTCCACAAACTGTTGCCTTAAAACAGAAAATGTTGTCCCCTTAACTGAGATTCAGTCACAGACCCATGTGAAAGCTACAGTACTGTTTCACTGGTTACTTCTGTAATGGATCCAGAGAGTCTTTTCTACATTACACTGAATAGGAGGCATAGTGCTTGTGTGGTCACCTACTCTTTCTTAGGTGAAGGTGTAGTAAATTCCATGTAAGCTGCAGTAACTGGGAGCTGAGAAGCAGTAACATCAGAAAGATTTTCAAGTTCAACTGCAACAGCACACTGAAACCACTCTTTCAATTGTGAGTGAAAGGTCTTCATTTTAACAGAAACCCAACGTTCTCATCTCTAGGAGCATTTGAGGACTCAAGGCATCAAATGAAATCAGTGGGAGATGTGCTTTGGGCATAAAAGATGCCATTGAATGCTAAGTACACTTAAACTCTGTAAGCAAGTTGAATGACTCTTTAGCCTCTTTTTTTAAATCTGAGCCTCAATGCTTCTCATTTAAAATGGAGTTAGTACCACCTTTTAATCCCACAGGCTTTTGAAAAGAAAAATTAGTATTTCCAAAACTGCTTGAATGCTATAGTGCTGTGTGCCAAAGAAAAGTCTGTAAGCAAATTTTTATGTTCAGAGCAAGGAGTAAAGTACAAAGGCGAACCACTAACACTGATGGGAAGTGAAATACTGAACAGCTTCTCATAAAGTGAGTACCATCCATCCAGTGTGTTGTATGGTGCAAGGGATCTGCAAAGCAGTCGTATGTGACCATGCAATTAAAAAATCCTTGCTAAGGCACTCTCATAAAGGGAGTAAATTGAAGTTGCACAGGCTATTTGAAGCTTCTCAAAAAAGTAAGGGGTTAGGAGTAGCCTTAAGAGTGAAGTAATCAATAAGGCTCAGTTTAGCACATGGCTGTCATCACTGCACATGCAGACTTACCTGTAATTGCAGAAAAATCTTCCATGAGACATTTCTTTCCTTATAAGAATGACTGAGATCTGTCTTGTTTATTGGTTTTTGCTCATTGTGATTCTTCATGGAGACTTTTTAGTATGCTCTTCTTAGCATCACTCAAAATAATTTTTCTAAATGGAATTTACTGTTAGATTTGGAAGAAAAATAGTGGTCTAAATTTACCCTTTATTTAAGCGTTCTAGAACCTGCTGTAGGCTGTTTTGTAATAAACGGTTTTAATTACAAGTAGTCTTGCTGTCCATGAGAAAATTTCATAATCGTGCTGCATTGCAAGCTGTGACTGATATATCTGTCTCTTTCTTTCCCTCACTTTTTCCTTCCCTGAACTCTACTGTTGGCAAACATCATATACTTGGCCTTAGTCACTTGGATGTGCTGAGCAGCTGATGCTAATGATTGGAAATAGTGAAGCAGTTTATCCAGTGAGTGGGTTTCTTCATGTGATTTTGGAGTTCAATTTGTGGGGTAACACAAAGGAACGCAAGGTACACAAGAGGAAAGAAAATCTCACAACATCACATAAAAGTATAAGAAGGAGCAGATGTGCAAAAGCAGACATTCTCCCTCACCTCCTGTGTCAAGTCAGAGTTAAGGAAACAGTCTTGGATGGTCTGTTACTTGCTGGGGTGCAGCAGGAAAGATTAATACATTTATGAAGTGCTTAAACTTGCCTCCTAGCCTAAGCTCAAAAAACTTGTTTAGTTCCTTTGAACTAGGAAGGGCCTTCTGCGTTTATTAAACAACAGAAAGCATATTGGTACTCACAATGTTGAGTTCTTATAACCAGATGTGTGTCCGGATTACTCAGTTTATCAAGTAATCTAAAGTTTTTGGTTTTTCAAGGAAACAGTAATCCAAATACAATATAAAACAGCAAACAAAGTTATTCTGCATTTTTCATGGGGCTTCTGACTCTTCCTTTGACAGAGCTCTGAGTTCTTTTGTGGGAGTGTGTCAGAACTTAATAAAAAGGCTAGGAGCATTACAATTTTGTTTGTGACCTAGAGAGATAAGCAAAGCAGCAGTTGATATGCCAGGAGAAATGATGGCCTGTCCCTTTCAGTGAGAGTCTTGAGGCTTGCAAGTGAGATATAAGTTTGTTTTAGTTCCCAGTCAGGATCACCTGAGTATCTTCTGCCACTGGGTCTAGTGATAACAGGGAAAAATAAACAAGGCAACAAGAAACAGCAGGCACTATGTGGGTATCATTGGTAAGCCAAAGCTTCCTCTAGGTGTTTATTACCCCCTTAACAATAATCTTTTCTCATGACACAGAAAGCCATTTCTGGTCATGTGAAGAAGTTTTGAGAAGCCAAGTCAAAGAAAAGCAGAGTCAGGGTTTTACAATGAAATTTGCCAATAATTGAAAACACTTAAGAGAAAAAAGGGTCTCACAAGGAATATATTTAAAAAGTGCTTGCTTTTTTTTTTTTTTTTTTTTTTTTAATTCAATTGTTTTATTTTGCAGTTAAGCACTTCTGAGAAACTACTTCTTTGCATAAGACCCGACAGCATAGAAGGCTTAGGTATCTGATGTGCTCTCTGATGGTCTAGAATTGCCCACAGTAAAATTGTTGATTATTATGGTTGCATTTTAATTATGTTTTAGGAGTTCACTGTAATCATAGAACCATAGAATATCTCAAGTTGGAAGGGACCCATAAGAGTCATTCAGTCCAACTCCCTGCTCTTCACAAAACTACCTAAAACTAAACCATATGACTAAGAGCGTCGTCCAGACGCTCCTTGAATGCTTTTTTACCTTGGGACTAAGGAAGAATGCATTCAAAAGACTAGAATTTACCAGTCTACAAGAGACACTGAACCTTCTTGATTTCTTTCTAGGGAATTTTTGTATCTTAATGATATTAAGATTTATAAAGTTAAAAAAACCCAACAAACCAACACAACAAAAGCCCAAAACCCACAGTTATTTTTCTGTTATAGTTAAATCCCTGAACAACTTAGACAATGAGATCTAATTTCAGTTAAGCTAAATTGTTCAACATCATAACAGAATCCAGTATTTCCCATCAGGAGGTTGCATACTTTCATAGGAATTCTAGTTTGAATATGAACTTTCACCCCTTCAATGAGAGACTCCACATGTGATGGAAGCGGTGCTGTTTAACAGTGAGAATCATGTAATGCAAAGGTTGTAAAGTATTTGGATTTTCTGTTAAAAACCTTTAAAACACGGCCTTTAAAAATGAGTCTTTACCACAACCTCAGGATACTCTAGGATCTCTCATTTCTCTGACTTGACAGCTCTAGAGATTGCTGTCAACAGCAGACCACACAAGTTGGCTCATTCCTGCTCCTTTTGGGTAGACCAACTCTTTTAAGTCAGCCCCAAATTACACTCCTGTATGGCAGTACTTAGGGACTGCACTGAAAAATCGAGTCCCTGTACAGCACAGCTTTGGCTTCGCTAGTAGTACAAGACAGAGCAAACAACTAGGATCTATCACTGCGTTTCTGCAGGGCTTCCTTGGAAACTGCAGGTTGTACTTATACAGTCAATGGTGTTCTGCAATGCATAGGGCCATTTTAGATCCAGAGCTTACATGAAACCACTTTTCGCCCTTTAGTTTGTTATGGTTCAGGTTATCTGTAACTTTCTTGGACACCCTCTGACATTTGGCAGTGAAATTCACATGTAGCATTTTTTCCCCTCCTCTTCTTTTCTGCTGGAACAGCATTCAGGGAGGCTTTTCTTCTGTCTCAGAACATCTCTAATGCTTCCTGTCTACTGGTATCAATACTCCTTTCCCTTGGGGCTTACTTTTCTTGGCAAGACTGGTGAGCTACATCAAGTAACATTCAGATCACCATTCAAGGCACAGTGTTTGTTGTTTCTGTCTTTTTCTTTGGGATTTTGAAAACAGCATACATAATTTATGTAGCAGGTGCAATTTCTTCTTGTCTATGTGCTACAACATGGTGTGTAGTAGTAATCAGTAAATTAAAAAAAAACACATTGGAAATGAAGAGGCCATGGTGGTAAGTCAGCATATGTGGATATTCTTAGTAGGTAATGAAATGCTGCAGTTGTATGCTACTACTGCCATTCACGGTGTTCTCTCTACTTATTTTTCCTGTGTGTCATACATTGAGGGCCACCTCCATCAATTAGGAGTTTAATTGGAAGAGGAAGGATCATGGAATATAGTTGCAAGGTTAAGCTAGCCAGAAATGTAGAGACACATGCTTAAAAGTAAAACCATGAAAGTAAAAAAAAAAAAATGGATGACAGCTTAAGATGCTTTTCAGTTGCTCGGGGAGGCAAACCAGTTTTACAGTATTAATTAACATTTTAGGGCATGCTATCTCTAAATAGCAGGAGACTGTATGTGTGTATGTGTGTGGGAGGTGTCATTTCACCATAGAAAGATGGAAACAAAAAAGCGGTCATTTTCTGAAAAGTAAGATTCTACTTATGTGGTACAATAAAAAGGTGAAAAGCACGTTTTTACTATCAAACAAATAATTTGGGTATTTTGGCAAATAGCATTAGAAAAGTGCAGCACTGAAACAGGCGAGGAAGAACACGAGGTGTACGCGCATGTTGCTCTCTCCTTCTGTTGTTGATTGCCTCTCCACATCTCTGGCAGTCAAGCTGTCCCTCCTCAATCTCATATGCAATGACGATGCCAAGAAAAGTTGCCTAGCCCTTTCCCCCTCGCTCCACAGATACACACACTGAAGCCCACGGCGGGGCTCCTCCAGCACAGTGAGTTTGCAATTCTCAGTGATGCCTCCCTCGCACAGATTCTTTTCTCACCCTGTTCCTTGCTGGGATTTTTCACACGTTGCTCCCTTCATCCCAACCACATGGCCACGGGTGCCAGCCTCAGCTTCTCCATGCTGATATTCCTCTTTTCAGTGCCTCCCCTGACACGTGGCACCTATGTGACTGCAAGGTTCAAGCAACTCCTCCCCTCTCTCCTCCTACCTCTTCCCAGTGTCTTCCTTCATAGGTCTCTTCTAGAGGCAACCTCTATTTTCTGGAAAGGCTGCAGACAGATGAAGAGGTGGAAAAGTACCACAAAATCTTTAAATACTTGATTACTCTTTAGTGTACAGTCACCATCTCGCCACATTTGTTTGTATGCATCTTTTCTGAGTGTGTGTGCTTTTAAGCCCTGAACTTCCATTTCACTATGCCAGCATAGTGATTTGCAACATAGAATCATAGAATGATTTAGATTGAAAAAGACCTCTAAGATCACAGAGTCCAACAATTAACCCAAGACGCTATTTCTGATACAGGCCAGGATGCTGTTGGTCTTCTTGGCCACCTGGGCACACTAAAAAATATTTTGTAGGCATTCCATTCCCCCCAGTGGAAGGGGTTGATATTTTAGCATCTGGACATTGTAATGATCCCTCTCAGGCAAATAAAAGGAATTTGGCATGAACTGAAAAAAAAGCTGCGACTAAGAAAACATCAGTAACAATGAGCAATTGAAAGTAGTGGATTGTAAACACCAGGAAGGAAATTTGTCTTGCTGGAAAAAGAAAAAAAAAAAAAAAAAAGAAGCTAACTTTCCAAGGAGTCTTAGGTAAATAATAAAACTAAACAGTGGACAGAATAAGTACTAAATAAAATGCCTGAAGAGAAATCCTGACATCAGGAGCAATTATACATTTTAATCTGTTGTTTGTAAGATGATGGAGATGATTAGGACAGGTGTCCAATTACATAGTCTGTTTATAATTAAGCCTTTATTTGATATAATTTTTAAACCAGATAATAACAGAAACTGAAGAACACAGGAGCAGGTTTTTGTAGAAGTCTGTTCTTTGTGAATCTCTGTTGCCAACTGTGTACTGATGTCTACAGTTTTGTTGTTAAAGAAATCATCAATCAGTCATTATGCTACAATGCTGGATGTACTTCAGCCTTACATTCCCACTACTGCAGACCAAAATATTGATATGATTTATTTTCTAAGGTTACATGTTATAGAAGTTAACTGACAATTCAGTAACTCAGCAGCCTCCTTGGATACAGCTTCTTTATATTGTCTTGCTCTCATGAAGCAAAATGGAAGGAGAAAAACCCAGCTGGGATGCACAGTTCCACATAGCTTTTCTGTATTTTTCAGGAAATAACCCAGTGAAGTGTGTTATAAAGTTAAACAACAGAAAATCTCATTAACTCATGCTCTTGGCTCTGCCGTAGTTTATGACAGACTTGGGTATAAAGAGAATTTTCCAGCTTCTTGCAGTCCTGGAAAAAAAAAAATTAAAATAAATACTTTTAACTGAAAATGTATGCATGCAACTATGTATTATATATCTGCGTTGGATGGAATATGAAAAAATAGAAGTTTCACATCAGAATGCATATTTTGAATTCAGAAATCTGAACACATTTTAATTCTAAAAAGTACAAGAAATGTTTTTGAGCAAAGACTATTTAAAGAAAAAGCAGTTAATTTAAAGGATATGAGAAAAGATATGTTACAATTATCCTTTTCTGATGCATTGGACTTTTTAAGACTGATGAAAGCTAAAGCTCTTGTGAAGTTTTAACAAATGGTGAATATTTTCTTTGAAAGACAAATAATGAAAGAGGTGGCTAATAAAAAGCAGGTCCAGAGATACCTCCCAACAGCATGGCTCCTACAACTCATTCTGTGCCTCATACATCAACATTTGCTATCCTACATAAGCCTGTAGCTTGCTTTTTATTGAAAGAGGAAATAAGACTTTTAAAGCAGGAGACGGGAGACCAGACACTTGTGACATGTATGGCAAGACCTCCAGCTGACAGCATTAGTAAGGACCTACCAAGAGTTTAGGCAGACTGCGGCCTGCCTGGTAGCACCACTGAGCACACTGTGTTTCTTGTCTCAGAGATGACATTGCACAGCCATGTGTTAGAAGCAGCAGCCATGAATAGTAACCCCGGTTATGAGCTTACAAGGCTTGGGCATCCACAGAACCAGGACTTCTTTCTGGATGGAAAAGATAATGTAGGAACGCAGCTGTGCTGTGGTGCCAAATGTTTGCATGATGCCTGGGATTATATGATTAAGCAAGAAAAGGAGGCGGAATTTCTAAGTTGCGTGTATTTGTGGGTACTTATTCAGGCACATATGTGTCTATAAGCCTTAAAATGCTCTCCTGTACCAAAAGGTTTGGAAATCAGCAAGCAAACAAAGATGGATTCCTTTATCTAAAATATAACAAGTTCTTTGAAATACTCTCATTTTGGAGCTCTGAACATCTCTTTAGGAGGCTGCAGCCTTTAAACATAGCCATAAGCGCCCCACTGAGTTGCTACTCCTATTACTAACTGCCTTTGGTGAAGAATATGTTTCATAAATCATAAAGAGGATAAAATGAATGAGTATAGATTGACTCCAGGTTTTTTCCTAAAGTGTTTCACACATTCCTCCAGCCTTAAATGAAGGCTACCTAATATATACACCATGATTATACACACAAGATTTTAAAGTGTCATTTAGCAATAATTAGTTTTCATGAAACAATTGAAAGCTAGCAGAGTTTTCTCAATAACTCTCTCTGGAGACAATCAACTGCTTCACTAGAGCTCAGTCTTTGCTGTGAGTTCATTTTCTTTTCATCTTCTGCCTCACAGAACTAAACAAGAAAAATGAAAGATTTAGAAAACTGTAATGTGAAAAAGTTACAAAGGAAAGAACACTTAGCATACAATCACATTATATGAAAGGGTATTAGCTTCACGTTAAGAATGTCACTGATTTCTAATTATCCAAAACAAGAAAAGGCCATTTTGACTATTTCACTTAAAACTGTGTTTTGTACAAAGGTTAAACTCAAACCTTCTACATTGTCAACTTCCCTATATTCAATATTAATGTATACACATCAGTATACAGACAAAGGAAACATTCGTTCCAAATATTTAGGTTGAAATTACAATATGCACCACATAACAAAATAGTGGGAAGTCTGCAAAAGGATCTAAACAACTGTTCTTGCAAAAGAAAATTGCATCTCCACGATCTGTTAGTCTTTATGGCAGAAGAGAGGGAAAGGAAGTTGGATGGCTTTGCTTGATTCAGGCTGTGATCCTCTACAGCTGAGCTCCTGGTGGCTGGGAGACCATGAAGAGCCTAGGGAGAGCGCTTAAGCTTTTGTGTGTGGTTTGTGCACAGGTTCTCTTATGTTTCTTCCTTGAAATATGTGAAAGCCTTGTTTTGCAGTGGAATGTTGAAATCTTGGCAATCTTGCAAAAAAATTATCTTGTTTACTAGCCAGCCTTTATAGGATTTGTGCATTAACAAAATGTAAGATGGGAAAATGGACATCGTAGGCAATGTGCATTTATGGCTAAAATGTTAATTAGGAATGCAATTTGGAACAGTAAAGATAAACATTGACATGTTGTTACGTGATTCAAGTACACTTTCACCTGGAGTAATCTGTATAGAACAGGTCGCTAACTTAGAGAGGATTTTGTGGGGTTAGAGGGTATTTTGGAAAAGAACAACAATAATGAATCAAGGTGCAGCAAAGCTCTCATGTGAAGTCAAAAACTTGATTACCTTAGAAATAAAAACACTCAGAGGTGACATAAAAGTACATAAAGCAGTAGTAGATGTACATAAAGTAAATGAGGAGCATCTGTATTGCAGCGCTGGTGGAATTTATAAATGGGGATGTTTGACGTTAGAAAATAAATAGTTTTTGACACAACATCAAAGTTCTATGGGGTATTGTTAGCAAAAATTCATATACTTGAATCTTGGTCATTTATATGGATAAGGAAAAGTATCTCAAGTTTAGTGCTAGGAAATAGCTTGGGAAGAGTTATTTAAGTATTTCCTTCCATTCACTTCAGGATGAGAGGCAGGATTCTAGGATCAGATCCATTATGGTGATTTCTATGTGTGTGTATATGTGTGTACATCTCACAAATGTCCCTTCCTTCACAGGAAATACAAGTGTGGTAAAAACAATTCATCCCCACACACCTCTACCACAGTAGACCCCAAGAGAAACCTTATTTTTGTAGGCTTTTACCTAAAGGGAGAAGAAATTTCTCAGTTGAAATTGTTCCTGAAACTAGGATATAGCATGCTATAGGGACTGAAGCTATTTGCTGGCTGTAGAAGAGTCTAGACAAGAAGACCAGTGTAACTTCACTTACAAAATCCTTTAATCCTCCTGAGTTAGTAGACCTTGGGAGTGTGACCAATTGCATCTACATAACGCACAGAACTTGGTTTGATTCTTCACAGACCTTCTACAGCACCTCTGGGGCAGAAATATACTTTTTTTTTCCTTCTTTTTTTTTCTTTTTTCCTTTTTTTTTTTTTTAGGTAGAATGGATCACCTGAAATGTCCAAAATAACAAGGCAGCAAACTGGCAGCTAACCAGAGAGGTGATTTTATGACTTGATGCTGTATGTGGACAGTCTGCCCTGGTGTCTGGCATGATGGCACAGTGAGTCTGTGGAGCACAAGAATGGCTGAGAGAGTTTTGCAGACTGACCACCCAAATTCAGTGCAGTGTAGGTTCGTGTTCTCTGTCTGGAACCGGCAGAGGCTCCAATACAGATCCTGTAAAGGGAACCCATAGGGTTTTGTTCTGGAGGGAAGCAGTTAATTCTCTGCAGGACAAAGCCATCCTTTCTTCCAGCTCAGCAGAGAAGGCTCTCCTGGTTTTAGTGGCAGAAATGGAGCACATTTCATTCTATTTGACAGTTCCTTTTGACAGAACAATAGAGAGAAAAAGAAAAAGGAGATAACAGTTCATAGCAGGCCCTTTGCAAAAATGAACAGATTGGGGGGAAACTTTCTTATGGCAACTGTTATCAAACAATAGCAACAAACACTTTCAGGAAGGACTGAGATGCATGAGGAAAATGAACCAGTTTGCCTTCTCAGTGAAAATTTATAGTCTGTATTGTATCTCATTGATATTATGACCCTCTTGGACTAAAAGAAAGAGGAAGGTAAGATACAAGTAACAACATGTTTCTTTTTATGCAGAATTACATGGGAAATGCTAGGATTTCTCACAAACTGCAACAACAAAAAAATATAGTATTTTTTTTCTTTGGTGCATTAATTGCACAGAATGTATTTATATTGTATGCGTGACATTACAGCACATTGTTCTTTTTTGTTCTCAAGTTGGTTTGTTTTCTCAGCAAAGCTTGCATTGTTAACAGTGACTTGTCATTCATCTGAAAGTCCTTTCTAACTTCATGACTGATCTTGTCTGCCTTTGATTAAATCATATTTTCAAACATACTTTTACTTGGACTTTTGTAATTTTTCCAGCTGCCATTCCCTGTCTCACCAGCTTGCTGAGGCTATTTCAAATGTTTTTACTGAAAAATAATTCTCTTGAGACATATCACATAGCTAAAAAACATAACAAAACAGCATCTAATTTACCTGAGGGAATAATCCTAGAAGAACACCTACTGCTGAGTATCAAATAATAGATTAGGAGTACTCCAGAAGAACAAATGAATGTATTCTTCTGTTCCTGGGACTCTGTGCGCAGGACATCACTGGGAGAGCTGGAACTTCAAGTTTCTGATTTCATCAGAAACTGAGGTTTGTTTGCAAAACAGATAGTTCCTCTGTTGTAAAAATAAGGCCACCTTCTATTCCAGGTGCAATAAAAGCTGTTGCGTACTGACCTGAAAAAATAGTTATTGTGCCTTAGAAATAAACTGCTATAAACATAGTTTTACCTCACAGTCCACCTTCATGGACACAGTGTTTTATTGTTGGAACTGAGCAATTGTTTTGGCCTGTAATCCATTGCTTTCCTTCCTTTTATTTTTCCTTCCGGCTGTCGAAGAGGCCAGCAGTAACATCTGTTAGAGTTAAGATACACTGCAGTGACTTCTCTGATACTGGAACCCTGTGGCATATTGGCTACACAGAAGAGAGGAGATAGGCTTTTCTGTCTACATGATCTATAACACTGTGCTGCTAATTCAAGAAGAGTGAACTATTTTTAGAGGTTACCAAATGACTCAGAATAAAGAAGCAATTGTATAACAGATGCAAAACCAAATATTCAGATTATCTAGCTGTTAAAAAAACTGGAAGAAATCAACCTAACTTCAGTTCAGCTGGAGGGAGTAGGCTGCTTTAACAGCACCCCAAGGTAATTTAAAGCATATTCCTCAATATAGAACCTTTGCTGTCATGAGCTACAGATGCTTTTAAAAACAAACAAGCCCTTTCCCCTCTCTTCTGATGACAAATATGAATTTTAGTGCAAGAGATTCATGCCAGTGTTTGATGTTGACTGCATTGCACCTAGAGTTTTAAATCCCATTAGAAACTGCTTATCTTATTAAATGAGGAGTTTAATAGTATGCTTGGATAGTCGACAGCCAAAACAAGATCAGCAGTGTTTTCACAGAGTAGGAAAAATGATGAAAATGATGATGACTGAGTGTGTACTAAGTGTCAGTTCTGTCAGGATCATGGGCTTGAGATTTAAGTTTTAATATAATATTTCTCTAACCTTATTGATTGTCACTACTTAAAACTCACAGGTTCCCCTCATAATGCTTCAGGAACATTGAAAGTGTCACTACAAATTCTACACCTGGAAAGTTTTGCATTTGAGTTAAAAAAGATAAAAATGACTGTAGTGTTTAGTCTTAAAAACAGAGACAATGTAATGGCCTTAATATTTCAGCAGTTTTCTGTGGCAGTATATTAGGTGTACTGCATGAGGTTAAGATAGAAGTTTTTCATTACATAACGGGAAATAAGCAGTTTTCAAAACTTAGCCAATGTTGTATAACACTCCTGTAAAGATGCGTGGTAAAAATTAGGCTCAGTTGAAATCAGTGGCATGGATTCAGCAGGGCTTTGATTTTACCCCAGCTACCAAAATACTACTTTCTTCTACCAGATGCTGACTTCAGAGGAAATTCTGGTAGTGAAATGACTCTTACTGTATTGTAAAATGGGGTAACTTGATGTGAGCATGCTCAGGTGGAGCCACAGGACAGTCAGCAGTGGTTACCTTTGCATATTCAGCTTTGCGGAAACAAAAAACCCCACACAGAATAAACCAGAAACACTGGCAGACTGAAGGAGGGCATACCCTGTTTTGGCTGAGATGAGGACTGACAGCAAATTTGCACTGGTTGAGTAGAGAGGTGGAAAGTTTCCTGCTGTGTTGGATTTTTCAGGTTAATATGGTGGATCTCCTTACTGCTTCCGTGCTAGAGGCTAAGTGCTAGAGAAGCTAAAGCTCGCAGGGCTGTGGGGAAGGAACAGAGCTGTGACAGTTACTAGAGTTGATCTTGGTGTGTGTTTCTCATATTTGTGATGCCTGAGTACAGGGAAAACTCTGCTAGTCAAAGGGAAACAAATTCAGTTCCACTGCATTTTTTTTTTCTCCTTGGCTTTCCAACTCCAATGAATGAAAATTCATCTGGAGAAACACTAATTGGGTTTGACACCACAAACACAGCAGTAATGGAAGCAGCTTTCTCATCTTGGCAATCTGATGATCTAACAAGCTGTCTCAATGAGATTAGCCAGTTTAAGGTCTTGTGACAGTATTCATTAGTTTTCTAACACACTAATCTTTACAGTACACTTCCCAATTTGATGTTGTATTTCATTCTCTATCTATGGCCTCTGTTCTTTTGTACCCAAGAAAATGCTTCTTGTTAATCCATTGACAATCAGCAGCAAAAAAAAAGAGCACTCCCTGGCACTTTACCCTTCTCGCAGTATCTCTGAGGATGTTCTTTTCACATTGCTGTCATTTTCTCATCAGTTGGCAAGGTGACCAGATGAGTTGATCAAGAAGGCATCAATAAGTACTTGTAAATGGGTATCTGGGAAATGTGTCGATGCTAAAATTAGTTTTATGCATGAGAACTGGTCGAATATTATTATATTTTCAGGAATGGTCAGACTGCAGGAGTGTAACAGTTGATTGCCCAGAGGAAGTATCAAAATTCTGTGATTAGCAAGTTCTTTGTTCATGCCAGCACAGGAATTTGAAAAAGGCAAAAGGATCAGAATGTCTGTCACTAAATGCATAAGCGTGGCAGGAAAAGAATAACAGAACTAATGTATGTGTCTGTAAATAATACTGGACATGTTTAGAGGTCATTAGGATTGCAGCAAGGAATCCTCTGTATGTTGTGAGACTTTAAAATCATCTACAGTTCTCCTTGTGATTACTCTTACTGCTTTTTGTGATAATTCCTTACCAGTGTGAAAAATTCTTATTATCCAAAGTAAGTATGTTGATTTCACATCAGTCTAAACCAGTACTTAGTTGCTATCATAGACTAACTGCATTTAACTGAAAGGGCAAATATTAGCTTCAGTTGCAGAGAGAAAATGTGCTGTGCTACTCCTTTGATCATCACAAAATTGTAATATGCAAGAAAAAGTGTTTCATAGGCACAAAAATCAACAAACAAAATGGATATAAGAATGTTTGTCTTTGCAGTTTCACACATTTCTTATTTTATAATGATTCATAATATGAGAGTAAATATCAATTCCCATCTTTCAACAATTATAAAGTTTCAACCACTATCTTTTGTCATTCACTCTGCAAATGAACACTTCAAGTATCACAGGAAAAGCTGTGCACAAATGGAGCATTACTCAGTTTGGAAATACTTTGTCCTATATGGTTTTATTTAGGCTATACCTATAAATAGAACTCAGCTGCTAAGAAATGAGTTTACTGTGCTAAATCATACTGTCTTATTTTGCTACCCAGCTAGTCCTTGTAAGGCTAAAAAATGGTTAATAGGCAATCTGTAAGATCTTATAAGATGACATTTGGAAATCCTGCAGTCATATTAGTCATTAGCCATGGCAATATTCTGCCATAAGGCAATGAGTCAGACGATTGATTAGAGAACCTCATCACGATATACCCTCCAGCATGAATATAGAGAGAGGGGAAAGGAAAGGGAGAAAGGAGAGTACATGGGACACAGGAAAGGAACATGGAGGAATAGAAGGACAAAGAAAGTCTGAAAGAGTTTATTTTTTAGAGTTAAAGGGTAATGCAGGTAATGAAGAGGCAAACAGCATAAATCATGAATCCTGAGGGCCAACACGGTGTTCTGCCCTCATGCTTTGTGAGCAAAGTCCAGTATCACTGGAAAATCCAATTTTTCTTGCACGCTTAGCATGGCATTTTGCTCTAGGCATGAGGCAGCTGTTGGCCACCTTCCTCACAGGTGTTCAATAAAAACTGTGGAGAAGACTGGCATAGAAACATTAGTTTGAATTCTGCCCATTTGCTCAAATGGATGTGTGGATATGTATGGCTTTACCAGCTATGTATGGCTTTACCAGCTATCGTCATGTTTGCTGAGGAGCATCAGCAAAACAACCAAGAGTGCACAGAAGCTGACAATAGCCCTCCAGGGGACACTGGAGAAATGTTCAACCTTGAAAAAATTGCTGGGCACTGCAATTAAAAGGAAAGAGCTCTGCTGTGATGCCTTTACTGGTGGCCATGCTATGACTCCCCTGCTGCTGTTTCGGAATTAAGCGCACTGCTTTTGGCTGTGATGCTCAGGTATGCAGGGCTGGGTGCCTGCCCCAGCCCTGCAGTCAATCTTAAAAGCTGCCAGCTCCTGGTAAGAGAAAGGCAGGACACAGAAAATACAAGTATTGTACAAATAGTAAGAATGATAGTCACAGGAAGAAATTGATGTACAGCTAAGATTTTACTGCAGCACCTATGTTTGGGTTTTTTTCCAAAATTCATCTCCCTAACGTGCTTTTCTCTGTAGCAGGCTATGATGACTTACAGACCTTATTTGCAGTATTGCCAAATGTCTGGGTCTGTCTTGATTTGTCCTGAATCACATTAATCTAGATCCTCAAGTGGCACACAGTTCTATCAAAAATTGGTAAGCTTTGTTATTTTACTCCTGCTGATTTAGTACCGTTTGTCCAATATACTTGTATTATAAACAGTCAGAGGTACTGGTGCCTTTAATGCAGGGGAGCTATTAGTAAGATATTCTCCATTAAAGCACTGTCTTTGATGGGATTCATTGGCTTCTGTGGTCTGCAGGGCTCATCTCTTTTCTTAGACACTTCAGGAAAGAGGTTCCCAGTTTTTTTTTATGTTTATAGAAAAGTGATTACAGTTATAATACAGGGAAAAGCTGATCTGTTGGGTTTTTTTGGGCTTATTTTCTAAGTATTCTGATTTGTATGAAAATACTCTGTCTGTGAAACACTTACTATAACTACTTTATAAATCAAAATGAATAATTTATTGTTTGTGCTTTTAACAACTGTGTTAATCAATACCAAACATTTCAAAAGAATACATACAGATGATATTATTAGCGAATGAGATTGCTGCTGAGATCAATGTAAAATTCTCACCATCTTCAATGAGTCTATTTTCAGACTGGGATGTAGGATGTTACATTTTAACAGACTGCCATTATGTAAACTCATAATGATGGATAGTCCTTTCCTGAGAATTACAATAGCTACAAGAAAGATCAGAAGAAACAGATGTGAAGAATAAACACCAGGAGATGGATTGAACTGCTCAAAGTTATCCATTAAGTTAAAGGTAGAATCAGGATCAGAGCCCTGATATTTGAAGTCAAGACCTGGCTCCTGCTTAATGATGTTGCTTCACACGCAGCTTTCTCAGGTGATGCATGGCTCATCTTTCTTGGGTTGTGGAGATCTCATATAGCGTGTTACAACAAAATCAATTGTAAGAACAAGCTTCAGCAGATTACTCCCCACCGCCACTAATTACTTTTCATAGTGGCATCTCGCCTTTCTCTCTGCCCTTTCCCCACTGCCCCTCTCTGTCATTTACTTCTGTGAGCCACGAAGCTCTTCTGACATTGACAGAAAAGGCAAGATAGAGAGAAGGCTTCATGCCTCACATGCTCGTATAATCAACGGATCACAGGGCCATGTAATGTACAGTTACAGATTTGAAACAAGGCTCCTGTTCACCATGCCTATCTTGCACTCAGATTGCTTAGTAAATCTTTTCTTCATAAGGAACCTCAGAGGGCCTGTGTCTAGCTCCTCATTGGGGGAATTGTGGTGATTTAAACACATTTAATGATCTCAAACAACTACAATTTCATAACATAAATATTGCAATAAACAAAATATTGTTGAAAGCTACATAGCATAAGGATAATGCCATATGTCATTAAAATACATTTAATTGTCATACTAATCAGTTGATCCTGTGGACTTCAAACTTATCACGAGTTTGGGCTGCATAAGGAATGGGCCATAAAATTTTAATTGCAAACCCTCGTGCCACTTACTAACCTGTGACTAATTTTACCTATTCTGGCATGATTACCAGCCTTCTCCATTATTTTTAATATCTTTGTATAAAGATTAGCTCAACTGTTTTATTGTGTTTGTATCTTGCCCTGTGATGTCTCATACCTTTTGTGTAAGTGCTATTACTAATAGTCAAGTACATGAAGAAGTCCAAGGACTACACCATTTTCTTTAGAGTGTAATTATTCCTGGATAACACTGGAGAATGCACAGGCTTTCCAGATGATGTGTCTAAACATAGAAACCATTTTACATGGAAATAATAATCAAGATTAATAGCTACTGTGGTTCATTATTCACTGTATTTTAAGGAAGATTATGTGCAACATAAACCATGAACAAATAAAACAGAGGTTAGGGTCATGGTCCAGTCTTTTAACACCATACAGGATGTCTCTTACGCTGTTCAAAGGACTTTTTGTGTGCATACGTCCAATTGACTCTCAGCAGGGTTGTTCTGAAATTTCTTGATGAGCACGTAAACGTGACTGAGGAGCGTAATCAGGGCCCTTGTGAAAGCCTAACTCTCTGCCCAAAATGTCAGGAGGTTTTCAATGTAAACTTACATATCCTATAGCTATCTTAGCCCAGTGCTCTTGACCCTAGAGCCAGCAACAAAAGATGAACAACCACAATAGCCACAGAAAGCAGATGAATTTTGAGAAAAAAATGGATTTGAGGAGCACTCTATCTATTTACACAGAGCAGTTATACAATATCTAAGGGCAAATGGTGAATCCCTGAATCACATGTTGATTAAAACTGGAATAGCACAGAAGTTGCCAGGGTTTTTTTGAATGCTGAGCAAAGGAACGTTATTAGAAAAGTAATGTTATTCTGAGACCAACTGTCTTTCTGCATCTGTCTCACTTTCTTCCATCTCTGCTATTTGTTAAATTTCTGCCAAGAGCCTGTCTACCCTCTAAAGCCTGGCTTCTAGCTACAGATTTAGAGAAATAATAGAAGTGGTTTATACTTTTTGCTTCATAATGTATTCCCCATAACTTTTTGTAAGATACACGGCATCCAATACAACATTAAAGAGAATGGAA
The DNA here is from genome assembly GCA_028020825.1 of Podargus strigoides. Classification (NCBI taxonomy): domain Eukaryota; kingdom Metazoa; phylum Chordata; class Aves; order Caprimulgiformes; family Podargidae; genus Podargus; species Podargus strigoides. The sequence goes on along the minus strand of CM051623.1, from coordinate 10,706,251 downwards.
AGACTGATTTTTTATTCCTTCAAGTTTGTTTTTTTTTTTTAAACTACAGAACGTTCTCTGATGTTAGGGAGTTTCATAAGTCACATAACTGAAATGCTGATGAGTAGCAGCCTTGGGATGAGATCTTAACTGAAGATAGTAGGACGATCATATAGTTTACTCTCTGAACCTTGGATCCAGCCCTGAGAAAAACTTGTTTGAAGTTGTTTGCTCTGTAGGATCATCTCTCAGGATTTTCACAAGGCTGGAGCTATGCTGTGTCACTCTGTTGTACTGAACTTTCAGGGAATTATTTATTTTAATATGTCTCAGGAGTTTTCCATGACACTGGACACTGATGAGAAATTTAAAGCATATAGTATTAAAAAGAAAAGAAGCAGAATTTGAAAGAGAATAGGCTTGTCTCACAACAAAGCAAATTTTCTTATTTGTTCCACCAGCAGTTCAGCAGTAGGAGTTAATATTAAGGCAACACACAGGTAAATGGCTCTGGCAAATGAATCTTCATCTTGGTAGGTGTTCCATGCTTGGTCTAAGTGAATATGCCATTCATAGCTGGCTATCCAGTGATTCAGTCATGACGGGATGTGCTTTTGTCCCATTTGGGACTACATCCATATTTGGATTATGTATATATTTGCATAGATATTAGTTCCTGCTTTACAAACAGGGAGAAGCATAAAAGGGAACTTCCCTTGGAATGGCAGAAAATAATTTTTTTACATGCACAGGTTCTCCATAATCTTAAGGTCAATTTTACTAGCCAGCAAATGGGGTAAGAGTAGCCATACTTTTTAATTAACCCATTTTTTTTTCCCCGTGGCTGTCAGTAAATTTACTTTTGGCTGTGAGAATCCGATTTCTGTTGGCAGTACAGGCATTGAGACATGTACAGTTTGGGCAGATTGCAGCCTGTATCTGTGCTTAAATACTGAGCTCTGAATTTCATTGCTAGGCTGTTCAGTGCCCCCACAATGTCTTTCAAAGTCTTCTAGGCTCTGGTTTATTGCATCACCTTTGTCAGGCTGAAGTGCAGTAATTTATATTTGTCACAACTGCCCTTCAACTGGTGTGGTGCAACCTTGGACTTTTTTGTCTTGTCTTTATTATCAGTGAAGGAGTCCAGTATTTTGAATAATTAAAACCACATAAATAGTTGATCTTGGTGATACAGCATACAACACTAAGATGTCTTATGTAAAAGCCATGTGCTTTCACTTCTACTGTCTCATTTACTTGAACTAGATTAAAAAACTGTTGTCATGAAAAATTAAAGATGATAATAATAGGCATTATCATCCTGTTTACTACATGCTGCTAATACAGAGAGATTTAGATTTCTCCTGAGGAATGGTTTGATGTATATTTGTTTTCAATTAAATTTGCATATGCCGCTTTAAAGAGAAAGATACTCTGTTTATCTCTCTATTTGCTTTCACTGAGGAGAGAATAAAAGTTCCATACTTCTCCCCCTTTGCTGCATCACTGCAGGAGAGCCCTGTATTGTGCTTCATAAAGAGACTGGGAAGCTGGGTAATTAATCATGAGCTTTTATGTAATAGAAAGTTTAAAATTCATTAGCTTTATATCGGAGTGAGTGTTATGAGGGAGAACATGTTGTGAATGAGAGGGAGAGCCTTATAATTAAGGAAGTGTGTAAATAATAATGAAAGTCATTAGTGCCATTCAGACTGTAAGAATGTCATAATGTAATTGGAGCATTAAAGTGAAATTTGTGATGACAAACATTAACGATACAAAAGAGAGAAAATGTGGTTATCTTTAGTTTGACAGATAATGTCAGCTTTCTTGCAAGGCCCAGATGGTGCACAGGAAAATGTTATGAACAGTTTTATTTTAATATTTTTATGATGTGATATTTGGGAATACAATGTCACAAACACACAAGGAGGTCTGCATTTGTGAACTGAGAATGCCTTGCAGAGTACAAAGTCCGATGCTGAGCGACCAAAGCAATAAATAGGGAAAGTCCTGTCACTGATGCAAGACTGTTGTTGCAGTAAAGGTGAGATGCAGTGTAGCACGGTATTACAAGACTGTTGTGTTCTGTCTCTCTCTCCCTCTCTCTGGATATGCACTTTGAATCTTTCTTCCCTTTAAAAAAAAAAAAAAAAGAAGAAGAAGAGAGGGGGAGGGAGAAAAGGAAGAAAATGATTTAACAATTATGCAGGAAATTATATGATGCTAAAATTGTACCATGTTCTGCTCTTTCAATGAAGGGACTTTCTACAGTATTGCACATTGCAAAGGCTATAATTTTAGGGCGTGAAAAAATGTAGATTCCAAACAAAGGAAAATTTAAATATGTCTAGTGGATAAGGCAAGGCGAAACAAAAAGAAGGCAGCTGGGGAAAATTTAGAGGAACTGTATTATTTTAAGGGCAGTGACTGAGGAATATCTGTGCTTAAGACTCCAAGACCTGAAAGGTCTAAGACCTCAAAGTGCTGGAAGCTTAACTACCTGTTTTTGCATTCTGTCCATGAAGTTCAGGGTTGTGGGATTCCATACTGCCCCCATCACTTCGTGTTGCATGGACCTAATTTTGATATAAGCAGTCATCCATTCTTTACTGTCTCTTTTCTGCAGCCCACTAGCCAACATGAAAGTTGATTCCAAAGTGTTCAAGAGAAACACTGCAAATTGCTAAACTGATGCTAATCAAACTCAGATTCTGCTAAGAGACTCGGGAAAGGAACACAGGTCCCAAATGAGTGAAAGTGGAGAGGGGAGGCTGTGCTGGAAAGCAGTACGCAGGGGCAAGTGCTAAGGTTGTAATGGCAGTCAGACGGGGGACTAAAGAGCCCATTGGGTCAGTGCAACGCAGCAAGCCCTATGCCTTATCAAATGATTACTTCATGTTTTGCACATAAAGCTTTAAAGGGGGCAACTACTTCATCTCACGTAGATTGTGAGGGGAACTGATCTGCCAGCAAATTATGTTACACTCTTAACTCCCTCTATTGTGGAGAGTCTCCTCATCTCCTCTTGAGCAGCATTCATGACGACTGTTTGTTGTTTGCTGCTTCTCTAACTGAACAGGTTAATAAACCTGAGGGAAGGGGGGTAAGCACATATGGTCACCATTTTACAGAGGAAGAACTAGCCTTTCTTTTCTTTACCTTTAGTGCAATTCCAACTTTATATCAATTTGTATATAGATTACAGATTTTGAGAATTAGTCTGGGGTCTGGCAGGTTCATCCCTGTTTAGGTAAGACATGTTTTTTGTAGACTTCTCTTTTAATCATTCCTGGTACAATGGTGTTTAAGATACGACTATCCACAATGCTAACGGCCACATCTTGAAGCCATTATACTGTTTTTACCCTCTTTAGACTCAGACAATATCTCTAGTAACTTGAGTGGGAGTGACCTTAGGAAAGATAAAGCCCAACCTTCTTCTACAAGTAGAGTTCAGACTGGGGATCCTAAAAAAGCAATAATTTCTGAGCCTCTTTGAAGTGATGTACTGAACCCCATCACTTCACATTAATGGTTTGGAGTTAGCAATCCAGCCTTGCAGTTGCACAGGAGGTTTGAGGTGGGAGCAGCTGTACGGAAGTCAAGGCCAGTGCCACTCTCTCTGGGAGGTCCCCAGTTGGCTTCCTCTATATTATAGTCCAAACACAAGCCAACATTTAGGCATTGTGGGTGGCAGGACAGCTTGAAGTCCCAGGGTTAATATACGTCTGTGTTCTGCTCACTGGAGGTCAGTGCTGTGGCTTCCTGGCCACTGTTATCCTTAGAGCATACTACAGTATGGTAGGGTGGGCTGCAGGGAAGCAACACATCCAATTTACACAGATGCTGTGGCCAGGATCCTTTCTGAAAATTATGATGGCAGAAGGAATACACGATTCTTAAAAAAATTTTAAAGGAAAAACGAAAAATGGTATCTAGTTGAGGAGTATCAACGTACTAGTGTAGTATCAAATTATTTATGAAAAATCCCTGCAAGGTAGGTCTGGGCCTGATGTCAAAGATAGCCTTCTCTTACATTCAAAACATGCATTTTACAGAAGACTAGATGTTTCTAGAAGCAAAAGTTAAGACAGCAATGTGTTCAGGGGAATTTCAAAGGGAGAAATCGGCAGTTGGTGAGTACTCTGGGTTACAGGGGTTCATGGGCAAGTCTTCTTTTCTTCACCTCCAAATCATTTGCCAACTTCAGTCTCTAGGATTTTATATGGCACCTGGTCTACACAGTGGCACTGCTTATTTGGCGGCACATTGGGTTGCATCTATGTGCCCTGATGAAACACAGAACAGATGTGCTAAGCATTACCGAGACCCAGACTCCTCACTACATGAAACAAAAAAAGCTGAACTGAAATACCTCACAGACTGTATGATTGTTCGCTGTCTGCTTACAGCTAGGATGATGGTCATCTTTAAAATACACTGGCGTTGCTTTTGAGCATTAAACCAAGCCTACAACTCCATAACAATGGTTTATTGCTGTTCTTAACTTTGCTATGGCAGAATCTCTAGAAGGTAAATGAGGATTCCTCTTGAGATTGTGGGGTTTTTTTTCCCCCCTCTCTGTCATTTCCTAGGTCCAATTGCTCACCCACAAAATGGACTAGTCCCCTGGCTTCCCTTCTGCCAGGATACCTTAAGGACAGATGAAGTGATGGTTTAGCAGTGAGAGAGGCACCATGTACTTTTGAAAGCCTGTAATACCCACCTCTTATTGTGGTAGCTGCAAATTGTCACCAAAGCTTGTCTGTTCTCTAGGTGTGCTGGGAGGAAAGCTATGCTTTTATGCTTTGCTTCAGACAAAGGGCTGCAATAAAGGCTTTTCTTGGTGAGATCTTGATGGGAAACTGCTTTGTGCTGGCTAAGTTCTTTGTGATTCTTATGGCTCCTATGCTGAAGACTGTAACTGCCCTCCTGCAGATGCGTGTTTGTCATATATGTCTCCTTAGAGCCACTCATACTTGTGAACCAAGCAGTTCCTGGGCTCTTAGGTGACCCTGAGCCACTGGATTATTAAAGCTCATAAATCCTATTGAAAGACTTGAGAATTTCCTTGGCCTGATTTCTTCCCAACAGTGCTCTAATACGTGTAGGTAGCGCACGTTCCCCACAATGAATCACAGATCTCAAGAAAACCAACCCACTGCATTCCCTGCCTGGGACTCTCCCTCCTCTTCCTTTTCTCACCATTTTCTCTCTGGCCCATCCTAACACCACAGCTCACAACATTCTTGCCGATTCTCTCTTCTTACTGCTCTTTCTCTTACTCGCCACTGCTGCTTCTGCCTCTTTGCCCTAACGTGCATGGTACACATATAAAAAATACCACAATGCTGAGTTCTGGCATCAGATGTGCTTCTGTCCAGAGCAACTGAGAGCTGCTCGCTGCCTTAATTACTCAACCTGTCACAGCTCTTTGAATGCTGTCTGCAATACGACTGAGTCAGACAGATACCGGGATGAGCCCTCCGTGTGGCTTCTGGCTTACTTTGGAACATCCTTTTTTTTTTTTGAGCTGCCAGCCACCCTTTTAGCCCATGAAACAGTCCACTGTCCCTCTAATGCTGTGACCTGAATGTCTCCCAGTCCTCCTGCCTATAAACATAAGGAAAAGTCTACAACACGAGAGACTGTTTGTACCAATGCTGGCTGTCAAAGCTGGAGTTCACATTCCTGCTCGTTTTCTTCTGGGTGTCACAGCTGAGCAGGAACTGCAGTTTCTGGTCTTAGGGGGGATCAGACAACTTTTTTTTTTTTGTGGGGTGAGGAACTCCACACTGGAATATCCTTTTCAAGATACACAGATACGGCACATCAAACACTTTGGGATTTCTGAAAGAACCTAAGAGGGGATTTGAAATGTCAAACACAAAGAAATGATGCTTTGCTTTTAGTGGGAAAAAACACCTTCCTCAGCTCCTGTAGCAACAGATTATATTTTTAAAGGGTTTTTCATTGATCGTCTTCCAAAGAGCGAGTCTTGGATTTAGGTACCTGATCTTAATCCTAATGAAGGCCATTGTAAAATTCTCACTGGCTTTAGTGGGAATAGCATAAAGTTTCATTTTCCAATCAAATAGGAGTTACCAGTACAAACTGTATGCAAACTGCTTGGTTAATTTTCCTTTGCTTGTGATGTTGTAGCTGGAACAAGTATTTCAGCTCTTCCTGAGAAGTGTTTGAAACTACAGCAATTTGGATATATTTACATATTGCCCTTTTAAATAGAAGCGCAGTATTTTTAAGTCCATCTGCAAATTTTGTGTGATTAATTTGTTTGTAACACGTAGGACATAAAAATGGAAAAAAGTTAAAAAATAAACTGACTGATCGCTTTTACAGAAGATGATGATAAAATGCATCAACAGTTAGGTTATTATAGTGTGGTGCCTCAATCTGAATCATTCCATAACTCCAAAACACAATAGACTTTATATGCTAGCTTTGTTTCACTGAAAAATGACTAGAGGCAGAAGAAATGTGCAACCAGTCGTGCAAGCTTTTACTAATGTATTAAGAAACACCTCATGCCTTCTATTACGGGACCCTCCTGTGATTGCAGAACTGCTCGAAGCTCTGAATGTTGTCTGACATCACGTACTTCCAATCCAGTGTCTGTTTCTGAGAGTCCACTAAGGTTTTCTTGATTTCTAAGTGCAATTGAGCGAACACAGTTATGATGTGTGCTCGCAGCGAACAAGTAATGCAATCTGTTGTCACGCCTCGAAAATATCTTGAGCTGAAGCAAATTTTGTGTGCGTACAGCAGATGTATGCTAGGCTTCACTGCTCTAGGGTGGTCCTATTGCGCAAGGGCACTTTGCAAAACTAGAGTCCTAGAAAGCATGCACTGGGGTTTAATTAAATGCTTTATTCAATAAAGTATTTGGAGAAGTAGGTCTTGTACTTTATTTTTTTTCTGATGATGCCCGCAGTCTGGCTACATAACAGACAGAAAAAGGTGTCGGAGGTCTGAAGAGTTTATCAAATTCTGCCTCTGCTTCTGCTGATTTCCATGAGGGTTAAACGGACAGTTATCCCCGTGCATGCTTACAAATCAGCACAGGCAGCAGCAAACCATGGCTGTGGTTCCCCAGCTCTTAGATATTATGATTGAGCAATGATTGTGATTTTCCCTTATGCAAAGAAAAGCCCTGAGGAGGGGATACACGATGCATATTTCGTGAAACTCCTGTCTGATTCCAAGAAGGTCTGAGGTTACTTGTCCACAACGGGATGGAATTTTGCCTCTTTGCATGTGCTGTGTTTGAAGTTGCTCACCATTCTGAGTTGAAATTCTGCCTTGCATGATACTGGGGTGGTACTGTCTTTTTTTCCCCGAGTATTTCCTTTGCTGCTGCTGTAGCTGGCATCTTTTTGGTAACTTGCCCCAAGCACATCCTGCCACACAGAAGATATTGGAATGAACTGTCAGGACTACAGCTTGGATGAATTTTTATCTATTTACAGATCTGATGTATAGCTTCGGCGCTTCCCACTCTGAAGACACTCCAGTATCCCAACGGTGGGAGAAAAGCTGCGGACACGTGGTTGTTTTACACATTCACTGTGTCTAGTGACCGGGGTAAGGCTTTGAAACGTTCCCTCCCCTCACCCCCTCTCCTCCTTGCGGGTGAGTTGCAAGCTGTCTAGTGAAGACATGAGTGAGTACTGCGTCACTGTCCCGATGCAGCCTGCATTCTCGCCCTCAGCTGGGTAGCCTGCTTGGGAGGGAAGGGATGATGGTGTGCAGCAGCCAGGTGAGGTCCTCTGCATTCCAGTGCACATTCAAAATAGTTTCGACAGCCATTTTGGAAGATGAGCTTTGGCCCCAGTGGAGATGGCTGAAAGAACATTTCAAAAGCAAAGAAGTGGTCCCGTCCCAGTTGCCAGCTGTAGCGCACTTCAGCACAGTGCCACTTATAGCCTTTCTGCCAGTCCTTTTTGCTTTCAGATGCAACTTGTAGCACACAGAGTGGGGATATGTTAAATAACGAAATGAAAAGTAGATGGAGCCACATGCGACCATCCTAGGAGTAAGCCACACCAGGAGGTGCATTAGCAGAAGAGGTATTGGTGTGCCTGGCTGAATGCCTCTGATCACTTGAGGCGTGCACCGGGAGCCTGCTAATGTACACCCTGTTGTGGTTCATTGCTCACTGTATTCTTCCAGTCTGATTCCAGCCAGCAGTCCCTGGGAAAAGCAGGTGTTGGCTTCTGAGGGGAAAGAGGGATTCCAGGGGTGCGGGGATAATACCTACTAAAGCAAATGTTTCCCCCCCAGCCTTGTCCATGTTGGACTGCTACACGAGTTCTACATTTGTTAATTGAGGCAAACTGTCTTTTGTAACAAGGACCTTCTGAAAGTACATAATGAAAGGAGTGCGTTTTACAGGGTTTATTTTAAATAAGAACTGTCTGTCTGTGGGAGTTGGGTTATTTGTATCGCTGCAGACAGAAGTGATCACTGTGTTTCATGGGACCTTGCTGCTTTGTACTTATTGACTGTTTATTTTTCATCTATATAGGATTACTAATTGCAGCTAGTACCCGACGCTGCTGTCTCCTTTCAGGTTATTGTAGGAGAGGGCATTGTACCAGCTGCATGGTTATTCACAGAGCATGCATTTCCAGCAGCTGAATTGCTGGATCTGCTCTAAATGATCTATGGCAATTACATTTGGCATTGTACAGCTATAATTTTACTGCATATTAATAGCCACCTAGCAAAGAGGTAACTGCCCTCCTCTCGGCTGGGTGCAGAACGAACGCCTGGATGTATTCAATCGGGTAAAGCGAGGCTGGGGTTTGAAACGGACAGCGGGGGATTTATGTGCTGGAAATGCGTGTGCCGGGGAAAGGTCTGCGTCCCCCTGCCTCAGTGGTGTGGAGAAATATCATCAAGGCACATCCTCGATGGAGACATGCTGGGAAAGGGGAGGGAAGGGGATCATGTGCCCCATTTTAAGTGGCTCGTCTGTTACCACCCAAAATCTGCTGCAGTCTCTTTTTTTTGGTCTTTTTTTTTTTTTTTTTAACTCCTTTCAGCAGCTCGGCTGATGGGTGCGGGTGCTGTCAGGTTTCACCAGCAAAAATAATAATTAAACCCACCCTCCCCAGACCTTCCCTACAGCTGTCCTCGGGAGTCAAGGGCCCAGTTTCTTCCCTCATTTTTTTTTTTTTTGGGGGGGCGGCGTGTTGGGGCGATGGGGAAGTGGGTGGAAGCAAATAGCAAGGGATCGGAGGAGATTAACGAGCTTTCTCCTCATTAGCTGTGGGTGCTTTGTCTCTGCTTCTGGCTGGGGATGGGCTGAGGGCGCGGGCTCGGGGGGGGAGCAGTGTGACTGGGAAGCCACACACCCACGGACGGACAGACAGACAGACAGACAGCCCGCCCCGCAGACGGACAGAGGCAGCTCCTGCCCCGGCCCAGCGGGTGTCTGGGGGTGCGGGGTGCGGGGGCGTGAGGGGGCGCTGAGCGCGGGCAATGGCGGCGGAGCCAAGGGCTGCTGTGAGGCGGCGGCGGCTGGCGCGGCCCAGTCAGGACGAGCCGGAGCGGCGGCGCTGAGCGCAGCGAGCGCGGAGCCGGCGAGGAGCGACACGAAACGCGGCGCTGTCTGCGGTCCGGGGCGCACCACGCTGCGTGGGCGGGGAGAGAGAGAAAGGGAGAGGGAGAGAGTGGCAGAGAGGCAGTGCAGGCGGGAGCGCGGCAGAGAGGAGAGCGGGCGGAGGAGAGGAGCCAGCCGGCGGGACCCGGGCGGGCGCCGGGAGAGAGCACAGGCACGCCCGCAGGCGGCGGCGGCGGAGCAGGGCGACGGGAGCGGAGCGGGGCGAGGCGAGGCCGGGCGGCCGCAGGCGGGAGGCGGCCGTGGGTCGGGCAGCACCGCACCGGCGCGGCGCAGGAAGGGACCATGTGTGTGGGGAAGAGAGGCGCTGTGCTGTGACAGCAGCGTGTCTGCAGCCAGACACACAGCCCGGCCGGCCAGAAATACCAAACAAACAAAAATTAACCCGGGCCACCAAGACGCTGGGGGCAGATCCCGTTTTCAGGCAAGGTAAAAAAAAAAAAAAAAAAAAAAAGGGGAGGGGGGGAAATAACAAAACCCAACCAAAACCGAAAAAAAAAAAAAAAGCCAAAGCAGAATCTTGTGACATTTGTGTGGCGTGATGTTCTTTGTTGTTGCGATTTATTTATTTTTTTCCCCCAGCATGTGTCCTCTGTCATTTCTTTGGAGTCGCTCGCCCCCATCCCTTCCTTCCCCCCTCCCCCCCAGTCCTTTAATTTTTGGGGTCAGGGCGGCTCGAGCTCGGGAAGCGGGAGCTGTGCGTGGAGCCGCGGCTCGCGTTTATTCCACGCGGTTATTGATAGCAGCTGCGGAGTGCCGGCCCTGAGGATGTGGTATTTACTGGGGGGGCTGGGAAGGTTCATGGTCTGTCGGGGCGGGGTGGTGCGGGGACTGAAGCCGGGACCCGGAGCAGGGCGCGGTCCGCTGGCCCCGCGGAGGGTGGCGGTGGTGACCTGGGGGGCGCCGCACTGCCTGCCCCGGCTCTGAGGGGGTCGGCTCGGACGCGGGGGTGCGGGTGGCGGCGGTGCCCTCGCTTCGGAGCCGTGTGCGGGAGCCGGGCTAAGGCTGAGGAGGCGTGTGCGGGGAGCTGCGGGGGATCACCGTCCTCCCGGCGGTCCTTTCCGCTAAAATGTGTCACACTGTGACAACCCCCGCTTTTCCTCGCCGGTTTGCGGGCGAGAGGGAGAGGTGCGCGCTGGGGAGGCGCGGCTCGCTTTGGGGACCGGGGCTTGGCTGCCGGGCGTTGTCCGGGGGGTGGCGGGGTGGAGGGGACGGGTCTGCTCGGTGCCCCGCGGCCGAGGGACAGCCCGGGGGTGACAGTCACCCCGTGCGGTGTCCTAGCAGCCCGCTCCCGTAACAAATACTGTCACTGCGCCGAGTGCCATCCTTGTGCGTGTGTCAGCAGTACCGCCGCGCGTCTGCCCGAGCGGTGCTCAGCAGTGCAGCCATTGCGCACGCCTCTCCGACTGCTGGGATCTTATTTATTTTTATTATTTTTTTTTTTTTTTGCATTCGTTTACCGTTTCAGCCAGCGGGGGGGGAACACGCTCAAACGTCGGGTGCGTTTCCTTTGCGCTTCCAGGTGTGTGCGTGTGCGGTTTTGCTTAAATCCATCCCGCCGCCGTGTGCCACTGCCGCGAGCGTGGCGAGGGGGGAAACAAAGGCATTAAAGAGCAGCAGAGGAGCGTGTGCTCATCACCTCTCTGACTCCTCCACCGTGGCTCTAGGTGCGTGCCCGGTGTGCACCTTTCGAACCGGTGTGCGCACGTTGTAGGCAAGTACAAAGCTGATGGTGATGGGGAGGGAGGGGGAAATAATCCTCGAAACTGCCCTGCAACTTCTCAGTCGCATAATTTAACCGCACGCTGATTTTTGTTTTAGCAGTCTTCGTCACGGATCGAGGCGAGTTTGTGTGCGCAATTAGGCTTGCAAATTGCTAATCTCGCACTGACTTTGCTTCTGAGTTCCCAGCTGGGCATGGTTACCTTGGGAGCTGTGGTATCAGCACTGTCGGAGCATGCTCCGGCGGGGAGATCGGGTGTGTGCTATTTTTAATACTATTTAATGAAGATGCTTCTCACTCTGCAATATACGAAGCATAATGGAAGAGCAGAGCCATGATTGGTTATGGATACTGGAAAAGGAAAAATGCAAAGGTAAAACCAGAAATCCCTCAAATATTTCTATTAGATTAATGAAACGAACTGCACCTGTGCAGAAAGGTGATCGGGTAGCTGGGTTTTACATCAAACTGTTTTGTGGTTTCTAAGATGATTTTTTTTTAAAAAAAGTTGTATGAAACAGACTGTAGATAGGAAATGATTTTGTGCTGTTGATAAATCCGGTTGTATTTGGGTATGCTTAAGTTGAAGAATACTACATTTTAATTATTTTTTTAACATTGAAATGTCTTACAGTGGAGTAGCGCTAAGGAACATCGTAAAAATATTTTTTTTCTCATGCTAACCAGTTTTAATGATTAACTATTTATGTTCTTATTGGTAGCTTCCTGAACCAGGAGTTCTGAGTTTTTATGCTTTGCAGTTACAAGTTAATTCAGTTGATATTTAAAAACATTGTTGCATGTAATGCTCACAGGATGCAAGCAGCTGTAAACCTCTCGAGATATATGTGTAAAGGAAAATACCTATAGATAACGATAGTGTATGCCGTTATGCAAGATGCGTGTAGATACTTTGGAAAAACTGCCTTGTTCAGTTCCACGTATCTGTAGTCAGAAATGCATTTCTTAGCTGTAAGCAGCAACTCGTGCACTCAGAATAATGTTGAGAAACTTGCCTTGATTAAAGATGTCTTCTGTAAAACAACTGTATTTTCTCTGTGTTGCCTACAGTTTTATAGGATGGAGGTCTAAGAAATGGCTGAGTACCCCTCCTGCGAAATCATTTTTTCAGGCAATTATTTTTCTGCTGTATGGTAGTCCTTTTGACTACCCCGGGGCTAAAAGTGCAAGTGGGGGTTGCTCAGACGAGTGTTGCACTGCATTGTATTGTTGGAGGAAAAATTACATAAGGAATGCATAAGGATGGTAGAGGAAACATAATGAGGTTTTTAACAGACGTATAATGATAGATCTCAGAATGAGATAAGAACAGTGCAACAGTCACTTTGAAACTTTATCCTGCTGCAGTAAAACTGTGGGCCAAATCGTGTTTCTGATGGTGCTGCTTTTCCTGTGGGCTTTTACTGGGGTTATTTGTATGATCACAGTAAACTGGACTTGGCCTGATAAATCACTGTTATTAAACAGAATTTCTGGGAATTTATAAAAGAAACCTAAGAAGTTTTAAAGTCCGCTGCGTTCTTGGCTCCCTCCAGGGTTATGGTTTTAACAACTAACTTTAAACTCGGAATGAATAGGGGGGAAAAAAGTGTGGTAATTCTAGGATGGCTTACTTATAGTCTGCCTTTCTTCCTGTGGTCATCGTTCTCACTAGTCAGTGGGGCTTTAAATTTGGAAGTGGGTCCAGGGTTTGATTCAAAAATGCTAAAGAGAGACACGGGGACAAATCTCCAGCAGCTGTGGATCGATGTAGTTCCATTGGTTTTAAGAACGGTGTAGACTTACACCAGCTGATGATACACCCCTCTGCTTGTAACATACGGGATCTGTAACTTGCATTGAGTGGTATTATCAATTTCGACGGCGTTAATTTCGGAGTAGGAAACTGATTTTGGCAGATTGGCAAATCCTTCTTTATGGGGGCTACTCACAAATGAGTGGCTTAATCCTGTGAGTGCTCCCAGCTCAATTTATTTGCTCGGGTGTAAAGAGAATTCATCACTTATATGATTATTTAAAGGAAATGCTATCCATGTCAAGTAATCTATTTTCAAAAATATCATTAAAGATTGGCCAATTGAGAAGTAATGTAACTACAGTGCAATAAACTTACAAAATCCGCTTGTCCCCTGCCTATTCATTTATTAGATTGGAAGTTCTGTATTAATGTTCTCAGCAGGTAGTAAGTCCAGCAAACGGGTCACTTTTTCTTCTAGAAGATTGAAACGTTCAACAAACAAGTAATACATGACAGAGTCTCTGTACATTACAGGGGAGAGCGTTTGATTCTGAAGACTTGAAAGTACTATGTGTATCTTTGTATGGTAACATGTATTTCTAGGGCGTGTCTGGTTTTGGTGACAAACTGCAATCCAGGTAAGTAGGATTTTCCCCATTTTGAGGCTGGGTAAATTGAATTGCAGCTAAATTATGCAAACCGTGTGAGGTCACACGTTCGGTTTTTTTGACAGCCATCAAATGAGACCTATCCCAATCTCCAGTCTTATGCAGGTCACTCCTGGATGATAAGGCTCCCTGATTAATTGCAGGTTTTTGTTTCGTTTTCTAATTTTTCCACTTCATACATGAAATGGTGACCTTCAGAAACATGTAGATGTAAATAAATTTACATGTTTGTTTATAACTATTACAAATATTTCATTTTTACGTAATAAATTAATGATAAACCCTTCTAGCAAGGAAATACCTTCAGAACAAGTACAAGGAATGACTCATATCTGATCCTGTTTGTTGGGGTTTTTTTGAAATATATTAAACATGCTTATAAATTCAGGTAGATAGAGTGATTACTGTTCGTGGACGGGGTATGTTTTTGCTGGGTCCTTGTTTACAAAGGAGACTTCAACCCATATCATAACAGCCAGTACAGATGCATGAGTATGCCAGTGTGCACGCACATGCAATTTATTAGAAAAATAAAGACATTACACTAGAAAACGACAATGCTTTCTCCTTTAATTAGGACTCATTTTTTTGATCAGTGACACCTGTTATTGATGCTATTCTTGCCAAGTAAGTCCTCATTTGTTGGCGAAGGTCCAAACTGTTTTGTTATAGGACTTAAGAGCTAAACTGCTCATCATTTTCTTAGATGTTTGAAGTAACTCCAGTTTTAGACTCCACGTTGTCTCAAATGGTGGTTTTACAGTAGGTAGACTTGGTGATGCATTGCCAATGACCCTATGTAAGAGTGCTCCCTCTGTAGAGGGGACATGGTTTTCCTGGGTTTATCTTAATTTATAAGAATGCATACATAATCTATATTAATACTTCATGTGTGGCATATGCAATCCAAAGTTATGACTTGCATTAATTCCAGGAGAAGAGTATTGGAGCTCTGTGTCACCTTTAGGGAAAAAGCCCCAAGCAAATGCTTTTCTTTCATAAGGTCCTGCTGCAATTGCCCTCTCTCACCTGTTATTAATGTTGCCAGTGTTTACTACTGCTTCCTTTTTCGCTGTTGTGGTTTCCAGGCTTTCAGGTAATCCATCATCGGTGCACTTCTTTGTGGTTACTTGGAAAAAGGAGTTGTGGAAAAGGTCTCCTTTTAGTCACATGTTTTGATTTTTTTAATGATATGGTGAGATCTCTAAACCATTTAAGATTATTCCAGGTTCCTAAATAGCTGGCATGTGAAAATGTTACATCCCTTTTTGTTTTTCCCCTCCCCTCTGGACACCTAAATTCCCTGTTACTGAGAGGAAGAAGCAGACTAAATATGGGGAGAAATACAGAGAAACAAAAAGTAAACAAAGTAACAAAGTGAGTTCACAAGGGCTATTTAGGTGAAGTAATTGTTACTGTGATAAACATGCTGAAAAATGCTAAATACTAGGCAGCCCCCAGGTTTTTCTGTTAATGTTGAGGAGGCTATGAAGTGTGAGAGTGTGATAATGTCATACAGCATGACTTAGCTGAAATGCAGAAGGCATAGTTAGGCAGTGACAGCTGGGAATTTGAAATTTATGATGTGGATATCCAATGACTTTCTGAAGCAGGGGGTTTAGAGTACTTTCTAGTCACTGGCAATATATGGAGACAGGAACCACGTAAGACTGTTCTCGGGGCAGACATGTTCACATAGCATATGTTGAAGTGTGTAAGGTGAGAAGTGCATTTTTATAAGTGAAAGAAAATGCTGTTCACAGCGAAACTGGGGCACTTTTATGCTTCTTTCTCCAAATCAGATGTCTGCTCTTGATCTTTTCAGGCCAAGAGTCACAATTAACACAAAGAGTACCATGAGAAAGCAAAGTCCTATGGAAAGTATTCTTGTAATTGAATTCTTGCTAGTATATTTCTCATTTAGTCTTAGGCAATACTATGATTTATTTATGAGCTGTTTATACAGCATCTGTGTTAAAATTATAGAAGCTTAGTAACATCTTCCACCTGATAAAGCTGCCTTTTCTCCTAAACTGGATGCTGTCAAGCTTCTGGGTCAAAGGAAAGCTTAAATGGTCAGCAGGATGGTGCTAAAAATCAGCAGCACTAAAAAAAACCAAACAACCAACAAACCAAACAAAAACGCCCACACACCTTCTCCTGCTGTTAAATACCCTGTTTTTTATTTATCATAGTTTTTGTCTTCTGTTTGAAATCTATGCTAAAACATAAAAATCAAATACGTACAAACCAACTACTTCCAGGCTTCTGTTTCATCCCAATCTTTATGGCCACACAACAGTGATTTTTACTGGATTCATAAAATCATCAGAGCTAGTTTTATATTCTAGGGATTGTATTCTGTCGTCAAAAGCATGCCTGAACAGCTAATAATTTTGTCATTAATTAATCCTGTTGCTGTATTTGTATTTTTGTTGCCTACTAAGTTTCAGTCTCCTTGTGCCTTCAATACAGAAAACATTTTGTAAATTTTCATTATATCATTCCATATGAGAGATTGTAGTGCTTTTCTTCGCAGGGAGCTCATGCATGGTGGTGACTTGCAGAGCTTCTCGTGGCATAATGCTTTATTTACTGTGAAGAATGCTATCACAATTTGTTCCTGAGTAAAAAGGGTTGGCAAGGCTTTTTGATTGAGTGAAGTTATTGCAGATAAACTGCAGTGATTAGAAGCGTGTTATAAATGCAGTGACATTGTTGTACAGTTAAATGCTTCATGCTAATTAATACTGAATTCAGTGGGAAGTTTTACTGGGGAGCAGACTTCAGTGTTGATGTGAAATAGGTACAGCATGATGCCCTTATGGAGAATGTGCCCACTCTGATCTTTGGCTGTTTGTGCCGTTGAACTTAATGTGAAATGCTTTGCCTTCATGCACAAAAGTAAATAGTAAATGTGGTGATTCAAACTCTACTTTTAAGGGTTTTTTTCTAGTTTCAAGTGACTATTCCATTTCTAAATACATTGCCGTTGGCATAACATTTAGAATCGTTGGAATGAGCTTGCTTAATGTATTATAAAGTATTTGTCACGGAGTCAGCAATGTTTATGGTGTCATAAAAGCTTTAGGAGAAACACATCAAATAAATTGGTCCACTCTGAAGGCTCACTACTGATTTTAATGTAAGCCCGGGAAATGTCTGATAGCTTTATAAATTGTGTACTTTGTAAGCCGTGAAATCTGAAGTGAGGAGGTCTGACTTTCATGCTTTTGGTTTTTGTTCCTTTAAAAAAAATTCAGAGCTTTCTCCTACCAACAAAAAACCCCCTGGAAAATTGTGAACATTGATCTAAAAGGAAAGCATAATGAGTAACTTAAGGCATCTTAAGGTGCTGTATTTCGTAACATGTACTGCTGTGAGGAAAATTATAAAAAAAAATATAAAATATTTTTGACTCAGGTATGATTTTTTTGGGAAGCTGTGATTCATAGGGAACAGGTCTCACTAAACTGGAAAATGTGTTGTATTTACCAGCTTTCTGTATCTCAGTATGCTTTTCCACTACGGTATAGCAATCTCTTCTGCATCTGAGCAGCAAAATGGAGTGGTCTCTAGTGACAAGAACTGTGACGAGCAGCTTAAGAATCCTGTTAGACACTGAAGACGATGAATTATTACTGATGGATAATGTGACTTCTGTTTAATCTGTGTACTGAATGACAGCATTTGAGAGCAGTCCTCGGATGACCTGCTTCTTGAAGTAACCATCTCGAGACCAGAGGCTGAGATAGGGGAGTGGTGGGCAGGGGGTGAATGGAGGATTCGTGGCAGTGGTACTGCTCGTCATGTGAAATCAGGTTATGTGGCATCCGAATTAGAAGGACAGCAAAGGAAAGGAGGACTTTTGGGATATATTCCCTGAAGATGAAGTAATTGGAGTTTTGGATCACCCAGAGACAGTATATATGTGTGGGCTCTTTTCAGTATAGTTTTGTTTTAAAATTAATAATAAATAAAATAATAAAATCCTTATACATGCATGTGTCTTTGCATGGAGGATGAGGATAAAGTGAATGCTCCACTGCAGTTGTGCTTGATGTCCAGGCTGAGGCTGTAAATGATCTACGTCTTCCGAATTTGGCTGTTGCTGAATTGCTCCTCTCTGCCACCTACCTGGCAGAACAGAAGGGAAGAGAACTAAATTATTGCCAAGGTCTGAGGGCAGCTGTGTGGCAGCATGCACTGGGATGGTGCTTCTTAGCCTGGCTTCATGTCTGTGCGTGAAGCTGGTGGGTGAGCCCTGGGGGAGCATGCAAGATTGTGGGCTCTGTAGTACATAGCTAGTTCTTCTATGAGGATAAATTGGTTTCTATCTTAATAGCTCTTGTCTTGGCCTGCCAGAAACCTCATAAATTAGTCAGGTATTTACTGAAATAATATAATGTGCCCTGTGCCTACATAAATCTGCACCTTTCTGTAAAGGGCTTTGCATTAATGGAGAAGGATTGGTAGAAAAGAGCAGGCTGAGACACGAATCTTGACGCAGTGTTGGGGCTGCCTGTGGTTGTGCTACCGGTAACCATGCGGCCATAGGCATGGGGCTGTGGTTTCTGCAGACACCCTGTCCACTCATTTTTCGTTGTGATCATTTCCGCAATGCGGGAGGAAGATGCGGCAAGCACCTACTTCTTTCAAAGCCCACATATTTCTTTGATGTGTTTGTTACTCCTCAGGGGTTTTTTTCAGGAAGGAGAACAGAGAATGTAATTTGTACTCACGAAGGCTAATTATAATTTTTCCTCTATGGATCATTTCTTAAAGAGCTATATGTTCAAAGAAGTGTTGCTAACTCGTTTCTACATTACAGTTATATTCAGTGTCCAGGCAATGAAAGTCAAAATGTAGATTCTTCTGGCACCTGTTTCTGTTTATTTAATGACATACACTTGTGTCGCATCTTTATTAAAGTTGTCGGGCACTTCAAAGCCATCTGTAATAATACTGCATCAGGGTAAGAGCGTGTCAGAAAACAAGGCAGTAAAATATCAACACTTCTCAACAAAGCATGTTATTGATTAAACAGTAAAATTTCAACATGTGGAAAAAGGAAGTTGGTCCTGATTACTTTGAGAGCAGCTGCAGTAATACTTGATTCTTTGACTTGCCTAAAAAAATGACAGAAGACTAATTCATTTGTATATACTGAGTGAATTTTGTGGCATGGGAGTGCGTTGACTCGAGATCATAACAAAGGAGGAGCATAAGTGACCCAAGTACTTCTGATGCGCAGTTAAATGTTCCCCTGGAATTGGCAATTTATTACCTACACTCAGTAGTTGGAGTGAGGCTGTCAGGTGATGGTGTAACATACCAGCACTCCTCAGAACATCAGGCATGGACAAGCAGTTTCAATACCTATTTACTGTCAGACAGGAGATTTTAATAAAAGGAGTTCAGAGGTTCTGTTTTTGACCTCTGATGGTTTATTTTGGGGGCAGTAACTTGGGGTGCTGTTGTTACTGAGCATTGTAAAATTGAGATAATTGTAAGTAGCCTTACAACCACAGCAGAGAAAATTAAAATACAGAGGGGAGCTAATGTTATGTTCTTCTGGTGGCAGCAGTGTGTAAAGTGTGGGAGTCTTGCTGCATCCTTAGGTGTAACAAGGGATCCATAGCCCTGACCTTCAAGACTGATGAAAGTATAAGAAGTTAAATATTTGAGGAATTCATTACGGTCCTATTAAACTCTTTTCTTGTTTTGTTTCTCGATGTATGTATTTTAAGCGGTCTCCAGTATTTGTGTCCCTGGGTGTTTGAGTGCTTGTATCCATTGTCTCTGTTCTGCTCTTGCATCATCTGGCCATTCTTCATACCGTGCCTTCGTGTTTGGAAGTTGTGCCCCTTGTGTGAACTTCCCTTTGTTAAACTGACCCTTCTGACTTCTTCTTTCATAATTTGCTCACATTCCCAGCTTTTGTTTCTTGCCTCTGTCTACATCAGTTGCTTGCCTGTGTTTGAAATGACTGAAAACTTTGACTTATTCATCATATAATAGTGCACTTTTAAAATTAACTTAATTCTGCAGATATTTGGGCAGTCAGTTTATAATAAAATGTTATGTAAAGCCTACTACTGTCATTCAAAATATGCCAGTTCCCAGAACTCTTAGACTTTGTTTTGGTATCTCTTAAGGAGGGAGTGCCAAAATAGCTCTGATTGCATCTGTGAAACAAAAGGTTTTGTGGTGGAATCTAGAAGACCTTGTGCTTTGGAACTTCTTCATGTGTGATGCTCATATCAGTGTACCTTGGTCCCTTGGGGGCCTCCATTCAAATTCAGTAGCTCCATAGTCGTGTGCATGTCTGGTGCTCCTGGAAGATGGTGTGTCCTGAACTCTCCGTCTGTTTATGTAGATATTTTTTTTTCTTGGATTAGTAGTATTATCAATAAATGTCATGTTTGTCAATTGCTTAGAAAATAAAGTGAGATGGAAATGACCCAAAATTAAATGCCTTTGACAGTGTGTTTGTTGTCAGAGACTTTTTATATGTTGGCTCTGTGACCTTTTAGCTGGACTGCTGCCTGTGATGTGAGCAGGAGATCCCAGCAGCTAGCATACAACCTAATGCCTTAGATTGGGTGCAGTTTACTATGTTACTGGGTTGTACAATGAAAAGAAGGGGAAAACGGATGGAATTATTTCATATTTCCTGTCTGCACACTTGTCGAATAAGCTTGGAAAGCGCCAAAAGCTGAAGGTTCTATGTTCTTATAACTTTGATTATAGTGATTGTGTAGCCACAGATGCTGCTCAAAAGTGGAGGAGACTGACTGATTTTTAAAGGTAGTTACCAACTAAGACATTGAGCTGTCCACATTTGAGGACCTGTACTAAATACATAACCCATTTTTGTGAAATGCTTATATAGAAGTTCCTTGTAAAGATGGGGAAGTAAAAGAACTGTTGGGTGAAATTTCTCACTGAATTAGAAGACTGATGTGTTTGAAGGAACATGGTTTGCTGCCACCATCTGAAAGCAGAAATTTTATTTTTCCTGGAAATTTTTTTTTTTTTTTTTTCTCCCCTGTATTTTGTTTATCTTTTTTTTCAACCTCTTCATTCACTGTTGCTGAGATATAGAGGAGAAGTGCCTGTATTCAGCTGCCAATTATGGATTTAATTCAGTTATTTGTTTTTCAATAATCTGATTGCCATTAGTGCCGAGTTCCCTAATTGCCTGCTGTACTCTGTCAGTTTGTTATGAAAGTAACATTCTGAATATTCTAAAACCTAATAAAGAAATGATGGCAGCAGCCTGAGCAGATGATGTATAGTAGTTATGAAATGTTTTTTATTTTTAATGGGTTAATCTCCAGACTGGTGGACAGTCAGCTGAGTTATCTCTCACGCAGCATTGAATGGAAGAAATCTCTCACCGGTTAAAGACAAAATTCTGTGTTGTGTGGAGTCATTTCATGTTTTAGAGAGATGTCATACTAACAAGTCGTTTAATCCACAAGTAACAGTGCCAGTTCTCTCCTCAATGTACTCAATTATAATTGAATTCTTATAGTTCAGTTGTTTGCCAAGGCGATGATTTGCGTTTTTTAAAAGTGTGTATAAATGTCTGTAGTAGCACCGAAGACTTGGAAAGCGGTGAGATGGGCATGTTTTTTCATGTAGTCTACGTTTAAGTTGACTGAAGGCAAGCTCTTGCTTTTATTGACTTAATTCTCTAGTCTTAATCCTTGCAAATAAAGGCATGAAAATGTTAGTCCATATAACCCTATTGCTACAACTCGGAGAACTACGCGACTGGAATCTGATTGTGTAGCAGGAAGCTGGTATGGCTAGAAGATCCTTCCGAAGTACACATCCACATATTTATGGTCTCTTAAGTTTTAGGTACAACATTTATATTTCTGAGTAAAACTATGTTGGAATGTTTCTCAAATGGCTGTATTACTTGTCTAGTGCTAAACTGCCTTTGCAGTGCTAGGAGAACAGCTAGATTGGAAGATAAACAGGCAAAGCACTCATTTTCAGCTTTCTGCTAAATTCAGCCATTGGAACCAGGTGAAATCCTCTTATGTGGGAAGGGAAGCTGCTGTGATGGCTAGCTGTCATGTATGTGAGAAGAGAAAGCCCAGCAGTGGTGATGGGCCTATGGAGACCTGTTCCCCTCTGCCCCGCACAGGCATAGTCATGCAATGCTTGTTTACTTCAAGAAACAAAAGGAGACCCTGTTATAAACAAGCTAACTAGTCTGCCAAGAGAGAGGATGTGTTCCCTGAGTCACTCATGGAAAACCAGGGCTACTGGCTTTTAAAGAGAATTTTGTGGTATAGACAGTGAAATAACATGACAGGTTTTTTGTTTCAGGAAGGGGACAGATTTCCAGTACTTCCAAATGCCTCTCTGAGGCTATTTGAATAATTTTGGGTTATTCTTTTCCAGTGAAAGCTTTTAAAAATATTTCAGCAGGGGCCTTTCTGACAGTGGGAATAGCTGCAAATTCAAATGCTACAGATAGAATCAGTTGGCGAGCTGTATGCTGTACCAACATCCTCACAAACCCCAACTTTCCCAAAATATGCATTTTCCAAAAAGGAAAGACAGATAAATGGGTGTGTTGTGCGTAAGTAATGTGAAACACCTTCAAGAGAAGAACAGTCTGCTATGAGACAGTAATTCGGAGAGAGATAATCGAGCAATAGAAATCCCTATTGTTCTTTTTTTAATTTATTTTTTTCTTTCTAACATTCCCCAGAACTGAATTTCCCTTCCTCAGGCTCAGCTTTATAAGTGTGCCTGTCCCCTAGGAAGAGGAATAGGCAGCCAGCCATCTCTCACCACTGTGAATCTTTGTTAGAAAGATTCATTTGGGGAGTGAGTAGAGGAAGAAAACAAAACAAAAGGCATTGTTTTCGAACAAAAATAAATGCACTCTCGGCATCATTTGCTCTCCCCAGTGACAAGTGAGCTGTCCAGTCACTAACCGTGGCCATCCGAGGTATGTCTGTTCAATGTGCTGCGGTTGTACTACGTGGTAGGCAGTGACAATAAAACCCGTGGCATAAGTGAATATTCCCAGCAAGCCTTTGAAAAGCGCTGGAAGCGAATTCTGACTTGGGTAATGAAAGCAGACTTGAAGTGAAATTGAGCTGATTGTCCTTACTGATTACCTCAGGTTTCATTGATACCCTGTAGCATACTTTAATGGGCGTGCAGCTGACGTACTGGAGCCTCAGGATACTCTGGAGAAGTATTCCTCCTGTGTAAGGGAAGTAAGAAAAGATGGTTTGGGCACTGCTGATCGGGCTGGTGGAAGAAATATGAAGCATAACAGTCCACTTGCAATATTGCATTTGTTGTAAATAACTAAAATGCCATCATTTTAGTATTTAGATGCCCATATGAGTACTTGTTCCTCCCTGTGTTTATGGTCAGTGTTATGAGGCAGGCTTGCATACTGCTTATTTCTCAGTTCATTTCTCTTAGGAAATAAATCTGAGCCATTATTATAAATTGCTTGTAAGTGCTATTTCAGTCTAATTAGATTTATAACAAAATGGATCCTGTAGACAGGATTTTGCATAAATAAAAACCTTTCTCTCGCTTTCCTTGTAGTAGTAGTTCCTAGAACAGTCTGATCCAGAGGCTACAGTTGGTTGTCATGTACTTCAGGAGGTCATACAAAAGAAGCATGGAAGGTTTTTCCTGATTATTATTACTATTGTTAAAAATGCTGAACTTCTAGGTTTCTCATTACATGCCCTGTATCTTCATGTGTAGACAAAAAACGTTTTTAAATACGTTTACAGTTTTGTTAGAGGCTCCTTTTCATTGCCACATGTTCAGTACCTGCCACAAAAGTCTCTGGGTTTAAAGGGGCACTGGGGAATGGTGACCAGGTACCAGGGGAAGGGGATGCTGGTTGTCCTTCTAGCTCTTGTTTTGACCAACTTCATTACTCATTTAACCTTTATATTCCTTAGTGTCCTCATCTGGAAGGAAATGCTCCCTTTTTGTACTTACATTCCCTGGATGTGTTTTTTTTTCTCCTTAATAAGAGATTATGGCATTTTAGAGTCTTTTATAAAAAAGAGGCACTGTAGGAGTATAGACTTTGCCTCTGTTGTGCTAATATTGGCAGGTACAATCAAATTATGGTACCTTCACAAATTAGCTCAGTCACAGTTATTATTTGTGTCATCCTTCAATCTACACCAAATGTGAAGACACTCTTGTGTTGCTGCTGTTGCTCTCTGCTGGGTATTACTGCCACAGTCAGTGTTGGGTATTACTGCTTTATTTAGGCATTCTTTTCCAGACAAATCACGCGATAACGTGTTTCTGGTAGTTTTTGAAGGTGATAATGTTGAAGAATTTGTATAAGATAAGCCAAATTCGAAAAATAAAGTCACCATATGCTAAAAAAAAAAAAAAAAAAAAAAAAAGTCACAACCATGTTAAAATTTTAGAGTTTTAGTACCGGAGGCAAAGCTTGAAAGAACTAACAGTTTTCTTTCTGCTTTATTTTATATTCTAAGTCTGGAAATAAGTGTTGATGTATAGCACATACTCAGGGTTTGCCCCTTGCCAGGATAGTTTTCCAAACAGTGTTTATTTTTTTTTTTTAAAACAACCTGATTATATGTACAAATAAAAATTATTATCCCTCTTGTGCTTTTAGCTTCACTTTCTGTAGTGTTTATAAATACTACAATAAATCCCCCTTTAATAAACAATAATTATTTATAATTCCCTAAGTTTCAGTCAGTGTTTCAAAAGTAGTACTTTTCCCGATGCACCTGTGATTGTATAATAATTACTATTTAAAATGAGTTCTTTATTTGTGTTAGAATGTAACAAAAAAAACTTCCAGTGGCTTCTGTGGCATCACTGTTTCACTCCTGCATGTGTCCTGGACTCCACCACAGTTTGTGTATGGAGATAACCAGTTCTCTGTGTCACTGGGTACTATGTGTAGGTGCTGCTTAAAGCAGTGGCTTTTGGATAAAAATATAATTTTGCTTTCTTCTTCTTAAAGCATGCACTAGTTCTCATATAACTTCAAAGCCATTAATTTTAGGCCTTCTTAAAGTCTTTCTAGTGCTGTTGTAGGCTCATTTTGATGTGTGATTCTGACTGCTGTGCAGTGTGTACCCTCCTTTGTGCATCCTGTTTCCCTGCTTACCCAAGGAGGTACCAGCCATGGGTGCATGGCTGCGACAAGTGTGTTAATTGCTTTTCCATTTTTGTTCTCAAAACAGAAGAAGGATTTAATTTAAAACTGGACTTATCCTTTTTATTTTCCAGCTGCTCTGGAGTATTATGCTTCTCTTGTTCTCCAAGTTTTCACTTACTACTGGAAATTTTATGGTTTTCTGCTTGCTGCAGCTAGCTCCAGCCAGTCTTTCTCTTTTTGTTTTCAGTAACACCCTGTTTCTCTGCCCTTGAGTTCCTTTGAATTTTCTGATATTTCTGCTACTATGAGATTACCCATTTCCTACACCTTTATGAACAAGGGAACACCCCTGTGCCTATTCTGCCTTCCTTGTCTGTGCAAGAGCAGCTTCCCTGTATACAGAATTCTTTGTTTGCTTCTTTAATAGTTTCTTATGTTGTCAAAAATATGTAGTGCGTTTTAAATTTTGCAAAAAACGGATGGCTAGAGGCATAAAGTGCAAAGCCAGATTTGGTAATAAAATAAGGCTGTGGTAGCAGTAAAACTTCACTGTATTTAGCATTAATTTGCTCTTTGAAAGGTAAGATTGTCTAATAAAACCTTTTATATTGGCCAGTAGAGCTGAAAGACAATATTTTCCTACTATGGTGAAGTATAGATTGAGTTACAGACTGTTGTGTTGGTTTTCTTACTGTCTGATGAGAACATATGTCCGTTGTCTGGGCAATTACAAGTACGTTTGCATTCAGTAAATTTATACATAGAGTGAATCAGAAGCATAAATTGTCTTCCATGTGTGTCACTATTTAGTCTGCATGCGTGTTCCTTTAGGACTTAATGCTGCAAAAAACCTTGAGTCTGATCTGCTAAAACAGTTGTGAATATTTTAGTGTTAAATTATGTGTGTGTCAGTGGTTACAGGACATCACTACCCATTTGTCCCCAGTAGGATGATACTCAGATGACATTAGCTTCCACAGAACTATATGAAAATAGATACGACTACAGTCATTTTTGAGTGACTTGTTTTGCCTTGTTTTTACACATGCCTAGATTCGTTTCGTGTATACACACATATGTATACAGTGCTCAGCTGTACTTCACTGCAACTAAATTTTTGCATTCACTGTGGACATGAACAATAAAATAGAGCGAAGAGAGAAGGAAGGAATAAAAATGATTAGGTTAAATTTAACTAGGTAAACTAATGGCATTTCTGTTTCTTGAAAATCACACGTGCACACCAGTTGCATGCCTGTGTAATATGGTGTTTGCCAAAAAATCACTTTTGTAGTGATTTTGAAGTCACTTTTGTAATACAAACTCTCATTTTAAAAAAAGAAGGGCCTTAGTCAGGTTCTTTTGTTTCTTTATTTTCTAAAGATAGTCAGTCAAAGGCTCCAAAGCATCACATAAATATTTGGTGATTTCACCAAATCGGGGCAGTAAAAAGTGTCCACAAACACGCATTTCAGGAGAGAAAGTAGTCTGTAAAGTTTTATGGTACATCCTTGAGATGAGACTTCTTCAAGAGACAGTCCAAAGATGAAAAGCAAATTGACTCCCTTCAGTTCCTATAGAATCTCCTAAAGGACCAAGAAAACAAGAAATGTGGTAGCTGTAAGGCTTTTTACCATCCCAGGTTCACATCTGGAATCAATAATCTATAATATAGGAGCAAACCCAGAAACAATGCAAGAAAGCTCCAACCTGAGATACTCTCCTGGGAGGTAATTTTGAGTTTGGAACATGCTCAGAGAAGTGCTTGGCAGAGGAACTAAAGACTATTGAAAGAAGTTTTATGTTGTGTCTCTTGAAACAGAAATAAATTTAATGTCCTTAAATTATCCTTTCAGAACTCAGGCTCTATATTACTATGTAATTCTTTTCTTTTTTGTTTTCTCTTTTTTTTCCCCCTGTCTGAATTGCCAGATCTTCCAACTAGGTGTGTGAAATTTGTTCTTTTACAGTACTGGTTCACATACCTGGATTGATAGAAATATTTAACATGTTCAGTCAACGAGCATTTTTGATAAGATATTATAAAAACTGAAGAAGTGGATGTGAAAGAAAATTATGTGAATTGTTTTACTTTGAGAAAATTTGAAAAAGTTGTTCAAATGCTTTGTCACATATTGGTTAGTTTTGTCAGGTCGCTCATGCAAACCGTTAAATCTTTGGACTTAAATGAGAGGAGCTTTGATTTCAGTAGAAGGTGCCAGAGTATTTTCAGTATAGAAGAAGGTAAGCTGATCTTGAGGCCCCTAATAGGGTGTGTAACACATGGGTGGAATTAGAGCCAGCAGCCACACAGGACTGTGGTGTGTGGGAGGGTTGGAACAGTAGCTTTGCCAATCACAACTTCAGCTGAAATACTGCTAATTCTGCTGCGGCAAGGAGTGCAGTCTGGTATTTAAATCAATTGTTATAAGATATTAAATGTTCGCGTATTGAGAAAATTGCTTCCACTGAAATTGAAACAGGTTTCGCCTATTGCATCTGAACCCTTGGCAGTCCAAATAAAGTGGCTATCCAGAAGTTAAAAACTTGAGAGATCTGCCTTACAATACAGAGGATGGTAGTAAGGCAAGGTAGTAAGGTAATGAAGGGAAAGAATGTCCTTTAGAGGAGGTCTTCTAGTAGTGCACGCACCACCAGCAGTATGTAAGCCATCTTACAGTGCTCTATGAACGATACCTGGACAGCCAAGCATTTCATCCTTCTACAGAGAGTAGCCTAGGAGCTGTTGTGATGCCAGTGGTGGTACCCACCAAAAATAGAGGAACTGCCTCTTAATTATCCCTGCTCTGTCTGAGACTTCATGCTTCAGAAGTTCTTGTACTTAGAAGCCCTTTGAGGAGAAGAGACTTACAAATTGTTTTAAAGGACTGATTCTGGCCTCCCTAATTGAATATCTGTAAGAGTTATATTTTGCAATCATGTCTAAGGTTTACAACTGAGATCAAAGGCTTATTAAACTCATCCCTTTTTAGCCCCACACACTGAAAAAAGTTTACATTGAACAGGCATAGGTAGGAGGCAGAGGGAGAAATAGAGACACAGAGATCTGCATTTATGCAGCCAGACAGAGCATAGCAGGCAGATGCATTTGGTAGCATCAGTGGTTTTTTTCATGAAGGTAAGTCACGTTGTTCCTAAGTGAGGAAGCACTTCCCAATGAATGTATGTCTGCAAACTGATACCTTTATTACGATACCACTGAACCTAAACTTAGCTAATTGATTTGTGGAAAGTTACAGGAGTAAGAATACCTTTGGAACTCTTGTTTTACTTTGTATTTTCTTTCCTGTTTTTCTTGTTTGTTTGTTTGTTTGTGGTTTTTTTGTTTGTTTGATTTGGTTTGGTTTGTTTTTTTCTAATGCTGCCCAGTATTCTTGTCAATAATCTTAGTTCTGTATAGCATAAGATGACAAGAGTACTTTTAGGCAGCCAGGTAAGTTGCAAACTAACTAACGTGTCCCATTTGTGTGTGTGCAATATACTGAAACATCAGATACTGCATTTCATAGGCTGTCCTAGGTATGAGAATGACTATACACCAGAGCCTCTAGAGCAATAGTATTCTTGTCATGCTCTGATTGTAGCCAGAACATGAGAGATGAAAGATTTCTGGGTAGAAGACAAGATAGCCAAGAATTGAGCCAATCCTGATAAGTATGAAAAGTTCTCATTGTGATGCTCTTGTCTCACCAGCTTCAAGCAGCATGGATCAGAATCACACATGATAGACAGAATATTTAGAAGTGTTAGGCTTCTTCACCACCATTGGAAAGATCCATCGTTGCCTTTCTTCTGCTACGGCTATCCTTTCTTTGGTTTTATAAAATTGGTGACAAGATACTTGCAGTGAAAGAAGCTTGATCCTGTAAATGTCTGTGGATAGGTGGGTTAATATTTTGGGACATGTAGGTTTTCCAAAAGTAGAAGTTTTATTGGTCAAAGCAAGTATGTTTGAGAGAGATGTTGGTTTTGGTAGACTAGTATCACTAGAACAGGTTTCATTCAGCTGGCAATCTGAGTTCTGCCTTGTTTCATTCTGAGTTGTCAAGCAACCAGTATGGATGCTGGAGGCTGGTTAGTCTGTCTCAGTATTTTTCTACTCTGTCAGTGCCTTGGTGTTTTGATTTTGTGAGGTCTAAATGTTTCCCGGAATGAAGGTTTCCGAGAAAGGAGAAAGACCCTTTGTTGAACCTGACAGTTGAAATTTGGCAGTTCTATCAAATAATCTCTTTTAGGAGATCATTAATCTTTCAAATTCTAAACTTGTTGAATAACGAAAAGTGTGACATTAGGCATAAATTAACATGCCAGCAATTACATTTGGCAGCCTTTGCACCTGTCTTTGGCTACAGCCATATCAAAATGTAAAGAGCCTCAGACCTTTTATTCTTAAATCTCCAGTTCAACTGGAGGCAGGCTAAAACTCCTTTGGATTTAAGATGGTAATGATGCAGATAAGGAGTGGGAGAAGTCAGGTGAAGAAAGAGAATGAAAAAGAGCAGTGAACTCCCTCTCTATTATTTGTACTTCAGAGACACTTCTGAAAGAAAATCAGGTCTTTCTTAGCCTTTTATGGCTTTGAAATTTGAAGTTTCAGAGGCAGTAGCGTGTTTGGTCTGTTTTGTAGAAGACAGATGAGAAGACTTTTGCAGTAGCTAGAAATTTTCTCTCTTTAATTGCTGTGTGTGTACATGTGTGGGAAACTTGGGGTTGCGGGAGAAACTCCAAGACTTAAATATAAAAGCAAAGCTCTTTGAGCAAAAGCTGGTGGGTTTTTTGAGGGGGTTTCATTGTTGGTTTTTGTTTCTTTGTTTATTTTTTTAAGAGTGATCTCCAAAGCTAGGAATGATTAGTATTAAGAATTGTTGTATTAGTACTTAAAGGGTTGGTCAGGTCCCACTTATTTAACTATTGTGCAGTCTTACAGGCTTTGTCTATACTGGGATGATGGAAAGGGGACAGGAAAGTGATAAACATGCAAACTGATTAAACAAATACAGCAGCAAATGTCGTAAGAGTTACAACATGATGTCTTTTCATATGGCTCATGAGATGGGCTAGGCCATAGACCTTGTGTCTGTCCCTTGGGGATAAGGACAGGGGGGACATTACTTCCCTTTAGATTGAATTTGTCTGTCTCAAGAACTCATTGTCACTTAGTATTATTTTTGCTGTCGTATTATTGTAGACGGAAGAATTTCCCTTCGGCTGGAGAAGATCTTTCTATGACCCGTTAATGGAAAATGTAAGGTCTGAGTTGACTGAGAGATGTAGGTCTTTTCTTGGCTGACTGCGTCGCAACTGGAAACATGATAAATGGGATCTGTGTTGGTGTTAACACACATTGGACTTGTCGTAGCAAAGTCTTGTATAAAATGGTTTGTGGATTTGCCTGCATGGTGTTTTAGAGGTATATTAGTTTAAGTACTGTTTTTTGTGATACTTGGTGCTCTCAGCTCTTTTTAAATACCAAGTTCACCATGGACTAAAATAATTCAAACATGTAGAAATGATAACGTTCCTCCTCCTTTTTCTTGCCCTATTTCCCTGTATCTTTTCCTTACTTTTTCTCCCTCATTTTTGAAACAAATAAAGAGGTTAAGTACCAAAACTCCATTAGTACAACATTGCAGTTGAGAATGAAATTGTCAGGATGGCTGCTTATGGTTCCCACAACAATTGTAACTAGGCTAAATTGCACATATGTATTAAGACATAAAACATAGAACAGAGCAATACAGAATATTCCTTATAACACATTATGCATGCTATGGGAGCCATTGCTTTGAAAATCTTGACTTCTGTGGTTTTAAAATCTCTTTTGAAATGTAACATTAATGTATTTTTTCCTTTTGCATGTAAATTTCTTTCTGTGCCCACTGGTGATAAAAATCAGGTCATGAATGCCATCTTGGTATCCCTGTGAACTCTGCATAGCAACCAGTCCTTCTTCATTTATTGTTTTTGCAGTGAAAACTGATACAAGAAGAAATAAGTAACAGCATGCAGTGAAATGAAAAGTGTAAAACAGTGAGCTCCCATTACAGCCACATTACATCTCAGTAAGTTCCAAATGATCTCTGATAAATGTTTTTGGAAAAACAGATTGAAATACTACTTTCTTGGCTTACAGACACATGTAAAGGGATACTTAAATTACATTTCTATTCTGCTGAGTGGTAAATGTCCTATCATTTTGCAATCTAGCCAGGCTTTGGTTCTTGTACTGCTGCACAATTAACAGTTCCCATGCCAAGGCTACACCATGTGAATGTTGGGAAGTTACTAAAACCCTGAACTGGGAGGATATGAACTTGCAGTGATTGCTGGAGCTAACATCACCAAGCTGTGCTGGCAGCATAGCAAACCTCGATCTGTCCTCTGGTCCAGTGGTCAGACTCATGAGCTGTCATCATCTCCTTCTAGCCTACTTCCAGTCTCCTCCATCCTTTATCCTGTTTGATTTGGTTCTGATGTTTGAACATTTTAGCTGTCAGACAAATGAAGACTTTAATATGAAACTTGCAGAGCCAGGAAGATTGACCTGAAACTGATCATGCAAGGGTCTGATTGTTTCTGCTCGGTTGAAGGAGATAGCTCCATTTTCAGTGTCAGCGTTACTGTCATGCTTCAGGCTTTCTACCATCATCCTCTTCTTACAGCTCCCATTGAAATCAAGCAGTGTTTGTATGCAAGAGCAGGATAGTTTGTAATCAACAGCAGGGTATTGCATTTACAATGATTTTGTTTAATTTGCTATAATTGGAGTTGAAATACAGAAATCCTATTTAGTTTTATCTTATTATGAAAAGAAGCTGAAATTTTCATAAGGATCTGTGATATTTTCGTGTCCAACTTTCCTTGGAGGTAAATGAATGTTTAAGTCTTTATTGTCCTCCCTCTTCAGCGACTGTAGTTTAACATTGATTAACAGACTTTTACAGTTTTAATAGAGATTTGTGATTTGTCCCTGAACATACATACCACATTCTTGTCTCCTATTGGCAGGTTGTCCTGGTTCCCCAGGCACAGACCCATGGACCAGCCCTGCAGGCAGGCCATGAGTAGCCCTGAGTCAGCTGGGAGATCCAATCAAGGCAGCTGACCCAGGCTGACTCACAGGTGTATCCCATACCACTTAATCATGCTCATTAGAAAAGGAGGGAGCTCATTAAGGGTGGAGTTCATCTTCCTGGGGCTCCTCCCTCTTGGCCTTCTGCTCTTGCTGTTGACCTCAAGGACCAGGCTGAGTAGAACCTTGTGCACTTTATGTTGGTTGTTATATTAGTTTTGTTATTTCATTAAATCTGTTTCTACTTCAACCACTGGGGCTTCACCCTTTTTTTTCCCTGATTCCCTTCTCAGGTGGGGAGGGGTCATCAAGTGGTAGGACAACTGTTACAGTTTAGCTGTGGGTACTGGCTAAATGTAGACACAGGTGGACTTGTTTCCTATGTTATGGCAGCTCCCAGATTTAATGGTAGACAAGATTTGATCTGGAAGATGCTGGATAAACACAGATTATAAAGTCCCTCATCAAATGGGATGCAATTAATTTCATTTTGTAATTCTAGTTAAAATGACAAATTAGACTTTAAAATCATGGCTTTATAAGAATTATTTGAAAAGCAGCTACAGCTTCTCCTGGTTTCAGAGGGGCTATCTTTGCAGCTGCTGATAATCTTGCATTGATTTTGGAAGATGTATGGTAAGACAGTAGCTCTGACAGCCACATCTTCAAGTCTTCTTGCTGATAGGTCAAGATAAGGTTGACTGTTAATAAAATGAAATGTTTTTATAGTCATAGACTAGCAGGGAGCTCCCAACTTGTATTTTTTTTTTCAGTAAGCTTGCTGGCTAACTCAACAGCTCTACTCAGGAGAATCCAGTTTCAGAAGAGGGGTAGAAAGAAGAGAGAAATGCTAACTACTGTTCTTTGCGGTTTTGTCTGTTTACTTGTTCTCTGATGCAAAAAGCATCCCCTGAATGGAACACTTGCTGAGATGGTAGGCTTGAGGGAGGGTTTGGATCTCCATGTATGCAGGAGTCTCTGACGATCAGGTCGTCTTTTGGCATGATTCTTGACTCAAAACAAAGCTAGATTTGCTGGTGGTGTTTAGCTGAGCCATTAATACAGTGGACTGTGTGGTGCTGTTACATGAGTTACTGGCGGGCCTGTTCTTGGACCTTCTTAAATTGTGGCAGTGTCCTGAAGGTAGGTGTCCTGGTTCCCCAGGCAGAGACTCATGAGCCAGACATGCAGGCAGGTGATGAATAGCCCTGACTCACAGGTGTATCCCACACCACCTCATCATGCTCATTATAAAAGGAGGGAGCTCAGTGAAGGTGGAGTTCCTCCTCTTCCTGAGGTTCCTTGTTGATGGTGCTCTGTTCTTGCTATTGACATTGAACCAGGCTGAGTAGAACCTTTATGCTCTGTGTTGATTGTTGTTTCTGTTTTGTTATTCTATTAAATCTGTCTATACTTTAGCTCATGAGCCTATACTGTGCCCCCAATTTTTCTGACCCATGACAGCTATGGACCTTCTTAAAAGTAAGTTACATTACTGAACTTACTGCTAGATCATTTATGTTTTGAGGTATGCAACAGTTTTATTAACTTTTTTCAGTTGTGCTTTTGAAACTTGCCAGGTTGTTCTGTATATATTGTATGTGCATATAAAAGCCAATGCTCATCTATAAGAGCTGTGAAAAATCACCTATGCAACCTAGAAACCTGGGCAGTGGCAAAAGTGGGAAAAACTGCACCCGACTCAATCCTGTTCAGCAGAAAGACTTCACAGAATGTCAGTTGGATTTCTGAATTTTAAGAAGAGTCATTGCTCAGAGATACAACTCTAAGATTTTGGAAAATAAGTAAACTCTGTAAAGTAGCTGAAGCTAATTTCAAATATATTTTGTTACAAAATTTTTTTTTTCAACTCGTCCCTGAAGTTTGTTTTAAGGTATTACCATAACTTTAATACTGTCAGGTAATTACTCATTCATAAAGAGAAATTCCTTGGAAAAAGAAAAGTTTTGGTATTTTTAAACTGGGATTTTTTTGTTTCTATAATGGAGTGAAAGATTTCACTCAATTATACAGATTTGTTTGAAAGTCTTGTGTTATTGAAAGTTCAGTGACTCTCCAACAGAGCTGCTGGTGTGTGTTTACTTACACTTGCTC
Source organism: Podargus strigoides (assembly GCA_028020825.1). Lineage (NCBI taxonomy): Eukaryota > Metazoa > Chordata > Aves > Caprimulgiformes > Podargidae > Podargus > Podargus strigoides. Next base: position 10,672,110 of record CM051623.1, on the reverse strand, counting down.
CTGCTGATATCTGCTAAAACTTGGAATATCTGTAAGCTTGCTTATATTTGGCACCTATATATAACAAGTCCCTGAGGATTTTAACCACGTTTTGAAAGAACTGGAGGGTATTTACTGGGAATTTGGTGGGTGTGGTTGTTTGGTTTTAATTAATACTTATAAACCAAATTTCATAATTGTTTTGTGTGATTTTGAGATATTGTAGCACTTAAAATATCATTTGTGAACTACTTCCTTTGCTTTTTTCTTCTGTATGAAACTGTGATTCTCCCCTCTTTCCTTCTTCTCAGTATTTCAAATTGTTCAGTAAATACAGGTTTTTAATCAATATTTGTTAAAAACTTTTTTTTTTTTTTTTTTTTTTTTTTTTTTTTTTTTTTTTTTTTGCTATAAAGTGTGTCCTAAATTAACCAGAACATACAGTAAGGTAGTTTTACTTCTTTTACTGTCTTTTGCAGAAAGTTTTCAGGCAGATAATTTTTAATGTCAGAAGAAAAGACAAGGGCATAAATTCTTGCCATTGGAGCTTGACATGTTACAGTAAAACATGTGAAGGATAAGGTATTTTTTTGTTAGGAAGGGTGATTTGCAAGAAGGATGGCAGTTCCTCAGAACTGAACTTACAGTGACAGGAGTGGTTATTGACTTGCCCTTTCTCGTAGTTGTGTCATGTTTCATCAGCCTTTGAAAATCTTGAAGGTATCAAAACAAATCCTGAGACTCAAAGAGCCTAGCATTACATATTTAAAAGTATTGACCAAACAGATTTTGTGTTTTACACAAAATGATGTTTTCAGTTCTAGCAAGGGGAAGGTCAGCCTAGACTCAAAATATGATTAAATAGGTGAAAAATATTTCATTCACAGGTGGACTTTTAAAAATGTTTAAGGGGGGGGTGGGGGGGTAGAGCAGAAAATAATCACTGGATTATGTGGTTGAATACAGCAAAGATATTAGTCACTGGTCAATATGAAGTTTCAGTTAAAGAATTTAGGGCAACTGAAGTTCCAAAGTACTCCATTAAATTTTGAAATCTTAGAGGTACCTTCTTGAATTTTTATGAAAGCCTTTTATTTTTCCAAAGACTATTAAATAAAGGTCCCATTTAACTGTCTTGTTTAAGGTCCAGGCTGGGACCCAAGCCTGGAAATACATCTTTACTTTAAAAACTCTGTAGCATACATCTGTCTTTGATATATATCAATTTGTCATAGTAAAGTCCCACCATCTCTATTTTTCTTCTTCAAATTTCATGAAATATATTCTCCTTTACCATTTCAGTGTTGTGCTTTATAATCATGTTTTTGTTTACTCTCTGATACTGAACACAGCAATGAAAAAATGTGCTGATGTGGCCATTCTGCAATGGAAATCGAATATATTACAGGCTATAGAACTTCAGTCCTGCACTTCTTTCCTGTAATTTCAATCTCGGTATTTTTAGATTATTGATGTAGTTAGTGGTTTCTAGTGCCAAGATAGACAGATTGTTTCACAGCAGGTAAACACAATTTTGGATATTATAGAAGTTTTCTTAAAAACATATTTAAACTTGTGGACACTTCAATTGGCATAACAATATTTAAAGTACTCAAAAAAACCCCTCGCTACTTCTGATTTATTTTTTAATGCCCTTTTTGATTAAATATATATATTTTTCTAGTTTAAATTTAATAGGACCTATTCCTTGGAGACATTGGCTTGAATACATGATTTCTGGTGTGTATTCATTGCTCTTTTTTATTAGTGTGTCACGAAGCTCTCTGTGTAGGCATATGTGGAGTGGCCAGTTACATTTTTAACAAAACTGTTTAGCTCTCTCTCATGCATATGTCATAATTTCTTCCCTGAAAAACACGAGTGGATATCAAAACACTTTTTCTGCCTTTTCTGTTGTTCACAATATCACATGGAGCCTAGAATTACCCACTGGAAAAGGCAAACATAATGCAGGAACCACAGGGTTTCTGGCAAGGTGTTTTCAGAAGCCAAAGCTGCAAATCTATGAACTGGTACTGCCAATTCTATAAACCTGTGGTTCTGCCTTTTCTCTCTTGACTACTGTAACTGCTGTTGAAGAGGATTTCTTCCTCTCACTGGCCATTAGGGTGACAGTATGAAGTACCTAATTGGTATTTTATAGTTGGATTTTTTTGTTTGCAATCAATTCCTGAAGAAACAATGTCTAGTATATTGTTCTGGAGCTGCTAATGGGGAACTGTGATGTATAACAGTACATATCTTGAGATGGTTTTTAACATGGGGGAGAATAACAATATTTTTAGAGATGGCTAGGGAATTGACAAAAGATATGAGCATTGATTTCTTTGTTATTTCTACAAGTGAGCATAAGCTGAGGATATCTGGCACTTAAGTGCTTGGAGCAGAGCACAGCAGTGTGTAATGGTTTCATTGGCTTTTATAACATGCATTTAATCATTAGGCATTTTAACTTCTAATTTATAATTGACATTTTTCTTCATTTTCATTTGAAACCATGGCAATATAGAGCATTGAATACCACCCACAACACGTTTAAGGCTTCTTTTTGTAATGTGTGGTCTTTACTATTTAACTGCATTGCCTGGGACCAGCCAAAATGGGAGGAGCAAAATGGGATTAATGTATTTACATAAAATACAAATATGCATATATTAAAGTGTAAATAATATATAAATACTTGGAATAAAATTTAATAATTTATACTTTACTATAAATTGCTCTTTATTAATATCCAAAAGAAGCTGTCAACTGAGCATTTGTATTCCAATGTATTTTCTGATAAACAAAGTCAAGAAGAAATTTTAGGAGTTTTCTTATGTTGATAAAGATAAATTAATGAAATAATATATTAAAATCATAAAATAATCTTATTTTGGGTACTCTCAAAGGCTCTATCCTTTGTTGCCTTTGGCAGAGGAGGCTTGAGCTATAAGTATACAAACTGGTTGGAATAGGAGCTTGGAAAACAGTCTGCATACAACCTTGTTACCAGTTGTCTTTGAATATGGAGAGTATAATTGCACAGTTTCTGAGCAGCAAAGTTAAATTGGGGGAAAATGTCTTGTAATGTGTGGTGGTTTCTGGTTTTGTTGTTGGTTTTAAACCTTATATAGATTTATGGCTTTTTTGGTGGTGGTTGTTTTTCCTGGAAAGAAGAATTTTTCTTTAGCTGCAGGCTAGTTTTGTTTCAGAAAATGGTATTAGGACAAATAGGAATAGCTACTATATATAATTCTAGTAATCAAAGGAGACTTTTGGAGGGAAATAATGTTGGATTTTTTTCTTTCAGTTCTTCTGTGAAAGCTTTTTGCTGTTTTGCAGTCGGTGTTTGTCTGCTAATGCAATTCTAGTGGTTAAGCGCAGCTCTGTTTCATCAGCATAATACTGCTTTGCTGTTAGCAATTATTTTCTTTCAGGCTTTGCCAATTAAGCTAGCACTAGTGAAAATGCACCTAATTTGTCAAGAAATGGCAGGATGAAGTATAGGGGCCATTATATAAATTGGGAAAGAGAAAAATCGGGAAAAGCATATGTGAGGCTTGGTCTGTTCCTGCGGCATTTTCATTTTGGTTATGCTTCCATTCACTGGTGATGTTGGAAGACGTGTAAGGTAATTGATCATAAGTTATGGGTCATCCATGTGTTGAGTATTATGTATTTAAAAAAAAATAAATAAATTTTGCTTTGGGACACGCTGCCTAGAAAGTTTGTGCAAAGACTATGTTAGAACTATACAAAACTATTTTCTTTGTTTTGTTTAGATGTTGGGTTTGTGTTTGGTTTGTTTTTTTTTCCCCTCCTTGGATTAGTTTGTGTTTGGCACACTTGGTTCTTAATGGATGAGGCATGATGGCTTAACTGGCCACTTGTTTTTTACCTGCAGTCCAAGCAGAATTCTTCCAAGGCATGTATGCTCAAAATGTGGTGCCCAGGTTTTCTGGTAAAGTTTTTAAGCTTTAGGAGGAACTGACTAAAGAAATAGGTTAAATTGATCTTATAGTTCCTGTGTGTAAAGCAAAATGGACTTAATCCGTGGTTACCTGAGAGGATAGGAATGTCAAAGAGAAGGCATCAAAGGAGGAGAGAATAGGGAAAGCTTGACTTAGAGAAACAAAAGTTTCAAGAACTGCATTAAACTAAATACATTAATTTTAATGTAATATATACAAGTGCTATATAATATTCCAGGTTTCATTATGACATTATAACAGCATATCATGGTGTACCGCAAACAGCTTTAATTATCTCACCCAGATTGTACTGGATACCGGTAGCCCCACCACTTCAGTCTGTGTCAGCTCTCAGGCTCTGCTGCTGAGACCTCTCCGTGGGGAGCCTAGGCTCATTTGTGCTGTGGTGTTGATCAGTGTTTCATACTGAAATGACAGCATTCCTTCTGGGATATCCTTATGATATTCACTGTCTTTAAACTGGTTTTAGTGTTCATGTAAACAGAGCTCCTCTAGTGCATTCACCGTGGTGCATCAGTGGGCGGAGGAACATCTGTCTGCACAGAGTGAAGTCCTGGTGGAGGATGAGTGTGAGAGAGATCTTAGAAAATGTTGAAGCAGACTGACAATTGATAAAAATTAGACTAGATGTAGATAGTAATGGCAATGGTATATACCAGTTCAACTGGCAATGAAAAAGAATTGGCTTCTTCAAACACAACAGCAAATAATGAGGTGACGTAGTTACTTCCCACAGGAAGAGAGAACTGTTGAGAAACGAGGAAAGCTGTTTAAAATAAAGAACAGCTATTGGGACAAGAAGAAAAATGCAGAAAGTTTTTGATGATGTATACAATGGGGTAACGGAGAAGGAGTCCTGGCAAGGCAGTGAGGTTCTTGAACATCCTTACGGTAAGATTACTAGAGCTTCTACCCAGACCCCCTCTAGCCTTGAAATAAAGCTATCAGTCTCTAAAGAAGACTTTGTGATACAATTATCTTCGACAGCTGAGAAACAGAGCTGATTATTGGGGAAGATGAGTTTTAGTCCCCCTTCCCCTTTGAATTATGTATTTGCCAATGTTTTCATTACAGGATTTGAGGAAAATAACTTTTGAGTATTGCAAGGAGACTTGTGTGCATTGAAAGTATGGCTGAGAACCACTGTGTCTCTGTTTGGAGTCACAGGAGCTGTGCTGTTTTCCACCACCTAACAGTGAGACTGGTTAATGACTTTGATTTTAGGGAAATTTGTCAGGTTTCTATCTGAGAATGAGATACAATTTGGCGTATGTGTTTGAAATGTTGAAGGCTGGGCTAAAGCAAACAACTTTTTCCAAGGGTGCTGATTTGTACATCTGATTAGCTTGTTAAAAGTTGGGGTGTTACTTGGTTCCTAGTAAACTTGCATGATTGACATTTATTAGCCAGATCGCTCAAAGCCTCGTATCTTTTCATGCTGATCCTGGAAGACTTCAAATGGTCATCGTGACAGATAAAAGAGTACTTCTTAAAGCCTTTTCTTAAGTATTAAAACAAAACAGGCTCTCCCTATAGGCCATCTATATTTATTTTCCTAGGTAAAGCATCTGTCTTTGCAGAAATATAACAAGCTAGAGGGAACATCATCATTATTACTTGGCTGAAGATGATGACATTGACATGAGGTCTTCTGACAGGGGATTAAAGTGGAAAATATTGGTGGCAATCTGTTAGGAACAAGAGGAACCCTTTGAAAAAAGGAATTGGGTGTAAACCACAAAGAATTTCTTTGTTTATGGTTTTGTTGGGTTGTTTTTTTTTATTGTTAGACTGCTCTCATCCTGGCTGTAATTTGTAAATACTGGATTTCACATGCAGGTTGGGAGAAAAGACAATGTTCCAAGATAGAGGCTTCAGCTGAGATGCTGCTGCTCATATCATCTAATTGCCTCTTTTAAAAGACAGCTGGTTGTTGCATAGGATCTTAAATCTGATCCAGCATACTTCAAACTACCCTATTTTCATCAAATTTGACCACTGTTGTCACTGTTGGTTGTTTGCTGGCCTGCTCAAGGTGGGTCACTGGCCTCTGCCTGTGCTGTTGCTTGCACACAGATGCTAGTGTTTCTGTAACTCCTGGGAAAAAAAATTGTGTCTACTGACAGTCTCTGTAAAAGTGCCAAGAGTAAATGAGTCTAAATAACCTTTTACCTGCAAAGGTCTGTGGCATGTAGGAGCAGAAAATGGAGGCAATCACTGTATCTGCTTTTGTAGTGATGATGAAGAGGGGAAAAAATGAAGACAAAATAAGGTGAGAAATAAAATGAGACTTCAAACATTTCCTTTAAAAATATTTTTTTGCCCTTGTTTTGTAAGGTTGAGTCTTCAGTCTTTTAAAAAACAGTGAGCTTGTAGGATTCCATGTGTTTTCACAGCCTTAATTTTTGCTTTATTTTTAATTATCTTTTTTTCCTGCTAAAGCATTTTGGTGTGAGAGCCGGCATGGACTATTATTCTGCTATGCTAATATGCAGTAGCAAACTTGACTTCCAAGTGCATACATATATTTCTGTAGGAAATGTGAGAAGACAGTGAGGAGGTGCATGCAGTACTGCCTGTCTAATGATGTTGGTCCTGAAGACTAGGACAGACAACTGACTAGTACTGTGTTCAAACTAAAATTCCAGAATTTATTTTACATGCTTTTTTGGGGGGTTGGTAGTGGTGGGGTTTTTTTCTGGTTTTGAACAATAGGTTTTATAGCCTGAAAAATTTATTTGAAGCCACCACAGGAAGTTGAAGCTTTTGTTTTCAGTGTGAAACCTGAGATTTTCATAGATTTGCTTGATGGTAGGAACTGGAATATTTAAGTGAATGTCAAATAACAATAAGTTTATGCTTTAAGCCACATGAGTTGGGCAACATTGAGGGCTATGTGTACTGATTGTCTTAAGATAATGCCGTAGTCTGTTTCCAATGGTTTCCAGGAATCTGATGACTTGGCAATAATGAGTCAAAGCTATCTTTATACATATGGATGAGGTATATATTGCATAGTGGAAATCATGACTGACATCTCTTGCTTCCAGCTTGTGGGCTCGTGCCTGTGAGCCATTCATGTGAGTGGAGAATCACTGTGGGATGAGAAGGATCCTGACGTGTAGGTACTGTCAGTTACAGGAGCTGTTCAGGCTCAGATGATTTTTCCTCTATGCTTAGCAGCTTTATTTGGAGAGGGAAAAAAAAAAAAGAGAGGTTTCACTCTGGCAGGGTTTTGCTGCTGCTACCTGCTCTTGGTTAGGAGTGTGCTGTTTGTCCTTAAAGTCTGCTTCTCTTCTCTTTTGAGAAAGGACATGTTGATACTTACTGGGACCATGAGGATCTCAAAATCCCTGCTTCAGTATGTGGTACCTTTGAGACCATGAAAACATTTTTTGATACATAATACAGAAAGGGCTTACTCCCCTGTGGTGGGCTCTTAGGGCTTTGTCAGATGTGTCTCTGTTTAATTTCAGTTGACAGTCAGCTATCAGATGTTCATTGAGGAGGGCTTTCTAATGCTTATGCTCGTTTTTCTATTCTATGCTTTTTTGACAGCTCTTCTTCTGGGTATAGTTTTTAAACTCTTGCATTAAATTAAGTGTATTCCTTTCCACAGACTTTTCTTGGAATCTGCGGGTTATGTGTTGTATGACCGTGGGCCTTCCATCCCTGTCCCTCTGAGCTATGGCAGTATCTGCTCAAGCTCAGTAATACCCTCAGTTTCTAAAGTGAAAATCCTGTTAATAAAGAAAGCAATTTAAGAAAAAAAGACCAGCAGCTTTTGCATTTCGCAGTGTATGCTAATCAGCTGATGCTTATAAATTCTGTACAAACAGGTTATATTTCCATTAAAGTAGTTCTACAAATGGATTGATGGGACTGGTATTTCCTGTTTCATTTTGGTATGCAACACTCAAGTTGCTTTAAGGAATTAGAGGCTGAAATTTTGCTGCAAGCTCCTGTAGACGGCTTCTAAGATCCCAGCACCCCTATGAAATTTTGCTCACTTGCAAATAAAGGAGGTGGGTTTTGCCTAGCAACAAGCTTTACAGTTCCTACCTGAGGATCAAAAGCACAAGTGCGCTTGTTCAGCCTTTTGCGTCACTTCAGTGCTGGAGATTTTGACAGTCATACCATCGCTGACATTTCTGTTGATGTGCAAGAAAGAGAATAATCCAGTATGTTTTTCCGTAGCAGTGCTGTCACTGCAGGAGTGGCAACAGTAAAAAGTGCATTCATCACTGAATAACCAGATATCCTGGAAACGCAATCAAAATGTCACACTCTTGATGGCTATTTTCTGACTGTTTCCTTTTTGCTATTTATACTCTCCCTGAAGTATTTTATAGAAACCTTGAGTCCCTTTGAAACCCCACCCAAACAACCAGAAATGTATTTTACGTATTGTAGGATGTAAATGATTAGTCATCACTTGTAAATTGACTAATGGAGGAGGAGGAAATTTATATTGAGGGAAGGTGAAGAGCTTGATTGTCACTGCTATACATCTCACTTCTTCATCTCACTTCTTCCTGCCTTTTTTTTTTTTTTTTTAATTCCCTCCAGAAGATAATTATGAAGGATTTTTTTTCTTTAAAATCATCCTAAGAACATTGACAGCAGGTTTGGAAAATGATAGCTGCGCACCGTAAGCTTATTTTGTACTTGCTTATGTTTTCTTGGGGAGATTTATGGGGGTTTTTTGTTTTTGTGATTTAAGATTCTGTGGTCTTCTCGTACATTGCCAATGAAAAATGTCGACATCAGAGATCTTAAGTGTAACGATAGGGGGAACTTGGCTTATGAAGAAATATGCCTTTGGTGGGCAAGACCAGAAATGCTGTCTATTGGTGTCTTGGCAGATCTCTTCACTTGCTGGCTATGATACCCTTTATTTGGTTCGTTTGTCTGGTTTTTGTTTTGTTCTGTTTGTTTGTTTGTCTTCTGAATAGTTAATTCACACCATGTGAAGAATCCTGAAATTTTTGTGTGTCCTGATTTTGGTACAGTTATCTGTTTCTCAGTTAGCTTTGCAGGTTTTAGATTGCAATGGTCTGTCCCTGGCTGGCTGTTTTTCAGGTGAAACGGTAATGCTCTGTATTTCTTGGGTTTTTAGTTTGTGGTTGATTTTTGGTTGATACTCTTTTTTTTTTTTCCTCTCTCTCTCGGAATTGTGGGGGAAAGGGTTAGTGGAAGGGTTAAAGGTGTTTAAGTCAGTGACTTGTTCACTCTTTTCTGAGTTTTGGCTCCATTAAATACACTTGCATGTGCTGCCTGCTTGGGCATAATTTTCTGTATAATTCCTTTGCCATTCCTATCATGATCCTATGTTTGTCAATGAGATAAAATTTCTGAAAATGTCCTGTGAGAAATACCAAAAAGCAAGTGGGAAGACGTACTTTGTATTCCTGTCTATAGGTGTACTTTTATTACTCTGTACAAATTATTATGTGGTTTGAGGAAAAGAAATATATTTGTGTATATAAATTGGTAGGCTGGCAGTGGCAGTTTAGAGAACTGCCTGCTGATCTCCTCTGTGCTCCTGAGCTCCTGGAGAGAGTGGGACTTGATTTTATGAAAGGCTAAGTTACATTTCTGGCACATGAAATTAGAGTCCCTTAACATGGTGAGTTCCAGAGCGCTGCCACGTACGGTACAACAATTTTACCCATGCAGAATTTAAAATATGCCTCAGAAATAAGGAGTCTGATATCAGCGTGAGATGATATTCAGCTTTTTTCCCGTCTCAAGTAGAATGATGTTTTTTTCCTCCTGTGTGCTGTTTTTGTGTATTTGCAATAATTTCTTCAGCCGTGATTCACGTGCAAGCCTTGAGGAGAGGTGACTGTTGTATGAAGACAGTTCGGCACACGGCCATGGCTTGTAAATCACTCCGACTCATCCCAAAATGCTTCTTTTCAGGTCAGCTATTCAGCTGGCGAACATGAGCCTGATGAGCAGCATAAATTGCATCACTGAGGCGACTCTTTCCTCAGGTTTATTTTCTGAACTGTAACCTGGAGATCTCCTTTTTCCTCCTCACACTGTGCCTCAGAAGAAATTTTTTTGGTGTCTGTTGTTCAGGGAATAGGATTTTTTTCCTTCTCCTCCTCCCCACTCTTGATCATTTCAACTTATGTTTGGCTTATTAAATGAACATCTCAATTCACTACCCTAGCAAAGCAGGTCACTTTCTAAGAGCACCCACCTAGCTTCTTTTTCAATAGTGTTCAACCACTGAAATTTTAATTGGGGCAGAAGCCGTAGTTAAAAAGCAAGCAAGTCCTTTTTTCCTCATACCCTCATCGATTTCTGTTGAAGCAAACAGATGAGCTTATATATAAATATGTATATATGCTTTTTTAATGAACAGTGCTGGAATTCACTAAGAAAGGTGGAAATTGAAGTGAGTAATCTTCAGTGCATAATGCAATTGTTAATTTTAGCTCCTTGCGTAGGAGCTGTTATGACTTGAACAGCCGGCTCTAGCCTTCATTAGAGAAGAAGCAGGCAGTTTTGAGACAGGTGGAGCTGGATCAAGCTGTGAAAGTGATTTGCTTGAAACTGGTCATTAGTGTTAGAAATCTGGTCCTCTCTATTGCATCCTTACCTTGTGCCATGGTAGTTACCGTTGTGGTTGTTACTTAATTTTTGTCTTTTTCCAGGTCGACTATGATCCGTCAAGCTCTCTGAAGGACCAGCATGGAGATTGGCACTCTGAACTGTTAATGGGGACATGGGACTCACGTTGTCATTGATCATTTGTGTGGACTTAACCAGCGAAGAGCAACAGAAGACGCTAGAAAGACAGTGGGAATTATAGCAGTTTTTCAGGTAAATGACTGCCTTGGTGCAGCTGATAAACTATGCATGTAATTGCTTTTGTGTAAGCATGTAGTTGAGCTGCAGGGTAATATGCCCATGAAGAACTTTTGCATGCGTGTCCATTTCTTGGTGAAAATCCTTGACAAAGTAAGGGTTGTTTAACAGACCAGTTTCAGGTCTTGCCATTCATGTTTTGAATTTTTAGCAAAGTGATTTAAGTTTTGGTTGTAACTGCAGAATAGCCAGTAGCATGGGACTTTTGAGGAGGGCAGTGGCAGGAAGGAGGACAACTTGAAGCTTGACTTGGCTTACTGTGAGCTAATTTGCGAGCTTCATGTTCTAGTCAGTTTATTTATGAACCGTGTAGCTTCATTTCTTGTGAATTCCACAGTCCTTCTCAAACAGGAAGATTATGCAGGAAAGGTTTTCATATTTTATTTGCTTAATGTGTCAGAACAAAAGCAAAAATTGGAAAAAGTAAGTTTTAAAAACTCAGTATGTCTTTTTCACTTAAAAGTAAAAAAAAAAAAGGAGGTAAGTGATATCAGATCTGTCAAATGTTAATTACAAGCTGTAAAAAGAAACATGACTAAGTGTGGTTTTGCTTAGTAGCCACTGTTTCACTGTTGAGAAGTGGCAAGGTATTGCAAAAGACCCTTTCTGAAATAACTCCCCTTCTCAACCGCAGTTGTTTTTCCTGAAGATCCTTCTTAAGACAAATGGATGGGGAAAGAAAAGTTAAATTATTCATGAGTCTCATTTGACAATTGATCAGTGGGGGAGGCTTCAAGAGAGAGCTGGGGGGAGAGACAGAGAGAAAATAATAATAGGCTTTAACTCTGAAAAGCCTTTATAGCTTCTGTACAACAACCCCTTGTGAGCTGAGAGTAAATGCAGTTCAGTTAAGATATCTTCATTAGAAATACCTGCCAAGGGCTTCCTGTAGGATTTTCATAATGCTGGAGAATGGCATGGGGTTTGGCAAGAGACTTATGACTTTAATAATGGAGCTGTCAGTGTGATGCTTGAAAACGTTGACCCTGAGAGCTTTGTTGCCAAATTTAGTTTTCATACTTATATTGAATTATTTTCTTTTCAAATATATATTTTCAAACTGGTAGTGAGCACTACGGGCTTCCGCTACGTACGGAAACCATGGTTGTGTGCTAAAAACAGTGTTGTTGCTTGGTTTTTATTTCTACTTGTTTTGTTTGGCTATATTTTTAAAAAAATAAAATAGAAAAAAAAATAGAGGAGAGGAGCACTGAGATGCAGAGACCTGGAAGTATGAATGGGTCCTTCCTGCCTGGTGTCCCTGAGCACTCTGCACTCCTGGAGCTGGGCTGGGAGAGACAGGACAGGGGAGTCGCAGAACCTTAGCTTAAATCTGCTCTCTGCCAAGACTGCTTGGATTGGAGCTCTGCTTCTTTACCTTGCACAATTCTACTGTTATCCACTATTATCGATTCAGTCCATCTCTTCAGCTGGGATATATATAGCTTTCCACTCCTGAGCTGCATGTTTTGGTTTGTTTATCAAAGGAAATGAAATTACTTACTTGGGAATTTAAAAAAAAAAAAAAAAAAATATATATATATATAAAATTTCACCACCCTTGTTTTTCTGTGTGTGTGTGTTGTGATATCTTGACCTTTCAGGTCACCAAATCTTGTTATTTTAATTTCTGTCTGGAAGAATGTCTGAGCAAGGTAAATTGAACCAGGAGACAGCAGAGGAAACTGCAAAAGAGCAGGAGTCTGCCATCTCTGAGGCAAACCCAGACAACTGTATTCTTAATAAATCTGAAAGCTCGGAAGTAGAGGAGAAAGAAGAGAAGCTGAGCGATGGCAAGACAGAGCTGCAGGTAAGACAGGAATAGTTAATGGGCATATTAAATATCAATGTATTACCATTGCCTTTCCATTTCTATGATCTCTTTCATTGCTTATGCTTCTCCTCTTTTTTTCTCTCATAATTTGGAGACTGTCTTTTTTTTTTTTTTTTTTTTTTTTAAATTTTGTGGATCTTTTTATCTCCCTATAAAATAAATGCTTTTATCTGTTATACCTTTCAAGCTCTTTAGGCTGCTGTCCATGTTATTAATTTTTCTGAGAAGTTAATTCCTAGACGTCTGTGTTAAAGCTTGGTGAAATATTTGACTGTTTTCCCTCTTGGGGGATATAGAAAACTACCTTGATCTCATGAATTTACAGGTAATACTAATGAATAATTACTTAATGTGTGGTTTGGTTTGTAGGTGTTACTGCCAACAAAAAGTTGTTATGCAAAGCCTAAGAAGGTAATTTGATAAGAAGACTTTGTCGGATGAGGGGTTTTTAATCTTTTTTGCTCAACTGAATATAAAAAATAAAGGGGGAGAATACAATTTAAGAGGAATTTGAAGAGGGGGAACATTTACTTAAGTATGCCTTTTCTTACATTTTTATTATATGCACAATTGCAGAGCACTATCCAGTGTGTTTTTTGTTATTTATACCTGTTCTTAAAATGAATCAAGTGAGCAGAGTTGATTCTTGGTTTTCCCTGCTATCCCGACTGGGTTTGGGGAAGTTGTTTTTTGCAGTCCTAAAATGATATTTTAATCAGTTTCTGAGTGGTTTAATCTCTTTATGTATTGGTAATTCTTGTCATGCACGTTTTCCACTGAAGTGATAACTGCTTCTCTTTTTTGATATAACCAGAAACGAGGTGCAAATCAGAACCAGCAGAAAAAGAGATCCAAGGTGAGGGTCCATCTGTGTTTGGAATGGCATGTCATGGTAGGATAAAGAAGTTCAATCAACTGTCTGTCTGCAATTGAAATGATGGCCTTTTGTCACTGTGTAGTGGTTGGGTTTTTTTTGTTTGTGGTGTATTTTCTTTTTTTTTTTTCCTTTTCCCCTCCTCCCTTACCCCATAATCTTGTTGCACAAAGGCAGAGGAGTTCCTCTAGGTAAAATGTGTCAGGCTCGCCTGTATTTATCCATCATACTTTTATGCTACTGGGCTTGCTGTGTGTTTGTGTTAGACAGCATGTGTGCATCCCTGGGGAAGGAAAAAGTTTGTTCCTTTAGCTTTAATAGTTAAGGTTTTTGTTTGGTTTATATTTTAATGGACTAATCTTGACATAAAGAAGCAGAGACTGACTAGCTCCCTAAGGGGGGGAAGGAGCTTCTAGGAACAAAAAAACCCGTCAAAACCTTCTTTTAATTTTCCAAGTGCAGATCCATAAAACTTGCATATTTCATTGTCCACGTTCCTTGGATGTTATACTACTAGAAGAAGAGAGGGGGGAAAAAACCCAACACAAACCCAAAGGACAGAAGGAATCTTTGAGTTGAACTTTACGTTAAATTACCTTCAGTATTGGATTATCTGTTCTTTGCTGTTACAGTTTTTGGTAGGAGTGAGTGAACTGTAGTAGAAATGATTAAAAGCAAGAAGTAACCTACTGCCTCCCCTGTGTGGCAAATAGCTCATTGCTTAGAATCCTTTTCTATCTGCATTGAAAACGGATACAATTTTTCTGGCTGGGTTGTAATTATTTGGGATGTTTAGGGACAGCTGATGTGTGCAGCATATGTGACTTTGGGGTCAGTAGTAGTGTCCTCTGTTTTGTTTTCTTTCTCTCTCTTATTCAGTCAGGAGCTAAAGGAAAACTCGTCCGGAGTCTCGCTGTGTGCGAAGAGTCATCCCCTCGCACGGGAGCAGAAAATCTTCATGATAATCAGGTACACTTGCAATCATTGCTGTTAGCTTGCATGGTTGACCTCCATGTTCAGTTGCATGATTATGTTACTTAATTGGGCATTTAACAATGTCTTTCTTGGGGGAAAAATTACATCTGACAATGAACACGTTTTTATGAAGTTATCTGGTTTAGCGTGAACTTTATTTTGAAATATTAGTTTTATATTATATCACAGGGTGTTGTTTGCTTTTTTTTCCAGACCCCCTGAAAATTTCAGCAAATGGAAAAGAATTCAAAAGAATTCAGATTTTAAAATTTAAAAAAAAATAGTAACAATCAAAAAGAATATTAATATGTCCTTTTCTCTAAGGCTATCTCTTTCGAGGCTGCACCAGATACAGTTATGAATATGCTCTGGTTTCTGGTTCCTCTGAGACTCCAGTTCATATCAGTGTCCCCCTTCACATAAAATTCACAGGTCCTTCGCTCTCTAAAATACCTTGGTAGAGCCAAGGATGCCTCCTACTGAGTGGCATTCATTTTCTAAACTCTTGGTGTAGATTTCACAGTATCGAAAAGTGTGTATTTGACTTTATCTGTACTGGTAGTGTTGTATTCCCAGCAGCTGGTAGAGTTCTGTCCCCTGCACCTCTCACCTTGGACAAGAACACCGGTGGCAGTCTTTGTAGACTAACTTCAAAAAATACCCGGAAAAGCAAAAGTAAAAACCTCACATGCTCTTGTTTGCTAGCCTGGTGAGAGCAAGGCTTAAGAAAAACCCAAAACCAAAATATCATGAGCACTGCCTATAATTTATGAGGTGTTTATGTGCAAATGAGGTCATCCATCAAGACAGCTTGAGCAAGTGACTTCTTGTGAGCTTAGCACAAAAAGAAAAAAAAAAAAACCACCATGTTTAAGTGTACTTTCTCACAGTTTCCTCTGTTGACTTGAAACAAAATAAATCCAACTCTCCTCTTGGCTAAATAAGTATGGAGAGGTTTTTCTTTTTTTTTTTTTTTTTTTGAAAGACCAAAAACCAGGTTGTTTAGCAGGGGGACATCTACATGTTCTACTGCTTTACAACGATGCTTATGGGCAGGTTATTTTATCAGTTGTTCTGTTGTAGGTATATGCTTTCTGCTTAACTTGCGTTACTCAAGATACGTGGCTTTTGTTCTGCTTTCATTTGTATTTTCTATTGTTTAATGGAGAATGAAAAGGAGAATAACATGAAGAGATTGTATTAAGCATTGCATAGTAGTTTATAATGTACTGCACAGGACCTGTATTAAACGTCAGAGAGACTGGGAGGTTTGGAGGCAAAATGCCTGTCCAGATTGCACCCTGATGCCAGGCAGAGGAGGGGTTCCTGTTACATAGAGCCTCTGGTCTTGCCCAACTGACCAGCTGCAGCAAAGATTTCTTTGATCATATAGAAACATTCATGGGAGAGAAAATGCCTCCCTGGACCCTGGCATCCTAAAGATGCAATTGGCTTGGTGTAATTAAATAGATAGGAGTCACACTTTTGCTGTTGCTAACCTTTTACTAATGAATGTGGCTCAGCTTTGCCATGGAAAGCTGGACCTGCAGGCTCCTCCTTGGGCTGGCTGAAGGATACAGGAAGTTTTGTGCCAACCGAATTGGTTTGCTTTCACTTCAGCGGAGAAAAAGCTTATTTTCAGTTTGGATTACTTTTTTTTTTTTTAAATTATTATTTTATCTTAATGGTTTACAAAGCACAGGAAATTAATTAGCAGAGAATGTATGGTACATTGCCAGAACTGCTGAGTATGGATTGTACTGCAGACTTGATGTGTGTATTTATATTTGAATACTTGCCTTCATTTTCCTGTATAGGGAAGACACTTGTTTACCTGTATTACTTGATCTTGAACGCTTACCTGATGGTTCACTATGTCCTTACTTAAAAGGAATGTTGCCTTTAATGTTATACTATTGACCAAGAAGTGTATTATTGCAATTTGAACATTTATTTTGTTGTTCACTATACTTACCTTGTATCTATGTATTTATAAACATTGTATTTTATTATGGAGAAAAATCAATAAAAATCTAAGAAAATATACAGTAGCTTGCTTTCACGACTCTACAGCCCTTTTGTGTGTTTCTTCTGGTGCAAATATATAAGCATTATGTTACGTGTAAGACAGTATCTGCTGTATGTTCATATGTGTGCTTATATGTAGAGTCTTTCGTTTTTCTTTCCATAAGTACATTTTAACAACCACTGTGAAAGTTAGGATTCATGTCTTGGGAACAGCATGGCCAGTTACATTTTTCTCCTGTTTTGGAAAGCTAGCAGCACAGTTGCTCTGCTCTGGGCAGTGCAGGAAATCAGAGTTATCCTTCGGGGTCTTTTTGGCAGTGGTTGATCCAAAGTTTGTTTGAATGAGAAATTGAACTGTCGTTTGAAGTGAAAGCAAGCAGGCACAACATTAGTCCTCTGAGTGCAACTGAGCAGGTTAGCAAACAGTTTTCTATGTATCCTCATCTCAAACGACCAGGAGTTCCCACTCTTTCCCTCTGTATGCTCAGGTTTTTTTGCCAGTACTGTCAGACAACACTAACATGAAATAGGGATTAAGGACTGTAGTTTGGGTTAAATTTTGGCTCTAGGGCTCTGTTTCTCTTTTACAGTGCTTTTCATCTTAAGTCTTTTGTGCCACATTCAAACTTCACAAAAAGTCAATAATGATTAAGCTGAGAAATTACTCAATTTCTGTCTTACTGTGGCATGTTTATGCTGATATCTTGTTCTGTTAGGATCTTGTCTTACATGTGTTGTGGTGGCTGATTTGTAGTTCTCTAAAAAATTCAGAAAATTAAATAATTATTGAAAGCATCCTTTAAATTCATAATGGCCTGATTGCTTAAAAAAACACCCCTTACTTCAAAGTTTTATATTGATCTTTCGGTGTGGTAGTATTACTTGAAAAATTGTGAGGGAAGGGAATTTGCTAGCAATCAAGAAACTCTGATTTTCTCCAGTATAGGTGAATTTGGTTTTCATTAACGTGATGCCAAAATTTATCAGGCATGCAGAACTCTCTCCTATTATAGAAAACTGCATTTCCAGGGAATTTTTACAACACCTTAATTCGAAGGTGCACTTTTACACTACTTAAGCATATAGCATTATTTTGGCCATTTTTTTTCTTCAAAAGAATATGAACATAGAAGTATGCTTTCTTAAATTTTGTCCAACCAGATTGGTAGTTCTTGAAATATGTAAATTATGCCATGGTAACTTCAAATGAAAGCAATTTGTGTTTTGTTAAAACAAAGCTAATATAAAGTAGTGGTGTAAATTAGAAATAGCAAGTTCTTTAAAGCAACTCAGTAAACAAACCAGCTTAAATTCTCAATTTTAATTAACTTTTTAAAGCTGAAGCATGCTTTCAAAGGCACTCATAGTCTCTGAAATACTGAATGAAGTTTTGAGGATAAAACTTGTGATGCCTTGCAGAAGTTCACTTACCACAACTTGTTTGAAAATCACAGTACACATTTCACCCCTTTTAGTAAAGGCATGTTTGCATATGTCTTTATATTTAAAGTACCTGATAAGTTAGTAAGCCCTCTTGTATACTACTGAGTTTATAATTTGCTGGCACTCTTCTGCTATCAGACCCTGAAAGCTCAGTCTAGCTGATAACTGCGCTTACATGTGCAAAACAGCTCATATGAACCTCCAGAGTTTTTTAGTGAGGGGGAAAAAAAGTTCTATTTTTCAGATATCTATCCATAAATCATCATTTAAAATGTATATTATAGATTAAATTATATAATTACTTAAGAAAGCCCCGATAAAATGTATTTCACTGTTCTAGTAAGTCTTGAGAATTACTAAAGTATAGAATAATATAGTGCTTTTAATATAGGTAGACTGAAAGTTTATAGTATTCAAATATTAGGGAAGAAATACACTTACCACTAGAATTTGGCCTCTTAAGATGTCATTATTCTCCTGGAAAAAATATTTTTTTCAAATAGGAAAGAAATGTATCTGGCTTCAGCTTTTCTAGCTACACATAGTTTAACGCAAATCTCTGCAGGTTGGAAGCCATGGGAAGCTTACTGAATCTGGCCCTCAATTTATCTTTTTTTTTTTTTTTTTCCCCAACAGGAATCAATTCAACTACAGCTTTCAAGTTTTCCTAGCTTGCAAGAAGAAGATAAATCTAGTAAGGATGACTCCGAGAAAGAAAAAGAGAAGGATAAAAATAAAGAAAAAGATAAAAATGGTGAAAAAACCAAGATCAGAATGTTATCAAAAGGTGAACTTGAAAATATTTAAATCTCTATAGTTATGGTTATAAAAAGCATTGTATGTTATTAATAAGCGTGCATTTCTTTGTCTATAAATAAACAGTAGAAGTGTTTTCATACATTGAGAAAATTCAGAACCTGAAATGTGTATGCATGAGAGCGTTACTCACCCAAACATTGGGCTCTGAAATTGAAGAAACCTTCCAAACTGAGGTTTGGTATTAAAAGTTATTAATTTTCTTTTATGTAAAATCATTCTTCTGAACACTTAACTATGTTGGTATAAACACATATATGTGATTATATAATAAGTCTAAGACTCTAATACACTTTTTTCCCTATTAATGATAATAGACTGGCGTGTCACTTGTGCAATGTAGGCAGTAGAAAGTAATCCTCTCCACTATTGCTTCTCTCTCATGGAGAATTTCTCTTTAATGCTATAAGGAAATCCATCCATGACCTTTAACCTGCATTGCAATCTACTATTATCACCTACTAAAACTTCTGCCAGAAAAGGTCTTGTATCTAAATTTGATATGTTTTTAAAAATCTTTTTATTAATCCATGGTATAAAGTTGCAGTGTAATCTCACAAAAATAATCATTGCCTACCTGGGTGTGGATCCGCAGCTGGTGTGAATTGTCAGTTGGCTTCAATGGAGCTCTCAGAGTTCACACCAGCTTGAGGATCTGTGTGTACTTTTGAGTCAGATGATACAGGAATGCTGAAAAATTAATTCTGATTGCTGTCACGCATCCCTATTACCCGCCCACTCTTGGGCGTCACTGAATTTCAGCCTGTTAATGCAAATAGAATTCCCACTGGCACGATGCCTCATTTGCCATGCGTATAGCATATATTAAGTGAGGTAAAGAGACATTGATGAATAAAGCTTTTTCTTTTTCTTTTTTTTTTTTTTTCCATTTTAAAAAATATTTTATTTAGTAGTTTAAAGGAAGAACTTGGCAGGGTCCTGAGTGGCATTGAATGTTTCCTGTGATTTTCAAATGACCAGCGGTTTGTTTGGCGTCTAATTTTCATGCTGCATGCTCAGTAGAACAGTACAGAGGAACCATGAACGTCCACCCAGTTCTTCTCAGCTTAGATCTTTCTTGACTCAACTCCAAATGAACATTTTTCTTTTGGAGCATATGCTTTCAGATTGTTGCTGGAAGATGAATTTTTGATGTATAGCACAGCTTAATCGTAACTGTTTAAATAAGTGAGAGGGGTGTGTGTTTGTTTTTGTTTTTCAGATTGCAGTCAAGAGTATACAGACTCAACAGGCATAGATTTGCATGAGTTTCTCATTAACACATTAAAGAATAACCCCAGGTAGGTATTTTCTGCATTAGAGCTGGCACTCCTGAAATTAAAGCTGGTGATCTTCGAGTTCCTGTAACTGTACACTGTCTGACTAGTTCTGGAGATGGTTATGAGGTAAAATAAAAAGGAGGTAGGCTGTTAACTGAGCAAAAAGCTATAAAAAGTCATCAACTTCTACTCCCCCATCTAGTCACCCATTGCTTAATTTCACTTTCGGCGACATCTGGTCTTTGTCCTTACCTTCATGCATGTAGCTCTACATCATGTTAGTGGTAATGTAACCATTGCAGTTGGGGATTTGTATATGAATATGAAGTAGCTTCCTTTTGGCCATGCTGTACATAGTTAAAATCCTGTGCTTGGTGCCAAGTTCTTCTCTCGGTATTCCCATAGTTTTCATTCGGAGCAACAAGCTCATCTCATCATTAAATTTGCCACTAAATGTTTAAGGAAGGATCTATAACATTTGTATAAGGTGTGATTTTCAGCATTCATTTCAGTTGAAGCTGTTAAATAGGTACCATGTAATTCTGCAATTATAGGAGTGTTAGGAATAATTGGGTACATGACACCTTGCATAACTTCTTGTATAAGATGATGGAAAGTCCTTGAATTGTTTTACCTGCACCAAATGAGAAAGTTCAAAAGAACTAAGGAGTGATGGACTCTCTGTCAAGTTTAGGGAAAAATGTATATGTGGAAATATGCTGAGGAAATCTTTGAATGCTTTTGGCAGGAGAGGTGGAGGGGTAAGGAATGTCTGAAACCTTCCAGTTGAAAACAGATCATTTTGACTGAGAAATGCTGTGACATTGCCTCCTGGGAGCCGTAGTTAAAAGGTGTTGTTCTCCATTGTGCTCTCTGACTAGATGAGATGTGCCCAGAGTTCTTGCCTGCAGATCAATGCCTTGTAAAAGATATGTCTTAGACAAGCTGCTGAACATTTCTATGGGTCAGAGCTCTCCTCATGAAAGAGTAAGGTTATCTGGAAATCTCATTTTCCATTGAAAAAGGACCAAAGCTATCCATAGCAGTCAGTCTTTCTGTCCAATGTGTTGATCACAGCCTGATGTGGCTGAAAGCACTCTCGGACCATAGCTGAGCTCAAGAAAGAGCTGAATCTGTCATGTATGTCAGCGAAGGTAAGGCAAAGCAGGCTGCAATCTTCTCCAGATGCACCAGGGCAAAGCACGTTTTGTTTTTAATCGAGGCAGCTGACAAGACTTGCAAAATTGCCTTACAAACATTGATAAATTCATTTTTTCATCTAAAATGTCTATTGGTAGTTGATGTTACAAATCCTTGTGTTTCTTTTTGACAGGGACAGAATGATACTCTTGAAAATGGAACAGGAAATTATTGATTTTATTAGTGACAACAAGTAAGTCGAGTTCCACATTTGGTTATTAAGTCATGTGTGCACGTAGCAATGTGAGCTGTGCAAGGGATATGCTCATATGGACCCCAGTGCTCCTGAGCACTGTTACTGGCACGTTGCAAGATCAGGCTTTTATTTCCTGACACGTGGTAGTACTGCTTCAAGTACAGTAGATGTAAATGAAAACCTTTTGCTTTTCATTGTGTCATAATTGCACCAGCTCTGCTCATTTAGGTCCAAAAATGTAATTAAAGCTTTCAGTGGAGAAGATGATCAAATATGCTACCTCACAGGATTCCCTGTGTGCTGTGTTGTTCTAACTCTAATGTTATTCTAATTGGAAAATAAAACTGAACTTCAGTGGAAGGATTCTTGCTACCAAATGCTCTTTATAATAAAACGTTAAAAAATTTGAAAAAGCTTTAAAAAATAGAGAGTCAGAATGGCAACAGAGGAAGAAATTATGCTGATGCAGAAACAAGCATTTTGTCGGTGAGAGAAAACAAGGAGAAACTAGATTTTTCCAGCATCGCCCTGCATCTGACCTTTGGGAGAAAGGCAGAAAAGCTGTTGCCAGTGTCTCAGCAAATCTGCAGGATTGTTTGTGCAGGGAGCGTGAGTGTGTGTGCAGGGTCGAGGGCCGAGGTCTCCCCAATATACAGAATAAGCAGTAGATACCATGAAGCATGAGCTTTGTTTGTCCCGATGTAGTGCATGGAAATGTGCTGATCAGAAACTCTAAAAATAATTTTTTTATTTTTTTTCCCTGCCTTCTTGTAGCAAATATTTATATGGAAATGCACAAAGCAGAAGTTTTCCGTTAGATTTCTGTCCAGTGAATTATTGAATGTATTGATGTTTTCATTTAATTATAGCTCAGAGGGAAATGTAATTATCAATGTGATTTGTTTTCTTTTTCCCAGTAATCACTATAAAAAGTTCCCTCAGATGTCTTCGTATCAAAGGATGTTAGTGCACAGAGTGGCAGCTTACTTTGGAATGGATCACAATGTGGATCAGACAGGAAAATCTGTAATTATCAACAAGACCAGCAATACGAGAATGTAAGTAGCAACACTGTTATGTTTTTTCCCTTGATCCCTTTCACAAGAGCTGGTTTGTACCATGACTGCATGGCAGGGTTTGTTTTTTTTTTAATGTATATATTTTAATTTTTTTTTAATCTTTGTAGCAAGAGTGAGTGCTGTTTATCACTTTCTAGGGTGGGAGGGGAGGACAGGACTCGCATTGTGAGGTTATTTAATGATATAAAGATGCATAAGGAGAAATCAACTGATTTTTTCTCTTGTAAGAAATTTAGTGCAGTATTTTGGAATGTTACTTTCCCCGACTCCTTCATGCCACCACTTTGCTACAGAAATGAGCTCATTGCTTTATATGTCACCTGATACTGTACGGCTGTATTCCTAAATAACCCAAAGGTATTTGGAAGATTGCCTCTTCCCTTGTTCTGCCTCTCCCTGCTTCAAGAGTCATTTTCTGCCCAACTTGATTATTTAGGATTTCTTTCCCCTCCACCATCTGCCACCATTCATTCCCTTTTCCTCCCCTTTTCCCCTCCTGGTTCCACTTTATTTTCTCTTCAGATCTCATCATTTGACCACAGAGTTTGTGGACTATAAATTCCTTCTGATGGTTCAAACGCATTGCAGAATTCCTGGCAGGTTAAACTTGTGCTGGCATGCCTTATGCTCTCCTCCACGAACCTGTATAAAGCTAGCAAAAGCTCAATACGAAATTCCCTGGCTAATTCAGCAAAGATGCAGTCATGTGTCCTTGCTTAATCAACATCACTTGTTTTGCCAAGTGCCATGTTTGTGTTAACCATCATGGAAACGTAGCCTTCTTCTCTCTTTACCCATAAACTACATAATAAAGAGGAAGTAATTACAACTGGGTAATGAGGTTTTGGTATCTGGTATTGGAACCTGAAAGCCCCATTTGAAAATTGTGTACTTCCTGTATTCAATTAGCAGGAGAAATAAAAACATTTATTTAACTTACATATCCAGTAGTTAAGTGATCTACTTAGAACCTGAGGCAAACACATTGATATTTGTTATTTCACTGAGCCCTAAAAATCTTCCGTGCATGAAGTCCAAGATCATGGACAATTTGTTTTAGATTATTTTTATGAGCCATCCCTGAGATACTCGGGCATCTGTAAAATAACACTTAGACATCAATGTTTTTGAAGGTTTGAATAAAGTGTGCACTAACAATCTGATTTTCAGACGTCAAGAGAATTACAGTAGCTTGATAAAACTAACACTCATTACAGTAGCTTGATAAAACTAACACTCGGGCTGCTAAGGCTTAGCCTCAGGGTCTGGTAATACCTGTCCCTGTGAAAGGGTATGTTTGGGTATGAATAAGGAAAAGCTGGGTATGCAGCAGACTAGTGTTCATCTGTGAGCTGTAAATGAGAAAAAAAAAAATCAGTCTTCTCTTAAACAAAACACAGTCAATCATATTTGAATGTTTTTTAGTCACTCCTGTCTCTTTACAGTTCTCCCTTTTCCCCCTCACATCTATGTCAGCTCTGTAGTGCACCAACTGCTACAGATCTTTCGTCACAGCATTGCCTTCTCCTGGTTGACTTGGTAATGTGAGAATATCACATTAAGATCCGGTAACGCCTTGCTTGGTTGTGTGGCTGTGCATCACAGAGGTGGGTAGCACTGGGAGTGCTGTTGGGAATGCTTGCACAGCGTTTCTGGAGAGGACACTGAAGTCGTCTTCAACAGTCAAAACTTTCTGAGTGCTCTGGTGAAGCTGTGGCTTCTGGCGTGGTGGGATTGAGCAAGTGAGGCTGTTTACCAGGCATGGACTGGCATCCCTGTGGGCAAGCTCAGCGGGGAGGGCATTGCAGGGGTGTAACAGATCGAATGACCCTTTCAGCTGTGGAGAAAGTCTTGCAAGCTGGAGGTGAGGCACAGAGCCAGACCAATTGGTTCTGACACCATTCCTGTGTAGATCTTCCAGAAACAAACACAGGGCTTTGCTCCTCTGTTAACTGTGAGTACAGCTGTTTCATAAGAACCACACAAACTGCAGATTTTATTTCCTTCTGCAGTGATTTGGTGGTAGGTAACTGAATTATATGAAGCTTGTATTGCATCGTGATGCTTCCAGTGTCTTATTTATGTTATTTTGATCCTGCTGTAAAATAAAGCTTGTAGAAGTAGCTCTTTCTTTTCATAATTGGAGGAGATGGCATGTTTTTGTAAAATGTCCCTTGCTCTGACAGAAAAGAGATTGTTATTATCCAGCTTGAATAAGGGCTGATGAGATTTTATTATCTGTATCAAATACTGTGTAAGTTCCACATCTGAAAGCGTTCGATGTGATTTCATATGTTCTGCATTTCAGTACTCTCAGAGGAGACAGTTTTGTGTGGTTCAGAGTCAACACCAAATACTGGGTACGTGTTGACTCTATTAATTACTACTTGGACAGTATCCAGAATACTGGAGAATCTGGAGAGTGGGTGAAACACTGTTCGACGTGGTTCTGCTGTGCTGTAAGCCTGAGCCTTGATAGTTTTATGTGAATTTATGGAGAGGCCCTGCAGACATGTGTTCTAAAGATGTGCATTTCAACAATAAATTATCTCTTTATGACATATGGTTTCCAAAGTACTTTAACTGCATACTATGGAGAGGAAAGAATATTCTTGCACACTCAAGAGTTCCTAGATTCTGCACTGGCTGTGACTTGTGTGTGTGTGTGTTTCTGTTTGGGAAGAGCATGTGACTCTGCAGAGTCACCGTGTGAGATGGAATAAGCACCGTGTGGCTTATTTCTCTGGCTGAGTAAGAGTTCATGTCACGTCTCTGCTCACGCTTGCAGGCAATGAGTTGTTCCCTGTCTCCAGGCAGTGAGGTGCATTTATTCTGTTTAACAGGAGTTTATTCATGTGCTCGTTGCCCACAGGTGCTTGGAGGCACAAGTGTTAGGAGAGTTAATGACTTTGAGATGAATGGGCTGGTTGGGAAAATCTGGTATAAACACTGCCTTAGAGGTGCCATGGTATGGAGGAGGGTGTGTCAAGCAGGGGACTAGGATACCAGTGGAGTGGATGGGGCATTTCATTTCTTTCATCAGTTGGACATCTTAGGGTAATGTGTATCCACTTCAGTGTACCTGTACCTATAAAAGTACCTGCTTTTCAGGGGCTTGGAATTTGAGAAAGTGCTTATTGAAGAGGCTGCAGTTGACAGGAGCGCTGTGGCTTGTCTGGTGAACCGTGCTGCTTTACAGAGAAGGGAACTGGATGGTAAAAATGCAGTAGGACTTGAGTCTCCCCAGGACTACAGTCCTGGAGCTTTAGTGAACTCTCAGTGAAGTTGGTCAAAAATACAGTCAGACCATAATGACAGTTTTGCAGTCTGAAGACTAATTATGATGAGGAGCTTAATCTAGAGTGTCTTTTTAAAAAAAAAAAAAAAAAAAAAAAAAGTAAATTATTGGAATGTGAACAAGTCATACTGATCTTGAAGCTTTTTTCATGAAAAGAAATTTTAAAACACAGAGATGACCTCAACTACCCAAATGTTTGTTAACGTTCATAAAGTTAAGTCTCGGTGCTCTAGCTCCCATTACAGAATAGTGGATTTTGCAAACAAATTATCTTTCCAAGTGATTTTTGAAATTAAGACTAGGTTAAAAAAGAACAACTTCAAAAAAGAAAAGTATCATTTTTCATGGTCTCATGTCTTGCAAAGTCCTGCCTAATTAAATTGTCCAACTTTAAAAATCTTGTTCTCAGCATTATAGATGAGAAAACTTGTTCAGAAAATGAGGGAGGGGTTTTTGTTGTTGTTTTGTTTTTTAATGGTCAAAGCACTCAAATACTAAAAATGGGAAGTCTGCTTTGTTCAGCATGAAACTGCTCTTGTGTCACCATTATAATGTATATTTGTCTGTCATCTGTGTCTGCCAGTCATCTATCCAAAGATATACTGAAATGTACGGGGAACTTAAGACACTGAAATATGATATAGGCAAAAGTTTGGAATTGAGGCAGTGTGTTGGACAGGGCATCCCAAATTGGAGCCAAAAAAATGTGTATGTGCCACCTTCTATTCCATACATACCTCATAATTGCTATCAAACAACTAGAAGTACTTCAGAGCTTTTTGCAGAACTGTTGATGTTTTTACACATACCGGTTCAGATTCATTCATTTGATTATCTCTAGATAGGTGGAGAAATATAAAGGAAGTTTGTTGTGCTTGGTAAACGAAACAGGTTTTCATTTGCTTGAGATCATCACCCATGTGACAAGTATGTCTGTACCACAGCCCACACATGCATTCATGTACATTTTTATATTAGCGTGGGTGGCAGGGCTCGTCAGAATTGAGAAGGTGGAGTGCTTATGATATATAATGGTTGTATTTAGATGTTTTTGTACATTCTGAGGGTGTAACATATCTACTATGAACTTTATACCAATACATACATCTTCAGTTATGACTAATTTTTTTTTTTTCAAGAGCATCATGAGCTATGATCCTTGGAATGTTGTTTGTGTTGGGGTTTTTTTGTTTCACTGTTAATACACAAATGTTAATATAATATGGGTGCAGTCGGAAGGTTTTTTGGTGCCTTTGAAATGCATCAAAAACTTTGGGCAATAGTAAGATATTATGTGTATTAGAGGCTGCTTGTAATCTAGGGTTGAACTGTACCAGCAGAAGGAGACATACTATACCGTATGTATTTGGAATAGGCTGCAATGCCTTTTCCCTTGAGTGAATACAGTGCTCACGGTTGCTCAGTGTAAAAGGCTTCAATTTCTTTAAGCAGTTGTTTGCTGATGGAAAAGATGGGACATACTCGACATAAAATTGGTAACAACTCTCTTTTTTGGCTGGTTATATGGTAGTTGTTACAACTGTATGCCTGAATGCATATATCCTTATTTTTTTTGTAAAATCTCAGTCAAAGCAATTCAGTGTTTGCCAGAGAGTTTGAAACACTGTTTTGGGTCCATGTCTACCCCCCACCATATTGTAATACAGAATAATTATCTGGCAGATAGTTTTCTGTATAGTATTGCATCTGCATTCAAGCACCTTGTCCTTGATTATCATATATGTACATGGAGCAATGATCTCATGAGAACAGAATCACTTTTATGAGCCATATGATACAGGAAAACATATGTGAACGCCATTATTTCTGGTTTCTTTTTTTTTTCCCTTGGAGTGTTGCATTACTTTTTCTTCAAGGGACTATAGAGTCTGCTTCATTCTTCTGTTTCCTGTTGTAGTTACCTCTTTCCTGTCTTCACAACAGAACAGTTGGTCCATGACTACTGAGAAATAAGCAGAAACTGGGGATATCTACACTTTCCCTCTGGTTTACAATTGCTGTTGCCCAATCAGTATAGCAGTGTCATATGTTAGAAATGTGTAGAGAAATACACATTTCTAAGGGTGTAGTAGTAGCTGTATGCAACTAAAGTGGAAAAACTATATAACTAACATTGTTATTGGCTAAGACATTTTGTTCCGATTTAAGATGAACTACTACATTATTCAACTAAGAATTTAATAAGAGCATAAATAAAAAAAACCCATATAATAAGTATGAATTTATGTAATTACATATTAACATATATAGCATTTAAGTAACAAACTGTTGATTTTCAGGGATTTTATTTCTTGACTTCTTCATGAAAAAATAATCTGTTTATTTCAATCTGGGATTAAACTAGGAAGGTGATTTAGAAAAAACTTTTTTTTTTTCAGTGCAATAGTAATAATGTTTAGGATGCAAGATCCTGGTGTCCCAGTAGTCATTGCTGTGATGCTCAGGTTTTAGCTTTTAGCTCCATTCTGGCCTTTCCTGCTATGGCTGGAGCTGCAGCCCAAGAAGGAGTTGGGAAGTTCCCGAGAAATGCTTCAGAAATGCATTAAGGGGAATTACAAAGGCAAGTGCAGGGTCCTGCACCTAGGAAGAACAGCCCCATGCATGGGAGGAACAACCCCATGTATCAATACAGGCTGGGGGCTGAGCTGCTGGAAAGCAGCTCTGGGGAGAAGGACCTGGGAGTCTGGTAGACAACAGGCTGACCATGAGCCAGCAATGTGCCATTGTGACCAAGGCGGCCAGTGGTATTCTGGGGCGCATTAAGAGGAGTGTGGCCAGCAGGCCAAGAGAGGTCATCTTCCCCCTTTACTCTGCCCTGGTGAGACCACATCTGGAGCACTGTGTCCAGTTCTGGGCTCCCCAGTTCAAGAGAGGCAAGGAACTTCTGGAGAGAGCCCAGCAGAGGGCTACAAAGATGATGAGGGGACTGGAGCATCTCTCTTAAGAGGAAAGGCTGAGAGGCCTGGGTCTGTTTAGCCTGGAGAAAACTGAGAGGGAATCTTATCAATCTTTATAAATACCTAAAATGAGGGTGTCAAGAATATGGGGTCAGACTCTTCAGTGGTTCCCAGTGACAGAACAAAGGGCAATGGACACAAACACAGGAAGTTCCATCTGAACATGAGGGAAAAACTACTTTGGGGGTGACAGAGCACTGGAACAGGCTGCCCAGAGAGGTGGAGGAGTCTCCATTACTGGAGACATCCAAAACCCACCTGGATGCTATCCTGTGTGACCTGCTCTGGGTGAACCAGCTCTGGCAGGGGGGTTGGACTAGCTGATCTTCAGAGGTACCTCCCAACCCCCACCATTGTGAGATTCTATAATTAGACATTTCACATTGAGGTTCAGGAAATGTCTGCCTCCAGCAGTGGCCTGAGCCTCCTTGTGCACTGCAGTGCCTCAGCTTTTTTTGCAGGAGAGCGCCACCTGACATGGAGGAATTGCCTTACTTTTATCTGGTCACATGGTGATTGGAGAAGTAATTCAGGGTGTTCATATCTCATTAACTGCTAGGGATTTTAGCAATATCTTAATATTATGCTACATAACCAAATACTTGGTACACTTGAGGATGAGCTGAATATGACCCTTAAGTACTGGCTTCATTCTTACTTCAGTCAGTGTAGGGCATATACTGGACCCATAGAAATAACTTTCTAAATGAGATGTTAGGGTTAATGAACCAGTTCTAATAGCTCCAATATTAAATTTTCATCTAATGTAATTCATCAGAACTAAATTGTTTATAATTAAGGTGGACATGTACTTTACAGCTGTTCTATACTGTAATGAAATACTAGTTAAGCATTAATCAGAGGACATCCGTGGTATTTATCTTTAAAAATTATTATTACTTTTTAATCCTTGCAGTATAAGTTTTGATAAACCTGGAAGGTTACCATCACCTGCTCTATGTGAGGAGATGGGAGGTTACCCAGGAAGAGAGGGCTATGGAATAGCAAGTAGGTAACTTGGTTGAGGAAAGCTCTTCCTTGCATGAGTAATTAACCAATGTCTTTACATGATCATCCAAGCTGTAGCAGGGAAATGCCTGTTAATCAAGCTGATCTTTGGTCATTTATACTTTCAAATCACTGGAGGCAGATCTGGAAATCTGAAATGGCCCCTTTGCTTTCCTCAGAGGTAACTGTATGTCAGTGGTAGGTGATGTAGTGTCTTCAAATCTGGGCATTTCAGAAATGAGGTGCTGATACACGAGCAAGTGAATTTTAGAGGTGGTCCAAATTGGTTTTAGTAAATGCCTGTTATGCTTCTGTTGCCTGCCTCATATTTAATATAGGAAATGTGACATGATCGCTAGAAATGAAAAAAGTATTGTGATTTTTGAGGAATTTGTATCTTTCTAAGCCAAGTCAGTTGCTTCTGTTGGGTGTTTCCAAGGTAGCCTTGCGAGGCTGTCTCTGGCAGGTTATTAAAAATGGGTGCTGCTCTTCAGGGCAGTGACTGTTCATGGGATGACCTCTGATCCATGAGTCTTCCTCCTGGAGATGGGAAAAATGTTCATTGCCTGAAGTAGAAGTAAGTGCAAGAATTTATTATGGTACTAATTTGTATGCATGTTGCATTTTAGGAGGACTAATGTTTTTTTCATGAGATGGTCAGCTTTTGGGGAGGCATCTTGCCTTCACTGGTAGATTTCAAATCTTGAATTTGCTTACTTTTTTAAAATTTCTTTCTTCCTTGTTAATTTTTGAACTTCAAAGATAGAGAAATGTGACTTTAAATAGATCGCAGCAGTTATGCAACACTGTAATTTTCATCCACTTACAGAGTATGACACATCCTTAAAATCAACTATTAATGAATTCTGTAATAAACTATGTTACCACTTACGAGCCTCTACTAGCTGGAAATAAATTGGTGCTGTGCAAAATGTTCAGTCTCAAAAGACATCCTGAACTGACCTGTTGGAGAGCAGCGTAGGGGAAAAGGACCTGGGGGTCCTGGTGGACAGCAGGATGACCATGAGCCAGCAATGTGCCCTTGTGGCCAAGAAAGCCAATGGCATCCTGGGATGTATTAGAAGGGGTGTGGTTAGTAGGTCGAGAGAGGTTCTCCTCCTCCTCTACTCTGCCCTGGTGATATTGTGTCCAGTTCTGGGCTCCCCAGTTCAAGAAGGACAGGGAACTGCTTGAGAGTCCAGCGCGGAGCCACAAAGATGATGGAGTAGAACATCGCCTTATGAGGGAAGGCTGAGGGAGCTGGGTCTGTTTAGCTTGGAGAAGAGGAGACTGAGGGGTGACCTCATTAATGTTTATAAATATGTAAAGGGTGAGTGTCACGAGGATGGAGCCAGGCTCTTCTCAGTGACATCCAGTGATAGAACAAGGGGCAACGGATGCAAGCTGGAACACAGGAAGTTCCATCTGAACATGAGAGAAAAACTTCTTTACTTTGGGGGTGACAGAGCACTGGAACAGGCTGCCCAGAGAGGTTGTGGAGTCTCCTTCTCTGGAGACATTCAAAACCCGCCTGGATGCGTTCCTGTGTGACCTGACCTAGGTGTTCCTGCTCTGGCAGGGGGATTGGACTAGATGAGCTTTTGAGGTCCCTTCCAATCCCTAACATTCTGTGATTCTGTGTGTGATTAAATCAAACCTAGGGGAGCTGGAACAGGAGAAGCAGGTCCCTCAGGCAGAGAAATAATCTTGGTTTGATCACTGGAAGACAGCAGAGCATTTTGAAGCTCCTGAAATGGTTGGTGTCTGAGAGAGGGCTTTGTGCTTCAGCCCCTTCTAGCACAAGAGCTGGTATTGCAGTGTAGCCTTGGCCTGCCTGCTTCTCCCCTGAGTTCAGAGCTACATTCCTGTGTTCTGACCCCAAGATACTGTGCCAAATATTGACACCTGTACAGGCAAACTCACAAGGAGTCAAAATGTACTATGTTTTGGCATCCAAACGTTAAAACAGGATGACTTTCTGGAATGCTTGTGAGGGTCATGAGTTGTGCTATGATACCTCAACATTAGGTCAGGTTCTTTAAATACTGTATACTCTGAAAGCCTTCAGGATCTGGTCTTTTGCTTGGCCCTCACACAGAATTCATCCCTCAGCCTTCAGCTTCATCATCCTTTGCATAATTGGAAATGCTACTGGTGCCAGCCCCACTGAAACCGTGCTGCTGGGGTACTGGGACTGACCATCTTGAAAGGGTAGGTGAGAGGGACAAAATGAACCTTACTCTCAACAAAAAAATAAGAGGGTTGTCACTTCCATGTAGCATTACCAGCGCTTCCTTTCGGTCCTGCCAGGCTCATCTGCAACCCCAATTAAAGGGGGAGAATGCCTGTCAAAATAAAATGTGACTTTTCACATCTTTGTTGTTTAGTAATAAATACAGAACATTTAGAGTCCAGATGCTGTTCTGGAAAAAAAATGTTAAAGAATATACAGTCTTTAACCAGAAAAAATGTAGCATTTGGTACTTGAGGGTTTTTTTCCCTGTGCTACAGAGAAGGCAACACCTTGAAGGAACTGTCTTCTACAGCATTGAGTTGGGTTTTTTTTTTAGATGGCTTACAATGTGCTTTTATCATCATAACAGAAGTTCTTAGTGACTCATACCATAAAAGCAGCGATCTGTTAATGAGGCATTTACCTTCAAATGCTTGAAATGCCATCTTGAGTGGTTTTAAGTATTAAGTTGTGGTAATATAACTGCACTGTACTTTAACAATTATCTGTATTTAAATTCTGGCTCTGACTTTTTGAAACTGTGATTTAGCATCCATGAGCCCCTAAATACAGGAGATTTATGTGAAGGCTTTAATTCTAGGTCCTCATTCTTGGAAGACATTTTTCTGAGAGAATTTAATCAAAATAACCTGTAGGGCTGGAATTCTGCCTTCCATCACTAAGTTGTGGCCTTTTGACAATGATGATATTTGCTTTCAAGTTCTGTAAATTCTCAGACTCTCAAAATATGTTGCTGTGCCTCCACAATCAAAACAGTCATTTGTACTACAGATAATAGAGTTTTGTCCCGCAAGGTAAAGCAAAGAAACAGTAATGCTTATGTACTTTTACTGTGGCTGTGATGCAGAGCCCTAGGAGAGCCTCCAGCATAAAACCAAAAAAAGCACAGCAGGCAGATGTAGTAGATATTCACAAACAAGCAAAGCAAGAAAGGCCACCATACTGTGTCACAGTGTGCCTGCAAAATAGAGGCCAATGTGATGTTGGACTGAGCAGTTGGTTTAATTACAGGGAAGTGCAAATAATAAGAAAACACTGTTAGACCGTCAGAACACCTGCATAAGGCTTCCTTAAATCGTCACAGTTTCTCTGAATCCTGCCAGCAGTGGTGCTTCTCCGCCACTCTCACAATCCCATTGCTCTCCTGATGGCTTGCTTGTCTAAGAACATTTTGCTGGTTATTCTTTTTTTTTGGCCAGATGGTGATCCCGAAGGTACCCAGGGATGTTGTTTTGCCCATTCCTAGCCCCATTACCTACCTGTCTTTCACTCCGTGTTGCCATTCATTCAGGAGGGGAATATTATCATGCTGTCCCCCAATATGTGTGTCAAATGAATGTCACATAGCCAATACAAAGCTCAGGTTTTTTGAGTCATGCACACCACAGTGATCTCCACTCTTGAACTTGAACTTACTTTCCTATATTGCCTTCCTACAGACAGCTGCTCCACTGTTCCTGTGAGGCTTTTGCAGATGCCATGCTCTACAGCACTTGCTAGATTTTTAACTAGCTGTACTGGCAAAACCATCTTTTCTGCACATGGGGAGGTTTTTGCTTCTTTTGAAAAGCATCTTGCAGCAGCGTTGTGGTGCTGCCAGAAACATCTGCCTCGTAATAAAGATTTATGTGCTGTATATAAGTCAGCACTGACAATCCCAGACTGTTTGTGTGCTCTGCTAATACAATGACTAAGTCTTCAAAACCGTAACATTCAAAGCTCATGCTTGTCTCTTTCCATTTGTCCTTTTGGTGTGGTATCTGTGTTTTCTGTTTCTTAGCCAGTTATTTCAGAGCTAATTCAATTATTTTAAATGAGTGCAGATTTTTTTCCCCCCAGTGTTTCATTTCTTATCTCCCGTGCAAATAGGGGTCTATGAAACTGCATTAGTTTCCTTGTAAACTTGGTAGATGCAAGAAAGTGCCCTGTGACTTCCTTAGTCCGTGTATCCTCATCGCTATTGCCACAATGCAATATGTTTTTACAATCTATAATTTGATTGCATAGTGAATACCTGGTCAAGGTGCTTAGGGTTTTGGGTTGGGTTTTTTTGTTACTACTTACAATGGATGACTTAGAATCAAAAGCGTTAAATGAACACGTAATGGGAAATTCTCCTTAAAAAGTCTGTGTAAAAAATATGCCTGAAGGACGAACTCCGTTTTCTGTCATACTGAAATAAATTGGGAGGAATGAAACATTAAAACCTCTATGATAGTAGGAAAAAAAAAACCAACTTATAATGGATGTTGCTATCAAAATCTTAACTTCTTTTTTTCCTTTCTGATGTGCAGAAATGTTTTACTGCTTATTCCAGCTTTACCATTTCCAAAATATAGGCTTTGTTGAAAGGGGTGAATCCAGAACAGAGTCTTTTGTTGAGGCCTTTCTTAAGTAAGGTATAAATAACTATAAAATGAGAATATTAAATTATAATGGCCAACTTGCAAGACAAAAAGCACACCCAAAAAGACATCTGAAAGAGGTAATGATGGAGATTTGTTCTGCTATAGATTTGTTACTAAGTGTCTGACTTTGCTGTCAATTTGTGGAAAAACTAATTGAGGTTGGACGGGACTTGTGGAGGTCTTGGCCCTGCTTAAGCCGGACAAGTTGGACACCTAGAGCTGATTGCCCAGGACCATATCCAGATGACTTTTGAATATCTCCAGGAATGGAGACTCCACTACTTCTCTGGGCAGCCTGGCCAGTGCTCAGTCACTCTCACAGTGAACGAATTCTAGGCAGAGAAACACGAAACTCAACCCGTATCTTGGCATGACTGTTATAATGATCTCCCAACATAAAAATGAGGCTGAAAAGTTGAAATGATCATTGGATATGTTTTGTAATCCATTGTTTTCTTTTTTTCACTGTGAAAGGAAATGGAATAGAAAGGGGTTTCCCCAGATTTTGGATGATGTGAGCAGACTTTGTAGAAGTCCACAGAGGCTCAGAGAGTTTCGGGAAGCTTTTCATGGCGAAAGGTTTGGGTGCTGCAGGATACCTGCTGAAGTTCGTTGCCTGTAGGAATCCTGCTGGCACCCACCTGAATAGCATAGTGCTACCATGCTAGGCAGGATGGAGAAGATAGGCCATCTTGCTTATGCTTTCCAGCAGATTGGGGGATGAGAAGGGGGCTGCGCAGCTGCCTGAGGATGGGCAGCAAGGGGCACTGACTTACTCTGAGATCCAATTTCTCTTAAACATTCATAGCACCTGATCAAAAGCTTTTCAGGGAAGACGGAAATGTGCAGGGTGTTTCGTTCTGAAACACATTGCCAGAAAGATGACTAACTGAGCTACTTGACTAGTTTTAGGAAATATTAAGTGAGTTCTTATGTGATTGTGGTTTTGTGAAGTTGCATTTTTTAGGGCACGGATGTTTTGCTTCCACCCTTACTCTCAAGCAATAAAAATTTGGATGATCAAAAGGTTATGTTAAATAAAACCAAACCAACCAAACAATAAACCACCCCAAACTTTCCATTTTTTTAGCCTGTGTGATTTCCCCAACCATGTGTTGGTTTCTGAGCCTGTAAGGTATAACTGGATCATACTTTATGGTTTTTTTTCAATACAGTCCACAAACTGAAAAAATTCGATTGACCTAAAAGGAAATTGGTATTCCCTCCTTAAGCTTTTTTTGGAGTAGTGGGATTTGAGGTTCTCAAGTGATCCACTGTTTCCAGATATGGAGGCTAAATGAAATAATGAGTATGATACATGTGGGCAGCACTCTTTGTAAGCCTACATTTGCGAGTCTTTTCTTGCAGACTGTTGTTACCATGTAGATGTATATACTGTGTGGCCACCAATATGGGATAGGTATTGTATATTGTTTTGCTTGGGTTTTGTGGTGTTTGTTTCGTTTTGTTTTTTCCAGAAGATCCCTAAATAGAGTACTCTATTGGTGACGAGGTTTTTAGAAGTAATCAATGTCTCTTAAAAAGGCTATGCAAATCCCGTTTTTACCACTTAACATTAAACTGAGGTGTGGTTAGGGTTCGATGTTGTAGGTAACCAACGT
Source organism: Podargus strigoides (assembly GCA_028020825.1). Lineage (NCBI taxonomy): Eukaryota > Metazoa > Chordata > Aves > Caprimulgiformes > Podargidae > Podargus > Podargus strigoides. The sequence continues at coordinate 10,635,961 of CM051623.1, read as the reverse complement.
AGTAATATTAGATAGGTTCCTGATTTTACATGTATTTGTGGTAGTTATTGTAAACTATGCTTTGTAAGATCTTAATTTATGCTAGTACTGAAAATAAGCTTGATAAATTCACTCCCTTACATGCATGAACAGAGTTTGGTATATTGTACAGACTCTACTACTTACATTATCAGGGCTAAAAATGCTCAGAAGAGAACTAAATGTGATTGTTATTCATTTAGGACTCACATGAGATGAAATTACTCTATCTGTTGTATTGCTGTAATTGTATACCATATTAGTATATTGACAGTATACTGCATCTTACTCAAAATTACATGTTTTTTCCTGTATTTTCAAGCAGTTAATTTGCCCACAGATTTGTAAACTAATGCATCAGATTTTGCCAGAAAATCCACAATAGTTCTGCTTCCTTTTAGCAAACACATTACACAATTATAGGGGACTTTAAAGCTGTGAATGTGGAACTTGCACTGACTTCCATCAGAAGACCAGATCCAAATCTTTGCATAATCAGCCTCTACCCAAATGCTTAAAGCATTTGGTTCCATTAATTAGTTTTAAACTTAGTTTGCCATCTGTATCCTACTAATAATATATTTTTGCAGTAGATGTTAAAAAAGAAAATGCAGTGAACAGTATTGGCAAAAAATACCCCAAAACCCTACATGTAGATATTGCCAGATTCTGATATCTTCTTTAAAATAGTCCTTGGTTTCCATTTCTCAAAATTGAGTGTCCTTTTCTGATCTTGGACATTTGAACACTTCCTGAGGGAGGCCTGTAGGTTGGTGTGCCTGAAGGTACTTGTGGCTGTGGAATCCTATTTCTCACTTGACAGTGTTCCCTCAGGTTTTGGATTCTTATTAACAGAGCTGGTGGTCATGCAGTTTGCAGCCTCACTGGTAAGAGTGACCTGGAGTTGCAGTGACAACTGGGAGGGAAGGATCTGGCTAACAAGAAGCTTGATATGAGCCAATGTGTACTTGCAGCCCAGAAGGCCGACCATATGCTGGGCTGCATCACAAGAAGCGTGCCCAGCAGGTCGAGGGAGGCGATACTCCCCCTCTGCTCCACTCTCGTGAGACCCCACCTGGAGTACTGTGTCCAGTTCTAGGGCCCCCAACACAAGAGGGATGTCAAGCTATTGGAGCGGGTCCAGAGGAGGGCCACAAAGATGGTCAGAGACTTAGAGCTCCTCTACTATGGGGACAGGTTGAGAGAGTTGGGTTGTTCAGCCTGGAGAAGAGAAGGCTCCAGGGAGGCCTTATAACACCTTCCAGTACGTGGAGGGGCGTACAAGAAAGCTGGAGAGGGACTTTTTACAAGGACCTGTAGCGACAGGATGAGGGATAATGGCTTTCAACTAGAAAAGGGTAGATTTAGATTAGATATTAGGAAGAAATTCTTTCCTGTGAGGGTGGTGAGGCACTGGCCCAGGTTGCCCAGGGGAGTTGTGGCTGGCCCCTCCCTAGGAGTGTTCAAGGCCAGGTTGGATGGGGCTTGGAGCAACCTGGTCTGGTGGGAGGTGTCCCTGCCCATGGCAGGGGGGTTGGAACGAGATGAGCTTTAAGGTCCCTTCCAACCCAAACCATTCTGTGATTCTGTCATATCATGGTGCTTGTAGTACTGCAGCGCTCTGTAATGCTTTGCACATCCGCAGAGTCTCTCTGCCCAGGCAAACTTCTTTTTACAACTAAAGATTAATCACCTACTGGGCTTGTAGATTAATTTTATTAACAGGCACGTACCGGATCATTAGTTTGGGCTCATGGCTTGATCTCACATTTTATAAATAGTAAATGAAGTGAAAATGGGATTAAAAAGTGAAAATAACGCTATGAAGTATGAAAACCATGCTGTTGTTTAAATAAGTTAGTAGTTGGAGGAGACATTTTACCAAATTGCTTTTTAAAGCTTTTTTTTTTCTCTAATTTTTGATTAAATTTTTTTCCCCTCTACGTTTTATTATTTATTATACTCAGTATACAGTTTATTAGATGCTCAGCAAATAGTTTACAACTCTAAATTTTACCCTGATAGTACAATTGCAGAAGCTTTGTTCATGTGTTAGGATGTAAAACCAGAAAAATAACATTCCTCAACTGGTCCTGTCAAAGCAGAATATTTGAGGGACTGAATCTCCTTTTCTGGCTATGCAGGCACAGTGCTCGTTAATGAGAGCAAAGGCAGAACAACCCACCTAGCGATCCATTAATGGGGCTTTGTGGCCTCTCTGGTTATGAGCAATGACCACTAATGACCCATTAGGTTAGAAAACTGAACGCTATTACAACAAAATGCTGGCTGAATTACGCATCTGGTTTAATTTTCTGTTCTGAGATAAGATGAAACTGAGATTTTCTTATTTTGAAGTTTACAGTGGACTTTTAAAAGTTATTTATGAAGTCACTGACTTCTGTAAATTCTGCCTTTTGAGTTCTTTGCAATTGGACCGTTACTGTCAGTGGAAGCTTCGTGTCTTGTTGATGTAGGTCTCTGCGTACACTCAAGCATCTCCTACCTGTACAGCTGTTAGGAGCTCAGCACAGAGCCCAACATTTTTCTTCCCTAATGGAAACCTCACGGTGTGACACAGCGTATTACTGATTTTATAAACCAGCTTGTGCTTTAGCAATGTCTCAGTTGATGATAGCAGCGTGTGAATCTCAACTCAGTTCTCCAGGCCACTTGTCGCCCTATGGACATCAGTGGGGCTTAAAGCATTATGGGTTTGGGTCCAGGAGTGGTGCAGACTGGAGTGTTGTTTATTGACAGCTACAAGGTGTTGGCAGTGACCAGTTTGGTGTCCTGAGTTGCTTCTTAAAATTTGCTTTTTATGCAAGATGAGAACAAGGAACAGCATCCTTGCAGCTTATGAACCTGAAAATTTTGTAACCAATGGGGTTTGGCTTTTAAAAATGAATAAATGCATGCCTGGGTGGGTTTAAATTTAGTGAACTAATTGATACTCTATGATTGTTCCAGAGCATTTTCCCTGCTTAATGGTGATGAGATAATATTTTAAGCAAAACATCATCAGTCCCTCGAATTACTGGTTTTATTTATTAGGAGTGAGGAACCTCTTGGTTTTAGTTTTTAGGATTTCTATCAGTTTTTCCTTACCTGTAAAGGTGGACAGGCTTCACTAAGCAGCACAGCTACTGAAGGAAGCAAACTAACACACAGTATGTTAATTTGTTTTCCCTGTCCTTCAGTCACAGTGAGGAGAGTCTAAATATTTCAGTGACTGAGACTTCGGATTCCCGCTCCTTGCTACACAACAACAACAACAAAAGCTATTTATAGCAATAACAGTTAGCAGCGGTACAGCAGCCTCAGACAGCTATAGGCGGCGTCTCGCCATGGACCACAAATGTTAACTGCTTTTGCACTGAATGCCTCTGTGAAAACAAAGAGCACTGAAAAATAAAGATCAAAGCGAAACCAAAAGAAAGATTTTTTTATTGCTATGTTTTACTTTGCTGGCAGACCAGAGCAAAGGTTTTCTGAACATTTAAAAGATGAAAAAGGTGAAGAATCCCAGAAGCGATTTATCTTGAAGCGAGATAACTCTAGTATTGATAAAGAAGACAATCAGGTTGGTTCTCGGTTCGAGAGTTGCTGAAATTTGTTCTGTTTTTGAAGGTGGGCTGACTGATGTTATTGTTGTTCTTTTGTTGTTGCTCTCCTCCTCCCCTGCCCTCCTGCCCCCTCCCCGCCTCCTCTGGCGTACGTACCACCGTGGGTAGCATCGAGCCCCGGCGTGGCCGCTTCAGCCGTGGCAGTGTGTTGGGTTTGCATGGGCGGTTTGCTTGGCGCAGGACTTGCTGCATGCCCACGGGAGGGGGAATGCCGGCGGCTCTGGGCTATGTGGAAGGCTGTGTCAGTCGCATTTCTCAATGTCTCGCCTAACTATGGCAGTTGTTCCGCTCCCTACAGCTTTCTCCTTCTGTTGTATCCATTCAGAGCTGGATTTCAGTATGGACCGATGATAAACTGATGTAGCCCAAAAGGAGAGAGGAAAAAAAAAAATTAAAAAAAAATTAAATATTCCCCAAACAAACATGTGATGGTGAGGCCAGGTTGATTTTTTTTATTTAAACCATTCTAAATTAAGTTTTGACCAAAAATAAATCAGTTTCATCTTTTAGTTCCCTTCCTCCTCCTGTGTCCTCACCACCTTTTACTGTCTAACTTACTTGCTTGTCATGCATGTACTGTGGCAGACGTTCCCCCTCTGTGTTGCCTGTGCCGTAACACCTTAGGTGAGCCCAGTGAGTAGGGGAGCGCCAGGGAAATGTGTGTGTGTGTGTGCTGCCTTTAAAAGCGGGTGTCGTGCCGTTTCACTCCAGTGCAAGCTGTGTATGTGGAATATATTAACAACCAAAAAAAAAAAAATAATCCAAAAGGGTTCTGATGTGAATTGCTTGTATGAGAAAATTCTTACAGGTAAGAAGACAGCATATACTTTCTTTGCTTAGGTTTTATTTGTTGGAGGGACCTGCCAGTGAGTCTCTCATTGCCAGTCTCCATGTTTTCAGTAACATGATTTTTTTCCTTCCCCACCCCCCCCTTTTTTTTTTTTCTTTGACTTTCAATTGTACATAGCAGCCTTGCCAGTTAGGCTGCATCTGAGTTGGCTTCAAAAGCAAAACCCAAGCATTTTCAGGGTGTGATGAACACGAGGATCAACCAAGCAGCATGACTTATCTCACCAGGTGCTGGGCTGTAGGGGGAGAAGGAGCAGTGCTTGAAACATGATTGCCAATGGAGTATTTCTTGCTGGGGGTCCTCTTCTCCTCTTCTCGCTCCCACGGCACATCCATTTCCCACACTGTGGTTTCCAAGAGGCACAAATGGATGTTCTTTTCCCAGCAAAACTGAAGGCGAGGGTTCCTTCACGGGGTGGAAATGGTTAAAACTGTCATGCCAAATATTTGGGACTTCTCCTCGTACACATAGACTTTGGTGGGTTTCTTCTAGGGTCTGCAGCTTAGCTCTTAGCCTAGTCACCCTCTTTTCTTCCTTGATTTTGTAGGTAGTGCAGCACTGCCTGTTCTCTTGCTCCTTGCAGCTGGTAGGGGAGTTGAGAAATCCTAGCAGAGGAGCACAATGGGACTTAGGCTTGGGTTGAGAACACCCAATTTTAGGACAGTGGGTCCACAAAAGCTGAGTGGAAAGCCTCGTTTCAGCCACTTGTGCTACGAACCCCCTGTGCAGTGTCTGACTGGAAACCCACGGGTGCCCAGCCTCACAGGGCACTTTGTGCAGGAAATGACAGCTATCACTTTCATGCTTCATTTGTTTAAGTGAACATTTATTATTCTCAGCTGACAGTTACTTAATGGCAGTTTTTAACAGCTCAACTTATATAACCCTCCTGGTTTTCTTTCTGCTCAGCAGAACAGAATTCTTCCATTTAGAGATGACAGACGAAGTAAATCAATTGAAGAGAGAGAAGAGGAGTATCAGAGAGTGAGGGAGAGAATATTTGCACAAGATGTGAGTAGTTGTTTTAATTGCCTCTTTAGTGCCATACCTTTGCCAGTAGTCAGACAGTCTTGCCCCCCTCCAACATGACCACCGCAGCTGGACTTGCCTTGTGGAGCTGGAGGTGACAGGGAAGTGTGACTGGCGCAGAGGGTCTGAGAGGAGCTCAAGAGATGCAGAGATTGGTTTCTGGAGAAGGAGGTGATAAGAGTTGCAGGGAGAAGGGTAGAGGAGAGATCAGACCCAGCATGTTGTCTGGGGTGTGCTTATCCCATTTCTTTGAATGATCGTGTTCATGTGGTCTAGGTTTCCTTCCTTTTTCCTCTTCTTTTGCCACCCAAAGAGCAGTGATTTAAATGGACACTCTCAATAATTTCAAATACCTGTCTTATTTCATATTTGTTTCAAGTTCAATCAAATTTTGTAAGTGTCCTTCTGCAGACCCTCCTTATGGTTTTGTTTCAGCACTCCAGCACTAAGGCACGAAGAAAAGCCAGAGGTTAAACATGGCGTTGCACAGGGGTTTTTTGAAATGACTGATTAAGGAACTGTATTTCTGCCATCAGAAAGAATTGGTCACGTTGTTGATGATTCTATTCTGAAAGGAATAAAATTATATAGAGATTTTAATTCCTGCCTTTACCAAAAAATCAGAATTTGCACAAGTTATGTTGCTAGAGGAAAACATTTAAATATGAAATATCTGTGAGCAATACCTCAAGTGCCTGAAAAAGGAAGAAAATCATAATTTGTTATAATACTGTAATAACAGAGTCCTAAAAGGAAAAAAAAAAAAATTAAAATCATCATTTTATTGTTTCATCTCACATCTTGGTGGGTGTTCTCCCACTTAGAGCAATATGGGAATAAACTCAATTAAAACTACTACTGAAAATCATATTTGACAGTGTCCTTTTAAATTAAAACTGCTCATATGTTGCAGGGCTAATAGTATTATTTTAGATACCCTTTTATTTTGCTCTGGTTTTGGAGTTGCACACATGCAAGTTATTTTTCTTTAGCAGAATACATTGTATAGTTTTAAGGTGTGTGTTGTCTCATTTGTGATACGTAATTTTGCTTATTTATAAGCAGCTTGCCACATCTAAATGTTTTTAGCCTGGCTTTTTCTTTCTTGACTGAGATAATTCCAGTAAAAGCAGAGGCCCTTCGGTTTACATTTTGCTTTCAGCATGTGGGTCTGGTGTAAATACTGTCACAGTATATATGGTAGAGTTAGAGTTGTTCAAAGGCTGCAAAAGCATCTTTGCAACCTGTCTCCTACATGAAAGTTGCTATTTCTCATTGTTGTTGCAGTTGCTTATTACAAAGAAGCTTGTACAAAACAGAAAAAAATCTTTGGGTTATGAAGCAAACCGTTGTTTAAAAATACCATATGGAAAGTTGTTGCCAAAATAATGCAGTTTCTAGCACAAGCAGCAGCTAGAAGTGCCAGGCTGGGACAGGGAGGTGGCTGGAAAAGTGTGCTGGAACTCACTCCACAATGTGCTGCTGTTTTTATCTCTAGATACTTGTGTTTTAAAGACAGGCAAGGGGGGAGCATTTTTATTGCTCGCAGCAAGAGCTGATAGTGGTCCATTGGATTAGCATCTCCGAGTGGCAAGACTGAAGTAACAGTGTGGTTTGTGGCAGGCATTTTAAATGGATTGGGAGTGAGTGTTTTTAAAAATCAGCAATGTTAGATGTCTCTCCCTCTCTCTCTCATATCCACTCATTTGCTCTCTCTCCCTGCTATTGCAGGTGTTGGTGAGCATCATAGTGCAGGGAATCTCAGCAAGCTGTGCTAATAATATTAACAGGAATATATGTTTTAGCTGAGCTTTTTTGAGTGGAGCAGTCCCTAAAGATCTGAGGTGGGTTTGGGATGATGTCAGTAGTTGTGGTGGTCGAAAATGTCATTTTTTTTCAATTTTAGGAAAGAGAGCAATGGCTCCCTATTATAGCTAGCCACTTACTGCATGTAAGACTTTATAGTTTTAAAGCCCTCTGCAATTATCAATTAATCCAGTTCTCCCCAGGTTTTTTGGAGGTAGGTACCTAAGCCTCGTAATCCTGCAAGTTATAGATGTAGAAAGAGAAATAGGGAGGGGTTAATCATGTGATATTTTTATTATTTCTATACTGTTTACACTGCTGTAGTCAAGCCTTGATCAGTGCATTGCTTATGACCCTTTGAAAATGGATTATAGATACTTCACTTCTAATTAGAATATGCATGAAGAGAGCTTGCATGAGAGGTCTCCAAAGGGCAGCCATAAAGATCAAGAGTACTGCTGTCACTTGTTGCACCAAGCACCCCCTCTCTAGACATATTTGAGGCACCCAGAACTCTTTGGATAATGTATCAGCTCAAGAGTCAGAACTGTGGACAAAATTTAGGAGGAAGAGGCAGTCTGGTTACAGGGGCAAAAATTTTGTGCGTGTTTTAAGTGCTGTGAAAAATATCTTAACCCAGACTCCACATACCAGCTCTCTTGCCATTCCTTGATTTTGCAGCACTTGAGTGCTCCGGATTATCTTCATTTCCAAGTGGGAAGGTTTTAACAAAATAAATCTGTTCATGAATAATGCCATCATTATGATAGTCCTTATGATGATTAGTCTGATATTAGTCAGTTTAAATTATACTTTCTGGCAAGTTTTCCCTCTGCTGTGTTGGCTATCATAAATTTTGACAAGGGGAGCTGGAGGTTTTAATGACTCCTGTCATGTGTAGAGTCATAGCAAGTAGCAGGGACTGAGAAGCATGTTAACGTGATATCTTCATAAAAGGATTGGTGAAGAAATAAATAGTTATTAAATATGATTGTTCCAGCTCACAGAAATAAGAACTACAAAGTGCACCTGAAACTTTGCAGGCTGCTAACAGTAAACCAATGCTGCACGAGCTCTGTTATGCTCAAAGCTGTTTTCAAGGTTATTTTTTAATTGCAAAGCCTACAACCTTCCTTTTCAAAACACGTTTTTATTGGAAACTTAGTTTTACAACAATTTGTGACTTTTACAACCGAGTACCCTGGAGCAGAGGACTTGGAGTATCTGGGTCTTGCAAAGAAGTTGCTTGTCTGAACTGCTTTAGTTGTTTTCAGCAGGTTGGAAACTAATTATCCAAGAAAGACAAAGAACAATCTAGAAGAATGTTAAAAAGTATGTTTTCCTTTCTCTCTGTTAATTCAAGTTGTAGATTGAACTGAAAGTCCCAAACGCGTGCCTAAATGGTACACTACGTTTGGCTTTTAAGCATTCAGAAAATTGCTTCTAAAGACCAGCAATCAAATTAGATAGGGGAAATTTCATTCTTTGAGGTTAATGCAATGTATAACCTCATGAGCCACAATCACGTAAGGTCCATCCATTGTCCATAAATGTATTCTCTCGTAACCATTGTGTAGTCACTGAAAAACGTAGATGTTTTATTACTTACACAAATGCTAGAACTGCCTGTGGTACACATGGAACTTATTAAAGGAAATGCACCATGCTTTTTATATTTTGCTGTTAATTGTAATGGCTATTTTTGACTAAGGAGCGTATTCTGAAAAGCCAGATCCTTTCGATAAAATAAATCATGATTCCTCTACTTAAGAAAACACGGAGTATTTTAATCACTCTCTGATTAAATCTCTGATTAAAGAGAGTCATGAAATAAATATTTGGAAAAGTGGCTTAGCCTGTCCTATCCTAGTAGGAAAAGATTAGAAAGAAGAGAGTTCAAAATTAATAAAAACAAAACAAAGACATGCCTCGTCTTGGCTACCATAAACTAGTAGATATTAAAACTCCCATACTGCTGTACAGAGCCTTTGTTTGTGGCTGCAGATGAAGCAATAAGCATTAGTTGGAAGCCTGAGATCTATCACGTCTTGTTAACTGACAGGAAAATGATTACCTGATGGTATCCACTGCAGGATATTGCTGCATGTTAATAGTTATCTATGTTGGCTAATGTAATTAAAAACAAAAGCAGCAAACCCCCGTATACCTAGTGCACTGTCAGAGCTGGTGCACGTTTTTCAGTTGAGACTTTAAAAGGTTCTGGGAAATTGGAAGAGCAAAATACTTGTTTCATAAATGGCTGTTAATCATGCAGAGCACCCTAATGGAAGTCTTGCATGTGAAGGTCTCTGAGGAGGTGAATTTTTAGGTAATCTTGCATAACTTTTTTCCTACTGTGCATTTGTTATCAGTGTCTTTGAGTATACAAAAGCCAAGTGTTTTAAGAGTGTTTTTGAAAACAGCTGTGCTGTGTACTTAAGCTTTCCTGGTGCTTTAAATTGAGCATTATCGATGCTATAGATCAGGAAAGTGAGTTCTGACCTTGTAGGAGCTAAATTGCTATCCAGAGCTGCTTAGCCATCTGATTTTTAACAGTAAGAATAACATAATTTTAAAAGTGCATGTCTTCTCTGCCTCTCAGCCTCACACCTGTATTGAAAAGTAGTTTCTGGGGATTGTGTGGCCCTGTGCCAGGATCATCAGCCAGGAAGACAAATGGAGTTATTACAGACTGTCTTTAAGTCTATATGCAGTTGATACTGGTTCCCATCGAGACACTAAAAAGGGAACAGACCTCTCCACTTGCTTGATAAAATATAAATTCCAGACATTTATTCTGCTTTATGCCCCAGTCTCTATAAAAACCTGAAAAAATAAAAAAAAGTTCAAAAAATCCAGACAGGTACATGCCCCTTTGCTTTTGTAACTTTGTGGGGACACAGACCAGTACTCTGGTCTAAGTGAAGGTTTTTACTAGCTTTTTCTGGAAGCGTAGCTATAACACTGCTTTGGAAGTGTGAATGCAGTGGTGTCAATGCACAAATGCCTATCATGAACCTCAAAGTGAAGACACAGCCCCACAGCTGAGGTTGGACAAGCCCATGGGGTGATTTCACTATGCTCGTAGGTAGTTAGACTATGCTGAAGTCTGCACAGCCACATTTGTTGATGAAACCTTGTGAGTAAGGTACATAACATGAGAGAAGAGGCAGAGTCGTAGTTGCACAAAGGATCGCAGAGGTTTTAGGTGGAGCGGTTTGTGTCTCCTCAGCCTGGGACAAAACCTGAGGTCTCCTGTAGCTGGTGGGAATTTGGTCCCTGGCAATGGAGAAATTGCTCCTGATGTCCTGAGGCTTTATGCAAAGGAGACACGCTGGCCACCAGCACAGCCCAGAACCTTGTGTGTTTAGTTGGATTGCAGGGTGGGAGATCACCTGGGAAGGCCATGGAGCTGTCAGATGTTCCCTGATGTGGATGCTGGGTGGATGAATGCCTTCTTAGGGCTAAATTCCTTCTTTGTGCAAATTGATGGGATGGCACTGGCTGTGGTGTCAAGGGAAAACTTTGCCGGTGCATCTGCTGGAGCACTGGGAGTGATCAGTGTTGCTTCAGGTGTTGGCCAGCGCTCTGAGTGGCTCGTTAGCTCACCCTTTTCTAAACAGAAACATCCCAGATCCATGCGTATCCCGTACCATTAAAATTTGACACAGCTAATGATGGCATTGCATTATTCTTTGAGCTGAGTCCCGTTGTTACAGAAGGAATGGGCATGATCTCTGGTGCCTGCCTTTTATTTAAATTCCACGCAAGTACTGACTGTCCTTCCTTCTGTACCTCATGGAGATATAATCCAGTGTCAGCTACGAGGCACTTTGTGTAGTGAACATGAAATAGGAGGGAAATGAAAAAATCAAAGAGGGAGAATTATTCATGGGAAATTGAGCACAGCTTCATTTCTCTGCATAAAAAATTAAGTAACACTAAAAGAATTATACACTTGCCAACAAGATTTATTTCTTCTAAGTCCTTCACCTTTCTCTGGATCGAAGCCCTCCAGCAGAGAACCTTTTTTGCAATAAACTATTATTGTTGTTAATATTATTATTAAGATGATTATCATCATTTTATATCTCAATGTGAGCATGACTCTTTCCAACTGTAAAATGTGAGATCACATAGTATTGCTAAGTACCGCAGTATCTTCTCTCCCTTTGAAGAACTTTGTCAATTCTGCATGCTTTCCTCCTGTTTGTCCTTCCTACCTGCAGCTCTGTGCTATTCTGCAATCTTATTTTGAGATGGTAGGGCAGACCAGTGGAACCTTATATTATTTAGGAAAAACGTTTTTCCCCTTCGAATTGCCAGTATTCCACACATACCTCCTTCTTCTGATCTCAGAACTGAGAAGTTTCAGTTTGTTTCCGAACTGAGACCCCTCATTTGGCAATGTGTTGTAATGCATGGAGTTTATTTTACTGGCCTGACCTTATTCTTGACCTTTTTTCCCTCTTGTCTTCTGCAAATGCAAATGATGCATGAATTGAATTCAATCCCCTTAAGCCTGAACAGGGGAGATATTTCTAAAATCAAGGAAGGAATTGGAACAGCAGAGCATATCTAGAACGTCTGATACAATGCCTTTTTTATTTTTCAGTCAGTTTGCTCCCAGGAAAACCTTTTTGTGGAAAACAGGTAAAAAATAGCTTTTTTTTTTTTTTTTTCCTGGTGTTAAACTTAGCTGTTTCTCTTATTATTTTGTCTATCTATGGTTCTGTAGTTGTTTATCGTAATGCAAAGGCTGTTGAGCAAATTTGTAATCTACATTGTCTGCAGCATTTTTCTGCTTTAAGGGGGTGGGGGACAGAAAGAGATTGCCTTTGCAGTATTGTATCTGAGCAGATAAGGTGTTACTGCTGCTTTCCCAAGATTTTGCATTTCAGTTTAAAAACCAGAACGGGGTGCGGGGAGAAACCCACCAAATGTTTCATTTCAAATGCTCAACCTGTCTCTGGAGTACCTTTAGAATTTAACTTACTGATCTTTAAAAAGCACTCCAGCAGTGGCTGGATGATGGTATTTATGGAACACCAGACTTGTGTTTCTGTTGTTTAACCTGCTCTCCTGTGAGGCTGAGCGGCAGCACTGACTTCACTTGTTGCTTGTGAAGGTTCACAAGTCCCCCAGACCAGACCTGCTTTCCTGCTGCATTGTGGGAACGAAATGGTGACATCTGAGCCAACCGTTAGTTTGTGTTACTGTGTGATAGTTCTTACGGATGTTCATTTTATCATAATAAATCCATTCAAAACAAAGGGAAGAAGAAACTGTGCTTAATTAAGATCTAAAAAATACAAAGTGTTAGCTCTGTAGCAGCCATAAATTTAGATAAACTTCGTTGAAGATCTTCAAAATTGTGCACCTTTATGGCAGATAAGGATTTTAACTAAAACACTGAGAATTTCTCTGGTGAGTGGTTGAGCAGTGCTAGCCCAAGTCTATCCTGAGCAGGTTTTAAAACTGTTTATCATCCCCTTGAAGAAGGGGAAGTTATCTTTAACAGTATTTCTATCTCTGTCCATCTTTACATCTGTCATATGCATTTATGGGTAAGGCTGTTCCCATAGAAAATGACTCCACAGTAATGGTATAAACCAGTTTTTCTGATGGACAGTTCTGAAAGTGGAATGAGCGAGGTTCCTCAGGAGGTACTGGCCACTGTCACCTAACCACCTCATATTATGAGAGCCAAGGATATTTCCTCAGCTGCTGCTTCTGTATCATGACTATGGAGATATATTTTATCAAAATAAATTTTAAAAGCAACAGAGCAACCCAAAAAGCAAAAAGAAGGTGCTCCCATGAACCTCCTTTGCCCTATCTGGAGAGAATGGGAAAATAAATGTGACATAGTTGTTCATGTTCTCAAGTCAGTAGAGAGAGTGCTTAGACACTCTGCTGCTGAGTAGCATTGGGTCCCTTATGGGATAAACCATGAACTTCATAGCCAAGCCTCCACTGGTTTATGCATTCAATCCCACACCTGCAGGCAGAAGCATGTGGCCAGTTCTGCTGTTAGCACTTGGTTCACTTGGCTCAAACCCAGGACAGGTGGCTAGCTGACCACCTTTCCAGGTGTGAGGATGCATACCCAAGTGGAGACCAGTAAAAATCCAGGTTGGAAATTGGGCTTCTGGTACTGCCTGTGCTGTTGTTGTCGGCAGGGATACTTCAGCTGCGTTCCTCAGAACACAGCTTTGTCTTGCTACATGCCTTACAGTGAAGCACTTAAACTCGTACTTAGCTCTGTGCACGTAAGCAACCTTGTTGATTTGCTGTGTTGAAAGTTAGGTATGTGTTTAAGTCCTTTGCCTTTCTTTTTCATCAGAGAACCTGAGCATTTCTCTGAGCTGCAGAGATTTCCAAGTAACTTAGGAAGTGCTTAAAATTATCTATGCAATGTTTTGCTGACTTGCATCTTTTATGTTCTTATTAGGTGATATTTTTATGAATTTTCTTTTGGATGTAGATGTATGGTTCCTTGGCTTCTGAGAATTACCTTGCTCGGTAACAGAAAATGTTAAATGGCCTCCAACGTCCCTGGCTGACACTTCAGCTTCAGTTGACTGTGCACAGTTATGGGGGGGGGGGGGGGGGTGGCAATTTTAGCCTTGTTTTTTTTAACTAAAAATCTAGCGCAAGTTGGAAATGTTGCTATAAATTAAATATAGCTTTGCAGATAAGACCAATTTGAATTACCATGTCTGTTACCATAATCTTTCTTTTCATTTTTCAGTAGGCTTTTGGAAGACAATAGTATATGCAGTGATACCCATAAGAAAAGACAGCTGTTTAGGTTTGTATGACTTTATTTAATATTCATTTCCCGGTAACTCTCGCTCATGATTCTGTCTGTATCCTCACTGAGGGAGACCTTGACAGGTGTGGGTATGTCATTTTTATGGTTGGAAAGGAGCATGGATAACAGAGTTCTTAACCTGCTCATCCCACACCCTCTGGAGGGGGAGGTCACAACAGGACCCCTTCCTTTGGTTTTATGGATCACTGGCTCAGGAGCCCCACCAGATTTTCAGCTGCCCCACTGCTCAGCATGCCACAATTTGGGGGTGACTATGACTGGTGGAAGTTCATTATGGTCTGGTATATATGACAAGCATGTTTCACAGACTAGTGCCCAGCCTGACCTTTTTTTCTTTTGTTGGTTTACTGAAAGCTGAAGCAAAAGTACCATGAGATGAAACTGATTGAAGTTCCCTTATCTAAAGCAGCAGTGTTTTGAAACTTTTTCTGTCTCACCTTTGTCTTCCTAACTCCAATTCCTTCTCCCCACACTACATGCAGTGTATCTTGTATCCCAGATCTCATTGCAAGGCACAGGAATCGGTAGGAGTCAGTCCATATTTTCATGGAGAACCTTTGTATCAGTTGACACACTGGATAAGTGGAAGACCCAGCCTGGTGGTGACAGCATTCCTCTGTGAGGAGGCAGTGGTAGTTTGTCACTTCAAACCTGTGTCATCTATACTACATAATTTTTCACTGTGAGCAGAAAGGATGCAGAATTATTTGCTGTGTGGTTGCTGACTTTGCATGTCTGCACAGCAGCCATGGAGGAGATTGCAGGACTGCACTAGGGAAGGAGCAGTGCTGGAGCATCTAGAACTGTGTCCCATGGCCACAGGACGCAGGCAGAAAAACTTTCCTTCATGCTTTGGACTTGTGTTAATGACCTGAGAGTTGTTGGGCATGTAGGAGTAAGGAGGCATCTAAAATATTCATGCAGAAACTCTTAATAACTAATGTCTGTTTAGGTTTGGAGAACAAAAAGGAATTTAGTGCAACCCAAACCCACAGATAACTGGGATAAAAAAACATTCTGTTTCTCTCCACCTTTTCCACTAGAATATAAGACAACTGCTAATTTCTAAGCACATGAATGCAAAATAGTCTGTAAATAATATACTTTTTTTTCTTTCTTTCCAATTAAATCTTAAGGACAATTTATTTTAAAATATTTTTCCTTTTTTTATGTTGTTGCTTCTGTGCTGTTTCTCTTCACACTTTCCCAGTGTCTGGGTCTAGCAAAGATCAACAGGTTAATACTACTGATCACGTCTGTGTGAGGCTCTGATCCCAGGCAAGGAACACACCAGCCTGATCCTATCTTTGATATACTGCTCCTTCACATCCTGAGTGACACAGCTCAGCAGGTTCTCCAAATAAAAGCAGGAGCCATGTTCACAAGGAGAAAGGGGACCAAAATAAAATACATACAGTCCCATCCTTTTGATTTATAGAAAGAACTTTGAGCCTACAAGGTATTACAGTGTAAAACAAGACAGAGGCATGGCAAATGTCTTCTAAAAGCCTTCCAAAACCCGGTGTTATTAACATCACTTGGGATAACAGTCATGGTTCACCAAGCTATGGTAGGCATGCTGGTTTTGTCATTTCAGCAGTACATTGTAAGGTGTTCATCATAAATAAGCCAAATTCTCCTCTGGTTTCTGCTCAGTTAACTGTGTTGTTACTCACAAAACACTGGGCGCTCTGCAGATGTTCAAGGACCGACAGTTTCTACCCAGAGATGTTTGCAATTAGTGTATGCAGAGGGGGGGAAAGAAACCCAACTGTGGGTTTCTTAAGTGGAGCATTAGCATTGAAGCATTTAGGGTCACACTGGGAGGACACATGTTTAGGGGAAGGCTCTGGGTGATTCTGGAGAGCAGATGATGAGTGGGGACAAGCATCAATAGAAATAAAGAGGATGGATAGGAAGCCAAAAGTAGAAGGTGAGGGCAGTGAGAAAAAGCCTTACAGGTGATAGACAGCAAAGGGAGAGGTAGTGATGAGTTTGCTGAGGGAAGAGACCAGTTAACAGGCAGCAAAAATGCTGTGTCTGTGCTATGTAATATTGCTACATTCAGTTCTGTCTGGTGAAGTGCTCTTAGGATATATGCGAAAGGGGAGCAGTGGTAAGTGCTAAGTGTTTAAAAGGGTATAGCAATGTTGAACTTGCTGAAGGCAGGTGAATATTGGGGTCAAATCCACTTTTTCTAGGCACGTTTTCATAAATGCAGAGTATTTCCTTTTTCTTTGAGGCTTGTTGCAGGGTAAGCAAAGGTAGGTACTGCCCTGACATGCTTTTGTTTGTGTATAAATCTTTGTTTCCTGGTGTCCGTAGGGGTAACAGAGACAGCACAGGGAAGGCATCTGGCAGTCGGCAGAGCAGTACGGAGAACGAATTGAAGTGGACAGACCACCAGAGACCATGGAGCAGCACAGACTCGGACAGCTCAAATCGAAATTTGAAGCCAGCCATAACAAAGACAGCCAGTTTTGGTGGGATAACCGTCCTGACAAGAGGAGATAGCTCGTCAAGTAACAGAAGTACCGGCAAACTGTCTAAAACAGGTAGCTAGTACTGTATTGGGTTCACAGCACTACTTCTTGTGCAGTGACAAAGGGCTGTAAGGGTACTTGTCCAAGTATGGTCTATCGCAGTATGGTTTGGGCTGGAAGGGATCTTCAGAGATCGTTTAGTCCAGCCCCCATAGTTGGAATATATATGGTGAAATACAGGAACAGTTGTATTTCCTGTGCATGGCAGATGTGTATGTCCACCTACGTACACTAGTATCTGAGTACCTGGTCTTGAGTTTCTAGACAAAAACCTAGGCAGGCTTTTTCTGGAATAAAGTGTATGGTCATCCTATTTGAATGCTCTCTGCAGTTGCTGTAGCCTGAAAAGATGGTAGTCCTTCCAGACAAAGCACAGATTTTACCTTTTTATTAATCTTACTCTTTTTGGATCGTGAAGAATCTAATGTCATATATCTGATAGAAATCCAAGAACATTTTGTTGTTGTTAAAATGCAGACCATCTGTGTCTTGGAGCACAGCCTCTCCCTCGCTGCTGGCAGATGAGGCAGCGTGCTGTGGTGGAAGCAGTCAGAAGCACTGGATTCACAGAGGTCCTGCAGTCTCTTCATTTTCCTGTTTAGTTCCCATTAAATGAAAGCATCATTTGAGGCAACTACAAATCTGGTGGGAATTCTGCATTTATTCACATTAACTTCATGGGTACATTAACATATGAGTGAGTCACAGAGTCTGGATCTAAATAATTTCAAGCCATGCTATTAAGCCACTCTATTATATTTTTGTGTAAAAGTGTATGATAAACAGTGAGCCCATCAGATGATTCAATCAATTTTGTTCATTTGACAAATACAGTACAAGAGAAGTGGTAATCAATACTTAGCACTTAGTGCTCTTTTAGCTTGAGAGTGTTTTGTGGACAGTACTTAATTTAAACCCAGTTTATCAAACCCGAGTTGGTCAGATTTCACTTCTATTCGCAAAATTGTATGGTAGCGTTTGCCATGATTCAGGATGCTGTGGAGTGGAGTTTTCAGAATAAATTGAAAAAACCTTTGACTTGATAGTGACATTCTGGACCTCCGGATCTTGAACATAGTTTAATATTATGTTATATTTCACAGCTGTAAAGGAACCTGGCTGGTTGGAAAGGTGCTCTTTCAAACCCTGTTGATCATAGAGCTGCTGGGAGCTTTTGGAATATCCTGCCTCTTTTTCTTAAAGCTTCTATTTTATGTTTCTTTTGAGACCCTAAATAAATACTGGGTTTCTTATCTTAAGAATCATAGAATGATAGAATATGTCAAGTTAGAAGGAAAACATAAAGATCCCTTCCTAAGATAAGATTCTTCTTCAGTTTTGCTCCATCCTTTTGTATGTGAAATCCTGTGGAATTAAGACATGCATTTGACTTGGAAAATTAGTGAAATATGGTTGTTTACCTCTGATTTCCTAAGCTTATGCAACATAGCAAACCCAGTGTGTATGTATGCTTGAAACTACACTGTCCTGTGTTTTTTATTTGTCTAAAGGTTGAACAGGCTATATAGTGGGGCCTGAAGAATGTGGTAAACCATGTTTTTACCTCCACATTTCTTTGCCTCCTGCAAGTCTTTCCATTGCATCAGAATTCAATTTGACACGCATGAGTTAGGGAGGAGGCACAGGTTTCTGTTATACTTTTTTCATATTGTGTACCTTCAGTACAATGCAGGTAAAGGCAATTCTCTGCAGCAGAGGTGCAGAGCATTTAAAATGGTGTCTGGAGAATCCAGTTTGGAGGGTTGAGACATCTAATTGCAAAAGTAACCATTTTTGTTTTAAAATCAAGCATATTAAAGGGTGCACTTAGAAAAATGTGTTAAAGGAGAGTTCTCCGAAGCATGCTAATACTTGTAAATGCATCTGCACTCTATATGCACCAAACCTAAAATTGCTTTCAAATGAAAGCTCTTATAATACATTTTTAAAACATCAGTGATACTAAAATTCTATGGTTTTGGCAGAGCAATTGCATATTGTAAGTGCTTTGACTTTTTTTTTAAGCAAAGTGTTTAAATTTGAAAGCTATTGAGGCACAGAAAAAGTAAAAAAGAATAAAAGGATGATGTGGGGAAAAAGAGCAAGGCTGGATGTCAAAACACACTTATACCTTCAAAGCCAGGACATGAAGTTGAACTGTCAGTCAGCTTGAGGAAAGTCAAAGGAAATATCTGAATCGCTATTTCTATCCTTCTCTCTGAAATGATATTGAATGGCATTAAAGCAGAAAAGAATGACAGCTGAAAAAAAAAAAGGGGGAAATATGCCTTGACAAAGTGTTCTCACTTCACCAAGAAGTGCTGAGTACATTCACACAGCTGTCAGAGGCCTCACGTGCTATTTGCATGTGTTTTCTAAGGTACAGTAGGTATCAAGCAACACTTCGTTGTGCATGTTTTTGCATTAGCTCTTTATCATTCTGTACTCTGGTCAAATGCAGTGCTGGACATTCCATAGCTCAGTACACATTTAAAGCTTGGTCATGTTTCTATTTTGGGGTATTTTATTTTCTTTTGTCTTTACAACAGTGATTGAAATGGGATTGCAGAGGTGTAGCTACAAACATTAGGAACATTTCCCTGGTACCAATTCTGACTTGGTTGTCCTCTACAGAAAGTGCTAATGTTCTCTGAAGTATTTTGATTCATAGTAATAAATTTAAAGCATTTTTCCCCTGCATATAGTATATACGAAATCAGTCTGAAGTCAGCTGTAGGTCAGAACGTTCTTCATTGGCTGAATAATGGAAAATGTTTGTGACTGTTTTAAATGTGAAAATTATTCTATGTGTATTATGTTCATCCAGAGGCATTCTCAAATGCATTTCTTGAGCATGGAAATACTAAGACTTGAAGAATTTTCACTGATGGCTCACAGCTGCATTCGAGAATATGTATCGTGATGCAATATTAGCACTGTGGCCTTTCTGGATCATTTTGCCACCGAGCATTGCCACCGAAATTGAATGTTCTGCCCTTAACCTTAACTTCTAATAAATCAGTAAGTAATGGTACATAGCAGACAGACAGAAACTGAAGCATGGAAAGCTGTTAGCCTCTCCTTAGGCAAAGACAGATCATAGAACGTGCTGTTCTCTGCAGTATAGTCCTGTAGTGTCAGTCTTAGACTTTAATTGCATTCAGCTGCACAGGAATTAGAGCTTAGTGAAGCAATTATATTACTTAGTTCTTGCAAACTTCATGAAAAGGGCTGTTGGAAACCTGTTACATGGTTATCTTACAGATTCTTAAGGTTATTTTCATGTACCTGTTGACTGTTTAGAAAGCCTCATTCCACTAAAAAGCACAGATTGTATATATTGCGAATAAAAAATTCTGCTCTGTTATTCTGAAGCTTATTAGATATTTATGGATATATTAAGTTATAATTCAGTATTGAGTGGGTAGTTAATAATTGAACAAATTGCAAAAGGATTGCATTCCTACAGCTTAGTACATCATACAAAACCTTGGTTACTTTAGATTTCCAGTAATATAGTGGACTTTCCAGGATTGAACAAGCATGGGGAGTGGTAAGTGAAAGAGATATCCCTGTAGGCATCAAAGATGTACCTGTTCATTCTCTAATACACCCATGAAGAGAAAATCTAGGTTGTCAACTACCATGTTATTTTCACTGACACATTACAGCAGGTTTTAATATACGTTATTAGGAAAGAAGACATGTTTCAAAGACATGTCCTCTGTGTATCTACATATCTATTTAAATTGTTGGAAGACTTAAAAGATGTAACTATTGCATCTTTAACTTATCTTAATGCATTTTCCATTCAGTGGAATGCACATCTGTTGGAGTGTATTTCTTTCCCTGCCATTTAGGAAATGCTGGCTGCACTGGGATATCAGCTGTGTTGATACAGATCTGTAGGGATGGTTAACTTCCTTGGCAGGGCTCCAGGTAATCGGAGCCACAGTCTCTCCTGTTAGGTGTTCATTGCTAACCCTATTGGGAAAAGACAGCTATACTGCAGGCATTTCAATATATTAAGCTTTTTTTTTTTTTTTTTTTTTAAAAATGAAGTATCCTGTAAACTATAATTTTGTCTCTGAGTTTTGGAATTGGATTTCTCCTTCTTTATGATTTCCTTTAATTGGGCATTAACCTGATGGATCTTGTAAGTCTAAGAGAAACTGTGGGAATGTTGATGTATGGGCAATAAATCATGAGCCAACTGCTTCCATTCATACGTCTCCTCCAAACGACTGTGCTGAAACATCAGCCTTATTTTTAGAAGTGCAACTTGCAGGGGAATAATCATGTTCACATAAGCACGTGCCAGTATTATTAAAAAAAAAAAAACCAACCTAAATATATTTTAATATACAGACCTACAAGTGACTTGTAAAATTAGCAAATAAATAACCCTAAGCCAAGAAACTTTATCCAAGACAAAAACTTCCAGGGGTGATCAGCACTGTACTGCTTCTAAAAAATTGACTGCTTGGAGCAAGTAGTGGGTAAATCTTGAGAGTCCAGTTGATAAGAAAGGAAAAATTTACCTCAGACTTGAAAGGTGGGATGTACAGAGATGTTCAGATTCATCAGATACTGAATGCTGACCCAAAGAAAACAAAGCAAGACGTGTTGCATCACCCACTAGTGCTCAGGATATTGGAAAAATAATGGAATCTCCATGCTGTCCCTCTGCAAACCCTCTAAGCTACTAAGACTTTGTGGTGATTTTTTTTGTCTCTTTTTTTCTTTTCCCACTCTTTGAACTGCTGTATTGCTCATAATGCTTCAAAAATATTTTAATGGAAAATGATGAAAATATGAAGGTTATTATTATGTCAACTGCGAAGCAGCAAGAAAACTACAGAAGAATCTAGAAGTAACCATCATTGCATACTAAAAAAAGAGGTTGGATTGTGTAATGGGGGCAAAAATCTCATTTAGTCAAAGTTCCTTTCAGAAGTCTTTAGCAAGACATCTCTTAATGTGAATCTGAATAAAGTCAGATGGTTCTTTTTTTTTTTTTCATTTGCTCCAGTACTGAATTCATTATGTGGTGATTTCTTACTCTGAATTTAGACACCATGAAAACAGCTAATCAGAGCTATAAAGACAAGATTAATTGGTGTTAATTTCCAAACATTAGTGTTGGAATTTACTTGGCTTAATATGTCTAGACTTAAAATGATAGGCAATAAGTTGTAGTGATGGAAGAAAATTAAAATAGATAATTCTTATACAGGATAAATGGGAGCAAAATTGGTTAAGTAGTAATTTCTGGGGTTTTTTTTATTATTTTTTTTTTTAAATATCCAGAAAATTACTGAAATAGTTTTGTGTCTTATTTGTGTTCTTTCAAAATCACCAGCTTGATCTACTGAAATGGGAGAGCAGATCTCTTATCTTCTGGGGCAGGTATTTCAAAGCTGCCATCTTGGGCAATATGTGGTGATAGCTCCAGAGATTGTTCCGCTGCTCCTGCCTACTATCTGATGAATACATCTGAATTCATCGCAGTCCTTTGGCTTTTAACGTTCTGAAGCTGGTAAAGATCAATTCATTATCCTACCATAAAAACAGCTGAAAGGTGGAAAAAAACAATTGAATGTCAGAGCTGCAATCTTCTTTTACACTAAAAGTGTATCTTCAGAATCGCACAAAATGGGGGGAGAGAGAGAGATCTGAACTCAGGCCTGGTACTGCTTACAAGCTCAGAAATAATACTAGGAGGTTTATGCGATCTAATCATCGTTCCTGCATCTCCAGGTAGGTTTATAACCTGTCAAATTCAATAGGTGATGGAAACGAGGAGAAAGTAAAGCAGGAACTCAAATAAGCAACATGAAGTGCATGTAGAAAGACCAGAGAAATGCAGGAAAGGAACCTGGTAACTGCTGTAGAAAGAGAATGAAACTCATGCGGTAACATTTACGTTTGAGAGGAAGATGCCAAATACTGCTTGCAGCTTGATGAGGATGATCTCTGAGAATATCTCTGCCATTTGTAGAAACACTGATATCTGAAATGATCCAATAAATAAAACTATCCCTGCAGGAATAGTCTTTCTAAATTCCCAGCCTCAGTGTAGAAGGAGGGGGAAAAACACAGCAACTAATACAACTTTGAAGTGTATTTATCAGAATTAAAAATTTCTTCTGAAATCGCTCTTTCTTTCTTGATTTAATACTGGAGAAGCAGATTTAGGGTCCTGCTGATGTCAAATAGCTCACAATTCATAAAGAAGACTGTCTCTGTAGTAGCTGCCTTATGGATGTGAAGTTTGAAGAAGATGCATAAAAATGTGTTTTACACAGCAATCCGCAGTCATCTGTGAGAAGACCTTCTGTTTGCTAACAAGATGCTGGTGTGATTTCTTCAGAGGAAACCTGTTTTGCTCTGATTATGAGGAAATAAATGAATTCCAGTATGGATATAACTGAGAATGAATCCGATGTCCTAAGCATTCTACTTGCAGGGTCCTCCTATAAGTATCCCAAATATGAAGGGATGTAGTTTGCTCTCTAAGAAAGAAGTTTGCAAAAACCTGAGTTCTGCCTTTTCTTTTAGTCAGCATCTGTAGGAGGGCACTGAGGAGGCTAGTAATTAATGTAAGATGCAGAGACAGTGCACAGAAGTAAAATAGAAGAAGTTGAAGGTAAAATATACTTTACTTTTGGAAGGAAGCATCCATACAGACATTTATTTTCACACCTCTCTTGCCTTAACATCTTGCTTTAAGGAAGCTGTTCATCTGAGCCTTACACTCTCAGAGATTCTTGTCATTTTTATGTGAAGCAAATTGAAATTTAATGAAGTAAAAACTCTGACATTTGGAAATTATATTTGTTTTTTAAAATAATGTGGCTCCCCATCTTTCCAGGCACAAATGTGTTTTGGCAAATTTGATTTATCTTGTTTGATCAATTTTAATAAGCTAGATGCTGAAAAATCAACATGGCAAAAGTCCTAGGTAGCATCTTAGATTACTTTAAGTTATTACATATATGGTACAGATACCTGGATACTTGACTGACAGCTCAGTTGCTGGTTTGTTGGGTTGTTTTTTTTTCTTACAGAAAATGTTTGGTGCTTTTTTTGTGGTTTGTTTTTTTTTTCTTTTTCATTTATAAGCCCCGTGTTTATTTTTTATACCTTATGAACCAATGCTTTGGCATTATAATTACACGCTGAGCATTTTCTATTCTGTTTGATAAAGCTATTTACTGGCTGGGGGAAGCAGATGCTGTGGGAGGAAAGTCGTCTTTTGAATTGTAGAAACACCACTGGATCCTGAGCTCAGTAGTGAGTGAAAACCCCATTCCTGCTAGCTGGGCATGGGCTAGTGCTTGCCTTTGCAATCTGTGAAGACTGTCCTCTTGTATGCGCTGTGTCTGATGGGGACTGGGGTCTCTTGTAACCTCCCTGCTGCAATTGTGTCTCTCTGTTAGGTTCAGAGTCTTCCAGCAGTGCTGGCTCCTCAGGATCCTTGTCACGAATACATCAGCCTCTCCAAAGTGCATCTCTTGTCCCTGGGGTGACAGCCAGCTCTTCAGGCAACGTGTCCTACCCTGAGAACGGGATGAGTGGCCAGGTGGCCCCCAGCAACACCAGCTATATCATTCTTCCACTTGAAGCTGCAGGGATACCGCCTGGCAGTATCCTTCTCAACCCTCACACAGGTCAGTAGGATGCTCTCCTTCCTGGTACTGCCCTTCAGTGTTCCCAATGTCATCTGAGGAACTGGCAAATTTCATGTTTCTAGAGAGATTTTCCGTGAGGCGCTTCAAGAGGAAGCAAGCAGCAAATGTACGTGGAGATTACATTTGGCAGGTTGTTTTTTTGAATCTGCAGGCAAAGATGGATTGGCTTTCTGAGGCTGTTGTGGGCAGAGCTGGTGGGAAGTGATGCAAAACATGCTCATGTGGTCCCAGACAGGATATTAATCTTGTAAAGTCCTGGCACTCTCTGGCTGTGAATCCTCTGAGATCCCCTTAGCTTCAGTAAGGACAGATGCTCTTCCGTATCAAGCGTGCTGAGATACAGTGCAGCTGCAATACGATGCTCAGTTTTAGAGATTGTGCTTAACAGCAGAAGAATTTCAAAAGGCTTAGAGGCTGCATTTGAATTAACACTTCAGAGTTAATTTCTTTATGTGATTAGCAATTGTATTTAAATTGTAATCTCTTCAATTTTGCATGGTGGCCCTGGTAATAAGCAGCACTGCAGCACTTGAATGAGGCATTTGCAATCACCCAAGCACTGTGGAAGTTTCAGAAACCACTCAGCTTGAACTTGAGTGCTTCCTGAAAGTTTAAGGCAATTTGTTACTTCCTTGATCCAGATGAAGTCCAGTTAATGTTACACTATTACTCCCCACAGTATTATACTGGCAGCATTAAAAAGGTTCAGGGAGGTTGAAACTGTGATGCTCCTTCAGTAATTTGAACTATTTCAGTGGCCATGACTAGCTGTGCTGTCAACCTTAGCTGAGTTATGCTGGGTTTAAAATAACAAAGCCTACATTACAATGTCTTTTCCATTATACTGGGAATGGAGAGTTGAACTTAAAAATATTTTTTCAAAGTCCTTAATGGAGCACTCAGAAGTTTTTAATTGGGGATTTTTATTTATATCTAATTTTTAATGTATATTACACCCCTGTGTTCCAGTATTTTGGTGCAAATTCATAAAGCTTAATTGTGAATCTACTGCCAAAATACTTTTTTAGTCAGAATGCAGTCAAGAAAAACTGAAAGTTGCAGCATGTAAAGAAAACACAGCCTTGACAAACTATTAAAAGAAACTTTCCACAGATACTTAGAGACAGTAGTATCTGGGGCTGATCAGTATATATCAGCATATATAAAATCAGGGAGGAGTTCTTGTTTGTTTAGATTCAAATGTTGTAAGTTCTTTCCAGAGAGGTGACTTAGAAAAGTACAGGTTTGTGCAAGTTATGAAAGGCTTTAATAATTATGTGTGCTTTTTTTCCAAGCTGTTACATTATTGACATGAGAGCCTAATACTGTCAGCATAAATGGGGATTTTAGTCATTTCTTAAAGTGCCTCAGGGGAGAGGACAGAATGGGAGGTGGGCATGAAACAAAACCCAGAATTATTAATTTACTTGTCTCTGTTGTTCTGGTAGTTGACAGTTCTGTCTGTAATGCTGGAATTTCTTGGTTGATTCAGAAGGTGGCATTTTGTGTGCTATGTGGTCCTCTGCCATACAAAACTCAGCAGGCCTAGGCAGAAGTTTAGATTTAGGGGAAATTTAGATTAGATATTAGGAAACATTTCTTCACCGAAAGGGTGATCAAGCACTGGCCCAGGCTGCCCAGGGCAGTGGGGGAGTCTCCATCCCTGCAGGGATTTAAGACGTGTATATTTGGTGCTGAGGGACATGGTGTAGTGGTGGTTTGGCAGTGCTGGGTTAATGGTTGGACTTGATGATCTTAGAGGTCTTTGCCAACCAAGGCTGTTCTGTGATTCTAAGTCTATCCAAGGTCAGGAGATAGGACGGAGAGAAACACATGAAAGGAATCACTGCTTCTTCGAGCCCACCAACAGCTAAGAGGTGGTGTGTGTTCCTGGCCATGGCAAGGACAGAGGCTGCAGCTCACCACAGTTGCAAGCCAGAAGAGCTGTTTAAGGCAATTATTGCCTACATCTGTTTTGTCAGTTTAGCAATTTGCAGCAGCTAGCTCAATTTTTCCCCTGGTACCTAGGGAGTCTTTGTCTGCTGTAGGTATAATGCTTTTCAGTACTGTCACTAGACTAGAGTACTTGGCCTTCCCTCCTAGCATGCCTTATTGTCTGCAGAGGCATAATCAAGAGCTCTATGGATGTTACTATGTCTAATATTCAAGGAGCAAATGTTTTTGTCTATATATAATTTTGTATTTCTTTAAACCTTTGTTTTGTTTCTGTGGCTCCCTTGTAAATACATACAGAATAAAGAAAATGGAGGGAGGAGATTCTTCTAAAGACTTGAAATTCTTGTCTCAGGCATACAGCTTCACGCTGCTACCTGTGCTGGAAGTCAGGCTACACCGTAGCATCTACTGTGTTTTTAACATGCAGCAAAATACATGTTGCAAACGTGCCACTCTTTGGGTTCAGAATCTTTGCATCTTATTAGGGTAATGTTACAAAAGAAGCTCCGTAGGGAAGAGACTTAGATTGCTGGGTGCTGTGATCAGCTATCAAAGTGATGGATGCTGGCAGAAACATGGATGAAGAGAAGACAGTTTAAAGAAAAGGGAAAAAGGAGCTTTGTTTCCTGTAATGAATAGATTTTCTTTCTCTGTGTAAGACCATTCTTTAGCTCTTTCTTCTCCTCTTGCAGAGTGGCTACTTCCAATCTTTTTCTCTCTTTTGATCATAACTTAGTGTCCTTTAAAGATCTTCATTTCCTTTCACACTACGTCGTCACTGACTGTGCAGGCCTCTAAAGACACCCACAGATGCTGTCGGTATCTCCCTTCTCTGATTATACCTCTCAGCTCGTTCTCAGGTGTTGGCAGTCCATGCTTTCTTTTCCATATGCACAGTTTCCTTTGTTTCTCCTCCCTCAGAGAGAGAAGCTTCTTGCTTGCTTTGGGAAAGGACCATTTATGTGGCTGTGCTGTTCTCTCTCCATTTCACCTGCTTCAACAATCTATTTTACCCTTTACAGGATTCCTCTTGACAAGTTCTCTGACTTAACCTCTTTGACAATTTAAGAGCATTTCCATTTCGTTCTTACTCCTTTAAATGACATCGCAATTTTTGCCCTTCTATCAGGGCCACAGTTCATAACTTACAAATGTCTTCCCTGTTACCGTCTGATCTCTCCTTTTCATTTCTTATTTCAAGATTTCTTCATGAAAGGTCTTTTTTTTTTCCCATCTTCAAGAGCATTTTCTCTCAGTTCTGTCATCTTTTGCTGAGCCACAGGAAATGCTCATTGCAGCTTCCTTTGGCGCAGGCTTGGGGAGCCTGTTATCCCACTCACCCAGTCTGACATCCCAAGTCTCCTGAAGTGCATCTGGAGTGTGAGACTCCCAAATCTAGGTAGCCCATGCTATTGTCAGCCAGTGTGTTGACAGCAAGAAGCAGAAAATCAGCTTGTGGGGCAGAACTGCCCCGTGCTTCTCTTCCACTCATTCTAATCATGACCTTTCTCACTGAGTGTGAGACATGCCCAGTGTAGTATAGCGACTTCAGCCAGAAGGTCTTCGTGCTTCAGAAAGAGAAGGCAAAGTTTCTCTGTCTGCTGCTTCTTATACATTTCTGGCCATGATTAAAAAGAAGAAGGAACTGAAAGGCTTAGGAGTAGACAGAACAGGCAGAGACACTTGTGGTATACAAATCAGAAGTTCATTATTTCACTATTGCTCCCAGTCACTGAATTCCTGCAGATCACCCAGATCTCAGATTTTGTACTTCAGTTACCTACTTCAAATGTCATCACTTCATGGCTAAAATTCCTTTTTTTTCCTTATGGAAACATCTGTATTTCCTTTGATTTATGAATTTATGATAAAGTGAAAAGAGAACTGAGGTGATGGAAAACATTTTCCCTATGGACAAATACCACATTTTTGTTTGTAAGACTGGGTAAACTTTTTTTTAAACGAACATTGCTTTTGCAAGTTTGCTTCCCCCAGCTAAAATATCTGAAGTAAAAAGTGTTCAGCAACTTAGCAGAATTTTGGGCAGAATTTGTCCTGTATATAGAGATTTTTCAAAGGCATCTTAAGTGTTTCTTAGAATCATAGAATCATGTAATAGCCTTGGTTGGAAAAGACCTCTAAGATCACCAAGTCCAACCATAAACCCAGCACTGCCAAGTCACCACTACACCATGACCCTCAGCACCTCATCTACATGTTGCAGTGCTGACTCCTCTAATCACATAGGGCACAGCTCTCAAAACTACAGCACAATGCTATTAGAATGCGTAAATTAGTTAGTAACAAGGGTGGGGTTGGTTTTTTTTCTGTTTCCATACAAACTACCATCTGTCAGAAGTAGTTGTATATATTTGACTGCTATTGCGTGACTATAAAATGTATGTGAATATTCTCTACCTCCAGTGTTTGCTCCAGAGTTCAATTTTAGTATTAATTGATTCATCATTGAATATCTTCAAATAACCATAGCAACTGAATTATCTTATAGCTGTGGTAACCTTTCACTTATTCCTTGGAAAGTTGTACTGCCAAAAGAAACATCTGCTGTCTGCCTTGCCTGTAAAAAAATTAAAATATAATACTGAAAATGTAATAAGGCTTTGAGAGAGATGAGCACTTTACTGTTGTGGCAGGTCAGCTACAGAGCAATCAGTTAAAGCAAGGTTGTATGGTTTCATACAGAAAACTACATTCTTAAAAGCTTTCAGCAAAGGCAGGATGTTTTGTTTCAGGTCAACCGTTTGTAAATCCTGATGGGACACCGGCAATATACAATCCTCCCAGTGGCCAGCAGACAATGAGGAGCCAGATGGTGGGACAGTCTCAGCAGCAGCCTTCATCCCAGCAGCCTCAGCAGGTTCAACAGCCACAGCAGCAAATGGCAAGTCACCTTGTCACACAGGTAGGTGTGGTGGCCATTGGAAAAAGAATAGAAGCTCTCAGGGATACGAAGGATGACCTAAAGGGTAGGAGGGAAGGATGCAACTAGACAAAATATCAGGATGGTGTTTTCTTGAAACAAAGGGGGCCCATGATCTCTATTTTCAATGTGGATGAAATGGATGGAGAGGGAAGATTGCTTTTTCAATTTCATCTAAAGGATGGTTTCATTCTGAAAAGTACTGTTAAGCGAGTTGGTGTATGTCTGCATAGATTTACTTTGCAAAAATTTCCTGTAAGTGAAAGCTGAAGCATTCATTCCCAAACTAATGCAGTCTGTAATTCTCTCCAAAGAGCCGGGGGCCTTTCACTGTCCCTTTAAACAGCAGTGGTGTTGAATCAAAGAATCAAGTACAGCGCAGTGCTCTACAGACTTTTCCATGTTGGGTTATATCAGGCCCAAGCTGTGGGTAGCCCACTTTCTGCGCACCCCTGCCCCAGACCATGGGTCTTCTGCCTGCACCCCATGTTCTGGCCATGACCCTGCTCTGGGCTAGAAGCTCTGGAGCTACAGCAGAAGGGAAGAGCAGCATTGTCTGGGCACAGTGCCACAGTACGTCAGCGATCTGGCCCCTGGGCTGGCCATGGCACGCGGCCAGATGTGGCTGAACATGGGCAGCAAAGTTTGGGTCTGGTTCAGACTTAATTTGGTGGATTGTGTGCCTGCTTTCCCAGAGCAGAGCAGGCAGAGGAAACTACTGAAGAGTCCTACATCCTGCTTACACACAAAGCAGCCAAGATCCACTATGGGTCTTGTATGCCTTTATAATTTGACACAGTTTCATCCCACATTACCCAGAAATACCATATTTAAATTCAGTGAAGTTGCTTTGATTTTACAGGGAGTTATGTGTTTGTGGCTCTTATTTCTTGATTTGGTCTTGGCAGTTTTAGAAGACTGAAGTAGTACCAAACCTTTGTAAGACTCAAGTTAAATGAGAAATTAAAACGAAAGGAATAGTAAAGCTATTCCAAGGTAATAGTGCTGTAGAAAATTGTTCTTTCACTTAGATAAACATCTGCTCCAAGCTGACAAGCCTGTCTGTGTGGTTAATTCGCAGCCTGTTCTTTGTCAGGTTTTTTTATTAGCTATTGTGTTCTTCCAAAGCAGCGTTAAAACCATTATTCCTTTGCCTATGACACACTGAGAGTTGAATCAGTCATTATCAACAAAGTTCAAATATACACTTACACTATGCTGCTCTTTCATTTTATCTCTGTACATTAAATGTAGAATCATAATTTGGCTTTGCCTCACATCAGTAATAAGAAGGTGTAGCTGTGGCTTTATTTAATCTTGCAGCCATCAAATATATGAAAACAGACAGAAAAAATCTGTAATAAAGAATTATGTGGCATAAGGCTAAAATGAAGACTAAGATGGCAATACCTAACCTCTTGTATTTGGGCTGGTGATGAGTCACCTGCATGTTCAGAGCTGTGTTTGTGATCTTTGTGCTCAGTAACAGAGGTGGTTGTCGTTGTTGTTATCTATCTCTAAGTAGGTTGTATTTACTGTCTTTTACTGTGTTTATTTTACAGCCTGTTCAGGCAATGCAGCCATCTTCTCAGTCAGTCCAATATCCAGCAGTTTCTTATCCTCCCCAGCATCTCCTACCAGTTTCTCCAACGCAGCAGTTTTCTGTGGTACTAAAGATTTTTTTTAATTATTTTTTTTTCCCTCTCCTTTCCTTGAGGTTGGGTATTGTGAGCATAAGTATGCCCAAGAACCCCTGGGGAGCACTGTGCATGGCATTCCGCAGGAGAGTCCCATCTGAATCCTGCTTTGTCTTAACACTTTTGGTACTGACAAGTATTTTGTAAGAGCATTCCCACTGATTCTGGTTCGCTAGCTTGGAGGATAATGTTAGGAACAGAGCCTCCAGAAAAACAGGTGATAGGAGTCTGTGTCTCCCCACTTTATGTCGAGGATGGTTAAATTGCTAACTTGAGCATTTGAGATTTGGGTTGCCCCCAGTTTATGTCCAAAAAGACTGGTGAAGAAGACCCCTAGAAATCACTGGGTTTTATTTTATATTATTTTATCGGTATACTAAAGCCACTGCCTGGATTTATTCCCTGATGATACCAGAGCACTTAGAAAACATAGTAGTGATGAACCAGCTGCTGAAGGTGTGGTATGCTCCGTGTCATGACAAAGCACCAATGGCCATGTATAATAAAAGTAAATAGAGTGCTCTCCTGGAGTCTGAATCTGGCTCGGTGCTTACAAGGCTAAGATTGTACTGTCGTAAACCGAAGCTGACATTTTAAGAGGCTCTACAAGATTTTTTTCCTATTATTTTTCTCTCTTACTCTGATAATCTTGTTTATGACTGATTTTTTTTGTTTTTTTCCCCAAGGTGTAGAGATGTCACATAGTTATAGTAAGAGATGGAAACAAAGCTGAATGGAACCTTGCAGCTAAAATAATGTTATTAATGCCTGGTAGATGTATGGTACCATTTAAAGGACAATAAAAAATGTTCCATGCTGAACAGAAATTGTACATCTCATTGCTAATTCTCTTGAAAAGTGCCTTGCAGGCATCTCAGGTTGTTCTAGTTATAGTCATGAGAAGGATTATTTTTTTAGTGGCTAATAGTGAAACTTCACCTGAATTAATGTCTTCAGTGTACATTACATTATACACACAATGCATAAATTGTAGGGTTTTGAAGCTCTTGATCTTTATTATACAAACCCAGAGACATTCCAGGCTCAGTGAAGTTTCTCATAGAATCTGTTTGCAGTCATTCACAATCCAGGCAATGGGTATCCTAGCTTTTTAAAGAAACATCTTCAGGCAGACAACTTACATGCCTAAATATGGATGTAGGATGATGGTAAAGTGAATAGCATTGCTTTCTTAGACCATCTGAAGATCTGCCTGGAGTGTTTAAAACATTGGCCCGTGATGTCAGCTCTAAGAGTGGGAGAGTCAGTCTGAGCAGTCTCTGACAGTGCTTTCCACAAACAAACATTTTTTTTTTTTTTTCTGTTTTGAAGTTTCCTGCCAATAAATACATTGTGGAGGGTGGTTTTGCAGAATGAACACCACAGGGATGCGAACAAAATCCAAGAGGCTCCTTTTAAAAAATAGTGTAGATGTTCTAAGTGAAACGCATTTTTATAGTGCTTATTCCCAGTAAGGGAGATATAAGGAAGGGGCCATAATCTGCATATTGGCACACGATGGAGTTTTATGCTGGATTTATTGCTGTATAGGGTACGTTTTAATATTGAGTATTTAAAAGTCTTATGATATGGTTACAAATGAAGATGCATAGAACCACATTTGTAAATCTCTGACCTTTACAGAATAAACTTGAGAGCGTTGATTAGTATGGATCTTTTTGTAGGACTAAACAGATACTGTCTAGAATCTTTCTGTCATTACCAGCATGTAATGAGACTTAGGTCCATTGACTTTATTTGGTACGTTCATCCTACCATAGATTTTTCTACCCCCACCCCCTCCAGTCAAATAAAGTACTTGCTTCTTTCCAACACTAAATAAAAAGCCTTGAAACAGCAACTGAAGGCTTAGCTTGTTATTTTACCTTCTCTATGTTTACAACCTTGGATTTTCAAAACAGTCCAAAATCAAAAAGTCTGCACCTGAATCCTACTGAATTCCTCTTGGGATCCTTTTGAAACACAGGTGAAATTAGGAGCAGGTATTTGTCTGCAGAATTCTGTGTTTGGGGGAAGAGGTATTCGTAATGTTATTTTCATGCCCTTTATATTTAAAATGTCTGTTTTTGAACACTTTAAAGTTCACTTGTCATTTTGGAATAGAAGGAGGTGGACAGGGTAAAAGCCAAAATAATTGGCTTTTGTACCAAGCAATGCCATTCATCTTGCAGTCTGGAAGTCTTCGTTGAAGTATTTATAGTGATTTTCATTTTAATTGCCTCCATTTTTGTAGATAGCCATGGAAAGTTTGGCATGCATTTGAGCTGAGTGATTCCTTTCCCCCTCATGCCCTGTTTGAAGCTATTTTATTTTGCTAATTTGCATGTCTACTGCAGACATCGTGTCTACATCATTTTCTACTGCCTTTTGCCCTGCAGCGGGATGACATGACAACACAGTTTAACCAGATGAGCTTAAGTCGTCAATCATCAGGAGACAACCCCGAATCACCTTCTGGTCCTGTCTACCCATCGCCTATCTTGCAGCAGCCTGCCCAGCAGACGGGTTACATCATGGCTTCCCCAAGTCAGCAGCTTCCCCCGGGAGGCTTTACAGGTTCAGGTCCACCAGTATCCCAGCAAGTGCTGCAGCCACCGCCCCAGGGCTTTGTGCAACAACCACCGCCACCTACTCAGGTAGGCAAAACCTTTGCTACCAGTTTGACATGATGCTCATTATAACATCAGAAAGAGAATATTAAAGAAAAAAATTTGTCCAGATTCTAGATTTTATTTTTTTCCCCCCCCTGGTAAAAGCTTAGCAGATTTTTAGGCAGCAGGAAACTTGCAAAGCTTCTGTCGTTTCCTGGGTTTCAGCAATTCCTTCCCTATCCTCAAACCATTTTCTGAACATATGTTCATACTCCAGGACACATCTGCACATGAATATGAAGGAGAAGGGTGAGTAAATATCTGTAGTCCTTTTTCCCTGTATATATACAAAAAGAGCAACATGCACATGAGCCCAGGTAGTCATTAATCATATTTAATTGACTTGAACATGTGAGATGTCACAGATCAGTAATTTTAACTGTCTTCCTGAAGACTGATTATGTTTTACTGTTCACTACCAAACACCTCTACTTGTCTCCTGGGTACCTTTACAGAATATTGAAAGTGATTACTGTCAAGAAGTGAAATGCACAGATGACTTGCTGGCCCATTTTCAAGGCATACACTTTGAAAAGCCAAATTTCTTTATCCAATTATAAATAACTTCATTTAAACTCTACTTTAAAATGGCATTAATAGTATTTCTCTTGTTTTCATTTTAAGCTTTGGAAGAAAATATATATAAAAAATTAAGTAAAAAACCTTCAGTTTCTTTTAATGGAAAAGTAGTGTAAACGTTACTGGGTTTTTGTTTGCCACTTCTTACTGAAAATCTCCAATTGTGTTTGTTAATGGGATTCTGTATTGCCACAGTAATGAGCAATTTATGCTGTTACAATGTTTTAAATAGGATAGAGGTCTAGTTAATTAGATCACTAATTAACAGTAAAAGAAATCTGAAGACTACTGAATGCTCACATCCCATAGAGGACTGTGACATCCATAGTTTCTGTAGTTAGAAACTGTGCAGACATTTTTTCTGTGAGAAGGCTTGCAAAAAAATTTTTTTAAGGAGTTGAAGTTCAATATAATGTGATTTTTTAAAAAAAAAACATGAAAATATTGCTAGAAATAGATTTCACTGTTTGCCAAATGTACCTTTTAAAAAAATAATTTGAGGAGGAAAAAATGACCTGAAGAGCACATTTCCCTGATGAATCTGTCTCCCCATCTGATCTGTCTCCTAAGTGAGTAAGTAGAAGCTGTCCAGGCTTTTCTCTTCGTGTACAACCCCCTGGTGCCCTCAGTGTTTTCAAGCATCATTTAATCAAACCTCACAACACTTGTAGTGAACCAGATAAATGCGAGCACCTCCATTTTACAAGCTGTCACGGCAGCAGGCGAAGCAATGCCTTTCCCAGCCCTGCCAGCTGGGGTTTGATGCCTGCTGTGACAGGGACCCCGTGCTGCCTCCTCTTCCCCCTCAGGTGCGACCAGGTGTGCAGCCCATCCTGGGTTGTGTGCTAGACACCCCCTCGGTTGACTTTGCAGGGGCTGCTTCTGCAGGTTTGCCCACAGCTCCTGCCTGCGCATGGCTGAGCCTTTATCACCTGGGGTGGGGACATTGGATTTCACACTTGCACGTGCAGCAGGGTGCAGGGTTTTCACTCAGTCTGGCGTAAGTGTTGCTTTGTGAAGCTCTTTTCCCTCATTATTACTTGCTCTGGTGCTACTGGAGAGGCAGATGAACTTCTTCAGAGGACAGGTGTCCTGTGTGTCCAATGGCCGATATGTCCCTATCTGTACCCTGAATGCGGTGCATGTGGGCGCTTTCATCCGATGTTGTAACAAAGTGGAAAGTTGCCGAGGGCAGAAAAATATCCTCTGGGTTTGCAGCAACTCCAGTTATTTCGCTGAGGAGTGGTTTGTCCTCAAGGGATGTAGAAAGGTGAGAAATTCAGCACTGTCAGCTTTCTCTGCATCTGCTGCACCACATGCACCATTCATCTCCAGCTTGTCACTATTCCAAAAAACCCTGGTCAGATACCTGTGTGGAAGAAGGTGCAGCGGGGGGCACAGTCACTGCTGCTCGTGTCCCTGTATTGTGAAAGTGCAGTGGCCTGGGTCTGCTGGGCAGCAGCTCTCTGTGTCCACATGCGAAGACAGGAACTTCTGATGAACTTTACAAGTTTTAACTCATTCTCTTCAGCCCTAGAATGTGGCATGGTAGTTTGGATATTACTTGTAGTACATGTACAGCAAATAGGGGATCCCTCTTACAAAAAGATAAGCAAAGCCTTGGGAAATAGTAGTTCAAGATGAGCAAAGCCTTACAAAATAGTAGTTCCTCTACCCTAACAGCTCAGCTTTCTGTGCAGGTCAGCTAGACCCAGACTCCCTGTCCTGCCCGTGCCAAAACATCACTGAGGCACTGGCTATTGGCAATCTGAATCACCTTTAACTCTTTTGGGCTTAGATGCAATAGTAAGACTGCCTTCAGATGCCAAAGCATGTGGGTCTGAGGCAGGCTTTTAGAAGAAAAAAAAAAAGGCAGCAATAAGGCTGCTAATGCAGGCAAAACTTTGTGGTGCATTAAGCAATGCAATGCAATCGATGTAAAAGCACTTTTGTATCTTAAATGTTGCTTTTGAATTTATACCAGTAAAAAAGAGGCTTGACTCTAATGGCTAATTAGTTCCTGTAAATGCATTGCTGATAAGGTGCTAGTAGGTTGGCTGTGCTGCCTTGTATGCTATTGGAAAATAGCAGTGAAAACTTGGGTGAAGGTCCTGTGAGATCATTTCCTTTGGCAGCTGAAAGGAGGAGAAAGAAAAGCTCTCCAAGCCTACAAACCCATTGGTGCTGCATTTAAATTATTAGCTTTTGCATTAAAGTTCAATTAAATGTGTGTCTACAGCTGTTCTCCCAGATCTCTCTACCAGTCTGTATCAAAGCAGAAGCAGACTGAGTTTGAAATGACGTGCCTAAGAAGTGATGAGAGGACCTCTTACGTTTCTTTTGCTGCTCCTTTCATCATAGCTGTTCCCCAGCTTGACAACCGAGACATGATTTAATAACCTGAAAATAATGATCTGTCTTTGTTCAGCCAATTGGAAAAAAAAACACCACCGAAAAACCCAACCATCACTCTGGGTTTGCTGAAAGGGACTTTTTATCAGCAAATGTCTGTTTTCTTTCTGTATCACAAATAGCAAACATACATCTTTCTCTATTTTCTTCCATTTTCAATTTTATTCTCTTTCCGATGGTACTTCTGTAGCACCTATGGGCCCAGGCCCTTCAACAAGGGTCCATGTTTGGTTTTTGCAGCACTCTCTCAATGGTGCTTGTCATTACCCTGCCTCTGCAAATGAAGAAAGGGGAAAACTGCAATTACTATGCCAGTGGGAAAGGATAAGTTCCCTTAAAAGTTATTTTCACCACTGACTCATTCTTTCTGGAAGGTACACTAGTAAAATGATGTCCAAAAAAGAGGCATGAATTCTTGGAGATGCCTGGAGAAGTAATACACATGTTGAGTAATTTTTCACCTGAATTAATTTTGTGTCATCATTAATTTTAGCTGTCTCTTTGCTGAAGCCCCCTCCTAGAGAGTCCATAGCTACCCTAAGACAAAATCTTTATTCATAGCATGTCTCCTCTAGGACGCTTGTTATGAAGAAGCTTGGGGAGTCACTGCAAATGAGTGGATCTTTCGTTAATGATCTCAGAAAATATATTGGAGAAGATCATACAGTTGTTGTACACAAGCCATTATTTTACTGTTATTTTAATTATTAGGGGTGGGGTGGGGAGGAATCCTTGAAGAATGACTGATTCTAGGCACTTAGATATTGGCAAGGAATGGTACCTCCATGTGTCTATACATCACTGTGGTTTCTGTTGTTTTCACTCCCATTTATGCAGCTGTAGCTGCCATTAGCAGTAGTGTCAGCACCACTAATCATCTGGATAAAGGTTTTAATCCAAACCTAACTGGATATCAGCAATGTTAAGAGAAGGTAGAATACCTGTCTGATGGTAGAATCAAGCTGTAAGTCAGTAGAGAGATAGTTTAGGAAAGTAAAATCAGCCTGAAAGGTGCATGGAATCCCATTACTACCATGAGATAATAAACAACGTACCTGTGAATTTAAGGGATGCTGCTAGAGAGCAGTCCAAAGGAGACAGCCTGGTAATGGAGTTTGAACTGTATGTGGACAGAACAAAGCAGAAAGCCAATGCTGTATTGAGTCTCTGCCCATCATCGAGAGAAAAACCTGATTAGAAGGAGGGAAAAGTCATGCCTGTTTGTGCCGTGGTTCTGTAAACAATGTATATTACACAAGGAAGAGGTCCGAGGTTAGATTGTACATTCATATGGGAAAGTAATTCAAGTATAATTTGGCATGTCACTAGGCTGCTGCAGAAATGTAATGGTTTTTTGTTGAATAGCACACAAGCAAAGGTGTTAGTAACACTGATGTAATGAGAAACTAAGAAATTCAAGAGGGTTAGAGTGGACGACGTAAGTGATACTCATTATCTGTGATCGCTCTATTTCCACTGTTCGCTAAAGTAGTATCAGAAAGGACAAATAACATGTTTCAACTACTGACAGAGAGATGTACTCAAGATAAATGAAAACGGATCCTTCCAAACCCCTAAACCTCAAAAGACCTATTTTATCCCTGTCTGTATTTTACACCGAGCCCTTCTTTTAATGTCTGACCTCTTAAAAAAAAATAAGGAAACAAAACAACAAAAAACCACCCACCAAAACCCAAACCTCTTCTTCACAAGTCACATGTGCATGATTACTGGCAAATTCATCCATTAATCTTTCTAAGTGAAATGATTTTTTCTTTTTGCCCAGTACTCCTATGACTAAAATTTTTCAGGCTATTAAATTACACTCTGATAAGCTTCTAAATGGGGTATATAGCAACTGTATTCCAATGAATTGAGAAAATGAGAGAAAGGGAGAAAACCCTTTGACTCACTTTGAGGTGTTATCTGTGTGGTCAAAATAAATACATGTTTCCAAATTGCTCTGAATGCTTCAGTGCACATATATGGTTTTGTACTAAGCATGTTCAGCTATGAATCTCACTTCAAAACCTTTGTTTCTTTGTTCTTTAGGCTATATTTTAAAGTTAATACCTACAGAATCTTTCCGCAAGAGAGAATTCACATTGTTCTCCCATGCTCATGTGTTTTCAAATATCCAGAGGCTTGCCTGCAGAGGGAAAATGAGGAAGCTGAGGCTAGATCAAATAAATTTAAATCCTTTAAGTGAGATTAGGCTGCTGCCAGGAGAAGTGAGAGTATTTCCACAGAGGTTTAATATTCTTTAGTTTGTAGAATATGATAATAAGTATTTGAGAGGATGTCTGCTCTGTTCCCTTGCTCTTTAAGGCAGGATCAACTATTTGCGTTGACTTTACTTAGACTGAGTCTTCTCACTTCTTTCAGGTCTCCTTTGTAGAGTATTGCTGAGAGCAATCAGGTTTCCACAAGATGTGTTTATCACACAAAACTTCCCCAATCCACGATTCACACTGCTATGATGATTAAAGGAAGATTTTGTACCTTAAATGTTTGCGACAACTTTTCTATACCTTGTGGCTTTTCTTTGCAGAGAAACAAATTAGTCATAGTTTTGTCCATTTTACAAAGGCATTTTGCTTTTGTTACTTTAGTCTCTAAAAACAGCCCAAATGACTGGAGGGCTGGCTGTCACCATCAGGTGTCACTTGGTATTGTCTGGATGGAGAATAGCATTTTCCAAACAAAATGTTCTTTTTTTTTTCTTTTTTTTTTTCTTTTTTTCCCCTGGTATTTGTTTTAATCTGTCTGATACTATCAGGGATGATGGGGAGAAATTTCCATTGATTGAAGAGGAAATCATAGAATCACAGAATAGCCTTGGTTGGAAGAGACCTCTAAGATCAAGTCCAATCATTAACCCAGCACTGCCAATTGACCACTAAACCATGTCCCTCAGCACCTTGAAGAATGAATGGGTATTCAGCCTCGGTTGACAAGAGATATTGACTGTCAGTTTGCCTGGGGGTTTCACTTCACCAACAACACCAAGTCCAACTTTCTTCATCCTGATATTTTTCCCACCACAGTTACCCATTCAGTAGTCTTCTACTTGCCCAATTAGCCATCCATACCCTCTCCTTGCCTAGTCTTTTTTAATCTACGCCTGTTATTTCGTGTTTGCCATTGACTCTAGGAAAGATTCCAATCTCTCTTATGATGTTCTAGCAGTATAAAAAGGATGCGTTTACCTTTACTCTGCTAATTCATTATAGGTGATCAAGTTGAACGAGCTGTTCCAGGAACATTTCCTCCATGCAAATATAAGTGGCAAAAATAGTTCTTATTTTTGTATGGGAAAAAAAAAACACAAAAGCATTTGGTATGACTCTGTGCATATGTCTGAGTAGCATAAATGCTATGCACAAAGGAGAAAAAAATTATTGTATGATTTAGAAAGAAATGCTGATAGATGTGGCGGAAGACACAAGAGAAACAATGTTCTCCCAAGCCTGTGTCCCTCTGCAATTTGTTGTTACCATATGCTGCCGAACTCTGCCAGGTACCTACAGCATCTACTGCAGCTGAAAATGAAAAATGTTGAGTGCTTTGAACTTTCCAAGGGTCAGTTGAAAACTGTTTAGCTCAAATGTCTCAGTAACGGTGGTATAGCATGTATGGGAAAAGTCTTTAGCTCCAGTCACCCTCAAACTTCCATGTTCACCTATGTGATAAGGTGATGTAGTACACGTTGCTCCATAATGGCAATAATAATAGAAAAAAGAAGCCCACCTAGCAGAACTTGCTGACTCAGTGCCTGCCTTCAGCTCCTGCAAGAAAACAACTACGATTGTTTTTTGAACTGTAATTGTATTCACACCAGGTGCAAGAGAGGCTTTACAAGGAAACATTCAGGTAAGGAAGGATGTAGCTGTTAAACAAAAGCGTGAATTTAATAATCGTTTCTTACAAGTGTTAAAGGCACACATCTATTTTGCCTCTATGTATTTTTACTTCAGGCAATTCATTGCTTGAAATTGACCATTTTCTCCAGAATTCACTTAATGGTTCAACGTACTGTCTGTATGTAGTATGTTAATATGAAGGTGTCATTTGCATCTATTTTTCTGTAGCATTGGATATTTTACTGTGATTTCTTTGGTATATGCATGTAGCTTTTTATGCATCCTGTGCATTTTTGTCCCTTTCAATTAAAATTCTTTCTTCTGTTTCTTAAAGTATCCAAGAAGAAATGTGGTCACTCATAGCCCTTTTCCTAGCAAAGCTGAAAGCATGCAGCAGTTCTTGAAGAGACACAGTACAAACCTCTCCTCTTGATTACTGTCGCCACTGATATATTTGACTTGAGCTCTCGCTTGCCTTCCACTTTTGTTTTATTTTATTTTATTTGAGCTTTAGAGTTAGCTGCTGTTCTCTTTCTTTGCAGATGCCAGTGTATTATTACCCATCTGGTCAGTACCCTACCTCAACAACTCAGCAGTACAGACCCATTGCCTCAGTTCAGTACAGTGCACAGCGGAGTCAACAGATCCCACAGACTGCACAGCAAGCAGGTATTTACATCTGTTACTCATTTCTTCAGCTGCTCACAGTGCCTTTGCTGGTGAAATCTATTGGTTATGTTCTAATTTTGAATTTGAGCAGTGGAGGAGAAAGCTGGTCACTGTTCTGTTTGAAAATACAGTGAAAATTACAAGTTGAGAAACCCTTTCCTTGGAGATACTAAGCAATGGAAGAATGGAGGTTGTGTTCTCTACCAGTACTGCCCTGCACATAGTGGCATGTCCTTGGTGTCCGTGCTCCACGTGATGGGGCACAGCGCGAGCCAGGAGGGAACTGGTGTGAGCAGTCACATTGCATGTTCAAGCCAGCCATTGTGGTTTGTCCTTCATCATGCAAACTCCCCAAACATTTGTAAGACTCTACAAGGTGGATGGGTGTGCAGTGATGCAGAAGGGGCTGGTCATACTCCATCACCTTCTGTTCTCCCTGAGGCTGAGGAGCGGTGAGGTGGTCCGTGTGCTTGGTGCCCGTTGGGACCAGCTCCCCGCAGCGACGTGCGGCTGGAAGGGGGGCCGTTACACTGTAAGAGAGTGAGTAGCAGGTCTCACAGTGAACCGGTCTCTTTTCCTGCTGTGTCATGCCACTCCTGATGACACCAGAGTAAGAGGGACATAGGCAGAATTGGGCTGGTGCATGTTGGGGGAGGGCAGGGGTTGTGCTGGTGAAAAGGTCCTCACATTTCAAGGGAATAAACAGTTCTGGATTTGGAGATTTATGGTGTAAGTTGTTGATTGTCTGTTTCTTTAGTGCACACTTTCCCTCGTAGGGTGCCTCAAACAGTAGCTCCAACGTGCATGGGAAGTGTTGTTTCCCGGTAGGGCTTGCAATTACAGACGCGCCAGGCAGGACAAAGCATTCATCTTTCTGTCTGGGTTTGGCAGAAACCCTTCTGAATGGCAAAGCAGATTCCCTGCAAAGGCATTGATACAACAGTCTGTTAAGATGCAAGTCAAGGGCCCCGAGATGAGAGGTGAACAAGACTTGTGGGCCCGTCAACCTGTCTTTGTAATGCAGCTGCTGGCAGTTTGGTTCATGCTCTCTCGGGCACTCAAGGAAATAAAGACACAGCAAACACAGCTATTACTAAGCAATTGATTACTCAGGGTTTTTTTAAAGCTGTTCTCTGTTGTAATAAAATGAGTGTTGTTTCGGTCAGGGTCGCAGTGGCTGACTGTGTGCTTTCATAACTTTGTATTTATACATTCCTGAGAGAGAAAGGGGTGAGATACTGCGCAAAGGTCATCTGCCTCTTCTGACTTCTCCTGCCTGACAGTCTGGTACCATATTTATTATCTCTATATAGCGGGTCTTTGAACCTAAGTGCAAATCAACTTAGATGACATTATCTGGGTCTACGGTGTTGTTATAA
This sequence comes from Podargus strigoides, assembly GCA_028020825.1. Lineage (NCBI taxonomy): Eukaryota > Metazoa > Chordata > Aves > Caprimulgiformes > Podargidae > Podargus > Podargus strigoides. The sequence goes on along the minus strand of CM051623.1, from coordinate 10,593,389 downwards.
AACCATATTTATCAGTTTAATGCTACATCCATAGCACAGTGCAGATTATGGTAAATGAAGTGCACAAGAGACGGTCTGAAGCACTTGAGTGATGTTCTGGAGAAGATCCAGCTATTTGATCTTGAGGAAAGCCTAGTTTTAAAAATGTATTGTAGCACAGGCACTGTGTTATGTTTGAGTACAGACAATGCAGAGGTGCAAATGCTAATTTTGTTGCTGTGCTTACTGCATTGTTTTCCGTACATGTTTGGAAAACACGAGTCAAGGAGTTTGTGTAAAATCTCTAGCTCGTCAGTCTTTTCCTGCAGTTTGCTCTTTCAGCTGCCTGCTCAGTTGGAAATGTTATTTTATCTCTTGTTTAAAAACGAAAACATTGTTGACTGTGGTTTTTACTCCCTGCTGTGGCAATGATTTTAAGCATTTAGCAGTTCTCAGATCTTGAGACTTGGCTCAGCACAGATTCCTCAAGCTGGTTCATCCCTTTGTGCTCAGGTACATCCTTTCCCATAGCCATTGTCCAAGCATGTGATAGGCATGCTAGGAAGCACCTTGAAATTTCCTCCAAGTCTTTTCTTGGAGGCGGTGTAAGGATCATTCAAATTTATGTTCTACTGCATCTCTTGGCATCTGGAAAATAACCAGCTTTCCAAAATGTCGTGTATTTGTACTAAAATAAAAGAAACATGTAAGTATAGGTAAGTATATTATTTATGCTACAGATAAACCACAGTTTCCCTTCCCATGCAGGCTTCGCTTCAGATCAGCACGTGAGCAGGTTGTGCAGGAGCTGGGGACAACTTAGGGGCAGGAAAACAAAGATGTGAAGGAGAAGAACACTGGTGAAACAGAGCGCAGGTCAGGAATATTGAGGATGGGAAAGGGGAACAGATGGGAAAGGAGGCAGGTGAAAAGATAATTTCTGAAATGGTTTCCCCAAAGACCTCACAATGCTCGCTGCAGCTTTGGAGAGAGGAGGGCTGCTGTGCCAGCAGGCCCATGGGAGCCCAACTGGCTGCCTGTACCTGCCCACTGGCTCCTGCAGCAGCGTGAGCAGGGAGGCAGCCTCAGTCTGGCAGCTCAGAAAGCATTTTATTTAAGTAAAAAGTTTGCCTGCTTGAGGGAGCTTTTGGGAGGCTTTCAAAGCAGCAGCAAGGAGTTCAGATCTTACTTTCCCCACTTTGGGCTGCAGAGGTCAAAGTTTGATGTAATGCCAGCAATTTGTTTTCATTTTTCTTAGCAATGGTGTCTTCAGAAGCAGAGCGATATTGATGACTTTTACAGCAAAGAGCTGAAGTAAAATGTCAGCACAGCATCTGCAGTGGCTGAGGGAGCGTGTACTCTCTGGTGGCTCTGGAAGGAGAGCAATATTAAGTTAAAATGGCTCCAGGGCAGAAAAAAAAAAAAGATGAGCTCACCTAAAATTAGATTAGAGCTCTGACAGCAAGAAATCATTTGGAGAGAAGGATGAGAACTTTTTTATGTGTTTATTTACTTTTTTTTTTCTTTTTTTTTTTTTTTTTTTTCCTCCCTTAAGTGCTGGCTTGTCTAAGAACATAAGCGATCCATTTCTAGCAGGAGCCTGATAACGAAGAGTTGTCCATGAAGATTTTTATAAAAACCTCTGCCTTTTGAATGACATTCATTTCTGTTCAAGCCAAAAGGTGGTATATGATGGCATGGTAGCATGGTCTATAAACATAAATGGCTTTATTTTGCTCAGATAGATACCATTGTTGCTGTTCTTCGTTATGCTGCTTCTGCACCCTTCTAGTGTCCTGCACGATGTAAAGTTTTTTGAAGCATTGCCACTGAGTGGGATCAGGGTCAAGGTTATGTCTGTCACACTGTGGCATGCGTAGGACATCATAGGTGGATTCTTAGGGTGCGTTCAAGCAGCTGTTCTCAAAAACAGTATGCTCATTTTCCATGTCTGATTACTCATTTCTGCACTCTATAACAGATTCTTAAGGTACTGTGGAATGCCCATTTCTTTAACCACACAGTAGAAATTATTATTTCTGTATTGTGAACTAGGAATACTCTATAAATTCCACATCTGGCATCATCAGTATTTCATTCTTTAGTAATTATCTCTGTGTTTGTAGTTTTGAAAGCCTTCAATCCTAGTTATTGTGCTTGAATAGAAAAATAGAGATATACTGATGATAAATCAGTAATGATTTGTGTTTTACTATGACAGAAGAAATCAACAGTGGGTTATTTTATATCTGTGTTTCTGTAGTTGCTTTCATTTTAGCAAATGCTGTGCACTTAGAGGGTTTTTCATCTTTAAATTGATTCATAAACATGAGCTGGATAAGTACATGAGTGTTACTTCAGGATATGGATCTGTTCTCACTGCCGTTCACAAACGAACAAGCTGCAACAAATTACATTATTTTTTTCCTGGTTTAGTTCATTGTTGTGTGTCTGCCTCATGTGCTCCAGATAATTTCAGAGCGCAACAGAAATTGTATGGATAAAATAATATTTAGATCCTTGTTTGGGCCTAGTTCTAAAAGGCAGTTTGCTTGGGTTATCACACAGTTGTAACATAAAAATCTGTGGCATCTGTTTTGCGTCAGTAATAGAGATCATCTTTTGAGGATATTAAAACTAAGACCTATAATATTTGGTTTAAAAAAGAAAACTTCCAGCCAAAAGTTTACACTATAATATTTCCAGAGAAGTTAAGGTGGTATTTGGCATAATCGATGTCCTGTAATTCCTGCGATTAGTGTAATGATTTTAGGATTTCTCATACATTTGAGAATCAGCAAAATTGCCATTATAACCTGTTCCAATGCTCAGACAGCATGAGAAGGCTCAGATTGCATACTTCTTCCTAAAAGCAGTATAATTGGTTGTATACAGTAGGCGAAGGAAGTCGTTATGTGAGAAAAGTATATATCTGAACACTGTCTGGATGTAAAATCCTTTCTTAATAAGTATATATGGATCTTCTGTAAACAGCAAATGTTTGTATTGAAGGAAAAGTAATATTTCTGATGGAGTACTCTATTATTAGCCTTTACAGCTTCCAGTAAGGAAAAAGAGGTAATTGTCTCTTTAATGCATCTCTGAAACAAATGTTAAGTGAAGACAAAATGTACTTTAACAGAGTCCATAAATTTGTTTAGGTAGAAATCAGAGTCAAATTGACAATGAAATACTGAATTTTTGCTTAATTTAATCATTTAGGTGTCAGCATAATTGAAGACTGTTATCTTCAAGTCTCTTTCATCCTCTTTGTCTCCTGAAAGCATTTGTCACTATAAACTGATACTGAGAGGAAAAAAAGCTAAGAGAAGGGAAATGTGCAGCACTAAAAAAAAAATTTGTTTGTTAGCATGGTCATTAGAGAACCTTATAAAGAAAGATTGCAGCTTTCTACCTTCGTTAGCAGCCTGACAGGAGCTCATGGTCCATGATAGATGTGTTTGCATAATTCTTCTATAATTTCTGTGCTTATATAAACATAAGCAACTTCAATTTTTAAGTATCTAATTATCTGAAGAAACTATTTCTCCTACAGTAATTGCTTACAGCTCTATTGAAACAGATTTGTTCTGAAAGTGTCCATCTGTGATGAATGCTATTATATTTTTTCAACAGATACTGCCGCTTCTGAGAAGCATTGCAGGGGGGGTGTCTCTCATTTTTACGGGGGTGACAGGTATAGGATGGATAGAGCCCTACTATTTTAGATAGCTAAGTGTAGTGCTGCATTCATTAAAGTTGATGTAAGGCTTTGAAATGTAAAAGCATTTTATGAAATGGTAGGGCCAGATCAAGACAGAGTTTGCAGCAATTACAGTGGGATGACTAAGTTCAAAATTGTGATTTTTGAAGTGATCCAAACCGATATTATTAGTTTCTGTCCAAGTATTTTATGTTTAAGTTGCCCAGAAACTTCAAGCTTTACCTACAAGTGTTTCCATTTTGAACAGTACTGAGTGTCTTGGACCATGACAGGGCAGTAGTGGAGTCCCCAACCCTGGAGGTATTTAAGAGACATATAGACGAGGTGCTGAGGGACATGGGGTAGTGGTGACTTGGCAGTGCTGGGTTAATGGTTGGACTTGATGACCTTAGAGGTCTTTTCCAACCAAAGCTACTCTATGATTCTAAGACCATCTGCAAGGCAGAGCTAAGCACTTCTGCCAGCTGCCTTAGAGACTTCTTCTGGTGGGTTTGCCATGGAAGTGCCTCTAGCAAACCTAGGGGACTGTTCTTCAGGCTTGTTCTTTTTTCTTTTTGTTTTCTAAATCACATCTGGAGGAGAAGAAGCCCTTGTTTTGGGGGGGCGGTGTGTTGGGGTATGTTGGGGTTTTTTAAATTTGATTTTAGGATCTTGTTCCAACTTTAGGCGTTCCAATAGTATGAGAAACTCAGATGCCTTGGCCTGAGAAGGTTTTAACCCATGTTGTGCACTTCAGGGGAAATGCTCACCAGGATCTCTGCTAATCAGGGACATTCCCCAGCTTTCTTACAGTGCTTTCTTTAAAAGTATGAAGGAACAGAGAATGAAGTGCATGAAAAAGAAGGGCATAAAGCAAGAAACTTGCTTAGTTCTGATTGTATATTTTATGTTCTTCTTTTTCAAGCTTAAGGTCTTGCTTTCGTAGTATTTCACTATTGTATACTGTGTGTGAGCTCCAGGACCCATACACCTCCTCAGTGTTTTCGTAGGGAGTTTCCTACCTAGAGTGTTGCACCTTGGATTTCATTCCCTGACTTCTGGAGGAGGATTCTGTGACTGAGTATTGCATTCAAGACTTTCCAGAAGCTTGCTGGGAGAGCCAGGACTGGGGCTGAAAAGTTTTAAATTTCTAGTTTTAGAAAGGCTAAATCCTGTTGTCCTTCTGAGATTAATCAATAGTGCTGCACCAGAACTGAACCAGCATTCAGCTTTACAGAATATCTGTAATTTAAATTAATAGCAGAATTAATACTATCACACTGCCCACAGCATGCTTGATTCTGAAAATTAAAAGGCAAAATCACTTTTGTCAAAAAGCTTTGTTTGTTGTCAAATGACTTGTTTAATTATTCAGCATTCACACCAAGAGAGCAAATATTGAGGGAAGAGAACACCAGCAGGCTCAACAAGCCATAAGAGTCTGAAGACAGGCATTTATTTGTGGTTTTCTTTCAAGGCTTCTCAAGTTTTGTTCAGCTTCTTCAGTACTAACTAAAATCTAAGCCATTTCTGACAGTGTTCCTCTTCCTGGAGTCTCACACAGTTAATGTACAGGAGAAAACATTTCTGACAGTGTTGTATGGTGGATAGGTCTTGAAAATAGTCTGCAAAAATTGCAGCAGCCACACTAAGGTGTTGGGAACGCTCTAGGTTACTCAGCCATGTCTACAAAGAATCTTTGAATTTCTGTCTACCTTTGCCAAAAGAGTTGTGCGTCATCTCTATTGCTAATTCTGTGTTGTATCAATGCACAGTGCTTCCGCTTCTTGCGATGGAATTTTCCAGTACTGAATAATTGAGAGGTTTATATTGTACTCCTTGAGAACAAAGACAGATTTCATCTTTCCTTTTTTTTTTTTTTTTTTTCTTTTCTGATACTGTCATGCCATTGCTAGAACTAGTGGAGCCCCACTATCCACAGAAATACCAGAAGCACTGTCTTGGAGGGGCAGAGGCCATCTCCAGCTCTTCTTCAGGCATGCTGCTCACAGTACACCTGTAGACTTTGGGGCTCAGTTTTCTCTAACTTTCCTGCAGATGAAAGTGTCCAACGGGATGGAGAAGTGCAGGAGAGGTTTTGAGGCTGAGCTAATAACTGAAGTTGTACTCCGAATGTACACCAGGGATCTGCACTGCAGGGAGGAGGGGCTTTTGCCTTACGGTTGCTGTTGAGGATTTAAGAATCAAAGCACGCTTCACAGTTGTAAAACTTAATAGAACAGGAGACTTACTTGGATTGGGACATGGCAGAAGAAATGCATGTATAAGCTACCTGGAAGAAGGGTCACAGAGTGTGTTTAGTGTTAGGGCAGAGGAACTCAAGAACGATGTCCCAGTCACTGAAGCAGTGTTCTGCTGACCAGTCCTGATGTGTAAAAAGGTCCTGGTGCCTTAATTTTGTTCAGCTTTTCTCACAGTCAGTTATTGTTTGCCTAAACGGTCTGCACAGCATCCCTCTGCAGTTGCAAGGACATTCTCATTTTAACCTCCCAGTGCTAGATATAGAGAATGTATGCATTTACATAGCAACTGAGCAATTGTCTTAATTTCTCTTCTGTTTGTTTGCAAGTGAAATAAGGCTGATAGTGTGGGTGTGTGAAGGAGGCATCCCTTGAATCTTCCCAAAGAAAGGAGCTGGTTTCCGTAGCAACAGGCACGGATACACGATACCTCTCCAAATAGTTCTTCACCTCTTCCCCAGGTCCTGCTCCCTGTTGCAGCTCACTTATTATGCACCAGAGCAGATAGCATTCCTGCAGCATGAGCTAATTGTAATGTGTGATGGCTGGTAGCTGTCATTGGTGTTGGATAGAAAAGAAAAAGAATTGAATTTGCTGTCTGTCTGGTTCTAACAACAGCTTGATTATTTCTGTTATTACTAGTGATACACAGTCCCTGCTGAGGTTTCACTTCCAGTGGGTTTCGCTGGCATTTACCATTATGAACAACAAGGATAAACGCAGGTTTTCTTGCTGCAGATGCTGGTTAGGGTTCCTTCATGGCTGATGGGATGTAGACTGGGAAGGGAAAGAGGTGATTCTTTACTCAGGCTTTGTTGCCAGACTAAAGACCTAGCTGTAAATGCGAGTCATTTTACGTTAATTCACTGCAGAACTGACAAATAAAGGTTGGTTAGCACTGCTCAGAGCTTCTGTTTCTGCTTGTGTTTATGGTCTGGTGGCAGGACATGACTGTATCCTCATGAGGAAACTTATCTTCAGGATGGAGGGACAAATAAGCACACTCCTCAATATGTTGAACCGAAACTCCTTTTTATACAATGCTTTTTTTAGAAATTTGAATCCCTAAACCAACCATGCTTGAATAATGGGAAGTTAGTTAAGCATTTACCCCAGTTTATCTGGAAGAAGCTTAGATTACAAGTATTTCACACAGATTTTCCTTCTGTATTTTTACATGTTTATTTGAATATTTTTTTTTTCAATGCAGTTCCCAGGATCCTAATGTCTTAGTAACAAATACAATCTTTTGACTACCATCGTGGTAGTGAAATGGCTTTAAACTGGTAGATGGCAGATTTAGACTAGATATTAGGAAGAACTTCTTTACTGTGGGGGTGGTGAGACACTGGAACAGGTTGCCCAGAGAAGCTGTGACTGCCCCCTCCCTGGAAGTGTTTAAGGCCAGGTTGGACGGGGCTTTGAGCAACCTCGTCTGGTGGGAAGTGTCCCTGCCATGGCAGGGGGGTTGGAACTAGATGAATTTTGATGTCCCTTCTAACCCATGCCACTCTATGATTCTATAATCATACAAGCGCTTAAGGACAAGGAATGGAAGAGAGGCCAGTCCATTCATTAATGGTTTTTGTACCATAGTCGTACCATGGAGCTACAGCTGGCCTTGTGAGCCCTCTGTGCTAAGAACTGTATATTTAAATGTGAAGAGATTTTCTTTTTCATTCCTGGGACCCAGCATAGAGCTTGCATCCAGGGCTAAAATAATATTAAGGTAGGCACGATGGTGGCTGTCCAATTCAGGGCTGTGGTCCATCTCTAAAAAAAAGTTCCTTAGACAGCTTGGATAAATCAGAAAAAGAAAGACAAAGCTTTTACTGTGGCAGCTGTTCACTCATTCAGTACCTGTAAAACACTGGGCACCCAGAGTTCCCACTGAGTGCTGAAAAAAGTAAACAGCTTTTCGGATCATATGTGTAGGATCCCCAAGTGTACTTTTCTAAATATCACTGTTTGGAATAATTCATGTTTTTGCAAGTATTTGAATTTCTCAGCATCTTCAGTCTTGGTGTTCCTTGTATTTGCTTACACAAAGGAAACTCACAACTGTCATGAGAAGTGAGTAGTGGACTTTGCTGTTATTTACAGGCAATCTTTTGCACGTTGTAAATCATTTCTTACTGAAAGACCGTAGCCCTGTGGCATTACCTAAGGGCGGGGGGTTGGGGAAGAAACAGCCATTTCTGAGCAAGCAAATATTTAGACTACATATATATATATATATGTATCCTTGTTCTTTTTGTCAGCCTGTGTTATCAAAACGATTTATTATGTGCTTCAGCACTGTCCTCAGGGCTTCCAAGTAGCATGCTGCTAAAACAGAACATCTTCAGTAGCACCTGCTGAACAATGCTACATTTCCAGTTTGCTTTTGTTGAGAGCTACCTTTCATCAGGTACTGAGTCTGCAGGAGTGTGAAAGACTGGATTTTTACAGATCCTACAAAGAAACCTCCACAAATTAAATTTTTTTAAGGTTGCCAAGTACCACTTCATAGAATAAGCAAAAGAGGAGAAATGTATTAAATTATAAGCAGCAATGTGCTACTTCAAAATGATTGCTGTGTTAATAGTTTGTATCGAGTGGCAATTTTAATTCTGTCTCTCTTGGAGAAATAGAAAGCAATTAATCTTTTGTAGCACATTGTGAAAAATAAGGTCTTAAACAGGATCTCAGTAAAGCTGTTCCTTCACTTAACCTTGAGCTGGACAATAAATAATTATAAATGCAGCTACATTGCAAGGCAAAAGTAATTTGGTGAAATAGAATTATCATATAATGCAGGAATTAGAAATCTGAATTAGGTTTCCTGATGTTCTTTGTTCCAGAAAAGTACGAATTTGGCTGTGATTTGTGTGTAAAAGAGTGGAGCTGGGTTTTACAAAGCACCTTTTATACCCAAACTACCACCAAGTGATGAACTATATATTTGTATTGCAGTGCTGGCACAGGCAAATGCTCTTGTACTCTCTCAACTATAACTCACGTAGAGCCTTTGATGATGGGACTTCTTTTATGGAGGGAGAAGGTGATGTCTTAGGTACAGGGGTGTCTTAATGCCTTTCGAATACTTTCCTGCTCTTCACTCAGGGCACCAGATCATCAGTGCTGCCTTCCATGAAATGTGCATGAGCAGAACTATTCATTATTATTAAAAGCTGTAGTCCGGTGAGCAGTATGTGGTAGGACTGGGTCTTTTTAGTCCTCAAACAAATCAATTTTCTGACTGTTTTGAAGCCTGGAGGAGGGTACAGTTAGTTCAGCTTCTACCTTCTCATTCTACTCAGTCCTGATTAATATGTTACATGGCTTTACAGTGGTGTTTAAAATGCATTAGGCAGCTAATTTGTGCTAGAATATGGCCCATTGTGTAAATATAGAACAATATGATTTATTGGAGAAACAGGTGTGGGCACGTGGAAATACAATTCGCCTTAGAGAGTTGTTTCTAATTGACTAGTAAAATGTTTTTTCTGAGTAGGCCATAATTAATCAGCAAGAACTCTTTTTCTGAATTTCTTCCTGTAAATGAACAGACTCAGCACATCCATCAAGTAGAAACTGAGAAAATGAGAGGGGAAAAAGCCTGAGTCTCCAGCGAGCAAAGTGGTGTTTCTGTGAACCAAACCCAGCAGGGCACTTTGCTGAGCGATTGCAACATTGGCTTTGAAGAGAAATCCTGAATTTCTTGTTTCTCTTTGGTTTGTTAAAGTTTTAATGTACTTGTGGTGACTGCGGCATGCCAAGAAGGCGACTGAGGTGGGTCAAGAAAAGCGATGGCACAAAAAATGGGCTGGTAAACCAAAACCTTTCTCTGACACCCACTTAAGTGGTCTTACAGATTTTTCTCTCGTCTATTTTTTCATTGCTTTGTGGTGTACAGGTACATTGGTAGTTAATGTAATAGCTCTAATTGTGCTGAATTCACTAAGCACAAAAGTGAATGTCAAAAAATTCTTGTTGAATATCCATTCTACAGCAGCATTGGTACAGTGTTTTCAAAATCTTTAGGTCTGGTGATGTTTAATCTGGAGGTGAAACAAGTGATAACCCATTTTTTATAATATATTGTAGTAATTTGAAAATCATCGTAGGTTTTGATCATCAGAAATGTGACCTAGCTTGGTTTTTATGTGTATTGTGCTGGTGACAGACCTGTCACGCTGAGAGGTAGGACTTCACTGTGCACACTACACTGGTGATCGAACAGGGGTGGATTTTGGTAGATACCTGCAGTGTAGGTAGTTGATTTCAGACTCTGTTTTAGTAGATTCAAGAAATCTCATTTATCTTCTTGTTCAACAATTTGGGAATGAGATTTATTTTTTAATACCTGGAAGTCAAAGGACTCCCAGCTATCCATTGTTTAGTGCAAGGTCCATAGGGAAAGATATTTGCAGGGAAGACAGGGCTTCCTGAATGTGGAAAAGAGAGGAATGTTTGGGTGTCCATTACAGGAATCTTCCCTCAGAAAACCACCTGCTTAATTTGGAAGACTTGACTTTTCTTCAAGAACTAGCTTGTTGGAGTGAAACCCAAAAGTCCAACAGTTAGGTGGGGTTGTGGGTATAATTCCATCATTTGGTTCTCCTGTAAATGAGCAAAAGCCATAATGTTCCAAATTATTGTTCGACTCCTTAGGTCAAGGTCAAGTGTCGTGTCTTTCCCATGGTTTTGAAATGAGAGATAATTTTATATCCGTTTCCCAAGAATGCCCATGAATTACTTGAGATACTGCCTTAGTCTTGCTGCACAGTGAAGGTACTAAAACCATTCTTTCAGACTTCAGTGTATCAGCTGAATTTTTACCTTTGCTCAAGAAGTGGCTATCCAAGTATTTTCTATTGCTTTCTAGTGCCTAAAGGACAGAACTAAGAAGATACTGAATCTGCCCTTTTTAAAACCTTCTTTCTCTAAACACCTGCAATTTCTACAACTCACTCTATCATACTAGAAGCACAGCCTGTGGGCCACTTGGGAAGAATTGTGTTGGCCCCAAGAGCTGCCCCTTGTTGCATGAATGTTGGGGAATTCCTAGTACCAGCTGCTCAGTCTTCTTTAAAAAGTACTTAAGATCTATTTATTTTCTTGGAAACAATTTTGTGAGGTTAAGAGCAGTCACTGTATGATAGAAGCAAAGGTGAAATAGGCAAGGCTGATTGAAATCGTTCCCTCAATTTGGCTGCTTTCGTGTGAAAATCAGCCCTCTCCTTTGACTTGTCCTTTTTTCCCCTGTAGTGAAGCAGTGGCCTCTGGAGTGAGTACTTAGATCCGTTCCTATTCAGGTAACCATTTCACAGACATGAGTCCCATCTTGCTCAGTAGGACTTCCTTACATGTTTGAAATGCTTTCCTGTATATTTTTTTTCCCTTATCTGAGGCAAAACTGAGCAATACTGCTTCCTGAGGCACAGCAGATTTTGCTCTAATCCCAACTGACCTGCAGCTGTTTCTTAATATCTTCAACACCCATGCTTTGGGATGACTCCAAGACCAGATAAGTTTGCGTGGAGCTTTTGTGCCCATTTATTTTTCAGTATGCTTTGTGTCAATCTGTTTCTTTACAAAGATGGGCATCCTTTATACAATTAACAAAAGCCCCACATGTGACTTGTGAGTACCAGCAGAATGAGTGTAGGCTGGTAGGTTCTTCCTGGAATGGTGTTAAACAAGGAAGAAAGAAAACTTGTGGCTTTAAGCATCAACTCTCCCCAGGGCAGGAGGTTAACATTTGACAAGACGACTGCCTTTTCGAGGTGTCCCAGCAAGAGCAGATGCAGATTTCATGGAGGCTTGAGCTTTTGAAATTCACTTTGCCCTGTCAGCATACTTCTCGCAAGATTTTTCCCGCAGCTAACAAAGGATCCATCTGGAGAAAATTGCTAGCAGCGTATACAGATTCATCTGTGTGCTTGAATGTCTAGACCTGAGTAAGGGCTGAGGTAAAGTCTTTAAAAGCTGTCATGCTCAAAACCATGTTGAAGTCCTCCGATGGTTTTCAACATAGGAAATATGAAGATTAGAAGTTCTGCTGGCAGGCATTTCAGCAATTTGTAGGGCAAATTCTTTTGCAGTATAAATTATTATTAGGTAATTAAATACTGCATCTCATTCATAAATGCCTCCGTCGCTGGAATTAAGGTTGCACTTGGAACTAAGGTTGTAAGCTACTTCTGCATTGCCTTTTCCTGATTTCTGAATATTTAACCATGCCACCCTGGTGCTCTCTGAGGCCATAAGAACACAAATGCATTGACCTGTATTCTTGTTTTAAAAAGCTAGAAGTGTGACCCCTTAGGGCAGTGCAGCTGTGCCCAAGCAGTGACAAATTTCTCAGTTTTCAGTGCTTGACTCTCATTTCAGGGACCTGCTTATCTCTGTGCAGATGTGTCTCTGTGGTTTGCTCCAGATTTGTTTCTCAAGCTATTTCTCACAGTTCATGCATCCCTAGCTTTACGAATAACTCCAGCTCCCTGCTGGAGGGTCCTTCAGTAGTGAAACTGCTGTGATCACACTGTGGAAGAGCAGGGCTGACATGGAAGGAACTTTGGGGGGTATGGGACTTCTCTTTACTTAACTTTCTGCTGGCATGAGCTGACATTTGGGACATATGCATCTGCACAGATCATCCTGTACCATCATATTTCTTATTTGTGTGCAGGGCTTTGGGGAGAATGGTGGTGCATGACTGAAATGTATGTAGGTTTTCCATCCTGGCCACTTCAACCTTATTGTCTACTGAGTTAGAATTGTATTTGAATTTTGGCAGTACATAAAAATAGAGCATTAACAAAGGGGTACCGGTTGTCCTTGCTTGAGCAATAATATTGATCCCAAGAAGATGGAAAAGCTTTTGTCATCTTGTTACAAAAGATTGTTATATTGACATAGCAGAAACTGAAAAATTAAAAGTAATATGGGGGGAATTGTCCTTTCATTTGAAGGGCAACACTGCAGAAAGATGCAGAAAGACACTGTAAAAGCAAGTGGTAAAATACTCTTGGCTTTTATACAGTACTTAGCTTTTATGGCAGCTTTCCAGGACCACTCTCTTAGACCTGGGATCCTGCTACTGTTTTCCTCGGATACTTGATGTATATGAACCTGACGTATATGGAGTGTTTCCAGTTTTCTTGTTAACTTGTTTGTGATGCCATAGCTGCTGGGGCCCTCAAGTGGAGCCATGGCGAGGTATGGTTGAACACCTAGTAAGAAGGAAGAGAGGGGAAAAAAAAGTTTCTGAGCAGTATGGAGAAAACGAGGAAAGGGAGACAGAGCGAGGAGCAGATGGCAAGAGCAGAGACCATGTTCTCCCCTTTCCTTCCATTTCCTTTCAGTGGTGCTCTCTCTTTAGCCTTTCCTTGCAAAGAGAGTCATGAAACTGTAAGTCCATCACTGTCTTATAAGGTGCTGGGTTTTGTTCTGTAATGAGATCTCAGAGGCCCAGGAGGCCATTCTTGTTTTCCCTTTGGAGGAAAAATGAACTGGCTGCTGTGGCTGGAGAACCTGTGAAGCTGTCAGAGGAGGTGGAGATGAGCAATAGTTTTCCACTAAATTGGGTTCTTCAGACAAAATTAATGTTTGCACCCACATAGCGAAGTTACCCTTCTAGGCGAAATGTCCCAAAAGACATTTCAAAGACTGCAACATAGAAATGGGTGTTTGGGAAGGAGGGAGATTTGGAACCTATTTAAGAGTGAAACTTTCCAGGGAACAGGGGATAAAGTGGATGTTTTCTGGTTTAGAGGGTGTGAGAGGAATAGAAATCAACATTTTCTGGTCACTTCCACTGCCCTGACTACTGGAATGCTGTGGGGGTTATTTCATCCCTTCAAGACAAGTGCAGGCAGGTGAGGAGGTAGGGAAGGGTATTCTTATTTCTTCTGTCATTGAAACCAAGTCAGGGGCTATGGTGACTACTGCCTCCTGCTCAATTGCAGTAGAGAGGGGAGAATCCCTCCCCTGCTCAGGCGTAAAATCTGGCAGAATATTTATGGTCTTTTGGTAAGGTAGAATTTGAGGGATGCTGCAAACACGCTCCTTTAGTTAAGTAGCAAATGTAAATCTACAGTGTATAGACACAAAAAAGAAAGGCGAGGAGTGACTTCATTGTTACAGCTTTGAAATTCAAGTAGTTACTGAAGAAACAGAAATGTTCCCATTCTTCTGCCTTGCTTGAAGAAATCTATTTCTGCTTTGTACTTCTATTAAGTGCTGTAAAAAAATCCTAATTACAGTGTACTAAACTAATTCTTTTACACTGCATTGAGTTTAAAATAATGTTGAATCCATATTTCCATTAGCTAGCAATGAAAAAACTATTAAGAATAGCACTTAACGTACAATCAGTTCAATTCCTGCAAATGTTTCTAAAGGGGAATGATGCTGCAGAGGCATAAATAAATGGAAGTGATAGCTTGCACTGTGCTGTAATATCTGTACTACCCAGAATTTCAATTCAAGGAAAAAATGTTCTTTCTCTAATCATTAGATTAGAGCTACAAAAGATAAAGGGGTAAGTTCAAAAAGGTGGTGAGCTCTTCTTTCCCATATGCTGTAGAGAAAATAGGAAAATAACTACTAAGTTTTGCCATTTTTGCATCATTTCTGAGTCTCTATCTGTAGGGAAAGTGTTTAGCTAGCTTACTTTTAAAGTATCAATCTGTATGTAGGTGTTTTATACCATTTCAGTTGCAGGGTCACTGGGGCATTTTTCATACGGAGAGTGTAAATACAGAAACACAACTCTTTCAGGCATTTACTGGCATAAACTCAAGAAATGGCCAACTCCCTCTAAAAAGTCACACAAACTCATTCTCTAAGTGTGCAAATATGGCTATGGTCCTCAGGTTATACAGTAATGGGTGTCATAGAAATAGACGGATATTCGTTATCATGTTCCAAGGAAGTGTTTTGGATTAAATAAAAGTTAAAAATGCCCACCAGAAACAAACTCTGTTCAATGTGCTTTATCTTTTGGATATGAGCCGATTACAGTATAATTGCTGATAAATTTTGTTCAATCCACAGCAAGATGTAACTGCTTTGACAAAGTCATTCATTTCTCTTGTTGCTCTTAATTTAGGAGCTGTAAAGACCCAAAGATGTGCTTCCTAGTATTTCAGAATGGGAGGATTGTAATAATTGGAGGCAGATAAAATTTGTTAAACTTTCCCTGGTAATATGAGGAGAAGAGTCTGCTGCGTGGCTCTCCATGGCATTGTCCAGGGACATGTTGTCTTCAAAGGAGAAGCCCAGGTTGACTGTGAAGTCACTCTTGCTCTATGCTAGTATGTCAGAGGGTAGAATTTAGCCCAGGGTGTCTTGAAATAAAACAGTTTTTCAGTGTCTTTACAGTGATATAACCTTGCTGTGGGAGGAGACCTTGGCATCATGCTTTTTCTATGCTCCTTTTCCAGCACTACTCTCAGCCATGGGTAGAGCTTGGCTTTTATTGCACTCATGTGACCAGTGAACAAGCATGCCCAGTAACTTTTTTCCTTCACAGAAGTGGTGATACAGGTGCCACCATGGCCACGGTGACCGCCCTATGGCCGAGTCCCCATCCCATTCTGCACCTTAGCACAGCTAAACCACAGCAGCACATGGGTGCCTTTACCAGCCCTGTCAAAGCCATGCAGCAGGCAGGCATCGGCAAGGTCTATGGTAGGTCGACAGCCTGTAGGTCTGCAGCCCATGCCTTGTTTCAGTGCCTACAACTTGGAAGCAAGAGGCAGTTATTTTCCAGCTTCCACCTAAAAGGTATTATCTAAATGGTGACATTCTGTGCCAAACTTTGCTCCACAGCCAATTTATAAATGCTTTCTATGTCAACTTTAGCTGGGAAGTCCCAGCCACTCTCACCATCCTAACGTTATCTTCCAAAAAGCCAACAAAAATACAGCTTTGATGTGTTTCTCTAGGTGCTCAGATGCCATTGCATGGGAGGTATTATCATGAAAACCACATTATCACAGTAATTCAGGGCCTTCGGGCATCTGATGTTGCCAATTGCCTTCACTTCTTGCTGGTATGTAATTTATCACCGGCATGGCCTACCCTGCTAAAATGTGCCCTTCGTGGGCAGGGGCGAAGCTAATATACTTTCAAAGTGTAGTTGAATTGCTTCAATAAATCACTGCTGTCACTATGAGCAGTTTTATCACTTGCCAAAACAATATGTTATCTTCGTGCTTTATAGTCTTGATACTATTCTGGACTTTTATTTGTGTAAATTCTAATGCGTCACAACTTCTTTTATCAAATGAATTTGAGCAGCCCTGATTTTTTTACCTTTTTTTTTTTTTTTAAAATGGAAACCTTGCATTGGTCTTTAAAGAAGACAGCACTTTTATGGGATGTGTTTTATAGTAGTAATTATTATTTTTATTGTTCATTAGCTCTACAAGCACTTGCAGATTGTTAATTTTCATTCTTTTAAGCAGTTTGTGCAGCTGGGGTAGCTTTGTTTTGTAGCTCGTTTCCTCTACTGCTCTGATGTGTAGCAGGAACCATCCAGGACCTGGAGGCTCTGCAGTGAGTAGGCCTCCTTGCCTCACAGAGTTTATTTATTTGCTACCTGTGCACAATATAGAATCATAGAATAGCCTTGGTTGGAAAAGACCTCTAAGATCAAGTCCAACCATTAACCCAGCACTGCCAAGTCACCACTAAAACATGTCCCTCAGCACCTAATCTACACGTCAGAGTAATCCACACGTCCACTAGAGTAATCGTGTGGATTTAAAATTTAAAAAATCTCCAATTCAGAAAGCAGTTGCAGACAAGCCTTCCTGCCTGAGGCAGACACAAGCTCATCCATCATGTTTTTCTTCTCCTGCCACAGTGGTAGACCTGTTTGTGAGTGTAACTTGCGGATGCTTCAGGACCCTACTGTTACTTGAAAGCTCCTTGCAACAAGAGCTTCTCCTCAGCTTTTCTTTCTCAGGGATGCTCTGACATTAAATACACTGTTTCCAGGACAGCCGGTAAAATAGCTCTTTTTTATGGCCATGCCTAAAATACCGGTGAATATTTATGAACCCATTTGCCATGGCTTCTCCTATGATGGGAAATAAAGTGCTTTTCTTTTAATTGATGCAATAGCTCATTCCAGAATATGAGAACAAGGTCTATAAAGTAGTCTGGTTTTATAATTAGAAAATTATTTATTTGCAGCAGATATATTTGCTAAAATGTGAAGATTGTATTCCTCTGGGTTATAGTTTGAAGAAGTTATGCTAATTGTTTAAAATTGAACAATGGCTCTACTGTAAGGAAAATTTATTGGTCTCGATGGTGTTCCTTGTCATGAGGAGTAGTGTAAAGGTATGACTTACATTTGTCCTTTTTCAATTACAGAAGTTAATGTTTATGCTCGAGGTTTGTACTCAAAATGAGTAGCAGTTGCTAAAGAACATTTTGCAGATGTGTTTGCAGATCCTGTGATTTTCTCTTTTCAAAAATTTTAGCTATACAGACAATTTTGGCAGATTGGCAGGCACATCAGCTACCACTTCAGAAAATACATGTTGTAAATTTTCACATGGAGAGACATTTCTGGCATCTGCTTTGCAGTTTGACTTTGAGAAGCCCCAGAAGTATATGAAACGAGTTACCCCATCCAGACGACGTAAGCAAGAAATAAGTATGCTAGCCTAAAGTCAACTTGGATGATGGTACTGCATTAAATTCAGTGATTGCATGTATAGGAATGCATGTATACCCCTGCCCACCTGCACAGATCATTTCATGGGATCAAAGGACCTAAGGATGAAGGATACTCGTGTTTCTGTGAAAAAACACTTAAGAAAACTGCTCTTCCCATAGAAGACGTCTCTCCCACCTCAGCTGAGCCTGGGCAGCTGGCAGGTACCTTCTAGCAAGCATTGCAAAGCCTTTGCAAACCCTTCCTGGTTAATTTCAGAATGCCCATTTGTGTTGTTTTGCTGGCAAATCTCTGGTTTGCAGAGACCTGTAGTTAAGACTTGTGCTCTGGCAAGTAACTCTTGCTACACCCTCTTCCTCACTTTCCTGCTGGTATTGGAAGACTTTGGCTCTGGGAATTCAGCCCTACCCATGCAGGTGCTGACAGGAAAAAAAACCCCACACATCTTTTTTGAATCAAAGTAGGGTTCTTCATCCAACTGAAAATTTTGCAAAGCTCCGTATGTAACTCTTAGCAAATTCAGCACTCAAAGGTCTCTTCATCTTATATGTTATATTGGAGATCAGTTGTTTTTCCATTGACTTGAACAGTTGAATATATTGTACTTCTCAGCACTGCTGGATTTCAAAATGTCTCATGAAGAAGTCACCTCTCAAAATCTTATTTTACAGATGAGAACACTAATATGCAGAAAGGAGAAGTAATGCATTCAGGGTGTACTATGTCCCAAGCAAGCAAAAATATATCAATATTTGATGTATGCAAGGAAAAATATCTCAAATCTACATTGACCACACACCCAGGCTGATCTTCTGTATTTATGCTCAGTTGAAGGCTCCATAAGTTTATGGTCTTTACCGTGCATTTTCCATAGCTCTCTGAATGCTTAGCTAGCACTGCTTGTGAGTTCAGACTTTGCAGATACCTTTGGCCATGAAGATTGTAAACAGCTTTGCTGGGGTTGCAAACTGTTAGAAGTGTGCTGTGTGGCAGCAAATGCTCCGTGGCAACTCTGCCCCAGTGATTTCTGAGAGCAGACATCTCCCTGCAGAGACCCCCAGCAGACAAAGTACAAATATTCAGGAGACTTTCCTACATTTAAATTTGTGCTATGCTTTCTATTTTTGCTAATGAAAGTGAGTTTTGCATCATTTACAGTTGCACAGTTGCAGATACGTTGAGGGGAGATAAGAGGATCAGGACTGATCCTATGAGTTTTACAGGGCTTCTGCTTGACAGATCAGCCTTCTCAGGCTGTTGCAGTGGTTGGATTAACCAAAATATCCTTGTGCAGTGGTAAAACTGGACCAGCTATAGTGGGAGTTTTCCAGCTGACTAACATGCTCTGCAGTGGAAGCTGAGGATGAGCAAGGGCAAAGAGAGGTCACTGGAGTGACTTCCTCTGTAGATTTTGCTGTTCACCTCCTTCCAAGAAAAAGCTATAGCTGGAAGATACAGCCCAGTTTTAGTGCTGTAATCTGATGTTTTGCTTTTGTAGCTCTGGCAGACTTGCAGTCAGTGTTTGCGTTTCTGCAGTGACACTGAATGGAGTGGATGCCTAGAACAGAGACTCATACAAAGTACATGTAGGTATTTTACGTGTCTTTTGTCTTGTACTTTAAGGGATAATGGGAATGGAGGGTCTTAATGAGAGTGATTGCATTAGTAGCAGAAAAGGCCTAACCCAATTTCCTTAACAGCTCTTTTCAATAAGAAAGAGAGGTAAACCGGGGTCTACTAGTAAACTAGAAGGGTTTAATTGCAAGATAAACTGTGCCTGTGCCACAGAAGTGAAGTAGGTTAAACTTAGCCCTGGTTGCCCTTTGGTTTATTTTTTGCCAGTATCTCTTGGTACACAGCCAATGCTTTGTCTAATGGCATTCTCATATATGTACAGATATGTGCATTAGGCCATATGTGCATGCAGGCTCACTCCCATCTTGCCCTACTTTCAAGCTTGTGGATTGTTTGATTTCATATATTGTAGAAATGTTTTGGAAAGGACCTCTTTTTCCTTAGGTTTATTGCTACCTGCCTGGTCAAGTTTCTCAGAAGCCTGTTACAAGATGTTCAAATAAATGTGAATAAATGCATCAGTATCTCTCCCATTGGAGATTCCCTCCTTCAAGGGGCTGCGTTCCCACACCCCAGTCCAGAAGTGTACTCAAGTCTGTAAATCATACCTCTAAAATCAAGAAATTGGCTCATATACTTAGAAGTTAAGCAAGTGCTGTATAGGGACTAGAGCAGTCACTGTGTTGCAGGCAAGTGCTCCTAATGTGGTGTAAAGCCAGTCAAAGTTGTTAACTCCAGTAGTCTTTGGATTATGTTCTGAATGGATGCACTTGGAAGACGTGAGATTTTTGCAGTTGGACCCATATGGGCGGACATATGCTCCATCTAAGTCCTGTTAGCCTCAGTATCATCTTTACATCTGTTTGCATCTGGCTGGGAGATGTAGCCCGTAACTTGCTATGCCCTTATGTTATAGGTGAATAAACAAGCATAAGTCCTTTGGCTCACTGGTTTGATACATTGACCTATAGCTGTGCGTAGAACTTGGGGAGGAAGAGTGCAGTGTGGCAGCAGCCATGCCTTTGTTGGAGATGGTATTTGCAGTCTATGTTGCATTTATGAAAATTCCCCTTGAGGCTGAGCCACAAAAGGAAGCCCAGCTTTTATTTATGCTACTAGCAGTAATTTGCCCCATTCTGCCCTCGGTAAAATGCAACACAGTACGGTGAACCATGCACACTGCAGCCTTTCTTCAATACATAGGATGTGGGCAGGAGCATGTACCTGAAGCTGTGTAGAAGCAACCAGTGTGGCAGAAGCAGTGAGACTACATGGACCATCATCTCTGTGTCTGTGCTGGTGGGCAGCAGCCTGCCCAAGCACTCCTTGGTTGTGATGGGGCTCTCTCTAATGCTCTCTCAGGCAATGCACAGAGATTTTGGTGTATTTTCCAGAAAGGTTTTGTGCATTTCTGCTGGTTTTCTCTGGGCAAGTTATTTCACCTGGGTGCTTATTTTCCTGTCTCCATCTGTCTTGTCTATTCTATGTGCCATCTTCAGTGCAGAGACTGCAGCTCTTCCTTGAAGTTTGCATGGTAGCTGGCATGGTGGGCATTCACCGTGGCTTTGTGCTTGTAGATATTGCAGCAATACCAAGAGCTAAGTTATAGGTCAATACATTGGGGAATAACAGTTTGTTTGCTCAAACCTGCTGTTATTTCTCTGGGGGCAATCCAGCAAATCAAACTAGTGTAATGTAGAGATGAACCTGCTGAGATTTGATGAATCTCTGCGTTCATAACTTGCTTCATTTTGCTGGTCTTGTGTTTGTTCTTTTTTGAGATTACACTTAATTTTATTCTGGTGACTAGCTGTCCCATTCCACAAAGTTCTTGGGGATCTGCTAACAAAAACAATGGATATTGCAAGTAAGTGCTATACTGTGGCCAGGAACTGTTTTATGTTCATCTAACGAGCTACACTGACTTGACCATACATGCTTACAGCATGCTCTGTGGACGAAGACTTAACCCACCTCCTGCTTTGCTTTGCATTCATTTATGGTTATCTTTCTATATCTTCAGCCCTGTCACTCACATCTGCAGGTACTTTAGGCTGGAAATGAGCTGTAAATGTGCTGTCCTTGGAAAGGCCAGGCTTGTTATGCTCAGTGTGGAAAATGATCATATTGCCACCTGACTCAGGGGAAGAAATCATTCCAATGCAATCACAAAGGATGATCTCTCCGGTGGACTATCTTGAGTTGATGTTACTTGACTGTTTTCATTATTTATACAAACTCTCCTGGGCAGTCCTGTGCTGGACCACTGCATCATGCAATCTGGAGCTGTCACATGCCCTACATCCCACCGTTAAAGCAGATGCTTACATTAAGGTGGTTGTTGCAACGAACAGGCTACTATCCAACTTTTTTAACTCTCCATTTTATCTGATATTTGTTTCCACTGATACAGATATATGTGTATGTGTATGCATACCAAGAGTTAAGTTAGTGCCAACTTTTTTTAATAAGGGTTTGAATTTATACCAAGTGTAAGTTTGTACCACCTACAGTATTGATATTCCTGCCCTGAATTACGGGAAATTACCATTTTGCATGAAAAGTATTCCCATGTGAAAATGAATACATTCATAACAAAGGTTACATTACATTTTACAGTTCTGCAAAGTACAGTTTTCTGGGTAGAGTGATGAGAAAAGAGCAGTTTGTTGTTGCAGTCTTCAGCCAAATCTATCGTTTTGTGGGTTTTTTTTCTGAAAATTGTAATAAAATAGTTAATCATATGCTTCATTTCTTCACAGTTCACTATAAATAACTTTAAAGAAAATTCAGTTTTTCTGCAAGAACGTTTGGATACTTTGTCTCTGAATTCAACAGAACCCTGAACATCATGTGGTCATTCTAAATGAAGACCCTCTATCATGTTTTGCTGGCAAGGGTGTATCTCTAGGCAACACCTACAGCATGTCATATGCCAAAGGAATCTTACTGTTAACATTAATGAGTTTTTACATTGGTGTTTAGTTGTATATTAGCTATTGAAATACCCTATAAAGAGGAATTGCAGTAGACTACAGCAGTATAACAGTCTATGGCCATAGTAAGGGCTATGATTAGATTTGCATCTGGTTTGGTCTTTAAGCAATAAAGGTCTCTTAAGAGAAACCCTCAGATTCTCCAGAATGATCTATTGGTCTGCCTTAACTCTTGTTTATGTCAGCAGGACTGGCAGGCAGGGACTGAGAGCAGAAGAATTATATTTGGGTTTTCCGTAGTGCTGTTCAGGACCTCCCTGATGTCACAAGAACCACACACCAGCTTGCAACATGTGCCCTCAGTGGTGTAGCTCTGTGGAGGTCAGATGGCTTCACCCCTCTCAGAATAATGTTTCCCAGGTCCTGCATTACCCTCCCTGCAGACACCTCAGTTGGCTTGGGTCATCTACACCCCTCCAGCATAAACCCTTATTCATCGTGCTGGCCAAATGAAAATGCTTTCCAAAGCCCATCTCTCCAAAGCTGTTGAGCCTGTTCACGTGACTCCATGGATGAATATAGTTCAAAAGCATAAAATACTCTCCTCCTCTCTCCATATATCACCTGTGTCATTTGCTGGCTGAGTCACTTTTTTTTTTCTTTTGTGGTCTCCAATAAAATGCAGAAGCTTCAGATTACCAAAACAGCTGCACATGCTTTGTCTGGGTTAATGCATTTAAGTCAGGCTCCAGGGTCTGGGTAAGTGCCAGGATCCTGGATCAGCTGCTTTACCGGAATTATGCTGCTGTAATGGAGCCCTGCATTATTGTGTTGCAATTATTTTGGCTTGCAGCTGGTTATTCCCTCTGTTTTTACTGAAGTGAGATAAAAGGATTTTGTCTTAAAAATAGAATTTTCTTTTCTGAATCTTACAGAAGCTTTGAGTTACATACCATGTCGGTAAGAGGTGCCCCTCTGTTTATCATCAGATTTGTCTTCAAGGAGAAGAGCGAATAATTTTTGTCATAGTTTTTGGAGAACAGAAACAGTGCTAAAAGGTCTCAAAACATAAAATAAGTGTACTGAAAAGGGAATAAAATAAGCGTCATATAATAACATGGTCTCAGGTTCTCAGCAAGAACAGGTTTATTTTCAGCATCAAGCCATTTACTAGTAGCAAGTTGTTCTTAAAGCTGTCCCTATCATTTGAAAATCCTTTGTATAGAGAAGTTAAAAGAATGGATACAGATTTTAAACTGAAGAAAAACATTTCCCCAGCCTTGAATCTCCTATATTTGTATCCATTCAAGCTCTCTTTGATGCCTGTTCATATACATTTCTTATCAAATGCTCTCTCAGGTTCTCCAGTTGATAGCAAAAAGTAAACTGAATGCAATCATTTATCTTTGAACTGCTCAACTGTGCCCTTCTTTATGTTCTTGTTAATAATGCCAGGTCTCCCAGGAGCGCTCTCATGCAATTTTATCACATAAGATTTTTGTTTGACCTTACCTGCTGTTCCCCTGGAACATGGAGCGGGAAGGGGGGAAGCCAAAATGCCAGCCTGCCTTAATTAAAATTTTAGTCTCAGAAGATGTTACAGTATGTAATTTCATTATGTATATAATGAAAGTATTTAATCATACCTCTTATTTGTCTGGCCCTTTTCACTTGGTAGTGAGGTCACCGAGTTGTTTTAAAACTCTTCTAAGGTGTGGAAAAGTAACCGAGGAGCGGGTATGCATCTTTAAGTGATTCATAAATTCAGTGTATCCAGGATTTTGCATGTTTGCCCTAAAGGTAGTTGCTTGGATGATGAAGTAGAAGGCTCTAAATAACAGTTCAGTGCTCTTCACGAAAACATTTTTCCCCCACGGGACAACAAACATGCATATAAATGCTAGTCCTTATCTCCAGCAGTTGGAACTTGGCATCATAGAAAAATGGTAAAAGAAAATGTAATGGATATTTGTTTGACATGTAAGAAGCTCTAAATCTCATGTGCGATATGCGGTGTTAATTTTGTCATTTCTCACTGATATAGTCTAAACCACCATAACAGGAGGCTTTCTGCCATCCAGATCACAGAATCATAGAATGGTTTGGGTTGGAAGGGACCTCAAACATCATCTAGTTCTAACCCCCTGCCATGGGCAGGGACACCTCCCACCAGACCAGGTTGCTCAAAGCCCCGTCCAACCTGGCCTGTAACACTGCCAGGGAGGGGACATCCACAGCTTCCCATTTGTTTTGTGCAGGGACTATTATGGAGAAAAGGTCTGTGCACAAAGCACTTTCCCTTAGCTTTGTAAAGATGTACCTTATTCTGGTTTATATAGGACAAGCAGAGTCAAAAAATAGATCTCTGGGGCCCTGATCCTGCACATCTTTTCAGCTGGGAGGGTTTGCATTTCTAGGGGAGCTGGTTTATTCCCCTCATTTTTTTTCCCCATTTCTTTAGCTGCCAGGAAGTACCCCTAGTTGTGTTGTCTCGAGTAGCACATGGAAACACCCATGCTTCAGATGCTCTGTGCATCCTCCAGCTTGAAAAGCAACCAGGATTTCATATATTTTTTTGAGGAACAGTAAACAAAGAGGATCAGGAGGGGCAGTTCAGCTAGGTAAGACAGATCGTCCTCTAGCAGTTGGGCAGAACTAGCCAGATGGGGGATTTCAGAGCCATTATCGATAAAAAAAAAAACCAACAAACAATGCATTATGGATCAGACTATTTTCAGTAGCAGGTTTTACCAAATCAAACATTACCAAGTCCAACAAATAGGTTGCTCAGAAATAATGCAAAATGGCAGCAAACTTACAAATTTGATTATTTCTTCTGAAGCTGGATGAAGATATTTTTGCACTGTTTATTTTGTGGGATTTGTAGCTTTGTAAAACACAGAAAGAGGGGTGGGGAAGACAGGCAAGCTGTCTTCTAACCAGTATTTTTCTTCTTTCTCTTGTGATAATATTATTATCTTACTGGCTCATATCTCTGATGAATATACATCTTGCTGAGTTCCTTAATGCAGCTGAATATGGCTTTCTCTGTGGGTCTGCCAAGAAATATGGCTGTTGATCTTTTACCAGGTTTGGGAAGCATGAATGTGCTCTTAGCAAAGCTACAGCCAATTTAGGGACAAGGGAGCTACAATTCTGGCAGCAATTATGTGTCAAGACTCTAAGATCAAAATCCTGCAGTTTTAGCATTAAGCTATTATGTAGTTGTTCTTCTAGCTCACACTGTATCCAGTTCACACCAATAAATTATCTGTGATGTCTTCAAGTGGAACACAAAGCTCAAATATCTTACTATGTCAAGACATTTTTGTGTGCATTGCAGAGAGAAAGCAGACACAGTAGGAGTGGATTGATCAGCTGTGCAGATTTGGTTTGCAGCATGCCTTGGATTTTCAGATCCAAGCTTCAACTACAAAATTGTTTACATAGTGTTTTGGATTCCAGCTGCACAAGATGCAGTTTTAATCTTCAGACTCACACAGAAAAAGACACACCAGCAGGGAGGTGTTGTTTAGTGTGTCTTCTGTGAGAATCTTCCAAACTGTGGATGCTTTGGGGTGAGGCTAAAATCAAAATCAGCTTAATTTTATATTTTCCATGAGACTTTTAGTCCATCATTCATGGTGAAACTGGCCAAGTAATGACCAACTGCATAATGTAAAAACCTCCCTGATTTCCTGAGCAGCCACCCAAATCTAACACATAGTGCCTTGAGGTGAGAAGCCAGTCTGAGCACAACACTTCTCTGGAGCGAGCAGTATATGGGGAGATTTTTTAGCTGGTAGTGACAATGTTCATGTAGGAGGTGAAACATCTGGCTGCCGTCCAGTACTTCAGTATCCCACATGGGGTAAGGAACACTGGCAGGAGGGACTGATGGATCCCTGTAGCAGGGGGGCCTTTGTTCTGGCTGCTAGAAACCCCTTGCCTCAAATTCCTGCTCTCAGTTGTGCTGGGAAGGAGTTTCAGCGAGCACCTCCCACAGCTTGGCCAACTCTCCTAAACACAAGGTTCCCCAGCCTGGCTTCCTTTCCTTACATTTTACAGAGAACATTTAGGGTCTCTTTGAGAATCAATTGGGGTTTTTTGTGTCAAGACACTGTTTGATCTTGCTGAACTGCTTGCTTCATTTTCATTCTTCCTTACAGATTTGCAAGTACTTTGGGATGGACCAGCACAGAGCTTTTGACAAATGAGTTGCCACAAACTTTACCAGACTTACTGATGTGTGCATGACTGAATGGTAGTTTTACAATGACATTTTTTCTTCTCTGATCAGTAACATATCATGGGCATTGTAAGTTTCTATCATTATAGAGTAAAAGCTACATCCAGCCACTTTAATACTTTACCCATAGCTTATTTTAAAAAGTAAAGAAAAACCTACCCTAGCAAAATTGTGGGAACTGAACATATTCCTCAGCCTACAAAATCTACTGAGCGCTGCTCCAACCAGGGCAAAATAAACTAAAGTGGGCCAGAAATTGCCCTTAGAATATCCATGGTACACAGGTGAGCTCTCTGCTTGTGGGTTGAATTGGCTGGCATTGCCAGTGTGTGATCAAAGGGCTGAGAGGCTGGGAAGAGGATCCTGTCTCACATGCAGAAGATTAGTCCTTTTCCTTGGAAGACTGGAAAATTGTTAAGAGCTAGTTGGCTAATATTTTCATAAGTAGTTCAGGTCTGGAACGTGTAATTTAATACTCTGAATAATACTGGACACAGAGCACACTCTAATCATATCTTTATTCCCAGAACTTCTTATTAAACTGATGAATATTTTCTGGCAAGCTGTCCATCCTCGTTTTAGAGGTTTCGGGTGACAGCAAATGCACTTCCTCTCTGGGTAAATTGCCCCCTTGTTAATTATAGCGTCTGTTGAAACTTGGAATTTTATTTTTAAACTGAACAGTTCTAGGTTTATCTTCCAACCATGTAATTTTATTATACCATTTTCTATTCTGTTCAAGAACTACCTGCCAGCAGATGATACCTCTTCATCTTTTGAATAAATTCAGCAGAGTGAGCTCATTAGGTCTCCCAGAAGGAGATGCACTTTCTGACCTTGTATCAGTTTTGTAGCTATCTTCTCAGCCCTTATCAGTTTTGGAGAGTCTTCTGCAGATGTAAGTCCCTGTGGCAAGCACAGAACTTGGGACTGGCTGCAGAATCTGTTGTTACACTGTTTTCAGTACACCACAGGGTATTCCCTTGTATCCACACCCAGAGGCGGTACTCGCTCCCCTTGGCTTTTCCGTGAAAGCTCAAATCCAGTCTCTTCTGATGGCAGTTGCAGCAGATGCTGAGCTGGTCTATACTAGGTGGGCACAGGGCACCAGAAAGGCACTGTAGGAGTTCCAGAGCAGGCAGGAGCGTGACTGGATCTGTGTAGCATTGCACCCAACCCCATTAGCCCTGCTGAGGTTTCCCTTTTGGATTTCTTTTGGGATTTGCTTGCCTAAGCCACCACAGTGTGTTGCCAAAGTACCTGCATTTTGGTGGTGACAATGCCTCAGCTTTTCCCAGCACTACACCAAGTGAAATGGGAAGGGAGCATATGAGCTTTCAAATCACATCAAAACCACTGTGAATTTATGCAGTCGCATCAGATGGGCTTAGATGCAAGGACTCTGTCCAAGTGGTGAGAGTACCATAAAAGTACAGTAAGATTTGCAGCTGGGGGACCTGTGCCAGACTGCTGCGCTCATCAGCCAAAGTGCTGATTACTCTTTACACAGAGTGCGGATGCACATATACAAAGCTATCTTGCCAATATTTCCTTCAAATCTAAAATGAGCAATGAAACAGTCCCTCCAAACATGGATGTGCCATTCATGAAGCATGTACGCTGAAGCCCGCAGAGCACCAAACATGCTTTAATTGCATCTCTGGGTGATATTACTGGCAGAGGTTTAAGACCACTGCATTTTGTCTTTTGAGCTCTGTAGCCTCATTAAGAAATTAAAACATTTTTCAGTCTTTCATGGAGTCTTTCTCCCCTTGGAATGTTTAAGTTAGCTGACTGCCAGCATGGTGATGCAGGCTGTAGAGGTTCACAGAATTACCTTGGTGGTATGACAGTCTCTTCCACTTTTACTGCAATCCAAAGCTCATTTTTCCTTTGAGTTATTCATTGAAATTCTGTGCATGATTTGTTCCTCTGGTTGTTTAACAATGTCTCTCATGTTTGCCCTGATTTAAAAAATCCTCCTTTGTAACATAGATAGCATAGAGCAGGATGATATAATTGCAGTAAAGAGGCCCTGGAGCTTGCAGTAATAGGATGGTTCATCTGATGTGTACTGCCATTAGAAAATAACCCACGTATGTATGTTCTCAGGGGACAGTAAAGAGGCTTTTAAGGATTACACTTTATGTAGTGTGAAAGCTAATGAGCAAAAGAGCAAGTATGAAGCAAACTATTGCTGCAGAAAGCATGGTGCCACTTTCTGTTCTCACTTGTTTCCTGACACTGCTGTAGTTCAGAAACATCCATCTCTTCCCCAGCAATGCATGTCTTTTCGTGCACTGCAGTCGCTTCCCAAGACTTCTGAGAACACTGTATTATTTTCATTTCATTGAAAAATAAATAGTGTGTCAAAAGCATGGCAGAGCTGAATTGAGGATTGAAACTGCCGTGTGTGTACAAAATAATAATTTTGGGAGAACAGCGATCTCTGATAGTCTGTGCCCTCAAAAACAAAAAAAAAACAAAGATTTGCTAGAATGATATAGTTTCATGAATATTGCTGAAAGTTTGATCAGTTAGGTGGAGTTTCAAATCTCCCAACACCATTCTTTTCCTGGACAGAGCACAAAAACATACGAAGACACCAACATTCAACAAATACTGAAGGATCTGTTTCAAGTGTTACGTGGCATGCAGAGTCAGAGTTGCAGAATTTGGGCTGCGGAAGCAGGAAATTCAGGGCAGCTGGTTTCCGATATTAAGAGCTTCTTGTTCAAATGCATTGCCACATAGAGTGCCAATTCCTTCCCCTTGCATTTATGCTGAAACAGAAGCCGTCCAGCAGAACAAACTTGGGCTGCTTTGTTTTTTCACAGCATTTTCCTCTTGCTTGTAGAACTGGTTTTAGATAAAGAAATTAATTCATCTTTTAATACTCTGTCCTCTACACTGTTGGAGTGTTTTTTTGTACCGTGTCAGGTTTTTATGGTCAATGGAGTGGATGAGCTTGCATCTTTCTTCATATATTTAAGATAGTAAAGGATCAGACTTTGCTGTCAGGCAAAGTGAAGTGGCTTCACTTGAGCTGCAGAGCCTTGAAGAGGGTGCTGGATTTTGTCCAAACACTGTACTGGGGTTCTGCAGCAAGGTCTGACTTCATTGTATTCCAAAGGGTACTGATCATAAAAAAGAAGTCCATAAATATCAAGTGAGGAGGAAATGACAGCCAGCATCTTTTCAAGGATACAAGCAGACCAGTAACCTTCTTAAACATCCCTGTTTCCACCCACAATTCAAGGGAGCAAATGGTCAAGAGACCACAGGACTTCCTTCCGAGCCAAAGTGACTTAATTTCCCTTTAATGGCATAGAAGGTTCAGGAGACAATGCAATCAGGTTCTAACGTTAATACCTCTCTGCTCCCATCTAATCACGTTGGAAGTTTGTTAGAGTACATGTGAAGTATTTTTCTGTTTGTACTGAGGCCCCTCTCTGTGGTCAGAGTGTTGTAAAGGGCTCACGGACGGAATAGGAAAGAGGTCTTCTCCTGACTCGCAGGGGTGTAAGCAGGACTCTGCGTGTTGGGACAGCAGGGAAGGGTGCACGTGTTCTGTGGGCAGGAGAAATTGCTGAAGTCCTTCAAGAGTAATAAGATTGTTAAAATAATAATCCATAGCCTAGCGGACCTCAGCCTTACTCCATCCCCTTTTTTTGTATTTCTGCTCCTGAAACGTGGAGTGATTGTGCCATGTACTAAGCAGTGTTTGCTAATACAGAGGAGATGTTCAGGGCAGAGCTGCTGTAACACCTCCATGCTCTGCAGAGCACCAGTTCACCACCCTGTGCCAGTGCATCACGGTCCAACTCTGTGAGCCCAGATCCGATGTTTGATTGCATTCCTCAGCTTAGCGTACTTGATCACTGGTCCACCATCAATCCATATCATTCCTTACAACATCTGGGATTTGCTTTGACAACTGCAAGCGACATGAGATGAATTATCTGTTGCTGCATCTGCTGTCAGTTGACTCCTCTCTGCTTAAACTTCCAGTCTTGCAAATACCAGAATAGTAGCGCTGAATTTTTTCTGTCCTTTCTCCCCCTCCCTCCACTCCCCATAATTGGTATATGGGAGCAGAAGAGGGCTTGCAATTTTATTATTGCTGTATAAGCTTTCTGTAAACTCAGTTACAGCACTTCTGATGTTGGTAATTTTTATGAATAAAAAATACGCTGACATTGTGTTTGTGCATAGGAAAAGAGCAAATTTGACTGTATAATAATCCGGTGCATTTGGGAGATGTTTGATGCTATATCCCAGCCAAGTTAATCACTCATGGAATTAAATTTTTTATTTTGCTCAGTTGACTGGAGACATTAATCTCATATCTGTGGAAAGGCATCTTTAATGCTAAAAAATTGATCAGAGATACCCGACATTTCTCTGGCGTCGGAAAACATTTTGAAGGAAAGCTACCAGTTGACAATAGACCAGCAGAAACAGAGACATTCGTTACTTTATTTTTCTTACATAATGAAGAAATACCCAGGTGATGATTTCCAATTCGTGAAGTATATTGAACCGTGGGCTATATTCATGAATATAAATTGAGCAGACGTGACGGACATTTTTCATATAAAAATAACACAGCATTGCTCCTTCTGATAATTCTTCTTTGCCTGAAATATGCTGATTCTGAGAACATCACTACAGAGTTAATAGTGCACTGCATAACTGCATGTTAAAAAATACAAGTGCTAAAGGACACGGAATGTATTAAGGAGAGATTATTTGTAGATTTAGAATGATTGTGGCTGGCTGCATTTTTCAAGGACAGGATCTTTCTGCATCTTCCTTTCCTTCCCCACTTTTTCTGCAAAATCCTTCATCTCTAAATAGTAGCATCACCCAGGCAGCCCACTTCCATCCGGCAAGGCTCATTCTCCAGCTGGATCGTGTGGCTGCCAAACAGCACCCCACTCACACTTCACTTCCCATCCTCACTTCTGCCTCATTAGCAGCTTTGCCCTCCAGACGATCCAGACTTTGCCTATTTCTCAATTAGTCCTAGAGGAGTGGTCCCAGCAGAAAACCTGCAATATTGTGGTGACTTTGAACACAGAGCCAGTCACAGATTGAAACAGAAGCATCAACTTCTTATTCCTGTGCAGTCACTTGTGTGTCAGCAGTGTTCCCACCAAGCAACGGGGAGGAGCAGACACTCCCTAATTTATGATTTTCCTCTTTTGTCGAATTCAAAACTAGTAGGGTGGAATATGACCCTAAATATGCTCTAATGGTATAAAAAGCCTTGCAAGTAGGGGCAAGTGTGTATACAGATGTTATTCTTGATTAAATAAAGCCACCTCTGTTTACATCATTCTAGGGAGCTGCATTCCAAGAAAGGTAGGAGGGTAAGATAAGAAATATGACCTGAAAGAATACTACCAAATAAGACTGTGAAGGTCAAGTACTGGTGTCCGTGAAGCTGGTGGGAGTTTTGCCTCTGAAGAAGCAGCCAGAAGCCTGCCAGGGCTGTCAACTCACAGCACTTGTTTATTCCCCTTCAATTTTCACTTCCAGTAATGCATCTCTAGAAATTGAGCAACTTTTTGATGAATGAGTGGAGAAGCAATGGGATCATTTGCTGTTCCTTAGAACAGTTTTAATTTTGCCCCTACAAGTGACAGGGTATTTGAAGCCGTCTTTCTTCTTCCAGGTTACCAGCCCGTCCTGCCGAACCAGCAGCAGGGGTTCCAGGGTCTCATGGGAATGCAGCAGCCGCCCCAAAGCCAGAACCTGATGAATAATCAACAGGGAAATCAGGTGCAAGGCATGATGGTGCAGTATCCAGCCATGTCGTCTTATCAGGTACTTAGGAGCTGTAAAGAAAGACTGCTTTTCTCAGGAAGTGCTTAAATGAATTAAGTTTTCGTATTGCAGAGTAGTCTTTATTACTTTATTAGGACGGTGTGTGGCAGGAGGCCTCCTGATAAATACACTTCTATGTCAAATTGGTTTCTTTGTTTCCTGTTTACATATTCTTACTACTCCCAATTTTCATTCTGAATTGGAAATACTTCAAATGAACTATTTGCTACAGCCTGCAGTGTGGATAAAATGTCATAAAGTATGAAGGAATTCTTCCTGTAAAGAAAATGAAGTTAAAAAGATAAAAGACAGAACGTAGTTGAGGGTTATTTTTTTTGCCAGTACAGTATTATTTCCTGTAATGAAGTTGAAGGCTTTGTCTGATCCAGTTAAAAATTACTCATCTGTGGAGACTCCTGCCAAAGATCTCACACTGTCTTCAGTAACAAGCTGTATCCAGATAGGCTTTTGTTTATTGGGTTTTTGGGAGAGGGAAGGCAGTGGCTTGCTTTTTACTAAGGCCATAAGTTACTCAGACTTATTTTCCCAACTTCATACCTGGTTTCTGTGAGGTATGCTGAGAGCCCCTGAGAGGTGACCTGTGCTTACATTTCCTGCTGGTCCCTCAGGAAAGTTAAGAAACCAAATGACATCTGATTCATTTTAATATATTACACTGATTGAGCAGCCATTCACCTTTTCCCTCAACTTCTCTGACAACGCTACAGCAACCCAGATGGAAATAGGGGAATTGCTCGTGGGTAAAATTTTCCCCTTACATCTTCAGAGTTACTATCTTGAAAATGCGGTTTAATGTTTAATGATCAAGTTAAAGGTTTAGGCCATTTAGATGGCCTAGATATGCCAGGGTTGAGTCCTCTGTTTCAACTGATCCCAGAAACTGATATTTGGCTAGGTCATGACAGAGCCACTTAATAGACCCAGGAGCAGAGGGATTTCTCTTTAACCCTTCTCTAACAAAGAAAATCCTCAGAGATGAGAACAGTTCTGAAAATGGCACATTTTGGCAGAACATGTTGTATACTCTAACTCAGCTAGAAAGACGATAGGGATACTCAGGACCTACTTTAATTTGTTTAGTCACTAGTGGTTTTTTTCCCACTTCTTTCCGTATTCCGACCTAGGTGCCAATGACCCAGGGTTCTCAAGGATTGCCGCAACAATCATATCAACAACCAATCATGCTACCTAATCAATCAGGTCAAGGAACACTTACAGCCACTGGAATGCCTGTCTACTGTAATGTCATACCTCCTGCCCCACAGAACAACCTACGGTTGATTGCCCCACACTGCCCCTCCAATAACGTTCCAGTTATTTCTGCCAGCTGCAGGACAAACTGTGCGAGCATTAACAATGCGGGGTGGCAGGTCAAGTACTGACACTGTGGCTTAGCGTGGATATACGAGGATAGCGGTGCATTATTTGTCAAATAACTCATGGCCTTCAAATGAAGAGGAACACAACAAGATAATCAGTTGAGAACATAAGTACTGACTATGCTCAAGTGATTTGCTGCTGGAAAAATCTGTAAAAAAATAAAAATAAAATAAATTTTGGAAAAAAAAAATGTTTGCTGGTTAATGGTGCATATTTTTGTCATGTCTGCTAGGTATGCCTTTATAGCTTAGCTAGTGACATGAATTCATTGAGGTAAGATTTTTTCCTACCACTGAACACCACTGTGTAGATTGTAATATCCCCGATTCGGATTAGTTTTGTACTTTGTGTTGAGTTTGTGAAGCTAAAAGTATTTAAAAATATAATAAAAATCACATTGTACCAAAGCTGTAATGGAAATGGAAAAAAAAAAAAAAAAAAAAGGAAACAAAAAAAAAGAATTACTGAATGGAAGGAATAATTTATATACACTATAGAGTTTTTTTATGGATATATACTGTATTGTAGTGCTTAATCACAATAAAGCTATTTGACCTCATGGAGAAAGGTCATGTTTCTACCACCTGCTTGGTCTCCTCTCTGTTTCTCAGTGAGTGAACTTGCCTTTGGTTCTGTGTTGGCTTGTTTCAGGTGAAGCTAATGGGTGAACGATGCCAAATGGGCTTATGGGAGTTTGATGAGATGATAACATAACTGTGTCAGCACACAATACCGTAACAGCTAAGACCACTTAGAAATCATAGTGTAGACACCCAGAAAGTGTTTGGTGAATGACGTACCAGATCCTCTTAAACCAAGTTTGTGCTTTTCCAATCCCTAGCACCAGTAATGACACAAACACAATTCACCACTGCTACAAGCATCTACTAAGGCATTGAAACAGGCTGCCCAGGGAAGTGGTTGAGTCACCATCCCTGGGTGTAGATGTGGCGCTTAGGGACCTGGTTTAGTGGTGGATTTGGCAGTGCTGTGTTAATGGTTGGGCTTCATGATCTTAAAGGTCTTTTCCAACCAAAACGATTCTATGATTCTAAGTCATATCTCTTCAAGAGGCCATACAACAGTTGTATATAAGACACAGATGTCCCATGATATCCCATCTGCTGGCTGGAAGATCAGTCACTGCTGAGGCACCAACCACACTACCCAGCAATTCTGCTATACAGAGATACTCCAGCCAATTATTGGTACTCCAGCTACACAGCCATTTTGCAACAAAAAACCTGATAACCCAAGGATCTGGTCTATCATGTTCAAGTAGTGGGGATGAATAATATATTTGGGGGTTTGGTTCTTAAAACATACAGCACACTGTTTTGCCAGAAATTTTTAGAACTCTTTTTTAATTTCCTGTGGCGTTTCTCATTATTATATCCGTATTCACTCAAATTCCCAGCTTCTTCTGATAAATTATTCTTCATTCATACAGGCTGCATGGAGTTTCTTATTCTCCTTCAGTGATGACAATATTTGAGTAACAAGTGTATTTACCAGACAAAAGCCTGTGTCATTTTTCACTTAAGCTGCATTTTTTATCAGTTTTGAACACCTTTAAAGTAGATACAATTTGAGCACTCTAGAATTACGCATACACATCATGAAAAAGCCTGAGATCATTCTGTGTGTAAAATCTGTATGTCATAGTACAATTTTACGCCACCCAAAATGACAGCAGCCTACAAGGCCCTTGATCATTCTTAATCTGAATGTGAAACAGCTTTTATTTTACCTTTAAGATAAGTGGCCTTTATTTACACACTTCAGCTGTGGAAGCAGGAACTTTGAAGGGCTACAACCCATATTTAAAACAAACATTTTTTTTTCTATACAATGAAGAGATAGCTTTCAGAGTTCAGCCTTCTTTTACATATGTGCCTTAAAGTGTGGAATCCATTTCCTATGGGATCATAAGAAAGCCAGACATTGAGTTTTATATAGTGTAATCACGATTCATTTGCTGAGAGACAGTCAAGAACATGAGTAGGTAAGTAAACACAATTCACTCTTCAATTAGAGGTGAAATGCCTTGGGAGAGCGTACTGATTGATTTATTTTTTTTTTCCTTTTTTAAATCAAGATACTGCATTTGAATTTTTGCCTGTGACCCTGAGCTCTCATTTTAGAAGCCCTGCATTGTATGGCTTATTTCCCTTTAATGTTTTGTGTACCATGGAGATTTCTCCCTATAATTACACATAATTGGGTTTGCTGCTGCTGAATGACTGACAGCTGAATGAATGAGTGTCCTTCTCTGTCAAGGCTCCAGAACCCAGCAGAAGGACCTGCAGGTGACCTTGTGCAGGACAGGATGTGTGTAGCCAGGCTAAACGAGGTGGGGGGGGCATGAATCTCTGAGTATGCCATGTCTGGAGTGGAGAGACCCTTTGGTAATCACTCTTTAAGTCCCCCCTTTTCTCTGAAGCACTACTGTTACCTTATTGATCTTCCTTCTCATCAAAGAACTATGAATGAATTGCCTGATTAAAAAGAACCTGCTCTCAGCATCGTAGATGGATAGCAAAGCTGGGCCGTAGATGCTCTCAGTAGTGATGGGGATGAGAGTCAAAAAGCAACACCCAAGAATCTTGTTTCTGTAAAGAGAGAATCTTCTCATGTCCTTATGCCACCTTTGGTCACGTTCCCTTCGCAAATAGTATATCCCATGACTGACCATGGCCATGAGTTCCCATCATTTACCTGTCTCTGCCAGTTCAATGACCAGTTTGTGTGAAACACATACTTCTGCTGAAGTGAGGCTTTTAACTTTCTCTGTAAAATTGAGCAGTTTCAGGAGGAGGTCACAGCCACCCACCCCAAAATGGCCTACATCCTCTGATTGTCTCACTCTCCAAAGAGTTTGAATCTCCTTAGGCATAGCAGGAAGCTGAATTTGATCTCCCTCAGCTATGGAGCATGCCCTAATTATTAAGGTATCATATACATGGGGGAGACATCTCAAGTGGTATTTGCTTTATGCTGGAAGAATTTGTATTTGAAGACAATAAAGTAATTCTGTTTCTTTATCAAGTGAAGCCCAAAAGTTATTCTCCAATTTTTTTTTTTAAATCATGCAATATTTTTAAGTCTTTCTCCTAAGCCTTTTGTTTGTTAATAAAAATATTCTGAGCTGGGTTGCTTAGCAGCCTTCTGCTATTAAACCAGAGACATTTCAGCATTGTCAGAAGGTGGGGAGGAGAGAAAAAGAAGTGACTTACATGTAACAAAAATGGGTGGGTGAAGCTCCACGCTTTTTTCTCAGTCCTTTGAAATACTTTGCAGGCAATCTCCATAAGATGAGTGCTATTAGATTCACCTAGCCAAATTTAGTTCAAGCAACTCGGCAACTGGTCTCCTTGAATTCAGAGTCCAGCTTGTACTAGTGAAATGATTTACAGGACATGCTCCTCTCCTGTGCTGTTACTCTGTCACAGTGGGCTTAGTTTGCTCTAGTCTTCCCTTGGAATTTGTCAGCTGCTCAGTGGCAGTCCTGTGGTGGTGCTAAGGACTGGTTGTTTCATTTTCCCTTTACCTGCTGCATGCTTGCTTTGCTAGTTATATATTGCTTTCTCCTTTTTTATATTCTGAAGCTGATGGAAAGTTCTCCCAAGGCCCTGTACATATTTAATTTGCCACTATTTTTTAAATTTATATTGCACTGAGAAACTAAAGAGGCATATCCTGAATTAAGCTGGCTGCATCATACAACACTGATCAGCCTTTTGGATGGGTCTAATTCATTTGGGCTGTAATTTGCAGCTGCTGTATGTCCTAATGGAATCCAGATATCATTTGCTATTGTTTTGCCCTTTATGCTGCCCAAGAAGTCAATGATTTCCTTCTAAAACTTTATTCCTTTATGTTTCTGTTTAACTCTGTGTGAACAGCTTCCTATACTAAAGGAAGACTACACAAATTATCCCAGCCACAAGAAACAGAAATGCGCAGGAAGGCTGTAGCATGCCCAGAGCATCTTGCTCTCTGCCCTACTGGCTGCTCTGTAGTGTGGCAACCTGCTCTGGCATGGTGTCCTGGTTGTCCAGGAATAGAACTATGGGCCAGCCATGAGTAGCCATGAGTCAGCTGAGAGATCTATTCAAGGCAGCTGACTCACAGGTGTATCCCATACCACTTAATCATGCTCATTATAAAAGGAGCGAGCTCACTAAAGGTGCAGTTCTTCTTCCTGGGCCTCTTCCCTGTTGGGTTTCTGTTCCTGCTGCTGACCCCAAGGACCAGGCTGAGTATAACCTTGTATGCTTTATGTCAGTCTTGTTGTTTCATTAAATCTGTTTCTACTTCAGCCTAAGGGGTTTCTCCTTTTCTTTTCCCCAATTTCCCTTCTCAGCTGGGGAGGGGTACAGGCTAAACATAGACACATGACCATTAGGTGCTTCAGTGTGATTGTTTCATTGGTATCCCCAAAAGCAATGCAAAATGGGCACTGGTCTATGTCCTTTCAGCCCTCCTGTTCACAAGGCTGTTGAGCTGTAGCATGTTTTGCCCCTTTGGGCTAAATGTGGAAAAACCCATTTCCTCCCTTAACACTCAGTAGAGAGGCTCTGGAGGACAGCAATGCCCACCCAGGGCTGGGAGCTTTGGTTTACTGTCTCCCAGAGCTTCTCTCTTGACTGGCAAGGAAGAGGGAGACTGCTTCCCTTAGTCTTCTGGAATATGCCACTCATGCTTAGCCCAGAGACTATGCTTTAGAAATGTTCCCAGCTTCAATACCTGTTTAGCTCATGTTGTCTAAACCCACATTTTTGGTGTAGGACATCACCATCTGGTCTCGGGCAGTGGCCAGCTTTGGGCAAACATTAAACCAAGCTCTGACTAGTGCTTCAACAGCAATCCTATGAGCTTCAAGTACTACTCAAAGCTGTGTAGCAGGCAACAGGAATGCCTTGAGTGCATTGCCCAAAACAGGGCAGAGGATCCCCATTTCTAATTGAATTTCTGTCCCTGGTTTGCTGTAAGAATTGACTCTCTTACCTGCTGGTTCCTTTCATTCTTCAGAGAAGTGTCTATAATGAGCCTTTGAGGTAATGGACTGATGGTTAAATAATTAATGCCTCGCAGTATTTCTGAGGATGGCAGGCCCAGCGTTCCATGAGTGGCACGAACTGTTGCTATACTACTATGTGTTTTGCAGAGTTACGTTTTGGGTTGCATACTGGTAAAAATGCTGCTTTCTAGTACATGTCGGAGGAGGAAATCAAACCCTGCTCTTCTGGCTCATTTTACAGTATCCCACCAGCTGTGGAAGGGGCCGACTCCTCATTACCTCTCCTAATACAAGGACAAGGGGATATAAGAGAAAAAGAAAATTACTTATTAAAACAGCAGACCTGAAAACAAGAGAAGAGCTTTTTTTTTTTCTCATGGAGTATGTAGACAACCTGTGGCATTCATTGATGCAGGATGCGCAGTGTGGTTTCAGAAATGGGTGGACAAGGTCAGAGAAAAAAGTTGTCCTGAAGGGTGTTTGTGTCTAGTTCACAGCCAGTGTCTAGCTCACAGAGGCAGAGAACAGCCTAAAGAAATGACACCATATCATTGCCTCATTCTTAAGCCTTTCCCCAGACACTATTAGAGATGAATATTAGACTGCAAATGAACCTCTGATCTGACTGAATATGGCAGTTCTGTAAAGCAATAATTGTCACCCAATACTTAATAAGCAAATAATAAAAATAAAATTGGTATCACCTGACAGCATGCAGCCTGTATCAAAACCTGTAAGGATGAGAAGGAGGAGAGGCTAATCTTTTCTTAGCCTAGCCTAACTATTTTCTTTAGTTTGTTTAGTGTCTAATGCCCCTGACCGCTTGAGTAACTATGACTGGCCTTACATAGCTGCTTGTTCTGCTGTTCAGAGTAAGATGTAATATCATGTTGAGGATGAAATAAACCTGCCAGTGGGAAGTGCCTCATGATATTTTCATCATCTTTTATTTCTTCTTTGTAGCATATAATTGCTTGTTATTGTTGTAAATGTTAATTATGCACAAACAATGCTTTTGTGCTAACATTTGTTTGCTTTAGTTGATAATAATTGCTTTTTCTTTTTTTTTTTTTTTGAGTGGTATATAATCTGTTATTTCATACCAAAAGTCCTGGCTTTTCTGAGCATCAGATGTAGTTGCTACTAAGAGTGATTTTTATAGTATTTTGTCATTGACTTAGGAGAAGTTAATTGATGTAGGGATTAGAAGTATAAACTGTAAGAGAGTACCTGAGATTAGCTTTCCAGCTGAAGAAAAACAGGTGTTTTGGGTAAAAGTACGGATGGCTTGTTGAAAAGTGGTATTGAATTCTTCCCTGGTTTTCATTTGGAGAGATCGGCTGCAACCCTACACATCCTTAACGAAGCACTACATCTCAGTTCATCCTTGTGTTTTTAAGGAATAACTTTGGAGGCTGCAGATTTAGGAAGATAATTCAAAAAACTTTGGGTTTTATGTTGCAGGTGCAGTTTTACAAAAGACAGTTGTAAAAAGGAAATGTAAGTGGAAGATAATGTTGTAACAAAGATACACACTCCCCAATACAGAAACTATCTTCATTGAACTCTACTAAATATATCCTCAGAGGAATGCTTTAAAAAGGTCCCCTCAAAGAGTGCTATGTATCTTGAGGTAAAAAGCAGACTTCACAGTTCCCAAGGCTATATGAGATTTTTATAACCCTACAGGTGAATCATATGGGTGCGAATCAAGGCACTTGCCATACCCAGGTTTTGCTTGCAAATCTATGCCTGTTCATCTCATCATGAAAAACTGCGTTTAATTGCATGTAATAAGAGATGTATATGAAAATCCTTTGGTAATTTTTTTTTTTAAGGCCACTGGGCCACTGAGTGTCATAGGAAGATCAAGTAAATTGATAGTAGACAAGACTGAACATTTTCTACTTAGCTCTTATTAACTTTGACCTCACCATGATCAAGTCTTATCCCAGGTGGAGCTTGTGGGGAAAAAAGGGCTTCTGTGCATGTGTGTGCATGTGAGCAAAAATTTTCGAGACAGAGAAAATAGAATTGTTGGGATTTTTTTCTAAAACCTTTCAATTAAAAGCAAAGGGTTTACAAAATTTCTTGTGAACCGTGCTCCTGTTTTCCAAGCTAAGTGTTACTGATTCATTGATGGCAAGATTTAGTCATGGGATGCGATGTCAGGAGGTGGGTGGTCATAGTAGGATCCTTTGATGTGCAAAACTTCATGCAGTTATTTGTATGACAAATGATCTTATCTAAGAACCAAGGAGCGAAAAAATTGACATTGAGATCAAATCTTGAATGGTAAATCTGAACAAATTCTGCCTTTGAGATAAAATGTTCTCAAATACATTAGAGACTATTTCTACAGGGGAGAAAAAAAAAAATAAATTACTTTCATCACCTCAGACTCTGCCACCCCACTGCAAGGACCAGGAGATCAGACCTTAAATCAAAGCGCTGGGTATTGTTAAGCTTCCTATAAATAACAGTTTAGAGTAATTCACACTGACACTTTCAGTTCATCACATTAACAGTAAGTAAAATGGATGCCAACCACCATTCAGAATCTTCCTAACCCAAATTTTCAGTGAGGTTCAAGTCTTGACTTCACTTAAGCTTGAAGTGAGGTTTCTCTCAGGCGGAGCGAGCAGGAACAAATTGCATGAAGCTCACATATGGTTCTTGAACCAAGCTCCTGTGTGTGTGTTAATGGCCACTCTTCCATTTTATTTCATCCATGCAGATGAAACACTAAGGCATACAGCGTGCTCTAATTCAGAATTGCTTCGGGCATCCGCAGTCCTGCTTCCCACTGGCTGCATAAGCCTGTTGGGCAGCATATTCCCATGACTATGGGCTATGCACAGCTTGATACTTCTTTTATTGGCATGGATATCAGAAAACCACATGTCATGGGGCTTGCTGCCATCTTCCGCTAGGCTGAAATTATCAGGGAGTGATTCAGAAACTACAAAGGGGTCCAAATTATATGGAAGACACTGGTAAATCTGGATGCTTGGATAAATCTGGATCCTTCCTGCTGTCCTAGGCATAGAGGGGGGGAAAAAAAGGGTCTGTTTTAATCATTTCTTAAACAGATTTTATCTTCCTAATCCACTGGGACTTGAACATTATATGTCTTTGGCATGTGGTAGAAGGAGTTACTGCCAATGTGCGAATAAAGATGTCGCAGGCATCAGATCTGTCACACAGAAGTAGAATGAGTTCTGGACATGAAGCATTCATACAGCGTAGGAAAAATTCTTATCTGAGAGTTGTTCTATTATTTATTCATGTGCTTCTATGCTCCTCTGGACTAGGGCTGTAATTTTTAGAAAGCTGCCTTGCTTTACAGCAGACGTCCTGTGGTACAGAACTAGAAGTATTGCCCCTCTTGGCTTTAAGAAATAATTGGTGTTTGGATCTAATTTTTCTTTGAGTGGGAAGGCTAATTGTCTGAACAGATGTATGTATCTGTTTAGCAAAAATGTCTGTAACTAACATTGGCCAAGTAGAAGTATATTAAGGGAAGCTGCAGGTTTTTTTAAACCACTCATCCATCACAGGACCCTTCTGGTATAACTGTAATTTATGACCATTCTTCTCATCAATAAAGCATGCTTTCTTTTAAAAAACAAACCAGAGAGTGAGGTTTAACTACAAACGTACCAGTGTTTCTTTTAAAACATTTTTCTGCAAAGAAATACACCTTTTTTTGTTGTTGTTTTTGTTTGTGGTTTTTTTTTTTGTGAGAGTTGAGATTTTCTTCTGCATTGAAAAGCAGCAGAAACACCTGAGAGCAAGCTGCTGTGGCAATGCCTTTTTTATCAGCTCTGCAGTGACAAGCTGTGCAGATGCTATGAGACAGGTATGAGTGACTAAAAGATATATATTACTGTTTTGTTTTGTTTTTTCCCTTTCCCCTGCTTTGTGCTGCCCAGTTTTGTTCCAGTCTAATAAGCCTGTACTGCTGGGAGCTGGGTTTAAACGGGCTCTGAAAAGCCATACACAGAAAACAAATGGCTTGCTGATGCAGTGAGAGAGGTGTGATGGTGGCTCAGTTTTGGGAGCACGTGAGAAGGTTCAGAGCAGACGAAATGCTGCTGTATGTTTTGGACATATGTGCTGGGCTCCTGGAGACTAGAGTGGCAAACTGTCTAAAGCTACTGGCTAAAGCAAGGAGCCTTCACTCGTGGTTGCTTGTGAAGGCACGCCAGCCCCTGTGTGAGATGTGTGTGACCTGATGCCAAGGTGGCTTGGAAATGACATCACACACTGGCTGCCTATTCTCTGTGCCTATTTGGATGGTGTTGTATTACTCTTTGTACAGCAGGAGTCTGAAAAAGCCAGCTGTGGCTGTACGCAAGGTGCCAGCAAGGGCATTTCTAATATCAGCAATATGTATGATATCAGTAGAAAAAGGACGTCTAACACTCTGCCACCCTTGAGATCCAGAAAGGAGATGAAACAGATGCTAATAACCACACTATGGGACTGGTTCTGTGGGAGAGGATCGATCTTTTGAGCTCACACAAACACAGGCAGAAAAGACACCATTAGAGATTCTCAGCCTGTGCTACCGACAAAGAATATTTCCCTTTGCTGCCGCTGCTTTCATTAGAAGAAGAGCTATTATCCTCAGTTTTTCAAGATAAAGCCATATCCTGTACAGAGATCTGTGAGGATGCAATATTCTAGGTTGGAATGAATCGCTCTGTGTGAGTCCCCATTCCTCTCCTTATTGACAATAGGGGAGCCGAGATAATTAGTGCAGCTTGACATCTGACTTCTTGACAGCGAGAAGAGGGATAAATGATACCCAGGGCACAGAAATCATTCCAGGTAGACCAACGGCAACTACTGGATTGCCAATGCCCCACGCCGACTAGTGTTAAAACACACACCCCCGCCCCCCAGTATTTTACCAAAGTGGAGCACAGCTTTTTAAAGATGAATCAGTGCAGTGTGTCTCATGGGTAGTAGCTGGAGAAAAGGCCTGAAGGTCTGGGATGCTCTCTCACAGAATTACTTATTTCTTCAGAATCACTAGAATGCTGAGCTGGGGGAAGACCAAGGTGAAGTGCTGGGATGTGATCTTTGACGCTGACAGATAACAGAGCAAGGACTTTTAATTCAGTGTACTGTCTGTGAATCCCAGAAAACCAAGGGTCACAAACGTTCTGTTTTTCAGCCTATTACCCACTGTATTTCTTCTCAACAGTCGTTTATCTGTGTTCTGGCTTCTCATCTGGTCTGTTTCAGAGTGAGATGGTGGCTGGCAGCTTGTAAGAGAATCTGGGTCCCACGCCAGCTTACGGAGGAGTTAAGACCCTGACAGCAGAGAGCCACATTGTTGGTGGCTTTCAGATAACAGTGAATGTCATCTGTGGGCCCAAATGCCTCAACAGATGCACATTCCTGTCAGTCAGCTTTGGTTCACATCCACACTTAGCTTGCAAACAGTGCCTAATGCCGATGGCTCTAGACATGCAGCTATGTGACCCTCTGGTCACTTGTGTGGACTGAGCCATCCTGGCATCTGTAAAGCTCAGAGTCATGATAAAGCAGGCGTCCCGCTCAGTAACTGCTGTGACACTTAATCCTGCATTTGTTTCTTGCTTACTTACAGCAGCAGAACCGGGCATTAAGAGCTCCCTGTGACTGTGGTGCTGGAATCTGGAGCTGTGCTTCAGCAGGCGGCGTCACCTCCTCCCAGCCAGCGCTGAAAACTGCTTGGCAAAGCCCAGTGCTGGAGTAAGCTGATACAACCAGTATAAATATTGCACGAGTTCAGCTTCTAGAAGTAGCAGAGCCCTCTAGGGAATGGACAGAACAACTTTGTCAGCATTATTTTTCCAATCTGTCAGAGCAGACAT
Source organism: Podargus strigoides (assembly GCA_028020825.1). Lineage (NCBI taxonomy): Eukaryota > Metazoa > Chordata > Aves > Caprimulgiformes > Podargidae > Podargus > Podargus strigoides. The sequence continues at coordinate 10,548,877 of CM051623.1, read as the reverse complement.
GTTCTCCCCAAAGACGTGTGCTCTCCTGCGAACCAGAGCAGTGTCTATCTGAGCTGGGGGTTTGTGGCAAGGCAGCCTGAGAGGCTCCTGCATGGGCACGCTGCTGGGCTCTGGTCAGTCCTCTCTTTGCTTTTAAACATAGGCTTGCTCCACCATTCCGAGAGCGCTAACATTAGCTCCCCTCAGAAATGCTAGACTGCAAGCCAGGGGGGCGAGAGCGGCACTGAGACACACTTATGTTTAATGTATTGGAGGCACTATATGAGGTAGCAGCATTTTTTTGACCCTTGTCATTTCCATCATGATTCTATAGAAAGAGGTAGGACATGTGTGGAAGTTGTTTTACACTGACATTAAGTCCTTCTGAAAACCTAGCTAATTAAAATTATGTTGTATTCCAGTTTTGTTACATCTCTGCTCTCAATGCGCATAAGATAGTGGCAAACAGAAAAACCAACAAGAAGGAACGTAAATAATTAGATAATGTAGTGTTGCACTTGAATGGCCTTTATTTATTTGTACATTTTTATTTCCTCCTTCTTATGTATGCTTTCTCAGCTGTGCATCTTTCTTAAAATGCCACTGAATGTCAATCAGAAGAGTTATTTTTGAAGCACTGTCACCATCTCTGAATTTCTCCCTGAATTTTGTAGATTTTTAAATTCACAATTTTCTAATTTTTTACAATTTTTTTTCTTTAAAACAATCTTCATAGCTATAAAATGCTTTTGGAAACAGAATGTGGTATTAAAAGTATAAAAACATCCAATAGACTGGAAAATATATTTTTCCCCTAACATAAGTTATCTTACATGCTGTTGGCACTCAGGCTAGCTAATTTGCTTTTGGCTAAAACACACAAGATGCCAAATGTGACTTTAATTGGCACGTCTCTTTGAAAGAGCACTCTGGTTGAACGTGTGCAGTAGAACTGTCCGTTACAAAGCACAGACAGGCAGGAAAACTGCCATCTCAGGATTAGATTTACACAGTCCTTACAATTCCCTGTTTCACACAATGTAATACTAGTGTGAGCTAGAGCTGTGAACTTACATTGAAGCATCACTGGTTTGCACATCTATGGCCAACTTTGTCCACAGATTCAATTTCTAGTGTGTGCTGGTATCTAGAAATAACAATAGTGGCATTGACATACAGGAAAATGGGGATAGTTTTGGATGTTCGTAATGTGGAGCTTCATGACCAAAATCTGCTTTTTCCTGCTAATTCCTGTTTTCTTTTACTACAAGTGTTAAAATGTCTACCTTCTTTCAGGGAGACTGCTGATCACATAAGAAACCCTCTTCAATAGCACCAAACTCTTGATAATAATTTTCCCCAGATGTTTCATTGTATACTCCCTATGTAAGGAGGCAGTATACAATACTCATCACTCAGCAGATGGAGCCACTTGAGAGAAAGGGTTTGATCAAGATCATGCAGCAAGTTAGCAGGCAACAAAAACCCCAGAAAACAAAAAGCGTGCAAGAATGCATGTGAAATACAAAGTTCTTCCACGCAGCTGATGTTAAAGCTAGGAGATATCAGCATGGTAATGCTCAAGGCTGTAAGGAATTCTTCATCCCTGCAAAGGAGGGTGCAGGATGAATCCCAAAGGTAGGATTCATGCCTTGCTCATTCAGAGCAGCTTAATTTCACAGGCAAGGAGCAAAACCTGGGTGGTTCCATCTCTGCCGTCTCTTACTGTACTTCCTTGGTCAATTCATTTTTTTCTCCTGGGAGGTGGATAATGGGGTTGTTGATATATTGGCAGCAGGATAAATCCAACTCAGCCAGCTTGTAGAACCTGACTTTTCAAGATGTCAGGGGGTGTGTGTGTATATATATATAATATTATATACTTAATATATATATACTTATTCTTTTGGTTATCACTGAAATAAAGTTGTCCAAAGTTGGGAGTGTAGTAGGGCCTGAGAGAGCTGAGAAAACTCAAAGATGGACAGATGTGATTTTTTTTTTTTTTTTTTTTTTTTTTTTGAACTACCACAGCTCTAGTGAAACAAATCAAACACAGCTTTAAAACTTCCCTGCTTGAACTTCTCCTCTTCCCTTCCCTCTCCCTGGGGTTTCTGTTTTAGAGCTCTTGAACTGATTTGTTGAGACAGATCAAAGTATAAAGTATTTCTCAGCTGGTCTTATTTCTCTCACTGGATTGTAGTGGCAGGAGACAGGCAGCTCATTACAACTGGGAGAGCGCTCCTGTGAAACCAACTTCATTACAGCTGGTAAGAAAAATAAGATTCTGCTGGAGCTATAGTTCAGTCTCACAATCACAGAAGTAAATTATTTTAGAATGAATAAATAATGTCACACTGCTTCTCATTAGGGTATGAGGCTGAGTTTTAACATGATGTTAAATACATGTGAACTGTACTGTTTCTGTCTGGTTCTCTGAAGCCTTTGAAGTACATCTTGGGTTTGTCCAATTTCAAGCATGTTTCCCTCATGCTTGTGCCTTTTCTTCCCTCTTCGGTGCTTCAGTGAACAGAGAGAATGGGGAGGGGGTTATGTACCTCAACAGCCTGGTGCTCTCTCTATTTTGTAAATCACCAGTAAATATTGGGTCTGGATATGTCTTCAGGGTACAGAAACACTATTATCTGAATCCAGCTGTGACTCCTTAGTTTTTCTAAGAGTGCATTATGGAGGCATAGTATAAAGCAGGAAACTCAGTACCAGGCAGAGTCCAGGCCTGTCGGTTGTGAGCTCCAGTGTGAGAGCAGCTCAGAGCCAGGTTCTTACAAGACAGAGCAAAATAATGCTGTGTCCTTCATCTCAGGTGTACTGCACTCCTTGGTCCTTTGGAAAGGAAAGACCAACAAAGCTGTGACATGAATGTACACTCCTGAAGAAACACTGAAAGCATCAGGTTCCCTTCCCACCTCTGTCTCAGCAGGCCTACTGTGAATTAAATTTTCCCCAACAAGACAAAGTTTGAAGACCATAAAGCACATGAAGTCTCCTGGGGAGGCTTTAGTTGAAAATTGTGTCCTCAGTTTGCTGTAGTTTAACAGCATGAGAGTGGGCTCATTGGAATTTCCTGTATGCTAATGTCACTCTTTGATAGCTCACTCATCTCACCTTTCCATGATGCTCCCACATGGACACATACATCAAGGGTCTCTGAGGGGCCTGTGACCAAAGTCAGTGTCCTCGTGGGCACATTTTAAGCATGTGGAATAGCTAAGCAGAAATAAAGCATCACGTAAGTCAGTGAGCTTTGTGCAAATACAATCCTAAGCATGAAAACAGGAAATATAGCCTGAAATCTACCTTGTGTGTCGAGGAATCCTGTCCAAAGGACTGTGACACCCTATTGCTTTCATCCATGGATGACTATAAAACCATATAGACATTTTGTCCTCCTGCCCCATTGTGTGTGGTTTGAAGCCATGCCCATCTGGTACCTTGAGACCTTCTGATATCCAAACATCTGGCAAGATTTTCTGATTTGGCTGTAGCATAGAGAGATTTGAGATGATATTCAACATAACTGGCAGAGCTTCTGTAGCAACAGGGGTTGATCCAAATCTCTCTTTTCCTGACTGTGTTTCATAGTTGGTGTTCAGCTACCTCAAGGACACCATTTTAAGTAACTGAGCTGGGCAGTTTGCGGCTTGAAAAGCTATGTCAGAAGCCTGTACCCAGTTCATACATCTTTCTTTGTCCACAACCACTTTCCCAAGCTGAGGATTTACCTGTATGCAACACCATGTTGCTTCCTGAGCAGTTCCTGCTTCACAAGCAGGAACTACAAGGGGCTGAGGAAAGGAACAAAGATTTAACTAGCAGCAAATGTGTTAGTGTCCCTAGACACTGCTGCTCTGATCTTACAGCAATGCTCCAAAATCAGAAAGAGATGGACAAACACCTTACTCCATTCTTATGCTTTTGCTCATGAACTATAACTTCCATCAGATATACCTTACGGATGAACTCTAAGAAGCACAGACAAAGCCTCTATTCCACAAGTGTCCTGAAGAGTTTTGCTGTTATTACAAGGGGACTTGGGCTTGATACTTGCTGATTAAGTCTTGGCTTTGATAGGCAGCAGCTGTGCATTACTTACAGCCATTAGTGGTGGTGATGGGGCAGCTGTGTATAATTGATCTTCCTGGTAGCATAATCCTTCTAGAAGGAAGAAAGAAGATGATCTGAGCGGAGTGCTGGGAGTCAGACCTGGTGAGTACTAATTCTAGTTGCTCCTGTATCCTGTAATTCTGGTATCTGAGACGTTATGATTGTTTTGGATTGGTTTCTATGTTGGTACAACAAAGATAAACTTTTCCTACTCTAGTGAACAGGGGTATTGCATCAATTAGCTGGTTAATATTGTGAAATGCTTTGAAGGGGATAATGTGCATGCTGGGGAGATCAAACTGTGAGATGTGGTACTAAGTTCCTGCATATTCCAAAGCTTTTCCCTGCATCTCCTCAAAGTTGCATTCCTGCCTTTTTCTCCTAGTTTCCCAGTTTCTATCACAGCTCTTATGAGACCTCAATACAGAGTATTGCTCTAATCCTACTACTGTGTAGCCTGATCCTCAGGTCAGCCTCATTTCTTTAGTCCTTGAGTTATTACACATTGTAATTCTTGCCTTGTACAGATCCTGCCTGCTTACTCCCATTTATTTTGTGTCAGCCCAGATGCTGGGCAGACCAACCAGCTGCGAAGGGTTGATGATGTCTGTATAGATAGTAAATACACTGCAGCTGCAATGGACTGGTGGGCTTAACCACACAAAAGTGTCTGCAGGTATTTGTGTAGGATGGGTGTTAAATAGGACCCATGGCTATGTTGGTAGTATACGTACTTAACATGAACGTGCACATTGCTAATTCTAGAAATGTTCTTGCAGTGGTGACCAGTAAAACACTGGTATGATCTCTTTTGTGAGAAATATTTACTGCGTACCAGTAGTGCTCTGAAGTTTCTTCATGCTTGCTGGCTCCCCGCACAGCTAAACGGGATTTTTGTTTGTTTGCATTTTTATTCCTTTATCCACCTGAATGCTGGGTACCCTAAGCTTTTCACTATAAGGAATGGTCAAAGTAGAAGCAGAGCTTTCACTTTTAAGCTCTTGCTGTGATTTTTTTTTTTTTTTTTTTCATTCCTGCTAGCAGAGAGGAGATAAGCAAAGGATATAAAAAGAACATTAAAAAGAACATTAAAGCTGATTAAAAAACCAAAAAATTAAAAATAACAGTAGATACAGCTATGTTCTGCTAAAGCTGCATGATTTTTGTTCTTCATTAGGATGTGTCAGACTGTACTGAAAACTCAAGCGGCTCAAAAACACCACCACCTAGTAGTAAAACCATCCTCCAGGTTAGACTATGAAGAACTAATAAATAGGAAGTATTCTAGCAATTTTTCAGTTAATAGTGTCTATTCTTTCTAATGTTGCAGCTAATAATTTCTTTACACAGCAGAAAATTCTGTAGCTCCAGTGGGAGGTTGACAGTATGCAGTTTCCTGTCTAGGAATAATTTTTGGAGGCTCTTTCTTATTTATATCTGTTTTAGTACAGAAGGCTTTCTTAAAATCTTGTGAAGTGATACTGTGGGACTCTTTGCCACATGCTGCTGTTGATGACTGCAATTTCCAGACAGACTTCTGGAAGGAAAATTTTATAATATTTAGACAAAGGCATTGGTCTGGTTTGAAAAGTCCCCTGAGCCTTAGAACCTGAAAGGCTGGAAGAGTATCATGGGGAAGGAACGGGATCTGTTTTCTCAGTCTTATACTCTTCCTAAAGTGTTTTCTGTCAGGTTCAGTCAGAGACAGAATGAAGTGCTGTATTGACCTTGCTCTGATTCAGTACAGCCTGTTTTCTCCTTTGGTCTCCACAGGTACCAGGCTATTGTTTAATTGGCAGTAAGATTTTTGTTCTAGGTGAGATAACGTGATATGAGTCTTGATACGTACCCCTTTTTACTAATGTATAATTTTAAGACTTTATTAACATCATCTTCTGTGTCTGCAGGGAACCTAGTGAAAAATACATTAAGCCCCATTACTGACTAGGCCCTTTCAAAAATGATTACTTACAAGTTTGTGAATCTGATTCTCCCAATAATATAGAATATCTTGTTTAAATAAAATAGCCATGTGGATAGTTAATAGCTTCACACATCCAGATTGATTAAGGTGGCAGCTGATAAAACAGGACTTGACCTATTTCAGACCTCATTGTATTTTTGCCCTGGGTAGCAAGCAAAAGTAATTTAGTTTAAATCATATTGCTTTTTTTCAACTTCACTCCTAGCCCTTATATTCTACCCAAATCAATAAGAAGGAGAGTCTCTAAACAAGATCATGTTAAAATAGTGACCTTACACTTCAACGCTATTCAGTTAATTTTAATAGATTCATACAATTGTTTCTCTGAGGTGTTTTGGCCCTGTGCAGACAACAGGCAGATGCAGTTAGCACTGGGTTCAAAGAGTTTTCTCGTAGATACCAGTAGCCATCTGAGGAGTCGCCTTTATACAGATTTGTAGTGGATGAAACTAATATGTGGGAACTTTGTCATTTTACAGACTTATTTTAAAGCATTCAGAAAGTGGTTTTTGTCAGGTTATCTAAAGTGATATTGAACTTCCACTGTGCAAGGGCCTGAAAGTATATCCAGTCAGAGATTTCCCAACAGACTCTTCGCTTGTTCCAAAGTACCAGTTCATCAGAGGTTGAACTAAGTTCTAGTTTGAAAAAAAAACCTCTAAAACCCCGAAAACAAACACCCCACTCAAAAATACAACCTGAACATAGCCCTTTGAATTTTGCCTTCAGATACATTTGGCCTAGAATTTTCAAGTCGTGCACTATAATGGAGGTAGTTGAAATCACAATGTTGTACTTTGCTGGTTTTGAACTGAATAGTTTGTTCTGAACCTTTTATGAGGGAGTGGTTGGGGGTTTTTGTGTCATTCCTCATTCTATGGATTTTTTTGGGTTTGCTACTTGAGTTAGGCTTTTTTCTTTTTTTGTAATTAAAATCAGAGTGGGTTTGTAGAGCAGAGACAATATGGAGATCCTGAAGTTCCATGCTTAAGGTGGAACTGTATTTCTTCCCAGGTAAGAGAGATAGCTATGTAGGGCATCCAGAAGAGGATGTCACCAAAATGAAGGATGAAGGGCCTTCAGATGGCCCTTCTCTAGGAATAAGTTTCACTGGTGCACGAAAAGCAATGAAAGTGAAGCAAGGACAGGTGTAACTCCTGTTGGAGGGAAGAAAGAGTGGAGAAGGAGGAGTATGTAGCTGTGTAGAACATGATTGTACCCCAACCTTCTTTCTCAACCAGGAAATGTGCATCTGGGTGATGCAATTCAAGGACAAACTCTTCTGGTTGTAGTGATTTTTGTAAAGCAAGACTCGCCTTTGGTGTTTTTTGCTTCACAAGGCTATCTGAGGTCCTCTTGGTTAAACCTCTGTGTGCAGTGTGAGAACTGGGGCTCCTTGTCATACATCTGTCCTATGAGAACTATTGTCTTCTGTAAATCATGTGTGTTATGACCTTAGGTATTCTATATAGTAGTCATAAAGCAGAAAATTATAATTATTTCTTATCCAACTGTCTACCTTATAGAAAATGAGTGTGTCTGTAATTGGGCATGAAGTATTTTAAATTGGGCCATCAAACAGACTGCATCTGTTGTTGTCATTATTATTCATTACACATCAGAGCCACTGATGTTGTGTTTTCATTAATTTTTCCATTAACTTTTCCCCATCAATGTGATTAAAGATTCATTAATCTGAAGCAGAGTAAAACAACTGCCACCACCCCCCAAACCTGAGATCAGATCAAAACCATCCTGCATACAACACTAAGCAAAAACTGATTCAGCCTTATAAAAATGAGATATCTCTGAAAACAGATATGTTAGCAAAGGATTAACTGTTCAAATGATCAAGTCAAACAAGACATAATCAGGGCTAGCTTTAAACCTCTTCCTCATTCCACTTCTTCCATCTTTGATTTCACAACCCTTTGGACGGGAGTTTAACTTAGTACCAATTATCTTGTACCAATTATCTATGTATTTAATTTGGTCATGTAATTGGCAGATGATTCCAACTGGGCTAATTTTTTATATGCTGTGTATTTAATGTGGCTGAAGGATTTTTTTTTATTCCCCCTTGTTATGTTCTTTTAAGAAATATGTGAGCTGTCCTGCCTTCTATCTCTTTCTGGCTGTTATAAGCAGTATTGCCTTTAAGTTTGAAAAGTACTGTTTCTAGCAGCTTGTAAAGAATAGGAAAATGATGGAAACAGAAGTTAGAATGCCTCTAGACATGGTGTGTTCATGTGGATTTAGCAAATATAAATTTTAGGAACCCATTGGTGACTGTAGTTTAATCGGTATTATTTTGTTATATAAAAAACAAGCATGACTGTTTCCTCAATATAAAAGCCCTCTTTTTTTCCACATATACTGCTAGTGACTGCCCTAATGCTAAGCCACTCTGACAGAAGGGAAGAGAGCATAATCAGGCATGGCAACAGACTCATGTTTAAACCTGCCTTTCCCAAGAGCTTCCATGTTTTCTGTCAAGCTAATTTCAACACAGTGCTTCTAGTGCTTTGGTGGAAGGATTCAGATGGGCTCATGTGCTGTGACCAAGGGCCTTCTTGTGATTGCTGGGCTCCTCCTGTGCTTCATGAACTGTCTGCCAGGCCCTGTTTGGTTACATGCTTACCCTCCTTGACAGCAAAGTTTACAAGTGAAGGCAGAGCTGACCATAACCTCGTCAATGCAAATTAGTTTTCTTCACAATAACCAGTATTTAGGTTTTCATTTAACAAAGCACTTGGTTTTACCCTGGAAAACCAATGTTACTTCATTTGATCTTGTGTGCCTTACATAATGGAGATGGATTAAACTGCATGCATTGGTAATTGGATGACAGTCCTATTTCCCAGCTTTCTTTCACAGCTGGGAAGAATTAAAGAAACTGCTGTCCTTAGAGGAATTTGGGCAGGGATGCTAAAGACACTTGGCCCAAAGGCTGCTGGCAGTGCTGTACACTACACCACCTAGGTGTTGTGTAGCACCTGTGCCCTCGCTTTGAGCTTTGCTCTACTCAAATACTTTGTAGGTGCGTAATGGTAACAGACATGCTTTCCAAAACCAAAAAAGCTAGCCAGATCTTATTGTGGACGAGCTTCCTGACTTTCCTGAGTTCTTCGGAAGCCAGGATTTTCAAAGGGTCCTGAATTCAATGGAGTTGCTTACAGGACTCTGTAGTCATAACCTGCTGCTAGCAATAATGGCCTGGCTAATACCATGCTCCCACACTGATTTCCAGCAGCTCAGTGCACAAATTAATGCTAAGTGATCAGCAACTGATCAGTGAATGAGCAATGGGGTGCCCTTGATGCCCCTGAAACATCTGTGAATGGTGACTTCGGTCTCTGTATGGACTGCCCTTCCTGGGAAGAGGGACATCCATGTCCTGTGGTTGGTACCAGCCCATTTGAAACATTTTAGTAAATCAACATCATGGTTCTAGAGAAGAATAAATTTGGCAGAAACAAGTGAGACAAAAGCAGGCTTTATAGCAACATATTCTGCAAGTTATCTTCAGTTTCACCCATCTGAAAAGCTCTATGGCTGGGATCCATGTCTCTTGTAAAACTTCAGATATTGTTTCAGATATTGTTTTCATTGGGTTTGGGGAGAAGTCCCTGCTGTTTTCTCCTTGGAGAAGCTTTCAGCTTTCAGAGTTTGTAATTCATAAAGACATTATTTAATTAAGGCATCGGGAGGAGGTAAGCAAGAGAACTTCTTGTTTCTTGGACTTTTGGTCCCCAGGTGTGCTTATTGTCCCTGCTTAATTTTGAAAGAAGAAAAATGCCGTTGTCCTCCGGACATGGCTGAATAGGGCCATCTTCTGGTCAGGCAATAAATAAAACTCTTTACAGAGTGTTACTGCAGTCTTATGACTGGCTGGGTAGTAACTTGGCAGTAAACACTATTTCATACAGATAAATAAAAGAGACGGTGCATGCTTGTGTTTCCCTCTCTTAATAGAGTATACAAATGATGGTGGTCCAACAGCCTTGAGATGACAAGTTCTGCACAGGAAAATTCTTTAGGGTGGGCAATTTTTAGAGATGCAGCAGTTCTGATGTTTTGGAGGCAAGCCTGTCTGGATATCAAATAAGCCAGGCCATACAAAAGACCTCAGCACTAGGGAAAACTTTTGGGTCTTGGATATTTGAAAGCATGTTAAAACCAATAGTTTTAAACCAATGTAGGCTGAGATCATATTCTGTTCACTTTGTTGTATATTTTAAAATTCCTGCTCTTTTTTCTTAACATACATACGAACAGGATGTTAAGTGAGGTGCAGGGTTGTGGTTTTATACATGCATTTTTCATTCCAATTTTTTGCAAAATGCATGAGATGTACTGGGAGTACTCAACTGAAATTTATTCAGTCAACTTGAGACAATTAAGCACAGCAGACTTGGAGGAAAGATAAATAGTTTTATCTGAGTTTGCACTGTACTGCTAACAGAGAAGGAGAAGATTTGTCTGGAAACTTCTTAATTTCATCATAATTGATTACTGGAGGAAAGGCTATGTGGACTAGCTCTGGCCAAGTAGAAATGCCGGAGGAGCTGATTATATTTTTATATGTATATTCAAGATTTGAGTTGATCTGATGCCTGTGGGTACATTTGGCACACAAACAGAATGCTTTAAAGTGATGTGCTATTAAAATAGAAAGAACAACAGTTTAAGACAGAATTGAAGAGATTAGATGCAAACAAAACTGTTTACAACTCTGAGGAAACATCTAACACTTGGATGGTGAAAAGTGAAATCTCCAATTTTAGGAGAAAATATTGCAGTCAGTAGAGAGATTAGTTACCCTGGAGATAAATCAGTAGGAGTTTCTTGTATTGCCCTTTAGACACAACGTCTTTTTAGTCTGTCTTGATCTTTATGAGGAAAATGCACTATCTGAAAACCACGTGTCCAACTGTGACCCTTTTAACAAGACTATTTGCTAGAAATGAGGTGCTGTCTAAATCCTGGCTGAACCATTTAAGTCTTACGCTGCTCATATTCTAACTGTGTAAATGCTATGTGGTACAAGATGGCTGCATCAGAGTTTAATACACAGCTGTGTAGGGAAGGAGTCCATCTCATGGAGCAGAGAGGCAAGGAGGGCAGCCCAGTCCGTTACGAGAGGCATGTCAATGAGGGGTGTGGTGTATGGTGAAGCCTGGAAGTTCACACTGACTAGACATGATCTTGTCTTCAAACTAAAGAGTTTTGAAGTCAGAATCCAGTAGTTGGTGTGCATAACTTTGCTTGGATTGATTGCTTTTCTATGGGGAGCTGCAAATGAAGAAAAAAAAAAACCAAAAAAACCCAAACAAACAACAAAACGCTAGTACATGACTTATTGCGGTATTTTAAAAGATAATGAAAAACAACCTGGAAAATGCTGCATCTTTTATGTCCATAAACTCACCTCCACTCCTCCATGCTTATCCACCCCCCTTCTCAGGGTTTTAGCAGTCCAATAGCTAAACAATTATATAACTTGTAAGAGCAGCATAAATTATCTATTTTACAGCTTATGAGGAGGAGCAAAAAGGACTCATGAATTCACAAAGATGATTTTTGTTATCTCATCAATTGAAAGCAATTTGATAAAACAGTTTATCCAACTCATTAAGTGAACTGACCCCTGAAGGTTAATGTAGAATTTCAGAAAGTGCCAGAGCAATGAAGGAGAGTGAACATTATCAGTGTGACTGTGGCATGTACAGCAACTTATTGCCACTGTGCAGAGAGGACTGTGGGATAGAATTCAATGGAATGACTATTTTGGTTTTCCAGCACTTTCTGAATGACAGAATAGCTTGTGATCCAAAATATACCCCTGGTGGTACTGAACAGCTTCTCTCACCTGTTCTTCATAGAGCCATAGATCTGAAACCTGAGGAGTGATACTCATTACAGGGAAATACATCATTCAGTGTACATGGAAGGAAAAAGCACACCACATGTGAAATAATAGCTGTTAACTACATGTGGTTAACAGGTCAATGGCAGCATACAATGAGCCTTTCTCCTCCCAGCTATGTCAGTTTTGCACTGGCGCAATTTTACTATCTGCAGAAACTTAACCGATTTACCTGAATAGGAGGAGCAGCAAGCCAATGCCGCTAATGGCATGCACCATATGGTAGATATTTCATGACATGCCCAACAAAATAACTTTCTATGCAGTAGATATTTCATTCGACTTGAAGTTGTCTGACTCATCTGACAGAATAACAATGATCGTCTGCCATTCACCTGGGAAGCCCATGGGTAGAGAAGAGGTACGCTACTCACTTGTTCCTCTAGCTCTGGTACTCCTAAAATTACTTTTGGGTCTCCTGTATTTCAGAAGGGATGAGGTAGAGAAAGTGTTAACTGTTCAGATGCAGCACCTGCTTGAAAGGTTACTGTCTCAATTCAGTTTACAGAGAGCATGGGGTGGTGTGGGAGAGGGGAGGAGCAGCAGGAAGGAGGCAATGTCTCCAGCTGTTTGAAGAATTCCTGCCATCAAGCATATACCTGAGATCTGAAGATAGGCTTTGTAAAGTGCACTTCGTGTTGATCTCTGTTTCACTTAGGCTGATGTTCAATGCTGACAACAAGCTGTTCTGTAGCAGCTCTTGTTATTTTCCTGGACAGCACCCTTAGGACTGTATAAATGGCAGCAACAGGAAAAAAATATTGAGAACATCATTATTCTCTAAGTGAGTTTCTGTTGTTGTTACAGAACTTGGAGAGTCAGGAGCACTGGGACTCATAAAAGTGTCTTTGATTATTAGTTCTTATGATTTCATCTCTTTTTGCTATGTTGGAAATGAGCTGGGATCCTGAATGAAACATACATTTAAGATGATGGTATTTCCTGGAGTTTATGGAACACATGCTACAACATGATGAATTGGTATAATATGTTTATCTTGAGTGTTCATAAGTTAGAAATACTCATTTATTCCACAATTACATAAATAATAAAGTTAGAGGTAGTTTAGAATCAAACCTAATTCCTACACAAAATCTTACAGGGCTCAAAATAGGGAAAAAATGTTGAAGAAAGGCTTTTTTTCCTTAAAATCACTGAAAAACCATGGCACTTTCTTTTGTTTCCTCCCAGATTTAGAAATACACTAACATTCTCTTCCATGAAAAATTCAAATGCAAAAAGTACTTGTCAATGCATCCACCTGCTTATGTTTCCAAATGTCACAGCTATAGTTTAAGCTAGCTTGTGATGATGTACATATTGACCAATATTACTGATAGCATCAGCATAACTGGCTTGAGAATTTTATTTTCTGCTTGCGAAGGATTTAGGTAAGGCTGATAATGCTTAGCAAGCCACTAAATCTGTTCCTGAAGACAGAAAGCTATTTTTTTTTAACTTAATTGCAGTAAGATGGAGCAAGTTCTAAGGAACAAAGGAGCTATCCTATGTGTCATCTAGGATACTAAGTGTCATCTGGGCTCTGACTAAATGTTCAGTGAGTACGGCAAGAGTTATAACTGGGCTGCGACTTTCTGTACCTGCACTCCTGGTCACCAGGAAATATGAGGTAGTTTACTCTTGCCTAATTTACAAAGCAAGAGTACATAGTTGAGCTGTGTTCTTTTGTTTCTCCTCTGGGCTAATAGTGCTAAGGTAGCTTATCAGATCTTGGTAAGAAACAAGTTCCTCTCTTCTTAAGAATTGTTTAACGCGAAACACAGAAAATGTGTCTTGATTTTTCCTGTCCTCATCACAGGTCTTAGAGCACTTTATCTGACTGTGTTTTTACAGGTGCATTGATATGATACTTATGGATGTAGTTAAATAATTACACAAACTCTTCCTGAGGTAAAAGAACAGACTTATCAGGTCTGATAAATGCTCTTATGCTCTTCCTCCACAAGGAGTTCTGGGCAGACAAATCTTTTGCTGCATGTTATTTTCATGTCAAATGAGGCTCTGGATGTGCTGCTGTCCATCTCATGGGGCCTTGCACAGAAAGAGTCCCAGATCTAGAGCAATGAACATGCTATTGTAGTCTAGTCGTATGAACTGCCAACACATTTTTGTCATGTGGGCAAGTGACAGTGTGAAGATACTGAGACTAATGAAATATCAGGTTGGTTGTAACAAAGTAATAATCACCTCTTGCATGTTACACTTCTTAAAAAAAAAGAATTGGTTTATCCACATATTTTTTCCTAGCCCAAATCTTGCCAGTTAATCAGGCTTTCTCATTAAAGTCCTGTCTGTAACTGGAAAAAGTTGTGAAGATAAATCTCTTCACAGCCTGCTTTTGCAATAGAAAGCAGTTAAGAGACTCTTGCTCTTGTACAAAAAGGGATGGATCTAAACCCAAAACTGACATAAATAAGCCCCTAACAGGCGGCTAAGTGTGTAGGACACAGAAATAACTTACTGTGCTTCTGAGACGCATATGACTGCAAAGCAGTGGTCAGGCTTGTGACAACTAGCTTGGTGAGATTTTGTGGCATGTTACAGACATATCTGTAAAGGCAGTTCCACCTCTCCAGCAGAGGAACAAATTGGTGGACAAAAGTTAAATCTGAAGAAATAGAAATATTATCACTGCAATTTAGGGTTGTAATGGAAGTCACTTCCCCATAAATTTGGTGTAAAGCTGTAAAACTCACTTGCTGTCTGTCACCATAGCTTGCTAAATGGCTCTTTTCCTTTAGGATGACTCCATAAAGAGTACTGATTGAGCGAGACCTTCTCAAGCTGTGGGTTTACTTGTGGTCTATATATCTTACGCTCATGTAATCCTTCCATATTTCCTTGGAAACAAGCTCTGAATGGTCATTGGTGAGTTATTGCAGGAGGGGTTCAGAACCAAGTCAGCAGAGCCTTAACTCCATGCTTTAAGTGTAATGGATGTTGCAATGAGTCCCACATTTCAGTGAGGTACCCAGCAGAATGAAAACTATTGACATACAGTACAGGTGAATGTTAATCATGATGATATAGAAAAAAGTGGCCAACTGATTGCAAATCTCATTGCTAAGTATGGTAATTGTCATCTCTGTAGGTATGTAGAAGGTGTCCTGAAGTGTTGTGACTAGTCCACTTGCTGTTAAGTACTCCATGTTTAAATGGACATGTAAGAGAGGACTTGTTTTTTTTCACTATTTTCCTTGGTCAAAGACACCACCTTGTTGTCTACTGCAAAGGAAATAAGTGGATAAGGTATCATAGAGGCTGTGCAGGAGTTGCCTTTTATGATGAGGTGTCAGCTGAAGCTCAAGGCAATATTTCTGCAGGAGTTCATTAAAGTGTTTAGTAAGATGGTGTTTCCTGAGGAAATTCCTCTAGTTGAGAAAAGTCAGTTGTTAAAGGAGTGATACAGTGGATGCACTTGGTTGTATACGTTTGTAAGGAGAAACTACACAACTGGAATTTGTCAGAAAAGGGAAATTAAAACTACAGTATTAAAGGAATGAGCGAGCCAGTCTCTGGCATCTGCTGCAGGTTTGTTCACAGAGGAAGTCTCAAGGGTGGTAAGAAAATTACTGTTAAGCCCTAGGAGTGCAAAGCAGTCTTTCTTGACAGACAAGTAAAAACCTGAAAATAGCAAATATTTTGGGAAATGGTCCTGTAGTGCCTCAGACAATTGTCCCACTTGGCTCAGGGTAACAAAGTGGCTGCTGTGGGAAGATCCGTTTGAACGGCTGCCCTTTTGACTTGGTGCCATTAAGCTGTAGTGTAAGAGCTGGATCATGCTGAGGCATGATCAATGAAGAGGCAGGGCAAGATGCTGCAAGGTGGTTCCAGTTGGGCTTCAAGGTCAGGGTGGAGAAACACTGTGGTGGCATTTTCACACGGGAACCCCAGGGAGGGCATGACATGCTAGACCAGAGGAAATACAGCTGAGGCTACTTTCCTTGCAGGGGATGCCATATGACTGGCTGTGCTTGGTGACCATGGTTGATTTCTCTAACCCACCACAGAGAAGCCACTCACAGGTGGTGAGAGAGAAGGCTTTGTGCAGTCTTTTATTGCCATTTTTGAGTGCCCAGCTCTGGCTTGACCTTGTGGAGACATGTGGCCCAGTGTAGTCTAGGTGTTTGCTCACACACTTTAGGTGCTGTTGTAACCTTGGCTGGTGGGAATCAGACTCGGCTGTGGTACCAAATATTTTTTTTTTTAAGTGATTCTGCATGAGAAGCCTTTTCTTGAAGCTTATTAAAAGTATACTGAAGCATTCCCAAATTGAAAGCTCCAACTTCCCATTTGAAGAGAAACTGAACAATAGTTGGGTTCTGTTTCCTTTCATTCTTCTGGATTTTTCTTTTCTTTTTTTTTTTTTTTTATTCCAAGCCATGAATAAGGATGTGGACAGGGTAGATTACCCATGTCCATTTCCTTCTTTTTCTTGTTACGAAGGTGCAAGAGCAGAGTTCTGATCAGTAGTTCTTCTTTGTCTTATTATCAACATCTTTACTCTGCATTGACTATGATTACAACATTAGGCTTTCCCCCTGTGCTTCAGAATAAAATGAGCAGTCTGCTGCAAGCTTAAGAAAGCTGAGTTCTCTCTCTCAATACTAACTGCAAGCCCAAGTTGTTCTTATAACTTACTACCAAGAAGAAAGCCAGGAAAGTCTGGTGTACTTCATTGTTCTGCTGTGAAATGATCTACAGACACTTAAGTGTCAAGGGCTTTGGATGGTCAGGCCCAGGAGCCCCAAAGTCAGACACCTCAAGCCACTGGATCACACTCTGTGTCAGAGCAAACATCTTTTGTTTAAAGGGGCAACGTCCTTCATGAACTTTGTGTTTCCTTTTCAAAGACTAAGTCTTGTCTGTCTTCATCCTGATACATCAAGGTAGTAACTGCAGCTCAGCAAGGTACTAACACAGGGGAAAAAGGGCTGCCTCTTTCTTGGCTGTAATTGTCTGCAAAGTGGTATATGTCACTTCCAATTTTACAACAGCTGAAACTCTGGTGTTTTTTGCTTGCAGTTACTCCCAGTGAGGGAATCCTTGTTCCCAGATATTTAAGTCTTGATTGGTAGTGGGAGAGGTCAGCTTGCTTTTTACTGGTGAGCAAATGAGGGTAAGAATGCAACCATTACTGAACAAGATCCAGCACTTTCCCTTCCAAGTCTTTTGATGTGTTTCTTTCCTCCCCATGCTAGGATTCCTACCTTTGATTATATTAACTGGTTTTGTTTTGGTTTTGTTTTTAACCTGGTGAGTGATTTATTGACATTATAAACAAATAATCACCAGGAGAATCAATGCAGTGTACTTTAGCAGAAACAGTATTTAATACATCAGCTTTTATTAAGAAAGACTGATTATGTAGTTAAATACTTGAGTAAAGCATTCCATGTAGGACTTGAGGCCCATGTGTTTTCACAGAAAGCATGCCTGTGCCTCAATGCATGGATTTAAAAGGTTAAAGTGAATGTAAAAAATTTGGAATAGCCTCATACTGGGTGCTGGCTCTATGCAGACTGGAATTTAATGAACAATGTGAAATTCCTACCAAGTGCAGTGCCCAAGGAGGCATATAAAACATGTGGGAGTGAGCAATGACAGCATTCTTGAAAATAAAGTAAAATAAAAGGTTTAATGGGATAACATCCAACAAAACTAACAAAGTCACATGGTTTAGCTGAATTAGGCTCCAGTTCTGAATCAACATTTCAAGGCGTCTCAGTCTCCACTCATGATAGTGCCAATCTAGGGGGACTAGGAGGCCAGAATAGTGATTTTTTTTTTTTTTTTTTGTCATTGTTATTTTTCCCTCTGCCCCACATTGAGAAGAGTTACAAGAAGGTGAAACTGGGACTACTCTATTACAATGAAAACTCTGAAGGATATTGCCACTTGGAGCACACTAAAAAACAAGAAAAGCAGCTCCCTGCTTCCTGGATTTTTTCATCTCCAGGAAAGCACACTGAGGTTCAGAGGTGGCTTTAGGAATTCTTGATATGCAGAGAGGCACCTTTACTATGCCTCCTTATGTTGCTCTGTGTCAGAGCAAAGCTCTCTTCTAATTTTCATAGCAATGGTGGTGTATTATATTTTTAAAACACTGAAGGAAATCCTGACACGCCCAAAGTTTGTATCATCATAGATGGCCAAGATGCAGGTAGTCTTTAATCACCTTTTTGGTCCTACTAAAGCAAAATCCACTTTTTGAAGATGGCCAAAGAGAGCCAGGGTACAGCATTTTATCTTTTACTAAAAATAGGAATGAAGATCATCCTTGACTAAGAAACCAGGCTCCCATTTCTAGGATGGATGGTAGGATCCAGTGTTTGTGTACAGTAATCAATGCTGAACTGGTGTTCTTTGCAGCATCACTTCTGGGAATCCCATGGCTGCTACAACTACTCCAGCTATTTAACCAGTCTCTTAGGTAATCAGCTTCTCCCTTATATAATGTGCTAGGTTTCTTTTTAATTAGAAAAAAATGCTGTTTCGTACAAGCAAGAGGCTTCTGTCATTAGCACTGTGTGTCTGTCTTTGGGCATTTGGTCCCAGATTAATTTAGAAGCTGAGCAGGAGCAGTCTCATGAGTGAATTGAGGTTTTTTCCCCTGTCATCATGAAAGATCAGTGCTGCTCTAAAACACTTTCAGGAAAGTCCCACTTTGAAATGGCCTTTAATACTAGTGATTTCTAATGGGATGCTGAAATATGACAGCAGGAATGTGTGCAATGAGTTCCAAAAGTCTAATGACAGTCTAACATTTATCTTTTGTGTTGTTAATCTCTTCTGCTGCCAGGAGATTAGTTTCCAATATGTTGAAATAAAAGCTCATTCACTCTTTTAGGTCCCAACACTATACAATTGGAACATAGGATCTGCTTGGGTTTTTTTCCATCTCTGGGTACCTTAAGCTGAATCTTGCTGTGTTTTTTCCTTTCTGTGCTGTTTTTCCTTTGTTCCATGTTATCTCTTTCACATGGCAAATGGCTATAGAATTACCTCAGCTTGCCACCTCTCAGTTTCCAGCTTGTTTTGATGTTTCCTCTTTACACCTGACCCTATTCTAGTATGGTCCTACCTTCTTATGACAAAATCTACCTGACCTTACAGCTCTTGTGTCTGCTGGTGGTCAGCATGGGACCCCATAAGCAGTACATTTTGCCAAGAACCCACTGCAGCTCCAAATATTGCACCAGTGCATCTGAGAAATGTGGTCTCTTGCTCCCTGCTCATCTGACCGTGCTTGTGCCTTCCTGCCTCTCACAGAATTCAGGTGGAAAGTGGTTAAGCTGCAGCTACAGTGGGATTCTAACCTGTCTTGCATAACATTTGCTTTACCAACCTATGTTATGCCATGATTAAAATGATAGTGCTACTTGGTTGAGGAGAATAACAACAATGTGCTTTGCATGCAGCTCAGATTCTTTGACATGTTCTCCATTTAGATTTTTCCTGCAATATTGTCTTCAGATCTTCAGTTTCACTCGTGTCTCTTGGCATAGACTAACGACAATGCAGCTTTAAATATTTTTATTACGTACTACTGTGTATTGATGCTAATGAATTATGTTATTTCTGCATCATTATGTGTTGTTATTCTTCAGTACAATTTAGACACAATGTATTGGTACTTGAAAGATGTCCTGCCACTTAATACGACTTGAACTGTATTTTATTTCCATGGTTTTAGATCTTAAACTTTCCTTGATTTATATGGCTCATCTGATGGTAAAATTTTAAGTCCCTTGAGTGACTGTCGAAGAACTCTCTTTCGGGGGAAAAAATACTGATTATGAAACATTTAAGACACTGTTCAGACTTCTCCAATGTATTTCTATCAACTCAGAGAGTCTAATGTTTAAAGAACTGAGAACTATCCAAATTCTTTCACCTCAAGTGTGATGATGTTTTTCAGTTTAGATGTCCTGTACTTTCACTTGTTCAGTAAACTGGACCTTAAGTTAAACATCAGTTACCTGGCACCTTTTGTCATGTATGACCCCTCTTATATCATGAACCATATTCTGTATTTATAACAAAAGGCCTTTATTCTGCATTTAAATTGGTATGAAGAAATTGAATTAATCTATGGGCATATAAAATAACTTAACATCTGCAATCATACTGGTCTGTAACAAAAATAATCTGTTATTTTTACAGGGGGAATAGTAAATAAATTACTCTACTGCTGTAATAATTGTCTTGATTTGTTTTGTTGTTTAGTGTCCTTCAGAACTATACCATTTGAGCAATATTGCTAGTAAGAAATCAATGTAGTCAGACAATTACCAAAATAGGTCAGTCCCATAAGATTTGTTGTGTTGGTAGTCATAAATAGAATGAAACACTATCTGCAGAGGCAATAAAAAACTGCCATGAAAAGCCTGGGTAATTATGTTTCCCTGCAATTTCAGTTAACACCACCTCAATAGGTATTAGACTTCAGAATGAGTAAAGTAATTTGGGCAAGGGAAATGAAGTCAACAGAATTTACTAAGTTGTGAGGTCATGTAGGGCTTGTATGAATTTTTGGTAAGGTCTGCTGTCACATGGAGTATGGAGCCAATGTAGAATGTATTTCCTTAGGTAAATGTAAATGATCTTCTTCAACTTGACAGAATTTTTATTTAAGAAGGTGAACCAGGTAAATCACTAGCTCCACTGTCAAACTTCCATTAATGCATCCATACCTGTGATCCCAGACTGTGTACTAGCAGTAAGGTTTGATTTTTAGGACAGTTAATCTTTTATTCTTGACATTTGCAGCGTAACTTGAAATGGTAAATTTTTTATCACAACCGAAGCAAATATGGTAGTGTTAGGTACTGGGGCAGGGATATGGGATATGAGCTATGAACTGCCTCTTAGCTGCCTGTTCCTTCCTAGCTGGGATCTGCAAGAAGCTTTTCCTCAGAACTTGGCATTTGCGGCATCAAACTTCTCTGCAAATTTGCAGCTTATCAAGATGCACGTCCTAATTTCTGACACTTTTGAACTTGAACTTTCAGGAGTAGTGTACCCACATGGTATTCCTACCAGACTCAACTCTGTGGAAGTATCAGGCAGCTTCACTTAAACTCCTGTAGTTCTTGAGAGCACTACAAATATTTTTTATTAAAGCTGACATGCTCCTGAGTACAGAGCTGGAAACTAAGCTACAAAAGAAATTTAAAACAAAAAACTCAACACAAATTCTTAATATTTTATGACAACAGTTACCAGTAGTTACTCAGCTGTGCCAGCATCTTAACTTTCTCACATGGGATCTTGTAGAAATAATTCATCTGTTAAGTAAGACTCCTCTTAGTTCTTTTATCCATCATGTTTGACACTTCCCAGAAGTCAACCCTGAACTAATTGAATACCTAGCACCCCAAAGCAGCAATCTTCTGAACTCCACACTACTTTTTAAAGACAATTCACTTTCTCTTCCCTTTGTTTATTTATGTGTTTACTTATTTGCTGCCTTGTCCTTTCATCCAACAAAGTATAGTTTTATTGACTTTATTGAACCCATAATGATTACTTCTACTCCTGGGAAAAGGAGGAAACTTTTCTTGTTTCCTTGCCCTGGTGTCAGTTGGTTTGTCTCTGGATATGTCAAAAGATTTTTTTTAAAATTTTTTTTTTTTTAAATGATTGCATGATTTAAATGATTAGTGAAGATTTTCAGCAGGATTATAATGACCTCAAGGAAGGAGCTGATGCATCTGGAATACACACCGCAGTGCGTAGATGTTTGTCTTCGAACATTTTACTGCCGTTGTGATATATCTTCCCAACACTTAGATATGCTTAACCTAGCCTTCAGTGAGAATTGCTCTCCTTTCCAAGAAACCTTGAAAGACTGAAGGAGGTACAAAGTGAAATTAATGGTTTTAAGAAGAAAACTGGTGGTTTATGCCCAAGCTGTACATCAGTGCAATGATTAAAACATTTGTCATTGCTTGACAAGGTGCACTACTCCAACCATTTAGGCATACCTTATCCTTCCAGCTGCACCTCTACTGATTTTGAGGACAGGAAGTTACACTGGCTTCACACAGCAGCATATCTCTTTAAAACTTATATTACATTCACATTTAGCCTGCTTTGAAATGGAGGAGGTGGAAAAGGGAGGAGGTATAAACATAAACATTATCCCCCTTGGCCTTTTATGTGTTTTTATAACCTGTGATGATCACAATATATTATAGCAATCCCTAAAACAGTCTTACTATTGAAATACTATCATGTTAAAATGGGAGTTATATTTGCAGCTGTGAGCTCGTGAGGTGTGTTTTTTTAAATTCTCTGAAAGCATCAAGAAAACTGTACACTAGAACACATTTAGTGAACTTCTAATTTTGTACTGGAAATAGTTATTACATAGTTTAATCCTAAATGCAAGTACACTGAATTTCCTTTTTGGGGACATTAAACATTCATTCTCATTCCTATCCCTTTTCAGTTGTTCAACATTACATGCCCCCTTGATTTTTTTTCCTGTCCTGTCTTCTAGCCACAACAGTAATGAAGGTAAAGTTCGAATTCAAACAGGAAATACCTTACTTCCCATGTCTGAAGTTTCAGTGTGATTCCTTTGAAGGCTCTGTTATATGTACCTGTCTGTCAAGGAAAAGTTTTGTTGACAGGAAGGTATCCCTGCTTCCCTGCTCTTTTTTGAGCATTGTCTGTTCAGTTTCAGCAGGACAAAGAAACAGATGTGATTTTAAATCTACAAATATAAGGAATGAGAAAGCAACAAGGGTGGATTAATTATATACACAAGGGAAATGCTATTAAGATAACTTCTAGGGTGTATATCAGAAATAACTGTCTATTGGAAAGAGATGTGGATATAAAATAAGGAGGTGGTTAAAAGTATCACGATAATGGGATGTCTAGATTCAAATGTATTATCAAAATACGGTTTTAAAAGCCTTGCTTGCAATAATGCTGCACTGATCTGGCCAGATGGATTGTTGAGGCAGCTAGAGGGTTAGATATTTATAGCCTTTTCTTGAGAGGTTTTGTATTCTATTAGTACTAAAAGCAATAGGAGTACCTGCAGTGATGTCTTCCATATGAGCAAGGGTGGATGACCCTTGAAAATAGGGGTGGGGGACATCCAAATTCAGCGTGCAATGTAATGTTGGCAATTGCAAATTCCAAGCCTTTGCATGGCAGTTTCCTGCCCCCTCATCTTCGCTGATACCACCGTTTGTGGGATCATGCTGTGAGTCAGGTGAGGAAACTCAACTATTCCTAGAGAGGGAAGAAAAAAATACATCTTGCCTGTGTCAATTTGCTGTCCAGTTGCTACAGCAGTGACAGACACAAGTGTAAGGCAAAAAATTGCAATGGCAAGGTAGAAAAAGCAGCAGGGAAAGACGGAGATGTGAAAGTTGGCTCTATCACCACAGGCAGCCACTCACAAAGAAGTGAAAAAATGGGAGAAGGGAGAGAAAAGAAGAGGCATTTAGAGATGGTGAGGTGGATGAGTGGATGGATTTTTAAGAAGACAAATATAGGAAGATAACTGGAAATAATTTGCTTAAAAAAGAACTTGAGAAGACCACAACGAGTGGATGTGAAGGAGGTGAATGGATAAAGAATGTCCATGGACCTAGGAGAATGCTGATCAGACCTGAAATGGAAAGGGATTCTGGAAGTAGTTGAAGTTTTACATTTTATATGTGTGTGTATTTGCACTAGTACTTATGTTTACTACTAGTTATGAACATTAAAAGTGTTAAAAGTCCTTTTTCCTCTAACTGGTGCCTCTATTACCAGTGGCTGGATTTGAGGAGGAGATTCTGAATCTCTTTCCCTTCTGATTATCTCTTTGATACTATATGGTGAATTTCATCCTTAGGAATGTCCACACACAAAGTATCATAACTGTCCAGGCAAAAGGGAGATTATATTAAAGCAGCTGTAATACTCTGGATGTGTTAGCTTGAGTGCTGTAATCACAAAATTGAATCAGTATGTGACCTCTTGCTCACCATGAAAACCTCATTGTAAATGCAGTTGCAGAAACATGTAACATGTTGGAATATGCTCACATAAACAACTTCTTCAACAACTTTGAATACTAAATCTTTGAATTGGATGTGTATGTGTCATCCAGGAGGAAAAAAAGAAAAAGTTATTGAATTATTCTGTGAATTTGTCACTTAAGTAATACATGTGTCAGCTGTGGCTTCAGCCCTAACATTGCTGCTGTCATCAGGAGGGGGTATTGTACCTTTAGTGGTCCAGCTCCTGGAGGTTTCCTTATGCTGCAGAGTTCACAGGCTTACAGATCTAGAAAGATGACAAATCTTCTTGAAGCAATTCCTGGTTCCTCCTATGCATCTAAAAATAGTAAAGGGAAAGTGTGGGACAAACTTGGAAACCTGGCTATGACATGCTAATTACAATGAAAGCATGGAGGGAGATGAACCCTGGAAGGTTGTATGGTGAAACAGTGCAGACTGAACATAGACATCTTGACTTCTCCATATGCTTTCCTGTTCTCCAAGGTGATGCATTGTTTTTTAAACGGGTGAACTTGGTCTTGGGTGAAGTGTGGCATCCTTTTCCAGCTGTACCTGTTCCTGTGTATACAGGATTTCCTTATTTTTCCCGTTTTTGTTTTTCCCTTGAAGGCATCTTCTTCCTTCAACACCTTTCTGTCTGTATGACTTCATTTCAGTGTACGCATTTACGTTTACAGCAAGAGCAACTTCCCATGTGCTTTCTAGGTTTTAAATAATTTCAAAACGGTCTCTGTTTTTCAAGAGTACCACAAAGTCTGAGTACCTCAGGTACTGGGAGCTTTGGGAAACGCGGGTTATCTGGCGTTTCTCTCACTTTTTCCCCTCAGTTTGCCAGGCAGGGTTGTGCCCTTTACGAACCCCGCTTTCCCCCAGGTGCTGCTCTCTGGGCCGAGGGGCTGTGGCCTGCGGTGGGGTGTCTGGAACAGGCCTCTCCTCACAGACACCCCTGCAGCCCCCGCTGCCTGCACCTTGCCGCTGACACCCAATAGAAGACTTTCAAAATAAATGCCTGTATTGATCTGTCTCCTCCTGTAACAGTTTCTTCGTGCTGGCATACTGGCGTGTGTAACCTGTGTAATACCATGAGAAACTAAAGAAAATAATTAACGAGAGCAGCGTTCCCAGTCCAGGTAAGACGCCTGCTACTGTCTCTTCCTTTGCCCTCTTTTTCTCTCTTTTCCTTATTTATCCATCTTTTCTCCTCTCCACACTCTGGCAGTGCTGCTGAATGGCAGTGACACAACTGGCTAGGCAGAAGTAAAAAATACCTGCACCACTACCTCATTTATTGTTTGAGGGGGTGGTTTTTACGTGACCCGCCTCACGCATTTCTCTGCCTTCCCCACTAATAAATCATTGCTGCGATAGTGGCTGTAAGTTATTTATAATTTGTCTGTTTGGTAGCACGGAATATCGTTTTTAATCCTAAAGGTTGCTCAAAGCCATTAGAAGAGTTCCTGTGGCATGTGGCTTAGAAAATCAACATAAATATATATAGGTTCTTGCATACTCAGTATGAAGGCAACCTAGTTTTAGTAAAATGGATTTTCCAAGCACATATGTAATTCCATAGTTAACACTGAACTGAAAAGATTTGAAATATAAATTAAAAAATAAACAAACCAGCCTAATTCACTTTAAATCCAATGGGGCCAAAAGGTTATTTGACCTGCTGACACAGCCTGTGTTAAACAGCAAGGCTGGCCTGGACTGTTGAGATGTTTGTTCATCCCCAGCAGCTGAGGCAAAGACTGGGCTGAACAGCCCCTTAATTAGTGTGACTGCACTGCTGGATATTGTGCTAGAACATGGCTGTGGTGGGGGCTTGTCAGCTGCCACAGCTCCACTAAACTGTTGCTCTTTATCTGGGCTGAGCAATCAACTTGACAGGTGAACTGAATATCATTAATTGTTTTTGTCATCACTGTTATGATAGAGAGTTGTAGAGTAAATTTCATGTTTGGCCTGATGCATTTTCATGACGGTTTTGCAAGGGTAATTTAGGCCTGTAGCTGCAATGAATGAAGCGGCGCTGGAAATGAGCCTTCTCTGAAGCTTCTCTTCTCTTAGGTTGTCTTGTTACATCTGCCAACAGGTCATTGTTGTCTCTAATGTAACACAACTTTGACAGTTGAATCCTTGACCACAGAATGCCTCCCAAAACCAACTGTGGTTTTCCTAGCAGAGGCGTGATAGAAGTCATCATTTTCTTTTGCACAAAATACAAGCTTAAAATAGCTGTGATAGCATTTGCTTCTTCAGTAGACTGATTCCTGGTTTCTTAAAGAGACATAGCAAATACCCTGCCAATATAAAGCATTACATTTTTATAATCTAGATGTAGTTGTGGTGTTGCAGCAGGTGCAGATTTCTACTTGACTCCATCTGTAAGACGAAATACATTATTTGAATCTCAGAAGATTCTTTCCTCCTGCTTCAGGAGTTTAAAGTCCATGAACTGTCCTAGATTAATCTAATCGGAATGCAATACTTTGAATCCCCTCACAATTATACAGTATTAAGAATGTGTACTCAGGCAGCAGAGTAATGCAGGACTAGGGATTGGTCACTTCATATTTTTAAAGCAATAACAGGCTGCTTCCTGGTTTTAAGTTTCCTTGTTTTTACTGCCACCATGTTGTGTTAACCTCACTGCTAGGAGTGAAGGTAGGAAAGCACAGAGACACCACCATGAACGGGATTGTGCATGACACCAGGCAATGCCAACAAAAGCCCCTCTTCTCCTCCTCATCTGTGAACATATGAGGTGAACTGTGATTCAGGGCTGTCATGGATTGGGATAAATTGTGGTAGTTTTAACAAGTGCTGTGTACAGCACTGAGAGCAGTGGTATTGATGGGCTGGACTTCACCAAAAACATGGCCAGTAAATATCACCTAGCTCGTTTTCTTGTACATAGCTGGAGGAATAAATCACCAGAGGCAGACGATGTGCTGCAGCTCTTGTCCAAGCAGCAGAATTTGGATAAACTGATTATTTGGGCACAGTAGCATTACGTTGTCTTTCATCGGCATCTTTTTCAGGTGTACACAGTGACAGATTCAGCTGAATTTTGCTCTGTGCAGCAATATATACATTGAGAGGGTTAGTGGGCAGATGCTTACCTGGTATAAATTGATGTGGCTTCATTAACTTCAGTGAGACCATGCTGATTTAGAGCCACAGAGGAGCTGGTTCTGTGAAGCAGTCAAATTTACAAATGACTGCATAATCTACTAGAAAGTCAAGTCAGGCCAACCTCTGTGCTATGACATTTCCTCTGAAACTCACTTTAATAAGGTAATATTTTCTTCCAGTTCCATAAATGCAAATCAGCTGAACTGTACTGCACATACTTTCTCATTTAATTAGAAACTCTTAGTTCAACTATACTGCAACTGCAGGTAAAAGTGAATTATTCTAACAATTTTTCATTTTAATTATCTTGATTAGCTTTTCCTTCTTTGCAATTTTATTATATCTCATTTCACAAATGTCCCTTAATTTAAGACAATAAATAAACTTTTATTTAGCAAGCTGGGGAAAATAGAGGATATGATGTAAGGAAGATTCAACTCATTAAGCATTAATGTTACTAATATTCTTACACTAATTATTCATTAAGTTGATTGTCTTAGCAGAAAAGTAGGCCTGGCTTCTCTTGTGGATCATCACATTTTATTTGCATACACCACAAAAAAGGTAGAAACAGCAAAGCTTACCAAAGTTAATGCTCAAATACTTCAAAGGACATAATGCACTTAATGAATTTCTCACCACTAGATGTATTTAAGGTCTCCCCTTTGGTTTTTAGCTGGAAAGCTCCAGATATGTCCTTTCATACACTTATAGAGGAAGCGATGACTATTCCTTCATAGTTTCTTTGTTTCTAACAAAAAGTCATCTACGAAGGGAGGAAAAAGTCACCAAAAGATACATGCAGTCTCCATTCCAGCCTCCTGAAAACCCTGTCATAAACAGAATTTCTGATATCTAAAAAAAATTAAAAATAAAAAGTCTAGGGGGTATTACTGTGTGTACTAGGGATTTTGCCACTATGTATTTTATAGGGGCAGTAGTGTGTCTCATGTTTCCCAGTAAATCCATATATTTTAAATTTTCAAAGACAGCTGCAAAAATGGGCACAGGAAAGAAGATTAAACCTGAAGTCAGCCTGTTTAGGTAAACCAGGAGAAAAGTTAAGGAATGGCTTGACTATGGAGCTTATAAAGTCTCCAGTGACTAAAATGCCTGATGGCATTTGATGATGCACGCGGAATTCAGATCTCTACATCTTTACTTGCACTCTTATAAAGACTCCTCTTAGCTGTTGTAGTGCCTGAAGATACCTGTACTTTACAGAAATTTTCCCTGCTCAGCTTCAAAGCTCTCCACAGGACAGCAGACCAGAATTGTCTCTCTTTGCAAGAGAAGGGTGCCTAGCCTGTATCTTTGCCTGACTCAGCATCTTTTCTCCTCTTTATCTGTGTCCCAGGCATGTCATTGAGAGCCCTAAGAATACCTAATGAATGTACCCAGCATAGGGCTCCATGTTAAATGCAGGGAGGTTTGTGTTAGTGCAACATGCAACAGGGTTGTGCAGCTGCCTGGGAAGTGCAGGACTGAAGTCCAGTGTGATCTCATTTCCTAGGAAAGTGCTGTAACTACAAGGTTGTCTTGGGAGGTTTCTGGTGGTCGGAATCACTTTTTACCCAGTTCCTGAAATTGTGCCACTCTGCAGGAAACCATTCAAGGATTGAGAGGCCAGGGAGTGAGAAAAGAAAATGGGTTACAGGTTCCCATATATACCAGCATTGGGCATGTTTCTTTGAAAAAAGAAAGTGGTGATGTGAATGTGAACTTCCTCTGTTCTCTGTTCCAAGGATGGATTTAAACTTGATTTTAGAATCCCATGTGAGTGCTCTGTCAAAGATCTGATTTAAAAGGCAGTCACCACCACTCTTGCATATATTTGAAGGAAGGCTAAATTCTCCATAGCTGTTCCACAGAAAAGACACTGACCTTTGCCTTTTGGGAGATGATTCTGTCCTGGTGTGTGTGGGGTGGTGGATTCTCAAAAGCCAGAGGTGACTAATTCCTAGCAATCGGAGATGCAGATGTGGCTCTGTCCTAAACATTTCCTCCTGGCTAGCCTTCTACTGCATACCAGCAGTTTGTATCGTTTTGGGACAAGAATCTACCCCTACCTATTGTGTAGGGAGGCTAATGCATCTTACTCCCAGTTATGGATTTTACTTTGGGAAGTGTCAAGTTTTGCAACCTTTTTGTGTTTTAACCCACAACAGATTAAATGAGGATGAGTTTTCTGAAAGATAGGCCAAAGACTAGAATCTGAAGTTAGTCGAATATCAGTAGCAAATAGTGGCACAATGGTTTCTGTGAGAACATGTAACTGCTGGAACAATTTGTGATGACATAGTGGGATGTCTGTGATAGGTCTTTAATTAGGCATTGGGAGTATTCCTAGATGATCTGTCTATCTGAAATTATATGCTGTGGGTTACAAGTTCTTGGCCTCTTGTAAAACCTTGTATCAGAACTGCTATGGATATGCTTATTGGTTTCTTCACAATTTTATGCTGTCAGGCTTTTGAAATTGAGGTTTCTGGCCCTCAGTAGACAAAGGGCAAACCAGAATTATATTCTGATGCAGCATTGTGTAAGGTCCTATTCACGTGGTGCTCCTTATTGTGTCAGGGAAACAGCAGAAATAAAAAAACAAAGACTAAAATCTACTCTTTGAATGTGTTTTCCATTCTTGTTCTGTAGCTCTGGAGTCTTTTAGGACTTCAGACTTGGTCCCTGAATTACAGTACAAGGTCTGGATTTGGCAAAAGTTTCAAAATTGTATCTCTGGCAGGTGTGCATAAGAGACCCTGGTCTCATTCTAAGGACAGAGTGAGATGGTCAAGATGCACAAGGAGAACCTGACCCAGTCTACCTTGGAGGAATATCTCTTAAGAGTTGCTCATGAAGACCAGGAGAGACTCTATAAAACGATCTTGATAAGAAAATGGGTGTTTGGCTCAGTTTAAGACTAGAAAATAAATGCACTAACATTCATAGAAGAAGACTTTCTGTTCAGTAGCTAGATGTTTGAGTTACTTTTAGCTTTGACTCAGCATGTTGTTGTCCGCAATGCCAGAGATTCTGTACGTGTCTGAAACCTACATTTTGAAAAATTATTTTCATTAATTTTCTATTTTTATAAAACAAGGTAAAGTGAAAATTTGATAAATAATAAAACTAAAACTCTGAGACACAATTTTCAAATAGTGAAATTGAAATTTACTTTCTATACCAAATCTTTCAACCCTTCTGAGCATCCCATTCTCACAAAATCCTATCACAAATCGATGAAACGGAGCCAATTTGAGAAAGAAGCATGCCAGTCTTTTACCTTTTCTTCCAGCTTTTGCTACTTGCCATTGCTGGAAACAATCCCAGGCTACTAGATTGACTTTTATTTGGTGTCTGTGAGACTACCTGTTTTCCTAGCTGTTGTTGCAACCAATGGAGAGGTCACTCAACATTTCAAATGCCTGGCCTGTGTGACTGATACAAAAGGTACATGGGACCAAGCTGGCACCTAGTCTCTAATGTTTGAATAATGATTTACTGAGTAAAACAAGTTTTCACAGTGACAATATTTTTGTGTCAGTAGCCTATCAATATTCACTTCAACCCAAAGCTCATAAGACAAGTTTGAGTTGAGCTGTGAAGAATCCTTGATGACAGGCAGTCTTCTGGGTTTTTTTTCTGCAAAACTTCACACTCTCAAACAGAAGAGTCTTGAGACCACAAAGTATAAACACAGCTGAAGAGGAGATAAGTTCTCAAAGGGATAGCAATATAAGACATGGTACAAATAAGAGAAATTAATGTGCACTGGTGTGAGCAGGAAATAATCATTTTTCTCCTGTCTTAGAATAAGTCAGCTTGCAGAAATGAAATCCTTTAAGGAAAAGTTGACTTCCAGTATCACTGAAGACGGTAAGAAAGTTTTTAAGAGGTTGTTGTAGTGGATAGGACTGACCGTGTTAGGAACTTCGAGCATGGCTGGCCCTGCTCTCTAAACAGGTGGCTCAAAGGATCCATTGTAGACACAGGTTAAATGAAGTCCTGAGCCGATGGCACATTTCCCTCTGAGAAGCTTTCTGGGCAGAGAGGAATCTCTCGGGTGCAGGAGGGCTGTCTCCTTGGTCTATAGGGTTTTGAAGAACACTGATACCTTACCTGTGTTAGGCTAATGGCTTCTTGAATCACATAGCCTGTGTCATATTGCTTTTGTCTTTGTATTCAAATAATGTGTGTCCAAGAGAGCTTTTAAAAACCAAAATGGCCTTGTTTTCTGTGGAAGGATGGAGAGAACAGCTAACAATCCTATTTAGAAATATTTATTACTGGCTTGTATAGTTTCAACTTCCGTGCTTGTCTTTGCCTATTAGTCCTCTCCCTTTTGACCTTGCTACCAGTCTCTTTTCTTCATCTACCTCTTTTAGAGCCTTCATCACTGCAGTGAGAAGGTGGCTGGGAGGAGAATGTCTGGACCATTTTTGCTACACATGCCTGCCTGTGGAAGTGGTATGTCTGACACATCTCTTCGACCCTCTTCACCCTCATCTGATTGGTTCTTGTTCAGAACCCATTGCCCACTGAAAAGGTGAGAGCAGGGCGCAGGAAAAGCACGTTTCTCACACAAATTCATTCACTGAGAGGTATGTCTCTTCTCATTTTCATATTTGACCTGGTTTTATATCATGAATTTTCTCTGGAGCCATGAGGCAGCTGTTTCAGCTGGTTACAGACATGAAAGATCTCATTACACTGAGTCTTAACACTAATTTATTTACTGTTAAATTTCACTTAAATACTCACTATATTAATTTCTCAGACATGTCTTAAGTGTAGTTTTTTCTGCCTTGTATTCCTTGCGGTTCCCTAAGACTCTTCTTTTAAAGATTTTGTTAAACGTAGTCTGTAGGTTTCTTTGAGAAAACACATGGAGTATCTTTGTGTCATGGGTAAGTTCAGCTCTACTTGTAGAGGGAAACTCTCTTCCATGGTTTCTGTGGGCTTAGTTCTGTATTGGAACATCTCAGCTTGGCGTTAACTTTTTACTGACTGGAGAGAAAACTTTAGCTCCAGACATACTCTTGCTTTCAGAAAGACTCTATCTGACAGGTTGGATCTATCCAGTTATAAATATTAACAGCTGCCACATGTCAAGTTTAGAGTTGTGCTGTGGAGCTGGCCAAGGCAGCAATTACTTGTATTTTAGCTAGTGCTGCACACTGACTGTGGATACATTAGCTTTAGTGGAGATTTAGAGTCTCAGTAGCTTAAAAGCAGAAATCACATTCGTATTGGATATTATTACAGATTCAGGAGAGTTGGCCATAAAAACACTTAGCTTCCTGTAACAAAAGGACTCCTAGCCAAGCAAGTAAAATGTTAATGAGACAGCAAGCACTAATTTTCGGTCTGCAGCCTTTCCCTCCCAGGTTTCACTGCTTCATACTGAGGTTCATTAGAGTGGAAATGGTTGACTTTAAAAAGAAACACCAACTAAATTGCAAGGGTGTAGAATTTCCTTTCAGATCATAATTATAGGTGATCAACGGACTGTGTAATTAGTAAGTTGGGTGAAGGATATTTCCAGAACAATCAGCAGCAATTTCCTCCCTGCTGTTCTTTTCTCTGCTCTGAGGACCATTTGTCTGCTTTGGTAGGTGCAGATTTTTCAAGCCCAGAAAACACAAATATAAAAACTTACGTCAGATAAGAGTGACACAATAATTAATAATAAAATAAAAAAACCCGCCCTGCAACAGAAAATTCTGTCTTCACTGTAGTAGGCCTTAGTGATTTTCAGCAACCATGTTTCCAGCCCTGAAGCACAGATAGTTACCCAGAGGAACGCAGACAGGTTCATTTCCGGCCTCCCTTGACAAACCTGTGAGACTCTTGCTGAAGCCTGGATTTTCAGTTGCACAGCAAAAATGTGAGAAGCTCTCATTGTCTTCAAATAGCATAGGAATGCCTAGACTGTTTCTTGGTGCTATGAATAATTCATGGAATAATTCAATGAATCTGTCCAGCATGGCTAAAAATAGCTGGATAAACTGAGTGCTTTTGACCTTAAGAATCAAAACCTGTCTTAAATTTAAAATAAATAAATGAAAAGCCATAGAAAAATCCTGTGGAAGCAAAGATGTCATACTGTAAAGTTAGGTTTGGTATTGTATCCTGGAATGAAATACGGCTCATCTTTTTCCTCTTAAAAAGATGCTTCCATCTATCTTCTTCACACAGTTGTTTGGTTAGAAGAATGGACATTTCTCATAATTAGGGTGGGTCAAGGCTTTGGTTGTCTCTCTCTCTGTCCCCACAGTTAACAGGCATGCTGGCAGGGCATGGTTTTGCTGTGTCTCTGACTAACAGCTGTCTACTCCTCCATTGTTGATCCTCAGCAGATGAGTGCTGCAGGAATGATGGTTGTGAAAAGTCTGGGGGTGGCATCCAGTGCAAATACCTCAGCCACAGCCTGAGTAGTTCCTGCATATGCTAACATGGAGCACAAGGCCCTTACTGCTGCTGTCTGGAGTCAGGACTGTGGATACATCCAGCCTGCGCCTCTGCTTCTGACAGGGCAACTCTAGTGATCCTTCCACTGTCAGAGATGTCCTGCCACTAATGCACTGGGGGTTTTTCCTCATTCACTTCCACTGGTTGTATTTTAGAAGCCATGTGTGGGCCTCTTCCTCATGGATTTATTTTGTCCCCCAGCCTGTTTTGGCACTCTCCATAGTATGTTAAAAGACCACAGATTAATTTAGTATTGTGATAATTACAATAATTGCACTTCCTTTAATTAAGCTTTCAGTCCTTTTATCTGGTGACTTCACTAGGTGACCTTTCATGGCACCTGCTATTGCTTTTGTAGTAAGGGAATATCTTTGTTTGACAGAAAGAGCTGGGCCTGTATTTGGATCTTGTGTTCAGTCAGTCTCAGTTAACCTTCCAATCAGGATATATCCTGAGTTGCTATTTAGTGTTGCCCAACTCCCACAACAAGCTCTCACAAATCCTGTGGTCTGGGGAAAAGGAATACTGTGTTCCTAACTAATCTGGCTTGTGTAGTGCACAGAAGCAGACGGCCAGCTTGAAAAACTGCTGTGGACTTGCATCAGGAGGGCCAGAGACTGGTCTCCAGAACTAAACAGTTCAATGTCTTTAAATAGGTGGGTTTAAACTCTGTTTATAGGGGGAAATCTCAACCTTAATTATCAGGTTGTTAATGTCCTCTAGATGGAATACATTCCCTTGAAAACGTATTTCTGGCTGTTTTAAATATGGGCACTTGGAGGTAATATTTTGCTGTTCTGATCAATGCTGAATGATGACTCATGGTAGAAAGCAAGTTTGAATGTGAAGACTCTAGATTTTGCATTTCTGTGTTGATATATTGGTCAAGTTAAGCTTTAGCACCATCTGATATAGGGAGAGGAAAAAAATCCCTTATCTGATTCTACAGATGTGTCAGACTACTTGCATAGGCCCTTGTATGGGTTACAGGAAAACAGCTAGTACTCTTCTTTTCCTATCTGTTCCTCTCACACCATAGACTGACATAGACATAGTACAAAGTGCTCAGATCAACCACAACCACAATGATGGGTTTCTTCTAGCGTCTTGAAATAGGAAGAAAGGAAGTGGTTTGGGCATGGCTGCCCTACTATATTAGAGGACTGTCCAACTGCAAATGTGAGCATGCTGTACTGGGACAGCACCCTTCATCTGGCAGAGATAGTCAGAATTTTTCTCTTCAAACACTTGTTCAATAGAAATAAAGTTCCATAAGAAAATGCATAGTCTTTCCTTACAAAAGCTTTTCTTGGACTACCACTGAAAACGTAGGCTCAACAAAATCTGAAAGTGCAGATTTGACTGGGGGGAAGAATCTTGCTTTCTTGTAGGTGCTTGGTTTCAACATTTAAAGTTTTCAGCACACTTTTAATCTTCTGAAGAAAATACAAAAAATAATAATTTCTATTGGCATGGTAACTCTTTGACAGGGGAAAGATGGGGCAGGGAGGGAATAGACGCACTTTGGTCACCTGCTCTAATCTTTGTACTTTGATGCAAGACTTTTTTAGTGTGAGGCAAAGACACAAGTAGAGCTGTGTGTTCACCCTGTGGGGCTTCCAAGGGAGAGATGTTGAATATGTTTTTAAATAACTGGCACCTTCATTATTTATTCATGACTAGCATGCTGACTGGAAAGTGAAAACAGCTACACCAGTTATTTCAACAAAGCTTTGGCTGTTTTCAAAAACAATTTCTGTCAGTAGAAAAATAGGACCTAATAATTTTGACCACTTCAAAGCCTTACCCAAATGATCTGCTTATTCAGTGACTGATATTGTTTCTAGATACGGGTGTTTTGTTTCATGCATTTTTAAAAATTTTCATTAATAGTTAAAACTGCAAATTTGGGACATGGCTGACTGAGCAGCATAAATTATATGTGTAGCAGCTACTGATCTCTTTATGCAACACAGGATCATGAGTAGTGTTTTCCTGTTCTGACCTCACTGTGAGCCTAGATCCCTCTGCCACTTTGAATCAAGTTTTCTTCTTCTCCAAGGAGCATGTGTTTTACCTGTTTCCCTTGAGCACCTGACAGTGACAGAGCTTGGCTGCAGTTGTGACTACTTTCTGGAGCTCACAGGGAAAGCATTAATGTTACTGAAACTGAGACCCAGACTGTGTCACTTAACATTCTCCTGAACATCAGGACTGGGCGGCTAACGTGAACTAATGTGAAAGATTTTTGGAGGGACCTGCCACACAAATTCAGTCTCTTTGGGTCAGAAATTGCCACATGGAGACCTGGGCCACACAAATTTTTTAAATATGGCCTGTGCTTTGAGCAGAAAATGTTTGATTATGCTGTCAAGGCTCAGAGATGAAGCTCTTGGACAGAATCCCTGTGGATGTGGCATTATAGCCTTAGTGTAGGGGACTCTTGAAATGCAGGTTTTGTTTCTGGTGTTGTCCTGGGCTTACTTTGTGGCCTTGGACAAGGCATATATCTCCACAACTCTGGGATCCCTTATAGGAGTCCAGTGCTTGGGTTCCCCCTAGGGACCCAACTGGATTCAAGGCAGAGTTGATCAGCTAGAGCAATGTGAGTTTACTGTAGTTCACAGATGACAACTCGCCTGGTGCTATGAGTAGTTATCTTACCTCAGGCCAGGTATCATGCAGAGCCCTCTTAGTGGGGTCAGAGCCTAGAGGTAGGGGAGAAGAACGAGCCTCTGTGCCCCACAGTGGAAGACTGCTACTCCAGCAGAGTTCAAAGTCTGCTTAGAGGGCTGGTGCAACTTTTTAAATGGCTCTTCTGCAAATGTATGCCTAGTGTAAATGCAGTTCTGCATTTCAGCCTGAAAAAATCTTCATCATTAAACAAAGGAGAAGTGGGGTCTGTTTAACTGCCTGAAGCCACTGATAATCCTTTTGCCACTTTTAGTTCTGCTAAAGTAGTACACATAAAATGTGTTGCTCCCTAGAAATAAAATTGCTGCCTCTTGCTGAGTGGAATGCTGAGAACCTCCAGAGTATCATACTGGGCTTGACATGGGCCAGGGCTGCGGACAGAATGGAGGATTGACGCCCTCTATTGTTGAGAAGGAACACAAAAAAATCTGCAGCACAGCTAATAGTGTTCTTTCTCTGTCCTTTCTTTGATTATTACTTTTCCCCCTTGTTATTTCCTCCCTTTTAATTTTTACCTTCTCATGCAGTGGCTGGCTGCAGCCTCGCAGCTAACAGATGACTGATTTCATCTGGCCACCCGAGGGTCTCTGTCGCCAAGTAAATTTGTGTCACAAGCGGTCAGCAGGGCAAGGCTGCTCGTCCCTGCTGTCCTCGCCAAAGCATGAAGCAGAAAATCAGCCATGCAAACCTTTGTGCATTTTATTTCCAGCATGAGTGCGTGCTGACGGAGTTCCAGATGGCTGAGGCACACGTCCTCTGGCTTGCCAGCACCTAAAGGGCAGCATTGCCACCTGCTCTGTGAAACGCAGGTTGGCCCATAAAGTCTGGTTTGCAGAGATTACCCTTTATGCAATGTATAGTATGACAATGACCTTGTACATTTCTCTCTTAGCAAATGTTTTGTAGTAGTTATTTACCGGTTTCATTGTAGCTGGTGGCACTTAATTTCTTTTCCCCTTCTGTAGCTTATTTGCAGAAAGCTCTTTTGCAGCTTCAAGTCATGAAGCCTCACCTGCTCCTGCTTTTATTCTGAACACAAAGCCTTGCACTTCATCAGCATTAACTGATCCTGATGCATCCCAGACAATGAAAGGATGGCTGTTGGGGCTATTAGGAGAAGCTTCCCTGGGCTGCTAGATACAGAATTTATGGAGCCTGTCTTTAACCTTTTGGAAAATGGAGAAATGTCTCATTATCTCAAATGATAGCCTTGTACACTGGAGAGTTTTTAGCTATTTGAACTACTTAACTAACCCTATTTTTAAGATATTTTTTTTTTATGTTTAAAAACCTGAAACTGCAAGAGTTGTTATTCCTGTAGGTGAGAACATTTTCACCACGCTTATAGGAGAGGGCTATACCCATGTGTATTCCAGTCTGTCATTCAGAATGATCTGCTCTCTTGCTGCATTGCATACACCCTCTCTTAATAGCAGCTCTTTCAAAATTTCACCTGCAGAGGAATAACCTTTAGATATTGTAGGTTTCACCTGGTAGAATGGAATGATCTATCTTCTATGCAGGAAGAGGCATAGATAATCAACAAGGATATTCTATAAGCTTATTACAGGATTGATCTGTCACTTTGAGGGAGTTTTGTGGACTGTCAGTATGGTGCTGTGTATGCTCTAAGGCAGCAGTAGTCACGGAGATCAGATGTGCATGTTGCTCGGTCAGCTTTTGGGCAGAGAAAGAAAGTACCAACAATTGCAAGAGAGAATTAAACCAAAGGCACGAAGCGATTTACCTAAAAATTCATAGGGAGCATGTGAGCTAGGAATTATAGCTCAGGCTGTTGAATCTTAGGTCAGTGTCTTGGACAAAAGCTCATCATTCCTCAGGGAACAGCAAAATACATCGCAGTATGATCAACATGAGAGAGGTGATGTGAGTCCCTGGAACTAGACCCCCAAGTCCAGCACACTCTGGAGACAAGAAAATCCGGTTTGAACTCAAGTGCAGTGATGTCAGAGTGAGGTGCTGAGCTTGACATCTGCCTATTCTGCCTTGATGGAGGCTGTATCATATGCAGGACACAGACCTCTTTCTCCTGCAGAACACAGGCTGGCAGTGCAGCTCTATGTGCTGCTCTGGAAAATGCTAATAAGCAGTGGAACTGCAGCCCCTTTCTTTCCTACCTCCCTGGGTTTATCCCTGAGTGGCCTTTGTACAGCCTTGCTGTCTTCAAAGAGGGACATCAAAATTGTGTGAAAACCCAATGCCTCAACAGAAAGGTGTCCAGACAGACCATACTGCTATTGTACAACAGGCTTAATTTTATATATTCTTTTGCTTTATGTGCTGCAATGATTTTTGCTCTGAGGGCATTCTTATACAACTATTTGTTTTATTGTAGCACTTACTCTTAGAGGAAGCTGTCAGGAGCTTTGAAAGCATTTTCCTTCTCCTTTAATCCACTATAAAACCAGCCCTTGTAACTGATTTGCTCCCAGAGACCTTGGGCAGTGGTGTTTGGATTCAGACTGACTCCCGTTGTGAAGCCATCCTGCTTGCCCTGTAGCATCTGAAATGGCACTGGAGAAGGTAGGCAACACATACCAAGGTCCTCCTTCACAGGCCTATGAGAATACATACTTGCTCATAGATTGTTTTGCTGCTTTGATTTCCTTGCTGAGGAGCTCTTAGCTGAGAAGACTGATACTTAAAGTGCAAAGAAAGAGAGGAATGATGTTACTTTCTGCAGCAGAGTACAATCAACCAGTGCTGCAGTTTTACAGGTGGGTAGTCAATAGTGCTGTGTTTTCATACATTTTCAGTGGGTATCTACTTGACAAATGCTCCCTACAGGTACACGGGCTTCATGCTGTCTGCTGGGCATTTAAAAGCAGATGATAGTGTTCTTTACCTTCCCAGGCTATAGAATAAATAGCATAACTATTTTCAGTGTCAAAGTCTGAATGCACTGTGTGACACACCAGAATTTCAAACCTCCCAGCTCTGCAAAGCTGCGTTTTTATCATGCTAGCCCCTCCAATGTGAAATAATAGCCTGGGAGCTGCACTGAACTCAAGTTGTTGTGACAAGCAGGTACAGAACAGGCTCATGTTGCATCCAATATATACATGAGCCCACACTACATACAGAACTTCAGTATGAGTGTTGTAAGAGTACGAGCAGAATTTCAGCCTGCATTGCTCCCAGGAGCAGTTGGGAAGCCTGGCTCTTGTCCAGCAAGCAGATGCACTTCCTCAAGAGAGTATGATCTCCCAGCAGGGGGGTACTTGGTTTCCAGCACACAAGTGCAAGTAATGTAGCACTTGCTCCACTTGAAAGATTTAAGATGCTCAGCATAAATTATCTTGTCTTTGCCAGCAGGCTGGTGGAGTGGTATATAGAATGACTGGCATGCCTCCATCTCCATTGCTATTTATGGACAAATAAGACTTTAGGATTCTTTTTCCTTCTGCCAACCTCTGTAGTACTCAGACTTCTCCCATTCATAAGTCAGATGCCTTCTATTTGAATGCTATGTGACAGAAGTTATTCTTGTGTAGGTTAAATGCTGATATAAAGGCATCCAGGGAGGCTAAAGGTAGTTGGTACATAAGTAGCAAAGGGATCTACTCAATGGATATGAAACTTTTCACTGTGCTCTTGCAAGTCAAGTATCTGCTGGGGTTTGTACTCCTGTGTGGGTAGGTGTGAACTGGAGGAAACCCTAGGCTTGGTCCAACACAGTGAGAAGAAGTTGTATTTACTCGTACATTCATTCAATAACCAGACAAAAGTATGGTGAGGTAGACATGCAAATAGCTCTTTCTTATGAATAGACTTTAGATTCTTTAGATAGACTTTAATGAAATCCTATGTGTGTAAATTTACTTTTGCAAGTGTTTGAAACATAGGTCTTGGTTGTTATCTAGTGCTCTGGAAGTTTTACAGGCACCAGAGGAGTGCAAAGGATGTACTGAATGGGAACGGGAGTCGCAGTCCCATGTAGGCCCCTGCATTAAAAAGCATTTAAGAGTCTGGTGGCTTCACAGCACAGATGGGAACATAGGGAAGCTTCCTTTGCATTTCCGTCACAGCCTTACAGACCAACAAACTTCCTTGATCAGCTGGAAGGGTGCAGCTTTATAATTTCTTGATGGGTTTGAAAAGGATTACCTGAAACCTCCTTTTATTGCTCAGTTGATATGCCATTCTGTAATGCAAGCCTGAATCCCTTTGTCACTTTAGCATAACCTCACTTTCCTATCAGTGTATTGAATTCTGCATGTGGTTTAGCTCTCAACTTCCCACTCATGGAATTAAACTATTAGCCTTGTCTGCAAATGCTTGCTTTACCTTCCCTGCTAGAGCTACGCATAGAAGCTCTTTTCTGCCTTCCTAAATGGGCAGGAGGAGGACTTCCCTGCTCTCCCTGATAGGACAAGTCCTCTCATGCAGGTGAATTGGTAGAAGAATGAAACGATGCTGTCCTGTGTGACTTCTGTATCCGTCTTGTCACCAACTGATATAACACAGGCTGTTTGGCGGACAGAGCTGTCCCTATGTGCTACTTTAAAGGATACGTCCTGCAATCTGATTAAATCAGTTTATTTCTATTGCCTTCCTCCTAATGTCACAGCTGATTTTACCCTGCTTTTGCCCCTTGGTAGTCTCGGAGGTGTTTGTAGTCTTCCAAGTAATGATTCTCAAAGTTGTGTAGTGTCTCTCTACAGAAGGCATATCCTTTCAAAGACATACCTCACATTCTTTTTTTTTTTTTTTCCCCAGTTTGTGTTGGGGCATGTGATACAGCAGACTATGGAATGAGAATATGCCTTTCTGTTGGGAAGAGTAAGAGTATTGCACCCCAGTTTCCTAGTGCTTTTTTTGCTTGGTTGCAAGGGAAAAGTTTGTTGCAGAATTCGTTGCAAAATTCCTACAGATTTCATCTAAGTATCCAGTAGGATAACTGTGTCACTGACAAAAGCACTCCAGACTGGCCACATTATGGAGTAAAAGCTTTAAAGCACTCTCTAAAATGATGAACAAAGCCTGCATCACAGATTTGTTCCAACCATATGAGAGCTTTTTAGGGGGAGCTGAGAGCATCCCACATCATTTCAGATGATGGTTTGACAAATAGGATAGTTTGACAAATCTTTCTTTTAGCACCTACTTGAACTTTTTTTTCTAATGTTTCATCCCAGCAAGGTAAAAGAGGTATTTAAATGTGTACATAAGAGGATTTAATTTTGTAGACATAAGATTGAATTTTATTTTCTCTTTGCAGAGAATCTAAAACAGCAGCTGTGGAATAGATTTCTTCTTTATTTTTTAAATGAGGATTTTGAGGAATTCTGTGTGCAGAACAGGAGATGGAGCTATTCCCTAGCATGAAACATATTTTGCAGTTTAGTTAAGCACTAGGAATAGTTGCATGTTGCTCTTGATCCAGTTCTTAGATTACCATGATTGCAGTCATCCTCTAATCCCTCTCTAGCCCTGAAAATAGCCTCCTTTTTTTAAGCTCAATAGTACTTGTCAGCACGTCAGGATGACATTTTATTCACAATCTGGGTTGGTGATTAATGGAATCAATAACCAGCAATCCTTTGCTTATGTCACTGGGGTAAGAAGATCTCGGGTGACAGCTGCTTGTTTTGAGGTGAAAGAAAGGTTATTTTTAAGGCTCGCAGTTGTGTCCGTTTCAGCCACCAGGCAAAACATGAATTACTCTTGTAATCCTTTTCTTTTGTTTCTAGTCTTCTCTTCCATGAGGTCATTTATTTATTTTCAGGTATCTAAATTAAATGTAACTGTTTATTTGTTTGCTTTCCTAAGAAAATGTGGCTTTTGGTGTCATGTTCCATGTGCATGTGCATTTGTGTCTGTCAGACTACTGCAATTAACTTTTGAACCACTGGTCAATTCCAGTGGCATTTGGCAGAGGGGCAGAGGTCTTAAAAACAATTACATTCCTGCAAATGGCACAGAAATTGACAGCTGGGTGATGGAGAAAAACCCTGTTAACACTGTTATAGAGGGGAAACCGTCAGCATTCATCTGCTACAGAACATGAGAAAATCCACTTAAAAATACAAATCTCTTAGAATACTGACTTCATTGGTTTTGCTCTTCCTGGAATGCTTTTTGTTTGTTTATTTTCACTAAAGGGGTGTTTTAAAAAATAAAAATATGTATTAAAAAAGTGAAGTAAATTTATTTTATAAATAAATGGTTAGTTTGGGGTTTGTATGTTTGTTTGTTTGCTTGGGATGTGCCAAAGAAAGAAATCATATTCTCCACTTCCTGGTTCTGGCAGGAAACAGAAACAGAATAGGAGAAAATGTCATTTCCAGACTGCCTAGAAGCAGGAGTGCCTAAGAAGTAAGAGAATCTGTAACATACAGTTATACTACCCTATCTCGGTTATTCGTGGGAACCAGATACATTGACCCTGAAACTGTTTGGTAGGTTATCCTCTCCCTTCTTCCAAAGCACCTGTGAGCTACCTGAACAAAAGAACAGCAGTGTCTAACACAGGGTTATTTTCCTGTTCTCAGTGGTGTTGTGCTGTATTGCAGGGTACTCATTCTCCTTTTCAGACACAGAGTCTCTTACTTAGCTGCTGTCATTGTAACTGGTATACCAAGTCATGCTGCAAATAGTGTGGTAGTGGTGCCTGCCCTTAGCATGCTTTTGCTCAGTAATGTAAAGACCTATAACTGTGTGGAACTTGAGATATAGCCAAAGGAAGTGACCCAGGTAGGAAGATTTCTCCATCTGCTAGGAAGGATAGTCCCTGTTAGGCAAGGAAGAGTCGTGCCTCTCCTCCCTGGAGAGCTGAGCTGGGAGATAAGAAAGGAGGTATTAGTGTACTTCATATAGGTTTTTGGTAGAACAGAAAGCAGAAAATGCCCAGCAGGACAATGTAATTAATCTTCTTTTCCATTGTAAAATATATCATTCGGTTGCTCTTTTTGGCTCTTTCCATGTGGTCAGCTCATCTATGAGGCTAGGAAATGCTGTGTTTCTTTGATGTGTCTTTCCTCCTGGTCTATTAACATGGAGCTGTGTCCTAGTCCTTGATATTTCACACAGGCTGCCTGACCCACCATTCAGTCTGTTCAGCACCATTTTTAAATCTATTTTCTGCTGTTAACTGATTCTGGCTACAATACTCTAAACAAATGTAACAAGAGTATTTCACATCTCATCTAGCGAAATAAGAAATAGTCTTTTCATATCCTATAAACTTCAGTGTCATTAAATTAAAGACCAGGCTACAAATATTACTAGATGCTTTCTCATTCAATTTGTGGTGGGGACAAATGGGATGTTTTTGTATGGCGTTTGGCACTATGTGGGCTTTTCCTAAAATACTGACATAATACAACTAGACCAATGTTTGTTTATCATGAGCCCAAATAACTACCTTTTCAAATGTCTGGTTCATATCCATTCAA
Organism: Podargus strigoides; assembly: GCA_028020825.1. Taxonomy (NCBI): domain Eukaryota; kingdom Metazoa; phylum Chordata; class Aves; order Caprimulgiformes; family Podargidae; genus Podargus; species Podargus strigoides. The sequence goes on along the minus strand of CM051623.1, from coordinate 10,505,086 downwards.
AATTAATTTAACTGAAAATGCACCATATGCATAAAGAACAAACTAGAGGGAAAGGATAGACCTGCAAAAACATTACTGGGCTTGAAGAAATCTTGGTTTGGATTGTCCATCAGATTTTGGGAGGTCCTTTCACTCATTTCCTCTCTTGCTTATATAGTATACTTACATAGCAAATTTTATTGTGGAGGAACTGTGTCTGAATTTTGTTTCATAAAGGAACTGGCTTTACTTGCTCTCCTGTTTCAGAGCTCTAAGTGCTATCATGTTTCAGGTGAATTACCAAGGAGTTGAGCTCTCTTACAGGAATTCACTGTTCAAACAAGGAGTGTGCAGGTTGCTGACCCACCCTCACATGTTACTGCAATGCAAGACAATGTGGCTGGACCTGAATTAGCTCCTGTCTTTCACACTCACCTTTGATGTAAATGTGGGGACATTGCCCTGCCTCTGTCACCACCATCCAGGGCTCTCAACCCATCTTTGCCTTGAGCAGGCTGCTCCCACTGCTTGCTTGTTCTGAGCCCCAGCCAGCCTCATGAGTGTGGTGCAGGCTTACTGCCCAAGATCACTGTTAGCTCCAGATTCATGGCACTTTTAAGACTGTATTTTCTCAATGATTGGCTAAATGTAGAGTACAAAATCTATGCAGCCATGGATCTTTACCATGGGTTTGGGGCATTGTTGTTTTGTTGGGGGTCTTATGCCTTGAGTTAATGAAGCATTAAGCAATACTCAAAATGTGGGTCATTTAAAAAAAAAAAAAAAAAAAAAGCCACCCAAAAACTATTTGAGTAGCAGAGCATGCACAGTTTCAGCATTATTCATTCAAGTTAGTACGGTTAACTGTGAAGAATTTTTGAAGAGATGATGAGTACGTATTTTCTTGTGAACTCAGTGGATATTACATAATGAGAGCAAACAACAGTGAGAATACAAGCCACATTTTTCTTCCAGAGAAGTATTTTCAGTTCTTGCTTCCACCAGTAAAGATTCTGACAAATGCACTTATTTTTTTGCAAACATTCACCAGGTATTTTGACATACTCTGACACATGACATCCTCACAAATGATATCGTATAGTAAGAGACAGAGTACGTACTTTCAAGATATTTTGAGGTAACCTGTTCATATTTCCAGATTGTAGAGGGAAAGAATATCTTAGCTAGCCAGAATAGGTAAGACCTTGTTGATAATCCATCTCTAACTTTCTTGTTTGTAGCTCTCCAAGAGGTTTCTTGTATTCCCTGAGGTAACTTTTCTTCATGAATCTTAGACATACTTGGGTAAAGCACAGCAGCTTGGTGTTTTATTAGAATTATGGTCTGAATGCGGACACAAGAGTATGAGTGAGACGATGCCTCATGCTCTCAGCCTAGTTTGCCACAAAAGCTCACTTCTGGTATGTTTTCGTCATTCTTTAAAGCAGAATAACTTGCTTTCCAGCGTGATGGTAAATGTGCCACCATGCCAAACATGTTGCCTTTAATCAATGACCTAACCACAGCCCAAAATGAAAATTGTTTTGAGTAATTTCTGAAATCAAACTGATATTTTATGTCTTGAACTCAAGTGGGACCAAAATTTTAAAACTTCACAGCTGTGCTGTAACTGAACTGAAAATGCATGAGGTTGCCTCCCTGACTGAAATGTTCAGTTGCCTTGGCTGCTGGGGTACTCCGTGGTCTTTCAAGCTACAATATACCTAGCTCTAGCATACAAGAAATTTAGCTTTCTTACCTTCTCATCAACAAGGCCAGCAATTTCCCTGCCACTAAACATTTTCACCATGTGAAAGCACTGGCACACAGTGATCAAATTACTTCTGGGTCTTCATTCTGATAAACTGAATAGATTAAACTTCTTAATCAACAAAGTAGCACTTCTGCAGTCCTTTTTCGTTCTCTTTCACATTTCTATGGTTTTCTCCAGTGCAGACACCAAACCAAAATAATCTACTGCTGTTTACAGAAGCCAACCCACTTCCTTTATTGATAGTGTGAGAGTAAGATATTACAATATGGTATTGGATTTTGGTTTGTATATTTGAGTCATGCTATTTGGGATAAATGTTCTGTTTAAAAACCAAGCCATATAAAAATAGAATTCACTGGATGAGTGTGTTCCTCAAAAACAGATCAGTGCAAAGGTACAGCAAAGAAGGAGGATCAACAAATGCAATCAACAGGTTTAAGTGCAAGTTTTATTTTTAATAAAAATATTGGTAGCTATAAAAAGTTCAAGTATGTTCCTTAGTGGCTCCTTAAAATGGCAGTGGTGCTGTATGGGGTTTATTATTGCTTCCATACTCAAATAATCAGTAACAGACAATGTTATTTTATTTAGGATCTGTGGTTTCTGATTCTTAAAATAAATATTGTATTTCTTATTCCTTATTTTGACAACATTTACTGTGTGTTTATGTTTCTTCCCTCAAAGAGAGATCAACAAGTTTTTACTGCATACTTCAAACATTCATGGTTTATTACACTGGGTTTTGCTATTTCACTGTATTTACTAGACACCCTAGTAGAGCAGTATTTAGTTCTGCCAAGCAGTGTATAAGCTTGAGCTAATATTTATTTTCATGTCTTCTGATACAACATTTCAGATGATTTTTTTCCCGAATTGTCATAGTGAAGGAAGAGGCTACTGTTCGTTTCCAGTTAATAACTCTGTGTTCAAATATGGCATACATCTTCCAAGTCTCTGTCACTTGAATCAAACTTCTTTCTCAGCAGATTTTTGTACTGCTTCCACCTACTCACAAACTAAATTAGACTGTGTTTCCTCTTGTTATTAATTAAACTTCCTCTCCTTTCAGATGAACTGTCTTTTATGCTTATCATAATGTCTGGGTTCCTACCCGCCAAATTTTTCCTAACATCTGTTTTATAATTACTGTTTCATTTGGTAATAAAGTAGCTGTTAGTATAGGTAGCACTGTTCCCTGGCTGACAGTTATCTTCCTGGCTTTTCCTGCTATCTCTCGCAGCCACAAATATTTCATTAGTTAGTGGTTTCCTCTCTCCCCCCCAATTATATAGGAACTGTCAGTCACACAACAAATGAATGCTGCAGGAAATCCACGCTGCCTTCTCATATAATTCAGCACTATAATTTCCTCATGTAAATCTAGTACTCTTAAAAAACCAAATGCTGTCTAGTTTTCTCAAGCCTGCATTTTATTCTTGTGACTAGCCTGAGAGGGCTTTTCACTGTAGGATGATTTACTGCCTGGTGCTATGATTTAATCTGAGTGGCTTTCACAGGGAGAGGCTTTGTGGCTCAGTGACTTAAAGGAAGTTGAAAGTCTGCAAAAAAGGCACTGGGAAGGATGCAGAAGAGGCTCTGTGCATCCTTTGTCTCGTCATATATTGAGAAATGAGAATGAGAGGTTTTGCAGAATGCAAGGGCTACTCGGTGTCTAATTTGGAGGTAGCTGAGTGAAAGATGAACCCTCCTGATATTTGAAAGATTTCTTCAGATACTGAGTCAATATGCCTCCAGAAAGGACATTAGCTATAGTCAGCAGGGTAGATTTTTTTCTGTTACACATCAGCATGTCAAAGCCAGCTAACAGCAATCAGCCTTGAATTTAAAGGTCTTCATTGTGGTGTGTAACAGTTCTTCCCTTCCCTAGTAGGGGCTGTCATTTGACTATTGCAGCACACTATCCTTGCATGGATGTCCTCCAGGGAGGTGAGCTTGCTTCCATATACACACTGCAGAAAATCAGTTCCATTGAAGTGAAATATGAGAGGATGAATTCCTGAGCTGTGAGTGCACTTGAAATTATTTGTCTTCATTAGTGCAATACTCTGTAATTACCTTTTTCCTAATGCCAGTATTTGGCTAACAATATTTCAAATTTCAGTCTCCCCTACAGACTCCTGCAAAGCCCTTAGAGTTGATTCTCTGATGTCTAATAAGTGTGTGTGTGGCAGGGGGATATGTCCAGATCTTTCCCACTGTAGATGTGCCAGTAACTTCCAAAGGACATCCTGTTTTCATTATATCAGCAGGAGTTTATCTTTGAGACTTCTACAAAGTGATTATACCACAGAGCTAGCTAAAACTGCCAGGCTAAACCACATTTTTACCCACTTCTTTCTTAATATTTGCTCTCTTGCTCTTGAAAGATGCTGGTAATGTAAACGGACAGACTGTTCAGAAGAGGGCTACAAGAACGTGGAGGAGGAGCTGAACTGCCCAATGAAAACTACTTATGCTTCACATTCAGCTAAGTGATCTCTCCTCTTTCCATCTCAAGAGAGAGTTTTAGGGATTTGTAACCACAGTAAGTGCCTCGGACATGAAACATTGTGGTGTTAGCCTGTTAAGTAGCAATGCGCATTGTGTTGTAGATAAGGGGAGAGACTCCTGCTTTGATCTCTGTCCAGTTCTCCCCTGAAGTGCCAGACAAGTAGTTGACTTCATGTTCTTCTTACTGTAGGATTTGTCCTGTGGAAGAGTAAGTTTGCAACACTTTTACATTGTAAATTGTTATGTTTCCTCATTTCCTTAGATTGAGCTATTGCTAATAAAGAACCATCCCATCCCTAATTACATGTGAAGAAACAATTCCTAACTGCTTTGGTAATGAACACAACCAAATCATGTTATGTCTTAAAGAACTTGCACTGTCACCAGTCACTTCTCTCTCACAATTACTCTAACTGGAATTACCCTAATAGCAGATTGGCTGTCTCACTAAGTTGCTAATTAGCACGTATTTATGTTAAAAGGACATATTAGCGTTGCTTTCAGTGTTTTCCCATGTTCTCAAGGCTTGAAAAGGAATTTTAATGCTTTTTCTATAAAAAGATCCTTAATTAGGTTACACTGAGAGTGCTAATTAGTAAAGATTTGAAAGTCAGTTCTCAGAGTATTCCTTGCACTGCTGTTGTCCTCACAATTGAAGTAGGCAATAATAATCACACATATGCATCGTGTGGGCGCCATGTAGCAGTATTGGGGTTTGAACAGCAGCTCATTTTCTTTTTGTGATTCCTGATATGCCTTTGCTAACAGTATGAGATTAAATCCATTTCTTTGGTCAGATTCTTACAGCTATAGAGAATATGTTTCCACCTGAAAGGTAATCTTTGTGGAGAGACAGCTAGTGTTTTCTCTGAACTGTTCATGAAATAAACCTGATGCCCAAACTGCCTCAAGGCTAATGGTGCTCTGGGAAGCAGCATACCCCAGACCCTGGTCAAGGATGCGTAAGGGTAAGGGTCTGACTGTGATGATGTATTCCACACAAAAATAATGCACACACATCCCCCATCCCTCTGATGTTTCAGACAATAAGTAGAGGCATTTTGTGTAGTGGAAATGCTTGAGTGTGTGTAAGTACCATATGGATATGAAACCTTGCATTCACATGCAAAATAAGTATCTCTGTTCACCATCACCTTGAGCAAAATATGATATTTTGGAAAAACAGAGTTCCAGATTTGCAGTTTTATTGTTCAGAGGTTTGACTTCTCCTCCACCCCCTTCCCTACAGGGTAACTCTACCAGGGATCTTTGTTATGTGGCACTGGTGTAGCCCAGATACTTGTGGTGGTCCTTAAAAACACAGCTTTTATCTGGATGGTAACTTGTGGTGTTAAGGGATAGGCTGGAACTATTACACAGAAGTTTAAAATATATATGTGTGCATACACATACATACAAGTGTTAGTGCTGTATTCAGCAGTTAGTTGAAATCACCTAGAGGTGATTGCTATTACCTTTACTCTTTTCACGGAATTAATTTTGGTCAGTCCTGTGATATCTTGAAGTGCTGGGATCTGAACCCTGAGCCCTGAATTAAGGTTGACATATGGGTGGTTCCCATGGTCCTTTAAAAGGAGGGGATGGGTTTGCCTTTTGGCTTTCCTCCAAGGTGCAGCTGACCTTGTAAGGAAAGCCCTTGGGTAAACAAGCCCCAGGTGCCCTGCATTGGGTAAATGAGTGCCAGGTGTCCTGCTTTGGGGATAAAAGCTGGGACCACTTGCAGGAAGGGTGGAGTGTCTGTCTGTGAAGTGGATGCATTTTGCAGAGTTTCTCTGTTGAGGAAGGACCTCCTGATTCTCCCTGCAACTGGATCCCAGTCAGGTCTGGCACTTACAAACTCGGGCTCTGTGGGGAGGCGATATGGGGCTACTTCTGTCGTACATGATCAGCCTATTGACTTGGTTGTCTCCCATTTTTAATATGGGATACCTCGGTCTTTGTTTATTCCATCCATTCTTGGTTGTGCTGTGTCACTCCTGGGGTCGCTGGGGTTGATGTCTATTATTTGTGATCTATCTGACTTGTTTGTACCCCCAGCGATCACCCATGTACTGACCCTTTTACGTGCAATAGAATCTGGTTACTGGATTGTTTTTCTGCTGGCTGTGTCCTTTGTACTAGGCCTAGTAATTGGCAAAACACATCTATGGTAGAAAAAAGTAATGGATAACTGTGATATCACATTCTGTAGCTGAAGTGATGAGGTCTGAACTCTGAGCCCTGAATTAATGTTGTCATATGGGTGATTCCCACAGTCCTTCAACAAGGAGGTGATGAGTTTGCCTTCTGGCTTTCCTCCAAGATGCAGCCAACCTTGGAAAGAAAGCTGTTAGGTAAATGAGCACCAGGTGTCCTGCTTTTGAGGACAAAAGCTGGGACCACTTGCAGAGAGGATGGGATGTCTATCTGTGAAGTGGATACACTTAGCAGAGTTTTCCTGTTGGGGAAGGACCTCACGAGTCTCCCTGCAACTGGGGCCCAGTCAGGTTTGGCACTTGCAAACACGGGCTCCGTGGGAACAGCATGTGACTGCCTCTTTCCTATATTGTTAGTCTCTTGGTATGGTTGTCTCCCATTTCTTCTATGGGAGACTTCTTTGCTTTCTTTGTCCCTCTGGTTGTTGGCCATGCTACATCTTTCTTGGGTTCGTTGGGGTTGATGCATATTATGTGTAGCCTCATTGACTTGTTTGTACCCCCAGTGATCACCTATGTACTGACCCTTTTGTGTTCAATAGAATCTGGTTACTGGTTTTTTCTACTGCTGGCTGCTTCCTTTGCATTAGGCCTAGCAATTGGCAAAACAGTAGCTCATGTTTTGGGGGGCTTTTTTCCCTTCAGAAATGGCCCTGGTCCTCACAGTAACTTGGATGGACTATTTTTTCTTGAGGAGAAAATGTTCTTTGTTCTCTTTCTTTAATGCGTCTTTCCCTTCAGTAGCACTCAAATCAAAGCCAGAAGCAGGAGTGTGGAAAAATAGCTGCTACTGAAAAAAACATCGTGATTAGTGTGCTGCATGCTTTCCTGTTAATGTGGAGTGACAAACAAACTTGTTAACAGAGTTCAAGCTTTCAGGCCAACTGCTTGCTATCTATCCTGAGTATTCACAAGCAGAAGATGTGGATGCATGTTGCTTTCCAAAAACAAGCAAACATCAGCTTCTGTTTGTAACTTCCAGGTTATAAATCTTAACAAACCATGAAAACTTGTCACTGAAACTAAGTAGTTCTCATTATTTAACTGAACTAGCAAAATTTGTAATAACTAATAGTGAAATACTATCTCTGTCAAAATCAACAAAGTAAGCAAACTAGTTTCAGTGCTTGATTAGTTAAATCACCATGCTAATACTGCAGAATAATCAATCCTTGCTCTCCACTGGGTATAAATCTCGCTAGGGAACCTTATTACAGTCAGTCAAACCTCTAATTGGAATCTAGTGAAGTATCTTCTTCCATCTTCAAAGGAGCTGGCATGATCTTGTCAGGATCAGATATCTTAAATTATGTTATAGTCTTAGAAAAATATCCAATTTAAGATAACTGTAAAAACATCTAAAAATATGCTGGCATAATAAAAACACTTGTTCAATGTTCATTCAACTGCAAACTGAAAAAACTGTCAGACTGTGGTACGTGTTAGCTATTCTGCTGTGTACTAAAGACAATGTTCTTACTGATTTTGGCAAGCAAGGTAATTAAGAGTAGTATATTTTGGAACAATAAAACAATTTTAAATATTGATAGAGATTAAACATGGCAAAATGAAACCAGTAAGCATTAAAAAATATTCAATTTTGTAGAATTGCATGCTACCAAAGCATTTTCCTTACAGCAGTCAGTTTGCTTTTATAAAATGTTGTTATTTTTTGCTTTTTATTAAAAAAATAATATCTCAGTATTTAGTATCTCACTGTCTTGTGTTCCTGACAACAAGGACTTTTATTTTTCCTTCTCAGACCCTACTTTCATGGGAAATGAAAATACTATCTTGCATTGTCTAAAATGATCCGTACATGTTAAATAGTAATTAGGAAACACTACTTTTATAATGATAATATTTATTGGACAATTCAAAATAAGAAATCCATTCGTACAATCTTCAATAAGAGATTCAAATACTTTTCTTTAAACATGACATGAAACAAGAGATTTAATATGAAGGACCTGTATACTGAGTACGATTTGCAGTTGGACCAGATAATTGCTGTAGATCGCTTCCAACCGGCATAGTCTCTTCTACTCTGTTCTTTCCATTTTGGGGGGGAGAGTTCCTATGAAGTGTGTGCTCGTATCACAGTCTATTATTGTGGCACAACTGTAGCTATGAATTGGGTCCAAGTTAGCTAAGTAATGACTGGAAACACTGGGCAAATGTGCTGAGAACCAACTGATCATGTATTGAACATATAGTGACAATCATATTGCTGTACTGCAGACTTCTTCAGTGATATGAAGGTTTTTTGACAAGTGAAGTTCTACCATTTCTCAAAAACCAAGTAGAGCTGATTGTACCTCCATTTTATGCAGAAAAGAGCTGCCAGTGGAGTTATTGCTGGTTCAGCAGAGGGTTATAATCAAGACAGTCTTAGTGAAGCCTGGGGTCTCAAAATTCGTTAAATGAGAATTGATTCATTCTATATTTACCGCTTCCTTCTGTGAGCAGTGCAATCATTTGTGATTTTGAAAATTGGGTGTAAAACATGTAAGAGAAAGATTCTATTTTGAGGGCATTTTGCACACACTTGCTCACAAGTGTAATCCCAGAAAAGTTCTGGGCTGCTGAATTGCAGCAGCAAGAAGAATGAAATAACACTTCTTCCTGTTTCCTCCAAAATCCTGTGTGTGAGAAATCTTAGTGCGGGAAAAAAAGCTGCAACGAAATGTTACAATGTTGTTGTCAGACACACTGCATTTGTACTGCATGTATTCTCTGATTTCAAAATTATGCAAAGCACCTGTGTGACAACCTTATTTCCTGCTTGACAAAAAGAATTTGGTAAAGATTAGGCTTTTTCTTTCTTTTATCTTACAACTGGAGGCATGAAGGTATCAGAAGTGACTCTAGACAACAGTCATAATGGACTAGAGATGGAAACATGTTCCTTAATTTCTAGTTTCCTAGGACTGGCGTTTATTTAACTGCAGAATTTAAAAGGAGCACAAATGTTTGTTTCACATGGAAACTTTACTTTAAATAATATGGAGCAATTGTCCAGCTTTAATCAACAGGAGTGAAGTGTTACTTGGATTTTGACCTTTCATCGTATTCTATTACAGGAATATGCTGTGGGAATTTTGGTTTAGTTTTCCATAAATTTTGAATTTACTGGTAATTTTGGAGGTTACTGGTAGAAGTTGAGGACTTTTGATAAGGAATTTCTGATAATATCTAACCTCATTTTTTTCCCCTCTCTGTTGACTTCAAATTCATGTCACTTCTAGTGATCTGAGTGAACTCAGATCAGAAGTGTGATGTGCACCAAGAGGAGCAGACCCCTCCATAGCTGGAATCAGTGCTGGCACTCAGGTAGGTGTACCATGCACTTTTTTTACTTTTTACTGTGCGCCTGCATATGCTAACCTACAGTTACATCCTGATGTGCCTGACCAGCCTTTGAAAGTAATAGATAGTTTAAGGCAGCAGTAGGAGAGGGAGAAGGAGGACAGTCCCTTAATTGGCATAAACCTGCATTAACTCATTCATCATAACTCATTGATTTCACTCCACTACTATGACATCAATTTATCTAGTTGAACATCTAAGTCTTCTTTAAAAAGATTACGCTGGCTTTAGGGAAGCTGTGATGTTTTATGACTACTTAAAATCTGCCCTCTGCAACAATGCATGCCTAATCTTATCTTAATATGCACATAGAAACTTGTTTGAAAAGGAGTTAGAGCTGCTGCTATACACTTGATGTGTGTCAAGCAACTGCAGAGAAGTGAGAAATAGCAAGTAAGCCATAACCCATTGTCTCAGTAGATAAACATAATTTCTCTCTATCCATAAATGCATTTTTCTCAACCTACAGCTCTGACAGTACACCTTTTCCTTGACTCAGCCCTCTTTTACACAAAGCTTCTGTCAGATTTTCCCCATTTCTCACAATCAATACCAGTTGTAGATGATTAGAATAATAACTGTATTGTTACTGACAATGTATTAATGACCCAGTGTAAAGAATAGCATTGAAGTGTTGTATTGAGATTGTGTGACTAGACTTTTATAGGTGTGGAGGGCTGACCAAACCTCATTCAGGTCTGGTTCACTCAGCAGTGGCCCTACCTTTCCTCTCTGCTTCCCTCCATCACTAATGAGGCCTGAGTATGCCTGCTCTTGACTTACTAGTTGCTCTGGTGTAGACTGGAACTGGACAGTCATAAAATGGAAGTATATTTATCCTTTGCCAACATTCATGCCTTCAACATGCAGAGCTTGATTTAAGTTCTCTCTCAAGTCACAATTAATTACATCCTAAGCCTGATTGTTTAAAAATACTGCACATGCTAACTAGGTATAAATCTTCCTGTCATAAAACTACTGCAAATAGGCTCTGATCTTAGAAAATGCTGATGTGCCCTGTGCTGAAGATGTGGTCTTAAAGGAGGAATGTTTAACATGAATGTCAGTTGTAAGGGCTACAGTGCTTTCTGCCTCCATATTAATCTTTTATGTTGTAGACTGGAGAATTGAAAAGAAACCATGTGATTATCAAATTATTAAATTATTGATGCCTTTCAGAAAGTCTAGGATTGCTGAATCTGTTTGATGCTCCTTGATTGTTTAGATAGCCAATATAGATTTGTGGTCAATACTGGTTTTTTTTTTTCCTCTAGTATAAGTAATGACACTAAGAAAATGGTTTGTATTATTTTCTGTCAAAATGGTTTTTTCTTTTCTAGTATTTTTTTCCAATGTAATCATTTGTCTGGAAATACAGTATTGCACTGGCATCTTGTCTTACGTCTTTTCAACTCTTTGTTCAAGAAAATTGATTTTAAGCTATACTCATTATTTTTCAGCATGTTTGTAATCTCTTACTGTACTCCTTCAAGTCTGAACATCCCCTAAACCTTTCTGTGTACCTCAGAAGTTAACTGGAATGTCTCTCATTCATTCAGTGATAGAAGAAGCAATATAAATTAAGATTGCACATGGATTGAATGTTACTTAACAAGTTTTACTTCTCAGAATAAGCTTCATCCTGACACAGTTTGCATAACTTTATAACATTTGAATTCTGAGGGTGAGGTTTTGTATTAAATTAGAAATACCTACTTCAGCAGAAGATATAACTGAACACACTGAAGAAGCAGATTCTTCTGTGACTTTCAGATCTAACTGAAATTCTCCATCAGAGTGGAGAAACTCTTGGTTTAACTGCTTGCATTTGGTGTCTGACTGCTAAAATATTCCCTAATTATTCCCTAATGTTTATGAACAAGAAGGCAGAGCTGTTTGCACTACATCTCTCAACTATGCCTATAGACAAACATAGGTGGGAGTTCTTCAGGTGACCTCCCTTTCTTGTGGTAAGAGAGGGACCTACAGTGGAAAAAAGTTTAAAGAATTGAAGTTTGACATATGAGCTGAATTCCTCACTTTCTTTAATGTCCTGATTGTACTGCTCTAAAGAGACTCTATTTTTTGACCCTCCACTGCAGCCCCTGATGGTTATCATAGAATCATAGAATGGTTTGGTTTGGAAGGGACCTCAAAGATCATCTTGTTCCAACCCCCCTACCATGGACAGGGACACCTCCCACTAGACCAGGTTGATCAAAGCCCCATCCAACCTGGCCTTGAACACTGTCAGGAAGGGGGAGCCACAGCTTCCCTGGGCAGCCTGGGCCACTGTCTCACCACCCTCACAGGAAAGAATTTCTTCCTAATATCTGATCTAAATCTACCCTTTTCCAGTTTAAAACTATTGCCCCTCATCCCGTCATTCCATGTCCTTGTAAAAAGTCCCTCTCCAGCTTTTTTGTACGCCCTTTCAGGTACTGGGAGGTGCTATACAGTCTCTGTGGAGCCTTTTCTTCTCCAGGCTGAACAACCCTGACTCTGTCAACCTGTCTTCATAGGAGAGGTACTCCAACCCTCTGATCATCTTTGTGGCCCTCCTCTGGACCTGCTCCAACAGCTCTATGCCCTTCTTATGTTGGGGGCCCCAGAACTGGATGCAGTACTTGAGGTGAGACCTCACAAAAGCGGAATAGAGGGGAAGAATCCCCTCCCTCGGCCTGCTGGCCACGCTTCTTTTGATGCAGCCAGGACATGGTTGGCCTTCTGGGCTGCAAGCACACATTGCCAGCTCATGTTGAGTTTTTCATCAACAGACACCCCCAAGTCAGTCCTTCTCCTCAGACCTGTTCTCTATCCATTCTCTGCCCAGCCTGCACTTGTGCTTGGGATTGCCTTGACCCAGGTGCAGGACCTTACACATGGCCTTGTTGAACTTCATGAGGTCCCTTGGCATGGGCCCACCTCTCCAGCCTGTCAAGGTCCGTCTGGATGGCATCCCTTTCCTCCAGCATAACAACCACACCACTTAGATTACGCAGATGATACCAAGCTGTCAAGTCATACAAGCTTTCCTTATCAAAACAGCCTCAGCAACAAATACTTGTGTTGGATATAGCTTTCATAGGGAGAAACAGACACATCTTGTCAAGGAAGGAATGGGCTTGTCAGTATTCAAAAATCACTAAAGATGAGCTTCTGTGGGGTGTAGCCCACACCCCCCATGTCGAGGTGAAGTGGCTAAAGAATTTCTCAGGACCAGAGCTACAGACATCAGATTTATCAACTTTCAGTGAAAATAGGCCAAATGAAAGCTAGATGCAGATTATCTCTTTTTGAAAAAGCCTAGACATTTTAGATTTTTTCATAACAGTTGTATTCTCTTCCACAGTGAAACATAATCTACATACATTTACATGTTTCATGTAATCAGGACAAGTGGAGGTGCATGCTAAAAGTGGGATATTATGGTCAGAGTATACAGCTTCATCTTGGCATAATGCAACTATTTACAAAAAGCCAACTGCAAAAATTTACAAAAAGCTTAACCTGTGTACCCTTTTTATTCAGTTGTACTTCAATCTGTAAGAGTATTCCTTTATATTACAGTCCTCCTAGAAACAATGACTTTGGAAAAACAGCAAATTCTTGCTGGAAAGACAAGCTCTCGCAGTGCATTGTCAGCTCTTCCAGCTCTAGTAATGAAAATAATGCTTACAGATTTTTACTTTGCTCAACTGTATGGAACAATTCAGACAAAAGACAAGCTGAATTCTGTTTCATGTCATGAATTATCATCTAAGGATTTAATAAATTTGATTAACCCTTTTTTTTTTTTGTTATCCTTTTGATGCTAGGACAGATGCTGTCTGGGACATAACTAGAATACAACAGGACTGCACAGTTGTAACTGATGATTTAGTTTAGGAACTGTTCTACCACTGAGAAATATGAAAGGGAAAAAAACACATTTGGCTTTCTCAGAGGGACTTCAAAAAACCCCACATAAATAATCCAGGTGTCTAGTTCCTGACAGTTCTCAAATTGATGAACACAACAATCCATTTCAGAGATCTGAGAAAAACAGTTTCTAATAGAAGAATACATGCGAGGAGAACTTTTTTGTACCCCTCTGGATGCTTGCCTATGCAAAGTTCTTTTATTTAACTAGTAAAGTATATTAGACCAGAGGAAGCTATGATTTTTTAGCCTCCTGAAGCTAGGTTTCCTGTGCTTTGAAAGTGTGCAAGTAGAAAAGCAATTTTATATCTATTCTTTTATATATATATGTACACAAGCATATATATTTTACACATATATATGTAATATATAACGTATGTGTTTTATAAATATCTATGTATTTATAGAGATATACATAGACGTATATCTCAGATGAAAACCAGTATGCAAAGGTCAGCACAGTTTACAAAATCTCATTATACATGAGTAGCCTGTCCTGTTCTGAAGTCCGTGATGTACATCCTGACATCCGGATGAGCATATCTGGTCTGGGTGATACAGGGATAGATTTCTTCAGTGGACTAATAAATTAACCACCACCCCTTTTTTTTTTTTTAACTTTACTTTTGCTGCCAGCAGAAGTATTGCTCCAGCTCCTCAGCTTTGGCATCTGTGAGCAAGACTCAGCTACAGCACCTGCTCCTTCCTGTCCAGATGACGTGGCTAGGGCTTGTTTCATGGGTAGGAGCATGCCAAGGCCCTCCATGCTCACTTTGTGAATGCTCGTCAGCAATCTGAATCTGCTTTCCCGGTCCTCACACAGGAACAGCTCAGCTTGTTACCATTTCTAGCACATCTTCATCTGTTGCTTGATTTACTGCAGCCATAAAGTGACAATTTCTTTCTATTTCTGTGAGGCAAAAAAGCAGGCATCATTATAATCTTGAAAGTCACCAGAAGTTATTTACATCAGCATTATGCTATGTTTTTCCCATTCCCATTTATCTGTCAAAACAGAATGCTTTCCAATGTGGGAAGACTGGGTGGGCCAAAGCACTGTGATACAGCACTGTTTTCCAGTAACTACAAGCAAAGAATTTGTTAGCTCATTTTATAAATTCTCTCATGAACAGTGGAAGTATTGCAGTAGCATTCTACAGCATGTGTCCAAAGCTCATTGTCTTGAGGTGTCAATCAAGAAGTTAGAAGCTCAGACTGAAGTTTTCCCCATGGTTAAAATACATATGAGGATGCCCTAAGGATTCTCTGCTGCCTAATGAGGTGCACTCTCACACTCCAATAATTTCCTTGGTTGCAGCACTAAAATAGTCTCTTTTCAATCTACCTGTTTGTTTTCATGAAAAATGGAAGAATTCAGTATGGTTGAGTTATTCTCCTTAGTCAATTTGCTTGAATTTTGTCAGTAGGTTCAAAAGTTGATAACCAGGTGAAGTAGAAAGAAAAAATCTTGGAGAGGAAGTTAAAAAAAAAAAAAAAAAAACACACAAAAAAAACCAAAACAAAAAAAAACCAAAAAAAACCAGAAGGGTGGGGAGGGTGGCAAGGGGTGAAAAAATCAAGTCTTTTTCTGGATAAGGGCTTTGCTTATCCAGGAGTTAGCAGCTTTCATTTGTGCTTGCTGTGCTTAATGTCAGAGGATGTGTAATGCTGTGCGGGACCCCTGAGGGTAATAGAGAATTGTTACCACTAGAGTGGCAATGCTTGTAACAAAGCTCTTCATTATGTAAAGATTGCAAAAGTGTCGTTTAAAGAAGGCCTTAAAAATTGAAGTTACTATAAAAATCAGACCTGGCCAAAATTATTCTACTCAATCATTATATGTTTGGAAATTGTGGCACCAATGAAGATAAAATGTTTCATTATGAGGGGTGGAATGATCCCAAAAGAAATCTGAGTTTTCTAGCACAGGAAAAAAGTGTTCCCATTGTATTAGCTGAAATTATATCATTTAAATTGGTTCACACAAAACCGTCAATTAAATAAATCTCTTCCTTCAACACCATCCAGTGGCACTGCATCAGCATTTTCCAATGAAAAAATAATTTATTGGAAAATGTTCAGTTTTGATCTTTAGAATATTTTCCATCAGGCTAAGAAGATGCTGCTTTTGAGAAGGGTGATCCAAGCTTCTTTTCATAAACACTTCCTGTTTTGTTGCTGTCATGAAGGAAGGATGGAAGTTAGTAAATCTAGTGGTCTTAAGTGCATTGAGGCAGGCATTGTCAACTCTTTCGTATCCTTATTCTGTCCTTCTCTGCTTTCTGTTGTTTCCACAGGAGGAGTATGTTTTTCTTCATATTCTCAAGAGGTCAGTCCCACTTGATTGTTCTGAAATAATGAATCCATCTGCTTTGTTTTTCAACTTGTTTTTTTGATTTGTTTTATTTTCCTCACGTATTCGTTAGTCTCCCTTATGAGAAGTGTGTGTACTGAGAACTGTGGGTTGAGAGATTGTTTTGATACTTATCTAACATTAATGGCTTTTTTTTGTGAAAATAAAAGTAAATGTAAAATGAAGGGTAAAAGGTAGGCAGTCATTTTAAATAGTTATTAACACTAATCATAATCTGTGGTTCAATTAATGTTTTGTTAGGGGAAAAAAATAAATCCAGAAAACACTGACCAACAGGGAACAGCAGGTACTCATTAGAAGTGTTAAACTGAACATAAATAATATCATGGTGTGTTTGGAAACCATGGCAACAGTAGGGAGTGGCTATACAGATAACACTCTAATATCTAAATATAGTAATGAAAAACTGTGCCCACCCTATTCTTGATCCCAATGGCAGGTAGCTCACCTAAATTAATGTTTATGGCATGTGTATGTGAAAGAGGAAAGCGCCATAGAATTAACTGGCGAAAAAAAAGCACGAAGCTAAGGTGAGGCGCTTTTTTTTTCCCCAACTTTGTCTAAAATGAAGATAATACTTGGAAATTTTTGGTCATAATGGAGGTATGAAAGTCTCCGCCAGCTGATCTCAGGTTCGGTAGTTACTATAATCTAATAGTGAATCTCCAGAATAGTTTACCTGAGAAGACCCTACTTCGCTGGGAATTTTTAAGAACAAGTTGTATAAAAATCTGTCAGGAATAAAAGAGAATTTATTCTGGATTAGGATGAAGGAATAAACCGGATGGCCTGTTTGGTCCAGCAGCATTTTTTGGCTATGTGGAGTCACAGAGCAAGAGGTGCTAAGTGTGTGCCCATGCTGTGATTTTTTGAGTGTTAGCACATGGTATAGAGCAGAGGGTTTGATCTCATGGGACACTAGCTGAATACAGACAAAGACAATGAGTTCAAACTCTATATAGCTTCTCATTACTGGTGCTTTCTGGCTTGGGTAACTATTTAGTTGGGCCATGCAGTTATTGTGCATAGATGTTAATCTCACATGGGATGTTTAACAATTTAAGTGGGATTTTTCTTCCCAGACCATCTATTGGCTATGGAAATAGGTGGGTCTCTATTCCCAGCTGGCCAGGTGCCAGCTATACATCACAGGAAAACAGAAGGGGCAGTGAAATGTTGGGATTTTCTCTTTTCCCTTGTGTAGTGCTTACCATTTCCTGAATAGACACACACGCTGCAGTAGTGTGGCTCTGTAGAGCGAACAGGTCTAACCCGGGTGTCATATGGGAAGAGGGTCCTCTCTGAAGGGAGGGAGACATGAAGTCTTGTTGGGTAGCTGTGTAAGATAGCAGTTGTCTGCCTGAATTTCCCATGTAAGTGGAAGCTGATGGGTACCTGAATGTGCTTGTGACATCCAGAGTTCCAATGGATAGCATGAAGTTTGATCAAAGTTGTGAAAAATAAGCTCAGGGTGCTGATGCTGGCTTGAAAATGGCCTTCTCTGCTGAGGACAGCAGTGCTTTCCTTGCTTCCCAAATCTGAGTGGAGCATCTTCTTAAAAACACACATACTAATAGCTGCAACCTGCATACAATTCACAGATGCAGCATTTCTTCAGTCTCTGTCTCAAGTAGCCACCAAGGGAACTGGGTTGTACCAAATTTAGGTGTATGTAGTAGATTGTGAAGGGAGAACTCATCTTTTCATTTTATAGACAGCTGGTATATGGGAAGAGAAACAAGAAAATGGGAAAGTATTTGCTTAAAAAAATGTATCTTGGTTGCCATGTGAGCTGCCATATGGAGAGAAAGAGCGTTAGCTATGGAGATTCTTTTTTTCTCTTGCTTCATGGCATAGGCCAGGAGGATAGCTACTGGGTAAAGTCATGAACAACATTTGTTGCACACATATTCTGGACCTCTGCTGCTGATAGTGCAGCTTGGTAATAAAGAAATAAACACTTGTGAGGTGAAAGTCACCTTAACACCAATTGTGACCAAAGCTGATGACCCTTGTGACATCATCCAGTTAATTTTTCCTTAAACTCATTGTTATAAATTATTATAAATGACAGCCACCTTAATTTAAAAAAAAAAAAAAGTTGGTTTATAAAACTAAATACCTGTTCATGTGTATTTTTAGCTAATGGTACCATGAATTACTGCAATGAAAACATACAGCGAGTGTAAAACATGTACCTGGGGAAATGATGAGACTCTAACTAGTCTCTCTATGCAGAGCGCAGTGGCTCATTCTGTACTGCACAATGTTTTCACTCCTGCAGCATTTCTATCTCTACTTTTTGGGCAAATTCTATATATTCTGACTTGGGGTTTTCCTGTGGTCATGAATCTCAGAAGAAACTAAACCTCTGTCAACGATACTGTAGTAGGTAAACTACAAGTCTGGCTTGCATTTGGCTTGGTTTTGATGTCAACTGAGTGGACAATTCCTAATCTTTTCTTGAATGCTAATTGTTGTTATTAAGAAATTTGGAGATATTGAGGACATAAAAGTGGAATAATGGCACTTGTATTCAGTCCCTGGGTTGTTATTTTTAGACTTGCACCCCACTCCACCTGTCTTAAAGATACATCTTTCTGTACGTGGGCAGACAACTCTTCACCTGATGCAAAACAGCATAATGCTATTGATTTTGTGGCAGTTAACTGTTTTATGCTGGTTTGGAATTCAGCCTGGTAAAACATGTTCTGAAATCTAGTGAGCTGCTAAACCTCTCTCTACCTTTTTGGACCCTTGTGCTATTTTGTTCTTCAAAAACAAAACAGAGCAAGTTGAGTGCACTGGCAGAATGAATCACCCCCCAGCAATCATGCCATCTTTTTCGGTAACAAGTATTTTTGTATACACTCTTTTCCCAGCTGCAATTTGAATGCCACTGTTACAGGATTAGATAAAAAAAGAGAAATGGTTGTTTTTCCTGAGTGCAACCTCTTCAGTGAAATTGAGGACTATATTGTGATTCTATGGGGGGGAAAAAAGGGGCATGAAATGCATATGCAACAAATAGGTGTGTGGCAAAGTGCTAAAGCTGATGATAAACACATAATAAGTCTAATAAGATATTAGTTGCTGCCAGGTGACTTTCAGGATATCTTGCTGCATAGTGTTTTTCCAACAAATGGAATTATTATAAAGCAAGCTATCTTTGATTGATTATTAGATAGCAGAAGGCTGTCTCACAGCTTCATGGTAAAAATGTTTTGTTCTGTTTTTACTTTAAAACCCACAAGCTGACTCCATTAGTGGGGAAAAAGTGCCATCAGGAGAAAGGCTGGCTCCATGGAGGGCCTATTTGTGCCAAATGGGAGAGCATCAACTTTGCTCCAGGGTCAGATGCTGCAGGTGAGAAAGACAGGACAAAGGCCAGGAGAGGCAGGGGGAATTTATTCCCCTCCTCAAATGAGTAAGGTGCAGCAAACTTCCTAAGAAAAAGTCTAGGAGTACAGAATTTTGGCATAAAAAATTTCAAACTCCCAAGTATTACCTATATGGTGTTTGACTCAGAATTGAAAAGATATGTTGGGGAGGTGGAGGTTAGTTGTTACACTAATAGATCTGCCTTTTGAACAATTCTTTTCCTCAAACTGGATTTAGTACAAGGACAACTGTCACTGGGTAAAGGCTAATGGTTGCAGGTGTCTAGACCTATATGCAAGAGCATTGCAGACCATACTATCAATTACTGCCTGACTACATGGTACTTCTTGCTTTTGCACATTCCCGGTCAATTATTTCTGTATTTTTCACCAAGCAATGCAATTTGTCAAGAGTGTGTCAAACCTGAACAGCATTTCTGGCCTTGAGGTCTCTGCCTCAGGTTCCTCAGCCATAACCCCACTTCTTTGTCAACTGCACAATGCTATCCTGTGTTATAGCATCCATCAGGAAGTCATATCCACCCTTTCTTCCTAATCCCCAGCTACGTGCTGCAGGCCTACAGGGATAAGAATAGTGGGAAACACTCTTTGAATATTTATCCAAAGGAAAAGATCAGGTGAACAACATCCTCACTCCAAGAAAAAAGGTTCTGCTTAAGTGGATGTGGTTACTTTCTCTTTTCTAGGAGACAGAAAAACAGGAAAGGCTGCTGCTTGTCAATTCTTTTTTACTGCCAAAGGATTGAATACCATATTGGAGGATGGATCTTTTGATGACAAGCCAAAATTGACACTTTTGATGCAAAATCTGTAGGTCCCCATCAGCCTGCAGAAGTAGGCAACATTATAGAAGGCTTCTTTATGCATTACATGCAGTTAAACATACTACATGCAGCTAAAGATACAGTTTTAGTTTAGTTTTTCATCTTTAGCTAAATAGACACTAAGACAGCCTTAAGTGCTCTGCTTTTTCATGTTCTTTGGGACATCCTACAATTCCTTTTTCATTAATTCATTATTTTGTCTGCTCTCAAATTACATAAGGAGTCTTGAATTCATACTGAGGTTTCCATGTAGGTATGTCAACGGACTTTGCTCTCATTCATTGCAGCTAAAAGCACCTCCCATGTCAGTGCCTCTCGCTTTCTATTGCTATCAATTTCTTTTGGATGATACATGTCAGTCAAGTTCAGTTCATTTGCACACCAGCTAAGCAGATTGATGTGTTTCAGTAGGCTTATTATACTGCTATTAACCTTACAGGGATGTTCTGATGAGTTCATTCTGAAATGCTTAGCTATCTGACAAAACATATTCACATATTAGCTATGCAAGTATTTCCCCAGGCTACTATCAAGGATTTCAAACACTAGGAGTTCCACTGGAAGGCTGGTAACTGCTAAAATATTTTGTAGCAAGTGCATGCTGCTCTGAGACTCTATTGTCCTTCAGACAAAATATCATTCACCTGGATAAGTAAAAAGTTCATGTTCAGGAGAAAATTGTCTTAGTAGTGATTGGCATGACAATCTGGTTTGTAAATGCAGTTAAAGGTAGATCCAACAGTGACAAAGAATGCATCTGAATAGAGAGTTTGTCAGTGTATTCTTGTTTCCTCTGAGAGGTGGATGCCATTAGCCACTAAATTGTAACGTTGTGAGTACTCAGTTTGGAGATGAGATACTTTTGCAAATAACTGTAGGCCATGAGGCAATATAAAGAGAATCTTGAAGCTGTAGCAAGAAGACCTAAATGGTGTATTAGCCTTTCTGATGATCTGGAGATGATCAGAGGTTTGCAGATCAGTAGGGAACCTGTCTTTAAAATCAAGTCTCTGCCTGTACCTCCTATGCATTATGGGTCTCCTGCAGAAATTTTTTGAATGTTGGACAGAGACATAACGGAGTATCCCAAAGAAGCTCTTTCAGCACTTGTGGCTAAAAGAAGAGAGGGTGCAAAAGGGGCTCTGAGACATCACTGTATCTATCCTTGCTGACAGAGATGTCACTGCATTTGTTGTCAGATGCCTGGAGGAAAAAGGATGGGACATGTAGGATGTCTTCATTGTGTTCCTAATTTCTCTTGCCCTGGGTCAGTGCTAACCCACATGCTGAGGAGGCATTGTCTCCCACGTGAGCTGCTCTCCCAGAACAGACTCTGACAGGAGATGGCCTATCCAGGATGGACAGTAGTTGACTGGATTGGTGGTGAAAGAAGTCTCTGGTACTGTTGTAACTAGCTGATATTAAATTGCCCAGGCTTAGTGTTCAGTGCACAGACTTACTAGAATTTGATACCCTTTCTTCTTTCAAAGAGTCCTGTCAAATTCTGGCTGGTCCTCAGTCAATATAAATCACTATTGTTACTCTGAGAACAATACACTACCACTGTTTTTCCCAGCTGGGGATTTGTCCCTGCATGTTGAAACCAAAGATGTTGAAGAAATAAAATATTCATTGCAAGAAGCTGGAAAATGCTTCTAATTTTCTGCTTCTGATCCTTGCTGTTAACTGCCTTTGGCTCCACAGTGGCTGGCACAATCACATCAGAAAATGGGTGTGCGGAGAATTGGGAAACATCAATATTGTCTGGCTGACTGTGAGGCATGCCACTGTGTGGGTGTTTTTATGAAGGGTTATGTGCAAATGAGAGATTGAAAGGGAGTTTCTAGCAGGAGGACAGGAAAACCAAAACGGTTGTTCAAATCCCTTCTAATAGCCAGGTTTATTGCTGTAGGAGAGGATTCTGCTCCCCCAGGGTGATGACAGGACTGTTTTGCCAGAGAAAGAGATCAAAAGATACTGATCCGCTAGATCAGCCGTCACAGTGAGAATTGGAGCAAACCCAAAAAATCTGTTGCTGGCTGGATCAGAGTTTGTCCCCACGGCTATAATGAGGGTCTTGAAAGGAAGGCTAATTATAACTATGAGCACTCTTGGGCACTGTCACTTCAGTGGCACTCCAGAAATACCTATCAGCCCCGCTGTTTTGGGGAAGTGTTTGCTATGTCACTACACCCCATTGGTACCTGCAGAAGAACTCCTGATGCTGCTGGGCGGTTGGGTTCACACGCTGACACACTTCCCAGTGGAAGCATTGTCATCTGGGGAATCAGTGGCACAGAAATGGAGGGGGCAGCAAACACTAATGTTTGGGGGAGCATTGCTCCTGGGCTCTGAGCTTTCAAGAAGGACTGCTTAGTCCAGCACTCTGGTTGAGATGTTGGAAGATGAGGGAAAAGCCAAATATAACAAGGATAGTGTTCAAGAGTCCAAATTCCTCTCTACCTGTCAGCAGCTTGCAGAGTTAATATAAACCTTTCCCAAACCCATGCCTGACATTCACGTGTTTCTACTCCACAGTGACTGACTTTGGTCAGTGATGAGTCAATGTTGAAGGGTGCAAAGCTGCAGTCTGCTGAGAGGACTGGGTGAATGCAGAGGGGAAGTACTGGGAGTTCATCCCCATCCCTGGAGGTGGGAATATTATCTACATTGTTCTTGACAGATGATTCCCAAATTCATGGTGCAGCAACAGAGAATCAGTGACCATAAACACCCTTTGGCTGACTGTCTCCATGATTCATTATCCTACTACTAGGCCTTTTTCTCAATATCGATGTTAAATCTCCTTTTCTTTTTTTTTTTTTTAAATTCTCTACTTCTTTTTCCACCTTTGAATGTGGAAAAATATTTATCCTTTGCTTAGTAGAGATACATCTCAAATATTGAGGAATATTATCATATCTCTCTTAAGTTGTCCCTTCTCTAAACTAAATAACCTGAATTCTTCAACTGTTCCTTAAGGGATATTTTTTTCAGGTGTCTAAAAATTCTCTTTAGTGTCTCTCAGAATCCTTTTAACTGGGCTGTAACCTTCCTGAATTATATTGTGTATGCCAGCTGAGGCCTTACTGATAAAGCAGTTCTGCTTTATCTCACAGGCAATACTCCTGTCACATTCCCATATGGACTTTTTAAACAAATTTTAGTCTCATGTAAAGATTGCGATTTACAATGATGTCTTAGTTCCTTACTGCAGTATCAATGCTAGTCATTCCCTATATGGTGCTTAAACAGCTGATTGTCCCTACCTATGTGTATAGCTTTGTATTTCCCTTATTAAATTACACAGAATTGCAGAATCACAGAAATGTAGGGGACAGAAGGGACCTCAGAAGATCATCTAGTCCAACCCCCCTGCTAGAGCAGGATCCTAGAGCAGATCACCCAGGAACACATCCAGACGGGTTTTGTATGTCTCCAGAGATGGAGACTCCACAATCACTCTGGGCAGCCTGTTCCAGTGCTCAGTCATCCTCACAGTAAAGAAGTGTTTCCTTATGTTAAGGTTGAACCTCCTGTGTTCCAGTTTGTGCCCACTGCCCCTTGTCCTGTTACTGGACACCACTGAGAAGAGTCTGGCTCTGTCTTCCTGACACCCGCCCTTGAGATATTTATAATCATTGATGAGATCCCCCCTCAGCCTCCTCTTCTCCAAGCTGAACAGACCCAGCTCCTTCAGCCTCTCCTCATATGGGAGATGCTCCAATCCATCATCTTAGCGGCCCTGTGCTGGATTCTTTTCAGTAGCTCCATGTCCTTCTTGAACTGGGGAGTCCAGGACTGGACACAGTACTCCAGCTGAGGCCTCACCAGGGCAGAGTAGAGGGGGAGGAGAACCTCCCTTGACCTGCTGGCCACACTCATCTTAATGCACCCCAGGATACCATTGGCCTTCTTGACTGCAAGGGCACATTACTGGCTCATGGTCAGCCTGCTGCCCACCAGGACTCCCAGGTCCTTTTCCCCAGAGCTGCTCTCCAGCAGCTCAGCCCCCAGCCTGTACTGGTACATGGGGTTGTTCTTCCCCAGATGCAGGACTCTACACTTGCTCTTATTGAATTTCATTAAGTGTCTCCCTGCCCAGCTCTCCAGCCTGTCCAGGTCACACTGGATGTCAGCACAGCCCTCTGGTGTGTCAGCCACTCCTCTCAGCTTTGTATCATCATCAAACTTGCTGAGGAGACACTCTGTCCCTTTGTCCAGGTTGTTAATGAATATATTGAATAGGACCAGACCCAGTACCGATCCCTGGGGGACACCACTAGCCACAGGCCTCCAACTAGACTCTGCCCCACAGACCACTGCTCTCTGGGCTCTGTCCTTCAGCCAGTTCCTGATCCACTTCACTGCCCAGTCATCCAGTCCACACTTGTTAAGTTTTGTTGTGAGGATGCCATGGGAGACAGTATCAAAAGCCTTCCTGAAGTCAAGGTAGACCACATCGACAGTCCTCCTACCTCAGGGCAATTCTTCCATTTTCAAGATAGTTTTGAAATTTCTTCCTCTTCTGGAATATGCTTGCCACTTCTCTAACTTGCTGAATTTGCAGACTAAATGAGCACTCCCTGCTCGTTCTCTGCAAACCATTGGTGTAAATCTGACAAGCCTTGGGCCCAGAGCATACTTGAATCCCCTTGATGTAACCCACCAGTCTGAAAGTCAGTCATCAATAGTTACTTCCTAAATGCAATTTGCATTTTTAATGCACCTGACTGATAATCCTGTCTATTATCTTTCATCGGGTAACTTCATAGACATACAGAGCAAGCAATAACATATCACCCGAGTTCCCGTGCGACCAAATTGAGCATTTGCAGGTGGTTCTTGCAAGATTTGTAATCTTTCTGAATTTGTGGTTCCCCTTTACTACTGCTCCAGTGTAAATGCACTCTTTTATTTCTTGAATATGGGTGGCCCAAATGACACTTGGTATGCTAGATGTCTTGGGATGCTGGCTAATCTTTCTCTTTTTCAGCTGGAAATACCTTTTCAGTTACACCAAGTATCCTATCTGTTTTTTTCTACAGTAAATCCAATCACAGGCTCATAGTCATCCTGTGATTGATAACAGGTTCTTCTCCTTCTTCAGTTTTCTTTTAGGAATCTTTTGTTTACTAAGCTGCAATTCTCCTTTCCCGGTCTTGGAAAGAGAGGTTGAAATAATTTATGTGATTCAGTTTTTACAGTAGCATCCCACAGAATGGATTGTATTGGTTTGATGAGTGAGTTATGATCTGAATGCTTCCAGTCTACATTTTTACTGTGTGCTCTCTCTTTAAATTGACAACACTGCAAACACTGCAAAATAAAAACACGCAGTTCAGTGATACTCTGATATTGTACAAAAAAAAATAATAGATGATGGGAACAACTTTAAATGCCCAAATGACATATTTAAACTCTTTGTTGGAGTAACAAACACATATGAGAAAACTTATATTCTGTAGCTAAAATTAAATATTCCTTAGTTTAATGATGACAGTCTTAATAGAAAGAAGTAACAGGTTATCAGCATACATACCATGTTTGATGCTGTGATGTTGTTAAGCTATGATTTAAATTATTCTAAGGTTACTTTCTATTTCCTTGAGTCAGCTTAGAAAGTGAAATTGTTAATTATTGTTAGAGATATTTGAAATTTGCTGAACATCTTGGAAATGACCTTTTCTTCTGAAAATATTCATTAACTTTCTTTCCCAATAACTTTAATAATATTTGGTAATTAAACTGTAAAAACATAGAAAACAATTTTTTGGCACTTTCTAATGGGATATTTCTTTTGTCTTTCTGTGTTTTATTTCTTCTTTCTCTCAATACGTTTTTTTCCTCCTTCAATTTCCCTATGCACTGTTAGGCATATGAGACTCAAAATTTTGTTGTTTTTTGAAATAAACTCAATTGGCAACATAGATGAAAGTTGTGATTAAAGATATGCAGCATCTCTTTCATAGAGCTTGGACAAGACAAGGTGGGCAGCCTGCCCACAGGGGTAGTTTGCCCTAGGCTGCATTTTCATATTCTAGCAAACAAGAGGTCTCTGATAGAAGTGTCAGTACCTCCACAGGCCAGCTTGATCTGTTGCTGCTTTCCTATACAATGACCTGGGCAGGCTCTCAGGTTAATCTCTAACCTGTTTAGTGCCCAGAACCTCATCAAATCAGTTCCAGTTTGCAAGGTCAAATTTTAGAGACCAGATAAAGGTACTAAAGCTGCCATCAAAGACCTTTGATAAGGGGCAGCTTATGTTTCCAAATGATGACTCATGCCTGGGGTAAATCCAAGCTGCTGCTGCCTTTCTAGTAGGGGAAGGAAGGGCAAGGCATTGCCTTCCTTTGGGATGAAGCAGGGTAGCCCTCATGCCCCACACAGGGTTTTTGGGACACAAAACTTTTCACAGGTTTAGTAAGTTGGAGGGGAGGTCCTGGCAACCCAGAGTTAGGGGCAGAGAGGGGGAAGATGTCCTGAAGCACAAACCTTTGGGGAAATGGTAGGGGTAGCATATATGACTCCAGCACTGGATCCCATCTGAATAGGTCAGCAGTGAGACAGATGCTATGAAACCTTACTTTGGCCTCTGAAACTTGTCTCCTTCCTGCACTGCTGCTAGTTGTAGCAGTAACTTTTTTTTACACAGGCTGCTCACAGATGGCACTGGGCTTTCTCTTCTGCCAACTCCCTCATCAGTCCCTCCTCCCTTCAACAGGATGAACTACAATAAAGAATTTACAATTTCGTCCCGCAGCCCAGTCTGGGCTGTGGAGCAGTGTGCTGTAGCTTAAATTTGTCCAGCCTGAGAGTCAGGTCTTCTTCATAGGCAGTAAGAAAAAACTTTATCCAGGAAGGTCACATGAACACCTGCTTCCACAAGTAGTGTTTTTGTGTATTGTTCTAGGCTCTCCGTAACATTTTTTTTCAAGGCTTTTACATGTTTTTCCTCTTTCAGACAAGTTACAAACAAACCTTGAAGGCATCTAGTCTTTTGAGGGTTGGGTTGGTTTTTTTGAGGGGGGTAAAGCACTTTCTTATTTTTTCAGACTCTTAATATCTTTCCATTGGCAGTTGAGGCCTCAGTGTTGCAGATAAATGCCCAATTTTGTCAATTATTTTCCCTTGCAAATTACCATCAAACACCAAACTACTCAGTGAGGATGCAACATACTGCAGCCTTAGCCTTCCATGAAATGTGGCTATGATGGTGTCTATCTAAGTGAAGAAAAACTTTTCTTTTTATACTTTTGTTATAAAGTAATGGCCAGTTTTTTTCTGTCCTGAGACGTGTTTGAGCAAAGCAGTGAGGCCTCCATCTGGAACAACAGACATTCACATTTTGTGTGCAATAGCTAATCAATATGACTGTTGTATTATTAAATGCCTTATTTTCAGAAGAGGTACGACCTGGTCAACTAAGGTTCAGGAAATCTGACTCTGCCATCAATTTATTACACGATATTGAGCCAGATCATTTAAACTCCCAATGTTTAAGCTTATTGATACATAAAATATGAATAATAAAGCTTTTGGCCCAGTGGATAGTGCTTTGGAATCCACAAAGAGAACACAGTTACGGAAATAACTGTGACTTACAGTCAATAACAATAACTTAGCCTGACTTACTTTCTGGCATTCAGAGAGTTATAAACATAGGGACATGAGGAGGATATGAAGCCCATATGAAGCCCATATATTTATTTACATGAGATGGTACAAGTTAATTGAAAAAAAAAAAAGAGTCTATTAACTAGAAATGAAGCTTTCATAGTAATGATATTAGTTCTTTAGTAGATCAAATTGTGGGATTGTGCTTTGCTGTTTAAGAATTAAATTACCTTTATCGTTTAACAATGCTATTGGTATAATTCAGGGCCTGGCTTTCCATTCTTTATTCACTGCCTCTTATACATACATGCATGGGAGAACTGTTCTCTTTAATGAGAAACATGGTGCTTTTTTCCCCTCCAAAGTATTCTTACTGCTGTCTGAGTCATTCACCTGCACATTGTAGTACAGCTCCTTGAAACTGCCTTGAGGAGGATTTCAAAGTGCTTCCAGGAAGACCAAAGGGACTAGCAGAAATGTGGAGGGATTTAGGACTTTGTGGGTGAAGGCGGTGGAGTTTGGGAAGAACTGGGCAGGGGCTTTCAGTGGCAGATTCAGAGCAGCTTGGAGATTTTGGCACCAGGAACAGCTTTTCATATCCCAGAGACTCTGAAATGATATTTATCCTGTTTCTTTCATTGGCTTACTGCAGATGCTGTTCTGATTTTTCAGAAACTTTGTTTCAATGTTTGTTGGATCTTCAGTAAGAATTTTCTTATAGCTCAAAGTTTCTATTGTCTTTCACTAAGATTTTCACCCAGAAAACTTTTGGTATCTCTCTGCGAGAAAGGCTTCAGCTTCCCTTAACTTGCATCAGCACACAAGAAAGAGCTATAATTTCTTTTTCCTGGCCAGCCTTTGGCATAGTACTTGGGACCGCCTCCCATCACAGGAAGCTGCAAATTCCAAGGAAGTAGTTGAGCAGTCAGGACTAGAGGGCTAGTTTTTCCAGAAGTATATGTGGTTGCCACAGGTTGTCACTTTGTTTAAATGTTACAAATAAATTTTGCCTGAATATCTACCCGTAGCTGCATATTCAGTTTTCTGTTAGTTTTATGGTTCGGCTCTTCTCTGAGCAATGAACAAATTGACCAAGAAAAAAAAGTTTGGCAAGAAGGAACAATCTTTCATGGTTTTGGAAATGATACTGATATATATAGGTCTATATTTTGCGTTGAGCTTAGAGTATATAGAGGTAAATCCTGCAGTCCCTGTTTTACCCCAAAAAGAGTTAGAATGTGTTTTGTATCCATAAAATAAGTAAAGATCTGTGGTTTATGTTTTAATAATCCTGTACCTTGTGAATCAATGGCATGCTTTTTGTAATATACACTGAGGAACATCTTCTTACAGCTACATAGTGGAGTACTATAATCCCCATTTTTACTAACCTTTACCAAGGCCAATAATTTGGAATACATATTTACTCTCCATAAGAAGTGACTGCTGGGTCCAAATCAAATTGCCAAATAGTTGTCTGAGATTGAACATGAAGGAAGAGAACAAGAAAATTGACATACGTTCATTTACTGGGACTTTGTCCAAAACAGAGTCCTGGATTTTCTAGTCTACAGGGGTAAAAAAGAATTATGGAAATCTTAGTAGAGAGCAGAGGTTTGCAAAAAGGGAATTATTTTAAAAATGCACTGGAGTTTTATGAGAAGAGTGAATAAGGCTTTTTATCACTGGCAAGCAACATATGGTTGAACTTGATGATCTTAGAGGTCTTTTCCAACCAAGGCTGTTCTGTGATTCTATTTCAAAATTGTCACTAGAAAGGTGGCTGTAATACCGATAGTGGCTTTATTTTGCTAGAACATTTCTACTGATGGACATTGCACATAAGAAACTGGGAAAAACTGGTATGATGTGAAAGAGTTTATTTTTGGACTTGCATGAATTCAGAAATTTACCAATAGCAAGCAAATCTCTGTGCGATATTTGCCCAGTGTACACCGGTGGCAGACAAATTTAAGGAGTAAAAGCCCATAGCGTAGAGCTGGCCTTTGTGCAACTTTCCAGAAAGACAGTAGTACCACCAAGAGAGCAGTTGCTGTGTAGTAATTTCTCTTTATGTAAGTAGTCATCAATGAGCTCGCGTAATCTCCCTCCACCCCCGCTGTTCTTCCGCTCAGCAGCACTCTGCCAATCACCCACACAGTGACTCACTCTGAGAGCCCTTTCTACTACATGCTTATGGAAAGGTTAGAAACATTAAGCTGTTCCTTTCCTGTTCTCCCTCTCCCCACCCCCCCCCATTCCTAAAATCACTTCAGACAGCTTTTTGGTATGGCTCTTCCCTATTTTTTCCTTAGAAAACTTCATCTTATAAAGATAAATACTTTTGGAAGTTTTTCTTTGAAATAGTGAGATGGCTGGCATTGCTAGAATTGAAAACCAACTATTTTTGCCTTGTTTTTAACAAACTGATCCTTTAATGTTCATGAAAATTTATGTTCAAGTAAAAGTTCCTTCTGGCCCTAATGACAGATGGCTATAGCATGATGATTTTGTTATGAAGCTGCTAATTCCTTGTCTTAATTTTTAATGGAGTGTGACGAAGATTGCGAGACAACACTGATTAAATGTGTAGTCCTCTTTTCTTCTTTGTCTCTTGGAGGTAGATTCCTAGCAGTGGAAAATGATGTGCGTTTTTTTTCTTTTCCTATGTTGTGCATACATATCTTAGTGGGGCAAATTCTTCCTCCTTTCTGCCCCAGAATCTCTGTGTAACAGAAAGAGGATTCAAATAGCTCATTTGATCCCACAGAGTCTATTTGCAGTGTTCTTAGTAAAGAGTTAATACTGAACAAACTACCTGGTAATAAAGAAAGGTCAAAGATGAGACATAGTTGTTTTCCCCCTCTAAGCAGTCAGCTGTGCCTCCGTGGGTCTTACTTTAGGAGGACTTGAAGGTGGAATGAAATGCGAATTAGTTGCTTGTTCCTTGTTGCCAGCTCCTTATTTATTAATTTGTAAATTTATGCAATAGTTTCTGTGAAAATATTTCAGCTGGATTTGTATCAAATTGCTTGTTTTGCTGTTATATTTCTTAAATATTTTGTGTTTACTTACAAATGAAACATTAAATGAAATGATAGGGTAGGCAGAGAGATGAAAAGGAGATCTGAGTAGAAGTAAAGTTTCTCATCCGTGAGTACTATAAAGTTTTCTCCCCTTAACAGCATGGCAGATATCTCCTAAGACCCTACTGGTCACGTAAATTCTCTTAACAAGGAGAAACAACATGGAGGTATAAAGGAAGGAAAAGTATTTGCCAGAAATGGCTCTTGATGTCAACTCCTCACCTAGGAATACTTATTACTGCATAATGGATCTGTGGAATATTAATATGAGGTACCTATATGCGCTTTTGTATGCAATCATTTACAGCAAGTAAAAATCCAATTCTGTTGTGAAGGAGCATTTTTGAAATGAAAGGAAACCTGTTGGGCAGAAATAAGATTTGACTCCAGGAATAGCCTGACCCAGACTACTTCACATATCTCTTCTGTTTGTCGTGACATTGCAGATCAGAGAATATGTTCTGCAACACATCTTTATTTTATTTTGATTAAATGTCTAGAAAATGTACATAGGTAAACTTCAAGCACATCACCTTCTCCTAAGGAGGTAAAAATGAAGAAGCTGAGTTTTAAGCTGTGTCTAGAGCATGATCCCATGCGTGTTTCATTGCTTGCAGGGACAGACAACATATCTCTGGCTGTAAGATCTCATTACAGTACAGTCTGGCAGCTCAGTCCAGGAGCTCTCGGCAGGATTTTGTATTTAAAGCTTTTATGGATTAGCACTGTCAGCTGTGAGCAGAATCTCCCCTTTCAGTAGTGGTTAAGCTCAGAGCCCTTTGCATTCTGCAGGTCTTGTAGCTTGGAGACATATCTCCTCTGCTGAGTCCCAGAACAGCTTTGCTTTTCCTTCTCTGTCTTTGGGAGTCTCGGGGCAATAGGGAGAGCTCCCTCCTCTACACCTCCACTTTGCGGTGTTCTCTGGTGCTTTCTCCAGTGTGCTGTTTCCATAGTTATGGTAAATGAAATATTGATCTTTGGGAAGCTCCTGAGGGATAACAAGTCCTTACCTTTTATGTGGACAACTTTCTTTGCAAGTCCTATATACTTTAATATACTGTCTTTCCTATACTACAAAAAGATTGATGGCCTACCAGGATACATTTAATAAATGCAAAAGTAACAAAGCAAGTCAGTATTTTTTCCCCTAAGGACAAAAGAAATTAAAATATAAATTATCATAAATAAATAACACAAATAACCAGGAACTACATAGGGTTTTTTCAATAGTATTCATTACTTAATGTGGTCCAGTTATACCCTGAGGCCCGGAAGTGCTCCTAATCGAGACTCTGTGTGTCTCTGCTGCCCATAGCTCTCGCCTGCCCTTCTTGCAGGAATGATTATCTGCTATTTTGCTTGATGAGCACTGACTGCCAGGGCAGTGAGAACATGGGGTGGCCAAGCTGGGCACTTCAGGGGAGGAGAATCTCTCCATGCATGGGCTGAATCATAGGGCTCACTGCTGTGACATGGGCCATTCTTC
Organism: Podargus strigoides; assembly: GCA_028020825.1. NCBI lineage: Eukaryota > Metazoa > Chordata > Aves > Caprimulgiformes > Podargidae > Podargus > Podargus strigoides. The sequence continues at coordinate 10,472,528 of CM051623.1, read as the reverse complement.
CCTCAAACCCTGTGCTAGGTAATAACTAGAAAGTAAGCAGGTTTTATCCGAAGGCTGCAGCATAGATGTAGCTGTGTTGCACCAGGTGGGTCAACTTGATGTTGGATAGGACTGGAGATGCTGTCATGCAAAGAGATATTCCCTTGCAGAGTGCCTGGTGGTAGTGGCTGAGGCCAGCTGCATGATCTTGCTGCTCGCCATTAGCCAGGAGCAAGAAGGACCAGGAGCACAACCCTAACCAGATGCTCAGCAGCAGTCTGAGCTAACCCAGCCAACATCTCCAGAAGTCTCCTTAATTAGGTGTCCTTAATCCTTTCTGCTTTCTCTTCTGGGGGGTAACAAATAGCCGGGGGAGGGAGGGGCTCAGGGGAGTGGAGCAGATCTGCTGGCAAGCAAAACTGGCTAATTTCTTTCTGCATAGTGTATCTGTTGCTCTGCTGCAGCCTGCAGTGATCACTTTGACCTGCGTTCCTATGCACAGCAGCAACTGATTATTGGATAAGGCTCTGAATGCATCTGCCATTTTGTAATAATAATGAAAAAAAGAATTTTTTTAAAAAAACTAATAATAATTCATAACTCTATGTCATAAAAAGATAAAGTAGTATTAAAGGATGTTTATTTTCCCTGAGTAATAAGACCTGCGGCGGGCAGGAAGAGCATCGCAAACAAATGTAGAATGACAATCTACCAAATCAAGGCCATTTCACAGGGCAGGAATGATTTAAACTAAGATATTGATCAAGTTCAGCTGTGTAACGTGTTGTTTAAAAAAAAGAAAAAAAGATGCTATGATGAGCTAAATGGAATGAGTGATACTCTCAAACCCTTGAATTACATCTAGATTTAGCTAGGTTTAAAAACTCACTAAAGCACTGATGCTTGTTGCATTATAAGTAGAGCAACCCTTTTAAAATGTTAATGGATGCCTATTGCTTTTATACATAGGGTTAGACTATCTGAACAAGTGACCTGTGAGAGCTGAGACGAGAAATGAAGAAATTACTAAAATGGGGTCTTCATATTCTTTTTAAAAATGAATTATTTTCCCCTTTTATGATCTACTTTTTCCAGTTTGTTGATAAAATTTTCAAAATATTTCTAAAGAAGAAAACCCCATTGTGCTTTTTTGGTCCTAATGCTCTTATGGAAATAATTTTCATATTTATTCTCATTTAATATTTTGTTTCAAGGTAGAAATCATGCCTCTCTGGATGCTGTATTTTTATTTTTAAACAAATGCATCACTCATGGACCAGACTGATGGGTCTGAGGCTAAGATGTTCCCTGTTTATTTATGGATTATGCTGACAGCACAGGGTATGGCCACGCTGTTCTGCAGGGTTCCCTCTGCCCCTTTGCCAGTGTATTCTGCTAGCACCTAGGATGGGCACTACCTTCAGGGGTGAAAGGATGGGGTGGTGTCTGCACACATTTGTTAGTGCTGGACACTGGTCTACAGGGATTTGTCAGAAACAACTCTCTCTTTCTCTTTTTTAAAAAAATCTACAAGCCAGTGATACAAATGCATCACCTCAATTTTAATCAGGTGATTAAAGTCCAGTTGTCACCACAGAAATGTCTAAAAGAGAATCTTACTGATGCACTAGAGGAAATTCTGCATGTTTGAATAAATCACATATACTTGGCAGTTCTGAAGCTCACAAGATGTGTATTTTCACCTGAGAATAACTTTTCAGGAGTTGAATCCCAGCTTCTTCTCAACAGACGTGTTTTTCTTCAGTGTTCTCTAAAGGTACACTTTCTGCCTTCTTTCACACTAATCATTTAGTGGTGCCTGGATCTGCTCCTGCACATAATGGCGAGATCTCTAGTCTGTTGTGGTTGTTCATCTAAACATCAGAGTGTGCTCATGAATTTGTGTGCTGCGGAGCTACTTTGGGAGTTAGTCTGGGTGTCTTTGGACTTAGGTTGTGCAGTCAATGTGTATGTGCGTATTTGAATAAAGCCTTGTGATCACATGGGAGGTTTCAAAAACAAACAACAGCCAGGGAGCCCATCTCTTGACTCTACTTTAATGAAATCTGAATCCTTTATGGTTGTGCAGGCCTTTAGAGAATCTCCTGACATTTCATGCAAATACCATTTTTGATCTAACCCTGGGGTTTCAATCTGTCAAACTCATATTCTAATGTTTTCTGCAATGTGTGGAAAGAAGGTAATGTTCTTCCCTTTCAGTTTCTGTGCAGCTTTGCTGGTGGCTGTATTTACTAAGGTGAACGCTAAAAAACAGGTAGTCACGCATGGCCCGTTCAATATGGTAGAATAAAGTAGAACCAGACGAGTGTGCGAGACAGATTTGCCACAGGGAGAAATACTGCTTTCTTTTCTTAACCTTTTTTTCTGCTTTTCCACTTATTAATTTTTACATTCCTTTTCTCCAGCCCATTTCTGAGAAACATGTACAGTAGGGCTTTTGTTCCCTTAGAGCTAGCTTTTTGAAATTGTAGCTACAAGGCAGCATCTCTTCTGCTTTTTATTCTCTCCTGTGCTATCCCTCAGTGCAACAAGCAGACTGTCAACCATACCTTGTTTTGGAAAGGGTCTAATTTCCCAGGGTTTGACCAGCTTTGCAGGCTATTCCTCCAGTGCTCTTTGTTTTCCTCGGTGTCAGAAGCCGAGGGGATTGGTTTCTTCTTTTAATCCCCAACCAGGACTATTTGAGAGGGTTTGAACATGAAATAGACTCTTGCTCTTGTAGGTTTCTTAGTTCTAAGGTCTAGGCCATTGAAAGGGAAAGAAGTCTTAAAAGCTATCAAGCAGTAATAGAAACTTATACATTGGCAAATATAAATAATGTTATGAACTTGGAGATAAGGGAGTTCTGTTAATTTAGATTAAGTATTTTTACCTTGAAGGTTGTTTAATGCTAGTCCTTGTACTTTCCTGCATGAATGTGAGGCATTGAAGAGGCATCTTGCTCCTGACTGCATGGAACTGGCCCTCGTGCATCTACACTCGAAAGCTTACAGAAAAAAAAAGGAAAGGATTAAATTGAGAAGCTGTAAGGATGACTTCTTGCTTGTGTAACCATTAAGGATCCCATGAGCTCGAGCTGCTTGGCTTATTAAAAGAAGGTTAAGAAGCTGGTGGTCAAAAATTTTTAGTCACCTATGCAGGATAACAATATTTGATATTAGAGGTCTTTTTAATCTCCCTTGCTTACTTGTCCTTCTCTTTTCCAAATTGTGTCTAAATATTTCTAAAGGTATACTTTGCATATCCATAAGTCCTTTTATATGAGAATTGTTTTCACTAAAAATAGGCTATTTCACTAAACAGCAAGTTTCTATGGAATGCCCTTTTGTTATGAAATAGTCCATGCTTTCCATGAAAAGTTTGGGTTTAGAATACTTAAACTGAATACATTTCATTTGTTTTTGTAATGTGGTTTTTTTGGCATTTGTCATGTAAGACACTACCTTCTATCCAGCTTGGATTTTACCACTATGCAAAGTCCATAATTAATGGAATTTGAAGGACTATTATTTATAGACAGCTGTGTAGTATTTGAGTTTGAAATGTAGTGATTAATTTGAGACTATGATTAGCAGCCATCATGTGTCAGACTGAGGTTAGCAAATTAATGTTTATACATATGGCTTTTGAGGTTTCTGCTTTTCCTTATGCCCATATGACACAACAGGGCTTTCCACACTCAGTTCCTGTAATTATCTTCTTCATCTTCTAGACCTGTGATGTGTACTCTCCCACTTTTCTAAATCATTAAAATACACATATTCACACACTCGTGATTCAGGTATTGTTCACATGCATTTTAAAATTTTCTCTTTTATTAAAAGAGACCTCTAAGTTGCTTGTTTTTTTTTTCCTGCTATCATTCATAATTTTGTGTCTTTTATTTTTACCTGAAAACCATTAATGACTTATCATTTTTTCAATACCAGCAACTCAACTCTGTATGGCATTAATTTGCCTTGCAACAATCTGTCCTTTCTGCATACAGCTGGAATGCTCTGGCAGCACTTGCTAAGAGCATTAGTTTTCAAATTTTCAGCTGTTCTGACAGAGTAATATTCATTTAGGCTCTCTTTTTCATTAAATTCCTTCCTGAGCTTTTTATTTACTGGAAAGCCAGCTTTCCACTGCCTCTGACTACCACCCAGGAAGGTGCTGTCATTAATTTAAAATGAAATGTTTTGCTTTAGTTATTTGTTTATGTCTTGACAAATGCTAATTTTTGTTTTCAGTTCAAGCGTCTCTATTCATTAACCAGTTAAATGTTGGAAGGAAGTAAAATACTCTGACACTCAGTTTTATGGTTTTGTAAAACTATCATTTCCACAGTCAAAATTGGCTTCTGATTATTTTCTTGATCACCGATTCATAAAATACCTGTACCAGCATACTACATGCTGATGAGGTAGGGCAAGGGGAGGAATGCTGTCTGCAATTTTGTGTTTTGCCCCTTGGCAGGAAATGGGGGCAGTATGTCCTACTCCAGGATACACTGATATATTGGATTAAGTCCGGTGGAAATTACAAACCCTGTTGTTCATTCCAGCTTTGTCTATCCAGGCCAGAAAGAAAGCCTCAGAAATGATAACAGGTTTTAGGGTGTATTTCCATGCCCACATATTAGCTACTCCTCTGCTTTTGAGCTTGTGTTGAGCTACTTATCTTATGCTCTGTTAGAAACAGGTCCTTCTTCAACTAATGCTATGCAGTTCCTGGCATTGCCTTCCTGAAAAGAAGTTATAGAATCTAATTTCAAGGGAGGAGTTTTGTCTCGCTCTGGCCTTTATTACAACCTGGGGATAATTTCAGAATCTCTATTAGCTTCATGTATTACTTACTGTGTCCTTTTTCCAGCACCCAGATTTAGGTGCTGTGGCAGCAGTGAGGAATCCTTCCTGAATAGCTCCATGTTTAACGATCTATAATACAGTGCACTGTTAACAAACATGAATATTTTTCTAACAACTCCTTGATAAAAAAGAAGTACTTAACATTCCTTGCGAGATCTATAAAGCATTTTCTAAAATGGAAATGTTATATAAGTCTTTGTAATGCTCTTTACAGCATAGTTTTGTTATCGAGCCTAATTATATGTGAAAATTCTAGTGCCAGGAAAACAAACACCACACTGAAATATATTGCAGGTTCCAAGAACTCTTTTTCTCCAACTTCTGATAATTCCATTATTCCAAAGAAAATACTACTGGTCCTGCTCCACTAACTTGTTGAATATTTTAAAGAGAATTTTACAAATTCTTGCTTCATTTCTCATTAGTGTTGATAGAAAATTCAAAGCTTTTTTCACTGGAAAATTTTAAAACTTCAACTTCTTTTCTTTGTAAGGTAAGCAATGTGATTTTCCTATTCATAATATGTATTTTAAATACTGTTTTTCACACAAACATTTTGTCTTTATTTTTAAACAATGAGGTTTTTGTTGGATCTATGTGTCAAGTTTTTACAGTCAAATAAGCCTGTTATACATATTAATTAGCTGTAATTGCTTTAATTACTTTTGGAAATGCAGTGATTCATTAAATGATAAACAATTTTAACTTGGACAGCTTATTAAGGATACCAGGAAAATCAGATACACTTTCTTCTACTCCTTGCTTTTTTAGGGGAAACCAGTATCTCATTGCTACTAAATTTATTTAGAATATTTATTTAACACTTTATTCAAGTCTTTACAACTATTGAACTACTGTGATTTGATTCTTGAGAAAAAGGTGAATCAGTCATGACTGCAAATACTTCTTTTTCAACAAGACTGGACATATTTGTGGATCTCATTTTTTCCAGTTTCTAGGGCTCAGCATAATGTTTTGAAATCCTCTTTCCATTAAAATGTGGTGTGTCCCTCCTTTTCCTTACTTTAAAACCTGTGCTTCACTAATTATTCTCCCATTTCAAATTGATTAAATTACTCTTTTTTCCTTGTCATATATCTGAATTGCATATCTAATTTCATCTTTTTCTTTTGTTTATACTAAATGTAATTAGATAAAAGATACAGTAAGTTTTCCTCCTGCTCATAGGTGGTATGAATCAAGTCAGCAGAGATGGCAGAATTATTTCAGATTTTTTCTCTTTGTTGTCAATTAGAATTTGATAACCACTTCCCTCTGGCTTTTGAAAATCTGTTATAATTTCTGTTTTCACAATTTAATAGACCACTGCAGATTTGTATAATAACACTGCATTTTTATATAGTTGTTAAAATTTTCAAACAAGAGTTGACAAACGTTTATATCTGGTCAAAAAAGTGACTGTGTCACGAGACCTTCAGCTGCCTTCATCTTTTCACTGTGTCCCTATATGATCATGTTGAGCTGTGTACTTCCTTGGTATTTCTAAGTTACTGGAATTTCAAGCCAGCCAAAGAGATGAATAAGACCTATTATTGTTTCATTGACTTTGAAGCACTCTGCATTTCCATTCCTTTTCATGGAAAAGGTCACTTTAATCAGTGGTGAATACTTCAGGCTTGATAGCACAAAATAGTCTTAATAGATTATTTGAATAGCAATTTGGTTCAGATGAAATTCCCTTAATTGGAAGAACATGCATTTGCAGCAAACTGTGACATATACTAGGGAGCTACAAGAGGACAGCCCTGTTTTCTAGTCTGACAATCAAGAGCTGATTGACACAACTAGGATTGTTTCTTCCAAATGAAGAATGATTAAAGAAACACGCCACAGCACTCCTTAAACACATACAAGGGTGTTGTAAAAGAGAAGATGATAAAGTATTCAGATGATCAAAGAGATGAGAAGTAAATTTTAGTAAGCAAGAGTCAGATTTGACAGTGTAAAAATCTTCCTGGTATTCAAGATGAGTGAAGCACAGGGACAGCCTGTCTTAGGAGGTTATGGAACTTTCAGTATTGAAGGTATTAAAAGCAGAACCAGTGCCTGACAAGCACGACCTAGGTTTAAGACAGGACATGGTTCTTTTCTGAAGGAAAAGGTTGATTAGATGTCCTCTCAAGGACCCTTCCAGCCCTGTTTTCTATGCTTCCCTTTGTTCTTAGATTTCAAACTTGCTCATGTCAATGTATGTGTCCAGAAAATATAATTTAGTAAGAAGGCTAGAATGAAGTTTCTGTTTATTTTCACACAGCAATAACTTAGTTTGTAAATCAGTTTGCTTTTCAAGAAGGGAGGGGTTTTTTCAGCTTTTAAAACCACTCAGGCTTTCAGAGTCTCCTTATTGTTCAGGTCTTCCCTGTCAATTTTGGGGTCCTAAATTGAACCTAAAATTTGTGATGCCTTCTGAGACAGTCCTCTTAAGTGAGATTCATCTCAATTTTAGCCAACTAAAAGCTAGGTATTTAACCTAATATAGTCATCCAGGCACCTGCTATAGTCTATGGAGAGGGGAGAGATGCTGTTAAAGCACTTATCCTATATCCAAACTGTTTCCTAAAAAGATGAGCATCACTTCTCAGGCAAAATATATGTTTCCACGCAGAAATGTGTGTTTCCTATGTATGAAGTTCATAGAACTAATTTCATGACTTTTAACTTCATTCAGAGAAAGTGTACTGAAAAGTCACACAAGAATAATACAAGTCATACACAGTCTATGATAGCATTCACTGCTTCAGTATTTGCCTCCACTTCTCCTGATTACATGAAATATGTAAATGTGCAAATTTGACTTTTTTCATAATTGTTACATTTTTCATTCACTGTGAAATAAAATCAGAATCATCCACTTTTATATGGAATCTAATCACAGAAAGTCACTTTGATACTGAAAGATGCTTAGCTCCCCTATCAGAACAGACTTTGCAGGGAGTGATGAAGCTTTCTATGGTTTTGAGTTATGTTCTTGTTAAAGTACTGACGCTGATATCACACCCTCAATAAGAAGGATCTGTCTTTATTAGAACTATTTCCAAAGCAAATATTTGTTGCTGTGGCTGTGCAATGACGAAAGCATGTATGGCTCTATGGTTGCTACATGTGGCAATAAATCCACCAGGAGCTGTGATGGAGGATCATAAAACACAGTAGAGCACTATGATTGGGTCCTTATGAGTAGTAAGGAGTTCAGCTCAGATCTCAAGCTCTGATTTCTTAAACTTTTTTACAGAGTTGTTCCTCCCTCTCTTACTGCAAAAAAAGGAATTATGTGAAGAGCACCCATCTCCAGCATGCATGCTTGGATTTTTGAAAGGCATGCTGAAATTGCTTCTGCCCACTGTCCAGCCATAATTTCCACATTTGGACAGGGAAACAACAAATACAAAGAACTAAACCTAGAGTTGTTTCATTCTAATGGAGAATTTAACTTAGATCTCAAACTCACAGAGCAAATGACTTCTGTAGTGTTTCCAGGTTTTACTAGCTTCTCACACTCATCTCTGTATTTCTTGTTCAGTCCAAATTCACACTGAAGTCAAAGGGGATTTAATAAATCGGTTCTTTTCCTGGGAGAAAAAAAGTATCACTAGTTAATAAGAATCAGTGTATTAGGATATTGCAGGAAAGCTCAAGGGATTTCTTCCTGACTAGAAATTGGTAACAGTGAAGAACAACTTTAAGACAAGTGGCATATATAGCAGACGATAATAAATGTAACTTAAAATCCATTGCCCCTCAACAGACAGATATGAAATGCTTTTCTCTGCAGAAATACTTTCTTATTGCATCTTCAAAAAAATTTTGGTTTAGTGCTCAACCATGAGAAAAAATGCTGGAGAAAAAATACTAGGATGGAGGGAAAACAGAATTTAATATATTTGTCTTCCTAAGTATCATTCCATGTAGTATTACAAATAAAAAAGTAGACTGCATATCTAAGAAACTCTCTTAAATTATAACTGACAGGGAATAAATGCTGTCTTTTCTGTTCTTCTCAAAAGAATCCGATTTGATAGCCATCTAGCATCTAGTAATATCTTCTAATTGAAATAAAACAATTATATAGATGTAATGCAATATTACCATAGGGTTTCATCCATTGACAGGTTTCATCCTTTTGTTCTCCATAGCTGCAGCAGGATTTTGGTGCTACTGGGCAAGACCAGCTTCTCTTGCAAATACCTTTCCAATTTTTCTTTTAAGCCTGTGGCTCCCTAGGGTGCACCTCAGGCTCGTTTAGGAAATGGGTTTGAATTTCTGTCTGTGGCCAGGTTTTTCAATGATTCCTATTCTTCAGGACCTAAGCAGCTGATTTTGTGTGCCGTGGGGAAGAGCTAAGTGCTTGTATATGCAGTTGTTCTCATGACTCCTGTGATAAAAAAGGCATGGCTGTATCTACTTCACTGAAGGAAGGGAGGGTCACAGATCAATCCCTGACCCCAAAATCATGTGCATTGACTGGATCACATCTGCAAAGTTTAAAGCTAGCTCTTTCTGTAGCAGATTAGTTTTGGAGGGAGGTGGCTGGAACAGGACAGAGCCCCTGAGTGAACTAGGAGTAAAGCAGTGCAGATAATTAGAGGCTAGTTCTTAAATATACTACTTGACCCTCTTTTCAGGATACCTAGCAGGATAGTTGTGCCCCATGGCTATATCTGCTCTAAAAAACACAAACAATGCTGTGTTCCCAGGTACAACATATTCTTTTGTAGAATGGCCCTGATATGATTTCACCCTGGGTCAAATGGTATTTCTCAAAAAAGTCCAGTGCATTATTTTTGGAGGTCACACGGTCTGGACACCATCCTTAAAAAGCAGTGTATATGTAGCTAACTTATTCAGAAGGTTAAGAAAATTTTATAGCATGGGCCTGAGCTATTTCTTGCTTGTGGGCATGAATCCCAAAGAACAATCCAGGGCAAATTTAATTTGCTAGTGTGTAGCATATGTACTAGCATGCATCAAAGTCTATGAAGGTTCTTCTCCAGCTGCAGGCTCTGCCATGCCTAGCTGCCAATAATTTCCAGCTGCTGAGGTGGCACAACCCTGTTTTCTGTGTTTGTGTTTAAGTGTTTGTGCGGGTTCTCCCCTAATTCACTTCAGGACAAACCATCTATTTAAACTGGGTAAACTAACCTTTCTGATTTTATCAGCAGTGAATTAGGGAGCTAAAGGGGAGGCAATAAACTGTCCTATAGTACTTTATGATTTCAAATCTAAGTAATTTTTTCCCAAAACTCTTCCTTTATTTTTTTCACTCTGAGGTATCACTAGACTATGTGTAGACCAACACTGTAATTGTTTCCATAGTAACAAAGACTTCAAAAGATGGAATAAGCTGGAGAATTTTTTTTTTTTTTTTAAATAATGAAGTTGCAAACAAAATAGAAATGAGTGGCAGAGACACAGTATCTGATGCCAAAGTCTAAAGGTTGTGTGATTCCTTTGCAGTGACCCAGGCTAATGTGAGAGTGATGCTATGTGTTCATCTCAAATTCACTAAAATACATTCTTCCTAGCAGTCCATGTTACCACAGCATTTGTATTCACTGACTCTTTTCCTCTCCTCTGGCTCTCTTTCTTTACTACTTATACACACATGCTGGGTCAGATCCTTTGTTGGAGATGTCAACTTGGGTCATCTTTCCAGTACTTCCCCTAAAAGCAGTATAATCCAAATGGGGGATCTGATGGACAAACTGGTGTTGCTCATTTCAAGGATATTGATCTACACCAGCTATGAATTATTTCGTCTGATCTCTAACCAGATGCACACTCCCATTGTTGTGGGGTTTTGTTTGTTTGGGGTTTTTTACACTAAATATCACAGGAATGGTTATCAGGAAACCTGCATTCTGGTTTTGGACGTGTTACTGGCATATATTGTATATGTTATGTTGTGTACGTGTTCATGCCTTGGCTTCCCTACGTCTACAAAGAAACGTGTAATGCTTCTCCATTGTACACTGGTTTTGAGAGGAGGATGTTTCAAGATGAACAGTGTTGGCAGTCTTCTCACTTTTGAGTCTGCTTTGCATCAAAAATATACATAGTTAGCTGCAATATGCCTGATGCCTAAATATTGTAACATTCTACAGTAGATTTTTTTTTTTCTAGTTCTGTGAACTCTCATACTTGTTTTGAAATATTTCAGAAGAAATGCTTAGCATTTTGCCTAAATTTGGTGCTAGAAATATCTAAACTAAGAATCACTCCATCTACATAATACGGGTCAGAATGTTACCGCACATGATTTTTGGCTGTGTAGAGTGCAATACTGTCTAAAATAAATAGAAGTTCTTTAAAATACAATGCACAAGTTGATGGCCAGTTGTGAAGATGAAAATGTTTTCTGTTTGCTGGCCCAGAACTCCTTGGAGAGTATCAGGGTCCCACACAAGGGGGTGGAAGATCTTGTGCCAGGAATTCAGCCACATTTCAGAGAAAATGAACTGGGGAAGGTTTCTGGTAATTGCTCCTGCAGTCAACTCATCAGTCAGCATCAGAAGCTGTGGGAACTCCCACATTTAAAAAGCTCATTGGACTCTCCAGCTGAGACCTCCCAGGTCTCCGAGTTAAAATATAATTTATTTTGGCTAAACAGCCTTTAAATCTTTGCTTCCTCCAGATGGTAGCATTTGTGTAATTAAGCGTTTAGCAATGTTGGCATAAGTAACCATGTCCCTTTTGGAATATTTTCAAAACAAAGACACAGTAAATGTGGATAGGGTGATCCAAAGTCATTGTTTTTTCGGGAAAGGGTTGTTTGTTTTCTTTTTTTTTTTTTTTTTTTTTTGTTGTTGTTCTGTTTTCAGGGTCCATGCTCCTTTAATGTGTAAAAACACAGTCCTCTGTGGTTGTTTCAATCAAGCCTGGCATTGAGGTTGATGAAGGATGCTCATTTTATCTATCTTCTATACAGGGAAGGCAAACTTTAGCAAAAGGAAAGATAATAAAACAGCATGAGGTGAGAAAATCGTATCTAAATTTAACCCTAGTTAATCCAGTTCTGCAGTGATCACCCAGTTAAGGCCAGGAGACTGAGTTAGCTTTGTTGACTTCTCATGATAGGTAGGCTGTATTTAGGCTATGCACAGTGGGAGTGAAACATAACCGATAATGGGCTTTTCTCATACACCCCAGGGCTAGCATTTCATGCCCATTGGTATAAATGTCAGCAGAACTGAGTGGGAGACCTCCAAGTATTATTATTTCAGAAAAAAAAAGCACTGAGAAGACCTGACTCCAACTTTATATTGTTAAAACTTTAGCAAACTTTGCTAAAGCATCTTCACAGATGCCAAAGGAACAAATAGTCAGATAATAGGTACCTTATGGATTTAATTAACTCTGAAAGATAAGTAAAGGTGTTGACACTAGATGTCTAGTGTATCTCAGCCCACACTAGACAGCGCCAGTTATTTCCTATGTCTCTTAAAATGAGAAAATTGTACAATATCAAGGCCATCTGTGTAATGACTGTTGGCATGTTGTGACTTCTAAATGACTATTACTGTAATTTAGTTATGAGATTATTTTAAATGTATTCTAAGACTGGCTGTCTGGTTAGGATAAAGTTGATGTCTTACAGACCAGAATCCACACTGGCTTTGAATATAGTTTGTAGAAAGGCATAGAGGGCCAGGAAAAAGATGTCAGCATAAAGAGCAGGAGGGAGAAATTTGATAACTGAGTTGCACAGAACATTCAGCTTCACATGGCTTTAAATACTGGTGATCTCTCTTAGGAACGGTGTTTACCATCTCTTAATAAGGAATGCATAGGTTTTCTTTGAGGAAATAATTTTTGCTCCAGTTTTTTTGTCCTTTTTCTGAATAGAGCCCAGATTTCTCGTGTCCAGTTTGGATTGAAAAGCTCGTATTTTCTTTACACCACTAACCAGCTATGAGTGTTTTACAAAGCAGAGCTTTAGATTTTTATGTGTGTTTTTGTTTTGTCACTAAGGATAATCTAGTTCGTTTACATCAGAACTCAGCCATCTTACTGCCTAGAAAGCCTCCACTGAATCCGAAGGGCTCCAAACTGCCCTCACAGAAATATGAGGTTCATGGACTAGTATGGAAGCTGAGCTTGTTTAAGCTACCTGTAAGCACTCAGACTTCTGTGTGTTTGGTATTTTACCACAGCTTGGAGGGCTGTATTTTTATCCTGCTTTAACATGGATCAGCTTTGAAGTTACATGAAACTTTAGTTTTTTAGGTTCAAAAAACATTGAATTGGTATTGGGGCCAGTTCTATTTAATATCTTTATCAATGATCTGACATGTGGATTGAGTCCACCCGCAGTAAGTTTGCAGAGGACACCAAGTTGGGTGGGGTGTTGATCTGCCTGAGGGTAGGGAGGCTCTGCAGAGGGACCTGGACAGGCTGGATCACTGGGCTGAGGCCAATGGTATGAGGTTCAGTGAGGCCAAGTGCTGGATCCTGTACTTGGGTCACAATAGCCCCATGCTACAGGCTTGGGGAGGAGTGGCTGGAAAGTTGCCTGGTGGAAAAGGACTTGGGGGGTGTTGGTCGACAGGTGACTGAACATGAGCCAGCAGTGTGCCCAAGTGGCCAAGAAGGCCAACAGCATCCTGGCTTGTATCAGAAGCGGTGTGACCAGCAGGAGTAGGGAGGTGATTGTCCCCCTGTCCCCTGAGACCACACCTCAAATACTGTGTTCAGTTTTGGGCCCCTCACTACAAGAAGGACACTGAGCTGCTGCAGCATGTCCAAAGGAGGGCAATGGAGCTGGTGAAGGGTCTGGAGCACAGGTCTTGTGAGGAGCGGCTGAGGGAACTGGGAGTGTTTATTCTGGAGAAGAGGAGGCTGAGGGGAGACCTCATTGCTCTCTACAGTTACCTGAAAGGAGGGGGTAGAGAGGTAGGAGGCTGGTCTCTTGTCCCAAGTAATAACCTACAGGATAAGAGTAAATGGCCTCAAGTTGTGCCAGGGGAGGTTTAGATTGGAAACATTTATTCACTGAAAGGGTTATCAAGCACTGGCATAGGCTGCACAGATGAAGTGCTGGGGTCTGAGCCCTGAGCCCTGAATTAGGATTGACATGTGAGTGGTTCCCATGGTCCTTTAAAAGGAGGGGATGAGTTTGCCTTTTGGCTTTCCTCCAAGGTGTGGCTGACCTTGTAGGGAAAGCCCTTGGGTAAACAAGTCCCAGGTGCCCTGCATTGGGTAAATGAGTGCCAGGTGTCCTGCTTTGGGCATAAAACCTTGGACCACTTGCAGGAAGGGTGGAGTGTCTATCTGTGAGGTGGATGCACTTTGCAGAGTTTTCCTGTTGAGGAGGGACCTCCTGACTCTTGCTGCAGCTGGGCCCCAGTCAGGTTTGGTGCTTGTGAACACGGGCTCTGTGAGAACAATATGTCTACCTCTCTCCTATGTTATCAGCCTATTGGCTGTCTCCCATCTCTGCCGTGGGAGGTTTCGTTGCTTTGTTTGTTCCACCAATTGTTGGCAATGTGGGGTCACTGGGGTTGATGTCTGTTATGTGTAACCTCATTGACTTGTTTGTACCCCCAGCAATCAGCCATGTACTGACTTTTTTGTATACAATAGAATCTGGTTACTGGTTTGTTTTTCTGCTGGCTGCATCCTTTGTGCTAGGCCTAGTAATTGGCAAAACACCAGGGCAGTGGTGGAGTCCCCATCCCTGGAGGGATTTAAGAGACATGTAGATGTGTTGCTGAGGAACGTGGTGTAGTGGTGAGTGGACAGTGCCAAGTTAACAGTTGGACTTGATCTTAGAGGTCTTTTCCCAACCAAAACAGTTCTCTGATTCTATGATTTTGTTTTTATTTTTGTTGTTCCAGAGTCTTAAGTCTGTATTGAGCCCTAAATGAATAGAGGGTGAGGAAGGGAAACAATTAAAAAAAATGTCCTTTGTCTTTTGACCCAAATGGTGAAATACCTGATCCCAGGAAAATTTTAGTTCAGCTCCTTGGACAAAGATGATTCCATAAACTGAAGATTCAGACAGTCTGAATTGAGTCTGCAAAGTTTTTCCATCTTATTTTTCATCTTAATGAAATTTTGTTAAGATTTCATGAGTTTTCTCTCATATAAAAAGGTAAAAGGGTAAATGAGGCAAGACCTCTGGCTTTGAAGTTTGTGGAGGAGACAGTATAGTTGGAAAATTAGAGAGATTAGTTTTGGCCAATTTTTTTTTCCATTACCCTATAACTGCAATCGCTTTTTAGTGAGGGTTGTTACCTGTACGGCTCTGTCAAGGGCAGGAAGGCAGCTGTACCATCCTTTCTAGTTACTTTTTACTCCTGCCTGGTGGCTTTATTTTGTGGGAGGAGACAATTGAGGTGAATATACATTGTGTCTGACATAAATCATAGTCTATTTGACACTGAGTTTGATATCTGAAGTATAAAAGCCATTTGTAGGAAATAATGGCAGTTTCTGTGTTTCTGGTTAGTGAAAACAATTAACTTCATGTCTCTGAACATATCATTAGATGGATCTCATTTTAAAGGGCTAAATATTGTGAATATTTACAGGGTTTATTTACAGACCAACCATTAACCTCAGTGCTTGTCTGCTTTGAAACAAAAAATCCCATTTTGTCGTCCTAGAGTGAAACAAACAAGAGTGCACTGCATCTTTGATGCATTATGTAGCATGAGAGGTATTCTTCTTTGACAGTTAAAATCTCTATGCGCTGTCTGAATGCCTGAGAAGATTGTCTCGCTGTTAGCACACACAGGCAGCTACACCACTGTAGCTCTTGGAAATAAACATGTCACTTGATAGAACAAAGCAAGACAAAAATATTTTTTTCTTCCTGGTTGATCCTGGATAGTCTGTGACATTTTACAAAGTTCCTATCATTATGGTGTTCTGGTGGATGACCTGTTTCTGAGGCTCCCTCATCACTGTATGTCTGTGGCAAAGGCAGTGGTAAAGTGAGGTGAGATGTGCTTCATGTTGGTTATGAGAAGATCCTGCAGATGAAGTTGGTTACACATTTCTTTTTCTGCAAGGGAGCATATATAAAAGAACAAAACTGTTCTCTTTTGTACTGTTTAATGGAGGTTGCACAGCCACAGAGATACTGCACCGAGGATCTTGTCCAATGCAGTCTTAGGGGATGATGCAGTGAGGCATTTCAGGTCCTTGCACTTCAGAGTTCTCCCTGCTGTCATCCTCCTAGAATATTTTCTGTGCTTAATTTTGTGACTGTCTAATCTGAAATACCTGTCTGTAACATGTTTGTCTTTGAAAAAAAAGTCATTTTATAATTCCGCAAATTATAGTGCAACCAGTGCCTGATCCCCCTCCCATTAAGGAGGTCCATGGGTACCATGGCAGTGTTTCCCACTAGCTTCCCTTGCTAAGTTCTGCTTTCTGGCATTGAGTGATTCTGGTTTTGGCTGAACCAAGAGAGCTTTCAATGCTGCCCTGATTCCCTTGCTTTATATTCAGGTCAGTGCTACAACTCTGTCTTTAAACTCATCTTGCTCCCCCCCTATATATTTCATAACCAGACTAGAGACCTTATAATTCTTTCTTGCCTGTTTTTTCTTCAATTATTTTTATTTGAAAGGCAATAACAGGAGTTTGAACAGTTGGAGCTACTTCTTAAATGCCCTTGTGTCACACTAACCCACTGACATCTGTTTTGTAAGCTGTGATGATTATATTGCATGTATTTCCAAGAAGATCATATTGTCACAATCAAATTGTGCCATCAAATTGTTTGTTTTCCAGCCTCTAGAACTGGGAATGATTGGGACATGAATGCGGAGGAAGGGGATTACATGAATATCTTGATGAGCAAGTCTTCAGGCAGTGTTCAGGGAGGAGGAAGATTGACTGTTGCTCTTGTGAAGTTTGGTCTTAAATCTTGCTTGCCTTAGAGCTACCTTTTTCAAACCTCCCATCCAAGCCAGGAGGGGAAAAGAGGCAAACCTTGAGTTTTGTTCTGGGATCATTTCTGTTATCGTACCTGAGTTATGCTCCTTCGAAGAAGTTTTATTTCTCAGTTCAGCTATTTGACATTGGTTGTTGCTGCTAGTCAGGCTTTTAGTGAGGCTCTTCAGTCTTTTATGCACCCTTTGATGATTGTATATGGCATATTTCTATTTGGGAAGCATGAAGTGTTCAGGTTGGCTTCATCAGAACCTGGATGAACATGTGTTAGTAAAATTGTATCATCTGGTCTGTATGTCAAACTAGGTTACTAAATCAAACTTCTGCATTCATACTGGCACATTTCTAACATAAAAAGCCTGCTACATAAAGATGCTGATAATTCTTTCTCTTATTTACTTCTGCAGCTTGTTGGGTTATTAAAGTTGCATTGTTAAACTACAGGAAAGATCAGGTCATGAGCTAGCAGCAGAGCTAGCTCCAACCCCTCCAAGACTACCATGATGTTCTCAATGTCTCCCATAAGTAAAATTGCGCTTATGGACTTGTCTGAGGTTCAAGTTGTGAGGCTACAAATGTCTGTATTCAGATGTCACTAGGCTTGCCTATGGGTGTCATCTTCCTCTTTCCAGAGACTCGGTCTACTTCAGTGATATGAAACCTGATGAAGGCTATTGCATGAGGGAAAGGAACAGCCCCATCCAAGCTAAAATTGCCAATTGTCTCCTCTCTGGGGAGCTATCTAAAGATAGGTATGATCATTATTCTCTTGCTCTAATTCCTTTCTTTTTTATTTCACTTCCTTCCCTTGATTTCCCACAAAATATTGTGGAGAGACAACGCTACAGCTATCAATTCCTTTTTGCACATGTTAATGACACCACTTTTTCCTCAGGTGACTCCATATTAGTCATTAATCAAATGTCATGACCTATGAGCATACGGTCTCTGTTCATTGCAAGGAAGCAGTAATTGGCAGCAAGGTAGCAGCAGCACACCCTGGAGAGAAATTTTTCTTAAGAGTGAAAATGCCATTCTCCCCTCCCATGATAAGAATCGCTGGAGTGCGTATGTGAAACTGTACATAGACTTCCCTTACAGCAGCCATCCCATTTGTAATCCTCTCTTGGCTGTAATTCTATAGTAACTTGGATTGCAATGTACCATTTTCAGTACTTATCACATAGCAGCAGACAGCTGGGTTTTTACATTACAAAATAGCCACCACTACAGCAGTGGCTTAGATGACACTGAGGTACTGTCCATAATGTATGATCTTGAGCAATGTCTAGTAGCCAGAATAAAAATCAATCTGACTTCTCAAAAGACTAAATGTAGCTGAACGGGCTTGTTAAAATGGGCTATTACAAGTGAAGCATGCAGCAGAACCAGAAAAAAAGAAAATACATTTACTCTCAAGCAGGCTTAATTACCTGGGTTACAGATTACTGCTGGGTTTTAGAGGATAACGTCACAACTAAAGCTGAGGTAGTACTGCAAAATGAGGGGCTTAGGCTGTCTCCCTTCGAGAGCTACTGTTGCAGTAGCTCCATCAGCTTTATCCCAGGACAGATAATGACCACTTCATGTAGTCCCATATTCCATACTTGACCAGTGCACTCTTTATTGTTCATTCACTATTAGTAGTAGCTTGGGTGAACAATTTTATTTCGTATGTATATTTTGGGAATGACTGTTTGAACAAATATGTGGGTTTGCTTATTGGAATTCATGCAGGTGTAAGCTCTCTCCTGAAAGATGACTTGCTTTGCTCCTGTTGTTAGTCATCCAGCTAAAGAGACTAAACCAATTCTTATTTAAACAAAAAAGTGAAATGGTTAGAGCCCAGAAATTCTAGAACAATTCAAATAGGAGAGATTCTGTCTGAATCAGTCAACGCAAAGAGGAATCTATATCTCCTACACTACAGGTGAACTTTCTGAACACAAGACTGTCAAGCACATTATATAATCAAGTAATTTTTACCAGTCCAGAGAGAAAGGAAGATTATGATCTATTGGCCGTGGTGGCACTTAACCTTCCCCACTTCGGGGAGGACTGAGCCTTGAAGTACCATCTCTGATATTCTGAGGGAGTCGCACATTTAGACGGAGGCCTGATGTTGTTACCAATCTGATCAGATTTTGATGATTTTATGATTTTAGTTTAGCTAAAATGAAGTTAGGCCTAATCGAATCATATGAGGGAGTGACTGTATTTTGTTTTAGTAACCACAGAAAGCACACAGAACAAACAGGTGGTACCAGCAGCTAAGGTACATGAAGTGAACAGGTGGTACAAGCAGCTGAGGCCCAGCATTATCTGTAACTAGAAACCGTACAGTCAAGAAAGTAAAATATTATGTTTAAGCAACCACCGTGGAAGCAATACAGTAATTAATCATACAGTGGCTAAAGTCACAGTGACCAGTTATGCTGCTTGAAGATCCCATTATCCTCCTCCTCATCCTAATCTGAATATTAGAGGGTATAATCAATAGCGCGACTATGGCGAGACTGTAGGTGACCAATGATTGTTATTAGAAATGAATATACATGAAGTGATGTAACTCGAAAGATCATTAATGGCCAACCAAGGTAAAGGTTAATTTTAATGAGCAATTGAAAGCGAGCAGTATATGCAGTTTTATGTTAAATAGCTTATACAATGGAAATCAAATATATAAAAACCCTGCTAAAGGTGTTGTAACCCAGGATACGCCGGGTGGAGTTATCCTCCAAATCCTCAATAAAGAAGTGTCTGCTTATCTACATCACATTGGTGTTGATAAGTTCTTTGTCCTGTTTGGTGACAATGTTAGCATGAGTAGATCTCATTTGCTTAGAAATATTGATGTCAAGAGGACAGAACGGCCTGTGATGTTTATTGGTCATACTGACCTGTTTTCTTTCATCATTAGAGACAAGCTCAAAGGAGAATGTTTCCTGGGTTTATCCTGATAAGGAAAGGAGTTAAATGGAAGATACTAACCACTGTTGTCTTTAGCCTTGAGCACTGATCGCAAGGAGTAGAACTGATACTAGAAAGTGCTAATTGCTTAAACTTACTGTGAACTTACCTCATTAACATATTAAAATACCCTCCCCTAGGCTAGAAGCAACCCCTACTCATGAAAGCCCTCTGCCCTCTGAGCATGCCTAATAAAAAATAGAAACGCTTCCACTTTAAATGGAAGCAAGGAACTAGTTAACCAATCATGTAGGCACAGGATATCTATATAATTAGAGATAAGGTAATTTTGCAAACCTTTGTCTATAAAAGAAATCCTATATTATGAAGAAGGGGTGCTAGCTTTGTGGATTTACCACCTAGCACCCGTTGCTGTGCAGACACACAAAAAAATGTATCGACTTTGTGTGTTAATTGGCTCATTGTACATTGGGTCAAGAACCCTGACTTTTGGGAAAACAATGTGATGGCCCAGGTTTTCTTCTCATGAAGACTGAATCTCAGAACCTTACAACTGTTCAGAAATCAAAATATCGCCCTCCTATCAGGCCAACCTCCAAATCAGATTTTCTCAAAGACTTCCCATTTCCTCTTGCAGCTAGCATAGCTTGCAAGCATCGGCACTCCCCTTGTGCAACTCGGCAATGGTTACTGGAAGTGGTGAAGAGGAGCTCAACGGGGTTAGCGCCAACCTGCTGCTTCAGGCTCCTTGTTAACACACACAAGCAAAGGGGAAAGCTGCTAAGATGCGAATACACTCATTCAGCTGCTTGGAGTGGGAGCTCAGGGAGGAAGGGTTGGTGGGAGTTTTTATTGCTGAAGCACAGTAGGAAGCAGGTTCTGAGAAAAGGGGAAACTTTGGAGGTAACACGAGTTGATCAGCCTGAACTGAGATGAAGCTAGGCACTATACAGGAGACTGAATATGCCCAATGAACCTGAGAAGTCTAGGATTTGTGTAGAGGGGACAATGTGTATGTACTCAGTGCCATGCCGGCTATTTACTATTACAACATGGATGCACTTCCTCATGTAGGGGAACATAAAATGAATTGTCTAATTTAGAGAATGGATTTCTGGAACCCAAGCTGAATTTTTCATTATGTTGAGTTCAGCTTTGCTAAGATCACAAGTCCTGGAAGACGTTTGTTGTTCATCAAATATGATCTAGGATACAAGATGGGAACTGAGGACAACGTAAATTTAAATTGGAGATTAGTGTAGATTTCTGTAAGACAAAAGTCTGGAGTGCTGCACAGCTGCAGCTGCAGACAGCTGCAGTGGACCATGAAGATAATCAGTTCTCTAGAATCAAATTCCAACGAGATCTAATCAAAAGCCCATCACAGTGAACATGAGCCTTATTATCAATTTCAGTATGCTTTGGATCAAGCTTTTAATTCCCTGGTGTATCTCTCAAATCAGAATTTCTAATGGTTTTAAGTTGTGCTGAACTCAGAGTTTGCATTTGGTGCAGGGTGGCAACTGTTTGTCAGTATTGCTTTTTCATATGTAAATAGGTCTCATTCGTAAGTAGTTCATCTCTGGAAGCTTTAGCCAGCTGTCTTCAAATGTAGGTATTTCTTCTAAACTTTTCTGCACGTGTAGCTAGAGAATACAAATCTGTAGAGTGAAAAAGGGACATCTTAAAATGTATTTTCTGTATTGAAAAGCTGCAGAATTCTTCTTCACAGACCAACCTCATGTGTATGTACAACTTCTGTCACCATATTAATGCACTCAGTGTGGGATTTTTTTTTTCTTTGTTTTTTGTTGGTGTTTTGCATATTGTTGTGCTTGGAGGATCAAGGGAATATACAATAACAAAAATATATGATGAGAGAAGGAAGAAAAGGAACCAAAAATTCAGAGAATACCCAAAGGAGACTTTAAGTTACAGATTTAATACATCTTGTCCATCCTTTGTTCATTGGGAAGAGCAGAGGGACCAAAAAGGGACACTGCTGGCCTGCACAGCACTGCCTTAATTTTCTGGCTTAGGTTTCTCCCAGTTGTCTAGTGGTCCTGCTCCAAACTCCATAAAAATCAGCAGTACTGCCCTACCAACTTCAGAAGTCCAGGTTTTAGATCTGATAAACCTATAGCTATAGGAAGGTAGGACACCTGGTGGTGGAGAGAAGATTTTTCTTTCTCAAAGGGCAAAGGGGACCTTAAGTCATTTGTAACAGATGGGCCAGAGTTCTCCACCTTGGCTACCTGCTCTCTTGGAGGTCATCTGAGCAGCAAAGCCTGAATGGGAGACCAGCCCTCCGCTCCCAGCAGCAGTGGAGGAAGCACGGATGTGTGATCCAATGGGAGCACTTTGCTGGCTTATCAAGAACAAGTGCTGCAGGTGGAAACTGCAATAGCAAGACACCTAACCACTTGTCTGTCGTTGGTACAAGAGGAAGGAATGAGTAATCAGATGACTCTAACCTTCACATATTCCTCCTTTTACACCATTAGTAAAGCAGGAATGATCTTGAGTGGGATTTTCCAGTGAGAAATATATATAACACACTATGTCATACCTGATCCTCAGTAAATCCAGTGGTTTCATGGCATATTTTACCATTGATACCATGCTTGTATGGCAAATCCAGGCAACACTTCATTATGTCTGGATGTTCGAGGATAAGCAACTGTTCAGGGTGTACACAATAAGCCTGGTATATTCTTCAAACACCTAGCTGATTGTATGTGTCCTGGACGGCTGCTCTCCAAAAGTAAGGAGTCTTCAGGAACAGTTGTTCAATCAGATTTACAAAGCTCGAACCTTTCAGGCTGTTGATCATCATGGAAAAATCTACATAATTATATGTTATCTTCACAAAACATGAGTGAACTGGGAGAAACCTAGGTAAGCAGTCACTTGGTTATATGCGTGGGAAGAGCAGGGATGGTGGCACTGGCTAAGATGGGTCCAAAGCCCTGGGTGTACGACTAAGTAGCTAGGCGATGGGTGAGGTGGTGCCTGGGAAGCTGGGGTGCAAGGTACATTCATTCATCTCTGTTAACTGCAACTCCATCAGTGGAAAGGACAAACCCAAAATGCTTATCTCTGGGGCAGGAAAAAAAGCCTTTAAAATGTTAGACTTGATTCACCAGAGCCTTTTTGATCGGATGGACCTGTCAATATGGCCACAATTGAAAGTGTCCTATAAATACTCCAGGAGCTGTGGTTTCACTAATTTGAAGGGCAGAAGTACTAAGGTACTTGCCATGGTATCTCAATGATAGGAATTTCTTTTACACTTAACAGGGTGAATTCTTTTGTTTTCTCTGACATAATTGTCCCAGATGATCAACTGAAGACATGTATATAGCTCACTAACAAGGAGTTCTCCAAACAAGGCAGTCAAATTTTATGTTAGGCTACATTACTGAAAGGACTTTTTTTGATGTTTGGAAATGTGTTGAAGAGTAGAATAAGGAAAATCAGAATTTAAAAAAAAAAAAGAAAAGAAAAGAATGACTATGCTGTTTCTACCTGGAGGCTTGGAGGGGTGTTCTGAAATTTCCATAATGAGTTTTTTTGTCAGAAAAGGCAACCTTCATCAAATAGGTACAAAATTGTATTTTAATATGTTATAGACTGTCAGGTTTTGTGGTTTTCAATATTCTATACTGTATTTTTATTGTAATGAATGTCAGTTGCTACTTAAAACCTTTTTATGTTTCCTATTTGAGCTGCAAAGCATCACTTTGATGCTTAGCTCAAGATATTCTAACTGTTTAGTGATGACTGTAGAGTAAAATAAGGTCACCTGATATTGGTATCTTGGAATAGAATAGAATAGAAAAGAATATGCAGACTTAATATTCCAAAGAGAGTGCTCTCCAGCATTACATTTTAGAGAAATCAATTTTATGGAAAATTTGGAGAAGGGAGGAACCCGAAATAACCACCGCCTTTGCTTTTTTTTCTGTTTAGAACAAAATGAAATTCTGCAACATGAGAATTTCAAGTTTTAAGGACTATGTTGTTATGCTTTCATGCTACTTATGCCATGCTGCTGTGTCCTTACAAAACAGTAGGAACACATTCATAACATAAACTTGAAGAACTCGCTCATAACCCTCCTATGCTTATAATCAGCAGCACATTAACTACCTCTGCGGGACTTCCATCATGGAAAGGATACTAAATGAAAGCTGGTTTTGTACCAGGAAATTTTGGTGAGAATTAAGCAAAGGAGAAATTTGAACCTGGACTTATATGGGTCTTTGCTTCTCACTTTACCTGAAAAAAGTCAAACAAAATCACACTCAACGATCATGATTTACTCCTAAGGCAGTATGCAGATAAGTTTTAACTACTCTCCCCTCAGCTCTCTATACTTGATAATAATTATCTTATAATAATATGCCATTTAAATTTATTTATCAATTGTTATTAACAAATGCTGTAATAATTCTGACAGTATTGTAATTGCTATTAGCAGTAGTAATTTTAGTCACGATACATCTCTCATAGATCATGAATGACTTGGCTGGCATATCAGTAGGCTGGAGCTGATCAACTGCTGGTATTTACTTGCATCATGCTCGCCAAATGCCATATATCTTAGAAGGTGGAGATGCCACAGTTGTTTACACATACAGAAGAAATCACTTACTAATAAGCAGTAGATATTATTGCCAGGAGTTTTGAAACAAGCCCTACAGGCAACAGCATTTTTCTGTCTGCATTCTTGCCCGGTGATCCGGGGCTGACCTGTCCAGGGCTTTTCTTGAGCCACGCAAGAAACCATATGTTACATGACCCAAACGGAAGCCAAAACACTTGCCTGTTTCGACGATACCTAGAAATTTCCACAGCCGCTGTGTGCAGTGTAAGCCCGCACCAGCAGATGGGGCAGTTACAGTGCCTTTTCAGCCCACACTGCAATGTCTCCTTATTCATGGAGTGTGTTTTCCCCTGCAGAGCGCTGAAGCTTAGGAATCAGCTTTTTGTGGTTAATGGAATTACTGGCTATTGCCTGGCTTAATTCAGCAATTACTGTTGATGTATGAGGGTTTGAGGCACTGTTTTTCAGGGCAGTGTCCCAAGGGCTACATCTTAACGGTGTTTTGTGAAATAAGGTAGAGGAGTGGCCCTCAGCAATCGCGGTGAAAAAATATTTCATTTCTGTTTAGTGAGCCAGGTAATGTTCATAACAAGCTCCTCACTGTTATGCCTGTTTACAGGCTTGAAATATGTACCGAATTTAAAACTTCAGTAGTTTTTGTGTGAGGAGACTTCAGTGAGAAGGCACAGATTCTAGATAAACTCTACGCAAAGTAGTGCAGTCCTTTATTATTTGGCTTTGCAAAAAAAAGGGATGGTCTTTACACTCACATACACAAATACTCTTTTTTCTCCCAGCTAGATCATAAATTAATGGGGTTTTATATTCATAAAAAATCTTATATGTCAATCTGTTGCTACAGCTACCCATTGTATTCTAAGTACCCTGTTATCTATTGTAACAGAAGAAAGTCTGTAGAATCTAAATATATTGGTTTTCTAAGGTTATGACTTTTTCTCTTTCTAAAAAGGTAGTTTCTCAAAGTTCAAACTTCTTGTAGGAAGGAATGTGCTTTCACTTTTGCATTTATTATTTAAAGGGAGCGAAAAGTTTCTTCAGATCAGATGATAAGTCCAGTGTGAAAGTCAATAGCCAGAGCAGTGACCTGGGATACTGGAAATTTAAGTTCAAGTTCATTCTACTTAATTGAGGACTTGGGCTGGAAACTCCAATGTCTTTTACCTGTTCAAGGCAGGGCTTCTTGCCTCCTGACTAACAATCCTATGGCCATGTATAACAATACATGAGTTAACTTCAGTGATATACTCCTGATATAAGTATTCTTACCTATTTGTATTTGACTCAATATTGAAAAATGTCTATAAAATAACATCGTGAGGTGTCAGTTTATCAATACGCAAGTGAGCAAGCAGAATTCCCCTCTGTAGCACGAGCTGTTCTTTGTACAAGCTTGCTATGCCATTCATCTTCCTTCAAGAGTCCCAGACCTGAAAACTTGAAACTGGCTATTTTGTTAGGAGAAAAATACAAAAACTGTGATTCAGTTCCCTCAGTTTCTACCTGTGGCAGTTTTCTATTAAAGCTTCTTGGCTGAGCTCGCTCTTTCATTTAATGTTCCTGCCAGGATCTCCTAAAATATACTTGGCCTTTCACCATAGGAGTGGGACAAGACAGGGAAGTTTAGTCCAACTGTTATGCTGGACTTGTAGAAAATAGCAGGATTGTGAAGAACAACTGCAGAAATATAACAATAACCACCTTGAGGGCATTTCTGTATTGAGTAATGTGACAGTTTCTTCTTCAATGCAATGGGAGCTACAGCTGGTCAATAAAAATGGAAAAGAAGCTCAAAGTAACTTAAATAGAATCCCATAGAAAGCACAAATAAAAATCACATCCACTTCAGTAGAAAAATAAATTCTATAACCCAGTTTAGCTTTTGAATCTGCAGACTCTGTTTCAGACACGAGGACTGTTTGTATACCTCCCAGCTTTTCTAAGTTTTTGAAAAAAAACCAAAACAAAAAAACACAGACAACACCCCCCTCCCCCCCCCCAAAAAAAACAAACCAAAAACCCAACCAACCAATCAAAAACCCAACAAAAGCCCCCAAAAAAGCCCCCCAAAAAACCCAAAACCTTATCTGTAATACTTGTTTCTTCCCTCTCTTTAGACCATGACAGCCACAGCAAAATTCCATTTTTATAACCCTATTAGCTGATTTTAACTTTTGATCAGAGGAGGACAATATATGGCCTGACCAAGAATATCCGAGTACCTTTAAAAATCTATTCCTTAGTTAATGATGGTCTGCAAAGACTAGAGAGTACTTTTGTCTTATGATGTGATCAGAATTAAGACTGTTATGAACACAAATCTAAAACATGTAAAAAAGTTTTTACTAAGGCCTCAGATGTTCATGGTCTAGGATTAATGTTCTATATGAAAACAGTACAAAAATCTATTTAGAAATATGATACAGCTTAAACCACTAAGCACCTTTGAGTGAAGCAGTGCTGTATAATGGGGATAAAGAACTGAGAATCAATTTACCATACAAAGTGGTTTTTCACCATTCTTTTCATTTGGTAGCTCTGAAAGGAAAACAGTTGTCATAGAAACAGTAAAATAAGAAATCCATTTGTTGGGACTGGATGATGTGCTTCCCTTGAAAATGCAAATAGAGGTTCACTAGATAGATTCTTGTCAAGTGTGTATCCTGTCAGAACTTTTAGTTTATAATAATATGCTTCTGGTTGTATTCGTTTCATTTAAATGGCTAATCCTTTCGATGCTGGTTGGACTTTCACAGCATGGTGTTCTAGTTCCTGTGATTTCATATTGCAACTTGCAATCTTAGACATTTCAGACCATATCTTTGACCCTACATCTCCACATAGGAGCTTTTGAAAATTTGCCTGGAAACAAATATGTCAAGACCTCTCAGGATTCATTTTCCTGCTATGTTCTTGTCTCCTTTATTAGAGTCATTGTGCAGATCAAAGGCACAAACTGCAATCAGGCTTTGCAAGCTTTTAAGCCTTTAGTCCTTTGTCTGTTTAAAGGGCTAAGAGTTGCATAAACTGCTGTATCAAGCGTTAGAGTCTTTGGCCCTGTCTAGTATGCTATGAAATAAATAGATTGGGGATTCATGGGAAGGACACAAAAGTGTAAACTACATCACTTACTCTAACACAAGACAAAAGCTGGGAGTGAGCCTGAAATCTGGGTATAGAAGGGAAATATTTTATAGCCTTTGGAAGGAGCAGAGCTAAAGGTACCTACTCACTGCAATGATAGCAGTAGTGTATACACCTCTGAGCTTTCTTTAAATCAGCTCAGTTTCCAGTATGAGTGTCATGGCTGGAGCTCAGTGCAGTCTGGTTGAATTTACCTTTTCGCCAAGAGTTCTGTGCTTCCCTTGTCAGCCTGTTGTTGGTACTCAGGCCAGCTAGTATAAAGCAAATCGGACCTTCACAAAATGTACCAAGTAAAGCCAGTTCAGGTCCTTCAGAACACCTCAAAATATATTTGAGCCAGCACGCGTTGTGGTTAGACATTGACTGTCAAAATAAATCACATCACGAAATATTATAGGTACTTTCTGGGAAAAGATTAACATGACAGTAACACCCTGAAAAACTAAGAACACCAGGAAAGATAATTTTTAAAAAGGACAGTAGACTGTGACCTAATAGGGCTGAACTGGGATAAAATATGTACATGTCTGCATGTCTTTTTCTGAACTGAAGTAAAATCCAAGAAGCAGACTTCAGACACAGGCTCCCACCTGTACCATAGCACACACAGCACACATCGTGCCTTTCAGGTTCAGTGAGCTCCTGTGACCTCCAGTCTTCTCAGTGTTCATGGCTGATGTATCAATATATGGCATGATGCGTCAATATGGTTATAGTACCTCACATTTGAAAATGAAGCATTCATAAAATGTTCGGTCATGTTTTCCACAATTTTCAAGCAAACTAAGATTTTGAAAGCACGTCACCATTTTAGGACTTTCAGGACTGTTTCCTCACTTCCGAACACAGGCAGAAAGTTTGTTCTTCCTTGCTGTAAAGTCAGCTTTGAGTCTGTAGTCTCACCAGTCCTGGCTCTGGCCTGTATGCATGCTGCATGGATGAATGCTGGGATGTGAGAAAAACTTACCTGACTGAACATGTGGTTTTGAATTGGTGAATTTAGAGCCACTTACAAGACATGGAAGGTAAAGTCTTTGACAGTGGTCTTGAAGAGAAAGAGAGCTTCTGACTGTAAGAAGTAAATCAAGCTTTTATCACTGATTTTAAGGACTCAAAATTTCACACTAAAATGTTCCTCAAATTATGGGAGCTGCATTTTGGAAAAAAAATAACATAAGCCTGTCATTTGAAAAGTAAAATATTTTACCTTCCTGCCAAATTCTATTTCTGACAGTCTTGCAGCATTATATATATATATATATATCATATGGAGAGGAAAAAATAAATAAATTTAGTAAGTCAGCTTAAAAAATTATAATTCCTTGATATGTAGAATAATAATAAAACCTTGAGAGAGTTTCATATTTTTATTTTATGCCCAGTGACTAACATAAAGGAAATAATTAGTATTCCTTTAATGTCAAGTAGAGAACCTCAGCAAAAAATATTCATTCATCCAGTTTTATAAATGCAGATGTCATGAAATACCTGAAGTGTCTCTTGAAGCAAATATTCACATCATTTTTTCTTTAGTTTTCCTAGAGCTCTCAATTTTAGAGGCAAGTTGTAGTGACATGGCTCCTACACTTCAGAGCAGAACATGAAAATAGGCACATAAAGAAGAATGGATGAGTTTGAAGTGGATAAACAAAAAAAATTGTGTGCTCTTTCCCAGTATCCAACTGCATTTCTTCTTGAGTTTTAAAATATTCAAAATGGTCTCTGCTGTTGGTCTCTACACAGCTGTGGTTCTTGGTATGGCCTTGCCAAAACCAGAGGCAGTACAGACATGATATTGTAAGTGCTGTCCTGACACTACTTCCCCAAGCAGAACAACAACATCCTCAAAGACTTCTTAAGAAACTTGCTATTGAGAGGATTTCATTCCAGCATTTTAGATGAAGAAAATTTGAATACAAGTTGGAGAACCCTCTGCATTTCAAAGTTTTCTTTTTAATATTTAAAACTATGAATCTTCTAAAGTTCACCTCTTACTGGTGTACCAATACACTTTCATGAGAACTATGCTGACTTACACAGTGAAAATATTCCCCTGTTAGTAGTAGGACAGTGCAAATGGTAATGTTTCCTTTGAAAATAGCTTGTTTCAGGAATACCAAAAGATTAAAAATGTATATATATGTATAAAAGCCAAAAAAAAAAAAAAAAAAGATAGCTCAATTATCTACTGTGCTAACAACAGAGAACAGGCTAGTGTAGAGAGAGGGATAGAGGGGACAGTGAAACCATATTGCTTCAGATAGGCATCTGGCCTTTGGCATATTACTGATAAACTCTTCTAAATCTGTCTTGTGGGATAACATGGAGACAAAATGTATGTTTCCATTCTCCATTTAATATTTTTTCTGCCTGACTGTCTTGGAGAGTTTTTGTGTTTGGGTTTTTTTTACTTTTAATAACTGCAAATATTTGAATTTGGAGAATGCTTAGGGGAAGGGCAGTTGACAAATTTTCATCAAGAAACCACTTGCATAACAAAGGAAACAATGGAGCAAGTGAAGGGAGGAAACAGCATCTGGAGAAAAAGATTGATATCTTATTGAGAAGCTAAGGGTCTGTGAAAAAGAGAGGTCTCTGGACTACCTAATTAACTTGGTATTTTGTTTCTTTATGGTGTGTGGGTTGTAGGTGAGTTCAGAGACCAATGAAATACCTGATACTGTCTGAAGGCTGAGAGGAGAGATGCACATAGCTTAAAACAAAGCTGGGCTATTTTCTTTATTTCCATTTCCTGGAAACGAATTTGTTTGAATTTCCTGGAAATGGAGACAGATGAAATATCTAACTTTGTTTAAAGTTTTCATCTTCTGCATAATTTGACATCTCTCCTGGGTTTGCTGGTTCCAAACAATCCTGTGATTTGGCAAATGTCACAGCTGCTCTTCATATTTGTCATAGCCTGGTGACCTGTAACAGTAAGAGGAGACCAAAAAGTAGTAATTAGACTATTCCAGAAACATTTAGTTCTTCGATATAAGTCAAGATTATTATCCTTTATGTCCCTACTCAAGTCGTTTTCTCATGTTGATCATCACTTTAATGGGCTGCACTATGCTTTGTGAAACATTTCCATGACATAAGAACTTTGCTTCGATGGTTATGAGAGGAGAGGAAAGTTGGTGCCAGTTATCATTCTGATGTTTCTTTCTCCTTTTCATTAAGCTGGAACAGATATTTGCAGGAATAAAATACTATGTGAGAGATAGAGGTAATTTTCTTCAACAGTAATCTAGTTTTTCCATAAACCCAAATAAGGGTGTTTTTACAAAACATTAATGGCTGGCTTTCTGAGTATTTTCTCTCTACTATTTTTCTGAAGTGACTTTTGTGAACTGTTCATTAAATAATGATTTCTTTTTTTCTTTCGTATCTTGATTTTCCCATTGATTTTTTGCTTTTGAGATTTGAAATGCTACTTTTGTAACACAACTGCGCCTCCCATGGTGAAAGACAGATGAAAAATACATTCTGTGGCTGTAATGCTGGTCTACACAGAAGTATAGGTGGGCCTTAGGTATATGTCCACTCTGTTGCTTTAATATTTAATTCCATTGAAGTTGATTTGGGGAATCTCTAATGTTTAAGCACTTTCCTTAGGTGTCTAGCAGTGTTACAGCCTTTAAGCTACACATAAATCTGGAAAAACAAAAGAGCACTGGGTGATTCAGGGAAATAGAAGAATAATATGTTCTTATAACTATGGTGGGAACTATTTAGCCATATAAAAATGTGGGAGAATCTGCACTAAGTAACAACTATTGTGTACATTTCTGAGTATGACAATACAGATTAAATTGGTTTTGGAGGAAAAAGCTTTTCACATAAATGGGATCACCAGAGTTACAAGCCTGTATAATAGTAAAAATCAGAAGCTTCAGCTGAGTTTAATGGAGAGGACCTAATACCCAATTTCTGTGCTGGGTGTGAAATTGCTGTTCTGTGGTAGCATAAAGCTGTTGTGAGATAGTGAAGAATAAGCCTGATAGATTTTACTCAAGTTCAGCCCATTACTACATAAGAAATAGATCTAACATAAGCTATCAGAAACAAAATCTTTCAGTAATCCCTGAGGCTGTTCAAGGTAGCAGTTCCTTACTAGAAAACATGCATTTATTTCCTTCCCAACCAAATACAAACTATGGAAAGAGTTGGTACTTTTAATAGTAGATTGTGCTAGTGAAGGTTTTATGTCAGGCAAAGCCCAGTTTCACTGGTCACCATGGGCATTCACATGCTTGTTAAGAGCACCTCATCTGCATGAGGTGTCATCCTTGGATCACTGGCAATTTGATAAGTATTCCTCTGCACAAGCAAATGTGACTTGTGTGTTATGGACATAGACTTCAGCTGTAACAGCTAATACATCAAGTCTGTATTTCTCTCCAGCCTGGGGACACTCCCACATTATCATCCACTAGCTGAAAACCATCTGTAGCTAATCATCCCCCACTACCCTACCCCATTCCTGCAAAAACAGTAAGAGGAGGGGAAAAAAAAGTGATGGTATCTTCTCTTTTTAAGGAACAGGTACACTGACAGCTTTCTAGTGATAGTAACCAGTGAAAATTAGTCTGGTAGAGAGAGATGGTAGGAGCTCTGAATGAGGCCAGTTGGCTAAAAGGGAAAATGGTCTGTGAGTGTGAAGTAAACAGCTGATAGTGCAACTCTAACTTCAGGCAAAGCTAAAGGAAGTCAAATCCAAACATAGGGAGGGTAAGGAGTCTGTTTACCTGCATATGTAGTTTGGAGGGGTTTTTTGATAGCTCATATTCTACCTAATTAACTTGGTTATCAAAAGAGCAAAAATAGAGAAATGCTGTGAGATTTTATTGTCCTCTGTTTCAGCATAACTACCTCAGTTTAGCCCCAAGCAAAAAGTGAAAGTTGAATCAGGCTGCAGGGGAGGTGATGCTGTAAATGAGGATATAGAAAAAAACAAATTAAGGTCTGACAAACTAAACAACACAGCAGAGCTGGTGCTAGCCTTGATGGAAAGAATTAAATAGGAGGAAGGAGCTACACCAGCCCTTCTTTTCTCACTCTCACCCGCATTGTCAGACCCATTCCCTGGTGGAACCTGCCAGCCCAAGGATATCTCTGTAGCTGTGTTACCTGCTTGCTCACAAGGTATTTTTGCTAAATAACTTAAAACGGTCAGTAGCTGTCCTTGAAAATGTAAATGCTTTTGTTCTGAAAAAAGATCTTTCTGCATAGGTTTTACTTCAAGTTCTAGAAAGTGGTGTACAGATGGTACTTGTTCCTTCATATGAAAACTCCTAAATACCATAATATTTAAGAGCAACACACAGATATAGGTCTCTTTTTTTCCTTTCTTCTTCCTCTTTACTCCTCCACACACGTGCTGGAAGTAGAATTACGAAAGGTGCTTATGCAGGCTGTACAAGGCAAAGGACAAATGGCAAGGATTCAATACTTGCTCTCTACCTCCTCCTTCCCTGCACACCGCCCACCCATGCACATGCTTGCTTGCTTGCTTGCCCACAAGCCTGTTACAATCTGGTTCTTGCTGAAAATTACTTTTATTTTTCACATATATCTTCAGAAGTACCTAGGAAGGCACCTTGCCTTGTAACTTGCCCAACGGGTAATTTTTTGTATATGAGCGCTGTTATCAGAAAGGTGCTGGAAATTTGGTCTTGTGTTTTATTTGTATCATTGTGGGGCAAATCATGATAGCTCTTTAAATTTTAAACTATTTCAGCCCTCCTGCTGTAAACGGAACACTGATTTCCCATTAGAGGAAGGCCTGTAGAAAGATGTAATCACAAATTCAGTGATTCAAAGATGTTTTGCATGCAGAGTTGCTAGTGACTAAAATGTCAACTCCCCTAAAACCTAAAAAAGAACCACTTCTAATGCTCAGGTTGTTTCTGTATAAAATTGATTCAGAAAAATGTTCATACAGGCTGGGCTTGGAGGCAGCCAACACCTCTGAAGGGTAAGTGTAAGAAAAATAGCTGGCTCAATTAGGAGAATTGCTCTGTTTTTTTCTTTTGAAAAATCTGACAGCTACATCACCTTGCTATTTTTAGGCAGATAATAAAGTGAAACATTGGGTTAATGAAAGCAGCCTGTGCAAACTGAGTTCTATGGAATATTCACTTGGCACCCAGCATATGCATGGTAGGCTACACGTCTGTGGGAAACACGTACAATCCACCTGCTCTTTAACTATGCCTTAGATTTTTGCCTGAGAAGAAAAGCTGGTTCTATTGGCAAAACAGAAAATGTAATTGGAAACAATTTATCTCTTAATCCACTTTTTAGTTCCTAAATTCCTTGAGTTTATTTTGGAGGTGAGAAAGTGTTAATGCCATCTTCTGAACACAAATGGTGTTGAGTTGTAGGAAGGGAGTGATTTGACGTATGCAGTGGTATCACAGTGCTCTTCTGCAAATGGTCTCATGTTTATTCTAACAGTGCAATTCCCTAAAAGCATAAGAAAAAAAAATGCCCTGAATTTTGCAGCTCCATTGAGCAGACTCTAGTAGGCCACACAAAGTTTTTGAGGTTTCTCTGTTTGAAAGTCTTGCTAGTTGCAATACCATTGGCATTGTTGTTTGGGGGAAAATAATTGCTGAAGGAACATTCGCGGTCCTAATACATTTTTCTGATTGTTGAAGTGTCATTTTCAGGTATTAGGGTCAACATGTAGATGCTTCCAAATCCAAATAGCTTCTGTTTTCAAATGGTTGCAGGTTTTGCTAGTGCAGACAGAAGGGAGCAAATGCAACCAAAATATGTAGTTAATACTGGAAGTGGCATGCTGAATTAGGGAACACAGAGTATTGCAATTTATCGTCATCTTTACAAGAGGGGACTTGCAGAGTTGCTCACATCTTTATCAGTTGCTATGAAACGTGGTGGTCTGGATGCAGCCTCTGTTTTAGGAAGCCCCTAAATTCCTGATGACCAGAGACTTGGAGATCACATGAGAGAGTGAAGTGCTCTATACCTGCCTTATTTCTCTCTCTCCTCCCTGAGTGTCCTCCCTCCCAACTGTAGTCAGGGACTTCCTTGTCTAAATCAGGACGTTACCATTTCTGTGTGTCAAGAAAAAAAGCAAAGTGGGGATCCTCTGTGACTCTGAGATTACGATGAAGCACTGACTTTAATGAGACAGTTCATATGCTGGAAGTGAAGCATATACTGAGGACCTTGTTGAACCTGACTGTATGTGGCACACAGCAGTTTTTGGGTTAGGGAAGGATTTGTCTGAGTGGGAGGAAAGAGCTTTCTGTGCAGCTCCTCCATTTCTCAAGTCCTAATATGGATGAATTAGAGACTCTAGAGAAAACAGAAACTCTTATATGAAATATTTTGTTTCTCCTAGAACGAACAGATTAAGGGTTGATGAATTCATACTGATTGTCAGCCTAATGAAGAATATAAAGATCACAGGGAAATATCGAGCTCTTTCTCACTTACGGGGTCTGATTAGAGCAGTCATGTGGAAAGCATAAGCCATGATGGTACTTCTCTATTTCCAAGAATAGACTAATAACTAAATTGGTTGTTCTGTTATAGCCATTTTAAACAGCTACACTCTGTCTCCAGTTATTACACTCTAGGTATTGTATGAATGTATTTTCAAAGGCCACTGCTCAGTCTAAAGATCAGCATGTATTCAGACTTTTTTCAAGTTGAAAATAGCACTTATTACCCACTGGGTAAAGGGTACATCAGAGACAAGTGCAGCCTCTCGATAGCGTGGGTAGGAGTAGGAGAAGTAGAAGGAGTATCTAGAGGGAGCCGGAGTTACTCCTCCTGCCTCAGAGATCCTTATCCATACCAAGGTCTCCTGTCTCCCATCACAGGAACCACAATCTAATATTTCCCATTATTTCTTGTTGGCTTCTGGCAGTCTCCTGCCTCAGACAATTGATAAATTTTCCTGTGCCTGAGAGACAGCCATAGAGTAGATGTAGGATGATGACATTTACTCCCTCCCATCCTCTGCATTTTTTTCCCTGGAGACACTGTTTTCTTCTGAATGTGCATTATAACATTAGAGTGCCATTTGTGTGTTATGTCTGAGCCCAGCTGAAAGTTATTAGTGATTTCTACTTTCAACCTTGTTGTAACTGTGTTTTAGTGATATCAACAGAGAGAAGTAAACCAAAAATACACTTGCCAATTCTGTTATTCAGTGCAGATCCAGTTCTAGTCTAGGTGCATGTTTGTCATAAACTTTCAAGTTTATGTACCTAATAGTTATCCCTGATGGGATACCTAAGTCATATAATACTTATACTACCCATGCTTGAAGTTTAAGTTTTGACTAAACAAACATGTTTTGATTAAACAGGTAGCTTTCAAGGGTATTTCTGATTCTTTTACCTGACAGTCAGAAATAGTCTTGTCTTTGCCTACTTGTTTCGCCATGCTTTTGTAATTTGTTAGAAATTCTGTGTCTGTTCATCTATGACCTGATTTAGCTGCCAATGAAGTTGGCAGGAGTTTTTCCACTGGCTTCATCCAAAACCAGATCAGGCCACTAGAGAACAAATGATGAATTACATTCATAAGCTGGAAGTTACCACAGGCATTGATCAATACATACACGAATTTCTGCCTAGGCAGGGTCTGTAATTTGGCATCCTTCCCTCGGTAATATCAAGATGCCTTCTGTGGTACAGTGAAAGGCATGCATGTGAAGTAACACTGGATTTCACTGTTCCTTTGGGGCTTTATTTGAGGCAAGTGTTGAGATCCTGTTGAGGGAATTGCTGGAGAAGGTACCTGGCTTCAGAGGGGCCTGGCCATGAACAGCAGTGCTTCTTATTAGAGTTTCCTTATATCTTGAGGCCACCAAGTTCACCAAATTGCCCCATGTCCTTTTTTTCCTTTGTATTCCTATCAGTAACTAAAGCTGAAAATTTTGGCATGAGGATATTATATTTTTTCATCAAAAAATCATTAGCTCTTCAGTAAAATGATGTGCTTAGATAGGTTTGCAAAAGCATATAATTTCAGAATTCTTTACCAAAACAGAATATTCCTCAGTTTAAATACATCTTTTGAGATCTTTGTCTTTTAAGTGTTCTTTAACCTATTAAGACCAGCTATTAAATGTTTTTCAACTTCAAAGTGTAAAAATATCATTGACTATATAAAGTGAGAATCTTTTTTAGACTAAAGGCATGACTATTATCTTTCTTTTCCCAGGGAACATTTTCCCTATTATCTGCCTTGACAAACAACTAGTCTTACTAATATATAATTCAGCAGCAAGAGGCTCTGGGGCTGTCTGTATAAAATTATGGCATACATTAGCTGATGCCCTCACTAGGCAGGAGGTTTTGGGAGATTTAGCCTTGACAAAATGGCATTGCTGAATCTCTGGATGACTCCTTAAAAACTGTGCCCGAAATTTTTGGGTCTCCACAGTTAGAAACTGACTGCTCCACTGGAAAAACAAGGACTAAAATAAGTTTTGCATTTTTCCCCTGAAGCATGCAGACCTCCATTAAGAGTGTCTGAATATCATATTTTACAGATTTCTTCATCTGATTCAAGTTTAATTGAGCTATTGTTTTAAATTGTTCGTGTGATTTTTCTTTTACCTTACTAAAAGAAACGTTTTAAGGGCCTGGCAGGTTAAAAGGGGGAACAACAAACAGTCTTGTCACTGAAAGAGAAACTGTACTCTGTGCCCAAACTATCTGTGTTAAATTGTGTGCGGGTAAGGCATGTTCTACATAAATTCTTGAAGACTTGAGGGTCATACTAGTTTCAAGTGAAGTCATTATCTCAAGGATCTTTCTATCAGTTGTGAAGATTTCATTTAAGGAACAAAAAGACTGAGAATGATTAGTGCTGTACTTTCACAAGCATTACCCCTGAGTTAGCTATTGAAAGAACCCATTCAGTGGTGGCATCACAGGTAGCCTGAGTGGAAGTCAACTCTGGGAGCTTCCATGCCCTGCAGGGCCTCCTGTTCCCCCTCCCACTGGTTGAGTACCTCCGCCTTTGGCTTCTCACTGTTTCTGTCTCCAGTGCTATGGAGCTTGTTGGGAAGTTTGGACTATGTGCACTTACTACATAGTAATTTCAAAGTGATGAAAGCAGTACATACAAAACCACTGCCTTTTAGAGAAGATTCTGATTTTAATAATAGTCTTGTCTTTAGAAGATAAAACTGCAGCAAAGTTGTAAGTTTTTTGCTGCAAGTAGGCTCTCAAGCTTTGGAACTGTGAAGTCAAAGCAGAAATTGGTGTACATATCTTCTGGCCTCAGTTTACAGTTAGATTTCAGTAAGATACAGTTTTATTGTGGATTTGGGGAGGAAGGGGTGTGTGTGTGTCTGCAGTATCACATAGATGAGTTAATGATAGCCAAGACTATATCTGTCCCTGCATCTAAACCTATAACATCATACCAACAAGATATACAGAGGATGGGTAGGGAAATATTTTATTGGCTTTTTTTTTTTTTTTTTTAACTGATGGAAAACTGAAGTGAATAAAATCATTCAAACAAGATCACTCAGGAAAATTGTAGAAAGCTCGGATATTGACCTGCACACTCTGAACAGTCATCTTCTTGCTCAGCCAGTCTCTTCCACTTTACTCGTCTGTAAAAGACTGCATTTTCACAAATATGCTGCTTCATTGTTACAGGAGGACACCAGAGGAAATGACCAGATTAGGCACAGGGGCTGGCTGCCCAACCTGTTGATAGACTTTTTTATTTTGAGAGATAGATGTTAGGGAAGGAACTGTAGTCATGCGGGAGCTCTGCAGTATGTGAACACAGCCAAAGCTATCTGTTGTTGTTTGCTGCTTCCATGAGCCTTGCCACTTTTACAGGGATCAGAATAATTAATTCAAAAACAACAATTCTTGCAACAGAAAGTCCCCTGTTCTGATAAAGGGCTGTAGGTAGTGAGATTTCCACAGAGGCATTGCCTGTTCCCACTTATTTCACTCTTGATTTATTTTTTTTTAGAGTCTAATTATCAGTCACTTAATTCTCAGTGCCAACTGCAAAAATGTCTGAAAGCCTTCATCTAGACTTTGAGCAGTAGGCCAAAGAGTTCATGAAGTGCTCCTATTCAGTTTTAAAATGAGTGCAACTTTTGAAATTGGCAGTTGGAAAGAAGATTCTGGAGCATGTAATCACTCAGGGAGAGTCGGTGGTAAAAAGGGGTTAGAAAACCTTAGAATTTGTTCACATTTTGATTTTCTAGGGCATGTAGACCTTGCCAGAAGCATTCCTTCAACCCAAAAAAATATTAGTCATATGAAAGGCTAAAGGAAAATTAACTGGATCAGTATCTAGTTGCAGTTTAAAATTTCTCTTGACACAGAAGTGTTGATGTCCTACATCCAAAAGATGTAGTTAGTTCTATCTGTTCTGGCTACTGTGAAAGGATGTGGGGAGTTGTAATGCTGTTTCTGCAAAGACAATTTGATGTAGAAAATACACTGTTTTTTCCACAAATATTCACACCTATGTGATGTCTATTTCCTGTACTACAGAAATCAATAAAATGCACTAATGCTTGTCGAAAAGGAATAGAAAGGGGACTAAGAAAGGATAAAGAAAAGCTGCTACATAGCAGAGAAATATTTTTCAGAGTCTCAGTTTGAAATTTGCCATGATTACAAATTTTGAGGGCAAATGTTATATCTAAGCAGATATTGAAGGGAGAATTTTCAGTTACTGTAGTTGCTAAGGTGCTGAAGGAAAATTAATCCTCAATAATATGAGCTCAAAAGCACTTTGCCAAATCGCTGTTAGATGTATAAGCTGCAGACTGAATGAATATAGTGAAGAAAAATTATGAGAGAATGTCCCATAGCAACAAAGTCTATTAGTTTGCCATTTTTAATGGGAAAGATGTATTCTTTCCAAAAGTCATAAAAATAGCACCTTAAAACACAGTCTATTTTTCTAGCTGGGATAAGTTCCCTTATATATACAATCTTCAGCTGTGATTCTGCACAAATCATTCAATATTTCTTATTTATTTCCTCTTACATTTTACAATTATTAATGGAAGGGCCTAAAAATATAATCAGGGTTCAGACCTAATATGCCTGGTAATATAGAAAGAGGATATCTGCCTTGCACCAGAAGACTTATAATAAAAGAAAGACATTAATCCATGTAGTTATGCATATGTATCTAGTTGCCACCTTGAGCCCCTTATGCTATTTAACTAAAAAATAACCAAGCCAGTTACCTCTGAGATTACACAGTATATCTGAACTGGTGGATCTGAAAGAAATACTGAGCTTCTGGGTTCATGAGCTTGCCTTTGTCACACCCTGACCCACTACCAGAGCAGGACCAAGAATGTGCCAACCAGCCTCTGTGAGAGCTTCATACAGAGGCCAAAAAGGAACCCAGGTATATTTTTGGCTGGATTCTATCCATTTTTGGACAAAACCCTAAATTGAGCTCTAAATGATTTCACAAAAATGCTCTGAAATGCAGTGTCCTGAGTTGTTAGGAATACCCCACCATTCAGTTTCTAGTTTTCCAGAACAGATGTCAAAATTTTCATTTAGAAACAATCCAATTTTCAGTTTGGAGAAAAAAAGAAAAAAAAAAGGCAAAACAAGCCAGGTAATTTAATTTAAATAATCACTAATGTTTGCAGCCTGACTATAAGGTTTGTTGTGAAGAAAAAGCATTAATCTTGAAAGTTTTTGTTTCTTTTAAGTTCCATGTAAGCTCTGTCCAATTATTTAATGTAGTAATAAGATTTTTGGGGTTTTGTTTGTTTTTCTCCTTCCTATTTGCCTTGCATTAGTTATCTCTCAACCTTGCTCCATTTGCCTCTCTTTAAAATGTAGAGAAATAGGTGCTCTCAGAGGGATAAAACCCAAGATCCTCATCCTTTCCAGAAGTGTCTTCCTTTATAGAGGGCTGTTACTCAATGATGTGTGGATGGTTCTTGCCATCGTCCAGTCTTGCAACTCTGTTCTGATTGTCAAGTGGCAAAAAGCACACCTCTCGGAAGTGAGCCAGCACACAGTCCACATAGCCAGAGCCTGCTGCAACCTTCAACAGGAAGGCAAAGCAATTTGAAGAGTAACAGCAAAAGTTAATATTTTCCTTTTCTAAAAACTTTCTGCCTTACCCTGGATTCTCAGTGGAAAGAATAAACAGCATAGAAACCAAATTAGCTCTTTGCAAACATGAAAGGCTGAGCTGACCTCTGCAGCAGAACTTCTGCAACCTGTAAGACCCTGGAGGATCAGCTGGCCCTGTTTTGTTAACTGTAAAGGCAAAACATTGTTGAAAATCATCCCTGGCTGTGATTTACAGCTGGAAAACTTATACTGAGCCATATACCAGAAGAGAGTGGGACAGGGCTGAACATACAGCTCCTGAAGAGAAAGATTTGAGTATCAGAGTGATACCATGTTGTCCTGGTTCCCCAGGCACAGACCCATGGGCCAGCCAATGCAGGCAGGCCATGAGGAGCCCTGAGTCAGCTGGGAGATCCAATCAAGGCAGCTGACCCAGGCTGACTCACAGGTGTATCCCATACCACTTAATCATGCTCATTATAAAAGGAGGGAGCTCATTAAGGGTGGAGTTCATCTTCCTGGGGCTCCTTCCTCTCGGTCTTCTGTTCCTGCTGCTGACCCCAAGGACCAGGGTGAGTAGAACCTTGTACACTTTATGTTGGTGATTGTATTAGTTTTGTTATTTCATTAACTCTGTTTCTACTTCAAGCCGTGGGGCTTCTCCCTTTTTTAATCCCATTTCCCTTCTCAGCTGGGGAGGGGTCATTGGGTGGTAGAATAACTGCTACAGTTTACTCCCAGGTAGAGGCTAAATGTAGACACAGCTGAAGATGGCTTTATCCCCTTCAGATTAATTTCAAAATATATTAAGAACAGAAAGTGTGAGGTTTTGAAACTTTTTTTTTTTTTAGTTTCTTTTCTTGTTCAGTGGTTTATGCTGGTTGATTATGGAAGAATTCTGGTAGGGTCTTACAGATGCTAGGATATTCATTATCTGGATTTGTCGTGAAGGCAAGACTAGCCTCTTAGTCTCTTCTGGGAACCAAGATATTGACAAAACTATTTTTTAAAAGCTGAAGCTTAATAGGAAATAACAAAGGGCATGCTTGGACACTGTTTCAGAAGATGCAGTTGTGACCCTTCCGAAAGGCAAGATAGAGATATAAGAGGGATTGTTTCACAAATAATTAATTAGGAGTTCAGTTCTAACATTAGTCTGTACATGAAGCTTCCAGTAAGGTTTACAAAGGTCTGCGCTTAGAGACGGTTAAAGCACGTACAGAGCTCCCTAAAGGTTGGGTTTTTTTTCAAAAAAGAAGGGGTAAGAAATGCATGAAATTTCCATTACAGTAATGACTAATAAGTGACCTAGACTCTATTTTTCAGGAAACAAATGTTTAGTAGAGCTCTTTCAGACACTAATTGTCATGTTATTGCTATTGTTCTAGCAAACACAAATAGGCAAAACAATTCTGCAAAATGAAATTAGCCTTGATAAATGTATTGTGCGATCTGTGGCATTGGAAAAAGTCTTTTGGATGAATGTAAATCTCCTAATCTCTCCTTAGAAATTGAGACTGGTGTGAATTCTCTAAGCCTTTTCTTAGTAATGGTAGTTAAAAAAGCCTTGCTTTTCTGGCAAAGTCTCTCTCTGTAAGATCCCTATCACCTGAAGCTGTGCATCTCCACTCAGTCAAAAAGGACAGAACAGAGAAGGTACTTGATTTTGTTAAATCTTTCACCTGATGCCTTTTCTTAAGAGATGGAAATATCCTGTTGACTCTCTT
Source organism: Podargus strigoides (assembly GCA_028020825.1). Lineage (NCBI taxonomy): Eukaryota > Metazoa > Chordata > Aves > Caprimulgiformes > Podargidae > Podargus > Podargus strigoides. The sequence continues at coordinate 10,430,239 of CM051623.1, read as the reverse complement.
TTTGAGGACTGCTTCTGCCAAAGCAGGAAGGATGCTCGAAAGTTACTAGCCTTATATCAAACTTTTTAAAGTCTAACTGCACATCTGCATTAAGTTCCCTGAAAGACCAGTTCTTCCAGTTCTAGTTCCTCCTGGGATGCAGGAGGACTGAAGCTCTTGCAACCGCCATCATGTGCTTTGGTTTGTGCTTACACAAATCTTACCTAAATCTTCAAGGTAAATCCTGAGGATCTTCTCTTGGTTTCAAGCTCAGTCTGGAGGTACTAAAACTCATGCTATATTCTAAAGGAAGGTAATTAAAGTTGTGCCACTAGGAGGATACATCTCTGGCAGTTAAGATCCAATCTGCCCTTTCTTCTTGTGTCTCCTGCACAGCTGCATGGACTGAGTGCCTTCTGAGTACACCCCCTGGGATGTCCTGTGCAGAGCAGAGCACCACACAATGCTGTCCTATGCCTGGGCACTTGTTTGGAGATGATTTCACCCTGTCAGAGGGGATGTGCATCAGCATCTCCCATCTGGCTGCTCTGGGGGCACACCTGGGGCTAAGCTGCTAAACTACTCCACTTCTAAAGCATGAATGAATCCTTACCTAGATAATGTGCCTGTTTCTGCAAGTGTTTAAGTCTCCTTGGGTGTTGCCTTTGGAAACTGAGCATAACTCAGCGCGATAAATTCTGTACCTTGTTTCAGGTGGCCTGATACATCAGAGTAATACTAGCTGAAAAAAACGTGTAACTGATTTGTCTGGAAACCTTGTTTGGTAATTTGTGCCTAGTGATAATAAACTAGAAAATTGTTAGGATTTGGTTAGAAGAGCTAAGGCATCCAAGATAATTTACGGGGGAGGGGAAGAAAAAACATCTGACTCACCTTCGTTGCTTCATGTGGAAATTTTGTATTTGACCGGCACCTGACTATCCCTACAGACAAAACACCTTTTTCCCTTTGTCTCTCTCTTTCTTTTGTTGGGGGGAAGAGTCAAATATGGAAGACTTAGGAAATGTGGGACATAAGTTTGGGGCTTGTAGAATGTTTCCTTTCAGAAGAAGAAGCAGATGCAAGATGCGAACATAGGCATTGACACTAATGCATGGCTGAGGAAGAGCTAGGATTTGGAGAAATGGTGAGGGTTTATGTAGCAGTGTTTCTTCTGGGGTTCTCTGCTGTCCATAGCAATATGCAGGGAAGAATTTAGGCATAAGGGAATGAACCTGCAGGGGAAAACAAAAAAAAACAACACAAAAAACAGCCCAGAAAGTTGTAAATGTACATCAGAAACAGAAAAAAACCCCAAGATTTCTTTGCTTGATCAGTGTTGTCTACAATGTGAATGGGGTTAGCAACACAAATGTTCTGGTGTAAACAGAGCTTCCTTAATTGAGTCAGCTGTGGGGATGAGTGAAGCTATCTGAGAATTCATCTTCAGTATCATGTATAGCAAGTTGTACAAGCCATTTTTGGGCAGATCAGCTCTACCTTAAACACACACAGAGAGTAGACTTGCCACATGTACAATGTGATGTGCGGCCTTTGCTTGCTGCATGATAATGTTGTTGATCACACAAGCAGTAGTTGAGGCCCTTCCTGCATGTACTCAGAGGGTCTCCCTGGCACTGTGGGAAAGTGCTGTGCTGATGATGGGTACCATTTTGAGCAAAACAAATGTCTTTATAGTAACAACATCAGACTGCACTGAGGTGATGAGTTATATTTGAGTTTGGTTTATCTTTGAGTCCAGCAGTACAGGCTGCCCTTGTCTAGGAAGCATGCTTTCTAGGAGACAGCCACATCAAGTTATTCAATAGGGCTTTGGAGCCCCAAAGCCGAGGCTTTGGTTTTTGGGGTTTGCAATAAAGGGGGAGCCCACATGAGAGGTCTCCCTTGTTAAGAAAGGATCCATTTCTGCTGTTGCCTAGGCCAATAAAAGTCTGGAGAAGCCAGGAATCGCTCACCAAGATATTATAGACCTGCCTACTGCAGCATTTGACTGGAAACAGGCTGAAGCACAAAATGAAATGTATTGCATCCTGTTGTTGTGAAGATATGTTTATTACTGAAGATTATTGATAGGCACATTGGAATCCTTTACTTAGCACTGTGATGGCTACATCCATGGCACAGAGGAAACTGAGCTATCGGCAATGACATTGAAATACATGCAAAAGCCATAGGAGAGTCCTCCTGCCTCATACATTGACAGCAGACTCTTGATGTTTACCACATCCCCCGGATGCCAGATAAAAAGCTGTGAGCACAAGACACAGGATGAGTGGGCAGAGGAATGTGCATGGGGCTTGCAGAGTGGGGACTGGCTCCCCCTGGAAGCTCACAGATGAGCATCGGGGAAAAGACACCACAGAGATGTTAGCAAAGGAAGGTTTGCCTGATGCTGCCTCTGCTGGGTATCAGCCACTTAAGGAATCTAGAGGGTAAAACTAAATCATTAGGTTCAAAAGGGATTTCCCTTGGGTGGCCTGAGAGTGATCCTAACTGAGGGTCGCAAGCTGTTAGAGGCAAGCAAGTCATGGGAAGCAGCAAATAACATGGATCTTGTGAATAGAGAAAGCAAAGCTTTCTTGTGAAAGCAAAGCTGGGAGAGTTTATGGATTAGGAGTTGGCCTGGTTCCCCAGGCAAAGACCCATGGCCCAGCCATGCAGGCAGGCTATGAATAGCCCTGAGTCAGCTGGGAGATCCAATCAAGGCAGCTGACTCACAGGTGTATCCCACACCACCTCATCATGCTCATTATAAAAGGAGGGGATTCAGTGAGGCTGGAGTTTAATCTTCCTGGGGCTCCTCCCTCTTGGCCTTCTCCTGTTGTTGACCTCAAGAACTAGGCTGAATAGAATCCTGTATACTTCATGTTGGTTATTGTACTAATTTTATTTCATTAACTCTATTTCTACTTCAACCCATGGGGCTTCTCCCTTTTTTCTCCAATCCCCTTTCTTGGCTGGGGAGGGTGGATCAGATGGTAGAACAACTGCTAGAGTTTAGCCCCAGGTACTGGCTAAACATAGACAGGAGTGAACAGGGGGGTGCAATCCTACTGATGGAGCTCTGGTTTAGGTTACTGCAAAAGGAGGACTTCTGGTTAAAATAACAATTACGTTTGCATTTAGTATGTGTTTACCTTTCTATTTTATGTGTTCACTTTCTTCTTTGTTGCTCTGTTCTGTCTTTTGTTTTAAGCCATTTACTGCTGACATCATTTTAAAGTGTGTCAACTCTCTGTGAGCACGCACAATAGAAATCGGTCAACATGCATTAATTCTAAGTCTCTCCACATGAGCCACAGGTATGGCTCACATATAGACAAAATGAGTGGCAGGTTTCTGGAAATAGTTCTCCCACTGTAACCATCACACAGTGTGTTGCTTAACAGTTTTTTTAAAAAGGTGTCAAAATCAGTCAACTTGATTTAAAGAACATTTGCTAATAGCTTGTCAGGTCTGTTGCAGTTTTCAAGCAAATTAAGATGTTGATTTATTTTTTTTTAAGTAGTAAAAATCTGGAGTATGACAACAAGTTGAAAGATTAGTAATACTATTGGGAAGTTTTGATAGTCTGTGCCTGTGAATTTTAATGTCTAGCAGCAAACAGCTCTTAAACAGTGTTCTAGCACATCTTTTATGTTCAACTTTATGATGTGCACCAGGCAGCGTAAAAACATCTATATGAGTGCAGATGTGCTGAGCAGGGCTAAAGAGTTGTGATAAATGTGTTTAATGTACTTGAAAATTTAAGAATGTTTTGGGAGCACAATAAAAATAAAAATGACACCAGAGTAAAACAAGAAGTTACAAATGCAAGACATACTTAGTGCTTCTTCACAGAATAAAAAAAAAAAAAAGGAAAGAAGAAATGTATGGTCTCTATTCTGCTGTCCTTAAACAACAACCTTTTTACTACAGCCATACTGTTGTGATTATACAGCTGAGGTGCTGGCTTCCTGAGTATGGAGAACATCCCTAAAATAACTGTGGTGGTGTTCCAGTTTGAGTGTTTTTAGAATTTGACCCAAACACATATTCCTTGAAAGATATAACCAGATCACAGGAGGAAGAGAGGTGAAAACATATGTTTGGGAAATTTTAATCTCTGCAAAGATAAGAACAGCCTCTGCTAAATCCCATTTCTTGTGCATATAAGTACTGCACTCTTATTTTGTAATTTGTATCATACAGAAAGAGCTGAAAATTGGTATTTGCCAGTTAAAGGGGCAGGTGATTTTCTAAGTTGTGTGGCATTAGACTCAGTCATTTGTTTTCAATTTTTCTGCTGTGTAATTTGAGAAATTCAGAAGTTCCTTGACATTCTTTGTCTAAAAGTCAACCTAGACCTTGGAGGCCTGGGGAACATGTATCGGGCCATAGGTGCTGCTAAACAAATAGCAGTGTAAATGCCACATTTGTTTAACAGAGTAATCTCCTCACATTAGCTGCTGTTTGAAATTAACTTGTTTGCTTGTCTGTTTTTCTCCACCTTGAGCAGTGGGAGGAATGTGGGAGTACAAATACTCCATACTATGTAAAATAAGTTTCTTGATCAAGATTTAGCCACTGTTTCTGGACCTTACTAGCTTCAGTGAGAACTATGCAGTCAAACTGAGGTTTATAAGGCCTGGAAAGATCAGAGGATGTTTGTTACAAAAAAATACCTGAAAACATTTCATCAGATATTAACTGCTTTTCTTTATTTAATCATTAAATAGACCATTAATCTCTTAATAGTTAAATTGCTCAGCTTTCCCCCTACACACAGACTTACTAACTCCTCCTATATCATTAATGATGATGTAGATTAAAAATTTATATGAATAAAGAAAAACTGTGCAATTGTATTATTTAACATTTAAATCACAAAATTACTTCAGCGACTGTCCTGTTTATACTGGAAATCAGATTGTACTGGCAGTGACTGGGGAAAGAACTTCTGAATATTTATCTTGTTATAGACAGTCTCATTAGTTTTTAAGATCTGTAGTGGCAGTGTACGAGGCTCTTGTCTTTTGGTTATTAGCGTGGCTGGCACATGATTTGGAAATCACTAAATAATAAGCCAGGTACTCATTGCAGCTTTAATCTTTTCTTCAGCTGAAAAATCTCTGATTTTAAGGTATAATGAAGAAGGCTTAAAGTTCCATTTCTTTCTTCCTCTGGGGAGGTGCCCTTAATAGTTTGTGGTTTGTGTTTGATAGGCTGTTCACTTCCTGGCAGTAATGGTGGTTTGAGGTGGCTTTGGAATTGTCTGAGATAAGCTTGGGATACTCACTGGTGTTTTTTACCTGCTGGAGACCACTTCTTTTTAACATCACTTTTGACGAAAGTGCCAATAGTAGTATGTGTAGTCATCAAAGCAACAACCCAGTAGCTCCTCTAAAACCTAGGCAAGCCAAGTGAAATGCATCATAATTGAAAAAGATATCAGAAATTTGCTTTTGAATTTCACTCTTGATATGACTAGTTGCAAACCCAGTGACACGTTGCTGCTTGGTGCTTTGCTCCAGCTGTGAAGCCTTGCGATGTATTAGCTGTGCCTAAGTGATGCATTCCTTCAATCTGTGAGTCCTTAAGCAGAAGGGAGAGGAATCTCCTAGTTTTCCTCTTTATTTCTTCGTGGCATACAAACCACAGGCTGCCTCAGCTCTTGTGCTGCTCGCTGTGCACAACAGGGATATAATAAGTGCTGTCTTTCTGAAGGATGAACTGAAAATTTTTTCTACAGCTGCTGTGTTGTGGTATAATATACTTATGAATGAATAACTAAAAGTTGTTGCAAAGTGATGTGATATAATTAAAAATCCCCTTTACAAATACATTTGTAAAACAGACGGACAAGGAAGTACGTTGATTCAACTATTGGCATTGTGAAGTGTCTTCATGGTATCTGTGGGGTTACAGCGCATATAGTGGGTTATTACACATGCAGGTTCAGTGTCTAAGCAATTGTTTCTTTTCATCCTTCCTACTGTTAATTAGTTGGCAGTCTTTTACATGACTCTCATGCTAAAAAAATTACTTTGCCACTTCCCTTTTCTTTCATGGTCTTGGATATTTCAGTTCCAAGTAACTACCATAATTTAGAAGCTACAGTAATGGGTTTATAGCAACTGAAATGATGACAGTAACACAGGTGTAGAAATGGGAATGTCCTGGAATGCGAGAAGAAAAGTTCATGTTCTTGTCCTGTTTTGACTTACTTCAGATGAACACCATGTCCTTTATTCCTATTTTAAATTGATACATAGGTAGGTAAGATGCCTCAAAAACTAAGTGATCCTGATACCAAAAAAAAAATCAGATAAGTCAATACAGAGTTCCCCTTTGCAGAAATACCTGTCAGAAACTCTTTTGTGTAAGAATGAGAACTGTATTGCAAAATTCTCTGCACAGTGAAAACAGTCTTTAATGTTCTAATATGTTTAAAAGCTCTAATCCTTGCCTTTATTTTTAGAAGAGAATTTAAGCCTGCTTTTTTGTTTTATAAGGTGTGGGGAGAACAGGACCCCACAGGGCTGTTGGAAGTCTAGAAAGAGTGGCAGTGAAACTTTAGTTGGTTGTGCCTGGGCAACAGGCCCCTTGAAATCCTGAAACAAAGGGGTCTCTGGAGGCCTGAAAAAGTAGTTAGTGCCAAGATTTTTTTTCTTGTGCTGTGGCAATGTGGCCCAGTTTGTTCCCCTCCCCAAGTTAATACAGAAATGAGGATGAGCTCCTTAGCCAAATCTGTGGCAGTTTACATTTTTTCCTTGGGTTCATCCCTGGTTAAATTGGCCAAAGGATGGTGATCATCATGCAAGTGAGGCTCCTGTGATTGTGGGATAGCCATTGCTGTGTTACACCACAGCAGCTGTGGTAAAACAACGCACAGTGCTGTGGATGGCTGAAGTGTGTAACCACTTGTGATCATGTTTCGTAGCTGTGTTACTTCTCCAAGGTGATCAAGACAGACCCCTTAGTGAGACAGCCAGCCTGTGGCAATGGACGCAGACATGAGACTCTTCCCCATCCCCTGTCCCCTTTCTACCTACTTCATGAGCAAGCCCAAGAGGTTTCCAGTAGCCATGGCAAGGTTAATCAGAGTGAAGATGGAGCATTACTTCTGACAGGCAGGTCACTAAGCTGGCCTAGCACAGAGCAGGAGGAGGGCTTACCCATCTCTCTCTGGCTGCACACCATGGCTGGCTGCATAGTGTTTTTATGTGGAGACTTGGGAGGATTTCTTGGGTCTCTGGTTTAAGTGTCTGACTTCACCTGTGCCTGAATCCAGAGTGGGCTGAGATGTGGGTGCACACCATCCCCTTTCTCTTGCAAGATGTTGCTTTTGAGCTAGAACAGAAGCATAGCAGGCTCAACACAGCTCTGGCGTATGTAGAGAGCACCTGAGGAAGCCTCATGCCCCTTTTTGTAGGGAAGTAGTCTCCAGAAAGCTGGCACAGTGACTGTTTATTCTGTCTCTGAAAGCTGACAGAGTACTGGCACTACGAAGACGCACTGTTAGACACCTCCTGCAGGAAGAGACGTGAAGTAACATTTTCCAAGTGATTTTGGAGTCCACATGACACAGAATTACCTTCTGAAGTCACTTTTGAAACTATTCCCTCATAGTTTTTCTGGTAATGGGACTCCTGCCTGCATCTTTATTTTGGAAACGCTGCCTGCTTGTGCCAATTTATGAAGTTGTGTCACAGCACTGTGCCTACTTCATCTCTCGTCTCTGGGGACTGTGATCCTGATCCACGTGTGGCCAGAGGCAGTGGCTGAAACTTCAGCCTTCAGACTGATTTTATAAATAAATAAAGGTGAAGTTTACCACTTCCTTTGGATGTGCTCCAGCTACTTAACCATAAGTATGCTGATTCGGAAGTCTCCCATTCAGGGAGAGGATTGTGTTGTGATTGCTGTTAGTGTTCCCACATTTGGAGGGACTGGGTGGGATTTAGTGTTGTGTTTTTTTCTTTTTTTGCAAATCCTCTTTCTCACTTGGCCTTCTTGTGGGTGGCTCTTTAAATTTAGACAAGGCAGAAAGCTGCTGTTTCAAAGTGGCTGTTTTTTAACTGCGTGCTCGTTATTGCATCTCCTGTTCTTCCTTCTGGTGGGTATTTTTGACTTGTCTCATGTTGTCAGTAAGTGTTTCCTTTTTATTCCTCAAAGTTCAGACAATGAAGTTTGAATCCAGCAGGAGAAGCAGTCAAGTTGTGCGAGTGCACCTTCCCGTGATATTCTGACCCCCATGTTAAATCAACAGCCTTGCAAGTATTTAAAAAGTATTATTAGTAAAAATAATAATGTATAATTATGATGCATAATTATTGCTAAAGCAACAGTCATGTGATAGAGCATTTTATAGGTATATGAACAACCTGCTACTTAGGTTTCTGAGGCTTTCTGCATAGTTATTCTGCATCATTTTCTGCAACTTGGCTCTTAAATAAAAGTCTTTGTGTTCTGTTTGTAATTGCCTTGGAGAGTTGATGTGGTCCCAAAGCCAGGCAGCTGGGTCCCTGCTCCTTACCTTCTTTCTCTTAAGGAGTTCTGAAAGATGTTGTCTTTTCCCCCCAAAAATATCCATTTGACTGGTATAGTCTGCCGTGATAATGCTCCTTGATTGTGAAAATTCATTGTCAGAAAACAGTTAGAAAACCCTTGGCCCAAAACCCATAAAAATGTTATGTTTTTCCTATCTCTTCTATCTATGAGGTCTGAGATACTGTGACCTCGGTTAATGATAATGTTTTGTCATCAGTTTTCTGTTCAATGAGATAGTCAGCAAGTAACCATCTGTGCTTCAGCGGGTAACCATTCAAAATCCATGTAAACAATTCTGTGCATGGCTGCTAACTGCTTAAATGCATGCTGGACAAACTGAGGCCCATTAGGTCTATGATGTCTAGTGGGAATAAGTAAGCAAAATCAAGTGACTTCCTAAATCATACTATCTATTGCTAATGATTGCTGAACACAGTATATTTGCTGTGCTTGCACACTCTGCAAAATGGTCCTGTGCATAGCTGGGGTTTTTTTCCCCCTCTGGGGCCAATTTTTCCTGTGGTACTGGAATGGATTCTCTTGCTTGACTTTGCCTGTGTTTTTGTCACACGTGACAGCCTTAACAGTTTCCTCAATATTTTTGTTCATCTGAGGACTCATATAAAACATATTTGACCCTTTTTCTAGGTCTATAACTAACCTCTGTATCCTTTATAACATGTTCTGCTGTAACATCTGAGGAGTCCACATTCCTTTGGCATTAAACAAAATCTTATCTACTCCCTACAACTGCTTTTTAACTTGGTAGTGCTACTGAGGCATCTGCTTCCCTGCCCACCCTATGCTTACAGAAGGAATTAAAATCCAGACTCTGCTCCTCAGTAAAGACCCTGGCAATTGTAATTTGGGTACTCCTTGGGACCAAGCATTTGTTGGTTTCTTTTAATCCAACAGAAGGTGTATTGATCACATGTGTTGAATGCTCCAGAGTTTGCTTGTGATCACTGAAGCTCCCTTGGTTTTGATTTTCCTGTTATGTATTTGTAACTGAAAATGCAATCGTTTCGTTCTCAGAGGTGGGGGTTTTTGCTATGCCCTTGCATCTTCAAGTGCTCTTATGTATCTGGTGGGGCTTTTTAACATCTCTGTCCTTCTTCTAAGGATATTCCAGTTTGTTCGACTCCAGCACTCGAGCATTCTTCAATAATCATTTGGAGCCAAGATGTCTGGAAGAGTTTGGGTTCATTGGGTGCCTGACTGTCAGTACTGCATGGCATAGCACAGTGCCCAATTACAAACAGCTTGCATTCTGGATACTCTTAGTTGCCTGTATCCATGACTTCTTTTCTGAAGATGATATATTTTAGCTTAATATTTCTACTGTCAAAACACAGAGGACCAGAGATTCTCTATGCTTTTGTGGAAATGAGGCCAGTCAGCCTCACTGATAAGAAAGTTATTCATATTCCCAGGTTCAGGTAAAGGTAGGGGAAGGTAAAGGAAGACTTTAGACAAGTATCAATAGACACATCAGGATAGATCTTGGGAGAATAAGAGCCCCTGCAGAGAAATTTTTCAACCTCAGTTTTTCTTCCTTTTTGATGTATTATTCTATTTGGTGTGCTTAACTAAGGACTTTCTTGGTTAACCGTCTGTGTTTTAAGTGTTACTTTAGCTTTCTTCATTCTTGTACTGCCAGCACTTCATGTCATCTTTATTATGCCAACATAGTGGCTTGCTGTAGCTTTCTTCAAGTCTTGAAGATTTGAGTATACATTTCTGTGCTTACCCTTGACATATTTAACTTTTGCATAAGGCAGTCATGTAAAATCGTATCCAGGAAAAATATCAAACTGAATATATGTATTATTTACTACTGCAGTAAGAAAAGCACTTTAATTATGGTGAGCAGTGCAAAAGATTGTTGTCTCTAAGGACATATAACACATTGATAAGCAGTAATTGTAGAACAATATGTTTTGGTAAAAAAAACCCAGAGGATCTCTAGAGTGTTCACTTTCCACATCCTCAATACAGTAAAATGTAATACTACACAATGATAAAGTTCTGAGAGTTTTCCAGTTCAGTTTTTGCTTTGATTAAGTAGGAAGATAATTTGCAGATGATCTTTAATAACAATTATATTATTATTACTATTACATAACTCCCTACCCACCACAATTTATTTAGTGTCAGGAAGCAAATCTGTCTTAGATTGTATTAATGATATTTTTTTTGGCCTTACTTTGTAATGGAGGGCAGGAGTCAGAGGAACACAATTCACTTTCTGAGGTCAGTGGAGGTGTTGACTAACACATTTCCTGTCAAGGCAAGGCATTGAGATGTTGACTTTGATGTCTTTGGCTTTCTACATGTAGCATTTTATTAATTGACTTTCTTTAAACTTTGTGTCTCTACCAGAACTGAAAGGTAGAATATGAGGGCATTTTGGGGCCAATGGTATGAGGTGGCACTCTGTTGACCCTTCTGGAGTAAATGCTGCTTGTGTGGTTTGGCTGCAACAGCAGAGGAGACTGCATTCAGTGACCCATTTGTCCCTCCTAGCACAGCTCTCCAAAACAAGTGATGGTTTATGTGTCAAATGCATGCATATCACCACCCTCAACTATCCCTAAACAGAGCATCCTTCAAGCTAGGTGCTCTGGCATTCACTGTTTTACAAGGAAGTCCTTGGATACTTTGACCGTGGATGATAATAAAAAGTTAACAAGTGAACAGCTGTGGGATGGAATTATTGGAACTCTCATAGAAAAAGGACAGTTAGATTCCCTGAAAACAGTTCACTCCTCCATAGTGTGGCACTGCTGCCTGATTATACGTACCCAAATAAGAACGTGCTTGTTCAGTCCCATTTGTGAGACATCTGCTAATCAAATATTCACACTCTTTTGTGCAGCCATAGCTTTTAGCATCATGTAATAAAATGTGATATCTGTTTTATGAATAAAAAAACTTCAAACTTTTTTTTTTTCTCCCAAGATTTTTAAGGATGACTTATCACTGTTGTTATCATTCCTGATATTTGCAATATTTACTTGAATGTATGTCTTTAGGGCTCTAATTTCTTTTTGTGGGTGAAAATTTTAACTGTCACAAGAAACTCAAAAAGGTAGTGTTTAAAAAAAAACCACAACCCAAAACAAACAAACCCCAAAACCACTGAGGCCAGACATTGATGTTGTGATGTGGAAAGTAAGTCATCAAGCACTCGGAAAAACCTGAGTCACTGCTCATTGGGAAAACGTTCATGTCAGGGACTCCTCAAAGTTGTTTTAGTGTTGGAACATATATTCCTAGAAGTTCCACTTTTGTGAATTTTAGAGAGATGAGCCTTTAACACAGTGGTCAGCGTTGCCATCGAATCAGTGCTCACAGGGGATACTCTGTATCTGGCACACAACACTGGAAATGTGCCTATCAGGGAAACCAGTGGAAGTATCTGGTCCTAGTGGTATCTCAAGACGGCAGTCAGTAAAATATGCTTCAGAGGAAGGTGTTTAAAAGCTTAAATTCTACTGTGTAAAATAGTGAAGTAATTTTCTTAGCAGGAGAGAGTGGAGTCTGACATAATTCAGTATGTTTTGATCTTAATATTTGTAAGCTTGCCTACATTTTTTTTTTTTCTCTGAATAATGTCTTGTCTTATGAAATACTTTGGCTAAATATTAGTTATTTTTTAAATTATTTTATGCAGTGTTCCCTTTCTGTATTCTGACAGCTGTAAGTCATGATGTTTAGTTGACTTGGCATCTAAAGCAACAAATAGCTCTGAAAGTCTCCCCTTCCTGCCCCCTGCTTTGAGCTTAAGTACACCTATTCGTCTGATTTTTTTTCTTTTCATGGTTATCTTCTCATTTTTCTTTCCTATGTATATTTTGCTGATCTCCTTTTTGAAATAGGCTTCACAAATTATATGCAGTAATCGGGGCAGGGGCAGAGTACTGGCTTCTTACTAGCAGTAAAGACTATCAGTGCTAACACCCAGTATTAGTTCAAATTCCATGTTTATAGGTGAGCACCTTGCTTTGTTCTTGCTGTCACTGTGTTTTGACAACATGGTCGTATTTATCTGACCACTGGTACACTCAGGTCTTCTACTTGAATGGTTACAGGTGACATAAGAATCACATGTGAGCAATATAAATTGCTTTTTCCCTGTGTTTCAGTCTGAGTTCTTAAAGCAGAATTTTATCTTCTGTCTTGCTCTGGATGTTTGTTATTCTGTAGAAGAGTCATCCTTATATGAAGTTGGATAGCTGTGCAGATAACAAGCTTTACTACCTTTTATTCCTTCAGATAGTTTAAAACTCTGATACAGTCTAGCCTGTTATTCTGGACTAGAGCTCTGAAAAAATTTGTTTATATACTACCTTGCCCCATCAGTTCCTTTGGCAAAGAATTGGGCGAAAATGTGAAACAAACAAAAAAATAAACTAAGCAAACATCTGGGCTAAACTTAGTTTAATGTCTGCTTTCCAAGTCTTGGGTTAGTTTTCCAAATTAAGGTTTTAATTTAAATGTTGAAAGGAAGAATTTTTGTCAGGCGTTGAGATCATGAGGATAGTAACTCATCTGCAGATAACGTTTACAGGAAAGAAGAGGAGGTAATGCAAAACAAGATTACATGTCAGAGAAAAACAGATGTACATCAGTCAAAAAACCAATTGTGGAAAATGACAGCAAATTGCATAGATTTCATACTACCCTATCCTGCTTCCCAAGGGAATGCACATAGTCAAAGAGTAAAAGATTTGATTTATTATTTTTCAAGCATCTGATGTTATTGCTAATGGCTTTGCACAGACTATTACTTCTAAATGCTCCATGCTATGTAATTTGTCTAACAGTATACTGTAAATTGAGATACTTCAAAATACTCAAGAAAACAATCCACACCAAGATAATAAAACACCCGGATGGTTTAAAAAACTATGAGTGTATTTTAACTAGTGTCTCTCATCATGTACTTTGGGTTTTCATGTTTAAGACTGACAGTTTAAGGAACTGTTTGTAATTGTCTCATTAAAATTTTTGAGCTGTAATTACAAAGATATTAATTTGGAATAACAGAGAAATAGTTTTTTTAAGCTTCCTCAGTTTGTGTGAGACAAGCCACATGGTTAGGTGTGCTTCTGAATTAAAGTAAAAAATTCAGTTGTCATTTCTAGAGCTGATCTGCTATTATTCTGGGTAGGATGTGATACTATACTGTTGCATGAGCTGCTTTTTCCTCTCTTGAGCTGCTTTCTTGCATATGCAGAGACTCGGGTGCAGTAGAACTGAAAACCACTTTTTCTGGCAGAAGTGAGACTTCATATTCTGTGACCACAGCAATACTTGGGTCAGAGGTGCCTCTGTACAGTGAACAACACATTGCAAAGTAACAGACAGAAAGGAGGGTAATCCAGTTAAGACTACAGGACAGTATTTCAAGTGAGACTTGGCCACTGCGTTCTTTGAAACTCCTGCTTGGAAAATCTAGCAGTTCACATCACTGATGAGCACATGGCGCTGTGACTTAATCTTTTTATTCTGGGGTATGTTTGCAGTGACATTGGTGAATCCTCTGTGCCCCAAATCTCTACTATTGAAATACAGAATAATTCCTGAAGTACACAAAAGCCATAGTCATGTTTATATTACCACAAATGTGAGAGATGTTGCAGGTGTGCATCCAACCACAAAGGTAGGGAAAATTCCAGTGGATGTGGTAATATGCAGCTCCAGTAGCCTGACCCCTATTTGCTTAAAGGGTAATCAGTGATCTCGGATGATGTGGGGAAAGAACAGAGAAATCTGCAAACCCAAAAGGCTTCATACAAAGTGGGCAGAATTGTAATTGCAGTGGTTCCAGGTGAAATGGTTCAAATGCACAACAATAGTATTTTACACTTTCCTAGAACTCCAGAATTCTAAGGAAATGTTTGCAATTTACTTAGTAATCTAATTTCTACAAATTAATAGACTTCATAGAAAATAAAACAAGAAAAAGGTTATACATACCCTTAAATAGCCAGAGTACTTCAGAGAAGAATAAAACTAGTAGAGTTCATACATCTACTAGTAACAAAACATCGTAAATCTATTGTATTAGAGTGTATTACTTTATCAGTAATTTAATGGGACAGCAAAATTACAATGAAACTTCTCTGAAATGAAGCTTTTCCTTTAAAGAAGGTCCAAGTCTTTGAAAAAGAAGCTGAACAATTTTTTTTGTTTCCATTCTCAGATCTATTGATATGCATAATTTTGACATCAACCTGATTACTACTGAATAGATTAAGAACATGAGGAAATGAGCATTAGTGGTCTTTAATTCAAGGAAAATGTACACCCCAGTGGTGTTTGCTTTCTTTCCTTCTTTTTAGACCCCAGTTCAAACAACATATCGAGGGAATACCCAGTGCCAGCCATTGAGAAATGTGCCTTTTTTTAAAATCAGTTCCTGTAGGAGACTGTGCCGAGGACTGTGCCATGTGTGGATAAAGGCCTCTGACACAGAGTACTCTGTGCAGGCGTGCAGGTTGGTTCAGTGACAATCTGAAGGCAATGGGTTCTACAGGAGCCTGATCTGGCAGATTTCACTTCGATTACAAGAAATTAATCCCTTGTTCAAGAGACCCAAAATAGAAGCTCTTTTGCCTGCCTGGTAATTAGTCTCTTGCATATTTGCATGTCATTGGCTTTTTCTCTACACTTAATGGCGCAGCTGCTTTTTGCTCATGATGAATTAGAGTGGGGATGAGGAAAACATATCCATTTGGTAGTAATGGTGTGTGTAATAAACTTGTTGCCTCTTGAGTGTCTTGGTCATAGTGGTCTCCTATTAGTTCCAGGAATGCTTCACTTCTTTCCTTCCTCCCTCTCAGTTCCCAATTACTTGAAGTACAGATTTAGTGAAACAAATTTCAGTATCATCCATCTTCTACTGAAAGCTCAGTTATTACTGAAAAGTTTATACATTCTATCAGCCATTCTGAATCGGTGCCTGCACAAATCTACAAATAATAAGCAGGGGAAAGAAGAGCAAAGTAGGGAGCAAATGGCTAGTGCAATTTAAGCAAGGAACATATTTTTGCTCCATTGCCTTTCACCTCACAAGCTGCATATAGCCAAATTAATATTGTCCATGTGAGGACTGAAAACCTTCCTTTCCCATCATGATTTGTATGCACCCTGCTTTAGCCAACAGGAAAACCAGACGCACTTTAGTACGTAAACAACCTGCTGGTTCTCCTGGCCTTCCATGGAAATAATGAGTACAGTGTGGAAGTGAATATAAATAAATTAATAACTCTTTACTTTGAATAGCTGGTGAGTATTTAAGATCTTAATTAGGAAGAAACATCAGTGCCAGAGTTATAAATCATGGTGAACCTCTGACCACCAAGCGTGAGAAGCTTCTTTGTTGAGTTGCAGAGAGAGTCACATAGCCAGAGACAGCTTTGTGCGTTGTAAACTGAAGGAAAATTAAGCTAACATATAGGCTGTATGAAATTTGAATTAAAAGTTGGAATTGGAACTTGTTCTGCACTGGGTTGTGTCGTGTGAAATCACTGGAAGAGAGCAGGGGCCACAAGAATCGCTCTGTCACTAGAATGTTACCAGGGAATTCCATGGTTTCCTTCTCTAATACAGAAACTGCTGTGCAGCCAGAGCAGATTCCATCTCAGCACTGGATTCCCTAGGAGTTAGAGTATGGTTGGGTAACAAAAATAAGTTTTTATTGGATAGAATGTCTTGAAGTTTACATTGCCTGGACTAATTTTTTTCTTCAGATTATCTTTCTCTGGAAGTATTTACCCTTCCAACTTTGTTTTTAATACCAGTGTTTCTCTTATTCTGTTCCTAATTTCCTCTTTGACCTTAAACTAGTACTTGTGAGTATATTGCTGATGTCAGGGCTTAGAATTTGAGATCGAGTACATGTTTTGATCCCTGCTTTTCCTAATGTACAACTTTAAAATGACATCATTAGTTCTTTTATACCAATCAAGAGTTATTGAAAATGTCTTGGCATTTCTGTTTTTTCTTTTAATATTCATTAGGCTAAATCAAGTGATCTATCTGTGGGGAGAATTAGCAGGCTTTAACCTTTCACCTTCTTAGGATTTGTTATGAAAAAGAAATGTTGCATGCTGTAAGTGCTGAGTTTGTTACAGTACTATGAAAACTGTTAAGCCATAGTTACAATTTTTTGCCTCTGAATGGACAAAAATAAAGTTTCCTATTTGCTCCATGACAGTGTTGAATCCTGAACTGAGCTCACAGGAACATGATCTAGTAATCCAGCCCAAATTTTCACTAGCACCGCTGATGGATTGAGTCTACACAGGTCATAAGCAGAAGGACTGAAAAAAGGGTCAACCATAAACACTTAAAAGCTCATAGAAAGCATAGCCAGAAGCTCTGTGGACTGCCTCCAGGTTTCTTTTCTCACTCATCAGCGAAACTGGTGCAGAATAAGATGAAGAACTAAGTAGCTGAATGTATGTACACAATTGTAACGATTTATATATTTTAATTTAGGATGAGATTTTTGTATGTTATGATGAATTTCAATCTTAACATAAGAAAACACTTCTTTACTGTGAGGGTGACTGAGCACTGGAACAGGCTGCCCAGAAAGGTTGTGAAGTCTCTGTCTCTGGAGATGTTTAAGACCCGTCTGGATGTGTTCCTGTGTGGTCTACTCTAGGATCCTGCTCTAGCAGGGGGGTTGGACCCGGAGCCCTGAATTAAGGTTGACATATGGGTGGTTCCCACAGTCCTTCAAAAGGAGGGGATGAGTTTGCCTTTTGGCTTTCCTCCAAGGTGTGGCTGACCTTGTAGGGAAAGCCCTTGGGTAAACAAGTCCCAGGTACCCTGCATTGGGTAAATGAGTGCAGGTGTCCTGCTTTGGGCATAAAAGCTGGGACCACTTGCAGGAAGGATGGAGTGTCTATCTGTGAGGTGGATGCACTTTGCAGAGTGTCCCTGTTGGAGAGGGACCTCCTGACTCTTGCTGCAACTGGGTCCTGGTCAGGTTTGGTGCTTGTGAATGTGGGCTTTGTGAGAACAATATGTGGCTACCTCTCTCCTATATTATCCGTCTGTTGGCTTGGCTGTCTCCCATCTCTGCCATGGGAGACTTCATTGCTTTGTTTGTCCCACCGATTGTTGGCCGTGTTGTACCATTCCTGGGGTCGCTGGGGTTGATGTCAGCTATGTGTAAACTGATAGGCTTGTTTGTACCCCCAGCATTCACCCATATGAACTTTCTTGTGTGTAATAGAATCTGGCTACTGGTTTGTTTTGCTACTGGCTGCATCCTTTGTGCTAGGCCTACTAATTGGCAAAACAATAAGATAATCTTTGGAGGTCCCTTCTAATCCCTACCATTCTGTGATTTTAAAAGGCTCTTCTTCTCCAGGCCTTCTAAGGACCCTGCAGACCCTTTCTGGATAACAAGGCAAATGAGAGGGACTGTTCTAAAAAAAATACTTTTAAATCCCTGGCTCATCTGCAGACTTCACAGAATTTAAAAAATGCAAGACGTGGAAAAGCTCTAGATGAATTGTTTAAATTATCTCTTTTTCCTAGTCAATAGCTGTTCAGTCTTATACAAGAAGAGACAGTGATATCTACTGGGATTTAGCTGAAGGGGATCATGCAGTCCAGGGAACAGAAAAAGAGCGTAGGGTACCCTCAACACTGCAGCTCTTTGTCCAGCAGGCATTTGTAAGTTAAGCATCCTTGTGAAAAGGATGAGAGTTAGTTGCTTGCTTGCTTCTAAATAATAAAGATGAGTTTTTCACTGTTAATGATCAGTGGTTTGAAAGAATAAGGTTTTCAGTGTGCAGCTCTTATTTCTCTACTGAAAGGGAGGAAATTTCTTGTATCAGAGGAGAGAAGGAAACAGAGCACAGCAGGTCTGTCCCCCCTTGCTTGCTAACTGCCCAGAGAGGAAGAGCTTCACTCCTACCACCTTCATCTCAAGCAGTCCTGTGCTGAGGGCTTCACCAGTGCCATAACACAGACATTTGCAAATTTCTGACTTTAGAAAAATGTGGAAACAAAGTCTCTGGTGGACACATAAGTAGTATTTTGTTGTTTTGGAGTTGTGCCTTCATTAATTTTCAGGTGTCTGTTTATGGACTGCCAAAAGGGAATGCTTTTTCTCATTGCACACCTGGAGCGTAAAGAAGGATTGTTTTCTTTGAATAACAAGTGAAAAATTAAGAATATAGAGAAAAGGGATACAAAGTATGATAGTGCACAGTGGGTGAGATAAATGTTTCTTCTTTCATCTGTCTCACTAGCTATTAATACAGCTATTCTAGGGCTAGAACATCCTCCTACTGTAAACTCTAAACAACCTCTTATAATCACAGATCCTAGTTTAATGGAAACTAGGAACTTTTGCTAAAATATTAGATTTTCCCCCTATATATCTTGTCATCTTGTTTTAAAAAAAAATCAAAAAAAAATGAGAAGAGGTTAGAAGGTGATGTTGCCCAGGGAGGCTGTGGAGACTACATCCATGGAGACTTTAAAAACTGAAGTGGACAATGCCCAGGGCAACCTGCTCTAGCAGATGCTGCTTTGAGCAGGTGGCTTGACTGTAAGACTCCAGAGGTCCTGTTGAGCCTCAGCTATTCTGTGATTCTATAATGGCATTCACTAATTTGACATTGACTACTTTCCCAGTTGTGCAAGATAAAGGGAAGATGTCCCCTAAGCAGCACTGAAAAGGCTGTGTTCCAGATTAAACCAGTAGAGATGATGTCAGCCTACCTTACTTGCCAGCAGACCTTATCTCTGAGAACTCATGTAATTTGTTATAATAAAGTGGCTGGTCTAAATGCATTTGCAACTCTAAAAATAACATTTCATTTCAGAATTAGCATATTTTCAATTAAGGCACTCCTGTCTATTACAAAACAAGAAACATGCACATTAACTACTAATTGTTCTGTCATGGAAAAATATATAAATTAACCTGATAAATGTAGGAATAGAGCTCTCTAAGCACAAGAGCTGTATGTGTCAAAGCTGTGAAACAGAGCAAGAAGATTGAAAATTGATTAAATGTAAACTTCGCACTGGAAGAAGGGGAAAAAATTAAGGAGGCAAGATATAGCTATCAAGGCACAGTACTAAGTTTGTTAAGCACAGATCATGATGTTGGTTATCTTTCAAAATGTTATGGTGTTCTGAAGATTTCTGAAGACAGCCTGCTGAGAAGTCACCTGTGTCACTTGTAGTGTTCGAATACCCAGAAGCTACTTGGAAAAAACAAAGTTGTGCTGTGCATGCATTGATAATGTATGTCATCAGCCTCAACTGCTGTCCAAAGTTAACTTTGAATTTATTGTGAGCAGAGTCCTGTGTTCCTTCTCATTAAAATATGAATTTATATTCTGATCACTTTTCTTAAGCTATAGCAAATCACTTTAGGCTAGCCTGTGCCACCTAATTGCTGTTTTGTTCTGGGGATGCTCAGTGTCAGCCTATCTAGATGAGCCCTGTGGGAGTGACAGTCTGTGCAGACCACTAAGCCCCTTCAGGAGGTACCATTTCCTCAGGCTGTGCCAGGTTTGGACACACAATTCCTTTTCCCTCCTCCAGGTAAATAGAAGTGTGCTGAGGATATTAGTAATTCACTAAACCAAGTTGTCACTTGTAGTTGTGCCTTGAAATTTCAAAGCTTAAACCCTATAAATGAATGCTCACAAGACCAGACTTTGAGCTTGTAAATGAGTTCTGGTTGTGGAAGGGGATGAAAAATTAACCTACTAATAAATCATACATATTATCTGAAAAACTGGAACCAAAGAGACAATAGCAACTACAGAAGAAATTTGGAAATCAGGAAGAACAGAAACTTTGGGAAGAAAAATAATAATTTGGTAATTAGTTGATATTCTCAGATTTGCACTTGGTCCTGGCTATTACTTGAGCAGAAAGAAATACAGGCCAGGCTTTTATTTATTAATGTTTTGGGGTTTTTTCTTAATATTCTCTGGATTTTCAGATCATGCCTGTTAATAATAGTTCAACCTGTGACTGTTGTTGCCTGGATTGCTCTGTGGTGGGTTGAATTGCCTGTTTGTTTTCTGCTGAAGTGCTACATTCCTCTAAAAAACAAAGCTTCGGTACTTAGAACCAAGCTTTTGAAACTGGAGGTAAGATTGCAGGCACTTCTTTGACTGCTTAGACTTACCAGCACCAAATACTTTATTTGTTGCAAATTATTTGCTCAGTTGTCATAATGAGGATAACCTTCATGATGTCTTTCAATGCAAATATGATTGAGACAGATGGTGACATCAAGAAACCTCTCTCTGAAAGGTAAATCTGCTTCCTAAGTAGCAAACCTGTTTAGCCAAGAGCTGTTGTTCTAACACCAAAGCTCACACCTGTAGTAGGGGAAATTGCCAAGTGGCACATAGTTTTATAGACATTCATCACCTTCCAGCCAAATGCTTTTTTGTCCAATAAGTTCTTGCATTGTGCTCTCCTATCCATTCTTAAGCATTGGTATTTAATATTTGCTCTTTGCAACCGAATTTTTATTGGCTATCTGATTTATCTTTAGTATATTTAGAAGCTTTATCTGGATTCTGGAATTTGATCTACCTGTGCAAATAGGGGTTTTTCCCCGTCTAAGCTGGGACGCACACACACTATTCCATTGAAAGGCTAGTAAACTGAACTGTAAGATGGTGTAGAAAAATATGAATGACCCTTCTCATGATCTGTTTGAACTGAGCCACTTCAGTACCACAGACTATTCCATAACACATTCAGACTGGGTGATATATTGCATTGATGCTTGTGTCAAAACCACAGATGCACATTTTGCAAGAATTTGGATCTGAATGTTGTTTGTTTGCTTTCGCTAACTCAGGCTTTGATTCTCTCATCAATAAATCTGTAACAGTTTCACCTTTCTCCTTTAACTTTTACACTGTTCAAAGGATAGTACCTTCGCCACCATTTCTCTTCTAGTAAGAGGCATGTTTATAGGTAGTGTCAAGAAGACAGAAAAGCTAAGGACTAGTCATAGATATCAGGTGGGTGGATGGGCAGCCAGCCAGCCTAATCAAGCTGAGATCATAGGCACAAGATACTGCCCTCCTCCAGTGTTTTCTCACCATGCTACCCCTCATGAAGATCCTCTCAAAATACACAGCATTATAGTACTGGGCTCTGAACTCCTAGTGTCCAGCTTTAACTGTGTTTGATTATCATGCTAAAATATGTATAAATGTTCTTTATGGGGGTGAAATACCCGAACTTGAATAGGTTGATGAAGTGCTAGAATATATATTTATGCATTTTATATATATATATTTATATATGTATAAAAACAAAGGTAATCCTACTAATCTGTCCCAGGTTTATTCTCTAATTTCAATGTTTGGATATGCAACAGGTATGCACCAGAGGTTTTTTGAGGTTGTTTGCTGAAGACTAGGAACATTTTATTTGTTTTGTTTTTCTGGTACACCATGCTCAGGTTCAAGGAAGGGAAGCTTTTCCAGCTTTACGCTCTCTGCCTGACTCAGATCTCTGTGATAGCCCATCATTTTTGTCAACATCAACTTAATGCATATTTGAAATATCTGTGCTTTAGAAAGTCTATACAATATTAATGAGATGCTTTGGTTTCCTTTAGCTGTAGACATTTTAGCATCAAATCCACCCATCTCTTCCTTAGAATGTTTTAACAGGAGTTTAAAAGGTAGTTAGAGTATCAATGGGAGACAACTCCTGTCTGTACTTGAGAAATCCATCCTAAAACCACTCCAGTTTCAAATCTGCTTTTCTTGTTTTAAATGGCCAACCCAAACAATCCCGATCTGAACCTGACCTGCAAAGCAAATCATCATAAAATGGCTATTGTAATTTCAATGTTGCTGCTGAAAATACTCTCGATGCTGCTTTAATTAGGACCTGTTTGGTTTCTTATTTAATTAGAATAGTTTCAAGATGAGCTTGCCCTCTAAGCAGTATTGTGCTTAGCCCTGCCAACACTTTCCAGGTAATAGGTTAGGCTACAGCTTTATTGGATGATCTGTTAAGACAGGAACGGCAAAGGCCAGAATTGCTTGTGAGGGAAGCAGAGGACAAGTAAAGATCAGAAGGTTCGTTTGGGTTTTATTTTCCTTCTCTTCACAAGAGAAGATCCTGAGAGACCTAAGAGAGCAAAAAGTTGAGAGGAATTGAAGAAGGTGCATAAGGTTAAAGAGAAGTAGAAGAGAAGTTCCCCTTTCCGGGAAAAGCCAGGGCTACTTCTAGCAGCTACTATTCTTAGAAAAGACTGGGAGATTCCATCTTTCACCTAAATGCTGTTTTCTGTTACTAAGTGAAATCACAAAAAGGAAGACCAGAAATTACCTTCCGTGGTGGTCTGATGGGGGCAATACCAAGAGCAAGCAGTCTGAAAATGTCAGATACTGATGTTTTAAGAAATTTCAGTTAGGAAAATGGGTTTTGGGAGTGTTTTCTTTCAAAATAAGGCATGGTGGAGGTAAACACTGGCATACCTGATGGTAGTAGGAGAGCCATTTATGAAGGCTGGTAGACAGCTGGCATGACTACTTGTGGGTCAATGTAGGCAAATAAACTTCTGGATTGATCAAGAAGCAACTAAACACTTTATTAGATAAATAATTTAAATTCGACTATTTGGTACAAAATTTTTTTAAAAGGGGTGTGGGGGAGGTTTTTTTGGGTGAAGTGAGGGGGTCCTTTTTTGGCTCTTTACCACACCTGATTGAATACAGTTCTATTGGATTTATTTTTCAGTTTATGAAACCTCTTAGAAAAACTTGTCCTGGACTCCAGCTGCCAAGCTGCATGTAAAGCAACATGACAATTTACTAGCAAAACAAGTAGAACTCTTTGGATTGTGGTAGAATGGTAAATATCTACCTTCCTAAACATTGCCACTTGTTTCAAGCTTAAGGAGCATTTTCCCATGTGTAACACAATGTAGTAATTTTTTTGATGGTTTGCTAGTTTTTATCTACCTTGATCCTGACTCAATGCCCATAAAAGTAAATGGAAAGCTGTTATTCCTTCTATAGCACTTTTTTCCCCACAATGCTCCTTTAAAATAATCTAAAATAAAGAATTTTCCCCATTGGGTCATTAGGAAAGAGTTCTTCAGGGATAAGTGTCTCAAGTAACATTATTTTGGCTAAATGCCTTGTGCTTTCTTTTGACTACATGATAATTTTTGACATGCTTAAAATCTCTCATAAAGTTTATTCACTACTTGGAAAAGTTATGGTAAAAGTGTATCAGCTCACCAGCATGAGCACTGAAGTCCGCAATTGTCATGGGAGCAAGTTGGTTGCTGAGAGAGGTAACATGTTCACCCTAAAAGATTTTTAAGAATAGCAGACTGTTTATCTACTAGCACCTAAAGAAAACAGCTCTTCCACACCTTCTCAACATAATGATTTCTGCCTTGAAGGTGTGTAATATTTTAAGTTTCACAGTGTTTTCTTAGGGCTTGGGTGCAGACATGTGATCCCCGTGCACTGTTCTCTCACTGGAATTCTCATTTTAATATATCTTTTTCTTATTGCTATTTATGAAAATTTTGAAAAACACCCCTTAGATTGCTTAAATTTTGCTCATCATTCGGAATGGTGACTACTAGACCCTGCTCATTTAGGGAGCTGTGTTCACGTGGTCAAGTGCAGGTAGCCTCATACTAGCTTCGTCCAGGTCCGAAATAATCAGGTGCAAATCAATTCTCATCCTAGTCCTGAGTGCTCCTACTTGGAGTCATTGCCCATGCTGTTATCTCCTACCCCTGGGTGGACTTCACATAGACCAAGGCCGATGCTTGTCAAGTGTGCAGTCAGGATGTCAAACTGGAGAGAAGGATGTGGCTGATATTTTTGCCTTATGTCAAGTTGTAAAGAACACAGACTAGTTGCACACTAAGTTTCTGCCCCTGCAGCCAGCATAGTTTGGGCTGTTTATAGGGAATTGGTGATGATGCACAAGTATCTCCACTTCCAGCTCAACAGCTCAGTGACTGACATCACTTTGCTTTAGTTCTGTATGTCAGTAGCCATCAAAGTGAATAGAAACCTGAATGTAAATAACTGTGAATGGATAAAGTCAAGTAGAAAGACACAAATACCACCATTTATAGAGCAGCAGAGCATAAGAGCTAGGGTTACTTACAGATAAAACGTGCTAAAATCTTTAAGTTGGTAAGAACTTCAGTAGGTAGCTAACAGTAGTTCCCTCATAACCTTAAAGGCAGAAATACTTTCATTAGGGATTTTATAGACCACCTGGATAGGGATGTTATCTTGTAGTCATGATGCAGTGCCATGGGAAGCATTCAAGAATTTCTTATACTGCTAGGAAAATAAGCATTAGCAATTGTTAATGCCTTTGATTAATGGAAGTACTTTGAATCTTAATGCAATTTTTATAAAGAGACCTTGGAGAAGAGGGTTTGCCTCATACCAACAATCTCTCAGTTTTATTGTCCATTAAAATGATTTTATGCCTTGAAACTTCTGAATCCGTAACAGCAGAAATTAACTTTTCAATATGTGTATGTGCATGTTGTGTTCTGTGTCTTCCTTATTCTTGTCCCTCAGAAAAATTTTCACAGTTACTGTTGCAGGTGATAGAATTTCACTGTCAGTAAAAATGACGCAGAGTTAAGAACCAGTCCCTAAACTGCAGCATTAGATGGCTCCTTTCTGAATAGATGTTACCAAAATATAGTTTAAAATATTGTTGCATCTCGGAGTCTGAATGCCACTGTAGGCATACTCTTTCCTCCATCCTACAAAACATTTGAATATGAGTGGCTGCCCAGACAAGAAACTATCCCATGATGCTGATTGCGTATCATGACAGATGATTGAAGGAGTTAGGCTTGACACCAGTGATCAAACTCAGGCATGTCCAGAGGGAAAGTATTTTAGTAGTCTAGTAGACTGATGCAGCAAGAGAGACGGGTGGAGCTGCTCAGTGAGGTCTTGTACTAGTCCAGTAACACTTACAATATGCACAGAGTTGTCTAAAATGTGCTAGCCCCAAATTGAAGTGGGCCTCATTTGTCAGGAGGAAACAGTAACTGTCGCAGATCATTCCTACTCTAAGACCAAAATGAATTGGTATTTGAGATGCTATATGAACAAAATCCTTAGTTTGCATATACAATTTATCATCTCTCCCAAGTTATTCTGGGCTCTGCTATTGAGTGTTGTGCTACTGCTGCCTTTTTTTCTCACCTGATTTTCTTAAAAGCTGAAGAATTTGACTCCTCAGAATTTGCACTAACCATATGTTTTACTGTATCCATGCCTTTTTTGTCTGCAGTACTGTCTTGGTAATAAATTGAGTTGTCCCTTTGCCATCATCACAAACCTTGCTTCATGTTTTTTAATTAATATGAGCAAAGAACTTCCCAAGACAAAGGTGGCATTTTGAGTTCTTGCTAAATAATGTTGCAGGTTTGATGGGACCAAGTGAGATAACCTACTCTGAACTTAAACGTGGCTTTCTGCCTTCTCATTTCTTGCTGTGCTAAGGTAATATGCTTAAAAATGTTTGAATTGCATCCCAGTAAGCCCCTGTAAAGCCTGAAAGAATACAATGCAGTGTATGTGTGTGTAACAATACACATACACACAGTATATTTAAGTAATAACATGGGAGGAGTTCAGCATGAATTTTCTGCATTATGGAATGACCTCTGCCTTTTTCAGCTTTTTACCTTTCAGTGCATCTATATTAGGTGTATGAATTGTTGTGGTTTTGCTTTCCTTCTTTCCTTTAATTTTTTGCTTAGAAACCTGAGGTACCTGAGTTACAGCAGCAGGTACAAGCGGGCAGTTAATTTGTATTCTGTTAGGGCTGGGAGAAATATAAACTTGCAATCCATAATTAGCTATGAGACACTTAGAAAGCTATTCTCAGGTTGATGGAATAATTTTTCATTTTATTCTTCACACTACTGCTGCTTTAAAGTCCTCTTTGGGCTCTACTTCAGACTATGATGTGGACCTCAGACAAGGTTTTTCCAGGAACCCTTCATCAGTTTAGGGCCCTTAGAGTGTGATCCCATAAACCTCTTGGCGTAGGATTTGCAAAAAGCTGTCCTCAGGAGCTAGTTAAGCAAATACGTCTTCCTCTGCATTTCAGTGCCCTGGCCATATACGTACAGTATGTTTTTAGAGTTTAGATTTCAGTAAACTCTTACCAGCAGAAGTATGGACTCCAATGTATTATACAAATGCGGTCTTTTTGTCCTGTGTTTTAGAGCTGTGAGTTGTTTAGTTGCTTTCTTTTTGCTGCTTTTTTTTTTTTTTTACTGATTGATGGTACAGTCCCAAGCACTCCTGTATCTATACACATATTAAAACATTGTAGTCTTATATCCCAATCTTCTTCTAATGCTAGGGATGTTGTAGTGATAAATGTAATTAGATCCATACGGTGTATAGGCAAGCCTTGCTTTTGATATCTAAAGACAAATAAAGAGAAGTAGTTTTTTAAGTTTTCTTCCAAATCATATTATGCTGCACCCACTTGTATCACCTTACACAGCCAACAAAAGCAGCCGAGGTTACCTGCCAGGCAATCTGTGTTTCTCCCCCATGCAGGGCTCTTGCACTGTGTACCCATAGAAAAACATGAAACAATCTTCTGCTTGGATAACTCTCTTCTAATTGTAATGTGAAAAAGGAATTGTTGGGTGACTTATTTTGTTTTTCTATGAACCAGGAAGCTGTTACATCCCGCTTTGCGTTTTGCAGCATGCTTTCTATTGTACATGCCAGATGGGTCCAGGTGCCTGTAGGGAGCTTTGGTGGAGCTAACAAACTTGGCGATGCGGAGATATCCAACAGATTAGGACCTCTGTTGGGACTGAAAATGTCCCTATGGCCAGGCCAACTTACACAGGAAATAATGTAATGAGCTCCTGTCTTCGATGTTTATTTATCCTTGTGGGTTTTTTTCCAGAATTTTCACTTTGTTTTTGATATTCAAGCACTTAAGAATTTGTGCTGTATTTTTCAGAAAACCCTCCGAGTCATATTCTGTGAATGCTGCTGTGTATATCATGTATTTCAATTGATTAACAGTTTAAAGCCCTCTTTCCTTAGATCAGTTGCTAAAATTAGTAACACCACAAAACTGCTCTGTCTGTAAGCTATGATAATGTCTTTGAAATAAAACACTAAGTTATTCAGTTGGAATTGAAGTTTATGCAAGCTATTCTGGTTTTGTTCAGGGTAGGTTCCCAAGCAGATTAGATTGCATTAGTCCATAATTAATGAACGTATGGTGCTTTGAGACCTATCGATGAAAAATAGCTGTAAGAACTTCTCACTATTACATTTGTTCACAATTAGAAAATCCAGCATCTTACAATTAGTCTGGATGATTTCATTAACTGTAATCTTGATGTGAAACGTTATGAACAAGAGCTACAATCTGAGCTCTTTCAGAGTTCCTACTATAGAGATGATTAAGGAAAGTGTCTGTTTTGTAATGACATTTAAAATGCATTTTTACTTGGTTATTTTGCAGGAATCAAAATGAAACACTTCTATCTTCCAAAATTATGCAAAAATCTTCTACAATCTGCTGTTTCTCTTATTCTTTCCTCCTTCCTATTCCCATAACTGAATATATTAAAAGTGAAGTTAATGGCAAAAAAACCTCTAAAACTACAACATTTCTGAAACTGGACAAATTTTGAAAGTGCTTGAAAAGAAGATTACATCATGGTTGGTAGTAAGAAGTGAGAATGATTTGTACTTCACAATACAATTATAATTTTTTCTCTGCAGCAGTTCTTGGTCACATTTTAGCTTCAAAAATTTTTTCTTTTCACTAAGTTATAACATTTCCCAGCATATTTAGTCCTTCATTGGTAGGAGGAAACTCCTATTTCTCTAGAACACCTCCCAGCTTTTTCAAACACCAATTCTTCTTTGAGTTCAAATCTTCAGGGAACAAGCAGGACTCTGCATTCCTGGTTAAGAAAGTAAAGATACCAAGGAATTAACTGTACATACCTTCAGCTCGCTGTTCTTCTGGCCCTTCCTTCTTTCTGAGACCAGAACAACATTAAAACGGAGAGTTTTTACCTTCTGAATACATTTGCAGGCTAAATCCCTTCAGCCTAACTCTTGTTGCTTCACAGTAATGGGCCCAGAACCACAGAATGTTTGGGATTGGAAGGGACCTCGAAAGATCATCTAGTCCAATCCCCCTGCCAGAGCAGGAATACCTAGGTCAGGTCACAGAGGAATGCATACAGGCAGACTTTGGATGTCTCCAGAGAAGGAGACTCCATAACATCTCTGGGCAGCCTGTGCCAGTGTTCTGTTACCCTCACTGTGAAGAAGTTCTTCCTCATATTTATGCAGAACCTCCTGTGTTCCAGCTTGCATCTGTTGCCCCTTGTCCTATCATTGAATGTCACTGAGAAGAGCCTGGCTCCATCCTCATGACACTCAGCCTTTACATATTTATAAACATTAATGAGGTCACCCCTCAGTCTCCTCTTCTCCAAGCTAAAGAGACCCAGCTCCCTCAGCCTTTCATCATAAGGGAGATGTTCACTCCCTTCATCATCTTTGTGGCTCTGCGCTGGACTCTCTCAAGTAGTTCCCTGTCCTTCTTGAACTGGGGGGTGGGGGGGGAATGAAAAAGAGGAGGACAGCACAGTGGGCAAACAGACTTTTGTGCTCAACTCATCTTGAAAGGTAAAGCACTTGCCTGATGACAGTGCATATACTATGTCTGAGAGCATGTGGGGTGAGAGATGTGTGGCTGCTTTCCACACATTCTCCCGTGCTTTGCTTTTTCTTGGCTTTAAATGGGCGAATTGCCAGTTGGTGTTAGGTTGAGCCTTGATGGCTAAAAGATTGCACAACTGAACATTTGTCTCTTCAAGGTACCAAAATATATTCCTACCATTTGTTAAGTGTGTTAGACCTTAGCATGCGAGATGCAGGTGCGAGAATACACATCGCAAAGTTCATCATGGCACACTGCATAACTATAGCCATCAGTAGCAGGAATTCATCCTTTGTATAGGTATGATACAGGTCAGCAGGCCAAGGGCATGCTGAAGCCACCTGTTTTACTTGAAGGCTGTAGAAAGTTACAAATAGATCCTCCTCAGTTGCTGTAATCTGATGCAGAAATGTTGATGTTGATTTACACCAAAGACCTACCTGGTAAATTTGTGGTCTTTGCACAGAGTGTGCTTTCTTATTTAGCTTTCATTTAACTCTTTGTGGGGAATTGAAGTACTCTAAAGCTTTCTAGGCTGTATAACTCATCAGTGGGCTTGACTGCCATTTGGTGTGAACCGGCATATAGCAGACCAATGTGAAACTACTGTGCTAAATATCAGGAGGCCACGTGGCTTGTGTTTATTATAGCTAGTAATGCATTGGAATGGTACTGAACTTTCAAGGAAAAGCTCCAGTCTAAAGTAACACCTATCTAGTCTACCTGTAGCTATAGAGAAAAAAGGTTTCACTCACTTCGGCGTACCAAAGTATGCTATTGCTAAGTATGTTCCTCATATTTTCTATGTTTTCTTCACTCTTAATAATTCATACATCCCAAAGTCAGTATCTTCATTATTTCTCGTTATAGCTGAATATGTCTGTGACCATGCCTTCCCCTTCTTTCCTTTAGAAATAATTATTTTCCATGCTGTTTATTTTACACTCTTATCACAAGGTATCGGGCACAGACAAATTAATGTAGGGACACAAGAGGATAATGATGGGAACCTGTTACTACTATTTGTGTCCTCTTGGGATTGAAAACACTCATCCTGGAGAAGGCAGGATTTCATCCTCTTGGGAAACTCACTTTAAAATTTTTAACAAAGTTATCTCTGAGTCCTCCATAGTTTTACTTCAAGACAGATTTATTTTTTATTTCACTAGTTTTTGAAAATAGTGGGAGGAAATAGATTTCTCTGGTACTTTTCATTGTATGCATATATCATTGGGCTACATATCATGCTTTCCAGCCCTGTATAAGCTGAAGTGTTTGGAGCTCTGAATGGCATAAATATTTAATTTAGAAACACAAGGCACACTGCTGCCCCATGCATATTTATGGAGCTTCTCACCCTATGAACTCATCCCAGAGGACTTTGAAGAACAAAGCAGCACTCTAGAATTGTGACAATAAACTGTAATATAGTTTATAAAACTGAGAGTACATTTTTTACTAGTTCAAAGCCTCTATCAAACAAGTGTGCCTCTTTAGTTTAAAAGTAGAGCAGGAAATGCTCTTTTACTTTCTTTAAAGGTCAAGTGAGTTAACAGTGAAGATGGAAACAGACCTGTTCTAATCCTAGGAAAACTAATTCGTAGAGAAGGTGGGACATGTAGTCAAGGTTTCCCCATACACTATGTAGAAATCCCTTTTGTTATAAGGTTTGGGTTTTGTAAAGGTTTGGGTTTGTTGGGTTTTTTTTTCGCAAATTGCATATATCTGTTAGTTGCATCACTGAAGATGATGTGAAATTTTGAGACAAAATCATGAGTAATCGTGAATGTTACTGGATAGATGTGAAAAGGAAGGATCCTTCCAATTGTTCTTGTTGCAGAGCAGAAGAAAGGGTGTTGATGAGTCTTTTTATTCTCCCATATAGGTTAGATATCTGTAGACATACTGACAATGGGCAGTTGAAGACACAGTCTGACACTTACTAGGAATTTTTAGAAGAAATTATCTGCATCTTTAAGTAGATAAATACTTTTTAAAAAATTAAAAGCTTCTTTATTTCTTAAATGATTTTGATTTCTCTACTGTAAGACATTATTTCTTTAGTACTGAAATAAAAAGGATAGAGCACAATTAGCAACAGTTTCCATTGTGTACTACAATGACCAGAACCCAAACCTGCGGAGCATTGCACTATGTCAGCCGATCTTTAGCCTGCCATTAAAGTCTTTCTCCCTTGCAATTCAGCAAGCCATGTTTATCAGCTTGATAACTGTTCTCTCAGAGGTATGTGCCATGCAAACCACTGTTTATGTCTGTTTAGGATACTATTATCTATTGCCATACAATCCTGAAGGACATTCCAGTAGAAACATGCAGTCATTTTCTGCAGTTTGGTATTGATGACTGTAGGTACTTCCTTAAAACTAACAATCTTAATTTCATTTTAAACCAGAGACTTGAAACATCAGCATGGATTTATTTTGCTCTCTTTTTCCTCTATGCTCTATAGGATATAAGTATGATTGCATCATGTAGTTGGAATCCGGCCTTTTCTCCCACAGCATTTGTGACATCCATAGTAAAATGTTCACTTGAAATTTTGTCATTTCACTCCTTTTCACTGGCCATTCCATAGATTGGAGATAGCATGGCAAACTCTTCACAGGTGTGAGTGAACACAAAACTGGAAACTTTAGGGAGCCTTAGGGATTTACACAAATACATACTGTGACTCTGTAGTGTAGTATGTAGTTTGCATCAGGATGGTGGTAGTTCTGTAATGGTTCAGTACTCTAAAATGTCATTACTAAGTGCCATTCAGGCTCCTTCATCAGTGTAAAGCTGCAAGACAAAGCATATTTTTTTGAAAAGAATTGCCAAACATACCTTTTCAGTCACACTGGTGATCAGTCTCTTCTCTCCTATCGAAGCATGGTTTCCTAGAATATGTCTACAAAACAGTCACTGAAGCAAAGATCCAGATAGCCCCACACACAGCCTTTGACAGTGGTCAGAAGCTGATTATTAGGGAGGTATGGAAGAATAGAGGAAACATATCATGCTACTTCTTTCAAAACCTCTCTCAGATTCCAAATAACATGGGGCTCTGCCACAAAGCTGTATGTTTGTTTGGTTTTTACTGAAGATAATTCTTTTTAATTGCTCTAAATTGATTTCAGTTCTATTAACCTGTTCACTTAGACATTGAGTCTCTGCCAGCTTTTAGCACCTACAACATCATGCAGCAAGAATTTTCAGCTAGTCTATGTGATCTGAAGTACTACTTTTTTGCTTGTCTTGAGCCTGCCACCTGTTAGCTTTGGTCAGCGTCTGCTCCAGGAGGGACACTTGATGATCATGTGTCATGATGCTGAGGGAGCTGGCAGAGGTCATTGCTAGGCCACTCTCCATCATCTTTGGTAAGTCATGGAGAACAGGAGAGGTGCCTGAGGACTGGAGGATAGCAAATGTCACTCCAATCTATAAGAAGGGCAAGAAGGAGGACCCGGGTAACTATAGACCGGTCAGCCTCACCTCCATCCCTGGAAAGGTGATGGAACAGCTTGTTCTTGGCACGATCTCGAGGCACATCAAGGATGAGGGGGTCATTAAGAGCAGTCAACATGGTTTTACCAAGGGTAAGTCATGTTTGACCAACCTTATTGCCTTCTATGAGGAAATAACTAGGTGGATAGATGATGGTAGAGCGGTAGATGTGGTTTATCTTGATTTCAGTAAAGCATTTGACACTGTCTCCCACAGCATCCTTGTAGATAAGCTGATAAAGTATGGGTTTAGTGATCAGGTAGTGAGGTGGATTATGAACTGGCTGAAGGGAAGAAGCCAGAGAGTTGTGGTTAATGGGACGGAGTCTAGTTGGAGGCCTGTGACTAGTGGAGTCCCTCAGGGGTCGGTACTGGGACCGGTGTTGTTTAATATCTTCATCAACGACTTGGATGAGGGTACAGAATGTATCCTCAGCAAGTTTGCTGATGACACCAAACTAGGAGGAATGGCTGACACACCAGAGGGTTATGCTGCCATTCAGCGAGACCTTGATAGGCTGGAGAGTTGGGCGGGGAGAAACTTAATGAATTTCAACAAGGGCAAGTGTAGAGTTTTGCATCTGGGGAAGAACAACCCCATGTACCAGTACAGGTTGGGAGCTGACCTGCTGGAGAGCAGTGTAGGGGAAAGGGACCTGGGGGTCCTGGTGGACAGCAGGATGACCATGAGCCAGCAATGTGCCCTTGTGGCCAAGAAGGCCAATGGCATCCTGGGGTGTATTAGAAAGGGAGTGGTTAGTAGGTCGAGAGAGGTTCTCCTTCCCCTCTATTCTGCCTTGGTGAGGCCACATCTGGAGTATTGTGTCCAGTTCTGGGCCCCCCAGTTCAAGAAGGACAGGGAACTGCTCGAGAGAGTCCAGCGTAGAGCCACAAAGATGATTAAGGGAGTGAACATCTCCCTTATGAGGAAAGGCTGAGGGAGCTGGGTCTCTTTAGCTTGGAGAAGAGGAGACTGAGGGGTGACCTCATTAATGTTTATAAATATGTCAAGGGTGAGTGTCATGAGGATGGAGCCAGGCTCTTCTCAGTGACATCCAATGATAGGACAAGGGGCAATGGGTGTAAGCTGGAACATAGGAGGTTCCACATAAATGTGAGGAAGAATTTCTTCACAGTGAGGGTGACAGAACACTGGAACAGGCTGCCCAGAGAGGTTGTGGAGTCTCCTTCTCTGGAGACATTCAAAACCCGCCTGGACATGTTCCTGTGTGACCTGATCTAGGTGTTCCTGCTCTGGCAGGGGGGTTGGACTAGATGATCTTTTAAGGTCCCTTCCAATCCCTAACATTCTGTGATTCTGTGATCATTCATGCTTTCATTTCATGTCCATCTCTTTAGTTAGAAAAGCTTTGTGGCAAGTCTCTTCCTGCGCTCCCTCTACCTGTGTCCCTGCAGTGACCTCCTGCATTGAGAACCTGAGCTTCAGAAAAATAGTAATCACTTCTCACTGTCACGGTTCTTTTTTATCAGGCAATATGTTCATCATAAACAGTGTAGATGTTTAAGGAAGTTAATTAGGAAAAGTAGTTAGATACCCTAATTCATAACCACCTTCACTGAATTTTCACATCATCGTCTCTGTTTGTCAGCTAATGTTGTACAAAACAAGCCTTTAACCTTCACTGTTCATGTTTCAAAAGTTATTCATATGTGTCCCAAGGTTTTTTTGTGGAGTCTTAGTCTTTTGGCTGTTTTGGTTATATATTTGATCAGAGTGACAACTGTCTGCTGAGTTATCACTGGGAGGAGTAAAATGCACTGAATAAAAATAAAATCCATAAGAAAACCATCAGGATGGGGGTGGATGGGGTATTGATCCTCTGTCCTTGTAGAGACGAGCTTTGTCTCCCAAGCAGGAACTGTAGGATAGCTCCTTTATCAAAGGGGACAGCAGCACTCACAGTCATTGCGTTAGGGACGTGATAGGGCACCTTTCTGCCTGTCCCCTTTGCTTCATGGTCCTGTTGTCTCCTTGAGTTTGAGTGTACAGAGAAACTCCATTTGTAATGAATTCCTTGTCCCTGTTCAAATGCTCTCTTTCTAGAGAGCTCTAGTTCCTTTACAAACCAGGTATTTTCTTTCTTTTAACAGAAATAACTTGGTGGGAGGGGGAAGAGGGGAGAGAGAGAGTGTCTCTGTATCATATGGCGTAACATAGGCTGAATAACTTAGTAACTGCAGATACTGAGTTTAGTTTTTCCGGTTAAGTTTTCTTTCTGATTTTATTCTGTTGCTTGTAACTTTTCCTCAATAATACTTCACTAATATTCACCTTCCGTTTTTGCTAGGATAATTTGCTTCCTCCTCCTCCTGTCCCATTTTCATGTTGAATTCTGATACTCATAAGCTAAAACTGCGTTCTGTTTGGGTGTAGTGAGCAAACACCTCTCTAGTTACTATGAATTTAAGCAAGTCATGTTCAAAATACATTTCAGTAATCCCAGGATCATTCAGATGGAAGAGACTTCATGAGGTAATCTAGTCCCACCTCCTGCACAAAATGGGGTCAGTATATGCTGCCTTCACTTCATTAGAGAATTTGCATTAATGAAGCATGGGTGGATGAGTCTTTAAGCCACCATACTTGGAGATCATGCATTAGACAGTTTGTGCAGGATAAAATTAAGCTATAAACTTTGCTGGCATGGTATGAATTGGTCACTGTTGTCATCTTGGATATGATCATAAACTTGTGCTGACAACTCTCTCTAAAACCAGCATGCTAATCTTGTTGGAGTGGCAATTAACATATTTGCAGGGTCTGTTCATTATCTTCCTCCTAACTGCCCTCTTCTTTCTCTGTTTATGTTTATTAAAAAAAAAGAACAGGACATGAAACTTTGCTAGGGACCTTTGCACCTTGCATGTTCCTAACTGGAAAGTGAGGTGGAAGCTTCTAACACAACCATATTGCTGTCAGGCACAGGGCAACTCTTAAGCAAGCTGCACATCTCTCTACTTCTCTCTGCCTAGCATTCTGAGACAAAGTTATAAGGGAGAAGAACAATTTTATACACAATGTGTGACACCCATCTTAGGCCAAAGGCCTTGATTAACGTAATCCTGAGGATGCGATAGTCCAGCATTAAATGGAGACATGTCTTGCAGTCCCTTAAGTCCCTTTACTGATCTCTTGGTTAGCTTAGGGCATATACACATTGTGAATCCACAGCAGTGAGTGTTAAAAGTCAGACTAGCTGCAAGTATGACGGCAGCAAACTTATTCCTTTTACTTCAGATCACTTTCATTTATATTGCAGTGTAGCCTAAGATACTGATATCTCCAAGGACTGTGTGTATGCTGGCAGGAGCAGAGAGTTGGTACACTGCTGATAGGTTGTGTGTCAAGAAGAGGCTCTTCCTAGAGTTGTGTTAAAAATTTTATAGGTTTGGGGAAAGGGGAATAGAAAAACTTTGGGACTATGAAGCAGCTTCTTTACAAACTACTTCCTCTTCTCCCACCTCAAGTTGCTTTGCAATGCCACTTTCTGTCTCCAAACTCCCTTCAGCAAGGAATGGGGAGTTGTAAGGCAGAAATAGAGATTTCATATGGTTTTACACTTTTTAATTGGCTGGATCTCCACTATGCAGTCAGCAGTATCTTTCTTCCTGAGATAAAGCATAAGATGAAAGACAAGAGAAGCTCTTGCTCTGATACCTAAATACAGAGTTTTTGAAACCTGGAGAAATACCCTCAACACCAGAATACCGTCTCTTCCTTTCCTCGTTTGGTGTTTCCCATTTTGAATTAACAAGGCTCTGTACAGCTCAATGTCACTTTGAAATTGGCCTAGACTGTGCAATGAATTTGGACCAGGTTTCTTTCAACCTGAATTACTCTGTTATTTTAAAAACAAAGCAACAAACAGAAAACCCCCACCCCAACCCCTAGTCTCAATGCTGTCTAATAGTGGAGAGTAGATACTAACTTATTCTTCTTTTTGTTCAAAAAATTAAAGTTTAGACTAGAATTTTGAATACCTAGAGTTTTTAAAAGGATCAAGGGGCATGAGATGTGAATCTACAAAGCAACTTAATTCCCAAGCTTAGGGTTTCTTGAAATCTGGCATTGTTGTGTCATATCTTGTCAAGGATGAGATTCTAGGGAAAGCAGATCGTTGTTTGAGATGTATGATAGCTGTTGATTCTAGCTTCTCATGCAATTTCTGTTCTGTGCAAAGGAATGGGGCAAGCAAACAGGCAACTTGAATTGCAAGTCTGCTATGTTGTCTTCTCCCTGACCCTTTTTGTGACCTAATATGAGTGTCAGAGGAAGGAGGTAAATCTGTAGCTGTATCTTTTGAGTCTGTAGGACCTGAATTATGAGCTGACTTTTGAGCACATTTCTCTAGAATGTACTATCAGTTGTTCTGACAGATGGGGAGTAGATTGGGGGATGTTTCAATGCATAGAATTAGATCTAATGGGCCATGATAAAGAAAAAGGAAATATGTGAGAAATAATGGGGAAACGTTGGGGAAAGCTTATTCAGTACACTACAGCACCCTAAAGGATATAAAACTTACTTTGATACTTCAAGAAACAACAAAGCAGAGAGGTGGGGACTGAAGTAGAATGACAATAAATCACTGAGACAGTGTTATGCAAGTTAGAAAGGTGGGTGCAAAGCACATGTAATAAAACTGTCTTGGTTGACTCACTATTTTATTGGCTACTAGGAAGAAGTGGGACTTTATGGGTGTTCAAAAATCATGCTGAGAAGTATTTGAATCCAGTCCTCCAAACACCTCCAGGGTGTCAGCTGGGTAACACTTCCCAGATTACCTCAGCCTGCCTCTACATTGGCATCTTATCTGAAATGAGTAATGGTGATTTGGAATTAACAGCAACAACAAAGGAACAGTGTTAAAAATTAAGATGATTCTTAGCCAGATTGCAGTCTGAAACATCTGAAAAGGCAAGTGTTCATCAAGCTTTCCAATGACTGTAGTATTTACTGCTAACTTGACCACTGTGTCTTCTGCCTTGCTTCTCAACAGGAAAAGTGGTCACTATGTACCTTAAGTATGTACATTTTACAACATTCTTAGAAAGTGTGATTTGTCTTGCTTACTTTTATTTCCTGCAAGAATAAAGGAGGAAAAAGTTTCTGGCATCAATTTTCCATGAAGAGAATTTTTCTTCTGCCTAGATCCTGGTTTCAAAACCTCTAAACAACATTCTCATAATATTTGCAGGATGGAATCAGGTGTCTGGAAGGATGTAACTTCAAAAAGCATAATGGCTCATCAGGAGCAAGGTATTTCCAGCCATGGGCTACACTGTATAAGCAGCAGTGTACTTCTGATGTCTACTATTTTTGCTTTGAAATCAGTTTTATTTGTAAGTGTTTAAGTAGAAAATACTTTGAAAAGTACACATCTGGAGTAAGTAGCAGAAGAAAAGAGAAGAATGGGGAGAGGCAGAATTTAATTGTCTCTAATCCCATAAATTACTTGTCTACAGTTCTTCATGGATAGGACACAGTGCTGTCATTTTAGAGGGTGAATGTGAGAATACCACCATGCAAGAACAGTGGTGCTTAATATCCACTTTGTACAAATGTGACTGACTGTGTGAGACAGACAAATATAGCCTAAGCCTCTGCACGCGCAGGGCTTTTTCTTCCTACACTACCAAAGAAAATCTGACCTGGGGAGTGAATAGTGCTTTATGTTTCTAATTCCTTACTTTATTTTCCTGCAACTTTTTCTTCTGAGAGTTTATCTGAACTTCTATCCCACTTGTGATCCTCATCCTGACGGATGATGACAGAACCGTGTAAAATATTGCCAAAAAATTTAATACATAGTACATCATCTATCATCTAGGGTTTATATGTTCTACAGTCATTGCCTTTCTTTATTTAAACATAATATGAAATCATAGCTTTTTGAGAGCTATGAAATACTACCCACACCTTTTCCAATATCAAGGATGTAGTATGAGTCACTGTTTCATTTAATTCAGCCAGTGACAGCTGTGTTCATGCAGCCTTAAAGCAGGCAGAGTAATGCTACACAGTCCTTGAACATAGCGCATTGTGGGAAGTATCACAGAAAGCCTCTGTGGAGTGACTGGGCAGCAGCCTTGGAGGGCTGTGTTTGGGAAGGGGAAGAAAAGCATCTGTTAAAGGAGGGCTTATACAGCTTTGTTGGTACAACTAGTTGATTTGGCCGAGTAACCAGAGACTAGAGTCTGGAAAGGAATTACAGAAATAAAGTTCTAGAGTGATGCTCTTTTTAAACCCGCTTTGCCTTGAAATTGTTTTTGTTGCACAACCCTTTTCCAGAACCACCTCTCTTTCCTTTTTGTCACTGTTTCTGGAGAAAAGTGGTGCTGTGGAGGTATTTACATTACAAAGACATCTGGCAGGTAAGGGAAAGCAGGGACTACTTTCTGTTCCTTTGCATTTAGAGGAGTCAGTGTTGCTCAATAAGTAGGTAGTGCTTGGGCATGACAGTTGTTCAGGTTCACAGTCTCCTCCTGTGGCAAATAACATGCTTAAAAACATTAACTTCAACATCACAGAAATCCTGTCATCATTTCTGAGGTTTTTGGGCATAAGTCTGATGATGACTGAGGGAGACCAAGTGTATGTCTATACATGGGACCCTGAGGCACCTGCAGGTATATCCCAAATGCATAGCAAAGGGTAAGTGTGAGGGTACAAGTGTACATGTAACCTCAGCAAACAAAAAGGGAGTGTTTTTACCACTTTCTATTAAGGAAATGAGGAGATTCTCTGGAAAATTAAGAGGGACAGACAAGAACAAGGTTTCTCAGTCTCTGACTTTGCCTGGTTCTTTTGCTCCTACCTGAGATGTCCTCAATGGCTTGTTAGAGTGAATGTTGCATTTGCGCAGCCATTGCTAGCCAAAATCTCTAGATCACTGGATAAATTACACATTGACTTAGACTGGCCACTGAGGTGGCCATGGACACAGAAGGTCTCAACTCACTGTTAAAGAAAAAATTGAGTTCTTGGGTAACATCCCAAATAGGGCATTAGTGGCTCAAGATAGGTGAGAAATTTTTTGATAATGGCTAAAATCCCTTGCAATATGTGTGTTATTTATAACTAAGACTTTTAAAACCCCACAAATTGACATATTTGGCTGCCTAGAGGATGATTCTGCTGAAAACACAGATTGTGTGATACAAAGATTTGCCTCATCGAATTTATGAATATCAAGTGTAGGAAAATCTGCTTTGCTCAGAATTTGTAATAATTCAGCATATGTTATTTTGTCACAGACTTTCATTTGAAAAGAGGAAATTGCTCTTAAACTGTTAGCATGGAGAGCCCATATATATGGATATCTGTTTCAGAATCTTTCTTCTTGTACACATTTTTTGGCTACCTCTAAGCTTATCTCTTTGAGTTGCCTGTTTCTATTACAGAGAATTCAGACAGGATATAATTCTATTATTGTTGAAATGCATTCTACATTTTGTGGGCTTTTCCTTGCTGTGAACCAAATGGCTGAAGTTAAGCTTGGTTCATTTTATTCCCTTTTTAAGGGAAGCTGAATGCTGACTACTCTTGCACTGAGTAAGTGTTCACCTACGGGTTTTAAGACCATGTGGCTAATTAAAAAATATTCCAGATGAACTTTTGTGACTATCCTAACATAGATTAACTCTAATGTCTAAGATGCTTTTTTTTCCCCATCTAGGAAGTTGTGCCATTTGTTTGCATCATTTTTGCTGGCTGAATCCATAGCTTCTAGTTATGTATCTTATAGATCTGCTGGCTGAGTTCTCCATGTAATTGCTTTCTAGTCTCTTTAAAATCTAAGTCAAGTTATCACAGAGCTACTAATTACGTTGTTTAGTTTGACTAGGCTGACTGACTGAAGATGGGATATGTACAAATGCCCGTGGTACAAACGTTTCAAAGTAAGCATGTTCACAGTTGAATTCTATTGATGGTATGTGGTACACAGCATATGGAGCATTATATGTATAGACTGGCAGACTCTCACAAAAGCTTCATGCAGACCAGGCCTAGATTCACTGTCTTCCGTTCTTTTCAGCAGTTTCTGCAGAGATTTTATGTAAATCTTTCCTCCTCTTTTCTCACCCCCAAATAATTCTGAATTTTTCCACTCCACAAATATTACTTTCCACCTCCACTTTCCTCCCCTCCCCAACTCCCAGTGCTATGGATGGAGCTGAAATTATCTTTGCTATTTTTATTTGATAACTTGAGTCTGCAGTACATAGCACCTTATTTGACAAAACATCACATTTGTGCACAAGCATCCAGAGTAATACCAGCAGAAATCTGAAAATAGTGTGTGCTTGCCAATGTTTCTATTAATTGTTAAAATCTCTTCCCTTTACTCTCTCCCCACCACCCATGGTATTTATTGAGAAAAAATCCTCTGATGTCTGAAACTTGAAACTAACCCCTTAATAATTTTACTGCTGGCTTCTTGTGCCAGTTTTAAATGGAGGACGAAGAAAAAAATAGAAAAGATCACTCTGTTGCAGGTCAAGGTGGCAGCGTCTCTAACGTTATACCTCAGTCACTGTATTTTCCTCACCCTAGTTAGATGTAGAAAGCACAGGGTTCTGGCTTATATGCAGTTTGATGATTCTTTTTATTGTGCAGCTATGCAATTCAGAAGGTCTTGTATCCCCTCCTCCTTGCAGCTCAACTTTGGTACTGTTAAATCAGCAGTCTAGGAAGAAGTTGCACAAATGCTATTGCTCTTCTGTCCCTGGCTTGGGGGAGAGAGAGCAGCTTTGGAAAGTTATTCCAAATCTCAAGGCCAGCTCTCACTCCCAGAGGAGTCTGAGCTGCTTGTAGGCTGTATTAACTCATGTTGTAGAGACATAGTCCCAATTGATCTTGGTGCTGCCATAGAAGGGAGAAATTCCTCTGCATCCTTAAGACTGACGCAGGCCCCCATGGGAAGAACATAGGGAGGCTCTGACATGTCTTCCCTGTACTTCTAGAAGTTTCCAGGTGTTTCTATAATGCTTGCAGTCTCTTCTGAAACTATCCTACCTCAGCTCCATGCTTTGAATCTGGGATGAAAACTGGAAAATATTTTGCCGTTTGACTGAAGGATAAGAAATTGAGAACTAGGATCCAAATGGCCCTGTTTTATTTAGGGACTTGTTTACAGAAGCTAAGCCATTAGCAATGGCTTTAATCATAGGACTCTTCCGTTTCCAGACTACTCTGTAGCCAGTTGATCAGTTCATAGGGAAAGAAATGAAAGTAAAAACACAATAAGCCTGTTTTTCCTTTTTTAAAGTATCCAAATGAGAAAGCCACAGCATGCAGTCTTGTGCTAGGCACCCCAGCAATACATTTCCTGATTCACAGTGACAAAACTCAGCCCTAATAAAGTACTGCCATGCAATTAGAGTCATCTCATGAAGATGAAACTGTTCTGCCCTCTGAGAAACACTGTGTTTATCTCATTAAGGATTCTTACCACTTTACAATTAATAAAAGGCAAAGCTTCACCTCTGTTGCAGATGAAAAATAACTTGAGAGGAGCATGCACAGTCGTGTTGCCAGACAAAGGCTCACCTGCATCCAGAGGGAGGTTGCTAGCACTGAGCTGCCAGCACCTGCACTGGATGCAAGGAATTATGTGACTGTGGCTTCCATTGCAGAATTTTAAATGTTTTGGCAAGACTATAATCAAAAGAGGTTGGTTTTCCCTATCAAGAGTTTGAATTCAGAAATGTGTCTCATGACCATTTTATCTAGTGTACTCCCTGTCCCCTTTTCATATTTTTTCTTCCTTTGTGATGAAAGGCATTTAAAAAAAGTGTGCAATATGTTAACTAACA
Organism: Podargus strigoides; assembly: GCA_028020825.1. Taxonomy (NCBI): domain Eukaryota; kingdom Metazoa; phylum Chordata; class Aves; order Caprimulgiformes; family Podargidae; genus Podargus; species Podargus strigoides. Next base: position 10,387,592 of record CM051623.1, on the reverse strand, counting down.
TGCCCTGATAGCATAAAGTGGTGAGCATGAACTTTGATACCAGGTTTCTCCACTGAGCAAACTCCTAACACTCAATTTCTTCCTTCAGCATTGTAACCCAAAGTGGGTCTGCACTGATGGTGATTTCACCACAGGTTTACGCTGCACTGATACTACACTGCAGCAAAGAACTGGACTCAATCTCTGATACTGACTCTACAGATACTTGGAGCAAGTCACTAAATCTTGCCTTCAGCTTGTTAGTTTATGAAAGGAAGTAAATCAAATACAGTTCAGAGTGACTTGTTCGTGCTGGATGCAGGAAGATGCTGCCTCTGCTTATAACCTGCTGTGGTGCAATCTGTGATGTGCAGTAAGCACAGCGGAAGTAAGGAAGAAAAGGTCTAGGATTGAAAATTCATGTAGGTTACATAGACTGCTCTGATCTAGAACTAGTTAATGGCAATGGACATCTTTCCAGTGATTCATATGAGATCTAGATGAGAATTCAACTGCCCATCATGAGGCTTTTGAATCACTTGAAATGAAAAAGGGAGCCTTAAAATTAATGTTAGTGTATCTGTGTCTCAGTACTGGGGTTTTATGAGCTTCTTATCCTTGCTGTTCAAATACTCTTAATTTGGTAAAGAGTATGTTCATAAGAAATCTAATACTATAGTGCCCAGATTCTTGTTAATGGTGGTTATTTGATTCATTGAACATACACACTGAACAACTATCATTCAAGTGTTTGAATATTTGTCCATCTTCCTTTACTGGGAGAAAGGGTTAAGAGCATATAGATGCATAAAATTTGTTCATTTTTCTATAATTTCAGGAGCGTATATACAGTTTCCTCTTTGTTCCATGTGATCCAGCAAGCTGGGCATCTGTTTGTTTGTTGCTAAAACCAGGAATTAGACCATAGAGATAATTTCTTGAAGTTTTCAAAATGCAAATGGTATTGCAAACAGAATAATGCTGTCCTTAAACATCGTGCTAGATATGTAACTTCTTTCTGCAGATGAGATGTGAAATGTTGAGTGAAACCTTGTTTGTGTGTATGCTAGGGGGGAATTATGGTCCACCTTCCATGAGGAAATCAAAGGTGTTTTAATGGGCTTTTCTTGAAATGATTGCCACAATTAAACCAAAAAAAAAAAAAAAGTCCCCACTAAATTTGCTGTGGTTTGCTGTGTTCTTAATCCTGATCTATTTCTTTTCATAAATCCAAGGAAATTTGCTGAAAGAGGCTGGAATATCCCCTGCAGAAGACATTAATTAGGATAATGAATGACATGGCAAATACTTGACACACAAAATGCTTATATCTACTGCTGTTCATTCACTGTGTGCCAATCCAAATCACATCCTGTCTTCAGATCATTTCCTACTGGTACTCAATGTATACAATTAGCACTTTGCAATGCCTTTTAGGCCTTTTGGTTACATACTGAGTTAATTGCTAGTTTGTTTCGATGGCCACCATGGTGCTATCTTTAGATGAATAAACATGGTTATTTTTATGTTAGAAGTGAGATCCTTCAAGGAAACTTGTCCAATATTTTTTTACCACGATACCAGCTTTCTGGAAACTTTTAAAGGCACATATTACCTTGGGTATTTCTCAGGGCTGACCTACTCTGAAATCTCTTCCCCTAAATTCCATTTCATGTGTAAGAGAGGTAGTTCTTTCTCATATTCTCTGGCCTTCCTGCATATTTGGATCCTTCTTACAGGACTCTGCTGCTCCAGCAACCTTTGTGAGAAAAATCTTTTTGCAGCTGTGGTGAAAACATTAGGTCTTTCACTGTTAAACTTCTCTGTGAAGATGAATGTAAGTAAAAATCTGCTCTTTAATTGCTCCTATGTTCTTCTTAACTTCCGGGAGTAATATAGATAATGAGTAAAAGTCAGTTTTGCTTTCAAATTGGCTCTCCATAGAAGTAGAATTTTTTAAAAGTTCCCATGTATGGGTTTATCATTTCAGTGCATTGTTACAGCAGCTTTAAGGAGACTTTCCAGCTCATATAAATGCTCGGGTGATAATGAATGGATTTAGCACATCTGTGGCCCAATATTCATGTTTAGTTGTGAATGTGTAGGAGACGGGAGAGGAATGGGCACTAATTTATGTCTTTTTGTAACCACTGAAGTGAGAGCTTTAGGGAAGTCAGTGGAGGTGGATAAGAAAGTAATATTGCAGTTATTATTAGGTTGCTCTTTCCAACCTTCAGGTGGAGAATAGGGGAAGGCAAACAGTGAGGTTATCTTCATATTTGGCAGGCGAGCAGTGAAAGCCAGCAATGCAGGCTGAGAAGTTACATCCCTCCTTGCTTTGTATGAAATTGGAAATGAAAGGTCAGGCAGGTGTAAGTTGGGAAGGAGCTGACTGAAAACAAAAGAACAAGTTTTCCAGTTATCACAAGACCAAACCATAAAGTGTGGAGAATCACAAGGATAGAGAAGGTCACATGCTAAAACTAAATAGGCTAGAAAAAATGTATTTCTTTTGGTATTCTCATTAGGAAACACATTAAGACTGTACTTCTTCGGGCAAGGGATACGGTTATTTGAACTGCAGACTTAAGTGATCATGATTACTAAAGCTTTGTTCTGGCAGCAGGAATTTCATTTCCTAATAGTCTGTTACTCCAGAATGTTTAATTTGAGGTAGAATAAAAGGTGTAGTTGTACCCTGTAATAAAACAATTTTTTCAACTTAATGTGTTAGTTTCTAAAAACAGACTGTGTGGCTTATACACAAAATTTTCAGTTCAGCCTACTTATAAAAATGACTTGTAAACTAGGTAGCTGCTAGGTCATCTTGATAATAAGTCTCATATCTCAGTAGACTTCTAACTTCAGCAAATTTTCATTAGCATTGCCAAATGTCATTAATATTCCATACTTCCACAGAAAGCATAATGACTTCCAGTGTACAGATACACATTCAGAAGTCATTCGCTGTAATTTCTCCAGTGGATATAATGTGTTTACATGCAAGGACAAACTGCAGTTTTGAAGAGAGGCTCTTACTGTGAGCAGTAAGAGTTTGAAAGACAATTGTAGTAGTTATATGAAGTACTAAGTGCGACCCTAGAGAACAAGAGTATCTCTGGACCAGGTTTGGTGAATTTATCAGCTACATTACGACGAGTACCTTAAAAAATGACTATTTAGAGTGTTCTCATTGACTGCTATGGCTTATTCTAGATTGATGGAATGAACATGAAATATTTTTGTTTTTCTATTATTGTACACCATTATTTAAGTAACCTCTGCAGTCTGACTTGTATTTCAGTGTGACAGCTTAAGTATCGGATGCATAATAGATAGATCTGTAGGCATGTTCAAATATTAAAACCAGTCTCTAGAGACATATTTTCCTTTTTTTGTTAGTTTTTGGGGTTGTTTTAAATTATTTGAGCCAGTTTCTGTGGAATGTCCTGAATCTTCTCTGTCAACAAATACAAAAGCAACAGAAGAATTGTTTACAGTTCTGTGGTTCTCTACTTGGCTGGAGACTGACCTTGCCACCGAATAGCCCTCTTAAAGACTTCTCAAAACTGTCCAAAATATGCATTAAAAACATTTGATGGGGACAGGTCCAGTCTTCCCACCACACCCATCTGTTCATGCTCAACATATTCCAAGTCCAGACATACAGTAAATCAACCACAAAGGACCTATACAATCAAACCAGCAAACCTTGGGAGTACCAAGATGACTTTTCTGATAATGCCTCGTCCAGTCACTCCTTTATGAATACTTTAACTTCTTTTTCTTTTAACATTTCTGGCCACATTTCTCTTCTTTTCAGATTAAACTCTAAGGTATATTTTAAATTACTAGCCACAATTTATGTGTTTGGGTCATGTCTTGGTTTAGTCATTGAGAAAAATTACATTTCTTAATAATATATTCAATAATAATGATTAAATTATATCTTCTTGAAAGTTCTAGAATCCATCCTCTTCATCCTTTTCCATTAATATATAGGTTTCTGCTAGCTTTTAAAGTGACTCACTGAGAGACCACAACTTGATGACAAACATTGCATGCCATTCTTTTCTGTATTGAGGCCATCAGAAGGGGCAGTCCCATGGCTGAAGGCACAGTTGAGAAATCAGACACAAACTGCACTTTCCAGAAACTTATTTTCAGATTTTGGAGAAGTCATCTGATGTCTTCTCACTTTTTTCTTGCCCCCATGGTGGGAAAAAAAATAAAAAAATAGTGAGGGATTTAGTCATTTGCATCTTTCATTTATCTGAAGTGCAATTTTGATGCATGGGTATTTATAAAGAGCAAGATTTCTGGTGACTTGGGTGCCTGGCTGGAGACCATTGAGGGGAATTGGTTTTGGAAAAGATGAATGTGCAAGTTCATTATAAAGCATTGCAGATTAAGTGCGTAAAATGGTTCATTTCTGATTTTTTTTTTTCCAAGATACATTGAGGTCGTTCTGTGGAGGCTATTAAAGAATAATTGCGAAGTATCGTTGTTTACATTCTTAGGCTGGCTTTGTACTGACTATTTGTATTCTATCCATGCTCATGTCTGGCTTATATTACCTTTAATAAAAGGATACAGGTCCTCGGGATGTAGAAATGGTAACCCATATATTATGCTTATTACACATATTTTAAAGTCATTATGTTATATAATGAAATTGCATAGCATATAAGACCACATGCAGGGCAATGAGTTCTCAAGAGTATTGTTGCAAAACAGCATTGGTTTAATGTAGGGTATAGAGGAGATGTGATACCATACACTAGAAACTCGCTGTTCAGTGTTTTACTTGCAGTCCCCTAGCAATTCTAGCATTGGGATCCTGTCCCCTATATGCCCTATCTTAATTAGGTTGTACTTTTGGTAATTAGTTTTCCTAATGCAATATAGTCAGTCCTCTCTGAAATTTTCTTTTGATGCCTGGGGACACGTCATGTCAGAACTTGATGACTGCTATAAGCTTAGGTATGCAAAAGATGATTTATACTTATGCTCATAGTTAGCATGAACTAGTAAAGAAAGGAAGGACTAGAACAATAATATTTTTGACATCCCCAGCAGGAAAGCCAGCTTGTTCTGCTTCCATTGTAAGGTTAGTGTTTTGCAATACTGTGAACCATAGACATTCATCCACAGCCACTGAGCATGGCAAGTGTTTTCCATTTCCAGCTTTCATTTATTCTGGTGGATCATTAACATCTGTGCTCAGGAGTGGATGTTATCAGCCGTGTGCACCGATCACCAAATCACAACTGGAGTAGAAAAGGGCAACATTTTTTTTAGGTTGGTTTTTTTTACACTCAAAAAATTATTGTAGCTTTGAATTGACTAAATTCAGTTTTCAAATTTGTTTGTTTTGCTGACTGCTTAGGAAAGTAAAAGGGGATTAGAATATTTTGTTTGATGTTTCTGTCGGTGACATTTTCCAAACTGATAATACCTAATGTGTCTAAGTATATTTTGCTGTGAATGTTGAAAGCAATCAACTTTCTTTGATGAAACTTGAGGTTTGAGGGTTTTTTTTTTAAATTTCTTTGCACACAAGAGAAATTCCTGTACCCTATAAAAGGCTAGAAAAGTCTGATTACCCAGAAGTGTTAAGTCCACTCCCTGAATATGCAAAATTGTTTTGTTAAATTATTTCAGTTGCAGCTTATTTTATTATACTTCTTGAGTATTTATCTAACTTGAAAGCACTACACAAAGGTTAATAAGAGATTTCTATACGTGATTTCTGCTGACATTTATATCTCGTAGAAAATTATAGGATATTTTTTCAGTTGGTGAAAATGGAAAATTTGGAATAGCTGTGAGGTAAAAATTCTTAAAAGTCGTGCAATTTAGAAATGTTTCATTATTAAATTAAAATTCTCAAAGATTGATTCCTGTGAAATTACACAATACTTTGTGGTAACTGATTACAGTACATTTTGTCATGAGCATGAATTAAAAAAAAAAAAAAAAAAAAAAAAGTTTAGAAATGCAGGTCCTTCTGGATCTCCATCCATCCATATGGAACATCCATGTTATGGGATGCATCTCCCATAATATTCCCATCCCCTGACTTCAGCAAATTAATAGATGGATGGCTGCAGGGGGCATTACACAGGAATGGTCTGAGGGTATGCTGCACTTGAAGCTAAAGCCAGGCAGAGGTGCTCTGGCCCCCACAGAGCTGCTCTTTTCACTCCCCTGTGCTGATGCAGTTTTGGGGATGCCACTATGTAACCCAGATTAAAACTAGACTTCCAGTAGAGTAGGTGTCATAGTCTGGATCAGCCCAGTGATCCAGGTTAGAGCTCTGTCTCCTGGCAGATGGAAAGGGAGGCAGAGGACAGGAACAGGAAGGTGCTGGAATGTCATGTCATTTTTTGCTATACAAGGAAGGATACAGTATAACCTTGCCCTGAGAGAATTACACTTCTAGGGAATGCAATACATGGGGTTAAAAATCAGACCCTGAACTTATTTTTCTCTAATCTATGCTATGATATGAGAGACATTTTAGTATGATGTTTTATCAAACTGATATGCGGTTAATATTTTTGGATGAACTGGATAAATTGAAATAGTCTGGGTTGAACAAGCACAAACTACAATATTTCCTTTCCTTCTTTATTGAAAAACTTTTGAGGGGTTTTGTTTTGTTCCCCACCCCCACCCCACCCCCCAAATCTACAGTTTCCATCAAGAATTTGTTCCAATAGAAAATTCCCCACTGGCTCTAATTAAGTAATCCAAATATAAAATATAATGGACACATTAAATGAAGTTTTTAATGTTGTTGGAGCCTTTGCCAGATCCAGAAAGTGTGCTCCATTTTAAGTGCAGATATAGTGCTACAACTCGTAATACCCCTAAAATGGGAATGAACTAAAATGAACTCATTACAACACTGTTTACGGCAGGCAGAAAAGAACAAACCACAAGTATGTCAGTCAAAATGGTTTTTTTTGCTAATTTTTTTTGTGTCGTGTTAAGAAAAATGAGAACAAAGAAGAAAAGACCCGTGGTGTTCTCACTTGTGGACACAATCTAATATTGAGCCCCAAAAACAAAAAGTGAAGCAGCATGTTTCCTGAAACTGAGAAAATGAGACCACAGTATTTAAAAGAGTCCTGGAAAGGGAATATTAAAGCAGTTTCTCATTTCATTCGCATACCTTATTTCTGCAGTTGCAGCTCAGCTCTATCAAGGCAGGAGTTTGTGGTGAATGTGATACAGAAAAGGAAGGATAAGCAGTTAGCCTGTGGTGTGGATATTTGACTGGTGAGGGGCTGGTGTGCTGCTGTCTGGCTGTGATCCACATGCCCAGCTCCCTTTCCTATGGAAAGCACACCAAAGGGATGGGAGACAACAAATGGTCTTCCTCTACCCTGGAGTTAAAATGCCACCAGGCTGAGTTCTCAGCTCTGAGAAGTAGCTTCCCCAGTTTACCTGCAAATTTCTAACCTCAGCTTGTCTCCTACACAAAACCAGGGCAAACACTTCCCTTGGCATCCTCTCTGTGCTGGATGTGGATGAGCACTGAGGATTTTACAGCAGTCTTCCTCATCTTCATAACATGCAACACAGTTACTCAAGGCTGAAAACGCTGTCCATGTAGATATTTTAAGTGGGCATTTTTATCGTACATGATGTTCTTGCATTGATTTTTCATTTGTTGACTCTTGTTTAGAGACATTTTCTCTTACAGATTTCAAAGGCAGTGAAGTCTGGGATGGGACATTTAGTCTGTGAAGTCAATGAGATGATTAGTCTAATTATGTTCAAGCAGCCAATACAGTTATTGAGCACAATTTTACAGTGTTTAAAGATTGTTACACAACATGCAAGAAACCCCTTGCTATACTTTTCACCTTCGTTCTGTAGGAAGAGTATGGGTTTGGCACAGTTCCATTGCAACATGGGTCCAGCTGTTTGCCCTCTGTACTGTAAAGAAGGGATGACTGTTTTGCATTGCAAGAATCTCCTCTCTTTCACCAAAGCTGAATTTCATTTTAGAAGCTCTCTACTTGAGCACAAAAATGGGGAGGTTTCCTTAGGCAACCTTTCAATCTCTTAAGCAACAAGGAAGTTCTCAATTTTTGAGCAGTGCTGAAAGAATCAAAATTGAGCTCTATACCAAAGATAAAGCACACAAAGGGATGGGGACTACTTTTACTTAATGCCTTGACTGGAAATATTGATGGTTAAGAGAACTAATATTGATTGTAACAGAACTAACCAAATCTTTGACATTAACACCATTTTAAGGTTAGGGGGCAGAAAGAATCTTTCTTTTATTTCCTAGCACTTTCAGATTTGCTCAAAAACTTGGAAAAAATTATGATTGGCTTAGCTTTTTAAATTAATAGAGGCTCTGAGAGGAAGACTTTGATGTAAATCCATTCAGCCCTCTCTCTACCAACACTGTGATCTTTTTAATTACAGCTACAGTACGTTTTATAAATATTTGTTTACAGCTTCCTGCATGAAAGCACAGGGAAAATATAGAAAGAAATTTATATAATTACAGTTTAATGATCTGCATTTTAATTGAAATTTTACAAAATAATTTTGTAGGAAGTCAGGAATGCTCCAATAATGCTTGTGTATGGTTAGGTACTTGGTGTTTGAATTCTTCTACTTTGTTATATTAACACTTATAACAGTATGAAGATAGGAGTATTAAAATATTTTTAAATATTATCAATTTTTTTTCACACTCATATTTGCTGTATTCTAGGAAAACATGTCTTCGTATGTCTGGCTGCTTCTGATCGGTCAAAGTGCATTACATGGCGTTTTGAAGAAGCACTTTAATTAAAGTTGAAAGTGAGATCTTACACATACTTGCAAAACACTTAGCTGTACTGCTATTACTCTCCAAGATGCCCACTCCATAATTCTTCTTAGAAGACAAAACCACACTTCCTTTGTTTTGCATTTGTCTACTCTTCCAGTTTCTGCCATATTTTCCCAACTTGACAGATATTGCCACTTATCGAATAGAGAGTTAAGAGTGAGGTAGTAGAAGAAGTTGCCAGAAATGCTCCTAAGATATCTTTCTGCATAATTTATGATAGTGTGACAGTTGACATGTTGGCTAAGCAAGCAGGAATTGAACCAAGATCTCTAATGGCCCGTGATACTACTATTTCATCCTTATTTGGAGCTGTAACAGGCTCTTCTCTGTCACTTGTCCGGAGGACAAACATATATTCAGCAATGCTAAAATTAATTCTCTCCCTATTAAATCATTATGGAGACTAATTTTCCAGAGGGTTTTGCTGCATTTTCTAGGACAGCAAAGTGTTGACGACGACAAAGTCTGGCTACCAGTCTCCTCCCCTTTGCTTATCCCTGCTAATGTAACTCCGTTATCATTAGCAAATCTCAACCAAACTTCCCAGAAGTATGGAACTTCTTTTTATGACAACAAGCTGGGTAGGAGAGGGAGACCCAAGCCTGTATCACTCCGGGAGAAGTGGTGAACTTGCTTTGTGTTAGCCACATCTATGCAGGTTCTCACACTTCAAATGCAAGTCTGCTGGAAGTCAGGTCTTATTAGGTGAGGTGTTGACAAAACAATGACCTGTCTGTGTTTTGCTGCTTTTATTATAACTCTTTTTGTGTGCGCCTGTATTTCAGATCAAACACTGAGAAAAATACCAAACTGATGAAGTTCACTCTTTTCAAAGTGGTCCTCTGTAGTAATTCTTGTTTCTTGACTGCTGTGTTCATAGGGCCAGGGTTATCAGCTTAAGCATATTCCTTTTCTTTGTGATTTTTCTTTGCTGCCAACTGCTAAGGCCCACTTAACAATTGCTAAAAACACATGTTTTGCAATTTCTCAATTACTAGAGGTGTTGGGATTTTATGGTTTTTTTAGTATTTCAGTAAATCAGAATGCTCTTGGCAAGTGCAACAAATAACAGTGCAGCTCTTCCCACCTGACAAAGATAAAATAATTTGAATATGCCCCTCTGGATATGGTCGTTTTCCAGGTGTGCAGAGGGATTGTTACTCTTTCGGATTTAAAATAGCACAACTGGGCACAAGACCCACTGGGAATGGATCGAAAATTGTGTTTGAATTTTGTTCTTGTAAAAATAAGGTTGTAATTTTGTAACTTTTTATGTGCAGCTTTTAGTTTTCTCAGAAACCTTTTCTTCTTCAGTATCTCACCTCCACTGTCAAGCCCTGCCTTTTCTCTTGTGAGTTCTCATCTATTTAAAACAGTAAACTTAGTCTATGGAGCCATTAACAGGAAATTAGAGTATTGTCACTGCTGAGCATCAAGATTTGCAACATATGAATATTCACTGAGCTTTACCATACCTCTTGTAAGACATAGAAGACTCTTTATTTGAGTACAGACTTGAGTGCCTAGCATGTACTGTACCCATTAAATATTAGACTTGGAAGAACCACCTGTGTCACAAAAAGTACATGATGAACAGAAAGCTTATGCTCATTTTTCTGCGGGTACTTTTCCAGCTGTGTGCATGTGTAAAAATAGGTTATGTACTTAAATTATGCATAGAAATCATCCATAAATAACCTTCTCATTTGGTTAAGATCCCTCATTCAATATACACACCTCTCTTTTGCATATAGCTTTTGTAATCCACCTCTTGGATATCATCCTATAGCTGATATTACTGGGTATCTTTCAGGTTAAATATCTTTTTTTGCTTTATTTTCTTTCTCTGTGCTTCACCTTTTCTGTAAGATAAGTTTCCTCTCCCAGACACAGTGTATAGCTGTCTCTGGGTAGTTTATAGCAGAGAACCTCTGTCTTTAACTTAGAATCACAGAATTGTTTGATGTGGAAAGGGCCTTTAAGATCTTCTATTTTCTACCCCCCTGCCATGAGCAGGGACACCTCCCTCTAGACCAGATTGCTCAAAGCCCCATCCAGCCTGGCCTTGAACGCTTCCAGGGAGAGACCAGCCACAATTTCTCTGGGCAACCTGTGCCAGTGTCTCACCACCCTCACAGTCAAGAATTTCTTCCTAATATCTAATCTAAATCTAACCTCTTCCAGTTTAAAGCCATTACCCCTCATCCTATCACTACAAGCCCTACAATCACTTCTTGTGATTACCTTTGTTTCCTGTTTTCAGATAATGTCATCTGTGTTTTTTCATATGCTAAGCAACCAGTCTAGTGAAAAAATATAAAATCACAAACAAACTGCTACTTAAAAGCAGGGAAATCAATGTTGTAACTAATTATCTGTACTTTTGTTTAACCCTATCTGATGTTCTATTAGATTTTGATCCAAGCTTCCAGCAAGCACATCTGCACCCCAGGAAACAATTGGTAGTGAGTGATATTGCGTTCTTTTCCACAATGAAAATATAGTCTCACCACTGCAAAATAGTATTGCTTACTCTTGGCATTTCATCCAGGCTGGCAAAAAGAAGGCTCAGTTGCATTAGACAAAATTCAATGTCATGAAAAATCTGAAGTCTAGTACCTTAAAAAGACATTTAGCAAAGGACAGGCTGGACCGTAATGTACGATTTTTTTGTTTTTCTTTGTATCAACCAGCAGTGGAAAAAAAGATAGAGTGGAGGGAACATCATTGTGGTATCCTAAAGATAATTCAGATCAAATTTAAATATAACAAGTTTAACTGTTCTTCCTGTACTGAAATCAGTAGCAAAGTTTCCAGTGGGATTAGGACAAAGCAGCTGAGTTGCTTAATGCAAGCCATAATTCTTAGGAAAAAAGAGAGGTCAGACTATGACACTGTCCCATGACTAAACATAGGGGAAAACTAAGCCTTTCCATCTCATTTGTACAATAGAGTTGTGAAATCCTCAGAGGATGAAAGGAGAGATCTGAGTGTGAAAGCGCGTGATGTTTTCTGAGTGAAGGATGTTAGTTTTGTGAGTCTAAATTTAGAGGGTGGACAGACTGCATAACAGTCACAAACTCCTAAACCCAGTGTGAGAGAATTATAATTACCCTGAGTGTAAAATTTCTGTTTATGTAATGTCGAAAGAGTCCTGACCTGCACCAGAAAGAAAAAAAGGAGCCAGAATTTTCAGAAAGTCTTGTTATTCACTGAGGGGAGCTCCTAACGTAGGCAGAAGGATTCGTCCTGTCTTGTGAGAATGGATTTCCTACATAGAAGGTAGATATGTATAGAAAATGAGGTGATGAGAATATGCAACTGTTTTTGAGGACTCAGGATTCAAAAGACTAACTACAGAAACTGAACGTAAACAAGCACTGCTCCACCCCAAAATTGTCTTTATACAGAAAGCCAAATTGTATTCCAGAGCCTTTTAGACTTTTTCTCTGACTTTTCTCCTTGACACACACTTGCTGACACCAGGAAGCATGGAGCAAATTCATCTTATTCTTCTCCTCCTCTTCTTCAGAGCAAGAATTTGTCTGCATGAAGTTTTCTTCTTTTATGCTGCCTCCTTCATGTCGTTGGATGTTATTAGTTTCACACTGAATGTTATAGCAAAGCTTGGGTAGTTTGCTTCAAAGAGTTCTGTGGGGAGGTATTGGCCTTTTGATTGCAAAGATTCCGTAGCTGCCAGTAAGGAAGGTAGATGTACTGTAACTTTGCACAGCTTCTGACCCAGGGAAAACCATACAGATAGTCACAAAATCAGAAGTGATGAGTGTGAGAAACTCCGTTTCAGTCTTGGGGGAGGGTGGCTACTTCACACTAGAGTGGTCTTCCCTGTCGGGCTGCCAACAGCTATTTCACTTCTATTGCCAAGAGAGAAACCAGGACTGCTCCTACACTTATTGCTGTCCCCATTCATTTGTTCATACTGTGTGGAATCAGGAGAGAAACTCTTGTTCCTCCTGTCAAATGCAGAATTTGTCTGCCTGGGGCTGAGCAGGGTGGTGTTGCACTGAACATACCCCACTCACTGATCCGTTGCACTCGGGGGGGATGTTGAATCACATACCTTTGAAAGAAAAGTTTTGTTCCCTCTCTACTGCTGGGAGATTTTTCCAAATCTGACAGCACGGCTTGCTAGTGGGTGTGGTGAGAGTTGCTAGCTAAGGAACACTTAGAAGGAATTATTTACTAGAGGGAAACTAATTTAAAAATTCTTCCATACAAAAAAGCTGTGTCTGTTCTCTAGCGTTTTTTCTTTTTTTTTATTTTCCTTTTTTTTAACTTTAGTCATCAAATACAAAAATAATGATGAAAAGCTAAAGGGGAAATGTTGAAGAAAATAATTTGATGGCCCTAATGAGTCATAGTGCTGCTTTGCTTACTGTCTTTTCCAGTTTCTTATTAGCAGCTGAATAGACATATGCACAGGAATATTTCCTCACACTGACTTACAGCAAAGCTGTAGGTTCAGCTGCTTATGATCCCTCAGCCACTCATCTCCTCTGCCTTTGTATAAGTGACTCCTCAGGATGCTATTGCAATGGCTGGATGTTTTGACTGTTTCCAAAAATAATCCCTTGTGAATGTCCCTGAGTTTTTAAATGAATCATTTCAGACTGTGAATCACTGAGATGTGCTACCAGGGGAAAACAATAGCCCCAATCAGCCCTAGTTAAATTCACGACTAAAAAGCTATAAACTCGAGGCTTGTAGAAATAGGATTCTAATTTGGTGAAATACTCCAAACCCAAGATGGAGAGTGAGGACAACAGCTGCTTCTCAGTGGCTTCTTGTCAAGCTGCGTAAGCTGTCGTCTGTGGTTCAGGGTGTTGAACTGCAAAGCTGTCCTGTGCTGCTCTTAGGACATGCAAGTCTTCAGCCTCCTCTTCCCCCTGCTTTATAGCAGAGCAAAGACAAGACACTCATACCTCCTGGGAAGCATTCAGATCTTATTTAATTCCCAGCAGATGCACCCAGTAATGACACTGACAGCCATGACTTGGGTGTGTATTTCAGACATGGTCTAATGAGGCATCACCTGCTAGCATTGCCTGGCATAGCTGCATCATGCAGTTTGCCCTAATTAAAGAAAATGCATAACTGCATCTCCAGAAGAAAATTCTTTTGCACCAGCTCCATGAGTTGGTAACATCAGCCACAACATAGTAGTGTCAGTTTGAATTAGATTGTCGACATCCTCAAATGGACAAATGCAATAAAATACCTCTCTTGACCAGAGCAATTGCTATGATTTATGCCAAAGAAGCTCAGTGGGCCCCAAGGCCATGGCAGACTATTTGAATTTCTGATACGCACAACTGTTCTTCAGCTTCATCAGTGGATTGCAGGTAAAGGCAGGGAAATGTCACCTTTGTTAATTATCAGTTTATATCTGTAAGTGTTTTTCTCTGGAAGAACACATTAGGGTGTACAGAGCCTGGATATAAAGTGGTTTATAATCCTTTTAATCCCCTCTTTTTTAGATCACAAAAAAATATGCTTACATGCTAATTGTCTATTTAATCTTCCTAATATTTTTTTTTTATCTCCTCCCAGCCATAGTGGGACTATCTATCCTGTTCCTAACTTTTATTGATCAGCTACAATTTTCTACATTATTACATATAGATTGTTTTGATGTCTTTTCCAGCATTGTAATTCTTTAGGAGTGGATTTTTTTTCTGTACTGGTACTTTGCAGACCTTAAAATGCATGTCAGATATGCCCCTAAATGGCACCTCCACAGTTTTTTTGAAGTTCACAGAATTTTAATGTGAGCATTTGTATGCGAGCATTTTTTATTAACACATTACTGTGTGTGGAGTAATGTTTCTTCTTCCATGATTACACATTTCTCATATATGGTGCGATATTCTGTTTTGAGGACATGAGGGTCCCATGTGTTAATGTCTGTAAGTGGGTGCTAGTAAACTCTTGGGAATGTGCAATCAGAAAAGACAAAGCTTTTAATACACTTCATATAAATATGTGGTTACCGAAAAATGTATGATTTAGTTGAATGTGTAATTACTACTTGATTGAGTGACATATCTTCCTGAAAGGAACAGGAAAACCCATATGATCAACACATGGCTCAGAGGCTGGTGTCATCAATGGAATTTTGGTTTTTTTCAGTCGTGGGGCAGTTTACACAACTCATTTGTCTCCAAGGGGGAAAAGGATTTTGGCCCGTGAGTTGGCAGGGCTCATTGAGAGGGTTTTTAAAAAGGTTCAAAGGGGGAGGGGAGTAAAACCATGATAGCTGAGGATGAGCCTGGTGTTCCTACACCTTCTAGCGTGATAGCTGCGAGCATGTAGACAACAGGCTGACCATGAGCCAGCAATGTGCCCTTGTGGCCAAGAAGGCCAATGGTATCCTGGGGTGTATTAAGAGGAGTGTGGCCAGCAGGTCAAGGGAGGTTCTCCTCCCCCTCTACTCTGCTCTGGTGAGGTCTCATCTGGAGTACTGTGTCCAGTCCTGGGCTCCCCAGTCCAAGAGGGACATGGAGCTACTGAAAAGAATCCAGCACAGGGCCACTAAGATAATTGGGGGATTGGAGCATCTCCCATACAAGAAGAGACTAAGGGAGCTGGGTCTATTCAGCTTGGAGAAGAGGAGGCTGAGGGGGAATCTCATCAATGATTATAAATATCTCAAGGGTGGGTATCAGGAAGACAGAGCCAGACTCTTCTCAGTGGCGTTCAGTGACAGGACAAGGGGCAGTGGGCACAAACTGGAACACAGGAGGTTTAATCTCAACACAAGAAAACACTTCTTTACTGTGAGGGTGACGGAGCACTGGAACAGACCTCCCAGAGAGGTTGTGGAGTCTCCATCTCTGGAGACATTTAAACCCGTCTGGACGTGTTCCTGTGTGATCTACTCTAGGATCCTGCTCTGGCAGGGGGATTGGACTAGATGATCTTCGAAGGTCCCTTCTAACCCCTACCATTGTGTGATTCTGTGATCTGATGGTGGTCTTTAAGTAAATGTTAAGAAATCTGGAACGTAACCTATGAAATGAGGTTAGGATTGTTGAGCTGGTTTTGAGAAAATCGGATGTAATGTTAGATTTATGCAAGAGTTTTCACCCACATTGTTTACTAGCGGAAAAATCAATTTCTGTGTAACTTAAACAATCTCCCAGTGGGGAAATAAGTTCAGAAGAAGAATTCCTGGGAAAATTGAGGACCTTATCATAACACCCTTTTTCATATTTTGTGTAACATTTTCAAAGTGAAAATATATTCTCTTTTAAAATCCACATTTTAGATTATGATTAAAAAAAATAAAATTTAGGAAAGAGAACCAATGCCAACAGAAAAATGCAGCTTTAAATTCTAAAAAAATATTTTTGTCTTTTTTAGTTTGGTGAGAATTTAGAGGAGGTAATATTACAGTTGAGTGCATCTCATCCATGTTAGTTTTTGTTGCTGACTAGTTTATAATTTCAGACGTTAACCCCAAATAATCAATTATTTCTGCAGTTCCATATTTCCAAGTGCTGTGCTGAAAAGTATCTTAAAAGTTTTGAGACTTTCATTAATTATTCCTACAGCTATGGACTTTTGCCTTCATATAGACCTTTTAAAATAGCAGAACTGTCTTGCTTTTATGTCTGGGACTAGAAGGATGAGTCTAAGAAACTCATGAGATGACTCATTTTACTAGACACAGAGAACTTGTCAAAGCTGACCAAAAAAAAGAGCTGCAAGACCTTTAGAGAAGTACTCAAATGGCCTAATCCTGCTATAACTGATTCTTGAGCTTCCCACCTTTTAAGATTGTGCAAATCTTTGATGAATTTCATTCAAGCAAAAATAACTTTCTCCCCTCCACCTCTCCCAAAAGGAATCAACCATTGAGAAGAATACATATTGTTAGCATTTATTTTTGTAGCTAGGAGTTCAAAATAATTCTTCCACGTGTTTTATTGCATCCCTCATGAAAAGACATGCCATTTTATAGACGTGTTCTTGGTTCTGAATTGATACAAAATTTGCTGTAATAACAAGTTGGTATCTTTAATTCTTTTTTGCTGTGTTTTTGTCTTAGTAAATACACTGTTTTGTCTACCTTAATAAAGAGCAAGAGAAAAAAATTGGCAATGGGAATTCATCATACAATTTCCTTGTCAATCTAGTTAGAATTTTCTGTCAGCTTAAAAATGACAGGGGAGGGTGGATAAAAAAATCCAACGCGCATTCACATTAGCACAAAATAATACAAAACCACCAGAACAGCTTAGCTGGGACCTTGCTGTGAATCTGTGGAAGTGAAAAGCATTTTGTCATTTCATGGTAGTGGCTGTGTCTATATAGTCCTGCAAAGACATCCCTAGCAGCAAGTTCAAGGCGAAGTTCCTCAACTGTGTGCCTGCTGAGAAATTCTGGTAACTGTCATGCAAGCACATCACCCGACTTGCTGGGACTCCACCGAGAGTATTTTCGGTGCACCTTGTCCCTGTTGTGCTGACAGTAAGAGCAGGCATAAACAGCACGGCTGACATTTTCTCAGAAAGGCCACTAAACCCTTCTGGGGCTGTGCACCCCTGGAGCACTGTGCTGACCGTGCCACTTGAGAAACCTTGGGCCTCACCACCCTTTGCCTTGCTGGGCAGCCCCCAGGACTTTGCCTTGGTAAGGGAAGAGATAATTTGAAAAACTCTCCTGTATTTCCAGACACCAGTTCTTGGAAATGATACTGCAAATACTCTTGGATTGATTGTCCAACATACTTGGTGAAAATCCAGTTCTTCCTGTCACTAATAGAGAATTGCAAGAGCCCTGTGATTCTGATAGCAGAGAAAGTTTATATGCCTTTGTTGCCAAATTTTCTATTTTATTTGTCAAAATTTAAATCAAACTTGTTTGGCAGTCAAAAAAAAAAAATGTTCAGGTCAATGCATTTTGAATTCCGGTTTAACTAGCGGGCAGTGTATCTGGCTTACTTATTTTGTTTGATGGGGTTTTCAATTCCTTGAGGTTACAGTGGTTTGTGATGTTTTTTGCTTGTAAGTACTTAAAACAGAGTCAGTATACAAGGTTTTTTCCAGGCCTTATTATTCTAATATAAAGCTACCATGTTCATACAGGAGTCAGTGCCTATTGATAATGAGCAGCAATCAATACTGTTGTGTAGCAAAGTCACTCTCTTCCTCTTCCTGACTTTTTATTTTGTCCTCAAAATCTCCTTCTCTTTCCAGATATTCTGCTTGGGCTGAACAGTTGCTGGTGCTCAGTGATCACAAAAATAGTGAGGTTGGCCTACAAGGTATGATGGATCTCTAATTTATCACTGGAAGGGCAAGGCATAAGCATAAGGCATAAGCCATCCCCAAGGTACAGGATTAGATTTGCACTTGGGATCACAGGCCAGAAGGGTGCTGGCAGCGGGCTACGAGGTTAAGGCAAAGCTGTCCAAGTGTTGATGCTGGCCGGAAGTGATGAGTCACTTCTTTCCAAGCATGATGCACCCCAGTCTGATGGTGTTTTGGAGGATTTCCTGTGAGTCCCCTTCATCTCAGATTCATTTTATAGACTCAACTCATCTAATACTCATGCATCATTGCATGGGTATGCCAACCTTACAATAAAAACTGAAAGAGTGGCTCTTCAACTCCACTTACAGAAGAGGAAGGTTTCAGTTTTGTATTGAGGAAATGTATTGTTTACACAAAGAGGTAGCATTAAGAAAAAGTCTCCACCAAGCCATTAAAATGTACTGTATACAGCTGGGAAGGAATGAGGAGTGGGGAAAGATGAAACGGGGAGGAAATGTCGAAAATTCAGTTGGAAGACTGTAAGAACAGAACTGAGTGCTATTTTAGTCCCTTTTTTATAATTTAAAGAGAGGATTTTGAAATCCCTCAGTCCTTTCCCTCTTTCCACCTTTCCCCCTTGCCCCTTAATAAGAATCACTTCTTCTTGCATGACCTGTTAGAGACTTTGTTCTGTTTCTTTGCAGTCTCTGACACATTCAGGATCCTTGCCTTCAGTTTGTACAGCTGGTATTAGCAGCCATTTTCCAGGAAAATTTCTGTAGAGATATCCTCACAGAAATACTCTTAAGAACTCTGCTACTCAGGAGAGAATTATCAAGCAGCAAGAACAGCACAGCAGGCAAGCATTTCAAAATGGAGTCAAAGCTATAGTGAAACACTTGCCTCAAGCTAAAATAAGTCAGGTAGACTAGAACTAAAGCAATCGCATGGTGCAGACACATGCTGAGTAGATGTCGCATTGCTATTTTATCATAAAATCTTCCACACTTCATTGTGTAATATAAAAAGGCATCAGCTACTCAGCACTATCATTTTCTACTCTGTCATGGTGGATTAACACCACATACTGGCCCAGGGCTCCCCAGATATCATCCAGATACATATGAAGTCACTTGGAGTGAACCTAGTGCATGCTGGATATATCAAACATGTTCATATGGAAGTTGATTCTACAGTGAATGTATCTGTGTTTCTATCTGGGACTCTAGTCTATTAGATGGACATTTAGGATAAATACAATTGTCCTGGGGCAAGTCTGTCCCACCCAGAGTGTCCAGGCTCTGTACATGTGTGATGTATGTGTGGCTGACGCCTGTAAAACAGCTGTCGAGACCTCTGGATTTTGGGTACTCCACTCAGACACAGTGCTCCAAGGGGAAGTCTGTATATGTTGAAATTGGGAGAAGCTAAATGCCTTATCTCTTCCTGAACAAAATGCATGAGGGACAAGAGGTCATGCCAGGAAAATTCAGACTCATGGTAACTTTGTACTGGGAGAAGCAGGTTGATCGTGTAATATACCCATGTTCTGTATATTCACTATCTTTCTGATTTCAGCAGGATTTATATTTTATTTTTTTTTTTAAATTCTGCTGCCTTCTTTCTCTCCCCTATTTTTTTTTTTTAACCAAAACTACTCCAATAGGAATTTTGGCCAGAGTACCCAGCAGGGCAGTGCAGGTGAAACATGCTGAGCCTTGACTGGAATTAGTAAGGGGGTTTTCCATAGCAGCAGAGATCCTGACATGCTTGTGTGGCTCCACTTAAGAGCCTGTGAGCTGGATGGCGGTTTTTAAGTCAGAGCCCTGGTGTCTAGCTCCTCACAGACAGTGGGAGTGCAGTCATTTTCTCTACATTACAAGTGCTTTCCTCGTCCTGTGTGTGGACCTATTGTGTGTATGGTGGAAAGGGAAGACAGCTCTGTTACTTCTCCAGACTTGCTTAGGCATCCTGCTTCCCACCTTGTGAGAGTAAGAGTGAAGGAATAGTTTCTGAATAACCTAAAATACAGAGGTTATTACCCCCTCAACTGGCTGCTTGCAGGGAGGAAAATTCTGCAACTGAGATGTCAGAAGGGTAGCAGAGATTGTTTTTCTCTTTTTAATTGGCAGTGTAGAGGCATAATAGCTCTTGAGCATATATCTTTCTGGATAGTCTTTAAAAAAATCATCACCAGTTAGCCCTGGAGAGAGAGACTTGTACCATTTAATGTAATGTACACATACATTCTCTCTGCCTGGCAGATGGAAACAATTGTTTAATTGTGCAGCAAAGGATGAAGAAGTATGTATAAATACTTACTTTTACTACCTTTAATCTTACTGACCATATATAAGATGCTACAATTTGAGAGCAATTGAGCTTGTTCTGGTCATACTCTAACTAGATGAGAGTAGTAGACATTTCTAAGATTCCCATTCTTAAATGTTACAACAAACAGTACTTGAAATGACTCAAAGTTCAGTGTAAATGTTATGTGCTGGCTGCTCTGTGTTGATATTACTGTGACATATTTTCCAGTAACAAAGTAAATAACTAGCGCATGGGAAGAGGTTATTTTGTTAATAAACAGCATGAACAGTGCCAGTTCATCCAGTATAAACCTATTGCATCTGTCTGTCTAGACAGCACATATACTCCATAGGGCCATGGCCTCATAAAGTCTAATAATCTGGCCAGGGTAAGGATGGTTGTTAAGTGGCTAGAAACCTGGAACGATGTGGGAAGACATGATTACAGTTGTGTTGCTGCTTCAAATTCACCAGTGATGCAAAGTAGTTGTAGAGAACACTGCCTCTGGACCTGCTGCCAGATTAATAACATTAATAATATTTAAAACAAAGGCCCTGATGAACAACAGGCATAACATAGTCTCATGTGCCTTGCCATGGGAGTGGAGTTTCCTGTACATCCTAGTGAGGATAATTGTATTAATGCCCATTTCAAGTTCTCCTTCCAGTCAAACTGAACATGATGCAGTGTCACTGCCTGTGTAAATTGGAGCAGACCTACTCATGTGAAGTGCTGGGGTCTGAACCCCCAGCCCTGAATTAAGGTTGACATATGGGTGGTTCCCACAGCCCTTTAAGAGGAGGGGATGAGTTTACCTTTTGGCTTTCCTCCAAGGTGCTGCCGGCCTTGCAAGGAGAGCCCTTGGGTAAACAAGCCCCAGGTGCCCTGCATTTTGGTAACAAGTGCCAGGTGTCCTGTTTGGGGATAAAAGCTGGGCCCACTTGCAGGAAGGGTTGGAGAGTCTGTCTGTGGAGTGGACGCACTTCACAGAGTTTCCTGTTGGGGAAGGACCTCCTGACTCCTCATGCAACTGGATCCCAGTCAGGTCTGGCACATACAAACGCGGGCCTTGTGGGGAGGCAACATGGGGTTACTTCTGTCATATGTAACTGCCTTGTTCTCCTGGCTGTCTCCCGTTTTCTCTGTGGGTTATCTCGTGTCTCTGTTTGTTCCATCTATTATGAGCAATACTGTGTCATTCCTGGGGTCGCTGGGGTTGATGTCTGTTATTCGTGATCTATCTGACTTGTTTGTACCCCCAGCAATCCTCTATATACTGACCCCTTTACGTGAAATAGAACCTACCTACTGGATTGTTGTTCTGCTGCTGGCTGTGTCCTTTTTACTGGGCCTACTAATTGGCAAAACATCATGTCACACAGGAAAGGGCAGTACAATTCAGCAGAGGATGCAGTGCAGCATCCTTAGAAAAAGTTTCCTAGCAAACCCTGTAGTGGATTTGGCTGAACAGTTTGTGTCTAATCCTCCTCCAACCTCCTTGAGAAGAGGTGAGGGTCTGGCTTTTCATACAGGTGTCACTGAGAGGAGGACCTGAATGCTGGAGCCCACCTGCCAGGCAGGCCACCAGACAAATTCACTCTGTGAGTGCAAGGAAGGAGACCTGATTATCAAGAGTAGGGTGATGAGCCCTTTTAAATCAATTCACAGTGATCCAGGCAACATTAACAGAGATGTTTCAGCCCCTGAACTTCTCACTACTTAATGATGAAAGGAACAAAAATGCCAGCAAATTTGGAGAGCATCCAGAGCCCAGAGACACACGTTTTTAGTTGGCATTGGCCCAAATGTGAGACATGAGAAGGGAAGGAAGGTGTAATGGGATGGCAGCGAAGGTCCAAAAGAAATACATAAATTAAGATGGCTCCTTTCCTGGAACCAATGGGGATGAGTTTCATTTTTCTTGAAGATGCAGCTTTCCAAAATCTGTGACACTTTCTTAGGCTGTGACTTCTTAGGGCTGTTTCTTTTTCCTTCCATCTGTCATGCAGTCATCAGATGAAAGCGTAGTTGCCACAAGCTTGAAGTGAAGCTTCCCTTACCTTAAAAGTACTATTTCTAACTCCCCTTTGTCATGCTTTGAATCACTGTGACAAGCAAAACTGCTAACCTTACCTCTCCTCCTCCTAATTAGGCAACAGCATTAAAACTCTTTATTAATGCCACCTCTCACGGGTGGTTGCAGATATATATACTTTCACAGAGTAATTGCTTTCTGGCCTTCATTTTAATTGGAGTCAGTGGGGGGCCTGTGGAATTCCACTGCCTTCATCTCCCACTGGCTCATTGTGCCTGTGACACAAATTTAGAAAAAGGGAACTACTTTCCAGATCTGCATCTGAAAGAATGTTTAAGTGAGGGGGGGGAAAAACTTTCTTTCACTGGAAGAAAACAAAAAACCAAAACAAACAAAACCAAAAAAGAACAAATTGGTGAAAAAGCTTTCTCCCATTTCTGTTTTCTGGCTTTCGTCTGTTATGGTGCAGCTTGTAACTAGGTTAACCAGATCCTGAAGGAGCTTAAAGACCATTTGAGGCTAAGCTTAAATTTTAGTTAAGATAACACCTATTTTGCAGAATTTACCTTCAGTTTTCTGGGTCTTTGGAGTCTCAGGCAAAGTGTGTAGGGAGAGGTAACATCATGACAAAAGGGAAATGCAATATACAATGTCACAAACCTGAATATGAAATGAACTCCTCCCAATTCAGATTTTGTCAACTTTAGCTTCAGAAAAATTTTTTTGTTTTATTGAACGTTGATGTTTCACTGGAAATGGACCCTTTAAGGACTGGAAAGAAACCATTTGCCAGAAGAAAATATTTCTGTCAAAGAAACTCAAACCAACAGGTTGGAAGGAGAATATCTGTTCATACTTGATTACACATAATATATTCGGGGGGTTTTTTATGCTTGAATATCAGGTTTTGAGATGCGCTTTAGCTTGGTATTTGAAATGAAATGAATAGTAGTGAAATGGTAATAGTATTGTTATTATCAGTCTTCAGAGTTAATATATGCTAAGGTGGATGAAGTAATTCATATCTATCTAAGCTATTGTTTCAGACAGTGACTGCAGACATTTCTACTCTGTATAGTCTTCCAATTAATGTTTTCTAAATTATAGTCATAAGCACTAGAAACTATAATTATTCAAAAAAGTGTGCAGATACGACAGCATGAAAAGAAATTGTCTTGTATTTCAACATTTTACAATAAGTTTTGGTTTGTTTTTTTTTTTATATTAAAGCAGAAATGACTTCATAAAACTGTAAGAATATAATTGCCTTTTTGGAGCTTTTTTTTTCAACATCTCACAGTTTTGACAGTTTTCAATTAATTCTGCTAGAACTTACATCCATCCTTCATTCTTCTTTTTCTCCTGTCTCAGTTAAGCCTAGCTACTGGAGTACAGTTTCAAGACAACTTAAAATTCCCCAGTGCCACACACACAGATACACAAGCCTCTGCACCTGAGTGTCATTCGGTGGTAATTGCAGTGCTAATGTTTTCTTCTTGCAGAGTTGTCTCTGATAAAAGGCTGATTGCTGTTGCCAACTCTATGCACAGTTGGGTGTTTCTAGAGAGGACAGTAGCTCCTCATCATGTCTGTCTAATTAGGCTGATTGGTTCACAGTGTTGAGACAACCTGATTGAGAAGCGTGTTTGGCTTAGTGTCCCTATTTCTAACTGCTTTTGCCTTGTGTTAAATGAACCTTCATTGAGGCTCTTCATGAGCCACTCTTCCCGCTAGAAGCTAAGATGCATGACCAATGTAATGCTGAAGAAATAAAACTTGCCCTGCTGACATGCTGCGAGTAAGCCATGCCACAAATACACTGAGGTCTTAGTTTTAAGTTGTGGCTGTGTTGAGAGAAATGGCTGGAGAGTTTGCAGAGCAAGAACTTTGAAAGACCTTCATGTAACAGTGATCTATAGATGCACAGATTAGCACAGGCTGATTAATCAGGTTTGCCATTTAAAGGTAGCTTGGCCATCCCAAAGTACTTTAAATCTGAGAAGGTATAAACAAAAGACCTGAGAGGACTGCTTATTTCAGAGGCTGTGAGGCCACAGCAGATGTCATTTTGGGCCTCGGTTCTTGCACCCCTTCTATAATTCAGTGATCCCATTCAATTCTCTAGGGACTGAGAAATTTTCTTAGGACCATTGATCTCAGAAATGCAGTTCCAGTGTTGCTTAAGAAATAGATTTTGTAGTAGCAGCAGCATGAAAACACATGAGGAGCAAACGCTTGATAAGCTACACTGAAGCAGCAAGAAGGATGGGATGGGGTTGTGATTGGAATGAGCTGTCTGACTTGGCTGCAAATTCAAGAGGGAAGCAGGAGAGAAGAGGTTGCATTGTGTAAAGCAGAATTCAGATGTTGGTTAGTCTTCTAAATCCCAAACTTTGGAATGTTTAGTTTTGTGATATTCATTCACTCCATAGCGGTGGCCCAGAAGCTAATTCTCTGTTGGCTGTAATTCTTGTAATCAAAACAGTTAGTAAAGCACACCATGCCTGGAGAAGCATTTGCAGCATTTATATATATATATACATACATACATATATATACATATATATATACACACACACACACCCATACACACTTGGATTTTTAACTTTCTCCTAAATGGGTGATTGCCCTACTCACAAAGAAAATGTAGCGCTTATATTACAGCCTTTAAATTATCCATTGACTTTGACAAGTAGTCACAGGAATACTGTGATAACATAGAATTTAGTATGGCAACTGTTCTTTTTTGTTGACCCTTGTAGGGAAAATGGCTCTGTCTGGAAACCTAAAACTATCAGGTGCTCTACTGGGTTCAAGTTCTGTTACAGTTATGTCGCGGTTAATGTCAAGTGCATCAAAATTTGAAGAAATCACTTTCCTCTAGTATAGATGAACCACTTGACAGATTTATATCAAAATCACAGGCATATTTTGCAGTTTCATTTGATTGCATGCAAGTGTTTCATAACCTGATATTCTGCTGTGCAAATTTAGAGTGCTGCCATTAGTTTTGAAAGCACTGCAGTGAATTCCACAATCTGTGTATCTGACCCAGCAAAACTAAACTGATTTCTTGTCAAAATCTAAGTTCTTAATATTCTGCTCTTCTACCATTATTTATTCTTAAGAGATTTTTAAAAAATACCAAATTGTTCCATTCTATAAGAAAAGGAAGCTGATACATCTGCAGCACTGTGCAACGTTTGATTCATTTTCCATTTCAAATATGCATTGGTATGTACAGCTGACATTCAAGAAGAATTTTACATTCAGAATTAAAAGCTCATTTGAACACCATATACCATGTGAATTCTATTCTTTTATAGAAAGACCATTGCTCATGAACAGTCACCTAGAAAAACACTCACTTCAGTCACACAACAGATAAGAAAGCAAAGCCTTTCCACAAGCACACTCCTTCCTCCTTCATGAGCTCATGTGGCTCAATCAAGCTCTAACAACTCACAGATTTGAAAGGCTTTGTCCACATCATAAATGATAAACACTGGAGAGATTTGTCTGAAGAGGCAAGAGAAATAATAGACAACATAATGCACTGGTCTAAGAGTGAGGGAGGTGCGTTTGGTGGTTCAGCAAGTGGTTCTGCATCAAAAGAAGTGTGGCCAGCAGGTCGAAGGAAGTGATTCTCCCCCTATATTCTGCTCTAGTGTGACCTCACCTTGAGTGCTGCATCCAGTTCTGGGGCCCTCAACATAAGGACATCGAGCAACTCAGTAACTTTGCACTCTTTCCTTCCCCACATGGGGAAGGTCCTCTAGCCACAGTGCAGGCATGATCACATGCATTCAGAACCTGTCCCCCAAGAAGCCTTACTGTTGATGGCTCTCTATCAGATCTGCGACGAGTCTTTAATAAAGGCCAAGACGCCAGCAGTGCTCTCACTGAGCAGCAATTCGCTTCCTCCATGTTGGGAAAACTTATCCAGATGGTTAGAACACTGCCTAAACTGACAACCATACTTCTCTGCATCTCTCAATAAATCCCAGCAGAGATTACAGTGTAGTGGTATAGTAAAAAAAAAGTAGGTTAAATTTGTTGGAGAGCCATGACAAATTGATTGTTAGATAAGGACCACCAATATCAAAACTAGTCTTGTGGTGAATATAGAAATTGTTTAACCAATAGTAGAATATGAGTTGATAAGTAAGGTGACTAATTAAAGCAGAAAATCCTTGTTTCCTGAACTAACATGTAACGTTTGAAGGCAATTAATAGGAACCCCTAGGGCTGAAATAGGGACATGGCTTTTAAACTGTGCTGAAATGCATTGAAATAGTTACACTTCTTTGTGAGACAGATTATACAGACAAATACAGAAAACAGGAACATGTGTGCTAAAAACAGGGATTGTCCTTCCTGAGTAGGAATATCTGACAGCTAAGATGAATTAGCTTGGCTTTGTCATTTAAAATAGTAACTGATATTTTGTCAGGTTGCTCCCTCATGGACAGACTCTTACAAAATGAGAGCGATGATTCCATTAATTTATGTCTCTTCTGTGGTCCCAGGTGATGTAGTTGATATAGTTTCTGTAATGTCAAGTTAATAATTATTCGTCCTCTTGGTGCATTCTTCTATAAATGTGCCCTCAGCTCATATTATACCATCTGGTAGTAGAGAATTTGAAAGTTGGGAACGGGGACTTTAGGCTTGATCTGAAAAAAATGATAAGATCTATCAAAATGAAACTTCCACATGTGTCTTCAGATGCAACTGAGGTTCTGATTCACCTGCTTTTCAGTGGTACTTTGTGCTTCTAAACCCATGTGTGTAAATTAACACAGCTCCCTAAATCCCAGTTGAGCTAGGGCTGTTTACCAGCTGAATACCAATTAATATTAGGCCAACCCAACACCTAGACTTCTCACAGAATTTTCCCTCTTCCATTCACCTTTGTATCTGCTTTCCTTTTTTATTTTGGAGCACTAAATTTTTAAATTAAAAAAAAAAAGTATGGCAAGCACAATCCCATAGCATCTTGACTCACGAAACAAGGTATTTCAGCAGTAAACCTTGGGACAAAGTTGCCAAATACAAACATGCTCTTGACTTGGATAATGGTTCCCAAGAAACTTGGAGAAATAGCTGGTCCTCAGTCCAGGGAACCTCTAGGTAGAAGACGGAAAGGAGTCTAGTAATGCTGGTCATCAGAAGATCTCCTAACTCATCCATTTCAATTCTTGAATTAGGTGAAACAAGCCCAACATGTATGCAGAGAAAACTTATGTTTTTCAGGAAGGAATTTCACTTAAACTCTAATTTCTGTTTTATATCTCAATCACAGCTGATGAAATAAAACAGTTAACAAAGCAGTTATTGATATTCTTCATGGCTCTAGGAATTTGTGAGTGGTCTTCTCAGAGGTGAAATGAATACTGGTGTAAAACTGTATTTCACAAAGTAATTTTTTTTTTTTTCCCAGGTATGCTTCTCTCACAGTGACTGAAAGAAAAGAATAGCCAGGGTAATTTGGAGCAGTCAGATGGTACAAGAAGCACTGGAAAAAGGTAACCATTTGAAAGTAACATTGCCCAGGATTATTTTTTCCTTTTTAAATGACACTTGGTAAAAATCCAAACCACCACCACCATTAAAACACAGTCAAAATTGATGCTGATCTCTCAGACTAACATTGTCTAAGTGAAAACTTGAGGGAAGTTTGGCTATATTCCATTTTTTCAATTCTGTACTCTTTTAGGAATTTTAATTTTTTTTCTTGGATAATTAGATCTCTGACATTAGACGCATATAATTAACAGGGAAAATGGTTTGCATGCTGACTCTAATAAGACTCTCTGATCTGTTTGCCAGATAACTGTTACGGCCTGTTTTTTCAGAATCATTTTATTCCCACAGATAGTAGCATCCATGCCTAACTGGAACCACCTGGATTCTTTTGCAGGGATGAAATCCTGGGACATTTTACTGATTTTAGTGGTCCCAAGATTTTGCACACATCCTCAAAAATTTCCTTTAAGATAATCCTCTCTCAAAATATTTATTCTTTAGATAGTTGAATGTGAATGACTCCCCCTTGTCAATAGAATAATAGGACTGAAACTTCATGTGCAAAGCTGTATTGCTCAGGGAAGATGTTTTTTAAAATTGGCACAGAAGCTTTTACTGTAATTTTCAAAATTTGCCTCTCTGGGTGGGAGGGAAATGTGTTCTCTTTAAACTAAAAATTAGCTTCGTCTGTCTTTTGTTAACCAAAGTTCAGGACTCTGGTGTCATTCATGTATGTTGAAAAATTGTCCCCAAGTCTTTTTTTAATAGCCTGTTTACCAGCTACTAAGCAAACAGCACCTAACAATAAAGGATTGGGGAAAAAATTGGTTGCAGCTCCTTGTTATCGTGGGTTTTATGGTACTTAGAACTTTTTGCATTTAGATCAGACAGATTTTTGGTTCCATAGAATAAAGTCTTCAATCCTGCCTTTTTAAAGAGTAAAAATATGGACATGAGGTGAGTGAAGTCAGCACCAGATTACCTTTTTGTTTGTTTCTGAACATGGGATCCAGGAGTAATTTTTAGGTGTCTCACAATAAAAAAAATAATAATAACAAGGAAAATAGACCTAAACTGTTTTGCACTAAAGTGATGTTAGATTTTCCAGCTGAGTGCTCGATTATGGTCCAGATCTTCTGTCCAGGTCAAAGGCAGGCAGCTTTCACGTCTGTGGAATAAGAGAAGAAGCATTTTTGAAAAATTCCATGATGGTCTGAGCACAGTGTATTTCAGTTCATGGAGAAATGTCTTTTAAGGCATATTGCAAACATCCTTATAACTCCACTGGCTGAAATGGGATTAAAAAAAATATCACAAAGGAGTCAAAACCTTTACCAGCTATCTGCAGTTAAAGCTCTGCACATTCTTTGCTTTTCTATGTGAAAGATAAAAATAGATTTCCTACACAGAGCTCTCATTAGGGGGTCACACAAATACGCAGCAGACTTTTTTTTTCTCAATCAGATTATTCTCTACACTGCTGCTTTTTATGTGTGGAGTCCTTACTGCAGTGATCTTTCCCCTAACTTTCCTGAGCTTTACTGCCTATTATTGTCTGTCATTCAACATGACTACAATACATGAAGCCATTACTGTGCTATGTATGCACCATATGAACACATATATGTGTGTGTGTGTGTATATATATATATATATAAACTACTGTTTAGCTTCTACTTTTTTACTTGAATGTCTTTAAGCTTTGAGTCTTGAAAATACTATAGTGGTTGTGGTTTTCTTGATATAAAAAATGTTTGTATACTTCTTTCTCCATTTTCAAATAATCAGTGCAGAAAAGCAGAACTTTGTTTATGGTAACAGAATGAGGGGAAAGCAAAGGGAAAATTTTGGTGATAAAATCTTTGAACACATTGTACAAGTTATATTTTCAGTGATAGTGATAGTCTTGTCTTTACCAAGAAGGCAAACTGATCTTCCTATTTTCATTTTGCACTAGACTCTAAGACTTTTTATTGCTTTAAAGAAAATAATAAAAATCATTCCAGATAGCTTCTTGCAATGTTTTTAAAGTTTGTCTTTATTTTTTACTCAATTCAAATTTTGCTTTCCATTTTTATTTTGAACTGCTAACTATGTAGAGAGATAACAACCCAGCTACTATCAGTATCTTTCAAATTTTCCATCTTATGAAGATTCAAGGATTAAAATCTATATATTTGGACTGTAAGATATTTGCTTTCCCATCAGATTTATAACAGGCCTAACATTTATTTTCTTTATTCTTGTTTGAGAGCTGTAATAGATCATTATAATAAGTTACGTAATTGTGGGCAACCCTCATCATACACACTTCTATTCCAGTTGGCACATGCACTAATCTGATAGAGTGGAATATTAATCTTGATAATGATAATTTCTGATATTTCTCTGGAATTTTTCATTTTATAGGGTCCAAAAGCATTTAAAAGATTTGCTGTGCATAACTGAGTTATACCACACTGTGTAGGAAAGCTCCACTTTCCTGACAAAGGTCATTGGCACACAGAACTCCTTTTTATTTCCAAAGCAAAATATGATAGCACAACTGTTGCAGGTTTGCAGCTGACAGCGAGGTTCATTTTGCATTCAGCAAATGTGCCTAAATGTTATAGTGACAGGCACACTGTAACTACCTAAGACAGGAAGTACTGTGCATGCACAGCCTTTTAAAAATTGGTGCACAGCCATAAGATATCTGTGTGAAAAAGAACGCATATACATATCCTTGTGTTCACCACCAGCTATGCTGGGAATGTTTGCCAGATCTTATTTTGGATTCTATTTACAGTCTAAGTAAAATGTTGCTCTCAATGCATTTTCACTGACTTCAGTTAGGAAATAGCTCATGATGACGATATTCAATACCAGAGTGAATGGAGAAAACGGGAACCTGAGACAAATCCCGTAAAGCCCTGTGAGCTGTAATACCCAGCTTATGCCTGGAAAGGCTAATAATCAGACAAAGCAATTTAAGGAACAGTTCAGGTCAAGGAAGGTCTAGGAAAGACAGAGGCAATTGAAAGCTCTCTCCTACCAAAAGCCTTTCAGAAAACAACACAAACCCGAGATCCAGAGTGGTGACCATGTGGGGGTTTCCTCCCACTCCAACCTGGAAAAGGCTGAGAAAAGAGATGGGGGTGGCTGACATGATATGATTATATGAGACCCTTCTGAGTGGTACTGAGAGCTATCAGGAAGAGTCTTAATAATTATCCAAGGGAACAGAAGTGAGGGTGAAGTAAAGTTCAAAAAGAGTGGAGGAGATGATGTTAATTATATCTTTGTTATCTCTTTAAATATTTAGAGCATGGATACCCTGAAATGATTTAGTACATGGCTAAATCACCCCTACAGCAACCCAGTGAGCTGATTCAGGGCATTCCTGCTACAGTTGTACTGAACTGAGTCAGTAAATGATTATTAAATGGCAGGATTTTCTAGGAGCATCTGTGAGTTGCAGGAAATGGTGCTACGGATTCCATGGGCCTCTTCTTTTTATATCGTATTCCTATAAAAAGTGAGAAGGAATCATATTGCCAGCAGAGATGTAAAATCAGGTCGGGACTGTCGCTGGTTATTTAAAGGAATTGCAATGCTTTTTGTAAGACTGAACATATTACAAACCGTATCTTGGCTAAATTCCATCTCTTATAATTACATCCTCTTCTCCTGTTCTCAAACATTTCTTGCTGCCATAAGAGAATGCAACATTCTTCTTTCTCCTGGCCTGTATGTCTGGGTAATGGTGTTTCCATCTCATTGTGATCTCTCTGAAAGACAGATTCAAGTTGCCCATGATGCAGTGAGATCTCTGCATCACTCCCCGTAGCAATACCGTAGATGGAGAGAAAGAGGGTTTTGAAATGAATACTGAGGCAGAGGTTCCATTTTTCTCACTGCTTAAGTACAAGCACAAATCTGTTGGTTTGGCTTCCTCCACTGTTACTCCTTCGCTACAAAATAATCACCCCCTGGAGCAGTGGGAGGCTTAATACTTTAACTCTAAAAAGTACTTTGAGATCATTTTAGGCAAAATGCAAACCACCAGCATCCCATTAATATTGGGAATGTTTTCAGAGCGTTGACCAGCTTGTGCTTCCAGCTTGATGAGCTGGTGATTGTAGCCTTTAGATGGCATTTTGACAAGCAGAATCCAGGGGGGGTTGTTACTATGTTAGCTGCTCAACAAACTGCCAAGATTGTACTGAAAGCAAACAAGGGGTGTCTGGCTATAAAGAAAAAATAAAACAAACAAGCCACCTGATACTATTTTAACACCGTTTTCTCTGTGTGTACAACGTTTGCTGGAGAGAAGTGCTCACAAGCCTGTTACTTGGAAACACAGGCACATACTCCACTAGAGCAATGGTTTGGTCTTTGCAGTGTAGTAGAGAGCTGTGGGCAATAGTGGATATTTGAACAGAGAGCCTAATGTAGACGTCCACCAGCACATCTTGCCAAATGTACCATGCCAAAAGTAAAATTTCCATCACAAATGGCACTAGAGGGGCATCCTGTTGCCAGTTTTCACAAAGACAAAATTGCACTGACTAAGAAATGAAGCTACTATTTCTCACCTGGAACGCTCACAAATTGAACTGAGGGACTTGGGAAAAGGCTGATCAAGTTTCACTGCAAGTGCCAGAACTACAACCTGTTTTCTGTGCCTAATAGTTTTCTGTGGTGCTCAGTCTGTATCCTTCTGGAAGTTGGACTCTCAGTAGACTTAATTCCTCTTTCCTTCAAGGGCTCTGCTTGGTGGCAACTGTCTTGATTTCCTCACTGCTTTGTACGTTTCTAGAGAGAGGTACATAGTGGTTTAAACCAGTGCCATTTATCAGTAGTATTGTCTCTATATGCTCCCTTGTACTCTCTTTGCTCAGGAGTGTGAGATGGTTTATGTACCAGACAGTGAATAATGATACCTGTAGCAGCTCCTTGTCTCCTTTTTTGCTTCTTATTTTTCTCTAGTAAATACATGGTGTTCTAAACAGAAATAACATCTTTTAATAAGTACTGTTTTCATATCTTCCCTTTGGTAAAATCCAGCTCTACACATGTACCTCTTTTCCAGAAAGGTGCTCAAATATTTCAGAGGGATGTCTGTACCACAAAAAGAATGCAAAAGAACACGGTATGGGCCAAAACCTCTACATCAGCTCAGTCTTGCAGGTAAGACTTGGCAGTACAGCAATATGTATATATTCTTGGTGTCTGGAGCCTCTGGGATGCTCCTTGATGCTGGCTGCAGTCAGGGCTTAGGAAGAACTGCTGGAGCCCCAGCACAGAGTGCTCTGCATCATACCCTGTCCCCTTTGTGTGCGTGGCCAGAGAGCAGGTGGGAGAGAGAAGGGACAAAGTGTAGCACCCACGCAGTCAGCCTCACACCACCCAGCAGGGAAACACTTGGTGGTGACTTCAGGCAACATTCGAGCGCCTTTACACAGTGCAACAACTTCATCTGGGGACTGAGAATTGTCTCTCATGTTTTATTCATCCAAATTGCCTTTCCCCACTCCAGAAATCTACACTCATCTCTTCACTGGAGAATCTGTTCAATTTCCTCTTGTTTAGCACTGTGCTGCAGTGCTCACATTTCCACCGAGTACCCTCACTTAGAGTCTGATCGGCAGTAATCACAAGTCCAACTTCTCAGGAGTGAAGCGTGGGGGAGAGAGAGAGATGTAGGTTCATCTAATTTCATCAGTCTGTTGTGTTATACTGAACATTTGATTTTCAATCAAAGAAAGGAAATAAAAATATAAGAAATCCAGCTTCTTTTCCTTTTGCTTTTTTGGTAAGATTTTAGATTTGACTCATCTTTCCCAGGCTAATTGTCAAGAAACTGACAGATCAGTCGTGGTTGACAAGTGAGTAATTGGGAGAAGAGAGGGAGTGCAGCAGGTGTCAGTACTAATTTGGTAAAACAACAAAAAAAGAAGAGTAGAGAGTGGTATGATAGTCACTTACACAGTCATGACGTTACAAGCTTTTCATACAAAATGTGTGCAGGATTTTACAACACTTAGAGCATTAACTATTAACCAGCCACTCCAGGTTCATTTCAAAGGTGACCTGCAAGGTCAGCAGAAGATGTTTTTGAGCCTCTTAACAGGAAAGACTGGTTCGCAACACTGCTGGGGAACTGGACAAAAATTTATTTCATGATTCTCAGCTGTGACATTGCTGGACACAGAGAACAGTCCTCGCAGGGGGCAGACCCAGACCCTGGCCCTGACTTGGCTGTGCTAGGCTGGACCATCAGGGAAGGAAACCACTACCGGAACATTCAGTCGTTGTTGCCCTGCCAAGACCTGCATTTCCCACAGCTACCCTAATTCTCCCTAACTGTGACTCTGCCCAGCCTCTGCTCATGGTTAAGAGGCTGATTTTACAGCAAAGCCCAAATCTTACTTTCTGAGTGGAAGAAGTGAGATTTGCACCTGGAGAATTCCTCCAGCTCTGAAGAGAACAGTCTAAGTTGCTGCTGTATTTTAGAAATCAAACCCTTGGAAATAAATTTACTTACCTACCAAATCTGCCCCTCTGAGCTCTGTATTTCCTTGCTTCAATCTCAGTTGTCACTGACACTGCCTTAACAGCAACCAGCATTCTCTTTTTGATCTTTGTAATGGTGTTAGCAACTACAGGACAAATAATAGGTTCTACTGGCAGGCTCCTAAGACACAATTTTGCTCTGAAGTAGCTGTACAAATAGCATTGCAGCATTTCATGTTTATTGTCTGCTAAAGATTTAAGTATCTTATATGCTCTATTTCAAAGAAATAAAGCTTTTTTCCCCCATCTTACTGCCAGTACAGAAAATTCACTGTGGATTCAAAGAAAAGCTGATTTTTTTCATGGCTTCTATAGAGTTTTTAAGAATACAGAGGCTGCAGAGCAACTTCTGCTCTGGCTTTCATCCATATAACTGTCTTGAAAACTTGCCTTCTCTTTCACACATGGATTATTTGAGGTGGAGGGGACCTGCAAGGCAGCTCCAGGTAGCAGTTGTATTTCTAGGGGCTGGGGCTGGGAGGGAATCTGGTACCCTCTCTCAGAGCTAGAAGGTACTGAGGCTCCTCTCTGACTCAGACCTCAGCTAATCACCTCCAAACACCTGTACCTCTAGTATAGATCTACTAAACAAAAATTTTTTTCTTCTCACTTTCCAGGATGTAAGCATTGCTTATTGGAAAAACGTTTGGGTTACTTTTCCCTGTTTTATTTAAATGAAAGAGGCATCGCCACCAGCCATATGGAGTGGCTCTTGCTCTGTAAAGCATCTGTCTGGTGGAGAGCACATTCATTCAACCTTTCACAATACAGACCTTAATTCAGCAGGGAAGAGAGCTGACAGGCACCTTTGCAGCAGATTTAAATCAGAGGCAAAATCTCAAGCAATATAAAGCAATCTGAGCCAGCCAGCAAAGTCGTGCTGACCTTCTGTTGGTATTACTGCAGCCCCAAGCGTGACTTCAGGCGCTGCATCCTTGGGAATGACAGCACTGGGGGAAGCCAGCAGGCCCTTCCCGATGGCTGCCTCTGCTCTGTGGCTGCCCGATGGAGTGCTGTCACTATGACAACCTACAGGTATAGGATGTGCGTGTTAGCGGGAGCTCCAGCTGACCCTGATTGCGTGTGCATGGCTCAGAGCTGGGCTTCCCTGCCCAGGAGGGGAGCAAAGAACACGTGGATCCACAGGTGACTCTCCTCTGACTCTGTCCTGTCACTTGCTAGCAAGTTTGGGATGTAAGGCAAAGTGGGAGCTCTAGAGATGCTGGGTAGCTAGTATTTTAAATAATCCTCTCTGAGATAATGTAAAGGAAGATTCATTTTTCTCCTCTGTTTCTAGAGTCCTTCTTCAGGAAGAATTGTAAGAATTTAAAGCTGCCCTTCAAACTCTGCCTTCTCCAGCATGTTAAGAGGTAAAATGCTTCCAAACCTCATATACACTGCCTGCCTCTCTGTGTGCATGTGTGTGTGTGTGTGCATGCGCGCATTACTTTCTTTCACTACTATGACAGCACATGCTTCTCCAAAGCTATTCACAGCATTAGAAATACAACTCCTCCCTCCAGTGCCCCGTGTGTGTGTGTGCGTGGCTCGGGCTTTCTGCTTCGGCTCACTCCCCTCTGATCGCGGGGCTGACGGTCACGACTCTGCTCCACACCTCCGGGCTTCACACGGAGGGGAGGAGGATCGGGGAAAATACAGAAGCAGGCACACAACTGACCTACAGAGCCGTCAATAACTTACTCCCCTCGCAGCAGAATTGCATAGGGGAGGGAGAGGAGGAGGAGGGAAAAAAAAGGAAAATCCAGAGAATTCTAGCCTTGCAAATGTAGTGGAACAGAGTGGTTGGAGTTCATTTGCTCTAGAAGAGCAGAGAAGAAAGGGCATTAAATGAAAAAAAGCGTGAAAGGTCTGTAGCTTTTTTCCTGATAGTAGCAGTGTTTCAGAGGTAAAATGATTCCTCCGAGCAGCACGACTGAAGTCAGCGTGGATAGCGTGGAGAAAGAGAATGAAGTGGAAAGCACAGAGCAGCCCCCCTCTCCAGCATCAACTACCAGCCAGGAATCAAAGGTACTCAGAGAATGAGATTTTTTTGTTGTTTTTTCACTCTTTCTTTGTTTTGAAAAGAGATGTGTTGGTTTGATTTCTTATTTCAAGCCCTGTGCCAGGGTCAGTGGTAGAGTGCTATGAGCCACCTCTGATTGCGGTGCCTGCTCTGACACTCCTACTTCTGAATTCTCCCTGTCACCTGGGCAGCTCAGGAGTCTGAACTGGGGAAATACCTGCCTTTTGAGATGTTGGGGTTTGGGGATTTCTGCTTGTGTTTTCTCCTTCTTACAGTAAGGGTCTGGGGGAGTGATGGGGTTCAGGGAGGGGATTGATGCTAATAGATGTTGTTACCTATTTTGACACCAAGCGTCAGATCACTTAAAGGGTTCATGGATGGAAAGATTGAATTTTCTCACAGGTTCAGAGAAGACAAATTTGCCTGGGGGCTTGGGGTGTTTCACCTGCCTTACCTTCTCTGACAGACCCATTAGTGAACTTTCACTATTTAAGGAGCCAGCAGTTGAAACAGGATGTGACAGTTTTGGCAGAATAATCCTTATGTGTACCAGCTAGAAAGGGTTGTTTTATTTCCCATTTATTTATTTATTTATTTATTTTGGAATGTGGTTCAATTTACCTTACTGATAACCAACTTCCAGCTCAAATTACATGTCCTCTTCATTTTTAATTGACTTGCATATGAAAAGTTTTTCTGCCTGCTAGTATGTTACTTAGAAGATAGAGAGGTAAAGGGAGAAAAGTAATAACCTTACATAATAAATGTTCTTTGCAGCTTGCCTGCATAATGTGTTTTTACTTGTCCTCTATTACTTAGTTATGATTGATATCATGATAACACCTGACAGATCTTCCTGTGAACTTCATAGTGATGTTATGTGCTGTGTAAACGTGTAAAAATAGGCAGGTCCTTCTCACTAGGAGCTTACAGCTGGGTAGAGCTGTAGGAGGTACTGTATGAGCAAAACAGCTGCTTGACAGAGAAGGTTTGTTCTGGCCCGAGTTTGAAGGAGGGGCTGCCTGGGTCTAACATGGGAAGACTGCTACATTATTCTGCAGTTTTAGCTAGGCTGCCAGAGAGTGAGTCGAAATTATCTGTCTGTGTGGGTAGAGTTCTGACGTGGGCTTTGGGATTATTTTTTTTTATTATTTATTAGATGCTATACTCTAAGGAGGAGAGCTAAAGTATTCCCTCTGTAAAACAGCCTCTTTAAAAGAAAAGAGCTCTCCCAGCAGCAATAGCATACACTATTCACTATACACATTCAGCACTACTGGGACACTGTTGCAGTCTTCCTGGTTAATGGGAAATGAAAAGTAAACGGGTTATTGGTTTAACCCCAGGCTCTGAAATGATCTGGTTGATTGGTACCTAAATCCCCACCCTGAGACCCCTTCTCTGAAATGGCTGAATTGTCATTTGGCCAGTGGGAAGCTCAAGTCACACAGTGAGGTCCCAAAAGTAACTGGAGCCTTCACTGCACTGTCAGCACCAGCTCCTCGTGTGTGCTGGGCTGTGCATAGGGCCTGGTGGAATGTGTGCTCCCTGTGCTACCAGCTGTGGTCCTCACTCAGTGCTGGGTAAGTGGTTAGGGAGTTCAAGGTGCTGCTCACATGGTCAAGCACTTCATTACAATAATGCTTCAGGGACTTCCCCACTGGGTCACAGAGCACCGTGCCCAAGGCAAACTGACCAGCATGAATCCTAAACTGAGAGAAAGTGAAGTGCTACATGTAGGCTTCCTTCTCACTGCTTGTGCATCCATGCTTTCGCAAGGATGACAACAAGAATTAGGCACATCTGGCTAGAGAACAAATAGGCTACAAACTGCTTTATAATCAAACGTTATCAACATCAATGTTTCTACTCTTGTGAGCATTTGAAACAATACACTGGAATAGGCAAAAGCTATGACTGTGCAGTTGATGCTGCTACTTACATGCACATATTTTTAGTAACATATAGTCTGCATATTTATATTTTAGAACTGCAAATACACTCAGAAAGCATGCTGTATTGTCATTCAGTAGATGGAGTTAAAAGAACCTTTTGATCACTGGAGTAATGAGATAAGCTTTCTCTTTTTGGTCCTAGTAAAGAGCAGGATGGAAAAATTCTCATTCATTTCATATAGATGTCGTTTGTGCTTGTTTTTTTTCCTAAGAGAACTGATGTACTTCAAAAGCTAAAGAGTTTGGCAAAGGCATAAGTCGGTGTGTGCAAAGGGTGTGTGTGCAAGCTTTTATCCTGTGGTGTCCCCGGCTGAGGGAGCTGTCCTGTCATTTACACAGAACTAAGCTTTCTTCAGGTACTCTCTGTTGCATAGGTTAACAAGTTCATGTCTGCTACAGAACAGTTTGTGCAGTATCTGATTACCCCACAATGACTTGTTTCTGTAACAAAACATTGTTATGACTCCAAATATAGGAACAGAAACAACATGGATAATAGCTACCTTCAAAACGCATTTGAAAACCTTTCAGTGGAAAAACAATTTTGAAAAACTAATGTAGAACTGATGTAGCAAGCTTGCTTCCAGTCCTGTGTAATTGTAGACAACGGTGACACATAGTCCCTTGTAGTACCAAAGTCCAGAAAGAGAGTTTTATCTATCACACTCCAGACTACTCAGAAGATGACACAGAGGAGATATCACAATTCCTGAGTAGCATGAGTTTGAGAGGCAGAACTTCACGCTGCTACTAAGTAGCTGAAATTTGGAAGAATGACTCTCATGTTAGTCACACACCCCTGTCACAGGAAAGCAGCTCACTCATTAATAAATGCTAAAGCCTCCAACCACCTTTTCCTATGGATTAGGAGCTGATTTACAGATGAGCATGCTTGGATGCTGAAAGCTGAAAGACTAGACTGTCATGCATGTCCTCCTCATCATGAGCACTTTAACACTGGACTCCGGTACAACTGCTCAGAGTGAGGAAATTCAAATACGCTTTCAATTCACCACAGTTTCTGGGCCCTAAGGACAAACCCGTTTATGTGTTCTAAGTGGATGTTTGCCTTATGGCATAGCATATATATTGCTATATAACGTGTCTGTGTCTTTTGAAGTATGTGTCCTCAAGTACTTTACACATAGTACCTTCAGTGTAGTGTCTCATTAATATAACTTCAAGTTGGTGTCCGAAGGGTAGCAAACACACTGCAACTGAGCTATCCTGTACCACTATAGGTACTGGTACTGTGCTAAAAACCCTAGAGCTTGAATGGTTAAGAATGTTGCAAAACTAATAATTAGTTTATTGAATTAATTTATTGACTCTTGAAAGCATTTACTTCACACCTAAGTGTGACTTGAGTGGATACTTAAGGTTTACTAGGAGAATAACTTTATGAGGGTACTGTACGAATACATGTAATTACTAATTTTATTACATCCATATGTTTGTAGTTATGGCTCCCACCTGTTTTGGCCCTCCACGTCTGGCTTCCAAGAAGGCAAATTACCAGTTTGCCAAAGACTTTTGTAGACTTACAACTCAGTGAGGGAGGAAGTCATTAGCTAATGAATCCTAAGGGAAAATTTCCTCCTGGTGGTAGCAATTATAGACACTCTGCACACTTGTACCATCACTAACTTATCAATATAAGCATAAATCTAGTGGCAGCAATCAGAGATCATATTTCTGATGTCTCGTGTAAAGGAAACTAAAATTTCAAGGAAAATGTGTCTAAAAAAAGATTGTTATACCTGGCAATATTTATGTTTTGGCATAGTTGGCACATAACTCTGTTAGCTTTATCCTCCTTATATTTAACTGACATTTCTATATGAAGAGAAAAGAGCCCATCTGCTGATTTTTTTAGGTGCAAGTCAAGTCATTATCGCTGTATTGTGAATAATGACTAGGGATATTCATAGACAATAGAGGGGGCTGAGCACATCTGATGTTTGAGCTAGTACCAGCAGGGTTGGTTAGCACTACTGATCTTCAAGCTATTCGTGTTTCATTTCAAGTGCATTAAACATCTTTCAGGCTCTCTCATTCACCCCAGAAGGGGTATCAAGCCCTGTCCCTGACATTGGAGGCAATCTGTCATGTAAAACTTACTTAATTGTAGATATCAGTGGATATCTGTGAAGACCGAGTGTTTTTTTCACAGCTTTGCACATTTCTACCTACTTTTTATAAAGTCCCGGTATAATTGTGGTGTACTGCAGTCACGTATCTTTGGTGTGATCACTTCAAAATTTTCCTCTGAACCACAAATTCATGGGCCTCAGAAATTGCATACACTTAGGTCAGTTAGGTAAGTTGAACAACTGACTTTTTTTTTTTTTTTTTTTTTTTTTAAAAAAAAAAAAAAAAAAAAAGATAAACTAGACCTCCAAATAAATACAGCATCTGGAATATGTATTTCACAAAATAAATGAGTCTGCCGCAGTCTGACATTCCTTTCACTGACTATTCAGTGGCCAGTATTCAGGAAAATACAGACCAGTATCTTCAAATTTAGGTGTGGCAATTCAGGAGAGGTAGCACAATTGTTCAAGTATTAGCTAACCTGATGTGTCGTACATAAAATGGAAGTTGCTGAAAAGTGGCAAGCCAAGAAAAGGATTAAGCATTGAAGTTCAAGATGTAGACTTCATTTATGTCTATGCCAACATTGGTCAAGAAGATTGAACTTTCCCCTGTCCTGCTGGTCCAATAGAGCAATGTTGCTTACGTGAGGTTTTAAAACCAGGTGTAAATACCAGATACTGAACTAATGTAAACAGCTTGAAACTCTTTGGATTTTAATAGAATTGCATGTGATTCAAATCATGTAGGATTTGTGCTATGCTGTTAAGTAGAGATCTTCCTCACTTAAAGAGTTAATACTTTATGAGGCTTTATAGACGGTTACTCATCAATTAATATTTTAACAGGGCAGGGAGTATGGTGTACAGTTAGTGTTTCACCCTCCACACCAGTGATAAATATCCAGTATGTAAACTACCACTGTAGTCTTCAAAGCAATACCAAATAGCTTAAAAATATCCTGTGAAAGCGGAAGAAAAAAACAGTTCTCCTTCTTAATCTCTACCTCTATGCCTCTGCGTAAAATGGTGAGTATATCCTGTGAAGGTAAGACTAAGGGAAAAAAAGGAGCTTAAGTATTTTTATGTGTTTTGATGAACTGTTAGAAGAAATCATGTACGGGAAGATTTCATTAAGAGCAGGAAAGTAATACTCTAGACTATCATTAATTTCTCCAGCAGACTTGTTCTTGCTTTTCCTGGTTAAAATACTCTTTTATTGTTTTCGTTTTGATACATATGTCAGGTCATTTCCTAGACACATTGAGATATCTCAGGCAAAATAGAAATGTGATCAGTTCATTCTCTTCTATCCATACTTTAGAAGTTGCCAAAATGAAGGAAATGTCTATTACCTTTCAACAACTGAGGATGAATTGACTGAAATCTCGTGAGGTAAAAAAATGGATTTACTAAAAAATGCAGATTTTCACTGAAACAAAACAAGTTGTTTTCAAAGCTGGAAGGCAATCCAGTCCTACCATCTCAGTCTCTTATCCTGTATTCTTTTTCATAAAGTAATCCTGTTGAATTCAGGTTTATCATTACTTTTAAAAGTCTGTCTCAACACCTGGATGCTCTGGTGGCTAAGGCATGCCCTCTGCACCTTCCCCCCTTCTGATTCCAGTCTATTTCTGGCCAGGTTTTGTGGCATTGTAATTTTGATAACGTTGCTTTAGCTTAAATATCTCTTTTCCATTCTTTGTTCAGGTTTTCATCTTGTAAGAACAGACTTTTATATCTTTTCCCAGCCTTTTATTTTCTGTATTAAACAAGCCAGGCTGCCGTAAGATAAATTCTTCATTCTTCATCTCATTTTAGTAGCAGGTTTCACTTTTGAATAATCTTTCTTGAAAAAAGGTGACTAAATTTGTGCATGGTATTCTACATAAGATCTTGTGTAGTACCACTAATGCTTCACTAACTTTCCCAGAAACCATGCTTCTGATGTTTGTGTCTTTTA